>OY283140.1:6214808-11464159 GCA_958299785.1 Medicago lupulina
AGTGGTTTGCGAACCATATCAGAGTGGTTTTTATAAACCATATTGAGGTGTTATTCTCGAGCGATTTTTGGCAGTGCAGCCTTTAATCGTACAGATAGAATCTGGGCTGTTTTATCCTGGAGACGCCACGGTTGATAGTCTACCTTGCACAACTTGGGTAGTGCCGTGAAACGTCTTAAAGAAAGCGACCTGGTCGTGACTCACCCCGGTAATAGTTTCAAAGCTCCCTCGTAATTTTAAAATCCAAAACAACACATGCACTATTGGTTATGCAAGTATGTTAAAATGTATGTTGTTCAAGGGTAGTTACAAGCATTCAGTTTGGTGTATTGCATATAATCCTCCTTTTCATGTAATTCACCCGATAAAATTATTTTTTCAGTGAACCGCGCAAGGTAGCCGGTGTAAGGTGGATTTCTCAGGCATTCATGGTCACTGGAAATCTCTCTTGAAGGTTCAGGGCAAGGCATGGTCCAAGGTTGCCCCTGCCATTTAAATGCCTTTAAACAAATTCCTATGCCTTTTGTGAATGATAATGCTTTTGGACTACCAGCACTTGCACCAGCTCATCCTGATTGGAGTTATTACACCCAAATTTTCACAACTTAGTTCCTTAACTATTGGTCTGCTGGATGACAACTTAGTTTAATGAAGATTAAGGAAATAAAGTAGTGTTACTATGCTAGTAATAGGGATTTGGTTAAAACTTATGTTACTTTCATTTTTCTCTATATTTTAGCTACTTTTTGGGCAAAACTCAAAGTTTGCAGTATGGATTTGGTTTAATTTTCTCTTAATTGTTGGTTAATGTGAAAATACTTATGCATGACAGTTTGGATAAAGTTTCTTTTAGTGTTATTATGGATGATCTTGTTGTTTATGTGCCACAAATATGTGGGTTTGATTTAGCATTGGCAGTATAACAAAGATAAAGCAGTTTAATAGATTTGGGATTTTGGGAAAAATAATGTATATACTAGTGTGACCAAATGAAGATATATTTACTTGAGTATAGTCTGTGAAACAAAGAAAAACGATTACTTGCCGTTTTTTTAGTGTTGTGTCACTTATAGGAAGATATATTATATTATGCATGCCTATATGGTTAAAAATAGAATGAGGTAATTTATACATTTACGCGTACCTTTCAGTAAGATCAACATTTTTTAGTATTATAGTAAACTTGTTTCTTTTTCTCATCAATGATCAAACTGAAAATTGAAAAATTGGAACAACAAAAGAATAGAAGCTCAAGCTTAGCATCATCAAGATTCTGATTCAATGGTATATATATATATATATATATAAGATGTAGAAGTTCTTAGAACCCCATTAGTGCCTCTATTTATTTAGGGATAAAGGTAATATGTGTTTTTGAACATCAAAAGTCTTCACTATTGTCATGTCTAAGTATTTTAAGGTGAACCTTGCCGACGATGTCCCATGATCAAGATCTTGGGTATTTCAGTCATTTGGTTAAATAGTGGATATCTAGGATCTCTACTAGGCCTCAATATAAAGAGTGGGAGGTGCCTGCTTCACCCTCATCCTTCCTCTAGTTATGACCCATAAACTAGGATAATTTTTTCCCATTTACGCTAACGTTGCCATTGTGTTCATCTTCTTCTTTACCGAGTAAAACCACATGTGACCCTTCCTGATGAGTGCTTATATTCGGGTTGTGGGCTAATTTATTTGGTGATCGGCCCATGGGTCTTAGTAGTAAGGACCGTGTCGATCTTCTAAGTTATGATGGTCCAACTACCTTAATCATGAACATCATTCCCTCACCTTAAATTTCTTTCATCTCTATTATATCAACACTTACATTTAAAGTAAGATATCATATAACTTTTTAAATAAATATTATTTTATTTTGTGTATCTATGATCTCTTCAAATGAAAATGACAATAACCATTTGAAATTTCACACGCACAAGTAACTGATCTTGAGTTCGATCTGAGTCACGGCGACCTAACAATTTTGATATTTTCTAAATGAGTTAGGACTCCTTTTGATAAATGTCTATTTTCACTAGACTTTTAAATTGCAACATCAATTGTAGAAAGCTGAAGCTAGCTTCAAATATAGAGAGATCTGCAAGTAATGTATCTATCACTTTTTGATAAATATCTATTTTCACAATTATACGTATATGATTGAGGTGATAGTGATACAATTAGATTATAACATGCAATTTTTTTTGGTCGTCGTGTATTTTAGAGTTTTTTACTTATCTTCTACTATAAATCATTCACTAACTTATAAAAAATGATATCCTCTACAACTTTATAACATTAGAAAAATCAACATTACTAAATTGATTGTTTGAGCAAAATCTCAGTTTCGAGTTCGATAGAGAAACACTCTGACTAAGATTGAATAAATGGGAGTTACCTAAGAGATAAACCAACAAAATGATATGCGGTTTAACAACCCTAACTGAATAAACAGAAAATAACAAACTAAATAACAAACCTAACCGTCAATTCTAAATACCTAATTAGATAGGAATTATATTTAACTAAGTGGTAGCTTATATGAGACACTTGATAGGTTTATTTAATATTTTAATCTTCTAATTTCTTCTTTTAATACTCTTCTAATGAGCCCATTCTCCACTTGTGTATATATATACACAAAGCAAGTAAGGCACTAAACATTTTATCATCACCAAGATAACCAAGTTCAAACAAAGTGTATCAAGAATGGAAGGAAAGAAAGAGAGTTGCAGTGAAGGAAATATCAAAATCAAAGATTCTGAAGCTGATCATGTTGACCATGATGATCACAAATGTTCAGAAGAACCAGAGTTGGGTCTTTCTCTTGAGAAGCTGAATCTTGGACCCAAGAAGAAGAAGTTGCTTGTTATGAACCTTAATGGCTTTCTTCTCCACAGGGCTCATCCTCTTGCTAAGAATGGAATTCCTAAGTCTCGAGCACCAGATTACGAATATCGTAACTTTTACCGTAATATTTACTTAAACTCAGATATACACTTCATACTTTTCTGATATTTCCAAATTTCTTTTCATCATTTTTTTTTTTTTTTATGTTTATGTTGTTAATTGTGATACAGTTTATAAGAGACCATTTAGCCAAGAATTTATGAAGTTTTGCTTAGAAAGATTTGAAGTTGGGATTTGGTCTTGTGCACGAGGGTCAGCATTGTCATTTTTCCCCCTTTTTTTCTTTCTAAATTTCATTGATTATTTGGTGTTACATTGTTATTAATTACCTTCTTACTATTAATTTTAATTAATACAGGTATAATATGGATGGTGCTTTAAGCTGTGCTATAGGAGAATTGGCATATAAGTTACTATTTATTTGGGTACATTTTCTTGAAGTTATTTGTGTTTTTTGCAATTTGTATATGAAAATAAAAATGCGTATTGATATATAAATCTTGTTCGTTTATTTTGTGTGTTTCATAAACATTTTGTAGGATCAAAAGAAATGTAAAGATTCTGATTATAAATCTCTCGAGAGCATAGAGAAGCCTCTTTTTTTCAAAGAACTAAACAAAGTGTGGGATGAAGTCAAAAAAGGAGGCCCATATTCTGCTTCTAATACTTTGATGATTGATGACAAACCATACAAGGCTTTCTTTAATCCTGTAATACTCCAAAAACTCATTCTATTTATTTTTATTATATGGTTTTTATTCAAATGTTAACAATTTTCATAACCTCATATTGCAGCCAAATACAGCAATCTTTATCAAGTCATATGACACAGAGGACAAAGAGGACAATGCACTTGGTGAGAGCATATGTTTTAGTATTTTTATTCTTTTTAGATATTTGGTGCATTTAATTTTATTAATGTAAGTTTTTTTGATTGGTATAGATCCAAATGGTGAACTTTGTGAGTACTTGAAAGGAGTAGCTGAAGCTGAAGATGTTCAATCTTTTGTGAAGGATAACGCTTTTGGGCTGCCAGCACTTACATCAACTCATCCTCATTGGAATTTTTACTCGAGACTTCGTTTCCATTCCAATAAAGCTGATATTAGGTCATTTCTGCTTTGAAGAAATGTCCTATCGTCTAACTACTTTTACTACTTAGTTTTGCACACACTCAAAAGTTGCATTGCTATTTGCTAGTTTAATTTTTATTCATTGTTGATTTGAAAATACTTATGGTACTTTGGATTAAGTTTCTTTTGATGTTACAGAAGAGCTTGTTGTTTTCTGTATGACGATTAAATTTTCAATCCATGGTTCATGCTATGTTATGGTACTTCGGATTAAGTTTCTTTTGTGTAGATATGATGCGTAATGTTTTTAAAATTTTCCTGGTAAAGAAGGCCTTACAAACTAATAGAAATAGAGGTTCATGCTCCTCTCAAATCAATTCAACCTATAACCTGGTGATAGCATCAGAAAAATCAACATTACCTGGTCTAAGTAAAGATTAACATAGGATTCATAGATGCAAAATACTATGAAGACATAAAGACACGATTAGTAATTAATAGCTATGTAGTATTCCATTTATAATTTAGTAGGTAGTGTTAATTTGTGATCTCATGACACATGTTAAAAATCTCAAAAAAAAAAAAAATTCTCTAAAATATTGTGCAAGCTAAAGATTAAATATACTACACATATTCCAATAAATTATTTTTATATTTGATTAAGTAACTTTTTCTCATACAAGTTACTACATCCACATCCGTTCCTTATTAGATGACCTAGTTGACTCTGACACACATATCAATGTATATGTTTTATATTTATTATCTTTAATTTTCTATTTTAAAAAATTATGAAAATTTAATATTTTAAAAATATTCATCGAGACAAATTCAACAACATCTTACATGATATTATTTATCTTTGTGAATTAATAGAAAAATATGGTCAAAATATGTTAAGTCAATAATATATATTGTCAAATAAGTCGTCTATTAAGAAACATAACACATTTTTTAATTTAATTATCAACAAGGGCTTTTTTTTTTTTTGCATTATTCAATGATAAATTATGAGTAATTTACCTCTTTCAAAGAAAAAATCCATTTTCTTCATCTTCATTCTTTGAAAATTGTTGTCATTTTCAACTCAAAACACCAAACTTATTGATCTCCTACATTAAACATGCGATCTCCATCTATAATCAAATCTTACTTGTGATTAAAGATAAATTACCTATAATTCATCAAAAGGTAATGTATGTCTCACCAAATTATTATTTCTTACAATCGATTACTATTTTTATGTCAAAAGAAGTAAGTTACCCTTAATTTATAATTTATTAAAGGGTAACAAAAAGTAAGATAGACCTCACCTCGACAAAGTTATTTTCATACGATAAAAGTCATTGCCAGACATATAATCATTTACAAGAAAATTTTCATTAAAAAGACACACAACCTAATTATTATTTTTTTGACAAAACTATTTAATTAATAAAAAAAGTGCAAAAGACAAATTAAAAGAGTATAATCCTTGTCCTTGGTACCAAGACATATCTTTTTGTGAAACTAACCCTGTAATTCCTATTATTTCTTTTATCTGTTTCACTCTGTATTATGCAAAATATAAGGAAATTAAACAAACTGTTACATTCCACTTTGTTTGATTATAATTACATCTGATCACACATTCCACAGAATCAACAACATATTAAAACACACACACCCAACTTCAATAATAAAATAAAAATTAAACAAACTAAATCCATGAAGAGATTCTTAATTAATGAGTTAATTAGCAACCAAACGAGGATCAACATCAACTCTACCAACACCATCTCTTTCCTCACCAACCTTAGCAACATCAACCTCACCAACAATCAACTCCTTAGCAGCATCCTCTCCATCTTCCTCATCCACATAATTGGGATCCTTCTCATCCATTGCCGCCGGCGCCGGATCAAGCATACTATCAACCATATCAGCTGGACCTTCCCATGTAAACTTACCACCACGACCAGACTTCGGTGGCCCACGGCCAATGCCTATGCCGTCGACAGGGTGACGGTCCAAACGTTGGACACCGTTGTTGATGAGTTTCTTTTCCACGTGCTTGATTGTGTCTATGTTGTGTGTGTTGAGTTCTGTTTTTTCTACTCTCTTTTTTCCTTCTTCATCGTGGCTTATAGCTCTTATTGTTACCGTCTCTTGTTTCTCGTCGATTGGCTTCATTGTTGCTACAAGTTATGTATCGTATGATTTGATTTTGTTATACAATACAATAATTTAATGATGTGTAAGGTGGTTTTTATAGGAGGTTTAATGTTTGGCGTTTGGAATATTTGGAGACTAGAATGTGCTGGAAGTAGAGGATATACAGGTTCAGAATTCTTGTATTTGCTAGAAAACTCTATGCTACGTGACACAGTTATGCACTGTCACGTGTAAAGTAATAAGATTAATTAACATGTGCATTCATTTTCTACACACTATTTGGGTCTTCCTTCTCAAGTAGATAGCCTTATTATATGGATATTTTTTGTATTATTACACCGATCTATATTCCTTGAGATACTAATATATAGGCTCCTTAGGTATTATTTTTTTCCCCTTAATTATTTAATTAGTATTGGTTTGGTCTCTTAACTAAAATTTGATTTATTTTGGTTTTAACTTCTTTTTGCTACACATTTGGGTCTTTTTCGTTAGTTTTAATTCAAAAACGTTAGATTTTCTTCATCTTCTTCTCCTTTTTTCATCTTCATATCATCTCTATCAACATTCAACAACAAGAATCCCATAAAAATTCCATAAGAAAATGAAGAAAATCTAACGTTTTTGAATTAAAACTAACGGAAATGACCAAAATATATAATTGAGAGAAGTTAAAGGACCAAAATAAATCAAATTTTAGTTAGGGGATCAAACCAATACTAATTAAATAGTTAAGGGACCAAAAAGATAATTTAGCCTTAATTTTTCCAGGTTTATTGATGAAGGTTAATGAAAATGATGAATTTTTTGGATTTAATAATGATGAATGTAATGAATTTCTGAATTCATAACGAATATTAACGTTTTTTTGACAAAAGTCAAGAGATAGGATTTAATTGGCTAACAAATTATAAGTAAAAGGATCAAAATATATGACTAAAATATAACCAACAAATAACTTAATGGTCATTAATGGATTTTTACTTTTTAGGATACTTTGAAGAAATAAACTACTCCATCCGTCCCTTAATATAACCACCTATTGTTTTTTTCACATTTCTTAAGAAATGTTGTTGGTGTAGTTAATGTGTCTGTTTTATAGTACAATTTTACAAAATTAACCTTATTAAAGAGATAAAGTAAAAAGTCAATTTATTGTACTTTTAGAATTAGTAGTAGTATTAAATAAGGGTATCTATGGAAAAAATAATTAATGTGTGTTGTAATTTGAAAAGGGGGTTATATTTAGGGAAAAAAAAACAAAAGGGGGTTATATTAAGGGACGGAGGGAGTATTTTGTTGCAGTTGTTTTTGAACGACGCTTACACGAGTTCAAGTTATCATTTAATTATGGAAAACTATTCAACAGCAATTTAAAAACGAGAACACTTGATTATTAGGATAAACGAGAAGAAATGGTTGCATTTACTCTAGATTATTAATTAACGGCTATTATGGAGTATATTAATTAACGGCTATATTTCAAACAATATGAGACTTAAACTCACACTTCTTACATAACATTAACAATAATACATTTTCTTTTAACAAATATATATACTTTTTAAAACCTACAAGTTTACAAATAGATCGTTGATATAATAAAAAAATTATTAGCTAATTAATTGATCATATAAAATTGTAAAGAAATATCCTTCAATTTTTTATTTTTTTTTACAAAGAAATCCATCAATTTAGCAAGCATCCCTCATAAAGTTTTTCAAATATATAATAACATCCATGCATAACATATGAGCTCCCGATAATTGACCAATAACCCAAACGTAATAAATAATTTGTACACATGGATCAACTTTACCTTTTTCATGTTGTTCAAAAAAAAAACTTTACCTTTTTCATCGTCCTATTTTTATATTCACAATCTTGTTGTACGTACCCTATAACAAGAGATATTTTCTATTTAAAGAACAAAATCCTCCACAACAATAAGCAATTAAGTTGCAAAAACATTCTTAAGAATGAAGATACTCATTTTTTGTTACACTCTTAGCAACATGTCATGGCGATGTTCTAAACCATGAGCATGGTGCAACCAACCAAATCTTCCCTCTCCAAGTGAAATCTGGTCCAGGTGGACACTACATCCCAGAAGTATCATGTGCTAGTTGGAGACTTGGTGTTGAAGCACACAGTATCATAAACTGGAAAACTATTCCACTAGATTGTGAAAAATATATTGGTAACTATATATTAGGTGATCAATATAGAGCTGACTCCAAATCAGTTAACCGTGAAGGTTATTTCTATGCTAAAACACTTAATATAAATGGAGACGACAAAGACATTTAGGTGTTTGATATTGATGAAACTGCACTATCTAATCTTCCATATTATGCTACACACGGATTTGGGTATGATATATCATGATCTTTTGTTTTCATACTTCTAACTTTGAAATTTTTGTATATGCTATTTATATTATTCAACTACTTAATTTTGATATATCGAATTTCAGTTTATGGCCTATGAACAACAATTTTTGACAATATTATTCAGGGCCGACTCAATAATCTTCAAAAGTGTACGTAATTGAGGCCTCGATCAAATTTTGATATACAAGACCTTTTTTGTTTGCGTAAGAAGCCTTAATTTTTGCTTAACAAATTTGAAGGAAATTTATTTCGTTGGTAGGTCTAAAATGAGGGTTTTAATGGCCTTACCCTTATGCTGGCTTTAGAAATATTATATTTTCACTTTTCAAACTTAGGCTAAGAAAAATGATATTTGAACCGGAAAATTATACTACGGCCCTTTACTTTTTCGATATTTTTAAAATCCTTAAAAGATAAAAAGTAAGTGAAAGATAAAATACGAGGTCAAAATTAGATATACTAATCTTCAATTTTATATTTTGTTCTTAATATTTGAGATATGCTACAAGTAAGTAATCCTCACTGATTAATTTAGTTTCTATATAATTCTTTTTGTCAAAGACCTATAATACTTAATTTTTATTAATTAATTAATCTTTTATGATAGGGTGGAACCAGTCAACGCGACGTCGTTTAATGAATGGGCGGACCTCGGCACAGCACCGGCACTGCCAGAGTCTAAAAACTTCTACAATAAACTATTGTCTCTCGGTATCAAGATTATATTCTTAACTGGAAGAGCAAACAAACAGAAGAAGTTTTCTAGGTTTTGTTTCACATGAACATGATTTATAGTTGATACTTAATAGCTTATGAATTCATATAACTAAAACTCGTTTGGTAACCGTCATTTTCTCACGAGGTTATAGCATATAGTGTTTGTAAAAGAAATTAAACTTTTATGAACAATGTAAGATATCCTAATGACAAATTTGTGGTTACAGGGATACATCAATATATCATGGTAAAACAGCAGTTACATACAAATCATCAGAGAGAAAGAAGCTGTAGGAAGAAGGATATAGAATCATTGGAAATATAGGAGACCAATGGAGTGATATTCTTGGAACGAACACAGGCAATAGGACTTTTAAGCTCCCTGGTCCAATGTACTACATTATTTAATTAAAATCTCTCTATGAGTCCATATGCTGTAATAATTAGCTAGCTACTTACCGAATGGATAATAATATTTTCTATATGAAATTCCTATCATGTAAATCCATTCCAAGCTAGAATGTTAAATTAATCATGTACTGTATAACATAAGAGACAGTAGCATTCTCTTTATTATGTGGTTTAAATCATGAATTTACATGTGTGTTCTTATTGAAGCATCTGAATCGTTGAAAATACATGCATTTTTAAAAAGAGAAAGTAGAAGTGTTGATGTTATGATGATTGATGATGGACAACTTCATTCGAGTTTGAATCCGCAATCTCGCAGTTGTGTGTATGAGTTTAAGAAGGAGTTTGACACTTGACCTACGGACAAAAAAATATAAATTTTGTATTGAAAATCATTTCATTTTTCAATAAATTAAATATTTTTATGATGTGCTCTTATGACATCTTAACATATATGCTGTTATGCCGTAACACTCATAAAACTCCAAGAACACTCTACCCAAAGGAATCATAATTTAAATAAAAAATGTTATTTAGACACACACTATTGACACAAATACATGACACTATATTTTATTGTTCATGTGACAAATATATGGTTAAAACAACTCCAATATACCATTGATGTTAATCCCATCATGTATTTTTTTAACATTAATTTTTTTTACATACATTGTTCTTTTATCTATTACATAACGCAATTTAAATGTTTGGTCAAATATGTTTAGTAGATTGTTAATGCATATTGTATATATGAATATGAACAAGAACAATGTTTTCCAAAAAAAAATAAAATGGAACACTATTGTTGTGTATAAAAAAAAAAAAGACAGTGTAAAAGATACAAGATAAAACCAGCCACTTAATAAACGTAATTAATCTTTTGATAAAATAAAAAATAAAAATCAAGTATTTGAACAGTATTATACGTAGAACTGCAGTTTGGGCTAGAATGAGCTTTTCAGTTTTCACCCCCAACCCACAAATAGTCACTTAAAATAACTTTAATGGATATATAATAAACATTTCAAAATTGCTTACTTGACTGAAAATGTCGATTAAGAGTTATTTATGCGATCAATAAAAAAAAAAAAATTGATCAGGATGAGGTGCATATTGAACAACTTTCAATAATTTTTTGAGAATTTCTCTCCTATATCTTTTTTTTCACGCAACAACTTCCTCCTATATGTTAAGAATATAAGGATGAGAATTCATCTTTTGTTTCCTGATCCTTTCACCACGGTATTGTACAATCTGGGGACCGGGTACATACTCCAAAGTTCTACTATAAACTCCCTTAACTGTCCCCAGCACAACCAGACGACAGGGAAGTTCACAAAAAAATATAAAGCCCATAACAACCATTTGGTCCCACGCTGCAATTTTCCAAAACTGCCTTTAAAAAGTCTTACTAAAAACAAATTTACATTATTTTTTAATGGAAAAACAAAGTTAAAGTTAAATGTTGACAAACAATATTATCTGAAATTCAAAGAGAATAGCTACCTTTACTATTTGGTAACTTGGTGATTTAGTGAATTTGAGAGATAAATGAATATTTAAATAAACTATTTAGATGAGGGTGAAAAATTGAATAAGTGAAATCTATGGGCTCTATCTCAAACCTAGTTAATCTTGATCCAAATCAAACAATAATAGTGAGTGACATCTACTAACTTTTATCTCTAATTATGACATCACATATGACACTGACACGTAAACATTGCTAATATAAAAGATACATAACATCAACATTTAAATATTTAATACTGTTGCATAAATAAAATATGGACATTGATCGGAGTGGATTTAAAAATGTTAGTCAAAGTTGTTCAGATATGACGGGGGACAACCCGCTCACTAGAGAAGGTATTTTATGGAGAGTTTTTGGAGTGCTTAAAGATTTAATCCGATTGAAATCCTGCCTTTGGTCCGGAGCCAATGTCTTTTTTTTTTTTGGTAACAAGCCAATGTCTTTTTTATAGGTGACATCTAAGAGACTTTGAGTCCAAAACGATTATGCGACTTGTTGATAATCCAACATGAGTCATGGATTGTCATTTGAGTGTTATCAAATGATCGTGTTTTGATCACGTTATTTATTCTTTTGTGTCATATAACATGATGAGGTTTATGTAGTCGAATATGACCTTGGTCTAATTCAGAACATATATATTATTTATAAAAAATATATATATAAAAAAATTGAAAATATTTGTTGGTAGAAATTTTAGCATTCATTCATTCCTTGCCAATACCGATACTCTTGAAAAAATTCCCCAACTGTCTGAAGCACAACAAGACGACGGAGAAGTTGAAGAAAAGCATATCTAACCCAACCATCGGGTCCCACCACCAAAATTTTCAAAGTAACCTTTAAAACAAAGTTAAAGTTAAATTAAACGTTGTTGACAAAAGTGGAATCGTTGAAATCCAAACGCTCTAACATCTCCACATAACACTCTCAAATCATCAACAACCATTTCTCATACGTAATTTTCAACTAGATAGATGCTCTAATCTTTTTTTTTCTCCTTAGAGGTATGTTTTTGTTTTTTGTTTTGGTATCATCTTATGTTGTTTATTTTAGTATTTTTCTTCCTTTTTTTTTTTTTTTTTTTTTAAATCTACAAAACAAGACAAAAAAATTGAACTTTTAAAACTGGTTTTCATTTTCAATCTGTGAAGACCCAAGTCTTTTCATGAATTTGTTTCAAATCAAACATTTACCAACCATATACATGACCAAAATAACAATTGAGGGTTAGATTTTTTTTTTTTTTTTTAATTTATAAAAGTGTTTTTCTTTTTCCATAATATTGCAAATTATTACTATCTTAATCTATGCTCTATATCTTTGTGGTAAAATAATTTCTTATTAGTTTTAAATTTCTAATTTTTAGTTATGGGTTTAATTGATTTCAGGATACTGAGTGTGTATTGGATTATTGATTTGGTGAATTAGATATAGTGAAATCAATGAGAGGTGAAATGGTGAATGGGTCATGGCTCAATTCTTTGTGGCTGGTCTCACGCAAGAATGCTTTAGATAACAAGGCTGTAGTTGGAATTTTGGCGTTAGAAGTTGCGGGTTTGATGTCGAAGATGACTAACTTGTGGCAGTCTTTGAGTGATTGGGAGGTGTTGAATTTGAGGGAAGAGATAGTGAACTCTGTTGGGATCAAAAGGTTAATTTCTGAGGATGATGATTACTTGATGGAGCTTGTATTGAATGATATACTCGATAGTTTTCAATTGCTAGCGCGGTCTGTTGCCAGGTTTGGTAAGAGGTGCACGGATCCGGTTTATCATCGGTTTGAAAATTTTGTTTGCAATCCAGTTCAAAATTATATTCAGTGGTCAGGTTGGGAATATAAATGGAAAAAGATGGAGGGGAAAGTGAAGAAAATGGAAAAATTTGTTGCCTCCACGACACAATTTTGCGAAGAGCTTGAAGTACTAGCAGAGGTTGAACAGACTTTCAGAAGAATGCAGGCGAATCCTGAACTGCATCGGGTCAAGTTGCTTGAGTTTCAGAAGAAGGTCACGTGTCAACGTCAGGAAGTGAGGAATCTAAGAGACATGTCTCCATGGAATAAAAGTTATGATCACGTTGTTCGGTTGCTTGTAAAATCACTATTTACTGTACTAGAGAGGATCATATTTGTGTTTGGAAATAATCACCTACCATCTTTACAGCAAGAAACTGACTCACAGTATATGAATGCTAACAATCTTCTGCGCAGTCAATCTTTTTCTGTTTTTTTGCATTCTTCCATTTATCCTTCCGAGAATGATCTCAATGGATTCAATTCAGGTTCTGTTGGGAGGAGGCCATACTTTTCATTTGACAAGAGCAAAAGAAACAAGGAACATAAGAAGGCTCTTCATCCACCAGATAAAGGTCGAAAGCACAAACGCTCCGAAAGCAAGCAGTTAGGAAATATTGGGCCATTCAAAAGTTGCATGTCTGTTACAAGCAATTCTCCTGTCATACAGAGTTGTGTGCAGACAGATGGTTATGGTGGTTCTATGAGGTTAACTGATTCTCATATGAAACATGTTGACAAAATGAAAACAATGGATAAATCATGTCTCTCCAACAGAATTAGAATATATTCTAAATTATGCCTCGGCAATAGGTTAAAGTCAGCTTCATTTACTGTTGGTGGTGCAGCTTTAGCCCTTCGCTATGCAAATATGATTGTATTGATCGAGAAGATGGCATCATCGCTTCACTCAATTGACTTGAAAGCAAGAGATGATTTGTACAATATGCTTCCAACTACTATAAGAATTGTTCTGAGGGCTAAGCTCAAATATCGTGCAAAAAGCAAATCTTCATCCGTTCATGATGCAGACCTTGCAGCAAAATCAAGCTCAGTACTCACGCAGATACTAGAATGGTTGGCTCCACTTGCACACAACACCATAAGTTTGCATTCTGAGAGAAATTTTGAGAAGGAGCATTCATTTGTAAAAGCAAATATTTTACCAGTCCAAACTCTTTATTATGCAAATCAAGCAAAAACTGAAGCTGCAGTGATTGATCTTCTTGTAGGTCTTAACTTTGTATGCAACATTGATACAAAAGTAGGTATTGGAGATAGGTTGGAATTTGCTAGCACTAGATCATCGAATGGTCTTTCTATGAGAAATATGAGGATCTAAAATGACTGTTTAGTGTTTATAGACTTATGATCTTGAAGTTGTATAGCTATCATTTTCAAATGGTTGGCTTTGCCAATTAGTAGTACTTTGATATCATTATTTACCTTCATACTACTCTGAGTCTTAGATTAAATTTGGGTGAAACAGTTTATGGTAATCTAATTAGACGATTTATTCAAACTATGCATTATATTTTCTCTCATTTTGCATAATAATGATACCAGGTACTAACATTAAATGACTTCTTAGTCAATAGTTTTAGAGGAAAATAAATAGTACTCAAATGTAATTTAACTTGATTTTACTCAAAATTAAGGAAACTTCTGCATTATCATCTTGAAGCATAAGATTAAAATTTTCCAATTTCATAGAGTAAAATCTAGACTACCATATATAAAGTTTTGATTTGTTTTTGTGGTGGTGCATTACTTGTTTTGTATCATTACTTGTTTGTGAAGTAAAAAAATTGTACTTGGGTTGGACTCTTTTCGAGTCTTGGATTTTTATACTGATAAAAATACTGGTTTTTCCTTCTTTCTTTCTTTTCTTTTTATATAAAAAACACTTGTTTTACTTTTTTTTGTTGTTGAGATAATCACGCTTATTTTACTTCTTGTCAATGCATTTGGAAGAAAGATACCATCCTCAATCTTTGAATATTTTACTTCTTGTCAATGTATATCTGGATTAAGACATTAATGTATCTTTATATATTTTGATTAAGACACAAATATTTATCCGTATATTTGGATTAAGACATTTTTTCAGGGGTTTTGGATTAAGACATGCATACTCTTATATTTGGACTAAGACATGAATATTTATTATTGTGGCTGTTTGAACTACGTATGATTTCAATTTATTTTATAGTTTTATAGTAATATTTTGTTTTCAACTTTTTATGTCAAGTTTTTATTATATTGGGTTAATTCATAGTGATGTGAAATGACTAAAGAACTCAAAAATAATATATATACTAAAACTCAACCAAAAACTGAATTTCAAAACTAAATTTGTTTTGATTTTAAAAACTTTAAAAAGATAAAAATGAGAATCACACGTAACGAAGCCTAGTTAATACCAAAGTTTAAGTTGATTAGTCTCCCAAATTTTATTTTACTAATTACTCTCGATAATAATTAGTGTCTGTTTATTTATGCGGCAGACGGCAGTACACAGTAGACAATACTAATTGAAGCTTAGTAAAATTCACCTTAAGTAGGTGAATTTAAGTAGGTGAATAACTTAACTGATTTCGGCTTAGGATTAAAGAAATTGAATAAGTCAAAAGAACCATGATTCATACGCATATGAATGAGAGTATGAGACAACACTAACATAATAACTACTACTAACAGACTAACATTATATTGGTACTGGAACTATACATTTTAATGGTGTCTATATTTTTCTTTCAGGTGTGGATAGATGAAGCAAATGTTTCTATTAATAAAAAAAAAAAAAAATCCATGTGTTAAGCATTCCTGTATCAAAAAACTTATTATATCTTTGCTAGGCTTTCATCAATGGATCGGAATGTGATTAGGTAGTGTGTATTATGGGAGTATGTTGTACAAGTATATACCTTTGTACTTCCATTAAATTAGGTACGTGCTCCGCCCAGAACCTATTGAACAACAAAATAATTTTCAGAAAAGCTTTCAACAAGGTTTCGTGGTGTAGTTGGTTATCACGTCAGTCTAACACACTGAAGGTCCTCAGTTCGAGCCTGGGCGAAGCCAATCTTTTTATTCCTTTTATGAAAATAGGAGGAATCCGGGTTGCTCCCTGTATGTCTTTTTTGTGTTCAGTAATCACTATTAGATTTTTATACCAAATTCAACTTATTATTACAAAACTTATAGAATTTTATCAATAATTAAAAATATTGGAATAAATTGGACTACGAGGTTTACTTGTAAAAAAAAAAAAAAAACAAGGTTTAGTTGTCTTCAGCTCATTAAGCCATAAAAAAATGGTTGTAATTTGTAAGAAAAATAATCAATGTTTTTGTTTTGAATTAAAAGGAATAAATTCAAATTGGACTGTACAAGAGCACACATTTGAATTTATATCGTTTAATTTATCATTTCTTATCATGTCAACCAAACTAATATATTTGGTGTTTATTTTCTTATAGTGAGTTGGAGGTTGAGGGCAAATCAATGTGGTCAATTTGGTGAAATGAGATAAATCGTGGATTATTATGTCTACCAAACTAATATCTTTGATGTTTATTTTTGTATAGTGTGTTGGAGGTTGAAGGCAGATCAATGTGGTTAATTGGGTGAAGTGAGATAAATCGTGTTTAAATCGTGAAAAACATGGTATAGGGGTTTTGTAATGTACGTCAATTTAACATAATAATTTTATTAAGTAAATGGAGTTGGAAGTTGAGGGAGGATCAATGCGGCCAATTATTTTAGGTGTTGTCTAAAAAAATATAAATTAAAGATCTGGAAAATCAAAAGTTAGAGTTAAAGGTAGAAAATGCAAATAAAATAAGTTGTTTGATAGCGTCTCATGTCTTAGGGATAAACGTATCAAAAGATGAATCATATAAGCAATGATCATTGCCAACAAAGAACATGTTTTGAATGCTATTGTTCAGCTAAATTCACATGAACTTGTGGGAAAGTGAGGTTATTCCTTCGTATACATGGCGTCTCATTCAGTTGTTATTCCACGCACTTTCAATCTCTTACGTGCTTCATAAATTTTGATTGTGTTTGCTATCCTTTGTCTTGAAGAGAGAAAGTGGATGTTTGTGTTTGCGATTTCAAAGTACTTAGATGTGTCAGCAGCTTCGATTTACATCGACAGATTTTATACTAGGCTAATAAAAATTAAGTTTATCTTAATTTTAAATGTAAATAATGATTTATATAATAGAATTCATTAATCATTGTAGATTGTCTTCCACTAACAACTCATAATAGTTTTGAGGGGAAAATAAATTAACCAACATAAATATGTGATTATTTTGAAAGAGACCTTTTTTTGTGTGAATTATTTTGAAAGAGACCTGTAGATCGAGGACGGGAGTTTTGTAATATTTGGTTTCCAACCCCAAGTCGGTTGTTATTTTTTTTACCTATGCTATATATAATTTTTTTTGAAAATACTAACAAAGGGTAACTTGTTAAGAAGTCTAAAAAGAAAGTTTTGTCTTAAAAATGATGCATTTAAAACATTAAAAGTTTAAAAAGTAACATTTTCTACATAAAATTTATAAATTATTTTTCATTATTAAATCATTAATCATTATTCTGAGGCACTTGTTAGCAAGACTTTTTTTTTAACCCGTATATAAATCTTATTCAATTGTTTTTTTTTTCTTCTTGGAAGAATAATCTAATCTAATCGATTGCATAGATAAGATATTTTGGATGTAAATTAAAATAAAACGAATGGTTGATTCACTTCATTCAGATTTTAATAGTTTTTTTTAAATAACTTTTATCATTTTATTAAAAATTAAATGAGTGATACATCAAATTTTAATAGTTATTATTTGTTACAAACAGATGTTTATAATTTTTTTTAAGCCAAAATGAAAATATAATAAATAAAAAGAAACATATACAAAGACCGGGGGTATCTGACCTGACCCAGGAATAACCCAAGTGGAGATACATCGTGATAAATCAGTCTAAGTGGAACAACTCTAATCTATCATAATAAAAATATACTAATCACTGGCGCAACCCAGCGAACCACGTACGAGAGCGAAACCAGGTACAAAAAAAACGTGACAAGTGGACATCCGCATAAAACAGTTAGAGTTTAAAACTGACGAATGAATTGACCGTCAACATGGTAACCAATCCAAGTGCCAACAACCCCCTGAATCAACAACATGCATAAAATGCTCTTTCGAGTAAACAACGCGTAAGAACTCATATCGTGGGATGAGTTCAAAACGTCAGCAACCAGACCCTTCTGGGTTAATCAAACCAGACCGTTTCAGGTTAAACGAAATCAAACCCTTTTGAGTTTATGAAACTCAACCACCGCAAAAAGAGTCCAGATCTTCAACCACCCCAACCTCTTTTGTACAAGAACCAAGTTATAATGAATAAACTATAATGGGATCTCGATTAATTGCCTTAAATAAACTAAACATACATATCATAGTAGGGCCTGTTTTATTTGGATAAGCACCATGGTAACCAAACTCACAGGGAATAACCGAATATAACAGGGTCCAGAGGGGTATCTCTACCCTCCATATTAAAAGATTCTCAAGTTGTTTGACATATACGTCATCCTGTTAGTTTCATGGTCAATAAGTAAATAAGTCATAAGTCTTGCATTATATACAAATCAATTTATATCATTAATTTAATAAAACTTATTATTAGATCAAATGAGGTATGATGAGACTTATTAATCAATAATAAAAAAACAAACTTGTAAATGATACAAGACTATCTTACTTATGTAAGTTGGACAAAATCATCTAATCCAATTTATGTATTTTCAGATTTAAGCTTTCTATAAACAAATTTCGCTTTTTTTTTCCGTAGGCAGGTCTGATTGTTTATGACGAGTGTAATTAAATAAGATTTTTCTACCAAAAAAAAAAAATTGTTGGTCCCTTTAGATATACAAATGTGAACTAATTAACTATCTTCATTAGTTACAACATTGTGACAAAACTTAATAAGTGGGAGGTTTAAAATGGAGTGTGTACTACAAGTTAACATTAGGATGATGATTTATGTAATATAGTGAGAGATTTAGAACAAGACGTACTTTAATAAGTTATAAATGAATCCCTTAAAAAAAGTGATAGATGGATGCAACAGAGTACAAACTAAAGAGTATTGAACTTGGACCAGCCAAAAAGTCTACTTTGAAAGAGTAGCTCTCATTTGATTGGTTATGGGTACACATAATAAATCACTCCTTACGATTATTTTTTTTTTTACTAAATCACTCCCTAAGAACTTGTATATAGCTACCTCACCTAATAATTAAGAAATCCCTTCTTAAGAATCATCATTTTTTCTTAAAAAAAAAAATAGAATCATCTACTTTCAATATTTGAAAATTTTCATTTAGCTAACATATATATTATTTGACAAATGTATTTTTTCCTTGTACAATTGTTTTTAGGTACAATTATTTAACAAATTATAAGCATTCTGATATTTATTTATACAAATAAAACATTAAAAATAATTTCTCAAGAGCCAACTATTTTGGGCACAGCAAGTAATGGTTGAAACTTCCTCATGGTAATTCCAAGCCTATCTTTCATATCCATAGTTAAAGGTGTCACATTGCAATCAAGCTCCCAATCAAATCGATGAAGCAAAGATCCCAAAACAAGGTGAAGAATTCTATGAGCCAAAGGTATACCAGCACACATTCTTCTTCCAGCACCAAATGGTATAAACTCATAATGTTGTCCTCTATAATCACTCTTATAACTCTTACTATTAATATCACAAAATCTCTCAGGTTTGAAAATCAATGGTTCATCCCAAACATCAGGGTCTCTTCCAATTGCCCATGTATTCACAAATACTTGTGTGTCTTTTGGTACGAAGTATCCCATAAATTCTGTGTCTTGTACTGCTTTTCGTGGGACAAGTAGTGGAATTGGAGGATGTAACCTTAGTGTTTCTTTGACAACACCTTGAAGGTATGGAAGCTTGTCTATGTCACTCTCTTCAACATCTTTGGCACCAATTACTGAATTGAGTTCGGTTTTAACCTTCAACATACACTCACGGTTGCATAAAAGCTCTGTCATAGCCCATTCTATTGTGCTACTTGTTGTTTCTGACCCAGCCAGGAACATTTCCTGAAAACCGCAAAATTTTAGATGTAACCGATCAAATTATTTTAATTAATTAACTAGTAACATGGTAGGTTTTTTTTTTTTTTTTTTTGTCTAGTAACATGGTAAGTTAGGACTATAATACTATAATTTCTCTCATTCCTCTAATTAAATTTTCAGTTTTCTACGCAAAATTTGTTCCTATGTCATTTTCAAACATATCAGAAAATTCTTTTTTGTTCAAAAAAAATAATAATATAGTATTTTAAAGTTTTCCTTAATTAACGTTTAAGTAGTCAATAATTAGAAGTACAATGTTTTATATAAAAAATGATAATGACTGAAAACATGCACACCAATAATTAATTTAGGGTCGTTTAGTTGTAAATAATCCTCTAACGGGAAATTTGGTCATCATATAAGTGGAACACTCCATTTTCAATCTATTTTTTTCATTCATAGTTAGAGATCAAACTTATCACCACTTGTTTAAGGTGCCCAAATTCCTTACTATTACCAACCATATGTTGGTAAGCTATAATATGATATAATGGCGTTTTTCGAGTATAAATAATGACATTTTAAAGCGTGTCTCTATGTATGACATAATTTGTTGGATAACTACCTCCATCTCCGTATCAACCTACAGGACACTAAATAATAGAAATTAATGAAATTTTACCCTTTAAAATGAAAGAATTAATTTATATTTTCAACATAGTAGTATTATTTATTACAAATTGGTTAAAACCGATATAACATAATTAGAGATATATTGATTTAGTAAAAAAAATAGAGATATATTGGTAAAAATATTATTAAAGAGTTATGATATATCAAATATTTGGATAGCACTTTGGTGACTTTGGCTTCGGTATCTTTAGGTGTCTTTGTATCTATCTATCTCCTAACCAATCATTGTCTCTCATTAAAATATATTATTTTAATCATTCAATCATCACTCTCTTTCATCTAAATTACACTAAAGTCACCCAACACAAAGTCACTGAAGTCTCTTCCCAAATATTTGTACACCCTTAATTTTTTATATATTTTTACATTCATCCAACTCTCCTTTTTTTCTCCATCTCTCTTCTAATCACTTTTACAATTTATCATTTTTATATCACTTCGTTTTCTTTATTTCTTTCTCTTTAGTGGTAGATTGGAGTTTGGATATCTAAGAATATCATTTTCCTATCAAAGATTTTAACCATGGTGGCTTATAAAAATATATTATATAAAAAGGGATAAGTAATTGTCTATATTTAGGGAGGAAATTACTTACCAAGATGAAAACGTTGAGATCTTTATCTGAGATGTTGACTGCATCTTGATTCTCATTTCTTTGGAACTCAAGCAAGACATCCAAGAAATCTCTTGATTTCTCATCACGTTCCACTTCCAAATCCAAACGCTCTTTCACAAACTTGGAAGCAATTTCAATAGCTTTTCCCATATCTCTGTCCATTCTTCTCCTAAGACCTTGTGGATCCAACCACCTTAACCAAGGAAACAAATCCGACACATTGGCATGTCCGGTCCATTCCAACAACCCCATAACCGCCGTGAAAAACTCCGAACCACTCTCAGATTTCATATCAAACATGTCACGCGACAACATTAAATTTCCAAACAAGTTAAAACTCATGAAAAATACAAAACGCGACACATGAAGTCCACGACCAGCTTCTAACTCACGTGCTTCTTTTGCAATCCATGTGAGCATGTCGTTTACACATCTACGACGTATGGATGCTGTGTCGTTTATGCGTTTCATGACAAGCATATCGACGGTTACAAGGCGGCGCATGAGCCGCCAATAGGGACCATAAGGAGCCAAAGCTAAGGAAGATTTGTCGTAATTATGGACACGCATGGTTTCAATTACGGTTCGGTCCGAAAAATTGTGATCGTGGTTTTTGAAAAATATTGTAGCTTCTTTGGCTGACAGTATTGCCATAGTGTTTACAGCACCTATTTTGAGCCATAAAACTGGACCATATTTTTGCCTTAAGTTGGTGAGTGTACGGTGAGGCATTTCTCCTAATTGGAACATGTTTCCAAATATGGGCCATCCTGGTGGTCCAGGTGGAAGGCGGCGCTTGGTGGCCGAGATTTTGGTGCGGCGGTTGAGGAGGAAGAGGAACACAGGGAAAGATAAGAGTAGGAGAATAATGAGAAGAGTATTTTGTAAAGGAAATACCATGGTTTCTTTGTTAACTCGTTGCATTTTGCAGCAACTAGTTTTATTTCCTTTTTTATCACTAGGCTATACTTGGTACATAAACGCATAATGTTTGATGCACATATATAATCTAGTTCTTTTAGTTCAATTTTGAAATAATAAATAAATTGTCCCACAAAAGTTAAACTTGTTATTTTTAAAATACGAATCTTGTTTTTATTTCACTAAAACATAGTAGTAAGAATCTTGTTGGTTGTAAATTGACCTGCAATTAATATTTAAATCAAGTTTGCATGAATCCATGAGAAACGCCCATTTGGCAGCACAAGACTTTTTTTTTCGTGAAATAACCTATTGTTTAAAAATTCATTTTTCAAAGGTAAATAAATTGAGTGTTCGGAGTTCAAACTTTAACGAATGCATATATTATGCAATTATCAACTTAGCTAAGTTCACGCAGACCACACATTTTTTAGTGATAACATACAATGTATCAATTGGCTGTAGTGGTTGTTTACGTTATGCTTCAACCAATAGACCCGATTGACCCATGGCCGTTAATTCGTTTTTTTAGTTACGTACAATAAGAATTACTCTCTCCGTTACAAAATATATGCAAAAATTGATAAACAAAAATTAAGTATTTTGTTCAAAATTTATACCAAATACATTAAATTGTTGACTCGTTTTTACTTATATTTTAGGATGGAGAGAGTACCTAATAAACAATCAAATTTTACCTTTTTATACGAGATTTTTCAAAACTAAATACGCATATTGTTTGTGCATAATTACTCATTTTTTTGTTTTCCTACACAACTACCCTTTTATTTTGGTGTTTACGTAAGAGGACTACAGGTTAATTTTGAATGACAGAAATTATTTGACAGAAATCCGACACCAACACTTGGCTTTTATCTCTCTTCTCAGGTCCAACATCTACACTCATCTGTATATATTATCTGATATCTGAGCACAATGTTGACATATTCGTGTGTTTAAGTTAATTAAATTTGAACCACATCCCATAGGCAATAACTGAATATAATAGGTACAAGGTAGGTAGCCGAGGTATCTCTTCACGGCTTCCTGAAATATCCTCAATTTGTTTGGTATAGTATAATTTATTTTATAAAAAAAAAATTAAAAAAATTAAAAGAGCTAGCTGTCTTATAATTTTAATCTCGTTCCTTTGTTTTTTGCATGAGAGGCAAAGGTTTAACTATTAGTGCAACTGCCAGTTTTGCTATTGGTGCAATAAATAAGTGTTTTTTTGGGCCCTTAGACAAAAGTTAGAATAATCGTGTCATTTGACGAAATACTCTGTTGATAGTTAAATATTAATAAATCAGTACCCCATATATTAGATGGATGGGAATATTCTGTAAAATATAGAATTATAACTAAAATTTCAAGTAAAGAATGATTTAATTAATAGAAATAATTTTAAATAGACCATCAACTTGTGAGATGCCACGAGTCTAAATGTATGTCATACTATATTCTATATTAAATTATTAGTTTTTTTTTACAAGATTAAATTATTAGTTGTAAATAAGTGTTTTCATAAATTTGTATTAGCAGTGGAAACAATCAAACTAATAGAAGAAAAAGTAAAAAAAAGAAATCTAAATGTTTTATCAATATTATTTATCTTAAATTTCAAAATCATGTTTAAATTAGTTACATTAATATCTTCTTCGTCTTCATCAGTCATCCGTTAAGATTAGAATTTTGAACAATTTAAAAGGTTTTGACATCTTTGGGTTGGCTTGTTGGAGCTTTACAAGATGATTCCCCCACCCACATGTTCAACATTGTAGGTTTATTTTTGCCTTGAAACCCATAGCCAAATGGAAGAATTTCTTTTATACAGCATAATTTTTTTAATGATATATATAATAAATAGACTACATCTCTAAAAAAATGGACTGCAAGATGATATTGATTTAGAATCTTAAAGTGTATTCGTATTAAGAGTTTATATATGATTCCTCTCGATGCCGATTTCAATAGTTTAATTGGTTTTAAAAAAAGTAGAGCACAAAAGAGATACAAATCAAACTTTGCACGAAGTTTCTAACATTGGCTTATATGGGCTGATTTGAATTCAGGTCCTTAAACTTGGTTTCCTATTTTTCCTTAGGTTTGTTAGAGTTTCCTACTTAATCATATATTTTGTTTTGGTGAACTTAATCATATTTTTACTGAGGTTATTATCCATTTTCGAAGTTCTGAATTTACAAAATGTGAATTTATCTTCCAAGTGAATGATGAATTTGTGATGCATTTGGGGTGGGGGTCCGAGTATACCTTATACTGTGGTGGTTAGTATTTAATACCTAAATTGAAATCCCCCGAATCCCTCCTCATCAAGAGTTCAGTTTTTGGAACTGCAGTTTTTTCCTATCAAATAAATTAGCCAAATAACTAAGTGAGTGTTTTGGACGAGCGTTTAAAAACCACCACAAAAAACAAAACTATGTTGAAATAGGCGTTTACATGAAAGCTAGAAATAAAAGCTTCTGGATTTCACGGTATGAAGCCCTTCAATCGCGTGGCTGCGACAACATAACATGTATTCAAACACATACGAAGAATCTAAGACAATAATACAATGCCTTGCGTTTGTCTCAAATCTATCGGCTTGCATGCGGTCGCAAAATTAGAATGCATTTGTCGTCTTGTTTTTCATCTCTACTCAATTATTCTTTAAAAGTTGTTAATGAATGTCCTTAGAGCATTGATTAAATAAATATACATAGAAATCTTTTGTTGAAAAATGATGTATTCAGTTTTTTAGAAGTTAAAAGGTTGTTGCATTAGGTATAAAATTTCAATTTTTGACTTCTTTAACTAGTCTTCTTTAAAAGATTTTTTTTTTCTACCCCAAACCAAAAATAATGATGTATATGTTCCTTGATGAAAAAAAAAATGGAAACACCCTTGTTTTATAGTCCATTTGACGAACATGGTTTTTTCCCATCACTTATATGTGTGTTGTGCCCCAAAGCGTAGCAAAATTTTGACACAAAAGTAGTATCGTTTATTAAAAGGAAAATAATTCTTACTAAAAACCTAATATACCATTAGAGAGTGAAGAAAATTAAATATAGTAAAACTATAGATGTAATATGATTACTGATAGGATAGAACAACAATAATAAATAGACATTTTTACATTTCATATACTTAATTTTCTCACTACTTTCTTTATGTCACATCACCAAATTATAATATCTATTACATCACTTTTTTTTTCCTATGTTTTAAATTATATACACTCAAATTTATCAATTGTGCGATTTGGCCTCCCAAATTTAAAATAAGCGATTTTGGCTCCAAGTTTACCCCTTTTTGATTCCGTAATCCGCCACTCCAATTGTATGCTTACTTGGCAATTTTAGTGACGTGGCATTATTGTCATTTGACCACATTGGACATTAAGAACTAGAAAAATAGAAGAAAAAAACAAACAAATAAAAACTATGAAACAAGGAAGTCTCATCCTCTTCTTTCACGCACACAAACATAACACAGTTACTCCAAATTCATTCTTCAATAGTTACTCTTACTCCCTCTAGTACATTCCAATTTTATTTGACACTTTTTAATCAAGTTTATCTTGAAATTTAAAGAATTTGTAACACAGAGCCTCAACTTTTATTTTGTTTGAGGTTATTTTGAAGTTTAGCAGATTTTGTATGTACATTTAAATTTGTGTGCCAAATTGATAGAAGTGAATGAAATGAAAGGGACATATGTTTAACTTGGTGCAGAAATTAGGAGCAGTAAACCAAGTCTCATCAACAACTACGTCATGAGTTCAAGGTTTTACATTGTTTGCAACAACAATAATAAAAGAGTTTAAACAACACATTTGAGAGATGGAGATTTTACTCATTATTTGAGAATATGCCAAGTCTTCTTTGAGTGCATGATCAATTAATTCAGCCCGAGGGTCCTTGACATCAGGATATTGAATAATTGGGACGAGCCTTGATGCCATATATAACAAGGATATTTTAATTATTAATATCTAATGTAGTGAAATGACAAAGATGCAACATCACTAAAATTGTCAACTAAGCGTAAAATTGGAGTGGGGGACTACGAAATCAAAAAGAGGTAAACTTGAGGGAGTCAAAATCGTTCATTTTAAATTTGGGGTGTTTAAATCGCACAATTGATAAACTTGGAGACCAAAAGTGCAATTGAGTCCAATAATAAATAGACATTTTTACATTTCATATACATTCATTCAATACATAATTTTCTCTCTACTTCTTTCTTCACGTCACATGACCAAATTATCATATAAGTTACATCACTTTTTTTTCTCTGTTTTAAACTATATACACCCAGGTAGAGTTGCATAAAACATTTTTCATGAGAGAAAAAGAGATAGAGAAAATTGGGTGTTGAATGACTGTATGAAAGTTAAAGGTGTACAAATACATATATTGCACTTAAATGACATTAGTTTTTGGTGATATTGTTTCATATCTTTCTTAAACAATCATTTTCTCTCGTGTAAATAATTTATTTTAATCATTCATCCATTTTCTCTCGTCTCAAATGCACTAATCTCACCAATGTCATCAAAAGCTATCTCACCGAAGTGAAACTTGTACAAATACAAATACTCGTACTAAAATTACATAGAGAAATTTAATCATATATTGCGAGAAATTATATTTATACAACCATCTTGTGACGGCTTTTGAGATAACATTTTCTTCTCTTTTTTTTTTGGGATAAAAACAATAGAGAGAAACAGGAGGGAGAAAGTAGGAGGGAGAAAGTAAAAGCACAATAAAAATATGAGATAGAGTTAATCTAAAAGTTGTCCAAAAATAATTGTATAAATAATATTTATCATAAATTCATAATAAAACAGTGCACTTATATGAACAGAGACAGACACAAATACAAATTTCACGTAAGTTAAACATAAAACTTTTCTCAATGTCTCTGCTTTTGAAATTAAATTATATTTTTTATATCGCTCACTTTCTTTATTTAGGCTATTATTACTCTTCCCTCCCCTATGTAATAGGAAATGTTTTGTTTGATACTACATCCATTAGACGCCTCCACTTTCACCCCCTTTACAAAGAAACATGATAGGAGAATATAATGGAAATTACGAAATATGCTGACATCGATAAATATAGTGAAGTGTAAAAAGATAAATATAGCGAGTGTAAAAAACGTGTAAGAAAATCACAACTCTGATAAATTTAGCCTGGATGTACTTGATTTATCAATTCCCTGGACAAACTTTAGAGGCTATCACCAAACTAATTAAAGTGGTTCATTATTTGGTTTGTCTACTGCTGCTTCTCTTTTTTCATGTGGTGGAAAGTAAAAAGAGGTTCTCAACTTTAAGTCAACAGCAAGCAAAGTTTTTTCATATCATACAGAAAGATAAGCGATGGAATTCAATGATTAACATGTAAATGCAAGGAACATGATTGGAATTTAACTTATCAATTTGACATGGACTAATCAAAACACACCCAGCATTGTATTTTAGCTTCAAATTAAAATCAATTTCTTTCGTAAAGACTTGAAACATGGGAAATTATTTGTGTTTCTAAAATTACTTTCTTTCTTTCTTCTTGCTCAAATATAATGCTAGGTACTACATAGGTGGGGGGCAATGGATGGTACACTGGTGGTGTGGTACTGGATGCATCTCAATTAATATATTTGTAGCCTTCCGTGGCATTTTGACCACCATGGTGATGCATTATGCATATGGTCACAAAAAGTGAAGGAATAATTGTTTCACAGCTTTTTTTCTCTCTCGTTGTTGCATTACGAATTTGGTTTGCCACTAAAGTAAAAGGAGTAATAAAGCAGAGGATTTGGAGGCGAGATTGGCGTTCCAAATTTTAAAAGCAGTTGATATTTAGTGAAATTTCCTCAACAAAAAAAAAAAATTAATAGTGGAATTAAAATTTATAATGAGTTCTTAAATTAATGTTGGTTTGTTCAACTTTAAGCTTTTAAGTTATAACATTTGGACCAAATATGAACAGACACAAAAAGACTATGGTAGTTATTGTGTATATCATTAGTGAGCAAAAATTTAAGTCATGCAATCCATCACTTAATGGCTCAAGTTAACTCTGAATCCAAAATTCAGATAGTTGTTTTTTAAAAGCATGCAAGGGTTTAACTTTGGACCATTCTGTTTCACTTGTTCTTTTCAACCCCACAACCTCAAGCTTTCAGTAATGGGACGTACGGAAAAGAAAAAGATAATAAGAGACATACCATGTAATGTAGCATGAATAAACCCGAATTGTGGATCTCATGTCCTAAAAATTGGTTCTGCATGACCAAATTACCAAGGAAATATGGCATTCTTTAATAGGGTGGTGGAATTAATGTATTATTAATCTTTGGAGTAAGTAGGAAAACGACGATTCACTACAACTATATAGGATGGGTTTTTCTAGATGGTTGTAAACAGTCAACCCTTTTACATTTTCATAGTATTAAATTAAAATTTGAAATTTAGATGTTGACACCAGTCATGGTTAAACCTTTATCAAATGCATCACCGGAACACATGAATATTTGAAATTGGATTACCACCTCTATTCCTCTCTATTCCAACCATACTATTAAAATTAAAATCAGTAACATATGACAAGCATTTGACTCAGGGTCTATTATATTATTCAATATTCAATGTTATTCATACTATATTAATCAATGTTCTAATATGTATAATTGTGTTATCTAAATTCATCCTACATAATATTATTTTCCCCCTCTTTAGCATAACATGCCAAACACAACAAAAGTTTAAATATTGTTACTCACTCATCCTATTCCCTCTTATGAGTAGAAAACAGCAATCATACTCTCGACCATCACCTTCCAAACCCATAATCAGCAGCCACCTTTAATCATCATATTCCCCCAATCCTAATTACCTTACCAGCAGACATATAATAAATATCATGTGCAATGCAATGCTTTTTTCTCAATCATCACCCACTACACCAGCAATACATTAGCTCAAGTTGAATTGAACTCAGACTTTTAATTAAGGTCTCAGAGATCGATTTTTACGGATGAAAAAAGTATGATTGAAAATGGAGACTCCATTAAAGATGGTCAGTCAAATTCCTTAGTAAAAATTAATCATCCATAAAGTATTTTCCCAAATTCTCAAACATAACATAACCTTCACTCTCCACCTTTAAATTTAAAACATAAAACACACCAAGTGTTCCCTCTCTTCACACACCATAACATGAACACAACACTTGCATTAGCCTTAACCTTAGCATTTCTCTTCACATCACCATCTCTAACACAAAGTGCACAACAAAATGACACACACGCTCTCACCGAATTCCGTCTCCAAACCGACTTCCACGGCTACCTCATCGATAACTGGACCGGCGAGGATGCCTGCAACACCGCCTGGCGCGGTGTTGAATGCTCTCCAAACGGCAGAGTGATAGCTCTCTCACTCCCTTCCCTCAATCTCCGAGGTCCCGTTGATTCTCTCTCAACGCTAACCTACTTACGCTTCCTTGACCTACACGATAACCGCTTAAACGGAACCGTTGTTCCTCTTTTAAACTGCACTGATCTTGAACTTCTCTATCTCTCCGGCAACGACTTCTCCGGCGAAATACCGCCGGAGATATCTTCCTTACGTCTTCTCGTCAGACTCGACATCTCCGACAACAACATTCACGGCAAAATTCCTAAAGAATTATCAAAACTGAAGCATCTCCTCACTCTCCGGTTACAGAACAATGAACTCTCCGGCGAAGTTCCCGATCTTGCTTCTTCTCTAATCAATCTCAGAGAACTCAACATCACCAACAATGAACTCCAAGGACACTTACCAGACGCCGTGGTTACCAAATTCGGTAACAAAAGCTTCTCCGGCAATGACGGTCTTTGCGGATCAACGCCGTTGCCGAAGTGTTCTGTCACCGAAAAAACTCCTCATCCTCCTTCTGATGATGATAGTTCTGAAATTGTTCCTTCAAACCCTAGCAAAAATCATGGTAATATTCCATCTGAAACTCCTTCCAAAAAACGGAAAATGCTGAGTCCTGGGGGAATAGTAGCTGTTGCGGTGGCGGTCTCTGTGGCGTTACTGGTGGTGGTTTCTTTCACGGTGGCACAATGTTGCGGAAGAGGAGGAAGATCTAATTCAACGGTGGGGATGGATAGTGAGATTGGGAAGAGAAAAAGTGAAAGTAGCAGTGGAAGTGAGAAAAAAGGTTATAGGGGTGGTAACAGTAACAATGGGGGTGTGGATAGAGATAGTGATGGAACAACAACTGAAACAGAGAGAAGCAAGTTAGTGTTTTTTGATAGAAGGAATGAGTTTGAGTTGGAGGATTTGCTACGAGCTTCGGCAGAGATGCTTGGGAAGGGTAGTTTGGGAACTGTTTATAGAGCTGTTCTTGATGATGGATGTACTGTTGCTGTTAAGAGACTTAAGGATGCTAATCCTTGTGATAGGAACCAGTTTGAACAGTATATGGATGTTGTGGGGAAACTTAGACACCCTAATGTTGTTAGACTTAAAGCTTATTATTATGCTAAGGAAGAAAAGCTTTTGGTTTATGATTATCTTTCCAATGGAAGCTTGCATGCTCTTCTTCATGGTTTGTCTAACTCTAATTTACTGCCCTTTACCTTTGAGTTTTCAATTTAGTGATATAATTAATAATACTGATTAATTCTATGGTTTGGACAATAACATCGTTTTAAAATGTGATCCGTATCCATCCTTAAGACATCAAAAACTTGGATTTGGATTTGGTGCGACAACATGCAGTTTTCGATCTCAACCTCGATCTAATTAGTCCGACCTCAAATTAACAACGGAGAGTGTTTTAAATTAATTTTGTTATTGTGTAATCTAAACTGTCAAGATCTCAAACTTAACAATTTAGATCAAAAACTGCATTTTTTGTTTATTGTCACAGATCCTAATCCTGAAAACTTTAATGTTGTGGTCTAAACCATGATTGAGACCTTTTTAAAAAAATTTGAAGTAGTTGATACTTGATAGGGTTTTAAGTTATAGTTGATGTTGTGCTGCAAACCTTTATATTGATCAAAATTGCAGTTGCCATTGTCGTTGCAGATACCGTAAATTCTTTTATATTACAGTTGCGCTGAGCAATTTAAAACCATGGTAGAAATATTTTAAGACGAAAAAATCTTTAATTTTGATTTCAATTGTTCTATAATGCAGAAAATGTATTGATTATTATTAGTTTTTTGCCTACTAATTTGTTAGTCGCTTTGTCAATGTATTAGGAAACCGTGGTCCAGGAAGGATTCCGTTAGACTGGACAACAAGAATAAGCTTGGTGTTGGGGGCAGCAAGAGGCCTAGCAAGGATTCATGGTGAGTATAGTGCAGCCAAGATACCTCATGGAAATGTGAAATCATCAAATGTGATACTTGACAAGAATGGAGTTGCTTGCATAGGTGACTTTGGTTTGTCACTTTTATTAAACCCTGCTCACGCGGTTGCAAGGCTGGGTGGGTACAGAGCTCCAGAACAGGCAGAAACTAAGAAGCTTTCACAAGAGGCAGATGTGTATGCTTTTGGAGTGTTGGTGTTGGAAGTTTTGACAGGACGAGCTCCTTCCTCTCAGTATTCTTCTCCCGTAGGAGTTCGCCCTTGCGTGGAATTTGAGGAACAAGAAGCTGATCTTCCGAAATGGGTTCGGTCTGTTGTGAAGGATGAGTGGACATCAGAGGTGTTTGATCAAGAACTTTTGAGGTACAAGAACATTGAGGAGGAGCTTGTTTCAATGCTGAATGTTGGACTAGCTTGTGTGGTGTTACAACCTGAAAAGAGGCCAACAATGTTGGAAGTTGTTAAGATGATCGAGGATATTAGGGTGGAACAATCTCCTCTAAGAGAGGATTATGATGAATCTCGCAATTCACTTTCACCTTCACTTGCCACAACTGAAGATTGCTTAGCTTAATAGCACTAGTGTTTATTCATTGCTTGATGATGGAACTCTCTTTAATCCTCTTCTAATTGCATGGTTATTTAAATTGCATGAGTTGTTATTTATTGTTTTCTATTTGTAATATTTGAGAAATGACGTTGTTGCACTTGTCCTGAGACATAGCTTATAATATGATCTATCTTGAATCAGTGACTCTGCTACTCACATAGCACATCCAATATTTGGCAGTGTCGTGTTCCTTCCTGTACAGTGAAAGAAAGAGGCAAACGAGGGTTACATTTACATCTTTGTCTTTGGTATTTGGCTTGGTTGTTTAAAAATTTGTGTCCTTTTTTTATTCACTCAATCATTTTGCAAGAAACAGTCAATGAGAATGATATGATGTGGGCCTTTGTGGGGCATATATGCTGGTCAAATTCCAAAACTGCTCAATTTATTCCTGACATGAAAAGCCTTTATATTCATAACCCCACCATTTCTTAAGGCAAATAAAGTGGTCATATTACGAATTGGCGAAGGCTTTAAATAGAACTTAATTTGAAGCAGATCAGACCCAAAAAAAAATATTAAAAAAAAAAAACTTGAGTTTATGTTTAATTTGATGTAGAAAGAAAGAGTGGATATGCTATAACAGAGTGAAATAAACAACTTACTCTTTTATTCACATTTCACAAGTCTGTTGGTTTTGGTCCTTTGTGACATAACTTGTTCAGCTTCTTGGATTCCATAAATCTTTCTGCAAACAATAATTGTAGTAGCTTTGGAACATTTCATTGAACTCTGTCATAGCAATGAATTGTTGCTGATTTTCTCAGCTTATGGTTTTTATTAAAGTGGAATCCTGATTACATAATCGATTCTTTTTTGCATTTTAGAGCAAGTTGAGCCTTGTGGAATTTTAGTTGCTTTGGAGATTAGAGTAGCTGAAATTATTTCAGTAATACTATTGGCTCCACTTTTCGAAGCTTTGTAGCATCTACAATCAAGAAATCTATTATAAGTCGTTTTTGGAAAGAAAGAAAAAATTTAAAAATTATAAATCGTTTTACCATACCAATAAAATATTGATGTTAGTTTTCATATTAGACATTTAACTATTGATTACCCTATTTTTTTTTATTACTTTAATTTATCTTTTTCATATAGTTTATTAAAGACAATTTTGTAAAACAACTCAAAATATATATTTTTTCCATACAAAATTAATTATATTTTTTAATATATGTGAAATGACAAAAACAATTTATAATATAAGATAAAAAAGTTTTTTTTTTTAACGAAGTACTCTCATTTGTTATCATGAATGAATCTGTGCATGTCTGACGAATCACTACAATTTTGACAATTTTTTTAGGACAATTTTGACAAAGTTCATTTTCATAACTTCAACAAAATATTGCTAAAAAAATAACAATAGTTCAACAAAATAAAGACACAACCATGATTTAACCAAACACACGCGGTTTATCGAAAAAAAAAATCTTAATGAGTGTTTAAATAAGTTCGAGACACAAATACCACGTCCCAATATAATTTCAACGTGGAAACTATGAAGCTACAAATATAAACTTTGATGTGAAATTTTAACGTGATTTTTCTTGAAGTGTCGGGTAGCCAAACAAGCCATTACTAATTGATAGCACAACCTTCCGTAATGTCGGTCTTACTTTCTCATCCATTTATGATTTCAGTTTAATCCTTGAATCAGGTAATTACCGCAGGCTACTTTCTTTAATACCATGTGCTTCTCCCATAGCTTTCTTCAATACCTCTCAAATCTTATTGAGAGCAGTTTCTACTCCTCCCACTTTTTTATGTCTTTCGATGAAAATTTTGAATAAGTTCTTAATGAAAAGAAAAAATACAACAATGAATTATATTTTTGAAGAAGCATATGAGAATGAATTAAGAGGTCAACAAATACATCGAATAAGTATTTTTTTTTTACACTTAAAATTAAATATCATGTTCGTCGAAATTGATAGATAGATGATTTATAGATAAACAAATTTTTCTCAGCCAACACAAAGGTTAAAATTGTTTTTTTGTTTTTACTACGCTTTATCGTTTCGAGTATGGTATAATGAGGCTACTAGTTTATATTATATTTACAATATTATTGTATAATTGAAAAAGATAACATTGCGTTATTACAATAAGTTGCAAACATTTATTTATAGATATAATTTTAATCAAAATCTAAATTTTATAAAAAAAAAAAAACTATAATTTACATGCGTTATTATACCCAAGAAAAACATTGAGGAAACTTATTTGCATAATCTAGAAGTAGGAGTGTGTGAAAAGTGAGAAGAGAAAGTTGTTAAATAAGGGAGCGGTAAAGTGTGGGGTATACTATAGAATAGAAGCATATTCCTCCTTGCCCAAGAAACCTTCTTTTGTTCTAGGTATTTAAATTGAAAACACCCTTCGGTCTCTTCACGCAGCCCCCATTCACTGGTCCAACGTTCTTCTTATTCTTCTTTCTTTTCTCTTCTCTTTCGCTGCGTTTTCTTGTTCTAGGGTTTTGATTCAAGCAAAAATGCATTCAAGTAACTTGCTTATCGAAGAACCTATTCGGATGATCTCAATCCTTGAGCCAGCCAAAACCGTAACTCCCTTTACTCTCTTTAATCTTTTTTTTTTTGTTGATAATTTTCTCGTTTATTATCATCATTATTGTTGTTATTAAATTATATTTTTGTATTTTCAGAGCTTTTTTCCTGCAATGACAAGGATCGTTGGTACCTTGGGACCTAAATCTCGTTCAGTTGATGTTATTTCTTCTTGTCTCAAAGCCGGAATGTCTGGTATATATATATATATATTATTCTTGTTTCTCTGTTTTCTTAGTCTAAGTGCATGTTTGTTTTTACAGTGACAAAAATTGATTTTGAAATTGATTTTACTTAAAAAATGACTTGAATGTAAAGTGATTTGTGTTACTTGAACGGTAAATTACAGTGTAAAAATCACTTTTATACTCAAACTACTCGAGAGCAACCAAACATGTCAAAATCAATGTTACACCTCTATAATCAATTTTGTGGCTTCAAACGTGGAACCAAATATAGGCTAAGTGTATGTTTAGATTAACCTAGAGATTGGCAAAATCACGTTGAGCAACCATGGTTTTGGCGCAAGTTGTGAAGATTCAACAAAATAACTGATTTTGTCAAACTCGCGGCGTATATCCAAACATAAACCGAAAGGTTTTACACCATCAAGTGTGTGACTTGTTATGATTTAAGTCAGTTTTTTTATTGATATGTTGATTAGGGTCGATTAATAGTGGCGATGTATATATGAGTTAAATCCAACATTTAATAGACGGTTATTTGATGAGGTTTTGTAATGTTTGTTGTAGTGGCTCGTTTCGATTGTTCTTGGGGTGACTCTGAATATCACCAAGAGACTCTGGAGAATTTGAAGACTGCTATCAAAACTACTAAGAAGCTCTGTGCTGTAAGTGGTTACTAAAAGCTTAAAACTTAACACATTGTATTTTGCATGTTTTTGTTTGTTTTGTTATGGCTAATGTTTTGTGGATATGTCTATTCATCTATTGTTGAGTGTTTTGTTGGTTTCTTTGTTATCTTTGTCAGGTCATGCTGGACACGGTTGGTGCTGAGATGCAAGTTGTTAACAAAAATGAGACATCGATTTCCCTTCAGGCTGATAGTCAGGTTATTCTGACTCCTGATCAGGGGCAAGAAGCTTCTTCAGAGATACTGCCTATCAATTTTGATGGACTCGCCAAGGTTCATTTAAATTTTCAAACCTCTGTTGCTTAGTGCAAAATAAACTCATTATTCCCACAACTACTGATGCTTAGCTTAGCGCAAAATAAACTCATTCTTTGTTGCTTTCAATGCAATGCTTGTGTTAATTTGAACCTTAATCTTATTCATACTGTTTACAGTCAGTGAAGGCGGGAGACACCATTTTCGTTGGTCAATACTTGTTCACAGGAAGTGAAACTACTTCTGTATGGCTAGAGGTAATAACTTTTAATCTGCATCAGCCATTTGTTAATAACTTTTATATTGCGTTTTTGGGTAATTGAAGTTAAATTTTCTAATTTGATATTTCTAATTCTATATAATGGGCCTAGCCACCTAGACTGGCATGAATAGAAAAAGTTGAAATGAAGTCTTACATACATGATGAATTCTACCTGAAACTATGCAGGTAGCTGAAGTTGCAGGGCAGGACGTTGTTTGTACTATTAAAAATTCAGCAACATTGGCTGGGGCATTGTTTACCTTGCATGCTTCTCAAATTCATATTGATTTGCCTACCCTCACTGAAAAAGACAAGGAGGTAATTTTTCACTTGCATTGCATGTTTTAGTGAGTACGTACTGTCAAACATGTAGAGCTTCTGTGTGCCTGGATTGTAGGTTTCTTTTATGTTCTGGAGTATAATTTTTTCTCGTTGCAGGTTATAAGCACCTGGGGAGTAAAAAACAAAATTGATTTTCTATCATTGTCATATACTAGGCATGCTGAAGATGTTCGTCAGGTAATTTTTGTTCCACATCTTTTGTGTTGGTTTCATCGTCTGAAGTTCATAATTGGTAATTTATTTTTCCTATTTCTGTTCCAGGATTTCTACTAACATACCTTATGTGTTTAAAATACAGGCACGTGAATTCCTTTCTACATTAGGTGATCTAAGCCAGACTCAAATTTTTGCAAAGATTGAAAATGTTGAGGTGAATTGCATTTCTTAATTGTGTACTGGACAAAATTAAATTATTTCTTAGTTAGATCCTTACCAGCTATGCTGATTCAACTGCATTTATATATCTGTTTTTTTTTAGGGACTGACCCATTTTGATGAGATTCTACAAGAAGCTGATGGTATCATCCTGTCCCGTGGGAATTTGGGCATTGATCTTCCACCTGAGAAGGTTAGATTCTTTGTAGTAATTAGTCTCTACGTGTAATTTGAAGTGCTTTTACTTATTCTGTGTTGTTGTGCTTTAGGCATGTTGATAGTGTACTTAATAATTCATATAAAGATTTGTTCATTGAATATATTGAAGTACATGTTGTCCCAACTTTTTCTTGCCCGTCACTTCTTTTTAGGTTGGGGTTCTAGGTCAAACAAAGTTTCAATAAATAGACGGAAAATATATCTTAAGTACCTGGGGATTTTTTATACTGTATAGTTTCCTAAGCATCCAGTTTCTAATTACTTGTAGAAGGTTGTTTTGGAAACAATTGAATTTACTGAATCTTCAAAATCATTTCAAATTTCTCTTTTGAATTTACTAAATCTTCAATATAGGCAAATACCTAATAGTTCTAAGACTATTTGTTGCTGATATGTTAATCAAATACCATTTGCTTTTGTAGGTCTTTTTCTTCCAAAAGTCGGCCCTTTACAAGTGTAATATGGCTGGGAAGCCTGCTGTGCTCACACGTGTTGTGGATAGCATGACTGACAACTTAAGACCAACTCGTGCGGAAGCCACCGATGTTGCCAATGCTGTTTTAGATGGTGAGTACTGGTCATATGATACCACTAGTTAAGTCGGTGACTATAGTATTACGCTATTCTGTTCATACTCGTTTGCATGTTATCCAGTAAAATTGATTATCATTCATCAAAGACACTCTTCTCTTAAAGTTTAGTCTTAAGCACTTCAAAAACCTCATATTAGAACATGGTCAACTCTATTAAATTATGGAATTTTTTGGGCAGATATTGGAAGTACAATAGTATAGAATATTGTAGACTTTTGGTCATGGTAACCTATCAACTTATACATTGTAATATTGTAGATAGTGTGTAAAATAAGCAACTCACTGTAGAATCTAGAAATACAGCGTATGAAACTGTGTGTGTGTGTGTGTGTGTGTGTGAAACTGAGAAGTGAATGTAGGTGATTTCAGAAATTGAACGTGCCATGTATGTGGTGTGTTGTAGCACAAAGAAAAGTGTGATGGGGCATTCCAGGAAGTGTATGTCAAAGTGAGAAAGTTAAAAGAGGGATAAAAAAGGAAGTTTTATAAGGTGTCAGTATAGTAGGATTATACATAACTTGGTATATAGATCAGTAATGCAGGAGTTTTCTTCAGTTCTACTTCAACTATGCCATAACTTTCATCAGTGCCAATCTATCTGCTCAAGTTGTCTGTTGAGCCGCTGTTGTTGGTTTGCATGTTAAATGGTAGCCTGTAGGTGGTTATAAAAGACAGGAAATGTTGCTGCTCTTTTGACACATTTTTTGCATTTTGCATGTCAGCATTCATTTCCTGATTAATAAAGACTATTAAGAAATATTTATTCTTTTCTTGCCTTGGTTTTTGACTTTTTGCCCCTTCTCAATGATGTTGTTTTCTTCTGATAGTGCTTATTCTGCTATGTGGTTTAGAAATTGTTTTGCTATGTGGTTTGTTAGAAATGGTTAATAGATATTTATTGAACTGTTATTAATATACAGGAAGTGATGCAATTCTTCTGGGTGCTGAGACTTTACGTGGGTTATATCCTGTTGAGACTATTTCTACTGTTGGCAAGATTTGTTCAGAAGTAAGTGCATTTCAAAGTTCCTTTAAATCTGTTTGGTACTTAAGATTTGTTCTGTTATTTCAATTTCAGGCAACATTGTTGATAAAAAATTCTGTGATTTATTTAGGAGCTTTTGGCCTAAATAATTTGAATTGGTATTGTACTGTTTTGTGGTTGATAACTTCAGTCTTGTAAACATTTCTAATTTGGCAATTGTTTGACTGGAGAAATTCCTGAGTTTATGTGCTCCTTGACTCCGTCTATATTTTTGTCAAGGCAGTAGTACTCTACTTTGCATTTCTACTTTCTACCTATCATTGGTATTGCTGAGTATCTCTCGTTTTACAGATAATTGTTTGCCATCACCTTTACAATATAATGTGCACGTGTCGGATAATATTGAACAGTGAAATTCCATTTTCATGAGTTTCTTGTAACCCGAATAAGATTCTATGGTCTGAATTATCTGAGTTCAATAGCCAGATGATTTTTTTTTCCTTTTCTTTATGTGACTTAATTCATTAGTCATGATATACAAGCAAAACAGGGCTAAGGAGTCTATGGTATAAATTGGTTGCTTATTGTATTAAAAACTGTTTATTTTTGGTTTCACTATGAATAATATGATGCACCAACATTTGTGTAAAATCTTCTAAAATTGTAGGAAACTGAGTTGTTCTCAATTCTTTTCTTTATTTGGATATTAATTTCTTCCTGTCATTTGTGCTTCTTTTTGCATAATATCATAGCATGGTATTAGTTACCTGAATCCTTTGATTTATGTGAATGACCTGTTTGAAATTTCACTAAGAATACTGGCTGATGTCTCTGCCTTCTGTTTCAGGCTGAGAAAGTTTTCAATCAAGACCTTTATTTTAAGAAGACAGTCAAATTTGTGGGAGAACCCATGACCCATTTGGAATCCATAGCATCCTCTGCGGTAATTATTTTTAATCTTGCCCTTAATATTTTTAATGGTGATTCCTAGTGCATGAGACGGTGAGGCAAAAGTTTTAGGGTAGTTGTGGTCTATTGATATGGTGGTCACGGGTTGTAGTTTCAATATCTGCCCCTTTACTTGTGGGGGCAAGGCTGTATTCATCTATTCCTTTGATGGGGCCACATGCATTGGGAGACATTTTAATTTCTAGTGCTTCTACTGAAAAAATAATAATTTTCGACTATTGTTTTTGCTTCTTTCTGTGTTGGTGTTTGTTTTTAAGTTCATATATGGAAGGAATCTACTAAAATGAAAATCCTATTTATTTAGGTACGAGCAGCTATTAAGGTGAAGGCTTCTGTTATCATTTGCTTCACTTCATCTGGAAGGGCTGCAAGGTACTTTCTTTAAATAATTTGATATAAATTATTCATAGATACCATCAAGGGAAATTATATTGAACTAGGTATCTTCTTTTGAATTGGATCAAGTCGTAGAAAAGGAGTGCTATGGAACAATGAAGATCATATTAAATTTTCTTCCATGCATTTTCACAAATCTTGGGAAATCTTTTCTAAACTTGACACGTGCACTTTTCAGATTGATAGCAAAGTATAGGCCAACGATGCCGGTTCTCTCTGTTGTGATACCCAGGCTTAAGACAAATCAGCTTAAATGGAGCTTTAGTGGAGCTTTTGAGGTTAGCTTTTAACTTTTGTCTCATTTACATCTTATTTTCCATGAATGTGAACAACGCTTCCGTCATTTTTGGCAGATTGGTTGCTATCATTGTTATAACTTTGAGATTTTTATTTTGAAGAAGAAGAAGCTAAACTAGCCCACCCAAATTGACACCGGGGAGAATTATAACTTTGAGATATAACCATTATATAATCTAAATTTCCTGATTTTAAGGATTAAATGTGATTAGTGAGTTTTTGAATGTCATTAAATTATCTCCACTTTAATTGGGTAATTTCAATTTTGGAGGTATTTATGAGTTATGACAATTGAGTCAAATCTCCATAGTTGTAAATATAAAATAAGATTTACACCGATGATTAATGTGTAACATTCTGTAGGATGACTAATGAATAACTTTCTATCCGATGAACTTTTCTGAAAACCCTATGTAGCATAGACAGTTTATACTGTGCATATTGAGTTCATAACTTTTCACAATAATCCTTTTTTGCTCACTACATTACATTGCTAAATAAAAACAATTTATTCCGTTCTTTCTTGTTTCCAGGACCAACTACCAACTCAGTTGTGGGAAAGCTTATTTACTGCTAATGTACTCCCTCGATCCCATAATAACTGTCACATTTACAATGAAAAGAGTCCCAAAAAGAGTGTCACTGTCAATCAACTTTTAATTTAATTTTTTTTCTTCCAATTGTACCATCTAATTTACACTATGCGCGTCACTCACAACTCAAATGTTATTTTTCATTTGGAATTTTTCATAATGAAAATACACCAATGGTTAATAAGGATACTTTAGTAAAATCGCAGTTCTTTTTCCTTTCTTTATCATCTTTTCTTCATCTGTGTGAAACGGTCAAATGTGACAGTTATTGTGGGACAGAAGGAGTAATTACTATACTCATATCTATCTATCTATCTATCTATCTATCTATCTATATATATATATATATATATATATATATATATATATATATATATATATATATAATATTATTATTTATGCTACAATCAAAAATCGAAATTTACTATCAAAGTAGATATTTTTACATATATGTATCAATCATATTACAGTCTATTTATACTGCAAGTTTTCCCAACTGTTATTAATTGTATCCTGTGCAAAGCAAATACAAGCATAAATGGTAGTCAGCTTTGGAAGTTGATGCTCGACTTGCCTGAATTTGGACACATAGTTCTTTCTTTGTGATTAGAAACTTACCAGGATAACATATGTTGTTTATGTTTTGATCATCTTGTTTACCAAACTTATAATTTATGACACAGGCAAGGCAATCACTTATTGTTAGAGGTCTCTTTCCCATGCTTGCTGATCCTCGACATCCTGTAAGTTCTTTTTCTTATGGAAATTTTGTTTCACTGAATTTATCTGTTTTGTTATTAAGGTTTGTTCTTTTGGGGGGAATGGAAAGAGTATTGGATGCTGAATATAGGGGTTGGGTTCCCACTGAAGAGCTCCTTGTAGTCTTTCTGGGTAGATAATGGGATAAGTTTTGTACATTTGTAATACTACTTAAGAATGCATTCTAGGAATAGTCAATGTTTGTACATTTGTAATACTATTTAAGAATGCATCCTAGGAATAGTCAATGAAAAACATCTTAGGATATGCTGTGGAAACATTGAACTTCTTTTTGCATGACATATATTCGATGATCTGAGACTAATTAGGTACTGATCTCATACTTTGCGTGCAGGCTGAATCAACAAGTGCCAGTAACGAGTCTATTCTCAAGGTAGCACTTGATCATGGAAAAGCATCAGGAGTTATAAAGCCACATGATAGAGTGGTTATTTGCCAGAAAGTTGGTGATGCATCTGTGGTTAAGATTATCGAGCTCGAAGATTAAGAGATTCGCACAGTTAACGCATTTCTTTTTTGTGGTTACGGTCATCTTACTAAAGTTTTGATAGGAGCAGATCATTCTGCTTTCAGGATTTGAAGTTATCTCCACTGGGTTTTGGTGGCTAGTTATTATACTTTTGAAAATGAATGTTAGGCTAATTATTAGTACTAGTTGATATAATACTTCAAATCAAAGGGAGTATGCTCTTTGATGTCAATTTTTTGGAACTGGATTGGGTTGCAACCCAAATAGAAACCGCACTTGGTGCAGCTGGTATTTGAACCATTAGCTTGAATTAAATATATTTAAAAATTATCTGAAAATAGTAGATGATCTCCAATCCTATTTTTCGATCTAATTTATTTATTTGGATTTTATTTGAGGTCAATGTGAAAGAAAGTTTATTCGATATGTACAGTCACAAGCGACTGGTTCTTATTGCTCGTTTTCTTTTTACTAGATATTGCTTATTTTCTTGAAGAAAAAACTTAGGGACATTAATATTGGCATTGTTCTTACTGATTTGTACTAAAACGATGGTATAATCATCCCCATTAATATTGAAAGGGTGTGAAAAAGATGCGTTGTAACTAAAAAAAATCTCTTCCAAAGAAAATTACAGTAAGAACAAGACTTATGTTACTGTGTTTTGGGTTCAGTCCTCTCTTGAAAACCACTGTATCAGCAGCATTACTATATGTCTAATTATAAGAACTCGGTATTGTATGCAACTGGTAAACATACAGGCACATCATCATCCACGATTAGCCGAAATTTTATATCACTAGTTTACTAGTCAAAGATCAAAGTAACAAATTTTTGGACTTGGAAAGACCGCAAACTCGTGTTGAATTCCTCTAGAACCGGTGCTTTTGTGACCTTGTATGCTAAAATTAACTTCAAATGGTGATGACCTTTGACTATGTATTATAGAACAAATCCGCGAGAAATATAGATCATGATTCGATCCTCAATGTTTGTTGATTTGGATGACTAAGAAAAAAAAATAGAAGTTATTATTAAGAACTGTTGAAACAAATGATGTTGAACTTCAGTTCAAACTTATTCAACCTAATTCGATATAATTCTATAAGATTGACAAGTTTTCGATTCAACCAATTGAACTGGAAAACAAAGATTTAAATCGTTTTGACAGCATTGCTATTTACCAATTTATTTTGATATAGAAAACAATTTTCTTTAGCATTAGGAATTTTGGAACTAGACATTAGTCATCATGCAAAACTTTAACAAAAAAATTGATGCAAGTGACTTAATAAAATATTCTAATCGAAGTTGTTAAGTTGGGGTTTGTTATTAAATTAATCATAATACCGTAACACTATATAAAATAAACAGAGGGAAAATAAACAACCAGCACCCGTGGCCTAATGGATAAGGCGTTTGACTTCTAATCAAGCGATTGTGGGTTCGAGTCCCACCGGGTGTGCAATTTCTTTTTCCTTCATTTTCTTTTATTTTCATTTTTGGCACCGGCTAACAAAATAATTACTTGTTCTGCCATATTTTTTTATATCCATACCTTCATTATAGTTTTATTTTATCCCCACTAGAATCTAATGTGACTGGATAATCTTGTCAATGTCAAATTGGTTTTACAAACTTGAAATATATAAGAGAGAAAAAACTGTAATTTATTACAATGCTTAATGCTTTTTAAAATTAAACTTTGCTTAGGAGGATAATAACACATGAAAATGAATATTCATTTTCACTAATGCACCTCTTTTTTGTAACATCTCCTAACCACAAAATTTACACACAAATTTCTTCTCTCAAGTAGAAGAATGCTGTTGCTGTTGCTGTTGCAGCTGCTGGGTGTTTTGCAATTCAAGCTCTTTTTGACGTAGCAACAAAACCATTCTATCAATTTCCAAACTCTTCCTTTCATTTTCAAGTTTTTGTCTCTCCATTTCCCTTTCTTTGTTACTACTAAATTTCACCCATTTCAACCTTTGTTTTTCAATCTCAAATGCTTCCACATGATAGTTTACTTGTTCTTCTCCTAATTGCACCACCTTCTTCTTCATCCATTGCTTTTTCTCCCAACAACTCTTCACTCCATCTTGCAACACACTCATCACCTCACTACTCAACTGTTGCATCACTTGTGATGGCAATGATGAAACTTTTCTTGATTTTTTCCTTGAGTGATCAATATTTTCATCTTCTTCATGACCCTTTGAGCCATATCCACCACCTTCTCCTGATTCTTCTTCTTCCTCTTCAGAATCATCCTCCCATTCGTCGTCTTCGTCTTCATCCTCTTCATCTTCTCCTCCATTTCTACTTTTCAGCTTCAACATTCCTAAACTCCCTACCCCGTTTGATGAATGTAAGCATTGTTGTTGTTGTTGCTGCGGCTGCTGTTGATGTTGTTGTTGATGATGTTGCAGTGGTTGAGTCTCAGTTGAGGATTGTTGTTGCAAATTGTTGTTTCCATGGCCACAACTATTATGATAAGCACACATTTCTCTGAAGAAAAGATGCTTAGAATTCAGAAGTTTTCTTGCTTCTTCTTTCAACTTTGCGGACAAATCCATAGTATCCAACAAAGTTTGATTTTCAACAACTCTACAGGCTGTTCCTTTACCAAGAATATCATTAACTCTTTTATACCTTTTGTTCAAATCGTTGAACTTGTCTTCACATTGTTGAGGTGAAACATAGTATCCTTTTTCCATCATCCCTTTGGAAACTGATTTCCATTTCCCTTTCTTTTGTAACAAACCATTGGGTTTCTTTTTATCAGCACTTAATTCTGAAGTACCAGCTTCATCACCAATGTAATAAACAGCCATTATTAGGAGTCTTACCATTGTATCTGTCCATTTCATTCTATGCCATGGTGATCCTTTTCTTTTGGGGTCACCACCAGAGGTTTCATCTGCTCCAAAACATGGTTCATCTTCATCACTGAGGTTGATTTGTTGTGGTTTGTTATTGTTGGTTTTTGATGAATAAGGGTAGCCTTGTTTGATTGATTGATGAGGTTGATCATAGGAAACCATTTGGTGATGATGCAAAGTGTGAGGATTTTGTTGATTTTGATGGTTTTGTTGTTGTTGTTGTTGTTGTTTTGAAGGGTTTTCTACTCCTAGAAATCCATTATTGATGTTTGGAAATATTCCACCACCTAGTCCATTGGATTCCATCAAAACTAGTTCAAAAATATTTGTTTAGGCCTAGCAAATATCACCTAAACAACTTTTTTTTATACAAACACTTGTACTAGAATTTGTGGTAATACAAAATAGTTTGCAACCCAAATATTAAAATTCAGAAAAATTGTATAAGAAACACTTCAAAAGGGGAGGAAACAATTGGCTAAAAAAATTAGACTAAGGTGAAAAGAAAAAAAAAAGAGACCAAGATCAAAGTGTAATGTAACATGACATATTAACAATATAGCATTGCTTTGCTTAGTTATGTGGTTATTGTTATGCTTCTTGAGAGACTGAAGTGGTGGAAAGTATAGTCAAAGGTAGAGAGGAAAAAGCAAAATGGAATAGAACGGTTTTTTATTTTTTTTGGAGGTAAAATGTAGAGGGAGAATAAGATGTGTAGTGTTTAATAAAGTATGTATATAAAGGGAAGTGAAGCAACTGGTTTTGTATGTGGTGAGAAAGGAAACAGCACATAGTTTTGGTTAGTGTGTGTTTTGGAATAATAAGCCACAAGTTTTGTGAAAACTGGTTGAGGTTACTACTTTACAACCACGTCCACTGAAACGCCGTTTCAAAGCGCGAACAATGATGGGATTTTGTATACGTGTTTATTTTCAAAAGTCAGCGTTAAAGCCAAAAATTACTCATGCGTAATTTCAGTCCTAAAAAATGAGGTAAGGATCCTCTTTTGTTTAAATTAAATTGATAATGTTGAGAGATAGATACAAAAAAGTTTGTAATAAATTTTATTTCTATTAATCATTTTCAAACTTCTTTGTATCTTTATTATTCAAATAGAAAAAATGGAGAAACTATGGAGAGGATCTTAACTCCATATTAAGTTCTAATATCATATTTGGATTATTTAAAAAAAATAAAAAATAAACTAAACTAAACTAAACTAAAGCAGTGTTTTTGCATATTGGACTTTAGTGGTTCTATTGATTAATCCTTAATCTATCATCCTCATTTCAATTTGATCGTTAAATTATGTAAATTTAATTAGTAGTTCTTAATGTATATAAATTCGTCAATTTAGTATATACTATTAAGATGTTATGGATCAACTTGATGGAATTTTATCTACTTTAGAGACTAAATTGACGAATTTTATATAGTTTAAGAACAATCTAATATGTTTACATAGTTTAGAAATCAAATTTTAGAGCGAATGATAATTTATGGACTAAATTGATAGTTTATTTGTGATCCATGATCCATAATGTCTAAAATCAATTGGACTTCACCATACCTTGCATATAAATCATTTGGTATTCATGCAATTATAAACTATAACTTTGCTTTTGCTGCTAAAGTGAAAGAGTTAAGAAGTCGAATAAATGTGGTCTCTGATTCTATTCTCTACTCCAACAAATACTAAGAAATTAACAGTTAACAGTTTAAAAAAAATATATCATTTTATATTCAATGTTTGTGAGACTTCTATTTCCTCATAACCAGTTCGATTCTAAATCTCTTTATCTTCTCTCACACGTTTCCTCAACTTTTTTTCCTCGTTCTACTTTTTTTTTATCACAACCAGTTGAATATAATCATCAAGGGCAAGAGTAACTCATGCTAAGCATAAAGCATATATACATCAAAATAAAATGAAATTCAACTTCTCAAGGCCCATAATATACCGCCTACTAGGCCCGGATATTCACATGTCGAGCACAATCACGATCAAGTCCAATAAAGCATTTAATCCCTTCCGGTCAATGAGTCCTCCATCAGATGTCTAAGGATCCACTATTCTTTGGTGCCTCAATGGCTAGTAACGGATGACCAGAGTTTGGCATTGTTGAAGTGTAACGCCCTCTTTGAATTATTTGATTTATTTGATTGTTTTAAAAGGTTTAGAATATATTTATATGATTATGTGATTTATTAAGTAGCTTATTTTAGTATTTATATGATTTAAATGATTATGTGGTGTGTCGTTATTTTATTAAGTAGTGTTATTTTATTATTTAATATAATAAGTCTTGAAAATAGAAATAAGATTAAGTTGTGGGGGCTGATTTGGAAATTAGAAGAGTTTAGTGGAATAAGTGGAAATATATGTAGAAATATATGTTATTGTTGTAGAAAATATATGTTATATGTTGTAGAAAATATATGTTATTTGTTATAGAAATACATGTTATTTGCTGTAGAAATATATGTTATTTGTTGTAGAAAATATATGTTATTTGTTGTAGAAATATATGTTATTTGTTGTAGAAATATATGTTATCGTTGTAGAAAATATATATATATGTTATAGAAATATATTTGTTATAGAGATATAATTGTTATTTGTTATAGAAATATTTTGGTAGGCAATCTAATATATTTTATTGCATGCTTTGAAATATATTTTGGTACTCAATTGAGATATTTAAGTACTAGATCTAATAGGTGCATTACTTGTTCCCAAAGTTTCTCACTTATTAGTTGTAAACTATCTCTATAAATAGAGAACTCACACAGTGCATTCTACACACCGAAATTCACAGTTGATGCTTCCTGTGCTTTTCTTCTCTTCTCCCTCTTTTGACTTGTGTCGACGAGTCTTTCTTCTTTTTCTACTCCTTTCTGTCCCTTCGGAATTAAGAGTGTTCTCAAGACCATAATCCCTCTTCTGTTTAATGTCCTTCGTCGATCAATCCAAGGTAAGGGTGAGCCTAGCTTTCATTATATTAAACTGTAATTCAATTCAATTATGATTAACAAGAGATGGATGAGTTTTTGAGAGAATTAAGAACTAGGTTAAGGTGAATGAATTAAAAGATGAAGTTGAAAGGTGAGAATTAATGAAAACTAGTTTAGGTTTCGAATTGAGTTTCTAGTCTTAAAAAGAGTGGATAATCTAGTAGGTTAATGAATAATTAATGTTCTAATGATAGGATAATCAAAGGGTGATGTTTAAGTTCATGTTTTGAGGGTATTGGATCGAAAACGGAGTAGAAAAGGTTTCCCCAAGGCGAAACCGCAACTGAACTGCGATTTTGCTGTCGCTGTGCAAAACACGTTACTTGTTGTCTCAGTTGGACAAGTTTAAGTTCCGAACTGGGTTTAGGTGTCTTCATGAAAGTTGTAGATATAGATGTTAGCTTTCACTAGCCTTTGGAGTGACTCAATTTAAGCTTTTAGAACTCTAGATATGATTAAAATACTACAAAGGGGTCAACAGGCTCGTTCTCTTTTCGATTTTCTGTAACTGAAAAACTAAAATAAAAACTGGGACTTTTCTGTTCATAATTAGCTTTTGATGTCTTCACGAAAGTTGTAGATAATTGAGTTAGATTTTAAATGGCTTCAGAGTGACTCAAAAATGTTTTGTGAATCTTGAGTTATGATAAAAACACTCCAAGTAGGTCTTGGAAAAAACAGCATTTTCTGTTTCACGTTCTTGTGTCTTTTTCATACATTTCTGTTCCAAAATGGGTCTTGGTGTAAACACAAAAGTTGTAGGTAATTGAGTTAGCTTTCTAATGGCCCTGGAGTGACTAGAAAATTATTTGTAGATTTTGAGTTATGATGAAAATAGTCAGAGTAGGTCTTGAGAAAACTTTAAGAAAACTTAGCATAACTAATCCCAAGTTAGTCCAAAGACTTAGAGTTGGTTTCCAAACTTCAAACTTAGGTATTAGGGATTTAGTTGAGGTGTTTTATGAGTATTTGGCTTATGTCTTATTTAATCATACTTGATTACTTTTGAAGAACGTTATTGCTTATAAATTATGAATGATGAGTGCATAATGTGCTATACTTATAAAGTTAATGTGATGATTTGATGTTGTTGATAATGATTGTGAATTGCTTGTGCTGTTTCTGTTGTTGTTATGAACTGCTAAGTTGTTTGTAATGTGATTTAATGATTAAATGCATTACTCGAAATATTATTGAATGATCAAGATGTTGTTGAAATGAATTGTTATTAAGCTTGATGTGATTTGATTATGCTGCAATTGTTATTTAACTAAGTTGCATGAGTATGAATAAGTTGATGATGAACTCCAAATTATTGGATGTATAAGTGATAAGTTGATTAAGGTGTCTTGTTGATAGAGTCCATGCATTAGCATTCATTGAGCTTTGTCCTCACCATGATAGGAGCTTTGTCCTCCGCACGATTATTAGGAGCTTTGTCCTCCGCACGATTAAAGTATATTAATACTTATGATGACGATTGGTACCACATGCATATAAGTGTCTAAGTTGCATTGTCGCATTTGTCGAGTTAAAGTCGTTGTTGATGAATTATCATCCATGAGTTGTTAAGTTGTTGATGAATTATCCTCTATGAGTTGTCGAGTTGTTTTCTACCCATGTGTTGTTAAAAAAGTACCTATGAAGATTATACGATGTTTATGATGTGAATTATATGACGTTGACTAAGATGATGCTATATTGATTATGATATTGTTATGTTGCTAGGTTGTTTAAGATATTGATTATGATATTGTTATGTTGTTATGATGTTGTATATGATACTAATTATAATGTTATAATGTTGTTTACGATGTTGATTATTATAGTGAGATGATGATTACATTGAGTTGTTTTAAATTTATTAGTGATGATGATTACATGATGATATCTATGAGTTGTTAAGTGTATTTGATGATGTTTAAGATGTTTTGTGATGATGTTCTTTGATGATGTTTAAGATGCTTTGTGATGATGTGATGATGTTCTTTGATGATGATTAAGATGTTTTGTGATGACGATTCTTTGATGATGTTTAAGGTGTTTAGTGATGATATTCTTGATGTTGCTTAAGATGCTATGAGATAAATATTTGAGACGTGCTTATATGTTAATTGTTGTTAAACTTAATTGTTGAATTATTTGTTTAATATTATTGTTTTGTGAAATCTCACCCCTTCTGTTGGAATTGCCGCCTTGTGGGCAAGTGCAGATTTCCAGGACTAGCTGTTGATGTGAGTGGACTCCTCACGTGTCTAGGTGCTCTGATACGTAACGGGATGGGGAATTTTGTTGCATGTTTTTCTATTCCTTACGTATTGTTTATGAATTTACAAGATTAAGTTGTTTATTGGATTTTTATGAGATATTTTAATGAGGCCTTCGTGCCAAAGACTATTTTAGATGTTGAATAAATTCCGCTGCGAAGTATTAAATATTATGTTATTGATTTATGAAGGATAAATAGTTAATTATTCCATTTACGATTTTTTAAAAGAAGTGTGACATTCCGTTTATGTAAAAACTATGATTTTTGTAAGAAATTTTTATGCTGGGAAAACGGGGTGTTACATGAAGTGTCGTCTATAATAGCCTACCATAAAATTCCCAATGACTCCATGACCACGTTTATAAAAGGCATTATTTACCACAAATGCAAGATACACAACTTTTATCCATTCAATACCTCTCATTCTTTGCACTCAGTATGACATAAACGTCAAAGTGCTTGTAGATACCCCACTTCGCATCTTTACGAATTGTTGCTCAACACATGTCAGATTTCTGATAACTCAATTCATGGTCGTCTCAAACAATTTAGAGGGCTTGTACTAATATTAACATTGGCCCAATGATAAAAGGACGCGCGTAAACCTAAAAAAACTAAATCCTTTCAATACCTTTCACTCTTTGATCTCATTATGACATAAAGGTCAAAATGCTTGTAGATATCCAACTTCATATCTCGATGAATTGTATCTCGACACATGTCGGATTTCTGATAACTCAATACATGACTGTCTCAAACAATTTAGAAGTCTTGTTTTAATATTAAAATTGGACCCTTGATAAAAGGAAGCACAAAAACCTATACACAAAGTCGTCATTTATTCAAATTATAAATAACATAAAAAAAAACTTGTAAATAATATCAATAACATAAAAACGAGTCATACAGTGATGTTCTCTCTCTCTCTCTCTCTCTCTCTATATATATATATATATATATATATATAGACACACACATTTTATCAAATTTTGAAATGTCCTAATGATTGTATTTGTGAATGAGACTAGTTTGTAGTGGGTTTGAATCCTAGTTTGGAGAGGTTTATGTGTGTGTGCATACACACACATTTTATCAAATGTTTGAAATGTCATAATGATTGTATTTGTGAATGAGACTAGTTTTTGTAGTGGGTTTGAATCCTAGTTTGGAGAGGTTTGTTCACATGAAGTAACAGATGCGAGCAGTTCAACAAGAAGAAAGACCAAAAGAAAAGTATTCTTTTGCATTATCAAGTATAGGGATTTTGATTATCTTACCTGATTGGGTTTTAACCTCATTGACAAAAGTGGCAAGAATGGACAGAAGTTCACTAAGAAAACCCATGTGCATCAGGAGAATTCATAAATAAAAGTATCGAAATATCAAAAGCCATTAGAAGACATAGAACTTAATCCGCATATAGTTGAATGGATAACGAAAAAGGGAGACATAACTTGGAAGGTAGAGCAAACATGCTTGCCTAGTTGACATAGTACATATTTTATTAATGAAATTTTTGCAAGGTTTGAAACCATTTGCTTCAATTTTAACAAACTTGGATGACCAAATCGCTCACGAAGAAGGTTTAGAAACTCGGTTGCAGTACAACTAAGCGAAGGAGGTGATTGGAGGTAATAAATGCCATGTGAGTCATGAAGTAAATACACTTAGCGGAGCTGGTACTTTATTTATATTAATACGCTTCTAGAAGTAAATACAACTTGCATTCACAAAAAGATTACCCCATCTATCTCAAATTAGATGTTCATTTTGAGTTTTACACGGTTATTAAAAAAATAATTAATATTGTTAATTTTAACGATAAAAAATAGTTAACGAAGCAGCCACCTTAAAAAAAATTAATAAATTAGTCAAATGATTGAAATGCAATATATAAAAACACGTTAGGGAAAATGAATAATAAATATTAATATTATCCCTAAAAAGAAATATTAATATTAATATTATAAAAAGAACAAAAAATTTAAAGTGTATGATAAGCAACCCAAAAAAAGTAACTTTGTATTAAAAAACATGATAATTCAACTTTTAAAAAATTAAATGTACAACTTTTGATACATATATTTTTATAACGAGTTCTTTAATATATACCCTTGAGGATACAAGCTAACATTTACCTTAAAACAATCTTGTGTGGCCAAAAAAAATTCAGACCATCGCCAAAACTAATAGCTACTAATTCCAATATTAATTAATACTAACAGCTAGTACTAAATCCAGCATGAACATGATTACTACAACTGCCAATACTAATTAATCCTAACAGCTACTACCCTGCCATTACCCTTTAGACATTTCTTATCCACACGTTAAGCATGTGTAAGATTCTTTTGATCAAACATTGTCTTAAAACATTTTGCGGGTCCATAATTGATCCAAATCTCATCTTATATATTATATTTTATGTAGGGGTCAGGGTTCGAACAACAGACACTCTATTTTTAAAACTAATTTAATATGGAATAGTAAGTGGAAAGAAAAATGGATATGGATATGATAAACAGCGAAGCAAGAAACGCGTGTAGTCGTGTGATGTTGACGCCAATACATGTTCCAACACCAAATCACACCAACTCACCTTACATTTATACTTCTCCACCAAATTTCAACGACAACAAAATAATCTAATACACCTTCAACATTCATTCATTCTTCTCTACTATGGTTGAAAAGTGAAAAACTTACTCACTCGCGTGTTATGGGGGCTTCGTTGTCGAATCTTGGATCCAACGGTTCAACCATCGTTCCAAGCCTCGGCGACATCCCTGAAAACTGCGTTGCTCGTGTTTTTCTTCATCTTTCTCCTCCCGAGATTTGTAACTTAGCTCGCTTAAATCGCGCTTTTCGCGGCGCTGCGTCCGCTGATTCCCTTTGGGAATCTAAGTTACCTTCTAACTATCAACATCTTCTAAGCTTAATGCCCGAAGAACTACGCTGTCGGAATTTATCTAAGAAGGATATTTTCGCTGTTTTTTCTAAGCCGTTACGGTTTGATGACGGTAATAAGGTAGGGTTTTACTGTTCAGTGTTTTGCTTGTGTTTATTGTTTCAAATGTTTTATTGATGGAATTGGGGTTTTGCAGCAATTGTGGCTTGATAGGGTTACTGGTAGGGTTTGCATGTCGATTTCGGCGAAAGGTTTGTCTATTACTGGAATTGATGATCGGAGATACTGGACTTGGGTTCCCACCGAAGAATCTAGGTTACATTCTTAAAACCTTTTGCTATGCTTTGTAAAGAATTCTAGTTTAGCCTTAGTGTTATAGGTTTGGGGTGATGCTTTTCTTAAGTGCCAATTTATGTGGGCTAGTCTATAGAGCTTTGCTTTGACTTTAAATGACCCCCCCGCTAGTGGATCGATCCTATGGATTAGTCGGTCCTTGATCAGATACCAAAAGTTTTGTAAGAATTTTGAGCTCTAAAAGTGGAAGCTCAATTGCTTGGAAATTGATGCTGCTTGTGTTGGTTTACTGAGTTTTCAGTTCAATTTACATATGAAAGTTAGAGCTGCTATTTGGTCTAGACTCAAACATTTTTGTTGTATTGATGTTACTGTACATCTCAAGTTATTTGTTCTCCCAAGTTTTCCGTGGTGAAATAATCATAACTGTTGTCTAGATTAAGTACCCAATGCGATTTATGTTGTAGCTTCCAACTACACTTATTTGTTGGATACTAGTATGTCAGAAATTACAATCTTAGAGTGTGTTTGGATACACTGCTTAATTGAAGACTTTGCAAACAAGTCTTTATCTTACACGTTTATGTATATGAATTGTTAAGTTACTTTAATAAGTTATGATGGAAAGCTTATTGAAATCAGCTGCTTATGAACATGTCATGAGCTATTTTACACTTATACAAGTGCTTTTGACATACGAAGTGTATCCAAACATGTTATGTCAATTTGAATCGTAGAACTTGAGTTCAAGAATTTAATTAAACTGCTAATTAGCTCATTTAGAATGTTAAAGATGACAGACACAATAGAGTTCTTGAAACTACACTCATCTCCAATTTTAGAAACTACACTGCCTTCTCACTATAGATGAAGTTTGCAACATTTACTGATGACCGGCAATTATGAATGAGCCTCCTAAGGGTGCTTCTCTTTGCAATTTTTGGTGTCATAGAAAGTTAATTTTAAATGTCTTGTTATCAATGCTACGGATTTAGAAGATTAAATGAAGTTTTAAGCACACATACTTTCATCTTTAAATTTCACCCAAAGTCTTCGTGAGTTCTCGAAGTTTATCAGAACTAGTTGGAAATGATGCTACGAGTTGCAGAGATAGACAAACTATTGTAGGAGGCTTGTTCACATCAAAATGCAGACTATAGTGTAACACAGGTTAATCTCACAGAAAAAGGAAATGTTTGTTCTACTAATAAAACATCAACAGGTAGGTTTGGCTGTTCATAATTTATTACGGACAGTTGTCCACTAGTCCACTAATAATCATAATTTTTTTTTTCTTTCCAGTTTCCAGTTTTCCATTCATACAATCATTCCAATCTACTGCTTATAAGCTACGTGTGCTTCTTTCCACTAATAGTAGCACTATTAAGCTTGAGACTTAAGCTGCATTGTTTAATCTGTCCTCATTCTGTTCTGGGTATTGAATTACATTTCTAGTATCATTCATTTCAGGTTCAACATTGTAGCATATTTGCAGCAAATATGGTGGTTTGAAGTGGATGGGGAGGTTGACTTCCCATTTCCTGCTGATAATTATACTCTCTCCTTTAGGCTTCACCTTGGACGATTTTCCAAAAGACTCGGTCGGCGTGTATGCAACTATGACCAGACCCATGGTTGGGATCAAAAGCCAGTCATATTTAAGTTGTCAACTTCAGATGGTCAGGAAGCATCGTCTGAGTGCTGCTTGGATGAAACTGAGCTCGATGATACATACGGCAGTCATAAGCGTGGATATTGGGTAGATTACAAGGTAGGTGAGTTTATTGTGAGTGGATCAGAACCTACAACAAAAGTTAGATTCTCCATGAAACAGATTGACTGTACACACTCAAAAGGTGGCCTTTGTGTAGATTCTGTATTTATCATACCTAGCGAGTTGAGAGACCGCAAGGGAGGCGGTTTTTTGAAATGATCAGACATAGAATAGGGAGTTTTTTTTTTTTTTTTTTACCTTGGTGATGTCAAATATCCCAGAATACTTTGTTGGGATCTTTTACACAGCAACCTTTGTTAATGTAATTTAGAATGTGGTGGATATCATTTTTTTTTTGGAGTTGCTATGGTACATGTGTACTCAATAGTTTTATGTAATCACAATTTCTATGTATTTAAGTCATTTCCCTGCTGTTCTATAGGGGTTTGTCAGATGAAATTGATAGAGAATTAAGAAAACAAGCTTGACCAATACCTGCTTGCTTTGTCTGCTCCATTTTTTAAACATTTTTTTGAATGAGCCTTTTAAGGTTGTCTGTAGAGTAGTCTTCGAAATTAGCCCATTAATCCAACAAACATAACCCTAAAATGATAAATTCCTACCCATCAATGAGCGTTGGATAAATTCCTAAGAGACAGCTTTTAGAGCAAACAACATCGATATAGAAGGCAAAACACCTTTGAAAAATATGTCTATGATTTTAAAGCACCAAAAGCATAAAAATTTATATTTAATTTATCCCTTATTAAAAGAAGTTAGACTTTGCAAGAGAAAACTTTACAAAATGTATTAAGACTGTGAAAAACATAAAATTCATATTTAATATAATTTTTTTGAAAAATTTAAAATTTTGCAAGAGAGAATTTTATAATGTACTACTAAACATGACTGAAAAAATTCAAAATTTTGAATGATATGTACAAGTTGACTTAACCTTGAATGATATGTACACGTTGACTTAACCATAGTGACTAAAAGTGGTGATGAAAAACTTTGGAATGACTAAAAGCTGAATAATTTTTGTTTAACGAGGCTAAAAAAAAGTTTACATATTTATAGAGATAAAAAAAACATTTAACCCTAATTTCTTTCGTACAATTTAAAAATATCTTTAGAAAGAGAATATACATTATTAACCAATTTAATGTGCATTATAAACTTTTTTTTTCTCAGAATGACTAAAAAAATTTCCTTAAGGAAAATAGGTTTCAGACAATGATGCAACACATTATAGGAGCTAATGGCATGGCTTTTGACTTATCCCACTCTTTTAAAAGTTATCTTTGCCTTAAAATGATTTCCACCAGTAATAAAAGATTATAGGAGCTAATATTTTCCCTTGGGTAAGTTGCTTGCCAATATTTTACCATCAGTCCATCACCAACAGCATAACGAATTCAATATAAATGGTGATAATGATAAAAACTAACTCAAGAAAAAAACGGAAACAAAATGCTTTCCTAGTATAATAAATGAAATTTCCATTTTATTAGTTAAGTGAAAACAATTTCCCAGGTTGCAAAAGGAAGACCACTTCGGAGGACAAGACAAACCATTCCAAATATTCCAACACTTGCAGATACTTTTGAATAATATAGTTCATACTATCTAAAGAAGATGGCATATGATTCTAGTGTTTCTTTGTCATGCAATCAAATCCAGTTTTGGAATCACTTTAGTTCCTTTCTCACTGGGCTACTCATTATCTTTCAAAGACTCCATTGCACATTGTTACATACTATATTTATACAACTTCTAAGTTTTTCAGCATAAACAATAAATACTAGAATTACTATTATAGAATGCACTTATCATTATCAAACAGAAACCACATTACGTATACTTCACTCCTGATATTGAATCCTAATTATGCATAGGAGGCGTTCCACAATATCCCTCATACTAGGCCTTTCAACTTTCTTCTCCCTAAGACAATCATGTGCAAGCTCCCAACAGAGTTCTATGCTTGTGATCAATTTACTACTTAAAGGTTCCACAGATAGAAGAAGCCTTTGATCAACCACTTGCATGATTGCACCATTGCTTGCATATTGACTCCCATGAATTACCAAGTTGACATCATCATGATCACGAGAAGAATCTATTGCTTTCTGTGAAGTCAAAAACTCTAGCAGCACAACTCCATAGCTATAAACATCACTTTTATCGGTTAACTGGCAGTTGCAGTAGTATTTGGGATCCAACTACCACAGTGAGAGGTTTGTCTCGGGCCAAATGAAGGATGTATAAGGACCCCAATGATTGATAGGACCCCAGAAGAGGGTACAGTCAATGATGAAGGAATCATTTCGGTTAGGAAGGTTCCAGGAATCATCGAAACATGAAAGAGCCAAAGGATCAAAATAACTAACTCAACGCTTAAGGGTTATAGTGTGATGTACCTTTTCCCACATAGGTTCTATTCTCCGTTTGTACCTTATCCTGTGTGAGAAGTTCTTTTCCTCTATGTTGGTTGCAGTTGTTTTTTGAAACAGCTTATATATTCATACCTCCTTATATCATACAAGGTGTACGATAGGGCGCAAAAAAGACGGCACAACAACGGCCCCGAAATAGTGGTAACCCTCAACAGAAAAACACAAAAAGCTGTGCAACAGAAATTCTGTCACTGTTGAACACAGTAGACAACAACAGAGCCGCAACAGAGACCAGAAACAAACGCCCGAAAACCACCAAAAAACACGCAGAAAAAGACCATCTAAGGAGGCAATCCCTAGGATCCCAACTCCACTCATAGAAAAGGCACGAGGGAATCTTCAATCTTTGTAAACTCCATTGCCACCATAACACAGTGATCACTAATCCTCCTTAGTCCATACACTAGGAGAGTAGGAGTGAGTTATTTGCTATCAATAATTGAAGAACACAGTGATCCATTTCAATCTGTTTCTGAGTCATTACAGCGTGCTTCTGAATGCTTTGCAACCGGAATTGTAAAGGTGAATCTTGTAAGCCGAAGGCATGAAACCACAAACAAATGTGCAACAAGGGTGAAGACCACTTGCACATTCTGATAAACTTCCTTTGACTAGCATTCCAATGACCCAAGATCGATATTGGTTCCCAAACCTACAATCAAAAATCAACATTGATCAATTGTAAAGTAAACCAAAGTCAATTCACAAATACAGAAAAAAAGCTGGAAGATGTTCAAGAAAGCAAGGAAAAGAACAGTTGAATAAATTGAATTGAACTACAATATTTTGGCAAGAAGGAAATATTGACAATCACAGAGGACACATTGAATTGGATTGCCTACATTATTGCATGACACCATTATCTAATCTCGACTATCCGATCTAAATCAACGACAAAGACTATTTAAAAATTAAAGTTAATTTTGTAAAATTGTAATTTGAACAGTCAAATCTCTAATTAATGCCCAAAATTATTTACAGTGTCTAAATCAGTGTTGTCAACTGCGGGTCGTGACAAATATCAGTTTATTCAAATCCCGCTAAGCAAAAGTGCTATGGCTATTTGACAAAATTTTGTACTACATACCATATCACAAAACAATAGTGATATGTTCAAATTCCACAATGATATAGTACTATTGCACCGCTATAGCCTCTATTTAACAACACCGGTCTAAATGCATGATGCAGTTAAAGTATTGAATCTAGATTCACTGCAGTAACTGCGTGACACACTTACTAGTTACTACACTCATTGATCTTGACTGTACAATTTAAATCAACATAAATATGCAGTACTATTCCCTGATGGAATTTGCTCAAATTTGAGAGTTTCTCTTCCTTTCATTGTAGTCAAGCAGCACGCGTACACAAACACAAACACACACACGCGCGCGCACATGCACACAATATATTACTAATTAGAATATACAAATGCAGAAAGCTAGACCATTATAATTCTTCTGTGCACTATCAGCAATTGAAGAGCCAATCCCAAAGTTCCCCTATGTAATGGTATAACTTATCAGACATGAATCGTGCACCACGCACGTTACTGTTACACTCTTAATATCGATTAGCTAATTCAAGGTTCAAACAACTAATAAATGTTCAAAACACATGTTGGAAATCCCTATTACTATATGTCTCTTTGTTGATTGATGATATGGTCAAATAATCTATGGTAGCATTTTCCTTTTTAATTCTTTCAATAACTAATGTATTTGACCGGAGGGAGTAAAAATAAAATAGACAAATTTACCTTTCAAGTAATAAAATTCTGGAAAAAGGAAACATTATGCTCAGGTTCAGGTGCTAACTGGAAAGTGGAAACTGCATCTGCATATATTCATTCTTTCAGCTCAGATTGAGTGTCCTGTATTAAATCCATGGTGATGCAATTTTTTCAAAAAGAAAATTTAGTTAATTTAACAACACAGTGAAATAATCTGATTAATCAAGAATTCGTAGCATTTAATCACTTATTCAATTGAAAATGTAAAACAGAACCGTAATCTAGGGTTTTGGCCGTTTGGGGATTTCTAGAGATAAAAAAAAAACGCAATTTAATCGTAACACAAAACAACATTACCTAGCTAAGTTCGTTCGTAAAGAATCAGAGGATTCAGAAACCAAAAGCAAAAAAAATTTGGACCATTTCTCGATTTGTGCGTGTCATCCTTGCGCAGGGGCCATGCTAATCTTCTCTGTATCGTTCCAATTTTATCGGATGTCCCCGAAGGGACAAACCCTAGTGCTCTGTGACGATATATAAACACTGAAGATTCAGAAAATTTAAGCGATGTGGGACATAAGTAAAAGTACACGCACTTAACAGTTGAAGCAAGCATTGGTTATGCTTCTCACAATGTGAATCAAAGTTTAGCCCTGTCTTTTCACCTCGTCATTGGTATGATTTACTGATGGAACTTGGTGCTCATCACTTCCTCCAAATACTACTTCTGCTTTGTTTCTATCCTTGTGAGATTTACTGATGGAACTTGGTGCTAGAAATATTAAAAATGTAGAGTGTAATTGGGCTAAAGGTAATAGTTTATTTAACCTTTCGTATATAGGTCTAGACGAAACAGCAGCAGCAACTTTCATATGTGAAGTGAAATGAAAATTCAGTAAGCCGGCAGAAAAAACAAATGACATTTTCAGAATAGCAACAGCATCTTAGTAGCTCTCGAATTTATTACCTAGTTGTTAACAATATAGAGAATTAGAGAAAAGAAACAATAACACAACAAAGGCGGTTAGGATTTCATTTTTTTTAAGAAGTTAAATTAGTCTACCTCTTGATTCTCCAATAGTGATTTTCCTCACTATTGAAGTTAGATAATAGTTTATTTAACCTTTCGTATAATTGGGCTAAAGGTAATTTAATCTATATATATTTCACTATATATTCTATAAAAAAAAAAATTGTATTGACAAGTTTTGCTCATTCTAATGAAATCCTTGGTGCAATTCACTTCGGTTAGTCTAGTGGTGTTAGCTTGGGACATTAGAGTGTACTCCTCATCTCGGGTTCAATTATCACTCTACCAATTTAGGTAGACTAATTTAACTTCTTAAAAAAAATGAAATCCTAGCCACCTTTGTTGTGTTATTGTTTCTTTTCTCTAATTCTCTATATTGTTAACAACTAGGTAATAAATTCGAGAGCTACTAAGATGCTGTTGCTATTCTGAAAATGTCATTTGTTTTTTCTGCTGGCTTACTGAATTTTCATTTCACTTCACATATGAAAGTTGCTGCTGCTGTTTCGTCTAGACCTATGAAGCATATATACTCCTCAGGTTAGGCGTGTCTCGATGTCGGATACGTATCATATCCGACACCGACACATATGATTACATTGAATTCTGCCATTTTCTCATATTATCGGATGTCAACGTGTCCGGTGTTTGTGTCTAGGAATGTGCTTCATAGGTCTAGACTCATAAGAGCTACTGAGGTTCTATATTATTTTGACAAAATCTTGTCTCACATTAATATTTTTTTAGTCTGAGTTTGTCTTGAAGGGTTGTTTGTATAAACTTCTTAATTAGACACTTAATAAGTGTTTATCATACATGTTTATGTATAAGTTATTGCATAAGCCGTTGTTTTTCATAAATTATGATGGAAAGATTTCTGAATCGGCAGCTAATGAACATGTCATGGGCTCTTTTACACTTATATAAGTGCTTATGACATAAGATTAGTCTAGCTAAACTGTAAATAAACTTTTCCAAGTGCTTCCAAAGATCCAAATTCTTTTAATCCATAAAGATATATAATTTGTGTACATCAGTTACCTGTTAATAGTGTCACTAATTTGTGATTGGCTTGTTCATTATTGAATGGTTTAAGCTGTGAAGAGTTATGTTGGCATGGGTTTTGCATAGTAAGGGCTATATATGCAGCAGCATTTGATGCTTACCTCTATGCACTTGGTCAGCATGCAAATCAAACAGGAAATTTTTCCTTGGATTTTCTAGAATAGAGTTTTAAAGATGAGTGTTCTGATTTCTATATTTCTGATGCTAGGAATAAATTAGGTAATCTGTTGAGTTTGGCTCATATATTACTAATAAGTTGGGTTGCGCCTGATCCCCATAGTGCTGCTCAGGGGTAATGTTGTAATCTCGATGATAGTATTTAAATATAAGTTGTATAAGGTAAACCCTAATCTTCAACTGATAATAGAAAGGAACAACAACCACTCTAAGTCACATATGTAGGTATAGTTGACCGAATTTCGCCACCAAACATTGTGTGTTTCTCTGTTTGCGTTTTCATATCTTTATTCTTTTGAATTCGAGATTAGAAGTTTAGATGAGACTTGTCGGTTCAAGACTTCAGGTAACAATTTTGAACAATTATGTGCTTCCAACATGAAAATTTGGAAAATCATAGGAGAGATAGATTCAAGAAAGACTAATATCAAAACGGAAATTGATTTCTGCAGAATTGCTTTACTTGTGACATTGATAAGCAGCAAAATTAAAGATGTAAATAAAGGCTGTTATGGTATGGATTTCTTGGCAACCCTATTTCTGTATCTTCTTTTGCAAGTAAAGACATTCTCAATTAAATTATACTATCCCCCCAAAGGAAATTATTATTGTCCACCTTTTGTTATTTTTCCGTGTGAAAAATCATTTCGGTATTTGTAAATTAAACTTCTCTGCATATATGTACTGCCTTAATCTTGATGAGACAGAATTTCCTGCAATAGTTGTTAGGTAAATTGCATTCCTACATTCATCTCTAATTTTAGAAATTGCACCGCCTTCTCGCATCGACAGTAGATAAATTAGAAGATTAAATGAAGTTTTAAAAATGCATACTTTCATCTTCAAATTTCACCCAAAATCTTTATTCATCTTTTGAGTTCCCCAAGTTTATCATTATCAAGGATTCAGGAGAATCATCAGAACTCGTTGCCAATGATGCTACTAACCGTTGCACAGATTGAAAAATATTATAAGAGACTTGTTCACATCAATTATGCTTATGCGTATCCTATTAGATCCCATTTTAGATTCCATTGGGCTTCGCCTAGCAAAGAAGTTTGGGCACCCATCAACCAATGGTAACCATCACGTGCAGAATATATACCAGATGTTCAATTGGACCACACCCACACATCAGGGAAGTTTGGACGTTCATCAACCAATGTCGCACTTTGTGTATTTGTATATTAAAATACTGTTTAAATGGGATTAAGCGATTTAATATCTATTGAAGTTAAAAATCTTTCCTCGATAGGTTTTTAAGTCAAGTGGATAGCTGCCCACTTAAAATGCATGTGTCAATAAGTGTTGTTATACATTACATGCATAGCTCCTTTTGGTTGCTTCAGTTGCATAACCAACATCCTTTGAGTCTTGGCAAGACCAGCATATGTAATAGATTTTTTTCCATGTTCTAGTCTACGCAAACTTTTCTGAAATTAGAAACTTGTACCTCCCTTCTGCATGAACTCTGTTTATATTTCTACGCAGCGTTGCTTTTATCATAATTACTGTATTCTTCATGTTATGACTTATTTTATTTGTACAATAACATCGGGATTTATATTTCACAGGAATATATATTTAAAGTTTTCTTCATTATCTATTACTTTCAAAATTTCAAAAAAAAAATGATATATGTGTGTGCGCGCATATGCATGTGTTTCGGAAAGGAAAAAAATGTGTGTCCTACTTTATACATAAAGTTTACGAAAACATAGGTTTTTAACTTTAGCAACTCCTTTGAAATCCTCGCTTCCTGCCTGTATTGCTTTCCCCATGGGAAATAAACTCAACCTCTTGATTTTATTTGTTTGGTTGAATTGTTGTTGCTCCAACCATGGCCAGTCCAAGATTGATCATCAATAGATGTCACAAAACATGTTGCTCAACTCAAACTCTCTTCTTTGAACAGTTTCAAGTGTGCTTGAGAGTTGAGATATCTAAATTTATATCTTAGCTGTTCTCACTTATGTTGCTGCTTCATCTCTTCTTTGAACATAGAGTATATATATATAACAAGAGTCTTGTCGGCACTAGTTAAGAAATCTAAAAGTAGAAAAAACTGTCTTAAAAATATAAACGGTTATTTTTGACCACTAATTATTACATCACTTACTTTTGACCACTAATTATTACATCATTTTTTAATAAAATTTTACTTCTTTTAGATGTTTAATCAATACCTTGGAGGCATTGGTTAACATTCTCTATATAATTATATAATTTGCTGAATTGCTATGTATTTTAAATTTACAAAGAACATATACAACTTTTGCTGTAGCCCAGTGGCAAACCCATAAGATGAGAGTCCCCAAGTCATGTGTTGGATCCCATTGGCCTTAAATTTTAAATGTGAATACTTGGTAAAAAGTAGAATTCTAATATAATGAAATGAAATAGTTAATTTGTAAAAAGTTCAAATAAAAGGGAATGGGCAATATAAGCCACACAAGAAAACTACATCAAATTCAAATTAAACTAAATACTACACATCTAAATAACCAATGTAAAGTTTTTCTACACAAATACACCACCATTCCCCTTGTCTTTCGCACTATTCATGTGTATATGTAATGTGTTCTTCGCTTTCAAATTTACTAGGATTGACCTTAAAATGTGGACGGAGGATCTCACAACACATGGTATTTTTAATTTTACTATCTTTATTTTATCTTTTGAATAAAGTTTACTTTCTTGTCAAAAAACAAAAGAAAGACAAAAAAAAACATGTTTGTAAACTCAAATTTATTCTCAAATACAAATAAAAATATTTTCAAAATTAATTTCAACGGTAGTGATATTTTAGATCTAAACTTTAGGTGACACTCAAGTATTTTTCAAACCTTAGGGTCCATCAAATACATATTTATTTAATGTACAGTAATACTACAACATGCATTAACTAGGACGATGAACCTCCTTCCAAGTGATCACATGGTAAAGGCTCATACCTCAACCTTGAGGTCTTTAGTTCAATGCTCGTAATACGAAAGAGGAGTGAAGAATAAAAATAACCTAGATACAATGAAACACCAACTTGAACATGGACACCAGGACACAACATGTCTAATGTCTAGTGTATATGATATAATGATGGTACACATACACGAACACAATCATTATATGTTGATTTAAAGTTATGTAACAGAGTTGATCTACTAAATTTGTGGAGTTGATCTACTAAATAAAAAACTTTTGTTTTGATGGTAATTAAATACGTAGAATGAATTATTTATAACTAATTATGAAATAGAGTAGCACAACTCAGAGTTATATCTAAAGTAAATTAATAACTTATATACAAAATGATAAAATATAAATTCAGAGCTAAAATTTACATATTAATCTTCTAAAAACAAAGTTAATGAATGTAACCCTCTTCAAAGGATATGTATTTTTCTTTTATACAACCACTTAATTCTTTGATAATGGGTGTCATAAAATTGATAAGAGACATCATTTTGCTATTTGTCTAAAAATGAAAAAACAAAAAAAGCATAATCTAGGGCTATCAATGTTCGAGAGATGCCTAGACAAGAGTAGAGGTCAGTTGAATCTCTTGACGCATGTTCAAGAGTCAAGACATATCTAATGAGTGTCTGAACTATTCTTTTTTAAATTGAATGTCACACCATATGTTTAAGACAAGTCTAAAAAATATTGGTGTTTAAAATATGTTTGACACTCCTGTTTCGGTCAGCCTAAAAGACCAAAATCATTTGACAAGGTTCAATCGCAAGATAAGGTCCAATAAAGATTCAAGCCTCACACTCTCCCTTATGTATATACAAAGGGGGACTCCACAATTTCATATAAGTTTATTCTCTCGTTCAAACCTCTCATATTCCTTGTTTCCGATCTGACGAGCGCATGTGCATGGACCACCCCTTCCGTTCCACTGACAACGGGGCTATTTCCATGGACTCCGACGAGATCTTCGACAACGGAACAACCTCTGTCATCGATGTAAGTATCATTATCTTCATCCAGGTAATCTTGTTACCGGACACAACAACACCAACACTACACTTTGGAGTTATGTATGTAATTTATGGAATAGGCTCTATTGATAAGGGACTATTTAGTATAGGAACCTGATCTATACATTCAAATATATTGCAAATCAAGTACCGTACTTAGGAGGATTAAATTTTTGTGTATAATGAACCACTTCTATGCCTATGGTATTTGGATGAGGGTTATTAAGTACTAGAAAGCAGGTACCAAAGGATGAGGCAGGGGTCCACGACCGTGTTCGGCGCCGTTTGCGTGGACTCACATATAGTTGTTACCCTACACTTACCCTTCTGTTTTACCCTATACATATATACATAAAGTTTACATATTTTCAATGCTAATTAAAATTATCAAGCCACCAAAGTTCAGGACCACATATAATATATCTAGATCTCAATAACAAGGTCAAAGCTAAATTTTGACGTGTGTATAAATTTATTCCATCAGAATTTGCTATCTCTTGTGGCATTGGCATATATAGTCTATAGTATAGGTTAAAATGTGTGGCTCCATTCCATGGCCTAAATTCAGGAGGGACCAAGCTCTCTCTACTACCTATCTAAGGTAGATGTACTTATATATCTCAGGCTGAGCTCTCGATCTTTCTATTTCTTCCATGACACGAAAATTACAACACGAAGAAAATAATAATTTTGCTTGATTTTGAGCAAAACAAGTTGGGAATCCAGTTAAGCACTAACTAGATATGTTACTTACATTTGTCTCCAGTTTAAAGGGTAAATATAATGTGTGATTTGGGAACATATTAAATGGCGTGATTGGTGCAGTTAATCCCACATTTCCTGTCACTATATATGATTTTCAAAAACTTTGGAAATGCATTTGTTTGTTTTTGTTTCAATATATATGGTTAATGTCACATTCCCTAAAAAAAAAAAAGTTTAATGTCACATACTTTAAATCATGTGGCATACCACTAAATGAATTAATTATTTACATCACGTTAATTAAATTACAAAAATAAATAATTTTTTAAGTTGAAACCAAAAAATTTAGCGGGATTTCTAATAATTTCATAGATGTTGATCATTTCATATCATCATGTCACATAACACGTCAATTAAAATTCTATTTTGTTTATTTTAGTTTGTTGTTAGGAGTTACTAATAATTGCAAATAGCTTGTTGATTTATTAAAAAATATACCATTAATTTGTTAATTAAAAAAACAACTATGCTAAAATCCTTTAATTTTTTGTTTGGAACCAAAAATCCTTTAATTTGCTAAGGTTTCATAGAAACTCTTCAAAATGAAATGTAAATTTTGTCATATACTTGACACCGCTTAAAGAAACATTGTTTCCTCCAATATTACTTGGTCAATGTGATGATGTTATTCTAGCACCTTCCATTTGATATTCAATGTGTGTGTCATTATTCTCCGGAAAAGAAAAAAACAATCAGTAATATATATCATATAAAAGAAGAGAAAATTTACTATAAAAACTTGGAGCCCTTCAAATAAAAACTATAAAAACTTGGAAAAAAATGGTATAGAAGAATTTGCAGGGCATTTTGAAGGAGTAATTATTGGCACTGTCTGATGAATCTTCCCATTTAAATTACGCGCAGTGTTTCATTATTTGTTGGCCCCTATCCATATGCCAGAACAGAACTGAGGCTCTCCCTGTAAAATTAAACTATGTGGCGTTGTTATTATGGGACATGAATCAAAAATCAAGCTGCAATTGATCCACACCATTAAATATTGGATTCTACAATGACCTTTCTCACTAAATTTTGTTTTATGGGTTTAAGTGCAAGTTGTTTGTATTTTTTTTAAATGACATATGAGTAGTGCAACGTTTAATTGGATTCATTTGCACTTAATATGGATTTAACCCCTCTGCATGCATCTATTAGTGAGTCTTAGATTTAGCATATAAAAATATCAATGTTGTATATTTTTGCGTGAAAATCCGGTTCTAAGGAGAATGGATCATAATAATTTGAAGTTTAAGAATTAAACTTGGGTTATCCTCAATGATTTGTCCTTTAATGAATTTTATTAATCATTTATGTTCAATCAGTTGGTTAATCGATGTTTTATTTAACCTATAAAATTACTCTCTCGTATAATAAACTTGTCTTTTTTGTTGGACTCTTTTCATTGATTAATCAATGTCCTTATAATTGATATTTTCATTGAGTTGAGTCAGATCAAGGCCGACCTATATGTGAGCAAAGCCGAAGAAAGAAGAAAAAAAAGGACTACCATCGAGAATGATAGAGGTCTTCATAAACGTCGCTTCTATAACATGTGATAATATTAAGAGTTTCACATTGAACGGATAAAAATGTTCAATGCGTTATTAACCCATGAGGCTTTTGACAAGTGAAACTCTTTTCTCCTTGAACTAAACGTGAAGTACAAAATTAATCTAACAAAAATATTAACAAGTGTTCTTATCTTAAAGTTTTTTTTATTGAGAATGATATATTATTACTTTGATATATATTTGACTTATACTTTTAAATCAAAATATCTTTTTATAAATTGTTTAACTATAAAGCACATACACGAATATGAGACACAACACTAACACATTGACAACAAATTTTTCATAGAGAAAATGAAATATTTTAATAAAATCATAAATATTAGTGTCATGTTAGACATCAGATCACGTCTTCGATTAAAAGTGGTCGTACAACAAACTTCTTTAATCAATTTTCTTAGAAGACTAGTGTGTATAACCCTGAATGCAATAGGATCGCAAAGGATCTACCTAGTCGATCCAAGAAGTACTAACAAGCGCAGTCCTATTCCTATCCCTCAATAGAGCCCATAGTGTTAGAATCGAATTGAAAATGTAATTAAATGAAGGGAAGCTAGATCCAAATTTTGTGGAAAGACAAAAGAAGGAGTGCAAGTAATCAGCTGTGTTGTGTGCAGCAAAGCACAGCACTGTCTCCGTCATAATTAATTAAGCTGAAAGGGAGATGATGGTGTTGATTGAATGAAAACAAATGCATTCAGACCAACTTGTCTTCATTCTTCATTTGTCTTTTATTTATGGTACACTACATCGGGGAGCATGTTCTGATTCTACCTAAGTTTTGCAATTTTTGGGCCCCGTTTCACCTGCATTGCCAATCAAAACTAGTATTTTTAATTTAAATCTTCGGTTGTTTTTAAACACAATTGAATTTTTGAGTTATTATTGTTTATATTTTGTTACGGATATATTTTGTGTTAAAGAGTCCAAGAACGCCAACACAAAAGAAGAATAAGTCATATCTTTGTCAAAAACTTTGAAGTATTAGATAAATGTGTTACATCTCTATATATTTAATATTTTCTTGCCTTTTTATAGACGATGTGTGACTAACTATTCACACTTGAATATAACAAGTATGAGATTTGGATCCTCTAAAGTATAAGGTAAAAAAATAAAATTATGTTATTTCAACAAACTCATGATTTGTTATGATGTACCGACAATACCTATATTTAATTTTTTAATTAATGGTTGATGTCGTTGTATAAAGGGGATATATGACTTTGGTATAATACTCTTTTATTTCAATTCTACTCTTTATTTTATTTAAACTATTAGAGTTATATTAGGATCTAACGAATAATATAAGTTAAATCTTTATTTTTTTTGGGTATATCCAAAAAAAAAATATAACTAGATGTAATAAAATAAATGTATAATTAAAGGCAATAGAAAAGCGGAAAAACAAATATTTTAGTACTCGTTTTAACTCTAGTATTCATAGATTAAATTGCTCACTTTAGAGGAGACAAACTCACAAACATGTGGTAGTTAAAAAAATCATTTTAAAAGAAAGATGTGGTACTTTTTAAGTGGGTAATTTAGTTTAAAGGGTAAAGTGAATAATATCATTGATTAACAAATTAAGGATATAAATTATAGGTACATCATGGCGAATTTGTTAAAATAACAACCTAACCCTTGATTAATTAGGTAGCTTGGTTTATGTTTACGGTTTCAAAGGTTGTTTTTGGTATTCGATCAACAATATTCTCTTGTGGGGCATAATGGTCATTATGAGTTGTATCGTTGGTTGTGTGATCTCAGCTGGAAGAGGGAGTTGTTTGTTTGGGAACACTAGTTGCTATAGGAATTTGATGATCCTTCTATGCAGTGTTTCTTTGTCCATATATAGAGGAAGATAGTTGTCCTTGGGTGCATGATCTGAGTGGATTTTAATATGTTTGCTCGACATATGTGGCCCTTATGATGATTCCCCCCTGGATGAGACTCTTGATAGAGGAGATTAACATTCTATAGATGATATTTAGAAAAGCTCAGCTCCTTCTAAGATTATGGTGTTCTTTTGGCAAATGTTGTTAGATGGTTAAGCTTCTTTTTTAGGGTTATTTAAGATGTCCCATAGTTGAATTGTATTTTGGACCGTCAATATATTCCTAAGGGTTTGAATGCCCTTTAGAAATGTTTTGGCGTCTTTCAGAAGGGCTCCTGAAGACCTGGGTGCGCCCTCCTAGAGGCACCACCTCAACTAGCTTCTAGAAGCATCTACAGCTTAGTAAAAAGATTTAAGGTCCAGCTTATTTGAGGTTTAAGTCACGTAAAAACAAGCCCACAAAAAGCTATAAATACCCTTCTTGAGATCATTCTCAAGGCAACACGAAAATAGACTAAACCTTAATTTTTAATATTATACTCACTGCAAGTACATATTTTTTTTTGTGAATCCTATTGGTTGGCGGAGTTAGAAAAAAAAAAGATTGGATGTGCCACAAAACACATTAAGCACAGTGTGATAATAATAGATACTCTGATGAAGAAGAGATGGACCACAAAATAATTTTATTTTATTTAAAAGTTAAAGATATTTTACTAATTCCTCTAAAAAAACAAATTTCTTAAGAAAATCCACATTACCAATATTTAAAAATGATACTAGAATCGTAAAATGTTAATCAAATTTGTTACATTAAATCTCTAAATTATTCACTTTCAAACCCATCATTTATATTACCAATTTTATTTCATTATATAATTTTTGTGGGGTTTGAGGTGTTCCTCTTTGCGGTGGTTTACTAGAGTGTCGCTTGTTAACTCTTCTTGTGTTTATTGTTCTAACTCTTGGTTTCTTCTTTTATTATATATATATTTTGCCATTCAAAAACTATAAAAAAATAAAATAAAAAACAAGTCTTCAATTTCAAGTATTAATTTAAGTCATTTTATGATACAAGGTAACGTACAATTTAAGTAGAGTAAAAAAAATGGTTAAATATGTTTTTGGCCCTATAAAATTGCGACCTTTTAAGTTTAGACCTTACTTAATTTTAATAGTTTTTTTTAATCCTTACAAAAAAATTTACTTATAATTTTAGTCCCTGCTAAAACAAATTTTGTTTAATTATCCTTAAACTCTTAAATTTTTTAACGATTCTTTTTATACAAGTTTAGAACACTATGAACGGTTCATTTACTAAAATCTAGAATTTTTTAACATGAAATAAATTAAATATGAATTTTTTAAAACAACAAAAGTTTAAGATATAAGTAACAAAAATATGGACGTAGACATCAAATTTTTGCGATAATTTTTTCTAAGGAACTTTTAATAACATTCTTAACATGCCTGTAAAAAATTGTTGAAAAACTTAAGAGTTTAAACATAAATTAAACAAATTTGGATTGAGTAAGGACTAATATTGAGTGCAGATTTTTTCTGTAAGAATTAAAAAAATTATTAAAATTAAATAATGACTAAACTTAAAAGGTCTCAATTTTATAAGAACCAATAACATATTTAACCCTAAAAAAAATCAATATAAGTATATTAATTAAAATTAAAAGGTTTGCATGAGGAGTGGTTACTAGTAAGGGTGGCAGCCGACACATGACAGCCCTTTTTGACATCTTGTTCTGACAGTACGGACAGTTCTACCTTAGCCCAACTATGTTTGGTTTAGATGAAACTCTTCTATGAATACGACTATAGATGATAAATATTTGAACACATTAACATCAAATGAAAAATTTTAAAACAAAATTAATTAGATCACACCAATGAATATCATTTAATTGTATTTTATTTTAATTTTTACATTTGACGTAAAAGTGTCTAAATATTTATCATTTGTGATTGTGTTTATATAAAAGTTTTTCATGGTTTAGGTTTTAGATCATCTTTAATATCCAATTTTTTATTTAACAAATACCTCAATCTATTAAAGATCTTTATTAGAGAAAAATAAAAAAAATAGGTACTTTAGTTACTAGCAACGATATAAAGACTTTTTTATTCTTTAATAATTAAGGGGTCTCACGATTAAAATACGAAATTAAAGTATATAAAAATTGGTCTTGTCATCTCAAGTTTATGTGATTTTTTCTCTTTTCGATTTCTTTTTATTTATTTTTTAAATACATATGTTAAAATACATATAGTTGACATATTTAAAGACTTTTTTTGGTTTAGTATTATTAGAGTCATTGTCTCGTTAATATGTACTTTTATTTAAAATTTATAAACATCTACACACATTTAAAAATCATTGTTACGCTCTTGTTACTTCCCAAAAGGAAGAGAGGAAGAACCTTATACTCTTCGTCTCGAAATATTATAGGTTTGAAAAAAGTATGTTTGCGCGTACACACCCATATTAGTACTATCTAAGTAAAATTTTAATTTCTCATTTTGAGCATCTATAGTGGGGTGATTCTTAGCCTGGATACCTATTTAGAACAGTAGTTATAGTACTCTTATTAAAATTCTAATTCCTGAAAAACTATATAGTACGTATATTTGGTATTCTGTTTTGCATAACTTCTAATATTCGTGTCTCTCAAAAAAAAAAAACTTCTAATATTCGTGATCTAGAGTCATCGGTGAAACTAATTTAATAAAATTTAAAAATGTGTTGAATCAGACGAATGAAAAGTTTGTTAGGTATTTAAGTTGAAAAATAAAATGAAGTTTTATATATAATACTTTAAAATACCAAAATAGTATATTTAGAGATAGAATGAAAGGATGAAAAGTCATTAATGTTATTTTTGGAAAATATCTGTTTTGAAAACAACTAGATAGAAGAAATGAATGTTTTTGAAACGAGAGCTAGAGGACCATAGTATTGTTATTAGTATCAAGTGTGACTTGGAAAAAAATTATTGAATATAAAAATAGATGTTGAAGTAACAAACTCAAATCTAAAAAGTTAAGCTTACACAAATGATTTTTTTTTTCTAAAAATAATTTAATAATTTTAAACAATGTGCCTAATTTATTTATTATTTAATTTTCTTTATTGTTATTTGGGCGCTCAAATCAATTTTATTGTTATTTGTGATTATGCAAGACTTTTTCGTGCAACAATTAATCGTTATCAGTCCATTAGGATGATCCCAATGATCTACTGAGGACCTAATTAACATTTCATCTCTCATGTATAATCACTCATAGTCAGAAACACAGTGCCACGCCTCACTATGTAGTATTACTATTGACTGCACCACTCTAATCTTCTTTCCTCACTCTGACTACGTGGTCCATCCTAACCGAGTGAAAAGTCCATAAAAGAGACCCATTTTAGGGTAAGGAATTGAAGGGAAGAAAAAAGTGAAAGCCTAAAATGGATTGGAATGAGAGCACAAGACCCTTTGTTCCTCATACAGAGTCTTCCTTAAGCTTCTTCTACAACTATAACAACACCCCTTATTCAGGTGAAAAAACACTGACCTCTTTATACTCCAATGTTTTTTTTAGCTATTTTTACTCCTTATAGTTTACAAATTTTGAGTAACCTTCTCTCTCTCTAGAATATTGCACATGAATTTATTTACTTGAATCCCAAGTTATTTCGTCTTCTTTTTTTTAGCTTTTCAAGTCATATAGAAGGCAAAACATATATATTTGAAATCCACTCAATTTTGGCAACCTAAATTAGACAGACACTCACTTAGGTATATACACTTTTGTGTTATTTAACCTTTATATATAACATTCGATAAAAAAAGAAAAGAAAAAGTAAGACATAAACAACTTATGAGATGCATATGGTGATTTGATGAAAAAGTGTAAAAAAAATTAGGAAAAAAATTGTATGATAGGGTGTACAAAGAAATGAAGGCAAAGATTAAGTATTTCATTAAAAAAAAAATCTTAATGTAAATTAATTCAAATATATTGTCATTGGTGTATGTTGGAAAATTAGGAATGGAAATGAGTCAACCGTCATTGGGTGAGACACAACAAAGGTTACTTCCAGCTATGGATGAAATGAACATTGATGGAAACAATTACAGAGAGAAGAAGAAGAGATTAACAAGTAACCAGATTGATTCACTGGAGAAGAGTTTCCAAGAAGAAATAAAGCTAGACCCTGAAAGGAAGATGAAGCTTTCAAGAGAGCTAGGGCTCCAACCTCGCCAAATTGCTGTTTGGTTCCAAAATAGGCGTACAAGGTGGAAGGCTAAGCAGCTTGAACACTTGTATGATGTTTTGAAACAAGAATTTGATGTTGTCTCCAAGGAAAAACAAAAACTTCAAGAAGAGGTAACTAATTATCTTTGGATTTGTTGTATAAGCTAGGATGAATTTGAATGAATTGGAATGAGATAACATCTACTTTTTTAATTATGTAACTATATTTTATTTATACCACCAATCCCACATAACCTCACATATTTGTCCATGTATCTCTTGAACTATTTTGATTTTTAAGCCTATTAAAAGAAGTGAATTGTCCCCTAAAAAAACTTTCATTGTCGATAAATATTAGAGGCCCAAAAAGAAACATAAAATTTGTATCTAAATTAAAGATTAGTTTTTTCTCTCTAATTTCTATAAAAAAAATCAACTTTTTTCTTAATAGTGATAAGTCTACGACTTTTTTGGTTTGAACTATGTATATGTTATGCTTTGCGTTTAGAAGCTTAAAGACCTACTACATTTAAAGTTTGAGGATAATGTTCATTTTTCTCGTGTTGATTTTTGTCAAAAAAGTAGAAAAATAAATATACACACCCACAAACAACATATAACTTCCTTTTTTTTAAGGGAAAAACAACATATCACTTCTTATAATTAGTACCATTTGTTAGAGTTATATTATGATTATGTCATGAAAATGCAATTAACATGAGAGTGAAAAATATAGTGTAGTTAATTAATATTTTCCTTACAAAAATTACTATTTATTTTATTTTTCCTTACACATATTCTACATTATATATGTTTTACACTTTGTTGTATTTAAAAGTATGAATTATTATGTGCTTTTTTCTATTTCGGTAACTTAATTTAATATAATAAATAATTATTGATATTCTTCAACCTAGTATTACCCCACAATGGTTGATTGATGTAGCTGATCAATGTACCCTGAACACACAGGTTATGAAGTTGAAGGGAAAGTTAAAAGAGCAATCAGGTGGTAATTTTAGGACACAAACATATGTTGAAGAAACAGTAGAAAGCACATCAGAAGGTCTACGTTGTTCTAACAAACCAACAAGTAGTAGCATTCAACAAGCTGTTCCAGATCAGGGATACAATAACAACAACAGTACTACTTTCATTGTTGAAGATTTTAATAACTCAGTTTCAATGCCTCCTAATCAATGTCACTGGCCTGTATTGCCTAATTATTATCCCTAATCTACATTACAAGTCAAAGTAGTTTTAATTACTCTATGATGAGTAGTGAGTGACTCACTTAATTTTAGTGTACTAGTAGTTAGGTATTAATGGTTTGAGGACTGACATTAAGATCCATTCAGAACTATATAGGGATATGGCAGTTATGAGTTATGAGTCATAATGCAGTAGTGATTCAAGGAAGGGTAAAAGTTAAGTACTAAAGTAGTAGTAGTTTCCAATTCTTTAGTTAAAGTTTTTCTACGTACTCTGCTTTTAGGTAGAAAGAAAAGGACAGTAGTTGCACACTATTTTTTTACCACGTTATTTCAGAAAGAGAGATCAGAGGATTCAGGATAGGACAGTGATGAGCTGAAATGTTGGATTTTTCTTTCTTGTTTTATTCTAAAAGAAAGGTGTGAAAATTATGTAGTGTGTGACAAAAATACTAGTGTGCAAAATAAATAACATTGTTTTATGTTAGACATTGTCTGTTAAATTATGTAGTAAGAGAATTTTCATTTTGATCATCATTGTCAATTTAACTATGATATGCATCAAGGTATAATAAGTACCTTCTCAATTTAATTTTGAAAAAGTTGCAATTTTGATTATTAAAAAAAGTCTTGTGCCCCGGGACACTCTTTAAGCATTCTAAAATTAGTAATTATTCTTTAAAAAAGTCAAATATTTCGATTTCCAATGCATTTATTACACACGTTTTTATAAATACTTATTAATTATATTCCTTAAAGAGTACCTCGAGGGCACTCGTTAACATTTTCCTTAAAAAAATAGCAATTTTGACTCTTAATTTTACCCTTTTTTACAAAAACTTCAATTTTGACCAAATTAATGCCTATGTGGCAACTCTTTTAGCTGATTCAAATGTCACGGGTGCATTTTTTAATTTCAAATAAATAAAAATGTCACATACTCATTCACGAAATCACATAAGGAGCAAAAATTAAGAGAGTATATTTGTAATGATCTATAATGACACCAAACTCACTGATATCATGTTTTGACACATGAAAACTATCCACCACATTCTTAGAGTCTAACTCGAAATCAACTAGTCTCAAACTTAACTTCACGTATCCAATTGAGAGCTGAAAAGAGGCCAAGACACAAATAGGGGACAACCATTATGTTTTAAACAACACAAATGCTTCATGTTCGTGTCTGATGCATACATCAATATCCTTATTGGAACTGCTAGGACACTACAAGAAAAATATGTAAATTATCCTCTTCGTTGGCACCACATAACACATAGTTTAAAGGACAATTCACACCTTTCTCTCTAAGTCGCACCTTTGTTGAGACACATCTCCTGCACATACGCCAGATAATATTTTTAACCTTAGGTAGAATTTTGAGATTCCAAATCAAATATGATTGTCCATTCACTTTAAAATGAGATATATCAACTGGCTCTTGAGTAAGATGATATATTCTCTATTTCTTTCTACTCTCATCTAAAACTGATGTAGATAGAGGAGTATTTGTAATTTTAGCCACACTCCCTTGAGATTTTAAGTCTTATTTTCCTGAGTAAAATTGATTCAAGACAGAAAGTGAATTGAAGGTAAAATGATTTATGTCTGGATACATTGATGTAAAAGTGAGTTGAATAATAAATTTGAGTCTTCAAATCAATTATAGACTCAAAAACTCCAATTTATAGCTTCAAGTATAATCAACAATCATCAATTCTACTTGAGAGCAACCAAACATACCAAAATCAATTATACACTTCTAGAATCAATTTTTCTCCCTTTAGAAGTGTGTTTATGTTTGGTTCTGCGTGATAAGAATTGATTTTTGAGTAATTTGATTCTTTAAAATTTATTTTAGATAGAAATGAGTTGAATGTAAAGTGATTTGTGTTTGGATGAGTTTAAATAAAAATAGGTTTAACAATAAATTTTGAGTTAAAATCAATTGTTGAAGTCAAAAGCTACAAGTTCTAACTTCAAGTAAAATCAATTCTACTACCAAAATCAATTCTCCTTTGTATCATTCAAACATAATGAAATCCCGAAATCACATCTTCATTTTTTAAACCAAAAATATTCTGCTGTCACCTTTTTTTTTTTTTTTTTCTTTCTTAAGCTTATCTCATTAATCTTAATTTCTTCTGGTAAAGGGGATGGTTTGAGTGAATCTCAATATTATCGTGTGCAAGTTAACAAAACGGTTTTTTTCTTTTTTTATTGTTATTGCGTAGTTCCTCCTCCCCTAAATAGATAATATTTCACTCCTATTTTCGAAGGAAAAAAAATCAAGATTGCTTCTTTAAATCGAGTTGAATATGTATGTCCCCAAAAATAAAACTAACAATTGTACACAAAAATATACCAACACCGACGATAAGCATATTCATATTCCCTTTCATCTCAACGTTTGTCATGTCCCTTCAAGACAACTATCCCCCAACCGTTGAGGGAGAAGCCATTCGTATTGGTCTCTTCAGAGTTCCCCAATCGGTGCAGGGTTTGCTTTTAAATTGATTCAAGATAGACTCTTGGTTGGTTGTGTAAAATCAAGTTTAAAACTTCAAAGCATATTGCATTAAAGTTGGGATATTATTAGAGCTTGTCCAACATTTTGAATGCATTTTTGAACTTCCAAGAAAAGAAGGATAATGCAATTCATTAGTTGGCAAGAACAATGTTATCTATGCTAGGATGAGTGGGAAAGTTCGACTACTGAATTAAGACATCATTAGACTACTGAAAGTTCGACTACTGAATTAAGACATCATCGCTTAAAACAACATATTCTGAGCTGAATCTAAGCATACCGACCAAGTGCCGAGTACTGAGCAAAAGTAAAACTTATAATCAAACATGCAAGTAATAAATAACATTGGAAGGGATCATTAGTGCAAATAAACATAGCAAAACTAGCACAATCGATTTAATATCTGGGTTCTCACTGAAGCTCCAAACATAAGTTTGATAAAACAGTAACATAACAGGCTAATCAAGCAAATAAAATATATCGGTACAGAAGTTTGAAAACAAAATTATATTTAAACTGTAACCAAAAATGGAAAAACTTAACGTTTCCCACCGCCGCCGCCCAATTTTGGACCCTTGGGCAAGCCACCCTTCTGAACATTGCCTTTCCCTGACTTTTGTGCCTTAGATGCTACTTCGGCCTTCTTGGCTTTCTTCTCATCCTTAGTTTTCTTTATCCTCTCCTTGATTTCACTGCAGGATTGACTCAGGTGATTAGATTTGTCATCAATAATTATAAAAGAAAAGACAGGAACAGATAAGACTAAAAACTCAAAAACAGTGATGAAATTACTTGGCTGATTTAAAAAAAAATGAACATGTTAGAAAACAGCTAGTCCCTAAAATGAGTTCTCGATGAATAAGCATAACGAACATGTTAGAAAACAGCATGTCCCTCAAAAAAGAGGTCTCAACGAGTCAACATAATAAAAAGGAAACACACCGAAGAGCAGCTTCCCTAGCAGCATCCCGAACTTCGGGCTTCTCAGTTCTTTTCTTCTGAATGACTTCAAGTGTAGCACCAACAATGGACCTGGAGTATGGCTTCTTGGTGGCACGGCGCCTCTTCTTGACCGCTTCTTGAGCAATGTCCTGCACGCCAGATGCATAATATCAATTAACATGCATACAGTAAGTATTAAAAATTACTGGACAAGGCTATCTGATAGCATGTGTAATAAACTTGGAACATGATAAAATTAAGACAAATTCTACACAAGAACATCTAGGTTCATGGATGGATGTTTCATTTCAACATGTTCAGAAGCTTAATTTAGCTTTACATTGTAATTGTTCAATCAATATTACATACATCAGCTGAAGGGTTAAACAATCACCTTCTTGTGCTGCTTTCTGAACATGGCAGTCCATGTGAGCTTTGAAGGCTTCAAACGGTTGTGGAAATATCTCTTACATTTTGAGTTCACGAAGAGGAAAACCTGTAAAAACAACAAAAAACCTTATATCAGTAAAACAAAGATTGAACACAACAAAAGTAAACACGACTGATATCCATTGAAATAAGGAAATGCATCAACCCATAATTCAATTCAACATGGGTCATTTTTATCTCACCTGAGAATCACTACGAATAAATCTGATCCCTCTTCCTGGGTAAATCTTTGCACCACTGAATCTGCAGAGTTCAGTCCTGAAATGGAAATTTCAATTATTAACTTTCCCACACAGGATTAAATAAATTAAAAACACAACCACTATAGTTCAATCAAAATGCAGTAACAGTGAAAGGTCCAGAATCAACAATTTCCAACGTTCTTCAAAGTTACGCATCATATCTGAAGTACTTCTAATAGCTAATTTAAAGAATAACATTATCAGATTTCAAAAGCCACTCATTAAAAATTGAAATTGCATAAGGAAACCAGTTCCAAAAACATGTCTTAATTTTCAATAGCATCAAAAATTGCAAACAAGTTTTAATCTAAATCAACCAAAAAAAAATAACGGGTACTTGAAAATGTTAAAAATAATATGATTTTAGAAGTAATAATCATCACATTCTAAATAATAATAAATACCACAAAACCCTACAACAATCATAGAGCAATGTTTCTGATAAAATATGCCGCAATTTTACATTCAATCAAATTCTCAAATACAATGAAACTAAATCTGGATTCATCAACTAAACCCTACGGCAACAAAATAGAGAAAACAAATCAGCAATAAACCCTAAAACTGAATGTGTAAAAGATGGAAGAAAATGAAGAGGTAAAACTTACTTGAGAACCATGGCTGCTTCCTTGGTTTGGTGGCTGCTTCCTTCGTAAATGTAAACCCTAAAAACTAATATCAGAAGCTTTTGGTTTCAGCTCTCTCCTTCTATATACCCGTTTTCGTATTGGGCCCATTTTAAATAACCCGATCTATATTCAATTGTATTTTTAACACGCTATACTTGCCTCTCTTACCCCCCAAAATATTTTGGAATGAGTTTCTTTTTTTAAAATATAAACCAAACAAAAGGTTGACATACAAAAAGTTATGTGGTCATTATAATAAATATGGTTAAAATTTGTGTTTAATTTTGTTTGGTAAATAGTTAATAAACATTGCAATAATGTCTGATGTAGTCAAATTATTTTTAAATAAAAATCTGACATCGAATTTCGCAAAATGTTATATGGTCAATAAACTTATTTTTGATAAAAATTGATTAAATTATTGAAAGGCTAACACCCAACTAAAAAATTTAGTGGGGGCACGCCACTCTCAACTGGATGTAAGGGCATTTGTTTCTCCTTTGGTGGATTCGGAGAGATTGTGGGTGAAGTTTTTTTTCTTATAAAAGAATTTAGATGAGTTAGATCCCGATGACTTATCGTTACTAATTTATGGTTTTGTCTAACATGCGCGAGTAAAATAATTGTATCTTTTTATTGTTGGATTATAAAGTCAAATCATAAAATTGTCTCACTTGATACTTGATGGTATCAAAATAAAATAAAATTGTCTCACTTGATTTAACGATGAAAATTAATTTTTGCATTATGCAAAAATTGTCTCCCTTCTATACTATAAATTTAAACCCAAGACATATCTCAAATCCTACGTAATGTTGAATAGTTGAATCCAGTTCTTACAAAGACATACCTCAAATCCTACATTTGTTGGATGGATTGTGTGTGTTTCTAGTCTGAACAATAATGAAATAAGAGTGAGAGATTCATTTGCACACCGACCTTTGGTAAGCCTCTTGCTAATCTTTCACTGCTACCTTGTATGAAAGGTCAGATTCTGAGACTACAATAATTGAAAATATAAGCATTTTTTAACAGGAAAAAATATTTTAACAAGAATCTGTGCAAGTGCATATAAATTTTAAAGCATTTGCGTATTATTCAATTATTAACGTTATTGTCAAAAAAAAAAGATATTAATGTTCAGATATGAGCATAGCATTTTGAAAAGAAGTTGTGAAAGTGTATATAAATTATACTCATGTTCAAATTTTCTTATAACTTGATTTTGATTGATTAAAGGAATATACAATTTCATTGATCGTGATGCTTAGTGTAAAATGTTTTATCCTTTGAAGATGAAAAACATGCAATGATCTTTAATCCTTTCAAAATGAAAACATGCAACGATTTATTAAATTGTGATTCTTTTTGAAGGATATTAAATTGTGATTGACGGAGACGGACTAATTAACTACTAACGTATTGATATTTGATTATAATTTTTAATTTAGCAAGTAGTCAACCATTCGAATAATCAACATTACATTCTCACAAATGAAATTAGATTTTAATCTCTTGAAACAAAAATCCAAGGTTTGAGTACTGTTAGAGATATACTTCAGTTAGCAACTCTTTTTTTATAGATAGATATTAAATTTCATTAATCTAAGCGTTGAATTTTTTATAATATCTTTCCCTCAATTTTTTTTATAATATCTTAGCAATCATGCATACCAAAATTTATAGAATATTTTTAAATCTATAAGCTTATTTACAAAGTGTTTGAGCAGAAAAATTACTCTTGGACCAAGTTGATCTTCACTCGTGTATTATTTGCATTCTATTTTCTTTAAAGGTTTTTTTTAAATCACCTTTGAAAAATGGTGGGTAAATTGTCCACCAACCAATGAAAATGAGCAATTTATTGGTGGGGTCAAGATAGTGCATGGATATCACCTAAAAAGATGAATGCTTATTGGTTGAGGTAAATTACCCACCATTTTTTCATGGGTACTCTAGTTGTCACCTTCTTTAAAACAATATTGGATTATCATTTCATAATTTTATTTAGTTTATAGATTAAGCCAATCAATCTCATCTGAATCATATTAAGTATTAGTTGGACTCGGATACATCATTGAATTTCTTTAGACACATTAACGTAATATTAACGTAATGTAAATCTAAAGAATTTATTAGATAAAATTTAAAATTATTGAGCTCTAACCTATTCCCCAACGCCAAATTGAATTTCTAATGCATCAAGGACTTTGAAGCAAAAAATTAAATATTGTATAGAGATACTACTCATGAGATGATATGATGTTTTAATTACTTTATTGCTTGTTGAAAATCATTTAGGTTGGTTGGAGGGTCTTAATTTGAGAACATGGAGTGTGTTTCTTCTCAAAAACTCATGTTCAATTTTCTATAATGTCAATATATCTATAAAAAAAATTAATGTTGGTAAAACTATTTGTGTTGAGTTGGTCTAATCATGTTACATTGCGGACGAAGATCTGGGTTCGGCAACGTCATATGGAAAGATAGCTTTCAGCGGTGAAAAATTGAGGGGAGAGAGTGGGGACCAACGTGATGTAATATGAGATGCCAAAGATTGATCACTGAACTATGTTTGCCATGGGTAACATGATTTCTTTATTATTGGCAACAACACATTTCTAGTACACGTGAAATTGCAAAGAAAATTCCAACCGCATATGCCATAGTCACAGCATGATACCTTTACAAAGTATGATTGGCTTAAATATATTAAGACAAAAGAAATCATGATTAGCACCAAAAAAAAAATTATAACCACCAAATCTGTTGTCAAGTTTAACTTGATTAACTGCGTAAGTGATTTGAACACTACATCTTTATCTAAAAATCTTATATATTAAATTTACGAGTCATCTTATTTATAAGTTGTTATTCAACCTCAATTATTTCGTTAAATATAAAATTTTATCTCACATTTGACACATCATAACAAATAGTCCGTGTGTGAATAGGTGAGTTGCCTATTATATACCCGGTAGTAAACTGTTGAACTCAAAAGAGAATAATTTTGGTAGAAAAAATATCTTCCGAATTTTGAAATGTCCACACCAATAGTAGGACCAATGGTATACTATCATTTCCAATTTTTTGCCAACTGAATGAATACCACAAAGTACAAACAAATGTAATGAGATGAGTGTTAGCGAGTAGCTAACACTCAACCACAAACTCTTATAGAAGGGAAGGCAATCACGCCTTGTTTATTGAATACAGAAAGTGACCTTCAAATGTAGCCAACAAGGAATTGGCCACATAGAAACATAAACATTGAATGAATACACATGCTTCTTGTACTATACACTAAATTCACAAAGCTTCTTTCACAGACTCATTGAGTGACTACACAACACAATATATATTTTCAGAAAAATAAAGATATCACACAGATGCTACACCATTAGGAGAAAGTGTTAACAAGTAGTTAACACTTAACTGCAAATTGTGCTGCTTCAATGACTCTAGGACATGCTATTGATAGCTTTATTTATTACTTGAAGAAAATGGATTCTTCTTGTTGGTCAACTAGGTATTGACCAGCATTCATCAACGCTGCCTTTGTCCTACCTTAAAATTTATACAAGCTTTTTCACATAGACTCCATAATGTGCACTTTTTTGGTCATCCATTGCACTGCATTCACAAATCACTCGCTGCTACAAAAGCCTAAAAATCCCATAAATTCATGGTTCTGTATCATATGAATGCTCTTTTCAATGCCAATTACACCTGAAAGAAAAAGTGTTGCATTACTTTTACTACTTCTATGTATTATACTATAACTTAAGTGCATGTGTAATTGAATCTGATTGATTTACCCATGGTGAGAGCACTAGCAAAAATGACCCCTGAGAGGATGAATACAATGATTGAGGCTCTCCCAAGAATTCTAAGCAATTTTCTTACAAATAACTGTCCCACAAAGCCAGCCAAAACAGACACTGTGAAGAGGTACAATGCTGCAAAACAAATACCGTACAATGTTTTCATATAATCAGAATAAAACAGATTAGATTGTTTCAGTTCATTGTTTTTAAATGTAATTTAAAATGTGTTTCGTAAAATGAAGCAGTCTTGCACCTATTAATTTCTATATAGTTCTCTCGCTTTCTCTCTTACAAGACACATGGTGAGAACTGAGAATTAATCAGGCATGGTAGATTAGAAACAGATTTAAGGTTTAAGAGTTAATGAAAGGTACCATAGGGAATGGGGAACCTCTTGAGTAGGTAGAATTCAACCACAGACAATGATGATGAAAACATCATCACAAATGTCGCTGTTGCACTAGCAACCTGCAATTTAAATCCTTGTAAGTTAAATTGCCTAAGTTTTTAGCTTAAAATCAAACTGCGTCATGCATGTGAAGGGATTTGGGTTGTGTGTAGGCATAATCTAATGCAGTCATGCAGTCAGCCACATCGGTGGCAATTGGTTAAGATCGAATGTTCCAGATAAAATACCAAGCTTGATGTCCATTCTTAATTCAACGGCCACCGGGGTAGCTAGGTACGTGACTGTATGAGACTGTGACTGCACAAAATCCAAATCCACATGTGAAAGTGTATGTCTATATGTACTGTACCTGAGGGATGACACCAATCTCAATGAGAAGAGGGCCCAAAATGAATCCACCTCCAGAACCAAGTAGCCCTCCAACTGTCCCACCTAAGATTCCACAGAGTGCACAAAACACAATGTGCAACACAGTCCATTCAATTGAAGCTTCACATATACATTCCAGGTTTCCTGTACTCATCCTCTTCTTGTAATCCTTGTACAACTTCATTGCTTCATACCAAAATACCACTAGTGCAATAGGAAACTGAAACAGAAAGAAAAACATGCATGGTAATAAGCTAGTATTCTTTTAAAAAAGGTCCTTGATCGTGCGACTTAGATCAGGACATCATCGTTTCTGATGTTTCCGTTACCACAACAGAACGGCAATTGAGGCAACACAAACCCAAATTAACTTCATCATTACATGATAAGTTAAGTAACAAATTGTACTTATGAAATTAGTGTTATTATCATACACACCTGTAAGGAGAAAAGGACCCAATACCATACACTGCAGACCTTGACATCATTCTGCAAACCAAAAGCATATTATATAGATTTTTAAAAACAATAAAAATTAAATAAACTTGTGATGTTAATAGAAATAGTAGAGATGAATTTACCTTAATGACTTGAAGTAGTAAGAAAGAAACCCACACAATCATTAACACCAAAATCCTTTTCCACTTAAGGTTGGAACAGAATATTTGCTGTTTTAAGAAACATTAAAATAAAGAGTCAATTTCGTACCAACCAACAAGTAGATGAAAGTTTTATAAGTTTGTTTAAACTAAGAAGTTTTAATACCATAGGAGTCTTCTCTTCTCTAGGTACCAACGGATCATATTCCGTGTCGATTAGAACTGCATATTTCAGGAAACAAAAAGTTAGCATCACTCCATATGAATCCAGATGTGTATATTTTCCATTTATTGATTAATTTGAAAATACTAATACACCTAATGAATCCAACATAAATTTGAAAATAGATAAGATTTTCTTACGTTCCCCACGAGAATTAACAAAAGTTGTTTGTGCCTTTGCCATTTCTTTCTGCAATTAACAAAAACAGAGAAAAAAGAATATTGAGTATATTCAAATGAGTTATAAAATATTCAGTCTTAAGATGTGAAACTTTTACCTTTAGAAGAGTCTCTTCTTTCCACATCTCAGTTCCCTTAAAGAAAGACCTTGAAGAAGTTCCTATCCAAAAAGAAAAGACATATATTCGGTCAAATTTGAACTAAGAAGAAGTGATTGAAATGAAAGGAAGAAAAAGTAACAAACCTATGAAGAGAATAATGATAAGGACAGTGATGAGCCAGTAAGGGAAAACAACACTAAGAGCAACACCAACAGTAATACCAAGCATAAGCATAGGTTGAAAAAGAAGAGCTAGATCATAATCCAATATTGGAACATCTTTTGTTGGATGACGCACTCTTAGGTTGTAAAATACAGAAGATGTTGATGCTCCCATTATCATGCCTATAACAGAGTCAACAACACAAAAACTTAGTTACAACAACTTCCTCTGTTTCTAATCAAGCATTGAAATGAAAACTTCAATAACACAAACACTTCTGATTGACGGTGTGTCTGATATACATGACACGCATGTGATTATATTCAATTCATTCATTTTCTCAAATTATTATCAGTGGCCATGTCTTAGTATCATGTCCGGTGTCTATGTTTGTGTTTTATAGTTGTAAAAGGGATTAATTACATTTGGAAAGAGCAGCAGCAGACTTGGTATCAAAACCAATAATAAGAGTAAGCATAGGAACAAAAATGCCACCACCACCAACACCACCAACGGTTCCAAAAGCAGATCCTAGAAAACCAATAATTGTGGCCAAAGCAAGTCTCCAACTAGCTTTCAATTCCTGCCACGAAAGAAAAACACAGCGTTAATGTTTTTAACCGCACAAACGAACTATTCGATAAAATAAACTACCTGAGAATGTGTGAGTAACATACGGGCCAAGATTTATCGGTTTTGGATCCGTAAGAGCCATGGAGTTGAAGGGATAGAGATGAATTTGTGTGTTCATTGGTATTTTGGGTGAGGTAAAGAGCGGAGAGAATCGCGACGGAGAAACCGGATACGAGGTAGATGATTAATGTTTTGGTGGAAAATGACATGGTGGTCAAATTGTGAATGAATTTCTGGAACACCAACAAAAGACACAGAGGGAATGAGTAACGTTGTTATGGCATGTGTCGTCAGTCTTTAAAAAAAAAATGATAGGGAGTACTACAAATATGATAGGGATCCAACACCAGGTACCAATTTTTTTTTATTTTTAGGATAGGTACCAAAATAATATTTAATTTCATCATTTTTTTATTTTTCTAATTATTTTATTTCTGAAACATTTTTAGATATAGTTTTTTTTTAGGGATTTTTATATTTGATCATTAATCAATCTAATGCAAGCTATGTATTTTATTTGATTAGATCATATATTTCTCCTGATAAACAACTTAAATTAAACCAAATCATATCATAAATACTCAAGAACGGGTGAGATGTAACAAGTCTCTTCTAGTTTAACCAACGTCCTGGATTTGAATCCAACTTATGGGCATGCAGTAGCGTTAAAACTTTTAGAAAGAGTTTGTCGTTCATTTGGGTCCCACGATACTCGAGGGATTATTCTCAGCAGTTGCGCGCGGATGATAAGCAGTTAAAAAAAACATCATAGATGTTTTGTAGTGATTTTATCTATAATTTGATTTTCAGTTTTTCTTTTGTTTGGTGGCGTTGATGTTATTATCCATTTTTATGTAATTATTGACTTTGTAATTTTATTTTTTGTAGCAAAGGCAAAGTTTCTTTATTTCATTCAAAATTAAGGAATACAAAGTAGGCATTACACGATAAAAAATATGGAGGTTAGGATGAGATAACAATACTCTAACAATACCATGAGCAACGTCATTTGCTTTCCTCCTAACACAAGACATTGTAAAGTCGAGTCTATTAAATAAGAGACTTCTACATTGGATTACAAGGTCACCAAACTCATTGCTTGGAGAAGAGGTGGAGTTGAGGGCACCAGACAAGAATTTTCAAATGGTACAGCATGCATCCCATTTGAAATAGCCACTCTAATTACGTCAAGTAAGCCTAGAGAACCGGCCACCAAAATTGTGGCTGATGAATGGTAAAAGTCTGATTTTACAAGAAAAAAGTCGCGAAAACAAATACCATGAGGTTTGGTCCAAGCGTGATCAAAAATTGCATGGTGGATCAATGCCTTTTCTTGATGTATCCGACACCATTCATTGAGAGTGTCCTTTGCTCAAGTGACGATAAAAGATGGAGTAGTATTTGTGTCCTCCCAAAGTTTGGAATTACAACTTTTCCACAAGCTCCATAGGGTCATTGCAACTAGTGTTTGTTGTTGCGGGTGCAACCTGTCAATTAAGTCAAAAAACATAGCAACACAATTATTAGTCATAAGTAGCAGATCTTAGGGAATACCAAGCAGATCCCAACAGCTGATTGCTTTCAGACAGACGAAGAAAACATAGATTTGATTCGACTAATTGCTCACATAATACACAAGAATTGTCACAGGAAATACCACAAGCAAAAAGATTAGAACGTGTTGGCAGACATTGTTGGGCAAGGCGCAAAGAAAGGTTTGAAATCACGATGGAGTTTGCAATTTCCAAATAGAATTCCAGCAAGAATCACGTTGAACAGGGGTAGCAACAACTATAAGGTCCAAACAAATGTGATATGCCTCAAGAGGGTCGTGCCAACTTTTGTTTCAAGTCCTTAAAAAGAAAGTTATGTTTTACGGGCATATATTAAAAAAACTAAAAGTTAAAGTTTTGTATTGAAAAAATCAATATTTCAACTTTAAAAAGTTAAATAAAAGATTTTTATATCATTTAAAATATTTGGTGATTTTTTTGTGTGTTAATAGTTTTAAAAATCGGACCGGTCGTCGACTCGGTAAGGTCACTGGGTCACCGAGTCAATGGTTCAACCATTGGGTCATTGGTTGAACCGCATGACAGAACCGGATTAAATCGGATAGCTCGGATTTATAACTCGGTCTCTATAAAAAAATGTGTACTTATATTAAACTAATAAAATCTACCATTTATCAAAACTCATTAAAAGTAACCCTTATATATTTATATGTGCATTTCATACGTACACAAATTCATACCATATTTAAATAAATATCACAAATTTATTCTAATTTTAATAAATATATTTAGAGAAACAACAATATTAAAAAAATTGTATTTAAATTATAAATATAATAAATTAGAAACATTAAAATGTTATAATTTAAGATAAGAGTTCTTGACAAAAAAGAAGAAGTTAAATTAGCTATATAAGATGAAAACACAATCGCCAACAGTTAAATATAATTAAAAAGAAGCAAACTATAACACAAAACAACATGTGGTGTGTTGGTTAAAGGATTTATATAGGCTTTGTGGTCTCCTGTTCAAATCCCAGCCATGCCAATTTTCGGAATTTTTTGGAAAAAAATTAGAAACGTGGTCAAAGGTGCGCGTTGACCCGGCCGGTTTTCACAAACCGCCGGTTCACTGGTTTTTACCGAGTTTGGCCGGTTCTTACCGATTCACACTGGTTTGACTGCATAACCGATCCAATATGCAACTCAAGCCGGTTACCCCACCGGTTCTAGGTTGAACCGGTCCGACCGGGCGGTCCGGTCTGGTTTTTAAAATTATACTGTTATCCCTCTGGTTCTTAAAAAAAAGGGTTTCGATAATTCAAAAATCGATCGGGTGGTAAGTAAAATCTAATATAGAATTTCTTGGTGGAGTTCATTAACCATTTGAACCCAATTACTTGGTTAAATAATACTACCCATGTCCCTAATTATATGACCATTTTGAAAAATTAGGGTAATTAAGAAAATTAAAAGTGGTAATAAATTTGTTTGTAATTACTATTGTATTTACAAATTTGTCCTTTAAGAGAGGGGGTTAATGTATGTTTTCAATGTAGTATTTAATGCTGATTGAAGGAAAAGATATAAAATAAAGGGAAATGTTAACAAAGTGCCCTAAGGACACTTGATAAGAAATTTAAAATGAAAATTTTGTCTTGGAATTTGTGTATTCAACACATTAAAAGATCAAAAAGTAACATTTTTTTTATATAAAAGTTATCAATTGTTTCTATTTTTTTGAATCATTAACAAATGTCATATGACACTTGTTAACAATACTCTAAAATAAATAGGGGTATGTTGATAAAAAAATTAATTAATATACTTAAAAATAGCAAAAGAGTCTTATATAAAGAGACAATTTTTTTCTCAAAAGGGTCCTATGATAAAGAACAGAGGTAGAAATTAAACGATGAAAAAGAGGGTGGATATACATATCAAATCAAATTTCAACGATACCAATGTGTTTACAAATTAATTTTGTTCCAAATGAGTTTTTCATTTTGGTTACAAATTACCTTCTTTTTTTTGTTTACAAATTACCTTCTAAATGAGTTTGTTCTAACGTGATTGATTTTGGATAATTATTTTAAGGGTCTTGCTAATCAGTGCCCTAAAAGCATTGATTAAGGAATTCATTAATAAAAATTTTGTGTTTAAAATATAAGCTTTTACTTTTGTCTTAGTAATAATCACATCATTTTTATGCAAACTTACTAATTTTAACATGTTAATCAATGTCTTAAGGACACTCATTAACAGTATCCTTATCTTAAATATACGTTTATTAAAATGTAATTTACTTAGGCGATATTCGTAAAAAAAAAAGTATGTTTTTAAATCTACAATTATCAAAACTTGCGGGGACTAAAGTATAAGAGACATAACACAAAATGGTAAATGAAATTTCTTAAATAAAAAATGAAAAGTAAAAGCAATAAGGAGAGTGACAAAAGCTGAAGATGGCAAGATTGGAGAGCACTAGCAGCATAAGAATTTGCTTCAAATGCCCACAAAAATTCCCTTCACGAAGGGAGTAAGTGAAGCACATATCTCAATCACAATACATAAATTTTATGTAGTGGGACACCAAAGAAGCATAAGTGTGTGAGTTAGAGAGTGACTATCTTTCACTGAGAAGCAGATTCACAGCTGATAGAACATAACCCAACACTCTAAGCAATTCATAGCCCCTAATTAGCAATATGAACTAGCTCAACATTCATATTTGTAGCATGACCACAATAAAGAACCCAGCAAGTCAATCACCTCTAAATGATATTGTTGTAGCCTGAGGTACAGTGGGAATATTCTTAAAAAGTAAAAACATTACTCTGAGAATAAATTTCTCACCTATGAAACAAACAGTGGGAAATTTATCCTCGGAAAAAAAGTATTTTAAATTTGAAAAATTATTTTTGCTCAAATCATGGTTTGCCAACTTCAAATCAAAACAATTTGTTGCTTATTCCTGAAATGGGAATATTTCTACCGTTTTTTTTTTTTGGTTACAAAGCTAATAAACAAGAAAAAGGAAAACAGGAAGAAGAAAGAAAACAAAGCTCAAAGTCTAGGGAAAAAGGTTCCCATAGCATCCGACTTGAGCATGCCAATGAGGTCGTGGGGAGCTGACGAATAGACCATGAAGTTGCTGTCCGATGAGGCTCCTAGCTTGGCCATGTAATCAGCACATTGGTTACCCTCTCGAAGCGTATGTTGGATAGCGTAATTGCGGGAAGCTATGACATCCTTGATATCTTGAATGAGGACAGCATAGGAATGGAACTTTGAAACATCACCTGTTATAAGCTTCACGGACAGCTGAGAATCTGAGAAGCAAACCAATTCATCCACTCCCATGTCAATTGCTAAACGTAAACCTTTATGAATAGCCATTAGTTCCGCCAGGAGGACACATGTCGAGTTAGGGAGGAAACCGGAGAAACTTGAAATGAATAAACCGGCACTGTTTCGAAGCAACCCGCCAAAACCAGCACAGACCGGGGAACCCATACAGCTCCCGTCGACATTGAGAATGTGACAGGGATGGTTACTGCTGTTCCATCTTACCATTCGGTCAAAATGAGACCAATATTTCTACCGTTTGATTACTTGGATACTTTCACTTTTATAAAGAGATTTCTTACTTGTAAGATGGGTTATAACTTCATATCTTAATTGTATTTTTCAGAGATATATAGCCTTTTTGACATCTAATATATATGTGTGTATGTATTAATACATCCCCTAAAAAAAACTTTTTTTAAAAGTCCTAAAAAGAAAAACCTTATTAATACATACTTTTTTTCTTTTTTTGGATGGTGTCCGAGATTCGAATATCATACATTACATATATTATACATTATTCCTATCAACTAAACTAAACTCGCTGAGATATACTTTTTTTTCTTCTGATAACATATACTTCTTTTTTCCAAAATAAAACTCAAAATATAAATGGGAGTCAATATACAAAGTTCACATAATGATTCTTAATATACATCATTATATTATAAAATTAATTTTCTTAAATAATTAAGGTGCAGCTAGATTCTTATTATTGAAAATAGTCATTTTGGTATTTCAATGTGTAACAAATAGTCATAATAATCTTCCTTTAAAAAAATAGTTATAATAATCTCTTAATATATCAAAATTTTAAAATAACTTTGATCTAAAATAACTTTGATTGTGCACTTCGTTAGTCAAAATAGTTTCTTATGTTACAATATTATGTTAATATTTTCATATCAGTCTCTCAATATACTTATTTGTTGTCATATTAATCATTACAAATATTTATTTATCATCATATCAGTCCCTGTAAAAAAATAAAATATTGTCAACATAGAGATATTATTTTAACGTTAGTGACTATTTTTACTTACGAATTGCAATCAGATATTATTTTGGAATTTAGATACTTTGAGCCCGAGGACCTTTATGATTACTCTTTACACATTCATGGACTAAAATGACTATTACTCCATTATTTTTTAAAAAAAGTTATTGTGAACATCGATGAATAACTCTTAATTTAAAAATGACTATCGCACGTTTAGAAAAGCGGGCACTATGGCTAAATCATTTACTTTACCTTTGGTAAGATATGTAACAAATATTTCTCATGAAACAAATATTTTTCTTTCTTAGTTCTTCTATGACACTTACTGTGTATGAGAGACTAAGTTTTGGTTATTAAATTTCATTTTAACTTTTTCAAAAATAAAACATCGAGAAATATTTTAACGTCAGAAATGATTTTAATTAAAAAAATGTACAATCATAGATTATTTTAAAATTTATATATCTTGATGTGTTATTGTGATTATTCGTTACTTTTTTTTAAAGAAATTATTCGTCACTTATTGAGGGATCAAAATGACTATTATTATATTATTTTTAGTTATGTGTGTAGTTAAGTAGTTTTGTTTATAATTTATTAAAAGAAAAAAAAGTAGTTTTGTTTATAATTGTGACGGCGGTAGATATTTCTTTTATTTTTTAAAATTATTATAGTAAAATATAATTTTAAAAATTGTATGAAATATCTTAGATAGTAAATCATTTAAGAATTAAGATACACTTTCATTTGCAAGTTAAGCTACGTCAATAATAATTGATAGGAAGTTTTGTCCCTCTCCAATGCCTAATTGCCTATATTATATATGAGAAAGTCTTTTATAAAATCAAATAGAGATGAAAAATATTTGGACACACTCACATCAAAAGAGAAAAATAAATGAAATTATTTTTAATCACATCATTTAATTATTTTTTCATTTGTTTTTTTTTTTTAGTGTGTCCAAACATTTTTCATTTATATTTATTCTTATAGAAGAATTTCTCATTATACATTACAGTACTATCTTTCACGTGAGTGTAGGACACCACAAAAATGAGAAACTAGATCTCAAATCGATGGTTAGGATTGATAGTACAGACAGAAAAACATAAAAACAAAACATGCATAGTTTTGAGTCCTAATTCAATTTGTTTTCTTCCAGCCATCGACAATTATCCTCAGACCGCAAGTTAGCACAGGTGGCTCTACCACAATTCATATCTACGATGACAACAAACAACAGCTACCCATCAAAAACGTTGCCACTTTTGTTCTTTTTAATCAAATTGAAATTGGAATCTATCTACTTTTCACAAGTTTGTTGACAAGATTCAGTTTTACTGTTTCGTTCTCTGTTAATTTTTGTTGGCATATCAATAAGAATCATAAATAAGAAATAACATATATAAATTGCCAAGTTTAATACAAACATTACTTGAGTCAAATCACATACATCCTTGAAAACTCAATGATTATATTGGTTAATAACCCAAGCGGTTGATTATATTGGTTAATTAGTTAATTAAAATTGGTTAATAACCCAAGTGGGTTGATTATATTGGTAAATTGGTTAATTAAAAACAAGTTGTAATCATTTCAGCGAGCCCTACATCAACCAATTAGTCAGGCATAATAATGGTTGATGTTTTTTTTACAAGAATAATAATTGATGTTGATTATTGACACAGTTAACAAATTCTTAAATCTTGAAATTTGAGTCTAGTTCATCTTTGTAAAATCGGTTTATAGGGTAATAAATGTCTATTTTTTATAAACTTTTATCAAAATTATATATATCCAACATAGGACTTAACTTTTTTCCATTAAAGTCAACCATTTATTCTATACTATATATCAAGTTAGTAGTTGATTGCTGTCAATTAGATGGTTCTCAGTCATTTGCAGTAGTTAATTAGTGCTAGTTGATAAGGCTATAACTAATGCATAGCCTTATACATGGACATATATTCGTTCTTAGATACTCACTTTGTTCTTATATATAAGTCTCATTTGTATTTCACTTTAAAAAAATATGGTTTACATTTTTCACATTTCTTAAGAAAAGTTGTTAATGTAATTAATATATCTATTTTGTGTGTTAATACTACCAAATTGTCATTGTTTGTATATGGAATAAATTTGATTTTTCATATTTTATGACAAGTTAGTAGTATTAATTAAGGGTATGTTTAAGAAAAATAATAATAAATGCATCAAGTAATTTAAAAAGTGACTTATATTTAAGAACAAATTTTTAGTCAAATGGATGCTTATATATAGGGATGGAGTGAGTATTTTAGTAAGGAGGAATGTTATTTGAACAACCATTTTTCATGACGATTGAAAACTTATGAGACAACTAAAATATACAAAGAAATATAGTTATGGTCACTAAAACCAAAATAATAGAGGAGGAGAAAGTAAAAACACAATATGAATATGATATAGAAAGTTGTCAAAAAATAATTGTTGAAATATAATTTCTCTTTAGTGAGTCCTTTGTAACATATAGAAAAAACTTTGTAATTGACTATTGAGAGTTGAGAAATGCTAGGGTAACATATTTTAATACACTCTTTTAACACTATCGATGATAGTTAGCCAGAGTCGGTCATAAGATTTTTAATGCTCTGGGCGAATTAATAAAATTGTGTCCTTTTAATTATTTGATTGTCTTTCCTCTTGTATTTTTTATTGCAAACGATTAATTCATAATCAAAGTTCTTCAAATACATATTTTCAATTTAATTAACCAAAATAATTTAAAAAGAAATATATTTATATAGCACTAACTGCTACGTAAAAATAATAATTTTGGTGTCTCTATAAAAATGATGCCCTGAGCTGCCGCCCCTCCTGTCCACTCTCACGACCACCCCTATAGTTAGCCATGTGTACCGCTTTTTTAATTATGAATGTGTACCACTTTTTTAGAACTATCAACGTTAGGGTACACATGGCTAATTATCATTAGTGGTGTTAAAAGAGTGTGTTAAAATATGTGACCCTTACATTTCTCTGAAAGTAGTGGTTGCCATGGATTATAGTAAAGCTCATTACATTAAGTTTTTGGTCTTGATATTTGCTTTATTTTTATTCTTTCTTTTTATTTTGTTTTGTGGTGATTTTTCTGTTCTAATATTCCTACAGTTGGGAACATATATGACATTGTAGCCACTTAAAGACTACTATAACAGTGTTTATGAAGAATACAAACATTCACAATTTATTCTATTTTTTATTTCTTAAAAAAGTTTACATGGTTGAGTTTTAGAAGCTCACTAGAGCTATATGAGTCAACTTGTTATTAATCTTTTTAAGGAAAAAAATTTGAGTACAAAACATCACATGAAACCTAAAACACGCATCTCAACTATATTTGTCATCTGAAAGATTTTAATAAAAGAAAAGAGAACAAAGCTTGAGAGAACTAGACTAAAACCCCAAAAAAGAAAGTATTGTTCAACATTTGTCTAATTAAAAAACTGTTTAGAAAATTGCATGAGATAAAATCAAAACAATAGAAATAGGGCACATAGCAATATGCAAAACATAATGGAACAATTTTGTCTAGTAAAATTTATAGTAAGAAAGACCTAACATGTTTCTAAAGGTCCTCTAAAATAACAAAAGAAAGGGTTGTTTTGCAACTCTTATGTTCTTTTGTATGCCATGGGTTGAGCATCTCCCACATTCTTTGACATGGGTTAAATGGATAATATCTTATTCGATGATCTAGTTTGTGAATACTTTGTAACATAATCTTATTATGAATTTGAAGTGTTGAAAATTTGAGGCAACAAACCCTTTTCTTCTCCTTTTAGTAAATTTACATATTTAAATATATTTTAATAAATAATTTGTAAATCAAATGATATTTTTTTAAAACACAATTAGAAAATCTGTTTTCTTTGACAAAAAAAAAAAGAAAATCTGTTTTCTTAATTATGCCTGGGGCTAGATTTTTAGTTTTTAGTTATTAGATGATTTCTGATAATGTGTGTAGTTAGCTTTTTTTTTTGGTGGTCAAGGTTTGAACCTTTACTTTGCATATATTATGCATTGTCTTTAACAACCGAGTTAAGCTCACAAGGACTAATGTGTGTAGTTAGTTTTGATTTTAATTGTATGATTTTTTTTAGATAGTAACCGCTAACCACTAGGTTAATTTACCATAAATAAAATCATTTTGGTTACACTTGGATTTGCATGTTCAGCCAGACTTATTGATGGCAGGTTTTGTCCCTGCCCAATGCCTACATACCACATTATATGTCTATCATCATCAAATTAAATTCATGGTTGGGATGAAAAAGTACAAACAGAAAAACAAAATGAAATCATGATCTGAGTCCTAATTAAAATTGTATTCCTCTAGCCATCGACAATCTACAAACCGCAGGTGAGCACATGTGAATCTATTACAATTCATATCTAAGATGAAGACAACATCTACCAATCAAAAACTTTGTAACTTTTGTTTTTTTAATCAAATGGAATCTCTATGCTTTTCACAAGTTTGGCGACAAGATTCAGTTTAACTGTTTTGGTCTCTTTTCATTTTTGCTTGCATATTAAACAGAATCACAAATAATTAAAAAATCATTTCTAAAAGCTATCATAAAAAACAAAAATCTCCTTCGATGGAACTCAATGATTATATTGGTTAATTGAAAATAAGTTATGATCAATTCAGAGAGGCTACATCCATAGTTTTAAAAACTGGACTTGTGATCGACTCGGTAAGGGTACTGAGTCACTGAGTCACTGGTCGAATTACTGGGTCACTGGTAGGGGTGTTCAAATCCAAACCGATCCAAAAAAAAACCGCAAACCGATCCAAAAAAACCGAAAACCGCAAAAAACCGAATATTTTTGGATGCGTTTGGACGTTGTTTTGTAAAAACCGCTAGGATCGGATCGGTTTTCGGATCACTTTTTCAAAACCGAACCGAACCAAACCGAACCGCAAAAGTAAATATTAATACTTATTTTTTTTAATAGTATTATATGCTACATTATTATGTTGCTTGTTGGTTTTTAATCTTATATATTTCACTAATTTAATCTATATTATTATTATTATTATTTCATGTGTTCAAAAATGATCGATGATTTTCATATTGTAATTTAATTTTTTTAATATAGTTTGCATCAAACATTTATTTTACCGTGTTTAGGTAATATTAGTATTAATAAAAAATATGCAAATAATTTTATTTTTTTTACATTTTGGATATCCAAAAACCGATCCAAATCAAACCGCATATATTTGGATCAGATCGGTTCGGATTTTTTTAAAATAATCATCCAAACCGAACCGAACCGCATGTGATTTTTATTTTGGATCGGATGATATTTTGCCTCAAAACCGATCCAAACCGGACCGCGAACACCCCTAGTCACTGGTCAAACGGCATGACTGAATCAGATTGAATCAGATGGCTCGGTTATATGACTCGGTTTATATAAAAAAATTCTTTATGTTAAATTAGACTGAACCGAATGATTTAAAACTAAAAAAAAAAATTAATTTTTTTTACACTAGAAACACATTTTTATGACATAAATAAAAACAATTTGATTATGTCCTTTGAATTTAGCTGCATATATTTTTTAGACATAATACATATTCAAAAATATTAAAAAAAGCAAAAGTGTGCTAAAAAATAGTAGCAATCAAGTAAAAAAATGTTTACTAAAATATATGAGAATCACGGTTCCTTAAAAAATAGAGTGTTCTCGGTTCCTTTAAAAAAAAATAGAGTGTGCTTGTTTCCACTATAAAAAACTCTTGGGTTATTATATATAAATTATAAGAAGCAATCTTAAAACAAAAGAGATTCATGTTACATTGGATAAGTGATTGAATTTCAAACCCCCATTGAGGCCATTTTTTGGCATAATTAATATAATTAATTTCTGCTTCACATTAAACCGGTTCGGTTTGTCAAACCCGTCGGTTCATCGATTTTCTTCGAGTTTGGCCGAGTCACACCAGTTCAGGTCGGTTTGATTACATGACCGATCCGTTTAGCAACTCGAACCGATCATCCCACCGGTTCTTGGTCTGTCCGGTTTTCAAAACTATGCATTGTTGACGGCAGATGATGTAACATTGTAACTACTTAATGACTAATAACAGTGTTTAGGGGGATTTAGAAGATTCTAATATTAATTGATTAAAAATCTAAGTTCATGAAGCATTATAGTGAGATATACAAACTAACTGAAAAAATACTAGTAATTACTAACTACCTAATTGTTGGAACTATTTATTTAGACTAAACTACTAACTTATAAATATACAAAGTCCAACAACATAATCTCAATAATTTATCATCTAACATCTTCCTTCAAACTTATAATGCATCAACATAAAGTATTAGGAGTTTGTCAATCAAGAAATGAAAACATACTAAAAATAAATAATAGTATAAACACAAAATATCTAATATTCTAACATTCTCCCTCAAGTTAAGGATTACTAAGCTTTAACCTTGTTACAAATTAACTTTGAAAATAATAGATCACTAAACCAAATAATATCATAACCAAAATTGAGAAACCAAACTAAACCATCATAGAGAAGAGCAACCAAACATAAGAAACAACAGAGGGAGGAGCAAACAAACAAAAGAGCAAATAGGGAAATGAGAGCAATCAAACGAAAGAACCAACAAAAAGAAGAGCAATCAAACAAAAGAATCAATAGGGAGATGGGGACTTGGTTTCATTCTCTATTTTTTAGAAATTGATTGTATCCACACATTGATGAAGGAAGAACAAAGTGTTAGTTTTTCTTCGTTGAATCTTTGTAGACTACACGTTGAGCATAAGTTCTACTTCTTGCAATCTGTCATGAACACCTCCATGACATCTTGGAAGCCAAAAATCATTTTCATTTGCTTACTCCATTGATCCCAATTCTTACTATCTAGCATGAGTAGTTTCCCACCAAAACTATTGTCACGATTCTCATCAGTCATCAGAACTTGCCATCTTCACTCAACACGCAAGAATAAACACACACTCAGAGCAACACACTTAGGAAAAGATTGGAATTGCAAAATGATAATCTCTTTCTATTCTTGTACAATTGTACACACATTATGGAATTGGCCTCACATTCACTAACTAGACCCAATACGCATCTTATAATCCACAACTAACTAGTTAATTGTGCAACAAGTAACTTCACTAACAACTAACACATATAACATCTAACTAACACAACTACTTTGATTTATACGTCAACACTAATAACAAAAATAAAACCGAGTTTAATCAATAAGTTTATCAAATACTACTTACTAAATTTGAGGAATACATGTTCAGGTAACGTGATAGTCACTCAATTATGAGTTGATAGAAGATGAGAAGACATGAATGTAATGAGCTCTCAACTTTAAAATCTATTTTTGTTTTTATGTTGGTTTTGCTTTATTTTAGTGTGTTTTGAATTATTAATTAGCCTTAAATTTATGTTCACAGGATGAGTACTTCTTTAGTTATGTATATGAAAAATGCTATATCTCATGTAAAAGATCGTGTATAAATTTGATGAACCTAAATATTGTGTATAAATTTGTCTCATGTAAAAGATGTCAAATATTTGTGTCTACCACATTTGTGTCAAATATTTGTGTCTACCATAAGATAGAAGATCTCTGGTCCTCCCGAGAGACCATTTGACAACTCTACATGGTGGGGTTTAGTATGAGAATGGGTAGTTTTTTTCTATGATGGGAAAGTTACACTTTCAGCCATTGATAAAATAGTTTTTTATTTGGATGGCCAAGATCAATTACTTGATAATTGTTGATACTTTTTTATGGTTATTGTGTAACAAAAAAGTTGACCCCACTAAATAATTAAATATCAATTTTACATTTGTTTGATTTATTGGTTTTTTTTTTGTAACAAGACATGGACCCTACCTCATTCTTTCTCCTCTCTCTCCCCGAACCTACCTCACATAGTCACAATGTTATTGTTCTTCACTTACCATCTCATACCCCACTGAGTTTTTAAAAACTCAAAACACAAACAAAATAATTAAAAGAGGTGAAACCATAATTAAAATGATAAAACAATTAAACTTAAGAACTATGCATCAATTTTTTTTATCAGTTTCATCTTTTGTTTTAACTTTCTTGCTATATTCAATCAAATTAAACTTAAAAAGAGAAAATTACTCTCCATATAGTTTTGTTCCTAAAATTTATACTTCTTCAACCACCATGAAAGTGCATGGGAGCATCATCCTAAGAACAGAACCAGAGTGGCAGAGAACAACTATGAGAACTAGACTTTCACATAGGAAAGGTGGTGGAAATAGCAATAAACAAGAGACAACTGAGGTGAAGATTGTACTGTGCAAACTATTCAACCTATCAATTGTAGTGTGCAAACTCAACAGCAACGTCACCCATGGCCAAGATGATTGAACGTTAGAGATGTAGATGTAAAAAGGGGTCACCTATGGCCAAGATGATTGAACGTTAGAGATGTAGATGTAAAAAGGGGTCACCCATGGCCAAGATGATTGATTTGTTTTTTTTTTCTAAATAGGTTCCAGAAAAGTAACACTTTCTTGTGGTGGGAAAAAACTATCCATTCCCAGGCTAAATGCCACCACTCCACATTGTGTAAGAGTTGAAATCAATGATACCCTAGTTTATATGAAAAATACTTAGGTGGCATAGTTCTTTAGTGTCATTGATGACATGGTTTCATTTTAAATAAGAGATAATGATTAATGAATGATTAAAATAAATTATTTAGATGAGAAAGAATGAGTGGTTAAAAGAAAAATAGACACAAAAGTATCAATGACACCAAAAGCCAATCACTCTCAAATGCTACCCGTCTATATTCAATATTCACACTGCTTAATCCAATGAAACACCTTTTAGATTCACTCAATAACTCAAGAGTGACAATATCTCAAAACATGATTTGAGATACTTGAAGATGGAACAGAACAACTGTACAATGTTACTACCTATAACTGTGTTTCCGTTCGGAGGGGGATAAACTTGAAATATTGGGGTTCGAGAATGTAGGGGAGATAGGAGAAATTTTCTAAGAATCATTAACATTCATTCAGAAGTCCAAGTTTCAAACAGACATAGCTCATGGAAAATAAATTACAAGCCCGATGTGTTTTTTATTTGCTTGGTGGCTCAATAGGCCCCTTGATTGCTCATGTAACCCTCAACCGATCAAACTGTAACTCATGATCGGCTACTGTAAACTCGGATCAAATCAAATCTCAATCGGCTATTTTTGTTTGCAAACTCCGATCAAATCGTATCTTCCAATCAAAATTTTGGAATTTTGAGCAATTTGAAACACAAAATGTTATTATTGCGTAACACATTACATAACACTATGATTACAAAAAAAAACTAGTGATCATGTAGTAGTCATATGGCAACATCATTGCATTGCACATATATATTATAGCATATGGATGATGATCACATTTTCTCACGACGACGCTCAACATGAATGGTGCCTTCTTCCTCCAAGTATCCCGTATCAGCTTTGTCTACTCCTGCAGCTGCTCTCAGCCCATCAGCCACCACTCCTGGCCTACTCTCATCCACCTTCACAACCACTTTCTCTCTACCCCTCCCTCCTCTTTCCACACTCAAATCATCCATTCTCATCCTTGCATCTTCTTCCTTACCCAGCATTTCCTGCACACACCACAATTTCACATTCACAAAAATTAATTATTAAAGTTAAAGTAACTAAATTATAAAAGTAAAGTGTAGAAGAAAATTTGAGGCAACAAACCTTTGTTTTCTCCTTAGTTTCATCTTTCTTGCCAGTCAAGAAACCCATAGCTCTCTTAGCAGCATCAGCAGCTGAATCCTTCAACTCTCCAAGCTTCCCCACAGTAGTATCCTTTGCTTCTACAGCCTTCTCAGCAGTATAGTCCTTATACTCTCCAGCTTTGTTCACTGTAGCATCTTTAGCTTCTCCAGCCTTCTGCACCGTCGCATCCTTCGCCTGCTTCGCCTTATCTGCAGCATAGTTTGTATACTCCCCAGCTTTGTTCACCGTCGCATCCTTAGCTTCCTTCGCCTTCTCTGCAGCATAGTTTGTATACTCCCCTGATTTATTCGCAGTAGTATCTTTCGCCTCCCTCGCTTTCTCTGCAGCATAGTTTGTGTATTCCCCGGCTTTATTCGCAGTTGCGTCCTTAGTTTCTCTCGCTTTCTCTGCAGCATAATCAGCATTTTCTTTTGTTTTCTGAGCTGCATAATCAGTAGTATCCCTAGCTTTTTCACCAGCTTCGTAACTCTTTCCAACTACAGCTTCTTTTGCTGCTTTGAACATTGAACCAAGAACACCTGGTTTCTGTTCTTCTTGTTGATACCCTGAAGCATTGAATGCGCTTTCTCTTGCTCGGTTAACATCTTCAAGATCCTTAGCAGCAAGTTTTGAAGCTGCTTCAGCTCGTGCTTGTTTGAACTGTAACTCTGAATTAAGTGTGTAACCTTCTTCTCTTTCGTTTGTTCTGTTTACGTCGCCAATGTCTTTTGCAGCTAGCTTTGCAGCTGCTTCAGCTCTGTCTTCCTTGAACACTTTCCTTGAAGCCATTGATCTTAAGACTTGAAAATATCGTAGAAAATGAAATTTCAGACGTGAGGTGAGCGTAACTATTTGTGTGAAAATATTACTGTGAATTATTGAATGCACTGAATTTTCATGTATAAATGCATTGTTCTGATGGGTTTATATGTGAAGGAAACAGAGTCGGTGTTGAATATGGTAAAGCAAAACAATGAGGGAAGGATGTTTTAGGAGAGTGACACGTGGAGGAAATGAGTTTAAGATCCTGACACGTGGAAGAAAATGGCAGTCGGTACTTTTCAATGTTTTGTGCATATGAGGATATGTATGTAAGTGTCACACTTCTGTTAGAATAAGAAAATGCAAGTGTTACACGTAGCCTAAGAAGCTCTTTGGTGATGACATCTATCTTCTAATCTTGTAATGTGATGTGTTTGAGAATATCTATTAGGCATAGTTTGTAAGTTTAATATGTATAATCTATGTATATATGTATGTATAGGTAATTTTATTATATTATACTATTGTAATAACAGTTGTAATAAACAAAACAACGTGATTCATAGTATAAATTTTGCAAAAGAACCAAGTCACTCATGTGATGTTGTGCGGTCTTCTCTTTCACAGAAGTTGAATTAGTCATTTTAAAGATCTTTTTTTTTAAAGAAAGAAATGATTATTTTTATTTTTTGGTACAAAAAGAAATTATTATTTTAAAGACCATATAATGTTGATTTGAACCTCTAGAAATTGAAGAAATTATTTGTCATTACTTGAAGTAAAGATTATAGATCATTTTGAAAATTTAGATTTTCCGAAGAACAAATGTCCATGCAAACACCTCAAATACCTCAAATGTCCTTGAAAAATGAGGAGCTTTTTAAGGAAAATGCATAGTTTTAAAAATTCAGTTTGGTAGTCGATCCGATAAGGTTGTCGATTCATTGATTAAACCGCATAACTGAATTGAATTAAACTAAATGGCCTGGTTAGATAACATGGTTTCTATATAAATAAAATGTATATTTAATAAGTCGGGTCATCTAACCGGACCATTTAGTTTAATTCTACTTAGTCATGTAGTTAGTAGTTTTAATCATAAGTCGTATTATAAATCGGGTTATCCGTTTTTCCTGGATATGACGGATTTTCATTCAACTATAAGTTATACTATTAAGCATGATATCTAATATTCATTCACCACAAAGATAAAATTTCTTGAAGAATGTCATCCAATATGGGAAAGTAAAATATATCACTCTAACCAATCAAAACTATTTTATCAACTAAGGTAATTAACTAAGTCTAATAATCTTATAGTATCTTATTGATCATCGTGGAGTCTGAAGTTCAATCTTCTAAGCCATATAGAATGAAGGATCATATGAAACACATCAAATCTCTTAGGTGGAGAGTGCACCTCAAAGTGTATCCTAACCTGTCTTACTCTTTTCTGCATTCTTATATACTGTCTTGAAGATATACTCATCAGAATTTTCTTCAAGTTAGGTATATCTTTAACCGAAACCTCAACAGAGAACGATTTCCAATTCAAAACATCACTGAATGGAGGAACATAATGATCTGAAATCAGCACTGGAACACAACCTGTGTAAATTGCCTCCACCACTCTTGGACTTGCAACCTCGTACCCACTAGGACAAAGACAAAACTTGCTTTTTCTCAACATATCATAGTAAGACACACTCTTTGGAAGGTACTTGTGAACTTCAATATCTTGGTCTTTGTTTTCCCAATGTTCAAGTAGAACATTCCTAATATCCCCATGAAGCCCACCAGCGAAGAAAGCCAAAATTGATCTCTTAGATGGGGATGGTCCACCTAGAAGATCATGAATTGTGCCGGTTCGAACATTGATTTCTGGTATTGATACATCTTTTATTGGCTTGAATCCCTCTGAGGTGTTGGCATTGCAAAGAGCACGAATCGAATTATCGTACAAGTTTGGTGCTGAATTTGAGACCTCTGGACCCTGAAAACAGAAGCAGCACAAAAATTGTAGACTACATTGTAGGTCGCAACATTTAAAAAAAAGGGTTTGTATAAGATGCGCAATATTACACATTTTAAAAATAAGAGTAAATTACACTCCCCTCCCCTCAAAGATGCTTGAATTACACTCCCCTCCCCTCTTATGTTAAAATATACATTCCCCTCCCCTCTTATTCAAAACATATTAGAGAAAAATACATTTCCCTCCCCTAAGAAAAGCTTGAATTACATTCCCCTCCCCTCTTATGTTAAAATCTACACTTTACTCCCTCAATATATATTTTTTTATTTTTAATAATCTTGCAAAAAAATAATAATCTAATACACTTCGAAAATAACAGTATTGCAGGTCTATTTTAACATAATAAAAAATTGAATACATATTTTTTTGCTATTTTTTATTCACAATTTCATTAACATGTAGTTTTAAACCCTATTATAAAATATGAAACAAGCCAAAATAAAATTAAAATATGTGAAAAATTACTAACGACAATAAACCATGGTTATTTAAAAGTTAATTTTAAACTCTAAATTATAAAATCAATAGCAAAATATTTAAATTTAATTATCATTAACATTTAAATTATAAAGAAATGAATTAATTTTTCTTAAAGGGTGGTTTAAAATTAATATATATCATAAAAATATTTATTTATGTTAAAATAGATTAAAGTGTAATGTATATTTAATTATCAAGGGAGGGGGTTGTAATTCAAGCATCTTATAAGGGAGGGGAGTGTAAATTTTATTTTTCAAGGGAGGAAATTGTATATTTTAACATAAGAGGGGAGGGGAGTGTATTTCAAGCATCTTTGAGGGGAGGGGAGTGTAATTTACTCTAAAAATAATTGATAGAATAAAAAATCTTGATTACAATAAATGTATTATACCTTTTAAAAAAATGTTAACATGTGTCCACTTATTATGGAAATTCTATCTTGAAAATTATACCAATTTATTTTTCAAAAAGTTCAAAATTAATTTCTATCGATAAATAATTTTCATTTGTAGAATCTTTAACATTTATCTTCAAGGACATGTTATAATGACCTTTTATATTATGATCCAAACTAATTGAACATGTCATAACTAGTTTCCAACAAATAATAACTAACTTGTAACTATCTCAAACAATATTTATTTAATTCTAACCATTGTATATCAACAACATTTGACCGTAGATCTCTTCAAGATTAAAGACCACACAAACAATGTAAAATTTTGTTTGGGGAGTAATTGTCACCCTAAAATTGAGAATGCATGCACTAAGATTTTTAAGAAAAAATGCTAGTGATAGATTTACCCAATCATGGCAAGCAAGTATGAAATGATCAGCTCCAAGACTTCGGTTCCAATAGGGATATTTTTCGGAAAGGACGTTGATGTAGTCTTTGACGGTTGTCCTTAAGAGGCCATAATCACGAGAGTCTTGTACATAGACATAGTGGACCATCATTGCTACACTAAAAGAAAGGAAAAATACATGTGCCTTCTCAGGGTCTCTTGTTATGAATTTATCATTCATCTCCATTTCATTGATGAAAATTCCTTCCATGGAGTATATATCTCTGCAAGGTCCACTATGGAAAACAGGAGGCCCCCCTTCTTCGTAGACAAATACTTTGAACCGTTTCTCCATTTCTAAGTAACTCCTGTTAAATAAACATTTTGGAAAATTAGGTCAGTGAATTATACCAAACCAACCAAATGTAAGTAAATATTTAGGATAGAAAAAAAAAATGTTGTGTATTATTTACCTGTGAAATAAGTTAGGTTTGTGATACATTGGTCCTGTTGGAACATAGTCTTTGTCTTGTGTTTGATTTCCATTTACTGTTTTTCTTATTGCAGCTCTAGCTTGTAGTAGATCAGCTTCGACTCTGTCTAAGTTGCTGAGCTTTCTTGCCAGGTTTGGTTTCTGCTGAAAACCATAAGATTTAGATTCATAGAAGTTGTGTTGGGTCATTAGTATATTTAAATGTCTCAAATACTCATGTCAACTTTTTTTGACTTGGAACATTTTTTATTTTTTAGCACACCATATTTCATAACACAAGGTCAACACATAAACTATAAGTTCATCATTTACATCAATAAAGCAACAGAAATTAATGTAACCTATCTTGTTTTTTTCTCTCTTCCAAAACACACCTACCTTTTTAATACCAAGTCATTCAAAATCATTGGTTCTTCTGCGGAACTTAAAACTTAATTTTTGTTTTACTGACGTTGGGGTTTTAGTGGGGAGGAAAATGGGTATATATATATATATATATATATATATATTTGTTTAGTTCAATTTTTAGGTGAGGAGTGGAGCAAAATCCTCACAGCATCACTTTTTGTCAGGGTCGTTGTTTTTGTTTTATGGGTCTTAAGTATAGTATGAGAAAAAAACCCATTATATAATACATCATAAAAGTAGACTAAAATTTTAACACCTAAAAATAATACAACAAATAAAATAAAGACATAACATGAGAACAAATCAACAAACCAAAAGGACACGAGAACAATACATAATCGAAATCAACAAATCAAACAAACTGAAATCAACAGATCAAAAAATCGTACGGTAAATAGAGAAAACTGTTTTGGCTATTTTGGTTTTTCAGATACTTTTTTTTGCTTTTCAATTGAAGAGAAAAATAACGCAAAAGTTTTTTTTAACGAAAAAGGCCAGAATGGACATTATGGGCCAGGATAAGGATTTGGGAACATTTGTACAATTTGATATATACACTCCACCAATAAAATAAACTTTGCTATATATATACCCCCTATAAAAAAAAAAAAATGCCCCATACGGATCTGAGCCTTTGGCCGTCACACTCCCCACCTATGCCTAGAGTCGGCCATGCTTTTTATACCATGTTAGTTTTTTTAATGATAGACGAAATGACGGTAGCTATTGAAAACTCACACATATAAGTGGAGTTGTCCCCGACCACAACATTCGCCTTAACAATTTTAACATTTTTGTCGGTTCAGCTACGACTTATGGACATGATCACGTATGGTTAGATATTACTCTTTGAAGTTAGATATTTGAATGTGAATGAGAAATTTACAAAATAGGAGTGTTTTTATCAATGTATAAAATATCATCATTTCTCTCATATTATCATTTGCAAATACATATTGTTATACACTATCTACCAGGTTCTCTTGTTAGCCAAAGACTTGGATATCATTGATGTTGTTTGTTACTCTGATTCATTGTATTGTATCAACCACATTAAAATCCCCTCTTTCAAATTCCACATTTATGCTATTTTGAATCAAAACATTAAAGAGTTAATTGTGCAATGAAATGTCTCGATTTGCCACACTATTCATGAAGGAAATCAGTGTCCCGATTATATGGTCAAGCTTGGAGCTTCATTCGATATTGATCTTTTTCTCCATTCATCTCTTTCCTATATAGTAGTTGTTGTTCTTGCCCTCTTTCTTTTTGTCTTTGTTGTTTAATTTAGCCATGCAACAAAAAAAAATCTTTTATGTGATTTAAATAAAAAAACATTTATGTGTTTTTTTTAAAAGGATATTTGAGAACTTCAATAAATAATCATCATTTTTCTCTTTCATATCTCTTTTCTATTTCTCTTATAACAAATCAATTATATTTCTCGATTTTTGACACTTTTTCTCGTTTATTTCTCTCTTTTCAACTTCTTACTACAACTAAACAAACTTTCCAAATTCATACAAACTAAAATATATAATATAATTAAGATATATCACTAGAAACATTAAAATAAGGTACAAAAATAGTACCAAAATATTTATAAAAAAATTGAAATAAGGAGGTCAATATTAACAATAAATATGTACTAAAATAGTATTAGTTCTAGCTAAATGGTCAAAAATGACAAAATTGTTAGGTGATTACCGATGTTTGAGTCCTATCTCCTCTAAGTATGTGAATTTTCAATGACTCGTTTCATCTATTAAAAAATATGTACCAAAATATTTTCCTTATTTATTTTTAGGATATTAACAAACCAAAAGAAAATGCTCTAAAAAACACAAACGGGAAGGAAATAGAAACAATACAAGAGTATTGAAGTTTCTCAATCTTCCTCTCCAAAAAATTCTCGATCTTTTTCTTTACTAAATCTTAAAGATTCTATATCTCTAGCCATTCATGGTATTCTAAAAATTGAAGTTTCTCAATCTTCCTCTCCAAACAAATCTCCATCTTTTTCTTTACTAAATCTTAAAGATTCTATCTCTAGCCATTCATTGTATTCTGAAATAAAAGAGAATATATTTATTCTATAAAAACAGTATGAAATGAAAACAAAACATAAATATCAAATAGAGTTTAGATGAGATGACACGAATATTAGTTAAGATTTCAAGTTTGAACATGAATTTGGGCTGCAGCAATGTAAAATCTTTTGGAGAGAGTTTAACACTCATTGAGTCCTCAAGACTAGTGGAGGAATTCGCATGCGGAAAAGACACGATTTAAAAATAAAATAAAATAACTCAATTGCTTTGTTACGGTCTTAAATTCTTTTCTTTTTTTACTTTCTTTCCTTTTTTTTTTAAATAATAATGATCAAATAATTTATGAAAAATTCGAATAGAATACTCAATATATTCCATTATAAGATATTGAGTTTATTTTAGAAATCACGAAATTTAAGCATATAATCAAAAGAAAAATATTGAACAAAAAACTGCTCTTACCAATTGTTGAGGATGAATAGCCTGAATAGAAAGTGGTGGAGTAGAAGATCGATTGAGAACAAAGTCACCAAGGATAGCTTTCACTTGCTCGTTATGAAAATCAACAGCCACAGCAACTTGAGACTTCTCCTTAGGTTTTGTAACAACACCACTTTGTGAACTCCACAAATGGCCTAGGTATGGAAAAGGAGCCCAATCAGAAGGGTTAGAACCCAATACAGAAACAAGCACTGAAATCACTATGAGTGGAACCATAATAAACAAGAGTTTTATTGATGAAGATGATTCTAAAGCCATGGTATTCTTATTAATGCTGCATATAGTACGTAGAGTTATATAGTAGGAAAAATCATGATGATTTTGTTAGTGAAAAAGAAAAGAAGAGAGAATAGTAGAAACGGAGTAGGGTTAAACATAAAGCAGAAATGTTTTGGGTGGGATATATATTCATTGGAAGGAAGAATCATGGTAATAAATTGGTGTGATCTTATTGCCAATAGTCTTCAAACTCTCGCCATAATCATTTCCGAGTTTTTGCATGCAATATTTTTCATTTCCTTTATTGGTTTCATTTTTTTACAATATGCTTAATAGATTTTTTATTACTACAGTATATGCAAATATACCATTTTGATGCTTTTAATTTGTGTAAAAATATTATTATTTTTTACTTGCAAAATTTGTTCATATTGAAATCAATATGTTATTGTAATATTCATTTTAGTTCGTTTTTTTAAGAGGCAAAAACAGAACAATAATAACTAACATTTTTTCGAAGCTCAAGACGTGCCGCAAAGAGATTTACAAGAGTTATCTCTACATAAACAAGGGGGAAAAAATAAGGCTAAACCAAGATTATAAAGTCGACAATCCTAAACAAAATAATGGATTAATCTACCAAGAATGAAAATCTACAGTGAAAATCAGTCTATGATTCTTCAACCACCACCGCGATTGGAGTTTGATTCGGTCCAAAAATTGCTCCAACAAAAGTTCTTTGTTGCAAAAAAAATTCTTAAACTACGCTTTTTCATATAATCCAGATACATGATATCCAAATTGCTTAAAAACATAAAAAATCTGATGAACGTCTTTGACTGAATAACTATTAGACATATTATGTAACCAAACCCTCGACCGATGATGTTGTCCTCCAAATTTTTTTGTCTAAAAACGAAACATAATGCTCGAACTACTCCTCCCAAGCAAAAAGACATCGTCCATCCACTCCCCACCCTTGCCTATGCATCTCAACTAACACAACATTACTATCGATTCAAAGGTAAAAAAAATCTCAATATTGACCGCAGACACCCCTACATTGTGAATCACGCCAAAATAATGTACTTTTGCCATCACCTACACTACGCCCCACACTTTCTTTAAACCACGTCACACACCTTCTTTAAACCAGCTCTCCCCCGCCTACTGCACCGTCCCCAATAATACACGACTCCTTCCACACGACACCTTCAGACCACCTCTCTTAACACTCCCCGTGACCACCCCATGATAAATTTGTTAATTGTTGCAGTAAATTAAACTTATTAGTCTACATTAATTTTTACATATTTAAATGTATTATTATAAACTTGAATAGAAATATAATGTCATATACTCAAATTCTTTAAAATATCATTTTAAAAGAGAGTTTAATCTCATTTGTCTATTATATAGTTTATTTAAACATAGTTATTTTTTTACTAAAAGTTTTTTTTAATAAGCATATGAAAATACATTATTTGAATACATTCATATGTACTAGACTTTTAAATGACTAACAAAGACTTTTAAATGACTAACAAACTATATTCGACTTTCAAATGGTCGATATCAAACCTACATAATAAAACTATGACAAGTTATGGAATTTCAAACTTTCGGTCTAAGCTATTCACATCCCTAATTTTGATAGACTAAAATCAAATATTTTAAGACTGACAGCTCATATTAAAACAAAACCTGGACCAAAAGAAAAAATCGAAATATATGTAAGGACTTGAAAATAATATTTACAAAAAAAAAAAAAACCAAACCTCTAAATATTGTTGAGACAATTTGCATATTTAAAACTTCATATATAGTGTTCACTTACCAATAGACAATGGCATCCAATATGTAATAGTAAAATATCATTCACGCAAATTTTACTTCATACAAATTTTATACACCAGAATAAAGGGAAAGAATCACATTCACACCACCTTCTTAAGTTACCCGACTTGAGGGTAATATGTCTGCACTTGCACGCAGAAGACACTCAATTCAGACCATGAAAAAAAATCTTACACTGCCAATAAAACACTACTGAAACTAATTTGGCAACCATAAAAGCGTGCTAATTACCTAATAATCTTATAGTATGTTATTGATCATCGTGGAGTCTGAAGTTTAATCTTCTAAGCCATATAGAATGAAGGATCATATGAAACACGTCAAATCTCTTAGGTGGCGAATGTAGCTCAAAGTGTCTCCTAACCTGTCCTACTCTTCTCTGCATTCTTATATACTGTCTTGGAGATATACTCGTTAGAATTTTCTTCAAATTAGGTATATCTTTGACAGAGACTTCAACAGAAAATGATTTCCAATTCAAAACATCACTGAATGGAGGAACATAATGATCTGAAATTAGAACTGGAACACAACCTGTGTAAATTGCCTCCACCACTCTAGGACTTGCAACCTCGTACCCACTAGGACAAAGACAAAACTTGCTTTTTCTCAACATATCATAGTAAGACACACTCTTTGGAAGGTACTTGTGAACTTGAAGATCTTCATCTTTGTTTTCCCAATGTTCAAGTAGAACATTCCTAATATCCCCATGAAGCCTACCAGCGAAGAAAGCCAAAACTGATCTCTTAGATGGCGATGGGCCGCCAACTAGACCATGTATTGTACCGGTTAGAAGATTGATTTCTGGAATAGATACATCCTTTGCAGGCTTGAATCCCTCTGAGGTGTTGGCATTGCAAAGCGCACGGATTGAATTTTTGTACAAATTTGGAACTGCATATGATGTCATTGGCCCCTGAAAATACAAGCAACAAAAAAGTTGAAAAAATTGTAGACCACAATGCAGGTCACAAAACCATGGTTTTTAATGTGTCACTAAAAAAACTGTATGCAATTTGGAAGTTGGTGGAATGGAAAAGCTAACTGATCATAGTCAATTTTAAACTAATCATAACTAACTTGTAACTACCTTAAACATTATTCAACTAATTCTAACAATTATATCAGCAAGATTTGATCGCTACCACATTAAACTTTGTTAGTAAGTAATTGTTCCTCTCCAATAGAGGATGCAAGGACTAAGATTTTTAAGAGATAGTGATATACTCACCCAGTCATGGCAAGAAAGCATGAAATGATCAGCTCCAAGGCTTCTGTTCCAATAGGGATATTTTTCGGAAACCACACTGATATAATCTATGACTGTTTTCTTTATGGGACTGAAATCATGAGAATCGGGGTCATAGACAAATTGGACCATCTTTACCACACTAAAAGGAAGGAAAAATACATGTGCCTTCTCGGGGTCTCTTGTTCGAAATTGATCATTCATCTCAATAATATGGATGAAATTGCCTTCCATGGAGTATACACCTTTGCAAGGTCCATTATGGAAAACCGGAGGCTCCCCTTCTTCGTACAAAAATACTTTGAATTGTTTCTCCATTTCTAAATGACTCCTGTTATATAACAAATAATTTTGCGAATTAAGGTGAGTGAATCGTATCAAACCAATCAAATGTAATTATGTTAGTAGAATGTTTTAGACAGAAAAAAAAAATGTTACGCAATATTTACCTGTGAAATGAATTAGGATTGTGATACATTGGTCCTGTTGGAACATAGTCCATGTCTTGTGTTTGATTCTCGTTTCTTGCTTTTCTTATTGCAGCTCTAGCTTGTAGTAGACCAGCTTCGGTTCTGTCTAAGATGCTGAGTTTTCTTGGTAGGTTTGGTTTCTCTAGAGGAATGTGAGATTCATTCATAGAAGTAGTTATGTTATGCAAAATTTGGGAGGCATTGAGACTTTCCTTATCTTTGTTCTGGTAAAGAAAAAAGAAAAAATGATGGTGATTAATATTTTATTTAAAGTCTCAAATACTGATCATACTCCCTCCGTCCTAAATTGTATGACATTTTAGACATTTCACACATATTAAAAAATACAATTAATATTGTACGGAAAAGAGATATTATGAGTTGTTTTACACAATTATCCTTAATAAATAATATGTGAAAGATAAATGAAAGAATTGAAAGAAGAGAGAGTAATAAATAGGTAAGGTTATAACAGGAAAAGTAGCATTAATGTTGCATTGGTATTGTAAAGCGACATATAATTTGGGACAATTTTTTTTCCCTAAAGCGATATACAATTTGGGACGGACATACAATTTGGGACGGAGGTAGTATGTTAATTCTAACTACTCCCTCCGTCCTAAATTATAAGAAAAAAAACTCATTTCTTTGTCCCAAATTATAAGAAAAAAAGACCAAAACCAACTTGGGTTGGCCTAGTGGTATTGACTTGGAACCTAGGAGTATGCTCCTCCTCAAGGTCTCAAGTTCGATTCTCTCTGGTGCCAATTTGAGGGGGTTAGTTTAGCTTCTTCAAAAAAAGAAAAAAAGACACAAAAAATTATGCTACAAACTACTATGTTTTAGTTTTTTTAATAAGTGTGATTTTTTTTTGCTTATAAAATGGGACGGAGGGAGTATATTAGAATGAGTGTCTATAAAAAAAACTATATTGAAAAATTTATGGATTAAAAATATATTTAAACAAAAAAATGAACTCCCTAACAAGTGGCTTGTTTCTTGTCCCTTTCTCTCTTCCAAAATGAAAATGGTCCCCTACAAAAAATGAAAATGGTCCCCTCAAAAAAAAATGAAAATGGTCTAAAGAGTAATGCAAAATTAAAACTAATAATATATATTAGCAATATTAATTTATCCCTCCAGAAATCAAATTTACCCCGGTAAATTTAGGGGACAGATAATTAATTTTAAACAAACTGTAGATTCCAAGGTGAATGGGGTCAACTTTTTATTTTTACAAAGAGGGTCAAAAATAATTTCCTGCCAGGTAATACATGTGGAATAATCGAGAATCTTTATTTATTAATTTTGTTTATTAATTTTATTAAGTTTTAATCTAATTTTTTCCTTCCATTAATCTCTTATTAGGTTTGCAACAACCCTATCTTAAAAATTTGGCTCTAAATTTGCATCATATATGATTTCATTTCTCTCTCTAATAATCGGTGAATATTTTTCAAAGTAAAAATTTAATAGATATCTTAATCCTCATCCTTATTATTTATTAATTTTTTTAGGTCTGCAGTAACTTAACCTATTGTTTTTGTAAAAAAAAATTGACAAGTTATTGTACATTTATTTAATACATTTGCAAACAAAATACCCTAACTATAAAGGTAATAAATAAAATTGACATGTGCAACAATATAATTTTGTATTCTTTTTATCTTTTTTCATTATAATTTTTTTTATTATCATTTGATTGCAATATTGTATCTTTAATAATCTAATTTGCGTTTATTGATCGATCATGATCTTACGGGTTAAAGATTATTTATTAGTTTTAGTCGAGAAGACCTGCGAGTTCAAAAGTCTAGTTTAAATCTTTCCATTTCACAAAGCAAAATTACCTTCAAAATTGGCTTAGACTTTTTTTACTCACTGCACTGATTGTATGAAAAAGAAAGGTTACGCTGAATGTCAATTTTAATTTACTTTTTTTTAGGGAATTTTAATTTACTTAACGAAGAAACTTGCTAATTTACTTAAAGTTAACAAACCCCATTCGGACTAAGAAAAATATTTTCATTATTTGCAAATATACATGAAAATATCTTACCAAAGGATATTATTAAACTGAAAGAAAATATAAAACCATATAGTAAAATTTCTCAAACATTTTAATCTTAATCTTAAAGATTCTATCTCTAGTCATTCATCGTGGAACCAAAGAAAAGAATAGCATTTTTTTTCTACAAAAAGTAGGAAACTGAAAGAAACGTGAATCGCTTTATTGCAATCATAAATTCTATCCTTTTATACTTTATTTCCTTTTTCAATAATAATCGAATATTTTATGAAAAATTCCAACAGAGAAGTTACTAATATCCCACCTGTAAAATCCCTCAAAAAAAAAATCCACCTGTAAAATAAATTCTTTCCTTTTTTACTTTCTTTCCTAACAAAAATCATAAATTTTATGAAAAATTCCAACAAAGAAGTTTCCACAGTAATTAATACTCCACCTGTAAAATTAACCTTTTTTAATTTAATAGGAAAATCCAAACTTTAAGTATAGAAAAAAAATTACTCCCTTACCAATAGTTGAGGTATTTCATCAATGGCCTGAATAGAAAGTGGAGGTGTAGAAGATTGATTGAAAAGAGAATCATCAGAAATAGCTTTCACTTCCTTGTTATGAAAATCAACAGAAGCCACAACAACTTGAGGCTTCTCCATAGTTGTTGTTTTAACATCATCTCCACTTTGAGGTGGGTTTGGAATAGAAGTCCAGTTAGAAGGATTAGGACCCAAAATAGAAACTAGACCAGCTACTATTATGAGTGGAACTATAAACAATAAGAGTTTCATGGATGAAGATGAAGATGAATACGATTCTAAAGCCATTGTAATATTATTAATGTTACATATAGTAGAGTTTTATTATATGGTAGGAGAAATTAAAAAAGAGAGAAGAGTAGAAGTAAACAGAGAAGTTTTTGGTGGGATAGTATTTATAGGAAGAATCTTGGTAATAAATTCGTGTGATATCATTGACATGCGTCTTAATATTCTACCCTTAATCTTCGAGTTTCTTTGCATGCAATTTTTTGGATTTCCTTTTTTACCCTCTCCTTCAGCTTTTACCAATATCAATATACCCCACCGATTCACATTATTGTGCCTCAAAGAATGAAAAACAAACATGTCCTTATTTAATGTCCTCGTCATATTTTTGTTTATTGGAATATCCTTGTCATATGAGTAATGACTAATGAATTTCATATAAAATTAGTAATATTAAAATTAATTATAATTAATATCCAATCCCTTATCCCTTACTCCTTAAATTATTAGGTTTGCAAACACTTAACCCTAAAAATTTGCCTCCAAAATTTCATCATTAAATACTAAGTGAAATAACCCTAAAAAAATTCCCTCTTAACTATTTGACAATTTGAGTTTTAACTTATTTTATTGAAATAAATCTACTAATTCCAATGACATTTACCAACATATGTTATTAATAACAATCATATTTTCCAAAGTAAAAATTTAACAACAAACATTTAACCAACCCCCTAAAACATATCATCAAGTCCCTCTTTTTCATCACTTACTCTCTCTCTCACTCACGTAACAATACACACAAACCCTTTTCTTCTTCATCTTCTTCAAAAACACAAAAAAACCCTTCTTCTTCTTCTGCCTTCATTTCGATCCTCTAAAGTAAATGCATCATCGTCTTCATTTCTTCGTCCTCTATAAAACCCACTTGTTTTCCACCACGCCAGAGTTGCACCACCGTCGTTGACCACCGCGTCGGAGTTCCACCACCGTCGTTAATCACCGCGTCGGATTCGCTCTTCATCGCGCCAGTGTCGCTGTCAGAAGCTTCTCCACCATTCACCTGAAATCGCTGTGAGAACTGTGAGATTGAGAGCGACAAAAGAATCCTGCATCAAACAAAGTTAAGGTAATGATTGATTAATGATTCGTTATATTTTGCTTGCTATAGATATATAGTGGTATGTGCTTTACTTGAAGACTTCATGGAAGTTATGGTTCCTAACAAGTAGCTTATGGACTTCCTTGGTACTTTTATTGTTTAAGATATCTGCACTAATTCAATTATAACAGTTTGCATAAAATATTCATGTCATGTCTCTTCCTGTTTATGAATTATCCTTCATTTTATTGAAATTTGTTGGACTTTCTAATCATTTTTGAGGTTTGTAAAAAAGTTATAAAGCTTTTTTTATAGATTTTGTTTTCCACAAGTCTTTGTATAACTCTTTTTATAAAGCCATAAAGTTGTTAATGTATTTGTAGAACTCTTTCGTTTTTCTACTCAATATTTATATTTTGTTTTATATATTTTCTATAAAGCTATAAGGTTGTTATTATCTTTGCAGTACTCTTTCATTCTTCTAGAAGATAAGTGTTAATGAGAAGGAAGCTAACTATGTCAATGGTTCGAGTCAATTGGTTGATACTAACGCTCTGATATATACATATATACGTTTTTTACTCCAGTTTCTTTGATATCATTAGTTTGTAAAAAATAATAATTCACTATGTTGCATATAAGATAATTGGTTAGGTTATTATAATCGTCAATTGTTTATTTTATGTAACTATCATTAGAATTGTATATTGTGTGAATCATATGGTATTTTATTTTATGAATTGGTCTCTGATACTTATTCTTTGTTAATTTCTATAAATATTGCAGCGAGATTGGTCATACATTAATTGCATTTCAGTTGCATTTTTCTGGTATTTGATATCGGCTAGAACTTCTTGATTTGATCTTAGTAACATGTTTTATTCAATATTTAAGTTATTTTGGGCATTGTTCAATCATATGTCAAACTGGTTGGGGACAGTTCTCCCTTTGAAGTTGATGTAGTTTATGTAATCCATTTTCTTTAGTAATTGGAACATTTTTACATGATTTCATACATGAATATAAGGGCTATGAGAATATTGTAATTCTGTAATTGCGGTCTTAACGAGTTAAAGAGCTGTAGCTGTTGCGGTTTTTGGCGTGTTTTATCGATTGTTTCTGCTGTCCTGGTGGTTTTCATAGCTGTGTTGGTGGTGGAGCTGTTTAGCTGGCTGTTATAGAAGCACAACTTAGCTGTCTCCCTGCTGTCAAGGGGAGTTTTTGCTGCTGTCTGCTCACATATGGCCAGCAATGGTCCTGTTATGGTGGTCTTTTGGTACTTGTAGGTGTGTTTTTAATTGGGAGTGTTTTTTGGGTTTTAAGGTTTTTCCGCATACATACGGAACCTCTGTATGTTTTCTTTGTCTCTTGGTAGTCGTGTGCGTCTTGCATAGGCTTGTTTTCAATAAATTTGGCTATTTCAAAAAAAAAAATGATGCTTACGTGAATTGATTGATGCATATTTTTCATTCAATATTCAAGTTATTTTGGGCAATGATCTATCACATGCCAATCTGTTTTACGAAAATTGGTTGGTTTATATAATTTGAGGTTGTTGACATTTTTTGAATTTCCGTATTATTAAATTCCATTTTAACTAATTTGTTGCTTTCTTTGAGGGAATAATTTTGGATTTATGCTACTTTTTTTGTAGTCCTCGGATGATACTCTACATTTTGGCTTTGGATTTATGACTATAATAACAAGCCTCATGGAAAAGTAGTCCTTCATCTTAAGATGAGCATTCATTATATCTCTAATTGTTATGCTTCTTGCAAAGCTTTTATTGTTGATGGATTTTTTCCATTTGAGGGGGCCGCACATATTCCGCATTACCCCCTGTGAATACTCCACCAGTATGAACTTAAGGTAATTTCTTCTGTCTCCTATCAAGAAATTTAAAGATATTGTTCTATGCCTCTTGATGTGTATGTTGGAAAAGTTTCCAAATTATTTTAGTTGTTTGGTTATTTCAGTTTCAATTTTAGCCATTTTTAAGAAGGTAGTTAGTTAGTTTTTCATCATAATGCTTTATATTCTTTATAGTAATAATTTCTTGAATGTGGACTTTTGTAATTCAATCATAATAGTTTAACGATTACTTCAACTCATTGGATGTGTTTGCAATCCTAGATAAGAAACTAAATGCCTAAATCTTATGTTTAGATTGTTATTTGGTTTGATTTGTAACTAAAATACATACTTCAATTTCTCAAACAATATTCATGCTTATATTGTGAATTTGTTGTTTTTGATCTCATTTATTTTATTTTGGTTTTTTGTTGTGGGGTTATTTTGCCTTCCTTTTAACTTTGTTTACTATTTTCAACTCAAGGATACAAGAGTTAGAGTTAAAGTGTTTAACCTTCACTTTCTATCTCACTTATGACATAATTACTCATATTTGCATACAACAAACTTTTGATTTTTAATATAAAAAAAAATGAGTATAGCAGTTAAAATTTGGAAGTGCATAAAAAAGGGGAGGGGAGTGTATATTTTAAATAAGAGGGGAGGGGAGTGTAATTCAAGCATCTTTGAGGAGAGGGAAGTGTAATTTAATCAAATTGTTATTAGTAATAATAAAATAATTTTATTTTTATTTTTTTGGTGTTAAAAAGAAAAAACATGTATATAATTGTGTTGTAATTTCAATTAAATTGGTAGCGACATAGATATTAATATGCATGAGTTTAGGTTTAAATTTAAAATTTTCACTTCCGAGTATTTAAAATACCTAATTCTAACCATGAACTACTTTCGGACATGAGTTTTGATGAAAGATGTCCAGTTTAATTTTAAAACATTTCTAGTTTTGAAGGGTGTTATATGTGATGTAAGTTTTTTTTTAGAGATATGTGAAGTAAGATAGAAAGTTTTCTTTTAATATATTTTTAAGGACACTACATGATTAAGAGCATGTTTGGCCCATCTTATTTTCTACTTCTCTTCTATTTCTAAGAAGAAGAGGGGTCAGACAAAATTTTAATAAAGTTCTTAATAAAATAAGTAAATTATTTACAAAGAAGGAAATCCAATAGAAGTCATTTTGAAAAGGGTTAATATGTCTTTACCCTCTGTAATTTGGGCGAGTTTCGGTTTTGCCCCTGTAAAAAAAAAAGTTTAGATTCCAACCCTATAATATGAAGATTCTCCACAAAACACACCTGTAATATAAAGATTCTCCCCAAAACACCCCTGACCCCATCCAGACGCTGACGTGGCACACCACTGTGTAATTATTTTTATTTTTATTTTTTTTTAAAACCTGACACGTGTGTAATGGACGCTGACGTGACACACCACTGTGTAATTATTTTAATTTTAATTTTTTTAAAAACTGACATGTGTGTAATGGTTTAAAAAATTATTTTTAAAAAGATAAAAAATAAAAATAAAAACTGAAAATTTATTTTAAAAAATAAGAAAAAAAATCGATTTTTTTAAAAAACAAAAATAAATTAGACTTTTTTAAAAAATAAATAATTTTTTATATTCATTTAAATTTAAAAATAGAAAAAAAAATCAGATTATTTTTTCTAAAATTGAAAAAATCGGAAGAAAAAGTCAGATTTTTTTTAAAATTTAAAAAAACAGAAACAAATTCAAATTTTTTTTTCCTAAAATTTTATAAAATCTTTTCCAAAACTAAAATATTAGAAAAAAAATAATTATTTTTTACGAAAATGAAAATTTTTGGAACTTAATGTATTTCAAAATTTTCGAAAATAATTAGAAAATATAATTCAAAAAAGTTTAGATTTTTTTTTCGTAATTAAAAAGCTTGATTTTCATTTTTATACAAAAAATAAAAATTTTGGAAAATATTTTTCGTAGTAAAAAAAATTCCTGAATTTTTCAAAATTTTATTTTTTCGTAAAATCAAAATTCCAGATTTTTTTTCTTCTTATTTTTAGAAATTTTTTATTTTCCTGAAATTTTTTTTAATTTCAAATTTGTTTTCCTAAATTTTGGTTTTTTTTAATTTTAAAAATTAAACTCCAGAATTTTTTATTTTTTCGAAAATATTTTTTTTACGATTTTTTTATTCTAAAAAATTAATTTTCTGATTTTTAAAATAATTTTTTATTTTTCAATTAATATAACTTCATTTATATTATTTTTTATTTTAAAAAAATAAAATAAAAAATTAATTATACAGTCAGCGTGCCACATAATCAAATATGCACAGTCAGCGCGCCACTCAGCATGCCGCGTCAGAGTCTAAAACGAAAGAATCTTAAATTACAAAGTTGAAATCTAAAAAAAAAATTACAAGGGCGTAAACCGGAACTCGCCCAAATTACAGGGGTAAAGACTTATTAACCTAAGATGTAAAAGTGAGCTTTGGGACAACTTTTCGGAAGGTGAAACTTCGCTTCTATACATTCGATTCCCGTACAGGACAATATTCCTCTTTTTTTTTTTTTTGATAAAATTCCGCCAAACATTTTTTCCCTTTTCACGAAACCGCCAAAACTGAATAAACCTAGTGACATATATATGTTCCATTTTTGTGCTTTCTGCCACACCTATTCTTGCTGCCGCCGCTGACCTTTGGTTCAGGTACATCATTTTTATATTGTATTCTTTTGATTTAAATAGATTTATTTATTTTTTGTCCTTTTGTTGCTTTCCTTTCCTTATGCCTTTTATATGATACATGCACTGTACATGAAGTTTTTATGCTTTCGTTGCTTGTCCTATCGTGATCAGATTCAGATCCATTTGTTCTTTAGTGGTAGTGATAATCTTGTTAAAAGCCCATGTTAATTTTCAGTATGCAAATTTATCATTGTATCATTCTAGTTGACAAGGAATCCAAATTAGTGACAATCTTGTTTATCAGTACTGTCTTTCAAAAATATGTTATACCATTTTGCTTATTAGTACTAACTTGTTCATTGTTTATTATCTCGTTTGATTACATACGATCATATGGATCTTTATTTCGGTGGATACATTCAGTTTGCTTGTCTATTCGTTTTGTTGGATGACTTGGATCTATTTTTCTTTCGTTTATAATGATAGTCAGTTTGCTTATCCAATGAAAATATTAGTCTACGTTTAATTATTTATAAATTTAAAAACACATTGCCGCTATGGCTACAAAAGAAATCCCCCGGTAAAACTGAAAATTTAGTAAAAGCAACGTGGAAAATTCCATCAGATACCAAAATGTTACTTGACATTTGTAAGAGTGAGATCTGTAAATGTGGAAAACCCGGTATTGCTTTTAAGAATAAGAAATGGGAGGAAATACGTGAAGAATTTAATGAACGTGCTGATAAAAACTATAACCAAAAGCAGTTGAAAAATAGAATGGAATCCCCAGATAGAAAATATTGATGCTGATGCTTCATGGTGGGATGCTAAGATAAGAGTGAGTATTATAAATATTGAATTTTTATCCCGTGAAAATTGAATAAGAGAATTTGGTTTGTCTGAATATTATTTCTTGTTATTGGTTATGCAGGAGAATGTAAAATATGCAAAATTTCGCTATCAAGGTTTAGAATTTCGTGATGAACTGGAATTCATATTTGGGGATGTAGTGGCAACAAGTCAACACCAATAGTCTCCTGCTTTGGGTGTGCCATTTGAATCTAGTGGCTTTGGGTGTGTCATTTGAATCTAGTGGCAAAAATACTACTATAGATGTGCCACATGAAATAATTGACTTTGATGATAGTGAATTTGATATTGGTGACCACTATAGCCCTGTGGAAAATACTCAACCCAAAAAGAAAAGAAAGGTTTCACCAGATATTGGAGAGAAAGTGACAAAGGGAAAGACAAAGGTTGGGACGGCAATAACTATGAGAAAAACATTTGAGCGGTTAGTTGAAGCAGCTGAAGGTCATAATGAAGTTGAAAAGGCTCAAATTGCGGCCACCTCTCATGTCCATGGAGAGTACTCTATTCCAGATTGCGTTAAATTATTGAAAAGTGTAAAGGATGATGGTTTTCTGAATGGTCGTACAATTTAGTTATGCTTTAGAAATGCTTAAAGATGAACAAAATCGAGTACTACTGATAACCTTAAAAGATTCGAAGGAAGATTTGGTAGAGTGGATTATATACAACTATGTCGATAAGAAACCATCTAATATTTAAGTTAAGATTGGTGTTGGGTTTTCTAGTTATATTTGCATTCATGCTTTATATTTAGATTTTGCTTTATGCTTTATCTTTAGTACTTTTGTTATTTGGCATTTGGTATTTTGCTTTTGGTTGAGAATTTTGTATTGATATTTATGCAATATTTGAGCAACTTTACTTTATATTTATTTTCATTTGGTAATGTCATTGTTTACGGATGTCTTCTAATCAAATCAATGAGTATTCAAATCAATGGGTATTCAAGAAAAGTTAAAAAAAGAAAATGCATGTTTTATAAATATGTTATGGGGCAGCGATGATTGAAGCATTATAGATTTGTTTATTCTCATGGATGGACTTAGGTTCGAGAAACTCTTAACACTCTAGGTGAAAGTTATAATATTTTTCTAAACAGATTTTAACTTAAAAGTAATAATTAAGTTGAAAAAACAATAAATACCAAACAACTTTAACTTCAACTTTAAAGTTTTAATTTTCAACTTTATTCTAAATAAGTTTTTATGTTTAATATTCTTAGTGAAGCTTAGGATTCGGGTTCGGGCTATTTGTTAGGCATGCCGCATACCGCCCGCCATAAACACACACTTGTTTCACCAGCGGTAGCCATAAGAGGAGGCATGCAAGAATTTCTATTCCTAATTGATGTGTATGTATGTCTATTGTAATTTTGAACAATAATTATAACCCCACCCCTCGGTATTTTGTCAGATGCATATGATATATTGGTAGTTGAATGAAGGCTGTGTTTTTTAATTTAAGTGGAAAAAGATCGATAAATTATCTAAAATTCTTTGACACCTTTCCTTTGAAAAGAAAGATAAATTGATTGATTAATATAACATGTTGTTTATATAACAAAGAGACAAAGAGGGGAGAGAAAATAAGAGGTTGAATAAATATATAAAATTTAGAGGTGTTTAAATATAAGAGTTATTTTCATATAGCCCATTATTATCATTTGGCTTTCCTTGGGCTTTTTTAAAACTTTTTTACCCAAAAATAACACATTAAAATAAAAAATAAATATTGTTTAAGGCTTTAAGCAATAAAAATGATATTTTTTCATAAAAATTTAAATAAAATTGCACAAATAGTCCCTTAACTTAATTTTAATTAAAATTTTCGTTATTCATTTTATTTGTCCCATTTTCGTCCTTAATCTTTTTAAACAGTTTAAACATATGAAGCCTCGATACTTCAAAATGGGTGACATGTCGTATCCCCTATGTATCCTGCATCGATATTTTCCTGATACTTCCCGATACGTATCAGAAAAGTATCGGATGATTACATTTCTTTTAAATAATTATCCAATACTTACCGATACGTATCGTAAGAGTATCGGATAATATAAATTATATTTTTATATTATTTTGATTTCTATTTTTTTCTTTAAAAAAATAAGAAAAAACTTTATATTACTATAGTACTAACAATTTATCTTTTTGATATAGTATAGCACTGATGGTGCTCTTTTTGGGATATACGTATACTCGCGAATACATACCCACGAGGTATCAGAATTAATTATTTCAATTTAAAATATATATTTTATCAGATACTTATAAGATATTCGACAGACACACACAAATACTTATACCATATTTCACATAGACGTATCTTGAAGAAAAAAATGAAGGTAAAAAAGTGAAATTGTACTGTAAAGTGAAAGTAACTATAGAGATGATTCAATCAATCAACATTAAATAAACTATGTTTTGAGTTCTTTTATTGATTCATTTGTTGATATTCTAACATATGAATGAAAATAAAATATGATTTATACGAAAACTTTTCATGTTTTATTTTGATCACGTGTATTATTTTTTTGGTAAAATGAAGGTAAAACTTTTTTGTATTATTTTGATCACTTAATTTTAGGAGATATGCTATTTATTATGGAGATTTTTTTTACATTATTTGACATTTAATGTTACATTTGTATATTACATTTTGATTGGTTGATATCTTGAAAAGATAAATACCTCCTAAACAAGAGAGGGTAATCTAAACCTCACCAATATTTTACATATTCCAAAGACCAAGACTGATAGCTCATATTAAAACAAAACCTGGACCAAAAGAAAAAATCGATTTATAAGTAAGGACTTGAAAATAATATTTACAAGAAAAAAACCAAACCTCTAAATATTGTTGAGACAATTTGCATATTTAAAACACCAGATATAGTGTTTCACTTACCAAATAGACAATGGCATCCAATATGTGATAGTAAAATATCATTCGCGCAAATTTTACTTCATACAAATTTTATACACCAGAATAAAGGGAAAGAATCACATTCACACCATCTTTTTACGTTACCCGACTTGAGGGTAATATGTCTGCACTTGTGCGCAGAAGATACTCGATTCATACCAAGAAAAAAAATCTTACACTGCCAATAAAACACTACTGAAACTAATTTGGCAACCATAAAGCGTGCTAATTAACTAATGATCTTATAGTATGTTATTGATCATCGTGGAGTCTGAAGTTTAATCTTCTAAGCCATATAGAATGAAGGATCATATGAAACACGTCAAATCTCTTAGGTGGCGAATGTAGCTCAAAGTGTCTCCTAACCTGTCCTACTCTTCTCTGCATTCTTATATACTGTCTTGGAGATATACTCGTTAGAATTTTCTTCAAATTAGGTATATCTTTGACAGAGACTTCAACAGAAAATGATTTCCAATTCAAAACATCACTGAATGGAGGAACATAATGATCTGAAATTAGAACTGGAACACAACCTGTGTATATTGCCTCGACCACTCTTGGACTTGCAACCTCGTACCCACTAGGACAAAGACAAAACTTGCTTTTTCTCAACATATCATAGTAAGACACACTCTTTGGAAGGTACTTGTGAACTTGAAGATCTTCATCTTTGTTTTCCCAATGTTCAAGTAGAACATTCCTAATATCCCCATGATTCCCACCGGCAAAGAAAGCCAAAAGTGATCGCTTAGATGGCGATGGGCCGCCAACTAGACCATGTATTGTACCGGTTAGAAGATTGATTTCTGGAATAGATACATCCTTTGCAGGCTTGAATCCCTCTGAGGTGTTGGCATTGCAAAGCGCACGGATTGAATTTTTGTACAAATTTGGAACTGCATTTGATGTCTCTGGCCCCTGAAAATACAAGTAACAAAAAAGTTGAAAAAATTGTAGACCACAATGCAGGTCACAAAACCATGGTTTTTAATGTGTCACTGAAAAAACTGTATGCAATTTGGAAGATGGTAGAATGGAAAAGCTTGATTATAATGAGTGTAATACACTTTTTACAGTGGTCTTAACTACGCTAACTGATCATAGTCAATTTTAAACTAATCATACCTTAAACATTATTCAACTAATTCTAACAATTATATCAGCAACATTTGATCGCTATTCTCCTCAGTAGAGAATGCAAGGACTAAGATTTTGAAGAGATAGTGATATACTCACCCAGTCATGGCAAGAAAGCATGAAATGATCAGCTCCAAGGCTTCTGTTCCAATAGGGATATTTTTTAGAAACCACACTGATGTAATCTATGACGGTTTTCTTTATGGGACTCATATCATGAGAATCGCGGACATAGACAAATTGGACCAACTGTGACACACTAAAAGGAAGGAAAAATACATGTGCCTTCTTGGGGTCTCTTGTTCGAAATCGATCATTCATCTCCATAATATGGATGAAATTGCCTTCCATGGAGTATATACTTTTGCAAGGTCCATTATGGAAAACCGGAGGCTCCCCTTCTTCGTACACAAATACTTTGAATTGTTTCTCCATTTCTAAATGACTCCTGTTATATAACAAATAATTTTGCGAATTAAGGTGAGTGAATCGTATCAAACCAATCAAATGTAATTATGTTAGTAGAATGTTTTAGACAGAAAAAAAAAATGTTACGCAATATTTACCTGTGAAATGAATTAGGATTGTGATACATTGGTCCTGTTGGAACATAGTCCATGTCTTGTGTTTGATTCTCGTTTCTTGCTTTTCTTATTGCAGCTCTAGCTTGTAGTAGACCAGCTTCGGTTCTGTCTAAGATGCTGAGTTTTCTTGGTAGGTTTGGTTTCTCTAGAGGAATGTGAGATTCATTCATAGAAGTAGTTATGTTATGCAAAATTTGGGAGGCATTGAGACTTTCCTTATCTTTGTTCTGGTAAAGAAAAAAGAAAAAATGATGGGTGATTAATATTTTATTTAAAGTCTCAAATACTGATCATATGTTAATTCTAACTATATTAGAATGAGTGATAGGTAAGGTAGTTTGAAAAAAATAATGCTTGTAGAGACTAAATTGAAAAATTTATTGATAGGATTAAAAATATATATAAACAAAAAATGAACTCCTTAACAAGTGGCTTGTTTCAATCCAATTCTATAAAGAAAACATCAGAAATTCATGTAACCTTTCTTGTCTTTTTCTCTCTTCCAAAATGAAAATGGATTAACAATAATGTAGAATGAATATGGTCTAAAGAATAATGCAAAATAAAAACTAATATTAACCAAATTTACCCCGGTAAAAGGTGAATGGGGTCAACTATTTTCTTTTCCTTTTATTTTTTTTATAAAAGGGGGTCAAACTTTTCTTTTTGCTGCTAGTTACTACTACTGGTGAAATATTCAAGAAATTTATTCTTAAGATTGCTGCATTACGGCAACAGCACGGTAACATCCAGCTTGATACAGCAATTGGCGTAAGTTCAAATCTGTCCATTTCACAAAGCAAAATTACCTTGAAATTGAAGAAAATATTACTCCAACCGTTTACCAAAAAAGAAATTATAAAACCTTTTTTTAAAAAAATAAAAATAAAATTGTCCTTAAATATAAAAGGTTTCTTTTGAAGATATATCTCTATAACAAAAGGTAATTTATTAATAATTACACAGACAAATTTATAATTTCAATATTTTTTTTCTATCAATACTAGTACTAGAACAATGCTTAGGGAATTTTTACCGGGAGTATTTTAACTGTAATAACTGTAATTTTTGTTACTTACTACTACTCTGCTTGTATGAAAAAGACAGGTTCTGTTAAATGTCAATTTTAATTTACTTTGTTTTAGGGAATTTTAATTTACTTATAACGAAGAAACTTGCTAATTTACTTAAAGTTTACAAACCCCATTCGGACTAAAAAAAATATTTTCATTATTTGCAAAAATACATGAAAATATCTTTCCTTGGGATATTATTAAACTGAAAGAAAATATAAAACCATATAGTAAAATTTCTCAAACATTTTAATCTTAATCTTAAAGATTCTATCTCTAGTCATTCATCGTGGAACCAAAGAAAAGAATAGCATTTTTTTTTCTATAAAAAGTAGGAAATTGAAAGAAACGTGAATCGCTTTATTGCAGTCATAAATTCTATCCTTTTTTACTTTATTTCCTTTTTCAATAATAATCGAATATTTTATGAAAAATTCCAACAGAGAAGTTACCTAAAATCCCTAAAACAAAAAGTATTCCACCTGTAAAATAAATTATTTCCTTTTTTACTTTCTTTCCTTTGTAAATACAACAAAAAGTCAAAAATCATATATTTTAAGAAAAATTCCAACAAAGAAATTTCCACAGTAATTAATATTCAACCAGTAAAATTAACTTTTTTAATAGGAAAATCCAAACTTTAAGTATAGAAAAAAAATTACTCCCTTACCAATAGTTGAGGTATTTCATCAATGGCCTGAATAGAAAGTGGAGGTGTAGAAGATTGATTGAAAAGAGAATCATCAGAAATAGCCTTAACTTCCTTGTTATGAAAATTAACAGCAGCCACAACAACTTGAGCCTTCTCCATAGTTGTTGTTCCACTTTGAGGTGGGTTTGGAATAGAAGTCCAGTTAGAAGGATTAGGACCCAAAATAGAAACTAGACCAGCTACTATTATGAGTGGAACTATAAACAATAAGAGTTTCATGGATGAAGATGAAGATGAATACGATTCTAAAGCCATTGTAATATTATTAATGTTACATATAGTAGAGTTTTATTATATGGTAGGAGAAATTAAAAAAGAGAGAAGAGTAGAAGTAAACAGAGAAGTTTTTGGTGGGATAGTATTTATAGGAAGAATCTTGGTAATAAATTCGTGTGATATCATTGACATGCGTCTTAATATTCTACCCTTAATCTTCGAGTTTCTTTGCATGCAATTTTTTGGATTTCCTTTTTTACCCTTTCCTTCAGCTTTTATCAATATCAATATACCCCCACCGATTCACATTATTGTGCCTTATAAGAATGAAAAACAAACATGTCCTTATTTAATGTCCTCGTCATATTTTTGTTTATTGGAATATCCTTGTCATATGAGTAATGACTAATGAATTTCATATAAAATTAGTAATATTAAAATTTAGTATAATTAATATCCAATTCTATTACTAGTATTTGGAAAAATTATTGTACCATAACAATAAGCATTTTTTTGTTTTCGTCTTTGTTTCTATGCGGATTACGTTTTGATTGGTCCCCACGTGTCGTTTTTGGAGTTTTTCGCTTGGGACGTGTTCGTTTTGGAGATTTTAAAGACAAAACTGAAGACGAATGCATCGTGTAGTTTACGATTTTTAGCTAGTTAATTTGCTCGGCAAAGTTGACTTTGTTGGGTCATGAAGAGAGATAGGGGACCGCGCTCATAAGAGTGCGGTGAGAAACGCTATACTCTTACTCAAAATTTTAAGGCAATGCATTCTCTTATTTATTAAACGTTCAACCTTCATTTTCTTAAGTGGAAGTTCTTACTTGCTTGTATCGTTGTTGTTGTTTTACCTGCAACGGACCGACACAAGGAGTTTATACGGGCGTTGCTAGCTTCTCCGCAATGGACCGGCTGTCTCAGTTATACTCATTGTCGAACCGGACTCTAATACCATTGTTGGGTCATGGAGGGAGTCAGAGAACCGTCCACACCAAGGGCAAAACAACTACACAAGTGAGAGAGAGGTCACACTGTTACCCAAAACTTTAAGACAACGACTTTATGGGTTCTATCACTTATAAAATGTTCAACTATTACGTTTTACATGATTACTCACAGTTGTATACAACAGACTTTGGATTTTTAATATAAAAATAAAATGGATATAGCAGTAAAAATTTGGAAGTGCATAAAATTGTTATTAGTAATAATAAAATAAGAACATTTTGATTTTTTTTGTGTTAAAAATAAAAAATTTATATACTCCCTTCGTCCCTTAATGTAGGCATCCATTATCTTTTTCACATTTCTTAAGAAAGGTTGTCAGTGTAATTAATGTATCTGTTTTGTGTGATAATATTACGAAATTGTCATTTGTTTGTATTTGTATTTGTATTAAATTTGACTTTTCATATTTCCAAACAATATAGTAGTATTTATTAAGGGTATGTTTAGGAAAAAAATAATAAATGCATCTAGTAATTTAAAAAAGGGGTTTACATTTATGAACAAAAATAAAATCAAATGAGTGTTTATATATAAGACGGAAGAAGTATAATTGTTTTGTAATTTCAATTAAATTGGTATGGGAATAATATTAATATGCATGAGTTTAGATTTAAATTAAAAAAGTTCACTTCTCAATATTTAAAATACGTAGGTCCAACCATTAACTATTTTGGACATGAGTTTTGATGAAGGATTTCCAGTTTAATTTCAAAACATTTCTAGTTTTGAAGGGTGTTATATGTGAGGTCAGTTTTTTTTTTTTTTTTGTTGTTGAGGGATAACACTTTGGTGACATAAAATTGGTGATATTGGTGACATTGACCAACCACAATGTCATATGTGGCTTTTTTTTCTCTCCTTTACATAGATTGTGACATTGTGATTGACCAATGTCACCCAATTCTATGTCACACAAGTGCTACCCGTTGTTGGGAGATATGTGAGGTAAGTTAGAAAGTTTTCTTTTAATATTTTTTTTAGGGGTCTTTTAATATATTTATGGAGATAAGGACATTAAGAAGAAGAAAACTTAAATTCCAAAAGGGATAAAATGGTATTTTTGATGTTTAATATTCTCTTTGAAGCTTAGGATTCGGGTTCGGGCTATTTGTTAGGCATGCCGCATACCGCCCGCCATAAACACACACTTGTTTCATCAGCGGTAGTCATAAGAGGAGGCATGCAAGAATTTCTATTCTTAATTGATGTGTATGTATGTTTATTGTCATTTTGAACAATAATTATAACCCCACCCCACGGTATTTTGTCAGATGCATATGATATATTGGTAGTTGAACGAAGGCTGTGTTTTTTAATTTAAGTGGAAAAGGATCGATAAATTATCTAAAATTCTTTGACACCTTTCCTGTGAAAAATATAAATTGATTGATTAATATAACATGTTTATATAACAAAGAAACAAAAGGGGAGAGAAAATAAGAGGTTGAATAAATATATAAAATTTAGAGGTGTTTAAATATAAGAGTTATTCTTAAATAGCCCTTTATTATCATTTGCCTTTCCTTGGGCTTTTTCAAACCTCTTTTTTTACCCAAAAATAACATATTAAAATAAAAAATAAAATATTGTTTAAGGCTTTAAGCAATAAAAATGATATTTTTTCATAAAAATTTAGACAAAATTACACAATAGTCCCTTAATTTAACTTTAGTTAAAATTTTCATTATTATTTTATATTTTTCTATTTTCCCTTCATAATTACCCTTTTTACCTTTTAATCCTTTCACACAAATTAAAAACACTTTTTTTTTGGAAAATCCAGAAATGTGAAAACTTGAAAACACAGAAGCAGAACAAAAACGCATAATGAAACGTAAAAACTTGAAGACTCAAATGTGAAGAAGATGAAATCGTGAATCTGAAGAAGAGTAAAATGTGATCGAGCTGGAAGATGAATCTGACATAACCATTTATGTCATTCTAAAAGAAGACGAGGAAGGTGTGAGATTGAGCATGCGAGGAAGACGAATTTGTTTTTAAAAAAAAAGTGATTCTTAACATTGGTATTTATGTCTGTTTCGATTTTGATTCTTTGATTATTTATAAATCACTTTGTGTTTGATTGATTTTGAATCTGGGTTGCTAATTTGTCTAAGTGTTTATGACGAATCTGTTTTGCTTAATACGGGTTCCTACAACCCAAAATTTCCTTCCTCTATTGAGATTCACTTTCGTCGATATTCGAACTAGAGGTTTTAACCCACATAAACATTTACGTGGCTAATGATTTCCACCAGAGACGAATAAATAAGAAAAAGATTAGGTGTGAGTTTTGTGTATTTGTGCAATTTTCGAGTATGAGTTTTTTGTTATAGGTATTTGCTATATAACATGGAGGAGGAAGAAGATTAAAGAAGATAACCGTAGCTTTTTTTTTAACAGAACATAGTAACCTAATTCACTTAAAGGTTAACTGTGTAATGTTTTAAAAAGATAAAGGACGAAAAAATGAAACGGAAAAAAGATAAAAGTAAAAAAACGTGATCTAAAATTAAGTTAAGGGACTATTTGTATAATTTTACCAAAAATTTATGTATGTACTTTCTTTATATGTGTTTAACTTGTATTTTTAAATCACAATTTCTTTTTATGGATTATTTAATAAAATATTTTTAAAACATATTTTTTACAAAATATCTTTAGAGCACCTGTTGACGAGAATCTTTAATTTGAAATGTTTATTAGTAGTCTGGTAAGAGACGAGATAATAATCCTTCAAAAAAGAAAAAGGGACGAGATAATAAACCATGGTATGGTAAAGTTAAAAAAGAAAATGGTATGGTATTCCATTTTATTTCTTGGAAAAGGGTAAAGTCATATATTAAGGAATTTAGAATATGTATATATAATTTTTTGAAAGTATTTTTTTTTTTTTTAAAACAAATTTTTCTTCAAAGTTCCTTAACAAAGTATAAGTATCCTTATATCCCTCTATTCTAAAATACATGTCACAATCAATCACTCCACACATGCTAATATATAACTTTGATAATTAATATTTTTTTTAAGGAATAATTAATATCTTTAATTATATATAATAAAAAATTATAAAAATTTGATATTTTGAAAATATTCATCGAGACAAATCAAACAACAACTTAATTGCTAACATTTGTATTTATATATTACTCCATCCGTTTCAAAATTCGTATTTTTGCAATGTGCACTATTCATATACTTACTTTGACCCTAGTTTTTAACTAATAGTCCTTCTGTTTCAAAATGAGTGTCGCTTTAGCTAATTGCACACAGATTAAAGAATTGAATGAAATAATCATTAGACATAATACTTTTACTAAAATGCCCAAGAAAAAGACAAAAATAAAGTTGCATTGAGAATTGTGCGAGAGAAAAGTTAAAGCATTTATTGAGGGTAAAGTTGGGAGAAAAAAATTAAAGTTGTATTGCAAAAGTAAAGTGACATTCATTTTGAAACAATTTTTTTTAGTTAAAGCGACACTCATTTTGAAATGGAGGGAGTATATAAACAAAAATGTTAGCATGTAAGATGTTGTTTGATTTGTCTCGACAAATATTTTTAAAATATTAAATTTTAATAATTTTTTTAATTTAGATAATTTTTAACGATCAAAGTTGTGCATTGGCACGTGTAAAGTAATTGACTGCGACATGTATTTTGGGAGCAGTTAAAAATACGGTCAAAGTAAGCTATGTGAATAGTTCACATTGTATAATTGTGACATGTATTTTGAAACGGATTGAGTACTTTGTTAGTAGGATTTTTTGTTTGTTTGTAATATCTAGTTTTTAAGGAAAATAAGTACTTAGACCATCTACAATGGTGGATGTTTTGCCTATTTAACACCATATTAAACATGCACCCCCATCGTGTAGTATAATATATGAGTGTCTACGGAGATGGGTGACTATGGAAGCACCCTCCCCCTCTCTTCATTTTTCGCGGGTACCATTTAATAAAATCTTAATAAAATAAATAACTTTTGTTGAAATGTGATCATATGAAATTATTTGTAAGATCTATTTAATAATTTCTTTTGAGGTGTTGGATTGAAAAAAATTAATCCTTATTGAGTATTACAGTAAAATGAGTGATGTGGACATATGAGACTTATTTAAGCACCTAATTTAGGATGCTCTATTATGAATCGTCTTATCATCTTGATGCTTGAGATGAATCCAATTTTCGTTAAAGTTGTCTAATTACTAAAATTTAATCACTTATATAGGTAATATTCAACACTAATTAGTATTAGTTCTACTATAATATTACGAGAGGTGATAGAAAGTCCCCATTAGTTTAGTTTAATTGATAAATACATTATATAATATATGCAAAAGTAGATGTTCAAACCTCAGACATTCCATTTTTCTATGTTTAAAATATACTAACTTTAGTTATTATCTATGAAGTCAGATACTCTAAAATGGAGACGTACCCGTATCGGATACCGATACCTCGCGTATACTCACGAATACGTACCCAAAGGGTATCAGAATTAATTATTTTAATTTAAAATATATATTTTATCATATACTTATATGATACTCGACAAATACACACAAATACTTATACCATATTTTACATAGACGTATCTTGAAGATAAAAAAATGAAGGTAAAAAAGTGAGATTGTATTGTAATGTGAAAGTAACTATAAAGATGATTCAATCAATCAACATTAAAAAAACTATGTTTTGAGTTCTTTTATTGATGCATTTGTTGATAATCTAACATATGAATGAAAATGGAATATGATTTATACGAAAACTTTTCATGTTTTATTTTGATCACGTGTATTATTTTTTTGTAAATTATGACTGAATGATTAAAGTATTAAAGAGTAATTAATGTTTTTTTTCAAATATTATATATACATATAAATTTTATTATTAATATTTAACACATCTTAGCTGTATCGTATCTTAGATTTTAAAAATTTCGTATATCTATGTACCCGTATCATACCACAACCCGTAATACGGGCTTCATAGGCTATTAGGCTACTAAAAAAGATTCCTTTTATGTCGGTACAACTGAAAATAACAAGAAGTTGTGTAGTGGTGTAAGCCATGTCTCAATCGTTACTCTTCTACCCTTGAGGATAATAAGTGGTGTAGTGATGTAGTGGTGTCAGCCATGTCTCAATCGTTACCCTTCTATCTTTCGTATTTTGCTCTCTCAAATATTCTAGTTTTATGGTCTAGATAGAACCAAACGAGACGACTTCTTTGTTCCATTCACTGTTTTAAATGAATTGGATTTTAGTTATAGCTGAGGGTTCCTTTTTAATTTATTTATTTTTTGATTAAGAAACAATAAACAAGAAGAATTGGATATTAAGTCAAATTTCAAACAATTGAGTCTTTTCAGTAAAGATTGAGTAATGAAAACGTCGGTATTAGCTTGAAAGAGTAAAAATACATGCACCACTACTACTACTTTTTTTACGTAATACGTAGTAGTTTTTGTTATAATATCTACGCCAACATTTCCTTTGACTACAATATTCCTTAGTTGTTTATTTTAGTCTATTTCTTGGTAGTAGTTTTCTATTTCTGGTACTTTGTGTTTAAAGAAAGCAACGTTTCTACAGTGTAGCGGTGAGAGACTGCCATGACCATCCCATGAAAAGACAAACCCTTAATACTAAGGGTAGTGTGCGATTCATTGCATTAACACTACAACGGCACCGCATCAGAGTTTACAAGAACGATACCTCTCTTAAACAAGCATTCATTCATGAATTCCTTTTTGACGACAAATAAAATATTGAGATGGGGATTGCAACCAAAAATACATGAACTTTTAGTTAGGGCCCAAAAATACATGTCCTGCGTGGCGTGAAGGTTGCTCTGAAATTGATTCGATACAAATTAATGGAAAGAAACGGATAGTTGCCAAATTGCAATAAAATTTCTATGTTTCTGCTGACATTTTTTAAAATTATTTCTGCACAAAATATAAAATCATTTTAAAATATCCTGTACATACAACTCATATTGGAAAAAACCATATATACTTGGCTCATGAGGGGAGACCAGATGACCATTCACACGAGTGAGAGAGACATCACACTTTTATCCAATTTAAAGACAATAAATTTGAGTCATCTCATTTATAAAATATTCAACATCCATTTTATATTCAATGTGAAGCATATACCTCACTTACATACAACACATTTAATATGATGTGAAGTGCGGTTTTAAAACTATAATTTCCCTCTTCAAGAAAAAAAAAAATTTTACGTTATTACTTTTAATGTGTGAATTTCGTCTTTAAATAAATTATTACTAAAAAATTGAACAGGTAAAATCATGCGCACTTTTTTGGGTTGAAATTCTCTCCAATTCTCAAAAGAAATGAAAAATCCAATCACTATAGTTTTATGGGTGCCTATATACACAACACTATTGCAATAGAACTCTATTAATATCCATCGATCTTAGATCATATGATAAAAATATCAAAATTGATACGTCACATATCGCGATTAGGGTTCGTACCCAAACTTTTGCACTTATGTGTGTGAATTTCTAACACATGTGGCCATTTCATCTATTTAAAAAGAAAAAAAAAGACTCTCGTGACTAATTAATTTTGAGAAATAGAGAGAATCTCTATCCACACTATTCACCTTTAAATAATTTCACATATAAATACATATATTAATTTGGAATGATGTAACTTCAATTCATTTCTCATAAAACTTTTTTCTAAGGGAAAAATACGGTAGTGTTACCACCAGGCCACCATAGATTGTATTCTAATATACTTTTTTTACTCTTACATATAAAATTATATTACATAATTCACATGTTTTAATTTTTAAAATTTCATAAGTATTGACCATATAATTATATTACTTTGTTTTTTACATTGTTAAGATTAAGAGAATGGTCGATGTTATAGATGACGATGAACGTAAGACGAAGTAATATAATATATGTTTGTTTTAATGAGAAGAATAGTTATGAAAGAGGTAATGACGATGGTGCGGTAAAACCTAGTTGTATAAAGGGAAAGACATTATAAGGAATGTTCATGGAGAAGTAAACATCTTAAATTAAGAATGAAGAATAGGGCATGCTATTAGAATAAAGAATCTAGAGAGCCTATAATAGACGAGAAGATAGAGCATGACCGTAAGATGAATAATAAAATAAAGTATAGGGATGTTGAAGAAGAAACGAGTCGTGTTTATGAATTGATTAATGAAGAGAATGTGGTAGTGATATAAACGTATTGACGGGAGTAATGATGAATAATTTTATGACTGTAAACAAAGTAATGAGGAGTGTTGTCACATATATAATGAGAAAAGACGATGTATATTTTAGGATAAACAATGAGAAATGATGGTGTTAATTGTGTAATGATGATGGGATGATGATGTCAATTTTATATTAATGATGAGAATGATGATGTCTATTTTATATTGATGATGATAATGATGATGTCTATCTTACATTGATGATGATGTGTTTGTCTTGACGTTGTGCATAAGAGGGAGAATCTTATATTAATATGTGAATTGTTGATGATGTGAATATGTGTATTACTTGATGAGTATGTCTCCATGCATGCATATAAAGTTGAGTCTAAGGAAACGAAGATGAAATGAAGATGAATGTAAGTCCAGTAACACATCTCTGTTGACGTTATATGTGGTACCACATTCATATATATATTTTAGGATGGAATCCATCTGCATATGAATTAGAATGTTTTGGACTTGGTGGTGTCTGGTTCATGAATGGCGTGTGACGATGAATGCATGAGTTATTGAGGAGAAATGTATATATGATGTGTTCTATGATGACGTAATATTATATTAATGTCATCCGTGATTTCCCTAATGATATGTCTGACTGACATTTTCACCCCTTTATTGTTCCTGTGTTTTTAATGTGGTGATTGTACTCTTGGAGTATAGACACTCAGGTTGAAGAAGATTAGTTGTGGGACGGCATAAAAGGTGGCGATGAAAGTGTCTTTCGTCTTCTTTTCTTAATTCAGTAATTGAATAAACATATAGTCAATACGAGCTCTGATTTTGTAACACCAGGTTTAAGTTAACGCTTTCTCTAAAAAAAAGATTGCGTTAACGTTGAGATTAATTTCCTTTGAGTTTGAATTTTTAAAAACTATTGTTATTCCTATTTATGACGTTGATGACACTAATAATTTTATTAATGAGACCAACGAATTGTTTCACGCATAGTTTTAAAACTCAGCTCGGACATTGACTCGATAGGGGTACTGAGTCACTGGGTCAATGGTTGAACCATTGGGTCATTGGTCGAACCACATGACTAAACCGGATAAACTCGGATGACTCGGTTAGATAACTCGGTCTTAAGATTAAATTTATATAACTATTTAACCGATTTAAATCGATGACTTCGTCATTTTTAAAACGAAAAAAATAATACACGGAAAATAAAAATAAATATCAAATAATAATAATTTTATAGGTTAATTGCTCAAATTCAAAACATAGCCACAACTCAAAAAATTTGAGTTATGACCGAGTGGTTGTGAGCAAGGATTTGGTGGTGTTTGTTATTATAGTGGAATATTTTTTTTTGATATAAAAAAATAAAATAAAATAAAAACTTTTTTAATCAAAATAAATGAACAACTTGAAGCATACATATAGTCAACAAAAAAAAAAATTGAAACATACATGATGAGTGTACCAACTTCAATTCTTCCAAAATAAAAATACTAGCTTTAAAAAAAATAATACCGTAAAAAAAAAAAAAAGGCTGGTGGAATATATAGTGGCTTCTAAGCCTGAATATATTGAATATAATAAATAAAAAGTAGAATTTATCACAAAACTGCAAGTGGCGCAGTGGTTAATGCCTAATTCATTTCCGAGGTAGTTGTTTTTGAGTTCAAGTTCCACCCATCCCAATTTTCAAAATTTTTTATAATTAAGTGATAAAATGTTGAGTTTGTAATATCTTTTTTATTAAATATATTCTCGTTTTTTTTTTTTGAAAGAATAAATATATTCTCGTTATTTAATAATTTATCGTCGAAAATTAGAATATTAGAGTCAACCCTCAACATGTTTATACTTTATATTTCTTGTGGTACGGTGAAGTGGGGAAAAGGTAACTCCGTTTTATTTCGTTCACAGGTAGAGTAAAACATTAAACATAACTCCATACCGATAGGCTTCTCATGACAACTTTTAATTTTCTTTTTTCATGTTCGTGATAACTTTAATCATAATATTACAATGGATATTTGTTTCATCACGTGTTAACTAAAGTACTACAAATTACACTTAATTGGTTATTGTACAATCACTTTCACCAGTGCATTTCAATTGAATCAAAACAAAGTTTAGCTTGCCGGACCAACATTAGAACTTGGTTGCTTAAGAAAAATATGACTATGGTTTGATGTGTTGCCATTAACTTAAAGTTTGTTATGTTTTGATCTGTGTTTTTTTTTTTTTAGAGTACATGTTTTAATGATAAATTGCAACAACTCAATTTCTTTTTGAAGGAACAACTCAATTTCTATGTGTTGCCTTGATTCGGATTCTAAGTATATAATTTACATGTTTGGTTTATAAATCTAAAATATATCGATATAATAGATCTAAAAATGGTAAATTGTGTCTCAAAGAGATTTAACATAGTTTAAATTTTATAATCCAAATTATATATAAAAGTTCAATATTTGTTAGGATTTCATATGTCAAACCAATAAAACACAAATACTATTTTTCCGTTTTTATAATTTAAAATAAGAAAATGTTAAAGATGTTTTCCTCCGGTCACATTTATAAACAACTTTTGTTTTTTTAGATTCATTAAATAATGGATGCATCTGAAATATAATATAGTCTAGATACATCTCTTATCAAATAAAAAAGTAAAAGTTGCTTATAATTGTGACCGAAAGGGAGTATGCTAAGGTGTCAAAGATGTACTTAATTCACTTTTTTTTTTTAACAAAAAAAAGATGTAAATTATATCTTGGAAATTGTGCAAATTTAATACACAAAAGATTGAAATTTAATTTTATACACAATAAATATTTGATTTTTTATGGAACCTTAACATGTGCGCTAATGTCACATGTTAGCTTGAACTTTTAAAAAATAGTTTTTCTACCATGTGTAAAGTTATATATGTTAAAAAATTTAAAATAGTAAATTTAATATAACTTTTTTAATAAATACTTGATGTTTTGAAATAAAAAGTTACTATTTTTAGTTACTTTAAAATGTTGCAAATGTCTGACAAATCCAACAAAAATAAAAACACGTTTTTTTTTTTTTTTAAGTGAAACACGTTTTGGATCGTATAATTCTAGCCACAACAAAATTGGAAATCCTGAGAGCGCACTGACACCATACGAAATTTCCTTTTCCGTTTTATTATGAAATGAGTTGTTTTCCTTGTGGTCCAAAAATTTTCAGCAGCTCTATGTTTCTCTCTAAGATAAGTCCCAATCAAGACGCAGTCTGGAGAAAAACACAAATAAATATGGGTCGGGAACATTTACATAAATGAGTGAAAATAAACTTAGTTACTTCATGCAATTATTTTTTCTTTTTATTTGTAAATGTGCTTAATCCTTTTTCATTTGTGTTTGTGATCAAGTTAACATTTCTCCCCGATCAAAACCCAAATCAGGGCCATCTTTCCCACTTAAAAAATGTTTTATAAACACAATGTTCAACGTTTGATTATTATATAGTTTATGACTTTTGTATTATTTTCTCTTCAATTCTCTTGGTTGTTCAAGTTGTATTTTACATAATGTTGATTTTTGTGTCTAAAATCAACAACGTAGAAGCAGATTTGTGTATACAACTCAAACTGGTCTCTGATTTAATATATATTATTTTTCTCGTAGTAATTGTAAACTTAGTTTTAAATATTTTCTTCTCATTTTTTGTTTTAATAGTGTACATCATTCACTTTGAGTATAAAATATTTTATATTGCCAATTTATCACAAATAACTATGTGTGTGATTTTGGGTGGAACAATTCTTAGTCAACCTTTATCTATATTCCGGCCGAATCTAAATTACCAATGTCTTCTTCCCCTAATAGCTGGATGGCTAACACAAAAAAGAAAATAATAAAGTAGTTAAGTTAAAACTCAAAAGTTTCAAATAATGTAACATTAATGATTAATTGGTAGTGTAAAAAACATCACATTGTGAGTATATATGAATTAAATCATTCTTAGAAAAAAGAATTAAATCCACGATGCAATATCATTTTTGTGTGTGGAAATTCGTCATAACCCAAACCAATAGATGAAAGTTGGAAGAGATGTGTTTCCTTTTTTGTTTTTTTATGAATATGGAAGAGATTACTAAAACAGATATGGAATGAATGAAAATTTTATTGAATTTAACTAAGATCAAAAGGGCGTTTCTCTGTAAACAAATAGGTGTTTGTCTCCCCCAAAAGCTTAAAAGTAATCTCAAATCAAATAGTTATAATATGGGCGGCAATGAAGGAGATGATAAAACTAAGGGAAATGCTAACTTGTGCTCGTAAGGTACAAGATAAATATCTTAAAATAGAATTAAACAATAAATATTGTATTGAAAATATAAGTTTTTAAGTTTTTTACGTTTTGAATGCACAATTTCCAAAGTTAAATTTCTTTATTTAGTTTCTCATCTTGTGCCCTTAAGGCACAAGTTAACAAGACCCTAAAACTAAATACAAAAATGTTTAGGCGCATAGGTATTAGGTAGTACAATATGGCAACACAGAACATGATACAAATAAGTACAACTGACATGGAATTACTGCTATTAAGGATGGTGATTTGGAATATTTACTGCATTGGAAAAAGCATAAGAAGCGAGGCTTGAAGAAAGGGTGACCCTTGAAGAGAAGGGTTTAGGAGCAACAATTTGGAATTGTGTGGAGCACAGAGGTGGAAGCCTTTGGGTAACTCAGTGTGATAGAATAGGGACTAGGATGTGTTTATTATGTAACTAAAATTGTATTTAAGATGTAATTGTATGATGATGCAGGCGATCTGTTGTTTTGAATAGTATTGACATAAGATGTAAAGACAATATTGATCTGATCCTACATCCTAGTACTTCTTAAGCTATGCTTGGTTGATTCAATATTTTTTGCTTTTTTCTATATTAAATTCTTAATCATAGACCTAAATAAAGAATATAACTTACAGAAAAACAAAGTATTATTAAGTAAAGTTGATTTTGGATTTCAGAATTCCTTCACTATACTTAATGATGTAGTTATATCTTACATGAAGTATCTGCTTCAATCCTATATCTACATGGAGACAGATACTACCTCCGTCCCTTTTTATAGACAATCTTTTGTGAGTGTAAAAATGCAGTAGTACTACAATTACATTGGAGCAACTAATATAGAAGATATAGTTTTACACAAAAAATGATAAACGTTAAAACAAACTCATTCCTAAATCTTTTAGGAAAGCATTTGAAAGGAGAACCTATCTTCTCTTAACTGGTGCCGTAAAATTTGCAGTAGTGCCGAAGAAAAACCTTTACAATTTTTTTTCTTTCAAAATATATCTACAACAAATATGAATGGGGATGACTGGTTAGATCAACCAGCTTTACCTGCGTCTCACCATTGGTCTTTACATGAGCACTGGCCATCAGAGAAACAGTGAAATCCTGAAGAATCTCTTAGAAAAATATCCCTCTTAGTGACAATGGATACATATTTCAAGAATGTATGGCAGTCCCCACAAAGAAGGATGTTCTTTACAATCCGAATGGGCTTCCCTGACTTTGTCATCAATAATCCATAAGTTGCTGCTAGTTTAGAACTGTGATTGAATAGAAATTTTTTCTTTTGATGCTCCTCCACTTCATGGAGAACAAAGCTCGTATCAGGTTCATATCCAAGTTTTAGGCACTCTAAAATTAGAATCTCCAACCCCCTATATATATCTTTGTCTTGCGGATGAGATCTATCTCTTGCATAAAATGAATGCATTTTCTTCTGACAAATGATCCAACTTTGAGCCGGGTGTTTGCGAAATCCCTTTTCTCTCATATTTTTCCTAGTCATCTCAGAGCAATCCCATCTCCCAGAAGATGAATGCAAATTTGAAACAAGTATATAAGTAGATGGATCTTTAGGTTCTAGGGCAAGAATATTTTTGGCAGCTAATTTTCCAATCATTGTATTCTTATGGTGTCTGCAACCATCAAGCAAAGCACGCCAAACAAAAGCAGAAGGCTTAAAAGACATCTTATTGGTAGTTTCCAGTGCCTCTTCCAAAAGACCCCAGTGACCCAAAACACTAATGAAGGATGAATAATGCTGAGATGTTGGCTCGATGTGATAAACAGTTTTCATTGAATTAAACAAGGTACGGCAGTCATCAACCAAATTCAAGCTAGTGTGTCTGTAGGCTGAAATTATCAAAACAAATGTAAATTCATCAGGCTTTATTCCCTCTTCCTGCATTTTCAACCATATTTCCAATGCTCTATCGCCCTGTCTGTGTGTAAGATATCCAGAAATCAAAGTATTCCATGAAACTATATCGATGGAGGACATGCCACTGAACATCTTAATTGCATCATCTACATTCCCACATTTAAAATACATATCAACAACAACATTTCCAACTTGCACATTAGAATGAAAGCCAAATTTAAGAACTTGACCATGGATTTGCTTACCCATATCATGATAGCCAACGGTTCCACAAAGACTGAGCATTGAAGTTAATGCAACTGCATCCATTATCAATTTCCCTTCAGAATGACCAAGATGGAAAAGAGAAAACGCCTCATGCGGTTGCCCGTTTCTAGCATAACCACACATCATGGAAGTCCAAGCCACACTGCTAACTTCCTCCAATTCTTCCCACATCTTTTCAGCATCTACCATCCTCCCACACCTTGTGTACATGTCAAGCAAGGCCCCTTCAACACAAACATTTGATCCAAACCCAAACTTGATTGCAAATCCATGCACTTGCTTGCTGACCCTATAATCAGCAAGCAAACTACAAGCATTAATCCCACAACTCAAAGAGAAATCCGTTAACTCCATATCCTCCTCCACCATTTTGATAAACAGTTCCACAGCCTTTAAACCCTCTGCATTTCGACACAACCCAGACAAAAGAGCATCATAAGTCACACAATTTTTCTCCGGCATTTCATCAAATATCTTCAAACCCAAATCCACAAAACCAAATTCCATATACGCCCTCACCATCTGCGTCCAAGTTATAACATCTCTCACACCCATCCTCTCAAACAAACAAACCACATCATCAATACTTCCACATATCATATAAAATCCAATAAGAGCAGTCCCAACATTCACTTCATCCTCCAACCCAACCTTAACAGCATGTGCATGCACTTGCTTCCCTTCCATCAACAACCCACTTGCAGCACACGCAGTCAAAAGCGTTGACAGAGTAAAATAATCAACTTTCAAACCATCAATCACCAGCATATCACAAAACAATTGAAACACATCGTCATACATAAACTGCTGAACCATACAAGACATTGCAGTGTTCCACGACGCAATATCCCTTTCAGGCATTTCATCAAACACTTTGAATGCGTTTTTATAAAACCCACATTTTGAATAAAACGACATAAGCGCGTTAGAGACAAAAACAGATTTCAAATATCCAGTTTTGATAACAGCAGCGTGTAACTGAACACCAAGTTCATGGTTAAGGATTCGGGAACAAGCGGCTAAAACGGCGACGTAAGTGTAGTGGTTTGGGAGAAGAGATGAAACTGTTATCATGTGAAGGAAGAGGAAAAGGGATTGTTTTTCACGGTTTGATTTGGAGAAAGCGGAGATGAGTGCGGAGTAAGAAACGACGTTAGGGGGAGATTGAGAGAGGAAGAGACGGTGGGCGTAGGAGAAGAGACGGAGGTTGATGTAAGTTGAAATGAGAGCAGTGGAGAGATGATGAATTTGATGGTTTTTGAGGAGGGTGGCGTGGATTGATTTGGCTAGGTTGGGGTTGTTGTGGTGAGAAGAGAGGCGGAGGAAAGGGAAGAGAAGGGAGGGGTGTGGGAAAGAGGGAGGGGGGTGTGGGGTGGAAATTTGAAGTGGGAGAGAGTGAAGGGGATAATGACAGGTTTTGGTGTGTGGTTTGAAGTTGAAGTTGAAGTTGTGACGGTGGTTGTGGGGGTGAAGGAAAGAAGAGAAGGAGAGAGTTGAATTGAGTTGGAATTGGAGGAGTGCCTCCATTGTTCCATGTATGTATCTTTTATTTTCAACTGCATTTCTATTGTACTTGCTTTTATTTGGCGCTATGTATTGCACCGTTCAACTCTGTGTGTGTATTTTTTAGTTACACGCTAAGTAGGGTAAGACAGTGTAAAACTAACTTGTCGGATATTTGGATTCTTTTCTACTAGTAAAAATCACAAGGAACTAGAGGACTAGAGGACTTTTTTTTCGTTACACTAGAGGACTAACTTTTTCTCCATTTTTTTTTTACGGGTTCTACTTTTGAATAATATTGTCGGTTCTATGTTAGATTCAAAATAAATATTCAATTTACTCGGCTTTTATTTTTCTCTTTACATAGCGCCATCTGAGATGACACCATTATTTTTTAGGGAGACTCTATTTTAGTTGCCGCCATCCTACTATCTTTTTCCTTTTCTTTTTTTTTTTCATTTTTTTTGGCTTAATAATTTATACTTCCTTCATCATGGCTCCATCTCATAGCCACCATCTTACTGAGGTTCTTTTATTTTATTTTATTTTTTGGTTGAAAATTAATTAAAGAAATAATTAATAGAAAAAAATATAAAATAACATAATAATATAGATCGATAAACATTACAAAGAAAATACAATGACAATACTACTAGCGTGAAAGATTAGGGTAATTTTTGCAATAATGTCACGTGCCTCGACACACGACACGTTTTCTTGAAACATTTTCAACTTCACCCTTTTTGATCCTAATGCAAGTGGTGGATGGACAACCCTTTCTCGGTCTTTACATAGAAAAATTTGAGCAAAGCTCAAATCCTACATATGGGATCAATAACTCTGGTGGTGAACTGGGTAGTAACTTTTGTTGTAGACAACATATACTCTCTCATTTCGGAAAACTGGATCTATATAGAAAGAATAGTCATGACTAAAGCTAGAATATGCAGCTATGACATGTGAACATGACAGATGTAAAAAGCTTAGAGTTTTCCCTTTGTCATTCCTTCCTTATAGTTGATAGTTCCATGAACAGAGAAGGTATACCCCATTCGATCAAAATAGGTGACTTAGTGAGTGGTTGACTTAATAACCTATTCCTTAATCATATCCATGTACTTTTATGCAAATTGCATACCAGAACCTATTGTTGCTCCTGCCTCATGTCCACTTAATGTAAACGCCGTTGTCTACAATCAAAAACCCAAACCTCCAATGTCCCTTCCAATTCTCCCATCAACTTTAATGATTTTAGTTTCACAAACGACACAATTCAATCTTTGCGAAGTATGTGTAACGACGACCCACAAAATGTTTATGATGATAACTTAGAATCATTTTTGGGTAGAATCATCAATGTCGGGTATGTTAATGAGTGGCCTGGGTCAAACAAGTTCTTCCGCGTTACCACCACCCGAACCAACCCAAAGTCAAAGTGAGAGTTATGATGAAGAAGAAGACGGGGACAAAGAAGACGAAGAACCAATAATTCAACAACGAAAATCCACTCGTGTGCTAATACCTAAAGGATGTGGTACAAACGGACATAAAATAGTTAGTAAATAATGTGATATTTATATTTAAATACCTTTCATTATTTTTTTTCAACTAAGTCTGATCTATTTAGACAAAACTCCGCTCAACCCGACCTATTCCCATCCTTAGTGAAATCGATAGATAGAGGGGCGAAGAAGAGAAAACTTGATTTTATCCTCAAATTTTCTTATTTCATTTTACTTTTTTTATATAAAATATGAGATGGATTTAAAAAAAAAAATTGTCCAATCAGTATGCCACATCAATTAAGTTGCCTAATTAGATAGGACAATGTTGATTTTGATAGAATTTTAAAGGGTTAAATGGCTTTTACCCCCCTGCCATATGAGAGATTTTTGGTATACCCCCCTATCAAAAAAAAACTTGGAGATTCCCCCTTGAAAAATGAAGATTCTTTGGTTTACACCCTTGATGCCATCTGACTGGATTATTGAGCTGATGTGGCACACTGACTGTGTAATGATGGGTGAAATGGCACCGACACGTCATTATTTTTTATTTTTTATTTTTAAAATTATGTTAAAAAGGTGAAATACCAAAAATACCCTTAATGATAAATTAAAAAAAAAAAAAAATCTTTTTCTCTCTTCTTCTCCTAAGGAAATCCCCTTCTCTCTTCTTCCTTCTCTTCTCTCCCACCTTCTCTTCTCTGATTATATTCTTTCTTTTCTTCTTCCTTTTATTCTCTTCATCAATCTCTTCTCTCTTCTCTTCTTCCTTCTATTCTCTTTTCAATTACATATTCATCTTCTTCCTCACTCTCTTTTTCAATTGCATATCCCAATTTGAAAACCCTAAATTTTCATCAATTTTTTTCCAGCACATGGCCGCTGATCCTGAATTTTTTCTTCAATTGTTCGCTTCTCTTATTTTCTCTCACGAACCAGAAACACAAGCAAAGTTTAATAAGGAAAACAGTGAGGGAGGAGTAGAGAAGGAATTGAAGATGAAGAAAAATGAAAATTGTATAGATTGATTTTGTTGTTGTTGTTGTTGTTGTGGTGAAATTCGGACTTTTATATGTTAAAAGTAGTAAAACTTGAATTTGTGTTTAATGGAAAAATGGATTTTTTGTTTTTGTTTGGGGTTTTGGTTGAGGGTAATGTATAACTTTTGATTTTTGGTGATGGGTGGTGAAGAAATTCGAGTTTTAGAGTTGGTTTGTGGTGAAATTTGAAAATTTTGGAGGGTGGGTAGTGATTTTTGGATTTGGGAGGAATGTGATATTTTTGGTGTTAAAATGTGTTTTTGAAAGGTTTATGATATGTGGATTGAGTTTTTGTTTATGGGTGTTGATGAAAGTTTGATTTTTGGGTGGTAATGGAGGTTTTTGTGGTTTAAAAATGGAGTTTTTGTGGGTTTGGAAATGTGAAGGTTGGGGAAGAAGAGAGAGGCACGTTGAAATGGAGAAAGAAAAGAAAATAGAAAGTAATTTTTTTTTTAATGTTTTAGGTTATTTAAATTATGTTTTTTTATTAAAAAATAAAAATGGAATAAACAAAAATGGAAAATAATTTTTTTAATTTTTTTATAAAAAAAGATATTATAAATTTCCAACCCACCAAGTCAAAAATGCAATTTTATCCAGTCAGCACCGCCACATCAGCTTATTCGTACAGTCAGCTGGGCTCAGGGTCCAAAACCAAAGAATCTTCATTTTACAGGGGGGAATCTCCAAGTTTTTTTTTGACAGGGGGTATACCAAAAATCTCCCATATGGCAGGGGGTAAAAGCCATTTAACCCAATTTTAAATGTCAAAGAGATTAGAGACGTATATTTTGCCTATAAGGTATTTTTCAAAATTCACCCAAACGGAAGAGGAAAACATTATTTAAACGAAGAAAACAATAAAAACAATAATAATTTTTTTCTTAAAGAAAAAACAATAATAATTTAAGTTTTCCTTCAAAAAATAATATATATATTTTTTTTAATAATTAAAAGAAATTGAGACGTCAACTATGAAGAAAAAACATAAAACGAACTTTTCCTTCCTTGTTCTTTCTTTCTTTGTAGTTGGTACCGGTAAAGAGAAAAAGTAAATCGCGAGAAGATTAGAAAAAGGTGGATTGATTAATTTAACACAGCGAGCGAAGTTAAGTTAATGTATTTCCCATGGATGCACATCGTAAACACCAGGTACTCTCTTCTTTCTTACCTATCAATTCATCAATTTCATAATAGATTATGATAATTGAAATTGTTGTTCACTTGATTCAGGTATCGTTGAGAGGAGCGAGTGCGAAGGAGATAACTCGAGACGATCTTCTTCAGAAAGTCTCCAGAGAAAGAGAGCTTCGCAATTATGCTAAACGTGCTGCTTCTGCTGCTCTCTTCATTCAGGTTTCAAGATTCAACTTCCTATCTCCTTATTTACATGCTAAGTAAGAAGCATATATATTAGACAATAAACGAAACATAGATGCAAATTGAAAATGCCACCCGATTTTGTATGTGTGAGTTTCATGGTGATTGTCATTTCGTCCACACACCCAAAAAAAGGGCATCCATTGTTGGTGTAAACTAGTTTTACACCGACATCCAATGAGAATTCAGTATTGCAAAGTTATTTTTAAAAACGCGGTTACATAGTAGATTTATTTGGTAGTATGATAAGTTCTCATGTGATGTCGGTGGAAACTAATTTCATCGACAATGCATCATATTAATCTAAATTGATTAATATAAAAATACAAATCTTAACGTTCAAGAAAGTTAGAATAAGTCCTCGAGACACAATGAAATAATACTATTTATTTTTACCTAGAGCTAGTTCGGATAAACTTTTCAACCTGTATTTATAGGAAAAAGAAAGTTTAAATGAGTCTTCTAAATAAATAGCTTATTGCATAAGTTAAAAACAACATGTTTGTGTGTTGTCCGTGTTAATATAATTCATTTTTGCTTGTTCAAAAAAAACTTGTTTGTGTGTTTCCTTTGATCTTGTATTGGCATTCGTTTGCACCTCATGTTTCTATCAAAATAGAGAAATGACAACCTTTTATTAATTTCGAAAGAGAGTATGGAGGCGCTTCAAGGTTACAAAGATGGTTGCTCTGCAGCTTCAGCAGGAGTGGGAGACATCGGTGAACAGTTATACTGGGGTCATGACTGCAAATTGGATTTCAAACAATTTGTTGAGGCCATTTTTGTTCTTTGTCACCCGTTTCTCAAATCGGTATCAGGAGGTCCACAACAAGAAAATAGACTCTACGAGGATTTGCTTTACAATCTTATTGGAAAGCCTGAATTCTTCTGGTATATTCCCTCATATTGATCTTCTTTTATTGGACTTACAAGTTAATGTTCCAATTATATCACTCGTTTTAATGCGATGGCATGCCTACAGCTTATATGAAATTACGAATGTCAAGATACTTTATGTTGCTTTGTTTTTCGTATCTTTTAGAATTCAACGGACCTATTTTCCTTTTTCTTGTTAACACGCATACTTAATATATTTTTATTGGATCTATTCTTTTCTTTGTTTAGATTCAGAGCAGAATTTTTGCTTTTTGGCAATTGGTACAACCGAAGATAGAAGAATTTGGAGTTACCAGGCACAGCAACTTTCTTCTCTTGGTTTTTCGATCCTTTCAGAGTATAGTGAATGCAATTCAGGGGCTCAAGATATTACTGTTGTTACATCTCTAGCAATGCGTATTCTTGTAATGTTAACTGATCTAAAAGGATGGAAAGGCATTACAGATGACAACCGCTTAGATGCAGATTTAGCCGTGAAAGGTTTAGTTGAGTTCACAGGGAGTAATAAAAGTGGTAGTTATGTTTCTATTGCGAAATATATTACTGCATTGGATAAGTATTCTTCCAAAACGAAAGCTATCACCCAGGCAGATGAGAAATTTTTTATTACCGCAAGTGCAATAACTTTAGCTGTGCGGCCACTTTATCTGACAAACTTAGATGGGGAAAGACCTGCTATGCTGAATGTCAATCATGCTGCTAAGCAATATGTTGTATATCTAATGACTATTCCTTGGTTTGTGCAACATGTCCCACATGTTCTTCTACCCGCTTTAAAGCACAAATCGATTTTGTTCACATGCTTTCAGGCACTACTGGTAAGCATATTTAAAGCAGAACAATTTCACTTGCAAAATTATTGACCGTGTGTCTTTAGTTGTAATGAGGACTTGTTCTCTTTTATTGTTTTTATTCGTTATGAAATTTTTAAATCTTATATTTTGATGTCACTTATGGATCATGCATATGTAACCCATGTGTTTGTGTAAAATTAAATGGAAGTAGTTCCATATTTTGACTTGCTGAGTTAGTTATTCATGATTGTGCATGCACATTTTACTTCTATATTATGTAATTTGTTTGTTATTGTGGTTTTAAGTTTGCTACATCAAAGCTTTATTAAAAAAGAAAAAAAAGTTTGCTATATCAAAGATGGACCTTTGTTTTGTATTTGTTAGTATCTGTCTTTTACTGGTATGATGATGATTTACTGGTATGATAATGCAAATGGTTCTGATATTTTTTTAATCTGCTGTCTGATTATATTTTCTCAGTATTTATATGTAGGAATACTCTCTCTCTCTCTCTCTCTCTCTCACACACACACACACACACACACACACACACTACTTAAACTGAAAAAACTCGAGGTTTTTTAATTTGAATATGTAACGGTTCTTTACTTATTTTCTCTTCTATCCGTAAAAGATATAAAACAATGGCTCAAAGGTGAATTTCATTCTTATTTTTTTAGCAACGGGCAGCCTCTCTCTGAAGTATTAAGATGCTGCCATCGTATCCGTCTAGAGCTAATGAGATCATAGATTTGTATAACTTCATAGATTAGCTTTATGATTCAAACATATCAGAACTGATCAAACTCTGACAGGTGATGACAGATTTTGAAAGAGGACATTTTAACGGAGATGTCGGATTTGGTTAAGTCAGAAATTCTTGTCTCTTTCAAGGCTATTCCACCAGTTGGTTGGTCCCTCGCTAACTTTATATGTCTAGCAACAGGGAATGAAAATAACTCTGTAGACTCTGGATCCTTCAATCAAGGTTTAGACCGTGCATTGTATGTCCATGTTATTGTCACTCTAGCAGAAAGCCTACTGGCTTGTCTTGATAATATTGAATGGCTCAAAAAGAAGAAGAACTCTCTCCAAACTGATACTGAAAGTTCAACCCATGAGTCGTTAATAATGTCATACATGGATCAATTTAGGCCTGTCTGTCAGCAATGGCATCTCACAAATCTTTTGTCATCAGTGAATAGAGATGCCATTGAAAAGGCCGATGCTTCGATCTCAAACAGTCTGGAATATTTGCGGAAGCTAGATCTGTGCGATGTTGCACTTTTCTATTCTAGCTTACTTAGAATATTTTCAGCCTTTAGTCCAGTACGTGGATCATTACCAGTTCTTAACATGCTATCATTTACTCCTGGATTTCTTGTGAGATTGTGGGGTGAACTTGAGTATTCATTTTTCTCTGGAGACAAACATGTGTCGGATAATCACTCAAGTGAAAATGGAAAACTTAAAGCTTTTGAGAAGATTCCAAAAATGGCAAATAAAGATGGGGCCAGTAAGTGGGTCAGCGTACTTCATAAATTTACAGGTAAGTCACAAACTGCAACAGACCGCACAGATCCAATTGGCAGTCACTCTGTACCAAGCAGAGTCAATTTAGATCTTTCAGATGTATGGGACATAGAACCTATGAGGCATGGCCCACAAGGCATTCCAAAAAGTATATTTGCTATGCTTCATCTTTTCTGTGCGGCCTATTCTCACCTGCTTTTGGTTCTTGATGACATAGAGTTTTACGAGAAACAGGTAGCGGCTTGGTTTCTTCTTTCCCTAGTCTTTTTATGAATTAGTTCACATTTTAAGAAACTTACTTTTCTAGAGAATTTGATAACATTGTTAGGTTCCATTCAAGTTAGAGCAGCAACGAAGAATTGCATCAATGCTCAATACCCTAGTATATAATGGCTTGTCCCATGTTAATGGTCATCATAATAGGCCCCTCATGGATTGTGCCGTCAGATGCTTACATTTAATGTATGAAAGGGATTGCAGACACCCATTTTGTCCTCCTGATTTGTGGCTTTCTCCTGCTAGAAAAAGCCGGCCACCAGTTGCAGTTGCTGCTAGAACTCATGAAATTTATTCGGCCAACCTGAGATCTGATGATTCATCGTCTTCCCTGAGTCTAGGCTCTGTTATCACTGTGACTCCCCATGTTTTCCCATTTGAAGAGAGGTAACTACTTGCTCTTTCACTGTGGCCATTATGAGGCATCTTGTTTGTCATAAATTCTGTTTTATTCAGTTCTGCTTTCTGTACTTAATATCCTTTTGACAATTCCATTGTCCCCTCAACTGAACATTTAGAAGGATAAAACATAAGGAAAAAGAGCTAATGACCAGGGGTGAAGCCCGATTGAATTGTTTTCTTTATTTTTCTCATGCCAGTAAGAGTTAGAAAAAGAACTTAATCTTAATTTTGTTTTTTGGTGGTGTTAATTTTCCTATTTGAGCAAAACTTTTCACGGGTTTCTTCACTGTAATATTTTGTCTGTTCTTTCTTCTATTGGTGGGTTAAATTGAGAATTCATAAAACATGATCAACTTAGAAGATTACTGTTAATATGTCCTTTACATTTTTCGAACTATCTTAGTATGTGCATGGAGAATCACCTGGGGAATACTATTAATCATGTATCTTGTGAAATACTTGTGAATATTTCATTTATTTGATTACGATAGTAGTAGTTTAATTTATTTATCCATGATATGCTATATGTTGATCATTGTGAAACCTTAAATGAAGCAAAGTAACAAGAGTGAATTTTGTTAGGGAAAAAGATTGTCAATGAGAGTATTCATTAATGTAATCAAGTTGGATTATTTTTTTCATTGTGGGAGTAGAGGAGAAGGTATATTTGATTGCAATATGTCATCAAAATCATATTAATTTGTTTTCAATGTAACACATAATCGTCTCTGATTGAAAGTACTTAATCACTTGGTTTACTGCTGAAATAGAGTTGAGATGTTTCGTGAATTCATCAAGATGGATAAAGCTTCACGCAAAATGGCTGGTGAAATTTCTGAACCTGGTTCACGAGCCATTGAGATTGTAATACGCCGGGGTCATATTGTTGAAGATGGATTTCGACAATTAAATTCGCTTGGGTCAAAGTTGAAGTCTTCCATCCATGTATCATTTGTCAGTGAATGTGGCCTTAATGAGGCTGGTCTGGACTATGGTGGATTATCGAAAGAATTTTTGACTGACATATCAAAAGAAGCATTTGCCCCTGAGTAAGTTTGAGACGTCATTTTGTATTTTCTTGCTTTTATTTCATGGTTATTTCCTCTTCCAGTAGTGACTTTCTTAGCTGAAATTTTTTCCTTTTTCTCTAGATACGGCCTTTTTTCACAAACCTCAACTTCAGACAGCCTCCTAATTCCAACTGCATCTGCAAGATTTTTGGACAATGGTCTTCAGATGATTGAGTTCCTTGGAAGAGTAGTTGGTAAAGCTCTTTATGAAGGAATATTACTTGATTACTCTTTCTCGCATGTTTTTGTACAAAAGCTATTGGGACGGTATAGCTTTCTTGATGAATTATCAACACTTGATCCAGAGCTATACAGGAGTCTTATGTATCTGAAGGTAAATCCTAAGAGACATATCCAAGCTGTTGCTTGTCTTGTAAATCCTTTGTCAAAATTAATCAGGACCATACATCCTCAATGTATCACCTTGCTTTATGCTAGGATTAATGTTTTTAAAATTTTATATGGTTTGGTGCTGTTTCTCGACCTACAATGTTCGTCCTTCTATAGTTGAGCTTGGTCCATGTGCAATCCTTCTAAAGAACAAATGTTTATGTGTATGAATTTTCTAGAAGAGCTAATGTCTTGGTGGGTGGTAGCTGGATGTTAGACACTGTATTGTTCTTGAAAACCTTAAAAATTCAATAATTAACAAGATTCAATTTGCATTTGGTATGTTAGGTTTGATTTTAGGATTGAGATTTTCTTTCCTCAAGTACTGGTCTTTATCTCATTTTTAATTTAATTTTCCCATGTTTGACTCGGGTGGTTACTGTGTATGTCTGTTCATGCAATTTAACATTTTACTGGAAGGTTCACATACTCATTCATGCAGAATTATGATGGTGATGTCAAGGAGCTCTCTCTTGATTTCACTGTTACTGAAGAATCGTTTGGCAAAAGGCATGTGGTTGAGCTCAAGTCTGGTGGCAAAGATATTTCTGTGACAAATGAAAACAAGATGCAGTACATACATGCGATGGCAGACTACAAACTCAACCAACAGGTTTTATCATCATTGACTGTAGTCTAATGCAATTGACTTCTGTACTGTATTAACTGTTGCATCATGGATATATATGTAACAATGTTTAAATTGCAGATATTACCCTTTTCAAATGCATTTTATAGAGGGCTAAGTGATCTTATCTCTCCATCCTGGTTGAAATTATTCAATGCTAGTGAGTTTAATCAGGTATCTTCTTCCTAAGTGTGTTTAAAAGGTTTTCTTTGTGAGTTAAATATTTCCTCTTCTCTCTTGCACAAAGTGCAACAGAGCATTTCTGTAACAGAATTCTTCATTTACTAAAATTATGTGCTGTATTAGAGAAACATGTCTGAATCAACTTGTGACAACTTATACTGAAAATTTTATCTGTTGAGTTCACTTTCTACAGCAAGATTTCTGAGATATTCAAGAATGCAGTTGCTTTCAGGTGGCAATTACGATATTGACATTGATGATTTTAAAAGTAACACGCGATACACTGGTGGTTACAGTGAGGGGAGCCGGACAATCAAAATCTTTTGGGAGGTATTGGAACCTCAATACTGCACATACACACACGTAGCAATCCCAGTCCATTATCTATGCATAAAAAATTATTTAAACTGATGTAATATTGTGTGTACTGCCCATGTTATGTGCAAAACCCTCAGTTGTGCATGGTTGGCATATGACTTGTATCTAGCACAATTTGCAGATTTGATTTTTTCTTGTTGAGTCATTGAGCCTCAATCAAAATCTTTTGGGATGTATTTGGAACCTCAATACTAAACATACACACAAATAGCAATCCCAATCCATTATCTATGCATAACAAATTATTTAAACTGATGTAATATTGTGTTTACTTCCCTTTTTATATGCAAACTTGTCAGTTGTGTACATGTGTGACTCATATCTAGCACGATTTTCAGATTTGGTTTCTTTCTTGTTGAGTTTGCTTGTTAGGGAGAATTGATGACTTGATTTTTTTTCCCTCTTTTTTGTTATTTTCAATTTATTTCCATATGCTGGTCTTGTACAATAATGAATTATTTTTTTATTTTGCTTGTGATTTGTTGGGTCATGAGGGGGAGCCAGGGGGACCGCCCACATCGAAGCCAGAACAACCACACTAGCGAGAGAGACACCACACTCTTACCTAAAACCTTAAGGCTATGGTTTTATGGGTCCTCTCGCTTATAAAGTGTCCAACCTTCACTTTTCTATCCGATGTGGGACATAATTACTCACACTTGCACACAACATGATTTAAGTTTTAAAGTGTATGCTTATATAAATGTTTTTAAAATAGTTATTTGATAGACTTCAAAAATATAAAAAAAAATCATAAATGCAAAAAAATTAAGCTAAAAATGAGCTAAATAAGCTAAGCTTAAGTTTCATCCTTTCTTACAAGTCAAGCTCAAATTTAGTTAGGGTTGTTTAATTAATTGAGTCAAGTTTGAGTAACCTGTATTTTTCATAAGCCAAACTTAAGATTCAAGTATTTGGCTCGGTTCACTTGCACCTCTGCTAACAATAAAATTAGGGAACCCTAGTGCATTACCTCCCCTCCCAGACGAGGGCAGACAGTTTTTTCACGTTAAACCAAAACAATCAAGTCAAATTTGATACAGCTTGTTCTTCCAAAATTTAACTGCACAGATGATGGCTACACACTATGTCGTAGATTCCTATCAAAATAAAGGCACTGGATAGAGTCAATGTTGTTTCTGTATATTTCCTGTTGTTTGAGATTGGTGGCTTACAAAAAAGTTAATCATCAAATTAATGTATCAGGGATCTCCCACGTTTTCTCTCCCTCCGCCAAGAGGGGATGTTGGTTTGGTGAATTGCAGTTTCTTACCCTCTATTAAACATGCATATTTGCTGTAGAATGTGACTATTGACCGTTATTTTCAACCTCATGAATTATTTTGAAGAATTTACGCATGCCATATCTGCAGATACCAATTTTACGACATCAATATTCATTTTCTGCTTCATGTCAACTGTTTACAGGTGATTAAAGGCTTTGAACCAAAAGAGCGTTGTATGCTTCTTAAATTTGTTACCAGTTGTTCTCGTGGTCCATTACTTGGGTTCAAATACTTACAGCCACCTTTTACCATCCACAAGGTATGATCTTGATTTTGTATGTTTGATAGGCATTCAAGATCATTTATGCTAGCACCTCTATTATCCTATTTGCTTGGTTTATTGTAATGAAATAAGGCATGGTTTTCAATTTTTTGATTGAAGTGGTCTGTTTAGCATAACAATAGTGTTAATAAGCAGAACATTCAAATTCTTCTAATAAGCTATCTGGAATAATTTGTTTCTCTATATGGGCATTTCTGTACTAAGCAGTTTTTAAGTAAATATTTAGTGATTTGACTGCTTGCTATGAATTGTAAGAGTTATCCACCTACCCAATGGGCAATGGAAATTTTCAGTACTACAAAAATCCCATAATATTGTTCATTTTTTGGGGACCATGATACATCCATGTCTTCACATTCTGTGCATGCAACCAAATATTTATACTTTATGGTGCTGGAAAGATAATTTTACAAAGTCCATCGATGTTTTCTCTGAGATACTAATAAATTATGCGATGGGAAATATAGGAAAGGAACACCTTGGTTCCAATACAGTAATACCTAGTAAGATGAAATGTCGAGTTTTTTTTACATGGAAGAATCACCTTCAAAGAGGTCAAAAGTTTTGTTTTTATCTTTCAGAGAAGGGGTTCTTTGTGAATTTTCCAGTCAAGTGGCTTAGATTTTCAGCATCACCAACACCAAATAGTGCTTCCTTAAGTACTATATTTTGCACTGTAAAATAAGAACTATATTTTACTTCTTGGATGGAGTATTCTTTTTCAAAAGTTATTTCGGCATTTTTTTAAGAATGTAGTAACTAGTAATCCATTAAAGGGAAGAATGTTAGACGTTTGTGTGTAGCACCTTTAGCCAGATTTAGTTTTCTAGAATTTCTGCTTTCCTTTTACTCTCATTTTTCCTTTCCTTTAAAATATCATAGATCTCATAATGGAAATAAAATATTCCCCAAAATATTGCATTTTTTTAGTGAATACTAAAATATCTTGATTTCATTGTATATTATCATCACTTGGGTCTATTTGTTTACCTAGGTTGCATGTGATGTCCCTCTTTGGGCGACAATTGGAGGACAAGATGTAGAGCGGCTTCCATCAGCTTCAACTTGCTACAATACCCTTAAGGTACTACTAAAGTAATACTAGAACACATACCATATGCTTTACGAGACATTTAGCACGATAGATTCCTATACTCCTTTTTTTTTTAAATCTACGAATAAGATATTTGGGATTTGGCAATGAGATATTGGAAAGCAAGATTATACATCAGTTATTATGAGTTAGATGTATAGAACATGGGGATCTTGAAATTTATGATCTCATAATAAAAAATGTCATTTAGACAGGCTTTGGAAAATATGTATGAACTTTTGGATGTCCACTTACCAAACACAGCCATTTGGTGATTTAAACTTTAAAGTCATTCAGACAAAAGTGTTGGTTCTTTTAGACAATCCCTTGTCATACATTTGAATTGCTTACGCTTTTATTTTCCTCCTCTCAATCATTACAGCTTCCCACATACAAACGTCCAGGCACTTTGAGAGCAAAGCTTTTGTATGCTATCAGTTCAAATGCCGGATTTGAACTTTCTTGATTTGCTTCAGGTGGTCAGTATTCTTTCGTTGAATTATATAATAAAATCACACTAATTTCTGTTGCATCTACTTTAAAAATCATGGTCAGCTAGATTAGGACATGTTTGTATGCTTCTGTTCATCTGTTCTTGGTTTGGGATTGGTTGTATTTTGGTTGTGCTCATTATAGTGTTAAAGATGTGAATAGAATTCTTATATCTTATTTCAATCATCAAAAAGCCATTGGAAGCGAGGAGTTAATATTGGCAATTCTGAAGGGACTACTATTTCATTTAGAAGCAAGGGAATAAGAGGGGGGAGTGTTTTCAGAGCAAGGTCCTGGAGATCTATAATAATCTCTGACAGGAAATTCGAAACCCAAAGACCTGATTCTGGAATGAGTTGTCTCTTATTTGGCTCGTTTCTTAATTGTCCTCTAAAATGAAATGCTAGTCTCTTATTTGGACTATAAAACAGTGCATGCCACATACAACAAAATCAAATGAGCATGTGAAGGGTTATTTTTACTCATCCATATATGATTGTATTTCATTCACACATTCGTCATACTCTTACCTGATATGTCTTTATGTGTCTGGCATATGATTTACATATATTTCAATGCTGCTGTTGGTCTAACAAATCACGTGTAATCTTTTGCAGTTCAGTTCTAATTCAAGGAATCTGAGAATAGTCTATTTGTTCGCACCACTTTTATGTGTCTGTTTTCTGGCATGTACATTTCGTAGTGGGACAGGCCATCATATCCCAAAGAGGCTACTTGGTAGTACATATTACCGCAAGTTTAGACCAGGGACTGTTTCTGCAAATTCTCAGATGCTATTTAAGTTTTCGTTAAAGAAAATGGCATCCTGGTTTAGTTTGAAAAGAAATTGGTTGCTTCCAGAGCCAAACAGAGTAACGGCTAGGTGCAAACAGCCAGTTGGTGCGATGGTTGTTACTCCAAAAATTTCCATTATCCCAGTGCATGGAGATTCTGTTGTATTTGTTCATTTTGGAAACTATTCATTTTAAGCAGGTTTGTAAATGCAAATAATGATCATTGTGCCGTAAAAATAAATGATTTATTTGTTTTCAAAACTAGAACTAGAATGGCACATGTAAGTCGGGCTCAGCTGAAAGCATTCATATACTCTACTATTTTTTTCTTATACACAACATTTTTTAGTTTTTATTTGAAATGTATTATCTTTTTTGTCTTTGTTGTTTTGTTTTTAATCACTTTAATATTTGTTGATAGTGGTTTTAGTCCATGCAATGTTTGGATACTATAAGAACTATTTTTTTTTGGTAGTTATAAGGCTTAATTGCACTTTCAATCCCCAAGTTTTATAATTGTGATTTTGGTCCCCCAAGTTTAAAATGTGCAATTTTGACCCCGCTGCCACCGCTAGTTTGCTATTGATCCGTCAACATGTCCAGTGTTGTTTGGTCTGTGTAATAGACACCGTTTTTGTTCGTTAATTATCTTCGCCTCCCTTCCCTCGTTGAACCTTTTTCGTCATGGGAAACTCGCTTTTGTTGGTTGTTGTGTTTGTCATCGGTCGTATTGTTAATTGTGGTGGTGGTGGTGAGCCACCACTCATACATGTACCTGCGTTGTACCGCCCTCCACTGCATCCTCCCCTTCTTCATCTGGTTTAGGCCCTCTAAAAGTTAGATCTGGCCGGATCTACCTCTAATGTATTGTTTTTCCTCCCTTCCGGTGTTATTCTAGATTTGACTTATGTGTTTGTTTTTCAGTCGTGTTTTGCGGTAATTATGTACTTTACCATGATAACGGGTAGTTTTTTCACATGGTTTAATCACTAGCTTTTTAGCTCTTAATGAATGAAATATCTACTTATTTGACCCTAAAAAAAAAGTTTACCCTCTAGTTGATTTACTACCCTCACTTATGTTTTGACTAAACTTTGATTTTTTTATTTTATTTTTTATTTACAAATGGCATATTCTAATTGGATGTAAAGCAACCTTTTGCAATGTGACTGTAATTGCACCAAGGGGATCCTCACAACGGGTTTTGAAAACCCCTTCTCTCAAACAAGCCGTTCTAGTCTCCCAACGGTTTTTCAAACTAGTTGAATCTCGGTAGGAGGCCAATTTTGTTGAGCCAAATCAAGGAACAATTAATTGATCACCCATCCTCTTGAGAAAAATGGAGTGTTGATCTTAGTTCTATGCATAAATACTCCACGAAGTCAAATACATGCTCTTTTGTGTTGTAAAACTTTGGAGGTCAAAAGTGCAATTAAGTCTAGTTAAAATTATCCAATAAAAAAATATGATATAAATTTTTTGTCGCCAAAAAGATATTCATACAATAATGGTGGATTCTAGGGTGAGGGTCCAATTAAGTCCCTCATCGGTGAACCACTATGAATAATAATAAGAACCGTTGGATTAATTGAGGTCATATATGTTATTATACACCATATACCCTGAATCACACTTATGTTTTTCCTCTCTCCCCTCTTCCTCTTTTATCCTTCTATTCACAAATGAAACAGTTTTATTAGAACGCATGACATATTACATAGCAGTATCACACAATCTAATCCAACAAAAGTGATTTTGTGGAAATTGGGAATATAATAAAAAGAAAGTAAAGAGAGAAGAAATTAAATTGTCGAAAATATGATTAATTATACAATCTTGTGCTTTTGTTGATGGATTTTTCCTTGAATACACCAACTTTTGTTTGAATTTGCTAGGCTTTTCTCTTGGTTTAATTGTTGGGTATTTGTCCAATATATTTGTTATTGTTTAATATAATTTACCAGAACATTGTAACCAAACTGCCGACATGAAACTTTGTTGGACTACTCGATGAAGGAGAGAGTATAATAAGAGGCCACAATTGCACCCTGAATGTTGAAAGGGGTAAACAAATTGAAATGGGATTTGAAATCTCGAACATAAGATGCCACCGTTTTCTGAATTTGCTAAGTTTTTTAGGTGGGAGAGTGCCACCATCTGATATGTAGTGGTGGAACAAATGGAGATGAAGCTTTGCCATGGTCCTTGTGCAACACAAAGTGATATTTGCTAAGACTATAGAAAGAGCAAGGTTGGAGAGAGGGAGATATGATCAAGTGTGGTTATGACTAATGGGATCGTATAGACTTGTTTAATCTAATGGTCAATTAAAGTGGTACACCAGTGAGCGACTTAATTGGATCCTCACCCTATAATCCACCTACCTATAATCTACCTACAATAATAGGCTTAAATTAGAATTCAATGAACTAATTAATTATTATTGAATGGGTGGGAGCATCTCTTTCATGGCTATAGACATTCCTGCAAATTGGATTGTTTAATCATGTTTGTCTTTCTTGGTTTTATTCTTCATTTCTTCCGCTAAAAATTGTATTTTAGGGGGAAAGTAACAATGGTATAGCTACTGATTTCTTTTGTGATCCTGTCAAAAAAGTGAAATAAAAAATATTTTGCAATATCATTTTTTGGTATTATTTACCACACTAAAAACACTTTATTTTCAACAATTTCTCTAATACTCACTCGTGAAATTAATATGACTCATGAATTCTATTCAATAAATGTGTGATGGTTAATTCTCTTTATTTAATTAAAGAATTTTTTGTACAAGATAATTTATACATTTGGTAAAAAAAATTATATGTACATATTTAATTTGTACAAGATAATTTATACATTTGGTAAAAAAAAAAAAAATGTACGGATTTAAATTTGAATGAGTATTATTAAAGGGAATCAAATCTCGACAAAAAAAGGGGGAAAATAATATATATTTTAAATTGAGAATTTATTTAATATATTCCAGTTTATTTGAAAAGGACAATAATTTAATGCATATTGACGAGGATTTAAAGTCGAAAATAATTATTGACAATTTTCTTTTCTGATAAAATAATTATTGCCAATTGTCAAGAATACATTTAATAAGCTTAGCTCAGTTGGTAGGGATATCACATTTTATATGCAGGGGTCGAGGTTCGAACCCCGAACACTCCACTTCTCCACAATTAAATTGTGTGAGCTTTAGCCACTAGGCTATTGGACAAAAAAAAACTATATTATTGCACATATTTATCCCTTTGCAAAAACCAATTAAAAATATTATTGACAATTTGCGATAACCGATTAAAAATATTATTGACAAAATCAATTAATATTTTATCACTTTTTTGAGAGATTTTATTAATTTTTATTTTATTTATTTTTTTTTTTTTTGAGAGAAAGATTTTATTAATTTTTATTGTTGATGTGAACTGGGTATCAATTAATAATATTAATATTTCGAACTAAATAGTAGCGCAATGGTTGACAAAATTTTCACTCCAAAGTACTAAACACTATCGCATTTTCAAGATTCAGAACCTTTGATTAATATGGAAGAAATCATTCATCATATCAACCACATACTATTGGATGATTTCAATAAATTTTAAAAAGGATAAATAAGTATAAAGTATTTTAGGAATATCTAGATAGTAAAATTTTATTAGACTTTATACTTTTCTCAAAACAAATAATTTGGTTTGAATGTTTTTTTGTCAATGATTTGAATAAATTTATATATAAAGTTCCATGAAAGAATGTACATATAAGTTTTTTAACCATTTATACAATTATATATGAATTAAAAATTATTAATGCAGGAGATATTATTCCTTTTAATAAAGTATTTTATAATTTTCTGACAACAAGATTTGTCCAAATCGTCTAAAATAGGATTAATTGAAACTTATGGACAAAATCCTAATTTAGACAGTGGCTGTGAAAGATAAAGAATTAAATGTCGCAACGAGAGTGGCAATTATTGTAATTAAATAAATAAATAAGGTCAATTCAGAAGTCAAGAGCTATATAATAATCCCCCGCAATCATTGTCACAGACACATCAAAACAAAACAAGAATCTTAAACCTTTGTTTTCAAAAAAACAAGACCAAAACAATGTCTTTGATAACAGAGGAAATCAAATCAAAGTCCGAGGTACACCAAGGAGACGAATTGGGTCAGGTGAAATCCAAAGAGCTTCTGAAAGAGATTTCACTTCCCAATGGTCTGTTACCATTGAAAGACATCATTGAAGTTGGTTACAACAGAGAAACAGGTTTTGTTTGGTTGAAACAGAAGAACAGCATTACACACAAATTTGAAAAGATTGGGAAACTTGTTTCCTATGCTACTGAAATCACTGCTTATGTTGAAAATGGTAAGATCAAGAAACTCAATGGTGTCAAAGCCAAAGAGCTTTTGATTTGGCTTACCGTAGGTGATATTTATGTTGATGATCCACCAACTGGTAAAATCACTTTCAAAGCTAGTTCTGGACTTTCTAGAACTTTTCCTGTTTCTGCTTTTGAAGTTGAGGAATCAAATGCTGCTGGTGTCAAAGAGGTGTGAATCAGATATCGTCTGCATGCATGGGAAAGAAAGCTCTCAGATTTATAATATTGTTGCTATCTATTAAAATTTCAATTAATAAGTTTGTTGTTGCTCTTGTCGTTTATGTACTCCTTTTTATTTAATTTGTCTTAGTATTACTTTTCTTTACTAATGTATTGTCTCTACATTAATTAATAAAAATATTATGCGTGTATTTGTTTGAGGAATATATTGTTCAATCAAATTGTGTTTTCTAAGAAAAAAGTGGATATATTTTTCAGTCAAATTAACTTATTTTTCAATCAAATTAACTTCTTTATAAAAAATAAACAAGTAAACGATCAAATTCTTGAAGGGAAATATGCAAAAATAAAATGTTATTAAATACAAAAATAATCCAAGATGTCTACAAGTATTTTTATCAACATAATTTTTTCAAGAAAAAAACTAGCCAGTCAATCAAGCTTTGTTTGCAAGTTTGGAGAGGAAGAGATGAAAAGTTTTAGAAAGAAAAAAAAAAGAAAGCGGAAGAAATAAAAAACTTTAGAATGTGGGGGGTTTGACTTTTGAGAGCTTCATTTTTCTCCATCCTAGTTTTGGTAACTAAAAAATTGTATATATGGGAGAAGAGTTTTGGTGGGTTTAGGTGTATTCTTTGAATTTCATTTATGTTGTGATCATATTTTAGCTAAGCTATCTACGTCGTCCATTAACTTAATTTTAGATGACAATTTCTTCTTTTCTTTTTTTCATGTCATTTTCGTCATTTTGATTTGTTTGTATATGGTTTTTCAAGTATAAAATCTAAAATTTATATGAAAACATGAGTGAATAACCATAGACTTGAACATTAAGAGCGCACGTCAAAATAAAATCATAGATTGAATCTTGAAAATTCATATGCAAATTGATTAAAAGGACGAAAATGTCGTGAACAAAAACAAGAAAAGATGAAATTAATATATGAAATTAAGTTAAAGGACGATGGGTATAATTTTGTCTAATACTCTAAAAAAAATCTCTACAAATAAACATTTTCAAAAAATGTGAAAGATTTTACCATTTTTTTTATAGTTTTACTCTACAAAGTCCTCCCCTCCAAACTCCCAAACAAAAGCTAAGAGAAAATAACATAGTTATGTTAGGTGGCATTTTAGACTACTTATGAATACAAGATAGTTACATGTGAGATATATTTTATGCATCAGTTCATTTCAGAAAGTGCATAAAGGAAAAATTGGAATTCTTATCGTCGCTAAATACAATGCCTTCTCTCATGTCTTCAAGACCCTTACTTGAATGTATGGATCTTTTGCTGGTACCATATGAGGGACATAACTACATACTAGTGTTTTAGGGCGGTACATAAATTCTTGGCCATGTAAGATAAAAGTGATATAGGGGTCGTTTGTTATAGCCAAACATGTACTCTTGGTTTTCTGAAAATCAAGAGCTGGTTCTCTGAAAATATAGCAACTCTTGGTTTGAAATTCACCCAAATGAAACCTAAATCCATGTTGCTATATTTTTTTTTTAGGGTACATATTTTTTTTAACTCTAGTTTTTAAGAAAATGAGCTCTTGTAATTTGAAGTTTGGTCATAGTTAAGTAAAGTTTTATAAAAAAATTCTTTTAGCTAGAAATTGTACTCAATACTCCAAATCGATACGACTTTAATTGAACTCAATGTTCTTGTAATGTCTGTTGCTATGTCCATGTTGCTTTCAAATTCATTCTACAACCAAAAGCTGCAAAATAAAAAAAATGAGTGAAGTAAAAGTAGTATGAAAAATCACGATCAATACTAAGTTTTGTTCAATACTAGGTAATTATGACTTCGCTTGCGTGTCAAGCAACTTATTACTGCACTAGTAAATGAGCGGGTGCTTAACAATTGACATGTCTCCTTAATGAATGAATAGCTTTGTTTATTATAAGTTATCGGCTCAGTTGAATTACCGAGGGATGGAGTCTTAGGGGATGATCTCTGTTTGATTTTCTCCGGTGTTAATTTCAGTGGGTTAGTTTGACTTCTTCAGAAAAAAATGTTGTGTTCTCTATATTGATGATATTGAATCAGCAAGCCATTTGTTTCTGAATTGCACTAGGTCTCAGAGGTTCTGGGATTCAATCTTTAAATGGATGGATTGGAAGGCGGAGGGTTGGAGCACCGAGTTAGTCGATAATTTTCTCTTATTTAATTCAACGTGTAAAGAAAAGAAAAGCAAGAAAGTTTCTCATTTAATTTGGCTAAAACACAAAAATGAATAGCATCAACTTAGTCATTCAAGTTTACAAACATGGAAAGGGAACAAAATAATACCTCAAGAACTTGGTGATAAAACAGACGCATCCTTATCTCATCGTTAGCAGTCATAGAAAGCAAAGACAAAAGCTAAACGCCCATTTAAATTGTACTAAACAAATTCCTTTATTATAAATCAAGTTATGAGCAAAATATATAAAACTCATGATAAAAGAAAATAAGTTGCAATTCACATCAAACTGCATCAACAGAATTACAAAACAAAAACGTAGTGTCATCAACTCCTGTTACTAATAATTTTGAACACGCTGCTTAAAGTTAAGAAAAACTAAAGAAATCTTAAAACTAACCCAACAATACTTGTGAAAATCTTCCTTCATCTCCATCGTTAATTTCTTGATTAATAGTGATCTAATCGAAATCGATCAAAGCAAAGACTCCAATTGATTCATAAAATTTCCAAACTTTTTAAGTCTGCACCCTTCTCACGCTAATATGATCATGATTTGCTAATCATTCAACTATCCATTTCAAGCAACAAAAGAAGATAAAGCCATCATACTTTAAACAAGATTTTGTCATATGAATAATTATGTGTCTTGATTCGTTGCGGTCACTACTTGGTGTAGTCACTCATCTGAGTCATTGTATGTGCATTCTCTATTTTAAGACCTTTGATATATTTTATTAAAAAAAAATACAAGTTCGAGAAAGAGAGAGTAGAATGCATAGAAGAATCCTGATCCACAAGCTCATTTCCCCTAAAACCAGGAGTTAACACAATAAAATCCTTAGTAGCTCTTGGCTTCATATTTTTGGTTCATTTGCATGAAATATTACATTTCGTTGTACATGTTGATATTCAAATTGTTTTGACTGTTTACAACTTTTTCATTTGAGATATCAGCTTATGCCTCGGGAATCAGATCAACTCAAGTGCTAAAATGTTCAAAGTCCACATTTGCTAATAAATTATTTCACCGTTACAAAAAATTAGTCTAAAATCAAGAGACAGCATGCAGTTTACTAATCAACATCTTGAAGGCCACCAATCATGTCTGATTGTTATGTGGCATAGCACTATCAATAAGCATATGTTTGGCACCTACGAATACACCGCAGAATGGTTTTATCCTCTCCTAATGGAAACAAACAAAATACGAGGCAGAATGGTTTTAGTTCACTTTGTTTCTTCTTCGTTCACTTCATATTCTTCATCATCGTCATTCTCATCATCATCCTCATCATCAAGTTTATTTATTTGAGAGAATTTGCTTGGCTCCAATCCACTTTCATTGCTCATGAAATCAAGCCCAAACTTTGTGTCACGCTGCTTAACCAGAAGCCAACGCAGCAGTTTGTCTTCTTTATTTAGGTAATGCAGCTCTTTGTTGATTTCGGGAGTAGCCATCATGCTTACTTGCATCATTTGGCCCTACATTTATTAAAAACAGAATACAGCAACATATTAATTTGCAATTGCATAATTTCCATTCAACTTAGAGAAGAACATGTAATTCATCCTGTTTTACCAAAAGCAGAATCTCAAACTAAAAAGATATGTCAGTTTGCTGAAACTTCATCAGCAACATATGGAAAACAACACATTTGATAAGCACTTCACTTCGAGAATTTTCAATAAGATGTTCTTTGAATTCATATTTTTGAACCACATTGAGTAGAAAAGTCATACTCAGAGAGAAATTTCCAAAGAGCTTGTTTAGAGTTTATTTAGATTCAGCAGAACATGATATAACATAACTACTTGTTTCAGTGGAAGAGTTTCATAGTACATACCCATAAATTAATTCTGTCCTTAAGACAGTTTAGGTAAAGCTTATGCTAAGCTTATTTCTCGTCTCCATTTTAATTCTACCCAACCAAAAATCAATTTTTACAGCAGGAAACATTGAAAACACATAGTTTTTCAACATATATATCCATATGCAAATAGTCTATTAAATTAACTGTTTCAATTAACTAAGCTGTTTCCAAAACACCCCCATAATCCTACTATTTTGATATCAAACAAATCAACATCTATGTCAAACCTAAAGCTGTATGAAACAACTCTACAGATTCTTTAACATAGCACCACAACCATTTTCACATCGACCTATGCATCACTTTTTTTTTTTGGTAGCACAGCTCTGTCCATTACCAATACAACCCAAATAACAAAAACAGTACAGCACTAAGGTTTTAATTAGAACAGAAAAAAGGGGAAACGAGTTTACCTAAATTATATAATAGAAATAGAAAAGAAATGAATAAACCGTGCATTATAACACAGAACAATTAATGTGACACTCTCACCTGGTAAAATCTGCCATCACGTTTTTTCACGCCATATCCCAACTGAACCGTTCCGAAACTCTTAACCTCAGTGACAACCCCATTTCTTTTACACACATGTTTTCCGATCCTCGCAACTAAACTGATAAGGGCTTCTTTTTTAACATTCGGCTTGAATAGAAGCATGCAATCATAAGGAGGCATCTTTTAACTTCCTCCAACCTCTATCTGCATGTCATATACCAAATTAATCAAGTTTAAAGAAATATTTTTAATTAACAATCATCCTTCAAATTATGCAATCAAATACAAATTATTGGCATTGCATAAATGCAAGTTTGTTTGAAACTCTTAGATTTTATATTGGGCCTAACTCATCCTTACAAAACAACCGGCTAGTAAGGTGAGGGACGCCCATGCTCTATAAACACTGCACAGGCCATATGTCCAAGTGACATGGGACTAAATCCAACCCGTCAAAGCCAACACAATGAAGGTGTTGGAGGTTGCAATGAAGGCAACCCATATGCCGCAATTAGGCGACTAGGGGCGAACCACAATGAAGGCGGAATTTCCAACAGAAACGAAATAGGAGAGTAGCGGTTTCATCAGAAAAGGAGAGTGGCAACAACGGTAAGAAATTCACTTTAACAAAAAACACTTGCATCAAATCAATATGTAGAAAATAAGTGAAATAAAGTCGTCATAACATGGCAACTCAGCCGACCCTAGTTGGCTCACCACGGTTTGGGGGTAAAAGTGAGTCAGTGAGACTGACTTACTTTGTAGTGAGCCAGAAAAGGCACAACCCAGTTTTAAGGCAAAAAGTCATCTGATACAAATATTAAAACACATGGTTTGGTTTGATTTGTATGACTTCCTTAACAATATTTGATGCGATTAAATACGATTGAAATCGAATTTGTTGATTAAATATTTACCAATTCACAAATTGTATAAAATTACAAAAACCATTCTAAGCAGTAAGCAGAGTTATTTAAACCTCTCATTTCACAAGTAACACTTTGAATTCCAGCAGAGTTGACACAACATAATTGCATTGTAAGACATTAACCTAGATTTATGATGGATTAACATATAAACAAGAGAGGTAACTAACATAAGCAAATTGACCAGATTACTAGCAAGCAACACTCTTATGCATTAAAATTCAATAAGAATAAGAACAATAAGAGGGAATTTTTTAGACTACTCACAAATATATCAACACTCCGGGTACAAAATTTGCGCATCAGCTGAATGAGTTATTCTAAAGCAACAATTCATTCATGATATTGATCATAATGCCATAACAGATGCAAAATAACTCACAATCACAGGTATGTTTGGATCATTAATCTCGTTATTATTTTGATTTAAAAAAATAATCTCAAATAGATATAAAAATATAGACTTTCTCCTCAAAAACCCTCTAAAACCATCAACCCAAACATACTCTTAGAAACCCTTTTCTTCAGAATTTAGATGCACGAAATTGCATGTAAATGAAGCACATCATCGGAGTACAAAAAATTAGCGACAATTTGACACTATTAAAGTTGGGATTGAAATCGAAACTTGGAAACACAGAAAAATGATATGTAAGAAATTGGGAACTACGCATTGAAGAAAGAGAGAGATACATACCTATGGGTTTGGAAGCGTCACAAGAGACGGCGACGGAATGTGAAGAGCACGCGCGGCCGCAAGGGGGAGAGGTTGCGAGTGTTTTTTCTTTGTGTGGGACTCTGAAGAGAGAAAGAGACAAGCGTATAATTTTGTAGACTGAACCGGTCTTATCAAGGTGGATTCGACCGCCCGGTTCAACCATGGTTCGGTCACATGACCTCTCGTGATTTTGTAAAAGCTACAAATTTAAAGTTTTTCAAAAATTACCGTGAGTTATTTTAATTCTAACATATTTATCATGATACCAAATATTCTTTCAATCTTTTGTTCATAATTTATTTATTAATACTATTATCATAAAAGTCATGTTAAGGTAAAAGTTTCGTATAAAATACAACATTAACATTTCATAGTAACGAGACTCTTTTTAAATCTTAAGTGAATGTCCATTATAATCGTGAGAAAATATACAAAACTCAATTCAATGTTTAAAAAAATAAAAACAACTTAGTCTCTGAGAAAGATAAATCGAAACAAGTGAGTCTCTACTCTTTTTACAATTTGTTTGGTTGATGAAGAAATAGAGAGAACAAACACAGAAAAGAAGAGATTATTTAGTAGTTTTAACTAAGAGAAAATAATATAAATGTCCTTGAACAAAAACCGTAGAGACGTTGCATTATAAATGTATGGGTTGAGGTTCGATCCCCAACACCCCACATAAATTCTCAATGTATTAGAATTTTAAAATAGTATATAGTTGTATACTTCGTTAGTCAAAATAGTATTTGAATTTAAAATTGGTTAATATTGTCATATTAATCCTTGAATATACCTACTTATTGTCATATCAGTCTTTACAAATACTTAGTGTTATATCAATCTATGTATCAAAAAAAGTTAATGCAAGCATTGATAAACTATTTTGACTAGCAAAATGTACAATAAAAACTATATTTAAATTTTGATACATTGAGAGACTAACTACTATTTACATATTTAGAGAACAAAATAACTATTATCACGAATATGCAAATCTTTTATTTAATTATTTATTTATTTTATTCATTGAGGCGGAGTTATCAGAATCCTAATTTTACAATGTTTGCCATTTGCAGATCGAGGCTGAAGATAGTGTAACTAGGGAAGGGTACAAACAGATTGTGAATGAATTGGAGAAGTTAAAGATGGAACTAGCAGATGAAGTTAAACAAGTGATATGTTTCAAGTATACTCCCTACGTTCTATAATATAACAAAAAAAAAATTATTTTATTTGTTTTAAAATATAAACAAAAAAGGCAAACTTTTATCTTATTTAATCTTTTTTTTTTTTAAATCTCTTTTTTAAGAATTTTTTTTGTTTATTCTCATAAAATTAAATGCAAATTATATTTAATTTTCGCTCCCTTTCATTTTTTCAATAACCAATAGCCAATGAAAGTTATTTTTACCTCTTTCTATTAAACTTTTAAAAAAAAAAACACAAAAAACTATACTCCAAATTCTTATGTTTTAGTTTTCTTAATAAGTGTGATTTTATTTTTTTTTCTTATAATTTGGAACGGAAGGAGTAATACTTGCGGTGGAGCAATGCATGGTTAAGGTAGGATATAATGAGGCAATATAGTCATTAGAAGAATTTAAGTCCCACATCGCTTAAATGTTTTAAATCTTCAGTGTTTATATTACCCTACACCACCTTGTTGCTTGTCCCTTCGGGGACATCCGATAAAATTGGAATGATACAGAGAAGATTAGCATGGCCCCTGCACAAGGATGACACACACAAATTGAGATATGGTCCAAATTTTTTTGCCATTTTCGATTTCTGAGTTTCTTCCTCTCATTCTTTACGACCTTAGCTAGGTAAGGTTTTTTTTGTTGACAAAAGCTAGGTGAGGTTGTTTTGTTTGTTTCATTTTATTTTAGTTATGTAGAATCTAGAATCCTGTTTTGTTTCATTTATCTAAGGGATTGGTAAACCTGCATAGGGATAGAAATGCTACCATAGATTATTTGACCATATGATCAATCAACAAAGAGACATGTAGTAATAGGGATTTCCAGCATGTGTTTTGAATATTTTAATCAGTTGTTAGAACCTTGAATTCAGTAACCAATCTTAAGGGTGTAACCGTAATGTACTTGGCGCATGATCCATGTATGAGGAACTTTGGGCTTGGCTCTTCAATTACTGATAGTGCAAGGAAGAATCGAAAACGATAGAAAATTATGGAGAATAATGTAGAACATTATGAAACTTTTAAGATGTCAAAGAACTTTCAAGAATATTACAAAATAAAGTCATAGTGATTAGGATCATCTTAGCATCTTTAGAACTTTCTAGGCACATGAACTAGATATTAGCATTTCTAGAAAGTTCTTATAACTAAGTAGTAGCATTAAATGTTTCTAGAACTTTCTACGTGGAGCCTTGCTAGAGTACTATAAATAAGGCTCATCACCATGTTTTTTGGCACATTCAGATACTCAAGCATTGAAGAATTCAAATAATAACAATTTTCTTTGAGTATATTAGAGAGTGTCTCTATTTTCTCTACCTTTCATTTTGTCCTTGAGCCAGTAAAGGTCTAGCCTCTCCTCCCCTGCTAGTGGTTGTCCTCTTTAGTCCCCCCCCTTTTGCATGCTGACCAAGTGCATAGAGGTAAGCATCAAATGCTGCTGCATATACAGCTCTTACTATGCAGAATCCATGCCAACATAACTCTTCACAACTTAAACCATTCAACAAATTAGTGAGACTATTAACAGGTAACTGATGTACACAAATTATATATCTTTACGATAGATTAAAAGAATTTGGATCTTTGGAATCGCTTGGAAATGTTTATTTACAGTTTAGCTAGACTAATCTTATGTCATAAGCACTTACACAAGTGTAAAAGAGCCCATTACATGTTCATTAGCTGCCGATTCAAAAATCTTTCCATCATAATTTATGAAAAACAACAGCTTATGCAATAACTTATACATAAACATGTATGATAAACATTAAACACTTAGTTAGTAAGTGTCTAATTAAAAAGTTTATACAAACACACTCTTAGATTAGAATTTAAGGCATAGTAACTTATCAGTTACGTAATAAATCACATTGAGTACTTACTCTAGACATAAGTTCTGATGAAGTGAATTGAAAATTCAGTATGCCAACAGAAACAACAAATGACATTTTCAGAGTAGCAATAGCATCTTAGTAGTTCTAGAGTATTTTACCTAGTTGTTAACAATATAGAGAATTAGAGAAAAGAAAGAATAACACAACAAAGGCGGCTAGGATTTCATTTTTTGTCACGTGAGAATTGAACCTGAGACCTTGAGGAGGAGCACACTCCAAGGTCCCAAGCCAACGTCACCATGTCAATTCAAGTGGGTTGCAGCTAGGATTTCATTAGAATGAGCAAACTTATGAATACTAATTTTTTTTTTTTGAAAGAATATACAGTGAAATATATATAGATTAAACTACCTTATGAGGTAAAAAGACAGGGCTAAACTTTGATTCACATTGTGAGAAGCATAACCATCGCTTGCTTCAGTTGTTAAGTGCGTGTATATCCCACATCGCTTAAATGTTATGCATCTTCAGTGTTTATATATCGACACAGAGCAATACGGCTAGTCCCTTCGGGGACATCTGATAAAATTGGAATGATACAGAGAAGATTAACATGGTCCCTGCCCAAGGATGACACACACAAATTGAGAAATGGTCCATTTTTTTTTTCTTTTTCATTTCAATAACTGATTAACTATTAAGAATTCTGAATGAAACAGATTATTTCACTGTGTTTTAAGAATTCTGAATGAAACAGATTATTTCACTGTGTTTTAATATTAACTAGAATTTTATTTTAAAATATTGCAGCACCATGGATTTGATGCAGGTCAGCGCCAGTCAATCTGAGCTGGAAGTGGAAAACAATCCTTAAAGGATTAGATTCTAAGCATGGAAAAGTGAGTTGAGAACAGATTCTAATTCTATTCTAGGACCAGGTTTTCCTTTGTCTTATGTTACAAAGTTTATGCCATTCAAAATTTTGACTAACTAGATGTTTGTGTATGTGGAGTCTTTTTTTTTTTCCAACCTTTAAATAGTGTCAAATCATATTCTTGATCATGCTTGATTAGGAAATATCTAATCTACTATAGACACTCCATTCAATATTAAACATGTGCTACTGAACTTGTGGGGGGGACCTTTTCTAGAACCTTTGAATATCTAAATACTACTTTTATATATGTCAACTATCAAATGGAATGTAATAACAGTTTCTTAAGAAAGTGCAAGTTTTATTAATAGCCATATGATCAAGCAACAGAGACATATAGTAGTAATAGTGATGGATAAGGAAATTATTTTAACATGTGTTTTAAACATTCTCCATGTAGCCGGCCCCACTTAGTGCTACTGCGATAAGACTTGGTTGTTGTTGTTCTTGTTGATGATGTGCTTTAAACATTCTATCAGTTGTTTGAACCCTGAACCCTGAGTTCACCAATAGATATTAACAGTGTAACTGTAACGTACTTGGCACATGAATCATGTGTCAGGTAGTCATAACAAAACATAGGCGGAACATTGGGATTGACTCTTCAATTACCGATAGTGCAACAATTACAATGGTCTAGTTTTCAAGCATTTTGTATATTTTAATAAGTAATTTATCCACTATGATATGCTCTTTATATATATGTGCTACTTGACTTAAATGAAAGGAAGAAAAACTCTGCAAAGTTTAGCAAGTTCCAAAGTCATTTCTCTTTGCATCTTAAAAAAGAGAGTATATTTGCAAAAGCCATGACCATATACATCTAGTATCAATTGGTCCCATAGATCTTTATATTTTTATGGTATTCCATGTAGTAGATTCTTGGAGCCACTTTATTCTATTTCAGTAGCTATGCATAGCCTTTTTATTTCTTTGATTGCATTCATATCAATGCATAACAGTTTTCTTCTCTTAATTATCCATGCAAAATGATTATTGAATCAAGTAGGAGACATTGTTTTCATTTTAGCTATGCCTTTTTTCTTTGCCTTTTCCTCTGTCACTATACTTGTTCACAAAAAACTTGTCCAAACTGTGGCTCTATGAAAGTTCCATACCCTTTGAGCACGGAACCAAACTGTGGCGATCCATTCTATAGACTTCATTGTGATCCTCATTCTCAAAAGCTTTACTTTGACACTCTCAACGGCAGTTCCTATGTTGTACTCAGAATCATGTCTTCAATCCAGCGCATGGTGTTGCAGCCACCACCATGGTTACCTGGTTCATGTGTCACACAAGACATGCCTGTAAGCAATGGTATTTGGTTAAATCAGTCACTTCCTTTCAACATAACTTCATCCAACACAGTGTTCATTTTCAACTGTTCCCCTCGCCTCTTGGTTTCTCCTCTTAACTGCTCTTCCTCTAGTATTTGTCATCATTATTTGGAAAATTCAGGTCATGTTGACGAAAATCGAGCACTTGAGTGTGCAAGTGGTCTTCACCCTTGTTGCACCTTTGTTGCCGGCGGCATGCCTTCAGCTTACAAGATTCGCCTTCACAGTTCCGGTTGCAAAGCATTCAGAAGCATCCTTCATTTGGACCAAGACAAACCTCCTAATCAATGGGAGGAAGGCTTAGAGATTCAATGGTCTCTTCCACCTGAACCTGTCTGCAGGACACAGAGTGATTGTTCTAGAGACTCTAAGTGTTCCCCTTCTGATAGAGACGCACTCTTTCGTTGTCTTTGTAAGAAAGGATTCCATTGGGACCCTTTTGCAGCAACCTGTGTAAGGTACAAGAGAAAATCCAAATGGAAAACCAGCTTGGTTGTCTCAATAGTGGTTATTGCTTTTTTTTCATTGGCTGTGATTCTTGTGATCATCACAAAGTCCTTAAAACACTCTAACTACAGGGAGAAGCAGGCCAAGGAAAGAGAAATTGTGCTGAAATCAAGCACTGGAGGGGAGAAACCTTACAAAATGTTTCAACTGAAAGAGTTGAAGAAAGCAACAAACTGTTTTTCACAAGACAGGATCCTAGGAAGTGGTGGCTTTGGGGAAGTTTACAAAGGTGAACTACAAGATGGAACTATTGTAGCTGTCAAGAAAGCCAGAGTTGGTAACCTCAAAAGCACACAACAAGTGCTTAATGAGGTTTCAATACTTTCTCAAGTCAATCACAAGAACCTAGTAAGACTCTTAGGTTGCTGTGTGGAATCTGAGCAGCCTTTGATGATCTATGAGTATATCTCAAATGGGACCCTCTATGACCATATTCATGGTAGGTATCCAAATTTTCTTGACTGGAAAAAAAGGCTTAAAATTGCTTTTCAAACAGCTGAAGCATTGGCTTACTTGCATTCTTCTGCACACACCCCTATTTACCATAGAGATGTTAAGTCAACAAATATACTATTGGACGATGAATTCGACACAAAAGTTTCGGATTTTGGACTCTCCAGATTGGCTAACCCGGGACTTAGTCATGTGTCTACCTGTGCTCAGGGAACACTAGGATACTTGGATCCTGAATACTACCGCAACTACCAATTAACCGATAAAAGTGATGTTTATAGCTATGGAGTTGTGTTGCTTGAGCTCTTGACTTCACAGAAAGCAATAGACTTTTCTCGCGATCAAGATGATGTCAACTTAGTAATTCATGTGAGTCAGTATGCAAGCAATGGTGCAATCATGCAAGTGGTTGATCAAAGGCTTCTTCTATCAGTGGAAATGGAACCTTTAAGTAGTAAATTGATCACAAGCATAGAACTCTTTTGGGAGCTTGCACATGATTGTCTTAGGGAGAAGAAAGTTGAAAGGCCTAGTATGAGGGATATTGTGGAACGCCTCCTATGCATAATTAGGATTCAAGATCAAGAGTGAAGTATACATAATGTGGTTCTGTTTGATAATAATAAGTGTATTGTGTAACAGTGAGCCTAATGTTTAATTATTAAGCTGTGTTATTTGTGACTGAAAAAATTCAGTTCGAATACTTATTAAGTTTAGTAGATAACTAATAAATATAACAATTACCGCAATTCGGTTGGTAGCTCCATGAATATATTGATATGTAGGCGTTGGGGATTGAACCACGAATTCCTCACGTCTCCCCACTTATAGTGTATGAGTCTAGTCACTAGGTTACTCGGCCAAAAAAAAAGTGGTTGCAACTTATCTACACAACACAAATAACTATAATTTTAAATGTCATTGACCAGAATTTTCAAGTGTATATTTGACGTAAATTGTGCTAATGTATATTTGAAAACCTAAAAATCATGTATATTTAACATATTTTGGATGGTTATAATGGGTATCTTGTATATTTCAATATTTGAAAACCTTGGTTAATGACGTTTAAAATCTCAAATTGTTGTTGATTTTTGTTGTCAAACTTGCCTTTGAAAATATCATTTCTCTTGGTTATTTATGCTGAAAACTTGGTTGTATTGATATATGTAACAATGTGCAAATGGAGTCTTTGAAGGATAATGTGCAGCCCACTGAGAAAGGAACTAAAGTGATTCCAAAACTGGTTTTGATTGGATGACAAAGAAACATTAGAATCATATGCCATCTTCTTTAGAAAGTATGAACTATATTATTCAAAAGTATATGCAAGTATTGGAATTGGGAATATTTGGAATGGTTTGTATTGTCCTACAAAGTGGTCTTCCTTTTGCAACTTAGGAAAGTGTTTTCACTCAATGTTTTAAAATGGAAATTTCGTTTTCTTATAGTAGGAAAGCACCATCATGGTTATGATTAGTCTAATCCATGAAGGATTATGTGCAATTTTTTACATAAAAGCCCTCCAAAGGTTGATTTATTTTTACTTAACCTAAAGTCATGGATACTTATCAATCACCCATCACTTATCATCTGCATATATATACTAGATTCTCCAAAAAAAAAAATCAAACCAATAAATCATGAATATACACCACTTGCTAACTTTTTTCCCCACATGTTCCCTCTACTGGAGGACTATTGACTCGAATTAGCGACACTATATGGTTGACGTCGTATCATATTGTTCACGTATGCCACATAAGTAACAACGTTTAAATACTTGGTTGATTTAGTTTATTTTGTGTTCTTAAGTCATTGTTATTTTATGACAAAATTGATTTTTTTTTTTTATAATCCGTAAAAATATATGGTTAATGAAGTGCAAATACTTACTTAATTCAGTTCATTACATGGTTAACGAGTTATCAACTTTTTAACATAATTAATTTCTGCTTTATAAAACCACTGCAAAGGATATGCTTAATGACTTGCACACACTTGGTTAATCAATTCATTAGTGGTTCTTGAATTATTTTGATACCATGTTACTCACAATCGGCTAAAAATGATTTTGCCATTGACTTGTAAATACTAGATTATTTCAATTCATATTATGGTTAACAAGTTACTTTGACACTATATACTATATGATTTAATTTTATGGTGGAAAACTTGATTATGTGTGGAAATTAAAACTTTTTAAGGAAAAAATATCTTATACTTTAGAAGAGTGGTATAAGTCAAAAGCTATGTGATTAACTCCTATAATGCGTTGCATAATTCTTTCAAGTTCCACTGCTTCTTCTCAATGGGAGAGGCAGTTAATTATGGCTTCACAAAAAGCTTATTGTGTTGGTAATGGCAGCACTGATTACGCATAATGCAAATGTTGCCCATCTTGGAGTACAAAACGCCTTCTAAGCTGAGCTCTTGAGTGCTATTTTGACTATTAAAATTTCAAATATGTATTTTCATATGCCCCATATAATGCTTAGAATTTAGTGAAAACACCTATTAGAAGATAGCTTTTTTCCATAGGTTCTGTAAGCAAAAATAACCGAATCGAAAGATACATTTCCATGGGTTGAATAGCTTAGAAGCCACTAAAGCAATTTCTAGAAGAGCATTGCTATATTTCGCGAGAGGAAGCCTCACGAATACAAGCTTAGCCAATCAAAATGCAATGCCTAGCGAAATACACGGCAGAATACATGGAAGCCAAATCCATAAAATATGTCAACTGGCTTGTGAACTCATTCACTTTGAATTCATTCACTATCCATAGCATTATTGTTTCTAGAATTGACATTCTCTTTGGTTTGAATACTAGGTGAGCCAACTGCATGTTGTTCACAACTCAAATGAGATGTTTCGAATTTTAGAAGAGAATGCTTGCGCCAAGTTTCCTTTGGTATCTTATCTTATCGCATATGGTTTTATTTGGTGGGACTAAATCCCACAATTTATTTTTTAGAAATTTTATAGAAATAAAAATAATATTCCTAACTTTAACCAACAATAAATTTGATCAAGTGATTTAGACACGTAAGCAAGTAATGAGGGCTTTGATCCTTACCAAATTTACGAAGAAATTCAATTAAAAAGGAGAACTCGTCTGATTCAATTGAAATGATAGTATTAGTTTTTTTAGGGAAAAATATTTTTATTTTGAGGGGTTTGAGGGGAAAAATATTATAAGTTATAAAACTTATCTAAATATAAAATACAAGGTCCACTTTTTCTAAACCCACAATAGATAAAGTTTCAGTGAGCTACTTCTCTCCTACGTTCTTAAAAGCTTCCAAAACTTCTTTTTCTTCTCAAATTTGACCTCCAAATTAGTCAATCAAGAAGATTCTGTCCGGATAATGCTTAGTTGAAATTTTCAATATTTTTAATCATTTTAAAAATCTATACTAACCAATTAGGATGTGTAAAATGTTAACTTCAATTTTTCAAGATTTTAATACATTCAGATTGAGAGTTGGAGACCAATCTAGATCTGTGAAATGCTAACTTGTACTTTTCCACAAATTTTTGCATAAAGATTGTAAAACTATTTTCTAAATTTATAAAACTTTTAATACATTGTATGCAAATTGCTCGCATCAAAATTTTCATGATTTTTTAAACACTTAAATTGGCCAATCCAATTAGGCATGCGCGTGGCTTCCTAAAGTCGTTCAGGTTTAAACCAAGTTGTTTGGGCTTTAGTGGTAAGGAGCTCCTTCCAATGACATACTCGAGGAATACCGGGTTCGATTCTCAGGGAGAACAACGCTTGGCCAGTGTGCATGTCTCTACGCACGAGCCAGATTGGTCGTCTGCCATTGGTGGGTCTGAAACCGGTGCGAAAGCAACAAAAAAAAAGTCGTTTAGGTTAACAACCTTATTAATATCGTTTCACTTTCCTCGGCTTGATAAAAATAACAGATAACTGATAAAATAGTTGATAACTTATAACATGTGACGGATGACTTATAGTTGATAAGCTAATTAAAATATTTGATAAAAATAGCGGTTCAACTGGTTGATAAATGTAAAATGACATAAAAGGGTATGCTAAAAAATTGTTATACATTTAAGATTTTATTACATTTTAAATTAATTTTCTAAAAAAAAATTAAATTAATATTAAAAAGTTATGTTTAAAATGTAATAAATTTACTTTTTTTTGTAAGAGTTTAATGGTGTGAGTCGACAGTTCGAAATAACTTTGTACACACAGCCAATCAAAATATTCAGAATTGTCACATAATTAAAAACATTAATTGATGTGACAATTTTTAATGTTTTTAAATATTTTGATTGGTTGTGTGTGCAAAGTTGTTTTTAATTGTCGATCCACCACCATTAAACTCTTTTTTTAATTTAATATATCTTTTATATATTATTAAATTAATTTTATTCATTAAGATTTTATTTTAAACTTAGTTTCCCGTTTTTTGTCAATATTTAATTTGCATTTTTATACTTTATAAATATTAAACATTTTTTTAATGAGATTGTATTATTTTTTGTGTGAAAATACATGCAAAATTTAGTGATATTATATACTATATATTCAACCAACACTATTGAATATATATTGTAAAAAAAATCGTTCAAAATATATCTGTGAAATCTGTAACAATAAATTGTTTTTTAAAGTCGGTGTTTTTCATTTATTGATTTTCATATATAATCAATTTGATTTAAGAAGAGCACAACAATTGTCATTAGACGAGGAACCTTACCCCCTCCTTTAACTTATCTCGTTTGATATAATTTCTACAAAGCCTTAATATTCAAGTCCTCGTAGGTGAGAGGTATATTAAAATAATATTAGTGGTGTTATTTGATATTTGATTAATTTTAAATTTTTTATATTCAAGTTTATTTTCAACTAATCAATAGCATCAACATTCAACAAAAAAATATCAATAGCATCAACATTCAACAAAAAAATATCAATAGCATCAACTAAGTTTAAATTACCTCTTTAAGGAAAACATACCTTAGTAATACTAACAAAACCAAATATAGAAATAGAGTGAAATAAAAATGGTATAATTATGTGCTCGAGATTTTCGGGTGTCAATCCATTGCTTGGTCTTGAACCGTCAATCTTTGAACTCTCAATTTTTATCCGCGGGAAGGGAAAAAACGAGTAAAAAACCCCTTTTTTAGAGATTAAGGTCCGGGGGTTGGTTTCGACTAGGGAAGGTGTTAAGCACCCTAATCGACTTCGGTACTCCGAAGGAGCCTCTCACCTAAACTAAACTTGTGCTAATTATTCGCTTATTTATTTATGAAAAGTATTGCCTAAAATCTAAGTGTAAGAATGGAGGGAGAAGATGTATGTTTTTGTTATTTTTATTGATTTGGAAGGATAAATCCTTTGCCTACATACCCGAAGACGGGATCAAAATCATGTAGTTCACCTCAAAAATTTCTTTTGGTGAGTTGGATTGTTTTTAACAATTTTGAAAAAAAAGTTTTAAGAAGGAGATTAGAGGCCTCAAGGCATAAGGAAGAAAAAATAATGTGAGGTTGGTTCAATTTTAATTAAAGAAAATAAAGTTTAGAACATTTAAAGTTGATTGAAGTTTGATTAAGAAAATAAAAGAGAAAAAGATCACTTGGTTTGTTTCCAAGGTTTGTTAAGAAAATATTTTTGAAGTTTTGATTATTTGATTTTTTGGAAATTTGATTTTTTCTAAGTTAAGCGTAAACTAAAAAAACTATACGTAACGGCGTGAAGTAATAAAAAAAAAGCGAGAAATTTACAAAGGACGTTGGATCCTAAGCAAATCCTCAAGTTTAAAATGAACCTAAAATTACTAATAGTTTGATTTTAAGAAAATAATTAAAGTCCAATTATTAACCTAATTTGTTACTAATTCATTTTTGGGTCCTCGATCACGGTCATGACATAAAGCGGTAAAAAATTAAAGTGTGTGATTGTGTCGGTGCATGTGTCGGTGCATATTCTCATTACTTGGATATTTACATGGGACCTAGATACATTCTAAAGTCTCAAGCAAAACGTAAATGACGAGAAAAAATAAAGTGCGAGAATCAAAATTACATCAAAGTCCTAAATACACACTAAAAATTATGAAACATAAACTAATCAAAATGATGAAGCGATAGTAAGAAAATAAAATGCAAACATATAAAATAAGCACATACGCTAAATAAACCAAATATGCATGTAATGATTTTTTAAGTCTAGAATGCATGAGATAAAAAATATGGTCATTATATGAATTAGATAAAAATGCATGGTATGAAAGGTGATTTAAATTAAAATGCATGTGATGAAAATTAAATCCACAAGTAAACTAAATGATATGACAAATATAACATGAAATACTAAATTGAATAAAATGCATGAAAGTAGTAAAAGATTTTTATGTTTAAGCCGAACCAAGGAACAAAATACATGAAATAAAATTAAACCACTAACTAAATAATACACAATGCATACTAATTGAAATTCTTAAAATGAATGTAATAAAATTTTAAAGCACCAAATAAGCTAATAAAATGCATGATATAATTTTTAACATGAGTGATTAAAGTGTTAAAAAAACGCATGAATTTAATATGGTTCACGTATGGAAGAAAATATGCAGGGAAGGGTATAATAAGCAAACACAGGGGTATAAACAGCAAAACTGTAGACACAGCTCACAAAACAAATGGGCCAAGGAGAGGAACCGGTTCGGTTCAAGCCTGGATCGGGTCACAGGTGAACCGAACCGGTTTAGGAGTATATAAAAAATAGATCCGGTTTTTAAATTCATTTCACCATTATTTCCTCTCTCTAAAACACCAAAACAAAGAGGAAGAGAGAGAAGCTCTCTCCTCTCTCTAAAGAACCAGTCGCCGGAGAAGAAAGAGGGACGGTGGCCGGAGCTCCTCCGGCGCGGTGGCCGGCCGTAGCGCCGCCGCGCCGGAGCTAAATTCTTTTTTTTTTTGAAATTTTTTTACATCAAAATGTTCGTCTTCTTCTCCTCTTTCATTTTCCGAAAACAAAAACAAAAAGGGGTGGAGGGTTTCGGCTAGATCTAGGTTTGAAGTTACGAATTTTTTGAGTAAAAAAAAAGGAAAAAACGAAAAAGAAAAGAGAGCACTACCTCTTAGCCTTTGATTCGGTTCTGTTGTTGTTGTTGTTGTGTGCGATTTGGCTCTGTTTTGGTTCCGTTTTGGCTTGTATGTTGCTGTTCCGGTTCCGTTTCTGCTGTTGTTGTTGTTGATACCGGAAAAAAAATGAGTCTTTCTCCTCCCCTAGTCCATGGCCGAATTCGGCCTAGTTGTTGTTGTGAGGGAAGAGTCCGAAAATTTGTTGTTCTTGGTGGTTTGTGTGATTATGTTGCTAGTTTGGATCGGTTTTGTGTGTTGTTTATGTGTTGTTCATGTACTTGAAAATTTGTTCTTGATGTTTTTGATTTTTTTTTTTTGTGTTATGTTGGTTTTGATCTGGAAAAAAATGAAATGAGAAAAATTTAGTGTTTGTGATGTGATGGGGCTGCGGCTACAGTGATTGTGTTCTTGGGCAGTGTGAAAAAATGACAGCCTATTTATAGGCTGTCTCCTCTAGGGTTTCTCTGGTACATTGTAATGACTAAAATACCCCCAGTGGGTCTCTGATACAAAAAAGACAGCAAGACAGACCTGGACCAATGCAAAGAGGACACATGGACATGGACTAAAATTTGGACCAAAAAATATTAAATAAAAAAAACGAAAATTAAAAATAAAAAAGAAGTAAATGATAAAATAAAAATGATAAATAGTAAAATAGAATAAATAAAAACTTTTTAAATAAAACAAATTAAAAAAGGATAAAAGGGAAATAAATAAGTAAATAAAAAAACTTAAAACTGTCCCTTCGGAACCAAATGAGGTACTTCAAAGTAACCTCTCTGCCGAAATTTCGTCTGAAACGACGAGACTCTTCAGTGTTTAAAACGCTAGTAAAAAACAGAAAGTAGCAACGACATGTTGTAAAATGACAAGACAAAAATGAGATTTAAGCGGATAAAAGTTTGAGAAAAGACGAGTAAAATGTTTGCAAAGCGTACAGATAAAATGCTGAGATATATACATGTAGAATGCTAAAAAACTGATGAAATATCGCGAAATAAAAACGTAGGAATTTGAGAAAATAACCCGGTACAACGACTTTAGATGCCGAGTAAAAGAAAACAAAACGGTCAAAAAATGGGGTATGACAGATGCCCCTATTTAAGTTTCTTCGCCACAGAGGTTTGAAAACGAAAGTTTCAAACTGATGGGTCGAGGAGACTTAAATATCAGAGTACACCATTTTGATCCGTATCAACTGTAAAATGCTATGAACGCTATGTTGATGCGTGCGATGTTGTGAATGTAATGTTAAGTGCAGTGTTATGAATGCAATATGGTGACGATGACCTGACTGGGGACCAAAGTTCACTGGAAAACAAAAGCTTGAAAATGGTAAAGGTAAATGCAATGTTGGTGTTTGCTGTCATTGTTGGAGAGCAAGACACAGGAAAAGCGGTAAATGTAGTGTTGTGTTTGCTGTCATTGTGGGAGAGCAAGACACAGGAAAAGCGGTAAATGTAGTGTTGTGTTTGCTGTCATTGTGGGAGAGCAAGACACAGGTAAAAAGCGGTAAATGTAGGGTTGTGTTTGCTGTCATTGTTGGAGAGCAAGACACGGAAAAGCGGTAAATGTAGGGTTGTGTTTGCTGTCATTGTTGGAGAGCAAGACACGGAAAAGCAGTAAATGTAGAGTTGTGTTTGCTGTCATTGTTGGAGAGCAAGACACGGAAAAGCAGTAAATGTAGAGTTGTGTTTGCTGTCATTGTTGGAGAGCAAGACACGGAAAAGCAGTAAATGTAGAGTTGTGTTTGCTGTCATTGTTGGAGAGCAAGACACAGGAAAAGCAGTAAATGTAGGGTTGTGTTTGCTGTCATTGTTGGAGAGCAAGACACGGAAAAGCAGTAAATGTAGGGTTGTGTGGTGAAGGTAAGACTTGAGAAAATATTGGGGAAAAATGAAAGTTGTATTTGTAGACTGAAGGTTTGTGGAACTAGTCATTTGAAATGTATACTCGGTGATATCTTTGGGTTAGACACACTGGGGATGACATTTTGTTGTTTTGTTTTGTTTTGTTTGTTTTTTTTGGACTTTGTCGAAACAAGAATCAAGGTGGTCGATGCAATTGTGTATAGATGACCTTTGTATGTATGTGCATGAAAGTGTATATGCTTGAATATGTGCACGCATGTGCATAAATGTATGTATGTATGTATGTATATGTGTATGTATTCATGATTTGTATGAATATGTGAGTGTATGTGTATAAATGTATGTATGTATGTATATAAATGTATGTATGTATGTATATATGTGATTGTAGATAACTTGACGAGACAAAACTGAACGGCTAAGGTGAGAGTCGGTCCCAAGTCGCAAACATAAACACTCAGCAAACTTCCTCGGAGATAGTGACGCTGGAGAGTCAGGAAACCTCCTTGAATATAGTAACGCTGGAGAGAAATCAAGTCACCGCCGAGGTGAAGTCCGGTATGAAGTAATAGTTGACGATGAAGTAAACACACCTTGAGGATGAAGTCCGTTAATCAAAAATCTGACAGAAGTCGCCATTTGTAAAACGCCCCAGAGTGCTTTCTCGTGGGTACACTTCACTAGTCAAGCTTTTCTTTTGCATTGTTTTTTTTTGCTTCTTTTTTGAATCCCTAACTTTTGCCTGGACTGCCCTTTCGGGTTTTCAATCCATCGGGAATGTATCTTTTTTGTATGCCCCTAATTTTTGCCTGGACCGCCCTTTTAGGTTTTCAATCCACCGGGACGCTCATTTTTGCCTAAGTCGCCTTTTCAGGTTTTCGACTTAGCGAGCTCTTCTTTCTGTTTTTTTTCTTCTTTTTTTTTTAGCAATGACTATGTTCATCCTGCAGAGGTTAACTGTTCTCGAGGCGAATGTTGACGCACGTCTCACCTACTCAAGAGTTCAAAGAAAGTGTGTTTGTTGTTTAAATTTTTTTCAAAAGACAAGAAGAAGTTAGAAAAAGAAATCTGAAATAATTTTGCTTTAAGTATTAACATCAAAAATAGAAGAAATTATGCAAGTAGAAATAAATGAGGATTTGAAATAAAGGGCACAAGCTCAAAGTAATTTGAAAGAGTGGTGACCCGCCAAAGGCATGGCTCCACGGATCTTTAAAAGGTTTGGAAAATGGTAATCATATGGGAAAGGTACATTGAACACAATAACCGCTATTCTCCCTGACAACTTTGAATTCCACTGTTTCGAGTCTTTGATTTGCAGCAACTTCAAAATGGATGTCTTCTGACTGCTGAAATACCCCAAGTGAGTCATGTCTGACTTAATGTAGGCCCTTTTGACAATTGAAGTGCCCCAAATGAGTCACGTCTAGTCTGATGCAGTTACTTTGTCACAACCCTTAACTTTTGCATAGATCGCCCTTGCGGGTTTTCAGTCTATCAGGGTAATTATTTTCATCATTTTTTGTATGTCTCTAACTTTTGCCTGGACTGGCCTTTCGGGTTTTCAGTCCACCGAGACGCTCATTTTTGCCTAAGCCGCCTTTTCAGGTTTTCGACTTAGCGAGCTGTTTTTTTTTTGACAATGTATTTCTTGACTGCATCAGTGTTCAATATGACATGTGAGTTTGTCACAACCTTTTGTGATTAGGCATTTCTTTGCCCCTGGATTCTGATTGAAAGATAGTGACTTTTGAGCATAAGGTCTCCTTGAAATTCACAGGGACAAACCTTCTTGTTGGAAGCTTGTTTCATTTTTTGATATGACTGTCCGGGAGAACCTTTCATTGATGGGACCTTGACCTTTGTGGTGGACACAGTCTTCATGTTGCATGTTGAGGGATGGAGGGGGGGTTGCCCCTTTTGAAGTGCGTACTGAAGTACGGTATCCATGTGTTGTCATTGAGGGACGGAGGGGGGGTTGCCCCTGTTGATATGCACTTGATGTACGACACTTCATGCAAAGCAGATGTTAGCATCTCATGCCAGTCCTTGTAAGTGAATGCCCTTTTTGGACAGTCTTCTTGGTGTCTTTGTTTGTACCTTTGACGGCTAAGATGCCCCAGTAGACAGGAAATATCATCGGGAATACTTTCATTTTCCTCTCCTTCAGCCTCATATGCAAGGAACTCAAAGTTGGGAGAGAGCACAGGGTTAAAGTGTTCAACGGGTTTATTAATGCATGATTTTGTTGATTTTGACAAATAAATAAATGTTATGATTATGCAAACATTAAAAAAAGAAAATTATATTTTTTGGTTTTTTGTATTACCAATTCTCCTGAAAAGCACAAAAAATAAAAATAAGACAAAGTCGGGATCGAGACGACCTTTTTATTAATGATGAAAATACGTAAAGCAAAAAGCCCTAACCAAGTTCACTTCCGTCTCGGGTGGAACGAAAGGATTTTTTTTTGAAAAACAGAAAACAACAAACAGACATATTATTTGGAAAAAAGAGTAGTAGAAAGAACGTCAACAGCGACCCAAGCACAGCTAACCATTCCAAGTGTTGACATTAAGTACCATGATCCGGTAGCGGATTAACTTGTATGTCAGAATTTAATCTTAGAATAGCAAGATACTGGCTTCAATCAGCTTCTGGACTTCGGCTTTCAAAGCGCAACAGTGCTCGATGTCATGGTCGGGTGCCCCTTGATGGAAGGCACAAGAGAGATCAGATTAATACCCAATCGGTAAGTTGTTGATACTGTTGTTGAGGCCAACCTTTCACCATACTCACTTCCTGATCTTCTTCTTCAGAATCGTCAGTGGAAACACTTTCATTGACTAGCCGTCCTTCTCGGACCCCTTCTTCAAGACGCGTACCCATACCTACCATTTCGGCGAAGTTACCTGGTGCACTGGCGATCATCTTCTTATAGTAGAATGGACTAAGAGATTTGAGGAAGATCCTGGTCAATTCCTTGTCCTGTAGTGGTGGAATGATCTGAGCGGCAAACCCTCTCCATCTTTGGGCATATTCTAAGAAAGTTTCCTTATCCCCTTGAGTCATTGCCCTAAGCTGCTCCCTATCTGGGGCCATGTCCGAGTTGTAACTGTACTGGTGGATAAAGGCATTTGCCAAGTCATTGAAAGTACAGACTCTGGCACTGTCTAGGCTCATGTACCATTTTTGAGCAGCCCCGGCCAAACTATCTTGGAAGAAATGGACAAGCATTTTGTCATTGTACGCCTGGGTGGACATCTTCCTCACGTACATTGTCAAATGAATCCTGGGACAAGTATTCCCCTTGTACTTATCGAAGTCTGGGACCTTAAATTTGGGTGGCACCACCACATTAGGAACCAAACAAAGTTCGTACACATTATGTCCAAATACTTTGTTTCCACGAAGAGCTTTCATCTCTCGCTTCATTTCATGAATTGTGTCCTGCAAAGCCTCTACTCTGTCAGATGCTTCAACACTATCAGAATGGAAAATGGGCTCATAGCCTTGCCGAACTGTATGAACAAACGGTGTTGAATAAGTCATGGCAGCTTGAGGAGCAGGTGCGCCTGGCTGAGGATGCAACACAAAAGGAGTTGGAACTTCAGTGACAACGGGGTGACGACCTTTACCGAACATATACGGCATGCCCCATGGGTAAGCTCCTGGCATGATGCGTTGAGGAGCGCGGGTAAACACAGTCGAAAAGGGAATAGCAGACACAAATGCCTCCAAAGTGGTGCTAATCGGCTGAGAGACCGATGTCTGACTCTGAGCGGCCATCAGAGTAGCCACCATGGTAGTTAGCTTCTCTATCTCAACTTGCATGGATGCCAATTTTTCACGGAGTTTCTTGTTCTCTTGCTCAAGATGTTCCATTTTCTTTTCCTTGACTTGCTCGAGTGTTGTAGATGCGAGTCGACTGACAAATTGACCTTTTATTGAGAAGACACAATGTGAGACACGGACTAGAAACTATGAATGCAAAATGATGCATGATATGTTTATGCAAAAAAAATGTGAATTTTTTGTTTTGAAGGACTTAGCAAAGTGAATTGTAAACATTGTAGAGGAACGTGGTTTCATTTGAAAATTGTACAGATATTAAAATAAGGTCCTTTTTCAAAAGGTAAGAACGAAACCAAGGAAAAGGTTCATAACACAAGCTAAAGCTTAGTTAAGATTTTTTGAAGTTGTATTTCTTGGTGTTCTTTCTTACAAGGTTCGTTCATCCGTGATGTTTACAAAAAAACTTGTCTAAGTCCTTCAATGAGAAAAAAGCTTTTCATGAATGGATGCATGTATGCATGATTATGCTAAAGAATATAGGAAACATGGTGAGGTTAAGTTCCACAATGTTGGAGTCAAGGGTGAAATCGTCACAAGGTAAGAACTATGGCTTCACAAATATATGTAACAAGGTTCTAAAAAAGTTCCCAACGTTGTCGACCCCTTCCAAACGTCATTGGTTTGCAAGATTACTCTTGGTCCAATAACACTCGTAAGAGAGTCTCGTTTGGGTGTAGTATCGCGTATCAACCAATCCAAGATTACTCTTGATTAGCCACCACACTACGTTCTAAAAGGCTAGGAGGGGTTAAAGGTAACTAAAGTTCTCAACTTCGACGGTCACTTAAAAATAATAAAGCTAACATGATTACTCGTGTCAACAAATATTACTTTCAAGATCCCTCTATTGAGTGGGGTTATCACATGAACCAAAACTCAAGATTACTCTTGGAGTGGAACTTTGATTATACCCCGTCCTATCTTAAATTTCACTCAAGCCCGGGTGTAGGACTTATCTCACCACTCACGTTGAAAATAAACAAGTATGTATGTACAAAGTGTATAAGCAAAAAATAAAGCACAAGTAAAGAAAGGTAAGGTGGGCTTAACCCACTTAGGAAATTAATGTCCCCAGTGAAGTCGCCATTTCTGTGCTCGAGATTTTCGGGTGTCAATCCATTGCTTGGTCTTGAACCGTCAATCTTTGAACTCTCAATTTTTATCCGCGGGAAGGGAAAAAACGAGTAAAAAACCCCTTTTTTAGAGATTAAGGTCCGGGGGTTGGTTTCGACTAGGGAAGGTGTTAAGCACCCTAATCGACTTCGGTACTCCGAAGGAGCCTCTCACCTAAACTAAACTTGTGCTAATTATTCGCTTATTTATTTATGAAAAGTATTGCCTAAAATCTAAGTGTAAGAATGGAGGGAGAAGATGTATGTTTTTGTTATTTTTATTGATTTGGAAGGATAAATCCTTTGCCTACATACCCGAAGACGGGATCAAAATCATGTAGTTCACCTCAAAAATTTCTTTTGGTGAGTTGGATTGTTTTTAACAATTTTGAAAAAAAAGTTTTAAGAAGGAGATTAGAGGCCTCAAGGCATAAGGAAGAAAAAAATAATGTGAGGTTGGTTCAATTTTAATTAAAGAAAATAAAGTTTAGAACATTTAAAGTTGATTGAAGTTTGATTAAGAAAATAAAAGAGAAAAAGATCACTTGGTTTGTTTCCAAGGTTTGTTAAGAAAATATTTTTGAAGTTTTGATTATTTGATTTTTTGGAAATTTGATTTTTTCTAAGTTAAGCGTAAACTAAAAAAACTATACGTAACGGCGTGAAGTAATAAAAAAAAAGCGAGAAATTTACAAAGGACGTTGGATCCTAAGCAAATCCTCAAGTTTAAAATGAACCTAAAATTACTAATAGTTTGATTTTAAGAAAATAATTAAAGTCCAATTATTAACCTAATTTGTTACTAATTCATTTTTGGGTCCTCGATCACGGTCATGACATAAAGCGGTAAAAAATTAAAGTGTGTGATTGTGTCGGTGCATGTGTCGGTGCATATTCTCATTACTTGGATATTTACATGGGACCTAGATACATTCTAAAGTCTCAAGCAAAACGTAAATGACGAGAAAAAATAAAGTGCGAGAATCAAAATTACATCAAAGTCCTAAATACACACTAAAAATTATGAAACATAAACTAATCAAAATGATGAAGCGATAGTAAGAAAATAAAATGCAAACATATAAAATAAGCACATACGCTAAATAAACCAAATATGCATGTAATGATTTTTTAAGTCTAGAATGCATGAGATAAAAAATATGGTCATTATATGAATTAGATAAAAATGCATGGTATGAAAGGTGATTTAAATTAAAATGCATGTGATGAAAATTAAATCCACAAGTAAACTAAATGATATGACAAATATAACATGAAATACTAAATTGAATAAAATGCATGAAAGTAGTAAAAGATTTTTATGTTTAAGCCGAACCAAGGAACAAAATACATGAAATAAAATTAAACCACTAACTAAATAATACACAATGCATACTAATTGAAATTCTTAAAATGAATGTAATAAAATTTTAAAGCACCAAATAAGCTAATAAAATGCATGATATAATTTTTAACATGAGTGATTAAAGTGTTAAAAAAACGCATGAATTTAATATGGTTCACGTATGGAAGAAAATATGCAGGGAAGGGTATAATAAGCAAACACAGGGGTATAAACAGCAAAACTGTAGACACAGCTCACAAAACAAATGGGCCAAGGAGAGGAACCGGTTCGGTTCAAGCCTGGATCGGGTCACAGGTGAACCGAACCGGTTTAGGAGTATATAAAAAATAGATCCGGTTTTTAAATTCATTTCACCATTATTTCCTCTCTCTAAAACACCAAAACAAAGAGGAAGAGAGAGAAGCTCTCTCCTCTCTCTAAAGAACCAGTCGCCGGAGAAGAAAGAGGGACGGTGGCCGGAGCTCCTCCGGCGCGGTGGCCGGCCGTAGCGCCGCCGCGCCGGAGCTAAATTCTTTTTTTTTTTGAAATTTTTTTACATCAAAATGTTCGTCTTCTTCTCCTCTTTCATTTTCCGAAAACAAAAACAAAAAGGGGTGGAGGGTTTCGGCTAGATCTAGGTTTGAAGTTACGAATTTTTTGAGTAAAAAAAAAGGAAAAAACGAAAAAGAAAAGAGAGCACTACCTCTTAGCCTTTGATTCGGTTCTGTTGTTGTTGTTGTTGTGTGCGATTTGGCTCTGTTTTGGTTCCGTTTTGGCTTGTATGTTGCTGTTCCGGTTCCGTTTCTGCTGTTGTTGTTGTTGATACCGGAAAAAAAATGAGTCTTTCTCCTCCCCTAGTCCATGGCCGAATTCGGCCTAGTTGTTGTTGTGAGGGAAGAGTCCGAAAATTTGTTGTTCTTGGTGGTTTGTGTGATTATGTTGCTAGTTTGGATCGGTTTTGTGTGTTGTTTATGTGTTGTTCATGTACTTGAAAATTTGTTCTTGATGTTTTTGATTTTTTTTTTTTTGTGTTATGTTGGTTTTGATCTGGAAAAAAATGAAATGAGAAAAATTTAGTGTTTGTGATGTGATGGGGCTGCGGCTACAGTGATTGTGTTCTTGGGCAGTGTGAAAAAATGACAGCCTATTTATAGGCTGTCTCCTCTAGGGTTTCTCTGGTACATTGTAATGACTAAAATACCCCCAGTGGGTCTCTGATACAAAAAAGACAGCAAGACAGACCTGGACCAATGCAAAGAGGACACATGGACATGGACTAAAATTTGGACCAAAAAATATTAAATAAAAAAAACGAAAATTAAAAATAAAAAAGAAGTAAATGATAAAATAAAAATGATAAATAGTAAAATAGAATAAATAAAAACTTTTTAAATAAAACAAATTAAAAAAGGATAAAAGGGAAATAAATAAGTAAATAAAAAAACTTAAAACTGTCCCTTCGGAACCAAATGAGGTACTTCAAAGTAACCTCTCTGCCGAAATTTCGTCTGAAACGACGAGACTCTTCAGTGTTTAAAACGCTAGTAAAAAACAGAAAGTAGCAACGACATGTTGTAAAATGACAAGACAAAAATGAGATTTAAGCGGATAAAAGTTTGAGAAAAGACGAGTAAAATGTTTGCAAAGCGTACAGATAAAATGCTGAGATATATACATGTAGAATGCTAAAAAACTGATGAAATATCGCGAAATAAAAACGTAGGAATTTGAGAAAATAACCCGGTACAACGACTTTAGATGCCGAGTAAAAGAAAACAAAACGGTCAAAAAATGGGGTATGACAAATTAATATATAATAATGTATGTTATGTTATGTTCTACAACTAGAGAATCTTTATTTATTTGCATTCGTACGTGTTGATCAAAGTTTTTTTATTCTTTCTCTATTTAATTTTCCTTTTTGTGTTTTCTTGCAGGTAATGGTTTCAAATTTAATCGAGGTTCTTGAGTCACGAGAAATTCAACCCGATGTAAACTTTTTAGTACATTGTAAATTTATTTTTAATGGATGTTTTGTTGATTATTTTTTATAAATGTTTGATCTTGTTCTAAATTTTGTTTGTTAAGTTGACAAAAAGTTTAATGCATATTTGATTGGAAGGCTTGGTGTGACATATGCATTAGAGGTCACTCATTTTCTATAAATTAAATTAAAACATGAAAATGTATATTATATATGTGAAATGTTATTTAGTTATCTTATTAACAGTGAAATTGTTTAACTGAAAACATTCTTTCTTTTGATGCATGTATTCTTTTCCTTCGTAGAAGTTGATTTGATAGTTGTAACACCTTAGTTTAGTTTACTTGTTGTTAATTTGTGTCCATGCCAAAAATTGTTCGTTAGAATCATGCTATAAAGTATTTCAGCCACTCATTAATGAAGTTCAATCATAACATTTTTAATCTACTATTGTAAGAATTATGTAACAACATTTTTGATCGAAAACGTGTTTGGTATCCCATATGTTATTATCCACACTAACACATTTAATAATATTATACTATATCATTTTTTTTCAAAGAATTATTAGTGTCGAGTTGTGTTTGTGTGAATGCTTTGTAGATATAAGAACTTAAAAAGATACATCTACCATCAAACCATACATTAAATTAAAATAATTAAACAATTATCATTGATTATTTGAGGAGCAGTAAATGAGGTTTAAAGTATTAAAGGAGGATCCTTACCCTTTTCACCCTATTTTCAAAAAGATAAAACGTAAGATCAATGGTTTTTGGGTTTATTTTTAAACCTCTATTCCCTTCTTCTAATTATAAAGAACCAATATATTGATTCAATTTTTGTTATATTGCTAACTAACACTTATGGTTTAGTGTCATTGCATGAAACAATGACGAATCCTTCTTAATTTTCAGAGCGCGTGAAGAGGTTTTCCCTTTTTTGCTTTCCTTGTGGTTACCATAATACATGGTATTGACTTGTTTGAATGACTTTGCAGCTGAGGATTTGGGGCTATCCGGATAGAATTATGTTGCATAACTTTTCAATAGATCCTGATAATAAAGGGGTTTTGTCGGCAATTTTTGTTTTGCAAACACACATAACAGGGTACTCTCTGCTGGAGTAAATAAGATAGTTATAATACAATCTATTTAAGATTTTAATTTACCATTGTAATTCTTAAGTTGGCTCAAGTTTTATATGTTTTTGTTTTTGACAGGTTCAACTCTTCGATGTAAATCATAATAATGTATGATTAACATCGTATGGATGCCAGCGTCCAAGATGTGGAGATTGATTTACACATTGTAGTAATGTCACCTTGATTAAAAATATCTCATTATCATGCCTCTTATATGTTATTCTTTGCAGGTTCTAGAAGGAAGTCCGCATGTAATATTGAGTGTCAATGGAGATGGGACAGTAAGAAAACATGATTTTTGGGAAGCTTCTCAATGCCATCACCGTTGCTTTTAAAAATTTCTTTGTAAGATGTTCATTTCATTTGTAGAATGTTGTATCCTGTCAATTTTGAATGAAAATATACAATTTCATACTCAAATATTACATTAGTTTCACAAATTAAAAAGTTTGCTCAATATTAGTCTATTACCTTTGATATTAATCATTATTTCCTATTTAATGAAAATTGAAACTTGCCTCTGTTGTGTATTGCTAGTTAGTAGTTTTGTTTAGCATAGTAAGGTGTGTGTTTGTGATTTTCTTTTGCGGTTCTTGAGTTTTCCTTTAAAAGATAGTTAGGACTTTGAATGATAACGAGATGTGATTATGATTCCTGCAATACCGTATTTTTTCATCGTTGGTGGGAGGTGTATTGAAATAATTTTGGTGGTGTTATTTGATATTTGATTAATTTTAAATTTTTATGTTTAATTTTATTTTCAACTAACTAATATAATTTTTTCACTATGCAGAAACCTCCCTTATTTATTTGATAAATCACGGGTGTGGCCCCCTTTGCCCAACACCGTTAATTGACTGTAATTATAGTAACTTTTTTTTAAGCATTAAGAGGTATGTTTGATCTTGGTTCCTAAAAAAGGTTGTGTTATTTGTTTCTTTTCTGCGTTCCTATTTCCGTTGGTTCCTTACAAAACTTACGAAAGGAAAATCTAAATTGTTACTCGACTTGAATTGAATCCTATTCAACAACTGTTGTGTTCTTTCAATTGTTGAGTAATTAATTATTTGCTTAACGGTGGTTGTTGTTAGGTTTAAGATCTTACATAGATCATCTACATAGTTCAATCAAATATTATTTGAATATCCTTTTATTCAAAATCATACCAATATCAGCTTAATGGGGTTTTGAATCTTGCAAGAATTACTGGTTTGTTTATTAATTTATTGAATTGCATTAACCTGAGATGTTATGCTCCGAATCAATTTAGCGTTTTGGGTCTCATATAAGTGATATGAATGGTAGTGGGGATTCAGTTGACTGATTTGAGAGAAAGAATGAAATATTGTTGTAGAGACAACTTCACTTCATATACTTGAAAAAGGTTAAAGAAGATTTTGATGATAACTAAGATTACTTTTGATGACCTGGTGGTTCCATATACTCAAGAGTTTATTAATTCATGTCCTTTAGGTCTTCCAACCAAAGAGTGAGGAATATCATTTCCAGAATAGCGTGTTTTATCCTTTTCTCTCTAACGGAAGTTGGATGATTCTAAGGGCATGGGAGGTGAATGATTTTTGAGAAAATAGAGAGGGTGTTTGTTGTATTTACATTAACCTCAGGGGAGGTCAATATAATTATCCCTATAATCAAATGAAAGTTTAAATTACCTTTTAAGGGAAACATATTTCTATATCTAGTAGTACCAACAAAATCAAATATAGCAATAGAGAGGTTAGAATAAAAATGGTAGTGTAGTGGTATTAACCGCATAGAGTGGTACGAATACAATTTCAAGACTAACTGAATCTCCCAAAAATTATACACACATTTTCTTATTCTCTCTCTTTAGTTCTGTTACATTTCCCTTACATTTTCTTATCCATTTCTAACTTCCACACATCCACATCACTCTAGTCTCTAGCTAGTGTATATTTTCATTTCCTCTCTCTCTTCCATTTTCCTTGTTCTCTATGATTGTGTAGCTATAATTAGTTTTTCACCTTATTTGCTTTCTTTGTTTGACCTAATATAGTAGTAATTTGGTGTTTGTATGATTACAATATTTTGATTTTTCATGCAGTGTTAGATCCATGGAATAATTAATAATGTGTGTTATATACTATGTTCTACAATTAGAGAATCTTTATTTATTTGCATTAGTACGTGTTGATCAAAGTTTTTTGTTCTTCCTTTATTTAATTTTCTTTTTTTGTGTTTTCTTGCAGGCAATGATTGATCTTGTTCTTAATTTTGTTTGAGGTTGACAAAAAGCAGAATACATATTTGATTGGAAGGCTTGGCATGACAGATACATTAGATGTCACTCATTTTCTATAAATTAAATTAAAACATGAAAATGTATATTATATATGTGAAATGTTATTGTGTTATCTTATTAATAGTGAAATTGTTTAAACGAGCACATTCTTTGTTTTGATGCAAATCATTTTACATATAATTTTTTCCTCCAAATAAGTTGATTTGATAGATGTAACACCTTAATTTAGTTTACTTGTTGTTGATTTGTGTACATACCAAAAAATGTTCGTTAGAATCATGCTCTAAAGTATTTTAACCACTCTTTAATGGAGTTCAGCCATAACATTTTTAATCTACTATTGTAAGAATTATATAACAACGACATTTTTAATCGAAAACGTGTTTTGTATCCCATAGATGTTATTATCTACACTGACACATGCATATTTTAAAGTAGCACGGGATTATCATACCAACCTAGTCTCAAAAAATTTAGAACGCATAGAACCCACTAGTATTTAGGTAAAATATTGCAGTCTGGACAAGTCATTGACCATACAAATTTGACGATCGAATCATTTGATTAATTACAAACATGTAAGGAATTGTACCTAAGTTTTGCCCTTTTCTAAATATTGTGCACATCTATTTAATTATTTTAAGTCAATATAAAAATTATTCCAACTTCACCTTAATCAAAAACTAAGAAAAAATTAACTTTCTTTCACTTTTTCTTCCTTTTGAACATTCGTGAAATCTTTTATTTTTCTTTTCTCAAATTTGTTCTTTTATATTGCACTTGAAATTTTTAATAATTACTATTCATCTTCTTTATAGAATTATAACTCTTTGTGGAACCATTGTTTGTAACAAAATTTTGAAGATAACAACAAACAAACTTTGTTTAAAAAAAACAAACAAATTTTGTTTATAAAAAAACAAATTTTAATTTTTCAAATAGATATCATTAATTAGTTTAATCGAAAAAAAATAAGAGTACTTCGATAAGCACCTTCTAACTGTGTTGTTTCCGAGTAAGGACATTCATTCATGCAACTTAATTTTCTTTTCTGTATATTTCAGTTGGAATCATAATTTATTTTGTTAATTGCTTGTGTGGTGTATGTGTATCTATCTGCTGTAGCAGCATCTTGATGAAATTAATAAAATCAAATATACTTTATAGTTTAGTTAAATTCTGACGTGTCTTCATACATTATTGTTTATTTAAGCAACAATGCAATGATGAGGAATAAGAAGCTCAATAACGATCTTCCAAAGGACACCATTAGCACTCAACTGCCATTGCCTTTCTTGCCGGAAGAACTCATCCTTGAGATCCTCCTCAGACTTCCAGTGACTTCCCTCTTTCAATTTATGTGTGTGTCCAAATCATGGAAAACCCTGATCTCATGTCCTCAATTCGCAAAGACTCGTCTTCAAATCTCAACCGCTGAACCAAGCTTGAACCACCAACAATTGCTTGTTTCCAATATATGTGAACTCAATTACAGGATCTATTCTTACCCTTTGAAGCCATTGTTCGAAAACTCGTTAGCCCGTGTTGAACCTGGTTACTTCACAGTCACTACTTCTCACGATATCGTAGGTTCATGCAATGGGTTGTTGTGTCTGTATATTAGCTCTCAACGTCTTTTCAGACTATACAACCTTTCTATCAGGTTCATATCAAAAAATTCTCCAAAATCTTCCTCGCTTGAATATTGCGTGCATTGCTATTATGGCTTTGGCTATGATCAAGTTAATGACAAATATAAGGTGCTACTAGTTGTGCGCAATACCAATGATTATCTGACCAAAATTTATACCTTTGGTGAAGATTCTTGGAAAACTATTCCAAATTCCCCATATACCCCGACAATGCAGTTAGGGAAATTTGTGAGTGGAACTCTGAATTGGATGGTTGATAAAAGAGGCGCTAGTTCTAATAAAAAAATTGATTCTTTCTTTTGATTTGGAGAAGGAGACTTACGGGGAAGTGTTGCTGCCTCAAAGTGATGGTGACTACATATGCACAGATATGCTGCATGTTTTAAGTGATTGTCTTTGTGTGTGTTTTTTTAACAAAACTCATTGGGTTGCATGGTTGATGAAAAGAGTATGGAGTTGTTGAGTCATGGACTAAATTGATGATCATCCCTCACGAGAAGTTCATATGGAAATCTCAAAACGAGTCTTTACGTGTTAACCCGTTGTTCATTTCAGAAAATGGTATTGTTCTTCTCTTGAAGCAAATGTCTTCCGAACTAATCTTATATAACTTAAACAATGGTGGGTTGGATTATCCCCTGACAAGTAGCTACTTTGGGTTCAACCAACATATTTACCGTGAGAGTTTGATATCACCATGATGGTAAATCACATTTGTGGACTACAGAGTCTTGCACACGAATTTTGATTAAAACAAGTTTATCTTTTTTTGTTTCGGATATTTTTTGGGCTATAATTGAGCAACATAGAAATATGTGGTGAGTTGTGCCATCTCTTGTGTTTTATAAGTAATATTGATGATTGAACTGTCTTATTGGAATTCAATAAGTGTTTTCAGTAATCTTTTAATTCTATTTAGAATTTATAAAGTATATTTATGCCATGTTGTACATGTGTCTGAAAAGACTACTGGCTCCTACTTTCTGCAATAGGGTGCGGCTGCGGCATAACGACTACTAGCATGCATCTAACCTTCTACTGTAAGCTAACATATTGGAGCTGAGCAAATACTATTTCCCGTGATCCTAATTCTATCTCTCTTGACAATTGCTTGTGTCTAATTGTCTTGCATTTTGGTAAAAACCTAGATGGTCATGCGGGTAGGAAGAAAAAAGCTAGCGAAAGAGGCTGGACTCTAGCGAACCAAGGTTAGTTTGAATCCTGACTAAGAGAGGTATTAACATTTAGTCTTTGACCGTGCATCAAATATGACTATCTATGAGAGAAGAAACCTTTGAGAAAGAATAAAAAAACACCACACCATATATATTTTTTTTTTGGTAACACCCACACCATTTGATTCACAAGACACGGTAAATTTCAATGAAATGTCAATCAACAAAGGGAAAAATATTCAGAATTATATTTACAACAAAAAACTCAATGAATGTACATGATAGAATGCATCTGAAGTCAGAAAGATTATGTAGTTCTTGCGGTGAAGACTCTATTGTACCAAATAGAATGAAGTATCATGTGATATATATCATACTTGACAGGACTTCTATGCCAAAGAAAATGCTGCTGCACTTTTTTAACTCCCATCCGCATTTGAAGATACTTCTTTTCTGGGATGGAAAGAAGAATACTCTTCAAATTTGGAATGTCCTTCTCCAAAACAAAAACAGCAAATGATTTCCATTTCAAGACCTCAAAAAATGGAGGCACAAAATTGTCCGATATAATAACCGGAACACATTCGTAGATGATAGCCTCCACAACTCTTGGGCTGTTAACTTCATATCCCTTTGGACAAATACAGTACTTGCTTCCCTTCATGTACCGGATGTAGTTCTTGTTTCCCTTAGACTTTGGCAATTCACCGAAGATTTTCATGTCGGGATCTTTATTTCCCCAGTGCTGCAACAGAATCGGACGAACATAACCGTGCATACCGCCTGCGAAAAACGCAAGAGTTTTCCTCTTTGAAACTGATTTTCCGCCAAGACCTCTGTTTGGAATCTGAGCATTGCGGACATATGTTTCAGGAAGTAATGTGTCTTTCCCTAACACAAAACCTCCTTCTTTTAAATCAGCATTGCATAGGGATCTTATGCACTTCGCCATTCGCTCATTTGTTTCTGAAGGTGCCTGCATAGTGCAGTCCAAATAGATCAGTGATTTAGGGTCATAAATTGTAGGCCTCGCTTAATTTGGTCTCTGAGATTAATTAATGAAACTTTAAAAAGACTTCGAAATTGAATATTTGCTATCACATTAGTCCCTTTTTGACCGACCAATTTTTTCAATTGTCTCAAAAGGTATTTATATGGTTGAGGATTTTCAATTTCAATGAAGAATTTTAGACTTCGTTAATTTCAGAGACTAAATTGATTGATTACTGTAATTTCATAGAATAAATAGATCGGTGAATCCGCCAAAGTTTATCGATGCATGTTTTTGTTTGCCACAATAAGGTAGCATTGGATGTGAAATAAGAAATAACTATAACTAGTGGACTTAACAAATTGACACAGAAAAGACTCATGCTTTGAAGTGGGAAAAACATACCCAATCATGGCAAGCAACAAGAAAATGATCAGCACCTCCTGTTCTGTTCCAGAAAGGATATTTCGCAGCAATCGTGTCAACATAGTTATTCAAATACTGCATTAGGTTGTTATAACTAGGCGAATTTTGAATGTACATTGTTTCCTCTAGCATTTGAGAACTAAAAGGTAAGTAAAACAGGTGGGCCTTGTTTGGATCTTAAGTCACAAATACTTTATTTGCTTCCATCAACTTCATGAACCATCCCTCGGATGCATAAATTCCCAAAAGATTTGGCGAATGCATTATCGGCTTAGTTCCTTCTCTGTATACATACACCTTGATAGTCTTTTCCATCAACTCATAGCTCCTGATAATTAGACAGTCACATGATAATAAGAAGATGAAATGAAAATTTAGCAGCACCGACAAGAATATTGCTTCATATATCACTAGTTCATCATATTTATTTCAGAAACAAAAGAAAAAACAGTTGAACTTACTTATCATCAGAATCATAAGTAGCAAATGTCGCTAAAATGTCGAAACAAAATATAGTTCACATATTACAAAAATATCATTAAATTTGTACATTGCTGGAATAGAGTCAGTTTCCCTTGCATACAATTATGAAAACAAAAAATACCATAATAATAATCAAATGATACCTCTTAAACATGGAAATGTTGCGAAAAAGGGGAGCATAAAGGTTTCCAACATCAGTGACAACTGCTGCATTTTCAATCTCTGATCTGACCTGCAGTAACTCTTGATCAACAGCTGAAAACCACCTTGGCCTCTAAATTAACACGAGTTCACAACATAAGAACAAAACACGAATAATACGTGGTGAACTTCAATTTAAAATAAATAACTAAAAATTAGATTTACTCATATATACCATAGATTGATACGAAGAATGGTTTTTTAGCAATAGTTTGTCCATTTCCGAAATTGTTGTCGTCTCCGGAACTTTTACAAGAGATCCTTCAGTCTCCTTAGGCATCATTGTGATAGAAGAATGATTGTCAATTACATTGACATATGAATTGTTGAGCATCATAGTTTTATGAACACTCTCAAGAGAGTGTTGTAGAACGTTACTGCCGCAAGGAAGCTTAATATAGCAATGGAATGCTAAAATCAGTGCAAATGTAATAATGCTAAGAAGGGATAACAATTTCTTTCTTTCCAACAAGGAGAAAACTTGTTGACCCATTTTGCTACCCTGCAAATTATTGCACAAAATAATTACATGGATGCTATAAAAAGAGGACGTAGGAGCATGCATGCATGTGTGTGACAAGAGGGAGAAAAATGGTAAACGTTGTGAGACAAGTACCTGGTACATAGATGCAAAACAGTACAGAAATGATGTTATTGTTAGGAACTCACACATATAAGTTAAGGGAATGATGCAGTAACTTTAGAAGCTGTCATTAAACTATTTCAAGAAATATTTGATAATACAATCAATTATGACACTCATATAATCATAATTTTCTGTTTATTACATGAAACTCATAATTGCTCTCTCTTCTGTCTCTGCCAAATACTACCAACACGTATTAAAAAGTTTTTTTTTATACTAGATGAAAAAAGAAAAGAAAAAAATATTGATGTTGCCATTAAAAACAAATTGCATTACTTGCTCCCTACATCCGTAATTACAAGGATTCATTAGAAACAAAAGTTTTTTTTGTTAAGGATCATTAAAAACAAAAGTTGTTTTTATATATTTTTGTGTTAACCTTTCGGTTCTCTACAAAATAGACCCTAGTATTTCGGAGTTCAGTCAGAAGATAAGTAAAGTCTAGCCAATAATTATTCTGTCTAAGAATCAAATTTGAGTTGTCAAGAAAAATTCATCGTTATCATTGATGGTGGAACTCATTAATCATCTGAGTCTAATCATTTGGTTAAGATATCTCTATACATGTTTTTTTTTTTTGGTCAGGGTCTCTATACATGTTTTTATTCGATTACTGGATGTTTTTATTCAACTTTTTTTTAGAAATTATTCAATTATTTTGAACATAATCCTAATTAATTTTATTAATTTGTCCCGAGTTTTCAAAGAAAAAAATATTACTAATTTGTCTTTTTTTAGGAAAAAAAATACTAATTTATCTTATAACATTAAAAGTGGTAGTTTAGTAATATGTCTACTTACAAAGTAGACATGTTAACTACTGATTTATCCCACTTGAATGACTTATTAGTGTTGGGTTGGGATTTTGATGTATATTCCTCTCAAATTTTTAAGTTTGATTCTCCTCTTGTCTCAATTCGAATAAGTTACATTGTCTTTTTCAAAAACAAAACAAATAAACTATGATGATAATTTTTCTTCATGTGAAATGTACGACGTGGTTTAAAATTAGGGAAGATTTGCCCGATTATCCCAAAAATTAAGAGATGGACGGCCATAGGGAAGATAATATTTTTATATTGTAAACCATCTGTCATTATTATAAATAAAAATTAACATTTTATATTAATTTATTAAATGATGTATGTGACTTATAATAAAAATCATATATCATTAATTGAATGAGTCTAAAATGTTAATTTTTGCTTATAATAATGATTAAATGGTGTATTGAAAAGAGGATATATCGGTTAAATTAAATAAATATAAATGCATATAATTATTACGGATTCTCTAAGCCATAAACTAAGGTATGGAAGGCAAGTTGGCGACAGTGATATACCGTGTTGAAGAGAGGGTTTATTATTTAAATTAAATAAATATCAAAGCACATAATTATTACGGATACTTTTATTTTGATTTGAGTTCAAAAGTATGTATTCGATTTGAATAAGCTTACTTTTTTTTTAACAAGCTATCTGAATAAGCTTACTTAGTTGCTTAGTTGCATAAGCTTAAAAAAAGTCAATTCAAACATTACCATATATTATGTTTGGAGAATGTTTTTATTATGAAGAGTTGTCTCGCTAAGGTTTACAAGTAGAGATGCTAGGTTGTAGCTAGGTTTGTTTTGATCTTGCATTTGAAGAGCAAATTGGATTTGTGAGTGTTGTTGTTCAAAAATCAGAATTTGCATATGGATTGGCTTATTTAAGAATGAAGAATTTCTCTTAAACCTGCAAACTCTTGGAATTTCACTTAAACCAAAGCCAAAGAAGGGCGCCAGTAACAGGTCCAAAAGTTTTTAACGGGTTCATATGGATTGGCTTATTTCTTAGCTTATAACGAATAACTTATGCAAATAAATAACTTTTTAAGTTAATTCATAAGTTTTCACTAACTAAAACTGTATCTTCATAAACTAGTATTTTAATAAACTACCTTGACAAACTTATGAATTATTTATTTGCATAAGCTCCTCCAAAATGAAAAGAATTCCAAAAAGGTCAATGTATAGCACAATTAGACATAAAACCAAGTTAACATGTACACCAACTATAGTCTTCAATCTTTCAGCTACAGTGAAGTCCCTAACAACATCTTCAAAACCCAAGTAAGCAAAAAGGTTTTTGAAATTGTTTTTCAAATTGAAAATTAGTAAAGAGATCCTACTTTTACAAACATTAAGAATAAAGGGTAAGTCACACTTAGTGAGATATATCTTTTTTATCCAATGCACAATCCTTGTATAAAAACATATGAATGCATATGTATCTTTGTAATTTCTGAAATAGAAACCAATGCTAGGAATGTTTGCTGAAACAATGAGCAACACCCTCTAAGAACCATCACCTTTTAAGAATGTTTGCTAGGAAGATTTGAACGAGATGTATTAGAATATAAGATGGCTTCCTCCAAAAATGTCAATGTACGTACCTCCTTTCATAGAAGTATTTTTAGAAGACCTTTCCATCAAAATGGCAACATTATTCGACTAATTAAGCTCCTTCTAAACATTTTGATGTTCTAAATTTTTTAGTAACTTATTGTTACAAGCAGTGACACAAAAGAAAAACCATATTTGTTTAAAGTGAAGATTTTAGGAGTCTTACCCTTGATCTGAATCAGGATGAGCATCTTTACTTTATAGACTCGTAAATGCTTAGGATTATTGGCTTCAAGTATATATGTGAATAGATAGCTCTCATGTATGCATAACTATTATGGAACTTTTTTAAGTTATGACTAGATTTAGATTTAGATGACCACCATAAGTATAAATTTGACGACAAAAAAGTTATTCCAAGCGATGCACTAAAACGCCAGTGTACATGAGCAACTTATAATCTAGTTAACTCCAATTTATGCAGAATTAGTATTTCTAAAGCTGACAACTAGATTGCTTAAAAAAAAAAAAAACTGACAACTAGATTGTATATTCGTAGCAAGAGTTTTGGTCGGTCATAGTGTAAAAAATTTCTTTTCATGTTGCAAATTAGCATCAACCCTTAATCAATGAATTACACTTGGTTGATAGCGGAATTTCGGTGGATTCTTATTCCAAAAGTGTTTTAAAACACAATATAAAAAAAAATAGAAGAAAATATATTTCATTTTAAAACACATAAACGTAGAAAACATCACATAATTAAACATGTGGAAAATATAATCCATTGCGAAACATATTATGGCTTTTGATAGAGGACAATCTCTCTTCTCTATCAATTTAATAAAATATTTGACAATTTTCGTGAGTATAGCTCAATTGATATGAATATTTTATTTTGTTAACTTTAGGATCTGGATCCATTATTCATTCAATGGAAACTATTGTATATATACAAGGGTCAAAGTTCGAACTTCAAATTCTCCCCCTATTTACCACCGGAGTGAATTTCAAACCACTAAACAATTTGATCAAAAACAAATAATTCATAGAGAACAATTTAATAATTTCAATGTGAACAATTTAATAATTTCAATGTTATATTGGATATGAACCGTCATAGTAGGTATCCAACTCGTACCATGCTTATGCATACTTTTTTTTTACTAGTTTATTTAAATTATGTGTTCATGTAATTTAACCTTACTTCATTATATATTTGCTTACAAAAGATAGTTATAATTACAATAAAATAATAAAACCACTCTATTAAATTTTAAAGATTAAAATCATGTATAACCTTACTTCATTATATTTAATTTGTAAAATTTTATTTAGATTTGAAAGATCTTATGTAAATTTTCAATTAAATTACAAATGTACTTTAATCAATTTCGTCTTATATTGATTAATTTTCTTGTTAACTAATGTCGCCGAAGCACTAGTTGACAAACTAAAAGTAAAAAGAAAAGTCAAGTTTTGCATTAAAAAACACACTTCTTCGTCTTTAATGTACAATTTCCAAGAGAATATTTTCTTTTATAATTTCTTAACAAATGCCTTATAAGTTATAAGCACCTGTTAAAATGGATACGAATATGCAATAAATCTATAAAATGGATACATAAAAATGAATGCTATAGTACTCTATTCAGACCCTATCGCCATCCCTAGGTAAATCCTATCTATCACTCGCTGGAGAGACCCGTCTCGAGATTCAATACCATACGGAATGCACTGATTAACTAGTATGTGGTTACATCAAAATATTTATAAGATTTAGATCAAATCACAATCATGGGTAGTACAACACTACTACTCCATGCTCCTTTAGAATTTATCTTGGCCTCATTTCAAACAGTCGATTTTGTGGACATCTCTATCTCTGATGTCAACACGTCTTTACTAAAAAAAATGGAAGCAAGTTACAGCTTCCCTCAAATCAAAAGGAGAAGCTAAACAGAAAGTGAACCATTGCCTGATATGAAATTATCGGCGGTAGCGGTGGCGTTTGAAATTGAAGTACACATGCAGAATTCCACGTTCAAATGTGCATTTAAAACCTTTCTTGTGAGAGTATTCCCATTCTTTGTTTACAATGCGGAAAGCCTGTCATGGAAGACACAAGGAAATAAGATTTTTTTAACAGCAAATATTAATAGTTAGTGTGTTATGTCAGTGGAAGAAATTAAACTAGAAAACTAGACTTACTATATCTTCATATGGTGGTCCTGCATGGAATCTAATAATGCATGTCTCCCCATTGCTGCCGTCTTTCTCTATAGTGTAGTTTGGGGCTTTTATCTTGTCTACAAGATCGGGATAGAAAATATTAAATTTGTACCCTTGCACAATCTTTGGAGGTGGGTTGTCATGATCATAGTGAGTCTGGTTATATTTGTTCCACTCATATCCAGTGTGAACGCGGTTGAAATACTTTGGCTTCCTTGGTCTGTACTTGTCATGCCACCAATAAACCTGCTCCAATATTTACGAGAATTGTCAAAAACTTAAAAGTTTAAAGGATGAGAAAAATTTAAGTAAAATTTTTATTTCTCCTTCAAATATCAAAATAAATTATTCAGTGTGTATTTGCTGCATCTAGTGCCAACTTTTAAGGTGGAAAGAGGAAATTGAAGAATATGGCAACATGACATTTGAACAGTTGGCACAATACTCTCCTCTATTAATATGATACCCATTCACAACATATAACTTTTCCGAATCATTCTATCCTATTTTTTATGAGCTAACCAATCTAACAGCATATTTTCCATCCAGAAAAATTCAAAATTATATATATGGTGAAGAAACAATACCTGTGAATCGAGGCTCACTTCAGCTCCAGATCCAAACACTGCGTCTCCATCCTCCATAGCTCCCATAGCTTTAAAGGCTTTCAACTCTAAATTATCTTCAGATGGAGCTGGCTTTGATGCCATTGCTTCCTGAATGCGTCTTTGCTGCTCTTCCATTACAGCCATACGTTTCCGCTCCTATACGTACCAAAATATAATTTATGTACTCATAATAAAAGTACAGGATCCCCATTAAATTTAATAATCACGCGTAAAAAGATTACCAGTATAGCTTTGTCCTCTTCAGGATCAATAGCTTCCTCAGTTTCATCATCATGCAACAGTTGTGGTGAAAATGATCCAGCCTCATCTTCAGCTTCTTGATTCTCTCTAATGGGCTCTGGTGAAAATGATTCATCTGCAGAACGGACTACTGCCATAGAGAAATACCAAGCACATTTCAGTAAGGATGAAGACATAGATGGAGCCAATAAAAAAGTCATGAACAACTAAACCGAAACAAAAAGTATATACCTTTAGCACCCTCCTCCTCCTCCTCCTCCTCCTCCTCCTCAGTATATGTCTCCTCAGGTATCATGTCAAGAGCACGCTCCGGTTTATCTTCATCCTCTAATGGTTGCTCAAGACGTTGCAAATGCTTACGTAACATTTTAGCATGGATCTCCTTTAAACAAGCCTATATTTGAAGCAAATTAATATAGCATTAGAACAAATATTTAAAGGCATCTAAAAGAATAATAGGAAAATAATGTGATGAAGAATACCTTGGCCTTGTATATGTGGAGGTGTTTTAAAATGGCCTCCCAGTACTCAACCACCTTTGCTGTACCAGTACGCATCTCTGACTCAATGTGAGCCTGTAAGGCTTCCAACTCTGTACGTGTCTTTCCATGTAAAAGGTCCTTCACATCTGGCTCAACACTGGAATGCAGACCCCTTTGTTCAGCAAGCAGCTCAGCAGGAGGTTCTTCTCCACGCACCCTAGCTCGATCAATTGCATCCTTTTTTCGAGATTCAGCTAGCTCCCAATCACACACCACAAGAAGAGCCTACATGAAGTTGTGACCAATAAATCTTAAGCTTTGAAGAAGGTGCCGACCATAATGGCCAAATGTGTTACATAAAACAATAAAAGGAAGAGATCATGAAAATCATTTAGTTCTTTTGGTCTCCAATCCAACTCAAATATTTACTCCCTCCGCCCCTATATATAAGCCCTCTTTGCCCTTTTCGCATTTCTTAAGAAAACTTGTTAGTGTAATTAATGTATCTATTTTGTGTGTGAATATAACTAAATTATCCTTTGTTTGTAGTATTTTGTGTGTATATAACTAAATTATCCTTTGTTTGTAGTATTTTGGTGTATGAGTATTAAAATTGACTTTTCATTTTCAAGAAGTTAGTAGTATTAATTAGGGGTATGTTTAGGAAAACAATAATAAATGCATCTGGTAATTTATATAAGGGCTTATATTTAGAGACAAAACTTTTTCTCGAAGAGTGCTTATAATTAGGGACGGATGTTGAAATTATATTGAATATGTTGTTTCAGATACGGTAAAACTTATTAATTACATAGCATGTGCAGAGCTCAAACAAGGGAAATAGTGCGATACCTCCCAATATTCCACATGGGTTGGTGTTGCCCTGTCAAGATCCAGATGCATTTTGATGTCGTCACGAAGTTCACTCATTTCTTTAACCGTCAAACCCTGCACCATATATCAAATCATTAATTAACTTGTTCAATAATATTGAAGTTCCAAGTTGCATAATTAAACAACTTTAGGTATACAAGAATAAAATGAAACGGAATTAAAAGGTAGTAGATATTTACCTTGAAAACCATATATGGTTCATTTATTTCTATATCCAAATCATCAGAGCCATTGAGGTGCTTGGTTAGGACATCAATTGGCCTGGCACGCCCTTCACGCAATCTAATCTCTGACCTGACTTTGCTTTGATCAAAATGGAACTGCAGATTAAACGGTCCAAGTCAACAAAAAGACAATATTATACTAAACAAAAACATATGTAAACAAACTCAAACTACAGTACCTCCTCTTCCTTTTTTTCCCAGTCCTGGAACTCAGCTCGAGCACGTTCTCTAGCTAACAATGCCTGGAAGAAAGAATTTGTCGACCGCCAATAAGATAACACGGTTTTTGACACCATCAATCTAAACACTTATGTCAAGCTTGACTTGACCCTTGCACATTGCCATTATATTTGGGCCTCAAAATACTAAGTTGAATTATAGCCCCTGTGGTTAAAAGAAAATAACTGCTTTGTGGCCATGCAATTTTCCCCCCAAATACAAGAACTGGTATGTAGCCTTGACATAATTGGTATGCCATATTAGACAAGAACAACAAAATTTCATCTTCGCTAGATAGAAGATTTTCTTAACAGATTAAAATTATAACAGTTGAAACTTAGGGATTAGATAAAGGAAATAATAGAGTATATTTAACTAACAAGAATGAAAAACTGTGATACTAGACACCAATCTTAGACTCATGTTTAAACTAATATGTGAGATTAGGTAGAGAACATAGTAACACACTAACACTAGGACAGCTAAACAAGCTTAGACTAATAACAGTTAACACAACATAACTAATTACCCATAATACATATTAACTAAAATAAATAATGAGAGAAGACTTACCATTTCTTCTTCATGTCGTGCTTTCTCAAGTGCCCTTTCCTCTCTCCTCTTTTTCACCTTTTCAATTTCTGCCTGTATTGTAATTGAGAACATAGCAACGGTAAGCAGCAAGAACATTTAGTTGTCTGGCGATTAGCAACAAATCACAGGACAATCAAATTGTGAAGACAAAGAAACATGCAAAGCCTTACCTAAAGAAGACTAATGAATAGCTGAACTATCATTACCTATTCCCGGTTATTTTCAATAGACTCAACTCAACAAAACCAGATCCCCAACTCAACCATCCCCAATGAATACTAATAATTAATTCGGAATAAGCGCTCAAGGTAAAAACAATTTACTGATTCAGAATAATATAACACTGTTTTATGCATGTCATATTTTATCCAGTTTAAAATGATAAAGTTAGATATTGAAGAAAATGGCAGTTCTCAACAAAAAATAAAACAATTTTCAGAAAGTGAAAGGATTAAATGAGTGGTGAAAATAGTATTTTGTGTACACCAGTCAAAACCAGAGGCAACATTAATAGGAACCTGGGTAGTAAGAACCAAGTACCTACCACCTACTACAGAAATGAAAGAAAAAAAAAATGAAAATACAACCTGTTTGCGTACCACTTTTGTAGCAGTTTTGTTTTCAAACCCTAAAACAAAAGTGATTCATGTCAATCGTTCATCCGATTGTTCTTAAACTTGTTTTCATAATCTGTTTTTTCCATCGGATTGTTCTTAAAACTTGTTTTCATAATCTGTTTTTAGTGTAGAAAGTGAAAAACATTTCAATTGTTATTGTTTTCTTTAACTACTTTTCTATACATTCTCAAGAAAAAGTGTTGAAATTCTTTCAAAAGGCAGTACAGATTCTGAGATTCATATAATATTGGGCACCAAGTTCATATACAAATTATTTCCTACCCACCAACCATTGTCATGTCCTAATGTAAAATCAATGCAGAGATGTATTTATCAAACCCTTCCCCGTTAAATATACATGGAATGTTAAAGTGAAGCATGTTCTAAATGATAGGTTATATGACAAGGTTAGCATTCCTACTGTTGGAAAATATGTAGGAAAAAAGTCAATCTCTTAAATTCCGTGCAACAATTCAACCACCAGAGTTGTGTAAGTGACTTCTCTAACTCCTGTCTTATTATTACCCAAATCTTGAGGGGATTAGAAGTTCATCAAAACATTTGCATAGATGGTCTAGGTATTTAAAGTGGTACTTATGCTATTATTATTTCAAGCTTCTCAATTGTTTGAAGTTACATGGGACATGTTGCTGAGGTTTTAAGAACGAGTATTGTCCAGCAGTATGATTACTAGAGTGGGCTGTGGCCTAGTGTTAATTCTATATTTTTACAACAGACCTAGACCCTGTTTGGATAAACAGCTTACTTTGCAGCCTATAGCATAAGCGCTTTTTTTTTTGTAGCAGCAGCTCTCAGATTAAGCCCTAGCATAAGCGCTTATGAATGAGCTATTTCTATAACCCAAGATAAAATAGTGTCAAACTGCTTCCTATAGTCTATAAACTGTTTACATAAGTTCTCCCAAACATTGTCACAACTCACAAGTACTTATACCAATAGATAAGCTCAAATAAGTTAATCCGAACATACTCAGGTTATTGTTGCTATCTACTCATGTCATGCTTGTATGATTGTATGAAATATAACCTATTAAGCTAAAGCTTAAAGCAGAAAAATCAACAAAATAGAGCCGCTTCCGCTTCAATTTGAAACTCTTAAATTCAGAACACTAACCATATATCGAGAAATATAAACACAAAAAGTAAAGTTCGGCGAAACAAAATGCATACATACCATCCTTTCTACTTGTCGTTTCTTCTCAGCTTTAACAGAAAAGGAATCAATTGATGCACCTTGAGTAACATCGCGCTCAATCTTCTTACGCCAGACAAACCTAAAAATAACATTTTTGTAGGTTTATAAATCATATATATCTTCATATTGGCGACCAGTATTTATCTGCAATATATTTAAATACACTTATATAATAAAGTATCTACCATAAGTTTAACTCAATTAACAAACAATAAAAATAACTTCCATAGAAGAGAAAAAAAAAAACATACTTTTCATTGAGATTAGTATCACCAAATGGATTAGAATCATTGGAATAACCTGATACTGTATTCGTCTTCAATTTCTTAGCGACTTTCGTAGCCTGAGGGAAAAAAACAATAATAATATGAAATTCAACATATGAAATTGAATATATGAAATTAAATTATGAAATAAGCGATGAGGGTTGAAGTTGGAACCTTTCTCTGAGCTTTTTTAGCCATATACTGTGAAATTTCCTCCTCTGTGATTGTTCTGGAAGATTTCTTCTTTCTTCCAGTTCTATTATCGTTGTCGTCACTTGAATCATCGTCTGAATCTCGGCGTGACCGGCGACTAGTTTTCCGGCGGTGGTGGTCGGAGTCGGAGTCAGATGCAGAGTCATCATCGGATCTTCTTCGTCTTCGAGATTTTCTACTACTACTACCGCTCGCCATTGTTTAACCCTAAACCTTGGCGAATCTGAAATCAATCGAATTTCACCACACAGGTTTTATTGTAAGTGGGAAAAATCTATCATATTCAATATTGTATTTTAAAATATATTCTTACATTATTTCTCAATGATATATATATATATATATATATATATATATATATATATATATATATATATATATATATTGAGGGAATTTTTTTTTCTTCTTCTTATATTTGGGAGAAAGTATGTAATTTTATTTATAATTCATTGGTCTATAAGAAGTATATGGTTTTTGCTTATAATTAGATTGGAAGAAGCAGCTCTAAGGAAAGACAATGTATTTCAAAAATTACACTACGGTATATGATTAACAATGAGTAAATTCTATTTTTTTAAAGGAATAAATTCTACTTTATTTATTAGAAAACTTCATTCTTGTTTTATAAAGAGGAAAGTTTCGCACTATCTTCAAACATATGTATTTGTCATTAATAAAATACTAAATTTAAAAAATCTTTATGTAAGTAATCACTATGCACCATTAAAAAATCAAGCTAGGGACATGTTTACATATTATTGAACTATAAAGACTATATAAAAGTTTGATTTTTCTTAACAAAAAAAAAAAAGACTATATATGTTGACATGTTTACATATTATTGAATTCGGAATTGTGTGTACCTTGTCTGTTTGTGCTGCGGAACATTAATGAAAAATGAAAATATTGAACCAAAATTCATTGAAGTTAATCCATGTAAATACCAATTATTGTCATCCCTAAGGAAGGGAAACAGAAAACTAAATGTTATTTTCTCTGGTAGCCGTCAACCCTACTTCAAATTATTAGCTGCTTGGCTTGATCGTAAGAGTTTCCCTTCTATTCCCACGGCCTGTTTCTTGACGTGAATATGAACAAATTAAATATATCATATCTTATTTTAGTCATATATTATAGTCGTCAACATATCATTTCTTTAGATTTATAGTCCTCTATTACAGTCCTATATTATAGTCTTATATGATATCTTAATTTTGTCCTATATTAAACTCATGAAAAATATATAAAAAAGCCCTATACTATAGTTCGTTTTAATTTCATGCGAATTTAAAACCAAATCTTTAACAACCCTTGGTCTGGCTTGGTCATGCTAATGTCTTCCTGGATCCTATGGGAAGTTAGTTAATTATAATTAGTTAGTTGTTACCACCCCTACATTTGGACTAGCTTATTTTACTATGATCATCGATGTAGTAGTATAAATAATTGATTTGATGTACATTGATTACAACTCAAGGGAAAATCATTTCTTACTATCACATTCTCTACCTTGCTCTTATTCCAAGTTCTCAAATTCCCATCATTATCTTAAATCATGCCTACCACCCCTACAAACCTCATTGATTTTTTGGTTAACCAAGCCAATGGTGTAAAAGGTCTTGCTGATCTAAATCTCCCTAATGTTCCTCACCAATATATCCAACCTGTCAAAGCTAGATTAAACAAATGCAAAATTATTCCCCAAGACTCGGAGCAATCAATACCCATCATTGATTTCACAAACTGGGAAGACATAGAAATCCAAGAGTCCATTTTCAGTGCTGCAACTAAATGGGGTTTCTTCCAAATTGTGAATCATGGGATACCCATTAATGTCGTCGATGATCTGAAAGCTTCTGTCCATAAGTTCTTTGAATTACCAGTTGAGGAGAAGAAATCATTGAAAGAGAATTCACCACCTGATGTTGTGAGGTTGGCCACTAGTTTTAGCCCTCATGCTGAGTCGGTATTGGAGTGGAAGGATCACCTGCATCTTGTGTATACTTCAGAGGAGAAAATTAATGCATATTGGCCTCCTGTATGCAAGTAAGAAATATACTTATCTATGATTTGCTTTGTGTATCTCCTGAACTTGTAATTTATTTGAAGTTATACGTTTTCATGAAATTTAACTATTTAAGTTGTAAATTCAACAAAATTGATATCAGTCTTCATTGACTATCATTTTTGCAGGGATCAAGCACTAGAATATATGAAATATGCTGAAGCTTTCATTAGAAAATTGCTAAAAGTGCTTCTTAAGAAACTGAATGTGAAGGAGTTAGGCAAAGAAAGAGAACACGCCTTAATGGATACGATGTCATTAGGCTTTGTTTACTACCCAGCTTGTCCTGAACCTGAACTAGTATCAGGAGTAAGTCCTCATTCGGATATAACATCAATCACTGTCCTTCTACAGGATGATATTGGTGGACTTTATGTAAGAGACAAAGATAGTGATGGTTGGATCAATGTTCCTCCTGTTAATGGAGCATTGGTGGTCAACATTGGGGATGTGCTCCAGATAATGAGCAATGAATGTTACAAAAGTATAGAACATAGAGTGGTTGCTAATAGAAACAAGACTAGGATCTCCATGCCAATCTTTGTCAACCCAGCACCTGATGCCATCATTGGGCCTCTGTCAAAAATGTTGAAGAATGGAGATGAACCACTATACAAACAAGTTGTGTACTCTGACTATTTTAACCATTTCTTCAGCAAAGCTCATGATGGGAAGAAAACTATTGAATTTGCAAAGATATGATTTGCGTCCATCATGGATATTGGTTGAAATGGACACGAGTTCCACTAAATTTACGTGGACTTGCATAATTTAGTGGAATCAAATTTAAATTTCAACTGATATGAAGACCGTGAAGAGAGGTGTGTTAGAGAGTGTGTGTTGATAGCACTACTTTGTGTGCTTGAAATCAAGATACTTTTGTTTTGGGTTACTGTGTCTTGAATCTAGGTAATTTTGATCTATTACCATTCTTATTGAAGTAGAAAGTGCAACTACTAGTACTTGATAATATAGAGATAATTAGTTACATCATGTAATAGCTTTAATAAAACATGTTTTGACTAACATGTTTTATTATTATTTTCTTAATAAAAAGTCGACAACAATTACTATGATGAAAGGAAATTATGCAAACCCCTTTAGGTTGATATGGTGTTACAAAGGAGTCTATGTAGCCCCGTCGAGTTCATCAACTTCATGATTTATTACATCTAACTCTATTGTTGAGGTTGAGGACCTATCACAACATCCTGTTATACTTTTGTCCTGACATTTCACTAAATTATTACCTTTTAATTTGTTCCTTTTATGATATGTGACTTTAGGGATCCAAACAAGTTATTTACAAAAATCAGCTATAAAATTAAAGAAGAATAATCAACTATTACCTTAGTCTCTGTAATAATCAAACTTTTTTCTATTTTATATTTTTCACAGAAGTTTAGGCTTCAAGAGATTATGGTTTCACACAACTAAAGACCCTATGATTAGGGATAAGTAGTTGTGCAAATTCAAAAAAAAAAAAAAAATGAAGTAAACAAACGTCTATTTTGTTCTAAGCGGCAAAGAACTAACATTTCCATAAATAAGAATTGTATTCGAGTTTTATGACTAAAGAAACTAGGTGTACTAAGAGAGCTTTACCCCTTTATATGAATCTACATGACCCAACTACGATAGGTCAGGATCCATGGTGACTTTGGATACTAATTGTCTAGATCCTAAAAATCGAAGCAAAATTTCCCATGATTAAATTATAGACTATAAAAGTGTTGACGTGCTTGAATATTACTGAGTTCGGAATAGTGTGCGTACCCCGTTTGTGCTGCGGCATATTAGTGAAAAATGAAAATGTTGAACCAAAATTCATCGAAGTTAAATCCATGTAAACAAAATTCAAAACAAAGTAGACCCTAAATCTTACTATTACTACCAATTCTCATCATCCCTAAGGAAGGAAAACATAAAACTAAAAGTTCTTTTCATGTGGAAATATACTGTAGAGAAAACTGTAAGGTTATCGTTCCTGGAGGCTTCGTCACTTAGTTCACAGCAACCTCAGCTGAAAGGAAATTTGAATGAAGTACATCCTGACCAGAAACTTTAGCTTTAGAGTTCTTCAGCACTTGGAAAGCTTCTTCCACCTTGGCAGAAAGAGACTCTGGTGATTCAATGAGAACCAGCAATTCAGCATTGTCCATCTCCAAAAGCATCCCAGTAATCTTTGCTGCTAGGTTAGGCTGCTCAAGATAGCATAATAAATATACTTTTAAGAATTCAAAAGCCCAATCTTAAATACCCAAAAAAAGAGAATAGTGCAAAGCTATACCTTGATTTTCTGGACAAGCATGTATAGATGCTCGCCAAGTATCTCCTTCTGCTGCTCTGGAGTAGCATTAGCAAGCATGCTATGCAGCACTTCTGGTCCCAGGGATCCTCCACTAGATGATAATCCAGATCCTTTTTCCATCTCACGGTGGCGCCCACTAGGTACATACTTAGCTTGCCCGGTTCTCTGCAAATGATACAAACTTGAGAAAACAGAACAGAAATATGTATGAAATAAATGTATAAAAAGGGATTAAAGCACAAGTTTCGAAATAAAAGACAAACATATTCACTATTTTATATCAAAGACCAAACAAAATTTGCTAGTCCTAAGTTCAAGCACAGTTTCAAATTATTTTTAAGGCAAAAAGCAAGTAGCACTGGCATCTCTGTGACACCTGATAGTTGTGTAGAGAATGTGCAATGCATAAGCATTTACATGTTCTATAGGTGAAAAGGGGGACTCGAGAAAGAAGAAAGAAAAAACCTGCTGAGTACTTGACTCTCTTGAAGAGATCGCTGACTGAGAAGCCTGCTGGGCTTGTGGCATATATGTACCAGAGTGAGTATTTCCCTGTGATACTGCATGGCCATTCATCCTGCCCCTATTTTGCCTATGCTGCCTAGTATTATTGTTAGAAACCTGTGAATGAAAGGAATTAATACCAATGTCTCGTTAAACTCCCATTGAAACAGTAGCAGTTTCTCCAAATAAAATGAATGTCACTATCAAGTTCTTTTATCATAAGTTTTTGTTTTCTTTTTCCTGAAGTTACTTTTTTGCAATTTCTCAAAATCCCTATAAAAATTTGTGAAAGAGTGAATGAATACTTATTGGGCTCCTAACAAAATTGTTACTTACAACAGGCGTAGGTGACTGTTGGAATGATCTGGCAGGAGGTGCAGAGCCATTAGCCCTCCATCCAGGCCTCAATGCCATAGGCTGATACACGAGCCCAGCACGAGGAGGCGCGTGTGAAACAACACCAGTAGTTGTGTAGTAGAAAGGAGGATATCCACCAGGGACAATGGCAGTTGAAGGCCCAGCGAGTCCTGCAATTTGCTGGGCATATTGGAGCTGCAACTGTGCCTGTCTGTCCTCTTTCCGCTGAGCAAGAGCAACATATAGTGGTTTACCATGGAACATGAATCCTGCAGATAAAATGGTGTTAAATGTAAATATCATTTGCATAAAAGTATTATAAATCTTGAAGATTAAGATATGCAGATTTGCAAGATCTTCAGTTCCAAAATAGTATACAAAAAGTAATATAAGATTAATATTTTCAGACTTATCGAGTATCTTTTATTTGCATTAACATGCAATGCAAGGTTGATTCTATCTCATATCATAAACCTGGAAAAAGCTCCTCTAAAATGATCTTGTTAAAAGATGCAGATAAAGATATATTCACCCTTCAATTTAAGTGAGTTAAGATCACAATGTGATTTAGATTGAATCAAGAGTTTATGCATACTTGTGAAATGTACAAATTCGTTTTAGGAGTCTTACCCCATAAACCAAATCGATAGTCGTGACATTCTCTTGGATTCATTTAAAGAATAATTCAATTTTCAAAATCAACTCAAGAACACATTCAAGTGTATACAAAAGAACCTTCAACAATAACCACCGCCAAAAAACATACACACACATTCATGCACACATATAGAAAAATGAAAAAGAATCACATATAAAACCCTTGAAAAGGACTAGGCTGGAACCCATGGAACCCTAGTAAAGGTAAAGGATAAGACAGAGAGTTATACTAATCTTTCATGGTAATTGTAAAATCCTATAGAATAAAATGAATAGATACAAAGAACTATAAGGGCAGGCACTTGTCAATATTCACTTGATGGATAGATGCATGATGAACAATCTCTCAAATTGTTACCCAATAAAAATATATCATGCAATTCATACATTCTTTTCTTTTATTGGAACTAACATCATGCATTTTTTTTCCTATTTCATATCCCCACCAGACAACTTAACTACTCTGAAGCATGTATCGCGTAAAAACACATAGCATCAACAACTTAACTCACTTACCATGAAAAGAGTTCACAGCTTTATTAGCCTCCTCAGGAGTGGAGAAGCACACAAAACCAAATCCTTTGCTTATCCCTTTGTCATCTCGCATAATCTTTGCAGAAGTTATAGTGCCGCATACACTAAAGTGATCTCTCAGTCCTTCATCACTAACATTGTCATCAATATTCTTCACATAAATGTTTGACCCCTGGAAGTTAAAGGATGACCCCATAAGACAACTGCAGAGAAATTGGCTGGTTAAATACTGGAGAGTGGTAAATAAATTACCTTATATTTCAAGACTTGTTCCTTTCGTTTCTCTTCAAATTGCTGGTGCAAGATCTGCTCACGCTCAGCCTTCTTCTGTGCCCTGGCTACATACAGAATCTTTGAACCTGTTGATATAAATCAAAACCAGATAATATACAGGATCAACATCAAAAAATTTCAACTTTGCCAGCCAAAAACCTACACGATAATAGAATAAATAACTACCTAGTTGCAATCCATTCATGGTTTCCATTGCCCTTTTAGCATCTTCTGGGTTATCGAAGTTCACGAAGCCAAAACCCTTTGACATACCATTGCTGTCCTTTGCAACAGCCAAACTAATGATTTTCCCAAAATACGAAAACTTTTCATACAGAAGTGTTTCTGTAATATCTAAGTCCAAATTCTTCATGTACAAGTTTGTATATCTAGTGTCCGGGCCAGACGATACGCGGTCACTTTTCTTGACAAACTTTCCAACATAGCTGGGACAAGAATTAAAATCAATCTCATGAAATAATAGAATTCAACTAAATCATAGAATTCAACGCAAAAACATAAACAGACCACAAAAAAGTCACCCAAAACAATGCATAATTTCACTTACATTTGCTTATCACCAACAAGATATCCATTCAAGTTGTCAATAGCAGCATTTGCAGATTCCTCTGTTTCAAATTGAACAAAGCCATATCCTTTACTCTTCCCATCCTCAGACATTACAACTTTACTTGACAAAATATTCCCAAACTTCTTAAAGATATCCTCTAATCCAGAATTATCTATTGATTCAGCTAAATTCTGTCACAACAGCAAAAAGAATCCCATTTCAGAAACAATAACCTAAACCAAACACTACTGTAAAATAAATGAAGCATATTAGAGATACCTTAACAAACACGTTCCCTATACAACTTTTCCTTGCATCAGGATCACGTCGTGACCACATGACTCTTATCGCTTTTCCATTCAATGTAGAGTGATTCTTCACCTCAATCGCACGAATTGCTACATAATCAAAGAAAATTAACATTAAACACACTCAGATCTTGATGATCATAACAGAAAATGATAAAATCTTTCATTTTATTTTATCAATAATCAACGAAAACATTTATTTATTGAAAAATGCAATTCAGTATGAAGATCTCATGATTCAAAGAAAAAGGTAAAGAATCATCATAAGAATGGAAAGTGATGTTACCGTCGTGAGGGGAGAGGAAGTTGACGTAGCCATAACAGAGTGATTTACCAGAGGAAGAGTCTCTGCAAATGCGAACAGAAGCGAGAGTTTTGAAATCAGAGAAAGCATCGTGAAGCTGAGAGTCGGAGAGGTCGGGATGGAGATCGCCGACGTAAAGAGAAGCCGGAGTGGCGGAGGGAGGAACCGCCATTGATTGAGTGGTGGGTTTCTAAAGAAAGAAACGAAAACGAAAATGGAAAGAGAGAGAGAGAGAGAGAGAGAGAGAGAGAGAGAGAAATAAAGAAAGAAAGAAAGAATGTGTGTGAATATGAATGAGAGGATGGTGGTGATGTGTGTGAGTGAGTGAGTGTAGGAAGGACTCGGCATGCATGGCCGTTCAGGTAGTACTACTATCCAAATTACATTTTTCTCACGCGCTATCTACTTACGTGCTTTTCACTCGCTTCTTCTTCATTTTTCTTCTTTTTCTTTTCACTTCATTGTTTAATGTTTTATTAATTATCATATTTGGTCAAGACAAACATCATAAATAATCAAATTAAAGCACCTCTCCCACCATTTAACAAGTTTGAAGGTACATGATTCATATATCCATTTTTTTGACAAATCTAATATTACACATCTTCTACTTTAAATATTCGAGATCACTGCCTCAGAATTCACACACAAATATATTTATCATAAGTTAACACAGATATATTTTAAAATGAATCCATTTTAGTTAACACAGATTTTTTGCTCGTTTCCCTAATCAAACAGTATCTTGAATTTGAACCTTTTTAATGAACAGTTAAATTAAAAAAAATACCAAGAATCTTGCTCCCCTCAAATAAACTTAATTGATTCAACTTGATTTAGTAAAAAAAATTGTCACTATTTGACAATAATAGATCAAACACAATTTTTAAACCATTTGTTGGTCGTTTTGTTTTTGTTTTTATTGTTGATATGTCTTTATTAGATTTACAATTGAGCTTCTATAATTCTTTTTAGCAAATCAGATATCATATGTGTGCAATTGTAGAGACTAATTCATCGAGTCTTATAAAACTTAAATGACGGCAAAAATGGATTCGAACTCATAACCTTAATTAACTAAAGAAAACTTATATTATCTCATTTAAGCGTTATTGAGTTATAATGATGTAATTTAAATAACACTTTCTAACTTTTTTTCAAAGATATTTCTAGGTGTCACTAGAAAACAAGTTCTTTTCCGAAGTTGATCTTATTCAATTGGCATGTAACTAATATTGGTACGCAATTATTCAAATTGTAGTTTTATCTTATTAACGATGTAAACACATTGACAAATGGGCAATTGTAGTATTTGGTGCAAATGAAATGGGCAATTTTTTTATGGTAATGTATTCTAGCAGACTAGCATGCTTTTGCAACCCCACTCTACTCACTATTAGGGCGTGAGATTACCCATCTAGGGTACTAAAGTTATTTTTTCATTCACATTTAAGGTAGTATAGTTATTAATGATGAAGATAACGTTGCCAATTTAAGGCACTATACTCCGAATGTTGTCCAAATTTAGACATAAAGTTGGTGAATGGTTGAAATAATGAGATTGAGATGAGATGGTAGCGCGTGGGTATATGAAAATAAATGAAAAAATGACGGAGGGAGAGAAAAAAAACGGGAATAAGAGCGTTGCGGAATGAAAAGGAGACTGTTTCAAACAGATAGTACGAGAAAACGCCGCACACACACCTTGTTTTTCTGCGTCTGCTAAAAACAAAAAGGAAATCCTCAATCATCTTAAATTCATTTGGTGGCTATCACAATCTAAACTCATACATGCAACTAGGAGATTAATGACCAAAAATGGTCTTTTTTTTTCTTTAAAAAATTAAAAGTGATTTAGATATGAATAATTTTTATTTTTTTTACAAACAAAAGGATAATCATTCATTATTCAAATTGATAAAAATTACATCGATCAAGAATAATATAAATCTCAAAGTCGTTAAATTAAAAAAAGAGGATTTTGTGAGCAAACTCGCAACATTTATTTTATAAATAAAAAAGATGTAAAAAATGCTTACAAATCTAACAAAATAAAGTGTACATAGTACTCATGTCTACGAATATTTAATGTAAATGACACTAAAGTTATTCTTGCATTTGCAATGAACACCATGTGAAGAAAGTTTATCAATCTGAACACAACAGACACCGCGGTAAGACAAAAAATCAAATAACATCACACTTGGGTCGGCTTGATGGTGTTGACTTGGGACATTGGAGTATGCTCCTTCTGAAGGCATCATGTTTGATTCTTTCCGGTGTTAATTTGAGTGGTTTAGTTTAATTTCTTAAAAACAAGATTGTAAACATAACAACATTGTCGCACTTAGGGGACGAAATCATAGAGAAAACCAAGAAAAACTAAAAACTTTGTGAAAACCACTTTAAATAGAAGGAGAAGAAGAAGAAGAAAAATTGAGATGAGTGATTTTGAAAAGAAAAAAAATGGCCCAAAACACCCCTCTCTTGAAAGAATTAAGGATGAAAGAATAGAAAGATGTGGTGAATGATAAGTCTAATGATTAGTTTTTTTTTTGTCAAGTAGTCTGGTGGCTAGAGCTCACATTTGGTCAAGTAGCCTAGTGGCTATTGTGGAGAAGTGGGGTGTCCGGGGTTCGAACCCCGGCCCCTGCATATAAAATGTGATATCCTTACCAACTGAGCTAAGCTCACGGGAATAGTCTAATGATTAGTTATAAATAACTTAAATATTATTCTTTAGAGGTTTTGTTTTTTTAAAAAAATATATAAATTATGGTTGAAAAAAATATTGAAGTTGATAAACTATACATGTTAACGGGACCAACCTAAGGATAAGGCCACCAAGACAATCATTTTAGTCTTAAAAAATATTAAAAAGAAAACGTTTACATGATAAAAAGATTTCATATTTTTCTATTGACAACAATTTACTTGATAAAATATCTCAGATTCTATTAAAATTATCAAAGTAATTATTTAAGATTAATATTGTCTCATCAAAGATTAATCCTGTTGACTTTACTTTCAATAGAAAAAGAAATATCAAATGATTTTGTATAAAAAAAACCTATGAATTAATTAAAACTAAAAAACAAACTGCATTTTAAAAGGTTTTTTTTTTTACCAAAACTATAGAGATAACTTTTGACTCTTGAAAGGTGGCTTCGTTGTGCAACAGTTGAGTCATCACCAAGTTATTGAAACTTCTTGACCACTGCATCACTTGGAGGATTAAGATTGACAAAGTTACCAAACGAAGTGTCCATTGGAACTGGTCATTACATCAGCTCAACTTGCACCCCATGCGCGCGCACACATATACTATTTTTGGATTGAAGAGAAAAGGCTATACATACCAGTTTGTGGGGGAACAATAAATTCAGTTAATCAAACAATTGCAAAAGAAAAGGGCAATAAAGACTAAAGATGAATTGTATTGATCATAATGATATATATTTTGTTTATAGTCTGATATCAGATGGTCCAAGAGCCAGTATACATATAACATTCATAACTAACTTCTTTAACTGTCGCTAACTGCCACTGAGTTACAGTTACAACACAACATTGGTTGGTAGAGTGGAAGTGGGCTCTGGTAAACTTTATATAAATAGTACAATTTTGATCAACTTCAGAAGTATATTTTTTTAATGAAACATATTTGTCATCATTTGACTGGAGCAATGATGTTTACATTACAACACCCTTACCCTCCTACATGGATGATATTACACTTGTATATCAATATACAAATTTGCCATTTCTCAGCAACAGATCCCTTTTACTGTGAGATCCACAGTTTCCACATACTAATTGGAAAAAGATTTGCAATATGATCAACTGTAGAGAAGAAAACAGCAACTAACTCCCGTTTCTAAATATGAAGGGTATGCCGACAATAAATAAACATCGACTGACCCCAGTATGTTTTCCAAAGAATGAGCTTTTGACTCTTGAACATTATCTACAAAAACTGGGGCTCCATGAAAACTATTATATGCACAAGAAAAGCCACAATCCTTACAAGTTGCAACTTGGAGAGAATGCTGACGTGTGAGGAGCTAACACTCATCTGTCCTGCACTGAGGTATGCATCCTTACTCTTGCTCGTAGCCACAGAGACATTTACAGCAAAGGAGCCTGAGCAGCGAGCACCAATTTAAGATTATGACAATGTAAAGGAGCATATATGCAATAAAGGAAATGATGGTTAACTCACAATCATAGTCGGTCCATCCAATTCGTTGATTAGCTAAGTCGTATACAAAAATCTTATCTTTGAGGACAAGATCTGCAAATGAACGGACAACTTAATCGATAAAAAACAATACTAAAATTACTGGATAACAAGAGTAATGACCTATTAAAGTGATTAGCAATGTTATTTACTACACAGAAGACATATCCACTATTCAATAGGCCCACAAATGGGGTCTGATCCTTCCCTAGATCCCCCAGCGGTGGACCACCGGAACTGTATAGCACCATGTTGCTCTCAAGGGGGGAAAACTTAAGAGCCCGTATAATAATCAAATGAGAGAAAGAGCTAATTTCTTCAAACTCTGTTGATTTTATTCTGCTAAAATAATTTTTCCAGCTTCTAACCTCCTAAAATTGTGTATCCCTTCTGCACTTTTTGGAAACCAATGCACCACATTGCAGCACCATCCTATAAAAAAGCAAGTAATGCATTAGACAATTATCAGTGGCATGCAATTCACGAGAACTACTCCTACTTAGGCAAGAAGAAGAATGTGATCAACAAAGAGAAAGACATACTTACCAAGAAACCATAATGTATAAGATACTGTTCTGGTTTTAAAACCATGGATGCTCCACCCATGAAATTTAAACTGACTTGAGGGAATATATCACCTAGGCTGAATGAGCAAAAATCCAAATGACATCTCAGAAATCATAATAGCACAAAATATATTTTTTTTATGATCAAAGAGAAACAGAATTGAAATAACCTGGTTGGGACCAGATAACACTGGTTTCCTTTGGAAATAATGGGTTTGGAAAATTGTGACACAGTGGTAGTTATCTACAAATTCATTGAGATATGTAACATCAGTGCACGGGAAAGGTCAATATTATTTCTTAATGATTTAAAACACAAGATAAATAGCATTTTGTTTGCCTCTGTTAACACACCCAATAGAGAAAAAGAAAATTTTGACTACAAATTAAATTTCCATTCTTCAATGTCCAATGCATATTGTGACGTCCAGGTTTTTTTTGAAGGTTTAACATTTGATTTACATTGCAGTTGAACTTCTTTTTGTTAACGCAAAATTACATTTAAGAAATATTTGCGGCTAGTCACATATATCCAGGTGTCTGGTATCAAGATTCAATGCTATTACTTGGACTCTTGGGTGGATGCTGGATCCTGGTAACAAAAACATTAGAAAGGGGTCCACTATTTTTCCGGTAAACATTTTCACGATTAACATTCTGTAATAAAGTTCACTCATGGAGATACGACCTTTCTTACTGCAATGGCAGAGTGTTTTAATACAAGCCTTATTATTGTATAGTAGTGTCTCTTTACTGTCTAGATTGATGGTTATTGTTACCATCTTCGTATTTAATATTATTAGTTGGTCAGTTGAAGTGTGTGAAAAAGTGGCAAGGACTCCCCTGTTTTCACAAAACAAAGAGTTTTGTGGGTGTGAAAAATACTTCCCAATTTGTGAGGTAAGCAACTGATTATCGTGACTCATGAGTACCTTGGTATATATGATTTGATTTCTGTGTAAATAGCCCATAAAGAAGACTTGTCATATAGACCTTAAAACGTCTTTGAGGATTTGGTATATATGTTTAATACTGAGGGAAGCCTTAAATTAATAATCTGACCTTCTGATTGCGACAGAAAAGCTTTTCCTATTACTCTAAGTCATTACAGTTTATTTTATTAAGAAAGAATAGTGACGGTCATATATCAGATTTTATGTTCCCTAATAAATAAATTTGGAGAATGGCTATAAAATCATAAGACTTAGCTACAAACAACAAAGTGCAGTGTTTCAAAAATTTAAGAGGTAAAACAGAACTTACAGCATTGAGAAAAGGATCGTAAGCTTCTTGAACAAGGTATGCCAATGTAGTACCGGAATCAACTATAGTTCCTCGATTGTTACCAGTTGCAAATACATCTTGATCAATTGGGAGAATTTGTCCATTGACCGCAATGCTTTGAAGATTTAAATTATAATGAGGCCTGAAATTAGATCAACACCGGGCAGTATGTCTGATATCAAAGATCAATATATTGATATAAACTGCAAGTTATTTGACAATGGGAATAATGGCATGACAAGCATTTTAAGAACTTAATTTTTTGAGAGCATGTAAGCCATACCGATTTCTATATTCAATTCAAAAACTTATTTAATTAAATTAGAACAATTGTATTGTTTAGTATCATATCATCTATATTCATTTTGAGAAATTTATCACAGAAAACCAAAACCTTGCATTTTCATTTTGCTAAGAAAACAATGAATTGTTAAGGCCAGGGCATGAAAAACACCCAAAAGAGAAAATAGAATGCAAATGCTTTACTACTTCCAGGATTCACATTCATTTACCAAGGGTATCAGAGAAGAACATGGTAAGAAACCAACATGGTAAGAAACCTTCATAAAAATACTGTATTGAGAAATGTAGAAAATTTTGTTCTTGGCAAGAGGCACTAACCCAAACATACAAATACCCAGACCTATTACTTTTGCAATAAGAATACTGCCCTAAACAGTTAGTACAATGAAATAGAAGGTCTCCTTTCAAAAAATTGTAATTGAGATTAAAAGATGACAGTTTAATAACACTCCAAACATCCATTTACAGTACCAAACAAAATTAGAAACTTTACGTAAGCTAAGGGTACAAAATGGTGGTTCATTAGCTAATTTTCAAGTTTTTAGATGACAACTAACAGTGCTTTATGTTTCGTGTCATCTCATAATGATGTAATAAATCATTAAAAATGATGCAAATACTTTCCCTTGATAAATTTCAGAGTGATTATCTCATAGTTTCCAAACAAGCAATTAATCTTTAAAATTATGATGCAAATACTTTCCCTTAATATCAATGTGATGCAAAATTAGGGAAAAATTTGTTCAACTGAGATAGGAGAAGAAAACAATGAAGGAAGTGAAGAAGAGAGAACATACTGTAAAGGGACAAGTGGAGTATAAACAATATTTGGCTCCAAAATTTCGCCAAGAACCAGTATGCCTCCTCCACTGTCCTGTCCCTTTAAGCAATGAGAGAACACTTTGGGTGCCATGCCTTGTGATGACACTTGTGATATAACAGACAAAGCACCAGGACCAAACCCAAAAATTCCATCAACTGCCTTTTCTGTCCGAGCCAAATCCCCAGACTGATAGGTGCTACACCTATTTCCAGAACAACCATCCCAATAAAATCAATTAATAGGTGTTAATTAATAAAATCAATTAACTCGCGGTAAAATTTTGAAATATTGGTAATTGGTTTTAATTACCAATATTAAGGGTGTGCTCAATGTAAGAGTGTGCTCAACCTTACATTGAGCACACCCTCCCTACCATACCATCAATAACATAATGAGGATTGAGGACTCACCCAAAAACAACGGTAGATGAAGAGTTAGAAAACATAGACTGCCCCATGATCACGTCAAAATACATAGCATCATAAACATAATAACCGGACGTCCCACTTCCATCCCCATACTGAAAAGTGTAGCTGCACTGATTAGCCTGAGAAGAGCACTGACTTGTAGCAGTTTGAACCGCATATGAACACACTGGGTCCGAGCAGGAAACCAGCGCAGCAGTGGATGAACTCGCCGTGTCAAAGTAATTGAGATCAATCTACATAATGCAATACAGAACCAAAATAACATTAAGCATTACACCCTTAAATCTAAAATATAATAGTCCCTCAATACCTTTAAACCATCTTTTAAGGTTTATTATCTACACTAACAAAACAAAAAAAACAATAAATTCGAAGAAATTATTAGTTTTTTTCTTCCAATTATAACCTTGATAGTCCATGTTCTAATTACAGAAATTTATCTCTCTGAAATAAATAGTAAGGGCATAATTGACATAAAAGTAAAATTTGAAAAAAAAAATAAGAAAATGTTACCCCTAAACCACTAGATTTGGGGCAATTATTGCAAGTATTGCAATTAAGCCATAATATATCACTTCCAGTATCAATCTGAACGTAGAATTCTTTAGCAGGAGAACCCATCTTCACTTTAGTAAAATACAACCTGAACAAGATTAACCCAATTTAAAAAACTATATAATATACATAATATTATGATGATAACATAACCAAAGAATGCATTACCCAACTAAGTAAGGATCGGAGGTTCCTTGGACTGAGAAGTCAAGAATGCCACCACTACCGCCGTCTTGCAAGATTCGACCGCGGTGACGAGCTTCGTCGCGAGCTTTGAGAGTGGCGAGTTCAACTTGGTGGTTAAGAGGGATGGTTCGTTCAAGGGAAAGATAACTCCCCGGAAAACCGCCGCATACCACCGTAACTGTCACCGCCATTGCGGCCAAAGCCACCAACACAGAAACGCGCATTTTTGTTTTTAATTATGATTTATATTTTGTAATAAAAGCAACGGTCACGAAATATATGGTGTTGCGTTTTCTGCATTCGTCTTTGCAGAAAGATAGAATTAAAAAAGGGTTGTGGGTCAAGTCAATGGAATTTTAGTTTTTCACACTCACAGTCACCGTATCCTCTACGAGTGGGACCTGTCGGGAACCCCTCTTCCACGGTTAACATAAGAGAGATTCTTGATTGGATAATACTTTCTATTTTTTATTTTTTATCTTCCATTTTTATTTGTATTACGACCAGTTATGATGTAGGCTATTTTTCATTCGAAGAATAAAGGTGATTAAGCTTACGAGTCATGCTATAAAGTGTTGAAAGTATCCGTAAAAAAAGTATGATTGAATTGAAAAATGTAAGTTAATGAAAATTAATTTGGTTTTATGGTTCACAGGTAGACCACTAGAGCATTCTACATGTATTATGAAGTTGTATCAAATGAAACAAAAAAACTTACGTTTAATTTTTATTGATTTAGAGAAAACATATAATAAAGTGTTTAGAGATTTTATGGAAAACCATAAAGAAGAAAGATGTTAGGGTTGAAGGTGTTCTTTCTTTTTGCACTACTAAATACTTGATAATTCTAAAAATAATCCATAATGACATATGAAATAAATGGTATCAAAGGTGTAACAGAAAAGAAAGAAAAAAAAGTATTTAGTTCGTAGTTACAACAATATATCTATATAAAAGGTGAATAATTGAACGCTAAAAAAGAAAAAGAACAAAAATGAGTGTTTATTTCCTTAAAAAAAAAAAGAGTGTTTATTGAAAAAAAAATATTAGAGAATTTCAGTTGGTTCTTTTTAATTATTGTCAAAAGACTGAATTGTCCATTTTTATTATTGTTCAAGATTTTTAATTAGACACATTTTTGTGTAGATGCATGATATTTTTTAAACAATATTGCTTATTATAAATTTTTTTGTATACTAGACAAAATTTCTGGCAATGTAGAATCTTGTTAAATGATCTGTAGATCACACGAGTCAAATATATAGTTTTAATTTTATTGAAGGGAATAAGACATATATACATACATTCATTTATGTACAAATGATAATTTACTTTATAGAACATTAACAATGGAAGGGATTAAAAAGAACATTAAACATAGACATGTAATTTTAAACATGATCATCATCATCCATATCTTGAAGGCCAGGTAATGGAAATCGGAGAATGGCCGCAACACCTGTTAGCTGAGCCAATTGTGGTGTAGAAACATGCATAGAGGAATACACCAAAGCCTTTCCTCCACCGTCTTTCACGGATTTTACCAAACTTGCATATTTTTTCCTCGTCTCAATCTCTTCATTCCTATAAAGTTCATTACTTATCAAAAGTGTCTCAATTGCATTCATCTCGTGTGCACTCTCCACGTGCTTTGGTCCATAACATACACGGTCTGAATTGTTGCACACCATGTCCCATAATTCCTTAAAAGCTCTAATTTCTAACCCTAAATTACTGTCCTTTATCAAATTCATCACCGTCGTGTCACTTAAAACTTCCCTCAAATCGAAGTCATGATTATTTTTGTTATTACACTTTGACCCCACAACAACAATATGTGACTTGTTCTCTTCGATAAGCCTCATCTTTAACCTCTTTGCTTCAGACAAAAGAAACCTACGAAAAATAGTTGGGGATAGCAATGCATTATCATCGTTATCCCCTGCTATTACCACATTCTTCACAATTTTGAAATCAACATGTTTCACAAAAGCTGCAAACACATCACGAAAAAACATGTTAGAGGAGGGAGAAGACGAAGATTTTTTATGTGAATATGAACGAGAAGATGCTTCAATTTGGGAACAACGAGTGGTGACCCCTTTTCCAAGCAAGTGAATCTCTGCTTGGTGTTGTTGAAGAATAACAACAGCGAGATTGGCATCTGAAGAAGAAGATGAATTCTCGGTGGCATCGGTTAAGGCTTCAGCGGCATTTGTACTCCACAACTTTTTTTCAAGGTCAAAGGATTTGTTTCTTTCAAGGGTTAATGTGTGGAAAGAACCAGCAGCGACATGTTGATTGGGTTCAAGGTTGCGACCGTGAACTCGAAGGGTCGAAGAGTCTTTGTGAAAGTCACGGCACGTGACTTTGAGATGAAGGGTGAGTTTGACACGTGACGCAGTGTTTTTGTTTGATTCGAGATGGACTTTACGTGTGGTATCGGCGGTGACAACATCGCCGATGGTGATGAGGTTGTAAAGGAGCCACACATCATCGGGTTCTTCAGCAATTAATTTAACAGTTCCTCTTTGGTTGAGAGCAAAATCCTTTTCCAAGAGCTTCATATCAATCAATTTAATTAATTTCCAAAGTATGTGGTGATAATGAGATGTTACGGAGATTTAGCGTCGTCGCAAGATTTTTATGTGGCTCCATGTAGTTATGGTATTTTGGGTAGGTTAGAGTTACGTGTTATGTTCCTATTGGGAGACTTCGAGTCCTTGGATTATGTTGGTGCTGTTTTATCGGGGAAACAATTCCTTATTTTGGGTACAAGCTAGATAATGAATTTTTTTTATTGGATTTGTCCCTCAAACTGAAATGTGGTTCCTTTACGTTTTAGTTTTGAGATATATACGGATCAATGGAAATTCTTTAGTGTGTTGTAAAATTGTAGCCTTGTAGGTGATATTTTTGTTTCCACATTTCATTTTCCTATGATACTTTGACAAATAACAAACATAACTTAAAAAAAATGAATGGGAAAACTAATTTTTCAAGATAATTGAAATTAATTAAAAGGAATGATCTCTCCCATCATATTGGTTAAAAATAAAATGTTGGATCAAATGGTTAAATGAGTCAAGTATTTACCATTTATGTTACAATATGTTAAAATATTTATCTCTATTCTCGTGAACCAAACACACGCCCTTAGGGTGTACATATAGAGAGAAAAAAATACAAATGATGTGCCATATCAAAATGTGTTTTTAGATAAATTATGTTATTTGAAAGAAATTTTCAATACAAGTATGAATTTTTTAGAAAATGTGGAGGGCAAGTAGTAGCAATTTTTTTTGACTAGTAGCACCCTCAAATGAGATTTGTCTACTCCTTATCGAACTGAACTTGTTTTTGTTTGGAGTACTGCTCTTTTCCCGTCTGTTTTTGCTCATTTCCGTCAAAATATTCGAACATGAGTTAACTCACGCATGTGTATTTCTCGACAGAGATGAGCAAAAATAGATGAGAGAAGAACAATTCTCTTCTGATTGTATATGCTTGGACCAAGGGCCCTATTGTGTTACACGTTGACTAGAAGAAAGTTAGATAAACTAATATGATAATCTATTAATTTTGTATTACTATAAAGAATTGAATAGTGGATTGCACGTCAAGAACCGATAGGAGTGCTTCACCACGTTTATTCCCAATTCATACAAACACTAACCAACCCCTGCATAGCTAGCTTGTTATATATATATTTGTTCCTTTCAAGTCAATGTAGCATAAACCCTTGCGAATTGAGAAGATGGCATTTGCAATAGCATTGATTATCACTGCAATGGTAGTATGTTGCACCACCAATAGCATACTAGTCTCAGCTTGGGATGAACCAGCACAAGCAATTCACGTGGTTGGAAAAGTGTTGTGCCAGGATTGCAGCAAGGACTGGAATAATTGGGTTTCTGGTGATAAGCCAATTAAAGGTATGTGATATTTTTAATAGATAATCACTCTTTTTAAACCAATTTTTTATAGTCCATAACATGTAGACTCTAATGCATATAAGCATATATGCTTTGGTTGGTTACTAATTGTGCAAAACATTAACAGGAGCTAAGGTGTCACTAACATGTATGGACGAGAGACACAGGGTTATGTATTATACAAGCGACACAACAGATGAGTTAGGACTATACGACTTGATAGTGAACAAATACATCTCCGGCAAAAAGTTGGATACAAAAGGTTGCTATGTGAGGTTAGTGTCATCCCCTGATAATGTTTGCAACATCTTCACTGACTTTGGTGGTGGAAAGTCTGGTTACAAACTCAACTACCCAACATCAGTGTATCGTGGTTTGATCAAATATATGGTTACCCCTTTTTATTATACCACTCCTATGTGTGATATGCCTGATACAGATGCCTATGATTCTGAAGCCAAAGTTCCCAAAGAAGAAAGAGAAGGGGGATATTATTAGTGTGAATGTTCTCGTTTGGCTTTAATGTTCATGATTATGATTAGTCCCTTTCCCATTTTATTAAATTTTGTAACAAATTGTATCAACTTTATTTGAGGAAAAATGTCAACATGTAAGGTTCCTTCATACAATCGTATGTTGAATATTTTTTTTACTATATAGTGCACAACAATAACTAAATTTCTCCAACAACAAAAAAAACTATATTTGTCAATCTCATGCAATCTCTCCGAGACTCCGATGATAGTTTTGTTCTAAAAATAAGATATGTTAATCATGAATGAATTATTATCCTTTCAAAAAAAGTGTATGAATTATTATAGAAATGCAAAATCCAAAAAATATTTAAGGGTGGAAATTTTGGCAAATACTAGGGGTATATTTGTGTAAAGGTTAAAAATGCTCTAAAGTGAGTAAAGTGTAAAGTGAGAAAATTAATGGTCATTTTTGTAACAAACTCGTGATTTTTTATGATGTACGAATAATATATATCTTTAATTTGTTAATCAACGGTTCACATTATTCACTTTATACTCTAAACTCTAAAGTGAATTGTTCACTCTAGATGAGTCGGATCTTCCATTAAAGTGAGTTATTCACCCTATCACCTTTATAGGTATTACAATATGCACAATTGTCAAATAATTGCAAACAAACCCATCAACTTGCAACATTTTTCTAATTTTCCAGTCTAAAAACCAGAAATCTCCCCTCTTTCATCACAATTATGCAGTCAGTCTCCGCCGTCACTAATAATTAAACAATGGGAATAGGACGTAGTGTTTGCTATCAGATAAGCAATTTACTACAATACTAGGCACCAGTGGTACCTGCAAAGCTTGGTACACAGTTGAATATAAGCTGATTAGAAGAACAAACAAAGCACCTGGTGCAACACCAACTACCACAACATTGTAAGAAACTAGCCTGAAGCATCGTAACCATGTTGCTATTGTACTATTTACAAGTATGCAGTTTCACATTAGAAACCGTTGAATAGCAGATAACAAACAATCAGATAAAGGTGAAAAACCTCGATCAAATGCGAAGAACACCCACTTCACATTCTATCGCATTGAAACCACAAAAAAAAAAAAAAATCCCTAAACATCACAATTCCCTTTCACAACTAAATCTGAACGCATCATCACCCCTTGTAAACATAGACATTACCATAAGAGGACCAACCAAGGGTGAGTGATGATGAGGAAGAGGGTGTTGTTAGTGGAGGTTTGGACAGATGGGTATTTAAGATTTTAGGATTGGAAAACACAGAAGAATGTTGCAAAATTGAGGGGTTTGTTTGCAATTGACAGACACTGACGTATAGTACTAAAGATCAATGACCCTCAAACCAGAGAAAAATAAGTACAGTTCTGTTATTTAAAAATATAGAATTGAGACACTTTATACTACACAGTATACCTTGATCTTTTTCTCTTGTTTACTTCTCATCTACTTACACCTTACACTGATTTGAAAAATATTCCACAAAAGAAAGGAACGCCATTTTTTATGTATCATTTTGATGCTCAAACATAACTTCCCACATAAGTAATAAGTAAAGTATATACATGTTACAAAACAAAAACAAATCTTATAATAGAGATGATGATACTGTAGATAAGCCTTCAGAAAAATACCGTTGAATGTAGTCAAGTTAAAAACAAAACTAGAATAAGGTGCAGATAATTCCGTACCTCTTCTTAATACGGCGCATAACTACTCAATAGGGAAAATAGATGTATTTAAGAATACTAGTCGCTACAGGGAACAATTTCAATTTTCAAGCTGTACATATAAATGTTAAGCAATCAACAAAGATAGCTCTATCCACACAACTCATAAAACTGGTTTACATTATTATTTTTCATATTCCATATGTCGAGACTCATATATTTGATGTTTTAGCAGCAAGATGTATAAGAGTTCTCTTGTGGTAAGTGGTGCGTAGCTTCTTGTATTTCTGCAAAAAAGCTGCAAGGTCAACCTCTCTGTCAAGGAGTTGCTGGTGCAGATTTTCAGATTCCTCATCTGTCTGGTTCACAGATTCTGCAAAATTACAAGTTCGTCATATGTATGACCTAGCCTTCGTCGTAATAGTGAAAAAATTACCACCAGAACTATTGCAGCAAATTGTGTAAGTTCAAGTCATACCTTGAATTCTCTGGAGAAGGGATGCAGGGGAATTCATCTTTAACATTTCTTCTTTCTGCTTCTCAAGCTCGTTTAGTTTCTCATTAGCAGTAGCTAATTCGGTTGTACGAATTATTCTACACTGTTTCATAAGGAGGAAGGATATAAGTTCCGTAATCAGCATAAGATTTTGGATATTAATCCCCTGCAGCCAGTGATCTCCTGCATTCACACAGTCAGCAGATCAACACCGTCCAATCTTGATTAATAGATTATGAGCGAGCTGTTCAAATATTTTTAAATATCTGCTGACAATGTGAATGCAGATGATCCTTAACTGCAGAAAACTCATTTTCCAAGAATTCCAATCAGGGGAAAAAACTAATCGCAGGGCCGTGATCGTACCTGATTCCTAAGTTCCATCATGCGAGGTTCCTTTTGTAGATTTTCCTCTGTATTAAAGACAAATTTGAGAAGTTCTATAACACTTAATTGATGGCAAACCATTTAATACAAGAACTGCAAATAAAAGAAATTCAATCACTAACCTGCCAGCTGCCTATTTTCCTTGGCAAGTTCATCTTTCAGCTGATCATATCAATAGGCCATAAAATAGTTAAAACACAAGTAGATACAAACTCCACCATCAGAACAAAAACAAAAACACTGCTAAAAAAGGTTAAGCATAGGAGTAATACAACAGAAAAACTTCAGCACACTCATATGGGACCAACTGTACAGTAGAGCACAGTCCATTACTTGTGACAATTTGACTAGTGTGTTTAAACATCATTTCAATTGTCCGCGGACATGTATCGGGATGTCATACTGTCATTATAGAATACTACTATTGAGTTTGACTCTTTTCAGTACGGCAACTATTTGTTAGGACCCCAGTTTGTTACCATAGTCAAATGGATAATGATACATAAAAGGAGAGATGAAGCGTTAGTTAAGGTCGGTTGAGACATGTGAAAAGGAAATTGGAATCGAAAGAACCAGGTGCCTCAAATGCAAAGAACAGGGGGTTTATTGCATCTACAGATTCCGCATGTCCAATCTTATATTCCATTGACATAGATTCAGTGATAGAGATTTCCTATCAACACACATCAACATTCTTTCTATATTCTGAGCTAGTTCCATCACTACAACAACCAAAGCCTTTTCCCACACCAAGTGGAGTTAGGTACACGGATCAAATAACGCTACGATATCCTGTCATGATTCATATTTAAAGATATATCATTAACTATAAACATCTGTTAATGATTTGACCTATCGTATTCCATGGCCATCTTTTAGGCTTTTACCTCTAAATAGAGATTATCTTCCATTCTACAACCTTCTTCATCAGTGCTTCTTTGGGTCTGCCACACACATGTCCAAACCACCTAAGCCAAAATTTTACCACCTTTCTACAATATGAGCTACCTCTATTGTTTCTGGAGTGATATGATTTATAATCTTGTCAACAACACTAATTTGTAATTTATTATTAGCTTTTACTAGTCCAACTATCAATTTCATACACAAAATTACAGATATTAAAGTTGTACCGAAATTTTTCCTTATTTTTTGGTAGAATATTGTTATTTTTGGCAATTAATTTATATCCTATAATTGACAACCCCCCCTCCTTTCTATTTAGCATCATTTTGTTTGATTTGATGAACTTAGAGTCACTAAAAATGTTTACCTTGCGGTATAGTGTATTCTCCGATTTTCACCTCTATGCTAGTATCTGAGTGTTTCTTACTAAACTTACATGCTCTATTTACTCCAACTTGGGCAGAAGTTCTGTTTCTATTCTCCAAATTTCTAATTTAATTATTTTTTCAAGAATCTCGATTCTCCAAATTTCTAATTTAAAATGTATACCGTTTGTTAAAAAACATGTATCATGGCACCGTCTCGTGACTGCTCAATAAACACATCTAGAACAAAAACGTTCAAAACTGACCTTTGATGCACACCTATAGTAATAGTGAAACCTATATTTCCACCTTGTGCTCTTACAATCCAAACTTCTTTATTTTATGGGGCCTCCCGCAGCACGTCTAGGCGACTTCATATATGTATCTTCCAAGTTTATGCTTGTAATTATTTTTTATTGCATAAATCTTCAAAGCAAATATACAGCTTCCATGTTTGACCATCCCAGCATTAAACGAAATTAATTTTCTGTAATGTGTTTCTTGTCTTAATTTCCACTTAACTACTCTCCTAAAAAAACCTTCACAATTTGACTTCCATTTGAGTTTTATCAATTTATAATTTGCATAGTTTTGTCAAAAAATAGATCCTGCAGTTAGTAGCATAAATCTGTGTATTATTCGGAAGGATTAAGCATTAGCTTGCATTATAGACACTGTCCCTACAAATTGGGATTCCTAGCTACAGGTTGGAAGGATTAGATCAACAACTGTCCTCTTCCTCACATCCAAAATCACTAGAAATACATGACTCTTTTCATTTTAGTTTTAGGTATTAGGGGTCTCACTCACAAGGAAAAAGGATTACCGAACAAAGATTTCAAATATATTTTTCATAATCACAGCGTAAGATAGCATAAGCTGTAGCTAAGTATTGCTAAATATAGGCATCGTCTCATTCCCAAATCCCTACATTCTAAAGACAACAGAATCTGATGATTCCTATCTATAAACTCAACAGATAATTGCAAAATTACTACTAACTAACTAGATACTCATCACAGCAACGAAAAAAATGATAATTTCCAAGGTAATAAACCAGCATAATAAACTAGATTAGTAAATACAATAAACTTACATTGGTTTGAATCTTGACTTGTTCAAGCGAATTCAGAAACTGTTGATAAGCATCTTTATCAGACAAAAGCTTTCTTAACTCATCAACACTGATCAATAAACAGTTAAACACATCATTAAAATCATCGTATATTAACAATTAAGAAAACAGAAAAATGAATTAAGTAATTGATGTTAAACCTCTTATCCTTCAAAGAAGCAATAGTTCCGGCGGCTTCTGCTGGCGGAACAGGGGAAGAAGACGGCCTCGGTGAAGCAGATGAGGAAGCAGGTGTAGCAGGCCTTGAAGAAGTGGATGAACTCATGATAGATGGTGGATACCATGATTGCTGTGATGAAGCTTCATGTGGTTGTTGCTCTTGTGATCCCCTACGCGTAATCAACAACAACAACAACAATAACATCAATATCAATATTAACATCAAAGTTTGTTCTTCCCTAAATTCGTATTTGATTATTGTGAAATTTTGGCAATAATTGGAAATTGAAAAGGTTATAGAGATATGAATAATTAATTACCATAATCCTCGAAACATCTTTGTTGCGTGATTGATTGATTGCTTCTGAATTGATGATACAAACGGGAACCCTCGAAATTTCACAGAAACAAAGGGAGAAGGAAAGTGGTAACGAAACACCTTGTTGCTCCAATTGATACGATATCAATTAAATCACTTTTTTTGGCCGTCAATATGAAAAGGGTAATCAATTTTTTATTTTTGAATATTACCCCTCCGGCCTTGTTGGAAATATTCTTTTTTTAAGATTCATTGAATAATTAATGAAAAACCAAAAAGAAAAAAATGTATTTCATTTTAGGAAATTAACTATCTAAACAAGAATCTAAGAAAAATAATTTTTTCTTCTACAAGAGACTTGAGGGAATATAGTTGATCATTGTTGATAGGCGGGATCACTTATAAAGATGATCCAATGAAAAATTCACATTATCTTAAGTCAACTTTTTTTGAAAAAATAAATAGAGAATAATATTTTTGGTCAAGTAGATATAAGATCACTGAAAATTTTAGAAAAATTGTGGTTTTTGTATATGAAGAACATATGTGTGATGAGAGAAAGTCTTTCTTGGACACATACCCAAATCAATATTATTTGACACATTCACATGATATCAACAAAATTAAAAGACAACAAAATTAATTTTATCATTTAATGTGATTGAATTATTTTTGTTTGATTTTGTTGATTTTATGTGGTGAATATGTAATAATAGTGTGATATGACACAAATACATGAAATTTATGAAATTCAAACTAGTAGCAATAACAAAAATTATATATATGTAGATTTTTTTTTTTAAAATGCATCGTTCATTTTCATTAATATTATAATTATAATGATCACATTAGGATCAAAATATGAAGTGTTTCTCATGTAAAAATAAAATAAATATAAAATGGTTTATGTGAATCGGATATCTTCAAGACAAGTAAGAACATAATGGATGACAAAGCTCTTATTGTCATATAAAAAAAAAAAAAACATATTTTTTAAGTCTTGTTCATCAACATACATCTCTAACAATTCAATAAAATTACCATCATCTTAAAGTGAATGATGTTCGCTAAGTGTCTCACTTTTTATATTTGTCATCTTCTTTAAGACATGTATTTGTGCGTATTCATGAATTATATATATCATATTATCTAGTAGATACTTCATGAGTATATATTTGAGCTTATTTGCATAACATCAACATTTGATTCGTATACAGTACAAATACATCTTCGATTTTGGAATATTTAAACTTTGCAAGTCTCAAGTAATTAAAAATTATATGGAGAACTTTTAATATATCGAGTTTCTCGAGGTTGAAGAGAGAAACTTTCTATCAAATAAATTCTCGAGATATAGACAAATGAGAGTGGATCTAATAATGCTGAGGTTGATTGAAGAGAAATAGGAGAAAGAAAATAGGGTGAGTGAGAAGTTGAACAAAAAGGATGGACTCATTGCTTTTTCGTGGTCTCTTCAAAATAGGGGAGAAAGAGAAAAAAAATTATTATTTGTCACTTTTTTTTTTTTTATGCTATTGTTTCTTTACTAAATTTATTTTGTGCTTTAAAAGTTAATTAAAACTTATATCTTGTACATTTCTTTTTGATTCTCTTGCAGAAAAAATTATCTAAAGTCGTCATGAAATGTCTTACCTATTTTCCTCTTCTCACTTTTTTTTTTTTTAATCTTTTTACGCCTATTTTTCTCTTCTTACTTTTTGTTTCGAACTGAACTCAAGGGTCTATTACACCAAAGCCTCAGGACCCATTTGCAATCACACTCAAAAAAAGATAATTTACATGAAGCATATGATCCATGCGAAGCTTCAATACCTTCCAACATATATGCTACAAGACCATTGCGAGCATTGTCCTTAACGACCGCTCTTTACTCCTCAACTACTCCCCTAAACCGTTGTAAACAAGCCTCCTTCTATGACTATACACACATCATTCTACACTTAACCTCTCACTCTTTGTTTTCACCGACTCAATCTATCTAAATCACATTCTACGGTCAATCACACAATTACAAAACTTTTTATTTCACACGTCATTTTTAAGAATCATTTATATCAAATACGAAAAAGAAACACTTATTTTTTTAGATTTATCGTTCATTTATACAACAAAAATGATTTTCATTTAAAAAAATACATAGATGACGCAAGATTCATTACTTTGTGATGCTATGCCACGTAGGTAGCCACCAAGCTATGATGTAGCCAATCAATGGTGCCACGTATCTAACAAATAGTGAACCGAACCACGGATTTATGTTGCAACTTGCAACACCCTGTAAACTCAAACACAGATCCAAAGTAGTAAGCGCCAATCTCATCTTCCTTCATCCAACGTCCACAATTCCCCCTCAGCCACCACTTTCAATCTCACCCGTCCATTCCCTTTACTTCTTTAATTTAATAACCCTTTTTCGTCCCTATTACACTACACTCTCTTTTGCGTTGTTTTGTCGTTGAATTCTAAGTTGAAGGCCGTTTACTCTCTCTCTCTCTCTACATTTTCATCTTCCTCTCCAAATCTCCGTCCATTGAATCCAAATCCCACCGCATTGAACCACATTATCAACAACTATACTCACAATGGTATTTATGTATTTATTTATACAAATTTTTTTGTACATTTTTTGTGGTATACTATGGTTTCAGATTTATTTGATTTGATGTTTTTAAGAATAATGAATGGGTCAAATGTTTGAAACAGGACACAGTGTTGGTACCTCCATGGCTTGAACCATTGTTAAAAACACCTTTTTTCAACATTTGTCGGATTCACGCTGATGCAGCTAGAAATGAGTGTAACATGTATTGCTTAGATTGCAACAATGGTGATGGTGCTTTTTGCTTTTATTGTCGTTCTTCAAGACACAAAGACCATCAAGTCATTCAGGTTGTAAAGTGCTTTTCTTTATTCAAAACCTAACGCCAAAATATAGGCATTGTAGATTCGAATCTGCGTCTCAACATAATATCAAATATTTTAGTCAAAAAATGGGTACCCATGAACATTTAATTTTCTGGGTTTTTTATTTTATTTTATTTGGTGAAATGGGTTAAGTTTGATGTATAATGTAATGTAATGGTTGGTCATTCATCTACATTTTGAATTTTTGTTTAACAAAGATTTGTGTGTTGTTTTTGTTGGTGAATTAGATAAGAAGATCTTCGTATCATGATGTGGTTCGTGTGTCAGAGATTCAGAAAGTGTTGGACATTAGTGGAGTGCAAACATATGTGATAAACAGTGCTAGGGTCTTGTTCTTGAATGTAAGGCCTCAACCAAAATCTGGGAAAGGAGTAGCACACATTTGTGAGATTTGTGGAAGGAGCTTATTGGATTCATTTCGGTTCTGTTCTTTGGGATGTAAGGTGAAGAAGATATTTTATTATTATTATTATTTTCATTATTTTTAATTTTAATCTCTATGATGCTCTTACAATATTGTCCAATGTCCATATCATTATCAACATGCACATCATTCACAACTCAATTATACTCATCATATGGGTATAACACCCACCACCCATACATCATCACCTACATTTGAAAGCCCATCTCCATCATTCAACATCATAATTATATTCCCACCGCTTTTAATTATTCATCATGCCTTCATAACTAGTACATTTAGCATTCACATTTCGATTAATTACTCAAATTTATGTTTTTAATCTTAATATTCTCTTATGAGTTTTGTAAACATGGGGTTAATGGAAATGCACCTACGTTTTGAGTTTTCTTTTTCTTTCTTTGTTTATCTATCGTAATTAGGACATTTGGCTTCCTAATTGACGCATTGAGTTATCTTTATTACATTAAATTTACACTTTCAACTATCCAATAAATTATTTACACTATCATCCAATCAAATCTCATAGTTTTTGATCTAATTATTAGTTAAATTATTTTGAAAAATAACATGATGATGTGGATAATATGTAATATTGATTGGATGAAAGGGTGCATTAATCCCTTTATCTAAATATAGTTTAATTTTTCATACATTGTCAGGTTAAAAAATTTTACATTGTCAACAAATCATAACTATTCATATACGCAACTTTAGAAGTAGTAATGATCCTCTCTAAAAAAAAAAAGTAGTTAATGATTAAAGTTAGACAATTTTACATAATTATCATTGACCGTTTTAAAAGCTTTTACACCAATGTGGTATATAAATGAAATTCACACAATATATATTGTGCTGCATTGACAGTGGAACATGGCATGTCATATACAAATAATTGGATGATGCAGTTTATTAATTTAATTTGATGTTGAATAATTTAATTAGCTTGAAAGAATAAAGAAAAATGGAGATGCAAGCTTTGCTTTGGAGGGTAAGAATGAAGCATTGACAATGGAAGGAGTGTCAAGTAGTAGATCAGAAGAAGAATTGCGTGAAGGCTCAACACAAGATATGTATCCTCTCACGCCTCCTCCACCTCCTTTAAATGCAAGGAGAAGAAAAGGTATACCTCATAGGGCACCTTTTGGTTCCTCATTCTAATGGGATTCCTTCTAAACTCAAAATTGGTACATATTCAATATTCAATTTTTTCCCTTGGAATGGAATACAATACAACCCTATTTGGTGGGAAAAACCTAGTCATTATATAATTCTTTTTACAATAAAGGTGAAAAAGATTAGGAGCCTTTGGAGGGGGTTTTGTTTGGAAAAGTAAAGGAAAGGGTATATAGGAAAGAAAACTCCTTCTTTTCCGGTTTGGGTCCCTATGAAAAACAAAATCCTCCCTTGTCCAAGAATCAGTAATGCATATTTGTTTAATTATTATCTAATAGTTGGGGGTGTACATTTCATTATTAAGAAATTAATTAATTAATTAAAAGCAAGTCTTTGTGGAGTCCGTTTTATAGTTTTCATTGTCCCACCATTCACATGGGCCGTTTACATAAAGGTAACCACACCTTTTTAAATATATTTTTAATTTTATTAATACGTGTGCATGTAAAACTAATAATGAGGACAAATCAACTTTCAATTTATCCTATTTTATCGTTACCAATTTTGGAGATCTCAATGGATTGGACGATTGGTCACATTGTCTCTATGTTTCCTATCTCTTTCTAGTGCAGTTCATCCGGCCACCCCGTATCACTCTGTTAATGCCACATCCACCCGAACTTATCTTCGGGTTTGGTATATTTACTCACAAAACCTATCGGATTCCGATAGGTGTTTTTCAGCATTTTGAGCAACATGGGGGCCGTAGAGCAATCACCATCTATTTGTCCGCATTGGTTCACTATAATTTCTTTTAGAGAAATACCGTTTAATGCAAAGCCCAAATCAATGAAACGCAAGGAAATTGCCTATTGAGGTTTTGTTCCCGTACTAAATAGCACGACTCTAAGATATATGATTTTGAACATCAATCTTTTTATGTCAAGTATGGCATTTGTAAGTGATTAGTTCATGTTCAAGTAGTATAAATGGGATAACAAATTTACGTGAATAAGTGATTATAAGGCGGATACTTCAGAATTTTGTAGTGTCTTTTTGTACTTGTTGAACTAATCAGCCAATTGGCAATTAGGCACAAGTGCTTAAAATATACAGGCTTAACCTATGCATGATGCATCTACCTTTAACCTTAATTCAAGAAATCTATTCAAATAAACAAGTGATTGAATACAAAAGAAGAATCTGCATCACGTGGCTTTGGTTAGACAACAATGGCATATATAAAATTAGAGGAGGGATTGCTTTCCACCATATCCGATTCTTTTTCTTTTTTATAAGCAATAAACAGTGCGAGTTAATTAACTTACATAAGTCCAACGAAATAAACTAATTAAAAAACTTTTTAAGTTTTCATGGTTCGGTATGAAAATTGTCTATGATATGTTCATAAAAGAAAGTACTTAAGTTTTTTACAAAAGTTAATAAAAAAAAAATACTTAAGTTTTTACAAAATACCAAACAAAATCATCCAAAATTGGCTATATAAGACAATGTTTGCTTTTTGAAATATGATTTATTTTGCATTAGCATGTGTGCTTAGTGTTTCATTTTGAACTCATCTCCGCTACACTAATCTTCTTCATGTTAGTTCTTAATTATACAACACTCCCTCACACATAAATTTGCAAGTCTCACAGTTGTACGATAAAATTTTCCTTTCAACATATAAAAATCTAAAATTTATACCCAAACCATGTTTGCTCAAAAATACCTAATCAAAGACAACATCTGCCCCCACTACATTGCCATACCTAATCAAACACATTATTTTTAAGCCCTTTCTTAATGGCACTAGTTAATAGTATTTCTTTTTATCTCTAACAAAAAGGACAACACTATTTTTTTTTTACAAGCAATTTAATCTTAAGGATATTTGCTTATGTTTGGTAAGTATATCATCTTGTAGAGGATTTGGGTAACTTACAATATATTTCATAAATAGGTGTTTGGTAAAAGAAATTTTCTTGCGTACTTATGGCAGAGGGTTGTGTAACAAATGTGTAGCCTTAGCCACCACAAAGTATATTTCCAATAAAATATCACCTTAAAATTAGTAAATGCTTCTTTCTCTCATAAGCTAATGGTTCTGATTAGAGATAAGTTTGTTAACAATTGTTCAAAGTTAGTTAAATTACTTATCTTTACTAGTTGTTATTTTGTCGTCGGACTTATATGTATAAATATATGTTCCGTTGTATTCATTTTAATTCAAATTAATCAAATCATCAATAATATTTATTTGTTCATTAGTATTCTACACCTTTCTTTCTCCCAGATACGAGTTCTATAAAATATTGTAATAGCACTTTCTTTTCTCTTGTTTTCCAACTCCCGTCAACAAATGAATTAGAAATTTAAGCAATAAGTCTTATTGCAACTAATATATGTAAGTCAGGTTTTTTTTTTGTTGACTAAATACGCAATTCCAGTTGAAGATTACAAAAGTAGCTTAATTCAGTGGCAGCAGTTAAAGTTACGTGCAATCAACTATTAATTAAAAACTTCTTTCAAAAAAAAAACTATTAATTAAAATTTAGGAGAGTTTGGAAAAAAAAATGGAACTCATAAGTTAAGAAAACTTAGATAAAAACCAAACTTTTATTGACCTAACACCATCTATTACTATAGGAGCTGCCTCAAGTACTGTATTTATTTTTTGAGAGGACCTCAAGTGCTCCATTGTCAGTTGGAAAATGACAGAACAATAAACCGTACGCAACAATGATACATATGGATAGTACTTTCGTGACTTTGGTTTTGGTGATCTTTGTCTCTATCTCTCTCCTAACCAACAACTTTCTTTCATCAAAATATATTATTTTAATTATTCAATCATCACTCTCTTTCATCTAAATTACATTAAAGTCATCCAACACAAAGTCACCAAACTTTTTTCTATATATGTGTGTTTTTCGGAGCTGCCTCCAGTGCTCTTCAAAATGATAGTGATAAATATTACATGCCTTTTCCAAAAGTGAGAAATTTTTAATTTATGTGATGAAAAACCCCCATAAAAAGTAAACAAATGTCTAGAATGAAAGATTTCACAATTTGACAATTATTATCTTAAGACCGGAAAAGCATACAAAATTGTTGCAACCTACAACAATGGATCAAAGTCTCTTGATAATTTAAAATCATAATAGTGAGTAAATCTCACACCAAGTGCTCGTGGTCCTCTGCATAAGGAGGACTACATTGATCATCCTAAACTTAGCAAGGGACCGCCAAGGGTTGACATTGATAAAAATCTAGAAATTAAAAGAAAACTAAACAAGAAGATAAAAGTAAAAAGAAAAAAAACTATTTTAGTCAAAAAATCAAAACTTGTCACTTTAAAAACCAAAGAGCATGATTCAATATATTGGACTATGATATAAGTAATAGTGCAGCATCGAAATGGATTGTTTAAAACATTGCTTGAAAACTAAATTATGGGTGAAAACATAAGCATTAAATCAAAGAGGTGGGGGACACAAAAGTAAAAATAAATAATTTGTTCAAGAGAAAATAGTTTTACCTTTGTTGTTTATGCCATCTACATTATTGATCGTTGTTTCTTCTCAATAGTATTTGCCAAACGAAACAAAAAATAAAAACTTATATTAAACGGGTTTGTTTTCAAAACCAAAATATCTTTGTATAATTTTATTTACACAGCAACATGAAACAATGAACACAACTATATACCCCCAGAATCTAAATGTTGTTTTAGACTGTAGCTTGTTCTTATTAATCTATTAGATATTCATCCAACAAGTAATCGTCGTCCTCATCATCACCATCATCATTATGATCAATAGCAATAAAATTTATAATATGCTTCATAATCCACAGGAATTACTTCGATTGCATTTTGACACCTTCCATGGTTATCATTTTTAATTGTAAAGTCCTTTGATTTTGTGAAAGTGTTGCCTTCATCTTTACTTTGTTAGTACAATCGGTTATAATATTTTGACATTACATCTCATGCATCACCATCAAGATGTGATCCTCTCACCATGTAGCCTTCATGCCATCAACTCCCCCCGACTCATACCCGAGTTTTGGCCAAAAGACGCATTTTCAAGAGATTCACCTTATCATCCTTAAATATTTCAGTATCACTAGTTTCTAGTGGATCATTAAGATCATTTAGGACTTCAATGACCTCGCTATAAGTCATTTCTGATTCATCGAGTGATCAATCAGGCTAAAATATTACTTGTGATTGCTCATCTGGGTCTTAGAAAAAGTTCTTTTACAAATTTGTCTTTAACATTCATTTGAGATTTTCTAGTCTTTTTGTTTTCAAACCCAAAAGATAGATAATGATTTGATCTTCCTACAGCAACGCATGCTTTTTTGAGTTTCTTTGGCTTCACCTTTTGAAATTGTCACTTGGCATATTTGCCAACCTTTGGTTATTGGTAGGTATATAAGCGCTTGTTTGCCTGCTTTCACCTTGTAATGGTTGAAATACTCCTCACAATGAAGGCACAAGATCAACAATCCTTCCTTATTCTTTCTTTTCATGAAATAAGAATGAATTTCATTTGGATGTCAAAGCAAGTTGTGAGGTCCGTCCTACAGTAGTCTTCCTGTTACAACATTAACCATATTGACAAGCATGGAAAACGAACCAATAAGGACATGAAAAATGAAAAAGCCAACACATGCATGCCATATCATTGCCACGTCATTAAGGAGAACGACAAATCATCAAAAAATGACGAAGGACTAAGAATAACCAAGAATTATAAAATAGGAGGACCAAAATGGTGGTTTTAGAAAAGGAGACTAAAATTTCGATTAAGTTTACGTAAGGAAATAAAAAATGCATTTAAATCTTTAAAGAATAACTCTTTCATACATACGAAAGATGAAAAATATGGCTAAAATTAAAATAAATTAAAAATTAAACGGAAAATTTAATTAAATAAAAGGTTAGACACAAGGGGTGCTAACCAAGCAAGATAAACAATGTCTTAATCGACACAACCAACCACAATACAAAAAGAAATTTGCAAAATCACCTATCCTAAAGCCAAAATAACAGCCAATATAATAAAGTGGTACGAGACCAATTGAAATTATTCAAAGAATATATATAACAATATAAGATACTGCTAAGAGCTACTGACAAGAAACACAAAGGAACAAACATGACTCCAATAACAAAAAATATTTTTGATATGATCATCTTTCTTTCCCCACTTATTGTTACAATGAGCATGAGAGGTAAAACAATTTTTTCTTTTTCAACATTCTTGGTTACTACGTATTTAATATTTTCTCACATTTTAGTAACATCTTTTTTTTTATATAGTTCTATGTGGCAGGGATGGTCGTTGTCCAAAGTTCATGTGCGGACCTGATATTTTAGCAAAGTGTGTAGGACGTTTTTGTGAGTGTTAGAATGATTTCATATATTACAGAGTACAAGACCCAAGAGAGACAAATTGTCTCCTGGATTATTCAATGAGCTTTCATTTATTTATTGTGTTGTCATGCAATAATTTCATTTTTTTTAGTTTTTCTTATTGTTTTGTACTCTAAGATTATGCTAATGAAATGAAATAAGACATCAAAAATTATTATCTAGAATCTAGAATGTCTTCTTCTCTCATAACTTCAAAGATATTATCATGACCTTAAATTAAAGTATATCACATTTACTTTTCAACCCTACCGACTACCAAAATATCTTTAATAGTAAATTGAAAAATAATTTGATGTTACTTCTAAGCTTATAATTTTATATTTGCGCCATAATCTTGTTACACTTTTGGTTTTCCCACGGTTCAACTTAAATTTCTCAATCTTGTTACTAAGTCTGTGAAATTCTAGATATGAAAATAATTAAGAAATGTAAAATGTTTTTTTGTTGTTGGTGTGGTCGGGGTTTGAATCCCGAACCTTGCATATATTATACATTGTCCCTACCAACTGAGTTAAACTCACGAGGACAGAAATGCAAGATGATTATCACAAGAGGACGTGTTCCCAACAAAAGATGTAACCTAGGTAGAAGCATGGTGAGCGAGTTGGCTACATCCTCTTCTTTTGTAGGATTTTCATCGTAGTTAAACACAAAGCAAGTGATGCTTAAGGTGCTAGCTCACTTTAAAAGTTTGTCTTTGTCACCGTCTCCACCAACTCTCTAAGACCATCTATAATGATTCCATTTGGGTGTTTAAATGAATTATGATTGTACACGTCATTCGTTTTATAATTAATACCGAATAAACACTCGATCTCTACAACCCAGCATCTCAAAATAATTATGAATTGGGTTCCATCAATAACTTCAGATCATTAAATTTTAACAATAATTTATATACTCATTCATAATTATATAATTTTAAAATATTGAAATAATTTAATTATAAATTATTAAAAAAAAGGACATTTTTTTATTTTTATTAATAATTCAAGAAAATATTATTTGCAACTATTATATAATTTATTTTTAATAGTAAAATAAAACAGTATTTGAATATAGAGAAAACAAATTAATTATACATGTGGGACCCATGAGTAATAGGAGAGAGATGGTGCCTATAAAAACACTCATCTTTATAAGCACCATATTCATTGATGTCACAATGGGGGTGTTTATTTAACATGGTGTTAAATAGGGGAAGGACCTCATTGTAGATGGTATAAGTTGCAATCTCTCCTAGTTTCCGTTTCAATTACAAGTTACAATGACGGTGAAAAAGAGAAATTATTCTAACATTTTCCCTTTTGAGAGAAACAATCGATTCAATGGCTATGGCTACCGAAGAGAATGGATTTCAATTCCACTTCTCCTGATTATTCTCAACTCAATAATTTATCCTTACAATATAATCTTTTCTTAATAAATTCTTTCACGAATTTTCAAATGCATTCCAGCTTGATACCCTCACACTGTGAGATAATCAAAATTTGTGACAAAAATGCTATCTCATTCTAAAGAGGTTCTAAGCTCATCAAATATATCCTACACTTAATCCTATAATTCAATATCATCATAAACACAATAAACATCAATCACAAGCAAGACTCTGTGAAAATTGGAGTGTTGCATTGTCTAACAATATTTTTCTTGTTTTGAGATTTCCCATTGTGTAACAAAATTGGAGTGAAATGGGTATTCAAAGTAAAGTTGAACCCTCATGGACAAGTTTCTAAGCACAAAGCAAGGCTAGTTGCTAGAGGTTTTTTTTAAAAGCATGGCATTGACTATGATGATGTGTTTGCTCCAGTTGCTAGAATTGAAATTGTAAGATTAATGATTATTATTGCTTGCAAAAATGAGTGGTCACTCTATCATTTAGATGTCAAGTCAACATTTCTAAATGGTCCACTTGAAGAGTTAGTATTTGTGTCACAACCTCCAGGTTTTGAGATTGCTGGGAAGGAAAATATGGTGTACAAGCTGCATAGGGTATTGTATGGATTGAAGCAAGCTCCTAGAACATGGAACAAGAAAATTGACCAGGTTCTAGTCCATATTGGCTTTAAGAAGTGTTCAGTTGAATTTGGTGTATATGTTCAGAATCTTAGTGACATCATAATATGTTTGTATGTTGATGATGATCTACTCATTACTAGTAGCTCAACATCTTGAATTAAGAAGGTAAAAGATAAGCTGAAGTGTGAGTCTGAGATGACTGGTCTTGGTGAGCTTTCATTCTTCTTAGGCATGGAATTTTTAAAATTGAAGAATGGAATTGTGATGCATCAACAAAAATACATTGGTGAATTGGTAGAGAAAGTTGAAATGAAGAATTGTAATTCAGTTTCAAATCCTTCAGAGACAAACTCAAAGTTAGATGAGTGTAGTGAAGAAGAGAAAGTAGATTCAACTATGTTCAGACAAATTGTTGGATCACTGAGGTACCTATGTAATAACATGCCAGGCATTTGCTATTCAGTTAGTGTAATTAGCAATTTTATGCATGATCCTAGGAAATCTTATTTGATAGCTGCCAAGAGAATTCTTAGATACATCAAGGGTACCATGGAATTTCGTTTGCTATTCCCTAATGGAGCTAAAAGTAAAGTGAATGAGCTCATATGTTACTCAGATAGTGATTGATGTGGAGATCTAACTGATAGAAGGAGCACATCAGGCTATGTGTTCAAATTCAATGATGCTGCAATTTCATGGTGTACCAAGAAGCAACCAATCACTGCACTCTCATCATGTGAAGCTGAGTATATTGCAGGTACTTTTGCTACTTGTCAAGCTCTATGGTTGGAATTAGTGATGAAATAGCTTAAGTGTGAAGTTGTGAAACCTCTAACACTGATGATTGACAATAAGTCTGCTATTAGTCTTGCTAAGAATCCTATTTCTCATGGCAGGAGCAAGCACATTGAGAATATGTTCCATTTTATTAGGGAAAGTTACAAATGGAATGCTTGATGTGAAATATTGTCCAACTGAGCTGCAACTTGCTGATGCATTCATAAGGCATTAAAGTTGGATAGGTTTGAATTCTTTAGGAAGAAACTTGGTGTTCTTCAATATTCAGTAGGTAAGAATTAAAGGGGAGTGTTAGAAGTTAATTCATAACTACTTCATTTTAGGTTGTTAGTGGTTTTGTTACAAAATAACAAACTAGTTAGCTAGAGATAGCTTGTGCTACAAGCATATGATACTTTGGTTATATAAAGCTTTGTAATGTGTATATTCAATACTTAATGAAATTCATATTGCAAGCAATAATTCTCTCTATTCTATCTTCTTCCTGATTCAAACCTTAGAAACCAGGTTATAATTGTTTTCCAATTTTAATAGTTTATCCACTTTGTTATGTAGGCTTATCCACTTGGTTATAAAAAGAATACATCATACAAACGAAAATTAAAATAAAAATAAATTAAAAATGAAAAACATGAAAGATGAAAAATATGGCTAAAATTAAAATAAATTAAAAATTAAACGAATAATTTAATTAAATAAAAGGTTGGACACAAGGGGTGCTAACCCAAGCAAGATAAATAATGTCTTAATCGACACATCTAACCACAATACAAAAAGAATTTTGCAAAATCACCTATCCTAAAGCCAAAATAGCAGCCAATATAATAAAGTGGTACGAGACCAATTGAAATTATTCGAAGCATATATATAACAATATAAGATACTGCTAAGAGCTACTGACAAGAAACACAAAGAACAAACATGACTCCACTAACAAAAAATGTTTTTGATATGATCATCTTTCTTTCTCCACTTATTGTTACAATGAGCATGAGAGGTAAAACAATTTTTTCCTTTTCAACATTCTTCGTTACTTCGTACTTAATATTTTCTCACATTTTAGTAACATTTTTTTTATAGTTCTATGTGGCAGGGATGGTACTTGTCCGAGGTTCATGTGCGGACCTGATACTATACCAAAGTGTGTAGGACGTTATTGTGAGTGTTAGAATGATTTCATATATTACAGAGTACAAGACCCAAGAGAGTACACAAATTCTCTCCTGGATTATTCAATAAGCTTTCATTTACTTATTGTGTTGCCATGCAATAATTGATTTTCTTTTAGTTTTTCTAATTACATCGTTGTAGTTTTGGCTTTTGGACTCTAAGAGTTGTCTTGCAATAATTTAATTTTCTTTTAGTTTTTTTTTTTGTTGAGCAATTTCTTTTAGTTATTCTAATTAGACGGTTGTAGTTATAGTTTTATACTCTAAGATTAAGATTATGCTAATGAAATGAAATAAGTCCTCAAAAAATATTATCTAGATTGTCTTTTTCTCTCTTAATTTCAGAGATATCACCACGACCTTCAATTCAATTCAAATATATCACATTTACTTTTCAACTCTACCAACTACAAAAATATTTTTAATAGTTAAATTGAAAAATAATTTGATGTTACTTCTAAGTTTATAATTTTATATTTGCGCCATAATCTTGTTACACTTTTGGTTTTTCCCACACTTCAACTTAAATTTCTCATATCTTTTTTTTCACAAAACTTAAATTCCTCAATCTTGTTATCAAGTCCGTGAAATTCTAGATATAAAAATAATTAAGAAATGCAAGATGATTGTCACAAGAGGACCGGTTCCCAACAAAGGAAGTAACCTAGGTAGCGGAAAGCATGGTGTGCGAGTTGGCTACATCCTCTTCTTTTGTAGGATTTTTGTCGTGAAACACAAAGCAAATGACACTTGAGGTGTTAGCTCACTTTACAAGTTTATCCTTGTAACCTTTCAAGGATGATTGTAAAACCAACATTCGTGCCACTTTAATTAACAGCAGTACAAACTTTTCCCTATCTTAGTTATTTTTTTATAAAAAAAAAAACACAACAATTTGGATCCTCGACAACTCAAATCCCTGCAGCATCCTCTGTTGCTCCATTTCCAACCATCATATCAAATGAACACCGGATATAAACTCGAAACGATAAAATAAAATGTAAAAACAAAATACTAGACATCGATTTAGAGCAATTATTGATGTTTAGAAAATAGTTGATTATTTTCAATGTATATCGTGCAAGTGTACACTATTGCAACAAGAAATAAAAAGTAAGTAAAGTATCGATCCAACGAGGATTGAAGTGGATAAATTCTAAGTATTTCGAAATACCAAATTTAGTTATTTATGATCCAAAATGACAAACAACACATATAAAATTTTAAGATTCTAATATACTAAAATAGAATGCAGAAGTAAATAAAGCATATAAAAAGGATTCAAAGATTCAAGTGAAAAGTGTGATTAATGAATTAACTTAGTAAAAATAGAGGTTTACAAGATTTAGAAAGTTACAACTCTGAGTTATGGAAACTATAGCTTCGTACATCAATAGAATGATGTCGAGAGTTATAACTTTGCATAGCTTACTGACAACATGGTGGCTGTAAGAGTTTTTCAGATTAGTCATCATGTTACATGCGATATTTTACTCTCTCTGGTCTTTGATATAAGAAGAAAAACCAAAACAACATCAAAACCAATATACTCATTAATTAGTGTAACTTTTTGAATATTTTTACAAATATACCCTCATAAAAAATTATAAAGCATTAAATACACCCACTAATATTAAAAAGACAAACATTAAATAAGGGATAAAAAAAGCTTTTTAAGCAATAATTACATCTTAAAAATTGTGATATTTTCTTATAAATAGGACCAAAATTGTTTTTAAAATTTTTCTTATATATAAGACCGGAGGGATCATTTATAGCTCTCCATCGTAGGAGAGACTGAGCGGTGGCCGCATCTCTATGCTTTTCCAAGATATGGTTTTTTTTTTTGGTTACAAAAATTTTAGGGTGAGGGGATGATGCCCCAGTCCAAGACAGAGAAGACCTTCAGGCTCAAAGAGCACTTACAAAGGTAATTACATTTACCTCCCTCCAAATACACTAGCGGCGCTCGAACCCAGGTTCTCTCGGATTCAAAACTTGTCTTTTTCCAAGATATGGTTTAAGAGAAAACACATTATTTGTAAAAATAAAAAAATGAGTGAGAGAGAAATCACGTTTTTCCTCTTAAATATAATTGCACCATTGGCACCATCTCCACCAACTCTCCTCGCCATTGCCAACTCTCTAAGTTGCAATCTCTCCTGGTTGCCGTTTCAATTGCAAGCTATGGTGACAGTAAAAAAGAGGATTTATTCTAAACTTTTCCCTTTTGAGAGGAACCGTAACAAGAATCGTTCGATCCAACGTCAGATTAGGATTTTCAGATTTTATTTTAGAGAAAGGAATAATTTGTTCTTGTGTTATCTCAATGGCAAAGGCTACCAATAAAGAATGGATTACAATTCCACTTCTCCTAATTAATCTCAACTCAATAATTTATCCTTACAATCCAATATTTTCTTAATAAATTCTTTCACGAATTTTCAAATGCATTCCAGCTTGATACCCACACTGTTAGATAATCCAAATTTGTGACAAAAATGCTTTCTCACTCTAAAGAGGTTCTAAGCTCATCGAATATATCCTACACTTAATCCTATAATTCAATATCATCATAAACATAATAAACATCGATTACAAGCAAGACAATGAAAATTGGAGTGTTGCATTGTCTATCAATATTATTCTTATTCTGAGATTTCCCCATTTTCTTTCACAAAAGGTTATAAAATAATGAAAATTTGGTAAACAAAAAATAATAATATTTATGATTGGTAAGTTTTTTTAAGTGACATTCTTATTAAGTGGGCAAATACAACATATTGATGGGCCTAAGAGATAGTTAATAATTATAACATTATTATTCTCGTTTTAGTGCTTAGAAATGTATCTCTTAAGATGAATAAAAGGGTTATTTAGGGTTTGAAATTCACCCACCACATCGTTTTCCCTTTCTATGATAAAAGGTTACAAAATAATAAAAATTTGGTAACAATAAGTAGAAGGAATTCTTTGGTATAGTAAGTTTTTTATATGACCTCTTTATTAAATGTCGTAAAGGGACAAAAACAACATATTGATGTAATTAAGAGACATTTGATAATTATTAAAAAATTTGGAAGTTTTATTTACAACTCTAAGCGCTAAAATCTATTTACTTGGTTTAAAGAGATCACAAACTTTATAAATTTTAAAATATGATTCTATTTCAAATATGGAAAGGATGAAAAATATGACTAAAAAAAAAATTAAACGGAAAATTTAATTAAATAAAAAGTTAGACACAAGTGGTGTTAACCCAAGCAAGATAAACAATGTCTTAATCAACACAACCAACCACAATACAAAAAGAAATTTGCAAAATCACCTATCCCTAAAGCCAAAATAACAGCCAATATAACAAAAAGGTAGGAGACCAATTAAAATGATCTGAAGCCTAGATATCACAATATAAGACACTGACAACAAACAAAGAGGAACAAACATGATTCCACCAAAAGCAAATTTTTATGCTATGATCATTTTTCTTTATATATTTTTTGTTACAATGATCGTTCAAGGTAAAACCATTTTTATCCTTTTTAAATTTTTTTCGAAAATTGTTGTATACACATATTGTTTGGCGAAAAAACACATGTAAAAGATGAAAATACCCTTCGACAGTTAACTGCCGAGGAAGTAAACCGGCTGCGGTTAACTACCGAGGAAAACTTCGGCAGTTAACTACCGAGGAAAACTGAAAACTTCGACAGTTAACTGCAGAGGAAACCTCAAACTTTTTTTTTTTTTACAAAAACCATAAATTATCATTAATAATATTTATTGATTTTGAATGTTTCAATCATTATTTTGTACGTTTCAAACAATTGCAGTATTATATATATATATATATATATATATATATATATATATATTTTAATAAGAATATCATTTAAATCTTGACAAAAAAATAAAGAGTATTTAAGTCTTCAAAAAACATTTCAATAAATATAAAAATTAAGCATTTGAATATTGTTTTGCAAATTACTTAAATAAATAAAAAATCTTTGTGCACAATTATTTTAATGTAGCAAATATAACAACATATTATACCTTAAAAAAAATCGTTGTGCACAATTATTTTAATGAATTTTTTTTATTTTTTATTTAAGTAATGTGCAAAACAATATTCAAATGCTTAATTTTTACATTGATTTAAATGATATTCTTATTAAGATATATACGCATAAGGGTAATTTTTCTTCGACAGTTAACTGCCGAAATGTATTTTCGTCTTTTACATGTGTTTCTCAGCCAAATAACATGTGTGAACAACAATTTTCAATTTTTTCGTTACTTCATACTTAATATTTTATCATATTTTAATAATATTTATTTCTTCTCTTTCTTCATTATAGTGATAGTGAGTCATTCTCATTGTGTCGTTGATGCTGATTGTCCACGCAATATGTGCGGACCTCATTTTCCACCAAGGTGTGTAGAAGGTGATTGTGTGTGTTTGAATAATTTTATATAGGTTAAATTATTTTTTTCCCTTTAACTATTTAATTAGTATTCGTTTAGTCTCTTAACTAAAATTTAATTTATTTTAGTCCCTTAACTTCTTTTATTATATATTTTGGTCCTTTTCGTTAATTTTAATTCAAAAACATTAGGTTTTCTTCATTTTCTTCTGAAATTTTTCTGGAATTCTTGTTGTTGAATGTTGATGGAGATGATATGAAGATAAAAAAGAGGAGAAAAAGATGAAGAAAACGTAACATTTTTAGATTAAAACTAACAAAAAGGACCAAAATGTGTAACAAATAGAAGTTAAGAAACCAAAATAAATCAAATTTTAATTAGAAAACTAGACTGATACTACCTAAATAATTAAAGGACTAAAAATGCAAGTTAGTCTTTCATGTATTACAAAGAGTACAAGACCCCAGAGAGTATACAAATGCGCTCCTGGATTATTCAATGAGCTTTCATTTATATTGTGTTGTTTTGTCAAAAAATTTATATTGCGTTGTCATGCATTAATTTGATTTTTTTTTAAGTTTTTCTAATTACACGGTTGTAGTCACCACGACTTTGAACTCTAAGATTATGCTAATGAAATGAGATCAGACATCAAAGAATATTGTATTTTTCTCTCTTAACTTCAGAGATATCACCACAACCTTCAATTAAGAGATATTGTATTTTTCTCTCTTAACTTCTCTTTCTTCATGGAGTTTGCTATGTCTTTAAATGAGTCTCCCACAAGTGAATTTTTTGGATAAGATACCTAGTTTTCAGCAGAAAAAAAAAAAAGATTTTGTTACACTTTTGGTTTTTCTCATACTCCAACTTATAACTATCCTAACTTTTAATTTTTTTAAACAATCTCAAATGATTTTTTGTCAAAATAAAAAAAACAATCTCAAATGATTTATCCCTTTTAAAAGATATAGAAAATTATAACGTCACTACAAAATTATAATAATCTACTGCAATGATTGTGGATATGTTAATTACTTTCCATTAATACATCAAAACCATCCAATTCAAATGCAGCCACATCTTAAGATAATCACCATTTTCTATCATCTTCATTTTCTCCATTACTATAGTTTTGAAAACATAAATGCAAAAATGTGACATTAAATGAGTTCAAATCTCTTTATACACCCAAAACATTTAAAAACTACATTAATAGATAGACGGAGAATAAATGGAGAGAATCTTAACTTCATATAAGGAATAGAATGAATGTGTTGATTGGGTTGTAAATTATAGACATTCGATTCAAGATATTGAATGGTGGACTGTAGTCCTAATTCTATTAGGAAATTCCTTTTTAGAAATAAATTTGGCCTTCTAAACTATCAATTTTCTTAGTTTTTTTTCTTTCTTTTTGGGTAAGGTTTGGTCCTCCATTTTTATTTTTGTATTTGTTTATTTTGCCAAGTGGTCTTCAATTTAACATATTTATCTACGACTCTATAAACAAACCTTGATTTTCTTTGTGCTATAGACTAAGGGAATACTATTTTAGTGAGCATGATAAAATAAGGGGACTAAAAATATAGCAACGGAGATTGGACCTAGCGGAATGATTAGACGCCGATAACTTGATGAACAAGTTGTGAAAGAGGAGCACAATTTAGCATTTAGTGTCCAATGTGGAAGTTTCTTGGTTTCAGGCATGTTTTCCTGTGTTCAGTGCGTGCATTAACTTAAGAAACATACTTGACCTTTTGTTGTTTATTGGCTTAGAAACATGTCCAAAAGTTTGAGTACAATCAAATATAGATTTTAAGTGTAACATACTTCAGTTAAAAAAAGTGAAACATTACTTTCAAGTTGACATAATACATTGATTTTTTTTTGTATTTAAAATTAAGGTATCCCAGCTAGCTACGCAGTTGATTTCTATGATTCAAATGTTTATTTCCTTTAAAATTTAAGGTATCCCAGCTATGCAGTTCATTCAATCATGTTCTTATAGTGATATTTTATTCTTTAAACAATGAATAAAATAGAGGGTGTCAACGTTGCACATGATAGGAAGTAACCAAAAGTCAGATGAAATTAAACTGATCATAGATGCACCCTTTTCATTCACATGAGATGTGAATAATGATAATAAACACCTAATACTAATAGCCATAATCAAGAATCGATTACCTTCAATTAGACATTAGTTTCTACAATCAACATGGTATCCAAATGTCTCAACCTCAATGTCTCTTCTTCTCATCCAAATCTTTTTCTCCCCTCAATTTCAAATTCAAAATATCCAAAGCTCTCTAACTCTCTTACCTTTCTTTCATCATCAAAAAAACTAAACAAGACCTTCCATGCACAAAACCATTCCTTGCATAATAATGTTTTATCGAGATACTCCGATTTTAAAGTCCCTTTTTCTTCACATGGTTTTGAAATAGAGCCTGATCCCACACTTACCAATGATGATCTTAAGCCAACTACACCTAGCCAAAGGACTTTTTCTGGGTTGGAAATGGCTAGCCTTTGGGTAGGACTTGTTGTGGGAGTCCCTTCTTATTACCTTGCCGGTAGCCTTGTTGATCTCGGGATGGCTTGGTGGCAAGGCATTGCTACGGTGGTTGCCGCCAACATGATCCTTTTTGTTCCCCTGATCCTCACTGGTCATCCAGGTATAAAGGGATGGATGAACATGTTATACATTGAACTTTAGAAGCATTTTTTCCCACTGATTTTGATCTTTCTCAATATATAGATTTCTAATTATGTCTTTATGTTTTGAGAATTTTTTTTGTGACTATTTATACGCCATTTGCAAGTTCAACGGAACATTAACTATTATTACACAAAGTTAAGTAAGTGATTAGATGATAAACATTGAAGGATATGATAGGAAAAAGATAATTTTGCTAAAAACATTAAATTAATTGATTTTCTTGATACGTGTAAATAATCGTATCCGGACACAAAAATAGTGTATATATTAGCTGCCAAACATATATGGTTCATTATATATTTGGTATTCCACTTGAAATTTTATAAGAGTATTGTCTCGTCAACTTAAAATCTCTGGATACGTTACTGCAGGTACGCGTTATGGCATATCATTTCCGGTTCTTGCTAGATCATCTTTTGGCATTCATGGTGCTCATATCCCCACACTTTTAAGAGCCTTAGTTGGTTGTGGTTGGTATGGAATTGAAACATGGATTGGTGGTGAGACAATTTTCCTTCTTTTGCCAAATTCAATAAAACAAAGTACATTGTCAAAATCTCTACCTTGGCTTGGCACTTCCCCACTAGAATTCTTTTGCTTCTTAACCTTCATGGTGGTTCAATTATCAATTGTATGGAAAGGAATTGAAGGGATTAGAGAGCTTGAGAAGTACTCAGCTCCAATACTCATTCTACTTACTTCCTTACTCTTGATTTGGTCTTATGTTAAAGCTGGTGGATTTGGTCACATGCTTTCTTTATCCTCTAAACTATCAAATTCAGAATTTTGGTCTTTATTCTTCCCTTCTCTAACTGCTAATATAAGTTTTTGGGCTGCTCTAGCTCTTAACATACCTGATTTTACAAGATATGCTAAGAGCCAAAATGATCAAATTATTGGTCAAGCTGGTCTTCCTATTTTTATGGGAGCATTCACATTTGTTGGTATAGTAGTAACATCATCAACAAAAATTATATTTGGTCATGTTATTTCCAACCCAATTCAATTACTTGGTAAAATTGGTGGATTTGTGACTACAATCTTAGCAATTCTTGGTATAAGCCTAGCTACAATTACAACCAATATTGCTGCCAATGTTGTCGCACCCGCAAATGCTCTTGTAAATCTTAGTCCAATGTGGTTCAATTTTAGAAGAGGTGCTATACTAACAGCATTGCTTGGAATTGCATTTCAACCTTGGAAGCTTCTTAAGTCAAGTGAGAGCTTTGTATATACTTGGCTAGTTGGATATTCTGCATTGATGGGTCCTATTGGAGGAATTATTCTAGTGGATTATTATCTTGTGAAGAAAACTAATTTAAGCATTGGAGATTTATATTCAAGAAATCCTTATGGTGCTTACTATTACACTAAGGGATTTAATGTGGCAGCAATTGTGGCTCTTGTTGTTGGAATGTTACCTGTGATTCCTGGTTTTTTGCATAAAGTTGGAACATTAAAATCAGTTTCAGAAACTTTTGTTGTTGTCTATAATAATGCTTGGTTTGTTAGCTTCTTTTCTGCAGGATTGTTTTATTGGATTATGTCGTGTTTGAGAAAGAAACTGGATGAATCTGCTGCTGGTAAAGACAACTCTTTACATGCTCCCAAGTAAAAACAAAGGAAATCATTGTCACTTGTTCAATGTCCGAAACGTTTGTAAATTGTATATTGTGTTATATTATTGTTTCACACTTCCCATAATCATTAATACCCAATGAACAATTTTTTTGAGTTATGAAATATATCGACGTTACCAATCATTTATAAATTTCCAAAATAATTATAGGCTTCAAATCAAAGTTGTGACATTTTATGTTTAAGGTGTGTCTAAGTTATGTTCGTCAATTATGTTTATCATATGTGCATTTTTCGCATCTGCATTTTACTGTCCCGTCCATGTTAAAATATGGTCAGAGCCGGACATGACACAACTCTACGCATGAATCAATAGAGAAAGGTCTACGATTTTATAGGGACGTGCGAGAGATGTCGAAGGGAGTGGGGAAAAAGAATGTCACGAGTTAATATGATCGTTCTTAGAAGTCACGGACTCGTGATGTTGGCTTGTAAGTTCAATGTGAATGAATCTCTTTGCTATGATATTATTTAATTTAGATGCGATAGGTTCATCGTGACGTGATGCAGAATCTTGTTGAATCATGTGTGCATGTAAACAAATAAAGTTGCAGTAATGTAGTGTTCAAAGGAAAATTATTTGACATGTGATTGGGTGACGGAACATAAAATACTATTTGTTATTTGTTATGAAACACAGCTTCTAGCTCACGATACAACATATGGAAAAATGGTATCCAATGAATTGAGGAAATAGGACAACGCTGAAGCTTGTCAATCATCAAAACTAATGGCAATGAATGTTTTACATTATTTTTTGAAATTATATATAAAAAATGTTATATACACAAAGTGAGGTCGATTCAGGTTAATTTTATTTTTGGTACTTACTAGATTTATTCCTTTTTACATTATTTGATTATTATAGTTGTAAAAAAAAAATCTTAATTTTTTAAAAAAGTAAAATTGCGTGACAATATATAGGCCACCATAGGTAATAGCATCATAAGACCACACCAATTTTTTTTTTAGAGGAAGACCTGACCAAAGTTGAATGACATGGAACAGTGGAAATTGTCAACAAGGGAAAAACTAATTGTGGTCCTGTTCACTAATTGGTCTTTCCTCACCCAAACCTTTACAATAGAAACTATTTATTTTAGGAAAATGATATATCGACACCATTGAGACATTGGTTAGGTAATCAAATACTAGTATTATCATATTGAAAGTTGGAAAATTTCTTATTAATGTCTCAAAAGTTTAAAAAGTGTTATTTTTAACTTAAATTTTTATTTTTTTTGTTTTCTTTAATCAATGCATAGCATGACTCATTATTTTACAGTATTTTTGTTATATAATGCCATGATGTGTTTGTTCATAAACTTAATTATTTTCATGTAATATATATATATATTGACTAGAGTAGACTCATACAACTTAAATATAGAAAAATATGAAAATTCCAAATAAATCTCAATTTCTGCATACCAACGTATTTGTATCTACCAACTACAATCCCCAATTCTGAGTTAATTGCTATGCATAAAAGTTACATCCCCATTACTTTATTATGTATTTATATATGAGTTATGATACATAGACACCTTTAAGTGGTAATACATCTTTTAACATCCACACAAAAATCTGACACGTAGTCACGTGGATCCTGCACAAGTACACTTTGTCTTTCCTCTCCTCTTTTATCTTTCTAATGCATGTGATATTCAAGGGTATATAAAAATAATTAGTGTCTATGTAACATTTTCCTTTATATATTACACGAGTACATTTTATAGATTTTCCTTTTGGCTTTTTAATGAACATTAATGGATATTGGAAGGCGATAGAGAGTAAATTATAGTACACGTGGAGGCGTGAGTTTTATAAAATTAGATTCTGAGCCGGTTATAAACAATCCCAAGCATAAAAAATCACTCCTTAGACCCCCCTTTTAAGTCGTCTGTCTACATAAATGGCTTCAAATGTCCTGCATTTTCAACTTAATTTCAAAAATGCTACCATAAAGACGTTTCACATCAGTGTTTTAATATAACTAGTTTAAAAGTGGCGTTTTTTAATACCTATTTCGCATGGGTGAAAAGTGATTGAATCGATTAATTGCACTTGATAAATTGATAATTAAATAATGAGGTCAAATGACTATTTTTTTTGCCATTAGATTATATCATCTCACGAAATCTTATCATGGTTCCCTCGCTAAATCTAATCGATAAACTTTATCTTTTTCATTATACTCTCTTTAAAAGAATAGAAGACCATGGGAATGAGAGAAGTATCATCTAGTCCAACCATGATCCATGCCTCCAAGGATCCATGAAACTTCTTAATTTCTCCCTATTTTGGTTTTAGTCTTTCTTTTGAAATCAATCGTGTTGAATTTTTTTAGAGAGAAAACAAATGTGGTGGTTCATACCTTAATAAAAATAGTCCATAATCCCATATATACACCTTACCCTCGTTTTTATTCTTATATTTAAACATATATTGAACGGGTTTTTTTCTTCTTTCGATATCATGCTCTTCGAAGCAGTTTAATGTAAGGCATTAGAAACCGTCATTATAAAAGAAAAATTGCAAACTATGCAGCAAATTAAATTAAAGGGGAATCACTTAAGAGGACAAAAGAAAATGAGTAAAGTTAATAAACCACCTAGAAGATTTGACATGTATCACATTCGAGAGACCATTCAGACAAAAGTAGGAGCAATGAACAAATTAAATTAAAGGAATCAGAGTATACAAAATGACCGATCAAGTGTATATGTATCCTGCTAATTAAAATATTGCCACAGCTACAAAACAAGCACATAGCCACTAAATAAAAGTTTTAGCATGATGACATGGAAAGTAAATAAATGAACACGAGATACACTTTTGTCTTTTCGATTAATAAATAATTCTCGAAGGCACTAACAGCCATCAAAAATGAAAACTATAGAACTAGAAGGTGATTGAATTCAACCATTAACCAAGTTAGCAGAACAAAAGGAGCATAAATAGGCTCCTATATACATATACTCAGCAAATTTAAGCGGAGCCAAACTGGAATAAATAAAAAATTTGTATTTTTTTATCACGATATTATATACTTGGTATAAAGTTTCCACGGTTGTTAGCAATGGTGACCAATCTTTATCAAAAAATTTGTGACCCATACAATGTAGATACTTCTCTTGAACTAAAATTTCTTGATACATATGAATTTTCGATAACAAACATTTATAGAGCAGATAATGCGTATTCTCTCCTAGAACCCAATTTTCTTCTTACCAAGAGTCAATGATCCAACCTTTGACCATTTATTAAAGAGTATGAGTTTTTTTAGCACTTGGACCAATAATTATAGGTAATACTCCCTCCGTTCTAAATTGTATGTCGCTTAAGGGAAAAAATTTGTCAAAAATTATATGTCGCTTTACAATACCAATGCAATATTAATGTTACTTTTCCTATTATAACCTTAACTATTTATTACTCTCTTTTCTTTCAATTCTTTTATTTATCTTTCCCATATTATTTATTAAGGACAGTTTTGTAAAACAACTCATAATATCTTTTTTTCACACAATATTAATTACATTTCTTAATATGTGTGAAATGTCCAAAACGTCATATAATTTGGGACGGAGGGAGTATGTTCTTGTATAGATACGCACAATTGGGTAGCGGAGGGAGCTAGGGTTGATAATTAGGGGGTTCTAAAAAAATTAATTGTATTAAAGAAGAAAGACTTTGTGGTTATTCAAACTTGTTAACTAAATACATGAAAAATATGTTGACTTGCATTCCAAATTAATTCAATATTTTTATATTTCGATTCAAAAAACATATTAGGTTTTAAAGAACCTAGCAGGGACTCAAGCCTCTTAAGAGGTATGAATACCTCCACGCCTCCACCCCCAAACATACAAATTGGTGGAATCTTAGTTATGTTATGACAGGGAAACAAAGATGCACGCAAAGCCCTAGCTAGTCAACTTCAAGGTGTAACATGGGACTGTGGTCGATGTCTAATTTTCCTTTAAGTTTGTATTGCATTTTATAGACAAGTAATTGAATAAAATTATACTTCAAGTTAATTTTATTTTTTTATAAATAGACTTGATATCTAAATACGTAAAAGCCAACGTAAATATACGGGCAATGTTGATCTATTTTTTCTTATTTGTATATTTTGTCCACAATAAAGGTTCAATTATTAGTTTACAACCAAAGAGGTGTAACAATAGTTCAGCAATGGGGGGCAAGAAGTCTTTCAAAAGTGACACAGTATACAAAAATGACCCAAAGAAACTTCCGTAAGGAGGCTTAGGGTAAGGGATTTAGTGGTCTCCTTCTTTGACCAACCCTAGCATCCACGAATTTGAATAAAAAAAATTAAGATAGTTATGTGAATGTTGTCATCGTTAAATTACAAAGGATCTAACTTGTATAAATTACATTGGATCTCACTTGTTCTTTTTATAAGTTATAGAGTATAATATATTTTAATGATTATCATCCACATAATCTTTTCACAATTTAAAAGATTCAAATTCAACATCCACTGGTAAAAAACGATGAAGGCCGAACATGACGCACAACAACCTTCATCTTGAGAATAATAAAATCAACTATTTTAAAATCAACAATAATTCAAATTGTGTTGTGCTTAAAATAAACAACTTTTTTTTTGTCAAATAGTCTAGTAGTTAAGAATTCTCTTTAGAGGTGTCTGAGGTTCGAACTACGATCACAAAATATATTATGCAATATCTCTACCAATGGAGGTAAGCTCACGGGAACAAACAACTATGTAACATTTTAAAATTGTGTTTTTCATTAATTATTTACCTTTTCTGTTTACGTAAAATAAGTTAAATTGATCATTAGGAAAGGAGCAGAAATATATATCTATATGCACGTCCAAAAGTCAGCTATGCCTATATATAGTTTTCTGCAATTAAATACTATTTTATAAATTTAAAAAGTAATTAATGTTGTAAGAACATTTTATAATAAAAAAACTACAGTTAAATAACATGAAAAAGAAAACAAAATCAAAATAATTGTAACAAAACTACAAAGTGATAGAGAGAGTAGGGTCTATCTAAGAAAGAGACAATCTACTTATTAGAAATTTTAGAGTGATGAAAAGAGATGGATGCAGTCTTTGTGTAATGGATCTCGTGGTCTGACTGAACGTTTGTCAACGGTTTTATTCTGTTAAAAAAATTGGACTTGAAAATGAATAGAATAGAATCAGTCTTCAATTCTACGGTTTTAGAAACCTCAGAGTGGTTTCTTCAAAACTTGCAACTTTTTCCTGCCCCACTTTTCCTTCTACCCTTTACTATAAATACACGTCAAATTCAACATAACGTTAACATTCATTAACCAACCTTCTTTCTCAATTTCCAACTTTCTAAGCCCCATTTTAAACCATCCATATATTTCCCAACCTAAGGTAGTTGGAAAAATCTTAATTCATATAGCATATTAACATTTTTTATACGTGCACTAAGTTAAAGTAGAATTGCATACTTTTTTTTATAATCAAAGTTGGGGAATTACTATAGTTTTCATGTTTTAAACTATCTTATAATTTGAATTGGGTCCAACTCGATTCTCACAAACCGGTTCAAAACCTGAAGATTGATCCATATATAAACACATGTTCATGTTATATTCGTTCAATTCGAAACTCTTAGCATTATTACATGTCACAAGTTTTTTTTCTTCACATTCTTGCAAAGATAGATTGCTTATGTATTTACTAGTTTTGATATAATTTGCTTTTACAGGTTACTCATGTCTCCTGCAATGGCAATGAATGATGAAAGGAGTGAGGATTGTCATGCAATAGAAAGTGAATATCATAAAGGAGTGAAGCATTTGTATGAGAAAGGTTATCTTCACAAGGTACCAAAGAAGTATATGTTTCCAGTTTCAGAAAGACCCACAAAGAGTATGGATGATTCAAATGTTGCTAAAGAAAATCTTCAGCTGCCCATAATTGATTTCACTGATCTTATTGGTCCAAATAGGCTACAAGCTCTTCAGTCTCTAGCCAATGCTTGTGAAGAATATGGATTTTTCCAGGTAGGAAATTGGTAAACAACTGTCACAAATAATGTTTAAACTGTAATGTCTGAGGTGTCAATGAAAATGATAGCATATTATATTATATCTCTCATTGTCTTTTCTATTAACAGGACTTTGATGTCTTCAACTGAAATTCAACTTTTTCTTACCCTAACAAGAATCAAATACTATATCCCCTGTGGATTTGGATTGTGTGTTGTCGCAATTTCATGCCGTAACGCAGTCAATTACATCGGCATTAGTTCGAATAAGATTGAATGATCTAAATTTCAATGTAGATTTTGATTCTAAAGGTCATCAATGTACTGACTGATTGTGATTGAGATTAACTGTGACTACACACAACTTAAATTCATGAATTTATCTTTATGTTGTCTAATGCGGGTCTTCTTGATTATTAGAAGAAGAAAAAGAATCAATTTGGGGCAAAGATGAGAAATGAAAGAATACAACATTCATATTTAATCATGTCTCTATTAATTAAAAAAAATATATAATTTATTTGTCTAACAATAAATTGAATAGACGGGACACAATTTTTATTTAAAAACATACAGATAGGATATGAAGCCTAATGCATGTTGAGCCATGTTTCGTTTTTTATATTGGTCATAATTCATTTAAGGATGTCACTCTTTATAAAAACAAATTAGATCTTATTTTAATGTATGTGAGAGTTGGTTTTTTAATACACCTCTTCACTTTCAATATTATTGAGCTTGGTTCGTCTATATCTCGAGTCGCCAAACTCTTATAGAATATTAGTATTTTATATTGCACATAACACATACTTATAAAACCAATTTTTAAGATGAAGAGTGTCGGCATTTATAAACTAGTCGAACTTTGTCTTTACGGGATTTGGTTTTTCCAATAAGCTATAAAATAAAGAGATTTTCCAAATGATCTAAATTGAATGTTACTGTATTGGATTGATGCAGCTAGTAAATCACAGCATATCAGATGATATAACGAGGAGCATCATAGATGTTGCAGGAAGATTCTTCGATCTTCCATTGGAGGAGAGAGCTAAGTATATGACAACTGATATGAGAGCAGCTGTGAGATATGGGACCAGTTTCAGTCAAACAAAAGACTCAGTGTTCTGTTGGAGGGATTTCTTGAAACTCATTTGTAATCCTTTGCCTGATTTCGTCCCTCATTGGCCTGCCTCCCCATTGGACTTTCAGTAAGTGCTGTGATTACAACATAGCTCACCTTAATTCATAATATTTGATTGATTTGGAACATATCTATTAATTAATCAAAGCAAATTCGTCAATGGGTCCCCTTGGGGTCTGTCTTATAGTAGACAAACTTTTGTTAATTAATCAAATTCATGACAAGATTAAAAATGACAAAAAATATTAAAATAGTAAAGGATGAATAGACAAATTAATCCTCAAAATTCCACACACTGATCAAAATAGTTCAATAGTTTTGCAGATTGACATATACTTCTTGTAACGTTAAAGGATGTATAGTTCATTAACTAGACATGTCACACTATACATTGATCTTATATGAGTGTAAATTCATTAGAGACTTGTTTTTCTATGAAACTTAGGTCATGTTTAAGACAATTGTGGGTAAATATAATTGCTCATGGACTAATTTATAGACAAATTAGTTCTTGTATGGTGGCATGGATGTGACATTCAAATAAAAAAATTATATATTCAATGTGTCTCGCTCACGTCAAGTGTTACGTTATAGTCACTAACTATAAAAGAATAATTTAGACAAACTCTTTACAATTTCAATGATGTATTTGTCGATTCATAATGAATCCCAAAACTTTTAATTGATGTCTACAATTTCAAAGACTAATTTATCTATTCACTCTTTTAGATTTTCACTAATTACAACATATGATGTGAGTGCATCTTTTTAACTTGTTACTATTATTTTAAACAGGGAAGTGGTGGCCAGCTATGCAGAAGAAACCAAACATCTGTTCTTGACAATAATGGAAGCCATCCTAGAAAGTTTAGGAATTATGGAAGCCAACCAAGAAGAGGAGGCCAAAGAAAATGACAACAATAATAATAATATTATGAAAGAATTGGACAATGGGAGCCAAATGTTGGTAACTAATTTTTACCCACCATGCCCTGAACCAGACCTAACCCTTGGAATGCACCCTCACTCTGATTATGGCTTCCTCACACTTCTCCTCCAAGATGAAGTGGAGGGTTTGCAAATCCAATATCAAGACAAATGGCTCACTGTTCAACCTATTCCCAATGCTTTCGTTGTCAATATTGGCGATCATTTAGAGGTAATATATTTTGTTCATATTAAAAAGTTATATCATTCATTGTGATCCTATCTAACTTGAATGATTAATCTTTACAGTTGCGCGTAAATGATATCTGGTTTAAAAAAAATTGTGACGTCACTTAATTTATTATATTATTTTTAAAAATAAAATTGTGACGTCACTTAATTTATTATATTATTTTTAAAATTATTTCAATAAATATCCACGAATTGAATCATTTGAGTGGCAATTTACATTGTTAGTAACTTAAACTTTTTTTTATGGTTTGTAATGTACTTACTTTTTTTTTTAACGTGTGGTATTTATCAGATATTTAGCAACGGAAAATACAAGAGTGTATTACACAGGGTTCTGGTGAATGAAGCTAACAGCAGAGTATCAGTGGCTTCTCTGCATAGCCTTCCTTTTGACTGCACTGTGAGACCGTCACCAAAACTCATTGATGAAGAGAATCCAAAGCGTTACATGGACACAGATTTTGCTAGCTTTCTTGCGTATATGTCCACAAGAGAAACCAAGAAGAAGGATTTCCTAGAGTCCAGAAAATTAACATACACATAATTAGTACGCAAATTAATTAGTAAAGTAAATTTTAGTACGCAAATTAATTAGTAAAGTAAATTAATTAAGCATATAGATATTAGATATTATATTGAAGTGATCAAGGGAGACAATATGAGTAACATGTAGCAACAAAAATGTGCACTATGTTATGTCACCCACTACCCATGTATTATATAGTTTTGTGTCAGTGATCATGCTTGTGCTTCTTCAAGTGAAAAATCAGCTTATTTTTAAGAAAAAAATAAGGAAAAAAAATTGAAATTGTGATTTTGGAGATGGTCGATGAGATTGTATAAAGATTATATGGATATGTTCGGTTTTATTTTTTTTAAGAAAGATATGTTCGGTTTTTAATATTATAATAATATTTTATGTTTAAACGAACTAATTTTAAAAGTCATATCTTGACTACCAACATGATGATTGGTCTAAGTGGAAGTCATACCTCGTCGATTTTTGCATATAAAAAATAATGGATACTACAAAAACTAATGGTTCCGGTAGAAACCAAAATAGGGTTGAATGGCTCAAACCTAGCTCAAGAAATATCAAAATAAATGTGATGCCAATCTTAATCAAGTTGGTACATAAGGATTAGGAGTTGTTAGAAAAGATGAATACAACGAGGTACTAGCTGCAGCAATATGGAAGATCAACGAATTTGTAGGTCTCACTTCAGTTGAAGCATATATATGCAGTATGCTCTATACATGGTCATGAACCACGCTGCATGTATATGCTTGATTGTGAAACATTGGTTATGGTTTTGAATGAAAGAATAACATCCTTAGATCTTATCAAGGAAACATCATTTTAGGTATAAAAAATAATGACGAAGGTCGAGGGTTAATTTTTACATCACCATTTTTTTCCTAAGGCCATGTATGTTATAAAAATGGCCTATTTTACGGTACACAAGTTAGATAAGTCTTACATTATGCATAAATTAGTTTTCACATTTAGATCAATATATTGCACCATTAAATTAAATGAGATACGATATGACTTATTAATCTTATGGTTAAGAGGACATTTGAGGATGGTGCAAGAGCATTTTGGTTGTCCATGTGAAACAAAGCCTATAAAAACACACTTATTTTAGAGATGAAAACTAAATATATATTTTTGAACCATAAAATTACTAGTAATCGATAAGTAGAAATGTTAAAGAAAGAGTTGACTATTTGATCTCTCCCACCTCTTCACTTTTGGATTAGAATTCTTGGTTATACGAGAGCCACACTATTTTTTTTTAAGAAGTCAAACTAACCTACCAAAATTGGTAACAGAAGAATTGAACCTGAGATCTTGAGAAGAACACACTTCAAATTTGGATTTCAACACCACCAGACCATCCCAAATGAGCTTATCAACTCAATTTTCAAAGTATTATTAAAGAAAAGTTGCTAATGAAAGTTTGATTAGTTGGTAAGGAGTTGATTCACTCGCAAAGTCAATTTTAACTACCGCTATGAGAATCTCGTTGATGGATGATTAATAAGTATCACAGTATCACGATAAACAATTTTTGTACCATAAGATATACTTCCAAACTCAATTCACATAAATAAGCAGAAAATGATTCAAACAAATTCAACATCTGCATATTACTTACAATAACCAAAAAAATATTAAAACTTGAAACAAGAGTAACCACTCCATCGTGCTTTGAAAGTCCAAGTACAAACTTCAAAAGTACTGGTATGAACAAGGAAGTGACATTTCAAGCCAACAATGCATGTCTTTCTAAAATGAAAATCCATGAAGTAACGACATGTACCTTTGTCTTTGACCTCGAAGAGATTGGTATGTACGTGCCAAATTGACTTGACTGAACCACATGATACAGGTCTTCCATTTCAAAAAATAAAAAACGTACCACATGCAGGTCTTTTGCTAGATCAGTTGACTTTACATTATTCTATATATTTTACCAAAGGTATAATAAAAAAACTCTGATATCAAAGTCATCATGTTATTCATGTTAGTACTTCAGATTATTTCAAAAAAAAAATTGGTAGTACTTCAGATAGTTCATACTACGTATTACGTAGAATTATAATATTAATTTCTGATGTGGCATGTTCTCATACTGAAAATATTTTATTGCATTGACTTAATCATTTCGTAGTATTGGTACTTTGAGTTTGCTATGGTCTGTAATACATACCAACAATGCAGTCCTATTTGTTTAAGATGGATCAAATATTTCCACGCCATGCTTAGCTGGCACAAAGATGTAAATCAAGTGAGGGATCAAGGAGTACTCTTGAGAGAATAATTTAGGTGATAAAGCTGACTTAACTTTCTTTTTTTTGAAAATAACAATGTCGAAGGTTCTCGGGTTTTATCGATAAAAATATTAAAATTATTAGGATGAAGACTATAAGAGATGTTTGAATTTAGCTTCTTTTCTCTTTCCCTCTTGTGAGCTGTCACTAAAATCTTAGTTTCTTCTCCTTCATTGACTAAAGAGGGGTGATTTAGAGTCAATTTTTGATCCAAAATCACTCATCTAACTTGTTTTTCTCTTTACCTTTGATTTAAATAAGTGATTTTCACATCTATTTCGTTTTTTATTTTGTGATTTTGTCGTCTTCGTGCGATGTTGTTTTGTCCGTCGTCTTTGTGCGACGTTGTTTGTCTTTTTTTGTTTTTCTCTAGTATTTGATCGTTTCAGATTGTCATATCAGTTTCGATCTAGTGCAGATCAAATCAATGACTTTGGCGTCATCCACGTTGCAGATCCGGAGACATGGTTATTCCGGAGATTTAAATATTGTCATATGTGTAGCATTTGTACTTTGCTGTTTTATGCTGTTAATATGGATGTTGTGAGTCTGTTCACAGATTCGTCTTTTTTGTTTTTAGCGAATTTGCATTATATCGATATACTTTATCAATTTGAATGAATGAATATCATTTATTTTTGACAAAAAATAAAAAGAGATGTTAGAATTTCAATTTCTTTATCTATGTATGTGTTCAATGTATTGTCATTTTCGTCCTTACATTCCCCTTCATTCATGCAATAGTCGAAAGAAGAAAAAAACTATAATTGCATATTTTAAGTGATAGTTAATGAATAAAACTTTTTTTTTGTTGGTACAAATGAATAAAAACTTTATTTCTGGTAAGAAAAGGTAAATGCATTAAAATAAGAACGTCTTTTTTTACTAAAAAATAAGAACAGGGTTAGAAATAGACTAATTATGGAATTAGTTTATGATTATTGCAATAAATTAAATTGGAGAGTCTATGTTTAATGGTATTATCTTGGACACTTTATTATCTTGGTAGGAAAAAAATGTATTTACCTTCCATACAGACAGCAGTGGTTTGAAAATTGAAAGTCCAATTTGAAAGTTCGGCCACTTTTGAATTATTCACCTTTTTTCCTTTTTGAAAATATTGGTATAAACAATTCTTCACCTAACACGCTGTGATGATAGACTGAAAAGAAAAAAAGAAAAAAAAAAAAAACTGTTTTTCTGGAGATGACCAAACACCAAAGTAAGCGTTGAAATTTTACCATGGAAGTGTTCTTTTCTGCAGCCCGATTTTTTTTTATTCCACATTGAACATTTTTTTTCTTTTATAAAGGATTCCACATTTCTTTTGCCAATTTAAACATTGTTCTGATAAACATTTTTTTTTATGATAACACAAACATATGAAAAATAATATCATGTTAATTAATATGTTATGAACGGAGTCACTGGTTGCATGAATTTCACACACTAAATAAAATAATAAGAGTACACCATACTTATCTTTTGAAGTCATTCTCTTTAGGTTGATTTCATATTTTTGAATAACCTAAAAACAATTGCCAAAAGTTTCTCTCATAACTTATTATTAATATTGTCGTAAGTACATATATTTGAAGGGTATTTGTACGTACCTTTGTTTAATATTCATGGTATCAAACCATACCCTTCACTTATAAGTTATCAACGGAAAAATAGTAGCAAAAGGTGGGCAAAAGCTAGGGTGGGAGACCACTTTAGGTCTCCTATCGTAATGTAGGAGACTTAAACTTTTTTCTTTTTTTTAAATGGATGTCAATTGTAGTTGAAATTTTTTAAATGGTTGAAATTTACAGGTTAAATTTTTGAATGCCTGAGATTTTCGTACATACATTATCTCTTATAACAAACTAGTAACTCGCATGGGTCGCATAACATTGTGGTAATCATATAAAAATAATAACATTGTTAATATTATAAAATGTTTAAAGATGTTAAATAAAAATTAGCAGCATTAATATAAATTTTCTATAGAATTTTTTTCTTATATGTAGAAAAATATGTTAAATATTTGAATCGCGTATATTGTGGATTTTATTTTCTTATGTACGCGAAAACAAATTTTTATATACATTTATGAGAAAGTCAATACAATAAATTTTTTAAAACTCCTAATTATTTTCAATGTTTGCATCATACCCGTTGCAGATTTTATGCGTTTTATCTACAAAAACAAATTTTTATGTAGATGTATGAGATAGTTGATATGAAAAAATTGTGGAAACTCATTAATATTGTCAAAATATAAACATTAATATAGTGTTTATATTGAATAACTTTTTTATTTTATATGCAAAACACCTTTCAATGTTTGCACCGCATCCGTTCCGGAATTTATGTGCTTATATATGCATAAATAAATTTTCATGTACTTATGTGAGAAAATCGATATGAAATTTTGCAAACTCAGGACTATTTTCAAATAATCAACATCAATGTAGCGTTTTTTTTTTTGAAAAGATCAATGTAGTGTTTTTATTAAATAGCTTTTTATTTTATATGCAAAACACCGTTCATTGTTTGCACCGTACCCGTTGCAGATTTTATATGTTTTATCTGCAGAGAATTTCTATTACATAACTTTTTATTTTATATGCAAAACAACGTTCAATGTTTGCACCGCATCCGTTGCAGAATTTATGTGCTTATATATGCATAAATAACTTTTTATATGTTCGTATGTGAGAAAATCGATATGATAAAATTTTGCAAACTCATGACTATTTTCAAATAATGAACATTAATGTAGTGTTTCTCTTAAATAACTTTTTATTTTATATGCAAAACACCGTTCATTGTTTGCACCGTACCCGTTGGAGATTTTATATGTTTTATCTGCAGAAATATTTCTATTAAATAACTTTTTATTTTATATTTAAAACACCTTTCAGTGTTTGCACCGCACCCGTTGCAAATTTTATGTGTTTTATCTGCAGAAACAAAATTTTATGTAAATATATGAGAAAGTTGATACGATAAAATTTTGGAAACTCATTAAAATTGTCAAAAATATAAACATTAATAGTGTTTTTATTGAATAATTTTTTATTTTATATATGGAGTAAGATTTTCTTATTTTCCTATTATTATAGTATTAGTAGTAGAAGTAGATATTTAATTTTTTTTACGTGGAATTGGAAAGATAGTCATCTTTAATTATCATGATAATATATTGGCTTTTATGAAGGAAAATTATGAAATTTTGTTGAATTTTGATTTTTATATATTGTTTTTTTTAAATAAATTTTTTATATATTGTCTGTAGATTAAAATAGCAAATATATTTTAAATTTAAAAGTATGCGAAAGACTTATTAGTTTTGCATCCCAACAAAAAATATACGTGGAAATTTGATGTATCCGTGGATAGTTCCATTATATTTGTTTTTAAGTCATTTTAAGAAAAACAAATAAAATGATTTCATAGTTATCCGTGAAGAAACTTGTGATGACCATTATCCATAATTTTTTTAACAAATTAATTAATTTTGTAGTTATCCGTGGAAATTTGTTACTTGTGATAACCATTATCGTTATCCATAATTAATTTTTATTTATTAAAACTATTAAATTAAATTTACAAAATGACCATTATGCACATAAAACTAAGGAGATCATGAGTTTTAAGAAGGACGATTATGAAATTTTGCTGTACTTCAATTTTTATATATTGTAAGTAGAAAACTATTAAATTAAATTTACAAAATGACCATTATGCACATAAAACTAAGATCATGAGTTTTAAGAAGGACGATTATGAAATTTTGCTGTACTTCAATTTTTATATATTGTAAGTAGAAAACTATTAAATTAAATTTACAAAATGACCATTATGCACATAAAACTAAGATCATGAGTTTTAAGAAGGACGATTATGAAATTTTGCTGTACTTCAATTTTTATATATTGTAAGTAGATTTTATATATTGTAAGTAGATAATTGTCAATTTTATAAATATTATACACATCTCTTTAATTATTTTAAGTCATTTTTTAAAGAATCTTTCACTTTTTCTTCTTTTTGAACATTCATTGAGTCTTTTATTTTATTTTCTTATATCTGTTTTTTTACACTACACTTGAAATTTTTAACAATTACCTTTTAACTTATTTATATAATTTTAACTCTTTATTATTGATAACCACGCCTATTTAGTTATTTGGACTTTATTTTTATTTGATTTGATGGTTTTTTTTAACAAATTTGATTTGATGGTTAATATATAAGACATTGGTTTTTTTTACTGTGATTAACTACTGTGATTTTTTAAAATTATAATTCATAGTAATTACAGCAATACATAAATAAATTATTAAAAGTATTATTATAAAATATATTACCTCCTACAATAGGTAAGCAATTCCCTAAAAAAAAAAACTTGCTAAAATAAGAAAGTTATCCAAAAAAATAAATACAAGTAAAGTTACCTCTCTCCCAGTACATGACCTATCTTGCTCTCTCACGATAAACGGCACCCAAAAGGTGTATTTGATCCGTAAAACATACATCACAAGATTTATTTTTATGGCACAAAATACTTTTTGTTTTATATAATTTTTGGCGAACAAAAAACTGCTCCCTCGGTCCCAAATCAAAAAGTTTTACATAATAAAAAATGTACGATTAATGTTTTTTTCAAAGAATGTACAATTATTTTATTTTTTAAGGAAAAGAATGTACAATTAATGTTATGTCATGTATTTCATATTTTAATATATCAATCGCAATTTAAGAGGACACCCTCTTAAGTTTTCATTATATTTTGTTGCATAAGATATTTGTTTTTTAACTACTGCTTCACAATTTTTATTTTCTCAACCGCAATCACTTATGCACAATCCCTTTTTTTTCTTTTTGATCTATATGAGAGGTATGGTAGAGATGATTTGTGGTCAAATTGACCCAGAATTACTTCCCCAAATTGTTTTTACTTTTTCTGATAGTTAAATACACAATTTACACTTCTATTTAGTTTTTCTTTTGTATTTTGTGTGTGATATTTAATCATGTTAATGCAACATTGTTTGTTTTTATTTCTCATCTCAATATATTTTTTTCGTTTGTTATTTTCCATCTTGAGAAAATATTCATTTGATTCAGATTCAAAGATTGTTTTGATCTGACTCGATCAATGAATTTGCGGACGTTTATGTTACAAATTAAAACATGTGAGTATTTCGGACATTTGAATATAATTATATTTAAAGGCTTGTGTATTTGACCATTATATGTTATTGACATGTATGATTCGACTTTGTTCGTAAATTAATTATTTTTATCGACTTTGAGTTTATTTTGTAACAATGTATTCTATCGATTTAATCAAATAATATTCTTTATTTTTAAATTAGTTTTTTTTTTATCCCTAATCCTCTTAAAAAAATGACATGTTTACATCCCTATAAAGTTTTTCAGGGGTTTTAGCACCTGCTAAATTTAAGTTTGTTTAATCATCCCTAACATTTTGTATTTTTTAACGGATTTTGCAATCATGTTTGGAACCTTATAAAAAGTTATTTCACGAAAAGTTAATTTTTTTTAACATATAATCAAATCAAATAAATATTTTTTTTTTAAACTTTCAAAATTTAAGATAAAAATAATAAAAATTTAGACTTAAAAATCATATTTTAAGTTTATTTTTTACAACGTTCTAAATATGTCCAAAAAAATCATTAAGATTTTTAAAGTTTAAAATAATTAAGAAAAATTTAGGGTTCATTGATTTGCTAAACAGTAAACAATATGGTCTCCGTAAGTATAGTTTAATTAGTAGGGACATTACATAATTTATACAGGGACCGGAGTTCGAACTCTCTACATTCTATATTTAATTGTGTGAATTTCAGTCACTAGATTAATAAACAAAAAAACTAATATGTACACAATATAACAACACAACACAAGATAACCATACATGACAAATTTACATGGTAATGAATAATTTTTAATCTTATAAGATTTTTGATAAACAAACTATTTTCGTATTTTAGATAATGCATAAGTGAGACAGACAAGTTTCGAGGTTGAGGATAAACATTCATGTTTTTTTTTCTTCTTTTCAACGAGGACTAAAAATTTATCTAATCTAAGTAAAAAATAACGGTTTTGCCATTTACTACTTCTTTTCTGAAATCTCACTGTCTTCGACTTCGTTATCCCTTCCTTGTTCTTCCCGCAAAAGGTTTTTCTGTTAAAAAAAAAAATTCAAAAACCCTAATTCTTATTCTCATGCTAATCACCTTCAGTTCAATTCAATTCACCTCTCAATTTCTCAAATTCATCTCTCATGGACGCACGAAAAATTTCTATGGTGAATGGTTGCATTGTTTATACTCGAGCTAAGAGGTCTCTCAATTCGTCTAATACTTCTTCTTCCGAGGAACTTCATTGCAAGAGATTCAAGGAAGATGCCGAGGTGAAGGAGGATGTGAAGAGCGAGTCTCGTAAGGTTCCGGCGACGGCAACGGCGACGTTTAGGAGGATTACGAGATCGGCCACGAAATCGAAGGTTGAATCCGGTGAGGAAACGGTTACTGTGTTAGAACAGCGAGGTGAAGGTGATGCTGTTGCAGTTGGTGAGCTACCGGTGAAGAATTTCAAACGGATTACACGATCGGCGATGAAAGAAAAGGTTGAATCCGGAGAGGATAAGGTGACTGTGTTAGAACAGCAAGGTGCTTCAGTTGCAATTCCGGTGAGGAAATTCAAGCGGATTACTCGATCAGCTAAGAAAGAAAAGGTTGAATCCGGTGAAGAGACAGTCAATGTGTTAGAACAGCATGGTGCTGCAGCTGCAAGCGGTGAAGGTGATGGTGTGGTGAGGACATTCAAGCGAACTACGAGGTCTGCGACTATGAAAGCGAATGCTGGGTCCGGTGAGGAGACGGTGACGAAGTTAGAACAAGAAAGTGCTGCTGCTGACAGTGAAATTGATGGTGCATTAGCTGCTCGGAGAAACAAGATGGAGTTGAAGATGTCAAAGAAGATTTCAGTTGATAAGAAGCGGCCTACAACAATGAAGGAGCTCTTCCGTACTGGTTTACTTGATGGTGTCTCTGTGGTTTATGTGAGCGGTATTAAGAAGGTTTGTAACTTTGTTTTGATATGCTTATTGTCAAGTTATGAATTTGCATTTAGGGAAAAAAAATTAAGTAGTTATGTATAACCTTTTTTAACTAGTAAAGTTCGAAGAGAATTATTTTCATATAAGTTCGACGTTGTTTCCTTACACTATCTAGATGAGCTCGTTGAAATAAACTAGTAAAGATCTAGTGTTTGAAAATAGTATAGTATGTGAAATTCTGTCATATATAATTAGGACAAGACTTTTCTTAGAATAGATAGGCTAAAAACAGTTTAGAGACATATCATAAGCTATATTAGCGACATTTCCAAGTTTTGTGCATAAACTCAAATACATTTAATTTCTAAATGCAAAGCGAACTTTAGTAGCATTATCTTCATTATTGGATTTTAGGAGGAAAGTTTAAGTGCAAATGGAAAGGGGATTAATTTTTCCGTTGCTTAGAATTGAGATTGATGAATCTTCCTGACTTTTTAGTTTTTATACGTACCTCCCCTTATCTAAATTTATATATATAACCGTGGATTAATGGAATGGCTACACATATTTATTCTTTTCTTTTTGAAGATGATTTTTTTTTATTGTGTTGAAGATAAATTCTTTCTAAGATATGGTATAAATATAATCGAATGTGCTGCCTACTCATGCCTTGTTTTAAGGTTTTATTATAGAAAAAAGTAGGTAAGTTACTTGGGACTTGTTGAGCAACTGATTGTCTGTGGCATTAGGAGATGGCAGAAGCATTACTAGTCAATAACCTTTTTACTAATAGGCATTATTATTTACACCCCGAACATGGCATTGACAGAAACTAAGAACTGGTTAGAGATAGAAGAAGAGACTGAGAAAATCAATGTATTGATCTAACTGAATTTGTTATGAATCAATAGTTAGTTACAGGAGAGAGAGTGGACAAGTATTTATAGAGGCCATCTCTGTACTGAGTTAGCAGTTAGTTACACAGTATTCACTAGTCTAGCTATATCTGCCATACTTGCTTAAAGTAGTAGGTCTTTTATATATTTGGTCTGTGAGAGAAACAAGGTACCATGTTTGATATATATATATATATATATATATATATATATATATATATATATATATATATAGGGTTTTGCTAGAAGACACCCATGAAGGTGTCTTTTAGCAATCCACACCTCAAGGTGTGATTATCCACTTTTTAGTTATAACTTGCTAAAAGACACCTTCATAAAAATTAGTTGGTGTCTTTTAGCAAATGCCTATAGAATAACTTGCTAAAAGGTGTTTTCTAGCAAAACCCTATATGTATATATATACTGATTTAGACACCAACTCTTTGAGCATCTAGTAATTTGGTCCTGTGTTTATTTTTTTTTTTTTCATAATTAGGCTTCAAACTGGTGCTCTTGGTGCTCTGTTTTTTTTATTTTTATTTTTTTAAATGAAGTGTTGCTTTGACGTGTTCTCTCCCCTCTGTGTTTAGTATTGCAAGTTTGACATGTTTTTATTACAGGTCTCAGGATTAAGGGGTGTTATTAGAGATGAGGGAATATTGTGCTTGTGCTGTCTCTGTGAGGGACGCAGGGTGAGTTGTAATTCTATCTCTGCTTACCCATTTGTTTATTGGGTCTGAGACTGTCCCATCATTTATTTTGTTTTCTTAGGTTATTTCACCTTCCCAATTCGAGATCCATGCTTGCAAGCAATATAGGAGAGCAGTAGAGTATATTTGCTTTGAAAATGGGAAGAGCCTGCTTGATCTGTTGAGAGCGTGCAGGGGAGCTCCCCTGCATGATTTGGAGGCAACAATTCAAAATATTGTTTGTTCTCCACCTGAGGAAAAATATTTTACTTGTAAAAGGTGCAAAGGTGAGCTTTGTGTCTTCTATTCAGAATCATCATCATTATTTTATTTTTTAGTTTTACAGTTTGTGGTGCTGATCCCGTATAGGAAGATAGTGTATGATAACCTTTATTTTTATTTATTTTTATTTTTGATTGCCTTGGGTGCTTCTTGATATCATTATTTTACCCATAGGGCGTTTCCCTTCTTCATGTATGGAAAGAGTGGGACCTATATGCAGTTCTTGTGTAGAATCACGTAAATCTGAAGAAAGTTCGAAGAATGTAGTTAGCAAAAGAATCAGGTACTCACCATTTCTACCCAAATTTGGCTCATGTTGAGTGACCTGCATCATGATGAAATTTTGGATAAATTTGATTTTTGATTGCTCAATCAACGCATTTTGAGCAGGCTACTACAAACTCGTTTTTTTTTCTTCTTCTTCTTCTTCTCATTTATAAGTAGGTTTACTATTGAATTCAAATTTTCATGGATTTTTGTCTGCCATTACTGAGTTCTGTTAAAATTGAGAATTCAGTAATAGCAGAGTAGCAGACAAAAATCCATGAAAATTGAGCTGCGACCAATAGTCATATTACTCCAAGCAATCTAGTCTAGTATAATACAACTACCACTATTCAAGTTTTTATCATGTTACTGCATGCCAGTGAACACACAACAATTATGACTCGTGAACATACATTCATTCATTTTGGATCAGCAACAAGTCCAATTTAAAGTTGGTAGAGAATTATAATAACTTAATTCTGCCATTTGTCTTGTTAAGCTAAGTCCAGGAATACAATGAATTGGAGTGACATAATGTCACAGTTTAAAATGAAAATTGTTGGAAAGCCACCATAATTGAAAATTACCCCTAACACCTTTTGCCCTTAACTAGAACAACTATGGGCTGCCTTTATTGCAGAGCCCAACACCTTCACTGTGCTGGGTGTAAGAGGGTGTGTCTAGTCCCCCATTGGCTAGAGAAATGGTTTACGTAGTGCTTATAAGGCTTAGACAATCCTCATATAATCTAGTTTTGTAGGGTTGAGTTAGGTCTTAAGCTTACGTTTTTGTAGGGTCGATTTAGATCTTAAGCTTATGTTTGAAGATGGTATTAGAGTCTATCTTAATTGTAGTTACCTAGTTGCCTTAATTGTGTCAACTGTCAACTTTGAGATGCCTTTATTACAGCCTCCGACACCATCATGCTGCTGGGTGCGAGGAAGTGTGTTTAGTCCCACATTGCCTAGATATATAGCGTGCTTATATAAGGCTCGAGAAATCTTCACTTTACAAGCCAGTTTTATGAGGTTGAGTTAGTCTCTAAGCACAAAATCTAAGAAATGCTAGGTTCAATTTGTTGAAACTTGCGACCATATGAAAGGTGCAATGAGACGTGTCTGATAGAAACCGGTACCGAACATTGAAATATAGTAGAAATAACTTACCCATAACAGCCTGTTGTTTCCCTTTTATTTACACACAATATATAACTAACTTAATAACTACTTATTACATAATAGCTGCCATAATTGCTATTATACATATTATATTTATTTAATAATAATAAAAATAAACAGTCTAACAGTGTTCAAGACCTCCCTTTGCTCGTCTCTAATTTATATTTTCTTTTATCATTTTATATCAATATTTCAGGTCTCCTAGACCAATGCTGGTCTCCAAGTCATCCTGTGCTTCTGAGATGTCTATCTCTCCAAAAATTAAGAGACGTGGGAGGAAAAGAAGAAAGTTAGTATTCACATCTATTTCTGATACCCTATACATCAATTGAATATGTAGTTTTAGTATTTGGTTTTCACTAGCCAATGCATGTGTTTACATGGTTTCAATTTTTTGGATTCCATGAATTGATTTTCTCTTTATAGTGGTCTGCTCTGGTGTTTTCTTTTAACGTACATATTGTAAACTGTGTTATCAAGGTCGTCAAAAAGGGTTAACAGCTCAAATTCTTCCAAGAGTGCTTCTGTGCCTATTCTACTCCGGAGGAAAGTTACGCCAAAGACGAAAAAGAAGTCTGTACCTGCCTTTACTTTCTTTGCACCCTCTATGTAGTTAAGATAATATGCATTTGGGTAATTGCTTACAACGAAATAATTTTTCGTCACCCTTTTATTCTAATAAAGTGTTATTACCAGGTCACTGTCCGTAAAGTTGAAGACCACTTCAAATTCGAATTGTTTATCTCCTCAAAATAAGAGTGAATGGAAGATAACTAAGAAGTTAGTTCCATACTCCTTCCCCACCTGTGGGTAACAGCTGTAGTGTTTTTATTACTGTTCGGTGATGTTAATTTTCATTTGTTTATCCATTGTATTCTTTTGAAGGGATAACCGGTTGCACAAGTTAGTTTTTGAGGAAAATGGATTGCCTGATGGAAGTGAATTAGCTTATTATGCAGGCGGACAGGTTTGTTTGTGTTTGATGCAACAGTTATTGTATGTCTATTATGCTACTGCTGACAGTTATATTCTGATTGACAGAAATTGCTTGAAGGTTTCAAAAAGGGCTCTGGAATTGTTTGTAGATGCTGCAACACTGAGGTATCCCCAGTCGCACACATAGCTTGTACATTTGTAGGCATTCTTTGAGAATAATTAGATTGTGCATAATTTTCTTTCAATATTTAATGTTGTGCAGATTAGCCCCTCACAGTTTGAGGTCCATGCAGGCTGGGCCTCTCGCAAGAAACCGTGAGTCTTTTTTCTTTTATTTTATCTTGGGGTGGTTGGAGCCTAGGAGGGATATTAAGCAATGATTTGACCTGTTTGTTGTTCAAGCCTGTGAATTTTATTAGAAGTGCACGTTTTTTGGGCAGTTATGCATACATTTACACATCAAATGGGGTGTCTCTTCATGAATTATCAATATCTCTCTCCAAAGACCGAAAATACTCTGCAAATGACAATGATGATCTATGTGTTGTTTGTTGGGATGGTGGAAATCTGTTGCTTTGTGACGGATGCCCAAGAGCATTTCATAAAGGTCAGATATACATTATAAAATATACAATGGGGAAAATTATCTATTTGTCCGTTGCTACCATTGTGTGAAATGCGGAATCATCTGTTTTTCCCCATTATTTGTCCTTTTTTTTCCCATTTGCTTTTGTAGCAAGAACTATGAAGATATTATCACCATAGGTTGTTGATACTTGTAATGCAAGTGTTTCTATATGACTATCACCTATAATGCTAATGTACTTGCTTCTTTGAGAATAAAACTCTTTAAGGGATTATGAGGATCAGGAACACAGGTTGCCAAATTGTAAGATGCTTTTTTGGGACTGTCACATGCCTACTGTACTACTCCCTGCAAATAAAAATGGCGAAGGACAAAGATAAATGATTATTTATCTATTTTATTTTTTGTAAAACATTTTTTCCTTCTCGGGCAAATTTAAAAACCTTATTAACAGTTGTATTGTACTAGATTTATTAATTTTTATTTTTTGATACATGTACTAGATTTACTATCTAAATCCTTCCAAGATGGGATAATCACATGTTCAAGTTATGGAATCAACCTCCTTGCTAGGACTATTTCCTTATAGCACTAAGTTGCCCTTTTTATCTCGATAGTGTCTCAGATATGATTTATCACATCTTAAATCATCTCCTATGATTCATAAGAGATGATTTAAAGTTATGATTGGCTTTCAAATTTCATTACTTATCATAATTTGTTTCCGTATTTAATTCAGTATAGGTGTCTGGTATTAGTATACATAAAGATTATTGCTTTGTCACTTGTAATAACATTAGACATTTTGTTAATGCCATATCAATAATTTTATCATTAGTAGTATTCCTTTTCCTCCCTCAAACCTAAAAGGGTAACCATATTACTTCAACATTTACTTTATTTGACAAATAGAAAGACAGTCATCAGTGAACATTTATGTTCCGATTTTTGTAATGTACAGAGTGTGCATCTCTATCAAGTATTCCACGTGGTGACTGGTACTGTCAATTTTGCCTAAACATGTTCCAGAGGGAAAAGTTTGTCGCTTACAATGTCAATGCTTTTGCTGCTGGAAGGGTTGAAGGAGTTGATCCTATTGAGCAAATCACCAAGAGATGCATTCGCATAGTCAAAGACATTGATGCTGAGCTTAGTGCATGTGCTTTATGCAGGTAACATTGTAAAGATTAGAAGCCATTTTATTTTTATGGACTTTATCTTCAATGTACTTCATATTGGCAGTTGTCCCAATGTGGACGTGCTTCTGTATTTAGTTAATTGTAAACCAATATTGTATATTTGGGATTTTTATGAGATATCTATTTAAAGAGAAATGTTTGCACACACAGGGGTGTTGACTTCAGCAAATCTGGCTTTGGTCCACGCACAATAATACTCTGTGATCAGGCATGCACTCTTGTATTGATGTCCCTACAAAATCCTCTATGACATAGAGTTTATTTTTTCTTTCTTTTATAATGGTTTAGTGATTGATGCACATATGAATTATGTACTTATGGATTTGTATTGTTTTACTGAGCCAAATTGACGTTGCCCCCACTGTTGCTGCAGTGTGAAAAGGAGTATCATGTTGGCTGTTTGAGGGATCACAAGATGGCATTTCTAAAGGTGTGCAGCTGTTGCCCTACCTTTATATATGGATACATTAGTTTAGGCACCAACTTCCCTTTTGTCTTCTGAACATGTATGTGACCAATTACAGGAATTGCCAAAAGGTAACTGGCTTTGTTGCAACGATTGCACGAGAATACATTCTACTTTGGAGAATGTTTTAGTTAGAGGGGCAGAGAGACTCCCTAAATCTCTCTTGGCTGTTATAAAGAAAAAGCAAGAGGAAAAAGGATTGGATCCCATCAATGATATTAATGTGAGATGGAGGCTTCTTAGTGGGAAAAAAGCGTCTCCTGAAACCAGACCATTGCTTTTGGAGGCTGTCTCTATCTTTCATGTAAGTTCTTCCCATCCTTCTCAATTCATTATAATCCTTTTTATTCCCTCTTTCTTGGAATGCGGTAGTTGTCCATGTTTGTTTCCCAACATATGATGGAGCTGCTTTGGAATTTACATTCTTTTCTGAATTTTGTCTTCCTCTTCTTTGTCTTACTCTTTTATCTGTTTATATCGTTTTTTTTTTTGGTTAGTAACAAGTAATCTTGCATATTGAATGAATGTTTTATATTTTTTTATTTTTTTTATTTTTTTAAATTTAGTTAAATTTAACAAGTATAAATTAATTAAAAAATAATCAAAAGTGAAAAATATTAAACTGTGAAGATGCATCATGTATGCATTAGTAATCTATGTTAGTATGTCTGCATTCCCTTTCGGTTTAATTCCATTTAAATTTTCTTCAAATAGTTTGATCACCCAGGGCCTGCAGTCAAAGTCAACTAATTAACAATTGACTTGTCTTCATAGTAAAAACGTGGTAAATAATGCCAAAAATTCATATTTGTCTTGGATATATTGCCCATGTGAAGTTTTAAAAGAGAATTCATCTTTGTCATGGAAAATTTGTTAGGCACTTTAATTGGGAAATACCAGAAGTATGCTGTATTACCTTGCAAAAGGTTTGTCTGTGCAGTTCTGTCTTGTAAAAGGGACACAGTCGACATATGGACTTGTTGTCTTCTATTCTATGACATCCTCTTTCTTCACAGCTCTGATACCATGAATAATTTAGAAAATTGAGAGAAACTCAGAGGGAAAGATAGTGTTTGATCTGAAACTGAGTTATGAAAAATGTTACTGCCATTGTAAATCTGAAGATTTATACCTTGCAAAAAGTTATATAACGATCCTTACTAACCTGCCTCCCGCAGTTAATTAACTGCATTTTCTAACATAATAATAGAAACTGATAACTACAAGTATACAAGCGGGATGAGAGTACTGGTCATAGAAAAATATTGCTAAGCTACAGTTTACTCTTAACAGGTATCTACAAGTTTAGCCATTCCTCTGCAGTTTCAGTATAAGGCTAGGAACCGTCATTGAAGGTGAGAACAAGAGGGCGGGGAACACTTTCCCTTGTATCATATATGGCAATGTTATCAACACATTAGCAATAAAAATGTGGCACTCATGATGTGGTGCTCTGTGCCACATAATTTGATACGACCCAGCTAAAGAGGGAACAAATGTGAGCATTTTTAGAAAAAGAGACTGAAATGATTGCATTTCAGTAGGTACTAAAACCCAAAACAAGTACATGTTTACGGGAATAGAAGTCACCTAAATTATGGGTGTATGGAAAAATTATATATGAATCATTTTTGGGGAATCTATGCAATATATCGGGTAATCAGTAAATGAACTCCATAGCACCACTAGTGTGTGTTGAATCTGCTAGAACTACTACTCCCTTGTTGTGTATCATGGCAAATAACAGTTGCCATTGGTGGTACTGAAAATTCCTCCGTGTCCTATGGTATCTGTCAGACCTTTGTGGTTTAAGATTCACCAGATTTTGTCATTTCCTGACAATCCCTGGCATTTGTGCTCTTCTCAGCAGCTATTATCCTGTGTTCTGTTTCTGTTCTTAAGGTTTTCATAGTGTCTAATGTGTGTAACTTAAGGAATCAAAATGGAACAAAAAAAACTTAGGGGACCTAAGTGTCTAACCTTTGTTGCTTAAGGGACTAAAACGAAACGAAAAATCTTAAGGGACCAAGGGAAATCTTATGGGACCAGAAGTGTAATTTAGCGAACTAATAAAATATAAATGTGATACACGTTATTAAATATTTAAAAAAAAAATATCATTTAAGTACTACCTGTTAAAAAACGGTTCAACCGCTGTTGAACCATTGAACATTTGTTCGATTTCCAAAACATTTGTCTAGACAATGTCTGTAAACATTATTCATTATTAGTAATTTACTAACAGGTAATAATGTTTTATTTTTTGCATTTTTGTATAGTACAAATTATTTATCTAACATAACTTTCAGTGGTGGCCATCACACTATTTGATATCATGCTGCTGAGGAAGACCTAGACACACTTTAGGATAAAAACTATTAAGAAACATATAGAGATTAGTGAGTTGGATAGAGATATGATAGAACTTTATAGCATCATTTGATCTATGTAGGGCCGACCACACTTTGTAGGATAAGACTGTTGTTGTTGTGGATTTTCACTATACTTATGAGTTATATATATATGGCTTGCTTTATTGTAATATTTCAATAATTGAATTTGTGATTTAAGCTCCGTTGCTTCAGGAATGCTTCGATCCTATAGTTGATGCAGTTAGCGGGCGTGACCTTATTCGAGCAATGGTTTATGGGTTAGAAACTACGTTTAAAGCATTTGTTTTGTCCCATTTTTTCTCTTCAATTTTTATTATCTACCCCTCTCAATTGATGTATCCCTCACATACAGAAAGAGTGTGCGGGGTCAAGAGTTTGGAGGAATGTATTGTGCATTATTAATAGTCAAGTAAGAAGTGGTTCTCTGTCTTTAACGCTTATTATTTGATACTTAAAAACTACAGTACTATTTACAGTTTGTTTCTTTGATATTGAAGTTCTTCCGTGGTATCTGCGGGCATGCTTCGAATCTTTGGCACAGATATTGCTGAACTTCCTTTAGTTGCAACAAGTAACAGTCACCATGGGAAGGTGAGAAATTACTGGTTGTCAGCCTCACTTTCACGATATGCTTTTCTCTATTTAATTGAATCTCTGTGCTCTGAGATTTTGATAGATTTGCTATGTATTGTGGTCACTTGTGGTGATGACATGGTGGTATTGCGTTACTTATTATATTCGTTTGGTTCAAACAGGGCTACTTCCAAGCACTATTCTCTTGCATTGAGAGGCTCTTGGCTTTCATGAAAGTAAAGAACCTTGTGCTACCAGCTGCAGAAGAAGCACAATCCATATGGACAGATAAATTTGGGTTTAGCAAGATTAAACCAGACGAGGTATAAAATCTGTTTTACTGCTTTCCAGGTGGTAGATATTGACATTTTTTCCACTTTTCAGTCTAGCATTTTTTGAAGTTGGGTTTTAATTATGTTTCTGGGGCTGATAATTTCATTACCGGAATTACTGTCATAACATCTCGGCTCCAACTCGAAATATTGAGTTTTCCCTTGTCCTGCAGCTTGCCAACTACAGAAGGAACTGCAATCAGTTTGTGACCTTCCAAGGGACAAATATGCTTCATAAAATGGTGCCTCCATGTCGAGTCATCAATAATCATCCCTGACAATTTTTTATTTATAAAGTTAATTGTGAAAGGGGAACCCCCTAGCTTTCTAGCCTCCTTTTTTCGTTTCAGACGTTTGTGTATATAGACAGGTTCTTGCCAATTGTTTTAACATTTATGATCCCATGGTTTCTATGTAAATTATAGTTTTAATAGAACACATATTCTTGATCTTGGATGAGTGCTTCAAAATATAACAGGCTCTACTAGTTTATTGTTGCCCACAACAGAAATTTCATGGTGTAACATTAATACCGATATTCTAGTGCAGTTTTATGTGTTGAGCATCAATTTCTTTAATGATTTAGAATTTTGACAAATCATATTAGTATTTGTTTTAATTCATGAAATGCATAGAGCAAGAAAGTGGTAGAGACCGAGGCAATCTTTTTGTGGGATCAGCTGGCGAAAGAGTTTTACTATCCCTCAGCCAGTGTGCATACAGCAAGCAACTTTGGCACTGAGTTCATGAAACCTGCTCTACCCTTGTTTCCTCCTCCAATTGTTGAAGTTGAAGACCAACATAGCACCGTCCTCATTCATCAGCCAGAAGCTTGCGGGGCTCAAATCCTGAAAGTTTTATTTCAATGTGTACGACGAGGGAAAGTGGTTTGGTATAAACGGCAAAGGTCTGTTACCACATAGATCATATAGGACCCACATAATTTTAGTGGAACCCATTAAAAATCCCACCAATTAGAGAATGTGTTCGTGTGTTGGTAGCATAATTCTTGTTATAATACTCGGATATGTAATTGACTCCGACAGGACACTGGGTTAATAGTCATCGATGTTACTAGTAATTGGCTGTTGAACTGATAGATATATCTAAGGATGGTAGTATGTTTTCAAAAATAAAAAGCACTCTATTTACACTTTTACGATTTAGCCCCATAAAATGCAGGAATGAATGACGCTAAGTATTAAACTCAGCTTCATTACTATTATTAATGTCAAGCAATATTCCTACCAATAAGTTTATGCGTAAGAAAATTGTCATTGCCTGTTCAAGTTTGCTTAGATATCGTGTGTATACATCGTCTCTAGTGTAGGCGGTATGGTGGATTCAATTCAAAGTTATTGTAATAGAACTGAACACATGGTGCATTAGAAGGTAAGAATCCAATTTCATTCTCTAATTAGAATTAAACATAAAAATAATTAAATGTTGATAAAAAAGTCCCACCCCCACCACCCCAAAAACAAACGACAATAAAAAAACCTTTCATTTAGTTATCTTCACCTTTTTCTAATTTCAATCTTTCTGCAGTTACTTAGCGTGTCCATCTTCCAATCTCTAATTAACTACAACGTATCTTTGTCTTGCCACCAAAATTCATCATTTTTCATTGATCCATAATGCTTTTAAAAGCCGTCTTTTTGCAATAGAGACTCCTCAATACATTTCTTACCTCCTACTCCAATCATGCATCACTATGGCACACATACACATACCTTTTACCCTTTTCACATGCACATTATAAAAGCATTCGTCATTACTCCATGCATCATCCCCTCCCTCTACCCAAAACTCATTTCTTAGCCCAAAATACACAAATATACTAACCAATTCATACAACTCAAACATGAGATTCAACAGAACCCTCTTTTGGCTTTCTGGTTTTGTCATCCTTCTCTTTTCTATCGTCATTGTTCATTACACTACACCACCTTCCAACATTTCTAACACTTCCACTAGAAATTCTCAAGGTAGTTTCACTTTTCAACTTGGCATATTAAGCAAGATTATAAAGCTAAGTGGTGCTCAAGATTTTGTATCTTTGTTGGTAACAAGTATTGCGAGTACGAGACATCATCATTGGATGAGGCATAAGGAAAAATGTGACAAGGCCAAGTGGGATTCCCAACTAATTTTAGACTATAACGCGACCATCACTTTCACGGTCGACTTAAATGGTCGTGCTAACTTTAGCAGCGTGCAAAAAGCGATCGACGCCGTTCCTGAATCTAGTTCTAGTACAACCCTTATTATAATCAATTCCGGTACATACAGGTTGATAATTATTTGTTTTTATGCTTTTCTCGGCATTTACTTACTTTTAATAGAATTTCTCAATGTTTAATCAAGTACACTCCATCTATTTTCCCCTCCCTTTCATTTGTTATATATTAAACTCAGTTTAACAAACACCTAAATAACTACTAACTAGTGTTTTCACTTGAAGTTAGATATATTGAGGTACACCATACATGTTTAATAATTACGAGTTTAAGAATTGTGTTAAAAGTTTACTCACCTTTACTCATATGTTGCCAATTGCCATCTTAACATAATATAAACATATTTCTAAGAATTTATATTATGACGTGCTAAGATTCTGAAATGTGATTCCGTGTTATTTGTACAAAATTATACTCTATTTTTGGTGAATGAGAGAAAAGTAGACTTATCAATATAAAGATATTGAGCTCTATAATAATATAATGCACTCACTATTTAACTCCAAATATTTGTTGAATCTTTAGAGAGAAGGTAGTGGTCCAAGCCAACAAAACAAACATAATACTACAAGGTCAAGGCTATCTTAATACAATCATAGAATGGAATGACACTGCAAATTCCACTGGAGGGACTTCCTATAGCTACTCGTTTGCAGTCTTTGCTTCAAAGTTCACTGCTTACAACATTAGCTTTAAGGTAAGCAATTTCCTTGATATTCTTAATTCATATTTGCATATATATGACATACTTTTACATGGTGAAATCATAATTAACCATTTGGATTGTGTGAAAAGAATAGAACACTTCTCCTCCACCTTCACCAGGAGAGGTTGGAGCACAAGCAGTGGCACTGAGAGTTACCGGTGATCAAGCCGCATTCTATGGATGTGGTTTCTATGGTGCGCAGGACACACTCAATGATGACAGTGGAAGACATTATTTTAAGGAATGTTTCATTCAAGGATCCATTGATTTTATATTTGGAAATGCTAGATCACTTTATGAGGTAATACAAAAAACTATCAGATTTAGAGACTAAAAACGTCCAAGTAACTAAATTGATCACCAACATTAACAAGTGGTTTAATGACTTTTCACAAATCGGCCTCAATCAATCACAAAATTATTTAGTGATCAATTTAAAGATCATTTATAAAATTTAGTCTCTATGGAGACCGAAATAATTTAGTCGCTCAATTGGTTGCTAAATAAAATACGTGTCAAGAAATTTATCGGTGTTGCGTTCCCATGGCTACTTTCAAACTCACGACACCTGATTATCCTGAAAAAGATCCTTACCATTTTATTTTAGTGCTCTTGAGTCACCATTCTATAATTTGAAGAACTTTGAAAAAAGACTGACTTAAAAAGAAAAAAAAAACATAATATTCAAATAAGTTACCGTCGTTTTGTATTTTCAAAGGAAAGTTATTTTGTACTTCTCCATTCAATTTTGTCATAATAAGTAACCATTCATTTATTGCTGCATAAGGTAGTAAAATTATTTAACTAGTTTAGTTACCTTGGTTTTGTATTTTCAAAGGAATGTTGTTTTGTACTTTTTTATTTCTTTCAATTTTGTCATAATAAGTAACCATTCATGTATTGCTGCATAAGTTTAAACTACTAGGTCAAGGTAGAAAAATTATTTAACTTGTTTAATTATTATTATTATTTTTTAATTCGCGTGCAAATTGTTTAAACAGCACTTAATTTAAAACATAGGGCTAGGGAGTATACATACATATACACACATACCTTGTTAAATTATTTGCAAATAAATCACTTATTAAGGTGTGACACAGGATTGTACCATAAACTCTATAGCAAAACAAGATTTGGTTGGGATTGGTGGATCTATCACAGCTCAAGGACGACAATCATTGAAGGAAGAAACAGGATTTTCCTTTGTGAATTGCAACATAGTTGGAAGTGGAAAAGTGTGGCTTGGAAGAGCTTGGGGAGCATTTGCCACAGTGGTTTTTTCAACGACAAACATGTCTGATGTCGTAGCTGCCGAGGGATGGAACGATTGGAGAGATCCATCTAGAGACCAGTTAGTAACTACTCCATTTCTTCACTTATTTATTTTTTAGTTTAATTTATTTTATTTTTTTAATATTAAGACGTACATGATTGACACAAAGTTTAATTTTTGTGTTAACACAGGAGTGTCTTCTTTGGGGAGTACCATTGTATAGGAGTTGGAGCAAATTATACATCGAGAGTCTCTTATGCAAGACAACTCCGGGATTTTGAAGCAATCTCCTATATAAATGTTTCATACATTGATGGAAATGATTGGCTCCTTAACTATTTAACTTAATTGTGTAATTAGTCTGTTTTTTTTTTTTTAAGGAGCCAATCAAGTTTAACTAGTTAAGGAGCCAATCATTAAACTTAACTATTTAAAAAATCATACATTTAACTATTTAACTTAATTGTGTAATTAGTCTGTTTATTATAGTAAAAAATGTATGATTTTGATTTTTTTGTAATATATTTATATTCAAGTTTTTTTTCATCCCTCGTAAATTATTAAGTTCTTTTTTCCTATTCTATTTCATTTATGTTGGGAAAGATGTAATATACATACTAAAATTGTCTAAAATATTAAGATGTAATACCTGTACATTAAAATTACAACATAAAAAAAATAAATTCTGAATGAATTACATCAATACACAGTCTCATACATCTAATAAAAAGTAGTACTAACTGACGAGTAGATGACATAAGCTGTATCTAAATACAAATGCACCAACTATCGAGCACATAATGTAAATCCATGTCTGAGTAATTAGGTAACTAATGAGTACACAATACATAAAGAAATACGACTAATAGTCTAATATGAGACATGCATGCATATATCATCCAATTTTCTTATGCTAACCCTTCTCTTGTGTAACCTGTTTATCTGAAAAGAAAATAAATGGATTGGGATGAGACATAAGGTCTCAGTGAGTTCCACATATCCTAGAGTGATAGCGATCTCGGGGAAAATTATGATCACCAACAATATGTAAATAATCTAAGATTGATCAGTCAAATCATATCCAATTTTTCTTATAAGGTTAGAGTGTATCATGCAAAATATTTGAGTTGATTTTGCGAAATAGTTGAGATGAGTAGTCCCGAGTCATTCTCATGCTAGAGCACGAAACTCATCTTATCGTTTGGAGCCTCGAAACTCATCAGGCTAACTTCCTATCATATCAGGCTAGAGCACGAAACTCATCTTATCGTTTGGAGCCTCGAAGGACACAACTTAGCATATTATATTTCTGCATACATAATTGATTAATCCTATCTGATCATGTTTTATTCTATGCAAGTTAGTAGCATTCCCACACCTAAATATCTTACCGAATTCTTATATCATTCACTCTTATTGATGCATTATGCATTAGGTTCATATTGTGCATTTTAAAAAGAAACACAAGGTAACTGATCACCACAGGTATATAACCCATTAGCATCACTTGTAAACTCAATTTTTTTAACCTATAACAAAAAGCAATTTTCCAAATTTATATTTTGGAAATTCACCAAAACTATGACCATAATTGCAATAGCATCACGTACATGTCACATTCTTCAAAGAAAGCAGGTTCTAAAGAGAATCAAATATCATATTTAGCTTCAATCAAAATGGAAGTTCATGAACAGATCAGTTCATTACTTTTCAAGTAATTATTACGATGAAAAATTGAAGTGTCAAAACTTAACACATCAACACCACTCACCATCAAAGATCCATCAACTAATGCAAATAACAACCGAAAAAGAAAAAGCCATAAAAAAACCCTAACAAAAAAATAAAAGAAGCTTATCCTATTCGACCTTGACATTAAACACATTATTCATTTTAGGTACAATAACCTTAAGCACACCATTTTTCATCTCAGCTTTAATCTGATCAATCTTGTAAAGCTTTTCAGGTAAATCAATTCTGCTAGAGAATTTACGACCACCTTCTTCAACTTCCTCACTTTCTTTAGCACCTTCTCCTTTAACGGTAAGAGTGTTTTGTTCAACAGAGATCTTCACATCTTCCTTACCAAGTCCAGGCATATCCAAACGAAGAAGGAGAGAATCCTTTGTCTCTCTCGCATCCCAGCCGTGTCGAACTCGACTGGCTCTGATTCCATGTGAAGCAGAGAGGAACGGATTGTTCATTGACTGATCCATGTTAAGAACACGACTCAAGCTCCTAGTAGAAGAAAACGGTTCGAACACATCTATAAACAATAAAACAGAAAAGAAAAAAAAAGTTAGGTATAGGTTAATCAAAATATCGATTGAAATTGAGTGTTATATTTTTATTAGGGCTAGAATGAAACAAGCTGACGAGCGATAAAACTATACCAGTGAGGAGAAAAGAACGACAATCAATGTCGTTGAAGAGTTCATCGTACTGGCGCATGGCCCCGGTGTTGAATGAGCGGGAAGCGGAAGAGGCGGCGGGGCGAAGAAGAGAGTTTGAGAGAAGGCCAGAGGAGAGAAAACGCTTGACCGCAAGGGAAGAGGCCATTGAGATTGAAAAAGGTTGGGAGAGAAAGAGCTTGATTGCGGGGAGTTGTTGATTGTTTGGGTGTAAAGTGATTAGGGCAAAGAGCGTGAGAGAGATATATTTGAAGGAAGCAAGTAAACTTTTTCTCGAAAGATCTAAAGACTTGGGAAACAAGTTATTTGTTTTTTTTTTTAATTTGTCATTCATGCTGAAAAACTTTTTGGGATATGTTTTAATTTGATTTATAATTAACTTGATAAACGGGCTTCATCCCCATTTGGTTTATTTCAATATGATGTTATTTTTATTGATGATTTTTTGTGTTCAACGTGAATATTTGTTCCAACAATTTTAAAATCTCATGACTACCAATGTCATTCTTCCAAAATATCATGTCCTCTTACACTTCAATAAATTAGGGTTGTTGGATGTAAAGATATGGATCTCTTTGAAGCCACTAGTGTAACATCTAAAAAGATGCCTAATACTAGGGTCTAAGACATATTTTCAAATATATGAACTTCATTGAATCTCGAATGCTTTCCAAACCTCAAATGCAACAATTACGTTAAATATAATCAAATCATAATTTTCAAATGAGAATATATTGTTCATTGAAGTCGAGTGTCTTTCTTCACATGTTGAAAAATCTCATTATTTTTATTCTGCCAAATCTCAAAACAGGTTACTATAACATAGTAACATCCTCAATAGTAGCATGGTGTTTAACCAAACTTGACATTGCATGTAAAATTTGTTAGGATAAACTTGATGAAAATACTTCTAAATATATATTGCACTAGGGCTATCATGAAGAGTGAACATACTTCTAAATATATATTGCACTAGGGCTATCATGAAGAGTATGTATATCACTCTCAACAGCCGCACCGCACCTGTGACAAGAAGTATCGGTAGTAAGATGGCGTAAACCTTTCAAGGCGTTAGTAGGAAGACTACCATACATCATCAACCAACAAAAATATGTATGGTTTTCAGTAGCTAGTAGTGGCATAATAGACGTTTATCCTACCATATATATATATATATATATATATATATATATATATATATATTTGTTGCACACATTATAAGAAATATGATAACATTATTCATCATTTTTTAAGTTTAAATAATGTAACATTCTTGTTTTTAACCAGGGACGGATATAGGTGCATTGCAATGTAGGCAGTTGATCACATACTAGTTTATAATTTGCTAGTAGTTGCTGCATAAATTTGATTTTGCCTTCACTAAAAAATAAGTGTTGTCCCCACTATATTAGTCATCTTTCAAAAATATTGATAAAAACAAGTAAATATGTTGAATAATATATATATATATATATATATATATATATATATATATATATATATATATATATATATATATATATATAGAGAGAGAGAGACAATTTAATTTTTATTACTTTAGTGTTAACCTTGCAGTGTTTTCTGAAAAAGAGAAATATGATAATATGGTATTCGACAATAAAATAAATATAGTCTCGTTCTTTTAACTTTGTTTGTGAAGAATAAATGTATAAAAGTATGTTTTTTATTCTTTTTCTTGGGTACAAAAGCATATATATGTGACATATTATCAGCATGTATATGATAATTTTCAAATAAATATGAAATTTCGCCCCTATTAGTCAAAAATTATGGACCGACACCACTAAATAAACAATTTCAATGTTATATTTTTGCTAGATTACGTAGCAGTCCACCTGAATAAAAAAATATATTATATATGCTAGATAATCTAAATAAAGAAATGTTAAAAATCATAATTTGTTAAAAATATTGAAATTGAAATTCATATTTTTTAATTTCATATCAATTTTTTTTTCTTTGTTTATTAAATTTATCTATGTTTTATTAGATTTCAATTTTTTATATTTTAAATTATTAACTTATCGTATCATGTTGTGTCATCAAACACCGGATTGTGACATGATATGATACAATTATCATAACTTGTCTATTATCATGTCCACCAAACTTTGTAAAAAAAATACGGCTTTAATATGTTATTCGTCCTTGCAATTAGGGGTCGTTTAAAAATTGGTCCCTATATTCCTTAATCCTTGCTTTTTAGCCTTGTAATGTTTAATCAGTTAAAATTTCGTCCCTTGACCCAGTTAATGACTGCCACGTCATCTGATTACTGACGTGACGCTGTTAATTGGTTTTTCACTTGAATGACTCAGCATCTTGGCATGGGAATGGACAAAAATGCCCCTCTTCATCTTCTCCACTTCTTCCTCCTCACACAAACTTTTTTCATCTCGTTCACTCCCATAACAACTTGAACAGCAACAAACACCACCACCAACAACATGAATAACAACAAAAACATAATTTTGGTGAATGTTCATCAATGCAAAACAACAACAACAACACAAACACAAAACAAAACATGTGGGGAGGCACATCCTATCTCCAATCACGGATTCCGGCGGCGGTGGATCTAGCTCAAAGGGAGTCGTTGTAGGTTGGGTAAATTCCGGCGACTTCGGCGGCAGTGTTGAGCTATTGGGTTTGCTGCTACGCGGATCTCACCGTCCACCACCCACGAATTATCGTCCAAAGCTTCTGCTTTTTCTATCGGATCTGTGACACCCAAACATTATAAGTTTTTTACTTACTCTTTTCTGGACTGCTTCGTCTTCATCAAAAGGGATTTCGGTAGTTCAATCTTCATCCCCAAATTTTGCAGCTTTTCATTCACAAAGGTTCTTTCACCCCACAAAGGGTTTTTTTTTCCTTCTGGGTGTTGAAATTGCGAACAAAGTTTTGATTTTTATTGGTTGATGAACAATGGGTTTGTTGTAATTTGCTGATTTGAAGCTCATAATGTTTTACTCATAGGAAGTTCGTGTTTGTTTATATTTAATCCTAGGTTATTAATTCATGGATGTTGAAGATGTTCATGGGAGAAGAAGAGTTGCAAATCAAACAACAAAAGGGGAAATGAACAATTTGATTGGAGGAAGATTGCAAGAAAAGAAGCATTCACGTGATGAAGACATAGTTGGATTGGAGGAGTTCATGATGTTCTATTGTTCTGGGGGAGTGAATGTTCTTGAGTGAATGAGAAAGATGTAAGGGTAAATGTGTCATTTCACGTTTGGCTAAGACCTTTAGGGGTATTTTTGTCTGTTCATGTCCATAATTGTTGAGTCTCACTGCCACGTCGGTTAATCGATGACGTTGCAGTAATTAACTGGATCAAGGGACGGAATCTTAAATGGTTAAACATTACAAGGCTAAAAATTAACGAATACAGAGACCAATTTTTAAACGATCCCCTAATTACAAGAACAAATAGTATATTAAAGTCAAAAAATAAATATGTCCACCAAACGAGCCTAAATAGCCTAAATGTTCTAAATTAGAACGATGATGATGAAAAGATTGTGCTAATTTTTATTTTGTCAACAAAAGATTGTGCTACTGCGATACTTCCCTAAAAAAAAAAAATTAACGGCGATACACTTTTTTTTTTACAGAAGATATTGATACACATTATACCTAAGATGTTTTTATTTTTTGAGGGAATATACGTACCTTTTTTTAGAGGGGAATATACGCACCTAAGATGTCATAATTTGACAAAAATATATGAACAAAAAAAGATACTGACGTGAACAAATATGAACCAAATATGTTCTTAAAAAAAAATTATGAACAAAATATGATAAAAAAATACTGATTTTTCGTACCAAAAATAAAAGATATTGATACACGTCAGAAAAGTTTGTATACTATCTAATTATTATTACAATTTTTTTTTATTCTACTAATAATGTATTATATATGATTAGGATTATGAGTTAGTCATGAATCTCTATAAAAAGAGGTTATTTCTTGGTCTACCGTAAGAAACTTTAGGTAAGAATTGAAAAACCTCTTTTGGCAAATATGAGATTCAACAAAACCCTCCTTTTGTTTTCTCTCTTTCTCTTCTCAATCATCATTCTCCTACTGCTAACACTACCATTAGTCATGGTAGTTTCTTCAATATAAGTTAACAAATTGGCTTATTAAACAAGATTATGAATCTCATTGGCCCTCAAGACTATGTGTCCTTGCTAATGACAACTATTAAGGGTAGGATAAATCATATGCACAAGAGAAACTGTGACGAGACCAAATGGGAGTCTAGACTAATTTCAAAATATAATGTAACTCTTGTTCTTACAGTTGACTCAAATGGGTGTGGTAACTTTACTAAAGTGCAAGAAGCCGTTAATGATGTTCCGGATTCAAGTTCTCATGCCACCCTTATCATACTCAATTCTGGAACATACAGGTTATCTTCCTTTAATGTTTTTATTGATACATAATATTTCTTGGTGTTTGATTAATGATCAAGTCAATTCTTTATATTTTTGTTGCCTTTATTTTTATTTTTTAATATTGAACTTAAAAAATACGACTAGCTAGTGTTTTATATCAAAACATGGAGATACTTCCTAAACATACACTGATACAGCATTTGGATTTTGCAAATCAAGTCATTTTAAGCAATTTTCCACATCAAGAAAAATGTTGCAAACAACATCAATCTACTTTGTTGAGTGTTGAAGGATATCTTGAATCAATAGTGTGACATTGAAGTGAGAAGACCCTCCTTCTTCTACACCTCCCTTAGCCATCTCTGCAAGCTCCTTAGCTCTTTTTCTTCTCTCTTCACTTTCATAATTCGTGTCATCCATCAACTTCTCTATAGCCCTCTCGACATCTTCTTTCTTCACCAACACGCCAACATTCTCTTCGTCTCCCCAATTTACAGGACTCTCCACTCCAACCATCACACCAACCCTTAATATTTCCACAACAAACCTCTCATTAAAAAACTGATCTCCGAATAACGGCCATGTAATCATTGGCACGCCAGCACATATTGCTTCTAACGTCGAATTCCAACCACAATGTGTTAAGAATCCTCCAATCGAAAAATGTGATAATATCAATACTTGAGGAGCCCAACCCTTTATTAAAAATCCTTTCCCTTTAGTCCTTTCCTCAAAACTTGATTCCTTGATCCATTTATTCAACTCTTCTGTTTGATTTCTTTCCCTAATAACCCAAATGAATGGTCTTTCACATTCTTCTAATGCCATACCAAGTTCTATAAACTGCAAAGAAGTTAAATTACATATACTTCCTAAGCATACATATATAACAGAATTTTTCTTTTGCAAATCAAGCCACTTCAAGCAATTTTCTACATCAGTTGAAGAAGCCACCTTGTTGTAACCTCTTTGAGCCATATCTAAGTTATTCTTGTTTCTTAGTGAAACAGGACCAACACACCAAACTTTACCATTCCTAGTTTTCTTCAAATCACTTGCATATTCAGGTTCCAATTCCTCGAAAGAATTTACAACAACACCATAAGAAACCATTTCAGCTGCAGCCATTTTATCAACAAAATCCATCCAATCTTCATCATTTGATGATGGGGTTTGTGCTTTTGTGATCATAATTTTGTGAGGAATTTCAGGTATAAGAAAATACTCAAAATCCGTTGCTATTTTCTCCATAACATTAGAGACTATCAACTTTTGCTGCCAAACAAGACAAAAGCAACTAACACCATAAAAAGAAATTCTTGGAATTTTGAATTTTGTTGCAATTTGAGAAGTGTAAGGAAGACCAACATCAGAGATTATGCAACTTGGTTTTGGTGTTAACTTTTCAAAAGCTTTTTCTGCTTGATCTTGCAGAAGGGTGTTTGCTACTTTGAAGAAAGTATGAGCCATGGACATTGATGGAAGCAAGTCAAAATTTTCACATCCTTCTGGAAAGCCAACATCTTTAGAAGGGAATTGAAGTTGAAGTAATTGGATTTGTGAATTTTGAGATAAAGTTTGTGAAAAACGAGAAACGTTATGTGGAGTTGTGACAATGGTAACCATGATGTTTTGTTTTTGTTGTGTTAATGTTGTTGCAAGGTCTGTCATGGGAAGCATATGTCCTGGGGACATAAGTGGAAATAACACAAAGTGAAGTTGAGGTGCTTGAGACTCCATTCTTTTTTGGAATGCATGAATGATTGAATGAAGATTTCTATAATGCACTTGTTTACTTTAGAATAATATTAATTATTTATGGCAAATGTTAATGTGTGTCTTGCAGGACAAATGTTAAGAAACTCATTATAAAAGTATACGTATCAAAAGTCGTGTAATCAACTTCTAAAAAATTAAAATATAATGCTTTCCAATATAAAGTTATTTTTTTTTCTTAACATGTGCCTTTAAGGCAATTAACGTGACCCATTATTTATTTATTCATATTGAATCTGATGTAAGCGCTTACCTATGCAAGATTATGACAGCACTTTGGCATAAGAGTTGAAATGTCAAAAGTCTAGTTTGTACCCTATCTTGATTGGGCAATCATTGACTAAATAGTTACATTTGTCATCCAAAATTTCAAGATTTTATCAAAATGATATTTGAAGTTTACTACTCCCTCCGTCCCAGATTAACTGAGTCATTTGCTCATTTCACATATATTAAGACAAATGTATAAATAAAGGAAAGAGAAAAGTGGTTTTAAGTGTTCTTGTTAAGTATTGGTGCATTAATATTGGGAATGATGAAAGTAATATTAATTAGAGTTATAAAAGGAAAAAAGTAATTAATATTGTATTGGAAAGTAAAATGGCTCAGTTATTTTAGGACACTTTTTTTTAGAAAATGACTCAGTTATTATGGGACGGAGGGAGTAATTGACAACTACATCACTAGATTTTACGTGGATCTCACATCATTAAAGACTTATATGTCACGTTCAATTTGTGTAGTCAAGTCTTTTATAAAAAGTTACCGGAAAATACTTGGGTGTCATAGTTCTTTGGTATCATTGGTGACATATGTTGATATTAGATGAAAGAGAATGAAGAATGAAAGATTAAAATATCAATGGCACTAATGACACCAAAAATCTATGACACCCCAAGTGTTACATGATTTATATCAAAATTCAAATACATTAAATTATATTTACCTCATAACTTTTGTATGCAAATTAGTCTCCGATGACATAGCATTGATGAGAGAATTACTTAAGATACCACATGTTTATTTTGATATGTCACGTCACAACCTCTAGCAGCAAAAGTTAATAGATGAACTATTTTGGTATACCATACTCCCTCCATTTTAAAATGAGTGTTGCTTTAGCTAATTGTACACAGATTAAGGAATTGAATGAAATAATCATTAAACATAACACTTTTACCAAAATGCCCAAGAAAAGGACAAAAATAAAGTTGCATTGAGAATTGTGCGAGAGAAAAGTTAAAGCATTTATTGAGGGTAAAGTTGGGAGAAAAAAATTAAAGTTATATTGGAAATGTAAAATGACATTCATTTTGAAACAATTTTTTTTAATTAAAGCGACACTCATTTTAAAACGGAGGGAGTATTACAATTTTTAGATGATGTATTTATCAATTCACGGAATTCAAAAAATATTGCTACTCACAATTTTGATGATTAATTTGTCGTTGTTAAAGAGACATGCACTGACGGTGTCAATTTGTTTTTCATTGATGACCAATGCAAACTCGCCATTTCATGAACACAATTTAAAAATAAACTTAAAGAGTGAGATGAGAGGTCAGAGTAATTCACTCTCATCAAATATCATTGTAAAATAAATTTGATATCATTCAAGAGTTGGTGCCTTCTCTAATGAACTTTGAAGTTATACAAACTTTGATAAAATTCAACATAACACACCTTCATCTAACTCGAAAAGATGAGATACATATATAGAAAATGATAGGATGTAAAATTCACTGAGTTTATATTTAAGGATTGTGTTTAGCTCAAGAAGATTTATTTTATTTTTTTCATTTTCACATATGTACAAATGTTTAAAAACATAAAATACAATACAAATCTATATTTGCATGTATTGCAGTAGTATCAATCAACACATGAGATATAGTTATTATAAAATAGTGAAAGCTACAATATAACTACTTTGGTATGCTTAATCATTGATTATGAGCTTTGCTCTACAATTTCTTGTATAAACAATTTGCAATTTGAATCAGAAGATCCACCATCTTCAACAGCCTTATAAGCCATATCTTTTATCTCTTTAGCTCTGTTTCTTCTCATTTCTCCTTCCACACCATTCTCCATAAGCTTTTCAATAGCCTTCTTCACATCCTCTTTCTTCACCAAAACTTTTTCACCTTTAAATGTCTCCATTGGATCAACAAAAGCCTCAACACCAATCCTCACACCAATCTTAAGCACTTGCACAATTAGCTTCTCATTAAAGAATTGTTCAGCAAACATTGGCCAAGTTATCATTGGTACACCACTTGAAATTGCTTCCATTGTTGAATTCCAACCACAATGAGATAAAAATCCACCAGCTGAAGGATGTGACAATATTTCAACTTGTGGAGCCCATCCTTTAACTATAACTCCTTTTCCTTTATTCCTCTCTTCAAAATTCTCTTCTTTTAACCACTTCTCTAATTCAATAGAACAATCATTTTTTCCAATCACCCAAATGAATGGATGGTTTGATGCTTCCAATCCTAAAGCAAGTTCCTTTAGTTGTGAAGCAGGAATGAAAGATAAACTACCAAAACATACATAGATGACAGAACTAGCTTTGTTTGAAATAAGAAACTTTAGACATTTGGATTCGGAATCATCGATTAATCCCTTATCGTTTTTATCAAACTTGTTGAAGGTTAACTTGTCATGCAAGGAAAGTGGTCCTATACACCAAACCTTTTTTGCAACTTTCTCATAACCTCTAACATAAACCTTCTCCAACTCCTCAAAAGTATTCACCAATATCCCTTGTGCTGAGAGTTCAGATTCTTTGAATTGATCAATAGCTCCTTTCCATGCCTTTGAATCCTGCTTCATCACCTCAGGTAACTGCGCTTTCGTAAATTCAATTGTGTCAGGCAAATCTGGTACAACAAATGGCGTTGACATTGAGTCGACCTTTTCGTGAACTTTGGAGAGACTAATGTTATGTGAACACAAGAGTGTGAAGCAAGAAATTGCATGGAACACAACTCTTGGAATGTTGAAATTTGATGCAACATTTGAAGTCCAAGGAAGACATATATCAGAAACAATGCAACTAGGTAGTTTTTCCAATCCTGAAAGCCAATTTTCAAGAGGTTCTTTAAGCATATTGCAAGCAGCAAAAAACAAAGGTTGGTATTTAGGAGAAGGAAGTTTGTCCATATTTTCACACCCTTTTGGTAAACCAACTTCTACACAAGGAAAAGGTAGTAATTGAAATTGGATTTTGAGGTTTGAGGCTTTTGCTTGATCAATGACCATGTTGAACCTTGCAGCATTAAGGGGTGTGAGAACAATGGTAACAGTGACACCATTCGATGCAAACAATTTGGCCATTTCTGTGAAAGGTATGAGATGGCTTTGAGACATTAATGGAATGAGAAGGAAGTGTTGTTGGTTATTTTGGGAAGCCATGGGAAAATAAACTAATGTTAAGGGGTAGATGATGAAAAAAGTGAAGCTTTTAGTTAGTTCAATTTAAGTTAGAAAACAATAAAAGAACAAGTTAAACAAAGTATGATATTGTGGTTTTGTATCATTTGAAACTAGCCTCCGCAAGAATACCAAAATTTGATAAACATTAAAAGAAAATGCCAAAAAGAAAGGAAAGGGTGGGTGGCAATCTTTCTTCTCTCTAAAGTCTTGGAGTTCTAAAACTTTCTTGAAATATTATTTCATTGTAAAGAACTTTCTTGAAATGTTATCAGTACTCTCTATACATTTTCATTTTTTTGTTGAAGGGTCTAACACATTTTTTTTATTAATTGAAATTTAAATACAGTAGCTATTATTAAAGAGTTCCCCATAAACTAATTAGTAAAATAGTACTATATATGTGAGTAAGTGTGTTATAGAGTGCCCCATAAACTAGGAATGAGAAATGTTAATTGTACAACATTGTGATTCTTTTAAATAATACAAGTTATGTTTGAGTTAAGCTAAGCATCTATCATTGTCTGGTTTCAATCACCAGCGACAATCTTTTTCATTTATTGGCACTACATTGTCTGTTATTGTAAGATTACATGTAACTAAATGGGTTTTCATTTTCCAAAACAACTAAAAGTCAAATATGCCTCTTCTTATAATGAAACTCATAGTGTGCATGAAGAAATTTATATGACCTACTGTTTTTAATTTTGAACAAGTTGAAAATCTCAATACGGTTAAAAGAAATAGAAGAAACTTCAAAATAACAATAACATTAATCAGTATTTGCAAATTGTACTAGAAATATTCGATACTTATTAATCTCCACTATCATAGTTAAGAAAGCCTGCTCCATGTTGAATGCTTGTGGCTCAAGAAAAGGGATAAAAAGAACATCGATGAATGCTTGTGGTTCATGATCATCAAGGATGTATGTTAGACAGGTGAAGTATGATTCTCTTTATCTCCTTTCTTTCTATTTTTAACATACAGAGAAAGTGATATTTAGGCCCATGTTTCTTTAACTGGACAATTCTACATTATATTCAATAACATCACAATTTTGGACATGTGAATCTGACCAACAAGCATTACAACAAGGATCTGACTGATTAAAAGAATTATTCTAGGCAACATGTTCAACCTAGTGTTGTCAATTGTGGATTGTGGTAAATAGCTGTTTGTTCAAATTTCGTTGTGCAATGATGCCATAGTGTCACTTTGGTCGTCTTATGTTCAACATGTTCATATGTTCAAAATATCTTTAATAACCGTCTCACATCGGATAGAAAAAAAGTTTGATTGCTTTGGGATGAATATCCATCGTTATAAACATCTGGTTAGTTAAGTTTGAATTTTTGTATGAAAGTAGAATATATATTACAAAACCTTAGGAATAGAGAACATAATAAAAAAAAATCTTCATTTAAAACGTGGAAATTAAGGTGAGGGTGTGTGGGTGGCGTATGATAGATGGATAGAAGAAAAAACTTGGGTTGGAATTTTGATGGTGCGCTCGAGTGTGTCTATCTTCTCTGCAAACTTTGAAAATGACATATGAGTACTAGACAGACACGGCTTCACAAACTTCTGTACAAGAAATTGCCATTTTGATTCCAAACTTTGAAAATGACATTTTTATCCCCTTATTTTTAGGGGTCGAGATCCTCTACGTTTATAAAAAATAAACGAGGAAGTCATTTGAAAAATGATAGACACAAAAATTAGGTGGTGGATCATAGTATTACTAACTGGGTCCTACCATCATTAATTATCTTTTACTTTTTATGTTTATTTTTATCTCTCCAAATGAAAGAAAATGGAAATGATCCTAATTCTATTTTTAATCTCTTTTTCAAAACTTGATTCTAATCGCAAAGTCAACGCATATATTGCATATCATTTTCGTGTATATAGAATATTCATAGTGCTATGACATATCTGAGTTCGTCTTACAAAATCAAAGATTGATCCAATGGTTTACTCATTTTTATTACAACCCAAATCATACTAGTTACACTTACAAAAAATTGATTATTTTATTATTAACTTAATGATTTAGAATATAAATACATTTTTAAATATCATATTTTATTGGTTTTAAATACACATAAACACTTGAATGATTTTTTTTCTTGAGGGAATAAACACTTGAATGACTTAATTATTAGTAACGAGTTTTTTGCAAATAATTTAATTGTTTATATTGAAGAAGACATTATTATGTGTTTAATACAAAATTAATTATAAATAAATTTGACTCTTTGAAACATCATTGAAATTCAACATTTTTAAATAGTTATTGTCATTTTTGTTTTTTTTTGGTGTTGTTTTAATTTACATTTATGTAACCAAAAAAAAAATTACATTTATATAAGTAAAATTATTATGCTTCTTTTTTTGCTTATAAGTTAATTTAACATATTAATTTTTAAAAAATAACTTTTTTCCTATATATTTGACCCCTTGTAAATTTATTGCTAGCTTCACCGCAGGTTGTGTCCATCTTTAATAACACACAAATATTCGCATGGAGACTTCTTCACAACAGACTACCGACAAAAGATAATGTTGTGCGGCGTCGTGTGCTTCAACATGACGACAACAAGTGTATCGGAGGTTGCGATGATGAGGAGACTGCATGTCACTTATTTTTGAGTTGTGTTACATTTGGACGCGTGTGGTTACTTGACACTTGTCTTGCAGAGGTTAGGTATTTCTTTCGTTGCTATAGACAGGGTCCACGACCACTTTCATTAGTCCAGTCACATTGAGGGTTACCTCAATTTACTCATTACTTCATAACATTGTTATGGCTCGCGTGTGTCTGGGTAATTTGGAAGGAAATGAACAATCGAGTTTTCAATCAGAAAGCCTTGGATCTTCATCAAATAACAGATAACGTAAAACAGGTGTCTTATCAATGATTAAAGGCTAGTCTAACTACTTTCTCCTACAACTACACTGACGGGTGGCGACACCCTTTATCTTGTATAGGTGTTATGTTGTGACTTGGTTTGTTTCTTCTCTTTTTGTGATGTTTATTGTGTAGTGGTATGAGTAACCTAACTTTGTAACACTTTTGGGTGGTTCTCTTTTGCACACCTTGAAGTCACGTATAACATATGATATTGAATATTATATATATTAAAAATGCAAAAAAAAAAAAAGTAAATTCTAACCCCTATTACAATTATATTTACTACCAAAAAGAGGGGAATGAAAGTGCCCATCTGTCCACCATTTTATATTGTATTTTAGTGTGTGTATATGTTATTGGATCTATTGTCTACTTTAATTCAATTTATTGTTTTTGTTTTAAAATATATATGGCATCTAAATGGTTTAAATTTAAACTTGAAAAATATCAGAGTAAATTACACTCCTCTTCTACTAAGAGAAGATTGAATTACATTAATCTCTCATTTTATGTTAAAATTTACACTTTCTTTCCTTAAAAAGTAAGTATGTAGAAAAAAATTATACTCCCCTCTCCTCTGGGATAATTGGACTGCACTCTGCTCATTTCAGAATTAAATAAGTATTACATGTTAATCAATTTTAATGTAAATAAATATTTTTATAATAACAGTTAATTTTAAATCACCATTTTTTGTCAAAAAAATTCAGACCACCATTTAATAAATCAATTTTCATTACCTCATATATCAATGATAATTAAATTTAAACAGTATATTATTAATTTTTTGATTTTAGAATATAAATTTAGTTTTTTCAAATTTATCTCAATTGACAAGGACAATACATAATATATGCAAGGTTCCGGGTTCAACCCCAAACACCACAAAAAAATACTATAATTAATAAGAGAAATTTTTATCGAATATTAGTCTGATCGTACCAGGTCTAATATATATTCATTTTCTGTTTTTGATACGTCCAAAAGACTTATTCGTTCTTTTATGGACGTGACAACATCAATCTTTGCTCACAAGAAGAAAAAAAAGAGTATCTGATAAGGAAAAAAAATGGTGAAAAGAATAAACAAGAAATGATTCTCTAATACCTGTTCACAGCGGCGACACCGCCTTTGCTCGAGGCTCACTGAAAGTTGAGCCATTCGTTCACGAACTACTTCAATGTCATTTTCCCGTGTTGAAGTTCATACGACTTGATTTTCAGTCGCTTCATTCTCTTCCATATCTGTGAAATTGAAATCAAACCATTTTTCGTTGAATAAAATTCGTTAGAGTGATTTTGCATTGAATGAAATAAGTGAAGAAGACGAAACGGTGATAAGTGTCAACACAAACAAAGCCTTTGCAATATTATTTTTTTTAAGAGCAAAGTGTTTAATGTACATAATTTAAGAGACAAAAAATATACAACAAGCAAAACTTTAAAATAAAATGGTGAAGTAAATCTCACATATTTATGAAGTAAATCATCAATTAATTTGATATATCCCCAATAAACAAATTTTTGTTTAAAGAAATTAAATTAGTTTATCTAAATTGACATAGGGAGGTATCGAACCTGAAATTTGAAAAAGAGTATACTTCAAAATCTCAGGTGGGTTTCATTAGATAGAAAATTAAGAAAACGTGAAATCTCTCATTAAAAATTTTAATAAGTAGAAAATTACATAAATATTTGATTTTTGATGGGTCTGATGCTATGTTCGTAAACAAAAATATGATTTTAAATTGTTAAGTACACTAATTTTTCGTTGATGACCAAATGAGTTCCATTTCGTTGTAAGAAATCACTTTCATAAAGTTTTTTTTTTTCAAGTCATAAAGTTTAATTTTTTTTTTTGTCAAGTAGACTAGAGCTCACAGTTAAATGTGAAGAAGTGGATGTCCGAAGTTCGAACCCCGACCCCTGTTTATAATATACAATATCTCTACTAATTGAGCAAAACTCACGGAGATCATAAAGTTTAATTTTCCTGTTGGTTAATTGAGTTTGTCGGTCAATAATGGTTAATTGAGCAAATACATGGATTGCTGCCAATCCTTAGTGCATATAAAAATCTCTAGAGTTATTTATGATGTAGTTTAATTGAGATCGATAAAGGAGGAGAAGAAATATAATCAGGTTTTGTTATGTTTGCAACAATAAATATTATGTGATTGAGGGAAGGAATACACACAGAATAGAAAAATATGAGTTATTGATTAAATAAAATAAATGGTTGACATTTGGTGTCAACGGATCCTAACTCATATATATATATATATATATATATATATATATATATATATATATATATATATATATATATATATATATATCATGATTCAAAAATTGGTATGTCTAGAGAGATCATTTACTATTTAACCCAAAAAAATTATTAGCTTTTGTTTAGTTTCAAATTCCAAAGTGTGAATTATAGCCAGCCCTAGTTTTTTAGTGAGAGAAACTTTAACTTCTTTCTAAATTTTCTTTCTCTTTCACTCATCGAAGAGACATGGTTTTAGGTTATTTTTTGACCTAGAATCAACCCCTTTGCATATTTTCTCATTTCTTTCGATCTAAATAAGGGATTTCCACATATATCAAGTGTTTTATTTTGTGTTTTTTCGTGATTTCGTCGCCTAAGTGCGGCGTTGTGTTGTTTGTTGTCTTGTGCGGCGTTGTTTGATTTTGCGTCTTGTTACAGTGTTCGTTTGGTTCATATTGAAAGATCAACTTCAGTCAATCATATATTCAATCAATGATTTAGACGTCAACGTTGCAGATCAGAAAACATGAGTATTTTGGTGATTTAGATTTTATCATATTATTTGTAAGTATTTTGTCGTTGTATGCTATTAACTTGGTGTTGTGAGTTTGTTCGTAGTTTCACCCTTTACGTTTTTAGCGATGTTGATTCTGATGTATTATGTCAATTTGAATGAATGAATATCGTTTTGTTTTTGTCAATAAAAAAAATCCAACGATGACAATAGTTAGGAAAGTTGAAGAAATTTTTAAAAGTGGTTGAAGTTGATCTAGTTGAGAACATTTGTAACCCTGGGATAATAGTTAGGAGGGTGAAGAAATACTCTAACTTCTCTCTAAGAGAATCCTAAAATAATATGGTTATAGTTGATCTAGTTGAAAACATTGATAACTCCGATCAACAATTTCAAACAGTGGTCTCAAAGAATAAGAAGAAACATCAAAAATTGCAGCCATAAGCTAACAAAGGGACTTACCCTACCAGACTTAGGGTAAGTACTTTTAAATATTTTCAATTGAAGTTTTGAAATATTTTTTTTGTCGTTTTTTGTTTTCTTCGAGAGTTTTAGTTTATATCCCCTCTTTTTGTACTTTCTTCCCTTTATGTGTGTGTTTTGGATGTGGCAGTAAGTGACCCCTCTGTCCCATCTTTCACCTAAAAAAATATTATTATTTAAAAAATTAAAACAAATAAATATTTCAAAATTAGAAAAAAGAAGAGGGAATTTTATTTTATTCTTACAATTATTACACCCGAAAGTATGTGTTGCTTACATGCATGAAGGTAAACATTTAGCATAAAAACAAAAATAACATCACCAATTTTGTTTCAATTGTACTTTAGCTTTGTCCTCTAATCTAACCCTTGGAGTGCATTATATCTTCAATTAGTAGAGTCATGTTGCGGTAAGAAGAACCACCTTCTTCTATTGCTTCCCTTGCCATGTCAGCATATTTTCTAGCTCTTTCCCTAATCTTTTCCTTTTCTTCACCCTCACCCATTACCTCCTCAATAGCATCTCTAACATTTTCTCTCTTAACAACAACACAACACTTTTCTTCCTCTCCTAAATGCACAGCACTTTGTGCTCCCACACTCACACCATTCTTTACAACTTGCACCACAACTTTCTCATTATAAAACTGCTCAGCAAACATAGGAAATGTTACTAAAGGCACCCCACAAGAAATCCCTTCCAATGTTGAATTCCATCCACAATGTGTCAAAAAAACACCTATTGCTTTGTGTGATAGTATCAACACTTGTGGTGCCCAACCCTTTATCAAAAAGCCTCTATTCTTCACCCTTCCTTCAAACCCTTCTTCATATAACCATTTCTCCATTTCATCTCTTCCATATGCACCTCTCAACACCCAAATGAATGGCCTTTTTGTTGCCTCTAAACCCAACCCAACCTCTTTCAATTGTTGAGGTGTTGCACGGTTTAAACTACCAAGACAAACATAAATAACAGAATTTGAAGGCCATAAATCAAGCCACTTGAGAATTTTATCATATTGACTTTCATCATTTGAATTTAATTTCTTCCCTCTTTCAAATTTATCTAACTCATCTTTATTTGATAATGAAACTGGACCAACACACCATACTTTATAACCAGTTACTCTTTTATACTCTTCAACATATTTTTCTTCCAATTCTTCAAAACTATTAACCACTACACCATATGAATATTTCCCTTCTATTTCCCTTATTTCTTCGCGAAAACTATTCAATTTTTTGTTTTCCCCTGGATTAAATAACCCTGGAAGCTGACATTTTCGCAACTCAATTTCATCGGGCATTCCAGGAACAATAAATTTTCCTTCATTAGGAATATTATTAAAATTGCGTAAATTGTGATTGCATAATAGATGAAAACAATTAGTCCCATCGAATATAATTCTCGGAACTTTGAATTTCATTGCAATTTCAGCTACACATGAAATGTGTTTATCTGAAATAACACAACTTGGAATTGGTCTTAGCTTTTCAAAAACATTTTCTAGTGAATTTTGCATCTTGCATAAAGCTATGTAAAAATTGGACATTAAATCCATTGAAGGTAAAGTGTCAACACTTTCACATCCCTCTGGAATTCCAGACTCTACACTTGGAAATTTAATGTGAATAATTTGGATTTGTGATCCTAATTGAATTTCTCTATCTATGGTGGATTGAAATAGAATGGAATTGAGGGGTGTGGTGAGTATTGTTACCTTAACTTTGCGACGTGCTAATAACTTTGCCATGTCTACCATTGGAAGAAGATGACCAGGTGCCATTAAGGGGATGAATATGAAATGGAGATTATCGTAACATTTTGTTGTTGAGTTCATTATGCTAGTTTTTTTTTTTTTTTGTGTGTGTGTGTGTTATGTTGGCTTGGAATGATGGGTATAAATAAATAAGGACATTCTTGCATTTTGGCATGCGATTCAATGGATATTGAATATAAAATCTTCATCAATCAAATTTGGTCTTTTTCATACTTTTCCTGTAGATAAGGCGGTATTATATATCTTTATTATGCTCTAATCAATTTGAATAGAACAAATTTAGATACGTTGTATGGTGTTGTTATTAAACTACCTTTTTCTAGTATTAATGGTGAAGTGAAGTCTGATATATATACAGTTCATGAGTCTCTTGAGATTCTTTCAAAAGAAAAATGAGTCTATTGTGATTAAAAAAATAATCTGTACCCAACAACTACTCTCTAATCATATGATTAATTTGGTTATTATCCATAAATTTATTCTATACAATCAAGAAATCCTAAAGTCTTCTGTGGGCCAGAAATCAAATTTAAATACACGAATGCACATCACAATTAATTTTACCTGCCCTCAAAAATAAATTGATATAATAAACACTTTTCAATAATCTTTAAAAGAAACACTTTAAAAAAATATAAAAATCAATTGGAAAAAATATTTTTATATAATTTTTCATTTTATTTTAAAAGTTTTTTCACTATTTTTGTCTTCACTGTAATTTGTGAGACGTTTAATAATAGTTTGACTCACGTATTTCATTTTTTGGGTTTGGCTCCACATGTTAACGGTGTAGGAAAGGTGTTCACTCTATATGATTTGTATGTATTTCGTTCATTTGAAAAATTCAAAAATAATTTTGTTTTTTGTCAACAAGAGAACAACATATATTAATATAGGATGCATTCTTGACATGGTAAAATTTATCTAAGGTGCATGATTTTGTCTTTGATCTTCGTCACTGGAGTTTGCATCCTCTTACATGCTTGGATGTTGATATATAATCTCTTGACTTTAGAACAAAATGAAAATTTGCTTTAGAGAATTTTAATAAAAACATCCAAAAGATTATATACAATTTTATAAAGTAAATTATAAAAAATATATTTTCATTTTTAAATTATCTAAAGCAAATTATAGAAATTTTCTAACACATAGTTTTTATTAAAAATCTATTGGCTTAATTACACTTTTGGCCACCTAAGTTTTCCAAAGTTATGATTTTGGCCCCCTAAAAAAACAACTCTTTCCACGCCTCTTAAGTTTACTTTCTGCTACAATTTTGACCCAGTCAACGTTGACGTGGACGCATTTTTGTATTTTTAAAAAAAATATTTTGTAATTAAAAAAATAAAACTGTTATTTTAATTTTTGTATTAAAAAAAAGTTTGTAATTTTTTTTATTTGTAATAAAAAAATTATTTTTTATAATTTAAAAAATTTTATTTTATTTTTGTTTTTGTAATAAAAAATTGTTTTTTTTAATAACAAAAATATTTTTTTAAATAAATTTTTTTTACCCACGTGTCCGTTGACTGGGTCAAAATTGGCGTGGGGGCCAAAATTGCAACCGAAAGTAAACTTAAGGGGCGTGAAAATAGTTGTTTGTTTTAGGGGGCCAAAATCATAACTTTGAAAAACTTAGGGAGTCAAAAGTGTAATTAAGTCAAATCTATTTTCATTTCTAACCGAACGAACATCGCAACAAGACAAAAAATTTAAATAGCATTCACTAAGACGACGAACAAAACAATGTGTCACACAAGACGACGAATCACCAAAGAAAAATCAAAATACATGTAAAAATCACTTATTTAAATAACAAATGTAAAACAAAATTAACTTAATTTTTTTCAATATTTAATGTCACTGTGTCGGTAATTGATCTATTTGTAAAATATATTTTAAAATAGTTGACAATTTTAAGATTTTAAGTTAACACTACTTTTATTCTTTATATTAGACATTCACATTAATACTACATAATTTATACAACACTTTCAATTCAATATTTTATACTACTTTTTATTTATGATAAATATGATGGATACTCCTACATTATTATTTGATAAGAAAATAATATAGAAGACTCTATTTGTCAAAAAATAATAATATAGAAGACTCTATATTACCTATATGTCACTCATTTTCTTTTCTTTTTTTACTCGAATTCACTTCTTTTGTCCACCATTTTAAACTTTTTTTCCTCTAAACTTCTCTTCATAAAAAATAATCTTACTAAAAATGTCTATAATATTAAATATTGACACTGGTTCATATTTCATATTATGAGAATCTAAGTCATTCTACTAGACTCAATCTTTGTCTTATTATTGTTGACTATCCCACTAACTATGCTATAATTACGTTTTTTTCTTATCCAAAACCCGATTGTTCAGATTTGATTTATGCAAATGCATGTCGTGCACGTTTCTTTATGAGATAGTTACAGAATCCTCATCCTCTCAATCAGTTATATAGCACGTGTAGTAAGTAAATTATCTTCTCTGAATTTCTATAGAATCAATCAGATAAGATTGTTGCTCTCTTGCGAAGAATATTTCACTAATCAAGTTAATACTGACGTGGCGCCTATTTTAATATTTTTGTATTTTTTATTTTATAATTAAAAAAATAATAATAAGTTTTTTTATTTTTAATTTTTGTAATAAAAAAATTGTAATTAATTTTTTTCATTTGTAATAAGAAAACTATTTTTTTAATTTTGTAATTAAAAAAACATTTTTTTAATTACAAAAATATTTTTTTTATTTTTTAAAATTAAAAAATAATTAAAAATATATAAATAAAAAAATTACACACGTGTCTGTTGACTGGGTCAAAAGTGACGTAGGGAGCCAAAATTGCAACATAAAACAAACTTAGGGGCTTAAAAAGAGTTGTTTTTTTAGGGACACAATTAGACAACAAAAAATCATAATTGTTATAAAATTCATAATTGATAAAAGTCCAAAATAAAACTTTTAAGAGTGGCATGGGAGGACTTTTATCTTTTTTAAGTTTGGACTTAAAATCATTTTAAGTTTGGTCCTACATGCAAAAATTAAATAAGGACCAAACTCATTTTAAGTTAAAGATAAAAGTCCAATCACATATTTAACCTATTCTAATCATATTTTAAATAAGAATTGACTTGATACCTGTATGTTCTGGTATTGAGGATTCTAAGAGTGGCATGGGAGGTCGAGTATTGCATCTTGAACTGTGCTAAAGTTCCCACATCCATTGTGATCAAATGTGAGTACCATAGTTACATCATATTTCTTAATTAGACTAGATGCCCATTTTTTTCGTCACAATTTGACTTAGGATAGCAGAAGCTCAAATTGATGAAGAAGGATAAGAAGAAAATGAAAATTATTTGCTTAGAACACTGCCTATTTTTTCTTTATGAATTACACTAACCTTATACCTTCTTGGTCGTAATTTACTTTATTACACTACATTTATGAATTTGATTATCTCAATTTTTTTTATATTTTTATAAATTGATATTTAAGTTAAACACAAGCTTTTTCTAGTTGGATAATGCTATCCAGTGCACTCGGAACCCTGGTTAAGGAGCATTAAATTGATGGATTCCACTTATTTTACCTCATTTAAAATGAGAAATTATAGTCAAGTAATTAAAATTAATAAAAATTGTATTCAATACTCTCACAAATGTACATAATATCCTTGTACATTAATACACGCGCGCGTACTTTCATTTTTAATTGGATACGTTACTAATTATGCTTAGGCTTTCGTGAATTGGTTTGAAAGAAAAAAAGTGATTAAAAAAAAAATTACGTCAAAAAATTGCCTTGAGTAAAATTTGCAGGAAATTTTTTTTATCATGAAATGAAGGCAGGGATATAATGGGGAGTGGGACGATTCCCGAAATTGAAATCACAAGGAAAAGAAAGAGAAGCACGCATGCGTGTGCTGTTTAGCTGTGTAAATGAAAGGAAATTTGCGGTATTAAATACAACTATTTCTTATTTTAATTATTTGACTTATTTCCTACTTTAATTAAGGTAAACCAAATGAGATCCATTTATTTATTGTCTATTTATTGTTACTTATCGAGTGTTTTAAGGTAGGGGCACCGGTTAATATCACCATTTTTAACCAAGTTGTTTAGGTTTTAGTGACAAGGAGTTCCTTTCAAGGATGTACCTAGGGAATACCGGGTTCGATTCTCAGGGAAAACAACGCTTGATCAATGCACATGCCTCTACGCACAAGCTGGATTAGTCGCCCACCATTAATAGGTTGGAAACCAGTCTAAAAGAAAAAAAATAAAATAACATCACCCTTTTTAGTTTTATAGGATAATAGAGAGTAGGAAGTTAAAACTATTTATGATCTTATGGGATAAGATAGGCAAAATTCCCTAGACAAAAATGACCAAAAACCAATTAAGCATTGTGATCAAATCTTTCACTTTAAGCAATTTTTATGTAAATAAATATTTTTATAATAACAATTAATTTTAAATCACCATTTTTCGTCTAAAAAAATTCAAGCCACCATTTAAGAAATCAATTTTTCATTACTTTATAACCCCAAATACCAATGATAATTAAATTTAAAACATTATATTATTAATTTTTTGATTTTAGAAATATTTTAAAATAAATGTAAAAAACATAGAAGTTGGTACCACAAGTAACCTTTCTTAGATCTAAGGTCTAAACCGTCAAATATTTAAAATATTTGAAGGGTATGATTGTGCATCTCCCACCATGGGAAAATTAGTTCATCTTCCCATCATAATTGTCACCATAAATGTATACAACAAATTAGCATTTGAAGGGATGATTATTAAATCCTAAGGATAATGAAAGTATGGAAAGAGAAAAGAAAATTTTGATTTAAAGATAAAGGAGTTGCGTTTTGTGTTCAAACTCGAATCAAATGCGATTTTGGCAGTTAACTGTCGCCAGGTGAGTTTCTAAGCAAACTCAAAAGTGGGAACAACAAATATCATATTTCTTGTTGTAAAATTTGGCATAAATTATCTTTACAAATAATAATCAAAATATAAATATAAGAATCAATTTATGTTAATGGGAATAATCAAGGGAGATTTTAAGAAAACTTATCTATCTTGACGTTCTTGTATAGTTTGTATAATCTGTACTAAATACTTATCAATTTGACCAACCTACATTGCTTATCACTTTAAATACTTGAATTAATTGAAAACTACCACAAAAATTAAACTAACAACGAAAATTTAGAGAAAAATAGATAAATATGTAAAATTTGTAAGGGTGTTATTATGAGGATGACGTTCACCAAAAGGTAATCCTTATCATTCTTACCCAATCACAACACAAGAGTCAAAAACAAGATTCAAATTTAAATTAAAAAATGTCATTGCAATTCAATATATAGAACCGAAGAAAGTACATACGTAAATAAATTTTATAACAACATTTACGAAAAAGAATACCTACTTCGCAATTCAATATAGAAACAATAGTATATTTTAATAGAGACACATATGCTTGTAACTTTTTTTTTTTTTCTATAAAGAACATAGTATGCTTGTAACTAGAGAGTAAAACATCCAAGAATACATAAATGAAATAGTAAAACTCCCATGAATGTCTTCTCATTTTGAATTGCCATTTTCATTGGCAAATGATGACACCATATCCTTACTTTTTTGCATGATATCTTGGATGAACAATGAAATATTAGAGTGAGAAGATCCCCCTCTTTCTACAGCCTTTTTAGCCAACTTACCAAGCTCCCTAATTCTTTTACTTCTTTCTTCACTTTCACTTGTCTCATCCATTAACATTTCTATTCCTCTTTCAACATCTTCTTTCTTGACCAACACGCCACTTTCTTCTTCCTCACCCCATTTCATAGGATTCTTCACCCCAATTTTCACACCAACTTTTAATATTTGCACAACAAAACTTTCATTCAAAAATTGATCCGCAAAAAGTGGCCATGTAACCATTGGTACACCAGCACATATTGCTTCTAAAGTAGAATTCCAACCACAATGTGTTAAGAATCCTCCAATTGCATGATGTGACAATATCAATAACTGAGGAGCCCAACCCTTAATCACTAGGCCTCTACCATTGATTCTTTCCTCAAATCCACTTTTCTCAATCCATTTTTTCAATGCTTCTAATTCATTTCCTTCTCTTAAAACCCAAATAAAAGGTCTTTTTGTTGCTTCTAATGCTAAACCTAGTTCTATCAACTGTGGTGGTGTTAAATTGCATAAACTTCCAAGGCATGCATAGAGAACACTCCCTTGTTTTTGAGAATCAAGCCACTTCAAGTGCTCCCATTCATCATTTGAATCCTTATTATTATTACCTCTTTGAACCTTATCCAAGTAATCAGTGTTACTAAGTGATACAGGACCAATACACCAAACTTTATCATTTCTTACCTTTTTATAATCCCTTGCATATGTTGGCTCTAACTCTTCAAAAGAATTCACGAGCATCCCATAACTACCCATTTCAGCTTCAAGCAAGTTATCATTAAATTGTTTCCAAGCTTCTCCCTTTAATCCTCCTAGTCCTGTTTGTGCTAATGTCATTTCAATTTTGTCAGGGATACCAGGCAAATCAAAGTATTCAGATTCTTTATTAGCCATGATTTCCGCCATATTATTGACATGAAAATTATGCATATTGAAGAGATGGAAGCAACTTACTCCAAGAAAAGAAATTCTTGGAACATTGAACTTTCTAGCTACTTGAAATGTATATGGCAAACACATATCTGAGATGATACAAGTTGCTGGTGTTGTGAACTCTTCAAATAGCTTTTCAACTTCTTGTTGGAGAGACTTTAATGCACTGAAGAAGTTTGAGGCCATGCCAAGTGAAGGTAGCATGTCAAGATTCTCACACCCTTCTGGTAATCCAAACTCTTTACATGGAAATTCAATTTGGATTAATTGAATGTGATGACCAAATTCAACATAACGTGCTACAATTGATGTGAACCGAGATGCATTTTTTGGGGTGGTTACTATTGTAACAATAACATTTTGATGTTGTGCCAATATTTTTGCAATGTCCATCATTGGGATCATGTGGCCTTGTGCCATCATTGGAAATAACACAAAATGTAGCTTTGGATCTTGGGATACCATGCTTCTGTTGTTGAGAGGATTAAGGAGTATATGGTGTACAATGAATGAATGAATTTTGTTAAAGTTGCAAGACATATTTATATACTAATTCCATCTCCTAATATATCCTTCGGAAATATTTTGGTCCTAAATATATAGGTTTCATATTAATTTTTTAAATATACTCTTTCTTAAAACCACTACTTTATCTTCGGATAATAAATCATATTTGGAGACATCCATATACATAATAATATTTTAATAATATCTATATAAAATAGAAAATTGAATATACTATACTTTTTTGGTCAAGTAATCTAGTGCTTGAGGCTCACACACTTTAAATATAAAGTAGGGTATTCAGGATTCGAACCCCAACCCTTGCATATATTATGCATTGTCCTTACTAACTGAGTTAAGCTCGCATGACTTTATACTATACCTTTTTAATATGTGCAAAAATGACATAATAAGAAGTTTATAACAAGAGAGATTTGTGGTACTCCCTAAAGAGCTTTTGAGGTGATGTAAGCGCTTACATATGTAAAAGTTGGATTATTTGAATCACAAACAAGTTTATTTTATCCTTTTGTTTATGTCTTTTCATGTTCTTCACTAACTAGATAGCAACGCGAAACAAAGTTCTATGCTAAATTAGGGTCTTTTAATTGTCTGTCTAGTATGTTCAAGGAAACACAAAGTGATAGCATAATTCCTCAGTTTTAGAAATATTGTATGTTTGGATTATATTATAATTTTAATGTGAAAAAAGTTCTTTATAATAATTTTATGAAAGATTTTGTGAAAGAAACAATTTTTTTGAAAGGTTTTGTAAAAGAAATTATATTTTGAAATACAAATATTTTTAAAATTAACATTTATTATTAATGTCTCATATAAAATAAAATTATTCATATAAGTATATGCATATATATACGCCTTCAAAAACAAAATTAATTAAGGCAATTGCTATGCCAAACATACTTGCTTTTCTTCTCCTTCGTTTTCTTGTGGTCAAAGAATAGAAGCGTGTTCAGTTCTGGAACAAGTGCATGTTATCCAAATCCCATAAAATGAAATGACAGAACCACCTATGGTGCAAAGTTGAGAAAGTACGACAATTATTAAGCACTTACATGTGTAAGTTGGATTATTTGTGTTAGGTTAATTTGTTTTTACCTTTTTGTCTATTTCATTTCATTTTCTTCGCTACTAGCCAGGAATGTGAAACAAAATTGAGTTGTAACCAAAAAAAAAAAAAAACAAAATTGAGTTAAGTTGGATTATCTGAGTTAAGTTTAGTTTCCAGCTATAAGAGATTTTATTCGTAAGGTCGGAGTTTGAACCTAAATTTCTCATTTCTTTGCAATTAAACATGTTTGAATCTAGTTACTAAACTATTTAAAAAAAATAAAAATAGATATGTTGATCCTTTATTATATTTTTGACTCGTCTCTTGACCAAACAACTCAGTACTGTTAAGTGTGATACCGTAGAAATCGAAATCCTACATTTCATTTGATCTGCTCTCTGAAAAATTAAATTTAGTAAGAATTCATTGACCCGTAAGAAAAATAAATTATTTCGTATTTAAAATTGTAAATTGTATACTCCAATATATGATTGTTGTATGTGTTTTACACATTTACAAAAAAGACAACACAAGTTTGTGCAGGCCAAACCAAGTTTAATACATTATTTTTAGGAATAAATCTTAATACATGCCAAGTAAGGTTTTAATTTTAATTTTAATTTTGTTTTTAGCAGATTCAAATTTAGTAAGGTTGACGGCGATATATTGTCCCATCGTTTTTTGAACACCAATGGTGAGGTGATATAACACCAATGGCTTTTAGGATGATATCGGAGAAGTAATTTATTGCGTACCTCCTTAAATACCAGAGTAGCTAGCCTCTATACTGGTTCATTATAGCAAAATAGTCTTTTATTTTTAGAGGAACCTCCTTAACATTATGGAAATTAATAAACTAATTTTAAGAAATTAATTGAACTAAAATATAACACAAATTATTCATGAAAAGAAAAATAAATTTAAAATGGATAAAAAGAAAATGTGCATTAGGATTTAACTTTTAGACTTAAATATGTAAAAGATTCCTACAATTAAGTATCATTTTGATTTTAGTCTTTAAAAATAGTTTTTCAATTAAGGTACTCCTTCCTTCCGTCCCTTATTACTTGACCTAGTTTAATAATGTGTACTATTCATGTAACATGTTTTGACTTTATTTTTCTACTAATATATAAAAACAAAGTATAACATATAAGATGTTGTTAGATTCGTCTCGATGAATATTTTCAAAATATCAAATTTTCGTAATTTTTTCTACTAGATTATTAAAGAGATTTGATTTTAAAATTGTGCATTGACATACGTGACATGGTCAACTAGGTCAAGTAATAAGGGACAGAGGGAGTATTAATTAAGCTTTAGAGGTTTCTCGTCTAGTGACAAAACACTATTGAGCTACTTGTTGATCGGATCCCTATGTATGGTAGCGATATTATCATCGTCAAGAGGGATTTTCATCGCGATGTGTAGCATTAAATATAGGCCTTCCTATGATAAGGTTGTAGGTTGATGATCTATCTACGGTAATTAAGTATAGATCTATTGTGTGCGTTTGGTTCAACTTTTGATAGAATTGATTCTAAAAGAATTGATTTTTATGGAATTGATTCTGACATAATTGATTTTGAGAAAATCGATTTATGTTTGAATACAATAATGTAAAATTGATTAAACGGAATGGATGTTGTTTGGATAGTTTTGATCAAAATTGCTTTTGAATGTATAATTACTAAAATGAACATAGTTGAATGTATATGTAGACCAATACTAAATGCAGATATATTATTTAATTTAAATAAATAATTTTTTTACATATTAATTTTAAAATAATAAATAAGATCATTAAACTAAATTTTTTCAACAAAATATTTGTTTTATGTATTTTATATTTTTTTGATAATAATATATTTAAGTTAAATAATAATAGAGCTAGTTGCTAAAAATGGTAAAATATAGCGTAAAAGAAAAAATACAGTAAATTTGGACGGAAAAATCGTAAAGAAGGAGAATTGATAAAGAAAAATAATGGGTGGTAATATTTAAAATATATTTTTATCAAATGGACGGAAAAATCGTAAAGAAGAAGAATTGATTTATGACGTCGACAGTGTCGCTTGAAAAGCCGATTAGGACGCTGTTGTAAGATTTTGAAGCTGTCTAAGATAATCCTAATTCCCTTTTTCCATTTTTTAAAAAAAAAATTCTGCTATAATATCATTTTGTCATGTCAAATTTTAAAACTTATCTAAAAACCCTTAAAAAAACATATCTAAAAACCTTTAATGATGAAATGTAATAATTGAATGCATGTGAAAAACAACATAAGTTGGTGCATTATAAATCCTTTTAAATAAGTTAGAAAATTGGTTTAGAGAGAAAGAAAAAACCTTTTAACAAAGGAAAATATAGTTATATTAAAAACAATACACCAATCAAACATAAAATAAATGTATTTCAAGTAGTTCTTGCCACTTTGCCTAAAGACTAAAAGAGATACATGCATTTTCATTTTGAATTGGCATTTCCATTGGCAAATGATGACATCATATCTTTATTTTTCTTCATGATATCTTGGATGAACAAAGAAACATTAGAGTGAGAAGATCCACCTTTTTCTACAGCCTTTTTAGCCATCTCAGCAAGCTCTCTAATCTTTTTTCTTCTTTCTTTACATTCACTTGTCTCATCCATTAAGCTCTCTATTCCTCTTTCAATATCTTCCTTCTTCACCAACACACCATCCTCTTCTTCACCCCATTTCATAGGACTCTTCACACCAATTTTCACACCAACTTTTAATATTTGCACAACTAAACATTCATTCAAAAATTGATCAGCAAAAAGTGGCCATGTAACCATTGGTACACCAGCACATATTGCTTCTTGAGTAGAATTCCAACCACAATGTGTTAAGAATCCTCCAATTGCATGATGTGACAATATCAATAACTGAGGAGCCCAACCCTTAATCACTAGGCCTCTACCATTGATTCTTTCCTCAAATCCACTTTCCTCAATCCATTTTTTCAACTCTTCTAACTCATTTCCTTCTCTTAAAACCCAAATAAAAGGTATTTTTGTTGCTTCTAATGCTAAACCAAGCTCTATCAACTGTAGTAGGGTTATATTGCATAAACTTCCAAGGCATGCATAGAGAACACTCCCTTGTTTTTGAGAATCAAGCCACTTCAAGTGCTCCCATTCATCAATTGAAACCTTATTATTATTACCTCTTTGAATCTTATCCAAGTAATCAATATTACTAAGTGATACAGGACCAATGCACCAAACTTTGTCATTTTTTACCTTTTTATATTCCTTTGCATATGCTGGCTCTAACTCTTCAAAAGAATTCATGATTACACCATAAGTACCCGTTTCAGCTTCAGCCAAATCTTTATTAAACTGTTCCCAAGCTTCACCCTTTAATCCTAGTCCCATCTGCGCTATGTTTATTTCAATTTTATCAGGAACACCAGGCACATCAAAGTATTCAAATTCATTATTAGCCATGGTTTCCATAATATTATTGACATGTAAATTATGCAAACACAAAATATAGAAGCAATTTATTCCACCAAAAGAAATTCTTGGAATATTGAACTTTCTAGCTATGTGAACGGTATATGGCAAACACATATCAGAGATAATGCAAGTTGGTGGTGGTGTTAACTCTTCAAACAACTTTTCAACTTCTTGTTGTAGAAATTTTGATGAATTGAAGAAGTTTGAGGCTACACCAAGTGAAGGTAGCATGTCAAGATTCTCACACCCTTCTGGTAATCCAGACTCTTTCCATGGAAATTTAAGTTGAACTAGTTGAATATGAAGGCCAGATTCAAGATAACGTGCTAGGATTGATGTGTAACGAGATGCATTGTGTGGGGTGGTTACAATTGTAACAATAACATTGTGATGTTGTGCCAATATTTTGGCTATGTCAATCATTGGGATCATGTGACCTTGTGCCATCATTGGAAACAACACAAAGTGGAGCTTTGGATCTTGGGATGCCATATGTTCCTTGTTTTCGAAGGATTAAGGATCGGATGTTGTATTTCTATGTTTGCTGTACAATGAATTCAACTAAAGTTGCACATATTTATATACTAACTTTGTCCTTGAATATAACTTTGTGAATAAAAAATAGGTCAAATCTCTTGTTTGATCTTTTAAGTTTAACAAAAATATCGAATTAATACTTTAACTTTTTTTAAGATTCAAATAGGTTATTTAAGAAATAATTAATGAGATTATACTGCTAACTAAAAGATAAGTATATCCTGTGAATACAACTCAGTTGATAACGATAAATATTATACAGAAATTAAAATTCAAACACAAGCTTTTTCCATTTTACACATTTAAATTGTGTGAACTTTTACCGACTTACTACTTTACCAAAAAAGCAAGAGACAAGTATGTCCCTCAAAAAACGTGAACAAGTATGTATTTTATCAAAAAAAAAGACAAATATGTAGTTCCAGACAGAACTTTTAAGGTGATGTAAGCGCTTACCTAGGTAAAAGTTGGATTATTTGAATAAAGTTTGTTTTACCATTTTGTCTTTTTCATTTCATTCTTTTAACTATCGATCTAGCTAGCAAGTAGTAGCAACCAAGCAGAGTTTCTATGCAAAATTGGAGGTGTATTTTATTGTAAATTTAAAGGTTTAACATGTTTTTGATTCATATATATAAATTTTGAATTTTTTTATTTTAACTTTTATAAAACTTTGCATCATTCTAAATTTTTTTCGTCTACACTTCTAGTCTCATGCTATTGTCACGTGGGCATTTTTTGCTGATATGGGTTATATTATATACACTTTACAATGTAAAATAAAAGAGAAATACGATTAAAAAAATGAAAAAAAAAAGAAATAATTACTTTTTGATACGGGTCAACGTAAATTTTTTAATAATACTTTTTTTAAAATTTTTAAGCAAACTTAATAATCTTTTTATATAATCAAAATATGTAATAATTCCAGAATGAGAATTATGCTCTCATGACTTTTATGTTTTCTTGTATATGGAGGACTCTGTTGTGATAAACAAAGCAGTCGGCTGGGGCAATTAATAATACGTAAAATGAATAGATATTTATCACCAAGGAGATTGAGGGAGCAATATATGCATTGTTGTCTATGCTTTACACATTTAAAAAGAAGACAAATGAGATTTGTGCAGGCCAAACCAAGGGGCCATGCAATGACAATGAATATATTGTTCCAATGTTCTTTGAACACCAATCGTGAGGTGCATAGTATCCAATGAAGCCCAAAGTGAGTGCTCTGTCTTTTTTAGGTTGATGGAGTATATTAAAAATAATTTATTGAGTATACGACTCTTCCTTAATGGGAGCTACGTTTTATTGCATGTTTTTATAAAAACCACACTTGTCTTAAATCCATTTTCTGGTGGAAAAAACACAATTTCATGCCTAAATCAGGGGCGGCTTCGAGCACAAAGTTTTACCAAAATTTCTTTTTACTAATATGCTAGTAATCAATATACATTTTTGGCTAGCCCTAAGCTCCAATAAAAAAAAAATAATGCTAGGCTTAGACTAGCTATATGGTTAATGAAATTGGATTTTTTTTAACCAAAAAAGACATGCACATTGATGTGGCTATACAATTAGATTTTTTTTATTGCTTACTTGCAAAAATATAGAAAATTTGGTTTTGTTAGTGCTGAAATAATGGCAAATGAAATGGAAACTGAATGTGCGTCTAACTACCTTAAATTATCAAATTCGTAAAAAGAAACATCGATGAAAGATCATCTAAATGCACGCTAATAAACCTTGAGTCTACTAACGAGAGTCTTTTAAGAAACAAATGTCCTAAATGTATTGTTTAGGAAAATCACAAATAGAAATATTTCTTGAAAAAATAAGTCAAATATATAAAAAAAATTAATAATCACATATATTTCTATGTAAAAGTTACTACTATTGATTGTTTAAACAATGTTTCAAAGACACTTATCAAACATCAAAAATCATAGGGACAACCTTGGTCTGAATTTACTCGTTTGGAGGTAGAAAAAGAATACGGTGTAGTGTTTAAAGCTTCAAATGAATGCAATTTTTAAAAAACATGGAGGATAAAAGCAGTTCTCTCGTTAAATACCAGAGTAGCTATCTATTATAAGTCCATCTAATTTTATTTTATTTTCGAAATATATGTCCATCTAATATGAATCTAAACTAATGTCACAAATGTGAACTCTACCATTTTTAGTAAAATATTACATCTCTTTTTATGTTTATTTTTACAAACCAACTATTTTTACTAAAAATAGTGAGGATGGACCTTTGAATATTTTTTTGAGATCCATATTTGTTTAAGAAATTCATCTTTTTTATTCTTTTCAACAAAATTGGATAAATTCCTAGCCAATAATTAAGTTTTTTCTTTTTTTGGTGAATAACCAATAATTAAGATATGCAAGTGGATAAATCTACCCACTTGGTCGATTAACCACTAATTAATATCTTTACCGCTCTTTTAATGTGCAGTCATACGAGTCCATTTTGCTTAGGAATATGTCATGGTTTAGTAACAAAAAGGACATTTCATGGTTTGGTTAAAAAAAACGGCATGGCATGTCACTAGTTCCCCAAATACGGCCATCATTTCTCTCCATTCCTAAAACTTAGAGAAAACATGAGAAGTCAAGAAAAAAAAACATCAATAAGAAAGTTTGTATACAATTTGAATTTTAGAATCCGGACAAATGAAACCCAGGCATAGGAAGAAAAAAAAAATCCATAAAAATGCAAAAATAAGATAAGACGTGGGCTCATGTTCCACACATGAAGCTGATCCTTACTTAAATCCAAAATAAATACAAGGTTGCTTTTATTGGTGTTAGCTTGTTTTGGTTGGGTGCTCTTTAGGCATGTACTTCGTTTTATGGCCTTTGCTTTTTGTTGTTAATTGTAAGTTTGTCCTTTGTGAGTTCTTAGTATAACCTTTTGCCATTCAAATTTGTCATATAAGCTTATGAGAAATGATTCTTTGACAACACAATTTTGATGTTAACTATGAATTTATTTATATATATTTTTGAAGCGCACATAAATTGTAAATGATAAAAAATAATCTCATATCATGTTTGTATTTAAATATTTAAATATTTAAATAACATTATTTCAAAAAATATATATATTTAAATAACATATTTTTATATGCTTAAAGCTCCCTATCTCACACGAGTGTTTTGAAATTTGACTTTTGTTAAGACCAGGTGGCCAGAAAGAAAGTGGAACACATATTTTTTAACAAACAAAGATAAGAAAAACTAACTGACTAATTTTTATGTCTTTAATGCTAGTAAAGCAACATTAGTTTATACTATTTCATGGTAAAATCTTACAAACAAATAACAGTTTGTCATCAGACAAAATGAAGTGAAAACATATAGTACCCTCTTCTTATAATATAGAAGTATTATTATATTAATTCAATACATCTTCATGCATGTTGCATAACTTCCTGCTTTGCAGTGTAGAATATGCAATGATAGAAAGATAAAAAATTACAAATTATGTTATAAATTGCATATCTCTTCAAGTTTCAAGTTTGATGCTTGATTGTTGTTGCATGATATCTTGAATAAGCAAAGTCATATTAAGATAAGAAGATCCACCTTTTTCAACAGCTTTTTTTGCAATCTCACTAAGTTCACTAGCCCTTTCTCTTCTCTCTTTACTCTCTTGGTTTTCCTCATTCATCACATTGCATATTGCCTCTTTAATACCTTCCTTCTTCACAACCACTCCTAATTTCTCTTCCTCTCCCCACTTCAATTGAACTTCAACACCAAGACTCACTCCAATCCTCAAAACTTGAGTAACAAGTTTTTCATTCAAAAATTGGTCAGCAAATAATGGCCAAGTTACCATTGGTACACCAAAACTTATCCCTTCAAGTGTTGAGTTCCAACCACAATGTGTCAAAAATCCACCAGTTGAAGAATGTGATAAAATCACCATTTGTGGGGCCCACCCTCTAATTATAAGTCCTCTTCCTTTATTCCTTTCCTCAAATTTTTCATCACTAATCCATTTTTCCAACTCTTCACTTTTACAAATTCCTTCCCTAATAACCCAAATAAATGGCATTTTTGTTGCTTCTAATCCCAAAGCCAATTCAATAAGTTGTGAAGAAATTAAATTGCATAAACTTCCAAGACAAACATAAACAACAGATTTTGGTTTATGCAAATCTAGAAACTTTAAACAATTATGTTCACTAATTGAAGCAATGTTACCTCTTTGAGCCTTATCTAAACCATCTTTGTTGCAAAGTGCAACAGGACCAACACACCAAACCTTATCATTTCTTACCTTTTTGTAATCATTAACATATTCTTTCTCTAGCTCCTCAAAACTGTTTATGATTACACCATATGATTTCATTTCAGCTTCTTGCATTTTCTCACCAAACCCCTTCATCTTTTCCTCTTTCAATGTTCCTGGTATATGTTCTTTTGTGACTTGAATGTTGTCAGGTATGCCAGGAACCGAGAAAAACTCGGTTTCTGAATTGATGCTTTCAAGAATATTTGAATTGTGTACCTTGAATATGCAATGAAGGCTGAAACAACAAAAACCATGGAATGAAATCCTTGGAATGCGATGTTTTTCAGCTATTTGAGAAGTCCAAGTTATGCAAAAATCAGAGATAATGCAACTTGGTTTTGGTGACAATTTATCAAACAAATCTTCACCTTCCTTTTGAAGCAAGGAAACTGCATGGAATAGATTGTACTTCATATTCGTGTCTTTTGAAATGTTAACCATGTCGAAATTCTCGCAACCGTCTGGTAATCCAACTTGTTTTGATGGAAAATTTAGGGTTACAAGTTTGATTTGAAGGCCAGAAGAAACAGCACGAGAAAGAACTGAAGTAAAACGTGATGCATTTTTTGGTGTAGTGAATATGGTAACAATAACACCACGTTGTGCTAAGAGTTTTGCTATGTCCATCATTGGGATAATGTGGCCTTGTGCTATTAAGGGAAATAACACAAAGTGTGGAACATTATTGTTTGCTTGCAAAACCATGGTTGGCAAATTAATGAGTAGTGTATGTATTTTTGGGTGTTAGAGTTGAATTGAAGTGTGTTTCAATTGTATACTATCAATTTGTTTTATGAAGATGATACTCCCTCCTCACCACAATTTATACTTGAAGTATTTGTAAATAAAAAGTTTTTTAAAAAATTGTCACTTTCAAATTGACGTACATTGTATTTTTAGCACTTATATCTATACATTTTCATCTTTAATTTTTCTAAGTTCATTCAACAATCGTCAAACTATCATATCTATCTATTCGCTCTTTTTATTTCATTCGTCTTTTATCGTAAGAACCTCTAAAAAAGATTATTGATATTAAGAAAACATGTTTGATTAATAAATACATCTGAAATGTGTATGACCATCACTAAATTATTGTCTGTATATAAATTTAATGTTAAATTTTTATATTCCAAGATAAATTGAAAGTAGTATTAGTAAAAAATATATTTAAAGAAAATAATAATAATAAATGCATTTAAAAATTTATCGTGAGTTTTATATTTAAAGAAAATAATAATAATAAATGCATTTAAAAATTTATCGTGAGTTTTATATTTAAAGACAAATAAAATTCTGTAAAAAGTCTTACAATAATGGATTGATGGATTAATTTATCGCGAGTCTTATATTTAAAGTCTTACACACACCACTTTCAGTTTCAGCATATTCTATAATATTTGTATTTATAGTAATGATTTTTTTTTAGTAAAAATACTATTTTCTCGATTAACTTCATACAGTCTTTTTAATTTGCGTCAGCTAGTCAAATATGTGGATTATTGTAGAACACAGAGTTAATGATATACGGGTTATTGTTACAAAAAGAGTGATGACATACGGGTTCCAGAAGATTTCCATATCTAGTGAATGGTGATGTAAGAGCGTATGCAATGCACATTGGATTATGTGAGGAAAGTAGTGATGGTATGCAATAGTGCAATGCATGGATATATAGGTCTAGAATCATGTGAATCACACGTAGCATGTTTTATGATGACCACAAATTCTCTGCTAAGACGCAAACAAAAAAGGGAGAGGGAAGTGACGTGAAGATTCCATTCTAGTATGGCAGGAGTCAGAATGGCAAAGACTCTTGCCCTTGTTTACCTGAATAAATTTTTGCATGACCACATGTGTATTATGTACGGTATTATACAATGTTTAACATATTCAAGATCAGAGTATTTGCCTCAGATCTAAGTAATGTTTTAGATTAGAGTATTTGATGGAAATAATTAATTATTAATAAAATCAAAATTAATAACATTGTAATTGAAAAAAGATGGAGTTAGGTAACATGTCTAAAACTCCTCCATGTTTTAGACTTATACTTAGTATATTTTTGTGAATCCTCGTTGTTATTTTGATTTGTGGTGTCGACCTAATTGGTTTGTGGTCCTTTTTGATGGTTTGTTGATTATTATTTTTTTAAATTAACCACAAAATAGGATCTAAATGTGTACCCTTACAAATTTTTAGTAAAACTATGGATTTTCTAAGTGAAGAAGATGATGACAGCTAGCTTATCTATAGGATGAGGATGCCCAAATCAAATATATACATCCAACTACCTAAAACTCTTATTGACGTGAGATTTTAGTACAACTTTAATATGAAATTTTGGTCAATAATTCAGTTATTATATTATGTTAAATCAGTTTGGATCCCAGCTTCAAAACTAGTTTATAAGAAGTGTTCATCCACATATATCTATACTTCTATAATATATATATATATATATATATATATATATATATATATATATATATATATATTACCTCTTTCAACATTTTTAGGTTGATTTTTCTTTTTAAAAATACCTTTAATTTTCAATACAAATAACACATGTAACAAATAGATAAGAATAAATTTAAATATTAAAAAAAATGTAACAAACGTGAGCAAAAAATAATGTTAAAGATTGAACTTTAAATCCTCCAACAAAAAGATTAGTAACAAACGTGAGCATATTTTTTGTTCCTTAAACAATTTTTTCCTTAACAAAGATTGTTGTCGGTGTCATTAAAATAAATTTAGATTATATTTTTTTTTTGTTATATTGTTGGTTTCATTGAAATAGATAATCATGATTAGTTTGGTTTGTTATAACTTGAAATCAACAAACATTTATATTTTTAGTTTTAACCAAAATCAAAATTTCATACAAAAAAACACCGTTCATAATTTTCAAACGTTAACACAATAAAAAAGCGGAAAGACGGGCACAGAGTGCCAGTCTTTTCTCTAGTACATAAGAGTGTATAGTAAGTAATATATAAATGAAAAGATTTGTATACTTTAAATTTGTTTATGGCTTTGCTAGGTGGTCGAACCCTTTATTGTATTTAGGCATTGGCTAATCGATTTAAGTAATTTGACAGTTTGTAATCATTAGAGGTTTTCTTGATATAACTTATGCTAAGGAGACTTCATGTCGATGTTAATATATACTATTTTTTTGTTAAAAAAATATATGATATAACTTATCGATTTATTGGTGAAAAAATATCCGGTGTATGGTTGCAAGATCTTTTAATTATGTATATTTGATAAAGTTTTAATTTGGTTGTTGCTTCTAGACTTTTTATCAGTCTTTTCACCTCCATAATTAAAATGTGGACAATATTATACCAGACAAAAACCCCGACCAAAACATACGTGGGATATTCTGAGCCTTTTCAATCCTTTAATTTAAATTGATTGATATATGGCCAGAAACTTCTTAACTTTATCTGGCCCTTTTTGACTTAGTATTGCTTGCTAGTACTATTTCTTTGAAAATAGTATAAAATAATGGAAAGACGCTGAAAAATAAAAGTTCTCTCCAGATTTCAACATACAGTGCAACCACTCGTAAAGCCTATAATCTGAGGTCGGTATCATGCACTTCTATGAAACAAAAATGCATTTCCCCATATGATAACGAGATAAGATGATCGATTCTACAACCGTGCGTTACCTTGCTGCTTTGTTTGGATGAGAAAAACTAAGAAATGAATGAATATATTAAAAGAATGAAAATAAGTGGAAGGTGTGATTATTATTTTAATTGTTAACAGAAAAGGACAAGAAAAGAAAAGAAAATATATATGTTATTTTATTTTGGAAGGTACTTTATGTGAAAGAACTTATATCTAGTGGACAACGTAAACTAATCGAAATACCTTATATACATAGTTTGGTTTATCATCTTAATAATTTATTTTATTTTGGATTAATCATGTTATTAATTCTGTAATGGGTGCATTTTGATCTCAGTCTGGTCGATTTGGTTTAAGTTTTTTTTCTCAAACCAAACATCAGTTCTGAATAAAATAAAATACACACACAACCAAACACCAGTTTGTTTGTCAAAAAAAAAAAAAACCAAACACCAGATTAAGTACTGAATAATTTTTTAATTTTTGATATCATATATTTTAAATACATAAATTTATCTTTCAAGTATTGTTTTCTCAAAAAAAAATCTTTCAAGTATTGTATTAAATCCCTCAAAAAAAGTATTGTATTAAATAAATACCCTGATCAATAACAGTCTTTATATGAAAATATTCTCCTCTAAAAAAAAATGAAAATAATTCTAAATTTCTATTATGTTTTTTCGATAAATATTCTTTACCATTTAGTGATATTTATCGGCATTAGCGTCAAATTTTTCTTATTTTTTAGTTTTATTTTTGTTTATGAGCAAATTTTTTAATAAGCAAAAGGTTTTTATTGATTATGAAAAAGGTAGCCTTGAGCACACGAAATGAAAAGAACATCGCAAAAAACTAAACAAATAAAAAGCTAAATAAAAATTTGTTAGTAAATTCATTTTAATGAGTTTTCTGCGTTAATTTTTTTTTTTAAAAAAATAAATAATAATTGTGAGTTGAATACACCACTTAAAATATTTCTGCCTTTAGTTATATAACATGTGCCCTCAAGACACTTGTTATGATTTTGACCCCTACGAAAGTATTGGCATTTTAAAGAATGTAGCATAAATTTTAGTCATGCAATACCGTCAATGTCTTCTGAAAGAAATATTACTACCACAAATGCAGCAAATCCTAACCACTACGGAGAATGATAAAGCTATCATTGGTAATTTCCACAGGTGGAGGTGCAAATATTGACAATCTTATTTGTTTAAATTCTATATTGAACGAAAAACCAATAAGAATCATTCTAATGGATATATAATCAGTAGAAATTAATGAAATCTGCTAGGTGATGTTCGAGTTTCATGGAAGTCTAATTAATATACAACAACATACAATCATTTGAACATTAACTTACATCAAACTCTACGACAGAAGATTTTGAAGAAAAAAAAGGAAAACATACAAAGAGGTGATTGATGCTTACAACAAACACTGTACAAGATTTCAATGTGTGCAGGAGCAGAATAATGATCCACTCGACCGCTTCTAAATCACGGTTCCTTAATGTTGAGTCGTTGCTAGTTTATTATCATGGACTCCGTGTCATGGTTCCTTATTGTCGAGTGACTTGAGTCTAGCCGATCGAGATGAACTGCTCTCCACGAACATGAGTTGGAAGACTTAAGTAACAAGCCCAGAGCAGCAGAACATGTTGCCCTTACAATGGCATCAGGTGATCGACTCATTTTTCCAACCAGCATACCAAATACCTGAAACAAGAGTCAGTATTTCTGTGAAACTTCAAATTCAAGTGGGACCCATGTGATATGGTGAGACCCCTACGAATTCTAACCAGTATACAAAATAGTGTGTTAAAAAGTGCCGTGTTAGAGTGTACTGCTAGCACTCCTCAGAAGAAACTACCTGTGTATGGTAGTCAGCTAAAATGTGCTGATTGTCCGATAGAGAGAGCATGCTGCTGCTCAAGTACATAGCATTTGCCTGAATTATGGGCCATGGTGCATCAAAAGCCTGCCTCATCAAGAAAGTATTCAGCTAAGTTCTCAAGACCTTTAGATTTAAACAGATGGAAAATTATTAACATTGCATTGGTTTTGAAGTCTTTTAAAGGCTTCATTGTTGTAGGATTATTCCATGCTTCACAATATTCTCAATGGGGGAGAATCAAGAAGAAATTTCATGAAATGAAAATCTAGGTAACATTGTAGCATGATCAGGAGGAACCAATTGATTTAATATTAATTTCAGTTAGGAAAATAATCAGGAATGGTTATATGGTGAAAAGCATGCATGTATTGGAATAATAAGTTATGATGTATAGCAACATGTGTTGAACCCAGTATGGTGAAAAAGAACCTGCACTGTTGACGCCATATAAGTATCAACTCTGGAAAGAAGATGCTGTGTAAATTGCTTTGCAATGTCTCGTAGAAAGTCCTCATAGTCACTTCTAAAAAACCAAAAAGACAGATGCAATACTACCTCAGGATAATTCTTAAAAATAATCTGCAAAGTTCAACTTTTTAAAATCTTTCTAACCATACCGGTAATCAGAAAGGAAACTCGGTGTGTTTAGAAGGGCAAGCAATCCTTCAATTTCCATCAATGGGAAAACTCGTCTCAGAGTATTCTGTCAGCAAGTATGTTTCAGAAAGAAATGATTTACCATGTTAGAAATTTTTCTATAAATTTCCAATTCAAGGAAAATCCAGGATGATGACTGATTACCCGGCAGGCTAGTCGGACACTAACATCTTCATCATGAAGATGCAAAACCAGACGAGGAATAGCAGCATGTACCTGTGAAAAACAATCATTAATCGAATGAGTATTAAGAAACTTATTTATGACAATCACCAGTTCCACAGGCCTATCATCAAGTATGAGATTCACGAAAATAATGAGAACGCTCCATGAATATACTTGTCACTTGGTTGAAAATATCACAAGTGCATGTGACAACATTGCACATACATGGTAACACTTTTTAACAATGCTACTAACACTGTTATATACCTGCTCAACAAATGCTTCTTTTAGTTCCCCAATTCCATAGTTGCTTAGTGCTCCAAATACTGCAAAGGAACTGGCTCGCATCTTTGCATTCATGCTTGTCTGTTTTTAAAATTAGTTGTGTTGAGTATTTCCCAAAAAAGAAAAAATTATTTAATATAAAAAAATCTATAATTCATAGAAATAAAAATATTAAAAAAATATATTAAGCAAGGTTAAAATACCCTTCAAAACGGAAAATTATAGAAACAAGAACAAACCAGCATTAACATCTCCAGCAACTCGTAAATTTAGTAATCAAATACAAAAAATGAGAAAATATTGCATTAAATAGATATAACCTTATTCAATGTATTAACCAAACTCATTCTTGGACAAATAAAAAGGCCAGGTACTAGTGTTATTAGCACAAGCCTAAACTTGTAGTAATAATAAAACTACGTAATTAATTGAGGAAAAACCAAGAAACATATTTCTACAATCATTAATTAATATTCTAATGCTCTCTTAATAGTTCCCCTCATAACTTAAGCTTTTAAATGTTACAAGAAGCAAATCCACACATGTAAGACAAATAGAATAATGCATCTTAGCAAGAAACTATGACCAGAAAGAGAAGAGAAACTCGACACTCCAAATACAGAATAGAGAAGAGAGGCCATGCGCCTCAAATGAAAAAAATCTCAATCCTATGTATCTCACACAACAATTCAAGAAGCCAACAATGAGCTAAAGTTAGAGAAAAGAAATACAGATTTTGAATCTTCCACAGGACTTGTCAGAATAACACCATCAACTTGTGGAAACACAATATCATGTCAAAATCAATCACTGTACAATATGAACTACTGGAGGAATAATTTCCTATACTAGAGCTGTCGGGAGTCTCACACTAGATGTGATATGGCCCGAAAAAAGTGTTTATAAGTGGTGGAAATCATTCAACTTACAAGCTGCTTTCGTTGGGTTAAATTAGGCTAAAATCCAAATTATAAGAAGGTATCAAAGTTTATCTTAATCTACTGAGCCACTGATTATCAGACTGACCAGGTCACACTCTAAGAAGAGCTATTCAGCACCAATCACTTATCAACCAGTACCCGCAAATTCTACCCATTATATAAAATCTAACATTTAATTCTAACAGGTACAGATATATTCCTGCAAATCATTTAGCTTGCCTGAAGACCTTATTGAAAAAATGTTGGATTTTATCTGGTATATTTCTTGTTGTACTATTAAATCTTAAAAGTAAGAGATAACGTGAGGTTTTCATTTCAGAAACCTATTGATTCAACAGTAAAAATGTTGTTTTAGAATAAATAATGTAGTCTGCTTCGAGCCAAAGCTGAACACGCAAACAATTAATGAAAACTTTCAATTGTATATCTACAAAAGAAATGTGTCAGATACAGTGGCATGTGGATGTAATGACATGTGTACAGAATAAAATTCAAATGATGATATATTGAAAGTAAACTGACGCACTTGTAGATTTCGAAGCCGTATTGAAAGATTAAGCAAAATGGGCTCAACTGCATCATCAGGTGAAGATTCGAGAATCTGAGGCAGAAAAGCAAAGTTATCAATTGAACTTAAAATGATTTTAAGAAGTAAACAAATGAGACATATGAAACTAATAGCTTCACCATCAGTAAGCATGATACTGCAGTTAATTGTACAGATTCATCAGAATCATCTAGCAGAGCTAAAATAACACCCAAGACTTGAGCTGTATACTTCAGAATATGAATTGATGGGATCTGCAACATCATTATTTGGAGATATTAATTCTTCAAAAAGGAGCACAAGGAAGCATGGGGGAGTATAGACATCTCCGAAAAATTGAAAAATTAACTGAAAACATAAAGTAAAATCCCATCGGAGAAACATTCACTTAAGACTGGTGGACTAAGTATTAAGATAATCCAAATTAACAAAATAACCAATAGCAACAACAGTTGAAATATATGGAATAATTGAGACGAACTTAAAATTGAAGGTAGTTTTACACACTTTTTCCTTAAAAAAGCAGACAATGAGCAAGAAATCAGGTATTTAAAACAGCTAAATCAACGTTGTATTAACTAGCATTGAAATGAAGGAATAGTCACATGATAAGATAACAACCTGTACCAATCCTCTCAAACAAAAGCGCCGAACAGTAGAAGACTCGTCTGATACACGTCTACATACAACGTCAACCATTTGCTCCAAAAGCGAACCAAGTCCACCGCTGTATAGTTTATGGCAATCAATAAGCCCTTTAACTTAACAGTAAAGACCTCTTTTCAAATGTCAAAATAATTAGTGAACAATTATTATTATGAGAAGAGGACAAATTGCAAAAGCTAATCGTTAAAAGTTAAAAAATGAAACATTGTCGAAGACTGACTTTCCCAAAGGCTAAAATGGAGACATCTGACAATTATCACCCCTCGTGCAAGAGCTAATGGTCCTGTCAGAACGGTTTCTGACAGGAAAATACACAAACCTTTCTTACCATGTGCATGAATTTAATTTAATAATCAAGAATAGAGACAACAAGGATTAAAACTCCTCCCCTCAGAAAGAAAAAAAAAAAAAAAAAGATTAAACTCCTAACTACCAGATCAGAGACGCTTAGGGTGTGTTTGGATTGAGGGTTTAGGAGGGGAAGGGAGGGGAGGGTTTACTTTTCTTTTTCAAATTACGGACTATATAACATGTTTTTCTAAAATAAATCAAGTGTGATTGAAGTATTATATGATCGTTTATTATGTTAATATGTTAACTTTTTAAAAAACATTTCATAGTGTCCGTAATTTAAAAATGAAAACTAAACCCTCCCCTCCCTTCCCCTCCTAAAACCTCCATCCAAACACACCCTTAAGAATCAAGTTCAACTCTCCCAAAAGGTTTAAATACTAAGGCTTTGTTTGGGAGTTTGGAAGGGAGGGGAAGGGACGGACTTTGCAGAAAGGGGAGGAGTTGGAATGAGAGAAGTCTTCCACCTTATTTGTGAGTGTTTTTGTAGAAAATTAGGAAGAAATGCATATGGTTAATATTTCCTTCCATTCCCTTTCATCCGTCTTTTTTTCCAAAGTCCTTCCCTCCCCTCCTTAAGTCACAAACAAATCATACAAAGAGAACCAGGTATAGTTTATATTTTTAACAACAACCAAACAGTAAGAAGTCAGTAACAACCACATACTATTCAAGCGATCTTGATTGTAATCCTATTGTTATTGTTATATATTCATAAGTTTTGAGTTAATCTCTCAGGCATTCGGAATCACATTCAAGTCCACACATTTGTCCATCATCCAGATGTCCAATTCTATGTGTAAGGGGGTGTCATAAGACCCAACGTGGAATAGAGATATGACCAAAGTAAACCTTAAAAAGGTTGAGCAATCCTCAACTCATGAACTAGCTTTCGGGATTGAGTTAGACACAACCCAAATTTTAAGAGTTTGAAAGTCATCAAATAGCTCAGAATGATCCATCATTGAAAATAATCAAGTCCATAGTGAAAAGTCACTAATGAAAGTTCCTAGGTCTCTAGGACTAACTAGAACCGACTCACAAGGTGTAGACTGTCCAAGCTTATTGAACACTATAGAGGTCATAACTCTAGTCAATGTGGGACTCCCAACACATCCCCTCGCACTCAACATGAAGCATGGACTAATGCGGGTAGAATAACAGGGATCTCAACACACCCCTCACGCCCATGGAACAACTATAAATTAAAGGCATAATTATGTTTTCATAGGGGGCTTGAACATAGAGGCAGCGGCGGTTGCTCCTCAAAACTGCAACGCTACACAATCTTGCATAGCACTTAGGAGCCACTACGCCTCACTAAGGACGCTATCCTAAAACAGAAGGAACATGAATTGGGCCCTAAATGTTATAAGAAACAATACAAAAAAGATTCAGTAGTTTCCACATAAATATTCATTATTTAATACAGCATTCCAACATTAACAGTAGACAACTTATACAAAATATCATTCTATACGCACCTATAACGAACAAATTCTGACAAGGCAGCAGCAGCAGCTTCCCTTTGGTATTTCTGGGGTCGATCCAGCGATCTTTTCAAAAATTGACAAATATTTTGGATCTGTGTTTTCAACAGGACATAAAACTTGGTCAAAATTTTCTTATGCTGAGAAAACAGATGTCTTACCAAAATACTCGCTCTGTCTCAATTGTAATTTTTCTACACCTCAAATTATTTCTCATTTATATTCAATGAAGAATTAGTTCATTTTTTCCATTAATATACTCTTATTAATTGTATCTCAACCCGCCTAACTGCTATTTATAAGGATATTTTAGTAAATAAAACTCATTTTATCATTAAAATCAACACAACTAATGACTTCTTAAGAGTTTTGCACAATTCAAATGAGACACTTATAATGAGATCGATGAGTAATCAGGAGCAATTCTGCTCACAACCATGCAACCTCACAGAAACAAATGATCCCTATGACAAGCCTTTTTCTATCTTATTATTTAGAGAATCATAAAGCATGTCAAATGCCACAAAAAATGGCAAAGAAACAATAAAACAACAATAACTCTAATGATAAGATAGGTGCATTTCTTGCATGTATTCTACTCCTTAGACAAAAGTTTAGTCAATTAATTGTGTAGCAAAATATGGAGGTATCTGAGTGGAGCTATAAAAATTTAATAGAAGGAGCCTGCTCTCTAATAGAGAAAGATGGTTATAAATGCAGAAATGAGGCATCCGCATACATTAAGAGAGAAGAAAAACGGATTACAGATTAGGAATCAAACTAACAGGCATTTGCATTGATGTAAAAGGCATCTTAAACATCAAGAACCAGTTTGGATATATTTCTTCACAAATACTTGTGGACAGAAATATTAAAAGAATGTTACAATAACTGAGTTTGATAATCTGTAAGTAGAAATTACTTTTAAAACCTCAACTGTTTGAAACCTCTCGTATTTAACTTCTATATAAACATCAATAAGCTTATATGATCTCTTAGTAAGCAGTAAGCATAGATTTATTTTAATTGAGAAACTCCCACAACCAAGAAGCTAATTCAATCCAGGTCGAAATTTAAGTAATTGTTTTATTAGCAATGAGTAGAACACTGAAGTTATACGTAAAGAAATAACCTATCCTAGGAATAGCAAAATGATTATTTAAAATCATTGTAATTCATTATTAGAGGGCAGGCTTTCTCAACAATGACATCAAACAGTCTGTTCGTCATATTCCTTGAAACTGAACAATGTAAATTAAATTATCGAGTGACATTCTGAAATGTAAAATTACTACCTAAATGCATACTTAATATGCTTTGGTTTTTGACAGACAGTCATGGCCATTATATCAATTGGTTGTGTATCATTAACTTATTAATACACAGCCAACTGATATAACTATCATGCACAGCAAGCTTTTGACAGCTAGGATAGTATATTCTCACAGTTGAAATACAATTTTGATTCATACACCAACATGCATACCCTATAGTGCAATAGAGGCAATGATGATTGATCCCCTAATCACTTGGTTAGAGTTTTGTTTATGATATAATATCAGGAACTTAATCAACCTAAACCTAAATGCTTTTGGGATTCGGCCTCTTCCTTTATGAAACTAAATGCATTAAGCTTTTGGAGAATTTCCAGAACTCGGTTGGGTTATACCTTCAAAACTATCAGCAGATGAAGGTTGCACAAACTCATAAATCTACAATTTTTTAATGTACAATAATCAAACTACTCTAATAACTTATCAGCATTTTCTGTCTGGTCATGCAAATACGTATTCATTTGGATATGTATATATTAACATAGGAGTATGCTTGAAAACATAATACCTCTTTTGGCCGCTTTATAGATATGCATCCGGCTATATCTCCAATGAGATTAATCCACCTCTCATTTTCAGAAAGTTCCCCATCTCTGGCTAAAATCTGAATAAAGAAATAATTTGTTGTATTGTTTTGCTAACAAAACCATCTTACATCCTTAAAATGGAGCAAGTGTAATGTTTTACTACCTTTCCCATCTCAAGGTCACCAACACACTCGCAGAATGCCTGGAATGCAGTCAGAAGATTCCTGCACAAGGAGATAAAAGACAAACTAAACACGAAATTCACAAGCGCAGGTGTGTGCATAGTATGCTTACTTAGACATACAGCCCTGACTTTAGTTTCTTCAGTAACATCCTAGGGAAACCAACTAAACCATATTAGAATGGTGGGCAGAATGGGAAAATTTGCATTGGGGATTTTCTTGCAGATTTTAATATCTACCTAAGATCATTAGAGAATCAATAATAGTGATAGAAACCAAGAACCCAACGGAGAAAATAACAGAATGTATTATTTATGGAGAAGGAAAATTACAGTAGAATGGGGTACTCCTACTTCTTAGAGCTAAGCTCCTCTTAGAGAAGAGATGACTCTCTCTAAGCCAAACGAAATTGCTTCGGACAGAGAAGATTCTAAATACCCTTCCCTCTCTCTCATTCTTCCTCTTATAACAGAATTTGGTCACACCATTTGCTCATCCCTCACTCCCTGCCACGTCATATTATTTCCCTCTCCTTTTCTATATTTTGATAACATCACTCTACATCTAATGAGCTTGTGCAACTGATTAGCCAATTGTTTATTTAGGCCCAAATTCTCATTTGAGTTCCTAACAAAGAGTGACATTAACCCTCTATATTAGAGTATGCTAGTACTTAGTAGCAATATTATCGATGGTGGACCATGGCCGAATGCCAAAAATCCGCCATATGGCACCGCCATGGCGCTGCCATCCTTCACAAATTGGCCATGACGGTTGGCAAAAGGCTTAATTACACTTTTGGCCCCCTAAGTTTTCCAAAGTTGTGATTTTGGCCCCCTAAAAAAAACAACTCTTTCCAAGCCCCCTAAGTTTACTTTCTGTTGCAATTTTAGTCCCTCGTGGCAATTTTAGCCCCCTAAGTTTACTTTTTGACTTGAAATTAGGGGGACTGAAAAGTAAACTTAGGGGCCTAAAATTGCCATGAGGGGCTAAAATTGCAACAGAAAGTAAACTTAGGGGGCTTAAAAAGAATTGTTTTTTTTAGGGGGCCAAAATCACAACTTTGGGAAACTTAGGGGGCCAAAAGTGTAATTAAGCCTTGATAAAATATGCCACACTGCTTAGTAGTAGTGTTGTTGTTGACAACTATTGTCTCTGTCATTGACAGTGCCAGTTATATTCTCGTGAGTTACATATGTTTAGCTTTATCGCAAACGGCAAAGTACCACTAATCTAAGATACTCTAAGGGTGTATTTGGATTGAGGGTTTAGGAAGGGAAGGGAGGGGAGGGTTTACTTTTCTTTTTTAAATTACGGACTATATAACATGTTTTTCTAAAATAAATTAAGTGTGATTGAAGAATTATATGATCGTTTATCATGTTAATATGTTTACTATTTAAAAAACATTTCCTATTGTCGGTAATTTAAAAATAAAAAATAAACCCTCCCCTCCCTTCCCCTCCTAAACCCTCCACCCAAACACACCCTAAGGGTGTATTTGCGAGTTGGATTTTGGTGGGTATTGCAGGGGAAGAATTTGGAGGACTAAGTCTATATTTTAATATATTTTTTTTTTATATTTTACAAAATTTGAAAGAACAACATGATACATGAACATATACTATCATGTTGTTCTTTTAATTTTTTTTTTTAAAGTATCAAATATATATCAAAATATAGACTTGGCCCTCCAAAACCCTTCATAAACCAACTCGCAAACACACCCTTAATTACTCTAAGATATGAGAAGATATTATTCATATATTCTAATAAATCTAATGTTAAGCTTAGAGTCTGTCATTAATATGTCTGTGGTACAACAAACCACAACACATGCTTGAAATGCAGTACAAATGTGGACGCCAGCATTCAAATAGTAATGCTAATCCTCACCGCAGTGGTTCAAGGTGACCAGAAGAAGCTAGCCCATGACAGCTTCCAAGTTGCAGCATCAGCTCAGAAAGAACAGAAGCATAGTTTTGCTCAACAGCCCTTTTTCCAACTTTTCCCCCACCTCTGCATCAAACGAAAGATTTAAAACTGTTAAATCATTTAGATATTTTAAACTTGAATTATGTTAACAATACAGACCTGAAAAAAGCAGTAAGAGCAAAAATTGCAGCTTCCAGTTTTCCATCCTCTGTATGATTGTGGACCTGGCTATCCTCAACTCCGTCTACATCACATTTAAGGATAGGAATCTGGCTAAGGACAGATATCACATGTTCAAGAAATAACACTGACAGAACCATGTGCTGCGAAAATGCCTGCAAACATTTATATGCTACATAAATCAAATATTTTATAAATATATTCTTCAAGTCGGGCCACAGATGACAGCATGAAACACAAACATCATATGAAGTTATTTGAAATTCTGTAAATATTCTGTTACAACAAATACAATAATTAAGATCTGATTTAAGATTAATTTTATCCCTGTAAGTGAGCACTTTGAGGGTTGATCTCTCAAGCATTAGGAACCCGAATTCAAAGAAAATAAACAAACTGTATTATTGAATTGGAAATAGATGTATTACAGAAGATAACCCCTGTAACACCAGAGCAAAAGCTCCTCAGAGAAGAGACATTTCTCTCTCTGCTCAAACGCTAAGGTTCTAACTGAACAAATGATCAAAGATATCCCTTACTCTCTCTTCTCATTCCTTTATATAACTAACTCCACTTTCTTTCTCTCGTGTAACTAACTCTCCCTCTAAGTGAGCCTTGAACAATTGGGCCTATGTGTACATATTAAATCCTATCAGTTTCATATTCAACTTGGCACAAGAGTTCATATCATGTGGAGCGGACAAACCTTAAAAGTACAAGTCAGAAACCCTAAAAGTCCCAAGTCCTAACAGAAACTCTACTAGCTAGTAGTCCTGTTGACCAACCACCATCAGTATGTGGCTGCTGCCACTAGTTTAAGAGACCTCTCACCCATTTTTGTTATGTGCATTTCCCGGGTCTTCGATTGAAAGTTCATGTCCTCTAGTCGTGAGTTTTGTGCATTCATCATAGTTCCCCTAAATTCATCATTTATATGTGCCTTCATCAATTCTGCACGGCCTCTAATCAAGCCACGCCTTTGCTTTTATTATCGTTGAACTTTGTTCACTTTTAAGTCAATGTCTCCTTTTAAATAAACTTCAATTAGTTAACACACTCGCACTTTTGATTGTTGTAACCTATATTGTTAATTCTTTTGTAAACAAGATTGGAGTGTAGGGAACATGATTAACACGTGATATGAACCACATGGTCTCTACTATTTCTAGTACCCTCCTTCCTTTGTATGCACTTCTAGTAACACCCTAATTCATAAACACTCCCAATTTTAGATCAATATCCATAATTTTAATTTAACATGCAAGGAACATACTAAAACAGACAAATTTCCTCTTTTATGAATTCATAAAGAAATAATCTTCAACCAAAGTCCTAACAACTTCAAGTGGAATTAATTAGAATTTTCCATTGCACAACAAACATCAAAGATTCATGTTAAATGATGGGAAAAAAAGTCATTCCACTTTTCAATAGTTTTAGGTATGTATAGTTTTTGACATACCGGTGGATGTTGTATTGTGCTATAAAAAAAATCATTATATTTTTTCTAATAGAGGTGTCATATCCAACACCAATTCCCATATCCATGCATTATAGACAATGCCAATTTCTAGCAAATACTTTCATACACCCATTATAATCATTGTTATGAGAAAATAAATTGCAGTTAAAATTTAAAAGGGGGGAAATATGCTTATTACTGAAAAACGACAGACTTACATAGAATGCATCCTGCATGGGCCATCCACCACGCAGCCTAGATATATCCTTTGTTACTATATCCTTTCCAGCAGTAGCCAGGACTTCGTCAAAAACAGTTTTTGCACTGGTACTTTCGGCCAAACAAGAAATCTTTTTATATAGTAAAGGATAACCAGAGACAAACAGCTAGAAAGAGCTGGGCTGGGGTAAATGATTTTCACTCAATACAGAGAACTTTGTTGTTCCGACAAGTTAAAATAATGGCAAAAAAAGAGACTCGATGTTTTATAAAGAACTGTGATTTTGTTGATATTTAGGTACAATATGGAATCTAAGATTTTAGGAAAAAAAGGATACAGCGCCAAGAGTTTCCACACGCAAATGCTTATCAGTTGCATGCACAGTGGCAGAGATCAATGACTGTGTTGTCCTGTATTACATTAAATGTCACAATAACTTAACTCTGAAAATTTATCAGGTAAAAGTATGATATAACCAAAGGTAGTTTCTCCAGTAACACAACATTGGTACATAAACTATGCTTTAAACCTTGAGATATCAATCTCTGTCAGTTCACTCCCTCTCCTTGTAACAAACTCAACAACAGCTTGAATAGCTCCTTCAGCTGACTGTTTGATCTTATCACATATAGCTACTGAGCAACCATGAAGCATAGCAACCAGCTGTATGCAAGTGTCACGAAAGTTGTTAAATATAATTTGCAGACACACAGACACATATAAGGAGAGTAAGAAAGATAACTGCCTCGTCTCTTGTCAACAAAATGCAGAGGGAGGAAATAATCCTGTTGAAAACTTCTGATGGATCAATAGAGGTATCCTGTATACACACACACATAAAAAATATTAAAATATCTGAACAAAGCATCATTATCATATAATATATAATAAAAATAAAAAAATAAAAAAGTTTAGAGTATCTTAGGTTATCTAATAATATTGGTTTCCATATTTTCTTATATATCATAATTGGTTTTCTTATTTAATTAGGATTAGTTGGTATAAACAAGAATAATAAATGGTGCGTTGTCTTTTCTATTAACATTAACATCCAACACATTACTTGCATCAACATAACATCGATATAAAGTCACATTCCAAGTATTCCTTTACTTCTCCCTCTATACCTATAGGACTAAATCCAACTTTAACAAAAACCAAATACACTTAGGTCTTACCTTTTTGACTTAAATATACTTTTGGCCCCTCAAAATATGATTTTTTTAATTTGTCCCATTTTAAATTTTATTCATTCTTAGCCCTGAATCTAACAAAAAATGTGTTTGTAGTCCTATCCCTCACCAGGGACTAAAAACAAAGTTTTTATTGAATGAAGGGAATTTGATGTCAGAAATTGTCCCATTTTCTGGGACCAAAATCTTATTAGTACCCTCTGCTTCATCAGCAGCTTAAATGCAAGAAAGGCAGAAACAATGAGATCAATGAACTCACATTCCTCAGCATGGCTATTACATCTTCAAGAGAAGACAAAGCACGGTACGACAATTCTATATCTTCAGCAGATATAGACAAACCAGGCGGTTTTGGAAGAGAAAGAGAAATGCTGAAGAGTTGATCAAGAATCTGCACAACATAACCATTAAATGGACTATTTAAGAATAAGAGAAAATTTCCTCTTTGAAGTGAAACTAGAGAACATGAATTTTGTAAAACTATAATATTTCAGAAAACTACACAAGTACTTACTTGCGCTGATATTTTTCGGACTTCTGAATTTGTGTCCGCACAACGTGGAAGATACATTATTACCCTATCTCCCAAGCACAAAGCTTCACGATTTGGCAATACAAATGCAGCTGGAAGTTGAAAACCAAAATAAATATTTTCCATTTGGTGTCAAATATTGGCAATAAGGTTTATACCTATGACCTTATGCAAACTACCCATGCTCTTAATCAGTACCCCAACCCAACTGGCATACAGTTATATCTACTGTAGTATATAATTAAAATAAAAAATTCAAAGTTCTCTGATGGAACATATTTACATGGTAGCTTAGAAAAATTCCCATATAGTGTGCGGTCAATTTGCTTGGTGTGTGCAGAATTCCCATGGCTTCCCAGTGCGCAATAGCCGCTAACACAAACCATCCGAAACTTGAGAAGCATCTCATGGACTGCAAGGCAACCTCTTTTCCTTTGATATTCAACAGGAGAAAAGACAAATTGATCAATTTGCCTCAGGATAAGCATTAGCAGCTCTGCTCGACTTCTTCCATCCTCTCCACTAAATATTATGTATTTACTAATTAGTACAGGTGAAAGGAAAAAAAAACACCTTTGCAGTTTATACACACAGGATGACATGATAGAAAGCTCCAAGATATTTAATAAATTAATTGAGTGATGGGTGTATTTAGAAAGAGAAAGATGAAGGATAGAATATTTTATTTATAATAAGCAAACAATGAATTGCAAAAGGTATGGCCCGGAATGCAAATACGAACCAAAGAGCAACAATTCTTTTTTTGGAAATAAAAAATAATCATTTGACAAGAGCAATGGAAATAAACACAAAACTTAAGCAGAACAATATGACGTTTTTAAATAAATTACCCGGTGAGAAGAATTGCACTTAAAAGAGAGATCAGGTTGTCTATAAGGGGAGTAACAACTTCAACTGGATCATTTTGTATCGCAAAGAACCCTAATGTGGCCTGTCAAACTCACCAGAAAACTTAGATAGCTGAAAATTTGTAAATACATTCAACAGCTAAATAAAAGCTCATACCTTCATCACATAGTTTCTGGTTTCAACCGTTAGTTTTGGCTCTACAGTGACCAATGTAGTGCAGGCACTTATCGCAAGAGCCTCAATATTAAAAAAATCAAAAGTTAAATATTATCAGCATAAATTGACAAGTGACTTCACCTTAAACACAAGTACTCATTTTTCAACATTTTATATACCTGAGTACGCAAGAGTTCATTGTAATCTACAAAACCATCATTATCATCTCGCCCCATCAAAGTTAAAATATAATCAAGCAATTGGTCCCTTCTTTTCAATGGAAACGGTGCACCACTTTCAGCAGCATTAATGACAGCATTACCTGCATTATCAGAATTACATCATGCACACAAATATCAGGACAATATCAACCCTGAACTTTGATGAAGTTCTGGTTAACTCTCCACAAGAGGTGAAGCAAACAGGAAACTAGCTTCTGAATAGGTGTTGTGGCCTATGGTGGATATAATAGGTGTTCCATCCTATGCTGGCTAGCACAAAATCTTCCATTCCATAAAGACATGGCCAAATTTGACAACACTGTTTCACAAATGTTCATTTTCTAAAAATGGTTTTCTAGCAATCCCTTTTGATGTATTAGGTTTTTATATAGAGCCTAACTGATCCTTACAAAATCGACTTGTAAGGTGAGGGGAGCCTCTCTTTATAAACTCTAGTCGGGCCTTATCTTTAATCTATGTGGTGGGACTTGGTTTCTCCAATAAACCCCCTTACGCCCAACTCTATTGGGCTTGGTGCGTGGATAAATATGGTGGCATACCATACTAGGTTTTTATATTGGGCCTAGCTCATCCTTACAAAACATGCTTGTAAAGTGAGGGTTACCTATTTATAAACTCTAGTCAGGCCTTATCTTTAATTTATGTGGGACTTGGTTTTTCCAATAATGAGAAACAATAATAATTAAAATATGAAAACATGATAACTAACCAAGTAAATCAATCGCTGTGATTACAGCTTGCTTTGCTATAGGGTGACGCACATGAAGAAGCCTTGAGAGCATGTTGGTGCCCTGTCCACGAATAAATAATACAACTAAATCAGCTTTACAAATAACAACAAATATTTTAACAAAGTGACATAGCAGTGTTCTCATGATTCACCACTTAAAAAGATAAAAAACGGTTGGTTTCAGACTATTTCCTATTATCTTTTCTTAAACTAAAAACCAATCAAAACTGTTTCAGAGATTGTTTACACTGCATACTGACAAAAGTTATTAGTTTTTACAGCAACCATGTATCTCTTAGAAGCAAACTTCAGTGTCTAGCTAGAAGCTTTTAGTGCAGCTGTCAGACAGTGTTTAAGATCTTTCTATAAACTATTTTTAGGTTGGATATACTTATAACTGTGACAGAGGTTTATTACTATAACAGAGTTGTGATAACCCTCAACCTCGCATAAATAAATATCATTTGTACACCCTCTTTCATAAGACATAATCAGAATTCAGTTTTCTCAAATCCTTAATACTCTGAGTTTCTCCTTGCTCAAATTCTATATATACTTTTTTACAAAATGATATCAAAGACTGGTTCTGAACCATTTCCATAGATTCTGAGTATTTTGCACCACCTGCTCCACCACCATCATTGAGCCTTCTAGTGAGTCCTTTACCACTCTACTCATGGCCACTGCCTCCTCCTCCATCATTAGCAAGCTTTTTCGTGAATCATACACTACTCAAGTCATTCCCCCACTGCCAATGAATACATCCTCCAGAATGGAAGAACAGGCACCTATCCCATTTTTGCATTCTATTTAAGAAGAATTAGACAACAACAACTTCTTTATGTGGAAGCAACAAATAAAACCTATAACCAATGATTGTCATCATCTTCAAAACACAAGCACCGGTCACTATGGATTCTTCATGCCATATATTTGATTAACTAACTTCCTACTTCCTTGCTCAACTATGCAATCCCATACACACCCTCCTCCTCAAAGAATGGCATCTCCAAACTTCATTAAAGAATAAGGTAACAACTCATGAAACTGTTTTCATTATCGGGAATACAGTAATAATATATAAAGTTAGTTGCCTTTTTCCTCAAAATCAATTGCTTATTTTCTTGTATTGGTCTTAAAAACTCTATAAGTACATCATACATCAAAACTGTATTTAAAAATAAAACTGTGAACGTTCCAATCACAAAATAAAGCAAGGCGCAATAGATAGACATTCATGCAAACACTAAATCAATAGCATAGAGAAAAGATAACCTACAACAAGGGCATTTATTCTAGCTTCAATAACTGATGATGGAGCATACTTTGCAGCATAACCATACATTAAAGCCAAGGCAGCATGTATGTCATCAGACTCTACTGTTCTGTAACTATCAGAGAACAATGAAAGTATCCTGCAAATGATAAAAGTTACAAACAGGTCAGACATGTTCTGAATCAAATTCAATGTTGGAAAAAAGTAATGACCATTCATTGTGGATGCACTTTTGCCATGTTTGAATACAAACTAAATGGATGTTCAACCAAAGGAACTTTTTCCTTTTTGTCTACACTATTTTCAAGTTCTGATGCAAATTAAGTGATTGTTCAACCAAAGCATATATTGATCTACAAATAGGTCAGATAAATTCTGAATATAATTGAATCTTATAAAAAGAAAAGGAAAGAGATCGATTCTTAGAAATTTTGAAGGAAGGGCGGGGAATAGAAACTTAAGACATTAAGTACAATATGAGTAAGGGACATAATGTGGATTTAGGTTAGAACCTTGTTACCTAAATGGATAGGGGAACAGAAAGCAAGGGAAAAATGGTTAGAAGCACTGCATAAAGGGAGAGAAAGCACATTGAAGAGTCTAAAATCATATTATTCTTAGTCTTTATTTTCCTTTTCTCATTAGGAAGATTTATGCATATCCATTCTCTCTTTCAAATATCTGTTTGATTAACAACAGATAGAATACTCCACTAATACCACAGTGATATACAAACTTTAGTTACGTTAGAAACTCCTGTGGTAGACCACATTTGGGATATAAGAGACAAGGCAGAATAAGGATTTGGGTTTTAACAAACTTCCCTAGATGGGAAGGAGTGAGTAAAGGCAGGGTAGGGTAGGGTAAAAAGCATCCTGTCACGTCAGTCGGCATTGTAGAATCTAGAATTTTTCAAGTTTGATATTTGTTTTATTCTTTGTAACAAATTCAGATCTGTATAACTGGGGGTTTATAAATTATAACTATTTTTGTCTAACAAGACACCAATTCCTATCAAGTTACTATTTTCTTGACATATTCCAAAAGGTGGGGCATCTTGATCTTACACAGTTTAACACAGACACACTTGATGTTCTGTCCTATAAAATGAGATATGTTAAACTGTGAACATCCAACAGTAAAAATAAGACACAAAAAAAGGAGATAGAGGGGTGCAAATAGATCTTATGACTGTAAAACTAAGATAGTGAGATCCTAATAATTTCGTCGAACACAAGAGCATAATATACCATAGCAAGTAAAGGTTCAGAAACATTCAAACCAGAATGAAGTACACAACAGAGAAGATTTTAAAAAATAAACAGTTGTCAATAAGTTAGGGCTGTTTAGGTTTCTGTTTCCATTATTTGTTTTCATATGTCATTTTCACTTTTTAATTACAAAAATTCCGCTTTACCATAAAAAGTTGTTTTCATTGTTTTCCGTGCAAATTTTTTAAAACATGAAATAATGCAAAAACAAAGCGACATTTTTGTAATTAGTGAAAAGTGAAAACTAGAAAAGAAAACAGAAAATGGAATGAGAAACCAAACAGACCCTTATAATTTTACATGCATAAGCATGGGTTAAGAATGAGAACTGATAAACCAATTCGGAAAGAGAAGTGTATACACTCAATCCTAAGTCTGGCATAAACCTCTGAATTATGGTTTGTCCAACATTGTCTATAATATCCTTCAGCTTCTCCAACACTGTGTCCAGGTGAGATGCCGCAACCTTCACACAAAAATAGTAATTTAAGAAGCAATGGGCTTATCAAAAAAAGAAGGCTTAATTACACTTTTGGTCCTACCATTTTGACCAACTCGCGAAAATGGTCCTATCTTTTTTAAATCGAACAAAATCGTCCTTAAACTATTATGTTTTTTGCAGTTTTAGTCCTATCTCCCTATTTCCAACTCCAGAAACGCACAGAAATGACAGTTTTAGTCCAACCACCTATGCTCAACCATGAAATAAACAAAGAATAAAACATGTGGGTACAAGGAATCTACTTTAATCAGCACACTAACCTACTTTCCGAGACATGTTACATACCTGAAACATGTCTTAGAAATTAGGGTTTTTCTTGGTTTGTGTGCTGAACAAAGTAGATTCCTTGTACCCACATGATTTATTCCTTGTTTATTTCATGGTTGAGCATAGGTGGTTGGACTAAAACTGTCATTTATGTGCGTTTCTGGAGTTGGAAATAGGGAGATAGGATTAAAACTGCAAAAAACATATAGTTTAGGGACGATTTTGTTCGATTTAAAAGAGGTAGGACCAATTTCGTGAGTTGGTCAAAATGCAAGGACCAAAAGTGTAATTAAGCCAAAAAAGAAAAAGAAGCAATGGAAAAGGGAAAATATATCTAACAAGGTTAAAAAGAAAAAGAAACTGAATTACCAATCCCATTGCTTTTGCCAAACCAAGCCTATTTGTTGGGATTGCAATGTTGGATTGCTTATACATCCAATTCATTTTATCATGGACATACGCTCTGTCATTAACCTTTTGAAGCAGAACCCCCAAGCATCTGTGTCAAAGTTCAGTATCATTTTTCACACTCTTTCCAATCTTAAATACTAGGCTTTTAGATTCAGACAGCCGGCATCAAACCAAATTTGAAAATCCAAGGTTATTCTAATGAAGTTGGAATTTGAAAAACAAAAAATGTGGTAGATAAGTCCTAAAGTACAAGTTTTAATTTATTTATTAAAAAAAATATATACATACAGGAAAGCTGATGTAAACTATATGCTCAATTGTGTTTCAGTACTCCACATCACATATTTTAGCAGAGTACAAAGAAGACATGACTAGATATTATTTATACAAGTCTTAGATATAATGCAAATAGGGAAGTTATTGGATTATACGGTATAATGTAAATAAAGTAAATGAGGTAAGTTTTTTTTTTAAGGAAACATAAATGAGGTAAGTTAATAGTTGAATTTAGAGTCTCTCTAACAAAGCTGTTTTTCACTTCTGTCATCTTTCAACATGGTATCTAGATCCAGATACCCAAAAAAGATGTGACAAAATTTTTATTTATGAAAGTGTTAGAAATAATGAAATTAGGGCAGTTATGGTTGTACAGTATCATATAAATATAGTAAATAGGATAGTTAACCGTTGTATTTATTGTAATTTAGTGTGTGTGTGAGATAATACAGCTCAACTGCGCAGCACAGAGGGATTTAATCACAATTCTTTTTGTTTCTGTTATCTTTCAACATGATATCTAAATCCTAATAGACAATAGTAATCCATAAAACCCAGTACACCCACTGTTCATTGGAAGAAAAAAAAAATTGCAAGAAACCGTGCTTCATCTGTTTTCCGGCTTCAAGCCTTCTTTTTGTGGCCGTTATCTTCTTTCCAACCACCCCCAAACTCTTTTTCCAGCAACTGTTGCTGCTACTGACATCAACTCTGATCCAGTTTCTGTGATCCTAATGTGGTCAATGTCGTTTTTTGCCACCACCGGATGGTTTCACCGAGAGTTCGTGGCTAAAACCTACTCCATTAGACCCGTGGCAAAATGGCTTCTATTCTCGTGTCTTTGAAATTATACTATTTCTTTATCTATTATTTTTAATATCTAGATTTATTGTCAAAGGTGGAAAAAAATCCTAAGCAACCACTTCTAACGACCATTTTGGAAACTGGTTACAGAAGACATACAAACTGACAAAATACCAGTCACCCCAAACCAGTCTAGTTAGTCACACCATAAACTGCACTGGCAATTTTTTTCTACCTCGTTTTGTATTGATAGAAGAAATCGTTGACGAGAGCCCCCACATGAAATAGTGATATGGAGAGAAAAGAAATTAAGAGATCGATGTCCCTCACCTTACAAGTCAGTTTTGTGTGGCTGAGTTAGATTTAACCCAAATTCTAAGAACTGTTAAGCAATCAGCTTCTCATGCAACAAAAAGAAATATTTAACATATCACATTTTGCATCTACCAAAACATGCTTGAGGTTGGAGAATTGATACCGGTGAAGAAGCGCAGCATGTTCATCATCAGATGTATAAAGTTCATAATGTTTGGCAAATACATTTCCCAGAGACATAATCCAATCTGCATCTTGAATCACATCTAAAGATTCTGCAAGAAACTGCAACCCAAAAATAAAGAGATGCAATAAAATATCTTGCTGGCAGAAGAGGTTTGAATTTCACAATTGTTATAATGTCTAGGACAACAGACTGAGTTGAATTACTTTTGGATACCCAGATCAGATTATCTATCATTTTTCAATTTTTTTAATACACATATGCAATGAAGTGTTTCACCACTTCAGCAAAATTGTTCTTTTGTTGTCCACTCAATTTAATTGAAGAGATATTTCAAATGCAAATAAATTAATGGACCCCGCTACTGCATGATAAGACCAGCTCACACATAGATGAGAAAATTTGACTTCATGAACTGCCCTTCTTTAAAATGATAACACTTCAAAATGCGGAAGACAGTATTTTTACAAGTCAATGAAACTTACATTGATTATCATGTCATCCCAAGTATCCTGATATGATGGATCTTGTTTCAAGTCATCCGTATCGCTAACATATGCTTTCATCTTTGGAATCTAGAACTTACCAAAAACACAAATTAATTACATTTTGATAAATAAGGACCATCCCAAAATTGTAAGTAGGAACTGATAAAAAAATAGCAGATTATGACAAACTGTATTATGAAATGAAAGTATGTAGTTTTTTGCTGACTCGTGAGTCGTGACAATTACAGAATGATGCAGAAACATGAAACAAAACTATGCAGTGGTCCTAGTGCTCCTAAAATGTTCACCTCGTCTAATTTTTTTTATAAAAGATCAGATTAAGATCCAACACCATGGCCATAATACACCTCATAACCTTGAGTTTGTTTCTTGTGATCAGTTAGACCCAACTTTAATGACCAAAAAGTTTATAGAATATCAGTTGAAGATCCAACACCAAGGCCACAATACTCCTCATAACCTTGAGTTATTTTCTTGGGTTCAGAAAGCCCAGCAACAAAATGAATTTCATGATTTCAGTTTATGTTAAAAGATGCACAGCTAACAGCTGAGAAGATGAAAACTTCAACAACAACCAAATCTTATCCCACTCTTAGAATTCGTGGTTAGACCTAACACAACCCCACAAAACCGGCTTGTGAGGTGAGGATTGCCCCCACTTATAAACACATTGTCAGGCCAACACCTATCCGATGTGGGACTCTTAACACACCCCCTCACGACCAGCACTATTGGGCTTGGTTCGTGGACATAAATGGTGGGCGGCCCGATAGCGGAAACCTGATAGCAGGTGGCCCAATGGATCTTGGAGAGGCTCTGATACCATCTTAGAAATCGTGGTTAGGCCTAACACAACCCCACAAAACCGGCTTGTGAGGTGAGGATTGCCCCCACTTATAAACACATTGTCAGGCCAACACCTATCCGATGTGGGACTCTTAACACCCACCAAGTGGGGTCGGCTACATGGATCATATGACACCATAAAGTTCTACCATATATCATATCTATATCCAACTCGTTAATTTCTAGATCTTTCTTAATAGTTTCTCTTCCTTTTCTAAGTCTTCCCTTGCCCCTGGTGATTTGGCTACCCTCAATATGATCTACTCTCTTTAGTATGGACCTAAAGGTCATTTCTCTACATGCCCAAACCACCTAAGCCGAGTTTCCATCATTTTTCTACAGAATGTGAAAACTCTGTGGACATTCATTTGCAGAAGCACAACATACTTGAAAAAAAAAAATTATTACTAGAAACTTGATACATGCTCAACATTCAACAAAGATTGTATCAATCTGTTAAAACAAATTTTTAGCACAACTGTTACCTCATCTTGCCAAAACAAATTTATATTTTTCGGAAATAGAGGTGCCAGAAGACATAGAACCTACAAAAACATGTAAATATTTGTCATCTAAGGAAATGCATTCTTCATAATAAACTGTGATTGTGTTATATACTGGTTCAGATATGTATAAATACCGATGATAATTCTATGGTATTTGGGAGATTATTGCATAATAATAAGGGAAAGTAACTGCAGAAAAGTAATTCTATGTATTATTATTCATACAGGAAAGTAACTGCAGAAAAGTAACCTACCTCTAGGAATTAGAGAGCCTAGTCCCTCCCAAACCAGCCTTCATAGAAAATACCCAATCCCCTATCTTTCCCTTTCAGAATATATTTATAATTCTGACTACCTAGCAGTTACATGGAAGTTCTGCAGATAGCAGTTACATGGAAGTTCTGCAGATAGCAGTTACTGCAGATGTAACAGTTACGAATTGAATATATTAAATAATATTTAGTTATATAATATAACTTTTGCCCTTAGCAGTCCTATTACTAACAGATTGATCACATAGTATGAAGTAAGCTTTGAAAAGCAGATTTCGTATGCAAACTAAAGCTACTTCATCTAGTTTTACTCATTGATAGTAAAACGTGAGAGAAAAAGATGCATTTCCAAATAACACGAAGGAAACTATGCAATAGACATGTACTAAAGCTAATATATCATTAAAACACTGATAAAACTATACGGTCCAGTCCAACAAGTATTGATTTTTATAACATGCTGAAGGACTTAACTATGTGAGAATAAATAAATAATAATTCAAAAAAAAAATATGTGCAGTATTTAAGGATAACAAGAGCTCACTGTCAAAATCTGGGTAGCCAATTGCTCCCTTGCTAGAGGATCGTGTAAAAGCACCACAAAACGGGCAAGAAGTTCCTATATCAAACATAAATTATTTAATCATATATGTGCCGAATACAACGAATAATGGCTTTCCTTGTACCATTGAGATTTGAGTGTACAAGGAATTAAGAAAATTCAAACAGAAAAAGACTTTAGGCATAGAACCTACTTCAGCAGTTGGAATATCAAGACGGGTTTTACACTCGCTTAACATATCACTACCATAAGATCTATGCCGCCACAGTTCTGAGATGCACCTGCAAACCTGTAAAAGTAAAAATGCTGTCTTCAAATTTGCCAGGTCAAACCTCTGCGATATCAAAACATCAGTGTGTACAACGTGAAAAGATAAAATACATCAAGCAACACAGTATTCGGTTCAATTTTCTGCAGAATAAAAATACAAGATATAGCACTTTTACCATGGCAACAGCACCAGTGTATGTCTGTGGTATAATCATCTTCAACAGAAAAGGCCAAAGGATATGCTGAAAGTCCAATAGCAATATAAGACATTTTCCTTGGCAAAATATCAAATAGGATACTAAAAGAAATAATAGGACCTGGTAAACTTGTGAAATCATGACCACAAAATTGATCGGTAAAGAAATAAAACTAACCTCCATTTCAGGAATCGTAATAGTGACCAACAGGAGACCTTTATCGCAAACTGTTCGTAACTCACCAGGAGTAACTGCTCCAATTTTCATCTGAAAAGTAAAAACATGAACAACAAAGAGTTAGGGGCTTGCGATAGATAAAAGCTTGGAAGAACTATACAGATCTTATTTTATATTATTTGTTTTTGGTTAAAGAATAAATTTCATTTTGAAGGAAAAACAAATGAACTGGAGGTTACCAAAAAAAACTAGATTAGTGTAACCATTAAAATAAAAAGAATAAAAGATACTAGAAAGTGAAAGAGGTTCAGAACAAGGAGCCTTTGAATGACATCGTATAGAAGACTCCCATAAATATATAAAACAATTAAGCAAAGAGGATTACTATATCCAAGAAAATAACCAAATATGTCAATGTTCTTAAAACAATTTTTGGATCGAGCTCCAAAACAAGGTTACCAAACTCGAGAGTCTACATAAACTTGTGGAATCTCCGTAGAGTATACTCCCTTCATTCCTTTTTAATTGCCTCATTTGCAGAAAAAAATTTGTTCCTATTAAGTTGTCATTTCGAAAGTTCAATGCAATATTAACTATTGTTTTGTCAATAATACCCTTAGTTATTTATTTTAGAATGAGAAATAGATGAAATGACATGATAAATTAAGGGTATTACAGGGAAAGGATAAATAGTTCTATCAAGAGTAACAATTTATTGGTTGTCTTCTTATGTGTAAAAAGTCTTAAAACGACAACGAAGAAGAAACAGAGGGGGTGTTTCAAATAAATATTCAACACAATATAATAAAGCAAAATATTTTCATAGGACTAGACCTGACCAGAATAACAAGCATAGCATTCAAAATTGATAGTCCAATTCATAAATCATAAGATATGTTCACAACACAGCATTAAGAAAAGGGCATAACAAGCTCCAAATTAATATATCACTAGGTTCAAAATTCGAGTGCAGGATGATAGCACTAGGTTTCCCTCGTTGGTGATGGATTTAGCTTGGTAGATTGGGTTTTAGCTCTAAGAGTTGGAGTCATTCACCTTGTTGACCTGCTGGGTTCATTGCAAACTAGAAACAACAGGCTTGTTCATAATTTCTTCTATGACTTCGTTTCGTCTAGGAGCTATGGAGTTGAGGCTCAATACAGTACCACCGCCTCCTTAGTGTACGGGTTCATATTGGGATATAAGATGCATATGCCGAAGCTCTGCAACTGTGAGATTAATGTTTTCTACACTAAAGAGACTTGTCATTGAACTGTTGCAATTTTATTTATTAAAGAACACTGAGACAGTGTCATTTCAGACGTGTCTAGGGAGAAATCATTATGTTGTGACTCATTCAACCATCCTCAAAATTGTAATCAAGTTAACACAATTCTCATACCCGAATCATAAACCAGTACAACTCTAGGAGTTGCCTTTGTTTGACAACCTTACTCCAATGTAAAATTGAACAATATTGTATAGTACTGAATAAAAGAACTCCCGGAAATTCAAAGAAATTTACCTCACTAACAATTAAGGACGGAAACAAGGGGGAAGTGTACCTCTATTCTCTTATTTGGTATGCTATCAAGACCACTATAATTTTTATCTGTTAAAGCACAATGACGTATGAGATATTCAATGAACAACTCTCCAGATGAACCGACCAAGTAACAGTGTGAAGCCATAACCACGATTAACTGCCAAATGAGGAAGACAGAAGGCAAAAAAAATTACTTGAGTAATGATTTGCTATTGTTATTTTTTTAAATTTAAAAAAAAAAAAAAAAAAAAAAAAAAAAAAAAAAGGAACAACAGAGGTAAATGGTCAATAACTTGCCTCAGAAAGTGCCTTTCGAACATCTAAATTATGCTCTTCTAACAAAGACTTTACAGCTTCAACCAGTAGAGGTATTTTACTATGCCAAGCTTCAGATAGCCTACGGAAAACAAAAATTGTAGGTCAGCTGCTGATACTAGATATTTACCAATAATTATCATCACGACTTAGAAGCAAAAACTAAACCTTGGTAAAAGATGTTTTAAAACACAAAGTGCACCAAAAGTCGATGCTTCTTCCTTCAGCCTACATTTCTGGAAACAAAGACAAAAGAAGCAAAATGTCACATCACATTAAAGGAAACAGAATAAGTATCAACCATTTTCTCCTAGGACAAAGAAGAGTCTTAAGAAAGGTAAAAAAAACGAAATGCCCTCCTCAAAATTGAAGATTTTGGAGGCTAGAAATGGGATCATATTCTCATCAAAATCTTATGGTGTAGAGGAATTGGTAGAAGATATAAACTAGAGACGATAAGGAATAACATTCCCTCTTGCTATTGCTCTGCTTCATATAACTGTTGTTCCCTTCTAACAAACTGGCCACATCAGCAAATGTAACAAACTCCCTTATTCAGAACATTTATTAGTCTCAGGCCTAAACCGGGAATCTAACAGCATCGAACAAAATAGTCCTTGAATGTTGTCATTTATTCAAATACACTTAAAATTTGCAAATACTTACATTTACAAGGAACAGAAACAGATCATCTGGATACACCAAGCCTACTGTCAGAAAGCAATGCTGCACCTCATTATACATCTGCCATACATGATTATATCAAATTAAATGAACAAAGTAAAGTTGCATCCACCCTTGAATTTATGTGGGTTCGCACTATTATGATGCATTTTAAATTAAATGAAGATACACCCTTATTTGGTCAACTGAGTGAAACATTATCCAAAAGAATATCAATGGAAGAGAGACTACTAGTACAGATTCAAAGACAACCCACCACAAAAACATAAAGAACAAAGGAAAGAATTATCAGCTCAAAATGGTCTCCATACCTTCTGCAGATGTCAAATAGCCAAACCCTGAGGAAATCATGTCATCTAACTGAGATAAGGCTGCTCTAAAGTGAGCAAGGACGGATCCAATGCGCACCTTTGATTCTAAAATGCATTCAGATCTCAACACAGTAAAATTTAAGGGCGAATGAACACTTGCTCACTTTAGAGCAAACTTGTTTTAGATGAGCTTATTCCTTCTAATCTATAATAACAAATTCAAGAAGACATCTCTGTTCCAAAATCAGAACAAGAAATTCTGCCTAAAGATTATAGCATCAAACTAGCCAAATACACCAAAACTGCAGACAACTACAATCTCCAGAAAATAATAATGACCAAGTGAACCGACCTATCAACCACAATCACCTTTCACTTTTGTTGCAAAAAAGCACCCCAAAAAAAAAAGTCTAATCAATATGCCTTTTATTGGAATTGAACTCTAGGAAACAATTGTAATAAATAATGGCTAAATCTCAGAAAGAATACACAGAAATGAAAGATAACATATAGACACTACAAAGACATGCACCATCAAATTTAAGGGATTAAGAAGTGAGGACTGGAACGTAGAAGTGAAACTGTAACTTTGTAATAAAAAGTGCTACAGAAGTTACTATACAAAAATCCAAAATAATTCCAACAATTGAAACTGATACTAATACCTTCAATCCCACAGAGAAATCTGTTTGGTCTTTGCTTTCACTATTCATAGATACCACGGGTAAAAGTGTCCCTAAAGTAAGAGTCAAATCCTGCACAGCACCGACAATTTTATTTTAATATTCAATGGATTAGTTCAAGCAAGCCATAGATAAAGAAACTACTTATAAAGCAACTACTTAATGCCATAAACCAACTGTCCCAAAATGTTAAGCTTCTTTCGGTGCCCAAGTCTCAAACCGAGTACCTCGAGTACATCGAGGCGCAAGAACAAGTCTGCAACCAAGTGACCTCTCGGGAGACAGGCTCCAAAATGTTAAGCTTCTGGGTGAAGGTGTAAGAGCAATTTTATGTTTAACACGCCGATTCATGCAAGTGCCCTTGCACATGAACCATGAACAATATACAAATGCACTCAATGTCCCTTTAATGAAATATCATGAACCAAGTATCCCAAAAACTTCAGTTGTTCAACGAGAGCACCTAGTTGTAGGATAAAGAAATTCAACATACCAATAACCTTTAAAAATAACTTTACAGCATACATTACCTCAAAATCAAGCATAGGAGGACCACTTTCGGACAGTAAAGAGGCATTCAACAGATTATGGAGACTGCATGTTGCTAGAAAAGCAACGTCGAGATCCTTTTTATACCTGACAACAGAATAGAACAATAAGGATTTATACTGCAATACATGTTTATTTTCATAAGTATCGTCTATATTTTAGTCTCATTATAATGCACTCATTAAAAAACTACAAAGCAAAACGCTTTCCCACCACAAAGCATGCAAGCAACTAAGTTTGTTGTCTAAAGCAATATGCAGATCAATCTTACAAATCCAATATCGTAGGAACAAGCCTTGGTAAGGCTGCCTTTAATTGTGTTCGTGTTATGAGACCAACCATCTGTCCAAGTGCTTCAACGGATGCTACACGAACCTATATCCAAATAAATGGAAATAACCAAAATACATGAGAGCACTAAAATAGGTAAATAGATCTTCTAAATAATATGTTAAATTACTTATCTTCAATCATTCAACTATAAAAACAGTGAGTTTAGAAACTCAATTTATATTGAGTAGTTTTATTTGAAGTTGTGCTTCATATCAACTGTTAAACCAAAAACTTTGAGGTAAAATGCATTTAGCACGCCATGTATGTAACTAAGAAAATAAATAAAGGAGAACATTACTTTTGTGAGAATTATAGGCTTATAAGTGCAAAAAGGAAGAGAGAGAAAATATTAAATGGCAATAAATTAAAAATATATATTTCATAGATTGAATGTGTTATGAAGTCCAAAACTGATATTGATATTCATAGTAATAATTAGGGTTAGTGAATGAGGCAAAGTGAATAGTACTAAATTAAAAATATGATTTATTACCAAAAAAAAATAAAAAAAAATATGATTGATGGATGTAACGTATCACAATATTCTAATCTAACTAATATTGATATTGGTGCTGATAATTAGATCAAATACAAGAACAACTAGTATAAAATTACACTAATACCCAACTAACTCTAATATCTTGACAAATTTCGTAACTCGGTGCAAAGAAAATATCATTCTGATATAGAATATATTTTTATTGAAAAATCACTTCGGATCAAATATGGACAAGGAGTTAGATTTCACAGTAGGGTACTATCAATGAAAGAAAGCAAAAAAATCAGTAGAAAAAGAAGATACAAAAAAAAAAAATAGAGGACTGTATAAGCACAAACACAGAACCAAAATGTGATATGGTGGCAAACCTTTAGGTCCCGTGAAGCTGCCCAAACTCTTAACAAAAGCTCAAAAGCAGAATTTAGAAATGACCTGCACTACATAGATATATCTCTCACCCTCAGACATGAAAAATAGGAAATGTAATACCATGAATCAGAAAATAAACTAGAAGACTGATTCTGATCTCACATGACATCACCATCTTGAGGTAAATTTGAAGGAAAATCTGTACTATATTGCCAAGCAGCTTGACACCAACACTTGAATGCTGAAAACAATAACAAAAGGTGAGTTAAATACATTGGACTATCGATGGAAATTACACCATTGAGAAAGGTTAGCCAAAGCTTTCTCCCCATCCCCACACCACCAAATAATGCGGACATAATTGAAGGTATGAATAATAGCAAAAGGATCATAAATCTACAAAATGTACATTTGCAAACAGCTAAAAACTATTTCAATGATTCATCAGTAAAGATATATCACAGTATCCACCATTATAAACTAAACCTGTAATGCATTTTAAATAGAGTACAATGAAAACAAGATTTTCCAAACTGATATTGTTCAAGAAATACTAATTCAGTTATCCTCAGCTGTCAGTCAAAATGACCTGGCTGTTAGTTAGGAATCTGAGTTTGATTCTCTCGAATATGACTGAATCTACACTTTAGTTAGTTACTATCATTTAATAGTTTGCTGAAACATAAGTTTTTCTCACTCATACACACATTTTCTCGTTGTTTCTGTCACTTTCTGGCAAGCTCTTGATTTCAAGTATACTTGCTCCAAAACCATGGAGACAAAATTGTTCATATCAAGGATAAATAAGAAACCACCTGCCAAACTTTACCATTCAATCAAGATGTTACTCTACTAACGGTCAATTACATCACAAGATGTTGCCATTCTTCTTGATCAAGTTCATTTTAAAATTTCAGAAACTACAAAGTGCACTGTCAATTGAAAAATTTGTAAGATTTTTAGCCTGTTCCTTGTGCATGACTATATTTAACTGATTGTGATCGGTTCATTTCACACTTTACCAGTGCAGCTTTGCTATTATTTAGTATTATGCAAATGGTATGAATGTATGAGAGGTTAGTGAAGAGACTAAATAGAAATAATGGGTAGAGAAAAACTGTAGTAGACAGAAAAGCAAACTCATTCATTTGCAATTACACCTTTTCGTGCAAAGAATGTTTTCAATACTACTCAGCATTTTCTTTATCTGTATTAGAATGTGTCTACCCTATATTGTCTGAAATTTTTTACAACAAATTCAACCAGTTCTTGACAAATCAGCACACAATCAAAGATAATATCGCATATTACACATCCATCTAGAAAGTGACAGAGAAATCACCACACCATTTGCAAAAGTTGGCCGGTGCATGTCTCGCACATTTCCGAGAATTGGCAAAATTCGTGAAAGTACACCTTTCCAGCGTGGAATGAACAGCAAGGCTGTATTAGATTCAGAAATTAGAAGAAAAAAATAAAATGCATCAGTGTTTACCACAGAACTTGAAACAACCTTTCTCCCCACCCACACAGATAAAAAAAAAAAAAAAAAAGTGATATCTTTAAAACTGTAAAATTTAATCACTGACGACTGCTAGAAGCAAATTCTGCAAGGATTTGAACCATAGCCTGTAATGCTGAACTTGTCCCAGTTAAATGAAGAAAAATTTCTTCCATCACCTGCAGCACCAATTCAAGGGTAAGGAAGATTAAGGACAAAACTGAGAACAAACTCAAAATTCAAGGAAAACTTGGATAAGCACCGATGAAATAAGGATATATAAAATATACTCCAGTGAAATTAAGCAAATAGTATACCCGGTGAAATTAAAATGAAGGGGATACCAGAGTGTTAACAAATAGTTACAAATTTTGAAACAAATGGAAGAGTATGAAGAAATTATTTTAACACATAAGAAAGACAAATATGAAAAAGGATACAAAAACAGAATAGATTTTTTTTATTGCAATTCTTTTAACCAGGCGATGATGTGATAGTTCAGGATTGATTCCCAACAGACATCATTACATGTATCAAGAGATAAAATGAATTATGGAGCTTGTAAATGATATTCTAATTAGATTAATTTAACTGGAAATCAAAGAGAATGTAGGGCTTCATTCTTTTGATCATATTTCCCTTTGTCTTGTCTGCCTCTAGACCTATAACCTTATTTTTCCTTTCTCTATTGAACTAAAAACACATGATACTAAAAATGCCTACTAAATAATCCTTAATAGTTCAACGAAAAAGAATAACTTACAAGGTCAGGTAAATGTGACCCTATCGCAACAAGTAGGCTTGTTGCTGCTCGTTGCCAATCAGAATTGAGTTCCTGCAGAAGACAGTCGATGTGAATCCCATAGACCATGAACAATAACATACAAAATCTGTTTAACCCTATAACTGGAATATACTACGATAACAAGGACTTTAGTTGGAATAATGATACTGTTCCCATACCAGAAAGAAACCAGTGAATAGTGCAATGAGAATAATGGTCACTTAAAATAAATATTAAAATAATAATAATAATAATAATAATAATGGTTACGTAGACCAATACGCCGACGGTACTCCTGTAATAAGGGTTTAAGATACCCAAGCAGAATAAAAGAAAAGAAGATCTCAATGTTGTGGGGTATAGTATCAATTGTTTATGCTGATAGTAATAGTAAGATTATACAAAATTCATAAAACACGTTTATATTCATATAAATACATACAAGAAAGAAAATTAAAGCATTAAATCACTTGAAATACTTCTGTAAATTTCAATTCATAAGAATAGCTCACAAGAAAGAAAATTAAAACCTTAAATGACACATCAAATACTTATATAAATTTAAATGTAATCATAAGCATAGTTGCAGAGACATTTCAAAGATCTTAAGTTATACGATTCAACGGTTAACAAAGGCAATTCCACCAAAATAGGATTCTATGTATACTCTTAATCATTGAGGGAAAGCAGAATCACAAAATTGTGGGATTTTACGATTAAAATCAGGATTTTAACTACCACGAAAACAACTACATTCCCAGTTTACATCGCAAGTTACAAAATACATTCTTCAACAAAAGTGAACCTACCCACGAGACAATTGTATTTCAATCATTGCTTATAGTAAAATGATTGCCATGGCTACTAGAAAACACCTTCAACTCAGAGATGTATACATTTAATAAATTAATATCCAATTCAGGTCTAAAAGTATAAAAGTTTATACCAGGCAACTAAGTTGCATGCTGTCACATATCAAGCTACAGAATCTTGCACGCACAACCAATTAACTAAATGGTCAAGATTAGCCTTCACATGTCTAAAACCATCAATTACATGCCCGGCATGCAACCCAGCCTTTTTTCTTCACGACAACATCCAAACTCAATTTTGAGAGCCAAATCCCTTGTCATTTTAATCCAAATCTTTATTTCTTCGCACACTCACTTAACTTCCCCCTCAACTCTCAAAAACTATTTGCTCATACGAATAATTAAAGATTAGACAGTTCGCTAAGAAAAACTGAACAACTAAATTTCAAACACTAGATCATTATTTACAAGTTGAAAACCATACAAAATAATAAGAGTTTGATAGAAGATAGTCTAATAATTAGAGGAAAAGCAAAACAGAGATAAATTGTATCGTAGGTCAAACCATTAAAAGAGAGTAAGAGGTAAACAATCTATTTTTAAACTTATACATGATAAAAAATTATTGTCATTTAATCCATGTATTTGACCCATCTAGTGAGAAGGCTTAAATGTCATTAACGTTGCTGTATTATTTGTAACCTGTTGCTTTAGAATTAACATGTACGTAAGTTGTTTCATAAATTAGTCCACCGGAATCACACAGGTTACTTTATAAGGAAACTACCTTTCAAATTTCAAATCACCATCCATAAATAAACATGATCTACTCCGCGTGTGTTTGGATTGTGAGGATTTTGGAGGGGAGGGGGTTTTCAAAATTCAAATCACCATCCATAAATTTGTATTATAGCTTCCATAATTTAGAGGAAAAACAGTCATCCCCTCCAAAATCCTTAGGCTCTGTTTGGAGTTTGGAGGGAAGGGGAAGGGAGGGCTTTGGGGGGTGGGAAATATAGGGGGAAATCGAGAGATCTTTCACATTTTTTGAAAGAGTATTCTTTTAGATAATGATAAACTAATGCTTATGAGTAATATATTTTTAATTTTAAGAATATTAAAACAACATAGATTAAATTTGAAGAATTCGTATAAACCTTCCAAAACCCTCCTCCGTACAATTTTTAAGTTCCCCCAAACGAGGAGGATTTTGTATTATGAAGAAGAATGAACCCCCCAAAGTCCTCTCCTCCAAACTCGCAAACAAAGCCTTAATCATCTTGACCTCTTCTACTACATCAACCAAAAAACCAAATCAACTAAGTACAAGGATATAAATTCAATCATCAAAACTTCCAAATCTCAGACACCAATATTCGGGCCTGAGAAAGTGTCAAAGGAAACTTCCATGTCATTCATTGTTCCTTTTGATCAAAGCAAACTTTACTTTTGTTTTTAACTTCAGTTCACTGTAGTGTAGCATGGTGATTTTGTCTTCTATTTATTGACTTCAGTGTGATTGTATTTCAGTTCACAGTTTCAGTAAATCGAGTTTCGTTTGAGCTAAGATTACTACTATCTGATACACAAAGTAAAATGATGTCATAAGTAGAACTAAAGCACGACCTTAGATGATATCATCTCAGAAGTAGCAATCTTAGCAAGTTTGGCCATAAAAGCAGAATCAACATCTCTTTCATCAAGAGCTCGAACTCCAACCGCCATAACTTGAAAAACTCCAGCAATGTTTCCAAATCTCTAAAAACACACAAGAACAAAACTATGATCAGCAAAATCATTTCATCCAACATTAACAATGAAATGCTATGAAGAATACTCACTCGGCGTCCACCGCGTGAAACTGCTGCACAGCACTCGAGAACGAGAACAGGATTACTACAAAAGCATGAAAAATTGATAATGAACGAAATTGAAGTGAAATTGAGTAAGAAATGAAGAAGTGAAGGTGAATGATTACAGTGCGGCAAGGTCGTTGAGAGAAGACATGGAGGATTCACGAACGGATGAAGAATCATCGGCGAGTAATGAGAGAAGAACCTGAATTGCCTCTGTAAGAGAAAAAGAAAGTGCGATTAAGAGATCGGAAGAGGAATTGAAGGAGTGAATCACGAATTTAGAGAAGAAGAAGGAGGAGTGTACCTGGTGCGGGAATTGAGATTGAAGAAGCCATTGACATTTGAAGAAGATGGAATAACCGTGACGCGAGTAATAGATGAATGGAGAATTTATAAGGAAGAAGAAATGGAAGCCTCTTCTCTTCCCCCGGCGCGGACATATACAACAGACACTTTGCTGCGCTGGTTATGCCTTGCCGTGACACAAAATAATTCTCCTTTTTAATTCATTTAATAAATGATTTATTTAATTTATATTATATTCTAGATACATTAATTATTTAATAAATCTAAACAAACTTCTCTTATACTCCATCTAAGAACGAAGAGAGTATAATCTATAAATATATAATTATTTCCTCCGTCTCACAATAATTGTTTTTTTATCATTTTTTCTTTTTCTTAATATAATTGTCGCTTTAGAATATCAATGCAACATTTATTATTTTTTACATTAATATACCTTTATTTATTGAATTTCATCCAACTTAACTATTCCACTAACTACAATTAATAAGGATGTTTTAATAAATGATAATAATTTTACCATCAAAATCAACTCAACTAATCATTTCTTTAATAACCGTGCACAAACCTTAAACGACTATAATTTAAAAACGGAGGGAATATATGCTTTCAATCATGGGTTCGTCACGTCAATTAATAAATCACATTCATTAACTGATGTGATAACATATCATTAATCCATGTATAAAATAAATAGATACCGACAGAGCATGCGATCAAACTCATTTAAAATATAAACAATTTTCTTTTTAACATGTGTAAAATAAATAAATGTTGATTGAGCATGTGTAAAATATTTGGTTGATCATAAGTATATAGGCATGCAATTTAGAGAGAGACTTCTCTTGGTTACGATTTAGAGACAGACTTGAGTAAAGGTAGAATAAAAAAATAATTAAATAATATTTATTTTTGGAATAATAAAATTGTATGTAGTTTTGTGTGCTTTTAAATGGTGTGTTTAAAAGTTTGTGAACCATTAGAGCCCGTTTGGTGCACAGGATAGGAAGACAGGATATGATAAAACTATCATATCCTGATTCAATTTGTTGTTTGGTGCATCAATAGGAAAGGATAACTTAAACTCATTTCTTATCTTATCCTACTCACCCTTTGTTATTTTTATCCTTAGTTTTTGGTGGGTTAGAATTATCCTATCATGATTAGCACTAAAATGTTTATTTTGCCCTCTCTCAATTCTCTTTGCTCTCCATCCATCGACCTCTACCTGTTCCTTCATAACTCTTCATCGCCATCTCTTCTATTTGATACAGATCCGACCTCAATTCCAACCTACAATCATTTTTTCCTCAATTTGCTTAATTTTTTGTTTTTTTTCTTGATTATCTATTTTGTACTCAAGTTAAATTTGAAAAGGGATGAAACAAAGAGTTTAAGAATTTCGTATTATTATCTTCAACAAAGACAACTATTTTTTTTTAATTGAAGAAACCATGATTTTTTTTTAATTGAACTTTAAGAATGAAGATGACGGCACCCCTAAAATAAGGAAGAAGACGATTGACAATGTTTTTTTATAACTTTATGTAGTTAATAATAGCTTAATTACATTTAATTAGAATTAATTACAAGAGTAATTATGTCATTTAATTGTGACATATATGATATTATATTTGTTATCATGTGTGCATCAAACATGTGATAGGATAAATGTTATCATGTTTATATCATTTCCTATCCTTATCCAATTTCATATCATATCCTATCTCTATCATATCATGTGCACCAAACGAGCCCTTAAGACTTTCATTATCTTAGATAAGAGTGACACTAAAGAGTTGAGATCCTTTTTATTTGTCAAATAATTGAAGAATATAATTTGGAGAGAGATAGACACACAAAAAAGATAATGAATGCTTTCAATAAATGGATCTCACCATCATTAATTAAACCAACAAGACTTTCATTATCTTAGATAAAAGTAAGAGAGAAATAGAAAGAATTGTAAATGGAAAGTATCTCAACTCAAAAATGATAGTGTTAAAAAATGGAGATGATTCACTACCAAATTTCAAATTAATAAGAACACATTTCCTTTCAAATGGGAGCGTTAAGAAGAAAATATATTCATATAATGATTAATCACTAATTTCTTTAGTGTTTTGCAATAGTATTGACGTAATTACCTTACTACTGGATCTGTTTGTCTTTTTTTTTTAAAGAAACAAAATGGATCTGTTTGTCTTGACGGGTGTTTCTTCGATAACTATAGCACTAAGTTATCATGTTATTGATTACAACTATATTAGTGTAAAATATCATAAATTTTGTGTGCTGTTGTTGATTATTTGGATGAGTAGTGCTAGCAACACTCTCTTTTGAATATTCTCTTTAATACTCACTTTTTAATTGGCTTAAATCAACGTGGGTCCTATATTTTAAAAATGAAACCCACTTAAAGTGGTGGGACATACATTGATTTCACCCAATAAAATAGTGAGTGTTTGAGAAAGTGTTGAAAAGAGAGTTTTACTAGCATTTCTCTTCTTTGGATAATCTAACTAACCATTTATTTGTAAAAATAAAAAATCTAACTAACTATTTTTTTAGAGACTAACTAACCATATTTTTGGTAAGTTTGATGATCACGATAAGAGAGACGTCATAAGATAAATTGTCATATATGTCACAATCAAGTATTAGATAAACCAACACTATAAGATACTATATGATAATTTAATTTTAAATTTTATCGTATCATATATCTCTAAGATAATTTTATGCTGAAATACGATGAGAGAGAAATTAAATTAGCAAAAAAATAATTTAAAGTAGTGAGCGGTGTGAAACACCAATAATCATTTAAATCAGAAAAAATAATATTATTATTTTAGATATACGATGAGAGAACTTACTAAAATCAACATTGCATTTAACACAAACAAATTTTGTAGAAACTAAAACAAAAATCTCAATAATGAAAAGCAAGTGATGTATTTGCAAGGGTTATTTTTTTTACATAACCAAAAAAAATAGTATATTTTCCGTGACTAAAAGTATATTTAAACTTCGAACTCCAAACACCTTATTTCTCCACATTTAATTGTGTGGCTCTAACCATCAAATTACTTGATAAAAAAAAGTATATTTAAACAAAGAAATAAAATATGCAAAAAAAAAAAAAAATCATCTAGATTCATCAATATCTGATGTTCCCTTTATCAGGAAAAATAAAAAATAAAAAAATTTGATGTTCCCCTTTCGTCTTCTCATGTTTACTTCATTCTTTTGGCTGATCCAACATCCTGCTTGTCATTTGGTCTTTTTTATCATGTTTGTATTAGTAACTTTATTACAACTCTCCCGAAATTGAACAAGACACACATATGAGACTAAATATTTGGAAAATAATTCAAAGCAGTGACTGGTGTGAAACACCAATAATACAGATTTAAGTGATTGAGGAGACATGCTGTTTTATCATTGATAGATAATGTTTCATGACTAATTCACTTTGTCTGTGAAGCACTTTTTATGCAAGAAAATGTGAATTACGAACGTTCGTAATTTATTAATTCTTATGTAAATATACTCATAGCACTATATTAATCAAATATGTTCGATGTAATTTGATACATCAACCCATATTTAGAAAATAGCCGACAATGCTTATATTGTTAGTGTGTTATGTTATGTTTATAGTCTGAATTTTGGTTCTTGCCATCCTTCTCAAATTTCTTTGAATGTCTATTGAGCCATGACACACCTTAGATATCTAGGAAAATATAGATCTTTTTGGTAGCTTATAATGCTATCATATAGTCTACTTTAATAACGAATAGAACAGTTTTTTATCGGACTATATTTTTTTATCGACTATATTTACCTTATAGTCGAACCATAAATTATCAATACTCATTTCATTATGAACCGAAATACTAACACACAAAGACATAATGTTTGAGTCGGTATTTTATAATGTATAACATTTTTCTATCACACTATCGGTGCATGGTTGTAAAAAGTTAAACAAACATTAAGTTGAAAACATTTTTTGTGGCAATATCTTTTTTTAAAGCTACATAAACATTTTTTTAATAATTAAATTACATAAACATTTTTTTAAAGTTAAATAGATATTTTAATCAAGGCATCGAGCTACTAGATTTGAGTTCTTATTTTCGAACCTGATAAAATCATTCCATCCTCTTATTCTAATGAAAAAATCGCATGTCATTTCATGTACATATTATGATATATTTAGAATTCCTATATCAAAACATATAATATTAACTTATCTTAGTTAACGATTCAATTAAATAAAGTTTCTTTGTTTTCTTTTTCCTTTTCATTTCTTGACTCATTATTTCTTTAATCAAATATTAAAATTCATAAGATAATCCATTCGGCTTTGAACCAATAAACACAACACATACCCTGTCTATTATCTAAATTATTTGCTCTTATCAGATCTAAGGTATCCTATGTAGCTTAACTTATTTTGATATATTTCCTAAAAAAAACTTATTTTGAGATAGTTTTTCATAATTATTCTAAAGTCTTGAAATACACACTAAACCCAACATGTGCTAAGTGCAACTTTTATTGGATAATAACCGGTGATATTCCTTTATGCCGTCATAAGAATAATATAATTGTTACATGTAATGAAACAATGAGTAGATAATCCGGAAAAAAGCGTTGTTACTATGGTAATGGCGTGTAAAACTATAGAAGCAACTATGAATATTTAAAAAAAAAAAAAAAAAAAAGGAGAACCAGCTATAAATGTTGGGACCAAAAACATTTGAAATATGAATATGCTAGCAACACATTCTCGAAAATACTTTTCTCAACACACATTCTCTACTCGTGGAAATTCAAATTGGTTCTGCTAAATTTATGAGGGACCTACATGATTTAGTAGGACCCGTTTGAATTTCAACCAATTAGATAATGTGTGTTGAAAATAGTGCCTTAGAAGAGTGTGCTGATAGCACTCCTCTTGAAAAATTAATAACTTCATTCGTAATCATGGTCAAAAAGGAGAACCAACTGGAGGTGCAAGGCCAAGGTACCGCATTATCTTTAACCGCCTATCCTTCGTTTCAGATTTCATTGGATGAGTAACCTCCTGGAAGAGAATTTATTCATTCTATGTAAATGAGAAATAAGTTCTAGCAATGGTCATGTCATAAGTATTGAGTTAGCAACTCACATCAAAATGAACCTTGGGTTTACGTTCCCTTTTCCCTCTCCGCTTCTCTTGAAAATCGTTGATTGTTCTGCTTGAGCTAGGTGAAGTGCATTTACCTGCTCAAACCATAAATCCATATTAAAAAAGCATAAGGAAAAACAGAGAGTAAATCATTTTAGGAGGGTTTATCAATTATCTGGTGAGGTATGGGTGTGCTTGAGACAAGAGTCTAAGTTTTGTAATTGAGGCTAACAAATGTCCAAAACATGCATGGACAAATGAAAATATCCGTGGATAACAGACAAGACTACCCATGTGAGACTTTTTTGAAGGAAATGATTCTCAAAACCCTTTTAGTGTGACTATCATATATCACTGTTATGGATTTACAATTTCTTTTATGGATATTCGAGAAAACAAGCATTGAACGAAGCTTACAATGCATATTACTTTTGGTTAAAAATATACTATTCAATTAAAGCACAAAATATAACTGATTCTTCTTATTTGCTTATGCACCCATAGGACTCAGGAATGGGACTTCCTATTCTAAACCACTTTACTGTGCAAAACATGATTATGAATAAAAATAAAAAACAGGAACATACCAGCTGAACGTTCTTGCTGGTCGGAGTGAGTAGACCTATCAGGACTCAGAGTTTGGCAAGAACTAAGTTGTGTCTTCCTTTGCAGGGCCTAGTATCATACAAATTAGAATACAAATGAAAATTTAAACAAGAGGGAAAATTAGATAGAGGAATAGAGAGATGAACTGTAAAATTTATTGTAACAAAAATATGCTTAACATACTTGCTTTAGAGCATCTTGAAAATCACTCGAAGGGTTATTGCTCCTTTCTTCAAAAGACTGCAATAAACATAAGACAATGACGATATATACTTTAAGCAAACAACCATAAAACTATCTCATTTACAGCCTACATAACAGAATTGTGAAATAAAGAACCTCGAAATTATCCAACAACCCATGTCTCAGAAAGAAGAAAAAAAAGGGGGGGGGGGGGTGGGGTGGGGTGGGTTAGAAGGAATGCATAGACATGAGGCAATGAAGATTTACGCAAATTGCGATAAAACTGTTTCCTCTATAATGGTTAAATTTAAAGCCTGCATAACAGAATTGTGAGACAAAAGCAACCTCGAAATTATCCAACAACCCAAGTCTTAAAAAAAAAAAAGCGCATTAGAACTTAGAAGAATTTATAACTTCAGAAATTGTTCAAATGCCAATTAAACGTTGTCTACGAAAGTGGACAAATTTATTCTCTAACATACGATGATATGAATTACATTTAGTTAAAATAAATCTTTCTCTGCCCTCTTGTTTCTTCCTTTTGAGGTTGAAGATGAGGGATTCTTCAACCACCTATTCTAGTGTGGATTTATTTAGATCTTACATGTTATCAAAATGTAAAAAAGAGATAGTGAGCACCCTGAATTTGTAAGTGCAAAATCAGTGCAGAACATGAACTTGTATGTACAAAAGCATAGTGCAGGACAAGGATTAAACTTACATCCTCAAAAATTGAAATATCTGTGACGGGGTCAATCCAAGCACTGTAAACGTAAAAAGTATAATTCAAAATGCAATCAGTAGACGATATTAGGTCAATCCAAGAAATTCCCAAGTATAATATATGCCCCAATACCTAGGATGATTTCCATAAAACTGCACTAAAACATTTCCATCATTAACACGGTCAGATAATGCACAGCTTTCTTCCATGATCTGGAAAAGTAATTTTTAAAAATGAATATAAACGAATGGAATAGCGATGCAGAAATATCAGCTCCACACCAAATTCATAAATTTTACCAACTAGAATCAAAGAAACGAGGATTCAAAACATTCTGAAGTATAACACACATCAATTCAAAAGAATGACAACTTGTATCAGTAGTGTATATATTATAACCTACAGAAGTATACAACAAGTGAAGTGGAGGATAATTTTGTATTGAATGATTCTATGCACAAAAGTTTGATCTTCAGTAAATTGAAGATTTAAAAAATTTGGTATACAAAAATAGATTTTCAAAATATTAAATTTAACTAGGTAAACAACCATTTTGGTCTTTCAATGTGTGACGCGTTGTCATTATAATCCCTGAATGTATCAAAATTACAAATACATCTCCGGATGTCACTGTATTTTTAAAAAATTTGGACTAAATTGACTAACAAAAAACACATTGGAGGACCAAAGTGACAAACAAAAAACACATTTGAGGATCAAACTAACAAAAGACACATTTGATGACCAAAATGACTAACTAAAGAAACACTTGAAGCTGTGTTTTCATTTTTCAATTTAGACACTTCAGTAACGAAAATGACTGTTTACACAGCTTAACTTCTAGAGTTCCCATGAGAGAACATTGTCTAACAAATCTTCAAGCAGAGAGAAGTAGACTAGAACGAGTAAACACGTAAATAAAAGGGAAGTTTGTCACGATTGTCAGCCAAGACAATATGAAGATGATATTCACTTGTATTTATATCATCAAGTCTTTAATTAACATAATGCTACTCAATTAAATACAATTCAAAAGAGAAAAGGAAAAATACCATTAGCCTTAAACTGATATATTCCATTGGTTAAATCAAAAGCCATGTTACATTTTAAATCTAGATTATCCAATTTGAAAGATAAGAACATGTTGCAAAATCCACATGCTTGTAAATTTTCCACTAAAAAAATTAGGTGGACAGTTAAGTGTATGCAAAGAGATCCTTTAGGGATGCCAAAAGGAGAAGGTGGGCTCTGTAAATATGAACCCTTTTGTCCAATTAACTTCATATTGGCCTCTGTAAACAACTAATATTACAAGATATCAAGTGTATACCTCGGCAGGCCACCATATTTGACAAGCTGTTCTTGCCCATACAATACTTCCAGGTGTTACAGGAAGAGAACTGTTATCACTGACAGATGACTCACGTGGGGTAGATTCTGACATCTTAGTACAAGCATCCCTATAATGAAACAGAAAATCATGAGTTTCGGTCACTTAGAAACATAAAAAGTGAAAGGTCTCAGAGTCAACTTAATTGTACTAGCATGCCAGTCCAATAAAGAGTAGACCTATTTCCGGAAAGGTAAACGGAATCCAATTCTTCAACTGGAACATCAAAAGACTCAGATGAACAGACTGGTCTATCATCTTGGTAGTTGTTGCATCGAACCAGGGTATCATTAGAAAATTGTTTAACCGTCATTCTCCTTTCCAGCGAACTGTTTGCTGTGACATTGGATAATCTCACTTCACCGGAAGATGAGCCAGGTGAGGATTCTGTTTGAAAGAATTGGCCAGTCAGTCATATCTTTCTATAAAATTCTATCAAACTTCACCTATGATGGATAGGTGTTATAGAGAGTTCATTATTTGTTTATGAAAAAAAAATATCCAATTCTACACTTTTCCTCCCAGACAAATAAGAAAAACGGAAGCCGCTGGAGCATTGAAATCAATCAAACAACAACAACCAAGCCTTATCCCACTAAGCGGGGTTGGCTGGATGGATCAACCGATGCCATAATGCTCTATCATCATATACCATTACCATATTTCTAATTTTCTATCCAACTCATTAATCTCTAGATCTTTATTAATAGTTTCTCTTATAGTTTTTTTGGTGCCTCTAGTGATTTGACTACTCTCCATCTGATCTACTCTTCTTACCAAAGACCTATCTGCTACATATAATTTTATTGTGAATATTCACCAAACAATTAAGCATGCTAACAAAGCCATTGAATTCCCTCCATTGCCAAGAAACTCATCAAAGCAACAAAGAATGAAACGACATTGCTATATTTAGTTCGTAGCTTAACCATTGAAACCTCATAAAAGCTATATAAAACTAAGGAAATGCTAACAAGTGCTTGTTAATGATATAAATTTTATGTGGAAAAAGTTCCTTTTTAAAGTTTCAATGTGTTGAATACATTTTTCCCATGATAAAGTTTCTTATTTAGACTTCTTTACAAAGTGCCCTTACACTTGTTAGCATTTCCCTAAAACTAAATATGCGAAATTATTACAAAACTGTCATCAAGCCAAGTATTGCTATACTTTGTAAGTATGATCTGTTGGCGAAAACTCACACACGCAAAATTGCCCTAGGATCTTTGATAGAACATACACTAACAAATCATAAAGAAAGTAGAAGCATATACAAAGATTTAACATGGTTCGGAAATTCTTGCCTACATTTTCAGAAACACCCATTCACCATCTCAAATTCTAACATGATGAATGAAGGAGAAAAGGGGATCTAAATTTGCAAAAGTTCAATTGGAATTAAGCAATTAAACAATGAAGATTGAGAAGAATGAAATTGAATTATAAGAAATTCAGAAGAATGATAGCATACCAATAGGAGGATTGGAAAAAGAAGAAGGAGCACGATTGAAAAAAGAGAAATCAGTGCGGCGTTTAGGAGGTGAACTTCTTGGCTGTTGAGAATGTTTGGGAACACGATCAATCGGTGCCGTCTTCATCTTTTTCTTGCCCATTGTTGTATTGCCGAAAAGGAACCCTAAAAGATGTTTGCAACACAATTTGGTTGCATTCAATTGTTACAACAATAACTTAATTATAATTCATTCCATCCCGTAATAAGAGATTGTGTTAGTTGTTTTGTTTTAGAATCATAAGTTGTAAGTGCTAAGCCTAATTTACATGTATCGGATTCGGAATTAGAGAACCAATAAGAGACAGAGTGACCGATTAATTCATTCCCAAAAATGATTTTGTTTGCTACTACGAACCAAAATAGTACACAGTTAATTGCTCCTACATGGCAATACACTACTCAACATGTCTTCATAACAGTTAATAAAACCTCCACCCAAAATTACAGTTTTACTTTTACACCACTTTTTTTAGGGAAAGTATTTTTTATTAATTACCTTTTTATTTATTTATGGTTTTGATTACATGTTATTTAATACTCCGTCCGTTTCAAAATAGTTGTCCATTTTAGAGATTAATTTTGTTTCACAATACTTGTCCATTTTAAGTTTCAATGCAACATTAATTATTGTCTTATCAATAATACCCTTATATATTTATTATAGAGAGAGAATAAAAAAATAGAATGAAATAATAAATGGTTAAGAGTATTATAGAAAACACACATAATTTTATCAAAAGTAACAAAATTTATTTGGCTTCTTGGTTACAACAATTTCTCTAAAATGGACATGTATTTTGAAACGGATGGAGTAATATATAAAAAAAATTAAAGTCTTTGCTAACAAGTGTTCTGTGGCAATAGTTAAAGAATTCATAAATAAAAAATTTGTCTTAGATACTCCCTGTAAACTTCCTTTGCTTTTTTCACATTTCTTATGAAAAATTGTCAGTGCAATTAATGTGTCTGTTTTATGTATTAATATTACCAAATTGTTCTTTGTATGTATGTGTATTAAATTTGACTTTTCAAATTTCAAGACAAGTTAGTAGTATTAATTGGGGGTATGTTTAGGAAAAAAATAATAAATGCATCTAGTAATTTGAAAAAGAATTTAGATTTAAGGACAAAAATAAAATCAAATGGGTATTTACAGAGCCGGCCCAAAGTAGGAGCATCTAGGCCCATGGCACAGGGTCTCCAAATTTTAGGGCCCAAAATTTATTTTTTACTTATAAAGCCTTCATAAATTCAATATACTTTAATTGCGTAAATAAAGTCAATGTATTGGTGTGTTGGTTCAGTGGTTGGGGAAAGCACTAGTGGGTGTGCTGACTTGTGTTCAACACCTAAGAAGTTCTCTTTTTTGTATAATTTTCTTTATTTTTTTTTTTTTAACATGGGAGAAAATTTGAATTTGAGGCTTAATTTGCTCTTGATTTTAGGCCTAACTCTCCTCCAATTTAACCTCTCAAAAAAATATTATTATTTTTCTTTAAATTACAGCAGGGCCTCTGAATTGTTGAAGACGGCCCTGAGTATTTACATATAGGGACGAAGGAAGTATTCATTATCGTTGATCAAGTAATAATTACGCAACTTTTTAATGAAAACTTATTTGTTTTAGTTACTTACCCGATCACTATTAAACATGAATGATTTTATAAATCACTTTCTTCAAATACTCAATTTGTAATATAAAAACAAATTTATGTACTCAAATATAAAAACAAATTTTATCATTCCCACATATTTCATATTGAACTATTTTGTTTAAGCAATAAAATTATAATTGACCCTAATTCAAGCTCCGCTTCTGCCTAATGAACTCTATTATAGGGGAAACTTGCATTGTTACCTCAATTCAAGCTTTATCGATACCTCCTTCAATGAAGGTACATTTATATCTTGTGCATTTTATTTATTTCAGGATCAGATTAGTTTGCTTGATTGGAAAATGATAACTTAGGTACATAATTTTCTAGTATGCATGTGAACAAGACACTTTTTGTGTGCTGAGTTGATATATTTTTGTTGATACGGTATTAAAAGTAGTATGGTTTTGGAAGGAAAAAGACACGTTGAACTTTGAATGAGTTTTAATTGATTGCTAAACCGTTAGAAGCTAAGGAATGGCATTAAAGATTTTTAGAGAAGGATAGAATTTCAGTCTTTTACATTATTGAGTAAATTACACTCCCCTCCCCTCAAAGATGCATGAATTATACTCCCCTCCTCTCTTAAGTTAAAATATACACTCCCCTCCCCTCTTATTCAAAACATATTAGAATAAATTTCACTCCCCTCCCTTAAGAGAAGCTTGAATTACACCCCCCTCCCCTCTTATGTTAAAATCTACACTTTACTCCCTCAATATTCTTTTTTATTATTTCTAATAATCTAGCAAAGAATAATAATTTATCACACTTAAAAAAAATAGTATTGTGGGTCTATTTTAATATAATAAAAAATTGAATACATATTTTTTGCTATTTTTTATTCAAAATTTATTAACATGTAGTTTTAAACCCTATTATAAAATATGAAACAACCCAAAACAAAATTAAAATATATGAAAAATTACTAAAATCATTAAAGCATGATTATTTAAAAGTTAATTTTATACTCTAATTTATAAAATCAATAGCAATATATTTAAATTTAATTATCATTGACATTTAAACTATAAAGAAATGAATTAATTTTTCTTAAATGATGATTCAAAATTAATATATATTATAAGAATATTTATTTATGTTCAAATAGATTAAAGTGTAGTGTATATTTAATTATTAAGGGAGGGGTTTGTAATTCAAGCATCTTATAAGGGAGGGGAGCATAAATTTTAACATAAAAAAAATATTGAGGGAGTAAAGTGTATATTTCAACTTAAGAGGGGAGGGGAGTGTAATTCAAGCATCTTTGAGGGGAGGGGAGTGTAATTTACTCTTTTTTATATAATAGAATTAATTTTTGTCCATGCTTTTAATTTTGTTTAGATTGTTTGGTAAAAATGAAATTGTAATGTCCGATGAAATTATAAACATTATCGGAAACATTGTTGGAAATATGTTGTGTTTTAACTTTTTAACTCGATTTTAATATTGAAAACATAAAAAAGTTATTGTCTTGAAAAAAACTGCATCAACTGATCCAATTCAAACCGTATTGGTCTGGTTCAAATTTTATTTTAAAAATCAACCAAACCAAATCAAGCCGCATGTTTTTTTTGTCTTGCAGTTCAGATGACTTTTGACCTCAAAACCGATTCAAACCGCATCTCGAACACCCTTACTCCTTACGTTCACAAAATGGAAAAAGATATTGAAGTGATTTTGTAGTTATAAATTATAAATAGCTTACAAGCCAATTGTGTTATTTCCAAATAGAATTTGGTGAGAAGATATTATACCAACAATGTTGAGAGATGGACGTTTGGTCACCCTTAGAGCAAAGTTCACATCTATGCATTCAATGCAATAAGTTTTATTTTCTCCTTTACATTCTTTGAAGTCGGTGCCATTTGAGACCGAAGCCAAATTATATGAAAAGAGAAATAAAACAATTGAATATATACTAGCACCATAAGTAATTCTTACATTGGTTTTTTTCCTTATTCTTTTACCGTTTTCATTTTCTCTCTCTTCTCTCTTTAGATGTGATGACGTGTCACGTATTGGTTGGTTGTCACCAAATGAAATGCTTAAGTCTAGTGACCAACTAAGAATTTCTCCTCTCACCATAGCTATTTAATAAAAAAATTAAATTAATGGATCAATGAAATCATAGTTTAAAATTCAATTAAATAAATTTTAAAAAACACTCAAACAATTATACGAGAAGTAGTATAATTTATGACAATCACCAAAAAAAAAGTATAATTTATGACAATTTTTATTAAAACACGTATCATATGAGCCAATGCATATGCAATCACCAAAATGTGATTGTTTATTCCTTACATACATACTAGGGTATTATTTCAAACCACACATTTCATTTTGGTCACATAGTAAAGCTATATGGAATTTCAAGTTCAAGGGCAGAATGTGATGGTGTAGTTAGGTCCTTTGAAGCAAGTAAAAGTACTACTTTTATCATCATAAGCATAGCTATAAGCTTGAGGACATTGCTTTTCAAAAATATCAGAGTATTGGGTAGGCTTGCATTTATCCGGCGAGTTGAATTCTCCGGTGCAACAATATTGTGGCTGATTGAAAGCCGCACAAGCACTCTTGCAAGCAACCACTTTCCCATCAGGTCCTTTCATTTGCAACTCTGCTGGGCACACATCGTTGATATTCGCAGGACAACTCGAGGGTTTGCAATCACCGGTTCCACCTTGTGGAGCAATGGACATGGGCACGTTGAACCCGTCAACGTTGCTTATGTCGTAGTAGTCTTGTCCACCGTTGGCTTCTACATGTAGTTCTGCTAATGTTGCTGGTGGGACTGCACCGGCGCCATTGCACCCAACTTGGCCGGAGCCACAATCCGCAGTGGCGCAACTAAATTTGCCTGCATTGCTTGAGCATCCCGTTCGGCCCCAAAACCGACCCTCCCATGGAGATGGGACATCCACAGAGTCGGATTTTCCAGATGCTAGCTCAAATCCTGTTTTTGATAACTGAGGCTTTTGGGCACTTGTTAGGGTTCCTGGCCATACTGTGTATGGACATTTGTTCATGAATGTGATCTTAGCTCCATAAGCTCCTACACGAGGCAACACATGCATGAAAAATCGATGACTAAAGTAATCTCACATACTTTATAGGAGGGAAATAAATTATGTTTAAATGTTGCACTGGACGTCTAATTATTTATATTTTACTAATTAGAATATTATTTTTCAAATATTGCCAGAAATACCCATATGGGTCAGATATTATAAAAAGACGTTTATTGTTTACCAAAAATAAAATAAAAGACGTTTATGTATAAACAAATTAATTGAGAATGCTCAGTAAACTTTAGAAGTAATCAATTAAGTTTTTTTTTTTTTACAAGAGTAGTTAATTAAGTTGGTAAGTTATAAACTTTTTTTTTTTTAGGGAAGTTGGTAAGTTATAAACTTAAATTCGTTATATGTAAGTATTAAATTACTAATATACTAAATTCGTTATATGTAAGTATTAAACTAAACTAACACTAATTGCCCTTTTGTAGCTCTTAAAATCGTTTTTAAATATCTATTTTGGATTTTCTGAATAATTTCATTAAAAAAATTATAATAATAATAATAATAATCAATTTCTACAGTCCCTACCTTATTTCTATGTATTTATTTAGTTACAATGTTCATAATAAATTTAAAAAATAATAGTTAAAATTAAAGTGTTTTCCAAGAACCACAAAGTAGATAGTTAGTGTTATTTTAGTTTATCCATAGTTTTTCTTAGAGAAAAAAAAGTAACTTTCTACTGTTTTAAAAAAAATACTAAACTGTTTAGTGTTTTTCAACAACTGAACCGTAGAAATTATCTAATAAAATTCCTATTAAAAAAATAACGAAGATAGCTAAGCTGGGTATGCATCCAATATATGGAAATAATAGCATATTAAATTTAGAAAGTAAATAGAAAGGATTAATTGTTATCATACCACAGAAGGAGAATGCCAAAATAATGCAAAGAGCAAATTGGGTATTCATTATGGGATTCATGTAGTTGGTTTTCTTAATTTGATGAATGGAGAGTGAGGTATTAATTTGTTTTGTGTTTGATGCGATTTCTTGTTCAAGTGTGTGATGGTACTTATAGGCTGCATAGCTTGAATAATCAACATGGATGCATGGTACGTGGTGGTTCAATATTGGCCTTATTGGTGCGTGTTAGTAATGGAATGTATACGATCATTTTCTGTGTAGACTCTTCATGCGCTGCCAATCAGGTTGAAAACAACTCAGTTTCTACCGTTAATTATGGAGTGATTAATTTGTCTTAATTTGCAACTATGTATATTTGATCATGATAAATAATCTTCACTATCAATCTATCATGATTTGTAACTAACTACTACTACTACGGTATTAGTGATATAATAAGATTAATTTCCAGACCACGTGTTCTCTTTTTCTTTAAATTTTCAAGTTTTTCCTAGAAAAGTATAACACCTCTTGAATTTTTTTCGATAAATGGCTAAATGAGTGATTCACTGTCTAATTGACTGGATATAATTCTAGTTAATGAGAAACTATTCCTCAAAAAAGAAAAAGTTAATGAGAAACTACACATTTAGTTAATGTATTTCAGTATTTTTTTATGTTCCGTTGGATGAAATGTTTTAATTTGTTTTTTTTAGAGATGTTTTAATTTGTTCTCCTCCTTTTAACTTGGACTTTGAATTAAATAGCAAAAGATATCTTCCAAAGCTATAACGTGTGATTTGGTTGATCGTATAATTTTATATGTTTGTGGTCTTGTGCTATGAAGCACGAACACCTTTAAAGTAGATGTGTCGTGGTGTTTCACACGCATTGGTGTCCAAACTTATATGACATTTTTCTAATATGTGTCAAAAACCTCATACTAGTATTCAATTTTTTCATTATTTTATTTGTTTCTACACTCCTTAGATCAGTGCTTATAGCATTTCCTTCCTCATAATATTTCGAATTCATGTTGGAATCTCAATAAAAATTTAGAAACTAGTTATAAGTGTGACTACTTTTGTCATGCTATGAGTTATTCTATTTGATTGCCTTCTAACAAACTCTATATGGAAGATTTTGAATTGAGTATCAACAATATTACAATATCTAATAACAATATGGGAAATGCTAATTGGTGCCCCGGGTATTGGTTAAGCATACTAAAAAGAAAATTATATAGTAGTTTATGCATTGAAATTGTGTAATTAATTTATAAAAAGTCATAAACAGTTTCCTTTTATAGTCATAATTTCCTTTATTGGTATGCTTAATCAGTGCTCTTGGACACCAGTTAACATTACCCTAACAATATTACCAAATTCTACAACATCGATTTGAAAATTGCCTTTTTGACATCAAAAGTTTCCTAAAAACACAAGTAGATGACCAAATTACCCCAAACGATAGTTAACTACAGTTGAAAGAAACGACAGTAGTTACCGCTGAATTACATGGTTTTCATTCTTTATTTCAAAAAGGAATGAGAGAAGCAGTAGAACCGTGACATAACTAACCCTTTATTTCAATCATCCAAATCACTGCCTAGGTCCACTTCATATTCTAGATCAAGATCAGTGTCTTCTAGAGCACATTCTCCATCTTCAAAGTTATTTTGTACAAGAGGGTTTTTTTGTGTGTTGTTTTAGATTTATCAATTCATGTTGGGTTTTCATAATTATGAATAGACAAACATCTAACTTTTCTATATTCATCTTCTTCTTCTTCATACCAAAAAAAAAAATCCAAATTTAACAGAAACCCATAGAAAAAACTCAGTTCAACAACTATAGTTCATATGCATTTAAAAAATTGGATCAAAACCCAGCAATCAAACAATAAAAGAAAAAAGATTTCCCCCAATTTTCATAACCTAATTTCCCTAAAATTGAACAAAATGATATGACCATGAACAAATCAATGGACGATTTATTGTGTTCCTCTTTTGTGTTGTTATTATATTCATGGTATTCCTTCTGGGCTTCCTTCAGTCCTAAGTTTTTTTGGAAGATGAAACTCAATGTCTTTTCCTTCAGTCCTAATTAAATCAAAAGAATGTTTTCTCAAATTCAACGATAGTTAAATACTGTTGGGGCTAACGAGAGTTAACTGCTGTTGTTTTCTCCCAACAATAGTTACATGAGCCTCAGAGTGATTATAGGTACCACCAGTCGTCAACATACGTGGAGTGCTCCACAACAACCTTCCAGTAAAGTGCTCCTCAACTACCTTCCACGGAATGAAACTCTCCATCCAATTCAGATAAATTATTAATTTATTAAGAAAAGATAAATTAAATGAGAAACATTTTAGAGATTCTATAATAAAATAGAAGACTTAATTAAAAAAAATCATTAAATAAAATAGAAACAGTTAACATTTATTTACATTTTATTTCAAAATATATGAAGAAATACAGTTTGCTTATTCAGATAGATCAATAAAAATGATGACTTTGCTTGTAATAACAAAAAAAGAAATACTATGACTTCCTTAAAAAAAAAATTATTATGACTTTGCTAAAATCTCCATGTATCCATAGTGTCCAATAATATTATGATGTCTACGACCAATGATTAGAAAAAGTTTCACTCGTGCCAATGAGTTGTCGATTGCTCTCAAAACAAAGTGGAATTCACATAGATATGAATAAAAAAAATTATAAAATGCTAAAATATTAGGCTCGCAATCCGTTATGTGATACGATGCAGACGACGACAGTTTACAGATTTGATAGAGGGATCCCTCTATTTGTATCATTGATCAATTAATTTTTAAGGATAGTTAGTAGATCCAGCTATAAAAAAAAGTCAGTTTTTTTTTTTTTAATATAGAAAATTTAAGGTGAGGGAAGAATGGTGTTACTATTCAAAAAAATAAATATATTCAGTTAGTACATTACAAGTAGTTCGTTACAATTTGTAAAAAAAAAGGTAGTTTGTTAATTGATATATGTTTATATGCATGTATTCTTAGGTAATTAAAGTTATAATTCATTTGACCAAAAAAAGTATAATTAAAACAATATTATCTAAACATTCTGAAGCAAGTTAAGAAAGGATTGTTATCCTAAATTGTATTTTTAGAGACTGTTTTTAGGCGCATAAGTTAAGAAACTAAAAAAATAATTAAATATTAACTTTTATATTGGAAAGATAAAGTTTAAATTTTTAAGATATTAACTGCACTATTTTGAAAAGAAAAATAAAACATATATGTTTAACTTTTAAATTTGTGTCATTAAAACGCAAGTTAACATTTCTCTTATGTAAAATCAAAAAATAAAACACCGTCATATATATAGAACGGAAGAAGCACAATATTTTGTGATCATAAATATTTTTTGTAGGATGAATGTTATTTAAAGAATAGAACCAACCGAAGAGTCAATTTAATATCTTATTTTAAAGGTTGTCTTTTCGTTGAAAGATAGAGTATAAAATGTTAAATTTCTTTTTTAAAAGAATTGTCACCTCACTAAAAGCTATGAGTAACTAAATATTTTTAAAATAAATAACTTTAAAAAGTGTTTTTTAAGTACAAGATGTAATGCAAAAAAGTCTTCTGTAATAACTTAATCATGTAGTAAAAGAGTAAAAAGTACAAAGAGGAAGGCAGACTAAACAAAAATCTTCACAGAGAAACAAAAGCGAAAAAACCAAAACAAATAAAATGCCTAAAAGCAAGGGGGACAACTCCAACCGAAGAACTAGTGAGGCGGGCGTCTACGTTAAACCATTTGTTCGCTTCAGGTTGCTACTTCTTAGTCTTCTTCTTTGTGGGAACCACCAATTGAAATGGTTGATTTATGTTGCCAGCCGAATCAACATTCTCTTCTTTCTGGGTCATGTTAGCCCACAAATCACTCAGAAAATCTATAACTTGATGTGTACGGTAGAAACAAGCTCAAAAACTTGCATATCACGAAATAATATTTACATTAAAATTTAACAAGTTAGAGTCTGTCACTACTATGGATCTACTTTCCAAAAGAAGTGAATCAAAGTGCATATTAAAAGAGTTGTAGTCTCATCAAAATACGCATAAAATAATTTTGAGGGGAAAATGCATACAATGCTATTAAAAAGATTAAATTTTATAGTATTTGAGAAAGAAAAAAAGATTAGATTTTATATTTGAGAATGAAAGAAAGAATAAATTTTTAAATTTGCGCAATCGTCTTCTTATTTGTTCTTCATATTTCTGCATATATTTCATTGTTTTTCTTTGTTAATTTTTCCTTAAGCACAACAGCCACCGTATTTTGCCAACACATTAATATATGAGTATTGGTAAATTTTCGTGTGTTCAGATTAGCTAAACGATGTATTGTAGTGTTTAAAACACCTTTTTTTTTAAGACACCATAAATTGATATAATTTTTATAAAAGAGGGTGATATGATAGGAAAATGAAAGGCAACAATAGAGTATGATAACGTGCTTTAAGAGAAACACCTTACACCTAAGTTATACTAATTGGCATCTAGGTAGCAATCATCCTTTGTTTAGTCACCTTAAATAAAAGTGTTGTAACATGATGATAACACGAGAGAAAAAAGAACTAATTCAAAGTTTAGGTTGATATAAATAAACAGGTAACCCGTGCTATGTTCTGCTTCAATACAGCAGCATCGCTTTCAATATAACTAAGAAAACCACACATACCAATCCTTTCTCACACGTAGGCCATGGAGTTGAGACAGTAACGTTGCATTCCACAAAAAGAGGCATACGCATGTTGTAGGGAACTTAAGAATGGATTACGTGCACAATCATCATAATAACATATACTACAAATATTATATCATATATACAACTTGTCTATAATGAGATTGAGACCCTGATTGTCTGCACTTAATCATGCACTTGGTATATATGTGGTCGTTGGATAGTGATCGAACAATTTTGATTTTAGGTTCAGTATTTTTAATATTGAAGAAATCAAATCTGCATTAAAATTTAGACCGTTTAATTTAGATTCAACAACGATTATATGTGAATGCATCAAAACATTGACAATAAAAAATCTGATTTGCTGAGATTTTGACACATACAATTAGACTTTAGTCTTTAGACCTTCTCTTAGCACCCACTACAACTTCTGTTGAAGTTTAAAAATTCTAAATTGCCAACAATAAATTCCATTATTAGCTTTCAATATAATTGAGAGTCCTCCTAGACCTTACTTATGTTCGTCATTCCTATTCTAAATGTTGGAATTAGTTGAAGTTTATTTACTTCTTAAAACTATCAATATTAGTATTGTTGGTTGAAGCAAGTTATCAATAATCATAGGCCATTTATCTTTCTTATGAATACTTACTTCAATTAGAACATGGTCACTATACAAAGTGTATTTTTTTTTTACCATGGTCAAAGTTTCTATCATTATTTAACACAATTAGTCTATGTCAAGAGTATATAAACACACAATGTGTGCTCTCTATTTTCAACCGAATTTATTTTCTTCATACAGAGTCAATGATCGAACCCCTAACCAGTCTTAATCCTTTATTATAGTATATATATATATATATATTGTAATCAACATTTTTTCTCATTGATGAATCTTTTTTTCAATTTATTGTCCTCTTTGATCCACACCATAGTAGTACTACTTCTGAATACTTTTTTGTTTAAGAAGCAAAAAAGGTGTAGACGGTTGCTTTCCTTTTAACTTCTTCTCTCTCATTAGTCCTTTAAGATGGCAAATAAATGAAGTGATACCCCACTGGTGGCATTGCATTTTCCAACTTACATAAACAGTGAGGCCTTTTAGTTACCACTCTCTCTCTCTCTGGTACCTTTCACTATTCATTTTTAAGATAGCCACACCACATAACACACAGATAAAGTACATAGCTAGAAAGAGATAGAAAAATGAGTTCATCATCAGGCTCAGGTCAGAGCAGTGGCCATGATCTCTCTTTCAAGATCTTGTTGATTGGTGATTCTGGTGTTGGAAAGAGTTGCTTACTTGTCACTTTCATTTCCAACTCCTCTGTTGAAGATCTTTCACCTACCATTGGTATTTACAACTTTCTCATTTCTATTAAATTAATGGTGTATGCCTCTTGATTCTTGATCTACCTATTGTTTATAATCACCATGTTCAATTCAAATTGTGAATGTTAAATTAAATTTGTCAATTCAGTTTGTTTCATGATTGAATTTGTTGGCAATATGATGCCATTGTTTAACTGCTCTAATTGCTTTGCTCCTTTTATATAAGTATGTCATTGGATTGTAATCAACAAACTATGTAATTTATGCACTCATTTCTTGTTAGCTGTTATGTCGGTGGTAAGAGTTTGATCTTGTAATCTAAAGAGATACGACGGTTGTATAATGATCATTAATATCACTTTAGTTGATAATAATCTTCGCCTTCTCTAATTTTATTTTATTTTAAAATGCTCTCATTCTGTATGAACTAATGTTGTTTCTATGATCCGTAGGTGTTGATTTTAAGATCAAAACGCTCACGGTAGGTGGGAAAAGATTAAAGCTTACAATTTGGGACACAGGTATATACATATTATAGTCATAAAATCTTGTGTTTCCCCTTAATGAAAATAAACCTTTGTTCAATCTTAGCAGCATGTAATTCATAGAATTTTCGGTTGAATTATATGTTAATTTACCAGAATGACTAATTTAATTTAAGTGGTAAACTGAAATATGCATTGGATCTATTGCAGCTGGACAGGAAAGGTTCAGGACTCTAACAAGTTCTTACTATAGAGGAGCACAAGGAATCATTCTCGGTATGCTAATGTGGTTTATGTACATATAGATATCTGTTACATTGTTCTTCCCGAGAAATTGTGGCTTTGATCTTATCTATATTTATTTGGGACTAAAGATGGCCTTGTTGGGAAACCATAATTTAGTACTCCATAGTTGAACTGGATAAAGTATGTCTTTCAGTTACTGATATAAGTCACTTTTTCTAATGTTAATGATTTCTATTTATAGAGTGATTTGTTTTCTTATCTTCTAGTTTATGATGTCACAAGGAGAGAAACCTTTACAAACTTATCAGAAGTGTGGTCTAAGGAATTGGAACTCTATTCAACTAATCAGGAGTGTGTGAAGATGCTAGTTGGAAATAAAGTTGATAAAGTAAGTTTTATGTTCTTATTAGTAAAAATCTCGCATAAGATTGCACGAATGTGTGAAATATGACAGGAAATAGATGACTTTATAATAGATAGATCATCAAGAAAGCATTGGGTCTGAGTTTATGATTAACGTAGAGAATGGATTTTTTTTATTGGATTGGTAGGATATTGTCTCGAAATATTTTATATTGGATTGGTTGGAAATTGTGGTTTTGATCTTATCCACGTCTAGAAAATGAAATAACATTTAAGTTTTGTGTTCCAAGTCTATTTCATCGTTCGTTAGAATTAATGACAATGAGTCAATGCCCACATTATGAGAAAATTAAGACATTCTCATGATTTCAAAATAATAAATTCAATTCTAACCTATTGTAAGAATGCTTTAGGTGTGGACCAACTTAGAAGACCTTGTCTTTTGTATGGTTTGTACACCAATTGCGAGAGATATTTTAGATTCATTCAACTTAAAAAGACAATGTTCATACTGTTCAGAGTCTCACATTTGATGTAATATGGCCTAAAAGTTTGTATAAGTGGAAGACATCTCTCACATTACAGGCCGGTTTTGTAGGGTAGAGTTAGGCTCTGTCTTCATTTTAAGATGGTATTAGAGTCTGAAATATTTGTCGGGCCACCCGTTAATTTTTTTTTTTTGGAATGACAAATGTTGGTTATTATTTTGTTAGTAGGGGGAGTTGAATTCATGACCTCCTTATCATTCCAACTCCTATGTTCCTCCCCAAAACTACAAACCACCTTATCACTCCCTTGGACTACCCATTATCGAGCTACTCGGGTCAAGCTCCAAATGTCTAGTTTTGAGTGTGAGGGGGTGCGTTGAAAGTCCCATGTTCGATGTGATATGGCCTAAAAGAGTGTTTTTCAAGTAGGAGGCTTCCCTTACTTACAATTACAATAACATTGCTTCACACTTTTTGCCACCATCACCGTGATATTCTGATGACATCCATCAGAATCGTGGATCCTCTCATTACCATTCAGAATGAATGAAATAAGATATACATTTGTATGTGGCATGCTTGTGATATTAACACTTGCATTTCAATGAATATGTAAAGTATTGCACTGCCATTTGGAGGCACTATCATTTGTCGAAGCAACCAACTTGAGACACTTGGGTATATGATTTACAGTTATACTGGACGTTCTGAAACCATTGAAGAATCTTGTGGAGATAGATGAGTGTTTGTATTAGGCCCTCATTTAGCATAAATGTCATTTACCAATGCACATTAGCAATATCATAGGTTCAGATCATGAATACCTTACAATGTGAGATTTTCACATGATTGGTGGCTCTGTCTGTCCACTGATATCTGCTAGGGTTTATTACTCAGGATTCTGAAAGGGCTGTGAGCAGAGAAGAGGGCTTAGCCCTTGCTAAAGAATTGGGGTGTTTGCTTCTTGAATGTAGTGCTAAAACTCGAGAAAATGTGGAGAAGTGCTTCGAAGAACTCGCTCTAAAGGTACAGTTTTATAAGTTTCCTTTAATGATGTTTCTGTCTTGTGCATATTGTTCCAATTAACTGACAATAAGCGTTATACTTCTCTAATTTAGTTGGTAGTTTTCATTGTTTTTAAAACAGTTACAATTCTGTTATATCTTCCTTGGATCATTTCTCTCTGTATATTCTATATATCCCTAGTATACAGTTTTTCAATTCATTCATTATTTATTCAATATAAATGAAGAATTCAGAGGAATTGGCTCTTCTCTCACACACTGCGAGTTCTTACTTTGATAGCAGGGTGACAAATTACCCTAAGCTTAAATATTGGTTCTAAAAATATAATACCTCAACTGAGAAATCTGCATACAGAAGTATAAGTGTTTGTGTATAATATATTGACCGGACGTTGATGCAGAGGCATCTAATAAGAAACTTACATTTGGTTTTGTATAAAAAATGGTTTTAAAAAGTGCTTATCTACTATTCTACGGCTTTTGTTAAGTTAGTATTTTTCTCCTTGCCAGAACTTGACCCCTGGATTTTTAACTTCTCAACTCTTAATCCCTTAGCTCAAACCAGTTGAGCTACCCAACCCCCTGGAATAAACTATCAACTTGGTCCCTGAACTATAGAAATATAACAAGTAGTCCATAAAACAAGGTTCTGATATTTAGTTTGAGAGAAACTTGTATGGTAAATTGATTGATGATTATTTTTTTTTTATATCAAAAAATTACAACTTAACAGTAAAACACCGTTTTGTAGATAATGGAAGCTCCTAGTCTATTGGAAGAAGGGTCAGCAGCAACAAAAAGGAATGTCTTAAAACAGAAACAAGAACCACAGTCATCCCAAAATGGAGGCTGTTGCTCTTAAATTGCTGCATTGTGAACGTTTTGAACAAAAATCCTGTATATGTGAGTTTCTTCCATAGTTTGTTACTGCTGCTAGTGTCCTTTGGTTGCTCAACTACTTGAATGACGAAATTGGCAACAATGACACTTATTAGGTTGTGTAAATTTGTTTGCCTATGAATGATGTATCTTTTGTGTGTTGCTCCCAAGTCAATCTGATAAACATACTTGCACAATTATGTTTACTCACAAACTTGTACAAACTATAATATATAACATGTCTTTGTTTAAAGATTACAGGGCATGCCCCACTTAAGTTTTCCGTTCATTTGAAAACTTAAATACGGCCGCATGAGCAGCTTGTACTTTGAACTTTCTAATATGAAGTAAAATTGGCCATTAAACTCTAAGATACTGCTGCCATGAACATGTTATTCTCCTTGCTGTACATTCAAGTATCCAACCAAATAATCTTAAGAAAAATGTTTTAATTGAAAAGAAGAATAGCATCATGTCCAAGTTCAAAACATAAAGTTTCATGTCATAGTGGTCAAAATGCTTCAAACGGGCGAAAACTAAACAAGGAGTTTCATGTCCAAGTTCAAAACAATATTTACTGGTGTCTTATGATTCTGTTGAGTTGTTCCATGTCTTCCACCACCATTTATCAAATCATGATGAGTACTCATTGTTTCAATAAAGTTTCTTAGAGAAGTTTTATGCCTTCTCATATGTCCCCCTAAAGCTAGCTTGTCCAGATATAAACTCAGCCCCACATATACAACACCTGTGAACTTTAGCTTTATGATTATTAGTAGCAGTCATGTTAGTCCTGCTCCTGCTAAATAATTGTAAAGTAAGAGCGGTGTTTGTGTTTGTAGGGGTCATATTTATGATGATCACTCACTTTGTTCACAAAAGTAGTTATAACTGCTTTTTGTTGATTTCTTGCTTGGTGCCAAAAGTATTTGTTGGGTTAAGATCCTCTCAATTTAATGTACACTTTCATTTGAACATTTGCAAAGAAATATACTCGTAGAATAAAATAATATTATTGTTTTATTTCATGAGTTTATCTCTTTTCAAATGAAAGTGTCCATTGATCCTCTTAATTGATCTTGCATATGTATATATTAATTAATTTTCTTGTCAAAATATAAAAGTGGAATTAATTAAGAGAAGAAATTAAAGTAAAGGGGTTAGAGTTAGAGATGAATGGGAGCTGTACTTCTTTTCCCTTATATTTATATTTACATACTTGATGATGTTGTGTGTTACATAGATTTGACAAAAACACATCGGTATCTTCTCAATTTAATATTCTTCTTGAAAATGTCATCTTATTTAAAGATCAATCTCCCAACTGCCATTGCTTGTTATGAAGAACTTTCTTTGGGCTGGGTTTTTTAGTTTTTCTTCAGATCTGGAAGTGAAGTGAGGGCTCTTGGTCTTGGTCTTACCTTGAGTTCCTTGCTCTCAATTAGTCTTCTGGACCCATTAATTGCCATAATTATTCTTTACTACTGAGTATTTGATTTAATATTTTTAGACAGATTTGGACTTATTTCATGCTACCAAATTGTTATCAAATGGATAAAACATGGTTATTTATAAGAGTCCTCTAGTTAGAACAAGTAGGATTGAAGTAGTAAAGTTTAAAATTTTGATAAGTTTTAGAGTAGCTTCTGTGCCAAATTCTGAAGTAATAAAAATTAAATATTTCTTCTCCGTCCTAATGGGTTCTAAGTTTTCCAGATTATGTGATAGAGATGGGAGAAATGGTTGGAGAAGATGGCTTAAAATTTATTTTAAATAATTTTTGTTGGTTCATTACCCATTTACTATCAGAAATGATTTGGATAGATTCACAAAACATTAGAAAATTTGAATGAAAATAAAATAAAATAATATTAATTGAAGTGACTGATTTTTTTAATTTTTTCATTTTATGTGAGTGTGTCTAAATCTTTTTGATTTAGGGTTGTGACAATGTTAGACTTACACCAGAGTAAGAAGGAAAAAATTGGTAAAAAAATGCGCCCAGTAAAAATTATACACATGACATGGCACAAAATGACTTTTTTGGTAAGGCACATAAAAAGGTTTGAAAATTGCTATTTAGGCACCTTGAATTGTTTACAAGATCTCAAACTTTTAAAAATATCTCCACATCAAATTATAAATTGTTCAACAATGAACGGTAGTTAAAGACAATTCATGACTTTTTAAATATGTTAGCGATTAATCAATCTAAACAACTCTTCTTCTTAAATATGTTAAACGATTAACCAATCTAAAAAGTGCTTCCTATTTTTTTTTAAGAGAAATGCTTATTGTTACGCAACGAAAGCGAAGAATTCTATATTTAGAACAATGCGGTTTAATCCACCACCTCATATATCGTGTGAATTGGCTACTTAAAATTTGGCTGACTTTTTTTACTAAAAAAAACAACATTCTTGCATTTCGTCTGTTTTGTATTCGTAACAAATAGCAGCTCTCTTTTTTTTTTTTAAGGTTTTGTTTGGATTGATGGAACATAACGGAGCGGAAAAGAACATAATAGAATGGAGCGAAACGGAATGGAATAGATAGTCCATTCCATTGTTTGGATATTTTATGATGGAGCGGAATAAACTTGTTGTTCCATTGTTTGGATTGTTGAGAGAATGGAATGAATTATAACTTTCTATTCCAATTTTACCCTTCTTTAAAAATACCATTATATAGAATTAAAGCATTTGTTTTTTAGGGATGAATTAAAGCATATATCTTCCATTAAAATGATTACAAAATATATAATTATAATATAATATTAACATAATATAATATGAGGTATGTCGCAAGTTGGAATTGTAACATAGGGTAGGTCGCAAGTCAAACTTATGACATGGGGGTCAACTTTTCAAAAGGATGGTAGTTTTGAAATTTTTGTTTCAACTAAGGTAGATTCAGAATTTTAGTTTCATTTTAGGGAAGAAAAAAAATCTCTTACGGTAGACCAAGAAATAACCTCCTTTTTATAGAGATTCATGACTAACTCATTACCCTAATCTTAATACTCTTATTAGTAGAATAAAAAATAATAAATGTAATAATAATTAGATAATATACACACTTTCTGACTTGTATCAATATATTTGTAACTTAAGAAACGATAATGTTCTTGAATATTAGAACTGATATCTTTGTACAATTCACACATTAGACTAAGTATTTTGTAGTATTGAAAAAACATCCTTAAACATGAGATTCATCAACACTTCTCTTATTTTATCAATTATTTTGGTATTCATCATCCATGTTAAACATCCCCTACACACACCCACGCGCATATGCACGCGTTCCTACATTGGATTGTGATGAGCCTAAATAGAGTTCTTGGCTCATTTCATCTTATAATATATCACTTGTTCCGATTGTTGGCTCAAATGGTTATGGGGGTTTCACCAGAGTAAAAGACATTGATGTTTTTCCTCACTCAAATTCTCAAGCCACCTTCGTCATACTTAATTCCGGCACATACAAGTTGGTATATTTAAACATATTTTCTAACACACACTTCTCTATTGTTTGAAATGTAATAGGTTTTCAAAAGTATAGATATGAGAGCAATGATAAGAACGACAGATACAACAAGAACGACGACGAGAACAACATGTACAAGACAACAGAGAGAACGGTGTTGTAAAAACAGACAAAGACAATGATAGCGAGAATGTCAGCAAGTACAATGATGTGTGTCAAGAGAAGATGGTCAGAAATAGCGAAGACTAGTGAAGGTGAAGATGAGTTAGGAAGGCGTCGAGTAACCATAAAGAAAAGAGACACGAAAGGTTTCTATTGAGAAAATAAGGCATGGTTTCTAATGTAAATATAAGAAAGAATATATGGAAATAAAACTCAAAAGAGAAATCACACAAATTGACGCACCTTCATCTACGAGACTACGACCATAGGAGTTCTTTCAACAACAATATTAATAAATCTACGACCATAGGAGTGTTGCGTATAGACCAATGCAACATTAGTTTATAGTATAGCATAGTTTCGTATAGACCAAATGCAGCACTAAGTATCACTTTATGCCCCTAAATATTACAGTGGCCGAAAAATATGTTTCTAGGATTGACCTCAGACATATTTACACAGATAATGATCCTCACGACCTGCTAAAAAGTGAGTAGAACATGAGTTATTTGCACCGTTTCATTCACCTAACCACAACTGTTCTCAAAATTGATTTGAGAGGTATGTATGCATTTGGAAGTATCAACCAAGTTATAATCAAATCATTTTTAAAATACACTACTAACATTTTCTTTGTAATACTCTTCCGAAAATTGTTCATTCGTTTATCCAACGAAAGTTAACTCACGCTCGACATTTTTTAACGATAGTTAACTCACACTAGTACTTTTTAAACTGGTTCGATCATTTTTTATGTCGGATCAACCATCTTAAAAGTGTCAACGTGAGTTGAATACCGCTGAAAAATGTCGAACGTGAGTTAACTTCCGCTGAATTAAGGAAATGGTCAATTTTTAGAGAGAGAAAAGTAATTTTCTACTCTTTCTTTATTGTGAAATTTTTTGGCCCAATGGATGCCAAAGAGAAAGTCTTTCATGAACACAACCCCAAATAAATATTATTTAGGCACACTCACATGAAATTAACAAAATTAAACAAAAAGTAATTAGTCATATCAAATCATATCATGTAATTTTATTCTCTTTTAATTTTTGCTTGACTTTGTGTGTGTGCCTAAATACAAAAGATTTGTGGCTGTGCCCAACCAAGACTAGCTCGGATGCCAAAAGCTCCCCAAAGTAAAAAATAAATAAAAAATACAAATTCAAAAACAACAATTTGTTGATTATTTGACGCCAATTTAAATGTGTTAGTTTAACTTCTTAAAAAAATTAATGTACCTTTTTATATTGGTAGAAAAATTCAAATAAATATCTTGTAAGATATGAACTGAATCATTATCCACTTGATCAACATTATCCCTCAAAAAAAAAAACTTGATCAACATTCATTTGTTGATTATAACACTTCTGTTTTAAGAAAATATAACACTCACACATTTCAACAATCTCATAATCCCTATATATTACGTCAAAATAAAAAAGGTTGCCCTATATAATGGCGGAGCCAGAAATTTTATAGAATTCGGGCAAAAATTTTATCGCAAAACGTTACTTCCTTCCTACGAATAATTTCACATTTCCTGCAGTTAATTTCATATTTCCTGCAGATAAATTCACATTTCCTGCGGATATATCTTTCATGCGGATCCTAAAATCCTAAAGTCCTCACCTGAAAACCTACATCCTTGACAAAATCTGCAGAAAATGTGTTTCCTACGGAATTTACGCAAACATCCGCAAGTAAATCCGTAGAAAAAGCTAAAAGGCCTTGCTAACCCAGGCTAGCTGGGGGTGGCTCCGCCCCTGACCCTATATAGATTATATGAATTTCACTTAACTGAAGATTACATTAAATGAAATGTTAAAAGAACATTCTTCTATATTAAGTTTATAAGTTTAATTATTAATAAATATTGAGACTTACATATGTTGGGTCTAGTAGAATAAACTAAATGTAATAGATTGACCTAGTTGGGTCTAGTGGAATGAACTAAATTTTAATAAAATAAACTAAACTCAATCAAAATAACGAATCAATGATCAAATCTTAAGAGTTATTCATATTTAGTATTTAAATAGGTCTCGAATATGATTAACTCCTTTGGAAACAATGCAGAAACAAACCGAATAAGACGAAGGGAAAGGAGGCCCACAAATCGGAACAATATCTTGAAAATATGTAGCAGTCTCGACATTGAGCTTTGTTGCTTAAGATTCATAATGTATATGTATATGTAGCTGTCCTTACCGACCGACCTTTCATCCATGACCATGTTCACGACCATGACATGCGCCCACTCTCTGACTCTGATGTACTAGCTGCTAGTAAGAAAGAAACTTTGTTATGCATAGGCTATTACGTGAAACACTTGCAATCTTGCATTACGCATCACCATTTTTTAGACATATTTTCCATCCTATAATCTTGCTGTTTGTCTGATGAATGATGGAACATGTGTGGCTCAAAATCATCTCCATCCATAAAAATGGACCCTAATAACCAGAGATATTTGTATTTGCCTGAAATGAATTGATAGGCTCCATAACTCTCCATTCATTGAAGACATGTTTCTCCAATTCTTTCACTTTCTTGGTGATATTATGAGTTATGTATAGTACTATTTATTTCTACGCGCCGAAATTGACTTTCTCCGGAGATTTCGCTATCATTAATTAAAATTATCTTGCTGTCGGTAAATAACTGTAGTTAAGATTGTCCACTTTTTTAAAAAAAAATTATAATAGTTTCTAGGGCAAGATAAATTTTACCGTCTAAACCAAGATATATATATAAAAAAAACGAGTTAGCGAGGTACTAAGATAAAAAAGAGAGTTTTTTGTTTTTGTTTTGACAAAGATAAAAAAGAGAGTTATTGAGGTAACTGTGAATTGAAATCTAACAAATAAGGTTATTGGTGAAAAAAATAACTAATGTTTTATAAGACTCTCACATGACAATTAATAAGTGTCGGATTTAGGGAGAGTCTAGTGGATCATCTACGTTGGGTTAAGAGCAACTACATAAGTGAGTTGAACACTATAATTTATATCTAAAATTTTAAAGCAGTTAGATTATGGGTCATCGCCTATTTTGTAAACGGTGTGACACTTTCAATTCGTAATTTTTATACAACAAGTGCATGTGAAGTGTGATGAGTCCTTCAATTCTTTATGCTTCCTCTCAAGTGGAAACTTTTTTCATTTTTCTTTCACAAACACTTACGCTTGTAACAAGAACCAACAAGACACACCATCTGATCACTATTGTTAAGAAAATTTTCAAGTCGGTAGATCCATCGGTATAGATACCATTGTTGGGTCATGAGGGTGAGTCAGTGGAAAACTCCACATTAGGCCAATAGCAACCACACAAGTGAGTTGAACATTATCCTTTTATTGAAAATCTTAAGACGTTAGGTATACATGTCTTGTCACTTATAAAATATTCAATCTCCCCTTTTTCTAAACGATATAGGACTTGCAACTCTCACTTGCTACAAAACAATAAGAACCCTTGTCAGTGTTTTTTGAACATTGAGACCTTCCCTAACTCTGATGAGACTTTAGGTCGAACTCACCTAAAAAAATTTTATGATAAAATAAAATAAAATTACAATTAATAAATAAATATTTCAAAGATGATAGATACATTGAGGGCTTTGAGAGACCTCAACAGTTGTGGTAGCAAGTTATAAATTATGTTATGAAATACAAGGTAGCTAGTTATGCTAACCATGATGATGTGAATGCAAAGCAACAAGTTATGGTTAGTTGGACTCTACCGCTATCAAGTTGGGTTAAAATCAACTCAGATGGAGCATGTCAAGGAGGCTTGCGAGGGGGTGTGGTAGTTTGATTAGAGGAGATGCAGGAGAGTGGCTATGCGGTTTTCCTAAATTTTTGGGCAAATGTAGTACATATGTTGCATAGTTGTGGGGCATTATGGAGAGTTTGACGCTGGCTAGAAGATATGGATTCTAAGGTGGTTGTGAGGAGCTTAATTAGAGATGGTGATGTTGGAGCGGCAAGGTTCCGGTTAGTTCAAAAATTCCGCCAATTGCTAGAATTAGATTGGGAGGTTAAGGTGCGTTAAACGTACCGCGAAGCTAACTTTTGTATAGATGTCTTCGCAACAATAGGTCGTAGAAGTAGTTCCAAGATGATTATTTAGGAGCAATCTCCAACTCATATTAGCTCGTTACTTTTTCCTCATTCTGTTGGAATATTACATTCTCGTAGTGTTATTTTATAGTTGTTTCTTTTGAACTTTGACCCTCTTTGTTTTTAAAAAAATAATTTTATTAAATGGAATCAGTAGCTTGTTGTGTCCAAGTTTTTCTTTTAATCCATAGAGGTTCAAATGATCATATCGCACTCTACTTGAAAAATATTACGAAGATGTAACAACTTGTAACAATTGTATCTGTTGCTAACCTATTTATTTTAGTTAAAGTATATGTACGTGTACAAGTATATGTACGTTGTACAAACATGTAAGTGTACAAATTTGAAGTTGCTACACATGGGGTACACATACGAATACTGTCTACCTTCTAGAATGAGAATGGTGATGGGTAACCTCCTTACCCAAAACTTATATATTGTCACACATACCAACCTCTATAATCTACAACCACAACGAAGTACAATCAATATTGTGATCGATAGAGTGGAAGCCAAAAACATAACTCTCGTTTTATTATTAGGAAAAGTCAAATATTGTATCATTAAAACTGTCAATTTGAAACAACTCAATGTAATTTGGGTGAACACTAACGGGTCACTATATTATAGATCAGGCCGGATTTGCCAATTAATTACGAACCAGTTTTTTTTATCTTATTTTCGTTCTTTTGATTTTTTAACATATGAATTTTCAAGATTCATATGATTTTGAGAAAAAAAAAAGAAGCTAATTTTGTCTAAATATGATTTTTAGATGGAATGCATATTTTTTATTTTATCAAAATCATTGAAACACATCAGTTTATTATTAAAAAGAGTAAATTACACTCCCCTCCCCTCAAAGATGCATGAATTACACTTCCCTCCCCTCTTAAGTTAAAATATACACTCCCCTCCCCTCTTATTCAAAACATATTAGAATAAATTTCACTCCCCTCCCCTAAGAGAAGCTTGAATTACATCCCCCTCTCCTCTTATGTTAAAATCTACACTTTACTCCCTCAATATTCTTTTTTATTATTTCTAATAATCTAGCAAAGAATAATAATTTATCACACTTAAAAAAAATAGTATTGTGGGTCTATTTTAATATAATAAAAAATTGAATACATATTTTTTGCTATTTTTTATTCAAAATTTATTAACATGTAGTTTTAAACCCTATTATAAGATATGAAACAACCCAAAACAAAATTAAAATATATGAAAAATTACTAAAATCATTAAAGCATGATTATTTAAAATTTAATTTTATACTCTAATTTATAAAATCAACAGCAATATATTTAAATTTAATTATCATTGACATTTAAACTATAAAGAAATGAATTAATTTTTCTTAAATGGTGATTCAAAATTAATATATATTATAAGAATATTTATTTATGTTCAAATAGATTAAAGTGTAGTGCATATTTAATTATTAAGGGAGGGGTTTGTAATTCAAGCATCTTATAAGGGAGGGGAGCATAAATTTTAACATAAAAAAAATATTGAGGGAGTAAAGTGTATATTTCAACTTAAGAGGGGAGGGGAGTGTAATTCAAGCATCTTTAAGGGGAGGGGAGTGTAATTTACTCTATTAAAAATAGTATTTAACATTAAAAAAAAAAATCATTGAAACACATTCAATAGTATTTTACTCTATTTTACATTAATATATCTTAACATCAGTTTTTTTACAATTTTTTATGTAAATTCTTCTGAATTTCTTATATAAACCCCCATAAATTGGACTGTTTTTTTAGATTTTTTTATTGCAATTTTTTATGTAAACTCTTATAAATGTGTTGTAAATTTTTTCTATCCAGACTTTATAATAATCCTGACTCCAAATTCATCATTCATGATGAGATTAGATACATAGAGAAATCTTATACAAAAAATAAACTAAAATTCAATGTACTTTTTAAAAAAATACAACGTGAACGGGGATAAGATTGTTAAGTTGAATGACTAAAATACAATTAAGTCATTTTAAGTTTTAACACATGCTTGCACCATTTTGTCTTTTTCTGTTTTTTGGCCGGTGGGTTTGGGACCCTCTATGTTTTCTTTAGAATAAAAATTTCATTGTCAACAAAAAATACCAATCATATCGATTTTTTAGTTAACTTGTTTGCAACTTTGAATCCTTGCTATAAAACTGTCTGCTTACAATTTAGGAAGAGCAATAACAATTTGTCTTGTAAAAAAAATAACATTTGTCTATCAAACTTTGGAAACTCACATATATAGCCGGTCTTAATCTTAAATAAATCCAAACACAATTTTAACTGATTTTTTATGTTTGCAGAGTGTAATGGACTCTATTTCTTTCATATATTAATCGACATGTATAATTCATAGTAAATAAACCCAAAAAATTAGAATGATAAACATGGAAAAATAACTTAATTTTGAAAATTTTCAAAATATTTTTATGGTGATTTGTAGTGTCAATTAAAATTGATTGGACATGTTAATTAATTATTATTACCCTCCAAAAATAGCTCATCTTTTTCTCACATACTTTTTCCCTTTTGGTTCCCTGCACATGGCAATCAAATGATTGTATTTTTGCCCTAAGACACTTAACTAACATTCATAAGAAATGCTTAGAACATGCAACACTATGCTGACACGATGTGAAACTGTAACAAACAAATGCATAGATCAGTAGAATAAATACGTGAAGGGATTGTTTTTGAACCAAGACAAGAAATAATTTCATCAAAATGGAAATGGTCAATTTATGTTCTATCTACAATGCCTAAAATGACTTCTAAAATAAGCACTTTTATTACAAATATATTATTTTTTAATAAGCTTGTCCGCCGCACCTTCTCACCAGTGATAGATTAGTCTTCTCCCTGATCCATGTATTGTATGATATGATATTCTCCCAATCTAAAATCTTATTTGTCACGTGATGGCCCCACTCAATACAGCTGTAATTGCTGTAACTCAATTTCAATATTGAATTGACCAATCAGTATTAGCCTGTAAACCAACATACACTGGCCCATTTCCACGTCAATGCCACGCTCTATTCTTCCTTCTATCTGATGATTGTTTCAAATTTCAAACTAAAAATGTATGCCACCGGGTTTTGGATAATCCGCTTCTATATATATAAGAAAAACTTGACATAAAATTAAACGGAACAGTATTTGATTTGAGGTTATCAAGTTGTAGTCCTTTGCCAAGTAGCAACCCTAGAGATACAAGTTAGGATACACGTAAACACTCTCAAGTTAATATATTAGTAAGAGTGAGATATATTGAAAGGTTAGATGTTACATCTTTTGTGTTTGAGATGAAAAGTGTCTTTTATAGGCATATGTATTGAAATGTTGTACGGTAGATAAGAAAAAGTTATTGGTGGCAGGCCATCAATGTTTATCTCGTGTCTGATGAAATTCGTTTGAGTGTTATGAAATGAGAGAATTTTAGTTAGTCGTTGAGGCAATGATGAGACGGAGTAATTCAATGTTGGTTGGACTTGGTCTAGTAAGTGTTTTTGAACCTTAACGTTTTGGGTTCCATATGAAAGGAATTTGAGGCTTTGGCCAATACTGAACAAATATTAAATAAATTACAATGAGAATATACCATTTTTTTGGTTATATGTACAATATCATAATTCAAATATTAAGAAAAGTTGTTAGCATCACCGTACCAACGTGTGAATTTTGAGTTGTGATTTTAGTTTACTTTTGTTGTAAGAAACTTTGTATGACATCATTGTAAGAAAAAATTATAGGAATATTAGTAGAATATTATTATGTGGCAATGAAATGGAGTAAAATTAACTAAGCTTAAATGATAGCAGTCATAGCGTATTCGTAGTATTTATTTGGGTTTAAGAAGAGGAATAAGGTTAGTGATGGTGATTGATAAATGATGTGAATGGTTTTGTGGTGCTTTTTGGACGGTTTTGATAATTATAAACACAACACAGACAAAGACAAATGCTGCACTACCACTCCATCCAAACACACAGCAAGGGCGTCACGTTGTGGTGGTCCTCTTCACCTCATTGTTTTAAATTTCATGTGCGGCGGGGAGGCGGAATTTTATATTCATTTAGTCCTTATCATGCTATTCTTTTTCAATTAATTATGTTAATTTGTAATTTTTTAAGAAAAAAAAACTAATTCTTTTTCAATTAATTATGTTAATTTGAAATTGACAGCGAGGAGAATAAAAAATAAAACATTGAGATTTGAGAAGAACACACTTCACAGTTTCATGGATATATTTTTTGATAGAAACATATGTTAATTGTTGTTTTGGTACATCAAAACATTCACATTTGTTTGAAAGTGAAGTTAATATAAATTTACAAACAACACTTACACTTTTAAACTTGATTAAACATATTTTATAAAGGAAAAAAATTGCAAGATGGCTTCACACAGGACCCGAAACTGATAGTGTTGTGAACTTTAGGTTAAAGCGTTGGCAAATCTTCTTAGAATGTAATATTAGGTTTTTATAGAGTGTAAATCATTTTAAAACCGGCATAAGAAGAACAATGTAATTTTTTTAATCTCTTGTCAAACCTAACATGTTTTCAATGTGAAACTTTGATTTTTCGCATTACACTCACTCACATTAATACTATTAAGGTTGTTGCTAGGATATGATGAATGACTCGATTGATTGTTAATAGTGGCATATCTCTTCAGGGACCAACGGGGGCCACGGCATCCCCTAGGTTTTCCTTATATACTATATTAGTTGTATTTTATCATCAAATTTCGGCTATTGTGGCAGTAAGGGAGTGCCATAAAATCCTAAATGTCGTGAGTTCGAGACTTCCGCGTCTTCGCGAGTTTGAGACTTCCGCGTCTACTTTTTTACATTTTATCTTCTAATTTTAAATATTGTATTAACAAAAAACGTTTTCAAGAGATTTCGAACCCACTTCCTCTTATTACTTTCAAAAAGTTCATTACACTAAACCAGTTATTAATCATAGATACTTCTTGAAACCATTTAATATATATTCCATAAAAGTTTGGTACCCCCAACAAATAAACTCAAGATCCGTCACTTCACTTATTGTTAATGATATCATATTAGGTTTTTTATATGGGGTCTCTACCATTTTTATAAAATTGACATATAAAGTGTTTTTTATAAAACTCTTGTCAAAATTGATTCGTAAGGTAAATGGTATCACTTTTTTTCTTCATTTGAATTCAATTTTTCTAAAAAATCAAATCAAACTTATGGTTAGCTATATTAAACTACGAGTCTAATTCAAAAAAGACTATCTTCTTTTTTTGGTTAAGAACGAAACTACTCGTTTGTTGACTCAAATAATTACAAATTGCTAGCTGTTTAGGCAACCGCTAAATCAATCTCAACCTCACAATTTCACATGCATATACCTAATCATTGACAAACTCCCCAAAAAATTAACAATATAAGCTCTGACAAAATAAGAGAATATGATGTTGTTTTATTTTGAGCCATACGCCATGAGTTAAAAATAAAACTTGCTCTCTTGTTTTGTCTACAACATTTGCAAGAAAAATCACGAGTTATTCGAGTTTTGGACTTCAAAGTTTATGAGTGGGGCCATTTGGCTCTCAATTTATTTCGTATCAACACACACATACACATATATATATATATTTAGAGTAGAGGGACTCACTATAAACTTTTTTCTTAAGGATAGGACGCACTATAAACCTGTGAACAGAAAAATTTAAGTTGGCATATGCCACATAATATCCTTTCATATTTCATTTTATATTATCTAAACAAACTCTGGTCCATTACCTAAATTGTTTTAAACACATTAAGAGTTAAGACTGTGATGACTCGCATATTACAAAATATACTAATGTTGCAGAAGTTTTACTTTTACTAATGTAGTAGTTCAAATCTTTTTTAAAAAAACTAATGTAGTAGTTCTACTAGTACGTATTAACCAAAAAAATAACTCTACTATTACATCAAAATACCATCCTGGGCCCCGTCTCGAGGTCTAATCCACCATATGAAGAGCTGTATTAGAGGATATTGTATTGTATTATAATAAGCTTGAACAGATCCAATGGAATCATTAGACATCACAATCTCGATGAACAATATTTATTTTGTTTGATCCAAGTAAATATTATTTAACACTTTTGATATTCATAATCTGCCAAACCGACTTCATTTTAATTATTTAGCATGATGAATTAATTTGAAATGTTTGACAATATATATGACGATGATTACGATTTTAAAGTTTCCTTTGAAATTGATCTCATTTTCAGTGACTAGTGAAACAATGACTTTCAATATTTGGGACAAATTTGAAGATTCACTCATTCATAAAGCGATTTATGAGACAATAATTAATTCAATACATTTTTATTGTTATTATTTTACCTATAATTTTTTTACATATTTTATAAAAACTAAGGGGGAGAATTCAAGAGACTAAATTAATTTTTATAGCGAGGGAAACAAACATATATAAGCAGGATCCACCAAAAGAGGGGCTTTAGAAAATTTGGTGCTATTTTTTATTTTTTTTGCAAGAAACATTACGTTTAACATTATTTTTGGCCAGGTATCCCACATTTGATATGCATATCATCTTAATTTCTCAAAATAAATTGAAAATCTTATCGCTATAACTTTAATGCATAAATTTGTTTTCTAGTTTTGTCAAAAAAAAAAAATTGTTTCCTAGAAACATTTATACATGAATGAAAGACAAAAATATAAATCATTCGTTTTGAAAGCGCATGACCCTTCGAGACAACATATCAAGTAATAGGGGGCATGTATTTTGTATAAATAAATAAAATATATACAATTAAAATATTAGTAATATATCTAGAAAGACCTAACGGTGCAATTTGTGGTTCACTTGCCTTCCATTATTATGTAATTATAACTTAAAAAAAACCAATGTATTTTGTTTTATTGCAAAAGTTGAGATAAAAAAATGCAACAATCGACATATTTTAATAAATTGAGAGCATCTCCGTCAAACCCTAAAACCAATTGAGACAACATATCAAGTTAACATAGGATGTAAGTGTTGCGTTGGATTAGTTTCAACCCTTCAATTATAATTTCTAAAAATAAAAAAGAACCTCTAATTATAAATAAAAAATAAAACTGAGCAGTACTTTTGTAATGGCTTATAAAATAGTTTGATGATAACGTATTTAAATAGATGATAATGCATCACCAAAAAAAAAAAAAATAGATGATAATGCAATCATTAACAACCAGTGATTGCGACTGAGTTGGCAAATCATGTTCCTAATATTTAATCCAAAACAAACACATTGAATTAATCCATCGAATACACAAAACAAACACAATTGAATTAATCCATTGAATACTCATTAGGAGTACTCTTCATTTGTAAATGTAACTATTACTCCAAACTTGAGACGGTATACTTTTCTCACCCGTTACACATTTATTTGTCGCTAGTTTGGTCCATTATTTTTCGCAAATAACGATAATAGGTACACCACATTCTTTTTTGAGAGGAGGGTACACCACATTCTTTCTTAAAATTAAAACAAAGGCACACCACATTCATTCGAACTACTTGGTGAAGGAAATATGCTTAAAGGACCTGATAAAACGGTTGGGATTATTGAAGTTGTCATGCCAAGTGAAGAAACTTTTAGCAATATTTTTTTTGCGGCATTTCAATACTTTTTAAATATTGCAGTTTTCCATTTTAGAAATAAAAACCATACATATTATGTATCATAAGTTTTTTTTAACAAAAGAAACATAAAATATGGAAAACTGAAATACATTTTTGAATAAGTAAAATGCCTCGAAACAGAATATTTACGTGATTCAAGGGGCACAGGGTTCACCTGTTTGCATGATAAAACCACTACGTACAAATAATTGAGGGGACCAACTTAGTTAATAGCTATGAGGAAAAAAAACTCAGCCACTCCAATCGTAGGCCATGGATTGGAGGGAAATCAAATTCAATTACCGAAAGGCACATTTTTTTTCCTATAAAGGTAACGTTACCCAAAAAATGGGATATTATAAGAAAAGTCACAAACCTACATACCACATTTTTATTTTATGTTTTATTTTCATCAACGTGTCAGTCGCAGTCTGTTAATAATAACTTATTTTTCCGGTGGGCAGTGCTAATCTTCTAATAATCTTATCCATTTTATTATATTAGTGATTAATCATGTCATTAGATTATTAAAATTGTTGCATTATGCACTACAACAATTCACAATTACTTCATTTTATTTTATGCTCACAAGATAATCATAACAATTCTATTGCTATCTGTTAAAAGAAAAAACAATTCCATTGATATAGTCATGGACTACGTCTTAAAAGTAAATGAAATGTGTAGTAGGTGCTATTGCTCTTGGAACAATCTAGACATCAAAAAGGCCAGAAATAATTACCACTAATAAGCTGCATGACGTGGCTCTTATCCATCTCTGACACGTGTCAGTTCAAGAAAGGGGGATCCCCATATTGCTTTGCTGTATTTTAGAGCAACGCCAACACTTGTGATGAGGATATATCCAAAACATTTAAAATTGAAATAAATAAATCTTGACAAAAAATGAATAAATAAATAAACACAATAAATTAAGAAATGGAATTAGATTTTCTTTTTAAGTCCTAACCCAACAAAAACGTTGAAATTGTTAGTCGAACATTTTCATTTAAGTAGAAAAGTCAAAACCTCACATTTACACGTGAGTTTTAACGGTTCTAACTGCTTTATCTATAAATCAAAACAATTAAATGAAATGATTTGAGTCCTTTTCAAATTAATCAAAGATATTAGATTCCAATTCAACCTAAAAAATTGAAAAACATTTATTCTTCTAAAAAATAAGTTTGTAAAAATTTACTCAAACTAAAAATTTATTGGTTCATACCAACAAAAGGAAAAGAATAACATGCATGTAAAAAATTTATTGGTTCACACAAAAAAAAGGAAAAGAATACATATACATGTCACACAGGCTGTCACCAAATAACATTGTTTCTTTTCTGGCTTGGTTTTTATTAAAACGTTGATTCCTCCCAATTTTGGAGGTATTATGAAAAAAATAATTAATAACTAATATTGAAATATTTGAACCGGTAACCCGTTACAACCGGTGAACCTAAAGGCCGGTCGTTCTCCATATAAGTAACACACAAGCATAGGAAGCGAAATCAAGCAGAAGCGAAAACCAGAAAGCGCTTTCACAGTAACTCAAAAGAGTGTTTACAAAAGCGATTATTTCAACATGCCGATCAGAAACATCGCCGTAGGAACTCCTCAAGAGGCAACTCACCCAGACACCTTGAAAGCTGGTTTGGCTGAGTTCATCTCAACCTTCATCTTTGTCTTTGCCGGTTCAGGTTCCGGTATCGCATACAACAAGCTTACCAACGACGGTGCTGCCACCCCTGCCGGTCTCATCTCTGCCTCCATCGCCCATGCATTCGCTCTCTTTGTTGCTGTCTCCGTTGGTGCTAACATCTCCGGTGGACATGTCAACCCCGCTGTCACCTTCGGTGCCTTCGTTGGTGGTAACATCACCCTCCTCCGTGGTATCGTTTACATCATCGCTCAACTCCTCGGATCCATCGTCGCCTCCGCCCTCCTTGTCTTTGTTACCGCTTCGGTAAGAATACATTGTCAGCTATAAAAGTTAGTTATATTATTTAGTTACTGATCTAATACGTAAGAGTTTAATTTTCATGCAACTTTAATATAAAGAAAGATTGATCAGCAAAAGTTGATGTATATGTTACTCTTATATATAGAACGGGAGTGAGTATATGAAGTGTTACCCTATTAGCAAGTAATTATGATTGATGATATGAAATTTTTTGATTGCAGTCTGTTCCAGCATTCGGACTATCAGAGGGAGTTGGAGTTGGACCAGCTTTGGTGTTGGAGATTGTGATGACCTTTGGATTGGTGTACACAGTGTATGCTACAGCCGTTGACCCAAAGAAGGGTAACATTGGAATTATTGCACCAATTGCTATTGGTTTCATCGTTGGTGCTAACATTTTGGTTGGTGGAGCCTTCACCGGAGCATCCATGAACCCAGCAGTGTCATTCGGGCCTGCTGTTGTGAGCTGGAGCTGGTCCAACCACTGGGTCTACTGGGCTGGCCCACTTATCGGTGGTGGAATTGCTGGGCTTGTCTATGAGGTTCTTTTCATCAACAGCACCCATGAGCAGCTCCCAACTACTGACTACTAGATGGGAAATGAAATTTCAAATTGTGTATTATTGAATCTCTCTCTGATTTCTATTTCTATTTCTATTTCTTTTTCTGTGAATGTAATTTCCTTTGTTGTGTCCTTTTTTAATTATTGAGGGTTGTTTCTTTTGTGTTGAAAAATGGTGGCCGTTGATCTTTGGTTGTACGTTGGTTAGTGATGATGGAATGGTTAAATTATTTTGTACATGCTTGGCCTAGCAAGTTCTTAGTCAGCAGGTCCACCACTGAATCAATGTTATAATTTCGGGTCTGCTTCGTTGTATGATTGATTCAACTTCTTTGTTTTTTCTCCCTTCAAAAGAAAAAAGAAAAAAACTTTGCTTTTGTTCTAGCAACTTCTCTTACAATTGATTAAAATGATTGTCCTTTTTGTTTGATTTAACTCTTACTAATCATAATGGAAATGAAACTTGTAGAAGAAAAAGGAAAAGAGTTAATTAATGATGCTATAGTACGACAATGAGTTTAGGGAAATATGGGGCATATGCCACATAAGGGGCCCCATGTGGTTTGTACTAGAAAATTAATATGGGAGAATGAATGTGGAGTGGTTATAGAGAATGGACTTGAACCAGATGGAGTATTATCCCTTAGACCCCTACGCATCTCTTATTGTTTTTTTGGTTAGTTTGTTACTTTTCTCTTATTGGTTTGATAATCAATTGTTTTGATTTCTTATATTTTTTGAACTACATATCTCAAGCATCCTAATGATACCATCACATGAAAACACCCATAAAATAAAATGTGACTAAGTGGACCTCAAGTATACAATAATATTAATATATGTATAAACGATTAATTTCTTTAACTAATTATTGAATGATTATCAGAAACCAGCAGAGTAGTTATTTATAGTAAAGCTTTCTTTTCTTAGAGGTTTATGTATATGTTTGGTATTACGGTAATTAAATTTGATTCTAACATTATTACTGTGATACTAAATCGACACTACTATTTGGGGTCAAATGAAAGAAATTAGAACTTCACATATAATAAAAGTTTTCAAAAATATGCTTTCGATAAACTTAAAGGACGGATTGAGAAATAATGTTAGAAATTGGCAGCAAGTAAGTGATATCGATAGAGAGAAGAAGATTGAGCTAATTCATGACATGGGCAAATTAAATGAGGTTACACAGCACGTGAAAGAAAATGAAAGAAGACTAATTTCCAAACTAAATGTTATGTGCCTTTCACTTTATGAAATGGTCCTTGCCATACGGCTTTTGTGCCATGCATTTTATTCAGGATTTTTTTTTTTATACCCTTGCCTTAATAAATTGTTTCAGAAAACCTCCGTGCCTTATTATACCCTCATCTATTTTTTTTGGGATTATATATACCCTCATTTCTATATTTAATATGAATTGCTCATTTTGTCCTTATATATAAACTAAAATCTTTTGGTTTGTCGCCATTTTTTCAGATTTTTTCAATTGAGAGCAGAGTTTTTCGGTATACATTTGTTCCAAAACTTTAGGTCAAAACATAATATAAAAAAATTTCTGGTTTATGACGGATTGACGGTGTTCTTTTGGTTTTTCGGGTGAATTTCCAATTTTAGTGCTAGGTGGTTTTGAGGGTGAAACAAACTGGGTATATGTTCGATTTATGGTTTAGCCGATCGATCCAATACAGTTTTAAGAACCTTGAACTTAACAATGAAAGGTTGCATGTCGTCAAATTCGGGGTTCGACAAATCTTTAGTAATTTTTTTAAGCATCAAAGCCTAGTAATTAAAGGTTGCATGCCATCAAATCCAGGGTTCGACAAATCTTTAAAGATTTTTGGGTTAATTATATTTTTGATCCCTTAAATATACCAACTGTTGATTTTAGTCTCTCTAAAATTTTTTATAGGTTTTTAGTCTCCCTAAAATTTTTCATTTATGGAATTGGTCTCTCCTCATTAAAGGTGATGACATGGCAACGCCATATGTGCAAACAAATTACATGGCATTACCACGTGGATTTTTACTTTGCTGACATGGAATTTTTATTTTTTTAAAAACAAATAATAATAAAGTTTAGATATGTTTTAAAAAAAATTAAAAATTAAAATATTTTTTTTTAAATTTTTTAAAAATTAATTTTTGTTACTTTTTAAAAATAAAAGTTCCACGTCAACAAAGTAAAATCCACGTGGCAGCGCCATGTCATTTGGTATGCACATGTGACATTGCCACATCACCTTTAAAGAGGAGGGATCAATTCCATAAATGGAAAATTTTATGGGAACTAAAATCAACAGTTGGTATATTTAAAATGATCAAAAACATAATTAACCCAAGATTTTTTAAACATCAAAACCTACTATGATTAACAGCGGTTTTTACTAGTTTTCTAGTCTGAATGTTGCTGATTTTTCTAGTTTGAATGGAGAATCGACTTATGTAACATGTGAGAGAGATTATCAAATGTAGAACCAAAAACAATATTTAATTTTTTTAGAGTGCTATGCCTTAACAATGAAAGGTTGGATTTAACGTCATAGTATCAAATCTAGGGATAAAGATAAAGTTAGTCAGGTAGAGTAAGTACCAATCAAAATCATTCATTTATAATCTCATTCTTTTGTCTTTTATTATTGATGTTATATTTATACATAAATAGTAAAAAACAAATAAATGATTTTTATTAGTGTAACTCAACATGAGTAACTCTATCCACATTTTCTTGATGAGTAACGTAGTCATCACCTTTTATTTATGTATTTTAGGCTTTTTTTTTCATACTTTTTTGGTTGATTAGGAACATTGTCGAGAGTATTGATAATGCATGATATGCCAATTGCCAACTGAGGGAAAAGTAAAACAAAGATTTCTTAATATTGACGTGAATTATGAGACAAACAATAACTCGGAAACATTTATTGCGTTTAACAATCTTTTTATCTCTAATTACTACCATAAAAACACAGGTTCTTTGGAAAACTGAGAGGATGCTTCTCCTATTGATTGCAAAGAAAATAATAATAGACTGTTAATAGTACACATCATATTATTGTCGCATTCCTTAATGCTCTCATATTGCCAAAACCACGATAAGTAATCAAGCCGTGACTTTCTTGGATGTGACTGAATTGACGATGGTGGCAAACTCAGGCCCCTGCATCTCAACAAGATCAACTTGTAAGTGACGATAACCTTCGCGGATTCCTTAATGAATTAATAGTATTGTCATTTTAGTCAGACTATTTTGAAGAAACCATATACCTTTAATGAAGCACCGCCAACAAGAAATCCATCTATATCTTCTTTCTTTGCAAGCTCAGCACTGTTACCTCCATTTACAGATCCTAAAAACAGATTAATGTTAATATACATCCACATGCAGTTGTGCTGGAAAAAAATTAATTAAACATTCAAATGAAAACTGTATTCCCTATTAATTGCGAATAGACTACTGAATTTAAACAAATTTTCTGCAATCAACAAGGCCATGGCCAATTTAATATCAATGAGATTTATTCATGTAGAAATGATACCTTTCTCCAATGGTTAATATATTGTTCAATTAAACTTATGCATAGGTCTCTACCAGAATGAAGAATAAACTCATTTAATACATACAGAATGCATCTTAGGAATGGGTTGACAGAAAAATAATGTCAGAGGCGGCAAACTTTCTCAGCACAAGAATTCATGATAAAGCGTGCAACTTTATTATACAGCATCTTACATTTCCACGACAAGTGAAAATGCAACTAAAGTTACAAGAAAAAGATTTACCTCCATAAATAATTCGTGTTTTAGATGCGACGTCAGCTGAGACATTATTTTTAAGCCAATCTCGAAGAGCTACGTGTACTTCCTGAGCTTGCTCGGGAGAGGCTACTTTGCCGGTACCGATGGCCCATACAGGTTCATATGCAATAACAATATTATCCCAACTAGGCACCGCATCTGTACATAACATATATAAATTATAATGGATGTTATGGAAGCAAGCAGCAAAACCAACACACACCCTCTCTTCTTGTTTTCTTTCCAAAGAAAATTGATCATGAAGAATCATAGCTTTCACCTGCATAAGCCTTCAATTGCTGGAAACAGACATCAAAAGTTTTCCCAGCTTCCCTTTCTTCTAACAATTCACCGATGCATGCAATCACTCCAAGACCCTCGCTCAAAGCATAGGCAGCTTTCTTTCCTATAAACTGTAGTTGACAATTTTCAGCTAATATCTTACTTTTCTAGATTTAAATATAAGAAGAAAAACAAGTACATGTATTTGGTCCACATCTTAAATATGAGCAAAAAGGTACATGTATTGGCTCCAAATGTGGACTATATATTTATGGGATCCCCTAATATGGTCCTTAATTTAAATGACCATCTGTAGACCTCAATAAATTACTTGTAATAGCCGGTCACCCTTTAGCAACCTTGTGGGAGTTGGCATTTTGTTTATATTTGCAATGATACACTGTAGTTATAGTTATGTGCTCTTTTCTTTCTCTCTGCCGTAAAAATCTACCATAACCGCTACCCCATCTTTGAACACAATCTATTCCTTTCAAAGCCATCCTCGTGAATCTTAAACTACCGCATATAAAAATAAAATTAGCTTCATAAATGGCTATTTTCAAGTCAAAGATGGATCTTAAGTCTGAACAATTTAAAAACTATAGACAAGACTTTCCTCATTTCAAGCAATATTCTTGTTTTATCTATTATCAATAACAATAGTAACAATCTCAAACAAGAAAACCATTAATTAGTTAGTTTATTGCATACCCAACATATATCTTTTCTGGAAGATAAAAAAAACGCATACTTGTTTTTGTACTAGCTATAGCTGTAACTTCAAAGGTGCGATTTTTCAAAACGGGAAATATTGAAGCTTTAATTTTCATTTAACTAGTACAAGAATTGCAAATGGGATTGAGGTTGAACTACAATCCAGCAAATTTTTAAGGATCCACAACTACTAAAGAAAAGGAGGTTTATAAGTAACCTATGAACCAAATTAACCAAACCCTTTAAACTATTTCTTTGCAAAACCGAAAAGAGAAAGGGCCCTATATTACAGTTTCTATGGAAGAGTTTTACACGAGAGAGAAAGAGTCCGGAATTGTGTATATTTTCTATATTTAAAAATGCCAAGCAGTCTCACTTGGCACCCCTAATAATGGTGACCTGTTATTGTGAGTAACTCATTAAGGTCCAACAATGGTCCCTTTAAATTGAGGTCCATATTGGGGGCTCCCATACACACACACATACTTTTTTGCTTATATTTAAGTCCAGAGGGACTATAAATTATGCATCCCTAGCAAAGATATTGACCATACTCTCTAGGAAATCCGTTGTAACTGATTTCTAAATTTGTTTTACCTCGTCTTTTTCTCCAATAACATGCCTTCGCTCGGAATGTCCGAGAATAACCCACTTGCATCCAAGATCTTTTAGTTGTTCCACACTGCAAGAGTCGAAAGATATTTATTGAGTGGTTAAGTTAACTTGTCAAATAGCAGCACAGTAGAAGAACACCAGAAAATAATAATATAAACTGCTGAAACATTAAAAAACGTCAAGTGGGAAAGACATTTGTGAAATGCAAAAGAATAGTATCTGTTAGAATCCAACTGTTGAAATTTTTGGGGCCTAACTCATCCTTACACAACCGGCTTGTAAGGTGAGGAGTGCCTCCTCTTTATAAACTCTGATCAAGCTTCCAATCTAACCAATGTGGGACTAAATCCACCCCCTCAAAGACAAGCCAACATAAGGCAACTAGGGGCAGATCGCATCGCAATTAAGGTGGAATTACCAACCCACCCCCTCACGCTCAGACCCAATGGGAATGAAGCGTGGCAATGCGGAATCCCGACAACGATGGATCCTGGATAGGCTCTAATACCATGTTGAAATATTTGGGGCCTAACTCATCGTTACAAAACCGGCTTTGAAGGTGAGGAGTGCCTCCTCTTTATAAACTCTGATCAAGCTTCCAATCTAACCGATGTGGGACTAAATCAACCCCTCAACGACAAGCCAACATAAGGCAACTAGGGGCAGATCGCATCGCAATTAAGGTGGAATTACCAACCCACCCTCTCACATTCGGGGCGGGATTTCCAACACACCTGAGGTGGAATTACCAACCCACCCCCTCACATTCGGGGTGAGATCTCCAACACACCCCCTCACGCTCAGACCCAATGGGAATGAAGCGTGGCAATGCGGAATCCCGACAACGGTAGATCCTGGATAGGCTCTGATACAATGTTGAAATTTTTGAGGCCTAACTCATCCTTACAAAACCGGCTTGTAAGGTGAGGAGTGCCTCTTCATAAACTCTGATCAAGCTTCCAATCTAACCGATGTGGGACTAAATCCACCCCCTCAAAGACAAGCCAACATAAGGCAACTAGGGGCAGATCGCATCGCAATTAAGGTGGAATTACCAACCCACCCTCTCACATTCGGGGCGGGATTTCCAACACACCTGAGGTGGAATTACCAACCCACCCCCTCACATTCGGGGTGGGATTTCCAACACCAACAGGCCTAACTTCATGCATTAGGAAAAAAAAAAACCAAAAGCTTTGACAGGGAAGAGAAAGCTAACCTGATTTCTCCGGTGAAAGCACCACCTTTTCCCACCCAAGAATTCTGACCGGATATTTCAATCCTATCTGTAACTGAGTTTTTCACCTGATCGATGTACACAAAGGGGGGTGCAACAACGACATCTGTACTTCTCACAAAATGGAAAAGCTTATGAAAACCAAATAACAAATATATCAAAGAGGTAATTAACAAAAAAAAAATCGACCATAAACCACATGCTTAATGTTATACATTTTTTACCAAAAAAAGAATGCTTCATTTTTTGGGGACACAATATAAGGTAAAGGAACCCTCTCAATTGTGGATAATCAACAAAACTCCTTGAGCCAACCAGAAAATGTACATGATTGCATACTGACCACATTGTGCATGTGCAACAAAAAAATACCAAAGAGAAAGAAAATGTAGGGTCTGGTAAGTTCAATGAGTCGTTTTGAAAGCACAGAGGAGTTCTCTGCACATGACTCATAATTGGATCCTGGAGGGAGTTCCTTTCATTTTTCTTCCTATTTTTTGTGCTGGAGTGAGTGATCACTAGTCCAATAGAGACTTAGGTTTATTTAATGAATCAAACATTTAAAACCATTTGGAATTGGAGTACATTTCATCAGCATTTTGCTACACCAAATATATTATCGATCTTGGTAGTTCATTTTAGATTTTAGGAGTTCGGAAGATGCATAATATAAAATTTTGTTGTCTGCTACAGCTTGTAACTAAAAACACATAGGATCAAAGATTGAATATGTCTTACCAACATCAGGCTCCAATTTTGCATTGTTCAGGTCAGAGATAAGCTTACTGATGGAGTCTTTTGTTCCATTCTAGAGATAACAAAAACGCAATAAAACTCAATATTAGAGTATTTTAAAGAAGAAAATAAAGTTGCATGTAATGCTGTTTCTAACTGAAATGGGAATTGATAGAACTAAGAAAATCAAATGCTTCATCTGTATTACAAGTGATTTAGTCTTTAGAGAGTGAAACAAAAAGACAACAACAACTGAACAAACCAAAACAAAAAACAAGTGTCTCTGTTAAAAAACCTGGTAACAATCGTAAGATTGTAAGAGAATAGTTTTGTTAATTTACACAAGCTAACTGGAAAACTTAAACAAAGGACGATGAAGAAAGTTGATCATACAGCCAATTATCTTGTGACATGAAGCTTGAGTAAACAGAAATTTTGGTCCTAAATGTGCGACATGTTGTCATTATAGTTCCCGGATGTATTGAAGTTACAAAAACATACCCGAGCATGTCTTTTGTTAGTCGTTTTATTGACCAGATTGAATTCGAAAACCAAACCAACTAACCAAAGACACATTCGAAAGCAAAGTAACTAAGGAAAAACAGGTCGGCAATATTTTTGTAATTTTGATACATTCGGTATTTATAGTGACGGTGTCTAACACCTTTCAAGGGCCAAGATGACTGTTTACTTCAATGAAGATAGCTATGATGTGAAATTTACATTCCAATAGTGTGCTAAGGAAAGAGTAAGATTCTCATGTCAGAATAATTAAACAATTCATATTTGAATCCAAAAAGTAAAGAAATGTGTGAGAAAAATACTTACACATTTCCAATTGCCACCAACAAAGAACTGAAACCATAAACAAAGCAAGCAAAATATCAATAAAATGTATATTAAAAAAATATATGTATTTGAAATGGGAATAACACAAAAAAATAGAGGAAAAAACGAAGTGGGAGGACCTTGCCAGAGCCAGCCATGGCGATAACGGTACGGGAGGGTTTGGAGGAAGAGATTGAAAAACGAAGATTGGGATCGAAGAGGGAGTTGGTGTGGGAATCGAGCTTGGGGGAGGGATGGCGACGGAGGCCAATGGAGAGTTGAGAAACGAGTGATGTTGAAGTTACCGCCATGGAAGATTGTTGGAAGCTTGTGAGAATGAAGAAACGAGGTTAAGGTAAAGTGCAGTTCTGGATCAGCTTTTTGTTTTTGTGTTTGGTGGGTGGTGGAGAGTGAGAGAGTGTGACTCTTTTTACTAGGAGGGTCCTTTTAATTTGGACCACCTATACTTTAGGTCCAAGTTGGACCAATTTTTTTTAAGCATTGATCAAATGAGACACACAGATTTTATAATAGTCTAACCGCATGGAATTACTCTCTTACTAGCATGCACATTCTCTCTCTATCCCAATCTCCTCCTTTCCTTCATTCTTTTATGTATTTTGTTGTTTCCGTAGATCAATTGATTATCAAAATTTTCACAATTTATTAAGTGTTGACAGCGGCGTTCAGTTTTCCCCTTCACCATAAACACAAATCATTTACCCTTTTGAAGCTAACTGTGAATTGAGGCAATGACGGAAGGAGTGCTTGTTTTTTTTGGCTACAAACATTTTTTTCACAAACCCACTATTTAACTAGTATCGATTTGGTCTCTAATTAAAATTTGATTTATTTTGGTCATTTAACTTCTCTCCATTATATATTTAAGTCCGTTAGTTTTAATTCAAAAACATTAGGTTTTCTTCATTTTCTTCTGAATTTTTTTTGAGATTCTTGTTGTTGAATGTTGATGTAGATGATATGAAGATGAAAAAGATGAGAAGAAGATGAAAAAACCTAACGTTTTTGAATTAAAACTAACGAAAAAGACCAAAATGTGTAACATAGAGAAGTTAAGGGACCAAAATAAATTAAATTTTAGTTAGGGGACCAAACCGATACTACCTAAATAGTAAAGGGACAAAAAAATGCAATTTAGCCTTCTTTTTTTTTGTCTATTAAGGGCCAAGATGACTCTTTTCTCAACATTTTCTTCATTTTAAATCTCTTATCAATATTTTGTGTGTATTTATTTTTAAATAACAATATCCATTTATTTTTCATATATGGTGAGGATCTAACTCCACAATTAAGAGATTCTAGTATAAATCCAAAAAGATGTTTAACCAGACAATTTTACTAATATCAATTGAGTTAGTCTTTAAACATGTTTTTATTTATTTATTTTTGAATAAAGAAAGTGCAACACTAAATGGTCTAACGTAAGTGTTTGATGTTTAATGTCTGAGTGTTTCCTTAAACAAAAATGTATAAGAGTGTGTAAATTTTTTATATCAAATTTGACTTCTAATCAATAAAATAATCAAATGAGGAGTACAAACTCCTAAAACTCACAAACATAACCATTTATTTTATCCTAAATAGTTGTTGAAATAACCTAAATCTTTTGAGGCAACTAACCCACCAAAGAAGAATCCAAGCTCAAAACAACCATCTTATACGCTCCAGCTTCGCCATGGATCAACTATTTAATTATTGTGTCTATCTATCTCGAAAAGCTTGCCTTCAAAAACACCCCTCAAAAGAAGTTGCCCAACCAACAAACTGACGTTTACTAGTCACAAGGCACCTGTGTTGATATTAGGTAGCTTCCATTAAGAATCAACAATAACTCTCGGAACACAACATGAGCACGAGCTTCAATAGAAGAAGCATTGCATGTAATGTATGATGTTCTGAAGAATCCTAAACCACAGTTTAAAGAGCCAAAAGAAGGAAGGATCATGCATGCACGAAGAGATTACGCCATGGCCAAATAAAGTGACACATTGTATCCCAAATAGCAAGTCGCTTATTACTATATATTAGCTTCATCGTCACAACATGTGTCGTTTTAACTTTAGAGTCAAAACAAAACAAAAAACACTGAAGCAAACCAAATTAAAATAAAATGTCTTGTTTCATCATGGGTCACACACACTTGCTAAATATCTATTTTGTCCCCTTTTCAACAAAAATTGGCAATTTATACTTCATGTCATTGTGACACGTTGCTTAAGTCAAATGGAGCACTATCTAGATCAAGATAAAGTGGCACGAGTCATTTAGCAGAATTTGTGGTGACGAGGAGGACTGTTCTGTTGCACACATTACAGATTTTTTTTCACGTTCCATCTTAATCCATGATGTGATGAAGTATGAATTCGAGCTTTAGAAATGGAGAACTGTTAAAATTTCAGCGATATCATTGTTTTTGTTACCTGTGTGCTTTTATCTTACTCAAAATAATTAGATTTTAAAATTGCACGCAATAAAATTTACCCGGTTATATTTATAAACAATTTTTTTATTTTTTAGACTCATTAAATAACCAATACATTTAGATTATAATATAGTCTGAATACATTGATTATTTAATGAATCTAAAAAAAACAAAAGTTGCTTATAAATGTGATCAGAAAAAATACTTTGATAAAACTCGAATTTTGGAAGTTCGCGCAATTTGTATGATCAACCAATAGATTTTTTTTAAGGGAATAAACCAATAGTATATATTTGACTTAAATAAGTAAACCGTCCATGTAAGATCATATGTTATTGATTTTCGTCCCTGAATCTTTTTTGTTTTAAAACAAACCCTGTAAGTTATAGACATTTTGGTTTTGGTCTTTGTCGTCATCACCTCTTACAAAAATGTGTATGTGACAAATAGAGGGTGATAGCATGACCGATCCACTATGTCAACGGGTCATTGAGATCGAATTACATGACCGAGTCATCCTATTCAATTTGATTCTTTCATGCGGTTCGACCAATGACTTAGTGACCCACCATCTTTACTGGTTTGATAACCAGTCCGGCTTTAAAAATTATGCTATGAATGCAAGGGTGCGATTTTAGTGTATTCCCTTAAAAAAAAAACTTTTAACATATATGATTGGTTGCGATTTATTTACTGCGGAACATAATATCAAAATGATTAAATTCGTATATATTATTGGTGTAAATATATTTACATTATCAATTGGTCATAATCGTTAAATTATTAAAAACGTATGATTTTAAACATAATTGTTTATGATTTATTCGTACTATATACAAATTACGAAGGAACCTTTTGAGTTGGCTTCTATGACAGCGACAGATCCAGGAATTTTAGAAAGCGGAGGGCACCACATATATATAAATTTGAAACATTAAATAAACATATATATATATATATATATATTATTTCATTTTTAATAGTATAAATATACATCATAATTGTCCTCCACGATTATCCATATTTTGGAAACATTGATTGATTTTCTCATTATCAATACCAACAAAAGTATCATTCTCTATATAAGTAACTAAAAGTTGTTTAACCATTCATCTCCCATGCGATTTCGCATCCGATTCTTGACAATATTCATAGCAGAGAAAGTCTTCTCAGCTGTTGCAGTTGCCACATGTTATATCAAAGATAACTCTAAAAGCAAATATACCAACGGATATGCAATGTGTCTTCTTATCTCAAATAGCTTTATGGAAAGATCACCAATCCCACCTAATTCTGAAAATGCATCATCAGAGCATACATCCAAGTAATAATTTTCAAGTTGAGAATAGAGTGCCAACAACTCAACACGAGAAAATTCTGAAAGATAAAATTCAGCTAAAGGATTCAACTTCTCCTTATTAAATGCAATAAAGGAATCTCTTGTACTTAAACAAGCTCACAAAGAAGCAACTCAGTATTCACTTCAGTAAAACGATTATTCAACTCAACTTGGCTACGTCCTTGGAATCTAATTCGTTATTGCTCGAATACGTCCTTGGAAGTCGCTCCTTGCCACTGAAGCCCAAACAACTTGGTTTACGAGTATTTCTCTTTTCTTTCATAACAATTTAATTCATTAAGTTGTTGTTATTAATTGCTGTGAATTTATTCAGTGGTCGCACTATAAAAGGAAATGTAAGATCATAGCACCATGTTGCAATGAAATTTTCGATTGCAGACATTGCCATAACCAATCTAAGGTTCTTAATTACTATACTTTTTACTTCCTTTTACCGCACCATAATGTAATGTAGTAATTCCCACACGATGTTGTTTTCACAGAATTCGATTCAACTTGATCCTCAGCACCGCCACGACATTCCTCGCCATCATGTTAAGAGGGTATGTACCTATCAACAACGTTAAATTCCTCTGTAATCATTATTTTCCCATAAACACTAATGTATAAGCTATTTCTATGACAAAAGATTAAGTTATTTCCGTATGAGCTATTTTCATAAAGGAGCTCAAAACAGTTCAAATAAGTCAACCCAAACATGCTCTAAATGTGGTTTAATTTTCAACTTCTGCACACTATGCCGTAATCTCATGGTTCTGCTTATTGAAGTGTAAGCAAATGCACAAGTTATTACTTTGAATCAATTCCACTATTTGATTCTATGCAATGTAATTTTTTTAAGATAAGAGCTAAATATACATAAACAATACTGCCTGCTTGATTTTATCTTTTCTTCAAATTTTTGGGTGTGATCTTGAATGGAAAAGCAAGCATTTATTTAGCACCGAATAATATATTGTTTCTGCAATTCATTTCCAGGTCATCTGTTCCTTGTGTAGCACTGAGCAAGATGTAAGTGTAAAACATGGCCTTATTAAAATTCTAGTAGTGAATTACTAAAAAAATTTTTTTTTGTAGTAATGGCATTTTTTACTTCTTATATTTGTATTTATACTTTGCAGGTTCAACAGGTTTGCATTCAATGTGGTGTTTGCATGGGTAAATACTTCTGCTCCAAATGCAAGTTCTTTGATGACGATGTTAGCTTCTTTTGTCTCTCACTTTATTCCCAACATCTTTTGTCTTTCTCTTTATGTTTTGGATAACTGAAGAATTATTTGTATTTTCAGGTATCAAAAAATCAACATCATTGTGATGAATGTGGCATATGCAGGTCCGAAATTTTCACATTCCTTTAATGTTAATTGTTATCATTTGTATTTTGACCGTCTATATTTTATAATATTCACAGAACTGGTGGTGAGGAGAATTTTTTCCACTGTAACAAATGTGGTAAGTTTTTTATTGAACATTGCTTCTCAAAAGAGACAAACTCTTTTCACTGTGTCAATTCAGTATTCAAACTGAGTGCTTTTCTAACTAAATCCCTGTCATGATCTCTTATTGTCTGTAGAATGTTGTTATTCAACACTGATGAAGGATTCACACCGTTGTATTGAAAAAGCAATGCATCAAAATTGCCCGGTTTGCTTTGAGGTAATTTTAGTAGGGCAAGAGCTAGGATATATCTAGGTAGATTTCTTTTTCAGATTGTTTGTACAAATCAGGTCAATCTACTCTTTTCATCTGTGCAGTTTCTTTTCGAAACAACGAAAGACATCACTGTATTGCCATGTGGGCACACCATACATTTGGGATGTGTGAGAGAAATGCAACAGCACTTCCAGTTAGTGTTATACACAACTAAAGAGTCTTCAATGGTTGTACACGTTTTGAGAATTGTCTTCTCTGTACTTATTTAAGTATTTGCACTTTTGCAGATATTCATGCCCTGTTTGCTCGAAATCATTGTGATATGTCGCGTGTGTGGGAGAAAATGGATGAGGAGGTAACTCTCTATTTGTGTCACATTCTAGTCATAACCTAGTTATTGTGGTTTACAATAATATCATTCCTAAGTAGTTAGTTGATTCATTAGTCGGATGAGCATAACCTTTAATCTATTTGCACCATAAAATTTCAGGTTGCATCAATGCCTATGCCTGAAATGTATCAAAACAAAATGGTATATGAATTTTGAAATTAATATTTTCGTTTTGCTGGAAGACTGGTTAGATTCTAAAATCCTTAAATTGTTTGTTATATGTGAGAAGGTTAGGATTCTATGCAACGACTGCGGAGAAACATCCGAAGTAAGATTTCATACTGTGGCGCTCAAGTGCCTTAGTTGCAAATCCTACAACACCAGAAAGACACAAGCTGCGCCGTGCTTGTCAAGGATGGAAGAGATGGTTAGATGAATGATTCTTAAGGTCAAGTTCAAGATGCTTATTTGAAATAGTCATTGAATATTTTAATTGAATTAAACTTCAGGCCGGAACAATAGAAGTTGTGCAGAATAACCAGCCTCTCATCATATATACCGCAGAGATGAATGCTAATTGTTAAACATGTATGTAAGCAATTGCAAGGTTATCATTTATTAGACAAATGTGACTGCGGATTTAGGTCAAGCTTTATGTACTTAACTAAATTCAAATTGTGGTGATGCGGCAATTGTGAGGTTAATATGGTGATTCCCTGCCTTCTTGAATGTTTTTCCTTTTGTATTTTTTTTTGGAAAGTATTGATATTCTCAACCTCCTCTCTCAGTAGAGGTTAGCAACTAATAATTTCTTTTAAAGTTGTGTCTCTGTTTATTACTTTTATAATTAAAGTCAATTGGGAGTCATGTTGATACTGTTTATTTTTTCTTTCTGGATTCTTATGTTTAGAAACAAATTCGAACGGATTGAAGTTGCATTCAAAAAGTACACAACAAGGGAAGATATTGCAATTGCAATAGTGTTGATGGTTGCCCATTTTGTTACCTCTACTCTAGAGTAATAGACAATATGGATTGGCGGTAACGTGTTGTGTTTGTGTAAAGTATTTTTCCAAATAGAAAAATTAAGATGGAGAGTTTTCTTATATCTTTAAAAGAAGGGAGAGATGTTTCTAACCCTACAAAAAAGTTTTATCACACTTCACAAAACTGAGTTGAGAACGTTTATTTTCCGAGTTATAAACTCTTTTTGTAGTACATTTTATTAACAATTACATGTGAAAGATTTTAAGGAAAAAAATATTGATTTGTAAATGCATAAGTCAAAAGTGCGTGAAAATATAATTTCTCTCGAGTTTGTCGCAATGCTGGACAGTATCTTTGTGCTTTCAATGTAGGTTGTTGACAGCACAATTATCATAATGCTCTTGGCCAAATTTATCAAAGATGCTGATGTAGCTGATCCAATCAGAGTGGTCAACTAATCAAATCTCAGAACTTTTGTAAAAAAAAAAAACTCATCTTAAACCAACAGCCAGATTTTCTTAGAGTATGAAAAATGCTTATGGGAACCAGTTGGCTAGGCACAACTCAGCATAGAAAGGAGATAAATCTAACATAAAACATCGATCTCAGTAACAAAAATATCCTTTCATAATGGAAAATGTACAAAAACTCAGCCATATTCAAAATTGTATAAAAAAATTGAAAAGATCCTTATTCAATCTATCATTTATGAAGACCACAACTAGGATCGACAACAAAAAACTACTGGAAGTTTGTGATAATCCATGCATAATTTCAATCAAGTGCTGATTTTAAGGAGCGGGTGAATTTTTCCAGTTCTTTCAGTCCCTCTTGAGGAGATTTGGCTTCACCAAGCAACTTCACGATAGCACTGCCAACAATCACGCCATCAGCTCCCCATCCCACTATCTGCAACAAATTATTTGATTGATTCGATTAATTATTTAGCCAAATTAAAGTAGAAGCATACTGAAGTAATATGGACAAAGTACTTGCCTGCTTCACATGCTCAGGTGTTGATATACCAAAACCAACTGCCACAGGCTTAGTTGTTGCCTTCATTTATAAAACAAAACATAAAAAAGTCAACGAAGAGCATGAATATCAAGATTCACCAAGTTCTATGGTATACTACTGGTATCAATCTTAGTTAATCAGTTATCAGCTCTTGAAACAATAAAGAATGAGGAGGTGTTGAAAAAGAAGGGGAAACAAATTAGAACTGGATTTGTGTCCCCTGCAATCTACTGTCATAAGATTCAGATCCGTTGGATTAAGATCAAAAGAGTATTTTAACTTGGCAAATTGTACTTAAAATAAAAATTGAGAATTTGAGCCATTTAAGCTTCATCTAATGACTTCAATCTCATGACTGCAGCAACTGCATCATATTTTGGCAGCTGACAATCCAAATTCATTTTTAGAATGAACAGAGACAAACCTCTTTGATTTCCTGCAGAAGGGCCTGAACTTTACCACTAACTGACGCTCGGGCTCCAGTGACCCCAACAGAGCTCACCTGTAATTTAAATCAACAAATGGGTAACAACGATTACCGCCAGTGCATTGATCTGAGATAGTTATGCAAGATATTTTTGTTTTTCAGCGTATTCTATTTCTCAACTCTAAGCAACTTATCATCACTGTCAACTTCCTAGCCCTATTGGACAAGTGAGCTAAAAAATTTGTTTGAAAATAAATCTCTTTGTCTAGCCTAAAAAATTCAAAGTAAATATTTTGAAGACTTCAACATGCAGTAAAATAACCTAAGTTGAACAACGTAATTAAGGATTATTTAAAGAAACCTAAACTATTTAGATGACACCAAAGCATGACCATTTCACAAAAGAATGTAAAAATGTCTGTTCATTTCCATGGCTGGCTGCCACATCAAATTTTGTCCTATTCCAGCCTAGTAAATGCTACAAAAAGCAACCTTCATTGTTTAAGAAAAAATAAATAGTCCTCACAGCTTCTGCTGAGATATTCATATCTTGATTGCAGGAAATCATGTAAAATTGTGAAATCATACAAACAAAATAGAAATCGATATTGCCAGAGGAAAATGTATTAATTCAGAGCGAAAGACAGTTGTCTCCTTAGTGTGCAAATGTTCAAGAGAAAATTCATAAAATAAAGATGCATAACTAAAAACCATAAGTATTTTTGCTTTGATGATGGCACCATAGAAATGAGACAACCATAACAAGTCTAGAATTCTTGGAGTGTGTTTAATGCTCTAGAATGAACAAAGATGCATAACTGAAAACCAATAGCATTTTTGCTTTGATGATGGCACCAACAGAAATGAGACAACCATATCTTAAAGTGTGTTTAATGCTCTAGAATGAATAGAGAAGCTCAAAATTATTCAGATTTCATCAGCCTAGTAGCAGGAGAAAATATGTTTCCTAGAGCAGGATGGCAGTCAGTGGGTGAACAGCTCATCTTACACACAATTAAACTAATAAACTGCTAAAAATAAGAGAAACACAGATAAACATATACCAATTTTTATTTGTTTTGAAAATGGTGAATTTTTTTTACATAGATCTAAGAAAAAGACTGCAAAAAAGAAGATGGCATGATTGACAAAAGCTCTTACAAGATACACAAATCCTTCTGCAGCTTCAACAATGGCTTTCATCCGGTCTGTCGGAGTGGTGGGAGTCGTGAGGAGTACCTTGATGACATCAAAGAAGCAAATATACCAAATTAACTAACTATAGCCATGTGCACATATATTTATTTAGCCACACAAAAAAAAACATATTAGAAAATGTTGAACAAAATATAGCACCGTCAAATTTATACAATATTGCAAAAAGTATAACACGAGAGAATACAATTATGTTTCATAACAAAACTTCATTGGTCCAATCAACATCATGCATAACTTCTGGATTCGTATAAGTATAACACGAGAGAATACAATTATGTTTCATAACAAAACTTCATTGGTCCAATCATCATCATGCATAACTTCTGGATTCGTATAAAAATTCATATTTTCATATTACAAACTCTCATGTTTTTATATTGGGCCTAACTCATCCTTAAACAACCGGCTTGTAAGGTGAGGGCTGCCCAAGCTTTATAAACACTACACAGGCTATATCTCTAAGCAATGTGGGACTAAATCCTCCCCTTCACACCCAACACAATGAAGGTGTTGATGGCTGCAATGAAGACAACCAAAGGCCGCAATTAGTTGGCTACGGACAGATCGCAATGAAGGTGGAATTTCCAACACAAACAAATAAAATGAAGCACACAATTGTTTCTCTATCATTATGACCAACAGTATAAGGATATCCACATGAAATACAAAAACCGAGTAAAAGAAAATTTCAAAGGTAGGCACACACCAGTTCAATTCCGTGCTTCTTAGCTTCTTCCCTTAAAGTTTTTGTCTCTTCCAGTGGAACATCGGGGACTACAAGCCCTGCATACATATGGTATAAAGAAAAGAATATTATCCTGACTACCAAACTAGAAGAAAAAGGGAAAATAAAACAAACAAGTTTTATTTCATAAGCAATTTCTAAGTAGACTTGGCGGATATAGAAACCTTAACAGAAAATTGATAGGAGAGTGTTAAGACCCTTTCTTTTTTATAATGATATTCAATTAGCAAAACCCAAAAATCTGATTTTTAGTATACCACATAGCATAAGAATTAAACAGTTTCCTGATCTTGCCGACACATTTTATGACATTGTTTATCAAAGAACGTGTTTAGAAAATAGACCAAACGAAGTTATGCACAATGTAATTTTAACATGCTATGTTATTTGTCAGTCAAACGATCACATCAATTGAGCCTCACCATGAACGCCAGTGTCTCTTACGATGGACATAAATTTTCCAGTACCACGCTTCAATATTGGGTTGTAATAAGTAAACAGTGCAATCGGAGTAGATATTTGTGGAACAACCTGCCATATCAACCATTGAAAAATGATAACCAGTCCATGATTCATAAGAGAATGTTTCTGAACTCCTCCTAGTTAGAACAATGGTTTTAACAAGATAACAATGCACACAAAAAGATATCTTGCCAAAGGTTCAAAATGGTGGAGTACATCATGGTTTTATGAGTTCAAATAAGATGAATGAGATGAGATGAACAGATAAAATGAAATCAAGACACAAGAAAATATCGTTAAAACTTCAAATATGTTTGTAGTGTGCACCCTACTTATGAACAATAAGCATCAGATATTAACTATTTACCTATTATCTTGTATTACAAAAAACTAACAGGGTTTGAATATGTTTACAAAACACATGTGCATCACTGCTTGCAAAAATAGGGTTGGTTCAAGTGATTTTTCCCATGATAATTGTAAGTGAGAGGGCTTAAAAGTCTCTCCTTCCTCTTCCACTTCATGAACAAGGGTTGGAGGATAGAAATCAGTGATTCAATCTTCGAAAATTAACAAATTTTGATATTTGGCCAACTAATTTGTCAAATACTAAAGAATATAAGAGGAAAGAATAATAAATGATTTATGAATGAAAATCAATGGTTGCAGCAGAGCCTCATCGAAGTATCTTAGAATTTTTATTGGGCCTAACCTAATTAAACCTTACAAAACTGGCTTGTAAGGTGAGGGGTACCCAAACTTTATAAGCACCACATTGGTCATATCTCAAGGCAATGTGGGACTAAACCCACCCCTTCATGCCTAACACAATGAAGGTGTTGGAGGTTGCAATGAAGGCAACCCAAATGCCACAATTAGGCGGCTAGGGGCCAACCGCATTGAAGGCGGAATTTCCAACATAGTAGTTGTAGTTTATGACTTGGAAATGGAAAATGGTTTCATAGAAATTACCTCATTCAACATAGAAATAATTGAATCAAAATTGGTCCCCCTTGTTAAAGCTCGTGTAGCAGCAGCCTGAACAGAAAGACATGTCAGTTTGATTAGCGAATCATGCTAAATATCAGTAGAAAGGAAGAAAGAGTCAAACCTGAATAACAGGACCATCTGCCAAAGGATCAGAGTATGGAACGCCAAGCTCAATAATATCAGATCCACAAGAATCGAGAACTTTCAGTGCTTCTGCTGTGGTTGAAAGGTCAGGATCACCGGCTGTGATGAATGGGATCAAAGCCACCTTCACACAAACACATTTCCTTCTTAAAAAAAAATCATTTCAAGTCAAGAATTAACAGTATTCCGATTCATTATTTCTTTGCAATAAATTAAGTTGACATGGTACAAAATATATATAATCATAATTACTAATCCATTATAAACAGGCAAATATGTTTGGTTTCACTTCTAGAAGGGCCAAAATTGATTCTGGATGTGTAGAATCGATTCTAACATGTTTTGGTTGCTTTCGAGTATAATTGATTTTGCCTCCAAAATTGATTCTACTTGAAGCTATGATTTGTAGCTTTTGATTATAGAATTGATTTTTACACACAAATTTATAGTTCAACTCACTTTTACACGAATGTATCCAAACACAAATCACTTCACCTTCAACTCGCTTTTCGTCATAATCAATTTTATAGAATCAATTCACTCAAAATCAATTTTTCTAACCACAGAACTAAACATACACAAAGAAAATGATTGATTCGAATCAGCATAGAAAATGGAATAAATATAAGAACTCACTTTTCCTTGTTTCTTAAGCCTGTTGAATGTTTCAGAGATCCCAACTGTTTCCATGGTTTTGATAGCAGCCACAGAAGTGTATCTCTTTACAGAGATTATGACAGGTTTTCTCGACGAAAAGCTGAGCCAGAAACTGGTATCGGGTTTGTTGAATTGCAAGAAACAAGATGACTTAAATGCAATGGCCATAAAAACTTCACAATACTACTGAAAAACACCAAAATATTATTATTACATTAGATTGATATAAAAATGAATCATTATGAAAGTCAAATATCGAACGAAGATTTAACTAGTCTATGAAATGAATTTAGTAAAAAAAAAAACAATAGCTTTTGCATTGGTTGAAAAAATTAACACTAATTTTTGAATCAATTGTGGAGAGAAAAGGAAAACAACCTGGAGTGACGTTGTGATGTTTGTGGCGGCCGACGATGAAGTCCGGCGGTGTTTACCGGCGAGTTGAGTTCAATGCGATGTTGTTTCTGATACTATACTTATTACAAGTGTGTGTGTGTGAAGCGGTAGTGGCTGGCTTTTGTTGCTTTGTTTTATTTAATGTAGTTGCCCACGTTTGTTGTTCAGTGTTTTTTTAAACATAAATAAGCTCAATATATATTAGAATATACTCCCTCGTCTCATATTATAAAAAAAGAAAGAAAAAAAAAATTATATAAAGACATTATTACACTCTTTGTATCTTTATCTTAATCTCATATAACGATTTCTTCTTTATTTTTTATATCATTTTTGTTCTATTGATCTGGTTGCATGTGAATTTTCAAGGATCAAATCTAAAATCCATATGAAATAAAAAAAAACAAATTAAACATTAAAAAAATCATATATTTGAATCTTGAAAAGTCATATATAAATTGACTAAAATGACGTAAAAAAATGATAAAAGACGAAATCATTATCTGAAATTAAGTTGAGAGACGAGAATTGTAATTTTCATTTCTATAAATATCTATATATTTTGTAAAACCATAAAATAGGATATGTAATAAAAAGTAGGCAAAATTACACTAGAGATCTTTTATCTTATTTATTTGTAACAATTTGGTCCTTTTTTTTTTTTTTTCCTATTTAGGTCATTTATCTCATAAAAGCCCATATGAATCCTTTTTCTATTTTTTTTTAAAAAACATATTTTTATTAAAAATAAAAAAAAATTAATAAATAAGATGAACTTGTTGATTATCTTCATCTTCTTGATTTGAATCTTCATCATCTTCCTTAAATCAAAATTTTTAATTTCACTAATGACTCTTCAATTAGTTATAGTTTGATCTTAATTATTTTAGGGTTGTATTCCCTTTGAATTGTGGTGATTTGTAGCTTTATGTATCGATTTTTTTACCTTTTTTTGTTGTGTTTCGTGTTATGCAGCCCAATTTATCAAGCACTTCGGTAAATATGGTGAGATTACCGATTCCGTCAGACATGAAAACTAGACAGCCTCGCGGATTTGGGTTTATTACTTAGGCTGCTGATCTAATCTAATTTCATTAGTTCTTTCTTTTTAGTTCAATTCAATCACAAACCCTAATTATTGTTGAAAAGGGTTATGGGTTTGGAGATTAAGAAGGGGTTGAAGTTCCTAAGGTTTATAGGTTTTGATTTTTGTGTTCAGAAGAAGATATAAGGTGAATATAAGATAAATTCATATATTTGAAGATATATTTGTGTAGAATTATTTTTTGAATCAAGAAAGATGATGAAGATTCAAATGAAAAAGATGAAGATCCAAAGGAAAAAGATGAAGATGATGAACAAGTTCATCTTATTTATGAATTTCTTTTTATCTTTACTAAAAATATATATTAAAGAATAAAATTATGTATTTTTTTAATAAAAAATGAGAAAAAGGATTCATATGAGCTTTTATGAGAGATAAAGGACCTAAATGTGAAAAAAATAAGATAAAGAACTAAAGTGTTACAAATAAATAAGATAAAAGACCCTTAATGTAATTTTACCTAAAAAGTAAGTATTTCTTCAAACAAAATGTAAAAGAAAAAGAGAAAATTAATTTGTTTTAAGAGTTTGCATTGATTTATAAAGTAAAGTTTGTATTCATATGTATTAGTCAAGAAAATTGTTTTGTTAGTAGATCTGAAACCAACAAGTTAACTTATGTGGAGGGTCAACGTGGATTAACTCATGTTGGAGTTCAGCGTAATATTATGTACCGAACGAAAGTTAACTTACGTTAGAGTTAATTTTAGAATTTCCGGATAGAAATGAGCAAAATGGAAAGAGAGAAAAGTAAATTTTGTAAGACTAAATTTTGGAGTATCCACTGGAATTTTGTATAGAAGATGGAAGAATATACTGATGATATGTTGAGCTAGGTGATATTAGTATAAATATCAATTATCAGAAGAAAAAAAGTGTTAGAATCTCAATTGGTGGTATCTAATTTTTATCTCTTTGATTTTTTTTCTTGACTGAATAATCTTTTTTACTGATTTATTTGGAACTTTGGGATTTGATAATTGAGTAGTATCATTAGTTTATTTTGTCTTATAATTTATCATGTTTGATAGGGATATCATGGAAGGATTCAGTTGCCATCTGAGTATCCTTTCAAACCTCCTTCATTTATGGTCGAGAGTGAGATATTCCACACACTACAACGCCAAGTTCCTAACAATACTTCTTTTTTTAGGGAAAGTTCCTAACAATACTCTCTGCGATTTATATATACTCCTTATTCTTTCAAAAAAATATACACTCCCTATTATTTATTTATTTTGAAGAAATAAACACTTCCTATTATTTATTGGATGATTTTTTTGTGATTTTACCAACTATGTTTTTTTATAAGCGTTTTACTAACTTTAGCATTATCTTTTTTTTGTGCATTCTATTTCAGACTGTTTTTAATGTTGACAGTACAGAAACACTAAATCTCAATCGTTACACGTTTATAATGTTGAAATTGGATTTTTTATTTAAAATTTTGTTTTAAAAAACGATTTTTAATGATAAATAATCGGTTGTTAAACAGATAAGCAACCGATTTTTTTTACACATCCAGATATTTTTATAGGCCAAATCACATCTATATATAAGTTGGTTTTATAAAAATAACTCGTTATGTATTTGTAACCAAATTTATTTATTTTTTGAGGGAATTTGTAACCAAATTTATAACCGGTTTAAATAAATTATGGTTATGATTATGAATTCAAATACGTATAAATTGTTTATAAATAGGTATGGTTTGATGTCCGACTACGCACACCCATAGTTACAACACAAGCATAACAACCTAACAGCTTTAAACGCTACAAGTGCACTAAGAAGCATAATGTTATTCAACACTAATGACTAAGCATCTAGATAGCATAACAAAGGAAAACACGTAAGACTTTTAATATACATCAAATACTATGCGGGCAGTAGAGAACCTTTGGGGAAAAAATATGAAAGAAAATTAGTAACTAAGGTTTGTAATTCAATCTCGAGTTGGCAATAGTACTAAATTTTTTGAGGGAGATTTTTATCTTTCATTGCAATCTTACCCGATCTAAAATATTAGACTTTGCTATTGCACATAGAAGATATATGATTTTTTTAAAAAAAAGTTTTGTAATGCACGAGTAATTTCCCTTTTTTACATTAATAATTTTTGAGTAAATTACACTCCCCTCCCCTCAAAGATGCTTGAATTACACTCCCCTCCCCTCTTATGTTAAAATATACATTCCCCTCCCCTCTTATTCAAAACATATTAGAGAAAAATACATTTCCCTCCCCTAAGAAAAGCTTGAATTACATTCCCCTCCCCTCTTATGTTAAAATCTACACTTTACTCCCTCAATATATATTTTTTTATTTTTAATAATCTAGCAAAAAAATAATAATCTAATACACTTCGAAAATAACAGTATTGCAGGTCTATTTTAACATAATAAAAAATTGAATACATATTTTTTTGCTATTTTTTATTCACAATTTCATTAACATGTAGTTTTAAACCCTATTATAAAATATGAAACAAGCCAAAATAAAATTAAAATATGTGAAAAATTACTAACGACAATAAACCATGGTTATTTAAAAGTTAATTTTAAACTCTAAATTATAAAATCAATAGCAAAATATTTAAATTTAACTATCATTAACATTTAAATTATAAAGAAATGAATTAATTTTTCTTAAAGGGTGGTTTAAAATTAATATATATCATAAAAATATTTATTTATGTTAAAATAGATTAAAGTGTAATGTATATTTAATTATCAAGGGAGGGGGTTGTAATTCAAGCATCTTATAAGGGAGGGGAGTGTAAATTTTATTTTTCAAGGGAGGAAATTGTATATTTTAACATAAGAGGGGAGGGGAGTGTATTTCAAGTATCTTTGAGGGGATGAGAGTGTAATTTACTCATAATTTTTTGGTTGCATCTAATATGACTCTCTAAGAAAAATTAATTCTATACTAATAAAAAATGGAGAGAAAAATAGAATATTAAATTAAAATTTACTCTCAATTTTAAACAAAAGATAGGGTATATAAACAACTTCGAATTCTTTTCACTGATTTTATACTGTTTTCTTACCATTCGTATTTTTATCTCTATTTTGTTTTTCTTTCTAAACTTGCAATGTATGTAACTGGTGGAGATAAAAATTATTTGATTTTCTCAAACATGCTGGCTCTCAATCTCATTAGCCGCGTAAGAAATATTCTTGAGGTAGTAGTTAGAGTCTGCGGAAGTATGGTAGATAATTTCTACCTCATTTGGTAATATGAGTAGTTACGTCTCTTTGAATGAGAATTTAAATGTTTAACTATTTTCCTTTTGCTTTTGTCCCTTTCAAATTGCGAATAATAATATATCTCCTAACTCCTAAGTGCAACGTATATGGTGAAATCTGGAGAGACATGACGACGGTTTAAAACAAAAAATTGTGAATAATACAATACACACATATACTCGTTCTAATATCGAATGTATAATATCTTCATCCATATTAATCAACCAAGATATATATTTATTTATTTATACTCGTTAAACAATCTGAAACCTTCAATATATGCATTACATCGATTTGTTCATGAACATATTATTCTAATTACCTTTGCATTACATCAATACCTAAAGCTTTTGCTTTTGTACTCACGTTAATCAAAGTCAAAATCTTTTAACCTGCACTCTTGAGATCATTATGACCATATCCACGACAGGAGGAGACGTAATAAACTAAAAATACCAAACCCAATAAAAAATATTTAGAGAGCAAGAAACTCACACGTTAACTTCTGCAAAATTACGTTGAATTATTGTGATTTTGAGAAATTCATCATAATATCAAACATGTACTAATTAATGTTAAGAAATAGAAAAATAATGTGAGTTCGAACTCCTTTTTCATCATATTTAGTGTGTGTTTGGAATGACTTAATTTTTTCAAAACCCCAATAGAAAATCTCGTTGCCACAAAAGCTCCAAATGCTAGCTTCATAAAGTCACGACAGTTTTGCTTTGATATTCACACCAGCCGTGCTTTTAGGGTTGTAAACTCTATACCAGGCACATACTTAATGTCTTTGTCTTTTGTCATTTTAGGTTATGTTTAAAAGTTTTGCGATTGATGATTTTAAATAATTTTTTTATGTTTTTCTCATATCTCGTTAAAACTTTATATTGAATTGAAGGACTACGCAATTTTTTCATATTAAATTATTCAAGATAAAATTTTGGTCTCATTAGAATGTTTCCCCCTTGTTTCTTCTTGACCAAATCTTACGTACGGCACTTGGAGGTTGGCAATCTATAAAAACCATAGAACGTGTACTAAATATTTCCACAATCACATTTCATATCCAAAAGCTAACATTCCACTGAAGTTCTATAAACAAAAATCAATCTTTGAATCTCAAACATGAACCGCCAAAACAACTTTTCGTTTGCAATTGTGTTATTATCAATAACCATCTTATTTTATTCGACATTAACCAGAGCTAGTGATGAACCTGGTATTAATATAATCTCTCTCTCTCACTCATTTTTCGGGTGCTTTCTTATATAAATTTATTTTCATTAGTACGGGATCATATATATACATGCTATACATTTAACAATTTCACCTTTCACATTATGTTTGACATGATATTGACATGACATTGCTTTAATTCATGAATGTTATGAATTTATTTATGATAAGAATAAATTTAAGGTGTTGTAGGTTAATTAATCTTAAGCTTAGTTGCAATTCATGCAAATTTGTAAGTAATTCTAATTGTATGTATGCTAAAGGTTTTTTTTATTCAATAAGGAAGGAAAAAAACATAACTAACCAATAAAATTTGCTCAGAAGCAACAAAAAGATCATATTAAACGATGATTGTTGAGTTCAAGTGTGAGTGATATATCTGACGTCAACTATGCAGAATACGGGTATAATGAAAAAAGTGCAAAGGGGCCTAAACATTGGGGTGATCTGAAAAGAGAATGGGCAGCCTGTAAAGGGGAGATGCAATCTCCAATTGATTTGTCGAGTGACAGAGTGAGTATGATGATCCCAGAGTTAGGGGAGCTAAAGAGAAGCTACAAGCCTCAACATGCTACTGTATCCAACAGGGGTCATGATGTTGCAGTAAGACATAAACTTTATTAATATGGCACACTCAAATTTGTTATAATGCATGGTTGGTTAATTACTTTAAATTTTGTTACGGTTAATGCATGGTTGGTTATAATTATATATGCAATTAATGATTGTAGGTTACTTGGGAAGGGGATGCTGGGTACATAGACATCAATGGAACACATTATTTCCTTCAACAAAGCCATTGGCACTGGCCATCTGAACATACCATCAATGGCAGGAGGTTACTTTCCCTTCCTCTTAGCCATTTCTTTTTTCTCTTTATACATCACATAATTCATTACTTTTTAGATGATCTCTCTATTTTTCAGCTAAGTAATTTTTTTCTCACTGATTTTGTTATTTTTAATCAACCAATTCTCTCTATTTTAAAAATCAAACAAATATGGTTTTATTGAAGTTTTTTCCAACTAAATCTATTGAGTTCTCTTTTTTCATTAAAATGTTTGGGAGTGTACATTGAAACAATTATTTTTAATTAAACTTTAGTAGTTGTAGATTTGGTGAAATTTTGACAAATTATAACTCATTTTAAAAGTGTAAGACTAAGGTTTGAATTTGGAGTTGTTGCTATTATTATTATTATCATTATTATTTTGATTGATGAGTTTTGAGTAGAAGAAGGTTTAAAACAATTTGATTGATTCTTTGTAAAGGAAATTGAAAAGAGTTCTTTAAGGAAAATTAATTTATTTTAATTCATCAATAAGATCAATTGCTGAGAGAAACATAAGATTGTTAAAAAGTTAAGCAACTAAATTTTTGCAAAGGTTCTATTTCACATTCCTTTTCTTTCAAAAATAATTTATAAAAACAAATCATGACTAAAAAGAAACCAACTTTACTCTATATAAACATCATTTTGTTTTTGCTCAATAAAAATAATCATGTTTTTAAAAATAATAATTAAATACCCTCAAATAACATGGGAGGTACAATAGTGCATAGCTCCATGAATCATCACAAACTCTAACTTTGATCTTTAAACATTAGGTATGACTTAGAGCTACACATGGTTCATGTTAGCCCTCAGCCAGATGGAACAAACAAGACCGCTGTTGTTGGTGTTTTGTACAAGTATGGTTCACCTGATCCATTTCTCTCCAAGGTATGAATAACAAATAATTATGATATATAAAATATGGTTTTATATTGATAATCTTTGCTTTTATATTGAGTCAAAATAAATATCTTTTTTCTTTTTTTATACATTCATAATCTTGTATATTTACATATATGTCAGCTGGTAAATTACATAATAGAAGTTCCTGATGAAGAAGAAGAGAAAAGCATAGGTGTTATTGATCCTTCAAAAATATTCAAGAGTGCAAAGATGTATTACAGATACATGGGATCACTCACTGCTCCCCCTTGCACTGAAGGTATCATTTGGACCATTAATAAGAAGGTATGGTAATGCTATATTTATTTTTATCTTTCTATAGATAATCCATTCTTATTGATTATTAATGTGTGCCTTCCAATTTTCTTTGTTCGTTATTAATCATATCATATGATTATTTTTTAATTAGAATCCATTTTTCCTCATTAGATAAGAACGGTTTCAAGAGGACAAGTGAAGTTACTGAAGAATTCCGTACTTAAATATGTAAGTAAACTAACTGTGATTATTAGTATATAGGAATAATCAACGAAGTGTTTTCATTGAACTGTGGTGATTATAAAAAAGTGACTTTTATTGGTAGATTTTTTTTGTTGAACTTCAACTTTAACTAATTCTTATTATGTGCTTCATTCACCACAGTATGCAAAAAGGAATGCAAGACCTGTGCAGATCCTAAATCAGCGAGAGATTGAACTTTACGACCCAAAAGCAAAGAATATACCTCACTATTGATGCGTATTGATTTTTTTAAGTAAAATATTGATGTATGTTGTATTTGTTATTCTTTTGAATTAATTTGATTATGTAATTATTTCCAATCCATTAATATTTGTAATAATGTGTTTCCGTGGGTGGAAACAAATACGAAACAATTAATAATAATTATTTTTGCATAATCTTTTAATATTGTAATAGTGTATGCATATTTGAATGAGTAGTGGGATTGAAAATCATAATGACCTACTCTCACTTTGTGAAGCTCTCACCGTGATTTTCAGAATCTCACCGCTCATCCAAACATACATGAAGTGTCCTACTACACCTGGATAAAATTTCCATCACAGCCTTATTTCGCGCAATTGTCCTACCAAATCTATCAGCAATCATATGTAAGATCTTCGAGCAGAATTGAACTGTCATTCAGTAAAAAAAAAAAACTAGAATTGAACTGTCACACATGAAGAGAGAACACAATCACATGGCAACCCCAACACTATCACAATAAGCTTTGATTACAAAACTCTGCAATGATAATCACAAAACATGGACTCTTCAAAACCAACATCCCAAACCATACTTAAATTGTTCTGCAAGTAATGATACTAAAAAGCCAAAGACAGCCTTTCGCGTTTAGTTCAACAAGTATTAACACAATAGATATAACCAAGACAACAACAACATCACAATAGCTATCAGACCCAAAAATATAATATAGTTTTGGAGTCCAATAACTCTCATTGTCTCACCCTTCACCAATTCTCCTTCTTTGGAATCTTTATCAGGCTTCACCATATATACATTAGAGCCAACAACAACATCTTCAAGTCCCTGAAATATTATACAAATATCATACCAAAACTTTGATTCTCTGAAACATTTAAAGACATTAGAATGCAGAAAGACATAGTTAAAAAGGCACAAAGAAGTCAATATCTCAAAGAAGTACCTGAGCAATGATCTTGATAGCCTTCGCACCTTTGACTTTTTTGCAGTGGATATAGTCTCCCTGAAATTAGACCACAATTACTTAGCAAAAAGACAAATCTGAAATCTAATTCATTGTTTTAGAATATATTACAGAAAACAAATAATTGAAATTTGACAATAACATACATCGATGAGGAGTTCATTCATTCATCCCGGTAATTTAAAATTTGTGACGTATAAGAAACTAGTCATCAAAGACCCTTTCAAACAAGGTGATTCCCATCCCCTTGATTGATATAGTTTCTGACTTTGAAAAACCCTTCATAATATGAAGTATGAACAACTATACTTGCTGGAGCATTTCTGGCTTATAGCAAGTCCCAACATTACGAGGAAGTCTTAAATGTTGATTTCAAAGTTTTAACACATCATGAAAACTAAAGTGCTGTTTCATAGCCTGAACTCTGAAGCATGTCAGCATTCACTCACACACTAGAAGAGCTAGACACAGGCTATTGTTGTGTCAAACATAGTTTTAATATCATACATCATACAAGTGAGTTAAATCACAAGAAAAAACACTAATTGTCAAACTTGTACTGAATTACAAGCTAAACTATCTTATGTTAAAACTCGATTCTGCTAGTGAATTTCCGTTTTTAGGAGACTAGATTTCGACAAGGTTTTAGCCTTGAAGCTCAAGGTAAAGGTCGAACATGTTAAGATACAGAATATCATAACTGTTGAGTAAGTATAAAATAAAACTTAGATGAGGACATGTTTTTAGATTACGGATTTTCCATGGCCTATAGATTAATTATTGGTTAGAACATTACTTCTAAGTTCCAACCAATGCCTTTAAAGAATGTAACTCTTACAAGCCTATTAGTTGAGTTCATCTAAACTTTCAAATTTACTACCATAAAACCACTCAGCAATGGCTTTAAGTTCTACAAAGAAAACATTTCTACCCAATCATTTGAGCTAGAATTGATAAAATTAACGTTAAGAATCACCCATCAAACTATTGGGCTTCTGGTTTTTAAGCTCCACTCCTTCATGTTAAGCACAACGTTAAAAATCTCAATGTTATTTCCTTAGCTTCCAACAGTTAAGCATTCATTAAAACTCACTCAAATTTTACCATCCAAAACCATCCTTTAATACCAAAATAAATTAACTCGGACCCAAGAGAGTCTCCTGTTCACATGTATACTAGAAAATAATGCACCGAAGTTACGATTTTCCAATCAAGCAACAAATATGATACTGAAATAAACAACACTCTCTGAAGATGTAAATGTACCTTAGCACCTAGTTCCATCAATGGAGGAGTTTTCAGTAAAGCTTGAATTGAAGTAACAATTGTTGTACCCTATTATAGAAAGTTCGTTAGGCAGAAGCAGAGCGTAAGTATTAAAAGATGATGCAGTTAGAATCAGAGATGCTTGCCTGCCTTCCACATACAGCTATTTGATCTCCTTCATGTAGAACACCATTAACTAAAACAACATTGCGAGTGGTTCCACGGTCTTCAAAATCATAGACATCCAAAACAATACACTGGTATCCACAAACAAATAACAATTGAGTCTCTGCAGTTAACAATCAAAAAGTATTCGACCAACTTCAATGACGTGACAATATAGTCTACCTGCAATTCTTCCCTGTATGTAAGTTTTTCCACCATTGTTTTTTGGGTCCACAAAACCAATTGTAATAACATATCTGAGATTCCTTCACCACTGAAATATAATTTCAAAAATATCATCAATAGAGAAAGAACCACAGAGAAGTTTCAAACATATTATGCATCCTACCAAAGAGATGGTTTTTGTCCGAAAGTAAATATTTGGCAAATTTCTAACCAAGCTAGAATCCAAGAAAAACGGAGACGGGTCTCCTCTTTTCATACACCCACTCAAGAAGATTGCTCGAACCAATTCACCATACTTCCAGGTAGATCTCAAACAGGCAGGTAGAGCTCAAACAGACTGAACACGATTTTGGAAGATCCCAAAAATAAATAGAGATGATTGGATTCAACTTTCTGAATGGAGAGAAATGAAATCACTTTTGACTAGGGCTGGATTCAGCCTTGTCTCGCTTTATCACAAAATTTTGGGCTGCGGTCGGGTTCAAATGGATGAGTTGGGTCCGCGGGCCAGTGAAAAGGCCCCATTCCCCTAAGCATGGGCGAAATCGGATATGGAAAATTCACCCAATGCAAACCGAATCTGACCAGATATATGATGCAAGTAGTGTAAATTTTCTGTGATTTGACCATACCAGTGCCATGTTAGCTCCTTTTCTGTGATAAAGCGAGACATAGCTGACAAGCTAACTATGCATTGCACAACTTTATTCAAAATGGAAGTAATATACAACTAATAAACAATGTTTGGTTGAATTGTGGGTGGATACAATTCTTTCTACTTAATCAAACTTAAATGTTTTTTCTTCCATTTACCAACATTGTTAGCTTTTCATTTCACTAACATTTCCTCCCATCATGTCTTCACAAGTCCCCTTCTTTTATATTATTCCTTTCTTGAGTTGGTGGTCAAAAGCGCAAGAGAAAGACTATACTGATAGATATGTGTTGGGGGATGGTCCCGAACAAACGGTGATGGATGTTGATATATATATCAACCATGGTTATGAGCGGATGTGCATTTTTCAACCGAGACCGACCTGTTGTTCACCCCTACTTTTGACTACATTTTGGCTCTCTAATATGGAACGGATTTTGGGGGGTGAAAACATAGGTTTATAAAAAAATTAAATGTGTAGACTAAAATATCATTAAACAAAATGAAACATAGAGGTAAATTAGTCTTTCTCTCTAGTAAAATCCCCCCCCTCAAATGACTTGTCGATTTTGGTGGCTCACAGTGATAAAAAGACATATTCATCATACCAAAAACTAACTTGATTTTAATGCAAGCTTCACCATATAACAAGATAGGTAAAAACCCAACTAATACTGGGTGTTTAGCATAAAAGAGGAAGTGAAAGAGTTTTACCTTATAGCACTTGTTGGCACAATGCTGACCGCTTCTCTCATTTCCTTGTTTTGATAACATATCTTTGTAACTATCCCATGTTGTCTGAACTGCCAAATAATCTAGCCATGAAAGAAAAATAAAACTAAGGTGGCAAACAATAACCAAAATTATCTACCATAACTGACAAATACAAAATAAACATCTTTTACTACCCTATTGAGCATAGAACAAAATTCCATTTCAGCATCACGAGACTGCTTCATATATGCATTGGGGAATGAAGCATTGTGACATCTTTTCCATCCATAAATCCTGTCAACCTGCAATATTGCAAGAACAGTGCGACATAATGGAGCACCATGTAAACAAAAAATATTGAAAGCAATGATGATAAAAGAGGAAGAAAATAGTGACCTGATTCAAGGCAACAATGAACTTTGTCTTGCACATTTTTAAAAGATTTAGTGTTTCAATTGTCTGTGGCCGCAACCCAATATTAATGTCAACAACCAAGATTGCAATATCACATAGAGCTAAACCTCGATACCTTAAGTTGGTGACTGATATGAAACCCGGAGTATCAATAAACAGTAAACCAGGAACTCTGATTTTTTCATAAGATTTTAATTTCTTTGTTCTTTCACGTATATTCTTAGCAGGAACATATGTAGCCCTATAATGTTGAAAATTTTCATCATCACTTTCGGTACCTCGAATACAATCCAGCAGTGCGGTTTTGCCACTCAACTCATTCCCGATCATCAAGCAAATCGGGGAACGGAGATGTTTTTTTCCAACCATTTCTGGAACGGAGATATTTTCAATAGCTTCATCAACACTGCCGACATCTCTCTCTCCCTCACCGAGCAAACTAGGGTTTACCATAGCGATCTAGGGTTTCTCTTCGCCGCGGCTTAACCCTCCTCCCTCAGAATTAAAGTTTGGTTATCTCTTCTACAAATTACAACTATGCGGGTTCCAACAAATAACCTTGCATCACGGCTTTTACGAATCTTAACTATGAATTTTGGACATATAGGGAAAGGTGAAAGAATCTTGGCTATTCCTTGACAATGTTGTTAATTAGTTGACTATAAGATAAGATGCTTCGATATGTTATATATATTACACATGAATGGAAGGCAACCGGACAACAGGTTGCGCCGCTAGGCCTTTTTAGACGCCAAAACCAATCATCGTGAACACAACATTCAAAGATAAGCATGACATTCATTTAAAAATGTATTTTTTTTTTCTCTTTTAAGAAACTTGAAGTTGAAGTTTTAGTATCTATTAAAAATATGTTTGATTGAAACACAATAATGAGAAACACTAATAGTTTTTATGATAACCCACTTCTACTCTATTTAGAGTAAAGTGATGAAGTTCAATTTAAATCACATTAAATGAATCAAATATATTGAAATAAAAATATTCACATTCTTCATCAACATGGTTTAAATACAAGAACCTTTACCTTATGGGGAAACCTCTCGGCACGGCACTGCACCACCGCCCATGCACCTCTCGCCGACCACCGCAAGCGCCTCCACCATCCCTTCGTTTGCCTTTTCTTACATTTGCGTTTTTTTTTCTTTTTCAAATTATTGGGCCCTCTTGAATACGGGCTCCAACAAAGAATATATTAATTTTAGAATATTGTGTTTCATACCCCCCCTTTTTATAACTACACTCCCAAGCAATTGATATTTTTATTACACCCTTACTTTTATCAACTAAAATCACATATCCCCCTTCTGATGGGTAAGATTCACGAAAGAAGTAAGTATAAAAAGTTATTGCAAGTTTTAGAGGACAAAATGTCTGATTTGCATAATATGATTGAGAGTTTCAAAATTTTAAAACAACCGATTTAAATTTTTAAATCGGATGTTTCGAAATTTTTAAACTTATGATTTCTTTTTAAAACATGATACTTTTTATCCTAACAATATGTAGCAATGAAAAAAAAAGTGAAGATTTGACAAACGCATTTACAACATATTAAAAGTTTGATAAATGAAAAGATGTTCTACGAGCAGCAGATTAGAGAGGTTGGGGTACAAGATTGAATGGTTCATATCATTACTAGGTTAAACATTAAAATGGGACGAAAAGGAAGGAAAACAAAATGAGAATTTGATTGTGGAAAGAGTGAAAAAAGATAAAGCATGTGAAAATTCAACGACAACTACCATTTAAAAGTGTGGTTGTTTGTTTAAACTTCGAGTAAAATCATTGAAGTTATTGTTTGTTTAAAAATGTGATTGGATGATCGATTAAAATGAGACTCTTTTAGGTGCAATGTTTTAGGTTTTTTTTGCGTGTGAATAAAATAATGGTTTTGTTATGGTAAAAAAGAAAAACAACTTAACACATTTCATTCATAACAGTATCTTGAATACATGTTGAGATGTTTATATAATCCTATGTTTAATATCACGGTGGACACTACAAAATTATGATGATCGACCGTGATTCTGTCACACAGACTCTCATGTTCAAACACATTAAATAGGGTGAAACTAGTGAAAAATAAGGTCACCCTTGTTACCAAGAAAAATAGGATCATCTTGCAAGAGTTTGAGGAAACTCATTAACTTATCTTTGAACTATTTCAACAAACGTTATTGCCAAACTTATTTTTTTTGTTAAAATAACGAGCTATTGCCATGCGAATATGTCGTGATTGGTGCTAATACAAAATTATAAATACTATATGCATAGGCAAGCCATAGGTCTAAAAGTCAAAAGGCTACTCCATCCATCGACCCCAAGAACGAATTTGTATATACATTGAGTTAATAGTTATGTTTCCTAAAAAAAATTGTTTACGAATAGCATATACATAATAAAATCATGTTGATTTTATTTACATATTACTTTAAAATTTAAAGAGTGTAATAATTTAGGTAAAAATACAAAATTATTTCTCCATTAAAATCAAATCATAATCCAGAACTTGTTCTTGAAACAAGTTCACACTCTATGGTGCAACTGCATGCATAAATTCAACATAGCTGCAGGGGAGAGGGGGCCTGTGTGTCCCGCAAACAAATGAAGAGACCATTTCCTCGAGAGCAGTGGATTCCTTGACTATTTCACACTTTTCTTCTCCTCTTTCTCACCATTTCCTCTTTTTCTTTTTCTCATTATTAATAAAAAAGAATTTCTCTTTAACATCATTATCAACAAGCACCGAAAATAGAGTACTAATACAATAAGCACAGCATCCCCGATAACTTCACTAATACAAAGGAGCATCCATAAATTATGGACCATAATACAAATCAACTTTCAAAAGAATAAACCATCATTTAGTTACTAAACTATAGATTATTCTCTCCAATTTTATCATAAAACTATATAAATGTAATAAAGCAATTTTAAAATATATGAAAATCCATCAAATAATTTTTAACACCTTAACAACATAGATTAAATTGAAGGATTTTATATTCGTGATGAGTCTTATTCTGAATCTTGTTAATATTATTATTAAGAAAATACTAATAAATGACATTTTTTTAGAGGGCAAATGACATTTGTTAAAGCACAAAATATAGTACTATTTAAAGTTGTATAGCACGTTCCTTCAAAAAATTTTATAATAGATTTATTAAACAATTCTGTTAGGTCACTTGTTAGCGTAATCTTTATTATAAACATTTCAACAAACGTAGCATTAAAACAAAAATCCTGTGTTTTCTATTCACACTCAACCTCGTTGGTTAATCATTGATTTTGTTTCCATGCTTATTAACTCACCTTACCCAACATTGTCTAACACTTTTTGAAAAACCAGCCAATCTATGACACTGTAACACTAACTCACACTCTTACTCTTGAAATTTCATCAACAATGTTCCAAACAATATGCATATTGCTAATTATCTCATTTTCACAACTTGGAACAGCAATGCTGAACTTAACTCTACCTGGAACACACCCTGACCCTGACGCTGTTGCCCACGAAGTTCATAGGTACTCTCTCCCTTGTTTCTTTCATCTCAATGTACCTTCATACATTGCATTTATTTAGAGAAAAATAGCAGATCTGGACACCAGTGTCATTTTCCACTATGTTGTTTCTTGTTTTCCCCATATTTCAGCTTACTAGTTCTTCTTCATAACCTAGACTATATTCAAGTTAATGTAGCTCATGATCCTATAGCTTAGATGAGATGATTTTTTATTCATTTTATAGATTTTTTTGTAAGCTAAACATATTTCATTATATATATATATATATATATATATATATATATATAAAGTTTAGTTTTTATAAGCATTTTTATATATAAAATCATCAATTTGTCCATTTTCAGAATTTTTATAAACATTTATTTATTAACAATTCATTCTAGGTGTATCTTTTTCTTTATGTACTTTATCATTTATCACTATATATTCTTCTTTCTTCAAAAAAAGAATATGGGCTTTTTTATAGCTTAATGTTTTCATAGTTCAAAATCAAGTACTTAAAACACTATTTATTGTTTGAATCTAGAAAGGTTAATATTAGTAGTTTTTACCGAGGGTGGAGATCGAACTTTAATCTCCTTATCGTTCCAATCTCTAACTTCCCACTCTAGCCACCACACCATCCTTATATCTTATGACTATTTAAAAAACTATTAGAAAAAGTAAAGAAAATTAGTGACGTCAAAATGAATTTTTTTTCTTTGATTTAGTGGTAGTTTTAGAAAGGAATTTCACGTTTTTATTTTGTAGGATTTTTTTTAACTTATAGTATAATTCTATCTAGCTCAAACGATTAGTCTCTGAAATCTTATGCATCTGATATCAACTTTAATTTAAAAAATAAATAAATGTTTTGTTTGTTGTGTGTAGGAAGGTGAATGCTTCAATATCAAGAAGGGAAATGCTATCTGGATCTGCATGCATGACTGGTAACCCGATTGACGATTGTTGGAAATGCGACCCAGAATGGCCCAACAATCGTCAAAGGTTAGCCGATTGTGCAATTGGGTTTGGTCAGTATGCAAAAGGAGGAAAAGGTGGTGAATTTTACGTTGTAACAGATTCCTCAGATGATGATGCTGTTACCCCAAAACCAGGTACATTAAGATATGGTGTGATAAAAAATGAACCATTGTGGATAGTGTTCCCTAGTAACATGATGATTAAGCTGAAGCAAGAGCTTATATTTAATAGTTATAAAACTATTGATGGACGTGGAGCTGATGTTCACATTGTGGGAGGAGGATGCATTACTTTGCAGTTTATTAGTAATGTTATCATACATAACATTCATATTCACCATTGTCACCCCTCAGGTAATTAACAACTTTATTATATTCTGCTTTGAAGGATATGACAAAACATAACTGCATTGTGCACATGTTTTGTTTTGAAGAATGGAAAAGTTATGTTTATTTTGTGGAGATTTTTGGATAAAGTTTAAGAAAATAGTTTTTTTATTAGTATATTGTATTGAAATTAGAAATTACGCCGCGCGGTACAACATTGGTCATTTTGTGGGGTCTGTTTTCTGTTATTATTAAAAAATATTAAGTGGGGCCAGCTTTGTACCATCTCATAAAAAGAAAATTGACTAGTACTAAACTATTCCTCAAAAGTCTCTTCTAAATAGAGATATGGAGAAAGAAGACAGAGAGTGAGAGAAAAGAGATAAACAATGAGTGTTATGATAGAAAAAGATGAAAGATAAAGATAAAAAAATAAAATCTAAAACAAGTTGCAAGAAGAGGGGATGTGATTTCAAAAACAAAAAAGTAATTGTTGAAAAAGCTGTCTAACCCTTGTAAAAGTACCAACAATAAGAAAAAAGAACAGAAATCCCAAAGAAAACACAACCATTTTATGTCATATTCATCACATCTCATTCCTAATAAACGATTTGGAAGATGTATGCATGCTTAGATTCAATTTTAGGAGAGCTAAAAGTGAATACCAAGAATTAAAATTGATTTTGGTATGTTTTGTGATACCTAATCAAAATTTATTTCGCCTCTAGAATTTATGGTTGTCGTCTCTGAATGTGATTTTCACCTTCAAATATATTGTTCAACTGATTTTCACATGAACATATCTAAATGTAAATTACTTTACTTTAAGATCACAAAATCATTTATGTCACCCTGAAACTAAACTTACAGTTAAATTGTTGTCTATATTGTAAGTATTATTTTCCAAGCAACTAGCAAGCAAGCATAAATGATAAAAATTAGGAGTTTGATATATTGCAGGAAACACAAATGTTAGATCAAGTCCAGAACACTTTGGCTACAGAACAATGTCAGACGGAGATGGAATATCCATATTCGGTTCAAAAGACATATGGGTCGACCATTGCACACTCTCACATTGCAAAGATGGACTAATAGACGCAGTAATGGGATCAACAGGAATAACGATATCCAACAACTTCATGTCACACCACAACGAAGTCATGCTTCTTGGACACAGCGATGACTACCTCCCAGACTCGGGAATGCAAGTCACAATCGCATTCAACCATTTTGGCGAGAAACTTGTTCAAAGGATGCCGCGATGCAGAAGAGGATACATCCATGTGGTCAACAATGATTTCACTGAGTGGGAAATGTATGCCATTGGTGGGAGTGGTGAACCAACTATTAACAGTCAAGGGAACCGTTACTTTGCACCGATTAATCCTTTTGCTAAAGAGGTTACTAAGAGGGTTGAAACTGAGCAAAGTAAGTGGAAAGGGTGGAATTGGAGGTCTGAGGGTGATGTTATGGTTAATGGTGCATTTTTTGTTACATCTGGTGACACTCTAGAGGTTAAGTATGAGAAGGCTTATAGTGTTGAACCTCAGTCTGCTGATCGGATTGTTCTTCTTACCATGAACTCTGGTGTTCTTGGTAATGCAAGGTACCAATGTTTAATTCATTATATTTTTTTCCCCATAATAAGTCTTATATTATGACTTCTATTAAGATGTTATCTTCAAATCAATATATTGTGCATCAATTTCAAGTCATTATACTCTTCTATGAATTGAGTTGAGTTGGAATGATTGAAGTGTGTATTGTGATGAATAAACAGAGACAATAACGTGGGAATGTGGAGCAGAGGACCAAGCAGCAATGGGGACGGCGTTTTGGATTCTGGCCCGGATTACACAGATGATATGTCGGGGAGTGGGCGAGTGTTGTCATCTTCTTTTACTATGGTGATGTGCTTCTTGTTGTTTTATAGAGTGATACCATTAACAATTATTCAATGACAATTCAGGAATGTTGTTACCAATGTAATGGGACACTCTATATTTGTATTTCTCTTAATTGGAACTAGAATGAAAAGGGTGTGCTCCTATTTGAAAGTACAATCATTTAAACTCTACAGGATTTGCTTTGTTCAATGCTCACTTCCTCAATAGTCAAATTGCTCAAATTTTGCAAATTCTGATAAGCTGTGAAGGTTTATAAAAAGTAATGGCGGTTTGGGTGGAACATCAGCTAATTCAATACAAACAATGTTACGAGGGGTACAGGCTACAAGAAGAAAATGCTCAAGTTAACTTATGAGAGTTTTTAATTTAAGTAAGCTCTATGATTCATTATTAAAAAAAAGTCTTTTAAAATTTATAGACTTTAATGAAAAAGTTAAATAAGAGATTAAACAAAATGACGTACAGAAGAAATATGGGGCCGGGGGAACGAGTACAGAACAAAACTGTCTTATATTACTCTCTAGGAAAAATGTAAGCGAGATTGGATACAAAACAAGCCAAATCTTCATCTTTCACAAAGGCCACCGTATCAACGATCTATGAATGATTTGTTCATAAGTTCCACAGCATCGTCCATGACCTGCATGCACAAAATAACTACATTAATCATGAAAGTACATTGCATATTTAGAATTGCAAGTCTGAACTGGAGATATCGGCATGTCGCCATTAATATCAAAAGATAAGCAGGCTGATTATATAACTGAAATCAACCAACCGGGCCAGCCAAAAATAAATAAATCCAAACACAAGCAACAGCGATATTTAAGATAAGTCGTAAGAGATGATTCATTGGTTTTCTATTCAACTAGTTCAACAAAAGCATAAAACAACAGGCTTGAGTTAACTCTAAGCATTCAAATCCAACATATTTGCAAATTCACTGCACACTAAATTTCAAGAAAAATACACAGCACACTAAATTTCTAAAATAAAAGTGTGGATTTGTAAGCAAAGCAACTGGCAAAGTCTACATAACACCATGGTAAAAGATAGGCGAAGCAGACCTTTAACAACATCGTGATTTATATAGCATACCGACACTTCAAAATTCAATTTGCTACAATGCTGTTGGTTTTTCATTCAAGGTAAACATGGTATTTTGGATGATATGCAGCACAGACATCTGTTTTAGAGCAATAATAATGATTTGCTACTTTGTTATCACAAGGCGCAGTTTAAATTATTATCATCTCATCTCCATTTCCAAAAGTATAAGGGCACATATATATGCCTTGTAGCAATATAGATTGCTTTGTTCCTGATTTTCTATGCAAGTTATCTTGGGAGAAAAATACACGAGTATTTCTGTTCTCTGTTCCACAGTTCATCACTATCAAGTGCAAAAAACTCATTATGTTCAACTGCCAGAAGTGTGCCAATATTACCCTTGTATGTAGGAAAGATATAAAAAGGACTTTACCTTCCCAAGCTGCTTGAGTTCTCGGCCAATTGGTTCCAAAAATTTCAGGTCAACTTCGATAGGCCAGACCTGTTCCAATAAGAAGCCAAAATGAAAAATGTTGAAGTGCATCTCTTTACCAAAACAAAGTATTTCTAAAGAGCATCATTCCAAAAGTGAAGCATTAATATTAGAGAAAACCAAACATAAACTACAATGGGGGAAAACATGAAAAGACATGATAATAGGAGGAGGAAAAACAACATTGATGAACATAACACACATTTAAATTAGACAACAGAACAAAGATCCCCTGTTACAAAAATGGCCACCCTTTTGGTATGATGTATGTGAGATTTTAGATAGCAAGATAACTTATACAATAAAAAGTTGTTTCGTTGTTTTCGTCAAATCTTTCATAACAAGAAACAAAGTGAAAGATGGCAATGTTGTAATTTTTAGTGTAAATAGGAAACGGAAACATAAAACAATTTCTTAAACCAAATAGATCCTGAGATTGATAAGGTAGATTGAGAAGAATATGTCACAAATTTGAGAGGACAAATTGCAAAACAACATTCCCAGTGTATTCCAAGTTTTTGAGCTGTATGATTACTGTGCTAGATGGTATTAATATTGAGGTTACAACTCATGAGATGAGCAACTCGATGCCATTTCCGTTGTTCAATTATCAGGGGAAAAAGCAGTTTAAACATAAACAGCATCAAGAGAAGAAAAATATATCCAGCAATCGTAAACACCAAATAAAAAATAAACTATTTAAAGAGAAATAAATTCAAAAACTCAAAGATAACAACACTCCTACTTTTATCGAAGAAATATTAGCAGCAGTCGAGAATTAGGTGTCATAAGCTGCCACCAGATATTCCCCCAATGTGAATATGTTATTAATACGAACAAGCAAGGGTTTTGCTAGGCAATGCTCAATCATATGTGCAACCTTCTTCATGGTTTTCATAGACTAATTAGTTTAGGTGCTACTTAGACTTCCAAATTGCAATAAGATTCAAAATATTCTTATGGTGATTTTTTATCTTCTCAATGGTTCATTACCAAAACCATGAATCATTTAGGAACAACTATGTGATAAAACCATGAACCAAAAAGCATTAAACAACTATGTAGCACGACACTTTTGATTGAAGGTGTTCCTGTGTCCGACACACACTACACCGACACATGCAATTACATTGAATTATGTTATTTTCTCAAATTAATATCAGTGTCCACATATTCGTATCGTATGTGTTCATGCTTCATAGTTAAAACCGGCATAGTTCACATAATTTAATTCGATTTCTGATACAAAATTTGAAACAGGACATAGGTACCTTGAGGCCAAGTAGTATAATTGGAGTAACTTGACCAGGTATGATGCATTCAGGACCAGCTGCTTCAACTATAGCGTCATCACCCAAACCATCCCCAATAGGGTCTGGATGCTGCAAAAAATCCAAAAGTTAAAAATGAAAACTTGAACGAAAATAATGGGTGAAAAGTCAAAAAGAGAGATACCCTCATGATGGAAATTGCATAATCTGAAAAGGGATTCTGAGAAACGCGAAGAATTGGAGAGTGATGAATTTTGGGTATTGGTTTTGCTGAAGAAGATGAAGCTCTCCATGGAACGTCGTTTTGAAACGAACTCTTCGACATTTTCAAATTTTTTTATTTTTTATTTTTTATCTATCTATCTATCTAGTTCCTAATCTATTCTTCTACACACTTCAGTTCACAACCAGCATATCATCATCATAGATGATGATTCAATTTCTCTTCTCTCTCTTCATAATATCCTCATATTTTTCACACAATCTTATTTTTTGTGTTTGTTTGAATAGCCAATGAGATTAATTGATTTCGTAATATTGAATGCAATAAAAATTTAGTTGAACGTAAATTAATTTAAGGTTGAATACATTTGCGGTAAGTTGAATAATAAATTTAAATGTAAATTTGAAATTTACAATTTCTAACTTTAAGTAAAATCAATTATTTTTTTCGGTCACATTTATAAACAACTTTTACTATTTCAGATTTATTAATTAACTGATGTATCTAAAATATAAGACAGTTCAAATACATCACTTATTTAATGAATCTAAAAAAACAAAAGTTGTTTATTAACGTGACCAGGAGTATGAAGTTAAAACCAATTCTACTTGAAAAAATCAAAAAAATCAATTATATATCTCTATAATCAATTTTGGCTCTTACAAATGTGAAACTAAACATTCTTTTTGTGTTGCAGTAGACGATTCAATCTCTTACCGAAACATGTCTTTGAAAGGTTGTATGAACTTTAAACACTTTATGATGTTTGTTTAGAGAATTGTTCTTCTCTCATTTGTTTTTGCTCATTTATGTCCTACGTAAGTTAACTCACGTTGAAAATGCATCTGCATGAGTTAACTCACTTCGACTATTTTAACGAGAATGAGAAAAAACAGATGAGATAAGAGGGATTATTGTTTGTTTATATGTGAGCTAGCGTGATTTTGTAAACACTTTATGATATATTTGTTTATGCAGTTAAACTACAATAAACTTGCGTCCAACTAGAAGCAACTATTCCTAAATTCTGTTTTACAAGGCAAAAGTATTTATGAAAACATTTTGTTTGCATTTAATCATGTATGAAAAAGACAAGACTATCCGGGGGTATACATCCAGAGACATCAAGAGATGGTTAAAATTGAAGGGGAAAACCCGTAGATTTTCTAGTAATGAGAGGGTGTGCTTAGCAATTAGCATGCTACTTATTACGGATAACATAAAAGGCCCCAGTCCAAACTAAGTAAGAAGTCTAAATGAACCCAGTCAGCTGGTGCCTGAGACAAAATGGATTCATCCTTAGACCTCATCTGCATTGTGCCAATGAGAGAAAATCATGTTATCATGTCTATCTACGAGATCATGTGAAGTCTCTGTTGTTAATAGATTGCAATTCAAGCCACTTTGCAACGGCGATATATGTCCAGTCCATCCAGCAACCAACCTCAGCTTTATTGCAAAACTACTCCAATCAAAGTACAAATCAAGCACAAAAGGGTGGGAAGAACTTGCCGCACCTAAAAAAAATGCATGTTTGTTGCCACAGCGAAAAGAAAATTTCCGTATCTTTCTGTACGGGAAATAAATACAAGTATTTCACAAAACATTCTTAATCTGCAGACATTGCTTACAACGTCTAATACACTTTTATGTTACAATAATCACTGCTTTCTTTAACTTTCTGATTATCCAACAAAGAAAATGGAGAGCAAAAATAAATTACAAGGGGGAGAAAGAAACCAATCAATAATGGCACCAAAATGGCAAGGAGTGTATATAAAATATAATCCTCTGCCTATCCAATGAACAATCCCAGTTAGGGCAGTAAAATAATTTTAATTTGGCTAAGCTGTGATCATATCCGCCCCATTCTGTGCAGCCGCATCTGCCAGTCTCTTCCAATTCAATTCCCGCAGCTCTTCCACCTCTTTGGCTTTAGCCACTCTTTCCAAATACTGCCTCTGGCACTCTTCAAACAATTCAGCATCCATTTCAAGGAACATTTTCCTAACATTCACAGTCAACCCATTTACAGCCGGGTTCCAATGACTCTGGACATTTTTCTCCAATGCTTCAAATATTATGGGCAATACTACAGTCCTGTTTTGGGCAATTAAACTGACAATGTGCTCGTTATTCCACAAAAAGAGGGCTCGCTCTGCGACCTACAATGTGGATGTGAATAAGCATACAAGGGATAAATTAACTAGAAACAATAAATGAAATAGAATGTATTTTATTTTTAAAATAAAGAAAAAACAAGTCAAATCTAAGCAATCAGGATTCCCAATCCAATTTAGTATGCTAATTATCACTTGAGAGATAAGATTTCCCAAAAATAATGTTTGCACAAGGATCTTCCAGACTCGACCTTACTCTATGGAATGATTAAAAACACTTTTTGACCCTCAAGACTATTCGTTATAAGAAAGGAAATTATCCATTAAGGAGCAAGGACATCTATTATCCTTCCTCAAAATGCCGGCATTAGGCCAACCTGATCTGGAATGATTACCATTCAAGTTCAAGAGCAAGCCAAGAGGTCAGTCATAGTCTAAATGTTTCTAGACTATCTGGGTTTATGGATCTGAACATTGACCCAAAAGGCCAAGGAGAGTATAGATAATCACAAAATCAGTTCAAATTTTTCAAATTAAAAAAGTAATAACCTGTTGAAAATCCTCAATCCCGTAATGACTAAAGATCATATTGAGCATCACCTTAAATATCACTAAGTAGAGAAACTCATTTGCACACTATTTTCGTTTCCACAAACTCTACATGTTTGTGGTCAAGACCCTGCCAACCTTTAAATTTTCCATATCTGACAAGCTTAAGCTCAAACTACAGTTGATGTCCAAGAAGAATCAGCGTTCAGCCCATGGTACATCATTAAACTGCCAAAGTCTTGTTACCATTCACACAAATAGAAAAAGACTATGAGGACAAACTATCTGGAACTTTTAACAGGAGACCAGATTCTTAACCAATAGCTTTGAACTGGAAGACAAAATGAAAACACAAGCTGATACTGCAGCTCAATGATCTGAATGAAAAAGAGAAGGAACAATTCTTTAAACTAAGATTGAATCAATGTCAAAAGGAAGAATTTTGAACCTGACAACTAAAAAAGTTTTAAAATGAAAATCATGATAAATTTATAAAAATAGGCAAAAATGTCAAGCACGTGATTCGACTCATCTCCAGCAAAGTAGTTTTTGAAATTAACCTACCTATAAATAGAAAGAAAAGTCAATCCAGCTAGGGTTTGCAGCTTTGACCAAAAAAGAGTGCTCCTATGAAGAATTTCTCTTAATTTTTTGGTTCTGAGATTTGACAAAATCCTCAGTTGTAATTTAAAACTGTGGCATATTAGTGAGTTCCGAGATTTGGGTATATTTACCTTTTGCCAAATCTCAAGTTTTGGGTGGGCTAGAGGGTCAAATTAATAGCAGAACTTATTTACATGTAAGCCAAAAACAACACCACCGACCAAACACTTAGGAGAAACCAAGAAATAGTAGTTTCAACATTCGATGCAAAATAGAATGTGAAGTGCAAACACATTGTTGAAAACTGATTACACATGAGTTGAAAGAAGGGTCAATGACTCAACAGCGCTTTGCGTCCTGAATTATTGGCTCAATTGCATGCCCTCCTGATTCAAGAAATTAAGCATTTTCCCTCAGTTTAACAACATAAATTGCAATGGGTCACTAATGATCCAAATCAAGGGTTGGTTCTGACAGTTTGGGGCTCACATAGAGGTCATGTGATTAATGAGCTTTAAACGAAGTATTTGTTAAATCAACTTAGGTTAACATATTTTCTATTTTGGTTCTCAATTTGTTACCATTCTGATCCAACTTGTAGAATTTTATTTGCTTCCCAAACTTGGAAGTTAAAATAACTCGCAGCAACAACTTGCAGATAGATTCTAGGTCTCGGTAAATCCCATCATTAATTCTGAGATATTTTCTTATGTTTAAAATAATTGCAAATATGGAGCTAAATTTCTTGCTCTACTGCACACCTTCAGCAGCTAATTGACAAGTATTTTAGGTTTTGATGATGTATAAGTAGGACTGGGACTATCAGAAACATAAGCTGTTGACCAACAGCCAACAACTTTCATATATCAGACAAAATTACTTCAAAAGACTCAAGTCATCAGACCTCTTAAGTAGTAAAATTCCTCACGAAATTAGATTCACTAGATTGTTTTCGGTGATTTCACTAATCAGAAAGACATGCTTCACACCAAAGCAAAGAAAAGCTGCCAGATTAGGCATGACTCAAGATATAAATGAGGTATAGATACCTAGGTGGCTGAATTTCTCAAATCTCAACATTGAGTTATAAACTTCATGATAACATAAGACATGGATCAGCTTTAACTTCATGATAACATCATAACATAATGAATTTCGGCAAATAATTACAGAGCAAGGGTTGCTCAATCACTCAGTTTGTGTGATTTGTAGCAACATAAATAATTATAGATCAAAACATACTCAGATAACTCTCTAGTCATGCCTGCATAGATGCACAAGGAGTGAGGGTCCCTAAGGCGTGGCTCACGTGATTGAGCTAGTTTGAGGTTCAAGGTTCAAACTCTGGTTACCAAAGTAACATACTAACAACTAACATTTTCTTATAAAAAAAATAAAGGTATTGTGAGAAAAATGATTGCTCAAAAGTTAAAACTACCAAATGGTTGAACTGGGTGAAATGAAAGCATATAGCCTATTTGGTTTGAGAATGTGTTCTCTATTTTCATTTCTTGTTTTCACTTTTTATTACAAAACTGCCTTTTGTTTTCACTTTTCATGTCTTAAAAGGTTTATACATGAAACAGATTGAAAGGTGGCAGTTTGTAATTAAAAGTGAAAACAAAAAAATTCTAATACCAAATAAGCCCTTAGCTTTTAATGATCCAAATTTGCTAAACCAACAATCTCTAGATTCTAAAATATTAAATGCTCAGCCATGTCATAAGTTGGGATTTAACTAATTGTAAGGTACATAAAGTTTACTACTTTGTGACCAGGTCATCGTTCTCATGAAAGACCAGTCCATAGTCACATAATTCGTAGTTCGCTTCGGTACGTGGTACGGGTTCGGGTACGCGACATGAGAAGAATTCGATACGTCTGAGGGTATAGAGCTTCGGTACGCTTTCGGTTCGTTGTACGTAATAATATATTAATCGGTATGCTATGAATAAATATAATCATTTAGTTAAAATATAACAAAATAAATTATGAAATTTTTATATAATCAATTTAACTTAACCTTGAAATCATATAATTTGCTAACAAACAGAAGGAAAAAAAACACTCAATTCTTATTTCTTACATTCCAACAAGTAGCTGCATGGTTTTTCTTACAGAAACATAGTTGAAGAGCTAATAGTCCCACATCGGAAGTTTTGCTTGCATAGACTAGTATCCTACCTTATAAATAAAGCCTACAACTTGGTCACAAAACAAGCGCAACCGCTCTGCTTTATGCATTGAATCGGTGGGGCCAGTGTTATGTCACTATTTTCAATGTGAATGTGAATGACACTTTTCAGTTCCCAATATTCATGAGTTTTAATTAGTTTAAAGTTTATTTATTTTCTTTTTCATCGTAGGTACGCTTTGGTACCTTGGTTCTTGCGAATTCTGAGAGAATTATGAGAGAACTGGGTCGCCAAAGTACCGCGAATCTGTTCGCCGAACCCGGTTCGCGGTTCCCTTATGTATTAAGCGAATTATGTATCTATGGACCAGTCCTTCTATAAAGGAATTTAAAGGGCGAGTTCGTAGAAAGGAAAATGTTAGCTGACACATAAACGTAGACTGTAAAGACTTTCCAGAAAACGAGTTCATTAAGGTTTTTTCGTCCTAGCCCGTTCATCACATAACTTGCACTCGACTCCCTTACAATCAAATTTAACCCATGATGGGATGTCAGGTGGCACATTGCAAATGATAATGTTAAAGTATATAAGAATGTGTTCGATTTCTTATATCACCATGGGCATTAAATGTGACTTAATAAACCACAAGGCACGCGCAGTTGACCCCCAACAATAATTAGTTATGCTAAAATCAGAATATCCCCCTACAAGATGCACCTCATGCTACTCACCAAAAAAGTAAATAACAATAATGGTAATTAAGAAAGAAACAAATCTATATCTCAAAGATAGTTTAAATAGTGCAAAAGCCAAACCACAAACTTCACCATTACAGTTATCGAACATAACATTTACAATACAAGCACTTATGTAAGCCATGGAATCTTTTTTTAACAAGGATTGTAGTCCATTTAATTGACACGATATGCATACATATGTATAAATTTCATAAACTAAATTGTCAAAAAATAGCCGTCAATCAAGTTTTAGTTTTGCTTAACTTTGGCAGTTCGACACTATTTCAAAAGAAACACAAAAATGAATAGACAATCCATGTATGTGATGTTAGGGTTGAAGACAATTATAAGAGAACATTAAATATTTTCCCACATTAATAGTGATAATAAAACACAGTTCTTTATTTTCCTCCATCGACAAAGACATCATCATTAAGATGCAAAACGATAAATGAACTATCCAAAAAACAAAACAAAAAAACCTAGGTACCTGTCCACAAAACTAAAAAAACCTAGGTAACTGAGTTTGGGACTTGAAGGATACGTCGGTTGAAGTTTACTAACTACGCAACCAAACCTTATATTAACATCAGGTTATTAATATTATACCAAATAAGGGCCAAGTTTAGATCTACCTTACAAAGAGAGTAACAGTTTAATAAGAAGCTATGCAAATTAATAACACAATATCCAAAGGAAAATGGTAATTAAAAAAACACTTGTATTAATCCTACTCAATCAACATAATGAAAAACCATTTTCGACAAACCTGAAAATGCGGACTATTGAGGCAGCGAGCAATCTGTCTAAAAAGAAGAACCATACAGCGTTGGAACTCCGCAGCTTGCGTAGCCTCCAGCACTTCCTCCAATTCTCCAAGAAAAAGAACTTCCTTCTGACAGTTGGTCACCGGCCAGTACTTCAACAAACCCCTAATAACAGTATCCGCTAGCTTAAAGTCCTTCTCAACAAACTGCGAAATGCAGTAAGACAACTGCTGATGATACACAGCAACAGGTTTAGGTTTATGCAAAGGCAACAACGCTCGCACAAGAAACAGCTTATGCTCTTCCTTCATTGGCAATGCAAACCCATTAATTATACTCCCAAGAATCTCGAGAAGCTCCATAATCCCACTATGTCTCTCAGTCTCATAAATAAACCGATAAAATATGTTATTAATTGCCTTCCTAATAAATGGTCTATGAACCATAAACTTTCCATAAACACGATGCAATATCGTTTTCACATATTCGCGCTCTCTAGGATCCTCAGAATCAAACAAATCAAGCAATTTAAGCACAAATGAATGATCAATGTAACGTTTCGCTACCTTTGTATCAGTATCAGATGAAACCACATATCTAAGCAGAAGCTCATAAACAAGCTGCAAATGTGGCCACGCCGGCTCCAAACATGGCTCCTCCTCTTCCGGATCGGTAGCATCTTGTCCAGTATTCTCATGAAACGCCGGAGGAAGACACCGGAAAATATTCACCGAAACCATCTTGATCATCTCTTCTTGACAAATCTCCGTTATCTTACTCGAACCAGATTGAATAAATTCAACCAATTCCATCAACGTTTGTCTCTTGATTTCTTTCTCTCGAACCGATTTCAACGTATCGGTGAAATCTAAAGTGTGGCAACAAATCTGAAGCTTCCGGAGAAATAAATTCTGTCTCTCGGATACAGGTACATCGCGGAACAATGGAAGCGCTTCGATTGTTCCTGACGGTGGTGGTATGACCACCGCCGATGAATCAACGGTGGTGTTCGCCGGTGGACCGAATCCATCGGTTGAATCGGATTTGGAGGGCTTCTTTTGCCCTCCTTTCATTAATTTCTTGAACATTTTGAGAACCCTAACCCTAAGCTAACGACGTCGCATCTCAGGTTAAAAGACGGTGGATCGGAGTGGTGGATGATCGGAGATATGTTTTCCGGCGATGAAATGAGTGGTAAATTATAGAGAGAGGGTGTGTTTGTGTTTTGTGTAAGGGATAATAACAATATCAATGGATAATGCATTATATTATAAATTTACAATTACGACTGGGAGAAATTATCAATTTCAACTTCAATTTTTTTTTTTTATTTACTTTTTGATAAATGATACTCACTTATTTTAGAGTCATGCTATATTTTGTACCAAACAAATATTTACGCACGAACTTTGCTAAAACTACCATACACTAGTATATTATGGCAATACATTGTCTTTTAATATTTTTTTTCTCAAAATAATTGTATGAATTAGTAATTGGCGAAGTGGTTGGGGAGCGGTGAAGATTCAATGTGGTATAAGAATATTTTTACTATTGAAAGAGGTAATGAAGTGAGTGGAGGGGATAATGTTTATAAGAGATTTGATAAGGACAAGAAGAGGTTGTTTTGGTAGGAGAGATGTTAATGGGTATCTACGAGTTGCATAATATGATAATCATTTTCACCCTGTTGAATATACATGATACCCATGTCCGTCTCGGATATTAATATATCCATGGGTATTCACATATACTCATGAGTTTTTTGAATTTATTTAGTTTTTGATTCTAAGTCAATGTTTTCGTTGTTTTGATTTTAGATATTTTAAAACATCATAATTAATCTGCCAAATATCAAGAAATTTAAATTTTATGAGGAAGACTTTATTTTAACGTCATAAACATGTCAACAAAAAATCATTAAAAACTTTGTCTTCTAAGGCCTTTTTCTAGACTTTATATCTATAGAAAAAATTGGTCGATTTTTTCTTTACTTTAACCCTTCAATTAATGTTAGAAAAAAACTGCGGCGGAAAAATTTTGTGACAAAAAAACACCACGTCGTAAAAAAAACCATGCGATTCTTTACCACATTAGTGTATCTTGTGTGACTTGGCTGCTGGATGACCAAAATAGAAAGTACCTGTGTTTTATTTATTATAATGGTTGTTTCCAAACTTTACATATGTTACAAGGCTATTTCAACAATTAATCCAAAAAATTGATATATTTTTGTTTGAAATTTAGATCAAATACATCAATTTTCTTTAGTCTACTTTTGTTTATACTTCGCTAGAAATAGAGTAAATCATGGCTATAAACACATTTTTTATTTAATTCATTTCGCAAGCAATATAAGAAATACTATTACTTTTATTTATATGCCTTTTCACGTATAGATAAGCTGAGTGAATTAGATTAAAAAACTTGGGAATCCAAACATTGAGATTTGTTGGAGTTAAGAGAACTTTGTAGATTTGAATGCAAATGAGAAGGAACAACACAACTGGAATTGAGTGGGAGAAAGAGAAACAAAATTATGAGCCCAGATGTTTAAGTCGAGTAAAATGAAAGTGATTTATAATAGAACAATGTAAACATGTTAGGATTGTTAGAACTACGAAAGATAAGAAACAATTTATTTAAACCAGAAAAAATATAGAATTGAAATTTAGTGGAAATCAAATGGCAGTTTTTTTTTTTTAACAAATCAAAATAAAATATATATTACTCAAAGGTATTTCCTCTTACACAAGAATATATAAAATGAACAATATTAATTTTACATAAATCTAACAAGGAACTACTTTATGAATCTCCCACATTTCTACAAGATAATACATAATTTTGGAAGTATAATCTTTTGGTTGCCCAAGATATCCATATGGATACATATACATTCATAATTCTATATAATATTTATTTTAAAATGTGAGAGATTTAAAAAAAAAGTAATTTCTTTTTATATATATGTAGAATAAATCTGTCTCCGTTGATTATGATATCAATTGACTGCCTAATTTCGACCTTCCAATTCTTGCCTTTCGTTTTGAATTTGTCGCTCTTGTAACAAACTACCTTATGAAAAACCATATCCATTCTCTTCGACTTAAATATCAATTCTCGTTGCATAGTTATTCTCCCTTCGACTCAATTTTGATTTCTCATTGTTTCGTTCATCCTCACTTGCGCTCAAATTCATTATCACTTTGTTCTCTTATCTTAGCTCCCAGTACAAATCTCAGCATTCCTATTTACAAGTTTTTCCACCATTGGTTCCAAGAAACAAATCTATCATCTCCACCAAGGAGATTGTACGTCTCTTTTCAACATATATACTCTCAGAGAGGACAATGAATGTGCTAATTGGCTTACGAAGACTAGAGTTTCTTCCAAAGATACCTTGAAAATTTGAAATAGTTGTCCTCCTCAACTCGGTCTTGTGTTGATGGACGATGTTGTAGGTGCTACTTGTCCATGAGCATAGTTTTCTTTCTTGTCTCGTTGTTTGTGTTGGTTGGTTTTAAGAAATTGATTTTTACTGTCATAACTAATTTGGTAAAAAGATTGATTTTATAAAAATTTATTGTTGATTTGATGAAAGAAAAATATATTGAGTACTTGAAATTGGTTATGATTAGTGAACTTGAGTACTTATCTGAACTTGGTTAAGGAAATTCAAGATCACCGACTTGTCCGAACTCAAGTTTCTCCAAAATGAGTTTACTAAATTTTTATTGTCGATCACTAAGCTGTTCAACTCAAATTCCTTTAAAACTCCTACTTTGTGAAAATATTTTTATTTATTTTTTAAAAATTTGTGTTCATTTTAATGTGCTAATAGGAAGATGTGGGTCTTTTCAATACGATGAAGAAAATATGAAATATATATTTCTGAAAATAATGAAAATTTGATAGCCTATATATATTTTGGTTTTTTGCCAGTTTTTTTCTTTCTCAGAGGGCCACAAAATTGTTATTTTATGGTAACATATATTGCTACGTTACAGAGTAAACTTATTTCAACAAGTTAATGTTATTAAGATTATTTTTAATACGGGGTATTAGGTAACTTTTGTTTTGGTACATTCTTTTCAAACTGAATTTGATCCAATTGAATCTAATCTAAGTGATCAATAGCAAATTGACCCAAATATGAGCATGTCCGAATTGAACTAGAATTCTACTTTTAACACGTAAGGTTGGATATAATAAATGAGGTCTTTGTTTTTGTTTTTGAAGCCGATGTAAATAAGTTATCAACATCATTATGATCACACTCACATTTTGGTCCCTACGAAAATATATATCTTGTGCATCTAATTGATCACTGCCATATTCTCATGTGGCTTAAAACTGATCTTTGCCAACTTAAAATGTTAGGTCCATTCTCTCACCTAATTAACCTGATGCTTTGGATGAGTTTAATGAACACAACCATCGGGTATATTAGTTTTATAATTAATACTCGTGACATGAAACTATTTTACAGTGTCAATGTGTCATCTAATAAGAACTATTGTCATATTATCATGTAAGTCATTTTGATTTAATAATAAATAACTGTCAAATGAGCCTTCAACAAAGATATGTTGGCCAATGGCCAAGCAAATTTAGAGAGTAGATAATATGCAAACAAAGATATTCTTAATAATGTCATTATAAGAAACAAACCTAGTTATACTTGGAGGTGTGTACACGATGATCATGGAATGCAACTTCCACTCCCAAGTGGAATCGAGGGGTTTGTTTCTGAACATGACACATGGAGTTGGATTGTGTGTTTCACCATGTTTGTCATTCCTAATATAGTGGTTGTCATTGTTTGTTTTGTTCTCCATGTAAAGTGAGTTGAGATCCTCTCCATTTATAAAAATAAATGGAGATTGCTATTATAAAAGATACATACATAAAATATAAGTGGAGAGTTTCATTATTAAATGAGTCTCATCATCATTAATTATTTTTAAGATTTTGTGTGTTTTTATCTCTCTAAATCGTAGAAATGGAGAAGATAAAAAATGAAGAGGATCTTAACTCATGTAAAGCAAGTTACGACCATTTTCATTGGGACAACAGGACCTCCTTCCTAACCATTAGACACTAGATATTTGATCATTTCCTAAAGCAACAAAAAAAAATCAATACACGAAGTAAATTGAATGGCGAGGAATTTTGATTGTGCCTCACGTGGAAAAACATGCATAAAAAAAAAAAAAAAAATCAGATCCAGCTTCCGCGATAATGCAAAGGAAAATCAGTGTTTTTTTCACTGTGAGTTTGACATAATTGTGATAAATGATTTTGACAGAATCTTATTTCGACAAAATTAATATTTTTTTTTAACAAACCAAAATGAGATATGTATTAACATGGACGCATATGACCCTGTCGCACAAGACATTTTAAGAAAGGTCACAAAAAATTAATTCTTTTTTTGTCAAGAAAAGTTACACTAATTCAATCACCACATAACAGTAAAAAAAACAAATAACTTTTTTTTAACAAATAAAACACAAATATCTATATATCATAAAAAAAAACTATACATCATAATTTCACTATATATATCGCAAATTAAACCAATCATCCAAGAAAACACACTTTATTCTATTGTTTTTTAAAAAGGGTATACACCAATCTATAAATATTACAACTGAAGTACATTTCTCTTTCAATTATAGGCAAGGGGTGAACACAAAATTGCGACAAATTATACATGTCTTTAACCATATCTTAAACTTTGATCGGATCAATTTTCTACACTAACATGTCCTTACCTTGGAAGACTAGGAGCAACCTCGGCAGCGCCTAGCGTGGCGTTGCTGTGGTCTTCACTTTCAGACACACCATCACCAGTTTTCACAACCCTCATTTGAGTCTCTGCTGCTTCAAATTCCTCCCTATACTTTTCATATATATCCCCTTTGTAAAATTTTCTAGTCCTAAGCACCAAAATAAAGGAAATAAAACATCCAATTAAAGTTGATGCTGTAATTATAATAAAGGCCATCCTATAACACTCTACACCAACACAAGTTAAGTCCTTCCCTTTTTGTCTTGTAAGTCCCTTGGCCTCCAATTGTTTCAAAGCTTCTTTATCATATAAAGAACCAGCCACTCTCACATTGAATATATAAGATCCCACAGGACTTGCCACAGCTCCAAAATTGTACAAAGTTGAATAGTATTTCAATCCAAAAATTTCGGATATGATTGCAAACATCAATGGCCATTGAGCTCCAAAACAAAATCCAATAATCACCGACGCAAAGTAAAGAGAGTTTGAAATACCTAGCGCGATTAGAATGTGACCAGCACAAGAGAGAAGCATAACAAAAGTGAGCAAATACGGACGAGGGATTTTGTATTTGGTTAACAAAATCTCGGAGATATAACCCGATGCAACCCGTCCTAGATAGTTCCATATACTCACCAATGACACAAAAGTTGTAGTACTTTTATTTGGGTACCCTAATGAATGACCAATTTGTCCCAAATTATCGATCGCTGTTAATGTCCCACCAACACCAAAAGTTGTTGCTAGGAAAAGAATTAACATGTCAATACTAAACAAAGCTTGTAAAATTGTGTAGTCTTCACCTCTATTCGGAGGTTTGAACATCGTCCTCCAACAAGAACTACTTTTCTTGTCTGAATTTGTAGTTGTTGTCGATGATGATACTTCGGCTTCTTGTTCGTGTGATGACATGTTCTGAAGTGGGACATCAGTGACTACTTTCAATTGAGATATTGAAATTGAAGTATCCTTCAATAGGTTGTTGAGTTTGAATTCTTCACTAAATACCACAACAAGTGGAAGAAATAGTAAAATAATAACAAAAACTCCATCACCAATATACTCAATCTTTGAGAAAGTTAACATGTTTTGGAGTATGATCAAAACCATGAGAAAACAAGCAAGACCAAGTGAAATATAAAGAAGATTATAGAAAACTTTGTATTCTTTTTGTTGTTGTATGTTGTTCAATTTCAAAATTCTAATAGTTGGAAGAAAAAGAAAAGAAACAGCAGCAGGAAGCCAAGCAATAAGTAAAATAAGAGATTGAGTATTATTACTATCACCATAATAATATAAACTATGATAAATTTGTGTAATTATAGCACCACTTAAACCAACATAACCTTTTAAAAGACCTAAAACACTACCACGACTATTAGGGAAATTCTTAACACAAGTAACCAAAGCACCTGTGTTAGTAAAAGTTTGAGAATTTGCACCAATGCAAATATAAAGACACATTTGCCAAACTTTAGGTGTATGAATTTTTTTAGTAACGGAAAGCCATATCATGAAGTAACCAAAGAAATTCATTATGGTACCGGTTAAGAGAACAACCCAAGGTGGTGTGATTTCATTGATTAAACCGGAGATAACGCCGACGTTGGCGCCGAGGTCTTTGAAGAAACTAAGGAGGTTTAGAGTTGATTGGTCATAGGATAAAGAGGTTTTTATTTGGTTTGAGTATAGACCAAACATGTATGTTGCACCTGCTACGGACATGACTAGTGAAGATGCAAATAACATGAACCAACGACCTGTGAGGAGTTTGTATGTGAAGGTTTTTGTTCCTTTCCAACTATTGAGGACACCATTGGTGGTGTGCTCTGTGGCTACCATTTTGCAAGTGGATCAATGATTCAATGGGATCAATGATTCAATGGGATGATGCTATATATATATGGGGTGTGTGGTGTGGATATATAGGGAAAAATGAGTATGGATTTTATGGATAAGACTTGTCATTTTTAATTTAGAGTAGAAAGTAGTATCAGAAAGAAAAATACAAATTCATAGTTTCTAAAATAAAAGTTTATACGTAATTGGGTCTTGACCTGTTGTTTTTGGATTTCCAAACTGTTGAATTTGGATTTCCAAATTCTATTATCTACTGAAGCTGTTACTAGGTTAAAATTGTGCAAGACAGACTATCAACCACGCCACCTCCAGGATAAAACAAGCTCAGCTACAACTGTGCGGTTAACTACTGCACTGTAGAAAACCATTCGAGATATACACCCTCAAATATGGTACTAAGACCACTCTTTAATACTGAAACCACTTTAATATGGTATTATTATCATTCTATTATGGTGCTAAGACCACTCAAATATGGTGTTTCCACCATTCTAACCTTTAAGTTCTCAAAACTATCAATATGGTACTACGACCACTTAAATATGGTGTTACCACCATTTCTCCTCAAATAGAAAAAATATTGTTATAATATTTATATACAGTTAAGATCATTCTTGATTCCGACGGGACATTGTTATTCCAAATAGGGACTATGATCTTAAAAGTACTCTTTATTCCGAAGGGACGTATATTAGGGACATTAAACCGAAAAGGGACTATGGTCTTAAGAACACTCTTAATTCCGAAGGGACACAAAAGGAGATGAAGAGAAGAAAGACTCGTCAACACAAGTCTAGAAAGGGAGAAGAGAGAAAGAGTTCCCGACAACTCAATGAAACTCTTTGGTGTGTGGAATGCACTATGTGAGTTCTCTATTTATAGGGAAAATTCACAACTAATAAGTGAGAAACTTTGGGAACAAGTAATATGAGAAACTTTGGGAACAAGTAATATATTACTTTGTGATTAAGTAATTCACATATTAGATCTAGTACAAAAATATCTCAATTGATGACCAAAATATATTATATTGAATACAAAAATATATTATATTATGTACCAAAATATATTTCATATTAAGCACTAAAATATATTAGATTGCCTACCAAAATATTTCAGATTGTGTTCCAAAATATTCTAGATTGCGTTTCAAAATATTTTAGCAAAACTTAGGGACTAAGAAAACACTTTCTAATAATGATTAAATTAATTATTTAATTTATCATTTCCAAATAATAAAATATATACCAATATATATTTTTTCTCTAGTGCTTACTCCGTTCACATAACTATGTACCCCCCATTAATTAGAGGTACACCCCCACTATATAAACACTACTAATGTGTGTTCCATCCGATGTGGGACTTCCACTTTTTTCAATTCACACATCACTAGTTCTACCCAACATGGGAATTTGTATTTAGTCTTTTAACTCAATTTCCACACATGTTTCAACAATCCCCCACTTGAATTTAAAAAATGGTTTCAGAAATAACGTAAAAAAACGTCTCCATAAGATTTGCTAGTAAACAAAGGTGTCGCCTACAACTTGAACCTTTGCATAGTGGATAGTATTCCGATTAACAAGAGTTGCTTACATCATTGAACTCTATCTCAGACATAGAATCCGCACACAAACCTTTTCTAAGGTGTATTATAAAAGCCCGTGCGTTTATGGCCTTGCACGTCTATCCCAGTTTTAACGAACGCTCTAGGTATTCTGCCCCGAATTCCATAGAAACCGGCCTAAGTTCCACATTCGTATAGGTGAGTCTATCAAGAGTACTCTTGTAGCTATGTATTCCACTCCACATAGAGTATATATCTCATTAAGAGTTTCTATTATCTCATCCTTCTGTCGCTGCAGGAATCATGCTTTCTAAGTCTTCTCATAGCATGTTCTATCACTCATGACTTGTTATTACCCATTGAACCTATTTCTTGGGATCTCCAGTCATGTAGGTCGGGTTACTATCACTTGTGACCTTTGGGCATTAGTCTCATCCTATTGGATGTGTTTTGGACTTTCTTTCTAGTTATTCCTTTCGTCAAAGGATAAACTAAGTCATCATTAGTACGTACATGATCTACTTTAACCATTCCTTTTGAGAGTAGCTAACTCTCTAATCCTTTATGTGTCCGTGTCTTAATTATCGTCACTCACCATTGTGGTAACGATTCTCAATTTTGTAACAGCTGCAGTACTATCACAATGAATTAACACTTCTGGAAACGGTTTTATCCACTAAGGGTTCTCAACTAGCAAGCATCTTATCAACTTGCTTCTTCACTAGTTTTCTCTAGTGTTCTCATCTCAGATTATTTCCATAGTGGACTGAGTCAATATCATTTGTTTCAACAAATAGCTCCTCCAGTGATGCTCAATGTGCAACCACTGGTCGCTTAAGACTCATATGAAGGATGTTCTATTTTGTATCTTGTATCATTCATGTACAATATGATACTTCTCATTTGTATCTTGTACCTTTCAAGTACAATATGATACTTTTTATAATGTAATTCTAGAGTCATAATCTTCTTAAGGCACCTTATGACTATTTCAATAGCTTGTCAATGTTTCTCATCTGTCTACTAGTAAACTTGAACAAATATCTCACGACGTGGCCAACGTCGAGTCTAATACATTCAATGGCGTATCTAAAGATTGTCAATGATGCTCGCATATTCTATTTGTCTAACACCATTTCAAGTAACCAAAGAAATTCATTATGGTACCGGTTAAGAGAACAACCCAAGGTGGTGTGATTTCATTGATTAAACCGGAGATAACGCCGACGTTGGCGCCGAGGTCTTTGAAGAAACTAAGGAGGTTTAGAGTTGATTGGTCATAGGATAAAGAGGTTTTTATTTGGTTTGAGTATAGACCAAACATGTATGTTGCACCTGCTACGGACATGACTAGTGAAGATGCAAATAACATGAACCAACGACCTGTGAGGAGTTTGTATGTGAAGGTTTTTGTTCCTTTCCAACTATTGAGGACACCATTGTGTGGTGTGGATATATAGGGGAAAATGAGTATGGATTTTATAGATAAGACTTATGTCATTTTTAATTTAGAGTAGAAAGTAGTATCAGAAAGAAAAATACAAATTCATAGTTTCTAAAATAAAAGTTTATACGTAATTGGGTCTTGACCCTATTTCTTTTATTTTATTTTTATAAAGTCCTTGACCTCTCTTTTTTTTAGAGGATCTTTGACCCCCTTTTATTACAAAAATGTAAAAGATTATACATTTTCTTTGACAGTAAAAAAAATTTTATACATAATTTTGTAGGATTTAATTTCTATCCACGGTAAAACTTTTTTACACACGTATCTAATCATATTTATACATCATTAGAAGAATTTTTTTCTTTGGGAAAAAAAATCTTCTTAAAATTATCAATTTGAGACATATTAGCATAAGATAATTAAAATTTTGACTTAAATTCATATAAATGAATGTAAAAAAAAGTTAACGTGTCAATCAATCATAATCGTTAAATTATTAAAAAGGTTTTTTCTACGTTACCTCTTCATAAATTGAGGATAATTTACTCTATCGAAGAAAAAACTCATTTTTGTTCATCTTTATTATTGCAACAAGTTATCATTTTGATCTCAATAACGTTAAACTTCTTCATATCTTTCTCTCAACATGTAAACTTCATCTCTTTCGTTTCATAATTTAATAGTAGTTGTCATTAGGGGTAAATTACCCTCAATTAATCAATGGGTAATGCATGCCGGGAAATTCTAACATGGTCACAACCCCAAATTAATTTTATTTGGATAAAAAAGAATCAAAGAGAATATATTTAAATGATGTGACTAAAAAAATTTCTCTTTTTAATTTTTTATATTTGTGTGCGCGCCCCAACAAAATTTGATTTAAGTTTGTGCTCATGTAAGAATTGCTCATGCATGTCTTATTGATTGATTTTTTCTTACAATCAGTTACCATTTTCATTTTAAGAGCATTTAATTTCTTCATCTCCATCGTTTAATATGTGATATCCATATTTTTCGTTCTAAAATCAAATTATATTTGTCATTAGGAATAAATTACTCCTAATTTAATAAGGGGATAACGTAGGCCTCACATATTAAAAATGTCTGGACATCGTATTTACTTTTAAGATGGCGGTAGTTTTTTTCTTTAAAAGAAATCACACATGAGTTGATTGTGAATTATTGACGCTATCAAAATTTAGGAAATTTTACTCCACACACCTCTTCACCCAAACAAACTAGGTAAAATACCAATTTTAACCTTTTTGAAGTCAAACTCATCCACCATCACCAGTTTTCCTGAAAACCAAACTAAGTCTTTCGGATTATAACCAACCGTGGCTAGCTTACAGATCATAAACAAAACAAGTAGATAAGAGAAAAATTAGAACAAAAATCGAAATTGAATATGTAAGGTTTATGAATTATCGTCAATCCATAAACAAGATGAGCAGCCGTATGTTTAAATAAAAATCTACGAGAAGCCGTATACATGACAATTACTACAAGGATTAGATAAACTTCTAAAATTTAACTTCTAAAATTGAATACCTAAAACTATTTTTGCCAAATGGAGTAACGTGTCTTAGTTTTGTAGTTCACAGATTTTAGTTTTCTTTCTAAAAAACTAAGTTGAATTTCACAATTTTTTCTTAAAAATTGAAACGAATTTGTATTCGTTTAAAAGAAATGCTAATAAATGCCCTTAAATTAAAGGTACTTGTTTATAAATCAAAGGAATATATATATATATATATTTTTTGAAATTGTATATATTTAACATATTGAAACTTTAAAAAAAAAATTTATTTACATGAAATTTATAAATTATTTCCTTTTTTAAATTAATAACAAGTGTTCTTAAGAACACTTTTGTTAGAATGACCCTTCTTTTAATATTACAGTGTTTTTTCTTTGGGTTGTATATTTTAGTATATATGTTTTCTTTTGTCTCCCTCTCATTTTTGTATTTTCGCTTTATGTATTGTAAAAGTAACCAAAAAAAGATTGTATTGTAAATGTTAACGAGTATTTTGAGGACATTCGTTGAATCCTTTAAATAGTAACTTATAAATATTTGTACAATCATTACATTGTAAACTGAAATATTTGAATTACTTAACGAATAATTTCTTATTTTAAAATATTTAAAAAATGTATGGGTCATTCGTTAACATGATTCTTTATGTATAACGTGATTCTTTTTTTCCATTTTTTCGTCCTACAAAATCTATGCAATGAGAAAACCGATAACTACCACCAACGAATTGTTTGTCATGCCAAATACTATTTGTTATTCCTCAAAATATGTGAGGTCAGCATCAAAGTGTCTGCAGGTACACACCCAATTGTTCCAGTATTCAAACTGACACATTCCACCACTTTCAACCACAACATTTAAGAGCACCAACAATCACCTTCTGATCATGTACGATCAGTTATAATTAGTTGTTAGTTGGACTAACAAATCTCTAAATATATCTAAGATAAGTTAAAATCTTCCTCATTTCTCAAAAGAAATGCCAAGATCCATTTGGAGAGATATAAAGGATAATTCTTAGCATTAAGAAATGTATATATGTATTTTTATATATGCCAAAATTGTGAATTCAATACATTAGTAGTTAAAAAACTTAACTTTTTCAATAAATATTTTTTTTATTTGAGTTCCTTAAACAATATTTTTTGAGGAATTTTTCCCACCGTTTCTACATGGAATGTTTTTATCTCCCTTGTCCTCTAGGCTCTTTAGTGATATACATCCCAAGATACATGTGAAAATTGACATCCAAACACCATGGTTAAGGAAAATATGGCCAGTGCAGTTAGAAAGGATTATCACTTTTTTTTAAATAATGCGGACAATTATCTCATGATTTGAAGTAATAGAAAAATAATGTCATTTGCACCAAGAAAAAAAGAAAATAATGTCATAGTTTTTGTAAATACAATTCATCATATATTAGTAACAAAGACATTTGATACATCAAAATATAGATTTGAACCTCTAAGAGCCCTGCTTAAAATAATTTTTGTTTTCGGTTTTTAAAATATACAAGTCATCTTCTCACAATAGTTATCTTTTTATATGTTTTAGTTTTAGTCCCCAAAACTAACAAATTCAAAACAATTTTTAAAACTGTAATTTTAAAAATAATTTATCAAAAAAGTTTTTAATTTTCAAATTTTTAAAAACTAAAAAACAGTTTTAGAAAGTGTTTCAAACATGCTCTGAATCTCAAACCAAAAGAAAACATATATATACTAAAATAAATAGCGTCATCATAGTCGTATGCTATATGATGTAACATGTACAATGATATGAATGGAGAAAATGACGAGCACTACGTGGTGTTTATCAATCAGGCACTAAAGTGGAAAAGTGGGGATGGCCATTACTCATAAGAGAAGTCCTATGTATGGTTCATAATTCATATATCTCCACTTATGAGAGCTTGAGGCCTGCAACAAATTGATCTTTATAGTCTTTGGCAGTTGACTCCTGGTCACGTCTCTTTAAATAGGATTAATTATTGTTACATGTGGAAAAACGGGTCCAACTGTTGGGTGGCTCGTTAAGTTTTGAATTCGTCCCTTTCAGTTGGCTTGTTCCGTGTAGTTCGCTTAAAAAACAGGTCAGGGGTATGGACGGGAAGGGCTGGTCCCTAACTCGTCAATTTTCTATTTATTAAATTTTTTTATTCAACGCGTTAGACAAAATTTAAATGGGAGCGACCCAATAATTTATCATAACTTAAATGTCTCATAAACTTGTTTTTACAACAAATTTATTTGCTTCCAATTTTATTTATTTAAATAACAACACCATATATTTTTTTTTATAAAACTAAAATTGTCAAAAAAATTCATTAAAAATTATTATTTTTTGTTTGGCAGGCTGACCCGTCAACTCGCCACTAAACGGAACGTGAGATATTGAACTCGGTCAACTGAATTTACTATGCCCGTCTCATCTTGTTGTGGGCGGGTTTAAATGGGGCGGGTTTAAACGGGACAAGTTGGCCCACTTTGTCATCCTTAATGATTGTTATGATCTAATATTTGAAAAGAGAATGAAATTAAAATGACAAAAATGAATTAGTTCAAGTGGTAAAAAACTTGATCCTTTAAGCATGTGCTCATGATTTCAATTTCTGGCGCATGTGGATGAAAAAAATCCGAATGAAATGGAAGAACCCACTTTGTGTGTCCCACTGACTCTCCGACAGATATTAGTCACTGTTAAACAATGGTGAAAAATGTGTATCAAGTTGGTAGTTTGGTTTAACATGTCCCTAATGAGATCTAACTCGCTCACCACTCTCATTAAGAGAACAATTCTAATTCATTTCCAACTTCTGAAATGAGGTTACAAATGCTTACCTAAAGCAAAATTTACTCTAAATTTAAATGGATCATAAGTTACTCGACCATATAGACTCATTGTGGGCACGCATTATATTTGATCAGACTTTATTTACTTTTCGATCGATTTTTAGATTATCAAAGCCTTTTTTTGTTCGAACCAAAAGGTTAATTTTTTTTTTTTTTTTTGTGTGCGTAGATTTTCGAATTGCAAATTTCTAATTTCCTTATATAAACAACGTTTGTAGTTTGGTTTGTTTTTCATTCTTGTGGCGGTCGTGGTGCCCAAATGCTTCATGTCCTTTTATCCTTCAAAATTCTGCTTGATAACACATTTGTAAGTGTTACAAAAATGTTTTATCTAAAATATTTGTATGGCTTGCTGAAGGAGTTTAAAATGTTAGGATCGACCGTGTTGATAGATACATATTTTTTTGGAATTAAGTTTTATCTTTTAAGTGTTATCTTAATTCTCTCATCAATGCGTATTTTTGGCATCAACTCATAAGATGTAATCCAAGGGGAGTGTTACATTGGTGTCACTGTCAAAGACAGACAAAACAATTGTACATACTCAAATAGTCAAACTATTAGTTTAGTGCATTAATATTGATTGAGCAACAAGAAACAGCTAATTGGCGGAACTAATCACCACTCTCTATTTATCCAAAGTTTTTAATATATGTCTGTTATATTTGTAATGTAGCTGCTATGTTTCTAGATATTGACTTCTCAGCCGGTCTTGTCGTTCATCCATTTAGAATCTCTCTCTCTCATATATATACCAACCGAGAGAGAGAAAGGATATACGTTTGAAAAATTTGTTGAATATCATTCATCACTATTTTATTCATGGATGAAGCTAAGAGAATGGAAGAAGGCCTCAAATTACAATTGGATCATGAAGATGCTAAAGATGAGTTGAAGAAGGAAGAAACCAATAATATTGTAGATTCAAATATTGATCAGCATGACACAATGGCTAAGCCTGTGGATCAGCAGCCTAAACTGGCTAAGCAAAACACAAAGAGGATTGCTACACTTGATGCATTTAGGGGTCTCACCATTGTGGTAATTAATTAGTTAGTGTCCTCCAATTCCAAAACATATTTTTAGGGGTCAGAGTTCGAACCTCATACTTCCCACTTCTTCACATTTAAAATGCGTGAGTACCAATCATTAGATTACTCAACCAAAAAAACCATTCTAAAAAAAAGTGTTACAAAATACAAATGTTCGCAAATTATAAATAAATTAATCGTCTAAAATATTCCTTTACTTGAATTAATTAATCAATGTGTAAAAGTGAATTATTTACCTATATGGTTCCTGAAAGAAAAACCTATGGTGTTTTTTGGGCTACTATTTATGTGTAGATAATGATACTGGTAGACAAAGCTGGTGGAGCTTATCCACGCATTGATCATGCCCCGTGGGATGGATGCACTTTGGCAGATTTTGTAATGCCTTTCTTTCTTTTCATTGTTGGTGTTGCCATAGCCCTTGCATTAAAGGTACATTTTCAATTCTGAACTTGTACTATAGTATCCTCTATGTGCTTTAAATCATGAACAAAATTTGATTGTAATAATGCAGAGAATACACAAGATAAAATATGCTGTGAAGAAGATAATGCTTAGGACATTGAAACTTCTCTTTTGGGGTATACTATTGCAAGGTAAACTAAACTCCTTAAACGATCATAATATATACATTTGTTTAAGCATCCTATTTTAGAGCAGAAGAGTAAACTTAGACTTGACAACAGAGATTTTAACCTTCTAGATATACAAGATTAATAGTTGATTATTAAGAGAAAATATTAAATTCACAAAAAAAAAAAAAACATAAATAACAAGATTAAGACTACCTCAATGCATTGGTAAATTTAGTTATGTAACACACTGCAGGTGGATACTCTCATGCACTTGATGATAAGCTTTCATACGGAGTCGACATGAAATTTATTAGATGGTGTGGCATTCTCCAGGTAAAAAATCAAACGAATAGAAAAATGTTACGCGAGCCCTAATGCAAAATAATCACATTTGAACAGAGTTTTGATTGACAACATTTTTGAATTTCTGAGTGCAGAGAATAGCCCTTGTATATTGCGTTGTGGCTCTAATAGAGACATTTACCACCAAGCTTAGACCCACTACCTTGAGGCCTGGACGCCTTGCAATTTTCACTGCCTATAAATGGCAATGGTGAGATAGATAACACAACACTCATTTAATTTCAAATTTCAAATATGTTAATTGAAATTGTGTATTTCCATTTATTAATGTAACAACAATAATATACATGAGCTAGGTTTGGAGGCTTTTTGGCATTTCTCATTTACATGATCACAACTTTTGCCCTCTACGTTCCTGATTGGAGTTTCGTAGACCATACTAACGGCGATGAACCAAAAAGATACACGGTATATTCACTCTCTCTAATGCCCAAATTTATAAGCTGAAGCTTTAATTTTTCTATATTTTGTTCTTGTTTTCATTTATTAGGTGATATGTGGGATGAGAGGACACAGAGGCCCTGCATGTAACGCTGTTGGATATGTGGATAGGCAAGTTTGGGGGGTTAACCACTTTTATATACATCCTGTTTGGGGACACTTGAAGGTAACTAGTAGCGACTTGTACTTTTATTACATAATAACAGCTCAGATCTAACGCAATTGGTTGGTGTATGAGTGTTGTAAATTCGTTCGACTAATAATAAAAAATATTATGGTTCTCAAGGTCTCAGGTTCGATTCCCTCTGTGCCAATTTCGGTGGATAAGTCCATACAGAGCTTTGCTCTTAGAACGGGGCCCCCGCAAGTGGGCGGTGGGATTGGTCCCCTTGGATTAGTCGGTCCTTGGATCGGATACCGAGTTTTCAAAAAAAAAAATATTATGGTTCTAAATAAATTTGGTAAAAATGCCCTGCAGTTTTCCTTCTAATGATATTTCGTATATTACTTTTATAGGAATGCACATTCAGTTCTCCAGGTGAAGGTCCAATTCGCAAAGATGCTCCAAGTTGGTGTCGTGCTCCATTTGAACCGGAGGGCTTGTTGAGGTTTGCCTTCATGTTTCCTTCCCTTTCTACCTATTGGTACTAGTGTATACATCAAAATGTTTCGTAAAAAAAAAAAAAAAAAAAACCTTGAAAGAACTATATGCAGAGTAAATAGAAATAGAGAAAAGTTTCTTTGGCACACAATTTGACATTTGACATCAATGTCATATTTTTATACGGTTTTTGCATTCTATATAGTTCTTGTTCGGGTCTAACATATGTAAGGGTGAAACTATGATAGATTAGGCAGTTGCTTGCTTCATAAGTAACTGACTAGTTAGACAACTAACTGTTTTGATAGTTAAAACAGTTATCAAAGTTAGTTATAGGTGGTTAACTAACCATAATTAGATTTGTATAGAGCTATGGATAGTATAAGTATGTGTGTGATCACAATGTACATTTTAGATTTGTGAATATCAATTCTTCTCATCATTCTATACATTGTTCATATTAGTTTCTCTATTCTTTCATCTATGGAGGTTGAGTTTATCTCTTCACAACATCGGTACTTATTCAATGTGCATCTATATAGTGTCCGAAACGTTGTGATTTTTGTGTATCTAAATAACATAACTCTTTTTTTAACTAGTTCCATATCAGCAATCCTCTCGGGCACCATCGGCATCCATTACGGGCATGTTTTGATTCATTTCAAGGTTACAAAATCTTACCCTACGTTATATATTATACACATGCACATAACAAACATTTATTTTATAAATTGAATCTTATTAGTGAAAGGCCTAAAACAGATGAAATTTTTGCAGGGTCATTGGGATAGGCTCAAACAATGGGTCTCAATGGGATTTGTGTTACTCACAATAGCCATTATCCTTCATTTTACAAATGGTAATAGTGTGACAACCACTTCTCAAAATTCATCTAAAAAAAGAGAAAAATTGAGTTCAAGATAAATCTTAACAAAAATACTTATGGAATATTGCAGCTGTCCCAATTAATAAGCAACTCTATAGTATCAGCTATGTTTGTTTCACAGCTGGAATAGCTGGAATCGTCTTCTCTGCCCTCTACATATTGGTAATTAAAGCACCATATAAATTCAAGTATTTTTTTCTTTATTTTTTTTGACTTTGTGGTTCTTTAATTAATATTCTTGATAATAACACAGATTGATGTTTGGGGGCTTCGTACTCCATTCTTGTTCTTGGAATGGATAGGAATGAATTCTATGTTAGTGTTTGTGATGGCAGCTCAGGGAATTTTTGCAGCATTTATAAATGGATGGTATTATGAAAATCCAAATAACTCACTAGTAAGAAGCAAATTTTTTTTAATTTATTTCCATTGTATATTGTATGTGCATATAGTCTGTCTTAATTATATCATAATTTAAGAGTATATATAACTTTCTAATATGTTTTAATTTTGTACATGAAAATATATATAAATCAGGTACATTGGATTAAGAAGCATGTGTTTGTCAATGTTTGGCACTCAGAGAGAGCAGGAACTCTCTTATATGTCATCTTTGCAGAAATCACTTTTTGGAGTGTGGTGGCTGGAGTGTTACACAAGTTAAAAATATACTGGAAACTATAAGACAATACGATATAGAAGTTAATAGCATTGAACAATTGATATAGGCAAGATCATCATTGGCCACAAATGTAACTTAATAAGTTGGATCCTGTTCTGTCTAGAGAACCTTATAATGAATAAATAATAAGTTGGAATTCTTTTTCTTTGTTGTCCCCAAAATCAAACATAAAATCGAAACAGAAAAAGCTAATGTGATATAATTGATTGTATACATACTCCATTGGAACAAGCTAAGTGAAAGTATCTTATTATGCACATATATGAATAATGGTTAATTTCATTTCCTATAATATAATTTCTTTTCATTTAAATTCATATTAAAATTTGTTTCATTGAGTTCTTGAGAACTTAACTCAGTTGATAGGGACATTATATAAATATATGAAGGACTGAAGTTTGAATCCCAGACACTCTCACTTAGAATTTCTAGTTACTAGACTAAATGACAAAAAAAAAAAAAAAACTTGCTCCATTAAAGGACATTTTTGAGAATAATAACATTAAATATGTGCATTCTTTTTTGAGAAGTTGAATAATGTGCGGTTATTGTTTACATTTTGTCCACCAAACATGACTATATTTTTGTTTATAATCGAGTCCAGTGTAGTAACAAATAACAAGCAGAGAAACATAAAGAATCAAGTATATTTTGAGGTAATCCTTTTTCTTTTTTTTTCATAAATTACTTTTGTGAATGTAATTTTATTTGAGACGTGTCAAACATTAAATGTTAATACATATCTCAATTGAGATTTGAATCTTGATTCACCGTATTGTGAGAGTCTAACTCATTCCACTAAACTCAATCTTTGTCGGTTGCAATACTTCTTCTTTATTAATCTATAACACAATAGAAAAGTGAGAAAAAAACATATTCCTAATGTCAAATTCGCATGAACATTAATTTTTTTTACCTTCCTTCAAAAAAAATTAATTTTTTTTACCTAGTGTGTTTGGACAAGAGATTTTAAAATTCACGAGAATTTGACATTCCATGAACTTTCCTTTAAAAAATATGCTTTTGGTTTTAAAAAATATACGATGTTTTATTTTAGGTCCTCAATTTCTTTTACTTTTTAATGTAATTAATCTTCTTCTAATTTTTGAAGTTCTTAGATTATACATTTTAATCTAGAGAAAATTAGTTAAAATTGTACTTATATTTTATAAAAAAATAAAAAAAAATCACATAAAGACAGTATGAAGTTACATACTTTTCTTTTGTCAAAAAAAAAAGTTACATACTTTTCTAACAAACATTTAAACAAAAGACTTACAGTGAAACTAAAATATGTATTTGCATTATAAGAATTTTACTCAACCTCGAAATGTTTGAACATAAATATAATCTACAACTACTAATAAGAATTTTACTCAACCCCAAAATGTTTGAACAGAAATATAATCTACAACTACTAAATTTGGGGCTTGGATATCTCATTTGATTTGATATAAAGGATTAAAGGAGTTAAAATCTAGGACTAAGTCTCGGTAAGAAGAAAAATACTAACATAACATTAACAAAAAAAAAAAAAGGTGTAATAATTCCCACAACAAATGTGGTATACACAAACATAACTAGAGTCCAACTCAAGTTAGCATCCTTCAATCGTCATCTGCACAAATAAAGCACGAAGTTAGAAAGAAAAAAAATCATATATTGCATTGTCTGAAACCCATGTATACCAACTAACAAGAGCACTAGTGAAGTATCAACGCTTAAAATATCAGAAATTTAATTTTATTGAAATATTCAATTTGTAAAAGCTCTTATAATCAACCCATTCAATAACCTAACAAATTTAAGCCAATAGTTGTCCACAGAAAATCAAGTTGGCATGGCTATTAAGAAGTGATCTAATGATGTTCTTCACCAATAAGTGTTACACAACCTATTGAGCCTACAATGCAATCTCTTAACATGAACAAAGTCACTCGAGGTCGAGGATTCCTTTGTAAGTCCGGGATATCTAAGAGACCTAAGTTTGAATAATATATTTTCTAATTTTCTTCAAAAAAAGACAGAGTCTATCAAGAGCCCATTTTCGAAGTTAATTGCATCCTTTTAATTCTCTCACAATATCTCCTACAATTCCAAAACTTATTTTGAATTAACTAGATCTCTATATTACTTTTAATACGTTAGCAACTAAAATAAACCCAAAAACAACTAAGATTACCTCGGTCTCAAAACATAGAAGCCATTAGATACTTCTTCTTCTCACTCAACGGAAGAGCTTTGAGAATCACTATTTTGTTTGGATTGTCAATCAACCAATTGATTGCTTTATAGCGGAGTGTGTCATCAATATCAATAATCATCTCCATTTCATCCAACACTTCTTGCACCTCTTTTGGAGTATTTCCTTCCATCCTTTTTTTACTAATTTGTACAAAGTCTTTCAATATCTCAGCAACTTCTCTCATAGAGTCGATCATCCCCTCTTTGTCTCTACCCTTATTAGCACAAGTACATTGTACTTTTTTCTTTGTTGCAGAACTTGGTTTCTCTAAATCAATATACTCATTGGAACCTTCTTCATCTTCATCTGCATTTGCTTCTTTGCTCGTGACATCATCCACATCAAGTGCGCGTTCTACTTGAATTCCACCTGCTTTATCTTTAGCACATATATCTACAATGTCATTCCAATTTAGAATGATCTTAAATCGGAATCGTTTGGCTTCTTCATGAGACTTCAAAACAAAAGAAACAACAACAATCAATAATGAGTTCGTGTTATTACTCAAACAAAGCTAAATAGGACCTGGCTTTTTTTGCCCACAAACCAAATAAGATAATCAAGTATTTTATTTCTCTAACTCCGACTAGCATGTATATTACTACTATGATCAGATTCTCACAAACCACAACAAATTAAGCTGCCAAAATAAACCATGGCATATACTTATTGAAAGTTAAACAAGGACCTACACCCGTAGCTATAACAATCCAGAATCTAAACCCAATCAAACTTTTAGATCCAACAACATGACCTAAGACCCAAAAAGCAATTTAAAACATAAGTATGAGACATATTCTCTCTTTTACGGAGGTGGAGCAGTATTAATGAAAATGTACAGAAATAAGAAATAGCTTGAAACAAGGCAAGCTATAAATTATATTTTAGATTCCTTTCAATCATGACCACTATAAAGAATAGGCAACATTAGACTTTTGGTCCCTTGACTTAATTGCAGGTAACGATTTGGTCCTTTATTTTTTTTATTTCATTTTTGCTCTTTTTGTCCATTTTAATATGTATTTTCAAGCTTTAAATCTAAAATCCATACGCAAACATGAATGAAAGACCATAGATTTGAAGATTGGGAGGTCACAAGAAAATAAAACCATAAATTTAAAGCTTGAAATCCATATGCAAATGAACCAAAAGGGAATAAATGAAATAAAAAAAGATAAAGGACCATATCATTACCTGAAATTAAATTAAGGGACCAAAAGTGTAATTTTGCCTAAAAAATATCAGTTTGGGTCCTACAAATGAAAAACACAACCAAAGAATAATATTTGATATAAAATCAAAAACTTCAATTCATGCACGTTTGTTATTCGAAATATCACACCCCAAGTATATTTTAATACTAACATCAGAGTATGTTCAGAGAAAGGTTCAAGAAACCCTGTTTCAATATCTGATATGACACTTATGCATATCCTAGAAGAGAGTGCGGCCATGTGGGAGAGAATGAGTTAGTTAGTGATGTGTCATATGGGTTCATGTGATTCTGTTAGAGGGGGGGTATTATATACGGGTAGGATGGTGTGTGAGGGCATTCAGACTTGTGTAATGAATCATGGTGCTTAATTTATGGTCTCTGAGCTCATCTTTATCATTTAACAATACACATATTTCCTATTTGATTTCACAATTATTTCGTATAACGTAGGTTGTATCAATATAGGTATTCATAATCAGGTTGCCCAGCTCCATTATTTAGCTTTAATGTTAATAACCCTCTAACAAAAGACACCAATATAGAGGAAGCATGGCGCTTATCACAACAAAAGAAAAAAGAGGAAGCATGGCACAGATCAGAATAAAGGTTGTCATCATCAATGAAGGAAGAAGAGTGATAGAATACACTACATCATGTCATTAACATTGTAGCTATATATACATACACAAACATAAGAAATAAAATATAGCAGTAGTAAAAAGTGAATACCTTGACATATTCATTCCATGCATTTTCATCTTCGACGGTAATCATACAGTTTATGCCATCCCAACCAAATCCATTTTGACTGAGAATATCATTAACTATCCCATACCATCTTCGCCAAAGTTTGACGCGGTTTTTCACATTCTCTCCGATAAGCTGAACATTAAAACGTGTAGACAACACATCAGCTGCAGCTTTGTATGCTTCTGTTTTCCAAATTCCGTTAGTCTGGCGGCCCAAACTTCTTTGATCTCTAAGCGCCTCAGCTAATACACGCTCCATGTCCAAATTCCATGTGAAGTAAGCTCTTGCATCCTCTTTCTTAACCCAAATATTGCTTTCTTCCATCTTTCTTTTTCCCTTTGTCTTGCGGCCCAAACCTCTTGCATAGACTAGACTAGAATTCATTTCTTGAAATCAAGTAAGCACACATAATAATAATCAGATATCAATAAGATAGAAACACAAATATACTAATAAGATAGTAATCAATAAGATATTAATCAAAAGTATAGCCACGCAATCTATGAGATTCCTTAGCAATCAAAAGCAACAAAATGAAAAGCACACCCTAACAACTCCAAATAATATGTCAGTAACAAATAAAAAGAAAAAAATTATCTAAAATCAACTAAACCTAAGATATTTTTCTTATCTTGATATTCAACAAACATTTTCATCACATAAGCGTCACGTTTTGATCTTCAGACACTTTAACAGTTGCGACCTCATTTACACCATTAGTTATTACTCTTTCCCTTTGTTAGTTGGTTAACTCTTCATCAACAACACATAAAAGCTCCAAGTCTTGAGCCTCTAAAATTTGATCACTTTTCTTTCATCTATTATGAAATTGTGCAACACGAAACAAGCATAAATAATTCTAATTTGTGTTTTTGCATAAAAAGAGTTTTTAATATACTCCATCTTTTCTTCAATATCCCAAATGACCTTTCAATTACACTCCTTGCACTTGAAGGACGGAAATTAAGCAACTCGTAATTTTGAGGGGTGTTTCCATTCCACTCTTTTGAGATAATATCTAGTCTCTCTATAAGGTGCTAGATATCTAGGGCCATTTGTATATCCCACATCCACAAGAAAGTATTTACACCGGTTTTCCAAAAAAAATAAGATTTATATAGTTTCATTTGATCCATTAAATAAATAAAATATCATCATATTCATCGTACTACCCTTTGGAATTCAAAGACAATTTTGACGGCGTAAAGCGTATCATAATACTCGAGAATCTCCTCCATAATGGGATCCAAAAATGCGACCAAGAAGAACCACTATGAGAACAGGTAAGAAGATGAAGAACAGGGTAAAGGGTAAGAATAATTCAAAGTCTGATAATTCACCACAAAGTCGTGACAAGGTTATCGATGATCCTCAATTTTCACTGGTTCACATCGACCCACGTTTTCGAGAGGCTCCAAAGCATCAAATAAAGGCTTCAATTGAATCTTGATTCAACCGCGTGTTCACTCACAAGAGTTTTTTGCCTTCTTCTGTGCCCATCAACAAGAGAGGCAAGCCCAAAGACAATGCTAATCCAATACAACATTCTCTCCGCCATAAATACAAAATGGATGTGGAAGACAAAAAGAAAGTAGAACACAGTAGTGATGAGGACAATGAAGAAGAAGAGGGATTAATGAAAGTCAATTTTGCCTTCTTCTACGTAATGGAATTCGAAGGCTGTTTCTGCTTAATAATTACTAAATGCACGTTCATAGTTTTCCCATTGAAGTAAAAGTTTATAAACAAAGCCACCTCCGTAAGATGAATTACATAGGTTGTATAGTGAAGAGAACATTTTAGTTCAACACAGTGAAAAGTAGATTAGTAAGAATACCTAGCACATACACGAAGCACAAGTAGAGACATGAGAAGAGAGGGACTAAAAACTAAAATGACAACTGGAGGGATGAGATTGTTTCTCAGCAAATAAAATACATCTTTCCAAGAAAATCCTGAAGTTTCTCGACTTTTTCATTGATCTCTACAGAGAGGGACGTAATGCCATATAATTCTCAACAAGTTTTTGAACAAACTAAATAGCTATTTATAAGAAGTTCTATAAATCAACAACAATAATAAAAATTTGAGATGAGATCACTAACCTTGAGAGAATTGAAGGTGAAAAAATGATATCGTTTGATAGTGAGCAAAAGTGAAAACGCTTGGAGGAGGTTGCCGTCAAGAAAGCTGCAAGTAACGAAGCTTATCAATTGATACTGTAATGATATGATGTGTGTTTTAGATGCAAACCACTAACACATTTCTCCAATGTTAATAGTGCTGAATAGACGCTGGAATTAGAAAAAAACAGAGCAGATGAGACATCCTAAATGCTAAATAATTGCTGGGAATAAGACATGAAATGACTAGGCTGGTTCATAGCAATCCAGAATGCTGAATAACAATATCATATTTACTAAGTAGTAAATTTAATCAGATTAAGTAGTTTGTTTTCAGGTCTCTTTTCCAATATATATACACACAAACTCTGACTTTGCCCCGCATAGCACTCACATGGAGTGACAGAATCATTTCTTGACACATTCAAGTGAACACGTAGTTAGCGTTATCCAGCAGGGTCTGAAACAACTTAAGTTGCAAACACTAAGATATAAGTATCAAAGAGGGGTAATGTTATTCTTTTGATCTTTTATCTACAAATTAAAAGGTTTTCGAGCGAACCACCATTTTGGTCCCTGAATGTGCGCGGCTCTGTCACTATAGTCCTTAAATGTATCTAAATTGCAAACAAATCCCTACTTCCCTGGTCTCTCTTTTGTTAGTAATTTTATGGGCCGTATTAACCAACAAAAAACACATTAGATAACGAAATTGACTACCAAAAAACATATTTGAGGATCAAAATGACTAATAAAATAGACACTTTCGGATGTGTTTGCAATTTTGATACATTTATGAACTATAGTGACAGTGTCTCATCTCACACCCAAGATTTTCAGTTTTAGTTATTTGCATATTCTCATCAAAATTTGAAGTTTTTGAGGTTTGGTTAGTAAAAAGATAATCATATTTAGATTAACATTTATTTTTTCTTTGGAAATTTGCAAGTAAATCAAAGAGATTGACATAATGAACAATAACCGTGGTGTTGGGAAACTAGGGTTTGAAGATTACTATAACAGAGAGAGAGAGAGAGAGAGAGAGAGAGATTACCAGAAGCACAGGCGAAGACGAAGTAGTCGAAGGAGTACGGGAAGCAGACAAACAGCCGCGACGAGAGAGAGATCGAGCTCCGAGAGAGTTGCAGCGAGGAATTTCACAATTGAGGTGGAATTGTCAATTCCCTCATATTCGTAAATGGTAGTAAAATTACCAACTAAAAAATCGTGTAATTGTAAAAATACTCTCTATTTTATCTTTTTTTGCTAATATACTCTCTATTTCTTTTATCCAAGGGCACTCGAATGTAAATTATTTTTGTTAGTTACATGAGGAAAAAAAAACAAAAAAACTATGTTCTAATGAAAGACATTCATACGATATCTACTAACATTGTCGGAGAGAGACAAAACACTAACTCATGTAGTATCATAATTCATAAAAAGTCTCTGATGATTAGTTTTTAATTTGGCAAGAATATCTACACAAGAGTTTCTTTCTATGAGAATGTGGTAAATAGACATATCTTATTTCTTAAGCAGATAACTTCAAATCATCTCAAAGAGGTTAGCATAGTGATTGAACGCTAGTGTTTTCTTTGCAAATAACTGAATGACATAGAGGGAATCACGAAAACAAATAACTTTCTTGAAGTATGCTTTCTAAAAAAGAGTAATTCAAGTTAATAGAGTTTGAATATCTACAGAATGTTTGACAAGCCCACAAGCCTATAAAAACCAAACTAAAAATTATTGTTAGAGTTGAACACAAAAGTCCAACATGAACTGATAATCATGTGTTTGTTAAAACATTGTCATCAACATTTAGTATCAAATTATCATTATCATCATGTTGCCAACACACTTCCCTGTGAGAGCACAAAAGGGGTAAGAAATGTGAGCCGTCAAATGCTCGTTGTGATATATAAAGATATGAAAAAAAATTAAGGCAATCGTGGACACATCCCTTGAATGTATACCTATAAATACAAGTTTGTTCCTTGTGCACCACTAATCCACATAATCAAAAGAGTTATGATTCATATCTCGGTAAAATCTCAATTCAAACATTAACATGGTGTGACCAAATCTCAATTCAAACACTAACATGTTTTGATCCAAGTGATACTTAAGTCCTTTAACTATTTGGTCTAAGATTCAATCCTTAACCTCGAGGGATATCTTAGTTTCCCATTAAAAAAAACCCTAAACATTGTTTGAGTGAGATAATTATAAATTATAGAGAATTTAAAATTTAGACAATTAAAATAATTCAATTGTCTTTATTTTATTGTTAAATGTTTTTATTTTGATAAAGTAATAAAAAATTTCATTGATAACATTTTTGGACTACTTCTAAAAAATTTAAAGCTTTGGGTCAAATTTGAAAATAGGTACAATTTACAAGTTTTGAAAATTCATAGGGAGCACTTTGATGCCTTTGAAAAAAATGGGCTTCAACTTGCAAAATTGAAAAAATTATAAGAACCAATTTGAATTCACATTGTATAGAATAGAGAAGGAATTTTAAATTTTTAGATGTCATTTGAAATTCTCTAAATTTATCTAAGATAAAATACTTCATAAATTTTTATCATTATAAAAATTCTTCAAATTAATCATCTAAACAAAGGATTTTACATGGAAGAATTTAAATTGTCTCAAAAAATTACATTATCTTAGAAAATCCCCTCATCCAATCACACCATCAATTCTTTTTTTTTTTTTTTTTGTTCAGATCATACTATCAATTCTATTCAAACCTGATCTAATTAAATGTGATTTAATTTTCATCGTTTTTTTGGATATCCAAACTACATTGGTTGATAAGTGCTCAAAAGTAGTATATTTCATGTGATAATTTAGGCATTTTAGTAACTTGTTTTGCAAGTTGGCTAAGGAAAAGCTATGATTTGTTGGAATTTTGCCTTTTATGCTTTACATGTCTTACTCTCCTCAATTTGTGCAGGAAGTGGACAAGCAAGGACCTAGAATTCATCTGAGTCAAGCAAATCTCGCTTGAAGCGACATCATCTCGCTTAAGCGAGATTCAGACAGAGAGCTCCATTGGATTTCGCTTCTTGCTCGCTTCTATCTCGCTCCTGAAGAAAGGTGATCTCGCTTAAGCGAGATTATTTCGCTTAAGCGAGATTCAGGCAGAGAGCAACCTGGGCATCTCGCTTTCATCTCGCGTCTATTTCGCTCATCAAAACACAGCATCTCGCTTGAAGCGACTTCAGCTCGCTAAAGCGAGATTTGGACAGAATGCATCAGGAAACTCTCGCTCTCATCTCGCTTCCAGTTCGCTCCAAGCGAAATTCATCTTGCAACAGGATAAGGGTCTTGTGTCGACTTTTCATTGGCCAGATTCGGATTTTTAAGCATTTTGCTTAAGCGAGGTACGTCTCGCTTAAGCGAGATTTGACGATTTCAGCCAATATAAATAGTTTTCTCTTTTCTTTCCAAAAAAACTTACTGTTTTATTAACATTTTCTGGTTTTTAGAGAGAGGTTAGGGTATTTCTAGAGAGAGAAACACAAAGCAAGGTAGTTAGGAGTAGATTCAAGCCAAGATTTGTTGAGACATCATGAGTCTTGTTATTGAATCTTCATATCTTCTTCAACCTTTGCAAAGCTAGCATAAACATATGTAGCTACCTCTACTCTTGTGATTTAGAGGTATTCAAACAAGCTACTATGTAATCATTTGATCTTTTAATATATGGTTCTAGCTATTTATTCAATATTGTTGTTATTCTTGCTTTCAATGTTTATTGAGATTTAAAATGTTATGGATACATGCTTTTAAATCTAGAAATAGAATAACAATCTATCTTAAGTTATCACTCTAGACATAGATGTTAATATTTGATAATCACTTTTAATCTAGAACTTAATGCTTTTGGGTAATTTAATCGGTTGGGAAATCGTCGATTAAACTACCCAATCGACTTTGTGATCGTTTAAATGTTTGGGAAATCGATGTTTAAACGATTCCTTAGAAATAACGATATCATTTGGACACGAATGATATTGTTCAGTGATTGTGATAATATCGTTTAAAGAGCTAGAATCCGTTAATCGATCGAGAGATTGAAGTTGTTACGCTTGGTTGATATCTCTGATCACAAGCGAAATAACCCTATCTCTTCTCGTTTTACTTTTATGTCGAATAGGAAAATAGTTTTACACAAACAAACAATTTATACTCAAACCCTTAATATGATAAATGGCGTTTAAATGCTTATGATATACGCAATTCTCTGTGGATACGATCCTATTATAGTCACGTATAGTTAGGTAAATTACATGTAAAAAGCTTACATCAATGGTATAAAAAAAAAACATTAATACTATAAAGACACGGGTATGTAATAAGTTTAATAAAAATCTAAAGTATAAAATACTACAACTTCCGTACCTAACTATATGACATTCTTGGAGAAAATTTAGCCCTTTTACAAGACCTTTGAATTTTCAACCACATTAATTATTTTTTTACAAATTTAACATTATTTTTTTTTCATTTTTTCTGCAATCGATAATATATATTATAGTGATTTTGGGTCAAAATTAATATACAACAATTTTTAGTTACAAACGTAACATTATTTATTTTACATCTTTTTCTGCCATCAATAATATATCGATTTCAGGTCAAAATTAATATACAAATTGATTACTTCCTCCGTCTCAAAAATAATTTTATCTTTAACATTTGTTTCTGTTTCAAAATTATTGTTACTTTAAAACATCAATGCAACATTTATTAATTTTTTTTTTACTATTATACCCTGATTTATTGAATTTAATTTAACTTAACTACTCCACTGACTACAATTAATCAAGCTATTTCAGTAAATGACATTTATTTTACCATTGAAATCAACACAATTAATCATTTTCTTAAAAATCGTGCACAAACCTTAAACAACTTTTATTTTAAGACAGAGGGAGTACTACATAATTTTTTCACATATTTTCAGCTTCATTTTGTTGGTTTTGTGATTCGTCGTCTGGCACTTTGTTTATTTTGATTTTCCGTTTTTGTGCACTCTAAGAGTGTGTTTGGATGGGGGAATGTTTAGAGGGAAGGTAATATTACGTGGGAATTCAAATACTTTGGAGTGAATTCTATTGTTTGGATAATAATTTGAAGAATTTTTAAAATGATGGGAATTTATAAAGTATTTTGTTCAAGTTAAATTTAGATAACTTCAAATCAAAATTCTTTATTGTTATAATCTTTCAAAATTTGCATTTTGGTCCTCAATTTTTTTCAAAATTTTCAATTTGACCTCAATAAATTTCCAAAAAATTATAAATTGATCCCTCAAAATTTTTGAAACTTACAAATTGACCCCTAATTTCAGTTTTCAAATTTGGTCCAAAAAAATTAAAATTTATAAAAGTTCCCCAAAAATGATTACATTGAAATTTTTTATTACTCCATCCAAACAAGAGTATTGAGAAATAAAAGGAATTTAATTGAATCATTTACATTACCTAAAATTTTAAATTCTTTAAATTTTCCAATTACCTCATCCAAACACATTCTAAAGCTAAGAATCAGATGTATTGAAGATAATATAGCAACTTGTAGGAAATTTTTGTTGATGGGCTTGAATTGGTGAGAGACTAATTTGAAATATTAATATCCATTGAGGGACTAATATTTTGAAATTATTAAGAGAGTCGGAGACTAGTTTGAAAATAACTTACAAAGAGACCAATTTAGCCATTTATTCCATCTTTTTTCCCTTCACTATCTGCCGTTTTTTCCCCGCAAAGCCCATAGTTGAAATGGTGGCCTTCCTTTAAGCAAAGGACACGTAAGGCTTATGAATTCGGGAAAAAGTTTTCGCTTGACATATCATTGCATTATCAACACCAAATATACACAAGATTCCAAACACAAGAATCTAAAGACACAAGAATTTATATGTTATGAAAATATGGTCAAAGCATAAGATAAGAAGGGGAATCTGTAATGTGTCAAAGAGAGACAAAATAATTATACGTACTCAAAATTAGAGCAACAAGAAGAAACAACAAAGAGTGGAACTAATTAACATGCACCAGCCTGCCAATACTAATCTACTAGTAGTATAACAAATTGCAAATATGGACCCCTTTCTGCTCTCTCCAAAGTCCTCCATATGTCTCTTATTTATGTTTGTAATGTACCAATTGACTTCAGAGCCGGCCTTATCCTTCATTTAGAGCTTTTAATTTGTCACATACTTCCAAACACAAGAAAATAAGGATATATATATGTTTGAACAGTTTGTTGAGCGTCATTTATCACTGTTTAGTTATGGATGAAGGTGCTAAGAGAATGGAAGAAGGTAACAATTTACCATTGGATGATGATGATGCAAAAAATGAAGTCTTGAAGAAGCAAGAAACAACCAATATTAATGGAGATTCTGATATTAAGCAGCAAATAGCTGAACAGGATGATCAGCAGCCTGTACTAGTTAAGCAAAAGACAAAAAGGGTTGCAACACTTGATGCATTTAGGGGCCTCACCATTGTGGTTAGTTTTTGCATATACTATATAATATGTTATATTATACAATATAGTATACACCATCTGCATACAATATTTTTTATAGTGTACAATTTATTACTAATGTATTAAGGGTTATGGTCATAAAATTTATTGCTATGCCTATGTAGTTGATGATATTGGTGGACGATGCTGGTGGAGTTTATTCACGCATTGATCACTCTCCATGGAATGGATGTACTTTGGCTGATTTTGTCATGCCTTTCTTTCTTTTCATTGTTGGTGTTGCCATAGCTCTTGCATTAAAGGTAATAATTAAGTTTTGCATCCTCTATAAAACTTGTAAGATGTCTTTTTTTTTAGGGAAAAAACTTGTAAGATGTTTGTCTTTCAATTTTTATGTGCACTGTCACGGTCTTATTTAAATTTTTATTCATAACTGACTTATTTTTATTACCAAACTTAGTAAAAAAATTGGGGAATGGACAGTTACTATTAATTAAAGTGACATTATGAGATATTTTGATTCATATTGCCGACCTCACTTAGTGATATGAAATTCGGTTTATGGTTGTTGCTTTTTTTGTAATAGTCTCCAACAAAAATTTGAATTTTGTTCGTCAAGATTACAAAATCAACTCTCACCACTTAAATGACATCTCATGGACTTGACTCATTAATTTAATTATGCTTATTTATTTAAGATGCAATTATCAATATGCTCTTCCCCATCTACTAAAAAAACTAGTATCATCTATGTCCTTTAACTCATGAATAAACTTTGTTTGTAATAATGCAGAAAATCCCCAAGATAAATTATGCCGTGAAGAAGATAATCCTTAGGACATTGAAACTTCTCTTTTGGGGTATACTTTTGCAAGGTAAACAAAACTCTTTAAACTCACTAAAATATAAGCTGTCTATAATATTAAATCCACATAGTTGCATAGTTAGATGAATAAATCTTGGTGCACTAATATATTTGACAATGTAATGTAACAAACTATAGGTGGATACTCTCATGCCCCTGATGAACTTGTATATGGAGTCAACATGAAATTTATCAGATGGTGTGGCATTCTCCAGGTATGTTTTGAATTAAATTAAATGTTATTTATGCAGGGCCTAATGCAGAATAATCACATTAACCAAGTTTATGAAATTTTGTGTGCAGAGAATAGCCCTTGTATACTGTATTGTGGCTCTAATAGAAACATATACCACCAAGCTTAGACCCACTACCTTGAGTCCTGGACGTATAGCCATTTTCACTGCCTATAAATGGCAATGGTGAGATAGATAACACATTTAATTTCAAATTTCAAATATACTAATTGAAATTGTGAACTTCCTTCCATTGATTAATGTACACAATATACATGTGTGACTTAGGTTTGGAGGCTTCATCGCATTTCTCATTTACATGATTACAACCTTTGCTTTGTATGTTCCTAATTGGAGTTTTGTAGATCGTGTTAACGGCGATGAACCAAAGAGATACACGGTATAATTTTTCTCCTTATAATGTCTAATTTTTACTTTACTTTTTATTTGATTTGTTTTTTTGTTTTTCTTTTCATATATTAGGTGATATGTGGGATGAGAGGACACTTAGGTCCTGCATGTAACGCTGTTGGATATGTCGATAGACAAGCTTGGGGGGTTAATCATCTTTATTCTCAACCTGTTTGGAGACGTTTAAAGGTGAGTAATTATATGTATAACCAAAATACACAAGGTTCAGGTCAAAAACTGATCACAAGTTGATAAAATTGTTCTAAATAAAATGGCATTGGTCTAAATATTTTAGTCCTGTTCTAAATAAATTGATGGATTACCATGTTCTTGTCTTTATAATTTTTTGTATGATTCTTTTGTAGGCATGCACATTTAGTTCCCCAAGTGAAGGTCCATTTCGTGATGATGCTCCAAGCTGGTGTCTTGCTCCATTTGAACCAGAGGGCTTATTGAGGTATTTGTCTCTAAAATCTGTATTGAGTAGCATCTGATATATATTATTAGAAATATCTTAAAGGGTTTTTATTTTTTGCTAGTTCCATATCAGCAATCCTCTCAGGCACCATTGGCATCCATTATGGGCACGTCTTGATTCATTTCAAGGTTATAAACTCTCACCCTATGTTAACTATTATACACCCACTAAATAAATGTCTATTCTATATTTGCAATTTAGTGAAAGGCCTAAAAATGAAGTGAATCTTAATTTGACAGAGTCATTCAGAGAGGCTCAAACAATGGTTCTCAATGGGGTTTGTGTTACTCGTAGTCGCTATTATCCTTCACTTTACAGATGGTAAGTTAGTGTCACAAGTACTCCTAAAAATCTTATTTGAATTGTGTGCGGTCAAAATCTCATGCAGTCACACAGTCATCCAGATCAATCACCATTATATTAAGATTGGATAATTCATATTTCAGTATATATTTTTTGTTTTTAAATTTCAAATACCGAGATTGAAATTTGGATAATCCAATTTTGATTCAATGGTCACCAATATGACCGACCGCACGGAATTGTGACAGTACACATCCCAAATCCCTCAAAATCCATCCCAGAAAACATACCAATTGAGTTCAAGATAACATCTTAACAAAATTTTCATGGTACCCTGCAGCTATTCCAATCAACAAGCAACTCTATAGTTTCAGCTATGTGTGTTTCACAGCTGGGGCAGCTGGAATTATCTTCTCTACCCTTTACATATTGGTAGGAAAAATACAATATATATTTTCAAGCAGAAAGTTTTCTTATTGTTGGTTATTGTTTATTATTTAACAATTACTTCTTCTTTTTCTTTGCTTTTCTTTCACCTTGTGATGATAAAACAGATTGATGTTTGGGGAATCCGGACTCCATTCTTGTTCTTGGAATGGATAGGGATGAATGCTATGTTAGTGTATGTGTTGGCAGCTGAAGGCATTTTTGCAGCATTTGTAAATGGCTGGTATTATGAAGATCCTGAAAAATCATTAGTAAGAAACATAGAAACCTTTTACATTTTTATTGTGTATGCTATGTCTTAAGTAACATAATTTTCTACTATGTATAACTTTCTAATATGTTTTCATTTTTCACATGAAAATATAAATTAGGTACACTGGATCAAGAAGCATGTGTTTATCAATGTTTGGAACTCAGAGAGGGTGGGAACTCTCTTATATGTCATCTTTGCAGAAATCACTTTTTGGGGAGTGGTAGCTGGTGTGTTACACAAGTTAAAAATATATTGGAAATTGTAAGCTATATAGCAATCATCACTCATCAGCCACATTAACATTCAACTTTATACTTGATTTCAAATATATTCATTGTTCTCTGCATTCAAATTGTCTTAATCACTTCTCTGCACCAAAATATGCTCCAAAAGGGGATTAAAAACGACAAGAAAGAACACATACCTGTAAGTTGCAGAAATTTCTTCTCTATGAATAGCAAGCAAAAAAGCAAAATCCATCAGAGAAAAAAATAATGGAATTTCAGCTAGCAATTAACATATCATAAAGTGTTTAGGCCAAATAATCAGTGTTTTTATATGAATGTTGATGGAACCAAGTAACCTTAAAGATGGCAGCAAAGTGGCCTCACCACTAAGACACTTTCATTCCATACATCGTAATTTGCAAAACTGAATTAAGAGACTTCACCACTAAGACACTTTGACATGGTAAACAACTGCAAGCAAATCTATATGATGCAACATCAATTATCGTCACGTTCTCTCCCAAACAGACAACTCAGATGGTGAGTTAAGAGACTCTGCCGAAGTAGTAACGAGGAGATTCTAAGTTCGAACTCAAAATCAATCATTGCTTGCTAAAACTTGCATATAAAATATTTGTAACGAGACTCTATCAACTTCTTTTACAAACTCTATTGGTCACTACTAGAGATTCTTCATTCATCAACTGTTTTTTCATCACAGATGTTACTTGATTTTGGAACCCTTGATTTACAATGATGCTCTTCATTTTCAAGGAGTATGCAAGCAAAACCAAAATTCTAAATAAATAATAACAAAACTTCAAACTTATTGTGGAACCAATTTACAATATTTCACCTTCATTCATAAAATACTCTGAACCAACCCGCTTGACCCTATCTTTTGTTTCATAAACTTGCAAATTGCTACATCACTTCTTTATACACATCAAATCAGATTCACAAAAGCATCATGCAAAATTCTATATCATTCACACTCGTGGTCTCCAGTCACATACCCTTACACTTTAGCCAGTTGAAACAATAGTCAGTAAATGATCACACTCAATCTACTAAACTGTATGCAGTAATATAGAGCATATGAGACGAGTAAGTACCGAAAAGATGCAAAGTCCAAGCATTTTGATAGCAAGACTGATATCATAAAAAACAAGGGGCATTCCTTTGCTAGACAATTCACAGAATTAGCAACCAGCAACTCTGTATCGGGTCCATGGCTCGCAATAGCTACTTTGAGTGGACAGAGTAATTCTATCTTAAGACACAACGACAAAGATTCTTGCCTTGAATGATTAACAAATCAATCTCACATTTTCCTCTATTTTTCCTTGAGAATCTCCCAGAAGATATCTGTTTACATTACACATTTGGCATACTAGATAATATGAGTAACAAAGTATATAGGCAATGCAATTGCTGCAAAAGTCACTTAGAACGTGAAAGAGAATGTACCTTTAATAAAATGAAGCCGAAATTTCATAATGCAGTACTTATATCAAATAACATCTTAAAAAACTTTAAGTTTGTGAAGGAGACAATAGATAAAAGAATGTATTGCTTTAGGAGGATGAGACGAGATAAAGTTTTGGTTAAAATACGGTTAGTTCCTCTATTTTAACCAATCCTCAATTTTGGTCTCTACATTTTTAATTGTGCATTTGATCCCCTTGTCAATGTGACTCTCAATTTCAATGATTTGACAATTAATTGAGTGAGGTGGCATTAGCAATAAAAGAAATTAAGAAAATGTTAAAAATGATGAATTTAACTTTTTAAAAGTAAAGGGTGCGTGTGTTTAAAAAAAAACTATTTTTTTCCTTTAAAAATCACTTTTGTCATTTTTAAGTGTTTGTTTAGGATTTTTTAAAAAATTATTTTATCAAAAAAATCTATTTTGACTATAAAATGAAATGCTATCAGGATTAACTTTTCTCAAAATCTATTTTTTTTCAAAAACAAGGAGGTAACACATGTATAAGTTAAAAAAAAAAATTAAAAAAAATAGATTTTTATGAGTAGTAGGCAAACACAAATAACTTCAAATATTTTTTAAAATCTCCAAAAAAAATCTCTAGATAGAGATTTTTTTAACACAAAATCTATTTTTTTTTTAAAGCTGAAACAAATACATCCTAAATGTTGTTGAATCCAATGCAAACATATTAATTTTGGTTTTGTTAGCATACATAACCCAACAAATTATTCCAAATATCATTTTTTTTTAATTCTGAAATAAGTAAAAACATAATAAACAGAATTAAAGAAAAATGGTAAAATGAAGTAAAATAGAGGGGAAAATTGACTCTGAAGAACCCTAATTTGCAAATCATAGTCTTACCTTAAAATCATGGCTTCTTCATTTGATGAGACAAAATTGTGGGGATATTTTTTGCTTTCAATTGGATCTATTTTCTTTGTTGGTTACTTCTTTCTTGCTCTTTTTTCCAAGCTTCTTCCTCCTTCTCAATTTCCACTCACCTCTTCCTTTCAAAATGACTGGTCAGTAATTTATTCTAATGTCTCTCTCTGCTTTTATACGTCTTCTCATTTTCGCTCTTTCTGTTGCAATTGGAAAAATAAATAATAAATCATCAATTTCATTGTTATGATTTTGGATTATGATGTTGTTTTAACCATGTAGCTGAACCCAACTACTGAGAATATACTTTGATTGTTATGTTAATGTTGTACAAATGAGAAAATGTTAAAATCATTATTGTACAAACAATGTTGTCAATTGGCAGATATAGCTGTATTATAGTATATCTGAATTTGAACAAATTGTTATTGTTATTTAGTACAAAGTGTTGTCAAATAGCTGCTATATCACTGCGTTGTAGAATTTGAGCATACTGTTATTTTTGCGTGGTCTGTCACCACCACTCTCTCCCTGTTGGAGTTTGGACGCTGCGGAAAAGATGTGATGAATGATATGACAATGAAAGCCATTTCAGAATAGAAACTATGCATTAGTATTGCAATATTGCTATTGTTATTTCTTTTGTAAATGTTAGTTGCTATTACTCTTTCACCTCTCCCATAAAAGGAGGAAACCATCCTTATTTTGCTAACTTATATTTATTTCATAGGTACTACTGCTTCTTAGTGCCATTGACTCTCCCTATAATTGTAGTTGCTGTGTACTTCCATTGGTTCAACATGAAGATTTTCAAGCATGCTTAACTTATCTTCATCCCATTTTGAAAGAACCTACATGTACTATCTCAGAGCAACCACCAGACTATTGCACCTTTTCTCACTAGCCCCTGCAGGACCAACATTCGTCTAACCAACTTAAGGATCTGACTTTGTGCAAAACTGCAAATCTTCTGATTGATTGTTGGTAAAGATCATTAATGTGTGTTTTACCTTTGAGTCTTGCATGAGGCCTACCTTCGGTTCTAATGTCTTGCATTATTTCTATTGAGAGTGGTTATGGATATGAACTTAGTCCTTCTAAAATAAAGGTGTGTTTGGGTAAACAATTAAATTAAATGCTTATTTAATAAGGTATTCTGTGAGTTTAATTAACTTCTCATTCTTAGCCTATTTTGGAGAACTTATTTTAAGTAAGCCAAAATCAGCTTATCAACGTGTGAAAATTAACGAAAAACGCATTTGAGGATTAAATGCGATGTACATAAACAAGGTTGAATTTGCTTGTAGTTTGATTTACATGCTCTTGAGGATTAAATACAATGTTCATGTTCATGTATTAGTGTTGTTTTCTGGTATAGTATGTACATGCTCTTGATTGTCATATACTTAAATGACTCAAGTATGAACTCCAAATTATTATAATAGTTAACCGAGATTAGCCAGAGATGTATAACTGAAGGACTCATAGCTTCTTTTTTTACAAGAGGCATTTCACAACTTCACCTTGAAAACCTCAACATTAATAGAAGAGAATGCCACAATGAGAAAATGAAGAATGGCATATCATAACTCATAACTTCAACATTAATAATCTGTCATCATGACTCAGAGTAGTTAGCATATGCATTTTTACCAGTGAGCATTGTGATGCTAGGGGAACAGACAGTGCATAGAAGTTTCTGATGAACGCCGGTGTGGTGAAACCGAGTGGATGTGGACAGATTTGATATAAACATCAGTAGTGTGATGGATGCCTAAAAAGAAGGTTGAAATAATTTGTTAAGAGAATGACTTTTTATTCTTTGAAAGGAGTAAAAATGTTATAGCATATTCAATTCTGTTTCTTTTGAGCATTACATTCAACACTAAAAATAACATAATCTTAATTTGACAGGGCCATTCAAAGAAAGAGGCTCAAACAATGGGTCTCAATGGGGTTTGTGTTACTCATAATAGCTAGAATTCTGCTCTTTACCCAACAAAAATTGCTTGATCCCAACTGAATTGACCATTTTGCCCCTACGTGAGTTAACTCACGCTAGTTATGTTTTCTGCGTGACTTAAGTCACGCTGCGTGAGTTAACTCGCGCAACGTGACTTATGTCATTTAACAGCAACTCAAACACTCATTTTCAACCTCTGGTGTTGCGAATTTTTCCCTCCAAATCCGATTTTCTTCATTCTTGCGCCATTTAAAGCCAATTTCTCCCACAATATCAAGTAAGTGATGATTATCCTACTTCGTTGCATTTTTTGGGTTGAGACTTGAGATATTAGATTTTTTGAAGAAATTTAACATTTTTAGGTTTTTATGAATTTGGCTTGCATGTTTTTATGATTGTTAGTGATGAATTAAGTTAGGAATTGTATTTTAGATGTTGTTTAGAGTGAAATGTGATAGTTTTAGGTATTTGAAATTGTTTGATTTTAGGTTTTAAGTTGATTGAAAGTTTCACTATAGGTGTTTGATAAAATGTCTCAATGAATTTTTGTTTGTTTTTGGATTGTTAATGATGAAATTAGTTAAAAATATGTTTGTTAATGTTGATCATAGTTAGTTTGACTGCAATGTGGTAGTTTACGGATTGAAATGACACTGCCGAAATATAAGTGTTGTTGTTGAATTGTTAGAAATGACACAATGTCCGTATGAATGTTTTTGTTTTTTGTTTTTTGAAATTTTGTGCAGATATGTCTCAGAGGGATATGTCTCAGAGGCCTGAAGATAGGTCTGACAGATCTAGTAGTGCACGGAGGGAGAAGCAAGCACTACGCCTTCCTTTGGCTGGTCGAGGGAGAGGTGGAGACATGAGACTTGGTAGAGTTGATGCTGCAAGGGGATCATCGTCACAGACAGGTCCATCCCAGACGGTGGACCCGACACAGTATCAACAGCATTATCGGGAGGAGACGTATCAGCCTCAATATTATCAGGAGGGGTATCAGCCTCAGTATAAGCAGCCTCCTCAGCAGCAGGTTGAGCCTGGAATGGAGGATGAGGATGGGGGCTTTCCAGGGGGGCCTTATGAGTTGTCTCTTTTACCAAACTTCGGTAAACACGTGGCATGCAAGCTTTGGAGCGATAAAGTAGTAAGTATAATTGCTTTATTTAATTTAATGATATGTTACTAATTATTTTTACTTACAATATTTCATGTTTATTTTACGTATTATTTTTTTTAACGGTGTTTGTTAGAATACGTGACATTTAATTTTTACTTAGAATATTTCATGTTTATTTTTTACGTATTATTTTTTTTAACGGTGTTTGTTAGAATACGTGACATTTAATTTTTATTTAGAATATTTCATGGAAGCCCCTAATGTGGACCCCAAATAAAAAGGATCATGGGTGGACCTCAATAAATAACCTGCTACAGCCAGTCACTTTTAGTTAATTATTTTTGGGGCTTTATGGTGTAAATAATAAAAATATTTGAGGGCTATGTGTGTCAGCTTTATACTATACCTTTCAGTCCTTCTTCTACCTCGCATACAAGAAAAATCTATCTACAATCAAACTCATCTAATTCCTTTCTCGTTAGAATTTTCAGTTGCTCTTTTAGTGTCTTGAATCTTATAATCGGAAGCATTCTAATGAGTTAAGGGAAGCTTGCATCATCAACCACCAACATCTAACCTCAATTTCATAACACCATTACATAGAGAGGGAAAATTGTGGAAAAACAGGAGAGTTAAAATACAAAGGAGATCCAACAACCAATGAGAAGAACTACTATTTAATCAGTACCTACATAAATTTCTCTTACGAGTCTTGAACACATACAAGTACAACCCACAAAGAATCATCTTCAAACTTCTCTTGTAGATTCTGTTTTTTTATCTATCCATCATATTATGCTCACATATAAAATGCATCCCCATAAAGGCTGTAAAATAGAGAGTGTGGGGGTTTAAGACTTTGAGAGAGACGAGACAGATGCGAGGAGCAATAGATAATTCTGTTGCAGGTTGATTGGTTTTTGATAACAATATTACAAGGTGACATTTCACATGGGAAAGGTGAAAATGTTCCCACCATAGTTCACATGAGATTATGGGTTAGATTTTGAGGTTGCATTCAATTTTATCATACATCTCCCATACCATAACACTTCTACTTCTTCACTCTCCCTCCTTTCTCTCCACCCCCACCACACCACCACAATAACATTTCCAGATACTTTCACGTTGTTAATCCTACACACTTCCACACCACTGTTCTTTCTACTCTGTTCTTGATTTTATTCTTTCTTATATTTTTCCCCATCACATAATATGGTAAATCTGCAATCCACCATCTATTACTTTAACCTTACTATCTTAAACCTCCATGAAACCACAACACATTTCCAGCTTCATCATGTTGTTCTTAAGAAATCTTGAAAAATAAAAAGAAAACAAAACAATTAAAATTAAATAACAATTCAAAAACCATATCTGTGTTACAATTGAAAAACCATGGTGTTTATGGAACCCACAATTAAAAACAATACTCTGACTAAATTCCTTCTGATTGTAACTCACCAGTATTCTATTATTTTGATTAATAGGACATTTTTGTTGATAAAATGAAATTGATTAGGCGTACTTTAAGGTAATGGTAGAATATTTGTGGTTGTCCATATCTCAAATTCTAAATCAAGAATTTTAGATGAATGGGAGAGAAAGGATGAAAGGGAGAATATGAAGTTGTTTCAGTTGTTGGATAAATAATTTTGCCCAAATCCATGAGCTGTGATTTTTGTGTTCTTCTATGAATTGAAAGTGAAGACCAAGATGGAGAGATGAAGGAATACAGTGCTCGTGGTGGTGAGTGTAGGAGAGAGAATGATGGTGGATGATATAGTGTGGGTAGACCATCATAAAATATATGCTCCTCTTTAATCTAATGGCAAAAATAAACTTTCCTATGTTGGGAAAGTTTTAGCCTTTCCCATGTGAAATGCCACCATATTACAAACTGATTTTCCCTTTAACATGTGGTGTAGACTAAAATGTAAAATAAAATGCTGAAACCAATAACCCCAATTTTTTTTAATTATGGGTGACTAAAAATAATGGACTAAAAGTGACTGGTTGTTACATGTCATTTATTGAGGTCCATCCATGGTGCTTTTTATTTGGGGTCCATACTAGGGGCTTTCATATTTCATGTTTATTTTACGTATTATTATTTTTAACAATGTTTGTTAGAATACTTGACATTTAATTTTTACTTAGAATATTTCATGTTTATTTTACGTATTATTTTTTTAACGGTGTCTGTTAGAATATGTGACATTTATTTTTTACTTAGAATATTTCATGTTTATTTTACTTATTTAATTTATTTATTTTGTATTTCAGTTGCAAAGAGAGCATAAGATGACTAGTGTCTCGCACGGGAAGAAGCTTAAGCTTTCAAGTTTGATGCTTCCGTTGCCGGTAGATGATAACCCTTGGTTCTGGAACCTGGTGGTTGTATCTGGTCTAAGGCCTCTCCTTCTGACTGGGTACGAAAACATCTCTCACGGGCTTGTTTGTGCTTTGACTGAGAGATGACATGAGGAGACCAGCAGCTTCCATCTACCTGTTGGGGAGATGACCGTCACACTAGATGATGTGGCGTGTCTTCTAGACATCCCCATCGCTGGAAGGCTCATTGAGGAGAATGAGTTATCTCATGACCGGGGCGTAGAGTTGTTGGAGAATCAGTTATTGTTTACGGTGGAGGATGCAGTGGACCAGGTGAATAATAATTGTGGTCCTTATGTCACTTACACAGCCCTGAAAGAGCGCTATGAGCAGTTGTTGAATAGGTGTAACCAATTGCTGGAGGAGGATTTATCAGAGGAGGAGGAGCGGAGTCGTGTTAGGCCCGCCTGTATTAAAGCGTTTTTGTTGCTCTTGCTTGGCTACACCCTTTTTGCCGGCAAGAACAGCAAAACCATTAATCTGTTGTGGCTGCTTGCGCTACAAGATATAGACGAGTTGGGCAGCTGGTCATGGGGCGGGATGGAACTTGCTTTCTTATATGGGCAACTTTCTCTTACCTCCAGCCCACATGTTGGCGCCTGCGGTGGTTACATGAGCTTGCTTGTGGTAATATTTATTTTTTTTTCTTATTTTTTAAGTTAATCGTAAATGTATAGTTTTTTGTATGATACTTGTGTGCTGACATAAATTTGTCTCTTTGTGTTTGCAGGGATGGGTTTTAGCTCACTTCACACATGTCGTTCCGAGGAAGAAATACGAAGATTACGAACGGGAGAACCCGTATGTGGGTAGATGGAGACCTCCTAGGGGGTTTGCTGATGCTGGACACTTCAGAGGCTTGATGGATTCGATGGAGCATTGTCATGTCATCTGGAGGCCGTACGAGCGTCGACGAAATGTGACGCCTTTTCAGGACGTGTGTTGGTACTTAGGATGGATCATGGCCGGCAAAGAGAGGATGATGCGTCACTTGCCGGAGCGGGTTTTGAGGCAGTACGGCTATGTTCAGACCATTCCTAGACCTCCTACGTCGATTGGGCCTCTTGACCCAGCAGAGGTGGCTACTGCCTTCTTGGAGTTTGCTGTCCATGTCCTTAGCCAGCAGGAGAGGGGTGAGCCGGTCCCGGATGACGAGGGGTGGAAGCATTCAGATGGGTACATGAGATGGTTCTACCGTGTATCTCATCCTATTATCGCCGGCCCTGCTCCCGTTCCTGAGTACATAGCTCCCAGACCTGTCTACCAGGAGGTTATTGTTGAGCAGGAGTGGGTCAGACATCCTCCTGATCCATTCCAGGTCATCGGCAGCATGAGAGGCAGAGTGCAACATGCAATGGAGATTCCTGAGGTGGTTTCAAATCCACTCTTTTTCAGCATTTTGGAGGGCCTCCAGTCCGATTATACCGTGTTTGACGAGGTGCTGGCTCCGCGAAGGAGAAGTAGGAGTCCGCAGGAGTAGCAGTAAAGTCTTATTTTATGACTTTTGTACATTTGTAGTATTGTTACGACATTTTGTCGGATTTGGATGTAATATATTTACACTTGCGCGTTTGCGTTTTATTTATGACATTTTGCGTTATTTTATTCATTTATTCTTCGTATTTTAATTAAGAGTGAATGCTTGATTGAATGAATGCTTGAATAAATGATGAAAAATAAATGCAATTTGTTGAATGGATGTGTGTATCAATGAAGGATTGAAGAAAAGTAGGGATAAGTCACATAATGTTTTACACTAGCGCGTGTTAACTCACGCAAATTTAACACTAGCGTGAGTTAACTCACACAGAGGTAAAATGATCATTTCAGTTGGGTGCGAGCAATTTGTGTTGGATAAATAGCTGAATTCTAATAGCTATCTGCTATCACCCTTCACTTTAGTGATGGTGAGTTAGTCGGACAAAGTACTTCTCTTTCCATAGTGCAGAATTTCATTCCTGACAGCATCAGGGAGCAGATTGCAGGTTTGTCAAGCTGCAGCTCCGGATGCCTCAGCAGACTGCCCCGGTTGGCCTGACCTATTCACAATGAAATCCGCTTATGACTTTGTGATCCATAATGATTCTTCAGGGGCTAGCAGGTGGAAGAACATAAGGTAATGGGAACTGGGAAGGCACAAAAAAAATCAAATGCTTCCAATGTCTGTAAAATGATGGTTTGAAAACCAATTAGAAGCAAGTCCATTGTGGTATAGGTTTGACAAAATGATAATAAATAATAAATTATTGTTGCATAAAAAAGTCAAAACAATATTTTATTTTAAAACATTTTTTATATGTTAAAATTATATCTAGATAATCCGATTATACTAATAAGCAATCACACTATGTCAATAAATGGAACGTGTCCTAAGAAATATGCAGTGGAAAACAATGCTTAAATAATTTAAAGGTTTGTTTGGGAGGAGGTTTTGAGAGGATTCCAAATTTGGAGGGTTAAGCCTATATTTTAAAACATATTTGCTATTTTCAACAAATTAAAATTACATCATGATTCGTTTTAAAAAAACATTTTATAATGTCCATTATTTAAAAAAGTAAACTATCTTCTGTCTTTTCCTCTTAAACTCTTCATCTAAATATACTGCTAAAGTAAAAGGTTTAGCTAATTTGTGTTCTAAGAACACATATTAAGAATATGCATTGAAAATTTATTTTTTTATGTTTGTATTTTTAAGAATTTGCATTCATGACTTTTGAAACAAAATTATTATACGTAGTTTCTTAACATATGTCCTAATAACACATATTAACATTTTTTTTTCATAATTTAAAATTTATATATGTTTGCACTTGAAGTGATAGCTGAGTGATAAAAGCTTAACTTTATAATTAAAGTGTTGATTTTGAATCCTTTCAAAAACAGTTCTAAAATGGTCATTAATCTCACTTTTTTTATAAAATCGTTAGTGTCATTTTAATTAATAAATTTTTTCCCTTCCTCAATTTTTTTTCTTCTTTTAATAACTGTCCATTTCTAAGCCAAAGTGTCTTGCTGTCTTTAGGCTCACTCGTATGTTTTCTTTTATCACACGCAACAATAACGAGTCACAAAATTGATGCCTATTAAAATACTATCTAAATATTTGACAAATAAATAATCTACAGGAGTATATAAATTATAAACTTGGACCTTGAGAAAAAGAAATCTGCCTTCACCTCTGGTTAATTATTTAAGCCTATTAATCAGTCCTATATAATTTCACCTGATTACCATCCCTGACTTCACAATCACCAAACATCGTTGAACACGTGCCTACAAATTGTGGACCTAATTAAAATTGATGTCTATGGATGTTGATATTCATGTGGGGGACAACAGGTAAGTTTACGTTAAACAAATCTATTGATTAGATTATAAGATAATATTACAATGAAGCAACTTGGTCGTGTCCTAGGAAACCGACAGAATAAAAAATGAAGCAGCATACATAAGAAGCAACGAGTAGTTGAACAAGATTAGCACAAAATAACCTTTGGAACCAACTAACCAGGTTGATGAGATTTGTACGTTAAAGATTGCAGTGAAGTGACTTCACCACTAACCCTTTCACTCCATACATAAACTATGTCGTTGTCACCTTTGCCAAACAAATAAGTACTATTGAGTATGTGTTTGGTTTGCCACACTTCCCAAAGCATTTTCACCTTAGATTTGTGAAGCTACAATTAAATATATTTGTTAAAAAACAAACTTAATATATAACCAATTTACAATATTTCATCTTCATTCATAAATAAAAAATATGTAAGTGGCAAAGATTTACTATTTACACAATATATACATCCATCTAGTTAAATCTAGGAACTATATAGTAACCGTGTAATCTATACAAAGACACATGTTCATCCAAAAGGAACAATGCCACCAGCCATATATGAATCACTCCCAACCCATCAACATTTTCCAGACTCCTTTCTCAATCTTGTTTCTTGGAAAAGATAAGCCCTCCCCTTCATCAAGCAAGACTCTATACACTTCACACTCGCGGTCTCCAATCACATGTCTTCCAATTTCAGCCTGTTGAAACAATGTTAACATGTAGTAAATGATCGCACTCAATCTACTAAATTGTATGAAGTAACATAGAGCATATTGAATGAGTTAATACCGAAAAGATGCAAAGTCCAAGCATTTTGAGAGCAAGAGTGATATCATAAAATACTAGGGGCCTTCCTTTGCCTGACAATTCCACGGGGTTTGCAACCAGCAACTCTGTATCAGGGCCCCTGCTCACAACAGCTACTTTGAGTGGACGGAGTAGTTCCATCTTAAGACGCGATGACAGAGACTCCTGCTTGCTCGGATCAACTATCTTTTTCCCATCAACTTGCATGATGAACAAGTCAATCTCACATTTTCCTCTAGATTTCTTTGAAAGTCTCCCATAAGATATCTGTTTACGTGACAAGTTTGGTTTACTTTTAGCAGCATACTAGATAAGATGGCTAAGAAAGAAAGTATAAGCACGCCATAGTTACATGCTACTTAGAAGTTAGAATACGAAAGAGAATGTGCCCTTGAGGAAATGAAGATGAAATTTTATGAAGCAGTACTCATATCAAATAAAAAAATCCCAATAAAAAAACTTCAAATGTGATATTGTGTAGTTATCAATTCTTTCTACTGACAATACTATCAAGTATGATGCATTGACACATTGTGTGGAGTCGGGGTCGAAGACTTGAATGCAACCACGTGTATCGGTGTGGAGCCGGTGTCGAACACTAACATGTGTCATACACCGGACATGCCTTCAATCTGAAGTGTGGGTGCTACAAATCAAGCTGACAAGCCGGAAAGCATCATTAAAAAATATTTGATTATTTGAATTTCAAATTACTATACCTGAATATTGAAGTCCTTAAGAGTTCTCATGATGTCATAAAGAAGACCTTTGTGATCTTGGCACATAATTTGGACAAGAGTGTGAGCAGGACTCAAAGTGTTGTCCATCACAATGGAAACAGAATCTGATGTGGAAGTCCTACTTTGCAAATCAAACACATCTGTGATTGCATTTGGAAGGGATGATGATGCTTGCGAAAAAGCAGTAGTTTCTGAGCCAACTAACTCAATGTCAATTGTAGCGAAGAAATCCTCCAAAACAGTTGTTAACTTCTCAATTGTGTCATCCTTTCTCTTCTCTGTATGAAGAAGATCCCTAATTATATAAGATTATGCAGTAGGTCAGTTATTAGTTTAAAAGCACATTTCTTGAGCTAAGAAAAATTGTTTGTAGAGAACTATATGGGAAAACTTCACACGAGTGATTATATCAAATGTTTCAACTTAGCTACCTTGTTAGTCTCTTCCAAGTTCAACATTTTAATCATTAATTAAAGAGAATTTCACATTCCTACTCAACAAATACACAGTTTTAGTAAATAGATAAAGAAAGAACTAGCTATTAAAGGAGACAAAATTACAACAAAAGCCTATAGAAATCAACAACCTTGTATCTGTGATGAAAAATAGATCCAACACTTTGCCATCAGGTGTAGTAGAGACCTTCACTTTCTTTATGGTGAGCTCTAGCTCACAAAGAACCTCTGTGACGTCTGTCTCAATAATAAAGATATTCACTTAGTTTTTCAACCCATCAATAACACACAACAAGCTTAAGCAAGAGTCAAGACAATTAAATATTCATTCCAGAAAGGGTGGCAAAATTTAAGGCAAGCTGCAGGCAGAGAATCCACAAAAAATAATGCATTATGTAGCTTTTAGCTTTGGAATTGGAAAGTGTGAATAACAAAAAGTATAGCATATCATGATGAAATCCCAAATCTAATCTCTATCTGCAACACTGCAAGAGTAGAAACGACAACAATGTTTGACAAATCTGCTTATGAATAAAATTCAACTTTTTACTTATTTTAAAATTAATTTGGTTATGATTTATATTGGAATGTTTTTACTTTCAAAGTGTGTAAGTTGTTCAAAACAACGCAAAAACTACTTTTTGTCATTCTTTGGCTTGTTCGGATTGGTTTATTTAAGCTTATCTACCGGTATAAACACTTTTGAAGCTGTTTGGGACAGCAGATGTATACAACTTACATGAAAACAGTTTGACTTATTTTACCTGTTGTCATAAAAATAACTTATACAAAAGCACTTAAGTTTTAAGCACTTCATTAAGGTTTTTATCTCAACAAGACCTAAGTTAGATATAATCACTAAACTCAGTTGGATAGAAGTCAAAATCAATTCTAATACAACTCAACACCTATATCAATTCTAATACGATTCAATCTAATCAAAAGGGTAAATTTCCAAAGATTACCATGTAAAAGACCTTTACGATCATTGCAACAAAACTTCAAAAGATAAACATCAGGAGGCTTTGGAGGTTGCAAATCAGAGCAATAATATGAAAATCCAGAAGCAGAAGAACAAGTAGGACAAGCAGCAATTAGTCTCTTCTTCAACAAACTCCACCTTGTTTTTTCTTTTCCCACCACCCAAAATACTATGTAACACCATTTTCCATCAGTTGAAACATCTTCATTCCACCAAAACAAAAAAACATTCTCAGAATCTCAAAAAAAAATAACACAAACCCAGATACCAAAAGCACAGAAACAAGAAAAACAAAAGAGAAAGAATGGATTTTGAATGTTATTATTATACCTGCTCGGAGAATGGTGAGATGAAAGAAGAGAATGATGCGACATAAATCAGAACCAAGACCAGTTTTGTCGGGGCAGTTAACGGTTATGATGGTAGTTTCACCTTCTTTCTCTGGTTCTTTCATAATCACAACATCATCATGTAGTATACCCATTGTTGTTACTGTTATGGTTTAAAAACGGTTTTAACTGTGTGCTACTATAGTGTGAGATTTATTCATAAGCAGATTTGTCAAACATAAGCAGTGTTGTCAAATCTGTCCGACATAGAAGAAAGAAAGATAGGAGAAATTTCCGTTACGAAACGGACAAAAAAATCGGAGAAAATGAGTGTGTATTAATGGGTTATGAATATCGACATGGTTGAAAATTAAAAAGGAAATTACACTAGTAGCCTTGTGAGTATGAGTAAGTGCGTTAAAATGACATGATACTCCACTAAACTTACCTTAACCAAAGAAAGAACCAAGAACAAAGGAACTAATGTTACTGGTCGTTTTGGTTTTTGGATTTCTTTACCTTGGTTTAATGTAAGAATGATAATTATGTAACCATGGTTAGGTAATCTTAATACTACTACCTTTTTCCCGCACTAGAGGAGACAATCACATGTCATTATGTAACCATGTTATTGGCTAGGGTAAATTACATTTTCAAATCAAAATTGTCATGCTTAAGTAAGTTGTCAAATTGTATACTTGGTGGGAAACTTGGAAAATGGGGAGCACTTTAGGAAAATATATGCCAAAATTCCAACTCCACTACGCTGGTATGGCATGGTCCGACTCCATCTGAGATTTTACATCTACTTTTTATTTATTTTTTTATCTTTTGTTGTGGAAATTATTAGTGACTTATACTCTATCTACTTTTAAATTACTGATATTTTAGAAAGAAAAAAAATATTTCAATTGATTATCTTTTTTAGTGACTGTGTTGCTTCCTCGAAGTTTCATTGTTTCACTTCCACGGACTCTTGTAGACTTGAGAGGAAAAATTCATAAAACCAAATATTTGCTAACAAAAAATCATGAAAATAACCTTTTTATCTAGTTTAGGGAATTTTGATCATGTTATCGATATGTATTGTTCTTATTCTAGGACCACTCAATCGAAGTCCACTTTAAATAATCAATTTAACGTGCATATATCATCTAACATTTGGAATCTGGACCCCCTAATTTCCAATATGCATTTATAGAAGCAAACAATGTCTTAATAGGAACAAAGAAATATGATCTCATATAGAAGCAATAAAGTCGGCAGTTAGAGACAGTAGAAAAAAAATGAAAGTAATCAGTGACGTATCTAATAATACGTGAAAGATATTATAGGTAAACAAACATTAGCATGCATCTACTTCCCACTTGGAAGGGAAATTATAAGAAACACCTGCTTTGTTCAAAGGTCCCCACATCCACTAATTATATCTCAAGGTTTTTTTTTTTTTTTTTTCAATAGTGTGAAAATGAAAGACAGAAAGAGGCAAAAGATTTTAAGGATAAATATTCAATTTGAATCCCAAAGGATTGTTATAATATTGGTAAAGCTAGATTATAGAATCTTTACATAGAGGTAAAGAAAAGGGTAGAATCTGAGGGCAGTTGATTTGTCGGATTGCACAAGTTCGTCCTCAGTCCCGTGACCACAGAGGCGGCGGCACAAACAGAGACGTGTTGATGAAGTTGAAGCAAACAAAGCATTTTCAACTGGTTTAAATCTAAATAACTTTGCCAAAAACTAATGACCAAAAATCAAGTTTTTTTATTGAACTGGATTCATTTTCAACTCAGATATCAAAAAACAATGCAATCCAAACAGAATTGAACATACTCTTATATACATATCATATATGTCTTTGTTTTCTGAGAGATCTTAAGATCATTTCCAATTTATAATTTATATTTTGAATGATCTTGAGATGTGATGTTAGTCTTGCTTGACGTCTACTCCTCCAGCTTTAACAGTTTCTACTGGAGCTGGCACAGCTTCAGCTTCTACCTGCAAAATCATTTCGATTTGTTCAATTTCATGGCAATAACATTAAACCAACAAGTGTTTCTAGGCATGCAATGATGCCACATGTGTATTGTACATAACATTCATGATGGAGAAAACACAAAACAGAACCTACCATTGAGGATCACTAATGTCCTCAATGGGTATGTACATTTATGTATTGTACAGGGAGGGATATTTGTCGATGACATAAGTAACATGAGCTTGCCATTAAACCAAATATTTATGACTAATGTTTTACTAACAATTATGGCATGGATCATGTATTCATATTTCCCCCACTCTGATAGTTATTTATATCCAGCCACCCTCCATGAATGGTATATCATCCTATCATGTAACATAGAACAATATCTTGAGAAAACTTGTGATTAAATGAGTCTGGGCAACATAGAACAGTAAACCTGGAGTATTTCATAACACAGAGTTCTCTTATGATAAAGTCTAGGATACTCTTCCAGGACAAAGTGCTCCTTTAATTTTTTTTTGAAGAAAAAGTGCTCCTTTAATTAGAACAATTGACCTATAATACTGTTCTTACTGGGTTTCAGAAACCATCTGATCAGAAAGGAAATCTGAAAATTATAGTTAAGCAGAAAAGTCCAAACAACACAAGGGAGTGGCTCAACCATCGATAAACAAGTAATCCATTTTAGAGGAAAAAAATAGGCAACCATCGATAAGAAAGTCAACAATCAATATTCAAACATAATCTCTGGACCAGAATAGAGCAAAATGTACAAACACACCATAACAATTCAAAATCATTAGACATATTCACAAACCACAAGAGAGGTTCGCAACTCAACATACAGAAAGAGCATAGCAAGTTTAAAAGCACCGGACAAATTGACAAATCACAAAATTCCAAACTACTTAAGAGTGAAGGATGATGAGACTTGGTTCCCTTTACTGGAGCTGGATTCAGCTTGACAGAGCTATGTTTCAACTCATTGGAGTTGGGTCCATTCACTCTGTTGGCTTGTTTGGTTCATTGCAACCTTGCAATGATGAGCTTGTTTATGTTCTCTAGTTTGCAGTATCCATTATGCTTGGAAGCTATAGGGGTTAAGACTCGATACAGTATCGTTCACCTCCTCTGGTGATGGGTTGTTGGGATGTATATTAGATTAGATGCATTGGTGGAGTCAAGTGCTACAACTGCAAGATTGATATTTTGTGCACAGCGGAACTTATTATTCAACTGTTACACTTCGGGTTTCCCAAATATGACCAAAACATCGTCATTCAGGGAAAAACAACCATTACGTTGTAGTCTTGTTCAACCGTGGTCAAACTCGGGATTCCTTGTCAGTCTATAAGAGCCTACCTGTGTTAGCAAAGAAACTATTTTATAAGCTAGTTAACTCGATTATGATACCTATACCTAGAGTTGTATATTGGTATGAGCTGATTCAATAGTTTGAAAACCATTTCTTCCAATATATACATTCTATGAGGCCATCCCTGAAAGTGGCTAGGCTGGTTTGAAATGGATTGTTGTCGTGTTTTATATCAGCTTTTCACTTACTAGTGCATTACTTTTGTTGGTAAATTCTTGATCTGCTTTATTTTGGGGTTTTCTGATTCATGAGACCTGTGACCACTTGATGTTTGGATAGTTAAAAGGATGCTTATTACTCAATGGGTGGTCCAAATCAGATCGCCTACATCCAAACTTCTTTAGCCGTGTTCACCTCAAATATTCTCATTATTTGAGAATCAAGGTAGGTGTGGCTCAAAGACTAGAGAAAACCATGAAGGGATTAACTATGGTCAGGACTTGGGAGCAAACAAACAGAGACGGTATAATATAATATTATTATTAACTTTGATTTTGTTGCAACTTTACAAGCCTAAGATTGATCCCTAAAAACATAGATTCAAGAAACAAAAAATGACATTTTAACATGTAGCTTTTACATACAGCTTAACAGAATATGCTTCATAGTCGTTCAATTCGCAACTAAATAACACATTGATCATTATTTAGACATTGACTTACTTTACTGTCCTTTTGGGCTGCAGGCTTGTAAGGACATGCTGGAGGGGTAATCTCTGGTTTCCTATACTCCCAGCCGAAAAGGCGATATACTTTTCCCTGAAAATTTATGAAGTTCAAAACTCACAGAAAAATGGATAATAAATGTTCCCTTATAACCCATCAAGAGAGAAGCAAGATTGATCTTGCTGAATAAGATTTTGATTATAAGATGTCTTCAATTCTTCTAATCAGGGTTAATTAGAATAATAGAATTGTGAAAGAACAAGATTATTTTGATGCGAAAGAAGAAAGAATGGAATAAAAGAAGCACTTACCATAAGATAATAGAAGAGAATAGGTAATACGTTGACGATTGGAACGAGGAAAAGGGGCAATAAGCAAAACAAGCAAACCTAAATCACAAATTAATAGAAATGAATTTAGAATACAAATTGAATCGATGAATTGAAAATCGGAAGAGAAAGAAAATATGAATCACCATGTTTGAATGAATTATCGATTTGTGATTGCAGAGTTGGAGTTGATGCAAGAGTCGCGAGCGACTTGTAGAAGATGATGGATGAGTAACAAACAGTTTTCGATTTCGAAGGCAACAAGAAATAGGTTCAATTATAAAAAATAAAAAAAAATGTAAATAAATGCTGGCTTTATTTAATAAAAAAATTGTGGCCCATGCAGGTTTCGAACCTGCGACCTTCGCGTTATTAGCACGACGCTCTAACCAACTGAGCTAATGGGCCTTCATGTCTATCGTTTCTATTTACTGTTATTTATTTATGAATAACGATATAACACTGTTTAAAGTTTAAACATTGCTTTCAGAGTTGAAAACACATGAGAGTAAAAACTATTTATTGGTTCAACATCCATTAATCTATTTCCAGTCACAATAAGTAGGGTTGATTATTCTTTATTTACAATTAAAAAAAGTCTTTATAAGCTTATAGATATTTAAAGAGAAGTTTAATGAGAAAAGCTTCTAAAAAAATTGATGTGTAAATGGCCATGAGTTAATTTTATCTTATTACAAATGTTAGTTGTTATTGTGTAGGGAGGACTTAAATTTGGTGATCTCCTTAGATCACTTTGATTCCTATATCATATCGCTACGTTCAAACTACTTACAAGGTACAAATTATAAAGATGTGATAGTAATGACTCTTCAAATTCTTGCTAACGGTTAATTTAGGTTGCTTGAGTTTTCATTGTGTAGTTAGTAATAGAAACGTAGAAGAAAAAAAGCAAATGAGATTTCGGAATCACCTAAAAAAATAGTAAACAATATAACTATGGAGGAGATTAATGTTTGGTTTAGCTTTTAGAGAGTGACAAATGATATGTTAAAGATTACATATGCACAATGAGAATGGCATGCAAATAGTTTTGCTGAGATGACAAAATTGATCAACCCCTCACATTTGATCATGATTGTGATTAACTTGTCTAAAATATGGCAATGCATGTTGAATTAAGAATCTTGGTTGAAAATCACACAGAACCATCATGGATCGGGGTGTCGACCCTCCAATAGCAAAAAGAAAACACATGAACTGATTGTTTGAAGAACTGACGGGTTAGCACAAAAAATAGGTGAGACATTCCTAAAAACACGTAAAACCTCATAAGTAAAAACCAAATTTGAACCCGGCAGAACAACATATGCCCCCACCTCCCTCACAGTCTTTTTTATGGGTTATGTGGACAGTTCAATGCCGGTTGAAGGATTGGAAGTCCCAGCCATGCCAAAAAACATGGCTAAACAAACCAACTTGACGTACCTTGTCACCCCCTACTCCGAAGTAGTACACAATATGGACTATGTAGATCAAGTTTAGAATGTTTTGTTTAGCTACTGCGGAGGGTCAAATAAGATTTTTACCATAGCTTACGAATGAACTACAGGGATCCGACACAGCTAGCATTCCAGACGCACATCCAAAATAGCAGACAAATGAGATTTTGGCTAAAACTTACATGTCACGTGTAGCCTTGATAAAAAAGTGTTTTGAGAATGTGTTTTTGGTTTACTTCCATGGACATCTAAAGCAGACAAGCTACATGTACATCATCAAACGTTACAAAATATGCGCCATGAGTAAAGACAGAGCAACCTTCACACTCATGCATACAGCTGCTGACCATATTATTTACATTTAGCAAAGCTTGTTAAAGACATAATTTTGACTCGAGTCTCCAAATCCCCAAAATGCCCGTTGAGCACAACAGCAACTCTTGAAACTAGCCAAAGCAGAACTTCTCAACCATATTCATTAAGTTACGTTATGCAATACCACAGAGAAGTTCATAAAGAAAATGAGTAATTTCGTTATTTTTGCCAATCTCCCATCAAGGATTTCTTAAACCATAAAGTGATGGACAAACCAGAAATTAGATATTCAGCTTACCTATGATTTATATGGTAATGTAATTATAGTAGTCATACATTTTCTGTAGTATACAAATGTTTGCAGATACATAACATAGGAAAGACAATAGACTTCCATGATTCCATCCCAATTCCCAGCCAAAAAGATGTCTTCGATTAAGCACACTCACTCCCCTTGCAAGGAACATTATTGCAGCGGCAAACAGGTCTCCCAGAAGCTTCCCATCCATTGAAGCCACGTTCTAAGACCATGATGTTCTTTATCCCAACATCTTCCTTGCTCTCTTCAAGATAATTGGCAAGCTTCCTGGCACAACTTGGGCCTCGAACCTATAAACAGTTCACACCACTTTCAGTTTAGAGAGAAACATTCTGGTATCATACAAAAACGGTATAGGAAGACATCCATGTTATGTGCCCATGATGAAAAAGATTCTGAAATGTCATGACTCATAATCAGTAGAAACATGTTTCTGACAAGGCATGTCAAGTTGATTTTTTCGTCGTAACAACTGTAAAACATTAAAATCACTATGCACATCTTAGAAAATTGCTTGCATTAGAGTGTGGAAGTGCATACAAGAAGCTGATCAATCAATCATTTAAACATTGGAATTTTATGACTAGAATATCATCCTAAGAACAGGAATCAGATACAGTGTAAGAAAATTTAATGTAGCACTTTGCCTGAGCCAATGGAATGTAGTTAAACAAACAAAAAAAACAAGATTTATTAATTTTTATTCTTTTTCTCAAGGAGTTCTCATCCTCTAAAACCACTGCAGCCTATTCCTCCCAAAATGATGGCTCTACGCTGTACTCCCTCCTTCCTCAAATTTATTTTGGCCAACTACCTCCCCTATTTTAAACTTTACCTTTGAATCAAATATACTCTCTTTTTCTTTCTACACTATTGTTAGTCAGCTACAGAGCTGCCAATGAAAACTCCAAATTAAGGAGCATCATCTTTAGCAAAAGGAGTTGCTCAGAACAGAAATATGTATAGATATGACTTGTGTCTAGAGGTGTGGTGAAAAGCTGGGTAAAACAATGTCATAGAGCTATATTCCACTCGCCAATGACAAACAGTTTTCCACACATCAGGGCTGTCCAGTGATACGCATGCTTAATTGTGTCGGCTCAAATGTCTGGATCTTAATTGGAGACACAGGAATGGTTTTACATCTCTTACATACCCCTCACACAAGTTCCCTTTAGGCTTGAAGCATGGGCAATGCAGAGACCTATTGACTAGTGCTGCAATTGCGCTTTATTTAGAAGAATGGGATGGCAAGCATCAATCTCCATCACTTGTTAATAGAGGGTACGATACTAGAAAAATGCTAGTGTTAACTAAAACATTATTCAATGACTAATACCATCGGTCACTTTTCATCCCTTTAAGCATAGCTTATGTGAAAATAGTTTAATTTTGTCTTTTGTTATAGAAATACCTTATACATAAGCATTTACAATTCAGAGACTAGTCTGACCATATGTGATATAACAATTTTCTAGTAACTGATGCGACTAACTTGATATAATTGGGAGACTAATTAGATACGGATCTGAAAAACAGAGGGTGGGGTGGGGAATTGAGGTACCTGACTTAGAGCGCAGTGAAAGACGAGGGTGTCTTTGCCTTTAACTTCTTGAATAAGCTTAGAGATGTTTTGGGAGAAACCATCGCTTGCGTAGTGAAGAGAACCGGATATGTGACCATCGTAACTCCTCTCATCGTCTCTCACATCAACGATGGCGATGGTTGGTTGGCGTTTCAGAGAGAGAAGCTCGGAGCCTGTGACGTATGAGATACTGTGAGCCATCTTCTCTGTTTTCTTCTTCTCAACTGGTAATTCACTATTTCTGCGCTGACTACTCTTTCCGACTCCCATGCCTCTCAGATTGACTTTTATTTGGGGAAACAAAGGCTGGGTCCGAATCCAACTCATTTTGCAACCCAACCGGATGCACATGGTGTGCTTTTCATTAATTTGTTCACAACAATTCATCTCATCCAAAATAAAATTAGCTTATTTAAAGCAGTAACAGAAAAATATTAAGTTTTGTAAAATAATAGTAAGTTAAACTAATAAGTATTGTTAAAAATTAGTATAAGAACGTTTCCTCAAAAAAAAAGTTAGTATAAGAACGTCTATCGGGTTCACTTGTTAACATGGTTAAACTAATAAGTTTAAAAGTGGAATGGACCAACTAGAATTACAAATGCTTTGTGGGAAATTCTCATGAAAGACCTCACACAAATATTCATGACTTATGATATCGAGTGTGATAGATGTATGGAAGTCCTAAGATCATTAAAGAATAACATGTTCTCCAGTGTCTGTCTTTTCGCTTAGATTGAATGGAACTCGATGTGTAAGGAAATTGGTAATATACTTTAGGAATGGTTTATATTATTTGCAGTTATGGCCTTGGAATCACATGAAGATGCTTATATTTTCTCATCGGTTAACAATCACGTTCATGATTATGTAAATGAGTTGCATGTTCATGAAGATGTAAATGAGTTGCGACTGTCCAATGCATCTAGTGGAATCAATAAAGCAAATCAAAAGCATATGTCCATTGTCCTCCGGGGGGACTTCAACCTCAGTGTAGGTTGCAAGCAATGAAAGCTCGACTTCGTGGTGGTTTGATGCATGATCAACATGTAAATTTGTGCATAAAATTACCTATTCAAATACTATTTCAACTGAGCTTCTGGCGATTCTTCATGTCTTTAGCTTGCACCACCTGCAACTAGGGACGAACCCAAAAATAAATTTTTAGTAAAATTAAACAAATAACAACCGAAATAACGATGAAAATATACTGTTGTAAGAAAAAAAAATCTAACATTTGTGACCGAATGTAAAGTATATTTAAAAGCAACCAAAATAACAAACAATTTTTAATGACAGACATTTCAGTCGCGAAATAAATTAGTGATTGATTTTTATGCTTCAACGACAACAAAAAAAATAGTATCTAAAAGAGTAATTTTCAGTAGTACATTTTTAAAAAAAATTATAAAGCCTTATCGTAGCAGTGTATGTAATACACGTTAAGTGAATCTTACTCCAAAGTAGCCGTGTATGCGATTCAATTTGGTTACACCAATAGTTTTTATCTATATTTGCATTGCACACATCCTTCATATTTTCGAAAACTGCAAATATGCATTTTAAGTTACATCATGTTAAACGCGATGCGAATAAACGTGTACATCAAGCTCATTCAATTTAGTTGTAATGTAATTTTTTTCCTTTATTAAATATTCTCACCTATAACGATTCTTGTTGTGTAAATTTCATCACTATAATGATTCTTGTTGTGTAAATTTCATCAATGTGGGCGGTTAATGTAATTCCACTGTCTAGAAAACTATGGTCAAAATAAATAAATAATTTCAACAAAAAAAATAAAAAAAAAAATTAGTGGGCCGTTTCCGCGCCTTCAGGTTTCCCCTCGCTACATTCAAACGTCTACCCCCCTTTTCTTTTCTATCGTTAGTGTTTTATTAGGTTTACTCACTTCTTCTTTTCTTCTTAGCCACACGTTTTCTCCGATGAACTCACCGTAATGGATTTTCCGTTCAACGATTTTCCCTTCAACGACGACGACATTCCCATCGAGTTCCGCGACTTCGACGAAAGCGCAATTCCCACCAGAGAACAACTCATGGATGCCGGAGCAGATCCCAGATTCATCAATTTAGTATTAAACGGTCACTCCGACGACGAAGAAGAAGACGAAGACGATGAAGATGAAGACGATGAAGAATATGTTCCCGATGTGCCGTCGTCTAGGGTTTCCCGATCTGACGAAGTAGCTGTCATTTCCGGCGATGAGAGAAACAAACGCCGCAGAATTGAAGGAGGAGAGGCTTGTTCATCGTCGATTCCGATTGAAAGTAGCCAAGAGAATGAATGTAACCGTACGGATATTGATGGACTCATTTGCCCTATTTGTATGGATGCTTGGACCAATGACGGTGATCATCACGTTTGGTAACACTGCTAAACCCTAATTCTGCAACATTTTGTTTTTAAATTTAATTTTAATTATTTGATATTCAAATTGTCTAATTTTGGTTGGTTTTTTGTTTTTGCTAAATCCTAATTCTACATTTGTTTTAAATTTTAAATTATATTATTTGATATTCTCACGCTGTTAAATTGTGTGTTGGATGATTTTAGTTGTCTTCCTTGTGGACACATTTATGGCATGTCATGCGTCAAAAAATGGCTTCAACAGAAAAAAAATTCGGGGAAGGTAATTGTATAATGTGTTTGATTGAAAATTGATATGGCAGCAATTGAAGAAGGAAGAGGGTTTTTGACATTAATATTTTGTGTGTTGTTTTGTTCCAGTGTCCGCAATGTAATAGACGATGTTCTATGAAGGATGTGAGGAAACTCTATGCTTCTAGAGTAGTTACTGTTGATGAAGAATCACAGAAGGTTGTTTCAATATTAAGATCAAAAGAAAGTTTTGATTTTCAAGTAATTTGTTTGTCTGATTAGTGTGTTTTTTTCCTTCCTTTCTGTTGGCAGATGATTCGGTCACTTGAGACCAAATGTGCTTCTCTTGAGAGTAAGGTAGGATGCTGTTTATGTCTTTACGAAAATGTTTTCGTTGTCTTGTGCTTTTTTTATTGCATTTTGTGGGTTTGAGTTATCCTAGAGTATAGGAGATGTTTTCATTAGTCTTTGTTAAGGAAATTTGTCAATCGTGTTTATAGGATGGTGATTGGCGCAAGAAAGAAGAGGGATGGATGAAGAGAGAAGCTGCATTGCTTTTTGATGTCAAGAACCTGAAGAATGTATACTTTTTATATTACTATGATGTTAATCATGGATGCATACCTGCCGTTTAGATTGCAAAAAGTTTGTGGTTTTAAAAATTTAGAGTATTTCTATACGGAATATCTGGCAAAGCTTTGCTCCAGTTCCATACCCATTAGAGTATTTTGTATGACGCCAACAATTTAACATCTCCGATTTTCATAGTTATTTTTCTACCATGGTGCTTTAATAACCGTTTTAGTAGTTTTTATTCCGTTAGAGTCGAGTCGAAACAATGATTTGGTGCGAATTATATAAGCCTTACTGTTTGATCGTTATTGGTCTCTCTCTATGCATGGTTTTGAACAATTTTAATTTCTTAATTTGGTTATGTAGAGAAACGCTTATTTGGAGCAGCTGGTACTAGATATGCAGAGTAGACAATCTGGATTAATGGGTGTCAGTGGGAACTCTCAATGGAGATATGAATCTGGTAATAATTGTTTAAAATTTCAAATGACGTATCATCACCTCATAAGACCTTTTTTGATTTCATTCCCGCTTCCTCTGTCAATAACAATAATAACAAAAAAAAAGCCTTTTTTCTACCAAAAGAAACTTTGCAGTTAATTTCATTAAGCAATGTATTTTTTACTCCATGTACCTTGCAGAGCGCAACTATAACCTAATGACCCATGGAAAAGGTTCTTCTTGCAATTTTGAATTTCAGGTTTGCCATTTTCTTCAAATGCCAATATAATAAAAAATATTCCATTAAGCATCATTATATGATGTAGTATGTTATTCCAGCGACATTGGTTTTATTTACTAAGTTGTTTCCCTGTTTTTAGAATGCATTTCACCTGCATGGTGCTCGTGTATTTGATATGGACACTTCTAATCAAATTGTAATAATCGCACAAAAGCCAAAAGCAATGGGTGATGTGCACAGTATAACTAAAGTAAGATTCTTGAATTTGATATATTCACGTGTATGTACTTGGCTTTCAAATCTCTTCATTCAATGACTGATTTCACTTTGACCTTTTCTGGAAACCTGGCTTTATAGATGAGCTTGATATCTCCATCTGAGATGCAACATATTGAACTGCCTTCATCCACAAATGGTGTTAGAGACCTGCATATTTCTCCTTTTGGTAGTAAACAGGCCCTCTATGCGTCATTTGGGAAGCAATTATCAGTGCTCAGGTATAGTTGCATTAAGTACTGATTCATTTAGTCTTGCAACGTAAAATTTTGTCGTTGATGTATTTCACGTTGTTACAGCTTCGACAGCGGCACCCCTGTTCTCAATTATGATCTAGAGGTATAAGTTTGTTCCATAATTCTGATTTAGTGGAAATAAAACTTTTAATAATAGTTTATATTTCCATGCCTTATGGTTTTCTAGAATATTATTGGAATGTACATATAGTATTTTATTTTTATTATTGAGGATGGCAAGAAAGAGAAGATAGTAAAATCTGAGTATAAGTGTCCTCCTTAAATTTAGTAAACGAAAACCAAAATGAGTAGCCAAGAAGACGGCATTTTGGAAAATTAGAGCTAGCCACAGTCATTAAATGAGTATAGAAAAGAAAACCTCTTTATTCCGCAAATGCTGTTGTAACTTTCGTACGTAGATATCCTAAAAATTATAGCAATTCTTTCCAACCTTAAAGCACCATAAAGTGCACCGCAAGAGAACCTTACACTCTTCGGCTACTGCAAAAACCTAAAAAATAACAGAAATTGCTCGCACATACTTATAGAAATAGATTTCTATAATCACAAATTTTTATACCTTTTCTCTCCCGTTGTACTAATGTTATTGCTTATACCATACAATCTTCACCAGTCAGTTTACATGTCCTTCTGCGGGGTATATAACTTGCTATAATCGTATTCCAGGTTCCTGCTTGGTCCTGTTCATGGGACCGCAACAGTACACACTGCATATATGCTGGACTACAGGTCAGCATTATTTTTTTTTTTTCTCTATATATTAGATCTTGGAACTTCAAGTGCTAATCTTCATATAACTTTTCTGCAGAATGGTAAAGTCCTGGTGTTTGACATGAGACAAACTGCAGGGCCCTTAAAATCTTTAGCTGGGTTGACTAGCAACCCTGTTCATAGTTTGCAGTCTCTTGCACAAACAACAAGTCTGCCTTCTGGTGTCAGAACCATTCTATCTGCATCTGCCATCGGTGCTTGTCGGTGGGACATTGATTCTGATGATCGGTATGCCTTTTGAATTTTAAGGATATTAGCTTTCACTTTCTTTTGTTTATATTATCAATCAATTATCAATATGTTATAAAAATTTATTCAACTTGTTTCCTACACTATCCAGTAATAATTGTTATTTTTAAGTTTGATGGAATTTTTATTTTACTGGTATCCTGTGGTTTGAATGATAGTGTAGTGATTTTTTTTCAAGTTATATTCTCCAATTTTTTTAGATGGTTTCTTTTGCATTTTGGAAATTCACACATATTACTTTATTGTCAATAAGTCTGATATGAGACAGCATATCGTGATTTTTTTTTTTTTTTTTTTTGTCTCTTTTAATTTAGTTCTATAAGGCAAAATTAGATCTTGGAAGCAATTCTTGGATAAAAGTTTATGCTATAATTATTTAGCTTGCCTAACTCCATTTTTTTCCTTCTGAAAATATGAAGGCCAATTATGGTTCCTGGGACTGATAATCAAGGAGTTTGTATATCCCTTGCCTATTCTCCGAGCAGTGATGACATTGTTGTTTCATATCGTCCAAAGTTCAACATGATGGGTGCGCCTCTTTCTCCACCATCGCCCACTCCTTCTCAGGTTATGGGGCAAGGAGTACAGGGCTCTCATTTATTATTAAAGAGAACAGGTGGTAATAATTTCCAAAAGACGGGTTCCTCATACGGCAATGTAAGTAAAATTCGACTACCAAGATGTGTAATTATAGACATTGCGAATCAGAATAGAATGTTTGCATCTGGAGATGAAGTTACATGTGGCTTGGTATTGCAAGAGTTGCCATCTTTTAGAGTTATTCGGCGATTCGAAATGCCAGCTCAAGTCCGTGATATCAGGTACTCACCTTGTCATGGAATGCTTGGTTGTTTAAGTGAGAATTCATTGCAATTTTTCCGTACCAATCTCTCGTGAGGAAGGTAATTATATACTAGTTCGTAGCCGTTGATTTTCTTTTTTGTTCAATTTTGTTTTTTAGAAGCTGTCCATAAAGTAGTTGAGATATTTATTACTTTGCCACGAGCCTGTGAATGATCTGTTCATTCTTCTCTAATTATTTTGCAAGGGTATTGCTTTTTGTAATTATTCTTGTATTTTATATTTTAGAGCCGTGATATTGATATTAATATTTTTATGAAAATAGTGGTTATTCTATCATTAAGGACAAAGTATGTACTGACCAGGATAAATCAATTGATCGAGTCTTCAGGTCATATTTCAATATGGACAACTCAAATTGATTTGTATGTAACAATCTAAACCACCTCACTTGCTGCTGCCATGTAAATGGAAGTGGAATCATCTCGATTTAATAGACACTCCAATTTAAAAAGATATTGACACCTAAAATAATATAATAATATTATTATTCAATGTGTCTATTTCTCTCGAAATAGAAATATCCATTATACGGAGAGAATCTTGATTCACCGAATTGTCGTCGTCTTAGCATTATCATTAACAAATTTAATCATGTGAAGTAGCACCACTATTAGTGGTACTTTGAATTGCAAGCATCCGTGTCCCTTTCGCTCAGCCCAACATGAGGATTATGATGCAGCACTGCCGGAATTTTTTTTTCAATCCCCACTAGTTGATGTTCCACCTTCCACATAAATGTCCTACGTGTGAAACTCTTCATATTGAGTTGACGCTACCGTGATTGAGATAGAAGGACAGGGTATCGATTCCATGCATTCTCGAAATGTTGTTGAATCCAACACTCCAGTGGCATGGAAACTTGTCAATAGTTGCACAAAACCATCCTCTTGGATTGGATGCCAGTACTCCCATGTTTCTCCTTTCCTTTTCTTGCGCAATGCTCCTGTACCACAAACCTTGCTTTATCCTCCTCTCAAATGTTAGTATCAAGGCTGAACAACATTTTTTTTATCGTGTGAAAATTGAAACTTCGATGCACATCTATATACCTATATATAAATAGGATGGGGATATATGGTTTTGGTGTAGTAATTTTCTTCCTATTAGACCATTCATTTAAAATTATTATTGTAATTTTATCCTTTTCGTAATATTTATTTAAATTATTCATTAATTAAAATATCAGTTAAATTTCATTATAATAGAAACAATTCTACTATAATATGAACTATATAAGTTAATTCTTTATTTGTTTGTAATATATTTCAATCAAATATATTACAATTATTATCCGTTGTAGAAAAGCGGAAAGACTTTATTAGTGCCTATCTTAAAGTTAATTTTTCAGAATGACGAACTCAGATTGATTTATGTACATTACATTCTAAGCACCCGGTCACAGCCTCATTGCCTTACAAAACTTTAACTACGCAAATTAACACAAATGGTGAAATTGTGAACGATCATGTTGTCCATTTAGCTTAGCTTACCACTTTTGTTTCAATCACAATCACTCAAACATGTCCTTTTATCTGTGTAACTCTTCCTACTGAGCTGCCTCTGTCGTGATTGAGATTGAGGGAACATGTGTGTATTCCATCATCCAACAACACAATAGCTTGAGAATGCTCAAGTAGTTGCATAAGTGCCACTTGCACAGGTCCACCAAAATTAATTGTCAAAGACCTGAGCCATCCTTTTTGACATGATGCTTGTAATGTCTTGTTTCTTCTCTTTCCTTTTCATCCAAGTTTGCCATTGGGAGGGATATTGGGGGAGTGAGAAGGAAGGATAGTGAGAACATAAGGAAAGACAAGTAATATCTAGGATGAGAAAAATATGTCTAGTTTTTTTTTTCTTTTCTTCTCATGTTTCTCCAATTTAGAAATCCCCTCCCTTAAACCCACATCTCTCCTTTTAAAATCTCACACTCTCTCCCTCCCTTACTAAATCAAGGTCTGAAAACAGAATGATCTCTCATGTAACCGGAGAGAATTATTTCTTGGTGGCGAAGGGACCTTAATGTGAAACTCTCTCTCTCTCTCTCTCCTAAATGAGAACCTTCATTAAATGATAACAATCATCAAAGAGGCATTTAATAGAAGGAGATCCATGGATGGCTGGGACCATGGTTGGGCGGGAATAATTGAATTTTAAGGAGATTGGTTATAGGAGAACATGACTAAAAAAAGGAAGACCTCGAAAGGCCCTTGTGGCCACAAATAAGGCGTATCAAAGATGGTACAATTAATTGGATACCAATCTGAATCAAAGACAGTGTTGTTTTAGAGTCAAACTTGACGATAAATCCTATGGTAGACACAACAGGCAAGGCGAACTCTAAGCTTTTAGACAGAAAAAAATTGTCAACAATGTCGCTAAAAGGTCCGAGCAAAACCATATCATCCAACAAATAATTAGTGGCAACAACAACAACAATTTACATTGTACACAATTTGTCAATTTTTTCTTACATTGTACACAACTCCTTAACAAATTAACAACTTACACCTATCTATAATTGGTGTAATTTTTGTCTAACTCTTCAAAATTTTGTACCTTGCATTTGAGGGTCAGAAGAAAGAAAAACACTTTGTTTTACTTTTATATAGATCGAATATCAATGTCCACAATCTTTACTTGATAGGATTCATGTGATCTTTTGTGTCTACGGCCAACAGACATTTTTCAAGAGATGACATTGATAACCAAGTTTCATGTCAGAGGTCTAGCTTGTTTATGATGGTGTTCTCGTTTTCATCGTTGAAATGACAATAACGTTATAAAATGAGGAGTATGCTTATAGTATTTTGCACTGATCAACAGTACCACATTTACCAACCAATACATAATTGTCCACTTTGCTTTTCTTGGACATTGACAAACATTATTCCTTTCTCTGTCCCTATTTTATTTTTTTCCCCTTTGGTTTACACCAAATAAATGTCACATAAACAAAAACAAAAACAAAAAACTCACACAATCTTCCAAATTTTCTCGTGTCTTTAGAGCCTTGGACACTCAAGTGATAGGGGTCCCATTTCATATCACCCCCACAATGTAAAAAGAAAACTTTCTTAAGCAAACAAACAAAATAGATCACAAGAGAACAGTATTTTTTGGGACACCCCCTCAAATTAGCAAGTTTTTAATCTTTATTTAACCCCAACATTCAGGTGTTAGTCTATGATCTCTTTTTGGGTCTTTACAATAATTATAAACCATATGGTATCTTTGAACCCAACTCATAGCCCTATTTTGTTGCGAGTTCAATCCACCAGAACCATATGGTGATGCTGAAACTGGATGGCACCAACGAGGTGCATAGGCTGTGCAACCACTAGCTTTGAAGTTTGTATATTGTGCAACAAATGGTTGGTATCTGTAATCAGCTTTGTATTTTCCATCTTCTGTTGCCCATGATGAAGCATCCCATATTGAACCATAAAGCCACATTGGTCTAATAGGAAATGTTGTGTCACTCTTCCTCGGGTACCTCCTTATTGGCACATCATCCACAAGAAATCTGACACATTATTTAATGTCAGTATAAAGCAACTATATAGTATTAATAATCATTTCTATGATTCATATAATAGCTACAGCTTTTTGAACGTTACTAGTATTAGTATATAGTTTAACCTTTCATAAATAAAAAATAAATTACTGTCACTTTCTAACTTTTCATTAGTTGGGTGCTACACTGCTACTACTACTATCATATTTGTTTCCCCACACTCCTATGTTATGTTTTTTGTGCCATTCATGTGACCTTGATTTAGTATTTCTATATGATATGATTTACTATTTTTAATCCCTCACATCCTTATTTGCCTTCTTCCTTTATTTCTCAGAAAATTAGATTTTTTTTAGAGGATAGAAAATTATGTTGTTATCCTTTCATTTTCCACTCCTAAAAAAAATTCCAAAATATCAGTAAGTCTTGCCTAAACTTTGATACCAATTGATTAAGAACCAATCAAACAATGCCACCTAAGCAGAATCCATGCTCAATTGTGGATTCTCTTCATCTTTTCTTATCTTGCAAATCAGATTTCATGCTCTCATGATTTCCAAGAATCACTATAATCAACTAATCCAAACCATTGATAAAATCGAACGGTTTATATTGTATGGTCAACAAATTGGTCTCGACTATCCGATCTATATCAACGGTTAGAATTTTCAAGAGTCACTATAATCACCAAGTCCAAACCATAGTTAAAAAAATCTGATGTGTTCAATTATAAGTTCAACAATCAGTCTCCATTGTCCAATCTTAATCAATGGTCGAGATGGTAACTGTAGTGACTATTGGGTGCATGTAAGTCCAGTTCCCTACCACACCTATATACCTCATCAAAAAAAGAAAGTAGTGCATGTCCTGTCTAGTACCCTATACTATTTTAGATTAGTACTAATTAATAATTAATCTAGGCATTTAATTTCACATTCAGAGACATTCAGGAATATAATTAAATTATACAGTGACTTACATTATTTCTTTAGGACTCCATAGTATAGCATAGTGATGAAAACCTTTGGTAGGATCAAACCAAAGATGAAACTTCATTTCTCTACCTACAATTTTCCCATCATCACCACTCCCTCTTATATAAACATTGGTCTGCAAAGTATAAGGCTTTCCAAATGTTGTTCCAAGAAACTCAATGTCCACTTCATCATGGTAACCGGGATGTGCTTCATTGTTTGATAGCTGCCAATAATTCAATCATTAATTATCATCATTAGTACTAATAGTAATTAATAATCCAAACAAAATGTATAACTCCTGCAGTGTCAACAAAATCAGTGTCATCGTAATTTCGTGAAACTAATTGCCAGTCTAAACATGCATGTCATGTTGTACTACCATCTTACATAGAAAGATGTTATAACTCCTGCAGTATAACCAGGTTGAAGCTTAATGGAAGCACCAAAGTAGCCAGATCGAAACGGACGAACCGATTTAAACCCACTTCCTGTTTTTACCATAAAAAAAAACAATGATAATATTGATTAAATTTCAATAATATTTAACAAGAAGTAGAAAACTTATGTAACTGATGATCAGACTCAAAACCTGAGGTTCTATCAAGCCAAATTGTTAATGCATTTTGTTCTAGTCTTTGATGCTGAGGGCCCCAACGGTTTGTAAAACCTTTGTAAAAGTTCATAGACTTGAACTTTGAACTTGGCCAATAGCCAGGTGAAGGTGGCCAATAAGCATTGCTTGAAAATGTCATTAAGAATAAAATAGCAACGACAAAGAGAGCCATGATGAAAAGTGATGGGTGGTAAAGTTTTAGCAGAATCCAGAATGATCTGTTGTGGAAGGGAAGTGGTGATCAAAGTAAGGGTCATATGGAAGAAGAGTGTGGCAGTGAGTTTGATATAAATATATGAAATTTGTCAGTGGGTCCCAAATTGAGAATTAGTGATGAAATGAAATTTTGGAGGCATATGAATTAAACTTACCATATCAATTATTATTGATAGATCCTTGTAGACCAACTGTAGATCTTTAATTGTTGGATATCATTCAATTATGTCATGTATTGACATTTAAATTAAGATTTAATTGGTATGAATGGTAATATAGAAAAATTATACGACAATCTTTATACTCGTCAGATCATTAAAAATATTTAACTTTGTTTATATTTGTATAAACAACGATGCTATTCATCGCGATGGAAATTCTCACAAGGGACTTACGAAATGAGTTTCTTAGTTATCATGGCCAACTGAATAAAATGTAAAATTAGTGGAATTCAAGTGTCGCTGATGTCATGTAGTACAAATATATATATATATATATATATATATATATATATATTGGGATAAATTCGGGAAATTTATGTCGCTATATAGCATTTTTCTTGTATAAATAGTCACATACAAGATTGACTGTGAATTGTGATTACTAGACAATAACATTGACAATATATCTTGCTCAAAAAACAAAAAAGAAAACATTTACAATATATCAAAATTAAATTATTCAAACTATTGTTATTTTAGTTTTTCACCCTACAACTACTTTAGTTTTTTCCCAATCTCTTTATGACAGAAAACTCAAAACCTGTTGGCTTGGCTGTAAAGGTAAAAAAAGATGATGGGATGCAGAAGGGGTAGATGAGTATGCCTTAAATGTGTATCTTAAATTTGTGTTCCATGGCTTTCTGAGTCCAACTAGATCATAGGCTTTGTACCTGTTAAATTTCTATCTATATTTAAGGACTACAGGTATCTTTGTCTGACCACTGAAAGCAATGGCCTGATTAACCTTATTTGTATTAGTTTTTACTACCATATTATTCACCTTTTCAGTGAGTCAATTGCTCTAGGTTCATATCAAATGTCTTTAAAAGTAATACCATGCATTTTAAGAAAACGATATTTTACTAATTACATGTGTATTTTATTGCACCTCATTATAATTATTTTACATGTGCTACAATTAGATAATTTTGTCAATTAAGATCAAAAGAACCTCCATTTGTAATGCCTTAGGATTAGGATGAGACAAGGCAACTCCAATTATACATTGCCTATCATTTAGAAGTTGTTCGTAGAACTGTATGAAATATGGATAAGAGTCCAGATAAAAGCTAAATTCTTGTTTCTCGTTGAATCATTTGATAACTTTCGATTTAAAGCACAACAACAATCAAGCATTTTCTCACTAAGTTTGGTTGGTTACATAGATCAAATTACGTCGTAATTTTCTATCATAAACCATATTTCGATCCAAATCATTAATTCTAAGTATTTCTTTGTAGTTTCTCTTATAGCTTTTGAGGGTGATCCCATGCCCCAAGAGATTTAACTAGCCAGTCATATTTACTTTCCTTAGTATGTGATCTATAAATCTTCTCTCTACATGTTAAACCACATAGACTTATTTATCATCATCTTTTGTACTATAGGTGTTAACCCAACTCTCTCTCTCTCTCTCCCTCTCCCTCTCCCTCTCCCTCTCCCTCTCCCTCCCTCCCTCCTAATCCTATTACAAATAATCTTACCATACATCTAACATAACATTCTCATCTCTGCTACACTTATTTTATTTTCGTGTTGATTCTTCGTCGTTCTACACTAATATGCTATACAACTTTGTTGGTCTTATTGTATAATGAAATTTTCCCTTCAACTTTAATGGTATTTTCTTATCAAAGAAAACATTAAAAACTATTTAACCATCCAGATTAAATTCGATGATCTAAATAACTTTTTGTTTAAAGTACATAGTATAAATTTCACCTTATTTTATTCGTGTTTTCTACTACTATCCACCAAGCATGTAACATGACAACAACAAAATTGTCCAAATAGTTTAAAAATTTATCATGTATTATATCTACTCAATACTTAACTTTTTCGGATCAAAGAGACCCTTTAATATACAAGATGTACTACGGAGTACCAATCATCAATAAAACATACAAATCAAAGGCAAGTAAAGGCCAGTATGGGCCAATGCATGAATGATGAAACAAAATAAAACTAATGAAATCATATCATGGGACAGATTCTAATATAGTCAATTCTCATGAATCAAACAAGAGCAACGGTGTGTTTTAACTTGTGAACTTCATCAATGAAGGATGGGTGGGTCAGAAGAAACTATCCATTAATGGACCCTCAAAGCTTGATTTGATTTTCAGTGGGGCATATGCACGCTTGATTGACAAGTAGAATAATCCTTGATGATGGTACGAATTATTTGAATTCTTAATATATTGATCTATCAAGGAAATGAGTCCTCATATATCGCAACCAATCACATTATTATTATTTTTTAGAGGAAAATGATAATAATGATTGTTCCTTAAAAAAGAAAATTATGGTTATTACTATTATTTTTACCATTGTTTTTGTATGTGGTATCCTATCGTACACATTTTTACCATTGGAGCAAAATGTGTACGGAGTTGCATAAGCATGACATAACATGACTAAATCAAAAAAGACAGGTGAAGATACTCTAACAAAAACAAATTAAATATCCTAAAAAAAAACAACTAAATATGGTATTTTACTAAATCAAAAATGCTAAATCAAGCGAATAATTCATCCGATGTGAAACTAAAAGTATTATTAATATTTGGTAACGGCATGGAGACTATTTTTGTAGGGGACCCTAACCATAGTGGAATGAATTAACATTAATTGTTCTCCTTTTGTTTTTTCTCTTTGCTATATGGTATAATGGCGATAGAGAGGAACAAACAAACCACACAAAATTGATGATAAAGTAAAAAGATACAAGTATTAATATCGTTTGATCAATGTGGCCTATAGACAATAAAAGAGACTAATCTCTTTTGGAAGAACAAATATATAGAGTTCATAGTCATACTGAGCTCTAAAATGTCGGATCAGATCACAATTCGAGTTGCACTCAAGGATAAAAAAACACATGTAAAGTTCTATTTTGCAGTAAGTTACATATTGTCGGTTTGTTACAGCGGTTACTTTGCTATAGACGTACGTTTCGGAAGAAGTCACGTTTTCTAGCTTTTATTTTTCAGTAGTGACATTGCCTCGTAACACGAAAATGATAAATTAGCCAGGTTTCCAAACATACAAATGATATTAAGTACGAGCACGAATTTTATATTGAAGGTAAAAGTGAATGTTTTACTTCATTTAAATGCTCGTATATATATATACCTAATGACATCAATAATATTTAAAGAAGATGTGTTGTTCAATTCTCTTGATTGGTTTCTTTTAGCCTAAATGATTATCTATAGGCGGAGCTCGATCCCTTCATGACCCAACAATTATAAACTCATATGTAAATAATTAGATCTGAGGATGATATTAGGGAATTAGGATAAACAAACAAAATGACCAGATTAAAGAACTTTGAGCAGGGACAATAATTTTGAACAACATTTTTGTCTTATTATGGAAGTAAAAGGTTCGAACCTCTTTGCAATTTAATCTTGTGTATCGGTGACCAAAGAATAATACAAAACATAAAGTAAAAAATGTTTGGCCCTTTAGGGCGTCAAAGTACATGCACTTAATTAAGGCATGGTTCCCTGTAAACATACCAGAAAATCACATGAGACAATAGGCTTTTATTGAGGGTGAATAACTTTCACAGTAAAGTGAATAATTACAATTATTGATGAAGAAATTAATAATTAATATTGATAAATTATGAGTGATTGAAATATGAATCATTCCTTCTAAAGAACTAGAGCCCCTAGGTGTCTATCTTTGGATACGATTGTTTGTTTATGTATCATTTCAGATCTAAACATATACTAGTATAAGTCAAAACTAATTAATATATGAGTTCAACAATCTCTTTCAATCACCACTGATTTATTTTGAAAAGTTTATTGAAATAAAGTGAAATGAATTATTATTTTTTTGACAAAATGAAATCAATTTTGTTAAGAATCTCATGTTGAGTATCAGATAAAGACTAAACATGAGTTTATAAATAGAGAGTTCTCACATTATAGTTTAATTTTGGACACAACTCAAATCCTAAGATGGTATAAAAGTATGTGTTGTAATATTATTTGATTTGATAATATGCTATCAATTATTTTAACATATTAAACCTTTATGAACGAATCATATATCCTATACGTTAAAATATATATGTTCGAAAATTACGATGAATTTTTTGTCGAAATTGTGATGAATTACAAATATCCGATATGTTAGCTGGTAACCGACAACAAATAAATAAGTCATACTCCCTCCGTCCCTTAATATAACCCCTTTTTGTTTTTCTTTTTGTCCCTAAATTTAACCCCCTTTTCAAATTACAACACACATTAATTATTTTTTTTCCATATATACCCTTATTTAATACTACTACTAATTCTAAAATTACAATAAATTGACTTTTCACATTATCTCTTTAATGAGGGTAATTTTGTAAAATTGTATTATAAAACAGACACATTAACTACACCAACAACATTTCTTAAGAAATGTGAAAAAAGCAATAAGTGGCTATATTAAGGGACGGAGGGAGTAATTGATAAGCAAGTATATTGAATTTGAACTTACTGTGTTTGATATATTTAATGGCTGATTACCTGATAAATATGAAATGTCATAAACCAATATTGTGAGAGAATTTATTACTAAATATATCTATTTGTATCATATGATCATGCAACTTATAAATTATCCACCATAAACTCAAAATTTAACCTAGCCAAACAGAATATTTTGTAGCTTTTGTACAACAACGGTGGTTCACATGATCCTATTATTCTATCAAAGTACCGCAAATACAAACATGCACAAATTTAGTATGAAGATATGATTAATAAACCTGAAACTTTATTGACAAGTCACGTACAGCTTGCAAAAGCTTCTTTTCTTGACCAATATGTGTAATGTGTTGAAAAATTTACACAAATACGAACGGGATATTGAACTATTTGTCGGTCACACATTGAGGAAGAGAAAGGGTGCATGGTAGGGCAAACTTTGCCGACAGATAAAAAAAACCTGACAAGAGTTTTGAATTAATTGCTTGATTTTCTGCTATATAGGAGATGGACGTTACAAGAGTCACCACCATAGAAGTTAATTACTTGTACATAGTCTTCAATTAGACCCTCCATTACACGTTTGGAAGTAAATTACATTTGTTAATAATCAATCACAAGCTTCTATATATTCTGAAATTTGTTTTTAAGATGGATGCTTTTGTCACTACTCTGTATGCAAGTTGACATGCACAGGTTCGTGCATTTTCTTTTGCAATGGACATTTCAACAACTAAGATTTTAATTTACGTAAAATTTGTGATATTTTTTGGTCTCGGGTCAAATAACTTAATGGATGGGGTCAACTAACTTAAAATTTGTGATATATTTCAACAACTATTAAATATAAAGAAATGAAAAAGAGGTTTGATCCTTGACCCTTCAAATAATATCCCTCATAATTACATATTAAGTTACACTTATTCGAACATTTTGTGATCATTTATAAATTATATGTTGATCTCGTAAAAACAAGTGATAAATAGTGCTAAAAAAAAATCAAGGAAAATAGTGCTAAATTTTTATTTTCACGTGAATATTTATTTTACGCAAATGTTTGTTATTTCGTTGGTATTGAAAATTCATTTCATGACATACTTTTCACTTCAACCCCTATATCTCTTTTTTTTTTGTTACAAAGAGTAACAAGACAAAAAAAATAAGTAGGGGACACTCCAATGAGCAGAGAAACTCGAATGAGATCCATATTTACCTTAAAATCTGTATATATTTTGTTCTCTAAGAACATGCATATAGTGTATAAGGTATGATCACGACCAACAGTAAATAGTTCACTAATTTCTAGACTATCACTCTTACAAATAATGTAATGATAACTTCTGTTGTTACAAAAATCAAGATCTGTTTGAATAACATGCAAGTCGCCCAACAATGCATCACCTCCGACTTTATAATAAAAAAAAGTAGCTACTCAATCATCGTTCCAACAACACCACCCAACACCTTACCCCTGTATCTGTCTACCAAATCACCATATCATCTTACCACTCTTGGTCTAAAAGGTTCTTCATTGAAGTTTTAATTTTAATTTTAAAAAAAAACATTTTTTTCTAAAAAATCGTTTTGAACAGTTTTTGTTTGTTGTAAAAAAATCACTATATCTAAATTTTCAGCAGGTTTATTCGCAAAACAAGACTTTTGGGCTACGGCCCGTTTTGCTATAAAAATTGGACTGAGCTTTTTTTAGATAAATGGACTGGTCTGTAAAGAATATTTCTATTTAGGCCCCCAATATTTTTAAGTTCCCTAAATACACATCTTGTAATTATACATCATATGTACGTTCTTTTAAAAAAATGTACATCCGATAGATAACTACCGAATGTATATTTAGAAGGCCTTAAAGATATTTGGGTCTAAATATCAAAGTTGTTCTTTTTATCAAACTACACATATTCTCTTTTCATTCCCTTCTTCTGGTTTGAATCTTGCCACGTCACTATTTTTGGAGTTGAAATATTAAATTGAAAAAAAAAATTACAACAAGTATGATACTGATTTGAAAGATAGATGACTAAATTTGTGAGAGTAAGAAAATAAAGGGACCAAGATGCAACTAAGTCAAACTAATTTGAAGTGAATTTTTTGAAAAGTATGAATTAATTTTTATTATTATTTGTAGAATCAATTTTATAAAAAATAAATAAGATTAATTTCTATGCACATTGACGACGTGAATCTTTTTTACATATATGCATCTAATTAGTTCACATCAAATACATATTTTTAATAATATTTTAACACCAACTTTAAAGTAGTATCATGGACTGATTTGGTTGGATACCTGTGTAAAATAATGTTACATTATCAGTTTGATGATGTGTTCAAACTAAACTCAACACAAAAAGGGCAAGTTTGACTCACCAAATACGATAGGATAAAGAGATAGAAAAAATAAAACTTTTTTTCTAGTAAAGAAGAATAAAACATGTTACGTATTTGATGCACGTACATTATAAAAGTGGTAATAAGATTATTTTTTATTATTTAATTAAAGTTTAAATACGTAACATTTTTGTTTTTAACTATGACATGATAAGTTCTTAAAAAAAACTATGACATTTATCTTTAAAAAAAAGATATAACTCATATTTTTATAACATAAAACATTTTTTGTTGAAATAATGTCATAAAATGTTATCACTTTTTTTTTTAAGGGAAATCAATATGCGGATTACATTATCAAGTTAGAAGCCACTTTTAACATTGGGTTCTTACTTTATAGTTCTCCTCGCAATAATTTACTGCATCTTGAGCTCCTCAAGACGGTGCGGTTGAAACCTTATTTTTTTTAGAGAGTAGTTACTGTTTTTTTTTTCTTTCTTTTTGTTGTTTTGATTAGCCTCCCAAAAAAAATATATCTTTCATGATGTGCATCAAAGGAGGCAACCTTGATTGCATTACTGAATACGCCACGTCGATCTAGAATTGTTTTTGTCTTTTTTTTCCATTGGTTCTATATATATATGCGCCAAAATTTGAGACGCTTTTGTTTTCTTCTTCTTTTCTCTCCCTCGCTTTCGGCGCAGTGCAATTCAGTCCACACTACACAACAACAACAGGTTATTCATTCAATCCCCAATATACACAACGCTATTCCTGAATTCATATTCTTAACTTATTGTTTTATTTATGAAATCGTTGCTGTTTTATTAGTAGTAGTATTCATTATTTGTCTAGGGTTTGTTACAATGTATATTATTTTCCATTACTGTTTTTATTGATTTTGATTCAATTGACTGCGATCAAGGAATCCTTGGTGATGTTCTATGTTTGATTTGTTGTGCTTGTGAATTTGTGGTTCATTATCAATGAATGTATTTCCCCAATAAAATATAATAATATCGTAATCACAAAAGGGAGGGTCGTCGTCTGGATATTCTGATTTCATGCAGTCAGCGTATTGGTTCAAGATCGGGTAGTATGGACTCCATGCTCGGTATTTTTTATTTCTAAAATGTCAAAAACTGACATGAATACAATGATGGCCAATACATTGATCGCGTGTGAATGCATGAATATCCCAACAGCAAGGAATTCAATTGGTAACAAATTCTTCTTAATGGTTAATGAGAAATCAGATGTTTATATTGCAAAATATTCATGATTTGTTAGGAGTGTGCATGTTACATCAGCTATTGATTTATTCATTAATGGTTTGAGATTGTTTACTTTACCCTATAAACTAATAGCAAAATATTGATTTTTTTTTCTTTATGAAATTTAGTTTCTGGGTAGTTTGGTATTGAGACATAGAATTTGGATTTACATTTTGTTAGTTTTGAATCTGGAATTAGAGGCTGAAAACATATTTTTTCCTCTGACCTCCAATTGGTGCACATTTTAGTTCTATAAGGCTTAACTGACATTAAAATTTGCATTTTCAATTGCTTAACTAAAAGCTCTTTTGCATGATTGGCGAATCTCCAAAAAACTTAAAACTTTATATTGTGGCCTTGGAATGATTTTATAATTTATATTTGTACAGCATGAGTGAAAAGCTTTCCCTCTAATAGTCTTCTTCCATATACTTTTAATACAGGTTAGTTGTTTAGTAGACAATTTTATAAAGCTCTCTATAAAAGATGGATCTGATTGGTTGTAGTTCAAATGTCCATCGTAACGATTCTTCAGAGGGCTCACATGATGCTCACAAAAATAATTCGACTGGGAAAGAAGCCTTCGTAAACCATGGTATGTCCTTTCTTGACATCTATTGTCGATAGTTCTACTTTAGCAAAATAAGATTAGTGAACAAAATTTATTTCATGCTTCGAGTTTTTTGGGTATCTTGTAAGCACGTAGATCTTAAACATATCTGCAACAACTCGCGTGTGTGTGTGTTTAACTTCAAATTAATAGGTTTGGCTCGTTTCAAGTATTGATTTTGTTTTTTCTCCCTGCTCAGATTGTTTTAAACTTATCAGCATAACATTTTAGAGTCCTTTTTTTGTTTTTTCTGTTACCTTGGTGATTCATGAGGCAGCTTGCATATAGTGTATGCATGTGCCTTCCGAATAGGAAAAAATGAATATGTGAAAATTGAGATAGGAGTACAAGTACATAGTTTGACATATGGTTGTATTAAAATATGATACACAATTGCACGCTAACAAAAATACACATGTAGGTATCTATTTTGCTTACCCAGCCAGATGTAGCCACATATTGTAGAAATAATCCTTTCCAGATCCCTGAAACCATTCAGAAAACATTAGATATATTAAAAATAGTTGTTGTATTTGGATGTTAACTCATGTGAGACTTTTCTCAGTGATTGATTTCTCTCGATTATATTTTTGTTATCATGCAGCTGAGATAGCGTGGAATCAAAAGAGGAAAGAATGGGTTGGTGATCAGTCAAAAAAAGCACAGAAACCCTCTAAAGTTTCAACTATATGGTACATGCATATTTATGATTTTCATCCATATATTCATATAGAAAATTAGGGGCCATGTTTGGTCAATTGTAATAAAAAAGAATTATAAATTCATGCATTTCATTTGAGTTTGATAGACCGCAAATTTCCATATTTGGCTAAACTGGGAAGAAAAACTGTATCATGTAAGTCGTCTATGTAACTAACAGAAATATTGATATCTCTGTAATAATCAAAATTTCTATGAATAAATTTATTGATCTCTTTGTGAATCCATTTTATGTTTTAGAAAATGAATGTTGTCGGTTTCCGTGTCTCTAAGCACTATACATGTATATCATCATTTAGTTTTAATTGTCTAGTTTTTCAATATCAAGTGGAAACTTTTACTTCATGTTCAGTAATCATGTACATCTTGCCAATAGTTAAGCATTATCCTTTTGTGCTAATAGCAGCAACCATTGCTTTTATAAAGAGGAGGTCCTAGATGCACCTTTTTATTTTCAGTAATCCATCCTCTAAGTTTTATGTAACCATGAATATCCATTTCATGTTTATCAAAATTAACCAACATCTCTTTCAGCCTCACAGGAAGTTCTGACGACGTGTTTTTCGCTAGCGAACCTTTCCGCCCGCCTATACCTTTAGCTGTAAGTTCTTTAAGATACACCCTTTCCTTTTCAAATTTGGAAATGCATTATATGAAAAAGTTATGTTGGTAAATTTGGGTTATGCAGGAGATGGTAGGCTATTTTGTTAAAATTTGGAAACATGAAGGTCTCTATGAAATTGCTAATCGGTAATTCTTCTGGAAACTTCAGTAAGAATTTTGCATGATTTTATTTGCAGAGAAGGCATCACAAGGACATTGCTGAGAGTGACAGACCCTTCAATATGAGATTGGTTGAAGTCATTGAATGATATTTTTAATTATGTTAGCAGCACAAATAAACTTAATAGCAGTTTCGGCCTGCCACACTGTAAATTTTGTAGTCGTGTGCGAATGATTGGTTGAACATTTTGTACTTGATTTTTTTACATTTTTGAACTAGAGTGCATTCTATGATTACAATGCATGCAATCACAATGTTTAGATGAATTTTAAAACAAAACGTTGAATACACATTGAATATTTGCATGGGTCCTCTGCACTTGTCTGAACCGTTGTTGGTTTTGATCAACCAAAAATATTCTATAGAACTAGGAGTGGTAGAATTAAGTTTGGTAATAACAATTAACTTTAGGAACATAGATCTCTTTTTGCTTAAAGGTTTATTTTGTATGACTAAATATTTCATCATAACAACATAATCAAATATGCAATTAGTTTGTCTACCTAAAGAATGCTAGCAACACGTAACATTTTTTTTAGCACTCACTCTTTCATTAGATGAAATTAATGTGAATCTCAAACTTTAAAAATGAATCCCACATAAAATTATGAGATTTACATTTATTTCATCCAATGAAATAATGACCGTTGAAAAGAGATTTGTTCATGTTATTCATTGAGAAATTTGGTTTTCACTATGGCATATCCAAGCCTTTTCCTTTGGTGTTGTGCAACAAAACTTGGGAGAACATTTTTCAACTCACATTTCCGAACAGCCAAATATGATTTCAGTGTGTACTTTCAAATGATTCCACATAAACAACCAAATATTTTTCAAACTTTGTGGTCCTTGGGTCGAGACTTGATATCAGATTGAGGAGACTTGTAAGGGAAAATTTGGATAAAAGAAAAATATTAATGCTAGATTAGATCCTCGTAAAAGATTACTTTGCTCCACTATGAATATCTAATGAAAAAAAATTCCGTAAATGGGTGCGTATTCTTTCTTAAAGTTTAGTGTGGACTTTAAATTAAATTATTGGATAAATGTTGTTTTACTTCACAAATAAACTTATTTGACCACACGTGTTAGATATTTGAGTCTCTTAATCTTTTAATCTAATTATCTAAAGTTTACATATGAATGATGCGCATGAAAAAACATATGTTGATGCCAAAGTTTTATATTAATCTCAATTACTTATGTATTTTTTTAACAATCATGCTAACTTGTGTTTTAAGGAGTTTAAAATGGAAATAAAAAATAAATTTTATATTGAAAATATAACTTTTGAAACTTTTAAGATATTAAATACACAATTAAAAAAAAACGTATACAATGTCTGTGAGCTTAGCTCAGTTGATACGGATATTGCATATCATATGCAGGAGTCGGGGTTTGAACTCCGAACACTCCACTTCTCCACATTTAATTATGTGAGCTCTAGCCACTAGGCTACTTAACAAAAAAAAAGTATACATTTGGTTTCTTAACTTATGCCAAAGAGGACAAGTTATCATTGTTTTTTAAACGAATTACTTATACAAATTATTATTCTTTGTTGTGCGTGGTATATATCATAAGAGGAGTGTTATGACACTTTCTTTTTAACACTCTTCTTTATAATTTGAAGAGAGAAATGACACAATCAACACGTGCCTCCAATTTTTCAATCTCTCCTGAGTTGTAGACTTGTAGTTGGGTGGCACAACCAGCATCAATGACCGGTTCAGGGGCAATCACAATTCACATATACAAATGGATTATATATCATTGGAGACGGCGATAGATTAACATGTAAAGGGTATTTTGGTAATAAAAAACAATTTTTAAAGTATTTTGCTTAAAATTTAATTAGAATTTTTAAAAAGGATGAAATATATATTATATTATTATCTATGAAGGGAGGGAATGTGAGTTTTAAAACATGAGGAAAGGGGAGTGTAATATCACAATCATTAAGGGGATGAGAGTATATTTTACTGTTAGGGTGTGTTTGGATGGATGGTTTAGGAGAGGAAAGGGAGAGGAGGGCTTACTTTTTTTTTTTTAAAGTAAGGACATTATAAAATGATTTGTAGAAAATTGAATTAACAACATGATAAATGATCATATAATACTTCAAAAATACTTAATTTATTTTAAAAATACATTTTACATTGCTCGTAATTTAAAAAATAAAAGTGAGTCCTCCCCTCCCTTCCCCTTCTAAACCCTCAAACCAAATACACCTTAAAAAAAATTCACAACAAGAGGACGTTGATAAATATTGTCTTGTTATTCGTAAGTGATGCTCCCTCGGGTTGGGGCATTGAACAAGAGTAATTGTCAAACCTCAAAACATAACCCTCTTCCACAAAGTCATCCTCCATCCGGTCTCAATTATACGTGACATTTCACTTTTTAAGTTCATTAAATAATTAATGTATATTGTCTATAATACAAACCATATACATTAATTTGTCAAAAAAAAACATATACAATAATTATTCAATGAATCTAAAATGTGTTTTTCAAAAAATAAATCTAAAAAGTGATTTTTTTGGGTCTTGTTAACCGGTGCCCTTGAGGCACTGGTTAAACATACTATAACAGAGATTTATTACCATAAAAAGGTAGCTGCTTTTGACATTATTATCAATTAATTACACAATTTCAATACATTAACTATTATATAATTTTCTTTTTCATATCCTTAACCAGAGCACTGGTTAGCATTTCCCTTTTTTTATTTAATGAGACCGAAGAAAGTAAATAATTTGAGTCATAATATTTTTTAAATAAGACCCTTATACGAGAAAAATTAAGTATATGTTAAAATTACAAAGAGATATATTGCCAAAAAAAAAATTACAAAGAGATCCCTATAATAAAGTTAGTAATTTACTAAAACAAGTAAAATTCTTGTTGCGGGAATATTTTTTCTTTTTGATTAGTTTTGTAACAAAAAAAAAAGAATATTTTTTCTAACGTCGGTCAAAAATAGTTAATGACACTTTAAATAAATTTTCGGTCAAACTAATTAATTGCTTTTGAACGTCGGTCAAAAATAATTAATGACACTTTAAAAAATCTGAAATGGTTAATAAAGGAATACAAATTTATTCCAGAAAGAGAATTAAATAAAATTTCTGGTCAAACAAATTAATGAAACTTACAATGTAAGATTCAAAATGTTACAAAAATCATCTATAAATTTATGAATGACTTCGACCCACCCCTCACAAATCAAAAGTGAACTCATTCTTCACTATATCACTCACAAGATTGCAGATTTGGATTGAATATAGTTGATTGCACTGCAACCAAGACATCTGAACAATTCGATTAAGATCGGATGATTTAAATTTTAAGTTTAAATTTGAACTTAAAATTTAAATTGTTTGATCTTAGTCAAATGGTTCAAATGTGACTGATTGTAGTGCGGCCACAACATCTTGAGTGCACACAAACCTTGTCCCATGAACATTCCATAAACTTCAACACAATTCTATCAAAAAAGATATCATTTTGACAAAAAAACCCATGTTTACTTTGTAGATAACATGTATCATTCAATTTTTAATGTTTAGAATCCTTCTTTCACCCTATTTGCTCTAATTATGTGTTCAATTGTTTGCTTTTTGCTAGGATTTTGTTTCTCGAGATCAACATGGATTGTAGATCCATGAAGCATTGAAGTTATACTAGTTAATGGATGGACAAATACTTCATATCAAAGTACAATAACTTTAGGTATAGTATTAAGTCAGACATACATGACTATGTATTCGTATGTCTTCTTGAGACATATAGTTTTAGGGTTGTTATCTTTGAAGTCGATTTGAATTTTATGTGTGCGGAGTTAGATACATTCATCCTTTGTTGTTGTTGTTTAATGGCAAGTTTTAATTAGATATAGGAAAAATGGTTATCTCAAATGATTTGATTTTGTGCTTACTTTTTAACTATAAATATAAAAGTTCCCGATGTGAATTGGTGTTTTATTCATGTATAAATCATTGGCTTAATTGCACTTTTGGACCCCTATCTTTCCAAAAGTTGCGGTTATGGACCCCTAACTAATTTAAATACAAAACAGCCCCTATGTTTTGATTCTTTAGCAGTTTTGGACCCCCAAGACAAAAAAAAAAAATTGACACGTGACACCTCACTTAGGGTGCCACGTCAGCGTTGACCGAGTCAACAATGGACTGGGGGTCCAAAACTGCCAAAGAATCAAAACATAGGGGGCTGTTTTGTATTTAAATTAGTTAGGGGTCCATAACCGCAACTTTTGGAAAGATAAGGGTCCAAAAGTGCAATTAAGCCTAAATCATTTGATAAGATTATGATTAATTATGTTCAATTGATTATTAATGTGTTATGACACTTGTTATATATAAAAAAAAATTATGACACTTTGTTAACTTGTCTCTCTCTAACTTAAAAGACTTCCGACCATCCAAATTTCACCCTTCCAAAGCATAGGTGTCATATGATGTAGTCTCAAGGGTGGTGGCGACGAGATCTATCCTCCACACCAGCGTCTAACCCTCTCATTCCACTGGTCAGTTCCAATTTCATTAGGTTGATGGGTCGCGTTTCTAGATCGAGTTTGCATCATTTTGTTTTCACGATCTCTGTTCGGTTTTCCTCCTCGATGTCTAAAGGTTTGGGTTTGTGTAGGTAGGCAGCAACGTCGCCACATTACCTTGGCCTCTAAATCAGTTTGTGTTTGGGTCCCTCATACTTTGTGTGAGTTTGTTTATTTATGTTGTTGACTGTATTTGCCAGGGTTGTTCTCTGGGGAACTGAATCAATAACTAGTTTATACTCATGATATTTGGACCTATGATGTTTCTAGATTTGTTGAAATCTCCAAGTTTCAAGGGCTCATGTTCCTCATCGGTGCCGCCTTAATATCTCTATTGGTCATTGTGATTGCTCAAGCTGGTTTGATATCCTCATCATCCTCTTAGTTTGATATTGGACTGTTGGACTCAGAAGAGTTATGTTGCTTGTTACCTTTTTATTGGAGGGAGTTGGTGGATCTTGGACCGTTCCATGTTGACGGTCGATCCATACACCAGCTCCTTAGAGCTTTGGCTATTGTCTTAAACTACATGTATCATGGTCGTGATTGTTGTTTGTTAGGATGAACTAGGCGATTAATCTACTCATGTTGATTTAAATGTATTCATTACCCGTAAGGGTTGACCAACACTTTTATGTTGATTTACTGAGTTAGGTTTTATGTCCCCTCAATATTTGTACTTTTTTTAATCTATTTTTTGTTTGCTTATTAAAAAAAACTATGTTAGTTATCAAGATTATTGTTGAATTTTAGTGTTTAATTTATATGTCATAACAACACTACTTTGTGATGTGTACCTGACTATATTTTCAAAAACTCAACACTGAATTGTATAATATGAAAATACAAGCTTGAAATTGCTTATCAAAAGCTTGATTTCACAACTTTACTTGCTAAGGCATGTATTTAGATTTGTGTATCATTAACTAGTTTTTCGAAAAATGTCAAATGAATGGTTGAGCAGAAACAAGTCCCTCTTGACTTAGTTGATGACCAAACAAGCAATTCTTGTCCTTGGTAAAAGTTTAATTAGATATAGTATTTACAATATCTGGGCATTATATAGACTTACATGTTGGTTACCCTTGTAGGAGAATAACTAAAGAAAACTACATAAGTACTTAGGGTAGATTGTTAAATATAGACCTTATCCTAAATAAATTATTGTAAATAGGTTTCTTCTAATTGAACATGACTTGGTGTTTTTGTATTTTGGTAGTTTTTTTTTTTTTTTTTTATCGTAATAAGAATTTATCAAAGGGTAGATTTTCTATGTCTAATTTCATTTTTTTTTACTTCTTGTTTCAAAACATATCTAACTTTTACTCATTCTTCATCTTAGAAAGTAACTAAATAAATCATAAAATATATCATGTTTTCTTCCATCAATTTAGATCCAATACCAATGGAAAATATTTTCCACTTTTCCGTGATTATTTATATTGACGCTTTTAGATTGATTATTTATATTGACGTTTGTGGATTGTGATAATGTTAGTTGCTTCATTTAATTACCGTATTTACTTGCTTATATTTATATGCACATACGTCTGGACTATCCTTCTAACTTGCAAGGTGAACTATTGCATCTTTTATGATCTGGATAATAATCAATGGATATGTTGGATCTTGCCATTGGATTTTAGTATTCCACCTACAACCCCTATTTCATCTCTAAAAAAAAACTCCAAGTCAAAGGTATTATGTCTTTCGTTAAAATTGTATTCTATACATTACAAACAATTGAAAAGTATACGGACACTATTTCTAATGCCTTATGTTTGTACACTACTAAATCATTTGTAGTTATAATTATAACTTTTTGGCTTTGCAAGAAAAGAAAACATTGTCCTCATGAGCTTTATTCAATTGATAGAGAAATTGCATAATATATATATATATATATATATATATATATATATATATATATATATATATATATATATAACGGGAGATACGACATTTTATTTAGACAAAACATCAATGAGGTACAAATGTGATAAATTTGATGTGTATATCATGAGCATCAATGTGGTACTTATTCAGTCCCATGGAGTACAACCTTGATGAGTACAATCAACAACAAAAATTAACAAACCCACACATAGTGGGAAGGACCCAAACACAAACAGGTTTAGAGGCTAAGGTAATGTGGCGGCCCTGCTGTCTACCTGCATAAACCCAAACCTTCAGATGTCAAGGAGGCACAACTGAACATAGATCTTGTTATCGTAAAAACACAACGGTCCAAACCCACTCCAGAAACTCGACCCACCAATCTAACGAAATTGGAACCAACCGGTGGAAGGAGAGGGTTAAACAGTGGTGCGTGGAGGATGAATCCTGTCGCACCACCACCCTTGAGACTACGCCACGACACTTGTGTTTTGGAAGGGGGATTTCGGATGGTCGGAGGTCCTTTGGGTTAGAGAGAGACGAGTTAACACAATTCAAACGTGGTTAATTGTATTAGGTTGGTGGTTAGTGAATATAACAAAGTGTCATAGGTGGTGACCTAAGCTTTTAGATAATGCTAAGCTTCTTTCTTTTTGGTGGTTAAAGGCAAAATCTAAAATTATTGTTTTTGATTATCATAGGTGGTGGCTTAGTCCTTTGTTGTGTGCGAGCATAGATTGATTTTGTTTCTTTCCTTGGTTTAGTTCTTGCGGTTTTGTAACACATTTTTGTAACTTTTTGGGCCTTTGCCTCGGTAACCTTGTGTTGGAGAGAGTGCAATTTTAACTTCTTCAAAAAAAAAAAAATCTTAATATATATATATATATATCCAATGATCCATATTCATTTTATAAAGAAAAAAGATCTTCCACGGTAAGAAACCTATATATGTTTCATATCGAAGACAAAGCCTAAGTTCAACGGTAAGAGTTTGAGTTTGTGACCTCAATTTATTTATTTTATTTTATTTTAATGTTGTGTGAAATGTTTTTTTTTTTTTTTTCAATTATTTGAGGGAAATGCTTTGCAGACAATTGTTTGAGGGAAATGTTGAGTACAAAAAAGTCGTGTGTGAAATTTTCTAAGCGTTAACAATTTGCTACGGAGTACGGACTATACATGCATCCATCCATTGTAAATCAAATTCTTCCAATAAATTCACACCCATAAAAGGGAAGCAGGTAATAGAGGACACAAATAAAAAGTTTTCCTTTCTTTTTCAAATCCAAAAAGATAATTTTTATTTAATTTCAAGATATCACTTGCCATGCGAGGCAAGCAAGAAAGTTGTTTAGTTTTGACAAATCTTCCAAGAAAGGTTATCTATTTTTTCCATTTCCCCTTTTAATATTTTTTTGGTTCAAGTTTTCCCCTTTTAATATTTATTAAATTAAATACTAATAAATATAAAATTAAAAAGAAGCACTATATACATTTTTCCCCAAAACATTACTATATTTTTTTTAAGGGAAAACAGTACTATGTTTTTGAATAAACAAATACCCAAAAAGTAAAATAAATAAATAAATAAATAAAAATGTAGAAACAAAATCAAGTTGAACCAACTTGGGTTGAATCACCTTTCAATTCAATTAAAACGAACTACATTATAATCAAATCAAACCATTCAACAAAATAGCCGTTCTTGATTCACAAGTCTTGGTTCAATCGATAAATATTGAAATTGTTAGGTTGAATATCGTGATTTGGGTTCGAATTCGAAATCCTCCGCTTATGTTTTTATGGTTTTAAATGATTACTGTCATTTCTTCAACTTATAAAAAGAACGGTCCTTAAAAATAAAATAAAAAAATTATAGTCGTTTTTAGTTCAATCATTCAACCAATCAAACCATTTTTTTTTTGTGGCCGAGGCTCGAACTTTGCATATTTTATGCATTGTCCTACCAACTGAACTGAGTTAAGCTCGCGAGGACACCGATCGAACCATATGACTCAATGTGTTATTTATTAAAAAAATATTAGCATTATTTGTTTTCTTAAAAAAAAATATTATTATTTACTAACTCCATTTAAATTTGTGAAGGACCGTCCCCATTGGATCTAATTCTTTAAAATTTCAGTTAGAGCATCCATTTCATCACATCCTTATAAAAACCAGAATCTAGAAAACAAAAACATTAAACATCGACCTATAAATAAACAAACAGGTCCATTGTTGTTCAATTCTTCTATCTATCTCACATAAACCAAATTCAATTTTCTTCTTCCAATCCAATCCATTCCCATTCTTTTATTCACTTTCACAAAGCAACAAAACAATCACAATCCTTCACCACTAACACCTATTCCTTACTTATATCACTAACAATCACACTCCACAGAATTTTCAATTCTGAAAAAAAAGTTATCCTTTTGACCAAAACCCAGGTTTGCTTTTTCGAAATTATGGTTAAATTTTCAATCTTTTTGCAATTCTAAACCTACCCAACTTGTTTTAATTCTGTGTTCAATTGTTTTTGTCTGTTGGGTCAGATTTTTGGTCAACATGGAGATCGATAAAGCGATTAGAGGGTGTGAAGATCGAAGACTTCAGACCAAGTACAACAATGCTACTTATGTTATTCAGAGAGCTTTGTCTTTGTATTCGTAAGTTTTCTTCAGACATGCAGTTTTTTAAGGTTGTTTTTCTTAAACCCTCTGTGATTGGTTTGAATTTTGTGGAGTTAGATTCCTCCGACCCCTTTTTTTGTTGGTTAATGATTGGTTTGAATTGGATATGGAGAATAATGTTATTTGCTGTTTGATTTGATTTTGTGGTTGTTTTTTAAATTGTATGATGAATTAGAGTTCAATGTGGATTGATGTTTGATTTACATATGATTCATTTGATGAGATTTTGATGATTATTGTGTTTGGGACAAGACTTTGTTAAAAAAAAAAAAAATTTGGTCTGTTGACTTGAAGATAGTCAACGGATTTTTTTTAACAATAATGTGTAATGAAGAGTTGTCTGAACATGAAGTTCCATTTGGTCTGAGTTACTCTTGTAAATGTGTAATCTGAAAACTGGAAATAGCTTTGATGTATTTGTGTTTGTTTATGTAAAAAGGAGGATACCAGCTTTGTCAATTGATATCTTTAATAGGGTCGTTTTCTGAACAACAATTCTTAGAGCTTCATAGTAACAGTTTTCGCATCGGTGGAAATGAATTAAGATATAAACTTGATTGTTTAAGGGATAAGTCCATAGATCATAGAATGATGCCATATACTTATTTGTGTCTTTACGCTACTTCGTATACGATAAATTATCCTTGGATTAAGATATAAATGGATGAGATGATTTTACATTTTAATCTGTGATATTTTCCTGACCACCTGACTGTCCTTGATAATGCAAGTTTATCAATGTATGCATTTATTAGTTAATGTATTTCTTCTTACAGTATTGAGGAGGTTGCCTTCAGTTTCAATGGTGGAAAGGATTCAACGGTGAGTTTCAACGTGTGTACTCTTTTATCATTCGACATAATCTTTGAGCTCAATAACGATTACATCGAGCTTTGCCATGTAGGTTTTGTTGCACCTACTCAGGGCTGGCTATTTCTTGCATAAAGCAGGGCAAAATAGTGCCAATGGAGATGTAAAAGATTTCCCAATTCGAACAATATATTTTGAAAGTCCCTGTGCTTTCCCGGAAATCAACTCATTTACCTATGATATCGCTGCCACGTGAGTGAAGTCTCTTTTTCCTTTGTGCTAACTCAAAAAAGTGATATTTTCCGCCCTTATTTTTAGTGTCCTTGTCGTCTTGTAAAAGTTAAGGCTTGTTCTCCTCTGAATGATGAAACAATTAATGTTTTTTGTTTGAGCAGCTATGGTTTGCAAATTGACACCATCCGCTTAGACTTCAAGTCTGGTTTGGAGACTTTGCTGAAAGATAAGCCAATTCGAGCCATTTTCCTTGGAGTTCGAATCGGAGACCCTACTGCGGTAACCTTAGTTTTTAACCTTGTCATACTTTTTTGTTTCGGAGTGGATATTTTCTGATCCGCTCTTCATTCCCATGTTTTGTGCATGGTTGGCTTTTTTGAAAAAAGTTTTATGCATGGTTGTCGAAAGCAAAATTTTATTTGAAAGTGCTTGAGGATCTGTAGAAGCAAAATTTAAAAGTGAGATGCAAAAATGAAGGTTTTGCACGATACATATTAATATCATTCTCAAAACTACACACGCATATAACTGTGCATACATTTATGCTGTGAGGTGAAAATTTAGCTCCATACTCAGTAGTCATTACTCAATAAGTTGCAATCTAATATCTAGTAAACATAAAATAACTATCACTTATTATAGTATAAAGCGGTAGATGCCGTTATGATTTCAAAATATTTGTATGCTGTCTTTTATCTTATTGTCTAATGCTATAGATCTACTATGAAGGATACTCCATAGTAATTTATTATGTGTCTATAATATACGGAACAATTTCAGTACACGTTAAATATCTCAGATTTCAAATTTCCTTCTATAGTTAACTCAAAATTGTTTTAATTTTCCCATAGAAAAGGAAAACTGAACTTGATTTCCTCAATCTGTACAAAACCTAGCTATTAGAAGGAATTAGAATCTAGGCTAGATGATCACCCTAAGCTGTTGAGGAGAGAGGAAATAGGGTGGATGAGCAAAATCATCTCTTTTGAAGAGCATTGAATGCTTGTGAATAAGTAATTTTATAGTATACATTATTTGGAGCCCTCTCCTTTATTCTTTTTAGAAACATGCATAGTATTTGACATGTTGGACCAACCCTGAAGGTATCTACAGAAGCTGTTTAACCACTTTATGCATATACCTGAAGCTGTTTTCAGAAAAATTGAAACTTGAAATATAAGCTTGAAGTTGCTAATTTAAAGCTTGCTTTAACCACTTTACTGCCTAAAGGCAGGTTTTTAAATATGTACATCCAAAAAAAGTTTTAGAAAAAGTCAAGCATATGGCCTATGCTAAATTATATTTTTATGTTTTAATCCAAGATTTTTTGTTACCATGGTTCTATGACAATCAGAATATTGCCATATCTATTTTTACATGTGTGCTACCTTCTTGCAGGTTGGCCAAGAACAATTCTCCCCCAGTTCACCTGGTTGGCCACCTTTCATGAGAGTCAATCCCATTTTAGATTGGTCATACAGGTCTGCAACTGTGATATATGTTTTTTTTACCGCTTTTTTCAAACTCTCATTTGGATAGAGTAAACAAATAAAGATTTGGAAAAAAATATGTTCGCCACATTAGTTATTGGCACTCACTTGTCTGAAAACCCTTTCATTTGATAATATTAGTTGCTTCATTTAGTTATCATATTTACTTGCTTATGTTTCTTTGCAGAGACATCTGGTCCTTCCTTTTAACTTGCGAGATGAAATATTGCAGCCTCTATGATCAAGGGTAATACTCGATAAATATGCTTGATCGTACCGTTGGATTTTAATAATTCACATGCCACATTTGTCCTTTCTTGTTTTCTTTCCCCTCAAATAGGGATTATGCGAGAATAATTGGTCCAATAAATCCGCTTTGTCATCTTATTTGAATGAAATAAAGAGACTCTACTTAATAACCTAACCGATTTAGTGTTTGTACCATTTACTAATTGTACCATCATTGTTGATCTTACGTTCCAGTTGCTTGTGTTTATTCAACGAATTTGAGTGTGCAATTATCACTTTATGATCTTTGCAGTTATACTTCAATTGGGAGCATATATGACACAGTTCCCAACTCCTTACTATCCATTAGTAACAAGACCAATAAATTCAAACCGGCATATTTACTTGCTGATGGAAGATTAGAGAGGGCTGGGAGGGTTAAAAGGACATCTTCTTCTGGTGGACAACTTACTGCTGATAGCAATGGCTTGGATTTGCATAAAAACAGCACACTCACAGCATCAATCATTGCTGTCGGGGATGAGATTCTGTAAGTACCACAATATCACATGGATAACTGGATTATGTTGCATCTACTGGAAACTATTTTTTCTATCATGAACTTGTATGTGCTGCTTTATAATTTTCCATTGGGAGATTTTTTCAATTTTCGTTGACCATTTACCCACATTTCCCATGGTTTAACCTGTTGTTGGATTTTTTTGATTTCATGCTGGAAAATTTATTCCTGAGCTTCCTACTATATCTTGTCATAGTCCCTTGCTCACGAACAAACAGCATTTAGAAACGTGAAGTAAACTTCTTGGGAACTAGTTCCAGTAAAGGAAAGAAAAAACTAAATGATACCGTAAATTTTTATTCTCCATCATGTCATACTGTGTAGTAAACTGAATAATATTTTGCTATCCTTCAGCTGTTCTTTTGATGTTCTCTTTTTCTTTACCCTGTTCCATAGCTCAGGTTTGGCATTGTTGAGGATCAGTTGGGACCATATTTGTGTAGGAAGCTGCATTCAGTTGGTTGGTCTGTGTTGCAACATTCTGTAGTACACAATAATGTAAGTTCATTTTTGGAGAAGTCCTACATGTGTGTTCACGAACGATTCTGCTTTGCAGAAATTTATTACTTGGTTTCATTATGCAAACTCTAATATAGGCATTATTCATCTAATACTTCAATTTTATTGTTTATGGCACATGTGTTTTGTACAGATAGATTCCGTGGCAGAAGAAGTTGAGCGACAGAAATCTAGAACCGATATGGTAATATTAAAATGCTTAGAAAGTTGTGACTTTTCTTGAAAATGAAACGATGGTTCACATTATTCATCTGGCCTGCTTCTTGTAGGTATTTATTTATGGAGGTGTTGGTCCACTGCATTCAGATGTTACCTTAGCAGGCATTGCAAAAGCTTTTGATGTTCGTTTGGTGCGTTACTTCCTTTGATTGTTATATTTTTACAATTTGAGGCTACTTTAATCATTCCCTAAATATGCTCTTGGTTCTTAAGTTAATATATCATTCTCCAAATATAAAGTTTGACTTTAGTCAGCTTTCCGCTGACTTGATTGACTAGGGCTTTATATGGGGTTGGCGGCTTACCTTTTATCATCAACTGCTTTTGATTTACCATTGCAACTCCGTATGTGCGGATGATTTGTTTTTCATGTAGGCTCCAGATGAAGAATTTGAAGAATATCTTCGGAAGATTATTGGTGATCAATGCATTGGTGATAGGAATGAGGTAATTTTCTTTAGAAAAGCAATGTTTTTTTTATTCGTTTTATTAGGCTTTGTTTGGGAGTTTGGAGGGGAGGGGAGGGGAAGGGAGGGCTTTGGGGGGTGGGAAATATAGGGGGAAATGGAGAAATCTTTCATATTTTTTTGAAGAGTATTTTCTTTTCGAGAATGATAAATTAATTTTTATGATTAATATATTTTTAATTTTAAGAATATTTTAACAACATCGATTAAATTTGATGAATTCATATAAACCCCCCAAAACCCTCCTTGTTTTGGAGGAGGATTTTGTATTGTAAGAAAAATGAACCCCAAAAGCCCTCCCCTCCCAATGTCCTCTATTTGTTCCACTTGCTCCTTTCTTTTTTGCAAAACCCTCCCCTCCCTTCCCCTCCAAACTCGCAAACAAAGCCTTAGGGAATAATTGATGTTAATTCTGCACTCTTTGGGTTTAAGACCATGGTTATTGATGCTGGCCTTGCCTGAGAGTTGTTTCTATTGGCTTAAACCCCTTACATTTTACAGGCTCCTCAATAGGTAGTTATTGGCACAACAGCAACCAAGCATTGTCCCACAAGGTGGGGTCAGTTACATGAATATAACGACAACATAGTGTTCTGTCATAAGTCATTGTCTATATCCAAACCATTGCCTTCTAAATCTCTCTTAATAGTTTTTTCTTTAATTTTTCCTGGTCTTTCCTTGCCTCTAATGGTTGAGCTGCCCTCCATCAAATCTATTCTTTGTACTGCAAAAGTTACAAGCCTCCTCCATTCATGCCTAAACCGCCTTAATTGAGAGTCAACCATCTTTTCTACAATAGGTGCTACTCCAACTCTCTTTCTATTTTTATCATTCCTAATTCTTTCTCGCCAAATACAAAATCGTTTTCCTACAATGAGTTTATTCTCTTGTTGGATTTTTTCTGTTTAATACTTCTTCCTATACAACATCTTCAGTATTGTAGTTGTATGATCAAATTTTCCTTTAGATTGAGCGGTGCCTTTTATTATCACATAAATAAACATGAGGCTCTGCTCCATTTCAACCACCACGCTTAAATTTGATGGTTTAATCTCCCTCTATTTCTCGTCATTTGGCCTAATGGACTCAAGATATATAAACTGTGTGGCTTGTGGTATGTTATGGCCTCCTACTCTCACTTTAATCTAGAAGTGTATCTCCTTTTACTACACTTACATTTGGTATACATCGTCTTGCTTCTGTTAAAATCATAGCCATGTAATTCTTTTATTGAAGCACATGGCTTCTATTAGAGTAGAAGTAAGACTTTGTGTAGGAATTATAATTTGTGGTGTTGTAATTGAAGAAATCACTTGTTTGACTGTAATTACTATTAAAAAGGAGGAAGGGCAAAGAATACAACATTTTGTTTTTAAAATATGGCTGTACTATAACATTATAGATTTAAATGTTCTATACTTCTACATGGTTCATGAAAAGGTTTTGGTGGTGGCTGTTGATGTTATTCATTCTGTATATAACTTTGGACTGTACTGAACAACTGTTTTGTTGGTAGGTACACCTGAGACTATGACCTATGATTTTCACAATCATGCACCCACAAATGGCAATAGCTCATGTTTTTAACCCTAATCTTTAGCACCACAGCCTAGAGCAAGTCCCCCGGGATTGTTTAAACCGGCCATAATTTTCTGAAACACTGCATTTTTGCTGTTGTTTTGTTGGGGAAGCGGTAAAAAGTTGAACTGTTGTTTATTAGAATGACAATATTATACACCAATGATGTCTAGAAGTACAATCATGTTTTGATTGCAATGTTTCTTTCTCTTGTTTCTGAAGTAAGGCATCAATATCTCAGATTTAGCTTGCACTACACAATATATTGAATATACCATGTAATGATATTTGTAAGATATTTATTAATATTGATCCGTCGTGTCTTTGACCTTTCAGATGGCTCAACTGCCCGAGGGCATAACTGAATTACTGCATCACAACAGTTTGACTGTACCCTTGGTATGTCTTTGGAAGTTCATTAATGGAAAATGTTTCCTTTTTTGTCATTCATCAGAAGTTCAGTTTTGAATTGAATTAAAAGCTATGAATTTTTATATTATCTTTATAGTTTGTTGCGACAATTTCCTGTTTTGTATAATGAAATCGCTGAAGTGATACTAACTGTTTGAGAGAATGTCTTTTTCTTGCAGATGAAGTGCCAAAATGTAATAATTCTCAGTGCGACGGATATTTCGGAGATGGAGAAGCAATGGGAATGTTTGATTGAATTAACGAAGTCTAGTGACCTACTAACATTGCTGGAACCATTCATATCAAAGCATGTGACAACTAGTTTATCAGAGGTACGTGCTACCTTTCATATACATATATTATGATGGATATAGCATGACTCAATCCATCAGTGTTTGTTATCAATGGCTGATGGCGCATTATGGCTGCCAGCCAAAATCCTCCATATAAACATTGCGTTACGGCTAATGGGGGACACATGACACATATCATAGTTGTTGCCACCTATGGTGGCTGGCACAAAATCTGCCATGACATAATTACCATGGCAGAAATTTGAAAACACTGCTTGAAGATAGCTTGATATTATGTTTGTTTTAATATACATCAAAAACACTGCTTGAAGATAGCTTGATATTCCTTATGGACTCATCTGATCTCCTTTGGGGTATTAAATTTGCAGGTTGAAATTGCTCAACCTCTGTCGAAGCTTTGTCTTGAATTTCCAGACCTTTGTATTGGTATGAAGTTTATGAATTGTTGTGATGGTTTTACTATCATATGATTCATTATCCATCATTTGTTTTAATGTTTTTTCTTTGCAACATTTAGGGTGTTACCGCAAAGCCAGATATGGATCTGTCATAATAAGTTTCAAAGGAAAGGTACAATAAAACTTCCACATTCTACTCTGTTTTGAAAATAAAGTAACGTAAATTTCTCAACTAAGCCGTTATGGTGTTGTTACAGGACCCTGCACGCCTTGAATCGGCCATAGCAGCATTACAAAAGAAGTTTACTTCTGGTGCTTTTGTGGAGATGAAGTAGTATGATTGATATCTGCATGCCATGGTCCATTTCTAAATCTTTTATGGACAGGGATCAATAGCATTCTCATATTATCGACAAATATAAGATTCATTGAGCTAACAATGGACAAGGAAGACAATCAAAGGTGCTGCAATCATATAAAAGGAAGAGCAATGGAACAAACAAGTGACTGAAGCTTCAATTTTCACAACACTTTTTCTCCTCAGGGAGCTGATTATTATTGCTTGATGATTATTATCTCAATTTACAGCAGTTTACAAATTTATACATAATTTTTATTGAAAACCTTCCCGTTAAACCTTTCAAGTTAGCAGCATTATTTGCACTATCAGGTTTGTGGCTAATAATTACCTGATTTTGATGTTGATTGAAAATAGGGGGAATATATACTAGCTCTCTAGTATGCCATTTTAATGTATGAACCGCTTAGCCAATTTTTTTTAACCATTCATTACTGAGGTATGGTTTTCCCCAAGGAGTAACTGTGTTTGTGTTTGTGCAATACCCCTCACATTAACGTACATGGGTCACTAAAAGAGTAGTCTAGTGGTTTGGGTTGAGACGCCTAAACCGTTATATGTTAGAGGTTTAGGGTTCAAACCCTGCCACTTACATTTCCCTCTCCCCTAACAAACTATGGAGTAATTATCAACATCTGCATATTAAAAAAACTTGATATATATTGAGAAATGATTTCAATCCAACCAAATAATGAGAAATATACTTCTTTAACCACTAATCTCTATTCTGATTTGTAAAAGAAATATAAAATGATTACATCATATGTTTATCATGGCAATAGCAATGATAATGTAGTTCAAAATGGTACCTCTTTTAATCACATACCTAGATTGAGACCAGCTCAATGCGCATGTGTAGATTAGTTTTTAGTATTTGTTCTGTATTGAAAGTTTTAATTATGATCATAATATTTTTTTTCTTTTTGACAAGGATGCTAAGTAAACTTATATTTTTATTGTAAAAAAAAAAAGTGTTGCAATTGATATAAATGATATGGTTTAGGCACAAAGTAAGGAGGTACGTTTTGCTTGAAAATGTATCCCCCCCCATCTTTGAGTTTTTTAGGATTAAAGAGGAGAGATGATGTGGAGAATAAGGGGCCTGTGAAAGAGATGAGAGAGGGGAAGTTACACTAAATCAGAAAATAATACGGTCAAACTGCAGTGTGGGAAGATTACTGTTAAAGGACTAATGTTCTAACTCTAGTACAAGAGAAAAATATTAGTATAAAATTTAATTTCTAACATTTGCCTATAAAATGAATAGTTTAGATTTTTTCTCTTTTCAAAAATTCAATAAGCACGTACTAATATTTATTGAGTAAATAGTCAAATACCCCATGAAATTGTAAGTTTCGTTAATTACCCCCCTAAAATTAACCAAACTTCAATTACCTCCTTAAAATTGCACAACGTTAATCAATTTACCCCTTTCATCAAATTCTTCTGTTAATCAACATCACGTTTTGCAAATACCCCATGAAGTTTTACATTTATGTGCAAAATGCCCCCTAAACTTAAAAATTAATATTTTTTTCTTATCATTAACTCAAAAGATATTAAAGTTGTAAAGTGTCGTTGTTGTGACATCGCCTATCATTCTCAAGGGCATAGGGCATTATGGAGTGCCTAAGTCCCAACTCCCACGTCAAATAGTATCAGAAGCTTGGTTGAGTATTTAAGTGGCTTGGTTGTTCCACCTTAATTGCTATCTTGTAAGGGAGGGTTCCCCAAGTTCTTGTATAGTATACATATCGAGTATCATGCTAAGAAATAATAGAAGCTATGGAGCAGTGAAATATAAAACAGCATACCCAAACCATTCAATTAGGTTACCAGAATAAATATAAAAATAATAAGGATACTGAACCATGATTTCCTGTATTAAGCACTTGTCAATGATAATATCAAGTGGCATCTCAAATGTTGACAACGATGTCTGCCTTTGAGTAGCATCACAATCAACAATTGACTAACATAATAATTTAACGGAGGGGTAAATTGATTAACGTTGTGCAATTTTAAGGGGTAATTGAAGTTTTGTTAATTTCAGAGGGATAATTGACGAAATTTACAATTTTAGGAGAGTAATTGACTATTTACTCAATATTTATTCTTTGAAATATTTTTCTCTTGGCATACAAAAAGTATACACTTAGAAAAAACATAATCATTTTTCATCTTCCTCGTCAATTTCCTCGCAGCGACACACGAACATACGGCACTTCTGAACACGAGGATGGCTACATGTCAGCTCTGAACAACCATCGTCCCTAAAGCAGTAAAGAGGATCTGATTTAAAATAAGAACAAAAGAACATTATTAAAAAGGAATGAGTGATTGTGTATAATAATATGATAAATATGAAAGTTTGAAATGTATGCAAACAAGGACTTACTAGCATTGATTACCGAAAGAATTAGAGAAATGAAGATGATCAAAGCATAAAAGAATTTGAAAATTTCAGCCATATTTTTTTTGCGCATGTGATATAATAGATAGAAAATTGATTAATCATTTTATAAGTAAAAACCATGCATTGTTAACTTCAATTCAGTAGTTTTTAGTACTTAGAATTTCAAAAAGCCATTCATAAAATATAAATTAGCTTCTTTTTTTTTTTGAGAACATAAAATATAAATTAGTGTTAACTGTCTCTTAGGTATATCAATGCATTGTATAAATCTTTTTAGCTCACTCAATTGATCATCTAACCTTAATGAAGTTATCACAAAAAATTATTGATGATCATTAAAGGTCATATTTTTACTAAAATTTTATTATATATACCAGCGTCCAGATGTACACTAACATTTCCATCCTTTTGCTTTTATCAATTAAAATAATAGAAGTTGTAAAATTTTATCTAATTATTAAAAAAAATAAGTTATTTAATTGGCAACAAAGGATACAATTATAAAAATAATTATTTGAAAGAATAAAAATTGGAAGAAAAATGACAGTCATGCGTGCAAGTTTGAGTAATAAAGAAAAACACTTACAGAATTTGTTGATGCAAACTCCTTAACTTTTGGTAAATGCCATGTATAACAAGTGGAAGCCTATCTTTGTTTTATTTTTTCTTGTTACCTCTAAAATTTGTCACTGGTCAAATTTTTCTCGTGATACATATGACATTACTTTATAGAGAAACAATGAAGGAGTGAATCCAAATCTCAATTTTACAGCTAGTAATTAAGAAGCGCAACTGGACATATATCTTATGTGATGTTATATTTCAATTTGTACTTTACCACTTCTACTTGGTGGTACTATGTTAATTAGTTTAACGAAATGTTCAATGAAGAAAAGAAAGACAATGCATTGTTATATATATGAGTTGGAATTTGAATATCGGATACCTCACTTATTCACCTTAGAGTATATAGAATCATCTCCATTTAATACCCTATTTATTTCCTTTTTTTTTTTGTCAAATACCCTATTCATTTCTTCTATTTGAAAAAATAAAAATATGATTAAGTTTAAAAAAAATATAAATAATTAAAAACGTTGGAACTCATTTAACGGTAAGATCCACCAACTATTTTTTCTTTTATATATATATATCTCAGTAAATGACATTCTACATGTATCTTACTCCACAATGAGGTACTATTTTTAATAACTTTTAAAAAAACTAATTAATAATTCAGGAAAAAATTATCTTTGTGTGAGTGCCTAAGCACTAAAGATTTATTCTTGGGGCAATACAAAATCATCTCTATAAATTTCAAAATATCTCATACTTACACGGAAGATTATTGGTGATCAATGTATTAGTGATAGGAATGAGGTAATTTTCTTTTGAAAAGCAATGTTTTTTTAGTTTGTTTTAGTTTGGAGGGGAGGGGAGGAGAATGTAGGGCTTGAGGGGGATATAGAGGGTGTTGGAAATTCTGCCTTTATTGTGATCCATCCCTAGTCATCTAAATTGCAGCATTTGGTTTACCTTCATTGTGTTGACTTTGAGGGGTGAATTTAGTCCCACGTCGAATAGATAAGGCTCTAAAGAAAAGTTTATAAAGATGAAACACTCTTAACCATACAAGTCAATTTTGTAACGATGAGTTAGACCCCAAATTTTAATAGGGGGGAAATGGATAAATCTTTCATATTTTTTAAAGAATATTTTCTTTTAGAGAATGACAGATTAATGTTTATGATTAATATATTTTTAATCTTAACAATATTCTAACAACATCGGTTAAATTTGAAAAATTCATATAAATAAGTCTTTAACCCCTAACATTTTAGAGGCTCCTCGATAGGTAGTTATTGTCACAACAACAAAAACAACAAAACATTGTACCGCAAGGTGAAACAACCAAGCATTGTTCCACGAGGTGGGATCATCTACATGAATCAAACGACAAATATTCAGTGTAAGAAGATTATGGTTAATGTTCAAACTCCAGTAATAGAGAAAAATATTAATATAAAAATTAATTTCTAACATTTGCCTATAAAAAATAGATTTTCCTCTTTCCAAAATTTCAATAAACGCATGCTAATATTTATTCTTTTTATGAGTGACTAATATTTATTCTTTAAGTACCAACATCTTGGCATACGAAAAAAGGATACACCTAAAAAAACATAATTATTTTTCATCTTCCTCGTCAACTTCCTCGCAGTGACACAAAAACATACGACACTTCTGAACAAGAGGATTTTTTTTTGAAAGATTCTGAACAAGAGGATGGCTGCATATATGTGGACAGTCATCGTCATTATAGCAGAAAATAGGACCTGATTTAAAATAAGAATAAATAAATATTACTTAAAAGGATGAGTGGTTATGTATAATACGATAAATATGAAAGTTTGAAATATATGCGAACAAGGACTTACCAGCGTTGGTTACGGAAAAAATTAGAGAAATAAAGATGATCAAAGCATAGAAAAATTTGGAAATTTCGGCCATATTTTTTTTCGCATTTAATACAATAGATAGAAAATTGATTAATCACTTTATAAGTAAAAAGTTTTTACTAAAAACCATTCATTGTTAACTTCAATTTAGTAGTTTTTAGTACTTAGAATTTCAAAAAGCCATTTATAAAATATAAATTAGTATCAAGTGTCTCTTAGGTATATCAATGTATTATACTTTTTAGTTCACTTAGTTGATCATCTAACCTTAATGAAATTATCACAAAAAAATATTGACGATCATACAAGGCCCTTTATTTTACTAAAATTTTATTATATATACTAGTGTTTAGATGGACACTAACATTTTCATCTTTTTACTTTTATCAATTAAAATAATAGAAGTTATAAATTTTTATCCAATCATTTTAAAAATAAGTTATTTAATTGGTAATAAAGGATAAAATTGTGAAAATAATTATGTGAAGAACAAAAATTGGAAGAAAAATGATATTCATTCGTGCAATCGGTGTATGGTACTTTTGCGTTTTTTTCTTCGAAAATATGTTATTTTAAGAACCAAAATCCGTTAACTATGCCCTCAGCCAAAACACAAAATAATTGTAAATATGAGAGGGAGAATTCCAAAGGAATGCATTCGTGATCATAGTGGCGTGGTAGTTGGTTTTATCTGTATATTTATCTTGGCACCACACTAGTTTTCTTAAACCTGAGTTAGAAGCCTTAATAATAGCTATTTCTTTGGTCTTTGGTTAGAATGTGATTTCCCTCTAACTGTTCAATCTTTTTCTTCATGCAATTTGGTTCTTTAACAATAAAAATGAAATGGCGTAATTGTAAATAGTTATTTTGTATGGTCACAAAACTAAATATATAGTACTTAGGGGTACGCACACAATGAGGTCATTCTTTTAAAGTTTTCATAATTTTAAAATAAATTGATTTAACATTTAGGAGAAAAATGTATCTTTGTGTGAGTGTTTAAACAATGTACATTTAGTCTTGTGGCAAAACAAAATCATCGCTATAAATTTCAGAGTCTCTCATACTTACATGAAAGAGAATATTTGTGCCAGTAAACTTGCATCATTTGGAGTCAATTAAAATATGACTCTGTGAAATTTACTCCTTTTTTTACGACCCAAATTTTTACCTTGAACGGTTAGAGCTACCTTATTTTCATTTCATATAATTTATTATCTATTGCCTGGATGTAGTTTTTGTCTACCCAAATTTATGTTTTCTTTATTTTTATCTGGGTGCCAACATATTTAGGATGCAAATACATTATGATGATGCATTTGCAATTTTAACTTTGCTTAAAAATATTAGTATAAACATGTAGTAATAATAAAGTATATGATATTTTTGATATATTTTGTGCATAACACGAGAAATAATTTTATATATGTTTAAATCAAACAATGTCGAGGAAATATGTTAGTATTTCTTAAATTTATTCTTTAAGTACAAACATCATGAGTTATACGAAAATTATAAACTTAGAAAATACATAAAACTATTTTTCAACTCAATTATTTTGCGGTCATGTTCTGAGGCAGGCACACATAAACAAAACACACTTTTGAACCTCACGAGCGAAACATTTATGGCATCGACAATCCTTGCTAGTTAAACAGAACACACAATCTGTGATGTCAAATAAGAATCAAAGAGAATAGTTATAAAGAGATGAGTGATTTGTATATCATAAAGAATAAAATTTAAAACAGGTGCAAAAAAGAACTTACCGTTGCTGGTCACAAGAACAATCAGAGAAAGAAAGATAATCAAAGCATGAGCAAATTTGAGAATTTTCGCCATATTTTTCTTTCTTTGTATATAATAAACAAGAAATTAGTTGATCATTTTATAAGTAAAAATTTCAGTATTGTAAACTTCAATTTAGTAGTTTTTTGTACTTACAAAGTTGCAAGATGTCATTCATAAATTAAGAATTATTGGTAAGTGTCTCTTAGTTACATCATTGTATTTTGTGTATCTTTTAAGGTCATTCAATTGATCACTCAACTTTAGTAAAAATCTCACATATAAATTTTGAAGATTATGAGAGGACATTTTTTTAATAGATATTTGACAAGAATGTCATAAATCGCGTAAATAATAAAAAGTTTGTGTCTATATGGTTTGTAAACATTTCAATTCTATACGATATCCTAGCCAAAATTGTTCAAGACTAAATAGACTCTCGTGAAAACTCTAAAAAGACATGAACTATTTGACTATGACGCGAAGTCATCACAACCCCAATTTAGTATGTTGCTTGTTCAGAGGTGGAAATAGGTTAAACCGAGTTAGGTTTTGCAAAACCTAAGTTTGATATGTCCAAATTTTTAGACCAAAATCTCACTTGTGTTATGTCATAGGCTTACTTTTTAGGTCTGAACATGATCTTTCAGAAGCTTAATATGACATGCTAGCATGTTTAAAAGTATATGTTTTATGTAACGCTCTACTTTTAATATTTAATATTTTATTAATTTATTGTATTTTTAGTGTATTATAATTTGATTTATAATATATATTTTGATGAAATATGCTAATATGTGTTATTTGGTGTAAAAATATATTTGTTATAGAAATAGGTTTGTTATGTAGAGATATATTTGTTATAGAAATATATTTGTTATTTGGTTTGAAAATATATTTGTTATTTTATGTAGAAATATATTTGTTATTTTGTGTGGATATATATATGTTATCTAGTATAGAAATATATTTATTATTTGTTGTATTATTATTATTAAGGGGGGGAGAGATATATTTAATTTAGAAATAAATAAGATAGAGGAGAAGAGATATATAAATAGAGAATTAGGTTAAGAAAAAAAAAGAAGAAAACGTTTTTCACGTGCAATTGAGAAAATGTGGGTTTTGAGAAGGACCAAGAGGAACCTAGGAAGAAGAGGAAAGGGATCGAATTTGCTGTAGAATTTTCTTGCGTTGCTGAATTAAGGTAAGGGTGGGATTCCTTTCAATAATATATATGTTAATTTGATTTTTGATGGATGAATATGTTCTAGGGTTAGGTTTATGATAAATGTGATGATTTATGTCGGTTCATGCATAATTGTATGTTGTTTTGACTCCTTTGCTGCATATATGATCTGTAAACAAGATTTCAAATACATTGGGGTGATTAAGGGATTAAAAATGAGATTTTTGGGTAGAAAATGTCACTTTTCCCGAGAGCTGCATAGTGACAGTACCTCCTATTTCATGTTCTTGCACCTTTTTCACATGTTTCTGTTTTGAACTGGGTTTTGGTGTAAACATGAAAGTTGTAGATAATTGTGTTAGTTTTTTAATGGCTTTGGTTTGACTTCAAAATCATTCTTAGAACTTAAATTATCGTCGAATTACTACACGTAGGTCACAGTGAAATTTCAGTTTCTGTACCCGAATTTGAAATAAAAACTGGTATTGATCGGCACAGAATTGGCCTTAGTTGTAAACGCGAAAGTTGTAGATAGTTGAATTGTCTTTCCAATGGCGTTGGTTTGACACAAAAATACCTTGCGAATAATTTTATATGAATTTATGAAGTTAGGTGACGAATTAAGAATATTGTGGAGAGAAGTCCTTGTCAACGTCAAGGTTTGGGAGGGAGTCTTAAAGAGTTTAGGCACAATTATTATTGTTGTCGAAGTCAGTGTTAAGTTGTTTAACTTATTTAAGTTATAAGTGTGAGTCCATTGCATATGCATAAAAGTGGCGATGGAGCTTTTGCTCAAAGTGGCGATGGAGCTTTTGCTCAAAGTGGCGGTGAAGCATATTAATGCTTAAAATAATGGTACCACATGCATGATGTCTAAGTGTAGAGTTGCATTGTCGAGTCGTGTCGTTTGTGATGTTGTTTAAGTGATGATGTGAAGATGATTTTGTGATGTTGTTATACTGAATAAATGTGATGAATTGTGATGTGTTTATGTTAAGTACTATCTATTTACGATGTGATTGAAGTGATGATTTTATGTGGTTTGTCATTAATTATTGAATTATATGATATATATTATTGATTGTGTTTCTCACCCCTTCTGTTGGAATTGCCGCTTTGTGGGCAAGTGCAGGTAATCAAGCTTAGGTGCGTATATGTGAGGAATCCGTTGTGTGTGGTGTCTTAGGATGCTCTGATACGTAACGGGATGAGACTTTGTCGTTGTTTCTATTCTTTTACGTATTTTCTATGAACTATTTATGACTTTAAAATGGTTGTTGAACCTTTTGAGACGTTGATGTGGCCTTGTGCCAAGATTTACTTAAAAGAATATTTTGAGTTTATAATTCCGCTGTTACATTGAATATTTTGATAAAGAATAAAATATTATTCATTGTTGTTTAGTGATTTTTATGAAATGTGACATCCTGAATATGAGTTTAACTCTGAAAATATATGAATTTTTTTTTTTTTTTATGTTGGGATTTCGGGGTGTTACATTTTACATCAACTTATTTAAATAAGTAATTTGATCGATGTTTCAATAGACTAATGTACTAATAAACCAATGAGATTAAACTTCATTTGAATGTTTAACATGGCATTTACAGAATATGACTATACGCGATATCATATTTCAATTTTAGTTATAATAATACATATAAAATTCCAAAAAATTACTCTAAACAAATAAGTTTATATCACTGAAAAATTAGCAAATTTATAATTTAATACAAAGTATAAAATTTAATATAATAATAGTAGAAATAAAAAATTATTCATTTTTACTTATGAAGATTGGTTTGATAGGCCAAAAAGTTTTTTCCAATTACTTATGACATGACGTTTTTAGTTAATTAGACTTATAAAAAAGCCTTAACCTACCATGTTTTAAAAAAAAAATCTGGTATGGCTTGACGTAGGGTGGGTCGTAGGCCGGTCTGACCTACTCCCACCCTCCTCAAGTAATTTTTTTAGTCACAATCCATGTTTTCCCCTAAAAATTGGGATTTTTGGTGAGAGAAGGGATTTTTTTGCCCCAATATTGAATCTATAGATATAATGTCACTTTTTTAATGTAAAATGTGTCATAAAATATTATAAACATAGATAGAGAGAGGTGATTCAAGGTTAAAAGTATTGCCGATGTTGTTATTTATTTGTTGGTTCTTTTTTTTTAAAGAGTTTATTTGTTTGTTCTTTGTGAGTTTGATTGATCCACGTATCAAAAAACAACCCATTAAATTTTTACTTAATGATAAATTACGTGAAGAACTCAATTGAATCTCACAAAAGATAAAAAAAATACATATACTACTAACTTATCTCATGTATCAATGATTATAATTTTTAGAGTTGTTAACATGAATAATTGTTCTCTCTCATTCAATGAAAATACCATAATTATAGTTAATAAAAAAAAGAAAAAATATTTTTGTTGTTTTTTAACTTAATTTCATTTAACGCTGTAGTTATTTATTTTTCTAACGTTATTTTCGTTCTTTTAATCATTTTACAAATGAATTTTTAAAATTCACTTCTATAATTTTATTTAGATATGAACTCTTAGTACTCAAATCTATGAATGTTCTTTATTGACGTTTTCATATAAATTTTATATTTAATATTTAAAAATTCACATGCAAACAAATGAAAATAAGATTAAAATACCATAAAGTAATAATATTAAAAAAGATAAATGATAAAATTGTTATTTAAAATTAAATTAAGAGATAATGAACGTAATTTTGTTAGACCATGGGCGAAAACTTAAAAGTTAAAACCAACATCAACGTGTTAAGCAGGTAAAGTAAACAGCGCCAATATTCTTCTTTTTCATCTTAACCTTGTACACCCTTATCTGAACGTGTTTTCCAATTCCGTTTCACCATTTTGATATGGAAGAAGGGAACACAGAGAAAGGGTTGGAAGGAACCGGCTTAGTTTTACCCATCAACCGTTACTCTAACTTGAAATCCGCTTCCTCTGATCATGATTTCACACAAATCATCACAAACATCAAATCCTCCAAAACTCCCGTAAGCAACCATTCTCACTACACTTTTTTTTTTTAATATATGATTTCTCGTAGATATGATATGTATTTAATTCTCGTGTTTCAAATTTGTTTGCAGGCTGTTATCAATTATGGCGCTTCATGGTATGTTAACACTTCTATCTCAAATTATTGAGTTTGTTTCAACTGAACGCACTCCAGGTGTTTGATGTTAGAACTCTTAGAATATGTTACTCCAGTTAAATGTCTGAACTTCTGACTTTGTAAAACTTTATAAGTCTTTCTATCGATGCTATTGACCAAATTGATAGTAAGTGGTTAAATATATGGATCACTCGACAATTTAACGTTTGATTGAGGAATTGATCATATGAGTAAATTAGTAATGATTGATAGAGTCGAAGATGTTTTTGAAATATTCATATTCTGGGTGATCAAATTAGCATCACTTTATTGTCTTCCATTTCCTTGACCTTGAGTACGGATCCTTGGCAGCCGAAGATGTCTACCGCTATCTGCCGCATTAACTATAACCATTGGACTAAACCAATGGCTTTAATCTTAAATGAAACGTAAAGGGAAAAAAAAAAAAAGTTCTGACATAAGAGTTGCTTTCTTCTTCTTCCTCTGTTTATCTTAACTGTTGGATGATGCGGCAGATATTGGAGCTGCAGAGAATCCATATCCCATTCCCTCCATCCCATAGAGTAAAAACTTTTCAAATATAGTGTTGTAACATGTTAATTATAACAATTTTAAGACACATTGTTGACAGTCAAATTATTTTCCCTATTATTTCAGGTGTGGAGTTTGCAGTAAAATTCTGCCTGCATTTTGTAGACTGAGCAACAAATTCCCAAAACTTTCATTTATCTACGCAGATATTGATGAATGTCCGGAAACAACTCAACAAATTCGATACACTCCAACCTTCCAGTTTTTCCGAAATGGTGAAAAGGTTGATGAGATGTATGGTACCGGAGAAGAGAGGCTGCATGATCGCTTGTGGTTGCACTCCTGAAGACATGTTAGAATTAGACATTATGTTTGCAATTTCCCAATTGGTATAACATCGCGAATAGATTTCCTAATTGGTGTAACATTGTGAATTGGCAATTTTCTATCATTAACAATTCAATGTATTTCATGTTGAATCCTAATTATTGAGTGACTCCATTGGAAACTACGGCGTAGGAAAACTTGTAAACATTTTTTTTTGTTGTTGAGGGATTGTAAACAATTTCATAAATTAACTCCAATGGGGCAATAATAATATCAAATCAATAACATCCTAAGTTTACACCAATAAAATCACAAGTTTGATTGCAAAACAATCAATGGTCAGAAAAATACAACCCATAACTTAATAATATAATTTAAATGAAGTGGTAAAATCAAAAACAAACGAGGTAGCTAATGCTACATGCCCCTATTGTGCTAACGTGCCCAACTAAGACATCATCATCTCTGTTTCCTTTCCACATTGAAGCTCCTTTATTTTCTTTTCACACAAAATCTGAAAGATGGCTACGATGATAACCACCACCACTAAAAACGCCAAGGTAGCTTGCTAACTCAAGCCTTTGGCTTGAGTATCTTGACAGTCTCCCAGGTGAAATCAGGATCATCACGTCCAAAATGGCCATAAGCAGCAGTCTTTTGGTACCTGAATTTGCCACCTCTTTTGAGGTCAAGATTATTGGAAATCATTCCTGGCCTGAAGTCAAAATGCTCTTTAATAAGAACCAAGATGTCCTTGTCTGGAATTTTTCCTGTTTTGTATGTGTCAACAAATACAGAAAGTGGCTCTGGGACTCCAATTGCATAAGAAACCTGCACAATGCAACGTCTTGCAAGCCCTGAAGCTACCACACTTTTGGCTGCTTGCCTAACAATATATGCACCACTTCTATCGACCTTGGTTGGGTCCTTGCCAGAGAAGGCACCTCCTCCATGAGCACCCCAGCCACCATAGGTGTCAATAATGATCTTCCTACCAGTGAGTCCTGCATCACCATGAGGTCCACCAATCACAAACCGACCAGATGGATTGAGATGGAAGATAGTCTTGTCATCAAGGTATTTTGCTGGGATAACAGGTTTAATCACGTGCTCTTTTAAATCTGCAGCAATTTTTTCATTTGTGACAGTTTCGTCGTGCTGAGTTGAAATGAGGACTGTGTGCACACGGATGGGGACCATGGCTCCATTATCATTCTTGTACTCAACAGTCACTTGGGTTTTACCATCAGGCCTAAGCCATGCACATGTTTTGTTCTTTCTGACTTCAGTGAGCTTTGCACCAAGTTTAGTAGCAAGCACATGTGTGAGTGGCATTAGCTCAGGTGTTTCATCTGTGGCATAGCCAAACATGTGGCCTTGGTCACCAGCACCAATTTCCTCTGGTTTTTTGGTCAAGTGACCATGAACTCCTTGAGCGATATCAGGACTCTGTTGCTCAATGTTGACAAGAACTTTGCAGTTATCAGCATCAAGACCAACATCAGCTGATATGAATCCAATTCCTCTGCAAGTGTCTCGGACTATTTTCTCATAGTTCACAGTAGCCTTGGTTGTTATCTCACCAAAGACCATAACCATGTTAGTCTTTGTACATGTCTCACAAGCAACCTTACTTTCTGGGTCTTGCTCCAAACATGCATCAAGGATGGCATCTGAAACCTGATCACACAGCTTGTCGGGGTGACCTTCGTTGACAGATTCTGAGGTGAAGAGGAAAGTTTCCATCTCTGTTTTAAAACAAGAAAAAAAAAGGCATGGTATGTTTTCTTGTAATATGAAGATAACAATCTTGATTTTATAAAAAGTACTATTATAAATTAATGAAACAACATTTATTCAATTTTCGTTACAGCTGCTATAGATTTTAATTGACTCGTATCAATACTTTAGAAAGGAGTTTGGATCCTCTCAAAAGTACATAAAATGCTGTCATTGTGATTGGACAACAAATGCTGTCATTGTTATACGGTTTTCTCCTTGAATGCAGATCTGGATGACAGATCCACAGCTGAATGTTTATGATGGTGAATGAGATAAAAAAAGAAGTGTTAAGATTGTGTGAAAGCTACTTCTAGTTGCTTTGCCAAATAAATTGTTAATGTTTCAATTATCATTCATATTGGCAGATCCATACCTTAACGTTCAATTATCAAATATGCAAAAACTATTTTGCCAAATAAACTAAAACCATAATGCTAATGTTTCTATTATCATTCATATAGAATCTAACATTTTCTGAATCAATTACTTCACCAAACAATACAACAAAAGAATCACAAGTATATGAAATTCACGACAAAACAGAGAATCTACTAGTTTTACAAGCAAACAAAGCAATAATGCTAACAAAACAAGAATGAAGCAGAGATACACATATCAAAAACTAAAATGAGAGGCTAGATCTGAAACAAGGATGCAAGAAAAGCAAGGCATTATAGATTTGGATGATAACTAGAAATGGTAAAAGAGAGAGTTACGTACCAAATGTGGTGGTTGGAATGAGAAGGTAGAAGAAGAAGAAGAAGAGAGCCAAGCTGTTATTTTATTGGTATATCAGAAAATGTGAGAAAGAGGAAGGGAAATAGAAAGGTAGCGGTTTCTATATATAGATAAACGTACATGGGATTCAGAGAAACACAGTTTTGACGAATGACTCGCTCTTCAATTATTTTGCTTTCATAAATGTCAATCAATTATTTCATTCCATTTCTATTAAACATCATTTTGCAAAATTTAATTACTCCTATAATTAAATATCAGAAATGTTAACATAAACGCTCTTTAAAATATTTAAACGATAACTTTTTATAAAAATATTTAAATATGTGCGATCAATGCTTTGAAAATTTAAATATTTGAATTTTTTATATATTAATTTTTTCTTTTAAAATCCTTAAAAAGTGTTATGGTGACACTCGTTACTCATCAAATATTACCACCTATCAAATATTATTACCCTCCAATGTTGGTACCTCCATCTCTATTTATGAGAAATTTTGTCATATCTCCTTGTCCTTTTTATATAAGACTCTCTTCTAAAAAAGTCTAGGTGCATTAATTAAATTTTTTTTAACATTTATGCCACCCACTCACCGTAAATACCCCTTGAAATTTAACATTTACGTGCATATACCCCTTTCAAATTTAAAATTTCTATATCAAATACCTCCTCAAATTTATATTACTTATATGCAAATATTCCCTCCAACTTTAAAACTTATGTACAAATATCCCCTCCTCAAATGTATAAATAAAACTTATTCGTAATCTATAACTTATTTAATATGTCTCTAATAACAATAAAAAAGAAAAAAAAAATCACATCTTTAACATAAAACAAGCATAAAAATCACAAATTTAATCACACCATAAACATAAAAAAAAAAATCATTTTTTAACCCCACAAATGAAAAAAAAAAACACACACCATAAACATAAAAAAATCATTTTTTAACCCCACAAATAAAATAAAAAACACAATAAACATTCAAATTGCAACTTAAAAAAACACAATGAACATAAAAATTGCCACATATGCTGGTTTCTCTTTGACATCACGACCTATTTACCTCTCAGCTGAGGTACCGAAGGAGTATCCTTTCTTAGTGAGAATTTTCACCAAATACTCTGTTAAATCACGTCCAACAAAATCCAACCGAAAAATTGCATGGGGAAGAGCATTTTTTAACCCCACAATTGAAAAAAAAAACACAATGAACATAAAGATTGCAACTTTAAAAAACACAATGAACAAAAAAAATCATATTTTAAAGTTGTGCTTTTTTTTCCATTGTTATTAGAGATATAGTAAATAAGTTATAGATTATGAATAAGTATTTAGTGTTATGATTTAAGGTGTAATTTGTACATAAGTTTTAAAGTTGAAGGGGATATTTGCATATAAGTAGTATAAATTTGAGGAGGTATTTGCTACATAAATTTTAAATTTGAGGTGGTATATGCATGTAAATGTTAAATTTCAGCGGGATATTTGCAAGGTGAGTGGGTGGCATAAATGTTAATTTTGAAAAGAAAAAAAAATAGATTTTTTTTAAAAACAAAATATAGTCAATTACGCCCTGTGACGTGGCATGATTTTTTTGATCATGTGACGGTGTCACGTGGTAGTTAACAGTCATGCCAGCATGTTGGATGGAGGAAAGTAACAGAGGGAGGTATTTGACTGACGTTTGACAATTTCATAGGTTTTCTTTTTTTGAAGTTTTGCAAAATTCATAAGGGTTTTTGACGAAAACTACAATTTCAGGAGGGATAATTGATTATTTCCCTCATTCAAATCTATTGTTGATGATATTAACATGTTGAGAATCATTGATTCTTTCAAAGTTTCTCATGTTTATTGCGAGGTAAACAACTGGGTGATACTCTTGCTAAAGTTAGGAGGACCATTTTTATAATATTTCAAAGTTTCTCATGTCTATTTTACCTTTTTTATGATATTAAATTATAAACAATTTATAACGAGGACCAATTCATAATAATAGGAAAAATATCGGAAAAAAACTTAGGTTTTTGTTAACAAGCGCATTTGAGGCACTCCTTAAGCATTCTAAAATATGCAATTACTTTTTTTAAAAAGTCAAATGTTTCGATTTCTAATGCATTGATTACACGTTTTTCTATAAATATTTACTACTTATAATCTTTAGTGTTATGAAGACATTCGTTAACATTTCTAAAAACTTATTCTTACATCATATATAAAAACAATTTTTTTGTTTTAGTGTAACATCTTTTGACCCAATTTTACTACTCTTTAATTTACCATTTTATTGTTGTTTGCAAATAAAGCGGAAAGATCGACATTGACGCTAGTAATAGTAATAATAATAATAACAACAATAATATAATGGAGAGTGCTTATATAGTAATGGAAACTTCTGCAAGGTAATCAATTATTTGGTTTTGAAAATTGATAATAAGACAATTGAAGTTACACAGGCTGTTCCCTTTGACTTCTGCTGTCTCTTCTGTGAATAAAAATCTATTCAACCATCCATCTTGACCTCTAAAGTTTCTATACCTTCCTCAAACTCTCTCTCTCTCTCTCTCTGCAGATTAAAAGAGGAAGAGAGAAAAATATGGGAAGATCTCCTTGCTGTGACAAAGCTAATGTAAAGAAAGGTCCATGGTCTCCTGAAGAAGATGCAAAACTAAAAGAGTACATAGAGAAACATGGAACTGGAGGAAACTGGATTACTCTGCCAAAAAAAGTTGGTTAGTACATGCAATCACCAATCATTTAATATAATATATAGTGTTATACTCTCCAAGATGCTTATGATAATAATAGCATGATTATATATATGAAAATATTTACTTTTTGTTCCTTTGTCATGTTTTTCTAATTGTGATTTTTTTTTTTCACTCAGGTTTGGCAAGGTGTGGCAAGAGTTGTAGACTAAGATGGCTTAACTATCTCAGACCAAACATTAAGCATGGAGAGTTCTCTGAGTCAGAAGATAAAATAATATGCACCCTCTTTGCTAGCATTGGAAGCAGGTAGCCTCTTTTTCACTTAACTCTCATCTTAACTTTCATTTCTACCATTTTTTATGCTTCCATGAAAGGATGAAAACAATATAGTTAATTTCCAATTGAAGAGAAAAATAAGAGATGCATAAGGAAGCATTGAAAAGTTTTCTTTTTACACTTCTATTATAAAATAGCTTATGTGAAGTGCCAGTTTGGATTCAGATTCTCTGGGGTCCGAGATAGAAGAGATTCTCTGCTCTGCAATCACGCAATCTCAAACCGCTAGTATTCTAAATTTACCAAACTAGTTTACAATTAGACCAAATACATATATCTTTTTACTTATATTTAAGACACGAGGGAGTAAACCGAAATGTGGAATCTCCTCTCAGATTGGACGATCCATATTCAAAAGAATGTGGTATGTCCTCTGATCAAGATCAAACGGTCCATATTCACAACTGCGTAAATGCAAACAATCCATTTTCCGTCCAATACTAATGTATTTTGTTATTTTAGATTTTTTCATCACCTCTTCCATATTAAGATCTTGATCTTGAGTGTCAATGTTAAAAACTTACATTATTAGTAATGTTTCAACTTTCAAAATTTTCACTAAGTGCAGGTGGTCAATAATAGCATCTAAGTTACAAGGCAGAACTGACAATGATGTAAAGAACTACTGGAACACCAAGCTTAAGAAAAAAATTATGGCCATGAATAATTCTCATTCAGTGGAGATGAAACCTCAACAAGTTACCCTTTTATCCATCCGTCAAAACTCAACAAAATCATCTCCATCATTATCATTCAGTACAGGTTCATTTTCCTACTCATCAAAATCATCAAGTCTTTTGAGTGGAAATTCTTCTAAGAGCAATAGCAAAAACCAAATCAGCCATGTCACAGATCAAGAGCTTGTTGAAGGGAATGGTGATGCAACTTTGGTGCAGCAGAATAATATTGATACTGTTGATTACATCTACAGTGAGGTGGAAGATAGTGAGAAGTTAATGTTCTCTAATGCTGGTAGTGTTAATGGATTGTGGGGAGAAAATCCATTGGATTATGGTATAGATGAAATTAAACAGCTAATAAACACTACTTCTACTAGTAGTTGCAACATCTTTTTGTTTGATGAGTAAAAGACAGGAAAAAGTCATGAAGTTGTGATGGATGATGCTGACTAAAATGAACTAGAGTTAAAATTAGACATAGTTTGTGCCTTTGTGAGATTGGTTTTTATGTATTGAATGAATAGAACCACTTTCTTTGTTTCATATACATTTTAGATGTTTCCTCTTCTGCAATTACATTTAAACCATATAAATGTCATAAAAAAAAATGAAGGAAACCTAGTTACTTAATTTGAGTACCTTTATCTTTCAAATATTAGAATAGGCTTGCATCTGTCTATCTATTTCTATTCTAATGAATGTCTTATCTTAAATATGCTTGATATAATCTAACACATATTTTTTAACCATATTTTTGCAAAGGATATAAATGAACTATTTTATGCACAAGGTGTGCCTAAAATAGAAAACGACAGAAAATCATGATAGGCTGAGAACTAAAAACACAATGCAAACAAAAAAAAAAACCTCTGAAACAAGAGTTAATGCAACAACTCATAGGGCTAAGCAACATGAGATTCAAATCATTCACAAAAAAGGCAATCATGCTTTTGACTACCCTCTGGGCATAATTTTGACGCGGTCAATTAATTACTTCAAAAGATATATGATTCTTCATGATTAAGACCATATTATTTCTTTCCATTCAAATAACCCAATAAGGTAATGTGAGACTCCTTCCGACTCCAAGAAGGTTATTGAACTATTACGTGTAAAGGATCCTAATTACGTAACACACAAGAAATGTCTAACCAACATATCATTCCTTCCCACACCTTCCCAAAAAAGTCGCAATCAACAAACAGATGTTACACGCTTTGCATCATTTTTTTCTTCATATTCGTTCAATCTTATTCTTATCTTACACATGATCTTTACTACTTTTTTAAGGGATTATCTTTATTACTTATCCACTAATCTTTTCCGTATAAAGAAAGGTAGTACTAATTATGAAGCCAGTCATGGACCTAAATGCAAAAAAAAAGTTTATAATCATATTAACTGCGAGCTACAACACCAATTATTTTCTTCTCTAAGTAAAGATCCTACTTAAGTAACTATAATAAGAATGTGGTAAGACCTAGATGCCAATGCTTAACCAAACACATGTTGATTAGGACTAATTAGGAAATCAGAAGCAGCACGACACAAACCTGAATAGAAGTGTACAAGTGAAATGCTAAGTGTATATGTTTATTTGAAACAATAAACGTAAAAGAACTGAAATAAAAGTTTTTCAAAAACCATAGATTATTCGTTTGATTGCGCAAAATAGCAAGAGCAAAATGTATGTTCTATGTGATAATGTGAAGATACTTAATTCGCTTTTTGACCAAAATTTGGTAATAGAGAAGATTCTAGTTAAAGTTTGGGAGACAATACTTTACAATCAAACAATAGAAGAGATATTTTTTATTTTCTTTTTATATTTCTTTCCTTTTTATTTTCTCTTCTAACAAATATCATCTCATTCATTAAACCAAATTGACCAAGCCTAAAACACTCCCCAATGTTTTACCAATTTGATTGCGACATCTATTATAAATTGAAGGGTGACAACTATGCCAAACATATTATTTTAGCAAACGATGAGTGAATTAACATGTAGTTAATTTTAATAATGTTTACAAAATTATGGCTTACTTTCCAAAACCATCTTTCATTAATTTTTTTTTGAAGGAATCTTTCATTAACTTATAAATGATATATAGAAGAGAGGTTTTAAGAGTAAAAAAACAATTATAATCAATTAGGAAGATAATAAAAATTACTATTTTAATAATAATTTTAAAATGACTATGGTACATCACTGGTTTTACCATTTTGTCAACAACAAAAAAATCACTGGTTTTACCATAAACATGTTTTTTTTAATGGGATAAACATGTGAAACTTACTTCTAGAATGATAAGGATGGTACATAATATATGGTGCCTCATAATTGGGGCATGGCACGGCAATCATGGAATGACTTTGAAAAAAATAATTGTTCTAGAATCGTAGACATCAGTTAGCCTGCAAGGACGTAGCATGTTATGATAGAATTTTATGGTTAATTATCAGTATAAGACAATACATCAACTCCACTAAATATTTTTTAAAAGCCATATGAAAGCAATACTGGCTATCAAATTTGATCTGAAAGCGAGTTTTCTGTAAATAAATCTAAGTAGGGGGACATGGATTTTAATTAAATACGGTATTTAATTAAAGCATGCATATGACTCAAAATTTCAACTGATAAAATAATCACTAGTGGATATGACCATAGTAATTGGACTCTAAAAATGTACAAGCTTAAATATATGAATATTGATGCCTTGTTGGTGATGGTGAATAGTTTAGAAAAAAAAAAAAAAATATTAGTTGAATGTTCCAACGGAAGTAACACATGTATAGAAAAAGTTACAAGATAAAAATGCTTTGACCTCTTCCTTTAATTTGTTTGCTTATAGTATAGTGTAGAGACTAATAATAGATCAGTTGAATCAAGATACCGTTTACTGTAAATTAGTTTTATGTGGATATTTTAAAAGGGTTAATCAAGTGAATGATGATTATAAATATTTAAAATTTCAATTTTAGTCTATAAAAAAATCGAACTTTTTACTCTTATAAAATTTTTCATTAGTATTTTTAGTTTTTATAAATTTTTCTGTCAGCATATTTAGTTCTTAAAAATGCTAAAGGAAAAAGTTACAAAATTAAAAATGCATTTTTTTTAAGACTAAAATAAAATTTTGAATATTTATAAAAATTATTTACTTAATTAACCTTTTTAAAAGTAACTATAAAATATTACTCCCTCCGTTCCTTTTTAAGTGTCTTTTTAGAAAATTTCCATCAAAATAGCAAAGTGTATTTTTTCACGTTTTCTTCCAATTATACCCTTCTTTTAATTCAACAATAAATTCATATTTTTTTGCACACACTTTATCTTTCCAATAAATTTAATATGTTATCTTTTTCTCGTAACAAACAGTTGTTAGTTATTATCTTTTTCTCCAACAAATTTCTATTTTTTTACGCGCGCTCTCTCCCAAAATAAACAATTGTCAATTTTTTAAATATTTCGCACATCTTTTAAATTATTATAAGTCAATATAAAAATTATTCCAACTTCACATTAATCAAAAACTAAGAAAAACTTTACTTCCTTCCAACTCCTTTAATCAAAGTTAAGACTTCAACTATGGCTTCAACCAATGCTAGATTCGCATTGTGCGACATCTTATTTATAGAATTTTTAAATTTATAGAATTGTTATTCATCTTATTTATAGAATTTTAACTCTTCTTTGAACCATTGTTTGTAACAAAATTTTGTTTAAATTTGAAGATAATAAGAAACAAACTTTGTTTAAAAAAAACAAACAAACTTTGTTTAAAAAAAAAAACTTTAACTTTCCAAATAGATAACATTAATTAGATTTATTAAAAAAGTTAAGAGTAATTGAAAAAGGGTATAATTGACAAATCATACCCTAAAAATACAAAAAGGACAGTTAAATAGGAACGAAAAATACACGCTAAAAAGACAGTTAAAAAGGAACGGAGGGAGTATATTCTTATTAGATTTCTATATGTAGACTATGAATGTCCCTTTTTCCTTCTTCTTATAATAGAGACTAAAATATCAGATTAGTATCTTAGAGCAAGACACAATTTTTAATAACCACGAATGCCTTTGTATTGTAGTAAGTAAATGTCAAATAATAAATTACTCGTAATAAGCATCCAAAGAGTAGCTTCTAAAATGTGAGTTAGATCTGAGAGACTGAATCTACGCTTTCCGCTGAACATTGTTTCATTAAATAGTGTAAATGTGAACTATTGAATTTTCAAACATACACTTAATCAAAATAATTGAAACAATTAACCTCAAATTTCTTTGAAGCATCATTTCTCTATTTCTTTAATATATTTAATGTTCGGTGTTATCACAAAATATTGGATTTCAACTAGGGGTGAAGCCACCACCCGGTGAGCCCGGGTATTCGTCCGGGCTCAATCGATATTTTTTTTTTATTTTTTTCGCCTAAATCAATAGTCCATTAACCCACTAAAAAAATATATTTAGGCAAACTCAATATTTTTGCATGCATACGTATAAGAATTCTTGGCTCTATAATTTTTGTCCAGGCTCTATAAAAATCATGGCTCCTCCACTGATTTCAACACAACAATTGAGACAATTAATGTCAAAATCTATCAAGTTTTTTTCTTCATAAGTTCCTTCCGTCAAAAATGTTAAATTAGTTGGAAGATATATGAAGTAAGTTAAGGTAGTGAAGTGTTAGTTACGTGGGTATAGTTAGTTAACCACTATAGTTAGGTGGTTATGGTTAGTTAACCACTCTAGTTAGTGTCATAGAGAACTATAAATAAAGACTACTATACCCATTTATCATCTTTGATCAAAATGTTTCTATGTGAATCTTTTTTTCAATCAAAGTCTTATGATTCTTCTGTTTCCAATTATCCGAATTCTCAATTTCTTGACAAAAGACAATACTATTCGACACACTACTGAAAATTAAATACAAGCACCTCTCACATTTGGAATTCAACACCTGCAGAATATATCCTATTTTACTAGTCTCGTCTCTATTTATTGATCAGCTTTTTACATATACAGGCCGGGAGAAAACAAAATAATATAGGGCAATAAATAAATTATTGACCTTCCAGAGGAATATCAAAGAAGCATATACTGAAATCCAAAATATATGCAGATAATTCGGGCTGTGCATCAGCTTTAGTTTATATATGGGCGATTTCACTCGCATTAAGATTGACTAAGCTAAAAAAGAGTTTAATAACGATGGATTAATGGTCCAAAACAATTTTATACATACAACTAATCAATACATTTTTTATAAAAAAAAATTAATCAAAACATTTATAATTGTCATGTAAATAAAACAAAGTTGTTTTGTAGTGTCAATCCATATCAATTAAACTCATGAATACATATGCATACCACTTATACTCCATGATTCTTCTACTCAACAAAATCCATTCTCTTAAACAGTAAAGACCGGACACGTTCAATTTATTTTACCTGAAAGAAGCTAATTGTTGTGCTCATATGCTTGCTCAATGTGTGTAATCCACTCTTTTTTATATTACTATAGTTGGTTATGTTTGGTGCATATTTCCAATCTATTATAATGTGTGATGTTGGCGGTGTTTATCCACGTAATTAGAAGGAATATATGTGAGGGCCTTTTAGAATTAGAAGTGAAAGAGTGAAAAGTAAGATATATTTTTCCATGATTCTAGGATAAGACCGTCAAGACAATCATTATAAGCCTTAAAAATATGAAGATTTAATTTTAAAAAAAAAACCTTATATTTTAAAATTATATCAAAAGTTAGTATTGCTTCTATATTGATTAAACCGTCTTACTTTCCCTTGATTAGTCGATCATTAAGCCGACACTGAATTTAAAAATAAATAAATAAATGAAATTGGCTATATTATCTTAATAAATTGAATCATTTCTAAACTCAAAATAGATAACTATAGAACAAGAATGCTTAGCCAACTATTGACGCCTATACACAAGTACTCACCACACCTTTCAATCCTGCTGTTTCTTATCTTCCAAGATTGTTTCTTCAACATCTTTGGATCCATCAACAAGTTTCACCACATATAAATCAGTGCCATCAATAGCATCTTCAAGCCCCTGGAATATTATACAAAATCATACCAAAACTCTGATTTTTAAAACATTTAAAGAACTTTATAGAATGAAGAAAAAAGGCACAAAGAAGTCAATATCATGAAGAAGTACATGGGCAATGATCTTGATAGCCATCAAACCTTTGGCTTTTCTGCATCGGAGATAGTTTCCCTGAAATTTGACAACCATTACTTAGCCGAAAGACATACTAAATAATACAACTCTGTCTAGACGGTGGTCGTGTTATGTGTAAGAAACTAATCATCAAAGACAATAACACGTCGACATTGATAACATCAAATCAATAAAAAGGATATTAACTTAGACCATAAAAAGTATCTTGTTCATATGCATACTACAAAACTATGCACCTAAGTTTTGATTTTCCAATCAAGCAACAAAAATGATACTGAAATAAGAGAAAAAAAAAAAAAGCAGAAGATATAACTGCACCTTAGCACCAAGTTCCTTCATTGGTAAAGGTAACAATTTGCCCCTATAGTAGAAAGTTCATTAGGCAGAAGCAGAGAGTAAATACTAAAAGATGATGCAAGTATCACAGATGCTTGCCTGCCTTCCACAAACAACTATCCGATCTCCTTCGTGAAGAGCACCGTTAACTAAAACAACATTCATAATGGTTCCACGACCTTCAACAAAACGTTACACCCAAAACAGCACACTGGTACGTATAGCCAGAGACAAACAACAATTAGGTCTCTATGGTTAAACAATCAAAAAGCATTTCACCAGGTTTAATATGACATGGCAATCTAGCTAACCTGCAATTCTTCCTTGTATGTAAGTTTTTCAACCATGGTTTTTAGGGTCCACATGACCAATAGTAATAACATGTCTGGGATTCCTTCACCACTGAAATACCAAGTCCTAAAATATCAATGCATAAACACCTCCACATAGAAGCATAAAGCATATTATACATCATGCATACCATTCAAGTTAACAATCATTCTTCATTTTGTAGATTTTGACTCAAAATGTGGTTTATACATACAAATTTATTGTTAATCTCACTTTTAGGTATACGTATCCACACATAAATCACTTCGCATACCATTCAAGTTAACAATCATTTTTCATTTTGTTCAGCATAGGAGAGGGAGTGAAATAGTATTATGGCTACACAATTTTTAGTTACCTTACTGCACTTGTAGGCACAATGCTGACTATTTCTTCCATTTCATTGTTTTGATAATATATCTTTGTATTGATCCCATGTTGTTTGAACTGGGTAATAATCTGGCAATGAAAGAAAATCAAAACTAAGGTGGCAAACAACAACCAAAATTATCTACCACAATAGACAAAGAAAAATGTTTTACTACCTCATTGAGCTTCACATTAAACGCATTTTGAGCATGCATAGACTGTTGCTTATATGCTTTAGCAAATGGAGCATTGTGACACGGTTTCCACCCCGAAAGCCGATCAACCTGCAATATGGCGAGAACAACAGTACCGTACACAAAAATAAAAACTTATATCACAAGCAATAGTTGATAAAAGTGGAAGAGAAAAGTGACCTGATTCAAGGCAACAATAAACTTTTTGTTCATCATTTTTAAAAGTTTGACTGATTGAGTTATTTGTGGCTGTAACCCAAGCTTAATGTCAACAATCAATATTGCAATATCACATAAAGCTAAACCCTGAGACATTAACTTAGTGAAACAAGTGAGCCCTGGGGTATCAAGAAATAGTAAACCAGGTACATTGATTTTTGCATGAGGTTTGAATTCGTCTGTTATTTGACTTATATTATCAGAAGGAATGTATGTAGCGGAATTCCATTGGGTGGTAGTATATCGAACAATATCATCGGTATCCCCTTGAATATAATCCAACATTTTGGTTTTGCCAATTTATGCACTATGCATGCCCTAACATACAGCAAATTTTGGGAACGGACAAGACCATCAGACAATCGCGGTTCCTTGGAACCCAAATCAGAAACTGCATTATTCTCCTTCTCAGTAGCAAATTGTGAAAAGAATGACGCAGAGAAAACACCAAAATCTTCGGAGCTCTCTTTTTTACCTTCCATTTTTTTTCTGTATCAATCTTTCAGATCAAGGTTTTCATATTGACCGAGAGAAAGGGGGATTTTTGTTTGTACCTCGTTGTCATATTGGTTTCTAAATGCATCAAAATTACAAACAAATTTAATCCACAAAATTATTCCTTAAAAAAATCCACAAAATTATAGAAAAAAAAAAAGGCATTATGGACTAATTGAATTTTTGATAATTTAAAGATTATAGCGACAATGTTTCAAACATTCGGGGATCAAAATACTTGTTTGTCCGAATCATATCCATCTATTCACCTAAATGATCGAAATTAAAGTTACAGACTAATTTTTTGAAATAAATTAAGGGATGAATTTTTAACGTAAGTACCATTTTAAAGTTAAGAGACCGCAATGAATAATGTGTGGTGGCTTAGGGTATTCTAAGGCTTTTTTTTTTTTGAGCAAAAGGGTATTCTAATTTCTAAGGCTAACACTAACATTTTCTTATAAAATGTGAATAAATTGAAAAATTAAAACTCACACTTCTCTTTTTCATAAAATTTTTAAGTGCACCGTCCGATTTTAACATTTAGATGTGTAAAAATTATGAAAATGCAACAGCACTGAGGCTCACAGTTCAACAACTAAATTAATTATGGCTAACATTTTTTTCCTTACTTCTCGTAGTAATCGTCCGAATTCTAAATTAAAAGGGTATTTTTGAATTTTCAATGTAAGGTAGGAAAAGAATGGCAAAATTACATTATGAAGTAGTTGATCTTATTAATTTGTAACAATTTTATCTTTTATCTTTATTTTTACGTTTAGGTCTTTGATCTCTCATTAAAGCACATAAATCATTTTTCTTATTTTTTATTAAAAAAATACATAACTTTAATTTTTAAAATATATTTTTATTAAAAATAAAAAAAATCTATAAATAAGATGAACATGTTCATCATCTTCTTTTAAATCTTCATCTTCTTCATTTGAATCTTCATCATCTTCCTTAAGTCAAAAAAATTTCTACACAAATATATCTTTAAATATCATGAATTTATGTCACGTTCACCTCAAATCTTCTTCTAAACACAAAAATTTAAACCTCAAACTCTCAATAATTAAATTAGGAACAATAACAACAACACCATATTGTTAATTTTAAGACTCTCATGATTTTGTTAACAAGTCCCTCCCAAAACACTTTAATATTTGCCATTTTTTATCCGACTTGAAATGCTCTTACACGGACTATCTTGAAACTCATAAATGGACACGTATGTTTTTTTAGGACACGTATGTTGTTGCTATATATTGTGGAGCTTCTATAATTATGGTTAATTTGAAATACAATACTTGTATTTCAAGATTTATGAAACATAAAAGCGGATCGGTCTAAGGATAAAACTATCAAAGCTTTTGTTTCAGGCCTATCAACAAATATTTATTTTTCATTAGATTTTTTTAGACAAAAGAAATCTCGTATGTAGACAAAAAAGACTGTATTAAAACTTGTATTATGCCTCATCGAATATTATACAAACATTATATATTATATGATAAGACTTTTTTTTTTTTTTTTACAGTAATCAAAGACTATTTTTTAATCAGAAAAATCATCAAATATAATTGATATTACTCTAGATAAATAACTTTAATTTATAAACAAAAATGCAAAAAAAATATTTATTTTTATTATGAATCAGACAAAAAGCTGAAAAGAGTACAAATTATTTGGATCATATTCTCAATTTTAAGGTGGTGGTGTCTTTATGCGCTGGTTTCATGATCTAAAAGGAAATACTCTATCGCATAACAGAAATTTATATAGGTTAAAATGCAGTCATGTAGTGTAGTGATCATGGGAATAATTCTGACCAAAATCATAAAGCTGGTGTAATGTTGGAGAACCATAGTACATTGGAAGGAAGAGTGAGAGTAAAGGCACATTTTTCATACGGAAAGTAATGTTAATGCTACATCACACATTGCATAGAGTCTTCATAGAAAAAGATAATGTAAAAAAAAAAGTAGTGAGAATATAAGAACTCTTTTTTTTTTTAACGGTAAGAACACCATCATAGTCTGACAATTTTATTGGCTCTTCTCATAGACTCACTTGTCACTACCATGATGAAACATTCTTTTGTGTCCACCGTGCTGTCCCTGCATGGCTGTTTAGACATATTTCCAATATGTTCTCTTATGTCTGAATAATAACTTGTTGCTTGTCTTTAGCTTAAGGCTGAACTTTTGATGCATAATTGGATAGATCATAGATGGTATAGGGAACGCTTCTTCTTAGACATTTCTTGCCTATGTTTTGTTATGTTCCCTTTTATCTTCATTGCTTGGACAACAAATGTATAATACATCATTATAATATCTGATTATGTTGTCCGGTGGTAGTAGAGGATCCAAATCCGTTGAGAAGCTAAATTCGTAAGCTAAGATAACTAATAATGCTAACTAATCTGCAATTTTGTCAAGTTTTGATTGTTTGTGATCACCAATTTTTAGTGTAGAAAAAAGTATTTTACGATCATAAGGGTCAGCTTTTTTAATTTTCTGAAATAAAATTAAATCCATTAGTATCCTCTTTTCTTATAGAATTTGGTTTTGAGTCCGACAGAGTCACAAGTAGGGTATTAAATAGTCGTTACCAACGTGGCTGTATCACGATTCTTGATATTGCCGAGAATCATGATCAAATGTTGTCGATGTGACGTCAATTGCACTCACATTGTAGTTTTGACAATGGCAAAAATTGTTATATCATGATCCAGCTGAAAAATGATGAGTGTGAGTTAACTCACGCTGAATTAAAGGAATGAGCAAAAACGAGAGGGAGAAGAACAATTTTCTATTTAAGCCTTATGTAATTGCGTCATCAAGAAAGTGGGCTTTAAATGGAACCACCCCTCTTTATAAAGCCCAAAGTTTTCTTAATTCTACTTGAGTGGTCCATCAACACTCATCAACCAGTTACTTGTCAAAGTCATTCAAATTGCTAAGAATGAATTTGTCTTCTGAATTTCTCCTCAGATTCAGGGACAATTTTTTCCCTGTCAATAAACAACTCACAGCAATATCTAAGCTATATGTTGCAAATTTATACTGGAACAATTAGGTTATTAAGTATCTTTGTTGAACCCAAGTTATTGCAAGTCTTTTCTTTATTTTACGTGGAATTTTAATATTTTTTAACACGCTCCTTACCTCCGACACTATAAATAATGGATAATCCGGCTTTAATACAATATTAAATTTTTAGTTTTGACCTAACTGATCTCAAGTATTGTATTTTATTATATCTGTCACTTGAATTTTTTTTCTAGTAATTCCTATCATGTTACCTGTAGACAATAATTTTCATTTTTCATCAAGTTCTCTTTCTTTTTACCAAGTTCCTGATTAGATACACAAGTTGATTTCTAAGTCTAGTAACTAGTAATGAGGAAACAAGTGGTCTATAATCAAAGGTGGACACTTTTTTCCCACCCACCATAAGACTTTGACAAGAGATGCTGTTTCTATTTCTAAACGTCCCTATTGCTTCTATTGTTCAATTATTCAGTTTAGCACATGCAACTAATTCTTTAGATCTTTTTTTCCTTTTCTTTCAATGAACCAATTAGTTAAACTTTGTCCAACTCAATGACCCTCTAAATTTCTTATGCTTTTCAAGTCTTTGGCCCTACCAATTAATTGTCAATCCCATCCCACTTTATAACTAACTTGTAATGTGTGGCATCCAATTGGACTTCTATTTGACTTGTTTGCCTCTCCCACTGATTTTTCTTCAAAAGACTCCAACATTTGGAAACTCTCTCCATCTAAGTGACACTAACTTTTGCTGTAGTAACTCATTAATTACTTTAGTAGAAAAATGCCTAACTTCTTTTCATCTCTAAGACTCTAACCAACCTAACACCTTTTCATTTTATGACTATGATAAAGAAGAGCCACCATAAAATATTCATACCGAATTTGATTTATTGGAGAAACCTAACTAGTTTGAACTTTTTAAGTCTTGTACATACGCATTGCATTTGGCAAGGACTAAGGAGCCAATTTTCATGTAATGTTGCAATAACCCTTTTTAGTCAATGCTACATGTTTTCCATTTTTATAATAATAAGCATAAGCATGCTACATTTACGAAATACCTACCCTTGTTTATTAGTGGTTAATATCCATCGAAGAATCTAAAAAAAAATAAGGTAAATTTTCATATTTCAACAAAGTTTCTTCGTATAAGAAAGAGTCATGGTTCGAACTTTTGATTATTTGCTTATATTATTGAATCATTTATTAATAACATCCATGTTGTTTTCCATTTCACTAATATAAAAGCTAAACTACATTTTTTTTAGAGGAATAACAATTATATTTTTTTTGTCTCCAGGATGAAATTATTTATATGCTTTAATCTAGAAATTCAATTTAATTGATATCAGAAAGTGACTCTCCAAAGCCAAATCAGGAGACAAGCCCTTTGATTACAAGGATTAAAGATCTTTCTAGGCCATAACCTTATCAAAATTCTCTGGTGCAAATAAACACACAAAATACTAGACTTGTCTATTTTTGCCATCAATTATGTTTGAGTTCCCAAACATCTTTTTCATATCAAAACTTTGTTAGCATAGGCCACAATCAAAAATCTCTTCCCACATCAAGTCATCAAATCCCTAGTTTCTTTATTATCCCTGCTGTGTGATATGAATTTAACCAAATAATGTGTTGTAAGTGGCACATGTCTACCTTATTGAAGGGCCAACCTTGTTTTTATCGTTGAATGATTTTGATGGCTTAGCTAGTCCGTACAATCGACTATACTCTATCATTATTAATTCATCACATCAAAAACATATCATACTCACGTTATCCTTACTCTACATGAAAGAAATACAATTTTTACCAAGCAAAAGAGGAAGTGAAATAAAAAAGTAAGAGTGAAGAGGAAGAAAGAGCATGGGACCCAAAGCATGGGATAGAAGATGCAAAGTGCACAACACTACCAATCACTACCATAAACACATGGAAACCAAAACCAATTGCCACTATGAAAACACAAATAATTTTTCATCATCATTAAAAATGCACAACACTAGCACCCACCCTTTTTGTCACTAAATGTCAACTTACATCATCAACCCCGTGATATGGATCCATTCATGCCTCCACTATTGCCCATTTTCGATGCTTTTTCCATACAATTTCCCTACCTTTTATCATCTTCTAATTATTTTGTCCCTCTAGCCCGTCTCACCATTTAAGCAATTGCTCAAACATTATATGTAGAACCTTTTTCCAGTAAAAACTTATTTAACTAAGGACTTGACTAAAAATTTGAATTCCTATTTATGTTATCACTATCATTCAATTTCAAAAAACTTGTCAACAAAATAATCATTTCAGTTTGTCAAAAAATAATAATAATCATTTCAGAAAAGAGAGAAAATAAACCGATCAATGTTCATATTAATTATCATAACTTAGTAACTATTCTTTCTATCTTACCTGAATAAAGGCCATTTTTTGGAATAATAAAGCCCTGTTTTGTAGGGCAGACATGTGCAATGATAAAGCAAAATTTCAAATTTAAACATCCCTCTAAAATAAAACTGTACTATACAGTGGTTGAATAAAATGGCTGATGAGAACCATGTGGCTTCAACATTTTTCTAAGTCCCAAACCCTACGAAAGGCACATAAATTAATAATATGAGAAGATCAATTGTGGGTACACCACTTTATGACGAATGAAAATTTCTTCTAGAATTTTTGTTATAAAAAATCTACTATTTTATTCAATCATTTGAGGTTTTCTAGCTTTCAAGATACACATGTCACACATAAGCAAAATTCTTCACTTCTCAATAGGAATCCACTAAAGCATTCTAATTAATATTTTATGATTTTTGAAAAACATTAAAAGTCTAATGATATAAGGGGTGGACAATAATTTTTTCCCTTGGAATCAAATGATAGAATATAGATGCAAAACAGAAGCATATGGTTATTGTGTACGATTTAATACATTAGTATATGAACATATCATAAACACGCTGGAAAAATATGTTGTCACACCCCACTAAAGTGAAATTTATTCGCACTTTAACACAAAGCATTTTGCAGATCCTGACAAATGGAGAGGAATGAGTTGGTAATAATGTGTAAGTATCTTTTTTATCAATCATTTATTTTTAAAAAATAATTTCATTTGCTTTATTGTGTTTGGCAGCTATAAGGTATAAGAGAGGATAGAAGCTTCAATATCTCAGTGTGATCAAGATTTATGTATCTTAGTTTAAAGCTACTTCTTTTTTAGTGTGTCATTGGTGGGTTTATATGTTGAGGCAACTCACAATAAGCTGGAATATTCCTTAACTTGATTAATTAAATGCTTCTTTTTGGTGATGGTGAAAGAAATTGCATATATTATATTGCTAATAATCTTAATCTAGGATCAATTTATTATGAAATTACATGATTCAGAAAAAGATAACCAAGCATGAAGAAGTGCAAGATCTTAAACGGGTGTCAAACTCTCATCATGTGTTATGAAAGCAATTGAAAGTTAAAACTCATTGAGGACCCATACTCCAACTGAAGTCCCAACTCAGCAGTACCAAACCCCACTAAGAATGAGTTAAAATAAAATGTACTATATGTATTATATTATGAGTCTCATTAACAAGTGTCTTAAGGGTATTGTTTAAGGAAACTATAAATAGAAATATTCTTTTGAAAATATAAGTCAAACATATAAAAAAGTAATAATCACACAAATTTTTATGCAAAAATTACTACTATTGATTGCTTAAACAATGCCCCAAGGGCATTGGTTAACATTTCCCTTGTATATTATGCATGTGTAACTAATCTAATTATATAAAATAAAATAAAATTAATTCGACCCAATATAAATCATTACATTGTCCATGTCTGTTGGAAGAAATTAGCCTACAAAGATCTAAGTCTTGCCAATCGATAAGATTTGCCACACACAAATGCTTAGATTTTGCTAATTGCCATTATTAGTTAGCGCTATTTTCTTGACCAAATTATTAGGTAGCGCTTTAATCAAAGAAAAAGGTTAAGAATGAATTATTAAAGCCAAAAGTTACTTTCATGTAAATTAATCGCTAAATTATCAAAAGAAGAAGTTTAGAAATTCATGATTCATTGTTGAGAGTTCAGACAATCATTTTAGAAAGAAAAAAAAATTTGACGGTAAATTAGCTTAGCTAAATTAACATTTGAGATAATTGAATCTAAGACCTTAGCACTCTCTTAGATTGAGAATCAAACATGAAACTTTAACGCACTTTCAAATTCCAAGGTAATACCGTCATACAAACTCAAGCGAATTCATCTCCAAAATTACCATAATAGTTATATAAATATCATTATTCTTAAACCAATCCCGCTATGAAATACAAGTTGGGTTGTGGAAAACTTGGGATTTTCAAATGTCAACTATTGGGAAACCGCTGGATGTGAAATCTTTCGAAAATTGCTATAAATAGTATTAGTGCAATTACATAAACATGACAAGAAAATAAAAATCACACCAAAAACGATGTTTGTGTCTCTTGTCCTGGTTGAAAATTATCAACATACTTTAAATTTTCTTCTGTGGGAAACATTTATTTATATATATGCAGAAATTATCGATGAGTATGACTGAATTTTTTTCCCTATGGAAGAGATATTCTTATTTTTGCTTTTTAACATGTGTATTTGGAACACTTGTTAGTCATACCCTATAGCAAATAACTGTTTTTTTGTTTAACTGCAATTTTAATCTTTGTATTTTAACTCATCACAAAATTTGCACTTCTTTTTAAAATCATTAAGTTTTGGTTATTTTCATGGATTTTTAACTAAAAAATGGTGATATGGCATGTTTTAAGTGACATGTTTTTTTTTTTTTGGTACAAAAGAAGACCAAAGCTCATTAAGTAACATGTTATATAATTTGATGATGTAGAATGATCAACACGCATAAAAATACAAGAATGTAAATAATTGATCAATCTCAATTATTCTACATCATGCAGTGAAATGCAAGATTATTTAAAATACTTCACATTACTATTTTTAAATCAAAAAATCCGAGGGGACCAAAGTTGTGTGATTTTTAAAATGGGGATACCATATTATTTAAACTATAGTAAAATATTAAATAAAGTTAAAAAGTTTGCGCCTCTAATTCAGGATTCTGAATACGCTTGTGATGGGAGGGAAATGAAGGGCAACAACAAGTTGTGTTGGTCTGGTCTTTCTATGGTTCACTTCTATTGGATATTGGAAATTTGAGAAGATGAGAGAAAAAAATGCGGAATGAAACCTAATTCGCTTTTATTTTGGTACTTTTTATTATGTTTTTAAAAGAAGATATAATCAAAACGACTTCGTTTTTTTGGAGGAAAAAACAATTTGTGCATGACTTGAGATGACAATTTTATGATGTTTCTTGGCCATACTCCAAATTTACATACAAACTAATATCTTGGTCTTTTTAATCACCAATGTTGACAATTGGTTTGAGTTGATTTTGTTTTTCTCTTTTTTTCCTATGACCCAAGGAATTTTAGAAAGAAAAAAAAAATGAAATAAAAAATATAAGCTATATGCACGAAACATAAAGAACCAGACTTGCATCACCATCTTCGCTTGCATTTTTTTTAGTCATGTGTCTTCGAACTAGACTTGCATCACTATCGTCATCATTTGCATTATTTATTTCATGATACCTCATTTAAAATTTAATTTATTTGTTGACTTTTATGTTTTATTGTTATTGATCTCTATAATAGTGTTCTTCGAGTTTTAGCCTCTGCAATATTTTCTATCAACAATTTTAGTTTTTATAAAAATTAAAATAAATCGAGCTTTTTGTTTAAAAAAAAAATAATAAGTCGAGCTTTATCACAATGCTAACAAACTTGAGTACGATAGATGTCTCGACTAAAAAAAAAGATTTCCGTAGTTTATATTTTTTGAGACATCTCTTCAAGAAATAAAAAAGTTCTTTGAGACATCATAATAATTTGAACATTAATTAGTCTCAAGTAGCCTTGCAAGATTTGCACTGCTCAAGAATTATAAAAACACTGTGTTGAGTATTCCTTTTATTTCACAACTAAGAACTTATTGATAGTATCTACACATAAAAATATATGACCTCTACAATCACGATTCCTACAATTTTCATAAACTTTGGATAGACCAATTGATAAGGATTTTTTTGGTGATACTTGATAAGGATCTCTATTAACTAAGTTCGTTCGCAGCCAAAAGTAAACATATATATGGCTGATAGTCCAAATATATGCAAGAATCCTAAACCACTATGGTCTCCTTGGTTCTTTAAGGGGGAACATTAGGTATTTGAAAAAGGAGATGAAATTGCGAGAAACGAAGGGTGGGTCCATGGGCAAATTTCCCACAAGTTCAGTTCATCAGTGTTCGAATGTTAGTGAAACCATACTGTAGTAAATGCAACCCAAGGAATCAATCAACACAACTTAATAATGAAGATCACGTGATATCTCTTTTCATGTTTAAATATATAAATGTGCACACCTAACCACAAGAAAGACAATGGAATGACATAATTGGTGTCACAAAGCATCACCACTTTTGTTTTGAGAGTAGTATTTGAGTGCATACTCGAGTATATTAATTTGTGGTATATATTGAACTTTTGATATTTCAATAACTAATCGTCAAATTAATAATGCTATTTTTATATCTATTTTGTGATAATTTTTAGAACAACCTTTTTTTTACTTCTTTTTATTGGACAAAAATAACAGAGAATAAGAACATAAGGATAATACTAGAGAATTGTTATAAAAGTTGTCACTTGTAGAATCATCATTTCTCTTGTCAAATTACCTATGGCCACTAGAATGGAAAATTCATTTTGGATTGGACATCATCGTTAGACCTTTATGATAATTTTGGCCTTTAATTTTTACTCAAACTAAGTTAAATCATTACATTGCGAACAAAATATTTAATACAATTATAAAGGAAATAAAAGTCATTTCAACGAGCATATAAAGGCTTTTGCAAAGAGTGGGCACTACCATTGGTTTGTTGTTAGGAGTATCTAGGATAGCTATAGATTGGTATGTGATGGAGCCATATTCTATTATTCTATCGAATTTTAATTGACCAAATGATCAACCACTTGCATACAATCTATTTCCAAAACATTTTGGTCTAGAAGCTAAATACCATTGAATTGATGAAAAAAGTCCTAATCATAAATGAAAAACTAGGTTTCGACCAAGCATTTCCTTGCACTCAAGATTCATTTGATCCTCGACCAATGCATACTTGGCAAAGGTGCAACAATCTCATGAATTCATGGATTGATAACTCGGTTGTTCCGCCTATATATTGCACAAGTCATCTTGTTAGAGGATACTACTCCATCTAGTTGACAAACGGTTATTATAACCAGTTACAATTTAGGTCATAGATGATAGAATAGAGTTAGTTACATTCAAATAGGCTAGTACAAAGTTAGTTATAACCGATTACTTGTGTTACAAGTCACCTAACTTTATTAACTTGTATATATATGAATTTTGTAACCAACTTTTCAATTCATATCATTCATTTCAATATTTGAGATTTCTTTGTATTTCCTAGCAGTATGCAATGAATTGAAAGAAAGATTTGTGCAAGAAAACTCAATGTGTTTCGCAGAACTTCAACAAGATTTCTATATTTTCAACCAAAGCACTATGTGATTTGTGCTTGTGGAATGGAACTATTAATTGTTAGGAAAGTCAACTATATTCTATGATTCTTGTTGTTATAAGAGTTAATTGTATCCCATGATTCTAGCAGTAAATATGGCAACAGTTATATTAGTCAAATTAGAATAGCTTGATTGTAGGAATAGATTGCTGAGTTATAACAGCATAATCATCACATTAGAGATATGTATCTGTGTATATATTGCTACGTTTCTGAATAAAATCACAACCAAATTATTTTCATCTTCTCTTTTCATTTTACATTAATTTACACCCCCTTAAAATTCAAAATATTGTTTTTGGAAAAAAATTGTTTTGAATTTTTTTGAATTTTTTTCTGTCACCGAAAATACTAATGGGTTGAGTCGCTTACACTCTCTTTAAAGCATTTCCCTGCACTATTCAAGATTGTGCAAGTAAACTATCAATCATACCAGACTCTTGTTGCAATATAGGATCCGTTCTAAAATTCAAGTTCAGTGTGTTCTCTTCCATCACAAAATTGGATATCCCTTGAGGTGCACTCCAAGTATCCTACCTTTACCGTACATACATACATCAGTATTAGCATTGTGTGAACTCTCTTCTAGTTGAGACTTCCTGTATTTTTCAATTCACATAATAGAATAATACTTTATTGTTTCAACATATTCTCCCTCCCCTGAATTTGACTTCTGCAAGTAAAATATCATTGTAATGAGAACTGGATTTGTTTATGTTGGTCTCTTCATAAGTGGAAGTTCGATCACCGACCCTTTTTATCTTTTCACCTAATCTGTAACAAACGAATTGAAGGTTTATTTGACTTTTCTACCTTAACTTTATTTCATATTCATATTCATATTGCATGTTGGACTTCTTGTGCAAATGGCAGGGCCATACCTCCATCATGAATTCCTTATTTTAATTCTCTACTTGTGTAACGCTCAAGACAAGGAATCGATTGTTCTCAATGTGGAAATCTTCGCCATAGTATTATATGTTTTCTCTGTTTTTATGTTTCCTACAAATACAAGCTCTCATGGATCTTCATCCTATCTATTAGTGGGGCCAAACCTTTCATAAATATAATTCTCAATTTAGTATTGTAAGATTTTGAATATTTTAAATTGTATGTCTAGTTTGATTTTTCTTTTTATTTTTAAAAAAACTTTCTTTTTATAGCACAATAAAATTACTTTACTTTTTGTTTTGTTAGTCATCAACAACTCTATTTTTCATACGGATTCTTTAGAAATCTTCTATTTTCTTCAACATTATGTCACGCGCATATGTATGTATATTTTTCTTTGCTGGTGAAACTTTTTTTATTTAAAAGAGTATATTTCTAACACTTTTTTCCAACATATACTCTCAGATGACAACTGTTGCGTGAATTTTTTAACCAAACTTAGACGTTTTTCAAAATTAAGTGTCATCATTAGACAAACACCACACTGAAATTGGAGACTGTATTGAGACTTGATGCATCATACTAAGTATTGTTTTTACTAGTGATATGTTCAATAACGCTACTAAAAGTAAAAAAAAGTGCTAACAATAGTTTTTTATTTTTGTTTTTTTTAAAGTTGTTTATTTTTGTTAGTATTTTATAAAGACTGGTTCAATCACAACCACTTTTATCCTAAAAATATCACTTTATTTCATCTTAAATGTAGATCCCACATTTATAAAAGTTCAATTTTTAAGGATTATATATTAAAGAGTAATGTTTAATACACTATGAACTAATTTCAACAAGAAGATTCACGAATGATCTTGACTATAACAAATTAATCCTACATAACATTTCTAAAATGAAAAAAATAAATAAATAAATAAATAAATATATATATATATATATATATATATATATAAATGTCAATATTTGTATTTGCATTTGTCAAAAGGGATTGATATTGATTCCAACATAAATATTAATGAAACAAATTAAGATAACTATTTTTTTATTAAAAAAATTATCAATTTGTACTGAATAAATTATTATTTTTTTGACAAGCAAAGTGGACTGAATAAGTTGTTGGTTGTTTGTTGCAGGCCATTTATGCGTGCAGTGCTTGGCGTTGGCAACAAGTGGTTAAAACCCAAAAAAAGTGTGTCTCAAAGTCACCTTTTTCCATTTGCATTTTAAGACATTCCTGTTTGGGGTTACAAATTTCCATATATCATAATAATGTAGGGTACTTGTGTTGTACGTATTCTTTTTAAGGTCCGTGAAAGTAAGGTTCAGTCACACTCATTAAGTTTTGCATGTAGATTGTAGAAATACCATGCATTAATGTTACTCTGATTGTTAGGTTCTTGTAATTTTGCTTGCGGATGCACACACTTTACCCATATTTTCTCATTGTACAATTTACATCAATTACTATGGCTATGTTAATGGGTCACCATCTTCTACATGCCAACCAAGTCTTGTCTAGCTTTTATTTGAGGTTATGCTAATGGAGTGACATTTTTTTTGCTTTACTATGAAGTGTAGTAAAACATGAAAACATTGTTAGTTCCTTTTTTTATCCAACATTTCTAGTTCATAACGAGGCAGGATTCATTCACACCAAGTATAAGTCATTAGACTTGCACCAAATTTAAACTGTCGTAACTTTTTAATCTAAAAGCTCGTATTATCCCAACAAATTAAAAATATTGAAGGATCACACCTGATCCTTTTTCTTGCCTAAAGTTTTCATGTCGCCAAACAAATGAACAGGAACGTCGCACACCCATCATCTACCGAGCAATATTCAAATTCTCGTTGCTATAAAGTCAGTAATTGGTTCGTGCTATTATTATATAATGCATTGACAGCCTATTTATAAATCCCTAACTAACAAATGAGATAATTTAGTAGTCGTAACCCTGTAGAAGCGTTACGGTAAGGTTAAAATGGCTTTTGATTAAGATCCCCAATCAATTAAGATGATTTGAACTTCACCCGTTCTTCATGTTATAAAGTCAAGTTTTACCACTAAACCAGCGATACTATTTGTAAAAATATATTTGAAAAGCTATGGATGACATCACTTGTTAAAAGGAAAAATTAAACCAATTATTTTTTTTATGTTCTTTAAAGGCAAAAAAAAAACACATTTAATCAAAAACATTTTTACAACACAAAGTATACATATTTTTTGTTTTAAGGGAGTATGCATATATTTACTATTTAATTTAATTAGAAATGAGCAATAGTACAAAAATCACAGTTGCTTTGAGCCTACTACAAGGGGGAAACGTCTTGCTAACTTTTAAAAGTAACTGCAATTGTGATGTTCATTTGCAACTGCCTTATTTTACAATCCACACACTTTTACATGCTGTAGGACAAGTACCCGTGGATGAAGGGTAATGACTAATGACCCACTCAACAGAAACAACAGAGCCTGAACCAAAGACTTTGTACTGTTAAGCATGTAAAGAGTGAAACAAAGTAATCCAATATTTACCTTTCTTTTTTCCCTTTTTTCTTTATTTGGACTATAGCATTAATTTGTTCAGAATTAGATATCACCATTTGCCTATTTTTATTTTCAATTTTCACCCTTTTTATATATCAAGCCCTTAAAAAAGTAAAAAAGGTAAATCTTGTTTACCTATTGATTTAATTATTTTCACAAAAATACAAATACAAAAACTTCAAAGAATTTTTAACAATGTCAGAATTTCAGGCACACACGTTATTGTTTTTAAGCTAAAAAAAGGAACTACACTGAACTTGTTGGTGGTCTCAATTAAAGCCAAAGGGAGAGTGTGATGTAAGTAAGATCGTACTTAATTTGTCGTTCTCCAATGAAATGGACATTAGTACTAGTAGTTTTAATGTTTGAAGCTAATAATTCTAATACTAATAATGGTATTTTTTTTATGAAATATTTTAGTTAAGCTATGATTAGTGATAGTTGCTTGTAAGACAAGTGGAGTACAGTCAAACATAGAGAACTCTACTCATATTTGTTAATTACTTGATTGATTGACAAATTTGGTGATCCTGCCTTGGATTCTTCAATTTCAGTACATAAGATTCCTAAATTATTCCAAGGTTTTAATATTGTTGCTTCATATTTTAGATGACCAAGTCATTTGATCAATGTGTATGAACACTTTTCAGGTTTTTGCTTTTTATCACGTTTTAGCAGCTGCATTGTTATCAAATATAGAATAGAAAAATTATAGATAAATGTTAATTTATGTCTTTAAAGACACATGTTAGGAAACTCATTATAAAAATATACGCATTAAAGTTGTGCATTTAACTTTTTTAAAATTAAAATATTATATTTTTTAATGTAAAGTTGTTTTTTTTTCCTTAACATCAAGTTAACATGACTCGAGAAGTGCTAAATTCTTTTTTTCTTTCTTTTTGAGAGGAGTAGTATTCAGTTCTTTAAAAGAAGATTATAAGTTGTTACTTTCGACACGTTGCTTTTATTTTTGATTTATTTACAAATGTCTTAATAGGAGAATTTTTTATATAAATAAAAAGTTCATGTTCTTTAATGTGACTCACGCACAATTGTTTTCCTTTTTCTTTTATATTTTATTTTTGTTTTTTTCTAAAATTCTTTTTTGAAAAATTTGGTTTTATCTAATTAACTTCATGTAGAAGCCAAAGCTAAATAATCTAAATTGACCACACGATTTTCATCAAATAGTCGAGCTTTATAACTACATCAGTTCATTACACGGAATATAATCATGAAATATATGAGTCAAGTATGACAAATAATTATGAATTATATCGGCCAAAATGATTGAGAACCTAATTTGGTCATATGATTTGAATTAAACAATTGAGTTTTTTGATTACATTCTGAGGAATTATTGTGACACATATTGACCAAGAATGACAGACCAACCAGGAGCACAAATTATGCAGAGTTTCATGACCATTTAATAACTTGCGTTTAAAAATCACGCAAAGTCACATTAATATTGAGTAACTTTTATTTGAAAATCACGGAAAGTCATAATATCATTAAGTAACCTTCATTTGAAAATCACAAATATCATACCATCATTGAATAACCTCAGTTCGTTCACGTGTATGATTACAATTTTTTGTATAAAAAAATCATTGTAGCACAATAGTTAAGGTTTATGACTACATCAGGTCATGATTACACGAAATCTAATCATGAGATATATGAGTCTAAGTGTGACAGATAATTGTTATATACAAGCCAAAATGACCATATGAATCTAAATCAAACAACTAAGTTTTTTTGATCACGTCAATTTATAACTGCAAAGTAATCTTAATCATGAAATACACCGGCCAAATATAACAAATCATCGTGAGTTATACCATCTAAAAAATGACAAATCAATCAAGAACCAAAATCATGTAGAGTCACGCTACCATTTAATAAATTTAGTTCGAAAATCACAAGTCACACATTTATCGGGCAATCTTCATTCCAAAATTATGCAAAGTCATAACATTATTGAATGACATTCATTTTAAAATCACGCAATATCATTGAATAACCTTAGTCCGTTTACTTGTTTGATTACATTTTTTTCTGGTAAAAAATCATCATAATCACGATCTTTGGTAGAAATATTGTTTCACAAAGCATCCCAATAAATTCATTCATTTGGACCGTCTATGAGATTAAGAAAAAATTGTACATAATAGAAAATTATTGATGTGTTTAATTAGACTCGATATTAATAGTCTAGTCTCTCATGAATTTTATTAAAAAAAATAAAAAATTATTGAGTTAAAAAGTGACAAAACTTACCAACAGTTTTAACTGTTTCAAAGTCATTTTCATTTATATATTATATTATTATAAGCACTGTATATTTTAGTAGATAACAGTAGATATAATTTAAGTGATTGATGAGATTTGATTGAATATATATATATATCTTGGTCAAAAATAAAATCTTAAAATTTTCACACAACAGTGTACCTTGTCGGGTGGAAAATCAATTTAAACTTTATCTCTCTCTCTCTCTAGAAATGCAATGCATGCTTTTGTCTATGTCTAGGTTCTCACCACCAACCTATCACTTTCGGTGTTTTTTACGGACTTAGAAATAAAACTACTTATTAACCCTTGTTCTTTTTTCTTGTTCCCACTCTTCTTTAGAAAGAAGAATAACAAGATAATCTTAATATTAATTCAAGCAAAGATCACAAACAAGAATATGCCAACAACACACACCCCACCACCATCACACAAAACAAACTATTAACTATACTTATATATAAATATATATATAGAGAGAGAGAGTAGAAAAGTTAGTTCAGATCAGAAACATGAGAGCAGAAAGAGCAGGTAGAGTGAGATAGATAGTACTGTGAATAATAAAGAAGAGTTATAGTGTGAAGAGGTTGTTTTGTTGGGAACTGTGAATTTTGTTTTTGTATAAAAGTCAAGAAAAAACTAACAAATGTCAAAAGAGTCTGAAGAAATAAAAACTACTGAGCAATGGAAATGGTCTGAAATGCAAGGACTTGAGCTTGTGAGTGATGATAACAATTCTTCTTCTGACCCTTTTAAAGGGAATTTGCCAACAGTAACAGAAGAAGGTGTTACTGCTACTGTTTCTGATTCTCAGAATCAAGTTCAAGTTTCAAAGGAAATGGAAGAACATAAGAAAGATGGTGGAAGTAAGGAGAAGGTTAAGAGTGCTCCTGCTGTTGGGTTTGGAGAGTTATTCAGATTTGCTGATGGGTTGGATTATATTTTAATGACAATTGGAACTGTTGGAGCAATTGTTCATGGTTGTTCTTTGCCTCTTTTCCTTAGATTCTTTGCTGATCTTGTTAACTCTTTTGGTTCCAATGCTAATAATTTGGATAAGATGACACAAGAAGTTGTTAAGGTAAAATAGTAATAATAATTGATAGAACAATTCCAAGTTTTATGAATTTTTTTTTTTTTTTTTTGGAAAGTGGGTGTGAATTGTTTGAGGTAATGTTGTTTTTTGCAGTATGCATTTTACTTCCTTGTGGTGGGTGCTGCTATTTGGGCTTCTTCTTGGGCAGGTTAGTTGGTTACCAATTGAAAAAATTGAAATTGAAGAACATGTTTTTGTTATTTTAAAGATTTTTTGCTTTTGAATTTTTTATGTTTTGATTTTCAAATGTTTAATGGATGATTGAAAGAGAGTTGGATTTGTTGCAGAGATTTCTTGTTGGATGTGGACTGGAGAGCGACAATCGACCAAGATGAGGATCAAGTATCTGGAAGCTGCATTGAAACAAGATATTGAATTCTTTGACACCGAGGTTCGAACTTCGGACGTTGTTTTTGCAATCAACACTGATGCTGTTATGGTTCAGGATGCCATTAGTGAGAAGGTTAGATGATTGAACAAGTGTTAATGTTTTTTCTTTCTTTTCTTTTGTGACAGTGTCATTAGATTGGAATTGGACTAGTTTTTGAGTTCTGTGTTTGGTGTGTCCCGCAGCTTGGAAATTTCATTCACTACATGGCTACTTTTGTTTCTGGTTTTGTTGTTGGATTCACTGCTGTTTGGCAATTGGCTTTGGTTACCCTTGCTGTTGTTCCTATGATAGCTGTAATTGGAGGCATTCACACAACTACTTTGGCTAAACTCTCTAGTAAGAGCCAAGAAGCTCTTTCTCAAGCTGGTAACATTGTAGAACAGGTAAAGAGTAATAGTAACACATATTGTTTCTTTTCAAAGTTAATAGCATTTGATTTAGTATAAATTTTGTCCATGAGGTGGTAAAAGTTTGACCTTGTATCTTCAAGGGACGAAGTTCGAATCTCGTCTAGGATGATTGTAAAATGGCTATTAGCACGACTTTATAATCTCTCTCAGTCTCAGTTTTTCTGCATCTGAGGTGATTTTATTGTTGATATTGCAGACGGTTGTGCAAATCCGAGTAGTGCTTGCATTCGTTGGGGAGTCGCGAGCACTTCAAGGCTACTCATCAGCCTTGAAGGTTTCTCAGAAGCTTGGCTACAAAACTGGATTAGCAAAGGGAATGGGATTAGGTGCAACTTACTTTGTTGTTTTCTGCTGTTACGCGCTTCTTCTGTGGTATGGAGGCTATCTTGTAAGGCATCACGAAACCAATGGAGGACTTGCCATTGCAACCATGTTTGCCGTCATGATTGGTGGAATGTGAGTACTAGAGCATTTTGTGTTTTAGTGAACAAAATCATGCTGATTGAATTTGAGTTTCCTAATGTTTAATACATTTTAACGATTTGATTTCATTTACATAGAGGTTTGGGGCAATCTGCACCGAGCATGGCTGCATTTACAAAGGCTAGAGTTGCGGCTGCTAAGATTTTCAGGATAATTGATCACCAGCCTGGTATAGATAGAAACAGTGAATCTGGATTGGAATTAGAGACAGTTACTGGACTTGTTGAACTGAAAAATGTGGACTTCTCTTATCCATCAAGACCTGAAGTTCTGATCCTCAATGATTTCTCCTTGAGTGTTCCTGCCGGAAAGACCATAGCTTTAGTTGGTAGCAGCGGCTCTGGCAAGAGCACCGTTGTTTCTCTTATTGAGAGATTTTATGATCCAACTTCAGGTAAATTTTTAAAATTACAGTTTAGTTTGAACGATTGAATTTTGAGATTTGAAGTTTTATGTTAGTAGTGGTTGTTACATTACATTGTTCCAAATATTTGGTGCAGGACAAGTAACGTTGGATGGGCATGACATTAAAACTTTGAAGCTTAAATGGTTGAGGCAGCAAATAGGACTAGTAAGCCAAGAACCGGCTTTGTTTGCCACCACGATTCGAGAAAATATACTCTTGGGAAGGCCTGATGCAAACCAGGTTGAGATTGAAGAAGCTGCTAGGGTTGCTAATGCTCATTCATTCATCATCAAACTTCCTGAAGGCTATGAAACTCAGGTTAGTCAGCTCTGGCTCCAGAAAATACATCTTGTTGTTGATGAAATGATGTTTGTTAAATTAATCACATTATTGGATTTAAATTTTTAGGATGGAACCATAGAAGCATTTTTTTTTTTTTAAATTATTGAATAAACCATCAATTTTGTCACTAAAGTATCACCCTCTCTCCAATTTAGTCCTTGAAGTATATAAAAATAATAACTAGTTTTTAAAGTATGTGAAATCCGTTATATTTCGTCTCTAAAGTATATAAAACTCCGCCATTTTAGTCCTTGACATCTTAATAGCAAGGATCGAAGTGGCAGTTTTCATATACTCTTAGGGGTTGGGTTACTTATTATTTTTATATGTTCAGAGATTAAATTGGAGAGAGTGGTATTCTAAGGACTAAATTGATAGTTTATTATAAAAAAAGTACATGATGCTAAATAAAAAAAAACTTGGATAACAGAAAAGAGAATATTTTATTCCACAACTGTTACTATTCTGTTATTATCAATGTTTACAGAAACGTGGTGATGTCTTGACTATTAATTTGGTCAAACCTGAAGCAGGAAGTGTTTTTTATGCATTGCATCTGAAAAAAGACCAAGAGGGTAACATGCTTCAGTCAACTTGTGCTTGTGATAAACAATAAGGACCACAGAAAAGTTATTCATCAATCATAAAACTTCAAATCTATAGGATTAAATGATTTCTACACAGAACTCTAAATAAACTATGAATCACATGTGGAATCATACAATATACGATAATTTAATTTAAAATGGTACAAATGATAAAGAAAAAATAAATAATAATTTTTTAATGGCAGGTAGGAGAAAGAGGACTACAACTTTCTGGAGGGCAAAAACAAAGAATAGCAATAGCAAGGGCAATGCTAAAAAATCCAGCAATTCTTCTCCTAGATGAAGCGACAAGTGCATTGGACTCTGAATCGGAAAAGCTGGTGCAAGAAGCACTTGACCGGTTCATGATTGGCAGGACAACTCTTGTAATTGCTCATCGCCTCTCCACAATTCGCAAAGCTGACCTTGTAGCCGTGATTCAGCAAGGAAATGTTTTTGAAATTGGAAATCATGATGAGCTCTTCTCCAAAGGTGAAAATGGAGTCTATGCCAAGCTTATTAAGATGCAGGAGGTTGCCCATGAAAATGCTATGAATAATGCTAGGAAGAGTAGTGCAAGGTAGTAGATTTCACCAATGTTGAACATTTAGTAATTTCATTATCATTGTTCATGAAAATGTAGTGTTTGGCCAAGGATTATTCCACTCGAGTTTGAACCCTGTTGAGAATAATCCTTGGTCGGACTTTACTTTCCTTCTGGCGGAACTTCGAATTACTAGGCCTATTTCCCCTAGGAACTGGATGGTTAAGACCAAAAAAAAAATTACTATTTTCACCAATGTTTCAAGTTCATCTTATAACTATTACTAGTAGACAATCTGATTTGAACATACATGGCATTTTTATTTTCAGGCCTTCAAGTGCAAGGAACTCGGTTAGCTCCCCGATAATTGCTAGGAATTCTTCTTATGGCCGGTCACCGTATTCGCGCAGATTGTCTGATTTCTCTACATCAGATTTTAGTTTGTCACTTGATGCATCTCATCCAAATTACAAGCACGAAAAGCTTGCCTTCAAAGATCAAGCTGGTTCTTTCTGGAGACTAGTAAAAATGAACTCTCCTGAATGGCTCTATGCTTTAATTGGCTCAATTGGTTCAATTGTTTGTGGATCGCTTAGTGCTTTCTTTGCTTATGTTCTTAGTGCTGTCCTCAGTGTCTACTACAATCCAGACCACAAACACATGATCCGAGAAATAGATAAGTACTGCTACTTGTTGATTGGTCTTTCATCAACTGCACTTATCTTCAATACATTGCAACATTTCTTCTGGGATATTGTCGGGGAAAATCTTACGAAACGTGTGAGGGAGAAAATGCTGACGGCGGTGCTTAAGAATGAAATGGCATGGTTTGATCAGGAGGAAAATGAGAGTGCTAGGATTTCTGCAAGGCTTGCTCTTGATGCCAACAATGTCAGATCAGCCATTGGAGACCGAATTTCGGTAATTGTGCAGAATACTGCACTTATGCTTGTTGCTTGTACTGCAGGTTTTGTGTTGCAGTGGCGTCTTGCCCTTGTCCTCATTGCTGTATTCCCTGTTGTTGTTGCAGCCACTGTTTTGCAGGTTTGTTTTATAACATCTTCATTCAGGCATTCTTTGTATTCAATTCTGTTTCACTTAGGGCCTGCTTGGATTGGTTTATTTGAGCATAATTAAGTTATTTATCCAATTGTTTTGTGTTTTGTACAGAAAATGTTCATGACTGGTTTCTCTGGTGACCTAGAAGCTGCTCATGCCAAGGCCACACAACTAGCCGGGGAGGCTATAGCCAATGTAAGAACTGTTGCAGCCTTCAATTCAGAATCGAAAATTGTTCGCCTTTTCGCCTCCAACCTTGAAACTCCACTACAAAGGTGCTTTTGGAAGGGACAGATTTCCGGAAGCGGATATGGAATAGCTCAGTTTGCACTTTATGCTTCTTATGCACTCGGTCTTTGGTACGCTTCTTGGCTAGTGAAACATGGAATATCTGACTTCTCTAAAACAATCCGAGTTTTCATGGTCCTCATGGTCTCTGCCAATGGCGCTGCTGAGACTTTAACATTGGCTCCTGATTTCATCAAGGGAGGTAGAGCCATGAGATCAGTCTTCGATCTCCTTGACCGTCAAACCGAGATTGAACCAGATGATCAAGATGCTACTCCTGTTCCTGACCGTCTTCGCGGTGAAGTTGAACTTAAGCATGTGGATTTCTCATATCCCACTAGACCAGATATGCCGGTTTTTCGTGACCTTAATCTTCGTATCCGAGCTGGCAAAACTCTTGCCCTTGTTGGACCTAGTGGCTGCGGTAAGAGCTCGGTGATTGCACTTATACAGAGATTCTATGATCCAACGTCCGGCCGGATAATGATTGATGGAAAAGACATCAGAAAATATAACCTCAAGTCCTTAAGAAGACACATTTCTGTAGTACCTCAAGAGCCATGCCTATTTGCCACTACTATTTATGAAAACATTGCATATGGTCATGACTCAGCAACAGAAGCCGAAATAATTGAAGCAGCAACACTTGCTAATGCTCACAAGTTCATATCTTCTCTAACGGACGGATACAAAACATATGTAGGGGAGAGAGGCGCTCAACTCTCTGGGGGACAAAAACAAAGAATAGCAGTTGCTCGCGCTTTTTTGAGGAAAGCCGAGCTTATGCTTCTTGACGAGGCAACAAGTGCACTTGATGCTGAATCAGAGAGATCAGTTCAAGAGGCGCTAGACCGCGCTTCAATGGGAAAAACAACCATAATTGTTGCACATAGGCTATCAACTATCAGGAATGCCAATGTAATTGCGGTGATTGATGATGGTAAAGTAGCTGAGCAAGGTTCACATTCTCAGTTGATGAAGAATCATCAAGATGGGATATATGCGCGCATGATTCAATTACAAAGGTTTACACACAACGAGGTAATTGGTATGGCATCTGCTTCAAGTTCTTCAACATGACCAAGAGATGAAGAAAAATCTAATGAAAATACCAGCTACAGGAATATATGCCATATATATACACATTTATAACTATTGGCATTTTTTGTCTTGAAAATAGTATAGAGTTTGTGTATTAGTCCTACTCTTTCTTTTCATGTCCTACTAAAGAATGTATGTATGTATGTTCTTGTCTTTGTGAATGTTACTAAGAAAATTAATGACAAATGAATTGATGATCATCCTTATTAATTTATTGAAGGGTTTTTCTTTTTTGCATTTTATTATTCACGAACTCTGCTCTAGAAAATCAATAACTCCAATAAGCCAAGCTTCCTCATTCTCTTGTCCTATTAAAGAATCAATGTCTATTGTATGTTAGCATAAACAAGTGCTAAATAAAATGAAATATATTATAATTTGTAATACATTTATCACCATGAAGACTTCTTATACCATTCATTATCTACATCAGAATAATAATAGGTTCCATCTTGTCTAATACTTCGCAAATAGTTTTTCAAACATTCCATGTCATCATGTTTAGTATAGTAAATTTCAACACTCTTAAAACACATTCATCCATTTGAAATTCCACCAAAATAGGGTTGTGCCAAAAATGTTGGGTACGATTTGCAATGCATATAGAGATTGAAACCGACACCTAAATCATTTTGAACAGCTACATTTGTTCTTTTAGGGAATTCATCTTCTTGACCCTGCACAGGAACCAAAAGCATGCATGTAATAATCACCAATAAAGCACTTATAATATAAACAAGGGTGTGAACTTCATGTTGTTTTCCTTTTGTATGGAAGAACTAAGGTTTCCTTTGTTCGTGTGATTCCCGCGAATTGGTTGTCGTACCAAGTAGCATTTTCTTGTTTTATGCATCATTTTCCGTCACTTTGTTTTACTCTTCACCAAAATTTACATCTCAGTTTTCATTTTTAACTCTCCCATCCAACAAGACCTAGTAGGCCACACCACTCTACATTTCACCAACAATAACACTACCTGTTCAATCTCAAGTTCAACCTTTGATCGAAGAATTTATGCTTACAAACTGAATTAGAGTATATGGACCAGGATTTTTGGGTTACAGGTTTGGTGGCCATTGATGGCAAACGGTTGTTACTTGGCTAATACCTTTTTTATTTTAACAAAAGCGAAAGGTTTATTGTGAAATTGGAGAGGCATGTGCTTCGTGATATATAGTAGCACCGCTCTTAGATCATTCTTGATGGGAACTCTTGTTGGGGAAAAATGTTTTTGGGTACTTATTTTATTTAAGGAAGATTTTGGGTACTTATAGGATCAAAATCTCAAATAAGAGAAAGTCCTTTTTTTTAGGGAAAAAAATAATCAAATACCCAAATAAAAAATATTTGAGCTTGCACACACAAATAAAAAAAATTGAAAAAAAAGAAATAATTTAGTTACATCATTTAACACTATTTAATTCTTTTTTCTTTAAACTTTTGTGTAACTATATGAGTGTGTCCAAACATAATTTATTTGGGTTTATGACTAAATAAGTATTTCTCCTCAAATAAGACTCCAATCTTAAGTGGGCTCCACATGTTTTTTAATATTAAAAATTTAAAATGTAATGATATAAAATTATTGATAGTTGATTACTAGGTTTTGTTTAAGAGATTTGTGTGAGATACTTGGTTGGAGGGATTGAGTGTTTATTATTAACTACTATTAAAAAAATTATAAATAAGTGATGTGTACACACGTAAGACCATTTAAATACCCAAAATAAGTGTCTATTATGGATGTTCTTAAGCAATCAAGGCCGGCCACTTTTATTCCACCAGTTTCCTCAGCATTCGTGATTTTTCACGATAAATTCCTTCGCATTGTATAGCATTGCTCAAAAAGAATAATAACACATGCGGATTTTCCAACAAGGGTTTTCCAAGTTTTTTGGGTTCTGTTCGCATAAATTGCTGACAAAACTACTTGTAATAAAATACAGAGTAATTGTTTTCTCCATGATTCATAGAGAGAATTTATTGTACTCTCACTATTTAAATCAACATTTGGTTGAGGAATAAAACATTATCGCATTCACTTCTTATCTTTCTAATATGGTATCAGCAGCTCTAGGTTCCTTAATCTAGGTTTGCAAAGTTTCTTTTTCCTTTCTAAACATGTTTTCCCAAACCCAGCTAGGCTCTCATGGCCGATTCCAATAGATGGTTGCAAGTCTTAATCGGATCAACCAACAACGATGACTCCTCCATAATTGAAGGTGGAGCAGGCCACAAAACGGTGTTGCTGACTGCAACAATGGCAGAACAAGTCATGCCGATAATGATGGCATTTGTTGCGGTAATGATAATGGTGTTGGTTTCAGCAACAAAAGGTAACTAGGATTCTCTTAGTGTCAATCTCGACCATACTTAGATAGTAGATTTAGGTGCAACTAATCACATGACCAATGAATCTACGTTTTATCCATATAGTCCATGTGCATGTAATCAAAAAATAAAAGTCTAAATGGATTTTTTTTTCATGCCATTGTAGATAAAGGCTCAATTGTTGTCTCCGATATAAACTCTTAAAGATATCCTTCATATTTCAAACTTATTTACATGACAAATGAATCTACTTTATTTTCTCCATATAGTCCATGTGCAGGTAAACAAAAAATAAAAGTTGTAAATGGATTTTTTTTTCTTCCAGCCATTGCATATAAAAGCTCAATTGTGTTGTCTCCACCTTGATATTGATGATCTTATAGCCGTTAGAAAATCTTATAGATCTTTCACTAAACACACCATGTAGAATTTTATATCATACTCAAACTTGTCTTCATCTTTTTCAAGTTTCACCTCTCAGTTGTCTAGTGTATATATCCCAAAAAGTGCACAAGACACTCTAGAAGTTCCAAGGTGGAGGGAAGTTTTACTTGAGAAGATGAAATCTCTTGAAAAGAACAAAACTTGGAGTGGTATGACACTACAAATGGCAATAAAATCGTGGGATGCAAATGGAAGTTTACTATGAAGTATAATTCATATGGCCGATTGAAAGGTATATGGCTCACTTAGGGCTAAGGGCTTCACTTAGACCTATGACATAGACCACTGAGAGACATTTGTTCAAGTTGCAAAGTTGGAACATTGTCTGAATACTCTTATCCCTTTATGCTTACCAAGATTGCCCCCTACATATTTTGGATGTTAAGAATGTCTTTCTCAACGATGATCTAGAAGGATAAGTATATATGCACATTCCTCCTAGCTTTGAAGACAAATTAGGATGAAATGCATGCAAAATGAAGAAGTCTTTGTATGGATTAAAACAATCTCCTAGAACTTGGTTTGAAAACTTCACTCAGTCCATGAAGAAACAAGGGTACATTCAAGGACAAGTTGACCACACCTTGTTCACATAGTTTTCCATGATTGTTTATGTTGATGATATCATCTTTGCTGGAGATGATACAATTGGAATGGCAAGAGCAAAAGAGAAACTAGCCGCTATCTTTGAAAATAAGGACTTGGGATCCTTGAGATAATTTCTTGGTATGGAGGTTGCTCGATTAAAGAAAGGAACACGGCTAAGGGGTGGGAATAGGCTTGGCTAAACTAGGCTTTGCAAGGCTTTAGACTAGTCTGTCAAAAATTTTAAGGCGTAAGTCTGACATGAATCCTATCATATGCTTATTTTTTAGGCATGAGTCTGACCTTTTGAAAGTCTGATATGCCATGCCAACCTATTTAAAAGCATATTTCATATGGATTTTTTTAAATAAGTAATTTGATCTAAGTTTAAATAGACTAGTGAACTAATAGATCAATGAGATTATACTCCTTTTTGGTATTTAACATGGAACTTTTAGAGAATTTCATTATATATCACATCATAGTTCAATTCTAGTTTATAGTAATACATTTAAATATGCGAAAAATCAATATATACTAATAAACTTAAATTACTGAAAAGATTAGCAGATTTATAATTTAAATCAAAGTACAAAATATAATATAATTATATTAATAATAAACAATATTATTCATATTTACTTAAGTAGGTCGGTCGGATATATACCTAAGGTTTTTTTTATGGTCTGTGACCTGGTCTTTTTAGCTAAATAGGCTTTTAAAAGAGCTAAGCCTTCTTTATGTAAGAAAAAAGTCAAGTTTCGCTTGGCCAGTCGTAGGCTAGGTCGTAGGCCCCGTAGAATAGCCTAACATATATTCTCATCCCTATTCGCAACAAAAATATATTCTAAATCTATTGTACGAAACAATAATGAGTGGTTGTCAACCACTCCATGGGGGTATTCTCTTGCCGATACAAAACTTTGGCGACCCTAATACAAAACTGGTTTATTTGGTACACATCAGCCCTAACATCACCTTCTTGATCAGTGTGGTAAGTCAGCTTATGCATTGTTAGATCAAAATAAGTGGACCAAATAAGATAGTGTAGTAAATGATAAACTCAGAGACAGAGAATGGTAACAGGTTAAAACTTAAGAGAGACATGGTAAGTAAGAAAAGAATGTGTCTTTTATTTCATAAACAAGGAGACAATCCTCCTCCAAAGGTCTCCCTCATACACTATCTATTAATCAACCTTCCCCCAACTATCCCTACTAAATGCCAAGCTTCCTGTCTAGCTCTATTTTTATATCTTCTGGTGTAAACTCCACATTTTCCTTCCCCTCATTATTTTCGTAACAGTAAACCCAATATGGACAGGCAGAACCAACTCAAATAACAGATTTAAGAAGCCTTCGGTTTTGTAGTTCTATCATAACTATTAAGACATGAATATATGATGTGCAAAGAAATTTCTTTGATTAATTAATCATAACAGCAATTCACACTCTAATGAAGTTAGCATATCAAGGGAACATACCAAGGCAGTACGTCCGATAGACCATAGTCTTGAACATAATTCACTTAAACACATGAAACAAACACTTCCTATATATTTATTGCACCGCAAGTACCATTCCACATTTACCACAAATACAAACTTATCTAACCTATCCTTTAGACTCGAAAAGCATCAGACGTCTAATTACTTTTGTTCTACCTCAAATAAATATAACTGTGTAATCTTTTTTTCTTTTCCATTAAAAACTCTAAATGGCTGAAATCAAGTAATCAGAACAGTATGAAGGCATAATCAAGGCAGACATAATAAAATTTCCTAAAGTTTGTAATATTGTACTCAGGGTAACAAAAATTAATCAAGATTGAAGAGCAACAATAGAAGAGATTTAATTTATTGGTTACTCCTTAAAACAATAACTCACATGCTAATGAAGTTTGTGTAAGAGCATGTGTTAAGGCTGCACCAGACTACCAACACAACAGCATAGACTCCCAACACAACAGCATAGTTATTCAATAATGACAGACCAATAACATGCTACCTATATTTATCGTACCGCAGCCACCATTTCACATATACCGCAGATGAGGAATGCTAGCAACACGCACTTCACAACACTCTCTAGCACTCACTCTTTTATTGGATGGAATCAATGATTGTCCCACTACTTTGTGTGGGTTCAATTTTCAAAGCGTAGACCCACAATGATTTAAACCAATAAGAGAGTGAGCATTAGAGAAAGTGTTCAAAAGAGAGTGTTGCTAGCATTACTCTACCGCAGATATATACAAGAGTTAACTATATACTATTGCAAACCAAAACATTTAGAAGCCTCGCTACTTTTGTAACTAACACGAAACATTAACTTGGTAATTGATATTTTATTAACCTCTAATTGCAGAAGTCAAAAGATTTTAGCACAATGAAGGAAGAATCCACGCAAAGGTACATTCCTTCTATTCCCATCATAACTTGTTATGGACATTTTATTGTTACGGAAGCGACAGTATAGCTGAACTGCAAAATATTGTCGATATTGAGCTTGAGTGCACGCATAATTTAAAGAGTTAATATTTTGATATATCCAAATGACTACGTGTTGCAAAATAAATACATCTTATCTGAGTCAGACATCAATATATGTCATTTTTCATGAGTGGTCATTTCTTAGTATAATCTGCCTCATATCGAATAAGAAATTTATTGCAGAAAGGAAGGTGAATGTTTCTTTACCTGCCAAATGTTTCAAAAGGAAATTTCTGCTTTCTATTTTCAATTATACCTTTATTAGAGACTTTACCATCAAGAAATCCTAAATCTTCAACATAAAATACTAATATACACACTATTCTCTTTTAAAGCCATCCCACTTTTCAACAACTGTGTCAAACTTTTCCAACAAGGGATTGCCCCCGTCATTCCTCTACTTCCCCCTCAAATCCTCTTCTAACCTCTTGTTTGCCAAAGTGGTTATTTTAAATAAAAATAAATTATAGAGAAGAAATGGAGCAAAGTATAAAAGGGGAACAAGATATCTTCCCAAGTACAAAAATTAAAAAGAAAAAAGCCGGCCTAATGCATCAAAAAGTTATCGCATAAATAAAATTCTACAACTTTATGACTGTGCAAACATGTTCTCTACAGAAAGGAAGAAATATCCATTTTTTCGATAAAAAGATTCTTCTCTTAACAATGTTAACTTTATTAATAATAGTAATTCAAAAACTTCAATAATATCACTACTACCACGTAATAGGAAATGCAGGAATCCTATAGCTTTTCATGGTGCAGTAATAAAACTATACAATAACAAACACATTTATCTCACTAGGATTTAGCCATTTAAATTGGAAGCATGGCTGCATGATTTACAAACAACAAATTCCATCACAAACTAATATTTCAGTAAAACTATTTAGAGAAAGATAATAATTATATCTAGGATTTCATTAATTTGCTTTTGTGGATAGAAAGTAAAAGAACCATTAAAAAGTTTAAAGTACTATACGGTGAACTATGAAGTTCTTTAATTTCCTTTACCAACATTTTCAAAGAAAATTTACCATAAAAGCATATTGATCACGTTTTCATGGATGAATATGCTCCTAAGCACTTAATCAATCTTGTGTAAAAAAATCAATATTTTTTTACCAAAAAATTTCATCCAGGCATTAGTAAGGCACAAAAAATGCCATATTTATCATGTTTGCATTTATCCAATATTTACTAGCAATATAACAGAATCTCATAAGTTTGATCAAATGATAGAAGCAGTTATTACTCCGATCAAAATCATTGACAGTATAACTCTTGATCAAATTGTCGGCAAAAAAGACATATCAAGCTATCAAGTAGCTACGTAGCAACACCATTGTTTGCATGAATAACGTGTGTCTCTAAAAAAAATAAGGATAGATCTCTTCTTAATAGCTCACTCAACACACTTCGTCGTTCCACCTAAACTTGAATGCATGTCCTCATCTTCCTAACACGCATGTCCTTCCTATTTAAAGCGAAGGCTTCATCTCCTACCAGATCACACCCATCTGATCACTGCCTGCAACAAATCATTGTCCCATCCTACAATTGCCTCAGCCCCAAAGTGGCTTTATCTTGAGGCTCTTCTTCAGGCTCTGTGTACCCTAACAACTACAATCCCAAACACCATGAAAAACCTAATATTTGAGGAGCCTGAAGTAGATATACCAGGATATGCCTCGAGCGGTTTACGCTATGCCTGGCAATCCATACGAGCCCCGGTGATAATACCGCTCCTAAAACTAGCGGTCATAATATGCTCAATTATGTCAGTCATGCTATTTATTGAACGAGTAGGCATGGCACTCGTAATTTTGGTGGTCAAGGTGCTGAGGATTAAAAAATACACCAAGTACAAGCTGGACGCCATGAAACAGAACATAGAGAGAAACAAAAGATACCCAATGGTGCTGATCCAAATACCTATGTTTAATGAGAAAGAGGTAACTTTTCTTTGTAATTAATAAGTATAGCACATTAACAAAATGTTAATATGTTATTTGGTATCTAAGCATATTTACCATTTCATATAAGATATATCAAACCCAAAATGTTATGCAAGTTGATCCATCAGTCACTATGTGTTTATAATTTTAAACAACCATGCCAATTCTAAACGCATCCTTTTATCATTTATTAATAGTTGAAAAGAATTAAGGCAGGCTTTAAATTGGGGGGGGAAAATCAACTAGATATTGTGTTTTCAAACATTTTAATGTGTCCTAAATATTAATTTGTTTACCCCCAATTTGCCTTTTTTTGTCAATCAATTGGGGGGTGGGAGGGGTTGGTTAATTTTTGCACTATTTAGCGTTACCAGCAAAGTCCGGCATCTTTTAGAGATCCTTCACTAAGGGTGTCCTTTTAGATTGTCATTATTCATTATTGTAATATACTCTAGCATCTATCCAATCATGCACATAATAAATCACAGCTAACTGACGGAATAAAGGAACACAAGTTTATCAAAATAAAGATTGTTGATTAAGATTCATACAGTAACGTCAGTAAATATTAAAGAATAAAAAAGAATTACCTTGGCTAAGAAAAATTAATTTCTGTTCCCAGGTCTATAAACTTTCAATTGGAGCAGTATGCGGACTTTCTTGGCCAAGTGACAGACTCGTAGTTCAGGTTCTTGATGACTCAACAAATCAAGTCTTAAGGGTATTCAACAAATCCAGTAAAGCTTCATAGCAGATCCCATATGTTTGTGTGTCTATGAGTGAGCAAAGCTATAATAACCATGTGTTTTCATTTCATGCAGGAATTAGTCGAATTGGAGTGTCAAAAATGGATTGAGAAAGGTGTGAATGTCAAGTATGAAACAAGGAGAAATCGCAATGGTTACAAGGCAGGTGCCCTAAAAGAGGGATTACAGAAGCCATATGTTGAGGATTGCGAGTTTGTAGCAATATTTGATGCAGATTTCCAACCAGATCCAGATTTTCTTTGGAAGACAATTCCTTACCTTCTTGAGAACCCAAAGTTGGGTTTGGTTCAAGCGAGATGGAAATTTGGTAAGTAACTAGTAATACCACAATCAGTGTGATAGCATGCCTTACTAACACCATTTCCATGACTGCACAGTTAATGCAGAGGAATGTATGATGACGCGGCTTCAAGAGATGTCACTTGATTATCATTTTAGTGTTGAACAGGAAGTTGGCTCCTCAACATACTCATTCTTTGGATTTAATGGTAAGCCAAGATGCTCACCAAACTAAATTCAGACAAGCACATTTGTAGATCAGCTTATATAAGCATGCTTTAAAACATGCAGGGACAGCGGGAATTTGGCGGATTCAAGCAATAGAAGACGCTGGAGGATGGAAAGACCGGACCACAGTGGAAGATATGGACCTTGCAGTTAGGGCAAGCCTCAAGGGTTGGGAATTTGTTTTCGTCGGCGATGTAAAAGTAAGTCATCCATAATTGACTAATATCTTCGGTACAATATACTCCATAAACCACACCATTCTCATGACGGGAAAAATTTGTTGCTTACTAGGTCAAAAATGAACTACCAAGTACATTTAAAGCATACAGATATCAGCAGCACAGGTGGTCATGCGGTCCAGCTAATCTCCTTAAGAAAATGACAAAAGAAATCCTCTTCTGCCAAGTACTTAAACTCTAATTTCCTCGTAAACTGCAACCTCCGTTCCTTTTTACTCCCTCCGTCCCTTAATATAACTCCCTTTTATTTATTTTTTTTCCCTAAATATAACCCCCTTTTTAAATTACAACACACATTAATTATTTTTTTCCATAAATACCCTTATTTAATACTACTACTATTCTAAAAGTACAATAAATTGACTTTTCACTGTATCTCTTTAATAAGGTTAATTTTGTAAAATTGTACTATAAAACAGACACATTAACTACACCAACAACATTTCTTAAGAAATGTGAAAAAAACAATAGGGGGTTATATTAAAGGACGGAGGGAGTAATTGTTACTATTTGACATTTTACACAAACCAAGACAATCAATAAATGTTACTACTTTTGATACAATTGTTTTTATTTTTACTATAATAACCTTGTTTATTTAATATTTCATTTCATATGTTTCTCTCTCTGCAATAAATATCTAAGGATAATATTGATAAAACAACATTTAATGTTGCATTGAATTTTGAAAGTGACACTTAAATAAGAACAAAATTTTCTCTAAAAGTGACAATTAATAAAGAACGGAGTCAATCCCTTGTGGAATCAACATTTACTCTTCCAAACTAATTGAAATTTATATCACATGTATTATCCAGAGGGTATCGCTTCTGAAGAGACTTCATCTTATCTATGCTTTCTTCTTTGTGAGGAAAATAATTGCACATTGGGTGACGTTCTTCTTTTACTGCATAGTAATACCAGCTTGTGTGGTTGTTCCAGAAGTAAGTCTCACAAAAAAGGTCGCCATATATATCCCAGCGACCATTACAATTCTAAATGCAGTCTCCACCCCAAGGTAATTGGTTTCCAGCTATTTATAATTTATTTAATTTCCCTCAATTATTTTGATTATTCTATACTCACTTATACATGGGACAGATCGGTGCATCTACTAGTACTCTGGATACTCTTCGAGAATGTCATGTCACTCCATCGAACTAAAGCAGCAATTATAGGACTCTTGGAAGCAAACCGTGTCAATGAATGGGTTGTGACAGAGAAGCTTGGAAATACAATGAAGCAAAAAAACAATGCTAGGCCATCAACATCAAGAAGTCCATGGTTTCGAATTACAGAAAGGTACCAGCTGCTTTGTAATCAGTCTCTAAATAAAGTAATTTATTCAACAAACACAACAGTTTTCGATTGAATCATTGAACAAGTAAATACATGATATACATAATTCAGGTATTTTAAAATAAACACAGAATGCAAAGAAAAAAACAAGTAGGATACAATTAATATTTTTATTGCTCTTTTATATCAATCTGAACTTATGGATGATGTTATAGACACTAGAAAGCATGGTAAAGAATGCATATACAGTATTTAATTCCTTAATACTTCAGTTGATGCATACTAATGGCCTTTTATTATAATCAACAGGATCCACCCATTGGAGATTATAGTTGGGATGTATATGTTGCACTGTGCAATCTATGATATGCTCTTCGGACGCGATCATTTCTATTTGTATCTTTTGTTGCAGGCAGCGGCTTTCTTTACAATGGGATTTGGGATAGTGGGAACAATTGTACCCAACTAAAGCTTAAAGGCAATGATCAATTGAACTATTAGTGTCTCGGTCTGTTGTGTATTGTGTATGCAGAACTACTGGTTTAATGTTATACCCGTGAGCATATAACGGGAAGCAGTGAGTAATTACCTACCTAGTAGAACAAACCATATGGTGGAAGGAACTCTTCATATTCATGCATACCAAGAATAAAAGTATATATACATGTTTATATATGCAGAAATGAATGTATTGTCCGTTCAACATTGTAATATTATGAGTGTATTGTATTGTCCGTTCAATATTATAATATTATATATTTGTGAATAAGTATGGGGGGAACTACCCCTTAGTTTCTTTCTTTTCTGAAACCAACTCAGTCTTACGATGGAGGTGTGCATTAAACACACCAAAATATAAAACAGTAAGATAGAAGCATGTGTAAAACAAACCAAAATATTGAAATAATTAAGGTAGCATAAAATTGGAAACTAATCATCCTATTACATCATGATGCTCAAGTTCCAACACTAACTAGGAGACAAATCCTATGTTGTAATTTCCTCTTGCTCCCTTCTCTGATTTCTCAGACAAGGGAAAACGATTTGAACTTTAGGCCACATAGAGGGAAGCAATCAAGATATACATCATTAGACTAGTTTCCAATTTTAGGTAAATGAACCTATAAACCTCGAGTAAAACCAAATCTAGAAAAAAGAACTTCACACACATGAGATATGACCTACTCTTTTCAGTAATGTTTCTACACAAAAAAAAATGCATTTATAAAGAGATAAAGGGATGAAGCCCGACATATATGCAACGTTAAAATATTGTTATTACGTAGTTAATCCAAGAAAACTATGCCACATCAAACATGACGATATTTTAGGATAAAGGGAATAGGAAGAGTTAGAGAAAACAGTTAATTAAACAGTTATGGAATTCTATTCATTATTTTCTTTCAGAATTTTTCTAGGTTCGAAACACAAAATACTGCTGCAACTTTTCCGGTTCAATGACCATAATTTCTTTTGTAGTTGTAGCAAGAAAAACATTTAGACTGCCATCCTCTTCTAAGAGAAGCATGCAGTAGCATTCCCCAAAGGCTACCTTAAAAAACTTGAACATGTTTAATAATTTGTCTCCATTAATGAAAGATCGAAGCTTCAATCATCCGTTTTGTCAAAAGAAAAAAGCTTCAATCATCGTACTTCATTAACATGGAATATTATATGTGCACTAGCATTCAAAGTTAATACAGACTCATGCCAAAACTTGTTAATTTGTACCGAACACAACTTACGGTATTATGCTCCTTTACTCATATCACATTTACTACTCCCTCCGTCACTAATTATAACATCCTTTACAAAAAATTGTTCGTCCCTAAATATAAGACCCTATACAAATTTCTAGATGCATTTATTACTCTTTTTCCAAATATACCCCTTATTAATACTACCAATTTGTCTTGGAATATGAAGAGTTAAGACTGAATGTATTTATACATAAAGGATAATCTAGTAATAGTCACACTCACACTTTAGACAAATTTATTAGTCCAAAAACTTTTCTTAATACCTGTGATTTATGTTAGAGGTTCCTATAATAAGGGCTGGGGGGAGTAATTTGAAAGGAAAAACATTAAATACAGAGATAAAATTCACCAGGTAATGGGAAGCATGATAAGATTCTAACCAAATAATTTTTAAATTATCAGGAAAAATAAAATGCATAACCAAATCATTAGCATTTCAACTTTTCTAAATAAAACTAACCATATAGCATAGTGTTAGGATAAAAGAATAAATGTGAATAAAAGTAGTTCAGATTACTTAGGGTAGGTGATTAATAGTTAGAAGGGATATCAATTAGATAAATAGGACAGATAAGGATAAAATGGATTCATAATTAAATTTGATAGTTGCATCTGAAAAGGGAGATCCTTTTTAAAGGGAATTACCCTTGGAGAAGATACCTATGTCCTATTCACATTCATTCATTTAATATATAGAACGCCTTTGTAAAATTCGGAAGAGATACTACCAACTCGTCAAAACTTGTTTTAAGGCCACAAATAATGATAAAATGGAAAAATCATCATATGGATGACCAAGGTTGAATGCAGCAATCTAGAGCTGAAAGAAAATTGATTTTACCAACCGTAAACCTCCAACTTTAATAATCTTTAGTATGGTAGATTATGGAGAAAAGCTTTCAATAGAAAGTTTGAAAGGATCAATATTACAAAATGAAATATTCAAATCATTATTTCTAGCTAAACAATATCCTTATTGAGCATAGTGCTCTATAAACATATATAGAAACACATACGGAAGAGAGGCGAGTGGGTAAAAAGATATAAACAGAATCAGCATATTAATAAATGTATATGCATAGAAAGTTCTATATGTGCACTTGGTTGTGTGACTGTATATGTAAACGAGTCTTCAAGTAGGACTAAATTAAAAAATTAAAAAATTAAAGTGAATGAAATATCAATAATGAAACAAAATACATAAAACAAAAAAATCAAATTCTGATTTACTTTAGATCATCTAGTTTAACCTCGTATTGTTCACCAGTAGATAGAATTTTGACACGAACCATACCCCTTTGCCACTCAGAATTTCCTACTAATACCAGACGCTCGGCATTTGTTTTGGCAGCACGTTTAAACACCCTAAAGGAGAATAAAGAGGATAAATTTTATCAGATGACTGACGGAATTTTCAAGTATGATTTAAGAAAAAGTGTCATGTGCCATAACTACCATAGTTAGCACGATTCAACTATCTTTATTACTGTACAAATTTGTTTCTATAGTTTCCTATAGTTAGGATAAATTTGACTTGTATAAATTTTATTGTATATTATTTCCTCATAGTTTCTTAATCAGACAGATTTGATATATTGCATATTGTCAACACCCTCTGTACTTTATAATCGGAAAAAACATAGTCTGGCCTTTATCCTCTCTTTTCAATTAAAAGGAGAAGAAAACTATAACACCCAAAGTGTTTTCCTGCTAGGTGTTGTCAGCTACACCAATCAAATGATGGCACGATACCTTAAAGCCCTAACATAGACTGAAATAGACCAAAAATTAAACAAAAATGACAAAAAGGATTCCATACCATTTAAGTGGTTTGCTTTCCAAAACTAAGTCAACACTCTGTCCTTTTTCTCTGAGAATGTTAGCAGCCATAGCAGCACACCCTTGAAGTTCTTCATCCAAGGCACAAACAATGTTATGTACTTGCAAGCTAAGCTCTGGTAGAAGACCCTTCTCTCTGAGCAACTGTTGCATAAAACAAAGGTGGAGCATAGTTGAAAAAGGAGGCAAACAAAGTCTACTTGCAAGTTATAAAAATAAAGGTAATATATCAGTTGGCAGCAAAAATCAGCATTAACAAAAAAAAAAATCTGACTTTAATGCAATACGCCAAATATTTCAGTGTTGCGTGCCCTGATAATCATACTGCGTGTAGGTAAAGGGTTTCCAGAGTAAACCCAAAATACCTTTGTAGATGTATATCACCTTTAACTAGTGATAAAAATCTCTCCTATGAAATGGAAATTATAAAAGAGTCAGGAGTTCAATACATCCCACTAGTATGGTGGGTTGTGTTTCGATGGAGAATTTCATATTTTGAGGGAATTCAAAATGCAAGGGAAAATGGGAATTAAATTACATCAATTCAATTTTTTTTATTTGTAAAATTACTGGTTTGGGTATTTATTTGGAGAATTAAAATTTTGCTGTCCATGCAACAATTCTTATGAATTAAAAGTTGGTGAATGCATTTTTTTATATATGTGGAGAACAGTCTACAACTCTATCATTGTAATGCATTTCAAGTTGCCAAGTCCCTAATGGGCATTGCCCAAAACAATCTTTCAGCAAGTCTGTTCTTCCCAAAAGCAAAAACACATTTATACCCAGGTATCAAGATATAATAAAATATTAAGGTCAGATATTTCGTCAAACAGCATCTGAACCATGAGAGCATAAATATGTGTGGTAGCATTTCAAGTTTAAAGCCACTATGCCTCGGTGGTAACTGATAATTGGTTCCACATGAGTGGCATTACTCACCTACAGTGCCAAATGAGGCACCGGTGCTTTGCTTGTTTTTTAATTTTTTGTACAAAAGCTTTTTCAATGAGTGGAACCCATTTAGAGTATATTGTGAGATTAATGGGACCCATTTTAGAGTTTTGGATGGGTGGTATGGATATTTAGAAAATGTAGTTGAGTTGTTTAAATAATTGGAAAGTGTGAAATAATATAATATATTGAGTGGGATCCATTTATACCACCAAATTGGGTGGCATGGATGCGAGTGTTCTAAGGAAATTATCATAAGAAAAGACCATGACCATGGGAATTCTTATAAAAACACTATTGGTTTGATATACTTGATAATTGATATGGTGGCTTCCCATTACTGAGAAGTTATAGACTTACTTCGACTATGACAGCATCACCAAATCCAAAACCACAAGCAGGAATGTCATCAGCACCAAAAGTTGAGAACAAATGATCATATCGACCACCACCACAGATAGCTCGGAGCTTTCCTTCACGGTCAAAACCCTACCGAAGAATTCAATCATTTGAAAGAGGGAAAGAAAAAACAGCAGCAAATTTATACCATAGTTACAAATTAACACAACAATAGGAACCATTGCAATCAACAATGCCATTAGTTTTTCAGATTTTGTAACTGCAATGGGAAGCATGGTGAAAATACAATTTGGTTACAACAAAATAATGCCGGTAAAACTTTGGTATTTTGATCAAGCAATAGCAGTATATAAAGTTGTTTGTGTAGTATGTAGTACATACTCTGTTTTTTCCTTTCTTGTTTTTTATAAAGTAAATAATTCATTAAGGAAAAAAAATTACAGAATGAGAGGAAAGAAATATCTTTATGCATTTTATCTTCTTTCAGATCATGAAATAATGTTTTCACAGTATCTTCCGAAAAATTACAAAGCACTTTTTTTGTCAAAATTCATTTAAACCAAGAATATGGATTATTTAATCATGAACCTCAGTCTTTATTTGCCAAACTCGGTAATCATGCATGTGTTGAGTGCAATTAAGTGTACCATAAGAATATAAAATAGAAAATACAAGCCCGGAAAAATTTCTCAATATTTGAATAAACCTTTTGACACACTTGTCACAAAAGCAGGCCACGGTCCAATGAGAAATGTATCAAGTAACGCAACATAGGTAAGCCAAAAGCAAGAGTTTTGCTCAAGATGATCCAAAACTATGTATACTAGTGCAAACAATACTATCTATTTGGTATTAGCCATGATGAACGCCTGACCTCAAAGACAATGCCAGTGTAATAAGCAAGGCCACGAACAACTGATGCATCAAGTTGAAGCCATTTGGAGTAACCAAACTTTTCAGCCAGTGAGAATAGCTGTTTGAGATCTGCAATTGCCTCCCCACCCCCTCCGAGCCTCTCTAAATTCAACCAAATTGAGATTTCATGTAAGTTGTACACCTCTCTCCAAAAAAAAAATGTAAGTTGTACACTTGTTTTTAACAACCTAATACAGATAAGTTGTTTATAACCTAATAATGGAGAGAGTATATGAACTTTATGATGCCACAAATGGGCTTCAAGAAATAGGCAAAGAAACTGGGTTTTTTAATCTAACATGAGGATATGATATACAACAACAACAACCAAGCCTTATCCCACTAAGTGGGGTCGGCTGCGAGTGATATGACTTGCCACAAAAAAAAATGGAAAGAAAAAACTCTGCCAAAGCATAAATGACAGCAAGTAGCACACCCAATAATAATATGAAAGAGGTCCAACTCTGATACTCTCAAGCTAAACAAGTTTCCAAAATCTTGTCCAGAATACTTTGGGAAAATGAAGCTTCTGTCAACAAGTGAAAAAAACAAAATCCTTCACACTATGGAAAGGGATAAACTCTTTCATTAGCATGCATAACTTGGTAAATGATAAGTTGGCATCAGAGAGAGATCACATCCATGTTCTTACATTCATAAACCTACTCTCAAAATCTCAAACACAAAGGTACAACCGGCTATTATTTGTGTTTTTCACGCATTGACTATGAAATATAAGACTTTCATGAAATTTGTCATACTGTTGGAAAATTTAAATAATCAATTTAATGTAAAGAGTGAACCTTCTAACTCGGTCAATGACTTTACAGAAAGAACCTGCAATAGCTCCTGGACAGCCTCCTGTGATAGACCAAGAGCTTTCAACTCTTTCTTTATCTCATCAACTGGAATTTTCTCAATCTGTATAAAATTGAAAACGATAGTTTTTTTATTTTTTATTAAATACATATTTCACTCACAGCATAGCCATACTTAAATCTAAAGTAGACAAGGAAAAATGTGAGAATATGAAATTTCGGTAACTACAGAGACAGATATGAAATAATATGGATCCAAAAATAACAGAATAGAGGATAATGGATGACCACCCCATATGAAAGGTTAAGAACTTAGGACCGATAAAAATACCATTAAAAATTCACGTGTAAAAGTTGGCAAAAAAGACCACATGAATGGCTATCATGATATGCTAACCATATTTAATTTTTTTTAGGAACAAACAAGGATCAGGAGTTTTAGAGCTCCATCTACAATTATAAGATATAAACCCTAATAGAACCAATATGCATAACTCACTTTATCAATAATGACGCAAACCTTGCCAAACATATTTTCAGGTATTGAATAACACTTCAATACTTCTTGTAGAACCTGCAATAAAGGTAGACATACAACAAAATGACAAGGTATCGTTAAACTAAAGCCATACCTAGAACCACGTGAATAGGTTAAAATGAAAGTATTAAATGTTGTTTATTGTAGACTGTGCTAACTTACAAAATTGAAACAAACTACAAGCAAAAAATGGACAAACTGATGACACTTCACAACATGTTATAACTGCATCATTAAATGGAGAAAAGCAAGCATGATGCCCAAAAGAATCCTCAATAACAACCGTAACAAGGAATTGAAAAATGTTGTAATATTGTCCACAAGTATATAGGGTGTAGATCTATTACTCCTGAGTCCTTGCACAATTTAACCAAGCTTTGACAACACAATATGATAGCAATAAACCTTCAGCCCTCTGTTGCTGCCCTTAGCACATCTATTAAATCTACGGTCAGTAACTTTTCGAATTTCAACTATTAAATCTACATACATCTAATATTTAATATTCATATTCATTAAATTTGAAGACAGAAGCACCACATAGCAAATTACCAGCTTTTTAGCAGCATATCATGGCATTTTTGTGCATCTTTAAGTAATATTAATTAATACAAACTCCTTGCTCATATAACTTGTGGAGAAGTGGAAATGCAATAAAACAGCAGTGTGGAAGGAAACTTGATCCATCATTCATAAAAAGAAAATAAAACCCGCACCTTTCGACTAGAAACCTTAAATCCAACATCTGATTCTGTAATTCCTATTCGTTTGAAGAAAGTAACAATGGAAGATATAAGCTCTGCTTCAGCCTACAATGTTGAAAATAAGCATGGTGTTAAAGTCCATATCCAATATTAGAGTCCAATACATTCAATAATATTATTACTGCCAAAGTACAAATTTTTTAAATAAAGCACATAGTATGAACCAGCCACAAAAGTTCATGCAAAGCATGCCGAAGAATAATATTAACAAATAAAATAAAAATGTTACCTTGAGACTCAACTACAAAAAGAAGAAACAAGTTCATCTATTGTTGGAAAAGAAGCGTGGATGAAAGATAAGAGAGCATTAACTTATCAAAGAATATCTGACCCATAACTGCTATATTAACATAATTAAAATGACATTATCTATTAACTAATAAAACCTCGGTACAAGCTTCCTAGATCAATCATGAAACATTTGACCCCATTACATAAAAAGATGTGTATACCAACCAGGCAGCACATACATACCATAACCCCAGGAACACCGATGATATCCATATTCCACTGGTAGTGCTCACGGCGACGCCCCCTTGTCATTCTCTCATACCGCCAACATTGTCCAACAGTGAACCACTTCAATGGTAGTGATACGGACTTCCTGAAGAAAAAAGAACAATCATGAAGAAGAGAAGTCAATATTTGCATTCGAGAAAACATTAGTAATTATATAGGTTAAACTATAATTTTTAGACATAGACATAAGATCTAAACTGCAGATGTAAGCAAACCTAAAATGAGAATATCAAAATGAATTTTACCCTTTCTGTATCACCAGCCTTGCCAAAGAAGGAGTAAGTTCAGGCCTCAATGCAACACGGCGATTGCCTCGATCTTCAAAACAGTACAGCTGCACAATATAAATATATATAGTTTGATGTTCCATAAAAAAATAAAAATAATATTATAATAATAATAATAATAATAATAATAATAATAATAATAATAATAATAATAAAAAAGTGTTTATTTCTTCTCTTCACTAATGGAACTTATTTTTAGTAAAAATTTGATATGACGGTGGTAATTTTTTGAAGAACAATTCGAGCATGCTGTTTGTGTGACACAATTGTCATCAAAGCACAGGAGAACTCAATGGATTACCTCTAAATTACCTTACGGCCACATCATGACTCTGTTCTAGCAAACGCTAACTCCTATTGGATTCAAATAACAAAATAATGCTAACATGACTCGTTGCACATAACATATTGTCTGGTTATCACAATGTTATCTGTCCATAAGTAGCATGCAGGATAACAAAGACAAACCTTAACTGCAGAAACACTGAAATACCGGAGTCGATGACCAAAGTTTTTAATCAAAACATAAATGAACTTCTCCAAAGAAATTTTCTAATTGGAAATAGTAAATTGTTTCATGATGATATTTGTTGACCACCATGATTCATGAAACCCTGCTTCATCTCCTGTCTCTACACTTACATACAAAGAGGCAAAAGACCTGCCCCAAGTTTGTTTACAAAATCCTGATAATAAACTTCAAATGAGATATAATATCATGTACATGATTGACATCGTCCAAGATAATGCTACACCTGGAAGTACAAGATTGACATCGTCCAAGATAATACTACACCTAGTAGTTTGTGATAGACATTGAATCATAGTTACAGAATTCGCTGCCTAGACCAGAGAACCGCAAACCGGTTCGCGGTACTTTTTCGAACCGGTTCGCCCATAATTCATATGGAATTCTACAATTGTAGAGTACCGGAGTACCCCACACAAAAATCAAAATTTAATTAAATAAAAACTTTAAATTAATTAACTGGCCTTGGGAAGTGAACAACACTTTAATAGAAGTGACATCCATTGGCCCCACCAATATACATTGCTAGGCGTGGCTGGTAGTTTGTTTAAGGAATGAGGTGTAAGCTTTTATATTCATAACCTCCTCTTCCTATCAATGTGTAGCAAGTGCCCAATGTGGGACATTTACTTCTACTGTTTGTAAGCCACATGTTTCCATCAGGTTTAGATTCTAATTTTAATTGAATAGTTTTTCAAAAATAGTGTACCGATATTATATTTGAGCTAGCGTATCGACTATGTATACCCCCTATGTACTGAATTCTTTGAAAGTGATGAACTGCGTGCTCGAACCCGTACCACGTACCGAAGCGAATTGCGAACCGTGTAACTATGCATCAAATGGCATCACCAAGCTAAGCTAAGAAACACATAACTATCTTTGTTTTAAGCCTATTGAAAGTGTGAAGAACATAACATTTTCAGATAAACTCGTATATCCTAGCAATTTGAGGGTACAAAATTTGGATACTTAAAAAAGTGGAGTGGAGGGGAAAGTACTAAGATGAAATGAAGCAAAGTTGTTATAAATAATGTATATTTGTAATTATTTATAATAATTATACTCGGAGAATGGCAAAGTAGGAATTGGATACAGAACCCACGCTAGGCGTTAGGGTGGGTATTGAAGTTGTGTTGGAGTCTCACATTGCTACGGTTCACGAGCTGTCGTATATATGTGTGTGTGGTTGGGCACCTCATCTCGCGAGCTAGCTTTTGGAATGAGATTCAAGCTCATTTGCTCATTTAACACAACCAGAGCAAAAAATGGAACATAAGGGAACAGTTGTTATTCCATTGTTTTAGGTGTTTTAAATATAGAATGAGAAAAAGATTTGTTCCACACCATTCTCCCAAAATTAAAGAGAAATTAAAATTGGAGAATTTTATGGAATATGATGGAATCCATTCTATTGTATTTTGTGAAATCCAAACAATATAGCCGTTTATGATTCCAATCCAAATTTAAGGAGCCTATTGGTTCCAAGGAAATGGGGGAAGAGATTATTTACAACTTTAGTTGTTTATTTCAATTTTTTGCTGTAGGGTGGGAGCAAAATCTCTCCGGAGCCAATTTTAGCTACCATAATAAATTAGAGTTAAATAGCATTTTATTAATGTGACATTAAATATTAAAAATGGAAAAATTAATATTAAAATCTCTCTCCTTCATTTGTCTAATTCAACTGCAATGTTGAGATTGTTAGGGTGGACATTTGCGGTGGTTAGTCAGGTAACCTGGGATCTCCCCTTGGCGCGTGTGAATTTCCAAGTGGTGTTTGTCATTCCATCTATGGACAAAATAAAAATCTCTCTCCTTCCTCTTTAACCATTCCTCCCTAACCAAACACAACATTTATAATCTCTATTCTCCCCCTCCCTTCCTTCGAATCCCCTCCCCTCCCCATTGAACCAAACTAACGCTAATTCGAAACAAGTGAAAGAGTTACTACCTGGTCCTTAATCTCCTCTCCTGCTTTCCTAGTGAACAATGCCTCCGACTCAAGCACCGGAAAATCAATCTCCTCAAATCCGTACAACCTTGACACCTAAAATCATCGCAACAAACCATAAAAAAACAATCCATATCAAAACATTCAAATACCTATGAAGCACCAACACAGACAGACATTAGCCATTACATTAACACTACAATAATTATTTAAAAATGACATAATTGAATTGAATGTAATCACATATATATGTGTCGTGTGAAAAGACCTTCGATAAGAAGTATCTGTGCTACATAGCGAAATACAGTAATCAATTATAACCATAAAGTATACCTCTTTGAAATGATTAAAAAGCCAATTGCGCAATCGCATTTCTTCAGGCGGGAAATCACGCGTACCCTTAGGAGGATTCACGTCGATTTTCTGAACTTGACCGGTGACCGGAGGAGTAGGAGACAAAGCACCAGACCGACCGCCGCTGGTAGAATCGGTCTCAGCTGCTTGGGAGAGTGCACAGTGCCATCTGACGGTGGAGGATTTGACATTGAATGGGAACGGTGAAGAAGAGGGTTGGTGTGAGAGTGAACGGAAAATAGGGTTAATATAGTAATTGAAACGCGGTTGCGAGATGAGGAACGAACGCGAAAATGGAGTTGCCGGCATTGCTGTGAATGTGAGTGAAGCTAGCTTAACGATGGAAATGCAAGAGAGTTGGATAGGGAGGTTTTGTTTTGATATTGATGGGGTTTTATTTTGATATTAGTAAACTTACACGAGTAAATGACGTGTTTTCCAGCGGCACTTAACAACCGTTAGGGTAAGCGTTGGTAGTTAACTGTCGCTGACTCCTCTGATGCAGTTAATTGCCGTTGGCTCCTCCAGAGGTAGTTAACTGCTTCTGGCTTTCCTGTTTTTTATCATGATTTTACGCGTTTCGATCGAAAAATCAAAATAAATTGAAACTTATTCAGAATTCTACGAAACTTTACAGACACCTCTATAAAAATACATATAGATGATGTGAATAGTTTCATAACATTTCGAATAAGTCTCGATTTTTTTATTTTTTCGACCGAAACGCGCAAAATCGCAATTGAAGAAATAAAAAAATCGACACTTATTCGGAATGTTACGAAACTTTGCACATCATCTATATGTATTTTTATAGAGGTGTCTATAAAGTTTCATAGCATTTCGACTAAGTATCGATTTATTCCAAATTTTTGACCGAACCATGCAAAATCGCAATTTTTTTCAAGTGTGAGTCCGAAAAAGTGTCCTAGAGGTTGAACTTTTTCACGCTTTTTTGCACTCATGTTTAGAACAAAAAAATAACATCTCCCGCAAAAAATTTAAATTTTTCGACAAGGGACGGATTAAATATGAATTTTTAACGCACCTAAAATTTAAGACACGAAAACATCAAAACGTCAACCTAAAAATTGAATTTTGTCTGTTTTTTTGCAGACAACTTTAAAAATATATATAGAGAGGGTCTGTAAAGTTTAGTAGAATTCTGAATAAGTTTAGATTTATTTTTATTTTTCAACCGAAACGCGTAAAATCACAATAAAAAGCAGCAAAGCCAGAGGCAGTTAACTGTCGCTGGAGCCAGCGGGGCGACAATTAACTGCCTCTGGAGGAGCCAGCGGCAGTTAACTGTCAGCGCTTAGGCTAACGGTTGTTAATTGCCTATGGGGTAAAAGCGTCATTTACTTGTGTCAATAGGAAGTTTCATATGTCAGAAAAGCAATTTTCTTTATTTTGGGCCTTAAACACTGATAACTATACTTTTGACCCGTGCGACGCACCAATAAATAATCTTTAACCCGTAAGATCATGGGTCGATCAATAAACGCAAATTAGATTGTTAGAGGTACAATATTACAATCAAATGATAATAAAAAAAATCGTAAAGAAAAAAGATAAAAAGAATATAGAATTATATTGTTGCACGGGTCAATTTTATTTATTACTTTTATATTTAAACATCAAAAATTAATGCAGTTCATGGTTTCTAACAAATTATTTAGAGTAGCCGAGTTTGCATGAAAATTAGGGTATTTTGTTTGTAAACATATTAAATAAATGTACAACAACTTGTCAAAAAAAAATCTACAGAAACAATAGGTTAAGTTGCTGCAGACCTAATAAAATTAATAAATAGTAAGTATAAGGATTAAAATATCTATTAAATTTTTGCTTTGAAAAATATTCACGGTTATTAGAGAGAAATGAAAAATATATATGATGCAAATTTAGAGCCAAAATTTTAGGATAGAGTTGTTGCAAACCTAATAAGAGATTAGTGGAGGAAAAAAATTAGGTTAAAACTTAACAAAATTAATAAATAAGGATTTCTTAAAAATTGTTCTTCTTCCTGTTCACTCTCATACCAACTAAAATATCTCAGCGTGAGTTAACTCGCAGATATTAAACTCAGCTTGACTTAAGTTACGTTCGCTAACTCCAAGTTGAAGTATAATCCTGCGTGAGTTAACTCATGTAGGTTATAACCCAGCATAAGTTAACTCGCGCAGGTTATAACCTAGTGTGAGTTAACTCATGTAGGTTATATTTCAGCTTATTGAGCGGGGGTAACTCATACGGGGGTATTTTGGTCAGTTTGTGTGAGAGTGAGTGTTTTTTGTTGGAAGAAGAGCAATTTTCTAATTTCTTATCCAACTCTTCATGATGTTTCTCATCTCCATGTGTCCTCTAAATTTTCAATTTTGTAGTTTTTGATTATCTGGATCGTGTTTTGGAATTTTTAGAATTTAGAAGCTGAAATCCATCAAAGCACAAAAGTTTGCAGATTTTCCTATTAAATCCCATACATTTTTACCTCAACAGCGAAAAATCATGTGTTTTATTTGTTTGGCATATACAATCTCAATAAATATTTGACATTCAAATACGTTTTGGGTGATACAATTTAATTTGTGTCAAACTCCCATGAGACTAGTTTTTTTGCGACAATCGAATTCATTACATTCACATATTTCAGATTCTATAAACTAAACATGTAAAACACGAGTTCGGCTTGAAGAATCTAAAATATATTACCACAAAAAGAACACGATGTAAACATGTGCTTTGATAGATATTGGACCATGTGAGGTTCGTATCTAATCCATCTAAAGTAGAGATTGATGTTCTCAAACAATCGTGTCTAGCAGTGAGAGACATAGGCATAGATGACACAATCATTAACTAACAATTTATCAAGGTACTATCGAGAAAGGTATATGGCATCGAAACCCTTAAACAGTGTAAACATCATAGCACGCGAGTGTCGACCCTTCGTGTATCCTTAAAATCCTTGACCCAACATCCTGGAAATGTTGGAATATCCATGTTTACATCTCTCTCTCTCTCTCTCTCTCTGAGAGAGAGAGAGAGACTGACTTGTCATCTGGGCCATTAGGATATGACTTTTGAGGTTGTGTCAGCGCCTCCTGGTGCTCAACCTCCTCGTATTGGCTCTGCTAGCTCAAGTTCGGCCTCAAGAACACGATAAGACTCCAACTCTAAAGACGGTTCGGGTGTGTCACGTCTGATCTTCTTCGCACACTCATGTTTAGCCGAGGACGTCATGCTCATTGTGTGCCTGAAAGACGATGAAAGCGTGCCTCCATATGGACCATATATGAAATAAATCAAAATATAATTACAAATTAATATGCCAAAAAAAATTCCAAAATGAATGGAAATTAAACATCCTTGGGCCTATTTCAGATTTTAGAACCGAAATACTGAACAATACATTACGAGTTCTAAAATCCAAAAACAACCAATACTCGTAAGAAAAAAAAATCAAATAAACCACCGAAAGTTTGAGCAAATGAAAACTAACGTTTTGTTTAATGGTGGAAAAGGTCTCAAAATCGGTCGATTGGAACAAATTGACTTGAAATACAACACAATGTACCACAATTCATTTTTCTTTTTTTTTTTGGGGGGGGAGGGGGGGGACTTGAGTGTTTTAGGTCACAAAAAAAGTAGCTGAAGAAATAAGGGAAAAAGGTTGGACAAGTCTCATATATTGTCGTGGTTTGGATTCTATAATCCGAACGAGGAAAAATGGAAAAGAAAGGGACACTTTGATATTTAGTGAACCCCCTAGTCTTATTTTATAAGTCCTTATGATATTATTTGCCTTGTCGTTGTACGCGAACCTTGAGATCTTGAGGGAAGCCAAACTAATGTTTTTTTTCAAGGTAATCTAATCCACCGAAATTGACATTAGGGATAATCGAACATAGAATCTCGGGAGAAGCACACTCTAATTTAATGTCTCAAACCAACAACACTAGATCAACCAAAATGGATTTCAATAATTTAATGTTAAACAACTTCGACTCTTAATTTGAGGTCAAACAATTGAAATACTCCATCTGGTCCTTATCAAAAGAAGAAAAAGCAAATAACATCAAAACCGATGCATCATTAAGCTATAACTTTTGAAATATTTTTACAAATATATTTTTATAAAAAGTCGTGAAATATTAAATACATCAACTAATATTAAAAAGATAAATATTAAATTAGAGGTAGAAAAATATTTTAAATAATAACTATGTCTTAAAAGTTACGACATTTTCTTGTATATAAGACAAAATTTATGTTTAAAAAAATTATTATAATAAAGACTAGAGAGAATATGTAGTTGTGTGGTGCATTTAAAGCGAGAAATCCGTGAGTTTAACTCAGTTGGTAAGGACATTACATGATATATACAAGGTTCAATGTTCAAACCTTGACATCCGGGTTTTTGCAATAATGTTATCATCTTGTTGCAAATTTTAGCCCTTGTCTAGCTAGCTAGCTGGCAGCATACATAATAATGTTGTAACATTTATCCCTTACGATAGAAGAAATCCGCTAAGATTAAAACTGAAAGAAACTTCGACAATTCCAAGTTCTAATAATTTTATCTGAACCAAAGGAAAACTGATGTAAGTGGGCAGTACCATGTAGAGGAACTAAAATAGATGTCACGCATCTAGGACAACTGAGAAATTAATTGAGCCATATGTTACACATTTTTGGTGCAGGCAAACAAAATCCCAAAGAAAAGGATCATCATGATTGGGGCATATCACAATCACAACCAACATGAGCAACACGGTTTCCTCTAAGTGTCGTTTGGTTCTTTGCCATTAGGCATTAGCGACTTGAATTATTGGGTCTCGCTATAAAAAATAATAGGGCTAACAAATTTATTCTCAATAATACATTTATGTCATTTTTTGTCAAAAAAAATAAATACATTTATGTCATTCCAAGATAGACATAGACCATTTGTAAGAAAAATAAATAATAGTATAGACCGACTCAACAAGTTAACTCATAGTGGACTTTTGTCATCTCTTGTACTAAAAAAACAATTCATACTTATAAAGACACAAGTTTAACTTTCACCGTTAACGTTAAGATCGACAATTTATAAGTACTTATATGTTCCATGAATTTGAAGACATAACTTTGATGACAGTGACGAGTACTAGAACTCAACTCACATAAATCTTTTTCAAAAAAAAAGTTTAAATACTAAGCAATATTGCATTAGCATGAACAACATTATTTAATTTAGGTTTAATTAAATAAAAATAATTGAATAACTTGACAAAAACAAAATAAAAATGGAACAGATTTGTCTAGTGTAAAGCTAGTGCGCTTGTTGTGCACAAACAAAGCAGTCCAACACGCTTTGATGCTAGGACAAGCAAAGTATGCCATGAGTTCTAATCACAAAGAGGAATGAACACAATTAGTTCGACAATTGGCATCTTTAGATTGGAGCCTCAAACGTGAAGGAACCCATGTGTTTCTTTAACACTTTGTCAAAAACAAAATTGTGTTTCTTTAACGCGTTACTGGTATCTCTATTAACTTTTTTCTGGATTTTATGTTAATTTATGAAATAGGTTCATTTGGTGGAAAACAAATGCATGATAATAATAATCCTCCAAAAAAAGTCATTTTTTATAAATAAAATGTTAAAATATATTCAAAAAGTAAATATCAATTAGTTATTGAAAGATGAAACTGCACAAATATAGATGGAAAAAAAAATCACGAAAGGAAGAAAGAAAAAGCATGAAAGGTTTAAATATGATTTAATTTTATGCAGTTATAACGTTTTTTTTATTTTAGCTCCGTAAATTATTTTGTTTGATTCAATCTTGTGAAAATTAAAGAGATTGTTAAAAGAGAGTGAGGCTAGCATTTTACCAAATTTTATTCAAAATAGATTGCAATTATCTAAAAAAATGATTTTAATTTTGAGAACATTTCTCTAAATATAATACAACAATTATAAGCAAGTTCCCCTCAATACAAGCTACTACTAAATTTGTCTTCTTGGAGGTTTCCTTTCTATGACTAATTAAAAGTCATAGAAGATGACTAATTTGGTGGCTGTTTACAAGTGTGATCACCAGAACCATGTCTTCCCTAATAGCTGCTATAGGAGTTTGGAGGTTAAGCTACATATTTTATAAGAGGTTGCACTAAGAATAAGCCAAAACAAACAAGCTAAAGGTTGTCATTATGTTCATGTTTGCGGCAACTTGATTTGATATATTATTTTTTATAAAAACAAATTGATATAATTGAGGCTTAGTAGTTTGTATGGACCAGCACGGGTGATCATTTTAGAATTTAGAGTATGAATGAATTTGGTATATACACACAAGAGGTAGGTCAGAAATATCACGCTCATATATATGGGGACCAAGAAATTGGGGTTCATTAATACATACATTATTGTTTTTTAATCAAGACGTCACACATGATCGGGAGGTAGTGTAGTGTGTCTGTGTGTATACGTTTGTTTGTCATTCTAAAATTGAGTTTTATTTTTTTTTACTAAAAATGAATTGTTTTAGACAAATGACAATAGATTCTTCTCAAAATATTTTGCTTTAAACTACAATATTTTATCATGTCTGGCAACAGTTGAAAATGTTGTAGAAATGGTGAAAATGCTGCCTTAGACTACATGAGATATTTTTCAGGCTTCTTTTATGCGTGTGTTGCCTGTTGAGGCTTCATTTATGTAATTGTTGCGTAAAAGTGAAACAATAAAAACACCTATAAAATGTCTGCAAAGCTTATTGGTAACATTTTTAGCCACCACAGTTCAACTATGACTAACACTTCTTTTTTTTAAGTCTCAGTTACAGTTACAGAGACCCTCCCCTAATCCCCTTGAGATCAGATAAATTTTTACAACCAATCATCCAGACCGAAAGATATTAAGAATCACAATAAAAGTTAGTATAATCTTTACACATATTGTAGGTTGGAAAGGTTTCAAGTCCTCCATGAGACAGTGATGCGAACAGCTAATATATTTTCAAAACATATTGGTTCCACTTCATATGATATGTTTAAGCAGGCAATTGTAATTTGGAGGGGAAAAAATCCCCAAAAATAAGATTATATACGTTTCAATCTGTTGTAAAACAATTGCCAGGATGAATGAATTCAAATACAAATTACGACTACAAAGGAAGAACAGCCCTTTCAAATTTTAACTGAAACATGAGTAGTTTTATTACCCAAAGAAGCTGAAGCAAAATCAAAACAGAAGAAGACATTGCGTTTCTTAAGAAAGGTGAAACAAAATAGAAATGTAAATGAGAAAACCTAGAATAAACATACAAATGAAAGCCAAATGCTCAACAAGTAGTGCAAGCATTAGGTAAAAGTTACAAGCAAGACCACCGGAAAGCCAACTCCACTTGTTTTACAAAAAGAAAGCACCAATTCTAGTAAAAAAAAATGAAATTGAAATGAGATAATTGCAAAGACGGTCTCTTTGGTTAACATGATAGGGTGATAGGATATGATAAAACTATCAATTCAATCTGTTATTCGGTGCGTCAATAAAAAAGAATAAATTAAACCTATTTCTAATCTTATTCTACACACCCTTTGTTAATTCTATCCTTAATTTTTTTGGGTTAGATAGTAAAACCTTCTTACTCCATTATTTCTTTCATCCATTGACCTTCTCTAGCTCTCCCAGGTACCCCCCTCCCCCTCCATCAATTTTTTTTTCATCGATTCATTCATTATTTCTTCCCGAAGTTGCTATTTGAGTGGTTGATTCATTACTTCATCAATTCATTCATTATTTTTTTTTTCTTTCAATTGATCCATGTTTTTACGATTGTAACAATTGAAGTGAAAAATTCAATTTGTTAATTGGAAAAAAAATGTTGATTGAAAAATCTATATGTAACATTGAAGATAAAATGCTATCATAAGATCGTTTTTTTGTTTAAGGTCCCTACAAATAAGCGAGCTTCAAACATTGACCCCTATTTAAATTTTATTAAATTTTTTATCCTCAATGTTTTTTTCCGTTTGTAAGTTTGGTCATTGCCGTCAAACTTTGTTGACTATGATAATCTAAATTTGTTTAATTATGCTTAAATTTTTAAGATTTTGAACAATTTTTTGCACAAGTGTTAAGAACATTACGAAAAGTTCATATGCAAAAAATTATCTCAAAATTTTATTTCTACGTCCAGATTTTTGTTACTTTTATTTTGAACTTTTTTCTTTTAAAATAATTAATATTTAATTTATTTCATGTTAAAAAATTCTGAATTTTAGTAAACAAACCTTTTGTGATGTTCTAAACTTGTATAAAAAAATCATTGAAAAATTTAAGAGTTTTTAGAAGAGCATCGCCGGCGTGAACGAGGTGGCGAAGAATCCAAACTCTCTCCTCCTACTCTTTTCACCACCTCGTTCACGCCGGCGACGCTCTTCTAACATTCGCTTGCAAATTCATCTAAAACATCAATTTCAACAACTTAATCACACGAAAACTCAACAATCCTCACCATTGAAAATTCCAGCAACAACCTTTTCGAGAGAGAAGTAGAACCAGTCGATTTTCAAGGTTCGGATCGGGAAACAAAGAGTGGGAGCGAAGATTGAAGAGAGCGAAGTAGTAACAAAGAGAAACAGTAACACAATTCTTGTTTTTTTTTTATAGCAAATTCAGGGAATGACCGAAAATATTTGTAGGGTGAAATATTTTATGGATCTGAAAGAATAAAAAGGAATAAGGGAGAGTGATAAGCTTTGACAAAAATTATTGGAAAATTTGTAACTATCCTTAAACTCTTAAATTTTTTAACGATTTTTTTATACAAGTTTAGAACATTAAAAAGGTTCGTTTATTAAAATTTAGAATTTTTCAACATGAAATAAATTAAATATGATTTTTTTTAAAAGACAAAAGTTCAAAATAAAAGTAACAAAAATCTGGATGTAGAAATAAAATTTTTGAGATATTTTTGTAGCACATGAACTTTTTGCAATGCTCTTAACACTTGTGCAAAAAATTGTTCAAAATCTTAAAAGTTTAAGCACAATTAAACAAATTTAGATTTAGTAGGGACTAAAACTGAGTGCATAATTTTTTTATATGGACTAAAAACACTATTAAGATTAAGTAAGGACTAAACTTAAAAGATCCTAGGGACCAAAAACATATGATGTCATTTACCACATGGTAGTCATGTCACTTGAAATGTCCATGTAGCATGTCTGGGTCAACATTCTGTTAGCCTAGTCAGCACAGTTTGACGGCAAAGACCAAACTTACAAAAAGATAAAAACGTTGGGGATGAAAAATTTAATAAAATTTAAATAGGGACCAATGTTGGAAGCTCGCTTATTTGTAGGGACCTTAAACATAATTAATCCTTTTTTTTACAAGACTATCATAAGATCGTGAAAGGTTGATTCATCAATTTGTCTTCTAAATAATGTTATCATATTCTTTCATATCTTTATCCACCTCATTATCATATTATGTCTATGTCATATCATACGCATTAAGGACCCTCACATCTTTTAAACTTAAACATCAACGATTTTTAAAAGATATTAAAACCACATTTCTAATCAAAATTTGAAGGTGTTAAAGTATACGAATCATTTCATCTCTTTTATATATCTAATATATATTGTTTATTTCAAATCTATGTCAAACTAATCAATCACACAACACCGTTTAATTCTAAAAATGCAAGTCAGTGTTGCTTTGACATAGAAAAGGGACAGTACAGCAATCCCATGCCATGGGAATCCCAAACCCATAGCCGGAGGGGTGTGTCTGACTTGTGAGAATTAGATGGATGTTGGATATCTTAGCAGCTAGTCCCGCTGTTTTCAAAATCTTCATCACACTTTCAACATCAAACCCAACGGATACTATTTCTTCATTCCCTTTCAGTTTTCCATTTCACGCCTTACCCTACGGATGCTCAAAGGTCATTGACTCTTTGCAAGTCCCTCATCAATCTAAGGGCATACCAGTCATTTCACCTTCAAGTGGGTCCACTCAAAATTAAAACGATTATCTCCATTAAACCGGCTATAATCTTCATTACAAAACCTTTTCAATAAGCATAGCATATTGATATTCATCCATCGGCAAATACAAGAAATGAAAATTCACCCAATTAGAAAATTGAATTATTTAAATCCACCTCACTGATTGTGACTCATCCACACTCCCTCGACTCTTCACCTATATATACGTTGTTTCCGTTGCTTCATACTTAATTTACATCTCTCTTCAAAATTACACAATTTTTTTCATATTCATTCATCAACAACATACACCAACAAATGGGTCAGGTTAGTTTCAATTTCACTTACTTACTATCCTTATCCTTTAACAAATTTGATTAATGTAAATTTATATCGTTTTTCATTCCATCAAGAGAAAGTTAAAATTTTCTCGAATTCAATTAATTTCTTTTCACTCAGTTTTTTATTTTTATTAGCAGAAAGATGAGATAAAGAACGACGATATCCCTTCTGTCGTTTTGAAATTGGACTTACATTGCGAAGGATGCGTCAAGAAGATCAAACGCGCTGTTCGCCATTTCGACGGTACAATTTCTATCATTCACTATGATATTAACAATTTAAGAGCTTTTCATTTTCAATGGAATTCTAAAAATTGATGATGAATCGATGATGCAGGTGTGGAAGACGTTAAGGCAGATACGCCAAATAACAAACTAACCGTTGTTGGAAAAGTAGATCCTAACAAAGTTCGTGATAAACTGGCGGAGAAAATTAAGAAGAAGGTTGAGCTTATTTCCTCCCCTCAGCCTAAAAAAGACGCCGCTGTCGCCGATAAACAACAGGAGAAGAAGAATCACGATGAGGAGAAGAAGAAACCGGACGAAGATAAAAAATCTGAGGAGAAAAAACCCGAAGAAAAATCCTCCAAACAGGTTAGAAATTTCATTACCTTTTTTGATACCGTTAGCAGTGACGAAATGGAAACAAATTTCATCGCAATTGATTCAGAATTGACTCGTTTTCTTCCTTTTCCGTGTTGATTAAGTTAAAGAGACTTGTTCCTCCACGCTTTGTTCTCACTAACCGTTTTTAATTCTTTCTTTTTTCAGTCGGTTCAAAACACAGTCGTTTTGAAGATTAGATTACATTGTGATGGTTGTATTCAAAAAATTGAAAAGATTATCCTCAAAATCAAAGGTTAGCTAGTCATCATAGCATTTTGGTCTTTATTTTCAGTAAACTAGTATTTTACTTTTAATTAATTAAGATTCTTTTCATATGAATTGATTATGGTATATATAATATAAGACCTCATATCCACTTGTGTGTATATAAAATTATACTATGAATAAATAATTAGTGCATTGTTAATTATTATTTTTCAATTGGCTAGTTTTTTTTTTTTTTTTTTTGGTACAAATTGGCTGGTATTCTTTATTAGTTGTTAAGTTAGTATTTTTCGCATTCGATTGAATTTGAGTTCTTATTATTCAACTCCTTCAGCTTCTCGTTTGCTACTCAACCCATGTGTTATTAATTACTTGATTAAAATTGTGGTGGTAGGAGTCGAATCGGTGACAAGTGATTTAGGGAAAGATTTGGTGACGGTAAAAGGAACGATAGACGCAAAGGAAATTGTACCATATCTGGCGGAGAAGCTGAAGCGCAATGTGGATGTGGTTCAACCAAAGAAAGAGGATGGTAAGAATAAAGAGAAAGACGGGGGGAAACAAAAATCAAAAGAAGATCAAAGTGGTGGTGAGAAGAAAGAGGGAGAAAAAGCAAAGGAAGTTGGAGCTAAGGTAGAGGTTAATAAAATGGAGCATCATGGTTACGGGTATGGACATCAAACTCCTATGTATTGGTACGACGGATATGAACCGGGTCAAAGCAGTGGTGGTGGTGGTAGTAACTACGCGATGCAGGTTCAGCCGGGGTATTCGAATCAACAAGTGCACAATTATAATTATGTGAATCAAGAAGGGTATAATTACAATTATGTGAACCAACACCAACAAGGGTATGATTATAATTATGTGAATCATCAAGGCCAAGGTGGGCATATGGTGGAACCTCAGTATCAATATCAGCAACCTCAATTTTACTTGCATCCAAATCAACCTCCTCCACAAATGTTTAGTGATGAAAATCCAAATGCTTGTTCCATGATGTGAGCATTTTACCATTGAGGAAAACATAGATAGGGACATATTTTTGTTTTTGGAGTATACACGTGCAAGTTGTAAATAACATTAATTAATACAAGTATTAGTTTATTTTAATTAGTTTAGGATAAGATTTTTATATAATAAATTAGGTTAGAAAAGTATATAGTTGAACTGTGCCATTGGCGCATGGTTAGTGACGTACGGCCTGCTAGATGAGAATCCAGTTTTGGTGAAAAAGACAAAGATGGAGTAGCTGTTCTTTTTGTTTGTTGTGTGCTTCTAGTTTATGCCGTAATAGTATTATAAAATTCAATATATATAAATAAATCATTTTTGGAGCTACATTCGGATCATCTGCTGTTTCTAGCAAACTTGCAACAAATTAGTCATCTATTTTATTACATAAATACACCAATTAGTCATCTATTCTATCAAAGTTATTGTGCTTTTTTCTTTTCTTGACAGAAAAGTTAGTGTTTTTAACTACATAGAGTATGTTTTGCCGTCGTTGATATGTTCTGGTGTTTTTCACTTGCAATTTTACGGTTGCAATTCTAGATTATACTAGAAAGCTGATAAGAGGGACCAACGACTAAAAATACTAGTCAATTAACGGTAGAGTCTCATGGATTGAACTTGGAGACTTACGGTATTGTCACCATTTTAATCGTGATGTCAAACACGCACTGTCAAACTATCCCGAGACGACTTTCACTCATTAATCAATATTCAATGGTGAATCTTAATTGAGTTTATATCATCATAGATGGTTATTTCCATAGTTCAACTCTCAACAAGAGTATTCAATTGTTATAACTAAGTTAACGAGTGAACCCAACTCAAGTACCACAGTAACACAATCAACCATAAGAGTTTTAGTGACTGTTTCAGATGGTAGGAGAGTTTAATGACTTAAATACAATATTAGCATACCACTTTATTGTAGACTTATATTTGAAAATTATTTTATACTCTAATAATAATTCATAGTTATCTTTGCTCAGAGGAATTCATGTTTGTTTTCTCTTATTTTGTTTAATTATTATTGATTAAATTAGAGAGGGCCATAAATTTTTACTTTCAAAAAATGTCATGGATCGTCTTAGATTTTCAAGACAGGGCAAAGCAGAACAAACTAAATAGTATAAAACAGGTCGAGATATGTGTATTGATCTTCAACCGTTTTTCTTGTCTCTAAAGTAAATAGTTCTTGAAATGAAGACTAAGGAGGGTGTATTGAACTAGGATTTTAAAGGACAATTTTTGGTTAAAAAAGTCTTGAGGATTTTAAAAGACTTTGTAGGATTTTGATGAGTTTGATGATTTTAAAAGACTATTAAGGATTTCAATGGATTTAATTCATAAGACTTTAAAGGATTTGAAATGATTTTATGGATTTAGATTTCAACAAATTTTATGAATTTTAAGAAATAATTAAAAAAAATGATCATAACACACACTCTCTTTCACAAAATCTCAATAAAAACTCTTTTATTTATTTTACTTTATTTTTTACGGGAGAGCTATATATATATATATATATATATATATATATATATATATATATAGAGAGAGAGAGAGAGAGAAGGGAGGAAGAGAGAGAGGGGGGGGGAAGAGTGAGAGAGAGAGAGGGGGAGAGGAAAAGAGAGAGTAAGAGAGAAGGGAGAGATAGTAAAAAAATTAAAAGAAAAACAATCCTAACAAATCTTATGTTTTCATGAAAAACTTTTTCATTCTAAAATTTCACTATAAAATCCCACAAAATCCATCAAAATATGATTTATTAAACAATTTTTCGAAATTTGAATGATTTTAATACCAATTGACTTTTTTTAAGTGATTAAGAGTCTTGATTGAATACCACATGACTTTTTTTAAATGACAAAGAATCTTGATTGAATAACACAAGACTTTCTTTAAATTGGAAAGAGTCTTGATTGAATACCACAAGACTTTTTCATGATAAAAAAGTCTTTTAAAATCTCATAGAATCATGATCCAATACACCCCCCTAAAATTGTACGGAAATTTTATAATCTGTACAAATAGCGAAGAGTATATCTTAAAGTGACTAAATGGAGTTGTGTGGTTTTGACACAAAATTTGATGGTAAACTTCATTCAAATATATGGTTAATCAAATAAACAAGTAAATCTTATTTGATCACAACTTCAAATGAAAAATATTTGAGCACAGAAAAGTTAAAAGAGAAAAGAATAAAATAATAAAAAAGTGATGTAATTAACTTATTTGTCTATTATTTTTTTTCATTTGTGTCTCCTTGCTCAAATATTTTTCATTTGTGATTGTGATCATGCAAGAGTTGATCCTAATGACACAATCACCATAATTTTAAATATCATTAACTACAATTTTTTTGGTAACCAATCAGTTCTTAAATGAAGTGGACTCTACTAATTTATTGTGGAATTCAATGTCTAAATTGTGTCAAAATCATAAAGTAAATAATGATACCACAAACATGACACCTCCAAAGGAGCAGGCAGAGGTGCATTTTCTGGATCTTTTGGTAGGACAATGACACATTCTCTCCTGCAAAGTAGTGGTCTGCATGAAAGATCTATGAAGCTACGTGTAACCACAAAGGACCTTCTTCTCAAACCCACCACACACACATACACAGTTAGTAAACTTTCAACATTTTGAACTGGACATGAAAATAAAACGACAATGACCACATTCCAATTCCACCGACGGCTTTTTGATTAGCTGAGTCATGCTAATAAGCAACCAATGATGTGTTTAGGTTCCTCGTCAGCTCCCATGTCTTGGTTCCCAAACGCTTGCGTGGAGTGGGCCTATAAAATCCATGCACATTCAACTAAACCCACTTATTTTCAATTTTATAACAATATTTACCATTTCTTTTATACCTTCTGGAGGGTGTCTCAGAAAGTTTAGAGTCAGCACCTTTAATCATTAACCTAATTAATTAGGTGAAAAATAGATATATATATATATATATATATATATATATATATATATTTTTATATTTTTTTTATATAAATCAAGTGTTTATGGTGTATAGATTAATTCTTCGAGTCAGAGAAAATTACAATCAACGACATAGTTCTTTCTTAAAAGATTTGACACCAACAAACTTTAATTAAGTTGAAATACAAACCATCTCAACTAGATGCACAAATATAAATATATGATTCGATAACCAACAACCATTTTTGGGATTCACCACGTTTACTTAAGAGCATTTTTATTTTAGTGAATATATTTTAGAGGTTGCTTTAAACACATAAAATCATAACTTAAACATTTTTTTAAGCCTTTGAAGGAGAATTTCGTGGTAGAGTGGGTTGCATAAACTTGTGCAGGGTATGTTATATAATGTAGAGTTCAATAGCAATCAAAAATAACAAATTAAATAGTATATTGGGCTAAATAAAAACTATTAAAGTGTTGGCTTCTATCAACAATGAATTGATTCAAGTGGTAAAGAATTTAGACCCCTTAAAAATATGGTTAGATGTCCAATTTTCGACTCTTGCGAATGAAAAAATCCGATTGAGAGGGAAAGAACCCACTTTGTATATCTCACATGTTTCTCAACAGATATTAGTCATTGTTATGCGATAATAAAAATCTTCGTACCAATAGTGTATGATAACCCAAAAAAGTGTGGTCCCTTGAATGTTGTTTAATTTTTACTGGTATTAAACTAAACAATGTTTGAGTTATTTAAGAGAAACGTGACAGTGCGGGAATACCTATAAAACAAATTTTGAGTTGTCCTTCAACGGAGAAGTTGCTCTAATTAATTGAAGAGCAATGCAATTTATCTAGAAAAATAACATTAAAAATTCTTCAAGAATAAAGAGCAGTCAATAATAATGCATTATTTGCCACAATTTAAGGAGCTGTAACTGAAAAATAAGAAATGAACAAATAAATCATACAATTAAAACTTGTCAACTGTGTCTTGAAAAATTCTTGATGCTATTTTTCTAAAGAAATAGCATTTTCCTTAATTGAATTCCCTTCTTCTTTTTTGCAATCATCCCTTCTTCTTTTTTTCTTTTCTTTCAGGGAAGTCATAAAGTTCTTTTGATTTATGGGATGACAACCATTTTGAAACAAATCAAATAACTCAAATACTAAATTATACGAAAAATACCTTTAAAATGGTAAAATACTCAATTCAAGATTTAATTTTTTAGAAGAAAGTAAGATTAAACTGCATACATTGTACATAGAAATACGTATAAAACCACATATTTTTTCAACGATATTGTATTTTTTAATTCCTTGTTTCGTCTTTTAGGTATAGTTTGTTTTTTGTGCGCAGCCATGTTAATAAACTACCTTATCATTACTGTTTATTCGTTTAATATATAAATTGTGTTTGTTTTTCTTTGAAATAATATATAACGGTAAGTGTGATAGCTATATTTTTTTATTAAAAGGAAAAGAAAAGACAATTTTTTTTATTAAAAGGAAAAGAAAAGACAAGAGACAAGTAAATTAATCAACATTTTGCCTCAAAACTCCAAAAGAGTCGGCCAACAAGGTGAAAACTAATTGCGGGGGAGGAGAACTCTGCATCTTCAAAGTGTTCATTGCTCCAAACTTAACTAGTCAATCATCAATTTCATTGTCTTCCATCAAAGTGCGAGAATATTTAACCGTGCAAAGAAGAGATGATAACTTCTTAATGAGAAAAAGAATAGTTGCATAAGGATGAAAATCAATGCTACAACCTCCTATATAATCAAATCTAGAGCCGTCTTGGAGTCCGATCACAAAATAACTGACCTATGACCAAGGTCTCATGTTAGATGAAGGCCTCTCCAAATTGTTGAGAGTTCAACAAATAAATTTAACGCTCTCCCTCAAGAACCTGAGAAACCATGAATCCAAATACCATTAACATATCTCAAGAGGCAGCCAAAACCTACATTGCCTAGGTTTCCAATAGAAGAACCACCCACATTGACTTTGATATAACCATATGTAGGACAATATCTTCAGACTTGGCGAAGGGCGAGACAATAATCGGAACAACCAAGAGCATGAATCATCGAAGAGTGATATTACATAATTTCCATTTAGAAGTATTTAATCTCAAAACCAAAGTTTGCCAAAAAAAAAAACTCTAAAAAGAGTTTCTATGCCCGGGAAAATACACCCCTATAAAATTTTCGGTTTGATTTACACCATTGTAATTTTTCTTTTTTCTTCCGGAATACCCCCCTCCCACATCCAACTCACCAAATCCGCCTATGTGGCATTGACTTGTTTTTTTTTGTAGGCCACATAAGAAAATTAATTTTTAAAAATTCTAAAAAAAAAATAAATTCATTTATATTAATTTAAAAATAAAAAATAATTTAAAAATTTCCAAAATTAATTTTTTAAAATTAAAAAAATTGAAAAAAATTCTGGACATTTTTTTATTACCAATTTTTTTTTGTAAAAAAATATAATGTTTTTCCAATATTTTAATTTCGAAAAATATTTTATAATAATATTGGAAAAAAAATATCTGAATTTTCAAAAATGATTTTTTTGTACAAAAAAAATTTCCGAACAAAAATTTGACCTTTCAACCTTTGAAATTTTCTTTAATTTTAACAATTTTTTTTTTATTTTAAAATATTCCAGAACTTTTGAAAAAAAAATCTGACATTTTTTTAGAATTTTGTAAATTTGATTTTTTTTAATTTTGAAAAATAAATTTCAGAATTAGTTAATTTCGAAAAAAATCTGATTATATTTCTTGATTTTTTAAATTTTGGAAAAAAATCTTATAGTTTTTTTTTTCTGATTTTTCTTAAATTTTAAAAAGGTTTGGTTATAAAAAAAATTTCGTAAATGAATTTATATTATTTTTTGGATTTTTTTTTTAAAACTTACAATTTTTTTTATTTTCAAATTAATATAAATGAATATATTTTTATTTTTTTAAATAAAAATCAAATTTTTAATTCTCGAAAATTAATTTTCAGCTTTTTTAAAATTAATATAAATTCATTTTTATTTTTTAATTATTTTTATTTTTTAAAAAAGGTATACATGCCACGTGTACCCTTAAAAAAATAAAGAATATTATACAGTCAGCATGCCACGTAAGCATATGTGCACAGTCAGCGTGCCACACAGTGTACCACGTCAGCAAATATGCACAGTCATATGGGGGAGCGGGGTATTTTGAATAATTTATTTACAAGGGTGCAAATCAAACCGAAAATTTTACAAGGGTGAAAACCGAAAATGACGTATATTACAGGGGTGAAAAACATTATTAACCCTAATATTTATTACCATAGGACTAAGTTTTTTTTTTTTTTATATAGACATTTCGATATTTTGAGAAACAATTCCTTCAAAAAAAGATATTTTGACAAACGATCTATGATTTTTTTTTTTTTACATATTAAGAAGTGTTTTATTGTCAAAATGGATATGAAATATTGATTGCCCCATTATTTTTTCGTGAATTAGGCCGTAAAAATGCAAATACAAAGGGGTTGGTTAGATCAACTAATCTAAGTTAATGGCTAAACGAGTTGGAGATTTTGAATTTAAAATTATACGAAATAGAAAAAATTAATGTAGCAACTAAATAACTAGTTACAAACATTGATCTTTGAAAAAATTACAAGCTCAAAGACAATAAGATATTTTTTGCGCATACCCATTTAGACTTTATAAAACTGGGAATTTCTTTACCAACTTTACCACCTTCTCATGCACCCTCCAAAATTTTCATTTTGGCTCCTTTCGGTTTATATAATCCGAACAAAAAACCATGGTTCATATTATATAATATGAAACATGGTTTTTATTTTCCTAAAAAATTGTCTATATGTAAACAACGATCATAACCTCCTCACATTTCAACAATTGCGATTTTTGCCCTAAAAACCACCAGAAAAACAAAGTGAAAAATGACAAAACCTATAAAATAAAATATATAAAATATACCACTAAAAAAATAAAAATAAAAAACCAAATAAAGTTAATGCTTTTTTTTTTGGATTTTTCTAAGAATGAGTCTAAATGATGGAATTTTGAATTTTGAAGGGCAATATCATGTAAGAAGTCCGTTCAACGGAAGTTTTGATCCTTGATTTTTTTTCTTCATGATTTATGAGGAAGTTTCGATGGAAACCGACACAGTCACACTAAAAATCAATATTTTAATTTTTCAACTATAAATGTGCACTTCCAAGACCCGAAACATACTGAAGCAGTTAGTATGGTTTTTAAACTGGCTATCTCTTATACAACTCAAAACTGCCGATACAACTCGAATTATATAACTTGAACATGTTTTTCCATGATTTTTCATAATTAAAAAACAAATGCTTTTGGATTTTATAATATGAACACACTCTATACATGCTTTGAAGTAGCGTGTATAAGGGGTGTTCATATTACAAAATTCCAAATAATTATATTTTTTGGATTTTAGAATTTGAATTTGTTAAAAAAAAGAAGCATTATTCCACCAAAAATGTAGGATAAAACATCGTTATGGATTATATAATCTGAAATTCTACTACATTTTTAGAATTATGGAGGGTGCACGAGAAGTGGGTAGGGTTGTAAAAAGAGATTCCTTATAAATTTTGGATTGAATTGGGCTAGCCTATTGAACTGAGATAGCCCACTATCAACCTCTCTATGTGATTTTTTTGAAGGAAAAAAAATCAGTATTAGTAGATATTTTAAAAATTATCATCTAATTTAAAACAAGAGACATTAACCTTAATTTTTGAAAATTGTAAAATTTATAAATTGTAAATTATTAATTTGGTTCAATCAAAGGCATAAAATTAGGATTAATTTATAAGGTTTTAGGTGATGTCCCTAAATATAAGTTCATTTTCAATCTACTAAGAGTATTTATTATTATTTTTCTAAACATAACCCAAATTAATACTATTATTTTGCTTTCGAATATGAAAAAATAATTGTAAGTACATCTATATAAATAGGGTAATTTTTGCTAAAAAAAGAGAGAGGGTAATTTAGTAATAATAATACCCTATTTATACATATTAATTACGCTACTATGTGAAAAATGCTTGTGAGTGCTTACAAAAAGGGACAGAGAGATTAATAAATATCCCATAATAATATTATCTTTTTGGGTTAATCGTTCAAATTAACTATTTAATATACCCGAAATCTGAAAAATGACCGTGTAAAAATAAAAACACATTATAATCTTATAATTTGATATTCTTTCTATTTTTGACCGTGTAATATCCCAAAGTCCAAAAAATTGTCCTAGGGAGGTTGATTTTTTTTTAAGACATATTTATGTAGTTAAAATATAGTTTTTCACAAAAAATTTAAAATTCCAGACAGAGGAATGATTAATTATAAATTTTCGTTCTTTTCATAATTATGAATTTTTAAACAATTTATAATTAATGTTTCCATTGTTTAAAATTTCCAAAAATTTTCCGTAAAAATTCTTACGATGTTCTAGCCACATGAATATACACATTTTTTTACAAGAAGAAATTACAAACATAAGAAAAGCTAGCGGAAACTAAGTGTTTTTTTTTGTTTGTTTGTTTGTTACGTTTCTTTCATATCTTTTGCAGAAATTACTTATTTCTAAGTAGTAAGTTTGCAAATACACGAGTTTTTTTTTATTGGTTGCATACATACGATATGAACAATCATTAATCACACGTTTAGAGGACTGATCTTAGTTAATTTACCACTCAAATTACACGGTTTGGTAAGTGGACAACAAGTACATATAGGAGTAACTGAACTTAACAATTTTCAGGTGTTAAGACTTGAAAATCAAGAGGAAAGATGGATGAGTCACTGAGATCACTTTTTTTTTTTTTTAGTTTAATAGCTAGTGGCTAGAACTCACACAATTTAATTGTGGAAAAATGGAGTGTCTGAGGTTCGAACTCCGACCCCTACATATAATATGCAATATCCCTACCAATTGAGCTAAGCGGGGATATTGAGATCACATTTATAACTACACCATGATTGTGACATCTAGAGATATGTCAGCTTCTTCTAGATCATTTCATTTAATGAGCCTTTTTCCTTTTGAATTCATGGTGACATCACAAGAATTCATGGTCATGTGATTTTAATTGCATGGGCATGCATGCATCATGGATCATGTGTGCCATCATTGCATATATTGTCACAAAATTGAAATGTATGTTAATTTACTAAATTATGAATGCGAAAAATTGACTACTTTAAACAAATCTTCGGTTAGAAATTTGGTTTATAGATGTTCAAATGAAAGAAGTATTGGATATGTATGTTATTAGACTTTTTATTTTAATTAGGCTAAGGATTGTCGATTATTTATATGTTTTACTAAATATTTTCTTTAACTCTTGTATTGACAACTTTTGCTATTCACATTATTGAAACCTAGTCTCTTTCTTCCTTCTCTCTTCTCTCGTTCTATATGAATCTCCATTGTTAACATAGTAGTAATATGAATCTCCATTGTTAACATAGTAGTAAATAAAATGATTCAATTTTTGTACGGTCCACAACATGTAATACTCTTCCAATTTTAGGAAATATCTTGACTTAATGCACATTGTTACATCATACCTCAAAATAGAATCTATGATTTTTATTCTTAATTTAGTAAACTTTCTAGCTGATAAGAATGTGGGCTTCACAATACTCTTCAAAAAGGTTAAGTATGCCACATACATAACCTATATAGACATTCATTATATATAAATTTGCATAACATTAAAATTAAATCAAGATTAAACTATAAATATTAAATTTCTCATATGATAGGAAATAATTTAACAAAATACAATAGTTTTATTCTTAAATCACCTGTTAGAGTGTGGAAGTTCTCAAAATATAGGTCCACATGTCATAAAGACTAATAATAACATCATCAATGTAAGTATCAACGTCTTCTCCAAAACTCTAAAGTGTCACTTGAAGCTTATGGTACATTTGCGCCAGTAAGCGCCAAACACAAAACACGCAGAGTGAGTAATGGAAACCATGTTAACAGTATAACAAGGATAAGGCAAAACATACACATAATGAAACTTAGTTTGTAACACAACATGAGTAGATAATTTCATTCACATAGACATGACCTGATCACAAAATCCAAACAAGTATACTCTGTATCAAATAGTTCTAAGTGCAGTATAATTGAAGTCTCCATGAGTTGTTAGACAATTTATAAAAAAAAGTTGGGTGATTGCTAACCAGTGTCTTGGGGCACCGGTTAGCATTTTAATTTGTAAATGATATTTTTTTAACTTTTGAAAGACCGACTACACAATTTTCAATGCAATGCCTCCTATATTTGATTTTTGGCTTAATTGCAGTTTTAACCCCCTAACTTTCACAAAGTTGCGATTTAGGCCCTCTAAGAAAAAAAAACTACAAAACGGCCCCCTAAGTTTTGCATCTGAAACAGTTTTGGCCCCCTAAGGCAAAAAAAAAACACGTGGCGCCTCACTTAGGGTGCCACGTCAGCGTAGACTGAGTCAAAATTGGCATTGGGGCCAAAACTGTCACAGATGCAAAATTTAGGGGGCCGTTTTGTAGTTTTTTTTCTTATGGGACTAAAATCATAACTTTGTGAAAGTTAGGGGGTTAAAACTGCAATTAAACCTTGATTTTTTAACCAATGTATTGGAGACATCGGTTAGCATTTTCTAAAAACATTTTATCCTAAATCGTATACAAATTTTTAAATGCATTTATTATTATTTTTCAAATATATGTGTCTATTACTAAATAAGTGTATATTTAATAAGTTAGTAATAAGTGTATATTTAATTTAATAAAGAATAATTTAGTAATAGACACATACATTTTTTTTGTTAAGTAGTCTATTGGTTAGAGCTTACACAATTAAATTGTGGAGAAGTGGGGGGTTCGAACAGCGACCCTACGTATAATATGCAACATCCTTACCTACTGAGCTAAATTCACGGAGATTATAAACACATATATTTAAAACAACTTTATTGCTCTATTAATTTTTCTTAACACCTGCGAATTTTTGTAAGTACTCTTATAAAAAAGGACAAAGGAGTAATGAATAATGATAAACATGATATATTTTTTTTTTGAGGCATTGATAAACATGATAGGAGGAAACAATTATAAGTAAGGAAATTACTTTGTACAGCGAAATATGTTATATATACTCCCGAAATCATCTCAATGTGTGTATTTTAACTACGAGTAATGTTATACATCACGAGGAAACTTCTCGCGAATGCATCACGAAAGCAAACGGCAATGGTAACAAAAATAAAATAAAAAAGGCCCACCAACCATGCATATTGCAGTTACAAAAAATTAGGGTGTGTACTTTTAAATATGTTCGGAAGGCTTTGGGAAGCATTATTTCGCTACAAAGAGCATTTCCGTTTTAACTACATATCATCATTTCTATTTTATCGCTTTTATGATATTGTATAACATAGAAAAATAGAGCGAGATAAAATGAGAACAAGAGGGTATATTGTATTACTTTACAAGTGTGTCTTTATATCAAAACATAAGTTCTGTTTATATGACACAAATGTGGTAAGTTACAAGTACATGAAGAGCCACAAGAGTAAGTGTCAATAACAATCAATATAGGCATTCACTCATATGAGTTAAGGAACATAAAAAGTCTTAAAGAATATGGACATCCATATCATATTAATATTATTCATAATAATCGCGATTAATTCTGCTTTTTTATGTTCAATCATATTATAACTAAAAAACATGCTTTGTGAGGAATTCGTGAGTTATTTCATCGCGAAGAATAGCACCGCTCTTCTAAGTGATACAAAGACACAATATTTTTAGTTAGTCCAGAATACCAAAAATCTAAAAGTGGACAGTATGTCTCAATATTTTTCATGTCTTCTTTTCATTCTTTTGTCTCAATTATTTATTTGAATTGGTTGCTTCTCCCAATGTGTTAGTAGTATCTCTTATGAATTCTTTCAATTATTTTGTCACAATTCTATGGGTAGGGTAGTGATGAAAATGTCAAGGGAAAGATAAGGTAAGTAAGAAGTTAAGTTTTCTTGCGTTTTGCACTTTTGACCTGCGGTGTAATCCAATAGTCTCCATATTTTTTTTATGCAATCGGTAATTCAATAATCAATTATTATTAGAGAGTTAAGAAAGAAAAGAAAAGAAAACCACACAAAATCAGAGTTGAAGATGAAAGTTGTAAGAAGATGAGAGAGCAAATATGATAGTGGTGTTAATTATAGGGTCTCCGTTAGCAATAATTCTCACAATTATTATCTTCATCTTTCTCCTACGCTTTATCCTCCTTGTCCTATTTCTCCTTCTCCTCTTCTTTCTATGTGCTAACCTAGTTTACCTCCTCTTTGATATTGTCTCCAAATCATAATTACTATTATCGCCTCTTCCTTCAAAACGGTGCGTTCCATCTTTCTCATTTGGTTTTAATAATTATATTCGATTTGTCCTTTTGTCTTTAACCTTCATGTTTTTAAGAAAAGGATGTTGGTAATCCCAATTTTGGTCGGAAGGTAAATTAGATCCGATTAAAAATTGTTTTCAATTTTGGTCGGAAGATAAATTAGATCTGATTAAAAATTGTTTCATTTTCTTTGAAAAAAATATTGTTTCATTTAAAATTTTAATTTTTGTTCACCCGAATAATTTATCGTTATTATTGATTTAATTCGAATTTTTAAAATATCATTTATATTATTAAGTTTCCTTTTCAATTTTATGGGTTTGGCATGTGCAACAGATGGGGTAGCACCTTGGCCAAATTTTGTGTTTTTTTATGAACCTATGTATAGAAAAACAAAAGTTGTTCTTAGTTCCCTTAAATTTGTGTCTCTACTCTTTTGTCCTCCAAATGTAAGTCACGTTTATTCATTTTTAAACCCTTACCAGTTTGTTGTGGATCATAAACCGTAGGCTAAGCCTACTCAAAATAAAAGTTTGTGATTATAATTGGCCATGTAAAACTGTCCCAGCTAGTAACGACTGCAAACCTTAGCTTGAGTAGTATCTTGATAAAATTAATTAGTTGAATAGAAACTCAAATATTAAATTATTTTTGGTCTTTTAGTTTGCAGGGGTTAATCAATCTCTGGAGTACTGGAATGGTGAGATACGATGGTCAGTAGTATCTTGAAGATTTGTAGTGCCTTCTTGAAATTGCGGGTAATGAAGAAAATTTAGGAGTGACTTTTATTACCTACCAAATATATTCATATGTAAATTTTGTGGTGATAAGTTTACATCTAGTACCCTTTAAAATAAAAAATGTTCACATAGTAGGAATAGTGTATAACTCTGCTTTAGCTTATTGAATTAATAATCTGATGTTGAAAGTTGACATTATCTAATATCTATATCTCGTAATTACTAGTAATCGGTTGTTGTTTATGGATAGTGGAGATTCGGTTTCATACTTTCATTTCAAGTTTAGTGTCAAAAGAAGGAAGTTTGATTTTATAATCATACAATTCAATCTGAACAATTGTAAATTGATCATTAGTGTAAATGTTTTTTTTTTTTTGTTTACAAATCATTAGTGTAAATGTTAATAATAATGTTCCTCTCCTCAATTATCATACTTACTCTAAAAGCTAATTAGGTCAAGCAATTGCTTAACCCTAATTGCTATGCTAATTTCCCTCCCAAGTGCTTACCTAAATCGTGTTTTGCAAGCTAATGGGCACTCATTAATTGCTGTTTCATAATTTGAAATTTGAATTTCCCTCCTAATAAGCACATGCCATAACAATGTGACCTTTGTTATTCCAACTACTTAATGCATCCGAATATGTTTCAACTACTTCCATAAATTTCCCTCCCAAACACTTTAACAAATCGTGTAGTGCAAGCCAATGATGCCTCATTAATTGTTGTTTCATGAGTAATTTCAAATTTGAATTTTCCTCCTAATAGACACATGTCATAACAAACGTGACCTTTTGGATTCCAACTACTTCAATAAATGCATTAGAATATGTTTCAACTACTTCAATAAATGTAAACTCTAACCAATTGCTCTATATATATGTATGGCATGTGCATCAACAAACTTGCCCAACATCTTCCATCTAATTGCTTCTGCGTGTTCTCAACCCTTAGATAATCCTGTTAATACATTTCAATCCTTTATAGTAATCCTTTAAAAAAAATTGATGTGAAAAAAATAAAATTTTCAATTTCTTCTCTCTCTAACTCTCTCTCATTGGCACTAACTTGAGCACACAAGAAGGTTTACTCGCATATTCCAGTGCAACAGATGTAGGCACTGTCCCGCTTATGAGAGCATCCTAGGGAGTTCTCTAGGATATATTGTGTGAACTATTGTTGGGGGTTCTTTTGTATCTTTCTCACATTGTTTTTAAGTAAATTTTTTTTTAGATTGGGTGCATATTGTGGGGTTTGAAAGATTAGATATATGTTTTGAAATATTGATTATTACTGAAAACAAGCACTGATCTATATGGTAACTAACAATTTTTATTTGGTTAATTCATGTCTCTCTCAAAAGTCACGTTAGGAGAATGCTTTTCATATTGTTTTCCTAAAATAATTCTATTTTGACACATTGACTCACATTGTATTGTTAAACAGGCTCTAAAAATACATTTTCTGCATCATTTCTATAATATAAAGTACTTAATAATAATGAGTGTATGTCTAAATTAAGTAGTTTGAGCTTTGAAGCAAAGTTTGGTAGATTGAGACACAAAAGAGTGGTGAAATTTATTTGGTCGAATTAGATTTATAATATGTCATAGTTGATAATAATACATGTTCTTTCTACATCAAAATTTTAACTCAACTTCTTATAAATGTTGTGATTAGTTTTCATAAATGTAGTTTTACTCTGTTCAGGCTATTAGTATAATTTATAATGATCTCTACCTTCGACATGTTCAAGTGTAGAATCTACATAAAACGCCATTTTGCCTTAAAAGAATGAGTTATAGGCGTTGTTTTTAAGACCAAGGGATGACAAAAAACATGTGGATGTGTTATGTAAGAAATTAGCTGCACCACTTCATTGTGATCTTTACTATGTATTAGAGTTTTATGTCTATATTGACTATGATATATAAATTAATCTAATTTTTACAACTACATGCTTTTGTTATTTTAACAATAGTTGTTTTTTCAACTTTATAATAAGTGTTAGAAAGGAAACTCATGCAGAGTAACCGCCAGACCTTAGTATAACTGATGTCGACTTAAAACATAATTGGCATAGTTATGTTGTAAAAATATGTGAGATGATGAGTATGGAATCAATGTATGCATAAAATATTAATTTATTTAAACTTTCTTTGCATTTTATGGACTAAGTTAATTACACAGTTATCGTACCTTCAGCTTGCCAATGATGAGAAGGAAGCTAGTTGTGTCAATGGTTTGAGTTAATTGGTTGATACTAATGCACTGATATATACATATATACGTTTTTGACTCCAGTTTCTTTAATATAATATGTTTGTAAAAATTAGTAATTCACTAAGTTGTGTATAAAATAATGATTTAGGAGACTATTGAAGGAGGTGATTCAAACTATGCGCCTGTGGCTTATTCATGACAGACTCCTACAAGCAAATTAATTTGTGTGTAAAAGATCTCTTGAAAGTTTTCATCCGATGACCATTGTTCAACATGATGGAGCTGCATCATTTTGGCTATCTAATGTTTTGTTGTGTTTTTATTTTGGCAATGATTATTAACAAAAGTCAAGTGCAATCTTTAAAGAATGTTGGTATATATCTGCCAAGTCTTCTTTTTTCGTCTGATAAGTTTTATGTTGCAATTTCGAGAGTTATTTCTAGAAATGGGTTAAAGATACTTATTACAGATGAAGATGATTAAGATAACAACGTGGACTTCTACATAATAGTTTGTATTAATTATTTTTTAAAATGAGTTTGTATTAATTATATGTTAGTATCTTATATTTGTCACAATTAGCTGCTAATTACGTACTATAATGTCAACATCATTTGTTGATTTTATCCATTTTCTACATATTATGATCAATTTTTTAGTTTTTTTAAAACGTAACACTATGACCTATTCATAAACATGCATTATATAATGTACTTTCAGCTGGTATGACCCGTGCGGAGCACGGGTCGATGGTCTAGTATTTTTAAAAAAAAAAAGAACTTTTAATTGCAAAACATCCATCGCAAAAAATGAGGTGTTATACTAGAAAATATTTAAAAGCTTGTTTAAAGGGTCTATAATAATGCGACATAAATGCTCTTTTTTTCGTGGTGGTATATATAGTTCCTATCATTTGCAAAACAGGGACATACATACATGAAGTGCAATTATTTTGTCAAAAACAAAAATTACATGTAGTGGAATTATGAAAACTAACACTTTGTTTGGGAGTTTAGAGAGGAGGGGAGGGGAAGGAAGACTTTGGAGGGTTGAAAATATAGAGAAAATTAGTAAAATCTTTCATATTTTTTGAAAGAATAATCTTTTAGAGAATGATAAATTAATGCTTATGATTAATATATTTTTAACTTTAAGAATATTATATAAATACATAAATTAAATTTGAAGAATTCATGTAAATCCTCCAAAACCCTTCTTCAATACAATTTTTGAGTCTCCATAAATGAGAAGGATCTTGTATTATGAAGAAAAAGTAATCCCTCAAAGCCTTCTCCTTTTAATGTCATCTATTTCTTCCACTTACTTCCTACTTCTTTTTTTTTAAACCACTTCCTCCCCTTCCAAACTCGCAAACAAAGCCTAAATTTTTTGTTAAAAGGTTTAATTATGTCCTTAAATTATTTGAGGTTTTTTAATAGGATTTTGAAGTAAAAAATAATGTAATTGAATGTCCAAATTTTTGTTTTTGACAAAAAAATGTCTAAAATTGTTAGTAATTTGTAATTAGGCCCCAAATTATTTTTTAATCATATCTCTAAACTTTTAAATAATTTGTAATTAATAAAATTCCTGAATATAGGAGCCCAAGTACACATATTTAAAAGTGTAAGAACCTAATAATTTAGATTATTCAAAAGTTTAAGAATGACTTAATTATATAAAAAATAAAGACTTAATTATAAATTATTTAAAAGTTTTGGCATTCAATTAAAATAAGATAAAATTTACTAGGGTCAAATTAGTCCTCAATAAGTAATAAGATCCTATTTAGTCTCTTACAAAATTAAACCAAGATAATTTACTTTCTCATCAATTTCTATCATTGAACCTAGGACATGTACCTTTAATTGACTATGTTGCATTAACAATGTCAGTTAAGTGCCAACATGAAATTAAAATAAATTTGAAAGGGACAAATTAGTTCCCATTTCAAAAAAGAGAAAGCAAAATAAAACAAAAAATTAAACGGTTTCACTATGAGAGAATGAGCGATTGTGTTTAGCACATAAAAAAATGACTAATCTATTTAATGCAGGAATACAGAATAAGTTGAGGAATTGAAAACTCTAAACACACATTCTTTTGTTTTGGCTTGTTGCATCTTGTTTTCTGGTTCTGTTTTTTTTTCTTCTTCACACCATTTTGTTTTCCGCAAGTATCAGTGATGTTGACTGTTCTGATCAATGAATACGACCCAAAAAAGCTACCAATTTGGTCTCTTTAACATGTAACCTAACCTTTTTTTTAAATAAACTTCTAAAAATATTATCTTTTTTTATTTAAAAAGAGTCTGGCCTAACCATAGTTTAACGTAAGAATAAAATGTAACATAAACAAATATCACTTGGTCTACCATATTCTTATTAGGTGATGAAGTCGGGTTTCAAATAATTTAACAATACTTTTAATGCATAGGATGATTTTGTACATATGTATAACACTTTTGCGGCTTTCGATTATGGAATATATTTTTTGGTCCCTATAAATACTCAAACATTTTGTGTTAGTCCACTTATATTTTTTTCTATCCTTAAAAAGTTTTCCGTTCATTTTTTTGTCCTTATTTTTGGTACAATAGTCCTTGCTTTTAAGTAAGGTCAAGTGTATCCTTCAAATTTCTGAATGAATTTTGCATGAATATTTAGAATACTATTAGAATTTCTCCCAAATAAAAATAGACTTTTTTTAATAAAAGATGAAATAAACATGAATTTTTAAGCTCTAAAAACATAAGAAATGCATATTTAATTCATCATGCATTAAAATATTTAAATTCTTGTAAGAGAGAGTTCTATAGTGCGCACTAAACATGATTGCGAAAAATTCAAAATTTTGAATGATATATATGAATTGACTTAAAAGGAAAGACAACAAATGATGATAAAATACTTTAAAAAGACTAAAAGTAAAAAAAAAACTAAAATAAAAAGTTAAAATATTGATAAAAATGAAAAACATCCGACCCTTCTATTAATCATAGCAATGCCTAAATAAAATTTTACTTTTAAACCTTAAAAAGTTAATATAAATTTATATGCTTTTGTGGTTTGATACTTCATCTAAATTGTCTTGTTAGTACGTCCTTATCATAATCATGATATACTCTTTGAATTGCTTCATCCTAGATCCACTACTATCAAGGCATTAGGTTGTTGGCAGTATAGTCGAGAATATTCTTGGCCAACGAGGGAAAATAAATAAATAATGCATATGGCTTCATAGAAGCCAAACCATTTTTCACTCTCCTTCATTTTTCTTCATATATATGAGTTAAAAGTTAACGTGTCTCCTTGAACTGAACTTAATTACTAAAAATATTGTAATAGGTCTAAAGATGGAATCCATGATTACTTTGTATGCTAAATTTTACTATGTTCTTTTAACCGTACAAAAAAATTACGTCCATTTACTTATTTTCTTAATAATTTATTTAGTGGAATTTTATTTCATTTTGCATGGTTAACATTGTATTTAAAAACAATTAATTAAATATACACAACACAATTGATAGAAACCTTGGAAGGAAACGATTTGATACTAATCAATAATTGAAAGAAAGTCAAGTGGTTGAGCAGGGACATTCAAATGAGTTTGAGAGGAAGAGGTCCGCAATTTAAATTGTTGTTAGTAATGTAATATTTATATAGATATATTATTTAAACAATTTTTTTCCGACAACTTTTAAAACAACTAAAACATATAAAGCAATTTGTAATAATAACACGAAAATTAAAGCACGTAAAAAATAATTAAAAAAGCTTATATAATTTTGCATAAAAGGTTATTCATCAGGTTGTTTCAATTATTTTTATAGGCAGCGCTCTTAAGTTATTACCTCTCACTTGAGATTTATGATCATGAGACTATAACTAATGTTTCTGGTACTTATAACTATTTGCTTTCAATAAATTAATATATGATCACTTATCATTCAAATATCTTTTGGTGTAAGGAGGTTTCATTAAAAGTCAATCTTTTTTGTTTTCGTTTGTTACGTAATCGTTTATCAACTACATATAACTTAATTAAGTGAAGGATGTTTCAACCAAATGTTATGTTCTATGAGGCAACTGTGGCAAAGGAGGATATCAACCATCTCTTTTTGCTTGTGAATTTTTTTGGAGAAGTTTGGTTTGATATTTATAATTGGTTAGGTTTAACTACGGTTCATCCGGCTCAAGTTTCCGACCATTTACTTCAATTTGGCAAGATTGACGGCTTCTCAAAGAAATTTTGCTATGTTCTTCATTTAATTTGGCTTACTTGCGTTTGGATTATTTGGCACAAAAGAAATTCAAGAGTTTTCAAACAAAGGGAATCTCTTCGGCATCTTCATGAGAAAATAAAGCTACAATCTTATCAATGGCTAAAGGCAAATCACCCAATTTTTGCTTTTAGCTATCACGAGTGGCGGTTTAACCCTCTTTTGTGTTTGTAACTATCTAGTTTTGTTGTGTTTCTTTTAGAGAGCTTGTTTTTTGGCTCTTTTTTATTTCATGCACTATTGAATCTTTGATATAACTGTTGCTTTTTCCTCTTAGTCTTTTCTAACACTCTGTGTGCGGAATCGACTAGGAAGTTCAGTTAATATATTTCATTTCATCTTTAAAAAATTATAAAATTCTTATTCTCTTTTTTTATTTACAATTTCTCTTAAATTGTATGAAATTGTTTAATAGGACAATTATTGTGCTATAGAGAGTAACATACTAACAACTAACATTATACTTATAGAAAAATAACACCACCTAATCTCTGTCTTGTTGTAATAGACCGTTACTAAATAAACACTATCTAATTATCATCAGCCCTATTGCTTCCAAAATCTGGCTAAGTGATTATTTCACTCCTTTAAATTACATGTATTGCAATTTATATATAAGAAATATATGTATATGTATAAGGCCCCTAATTAACAAAAGGAAAATTTGAAATGGCTAGAGTAGTACTTTCTGTCTACTTCACCATGTAGATATACGTTTTCCCTCTTGCATTTAGTGAGCATGAATGATGATACATGCAAGTACATTGCTAACTTCGTCCCCAAAATGGGAGAAACAGTGACACTTACCATTAATGAAAACTCACATGCAATTGTCCCCAAATGTTTTATGCTTATCCACCGAATCTATACTATTAATCATAATATGATCATATACATGGACACTATATATATTCTTGTTTTAGATGAAACTTGTTGAAAGTTAATTTTTATTTTTCTTTGTTCATTCATTCATTCTTCTTAACATGGGAAAATCAAGTAGTAGTTGTAAGGGATTTTGGAAAGGAGGGTTTGGAATAATGATGAGGAAAATGGTAGAGAAAAAAATATTGTGGTCAGAAAAAGGTGTGAAGCAAGGTCATTTTGTGGTCATTGCAACACAAGGGTGGAAAACAGAAAGATTTTGTATTGAATTGGAATATTTAGATCATCCTGAATTTGTGAAATTGTTAAAGCAAGCTGAAGAAGAGTTTGGATTCTCTCAAGTTGGAGCACTAGCAATTCCTTGTGAACCAGATGAGTTGAAGAGAATCATTAGAAGGAAAAAACAGCACATAAACAACAAGGGTATTACTATTACATGTTAGGTAAAATATGAGATAAATAAAGTTGTACCTTCTCTAATTTTTTTTTTGTGTGTATACATACCTTCTAATGTTTTGGAGGGCTATACACATTTTTAGTACTTTTTTATTTCATTTTTATTAACTAGTGAACTAGCTAGCTAGAGGACATGCAATAAGATTGTGATTTTGTTGTGTATTTGTGCCCCTGTAATGTAAGCATAATAACTTGCAGGTGCAAGAGGGCTAGATTAATTAGCATGCATTTCCTTCCCTTGTAACTTTAGCTTGTAAAATTGGTTATTATTTGTGAATAATGAGGACCTTTGCTTTTAGTACTACATAGTAATAATTATAACTTATGGAACGATGACTTAAACTAAATCTATGCATTGAGTCAACTCTAAAATTATGGAATGGAATGATTGATTTTTTTTTTTGAATCAACCTCATTGGAGGGTATGTTTGTTTTAGATTTTTTTTTTTTTATGTTCTAGTTATGTCTGTGTGTAGGTTAATTTAGAAAAAAAAATCGAAAAATAATTTTTATGCTTGAAAATGAAATAACTATTTTGATTAGCTTTCATTTTTAATAAAAGAGATCAGAAAGGTATAATTTATAGTGTCTATGATTTTTCAACAATATAATGAAAAACAATTTTAACAAGCATAGTTTTCTACTTGAATAGTTTTTTAATCATGGTTTATATTTTTTTTTAAGTCTAAAGAATAATTTCTAAATTGTTTATAACAAAAATCGTTTAAGACAATTTATAACAAAGAGGCTCTAAAAGTGAGTAAGAATTCATAGTGGATAAAAATGTCAAGTAGAGGAACATACATATAGATGACAATACAAGAAATGACTTACTGTTTAAGGTGAAGATGTACTCTCCAAACCACTCATCTATAATTGCTCTTAGTTAACCCAATATAAGTATTTGTTCGTATTTTAGACTTCCCTCATGTCTACATCTTTTGGGTAAAGGCAATGTGCAAGACCAACACATAATAACAAAGACATCTTAATAAAGTTGACGCCACAAAGCAGTGATGATTTAGAAATTTTGAATAGTGGGGCACTTTATATAGGTAACTTATATATAAATTTGTAGCATCCGTGAACATATCTTAGTTGGTAGGGATATTGTGACATGAATTTTTCGTCATTAGTCTACTTGATCAGAAAAAGAAATATAAATCATAATTGTCCTTTATAATTGTTGATATTCTTAAAAACATTGAATGATTTGTGATAATTTTATTTCATAATAACAAGTCATTGTTTTTTATTTTTATAAACATGAAGGTTGTGTTGTTACTTCTTATGTGAAGTGATTCTATGTGTGGACCAAGAGAGAAAGATTTGTAATATATGTGGGCTATATATCAAAATATAATTTTTTTTACTATATGATACAGCTATAAAAAAAAAATTAAGAATTTAGTGCAGACACAAGCCTATATAGACTGAAGGCTCCATCGGTCCCTGCCACAAAGCTATCACATATCACTTGGCAATACCCTCAGAAAATAACATCAAAAATAAAATAAAAGATATTAAAGAATAATGGGGGACTAGGTCAATATCCAAAATAACAATCATGATGACTACAAACAACTGCCTCGTTTAAACGTCTTATCATAAACAATAAAATGAGATAAAACCAAGGTGAAGGGAGAAAGAGTGTGTGCAGAAGCTAAAAAGGCATATGAAAAACTTATGGAAACGATAATTAGGGAGCATAACCCATTTTTAAAGATGTTTTCAACAACAAAATTAGGAGTGATTGACCACCAATGAGAGCCAAGAGAAGAAGCACTAAAGGCCGCTAACTTGTCGGCACAAATATTGTCTTCCCTATGGCTATAGATGTGTGAAACTTTAAACCTAATATGACTCTGGAGAGTTTCTCCATCTAGTAGAAAGACTCCAGGAACCTTGTAGTCAGAATGGAAAGTCTCAACCACCAACTTAGAATCACATTCGAGCTAGAGACTCCGCCAATTATACAAATATGTTACATGTTGTAGCAAAGAACTCTGCATGTATGGCCCAAAAGAGATGCTAAACCAAATTGATCTTCAAATAATCCTCCATCAACAGAAGAGCCTGGAGAACCACTAGGGACGGATACATGTAGGAGCTATGTGGGAATATAGCTCCACATGTTTTTCCCAATTATTTATTTATTTTTTAAAATAAAAGACAACTCTCACTCTTTCATTTTCCCTTCCTGGAAACGGTAGCAGCTCTCACTCTCTTCTCTTTTCATCCTCTCTCAATCTCAACTAACATAGCAGCTCTCCATCTCTCTCAATCTCAAATTTCTCCTCCTTCTAACTCTCTCCTCTCACTCTAAGGTAAGCCTTCAATTTCCCCCTCATTCTTCAATTGTTTGTTTTAGGTTTTAAAATTGGGGTTTTAAAATTGTTAGGGTCCTTAGTGACACCAATTACTAAGAATGTTTGATTTGATCCTTATATTGATTTTGAGTAGGAAATCATAAACCCCGTATTTTATTTGAAACCCTAATTTCTTTCTCATTGTAAAATTGAAATAATATTTAGCACATGTTAACACAATCTCACTATTTAATGACTAATCATATTCTTGTTACTTGTACCAATGATTGTGTGTTTTATAGGATGAAGAAATGTTTTCCCGTGCTTTCTAGAGAGAAAGCTAGTTCTTCGGCTAATTAAGAACCATCGAATACTCGAGTTGGTGGTGTGTCTTACACCTAACTTGTCGATGAATAATATTTTCCGTTTCAACAAAAAAAATGTTATTTCTTATTTTTAATATAGTTTGTATTATTGTTATTATGAAATTTTAGCTCCACGTATACTTAAAATCTGGATCCGTCCCTGTTGGTGGTGTGTCTTACACCTAATTTGTCGATGAATAATATTTGTCGTTTCAACAAAAAAAAATGTTATTTCTTGTTTTTAATATAGTTTGTATTATTGTTATTATGAAATTTTAGCTTCACGTATACTTAAAGTCTGGATCCGTCCCTGAGAACCACTGGTTACACCATTTGTGTTAGCTTTAAACCAACTCACTCAAGGAGAGTGCCATATAACCTCAATGATGGAAGGAGACTTTTGCCCCTTGTTAAAGAGAAATAACTAGAACGTGAGAACAAAATATACAAAGAATTTTACCTGAAAAATACAAAACTATCTCTCGTTTTGTTATATTAAAGGTTATTAGACACTCCCAATAGTGTAACCGAAAGAGAGAAAAAAAATACACTCTCAATAGAGCATAAGTGTATATAGGTAAGAGAGATACGATAAAAAGACAGAGGACATGAGAGTAAAAAATGAAGAGAAAATAATAGAAATGAATAGATGTAAAAAAGATAGAAAATGTTAAAATATTGATAAAAAAAAGTATGCGAAATTAAAACCGATTTATGGGAAATGATAAATACAGTGATAAAATGTATCAAGAAAATTTCAAGACAGTGTATTTCTTAACATCTTTCTTTAATTACACACCATGACCTCCCTTGATATCCAGCAATTATCAAATTTGATTGGCTGAAACTTTTTTTTTGATAAATTCTTAATAAAAACTTTTTAGATAAATAACAATACTCATCGGTTTATTCAAATGTAATATAAATGTTTCCAAACATAGTTTCTCTTTTAAATTGAGGTGTTACCTAATTGAAATGTTTTCAAACATAGGCTAAATTTATCATTTTTCAATTGAAAAATATTTTTGCATCCAAAGAAGTACTATACACTTTGGGAGGAAAAGGGAGTAATAAAAAACCAACCAGAGGTTATGATACGTGGAGTAATAATGGAAAAGAAATACAACTTTTTTTTTGTTTAACCATTCAGTTTTATTTTAGGAAAATCATCACAACAATTTATAAGTCGATCAAAAGTATGTAAAGTTGGTGAAGTCAAAAGAATCCACATCGTCAAATAAATAAATAAATATTATTTGATATCAAGATTTTTGTTGGTACCGATATCATGCAGATAAAATTAATTCAAAATTTAAATTTATTTTAAAATAACTAAGTATAAAAAAAATAACATTTTAAATATATAATTTTTTGAAAGGTAAGTATAAATAATTTAATAGCATGTTATTAAATAATTGAATGTTAAATACATACCTAGTTTTAGAGCAATGACGGTTTCATCTTTTTTTAATATAGGAATTATGCTACATAAACAAGTGCCGTGGTTGTAGAGTGTGCTAGGAACATGGTTGCGGATTGGCAATTGGCGAATGTTTTGGATATGCTTGCATCTATTTCGTCTCCTCAACATACAATAGTTGTGAATGAGGGGGCCTCCACCTCACACCAACATCATAGAATTCGGTGGCAGCCCCCTACACTAGGAAGGTATAAATGTAATATCGATGCGGCTTTTTCTTCTCACCGCAATCGCACAAGTATTAGCATTTGTGTTCGCGACTTGGAAGGTACTTTTGCTCTAGCTAAGGCTATTACTTTTTCTTGTACTGTTTCAGTGGATGTGGGAGAAACATTGGGGCTGCACTCTGCTTTGCAATGGTTGAGGGATATGCAGTTTGACAACGTGAACTTTGAAACAGACTCTAAATTAACAACAGATACCTTCCTTTCTACCAGAAACGACTTGTATGAATTTGGTTGTATTATTTCTTCCTGTCGTTCTTTGTTCCGCAATTTCGTTTCTAACTTTAGGGTGGAGTTTGTTAGGCGACAAGCCAACGAGGTTGCTCATGCTCTTGCACGAGAAGCTGTGTCTTTAGCTAGTCCCGCCGTTTATTATGATATACCTACTTGTATTGAAACTCTTATTATTAATGAAATGTTATAAGCATGTTTTCTTCAATAAAATAAAAATCTTTTTTTAATATACTAAAGGAAAAATAAATAAGGTTAAAAAAAACATGTAGGCGAGTTAGTTTCCTTTGTTGTTCCATTTTTTGTCGCTTTCTCCACCATTTGATTTTGACGGTGAATTTCTCGTCCCACCACCTTAACCTTAAATGGGTAATAAGATTAAGAAAATTAAATTGGATCATATTGCCTTTTCATTTTTTGGTTTAGCTTATTCATTTACCGCTCCCCCTAATCTTTTGGACAAATTTTGTCACGGGATAAAATCTTATCAATAAGCTTGACAAAAAAAATCTTATCAATAATTGTTGATCATCAATCACTTGAATTCTATAAATTGTGTACGTATTAGACTGGTAAGAAAGATTAAGACAAATTAGTTAAGAGTATATGTGAATTTAGATTATCTATCGTTAGAGATTCAATGCATTTATGCAGTAAGCTGTTTGGACTCATTGGATCAAGATCCAACTTTAAGCTCAATAGATTAACTTTTAAATAAACTCAAAGTTGAAACCGATCTATCTTAATCAAATGACTATGTGCTGATTGTGTAGTCTCCTCTTGAAGGGAATGTGTATTAAATATGTGCAGTGTAAATACCACAATTGAATTAGATGATCAAAATTGGAGGGTCCTTTGTAAGAAATGAGTCACATGAATGCATTGTCTATTCCAATCTAAGGTTATCAAGTTACTAAACATGTTTTATAATTGGTCATTTGGTCTAAAGATAATGACCCTCGACAATAATCAATCATTTCATATTCCTTTTTGTTTTATTCATCCAACACTATCACCTCAAGAGAATAGGACTTATCAAATAATAATGGGTAACCATACCACGCATGTACCCTTTCAATTCAATTCTCATATATATGTCTCAAGTACAGATTCCAGTCACTATCCCCATGGCAGAGTAATGGCATGGTAGAGCATGAGAGCAGATACAGGTGATTTGGACATATTCCAATTGAAGCATGGGATAACCCACATCCTCTTTTGCTATTAGTTAGGGTCCCTTTGCTAGGGGAGACAGATGGGAAGGTGAGGTACAATAGTTCGTTCCATGTCATGATTTGTTTTTTTACATCTACATTGTCAAATTTCATGTTCATTTCGCTTACAAAGATATGGACCTGGATTGCTTGCCGTAAAAACATGTTAGTTTGCATCTTAGTTGTTATTGAAAATCAAACATTTAAGTTATTTTGCACTAACAAAATCACTTGTAAACAATTGTGGTTGTTGACTTCAGATCAAACAACTAAGACGAGTAACCGTGTTACCCAATTAATGTGTTTAGTGTGTGTTTGGTTTAACTTTGGATATAATTGATTCTAAAAGAATTGATTATGATAGAATTGATTCTGACATAATTGATTTTAAGAGAATTGATTTATGTTTGGATACAATAATGTAGAATTGATTAAACAGAATGAATGTTGTTTGGATAGTTTTGATCAAAATTGCTTTTGAATGTATAATTACTAAAATGGACATAGCTAAATACAAATAAATGGACATAGTTGAATATATATGTAGTACAATACTAAATACAGATATGTTATTTAATTTAAATAAATAAAATTTTCTATATATTAAATTAAAAATAATAAATACGATCATTAAACTATTTTTTTTATAAAATAGTTGTTCTATGTATTTTATATTTTTTGATAAAAATATATTTAAATTAAATAATAATAGAGCTGGTTGTCAAAAATGATTAAATATAACGTAAAAGAAAAAATACAGTAAATCTGGACGGAAAAATGGTAAAGAAAAATTCAAAACTTGGTAACTCACTACCTTAAATATTTTCTGGGATTAATTTGGTTCGTTAAATTTTTTGATTAATTTTGGTTCATCAAAATAAATACAAACCAAAAAGAAAAGAAGGAGAATTGATAAAGGATAATAAAGGAAAATAATGAGTTGTAATAATTAAAATATAAAATTTAATGGAGAATTGATTCTAGTAAACTCAAAAGTTAGGAATTGTAGCTTCAACCAGAATTGTTTTTGGAGATGAGAATTGATTTCGAGAAGCTGAACCAAACATGTTGAAATTGCTAGTTTTCACTTTTGAAGCTACCAGAATTGCTTTTGAAGGATTTAAAAGTTGAACCAAACAGCTTCTTAATCTAAGAGCAATGTTATATATCTAGAAAAATAACATCAAGAATTCTTCAAGAATAAAAAGCAACCAATCATAATGCACTATTTACCACAATTTAAGGAGGTGTGGCTGAAAAATAGAAAGTGAACAAATAAATAATGCAATTAAAAGTTGTCAACTCTGTCTTAAAAATTTCTTAATGCTATTTTTCTAGAGAAATAGCATTTTCCTTAATCTAAATCCCAAAAATACATCAATGAGTGATGGTTATATCAACGAGTGACGGTGATATGCACATACGTTTAGATCTTTTGATTCAACTAGTTATTACTTAGGCTTTTAATTTGAAATGAAAAAATAAATAAAAGATTGTTGGTAGATTATACATAAATTTTCTTACTTTGACTAACTAGTTAGAGATTTTTGCTTTAAATCATCAGATTCTTCAAATTTGTCTCTTCAAATGAAAATTTAAATTAATTTTTCTAACAACTTACTTACATTTTCAAAAATAACATTGGCGATTTTTATAAAAAAAAGAAGTGCAATACAAAGTAGTATTCCCTATGGCTTTGAATATAAGTAGAAAAGTATATCAATTGGACCAAATACTTATATAAGAGTAGAGAGTATAAGTTATAACAAGTTTAGACCACGACACACTAACATCTCACGAGGCTATTGTAGTATAGTATACATTAAACCTAACATCGCTAGACACTAAAATTAGAGGCTACAACGATAATGTTGAAATGATTGATCTATTAGATAAGACTCATGCAAGTTATAGATAAATTATAGGCTTAATTGCACTTTTGGACCCCTATCTTTTTAAAAGTTGCGGTTATAGACCCCTAACTAATTTAAATACAAAACAGACCCTTATGTTTTGACTTTTTGGCAGTTTTAGACCCCCACCTCATTGTTGACTTGGTCGTTGCTGACGTGGCACCCACATCCATTAATGAGGTGTCACGTGGCTGACGTTGATGAATTAAAAAAAGTAAAAAAAAAAATAATAATACACGTGACACCTCACTAATGGGATGTGGGTGCCACGTCAGCAACAACCAAGTCAACAATGGAGTGGGGGTCCAAAACTGCCAAAGAATCAAAACATAAGGGTCTGTTTTGTATTTAAATTAGTTAAGGGTCCATAACCGCAACTTTTAAAAAGATAAGGGTCCAAAAATGCAATTAAACCTAAATTATAAACACTCCCCTCTTCAAAAATAAATATAAACACTTCACCTAATTACTTTTTTTTTCTTTTTCGGTAACATTCGTTTTATTGGGTTGAATTAGATCTAAAATTCAAGATGATATTAAATTAGTTAATTAGTTACTCATTATTATTCATACATTAAACTCTGGGTGTTGGGTTCGGTTCAAAACCTAAGATAATATAGGTAAAGCTTAAATACAATATAGAATAAAAAGTTTAGTATATCAAAATTATCTCAATAAAGTACGTTACTAAGAATTTAATCAGAAAACTATAGATAGCTAATGAACACGATGAAAGAGTAATTTCAAATGGCTTTTATTAGGTGTAACTAAAACCTACTTTAGATGAAAAGGACCTTGTAGGCCAATTGACGTATAATGGCATGTAAGATAAGACCTTACATGAATAGTACGTCACAAATTAATTACCCGAAGTGAAACTTACCATACTTTATACATAATACTACATATTAAGGATGATTGTTGAATAAACAAATCAAAATTGTTCATTTGACTGAAAAATAACTGATCGAGAGTTACAACTGATCAAATTTTACATCGAAAAACAATTGATCGGAAGTTACGATTTGATCGAAAGCAAAACTAATGCGTTTATTGAACAAATTTCCGAATTACGAAACTAGTAGATCTCTACCCTTTCATTTTATTTATTTTTTGAAGGGAAATATCTACACCTTCATTGTTAGCTGTCTTCAATCTCTGCATATGTACACACTGCTACACCTGCTGGCTGAATGGACCAAAACATGTGCTCATGAAGAAGTGGAGGAAGTTTCATAGATGTCATCGGGTTTTGTCTTATTTCACATATTAAAAGGCTAGTTCTATCACATCATCTTATCATGGTACGAGGATTTAAATGATTAAAAAGCTTGTGTAAGAAGAAAGAAAGAAAAAGAATAATAATAATTTAGAAAGAACAAAAATATAGACAGTCTTGATTCATAAATTCATAATAATAGAATAGTTTTGGCAAAATTTATGTGTTTTGATCAATTACGTTGCTAAACAAAATTTATGAGAGTCAGGGTAGCTCCAAGGGTAGATATATATTTTTTACTTAATAAAAAGACTTCATATTTCTATTATTTTTAAATTAAAATTAATTAGTTTTATTAAAATTCATATTGTCTCAACTAAGAATCAAAGATTAAATTCATTGTCTTTATAATCAATTAAAAAAGATATTAAACAGGAAAAAATGAAATTGATTGTATTAATTTAATTCAATAAATGATTTTTTGCTCTAATATGTTGAAAAAATAATTTAACCAAAAAGTAGTAATTCTAACACTTTTGATTTCAAAGATTATGACTTCTTCTTTTTTTTTACAAAAAAGATTATGACTTAAAAACTCAAATACATTAGTTTTTTTTCCGTACATACATTATTTATTGAAAAGTGAAGAATTATGGTTTCAATCATGTTCCAACTTATCAAATGTCCTCCGAACCCACGCCTCAACGTATTAATGTTTTTGTAGACTTTTATCATCTGAGTTGTATTTAAGGGCTACTAAATTTAAAGTATTTAATTTCAATCCTTTAGCAATTGCAATTTATTTTATGAACACTATTATTTCTACATGTAATGACTTTTATTCAATATGGTTCTGTTACCATTTTTTATATATTCAAAGTATAACTAATTATGACATTTGATTATGACATTTTTATAACTGGTTATAACATTTGATTATGACTATTGATTAATTCTTCTATATTTTCTATATATTCAAAGTCTAAATGGGCGCGCCAAAATCACGTAATATATATCACAACCGTTATACTTTGAATAGAGCGTGCAAAAAATTGGTTGACTAAATTCTTTTTTACTCTACCTATTTCTCGCGTGCATTATCTTTTTTAATAAAATGACCATGTGATTGTCGGATTTTATAATTTGAATTGAGTTTTTCCTTTGTTTTGGATGGAAAAAAAATGAGTTTTTCACCAATTCAGATTTTATAATCCCAACTGCCCAAAAAAATAAGACGTGTTCCTTGCTTTTTTCGGATTATAAGAATCTGAACACCACCTAAACACCCTTAATCAGGGTAAAAATAGTTTGAGATAACCAGTTTGAGGACCATATTAATCTTTCTAACTCTCGTCATTCTGTTATAGGTTATTGTTAGTTGTTCTCAGTCAAAAATCTGGTTTTCAGGATATTTGATCATATTGTTCTAGAACTTTCTCAGAAAATCATAAGAAAAAAAATCAAAGATCAAGACTCCCCTAGATGGAACTCCGTCTCTCAAAATTTTAAATTCCATCGTTTAGACCTATTTTTCTTTTCTTTTATTTCATTTTTTCATATTCTTAGAAAATCCCAACAAAAAAAAACGCACTAGTTTTTTTTTTAGAATTTTTTTGTGGTATTAATCACAAAAAATTTGCATTAGTTTTATTTGATTTTTAGAATTTTTCGACGGCATTTTTATATTTTTATTTTATTTGATATTTTTATCATTTTTTTTTAGTTTTTAAAAACGAATTTGCAAATGCTAAAATAGGAGAGATTCTAATTACTGCTTATTTATAAGAGTATTTCGGATTATATAATACAAACATATCTAAACCATGTACGGATTATATAATTTGAAACAACATGGACATTTTTTTATATAAAAAAAAAAAATAGCGTGTGTGAGAAACTAATAGAATGGAAAAAGTTATAGTTATTTATGTTTGATAGTCTTTATGTTCTTGGGCCTTATTTTACACATGTTGGACCTAATGGGCTCTTCTGGTTCAACTTTGTCTAATAACTCCTTGATGTTTTTTAAATTGACACTTCAAATTATTCGTATTTTTTGAAGAAAGTTGATTGGAAGTTAAGATTCGATCGGAGTTCTATAACACGAATATATAGTTTATCCCAACATCTCCTGAGCCACTTTACATGACTCTAATTGCATGCCAATTTAGTGTGTACATATTATCATCGTTATCAATTCAATTATTATGTCCACAGAGAGAAAAAAAAAGATGAATTTGTTTTTCTAAAACAAAAGGCAATGATGCCTTTTAAAATTTATTCAAAACAAAAAGAAAATCAATTACCAATATTGAGAGGAATAGGCCAAAACGCAAAGAAGACAGCCAATGGCATAAACAATATTTGTATCATTAAAAATCTAACTACAAAAATTTAATGGAATAAAACCTTGATGATGGAAAAAAGAGTGTTGTTCAAACAAAAGTCTGACCCCTTGAGATACATAAGCAAAACAATAATCAAGTAGTTTTAATCTATTTCGGTTAAATAAATCTTAAAACACAATTGAAGATTATGTCCCATCAAACAAAACCATTATTCTAGAGCTCAAAAGAAGCCATCTTATATGCATAACAATTGCATTCTTTAAAGACATGAGGAATGATGAATATAATATTCTTAGTTAACTCAACACAATCGACTTGAGCCATTTGTTTCTTAACCTCCAAAAAACACGACCATGAATCTTGAAAGTTACATGACCAAATAGAAGGATCTATATAATAATAAGATATGATACCATTCTTGCTCATAACCCTTCCCTTGACTTAAGAAGATAAACTCATTTATTATCAAAAATATTCAGCTCTCAACACAGCTTGATGATAGCAGTCTCATTAATTATATTTTTTGACTGAAAGTTTTATTGATGTATATGAACATGTTGAAAAATCTGTTGCCTTGCCGACATATTCAAGATGTACGAACACCGTCACGGAAACCTTTGATTTGTTGTATCAACAATGACAAGGCACGTACGGATGTCTCCATAGCTAGCAAATTAATTATGGATGACTTTTGCATTACATTACTTTAATTTGATTTTGACCAAACAAGGACCAAAAAGGAAACTCTAAAAAAAAAAGGACGAAAAGGATTTCCCTACATGTTTGTTTTAATCAGTTATACTAGCACAACAATTCTTTTTTCTTTTTCTTTTTGCTAATAACAAGCACTATAATTCAGAAGCGTGTATATGGTACATGCATTTAAAGGATACGTTAATTCATAGAGACATGAAATTAGGCTTAAAAGGATTTAGTCCTCTACCAGCAAAACCAACATTTCTCAATTAGTAAACAGTACAATTCCACATGTATACAGTAAGTACGGGGCAAAATTTTAGAGAATTCATGCTACTATATACGAATACGAACTATATTTAAAAATAAAAATATCATGCAATCATTAAATCACATCTTGTGTATAAAATATTATGCAATCATTAAATCACATCTTGTGTATAAAATATCAATATAAGTATTTGTAGAAATATCAAATACTCCTATGGTTTATTGGGTTCTTAGAGCAATGCTTGTGTGTCACACGTACAAATTTAAATGATTTAGATACACTCACAAATGAGAATATTTTTTTCTTTTGAAAGAAAATGAGAAAACGTTGAAAATAGAAAAAAACCAACTTCTTGTTATTATCGAATACATTAATTAATGTGTAATTTTGTGTGTGTCTAAATATAAGTTGATTTTTTGTTTAAGGAATATAAGTTGAATTTGTAGTTGTGATTGTGACCATATAAGAATTATCCTTTCATATAACTATACACATTCTCATCGCTGTTGTAAGTAAAATATTCATTCAATTAATGATGTATATGATCTTTATCATAGATCATATACATCAATTAATTTATGAATTTAAAATGTTGATTTTTGTTTATAATAAGAGTTGTGTTATATCCGACGAGAGAATTTATAACGAATGGGTCACGAAACATGGTACAGCCAATTAAAATAGTACTTGGCTGGAAAAAACGGAGTCCCAATTCATATACTTTTTTTATATTGCAGTTAGTCAAACAAGTAAAAGAGAAGTGTTATTTGGACAACCAATTTGATTGACAACTTATGTGACAACTATAATTTACAAAGAAAAGTATGTATTTGCACGGAAATCAAAACAATAAAGAGATAAAGTAAAAAAGATGTGAGTATGAGAAAGAAAGTTGTCATCAAATGAATGTCCAAATATCATTTCTCTAAATAAAATTCAAATTACAAACAATTGTCACCGCATTCTCTAAAATTTACGAACATCTATATCGCTTTATCTAACATTTCCCTTATAATAATAACTGAAATGTGTATCACATGCATGCAAGGTCGAAGATCATGCAACTTTATGCGATTGTGAAAATTTTAAGTTCAAATAAGTCAATGTTAGTGCAAGTTAAAGGTCTGATTACTTATGTCAACCACTAATAAACTAAATACAAATCCATTAAAAGAATGTCATGCCATATAGAGAATTATGTGACAGCCATGCAGACAGCAAATTAGGCCTAAAATAAAGAACGTACTCGTAGTACTTATCTAGCTACGAACATAGTACCGCGTATAAAGTTTAGGGATGAAACCGACGCGTCTAAATTGCATTAAATGATTTGTCGCATAAAATAACACGGTATGAATATGACATGTAATGTACTATAGTCTAAGGTTAGAATTAGAAAATGAAATTAGAAACTTCGTGTGTTTTTCCTTTCACAAAAAATAAAGCTACTTTATAAAATCCCACTCATTCTAACTCTACAATATTCAACACTTGTAATCAACTGAAATTCCAAATCATAGATTGTACTACGTATTAATTTACTTCAACTCACACACTCTTGTCATTGTCTTAGAGAATTTTAGTGATATGGAGGTTACAAAGAAGTTGAAGCTAAAGCATTTGATATCAAAGGTACTAAAGGGTCTTCATTTCTTGGAAATTAGTAAAGCATATACAACAAGAGCTAATTATGTGAGAATCAGAGACATTGATGATGATGGTGATAAAGAGAGTGAAACATCAACAACAACAGTGCCTGAAGGGTATTTTGCTGTTATTGCAATGCAAGGTGAAGAAACAAAGAGATTTGTTCTTGAGTTGGAATACTTAAGGGATCCTCTTTTCATGAAACTTTTGGAGCAAGCTAAGGAAGAGTATGGTTATCAACAAAAGGGTGTTATTGCATTGCCATGTAGTCCTCAAGAACTTCAAAAGATTATAGACAATCGACATAGTAATGATTTATAACACTTCTGGGGATTCAACAATTTATATCTAGACAAGTCTTTCGGCTCCGGCTTCGCTAATGATACGTGACAGAATTTCACAGATTTATGTATTCAGATAGTGCAAAACTATCAATATTCTTTTTAGTATATAAACATTAATTTGATTTTTACATAGGTAGACATTTGAAACAAGACAGTTCTACCTAGTGTGAATTTGTATACTTTCGTCTCAAACATGTATAATGTATTGTTTGTGACTGTTGTAACGACTTAAATTCTTCCACAAATATGATAGAATTAATGTGAAATTAATGAATAACAGTGTTCATTTGATCTCATATATGTCCCAATATATCATCATTGATTGTAGTTTTACTATTACTATAGACTATAGTATATGCTCATTATACATGTAGACAGTTGAGTTAAACTACAATCGAAAAATCTCAAAGTCATGCCCTGTATTCTCTCTCTTAGCTTATTTGCACTAAATGTTGGAGGCATGCAATCATTTGCGACTGCAGAGGATCAGTGTCCGTTATTATATGCTTAAGGTGTTGCTCATTGTGATTCATGAATGCTTCATCCTTTATCTATTTATGATAAACAAGAGAGTAAATTACAAAGATTGAGAAAGTACAAGAACTTAAAACTATTTTTAAAATAAAAAATAATTAGTACTCTTTAATATTTTATAGTATAGAACAGAGAGATTTATATTTAAAATAGAATTTACAATAAAATAAAGGGTATAAAAAAATTGATGATTAATATTTTAAAAAGTAAACTATGTTAACCACTTTGGTTAGTCTGGTTGTGTTTGCTTATGATTTTGAAGTGTGTTTCTTATAAGATCTCAAGTTTAATTTTTCATAGTGCTAATTTTTGTGGATCGAGATTATCTTCTTCAAAAAAAAAGTGAGCTATGTTTATTATATTTAGAACCAAGAGAGTAATCTAATTATCTTCTATTATAAAATAGGACCGATCTAATTATCTTATATTATCCAAATAGGACCGATTTATGAGTAATAGGAAGAAAGGGAAATAACAAAAGGTAGAAGAAAATAAGAGAGAGGGAGAGAGGAGATTTAAAATTTAATATTTCACTCGTCTAATTATTTAGAAATGTAGTCTTTAGCTAAATCTATAAAAAATGTCAACATTGTTAGACTGAATGTTGTGTCGAAAATCTTTTAAAATAGACTAATCAATTTGATCGATTGAATCAAAAATGATCTAATCTCTTGTCTGTTGTTATAGTTATATACATAGTTTAGAAAGATAATTTGTTTAAAAAAAACATGGACATTTTGTTGTTTTCCATACCAAGGGCGAAGAAATTTAAAATAAATAAGATTTAAACAACTAATGTTGAGTCACGGTATTTGAATGGTGTATAGTATTTATTATTTAGACATTCGCGATTAATTAACAAAAATTGACGCAAGAGCAATTAGGAGAGATATTAAGCGGTCTGCTTTATTAGGGGTCACTGATTCGAATCTGATATGAGAATTCAGTACGCGGTATATCATTTGATGAAGAGTTTTGTCACTTATTATGATATTACCGATTCAAGTGATCATTAGTGAGCAATTATGCTTAGAGGATACCTCCTTCACAACTAAAATAACTAACAAACATTGTAGAATTTCATAACATAAAGTTCTTCATTCACATCTCAAATTGAATTTATACACTGAAATCAAGTAGAATATTGACATACTAAGTTTACTGCTTCTATGCCATGATCTCCATTTTATGATGTAGAGGGCATACTAGTTTTGCAGGGTACCAAGCAGCTGATTGTTTAAAACCAGTGAAAAGAAGAGACAATAATTTCACTAATGAGGAAAGATGAACCTGTCACATGTTCTGCGGTTTTATTTTACTGGACAGTTATAGTTTATATGAATGACGGTGAGAAGAATTATAGATATGCCAGATTGTTTTTCAGGAAGAAATATGCCAGTTGCATTGCATGTGGTAATATTCTCACTCTGCATTATTAAAGGGACTGGGATCTGTTGCAGACACTTGCAGTTACCGCAACACTCAAGTTTAAGCTATGGGCAATCTTGGTCGTTGATTTAGGATTAGATAGTCAGATTACGCGGTTAATTTCACACGGTTAACCTATCTCCACCATCAACTCAGATCAAATGATCAAAACACAAACCCAATTAGTGTGTCTAATCCAAAAAAATTGTTTTTTCCACTTCACACAATGCTATAACCCCAAATTTTATAGGTAGTTAACTACCGCCGGCTAAAATCATCGATAATTAATTGCTTATACTATTGGTAATTTCGTGGTGTTCTATAGCAACGTGGGAACATCAATTTTCCTAATCCAAATCCTTATATAATTCAAAGGGTCTTTTATAAAAGAAATATATATTTCTCCATATTATAATGCCTTGGGCATTGTGCCAATGATATTTTCATGATGACATCACAAACAATTCCCTTTTTTGGGTGAATCTTAATGAGTGTCATTCCAAATAACATTCATCCACCTTCTCACCAATCAAAGTCCCAACTACCAAGAGAAATTATAAGCTTCCTTGAATTGATAGAATTGAATGAAATGGAATGAAATAGAATGGTATAGACAAGGATTTTAGTGTTTGGATTTTTAAAAATTGAATGGAGTGAAACGGAACATGGTAGAATGCATTCCATCTCATACCATCATCTCTTCTTATTTTTCATTCCCCCCAAATTGAGAGGTGGATGGAATGGAACATCTTAATTTATAATTACTATTTTATGCTTGATTTTTTATTTGATCATGCAGTACATTCCATCCACTTCTACCATTCCATCCATATTAATTGGGAGGTGGATTGATGATTTTTCATTTGAACATGGTAAAAACCGAATAAAATTATTATAACTCATTTCATTCCATTCACTAACCAAACAATAGAATAGAATGTGTTCCATTATGCTCAATTCTATTTCGTTTTATTCCGCTCCATTCATTTTAAACTATCTACGCGGAGCCTTAGTACTGTGGGCAAGTGGCACATAAACATTAATGTAGCCAGGAAGGATAATCAGTCCTCAAAATGCTGAAAAATTAGGTTGCTTCGGTGAAAATGGGAAACCTGCTTTTGGGCACGTTGTGTTATCTGGTTAGAAAGAGGTTTATGTGAAACCTACTCCATCCTGCCTTTAATATGAGCAAAAAATACACGTACTTTTTTGGCTATATCACTGGTTGTAGTATTGTTTTGGTGAGTTCCAAATTATGATACACAACACCAACAACAATCTTAAATGAACCTCATCCCGTCATTCATTGGAATCCACAAAGGTCAGAATCCATAATTTCTACAAGTTGCTCCTCCTTGCTTTCTCTCCCTACTTGTATGGTGGAGACATATTATATGCAAGTGGTTAACCACACAGGACTGAAGAGTAATTGGAAATTTTCAGTAGGAGAGAGACTCATGGGATAAAATAATACTACTACTATTTTCAATTAATATTATTTTATTCTATGAATCTTTCTCTCCTAATGAAACTTTCTGGTCACTAGAGAGGATTCTGACTCCATCGATCTCAAGGAGTCTTCCACCTATTTCAAAATGATCATAGTATACAATCAATGATAATACTTATTTATCTTCATTTGGACAGTCCAATCATATACTCGTGTAAAATTGAATCAAAAAGTATTTTACAATTCACTTATGAAAGTATGGTAATAGTGAAAGCTGGCTCTTCATAAATAATACAAGTATTAACATCCTGTAAAAATTACTAGGGCAAGTGGCCAGTACTGACTACTAATAAGATAAGCTACAGCAGGATTTCTTACATTAACCAACAGTTATATCAAACACATACAAATTCTTTCATATTAAGAGACAATATTTTTCTTGCACATTCAAGGGACAATGACACTTGATAGTTCTTACTGAAGTCCTCAGTGTTTCAGCTTCAAATCCGTTTCCAGGGGAAAAACTTTGCCTCGGTGGTTGAAGATCATGAAGTCTAGGTTGGCAGGTAAAGAAACAATCCTGCATTGAATTGGACACAATTCTGGTATTAGGATCCAAATATTTCCATGACAAGTGATACTTCTCTCAACAATGAACACAGAAATTGCAAAGCTTTTCAAACAGAATTTTAGATAAATCACTTTATATAATGTGAACAGGTCCCTATAGGTTTTAGGAATTTTCAAAGAAAGTCCTTTTAATCAAAATTAGAATTATAGATGAAACTTGTAGGCTGCATTCACATTCAGGGACTAAATTGCAAAAAAGATTGACTGGGACGGTGGGACCTATGATTAGAACTGGTATTTTTTTAGCTAGTTGATTTATGAAAGAATTTCCTGGATTTCAACATAGATTGTAGAACTTCAAAGATTTGCACCTCCCCATCCCAAACCCTACTAACTAACTGACTAGCTAATTAACCAACCATGGGATTGCCTATCAAATGATCTGAAAATTGTCAAACTGTATAGGGACTATATAATATGTTAATGATACATGGCCATTGGCCAACAATTTTTGCACACTTCACTCTCTCCATGCTTGATCAGCTTAAGCACTAGTCTTGCAAAGGAACAATATACAATTTCCTTTGACCCTATTTTTAAGATCAACTATGTCGATACTGAACATATTAGTCAAATCAAACCCAACTGCCGATGATCTACCAGCAGGTAATGACTTATAAATGAAAGACCTGACACATGCAACTTAAGCGCCCCGTTGAAAATCAATTGACCATGCCAAACCATGAATAACATCAACGATTGTTTGGTAATGTTAATATGTCAATACAGAAACACAATTAAGTGATGATCAAGCACTGAAGCATATTTAATTTTTCCTTTGACCCTTTTCTTTTTGACAAATAATGTCAAACAGACTATGATTTGTGAATTAAAATCTTGACTTGACAGAAAAAACTTAGTGTGTGTTTGGATTTCAAACAACAGGCTATGATGTATGCATGAAAGGAACTTTGTACTTCCTTTAGAGAGGATAAAAATTCGCACCAACTGAATTAAACCAAACAGACTGCTTAAATGGCTCGTAGAAAATTTATGGACCTTGCCAATACAATGAAAACATATCAATGATCATGGTATTCATATATGCAGATCACCACACTAGAATCTCCAATATAAACCACCTAGGAAGACATATCAACTTCATATATAGCATGATAGGAAATCAAGGATTTGGTTGGCGCAGACATAAGACAGAAAAAAATACCAGGGAATAACCGACTTAGTCGATCAGAATTATAAAAATGTACGCCTCTAGTTTGAGATAAAGAGAAGCAAACAAAACCAAGCACAAATAAAAACATAGAAACCCAAACTACTTGATATTGTAATCTCAATTATTGAAAACAAGATTATGTGAGTTCATTTATCCCCAACTAAATGAATATTTGCTTGTTCATTCATATTGTTTTCCTAGAAATATTATGTCCATCTGTTTTCAAAGTTCAAACTCCTAAAAAGTAAGCTTGGTTGAAGTAGATTCAGAGTGTTCATGCTTTTAACTTCTCAATGATATTGCAAAAAGTGAAACTTTTACATTCTCTCATGAATCAAAACTTAAAAAACACTTTTTTCTTCTTCTAATGTATTACTCCTTCTGCTCCTAAATGACCATCATTTAGTGTTTGTTTGGGAGGAGAATTTTGGAGGGGGGATGGTTTATTTTTCTTTTCTAAATTAAGCAAGTTATAAAATGTTTCTAAAAAAGAATGAAGTGTGTTTGAGTTGTTATATGATCATATATCATGGTATTCTATCGATTTTTAAAAACCATTAAGGTTTTTCCCCACATATTAAGAAAAACAATAAGCTAATGAATGAGTGAGAATTAAAATAAAATAAAAAGTCGTTCTTATTGACCAGTATGGTTTAGTCATTATAACAAGTGCATATTGGAGTATAATGAGTTAAAAGTAGTTTACACAGTATAATTGTGTCTAGAAAACCATAAATGACAGTAAATTCAAACCATAATTAATTTTTCTAAATATTAGTCAATTAGAAAAGAATGGAGTCGCACTAATTTATTATAGTATAACTCCATTCCACCCTATCAAGTATTCTCAAAAGACAAAACTAACTTCAAATAAAACAACAGAATCATATCAAGGTAGACCAAGTTAAAAAGGAGAACTCTTCACTACCTAATATGAGCAACTCAAATTGGGTAATAGTATATTTTAAAAACTATCTCAAAGTTGTCACAACCTATGAAGCACGGACATGGACGCGGGATACAAATTGACACGTTGACATTGATGATAATTTGAGAAAATGATATAATTCAATATAAACAAATGCACGTGTCAATGTCGTGCCAGTGTCAAAAACTAACACGTGTCGACACGCCTTCAATCAGAAGTGTCGGTGCTACAAATGTCACTCTCTAACATAAAAGTAAATCTTTTAAACCTAATCAAACTACTTATATGCAAACAAACACACAGAATAAGAGCAAAAACCCTAAATAATATGATTAGAATGGTAGTAAGAAGAAACCTGTTCTCATCAGAGTGAGGGTGTATGGACAAAAACTTGCCCGGAACAGTAAGAGCAGCCCAAAAACAAAGCAACAAACCAACAAATAGCTCAATCACAACCTACATAATCAACCTTAAATTCAAAAACAATAAATACAATAAAACAGAGAAATTAATGAATGAAGTAGGTTACATTAAAAGGAGGTGCTGAAAACTCTTCTTCAGTAATCTTCAACAAGCTCTTATCTGCAACAAAATAAATAAGATTAAAACAAATTCAGAAAGCGTAGAAAGATGAAACAAGTTAGCGTAATAAATCAAAAAAAAGAAAGAAGTGAAGAATACATTGGATGGTTGAATAAGCGGCATGAGATAGAATGAGAGCACCGAAGACGCCAACAGCTAAAGCAGCAACAGCCATTGTTTTACGAGAGGGAGAGATCTCAGGGTTTGACGATGGTGACTAAAGTAAATATTGAAGAATATAAAGTCAATTATTTTTCTTCCAAATTCAGCCTCACACTAACACCAAATTTCCAATTTTATCCACAAAATCAAAGTTAAGTTAAAATCAAATAGTAAATCATTATAATTTAAAATAGCGTGACATAAGTTAAAATAAAAATAACACTAACATTATTTCAAAAAATAAATAAATAACATTAACTTTAAATATATTCCTTTAAAAAAAAGTAGCATTAGATATAGTGATTAAATGATAAAATTACACATCAGATTTTTAAGATACGACTAGTAATAAAAGGTGAAATGAAAGAAAAAATATATTTTTTCTTTGTCAAAAAAAAAAAATATATATATATATATATATATATATATATAATATTTTGATTCAGATCTTGTGTGCTCAATTTTGAAAAGGGGGAGTGGTATCCAAACTAATATAGATTAAATTTGTTTGAGGATATAATTAGAATAAGAAAAAATTCAACCAAAAAAAATTGTATTATCTCATTGTCGATGATTAAATCTGAGCCAATTAAACAGGTTCATATTTTTTCTATGTTTAGATTCAAATCGAATAAAAACGGATATCAAAATTGAGTTAAATTAATGTCAAAATTTTATTAAAAAAATATTCCCTCCGTCCTAAATTGTATGACGTTTTGAGCATTTCACATATATTAAAAAATACAATTAATATTGTATGGAAAAAAGATATTATGAGTTGTTTTACAAAATTGTCCTTAATAAATAATATGGGAAAGATAAATGAAAGAATTGAAAGAAGAGAAAGTAATAAATAGTTAAGGTTATAATAGAAAAAGTAACATTAATGTTGCATTAGTATTGTAAAACGACATACAATTTAAGACGGAACGAGTATTGATTATAATTTATACGCATGTTAATCCGTGTAATAGTTATTTTCAAAAACGTATTGACGACAACTTGTCCTTGTATGACAGATTATTTATAATCTTAGAGCCCGTTTGGTGCACAGGATAGGAAGACAGGATATGATAAAACTATCATATCCTGATTCAATTTGTTGTTTGGTGCATCATTAGGAAAGGATAACTTAAACCCATTTCTTATCCTATCCTACTCACCCTTTGTTATTTTTATCCTTAGTTTTTGGTGGGTTATAATTATCCTATCATGATTAGCACTAAAATGTTTATTTTGCCCTCTTTCAATTCATCACTCATGCTCTCTTTGCTCTCCATCCATCGATCTCTACTTGTTCCTCCATAACTCTTCATCGTCATCTCTTCTATTTGATACAGATCCAACCCCAATTCCAACCTACAATCATTTTTTCCTCAATTTGCTTAATTTTTTGTTTTTTTTTTCTTGATTGTCTATTTTGTACTCAAGTTAAATTTGAAAAGGGTATTATTATCTTCAACAAAGACAACTATTTTTTTTAATTGAAGAAACCATGATTTTTTTTTAATTGAACTTTAAGAATGAAGATGACGGCACCCTTAAAATAAGGAAGAAGACGATTGACAATGTTTTTTTATAACTTTGTGTAATTAATAATAGCTTAATTACATTTAATTAGAATTAATTACAAGAGTAATTATGTCATTTAATTGTGACATATATGATATTATATTTGTTATCATGTGTGCATCAAACATGTGATAGGATAAATGTTATCATGTTTATATCATTTCCTATCCTTATCCAATTTCATATCATATCCTATCTCTATCATATCATGTGCACCAAACGGACCCTTAAGAGATAATTTGTCCATCTTATATTAGTTATTTTAAAATTTGAATAAATATCAACTTGTCTTGTGTGTAGTAGTTTTTTTTTTAATTAGTCAAACTAGTATATCGAAATTATCACTCGAGAGTCGAATATGAAATTTTGAGAGGAGCAGACCCTAAAGTCTCAAACCAAAATCATCATATTAACCCTAATAAATTTCTTATATAATAGTTATTTTAAATTTTTATCAACATGTCTCGGTGAATAATAGTTATTTCAAACTTTTCATATGGGACAAATTCATGGTAATTTTAATATAATTAGTTTGTATGTACATTTAAAATTATGTACTAGAATTTATTTTATAGAGATTGATTTTGAGGTTAAATTGTATTTTAGATAACTTTTCTTTAATTTTTTTCCTTTTTAATAGAGAATGTTCTGTAATGGTTTTTTATTATTTGTAATGAAAAAAAAAACTCTTTTTAACATCTTTTATCCAGTGGTAAGATGTTTGCCTTTTATTTGCTTTGATGAGAGATCTTAACAATTTATATCTTTTACTTTACTTATTTATATGTGGAAATATTATCCTTTAGATTTACCAAGTGACTGCTACTATTGTATAATTTTTTTTTTTTTAAGGATACTATTGTATAATTTTATTTGAGAATCGAAATTTATACATTCATTTATTGATTAGTTAATTGAGTTGTGTATAATTATAAATTTGGTCTGATTATAAATCTAGTAACAATTTTAATATACTTCCTTAAAAAAAATATACTTAGTTTATGTACATGTAAAAATTATATGCGGTAAATCTTATGGCAGTTTTGTTACTCTTTCTTTGTTAGTCTGGAAGTGTAACAAAAATGAGTTGCAGGCTTGCAAGTCATTCGTGTTCGTTGTTGCCATCGAGTTTCTTATTTTGTGTGAAAGCTTCTACCGAGGTACGAGGTGAGTATAAGTTTGAATCGCGAGTGTGAAATAAATGAGATGAACGGGAAAACTCGTATTTCCTACAAGTTAATTTGGGGCTCGCATGCGAATAGTTATAGTCTTTTGAGAATAATTAAACTAATGTGAAAACATGGAAGTGTGAGATTAAAAGATAAAGTATAAATTTTATTATGGTACTGATAGGTTTAAATTATGTTTACTATGCGGTAATCGATATATTTGATATTGTACTCATGTTTGATTTGTTGCAGGTACTTGACTTGTTGAATTATTTTACATTCGTTATATGGTTTATATGTGACGTGGTGATATAGTTATCGCGTGTTATGTAGTTTAGTAATTTAATATGTGAATTAATTATAACGCCAGGTCTTGTTAATTTGAGATGAGTGATTATTGGTGATATCCTTTACACGATGAAATAATGATGTTTCAAACTTGTGTTTTAGATGATGATCCTAAGGAGTGTCATCGGCCAACGAGGAGAGACGTTATATGTTAGGAGTATGAAGTGCATATTATTTTTTCATCATGTTGGTAGGGTCTCACAAGTCTAAGTGAATAAGGGAAGTACTTCTAAATGAGCCACAAAAGTGTCTTGGACCAAGGACATGGTCTATGAGGTCATGATTCGCTCGGTTTATAAATAATGATAAACTTCCATGATGTTCTTGTGACTTATCAATAATGATAAGACCACTGTGATATCATCATGGCTTATCAAGGTTGATAAGACCACCGTGATATTCCCCCTATCTGTTTATCGATGATGATAAGACCACCATGATATTCTCCATCTCGGTTTATTAATGATGATAAGATCAACATGATATGGTGGATTGTTTGTCCACACATGCGGTGCCATGACACTATTGATATTCTTCTAAACAAGTGCTTCAAATGTGAATGGTACCAAAGAAAAACGAAGAGTCTATAGTCTAGAAGCATTCATGTCATTACTTGAATTATGACTCAACTATTTGAACGTTGTGATTTAGATCGTTGTTTTATCTGGTAATGACACTTGGGGATGTTATAGAGTCATGTATTTTGTTACCTTGTTTTTATATTTTTAAATGAAAAAAAAACGGTTGTCCTGTTTTATAGCTTTATCAACGGATAAATTCAGTGATATATAATTGTGACAGGTGTACATGCGTTACCTTGAACCTAGTTTGATAATTATTTCATTAATTATTTTATATTTATAATCTTTCTCTATGTTGCAAAAATCATTTGGAAGAGTATTTTTGGAAAAGTAATTCAAAATCATTTATTTATATTTTTGGTTTTAGGGTGTCAGTGTCACATTAGTGGTATCATAGGAGGACTCTTCCAATAGAATTTGGTTTGGAGACGAAACAAAGAGAATTTGGTAGACATGTGACACCTAAGACTGAAGAGGGTGGGGAGTGATCTCTGGTGAACATGACACACGCAATGAGCGGCTCTTGGCATGCTTATAGGCAAATGACACATGAATGAATTGAATCACACTGGAATGTGAGGAATCATGAGCTCATGTGGGCAGTGGACTATACAGTTGAATGAGGGGCTTATAATGCTTAATTGGTACACCTACACCACCAAAATGTATATTATTTTCGGTAGCTCAACATATAAGAACTTCATAGTTAAGATTACGTGACCTGGAGTAATATTTGGATGGATGAACTTTTGAGAAGTTTTCCAAAAAGTGTGAGTTAGAACAAAGCACACTGAAAAAATATGTGTTGGTTTACAGGGTCAGGCAAAAATTCTAAAAGTAGTACGGGGTGTAATAATCTCTAACATCAAATGACCTAACCAATAAACATCTCAAATCTTGTTAAGAAACCAGTCATTACAAAGTTTAATATTGTTGTTAATTGATTCATAACATGCTTGACTTAATTGACAAAGAGAAAGTTTTAGAGACCTATTGAACCATTGTCAATTAATACTTTATTAACTAACAAAAGGATAAAAAATACAATTAATATATCATTTAATTTAAACTAAAAATCAATTTTGAATACTAAATAAATCATCCACGATTGATTTTCTCTCATTCGTGTGAATTAAACACGACTCTTAAAATCATGCATTTAAACCACAAACTACATTCATGAATCACCAACGTATCTACCAAATAATACATATTTATCTCATTCTTCATGTTTCAAACATGACTCTTTAAGTTATGCATTTCAATCACAAACAACATCACTAACTAGTGACTACATGCACAAACCATCAAAATATCATGTAAATAATACATATTTTCACATTCTTCATGTATTAAATATGACTATTTGAGTCATTCACGCTGCATGATAATAAATATTATTAATATTATATAAGTTATAAATACAAGTGATTACAAATTTCAATCCTTAATACGTTTTTGCATTATGTAGCTATCATATACCAAATAACTAATTTTATTATTTTTTAGTCGCATATTTTTTTTACCATTTTATTATTTTATGAACAAATTATAAATTACACTGTTTATCACATTAAAATTAGATGAGAAAAATAAAAAACACTAGTTATTTATTCAGTCTCATTTATTTTATAAATTATTTTGTATTTTTCTCTTTTGAATAAATGCTAAAATAAAAAACACTTTTGTGAACGTACGGATACGAAAAATTGTATTCCTCTAACTATTAACTTATTTTGTTATAAAAAATTTAGTGCATCTTTAAATATATTAGTCTCAATTCTCAACTACAATAAAAATGACTTTTGATAGCAACATATGTATAAAATGACTTTTGATAGCAACATATGTAGCATGTTATTGATATTAGTGTTTTTACAAAAAGTTTTTGCCAATACATTTGACATCCAGTCGTAATTAGTTTTCTATAACAACAAATATTTTTTTGAAGGATCTATAACAACGAATATTGTTGTCTTAATTTTTTTTTTCAAGAGAATATATTTTGTCAACAACTAAAGTCGTTGGAGTAAAAAGTTTTTTTCAACAATATAAATCGTTGATAAATTTATATTTCCTGACGACTTAAGACATTTAATAAAACTTTAATTATATTTTTCTAACTTCATCTTGAAAATTAGTATCGACCACAATTTAAATTTAACTTACATGACTTTAAAAATAAATTATTTTACAATATAAATCGCATTATTCCCCTAAAAAAAATATAAATCATGGTATTCTTAATGTTAAAAAAACATATTATTATAACATTAATCTTTTTTAAGAACAACATTAAAACATGAAATGTCAATAATTGTGTCTCTTTTTTGAGAAAATAAATAAATAACTATGTCTCTTAACATAAAAGAAAAAAAAATTATTGATATTGTTTCCAAATGCACGAATCAAATCTCTCTTTACAAAGCCCAATAATGAATGTATTCTAAATTAAAATATTTGACTTCACCGTTTTGCGAACAAATTAATAGTTAGTCTGAAAGTATAGCTTGGAAAAATAATTATTTTCATAAATCAAGGTGCTTGGAAAAAGTGGAGGTGTAACAGGGAAAATTGGAGGTTTAGTTATAGCTTGGGAAAAAAATTATTTTCAGAAATCAAGGTGCTTTACGAGTAAAAGATGGATCTTGTTAGAAAGAAAATTGCTTGAACAGGATTTCGATGCGGCTTTCTTATTGGTTTATGCTTCATATCTTGGGAGACGAAGAAAATCGTTATACAAGCGTATCTCGAAGAAAGCTCAAGAAGATATCGTTTCCTTTGATGGCCTTCAGTAACTCCAACTCAATTCTAAAACTGCATAAAAGAAAGGGCAAGATTGCACCAACTACAAGTAACATGAAAATTCAAAGAATGGTTGAACGAAATCAAACTTGACAAAATTTCATTGATAAACATAAATTACACCTTGTATCAGTATGGCCCAAAAAACAAAGCGAGTGGAATAGACAGGGTCTTTGTTCAACAAGTTCAACATAATAGAGACATCTATTTCAGACCATCGTCCTATTTTGATTGGCTGTGATTTAACAGAATAAATACGGAGAACCAGATTTTCCAAAAAATATTGTTCGTTCATCGCCAACCAAACAGTAAGCTTGTCAAATAAAGCTAACCTTACCTTATTTGTATCAGATATGTGATAATGAAATTTTCACCACGCATGTCTATGCGGTTAATTCTAATTGTCAAATAATCTATTTTACTTTCTATGTTTTGAGCGACTTCGGTGTCTGTCACATCGCTATTCTTACAATAGACATCAAGTTTGTCGATTTGTGTATGGTATTCTTTACCCATCTCAAAACTTCAGTCCCTGTAGGATTTAATTAGATATGCTCAGTTATGGCTTTCAGTTGAAGTTTCAATTCTTCCAATGTTATTCTCATCTTTACAAAAATTCCAACATCTAAATTTTTAATATCAAAATCCACCTTCTTCAAAGCAACTTTCAACTCTCCTAATGTATTCTTCATATTTATGAAAATCTTTCTTATCATCTTTAGATCTTATAAATTTACATCATCTACCTCGTCAATAACTTCATTATAACTTTTCATTGCACCTTCCCATTCCTTTAAATGGTACATAATCTTTTTTTAGAAAAAACAAGAATTCCACCTTCTAATATGAAGCTCCATTTTCCATTTTCCTTAATTTTTCGTTTACTTTTGTTTTGATTTGATATGGCTTGCAGACTCTTCCCACGAGGGAATTTTTGAACTCAATATTGGAAAACCTGGTTCTCCTCTTAAGTATCCATTATGTTGAATCACAACCAATAAAAATAGGACGATAGTCTGAAATAGATGTCTCCAATCCCCATACCTTGATATCCGTAGATTTATTTCTCCATGGTTGTTGAACAAAGACCCTGTCTTTTTTGGGCCATACTGATACCGGGTGCAATTTTTGTTTATCAATGAAATATCGCCAAATGTAGTTGGTGTAATCTTGCCATTTCTTTCATGCGGTTTTAGAATTGAGTTGAAGTCACCGAAGGCCATCAAAGGAAACGATATCTTCTTAAGCTTCTTCGAGATACACTTGTATAACGATTTTCTTCGTCTCCAAGATTTGAAGCATAAAACCAATAAGAAAGCCACATCGAAATCCTGTTCAAGCAATTTTCCTTCTACATAAAGCACCTTGATTTCTTAAAATAATTATTTTTTCAAGCTATAACTAAACCTCCAGTTTTCCCTATACCGTTCTGCATTATATGGTTGAAAGTATACCAACCAATTTTAAGTGGTGCACTATAAGAATCCCTTTCAACTTTGAATGAATGTGCTCACATTCAGTTGAACATTTAGTTGAATGTCCAAATCATAGTATTGGATGTGCTCTTATTTGATTCAATGTACTTTTAAAATGTTATACAAAACATTGTCATGCATTTCCATGTGACAATGGACAATGTGTGTCTTACAATCTATGCCTCTTGTCCCATTTCATAAAACTAAACTATTCTGTCATTTTATCCCCAAACCAAGAGATCTATGTAGGACGACTGGAGAAGAATTTACACATTCAAGACTAGTAAATACCTCTGTAAAAAAGCTAAATAAATAAATAAGATCCCATATGAATCTATTCCTTAACACATTTCTAACTTCTGACCCAATCACTAACACAAACCCTAATTAACCCCTAATTTAAAAAAGAGACTACCCAATTTGCTATTCCCCACTGCAATAACTTTATCATTTGTTTTCCATCCGCTACGAGAATTGTCAATGGTTTGACATACGCTTGTAACACCAAAAACAACTATTTCTATTGAAGTGATTTCATTTATCTACTCCTTTGTAGTGTTCCTGTCTCGTGAAATCGATACAACACTTTCACACTTTTTAATTTTATTATCAATTAAGAATGTGTATATGCTCTACCATATTGGGACTGACTGACTTATAAAGATTCAAACCAACATATATAAACGCAGTGTGAGAGAGGATAAAAATAACATAGTTATATAGAAGAGGAGTAAAAGGGAGTGAGAGCGATGTACAATAATATGAAATGAATAGAGAAAACACAGTGAAAACGTTAATCTCTAGTCAGTTGTTCTTGTAATCATATTCGGCACATATTTTCTCTTAAAGAGATAATATTATCTCAATTTGAGTCAAAAGTAAACTCATATATTAAATTAATTATGTCTCTCCTTGAGTTGCACAAGAGTTTTATAATTTCTATTTTTATTGATGGTGAGATTTGGTTTTATTTCAACTAGTTAAATACACGTGCTTTCGCACGGATTTGTTATAAATACTATTGTTTTGTGTTAAGTTTTTTTTTTTGTTTGTTAAAATGACACATTTGATTGATTAAAGTAACCTATGATAAAGGTTAATCGATACAACTGAAACTAAACAAAATAAATAGCAAAAGACATAGTTTTTATCAAACGATTGTGAACTTTGAAGGCAAATGAATGGAATGATTATGATCAACACATATATTTTTTTAGTAAATGCACCAAATTATTAGTATTAACTTTTGCAAATTCAAATCAAATTTGATGGATGGTCCGGTCCATTCGTACCTGCACAATCTTTCTAGTAGTGTTATGTACATTACATGGTCAAAGGTAAAGTTTATCTCAATTAGTTTGACGTGAACATCTATTACTCCAAGCATATTGTCAACCATGCAAAAGCCTTAAATGATAGTGTTGAGTGTATGCACATCAAGTTCAATGCCCACTTTCAAAGTTTTACACAATACATATAATTCTAATTCTAGATCTCCTTTATGAGAACGTTCGCAATAACCACATTCATTTTCACCTGCGTCAGATTCACACATTATGTTGTAGCGTACCTTTTTACAAAGTAAGACAGTAAGACACTACATTATTGAACTCCATTACGGATGGAAACGACAACTTCATAAGCATGTCGTTCAATTCAATAATCCTGCCCACAACTCCAGTTAGATACATAGCAAATTGATTTTGATGGAGATGGTGTGAATGGGTACTCACCCATACTAAACTGGAAGCAGTAATTTAATAATTTGATCTCCTTTAGTTTATTTATGTTTGGTTTATTTATAATGAGGATTATTGTACCTTTTTTACTTTTGTTTCACTTTATACTTAGTAATGCACCCACATAAAATGATAAAATGGTTATTCTATGTTATATTCAAATATTTGCATTTGTTAAAACGTTGCATTGTAATATTTTGTAGTGAAATATAATGTTCATTCAAATATAATGTTTATCATTGAACTCATCATTTAATGATGTCTCCCATATAAAGATGGTATGGAGGTTGAGTGATAAGAAAGATTCCTTATGGTGCAAGTATTGCGTTCAAAATAGAAAGATGGCCAATATATTATTCCGTATGTTAAAGCTAGTCCTAATTCTTCAAATATTTGGAAGGACATCTGTAAAGTTTGTGGATATTGGGCGATGGATCTAAATTAATTTTTGGAACAATCATTTGGTTGCATATGTGGGTCTTTTAAGCCGTCATATCGTACATCTTCTAATTTATATTGATGGGTGCCTTAGAGTTAAATACAATATGTGTTAGTATCCAGAGGTATTTGGAATTTCAGCCTGTTGCTTGATAAATTTCTAGCAGATATCTAAAATGTGGTTCTAGATATTCATCTTCCCTTCTCAACAACATCTAAGAACGAATTGGTATCGGAAAGTTCTCTTGGTGGCGTCTTCTTGTCAAAATCCACCTACAAAGATATTTTTAATGTTAATAGTTCAATGCCCCCAATTTTTATAGCAAGATTAAAGGCGGAGAAGGCATTAAATGATTAAATTTGTTTCTTTAGAAAGTTGTTTGCCAATCCCTTTTCACAAATGAGATTCATTCTTGTGGCCATTTATCTACTATGAGTTCTTTTCGTTATGCTCCTCTGCTTCGGAATATGTTGTTCATGTTCTTAGAGAGTGTAAGCATGATACCTTAGTTTGGAATAAGATTAATAACGATTTCAATCATGCCTTCTTTCAATCCTACGATTCAAGACTGGATGAAGGACAATCCTTTTGGTAGGATCTCATCTTTTCGATATTAGTCAACTACTTTTGATGTGAACCATGGGCGTTATTTGGTAAAGAAGGAATGAGTTCATATTTAACCAATCACCTTGGTCAACCCAAACTTTAGCTAAACAAATTAAAATACTTATTGGATAATTCAACCTTAGTTCTAATTTGTGTGCTCAAAGGAAAAATATTTTTAAGGCAAGAGTAATTTTCTCGAATCATCGAAATCCCTCTCCCGTGGGTTGGGTGAAAATAAATTGTGATTGAGCTATTACTGTTGCAAATTCAAAAATGATTTAAATCAATTTTTTTACACAATATATCCATATTTTAAATGAAATAAAAATAAAGAAGGTTCTCGAAGATATAAAATTTTGTAAAGATATGAGTCATGCCAATAACAAATTTGATTCGACAAAATAATAGTATAAGAAAAAGATATTATAAATTTCTTTGGTAACAAGAAAGGAAGCTAACCCCACCTATAAATATCTTCACAACACCCAAACCCCACATATACTCTCTCAGATCTATTAACCTTTCTTCTTTCTCTTCTTCTCTCAACATTCACAAAACTCAACCACCACCTTCTTCTTCTTCTTCCGCTATGGCGAATCAACCTGAATCCTCCGATGCGTACGTTTCCTCTTCCGTTTTTCACCGATCCTTTTCATTATTCTCTTCGATTTCAATTTCCATGAATCTGATTTTGTTTTTGTCTTTGTTTCTTACAGTAAGGGAACAACAAAAAGGGATTTCAGCACTGCAATTCTCGAACGCAAAAAAGCCGCAAATCGTTTGGTTGTTGATGAAGCTGTTAACGATGACAACTCCGTCGTCGCTCTTCATCCTGAGACTATGGAAAAACTTCAACTCTTCCGCGGTGACACTATCTTGATCAAGGTATTAGGTTTTTGTGTTTTTGATTAGTTAGGGTTAGCTTAAACTAAGTCAATTTGTTAATAAAACTGTTAAGTTTGTTATCAAAGTGTATAACATTAGGGTTTCATGTTAAATTTGAAACCTGAATTGTAGCTTGTTGTAACTATGAAACATAGTACCTGTTTGGATTGGTTTATTTTTTATATTCACAGTTCTCACTAAGGAAAATTGTATCTTCATAAGTTGTTTTTTCATAAACTACCTTGACAAGCTTATGAATAATAACATAAAAGTTTATTTATTTGCATAACTACATTGACAAGCTTATGAATAATACATAGTTTATTTATTTGCATAAGCTAAAAAATTAGCTAATCAGAACGTGCCCATAATGTGTTAGGAATTTGCTGTGTATCTGTTAATTATCGTGAGATTTTTTTTTTTCTTTCTGAATTTCGTTTTTGTGTTTTATCATGTTTGATTAGGGTGATTTGCTTCATATGTGATGTTTATGTTTCTGTTTGGTGTTTTTGGGTTTTAGGGTAAGAAAAGGAAAGATACTATTTGTATTGCACTTGCTGATGAAACATGTGAAGAGCCAAAAATAAGAATGAACAAGGTTGTGAGGAACAATCTCAGGGTTAGGCTTGGAGATGTAGTTTCGGTGCATCAATGTGCTGATGTCAAGTATGGAAAGAGAGTCCACATTCTTCCCGTTGATGATACTATTGAAGGAGTTACTGGGAACCTCTTTGATGCATACTTAAAACGTGAGTCACTGTTTCATTCTATTTTTTGTTCTATAATTGCCATAATCATTGGATTTTCTCTTTTTTCTGGGAAGGCTGGTTATGTGAAAGGTGGTGGTTTATCTTACAATATCTAGTGGTTTTTTTTTTCTTCTTTTAGTGATAATGTCTGTCTTTGAGAATAATGTCCGTTTTTATGTAGTGTTTGTCTTTGAGAATAATGATTGAATTGCATGTCCGTATTTATGTAATGTGTATCCGAGAATAATGACTGAATTGCATCTCTAGAGAGCATTTTTCTAGATGATTACTATTTTGATATCTCAAACATTACATCACTCTTAAATGAAATAAGAATATGGACATCAAGTTGTTACCATCATCCCATATTCACAATCTTGTTTCTATGATAGGTGACCGTAAATTTTGTGCTGTTTTGATCATCGGTTTCTCTAAAAATTCTGCCATTGTCAGTGTTTGTACTTCAATTTCTAGGATAAAATTGTATTGACATACAAGGCAGTTCCTTCAAGATTTTTTACGCAATTTATGAAATTTGGAATCGCAACAGGCCACAATCCGACTTCTTAACTGTTATTTTGATTGGCATCGGCCCCCTCATGACATTTAAATTTGTTTCATTCTAATTTCTTTTGAATTTTCTAATCTTAGTTTTATGTTTGCAGCTTATTTCTTGGAGGCATATCGACCAGTGAGGAAAGGCGACTTCTTCCTTGTGAGAGGTGGGATGAGAAGTGTAGAATTCAAGGTTATTGAAACTGACCCACATGAGTACTGCGTTGTTGCCCCTGACACCGAGATCTTCTGTGAAGGAGAGCCCATTAAAAGGGAAGATGAGAATCGCTTAGATGAGGTTGGTTATGACGACGTTGGTGGTGTGAGAAAGCAGATGGCACAGATTAGGGAACTGGTTGAACTGCCACTGAGGCACCCACAGTTATTCAAGTCTATTGGTGTCAAGCCACCAAAGGGGATTCTGTTGTATGGACCCCCTGGATCTGGAAAGACTTTAATTGCTCGAGCAGTTGCAAATGAAACAGGTGCCTTCTTTTTCTGCATTAATGGCCCTGAGATAATGTCGAAACTCGCCGGTGAGAGTGAAAGCAATCTAAGGAAGGCATTTGAGGAAGCTGAGAAGAATGCACCGTCCATCATCTTTATTGATGAGATAGATTCCATAGCTCCTAAGCGAGAGAAAACTCACGGTGAAGTAGAGAGGAGGATTGTCTCCCAACTCTTGACCCTCATGGATGGTCTTAAATCACGTGCACACGTAATTGTTATGGGAGCCACAAATAGGCCCAATAGCATTGACCCTGCACTTAGGAGGTTTGGAAGGTTTGATAGGGAGATTGATATCGGTGTTCCAGATGAAGTTGGGCGTCTTGAGGTTCTTCGAATTCATACAAAGAATATGAAACTTGCTGAAGATGTAATATTGAAATTCCTTTCTTTTAAGTTCTGGTTTAATTTTAATAACATGAGTTCTAAAAGATATTTGTCTTTTCTGTCATTTGCAGGTTGATTTAGAAAAGATTTCTAAGGAGACACATGGCTATGTTGGTGCTGATTTAGCTGCTTTGTGTACCGAAGCAGCACTTCAATGCATCAGGGAAAAAATGGACGTGATTGACTTGGAAGATGAGACAATTGATGCTGAAATATTGAACTCCATGGCAGTGACAAATGAGCATTTCGCAACTGCGCTTGGATCAAGCAATCCTTCTGCTCTCCGTGAAACAGTAAGTATTTATCCAGAAATTTATTTTTCAGTGTTAAGCCTCCTGGGTAAACTTTTCTGTCTGCTCCATGCAAAGTTTTTGATGTATCTATAATTCCAACTTCTCTATTGAACCAGGTTGTTGAAGTGCCCAATTGCAGCTGGGATGATATCGGTGGTCTTGAAAATGTTAAGAGGGAACTCCAAGAGGTTAGTGAAGCTCTTACACAATCACCATTGATACACTAGATTCCTTTCATCTGCCTCTGAACTTTAATATTGTTCTCTTTTGTAGACTGTCCAATATCCAGTGGAACACCCTGAAAAGTTTGAGAAATTTGGAATGTCGCCTTCAAAGGGAGTTCTTTTCTATGGTCCTCCTGGATGTGGTAAAACACTTTTAGCAAAAGCTATTGCCAATGAATGCCAGGCAAACTTTATCAGTATCAAAGGTCCTGAGCTACTCACAATGTGGTTTGGAGAAAGTGAGGCAAACGTGAGGGAAATTTTTGACAAGGCCCGTGGTTCTGCTCCATGTGTCCTATTCTTTGATGAACTTGACTCCATTGCTACTCAGGTTGGTACTAAACTATGATTTAGACGTTGGTACTTAATTTATTGTCAAAATTTTATACTTTTCATTCATTCCAACTATTTGGAATGGAATAGACAACATTAAACATTTGCTTTGCTTTATCCTGCAGAGAGGTAGTAGTGTAGGAGATGCTGGGGGTGCGGCGGACAGGGTTTTGAACCAGCTGCTAACAGAAATGGATGGGATGTCAGCAAAGAAAACTGTGTTCATCATTGGTGCAACTAATCGACCGGACATTATAGACCCAGCTCTTCTGCGTCCAGGCCGTCTAGACCAGTTGATTTATATCCCCCTCCCAGATGAAGATTCCCGTCATCAGATATTTAAAGCTTGCTTGAGAAAATCTCCCATCTCTAAAGATGTTGATATTAGAGCTCTTGCAAAGTACACCCAAGGCTTTAGTGGTGCTGATATTACTGAGATTTGCCAGCGTGCTTGCAAGTATGCCATAAGAGAGAACATTGAGAAGGTACAGTTCTGGGCTCCCTTTTTGTATTCCATGTTTTAAATCTCTTGACTATTGAACTTATGGATATTGGATCGTTTTTAACATTTTTCTTAAATTAATTTCTCGACAGGACATTGAAAAAGAGAGAAGGAGAAGCGAGAACCCTGAGGCCATGGAAGAGGACATTGATGATGAAGTAGCTGAAATTAAGGCAGCTCATTTTGAGGAATCGATGAAATACGCTCGGAGGAGTGTAAGTGACGCTGACATTCGCAAGTACCAGGCATTCGCCCAAACTTTGCAGCAGTCCAGAGGGTTTGGAACCGAGTTTCGGTTTGCAGATTCCGGCACCAGTGGTGCTGCTGCTGCAGGTGCATCTGATCCATTTACATCTGCTGCTGGAGCTGATGATGACGATCTTTACAATTAGGTCAAACTTGTATGTGTGTAGTTCATTTTAAGAATTCCAGTGCTGTCTTATTTATGTACTTGTAAAAGCTTTCTTTGGGTTATTATTGTCATTGCTTCTTAAAAGCATTTGTTTATACGGCAAGCACCTAAGCCACTTTAGAAGAAAATTATTTTCAGTTTTTTGTATAATCTGACAGCTTTTGAAGCTTTGCTGCTCAATTCTGAAGCGCGACATTTCACATGAACAAAATTTTACAGATTTCACTTGTGTCTTTAGTTTCTTACTAGTATAGTATTTGGATGTTTTTTCCTATTGCAATAAATGTTATGCGCGAAAGATTTCTACTATACATACAACTTGTTATGCTTGAAAGTGCCATTTTTCAAGACAGGTGGCAGGAGGCAACCGGTTCAGAAAAAAAAAATGAAATTAGTTTTTTTAATGCTGTTTGGATTTTCTAGTTCACCTCCCCCATTTGTTAATGTATAAGCTCATTTTTTTCCACCTTCATTCCAACAGCTGAAAGTCTTCTTCTCTCATGCTTCTCAACCTTCTTCCTCTCACTTTCTTTCTCCTCCTCTCTCCATCCCGTAAACCATCATCCCCCACCTCATAATGTTTTTTCACAACAATTTCATGTTTCTTCTCTCGTCATCTTTTAACCCTTTTTTTTCTTATTTTTTTCCTTCAAATCTGCTATGGGTCTTGTTGGTTATTTATGGGGTTGTTGCAGACTGAGAAATAAGAGAAATTTAGGAATTAACCATTTGGATCTAGATCTAGAAATTGTAGGATGAAGACGGAATTTAAGGTTGACTACCAGAGATAACTGAGTTTTTGAGGAGCTGCAGAATTTCATCTTCTTTTTCATGTATGAGAGATAACTTTTAATTCTATTAATTGTGTTGTGATTGGTAACATTTGATTTAGGGGCATCTGATTTATATATTTTTTGGGTTAAATAAGGATGAATTTTTGGGATTCTTGTTCAATTGTTGAAGCTACAAGTGTTTCTGGATTTTAAGTGACCCAGCGGCAACTGGATTGGAAGCATCACCTGTAATTGATTAAAGAATTTCATTGCTTGTTGGGATAGTTATCATATTCATGGCTTCACCTGTAATAATTAAAATAAATTCATGGCTTCAGCTCTAATAGTTAACATATTCATTCATAGCTTGCTTGGAAGTTCAAGGATTCCATTGTTTGTCCAGAGATTAGTTGGGAGTTTTCATGAATGAAGCCGTGATATTTCTGTCTACAAGGATTAAAGGATTTCATTGCTTGCTAAGGCCTATGATTTAAAAAAAAAAACGAATAAATCAAACAAATGCTAAATTATTATTTAATTATTTGGTGGGGTTGGTTTTTTTTTACACAATAACCATAAAAAAGTTACAACAATTATAGGTAAGAGATCCCAACCATCTAAATAAAAAACTATTAAATCTATGGTTGTAGTTAAACTTTTCCGTCATAGGAAAAAACTTTCCTTTCCCATGCTAAACTTCACCGAAATTTTGTTGTTTCTGTGTTTTCTGTGAGCTGTTAGCAGATGGTCTTGAATGATGAAAACAGCAAAATGGTCTTCTAAACTTTCTAGGTTTTGTTTATGTTTTTACCGAGTCTATTATTTTTCATTGAATTAAAAAGTCTCGTTTAAAATAGCACCTGTCAAGTAGCTTAGTAGCTAGAACCCACACATTTTAAATGTGGAGAAGTGGAGTGTTAGAGGTTCGAACCCTTGCCCTTGCATAAATTATGCATTGTCCCTGTCAATTGAGCTATGCTCACGGGGACTGTTATAAATTTCTTTGAAGCTGTTTCTTTTATTGATTTTTTTTATTTTAGGGAAACTTTTTTAACATCTTTCGTTTATAGAATGACGGTACTAATTAACTTTTCATATTGCGAACTTTTATATTTTATTTTAGTAGAAGCAAATACCTGATATTTTGAAGACAGAATATTTTGATATTATTTGTCAAAAGACTAGATCATAAAAGTTTAGTGCTGAAAATAATAAATTTTGAACTTTTACAAAATTGAGTGCATCACTTTCAAAATAATATAATTCAAATTTGATTTCTTAATTAGTGATCTAAACTTGTTAGCATTTATCTTTAAACATAAGAAGCATGCTCAATAGACCTCTTTACATGTTTATTAATTATTATTAGGTCGTAATTATCGATGGACAATTTTATTATATTATGCTTAAAAATGGATTTGTGCTAGTACCCCGATGATTTTTTTTTGCAAAATTTTGAACAATTCGAGAGGCGAATAATTACTCAATTATAATCTCAAGATATAAGCATTTGTTCACAAAATCGAGTGCATCACTTTCAACGAATATAATTCAAATTTGATTTCTTAATTAGTAACTTGTTAGAATTTACGTTTAAATATAAGAAGATTGCTCAATAGACTCTACATTGTTCATTATTAGGTCGTAACTATCGATGAACAATTTTATTATTTTTTGCTTAAAAATGGATTGTGTTTGTACCCCGATGATTGTTTTTTGCAAAATTTTGATCAATTCAAGAGCGAATAATTACCTAATTCAAGTTCTGGGCTCTATTTCCTTCAGCTCGGGAAAATTTATTTAGAGGTACGTACGCAGCCAGTCTTAAATCTTTTAAATTATATATTCAATCAAATAACTCCATGGGCCATTTTTTTAAATTATTTCTTAGAATATCCTTACAAATATTTATTTTACATGTGTAAACAAATCTTACACCCAGTCAGTAAATAAAATTAAGCTATAAATTATTTTGTTCATGCTGTCTCCCAACTAATCTGATGTACCTTTGCTCTTATATAAGTCAAAAAGCTTAGAAAGATAAAGACGAGCAAAAATATGGTACGTAACGTATCACGTCCTAGTCCTAGTAGTTTTTTTTTTGTTTTTTTGAAGGAAGTCCTAGTAGTTTAATGGCTGAAATATTTGCTTTGTCAAAAAAAAAATGGCTGAAATATTTGCGAGTCAAAAAATTAACAAGCACGCATGCTCAATGATGGGACATTAGGGGGGACTTGCACAATGGCTTAAGTCAATGTTTGCAGGAGAAATAGGGCTCATGTTCCTCAAAGGAAAACAAGCCACGAGTTTGTAGTCCTAAGGTTGGTATGATATACTATATAATAATAATAATTAATATAAAGAATGTTGAGTTTAGGAGTTTCCATCAATGACTATGACTACGTCTATGCCGAAGACAAGATTTGAGGCAAAGATAGTTGGAGCATATCACTGATTAGACTATGTGACTATTTAAGAGGCAATCTCACATGGAAATTTAGTGTAATGAATCCCCAAATAACCACTTTTAGGGTATTTCGTTGCCGAGAGAAATTGTGAAGAGAGAAGAAGTACAAATAGAGATAAATATTCGAAAAAATTGAGTTCATTAGATACATTATTTAGTTTAAGAGGAAGATGTTGGTAATAGAAGTCAAAGAAATGTGTTATTTACATAGATAGAAAGTGAGAAGAGAGAAATGTAGTTGTTATTGAGAGTATTAGAATATAAAATATATATCGGATAAATTATTAGTATATTGTATATTAGTTAGAGATAATTGATGCTCAAGTTAGAGATTATCGTCATTATGTTATTTAATTATACACTTCATCCGTAATAATATAGAAGCAAAAGTAGTAGTTGAAAAATTGATGTACACTGTTACCTTTTTAAATCTCATTATATGTACACATGTTATACATTATGGTACAAAAATATTAATGTGTCTATTATGTTACTTATGTGACATGAACAAGGTTGACAAAGCAAAATATTTGAGACAATTGTAGAACTAGATGATTAAACAATTTGAGACAAATATTGCAACAAAAGGAATTGGGGGAATTGTTATATGAGATTTTCGCATACTTGGTGATGAATACCATGAGGCAACACGCAACACAATCTATTCCTCTTCAGCTCTTGCACAATATTTAACCCGAAATTGTTTGTCCTAAATTATTCTAAAATGGTACACATAGATGAAAAAGGGTGCATAGAATATGTGAAAAAGTAACGGTATGCGCATAATAAAACTTTAAAAAATTATCTTGGGAAAAAATTGAAAAGACAAATTTGGTTCCCATTTTTATATATTAATGATTAATTACACACGAATAGAAATAGACAACAAATTGTCCCGTGAGCATAGCTCAGTTGATAGGACAATGCATTATTATATGTAGGGACCGGAGTTCGAACCTCGAACATCCCACTTATTGCGTCGCTAGGTCTTAGAATAAAATAGGACAATAATTTGCCACATATAAATAAAAAAGTTAAAACAATTGCCGATAGTTAACTAGGTGATTTTTTTTACCAAACTGCATGAAGTTTTAATGAGTTTGTACCCAAAACATGTTTTTATAATTAGGTTCATTAAGCCCAATTTTAGAGCTATCGAAGTGTAAGAAAATCGGAGTGCATATTGAAATGAGTTAGTAACTAGTATATAGTTTAGTTTCTCTCTTATTAAAAATTGTAACTTTGCCAGTAAAAAATGTAAATTGTATAGTACTATGTGTTGGGTCATGATGGGAGGTGATCATCTATATTTAGCTAAGAACAATCATGCAACCGCAACGAGTCGACCAATAACTACTATATCTTAATCTGAAATCTTAAGTCATCTGATTTGAATGATAAATTTTTCAACTCTATTTTTTTTATTTAATGTGTGACTTTTAACTCGCCTCATATTTACCACAATTATATAGTTATATGGATAATGAAACTACATATAATTAGAGATAATCAGATGTTACACTTGCAAATATAAACGTGAACAGATCGAAACCAGCTTCATTTTTGTAATTGAATATGACATCGTTGGTTGGCAATGGTCTAATGCATTAGTGACACAATAATTGACGAGAAAAAACATCAAATCATATCATATGATCCGTAAAATAATAATGGAGAGAGCAACATCATATCATACCACATAGATAACAATTATGCCGCTGTGGAAAGAGGGGTATACCTTGTATAAGTACTGTCCATCAAATTTATCAAACCATCCTTATCCACCTTTCTATTTTCCCATTTATAAGGGCCGTTTTCTTTTTCTGGTTTTTGGTCCATTTGAGTTCTATAACACTTTACAGATCAATCTCATACTCTCAACAAACAACTTTGAATTTGACCTAATTAATTGTTCAAATTATGTTGGATGATCGTGTTGACTTGTACAAATAAACCCACATACTAATAGTGACCAAAAAGTCCAATTCAATCCATACTACGGAAAAATAAAATGAATGGAGTTCTATAAAAAGAATTGAAAAGATAAGTATTTGAAGAGATATAAATCATAGAACAATACAAAAGAATATAATTCTTTCGATCTTATTTATAAGATAATGTTAGATAAACAAAATTTAATATATTTAATTTAAATTTTTATTAAATATATCAATTTTTATTGACTCATCTTTTTCTTAAAAATACGATCGAACGAAGCATAATTAAGAGAATATATTATCAAGACTATAACAAAAAGCTTGTTAAAAAAGAAGAGATCGGGAATTATGGCAGCACTGACAAGCAGTTGGAGAAAGATAACCTAAAAATAGGTATAGTATAAATAAGAACAGAAGTAATTAATCATTGTTGTTTGCAGTAATTTTATGAAACTCCCACACGTGCGTCTCCACGTGTGAAGTTGTGAGTGGTTCGTACAAAGAAACACAAGTTGAAATGGGGCACTTTCATTTGCTTTTGGGGGACACAACACAGTACAGTAGACAGTAGTAACACTCACATTTCAACCTTGTCAGGATTGCACGTGCTCTCCACCGGGTCCCCCTCCCCTGCCCTACTGTATTCATAGTATCCATGAGATGAGATGAGAGGTGTTAAAACATTCTATTTTGACAATTAATCTCTAATATTTATTGATTAAAATGACGTGTATTCTAGTACCATTTTATATAGGTTTTATTTCTTTTTTTTGGTTACATTATATAGGTTTTATTTCAAAAGTGCGGAATTCCTACGGAATCAACATTAATTTTACAAAAGAAAAAAAATGTTATACATTAACTCCTACGGTTTTACATATAATACAAGACCAAAATATATTTGTTCAAAATTAAGATCAAATATATTTTGATTTTTGTTTATATTTAAAACCATCAAAATTAATGCTAATTTAATTCTGTTTCTCCTTTTTTTTTTCTTTTTACCTCGTTACATTGCAACTATCGGGAGTACATGTTTTGGTTTATTTAGGGAGGATTGAAAATGATACTAAAAAATATCGTGAGTTTGACAAAGACATTTCATAATATATGTGGAGGTTGAAGTTTCAACTTCGAATTTTGGGCACATCATTTATTTATCTTAAAAAGATGAATTCTATTTAACAGTCTACTTGACAACAAAAATTGACAGTAAATGTTAACCAAAAAGAAAAAATTGACATCTAGAAAGATTCATAATTAAATTTAACAGTTTGAATATTTTTGAAGGCGTGTTTGATATTATAGTAGATTTAAAAAAATTACATTGAGCTACCAATGTCATTTTGAGGACTCTAGTCGAGGGTCATATTAAACAAGCACAAAGTAAAATTAAGTTTTTGTTTAGAATTGAATTTAAATTAGATATAGTGGCGCAATTTGTTGCTCGCTTACCTTTCTATTCAGTGTAAATAATGATTTACTAGACTTTTGGTCCGTGCGATGCACGGGTCTTCTCGACGACCAATAAATAATCTTTAACCCGTAAGATCATGGGTCGATCAATAATCGCAAATTAGATTATTAGAGATATAATATTACAATCAAATGATAATAAATAAATTATAAAGAAAAAAGATAAAAAGAATACAAAATTATATTGTTGCACGAGTCAATTTTATTTATTACTTTTATAGTTAAACATAAAAAATTAATGCAGTTCATGGTTCATAACAAATTATTTAGGGTAACCGAGTTTGCATGAAAATTAAGGTATTTTGTTTGTAAACGTATTAAATAAGTGTACAACAACTTGTAAAAAAAAAAACTACAGAAACAATTGGTTAAGTTGCTGCAGACCTAATAAAATTAACAAATAATAAGGATGATTAAGATATCTATTAAATTTTTGCTTTGAAAAATATATTCACGGTTATTAGAGAGAGAAATGAAAAACATATATGATGCAAATTTAGAGCCAAAATTTTAGGATAGAGTTGTTGCAAGTGGAGGGAAAAAATTAGGGTAAGACTTAACAAAATTAATAAATAAGGATTTATTATACAATTGAGATTATAATTGAATTCAATCAACAAATATCCCTAAATTATAATTTGGAGCTTTTCACTACAATTGAACTACATAACTAATTTATTTAAAATCAATTTTTATTATACCCAAAGACAAGTAGTTGCACCATCGGCAAACAATCTCCAAACGTATATAACTCAACTTTCTTGACATGTTTCTCTACTTATCTTTTTATATGACGATAAGAAACAGGCAAAATAACTGATCATAGGAAAATAATATCTCTTAAGCATCATATGTCCAATAATGTCTGATAGAATAAGATGATTAGGGGTAGGGGACACAAAAATAAACTAAGAAGAATTTTGAGAAGTTCCATTTTCGACTGGCCAATTTGCACCCATATTATCTTGCCTCAAAGTGAGGACTGAGGATAAAAGACATGTAACATTGGATGCCTTTGAATTTCAAAATAGCACAAAGCTACAAATTGTAGGTGAATAGGAATGAGAGGCAAAAATGCCATGTTAACCATATCAATTGCAACAAAAAGTTTGATGACAAATAAAATAATCATGACTAACATTCATGACGCCCGAAAATTTATCTCTGAGAATTTCTGAAGGATCTGTGGATATTAAAAGTGTAGGATTGCCCTTAAGAACTTGGAGGGGGTGTTTAGTGGATAAATAGGTTCTAAGTGCCGTAATCTTAGAAAGAAAAAAAATCTATTTCTTAATTGAGTCATCACATGCGTAAATTCATGAGGCCCAAAAATTTATCTCTGAGAATTTCTGAAGGATCTGTGTTTAGTGGATAAATAGGTCCTTGAGTCATCACATGCGCAAATTGTGTTCCTTGTACGCGCAACTTCCATGTCCATGTGTGTGCGCTAAAGTTTCGTGTTTTGATTCGCACATACGCGAAACTTCCTTGTTTCTATTCCATATTATCATATCTTATGTTACACCATTTTTTTTTGAAAGAATGTCACACCATTTAAACCATATCATATCATCACTTTTATAGTCTTGATATATATACAAGGGAGGGAGGGAGGTCAAAAGTGAAAATTTTTAAACGGGACCAATTCCATAAACTAGTGAAAATAAGAAGTTCAAAATAGCATTTCTAACATAAAATATATCTCATAGATTTTTGCAAATACATCACCAAAAAAACCTCATCACTCGCATCAATTGTACCGATTTAATTTCTTATTAGACGCAATATATATTAAGATTTTTTTTTTTGTTGAGAAAATATACATTAGGATATTGTATATGCATTTATAATAGTATATACAATTCTCACGTATCGATTAATCTCGGTCATTGATTTGAAATCTTCCGGTTAAAGTTATAAATTGATTAAATCGGTTACAAACCATCTTATCCATCGATTTAATCTGGGACATTCAAGGTACGTATATGACGTATTTCCTTCACCAAATCCACTTTGAAGTAAGGAGAAAATTTTACACAGTGGCAGGAGCACGTGTACACTGGAGTAGACAATGGACAAGTAGACACAAATCTGCTACTAGAATTTCAATTTCAGTACGATCTAATTGATAACACACTACTTTCAATTGAATCTCTTTCTTTCAACTGTTAAAATTATATTGGCTCTGAATTATCTCCAACAAATTCAAACAAGCCCTTCCAAGTTTGAATATGGAATCAATTTTTTTAAGAAAAAGGTAGTACGTTTTATCAGAAACTTGCACGAAGTAAATTGCAAGATGGACGTGTACATTGAGTTTTTTTTCCTTTCTCTTTTGCATCAATTAATGCAATCTTAGTTGAGGCGTATCAAACATTAATTATTAATATAGTTTAATATGACATCAAGAATATAATAAAAACTACGAGAATCACTACCAATAAACAGATCAAACTTCCATAAATTATCGACGATATGTCTATTATATCAAAAAGTTATAGGTGATTAATGGCCGACGTGGTGTGTTTATGGAGATTTTAATGCATTTTGGTCATAATTGGAATGAAAGAGGAATATTGATTATTTAAGAGAGAAGGATATACAATATTTTAATGAGTTTATTGATAATTCAACTTCAATTGGAAGAAAGTTCACCTACCCAAGGTTAGATGGTAAAGTCTAGTAGACTTGATAGTTTCTGCTTTCTAAACATGTGTTAGAGAGATTTTGATGGTTACCATGATTTTGTAAAGGAAAGTTGGAATGATATTCAACAATATGGTTGGGGTGATTTTGCATTGAAGGAAAAATTTAAAAAGATGATGAATAATCGTGATTGGCTCAAGAAGTATAGCCAAAATAGTGAAGAGAGGATCTTAGTCTAAATTGTCTTTACAACTTTTAGACATAGATGAGGAAAGTTTATCTTTAGAGGAACAATCACAAAGAAGAGAATTGGTGATAAAATACTTACTTTCTTTGTCTCAAGAAAATTGCAGTCTTTAATAGCATAGGTCGAGAGTTTTATGATTGAAATAATGCGACAAGACATGAATTTTTTTCATGGCTTGGATAAAAGTAAAAAAAAAAAAAAGGAACAAAGCTATCTTAAGCATTATGGTTAATGGAAAAGGGTGGATGAAGTTAAATGAGAGATTTTAATAATTTGTATAAGCATTTTGAAAAGAGAAATTTGTGTAGGTCGATTGTGCGTTGACAAACAAGAGCTTTTGTTACTTGGTGCAATTTATAAGTTATAAATCTAATGAAAAACAAGTAATTGAATGTTCGTTCGATTTGATTAGCATTCATGCGGTCAATTAGGAAGTTTGACATAGTTAAACTATTGGTATTATCATTGATCAAGTCTAAAGTTAATGGTTTAATTTTTTTCTTTCTAACGATGACTATCTACGTAGCTTTCAACTTCAACCACTCATAGCTAATGATGGTTTTACATCCTAGTTGATTACCATTTTGATTTTTATTCAATTACATTGTTGCATGAGAAATGATATTTTTACGACTACTTTGTGACAACTTTTTAACAATTCTATTTTATACTCACATTATGTTCTTATTTTTTTTCTTCTCTATTGTTTTTGACTAATGAAAAAAGAAAAAATATTGTTACCAAATTTGTCTTAAATGGTTGTTTAAACATCACTACTCTTGTTGCATTGATATCTTTTATGTAATCTTTGACTATTGTATCTTTTCATCCTAGCTTTTTTTTTGAAGGAATTCATCCTAGCATTTGTTATGTTGTTTTAATATATCTTTTTCTTGGTCTTTTAAAAAAAAAATTGTAGAGACACAATATCATCCAATTAAACCCTATATTTTGTAGTGTAGAAGAGGGGTGAGTGGGACGAAAAGGTTAAGAAAAGAGTAATTAAGGAGAGTTTAAGAGCACGAAGTGAAAGAGAGGGCCGCACGAGGGTCAGGTCAGCAGAACAGAAGGCTGTCCATATGACCCACAACTCACCTCTTCTTCTCATTACGATTCCTGCTGTCTCCCCTTCTTAGACCCACCACCACAGTATTTCTATTACACACCCCTCCTTTTCTCTTCTATTCCGTACCTTACTATAGTCTCTAGCTATGTATACTAAGAGCATCTTCACATGCGATGGGTTTCTTTGTTTTTACCATTGTATTTTACTTATTATAGTAACAAAATCATCTGCACGTCAACCACTATCATCATGTTGATGTCAATTTAAGTACTTCCACTTATCAACCACGTGAGTACACATATTTACCTTGCAGTTTTATGAAAGTTACTTTTCTCGCCGAAGAAATGGCTAAAAACAGGTCCAACAATAGTTTGGTGGTTCAATCACTTTTTAAGTAAGTTAAAATCGATTTAGAAAGTGATTAAACCGCTTTAAAAAATGTCTAACAGTAGTTAACTACAGCTGAAAAAGAAAAACTATAGTTAACTACAACTAGACCCATTTTTTTTTTTAGCAATTTCTCCTATGAGATAAGTAACTTTCTAGTTTTATTCTATGCACATATATCAAGAAAATAATTATTTCTTGCTTAGCGTACATTAGCTTAAACCTTTAAACGATCTTTTAAGGACATTTGTGAGTATTTCTCTTAAAATATCTACGGTGGTTGGTGGATCTAAAGATGACGGGTTGGAGTTGCTATAAGTGCATAATATAAGGCAAAACAAATATCTCCCATATTCTGACCTAGCCAATATCCTAAAATCCACTCTCTTGTAAAAATGTTAATTTTGTTGGGTCGAGAGGAATCCAAGAGATCATCACTTTGGACTATCACCTTTCGGAACTATATATGTTAGATTTTCAACGGACAATTACTACACAACAAATGTTCCATCATCTTTGAATAGTGATTAAGGTTAATTAGTAAATTTCTTGGAAGTTTCACGGTGGATGAAGAAACAGTATCGCTTTCAAGACGTGAAGATGAACAGAAGTTCTCTTTTGTACAATCCAATACAATAAAAAAAACTAATGATTTGAGAAAGCAACCACACATATAAAAGCTTTCATTTTTCATGCTGACTCATTCTTTCCTATCTCCCCATATTTGACCAACCATATGCGTTGGATCAACATAATTTCACTCACGTAAATCGAATAAAACCATTACACCTATATATTTAATATTTCCGTTACTACATAACAAATTAATGCATGTCTATTGTTTTTTTGTTGATAATTAAAATTTTATTAATAGGTGGGGACTAGGAGTGTGTGATGTAGTAGTACATTATTACTACACAACAAATTATTTTACTATTAATCTGAGCTTGATATGATGTTGAATTTTGTTTGTTGGTTGAATCGAAACATTTAACAAAGAGTCTGTGGAATTTGAAGACACAAAATATTATTATAAGATTTTTTTAAAGATATATAATGGGATATAGTATATGACTATGGACCCAAAAAAATAAATTTAAAATGAGGCTTGATCTTGTCTCATGTTTCCTTAGCATGAGGATCATTGTCATGAAAAATGATTAATCATATTAGATTTTGAACGTGTGTGGGATGTTTGATTGTTTATCAATAAATACTAAGTGTTATCTTATGCCTAGTTGTGTATAGTTTTTTTAGATTCTGCCTCTAGCAAGTAGAAAATATTTATTTATTTATTTAAAAAGTTAGTTTTAATTATTTCTTCACATTGTTCAAAAGCTTGGTAGTTGAATGAAAATTTCAGTAGCCACATGGTTTCATTCTTCTTTGGGTGTTAAATTAGTTTAGTATCTATGCATATACTTGCAGTAGTGTCACCAGGAAAATAGAGTTGAGAAATATTAACATTATTAAAATTATTAACTACACATTTATTTTCCATGAGAACTATGTCTAAGAAAAAAACCAAATCAGAATGACCGAGAAGCAAGAAATAAAATAGAACACAAATTAATTGCAAAACCTCTTCCTCTGAAGAGGTCTTTGTGGGAATAAAAAGAAACAGTTATTATGTATAAAAATAAAATAAAACTAATTAATTTATGCACATAAACTGAAAATGGAGTATAAAGAATCTCATGGATAATTTCAACTTACCATGTCATGAACTGAAAGAAAAAATAAATAATAAGAGAAGCAAAAGATAGTAAAAGAAAATGACATTAGGGAGTTTCAAAGACATACTTATAGCATCTGAAAAAGAAGATCTACTCAATAGTTGTGAAAATTGAAACAGATCTAATCTCTTTCACATGTTAGCAGCTGCATGTAATTTACACACAAATGCAAATCCTATAACAAAAATTATAAACCAACAATTTCCAGTATGACATAGTACCCTCATTATGTTACAACCTTATAATATTAATAATGATACACAATAAAATAGATAAAAAGATAATAATGCAACATTAATCTCCTAGCTCTTAAAATAATTAGTCTTAACTTTTAACTTCTTGCAGCTACCTTAATTTGCTTCTCAATGCTCCGAACGCTCATGATGACACAAAAGCATGGCGATGCAACGGCGAAGAATGTAAAATTTTGCACGCTGTTTCTTGACCAAGTGACTACACTTTTGGCCAAAAGACTTGCACGGATCACACCCTTCTTGTTCTTGATGCTGATGAGCACTATTTTGGTTCCTTGTGCTGCTAATTTCCTTTACTGCCATGAATGTTTTTCTTCTGGCATATAGCAGTGAATCTAGTGGTAGAAAGTGGAAGAAGCATGGTAGCTTCAGGTTCCACTATAGGTTTTATATATATAGAAGCAAAGAAGAAAATTATATCTATGGTAGTACACTTCTAGATCAAGTATGGACTGTTACTATTGAAAAAATCACCAGTTGTCAGAAACGTATGAAAATAGAATGGGCCTAGGTTTTTGCCGTATATCAAATTTTACCATTCCTAGGTAGTACTAATTCAATTTCTTCCAATGGTAAGGTATATTTTTTATGGTGGAAGTTAAAAAGAGAAATTTTCACTGTACTATTCAATTTGTGTTGAAAATCTTCTTTCTAAATGGAATTTAATATTGATAAACCGTAAAAAAGTTGTACACCGTCAACAAATAACAACATATCACATCTGTAAATTTAAAAGTACTTATGATTAAAATCAAAAGTTGTTATTATAAAATAGGTTGACGGTGTCAATAAGATCACTTCTTATGAATTTTCTTTTTGAGACTTTCACTAGTGGAATATTGGTCCATTTGTTATTAGGATGACTTTTATTGGAGCAGGTTAATTCTTCCAAAGTTTTGGTTTCAAAGGCTTGAGTTTTGGTCTCGTCTCCCCTCACCTTTTTGTCAACATACTTGATTGATGTGTTAATTATCATAGTCATGTCTTTGCATGCTAATTTTGCATTAAAAAAGAAATCTTCTAGATGTTAGATGCACAAGACCATAGAAAATAAAGACAAGGATTTAATGATTAAAAAAATGGTCAATAACATATCTCTTATTTTAGTGAGAAAGAATTTTGGGATTTAAAGCTAATATGTTTCATTCAGTACTAACCCATTTGCCTACTTAGAAGGATACAAATACTGGCCCATCAAATGTTAATGCTTCATATGTGCAATAAGATGGACAAGGATGATGGAAACTGCATATTTATGGTGCCTACTTGACCCCTTAAGAATTGTTTTTTGTTGTTAAAATCTAGTAGATATAAGCATAATGGGGTTTAACTTTTTCTTCTAGGTAGTTGCATTATTGTTTGTATGGAAACAATGACATGAAATTACCTTGATGAATTAGGATACATATGTAATGTCCGGGTCATTAGTCACATAATGTCTCCCGCGTGCTCAACTGTGTCATCTTTTGGCATTTTAAGATTCTTATTCTACTTATTTGAGAGCATGAATTAAAAAAGAGAGAAATTTTATGTTTGATGAACTCAATTATTATAGGTTCATTTGGGGTCAATGTGCTGCCCATTTATGGTAGAAGATTAAGAGGGAAACATTTTTTCCACTCAATCTTACAATCTACGTCCAACTGTAAAGCCGGATGTAGAGAATTTGTGCTTGCACGCACATACTTAATTATTTGTAGGCAATTAAACGGCGAGGCTGATTGTAGATTGTTAGATTATGAGAAATTGTTTCTCTATCTTAATCTAACGGTTTACGGTCGACTGTAGAGGATATGGTTCATGCATTATACATATCTCTAAAATCATATCATAAAGCAAAATTTGAAGAGCTTGGTGATGTGGACACAAGTTGATTGCCATATTCCAATTATCGAATCTAATAATGTTTGGGAAATACTAACAAGTATCCTAAATATTTAGGACATTTGTTAAAAAGTTTAAAATGAAAACTTTACCTTAAAAATTGTGCATTCAACACATTGAAACAACAAAAAATAAATTTTTTAACATAAAATTTATCAATTATTTTTAGTTTTAAATTTTTAGGACACTTGTTAATATCATCCATAATGTTTTTCTAAAGATAATAGGAAGGTGGAACTTGACAAGAAAGTCACATGCAAAAGTTGAGGTTTTGTTTTTGATTGGTGATGATAATTACTTGATTAGTTAGATGTCTTCTTCATAGGACCTATCATGTGTGTTTAGTGCTTAGCCTCTCTTGAAGTTTTTTTATTGACAAGAAGCCTGTCTTGAAGTTGAATAGCCTTTTTTAGGTTTGAAAATACCACTTTTACGAGGGCCCTACTTCTAGAATAATCCAATTAATACCATGAGCTTTTTAGTGCCTTGGTTTGAAAAGATGTATAAATTCCCTTTTTAAGGATTATAAGGTTAGGAGGCACGAAAACGAACGTTATGATGGAAAGTATTTGAGTTGTGCGATTAAAATTGTATGATTATGATTATTTTAATTATTGTCAATTTTTTGGTTAAAGATACAAGAGAGTAGACAAAAAATGATATTTGCAAACCACCTGTTCCTTTCTTATGATATCATTATCTCGTTTTAAGTTTTACTCACATGTGTACCTTTTGTCAAATCAAGTATCAAGATGATACAATTCGGATTTTCCTGCTTGAGTATACGTCGGTTGATTACCTTATAAAAATTTAGACAAGTCTAGTATAACTTTTTTAACTTAAACTCTATCACGTATATATTTGTAAGAGTATAGTAAATAAGAAATGAAGAGATATGCAAATAAGCAAAACAATGTATTTTCATGCTTGTGTATAGGTTATTTGATTACCTTATAAAAACTTAGCCATGCTTGTGTAAATAGCTTTTTTAAAGGCTTATAGCATAAACTATAAATCGTTTTTCATATAAATGTTTATGTATAAGCTATTTTTGTAACAAAAATAAAGTAAAATTAATATTTTTTTCATATAAACTATAAATCGTTTTTAAAGACTATAATGAAGAGCTTAATAGTTTAGTAAAACACTATCTGTATATAAACCTGTCAACATGTCAGAGTACATTATTTTTTTAAGGTTCTCCCAAATAGTTTCATTAGAGCTTGTCAGAAAACAAACTCAAATAAGTCAATTCAAACATTCTTGTATTTCTTCTAGGTTAGTTAGTTCAACTATTATATTAAAAAGAGAAATGACATTTGTACAACCATTTTATGACAACTTTTGTGACAACTTTCTCTCTCATACTCACATTATTTCTTACTTTATCTCTCTATTGTTTTGATTTTCGTGTCATTACCCACTTTTTTTTTGTAAATTTGTGGTTGTCAAATACGTTGTCACCTAAATGGTTGTTCATATAACACATCTCTATTAAAAATATTCAAATGTATCAAATTTATATAACTCAAAGTAATTGCCTTTTCATTTTATCACCTTATTTATCGAGTAATGTATCACATTTTCTATCAAATATATACTTATGAATATCTAAATTATTATCACATATTCATAATCTAAAATATGATAAATGCGATAATAAATATAATTGCACAACCTTGATGTATGCTATTAATCAACTATACAATTAAGTCTACATATGCATCAAGTTGTTGACTAACAAGGCACTGCTTGAGCTTGTTCAACCCTTGGCTCTCCAATTGTCTGACCCTCTCCTTACACACACCCAATACCTTGCCAATTTCTGACAAAGACACATTATAGCCATCTTCAATACCAAATCTTAGCCTGATTACCTTCCTTTCTTTTGGAGGCAAAATACCTAGGAGGTTGCGTACATGGCTCCTCATTAGTTGTTTTGCAACACATACATTTGGGATCTCAATTGATGAGTCTGCAGTAATCTCCTGCAATTATAATAAGATTTTGGTCAATTTGGAACGTTCATAATACAAAAGAATCTTAGCCTGTTAGTAGTATCTAAACAATAACAACAAGCAAGCATTAATTTATGCCCATATGTGAGGTCGGTTACAGAGATCAAACTGTGTCATAGACTCATCATACACTTGCTCTACCATGAATCATATCTCTAGCCAAACCATTGACCTCTAAGTCTTTCTGTTAGCAGGCTCAATAAACAAGGCCTAATATAGTTTACTTACATGTATTAAATAGAATAAGGATGAACATTTACTACGATTCGGTTGTTTATGTTGGATTACCTTGGGAGAGACTAGGCTCTCTAATTCCTAGAGGAGTTGTTAAATTGCAGCAGTTAATTTATTAATTATGTTTGCACAGCCCAAACCACCTAAGTCGAGATTCAAGCCTCTTTTCTATGATAAGTGCGACCCTGACTCTCTCTAATGTTGCCATTCGTAATCCTATCTCTTTTCAGTATTTCAACACATACAATGCAATATTCTCGTCTGTTACATTGAGCTTACTTTTGTGCTGTCATTTTATCTCCCAACACTCCGCCACTTGCAAAAACAGGCATACCATAAAGAGGTGCATATTAACAGGTCAATACTTAAATGATCCAACTTCTGTAAGGAACAAAATAGAGTTGCGCGACTTGAGTCCAATCACTGCCACATGCATGTGTAGTAGGTTTTATTGATGATTTAGTCTAGTTTAACCTAAGGATCAACCTTAAACAAGATCAACATCACATTTCCCAAGCCTTAATACCTATACAATGTGTGTGTGTGTGTGTGTGTCTATATATATATATATATATATATATGTGGTTACAAGAGAAACATACTTAAATATATGATTTGGTTCAGCTACTCCCAAAATACTAAACCAAAAGAATGATGAATGAAACCAAATAAAAACCAAACCACCTGGTTTTGTTTAACTAGTTTACTCAGTTTGCTTGATACCCTTATGTTTATGGTAGTATGTTATGCTTCCCAGGCTTATCTAATATAAATTGTTGGAATATGATCTAGCATCTCCCTCACACCATTAAAAAAGAAACTTTTGGCTGCTGCTGATGGTTGCTTTCCATCACCCACAACAGAACTTAATACTTGTGCAAATTTGAGATGGTTCTTGCAGTCAATTACATTTTGGCTTTTTTGAAATTAGATATCCTCCAATATGTTTAAACAGTTATCAGCGCAAGCAAAAAACTCAGTATAGACACTCGCCACTCACCAGTACAAAATGGGGAGTTGAACAACATTCAGCTGCTCTAAACAATCTATATCAATACATATGTTTCCTTTTCGCTGTTTTCAATTTTTAGATCTAGTAAGTGATATCGCTGCAGGGAAAAATTGATATTTACTTAAAAGGCCCTACCTGGAAAGTTGTGTCCGAGTTTGCCCATACAGCTCGCTCCATCGAAAGCGGAGTTCTTGTAGAAAGTAGCAACATTTCCAACCTATCTACTGTAATTCCTACTCGCTCTGCTATTTCTTCTTTGGTGGGGTGAGGATTTCCTTCTTTAATGTACGATTTCTTTGCTTCCGCAATCTTGCCCAAAAGGGCGTAGAAATTCTCCTGAAAATAATATGCTGGTACCATGTTACAGAAATAGAATCGATGTTTGCTTTATTACAAATAACATATTAAAAAGAAATTGATGCAATGGTAGATATTTTATTGGATGTCCATATACAACAATTTCATGTCTACCGACAATCGACACTTCACAATGAGAAAAGCTTAGGACCCATTTACTTCTCATGTTTCCTGTTTTCATTTCCCCTTCAACTAACAAACATAGATTTAATATTTTCTTCTACAATTTTTTAAAACAGTGTACTCATTGTTATAAAAATACATTATTCTTATCTTGCCTTCCATCTTTTCTCTATCACAATTGTTCATTACATGAGAATTTCACCCTCTTTCCTAGCAATTTAAAACGAACACAAATTTTAAAAAATGTAAACTGAACAACACTTTTAGAAAGTAAACAAACCCAAGTTTTTAGCAAACTAGTTAAGGAAATGAACAGATTGGTTTTACCGGCAGACGAATTGTTTTGGAATGCAGAAATAAGGCCTTCCTTATTGTTTGCCTTATCCACCAGTAAGCGTAAGTACTGAACCGGCAACCAGCTTCGGGTTTGAACTTTTCGACACTCCTCATAAGGCCCATACTTCCCTCCTATGATATTACCATCAGAAAATGAATGTTAAAGATGTAGTTGTTAATCTCACCATTAAGATAATTACTGCAACAGTTCTAAAAATATACATAATAGAGATCATTTCACATAAGATTTTCTCCTACAACTGCAGTTCCAACTTCAGCCAAACATTTATCTTGAGGTTTTTCTTTGTTTAGAAATAATTTAAAACACGTATATGACAAACTAAGTATTAATTGTTGATATGAAACAGAAAGGAAGTACAAACAGCCATTGGTAGTGAGGATACCTGCAATAAGTCCTGAAGGCAGAGACCACGCCCCTGGTAATATTTAGCAATGTGAACTACCAGGCGTAAGTTGGCATGAATCAGTTTATCTTTGCTTCTATTACCACAATGAAGTCGTTTCTGAAGGTCACGACAGCTAAGGCTCACACCATCTGCCCATTCAGCCAAAGTTGGTTCCCTTCCAAAATGAGACTGAAGTTTGATCTTTGTTTCTTTCAATTTAAATAGATCCTGTTGCATATAACACATTATGGCAAAATAAGATCCTTAATTGAACCTACAAAACATTTTAATGAAATATGGAATTCTTAGTGACACCTGTATTTGAGCAATCAATTGAGATTCTTCTTCAACGCTCAAAAGTTGCTTTGTTTCAGGACTCCATAAGAACAAGCGCAGAGCATCGTTTCCGTCAAGTCCTTTCAACTTTTTCTGTAAACGTAACCTTCTTTGTACATTGGACTTTTTAGTAAGGTACATTTTGTCATCAAGAATTTTTGAGTTAGACACTTTTCTCTGTTTAGATCGCCTTTCTTTAAGCCGTATTGACCTCACGATTTTGTTCTTTCCAAGTGAAGAGTCGGCCAGTCTGAATCGCAAATTTTATGCATTATTCTCAACAAAGTAACGTATAAACAGATAAAAAGGCAAATCAATGATGCCAAAGTTAACCGCAAAGCTAGAACTAACCCAAGAGGTAGTGAATCATTATCAGTATCATCATCAACTTTAACCAATTTCAACTCTTCAGCCACTGCAGCGGCTTGTTTTGAGGCTGATAGAGCTTGCCTAGCAAGGGTAAGTGCATCCCATTGGAAACCTTCAGCAGGCAGCATAGTTGAAGAAGAAGAAACGAAATCCTCTTCCGGCGAAAAAGCCAGTCTGAAGTAGACAATATACAAAATCTATTAAAGAAACAACTTTGGTTGTGCAAAAATTAAAATTAGCATGAGTGCTAATCAATTTATCTTACAAGTTCTGTAAATGACACCGAAGATGCGGCAACTCATGGTCATCGTTGGTATTGATTTTATCACAAATTGAAGTCACATCGGTTACCCTTGTATTGAAGGTTGCCTTCATTAAAATAAATAGTAGATAAATTGATAATGTAGAAAGAAAAGATAAAGAACATTCAACATTACATTAAGAGAAAAATATGAACCTGGGGCGCTTTGTCTTCTTTACACGTATGAAGTAGCGGCCTATACTCATCGCGATGCTCTTGTAAAAGAACCGAGGTAGGAAAATAATGCGCGGAAAAACTAGTAGGCCATGAAGAAACTGCAGGAGCAGCTTGGTCATGAGGCATCACAACTGCACAAAATAGAAAATACATTATCCAATCTTGATATATGAATAAAACAGAATTAGAACAATATGTACCTGAAGAGGAAGGAAGAATTCTAGACGGAGAAAACATAGTGTTTGTTCTTCACTTCCTTAATTAGATACAATTCTCTACTTTCTACTTTCCCAAGAATAAGGATAACACAAATTTTATTAAAAGGGTTTGTTTTCAACACTTCCAAACAAGAAAAAGAGAGATATTCTTTCCATTTCAATCAAATTAGATTACATTAGAATGGAAGTGGGTCACTAACTGGGTCACTCGGGTTCTAAAGCCCACATGAATGTTAAGGCCCAATTTTGCAATTTTGTTTGGGAATTTCTTGTCACCCCACCCCACGATTGCACCCTCCGAGTTATCAAGGTGATTCAAAATCTACTATTTTAATATAATGAATATAATAATACTTACTTATATTTTAATATATTCATTTTATTATATTCATTATCTTTTAATAATACTTACTTACCTTCAACCTCTCACTAATCAACTTTCTATTCTAGGGCCAAATTGTTACCTCAATTCAAGCTTTATGGACAGCTCTTCCACACAAGGAACTTGACGTTAAGGTACCTACATTTATTCATATATTTTACGTTTTATTTATTTCTTGTTTTAAAGGAAAATCATAACTTTGTCACGTCATTTTCTGGCATGTTAACAAGATACTTTTTTTGGGGGCTGAGTTTATATCAAGGAGAGAGAAAACGTTGAGAGAGAAAATAATATCAAGAAATACAAGGAGCAGAGGCAGCAAGAAAATCACAGGGTCACTAAAAGAGTTTATTATCTACTGTAACTACTTTTTTAGTTCTAAAATTTGCCGAAGGAAAAAAGTTTCTACCACAAAAATTGGATGATTCCCAAGTAACCTTGAAGAACAAGCAAAGTGCAACAAGGAATAACCATGAGATTATCAAAGGAACAGATTATAATGTCCAAACCCCGCTGCCCACCGCTAAATAACTCTATCTAGATTAATGTATTTGATTTCCTCAGTAGCTTAGTAAATAATAGACACATTTCAGAAATTTTACTAAGAAAAATTAATATGTCATTCATCCTCAGTTATCAGAAATGTGTCTTTCATGACATATTGATCCTCAGTTGCTACTCTTGCTATATCAAAGGAACAGATTACTCTTGCTATATTAGTAAATAATAGACACATTTCAGAATCAATATGTCATTTATAGTAGTATCTATTTTTATCAAACGGGGTTGCTACTGAGGATCAATATGTCATGAAAGACACATTTCTGATAACCTAGAGTTCATTAAAAATCTCCTCAAACGATTAAAAATTATTTCAATTAGATTTTAAACTCGAATTTTCTTAAACGATTTTTCTTTCCTAAAACTCATTAATCAATTGGGCTCAATATATTACTCTTCACATTTCAGTCATAATAAATTATCTATTGTTAACAAAGCAAAACAAAAATCGTAACCCATTGGCAATAACTTTTAAATTTAAGAGTGGTCACTCTATCCTTAAGTTAAGAAGATTATGTGAATTTCAAAAACTAACAAAAGCCACCCCAAATGTGATAAATCTTAGGATTATGATAATTTCAAAAACTAACAGAAAAATTGTTGTCCAATGTGATTATTGGAAACTTGGAATCACTGTTGCAACACGTTGAACCTTAACACTAGAGCAACATGCTAGCACTATAAAAATGACTGTCAAATATAGGTGATTTATAAAGACAAGATTTGTTCTAATTTACTATCCATTCTAAGCGCAGGAAAAGCATTAGAAACTAGCGGAAAATGTAAGATGTCACTTTTATATACAATGGAGTGTTAAAGAAATACGTTGCTCTTCAATCATCAAGTCTGGTCATCTTCAATAGTAGTTTGTGAGAGAGTTGAAATCATCGTCAGGCTTCACTGCATTAAATCAGTGCCAGCAATAGCATTTTCAAGCCCCTGAAATATGTAACGAGACCAAGTTGGCAAACAATGAGTTGAGAAGATGAGACACTACTCCAAGAGAATAGATTGATTAATGTACAACGTTTATTCTCAAAAAAACAATGTCAACATCTACACCGAAGTGGTACATGTACATCCAATAGGCTGCATCATAAAAGATGTTAGCAAGGTAGATAATTTTGATGCAAAGAAGTTTGAAAAGGCCATGTCCTTAGAGTTGTCTCAATATTATTTAAAGAAGTATGCACTATGCACCAGTGGAACAACAATCTACAAATATTAGCAAATATTCACATCACTGAAATTATACCAAATACATGCCAATGCCAAGAGGACATAAGTGATCATGAAGAGGAATTCTAATATCTCCGCTAAAATGAATAACCAGGCTCCCTTGTCTTCTCTTTGGACTGTTACAACACCTAATACAGTATGTTATAATAGATCATTTGGCACAATTCTAATTGTTAAGAAGGCTTGGAAAGCAATTCACAAGCAAATGAGCTATCTCTGCGATTTATACTTGTGGGGTCAGCTTATAATGTTTTTGTCCTTGGAATAACCTAGCCTACGGGATTGATGAGGCATTCAATTGGGTGCAAACCATGGTAGAAAATAGTATTGACCCAATTGTTGCTTGTTACATATTTTTCTTCATTTTCCTTATGATCTGGGCATGGACTAAATGCTAGTGTGGAATATGTGACGAACCCCTTTATCTCCCTCAGTACTCTCTGATTCTCCCTCTATCATTCCTTTTTTCCTTTTACAGAATTCTTTAGCTTGTACGCTGAGAGTGATTTTAACATTCAATAAAACAGTGCTTTATTCATCAATTTAATTTCAAATCATACCAAAACTTTGGTTCTCGAAACATTTGAATGAAGAAAGACATGTTAAAAAGGCACAAAGAAGTCAATATCCCAGAGAAGTACCTGGACAATGATCTTGACAGCCTTAACACCTTTGATATCTTTGTGACAGAGATAATGAGCTTGAAATTATACCACCATTACTTAGCAAGAAAACAAATCTGGATGGTAGAGTTCATTGTATTAGAATAAATTACAGCAAACATATAATTGACAATTGAAAAAACTTCCATAATAATATGAAGTATGAACGCTTATTCAAAAAAAATATGAAGTATGAACGACTATACTTGCTGGAACATTTCTGGCTTATGGCAAGTCTTAACATTATCCCAACTAGAAGGATCACCACTTCAAGAATTTCAATAATTAATATCAAATATGAGCAAGTCCCAGATGTTGATTTAAAAGTTTTAACACTAAAATGCCGATTTCAAATTTTTAACACATCATGAAAACGAAAATGCTTTTTCACAGCGTGCCTTAATGGAGTGAGTCACAAACTAGAACAGCAAGACACATACCACATGCATAGCAGTCAAACAAAGTTTAAAGATCATAAAGCAGACAAGTGAGTTAAATCACATGAAAACACACTATTCCGAAACTTCTACTCTCGAAACATTCTTCAAGGGTGGTTGTGAATTAGTGTCAGATGATGATTCTACTATTCCGTTCACCTGTAGTTGTGAATTAACAGTATAACAATAGCTATTGTTACTAAATAAATCATAACAAATTAGAATAAACTTTCAATTTAAGATAGTGGTCACTCTGTCCATGACGCCATAAGTCAAATTCTGAATAGCCATATAACCACCTTAAAAGTGAATTTCAAAAACTAAAAAAGAAAAATTGTTCTGTAATGTGATTATTGGAAACTTGGAATCACCCTTGCAACACGTTGAACCTTCACACCGAAGCAACAATGCTAGTACTATAAAAATGACAATATGTCAAATATAGGTAATTTGTAAAGATAAATAGAAGAGTTACAAATGTCCCTAACATCAAACTCAACGATCAATGAGCAATTGAGCATCTTTAGCTAAATAATTTGTATAACGTTTGAGAGATAGATAATAAAATAAATCCTTTAAAAAATCTGTCTAAAATAAATTATGAAAATAAGGTAAAAGGATCAAGCGGATTCCCAAATAGAAATGTTTGCCACAAGTTGACGTGAAAAGATTTTAGTTGAATATTGCCAGAACTATGGGTTAATGAATGTCTATGCTTTATAGCACAAACAAAATGTTTTCAGTTTTCAAAACCTCCAGTAACACCTCTAGTGATCCTGGTACATAAACACCCTCACACTCCTTTCATTCCTGCTCATGACCGATATTATCTTTTGAATCATCATCAGGCTTCACCACTTATATATTGCAAATCAGTGCCAGGAATAGCATGTTCAAGCCCCTGGAATATTACACAAAAATCATATCAAAATTTTAGTTCTCGAAACATTTAAAATATCAGAATGAAGAAAGACATAGTTAAAAAGGCATAAAGAAGTCAATATCCCAAAGAATTACCTGGGCAATGATCTTGACAGCCTTCACACCTTTGATTTCATTGTGACAGATATAATGAGCCTGAAACTAGACCAACATTACTTAGCAATAGGACAAATCTATTGCAGAGAACATATTATTGCCAATTGACAATGGCATGCATCAATGAGGGATCACCAGTTACTTTATATGCAAGAAACTATTTGTCTATTGGCATACTTTATATGCTTGAATAACCCTCCATAACATGAAGTATGAACGACTATACTTGTTGGAGAATTTCTGGCTTATGGAAATTATTAACATTATCTCAAGAGGGATCACCAGTTAAAGAATTTAAAAAAATAAAAAATATCAAATACGAGCATGCCCAACAGTTGATTTTGAAGTTTTAACACATCATGAAAAAAAATGCTTTTTCATGGCTTGAAGCCTGGTTGCACGCAATCACACACTAGCAGAACAAGACACATGTTTTAGGCATAGTCGTCAAGCAGAGTTTAAGAGATCATAAAGCAGAAAAGTGAGTTAAATCACATGAAAACACACTAATTGCCAAACATGTACTGGATTACAAGCTAAACGATCTTATTGTGAAACTCAATTCTACTAGTGAATTTCTGTATTTAGGATACTAGATTTCACAAGGTTTGTATCCTTGAATCTCATTGTTAAGGCCGGTTTTGTTAAACGACAGAATATCATAACTGCTCAATAAGTGTAACATAAAACTACTACTTTATCATGGTCATTTGTTTTGTCGCGGATTTAAGAGTTAAAGATTAATCATGGATGACAGGATGAGGATAGGCTATTAGGTATATTGGTTACAAAGATATTACTTTTAACTGATGCTTTTAAAGAATGTAACTCTTACAAGCTTACTAGTTGAGTTCGCCTAAACTTCCAAATGACTTTAAGTTCCAGAATTAGTTCAGTCAGAAAGTTTACTGTCATTTTAAAGACGTTAAGCAATGGCTTTGAGTTCCAGTTAGTTCTCTTACAAAGAATGCATATCTTCGCAAGGGTATCATCTGAGTGAGAATTGATAAAGTTTACATTAAGAACTACGTGTCTATTTATGGCCTACGGGTTTTTAAGCTCTGTTCCTTCATGTTAAGAAAAATGTTAAAAATGTCAAATGTGTCGTTTCCTTCCACTTCCAATGGTTTAGCGATGATTAAAACTAATTCAAATTTCAAAATGTCTTTTTCTTTCCAAAACCATACTTTAATAATATCGAATCAACAAAAGGATATAAACTCAGCCCAAAAGAGGTATCTTGTTCACATGCATACTAGAAAAATTATGCATCTAAGTTGTGATTTCCCTTTAAAACAACAAAAATGATACTGAAATAAATAAATAAATAAAATGTAGAAGACATAAATAAATATACCTCAGCGTCAAGTTCCTTGTGTCGAGGAGCTGTCCATAAAGCTTGAATTGAGGTAACAATTTGGCCCTAGAACAGAAAGTTGATTAATTAGGCAGAAACGGAGGGTAAGTATTAATTAAAAGATAATGAAGTTGGAATAAAAATAAAATGCTTGCCTGAGTTCCGCATACAGCAATCTGATCTCCTACATGAAGAGTGCCATTAACTAAAACAACATTGATGGTGGTTCCACGGCCTTGAACGAGCTTGACATCCAAAACAGTACACTGGTAGCCACAAGGCAAACAAATAAGGATTAGGTATGTATGTAGAGTGGGTTAAACATTGAACATGAAGTGATAAGTAATATAGATAACCTGCAATTCTTCTTTGGTGTAAGTAAGTTTGTCAAGCATGGTATTCTGGGTCCACTTAATCAATTCATTTTTGATATTTGTGAGTCCTTCACCACTGAAAAATCATGAATTTAGTTGTAAAATAATATCAAAGACACAAACATATATATATGATGATGGTTTTGGTACCTTATTGCACATGTAGGCACAATGCTGACAGTTTCTCCGATTAGTTTGTTACCATAATACATCTCAGTTTCTATCCCATGTTGTTTGAACTGAGTAACAATCTGTATGAACCTAGAAGAAAACTTAGTTTTAGCATGAGAAGACTAGCTCTTATAGGCTTGACGGAAGGAAAGAGCTTTGGTAGATGTTTCCCATCCACAAATCTTGTCAATATGATTCAATGCAATAATGAACTTTTTGTTCCACATTTGTAAAAGATCAAGTGATTCAATAGTTATTGGATGCAAGTCTAGAGTAATGTCAACAACGAGAATTGCGATATCACATAGGGTTACAGCCTGAGACCTTGAATGAGTAAAGAGCTCGAGGCCTGGCGTATCGATAAAGAGTAAACCAGAAAGTTTGATTTTAGGATATTCAGGTCTCCATATCACGTATGTGGCAGCATTAGTTCGGGTAAAATCAAGAGGATGATGAATTACTTTACCATGTCCTCGCATACAATCAAGCAGGGAGGTTTTGCCACTGTCTACGGCACCCAACATACAGCAAATTGGAGCACGAAGAGGTTCATCAATAGTTACAACAGTTACATCAACATTATTCTTATTCTTATCCTTCTTCGAATTTTCGAATGACTCGGCGAACACATTAAAATAACCTGGATGAACACCTGAAGCATAAGAAGAATAACAAGAAGAAGATGATGCTTTTTTACCTTCCATTTTCTTCTCTTTCAGCGATTTCACCAACGCAACTTTTTCTTTCTCAAATTAGGGTTTAACAGTGTTTTGCTTCTTCAGTGAATTCATACCTTTATTTCTTTTTTCTTTTCTTTTGAGTAAATTACACTCTCGTCCTTTTAAAAAAAGCTTGAATTATACTTCACTCTTATATAATATAATATACACTTCACTTGCTCAAAAGTAAAAACCTAAAACAAATTATCTTCTCCTTCTCGAAAAAATGTTTGGATTACAATCCCCTCTTAAGAATTATTTATGTACTACTTTACAATCCTTGTGTACATAAATAAATATTTTTTATCGTATACCTACGAATTTTGATCTATCATTCAAGAAAAAGTAATCGATTTCATTTTAATTTCAATACCAATGACAAAAACAGTTTGATTATTTTATTATTAACTTAATGATTTAGAATATAAAATACATTTTTGATTACCCATATTTAATCAGTTTTGGTAATTTTAAAAAATATTAATTTATTTTGTATTGTATCATAAATTTATGAGCTTACATGGAATTTATTTGAATTTCAAGAAATACAATTCATTGAAGTTGATTTTTTCCTACATTCATGCAGTCAAGATATTGTTAGTCGTCTGATCTTGATCGGACGGTTTAGAAAAACAGATTTAATTTTAATTGTTTAACTTAAAATATTGAGCTCAAACCAAGACCGTCTAATCTTGATCGAACAGTCACCGAAACATGACTACGTGACCGTGTGGTTTTGTCAACTATAGCAAATCATGATCTGAATAGTGTTAGGAATAATGTGTTGGTAATTGCTATCACCCAAATGTTATAAATAGTCACTAGAAAAGATAAAAAGCAATTACATCTCTGCATGTATCTCAATATCTGTATTGACAAAATTATGGATAAAAAAATAGCTTATTTACATACAAGGGATCAAAATTAAATAAAATACAACAGCACAAGGATTATGCAAATTCTGGACAAAATTTTCTTCCCTGGGATTTAAACTTGAATTTCCATGCAAGAACCATCCATGCATTGTGTGTTTGATTTTAAACTCTGCAAAACTTATAAGGACTTTTAAATGTAACCTGTAAAATTACAAGATACAAGTAAATAGTAACAATTTAAAACTATATCCAAACTGACAAACCATTTCACTTCATGCTCAACAATCACTGTGTATTTTATGTCCTTATAAGCTTTGGTCTCCACAACCTAACGAACCAGTTACTTTCTCTAGGCTTCTGATCCATGGCCCGCTTTTTTGTGTTCTTCATTTCAGTTTCATGAGAAACTTCTATTCTCGAAACATTCTTCAAGGGTAGTTGTGAATTAGTGTCGGATGATGATTCTACTATTCCATTCACCATTTCCAAAACCTCACTCATCTTTGGCCGATTCTTCGGGTTTTTAACTAAACATCGGTTGGCTATCGTAGCAAGTCTCTGTGCTGATCTGATAACTTGTTTCTTATCAAGTCTTGGATCCAATATCAGTTGAAATTTCTTTGCATCTGATAGGTATGGCTTTATCCATTCCAATAACTTTTGTTCACCCTTGGGGCGATTTCGATCCAAAGGGCGCCTACCAGTAATGAGTTCATAAAGGAAAACACCGAAGCTCCATACATCATTCTTTGATGTAAGGCGTCCGGTTTGGAGATATTCAGGAGCTGCATACCCCATTGTTCCTACAACCTGATGAACATAAACAGCAATTTGAACATAAGTGGTGTATCTGAGTCACTTGATTCCACTGATAATGGTTGGTAATTGGTATGTAAGCAATAAAAATGCTAGTAACACACTCACACATTTTTTAAACAAGCTTAATTTTTTTGCTTAAAACTCAGTCCTACAAAATTTAGGTGGGACCCAAATGCTTTAGCGAGGCGTGTTTGAATTTCAACTAATAAGCGATAGTGTGTTGGTAGGAAGTGTTTGTTGCTATCACTCAGATGAAAAAAGCCACCCGAAAATAAACAAAGCAATTACATCTCCCCATACGTTAACAAAATCTCAACATCTCTATCGACAAAATTATAGATTAATAAAAATATATACCGCTGTTGAAACATGAGTTAGTCCATCCGATGGTCCCAATCTCGCTAACCCAAAGTCTGATAGCTTTGCATTCCACTGATCATCCAAAAGGATATTTGAAGATTTGAAATCTCTGAAAATTATCTAAACAATGTGCAGACAGTTAGCACGGCATTAATCAACTTCACCGATCTGAATAATAAATAAAATATGTACAAAGTATTCAAGTTTGGCTGCTCGGGTAGGATCCAATCAAAAACAATTTTCGCTATCAAAACACACTTAATTGAATTGAATAGGAATTTAGGAAAGTTATGCTATAAACCTATACCTGAAAATCCATTTCCTCATGCAGGTATGTTAATCCACAAGCTGCATCATGTGCTATTTTTAATCTCCTATTCCATGGGAGAGGAGTCTCTGCTCGGTGAGATAAATGGTGTTCCACACTTCTGTTTGGCATGTATTCATAAATCAGAAGCCGTTGGATTCCTCTTTCATCATCTTCGGCACAGTATCCCACTAGTTTCACAAGATTGGGATGCTCAACAATTCCCAGAACATTCACTTCTGTCACCCATTCCCTATGCCCCTGAACCAAAAGTAAAGTAACAAGATTAACACCTGATTCCTATCTTGCATAGTTCACTTGACAACAAAAATGTTTGTGCCTCAAGTAAGGATAACAAGGTGTAAACAGCATGAAACTATTAATTATTAAATCCAGAAAATCTTGAAGAATGCGAAATCCAGTTCTAAAGTAAGAAGATAAAGGCACTTGAACACAACGGTTGATCACGGCCAATTCGGCCCATGTTTCTGAGACCAGAGTAGTCGTTGTACTTTTCTAACATGCAATGAAAATTAGACCCCCTAAGCAATGTGGAGGGCTTAGCCACCCACACCCCCAGTACTCCTAGACCCTAGTCGAAACCCAACAAATGAATGGGCCAAGCCCAAAGGGCAGACGCGTAGCGAGAGTGTCTTTTTACTTATCAACAAATATGAGTCATACTCTAAAAGGAAATGTTATTGAAACACGTGACTATGTCTACCAGAAGCAACCTATGTGAGTGTGACAATTCATAGCATTTTTTGAACGTATTCAATTATTTATATGATCGATCATAAAACAGATAATACACACAGCAGAGTAGAATAACTTTACTATACACTAGGAGATGGCAACACTTATCTTAATATTGAAAGAGCAACTGATTAGTATAGCTATGAATCAAAAGCAGAATAACACAAGGAAAACCCTTACCTGCACTCCTCTTTTACTAAGTTGTTTAACCGCAACCTCAATTCTTCTAGATGGATCATCTACACTTCTAATTACTCCCTGATAAACACACCCGAACCCACCCTCTCCAAGCATAACCGATCGACTGAAATTCTTCGTGGCCGATTTCAGTTCAGAGACAGTAAACACTCTAAGATTACTAGGTCTTTGGGACAAATTAGGAGGTGCATTCCTCCTGAGGGATTCCACGCTGCCACTATCCGAGACATCCTGAGAATTCAATTCAGATCCACATCTTCTACCTTCAACATCAACATATGTGGAACTGTCAGAACGGCCAGACGCAGATTGCAAGCCTTTCGGTTCATCTTTCTTATCTCCAGAGTGAAATGGAAAACACTTCATAATACCAGACCAGACTGCATTTTCATAAGGAAAACAAGAAACTTGAGAAACACAGGACATGAAGTAGACATCGAAAATCAACATGTGAAATTAAATTGAACACACCTACTTGCATCAAATAACTATATCATGAAACAGGTTCAGAATCAGAATCAAAAGCAGCCCAATTTGACCTGTGAACAATTGGAAATTCAGACAAGCATAACTAAAAACATAAAATTAAAAGCTCCTAGGAATTTATATATAAACAGGAAAAAGTTGGTGATACAGTATTTGTGTTATGCAAATAAATAAGCGTAAGAATAGAAAGTTTTCCAAATTTGGCATAGAAAAAGTTTGTATATATATATATATATATATGATATGGAACCAATTACACGTCTTGATGAAGTTGAAACTGACCTATTGATGAAGTGAGTGAGGATCCTCCTTGTTTTGAGAAACTGAACAAGACCTGGTTGGTGACCTTAATTTACAAACAGAAAGTAGAATTTTAGTACAAAAAAGAAAAATATAAAGTTTGATTATTATTATTATTAGAAGAAGGGGAAGGAAGGGAGTTGAATGAGTGTGTATTGGTTTTTTTTGGATTTGGAGTTTACACCCGTGATATACGGAAGACATGACGTGTGTTAAGGTTCATGTTGTGGAAAAACAATACTAGTAATTGTTTATTTTTTAGATTTAGATAAACTCATTGTGAACGTGGAAAGGGTATTCTAATTTTTTTTACCGTAGTAGACTATTTTTTTTTTTATTGGTAGTTGGCTGAAAAGGTACACCAAATTAATAAGGATAATGATAGATGGTACGGCAAAGTAGGTTACGAAAATTCACGAAAACGTTATTGCTTATTTTCACATTATAGCTGTCAAACATTCTATTGCCACTATCCCCGTGTATTCCGCCAAACAACAACTAAACTTGTTTTATTTATTTTTACAAACACAAAAATCAATTTGTTATTCATTAAAAATTGAACTTGCTTGCATTCGTCATTTTCCGTGGTTAAAATTACCGTACTAAATAGCATTGCTCAATTAATAAATACAAGGAAGCATCCTTGACGTTGCACTCAGTACAGTACTCACCACATCTTTTAAGTTCTAACCCAATCACGTTAGTAGTAGTTCACTTCAAGTGTTTCACCAACCCGACCGTGTATTTGTGGAATAAAATGAAGTGAAAAGTAACCATAGTTCGGGAAAATATGAATATTGTTTATAAAATATTTTAATTGAGGAAAAAAATGTATTCGTCTATTTGCTTTCGAAAAGCTAAAATTGATGTAAATAAACTTATTAATATCTTTAACACGTGTTCAATGAGTGTCAAACGTGTATAAAAGAAAAGAAGAACAAAAAATAAATAATTCTAGTATGACATTTCTTTGATAATTGATATTTATATGAATAATTCTTGCTTTGCAATTACTTTGATTGAATACAAAAGAAAAATAATAAAAATTGATGATTTATATATGAATAATTTGTCAATAAACATTTTTTTTAAAATTTAACAGTGTCCAAATTAATTTCTACAGTTTTTTTAAATGACTAAAATTGATCTTCACTCTAAAATGTAACTGAGTCACAATAGTATAAAATAAATTGGATAGTACTTTTTAAAATAAAATGTTTATCTTGAAATAAATTGGTTAAGGAGAAATTATTATTAATTGCGATGACATTAATCAACATTTTTACAACTTAGTTGGGATTTAAACCATATACTTAGGTGGGATTTAAACCATATATATATTCCATATAGTGGCCTAAACTACAGAACATTTTTTCCTCATAATAAAATGAAATTGATTTTGAGAGCAGCTGAAGCAATAACGTTCCAATTCATGCACATCCTTCAATCAAGCCTGTCATTTCTCTCCGCCATTTCTTCACACCATTTTCAATTTGACCAAAAAACACCAATCAACAAAATCAAAATCTTTCACTCCAATTTCTGCATCCACCCTGCATTAATCCTATAATTCCTTGTTTATTTTCTTTCTGATCACCATGTTAACAATTCATGGCACATTATGCATTGCTTCATGATCAAGCAATACCTTCACAAGATGTTACAATGGAAATGAATGGAATGATGATGAAGGCCTCATTGGTCTCTCACATTTTATTCTTGTCCATTTTTACCTTCACAAGTTTGCTACTACTACCACAGATTCAATGTGCAGATAAAGATAACTCTTTAGCACCTTCGATTTACACAGACGAAATCTACAAAGAGCTTGAAGGTCTTACTACCACTTTAACAACAAACATCAAGGAAGATTTAGGTTTCTGCATAAAGGATGTGTATGTGTTATATATTCATAATTCAATTAATTAATTTGTCACATTTGTCTTAGACTCTTAGTTATTAATTAATTGACCATCTTCCAGGAATAAAGATTGGGAGGAAGCCTTTAATTTTAAGGGAAAGTTGGACTTTGTAGATGCTTGTGTTAAGCAAAAAGGTATATATTGGTAATACATTAGCCTTTTTTTTTTTTTTTGTTTTCATTTATATAGTATTATTCTTCATGAGGCCTTACTTCAGAAAGTGTTGGAATAGCAATATCAATTCAAAATATAACATGTGAAAAACAAAAACAAAGAACACACGATATTTGATCACGAAGTTTGGCCGATTGTGCCTACATCTCCGACTGCAGTACCTTTCTATTATTCAAGTTTAGGGTTTACAAAATACAACTTGTGTTTATATACATTTTGATTTAATTTGACAGGTGATTTTAGAGACAGAATGTGTACCACTGCTGAAATAAGGTACTACTTTCAGAGTTTTTTCCTACAACAAGGAACATCTGCAAGTTATGTAAAACCTAACATAAATTGCAACTTGACTACATGGGGTTCTGGTTGTGAACCCGGTTGGAGTTGTAGTGCTGCTGAGAGAATTGATCTCAAAAATAATATAATAGACATTCCTTCAAGAATTGATGATTGTCAACCTTGTTGTGAAGGGTTTTTCTGTCCTCAAGGATTAACTTGCATGATAAGTAAGTATGTATCTTATGCATCTTATTATTTTATCTTAGTATAATGTTTTTAACTTTTGTTATTTTCTTCTCTTAATGAAGCATGTCCACTTGGTTCTTATTGTCCACTTGCAAAATTGAATCCAACAACTGGAGTATGCGATCCGTAAGTTCTAATGTTCCTTTGTTTTTTTCTGAGTTGTTCTGTTAATGCTTAGCTATGCAACAATAACTAATTTGATGCATCAAAAATTTGAATTTGCAGTTATAGTTACCAAATTCCTGCAGGAGAAACAAATCATACTTGTGGTAGTGCTGATATTTGGTCTGGTGTTGTCAACAATAGTAATATCTTCTGTTCTCCAGGATCATATTGTCCTTCTCCGACGAGCAAAGTTTCTTGCGATAAAGGGTATTAAGGGTATTATTAACTTGCAAAAGATAATGTCCCTAGAAGAACTCCATTGTTATCATACTAACTAGTATCATGTTCTCCCATTTCAGATATTACTGCAGGATGGGTTCAACTCATCAAAATCGTAAGTTTTAAATTATTTTTTTTTCTAAATAAATGTGAGATTAATTTTGATGCACTGTCAGTGTAAGTGGCAGGATAAATATTTACATGGTATTTTAATTTCTTCAATATGAGTGTAGACATCACATGACCGCATAACTGGCAGGATAAATTTAGCAATATTCATCAAATCATATATTAGTAATTAGCAATATGATTCGACTATTGCGTCCAGCTACATGCTCTAATTAGTAATTTGATGAAAACAATAGTACATCAAAACCTTACTTTGTATTTTTTTTTTCATTTTTAAAGCATGCTCCAGGTTGAGTAGCTGTAATCCAAATACAGCAACCCAAAACATGCATGCTTATGGCGCATTGATTATTGTAAGTAGATTCTGATCTAGAATTCTATGAAACCATTTTGATTTGAGTCTCTCTTTATTCATTTTTGCTTCATTTGTCAAACAACATTGAAAAATATTCAAAGTTTTATGCTCTATCAAGGTTTTTATAAGTAAAAAAGTTTCATACCATTCTTTCATCAAATTTGGTATTTTTTCTCTCTTGTAGGTTGCTATGAGTACTCTTCTGATCTTCATTTACAACTGTTCTGATCAAGTGCTAGCTACTAGAGAAAGAAGAAAGGCTAAATCAAGAGAAGCTGCAGCAAAACACGTAAGAGAAACGGTACAAGCTCGTGAAAGATGGAAACAAGCAAGAGATTTGGCTAAAAAAGGTTCAGAGGGACTGCAAAAGCAGTTTTCTCGAACCTTTTCGCGCAAGAAATCTGTGAAACAAGGACCCCTATTTGCACAAACGCCTCCAGATTCATCAAGCAAACCCAAAAATAAGGAGCCTAGCAATCTTACAAAAATTATGCATTCCATTGAGGATGATGAACATGAAGGATTTGATTTTCAGATTGGTGACAAGAACATTAAAAAGCAAATGCCAAAGGGAAAAAAATTACACACTCATAGCCAAATTTTAAGGTATGCTTATGGTCAAATTGAGAAGGAGAAAGCTCAGCAAGAACAAAACAAGAACTTGACATTCTCAGGATTAATTTCAATGGCTGGTGAAGGTGCGGAAATAATTACAAGACCTCCTATTGAGGTAGCTTTCAATAATCTAACCCTGACATTGAAGGGTAAAAACAAACATATACTGAGGTGTGTGAGTGGTAAAATCATGCCTGGTCGGGTTTCTGCTGTTATGGGACCCTCAGGAGCTGGAAAAACCACATTTCTTTCAGCTTTGGCAGGAAAAGCAAGAAGATGCACTATGTCAGGCTCAATTCTAGTTAATGGAAAAAATGAATCCATTCACTCTTATAAGAAAATTACTGGTTTTGTGCCACAAGATGATATTGTACATGGAAACTTGACAGTAGAGGAAAATCTCCGTTTCAGCGCAAGATGCAGGTATCTGGTTTTCCTTGCAGAAGCTACTCTTCGAATCTGACTTCTATTTAATCCGTTATATGTATCTGTTATTACATCTATAACAAAGTTAACAAAAAATGTAGCGGTCTATACTAAGTTTATATAGTGATTCATTAGAATGAATTGATATTTGCCATAGTGAAACAGGATTCATCATAAGGAATTGGAATTCAAGATGAAATTCATCAGCAGAATAGATACACCCTAGAGATTTGTATCAATTGAGTTCAATTTTCTATCGAATCAAGATATGACTCGCATGTATCGTAAGATACTGATAACCATGATCTATATATAATTCATTGCAAATATCGATTTTCAGCTTAATAAGTTAGCAATCATATATGTTGTTTTTAATTTCTACCCTCGTCTAATTGTTTACCACATTTAAACATCTGTTTCTTAACACTGTAGGCTCCCAGCAGACATGTCGAAACCAGATAAGGTTCTGATTGTTGAAAGGGTGATTGAGTCCTTAGGACTACAGCCAGTAAGGGATTCTCTAGTTGGGACAATAGAGAAGAGAGGCATATCCGGAGGGCAAAGAAAACGTGTAAATGTAGGACTAGAGATGGTGATGGAACCTTCATTATTAATCTTAGATGAGCCTACAACTGGTTTGGACAGCGCATCTTCTAGTTTACTTCTTAAAGCGCTTCGTCGTGAAGCTCTTGAAGGTGTAAACATCTGCATGGTACTTCACCAACCAAGGTAATATGCTTTTTCCTCCACCTTCATTGTATTGATGAAACATTCTAAGCTATATTATATACTGTCGTTTGTTATATTTTGATTTTGTTCTGTTGCATTGCAGTTATACCTTGTTTAGAATGTTTGATGATATAGTATTTCTAGCAAAAGGTGGTCTTACAGCATATCATGGTCCAGTGAAAAAAGTAGAAGAATACTTTGCTGGCATTGGAATCCCTGTACCGGATCGCGTTAATCCTCCAGACCATTTCATTGATATTCTGGAAGGTTTAGAGAAACCAACTTCAGGTATAACTATTGAAACACTTCCTGTTAGATGGATGCTTCATAACGGATATCCAGTACCACCAGATATGCTTCATTTGGCTGATAAAATCGCCGCTCCTTCACCCGCTACCACAAATGAAACTCTTACGTCAAAGGGTACTGAGGAAACTTCTGATCAATCCTTTTTTATAGAGTTTTGGGAGGATTTGAAGAATAATATTAGGATCCAAGGAGATCATATAGAAGCAATCTTCTCAAGAACAAAGGACTTGTCTAACCGAAAGACTCCTAATGTAGCCCAACAATACAGATACTTTGTTGGCCGGTACAAAATCCATTATTAGAATATATATGTATATTTTTATATTTAGACACACACGGTTAACAAGCCTATTAGATTGATTAGTTAATTCTTTTCAGGGTTAGTAAGCAGCTGCTTCGAGAAGCACAATTACAAGCAATCGACTATCTCCTTTTATTGGTGGCCGGTGCTATCTTAGGAACTCTTACCAAAGTAAATGATGAAACATTTGGGTCCCTTGGCTATACATACACAGTTATTTCTGTTTGTAAGTTTGAAATTCTATTTGAGTATCAGTGTGCTGATATCATTATACCAAACTTTTGTTATAAGTCTACCCCCAAATAAAAAAGGAAAATTTGTCTATTTAAACCTCATCCTTTAAGATTACAAGATCAAACTCTTACCGCTGAGCTGACACGTGATGAACAAAATTTGCATCATTTAACAAATAACACTCAAATTTGAGACTTATTTTATGCATCATTGGATAATGAAAGATTTTAAATAGTCTATCCTCTAAAATACATTGCATATGTGCAGCTCTACTTTGCAAGATTGCAGCACTTAGATCGTTTACTACGGATAAGTTACAATACTGGAGGGAAAGTGCAGCTGGGATAAGCAGTCTAGCCCATTTTCTAGCAAAAGATACAATTGATCTTTTCAGTACAATCATCAAACCTGTAGTTTATCTCTCCATGTTCTATTTTTTAAGTAATCCAAGGTCAACCTTTGCAAGCAATTATATAGTTTTGGTTTGTTTGGTGTACTGTGTCACTGGTATGGCTTATGCATTAGCCATCTTCTTTCAGCCTAGTCCTGCTCAGCTGGTAACTATCATTTAAATAAACTCTCTCCATCTACATACACATTTTCTTACAAGCTGTTACTTATAATAACTGCATTTGGTTTTTTTTTCTGTCTCTTGTAGTGGTCAGTGCTTGTTCCTGTTGTTATGACTCTCATTGCTAAACAGAATAGAGATACTATATTTATGAAGATCTTAGTACAATTGTGCTATCCTAAATGGGCTTTGGAGGCCTTTATCATTGCAAATGCTGAAAGGTATGTTTAGTTTTCCTTCTGCTGGAGTACTGAGAGAATGTATTCATGCATGTAAATCTGAAATCATATGCACGAACGCGCTCACACGCACACATCAATTTATGTAAATCTACATTGATTTCCTCACCTGTTATCTTTTACACTTTTTGAAATCTAAAAACTTTGAAATCTAATAATTTGTTTGTGCTATAGGTCTGTTTGAATTGATTTATTTGAGTTTATCTACTGATATAAGTATTTGTGAGACTATCTAGAAGAGCTTATGGAAACAGCTTATGACATATCCATGAGCTGTTATGAGTTTATTTCCATAAACTCTCCATGATAGCAAATGAAAATAGCTTAGCTTATATGGAAACTGTTTGACATTATTTTATCTTTTATTATTGAAATAATTTATGCATAAGTATTTAATTAAGTTGTTTTTTCTTAGGTACACTGGAGTATGGTTGATAACTCGTTGTAGTTCACTGATGAACAGTGGTTATGATCTCAATGATTGGCTCATGTGTCTACTTGTACTCATTTTGAATGGAATAATTGCCCGAATTGTAGCCTTCATTTGTTTGGTAATGTCACAAAAGAGGTGATTTGGGATGTATGATATCTCACAGTTCGGATCCTCTAATTGTTTCTAGCCTCTAAAGTCAAAGATCGGTTGATCTTTGGCAGTAGAAGACGGAGACATCTGAGACGATATAGGTTCGATAGTGTATAAACCATAGTTTATAAAATGTGAATGTGATGCTAGATTCAGTCAGCTAAGTAGGATTAGGCCTATAGATGTGCTTTTCATTTTAGGTTTTCATGTAAAGTTGTTCAACTTTTGATTACTTTGGTGTAACTTGTAAGTAAATTTTACATAGTAAAGATACAGTGCAGAGCTCTCTAAACATATTAAACACTTTCTTCCTATTAAGACAGCTTTCCTTTTTCTGCACTTCTGCAAGGTCCAAAACAAAACAGAAACTGCTAATGGAATCAAAGACAAATTATCAAACATTCACACAAAAAAAAAAAAAAAAAAAAAAAAACTTGAGTTTTAAACTTGGATTTGTATTTGTTGCTATTAGTATTTAGTATAGTTGTTTTATCCAATAAAATGAAGTGTTTTCTCTAAAAAATATATTTTAAAATTATAATCTAACTATGCAGTGGCATTTTAAAAATAATCACAAACATAAAAGGTAACTTTTACATAGAAAATTGTATATTTGACTAGCATGATCATTTTGTTAACTAAGAAGATTTGTCAAATTATGAGTAAAAACCTCGAGTAAATAACTATTTTAGATCCTAAAATTACAAGTGTCGGAGAATTTTGTGATACAAGTTTACGAAATATCAAATTACTCGAATGGTTTAACCTAAGTCAAAATGTTTCATCTGTCAATAATTCTATTGGAGGTGTTGATGTGTTAAATTTGACATTGTGACTTGTCAAAGTTGATGTCATGACACATGAAACATGTCATAGTAACAACACTTGTACGTGTAAACAACGTTACTCATTTACTTCGCTATGCCACTACCATATGCAAACAACCTTTCTCATTTCCTTCTGTAAACAGAAAGGTTGGGAGTTTTTTCTGTCTATGATATCCAATTTTCATGTTTTAGTAACTTGCAAGGTTAATTCAGAATATATAATTTGCATTGTTTGAATGTATTCTGTGACTATGATTGAATTGAACAGATTTTCAGCGCGTTCTTACGTTCCGAGTATGGAAGTCTTGGTACACTCTTGGTTGATCCTTTCCATTGACATTGCTGATATTGTAAACGGACGAGGATTGCCTGGAGGATCGCAAGCTGCACTTACTGCTATCAATTGAGCACAAGCTCATGTTCACAAGGACTGTCTTTAATTTTGGATATTCTAGGTCTGCTCCATAGTAGTGTCAACTATTACCAATTACCATACTTTTTGTATTAAAAAAAAAGGTTGTAAAGGGTTGAGGTTTTGTTTCATTAAAAATGACAATATATAATGTTACAACATTTGTGTGCGTGTTCGTTAATTTCAGAAACATGCAAAGGATAAAAAAGAATTCAAAAGCGCTAGAAGGAGGGGTTGAACCTCCGACCTTGTGGTTAACAGCCACACGCTCTAACCAACTGAGCTATTCCAGCAACTTATTTGGAAATCACAAATAATAATATTTATTTTATTTTATTTCTTACGTGAACAATGGTAATTCCCACATCAATAATATCTAAAACAATCAATAAAAATGATATACCATTTTGAGTTAGATTTTTTTTATTTACAATTATAGTCTTAAACAAAATTTTCAATTTGATTTTTTTTTTAAAAAAAAACAAAACGGTATTCATTCATTCATATTGATAGAGTAGGAACCAAATTAACACCGCAACAAAATGCATGTTCAAAATCGCTAAAAAACGCCGCACAAGACGCGATCCTTCAGTAGGAACCAAATTAACACCGCAACAAAATGCAAAATTAAACAACGCCGCACAACATGACGAACAACACAATTAATGAGATGACAAAATGAATAATAAAGTTTGCATCTAACACCATGAGACGCAAGAATAATTATACAATTCTTTTATACAAATTTATTTCTTTAAGTATTTTAGTCAATATCCTAAGGACACTTTTGTCTTGAACATGGGCGATTGGATCTTTCTAACGAATGTCTCGGAGACACTTTTTAAGAATCACAAATTAAAAAATTATTCTTGAAAAACGTTAAATACTTCAATTTCAAATGTATTGAATACATTCCCTAAAAAAAATGTATTGAATACATAAATTTTCTTAAAAAATATAGAGTAAGTTATACTCCCCTCCCCTCAAAGATGCTTGAAATACACTCATCTTCCCTCTTATATTAAAATATACAATTTTCTCCTTTGAAAAGTAAAATTTACACTCCCCTCCCTTATAAGATGCTTGAATTACAACTCCCTTCCTTGATAATTAAATATGCACTACACTTTAATATATTTTAACATAAATAAATATTTTTATGATATATATTAATTTTAAACCACCCTTTAAGAAAAATTAATTCATTTCTTTATAATTTAAATGTTAATGATAATTAAATTTAAATATTTTGCTATTGATTTTATAATTTAGAGTTTAAAATTAACTTTTAAATAACCATGGTTTATTGTCTTTAGTAATTTTTCATATATTTTAATTTTATTTTGGCTTGTTTCATATTTTATAATAGGGTTTAAAACTACATGTTAATGAAATTGTGAATAAAAAATAGCAAAAAAATATGTATTCAATTTTTTATTATGTTAAAATAGATCTGCAATACTATTTTTTTCGAAGTGTATTACATTATTATTTTTTTCTAGATTATTAGAATTAGAAAAAAAAATATTGAGGGAGTAAAATGTAGATTTTAACATAAGAAAGGAGGGGAATGTAATTAAAGCTTTTCTTAGGGGAGGGGAATGTATATTTTAACATAAGAGGAGAGGGAAGTGTAATTCAAGCATCTTTGAGGGGAGGGGAGTGTAATTTACACAAAAATATATCATTTAAGGTCTTCAAAGAGTGCTGTGATGACACTCATTATCATTTTTCTTAATTAAATACTCAACTTAGTTTTTTATTTTATTTTTTGACAGAAATAATCAATTTAGTGTTTACCATTATCAGCTAATCCCCTACATTATCATAATTTCAGTTTGTTACCTAAAGTTATAAACATTAATCAGGTTAGTCCCTTCATGTGTATTAGTTAATATAATTAGGAGTTTTAATTTATCAAGTTGATAAGCTACGACCTTTTAGGTAGCAACACCAAACCTATTACTATAAACTATCCACGTCGTTCAACGAATTCATCCCACAAATACGAGGAATCAAATTGACACAATTAAGCATGGGCGGTTCTATGGCCCGGCGATCCCGGGCCAAATTTTTTGCAATTTTTTATGTAAATCCGGATGAATTTCTTATATAAACCCTTATAAATTGGGCAATTTCTTTAGATTGTTTTATTATTTGCTTGCAATTTCTTATTTAAACCCCTATAAATGTGTTGCAATTTTTTTTTGCCCGGACTTTACATTAATCCTGGCTCCACCACTGCAATTAAGTGATTTAAGTTTTGATACTCTTCTCAATTGATCCCAATAAGATTTCAGTGATGGACCTTTAAAATGAAGTATACCAATGCTCAACCAATATGGTGGAGGAAGGTAAATAGGCAATCTCTAAACAACAGAAAATGGACACAATCAAAAAAGAATCTTAGAGTTCAGTATATGATCATTTCAAACCATGTTGACTTTAATAATTTCATAATAATTACAAGAAATGAAACATCACTTTCAGCCAAGAAGCATAATTAGTCTAATAATTTAATAACAATCATCTCTGAAATAGACAAAAGAGTTGCATGTCTACCATATGCCCCAAGAATGAAAATCATAAAATCCAACTTCAAGTGGCTAATGGGAATCTTTCACTCCGCAGCCTTTGACAGAAATTGAAAAGTTCTGATGTTAAAGATTACTATCATTGGCACTGCTGGCTGCTGCTGAGAACCAATACCTAGCTTGTATCAGTAAAACTACATTGGACCAGAAAACATAACCAAATGGTCATGAACAGTGATAGAGGACTAGTTCAAAACTGTTCGTTCTTGAGGTTTTGATTGCTATATGATTTTGATACCAGTAAATTAAAGAACGTGACGAGAGTCCGTATATTGAAGGTGTTCTGCCACAAACCCAAAACATAACCATTAACTGTGCTACAAATGAATTAACCTACATACTCTTCCTGAACTTGGCCATCTGTAGAATCAGGCATGGCAAGGTTTAACAAGTACATACAAATGAAGAGGTACATGTACAGTAAAGATGAACAAATATTTAAGATTTTGAAAGCCTCACCGGCAAGATGGATGGCTAAATTTGCTTGAGCATCAGCCTCAGAGTTGAAGTTCTTGACAAAGGAAACAGAAAGTTATTTTTAAAGCACAAATAAAAGCATCTGAAGTCTTAATAATGCGTGTATATAAGATTTAACTAAGGAGTGGTTATTTTCCCAACACATTAAATCTCAAAGAAAAGAAGTGATTCATTAAACAAATGATTCCTAAAGGGAAAACCCTTAATATGCAATGAAGGAGTTGACTTTAGTATGTGGACAGTTTGGGAAGTAGAATTAGCATCTTGGAAATTATTCCCATCAAGATATCAACAATTTGCCACATAGAAAGCAAACTCAACCACAAAGGGGATAGTGTGGTGCATTTATAGGATTCAATGAAAACATATGTAGCACTATGGAGGCAATGCAGAGCATTTAGTAAGCATGTATCTAAGGACGGAACAAAACCTAAAGATTCCCTAAAGATTCCATTCTGTTAGGACATGAGCTTAAAAAGAAATATATTTTGGTTCCACTAAAACGATTGGAACTAAGAATCAAACAATACTCCATTCTATCCTTCATCATTATATTCTATGTGTGCGCTAATTTTTAGTGTTAAAATACTTAATAGATGATACCCTTAGGTTGAACGGTTTCCAACAACTTGTCTATCATGCAAACAAAACTTTTAAGAAAAGGTGAAAATTATTACGTTAAGTAGTTTCAGAATGCATCACATGTTCACATTTTTTTGAGCTTTACTGAAAACACTAATCTCTCCTACTTTAGATAATTTGCAAGATTAATAAGGTACCCGATAAATAGCTAATATAAAGCCAAATGAAATTTCACATACACAAAAACAGAAAACTGTGCCTACCCTTAGAACATGACTGATCTGGAATGACACAAATTTATCCTTGAGTTCTTTGGCCACCTTATACAATGTGGACAAGTTCTCATTCTTGACCTTCCATGAACCATCAATCTGTTTCATGCAGTAGCATTGGAAAATTGAAGAGAGACGAACGGTAAATAATAGTGACCATATGCTAGAAATGAGAATGAAGTGGATTGGAATAATTTAACTCCGTTCTATCATTTGTTATAACTAATTATAGTGATTTTATTCTATTTTGGATTGTCTTATTCCAACTTTGAATAGGAACAACTTATTAGGGTGTTTGGATTTATTAGATCTGTATATAAGCCTTCAATGTAATTATGTAAACTTTTGAGATTCTTTGGTTATTTTATGATATTTAGTAGATTTTTGGATCAGAGGACTACGCCCTAGATAAGTACTACAGGTTTTTCAGAGAGAAGTATCCTACAGTGACAAACAATATTGAATTATTCTACATCAGAAATAAGGTTAGAGACCAAAGAGCTCGTAGATGAAATCAGATGTTTTTCCCGCAGTTAGTTGACTTTTTCAAGGATAACTTGATTTACACTAAATTACTTTCCCCTGATGTGGTGAATAAAATATCTGACTACAAATCTGTGGTTGTTCCGTTATTGTGTCCCCTAGGGCACAAACTAGAGCAAAGCATTCTGTTATGTTTCCCTCAATTCCACTCTTAATAAAACCAATGTGTACTACTTTTTCAACGGCATTTCTAGTTCTGTTATTTTTTATTTTATTTTAAAATGTACTGATAACACATTTTATCTGATCTAAATCATCTACCAAATGCTACCCATGGAAATGAAACCTAACATTTAGTGCTTCCAAAGGATCCTAGATCCCATAAGGCCATTGGCAAAGAGGCAATGTCTATGAACATAAACTTCAAGTATTCTCTCAAAATTAATCAAGTTTGTCACAGTACTGTTTATGTTTTATACATAGTTTCTGATAAATGTTTGACCCAAAATAAGTAAAAGATTACAGCACTATAAGATGCAAAAACTAAAGAAAAAATTAAAATATACTGTAATAGAATGTATAAACATTTAGTCATGTTAGCATAAACTTAGCATAAAGAAGAATATAAATGGCCAACCTGCATGCACACAAGTTTAGAGTCCCCTTGTATACAGATACTGGTGAATCCTTTTTTAAGAGCATATCTCATTCCCAATATCATTGCACGATATTCAGCAACATTGTTTGTTGCTATACCCACACCTTCACGAACCCTATAGATCTTTAAAGTAACAATAGTTAAAGTGGTCAGATCAATAATTGTATGGAAATTAAGCATATTCATGGGAACATCAGATGTGTACCAAATTCCCATCTTTGGATCGCAGAATAGCACCAGCACCAGCTTTTCCAAGATTTCCTTTTGAAGCACCATCGAACTCAACAATACAAGTCTTCTGTGTAAGGATATATGACTATGAATAAGTATATAAATCATAAAGAATTAATCAAAAGATTTCATTCAAAACTCTACGGAATACAAAATCAACAATAGTAACTAGAGAGCCTCCAGTGAACACCTGATAATTATTGAGTCTGCAATTAAAATAACGGGTAGGAAAAATAATGTAACTAGCCCTGATTGCATCGAGTATCTTAGGATAAAATACAGGGAACCTTTCAACCTTTAACCACAAGAGGAGTGCTAGCAACACTCTCTTTCGGACACTCTCTCTAATACTCACTCTCTCATTAGTTAAATCAATGTGGGTCATACACTTTGGAAATGAAACCCACATAAAGTGGTAGGACATGCATTGATTTTATCCAATAAAAGAGTGAGTGTTAGAGAGAGTGTCCAAAAGAGAGTGTTGCTAGCATTCCTCTAACCACAACTTAGTTGCACAAAAAATCTTGTGGTCCAAAACTTGACAAGTTCAGGAGACCAGTTGCTATGTTTTCAACCCCATGGTGGTTTTCAATTTTCTCAAAGAGCATTGCTACACGGTTAAGGTTTTTTTTGTAGGCTCCATCACAAATTGTCTTGGTTGAGTTTAAGTGAATAAATTCTAATTTAAATGTTACATTCCAGTGAAGGGAGTTGGACACTTAAATGCATTTCAGTCAATACTTTTCAAGGTGCAAAGAGACTAAGACAGTACCCCAAGTAACCAACATCCTATATTGGAAGATCTCATGAAATGTGACTTTTCAGTCAAAAAGGAAAGAAACATAATGCAATTGGCCCTGACTATGACACAATAGTTTACAGTTTAAAATATCCATGGTTACATAATAGCACCTGCATGTGGAGAAGATGCACCAACGATTGTCGTAGAAATAGGGGAACCCTGAGTAAACATCATTTTGCATATATGAGCATTAGTATAGTTTTCTGCTTACATTTGCAAGTGAAGATGCTTCGCCCACAGCAGCACGATCTAACTTGACTTGCTTTCTCAAGGGATCTTCAGAGATAGATGTCAAACCAGTTGCTTTCTGCTAAGCAATTAAAAAAATGTATATGTTAAAACATTTACTCACAAAAAAAGTCTGGATAGTGCACACAGTTATGAAGAATCAACACATTAAGAAAAAAGACCCAACTGTGACCCTAATCACAAGGCAATACCATCAACCATCGTGTCAAGGACCTTCGGCATGTTTGATTAGAGAAAATGGTTTCATTTCCTGTTTACATTAATAATTAGAAAAGTACTGCCTAATTTTCACTTTATTTCCTATTTTCAAATATTGGTATTTGTATTTGAAACACCGTAAACCAATTTTTTTTTTCTCTTGCTGTTTCTGGAAACAGTGAAGTGATAATTAGGTGGTAACTTTTAACTGTTAGTAAAATCAAGAAAGATTGTCTCAAACCAAATAAGTCCTTAATAACTTACATCAACAACATTTTCTCATGTCTCCACTAATATTAGACTCAATGGAGGCTTCTTGCTGAAAATGTGCGTGTATACTTTTTCTCAATATGAAAATGATGACAAATTGATAATTGCAGATACATAATCATGGACCTCTGCATTCCTGAAGCATGTTATAAATTCAAATGGTATGAAACTTACCACATCATCTTGTTCAAGCACTCCTAGAGCTCTCTTTTTAGATGTATCTGCATTTGACGTGGTCCCTTTGGTAGAAGAAGGATCCTGAGACACATAATAAATTTTCTGATTTCTTCATAAACAAACCTAAAACCACATTAAAGATATCTAGGGAGAAATCATACGTCAATGGAACAGAAATGTGGCAGCTATGATATAGAATACTGTTGTGAATTTCGGACTCAAATCTCAAACTTCACACCAATGAAATTTAGATTCGTGGAGCAAGTATCAATGGCAACCAATAACCAAATTAAATAACCACAAGCAACAACAACAATCTAGACCTAATCTAGGAATCAAGTGCATAGCAAAACCACAATCGAATCAAAGAATTGACAATATAAAGAGAGTAGAGAAAAGATAACAACACCAAGAAATGTTCACCCAGTTCGGTCCAACTTGACCTACTCTGGAGGAGAGATTGATCTCTCCAATCCACTATCAATGAGTTCTTACAAAGAGATACAAAATGGGTTACAAGAAATTAGCTTCAACAAACTCACAAAGAACTACCCTAATTTCTACCCATTTTCCCAATCTCACCGATGTACAACACATTCATGAATTTTCACTCTCCCAAGTTGTTTACAATTGTTTCCCAACACTAGAATCTAACCCCCAAAAGAGAACCAACCCTTAGCCTTTGATTTCACTAAGGGTCTTCTCTTTTGGTTTCACAAGACTCACCCATGTTGCACAAAAGACTCTCCACTCATGTGTTTCCCAACCCCATGAATCTTCCCCAAAAGGCACCAACCCTTTTCCCCCTCTTTTGGTTCTCCATACATTCACATCTTGAATCTTTGAACCTCACCCAAAGACCCTCAACCTTTAGTATCTAAAACCCTAAAAGTTCCCTCCTTTGGTTTCAATGAGATTCACCAAGCTTACACAACAAATGGGTCAAAGAATGCCTTTAAAGTATTCAGATCCGGACAAAATCGTGTCACGATTTGCCAAATTGTGTCATGGCTTCCAGAACATACCCATTCATTGCCTTGAAAATCGTGCCACGATTCCAAAATCGTGTCACGGTTCCAAAATCGTGTCACGGTTCCAACATTTTCCAAAACACCAAAATTTTGAGTCATCCCTCAACAAATACAATCTTGAAAAGTTATTTTAACACAAAACAATATTCTACTCCCTGGATTTTGTATGGTGTAACCACAAAATAGGCGTTGCACAATGGTAAATTTGTAATTGAGAAGGAACTGAACCTAGCTATTATACATCATGCAAGAATATCAAAGTGAAAAGGAATTGTAAATTGTAATTACTCCCATCAATCACCAATGCCCTGCCGGTTTCAATGTGATTTAAGTTATCTAAGAGCACATTTTGCCACTAGTTCAAAATACTCCTCTTTGAGTGTCTTCGACTCACAGTTAAGGATACAAATATGAATAAGGATACAGGGTTATTTTAAACAAGAAAAAAATAGAACTTTTAGAAGTTTTACAACAACAACAACCAAGTCTTATCCCACTAACTAGGGTCGGCTACATTGATCAAATTACGTCATAATGTCATATCACAGGTAACCTTTTCCCTTTGAGAAGATAATTGATGAAAAAGAAAGGAAAATGAAAGACATTGAAACCATTATTTACCTGGAAAGGACAAGGAACAAGTGTGCCAAACAAATCCTCTTTAAAATCAGAGGCTCTAATTGTGTATAAAGCATTCTTTAGTCCATGCGAGAGAAGGTACTCTTCGGTTTCATTGGACATGGAATATCCCTTGTAAACACTAACAGGAGGATCACATACAGAAGATCCAACTTGAGCCTGAGAATGAGTAAGAGTATTATAAATTCCAACAACATCCCCTTTCCTCACAACATAAAAAGCATCCTTTTCATTATTTTCCTGATCCATCGTCGTTTCAGCTTTCATTTTTCCTAGTTTTTTTTCTAGTGGAGTAAACAAGAATTGAGAACTAAAAGAAGAATGGTGTGATTTGAAGGCGTGAGGAGGAGTTGTAATTGCTCTTCTAAGTATGGTAGGGAGGTGGGTGAAGAAAGCAGCAGCGTTCATAAATGAATTTGATGACCTAACGATCTGTTGGGGAATTTCTACAAGAACGGAGGAGGAAAGCGGCGGCGAGAGAACCAATCAACCGGAATCGGGGCTCCCAACATTCTCGTAACAATTTGAAAAATTTTGAACAATTTATAGGGGTTAATTTGAAAATTTTAGGGACTACCTTGCAAAATTTGAAAATTTATGATTATTTTTTGAAATTCTATAAATTTAATTTTAACAAAACACGTCATAAATTTTAATATTTTAATATTAATCAAATAAAATAAAATAGCAATAAACATTGTTTAGACATCGTACATAATAGTGAAATGAATACAAATTTACACAACGTTAGGTAGACTCTATGACCATCATCTCCATTGAAAATGGTAGTTGATCACATGTCATATCATTCATGGTAGTTGGCGAATGTTGGTTGATAATGAGGGGTTATTGTTTCGGATGTTGAAGACGAGGTACGGTGTGGAAAGGGGCTGAGCGAAGGAAGGTGGAAGGGTTGGGTCAACTTGGTGGAGGGAGATAGTTAGGATTTGTAACTGGATGGACTTAGATATGTGGAGTTGGTTTGATGATAATTTAAGGCAAATAGTTGGAAATGGGGTAAAAAAAAAAAATTCCTGGACGGCCGATGGTTGGGAGAGACTCCATTGAGTGTTAGGTTTAAGAGGTTGTTTGAGTTATTAGAGAATCAGTGTGAGACAGTTGTTGGTATGTTCTATTTGGGTTAGAGAGTGGGAGGTGAGACTTGGAAGTTGCGGCGAAGGTTGTGAGTGTGGGAGGGGGAGTTGTTAAAAGAGTGTAGGGGTTTACTTCACGGTGTTACTTTGCAAGTAAATGTAACACCCCGTTTTCCCAAAACAACGTAATATTAAATAAAACATCAGAGTTCAATATACAACGGAGTATTACATCTACTTTTCAAATTTCAGTTTAAATAGATTATAAAAACTATTTAATTCAACACCTCATTTTATAAAAATCTGCAGCGGAATGTTTATTTAAAAATCAATCAACAGCTACGTCATCATCCTTGGCACAAAGGCCTCATCATACTACAATTTATTTCATAAAGATAAAATCTCCAACAACATGTCCTTTAAATAAAATGATACATAAGGAATGAAAGAATTAAACATCAAAATCCCCATCCCGTTACGTATCAGAGCCTACGACACGAGAGCCAACTTCTATCTATCCTTCGCTACCTGCACTTGCCCACGAGGCGGCAATTCCAGCAGAAGGGGTGAGATTCACAACAATAATATTAAAATATAAATCAAACGTCAAGATTAACAATCATAAATCCAACTCATACATATACATCATAGCACATAAAAACATCATCATAACAACATCATAAGCATCATCATAAACACATCATAGGCATCATCATAAACACATCATAAGCATCATCATATCAACATCATAAGCATCCACGTCTCAAAACATCATCTCATATATGTCACAATTTGACTCAACTAAATGCAACTCTAACATCTTGACATCATGCATGTGGTACCATATATTTATAGCATTAATATGCTTCACCGTCGCTTTGAGCAAATGCTCCACCGTCGCTTTGAGCATAAAGCTCCACCGTCGCTTTGAGCATAAAGCTCCACCGTCTCATAATTATGCAAATGCATGGACTCGTCATTTAACAACTTAATACACCGTCTCAAACATCATTCATAATGCAAAACTGACACATGCAAGTATAATAGTTACATGGCAGAATATCATCTCATCAATCATATACATCACAACACGTAACATCATCACAATCACATAATCATCATATTTAAACATCACTTACTATCAACGATACATCAATTATTCACAACATAAAAGAATCATCAACAATCTTCATTACAGAATGCATCTAAGGACATAAAACCTCTCCAATACTACCCAAAGGTCTCCTCTCAAAGTCCCATGCGAGACAGATCGCAAAACGGAACAAACAGTCCAAACAACTAACTAACTCGCCACAGCGAGTACCTGCTCGCCACAGGCGAGTACTCACATCAGCTCACTCGCCAAAGGCGAGTTGGGGGCGAGCTGGAGGCGAGAAATACTGGGTGCTTCGGCCTTTTTGACATTTTTCACCAAAAATCTTCATTTTTAAGCTCTCTAAATCCAATTTGGCTAAACCAACTTCACAGGTCATCTCTATAAATATAAGGGCACTCAAAACCATCATCACTTGGGCCAAAGTCCTAAAATTAAGGGACAAGCTCGCCACGGCGAGCTATGCTACTCGCCTCGCGAGCAAACAAAGGCTACTCGCCACGGCGAGTGATCACTCGCCACAGGCGAGCGATCTCAGAACCCACACGGGTTCTGACCTAATCTCACCAAAACATGCCAATTCTCTCAAATCAAACCCCTAAATCATCTGTAATGTCATCCTAGGGGATAATCTAGGTTCTGTAACCAGTTCTACAGCCTTACAACATCAAACCCTCTTCAAATCATCACAACTTCATCTTAACCCTAGTTCATAAAACCCATCTCAATCCTCTCAAACCCTATGCCAATCAAGAACAAATGATTCACAATTAACATTATTGAAGTTAGGCTCACCCTTACCTGATTAGATGAACAAAAGCAAGCTACAGCAATCAATCTTCTAGGCTAATCCCCTTGTTCTTGGTTCTTCTCACTTCTACCCAAAAAGCTTATGTTTTTGTTTTCTCTGATACGTATATCTGTTTTCTGACCTTTCTATTTCCCTTTTACCAACCAAAGTATAACTCCCCTTTTTCTAATAACTCCTTCCTTAATCTCCTTTAATTCACATTAACCCCATAACTCTAATAATTAATAATTACTCCACCTATTTTCATAATTCTCCAAAATAATAATATTTCTTCTATTTTCTCAAAACAAAGCAAATATTATATCCCACTACTAATTAATTAAATAACAAATAACATGCATTTAGATAATACATCAATAAATCATATAACTCAATTATTTCACACAAATTATTATAAACAAATGAACACACCAGATATTCACATAATCATTTAAAAATTCAAATAAAACATTCCCAACAACTAAAAATAACAAATTAGCGACTAGGGCGTTACAGTAAATGTTGGTGATAAAGTGGGTGTGACATTTAGACTCAGATACGGGTTATTTTGTCCATTGTGTATATCAATTTGTGTTTGTCAAATCAACATGTTACTACTTATGCTTCTGAGTTACTTTGATAAAAGAAGGTTCCAATGAAGGTTTCTTTGATAGTCCGAAGTCTTTTTTTGTAACAGGCTTCCTACGGAATATAATCTCTTTAGAAGTGGTGTTATTCTTCAAGACCCACAGCTTTGTGTGGGAGGTTGTGGCAAAATAAAATCATCAAATCACATATTTTTAACTTGTAATTTCTTTAATCCCTTTTGGTATCTGGTGTGAAATTGGATTGATTTTTCATTGGTTGATATGTTTATTATGTTGGACCATTTTGTTCAGTTTAGTCACCTGGCAAGTAGATTCAGAACGTGTTGCTCTATCATGCAGATTATTTGGATTTTGTGCATTTGGATGTGCATTCCTCAATTGTTGGACAAAATTAAGATGTTATCTTTTTGGTGGTTGAAGGCAAAATAATCCCCATTTTGGTTTCGGCTGCGATAATTGATCGTTTTGGTTGGTTAAGAATGTACTCTTAATTTTATTTTATGTATTGTTTTGAACTTGTTCGTTCTTTTCTAATACATATTGTATTAAAAAAAATGAGTTTTCCTTAATATATATCATTTTAACTTTAACTTGTTAAATAAAAACACTTTAATAAAATAAAATTCCATTATTTTTAGGGAAATGTTTGAGACTAGTGGCACATTATCTAGTAACAAAACTTGTACATTCTTTCCCTTCAAAAAACTTGTACATGTAATGCTATGCTACACCGTGTTAGAAGAGAAGAAAATAAAGAAAAATGCAATATATGAAACCAGCATTTCGTAACACATTAATTTCTCGCTCTTTATCAAACACCTTAAACCCTAACCCCTTCATCTTCTTCCTCACCTCACCATTTCTCTCACTCCAACCGTTTCGCTCACAATCCCCCATTTCCCGCTTCTCTTCCTCAATGGCGTTCTCTTCAGCTCCTGATCCATCTCTCGAGAAGCAATTCGGCGAATTCAGAACTCACCTCGAACAATCTGGAACCTTACGCGACCGAATTCGAACCGTTGTTTCCGAAATTGAATCCACCACTAGGCTTATGTATGCTAGCATTCTTCTTGTTCATCACTCTCGCCCTACTCCAGGTAACCAATTCCCTCTCATTCTTCTTCCTTAAACCCTAATTTAACCAATTACGTTTCTTTGCTCAATGTAGATGATAATCAATTTCATTCATGTTCAATGCATTGCTTATTGATTCAAGGGAGAACCTAAATCATTTTCTAGAAATATCTTTTTGAAAAAATATGTGATTTTATTTGGTTAAATTTCTAACAAGGTGTATCTAAGTTACTGAATATCAAAATTACTCTTTTAATTTATAAGGAAGTAGTTTGAAATGGCTTCAAGTGTTTTTTATTAAGTTTTCGTAAAAATCATTTTTAGAAATATAAAGTAAAAATCACATCTTTTTTAATCTATGACAAACGGACCCTTAGTATATATGTTTTCGTGTTTGTTTTCTCTTTATTCAATGTTAATGTGATTTTTGACATTTGGATAGAGCTTTTAGAGAAGGCCAAGTCTCAGATTGATGTGCTTAAAGAGAAGTACAAGCAACTTGCTGATATTCTTGGAGGATGTCCTGGTCAATACTATAGGTGATTAAAGTTTCTGATGAACTTCTGTATACTCTGTCTTTTCTTTTTGTGGTATGTAACCTACGTTTGGTTCTACATAATGTAGGTATCACGGTGATTGGAGGAGCGAGACTCAAACTGTTGTTTCTGTGCTAACTTTTGCGCACTGGCTTGAAACGGGAAAACTTCTCGAACACAAAGAAGTTGAGGAAAAGCTTGGGTGTACGTCTTAATAACTCTTAATAGTTAATACTCATAACACTTAATAGTTAATACTCTCCTTTGTTACTTATTCACATGTTGATTGTTGTCTTCTAAATTTAAATTATTTGGCTGTGTACCTTGTATGCATGCATATGTCAATGTTGTTACTGATTACTAATATTAATTGAACACATTATGAAGTCCTAAGATTCTAAGCAGTAGAGCACTGTGGACTCAATCTTATTATCTGCTAAAATAAGTTTATGCGTTTCATTATGACAAAGGTTCACCGTTAGACAATGTGTTAAAGCACCTAAAATGTACAAATTGTAATACAAAACCTTCCTACAATGGAAAATAGAAAACAAAAGAACCTAATGCAGGAAGAAAATATTAGCTGTACAGATTTCACATGGTTGTTATGAAGAACACTGCATGCATGGATGGGTTTTGGTTTATAACTTGTACATTAATCGAAATTTCAAATTGCAACTGGTCTAACATTTGGGGATTTAGATCTTCCAAATGTGAAGTGAGGGTGCATTTTATTTCAGTCTGGACTAATAGGATCAAAGGGAGTGGCTTCTGATGTCAATTAATTGGGTTCTTGTGATGTAAGCTTAAAAATATTAACCATTGATTTTTTGCATCAGTGCTTATCAGCTAAATAATTTATTGTGAAAAGTGCTTATTACATGTTAGAAGATTCAAATGCAATAATTGCTTTGAGATTATGTCAACTGATATAATTATGAATTCCTTGCTTGTATTTAAGAATTTGCTCACATTTAGAGTTCCATTAGCATGAAGTATTGGCGTTTAAACATCTAACTGGGAGAGCTATGTTTTAGAACTTAATTAGCATGAAGTATTGGTGTTTAAACATCTAACTGGGAGAACTATGTTTTAGAACTTGTCTCGGACAATTAAATCTTCCAACCTTTTTCAACATTTCTTTCCATTCTAAAAGGAATGGGGATTTGGGACGATAAACTTCTGTGCTTATCGTTTCAATAAACTTAAAGTTAATAATACTCAGTTTATAGTTAATAGTTTATGTTGGTTTATCTGTTTAGCTTCTATATCCTCAGTACCCATTCATGTCTTTAGTGACTATGAATAAGTTGCATCTAAATTTGAACTCTGTTTTTTTCTTTTCTTTTTGTTGGTCATAATGTTAGCTTCTACTTCATGCCTATTCCTAGCATTATGAAGATTTGTAAGTTCTTTATGTATATTGTTAACTATTTTGCAGTGAATGGTCCCGATTTCAATCTAGATGTTGAAGACTACCTAGTTGGTGAGTGTTCTAAGTATGTATTTGCGCATTCGTTGTTTTTTTGTTTGTTTTAATGGAATGCATCAGTTGTTTGTTGCTGAGTAATAAACATTGCTTGAGAAAACAAGATGAATTGCACTTTAATATTTTTAGGCTAGCTTTTTTGAGTGAATCAGTGAATAGGGACCAATTTAAATATGCATATGTTATCATCAATAAATGGGTGTAGCAGTTAGAGTCTGTAGGTCTTTCAGGGAATGAGCAAGGCAATCAAATGATATGGCTGGCTTATTTAGACTGTATGTTCAGAAATCCTGATTTTTATTCTCTTTTTACTGATTGACATCTCCACCATTTGATTTAGGCCAATAGTTGTAGTTTTTGTCAATCGTGGGTGATTGCGTAGTCAATTAAGATTTCCCTGTAAGAGTCTTAAGTTGAATATGGTTATCATAAAAAAATGAGTGTAACAGACAGAGTGAAGGTCTGTAACCAAAAAAAAAAAAAAAACGACAGAGTGAAGGTCTTTCAGGGTAAAGGACCAGGATAATCAAATGATATGGTTGACTTATTATTTAGAGAGTATGATCAGAATTCTTGATTTTTAACTCATTGACATCACCATTTGATTTAGGCCACTAGCTCTAGCTTTTTTTAATCAAGGATGATTGCATAGTCGATTAAAATTTTACAGATGCAACATATACTGATATGGATGGATTTTTGTTATGCAGGTGTTTGCTTTATGTCCAATGAATTGGTAAGAACTCTTTTTCTCTTTACTTTTAAATATCAACCTGTAAAAAAAAGTAGGAGATATTTAACGCAATGTTCATAAATATTTTGTCAAGATAAGTACTATGTTATCTTTAAGGAAAAGACATCATAAGAGTTGCACCTATTTTGTAATTTGCAGCCAAGGTATGTGGTTAATCAAGTAACAGCTGGGGACTATGATTGTCCAAGGAATGTCTTAAAGTTTTTAACAGAACTTCATGCTGCATTCCGAATGCTCAATCTACGAAATGATTTACTCCGAAAGAAGTTTGATGGTACATTGCTGCTTGTACCTTGTCCAATGCATAATTTTTTCTCCTTGTTGTCCCTGTTTTACTATCATCAAATAATGTTGTTGGCCTTGCATTCTCAATTTTGTGAGAAACATTTACCATTTCATAGAGATTGGTCCATTTATTAACTGTGACAAATAACATCATTGACATCATATACTTGCTTTCTAGAAAAACGTATGTAGCAACTGAGCATTCCTCGTGTCTACCTAGTAACCTAGTAAATCTTCGTTGTATGTATGCACTGCTATCTGTTTGGTTGGCATCCTTCCATTATTTGGATAACATCTTTCACTGTTGGCAGGCATGAAGTATGACTTAAGAAAAGTAGAAGAAGTTTACTACGATGTTAAGATTAGGGGTTTGACACCCAATGGTGAGTCAGTTGCGGATCAAGGAATCAAAGGGCAATCTTAGAGTATGTCAGACTAGATAGACTTGGGTTTTTGTTGGCTCAGATATAAGCTTATGTATGAGCCTATATATCTACAGTTATTTCTAATTTTTGATGAAAGGAAGGAAAGGCTTATCACTTTCGTATACTATTTTGTCAATATCTTTCAAAGCCTTTGTGCGAACTTAGAAACTCTGTATTTCCCTTTCTTTAGATGTAAAATATAGTACATTGAAGTTTATTAATGCTTGCGGGGTTTTTTTTTTTTTTAATTCACTACATGCTAGTAAGTTTTTTTTTTTGTGGATAAAATGATCTTAATAAAGTTGCCATTTCATTGTTATTATAAAATATAATTGTGAATTAAAAAAATAACTGAAGAGTTTTTGCAAAAAAAAAAAAAATGGTTTGAGGAATAGTATATATAAAAGAAATTGAGTATAAAATAGATGTAATTATTTGATTGCTCACCAAAACGCACCATAAAGTCAAAACTCGAAACCAAACTAATATTTTATCCAAGATTAAATCCAAACCATTTGATTGGTATAAGGTTTTATTGGGTGTCCTAGGGTTCTTTGGAATAATTTAGTGTTAAACCGTAGTCTAAGTGTCTGTTGAATGCGTCGTATACACAGACAGATTTATAAACATTTACACACAAACTATTTAAACATAACACTAAATTATATGATTTTTTTTAAAATTATTAATGGTGTCGGCATGTCAGTGTCGTATCTGGGGTTCTTATTTGTATCCTACTTCATAAACATAGCCTAGGTCGTCGGAATTATGATGAGAATAAGAAATATTATTAAGCTTAGTAACTTGCTAAAATGACTAAAGAGACCTATTATTTAGAGTAACCATACTAGCCAATATATCACTTTTCCACTTCCAACATGGATTCTCTGCTTGACCATGGATGTTCCTGTTTCTATAGCAACATAATTAGGGGTTTGTAGCATAAACATTTATTATGTAAGTGCTTATTTATAAGTCACTTCCGTAACAAAAGATGAAATAAGTTAAACTTACCTTCATAAAACATTACGAAGAGTTTATGGGAATATAATGACAAGAACGTATGGACATGTCATAATCTATTTCTACAAACTCTCTCGAATACTCTCATAAAATTCTATATAGACGTATAAATTAAAATAAGTCAATCCAAGCAGACATATTCCACATAATCTTAAGCCCTTGACTTCTCCAAACAAGGGGTCACCACTATAGCTTCTACGTTTTCTAATTTAGAAAAGCCGACTTACATTATATTTTCATTTTTTGGCATACTTTTGTTTTCTACTAAATTATAATCTGAGCTAATGCATGGATGTCAATTAAATTTAATGATTGTGGGGTTGTCAAAGGGAAGGTGGATTATCATACAATTTCACTATGATTTTATTTATCAAAGCAATGTCAATAAAGACAATTTTTTTCAAAGAATAAAGACAAATCTTGTTTAACGATAAGCCTCGAATAAGATAATGGTATAATACTACTACCTTTTAGTAAGTGGGATTTTTCGTATAAATTCAATTTTCCCTTCTTAAGTTAAATTAGATCGTTTGTTCAAAAAAGTTAAATTAGATCGTGGAAATCTTTTGACACCTCATTTTTTTTTAATAGAAGAAAAATTTGCTGATTCTAGAGACACATTTCGATTATACACTTTCCAGTCACAATTATAAGCAAAAATTCATGTTTTAGGTTCATTCAATAAATAATGAATGTGGTTTTTATTGTAGATAACATACATTCATTTATTAAATAAATCTAAAATATGAATTTTTGCTTATATTTATGACCGGAGAGTCTATTGGGTAGGTAATTTAACGGATGATGTGAAAATTGGACTTGAAATTCATACTAGATGAGAAGGCGAATTTTAAAGGTCAGAGTGACGTATTATCAAGGTTTACAGGTTATTGAATATGAATATATGAGTTTGTGTTCTTTCATCTTTTAAGCTCTTTTTTTAGTGAAATCAAGCCTCATTTAACAAGGCATTAGAGGTCGGTTGATGAAGTTGATGTGAAATTGAACTCAATTGGATTCTCACATTGTCAATGTTCATAGACGGCTATATCATTATATGTATAGATGTGTTTAGGTACTATCGTCTTATGAACTACAAAGTTCATTTAACGTCTTTGTCTTCATTTTACTTTAGGTCTTGGTTTGATCCTTTTTTTGTTTTAAAATGGTCCTCTATTTTACAAAATTATTCCGATAGTCTTGCTTTAATTATATTTTTCTAAAATAGTCTCTTACTCTATAAAAAATTATATATCAAAAGGTCTTTTTTGTTCTAAATAGACCCTTGTTTTGTAAAAGTTATATTAAAATGGTCATATTTGTATCAAAAATTTATCGTATTTGGTACAAGTTTACAAAAACAAAATATCATTTCAAAACAAAATTAAAAGACAAACCAAACAAATTATAAAATAAAGCTACGGATCAAATATATAATTTAAACTGTAACAAAAAAAATTTATAAGTTAAACTTTATTTTTCTAACACATCCGTAGTGGATTAGTGGGTGTTAGATTTGTATTATTTTTGTTCATTTATATAATATGCTCTTAAAAGTACCCTATCAAAAGAGTCGGTCATCCCTTTCATTTTATGTAAAGAAAATAGGTTTAATTGCAATTTTAATCCCCTAACTTTCACAAAGTTGCGATTTTGACCCCTTAAGAAAAAAAAACTACAAAACGACCCTTTAAGTTTTGCATTTGTGGCAGTTTTGGCCCCAATACCAATTTTGACTCGGTCCACATTGACGTGGCACCCTAAGTGAGGTGCCACATGTTATTTTTTTTAGTTTTATTTGGTCTTGGAGGGCCAAAACTGCTACAGATGCAAAACTTAGCGGGCCATTTTGTAGTTTTTTTTCTTAGGGGCTAAAATCACAACTTTGTGAAAGTTAGGGGTTAAAACTGCAATTAAGCCAAAATATTAGACAAAACTAGAACATTAACATAATTAAAAGCAACTTACGATCACTTTTTTATTTAAAAAATTGCATGTATATTATGAAGGATCAGTAAAAGATTGGGTCAATGATGGCTGAAGCACAACACATATTCATTCACATTTTAGGTGCTTGTACGGTGAGAAACCATTATACTTTTTTATATGTGCTACACAGTAAGGATGGAAAATGACCACCAAGGAAAATGTTATGAGTAAGTTGCTATTTTTATTTTTTTTTGAGAGAATTAGTAAGTTGCTAATTGGTAATGCATGCTTACCTCTGCAATTTTGTTTATGCATGCATGCGTCTCCTTTTTAGATCCTCTTTAATAAATTTGTCTTTGAGACTTTGACTACTGTTTATTTCTATCTTGATTTTTACTTTATTTTATCATTGTCTCTCTTTTCACTCTTGTTTTCTTAATCTAAAGTTAAAGTGGAGGATCCAACTTCCTAATCATTTTCTCACGGTATCCCTAACTCTAAATATAAGTTCTTTTTATAAATTTTTAGATATATTTATTACTTTTTTTAAAAATATATCTCTTATTAAAAGTCAACATTGAATGTATCTATATACATAAAATGAAATTTAGTGATAATTTTATAAAAATTATACATTTTGATTGTACTCTTAACTTTTCTTAATATATGTGTGACACAATATAGATTTGGACCCTCACAAAATTTATCTATATATCTCTTTATAGCATTCATTTCTCTCTCTCTCTTTATCATTTTACCTCTCTTAATCACCTGTCATTTTCCTCCATCTTCTCTCTCATTTCACTCTATCTTTTTATTTGAGAGGGATTCGTGTTAGAGAGGACCCTAGTCTCTCTTTTACGTGGAAAATGGATCTTCTCCTTCATAGGCAAGAGAGAGAGAGACAAAATTGAGAGAGAGACAAATAATTTCGTAGAGAGATAGAGACTGGGAGATTGAGACAACATATGGTGATGATCCAAACTCAAGGTGAATCCAAAGGCAAGGCTATTAAAACTCGGTTTAAATCCACCAAGAAAAAATAATTTTTCGTTAGATGTTATTAATAAAAAAAATATTTTATTGTTATTATTATTAGAATCCTTTATTATTATTATTATTATTATTATTATTATTATTATTATTATTATTATTATTATTATTAAAAAACATATATCACATGCAGACAAAAAATATCTCATATACTAAATTTTATTTTAGGTCGGCTTCACTTAATAATAAAGTTATTATGTTGGCTCTGACCAAACCCTTTTTATTTAACCCGTGATGGATTGTAAGGATATCGGTAAAGCTAACACAATTTTTACGAGGAAGATAAACATAAAAAGAAATAAAATATATTTTAAAAACTAATATATTAAACTTAAAATAAATTCACAATAATTTTTAGTTATATTTATTGAAACGACAAGAAAATAAAAATAGTTAATAATAGTTATTTATAAGTTAAACACTATAGAGTTTTAAGAAGTCAAATTTATACATAATGGACACTAAACTAATAGATTATCAATATTTTTTTAATATCATCTCTCTTTAAAACAACAAAAATGTTTGAACCAATTGATATATTAATAGAGTAACTAAACTATGTTAATTATTCAATATTTTTTTCTTTTGGGTAGCCAATGCTACCCCATGTTTATAAAATGGTTATAGAATTTCCAACGGTAATAACACCTAAAATGACTTAGCCGATAATTGAATAGAGAAATTATATTTGTATAACAATTTTATTTTATTTTGGTTACGTATAACCATTATTTAAACAACTTTTACAAAAACTTTTTTTTTGTTTTACAAAAACAATAAAAAAAGAAAAGTAGAATAAAAACACAATACTAGTATGAGAGAAAAATAATTGTTTTAAAATGATAGTACGAATATTATTTCTCAATAAATTTATGAAGTCAATCAAGTCGAGCTTGAGTCATGGATAGATTACATACCAATCGATCTTCTTAGACATTAGTCCAGTATATGATTTTGGATTAGTGTGGAATTTATTTATCCCAAGCGTATCTCGTTTCAGTCACCAAGCTGTCTAAAACCAAGGTTTCCACAGACAACCGACAGTTAACTAAATTTTGAATCTCAAACACTATTCTGATCAATCCAAATTCCCTCATAAGAATTCAAGGGCATTGCTTCCTGAAAGGAAGCATGGAGAAGAATTAATAGAGGGATGTGTGTGGGTCACTCAGGAAATGCTAATGGGGCCTCAAACACTAGCTCATGTGAACGCTGAAAACCACGTGAAAAGGAAACAAAGCAAGTCAAATCAAATAATTTGAATAGTGAATGCATAAATGATTATAGGGTTTGTAAGAATAAATGGATTATAATCTTAAATAAGATGACACAAGCTTTTTTAGATTAATTATATGGCCTTAGATTCAAGTTTGAGTTAGACAAATTAATAAAAATAAAAAAATTGAGTCAAACATAAAGTCTTAGAACTTATGATCTATTTTAATTCTATATCACTAATTAATCTATGAAATTGTACACACTGAAATACTTATATTATATAAATCATGAGGTATTACGTCCCATAAACATAATTCAATTGTCGGAAAAATCAAATTATTTATGTAGAGATCGGGGTTTGTATATTTCAGATTTCTCATTCATTCATCTTATAAGAGAGAAATTCTACTCATTACACTAGTTGAGCAAACTCTAAATTCCTCATTCATTCACACCTTAAAATGGTGGAATTCTACCATTGAACTATTTGATAAAAAAATAATATCATGAGGCACCGCAAGTACATACTCCCTCTGGTCTCAAATGTAAGAAACAAAAAAATAATTCATACATATTAAGAAAGTGGATTGACCACATTTAAGTCATTATAAAAAGTGATATTTTTTCAATGAGGAATGCTAGCAACACTCTCTTTTGGACACTCTCTCTAACACTCACTCTTTTATTGGATAAAATCAATGTATGTCCTACCACTTTATGTGGGTTTCATTTCCAAAGTGTATGACCCATATTGATTTAACCAATGAGAAAGTGAGTATTAGAGAGAGTGTCCGAAAGAGAGTGTTGCTAGCACTCCTCTTTTTTCAATTTTACTCTTGTCTTAGAGTAGTAAAGACATTAATGAAGTGGGTTTAAAGAGGGTAAACTTAAAATTGTGGCATTTAATAGGTTCATTTTACTATACTTTTTCTTATATTTGAGACCATCAATTTTATTTTTTTGTTTCTTACATTTGAGAATGGAGGGGGTGTGAGTGTAGTTTTGATTCTAGACTCATCCTAGCTAGATTTGCTGCAGTCAGAAAGATGGTTTCACATAGACAAAAGGTCAAAGTTTCAGGGAAAATAACTGTGACTTCCATTCTCCTTTCTGCAACGGTGGAACCATAGATGAATATTTTTTTCCTTTCATCCCTTATGCAAAGAACGTAGGTATAGCCCATTTCCTGAATGCATGCACGAGATCAAGCCAGAGACTGTAAGCTGAAACTCATCAAAAAACCATTTACAGGATATATACAGCTTGCAACTAAAATATTACTAATATTTTGTGTACGGATTGCATAGGATGCCATATTGCCATACAAAATGTTAGGCTTAATTTGAGTGCATGCATGCACATACAACATTAAGTAGTGAACCGAAACCAATATCCAAATCCAAATAAATAATAATGATAGTAATAATAATTTATAATATTCACATTAATATGTGCCTAGAAATTCAAGGATCTCTGAAATTTGAACAAAAAAACCAACATTCTACATATAGAAAGTTAGTACGTGCTGACCAAAAAAAAAAAAGTTAGTACGTGACTGCTTAAATTAGTTTGTAACTCATCATTCATAAAACATGCATTTATAAACTACTAGATGCATTCACATGCATTTGTGTATAATATAGATAGATTAATAGCAATTAGGGAAAAAATTGACTTGTAATTTTTTTTATTTGAATTTAATTTTGAATGAATGTAGCTCTCTTTGTGTGTAAAGTGCATTTTCTAAAAACGTACGTAATGCTTTTTAGTCTTTATCAGTAGGTTTTCTTTATTTGAATAAATGTATATATTGTCAAATAGTAAACTACAAAGAAGAATCATTTATCATTGACATTTACACGTGTAACATTTAATTTATATAATTATATAGGTCGTATTTGTTAGTAGAATAGATAGATTTTCCAAAATCATGGTTAGTTTTTTAAAACCATTATATCTAAGTTGTATTTATTTCCTAAAAAAAAGTTATATTTGTCAAAAATCATATAAATATAATAGTAAATTAATTAGAGATATTTTAAAAAAAATATTCAAAAAATATAATTAATACATCTACGTAATTTAGAAGATTAATGTATTTTTTGTCAAAAAAATTAATGTATTTTTTAAGGGGGGAAGAGATATATATTTAGGAACAATTCTTTTTATCTAAATTAGACTTATATTTACAAACAAACATGGTATATAAACAACTTAAGAGATTGTACCCAAAAAAAAAAAAAACTTAAGAGAGTCTTCAAAGTATTAATTGCTTGTTCACCATTAAAATCCATTGAACTTACTTTTATATTTTTATCTTTTGTAACAAGGAAAGAAACACTTTTTAATTTATTTTTTTACATATTTGTTCAAAAAATCACAAGTTCTCTCTTTCTTCTCTCCTTCTAAAACCCTAGCCGTCACACCCTTTCTTCTTCTTCTTGTCAGATGAGTGATTTAGAGTCAATTTTGACCTAAAAATCACCCCTCCGAGTTGTTTTTCATTATATCCTACTTGAATAAGTGATTTCACATATTTTCTGTTTTATTTCGTTTGTTTTTGTGATTTCGTCGTCTCTGAGCGACTTTGTTTGATTTGATTTCCCGTCTTTGTGCGGTATGTTTTTTATTTTCCGCCTTAGTGTGGTGTTTATTTGATTCAGGTTGAAAGGTTAGCTTTGAGCAGGAGCAGGTCCGATTAATGACAATGATTTTGGCGTTGTCAACGTTGCAGATCCGGAGACATGAATATTCCGGAGACTTTAATATAGTCATATTAGTCATATTTGTAGGCATAAATACTTTGTCGTTTTATGCTATTAACATGGATGTTGTGAGTTTATTCACAGATTCGTCTTTTTTGTTTTCAGCGAATTTGAATTTGTATTGTATCAATGTATTCTATCAATTTGAATAAATGAATATCGTTTATTTTTAAAAAAAAAGAAAGAAACACTTTTAAAAAGAATCTTAAAGAGTGCTATATTGATCAAAGAAGGTAAACATATCAATCGAACATGTACGGCTTCTTAAGCTACTTGTAAATATATATCTAATACTTAAAAACAGTAAACATTAAATTGTGTCTTGAAAGAATTGGTCGACAAATTAAATATAAAATTAATTTTAAAGAACAATTTATTTTTTTCGAGTGGAAAGAGCAATGAAAATCTAAAATAAAAAAGTGGGTTGACCTTCAAGTTGTATTTCACCCACAAAACTTGTCCTATTATTATACTCCCTCCGTCCCTTAATATAACCCCTCTTTTGTTTTTTTTTTTGTCCCTAAATATAACCCCCTTTTCAAATTACAACACACATTAATTATTTTTTTTCATATATACCCTTATTTAATACTACTACTAATTCTAAAATTACAATAAATTGACTTTTCACATTATCTCTTTAATGAGGGTAATTTTGTAAAATTGTACTATAAAACAGACACATTAACTACACCAACAACATTTCTTAAGAAATGTGAAAAAAGCAATAGGTGGCTATATTAAGGGACGGAGGGAGTAGTATTTTCCTCCCAAAGTAGCTGGGGTCTAAACTTTAAGAACTTCGAAAGGTCATTGATGAAGCACCACCCTTCAATAATCACAAAGACAAAACCCTTTACATCTCAGGGAAGGATGTTAATTGACAATTACTACATTCAATCAACTACAGTTATGTGATTATTTTTAGTAAATAACCGTGATAATCTACTTTGGATATATATGGAAGAAATACTTGCTTTTACGGCAGATAATTCTGACGTCTCTGTCCAATAAAAACTTTTTCATAATTAGGCATGGTAATTGGATAGGACAAGGATGGTTTTTGTCTTCTTTGTCCAATAACTTTATCAATTTTTTTTTTTTGTAAAACTTTTTCATATGTCTAATTTTATATAATTGGTTATATTTATTTCATAAAATAACATAATTAAGATGCATATTCTATAAGTAAATAATTCATGTAAAAGTAATGTTAATTTAAATGGTGTACATTGTCAACTAAATTAGTTTTAATTTTTTCATCTTAGAGCTCTCTTCCCTTAAAAGTTTGAGAGTTAAGAGAGAAAAAAAAGTATTAGCTAGTTAAATAATTTAATGATTACAAATTCATATGTTTAAGATGAATAAGTGTGGTGTTTAGGGTTCGAACTCTAACGTTCCCTAAAAAAAAAAATGGTTTCGAACTCCAACATATACATATACTCCCTCCGTCCCGCAATAGATGACATGTTTGAAAATGTGTAATTTTGACTGAACTTAGTTTGACCAAATTTTTCTACTAATATACAAAGATAAATAATATCATATAAGATGTTGTTAGATTCGTATCGATGAGTATTTTTAAAATATCAAATTTTTATAATTTTTTTTCTAATATATTATTCAACATATTTAAGCTCAAAATTATGCATTAGCATGCATAATAAGGTCAACTGTGTCAAGTATTAATAGACGGAGGGAGTATGACTCTATCAATTGAACTAAGTCCATGATGATGTGTAAATTTACTTTATGTATGTCATTAAACTCTTAATTTGATATAAAATGTTAATATTATGATTGTAAAACTAAAATTTTCAATGAACAAATTTATAAACTTTTAAAAGACCAATACTTTCATCCTTAAAAAAAAAAACAGACAACAATACTTTCACTTTATGTAAACATAGAAAAAGACATGCATTATTCGTACAAATTTGTATCAAGGTTCAATGCTCTGAGAAGAGTAAATAGACACTAAAAATAATAATATACATTGGATATTGATATATCCTGCAATATTAATTTTTTATTCCCAAAAGCAAAAGAACCATGTCAATATTGAATGTTCCAAAATTGGTACAAACCCGTACCTCAATTATATAAACCTTTTAGATTTTTCAAAGTACTCCATGTACTTGCTTTCTTCTCTCTCAAAGTACAAAACATAGCCAAGCCAAGAAAAAACTATGAAGTGTAAGTCTCTAAGAGGGTGTGTTAACAAGTTGAAGAAAATGAGATTGAGGAGTGAATTGTTGACAAGACCTTGTGATTATTGGTGTGGATTGTTGTCTTGTGTGTTTGAAATGGATTCTATTCCAAATGATGTTCCAAAGGGTCACTTGGTTGTGTATGTAGGTGAGAACTATAAGAGATTTGTCATCAAGGTTGGATTACTCCACCATCCACTTTTCAAGGCTTTGTTGGAACAAGCTCGAGAAGAATATGATTTCGTTGCAGATTCTAAACTTTGTATTCCTTGTAATGAACATCTTTTCCTTAGTGTTCTTAGTTTTGCTGGCTCCACACATAATGAAAAGGTGTTTGTTTGTGTCTAACATGAGAAATTTATCATCCTTTAATTTTACTTGAGTCATTAGTTCATATATTATAGCTTTTGAGTTCTAACAGCTATGCTGATATATATAGTTGATTGAGGTGTTAATTAAGTGTCATGTCATGTATGTAGATTGCCAATTTGAATCAATTAATTCAGGATCATGAGGCTCCCGTTCTGTTTTCTTTGTTCTAAATAAGGAAAGAGTTTTGTTTTTTATTGGCATTTTAATGTAGAGAAATGAGATTTTGACACACAAATGACGTCAAAGTTCGACAACAGTTTAAATAGTTAACACGTTTCAAATATATGGTTAATTATGTTATTGTAATTGGTAATGATTATAACAAAGTACTATTGCTCGTTAACCATTTACTCAACACAATTAATCACGATTTAAATGGTTAATGTGGTTGAAATATGTATATTGAGACACCTAAAAACTATGGTTAATAGTGTTCATTGGATGGTTAATGAGTTACAATAGTTTATTGTATTCAATAACTTCCACCAAAGAAAACTAACTCCGTATTTGAATTCATAATATTTTAAATTCGTCAAATTTGTGTTAAACTATTGTGTATCTCACATGTATGTTTGGTTTTGCAATGAGAAAATTTGATTTTAAACGAAATGTTTTTGTAAAATTGACTCGGTCAAGTCTCGTGAGCATAGCTCAGTTGGTAGAACAATGCATTATTATATGCAGGGGCTGGGGTTCGAACCCCGAACACCCCACTTATTTACCTTATAAGGTGAATTCTGACCACTAGGCTACCTGACCAAAAAAAAAAATGACCCGGTCAAAAATTGAGTTTAAGATAAAGTGATTTATGTTTGAATACATTCATGTAAAATTGAATTAAATAATAAATTTTAGTATAAAAAAATCAATTTTGAAATTTGAAATTTCAATTTTTTTATAGAATTTCTATTTTTAAGCAGAATAAATTTTTAAGGCAAAATTAATTCTACTTTAGAGAAACAAAACATGTCAAAATTAATTATATATATATAGAATTAATTTTTGCTCCTCCAAGAGTGAAACCAAACATGTAGCTTATTATTTTGGTTGATTGTGTTTTTGTACTTCTGTACTATTCGATGTGTTCAAGTCAACTAAATTTTGGAAATGGCTTTCACTTTTGTCGCCAAGTCATCAAATGAGCAATTATCACTTATATTAAAATGGTTTGATTTTAATCAAACTAGTTGGCTTTAAGGAGAATAATGATCAGCAATCCCAAAAATATGTGTGGTGAAACACTATGAAGCCCGCATACGAATATGGATACGGGTACGATACGGATACGGATACGTGAATACACAAAAAAATTTAAATTTAAGATACTATACGTACGTTACTAGCAGCAGATATGTATCAAACATGTTTCCAGCAGAACAGAAAACAAATGCATCAAACATGTTTCCAGCAGCAGAAGATGTTGGTACAATGATAGCATTTACCAAGTGCAAAACTCGAAACCAATATAGGTTGATTTTATTGACATATACAAAATTTATGTATCTCTCTCTTTCTAACACAAGTAGTCAGGTAGAACGTAGCAAAAGTATAAACTCATTCAGCAATTATTTCTCCCCTCAAACAACACTTGCTGGATATATAAACTATATTTTGTACCATTTGCTTCAGTCTTAAGAAAGCTTTTTCTTTAATTATTAAACATATTGTTTGAAATTTGAATAAACCCTTTCTCCAAGTAGGTCCATGAATATTAAGATCTTATTTATATAGTTGTACTTCTCCACCTAGAATTTTGGTCTATGAATGATATAGGTCGGTGCTTGCTAGAAAATTAGAAATGCATGTTCACCTATTCAATTGGTTCACTACCTTCCAGCACATTTCTTTTTAATAAGAAACCTTCGAGGACATGTTAAAGCTATCATCCATTTGGAGGTGTGTCAGTCTATTTATGATGTCTGACAAAGTTTACTCATTTAGCAGATATTAGGAAACTTTCTCCCTCAATGAATTAATGATGATGTGCAACCGATTATGCAGAATTTGTGGAGCATATAAACGGTGGAGGATAGTGGAAGGAGGAGGGGAAAATGGAGAAAAGACCAAGAGATGATGTTGGTGATATGGCACCAACATGGAGGTACAGCTCAGCTGGGTGAATCCATGACACTTAATGTGCCAAATCAGTATGGCTTAAAGGAGTTAACCAAGATATAATTAGGAGTTTTTTTTTTTTAATTGTGTGGCTTTCAAGGACTAATGTGACAACACATTACACTTTCCAGGATTGAAAATAGTGCTTACTCACATATCAAGAGAAAAATATTTCCTAGATGGTTATAATTCATTCTACTATGAACTAATAGTAGATGGCACGCCATTATTCTGCGCATTAGATGTCAAAAGTTTGTTGTGCGTATTTAATGGAAAATGCAGAGGAGAGGGTTGGGATGGGAGGTTTACTGGATTCACACACCTCAAAGTTTAGAGATGGAAATACGTAATCTACTGCATAGAAAGAGTTCTCAGTGATAGGAAATACAGATCGAAGAAAGAATACTTCAAAATAAGTGGTTTTGTTGAATACACTTTAAGTATCCAGAACACTTGAGTTTAATATCAACTTATGCAAATAGAATGTGTTATCTTGTCACCCCCATATTTAAGCAAAAAAGGAACAAAATTGGCCAAGCATGGATAAGTGCATTTGGGAAACTACCACCGAGCATAAATATCTTCCTCCATTTCTGTAAGTACAGGCTTGCCATACTGCTAATAAATAAATGAATACATTTGGCATTGATCTTTATTCAGGTTGTTAACAGTCAACCTCATACAATTCAGTAGTGCTATTTCGAAGGAAACCAGAATTGTTTGACTACTATGTATGTTTCTTTTGCCACCAAATATCTATTTTTGGATTTGATATATAGTCAATTGCTCTTCCTCGCAATGTTTTTTTGTCGGTCATTCCTGAACTACCTGATTCACAAATGAATGCAGTTTGCATTTATTTTTAATGTAGAATCGTATCAAATATAATCCAAATCGATATCAGTGGTATTGTTATGAGCATTAAGAGAAGAATGGGAACCCTTCAAAGAATTTTAGTTTTACAGGATATCCCATATCCCTCTGCATGCTGCCTTGGGGAAACCGCCTCCTCAAAAGACAGTTTTAAATCATCTAAACTAATATTATACTAGTACCTTCCATTTAATTTATTTCAAGGCCAATAACTGTTTAATATAGTATACTCCATTTATCTCTTCCAGATGAATCATTTCACATACAACCAGTAGGAAGACTATGCTATATTCATTAAACTGAAATCACAGATTCATTTGCACACCGTTTATATCCCTGATCTTCTTCAGTTGAACCCTTTTCATGTAAGCAAACATCTATACATAAAAACCGAGAATCCCGAACCCTTTTCATGTACACAAACATCTATACAGAAAAACCGACAACCGACAATCCCCAAAGCTACGAGTTAAAGGAAAAATGTTGAAGACAAAAAACCCATTGATGTTATAACCAGATATAAGCATGTCAGCCACCAAACAAAAAGCATCCAAGTTTTGACTCTGATGACTAAACATTGGTCTTATAGAATAGAAATAAACCAGTATTGTTGATGGTGGATGGTGGAAGGCCGAAAGTATGCCATATAAACACACCATTGTGGCCTATGGCACCGTCATGGCACGCATCCCTCCACCATTTACCTGTGGCGATTGTAAAAAATCCACCACAGCGTTCCACCTTGGCCGCCATTTAACAGCACTGAACTAAACACAAATTTTTTCAACAATGAATTTCAACACTTGGAATGCTCTGCTTAGAATATATATCCCTAATTTTGTTATCAACTTGAACGTTTACCATCAGTCAAATTCTGTCAAAGTAACTACATGATGCAAAACTTATTTTATGAAAATCCCTGCAAGATGATTCTATACATACAGCAAACAAAGGCCTTTCGGCAAAAGATGTCGGTAATCATGCAAAACAGACATATGTTAATTTAGCCTGAATGAACACTTTCTAAAAAGAGAAACATAAATGCATAACTCACAACAATTTTGCAAGTTCTTGCAGATTCAAGTGCATTTCCTTGTTCTTGTAGATGATGTCCATTTATGCCACTAGTTGTACATACAAAATATAATACAGCACTGACAAACAAAAATGCTATAGGGTTACTTTTATCATCACAACATATAACTCCATATTGCATGGAGAAAAATCATCAACATTCTTTTTCATTTCTCAAACCTTGTAATTTGGGACTACAGACTATCATCACCATTCACCAACACATTGTGTGCGCTATTTAAATGATGCAACGAATAATTTACATATGAAGCATCCTCATTTAGAATATACACAAGAACTATCTTGGCCTTGAGGCGAACTACATTCAACACATCTAATGGCATGACAAGACTACAAAATGGTGATGATGGTCAACAGTGACTGCAAAAGTAGGTGACATAAACCTGTAAAACATTGCAGCTGCTTGTGCATTCCCAATCAAAAACCTGCACGATAAAACCATCAATCCAACCACAGCAAATTATCATCTGTGCCCATCGATTAATCCCTCAATTTCCCTCTGCCCAAACCTCCTACCCTGTTGATTGGCATCCCTACTCTTAGCCACAAAATAAAACACAAGCCAAGCAACCATGAAGTAAACCTCCATGGTAGACTGAAACATCTTGGCAAAAACTCTCCCGCAAATTCGAGCCAAAAACCACCTCATTAACGATCCACAAAGCACAGCTTCCAAGCATTTAATCAGAAAAGCCTGATAAAACATGGAAGACAACAAATAACACCCTTCCTTCACAATCTCCTTACTACCTCTCCTAAAATCCTCCAAAGCAACCCAGAAATCCACAGAGAATATAAACGTCACAAACGTATCCATAAGAAACCACGTAACCAAAAACCCATAAATCTCCTTCTCAAAACCAGTAACCCAAGGCGACATAACCGAAAATGGCATCAATTTCAACCGAACAAATAGCTTAAAGAACGAAAATTGATCCTCAATTTCAGCAAAATACCATATTCCCACAAGCTGTGTCACTGCATCCCTAACAGCCCACCTTATCAAAACAACCGCAGAAATCCTCTTCAAACCTAATTGAAAACCATCCCAAACAACGCCAGTAGTTGAACTAAACCTTCCTACAAGATCATTAACAACTGAAACAACAACAACACCTAATACACACGAATATGTAACAAGAAAAACCATAATTACCCATCCATAAGCCACAGATAAAGAACCCAATAGAACAAAGAACAACGTCGTATCGCGACGACTTATCTCAACTCCATTCACAAATAATTGAAAATCAACACCTTTTACTTTCTCTTCTTTTCCATTCCCCAAATCACTCTTCTCCTTCTTCTTTCCCTCTTCCTCTTCTTCTTCTTTCTCTTTCTCATTCTTTTTATCTTTCTCATCATCATTATCATTATCTTTATCATCAATCTCGTTTTTTTCTACCTCAATTTCAGAATCTTCCATCTTCAACGTGATACCAGAACGAACAATTTGAAAAACCCTAATTCCATTATCAGCAACAAGATCGGAGAAACCCGAATCCAAAGAAAAAGGACCGAAATCAACAACGCTACCATTAACAGGAGCTTTGGAATTCGATCCAAAAAGAGTCCGTCCATCATCATCATCACCGGAGAAGAAATCATCATCTAGGGTTCCGACACGAGTGAGATGAAGAAAAGGACGACGACGACGAAGAGCAGCTGGAGAAGGATGAAACTGAGAAGAACGTTGACGGTGTTGATAATTAGCAGCGTTAACGGCGTTACCGGCAAGGTCAAGACGGGAAAGAAGAGATTTAACGGCGGGATCGCCGTCGACGAAGGAGATGAAGCGTGAGGTACCGTTTTCAACGACGGTGCGAAAAGAGAAGATTAAGAGAGAGAGGAAGAGGAATGTGAAGAGATTTGAGGTGAATGATGAGGTTGCTTGTTTGAGAAGTTGTGCAGTGGAACGCACGTTGTGTAACCGTGTTTGGTCGCTCATCGCAGATTATGATTAATTTTCCGATTGGCTTTTTTGGATAATCGCGTTTGAGAAGGTGGGTGTGGATATCACCGGGAAGGGGGTGGGTTGGTTCACGCGCTTGAATTGGGTCGTGATTTGAACGCGTGAGTATGAAAATATGAAAATGAATTGAGATTGAATATTGATTGGGTTTGGAGTTGTGTAGGTGAAGGTTAGCTTTGTGGAGGCTTGGAATTGGAGGTGAAATGGAGGAGAAGTCTTTCCTATATGGAAATTATTTTATATTACTAACATTTTTTCCTATAATATACTAAATTAGCTTGTATCCCCAAAAAAAAAAGAAAAAAACTTGTATAAATTTTATATTTTTAATATCACAAAAAAAATAAACAGTGGCAATAATTGTTAATTGTAACCAAAAAAATGAAATCATTGGTTGCTAATTTCTACTATTTGAATCTTATGGGAATGCAGTTGTGTTAAATTTATTAAATGATAGTTTTGTTTTTCATATGCTTCTATCTTGTTTGGAGGATTACTCTTTGCAATTAAACACAAAATTTATCAAAGATACCTTCACACAATCGACGGTTGCTAGTTTAGGGTGAATCAATATCATCAACGCACAATTGTAAAGATTAGTCTTTTGAGTCATATATAACTATGGCAATCTCTAGTTAAGTTAAAAAGAGATCTAATCGTTCAAATGTCTTGTGTAAAATGGTTGCTTGTTTACTTTTGTAAAATAAAAAATAAGTTGCTAATTTAATTTGTTTTAGTTTCGTAAAAGAAGGTTTAAAGTGGGGTTTTCGTTCTGGTTAATTAATTAATGAAAAATGCTAAAATTAATGAAAAATACTAAAGAGTATCCATAGGATACTAGTTAAAGAAACTAATGTATAAATATGTAAAAACTAATGTTGTTTATAATAAATAAATTCTATTTTTTACTTTCTTAACTAGTGTTGTAGGGGTATTAATTAGCATAATTGATTGATGAATATTTTTGAACAACGAATGAGAAAGTCAAATAGCATTATTGACTCATTTACTTTAATTAATTTATTAATTGTTTCCCTCTAACTTTCACTTTGGAAATGGTTTTGGAATTCAATGATTTATTTATGATCATTTGTAACCAAAAAGGTTTTTTTTTTTTTTTTACTAAACAAAAAGTGGAAATGTTAACGAACGATGTTAGCACAATGCGCATTTTGTTAAGAGTTTAAATGATAAGTAAAAAATAAAGGGTGTTGTTAACGAGTGCTTCCGGAACATTTTTTAAGCATTCTAAAATAAGCAATTATTCATTAAAAAGGTCAAATACTTCGATTTTCAAAACTTTGATTACATGTATTTTCATAAAATACTTATTATTTATGGTCTTTGAAGAGTGTCTCAGGGACAATCGTTAATATTTTCCAAAAATAAACTATGAAGAGAAGTTTTATATTGAAAGTTGTATATTCAACATTTTAAAACTTTAAAGTTGATTTTTTTTCTAAGTAAAATTTATCGATTATTTTCTTTTTTTATCTTTAACATAACATTTGTTAGCATGACCAAAAACTCTAAACCCTTACGAAAACTTAATTACAGTTTTGGAATTTTTACTATACCAAAGGTAAAAAAACTCAATGTCGAGACAAATATTGTAAATCCTTAAACCGCCATTTTTTTTTTTTGGTCAGGTAGCCTAGTGGCTAGAATTCACCTTATAAGATGAATGTGGGGTGTCCGGGGTTTGAACCCCGGCCCCTGCATATAATAATGCACTGTCCTACCAACTGAGCTATGCTCACGGAACCTTAAACCACCATTTTTAATTACAGTTTTAAGCTTGAAAAAAACTTAAAACACAATGGATCAAACTTAGTTTCTCATCTACTATACCAAAAGTCTTACTTGATCATTTGAAAAATTATATCTTCAATTCATCAAGATAGCACTTAAATCATGCCAAAATTATTAAGTTAAGGACTCTTAGTATAATTTTTATCAGGATATGTACAAAGTTCGATTTTCTTAACAAACACATTTTAATTTAAAAATTGACAAAATTATTCTAAATGATGGAATTCTTTTTTTATTTATCAGATTAAAATAACTTACATGATTAAGTAAATAATTTTGGATGAAGGAGGATCAAGAACAAAAATTTGACTACTGGTCCAAGAAATGGATGCCCATGTTATGAAGCCATTGAACCACATTCAGCTGATGACCCCATGACTCGGTCTCTGCCACTGGACACTGCTCTGCTCCCATAGATTGCATCAGTATTTGCATTGTTCATACATCATCTGGATTCTGAACCTTGTTGAAAATTTGTATAATATTAATCTTTTATTGACTAACACCCACTAATTTTAATTTGTTCCGTGAAATGCCTTAGACCACCATCATTATGTGGCGTATGATAGTGAGATCCTATCTAGAGGATATGTCAAGCAACACAAACTCCATTGAAGTAAACGTTGCACACAATTTTGGACAATCAACCTCAAACTGGTCCATGGACAACGAACAACTTTTTGGGTATGGGACACGAGGATCGTTTTACCTTTCATGGGTTGGCAAAGAACTCCTACATACCATCCAAATCACAGTTTGGACCTTTGAGCTTTGTTTGCGAGTTTGGAAAGAAAAAATAGGAAGATTTTGAAAAAAAAGGAAGGATCAAGTGAAAGAAATAGATGACATTGGGAGAGAAGAGTTTTGGAGGTTAACTTTTCTTCGTGTAATACAAAACGCTCCTTATTTATGGGAATTGAAAAGTTGTATTGAATAAGGGTTTTGGAGGGTTTACATGAATTATTCAAATTTAATATATGTTTTTTTTTAGAGAAAATTTAATATATGTTGTTATAGTATTTTTTAATATTAAAAATATATGAATGGTTTATCTTTCTCTAAAAAAAATACTCTTTAAAAAAAAAAGTGAAAGATTTTTCCATATTCCTCTATATTTCTTCCCTTGAAACTTCTAAACAAAACATAGATGAAAGGTTGAATATGCGTGAAATTTATATACACTCGTAAGTATCTTCATGGAAAGGATATACCCAATTTGAAAATATAGACACCAATCATATCTTCTTTCCGTATAAAAGAATGAATATGAACGTAAGTATATATGGGGACCAAATAAATGTTAGACTTAACCAAATAAAGATGTTTGATTTTTAGGTGGGAGGTCGATAAGCCAACTATTGTCATTTTGGGGATGATCGCAATAATTTTGTGAGAGGATTGTCTAGCAAACTTGGAGTCCGTAACATTTTCCTGACATAATTTTTTGTCATCTTCTTGAAATTTACTGGACATAAATTTTACTCAGGTTATTGTAAAGACTAATTTCACTCAATAATTTTATTTTGGCTTAAATTCATGTTTAGAGTCCCTCTAAGTTTTGGTCTCCACATTTTAAAGCTCGCTTTATGATCCAGGGTTTTAATTTTTTGAGTTTTGGTCTTCAGCCTTATTTTTTAGTCAATTTTGATAACGTGACGTTGTCATTAATGAGATGGAAGCACCTAAGTGGACACATCTATTATACATGTCATTAATATCTTTTTTTAATTCAACAATACCTATTTTATAAATAAAAAAAAATTTGAGAAGTATAAGACATTTTAATTATTAAATTAACATAAAATTATAAGTATAACTTTGATAATTTAGTTTAATAAGTTAATTGTTGAAAAATTATAATCAAAGCCATAACCGAAAAGTAAAAATGATTAATACCTTCTGTAAAAAAATTGATTAATACCTTTTTTTTTATATAGAATACTTATTTCTTCAAGTATGCCTTCACCAACACCATGACATCAACATTAACCCATGGGACTAAAAAAAGGAAACGAAGAGAAAAAAGACTCGTCAACAATACAATATAAGTCGAAGTTTTGGAATATTTTTTGGTGTGTGGAATGCATCATGTGATTTATAGAGGAAATTCATAATTAATATGTGAGATACTTTAGGAACAACTAATATCTCAAATTGAGTACAAAAATATATTATATTAAATACAAAAAATACATTATTGAGTACAAAAATATATTATTAAGAATCAAAATATATTTTAGATCAAATAACAAGATATATTATATTGCATACCAAAATATTTTAGCAAAACTCGAGTACTAAGTCGTTTCAAAATATTTTAGCAAAATTTAAGGACTAAGAAAACACTTTCTATAATAATGATTAAATTAATTATTTAATTTGATATTTCCAACAGTGCTAACTTTCGATCATATAATTATGTACCCTTAGAGGTACTCCCCCACTATATAAACATTACCAATGTGTGTAATCTATCTAATGTGAGACCTCCACATTTTTCAATTCACACTACACTAGTTCTACCCAATGTAGGAATCTGTGTTTAATCTTTTAACTCAATTTTCACACTTGTTCCAACAATAGATCGTGAAGAAATTAAAATATTGGTAGTGGTTTCATGGCGATGAAAGATCGGATGAACTCACGGTGCCATGCCGAAGTTGGTCGCGGTGGTATATTGAGAGGAAGAGTAAGTAGGGAATGTTGTTTTATTTTTATTTTTTGAAGGAGGGAATGTTGTTTTATTGTTATTTTAATTAAAATAGCAATTAAAATATTTTATAAACTATGTATTAATGAATTAAAAAAATTAGTAATGTTGTATATAATAGATGTACCGACTTACACACTGCCACATCGTCAACGACGAAAGCACGATATCAAAATTGACCTAAAAATGAGGTGGAGGAACAAAACTCAAAAAATTAAAATAAGGTAACCAAAAAACTTATCTTTAAAATATGGGATCAAAACTACAATTTGCTTTAAAATAAGAAGACCAAAAATACTTTGCTAAAAAAACCAAAAATACATATAAGCCTTTTATTTCTTATTTTAAAATTTAAAATCACATATATTTTAAAAAATTCATGAAAATGTTAATTCCATACCAAACACGTTGATATGAGTGAAATTTTAAGGGTTAATATGTTTTCACCCCCTGTAATTTGGGCAAGTTCCGGTTTATCCCCCTGTAAAAAAGAAGTTTAGATTCCAACCTTGTAATTTAAAAATTCTTTCGAAATAGACCCTGTAATTTGAAGATTCATTCGTTTTAGACCCTGAGACCATCTGACTGTACAAACCTGATGACGTGGCACGCTGAGTCAACATTTTTGGATGATGTGGCACGCTGACTGTATAATTAATTTTGTTTTTAATTTTTTATTTTCATTTATATTAATTTAAAAATAAAAAAATTAAAAATAGAAAAAAATTAAGATTATTTTTTTTAAAATTGAAAAAAATAATCAGATTTTTTTTTTGAAATTTACAAAATTCGAAAAATCGTAAACAAATTCAAATTTATTTTCAAAAAATAAAAAAAATTGAAATTAAGATTTTGAAAATTAAACTAAAATAATTTTTTTGAATTTCTTATCTCGATCTGCAAAAAAGGTATACTTTGTAATTTTTTCAATCTGAAATAAAGAAAAATACAACTAAAGAGGACAATAAAAGAAATTAAAGTAAAATAGAAAATGAAAAAATTTATTTCTGGAATAGTTCTTTAAAATTTCAATTTTTTTTCTTCTTCAGATTATATAATTTTCAAAATTTTATTTTCATATTTTAACCTGAATTATAAAAAAATTATATTTAGATTTTAAAAAAAATCCAGATTTTATTTTTGTAGAAAAAATTTTAAAAAACTTTTTTTTTCGAGAAAAACATGTACTTTTTTTTTAATTTCAAATTTGTTTCTTTTATTTTAAAAATTGAATTCCAGAATTTTTAATTCGGTTTTCTTTTTCAAAAAAATATTGTTTTTTACGATTTTTTTATTTTCAAAAATAAATTTGAACTTTTTTTAGAAAAAAATTTAAAAACTTTTATTTGAACATTATTTTTAATTTCAGATTTTTTTTCCTAAATTTTGTTGTTTTTTTAGTTTAAAAATTAAATTCCAGAATTTTTAATTTTTTTTAGAAAATTCGGTTTTTTTTTTCAAAAAAATATTGTTTTTTACGATTTTTTATTTTTAAAAATAAATTTTCAGATTTTTAAAATTAATATAATTTCATTTATATTATTTTTTATTTTAAAAAAATAGGCAAAATGCCACATGTGCCCTTAAAAAAATAAAAAACAAAATTAATTATACAGTCAACGTGCCACATAATCAAATATGCACAGTCAGCGCGCCACTCATCAAGCCACGTCAGCATTTTGTCCAGTCAGATGGCCTCATGGTCTAAAACGAAAGAATCTTAAATTACAGGGTTGGAATCTAATTTTTTTTTTACAGAGGGGTAAACCGGAACTCGCCTAAATTACAGGGGTAGAAACATATTAACCTAAATTTTAAATAATGATCTTGATTCTAATATTTTTATTCATTAAAACAATGACACTTGCTACAATAGTTCTCTGCCCCTGCAACTATCTCGTATTTTAGCCCTTCTATAGCTTGCTACTATAATAGTCTTTCTTGTGGTGGTGGAGCATGATAGAATATTTTTTTGGCCAATACCAAAAAAAATAAAATTATTGAAGTGGTACGTACATACCAGTTAATAATTTTTCATGCTAGCAGCTCCTTTGAATATTGGTGTAAAATAGCACTAGTAGTGGTTGCAGATACATACATTAGGTTTAGGCCTCTTCCTTTTATTTTCTTAGCTAACACCTCTAGCTTTAGCTTGAAAATCATGAACATCCCTTAAATAAATCCTAACAGAACGATAACCAAAAGGGTTAGTCTCAAGGCGACCACCGTTCTCTTCAGAAGAGGCGTAGAGGTAACCGATGAGAGCGTCGAGACTACACTAGGCATGACGAAGAGGACATGGACAAGAGTTGGTGGATTAAGGATGCCAAAAAAAAGGACAACGGTGGTTATGAACTTTGGTTTTGCCAAACCGGTCAAGGTTGTTGGTGGATGGTGGTTTCAGGGATATTGGCAGAATATGTTCCATATCTTCTCTTTTGGTTACCGTAGGAGTTAAACTTCCACTTCCATTGCTATTGTTTGTTATTGAAGATTCTTTTGTTGGGATTATATTTTAATTAAAATTATTTTGATTTGTAATAAAACTTGGATATAAATATTTTACAATTTTTTTCTTTTAAGAAATATAACTTAGGGTACGTTTGTAAGTTTGTTTGAGGGTTACAGAATTTATCTCAGGTTCCCTAAAAAAAAAAAATTATCTTAGGTATTAATTTAGTAATTAAAAATTCAAGTGCTCACTGATCACACTCTATCCTTCAAGTTATTGGCTCGTTCAACTTTTTGGAGATAGCATCATATAATCCCTTAATTATTATTACTGTAATAAAATTGATGGTTTCTAAATTGTTGGCAAAGTCCTATTGATTTATGATGAATCGTCTTTTCCAATATGTTGTTGAAGAAAAAAAAGTCATATTTTCCATTATAATTGAAAATTTCCTATTTGTAATCCCTAGTTATTCTGTTGTGGTTACCAGCAAAAGAGAAACATTTGGTGAACGCTTTGGCGACAGTGAAAAGACAGTTGTTGAATGACACGACGCTGTTATAGCGGCGTCATGGCTTCCTAAAGGGATCCTTTTTTCTAACAAAATGTTACATAGACACCCTTTTTTCCATACACCTTTGTACAACCCATGCATTAGGAAGAGAAAAGAGGAGAGGAAAGAGAAAGTGTGCTTGTTTGAGGTCCACATATCTACGTGTCAGATTTTTGTATGGGTGTCAAAAGATGTATTGTCACCTAAGGGTGTCTATGTATCATTACTCTTTTTCTATGTGCTTCTTTCCTCTATTTTACCAGTCCCGGTTACTAAAATCTAATCTCTGCATCTTTTCCAAACGAAGATCAAGGGGAGATTGACAATAAAGAAAGTATTTACGCGCAATAGAGAAACCATAGAAAGGGTTTTTTTATTTTATTTTACAATGAAGAAAGGAAGAGACGCAGGAAGATATTAACCATGCAAAATATTAATCGATGATAGGAAGAGAAGCCATGCAAAATGACCATGTAGTCCTCCAAATTATTGACATTAAGATATTAACCGATGATATATTGGAAAAAGTGTTGGATATTAGTTTTATTATATTAGTAATATATAGTTTTAAAAACAGTCGTTTAGAGCGACGTATTCGAAAATTTTTGAACTTGAGTTGGACTGTCCAAGTTAACCATACTTTGCGTGAAGGCAACAGAAGTGCAGATTGGCTTACTAATTATAGCATTTTGATGGATTCCATAAATTTTAATCTTTTGGAGACTCCTCCTAATGAGCTTCGGAGTCTTTTATTTGATGATCTTTCCGGGGCTTGCATGCCTAGGAACGTCATGTTAGTTTCTTAGTTTTTTCTTTCTTTCTTGAGCTTTGCCCACTTTTGTACCAAAAAAAAAAAAGAGCGATGATTGTTATAGGTGTGGTTGAAAGTGATGGGTGCGGAGATGGCGGCAAAATATTGTCAGATAGTTTTAACAATAGTCATTTAGAGTGATGAAATAGTCATTTAGAGTGATGATCGTCATAGGTGTGGTTGAAAGTGATGGGTGTGTGGGTGGCGGCAAAATATATCGTCGAAGTGGAGGTCGATGATGTTAAAAAATTGATGCGTGTATATGTGACATCCAAGGCCGTTCTTATGTATTTGGAGGCTCGGCTCTCATATGAAAATAGGCTCCTAATTAAATAAAAAACATAACTTATTTAAAGAGCAAATATCAAAATTGAAAATAAGATCCGTAAAGATAAAAAAAAATTCATTATTGCAACTAACACAGAAAAGATAAAAAATTCTAATCAATAATATAAAAATACAACTTCAAATGAATGCGTTTATCAATCTTCTAGGTTGTTATTTTCCTTAATTTGTACAAAGGGAAAAATAAAAGGTTTATAATATTTTTTTTAGAGAATAATTAGAATGTTTGTTCTTTTAAATAAAAAAATTATAATATTTTTTTTGACAAGAAAATTATAATATTTGTTGTTAGTGCTTTACTATTTTATACGATAAATATGAGTCAAAAATTATAAGAAGTGCTTTAACAAAAATAAGAAGAAAAACAATTACAATGTGTTTATTTATAAATATATAATATAATATGTTAAGGAATATAATTGAACTCATGACCTCCGCAAAGTCAGTTCACACATCTACCACTAGGCTACTTCAACAAGTCTGATATTTTTTCCACGCCATTATTATATATTAAATATTTACATGCGATAAAAAAAAATAAAATTGAGCCCCCAAATTTTGGAGGCTCAGCTCAGTAGAGCTGTTTGCATCCCTTAAGATCCGGCCCTCGTGACATCAAAAGATTGTCAGAATGGTGATTGATGGTGGTCAGAGTGACGGTTGACAGAGGTCGTTATAGAGTGATGGTCGAAAGTGACAAGATTGGTGATTAAGGTAGTCAAAGTGGTGGTATCTTGTGATTAAAGCAGTTAATTAAATAAAAGGGAAATGGACTCTCTTTTTTTTAGGAAAAAAGGAAAATGGACTTGTAGGGTGCAATGCCCATTGTTAAAAAGGGTGGAGAATAGCACTATATATCGGTGTTTAGATCCTTGAATGAAAAAAAATACATACCAACGTTTAGATCCTTGAAAAAAAAAAATACTAGCGTTCAGTTAGAAACTTCATGTGTGTCTGCTCTTTTATTGAATTTTTATGTATAAATTATGAACAATAGTTTTTGTGAAATATAGATTTTAATTAAAATAATTTTGATTTTATATAAAATATAGGTATTTTGATATTTTACACTTTTATATTTTAACAAACTATATTTTTTTTTCAATGACACAAACTCTATAACAAACAAGCGTTTTAACGAGCACTATGTTCTTGTCTGTCCCATCTTCTTATTACGTTAATGCATATAAATTACGAACAATAGATTTTATGAAATTTTGATTATAATTATTTTGATTTTGATTAAAATTATAGGTATTAATATTTATGACTTTTAAATTGTAACAAACCCAAAAAACGATGTTTATCTTTGAGTAAACCTCTAAATCGATCATTGTCATACTATCAAATTCTCAATTTAGTCTTTGACTCTGTTAATAACTCAAAATGGTCATTGTCTTTGTCTAATTTTTTCAATTCATTTGTAATCTCTCTCTTCTTATTTTTTCAATTCATTGCCTAATTTTTTGTCTCGTCTATATGGCCTGCAATTAATCTACTCGCACAATTTAGCCACACTTTATTTTTTTTCCAGACTCGTGTTTGTGTATATAATGTCTATTATAATTTTTTTCAATTAAATTGCTTCCCAGCGCATCATGCATGCCTCTATTTTCTATTATATATTGTTACATGAGACTTGTTGAACATATTAGTATTAATATAATTAATTTGTAATATAATATATTTTATATATGATATAATAATATAAATAAAATCATTTATTAAATTCAGGGGTAGTTATGTCATTTAAAAATTACAGATCTTTCTTTCCTTTCACTTTCTTATTAACTTTCATTCATACCAAACAGCTATAATCATCCCACTTTCTACTTACTTTCTACACACTTTCATTCCTTCTACAATCTTTCCTTTAACTTTCTTTCCTTTCTAAATCCAAACAATGCCGTAGTGATTTTTTTTTAAAAAAAAAGAAATGTAGTGATATCTTTTTAATGATCGTTTATGGAAATATTTCATTCTTGATTTAAATGCACTTTTAGTACTCTTATTTTAATTTTTTCGAAGATTTTATTTTTGGCGTTAACCCGCCCCTTTTAGGGTAAAGAGGCCCTAGTTATTAAGTTCGGTTGTGAGGTAAGGATTATCTAAACAATGATTGTTCTATCTAAAAATCAAACTCAGTTCTCCCGAACGATTGATACGCTGTTTTTTTTAAAGGTTGATACATTGTTTTTTTTTCTTTTCGACAAAAGGTTGATACATTGTTTTAATATTTCAATTCTATGACTTTTGGTAATCAACCTCTATCTTGGGGTCAACTTTGATTACAAGCTCAAGTCATTAATAGTGTGTGAACAAGTCAAAAACTTCAAAATATCCACATGTGACGTGCCACATCATCAATGACAGTTGTTACACAAAGTTGACCCTAAAATAGGGTTGGGTGATCAAAAGTTATAAGAAATTGAAATAAGTGAACCAAAAAACTAAATTTTAAAATACAACAGCAAATCTTTAGAAAAATAAGAATAGAAATACCAAAAGTGTATTTAAACCTTCTCTCTTATATTCGATTCTTGTTGGGTACATTGGAGGAGCCAGAGGGACCGTCCACATCGAGGCTAGAACAACCGCACAAGCAAGAGAGACACCACACTCTTACCCAAAACCTTAAGGTGATGGGTTTATGGGTCTTCTTACTTATAAGGTGTTCAATCTTTACTTTTATATCTGATGTGGGAGATATAACTCACACTTGCACACAACAATTCCTATATTCATTAGTCTTGAAGTTGGTCAATAAGTAAGTTATGGAATATGCCGTATGCACGTTCTTGATTTAGTATGTTAATATCTTGTTCATACGGCTGAGTTAAAGGAAAGATATTAATTTTACAACTAATTTTGTCCATCGATTGACCAACGACCAACTATCCATGTTCTTCATATCCTTATTTTTAAGGGAGTGTATGTGTTGTCCACGTTTTTGCCCTTCAAACCGAAGTTGATGTCAACATTATATTTTCTCTTCGTAAAGACCTCACATGTCGTGCTATGTATCTAGGAAAGTGATTTTATGACATTTTACTTAACAAACTATATGAAATAGTCATTTGAGCTATAAGTATTACCACAAGGCCTATACCAACATCCAAACTCGTTTAGTCTTGGTAGCTACTAGCTATGTTCAACTGACTTATGAGAATCCATTCAACTCAGCCAATTTTGCATCTATATTAGCCGGCTGTGATGGAGCTGATAGACAAATACTTCCACTTCACTCCAACAACAAATAAGACCCATATGATATTAACATGTGATGATACAAATTTATAGTCTAATAATTTTAATCATCGATGTTCAATCACCACAAATAACACTAACAACCAGTGTTAGACCATCTACAATGCAACACCTCATTTGGGTGCTTAAATGAGTCCCAGCTGTACACGTCATTCGTTTTATAATTAGCACTGAATAAACACCTGATCTCTCCAACCCAACACCTCAAGATAATTATGAATTGGATCCCAACAATAACTCTATATTATTAAATTTAACAATACTTTATATACTCATTCATAATTATATAATTTTAAAATATTGAAGTAATTTAATTATAAATTATAAAAAAATAAAACATTTTTTTTAATTAATAATTCAAGAAATTATTATTTGCAATTAGTATATAATTTAACTATTATATAATTTCCTCTAAAAAAACTATTATATAATTTATTTTTTAATATTAAAATAATACAATATTTGAATATAGAGAAAAAATAGAATTAATTGTACATGTGAGACCCATGAGTAATAGGAGAGAGATGGTACCTATAAAAGCACCCATCTCTATAAGCACCATATTTATTGATGTCACAATGGGGGTGTCTATTTAACATGGTCTAAATAGGGGAAGGACCCTATTGTAGATGGTCTTAATGTTTAATTATTTAAAACTAATATAACTTAGGAAAATACTTAATGCACAAGTTAAGAAATCAAATATAGAAACCAAATATAAAAACATATTCTTAAAAATTGTGCATTTAACAAATTAAAAGTTTAAAATCATATACTTTACTGATTTCAAAATAAATGATTTTGTTGAGTGTTCCGCACATTTTTATGTATATTTTTGACCTTTGGTGTATCTTTGACCTTTTGTATATTAACTATGTACTAACAAAAATTCTAAACAATTAATATTTAAAAAGTATTAATCAAGATAGATTCATCAACATTTTATAGGTTATCATTTGTCTTTATACAAAACTCATGTTTTTAATTCCATTTTTTAGTCCACAAGCTAAAAACCTAAGACCCACGTATTACAACAAGACACGTATAGAAAGTAGTGGGCGTGTTAAACGCACACACCATGGCCCACAGTCCAGTCCTTCTTCACACCTCCATTCTTCAGTGCGTGTGTTACCTTTTTTCGCAAGCACTCTTCCTCTTCCTTCGCACGTCATTTTCATTCTTAATGTTTTCTTTACCTTAAACTTGTAGGGTCCAAAAAATCTCTGTAAAAAGTCACACCCTTTTTTGCATTAGCAAAATTTCACCTCACACTACATTGTTCACTCGTTTTCTTAAAGAAAATCATCGATTAAGAAGAAAGAGTAACGTTGTTGAACATACTCACAAAACAAGTAAGCTAATGTTTTTTGAATCATGCACAGGGTTTTGTATTTTTTTTTTTGAAATGTTTTTTATGAATGGTTTTGTGTTTTGTTTTTCAAGAGACGAGGTAACAAGAACGTTGTTTGTGTTTTGAGCTGTTTTTGCAAAGGTTAAATAGGGTTTTTGCCCTTTTTTGTTTTTTCAGGTGCTACGTGATCGCTTGAAAAATTATTCTTCAAGAGGACGAGATTTTTGTTTGTGACATGACAGCTAAGAAGAGGAATCGTGTTGCTGATGTAGGTTTTTTGTGATTTCGTTAATTTCTTCTTTTGTTGCTTATAATCTCAACTTGCTTTTGTTTATTTTAAGGTTGACACAGAATACTGTTACGTCTAGTGATAATTTGAGAAAATAGAATATAATCAAATGTGTCGTGTGTTGGCGACGAACACAACTTTTATCGGAATGTGGGTGTTACTTAGCGTTAAGATTCCCACATTGGAACCTAACAAGTGTTTATAAGCGGGGGCAGTCGTGACCTCACAAGCTGGTTTTGTGAGGTTGCGTTAGACTCAACCACAAATTTTAAGATAGTGTTAGAGCCTATCCAATATCTCGGCCACCTGCTATTAGGTTTCCTCTATCGGGTCACTCGTCCTACGCTCCAGATGTTCAGTCCCGGGCGTGAGGGTGTGTGTTAGAGTGATGTTGCCTGAACAAGCCGCTTTTGTTCATTTTATGCATGATCTATTATGCATGTGCACAAAATACCAACTATTGATTTGTTCGTTTTATTTATTTATTTTTAAATTGGGGAAGATGATTTTTTTTTATTGATTAAAGTGACACTAATAGTCATTTTACAACCGTCTCGGATGAAATTTGACCTTTGACCTTTGAAGTTATAAGGTCAAATTATTTCCATTGAGTTAACACCTCATGGACATGGATTTGTTCATTTGCTTACAAGTACTTAACGAACTCTGATACATGTGACCGCAGAGAATGAGTTTATTTTCATTAGTATTATATTTTCATGAACCTCACGTTTTATAGTATTTATTATTAAATCTTACAGTTTAAGTGCAAATTTTATAATGTGATATTCTCTAGCATGTCTTGTTTAAAGGTTTTTCAAAAATCACAGTTTCTATTACACTAAAGTATTACATTTTCCACTTATTATCACTCATTTCACATTCTAAAGCAACTTGCTGATTTTAGAGGTGTCAAATCCTTGTTTTGGGGGTCAAGAATTGCATTCTGTTTTCACATTTATTTGTAAGTGGCGGCGTTGATTTGAACCTATACATCTTGATAGGATGGAGGGAGTTCCTTTTCAAGGTGTGTCAAGAAATTGGCTGAAGAATACAATGGAAAAACACGAGTGGATCCTCATGGGAAAAATGGAAAAGGAGATGGAGATATTGTATGTGACAAGTGTTTGCTTGAAGGAACACTCTTGTAAGTTTTTGGAATTCAGCTCATTGTAGATTGAGTCCTTTTTCACCTTATAAACCTATGCTCTTCTCCTTGATAAATGTTTTGCTACTTAGAAGTTCATTTGTTGCCTTTTCCTCCATAATTTCTTCTGTAACTTATTTTTTGCAAGAACATTTTATATTTCTGTTTCCTTTCATTTCCTCCATGCTTGTACATGCTCTAAACTGCTTGTGGATATTTTTAACTTTGCAGCATTTTTATATTAACAGCAGCTCTCTGTTTGCCATAATCTTACTGTACATTTGCTATATTGTGCAGTGCTATCCTGTATACTTTGATAATCACAACGTTGAATCTATCTTTACAGATTCAGTTATTTGTGGTTTTGACAACGTATTAGTCTCTTCTTGTCAAAATGAAACAGTTGCTAGCGATGATGGTTATGTATGATACTGAGATTTAATGTTACTTGATTGGACAAATGTAATGCATTTTTTGGCCTCTTTTTTTAAATGCCCATGATGATTTTTGAATATCTACCGAATCCACGATGAACTTTGCCCTATCTCTCAAATCCTATATTCTTCTTTGGTATTTCTAGCATTGTAGAAAACATTCCCAAACATAATTCCTTTTCAACTGCTACTTTCTTTATGTTAAATAATGGAAAATGCTTTTATGCGTGTCTCTATTTGTTTAGATTAACTTAATCAGTTATTTATTAAGACATATTATGCTTTTGTTTGTTGACGTGGAACTATATTTTAGGTGCTGTTGTGGTAAAGGATGTCAAAGGAGGTATCACCCGTCTTGTTTGTATCCTCCTCTCAAATTTCTTCCTATAGGGTTTTGGCATTGCATTTGGTGTGTCGAGAAAAAAATAAAGCTTGGTGTGCATTCTGTTTCTAAAGGGGTAGAATCCATATTGGATTCCCGAGAAGTCGTTTCAAAAGATAAAGGTATGGTTTATAAATTTTTTCCCACCTCCCCTAAATTTTGCTGTTATGTTTCACCTATACTTATTGTTCATGGAATATATATTAGATACTAGTAAATTTGGTTATTAATTATAATTTTTTTTTTGAAAAGGGTTATTAATTATAATTAGTTTATGCCTCTTCAACAAAATTATAATTAGTTTATTACTTGTTGCTAGTGATCCAAAGGGAGTACTTTGTCAAGTATCAGGACCTCGCTCATGCTCACAACTGTTGGATTCCAGAAAAGCAAATGCTTATTGAGGCTCCAAAGCTTTTGAAAAAGTATAAGAATACAAAACAGGTTCAGTCACTGTTCATAGTCTTACACGGATAAACATTAAAGTGAACAGGGAAAAATACAAGGGAGGTTGAATTAAATTTTCTTAACCATGAAAATGAGATAGGACACCAATAAGGGTCTTATCAGGTTTTTGTAAATATAAATTATTTCAAAATGTTTTTAAAAAAGTTAGCTAAGATGAGTTGACTTCAACCTCCAAGTTAAATGAAATTATACCCTAACTCCGTTATCAGTGATGAGATCCGAGAATCCAAAATCGATAGCGAATTGTCAAAATCTTTATTAGACACACTTTAGTATCTGCATAGGAAGCACTATGCATAAGACAGACAGATGAAATCTTCAGTCTTATATTTCTTTTGATGGATTGACCGTAAAATCCTTTATCATGAGACACTTCAGACTTTATTCCTCTTAGTTAACTCATTCTCAGAGATTTTTCTTAATGTCAAAAGAAGGTCCATGAAAATAAGAACTTTTCATTTTTAAAATATCATGTTACGTTGATTTCAGTCTGTACATGACAAAAAAGGTTAAACATACATTATAAACTTTGTTATTATCAAAACTCTTAAGGATTGGATGAATCAGTCATTTTGGTTTCAACAAAACATTTTTTTTAGTTAGTACTTTCTTTAGATGTATCCATTAATAATGTTTCTTCTTTGAACATCAAATTACCAGGTTGTCCGGTGGAAAAAAGATTGGAGTATACCTCACCGATTGCTGCTAAAAAGGAAAATTATATTGCCAAAGAAAAATGCTCAACTTTTTGATGGGAATGATGACAATGATTCAGTTTGCCAATATGAATGGCTTGTGAAATGGACTGGTCTTGGTTATGATCATGTTACATGGGAGTTAGACGACGCTTCCTTTATGACTTCATCTAAAGGCAAGGAACTCGTGGACAATTATGAAAGTCGTCAAAAGAAATCAGATGGACCGTCAACTCCTTTTGAAGCTAATGAGGTCCTCTTTATTTAACTGAATATAATTTATTTTTTGTTATTGTTCATGATAATGTCGCCATCTTTATAAAAGTTTTAATTTTCAAGTTTTTTGTTTAAATTTACTCAATGACCATTCTCATCTTTATTGAGATTGTATCATTGTAGGCTTTGACAATTTGGCCCCTACAAATTGTAATTCCTCAATATTTGCTGTCTCTCAAAAGAGAATGAAAACATATAATATATGTATGGATAAGCATAATTTCTTTTACTTGATCAAGAATTAATTTTAATCTGAGCTGGTTTTCATGCATGCGTTCAATTGAAAGTTTTGTAAACTCGGAAAATGCACTTCAATTACTCGTGGTAACATTAAATGATCACTTAATTTGTTGCTTCTGAAGTTGTCAACGTGTCTTCAGTCTGTGGACTGGAGTGATGTATTATTGTATAAAGATTCCAGTAGCTTTGTTCAACTGGGTTATTTTGTAAGAAATTTGATCGGTTAAAGTTAAAATGTGAATGAGATAAATATGAGAGTAGGGATGGCAATGCATTATTGTCTGTAATTATCACTAGTCTAAATTTGTTGCTTCCTGGTCCCAAATGTTCATTAGCTTTTCAGATAAATACATTGATAACATGTCAAAGTGGAGAAAAATAACCTGTCATTGGAGATTTTAAGTCACTTATTATAATGACACAATTATTTATCAGACGATACTTTCACAACAGAAAGAGAACGTCTTTTGACTTGGTGGGCTAAATGTAGCTCTTCACATCTTGAACAATCATGTTTTAGATTTACATTTTATAGCACTGGTGTATTTCTCTAATGGGCAGTTTGTTTGACCTTGCAGGAGAGTAAAGTTTCCTTTACCGAATTATCGGAGCTATCATCTGGAGATTCACCAGGATTGTATAACCAGCATTTGAGTTATGTTAACAGGCTGCGCACGCATTGGCACAAAGGTCAGAATGCTGTTATTGTTGATGATCAAATTGACCAGGTCATTTTTTCTCCATACACTCATGTTTTCATCTTATATAGTCAATTTACTTAGCTTTTCATGGTTGTTTTTTACATTAATATTCATCTCTTTAGATACTCTGTAATTAAATAAAACTTTTGATGCTTGAGGTACCTCATTTAAAGAGCATATGATTCAATAACAGGCAGGTTTGGAACAGCTTATTTGGGCTTATCTTATGAAATACTAAGTACTTGACCAAGCATTTGGGAGAGCTTATGAAAATAATTTATGACATGTTTCTAAACTGTTTTCAGCAGCTCCCTAGAACTGCTTTTGAAAATAACACAATTTATATGAAAATAGTTTAATCCGATTCTCTCTTTGATTATAGAAATAATTTATACAGATAAACATTTATGCAATAAGTGCTTAATTAAGCTTTATGTTCAAATGCACCCCTCAATATCTTGGTTTCTAAGTGTTTTCTTTTGTAAGTTTCTTGTAAGAGTGCTTTATTCTCTAGCCTTGTACTTGATAAATACCAAAATTACAAAAAGTGTGTAATAGCTATTATGGGAGATTTCTTGCTCTACTTGTCCTATTTTTGGGTATCTCAGAGAATAGACAAGATGAATTTGTATACAACCTTTTCCTCTCCCTCCAGAAACCTACCATCAAAAGGTCATCCAAAACAGCCACACAAACCAACCTCCTTCTAATGAAGAATAAGCTGCACCGAAGCATCAACCTTTGGACATTCATCTTTAATAAGCATCCAAATGTTGCAACTTTTACTTTTACTTGTCTTGTTGTATGTTTATAGTTGAAAAAGAATTTTAACAAGTTGCAATATTAATATGAAGACTTGCTGTAAGAAAAATATCACACTAATTTTTGAAGTTTCAAATGTGTAAGCTTGGAGGCTGGAGTTTGCAATGGTCGGTGAATTATTCAGATTACACAGTAGAATGCCTGATTTAATGTTAAACTACATTTGCAGGAGCGGGTTAGAAAGATGATTTTGTTTATATTATCATTGAGTTGCGATGTGAAAAAGCCTTTTCTCATCATCTCAACTTCTACTGGCCTCTCTGCATGGGAAACTGAATTCTTACATTTGGCACCATCTGCCAATCTTGTAGTTTACAAGGGAAAGGAAGATGTACGCCGTAGAATCAGGGCATTAGATTTTTATAATGAAGATGGTGGTATTTTATTTCAAATATTACTATCATCATCTGATAGTATCAGTGAGGTATATTCATATATCTAATCCAACAGCTTCCTTATATAAGTGATTTTCAGAAACAATTTGAGTTTTTTTTTTCATATACCAAAAGTTTCACCGCAACATTAATATTCTGTGTTCGTTATGTTTTAATGAAATACAGGACTTACATGCTCTAAGATGCATTCCATGGGAAGCAATAGTAATTGATGAATGCCAGCGACCCATGATTTTAAGACACATTGACAATTTCAATATTCTAGCAGCTGACATAAGAAGGCTTCTTCTCGTTGGTGGACAAATCAAGGTGACAATTTCAATAATACTACTCGTGCTCAATATTGATATTTTTCATTGTAATGACTTTTGTCCGACGGATTTTCAGGAAGATCGAGATTATATGAAACTGCTGTCATTCCTTAAGTCTGGACATGATGAGTTACATTTCTCATCTGCAAGCATCTCCAATTTGCAGAGTGAATTGGAACAATATACTGTATTGAAATGCAATTCTGTCTCCAGCAGGTTTATAGAGTATTGGGTTCCTGCCCAGTTTTCCAGTATGCAGCTTAAGCAGTATTGTTCAATGCTGCTTTCACACTCAATGTTGTTATGCTCTGGCCAAAGGTCTGACTCTGTTGGTGCCCTCCGTGAGCTTATCATCTCAACAAAGAAGGTAGGCACAATAAGAAGCAGATAAGCTGAATAAATTTGGCTGTCAACCAACTTTTAGTTAAACCTTCCTTTCATGATTAATACTTAACTTTTATAAAAGCAATAGCTCTAAATGAATTGTCAATAGGGCTTCATAATGATAATTGCACATGTGTTGTTGTTTACAGTGCTGCAACCATCCTTATCTCCTCAACCCGTCACTGAATAATTTAGTCACTAGAGGTCTGCCTGTTGAAGAGCATTTTGATGTTGGAATAAAAGCAAGTGGAAAATTGCAACTTCTTGAAAAGATCCTTTTTGAAGCTAAAAGTCGTAAGCTAAGAGTGATCATATTATTTCAGGTGATTACCTTTTGTGGTCCAATGCTTTTTGTTTGTCTGTCTTATTTCTTGTATTTCTGTGAGTTTGTTCATTTCATGTTATACTGAGAAAGAGCTTTGATGCTGATTTCTTGGCTGTGCTACGATGCAGTTTTACCTCATTAAGACAGATCACGTTTGATCATTTGTAATTATTTAAGGCACAGCCATTTTGGATTAGGTAGTTGTCACTAACGATTATTAGGTTTAGTGACTTGGGAGTTAGGAGGGGAGGCGGGCTTTGAAAAAAAAAGGACCGATAAAGTGGAAAGAATAGAGGGTTTTGGGGGGTTTAAAATTGCATTGGAGGAGGATTTTGGAAGGCTTGGATAAATTCTCCAAATTCAATCTATGTTGTTATAATACTCTCAAAATTGAAAATATATTAATCACAAGCATTCATTTTCTACAAAAGCACTCCTTCAAACAGTTGAAAAAATTCTCTATTTTTCCCTCTACCCACCACCACACACACACACACATAGCACCTTAGTGTTTTCTTGATGTTCTGTAATGTAACCACGGTTTCTCATCTCCCCCCCCTGTCTCTTTTGTTTGTAAGGCTTGGTTTTGCGGTATTCGAGGGGAGGGTCTTGGGGGGGTTCATTTTTCTTCATAATACAATATCCTCCTATGGGGGGACTCAAAAACTGTATTGGATGAGGACTTTGGAGGGTTTATATGAATTCTTCAAAGACAACCTATGTTATAATATTCTTAAAATAAAAATATATTCATCATAAGCATTAGTTTATCATTCTCTACAAAAATACTCTTTCAAAAAATGTGAAAGATTTCTCTATTTTTTCCTATATTTCCGAACCCCCAAAGCCTTCCCCTCCCCTCCAAACTCCCAAACAAAGCCTAAATGTTTTTGTTCATTATCTATTTTCCTTGAGTTGTTGTTAAAGTTCCTTATGTCCTATCTCAGACATAAAATGCTGGTTTTATTATGTAAATAATTTATGTCTACCAAGTTTTAGAATTTTGAGTGGAGTTTAAATTTGAAATGGTTCTGTTTATGCTATTAGATGTATAATAATTCATGTGTTGAATTGGAAAACAATACAAGCAGTCTACAAGAAAGCTGCACCTATGTTTTGTCCTAGTTGACGATCATTGATTATATGTTTGTGGTTTTTGAACAATGCCTTAGACTATTATATGGTTTGATATTAAAGAAATATTAAAAAGTAATTAGCTGTGGGTCTACCATTTGGTGCCGATCTGTCACATAATTGAATTTCTCCGAAATAATGTTGGGAGTTCTGATAGGACCTGTGACTTTTCAGCTTTTGTTTATTTTATTCTGAAAGTAGGAAGGCCTGGACTGACATATATAAACGTTGTATGCTCCTATTCTAATCAGTTCTTACTGAAATTTCAAAAAGTGATTTTAAAGTTGAATGTCGGATACTCAAATGGAATTGCTTTGTCTTTTACAAGTACAGTGATATGATTTCAATGAGATGCACAGACTTTGAGCAGCGTCTCATTCTTTGGCAATTCTATTACTTTGTTAGCCTTGTTTATCTAGGTGAACAATTCTTGAGTTCAGAAATAGTGTCAATAATTGTTTACTCACCCTGCTAATGCATTTATTTACTGGCTTCTCTTTGTTATCATTTGCAATTCCTGTAATAGGGCTAGAGATATGAGAATTCCTGTTCTCATAAAAACTATGCTTCACATTGTGGTCAATTATCTTCATGGTTAAAGACTGGTGTATTTTTATATTCTCAAGGATTTAATTAGTTGTTTCTTTCTTTCCTCATTTTGTTTTTAATTTTATAAAAACTGCAGTCTAGTGGTGGTTCTAGATCAATTGGAGATATTTTGGATGATGTTCTCTGTCATAGATTTGGAGAAGATTGCTATGTACGATATTGCAAGGATTACATTCCTTCAAAGAATCAAGCTGCTTTGGACACATTTAATGATAGAGAAAGTGGAAAATTTGTTTTCTTGATAGAGAACCGTGCATGTACCTCTAGCATTAAGCTCTCATCTGTGGATACTATTATATTATTTGACAGTGATTTGGACCCGCAAAATGACCTAAAATGCGTACAAAAAATGTCAATCAGCTCAAACTTTAAACAGCTAACAGTTTTGAGATTGTACTCATACTTCAGTGTTGAAGAAAAGGTTTTAATGCTTGCAAAAGAGGGTATAGCTCTCGACAGAAATATGCAGCTAAATCATAGCAGTATTCACACCCTGCTTAAATGGGGTGCCTCTTATCTGTTCAGTAAGTTTGATGACTTACATGGAAGTGGCACCTCAGTCTCTGCTTCAGGCATCTCTGATCAGTCAATTCTAAATGATGTAATCTGTGAATTATCATCGAAATTGGCTTGTGATAGCGATGCCACTGATTCTCACGGACAGTCTTTCATATCGAGAGTAAAACAGAATGGCGGGGAATATGCAAGGGACATTTCACTTCTAGGAGAGAGGGAAATGATGAAATTGGGCAATGATACACATACTTTTTCCTGGAGTGATCTCCTCAAAGGAAGGAAGCCTCACTGGAATTTTTTGCCTGTTTCGTCTCAAAGGATCAGAAAAACAGTTGAACATTTTCCTCACACAGTGAAAGGACCTGAAAATGAAAATGATGCCATTATAAGGAAGAAAAGGACAGACTCCAAGGATAATGTTTTTCCCATAAGAAAGAACGTGTCCAAGGATAATGTAGACCCTGAGGAGAGGGAAATCACCAAGGATAATATTGACCCAAAAAGAAGGAAACTGTCCAAGGAAATTGTTGATTCCAAGCATCTGAAAAAAAAGTGGATGAACAAGAAGAGTCGAAGTGCTGGTAAAAGGAAAGGCAAATTCAATGGTACTGCTGAATTTCTTTTTAACTTTTATACTCTTTTATTTATTTATTTATTTATTTCTTGATGCACACTACACTTTTTAAATCAAACCATCAATTTTATCCACTCCGCAAATAAAAGAAACACATCTTACCACTGTTTCTGAAAGGTACATCCTACTTCTGATTCGTTTTCATGCACAAATTGGGTTTTCTAACGTACCTGACCCCATAAAACATTCTTTGACCGACGAAATGACAGGAGCAGCTGTAATGAAGAAACAAATTCCAAAACAAAAGAAACTGCATGGCATGCCCAAGAGTACCAAACTCTTCTCAAAGCCTGATATATCTTGTCTCTGTGATGTTCTACACTTTTCGGTAGGGTCTCAATAACTTCAGTAACCTTTACTTGAACATAAATGGTTTTGCTTTATTGTGAAAACTTTCATAGGAGCTGCATTAGTCTAAATTGAGTCATTGAAACTTTTATGCTAATGTAGTAATATTGAGATTTTGCTAGAAAAAATCATTGACGACTTACCAAAAGTCATAGACCAATATATGAACTCATAACATGTAAGGCAACAAGTCAAACTATACTCCCACGAACAGATCACAGCATCCATGGTCTAAAATCTAATCTGGTCAGCAGCTCCCTTGGCTGCATCTTTTAGCTGAGGTCAGGGTTTCCTGATAATAGCTACTTCTCTCATGAGTCATGACTAGCAAGGTCAAACCTTGAACTATGATATTATGCTGAATCGCTGCCCAGATCAGTATTGGATTTACGTTGGCACTGGACTATATTGATTATATTTCAATAACACTAGAAAGATTGTTTTGCGGCTTTTGCCTGATCACTTGATTTTTTCTTTCATATATGCAGAAAAATGTCAAGGCTGTCGCCATTAGGATTCTTGAGTATGTATTCGAAAATTACAACGTTAACTGCCGGGAAGTTTCTACAGTGCAGGCATTTGAAATATCTGTGGTAAGTATTTGTTCTTTTTTTATGATATATATCTATGTGTGTGTGTAAATCATTGTGCATCTTTTGAGAAAGAAAGAAGCCATTGGACCGGGTTTTGTTGTTGTTGTTATTATTATTATTTATTAGTACAGTCAGCCAAAAGTAGTAATTTTGCATTGGGAACAACAATTTTTTAACTTCTAAAAAATTGAATTCACCACTTTCCAACACAATATTTCTGTATTTATTTCCTTAACCATTGCCCTAAGGGCACTCTTTAGCATTTTCCTTATTGTTATTATTGTCTCCAGTCAATAATTTGACTTCTTGCTAGCTTATCTGCATTTTTGTTTAAGCTCCTCTTTGTTCATAAAACAAACGTGACTCAAACAAGGGTGGGTCAGCAACAGTGAGTCATTGATCAAAACATTTTATAGTTTCCTCCTTGTTGATCACTACAGTTATGGTCATTTTATCAACTCATTTAATGTTGCTCATTTAGGGGTTTATTTGGGGCAAAATGATTGAAAAAGTAGGTTTGTAGAATCCGTCCAGCAACATATATTCTGGTATAAGTTGAGATGCAGGTCCCTACATTGGGATCAACTGATATAATGCTTACAGCCTTTTTATCATGTATCTCACTCTGTCCTCTCACACTTCCAAATTCTTATTTTTTAACTAATGTTTCAATCTGGTATCCAAGAGGCATTGTCCACCTCTAAAGCTAGGTCGTACCCTAGCCTTGTTAAAAGAGAACAAAATAGTAACAATAATTCCGGCAATCCCCAAGGTTGATCTTGACTGTCACATTTTCTTTCTTGGTTTTTCTTGGCTTCTGATCAGAGTGTATGGTTGGTCGAAAATCACATTGCAGTTCAAAACCTTTACTGTGCCCAATTCTTTGCTACAAGTGTTTTGTACTGCACATTTTTTGTCTATGCATGCTGTTTATTTGAGCATTTACATCCTTTGATATTACTTCTTGTATGAAATAAGTTACACACTGTGTTCTAAGTAATGTAACCAAATGTGTATTTCCAGTGTTGGATAGCAGCTTCTTTGTTGAAACACAAGATTGACAGGAAACATTCACTTGATCTTGCAAAACGGCATTTGAATTTCGATTGCAAGGAGGAAGAAGCCACCGATGTTTATCATGTACTGAAGAAGTGTGAGAAAGATTTTTCAAGCTGTTTACAAAATGAACTTTGTGTTGAGAAAAGTAATATAGATGGTGGTTCAGGCTCCTTGGCACCTGAGCTGCAAGATTCGGTAGAGGAGGAGAATCAAAAGGGTTTTCAGCGTCCTCGTGTTTTAAATCTTGTAAAATCTGCCACAAATGAACCTGATCTTCCAAGAAAATCTCCCACAACAGTGCTATTTTCACAAGACCAGATCTATACAGAAAACATTCATAACGAACCTTATATGGCTCATCAAATTTCTACATCTCAAAAGACCCCTGGTAGTTTGTCTGTGGAAATGGAAGTAGATGCTACTTCCATGGAATCTGAAGCAGATGAGAGAATAAATGCCGTGAACTCGGTAGCAGCTGATGTTTCATCCCTCCTCCGGGATAAAGTCCCGAATTCAAGTAATGATATCAATTATGTTAGCCCTGTTACAGGTTCTTTGGAAAGACAGAGTCACATTGTAAATGCAGATATTACACAATTTGATGGCAGAGTTTATATAGATCCTCAAACTTTAATGAATCAATTGATTGACGTTGACAATTCTTTGAATATGTCAACTCATCCTGCACAACTTCACAATGTTGAGACATATACTGTAACTTATGATAGAACTGCTGTTCCTGACGTCAGACAGCGGTACAGTATACCGAGTCCTGTATGTGGTGTGTCAACTACATCAGGGTTTGCCGAATGTCCTTTACCATATATGCAACTATCACATGCTAATTTGACGCCATTCTCACAGGTTAGTAAATTTTGGTTCCACAAGTCTTTTGGTGCCATTCTTTAGTGTTTATTGATAATCTTTGTGTTGCTGCAATGCAACAAATTCCGGTCAACTTCCTTTTGCTACTTTTCTATTATTTTTGTGCATTTTAACAGATTTGAAAGTTTATTCTGTACGCCTCACTCAGCAGGTTAAAATTTTAGATTGCTTCTTTTTTCGTGGTATTAGTTTATAGCAAAACATTTTATTGCTTCTTTTTTCGTGGTATTAGTTTATGGCAAAACATTTTAAAGTTTAGTGTGGACTGTTTCTTTTCTTCTATTTCTATTGGTATGTAATGTGGGCCTGTGCTTTAACTATCTTTCTAGCCTAATAGCCTTCGCTTTAGTTACTGTGGTAGATATTTTGAGCAATTATTTGGTCATGTAAAAGCATTAATCTCAGGTCAAGTGGTTCTTCAATATGTTAAAGGAAAAAAAAATGCATCTTACAGAAATATTGTGTTGTAGGGTATTTTTCTTCTTCTAACAGCCACTGCATTAGCTCTTCTATATGAATGTCACTTTTTTTAAACTAGAATCATTTTCAGCACTTTATCTTTCTCTACACGAAAATCTCTTAGAACCTAACATTGAAAGCAGTACTCTCATTATTTGATGATGGCGAAAAGCATATGATTCAAACACTCCATTTTCTAAGTAGCTGTTAAAAGTTATTCATTTTATTATGCATTGGCATCGGATGTACAGTTGACTGATGTGTAATTTGTGTATTTCAATTACCGATTTTGTGTAGCATGCACTGTTTTCATTGCAATAATTTATACCTGCTTCTTGTACCTTCCAGACGATGTTGTCAGCTAGTCCATCATTTATGGAGGACTTATCTCGGCCAGTAATGCCTCTGGATAGATTTATAAATCATAATGGTCGAGATCATCGTTACATACGCGGGTCTGAAGAAAGGTTGCAAGCACTCTATGACCCCCTGGAACTGGCTAGCTCTTCCTTTGTTTCGCCTGTGACATCACAACCCTCCAGTTATGCGCCCTGGAATGAAAATGCTATTCATGTTCCTCATGACATTACTAATCCAGGATATATGAGCAGCGATCCTTTTCAAGCTCATTATGTGACATATCAAATGCCCCATGTTGTAGACCCAGACCCACTACTAATTGAAATGGAGAGAATAAGAAAGATGAATGAAAAAGCCGTCAAGACACACGAGGAAAAAGTATGAGCAATAATCCAGTCCATTTGTTCCATCCTTTTTCAATATTGTCTTCTGGGTACTGCAACTTTCTATTTTTAATTTACATTCTGTTACTTCGTAACCAGATATTGCAGCTGCAGTCTGACTACAAAAAGGAGTTTGAGACGTTACGTGAAAAGCACTGTATGATGCTTCAGAACGTCAATACTGCAGTAGCATTAAAGAATAAGGAACTTGAGACACAGCGTGGCATTGTTCTCATGAATATGATATTAGCTGATATTTGGGTCCGAAATAATAGTAGTTGGTAAAGAGATCTGCAGCACAATGCACATAACATGGTATATATTGTCCTTAAGGTATGTTTGTTGAAATTTTAAGTCCAAATTCTCCGATTTATACTCAAATAGTCAAATGTTAATTAGACTTGGTCATCTTGATGGTTTCATTTAGTAGCTTAAGGAACAATTGTTTTAAAACCAAAAAATAATTATTTTCAGGTGTCTTAGTTAGTCTCTCCAAAATAAAGAAGATATTGGTGTTGGAATCATGGAATGCCTTTTTATGCTAAAAATTGCTTCATTGATTATGGTATTAATTGTGATCATTTACAAAGAGCCGGTGAACTATCGATGCTAAAAACTGCTATTGGCACTGTCCTCTAATTTCGTACAATATTCTATTTATATACCTTACATTCTATTTATATACTGTCACATGATTAAGTAGACTTCATTTTTTATCTGACTTATTTTTTTACGCTCACGATTTTAAATTTTAATATGAAAAATACCCGCAACAAACTCTGTAACACGTCCCAGACTCCTTTCTATTGGTTGCAATCGAGACGAGTCTCACTAAATTTGTGAGGCATATATTATTATTATGTGAGTCTCATTTAAATTTTTACCAACAGGAGGGAGTGTCTTGAAAAGTGTGTGTTGGTAACATCCTCTTTCATTATGAATTAATTTAAAAAAGAAAATTGCATAAAGCTTGTGAAATCTCAACACCTCAGCATTGAAAGAGCACATAATTTCTTTTCTCACTTTGCATTGTCCTTCATTCTATGCTCAAATATTATGTTGACTTAAAAATATATTTTGATCCCTGAAAATATAAATATATTTTCCTCAATTATAATGTTTAGCCATAATTCAAAATTCTACATTGATATTTTTGCACCTATAGGAGGAAGTACTGAATTATTGCATTTTAATGCATAATATCCAACTCCTAAATCTTAATTGCTCTTACTGACTGTTTTCCCCCTTTGCAGTGGCAATGCCCTAGCTACTCAAAGACTTGGAACAATTTTTGGAAACATTGTTTCGTAATTCACCCATCCATTTCCACTCCAACGATGGTCAATCCTGCAGCAACCCAGGATTCAGGTCTGCGATTGGTTCAAAATTAGTTCAATTTCAACATTAGTGACAAGTAGAAAGCACAGGTAAAATATACTAACAAGTTGTACAAAGTAAGTTCCATTTTGATGACTTTGGTTTTGAAATCTTCAACCACTTTACCTGGTTGATGTACTTTGTATAGAATTATGAATTAATGTAGTCGTCTAGTGAGATTAACGTCAATATTTGTCTTCAAGACAGTGGAAATTGTGCGAAGCTTGAAGAATTTTATTTTGGCGGGACAAGTGAATTAGGGTAGTAAAATGATTAATTAACTATCTGCTCGGAGACTAAAAGTACTTTTAAGAAAAGTATGATTAACATCAGAGCTATTTTATTTATATAGTTGCACAATGTACTAAAAATTCAGGCAAACAAATGAAACTCTAATAAAATAAATTTCAAATTTCACCGACATTGGAGGAAACTGAACTGGAGCTTTGAGCTTTCCACATTAATTTGTTAAAGGCATGAAAAACCTATATGATTTTTGATACACTTGTATAAAATACAAAGAAAGCATTTTTAAAAGTAACCAACAAAGTTAGCAAATAGGAAGAGGAGCACCATTCCACTCTCCCAAACATTCAAGAAGAGGATCGATGATTTTTCCCTGACACATAGCTGAAAATAGTTTGTCACACTCCTCACCGGGTGAAATGACATTTTCTCCGGTTAGTAAACCAGTTCCTAGCTCCTCTCTCACAAACTTGTAAAGTGGATAAGATCTGCATCCATTGATCTTGTTTGGGATTGTTGGGTTTCCACTCTCATATGCGGTCCTTGCACTTTCAACCTCTTTTGGCAAGAGGGTCTTCAACTCTTCCTCGAAAGTCGCAATCTTTTGAAAGATTGAAGTGTTAAAATTCTTTTCACTCTCTCCATTAACTAGTGCATGATCTACCAACACTTGCCTGAGTTTTTGACTCAATGGGTATGTAGCGCTACAAGGATCATCAATATAAGCAAATACATGCTCTCTGTCAACCACTTTCAACAAGTCTTTTTCACAGAATCTTGATGGGTGAAGTTCTCCATTGACACCCATGGTAAGGGTCTTTTTGGCAACTTGACTTACGGTGTTCTTGACTGAGTTTTTCAAGTTCTCCTCCAAATGTCTTAAATCAATTGCTTGGCAAAGTGCAATCAAGAAGGTGGAAGACATGAGCTGAAGGATCTCAATGGCTTCATTTGTTTTTCTAGCAGAAATCAATCCCAAAGAGTTCACATCTTGGTTATGCTGCTCGGCACTTTGGACATGGGTTGTAACCGGATTTGCAAGGTATTGCAACTCAGAACAATAGGAAGCCATGGCAATTTCAGCTCCCTTGAAGCCATAATCCAAGCTAGGATTTCTACTAGCAGAGAGATTGGAAGGTAACCCATTGTTGTAAAAATCATTGACAAGCTCAGAGAATTGAGCAAACATAAGTTTGCCAATTGATGCGAGAGCCAAACGTGTATTATCCATGGATACTCCAATAGGCGTTCCTTGAAAATTTCCACCATGCAAAGCTTTGTTTCTTGAAACATCAATCAAAGGGTTGTCATTGACAGAGTTGATCTCTCTCTCAATTGACTTGGTAGAGAATCTAATCACTTCAACCAAAGGACCAAGCCATTGTGGTGAAGTTCTAAGTGCGTATCTATCTTGTTTTGGCTTCTGCAAAGGATCTATCTCATGCAACTTTTTAGCTGCTTTGACATAAGCACTTCCATCCAAAATGTGTTCCATAATAGCAGCAGCCTCAATTTGACCAGGGTGGTGTTTCAACTTGTGTGTCAAATGATCGGTAAATTCGGGTTTCCCTTGCATAACTTCAGCAAAAATAGCTGATAGAACTTCAGACAACACAGCCAAAATGTTAGCCTCAAAGAGAACAATAGAAGCTAAACCAGAACCAACGGCTGTTCCGTTAACAAGGGCAAGGCCTTCTTTTGGTTGTAATTCAAAGAACTCAGCATTGATTCCAGCCAAATTAAAAGCTTCTTTTGCATTAATTACTTCTCCAGATGGTCCATGAGCTTTGGAATTTGGTCTTCCGGTGAGTAAACCAGCAATGTATGAAAGAGGAACTAAATCTCCTGAAGCTGTGATTGTACCACGAAGTGGTAAACATGGAGTAACATTGTTGTTAAGGAGCTTGGTGATTGCTTCCAAGATTTCAAATCTAATTCCTGAATAACCTTGGAGAAGTGTGTTGATTCTCACTAGCATGGCTGCTCTTGTTGCTGTGTGTGGTAGTGTGTGATTTGACTCTGTTCTATTTCCAAATATTCCTGCATTCAAAAACCTGGAAAACAAGAAGTAAGAAGAATAAGTATTAGGAATTTTGTTTAATGTTGTTTCTTAACCATAAAACAGATACTGACAAGAACAAGAAGGATTTGCTAAAAAAAATAAAAAATCATATGATTGTAAGTATTTTATATAAATATTTTTTTGAACAAGAGTATTTTATATAATTGATTTTGTTTATAAGTTAAAAACAATTTCTGTAACTCATCTTTCTGTTTAAGCAGTCTATTTTTATTTTTTTGGTTACTAGTAGTCTAATTTAGTCTCCTATAAAGTCAATGTAAGTAAAAAAAAATATAAATATAAATTTATAAAACGGTTTAACATGATCGAAAATGAACATGGTCAAATATGGTATGCAATATACAAGCCAATCGTTGAAGTCAAACATGGTATGCAGCAGATGGAGTTAACAAAACATCAATTATCGTCCCACTTGTCATATCTTCCTTACAAAACATCAAATATGGAGATTTATTAAGATATTTATTTTCTCTGACCTGATTTGCATTATGTGAATGTGATATTTTTTTTAATGGGTTGGAGTATCCTATTATTATCATTTGCTTAAAAAATATATTTCGTTTATAGAAAAAAAAAAACTTTCATCATATTCGAAGAAACCAACGCCTATATTATGACGTCATGTAAATTACTATTGCTTTCATTTTAGCATTATTATTTGAATTTTTGTACCCACTTTTAAAAAGTCACGCATTTTCCTTCAAAAACAAAAAGAAGTCACGCATTAAATATTTCTAATTTAAAAAAGCTATAATTAGGCTAAAATAAATGAGAAGACTCTTATAAAAAAGTAAGTTTCTTTAGGCAAATAAAAAAAGTTACTGAAATACTTTCAGAATTTTTAAAAGAAGTAACCTAACAAGTTTCACTTTTATATTAATATTAAAAATTACAACATTCTATAAAAAAAACGGAAGTAAAGTTAGTGGTTTAGAATACCCTACCATTTGTTTTAATTTTAAACATAGATAGATGTTGACAAGTTACACCTTTAACATTTATTAACAGATTAAAAGTTACAATTAGCAAATGTACCCCTAAAAATATTAATATACAAGAGTATTAGCAATCCAATTAACGGACAATTTTTTTAAAAAAATCCAATTTATATTAATTAAATTTTTTAATTAAAATATATGAAATGCATAATAAATTAATTTTAAAGTCATTGTTAATAATTTAAATTAAATCAAAGCTATAATACTTTCTTATGAAAATCCATGAAAAAAATTTATATCAAAATGGAGATAGAATGCTGATTGAGAATGAAAGTAGTGTATTACCGGATGAGCTCTTTCTGCAAAGCACCACCTTGTTTGGTACGGCGGTGCGAGGTGGCGCCGAACCCGGTGGTGACACCATAACTGTCTGTGCCTCTGTTCATACTCTCCATCACCCAGTCACTGCTGGCCTTAACGCCAGCCCTAGCAGATTCTGAAAGCTCCACCTGCACACCATGGTCATGTGCAGCAATGGCAGCCACTTGAGAAATCGTCAGTGTCTCGCCACCAAGACGGACCACCGGCTTCCGGTACTCCTCCACCATACGCTTCACCTCATCAAGGTGACTGCCTTTCATTGCCTCAGCTGCCACACCCCAATTCAAAGGATCAGCTTCATTCACTTTCATGTTATTATTCTTAGCATGACTCAAGCAGAATGATTCATTGGCGTTGTTTTTTATGATAGCTGCTGATATTGTTTCCATGATCTTATATTTGATATGAATAGTATTGTTTAATGTTCCTTATTTGTTGAGTGGTGGTAGCTAGAATTTTGAGAGAATGGAAATTCAAATGATTATGAAATAATAAAGGAATATTAGAGTTGTGAATTTCCTGAGATGTGAAGGAAGAGTTATTGAGCTTTATATAGAGGTTTGTTTTGGAGGCTATACATCATTCATTATTCTATCTCTTGCATGTGTGTTTGGTAGGTAGCTAGGTAGAGACAAGTTGCACAAGGTGTAGAAAAAAATTGTAGGTTTGTTGAAAATTAATTATGAGCGTTGGATTATCACTTACTTTTGACCAGTTATGATATTGCAACGTGGCACTCTAGGATTTTGGTATTCTTTGATGCATGGTTGGTAGATGGGTGGATGGAATTGAAAGAAAACAAAAAAGAGGTAGTTGGTGAGAAACATAGTGGAAGCAACCAGCTAGCCAGAGACCAAGCAAGTCAATTACATGCATGAATTGACCATGACTCTCATTCAACTCTAAATGTCAGTCAACCCTCTACCTATCCATAACTTCATTTTTATATATACTACTAACTAATCATCGTTTACTTAAAGAGTGTCTCTAGTGCTTATAATATAAAATAACTATGTATAGACAATTTATGATTATGAAATAATATATGTACAAATCATACTATAATAAGGCATAATTTGATCTTAAGTTTGTGCATGTAACTTAGTCTCTCATTATTTTTATTTTGGTAGGCAAACAAAATATTATAACAATTGTTATTGGAAACTCACACAAAAATGAGGCATGCAGTGTTCGAATTTTGATCATGATGTTTGATCTAATAATTTCAGACTTTTAACTAGTTAAATTAAGACTTGTGAACAATGCTCATTATTTCCTTTTTGAAAGGGAAGTATAAACCCTCACTATTAGAGTATTTGTTTTTGACATAAACTAGCAATAGCAATGACAGGGTCGGCCTAGTAATTTTCAATAAAAACAAGAACACACGTGAAAGAACAACACACAGATAATCATTAAAGAATAAAGACGATAAGAAACATGTTGTGGAAAGTGGAAATGCAAGTAATAAAAGAGAAGTTTATGTTCTTCGTATGAGTTTATAACTTCTAAAACAAAATGGAAGAGGCAAGAGATATATTCTAACTTCCTTTTAATGTTTATTTGAGTAAAATGGTGTGGTCGAACATGTTTTTGGGCTTTTTATAAAAAAAAATTACATAAATCATAAACGTGACTTTGACTCGTGAATCTATTCAAATATATTCGAGTCCATGTTAGTTTATGAGTTTTGAGATATTCTACCATGAATACGAGTGTGACTAGAGTCAACTCTTTTGGTCATATAAACTCATAAACTCATAAAAATCTACGAGTTGACTCCGGACTCCTACAAGCATGTTTATATATATATATATATATATATATATATATATATATATATATATAGGGGATGTATCAAATAAGAAGTGATTTTAAAATGAGAAATAAGAAGGTTAAATAGCAGCCGTTAGATTAAAATACACAGTTTAGATTAAAAGTTGGTTTTAGTGGAAATCATGGGGTGGTTACATACAATTTAGGTTTTAGTGAAAATCATGAGGTGCTAGATCCACGAAAACTAAGAATATGAACAACCACCCCATGATTTCCACTAAAACCTAAATTGTATGTAACCACCCCATGATTTCCACTAAAACCAACTTTTAATCTAAACTGTGTATTTTAATCTAACGGCTGCTATTTAACCTTCTTACTTCTCATTTTAAAATCACTTCTTATTTGATACATCCCCTATATATATATATATATATATATATATATATATATATATATATATATATATATATATATATATATATATATATATAAATCAAATATGATAAGCTTAATTGTATGTTTGGTCCTTTATGTTTATTTTAGATTTCGAGTTGGTCCCTTATGTTTTAAAAGTTTCAAGTTGGTTTAAAACGTTACTCACATTGAGATAAGTTAATCCCTCCACCACTTAACCGTTTAAAGATTTAGTTGACAATATGGGTGATGAAATTTAATTTATTTAGAAAATCAGTTTTCAATCGTATTTTTTTATAAATTTTTTTGTTTTATTAAACTCAATATCATGTCGTGGAAGAGACTAACTTATTTCAACGTGAGTAACGTTTCAGACCAACTTAAAACCTTTAAAATGTAATGGACCAACTTGAAACTTTTAAAACATAAGAGACAAGCTTGAAACCTAAAATAAACATAAAGGATCAAACAAACAATTAAGCTTTGTTTTATTATCTTATTTATATTTTGGTATAGATAACACTTTTTTCTATTGAAATAAATATCAATATTCTAAGTAACAGCGAATTGTTGTTTTGTCTGGAAAGTAAAAGAGGAATTTAAATATATATAAAAAAAAGCTCAATCCTTTCTATAATATTAACATCTTTGAGAAGATGAAAGAATAATTAACTCTAAAAAAAACATTTGTCCTAAAATGAATAACTATTTTGCTTTTCAAAGGAATATTAATCGATTGTTTTTCAATTCTACCGTCTTATTAATACTATTTTTTATCACTACAATCAATATATAACATTATGCATTTATGGTAATGAAATTACACCAACACATGATAAAGGATGGTGTAATTTAAAAAATATATACCTCTCTCTCTCTCAATAATTTATACATTTTTCTTATTTTATTTGAAATGATCAAAATAATCACTCATTATAAAACCGAGGGAATACAAACTATATATGTTGTCAAGTGAATTACAGACAACATCGTGCTACATGTGTCTTGTTGTTAAGGTAAATTTTAAGACTAACAAGTAGTTAAAAGTATTTTTAAAAAGATAGAGAAAATTATTAGATCATAACTACCAAATGTCTTTTTATTATTTTTAACAAGTATAGTGTAAAAAGCTCACTATTGTGAGTCAGCCAACAATTTACAGACTAGATTGTAAAAAGCTTTGCTATTTTTCCATTTTCATAAGATGAGAATTTATCTTGTAACAAGTAGCAACCATTTCGCCTGAACAACAACATTTCCTTACGAAAACTCTCTTTTTCTTTATGCATTGATATAACTTGTTAATCCAAAAGAAACAAATATTAATACTCTTTTAGCAATCACGTTCAATGCCTAGCTAGTCATTCTATTTTTTTTTTTTTTTTTAAGGGAAGGCCGTCATTCTATTTATATAGGTATTATAAATGTAAGCTTATGTTTTGCTTCTGCATATATTAAAAGTAAAATTTGCTGTTACTGAAACTGTTTAAGACCATTTTTTAAAACTTTGCGGCGGAAGAAAGTCGCCGCAATTGTAAGGCAGAAAAATAAATTTTAAATTTTAATTTTACGGCAGACACAAGCCGCTGCAAATGTAAAGCGGGATTTTGTTTTTCAAATTTGACTTTTGCGGCAGACAAAAGCCGTCGCAAATGCGCAATGTTAAGAATTTATTTTCTATATAAATTTACCTCAATCAGCTTCATTTTTAAGTTATTTCTTCTCTCTACAATCATTCCTGCCTCGTTTCTCTCTATAAATTTTTCAATACAAATTTTTCTTTATGATTTTTATTAGGTTTTAACTCTTTATACTCAAACTAGAGGATAGAAAATAGTGTATAAAAGAAGGGATAAGCAAAAGAAGAGAGGGAAAAACAATCAGGTCTCTTCTGTAAATTCTTGAGCAAAAAATCTAGAGCAAATGTCATGAAAGAGAGAGCAAACTTGAGAGGAAACCAGTGAGAAAGAGATCTCGATGAGGGAGAAGACGACAAACAATGCAGATGTCATATGAAATGCAGATGGGGAGCTTCATAGATGACATAAAATGAGCACAATGTAGCGCAAAGGGAGTTTCATAGATGACATACAATGTCGCAAAGTGATGAAGACTATAAAGTCTTATTATGGAAAGAGAGAACCATCGATGCTATCACAAGGGAAAGAGTAAGGTTGAAATAGACTAGACCAATTTTACAACCATGTGACATAGTTGCACAATGGCACTAAATTAAGGCTCCGACAAACAAATGAAAGTATGTCACAAAAGTAGGAAAATTCTAATATTATGTCTTAAGAGCATGTATTAAGAAATTAAATGTGAAACTATTGTTTTGAAAAGTGACTTCAATATACCTCTAAATTTTAAAAATTGTACTTTTCAACACAATAATTATCAAATAATTTCTTTTTTAATTTTTTAACAAGTACTCTTAGAACTCTCTTTTGGACACTCTCTCTAACCCTCACTCTTTTATTGGATAAAATCAATGTATGTCCTACCACTTTATGTGGGTTTCATTTTCAAAGTGTATGACCCACATTGATTTAACCAATGAGAGAGTGAGTATTAGAGAGAGTGTCCGAAAGAGAGTGTTGCTAGCACTCCTCTTGATCTAAATGCTAAGAAATTTGAACCCCATAAGCAAGTAAACAAAGGTTCAATATCTAACTCTTGCGTATGGATACCTGTATCGATAACATGGTAACAAAAAAAAGTGTCTTTAGGACACACATTAACAACACCATAAAAATAAATTAGAAGTTTGACATTGATATTAGAGAAAATTGAAATGAAGTTTTCAATAATTATTAAAGATATTGGAGAAAATTGAAATGAAGTTTTCAATATTAATTAAAGGTATGAAAAACCTAATGATTATTGATACACTTTTATAAATACAAATAAAACATTTTTAGAATTAACCAACAAATTAACAAATTGGAAGAGGAGCACCGTTCCACTCTCCCAAACATTCAAGAAGAGGATCAATGATTTTTCCCTTACACATAGCTGTGAATAATTTGTCACACTCCTCACCGGGTGAAATGACATTTTCTCCTGTTAGTAAACTAGTTCCCAACTCCTCTCTAACAAATTTGTAAAGTGGATAAGATCTGCATCCATTGATCTTGTTTGAGATTGTTGGGTTTCCACTCTCATACGCGGTCCTTGCGCTTTCAACCTCTTTTGGCAAGAGGGTCTTCAACTCTTCCTCAAAAGTTGCAATCTTTTGAAAGATTGAAGTGTTCAAATTCTTCTCACTCTCTCCATTAACCAATGCATGGTCTACCAACACTTGTCTGAGTTTTTGACTCAATGGGTATGTAGCGCTACAAGGATCATCAATATAAGCAAATACATGCTCCCTATCAACCACTTTCAACAAGTCTTTTTCACAGAATCTTGAAGGATGAAGTTCTCCATTGACACCTATGGTAAGAGTCTTTTTGGCAACTTGACTTACGGTGTTCTTGACTGAGTTTTTCAAGTTCTCCTCCAAATGTCTTAAATCAATTGCTTGGCAAAGTGCAATCAAGAAGGTGGAAGACATGAGTTGAAGGATCTCAATGGCTTCATATGTTTTTCTAGAAGAAATCAAACCCAAAGAGTTAATATCTTGGTTGTGCTGCTCGGCACTTTGGACGTGGGTTGTAACCGGATTTGCAAGATATTGCAACTCAGAACAATAGGAAGCCATGGCAATTTCAGCTCCCTTGAAACCATAATCCAAGCTAGGATTTCTACTAGCAGAGAGATTTGAAGGCAACCCATTGTTGTAAAAATCATTGACAAGCTCAGAGAATTGAGCAAACATAAGTTTGCCAATTGATGCGAGAGCCAAACGTGTATTATCCATGGAAACCCCAATAGGAGTTCCTTGAAAATTTCCACCATGCAAAGCTTTGTTTCTTGAAACATCGATCAATGGGTTGTCGTTGACAGAATTGATTTCTCTCTCAATTGACTTGGTAGAGAATCTAATCACTTCAATCAAAGGACCAAGCCATTGTGGTGAAGTTCTAAGTGCGTATCTATCTTGTTTTGGTTTCTGCAAAGGGTCCATCTCATGCAACTTTTTAGCTGCTTTGACATAAGCACTTCCATCCAAAATGTGTTCCATAATAGCAGCAGCCTCAATTTGACCAGGGTGGTGTTTCAACTTGTGTGTCAAATGATCGGTAAATTCAGGTTTCCCTTGCATAACTTCAGCAAAAATAGCTGATAGAACTTCAGACAACACTGCCAAAATGTTAGCCTCAAACAAAACAATGGAAGCTAAACCAGAACCAACGGCTGTTCCGTTAACAAGTGCAAGGCCTTCTTTTGGTTGTAATTCAAAGAAATCAGCATTGATTCCAGCCAAATTAAAAGCTTCTTTTGCATTAAGTATTTCTCCAGATGGTCCATGAGCTTTGGAATTTGGTCTTCCGGTGAGTAAACCAGCAATGTATGAAAGAGGAACTAAATCTCCTGAAGCTGTGATTGTACCGCGAAGTGGTAAACATGGAGTAACGTTGTTGTTAAGGAGATTTGTGATGGCTTCCAAGATTTCAAATCTAATTCCTGAATAACCTTGGAGGAGTGTGTTGATTCTCACTAGCATGGCAGCTCTTGTTGCTGTGTGTGGAAGTGTGTGGCTTGACTCAGTTGCGTTTCCAAATATTCCAGCATTCAAAAACCTAAAAACAAGAATTAAGTTGAATAAGCACTCGTAACTTCTTTTCAATTATATATGCTGACTATAAACTAAAAAGAGTTACTGATATACTTTCAATTTTTTTTTTTTGGAAAGAAGTAACTAAATCATCTGCACCTCTATAAAAAACTTAGCCTGTTGTACCAATTTTAATATCTATTAACAAATTCATAACATTCTCCTAAAGAAAACAAACGTAACAACAAAAAAAAAACGCAAGTACATGTATTATGGTATTGAGAGATAGTGGTTAGCATAACCTACCACTTGATTTCATTTTAAAGTAGTACTCTCAAAAAAAAACATATGAGAGTAGATTAGAAATCCAAAATAATAAGGATAATTTTTTGAAAAAATAGATATATGTATATTTATTTTTTGAAGTGATTATTGAGAGTTACAATTTAAACTTTAAATCAACTGAACAATACATTTTATTATGAAATCCATGAAAAAATTACTTATAAGGACATAGCAACTAGATGTCCAATTTAAGAATAATACCTTATGAGTTCTTTCTGCAAAGCACCACCTTGTTTGGTACGGCGGTGTGAGGTGGCGCCAAACCCGGTGGTGACACCGTAACTGTCTGTGCCTTTGTTCATACTCTCCATCACCCAGTCACTGCTGGCCTTAACTCCAGCCCTAGCAGATTCCGACAGCTCCACCTGCACACCATGGTCATGTGCAGCAATGGCAGCCACCTGAGAAATCGTCAGTGTCTCGCCACCAAGACGGACCACAGGCTTCCGGTACTCCTCCACCATACGCTTCACCTCATCAAGGTGACTGCCTTTCATTGCCTCAGCTGCCACACCCCAATTCAAAGGATCAGCTTCATTCACTTTCATGTTATTATTCTTAGCATGACTCAAGCAGAATGATTCATTGGCACTGTTTTTTGTGATAGCTGCTGATATTGTTTCCATATCTTAATAGTATTGATTAATGTTCCTTAATTTGATGTGTGGTGGTACCTAGAATTTTGAAAGAAAAGGAAATTCTAATGATTATGAAAGAAATGAATATTAGAGTTGTGAATTTCCTGATACGAGAAGGAAGTAATTGAGCTTTATATAGAGATTTGTTTTGGAGGCTACTTTATTATTTACTGTTATTCTAATATGTTTTCTCTTGCATTTGTGTTGGTGTGCTATATGTGTTTGGTAGGTGGGGATGGACAATGCACAAGTAGGAAAAAAAAAAAAACGGGTTTGTTGAAAATTAATTATGGCCGTTTGATTATACTTATTATTGATCTTTTATGATTTTGCAGCTTGACACCATAGGATTGTGCTTTCCTTGGTTGGTAGATGGCTATATGCATGTGTGGATGGAATTGGACTAAACCAAAGATTAGTTAGTTGGTGAGAAATATAGTGGAAGCAGCAAACCATGCATGACCATGACCCCAGATTCAACTCAAAATGTCGGTCAACCCAATCCTATCCTTTATATAGTATACTAATACTAATACTTTTTTCTTGAGGTACTAATATTGATACTTGTTCGTTAAAAATACTACTAATTTTGTAACCAAAACATATACTGATACTAATTTCATTGAAAAAAAATATAAATTCATACTAATCAATCACCATTCAAGTGATTTCTCCTTATAATTCAATGATGAGGTTGATCTGAAAGGGTCAAAATGATGTCATATTGTTAAATATGGTGGTGAACATTGAGCAATATTAAGTGAATTATTTCAGATTCTCCTTTTAAAAGTGATTTTTGGGTGTCATCGGGATCGCCTTGTACTTTCTATCAATGGGTTGGATAGGATGTAAAAAACTCGACCTAGTCGATCATTTAGCTGAGCCCGACCCAGAGGCTTTAGGTTGGGTTTGAAACGAATCCAAACAAAGCAAATGACAAAAGATGAAGCAAAGACATGAACCAATACTAAAGAAGAGATTGTGTCTGAGTTTATCCTCAGGTTACATTATTTTTCACTCATATTCACTAACAAGTCAAATTTTTATCTGGCAAAAAAAAAGTCTAACACTTGGCCCATGATTCCCAAACTTTCAAGAATTTGTTGAAGTTTGAATTTAAAATTTTGAGATTATTGTTGTTCCTATTGTGTTTATATATGATTGATTTTGATTAGAATATTATCAATGTTCATATTATTATGTGGTTGATTCTGATCAAATTATATTTCTATTGTCAAGTAACAAAAGTTAGGTCACATGTTGATTATTTTTGTTTAATAATCTAATTTAATTATATTACGTACCATGATTAATAAAAAAATAACTCTTTTTTTTTTTGAATAAATTATTTATTTATTAAAAAAAAAGTTATTTTTTGATTAATTTTGTTTTTCCAAAAATAACTTTTATGTATTACTATTTGCGGCTCTTGAGATCAATCAGTTGTCTTTATAACGTCTCATCAAATTTTATCGGTTTTAGATTGAGGTTTAAGTTTAAAAGATTGGTCATGTCTAATATTATAGGCTTAGTTGAGAGACACACAAAATTCGACTTAACACGTCCTTTGTGCATTCCTAGTTGTGAATTCAACTCCCTACAATTTTTGGGCTAGTTTTATGATTCTTCTCTAGTTCTTTGTAATGTCCTGCCTAACTTTCTCTTTATCTTTGTAATGGATTGAATAAACTTGTACTCACTTTTTTTATATATATGATATGATTTGCCATTATAAAAACTCAAATTTTATATTTTAAAATAAATAGTGACCATCTATCTCAACCAGCTGAATAAATGAGAACACAGTATAACCTACTATGAGATAATGGGAGTGAGCCTTTAACAAAATTGATGACGTATTTCAATCTCTCCTCCAAATTATTTGCGTTGATGAAATTGATCATCAATTGATAAGTTTAGACTTTGATCTATATTTTTCACTTCTTGTTTACTAAAAATAGAGCAAGTGTGAATCACACATGGTGGACTGAAATTGAATCACACATGTGGGTGGGCCAACACTGCAACTGCTGTTTTGATGTGGCTGACCAAGTCAATGATGACTAAAATTCAATGGGACTCCCCTTTTAATTTAACTGCAGTTCTTTTTATTTTTATTCAATTTTTACTCAATTTAACTGGTGCTTAAAACTTGACGTTAAAGTTCACCAAAAAAAGAACTCGACAAAAGTCTCCTCTTATCGTTTCACATGTAGAGAAAAATAAAATTGGACTATTATTCGAAATGTCATATTTATATTTTGTCTTTTACTTTTCTGTTCAAAATAGGTATACAAATGTTTTTTGGTATCTTTTTTTTTTGTTGGTATTTCCATTAAATAAATGTTTTTTAATTGGTATTAATATATTTGCACAAATATTATTGCCGCACGTGCATTTATTTATACAAATCGGTACTTACAGTGCATAATATGAACACGATGGTTTTTTTAGACAGAATATGAACACAATGGTACTATATAAATAATAAAAATTTGTAACAAAATAGTACCCAAAAAAAAATTGTAACAAAAAAATTTAACTATGGTAAAAATAAAGACCTAAAAATCATCACACTTGGGTGAGTAAAATTTCTTAATTCACAATGTGACAAATGAAGGTTTGAATCTTTACTAAAAAAGGTATCAACATTTTATATTAAATGACTCTCGATAGAGTTATTTCTAGTAGAGTAAAGCTATGAAAATAAAAACAAGATAAAATTACACAATTTGTCGTTTAACTTAATTTCAAGTAACACTTTCGTCCTTTTTCTTTTTGTTTCCCCGAATTCATCCGTTATGTTATAATTAGGTAACATTTTCATCCATTATCTTTTCTTTTTTTCGATTTAGTCCTTTATGTTATAAAATGTCGACTTTGTTGTCTTTTTTTATGGGATATTTTCAATGAAAATTGGGTTTATATGTTTGTATGATGCAGATTTGGGTTTGTTTATGAGTTTGACGAATTTTTTTTATAAGTTTTTTATTTTGTTTAAATAAAAAAGTAAGGATAACAATGTTGACATTTTATACCATAAAGTACTAAATCGAGAAAAGAAAAAGAAAAATGACAAAATTGTTACCTGTTATAATATAAAATATTAGCTCGAGAAGAAAGTAAGATAAGTGACGAAAATGTTACTTAAAATTAAATTAATGAACATACTATATAATTTTGCCTAAAAACATAATATGATTTTTACACATCCTAATATAGAAATTTCTTTAGTCTAAAAAAAAATGGCTAAATTAATCCAATGGTCCCTCAACTAATTACCAGTTTTCATTTTGGTCCCATAAGTCTTAAAATCAGCATTTTGGTCCTTAGCTTTTGCTCCGTTATTCAATTTGGTCAACTCCGTTAGTGTTTTAATGTCTAAATTTTTTGATTTAATTTTAACCGCTTGATTGCATGTCCACTGTATCTAATAGTGAACCGTCAGCACCTAATTTTTTTGCACTTTTCATCATCTTCTCTCTTCTTCTTCCTCAATCAATATCAACATTTTTTCCAGATTTTTTTTTTCTTTCCAAAATACAAGTCCATACAACTCAAAAAGTAACAATCTTTTTCCAAATTTCCTTACTATTCTAGCTTCTCCATAATTTTTTTCAAGAATTCTTTCACTCTTCTTCTCTCAACACAACACAGATCCAAAGAAACAACACAACTTAAAAAATACCAATTTTTTGTTGAAAATACTAAGAAACAATTTGCACAACACAACACAACACAAATCCGTTTCTATCATAATCTACACATTCACACCTCCATTTCCGGTGGAAGAAGGTGACGGTGGTGCAAGACGGTGACCGTACGGAGAGGATTGCATCGTTACATAAGAGTGACTGTACGGTGGTGGGAAGGGAGATTGGTGGTGCGACGAAAGAGTGGTGGTTGGTGCCATCGTGGAGGGCGGTGGTGGTGGTATTTGAGATGAATTGTGTGGATTTGGATTTAAATTGGGATTAGGGTTCGGTCAAGCAAGGAGAAGAATAGTGATGATTAAGTGTTTGGGAGAGGTGGCTGAGAGAGAGAGAGAACAAAGGAATGAGGGGAAGAAGTTTGTTTGTATGTTTAGGAGAATGAATGAAATGAGAGAAAAGTTGTGACAAAGTTTTTTTTATGATGTTGTTGCTGTTGTGAATGAGAAATAAAGATCTGTTTTTGGGGTTTAATTTTCTTTTTTTTGAGGTTGTTTGAAGTTTTTTTTTTTTGGGTTTATTATTGATAGAAATCATTGGTGATGATGATGTTGTTGTTGTTGTTGATGGTTGATGTTTTTGAATTTTTCTGGAAAAATCAATGAAGATGATGATGATGTTGATGAATGTGATGTTGAAGATGATGAAGAAGAGTGAGGAAGAAGATGAAGAAAAGGGGAATTAATTAGTTGTTTTTGACCCACGGTAAGATAAAATACACCTTCGTAATCTAATGGTCATTTTTTCTAAAAAAAGATCGAATGGTTTAAATTAAAATAATTAATAGATCTATGGTGGACCACCCTTAAGGTTGGTTCACCATAGATATTTGGGGTTAAAGTTAACAGTCGTGGACCATTTTGAATAACGGAGCAAACGTTAAAGGACTAAAATGATGATTTTAAGAGTTATGGGACCAAAATGAAAATTGGTAATTAGTTGAGGGACCATTAGATTAATTTAGCCAAAAAAAATTGTTTTAATCCCAAAATGTATAATTTCATTTTGGTACATCATTTTTATTTTCTAAAATATGTCAACATTAATTGGCCGGCCTTCATATAAACAAGAAATTATATGTACATGTTATATATTCAATGGATAAACTAAATTTTAATCTCTTTTAACCCAACAAAATGTGTCATTAGTTCGAATTCAGCTATTGAAATGCAACACAAACACCATTAAAACTTTGCTTTTAAAAGGTTTTAGAACAGCACACCAATTGTTGTCCTATATATTCATATTGAATGATTAATCTCTGCCGCGCGGAGTATTCATTGGATATTTTAATAGCTGGTTTTAGCTTATATTTCTAATTCAAGTCAATTTATTAACATATATGATAGTTGTATATTATTTTTGTCAATACATACTCCCTCCGTTTTTAATATAAACAAATTTTGACTTTTAAGTTTATTCAATTAATGATGTATGTAATCTATAATATAAACTACATATATTATTAATTGAATGAATCTAAAAGTCAAAATTTACTTATATTAAAAAACGGAAGGAATATATGATATTCATTGTGGGAAGGCATGACTATTAGCGGTCAAATGTGCCGTCATCGGAACTATGTGTTCCTTGGATGGATATATTTTTCTTCTACGTGTTCTAACTTCCATGTGTTCTACGTGTTCTATTTTAATAGCTGGTATACTCATTCAAAAAACATGATAGTGGTATACTGTTTTTGGTATGGAAAAAAAGACATGATACCTTTTTTTTTTTTTTTACTATACTATAGAATTGTATTGATTTTGATGTTAGTTGCCACCTACCACATGCATACAAATACATTACGCCAATTATATGCTTTTAGTTGTAGAGTCGTCAGTCTTCATTCAATATTGCAGCTAAGAAGAATAAATAAAAAAATCATGGTGCAGTTGTTAGAGAAACAGTTTAATGGATAAAATTTCATAAACTATTCTTAGAATATGATCGGTCTTCCCCTAAAAAACTATTCCATTAGATAGAAGCTAAGTAGGGTGGAGCCGTGTTTATGGCTTAGGGGTAAACCTCCATTGCTTTTTAGTTTATAAATAACCGATAATTTACACCTACGTAAAAGTAAAAAAGTGTAAATTAACATGTGTATAATTTTTTATTTAGACAATAAACTCTTATCACTATTCAAATCAAATTTAACTAGAACGCTAATAAATGAAGATTGTTATTATGAGAGACATATACAAAAAAAATAGATATGGATCCTATACTTAAACGAAGAATAATGCTATTTTTAGAGAAATATATTATCCCGAATGCATTGCGAACAAACATGATTGGCCACTATCTCTTGATTTCCACAAAATATGGGTGTTAATGACATCAACAATTTTGCAAACACACGGGTCGAGATGATTTCGCAATACACGTATTCGCTTTAAATAACATCGTTGTTAAATGAATTCGACAATTATTAATTCCTTTCAAGTTTTATTGAATCTTTAAATGGAAGAAATGTAAAAAAAATAAAAATTAAAGACTTAATTGTAGTTTTGGTCCCTCTATTTCACTATTTGGTAGAATTGGTCCCCCTATTTTCGAATTCGACAATTTTGGCCCCTCCATCATATTTTTGAACTATAAAAATATGATGTGATAAATTTTAAATGTCGTAGAATATGATTTGAAGATTACAAAAGATCAACATCGATAAAATTATAACAAAATTTTCTTAAAAACTTCATTTAAAACACATCATATCACAATATTTTATACAATTTTTTTGATAGAATGACCAAAATTGTCGAATTTTAAAATAGAGGACCAATTTTATAAAATGATAAAAACAGGGGAACTAAAACTACAATTAAATGATCCAGAAGTCCTAGCTCAACTGGCAAAATGCCAAAATTGTTAGGTTGTATGTCATGACTGGGGTTCGAACCCCAGTATCTCCACTTGTGTGTGTGAGTTTATAATGGTTTTGCCATTTCGTCTAACTACAAAAAAAACTACAATTAAATGAAAATTAAATATAGAGGATCTAACTCCCAAAAACACGTTGCTGGAAGACATGAGAAATGTGTGTTTTGAAAGTCGCATGTGAAAATGCGTTAATGATGGAACGACTACTCCCTCCTAATATGTTAAACGGTGGGTACTCATTTAAGATGCAACTAGACTTTTGACCCGTGCGACGCACAAGTCTTTTCGATTATAATAAAGACCAATAAATAATCTTTAACCCGTAAGATCACAGATGAATCAATAAATGATAATTAGATTATTAGAGATACAATATTACAATCAAACGATAATAAAAAAAATTATAAGGAAAAAAGATAAAAAGAATATAAAATTATATTGTTGCACGGGTGAATTTTATTTATTACTTTTATAGTTAAACATAAAAAATTAATGCAGTTCATGATTCCTAACAAATTATTTAGGGTAGCCGAGTTTGCATGAAAATTAAGGTATTATGTTTGTTAACGTATTAAATAAGTGTACAACAACTTGTCAAAAAAAAATCTATAGAAACAATAGGTTAAGTTGTTGCAGATCTAATAAAATTAATAAATAATAAGGATAAGAGGATTAAGATATCTATTAAATTTTTGCTTTGAAAAATATTCACGGTTATTAGAGAGAGAAATGAAAAATATATTTGATGTAAATTTAAAGTCAAAATTTTAGGATAGAGTTGTTGCAAATCTAACAAGAATTAGTGGAGAGAAAAAATTAGGTTAAGACTTAACAAAATTAATAAATAAGGATATACAAAAATATGTGATCACTTGTGACATGTTAGTAACATTTCAATGGACACACCATTTTGAAAGAGACACGTCCTAAACATGGGGAGGGACATATATGTTAGTAAGAAAATTTGAAAATTTGTTCGAAATGAATTTGGCAAATTCAAAATCTAAGGAAAAGTCAAGTAGTGACTACCCCTATGCTTTTCAGGGACTTGATTAAGTGGGATCAATCTCTTCCATTTTGTTCTTTGTTTCTTTGCTCGTGTCTTTGTTGTGGTCGGTTATTCGAAACTCAACTTACTTCTAACTTTAAAATGCTTAATTCTTTAGTTATAAATTAACTCTTTATCCAATTTGAAGTTTTGAACATTGTTGTTACTGTTATTAGCCATAAATGCATATTTTGATCAAATATAGAAGTTTTTCCTGCTTACGATGTACTCCCTCCGTTCTATATTGTAAGAGAAAAAAAAAGTTAAATCACACTTATTAAGAAAACTAAAACATAATTCCTCAAAAGAAAAAACTAAAACATAAGAATTTAGAGTATTTTTTTTTATGTTTACTTTGAAATAAGTTTTATAGGAAAATGTAAAAAAAAAATTCATTAGCTATTGGTTATGGATAAAATGGAAGAGGGAGAAAATTGAATGTAATTTGCAGTTAATTTCATGAGAATAAACAAAAGTTTTTCTTAGAAAATATGATTTTTTTTTAAAACTAAATTAAATAAGATAAAAGTTTATTTTTTTTTCTTACATTTTGGGACAAAGTACGCGAGTTTTTTATATTTTGGGACGGAGGAAGTATATGTTTTTTTTTTAATACAAAGTAGATCAAATGGTTCCCATAAGTGACATGTCATATATGTATATGTTGTGTATTAAGTGTTGAGATAAAATAAAAGTCTCAAATTGAATCGAAAGCAAATCTTATATCGTCTATTTCTTTCTTGCAATTACGTCTTTCTTTCCTATTGTTAGCATCATGACAGTTTTAGAGTATTTTTATTGATTGTCATGTCATATAGGCCCGACTCGGACATTTAATTGATTCAATTTGAATTATCTGAAAGATAGGTCCCTTAAATATATGTTTCGTATCTTCTTGATCATCCTCGACCTTGATCACTATCGTAAACCTCGTAAACCTCAGAATCTAACTACGACTAAAGACCTCAACCTATATTCGACGAATCGACCAAAGTCACTTCCTCTCGGAGGCACAACGACTGGCCTTGAAGTCTTTCCTCCAGAGGGGCAGTGACTGGCGGCACTTCCTCTAGAGGGGCAGTGACTGCCCTACAATGTATATGTTTTCATCACCATTTGCCATCAACTAATTTTTTTTGGATGTTTGTTGGTACCATTTATTGGGATTTCTATAATGTGATTTCAATATTATTTTTTAATATGATTTCAATATGAATAATAGTGGTTGCTTGAGAATCTTATTATTTCGACAAAAAACTCTAATCATTCGATTTATCACGAATACTCTAAATTACCTACATTATGTCATCAATACTCCAATGTATCATTCAATTTATTATTCAAATATACTAAAACATCTTTGACAGCAGAGAAAGACCTATTAGGTTAATTGGATTTTGTAATGGAATAGTTTGTTTAGTTAATTAATTGTGTTGTTTTGTGGAATCCGTCAATCTGAAAATATCAAATTCTAAGCCTTTTGCCAAATTAGAAATTGTTGAGATGGGATGTAGTTTCTAAGAGCAAAATGTTCAACGTATCGCTAATAATGCGTGAGAATCGATAATAGAGTACAAGTGTGGGAATTTTGGTGATTTGGAATTGAATAAGTTTCCAAAGAGCACACCTAATTGGTTGGTGGATAGGGATATTAATTTATTTTTTTAAATTGAGTATTATTTTGTTTGGAAGACTTTCACTCTGATTGTCAAGGGTTTGGTTGGGGTATGATGGGAGTTTGGAGGGGTTGTTTAGGCATCCTTTACCAATGCAGCATCACAACATTAAATATTTAAGTTATGAAGGAATACAGAGACAAATAATTATGGGTTAAATTGATCAGTATTCCTCACATGGATCCCTTTGATATAAGTGAGAATGACACTGGGAAGAGAAAAAATGGAAGTAGTTTGATGATGTCAAATCATGTTTACAATTTTTTTGTTCTATCCTTTTGAGATGGTGCTAATTTAGTGTATTAGATAGATATAATATAGTTAATTTTTTTATTTATAAGGATGAACACCCTACAAGAAAATTTGGTGGTAGATGAGATATTCATAGTTTAGTTGACCTTTTGGTACGTACTTTGCATATGATGTTCAAAGAATTTCGAAAGAAAAAAAAAATCATTTCAGTTAATAGGTGATGGTATGGTTGCAAATTGCAATTCAAAATTGCTAAGTGATGGCCTTCCATAAAGAAGATAGTATTCAAAATCAAACTTTACAATATTGATATCATTAAAGAAATTTTATTATTTTCCTAATGTTTGTATGATTTTATAGAAGATGATAGTATTCAAAATTTCTAATGTTTGTAAAATTGCATCTGTTGAATCACATTTTTTTAAATTGAAATTATTAAAATTTTATGAGATATATTTTTTAACTGGTTAGATAAAATAGTTTTGCTTTGATTTTTAGCAAAATGTTTTTTTTCTTCTTAAAGAACATTGCTTATAAGTATATTGTTGATTATTTTGCAACAAATAATACGAAGGAAACATCTCTAATGACATGATTACGAAGACATCATTCATTTAGTTTGCCTAGTGTGTGAAAAATCTTAAGAACAACTATTTTTCAAAGAGTTGTCTTTTATATTGGTAGATCTCAAAAAGTCATATTTAATATATGAAACAATAGAAAAATGTGTATTCTTTATAAAATATATTGGCGATTCATGCATGTAGTTGATGTTGTACGGTTTGTGGTTGAAATACATGGCTCCAAAAGTCATGTTTAATTCATGATAATGAAAGAAAATAAATTGTGTGTAATTTATCTAATATTTTTTTTAAGAGTTCTAATACATAAAATAATATATTTTTTTTAATTTAAATGATATATTAATTGTATTATAATTGTTTCTTTAATTAATAAAACATGGATTTACCAATGTCTAATAGGTTTCTATAATGCTTCTCTTTGTTAATGATTCAAGCAATTTGTGAATCAATTCACAATACTAAATGTTGTAATTACTAGTTCCTTAGTAGAATAAGTTATTTACATTTTAGATCATTTTAGTTCAATAGGGTTGATGATTGGTTGGGTAAAAGAAAAATAGTTTGTGGTGTTTGTCATTTGTTGTTTTGTGTGAGGTTTATTAAATTTATTTATTTATCTACTCCTCATTGAGTTGTTTTTCTTTATTTTGACCGTTCATACTATTTATAATTCTTTTAAAGTTGCAGCTTATTTTTTTTTCTTTATCTTGATCACTTTGGCAATCCAATTAATATTGGCAATCCAATTAATAGTGTTTTACCCCTGTAATATATGTCATTTCCGATTTTCCTCTTGTAAAATATTTTGTTTGAATTTAACCCTTGTAATTTGAAGATTTTTTGATTTTGGACCTTCATGGAAAATTTCACTCCTATAATTTGAGCAAATTTAGGTTTACGCACCTTGTAATTTGAGCAAATTTCGATTTACCCCCTATTAATTTGAGAAAATTTCGATTTACCTCTCTACCATATCTTCGATTTTGTATGAAGGTTCAAAACCAAAAATCTTCAAATTACAAGGACGAAATCCAAAAAAGATATTTTAGAGAAGGTAAAACCGAAAATGACCTATATTACAAGGGTTAAAACACTATTAACCCTTTTTATTTTATTCGAGAACACATTGACATGCGCATGTTGAAATTTTTTATAAATCGCAATATTGCATGATAGAAAGGAAGACTTGTAATTGCAGTAGCTTTTGTTTCTTGGTTAGAATATCAAGATGATGACACTGTTTTTCAACTCCCGCATCCTTTCATTCCACCATACTATCCAAGTTTCTTGGGTCCAACTTTGAAAAGATGTGGAGTTGAAGTGATTTAGTGATTACTATATCATGGTAAAATCGAAAAGAATGACAAACCTGAGGTAAACCAATAAACCCAAAACCACCAACTCAACGTCTAGAAAAAAGAATACAAAGGTTAGAATGCTACTACCCTACAGAAGGTTCTAGACAATGATTCAATCAAATAGGGTGTGATTTTTAATTTAAACTCTCGTTGTAATCGACTAAACCCTTACTTAAGATTGATTTTGTTTTCCGTATTTTTTTTTTGTCTTTAATATAATTTCTAAAGAGTAAATAGTCAATTATGCTTATGAAATTGTGAGTTTCGTCAATTATCCCTTTGAAATTAACAAAACTTCAATTATCCACTGAAATTGCACAACGTTAATCAATTTACACTCTCCGTCAAATTTTTCTGTTAGTCAACATGACGTTTTGCAAATACCGTCTGAAGTTTTGCACTTATGTGCAAAATGCCCCCTAAACTTGAAAATTTATATATTTTTTTCTTAACCTTAAAAGTGATTGCATTATCACTAAATTGTGGAGCATATTACCTAAGTTTTGATGATATACAACCATATATTGACAGTATGGTAGAACAAATTGACAGTATTTGGTAAACCCTGCAATAATGTTCAAAACTCAAGAATATTTACAAAACAAATATAAAAGTATTTCTTTGTTCCAACATCAGATGTTGTTTTTTCTTTTTCAAGTTGTCCTTCACCCCCGTTAGAGATCAAAAGGATGATGACTATCATGTTTTTTTATTCTCTTAAAAAAATAATGAAACATACATAATATAATATTATTACCATTCCTTTGAAAACGGAGGGAAGAAGACCATGATTCCTTCAAGATCCTTTATAAAGTGAGAGATGTAACAAGTTTATGTATTTTTTCTTGAAAGTGAGAGAAGTGTGTTGGTGGTGTGCACCGCTCACAATATAAAGGAAGTGAAATTTTTTGGTGTGGTTAAAATTAGCAATAGTTAATTCATATATTTTGACATCTTGGTAATTCTTGGTTATGTCAATCATATATTATTTATGTGCTTCATTATGTATGACATGTATTAGTTTTCCATCTGACAAATATGGATGTACTTTACTATGCTGACTTTCATATCATTAGACTCTAATACATGGTTAATGTTTGATCGTTTAAAGGAACATACTCCCTCCGTCCCATATTATAAGCAAAAAAAAATAAAAATCACACTTATTAAGAAAACTAAAACATAGTAGTTTGTAATATAGTTTTTTGTGTTATTTTTGAAATAAGTTTTATAGGAAGATGTAAAAACAATTTTCATTGGTTGTTGGTTATTGAGAAAATGAAAGAGAGAGCAAATTGAATGCACTTTGCATTTAATTTTCCTTTGGAAAAGATAATTGTTGGTCTTTTTTGCTTATAATTTGGGACAAAGAAAATGAGTTTTTTTTCTTATAATTTGGGACGGAGGGAGTATATGGTTGTATACCGTCAAAACTTAGCTAATATGCTCCACAATTCAATGATAATGCAATCACTTTTAAGAATAAGAAAAAATATATAAATTTTCAAGTTTGGGCATTTTACACATAAGTGCAGAACTTCAGGGGGGTATTTGCAAAACGTCATGTTGACTAATAGAAAAATTTGACAGAGGGGGTAAATTGATTAAAATTGTGCAATTTTAGGGAGGTAATTGAAGTTTTGTTAATTTCAAGAAGGTAATAATTGACTATTTACTCAATTTCTAAACTTGCCATCAATTTATTACTACTAGTTTTTTTAACAAAGTAAAAAACAAGTGAGCAAACGAATTCTTTAAAAAAAAAAACAACCGAGCAAGAGAATTAAAAGGTCGGAACAACTGAGAAAGTGTCTCATTATTTAAAAGCAGCGTAGAAATTCATTTAAACTCTTTTATTTACGAGGGTGCTGTACCATGTAACAAAATTCTAGAGTACCCAAAAAAAAATTCTAACGAGTTAATAGGTAAACACTGTTGGATTATTGCACGGGCTCAAGTGGAATGTAGAAGCATAGTGAGTTAGTTTGTGTTTATAGTATGGAGGAGGCTCACAATTCAAAACTTCGAACTAATGAACTAAAACTTTCTACCAACCTATAAACAATTTAGTTATCTTTGATCCCCTCATATGTGCCACACTCCCTCAAGTACACACGAGTTTCTCTTCCTTGTTTGTTGTGATCCATTTGTGACTTTGATAGTAGATTTTTTTTCGTGGCTCTTTTTCAACATAAACATGTGTATTAGGGTATTAGGATGATTAATTAATTACTAACTATATGCTTGGAGACTAAAATGACTTTTAAGAAAAGTATGATTAACAACAAAGCAATTTGTTTTTCAGAGAAAAGCTATTTTATTTATATAATTGCACAATTGCACTAAAAATTCCGGCAAACAAATGAAATTCTATTATAAAATAAATTACAAGTTTCACTGTGATATTAGAGGAAACTGAACTGGAGCTTTGAGCTTTCCATAATAACTTGTTAAAGGAATGAAAAACCGAAATGATTATTGATACACTTGTATAAAATACAAATGAAACATACCAACAAAGTTAACAAATTGGAAGAGGAGCACCGTTCCACTCTCCCAAACATTCAAGAAGAGGATCGATGATTTTTCCCTGACACATAGCTGTGAATAATTTGTCACACTCCTCACCGGGTGAAATGACATTTTCTCCTGTTAGTAAACTAGTTCCCAACTCCTCTCTAACAAACTTGTAAAGTGGATAAGATCTGCATCCATTGATCTTGTTTGAGATTGTTGGGTTTCCACTCTCATACGCGATCCTTGCACTTTCAACCTCTTTTGGCAAGACGGTCTTCAACTCTTCCTCAAAAGTTGCAATCTTTTGGAAGATTGATGTGCTCGAATTCTTCTCACTCTCTCCATTAACAAGTGCATGATCTACCAACACTTGCCTGAGTTTTTGACTCAATGGGTATGTAGCGCTACAAGGATCATCGATATAAGCAAATACATGCTCCCTATCAACCACTTTCAACAAGTCTTTTTCACAGAATCTTGAAGGATGAAGTTCTCCATTGACACCTATGGTAAGGGTCTTTTTGGCGACTTGACTTACGGTGTTCTTGACAGAGTTTTTCAAGTTCTCCTCTAAATGTCTTAAATCAATTGCTTGACAAAGTGCAATCAAGAATGTGGAAGACATGAGTTGAAGGATCTCAATGGCTTCATAAGTTTTTCTAGAAGAAATCAAACCCAAAGAGTTGACATCTTGGTTATGTTGCTCAGCACTCTGGACATGGGTGGTTACCGGATTTGCAAGATATTGTAACTCAGAACAATAGGAAGCCATGGCAATTTCTGCTCCCTTGAAACCATAATCCAAGCTAGGATTTCTACTAGCAGAAAGATTGGAAGGTAACCCATTGTTGTAAAAATCATTGACAAGCTCAGAGAATTGAGCAAACATAAGTTTGCCAATTGATGCAAGAGCCAAACGTGTATTATCCATGGAAACCCCAATAGGAGTTCCTTGAAAATTTCCACCATGCAAAGCTTTGTTTCTTGAAACATCGATCAATGGGTTGTCGTTGACAGAATTGATTTCTCTCTCAATTGACTTGGTAGAGAATCTAATCACTTCAACCAAAGGGCCAAGCCATTGTGGTGAAGTTCTAAGTGCATATCTATCTTGTTTTGGCTTTTGCAAAGGATCTATCTCATGCAACTTCTTTGCTGCTTTGACATAAGCACTTCCATCCAAAATGTGTTCCATAATAGCAGCAGCCTCAATTTGACCAGGGTGGTGTTTCAACTTGTGAGTCAAATGATCGGTAAATTCAGGCTTCCCTTGCATAACTTCAGCAAAAATAGCTGATAGAACTTCAGACAACACAGCCAAAATGTTAGCCTCAAACAAAACAATGGAAGCTAAACCAGAACCAACAGCTGTTCCGTTTACAAGTGCAAGGCCTTCTTTTGGTTGTAATTCAAAGAAATCAGCATTGATTCCAGCCAAATTAAAAGCTTCTTTTGCATTAAGTATTTCTCCAGATGGTCCATGAGCTTTGGAATTTGGTCTTCCGGTTAGTAAACCAGCAATGTATGAAAGAGGAACTAAATCTCCTGAAGCTGTGATTGTACCGCGAAGTGGTAAACATGGAGTAACGTTGTTGTTAAGGAGATTTGTGATGGCTTCCAAGATTTCAAATCTAATTCCTGAATAACCTTGGAGGAGTGTGTTGATTCTCACTAGCATGGCTGCTCTTGTTGCTGTGTGTGGAAGTGTATGGCTTGACTCAGTTCCGTTTCCAAATATTCCAGCATTCAAAAATCTGAAAAACAAGTAGAATAAGCATCAGAACCATTTCTTTTCTTCTGTATTCTTGCTACCCCTAAAAAATGTTACTCGTAAACCTTCATATTTTTTTTAAACCTAACAAGTTGCACATTTAAATAAATAATCTTATAAAAAAAAACCATAACATTCTTCTACATTTAAAACGCAAGTACATATATCTATTAATAGTAAGTGGTTAGAATACCTTACCACTTGTTTTTATTTTAAAGTAGTACGTTGACAAGTTACATTTTATTATTATTTATTAACAAATCAAAAGTTACAAATAGATGTACCAAAAACGTTGCAAATAGCTTTTTTTTTTCCTTACGAAAGGTTACAAATGATAGTAGATCATAACAATCCAGCAAAATAAGGATAAAATTTTGAAGAAAAAAATATATGATTTATATTTAATTTTATTTTTTTTGAGGAATGATATATATTTAATTTGTTGATTTTATATATGAAGCGCAAGATTAATTTTTTAAGTGATTGTTAATAATTTATAGTTTAATTTTCTCTCAAAAAAAAATTATAGTTTAATTTAAGAAAGAAAAAACGTATATATGAAACGTATGATTCATTAAAATAAAAAGTGCAAATGAAGAATAATACCTGATGAGTTCTTTCTGCAAAGCACCACCCTGTTTGGTACGGCGGTGTGAGGTGGCGCCGAACCCGGTGGTGACACCGTAACTGTCAGTGCCTTTGTTCATACTCTCCATCACCCAATCACTGCTGGCCTTAACGCCAGCCCTAGCAGATTCCGACAGCTCCACCTGCACACCATGGTCATGTGCAGCAATGGCAGCTACTTGAGAAATCGTCAGTGTCTCGCCACCAAGACGGACCACTGGTTTCCGGTACTCCTCCACCATACGCTTCACCTCATCAAGGTGACTGCCTTTCATTGCCTCAGCTGCCACACCCCAATTCAAAGGATCAGCTTCATTCACTTTCATGTTATTATTCTTAGCATGACTCAAGCAGAATGATTCATTGGCACTGTTTTTTGTGATAGCTGCTGATATTGTTTCCATATCTTAATAGTATTGATTAATGTTCCTTAATTTGTTGTGTGGTGGTACCTAGAATTATGAAAGAAAGGAAATTCTAATGATTATGAAATAAATGAATATTAGATTTGTGAATTTCCTGATATGTGAAGGAAGTAGTTAGGCTTTATATAGAGGTTTCTAATTTGGAGGCTCCATGTATTTACAATTATTATAATATTATTATGTGTGTTGGTGTGCTATGTGTGTTTGGTAGGTGATGAGGGACAAGTTGCAAAAGTAGGAGGAAAAAAGTGGGTTTGTTGAAAATTAATTTTGGCCGTTTGATTATCACATACTATTGAACGGTTTTGATCTTGCAACGTGGCACACTTGGATTGTAGTATTCTTGTACCTTGGTTGGTAGATGCATGGGTGGATGGAATTGGACTATAACGAAGATGAGGTAGTTGGTGAGAAATATAGTGGAAGCAACCATGCATGACCTATGACTAGTCTAGATTCAACGCTAAATGTCGGTCAACCCAATACATATTCATTTATATATTAATATACTTATCGATCAACATTTACTTAAAGAGTGTGATCAATGCTATAGGGTTGTAAATGACTTCATCTTTTTAACAATATATTCCCCACATATTAAGTAATGGATAATATAAAAGATAAAGGAGTTTCTACTATACACCCAAATATTTGTATGTACCAATACTCCAAACTAAAATGGCCAATAGTTTTTTGACAGCATGAAACAAGTAAGTTTGACTGGATTATAGAATTAGCACCACTAAACTTATGAGTTTTGCACTTTGGGGCTTTTATTTTATGATGATATACTTAATTTTAATCTAATTTAGCAGAAAACAAATTTCAATCGAACTCAATTTTTCTTCTTCTCCTTCATCGCATTTCTTCCCTTTCTTTTTTCTGAAAATTGAAAAGGACAGCAAGAAGAAGAAGGAAGTACTATTTGAAGGTAAGTCTGAAACCGTAAGTAACAGAATAGGAAGAGGAAATCGATTTGGGGGTTTGAGAAGCAATCAATTATGAGAAAATTGATTGAAGAAGTAGTAGATTCTGTGTGATTTGGGTTCAGCAAATAGATTTGGGGGTTTTGAGCAGCAATCAATTTTGGTGTTTTGATTCAGAAACTGATTTGCGTTCAATCTGGGTTTTCCCTTACAAGTTTTGTAATGATTAAAAATAATGAATTAATTTATTGAAATAATAATTTATACAAGTTTTAGGGGTTAAATTGAATAGAGAAGTGTACCAAAACTCCTTTCTTAAGTCAATCTTTAATAATGTTGACATGAATCATTTAATTAAAATGACACATTTCTATTGGTTAAACATTTGAGAGTATCAAAACACTCACTTTTGGTAGGAGTACCATAGAAATTGCCAAAAGATAAACAATTTATGATGATGAAAAGTCGTCATTATGTTTTTTTTGTTACATAGTCCGTCGCTATATAGTGAGACATTGAGTAGTTACGTTGTAGTGAGTAAACGTTCAAAATATTAAAAGCTTTATAAAAAAAATTCAGTTAAAGAATTCATCAAATAAATCTAAGTGTAGATCATTTATGGAACCCCAAGTATATTGAGTTACGGTCATCTCTCTTGAAGTGAGAGAAAAAGAAGAAATTTTGAGAAAATAATCTTTTTTTTATCAAATAGTTTGGCGGCTAGAGAAATTCACCTTAAAAGTGAATAAGTGGGGTGTTCGAGATTCGAACCACAACCCCTGTATATAATATGCATTATCCCTTATCAAATGAACTAAGCTCACGGAGACAAAAATTAATTATAATCTTTAAAAGAAATGATAACAATATATTGAAACACTTGTTGTATTTTATTCTCTCTAAATAAATTCAAGGCTGCTCTAATATTTACGGAGACCTAAATCAAAATAATATAGACGCCCCTTAAAAAGAATTGAGGCAGACCATTATGATTGGTGTATTGGTGAGGAGTTTAGATAATATGCATGAAGTTTCAGGTTCACACGTCATTGCCTCCATTGTAAAGAATATATAAATGCAAATATTTTTGGGAGGCTTAAAGTTTTTTCATATAAAATTTATATAATTTGAATTCAACGGTATGTTTTATGAAAGGGTTGGAGTTCTAACCTAAATTTCACATTTATTTATTTTAAGGGCGAATTTCTAACTATTATATTACTTAACAAAAAAAGATTATTTATTCATGTTATAAAAGATTATTTGTCTTTTTTTTTTTTGACATAAAAAGATTGTTTAACTTGTAATAGTAATATTACATCGGTGTGGTATTGTTGCCCATCAAAATTATTTGTAAAATTTACCATGCAATTGATTAATTAGACTTTGATATATATTTTTCAATTAATTTGACTAAACAAGATATACCAAATGTGAATACCACATGGTGTGGACTGCAGTCTGCAGCACAGGGTAGGCCAACGTGCAACTTAAGTTTTGAGATACCTAGCCTGTTTTCAAGTCCACAATGACTCAAATTCAATGAACACTTTTTGTTTTTATTTTTTTAAACATATTTTTAATCCTATAAAAAATTTATTTTAATCTTTAACAGAAATTTCTTCGACTTATAACCCTTTAATTGTCACCAGCTATACCCCACAAAAAAATATCTTCGACTCTGCAATTAAGTGTAAAAGATATCTGATTTAGAGATATCAGATTAGAAAGAACAGAAAAATGAAAAAAAAGTAAGCATCGAATAATTTAATAGTTAGTTTTAGCTTATATTTCTAATTCAATTAGCTAATTTATTGACTTTTAGTTTTCAGTTGACCATGTATAATATAAGCCGCATTTTTCAACTTTCAAGTATGTTTTAAATCTTAATCCATTAATTAACTAAATTTTTTATACAAAATGACTAACTATTTCTATTAGAAGTTCATAAAAATATAACACCATGTATCATAACCTAGTTCAAAAAATGTGGTTGAAAAGGAAGACACAACTTTTAAAAGTGATGAATCAAATTTTTTGATAAAGATTAATTACTGATAAATTGGTGAATATTTTTCACCGTTAACATAATTATAAATTAAAATTTTCATAAAAAACTATGGAAAATAATAACATGTACCGTTAGGAATGTTAGTATACTTACTAAAAATAGAAATTATGTATTTAAAATTGTTTTTTCTTAATAAATATATGTTATTTGTTAAATCCTTAATATATATTTTAATACATAAAATTGCAAGAAAAACCCAATTTATATTACAATGAATTTAGGATTTGTATATAAAAAATTAGAATCTAGGCGTTGAATTCGCCGTCAACGAGATTCTGTGTTTTTAAATAATAATAATACAATTGACTTGACCAAAAAAATAATAATAATACAATTGATGTTCAAGTTAGTTGCCACCTACCACATTCATACAAATACAGTACGAATTCTGTGTTCTTTAATTCTGTCTTCATTCAGTATTGCGGTTCAGAACATGAGAAATCAAACATCAGGGTGCAGTTGTTGGAAAAATTTTAATGTATGAAATTTTATAAAAGATTAATTAAGTGAATAATACAAATAATTAGACTTGTAATACATTAAATTAAAGTTTAAGTCTAAGATACTTCCCTCAAAAAAAAAAAAATCTAAGATACAATGTCTGAGGACTTAAGTCCGTATAGATACATGTCTACATAACTCACCCCCCATTATATTACTCTTTTAACGGCGAAGCCTTGCTCTTCATTTGGAAGCCACCTGAATGTGTCGGCTTTTGCTACGCGAGGACGTACATGCGACAATAAAATGTTTAGATTCCTAACAATATGTGATCACGATGTAGATTTAAATTTTAAAAAAATTGAGTTGTTAAGTTTAAATTTGTTAAAAAAAATGTCTAACAAAAAGTAGTTATCTTCCGTCTCAAATTATAAATCATTTATTAAAAAATTATCTTAAATTATAAGTCATTTTACAATACCAATAAAAATTTGTCAAAATAAAAAATCAATAAATTATTAATGATATTTTTCTATATTCCCTTAGGTATTTATTATTCTCTCTATTTTTAATTTTTTAATTTATCTTTCACGTACTCTCAAAGACAATTGTTATCTTTCTCATACCATCAATGAAGAGTAATTTAATAAAATAACTCATATTTTCGCTTTGTCATATAAAATTAATTACATTTTTTAATTTTACTTTAACATACAAAATTAATTAGATTTCTTAATTTACGTGAAATGATCAAAGCAAATTACAAAATTGTTAACTTTGATGTTGTTTTTAAATAATTTTACAAATTAATGACAAATTAGTAACATAAAATGTTCATCTAAATTATGTAGATTTAAATTTGTGATGTTGCGGTTCGCAACAAATAACAACACTCTTCTATCTATATCATATATAAAGAGAATACATGGTTTTAAGCTGACTTTTTCATTTCCAATTATACCTCTAAGCAAATTTGCATAGAATTTTTTTATATTTTGTGTCATTAAAAATAATAAGAATTTATATTATATTTGTTATATTGTTGGTGTAATTGTTTTTTGAGTGTAAACTGGGCATCCTCCGCGCACAACTGCGGAGATTAATCCTTTGAGCATTGTGAGACCCAAATGGATGGTAGACTCTCCCTAAGAGTTTTAACGCTGCTGCATGCCCAAGGCTGAATTCGAACCCAGAACCTTGATTAAGCTCGAAGAGACCCGTTCCATCTCATCTAAGAAATATAAGTATAGTTTGTTTTTTAAGCAAGATAAGTATAATTTATTATAGTATAAAAATACAAAATATTTATAATTTGAATCAAAATTAAAATAATTTTAATCAAAATCCAAATTTTCTAAAAATTAATATAATTTATATGTATTAGAACAATAAAACAAACTGAGTATATGTGTTGTTAGTAGTATAGATATTACTAGAGCTTAACTTGACTTAACATATTTCCACAAATAAAGACTTGGTCATCTGAAACAAGAAAGATTACGAGTTGCATAAAGTAAGTCAGTAATGTTGTCTATTTTATACTCCCTCCGTTCCTTTTTAAGTGTCACTTTTTGACATTTTACACAAACCAATAAACTCAATAAATATTACTACTTTTGATACAATAAATTATCTTTTTTCAATAATAACCTCATTCATTTAATACCTTGTTTCAATTATTTCTCTCTCTGTAATAAATAATTAAGGGTAATATTGGTAACACAACATTTAATATTACATTGAACTTTGAAAGTGACACTTAAATAGAAACAAAACTTTTCTATAAAAGTGACACTTAAAAAGGAACGGAGGGAGTACTTGTTAAGTTTTTCTAGGAAAGAGGCACGCGGAACTTGTTGAGTCAAAAGCAAAGGACCGAGTCACTGTTAAAGGAAGAAAATTAATTGAGCAGAATGAAGCTAGGAAGGCCTTTCCAAAAATCTATATAAATCATAAAAAAAAACTTAAAAATTTCTATGTGAAACAAATGTTAAGCAAATGTGAATGAAGACTAGTTAAGGAAGAAAAGGTCAGCTCGACAGTGGAAGAAGGCAAAAGTTGGTGCATGTAAAAGAAAATAAACAACTTAGATACTTTAAAGTTGGTGCATGTAAAAGAAAATAAACAACAACTCAGATACTTTTTCATCAACTACCACCAACATGTGGTGGTCTTTTTGATCAATTCAACATGGAGTTAGGCATGATGGTGGAGTGGGGACATGTTTTACATTTTTAGTCAACATATTCTATTTTCATATATTCATCATTTACCCTACTTATATTCAATAGAGATAAGAAATTGAATCCTATACTTGTTTTCGACTGGTTTAGATATTTTCGCTTCATCCCATCTTTGCAATATATAATTATTTTAATAACAAAAGAAGTATTTTTTTAGTCCCGACGCAATGTTGTAATACAATATCCAACAAAAAGATGATGACGATCAATAACTAATAATTACAAGGAATGGAGAAGAGAGACCGAGGGTGTGAAATGTGGAAGGAGAAGAGAGAGAAATCGGATCAGTGAGTGTTGACTGACAAATTAAGACTTTGATAGTATGGGTGAAATGATTTAGGGTTTGAATTTCTGTTTATATAAAAGGGGTAATAAATCGATTTTCTACATTTATGGCGAGTTTGGGTATGAGTACCTATATGTCTATTATCTGTCCCGTATCCGTGTTTTGAAATAGAAGAAAATTCAAATTCATATTTAAACCCATTCAAAACGGAAAAAACCCGTCAAATTGAATTTGATTCGAGTAAAAACTCATGGATTTGCGCTTTTGTTGCCATCCCTACAGGCTACATGTGGTGGTCTGTGTAGCTCAAGTCTTGTTGTGCTTCACTTAATATTTGAGTAAACTCGTTTTTCTTCCTTCCTTTTTTCACTCAAATAAATTCCAAAGTTTGCATCCTAAAATTATACAATTAATCATCGAATTAGTCTTCATAAAAATCAAAATTAAAAGCCAGTGCATTAATCTCTTCTAAATTTATACAATTAATCATCGAATTAGTCTTCATAAAAATCAAAATTAAAAGCTAGTGCATTAATCTTTCAAAAGTTTTTATATTGAATTGGTCCCTAAAAAATTGAACTATTCATTGTCAATAATTATGTTAACTTCGCATTTGACTACTTTTGGTATGTTAATCGATTAGATGATACACTCTCGGGTTACCATTATAAGTAAAAAACTACATTTTAGATTCATTCAATTAATTATGTATATGATCTTTATTATAGACTACATTTATCATTAAATGAATGAATGTAAAATATAGATTTTTGCTTATAATAATGACCAGAAGATGTATATAATAATGGATTAGATGAGTAAAATATATGTTAAGAGATTTCAACTCATTAAGCAAGTGGTCAGGTTGGTATTTTTTGTTTTTTGAAAGAAGTGGTCAGGTTAGTATGTTAATCGATTAGATAATATATAATAGTTGATTAGATGAGTAAAATATTAGGCAATGGATTTCAAACTTCTTAAGCAAATGGTAAGGAAAAAAATTCCGGATGAAAGGAGAAAATCCACTTTATATGTGCTTTATAGTTTTTTTTAATGCAGATTATTTATTGTTAAACGACAGTGAAAAATTTGTATAAATAATATGGTAAATTTTTTTTATAATTTAGACTATTCATTGTTAAACGACAATTTTTATAATTTTTTATTATAGATAATTAAATATATTAATGGTCAAAGTTGTATATTGACATGTGTTCAGTTTAATGTTCTATTCTCTTAATCAAGAAATTGGAATTGGCAGATATTGGAGGGTTGGCTTCCTGATGGTTTGTTGCAAAAGATGTTAGCCATTACTCCTTTTGATGGTGTAAATGATGAGGACACGCAGATGTTGCCTATTGGCAAGCATGGCCTTTTCTATGTGAAATCCGCGTATAATATGATGTGTAATTATCTAGGTATAGTTGACGACAGTTTATGGAACAAGATTTGACGACACAATACCCCATAGTGAGTGAGGTATTTTGTGTGGTTGCTTAGACATGGAAGACTCATGACGAATTATAAGTAAAAAGCATAATGAACCTTGGCGCTCCCATGTAGTGAATTTACCGAGACAAAGCTACATGTATTGTGGGATTACTCTCAATGCTCGGCCTTGTGGTTGCATGTTGTTGGATCCCAGTCGAGGGAGTTATTTTTAACTTGAATTTGCAATAGTGAATCAATTTGAACTTAAAAAGAGAGGTTGAAGGGATTGGTATTTCTAGCTGGCAAGCATTTTGGGCTATTGCTTGTCATTCCTTGTGGAAGTGGCGAAATAAGAAGTTCATGAAGAAAATTATCAAAGCCCCATGCGACCACATATGGAAATTGCTAGATATGCTAGATACTATGGCTTAGCTGTTAAAGTGGATAATATTTTTTTGAAGAAAATTTTAAGTGGATAATATTGTAACTGCACTTCCAAAAAGTTGGTGCATATTAAATAGAGATCACCTAAAGGAATATGGGTTGTGCTTAATACGGATGGAGCGAGAAAGGATGATTGTTTTTCCTATTTACTCCAAAACAAACACACGGCCAAACGGCCCCAAAATTTTGTGCTGCAGTTAACTCTCTTGTTTCGACCTTCAAAGCTACTCCACCTTCTAAGAAAGACGCCTTATCATCATTTTATTTTTACTCAGAAAAAGTTTTATCTTATAATTCACTTTTGTCAATTTGAGAGAAAGTTCACTCATGTAGAAAGAAGAGGTTTATTAGTGTTATCTTAACAGATATTAACAACGGTAGCAGTTAGGGATGGTTTGTGTTGGCATAGAAAAACAAAGACTTAAATGCAGTTTTAGTCCTCCTTATTTTGATAAAACGGAAATTTTAGTCCCCTATTTCTAATTATGCAATTTTGGTCCCCACTTTATAAATTTTGACCAAATTCTAAATTTTGACTATTCAATTTGATGATGTGAACCTAAATGAGGTGACGTGGCATTATAGACAAGACAAATGAATGATTTATCATATTTACACCCATTTGTAAATTAAAAAATATCTATTTCATTTACACATTTTAATAAAACAGACTTCTCATTAAAACCATGCCTAAAAAAAACTCATTAACTAAACCAAAAACAAACAATTAAATTATCAAAACCCCAAAATTAAAAATTAGTTCGTTAAAATGAAAAATTCTCAAATTGAAAATAATAAAATTAGCAACAACTTGAGAGAATAACAACACCATAGGCGTACCACGGGTGCAAATCTATTAGTTGCAAATTCAAAAATTGATAAGGCCTAATCCTTTATTTATTAATTTTGTTAAGTCTTAACCTAATTCTTTCCCTCTACTAATTCTTTATTAGGTTTGCAACAACTCAACCCTACAATTTTGGCTCTAAATAATGCTAATCTTAAAACCCTAAAATTTTGACTCTAAATTTGCATCATTATTAAATGATAATCCCTTATTCCTTAAAATAAATTTCATTCATATCATGTTGTGTCATCCTTTGTATAAATCTGTTGTTTTTGTACACTTATCCTTATTTATTAATTTTGTTAGGTCTGCAGCAACTAAACCTAATAATTTTCCTCTAAAATGTTGCATTAGGTTAGCAGCAATTTAACCTAACAAATATTCCATCTAAAATGTTTCCTTCAAAAAAAATATTCCATCTAAAATGTCGTTAAATGCATATTACGTTAATTTTAATCATAATATTGTATACTTTTTTTTTTGAAAGAATAATATTGCATACTTATTAAATTTGTTTGTGATTTTTAGTTAAACCTGCACGACGTACAGGTCAAAAGTCTAATTGCCTATTAATTTCCATTGGCAGGATGGAGGATTTAAGGACGGTGGAAGGAAAGAAGAAACTATGGCATGAGAAATCTTAGAGAATCGATGGAGAAACCTTCATCTTTATGTTTGTGGTTTCAATTTGGGGTTTTTACCATCGTTTTTCAAATTTGGGGTTTTGAAGATTTAATTATTGAGATTAATTAAAATAGAGTGTCACTAAATCAACTTTACAACGTTAATCAATTAAAGTAAGCATTTTTAAATTCAGAAGTTCTAGCTCAACTGACAAAATGTCGAAATTGTTAGACCGAATGTCATGATCGGGGTTCGAAACCCGATACCGCAACTTGTGTGTGAGTTTAGAATGACTTTGTCATTTCGTCTATCTAAAAAAAAGTAAGCATTTTTGACACATAACACAAGTGAATTAAAAATGAAAAAAACCAAATAAAATCTCTACTTTATACTTTTGTTCACGTTCCATTATTTCCGGCTTTAATTGATCCATTTTGTTCTTTGCCATTTAATTGTACTCATGTTCTAATTGCTCGTGTCCTTCACTGTTTACTCATGTTTGAATATCTCACAATGAAACCATTCGTTGAAAACCATTTCTCATGTTCTTAATTCTTACTAGGTGTACTTGATATAAAAGATTGTTTATAGAATTTTTATCCTTTTCTAATTGCTCATGTTCTTATTAGGTCTCAATGTCTCATGTTAGTCATTGATATTCAAACAAATGAAACCATTCGTTAAAACTGAAGAAAGAGAAGAAATGAGACAATTCTTAGTTAACTTGCAGAGTGAATAACAATGAATCAATAATTCTTCACCAATTGAAGAAATTTCGCGAGAAGTTTCTTAATTAAATTGCAGTTTAAATAACAATGAAAACTAGGTTTGATAGGGTGAAAGGAGACAGTACTATAAGATTAGAACAAAATCATGTGATAAATCAAAACCAAAAACGATGGAACAGTGAACAAAAGTAGTTAGTAGAGATTTTATTTGGATTTTTCCATTTATGATTCACTTGTGCTGATGTGTCAAAATTACTCATTTTAATTAGTTGACGTTGTAAAATTAATGTACGCAGTCTATTCTAATTAATCTCTTACTTATTTGTTTAGTTTTAATAAGAAATATGTTTTATTAAAATGTGTAAATGATTAAAAGATATATATATATATATATATATATATATATATATTTTATTTAAAATGGGTGTAAATATGATAAGTCATCCATTTGTCTTGGTTTAATGCCCGATCATCAAATTGAATAATCAAAATTAGAATTTGGTCAAAATTTATGATGTGGGGGACCAAAATTGAGAAATTAGAAATAGGAGGACTAAAATTGCGATTTTGTCAAAATAAGTGACCCAAACTACATTTAAGCCAAAAACAAATAGGAAAGCTTATTGTCTATTAGCGCGGTGCGGGGAAAGGGTGTTTTAGTGTCATACAAGCAAATTTCAGAGGGGGTGGATATACATAATTTTCCCAATACTTTAACTTACAACCAACATGAATATTTTTTGATAGACGAAATGACAATAGTCATCGGATGCTCTCTCTCACACACACCATACACAAGTGAAAGAGTCGACGTTCGAACCTCAGTCTCGACGTTCGACTTAACAATTTCGATAACTTTGCCGATAAAACTAAATCTTGCGGTCTAAACTAGCAGTGAACATAAAATTTTAATAGGACTAAAGTGAACTTATAATTTTATGGAAAATTACTTATATTATTTAAACTTACGTAGTAAACAAAAGAGACGTCAACTCTGTGTTCCTAACATCTAGTTCAACTGACAATAATACTAATATTTCTAGACCAAACATCTACATTCAAACTCAAGACTTCACAATTGTGCGAGTATAAATTGTGTTTGTCACTTTGTCTATACTAACATTTAACTGACAATAATACTAATATTGCTATACTAAACATCCGGATTCAAACCCAAGATTTCGTAGCTGCGTGTGTGAATTTCAGATTGTGCTGGCCAGTTTTTCTATACCAACAAATTGAAACGAAAAAAAGTGGCATATTAATCAAGTAATATAGATTAGGTTTATCAGTGTCCGATTGATACACTGTAGCCTTTCCAAATTTTAGTATTTTCATGCATTGCTAATATTTTCATAAATTAATGAATTCACGTTAACTGATTGGTTGTGATGTTCATGAGCACATACATACTTGGTCAAAACAACAATCACCCAACATATATTATACTTGTTAAAATAAAAAATCACCCACCATACCCATTAATGGCAAAACAAAATTAATTTCTTCAACAATTCAATCAAGATTGAAGCATGAGTAATAATAAATTAATTAATAATAATCCATCATAATAGTAATAGTTATTACAAATTATAAAGTAGTTTTCTAAGTCCATATTATAATCCATGACATTTTATATATAAAATAAACAAAAAAATATGGCATTGATTGGACCTTTTGTTATGGTTGAGCTTGTGGTGGAGGAGCTGGTGGGCCATACTGCTGTGGTTGAGAAGTTGATTGTTTGCGACCTCTATACTTGCCCAACAGGTAGCAAGCTAAAGCTAATATCAAGATGAATAATATTAATGGCAATGAAATCACCAACTCGAATCCCATTCTCTAACCTTTCCTTTTTCTTCCTTTATTTATTTATACCTAATCCATGCCATCTTCAATTCTTAGAACTCAAAATTCACAATAACAACAAAACAATCTAGATATACGATCAAACTATATATTTTTTATTACACATTATCAAAATCTTTCATACTAGATTGAAACTATATATTCACAATAACATGATCAACCAATTTAGGTATTTAAATATCAATGAATTGAAATATGTTTTTGGAAATGGATACAAATCGATGAAGAAATTGTTAATTGCGTATGTACCTGATAGATGAGTGATAATTTCAGTGAAGGAAGCACCGTGTGCAACACGAAATCTGTATGATTTGTGTAATTTTAGAAGAAAATTAAGGTGGAAGAGAGAAGATGAGATCTCATTAGGCGTTAATAAAGCAGAGCTCTGTTTCTATAAAGAAAATTAATTAAGATAAGATATCAAGTATATGTTGAGAATAAACGCGATGGAATACAAAGGCCAAAGGGTACTCTTTTTTTATTTTTATTTATTTTACAAAAGAGGAAAGGGTACTTACACATTTTTGTCAAGTAGTTTAATGATCTTAAATTCACTATTTTAAGATTAATACGCGAGAATTTGACATTCGAACCTTAGTGTTACATGTATTATGCAATATCTATGTTAATTGAATTAAGCTCACATAGACAAGCTACTAAACCATATGATATTAATGCTATCTTCTTCTTTTTTCGCAAATTGCATTCAATTACGGTCGCTTGAATATAAATGGTGAGAATATGTTAGAACTATTTATGTTATGTAAGGCTCTTTCGTAAAAATAAAAATTAGGTTTATATATATGATTTGTTATTTATGAGAGACTTTATTTTTAAATTTGAGTCGGGCATATTTGTAAGTCTGATATGATTTGTTAGCTTACTTTAAAACTTATTTCATAATTTATTTATTTTTAGGAAAAAACTTATTTCATATCAATGACTTTAAATAAATAGTCTCACGTATGTCTAAATAGACTAACAAGTTAATAAATTAGTGAGATTACACTTCATCTCAGCTAGGTTTTGTTCACGGTGATAATATCTCCTTTTGCTTCTACCTGATTTCTAAAACCATTAATCTTCTTGATGAAGAGACATTTGGTGGTTGTCTTGCTCTTAAAATTGATATTGCTAAGGATTTTAATACGGTGGATACGAGTTTCTTATTCAAAGTTCTTCATGCATTAGACTTTGATTAAAAGTTATGCAATTGGATTCAAACTATAAATGTTGCCGTGAATAAAATTTGTCGTTTCAAAAAAAAAAAGATTGCAGGGTCATGGCTTTTGTCATTTCCGGGATGAGGGTTTTTGTGTTTTAGATGTTTGTGGTGATGTGTTGGATTGAGGTGTTTCGTATATGTACGACACCTTTGTATTGTATGTTCTTAGCATACTTCATGTGTCTTGTATGGGTATAGCTTAATAAAATTTGATGTTTCAAAAAAAGAAAAAAGTAATCAATCCCTGAATTGGGGCCTTTGCCTCAAACTTGCCCTTTAACAAAATAACCTATGTATATCTACTATGGTCATCTACTGCAGTCAAGAAGTGCTTATCCCAAATATAGTTCCCAGACAGGGTATGACAAATATCACTAGCTTGTATGAAATTCTCTTTTGTTTGGCCATATGACAAATATCACAAACAACATTTTAATTGAAAGTAATGACAGGGTACACTTTATTCAGAGTTTCTAATCTAGATTTGAAGGAATTGAAACACTAGAATTACAAGTGATTTGAAGCTGAAACAACATTTTAGACTCAAACCCAGTAGCTTCCAAGTGGTAGATTTCATTGTTCAACTTAACCAAACCAACCATCCTCGAATCCATAACATGTATCAAACATTGCTCATCAGAAAATAAGCATGAACATGTCAAATCTTTAGCTAACTTTCCTATGGAAATCAAGGTGATATTAAACAAGGGCAGATAGAGAATATCATTCAATATAATTGAACAAGTGACATAATGAATAACACCAATAAACTCAGCTACTATATGCTTTCCATTGGGTAATTTAACTTGAATTCCATCTACTTTCGTATAAGAATAAAGTATACCCATTGTTTACCTTTAGAGGTGGAGGAATTGACGATTCCACCATTCCTTTTACTTCCTGCACCAGAAATGTGGTACACACTCAAACTAGATACTCATTCTATGTGTAGATCATCATTTTTGAAAGCGAAATAAAACAATAGAATAAAAAATAGAGTACACGACCATAAGTCCAAGTTCAATCGACAATGTTGATAATGTTAGGCTGAAAACCTTCATCCGGATTCTAACTCATACTTCACAATTATATGTGTGAATTTCAAGGGGTCATTACCATTTCATCAAAAAAAAGAGTACACAATAAAGATGAATTATTAAAACAATATTCTACAATATTTTTAATTTATACGATTAGATTAATGTAATAGTGGTAGAGGCAGAGCTAGGTGGGGATAGGGGAGGGTCATGGACTCTCCCAAAGTCTCAAAATTTTCAATTTTAATAGATATATAAAAACATTGTTAGGTAAATGTTATATTATTTAGAATAACGTTTACATTACATGTCACATGTTTACATTCCAGCGCGGCTCGTTGGATTGTGCATTTTCAGCCTTTCGCTAGTATTCTTTGTATTTCTAAACAAAAAATGCAATGAAAATATTGCAAAATGCAAGTATTGAACCATGGTTAGGGTTGCAAAATACAAACACCCCAATCACTTGACCTACAACTTTAGCTTTTAATTGTTGTGATAGATTATATATATATATATATATATATATATTGTAAAATTATGGCCCTTTCATGAAAAAAAATCTTGACTCCGCCACTGAATAATACTCCCTCCGGTCACTATTATAACCAAAAATTGACTTTTTAGGTTCATTCAATAAATGATGTATGTGGTCTATATATAGACTACATACATCATTTATTGAATGAATCTAAAAAGTGAACTTTTGCTTATAATAGTGACCGGAGGGAGTAGTGAATAAGTGATTTCCACATATTTTTAATGTTATTTCGTTTGTTTTGTGATTTCGTTGTCTTCGCACAACTCTGTTTGTTTTACTTTGATCAAGCATATCAAATCAATAACTTTAGTGTCGTCAACGTTGCATATCCGAAGATATCAGTATTTCGAAGAATTAAATATAGTTGTTACCTCCGTCCCAAAATATAAGTGGAAATTGGTCAACAAAATTTATTGTATATAGCTCAAAATTTTTACCAAATACGATCAACCTATGTTGATCCAATTTTGAAACAGAAGAGTATATTTGTAGGCATGTACTCGGTCGTTTTATGTTATTAACATGAATATTGTGAGTTTGTTTGTAAATTCATCCTTTTTGTTCTTGACGACTTTGAATTTTTATTATATCGATGCATTCTATCAATTTAAATGATTTAAATATCATTAACTTTTTGTATAAAAAAATAAAAAAAATCTAAGATGATGCATTTAAATACAACTTTATTTTCGGACTTTTTGTCAAAAAATAGAAAACTTTATTTTCGGACTTGATTATGCATTACAACTTTTTTATTTGGGTACAAAGCATTACAACTTTTTTTCGGGTGTAAGAAATAATCCAAATTTCATCACACTTAAACAAAACCTAAACCCTGTATCTGTTCCGTGAACAAGAAAAAAAAACCCTCAATTGTGCTTCATGCAGCACCAGTGAACCCCAATCAAACATGAAAAAGAAGACAACAAATTCTCTTAAATCTTCAACTAAAACAATTGATATAACAAATTCATACGTATATTTACCGGATGAGTGTTGGGAACCTGTCTTCAAATATCTCATCAATGAGGACGACGACAACCAACGCTACTTAAAATCTCTCTCCGCCGTCTCCAAACAGTTGCTCTCTATTTCCAACTCATTCAAATCATCACTCACCGTCTACAATCCAACACGCCCTTTACTCCATCGCCTCTTACAAAGGTTCGCCAACATCACCTCCCTAGATCTATCATGCTACGAAGGTGACGTCAACAAACTTATCCATCAAATCTCTCGTTTCCCAATGAAGGTAACATCACTCAATCTCTCCAACCAACCCAACATTCCTATCGATGGGTTGCAAGCTTTCTCACAAAAGATTACAACTTTGACCTCTCTCATTTGTTCAAATATTCATTCTATCGATAGCACCGACCTCTTTCTCATTGCACGCTGTTTCCCTTTGCTTGAAGAACTTGACCTAGGTCATCCATTAAAGTTTGGGAATTATAGAAACTTGCTCGATGCGATAAAGGCTCTATCTTTAGCACTTTCCAAACTCCGTAAGATTAATCTATCTCGTCATTGCTACCTCAACGACAAATCTGTTTACCGTTTGTTCAAGAACTGTAAGGTTCTTGGAGAGGCAATCTTGTTAGAATGTTTTGGCATAAGCTACGATGGTATTGCTTTTGCCATCCGTGAGAGACCAAAGCTGTGGGCTTTATCCTTTTCCAATACCAGTGTTGGATCGGCACGCATTGAAAGTAGAGTTAACCCAAATTTTAGTGTCTTGTTGGCGAGTTTGAAGTGTTTGACTTGTCTTGATTTATCTTCATTGCGTATCTCGGATGAGTTGCTCTCTTCCATTGCAATGGAAATTCTTCCTTTGAGGAGACTTGTCCTCCAAAATTGTTACGGCTATACTTATCATGGGATCTTATGTTTGTTGGCCATGTGTCGTTCTATAGAGCATTTGGATCTTCAAAAGGCCGAGTTTATGAGCGATCATGGTGTTGCTGAGTTGTCCTTGCTTCTTGGTGATTTAGTGTCTATAAACCTTAGTGAGTGTTGGACACTCACAAATTCAGCCTTGTTTGCACTCGTTAAGAATTGCCCTTCACTTCGTGATATCAAAATGGAACAAACAAGTATTGGGATAAACATTGAAGAGAATTCTAATTCTTTGACGGATTTAATATCAAATCCTCAGTTAAAGTCTCTTTATTTGGCTCGTAATTCATGGTTAAGAGATGAAAGCCTCGTAATGTTTGCTTCCATTTTTCCCAATTTACAACTTCTTGATTTGAGTGATTGCGATTTCATATCTGAAGAAGTTATTTGTCAAGTTTTAAGGAAATGTTGTAAGATTAGACATTTGAGCTTAGTCGAGTGTAATGTAGTGAAGCTACTTGGATTGAACTTTGAAATTTCCAAGCTGGAGGTGTTGAACTTGACATTTACAAAGGTTAATGATGAAACACTTTATGTGATCTCAAAGAGTTGCAGTGGGCTTTTACACCTGATACTGGAAAAATGTTTTCTTGTCACAATGAAGGGAGTGAAGCACGTGGTAAACAACTGCACACAACTAAGAGAGATTAACTTGAGGGGTTGTGATAAAGTGCGCATGAATGCTAATACTATTGCTTTAATGGTATTTTCAAGGCCATCATTGAGAAAGATAACAGCTCCACCTAAGTTCTCTTTGAGTGAAAGAAAGAAACTCTTATCACGTCAAATATGCATTGTTTGCTAGCGTTCTAAAAGTACCTTGCTCTGAAATGTAAGATGTTTCTGTTTTCAGATTTACTTCTATGAAAAATTACATTTTTTTTTATATAATCTTACATATGTATATTTGCTCATTGGTCTACGCATGATAACTGCTAAGTTAATTGATCGTGTGTGTTAATATAGATATTTAATGTCACTGAGAACACCTAAAATAATAAATCTAATTTTTATTGGCAGTTGCTTCGGGAGGGGTGGGTTTTATTGGTTTCTTACAAATTATATGCATGAAGGTTTGATTGTAAGATTGACAAACCTGTTTAGTTAAAACTTTTATTTTTTAGGAGACTTAATGATAACGAGGTTGTTGTTTATTGTGGTTAACTACAGTTTATTTTATTGTTTCTTTCAATTCATTTTTGTCTGATATTTTCTCTTGTATTTACTTTAGTTAAGTGAATCATGTCTTAGGATGGGAAAGTTGAAGGTCATGTGTCCGGTACGAAGCTTTCAAGAGGACGGATAAGAATTTTTAACTCCCATGAACAAGTTGGATGAGTTGAAGACACAACTTAACCACAACTTTGTTCATCTTGGTGAAAATCAAACCGCGTCTCATGTTTTTGTACAGGTACCGTGCATAAATCTAAGGGATGATAACGACAAAGGAACTATTGTTTATCATCCTGAGATGCTTATGGATGATGATGATGCATTATTTATGTTTTTTTAGATGGTTGAAAATAATAAGCTATATCTTTGAATTCATTCGAACTTGCAACTGTCCAAATTGTTAGTATTGTTGGTAGAGATTTGGTTAATATTTTGGAGTTTTAAGTGTTATTTGCTGTAATGTTGTGTAATATGTTGTCAATTTCCGCAATGTTAAATTGTTGTTGAATTCCAATTGTTTGTGTACTATTAATGTAATGTTGAATTGGCGTAATGTTATTGAATTATGAGTTATGACGTTTTATCGTTGATTATGAGCTCCAAAGCAAGAATTCTTTGCTCCTGCTGTGGTTGAGAGTACAACTTCTGCAGATTCTGTCGAACCGATTCAATTTGAATAAAGTTAGAATGCTCTTTGTGCTCAGAGTAATTTACAGTCTCTATCTCAGTATGCTTCTCTAGAAGCTCATGATCTTTCAATGCTATCTTTTGTACTAAATTTTCAGCCTCTAACTGGAGGATTTCGGTTTGATTTCTCCAAAATATCACAATGTTTGGTAAAGGATAACAAGAGAATCTCTCTCTCAATTCAGCCCGGCAAGATTCATAATATGAATACACCGTAAATTGGAGTATTAAAGAAAATGATATGAAAAAGAGCAATATATATTATCTAAGTATGGACGGGTCAAATATCTATTCAAACCACTTAAATGAAGAGAAGACATGATATATGAGGTACACTTGTTAGAATGCATGTGAAGAATTGTTTGTAAAAGGGAACTGTTGTCTTGTTTTTGGAAAATTCATATTTAATTTGTTCGGAAAATTCTAATTTTTAATGGGAGATGTTGTTTTTAAGTCATAAACATGCTTGCAAAAAATGATGAAAAAATTCAATCTCTAGGTCACTTTTTTGGATGTACACTTGGGGAAAAACTGGGATTTTACGTGTTTTGGTCGAAAAATAAAAATAAATCAAAGTTTAGTTGGAATACTACGGAACTTTGTAGATCCTCTGTATGTATTTTTATAGAGGGTTCTGCAAAAAAAAAAGTTCAAAATTCAATTTATAGGTCATTGTTTTGGTGCCTTGAGTTTTAGACGCGTAAAACAATCATATTTAATTCGTCCTTTGTTGGAAAATTCAAATTTTTTGTGAGAGATGTTTTTTATTGTCCTAAACATGCATGCAAAAAATTGTGAAAAAATTCAACCTCTAGGTCCCTTCTCCGGACGCACACTTGGAAAAAATTATGATTTTGCGGGGTTCAGTTGAAAAATCAAAATAAATCGACACTAAGTCGGAATGCTACAAAGATTTATAGACAACTCTATAAAAATACCGATCCAAACAACACCGCGAACACCCATACTTAACAGTGGAGAATAAGTGATTTACATATTTTGAATAGTTTTTCGTTTGTCTTTGTGATTTCATTGTCTTCGCACGACTTTGTTTGTTTTGATTGCATATCTTTGGGCGGAGTGTTTTTTATTTCACGTCTTTAAGTGGTGTTTATTTGATTCAAGTTCATAAAGTGCACATTCAATCAATGACTTTGACATCGTAGTTTTGAAGAAATGAGTATTTCGGAGACTTAAATATAGTCATATGTGTAGGTATATGTACTCTGCCGTGTTATATTATTGGATATTGTAAATTCGTTTGCAGATTCAATATTATTTTTTTTGAATGACTTTGAAATTATATCATATCGATGTCTTCGATCAATTTGAATGAATAATGTTTATTTAATTAAAAAAAACACTAACATAATCCATTTGATTTGATTTTAATATCAAATTAAATGTATTTTTCTAACTTGTTTTACAATACAACTTTCTTTTTTCGAGTGTATGTAAGAATAATCCAAATTTCATCACACTTAAACAAAATCTAAACCCCGTATCTGCTCCGTGAACAAGAAAAAAGCCTCAATATATGCCTGTACCTTCACAATTGTGCTTGATGCAGCACCGGTGAACCTCAATCAAACATGAAAAAGAAGAGAACAAATTCTCTCAAATCCTCAACTAAAACAATTGATGCAACAAATTCATATTTTTATCTACCCGATGAGTGTTGGGAATCTGTCTTCCGATTACTCATTAATGACGACGACAACGAACACTACTTTAAATCTCTCTCCGCCGTCTCCAAACAGTTACTCTCTATCGCCAACTCATTCAAATCATCACTCACCGTCTACAATCCAACACGCCCTTTACTCCATCGCCTCTTACAAAGGTTTGCCAACATCACCTCGCTAGATCTATCATGCTACGAAGGTGATGTCGACAAACTTATCCATCAAATCTCTCATTTCCCAATGAAGGTCACATCACTCAATCTGTCCAACCAAACCTACGTTCCTACCGATGGGTTGCAAGCTTTCTCACAAAAGATTACAACTTTGACCTCTCTCACTTGTTCAAATATTCATTATATCGATAGCACTGACCTCTTTTTCATTGCGCACTGTTTCCCTTTGATTGAAGAACTTGACCTAGGTCATCCAGTAAAGTTTGGCAATTATAAAAACTTGCTCGATGCGACAAAGGCTCTTTCTTTAGCACTTTCCAAACTCCGCAAGGTTAATCTCTCTCGTCATTGCTACCTCAACGACCAATCAATTCACCAATTGTTCAAGAACTGTAAGGTTCTCGAAGAGGCAATCTTATTTGAATGTTATGGCATAAGCAACGATGGTGTAGCTTTTGCTCTCCGTGAGAGACCAAAGTTGTGGGCTTTATTCTATTCCAATACTACTGTTGCATCAGCACGCATTGAAACGAGAGTTACTTCAGAATTTTGTGTTTCTTTGGCGAGTTTGAAGTGTTTGACTTGTCTTGATTTGTTGTCTTTGAGCATCTCGGATGATTTGCTCTCCTCCATTGCAATGGAAGGCCTTCCTTTGAGGAGACTTGTCCTCCAAAATTGTTACGGCTATACTTATCTTGGAATCTTTTGTTTGCTGTCCAAGTGTCGATCTATACAACATTTGGATCTTCAAAAAGCCGAGTTTATGCATGATCATGGTGTTGCTGAGTTGTCCTTGTTTCTTGGTGATTTAGTGTCTATAAACCTTAGTGAGTGTTGGACACTCACAAATTCAGCCTTGTTTGCACTCGTTAAGAATTGCCCTTCACTTCGTGATATCAAAATGGAACAAACAAGTATTGGGATAAACATTGAAGAGAATTCTAATTCTTTGACGGATTTAATATCAAATCCTCAGTTAAAGTCTCTTTATTTGGCTCGTAATTCATGGTTAAGAGATGAAAGCCTCATAATGTTTGCTTCCATTTTTCCCAATTTACAACTTCTTGATTTGAGTGATTGCGATTTTATATCTGAAGAAGTTATTTGTCAAGTTTTAAGGAGATGTTGTAAGATTAGACAATTGAGCTTAGTCGAGTGTAATGTAGTGAAGCTACTTGGACTGAACTTTGAAATTATTTCCAAGCTGGAGGTGTTGAACTTGACATTTACAAAGGTTAATGATGAAACACTTTATGTGATCTCGAAGAGTTGTAGTGGGCTTTTACACCTGATATTGGAAAAATGTTTTCTTGTCACAATGAAGGGAGTGAAATATGTGGTAAACAACTGCACACAGCTAAGAGAGATTAACTTGAGGGGTTGTGATAAAGTGCACATGAATGCTAATACTGTTGCCTTAATGGTATTTTCAAGGCCATCATTGAGAAAGATAACAGCTCCACCTCGTTTCGCATTGAGGGAAAGAAAAAAGCTCCTATCGCGTCAAGTATGCATTGTAGCATTCTAAAAGTACCTTGCTCTGAAATGTAAGATGTTTTTGTTTTCAGATTTACTTCTATGAAAAATTACCTGGTTTTTTTAGACAGTCTTACAAATGTATATTTGCTCATCAGTCTATGCATGTATATTTGTTTCAAAATGCAGTTGATGATACAAAATTATATTGCATGATGATTGATGATTAAATTGACAAACTTGTTTATTTAAAACTATGATTTTTTTAGGATGCTTAATGATAATGTTGTTTATTTTTGTTGTTGTTATGGTTCTTAATTTGTAGCTCTTTGATCTTTCTATGAATTAACTTTGTTGCTTCATCATGCATGCTATGTAAACTTTGTTGTGTTTCACATTCTGTATAATTGTTGTGCCAATTCTTTTTTGGTTCTGTACACACTTCGTCTTAAGTAAAAGAAGCAAGCTAAAGATAATATGAACAAGAATAATCATATATTCAGAAATCATAAGGAAAACTAGGCAGAAGATAAAAATGTAAACACGTTTAATTATCTGAAGTTTTTTGATTTATTTCTTACACCCATCACAGTGAAGTTCACAGAACACAATTAGTGAAACAATCAGTTAAGCAATTTCAGTTAAGCAATTTCTCTGAGGTGGTTGTCAGAAAATGTGAATAGACGGGTACTGCACTGTATGGATGTGTTATATATGAAATTCTCTTCAACATTTTAGTTCATTGAATATGATTCTAGGTACCCATGTTTGTTTAGGATTTTAAAAACTTATTTTTGACTCTAAAATGAATAGCTATGGCTCGTTTGTTACATATTAAAATGAAGTGATTTTCACGGTGAATAATTTAGAGGTTATTTTTTAGAGATTTTATACAAGAAATTATAATTTATTTTTAGTTTGTTTACCATAATAAAAATCAATTTTAGTTTGTTTGAATGCAACCGTATAAAAGGGATTTTTGTTACAAAATTATATGAATCTTTTGACACTTATTTTTTCTCTTCTAAAAATTTATAAAAATTTCTAGTGACATATCTTTAAATGAAATAAATTTCCAATTGTATATAAAATCATATAGGGCTTTGCTAACCTGAATTTATTTTTGAAGAAACTAAAATGAAATATATTACCAACAAACAACGTAATTGTTATAGCACGAGGCGTGCCAAAACAATCACGAAAAGAACAACGTCTTGTTAATTACAAACAAAGTCAATCAATGTCCATACAAACAAGCGGACTCGACCACCTATTTTGAATACTAAAATTAAAAACCACATTACTAGCTTGCACTCAGAGAGTTTGATTTTACTTTATCTAACAACTGTGGTAGAGAACAGTTACGGCCACGAAACAATCTGTGCTAACCTGAATTTATGTTGCCGTAAACTAGGCTTATGTATTTTTTTTGTACGTAAATAAACTGAGTTTGTATACAATTACGTGTTTCTTGAAAATCTATATTTTTAGATGTTCGTCAACGTAGATTTGGTACATGTATGTGGATAAATTAAACAAAACATACGTGAATTGGAAGGAAAAAAAAAAAAAACAAAGCCATTGAGAAAAAAAAAAATGAGAACTCATAAAATCATTATTGTAAAAGTAGAAATTTACTTAAAAGTCCTTATAATTCAATTTTAAATTTTTCACTGAGATTTAACATATATCTATGGATGTTTGAGTATAATTGAAGATTTAGAGTTATAATCAAGAAAAAAAGGATTTTGAAAAATTATATGAACAAGGACAATTTCGGTTTTGGTATTACCATTTAATTTTGATTAAAATTGGATGTAACGGAAGATTTTGACTAGAAATTGTTGAAAAAAATATTGGATTTGATATAATTTTATTTATATATACAAGCGGAAAGACGGGCACGGCATTTTTTCGCTCTTTTCGGAGTGTTTTTTATGAAATTTTGATTAAAAATATCCTTATTTATTAATTTTGTTAAGTCTTAACCTAATTTTTTCCCTTTACTAATCCCTTATTAGGTTTGTAATCTATCCTAAAATTTTGCCTCTAAATTTGCATCATATATGTTGTCTGCAGCGACTTAAATTAATTTAATAGTTTTTCTTACCCTAATTTCCATGCAAACTCGGCTACCATAAATAATTTGTTATGAACCATCAACTGCATTAAATTTTGATGTTTAACTATAAAAGTAATAAATAAAATTGATCCGTGCAACAATATAATTTTGTATTCTTTTTATCTTTTTTTCTTTATAATTTTTTTATTATTATTTGATTGTAATATTGTATCTTTAATAATCTAATTTACGTTTATTAATCGACTCATGATCTTATGGGTTAAAGATTATTTATTGGTCTATATTATAGTCGAGAAGACCCGTGCGTCGCACGGATCAAAAATCTAGTAATTATAAATGTTAGTGACTTTCAAATTATAACAAACATAACTAACTATGTTTATTTTTTTCAATGGTTCCAACAATATAGCAAATACAATAAAAATTCTTTTTTTAATGACGCTAACAATATATTTAAACAAAAACTTCATATAAAAAAATGACTTAATATATTTAAATATTTTTCTCAAACCAAACAACTTAATAAAACGACAAAAATATATTTTTAATGTTTAAAAACGACATAAATATATTTAAACAAAAACATCATATAAAAAAAAAACTAAAATAAGTAATTTTTTATAAAAGAAAATAAGTATTTTATTACAAGAAAAATAATAATGCCTTGTTATTTTTTTTTGGTTCAATTTAATTTATTTATTTTTGTGAAGAGTCAATTTAATCCTTGTTATTTTTTTCGTTTCAATTTAATCTCTTAAAAAAAAGTAATACCCAATTTGGTCCCTAGCATTTTTATATGGATGATAATTTAGTGTTTTTTTTAGCCGGAGTTCAAACCTTATACCTTACATATATTATGCATTGTTCATGATAACAAAGGAGTTGGTTTTTCTTTAATTTAAAAATATCAAGGACTTGTTTGATATTATTTTTTGCTGACATTTAAATCGGATGGAAAGAAAATTGTCAAAAGACCAAATTAAATCTTCGCTCTTTCTTTTTATCTTCCTCTTTTTTTGTCCACTCTTTTTCTTTTTTTTCATCTCATTTTCTTCCGAATTTTTCTCTTGGTGCGTTTGATTTGCTAAAAAATGAAGTACAGGACAAAACAACTCCAGTTGTCCAGTGTTTGATTTGTAAAACTGTTTCAGGTACAGGACAAACTGGAGGCAAGACAAAAATTGATATTTTTGTCCCTCACCAAACCACAACACAACTTTTTGTCTTACGTACAAGCTGTCTAAAATACCAAAATAGCATTTTGTCCTCCAAAAATCGTATAAACAAAAAAAAAATTATTCAATGCTATAAAAAATTATCATATACTGTTCTGCCTTGTGTTGTGTTGTTTTGTCTTATACTCTTCTATACAGTACTTATTGTTTTGCAAACCAAACACACCTTTAAATAACTATGACTACGATCAACTACACAATATATGTTCCTCTTCAAAGTTTCACAAGTGATAAACATGTTCCTCTTTAAAGTTTCACAAGTGATAAATAATGTCAAAAATAATAAATATAATTCACACAATTCTATGCTGCTATTAAAAATGTTTAATTATTTGAACAAAGAATGACAACATTGTAAATGATACAAAGAGTAAAGTTTTAAAGGAAAAATGATGTCTAAACTAAAATTTGGTATATATCCCCCTTTATATATAAATATAGATAGATCCGCTTTCCACAATTACAATATTAACAAATAACAATTCTTATTCTTGAAAGTTAAAGCCAAAACCATCCAAAGGAGATGAACCCTCAAATTATGTTTTACTATATAAAAAAAAAACATCTTTTCTTAATAGCTAAACGAGAAATAATAAAGGGTTAAATATGTTTTTAGTACCTATAAATATATCTATTTTTCGTTTTAGTCCTTCTAAAATTTTCCTTTAACTTTTAGTCCCTATAAAATTTTCAATCACTACTTTTAGTCCCTATTTCTAAGTTAACTTTTATATTTTTTAATGAAATTGTGAGAAATGTGTAGAATATTGTAAAAAAAATTCTCCAAAAAAATTAGAATTTCTTATCAAAACATAAATTAAATATGAATTTTTAACCGTAAAAAATATAAAAATTTAAAGTAAATTCATGTTTTGTTAAAATATTCTAATTTTTTTTGGGAGAGATTCTTATAATATTATGAATTTTTCTGCCAAATTTTATTCAAAAATATGAATTCTACATATGAGTTTACTTTAAAAGAGGGACCAACAGTAAAGATCGAAAATTTTAGGGACTAAAAGTTGAAGAAATTTTTTAAAGGGACTAAAATGAAAAGTTGACATATTTATAGGGACTAAAAACATATTTAACCCAATAATAAAACTAGATTGAAGAAACGTGTTTGGGTATTCTGAGCCTGCACCGGGAGTTTAGTATATCAAGCACACATAAATAATTAATAAATAACAATTCTTGCTTTCGGAAGTTAAAATCAAAACCGTCCAGATGAATCCACAAGCTATGTTTTTCTATATAAAAATTTAAAGTCAAAACCGTCCAAAAGAGATGAATCCCCGAGTTATGTTTTACTATATAAAAAATAACTTTATTTATTAGCTAAAACGAGAAATAATAAAAGTAGCGTTGGGGAATTTTGAGCCAAAACCGGTAGCTTGGAATGTCAAGCACATAGAAATAATATAATGTTCACAAATCTAAACAAAATTTCAAGTCAAAATCGATATCATAACTTTCAACCTACGAGAAAATCAAAACCGTCCATAGGAGATGAATTCTCCGGCTATGTTTTACTATATAAAAAGTTAAAGATGAATAAGTTATGTTTTACTATATAAAAAAACTTTAAGTATTAACTAAAACGAGAAATAATAAAACTAGATTGCATAAGCGTGTTGGGGCATTCTGAGCCAAAACTAGCTTAGAATGTCAAGCACATAGGAATAATATAATGTTCACAACTCAAAACAACATTTTCAAGTCAAAATGGATATCATAACTTTCAACCTACGAGAAAATCAAAACCGTCCATAGGAGATGAATTCTCCGGCTATGTTTTACTATATAAAAAGTTAAAGTCAAAACCGTCCAAAAAAGATGAATCCTCGAGATATGTTTTACTATATAAAAAAAAAACTTAGTATTAGCTAAAACTCGTTTACATAAGTGTGTTAGGGCATTCTAAGCCAAAACCGATAGCTTAGAACGTCAGGCGCATAGGAATAATATAATGTTCGCAAATCAAAACAACATTTCCATGTCAAAGTCGACATCATAACTTTCAATCTACGGGTTTCAGCGGCACATGGTCAAAGCGAAATGACAACCGCGGTCGCCAACCATATATAATTACAAATTATATATTTGACAATTGGATGCATAGATCGAATATAGACGGGTCAAGGTATGCTCAAATTAACTTTTTATTCAGCATACAATATAAAATATTAGAGGATGTTGAGATTAAATTCAACTCCTATTAGATCTGCACTTCCTTCACAATTCCAAGTTGATAAGCTCTTATGGAAGTTTATGACAAGTCTCAAGTGCAATTCATGAAACAATTTTACATTAAAAACAGCTCGTCTGAAAAAGAGCTCATTTGGCTAGCAACATTCACACTATCATGTAATGTCTGCTGAGGGCATCTAGGGTTCAGATCTAAAGGTGGTGGAGCAGGCATAAAGGGTGGTGATGGTAACCTTGGGGGGAAGACCTTGATTCTGTTGTACGTGTGGTTGATGGCTCACCGCAATGGAGGATGGTGAGGAGCAAGAGAGATTCAAAATATAGGAAGTTTCATCCCCTATGATGACTCTTCAGCAAGTGGTATCATAACACTTGGGAAAGGCCTAAACATGGTGGGTAGGAACCAAGTCAATCTAGAGAGGAGCTAGCAATGACTAGGGATGAGTTGCCACTTGCCACAAAATATAGACGTTAAGGGAGAAAGTGTGACCCACACTTAAAAGGTAAGTCCATGTTTTTTTTACTTCTTTTACCTACAATATATAATGTGTGAAACGTTATGTGTTCAGTCCATGTTTCTTTGCTTCTTTTACTTGCAATATATAATGTGTGAAATATTGTGTGTTCATTGAAATTCTTTTTTTCTTTTGTGAATGATAAATGTTAGTAGTTAGTTGTTAGATTAGTTTTTTCTCCTTTGTCCATGATTGAACCTAAGACCTCCAACTCTTTAATCCCCTAGCTCATACAAGTTGAGCTACTCAAACCTCAAATATTAATATCCACTAGAATTTAGCTAAGCACCTTTAATGAAAATTTATCTTCCAACCACTCATTTTTACCTAAATGCTCAAACCCAAGACTGGTAAGAAAACAGAGTGCAGATCACCAACATAATATTGAAAATATATCATGAAAGAAACTCTGGAACACCATTGAATTTGAATAGCATAATGTAGAATGTAATATCACACAACAAAGTAAAGATAAAATAGAAATTTATGTATGTGATCCAATAATCCGAAATTTTGAAAACAAATCAACCAATTTTGGACTTGTATAAGCATTTTTTTTTTTCAGAATTCATTACGAAAACTTTCAAACAACAAAATTTTGGTGTTTATACAAAAGTTAATCAAGGAAACAATTGGGTCAAAACTTAATTGTTTCCCTGTCTTCTATCCACTAGCTAGATAAGCAACGAAATCCAAACAAAACAAAAACAAAGTGGAACTATTTTCCATCTAATTGTTTTTTAACTTTGTTTTTGCCACAATTGCATATAATTCTTTCCTTATATGTATGTAACATACAAAGATAAAATCAGCTGCAAGGAATCTGATACACGGAGGCAGTGCACTCCTTGATCTAGGTATGAGCTGCTTCACAGTATAAATTATAAAACATCCCCCAAAGAAACCTGATTTTGTTAAAGCAAAATGCTATTGGTTGTATGATCCTGATGAGAGAACCTTGCGAGAACCAGTCCCCTCCTGATTGCCAACAAGCTTGTTGGATGATAACCTTCGCTTGTACCGTTTAAGAACGGATGCCAAATTTTCCTTCCCCTTTGGGAAAGCCACCTCACCAGCTGCAGTACCTGTGCGTCCTTTCCTGCTAGAGATAGCGATCTCCACATCTTTAATCAGCTCAAGCAACGATGATGCAGTAGTGTATTTTCCCCGGCCTGGTTTTACCGTTGGGGGTAGCATCCCGTTAGAAAGAGGGGGGCTTGACTTTTGCTGGTGCGTGGTTGGAACTTGAAGGCAAAAACATGGTGCCGAAGGAGTTCGAGGCTTCGAAAAAGCTGGTTCGATGATGCCCTGTACATTAAAGCAAGATAAAATAACACACAGAGAAAGGACATGCTAGCGTTATTGAAGAGCATGCTAGGCAATACAATGAGTGATGAATGTATGACATGCTGGACCAATTTCTCCAAGCGATAGATCAACAACAAATGAATACATATTTTAGGATTTTAAAAATAGAATACCACTTTAAGAGCATATAAACAATGGATGTTTTCTCCTTTTTGAGACATGGAACAGACAGCAATCCGTGAGAGTGACTAGCGCTCGTTTCTAAATGTACGAGAAAGCACAGCAAAAATAGACATTCTGACTAGTTACGAAAGCAAATTATTCAGATGATTTACCTGGAGGCGATTGAGCACGTAGGTGTATTTCCCCCATAGCTCTGGCCGACTTTCCAAGAGTGAGAGGTCAAGAATACGGTGGATACACCACACCCCAAAGCTTATTATTAAATCTGCTCTCCATACACATCCCTCCCCACAGTTGGGAACTGAGGAAACCGAAAGACTAGAGGCATTTGCCTCGTTGATTTTCATCGAAGAAACAGATTTCCTATCAGAAGGAAAATAACGAGTGTCACCCATATGAATACCCTGATTCGTTTCCCTAGCTTCAATTTCATAAACAAACTTCTCCCTTGCTGCTACACGATCAATCAGATCCTCATCAATTCCATCATTCTGTTTAAACAACCAATCAGATCCCTCCAGTTTTAAGAGCTTCATAATGGTAAGTCTAACAGACTGAAGAAGTTTCCCCTCTATATCCTCAAATGTAGTTTCTTGAACAATTGCATTAGGCCTGCTTCCCGCACCTTCCATTGCAAAATTATGAATTTTATCAGCAACACCAAACTGCTCAAAAGGCTGTCTAGACCAGAGGGATCCAGTGTCAAAACCAGAACTAAACTGCGAAGAGAGTGCCTCTCTGTATGGAGAGACTTCATCAAAGGCCAAATGAGCTCCTCCGGCTCTTGATCCAGAATTTGAATACAAAGATTGTTCATACCCCATCCTGCCAGCAAAAGAACCATATCCAACAGAACCATCCCATGGTGCATTCTTATCAGACACATAGCCAGCTCTGTGGGGAATGGAGTATCCTGAAATGTCCGGCAAGCTGTGGTACTTCTTAGTGTTAACTGAACTGACTGTATTAGCTGCAGCTCCAGGGGAGCTAGAATCATAATTGGACCTCTCAGTTTGTAGTTGGCGATTTCTAGAGACAGCTACATTTTCAAACCCAGGGGGATGGCCTACACCTGAACCATTATGCAACTTTTTTCCCAAAGTGAATGCAAGGGAATCCCTATAGTTTGGATTACCTGTGGAAGGGGACTTCAGTGATGAAAATGGCATTGAACCATTTATGTTTTCCGAACTTCTATCTTTCACACCCCGGCTAAGATAGGATGCAGTCTGATAACCATGTATTGTAGCTGGCTGATAATCCCAGGCCTCAGATGAATGAAGATTGCGAACACTGGAATAGCGCCTCTCACCAGAATCAGTGAGATTGTGGTTGGAACTTTGTACAAATGCATCCAATAACTGGATGGGACTTGCCCGCACTGAGGAAGAACTCCTTTGAAGACCATATGCAGACTCTGAATTACTTTGCATCCTAGGCTGCTTGGTATAGTCATACGGGCCAGCGTTGATTAAATTGTCGGAAGCTCTACCACCTACAGATACTAAGTATTCAGAATAGTCCTTTCCACATGCATCCATTTTCTGCAAGGAAGCGGTGGGTTTTGAATCTACTCCCATCCCCAGCAAAACATCAATTTTCTTGGCCTTCGCTGCCTGGGTTGCTTGACCATGGAAATCATAAAGCTGTCCCCAAAATTCATCAAGAGTAGCAGCTAGCTGACGTCTTGCAGCACGCCCTAAGCCTTCTATTCTAGATAGACTTCCAAAGCTACCGCCACCGTCATCACTTTTCCCACTAATACTCCTGAATGATGGAGGGCCTTCTGATGTTGATGATGGGGCATTTGCCAAGACAGCTCTAGATGATTCTTCAGTTTCCCATGAGTCTACATCGTCATCATCCCTTTCAACATTAGAATCATCTTCAATTTCCACGGTCTTCTCAATTGGGGCATTTGTTTCAATGATAGTTTTCGTGTCTTCAAGTTTAGAATCAGTACTAGAACTATCATTAGCTACAGTTTTTGATACTATCCCTGAATCAGATGTGGAAACTGATGGTGCAACAGAATGATTCTCCTTTAAAGCATTCACCTGGGGATCAGGTTCCATTACAGTTTCAGGTAGATCAGGACGAAAACTAGCAAGTGATACTTCTGGGTACTCTAATGACCTTGCCAAAGCTGGTTTTGGTTCGTCAGCTTGGAAAGACGCATCTTCGTGACCCACTGTTTCAGTTACATGTGATTCTTCACCATCAACCAGCGGATTTAGTACAGCCTCTGGCATATCCCAGTTTAAGACCTGAGCATTTAATTGAATGCTGGCAGATCTTAAAGGTGTGGTTAGTAACCGAAGCATGAAACATATTGATAAAAAACCAGCAATGAGAAGAACTGAATACGAGACAGACACTCCATTCCCCACATTCAACCTCAAATCAACCGCCCAATCACTGTTGCCAAATATCATTTCTACCAAAAAGAAGATATTCAGGCCAAGCATCCCAAGGAATACGATCAATGCCAAAATCTCCAGAGACTGGGAGATCTTGTGTGCACCCATTACTGATCTAGACGTGGCAACTCGAAAAAGAGGAATCACAGACGACGGAAGCTGCAAAGCTACTAAAACCTGAGTGAAAATAAGTATCTGATACATCCCTTCAGCTCCTGAACTCCAGACACAGTAAAGGGCGGGCAGCACAGCAATCACTCTAATAGTCACATAATGAAGCCAACCTGGTATGTCTAGTTTTAAGAAACCATTAACTACAACTTCTCCACCTAAATTCCAAGTTAATGCTGTAGTTTGATTGGCAAGAAACAGAATGAGTACAAAGCCAAGCAGGGCTGGGCTGTGTAACACCTGCCACAAGAACCACATAATTATATTTTCTCGGAATGCGGGAAAAAAAAAAAATTATGTAAATCAATTATGTAGGTAAAGGATACCTGTTCCGTTGGTGACAGTGCATCCTGAAAAGTATGCAAAACAGAACCTGTACTGTAGTACTCATTTGCTGACGCGGTCATCAGAATATTATTTACCAAATAAAGGCCACTGAAGACACATAAGATGGCCAAAAAATGGTTATGACACAATGCATCTTTAGAAATGTTTGTCGGTCCCTGATGCCACTGCAAAAAGAAAATGAAATATCAAATTGAAAAAACTCAAAACTACAACCAAATATGACAGAACATGATATACAATTTTTCCCCTCTAGGTGCATGGCTGATGAAAAGTGTGAGAGAAATTATCAGATCAGAGACGACATCTTTCTTATGAGAAAAAGCCACATAGATCAAGAGATTGGTGTATTTAATTATAATTTATAAGAAACCTACTGGGGGACTAACACTAAATTCTGTACGCAAAAAAAAAAAAAAAAACTATCTTTGAAGGACCATAAGTTTGAAAATTTGCAAAGCACCTTTTTTCCCATTTAAAATGTACCATTACAATGTTCCAAGTTCATTTCCTATCTTCCTCATGTAAGACACTACTGATGAACATCCTCGTAGTAAGAGAATTGATAGGCATGAATCTAAAAATCCTATTAAATATTTATTGAAGACCCTTCATAAATATTGGATAACAACAGGTACTAGTCCAAACAAATACTAGCCTACAATTGAAACATACATCTCCACTAACAAAAATATCTAAAACAATACTAATTTTATTTTCTGCATGGAATTCCAATTTAAAATTGTTCATGGTTCATGCCTGTCAGCGAGCCATTAATACCAACAACACGCAATTACTAAAACCATACTTGAGACAAGTAAAAGGATACCATAATTTACTTGTATCATATGGCTTTATAAAAAAAAGAATTTTAAGCATCTTTTATTTTGATCTTGACCATTCAAATATGCAAGGGCACAAATAATATTCAAATGTTATTAGACAAAACGAGGATCTAATGATATAATTGTAGCGAGACAAAATCAAAAGAACCACTCACTATACAAGATTTTTGAAACAAGTACACAACCAAGTTAGAATAATAAGTGATTACAAAATTTAGCTTTCTGGAAAAAAGAGAAAATTAATGACCAGTAGCACACAATCCTTATTGATTTTATCAAAATATTCATTAAAAATAAAAAAAAACTCCAGCAGTAAGGCAATCGCCCATGCAAATCTGGTAATTTATACAACAGTCAGACGTTTCATCTTTACAAACAAGCAGAAGATGAGGTGCAAATAAACCCACACGCAAATAAAAGATATTTTCTTGGAAGCTTGCCATAGACACAGACATTTCAGTACATTTGCATTGCATGAACGAAAATTGAGAATGAGATGAAAGAATACCTGTACAATAGAAGAATGAAGGTAAAAGTTGTGAGGCACAAGAGTTGCTCCGAGAAGACTCATCAGCATAAATGCACTCTCCCCACTTAACTTTATTAGTATTCCATTCATGGAAACTGGAACTTCTGATTGGATAAATACTCCAAGTATAAAAGAAAGTAATACAAAGCCTGCCACAAACTGTCCTAGGAATTTTGCCTTCTCAATGTCCTACGCAAAGGCGATATAATAAGTCTAGTGTTGATCAACAAGGTATGGTGAATAAGTGAAGAGTGATACTTACAAAAAGGGCAGCAAGAAGAATATGAAAAACAGCACCAGTGGCAGTTAAAAAGACACAGGTGAACAAGTCCCACCCAAAAATAAGATTTAATCCTTGTGCCATGCCCAAGATCTTGCAAAACAGTTTAAACCACAGTTTCAAGTCAAAACAAATTTGACAAATAGCAGATGACTATGTGTAAATCAAATTCACAGGATATTTAACGTTGATCAAGAGCAAGAGAATTACCATGTTAAGATCTAGCATAATCACGGACAGTTCTGCTTGAATTCCAAGGAGAAGGCATGTCCATGTATCATATTCATCACTGCAAATCTTTAGTTAAAAAATGAGAAATTAGTATATAAACAAAGCATACAAACCAAACTAAGTGCATTCATCAAATTCTATCCGAACTTGCATATGTAAACATCATATTTTCTACATGAGATTGAAGAAGAAATACAGAAAAGACAAAAACTCGCAATAGACTAGATACCAATTAAATAAGCAGACTGAGAGAAAACCACTCAGTCTGGCTCACAATTCTTAACCACCACAATTGGACTAGTGTCAACAGGGTAAGAAAAGAAAACCACTGGGAGCATAAGAAAGAAACATGGGGAGGAACAGGATAATCTCGTTCGTTTTATTTAATTATACTTTTAAGATGGAAGAAGAAAAGAAAAAATATCAATGTAACAATGCAATTTCCAGTTCCATAGAAACTTCCAAATTTAGTCTGTCAACTCAATTAGATTAACAAAATGCACTGACAGAAGATTGATGTGAACAACAATTAATTTTTGAAGGTTCATTTCTTCTTGATACGTGACGACTTCTTCTCAATAGCAAGGTGCTACATTAAATAGTATAATATAACTTGAAAAATTGTTGGAAAATAAAACGGATAGGTTTTATTCGGGGACGGGGTTAAAGCAGTTCAGAGTTCAAGAGCTTTTCAAACATAAAAATCGTACTGCATGATGGGTGTAATTTTATTAACCCTAAAGTGAATGACATGATACCTGAGCAAGATCTTGTCCAGTGATTACACCAACCCTTGCAGATAAGTACTGACAAAAGATAGCGGCAAAATTGAAAATTAGCGTAAAAGCCACCAGATTAAAACCAAACCTCGCACCACCTTCTATACTTGCCACCCACTTTCCAGGGTCAACATATCCTATCGAAATCAAAAGCGCGGGTATAACAGCCGGAAGTGCGCGGATAAGAAAACCAGGAGGGGGATTAGTACTCAATGTCTCTGCCTCCATTTTACTCTTCCTCTGTTCAGAACTCAACGCCTCTGTTGCCATTTTCCTCTATGATACAGCCCCAATTACAACGCCCAGAAAAATACGACAAATACTTCAAAGTAGCTAAAACTTTCAACGACCAATAAATAATTATACAACTATATCTCAACTATATTTCTATCGAAAGACTATATATTACAAGCCAATCTTTGAAAAATAAGCTGCTCCAATTTAAACTATAATTTAGTCAACTTATAAAACTCGAAAGGATTTGCAATTTGCAAACAATTTCACAAAAAGCATATCCCTATACCAGCATCCTATCACCAGTCAATAACAGAATCAACTGCTAACTATGATCATATGATACAAATCTGATATTTTCGATCAAGTCAACCTATGTCCCATCACACACAAAATTCACAACACCCCAATTAACAATTTCAATCAAAATTGATATCAACCCTTTTCACATAGAGCTATGATGATCCTCAATTATAGTCCAAGTAACGATCTTTTCGAAAAACGAATCAATTTTCAAATCCTGCATCAATCAAATTGATGAATATAACAACATCAGTATCAAAACAGATTAATACTATCAGCATTAAAGAATCAAGTGTTATAATTATCCAAATTAGATTACAACAATTAATGCTATGAATTTATGAAATCAAAAAAAAAAAAAAAAAAAACTTGTACTTTTTTGAGTTTAACCGAAGCAAGTGTAAGCAAAAAGAAAACAAGTCTCAATAATGAAATTCAAATAAAAAACAAAAAAGAAACCGACTTTATGAAAAATCATGAGAATCAGAGCCAGAGAAAATATCTTACAGTAAATTAAAAAAAAGTGTTGAAAGTTGAAAAATGAAGACAAGTGGCGAAAGATAATTGAGTAAACGAAAGTAAAACCCTTAACCCTACACAGTGAAAAAAACTGAAACTGAAACAATAACAATAACAATCAATGAAAAACGAAAGCGTGGATCTGATGCAGGTGGTGAAGAACATTTGCACAAATTCCAAGGTTGATTATGATTTTGATTACCGTAGAATTAGGGTTCTGCTACTATAATCTCTTGTTTCTTCTGCGAACTAGATCTTAGAACTATAAAACTTTGATGATGGAACTATGGGTATGATAATGATTTTTAATTTTATATGTAAGAGTTTTTGATAATTGATTGATGAGTATAGTTTAATACTATTATTTTATGTGTACTATCAAGAGAGAGAATAAGGATGAAAGGGGTTATAAAAATAATGAAAATTTATGTATGGGTTGGGGTTTCAAGATGAAGAGAGAGAGAGAGAAAGTTCAAGTGGAGTACTATGTATCTTCAAGTGTTAAAAGGAGACTAGAAAGCTCTCAATAAAGACAGATATCGTTTTTCTTTATTTAGCCGATAATGTTCACAAGTTATGCACATTTTATTTTGTTTGGCTTATCAAATTTGTATTAGGTTTACATCTTTTTGATAAAACTCGTATAAATTATAATCAATTAAAAAAAGTGTGTCATAACGAAGTTACGTTTGAATGTCGTTGAATTTAATATTATTCATGTCTTTGTTTTTATCTCTATTTTGATCATTTATGAGAAAGAACATAATCATAAGCATATGATTGTTATAAAAATGTTTGCTTTAACAAGAGTATAGACAACCATATTCATTTGTCGTCAAATAAACTTAAATTTAAAGATGTTAGAAGAACTTAAGAGATTTCTAATCTTAGTAATAATAGCATTTAACTCATATATGTTTAAGTATCAACTTAATTTAATTGTATATATTTGTTTTTCTTTGTGTAATTTGTTTAGTTTAATAGAGGTACTACAAATAGCCAGTTTATATATTTTGAATGCTAGTGCTTATATTTCTCATTTAATATAAAACCAACTTGTCCCGACAAAGTTATAGTTTTCAAGTTTTTTTTTAATTTAAAGTCATCTTATCAAACAGTTTTAATTTTAAAAGGTTATCTTTTAAAATAAGTATGATTCATTGGCTTTATCTAATGTACACATCTAAATTAGTATTACACCGTACGCAACTTTATTTTTCACCGTTAAATCAATAAATCACATTATATCATATTTAATTCAACAGAGAGATTTGTTAATTCAATAGTGAATACAAGTTTTTGTATGATGTAAAATTTATCTCAACCATAAATTCAATCTGAATTATTTTAGATTGTAAAAATAAATTTTACAATTTGATAAATTAGTTTTCTTCGAATGAATCCTCTCAATTTTTTCTCTTATGTTTTCTTAATTTTCACATCTCAATTCTTAAATGACTTTTCTCCTTTCTTTTTCAAATTCAAATCTTACTATCCTTTTATATTTCATTGCTATAGATTTCCACATTAATCCTAGTTTTCTCCGTGTTTTAAAAAGCTATCTTTTAAAATAAGTACTATGATTTATTTTAGATATTATTAATTTAGGGAAAGAAAATATATCATGTTGGCAGCCTTACTAAGTTTTTTTTTTATAAGAACCTTGCTGGAGTATTTACCAAGTTGTACTATCAAGCAAATCTATGAAATGTCTGCAAGTAATAAATAGCAATGTAGTTGTGATTTTGTTTATTATCCATTCTTCCTAATTAAGATATCATGTACCATTTGGTAGAGTACTTTTTTGGATTGCAAAGAAGGATGGGCAAATGGGTCAACCCAACGGATAAGGTGTTTCTTAATAACTGCTCGTATGGAGACCAGGATGCAAGATTACTGCACTTTCTTATAAGGTGAGATAAGTTTTAAATCCTATAAATATATTGTATTTTGTATTTAGTTTCTCTAATTTTTTTTCTTTAAACAACAATACTGTAAATATTTTCGATCAGCATTTTCGACTATTGTTTTTAAGTTAACTTATGTGTATGCTTTTAAATTTTGAATTATTTTTTGTAGTCATGTTTAAAATATTATAAAAAGGAGAATTTTTAAGTACCTTCAAATTTGGTTCGGTGTTAATACGAACAAAATTGATTCAAAAATTTATTTATTTTTAAATAAAATCACACAAAAATATGACATGGCATTGGATAATTGTATCACTATGTTCATCTTATAAAAATTTCTCATACAACCAAACTTGAGGTACCACTATGTTCATCTTATAAAAATTTCTCTTACAAAAAGTTTAGAATTTTTTAAAAAGGGACAAATTAAAGTTGAATTTTTAAGTTTTCTGTGCTAAAAAATAAATATTAAATTCATCTTTTGTTAAAACATTCTAAACTTTTGTGGGAGAAAATCTTAAAATATTATAAACATGTCTGCAAAAACTCATCAAAAAATATGAATGGACAGATGAGTTGACATTAAAAACAAGGGTCTTGCTAACCGATGCCCTTGGGGCACTGGTTAAGCATATCATAACAAAAATTTATACCATAACCGATGTCCTTGCTTTTGACATTATTATCAATTAATTACACAATTTCAATGCATTAACTACTATATAATTTCCTTTTTCATATTCTTAACCAGTGCCCCGAGGGCATTGGTTAGCATTTCCCTAAAAACAATGACAAAAAATGTTGATCGAAAACATTTGAATGATCTTTGTTTTGATTAAAGCCATTAGGAGCCGATGTATTTCCCAAACTAGACGACTTTAGGTGTCATGGTCTTTTTGGTATAGACCATTTGGTTGTACGGACAGAAGGTATTATATGAATGTTACAGAGGTATGAAGACCAGCCACAATGAAGAGATGAAGTCTAGACAACTTAGAGAAAATTTTTTCCCAAAGCTCAATCACGTTTCAAAGTTTGAATTTCAATGAAGAGGTAAATATGTCAAGTGCAAGGAAGTCTAAAATGCACACGCCCAGCTCAAGAATCATGTGTGCAATGCACATACTAAAGCAAGAACAGAGGAAATTGTCCCATACAATACATCTGTGTATAGGAAGCCAGGTCTAAAATAGGTCAACAAGTTGGTGTCTTGGCCTAGAGGTCATAAAATTCGGGATTTTGCTTATTTTTTCGAGGAAGATGGAAAATCGACTATGGAGCACATCAGAAGGTTTACTACACAGTGTGATCAGGGAAACCAAAATGAATTCCAAAATTTACAATTGTCACCTTTATTGTTGACAAGAACGATAAACACGTGGTATAATTTTACCCTGCCAAACTCGACCCAAACAAGAGAAAACAAGGAAATGTGTTTCCAAGATAGGTTATGTTTGCCTTATACATAAGTTATGTTTGTCGACTTAATGAATCTCAAACGACAAGTAGATGAATCGGTTTCTAAATTCATTAAAAGGTTCAAAAGAACAACTGAGAAATCCTCAGTTTGATTTCCTGACGCTGAATATGCACCAATGGTCGTCCACGACATGCGCCACATCTAAAAGAGAAATTGATTAGATGAGCCTACCATTATTCGAACAAATTGGCTTCATAAGGAGCGCATATAGATAAATACATTCTAGAAAGAGGAAAAAGGTGTGCTAGTTGAGGCAAAGATCCACACCTAGCTTCCACGATTGAGAGCGAGGATTTTGATGATGATATTTTAGCTAATCACATGACAGATATTCTAACGGCTGAAATTGTGAAAGGAATAAACTAAATGTTTCTAACTTGGATTCCACCAAAGGGAAGGTCACAAGTTCATCAAAAAACCAAACTGAATGTGCCTTTGACATGCCAAAGATAAGAAGATTTAGTTATTAGATGGTCATCAGATTCCTCCAGCCTTGGAGATCAAAGGCAAAAGGTATTGCAAATGGCATAACTCATATAACCACTTCTTTTGAAGAGTCGTCAAAATGGCTACTAAGGTAGGCAATTTAAGTTAGTAGAGAAAGGTATAGCAAAAGTGTTTGTTGATATTGTTCATTTCCTAAACATGGAGACTATCGTGGTATATTTTCTGAACTAACAAGGTTTAGAACAACGGGTTAATGAAATAAAATGGTCAAGCAGGTTTGACTCCATATTAACCAAATCTGTAAATGGAGGTGAGTAAACGAATAAGATGTTGGTACTCGATAGGCTAGCAACCACTATACAATCTCAACAGTTTTTAACATATGACTCATTATTAGAGTTAGAATATTTGTTAAACTGGTCGGAAACATGCACAATATAAATGAGGGTATGTGATATTATGTGAATTAGCAAGGAATAAGGTGATGATATGCAGTAATTGAATACATTAAGGCACTCGTTTGGAGACTTTAAAGGTTAGTCAACAAAACCAAGAATTTAGAGAAAAGCGTTGACCATCATGGCACAAGATCCCTTGTAAGATATTAAACTAACAACTCCTAAAGAGCCTAGGATAACAAAAGTTGGTGGTTTCCTAAAAGAAGAGGAAAATTATCAATTTGTTGGGATAATCATGTGATACAAAAAAAAAAACTATAAATGATTCTTCACTTTCCCACGAGTCTACATCCTCGTCATCCCTTTCAACATCTAAATCATCTTCAATTTTCACAGTCTTCCCAATTGGGGCATTTGTTTCAATTATAGTTTTCGTGTCTTCAAGTTTAGAATCAAAACTATCATTAGCTACAGTTTTTTATATTGTCCTTGAATCTGATATGGAAACTGATGGTGTAACATAATGATTCTCCTTTAAAGCATTCACACGGGGATTATATTCCATCATAGTCTCAGGTAGATCAGGACGAAAAGTAGCAAGTGATACTTCTAGGTACTCTAATGACCTTGCTAAAGCTGGTTTTGGTTCGTCAGCTTGGAAAGATGCATCTTCATGACCCATTATTTCAGTTACATGTGATTCTTCACCATCAACCAGCGGATTCGGTACAACCTCTAACATATCCAAGTTTAAGACTTGAGCATTTAATTGAATGCTTGCAGATCTTGAAGGTGTGGAAGTTAACCGAAGCATCAAACATATTGATACAAAACCAGCAATGAGAGGCAGACACGCCATTCTCCACATTCCACCTCTAATCACTCGCCCAATCAATGTTGCCAAATATCATTTCTACCAAAAAGATGATATTCAGTCCAAGTATTCCAAGGAATATGATCAATGCCAAAATCTCCACAACTAGGAGATCTTGTGTGCACCCATTATTAATCTAGACATAGCACTCAAAAAAGAGTAATCACAAAATGTGGAAGTTTCATATGTACTAAAACATGAGTGAATATAAGTAGTTGATACATCCCTTTAGCTCTTGAACTCCAAACACAATATAGGGTATGTAATTGATAAGTGCTCAAAAGTAACATATTTCATGTGTGAATCTAGACAAATTAGTGACTTGTTTTGCAAGTAATCTAAGGAAAAGCTACCATTTGAGTGTAATTTTACCATTTATGCTTTACATGCCTGATTCTACCCAATTTATGCAGGAAATGACAAGCAAGGGCGAAAAGAAGGAAGTTCCTGAACCAAGGTCCGTTCGCTTAAGCGAACCACTGTTCGCTTAAGCGAACTCGTTACATAAGCATCAGACTGATTCGCTTACCAACACACTTTCAGTTCGCTCATGAAGGAAGGCCAGTTCGCTTAAGCGGACTCTTGTTTGCTTAAGCAAACAAGTTTCAGAGAGCTCCAGGAAAGTTCGCTCACACGTTCGCTTATAGTTCGCTTGAGCGAAGTTCATCAATCTTCAGAAGATAAGGAACACATGGCAGCTCCTCAATGGACAACGGATGATTCCCTTGATGTTCGCTTAAGCGAATTGAGCTTCGCTTAAGCGAACTTGCACGAAGACAGCCCATATAAATAGTTTTCTCTCTTTTTCCCAATTAACTTTTACTGTTTTATTCATAATTTTCTGGTTTTTAGAGAGATACTAGGGCTTTTCTAGAGAGAGAAACACAAAGCAAGGTAGTTAGGAGTAGATTCAAGCCAAGATTTGTTAAGACATCATGAATCTTGTCATGGAATCTTCATCTTTTCTTCATCCTTTGCAAAGCTATCATAGACATATGTAGCTACATCTACTCTTGTGGATTTGAGGTATTCAAACAAGCTATTATGTAATCTTTTGATAATTTATTATATGGTTCTAGCTATTTATTCAATATTGTTGTTATTCTTGCATCTATTGTTTTATTGAGATTCAAAATGATATGGACACATACTTTTGAATCTAGAAATAGAATAACAATCTATCTTAAGTTATCACTCTAGACATGTATGTTAATATTTGATAATCACTTTTAATCTAGAACTTAATGCTTTTGGGTCATTTAATCGGTTGGGAAATCGTCGATTAAACGATCTGATTTACTTTGTGATCGTTTAAATGTTTGGGAAATCGATGTTTAAACGATCCCTTAGAAATAACGATGTCATTTGGACACAAATGATATTGTCGAGTGATTGTGATAATATCGTCTAAAAAGCTAGAATCTGTTAATCGATCAAGAGATTGCCGCTGTTACGCTTGGTTGATGTCTCTAACCACAAGCGAAATAGCTCTATTTCTTCTCGTTTTACTTTTATGTCGAATAGGAAAATAGTTTTACACAAACAAACAATTTATACCCAAACACTTAATATGATAAATGGTGTTTAAATGCTTATGATATACGCAACTCTCTGTGGATACGATCCTATTATACTCACGTATAGTTAGGTAAATGACATGTAAAAATCTTACATCAGTAACACAATATTAACTCTAATTGTCACATAATGAAGTCAGCCTTAAATATCTAGTTTTAAGAAACCATTCCTACTACTTCTCCACATAAACTCCAAGTTAATTTTGTACCTTGATTTGGAAGAAAAAAAATGAGTACACAACAAAATAAAGTTTTAGGTTATGTAACACTTACAACAAAAATCAAAGAATCACATTTTCTCATAATGCGAACTAATTTTTTTAATGTAAATCAACTGTGCGTGTCTGTTTGCATGTGCGAATTTTTTTTCTTTTCATGACAAACATTTTTTTGTTATATGTGTAACGCAACCCAATAACTCTACTTGCTTTTGTCCTTGTTTTATTTCTTGTAAATCAAACTACCATATTAACTTCGAGTTTAGGAGGAGAAGTGGTTGTGAATGGTTTCTTAAAACTAGATATTACAGGTTGGCTTTATTATGTGACAATTATAGTGATTGTTGTCCATCTTACCCTTTATTGTGTTAGTAGTTTAGGAGTTTAAGGGATGTATCAGCTACTTATATTCACCCAAGTTTTATTAGCATTGCAACTTCCATCTTATGTGATTCCCTTTTTTCGAGTTGCTATGTCAAGATCAATAATGGGTGCACACAAGATTTCACAATTTGCAGAGCTTTCATCATTTATCATATTCATCAGGATGCTTGGCTTAAATATCGTCTTTTCGGTATAAATGATACTTGGAAATAATGATTGTATGGGTGATTTGAGGTATTAATGATGGGAATGGTATGTCTATTTCGTATTCAATTCTTCTCGTTGCTGGTTTTATATTAATATGTTTTATGCTTTGATTAGCTACCGCACTTTTAAGATATGCCAACATTCAATTAAATGTTCAGGTGTTAAATTGGATATGTCGGTTGATGATGAAGAATCATATATAACAGAAATATTATGTCATGAAGATGCATCTTTTCAAATCGACGAACCAAAACCAGCTCTAGTAAGATCATTAGAGTTCCCAGAAGTATCACTTGCAAATTTTTGGCCTGATTTACCTGAAATTGTAATGGAACATGATCCCTAGGTGAATTCTTTAAAGGAGAATCATTATGTTACACCATCACTTTCCACATCATATTTAGGGACAATATCAACTGCGGTTAATGATAGTTCTGATTCTAGACTTGAAGATGCGAAAACTATAATTGAAACAAATGCCCCAATTGAGAAGACTGTGGAAATTAATGATGATTCAAATGTTGAAAGGGATGATGATGAGTAGACTTGTGGGAAACTAAAGAATCATTTATAGCTTTTTTGTATCGCATGATTATCCCAACAAATTGATCATTTTCCTCTTCTTTTAGGAAACCACCAACTTTTGTTATCCTAGGCCTTTTAGGAGTTGTTATGTTAACATCTTACAAGGGATCTTGTGCCTTGATGGTCAACAATTTTCTCTGAATTCTTGGTTTGGCTGACTAACCTTAAAAGTCTTCAAACGAGGGCCTTGATTTATTCAATTACTGTATCTCATCACCTTATTCCTAGCTAGTTGACATAGTAACACATACCCTTATTTCTATTGTGCATGTTTCCAATCAGTTTAACAAATATGGTAACTCTAATGATGAGTCATATGTTAAAATCTGTTGAGAGGGTTTAGCGGTGGCTAGACTATCGAGTACCAACGTCTTATCCGTCTACTCACCTTCGTTTATAGATTCAGTTAATTTGGAGTCAAATGAATTGATAATTTTTCTCTTCAGCCATGAAACCATAAACTTTCATCATACTAGGCTATTTAGGAGTTTCCATGTTATTGTCATCCAAGGGGTTTGACGCCATGATGGTAAATAGTTTTCTCTGAATTAGAATTCAATTAAATAACCTTAAAATTCTCCAAACGAGGGCTCAGATGTATTCAATCAGTTTAACAAATCTTGTTAATATGTTGATGAGTCATTTGTGAAAGAACTACTAAGAGGCTTTAGCGATTGCTAGCCTATCGAGTACCAACATCTTATATGTTTGCTTGCCTCCATGTAAGGATTCAGCTAATATGATTGTGAGTCATCATAACTCCAAACTTGAATTGTTGTTTGTCCTCAAGGAACATGCTTACGAAATAAAAATTTGAAGTAAGATAACAATCTTTATTAACTGATAACAATCTCAAATTGTAACATTGATCCGAAAATAGAATCATCGATTTCACTTACAAATGTTCATGCTCAACAAACACTTCCATTTTAAAGAATTCAATCATGACAAGTCCACGGGGATCCTAACAAAATAACAACCAACTCAACTTTTTCTTTAAGACTCATTTATTCTCACAAAAATTTGATAGGGTAACAATATAATCAACATACAAATACAAGTTTACCATAGGCTTGAAAATATTCTAAATAGCTAATCAAAATTTATATAAAACACACGCTTTTGAGGTTTTTTAATGATATTACTTGCCTTGGGTAAATGTGGGATACTTTTGACATATGACTCATCATTAGATTTATAAGATTTGTTAAACTAATTGGAAACATCCACAATAGAAATAAGGGGAATGTGATAATATGTTAACTAGCAAGGAAGAAGGTGATGAGATGCAACTAATTGGAAATATTGCATCAATATTGAGCTATAGAAAGCATTTTCCCAACACAGTGACTTCAGTTAAAAAAAATCTCAAATTAAGATGGAGAAACGTAGTATATATGAAGAGGCATGATGCAGTTAGTGTTGTCAAGAAATGAACAACTAAAGAGATGCATATAAAATGCTTTGATTGAAAATCAAGATATTTTGGTACTTTGTATGTCCTTGGTGCAGGGTGGTCTTCATATCACACAATAGGTCATAGCCTGAACCTTCGGGGCCTCCAATCATGCACATTGCGCAACTTTACATTTTTCACCATTTTTTAAGTTAAATTAGACTTTGGTGTCTTCATGAAAGTTGTATATATAGTTGCTATCTATCATATGCGACTAATTTCACTCCATTTAGAGATCTACAGCTCCAAATATGATTAAATCACCACACATGGGTCATGTTGCTTTTCACCAAAAATCAACATTGCGCTAAACCAAAATAGACAACGAAGCTATGTAAAATATAAGGTTAATCAAGAAGATGAAATTATGAAAATCTATCTACCTCCAAGAACCATTTATTCAGAATAACTTGCAACTCTCAAAAGAGAAATACCAAGTAATGTCTAATATCAAGTTGAATATCTCATTCATAGGTGAAATACTCTCTCAATTTTTTTCTCTCAATATATAATCTTTCTTTCTCTTTCAAATCTAAACACAGTGAGTGTGTGCTATCAAGAATAGTATTCTTTATAGCTTTATATATTTCTGATTATGCTTATAAAAAAAAATCTGATTATTGTACCTTCGTAAGTTCTTTATAGCTTCCGTGTTAAAGAGCAATTGCCACAGATCAAATTTTGCAGTCCATTGTTTGGCCCAGCAATGAAATTACCATTTAATTTCATTTTGAAACCTTCCTTTTCCACCCTATTTAATTTCTGGCGCACCCTATACAGGTCGGATTATAATATTCAAATAGAAAAAAAAATCATAAAATCCTCCAAAACACGTTAAACATTTCGAATTTTAGAATTTAAACAAGATGCGCGAAAAACGCACAGGGTAGAAAAATAATAGCCTTTTATTTTTTAGTTAAAAATGCCATCCAGCAGAACAAGTTGAAAAAGGCCTGTTTGTGGAATTCAAAAGGTTTAGACCCAAGTATTTTTAGCCCAAATGTGTCCCAAATACAAGTAACCAGAATTGATGATCTGCTCTCAAGAAGAAAAAAAAAAACAAAATTGATGATCTATAAAGATGATACATAAGCAAATGAATCTACTGTACTTGCATAAATACTTTGTTTTATGAAATATGCATAAATAAATGCATTGTGATCTCATTGTCTTAATTTATAACATAGATATAAAATGGTTGTTACTGTTAAGAGTTTAAAATGTACAAAAGTGTGTTATTTGGGTTGGTTTAACCATGTTCTCATATATTAGGACCGTTTAATAGACATGAGATAATTAGATGTGATAAACTATCAAACTCTTAGATTGGGTTAGAAACAAATATTGAATAAGAAAATGTCCTTGACCAAAAAAAAAAAATGTTGGGCTTTTAGCCCTCTTTATAATAAAAAAAAAAGAAAAGAAAAGAAAATGTTAATAAAATTAAAAATATATAAATATTAATCCAAATCAATATAATTAATATTATTAATAACTAATTGACTTTTGTTAAAAAAAAAACACTAATTGACTTAATTGAATTTTTAATGCCCTATTTATTTTATTTTTAGATTCAAATGAGATGTTCGGGGTTCGAACCCTAATCCCTGCATATAATAATGCATGTCCCATTTTATCTCTCTCTGTCTCTGACCCGTGAAAAAAGAGACAAATAAGTTCGTCATAAAATGATTGTCCAAATATCATTACTCGTAATTTTAAGCCATCTCAATACTTTTGTTTCTCGTAATTTTAAGCCATCTCAATACTTTTGTTTCAAATGCTAGCTTGAAATAATTCACTTAATAGTCTTTTCTTAAAGAAATCTTGGCTTCTTCGAATGAATTTGAATTACAACATATGAATTTAATATCAGTGTGAATGTTCTTGAATTTGAAACGTAATTTCTTGAAGATATCTTTTCACGTTTTTCGTCCTTCTTATTATGATTCAATCTTATTACAATCAGTGTGATAAATGCTTATTATAACGAATACAAAAGAGAAAATGCTTGTTTGAAATGAAAGCTGATCCATTTTTACATAAAAGATAAATAAAAGTTGTATTAACTATAAGCTTTAGAACTCGACTTGAAGCAATCTTGTTAAGTTTAGAACCAAAAGAAGTGATTGCAATGAAGCAGTGCACATTTATGAGTTTATTGTTGTTCTTGGTTTTTTTTTAAACAGGTTGTTGTTGTTCTTGGCTTAATAATAATATGTGCCTATATAGCTTGATGAGTCCTCAATTTAAAGGCAATAGTTGTTGCAATTAAAAACTGGAAGAAAAAAAAAATAAAAAACCTCAAATTATAGTCCTCAATTTAAACTCAAATTAGAGTAGAAAAATAGATACAATACAATTCCAAAATCTTATAAAAAGTCCTCAACTATAATACCTTGAAGGAGGCATTGAAGCAGTAATTGCCAAAGATCCTGAAATGAAAAGAAAAAGGAGTGATTGTGAATTTATATGGAAAGCGGCAAAGAAAAAATAAAGAAGGAAGAGAGAAAGGTTTAATGGGAAGGAACCTCGAGAAAAATCATAGATAGGTAAAGAAACAAAAAACAAAGGAAAATATTAGAGATTTTGTTGAGGTAGCATGGATAATCATAAATGAATGATGCAAATTTAGAGCCAAAATTTTAGGGTTGAGGATTAACATTTAACCATGCAAATTTAGAACCAAAATTTTAGCAAGTTGTTGCAAACCGGATTAGTGAAGGAAGAGAAAAAATTAGGTTAAGACTTAACAAAATTAATAAATAGAGGAAGGATGAAAAACATATATGATGCAAATTTAGAGCCAAAATTTGAAGACAAAGTTGTTGCAAACCTAATAAGGGATTAATGGAGAGAAAAAAATTAGGTTAAAACTTAACAAAATTAATAAATAAAGATTTTTGGTCTATCCAATATCGCATACTTTATGTTGTAAACTTGGTCACAACCCAGATTTTTAGTCAAAACAATGGTGATCTTTTTGCTCTAAACGAGGTAATTGATCTTCCTTATTTTAATTATGAATAGAAATACAGTTTTTGAGGCAAAAAAAAATCACAAATTTTGAAACCAATAATCATCATTTTTAGAACCAAGATATAGAGATGCAGTGTAAAACCATTTTATATTTGTATCTCCTAACTTGTAAAATTATACACTATCTTTTTTTTTAGTTTAAAAATTAACCTCTATCTAAAATGTAATATAAATAAAAATAGATTAAACCACGAATATTCAAAAAATATAGTTTTTTTTTTTGTGTACTTTAAATAAATATAGTTGATTGAGTCTATATTGCTTATGTTACACTTCATGACTAATAAATTAGTTCTTTGGAAGCGTATGAAGTTGTAAGTGCAGTGGTGATACCACTGGAACCATTCCTGAAAAAAATTAGCTACTCTAATTCTAAGGTTTTTAATATGAAATTTTAGATTTAATGTAAAAGAAGCGGGTGCAAAAAGGAAATGAACGAAGTGGATATGAAATAAACATCTTGTAGGCAAAATTCATTCAAAATTTGAATTTATTTTGAAATAAATTGATATAAAAATATGATAATATTGAATAATCGAACGATGTGTATATACCAAACTAAACTTCAAGTTCAAGGTACCAATATGTTCATCATTTAATTTATAGTGATTTTAATCTACCTTTTTTTTTTTTTTGAATAAATTTTTTAATCTACCTTATTGAATCCAAGCTAGCTCGTGTGATATATATGTCGTGCAAATTTGTTCAAGTTGTAATCACAGTCATAAGTATTGGATAAATAGATTAAAACCGTAATGATTAGAAAGTGCATGCATGTACGAGACATACACTTTTTATACTTAATTAGACTTCCTATATACTGTAACATCATATACCCATCCTAGCCTAGGAATATGTCTTGCAAGCTAAGCCAAACAGAAAAACAAACAGAAATTAATTAAGCAGGCTTTCATACATTAATGCTAATCGATACAAAAAAATTATTCATTACCATGATGGACTATTGCTTTGATATCATAGTTCTTGCATGCTTGCCTAGTTACATTCAATTTGATATACCTTGGATGGAATGGACAATATACACATATGAATGAATGGAATTGATGATATATGATTTCTCCGATATATAATTCACACCACACCTATGTCTACTTAATTACTCATAATCTTAGTACTGGACTTGTAATTACTTCAAGATTAAAAAAATAGAAAAATATACTAACAAGAATACTAACCATATGTCAACATTATTTACATGATGGATATCGCATAATTAATCTATTTTATCAAGACGGTGGCTGTTGATTTTTTTTTTTGTGGGGGTGGACTTGGGCAGACTAGTTTGTGCTTAATTGGTTTGTTGATTGTCCAATTCTTACATGCCCTCTTTGGATGGGCATGCTTCTGGTTATCTCTTGTGCTAAGTGGCTCGGGATGTTGCTTGATGGGTCGGTGCCCTGCTGGGCACTGACAACTGGGCCAACCTAAAGGTAGAGCAACTAAAACTCTCGTTTTAGGCTTATTAAAAAAAAGTACATTTTTTATTATATTTTATAAGCAGAAATGCCCTTATATGCTGACAAATAACTCATTATTAAAACTTATTTTAGAGTTCATTTGCTATTGAAAATTATTAGGCTGACTTGGTCGTCGTTATTTTGGTTCTCTAATCCTTATTTGTATTTATTTATTGCATGCAGTTCTGAACTTCCGATTAATTTTACGTTTTCCTTTTTTATTTGCTTCGTTACTCCTTATACCCATTGTTAATTAGAGATGAAAAGAGTTCGGAACAAAAACAATGAAACCGAAAAATCTAACCAATCCAAAAATTATATGATGTTTTTTAGTTCGGTTCAATAATCAAATTGAACCGAATGAAACGAAGTGGATTGATTTGATTTAGATTTTCAATTTTAAAATTACACAAATTTCTAGCTAGAGAGAGAAGAAAAAAAAAGTAACTAAAGAAAGTTCCAAAAGGCAGCTTTGGCGGTGGTGTTGAGGATGAAAGTTACTATCACGTTGTCTGAAAAATAGGTGACAAATAGTCTTTTAGGACACCATATCCACTGCATTCCATGTTCAAATGCACCCTTCTTTTGTCTTTTTAGTCTGAAATAAGTGATTCATCAAAATATATACTACAATATCAACATCCTTTTAATAATACACGTGGAAATTTTCTTGTGCATGACAATATACAATATAAACGTATGTGGTAGCTAGATTCACATAAAAAAAAGTACATGACAGACTCGATGCACCTGCTGATCTATTTATGGTGTTATATTAGGTTTTATTTGTGTCATTTTGGCTGCAGAGTTTGTGAATATTTGATGTAGTACAATTTATTTATTTATTTATGTGGTTTTCATGCTGCATTTTAAAACAATCGTCCGTTAAAATGAAAAGAAATCCAATTAAATAACTCAGATCGAGATGCTTTTGAATCATTAGTTAATGTTCAAACTGATCCAAAAATGTGGGTATACAAGGGATCACGCTATAGTTTTCAAATGTTCTTCACAAAGCAATAAAGCACATGCAACGTAATTGATTGCAAATCATTTGTTCCTAGCTTTGGAGTACTTTCTTTGACTAAAAACCTGGCAGTTCAAAATTATAGTAAACTGTAGTAGTTTCGAATCTTGAGATTTTAATACTACTATAAAATAGGAGAAAAAACCAATAAAGTAAACTAATATCCATTGTGAATTGTATACTTTTGAAAATAATGTTCCTTTTCAAAAGTTAGTTTTTTGAATTGAAATAAAAAAGGAGCTTCCTCCCAAACTTTTTATAATTTAAAAGAAGTTTAATATTCATTTATGTTTAATTTGAAAATGAAGTTTGCAAAACAAGAGAAGTTCGATACCATTTGATCTATTATAGATCTATTTGAAAATCGTTCAAAATTTAAAAGATGATTGATATCAATTATGGTTAGAAGTAGAAATTCATGATTCTTTTTTTTATGAAGAAGATAAATTATCCATTTAAATCAAACTTAAAACTTTAAGAAGAACAAAGTCTTAGATCTCAAGTGAGTTTATTTATAGGTTTTTTCACTCTAATGTCTAAGATATTAATTGATGTGATTATTGTTGCTTTGATAAAAACAAGATAACATAAATAGGTGTGTCTCAAAATTTAATTAATGGCTTAGTAATCATAATTAAGAATGAAGATGAACCTGAGCCACCACATCTGAAATATTATCGTTATTCTTTTGTTTGAAAAAGTAAATTTGTTATCTTTCTGATGGTTTTTTTTTTTTTTTTGAGAAAATTATCTTTCTGATGGTTGAAACCAAGATTTTAATTTTGACAACATACCAAATATAACAGAATCAATTATAGAATTTGACAATCAATTCGGCCGAGTAAAATCAAAACTACATTAACTTCAACATAAATATGCCTAAAAAGAAGTTAGACTCAAATAATTGCCTTTAATCATGAGCTTTTCTAACAACCGCATTTACGTAAAGAATATAAACATCAGAAGATTACTGCATGTGTTTATGCCTTGTGTAATTGTGTTGTCTCTCTCAAGCAGAAAATCAAGCTAATTAATTATCTTTTCATTAATGCTATGCTTTTTGTCGACGCCGAAATTTACTAGAGAAAGCCATGTTTATCGTTGTACTAACACACAACATCAAATTCAACAAGTAGACAAAATTGACCAAGGTGGCTCCAAAAAACAATGCAATCCAGATTATTATGTTCTCACTCCACTCATAGTATACGACTCTGACTGCTAGAAATTAGGCTTTGTGTGCATTAGTTCATGACTAATTAATGAAGGAAGGAATCACACTACTAGTAGTATCCATTATAAATAAAAACATAAAACCAAAGAATATGTTATTTTCAATGGAATACCAAGTATTTTTAATTATACTCTAATTTTTTTTTTTGAGTATCACTCCAAAATTATTATTTTTCATTTTATATATGATAATGAGAATCAACCATTGATTAATAATAGTATTAACTTTGTAATATTGTTATTCAATTTCTTTTATTTATAACTTAACCTTAATTTCCCATAAAAAAAAAACTTATCCTTGATTTGTGTGAAATGGTAAATGAGACAATTTTTGTTGGAAAAACGAAGTACTAGTTATTTCCATTAGGAACTCATTTGATAAATTACTACCCACATCTTATAAGTCAATTAACAATTTTAAGCAAATTAAAAAAATCTCATAAATTTTTCTAAATTTTTTAAAACGAAAAATGTTAATAAATACCTTTAGAGTATTGTTTAAGCAAATAAAAGAGTAATTTTTAAATAGAAAGTGATGTAATTATTAATTTGAGATTACTTAAATCACAAGTAATTAACAAAATTAACTTCAAACTCATAGTATAACCCAAAAAAAGTTCATGCTTAATTTATGCATAGATCATCAACTGAGTGAGGCAGAGAGATGTGGACAAACATGACACTCCCTAGATGAAACATGCAAGTAAATTGCAACCTTATGCAAGCTAAGCTAAAACGAAGCCGTATAGTATAGTCTTTGATTTTCCATTGTAATGGGAAAATCGTACTCTGCAGAGAGTCTGCATTGCAGTCTGCATTTTTTCATCCAAATAAATGCTAATCATGAATCATGATTGTAACAGTAATTGATGAGGTTACTGTGTATGTGGCAGCAGAAACAGAGTCCTAGTGGGATGACACGTGTAATAACCCCATTGAATGGAATATGATCAGATCAGGGTTACCACCGTAGCACAAGGCATTAATTGAGCAAAGGAGTGTAGTATAGAGCTATGGTATGGAGTATGGGGACCTAAAAATGTCAAAGTCAAGCCAATGAATGAAAAGTATTGCATATGTAGCAGTCTTTGTCGTGTTCTTTTTCTATCCTAGCGTGAATACAAACGACCATGTTCCTTCGTTTGTTGGTAAAAGATGCCAAGCACAAACACTCCTTTCCAAACAACTTTCACACCTCTTATCTTTGTCTAAACATTTTTCAGTAAAAAGAAAAGAAAAAAAAGAATACACTCACCCTAGGGATTTGTGACGGATCAAAACTCACAATATTGCTACCTTATCACATTCATATTCATCATCATGTTCAGTTGATCAAATTCGGTGGAGAAGACTGCTTTCCATTTCATCCATCAACTTGTTGATGCATGATCCAATATCTATATCTAGACATGAAAAGGCAAAGCCACGAGTTTTGTCATCTATATACCTAGCTAGCATATAGATCCAAAATAAACCAGTTCAATGTTAATGTAAAAAAATGAAGGAAAAAATTGCCATAATAATTTATACTTAAATATATGGAAGGTTACCGCACGTATAGTGAATAAGTTTCAACTATGATTCCAAGCATGATACATTCTTTGGAAGAAAAAAAAAATATCTACCCAAGAAGAATACATTCTTTGTCAAAAAACTTGATATATAGTGTATCAATTAGTTTATCCGAAAAAGAAAAATCCTACTATAAATCTTATTCTTTGTCCTAAACATCAAGCTAACTATAAATCTTGACAGCACCATTATAATTTTGATATTATAAATCTTGAAATTATAAATCCTATCAAGCCAATCCTATTATAAATCTAATTCTTTGTCAACAATATCAATAATATTTGACACTACCAAAAATCTTATCTTGACTTTATATAAAAAATAGTACTTCCTCCGTTCCTTTTTAAGTGTCTTTTTAGCGTGTTTTTTTCGTTCTTAATTAACTGTCTTTTTTGTATTTTTAGGGTATGATTTGTCAATTATACCCTTAGTCAATTACTCTTATCTTTTTCAATAAAATTAATGCTATCTATTTGGAAAACTAAAGTTTGTTTTTTTTAAACAAAGTTTGTTTCTTATTATCTTCACATTTAAACAAAATTTTGTTACAAACAATGATTCGAAAAAGAGTTAAAATTCTACAAATAAGATGAATAACAATTGTTAAAAATTTCAAGTGCAAAGTAAAGGAATAAATTTGAGAGAAGAAAAATAAAAGACTCCATGGAAGTTCAAAAGGAAGAAAAAGTGAAAGACTCATTAGAACTGTTGATGAGAGATGAAGAGGGAGAAATAGTTGAAGACTCGTTTGACAAGATACAAGAACAAGAACAAGATGGCAATGAAGAAGAAGAAGTTTCATCAAGAGTGCTAATGGATTTTAATTTAAATGAAGATGCGGATTATGAATTTGATTTGAACAAATATCCAGAAGAAGAAGAAGGAGAAGAATCTTCCCAACATATTGAGTTTCGACCGGTGATTAGAAAGATGTTAAAAATCTTTCTTCCTAAATTTTATTGAAATTTTTGTTACTTTTTATTTTGGATTTAAAGAAAAACTTTAAATCAATGATTACAACTTTGAATTAACAATTGTGTCTAGCACTACATTAATTTACATGAATTACAAATTTTGTTTAGCGTTAACCTTATTGCTTTAGATATTTTTCACTTCTTTGAATTAGGTGTGGTTTATTGTGTAAAGATGCTTCAATGTTTTGGCTTATTATTTTTTCCCCAATTTCTCTCTTGGCCATTTTTCCCTTATAGCTGGTAGGACTTTATCAATGAGGAATGATCTTACTACGTCTCTTTTTACTGAAGTTATTGCTTTTGTCTCCATTGTTCTTGCAACTCTGTTAACACTTCTTCTTTTAGCTGGTTCCTGGATGACAAATGGAAATATACCAATTTTACCTGAGAAAATTTCATTTCCTTCCGAGTCAAATAACGGTCGAGTTACAGCAGTTAAAAACATAACTTTGGGAATGAAATTTTTGCTTTTACAAGTACGATGTGGCTCATCTTCATCTGACAGCAAATAATAGTTTTCTGAATGTTTAGTCAGGTAAAACCATTTTTCATCGATATGAATGATGTTGTGCATGCTTTTAAACATGGGATCATGTGGTATACCTTCAAGCATTGACAAACAAAACTCCAACCTTAATCTTTTATTTTCTTCTTTCAGATATGGCTTTATGGCATTTGAACGACGCAATATAATCCCTGATTTAACAAGCCTAAACAATGAAGTTGGATTTATTTTTAATGCAAAAGCTAAAGATCAGATGCTTGTTCTTTGACGGAGTGGAACTTCACGAATTTTTTCTTCATCAATTGTAATTCTCTTACGCCCACAATTTTTTGTCTTCCTGTGAGACACATCATGTGTTTCACTTTCTTTTCCTCTTTTCCAAATACGTTGAATAGTTTTCAACGAAACCGAAGATGCTAAAGCCACCTCCTTTGTAGCATATTTACGTAATTTCCCATCAACACTTTTTTGTAGTAGTTCATGATAAATAGATGTGCGTTCTTCATTGCTTAAGATTCGTAGTCTCTTTCTTTTTCTGCACGGTGCTGCTTCTTCAACATTTACTTGGCTTTGAGGTTCTTGCATTAATAAAAAATCAATGATTAGATGTTTGAATATAAATTTATTTAAACCAATAAAAAAGTTACTGTAACTTACCATTATCATTCTCATGTTCGGATGCTTCTAAATCATGTGCAGAGTCCATATTTATATCTATAAATAACAATACATATAAATTACTCCAAAATCATAGTCATAAATCCTCACATGAAAGTTATACTACAATGAAACAGACAAGTCTAATAATAGAATGATAGACCAAGGCATGAGCATATTATGTTAATCCATTTAATCATTGAGCGATAGACCAAGGCATTAGCATATTATATTCATAAAAATAATTGTCTCTAATGGCATGTCTTATAATTTTCCTTTGTCTCTTAACCTAAAAAAAAAGGTGCATGTGTGTTGAATCTTCAACATGGTTGACGAATTTTATGATAAATTAGGGTTAATAAACAAACTCGACACTAAACATGATGTAGAATATGATATAAGTGATAGAGTAAATAGACATAAAGAGATAAATATTGTACCAGTATCATTGTTGCTCTCTTCTGTCTCCTCTAAGTTCTCTTCATCTCTCTCCTCTAAACCAAATATAGGTTGATTTGTTAATGATATTTCAACATCAATATTTAAATATGGTAAAGGAGTAATCTCACCATTCAAATCTATGTCGCACAGTGTGAATCTAGCATTGGTCGAAGTCATGGTTGAAGTCTTAACTTTGATTAAAGAAGTTAGAAGAAAGTTAAATTTTCCTTAGTTTTTGATTAATGTGAAGTTGAAATTTTTTATATTGATTTATAATAATTTAAAAGATGTCCAGAATATTTAGAAATTTGACAATTGTTTGTTTTGGGAGAGAGAGCGCGTAAAAAAATAGGAATTTGTTGGAGAAAAAGATAATAACTAACAATTGTTTGTTACGAGAAAAAGATAACATATTAAATTTATTGGAAAGATAAAGTGTGTGTGCAGAAAAAATAGGAATTTATTGTTGGATTAAAATGAGGGTATAATTGGAAGAAAACGTGAAAAAATACATTTTGCTATTTTTAAGGAAATTTTCTAAAAAAGACACTTAAAAAGGAACGGAGAGAGTATTATGTTTTGCTGTAACATTTTTTCTTTCAATTATATCCTTTATTTAATTATTTTTTTATACCATTTTATCATCCATTCTTAATTAATGTTGCAGTTATATTTGTAGGATCTTCTCCACAAAACATAGAATTGACTTATTTTTCTTAATTTCCATAAACTTTCGGCTGTGATTTTGTTCAAATTAATGTTGCAGCAGTTTAAGGATAAAGTATTAAATCAAAGCCGTGTGTTACTAACTTTTATGCATCACTTAATTTCATACAAAGAAACGAGACTTTATTTAGCAAATTAATGCTGTCTCTAAGATTAGGACAAGTTCAAGACAAATCCCACGTTAAAATATTTGATCATACGGTATTATGACGTACAAAACGTGAAGTTTCCATGAAAGTAAAGCCTAGGTGTGAGTAGGTGTGTTTTTTCTTCCTTATCGTGTAAGAAAGAGTTTATATGTCACACACACATATGTGTGTTTATTAATTATTGTTAGTTTCTTTAGTCCTTTCAAATATTCTTTTTACCTGAAATTATTCATGGTAATATGTAAAGGATATTTGATTTTAATCCCTCAAATAGGACCAAAATAAGTATTACACACATATTATAAGAAATTGAAAAATATAGCATAGACCAAAAACAAGTATATTTACCATAATTAAAAAATGGCATATTTGCCGAACTAAATTTTGTATTTAAACCGACAATTTTCTATGACACTTGTAATTTTTTTTGACATAGACCACTTGTAATGGATGGGATAGAGTAGCACCTTTATTCTATTTTGTTGTATGTAGACGGTACATAATATAAAGATTAATGTTATTTGAACATTTAGATAGACATTAACAATGTTTTTTTTTTTTTTTTTCACTGGTTTTTGACCCACTAAAGGTAGACGACTAATCTAACTCATGCGTAGAGGCATGCATACTGGTCAAACGTTGTTCTCTCTGAAAATCGAATCTGGTATTCCCCAGATACGCCTTTGATAGGAGCTCCTTACCACTGAAATCCAAACAACTTGGTTGACATTAACAACTTATTCGACAAACATATAGTAAAAACTAAAAGAAAAGTTAAAGCAATCAAAAATTAAAAATACCCGACACATATAAATATACGGTGTTGGAAATCCTTTTATATGTCCCATTCAAGTTCGAAAAAAAGTAAGTAATAACGCGTTTTCTATTAAAAAAGGAAAGTAATAACGTGTTGTATTTAGTCTAAGGAATGTGAAACTTAGAAGTCGGTTTTGGAGACAATTTTAGTTAGGATAACAGTTTTAGTAGTTACTATTATATCATTTTCATATTCCTTAAATATAAATCCTCCTTGTCCCATAATGGTCCCGAGTCATGACATGCACACAGTACAGTTATATTGCAATTCAAGACTTTTATTTTTTTGTTCAATAATTCAAGACTTTATCCTCTAAAAAAAGAAATAAAAAATTCAAGACTTTAGATCGGAGACAAATACAAGGCAGGCCCAAAAAAATCTTAGAGACCTAATGTAATTTTTTCTTTTGCCTAAAGTAAATTTTATTATGAAGTCTTTAAATAAAATAAAAACATATAATATAGGACATATACATATACAAATAAAATCAATCAAGCTTTGTTTAGTCCAAATGTTGAACATGGGTAAACATTTTTGAAAAATCAATATTCAAAATTCAATGGTTATATATACTATATGGATAACAATACAATTTTGTATCCAGAAGTCCTAACTCAACTGGAAAAATGTCGAAATTGTTAGGCCGGATGCCATGAATGAGGTTCAAACCCCGATACCTCCACTTGTGCATGAGTTTATAATGACTTTGCCATTTCGTATATCTACAAAAAAAAATACAGTTTTTTTTTTGTTGAGGGAATACAGTTTTGTATACTAAACTATCACCACGCCACTACGCAGTTATAAATTTAAAATTTTGAGACTATTCGTTACACATTCGGGGCTAAATCTTAGGGGGCCAAAATTGTAGTTTTTGTATATAGGGGCCAAAATCGCAAGTTTTTAAAAATTAGGGGGGAAAATGTGCACTTTAGCCTAACTATTTTTATATAGGGATCAAATGATAGTAAGTAAGCACTTATGAAGACGGATATGACAATAAATTTATATTGAAGGACTAATATGACAATGTTAACGAAATATTTTAATGTCAGAAACTATTTTGACGAAAAAAGTGCATATTCAGCGACTATTTTGAAATTTTGATACACTGATGACTATTGTGGCTATCCGTTACACAATCAGAGACTAAAATGACCATTAACCCATTTACAATTACTATAATGAGTGTAATAGCAATATCCATTAGGTGGCAAATTGTAAGAGTTTATTTTTTGTATTAATAATATATTATATTTCATATATGAAAATTATACGTAAATAAAAGGCAAACAAGTAATAAGATACTCTGATAAACCTTTTGCACGACAATGTACTTTTATGAGATGCTACATGGAAATGGATCTCCTATAATGTGTTTAAAGTTACAATCACCATCATGCATACTTTTATACTTCTTTAAATAAGAAAAGGTAGAATTTAACGGGAAAAAAAAGGTTTTAAGTAAAAAAAAGAAGTAAAGGTTTTTTATGTCATGACGAAGTATAAAAGGTATCACGATTTGATATAATTCAAGGGACAAAATGCAAATAAGAAAAAGAAACACATCCACCTACTCTAGAATTGAATATGTTAGTATTCCAAACAAGTATGTTTAATTTTGGAGGTATAAAATTGATTTTTGACATGTTTAGATGTTGTTGTAGAATTGATTATGTTTCAAAAATTGATTTTAAAGTAAAATTAGGATTTATAACTTTTAATTTTTGAATTGATTTTCACACATAAATTTATAGTTCAACTCAATTTTATATGAATGTATCTAAATACGATCACAAATATTGTGTTAATAGAAAACATATAAATCAAATTAAATTATTCCTACACAAACAAATAATGGTGACTTTTACAATACATATTTTATATTTTTGTTACTAACCTACCGAAAACTAATATGAAAAGAATTTAACTCTTTCAAATATAGGCGGGTCCATAGGATTCTGAGAGTATAAAGGAACAAAATAAAAGGTAAGTTGTCCATTGCAGACAAAAGAAAGGTTGATTTGTAACCTTAACTACCCTGTCTTTCATTAATTCACATGAAACCCCATTTCACATCACATCCATATGGACCACTTTGATCTGTAATTACGCTCCAAAGTAAGACTCAGAAGCCAAACATACTTTTGAAAAACATGACCCATTAGCCAGTTTTTGCTTCACTTGAAAACTAATCACTCATGCTTATATTGGTTAGAAAACAAGGTCAAAAGGTACCAAATGACCAAATGAAACAACAGCCATCATTTCTGTTTGTAATAAGGTAAATAAAAAGTGTTCTGAAAAAGAAAATAAAAATAAAAAGAAAGAAAAAAGACGGTAAGAAAAAAAAACTTTTAATTTGATTCGTAAATACAATTCAAATGATAAAATATTACATAAATATTGATATGCTGATGTATGCGTTTAAATTTACAATTATTTATTTTTCAATATTTTATGTGTGTAAATTTTATCACTAAACTCTTTAAAAAAAGAAAGAGTACCTTTTGACCAAAAAAGAAAGAAAGAAAGAGTACCTTTATAATCAACTCATTCAAAAATTAATTATTGTTACACCAAATAAACAAACATACACTAATTCCAATTCAAATCATCGTGATGGTAAGATTGTTGGCGATTCATCCTTTTTTTTTTTTTTTTCTAAGTTCATTGGATCACCTTAGATAAAATCTATTTTTATGAGGAAAAAAAAAAGAAACAAGCAAATTTGATAGGATAATCGAGGATAAAAGAATAATAACTCTTCTAGTATATTCTAAAAGGTATCTTTTAAGCATATTTTATTAGTTAGTTATTAAGTAGTTATCTTATTATGAGTATGCACAAGTCTATACAACCATTGTATGCCTCATTATTATAATCAATGAAAAATAACCAATTCCTTTTCTTTCATATGTAGTTTTATTTCTTAATTTCTGTAGTATCCATATTCGAATTGTATCGTATCACAAATATAATTCAAAGTAATCGATTCATTCCTTTTAAGTGGCCATCTGTATTCTTAAAGAAAAAAACTGAGAAAATTGTTTGGTATGAATTAGTCATATTATGATGATGATTTTTACTATTATGAATAGAGAAACAAAGTAAAGAAGACAATGAAAATGAAAGTTCTGGAAATTTAAGTAGACATGAGGACTAAGGTGGAACCATAAAACGTCGCATCTTGTTGGGGGAAAGAGGTAACCAAAACAAAAATACGTAACAAGTCCCTAATATGTACATAAATAAATGCAAAAACAAAAAGATTTGGAACACTCAAATTAGAGGGGCTGAGTGTGTGTCAGAATTCAGAAACACTGGGCAACTAAGAAGTGATTATGCCGTGTTTATACTTATACGGGTTACTATATTACTGGACATAGTTTTGTGGTAGCTAGCAAGAACACCACAATATCACATTCACAGACATGATGAATCAGTGCTTCAGAATCTGACCAACAATTAGCTTACATGATATGATATGCTTCAAGTCTCATTCAACCCTCATCATTATGCATCATTACAGTCTTTACAAAATTAGTGGTATTATTCAAAATTTGAACTAGAATCAAATTGTGAACGTGAACTTATTTTTATCAAGAGAAGCACACCACCATGCAATGCAAGGTTAGAATGAATCATTTATATCTCATTATCAATGTTTATACAAATATCATTTTTTATAAAATGGTTATACAAATATGAAAGAGAGAATACAAACATAATAAGAGTATGATAGTGAGTTATTCTAAAAGTTGTCGTAAAATAATTATACAAATGCTCCATCCGTCCCATAATACTTGACACAGTTAACCTTATTACGCATATCAATGCATGATTTTGAGCTTAAATATCTTGAATAATATATTAGAAAAAAATTATAAAAATTTGATATTTTGAAAATACTTATCGAGACGAATTTAACGACATCTTATATGATATTATTTCTCTTTCCATATTAGTAGAAAAATATAGTCAGAGTAAATTAGATCAAAATTACACATTTTCAAATGGATCATCTATTGCGGTACGGAGAGAGTATATTTTTTACAAAACTATTTCTTATGTCATTGAGACATGTTTCGGCACACTAAAAAGTCACATGAGTTATAAAAACCTCAATTATTTCTTAGAAATTGAGGTTAACAATAGTTTATAAACCTACACCCTCTATCTACCAAAATACCTTTTAATTATTGCAAATATTGTGAAGATTTACGCAAAATCCAAAACAAATAATACCTCGTAAAAAGGCAAGGGACTTGAAGTCGGAATAAAGAGGAAGTCTTCCATGAACACAACCCTAAATTAATGTATTATTTAGACACACTTACATGAAATAAACAAAATTAAATAAAAATAATTTAGCTGCGTCAATTGATATCATTTAATTTTATTCTCTTTTATTTATATTTTAGTTTTGAGTGCATGTCCAAAAATTTTTATTTAAGTTTGTGTTCAAATAAGTTTACTCCGAAACAAAACATATATTGTTGCACCTAAATAACATATAAAATGTCAATCAACACATATAACTTGATTTCATATTCATATAGTGATATATGAATTTGAATTTTGATTAAAAAATGAATCAAAATCATTTATCTAGATAATCAAACAAGGTATAATAGTGGTGCCCTTAAATATATAATTAATTTTCTTTATTTCACCATACTCTGTTCACAGCAGAGAAAAGCCAGAGAGTTATGGAGAAATCATGGCTTAAAAGATAAGCATTGGAAAATGAATGAAAACAGTAAAGAAATAGGTCGGGCGTTGGTAGTACTAGATGGTGATGAATGACACTGTCTTGCTCAATAACACTATCATGTTTCAGATAAATTCATAACACACGTTCGTTGGCATTCACATACATTTACACTCTGTATAAGCTTCACATATTCATCAATTTGTTCCCCATTAGTTTCTTTTCTGGCTATTTATGTTGTGCACGATTTTGTGACACCAATTTGTAAGACACTTTACAGCGTTATATTGCTGCTATTGTCTTATCTTGGCCTACATTGAGTCTACTCATAGTCGAAATATCTGCACTAACTCTATTTTTGGGATTTCCAATAACACTTCCCACTTGTTTTTAATGAATTTCACAAACATAAGCAAGATATTTTAAAAAAAATATCGGATTGGTAATAAGTTAGCTTACAACGTATGAACTTATAACGGATAGATGATACATTAACTAGTTGATAGATGATACGTTTTTATTTTTTATTTTTAACAATTTGCTAGATGATAAGTTAGCTAGTTGACACAGTTGTATGCATAAGATATATGATTCACATCAAAAGTACTTTAAACATCTATAATGATGTGCATTTCACCTCTTTAGTGTCAAGCTAAATAGAAACTCATATTGTCGAGTCAAAAATTTTGATGTCTCTAGAAAAGGGTGATTACGGAAGCACCTTCTATCTTTACTTTTTGCAGACAACAATTAATAAATTGCATTAGAATAAATCAATTTCATAAAAATGTAATGATATAAAGTTATTCATGTGACTTATTTTATAATATTTTTTAAGTGTTCGGTTGGGCACCAATTACTAATTTTTTTAATAGAAAACTACTAGTATAACCCAACCCAATCGTACAAGAAATAGTGCTTATATTAAATATCGGCAGAGGATTACTAAAGTCTCACTCTCACGAGAAGCGGAACATTAACAAATAAAAAATTCCGATATTGTTTTAAAAAGGACTAGTAGTTCTTCTAAGAGACAAATACATGGGTGCCTTTGTTTTTGGTGTGGTGTTTTTAGTTCATCTTAGATGAAAAAAAAATGATTGATGAATGATTAAAATAAATTATTTAGATAAGAAAAAATATGAACAAGAGCACCAATGACACCAAAAACAAAGACATGCAAGTGCAAACCCTTCATCTAGACACATTGAATTCCTTGTTCTTTATCTGTAGGGTCTTGCTAACCAATTCCCTTAAGGCAATAGTTAAGATTTCACAAATAGAATTTTTATCTTGTAAATATAAGATGTTATTTTTAATCAAGTAATGATTACATACATCTTTCATGAAACTTACTTATTTTGAATGCTTAACCAATACCTTTAAGGCACTGGTTAGCATTCTCCTTCTCTGTATTAACAACTCAACTTAAGTCCTTAATTAATTACTGGTCCTTCTACTGTCTTAAGGTTATTGGTACTAGTTTGTTACTGCCATATTTACATAATAAGACAAGCAATGCACTTAAGATCCATTTTGCACTAACACACAAAAACATGCTTTAAACGCGCGTGCAAGCATGCATGAGGTTCACTTCAATTTTTATACATAAGTTCATTCCCCAATTAAGAAAGAGTGATTATGCGTTTATAATATCCAAAATTGAGGAGGACAAGAACTAGACAAATGATAATAAAGCTAAACAAGAACAGCCAGAAGCTATTTTGGGATTGGAACTAAACATAACAACCAATGCTAGCTTAAAGGCATGGGTGTTCAGTTCTTGTCATTATAATCCTGTCAAAACAGATACAAACAAAATGTCAACAATTAATTTATGCATAAGTCATAACTATACCCCATAACATCTGTTAAGAAATTGTTGTGTATTCGTAATTTTATAGGCAAATATCAATAAGTTAGTGATTATGTTAGTTTGAAGGGTTTGAACTCTAGACCTCTTTTTTAAAAGAAAAATCATATTAAAATTAATATAAATAAAATAAAATTTGAAGGGTTTTTAATTAAAATTCGATAATAACTTAAATGGTTAATGAAGCTTAACTTCACGGTTTTTTCTTTTCGGTAGATGACTAATAAAATGTAAAAGGTATCACAATTTATTAACTATCTATATAAACATAGTTACCTGCGATTTTCAATGTTATTAACCATAATTTATGTGTATATTTGAATACAAATTGTGATCAATTTATATCATGTATATATTTTTTTTACCAATATATCATGTATATTATAAAATATCAAATTCTTGTATTTTCTAACACAAAATTTGGATGATTATAATGGAAATCATGTATATTTGAACTCCTGGTAAATTGTGGTTAATTGTGTTCGACGAATGATTAATAAGTTGTCGCTTGTCATACCTTATATTTATTAACCATCTTCTAAATTGAATCAACCACCTATTTAAAGTTTGTTAGCTTATGAATTTTTTGTTGAAATTCAATGTCTTTTGTGTCAAAATAACACAATTCTTCTTAGAATTCATTTGGTGTCCCTAAGCTGACCAACTGAATTACTTACGTGAGACTTGTTTATTTGTGTATATTAAGCCTAACACATGACACATAACATATTCATAATTTCATTGTAAAAAAAATATCATATGTTTTTACAAGAATGATTTGAATGTAAGGAAATAAACCCGGAGGTAATAGAGAGGAGAGAATGGAATGAAGTGAGTGAAAGAGAGACAAAGAATGGGATTAGGGACAATATGGTTGAAGAATTGAGGGAGAAAGAATATGGGGAAAGGAAAGGAGCGTGTAAATTAAAAATAAAATGTTTCCTATGTGACAACAAGGGTGTCGAATTAGGGAAGGTAGATAAGGCTACAAGGTAGTATAAGACATTACCCATTTACATTTTTCTTTTCAATCATCAATGCACAATGCTCAATATCACTGAAGAAACATCAGAGATTACCCATAACTTGTTCAACAATAAACAAAATTTGCATCACCAACCAAATAATAATTTTTTTGTCAGGAGTGCCCATTCAAGAAAATTAATTTATTATATTATTCTCACATTTTCTTTCAAATTTTATTTTTTTACACTTATTATTGACCGAGGAGTTAAACCTAATCAAATACACACGTGTAGATGAGAGCAACTGATTTGAATCCTTTTATATAAGCAAAATATGTAATATAAAAAAGTATAAAGAGTACTCTAAATCATACTAAAAAAAGACTGTGTGTGTTTGGTGGCAAGAGACGCGTCGACAAGTTTATCGTAGAAGAATAGTTGTGATTTCATAAAGCTACAAAATGGAACTTCTACCTTCATGTGGAAGTCTTTCCGTAGTTTTGTGAAAACGCGGAAATATTGCCGAAGAACCAACCAAAGGCTAAATATTAGCCAAATTAGCAATATCACTTTATACGTTTCAATATGACAAACGCACGTAAAAAAATGCATATAGTCTACCAAAAAAAAATGCATGTAATACTATCCACTTGTACGATGGTTACATAAACTTTTATAAAAATTTATCCGTTAAAGTCTTTAAAGAGTGTTATGCAGAAACTTGTTAGCATTTCTCTTTTAAATTAGTCTCAAATACACAATTCGGAAGATGAGTCGAGGAATACCAAAGGAACACTAAACATGAGGTTTAGGGTTTACATGATGGAAACAAACATAAATAAATTAACATTTTTTTACATAAAAAAAAAAACAGTTATTTTAAGGAAAATGTTAGTGTGACTATTGCATCTATAATGCGGCGGCAGATGATCTAAACTGTACAATGGTAAAATTCTTATGGTGTTGAGGTCTTGCAGGGTAAATCAAAGACATTGGTGATCCCCACTCTACTTTTTTTCTTTTCTTTTCTTCTTTTATGGTGGTTAGAACTTAGAAGGATTATTTCTTAGTATCAATTTTACTAGTACATCGTTATTTTTGTTGGTTGAAAAGTCATGTATGAAATCACTTTTTGTGTTGACAAAGTCCTCTTCCAGATAAAGCCATTTTAATGATTTCTTCCACACACTTTTGGCTAAAGAACGAAGCAGTAAAGGACCAATACAGAGCAAAACAAGTGGAAAGGGTGGAGGGGATGCAGAGTGAGAGTTGTATTGGTTTATACTCCCTCCGTCTCTTAATATAACCCCCCTTTTATTTTATTTTTTGTCCCTAAATATAACCCCCTTTTCAAATTACAACACACATTAATTATTTTTTTCATAGATACCCTTATTTAATACTATTACTAATTTTAAAAGTACAATAAATTGACTTTTCACTTTATCTCTTTAATGAGGGTAATTTTGTAAAATTGTACTATAAAACAGACACATTAACTACACCAACAACATTTCTTAAGAAATGTGAAAAAAACAATAGGTGGTTATATTAAGGGACGGAGGGAGTATCACGAGTATCAAGACTCACCACACACATAATCAATTTTTCAGGTGGTGGAATTCAATGATTCTCATGACCCGGTAAATAAAGTACCTCATTCAACAAGAGATAAGGGCATTAGTGGACTGGTACCATAAGTGAATGTGACCTCAAATCTACCACCATTCCAAACTCCTTTTAGACCAAAGAATCTTTGGCATACAAACGATTCAAATTCCCGCCCACAAGAGTTAGAGACATGCAACATCTTTCTGCCGACCTTTTACATAGAGGATTTAAAGTAAAATATTGGAAATCAAAGAGAAAAAAGAATTAAAAAAAAAAGTTTAATGAAAGACATTATTGTTTGCGAGTCGGAAGAAGCACAAGAAACAACAATAAATTAATGATTCACGACCATTAAAACATCGAACCTTTTGACTACATCGCGATTCAATGCACTAAGATTCGCTCATGATTGTCCATCAAATTGGATCAAGACTCTAATACCACTTATTGGTGAGTCACAGAGAACAACGTGAGCAACAACAAACTAATGATTCGAGATTTCCAGTAATTGAGACTTACATCTCCACACAAAACCTTAAAGACATTGGATATACGATTCACCATCTTTTAAACATTCAAGATTTTACACACTTGTAATCAACACGTGACTAATCGTTCACACTTAAACCCAACAATTATAATGAAAGAATACAAGATGTGAATATATAAAAATACATATACTAGGTAAGGGAGCTTAAGAAAATGTAGATTGTTTAACTTTGAGCTAGTCGATGAGTGCACATAGGAGTGTAGATAATATAGACATGAAATAGATAGGATTTAAGTAATGTATTAGAGAATAATAAATGTAAATATATTTTAGTAGTAACTTAATTATCTCTATAAACACCTAATAGGTACCAATGTATTTGATTTGAACCGAGTAGTACTAATTTCTTTTAACTGAACGACACTAGTACTCATTTCAGTTTAGTAAAATATGTTATTAACTTTAAAGCATACTTGTTGGCCAAGATAACAGAAATTAAATAAAGTAAGTTTTCATGATCTTGTGAAGCCAATGGGCCAGCCAAATTAGTTATGAATAAATTATTAAGAAAACTCCAAGTTTTAGAATAAAGATGAGTTTTGAAACGAGTTTATAAAGAAAGAAACTTCTAATTTTATAAATTAATTTTGTAAGAGTGTGTTAGGTTCAACTCAAATTTTAAAATGGTATTAGAACTTACTTATGATACATTGGACCACCTGCTATCAAGTCATATCTATTGTGACAACCAAATTACGTTTCAAATGTCTAGTCCTGGAGTTTTATATTAAACATAATGCAATCCTATAAAATTGATTTGTAAGATATGGGTTGCCGCCACTTATTAAGATTATCTTATGCAATGTGAGATTCTTAACACACACACACTCACGTCTATGATTATAGCTAGAGCGTGACCCAAGTTGCTAGCTCAAAGGATCTTGGATATGCTTTGATACCATCTTATAATCTTTTAGGCCTAATTCAATTCTACAAAATTGGCGTGTAAGATTAGAACTATTGTCACTTATAAACATTTATGAGACTCTTAACACACCCTTTTGCACTTATGAATGTACATATGGAGCATGATCTGATAGCAGTAATCCAACAAATCTTGAAAAAGCTTTCTACCATCTTATAATTTGTGTCGTGACTAACTCAACTCTTTAAAATTAACTTATAAAATAGAACTATTCTCATTTATAGAAATATTTTTACCTTTCACAAAAATAATAATATATTTTTAAGCTTTTTCTCATCTAGTGAGAGACCCTTAACATAAACCATTTACTTCTTGAGTTACATGGTATAGAGCAATGTTATTTGAATAACCATTTATTGTAACAACTTCTTGGACAATCAAATAATACAAAGAAATTTAGTTTGTGGCATAAAAATAAGTAATAGAGAGAGAAAGTAAAATGAAAATGTAAATAAGAGAGAGAAAGTTGTTGCAAAAATTATCAAAAAATGGTTGTTCAAATATCATTTCTCCATAATATAATAGTAAACTATATGAAAACTATAAAAAAAAAAAAAATCAATTTAATCCTAAAGTATACGAAATCCTTCACCACCACGTATCGACCATAGCCTCTGTCACCATCTCTACTTGGCATTCTCATTGTTGGTTTGCCATTTGGCATCATTATCAACGCTATAGCTACCGTGAGTTTATCAACATCGTTGCCAACCAAGTCCAACTCCTTCACTGTTACATTGTCGTCTAATATCATCCCTCACTACCATGAAAGTATGAAACATCTTTCACCATTTGTCGAGTGACACAAGTAATTTTGTAAATTCCACGTATTTTATACAAAGAATAAATGCATTAAAATCATTTTATTTTTCACTCAATGCATTGACATCCTCTAATGTATGCTTAAATGATACATACACATATTTCGTAAAAATCATTGACTTTCTCAATTACACTCATATAGAGCCGTGCGATATATATCTAAGATTGAGATGAAACCATTTTTTTTAACAAATCAAAATGAAATATATTGCTCAAACGAAAAGTGATTCACTCCGCATAAAGCGTGTTAAAAGTGATGAATCACTCAAATCTGTTACAAATACAAGGCACCTGACCGAGGTATGCCGCCACCAAAGAAATAAGCTGAACCATTTTGTTTTTATAAGATGAGAAACATTTCAAAGAATTGTTGATGAAGAGAGAAAATAGAATGTTTAAGTAGAGGGTTGTAAGGGGATGAGTTGCTTATTTGGTTGAGCTAGGGATTAAAAGAGTTAAGAAGGTAAATGTTCAAGTTCGAAACATAGTAAGAGCAAAAAATACTAACATTTCCATTATACAATTTTTATTTTTTTTTGTATTCTCTAAAAAAATATCCTTTTAATGTGTCCAATTTCATAGCAATGTGTGTGTACTATCATATATACAATAGGTGCATACCTCATATACGAGAAAAGTACAATTTCCCTCCTTCACATAATACACATCATCATGTCATTTGTAATCACAAATCCAAATTCCTTGAGTTGTAGCATGCTTATCCGGGTACTATGGTCCTCTTCATAAGTATACCTGACATAAAATCAAGCAAATGACCCTCATGTTAAACCACTGCACCCTTGTTACTTGTGTGAGAAAATAATGAGAACTTTATGGAGCAATATTTTTTAGGAACAAAAACTAACACATCATAAAAATAAATTCAATTTAAATGTTGATTTTGTTGAATGAGAAAGAAAAAGAAAAAAAGTAACAAAAAATCAAGATTATACACTATACGTGTTTGATGCAAATTTTTTGTGCCAATATATACAACATTTTTAACTATATTCTACATAGATAAGAATAGTTATTCTGTTTAAAAGTCATTCTTTGTATGTTGAAATATAAAGTTTTTTTTTTTTTGAGAGAATGTTGAAATATAAAGTTGTTTTAACTTTGTGCCAAAAAAAAAAAGTTGTTTTAACTTGTTTTTTGCTAAATCAAAATAAAAAAATAAAAAAAAACTATTTCATGATGATTCAAATTCAACGCACCTATACATAAAAATTGAATAGAAAGGAGAGAAATACGACTCCATTCTAAACAAAGAAACATGAAACATTGTGAAAACATAACGGAGATTTTTTACAAATGACTAGGCATGTGCACTACTATATCAAATTTCAGTTGACGTTAATGTTGAACAATTAGAAGAGACAATGTCACAACGCATGTTTTTTGACTTTACTCTTAAGTTAGTGAAAGGGAATGTAAAGAATAAAAAATTAACAAGAGACACATATATTATCTCCTAGATGTGAACATTGAAAAGCATATAATGTCAAAAATTCATTAATAAAATACCTCTTTGATATCTTTTGATTATTTGTCGGTAAAACTACAAATCAATAACTTAAATATTTAAAAGCAACAAAAAAGTAATTTAAACATATATTTTCTTTATCGAGTTTAAAACTTTATTTCAAGAACTATATTTTAAATTATTTTTTCTTCCAAAAAACCTAAATAAAATAATTTTAAAATAAGTTTAGAAAGGCAACTTTATTACCAACTAAAGTCAATTTAGTTGACCAACAATAGATTAGTTTAAGCGGTTAGAGATTTGAGTTTTTAAACAAGTGATCAGATGTTTGATCTCCGACCCTCGCGTACATAATAATCAGTTGAGAAAAGAGAATCTATTTTGTATGCTCCACAAATTTTTCGGCAAAGATTAATACTACTAAACGGTGATCAAATCTTCAATAGCCCAAAGAAAAGTCAATTTAGATAACAATAATATGATTCATATTCAAAGATAAATTAGTTCAAATTTCATTAACAAATATAAAAACTTTTGTAAACACTCTTTAAATCGTGAAATATTCATTGATGTTTTGAATTATATATAAAAAAAAATCCAAATTTATTTCTATACTTCTTAGCAAAAAGATCCTACCATACCACTATACTCTTAGTTTTTAAAAAATAAAATGAACACCATTGTTTTTATTATATTTGAAGAGTAATAAGTGATAGCCTAATAGGTGGGAGTTGGGACCGCAATACAATAGTAGTAGAAGCGTGCTACCTAGGCAGTCACGTGCGAAGACCAATTGTGTTTTATATATATAAAGACATAAGATGAGATGAGACACCAAAGCAAAGAGTAGTAGTAGCAACAAAGCAAACAAGCATAGAGAGACTCACTCTATAGTGTTTCAAACCTTTTCTTCTTTTTCTTCATTATCCTTTATCTTTGTCTCTCACTGTAACTAAGTTATATACAAACTAACTAACTAACTAACTAGTTAGTCACCTTTTTATTCCAACTAACAAATGGACTCACGCAGTGTTGAGATAAAGCATTCAAAGTTCAAAAGAATTTGTGTTTTCTGTGGAAGTAGTCCTGGTAAAAAAACTACCTACCAAGATGCTGCCATTCACCTTGGCAATGAATTGGTATGTATATATACACTTACATACACATATTAAGTTTATTTTATTTAATATATATACTAATTTTTGTTTTTCTAGCCACATTTTTCAATAAGTGAGTTAAAATGGTGTATATGGATCTTATGAGAATATTCATAAAAAAAATTCTTTTTGAGAAAAATTAAACTAACTTTATGATGTGACATGACATCTTTATTATTCTGCTTCTATAGTGAATTTCAGTTTTTGTAAGGTTATATACCCTGTATTTGGTCATTCTTGAATTGTTATTTTTTCTTCCATCATATACATTAAGACCAAAAACATTAATCAAAGTGTTTAATTAAATTGGAATCTCTATTTTTGTTTCATATTAAGGTTTTTAGTTAAGCATCACTCTGAACCAAACATTTGTACGGACTAAAAAATGCTGTCTGGTGAAGAATCATTTTTTGTTCTCACTTTTTACCTTCACTGTTTGCATTTCAAAGTAACAGTTAAAAATGTACTTGTACTAATGTAAATGTTTTTCTTTCATCACATGGGTCATTCATTGTTTCATTTTTGACATCATACATAATCATCATAGTCACCACCATTATTTGGTTTTCTTGTTTCATAGTATTTTATACTAATGATGTTGTTTTCTTGTTTGTTTGAAGGTTTCAAGGAACATTGATCTTGTGTATGGAGGTGGAAGCATTGGTCTCATGGGTTTAGTTTCTCAAGCTGTTCATGATGGTGGTCGCCATGTCATTGGGTATATAACACTTTTTTTTTTCTTTTTCTCTTTTCATCATCATTTTTGTTTATCTCAAAAATTAAACATTTGGTCAATGAGTAACTACCATGCTTTTGTTAACCTCTTTTACTCATTAATTAACACTATCTTTGTCATTTTATTGTCTGTTGTTGCAGAGTTATTCCCAAGACACTCATGCCTCGAGAGGTATTTGTCTAGTAAAAGCTTAACCCCTTTTACATTCTCCTAATAAAGTATACTAATTACTCGAGCAAAAGTTAATGTATCTGGTTCAAATTGAATCAGATACATTAACTTTCGTTGGTCCGACTTCTCTTATATTTAGAACCAAAGAGTGGTAAATAAAAACCATTTTTTTTCTTTCTTATGTTTATGTCTTTGGTTTGATGCCATTTTGCAGCTAACTGGTGAAACAGTAGGAGAAGTTAAGGCTGTTGCTGATATGCATCAAAGGAAAGCTGAGATGGCTAAGCATTCAGATGCTTTTATTGCCCTACCAGGTTAATTAGCATGCAATTTGTGTGTTAATTTCTAGTTATAGCGTGAAGAAATTACCATATCTCATTGTTTGATTCATTTGAAAAAACAATTGTTTCACCGACATTTTCGTATTAATTTTTTGTTGTTTACTTGGTTGCTTTTTAGAGTTTAGACATAATGGTTTCTTTTTGTCTAGTAAAGTTGTTTAACTTTCTAGACTAATCCAAATATTGTTGTGTTTTGTGGGGTTTATTTCTTTGCTAAACCTTCTTATCTTTCATTTTAAAAATGTTTAATTAAAAAATGTTTTTGTTGATTTGATTTGGAAGTCACAACCACAAGTAATGAATAACTTTGACTAGTGTGGTCGATTCATGAGGACAAGAAAGGAATTTCTTAATTATACTAAGAAGAAAGTGTCTTAAATCATGTTGTTTTAAAATGTTATTATGTGTTATGTGCCTCTTTTCTCATTGCTTCAAATTACTACTAATTCCTAAACAACTTTCATGGCTTTCTTTCACACATTCCAATGTTTATGATTTATAAGAAAGAACAAGAACAACCCTTCAAAGCTTTACTTGATAATGAATAATGATAGTGACCTTACCTTACCTTATCCCTTAAAATATAAAATATTGGACTGAAAATCATAGCTTCTGATCAACTATGGTTCAGGTAATATGCCATTTTTTCTACTACTTTTGTTTGAACAGTGGCGTGATTCTACAAAACTTGCTTCATTTGATAAATAAGGGAAAGTAAAGAAAAGGAATTTCATAAGATAACATTTCCAATTAGCACCTGCACCTGACATTGTTTGATCCTTTTCAATAACCTTTCTACTGCTAGTACTAGTTGTTATTTTATTTATCATTTTGATTCCTTAGTAATTTATTTTCAGTATTGAAAATTAGTGACAGAGAGAGTGGAGGCACGCAAAGACAGAGTTTTCAATCACTCTTTCTTGGGATCCTCCTATGAAAATTGATTCCCAAGGAATGACTTGTATATAAATTATAATTATAACCTTCTCCTGACACTGCCACATCCATAGCTACATTTGGACACAATGATTTATTTAAATCAAGGTGGTCAAATGTGTTTGATGTAGATGTAGATTCGATCGTGGTCACATAGACCTAAAAAACATCGATGTTACGATTCTATTCTATGTTTCTCAATATTGAATTTTCTGAATAAACTTATGCAGGTGGATATGGAACTCTAGAGGAACTTCTTGAAGTCATAACATGGGCTCAACTTGGAATTCATGACAAGCCGGTAACAATTAACATGTCCAATTTTGAGGAACATATATCTTTTATGTATATTATAATTTATGAATTAATCTGGTTTAAAATTCCAAACTTGTAGGTTGGATTAGTAAATGTTGATGGATACTTTAACTCTTTGTTGTCATTCATTGACAAAGCTGTGGAAGAAGGGTTTATTAGTCCAAATGCTCGCCACATAATTGTATCAGCACCAACTGCAAAAGAGTTAGTCAAGAAATTGGAGGTAACTAATTTGTCCAAACTCAAAAAAACTATAGGAATTTGCATCTTATTGCAATGAAATAAAAATTGGCATATCAAGTATTAATCAGTCCATTGTCAAAAAAACTAATATTAATCAATCCAATATCCTCTAGTTTATCCAAGAAGTTCTTGCAAGTGTTTGTTGGCACTATTACAGTTACAACTCCTTTTCAATCTAATTCTCACAAAGTTGAAACAAATGTCCCATGTGAAATCACTATCTTTGATTTTTCAACAGAAAAGTCACATCAAAGAGATGTTTCTTTTATTTTAGTGATTTTATACTATATAAGTAGATAATTGAAAATTTTGTAAATTGAAATGAAAAAGATAAAAACAATAAGCTCATTTATGTCATGTAACTTTTCTAAACCAATTGTATACTTATTAATTAATTTCTCATCTGTAAAGTTATGCAGCTACTTACTATAACATTTGAAATTAATTTACAGGAGTATGTTCCATGTCATGAGGGTGTTGCTTCCAAGTTGAGCTGGCAGATGGAACAGCAGCTAGCATACCCTCAAGATTATGACATCTCAAGGTAGCTGTTAGCTACGTTTACTTCACTTGCAAGGAATATGAGACCATATGATATAGAATTTTGGAGGTGGAAGAAGAAGCTATTTTCAACTATCAGTGTTTTGCTTTTTTATTTAATCCTTTAATTTCTTATGTAAATTACTGTGATTGACCTGAACCTATGAAAGTTAATTTACTTATTAGTACCTTGTTATAAACTTTGATTTTATTAAGGTTGTAACTTGTAAGTAAGTACTCTCTTCTTAACCTATTATTCAATGTTGATTAGTAATTTTTATATTTAACTGGCCTTAAGTGTCCTCTCATCTTTTGTGGTGATCAAGATTTTAAATTGTTTTCATGGCTGTATCACAATTCTGGATAATATTATAGTAAATTGTTGCCAATTTCCGTTGTTGCGATGACAATTACAATTTACAAGCGCAATGTATTTTTTATTATTGTCTTAACCTTCTAGCTCTCGAGGATGAGTGTTCTGGTAATTTAGAATTCGGTTGATAGGTAAATGAAGTTTAACTAGTTATTCTTTGATACGAATTTGAGTTCTCACGAACAATTTGTCCTTAATTTTAAAGTAGTTGTAGATAAATAGAAAAACTTTAAATTGCAACTAAATTTGTGGTTGCATGCCTGTTTTTAAAAAACATTAGTGTTAAGTACCAGAAACAGAAACATATTTCATCAAAAAAAGAAGGCATAAGAGTTTAATTAAGATATAAACTGGGACATACATGGTACATGAATTGTTGGTGGAAATGTGTTGAACTATGGTCCAACTTAAACATTGGTAAGTGTCAATAATAAAGAATGGGACCGATTATAAGACAGTGATGTTCAAGGGTTGTCTTGAAGTAACTAAATTTAGAGTTCAAAAGGTCCAGAGAACTAAAGACAAGAGACAAGAGAGGGACTAGGTGAACGGGGCCAGTTTCATGATAGTGGAAGTGCAATTTGGATAGATAGTATTCTTCCTAGGCACATTCATGTTGCACAAAGAGATTGAATTTTGTAGGCCATTTATTCTCCAACAAATGAGACAGTGCCATGTGTTTTCAAGGACAACATGGTATTCAAAGAAAAAGTTTAAGGGGTCATGTGGCACATGCATCTATCTGAAGACAATACAATAGCTATCTTTGGTCCCAGGTTTCATCTAACAATTGCTAGTGGTTGAAAGAACTTCCTTTCTACAAATGAAACTATAGGTTGAGATATATGAGGCACAAACGCACTAGACATAATACTAACATTGACATGTAAACGCTCGTAATAATTTAAGAAAATAAAATTGATTACATGTAATTAGCGGTGTCAAACACCTGCTTATGTTTGACACAAAATACATATTCTATCCTAAGTGGGCAATGCAAAGAGGAATTATAGGCAAGAGCTCTAATCAAGGTGGTGTATACCCTTTTGATTCGTTCAGAAGTTCTTGTTACTAGAATTAGTTTTAGAAAAAGAAAAAAGGAAAAGATGCCTTAACTGTGCTATATGGGAAAGTGGGAGGTGGTTACAAAACTATAAGTATGGAACAAATTCCCATTATGAGATTTTCTTCTTTTTTAACTTTTTTGAACATTCAAAATGTAAAATGTTTTTGTTCAAATGTAAAATGTTTCGGTGTGTTCCTCAAAAAAATGTAAAATGTTTGTTGTGTGTTTTTACTTTTTAGATAAGCACTTGTCAAAATATATATGATTTTGAATAAAATTTGATTAGGTTACAATGAAGTTTAAAGTAAAGTGATTTATACTATGATATATTTTAGCTCTAAAAATAAGTTTAAAGTTTTTTTGAAGGAAAAAAATAAGTTTAAAGTTAAAACTTACAACAAAATTTATATTTTATCAATTCTAAACAAATAGTTTAGGTGACACTAATCAAACATATGTATTTGTTGTCAAAACTTATTTATTTTTGTTAGACAAATTTCATGGTAATTTGTGTTGGTTTTCATGCTTTGAAGTCTTGATCTCCTGGTTAGTATTTGTTAGACATTTGTTGACAAAATTGTTATTGATAGAAAATACTAATAAGTAAAACCAAATACACACCAAATATTGTTTTAAGTAAGGACTAAGGAAGGGAACAATGAAATAAAAATAGAAGGTGAAAGTAATGTTGTAGGAGTAGTACATAGAGAGCTTGTTGTGTAAAAAAGGAATCTGACAACTGTTGATATTTAATCAATGAGTAAAAGAAGAAGGAACGTAGGGTCAGAGGAAAAACTCTCTTTATTCATATCAGTCAACTTGTCCTAATTCAAGAGCTGTTCTAGGTCATTGACTCTAGTATAAACGGTTGAATGTGCATCATGCAGTGCTTATTTTGGCAAACATAAAAATGTCTAGGACCACTACCTTGCAAACGTAACTTCCAGGGGATATTTTATTGTTATGTTAGGTCACATGGTTCTTTTATACTACCATTCAAATCTGTTTTCAGTTTTCTTAAGCTAAAGTGATAGGTATTGTTGCATCACCTAGCTTCTGTCGATAATCGTATTAATGGCAATTTTTTAAACCGTAACATGTTCTTATGTGCATATTTCTCAGTACCATGAACCAAAAATAAGGTTTCTATATCTGTAAAATGATGGAGTAGTTTATGTGAGGAATTTCCAAAATATAAATTTGGAAGATTGTAATGGTTTAGCTTATTTATCAAGAAAAATAAAAGATACGGTGTACCTCTTGGTAAAGTGGTTGTAGCCGGTGGCAGAGTCAAAAAAAGAAGTTTGGGTGAGCTACTAAAATAAACTATATAATATACAAACTTAAAATTAAAGTTTTAATAAGCAGTATGAAGTTAAAATGGCAGAGTTTGGTTAAAAAGCTAGGATGGATACCTTAAAAAAATGAATCACATATTTTACGACTACTATAAATTATGATTTTTTTTTTATTTTTTTATAGTTCAACCGTTAACTAAGGGAATTTTCAGCTGACACACAATGTACGGGATATTTGAAACCTATGCAAGCCTCCGCTAATCAATCAAGTATAAGTATGAGAAAAATCACGTATGCCACTTTTAAAACCGTCGAAAACTAAAATAGTTAAAAAATTGTTTAAAGTCTCGCAGAATAGACCTATAATTTAGTTTTTTTTTTCTTCGGGTGGACCGCTATACAACTTTACAGAGATTTGGATCTACCGAAAACTAAAATCGACGCAAAATTATATAAAATCTTACAAAATCGACCTATAATCATTAATTTTTAAATTTTTCGGACCCATCGTCATGAAGGGCTCCGCCTCTAGTCGTAGCCTTGTGGGCGTTGGTTGTGATTGTAAGGTGGATAGAATCCTATTTGCATTCAAGCATGTGCCACTTGCAACTACTATAATTGTATCTTGTATTTTCAAGAACGATAATATGAACTAATGATTATTAGATAGCATTAATGTGGTATGAGCTTTCCGATCAACGAACACTCTCACTTAGAGACCTCTTGTGATGTCAACAACAACAGCGAGACGATTTCTGTGTTTAACTTAGAGATAATAACCTTTTTATTTATAGAATCCAAATTAGAGTCAACTATTAGATTTTATTTTATTTTAACCTATCATATTAGATACTCATAAGTTTGCTTTAACCATTTTATTTTTTGTTGAGGATACTTTAACCAAAACTTATTAAATCACTTAAATTACGCTTAACTTAAGTGACAATCCATAATACATAATTACTCATATATAAGACCAATGTTGAATTAATGATATAACATGAAGCCATTTCGAAATCAACCTTCATATTTGCCAAATGAATTATTTTGTTAACAACCACAACTCCATCTAACAATTGTATCACAGACACAAATGCAGTTTGATTTTTTGTGATCAATTTCCAATGATCTTCTTTCAATTTGTTTGCAAAATTTTTCTAGATGATTTTGCACATATAACCCACTATACAAATAGGTTTGTTTTCTAGATGACTTGATTTAGGCAACATTGAATTACTATGAAATTCTCTTACAAAATCAACTAAATCTTCTTTATAAAGCTTCAACAATCTTTAATAAATTTAAAATTGAGCCATCAAGACCTCTAGAAAGTCTTGCATAGGCACATACCAATCAATATTATTTGGGCACACATAGATAATATCAATAAAATTAAAAGAGAATAAAACAAAATGATATTGATTGATGTGACTAAATTATTTTTGTTTAACTTTATTGATTTCATGTGAGTGTGTCTAAATAATATTGATTTAGGTATGTATTTATGAAAGATTCTCTGCAAGACCTCAGCTCTTATCTCCATCACAACTCCAAATAACTTCCCTAACTTCTAAGATGCTCTTTTTTTTTTTCCGAACGAGATGAGATTCCAATAGATAAAGGCGGTATAACCGACAAAACGGCTAAAACCACAAATGAAGGTGGAATCCTGCTCTTTACCCAAACAGATTTGCTCATTTCCAAGTGAAATGACCAAAATGCCCTTACGTGATTTAAGTCACGCTAGTGTATACTTTACCTGGGTTAAGTCACGCAGCGTGACTTAATTCACGCTGAAAATTAACACTAAAAAACCCAGTGTGAGTTAACTCACGCTGGTTTCTTTCTCACTGTAAACAAAAAATTGCAACGTGATTTTCAACCTCTTTACAATTCAAAGAAGCCACATCCACATGCTTATTCACGGTCATTATCAGTATCTTTTTTTGTCACAGTATCATCCATCATCAACAACAAGTAACAACACTTCCAAGAAGAAGACAAATTCAAAAAAATAAATTCAGAAGCTTCAATTTGTTGAACATCCAACAAAAGAAAAGAATAGTAAGAATAAATAATAATTTAACAACTTAGAAGCTTCAATTTCATAGATTCTTGCATCTCATCTCTTTCATACTTAATTTGTTATCAAAATTAATAATTTTAAGACTCAACTCCGATTGTTAAAACTCAACAACATTCTATAATTTGAGAGAAGGAATTATGGAAGAGAGAAGGAAAGGACAAGCCAATAATTTGGGAGATATTATAAGTGGATGAAAAACAAGGGAAAGGTGCAGAAAGAAGAAGAATAGGTGTAGTTGTTGGTGGCTGATGGTGAAAAGAAGAGAAATCTAACTAACGTGAGTTAACTCACGCTGCGTGACTTAAGTCACGTTACTCTTATAACTAGCGCAAGTTAACTCACGTTACCTGACTTAAGTCACGTAAAGGTATTTTGGTCTTTTCACTTGAGAATGAGCGAAATTGTTTGGATAAAGAGCATGATTCATGAAGGTATTCTCAAACCCTTATTATCATATACAGACAACTGCTAGAAAGAAAGCCCACTCAGTCTTACTTCTCCCTTTGTTGCTTCCACACAATTTTTTTTTTCCTTCTTAATTCGATTTGTTAATTTTGCCTCTGTGATTGCCGCAAACAAGCATATAATTTTTGGTGTTACAGTCTCCCTACCTTATCCACGTTTGTTTTAACTTTTGCCTTAGCAATTTTCTTTAGCTCGAAGCTTTTGCCAAAAACTCTCCTCTACTTCTTATCAACATCTATATACTAGACTTTTGGCCCGTGCGACGCACGGGTATTCTCGATTATAATTGAGACCAATAAATAATCTTTAACCCGTAAGATCGTGGGTCGATCAATAAACGCAAATTAGATTATTGGAGATACAATATTACAATCAAATAATAAAAAAAATTATAAAGAAAAAAGATAAAAAGAATACAAAATTATATTGTTACACGGGTCAAATGTATTTATTACTTTTATAATAGGTTAAGTTGTTGTAGACCTATTAAAATTAATAAATAATAAGAATAAGGATTAAGATATCCTTATTTATTAATTTTGTTAAGTCTAACCCTAATTTTTTCCCTCCATAATGCTTTTTAGGTTTGTAACAAATCTATCCTAAAATTTTGCCTCTCAAAATGCATCAAATATGTTTTTATTAATAGCAAAAATAAAAAAAAAGCCTAAACAAATCCATTCACAAATAGAAAAAATTTAAAAAATAAAAAAAAAGCTAACCATATCGATAGACTTCTACATATATTTTTTTTCTTCTCTTATTATTAATTTTAGTTTTCTTTTCAACTAATTTTCTTATTTTGTGTTCTACACTTTTTTTTGACAAAATACTTTGTACAATTATTTAATACTAAAAAAATGCATCGTTCCTATCCTCTTCCTTTTTTTTTATACACTTCTTTGATACTAAAAAAATGCATCTTTTTTTTTTTGACAATATTTTGTAGACTTATATAATACCCTAATTTCCATGATAATTTGGCTATATATACCAAACCCTAAACTGTGTTTCTCTAAAAAAAACATTAACCCCTAATTTTTTTCCCTCCATAATGCTTTTTAGGTTTGCAACAAATCTATCTTAAAATTTTGCCTCTCAAAATGCATCAAATATGTTTTTATTAATAGCAAAAAAAAGCCTAAACAAATCCATTCATAAATAGAAAAAAAAAAAACTAAACATATCGATAGAGGGCCCATTTGGATTAGCTTATTTTTAAGCTTATATAAAACAACTTATGCAAATAAATAAGTTTTTATGTATTATTTATAAGTTTTTAAGGTAGTTTATGAAAAAACCGTTTATAAGGATACAATTTTTATTAGTGAGAGTTTATAAATTAAAATAGAAGCTTATTTATTTACATAAGTCATTTTTCATAAGCTCAAACCAAACGGGGCCAAACTTCTACATATATTTTTTTTTCTTCTTTTCTTCTTATTAATCTTAGTTTTTTTAACTAATTTTCTTATTTTGTGTTCTACACTTTTTTTGACAAAGTATTTTGTATAATTATTTAATACTAAAAAAATGCATTGTTCCTATCTTCTTGCCTTTTTTTTTATACACTTCCTTGATACTAAAAAAATGCATCTTTTTTTTTTTTTGACAATATTTTGTAGACTTATATGATACCCTAATTTCAATGATAACTTGGCTATATATACCAAACCCTAAAGTGTGTTTCTCTAAAAAAAACCTTAACCAGTGGTAAATTTCACACACATCACAAGAATCATATCTTTTGATATTTAGAGGTTTGCAAATGGAACGACGTGACCTTACAACTTTTCTCTCATACCACTGCTTAACAGTTAACTTTTTGATCATACACCTGAATTGTCGGCAACGATACAGTCAAGAGGGGAAATAGTTTTAACAGTTGCTTCGAGTGGTATAACTGCATTATTAATACCAGGAGGTAGAACCACACATTCGAGATTTGGCCTTCCCTTTATTATCGATGAATGCTCCACGTGTAATGTCAAACCTAATACCCTGCTGGCTCAGTTGGTAGTCCAAGCAAGATTAGTAATATGGGACGAGGCTCCGATGATGCACAAATTTTACTTTCAAGCACTTGATCGTTCTTTTAGAGACGTTATGAAGGAGGTGGACAAGAGAAACAAATACATCCCTTTGTACCTGTAATTCCTAAAAGCACAAGACCAGAAATCGTTCATGCTATTATCAATTCTTCAAAACTATGGAATTATTGTGAGGTTCTTACCTTGACTAAGAACATGAGGCTTTTGTCTGGTGCGTCAGTAGTAGACATGGAGGAAAAAAGATAATTTTCAGAATGAGTTTTAAGTATAGGCGATTGACGAATATGGGAAGACAATGAAGTGGACAAGACCATTGCTATTCCGTCAGATTTGCTCATAGAAAGCGCAGGAGATCCTCTTGCTGCTATTGTTGAAAGCACGCATGTATCCTAACATCTTGGAGAGCATGAGTGACATAGGTTACTTTCAAAATAGATCTATATTGACAACAAAAAATTTCATAGTCGAGAAGATCAACGACTATATGTTGGACATGGTTCCAAATGAGGAGAAGGTTTATTTGAGTTATGATTCACCTATTCATCGTAACTTAAACGATGATCATATTGACAATGTTCATACACCTGAATTCCTCAACACCATCACTGCTTCTGGACTTCCTAATCATAAATTAAGGTTAAAGGTTGGTGTACCAGTTATGTTGTTGAGAAATATAGATACACGATATGGATTATGCAATGGAACCAGATTGGTTATCACTAGGATGGGAAGATACGTCATTGAGGGGAGGGTCATTTCCGGAAGTAATGTTGGTGAACAGGTTTTTGTATCCAGGTAATCTATATCGCCTTCAGATGTCAGGATTCCCTTTAAGTTTCAACGAAGACAATTCCCTTTGTCTGTATCATTTGCAATGACAATTAACAAACGCTTAAACATGTTGGTGTATATCTACCAACACCTGTAATTTTTCACAGACAGTTGTATGTTGCTGTTTCAAGAGTTACATCCAGAGAAGGACTAAAGATATTGATCACGGATGAAGATGGCGAAGATACCAATGTGACTTCTAACGTCGTATATGATGAAGTATTTCGCAATCTGTGATGAAACAACATGCCAATTTACTAAAAATTTCATATTCTCTTACCGAAATATTGATAGGATTACCAAATTTTCTTTTATAATATTTTTCAGATTTTATACATTTTATGGAGCGTTTTATTTTGTCTACTCTGGATTATCATCTGTTATTTTTTCACCGTTACCAATTATATATTGCATTTTATTATTCGTATGTCATTTCTTTAGCAATAAACCCGTGCAGGCACGGGTCCAGTTTCTAGTTTAATAAAATTTTTATTTGTAAAATATTCATGGTTATTAGAGAGAGAAATGAAAAACAAATATGATGCAAATTTAGAGCCAAAATTTTAGGATAGAGTTGTTGCAAACCTAATAAGGGATTAGTGGAGGGAAAAAATTAGGTTAAGACTTAACAAAATTAATAAGTAAAGATGACAAATTTCACTTTTAGCCTCCTATTTTGGCAAAACACTGCCTCTATCTTAGATTAACGGTTCGTTTGTTACGGATTAAAATAAAAGAGATTTTGATATAAAATAATTTAGAGATTATATTTTAGAGATTTTATGAAAAATCAGAATATATTTTTTATTTGTTTACCGTAATAAAAATCACTTTTTTTTAAACAAATAATTTAGTTTGTTTGGATACAACTATATAAAAGAGATTTTTTGTTACAAAATTAGTTCAATATTTTAAATTATATTTTCTCTCTCCTCTAAAAAAAATCTATTTTTTGAGAAACTGCTTTTAACAGCTTCTCGTTTAAAGCTGTTTTTAGATTCTGATTTTTATAAAAAGTTGTAACAAACGGATGTCAAACTCTTAAAAGTGAATTTTTTTTCTTCTTAAAAATGCTATAACAAACGGGCTCTAAATGTTACATTTAAGTTGCGCATAGTTTTTAGGCTTAAATGCACTTTAAGCCTCCTATTTTAGCAAAACTGTAATTTTGTCTCGTTATTTTTAATTGTGCAATTTTGGAGTGTTATTTCAAGAAAAAAAAAATCTTTGATTTTGATCATCGAATTTGATGATGTGGTAGAAAATTATTCAATTTCTATTCCTTGTATCATTTCAATTGATCGTTTTTTGCCTCCAAAAACTTGGTTACGACTCAATTTAACACCATATTTTTGAAGAAACGACAATTGGGCCCTTTGTTTTCATGTCAAGTCACCTAATATATTGCGAAATCATAATTTTTGTTGTTAAAAAAGCCAAACTAGTCAATCAAAATTGGCATCAAAGAGAATACTTATACCATGAGAGGAACACACTTCAAAGTCTTATGTCAACACAATCAGACTAACCCAATGGGTTGCCAAATCAAAAAATTAGATGGTCAAAATCATAGATTTGTCAAAATTTCTAAAATATGATACCAAAATTATGCAATTAAAATGGGAGGACTAAAATTTCGGTTTTGTTTAAATAGGGAGACCAAAACCAAATTTGTATCATTTACTAAAACATATTTATTAATTGAACCCATTTGGATGGTTTGATGATGTTGGCTTACAACCTTAGAAAGTGCACCTCTCAAGATCTCAGAACATATTTATTAACTGTAGTCGATGTATTAATTAGATGGAGTGAAATTTAATAAGTAAGAGAAAATAGATCAAATTATATTGATGTAATTTTACAACAATGTTACACCCTTCTATATATTTTAACTCGATACATATTTTCTACATTTGACTCTTAGATGTTAAATTTATTTTGTATATCATCCATATGTAAAATTTTGCACCAATTTAAATCATTTAATTTGTCAATGAGACTCATCATCAAGATTAAACAATGTTCAGTTATTAAAATAAAAAAGATTAAACAATGTTCAATAAAAGTGGATAAACTTTTATCACACATGTTAATTTTTTTTTTTTTAATAAATCACACATGTTAAATAATTTTAGCTTTACGGAAAAATTTGTACACATAAGAAAAAGAAGAAATAAAGTGTTAACGTGACACTTTTACGAGACAAAAGAGCATATACTATATAGTACTATATATTTAGTCCAATTTTTATTTTTATTTTTTATAGAGAAAACTTCAATGACCATTGAAAATTCACATACATAAGTGGTTGAGTTTAAATTCGAACTTCAATCACGACGTCAGAGTTAACAATTTTAACATTTTTACCAGTCGAACAAGGACAGATTATTTAATTTTAATCCAAATTTATACCATTTAGATTTTGACATTTGATAAAAAAAAATTTTGTGAGGGATTTGATAATATTTAGCAACTTCAAAGAATTAGTGGCAAAATTGTATTATTTTTGTTTGTTTTGACTCACAATTAGGGATGGCAATTGGACCCAAGTCCAATGGATACCCGCAAAAAATACCCACAATAGGTAGGGTAAAACTCCGTTTTCATGGGTTTGGGCACGAGTCTAGGTAATACCCATAAATTTTAACGGGTATGGACACGAGCACGGGTAAGGGTGCTATACTGTCCATCCCCGCAACCTCGTATATACATATTTATATAATATCATAAATTATTTATTTATTTTTGGTGTATAATTAATTTATTTATTTAGCTATTTAAGTCTAACCCTAAACTAAAAAACTACTTAATACAATAACAATTTCATCATGCCGGTGCACAATTTTTTAGAGATATTTTGAATGTTTTTTATTTGACTAAATATTACGATTCGTACTATTTTATGAATTAATTTTAAAAAATTTGGACCATTGTTTTATTTCAATTGTGATATTTTTATTTTATTTTCATAGTTAAATTACGGATAATGGGTGCGGGTATGGGCAGTTAGGTACCCATAGGTATGGGGACGGACACCAAAGTTGTTGTCCACGAGGTTACGAGCATGGGTATGAGTATTTTTTACAAATGTAGGTATGAGGAAGAACACTTTAGTACCGAGGGTACCATTGCCATCCCTTTCACAATGCTGCTCTTTTTTTTTGTTAGTAAAAGAAAAAAAAACAAACACGTAAATACGCAATGCTGTTTTCCGTTTTACTCGTGTGCATCGGTGTCTAATATATATTCTATAGAATCCCTATTTGAACGCCAACATTCACCGTACCAAGTACATAACCTTGTTTTTGAAACATATAAAACATGTTTTACGCTAGGTTTTTTGACTTGAACTATTTTTGTGGAGATATTGTTGGAATTGGAAACCTTATCGTCAAGTCAGTTAAGGATTTTTGTGTTTGTTATTTATGTTTTTACTATGTTTGTTCCTCTTCTTCCTCCGCAGACACAGACACTAGTGACTCTCGCATGATCAACCTTCCATTTCCATTTCCATTTCAACTCTCTTCATTTTATTAACAGGTTCTTATTTTCTTTATTATTACAACCATTGTTTTTACTTTATCATTTACGTACTTCAGTGTCAGATTATTTTACTATTGAAAATAAAATTACAAAACCTTATATTTAGTTAATCAAGGTTGGTTAGTGATATTAAACATTCAAGTTATAGTTTCTATTTTTGTGGTATCCAAAATGAGAACAAAATCAAGTTAGGTCGGTCGATAATAAAGTAAAGAAAGAATTGGTTTTGCAAGAAAATTTGGGACCATTGTAATTGTGGGCTTAAACCTGAGAAATAACTTTGGTGAGGAATTATTGGAATTATTGTTGAGGGTTTCTAGTTTTGTTGTGGACAAGTAGCATTTATTCTTGTGTTTTTAGTTTTGCCATGATCATGTATGGTTTTTAGGCAATAAATTCATAAGAAAAGTGATAGCAACACCAACTATAACACTATGTTTTTTGGACACTTTTTAAAGCATCAATCCACACTCCTATATTCTTATAGTTCCCAAAAAAACACTACTAGGGGAGTTTGGATATTATCTTTTTCATCTAGTAAAATTTAAGTATATTCCACCACTTTATGTGAAACTCGTTCTCAAAATGTTGTGACAATGTTGTAAACAAAATGTTAGATCCTTGGTGTTGCTTGTCCGTAAGGATCTCTCCATTTCTCAAAAGAAACAAAATTGAAGTGTTGAGTGTACTATTAGTTAATCGTTAACTAACTTTGGCGTTGCCTTTAGATAATGGTAAAAAAATTTAACATATTATTGAAAAAAAAATCTCAAAAAAATGTTCAACTAAAAGATAGTTAGTTTTCAAATTTTCTATAATTTTAGGCCTAGATATATATTTAAATTTTAAAAATTCTTGGATTTTTAAGTGTAATTTGTCGCAAAAAGTTCTTTGATTTTTAATGATGTGCAGAATTTTAAAATATCTTACAGGAATTGACAATGAAAGCAAAAAGAAAAGGTTGCAGTCCAGGTGCAACTGAGATGAATATGGAGTCAAGTAAGAACTTGAAAAATGTGAACAAGAGTGTGGATCCTCAGCTATGGCATGCCATTGCAGGAGGAATGGTGCAAATGCCAGAAGTTAACTCACAGGTCTTCTACTTCCCTCAGGGTCACGCCGAGCATGCATGTGAGCCGGTGAATTTCAATGCTTACTCGTTAGTTCCAACCAAGATTCCATCTTTCATTCCATGTAGAGTTGAAAGTATTAGATATATGGCTAATCATGTGACCGATGAAGTGTATGCAAAACTCAGGCTTGTTCCTATGAGTATTAACCAGGTTAGTTTTCATAATGATGGTGGTGCTGGCATCAACGTATCTGAAACTAAGGATAAACATCAATCTTTTGCGAAGACCTTGACACAATCTGATGCAAACAATGGTGGTGGCTTTTCTTGTCCTAGATATTGTGCAGAAACACTTTTTCCTCGTTTGGACTATTCAGCTAACCCTCCTCTTCAGGATATTTTTCCCAAGGATGTTCATGGAGAAAAGTGGCATTTCAGGCACGTTTATAGGGGCACGCCAAAGAGGCATTTGTTGACAACTGGATGGAGTCCTTTTGTCAGCGACAAGAAACTTGCGTCTGGGGATTCGATTGTGTTTTTGAGATCTGAAAACGGCGATCTTCATGTTGGAATTCGGAGGGCTAAAAGGCGAAATAATGTTGGAGTCGATCCTTTGTCAGGGTGGAAATCTGGTAGTGGAATTGGAATTTGTCCTGCAACACCTTACGAAGGATTTACACCATTTTCGGGAGAGGAAGATAATAAACTTCGAAGAAACGGTAAAGGTAATGGATTGCTAATAAGTGATGGAATGATGGGTAGGGGGAAGGTGAAAGCTCTAGAAGTTATTGAAGCAATAAAACTCGGTACTAATATGCAGCCGTTTGATGTGGTTTATTATCCTCGGTCGGGTACTCCTGAGTTTTTTGTGAAAACTTCTTTAATTGGAACAGCACTTCAGATTAGGTGGTGTCCTGGAATGAGGTTCAAGATGGCCATTGAAACAGAGGACTCGTCAAGGATAAGTTGGTTTATCGGAACTGTTGCTTCTGTTCAGGCCGCTGATCCGTCATGGTCTGATTCTATGTGGAGACTTCTCCAGGTATAGACATATTTATTATATACTCACTCTAGAATTAATTTACATGAGAACTTGTGTTATTGATGAATGTTTTGAGAATAATAACGGTAAATACGGTGAAGTTAGTTAGATTTTACTTATATTTCTGTGAACGTTGTCATATAGCGGCTATAGTGGCACTATAGTGCTATGCCTTGTAGAATTTATACAAATGACTATTGTTGCACCATAGAATGTGTATTCTTGCAACATTTTCTTTTTCCAAAGCATAATCCTTTTATGATTTCATCCGTACCATAAATTGGAAGCTTCCTATTATTAGAATTTGCTAAAAATCCTATACCTACATCGCTATCAGTATCCCTCAGGGCCTTCGCATATTTTACTTTGAATACTTTCAAAATTAGCAAGTTAATGTAAATATTTGTTTATGGTAATATAGATACAATGGAACATTGTTGGTTCCTAATAAAATTGTAAGAAGAGAATTAGATTAGTATTTCATACTAATGAATTTCACAATGTCCTTTTTATTGCATATTAACTATGTCATTTCGAATTACATTTTGAACTTTGTTTAAGCTGTGAATAATTTTCTGATATCATACTTTTTAGGTTACATGGGATGAACCTGAGTTACTTAAAAATGTGAAAAGAGTGAATCCGTGGCAAGTAGAAATAGTATCGAACATGCCTTCAATCCCTCTTTCCCCTTTCATACCACCAAGGAAGAAATTGAGATTGCCTCAAATCCCAAATTTCCCAGTTGATGACCAATTTCCAATGCCAACTTTTCCAAACAACCTTCTAAGTCCTAATATTCCGATGTTTTATTTACCCGAAACTACTCCTGCTGTCATGCAGGGAGCCAGGCATGGTCATTTTGGTCTTACCTTACCAGATTTTCATAAATTTCCAGCAAGTCTTTTTCAGCCTGGTTTCCAACAACCGTTTAATAACATTACTACAATGCCGATGACTCTCACTAATAACTTGGCATTGCAAAAGCCGAACACCAGTGAGAACGTTTCGTGCTCGCATTCGATATCAACTTCTACACAATCTTTAGAGAAACCGGATCATGCAAAGCCGCACCAGCTCGTGCTTTTTGGCCAAACAATACGAATTGACAATGGAAATGAAAATTCCGAGAAGAAAATGACTAGTCATTTGTCTGATCTTCATCTACAAGGCCTGCCGACACGTTCATCTGATGAGAGGTTCGAGTGGAATGCTAAGAACCAATGCGAAGAAACATTCACAGAAGAAGCATTAGCGATGAAACATTCAGGTAAGAATGAATAAAATTCGGTATCTTTCTACTAGAAATTGATATATGATATATGTTAATAATCTATTTGTTTCTCTTTCAGAGACTTCATCAGATAAGCTAGAAGGTTGACAATTTTAATGGATTCCACTAGCGGCGAAAATGTAGGATCAGCAAGAAAAAAACAACCAGATTAATTGTAGACCTGGATGATCAAATTCCTCTATTACCATTTTGACACAATACCCTTCCTGTAGCAAGAATTTTGAAATTTTTTCCCTTTTTCTTTAGGATTGATTATATAAGATGGCTTACATTAATTTTTTACTTTGTTGCAAAATTTTGTTGGGAATAGATGTGAGAGAGAAAGAGAGAAGGAGTACTAGAGAGTAGAGACTAGAGATCCACTATCTCTTTGACAATTTACTCCAATTCTGTTTTATCTTGTATTATGTGCAATGTAAGGCTGAAATTTTATATAATGTTACTAAAAAAATTTGTTCATGTTCCAAAGAATAGTACAATACTCGGTTTCCATTTCAATAGGCAGCAAGAACGGATCTAAGCTTTGTTAGTTTCAATTTTTAATTAAATTATGTATCTACCTATTCGGCATTTCATGTAGTTGATTATCAAGAAATTGGTGCATAGTTGCATCATTCTGTGTCTGAATTCCCAATGTTATATGACACTAGAAATGAGTCATTAAGAGTGAGCCAAAAGAATGAAATGTGGACAACTTTTGGTAATTTGAAACACCTTATGTGATAATAAAAAGACACGTTAAAAAATGTTGATCTGAAACACATTTATTAAATTAATTGTATACAATCTCGATTATTTATTTAAATCGAATGATCAAGATTCATAATTGTTTAGAATAGTTATCGTTCGAAATGTAATTCTATTTTTTGTATTGCAATTTGCAATGCTTGACCTAGGTCCTAGAAGATTAATAAGTAGAAGAAATAAAAAGAACAAAAATTAAAAAGTTTGTTTGTTGAATGTCTAATAAGCAGATAGATAGAAACATAGGTGGGCTTGATTGAATCAGTAATACTAGGTGTTTTCACACACAACAACAAATTCACACAGACCAGCTCTCAAAATCAAACAAAAAAGTTTAACCTTCCTTCTATTTTCATTATTTTATAAAATTGATTCTCCTATTTTAAAATATGACAGTTTTGGTCCTCTATTAAATATTTTGTCAAATATGATGATATGACATGTTTTAATGAAATTTTTTAAAAAAATTTCTCACAATTTCATTGATGCTGATGTTTTCTATCATTATATACTAATTATATAACTCTATCTTTTTTTATACGTACAGTGCTAAATTATGTTTTTTCTTATGTTTTAAATAGACATTAAACACTACCTTTCTTATATGATCAGCGCCAACTGCCAAAGGGTGTAGCTACATGTTAGAGAGGAAAAAAAAATTATATTTTTATTTGTATTATTAAGTGTGATCTATGTTTAGCAACCCCAATAAAATATATTTAGCTACTTTAAATAAGTTTATTTGTGTAAAGTTAAGAGAAATAAATTACTCAAAAAATTACCACTTTGGTTGATTGATTTATTTTTTCTTATTTTGACATTTTTGGTATTTTAAACAACTAAACGAAGAGTATTGTTAGCGATGAAAATTGTAAAGATAAAACTAAAAAAAATCTCTTCATTGTTTACATTGTAAACCTAGACAAAGTCAATTATAGGATATGACTTTTTGAAGTGTTGTTGAACTAATTTATTTTTAATTAAATAGCTATCTAGTTTTTATTTTTGTGGTGCTACTTTAATTCACTTTTTATATAAGTAAAACTATTGAGATTTTTTTCTTATGAATTAAATTCAATATGTTAATTTAATTTTTCTTCTTATATTTGGGCGCCCCGTATAAAATTGGCTAGCTTTGCCGCTGAGCATGAAGGCATTAACCGAATCTATTTATTTTTCCTTGGATGAATTAGTGACGTGTATTTAGACATTGCCAAAAAGCTTCGGCATATGTACTTGTTTATTTTTATTATCAGAATTTATGCCAAAATAAAAATGAAAGAAAAAATTAAAAGGGTGCTAGTAAAGTTTTGTCAAAAAAAAAAAAATTGATAGTAAAGTAGTGGTTTGTGTCTTTTTTTTTTTTTTAATACGCTGTCTCTCTTATACAAGTAGTGTGAAGTTGTACGCTATAATTAACGATAGAGAAGATAGGTTACGTTAGGAAAAAGGAGGTTTCTTACTTCCGGAAATAATGATGCTCGTGCTTTTCGTGTGTAGACTGTCTCGTAACAATATGCATGCAATTAGGGCTTTTGTTATTTCTTTCTTTTCATGGTGTGCCGCCACTGTAAACTAAACTACAACTCTTTCTCAAATACAAAGTGATCAAATACCTTACTCGGGTATATCTTTATACACTTCTTCCACTCAATCCATGGTATATCTTCCCTCACTCCTTTAAGCAAGAACATAGTTGTTACATATATCTTCTCCTCCCTCCTTGAAGCAATAAAACTCGGTACTAATATGCAGCCGTTTGATGTGGTTTATTATCCTCGGTCGGGTACTCCTGAGTTTTTTGTGAAAACTTCTTTAATTGGAACAGCACTTCAGATTAGGTGGTGTCCTGGAATGAGGTTCAAGATGGCCATTGAAACTGAGGACTCATCAAGGATAAGTTGGTTTATCGGAACTGTTGCTTCTTTTCAGGCTGCTGATCCGTCATGGTCTGATTCTATGTGGAGACTTCTCGAGGTATAGACATGTTTATTATATACTCCCTCTAGAATTAATTTACATGAGAACTTATTTTATTGATGAATGTTTTGAGAATAATAATGGTAAATACTGTGAAGTTAGTTATATTTTGATCAACAGTGTCAAATAGCGGCTATAGTGGCGCAATGGTTCTATGGCGTAGTGGAATTTGAACAAATCACCATTGTTCCACAATACAGTATTTAGTACAAAATATTATCAAATAGCGGCTATAACAAAGCTATAGCACTATCGCATGGCAGAAGTTGATCATACAACTACTTTTTGCGATCTGAGATTGACAACACCGTTTGGCCCGTCAAATATGACAACTTTTTTGTTCATATTTGAGTCCAGAATAGTATCTTTCAATCTATGATGCAGTACTGAGAAATGGTGATATGTGTTTTCATTCTGCTGAGCCCTTTAAAGAAATTTTTCCTTTTTGTACAATGTGTATTATTGCAACATTTTCTTTTTCCAGATCAGAATGCTTTTATGTTTTAATCAGTACCATACATTGGCAGCTTCCTAACATGAGAATTCGGTAACAATCCTATACATGCATTGATATCATTCATTATGTATCCCTCAGGGCCTTAACATATTTCACTTTGGATGCGTTTAAAGTTACAAATGAATTTCACAATTTTCTTTTTATTGCATATTACTATATCATTTTGAATTACATTTTGAACTTTGTATCAGCCGTGAATAATTCTCTGATGTCATACTTTTTAGGTTACATGGGTTGAACCTGAGTTACTTAAAAATGTGAAAAGAGTGAATCCGTGGCAAGTTGAAATAGTATCGAACATGCCTTCGATCCCTCTTTCCCCTCTCATACTGCCAAGGACGAAATTGAGATTACCTCAACTCCCAAGTTTCCCACTTTGACAACCAATTTTCAATGCCAACTTTTCCAAACAACCATCTAAGTCCTAATATTCCAAATTTTCATTTACCCGAAACTACTCCTGCTGGCATGCAGGGAGCCAGGCATGGTCATTTTGGTATTTCCTTACCAGATTTTCATAAATTTCCATTAGGTCTATTTCAGCCTAGTTTCCAACAACATTTCTACAATGCCGATGACTCTCACTAATAACTTGGCATTGCAAAAGCCGAACACCAGTAAGAACGTTTCGTGCTCGGATTTGATATCAACTTCTACACAATCTTTAGAGAAACCGGATCATGCAAAGCCGCACCAGCTCCTGCTTTTTGGCCAAACAATACAAACTGACGCTGAAAATGAAACTTCCAAGAAGAAAATGACTAATCATTTGTCTGATCTTCATCTACAAGGTCTGCCGGCATGTTCCTATGATGAGAGAATTGAGTGGAATCCTAAGAACCAATGCGAAGAAACGTTGGCAGGAGAAACATTGGAGATGAAACATTCTGGTATGAATGAATAAAATTGAGAATCTTTCTACTAGAAATTGATATATGATATATGTTAAATAATATATTTGATGCTCTTTCAGAGACTTCATCAGAAAAGCTAGGAGGTTGACAATTTTAATAGAGTCCACTTGCGGCGCGACAATGCAGGTTGACGATGGAGGATCAACAGGAAGAAAAAAACCACCAGTTAAACTTAGAGCTGAATGATCAAATTCCTCTATTACCAATTAGGCACATTACCCTTCTTGTAGCAAGAATTTTGAAAAATAACACCAAATCAAAAATCATGATCTCTATATCCGATCATTATTGCTCCAAAGGACTGATTTAACTAGAAACTACATTGGTGAGATTCGTTTAGGCTATTGATTTGTTTCAATTCATCCCAGGATATTAAAAAAAATCACGACGTGCATGGTTGAACCCAATTAAAAAAAGCATGTTATCTTGCGAGAGTGCAACTAGTTTGACTTATCGATGAAACTAGATGTTACCTTGGTGAGATCCGCTCATGCTATTGAGGCAAGTTTAATTTGTCCCACGACATTCGAAGAAATCACAGCATGCATGGTTGAACCCAATCATTAAAGCACATCATCTTGTGAGAGTGCAACTAGTTGGGCCTATCCTGCATGCAACTTGACGATACCTTGGGGAGATATGTTCAAGTTATTGATGCAAGTTTAATTCCTCCAAAGACATTTGAAGAAATCGTGGCGTGCATGGTTGAATACCGCGAAGAAAGCACATCATCTTACTAGAGTACAAGTGTACAACTAGCTTGGGCTCATCCATGGTATTGTGTGTGTTTAAGTTATGTTTTTAATTTATCTCTTTATTCCTTGATATTAATCTCCTGAATCATGTTGTTGTTGTATTTGATTCAATGAAGTTTTAGTTTTTTCAATTTCATATTATTTTGGTATAAATTTTGTTTTTCCATTTTCATTTATGTTCCAGTATTAAGAGCCCGTTTGGTGCACAAGATAGGAAGACAGGATATGATAAAACTATCATATCCTGATTCAATTTGTTGTTTGGTGCATCAATAGGAAATGATAACTTAAACCCATTTCTTATCCTATCATACCCACCCTTTGTTATTTTTATCCTTAGTTTTTGGTGGGTTAGAATTATCCTATCATGATTAGCACTAAAATGTTTATTTTGCCCTCTCTCAATTCATCACTCATGCTCTCTTTGCTCTCCATCCATCGACTTCTATCTGTTCCTTCATAACTCTTCATCGCCATCTCTTCTATTTGATACAGATCCGACCCCAATTCCAACCTACAATCATTTTTTCTTCAATTTGCTTAATTTTTTGTTTTTTTTCTTGATTATCTATTTTGTACTCAAGTTAAATTTGAAAAGGGATGAAACAAAGAGTTTAAGAATTTCGTATTATTATCTTCAACAAAGACAACTATTTTTTTTTAATTGAAGAAACCATGATTTTTTTTATTGAACTTTAAGAATGAAGATGACGGCACCCCTAAAATAAGGAAGAAGACGAGTGACAATGTTTTTTTTATAACTTTGTGTAATTAATAATAGCTTAATTACATTTAATTAGAATTAATTACAAAGGTAATTATGTCATTTAATTGTGAAATATATGATATTATATTTGTTATCATGTGTGCATCAAACATGTGATAGGATAAATGTTATCATGTTTATATCATTTCCTATCCTTATCCAATTTCATATCATATCCTATCTCTATCCTATCATGTGCACCAAACGGGCCCTAAGGTTCAAAGGAAGTACCCCAATTAATTTCCTTTTAAGAAGTTAACGACAAAGGACAACCTAGAGCTCAGGCGTTTAAATTTGTTAGCCAATATACAATATATATATATATATATATATATATATATCAGACTTCATGTTTACTTAGTGCATTGAGTCCATAAAAGAAAAAGCTTACTCAAAGGATGTTTAAAATCATGAGGAGTTTGTCATTGGAAACATTGTTCAGTTGATAAAAATATTGCATTATATATATAAAGTCAGTATTTTAGTTGGTAAAAACATTGCATTATATATATGTAAATGTCAGTGTATTTCTCTTAAAATTTCATATTCGATTATCCTAAATATCAATTTTGATGGATTAACTTGACTTCCTCAAAAAAGTATCTTGAAATCAATTTTACTAAATTTGAATTCAAAAAAGTATCTTGAAATCAATTTTACAAAATTTGAAAAAAATGTGATAGACTTGATAACTCGACGCAAGTGATCTAGAAGCTAGTCAATGAAGCATCAAATTGAAGATAAAATGAGGTTTTGACGCGGAAGTCAATGTTTTGACGCAGAAGTCAATAAAAAAAAGAATCATCTAGAAGATAAATTAACTATTTCTCGTATGATATACTTGAAAAAAAATTAATAACAAAATTAATATTACTATAAAAATTTTGAGTTATCATCTTTTTGTAAACAATTTTTTCTAATTCTCGATAATTTAGTCAATGCGATTTTATAATTGGAGATGAGTTTTTTTTTTTGCAAGAGTAGACAAAGTTATGATCAGAGCATACTCAATAAACTCATATAATATTGCTTTTTTTTTTGTGGTGGTCGGGGTTCGAACCCGGACCTTACATATATTATACATTATCTCTAGCAACTGAGCTAAGCTTACGAAGATTTGCAAAATGTTGCTAATATATAATGATGTGACCTAAAACAAAAAGCATGAATTAAAAATTGATTGAATAATAATAATAATAATAATAATAATAATAATTCTCTAGTTATAATAAGATTTTTTTTTTACAGTCAATAATTATAATAAGATTAATAAATATAGAGTCAGCTATCCTTTTTCTTCAATTAGTCATGATGGAAGGCCCCTCTCCATCACGAGAAGAATGTGAACTATAATACTATATATATATATATATATATATATATATATATATATATATATATATATATATATATATATATATATATATATATATATATATATATATAATGTCATAATAAGCTTAGTCAATTTTGTATTATCTTCGGTGGTCCAAAAAAATGTCCCACAAAGAACACAAAGCTGCAGAGATAATATCTAAGGACGAAGATGATGAAAGAAGACTACGTATTTGTGCAAAAAAATACGAAATCATAGTGAGACAGGTATCATTTTTTGTATTTTGAAAGAAAACTCACAGTTGAGGTGCTTTAATTTCCATCTTTTTTGTCAAATAAAAATTGTGTTTTCTTTTTTGAAGTAAATAAAAAGTGTCTTGATTGAACACTTTTTTAGAGTACTAATTATGTTTTACAACCGATGTTAATTATTGGGGATCTACTACTTTTTTCCTAGTTCGATGAGTTGGTGGAAATAATGACGACCAATAACACAACTATTAAGGGCCACAAGGTACGTCCTAATGAAAATAAAATTTGTTTCATGATCGCTCATTTCTTCATACACTTGTGACACCTGATAAACCAAGCGTTGTGTGGGTGTACAAAAAGTAAATGTCGATATATCATTAACGATCATATACATATTGAATTAATTCTTATAAATATTTGTATTTTCTGAATTATTATAATATAACTTCCCTAATTCAATCTGATCTTACTCTCATGTGTTGTAAATAGAGACAAAGACCGAGTGGTTCTTCTTCGCGCCAACGTGAAAACAATGAAGTCCTACTGAAGACGGTGACCAGATTTTTGCATGAGCTAGGATCTAACCCTTCAGATTCTGACACATGAAGTTTAGATCAAGAAACTAGTTCCGCCAAATGAAAATTGCATTATAATAATCATGTAGATAATGCTTTCATAATTGACTGAACCAGCTTGTAATGTGGATGAAAATATATGTTGCAGCTGGTAGAGTGGGATCAAATAAAGTTTTTTTTTTTTGAAGGGTCAAATAAAGATTGATAGATAGTAAATTTGTTACAAAGGAGACTACATATTATTGTTTGGTACAGATAGTTGGAACATTTTCTTTTATCTGTTACAACTAATAATTTTTTAAAATAAAATATGGGCATATATACTGAATTAATCTCGAGTCTTATAATACAAAATAACTCATCAAAACAACATTGAATTCAGTTAAAGAATATTTTGTCAAAACAAAAATTCAATTAAGGAATAGAAATGTTATATAGTTGGAAGTCGACATGGACAAGACAAGTGCTAAACTTGTCCATCGTATTCTCACAATAATATCATACATGCACCCTCTTGGTTATGATGGATCCTGAGGATTATCACGTTGGATGTTATATATCAGAGGAATTTTAAACGTTGAAGGTCGATCAAATTATTAGACAAAGAACAACCATACAATTGTGTTTGTATGCCACATTATATTTGAGTTTTCTTACATACATGTGGCTTAACTTCTACCCTCACATCTAATGTAAATGTAAAATCTAATAACTCATATTGGACACATCAACACCACTTATACATTATTCCTTCATCTTTCTGCCCAAAATTTTATCTCTTCTTTTGTACAACACCACCACTTATACCTTTACCAGATATAACAAACGTAGTCAACAGTAAAGACTAGGAGTACAGTCAAACAGATTTCTTAATTAAAATATTTTTTAAAAAAGGCAAAACAATTTCAAGCTATATTTAAATAGTTTAAAATAAATGAATCGAACAATATTTCCATTCCCCCATTTAGATATTTTATGATAAATTGGAACAAATTTCTCATCCATGTAGATAGTAAACATAATGAAACAAGTTATGGTTTTTTATTTCTTCTTTACCCTCATTTTAAATCACGTATATTTAATTTTTTTTAATCTTGTTGTTATAGAAGAAATAAATAAATAATTATATATATATATATATATATATTAAAATAATGTGTTCTTAAACAAATAAATTGTTCGAAATTAACCATGACAAATTTGTTTTTCTTTTGAAAGACCATGACAAATTTGTTGTTATTTTCTTTTTAAAATGTACTACTCACAAATAACACAAATTCCTTTAAAGTAGTTCAATGACACGGTAACTAATGACAAATGTATAGAAGAATATAATAAAGTCAATGAAGATTGATTCAATTCGTAAGAAGTTGACTCAACTGCAAGATCGGTGAGCCTTGCCTTGATTCTGATAAGTCTCCGAAGCCAAACTCACATTTACTTTCTTTTATAATATGTAAAGGCTAAGACTAAACAAATGTAAATTTCTACCACTAGACTACTTAGACCAAAAAAAGGTTAAGACTAAGCTACTCTAAAAATTCTTTCGTAGAAAAAAAAACTATTTTGTTTATAGCGTTGACATTCTCTAACAAACTAATCGTTAACTTGCCATAATAGACCTATCGATCCTTCAATAAAGGAAAATGCTATTTGTTACGGAAAGATATTCAACGAAACCAAAGAATGATTTATTGATAGTGTTTTAGACGCTACTCTATTTGTACTCGGTCAAACGCTCAATTAAGATTTTGTTGAATTTTTATAAAATGAATGCATTCTTATGTTAGCATATTCCCACATAGGGAATGGAGCCAGGAATTTAGTTTAGAAGTCCGAAATAATAAATTTTCAAATACACAATATATGGAGTACAAGATATTTAAAAAATTATAAAAATATTTGGATAAAAAATTATAATATATATTTCAAATTAATACATATGCAAAATTATAAGTAATTTTATAGATATAAGAAGGTTGAGTACATTGAGGTTTTTCAAAGAATGACAAGATTAAAATGATTTGAATAGCACAAAAAGAAAATATGAAACAACGAAATCATAAAAAGGTCAATATACCATATCGTTTAATGTTAAAAAATATATTGAGACAAAAAATACAATAGCATACTAATATAATTTATTTTTAAAAAAAGTTGGGGGAACCGTAGCCTATGTTAATCCTCCTTTTAATTTCACTTCATCTATGTGTCCCACTTATATCACAATCATTTATAAATCAAAAAGTTATTTATCTTCTCCATGGAAAGGGCGAAGTTGAGATTTTTAGTTTTTTTTGTGTAAATTGCTCATCATCATGAGTAATCATCAAAATGGCAAATTTGGCACAGTAAGATCATGAGATTGAAGATCAAGGAAGAGAAAATGTGTTTTTTCTTTTTGCCTTGAAGATGGAAGCATATGGAACATCATAAAATCCATAGAGCTTACTTGATCAAACTGTAAACAAACATGGTCCACCATGGACAGTATGAAATACTTCCCCACTTTAACCAGCATTGGTCTATGATGGATATAAGTTTAGAACTTGTACATATTAGCATCCAATTAGTTAGACAAAATTACACACGAAATGATATAATAACACAAATAGTTTACAGCAAGGAAAAAGAAAAAATAAATCATCATGCTATAAAGAATACAAGAAATGACAGCAATAAGAAAAAAGTCGAGAAAAAAAGTAAGGTAGATAACGGTTGAAACAAATGGCACTGATAAGGTTATCCTGTTTTATGGTCAAAGGAAGCTTCAACAAACTCAAACTTTCTAATAAAAAATTTTAAATAGAATTTCCATAGTGGTACTAGTATTGATCCGTATATTTTATGGATATATTATAAAACAAAAATTAAGCCTATCCTTGACAACTAGCTACTTGCATTATTAAGAGTTTTTTTTTTTTTTTAAGGAATTATTAAGAGTTATATATATGCCATTATTTAAACTTCTTTTTCTAAGAAAAATAATCAGAGAAAGAATATGCTGGTATTTAGAATATGTATTTTATTTAAAAAAATCCATGCTTTATTATTATAATAAAAATAACGTGTAAATAACGCTACTCGTTGATGAAGAACTATTGATGGATACCATTGTTTTATTTTCTCACCAACCGGTTTGTTTATAAGTCTTTAGTTTAACTACCAACCTATATTACCCACAGACTCCATAATTACGTCTTTCATTTCTCACACGACATCGTTTTCAACATTGCTCCTTCTCCATTCTATTTTCAACCCATAAATCAAATTCTCATCCCATTCCTTACGTGTCATGCTTTGCTTTTTTCATCTCTTCAACATACCATGTAGCTAATCTCATTGTCTAAACCCAACAAGATTAGATAATCATGGTTTTGAATCACAATTACTAGCAAGAAAATGCTATTGTTATTATTATGACTGCCTTGATTATTTACTTTCTAGTATTTCTTCCATTATTTATGTAAAAAATAGACTCCTCTAAAGTCTTTAAAGAGGAAAGTAGGTAATATCAATTGGACACAAACAAGTTAATGTTTGATATTATTTGCACAAACAAAATAAATTGTGGTGGTTACTATTATTTATTTTTTCCATTTTATTAACTATTCGTTATAGATTAGTAAAATCCAAAAAACCAAAAAACACAATTCAAGATATAGATAATAATCGGATGCACATTAAAAACTACAAATTATAGTGTTAGAGCTTAAATAACGGTTGCTAGTTTTTTTTAAATAAAAAATAAAAAACTTAGCAAATGATGAGGGGATGAAAAAACTAGAAAAACAACAAGAAACATGGCCATAAAACCATAGAAGATCATACATAATTATGCATTAAAAAGTTTAATAATACAGTTAATTACAATTACAAACATGATGAGTGATCCAAATCTTAAATGTTAACAAAACTCTTAGACACTCAAAATGAAAGGAGTCTCATTACTTTGATTATGCATTAATGATCATAATAAACAAAACAAATCAATCTTCAAACCCAACTTTCTTCCAAATAGCATTCCTTACACTACGCAAATCTCTTCCTTTCAAAGTCCTTCCTTTCCCTTCATGAACAGAAAGAGAAGCTCCTCTAGTTCTAGCAAGATATTCATGAGGAGGTAATTGAACCCCTCCATCATAATCACCTTCATCTTCATCATCACTACTCTCTTTGTTCTTTTTGTATTCATCCTTCAAAATCTTGGACCAATCTGGTATGTTCATTGGTAATGAAGATGAAGCTAAAGGATTAACTTTATTATTAGCTTCCATTTTTCTAGAAACTCTCTTCAAACCTGGTACACCCTTTTTTGGCTCTATGATTGTGTTGGAATTTGAATATGACATGTTCCATACATCAGCTTCATCAAACTCCAATTCTTTTCCTTGTGATGGTTTTTGATTGAAATTTGTTTCTGTCTCTGAGGTAGTTGGAAAAATGTAACTTGATCTTGAAAGGAAACTCTTCCTAGAAGAAGCCATTGATTGAAGCTAATTGACTTTGATTTGAGGTGTGAAAAAGTTGAGAAATTGCTCTAGCTAATAAATCTATGTTTTTTTTTTTTTGTTACTATGTTTTCATTTGGTTCTGTTTTTGTTCCTTATATTCTACAATGTGGTCTCACACAACGCGTTACAATTAAACAAATAATGATAAGTATTGAACTAGAATGGGTTGAGTGGGATTTAATGTAAATGGACCTCACGTGCTTTAGCATGGGGCACTTGTTAATTTGGTCAATTATGTTAACGATGGTGATGCACCAATAGTGTACATATGTAGTACCTCGTGAACATCAATATGGGACCGCAACCTTAATTCAATCCAATCTTAAAGTTTCTACCATAATTCAAATGGATGAGGTTATGCTTTTCTCTCAAATATGATACTACCTCCGGGTGTGTTTAAAAAAACAATTGATTTTTTTGGTTTATTGAATAATTTATGTATTTTGTTTTGAATATAGACTAGATACATCAATTATTTAATAAATCTAAAAAATCAACTATTTCTTGTAAATAGAATTGGAGGGTGTATCATTTACACAATTGTTTAGTCATGATCCGCTCAATGTATTTGTAGGCCTAAAACAAACTATAATTAAGGTCTTTTAAGTGTGTTGATATGAAAGCATAAAGATTAAGAGCAGTAAATGTGTAATTTTATGTTTAAGGCATATCAAACATTAAAATATGGTTATCATTTTCGACCAATATTTGAATATTTATTTATCAGGATGTGAAAGTTTAACTCCTTCCTTTAAACTCAACTCTATAAATGCAAGAACTTTTTAAAAAGAAAAATTTAATTTAATTAATAATATATGATGAAAATAATATTTAACATAGTTTCTCAACACATTATTCATCCGAGATACATATTTAATTGTGATCCAATGTATTCCCTAAAAAAAAAATTGTGATCTAATGTATGCACACACAAGTTTCTCAACACATCAAGTAGGGGGAAAAAACCTCATGATACATGAGATCACAACAGAGAGTGATGCACGCACACATCAAGATTTTCACATTATTCACACGAGATTGTCTCAAGAAAAACTACTTTTGAACATTTTTAATTTTTAAGGATACTTTTGAATATTTAAAAGTTACGAACTGTGAGTATTAAAAAGCATTAAAAAAAATTAAAAATCAAATGAATTTGATTCAAATTTTAGATCAAATTCATTGGACTTTTTTTTTTCTTTCGATTTTTCGTTTATATTTCACAATGCAGAGGGAATAATTTTTTTTGGTTTGTGATCCTCTCTCGGGATGGCTATCCATGAAATGAAACAGTTGTATAGTAAATTTGTAAGTTACTCTTTCCACTAAGAATAATCATATTTAAAATGTGACAGATAATTGTTAATAGTTTTATATACATAAGAGATGGTCTGATATTGTATTTATAAATGAAAAAATTATCACTTTATAAGTCGATTTTATGGTGTTGTGTTAAGTCCAACAACTATTTTTAAGATGGTATTATAGTCTCTTTAAGATCTATTGGATCATCTGATATCAGGTTTTAACTATCAAACCATCATTTATGTCCACGAATCAAACCTAATAGTGTTGATCGTAAAGAGATGTGTTAAGAGTCTCATATCGAATAAAAGATTACCTTCTTCCCCCTATTATTGTTGAATCATTATTGGTTCACTCGTAACATTATAACAAAAACTTCTCTAAAAATGTTCTAAATAAAAATATTATACTATTATTCTATTACTTAATCAAAATATATTGTAATTTTATATGTAGAAGTTAATAAATATATTTACTCTTTTGTTGACTCAGTCATTTGTGTATTAGTTAATTTCCTTTTGAAAAAGTCCATCATAATAACTCATGTCTCATGTGATTAAGGTAAAGAAGCAAATTCTAATTATTTTTTCCCTTCCTCCTATTGTTGTCCTTTTCTTCTCTTTTAATTTAATCTGGACAAAACAGAAGGAGATAAGTGCAGAATTATGGAGTTTCTAGATGAGACACTTGGACCAATGGGATCTTTGTTCGGCGACAAAAATTGTTTTTTTAAGAAAGGAAAAAGGTGCAATAATGATGTCTGTTATGTTATTGCTAAGTGGTCATGCTTTGTTTTCCTTAAAAAATGGTCTTGCTTTGTTGTTGAAATTTCAACCATGCTCACTGAGTAAGGTATTTTTCTTAGTAGAGAAAAAGAGTTTTGGACAAGCAAAATCCTTTGACACCTTGATAAAAGAAAAATATATATAAAAAAAAAAGTGATGTGATAATGCGATGTGTTATTGATGCGACAGAAAAAAAAATGAAAATAAAATAAAATGCTGAATGGATATAGAGAAATTAGAAATATATATGTATCGTTGTTTTTTCTTAATGGTCCAAAAAGAATAGTACTTTTCTTAAATCAATAATAACATCACTCTTTTTATTATCAAGTCATATACGTATATGAAGAGTTATAGAATATTGAACTCATAATACTTGTTTAAGGGTTCCTTCAAAAAAAAAAAAACTTGTTTAAGGGTCAAAAAATTTTACACTAAATCAATCAACTGTTGGTTATCATGACATCCATTTAGTTAATATTAGAATGTAATTGGAATAATAATTAATTCCATTTAATTAAAAAAATTAAACAACAAAAATTGCTTATGATCCCCCTAAGAAAAATTGTCTATGTCCATCTCCACTGTATTGTAAAAATAAAACTACTGCATGCATCTAGTCTTGAAAGTAGAAACTTTTTATCTCGCATTCACCTATCCATTGAGTGAAAGTTAAAGCTGTGGGTCCACTTTCATCACCAATAAGTGATGTTAAGTATGTCCATATCTTGACACGTCATGATAAATTTTTGTCGCGACATGGTCCTTATTAAGCTTTACAAAGAAGGAAATTTTGATCTCTTTGAATCCTCTTTGGTGCATGAGACGTGGCTACAGCAAATTTGCTCATATGCAAAGTAGATAAGATAGTGTTAACGAGGAAAATGTTAATTGGACATACTGTGGCAGAAACGTCTCATTTTAAATGTTCAAAGATATATGGTTTATAAAAGGAGATTCAATGTAATAGTAACAGTTAATTAAAAAATAACAATGATTAGAGTCCAATTCAAACACATTTGGTTGAAATAGTACTATGCTATATGAACTATTTGAAGATTATTACTATTACTATAGGATATATTATTGCCTGATTGAAAAGTTTTATATTTGAACACTTCAACTTTTTTAAATTATATCGATTACTCGTTTTTCACGGTGTATCTCTCTTTCTATTATATCATTAATAACATATCAAGTCTACTACCTTAATCTTTCTATTATTCTCCCTCTAGGTATATAATGAATTTGGGTGTCTATATAAAACATTTTCCTTTGCATTATTGCCTTCTTTTTGGTGGAATATTATTGATATTGCCTTCATAGTTAGGTCTCTATTTTTTTTATAATATTATATGTTTCCGAGAAGTGCTAGAAACACTTTCTTTTTAACCCTCACTTTTAAGTTTTCACACACATGTACACACATTATTCTTTATTCTTTTTAAACAAAAAAATTGTATGGTAATAACGTTTGATAAATCTTCTCCAAAAAAACAAGTTTACTATACACTTATATAAACTAAAATAATCAATTGTTTAGAAATGACCATTCATGACCACAATGCGTGAAAATTTTGATGCATGCGAATGAGGTGCTCAAAGTACGATATAATTAATCAAGAAAATAAAATAGGTGGCCAAGTTAAGCTCAGAATGGCTCACCATGCAAATGAATTGTTGGTTTGATGGAAAATGAATTAATTGACTGATCTCTGCTTTTTACAAATAAAAAATGAAATTCGCTAACAAATATCCTAAAGGTACATGTTTGAAAAGTCGAAGATAGAAATATTAGTCCCTCGGTTTCTTTATACTTGTTTTAGATGTTTTACACATACAAAGATAATCAATAAATTTACTTACTTTTGATATTATTATTTCTCTTTTTCATATAATAATATCTTAACCAAATATTGGACTCAAGTGGTTAATGAGTTCCATCAAAAACAAATTATTCATGAGAACCTAAATTTATTTTTGTATGCAACAATTTTTTGTCAAACATTACGTACTCACCTATCCTTAGTTAGAAAAAAAAAATAGCAGTATCTTTAATCATTTATCATCTCTTTATTTATTTCTCTCTGCAAAAATGACAAGTAACAAAAATTTCTTACAAATGCGACAAGTAATTAAAAAGAAATGGAGGGAATGCTATTAAGTTTGAAATTGTTGCAATGAGAGAATGCAAACACTCAAATTTTTATTTCAAAATATTTATATGGTTGCGTTGGACGAAGAAGAAGCAATGAAATCTTAAGTTTGAAGGTAGAAGGTTTGCATTGGAAGTGGTGGAGGATGCGTTGAGTGCTGTCAAGAACCACTTTGAAGAGCATTTTAGAGGTAGATTTTAGTGGGGACAGACCATCTTTGATGAATTTAAACTTCAAACAAAATGGGAACAAGGATAATGAGGTCTTGAAAATGCACATGCGTAATAGGGTTTCCTACGAATTCTTAAAAAAAATAAAACTGGAAGGATATTAAAGTAGATGTCATCAAATTCATTACTAAATTTCACGTCAATGGTTGCATTGTTAGATGGGTCAACAATTCATTACTAAAGTCCTGGAGAAATTGTCATCAAACAGGTTGAGGGGATTGAATAACTAAGTGATAAACGAAAAACCAATCAGCATTCATCAAAAATAAACAAATACTTGATGCAATTTTAATTCCTAATGAGATATAGTAGATGAGATAAAGAGAAGAAAAAAAATAAGACTTTTATCTTTAAAGTCGATTTCGGAAAAGTTGATTAGAATTACTTACCAACCACTGTGAAAAAGATGGGTTTCTATGATGAAAGTTGGAGGAAATGGATGTCATAATGTATGTATGAGCTCAGCATAGTCTTAGATAATGGTAGTTTACCAAAAGAGTTTAGAATCAGGATGGGGTTATGGCAAGGCGGTCCAATGTCCCTTTCAAAATTTTCAATTTTATTCAAGGATTAAAAGTTTTTTTTTATGATAAATATTAGTAGTATGTTAATTGTTAAGTTATTAGTATTTTCTCTCTTGTCAAATTTGAACACTAAATTTTTTGACTCCATAATTCATTCCTTTAATCTCTTTGTTTAAGAAAATGTAATACTTGGGCGTAAGCCCTCTTTTTCTACCAAAAAAAAAAATTAAGAAAATGTGATACTCATCTCCCAATATATACCGTCAATACAGTCAATTTTAATATTTAGACACCCAAAAAGATACCCTCATCCCAAAAAGAACAATAATCGAACTAGTAGAAAATTCCTAACGGAATTTTTTTTTTTATATGTAATTTGTTTTTTTGTCGTTGTTATTATTATTATTATTATTATTATTATTATTATTATTATTATTATTATTATTATTATTATTATTATTAATTATTCTTTATTTTATTTATTTTTATTCTTCTCTTTTATCCATATTATTGACACTACCGGTATTGTTTCAAATAAGATAGATAAACTCAATAAATAATAACAATGATGTAATATCCCGCTTGTTAAGTCCGAGAATTTAACAGTCGATGAATCAGAAGGAGAATTTCCAGAAAAGTTATAGTAAGACGGAAGATGCTTTTATGTATTTTAGTTGAACACGGGTTGAATTATTGGTGTTAGAGAAAGAACGATCGAGACCAAGGGCATATTCGTACTTTCATGTTAAGGGTATATAAGTGTGTTTTGGACCAAAACCTTCATTTGGTGGGTGTTGCTTTTCTCTCTAAAAACACTAGGACAGCCTTTTTCTCCTCCCTCTCTCTACTCTTGCGCCCTCTTCCCCCTCTTGCTAGCCCAAAGCTTCCTTCCAAATTCTTATAAAAATCAAGATGCATGTTGGTGGAACTCTTGCTAGTGATTAAGATGGAATAACTATGATTCAAGCTTTGTTCTTTTCCTTTCCTCCAAGTCAAGATTGAAGCTAGGGTTTTATGGCTAAAGATAGAAGTTGGAGTCTTGGAGCTGTGTTTATTGCAGGAATCATTGAGGTGAGTTCTTTAGATAGCTCTCTCCCTTGGGTTTAATGTGTGACTATGTGAGACAAATGCGTAATTTATCAAAACACACCTTGTCCCGTCAAGAGATGAACACAAGTTGGCATGTCGATTTATCTAAAAATTCTTTTTTTCATAGTTTTGTGACAAATGTTATTAAAAAAAACATGTTATTGTTATATAAAAAAAAAATCATTTTTATTTTCTCATAATCATTTTATTCTCATTCTAATCTCACCTAAAGAGAAAAACGCTTGTATAATAAAAATTGTTTAAGGGAGAATAACTTAAAAACTAGGTCAATAAATACTTTTTATTAAGCTTGAGGTCCAACCCATCCCACCCCTTTACGTCCCGCTTTTTCAGAGGGTTAAACGGGGCGGATCAACTATAAAAAATGGACTCAAAACCTGAGCACAACCCGCCAATAGATGGTTAAACGGGTTGGTATTACGGACCTAGCGGTGGATGTTTGAGAAAAGAAACCGTTGCTCTCATACATGAATGACTAATGATTTCAAATAAAAAAAATTCCATAATGAAACCATTAACCTTTTAAAAAGAAAAAAAATGTGTTAGTACTTGCCAAACATTTTTCTATAAATAGTGACACCTATTGTCACTCATTTTTCATCCTTGATCATTTTACTTATTATCACTTGCTCTCTAATCAATATTATTATCCATACTTACCATGAAACCGATCATACTTTGCTTCCTTATGATCTTTGTTCTTTATGCACCCAATCATTCTGTAGCACAATATGATTTCCTCAAACTGGTCCTACAATGGTCTCCAACTACATGTCTTAAAAAACCATGCACAAGACACCAAAATAATTTCACTGTCCATGGACTTTGGCCTACTAACACCACTGGCACCAATCCAATGGATTGCTGGCCTACGCATGCCCCTCCACAATTTAAAAGTACAATGGTGAGTACTTTAGTAATATTAAATTATATATGTCCAACTGTCACGTACTAATATTCTATAATCTCTATTATCTACTATGTATTATATTATTTACATTAAATTCACACGTGTTTTTTTCTATCAAAAAAATTCAAAAATGTTTTGAAGTATATATATGTGATTCCTTCTTTAACAAGAGAATACCTTGATATTTAGGGGATGTAGTATGCATGTGATTCCTCTAAGACCTTTTATGCATGCAATTTCGTAGCACAAATTTCTTTTCTTTGTGAAGTTTTTTCCTACGAGTTATGAGTAATGAAACTTAATTATGATATTTTTGTTGCACTGATTCTTCTTGCTGCTTTGTCAATGTTTCTCTTCAATGATTTTAAACTAATCACTTTATTAGCTTATGTGAAACATTGACAATATTTAAAAAGTTAAATAGTATATGTATTCATATTTATGATATCTGTGTATTTTTCTAGGTTCAAAGTTTATTTCCCCGAATCAATAATTCTTGGCCAGATCTAATAAAAGGGGATGAAGAAGGCTTTTGGAGACATGAATGGGTGAAACATGGCACTTGTTCTCTATTCACTTTTAAAATGTAGGACTATTTTACGCTTTCCCTAAATATCAAGGATAGGGTATATATTCTAAATGGATTGAGTAGCAAAAATATTCAACCTAATGCAGCGATTACCCATTATCCTCAACAAGTTGAGACGGCCATAAGTAACGTTATCAATGGAAAAAAAACCAGAACTTCGTTGTCGTGAACTACAACTTGGAGGACCGGTGTATCTGCATGAAGTTGGGTTGTGTCTAGAACATGATGGAATTACCTTCAGAGACTGTCCTTCACCTCTAACAACAAATGATCGTGCTGTACGTCTGTGTAGGAGACAAAAAATTCACTTTCCTGTGTAAATGTGATTTGTTACTCGTTTAAAAATAAAATAATAAATAAACTTATTGTCTCCGTTATAGTACTGGGTTCTATTTCCTTTTCTAAAATGTTAAAAATATTAGCGTCAACAATATATATTATAGAGTCCACAAGTCTGAAGCTAAATTGCTTAAAAAAAGAATTGAAAAAATATGCTTTTTGCATCAGAAATTTTGGACTGGAAACACGTAATATTAGCATCCGAAATAGTGCGAAGCTAAAATTTCTAAAGCTAATTGACAAATTTGTTATAGTGTTAGTACTGAGTTGGATTCCTTTTCCCCCAAATTCTTGAGAACAGTTCACTATTTTTCCAGTTCTACTATTTATAAAACATGAATTAGCTAAGTTTTGTAACTATCAACAATACACCACGAACAACTTTTTAACAAATTGGTGTCATGAAAATTGTATATCAAATGGCTTACGTCTATAAAAAAAAGCTATTAAAAAAATCTTTAAATATAACTTTTTTTTTTACAATAGAGTCAATGTTGTTCGAACATAAGACCAAGGGGTGGATCTATTCAAGGGCTATGTGGGGCTAAAGCTCCACATGCCACTTCCCTATTTTTTTTAATATATATATTATAAAAAAGGGCAATAACTATTTGGAAAATGCTAACTTGTGTCCTAAGGGCATAAGATAAGGATCTAAGAGTGGAATTAAAAAAAAAAGTGTTGTATTGAAAAGATAAATTTTTAAGATTATGATTGCACAATTTTCAAAATCAAATTTCTATTGTGCCGTTAGGACACAAGTTAACAAAACCCTAACTATTTTGATCCCTGAATGTGTATTAAACACTCCCGCCGGTCCTTAATATAAGAGAAGAATTTTTTTTAGGTTAATTGAATAATTAATGTATTTGGACTACAATGCAGACTAAATACATCATTTTTTCAATGAACCTAAAAAATGAATCTTCTCTTATATAAGGACCAAAGGGAGTAGTTATAATAGTCTCTCAATGTATTAAAATTCTAAAATAATCATAATAGTCCATGAAGTGACAATAAGTAAGTATACCGAAGGACTAATATGACAATATTAATGAAGTATTTTAATGTTAGGGAATATTTTGTCTAAGTATACAATCAGAGGCAATTTAAATTTTGATACATCGAGGAACAATTTTAGCCTCACATGTATCAAATGTCTAGATCCGCCCATGTTAAGCCGTTGTGCAAACAACTCAAAGTCTCAAACCCCTCACCACTAAACCAATTATAATGGTTTAAATGTTTAATATAACATCGTGTGTCTGTTTTCTACATTTTTTATTGCGCTAATGTTTAAAAATTATGAATGGTGTTTTAATGAAACTTTGATTTTGATTAAAAGTATAAATAAAAATGCATGTTACTTTCAAATTATAATAAATTGTGTTTTAATGAAACTTTTATTAAAAGTATAAATAAAAATGCATGTTACTATCATAAAAGTATAAACATAAACTTTTGTTACTTTCAAATTACAACAAACCAAATTAATCATTCTTATCTATTTCAATGACATCGACAATATAACAAAAAAATATAATATAAATTCTTATCTTTTTAATAACACCAACAACAATCCTTATTATAGAAAAAATTGTTCAAGGATATAATTGAGAAAATGAAAAAGTTAGCCCCCAATCTTCTATTTTTCTTATGGAAAATGCTAACAGGTACCCTCAGGGCATTGTTTAAGGATATGAATAAGGAAATTATATAGTAGTTAATGCGTTGAAATTGTGTAATTAATTGATAATAATGTTAAAAACAGCTTCCTTTTATGATAATAATTTTCTTTTATGGTATGTTTGAACAGTGCCCTGAAGACACCGGTTAGCAGAACCCTTTTCTTATATATGTAGTATAAATTATACTACAGAAACAATTCATACATATTATACTACAGAACCACAATTCATTCTTAAAGAAATAATTTACAATTAAGCAAGGTCGTCCCAACAAAATTGAAGGCCAGGCTCAAATATTGAAATCGAGCTCCTAATAAAAAAATGCAATTTTTTAAAAATTGAATCATCCCATGTTTAAATTGTAAAAAACATCAATAACAAAGAATAGTCATCCTTGTAATTGAAGTAAAATTAAGTTTTTACGGGAGTAACCAACTAACTTGTGTCGAGATTCACTTATCCACAAATTGCTCTAATATTAAAAATTGATCTCCTAATAAAAAGAAAGGAAATGCTACAAAGAAGTTTTTTTTTTTAAATTATGCATTCAATGCATTGACACTTTAAAAAGAAACATTTTTTACATAAAATTTATAAATAATTTTCTCTTTTGAATCCTTAACAAGTGCGCGACAGCACTTGTTAGCATAATTCTAAAAAGAAACACTAAAAACTCAAAAAAAATCATCACTTATTTAGTACAAAATGGATCTTAAATATAATGACGACAAACTAGAACTATTTTCGTGAGAAAGAAAAATACTAGTAATAGGAATCTAGGATGTAAGATTAAACAAAAAATTTGAAAAAATGCTAATTATTTAAGGGACTAAATTTCTGTTAACATACAAAACAAAAAGAAGGTGAATTCAACCAACTAAAAAACACATTTATTTTTTTCATATATGTCTGTCTTAATTAATGAATTGTTTTTTTTGGTCAAGTAGTCTAATGGCTAGAGCTCACACAATTTAATTGTGGAGAAGTGGAGTGTCCGGGGTTCGAATCACGGCCCCTGCATATAATATGCAATATCCCTACCAACTGAGCTAAGCTCACGGGGATAATTAATAAATTGCTTTTATATATGCTAATAGAACTAATAAACGTGTGTTTGTTTCAAGTCATATTTGTATATTCCTGAGAATAAATTCAAAAAAATACACATATTTATGTTTGTCACAAGTTTAGTAAATTTTATTCCCAGGTATAAAGTGGTGTTCCTGGGAATAGAATAATTTTCCCAAAGAAAATGGTGGGAATAAAGTTTCCATGAAGATGAGAACAAATTCATGTGTAATTACATATTATAATCTATATTTTTAAGGTTCCTTGAAATAATATAGTATTAACAAGACATTTTTTTCTAAATATCTTGAAATAAAATTTACATTTGTATATTCCAAGAAATGTTATTCCTAGAAATAAATTTTGACTCGGTCTACGCTGACGTGGCACCCTAAGTGAGGTACCATGTGTTATATTTGTTTTGTCTTAGGGGGCAAAACCGCCACAGATGCAAAACTTAGGGGGCCGTTTTATAGCTTTTTTTTCTTAGAGGACCAAAATCGCAACTTTGTGAAAGTTAGGAGGTTAAAACTGTAATTAAATCTTCTTCTTTTTATAGTTTCTTAACTTGTGCTTTTAAGACACAAGTTAGCAATAGAGAAAAAAATGACAAAATTAAGAACATACAAGAGTGAGACTAATCATAAGCCCAATCATCTCCATTAAATCAGGAATTAAGTTAATTTGGTATTGGAGAATGAATTGAGTTAACATTTTTAATTGAAGTAAATGCACACGCTTAATGTGCAAGACTTGTTTCCGTAAAAAATTGATTTTTATTTCCTTTTAGTTTTTGATACGCCGTCCATGTTAAACAATTTTAGCTGGCAGTTTTATTTACATGAATTCACATTTATATCTTTGCTACTCGCTCTCAATTCACCACCAAAATAATCTCAAACACCACAAAAAAGACGCTGTCCATTTTCCTCAACAGTTGTGCCCTCAAAATTTGATTTGCATTTCCCTTTTCTTCTATTGTAGCATAACATTGGTTTTCACTGCATTGCATCTGTTTGTATGCAATTATCAATGACACTCACTAAAAAAAAGTTTAGCAATTATATACCTCATGATATTTCTTATGACATTCTATCCAAATTGTCCATGAAAACTCTCAAGAGATTTACATGTGTATGTAAATTTTGGGCTAATTTATTTGAAAACCCTCAATTTATAAGCATGTTCAGGAACAATTTATTACTGCCTAAATATGATGATTATCATACTTCACGTCTCCTCCTAAAGAAGACTCCTGCTTTTACCGAGGACCATGATGATGATAATTATATATTTTTGCTTTCTGGTGAGACGTTTGAGAATAGCGTCAAGTTAAATTGGCCACCTCCATTTGAAGAGTACCGCCGCGAAGATCTTTTTATCTTTGGTTCTGTTGTTAATGGCATACTTTGTCTCTATCAAGGCAATGGAAATGGCAACACCGCTAGGATTGTGCAAAATTTAGTATTGTGGAATCCATATACAGAGGAATTCAAAGTCATTCCTAGTGGCTCTTTTGAACGTACAATTCTCAAAGCCTTTCCTCATGGCTCAGTTTTTGAAGATCTCCCTCTTACACCTACTTTTGTTAACATTCATGGTTTTGGATATGACTCTGTGACAGATGACTACAAACTGATTCGATATTTTTGTATATGTAACGATGTTTTCAAGCATGGTCCAAATGATCAGACTTTATGGCAGGTTTATAGCCTAAAAAGTAATTATTGGAGGGATCTTCAAGTTGAAATGCCAAATCATTCACGGTATAATGGGTGGCAAGACACTGGTTATTCGGTGAACTTTCATGGGATGTGTCATTGGTGGGGTTACGAAGATTATTTTGGGGATCAGGTGTTGGTATCATTTAACTTGAGTGACGAGAACTTCGTCAAAACACCCTTTCCCTTGAGCCAAAATTATGATAAATTTGCTAAACACTTGGTGGTGTTGAAAGAATCCATTGCTATGATCGAGTATGGAGATCCTCTTTATTTTTTCATATCAATTTTGGGTGAATTTGGTGTGGCGGAATCGTGGACGAGGCTCTTTAGCATTGGACCCTTACCAGAAGTGGTGGAACCTATTGGAGTTGGGAAGAATGGGGATATATTTTACTTAAATATAAATGAAGAAGTGGAAAGGTATAATTTGAAAACCGAGATGATTGAAAAGGTTGGTGTTAAAGGAAGGCATGAATGTTGTCAAATGGTTATCTATAATGAAACCCTTCTTCCAATTGGAGGAATGCATGGTTAATTGTTTTCCTATGCGTAAAGCTTTATCCAAGAGGTTGAAGATTATGGTTATTAGGAACTAGTACTAAATAGATGAGTGTTATGATTTATTTATTTTTGTAATAAATGGATTGTAAACTTCCCATGTCATATTTTGTTAAATGTCCATCGTTTTATCGAGTAATTGTCTCAGTTTGAGAAACTTTTATAGATGATTTTAATTGTGAAAAACCACTGCTTGAACTTAAATATATTTAGTATAACTTTATTATACAAGATGAAGAAGACAATTTGTTGATCATCTGTCAAACATATATCAACACCCTGCAACATATACAACAGCCTGAAGGACAAAAATTAACGAATACTTTGATAATGCATCGATCTTCGTCACTTCCCCGTGTTAGAAGCATTGTTTAAATAAGTGTAGTCCAAAGAAAGTTCTAGTGTGGTGTAGAACTAGATTGATAGTATAAAAAATAACATTAAATGTATGTAGTTGAGAGAAGTGTATATAACTCTCTCTTGAAGTATGCACAATATTTATCTCATGATGTGTCTAGAACTCTTTCTTGAAGTCTATAAAGAGGGAAGAGCTTGTCATTTGTAAACCAAGCTAGGGAAAGCTTCACCTCAAACTCACAAAATTGTTCTCTATATAGCATGTTTGTGTTACATAGTCGGTCTTTGGACGTGGCTACCATATTTTATATTGAGAGAAATTATATTTGTGAAGTACTGTTTTAGCAAAACATATGATAAGTGATTAAATTTTACTGGTAAAATCTTGTTGTTAACAGGCTATTAGTAACATGTATCTCGCGTAATTGTATTGAGTACCAATCTCTTATCACCATGGTGATTAGTGATACGCATCGTTATAAGATGTACTTTAATGTTTTACGGAGTCTCTTTGTTTGAAAAATGTCTATAACATTATTGAAAATAATCATTGAGTCTCTCTCTACTTTTGTAATCAAACAACTCTATAGGGTGTAGTCTTATTGAGTTAGCATAATGCACAAAATGCCGGTTCAAATTAGAAAAGTGTTATTTAAGAATTTCTTTTCCCACCTTTTCAAATTCTCACGCGTCTTTTGGAATACTCATTTTGCTCTTGTTCGAATTATATAATATCAATCCTGTCAAATCTTATAAAATGTTTTATAATTGATATAGGTCTCTGGTTGACCATCACACCTCCCCCACGAAAATCGCACAAGAGTTTAGGGGATGGTATGAATAGTTAGCAATGATCATGGTATCATAACTCACTCGCAAAGGATAAGTAAGAAATCAAAGAGAATGAGTGAAGACGAGATTTACAATGAAAATTTAAAAGAATGCAATACTATTTATAGCCACAAAATCATCCTAGACTATAACTATAGTCAAAGGAAACACTTAAAATGACAAAAAACAAATACATTAAACATGCCACAAATTACCGTCCAAACATTGCTTGTAACACTATTGTCCATATTCTAGATTTTTTATCTGGTCTATCCATACAAGTCTAGATTTATTCGTAGGTACCGGACCAAATCAAACTTTCCCTGATATCATAAAAAAAAATATGACCAACAAAGTATCTAACTAGTAACTTGATCAGTCCCTTTAAATTTAACAATAGATTATTTAGTATAAAGTCTTATCAAGTAGAGGCTATAGCGCGGTGAATTTTGAACAAACTTGCGATTGACAACACTGCAGTGTAGTAGTACTATAACATAAGTATTATCGTTTACGTTTGTCATTCAAAATAAAATAAAATAAAAAACATCTGACTTTGCCTATAAGAAATGGCACTTCACAAATTTGAAAAAAAAAAAATACAAACATATCAAGACTCAAGATCATCGTGTGTATTTTTGTTAGATGGTGGGGGCTACTGGCTACAAATGAGATGTAAGTGAGCTGGATAGTGCAGGACTGGAGATTTGTTGTTTGCTTTGTGCGTTTTTGTATCATCATCATTCATACTCATGTTCATTTATTATCTATGCATATGCATATCGTTGGTCCCTTTTTTCTTCCTTCACGTCATCCTCAATATGAGGCATGTCCATGAGAGCTACCATAACCAGGCCCACGTTTTCATGTGATAGATATTACACTTTCTCCATCCTCCAGCTGGTTTGCTTCTCCATATATATTTTACTCTGAAAACGTTGACACGTGTCATCTCATCCACGCATTGATACTCCCTCCCGGCACCATATCCTTCATTTTCCCATGCAGATATTGTTCCTCTCCAGTTATTAACAAAGAAGATCGTGACCATACACACATTTCGTTATTCTCACACTTTAAATTGTCTGAGCCGTAGGATCATAACGGTATATAGAGCCATTTTCTCTTCGGGACTCCTCCAAAAGATTCACATATATCCTAGCTACTTCCCATGCACACCACTCGTTAGTTTTGCTTTTGGAATTTTTGCGGTTATAAGTATGCGTTACTAATTTGTTAATTAGCATGATGCTAACAAAAATAAATTTCTTATTTCTTCCTTTTCTACATATAAACCAAGACTACACTGGCTTTATTCCACAAAAACTGGACTTTGCATCCATTCAACTTTAAACACATTACCATTCGTCGATTTTACGAATTGTTGACATCGTACTAAATAGTATTACTGTTTACATAAGGAAAATGCTTTGTGTGACGAGACGAAGATGGAAGACATACGTGGTTATTACATTAACCGGACTTTGCATCCATTCAACTTTAAACACATTACCATTCGTCGGTTTTACGAATTTTTGGCATCGTAATAAATAGCATTACTGTTTTTGTTAATTGTGTTTTCAATGTGATTGATTGACTCTTTGTAAAGGGATCGATTATCTCTTATACTCAAAGTAATAAAATCATTTTGTTTATAAAAAACTAATTTTTTTAATTTAATTCATGTTATAACCTTATCTTTCACTTCCTCCAATTCATTCAAAGAAAAAATAATGTTTATATTCGTGTAAACACGATTCAATTAATAATTATAAGAATAATAATAATAATATGTAGGGGTCGGAGTGTGAACTCTAAACTCTTCACTCCTCTATATTTAAAATGTGTTATCTCAGTCATTAGACTACTTAATGAAAAAAGGTATATTTACAATTAATTTTACTTAAGGAATAAAAGAATTTTTTTATAGTAGCTGCATAACTCAACGAAGATAAGGGTATAATTGAAAAATATTAATTAAACAATGTGTTGCTAACTTTATTATATTGGAAAATAGTATTGTTACATTATAATTTGTTTGGATTGACAAGAATAGAAGGAGGGGAAGGGAGAATTTATATTTTAAATTGTAGTCGTTTATTTAATTTTTTAGAGGAGAGAGGAGACAAATCTCTTATATTCTAACATTTTAACATCCTTTCAAAAGTTGAGAGATTTGGAAAGGGAATGGATACTTGTATTTTAATTAAGACTTGATTGAATATGCGTTTAATTATTTTGTAAGTCTTCAAAAAATTTAAATAGGCCGCTAAACTAAAAAATATATCCTTGCAAAACTAAAAAACTAAAAAATATATTGTAATAAAATCCTTGAGCTAATATATTTTTTGTAATTAGCTCATTTTATTACACATTCGTTAGTCACAAGTAATGGAAGGACCTAATCATAAAATGCTATTTTGGAGACTTGATTAGAAGTTTTATAATTTAAGGGTCCATTTGAAAATCCTTAAGTAGTTTAAGGACGTTCAATATAGTGTGTGTTTAACAGTTTATATATTAATGCTTAAGAATGAATATATGAATGAAGGAGAGAGAGGAGGGGGATATGATATGATAGGAGATAGAGGGGAAGGAGATGGGAATAAGAGAGGCTACAGATAAATGAGAGAATGTAGAGAAGATATTTAAGGGCCCATTTGAAAATCCTTAAGTGGTTTGAGGACGCACAATATAGTTTGTGTGTGTGCGTGTGTGTGTCTAACTGTCTGTATATTAATGCTTAAGAATGAATATATAGAATGAAGGAGAGAGAGGGAGGGGGAGATGATATGATAGGAGATAGAGGGGAAGGAGATAGGAATAAGAGAGGCTACAGATAAATGAGAGAATATAGAGAAGATATTTTTGAGAGGATATATATATATATATATATATATATATATATAGAGAGAGAGAGAGAGAGAGAGAGTATTGCTTAGAGCTCTCTCACACACATATCTTCTCCCTTCTCTCTACCCATAATTCTCTCCTCTCTATCATATCCCATCTCCCTTTGAGAGGAAAATAGACAAGAAATATACATAATATTCTCTCTCCCTCTCTTATATTTTTCTCTCTCTTTCTATACCCTATCTTTTCAGTCTATCTCATTTCTCTCATCTTTCACTAATAGCAAAAAAAAGATAGGAGAGAGACAAGGGATGGTTGAGAGAAATTTATAACAAAGAGGCAAATGATATGAGCAAATATTTATTTGATATCTCTATCTAATCTCCCTCATAAAGGAAGGTTATATAGGATAGATAAAAGGGAGGGAAGGAGGGAGAGAGAGATAAAAGGAGGTTATATCGAGACTTAGACATATGAACAAATATTTATATTTATTTTTTTACTTTTTCAATAGATAATTATATATCAAGACATATATAATTATCTGAACCAAACCTAGATCGACGGTTTGAGAGGCAATTGAATGGCTTAGGACGACGACGGCTCCACGAATAATGTGGTGTTGTAAGCGCTTTGTCAATCAAATCAACAAGTTGTCATGAGTGTGAGATTTTTAAGGTTAGAAATAGGGTACATGGATTTGAGTCATAATTTAACAATTATACGAGGAGGATCAGGATTTATGGAGTGAAAATTCATATTGGACAACTGTCTTGGATGAGAGATGCAAACATATCAGGAGTCGTGATCTCCGTCATGCGGTCATGATTTAATCTCTAGATCTAATTGGACTTGCATCTAGGATGTGTCAATATGGTTAGGGATGGCAATGCGAGCTAGCTCGCTCCATTTAGGTTTGGCCCGCCATAAACCTACCGAAAACGGGGTGGGACGAGGTAGACCAATTTGAGGTGGTGGGTTCAAACACACACCCCGCCCCACCAAAAGGAGGACTGACATATTGGCCCATCTAACAACTTTTTTCCTTCAAAATCCTTTTTTTGTCACAAATGTTATATAAAATATATGCTACCTTTATAAAATAAAATAAAAAGTCATTTTTATTTTCTCATGATCTTTTTATTATTATAATCCAACTTAAAGAGAAAAACAATCGTCTAATAAAAAATTGTCCAATTATTTTGTGCCTTAAAGAATTGTACAATTGTTTTTAGAGATAAAACTTAAAAATTTAGTCACTTATTATTTATTAGAACAATAAAAATTAAATAAATATTTTCTAATAAGCTTGCGGGTCAGTCCGTCCCACTTCGTCACAACCCATTTTTTTAGCGAGTTAAATAAAACGGACCTACTGTAAAAGATAGACTCAAATAGGTGAATGACTTTGAATTGTTTAGTTCTTTTTTTTTTGTTTAGTTCCTTTATTTGTTTGAACAATATCATATTTTCTTTTCTTTTTAGAAAGGAACGCTAATTTTGAATTGTTTCTTCCTCAAAAAAAAAATTGAATTGTTTCGTTCCTTTATTGGAACAATATCATTTTTTTTTCTTTTTAAGAAGGAACTATAGTTCAAAGTTGAGATAATACTGCAATTAATTAAACCTACGGCAGAAATTTGTCACTTAAATTTGTATTTATTAAGTAATATGAAGTTACATAATCTAATTAGCTGATTTATGTATCCTCTTCTATTCATATATTAAGACATAATAACATTATCATTTTTACAAAAGGATCATAGTTCAAACAATTATTGCGATTAGTTAAAACTGTACTCGACGTAATTCTTCGGCATTTAAGTTTGTATTCTTTTTAGTAATATCTTGAACTTGAAGTTGCATAACCTAGTTAACTCATCTATATCCCATTTCATTTCATGCAATTAGCTTCTCGAATATTCAATCAGTTTTGTTTCTAAATGCTGTCAGTTTAGAAGTATGTGGCAAAATATACAAAGAATGTATTTTGGGAATCTTCTGTAGACGCATGACACGATGGAAATGAGAAGGATTAGCACGTGAGTGGGACCAAAACAAGAGACAAAGCGGTGGCTAGAGTGGAGAAAGGATCAAGACTCAAGAGTAAAACAAAGCATAACCTTAGGGTGAGCCTAAAAGCACTCCATAAAGGGGCAAAAAGGCATCAATTTTCAAATTCTTACGTAACATAGTTTTAGTTCACTAATTTACTAAAAACAAAAAAATAAAAAAATAAAATAGATATCACATAAAACTTATCTTAACTTGTGGCTAAATAAGTCTAGCTAGTTCAACAGATGATGACAATATTTTTAGAAGCTTACTAAAATTGGAGTTTATTTCTTAAAAAAAAAAAATTGGAGTTTACTCTTTTCTTTGTCAATTAGTATAGTGGTTAAAATTTATTTATGAATAAGTGGGATGTCTGAGATTCGAAGATTCTTTCAACTTTATGTATTATTTCTGTCAACTAAACTATGTTCACGAAACTAAATCTACCTTAAAATTTATGGTTGAATATTAATAGAGATTCTTTTATATCGTGTATTAAAAAGGTCATTGCATTGTAGCAAAAATTCAACTCATATACATAATTCAACTTCTTACCAATTGAGTTACATTTCATTTGATTAAAAAAAAAAACTTTAACTTAACAGTTTAATTTCCTATTTCATACGCAACGCAACAACTCACATGCATTGTTGTATAAAAAAACACTTACTTCATTCTCTCAACGTTATCCTTGAACATAACAACACTCACAAACTCCACTCTCTGTGTCTCAATGGCAAAAGACATTGAAGCCGAACCTCAAGGTGGTGTACCACACAAGGACTACCATGACCCACCACCAGCTCCACTCTTTGACACTGCCGAACTTGCCCGGTGGTCTTTCTACAGAGCCCTCATCGCCGAGTTTGTCGCCACTCTCCTCTTCCTCTATGTCACCGTTTTAACCGTCATTGGCTACAACTCCCAAACTGATCCAGCTCATAATGGCACCAACTGTGACGGTGTCGGTATCCTCGGCATCGCGTGGGCCTTCGGTGGCATGATCTTCGTCCTCGTCTACTGCACTGCCGGCATATCTGGTAAGTAAAGTCTCGTAAAAAATTATTTCATATTTGACCAGATATAGATGTTAGTTATGCTGGTTGTAAGTTACACGTAGAAGAATAACTAATAACCAGCGTAACTAACATTTATATCTAATATTTGAGATGAAACTATTGTGTTACAATTTTATTTTTTATTTTTAAATAAAGAGTTTATTAATTTAATTATGTGATGAATGGTAGGAGGACACATAAATCCTGCGGTGACATTTGGGCTATTTCTGGCGAGGAAAGTGTCATTGATTAGAGCTGTATTGTACATGGTGGCTCAATGTTTAGGAGCAATATGTGGTGTCGGACTGGTTAAGGCTTTTCAGAAAGGTTACTATAATAGGTACAAAGGTGGTGCTAACATGTTAAATGATGGTTATAGTAAAGGAACTGGTTTAGGTGCTGAGATAATTGGAACCTTTGTTCTTGTTTACACCGTTTTCTCTGCCACAGATCCAAAAAGAAGTGCTAGAGACTCTCATGTTCCAGTACGTTATGTACTCCTTAATTCTTATTTTTGTACTTTTATTTTCCTTCTTTTCTAATTCTTTTTTAGTCTAAGAAAAGCAAAGAGTACTGTAAAGTTTAATATTGTACATTTTTGTTGTTTGGTTTTTTTTTTTTTTTGTGTTAAATAATTTACATTTGTGTATAGGTTTTGGCACCACTTCCAATTGGATTTGCAGTGTTTATAGTTCACCTTGCTACTATTCCTATCACTGGAACTGGTATCAACCCTGCTAGAAGCTTTGGAGCTGCTGTGATTTACAACAATGAGAAAGCATGGGATGACCAAGTATGCATCTCTTTCTATTTTTTTATCTATACTCTTTACATTATTTAAACATAATAGTAATATTAAAGACCAAATCTAGACATAGAAAATTCATCACTAGTACATTTGTCACAAAAAAAAAAATTAATTAGAGACAGATTTAATATTTTTTTGTCGAGGAAGTTATTATTAATTAAAGTGTCATCAACGAACATTATACGACTCTTATGAGAAAATTTGAATTTCGTCGTTTAAAATTACAAGGTCGTGTACAAATGCTAGTGAAATGTTAACGTTGTTTGTGTGTAATTATATTGAATGTTGCAGTGGATCTTCTGGGTTGGACCCTTTATTGGTGCTGCCATTGCTGCAATCTACCACCAGTTTGTGCTGAGAGCACAAGCTGCAAAGGCTTTGGGTTCTTTCAGGAGCTCTTCGAACCTGTAACGGAATTTCCTGCAAGTGGCCAAGTAACATAGGCTTGAATAATTAATTGTATGGTTTAGACATATGGTGGATTGGAATTTCCATATCCTCATCATTATGTATCGACATTGTTTAATTATGGTTTAATTAATTGATTTATGTACTTTAATTTTTGTGTTAAATTAGATTTCATTTCTTGGTTTATTTGAATATGGATGTTGTTATTGACGTGTAGTGTCTATTGCAAGACCGTTGTATTTGTGTCTGGTTTTAGTTGTGTTGCATTTAATGGATTTATCTAATGTTGTCACTGTACATCTAGGTGGTCCATGCTTGATTAATTTTTCTGTTGGAATTGAAGGTGGTCCCATGGTGATCTTTATGGGGTTGTAGGGTATCCTCTTGAGGATGATGTCTATCTTTGTTAGTACTATTATGCATTTAACATGAACGAGTATCATAGGGGGGGACCAGGGTCCATATATAAGAGTTTGAATTTGAAATAATCACGCATATTTTCTTTTATGCACTAATGAAATTAAATGTCATGACATGCAACACAATTACTCTCTTTTTTGTATAACAGCTTTAGTTTATGGGATGATTTTGAATATATTTTATGTTTTATTGGTTTACTCGCTAGGTAAGAATATGTTAGAATTGATCTAGTGGCGAAGAGTTTGGGTAGCAGGCGTAGCGTAGGATCTTAGGTTCAAACATCATTGTCTCCGTTGTACATTAAAAAATGAAAAAGGTAAGAATGTATTGACAAAAATTCATTTAGTTATTATAATATTAAAATTTTAACAAGACAGATAAACAGAAACCCATTTTTTTTCTTAAAAATGGACATTTATGGAGGAATGAAGGAACAGAGCAAGTATGTATGAACGGGTCTTTAATTTCCTATCTAGTTGTACTGTGCTTCTTTGGCAGGATATCACAGCATTTGTTTTCTTATTTGGCAGGATATGCATTTGTTTTCTTATTTCATGCAATTTTCTTTTTTGTCAAGCAGTAGTTCAATGATTAGAAATTTACATCTCTTCATTGGTATTCTTTCGATGCAATGGCGAAGTTAGAGTAGTTTTTAGGAGAGGATCAAATATAAATATTTTTTTAGGCAAAGAAACATTGATGTTTTTTACTTTATTTTTTAGGGTAAGAAAAATTTCATTCCTATAATAAAGTAAGGATTATTACAAGTAAATTTATCAAGTAGGGCGAGGATTCCCCGTTACTGAGAAATATTTGAAATTAAAAGATAAATAAATAAAAAATTATACAAGAAACTATAGAATGAATATAGAGCTGAAAAGATGGTAATAATATTGAAAAGATGGTATTTTGTGTTGGTTCAGTTAAAAAAGTCTATTATTGGAGCTCCCTGACCCAAGTAAAACTCTCAAGACCATGCTTCAATGCGATATTTACCTAATCCACCTAACTTCGTCTTCTTTTGAAATCTCGTAGTTTTTAAGAAACAAATAATAGAAAATTTGTCAAACAAAAAATGATAGAAAATTTGTACTATTGAATAAGAGAATCACATGGATTCTTCTAGAAGAAAAAAAAGATTCCAACATTCTTCGTAAACCAAGTGTTTACAATGTATAAATAGAATAAAGGTCTCGATAACAAATTCTTCCGGAACATTCTTTAAAGATTTTAAAAAAAAATATTCTATAAAAAAATCAAATATTTCAATTACATAAATTTTCAAAAAAAGTTATCATATAAAGGTAAGAATGCTTTGAGTGCACTCGTTAACATTTCCCATGGAATAATAAAGCTCACTTTCGTAAACCACGGGTAATAATAATCCAAATTATTTCCAATAAATATTGGCTAACATTTCGCTATCAAATGACTAATTTTTGAACCACAAAATTTGCACCAATTTGAAATGCGACTGCATTACAAACGTATGATCATTACGCTTCAACCGGGTTATTCTATTTCACCTCTTAGACAGAAAAGAACTTGAATAAAAATACACTTAATAGCATGGCGATACATTTATACAAAAATTCTATCCCGATCACCAGCAATGGAGCTGCAGACAGTCAGGTGAAATCCTGCCACCATACTAGACTTTAAAAAAACTGCATTATTGGACCTCTTTGACGAATGCGTGCCCTCTACAACTGTCAACCGCCTGCAGACGGTTAGATTGAGTAAAAAATTTCTCTCTTTTAATATAACAGTTTATATAGTCAGCTGCATCGTAAAACCGGCTGAAAGAGAATCTAACTTGCTACTTGACTCAAGTAAATCTCTCAAGACCATGCTTCAATGTGATATTTACCACACTTTTCTAACGCCCTAATCCACCTAACTGCATCTTCTTTTGAAACATCATTTTCTTTAGATACAATTTCCTCAAAAGCTGATGTACATCTGTAGGCATTTTGGTTGATGAACCTGTTATATAAACAGAAGCTCCTTCAGCTAATAAGTTCCAAACCCTTCCACTATGTTCCCTCATCTTATGCTGAACATAAACCTTTTCTGGCTGGTCTCTAGAGAAAGCAGCATAGAAACCTCCACCTTTTGATTCTGAAAGCACACCATTGTTCTGTGAATGATTCAACCAGAAGTCTTTGTATAAAAAGTCCCCGTCTTCATTCCAACAGCCAAAGAAGAACATAATTGGAGCAATGGAAATAGTTTTACTTTGCAATGCCCTTTCCTCTATAAATCCGCGAAAAGGTGCACATCCTGTTCCCGGTCCAACAAGTATAAGGGGAAGTGAAGGTGATGGTATAGGAAGGGAGCCTTTTTGGAACCAGACAGGAATACCGACGGCTGTGTAAAACAAGACACATAAACAAGTTACTTAAATAAGGGTCTGTTAGTTACAGCTCTGTTCTTGATAAAAAAAAAATTCACTTTTGAATGTTTTCATCTATTTGTTACAACTTAATAGAAAAATGAGAATCTGAAAAGAAGAAAAAAAATCTCCTCTCATGAAATAATCACTTTTTAGTAGCTTCTCTTGAATAATTTTTTTATAGATGATTTTTCTTAAAAAAAAATGTGATTACCATTACAGTAGACAAACAAAATAGGATCTTCTTTTCTTAAAATTCTCTAAATTAATTGAATGTCAAAATGACTTTTTTTTTAATAATAATGTGATAAACAGACCCTAAAATGAACTGCAATAAGTGGCTAATTTTTTGTACATACCATCGCGGGGATCTAATGCGGCTAGCCATGAGGAGCATAGTCCTTTCTTTTTCCTCTTGTAAGGTGTTGTCCAGGACACCACATTCACAGTCAAGTGTACTTGATTTTGGTGAGCTGATTGAGAAGAAGATATGGAGAATGCTCTTGATTTCAGCATAGGAACCAATTGGATTAGCCACTCAAGTGGCATTTGTACAGAAGGAAAATCCTCTAGTACCTTTTCTACCCCCAAAAAACAGAACACGCATATTCATAAAATTGATTTAATGATACAAAGAAGAAAATGAAAGCATATAATCAAGGACTATCTAAACAAACAAGAAAGAAAAAAAAGCATATAATCAAGGACTATCTAAACAAACAAGAAAGAAAAAAAAGCATAGAATAATCTATTTAAACGGATTAGTGTTTGTAGTCTAATTACAACTTCGAAATATATCATAAATATTTTCTACGAAGTATGAAGTTGCGTAACATATTACTAAGGAAAGAGTCCAAACCCAGTTAGATAAAGGCTTCAATGAACAACAGTAACAATGAATTGACTCAACAAAATAATGAACAATGAATTGACCTCACCTCAAGAACAGTTTCCTCTCTTTCTGGTTGTATTGGTACAGATCATCTCTTCCTTCAGGTGAAGCAAAATACTCGAGTCTTTCCTTCTCATGTTCAGCTGTTGCAAAAAAACTCATAACCTAAGACATCAAATCGTTGCCAAGTTAGCTTTTAATGAGGAAGTTAAAGGAAAATTAAACGGATGTTTATAGAACTTTTTATTCATGCAGAACCACAAAAAATTATCCTAAAAGGAGTCCAGTTTTCTAGAATGAGGTATAATGGGTTTTTCATAAATTAACACCAACATCCATATAAGTGACGGTACATCCAATATTTATGTAAAAGTGAGCAATAAATAAAAGCCACTCCAAACTTAACAGGCCCATTATCATCTTAGATGTTCTAGAAAGATGATTGCCAGCATTATCACAATGCTACCAACTCAAGCATTTTATTTATTAACTCGTCTAATCCAAAATGAAATCTTCAAATGAAAAAAGGATAGAACACAAAATACAAGAAATAGAGAGTATTGAATTCGATTATGTAAGAGGAAACAGTCATTTTGGTCTCTATAAGTGTAAGGCAGTGCCAATATAGTCCCTAAATATATTGAAATTACAAAAACATTCATGAGTGTATATTCTGTTAGTAATTTCATGAACCAAACTGACAAATGAAAAACATATCCGAGGACTAAACTAACCAACAGAAGACACATGATATGGCGACCAAACTGACTAACAAAAGATGCGTTAAGGTATTTTTGTAATTTTGATACATTTAGTTCAGTGACTATAGTGACAGGGACTCACATTCAACGACCAAAATGATAATTTACTCATGTAATTAATTATCTCTAAAATGACAGAATAAAAGGAAAGTTATACATACAGCACCCTGCCTCAAAGAAATACCGCCGAGGGGAAGCTGAAGCTACATCCATAGTCAATTCCACAAAAGTTCTTAATTTTACAGGCATTCTAGAGCCATATCCATTGCAATCATCCATTCCTTTAGGACTAACCTGAAATATAGGGGATTTCTTATTAGAAAAGATTACAATCACTTCCATCAAACAAAAATATGAATCTGGTAAAAAAAATGGTAATGGTCTTGAAGGCATATCCTCTTAAACTCAAAAGTTCAAACACAAAATTATGGCTACTAAATGTTCAAGTATAAATCAGAATTACGCAAGTGGTTCCCTTGTTTCTTTTATTTCACAATCACTTTGAGACAAGTTCTTTTAGCAGATTAATTGTTCAAACAAGGTTTCAAGAATGCATTTATCTTTGGAATAAGGCAGTATGGTGTTAACTCAATGCCGAAAAGGTCAAATAACCACATTAATATTAACTGTTGAAGTTATAGGGTTTGGTCCTTAGGGTAGAAAGAGGAAAAGGAATACTCAAAAGAATAGAATTATATTGATTTGATGTGAAATGCCCCTTATTTATTCTAATATTAGACTTGTAATACTGACCAAATACTGAAACTAACCATGATAATCACTTATTCACTAGACTCCTAATCATAAATGAAATAAGGGAACAAATCATGAAATATAAACAAACATGAAAACTAGGATAATCTAAGATGTGCTATGTTCAAGAACAACTGCAATAATCAAGCCTTATCCCACTAGGTGAGGTTGGCAACATGCCAACATGGATGAAACAACTCTGTAATGTTCTATCATATATCATATCCCTATCAAACTCATTAATCTCTCGATCCTTCTTAATAGCTTCTCTTATAGCTTTTCTCGGTCTTCCTCTGTCTCCACTCCAGTGATTTGACTACTCTCCGTCTAATCTGTTCTACTTACAATAGAATTTGCAGGTCTTCTCTCTACATTCCCAAACCACCTAAGCAGAGTTTCTACCATCTTTTCTTCGATAGGTGCTACCCCAACTCTCTAATATTGTAATTTCTAATTCTATCATGTATTCATGTCTACTTTTACCACACGTTCAACGCAACATCCTTATCTCTGTTACGCTTATTTTACTCTCATGTTGGTTCTTTACCATCCAACACTCAGTCTCATACAACATTGTCGGTCTTACAGTTGTAAGATAAAATTTTGGACAAAACTTATACACAATTCCACACATTGTTATTACTGTTCTCCTATCAAAATACAAGACCTACATTAAATTTTACACATCAGACCCGTTAACTCACATGATAACCCGCTGCCGATAAACTGTCCCCAAAACCAATCTCCTCTTTTCTATGCGTAACAAATAACTGCACAGACCGTCTAAATCGCACAAAAATCAAATAGAACAATGAAACTATGAAGCGGTGGAAATCCGTGAATTGTTATTCACCCCAAAAAAACCAATTGCAAAGGAAATAGCAAAAGTACTTTTTGGAGTTTGCTGATTTGTGTTCACAGCACTTGTGAAGGTTCTTGTGGCCTTTGTTTTATATGGGTATGGGTACATGAAAAAACACAGGAGAATAGGAGAGTGCGGAAATTTGTTAATGGAAAAGAGTTTGTAAGTAACGGAAAAATAAGATTTAACGAGGTTAACGTTTGTGTGAGAGCTAATGATCTGATCTGATGTGGACATTTTAGTCCAAGATTCCTATTTTAAATAGATAACAGCAAGAAGAGCACCTACCAAACTGTATATGTAAGTTTTGTCCGAAAGTTCTCCCTTCAGCTTGAGCGATGCTTTTTAATATATGTTAAGATCAAGATATTTTTAATATATATTCTAACATTAACTAATCTTAAAAGACTTACAGTGATGAGTGAATCAGGATCCAAATTACATCGTCGTATGAAAGCATCAACTGCAGCTGAATCTTGACCAGGGAGAATTTCAAGAACATCACCAGTGTCATACTCAATAGCCTGGGAACCCAAAATTCATACATCAATTGAAAGAAGGGAGATGAATAACTTCATAGCTATTTTGACATGTGATGTATATATAAAATAGCATCCAAATCACAGTAAATTATATATATATATATAAGAGCTCTATTGAATAATACATACGAATTTAAACATAGGCCTTTTGTGTCTTTTAAAAAAATGTAAACATATGTACAGGTACAACAAGGTTAAAGACATAGGATCACTTACATGTGAAACAAATTCAAATTCAAAATGACGAACATCTTTTCCAGAGTTTGGTTTTGTCAAAGGAAGATTCTTCACCTGCATGATCAGAATCAAATAAATTAAGGCATGCAACAAAAAACAGATAACCGAATTATGGCAAACACAATCATCCACATCCCCGCATACTTTCCTATATTATTGATATTTAAATAAATAATAACATTCCATATGTTGCTCTTAATGGAAAGAAACCAATACAAAACTACACGTCAAATGTCCTATTCTTTACTTTGAAAGACCCGGTGAATTTGATTTATTGGTATACAGGTTAGCCAGTGCATGTGCAACGCATACAAATAGAATGAGCATATTCTAAATATAGTTCACAAACTTCCCAAAATGAAGTGTATTATTAAATACCATCTTAAGCAGTCTGGATGTCCACTTCTGTTGGAAGATGATTTTCCAGGATGCATTGAACGAACACTACCAGTGTCTGTAGGAATCATGTGTTAATCTAGTCAAATATAAAAGAGCAACTAAACTTTTATAATCAACAATGAAGGTAAACATGTGCAACTCAAAACAAAACCATGAAAATTTACAAGCAAAACTCAAACACAGTCTATCATGCATTGAAAACACTGCAGCAAAAAAATTACACGCTAAAAAAGAAAACAATTAGCGACTATGACACTGTGTAAGCTGTTTTTGCCCAAATATGACGAGAATCAAGCTTTGGAGTTTAAGCATCAATAACTCACAAGAATGTACAATAAGTAATCCAAACAAACATCGCACGGCCATTAACTTGCCATAGACTTTAGAAAATGTCTGTGGTGGTGAAGTAATGAAAACAAAGGTTCAACCAATTTTCTACAAGCTAATGCTTGGTATGCAAAGTTGCAAATAATATGCATCATATTATTATATTCATACAAGTGGTAAATTGTAGACAACAAAAGAAACATACATAAATAGAATGTTTGAGGTCACAATAATTACTAATGGAACATTGCAAGCCAACCAAGAAATTACTGAGTCTGTCATACCTGAGGAATGAGGCGCCATATTTTCAATATTGCGATACGTGATTTGGACTTTAGGTTGGTCAATCAACACTGTATCTTGAATCAAAACATCTGGACCACTAGGTAGGAGTTCTGGTTTGATCATGTTTAACATTCTCCATAGAGAAGACAGCCAAGGATCAAGAGTACCTTCATAGCTGCAAATAATTATACAATCTTTAGTCCTTTTAATAAATTCTCTATGATCCAATATCAAAGAAGAAGAAAGTATTAAAGTTTGATTAAAAATAAATTAATGAATAGCATTATTTGAAAATTATTAACTGCAGAGAGTCTTATTGTGTATAATCTAGTTCTCCATAGCAAGTAGTAACCAGGTATAAATATGTGTAGGGTAGATTCATATTATCCAAGGATGTACGATTTATCAAAGAACAGAATAGACGTATTCACACACATTAAACCTTTTCATATTCCCCAAGCACAAAGGTTACATGTTTCTACTAAATCAAGCTGAATAGTCTAATCATACCCTGAAGGGTGCTGATCATCTCCCAAGCCTCTTTCTAAAATAGCTTTTCCTCCAAGGTCCATTAATCTTTTGTCCAGCTTCTTTGCAACAAACTGCAACAGTTCACAAGTAAGATTTAATTCAAAATATGAAATTAAATAAAATAAACATACGTTCAATACAATAAAATTTGTATCCATCTAATTTTTTTAGTTGCTTAGTCGTCACCAAAATATCATTCAGTGCCTATTTTGCTCACGGTGATTCGGCATCAACAAGTACAAAATCAGTAAACGATATAAAACTGAAAAGTATTCCAATTCTTAATCAGACAAAATGAAACACACAAAAGTCACAATTCAATAAACATGATTACATTGTGCTTCTGATAACTAGAATCGCCCAAACCAAAAACGGCGTAATGTACCCCTTTTAGCCAATGTTGGCTTAGGCTTCTCTGAAGAAGAAACCTCCAGAAGACCTGAAAACAGCAAAACTATAGATTAAAACCAATCTCAAATATTGCAAGGAAAAACAACCAAAAAGTAAATAAGGATCCGTTTGTTACAGATTAAAAAAGAAGATTTTCACATTTAATGTAGAGTTTTTTTTTTAGATTTTCAAGAAAAGTCTAAACTATTGTGTATGATCACCGTAATAAAAATCGCTTTTAAGAAAAACATGTATCTAGAATAATTTTTAAGGGAAACCAATCAAGACAACTTCATATTTTAAGCAGTTTTTATTTTATTTTCATATTCTCATTTCTGTAATAAGTGGTTGAAAAACTCTAAAAGACTGTAAAAGTGATTATTTCAAAGAGAACAAAAATAGTGAATTTTTATAATAAGCTATAACAAACTTTGTACCACTGACACCTCTAATTGAAAACGTGTCCGGTGGCCTGTGATTATATTCAATTAATTCCTTTTCTCAAATTATCACTAGTGCCATATCCGTTGTTCGTGTATGTCTCAATGTTTCATACTAAATACTAACACACTTCCCCTAAATAAAATATATAAGAGGCTTTTAAGGAAGGAAGATGCTATAGCTACCTTCATGGAATCAAGGGTATCACCCTGACCTGTAGTAGAAACCACAAAAACCACATATTCTTCCTGTGGTAATAAGCTCTATGAACAAACAAACAAACAAAGCAAGTCATTAGCAACAAAAATTAAAACTTTAATATCAAAAAAGGATTTTGAACAAAACCCTACATTGAAAACATACAGGATGATATTGATGAAGAGAAAGAAGATTGATGGGGCAAGCTCTTCGTTCGGCTTCACGAGCAAGACGTTCAGCAGCATCCAAGGCGTTGCCGGTTTGAGTTGCGTATAGTATCAGAAGCTTACGATGGTGTTGTTGTTGTTGTTGTATCTCTTTCATATTAGAGCTTATCACAATAATGGAGTAACCGGAGTCGCGCTTTTGTGGCGTTTTAAAGTTTCGATGAAAGGAGAAAAGTTAATAAATTACGGCGGTCGGAGAAGCTGAACCGCGGCGGCAACAGCAGCTTAAGGGTGACTGGGCGCACTGTTGACCGTTGATAACCGTTCTCTAGGAAGCTTATTTTTTTTATTAGAAAACAAGCCACGTGGCGTAATCTTGATCATGTGATAAATCTAACGAAGGAAAACTGAAAATTACACTAACTTCCCCCAACTAAGTTAAATAGAAGATGATCCGGTATTTTTTTGTCCGGCTTCTTTTTTACTTTATTTTTTTTATTTTAATTTTTTTTAAGGAAAACAAAATACGAAGGGATAAACAACATAATGTACTAGAGCTTACACATTGGAGGAGGCGTGAGGTAGAGCATCGAGTTCAAGTACTTCTATCTTTATTTTAGATGAACCTTGGCTTTGCGACGATAGATGTATTGATGGTAACATATTAGGAACGCACTTCGTCAAAAAATTTAAGACGACCAGTTTGATTGATTGATTGATGGGATACATAAGTCATTCATAAACTTTCAGTGAGGATATATTTTCTGACATATTGAATACACATCTGTCTGATCAAGTCATGGTCGATAGATTGATATGGAAAGCGGAAAAGAATGGACTTTACTCGGTAAAGAGTGCTTACCATTTATGTGCATAGGTTGTTGACACTCCCCATTTGCAAGCTAAAAGTTCCGCCAAAAAAAAAAATCTTATTTGAAGGATGTGCCGTGGCTGCTTGCTTACTAGAGTTTGATTGCAAGACAGAAGGGTGCAATGTCCTGCACACTTTGTCAACTGCGATGAGTCCATTGAGGATCATGTTTTTTTTCCTATTGTCTGTTTGCAATTCAAGTCAGGAAAATGACTGGACTTTGGGATGTCGTGAAGCACACAATTGATACTAATGGTGCGATAATGGATGTCATTTTCTCCTTACTTTACAATTTGCAAGCAAAGGTCAGTCACAGGATGGCTGCGATATTGTGGAGTATTTGGAGACATCGTAACCTAAAACTTTGGAAAAAAAATGAAAATGAACTTTGTCGACATGGATGACTGGATGGTAGCAAACTCGCGCATCACAACAACACACACGCATAATATTTCAGATGCTTCTGCTGGAAACTTTAAGCATGTCGACAACACACAAATGCAACAAGCACAACCAAGAACATCAAGGCAAGATCGGTGGCAAAACCGCCAACATGGAACGAGTTAAGTGTAATATTGATGCTTCATTTTCATCTATTTGGAATTGGTATATGCTCGCAAAAACAATGAGCTTTTCACCGATTTACCCTGTTGAAGTTGGTTAAGCTCTTGGTTTGTTCCATGCATTACAATGGTTGTAGGACATGCAATTCAATAATGTTGATTTTGTGGTCGATTCGAAGCTAACAGTTGACGATTTCAACTCCAATATGAATAATATATCGGAATTTGGTCACATCATTACAACATGTCAGGATCTCTTTTCTTCTCACTTTAGAGACTCTTTAGTGAAGTTTAATAGGCGACAAGCAAATGTGGTAGCTCATGCTCTCGCAATCGAGGTCACTTTATCTGCTAGTCTGGCCATTTATTTTAATGTTCGCGATTGTATTAACTCTTTTATTATAAATGAAATGCTATAAACATCATTTTCCTAAAAGAAAATAGTTTAAGATATTTATGTAATTTTAGTAAAAATATTTATCTTTTGTTATATGTCACTTTGCAATATTATCGAGGTAATAGTACATAAGAGATAATTTATTCAACAAAAAAAAAAATACATAGAGATAAATTACTCTTAAAAAAATAAATACATAGATAAATTACTCTTCAGAAAAAAAAAAAAAAAAAAAAAGAGATAAATTAATATCAAATTTACACAGATCTTCAAGGCTCTCTGTGTCTTTCTCTGGCTGGTTTCATCTGAATTTAACACTCGATAGGTATGCATCTCTTTTTCTCGTTCAGCTCTTCCGATCTGCAATTCCAATAGCAATGATTTCACCATTTTGGTTTCTCCTCTGCGTTTATTACATAATTGATTATTGAATTTTTATATTCCTGTGAATGTGATCGATTGTATTTGTGTGGTAGTGGCACTTGAGTAGCCATATTCTCAAATCATGTATCAGTAATTGTAGGATCGTGAAATTTAAAATATTTGATCATCTTAGTTTGTCCAATCCAAAGGAATGATCTGATTGAGGATTATCAATGTCGAATTTCGTTGATTTCAAGACCAAATTATTAGACTCCTACCAACATTACATTGGTCCTAGTGGAAGTGGACTATCCTTTAAGCAAGGTCTCGGGTTCTAATCTTGTGAATGGAATAAATATGGTTGTGGGGAGAGACCCCACTCAAGGTGGCCAACCATATTCCCCAACGGGGATCAGTCATCGGCAAAGTTGATGGATACTTTACATCAATGACATGGATACCAAAATATATTATTTAACGCCTAAAGTTTCATGATTAAATTGGTGGTTTGTGTGGAATAATATTATAATTTGAGCACTCCATCAATGGAGAACTGGAGGAAATGGATAGATACACTGGTGTGTTAAATTGTAGTGTGATAAACGTACTGTTAGAATGTGTGGTTGCATTCGCACATTCAAGGACATGCTATCATGCAAAATTAGTGTTATGATTTTTCTCTTCCTCATTTTGGAGATAGAAGAGAAAAATCTCCCAATCAATTATTTGTCTAATTTGTTGACTCTAATATCTTGGTGTTACAACATTAAAGGAGTTTTTATCTTGTTTTGTTTGCTAAAGAATTCACCTATGTTGCTGAAGGACTTAGATTTATGTTTACTTTCTGGTAGTTTTTTATATCTTTTAATAGTTACAAACTTATTTTATCACAGAATGGCATCCAACAGTGGTCAAGGTGGAATTCAACAGTTGTTGGCTGCTGAACAAGAAGCACAACGGATTGTGAATGCTGCGAAAAATGGTATTGTAACCAATCTACATTTTTTATTTCTTCATGTTGTTTACAATAATGTCATCTGATTTGTGGTCCATGTGTTGATCTTTTCATTTTCCCATGGAAACTGGGCTATTGGTCTTATGATGGGCATGAGTTTTCTTGTGTCCTCGTTCCTCATATATGTGATATAACAAATTCATTGCTATGATAAACCAGTCTTCCTTTCCCGTCTCTCCCACCTTTCAATTTTACTACTTTTTTTATTGTAACTCCGACCAGTTATGTAGTTATCTGAATCACTGTACACTAATCAGTATTATGCATCTCTACTGTTAGAAAAATATGCTAGGCTGAAACAAGCCAAAGAAGAGGCTGAAAAGGAGATCACTAAACATCGATCTCATTTGGAAAATCAGTTTCAAAACAAAGTATCAGCGGTATGTTAATTATTGACTGTAGTGATAAATGGCAATGTTGCTGTTAGACTACCGTTCTATCTCATTATAAGCTTGTGTGCATTCTTTCGTTGAATACAGAGCAGCGGAGATTCTGGTGCTAACGTCAAGCGACTTGAGCAAGAGACTGATACAAAGATCCATCAGCTGAAGACTGAGGCTAGTAGAATTTCAGGGGATGTTGTCAGCACACTTCTCAAGTATGTAACAACCGTGAAGAACTAGACTCCTTGGTGATATATTGGTGTTGCGAGCTCTCAAGCTATGCTGAATATTGTCGTATTTATTGATCACTCTAGATTGTGGTGCAGATAATATTCTTGTTTAGGTTATAATGTTTAATATTTTGCTGCCATTTATTCAACATTATTCAAAATTCATTTAAATAAATTGTTTATCATTCATAGACATGCTCATATGCATCGCCGTTTCAAAAGAGGTTGTCAAGATCACTATTTCAGTGTGTATTGAATAATGTCGGAATGAATGGTTTATTCTTTTATAAACAGCACTCATATTATCCTACCAAATCTTGGTTTTTCAAAGGTGTTCTGTTTCTTGATGTAAACGTGAGCAAGAGATTGAAACTTTGTTTGGAAAATGATTAGATACAACGGAAAATGTGGAAGGAACGAAATTAATCATTTATCTCGTGAAAATTCGATATAGTTTTATGCTAAATGTGAATTTGTTAGTTTCTTCAAACTTTTTTTAAGCAAAGATTGGCATGTAGAGACATCACTGGAACAACTTACATCTCAAGTATGTTGGCACCCAACTGCCAACGGTCATAAGCAACACAATTATTTTTTCATACCGGAGACTCCCTAAGAAATAAATGAAATGGGAGGAACAAAATTTTAGCTACTATTCTATTTATTTATTTTTTAGTTCATGGGAGTTTAATGAGATGGGAAATTGTCTCTTTCCGTTCATAACATGCCATAAAATTTGCAATAACAACATTATCTTTGAAGTGTTGAGTGACCAAATTGTGAGAATTCTACGTACATCAGCTTTAGTGACAATAGTCAATTTCACAGCTATTCATGTAAGGATTCTCTGATAAAAGGAAACAAAAAAGTGTTTAAAATTCTTTTTAGACGGTGGTGTTTCATATTGAGTTACCCTAGGAGCAGAATGCATGTGCACTAAACTAAACCTGCTATATAAGAAGAAAGCAACAAGAAGAGCAGGAGAATAGAATCTACAAAAGGAAGGATAACAAGGCTATTCCAAACACACAGACGTTGCCAAATATGTCAGAGTAAAGGAAATAAAGGAATATTTGAAGTTCCCTCCAATCATGCAAAACGAGTAGCATAGTATGGTACTAGCTCCAATCATATTAATTCATACATTATTTTTAAAATATTCCAAAACTTTATTTTTGAGGCTTATGTATTGTTTTACCGTTTACACTTAGAGACTCATGTTTGCTCAGGTTTCCCAATGCACTTTTCAACGCAAAAGCCAGACTCTCCAAATTGTAGTTTGATGCTTTCGCGCATTTGAAGGCTTTGAACGCATATCCAAACAAACACTTAGATAGTTGAAAGTTAACGACGATTCTCGATTCTCCACAAGATTCTTATTTTGAAAAATCTGCATTTAGTTGCAATTTTCTGGTTCTACTTGAGAGATTCATGTCTTATTACAGCAAGGGAACTCCATCTCTGCTTTAGCTAGATTGCTCATGCACGTGCCTTTAAAAATCTCTTTTTTTTGCATAGAATATATGTGTCAGTATGCTCACACAACAAATAACCTCTCACTAAAGAGAGTCTTTGGAGATTAATTAGCCAAACTAATTAATAAGATGACAGTGCTAATTGATTTCCAGTTCTCTGGTGGTAAAGAAAATGAGAGTTATTAATGCCAGCTATTTCCTTGCTTAAACTGATTTTAATCTTTGTAACAATTGTAAAAAGTGCCTGCAGAGGCTAATTAGACTAAAAAGAGGGGGAATAATTGATACTGTGTTATGTATACATTCATACATCATCATGTATATCTATTTGTGTGAGGCGTTTTCATAATACTACATAAACCTATAAAAATCACAAAAACATCTTTGAATGTGTCTTTTGTTTGTAATTTTATGGACCAAATTGATCAACGAAAGACACATTCAAAGATCAAACTAACTAACAAAGGCTCATTTGAAGACCGAATTAACTAACGAAATACACATTTAGGTAGGTTTTTATAATTCCAATAGATTTTTGGACCATTGTGACAACATTTTATGAATTCAAAGAACAAAATGGTTGTTTACTCCGAAAAAGAAACAACACAGTGTAAAAAGTAAAAGGGACAAAAGAGGGAAACATATCATTCTTTAGAGAAGTACTCAGGTGTGGGAATAGGAATCTAAAGGGATCTAATCCAAACAGTTGTAGACAAATCAGTTTCTCATGACAAAATTGACTGACTTACACCCTTTATGTTATTATAATGAGAAAGAAGTTTGAACACTAAGACATCCCTTGAGCCATCTCATCCAGCAGAATACAGGACCAAGGCTTTCATTTTATGTCCCCTTTCATCCTTCTGACCTTCTCAACCATGTAACCCTACTATCATCCTACTTTCTTTAAAGTGCCTATAACCCTTTATATACTGATTGTCAAAGAGCACAAACTAAATTTGGTCAGATCAATTTACATCTTATACCATCTTACATGCATGGAGAGAAATAGGGTGAAGTAAATTTTACATTTAATTTGGTTTTTGTATACTATCATGCTTAGTGTGCCTGGCTCCCTGTATGCCATTTGTAGAGTCCATCACGACAGTGATGAACTTAGTGAATGGCGTATTCGGAGTCATGCATGCTGTGAAAGAGAATAAGCTGAAGTGGTTTGGTTTCTATCATCTACTAAATAGAGTTTATTATTATGTCTACTAAATTCAGTTTTAATTTCCTAACAACATAATTTTTTTCTCATTTTCCTTGGGAAACAAAAATATACTATCATGCTTAGTGTGCCTGGCTCCCTGTATGCCATTTGTAGAGTCCATCACGATTGTGATGAACTTAGTGAATGGCGTATTCGGAGTCATGCATGCTGTGAAAGATAATAAGCTGAAGTGGTTTGGTTTCTATCTTTTACTAAATATAGTTTGTTATTATATGTCTACTAAATTCAGTTTTAATCTCCTATTCTTTGTTTCTATACCATGTTTTGGAGTTGAATTAGTAAAGGTTTGAAAGGTTTATGTTTGGAGGATGGATTAATAATATGTTTCAATTTGATGGAATGATATACATATATGCATGGAAGTTGAAGAAATAAAATGATATACATGGAAATATATTTTATTCTCTAATTAATGCTACATGTTATTTTGAACTTAAAATATTGTCTTTACAGGTATCTGATTCATATATTCGATTATCAAACAATAGGGATTTATTCGAGATGTTGTTTGACACAAAATCCCTACATGACATCTCTATTCTCATCTTTTAAATATTTGGAACACTCCGAATAAGGTACATGATTATCAAAGCATATTCCTCTTATAAAAATATCCTCATTTGATTGATCTATGTTCAATGTGTAATGGAACCATCGATTCTGCACTGCATTTCTACACCCTCAAAAAGTAATGTCCGACAAAAGCAAGGAGATCAAGAGGAACAACATTATAAGAAAAGAAGAAAGTTGAGAGATTCCCCTCATTTTCTTCTCCTTCTAATTCCAAAACAAATTGCGAAGTTAAATATATATATATATATATATATATATATATATATATATATATTCGATCAATATAGAGGGTGTGCTTAGAAGATATGGTATTAGATGCAATAATGCAATAAACTAACATTCAAAAATATGTGCTAAAATATTAAAATTAAGGAGATTTATGTTTGCTCTCTTTAAGGGGATAAACGCACTAGAACCTCCAATCGCTAGACCAATCCTTTAGAGTAATTATAATATTTTATAAAATTTGGGTTGGACTTAATTCAAACTTACAAAATCAGTTTATAATGTGATAATTGTTCTAACTAATAAAACATGAGATCCCTGCGAGTGGTGGCACATTATGGAGAGGCAAAGTTGATGGTGGCGGTCACTTGTCGGAAAGGTCGCCAAAGATGGTGATTGTTGTGACAACGGTGGCGTATGTGGTTGGAAAAAGTCGAAACAAGTGTTGGAATAGGTGGAGGCAACAAAGAAGGGGATAGATACAGTTTGCTGGAAGGAAAAAAAATCACATCGAAGAACAATGGGTTTATCGAATAAACACCTTGTAAGGTTGCATCTCATTAGACTTTGAATACCATAATAGAATTTTGATTGGATTTGACTTAACATTACAAACAACTCCCAATTGTAAACATGTGTTCATGTGATATGTGATGTGAAATTCTTAATAATATTTTCTTTTCTTTTTTTAACAAAGAAGGGCTTTTAATACTATTAAGATGGGAGTGGATTCTCTCCGGTGGAGATCCCTCGTGTTTTCTCCTGTACTTAACAATCCACCTTTAATTATACTCTCTCTCCTTTCTTTTTTATTAGGGAAATGCTAACCAGTGCCCTCGGTTAAGGATATGAAAAATGAAATTATATAGTAGTTAATACATTGAAATTGTGCAATTAATTGATAATAATGTCAAAAGCAGCTACCTTTTATGGTAATAAATCCATGTTATGGTATGCTTAACCAGTACCCCAAGAGAACCGGTTAGCAAGACCCTTTTTATTATTACAAACACATTCTTTCACCTATTTAATGGAAGATAATGGAGGGCTTAAATTTTACATGAGAGAGAAAAACCGAAGACAATCTATGTACTCCCTCCGTCCTGAAATATAAGCATAAAAAAAAAATCACACTTATTAAGAAAACCAAAACATAAGAATTTGTAGTATAGTTTTTTGTGTTTTCTTTGAAAAAAGTTTTATAGGAAGGTGGAAAAACAATTTTCATTGGCTATAAGTTATTGAGAAAATGAAAGAGAGAGAAAATTAAATGTAATTTGCATTTAATTTTATGAGAATAAACAAAAGTTTTTTTGGAAAAAGATGATTTTTAGAAAAACAAGATTAAATAGGAGAAAAGTTTGTCTTTTTTACTTATATTTTAGGACAAAGAAAATGAGTTTTTTTTGCTTATATTTCAGGACGGAGGGAGTATAAATTTCCATTATCAACCGTTTAACAATAATTAATCTTTATCGAAAAATTTGTAAAACATATCAGATAGATTCTCACATCTCTATTTAAATTTCTCCATACACAAGAGATTTAATTGCCTAGACATCAATCAAATGTTGTTTATAATACTAATTTTAAAATCTTGTTATTAAAAAAAACAAATAGAAAAATGTGAAACATTAACTAATACCTAGTTTAGTTGGGCAGTCCTAGATTCTCATAGACGGACGCAAATTATTAGTATTTGTTTTTTTTATTGCAATATATATATATAAGTGGCGCGTAAAGTAGTGCCTGGTTGGAAAATGATAACTGTAAAACACTGAACAACATAATAATATTGAATTAATTAAAAAATAAAGGAAAAAGTGGCGAATTCATCAATGGCGTTTCTCCTGAGTTGAAATATACGCAACCTCCATTATACCCACCATCATCAGAACAAAAAACCCTATTTCTATATTCCATTATTATTCCTTTCTTCCTTTCTATTTTAAATTATTCTCTCTTTACATTAATTAATTCATATTACCCGATTCAATTATTCCTTCTCTGCTCTTTCAAAATTAGGGTTTTCCATCAATCAATCAATGGGTAATATCTCAAGCACCAGTGGCCACAACCGTCGTCGACACGCCACCGCTTCCCGACGAACTCACCCACCACCACCGGTAACACCACAACCCGAAATCGCACCTCATCAATTCGTTTACCCTGGTGCCGCACCGTACCCTAACCCACCCATGCATTATCCTCAATATCATTACCCTGGTTATTATCCACCACCGATACCTATGCCTCATCATCATCCTCATATGGATCCTGCTTGGGTTTCTCGGTATTACCCATGTGGACCTGTGGTGAATCAACCTGCACCTTTTGTTGAGCACCAGAAAGCTGTTACTATAAGGAATGATGTTAATGTTAAGAAGGAGACTATTGTGATTTCGCCTGATGAGGAAAATTCTGGTTTTTTTCTTGTTTCCTTTACCTTTGATGCTGCTGTTTCTGGGAGGTTAGTTTTTCTTCTTGTTTCATTAATTAATATGATGAATGTGTTATTTTAATGTTTGATGTATTTTTAGTGTCTTGAGTTTTTTATCATACCCTCTTTGTATATTGTTCTGTTCACCTAAGTGTTTGAAAGACGCGCTTTTTCTTGTATGGACATTTGCTTAGAAACTGTGTTGTTTTATTATAAAGTTTACAGGTTGAACTTGGTGAACTTGGTATGGTAGGACAGAATAATCGGTTATGTTTAGGTTCGTTTTGTTTGCATGCCAAATGTTACTTGAGATTTTATTAATGGTGTCAAGATAAGAGTTGGAGATATCATTATTTGTCTTCAATTGTATGTTTTGTTTAAGAATGGATGGGGAGGCACGTTAAAGGAGAAAGTGGTTACCTCCAAAATAGTTTGGCAGTCTGTTTTAGGGTTTTATGTTGTTGCCGGTATTCGGAGGTGGTTTACCATCACTAGCATACTCTTTCATTTTGAATTAAATTCCTTTTCTACCCTTAATATCTGATAGAAATTAGGGTTAGGGCACACTAAACCCTATTAAATCAGTTCATAATGTGAGGACTGTCTAAGCAAGCTTTTGAAACTGCGTCGGCGTTTGACACGTGTCAAGAATGAAGCTACATGTTGTAGTTTTATGTTTATCGCACAGTGAGCTAGCTACTTGGCGCGAAGCAAATGTCCATGTAGTCTTATAGCTTTACATGCATGTCGTATCTCTAAACGAAGCGGCCCAATTACGACAATTTGAATGACAAAAGATATTGTTGGAAAATCCTCCGTAATTGTAGTCTTAATTTTGGCAAATAGAACCATTAGAAAGACTATGGTGCTAATTTTATTCATCTCGATTACTAAAAATATGGCTAAGTAGTAGCAAAAAAAATAGTGACTTTTATATTTCATCATGTCAACTCATTGAATAGCCAGAGTTTACGACTTTAGGTATCAAAATCAAGTTAACTCACTTCCAAATCATTTCTATGTAAACTGTATGAACTCACATCAGCTCATAGATATGCATAGAATCACATGTTTGAGGATGATTTGAATGCATGGTTGTCAAACTCACTTGTAGAGTCATAAGATAAACTTTGTTCGAGTTTATGTTTCAAAGTAAGGAAATTGAGTTGAATCACTATTAGAGTCGTTTTGTAACTCTGTTGAGCTTATAATACGGAATCATTCAAAATTGAATCACTCATAATGACAAGCATATGGCCAAGTAAGCTGATTGAATGGAAAGGTGTAATTAGACGTAAAAGCATGCTTAAAAGTCTAAGTGAAAAGTTACTACTAAAGAGGTGGAGGTGGAGAGTAAGACGTGGAGAGGGTAGCTAAAGGGAGAGAAAAAGGCAAGATTGTGTGCTTATAGAAATTAGTGATTGTATTAAGTTGGTTGGTGAGTTGCAGTGAAAGGTGAGTTCGGAAGGGATGGGGGAGCTGGCGGCTGATTGGAGAAAGAAGGGGCTAGATTTTTTTTCTTGATTAAAGGGGGCAGTGACTAGTGAGATTGTGTGAGTTGGGCGGAAAAGGCTCTACCTTGTTTTGTTTCCTTTCCTATACATTATCTTAATTGTCTAACATTGCGAGCATTTATAATTGATAAGATCTTGAATTTTTTTTCATATATACCAGTTATAGATCTTTTTGATGTAACAATGTCTATGTTGTCAATCGCGGGTGACGCGTTCATCCAGCGATGTGCGTTGAAGAGTTGTGGGCTTGTGGCTATCATGGCCGCGAACAGCAGTGAAACCATGCCCTGTTCGCGAGTTTCGCAGGCGCCATTAGGGTTTCCATCTGAAATCCTTGAATTAACCCTATTTTAAATGCTCTGTTTGGGGTATATTGGTCTTATAAAAAAATTAAATGGCCAATTTATTAATCAATTCTTTGCAAACACGTTTTAGGAAGAAAAAAAAAACCTTCTTCTCCTTCACCACGACACATCCTTCTTCGTCCTGTGAGACGCTTACTTACGAAGCCTCATTTTATTCCTTCTGCGTGAAGTGTCCTTTGTTCTGTTGCTTTCCTTTCCTTCTATGCACGAAAGATGCTGCTCTGTTCTGTTGGTTTTCTTTACTATGTTATTCATGTTTTTTTTTTAACATTGACCGAAGCTCATTATATTTTTATTTTTTTAAGAAGCCAAACTAGCCCACCAAAAAGTTCATTTTAGTTATTAGAGTAAATTACACTCCCCTCCCCTCAAAGATGTTTGAATTACACTCCCCTCCCCTCTTAAGTTGAAATATACACTTTACTCCCTCAATATTTTTTTTATGTTAAAATTTATGCTCCCCTCCCTTATAAGATGCTTGAATTACAAACCCCTCCCTTAATAATTAAATATGCACTACACTTTAATCTATTTGAACATAAATAAATATTCTTATAATATATATTAATTTTGAATCACCATTTAAGAAAAATTAATTCATTTCTTTATAGTTTAAATGTCAATGATAATTAAATTTAAATATATTGCTATTGATTTTATAAATTAGAGTATAAAATTAACTTTTAAATAATCATGCTTTAATATTTTAGTAATTTTTCATATATTTTAATTTTGTTTTGGGTTGTTTCATATTTTATAATAGGGTTTAAAACTACATGTTAATAAATTTTGAATAAAAAATAGCAAAAAATATGTATTCAATTTTTAATTATATTAAAATAGACCCACAATACTATTTTTTTTAAGTGTGATAAATTATTATTCTTTGCTAGATTATTAGAAATAATAAAAAAGAATATTGAGGGAGTAAAGTGTAGATTTTAACATAAGAGGGGAGGGGGGTGTAATTCAAGCTTCTCTTAGGGGAGGGGAGTGAAATTTATTCTAATATGTTTTGAATAAGAGGGGAGGGGAGTGTATATTTTAACTTAAGAGGGGAGGGGAGTGTAATTTACTCTAGTTATTAAGTATGACTGCTCCTTTAATTTTCCGTATTTTGCTATTTTTGTGTATTTATGTATCTTGTTGAGAATTATGTATAGCAGCATGCTTGATGTTACGAGAAGTAACATCATGAAAGTCATCCACAAGTTCTGGTTGGCTGAATTATATTAAAAAATATGTTTTCTGTCAAATGTAGGAATACCTCTTCATATTTTGTCTATAATTTTGACAATTTTGTTATAAACATGTTGTTACTATATACCTTTTTATTTTATTTTTTATGTTGAGTTGAATTACAAGTCTAGTCTACACGTACAGACTCTCCGTGCAATTATGGAGACTCTCACATTTTACAATCCTGGTTGAATAAGTCTACAAGATGATAGTTATTTTCTCCATACATGCCAAAAATAAGTGCTTCAAAAAACCCAAGATTCGACAATGGAATGATAAGGCTGTGTAGGGCACAAAACATTAGCCTCACAGTTGTAGCACTTGAATCCACAACTGCTTCTTAAGTGCCGACATGAACCTATATGCGAAGGAGAATAATGATGTTGTGTTGAGTCTTGTGGTTATCAAATCATGAACTGAAAGACCTTTTTCTAAATCGTGAGTCGGATCGTATACTAATTTACATTACCGATGAAAATATGACATTTTAAGTAAACATAAGTAAGAGCAAAATTTTAAGTTTATAATATACAAGCCTTACAATAATTCAAGATTAGAGTCATATATCAAACACCAAAAGAAAAATTGACAAAAAGAAGTGGTTGGCTACAATTAGTTTAGGTAGTAATTGATTGGAATGAATCAAAATTCATCTTAGTGAATCAGGATTCATTGTATTGAATCAATGTTCAAGATATGATTCATGTCCAAAATAGATACACACTAGGGTCTGTAGCAATTGATTTCAGTTTTGTATCAAATAAGATACAACTCACATGTGTGGTAAGATGGTGATTGCCATCTCAACCTTGGTTCATAGCATAAACGATTTCACAAACCAAAATATATAACCAGACCTATTATTGAAAGTTTGCAATGAACTCAACATGTCAATGAGTTGTGAGTGAGAACCCAATTCTGATCTGTTGAAACCTAGATCAACCGAGTTGAATCTAGCTCCAACAAGGTCATTCTATCTCACCATTTTTATCCTTTTCTCATTTTCTAGGAGGTTTGTTTTGCCAAAAAAATTCTCTCACGAGTCTTCAGTCTTCATAATGTGAAATTTTTTGAGATGGAGCTACAAAGCCCCCTGACCTGCATCCACAAAACTAACAAGCGAGTGTTTGCTTGGGGATTAATTGACAGATTTCGTTATAAGTACTTATTGCTTTTTGCTCTCCCATAGTAAGGAGCATTATGTAAGCTGGAAGCGGATAAATGCATGTCAGTTTAGTCACATGTTTGATATTTTAGTGCTTATGATTTTTTTAATGCTAATTGCCATGTGAGTGTGAGTGCGAGTGATTGTCATGAAATCATAATGATGATTATCGATGTGGATATCTTTACTTTAGTTCTTCATTTAGTTGTTCTGAAGGTTTTATTTACTTCTATCTTTTTGACAGCATCACCATATTTTTCTTTGCAAAAGAAGATGAAGGCTGCATCCTCACACCGACTAAGGAAACCCATCTTGCACCTGTGACTGTACAATTCCAGCAAGGTCTTGGACAGAAGTTTAGACAGCAAGCTGGAACTGGTATTAACTTTTCAATGTTTGAGGAGTCAGATTTAGTAAAGGTGGGTGACATGGATGTTTACCCTCTAGCAGTGAAGGCAGATGCATCATCCGATAATCATGATGGATCAAGTGAAACTGAGACATCTAGTAAACCAAACTCTCAGATAACTCAAGCGGTGTTTGAGAAGGAAAAAGGAGAATTCCGGGTAAAAGTTGTTAAGCAGATCTTGTCAGTAAATGGAATGCGATATGAGCTGCAGGAGATATATGGTATTGGAAACTCAGTGGAGAGTGACGTGGATGACAATGAACAAGGAAAAGAGTGTGTGATCTGCTTGTCAGAACCGCGTGACACCATTGTTCATCCCTGCCGACATATGGTATATTCAGCATCCTTTTTTGAATGAAATTTTTCTTTGATTAGTTGATTGAATGATGATGGTAGTCATCAAATATCAATCAATATTATGACCAATCTTGGCAAATATCTTCTTATTTATAAAAATAACCTTTACCTTCTTTTGAAACAATTTCAGTTTTAGGTTCTAAACAAACTCATCATAGTTTTGCAAATTTAACTGCTGAAAATTACTTATTTGGTCCGAGTCCGTGACATACTTTGGCTGAATTTCTACTTTTATTACAGTGCATGTGTAGTGGATGTGCAAAGGTATTGAGATTCCAGACAAATAGATGCCCGATTTGCAGACAACCAGTTGAGAGGCTTTTGGAGATAAAAGTAGGGACCGAGGAGTGAACAAAATATCCTGTTAATTCCATAAACTTCCTGTACAGCCCAACTGTAATAATTATACTTTGTTACTTACCCCTGCTTTCTTTTCATTTTTTATGGTTTCTCCCTCATTTATTCTGGTATTTTCAATGAGGGGAAAAAAGAGAGAAGGGGAATGGAATTTATATGACACTTGGTCTAAAATCAGCTACAGGCTTATTGTACACGACAATGCCTCAAACGAGCTTGTTTGTCCGTTACTTTTAGATTGCTTCAATTTTCTCTTGGAATCACTTTTTTTACTTGAACTATTTGCCCAAAAATAAAATGATATCCAACAAGTCTGCGAGGGTCATATACTATGTGCAACATTGATGTCCTACATCGCGATGCATAATTTTAACTTTTGTAAAACATGGAGGTTTAAAGAATGTAAATATAAGTTTGTCACCCTTCTTCAAATTGTTTTCGTTTGCAAATGCATACAAAACCATTTGTGAAATGAATAATTTGTTGTTAATTGTCTAATGTATTGGTGATAAAGATACAAAAGGTACAGTAGTCAACTTACCAAAATATGTGATATACCTAGCAAGAGCTTTAGTCATCTTTTTTTTTCCCCAAGTTCTGTCAGTTTCAACCTTTTCTTCAGAGAATAATGTAAGACGGAGTACTCCAATTATAAGCAAATTTTTATTTTTAGGTTTATCTATACTAGTATATTTAAAAAAACTGTCCTTTTCAGCACTTTTAGGTTAAACTTTTTTTTTTAAAAATACCTTTAATTTTCAATACAGATAACACATGTAATAAATAGATAAGAATAAATTTAAATATTAAAACAAATGTAACAAACACAATATGCATATATGTATATCTATTTTTTTTTCATTTATCATTTAAAAAGTATAACAAATTAAATGAATATATTTATACTTACTTTTTCGTTATTCCAATTATACTCTTAAACTTTTTCTATAACAAACGTTTATATTTTTACTTTCAATCAAAACCAAAATTTTATAAGAAAAAACACCGTTCATAATTTTCAAACGTTAGCGCAATAAAAAGAATCTTTTCCCTAGTTTAATTAATAATGTATGTGGACTATATTGTAGATCACATACAACATTTTTTTTGACAAAATCACATCACATTTATCTAATGTGTTGTGAATTCAAACAAATAATCACACCAATGAAACTTATATGTGTGGAGCAAAAAGGAAGTAGTAACAAATATCAAATTATCTTCAAGCAACAACAATAACAGACCTAGGTCTAATCTAGGAACTAAGTGTAAAGCACAAAACCACAAACAAAAGATAAAGAGAGAAGAGAAACAAACACACCAAAAAATATTTACTCAGTTCGGTCCAACAATTATCTTCTATGGAGGAAGAGAGATAACTTTGTTTCACTATCAATGAATTCTTTACAAAAAGATACAAAAAGGTAACGTGAATTAGCTTCAATAAGTTCTCAAAAAACAAGCATAATTTCTATTGATTTCCCGATCTCTTTCCATGAACAAGAGACACAATGATGTCACTAACCCAATGTGGTCACAAATGGTTCCCAACCTAAGAGAACCTCTCACCAAAGACACTCAACCTAAAGTTACCTCATTTGATTCTCTAAGTTTCTCTCTCTTTCAGTCATGCTCATAACATGAAGAATGAAGTTTTATATAGAGCACAAGTTTTGAAGAATTTTGTCACAATTTGCACCCATCGTATCACAATTTCACGTTAGTAACATTATCTTCAATTTGTGCAACGATGCCTCCCCTTTTTGCCACGAAATTTTGCGAACCAAAACCTTCAAATTTCTGAACCAAAATCGTGTTACAATTTCTCCAAATTGCGACACGATTTTTGACAAACTCCAACATCATCTTTGAATCAATTACAACAAAATGAATCTAAAACATAAAAACTTGCTTATAATTGAAACCAAGAAAGGAGTATAATTTGAAATTTGTAAAGAGTGCTTTTAAGCATGTTAGCATTTCTCAACTAATATCCGTATTAACAGCATGTGAAAAGATTAATTGAACGGATGTGCACGTTGCCATAAAACGACAGATTCAAGAGCTCCTTGATGTTGAATTGTTGATTATGACTCTTAACTAAGTCCGTGACGTGTAAAGATGAATTGAATAAATGTCATAAATCTAGATTTATAAATTAGCATTGAAATCAATCGTGTTTATAATTAAAAGGTTCTGCTTTTATATACACTTTTCGTGCCTTTTCTAGCTAGTTGTCTTTCCTTATTATAAACACTTTTCGTGGCTTTTATCATCTCAAATCTGAAAATAGGAAGGTTCAGTTTTGCTTTCAAACACTGTTTTACTGTCAACACTACATTTATGAACATTAAGATTTTTATAATATTATAAAAATCAACTGTTGGGATGAACATAATGATTTGTCTGTTCAAGATACAATGAACTACTACTATTACTTTTGTTAATTTTAGTGGCGTGGCAACAATATGATTCAAGTATGGCAATGATTATTGATCCAATCACAAATTGGATCATTCTTTTTTTAATTTTCTATGGCTTTCTATTTGTCTGTCATGATCAAGCCAATTTTTAAATGGTATCAACTCAAACCAATCACCAACTAAAAATAATAACTAAACAACTTCCTCAAACATAGGAAAAAAACATCACAAATAAACCACACATATTTTACTAGCAAACCACAACAACAATGGTTGTTTATTTAGTCTTAAGCACCCAACCATAAAGCACTGGGATGTTCATAGCATCCTACATAATCTTAACATACAACAACACACAAGATAATTGGACTATAGTCCAAATACATCAAACACATAAAAGTTCTAATAAGCACACATAATTTATTATCACACCATAATCACCAAAGGCTAAACACCTAAGGTTTGGTCTTGTATGCAATTTAGTCTCCCCACAATTGATGCACATATACACCACTGTTTCTGAGACTTGTGTAAATCTCCATGCAATTTTCCTTGTTTGTCAAGGCATTAGTTTTATCACCATCTTCTTTCACAGGACATCTTAGAAACAATTCATCAACAAAGCATATAGCTCCACTGTCAAATACATCAGATAAAAACTTGAGTTCAACTTCACCAGCATTCATCTTCAATACAACAAAATCAGCATATTGCACAGTTTCTTTGAACCAAGCAAGGAAATCAAACTCTTCCTCCCCAACAAAAGGATCCAGCTCTTCGTCTCCGACATTATCAGCCTCAGCAGCGACCTTACCGGCTAATCCAGGGTGATAAACAAACGTGATACCGGGTCTCTTCACATAAGACAGCATTATAGAAGTGTTGTAGTGAACAAAATACACATTGAAAGCTTTCTGATCAATAGGATATGAAGGTATGAGCCAATCAGTAACATTTGCATTCAAAAGTTCTCCTACCCCAATATCAATATACACCAACCTCTTCCTAGTAGAAACATCTACAAACTTAGGCAAATATGAAACCGGCATCGGCGTCGGTTTTTCACTCACAAGTGGTTCCATCAGATCTATGAGAGGTTTGGTCAATGTCAAACTAGGACAATCAGCAGGCAAACTATACTGATTATGATTGAAAAAAGTTGTTGCATTTTCAGATCTTTTCTTGAAAACAACAAGGTTAAGTTCATCATCAACAGAATCAACATGAACAACACTAGAAGATCTCAACAATGATGAAACTGGTGTAGCTGATCTAATCAAATCATTGTGATGTGAACTTTTAGCACCAACAAGAAGTGCACCAATTCCATTAGGCTTAAGAACACGCTCAACCTCAAGAACAAGCAAAGCAGGGACAGAAACCTTATCGAGGTCCCTAGACAAAACGAAATCAAACGAAGAATCTTGATAATCTAGCTCATAAACGATATTCTTCATCTTGAGGGAGAAAAAACGGTTGGTATAAACACCACTAACAGTTGAAAAACCCAACTGTTTCATTGCTTTAACAGCCATTGAAGAACCTTCACCAACACAAAGGGTATTCGCTTCACAGTTCAAAAACTGCTTACCCATTAACTCAGTGACTACATTCACTGTCAAGTTTACATCTTTTTCGCAATTCATCGAACCCCAGATTCGATTCTGAAAGAAATAAGAACTGGGGTTTGAAGTGACGTTGTTTTCTAAATCTGCAAAACAGTTGAAATTTGATGCAAAACTTTCCAAATCATAGTTTGATAAAGCGCGAAGAAGCGCAATCATTGAAATGGTAGCTGCAAGCACGATTGATCGAAAGAACAAACGTCGAATCGTTGACCCATTAAGGATCTGGGAATTCAGGATCTTCGTATCCATGAATTTTTCAAGAGCTTTGAACAAAAGGGTTGTTTGAATTAGTCAAAAAGACAAGATTTTTGAGAAATTTAGAGAGAGAATAGAGAAATTGAAAAGCCAGAGAGAGAATGAGAGAAGAATTTAGCGAGTACAAAACCTTGATGAAGTATGATTTCCACCCACGAGGACAGCCATTGATATTTGGAAGCTTAACCATACTCTTGTTGGAACTCTTTTCTTGTTTGAAATTTCATGCAAGTTTTTGGTACCCATTTTGGATGATGGGTTGAAACCCATCATTGTGAAAACTTTACAAGATAGAAACTACTTCATTTCATGCTTCAAACTTGTCAAATTCTAGGTTTGATTTGTTATGAAAATAAGGAAGAGGTTTTTGATTTGAAAAAAGTGTTTAGATCTGAAAGGAAAAGGGTTGAAGAGGAAGCAAGTGAAGCATGTGAAGTGAGTGTTGAAGAAAGAGAGATATAAGAGTGACAGATGCTGTTGGGAGGGAGGGATAGTAGCCAGCTAAGGTGGGATTCTCTAACTTACGTGGCATTGTATGGAACCTTCTGCCACTTTTCCACTTTCAAAATTTACCAACGATAAGGTTATTAATGATTCACTTTGAGATTATGTCTTGTCATACAAAATAGATTCGAGTAAATCACACATTTTTATTTTGATTACCGTGAATAATTTTACACATGTGTTTTTATGGAGAACTTACACATATGTTGTTATGCTGGTCGGGCAGCACTTGGATGACTATGTTAGATGATTTTGTCTCTCTCATAGTCAATGTTGTTATTTCATCAAAATAATTTACTTCATTACAAATTTATTTCATTAAAAGAATTACAAGAATCATTTTTTTCCGTATAAATCATTTGTTTTCTCCTTTCTCACAATAGAGGAGTGACAAATTCAAACGACATCGTTAAGTAAATTTCACGTCTATTTCACTTAATTTTTTTATTTCGTGTCATGTTTAGAAGTTCTTCTGATTATGATTTTTTAATGAAGCTTAGCTAAAAAAAATTACATTTTTAGTTTACTAGAGCATATTTTAAAAAGAGAATTGAGCCTCTATTTTATAGAAACAGTCCTAGGATCAACTTGTGCGCGGACAGAGGAGTAACTTAGTCTTTGATTTACAATCATAACTATTGTAGCAACGACAATTACGACATTATAAATTTTACTAAATCCAATGATTCACAACCACGACATTCCAAAATATAATTATATTGATTTTTACAAAAATAAAATAAAAATAGTATAAAATTATAAAAAAAAAATAAGCAAGAACCAAACACAGAAATAAATAAATATCAAGGTTGAAATTGTGCAAAAATGTGCAATTTTTCACTTATAATTTTTTGTCCCTATTTTTAAGTCAACTCATGATTTTTTTTATTGAAATTGTGCAAAAATGTGTAAAATATTGTAAAAATTTCTCCCAAAAAAATTAATTTTTTTGAAAGACATTTTTATAATATTATAAATTTTTCTGCAAAATTTTATTCTAAAATATAAAATTTACATATGACTTTACTTAAAAAGATAGACTAATAGTAAAAATGGAAAAATTTTGGTGACTAAGAATTGAAGATTTTTTTTATTGAAAGTAAAATAAAAATTTGATATTAAAAAAAATGAAAATGTTAACAAGTGCTCTATAGGTATTGTTTATGCATCTTAAAGTAACAATTTTTGTATTAGAAATTACACCGTTATAATTTTAACAAGTGTTTGACTTATATTTTCAAGACATAATTTTCTTTAGTGGTTCCTTAAACAATGCTACTAGAGCAATTGTTAACCCGACAAAAAAATGTACGATCTTTATCGTAAAATTCAAGATAACATATGTCGGACCTGCCACTTTTCCATTGGTTCTGTCCGTCGGTGCGTTGTATTTGACGGGTACATCACTACATTGTTTGCAAAATGCATTCAATTGGGATTTGATGTACTAGTAGTACTACATTATGTTCAATTATTCAATTGCATCGACAAAGGTAAAGGGGTGTGTTTGTTTAGAGCTTTTTCTTTGAGCATGGCACCATAATTAAATTTCATAGATCCTAAATTTAGAAATTAGAATATTTGACAACTACCACGCCCTTAAACATAATCTCACTCAGCTCTCAAAGGAAAATCGTCATACTAATACTAATGCTATTCAATGGTACTTCACTACTTTGTCATTTCACGGTCATAAGAAATGCTTTCATTGCTTTGTCATTTCACCACACACATCGGACATATGAGGATTACCCCCACCCACGATATAAGGACGGTACAATAATTTTTCGTAGTTGACTTCAACTACAAATTGAAAGTCTTCTTGTTAAAAAATTTCAGGCTTAAATAGCGAAGCAATTGAGCTCAAATGGTAAATAATTTTATTAAGAATAAATCATTTAAAAGAATTTAAGTTTGACTTGATTCTTAGATGAAACATATTTTGGCAAGGTTATATTTACCTCATACTCGAGCTTCAAATTACAATGACTCATTTCCACAAAAATACTAGAGGGTTAATGTAAATAAATAATAATAATTCAAGCTTAAATACATCATATGTTTTCTCATTTATGATTTTCTTCCTCTATTTTAAAATTTACAAATTTATCTCTCAATTTCAAAATTTAAACCATTTTTCTACTGCGCATTAGAGTTGATTTTTTTTTTTTTGGCTTTGGCCCGTTCTCGTAAAAAAAATGAGCTGACTTTTTTTTATGATGTAACAAGTTAAATATTTATGCATAAAAGATTCCTAAGATTGCATTCCTATGAATAAGTTTGCAATCATGAAACAAACAAAATTGAGTTTGATGACATGAAAATGAATGATTACGTGAGAAGGTTTGAGATTTATGATTATGAGTTTGATGACATTCTTAAATTGAAACAATGGTTGAGATTTCCAGGAACAGCACGTCTTTCTTCTTTTGCGGCTGCACTACTGCAGATTTTTGTCCCTAGCTTCGTGTTTTCTTCTCCCAACTTCTTCGTATCGCTTTCTCCATTCTTTCTTTTTCTGTACAAACTTTTTCCATTGTTCATACCTTATATATATAGGTTGGTAGTTTAGTTTAGTTATTATTTTGTTCAATGATAACCATCCCTCACTCCGACCATTACTCACTCCGGTCACGGTCACATTTACAAGAAAAAATTGAAAAACTAAAATAAAATTTTATTAATCAAAGTGACATTAAAGCAAAAAAAAAAAATCAAACAAAACAGATATATTTGGTTTAAATTTTTAATCAAATGCATAAACTTTGTATAACTTTTTTTTTTCTTCATAGATTTGAGACACAAGTAATATTATCTTTCATTTATTTGGAGGACAGTTAGTCAAAATAGGTCATGAGACGGAGGGAGTACGTTATCATTTGTAATTGTATGTGATTGCCTTGGACCTTGGTGTTCGTTGTTTGTTTATCGCAATCAATGCAAACAGTCTCAAAAATTAATTCTGGCCAACAACGCTATTGCTTACGAGAACAATGGTTCACCTACCCCAGACATCTCAAAGATCCAACTCTTTGAAGGACTGAGTTTTTGAAGACGACATGATCACATGAACGTGTTCACTCAACACTTGATATGCATGGTGTTACTGTTACATGAGCTCCTACCAATCTCAAACCATCCGTTGTTGACACTACTTAAAAGCAACTAAAGTGAAATAATGGACGTATCACATATGCACACATATATGTCGTTTCATCGTACTATATAGCTAGCAGCCTAGCACTAGCACTCATAAGATAAGGATATCGTGAGTCGATGCTTAAATCAGTGAATTTCTATGTAGTTATAACATACTTACTTAAAATAAAAAAACTATGAGCCCTTGTCTTATATTTTCTAATTTGAATAAAAAAAACATAATGTTTTTTCTGGAAAATGACAGTGATATACATTCACACCAAATAATTATATTTTTTTATAGTGAGAGCAAACCTACTAGTCAAATTTGGGCAAATAAAGATGCCTAAGTCCTCAAGACTTTTATCATTTTTGGAAGAGTTGGCTAATTACATGTGTCCGCTAACCTTAGATTTCTAAAATACTGGCAAAAATTGTTTCTAATCTTCTTAAAAATATTCCTAATTCAACCAAGTTGCTTGGGCTCCAGTGGCAAGGAGCTCCTTCCAAGAACGTACCCGAGAAATATCAGGTTCGAATCCTAGGAGGAACAACTCTTGGCCAGTGCGCATGCCTCTACGCACGAGCCGAATTAGTCGCGATGGGTCGAAAACCGGTGCGAAAGCAAAAAAAAAATAAAAAAAAATTCTAATTCAGTCTCTAAAATACCAAACCGTGTGCACTTCACCCGTGATGAAAGACTGGCAATAACTAAAACCACATACTAAAATGCAAGCACTAAAAATAAATAATGATTTTATAAAGATCGAATTTGTCCAACATTATTGATAAAAATCATATTTAACAAAAAAAATTCTCAAAATTCTGTTATCACAAGAATATATATTCAATCACATTTTAGTTCATGCATTAACAGTAGACAAGGACACAGCTCACTCCCCAGATTTATGCAATACAAGTTGCTTAGTATACAAGAACAATAAATAATGGCTTGTATGTATGCACTTCAAAAGTACCGATCTCCAAAGACCAATTTCACATTATTCCTGTAATCACTAATCAGATATCCTAGTAACGGCCGTTTTGTAATTACAGGAGGCGGTTGGAGAGAACTCTCCCCCCCATCCTCATATAGTTCTATCAATGGCATGCTCATCCGTTAATAACTGAATATACAATAAACCAGCTGGTTCATCTTTACTTAAATCAAGATGTTAAAATTAACCAGCCGAATAAAAGATCAACAAACCATAAAAAAAAATATAAAAAAAAAAAAAAGCTTAAAACTCCCTTTAGATTAAGATTTGGTTATTGTTTGTAGATAGAATTGCCGATCTTGCTAGAAAGTGAAGGCTTCTCCTTGAGACTAGTTGCTAACAAGGTTTCAGAGTTGCTTGGCTGGCTCTCAGCTACGCCAGGTCTCGTCCAGATTTTGATGTGCCCCTCCCGGCAGGCTGTGAGTACAGATTCTTGGGTAAATATCAAGCTAGAAAGTGGCTCGGTATGCACACGGTGAGCTACCAGCGGAGAGATTTTCGGAACATCCCGCATGCTTGGAGCAGGCTGTAAGGTACCCAATGGGACTGCATTGTCCCAATGTGATGACTGGCTTCCAGCACTAAAAGTTGGGGATCCAAAAGTTGGCGATCCGCCAGGAGGACCTCGCCTCAAGGGCACTACAATCTCGTCCATTTCCAGTTCCCATAGAAGCAATTGTGTGTCCTGACCAACAAAACATCTTAGTTCCATGCATAAAATAAGTTCGGTACACTACATATCCATATACTACAAAAAAGTTGGAATTTTGTTTAGAACAATGATGTTCAAAAAAAAAAAATGACTATTCGACAGATCCCCAAACAATAACAGTCACTGGCAACTGATTATAACCATACTTCCTTTCAACACCACATCATAACAATATTATAAATGAAGCTACAGACAGTAAATCCGTTTCCCTCTCCAAATTGGTTGGGAACAAAAGGGATTCAACTGTCTTACCTGCATCAAGTTTCATAAATAATGCTACCATGCTTCAAAGCATTATCTTATTTCGGTAAAACACTTTTTTTTTTTGATAAATTTGGTGGAGTACAAACTCTTAAGAGTGTGTCTGAATGAAGGGTTTTGGGGAAAAGAAAGAGGAATAAATTTTTACTTTAAGTATTAACCTTCTAATTAAATAACTTATATAAATTTGAAAACATTATTGTATATAAATCTCTCTTAAACCGAAAATGAACATTACCCCCCCTCCCCTTCCCAAAGTCTTCCCAAGTCCTCCATTCCAACGTACCATAAGGAATTAAAATTTTCTAACATCATCATATGAAACCTGAAAGCTGCTAAACCATCAAACTAAAATATTGTGTCTGGTAAAACATCTATTCAAGTCTTCCTAATCAAATAATTTTTATTTCAGTTTACATGGTGCCTTACTAGGCATGTTATTGATATGTATGTTTCTTCAAAAACCAGTCAAAGACCCAACATTTGGAAAACACGACTGAATCTGAATATTTCCCACTGTACCACTCTATCAACACATTCAAAATTAAAACTATCAACTAATCAGACAAATTCTAAGCACGCAGATACAGTAGTTTTATTTCCATCTGTCAACCATAACAAAGGGAAAAATATTAAGCACGTGAAATTTTAAGCAGAGAGCCGGATCTACAAACACGTGAAAAATATACTGAAAACATTTGTCCGAGTACCTGACCAACTGAACCAAATCGATACGTGATTGTCTCTCCATTGTCATTTGAATTTGGTGATGACCAATATGAATCAAAAGCCACTCCACTGACCTGAGCACAGCATTTGACATAAACTAAATCAACACTATAGTAGGATAATTTGCCAACTCAAAATTACCAAGCAACTTACCCATGAGTTATGTCCCTCACCCCATGCAACAACTTTGCGATCTTCCATGCTCCAAACTTGAACTAAATCGTCTTCTCCTCCCGTCAAAATATACTTTCCATCCATGCTGCCAAAGCAGAGTTTTTGTTATGGTGTTGTTTTCTCAAAAATTTGAATGAAATATTTTAAAAAGTAAAAAAGAAGATAATAACAAGCTAGTGTACAATAACTTAGCTAAGCATTATTGTTTTACAAGTTCTAGAGTAAGAAAATGGGAAACAAATCCAAATATGCCACTCTCTAATAAATTGACTAAAATCAAACATATCTCACCTCCAAGCACAACATAATAAACCACCATAATAACTTTTCCCACCGCATACAAGATGTTCTTTTGTATAATCGAACACTCGCAAGTAACCTGGATGCATCGAGTAAAATAAATCCAAGATTCTGTTTAACTTTTTTGCAAAGAAAAAAAAGTAGGTAGAAATAACATAACATACAATGAGAATGGCAACATGTAAAAGACGTACCATCTCGTCCAACAGTTGCCATGTATGCACCATCCGCTGAGAAAGAAATACTGTTAATCGAACCCTGGCATATATGCCATCTGGCTATTGGATTACTCTGCAAAAGTCAATTTTGTTAGAAAAGAAAAGAAAAATACGATAGAGTATATATATATATATATATATATATATATATATATATATATATATATATATATAATATAATACAAAATAACTCTCCAGAAGTACAACACTACCGGTCATTTAATCCAAAAAAAATATGCCTTAAATGTGTTAACACTAGAAGTCATTTAATCCCAAAAAAAAATATGCCTTATATGTGTTAATTGTGCAATCAATCAAATAACCAGCTAGAAAGGTGCAAAATTCAAAGAACAACTAGACAATCATTACAAATAAGTATGATTTTAACTACAGCAAGATTATAAAAGATAGGACCACAAAACATAGATAGAAGTAGCATATCAGCATTTTGTCAAGAAACCGAATGAGCATCAAACTAATTACCTTACTGTACCGGGCATGAGCAACAGAAAACTGAGTTTGATCTTTAAGGATTGGGAATGAAGACTCGCCGGCACCATCTTTATTCTGAAATAGGAAAGAAAAGGTAAATAGTTTAGCTGCTAACTTCACCATAAAAAAGATCAAAATAAGTCCATAAAGCTAGCTTCAGTCTTGCCTTTTCATATACGTACAAATTCCCATCAGCATGAGCAACAACAAAAGCACCATCACCTCCAGGAACCCAAGAAATACATGTACAACGACTGTTTAAATCAAAATGCATCAGTCAAGATAAATTACAATTAGTGTTTTCTACAGGGAACCTGGAGAAATTAATAAAACCTAACAATTTAGAGAAACAGGGTCTAACTTCTCCACTAATTAATCCCATGAATTATAACCAGAGAAGTCAATGACATCTACATTCACATACTTTACCCAGATAAAAACCAGCTATATTCAAGTATAACAAAATTTAATTAAATTTTCCATTGACTAGAAACATCAACTGCTAATGTTCGGCTTGATCCCTAGCTTTTATCTAACCTAACAACTAACAAATTTCTGGATTTGATCGACATCCCTATCCATAATAAATCATGAGATTCAAGAATAATAAATCCTTGGCAAGCATAACCATTTTAACAAAAATGTTAAAGACAATCAACATTTATATTGAAAGTTCTTCTTAAATAAAATCTAAAAAAGCAGGGCTGACCATGATAAAATATTGAATACCAAAACCATAAATACAAGATTTTGAAGGTTAATCAACCACTACAGGTTTCAGTTTAATTAAACATCAAGAAGTTATATGTATATATCTACAAGGCCAACATACTTCTCCCTACATTACATGACACTAGCCAAATCATGGGTATATTCAAACCTTCAATCATATAACAGACATTACCGACAAGGTATGGATCTCAATAGGTTGAGACAAAGTGATATAATGTCCATTGTAGCCTTCAGGATACTAGAACCCTTAGGAAACATAGAATTTTTGGAAGGAAAAGTTAATAATAGAAAAGTGTCCACTACCATCACAAGCAACTGTTTTACTCTTGAAATGGGCTCATTTATGGAAAACTATCTTGGATAACTTATAATCAGCATATACGCAATTAATTATTAACACCTACTATGACAGGAATAAATAAATGAATAACCAATTCATTTTGATTATGGAGTGACATTCAGGTTATAAAGTTATTAAAGTCCAACCATCTCAGCATATCTATAACAGCCTATGTTTTCCTTATAACCTACTATCATAGATTGACACGATACACTCAATTAATAAACAGGAATCTAAAGAAGAAGAAAAAAGGCTAGTATGCAATTGTCATTCAATCCACATTAGAGAATGAATCCCCTTTTGGCAGCAGTACGTGTATATGTCAATTTATTTACACACACATTTAGGTCATGCAACAATTTTGAGAAACCTAACACAAGTCACTAGTAGTTGAAACATCACAAGAGATGAGATCATAAAATCTTGCCTGTTATTGAGAATACCGTCTTTGTTGTAATGGTGTGCCCCAACAATTTTTTTACCAACATCCTGTAATTGCTGTCTCAGTGACACCGAGTAGACTGCAATAATACACACAGGAACAATAAATTCGTAAATCTTAAATTCCCCTACTGAAATGATAATTCAAATTTAAATGTCAGTTAACATTCATTTACCATCGCCAGAGAACAACCCTATGAGTAAATCATGCCCGTCCTTAGCATCCTGATCAAATGCGTGACACACAGGATTCGAATTACTGAAGTGGATAGACTTTATGGGGTCCTACAAACAACAAGAAACCTCGGATGAAGCGGCGAACCCAAAATACTCAGAACACGTCAAAACCTAACAAGTATACCTTATCTTGAGAATTCAAATCACTTATCAAAATCGCATCCCCAGCATTGAACACCAAGTAAGACCCTTTTCCATCAAAATTTGGATTAGCCACCGAACTACTCAAACTCGAGGAACCAATCGAACCAATCCTACTGGCTCCACCATTGCTTTTGCTACTACCATTTCCACCAACAAAACTAAGCGCCCGGTTTCCATTACTTCCTCCTAACAATCTTGCCGCGGCTGACCGTACTCCACTGCTCGCACTAAAACTTGAAGACGATGCAGTCGGAGTTGAAGGCGCCGGCTTCTCCTTAAGATGCGCTAGGGTTACCTGCTCACCAATGAAACTTATATATTAATTTAATTCCATTAACTCCACAATTCCTAATATATTTTTAAAAAAAAAAAAAAAAAAACTATAAACTCTAGAATTTGTCGTGGAAAGTAATACAAATGATGCCAAAACCAATTCGGCAAAAAAGTTATAAATTTATTACAAAGTGTATGTTTGATTTCACTTATAGAGGGGCCAGGATTGATTCTGACATGTTTAGTTGCTCTCGAGCAGAATTGATTTTGCCTCCAATATTGATTCTACTTGGAAGCTAAAATTTGAAACTTTTGATTGTAGAATTGATTTTAACACTCAAATTTACTATTCAAATCACTTTTACATGAATGTATCCAATCAAAAAGCACTTTACCTTCAATTCATTTTTACTGGACATCAATTCACTCAAAATCAAATTTTGTCAACGCAGAACAAAACAATATAGCACAATAAAATCACACACAGAAGTTAATGCGGAAAGTGCAATTAGAGTGAAAATCAGAAACAATTGAACTAAATAATAATAATAATAATAATAATAATAAAATGAAAACCCTAAAAATGAATTGAATTGAAAGAAACAGACCATAGAAACGGTTTTGCCATGATTGAATTGAAGAAGACCAGAAGGATGAGTTTTATCGAATTGAAGTTTATATCTTCCTTCAGGGGTTTTGAAATAGGTTTTGAGACCTTGTTGTTGTTGTTGTTGTGACTGTGTAGTTGTTGTAGGACCCGATGAAGATGAAGATGACGCCGCCGTCATGTTACCGTTTGCTGTTGTATTTATCATCGTCGATCAACGATCATCACAGTTACCAACTTCGTTAGGGTTTCAAAACTGAAACAATGGCTTCGCTTTCGCTTTCGTTTCTTTTTCTTTTCCACACTGTAGATCAAATCAAATAGGAAAAAACAACAAAATTATAATTTAATTCAGATATAAATATATATAGTTATATGGTTTTGGTGTGACAATAAAATCTAATTACCTAAGTCAACGAAATAGACGGTCACGATTGAAATTGAAAATTAGTTTCTATCTCATCATTATCGGGTTTTTTTTTTTTTGGTCGTGTAAAACTCAACTAAGAAGATGAGTAACTAGAAAGTAGGGGAACAGAAAATGATTAAATGTTGTGTAAAGTGCTGTTCTAAGATTTCGCTTTCAGTGTGCTTTGTTGTGCGTGCCTGTGGTGGTGTTAAATATCAAAGCCCATAGAGTTGGACATCGGAGGCCCAGATAAACAATAGGTGGACTCAGGTAAGCCTACATTTAGGAGTGTACCCCTAACCAGGGGCAAAAATAGTCTAAGACAATCGTTAACAATGAATATTGCGCTATTTCCATCAAAAAACACTCATTTCCAACTGAATGGATGAAACTACCTCCACGTGACTTAATTCACACTAAGTGACTTCAGCGTGACTTAACTCACGCAGGTTATAAACCCAACGTGATTTAATTCACGCTGCATGCTGTTATAGAACAACAACTCAAAAACACAACCATTCAATTTCTAAACTTCTCAAAACATCACCAAGTGCGATTTTTTCCCCTTTGAGTGTGATTTTCGTCATTATTGCGTCATTCAAACTCAATTTCCCCCACAAAATCAAGTAAGTATTTGCATTGCCCTTTTTTGTTTAGATTTTGGTATTATTGGAGAAATTTTCAAATTTAGGTTTATATAAATTTTGTTTGCATGTTAGTTTTTTTATTAATTAAGTTATAAATCGTTGTTTAGAAGTTGATTAGAGTAGGTTTGATTGAAATGTGGTAGGTTAGAGTTATGAATTGTTAGAAATTGTGTTGAACTCTAGGTGTTTGATAAAATGTCTCAATGAAAACTTGTTTGCTTTTTGGATTGTTAATGATGAATTGGTTTGTTAATGTTGATTATAGTTAGTTTGACTGCAATGTGGTAGTTTACGGATTGAAATGACACTGCTGAAATTTAAGTGTTGTTGAATAGTTTGAAATGACACAATGTCCCTATGAAAAAATCCATTGATTTGTTACTTTTTGAAATGTTGTGTGGCACGTCACACTAGATGATGTGGCGTGTCTTCTAGACATCCCCATCATTGGGAGGCTCATTGAGGAGAAGGAGTTATCTTATGAGTAGGGCTTAGAGCTGTTGGAGGATGAGTTGAGTTTTACGGAGGAAGAGGCGATAAAAGAGGCGAAAAATCAGTGGGGGTCTGCATGTTAGTTACACTAACCTGAAGAGGTGTTATGAAAGATTGTTGAACAGGTGTAGTCAATTGGAGGACCTTACATCTGAGGAGGAGGCGGAGGAGAAGAGTGTTGTTAGGATCACCTGCATTAAGGTGTTTTTGTTGCTTTGTTTGGCTACGCCATTTTTTTCGGCAAGAACAACAAAATCGTTAATCTGATATGGCTATTTGCTCTTCAAGACTTGGACATGTTGGGCGACTAGTCGTGGGGCGGGATGACACTTGCTTTCTTGTACGAACAACTTTCTCTTACCTCCGACTCGGCTGTTAAAGCCATTGGTGGTTACATGACCTTGCTTATGGTAATCTTTTTTTTTTCTTATTTTTTTAGTGGATCATAAATGTATAAGGACATGTAATCGATAAGCTCTTGGATTTTTACGGTTGTTTTGTTCTTCATGGTACCTCGTGCAAATGTGTTTATGAACGTTCAATTTTGTTGTCTCAAACCATTGGTGATAATCAAGGTGATCTCCATCTCATAAAATTTGTGTGTCGAACATCGCTTGAGTAGAAGCTTGTATCTCTCCCATACATCGTACAAAGTTTCTCAATTTAATTAGGGTTCTAAGATGAACCTTTGTTAACTTGTTGGAATTTATTAATGATTATTATTTTTTAATTTCGTTATGATTTAAGTTCTTATTTAATTTCCAATTGTTACGACCGCTGTAACTCTTTTGGACCTCTAGGCACAAATAAGCACTAATTGTATTTATTACAAAACTTAGGCAGAAATAAGCTTATGAGAATATCCTATATGATATATAGGTTTGACCGACTTACCTTGCTTTGTTCCGAACAAGAGCTCAAATTGAGAATTGATCATTTATTTTAATTTTAGGCAAAAATAAGCTCATAAGAATATCCTATATGATATATAGGTTTGACCGACTTACCTTGCTTTGTTCTTAACAAGAGCTAAAATCGAGAATTGATCATTTATTTCAATATGACAAATTAAGGTTTTATAAGTATGATTATAGATTCTTGACTCATCACTACAAAATTCACTTAGCACCTCTTTAGATAAGCATGGTTACACATAAATGAGTCTACATATCAATTACAACTTTTTAACCGACACATCGTTTATAAAACGCTTTAATCATATTGGTATTGACTGTTGCATTAATCTGACAAAGAAGACAGGAGGGGATTCAAAGAATCTTTTTCGTCATCTAACCTATGAATTAAACTATTTTTCTTTTCTTCAAAATACTGCTTGCATTGAGCACACAATTAAAAAATGCAACCCCTTTAATCTCTCTTATTAATCTCTCTTATAGTGAAATTCTTTGTTGACGACATTATTGTGGAGAAACACAACTTACCACTTTATTACTTGTTAGGTTTGGTCCACTTTCCAAATTTATTATCATTATCTTCAAAATGTAATAGAGGGATATTGTTCTTTGAATCTATTTGGTTCTAACAAACATTACAATTGATAAAAAAAATAAAGAAAATACCCCTGTACTATCATGAAAGGTTAAAAAAGCATTGGTAAGTTAGTTAAGTAATATTAAAATATTATAATTATAGTGTTTATGATATTAACCCCTATAGAAGTGCAAAGGGACAAATACAACACACTATAAATACATCAAATCATATCCTGTCATTTATATGAAGAGGGGAAAACATGGCTAAAATACTAAAGTTTGTTTATGTTCAGACTCTATTTCTTTCTATATTTATTTTGTTGACAATATATGATTCAGTTTATTACCATAAAGATCCTCCTTGTGTTAATGATAAAGATTGTCCACCTCCACAATCCAACATAAGTAATATTAGGTGTCGTAAAGGCTATTGTGTAAATATTATTGGTTATTAATATTTATTTATACTAATGAGTTATTGCGCTAGCAAAATAACTGTATAATATTCCTTATTTTAGAATATTCCACAAGTCATCAATAAGTTTTAGTGCATGCATTAAATAATTGTATTTTTTTCTTTAATTACATCGACTTTGAAGTTGTAATTGTGTACTCTAAAATGATGGCAATGAAATGAAATACAGAAGCAAATTGTTTTATTTATAGTGTCTCCTTATCTTGTATACTTTTAGCTATTAACATGACGTGAAATCCATACACATCACGCATTTTTTTCAACCTCACAATCTATAAGAATCATTTTAATAGTTAAGTTCAAATGCAATTTTTATCTTTCTTTTTTTTTAAAAAAAAAGAAGATATCTAATCATTCAAATTGGTAGAGTATGTTTTTTTGGTTACAAGGCTAACAAAAGAACAAAAAAGAGCAGGAAAAAAAAAACTAGGGCCTATAAAAGAAAATCCCTGACGCGTCGATCCTTAGCAAAGGAAGGAGATCGATGGAGGCGAGGAGTGGGTGATGATCTCCACATCTAAGAAAACTCTTAGTTTAGCCAAGTAGTCAGCACATTGGTTTCCCTCTGAGAGTATGTTGGAGAGAGAAGTTACAAATGGCTAACATGTCTTTAATATCTTGAATTAACACATCATATATGTGAAACTGCGGCGTGTTATCATTGACGAAATTGATGGAGAGGAGAGGATCAGAGTAGCATATCAAATCATCCATGCCCATATCAATAGCCTTACTCAACCCATGGTAGATAGTTGTGAGTTCTGCCAAGAGGATACCAGTAGAGTTGGGAATGAAACCTGAAAATCCTGATAAATAAAAACCTGCACTATTACGGAGGACATCTCCAAAGCCCGCACGTGTTGGGGATCCTAAGTAGCTGCCATCAACATTTAAAATTGAACCCTGGTGATTGTTGCAATTCCATTTAACTAAACGATCAAGAGGGGTAGTGCTGCCATCTCCCTGAAAGCTAAATCTGATTGCATTTGTTGAACTGTGAATGTTGTTGCAAAGACGAGTCATTGACCAAGTTTCGTTAGTTAGGCACATTAAATTGCGGTTCCTTCAAACCCACCAAAGATCAGCTAGAAATAGAGTGGAGTGGTTATCTGAGGTGCTATTTTTGATCCAATCATAAGCATTTTGAGCAGTTAAGAAATTAGTACTTGTGAAACCAATTTTGTACCAAATGGTCGACTTTAAATGACGTATGTAACCTCATATCCAAACCAATCAAATTCAAATTTATTTGTTTTGGTTTGACTCCAACCATAAAAAAAAAAAAAATAGTTTGAATGAGATTTTCAAACTTATAAATCTTTGATTTTAGTTATTACACCCACATGCTTGATAAGTCTCGTGTAAAGATCAGTAACTACGAAAAAAACGAGCCTCCTTAACCAACACCCACCCAATCACTTCTATCCAAAGCAAAAATTTCTGTAAAGCACGTTTCTTACATTACAAGCATATGATCAAGATGCCTTACCTCAACAATCTTTGGCAAATATCAAGTCAAAATTATTACCATGGTCCCTACAAGAATTCAAAAAAAGTTTACTAAGAAAATGAATTTCGAACAAAGTCTACCTCCCACCCTTTAATGTCTTGCCTTTAGAAAGAAAATCAATAGTTTGAGAGCCTCTTTCCACCCTATACTAATTGCAACCTTTCACCAAACATTTAATTATCAATCCAATTTTTTCATAACAAGATGCTATATAATGTGTGTACCACATACCCTTCATTCCACTTCAAACAAAACACATTCTTCTAATCTTCTAGTTTTGTCATACCAATGGCTAAGCTATTCAATTTCTTTCCTCTCTATTTTCTCAACGTATTCATCATCGTGACACTGTTTCAAAGAATTTCAGCTCAACCAGCTATATCACCAGCACCATCGGGACCATTAAACATAACCAAAGTCCTAGAAAAGGCAGGACAATTCACAACATTCATCAAGTTACTAAAATCAACACAAGTATCCGATCGAATCAACTCGCAACTCAACAACTCAAATCAAGGCCTAACAATCTTTGCACCAACAGATAATGCATTCTCAAGTCTAAAATCAGGAACACTAAACTCAATCAGCACACAAAACCAACTTCAACTTCTACAGTTTCACATTCTACCAACACTTTACACAATATCACAGTTTCAAACTGCAAGTAACCCTCTACACACACAAGCTGGAAACAGTGATGATGGAGAGTATCCTCTTAATGTTACTACCTCTGGAAATCAAGTTAATGTAACAACTGGTGTGATTGATACAACTGTTTCTAATACCATTTATAGTGATAATCAGCTTGCAGTGTATCAGGTCGATCAAGTGCTTCTTCCTATGGCACTTTTTGGACAAGGTCCGACCGCTGCACCTGCGGAGGCTCCTGCACCGACTAAGCCGGAGAAAAGTGTTCGGGCTTCTGATGCTCCGAAAGCGTCTTCGGATAGTCCGGCTGATGATTCGAGTGCTGTTGGTTTGAATGGCTACATAGTTAATGGTGCTACGTTGTTTGTTGCTGTTTTTGTGTCTTGTTTGTGGATGTAAGTCTTTACAGGATGTGCATTTTCCTATTTTATTTTATTTTATTTTTTCCTATTTTTTATTTTCCTTCCTTGAGCCAGTTTGAGTTGATTGATGATGATGATGATGGTGATCTCTTGTATTCTTGTTGTTACAATGTGAAGAAAATTTTGAGTGTAATATAAATGAATTTTTTATAATTGGAATCTGTAATTAGAAGTGAAACCATTTGTTTATTGTTTTTCATATAACTATTATGTTCAATTTTCATGTTCAAAGCATCCGTTTGAGTTTTCGACACGTACAACAAGATACATATAACTACATTAAATCACTTTTATTTTCTTAAACTCTGTCCACATGTGTCACATTGTCATGTCAATACTTGTGTACTTTATAGATCAAAACTAACCATGTTAAAAAAAATTGTTTCAACTTTGGAATTGGATTAGAAAGGACGCTGTCATTGGAGCTTAGTGCGATAATATGTTTGTAAGCTGTTAGTTTTTTATGTTCTGAACTTCAACTCTAACTTGGGTATTAAACTTGAAGACTTGGACTTCATTTATTTATTTGGTATACTTTTTTAACACCTGATAAGATATTTTTAATAATTTGACATGATCTGAAAGCTTATTTTATAAATAAAACAAAAAATCATAAGGCAAATTGTTAAACTAACAAATTTATTTATTTTTTAACAAAAGCAACTTTCTCATAACTAGAAAAGAAAATTGCATTGCAAGGATGCAAATGAAAAGACTAATGACTAGCTTTAGATATGACATGCAAACTAACATGTTCAAATTTGTAAATAAACCGGTACTGTATATGAACACGACTCTTGAAAATATACAACTCATTTTCGAGTGTAAACCATAAAGTAATGTCAACTATTAATAACAAATCATATCTAACTATTGAATTTGGCTTCTTTAAAGTGAACAAAAAAGTTTAGACGTAACGTGGGTAAGATATATTGACAGACAAGTTAATGTTGATATTTTTTTATCAAAGTTAGTGGTTGATATTATACACATGTATGCATAATAAATAACGAGTGATCAATATTTAATTTTTTTTTACTTCACCAACTACTCGAATCTTTTTTTACTTCATCCCTAATTATAAGCATGGCAGCTAAAAGTTTAAGAGGGGCAGAATTAATATCAAGAATGAATAATACCAAATTTTCAGTATAACAGCAGAGATCCAGCTACTTTTCTAGAGTAAAAATTCATGCCACAGATGCACCTAAAATGCATGTAAACAAATAGTGTAATGGTTGCTGGAATTTAAAATCATCCTTACAAAGTATCAACCACCGCATAAAACTTTATGGGGCTACATCAAAATGTGCCTCCTTAACTAACACCTATCCCCATCACTTTATCACAAAGCAAAATTTTCTGTAAAGTACAAAGTCTTGTCTTGCAAGCAACTTGGGGATGGCCTAAGTATTTACCTCAACAACCGTTAGCAAGTGATTAGTCAACATTATAGATGTGGTCCCTTGAGGAAATCAAGGCTATAGCTTTCCCTAAGAAAAATTTAAGGATTAAGACTTTTCCAATCAAAAATGAAATTCGTAACCACCGCCACCGCCACCGGGAAAGCCTCCACCAGGGAAGCCACCATCAAAAGTAAAGTGAAATTGCTGTCCACCACCGCCAAAGGGATTGAAACCTCCGCCACCGCCGCCACCCATTCCTGATTCTTCGAGGTCCTCTCCTCTGTCGTATCTTGTGCGTTTGTCTTCATCACTTAGAACCTAAAACACAATGCAACGACCCGTTATTCATCAAAATATTCATATCTAGGTGCGATCATATCATCAATAATACTTAGAATCCTATTACAACTCCGCATTTAGGCGTCCATTAAAAAAAAACAAATTATTTGCATCCAAAACTAGCAAAAAAAGCATGGTATATATATGCAAAAATCACACAAGCATGGTTCTTGATTAAAGTCTGAACAAGGAAAAGATATAAGATATTTTATTTGAGACTAAAACCTCGTATGCAGCAGCGATTTCTCGGAATTTAGCCTCTGCTTCTTCCCTTTTGTCAACATTCTTATCCGGGTGCCATTGTAAGGCAAGTTTCTTGTATGCGCGTTTTATCTCAGCAGCGGAAGCATGTTTTGAAATTTCCAAAATCTTGTAATAATCCTTGCGTTTGCTGATCTTTAAAGCTTTTTCAGCCCTCGTTAATGCTTCACGAATATTCATATCCTGCAGTTATGGACAACTACTAATCAAACACAGCCAAAATATTAAGTTTATCATATTAGTGAATCGTATGATGACATGTGTTAAAAAATCTGTTAAAACCTAAAGTTTTATTGCAAATCAAAAACTTCGTCAACGACAATGTTAACCGGGCAGGTATTTTCTAATATAATGATCAGATTTAAACTATGAAAAAAAAAACTACCAGGGGCATGAAATGAAACATGGAGAAAACCCAAATTCGAAAAGCTTGAAGGGGCAAAGTATTTTTCACTTCTTTAAACTAACTCAACCACAGACAATTCTGAATTCTCCAAACCTCTCATTAACACACAAATGCAATAAATAAATAACAAGGTTTGAGCCAAGAGTATAATCATCTCGATTAAAAAAGTTAAATCACTACATCATATTAATCAATTAACCAAGAGGCCGAGGGGACTTCATTTGTAACAAATGAACAACAAATTCGTAACTCAGGATCGACAAAAATGGTTATTGGTACAGTAAGGTTAAGGAAAGTAGGAAGCAAAATATGTATATTGGTATCATCTAGTGTGTTTCCCTGTATCTTTTTTCAAGGATAAATTATCCTCAATTAGTGTAACTCCACTTCTCTCAAGTCTTCCATCTTTTTCAAAGACTTATGATTTTGAGGAAGAACTCAACATGGAGCTTGGAATATTTGTTCCTCCCAAAACTACTCCAATATTCTAATTTAATCATACCAATATGATACATGCTATATGAATTCACTATATATTACCTGAGGAGATTTTTGAGCAGCTGATTTCAGATCTTCAACAGCTCCCTCCCAGTCTTCCGTCAAGAGTTTAGCTTCTCCCCTCTACAACAAAGAACACCAAAATAAGTAATTATGTGCAATAACCTTCTTCAGAAAAAAAATAAAATAAAATTACGTGCAATTACATTTTTCCATCCTACTCAAACAAGACTTCGATCAATAAAGAATTTTTTTGCTAGGAGACCATGGCCCAGAAAAAAACTTGTAATTTTGTAAAACACATAAGAAACACAAGACACAAGGGTGTTCAAAATTATAGTGAACCTGAACAAGAGCATCAATAAGTTCCTCATCGATCTTAAGAGCTTCACTACAACTGTTCAAGGCGTCTTTTCCTCTGCCAAGCCTGACTAGCACTTTACATAGGCCAAGATGAAGATGTACATTATGTGCAAGATGGTCAGGGTCGACAGCAAGTGCGGCCTTGAATTCCTCCACTGCCACCCGTAGCTTGCCCTTACTCGCATTATCTTCAGCCTTTTATGGAAAACAAAGAAATAACGAATCATCAACACCCAAAAGAAAGAATGATGAAAAATTTGAGAAGGAATGCAAAAAGAAATTTGAACAATATATCAGGGCTTACACTTTTACTCTTTTTGAGTAGATTTTTCAATCCAAAGTATGCTTTTTTTAGTTCACTATGCTCAGGATCTAGGCGAAGACCTTTCTGGTAATGCCTGAATATATATGCCCACATATAAGCAGGATAATATTAGAAAAAATTGTATGAATGATAAAAGAGTTCAACATCATTTCCACAAGACAAACCTTGTAGCAACATCGTGATCAGCTAAATAGTAATATGCACGACCACGTAACAACAACGCCTCTAAATTGTTTTCATCTTCCTTGAGAAGAAAACCAGACTCAGCAATGGCACCCTCATACTCTTTATCAGCTATCAACAACCTCACTTTAAGAAGCTTAGCCTGAAGAAAATAATGCATATAAAGTTGGTTGTCATTCTAGTTGCAAAAATGACTTCCAAAGCCCAAACCCAATACTTAGGCATTAACTTTCAGACTTGTGTAACTACTGAGACAGGAATAGAAAGTAAATTTATGGATGTGGAAGAGCATAAAGTTGTTACCTTAGTGCATGCTGGAGAGAAAACAAGAACAACTTTGTCGATGTACTCCAAAGATTTTGTGAAGTTGGCTGACTCATAGAGTGACTGAGCTGTTTCGAGTGCACTTTTAGCCTGCAATAGTTGAGAGAGCTCCTTTTCTGCAACTGAATGTTTGGGTTTTAACTCCAAAAACTTTTTGTAGCTCCTCTCAGATTGCTCATATCTACATAGCCAAAAAGCACCTGAATGATATCACTATCCAATTAGGAGTTTGAGTAACTTGGGGTGATGGAGAGGAGATGAGAGATACGAGGGAAGGAGGGGGATGAGTGGCGCAATGGTCATTTTCTGAAACTAATATCTTAAAGTATAGGGTTTACGAGGGGTTCGGTAGCTCAACTGATTTGAGCTAAGGGATAAGGAGTTGGAGGTCCAGGGTTCAAAATCCGGACGAAGGAGAAAAACTAATCTAACAACTAATTAATTACTAACATTTGGCATTCAAAAGGAAAAGGTATAGTGTTTACACTATTTGCTAACTTCAATAACGGTAGGGGGAAAATGCTGCTTCTGGTTTCACATCTTAGATTATCTTTTACATATCTTCTATCCTTATGAAACAGAAATTGCAAACAAATATCATATGTGCATTTTTATATTATCTATCAAACTTTCAAAAAGCACGGCAATGGGGTAATACTTGTAAATGAACCACACCTGCATAACTGGCGAAGAACTGAAGCCTGGGAAAGGTATGCTTCTGAAAGGTTTGGATCTGCTTCTATTGCAGCATTTAGATCATTAAGTGCCTCAGTATAATGTTTCCCTTTTATACTGCGAGATGCTTTCTCAAACAACTCAGCTGCATTTCCTGGTTTTCCACCAGATCACAACCAAAAAAGACTGTTCAGGCAACAAATTTCACTTGAACACTGAATCATCACATTCACATGACTTCTAGAGAAGTAATAAAGTTAGGACTTAGGAGTAATATTTTCCAGTGGGATTGTGTGCAGAAACTTTAATTCAAATGAAAAGTTGAAAATGAAGACGCAAACTTCTATCAACCTTGAAAATGAAGACGCAAACTACTATCAACCTGTTTGAATTAGATTATATTTACCACAAACTGAATAAACTTGCTGTTAAGAGGCAATTTTGCCAAAAGTTTTTAACAGGCAACTCTGATCAAACTGAATTTTGACCAGCTTCAACGCAAATATAAACAGATCTTATATACTAATATTATATACCATAACATAGTGCAATTAACAAACTTGAACATGCAACTTGATGATCTATGACGGACCAACTTCACTTTGTAGTGATACTATTACTATCTTAGTTTCTAATTTCGCACTATGGTCAAATAAAAGATATATGGAAAGATATTTAATTCACCCTTCTATCCTCTTTTTGATGAACTCAAACAATAATACCTATCAACGAAATACAGTATTTTGATTGGCCCGCTATTATGTGATGCCACTTACCCTTTTCATTTTATGATAAATGGAAAGATATATGAAAGATAGACTAATGGAGAAAGACAAAGGATAAACCATAACATAAAACAGCGGAAAACATTGATGCATTCCAGGATACACAAGGACTTCGTTCAGGACACATGAATGATAAAGTGGTCCGGAGTCACGACCCAGGAGTATCACATAATAGATTAGTTTGTTACCTAAAATAGTAGGATGAAGTAGAAGACGGTTCATTCTAAACTGTTAATATTGAAGAAACCAACACCGGCACATTTGTAAAGGGGAGAAAAACCTTGAAACTAGAGTTCTGTCATTATTATTTGTTTGCCATTCAGTCTAACAGCATTCTTTCACTCACGAATTTAGATTTTATTTTTGGGTTCCTAACTCTTTTTATACACCATTCAAACAGGTCATATTAAACCCTCTCTCTAGTTTCCAATGTTCAAATTCAAACTACACTAGAACTATAAGTCCCCAAAAAATAAAAGCTATAAAATCCTAAATAAATTCAACCAATTCATGCAACATGCTGCACAGTTTAAACTTTAAAATCTATAGACATTACACAAATATATCACGGTAAAATTGTGTAATTTTGTTAATAACATTCTACTATATGTCAAAAATAAAATTTCAAATCGACCCACAAAACAAAGTTCGATCAAAACATTAAAGATATGAAATTTAATAGGGGAAAAGCGAAAATAAACATTAAATCAAAATGGGGTTGAGAGAAACAAATGAAGGTATACCTGAAGCAGAAACAGAAACAAAGGGTTGAATAATGACAAGTTGGCAAAGCAAAACATAATTGAGTATGAAGAATGTCTGAAACAATCCCCTATAAGGCACCGAATCCATAGTCAACAACGAGAAACCAATAAGATTAAGCATTGAGATTTTCCTCAATGATTCGAAATTCTAAATTTTGATGTTAACGCATTCGTATAGGAAGAAGAAGAAGACACTGTTATTTGATTCTTAAAAATTGAAACATTTGGAAAGGGGAAAACAAAAACGTTGTAGCTTTCCACGTTGACATGTCATCCCACGTAATTTCTCCCAATGATTATATCACACGTGGAATTTATTTACGATCACTGTTTCTCGATTGTTGCCACATGTGAAAACTAGCTACTAATCAGAATTTGCCACGTCTTGCCTGATGCAAATCACGGACTAATCACAATCTGCCACCTTCACAGCGTCTTCATACATGAATAGGAACTCTCATCTTTCCACCATGAGGTCCATAGTTCGACACTTGTGTATCTCATTTTCAATTAGAATCATCCTAAATAAGCTATTTTTTTTTTTTTTTACAAACTAAATAATGTATTATAAAATACATCTTCTAAATAAATTTTTATTTTCATTCAAACTCAATATAATATTTTTTTCTTATGTTTAGTAAATTAATTTTTATTTATTTAATTTAGTTATAATTTATTCTTTTTGGTATTATTTATTTAAAGAGACTAGGTTAAACTCGATTTATTCACAAACACTAAATGAAGAAAAGTATAAAAAAAATCAATGTTCAAATTCGTGTTCTTATATTTCAAATGTTCGTGTGACTATTATTTAAACATTACTTACAAAACAATAATTTATTTCTAGGCGAGGTTGTCTATTTCTATTTTATTACATTCATCTCTAAGTATAAAATTATATCGATCACTCCCTCCATTTCAAATAAAAGTGGCATCGTTAAGTGACATACTAGATAATAAGCACTAATTTTATACATAAAAGATAAATTATGAAATGGAGTAAGTGGTCGATATAATAGTATAAAACTCAGCATGATTACCTTTTCATATAGTATAAGTGACAGAACAAGTACAATATAAACAAATAATAGTATTTAGAGTATAATAGAAAGAATAAGGGGAAATTACATTGACATCCCCTGAGGTTTATTCAAATGTCACAAACCTCCCCTCTAGTTTTAATTTGATCATTAACCTCCCTTATTATTTAAATTAATGACACCAAATCCCTCTCTTGATTAACGCTGTTGGTTACCGCCGTTCATACAGAAACATAAATCACCGTCTACAAAGAAGGCCCTACATCTCAATTCCATGTTTTTGTTGCATTCTCCTTAAACAACCGAACTTATTCAAAAACAAAAGTTGTTGCGATGTGTTCTTATTTTTTGTATTAGGCAAAATAAATTTGGCATAAGATAGTAAATTAGAAAAATATATTTTCTTTAATCTCCCAGCCTAATTCACAAAAACCTCAAATATTGAACCATATAAATTTTCTCGATTCTCAATCCATTATATAATCTTCTAATTTACTATGAGTATCATATAATGTTTTTCAGATTCTTGAAACCATTATGCTTAACGAATCTACCTCTACAACTTTGCATTGATTTTCTATTGTCTGTCTCCAAAAGGCAGCGTTTTGGTGAATTCCTGGACGAAAATTTCTTACCTCACGAGTTGTTATTCACTCAGTAAACTTAGTTGATTGTACTGGAGATGGAAATAAGAATACATATAGTGAACATGAAAGATAAAACCACAAGGCTACGGTTGAACTTCTTTCTTTCCTTCTTTTCTTTCTAAACATAACAGATTGTTAACGGAGTTTATTGGAGGGGAGGTTATTGTCTTTGAAAAAATTAGAGGGGTGGTTTGTGACATTTAATTAAACCATAGGGGAAGTCAATGTAATTTTCCGAAAGAATAAAGTAATACTTTATTGGTATTGTAAAAAGATATTTTAAATGAGTTTTTTTTTTTTTGTTATGATGCATCATTTTTTAATTAAATGAGTTATATTGTGAGACATACAAAGTAAATCATGAAAATTAAGAAAATTGATATATGTATTATAATTTTTTAATCAATATCTTTTTTGTGAACTTTAAATTTAGGATGAGTGGATGATGTCACGATTCAAGACATGGAAGAACATCAAGTTCAAAAATACTTACAAAAGTATTTACATTTACCTCAAACACTAACGAAGCTCATACTTAGGACCTCTGGATTCAATGTCTGTCTTTTTCCATTAAACCAAACTCTTAAAGTTAATAAATATTTTATATTAAGATTAATGTTAAGACCACTTTTTTTTTAACGCTAACCGTAACACTTACCCTCTTATTGGATGAAACATTATGTGTATCTTACACTTTATATAAAATTGTTAAAGTGTGATACACACGAGTTTCATCTAATAAAGTAATGAATGTTAGATAGAGTGTGTGCATAACACTCCTCTTATTTTAAAACTAAATAAAACATATAACATATTTATAAATAATTATTAAAATATCACTAGTATTATTAACATCAATATTTTATCTTATTTCAATTATTATCCAGAAGTAGAAAGAAAATAAAGGTGGACCTTTTATAATCCCAGCCCGTAACACAGCAATCCAACACAACAAGGCTGTAGTGGTTTAAGTACATTTGTCTTACGTTTTATATTGCCTGTCTCCCGAGAAGTCACTTGGTTGCAAGGTTTGCCCTACAACCTAGAGGTACTCGGTTCGAGACCCGGCAACAAGAGAAGAGAAGAAGAGGGAAAGAAGAAAAACATGAGGTATTTCAAAATACCTCTCTTTTTGTTTCTGCTACTCTTCTCCCTCTCGTTGTTAGGTTTGCTTTCTTCTTCTGTTTACATTTTCATATTTTTAATTGAATTTTTTTGATGGGGTTATGAGATTCTAGTTTATTTTTGTTCCTATTTGTTTATACCCTTTATAAAACTCAACCTTTCTTGTTTTGATAGGATTAGGAATGTTGGAGTGTGAATTTTGGTACTTAATTATGTAATTATTGAACTTTGTTTTAACTTTTATGATGTTTTTTAATTTTAAGCATATATTCTGTTGTTGCCTCTGGCTGTTAGGCCCAATTGCTCATTCCTGTTTGCTGCTGACTCATTTGTAGTGAATCAAACTTGGGGCCAACCCTCCTACTCCAAGGGACTGTTGGTGATAAACTGTTTGTGTGCAGATGGGAAAAATCTGCTCAAGGATTTGTATATACTAGACCCTGGTAAGTCCTCACTTGGAATTGTGTTAACGTTGTTTTAATCCCTCTGACTAGTTTATAGTTATTGAATTGACAGTGAAAATTTATTCCTCTTTATTCTCTCGCTTTAGGAAGTTACAATTGTTTTTCATAAATACTAAAAGAATGATTTTTAAGTAAATGTGATTTAAATATTTAATAATGTTTGATAGATGAAGTTGTAAGTGTTGATTATGCATAGGACTAAGTGGGAGTGCGCTGCCAGGTTTTTATTTCAACCATAAGTTAGAGTGGTTAGCAATTCTGGCATGTAGCAAATAAATGTGCTAGTTCAATCTTGTTTTCATTTGACAACATTAGATGTATATTACCTCTCTAATGATAAATCTAAATTGATTGACACCAATAATTTACTAAACAATGTGTCAACAGGAAAATATTGCATGACGAGGATTCTGAATGTTGAAATCAGTTCCTTGATGACTACTATCTATACTGGATTGAGTTCTTGGTTTTATTAATGATATTTTGCAAGTGAATTATGGGTGACTTAGCGTGCTCCTTGAACATTGCTCAGGTTCACCCACATGCCTGTACAACACGTAGGAGACAATCACACAGATTTGTTCACGGAGTTGGAAGAGTTAAAAGAGATAGAGTCCAAACTTGTTGCCGAGTTGGCTGAGTTTAGGAAGAATCAGATTGAGGTTGACGAGCTTGTGAAGAAAGTTGCTTTGTTAGAAGAGAGAACCAGCCTCTCTGAGCAATTGGCTGCATTGAGTAGGAGCTCTGGATTGGAAAGACAAGAGGAAGCGGTGAAAGGGGGAAATAAGTACTGTTTGATTCAGAATCTTGTGCTTGAAGTTATTGAGTGGAGAAGGTTGAATAAGGAGCTGCATATGCAGAAGAGGAACCTCACTTGTTGGCTCTCTTCTATGGAGTCTCAATTGTCTTGTTCTGCAAACTCTTCAGACTTCAGAGACAACTTTTTGCAATTTGACTGATTTAATTTTTGTGACATAGCTTCATTTCTCATGGGTAGTTAGATTGGAATACAAGATATGGATAGGCTCTCTTAGGATTAACCAACACATTTTGGCAGCCACAACTACTGGTGATGTTTCTAAAAAGGGTCAATGGTTTTGGAATGATGTATGATATCTTGCTGAGTTGGACTTAAAGTGGCGTGTGCTAACTTGCTGAGAAAAACTAGGGTTATTAACTTAAATCCTACTGATAGGACAGTGATGTTGAGTACTGCTCATGCCATGAAGTTTGCTCTGTCCAAAATGAATTAACCATTCAAAGGTTATCAAGGACTTGACTTGCCCAATTTGCCTATCTTCTACTGCAGGTCAATGCTGATTTTGGGTCTGTTATCGATGCTTTGTCCAAGTATTTGCAGAGCAAGGCTGCCAAGTATCATTAGGTTAGCAATGCTGGTTTGCTCATGTGTCCTTGCTGCTTGTTTACTTTTTACGCATTGTGTTGTCTTTTGTACTAGCTTCCAGTCTTCTAATTTTCTTTACAACTTTGTTGATTCTGATGACATTCTGTTCATTATTGCTGTTTTCTTTTGGTTTGAAGTCTAGAACATGCAATGAGTGCGGATGATGTCACGAGCAAAGAAGTGAATGAAGAGGAAGAAGGTTTCAATGTGCATATTGATTTAGAGGAACCAAGTTTTGCAACAAAGAAAAAAGTACAATTACTGGTGCTATTATGGGTAGAGAGTAGAGACAAAGAATGGAGAATCAACACTATGTGAGAAGAGATCGAGTGATTGAAAGACATTGTACATGTTACTAAACAAATAATGGAAGAAAATGCTCAAGATGTGTCTAATGAAATGAAGATGATTATTGATATTGATATTGATTCGCTTGAATTTTAAATTCCTCTATTCAAGCACACTACTATATTTCCCAGCAAATAAACTACTGCTATATTTCCTTTGAATTACTTAGAAAAGGTGTATTTCACAAGCTTATGAACTACTATATTTTCTATTAATTTCATCTCCAGCAACCACGACATTAAATTGTGCCTCTCTTATATTCCACTATTGTTTAATTTTTTTTTTTGGTGAATTTATATTTCACTATTATAACAACTTATTTTCTATGGGTTTTAATTACACGATATCAGCCACTTATTTATACCATAGCATAAAGGTGTTATCGATGTTTTAAACTATTGTCACTATTTTATTTGCTCTCACTATTTCTTTTGGGTGATTTGATAGCGTCTCAATAAGTGGCTATATTCAAATCTCTCCAACACTACTAGTATAGCATGAACTTTAAATCTTTGGATGCACGATCTATCTTTTTATCGATAAATTAAACTTCTAACGTCTCAGTTTCTATTTGATGATGGAAAACAAAATGCAGTGGATTAAAATGTGAGATCAATAAAGAGTTCGTTAGCTACAACTTAAAAAAAAAGTTTTACTTTTTATTTTTAGAAATGATTTTTATGATAACTTAAAAATAGAATGAGCTATTTCGAACTCAATTTTTATAAATCAAAAGACTAATTTGATATTCATAAATTTGGATGTACATTGTTAGAGATTTAAAATAATAAAAAACACATTTCTTTGAAAAGATATTTCTTGTAAATGGTTTTTATGACAAACTATTCAATATAGCTTATCATTTTAAGTATTTTAAAAAAAAATTATCATAGTAAAATGATGAAATACTTTTTTTTTAGGGGAAAATGATGAAATACTTAAAATAATAGTAATTTTTATGAGAAGTTGTTTGAATCAATTTTTTATTTGAAGTTTTGTTAAAAAAAAATGAAACACTTTTTTTCTTGAAAAAAAAAAAAAGCCCAAAATATCCTCTAATTAGTAGCTAACAATTAAATACGATTCAAGTCAATTTATTCTCTAAATAAATAAATGCAAGTTGAGTACTGTGTGAGTCAGAGTCCCCATCACAATTCCAGTCCAAATAGTTAAATACAATTGTGTAGGATTTGTTATCGCCTGTCTCCTGAGAAGTCACTTGGTTGCAAGGTTTGTGTCCTACAACCTGGAGGAACTCGGTTCGAGACTGGGCGAGAGAGAAGAAGAGAGAAAAAGAAGATTAAAATGAGGTATTTCAAAATACCTCTCTTTTATTCTCTTCTTCATTAAGTTTGGTTTCTTGTTCTGTTACCAAAATTCAGATTTATTTGTATTTGCTTAAAAAAATTAAATAATTGCATTGCAGTGTAAAAGAAACGGATATTTTTTTGCAATTGACATCACTGGTAAAATGGTACAACCAAAATAGAAGCTGTGAACAAAATTAATTCATATCTCATAGCAGGTTGTTCTGTCACATATACTTTATGAAACTGCAATCCTGCTGGGTTTGGTTCCACTGATTAATCTTTGTGTTATAGCCTAGGCTAATGGGCGAGTAAAATTGAAATTTATCCTTTGTTCTGAAAATTAGTACTGTGATGTAACCGATGATGGTATATAGTGTTGTCAATCGTGGATCGCGACAAATTATGGTTTAATCCAATTACTGCTGCTATTAAACAATTTTTTTGGGTTAGGTCAAATTCTACTATGCTATTGCACAGCTATAATAGCTATTTGACAACACTAAAAAATTTGTTTTATTTCGAGATGATTTATTGTTGGAACAAGAATGTAAGTGTGGATAGTCTAGCATTAAACTTGAAGTGTGTTTGAATTTAGCGGATCGGTGTGTCAATTTTTGCTGGTATTGTTGCGATGTGTTTCAATTGGAAGGCGTGTTGATAACCTCCTGTTTTAGCTTGATAATGTAGTCTAAAACTATTGTTAGCTATAGATTTGTGCAGTGTATTGATTTTGAGTTACTGTGTCATAACCTCATGGAAATGTATCATTCATTTGAATTACTTAAGCAGGAAGAGAAATAAAATAAGTTAACAAGCTCGACAATAAGTTTGTGTCTCGTCTATATTTCACTATTATCGCAACTTACTCTATTGATTTTAATTACATGACATCAATACTCATGCTTATGTTATACTATAGCATAAAGGTGTTATTGATGTCTTAACTTAAAGGTGTTGTCACCAAGTCTCACAAATGTTTTTTTTCTTCTTTTGTCCAAGGTTTTACTTGATGACTCTTTGGAAAACAAAAGGCAGTGGATGGAATGTGGGAGCAGTATTAGACATGCTTATAAAGAACTAGAAGCTATACACAGTACAATTATTCTGCGAAGACTATATAGGTTGAGAATTATAATTACCCAAGTTAAGTTTGCTTAATGTCTTCAAAAGTATAAAGTTATGTGAACTTTACTTGATACATCATTTATCTATATATTTTGTTGCTTTTTCATTTTCAGATTCTCCATTAGTACCAGTATTATTCACTTATAAACAATGTCCAGCAGCTGGTTGAAGAAAACGATGTAGCATCCCTTGATGAGATGTCATATTCAGAGGTCTGTAGTTGGTTTAAGTTCCTATATGTTATTTATTTTACACCTGAGAACTTAAAAAAAGCATCTGCTCATTGGAGTATGCTTCTGTTTTGATAAGGAGTTTATTTTTGTTGCTTGCTTTGATGTGTTAGGTTGGGAAGATTATGTTAGAATGGAATAATAATAAGGCTTTTCGAAAAGATTATGAGCAGAATGTTGTGCATTCATCCAGGAGACGACAGTTAAGTAGAGATGGGTGAAAAAGGCAAATCTTTCTACGTGAATGTATCTTTTCAAAAAGAACGTGGATTGCCCAAGTGTATGCCCCATATTGTGTAGGAGATGAGGATGAAAGACACTTGGTTTTTGGAGTGCACACACGCTTGGCATGAAGTTGGTTTGTGGAATGCAATAACAAGAATGCCGCGGCATGGTGCCTTGTTCAGATCTATTTTTTGTAAGCTGTTGATTTCTTTGAGTGAACAAAAATGTTGGTATTTTGCTATGCTTGTGTGGATGATATGGAAGAGACGGAGCAAGAAGATTTGGGAAAACATTGAGAAACCGATCAGACCATATTCCATTGCTCACAAAGTGCTAAACGTGTGGCAGCAGGTCCAGTGCAACAGAGGCATGACAGCACAAGCTGCTCTCTGCGACAACAGTGGTTTTTAGTCGGAAAAAACCAGCAGTAGATTGTTATTAGTGCAACTTTAACGCAGCTTTATTTCGACAGCAAACCAGTTTTGCTGTAGGTATATGCATCCATAACGATAAAGACAAGTCTACTCCAGCGAATACAATTTATAAACAAGTGGTTTTCTCTCTAAAAGAGACAGAGGCAAGCAACAGGTCTTATGGAAGCTCTAAATTGGTCACACAAATAAGGATTTCAACAAGTCACGATCAAATTGGATTGCAAAGCAGTTATAGATGGTATCAATGAACACCTTCTAGATGTTACTGAATTTGAATCCATTTTATGTTATTATAGGGCATTTTATAATAATGTTGATCAAAAGTCAAAACTATAAGATTAGTTTTATTAGAAGGCAAACAAAATTGCTTGCTCACACAACCTTACAAGGGTGTCAAAATCGGACCGATTTTATTAGAAGGAAGACCCGACACCTTATTTTAGCAATTTTTCTGCCGGTTACTAGACATACCGTTTTTCACATGCATCTGGACTGGACTGGTGTCCGGTTTCCAGCTGAACCGGTCCGGTTTTGATTACTTTGGTTGAAAGCATGTGGACTAGAAAAAGAATATCAAAATTTTCTTTTTATAGAAAATTAACTACAAAATTTCGTAACTCGTAAGAATTTTTTTCGGTAAAAATAGAAACTTATAAGAATAAGAATTGTAACAACTCAAAACATGTTTATCCTTGGTTTTTATATCACTAATTATTTAGTTTTAGAGGAAGGATAAAATTGAAAAAAATGACCAATTGGTGATATCAAAATTCATTTTCATATTACAATTTACAAGACATATGTATAATTTCATATAACAATTTACTATTCGATGAAATACATTTTTTCCAGTCCTAAAATATTTTACGTTTAACATTGTTTCTTTAATAGATACTATTCTGACCTCCTCAAGTTTTTTAAGATTTAATCTTTTATAAATGATGCATAGTTGAGTTGAGAAGTTTAAAAGGTTTTTTATAAGAGAAATCGTGTTGGTATAACTATTTTGAGATAACTTTTAAACAACTTTTTTCATATTCTCATTGTGTTTGAAAAATTATATTTATACAAGTATTTTGTGATAAATTTTGGACAACTCTTTTTCATACTCACATTGTGTGTTTACTTTCTCTAATGATATTGACCAATAAAAGAGGAGAAAAAGAAAGTTGTCCCAAAATAGTTATACAAAATATCATTAATGCAAATAGGTTGTCCTTGATGCGTAGGAAAAAACTTACAAAAAGTATAGCTGTTGAGATTAGTTTCCATCACACCAAAAGACTAGAGAGAAAAAGCAATCCAACACCAAAAGACAACAAGGCTGTACTACTGGTTAAATACAATTGTCTTACACTTCATGTTGCCTGTCTCTCGAGAGGTCACTTGGTTGTAGTCTAACTTTTCAGCCTCGAGGAACTCGGTTCGAGACTCGGGCACTGAGTGAAGAGCAGAATGGGAAAGAAAAGAAACTTGAAGGAAATTGCTCTTTAGGCACCTACTTCAATAATATGAGGTATTTTAAAATACCTCTCTTTTTTTACTCTTGCTGCTAGTATATAAGTTAACAAGCTTATGAACTTTTGGAAGAATAAACCATTTCTATTAATTTCATCTCCTGCACCACAACATTAAATTTTGTCTTTTTTATATTTCACTATTATTGCAACTTATTTTCTATTGATTTTAATTACATGATATCAGACACTTAGTTTATCAATACTCATGCTTATGTTATAAATAGTAGACATAAAACGGCCCATTATCTAGAAACATTTTTCATGATGCAAATATTATCCTTGAGATCATTATCTAGAGTAGAAAGAAAAATCAACGTGGACCTTTTAATCCCAGCCCATAACACAGCAATCCAACACAACAAGGCTGTAGTGGTTAAGTACATTTGTCTTACGTAATATATCGCCTGTCTCCCGAGAAGTCACTTGGTTGCAAGGTTTGCCCTACAACCTAGAGGTACTCGGTTCGAGACCCGGCAACAAGAGAAGAGAAGAAGAGGGAAAGAAGAAAAACATGAGGTATTTCAAAATACCTCTCTTTTGTTGGTTCACTCTCTAAATTCTAATCTTTTTTGTTCCTTGTTTCTCTTCTCTTTCTCGTTGTTAAGTTTGCTTTCTTCTTCTGTTTACAATTTCATATTTTTAATGGGGTTATGAGATTCTAGTTTCTTTTTGTTGCTTATTGTTTATACCTTTTATAAGAGCTTGCCTTTCTTTTCCTGTTTGGTCAGGATTAGGAATGTTGGAATGAGAATTTTTGGTAACTTAATTTTGTGATTATTGAAAGGTGTTTTAAACTGTACTTTAATGGTGTTTTTTTCCCTCATATTAAGCATATGAATCTCTTGTTGCTTCTGGCTGTTGGCCTCAATTGCTCATTCCTGTTTGCTGCTGACTCTTTTGTAGTGAATCAAACTTGGGGCCAACCAGCAATTTACTCCAAGGGACTGTTTGTGCTTGTACTTGGAGGTGCAGATGGGAAAAATCGGCTCAAGGATTTGTATATACTAGACCCTGGTAAGTCCTCACTTGGAATTGTGTTAGTCCATCTGACTAGTTTATAGTTATTGAATTGACAATGGAAATTGATTCCTCTTTATTCTCGCTTTAGGAAGTTACAATTGTTTTTCATAAATAATAGAAGAACAATTTTTAAGGATAGACTCAAAGTCATGATTGTAATTCAAAACGTTTTAGCGATTTTAATGTGAACGCTGCTTTGGTTTTTGAATAACAGCAAATGCGATTTAAATATTTAATAATGTTAGATAGATGAAGTTGTAAGTTTTGATTATGCATGGGACGAAGTGGAAGAGCGCTGTCAGGTTTTTATTCCAACCATAAGCAAGAGTGGTTAGCAATTCTAGCATGTAGCAAACAAATTTGCTAGTTCAAGTTTGTTTTCATTTGACAACACTAGATGTATATTACCTCTCTAATGATACCTCTAAATTGATTGACACCAATAATTTACTAAACAATGTGTTAACAGGAAGTGAATTATCGGTGACTTAGTGTGCTCCTTGAACATTTTTCAGGTTCACCCACAGATTTGTTCACGGAGTTGGAAGAGTTAAAAGAGATAAGAGTCCAAACTTGTTGCTGAGTTGGCTGAGTGTAGGAAGAATCAGATTGAGGTTTATGAGCTTGTGAAGAAAACCAGCCTCTCTGAGCAATTGGCTGCATTGAGTAGGAGCTGTGGATTGGAAAGACAAGAGGAAGCGGTGAAAGGGGAAAATAAGGACTGATTGATGCAGAATCTTGTGCTTGGAGTTGTTGAAGAAGGAACTTAGTGAAGTGATAAATGCTGAATCATAAAGACATTACAAGAAGACAAATATAGCATTATAATTGAAGGAGTGGTACCGTGTTATGAAGAAGACAAATGGGAATGAGTGTATGAGAACGGTTGTGGGTTTACGGTTAAATCTACCTAATTGCTGCTTGAAAAACTTCATCTGTCCCAACTGGATAGGTCCCTTCTAGAGTACTACTTTTTTCAAAATATTTGACAGAGTTTGGCTCCATCCAAGGTTTAGGCTTTTCTTGGCAACTTTGAGTTGAACAACTGTTTGATGTGTGGTCAGTCAGTGAAAAATTCGTTCCATGTATTTTTAAATTGTCATTTTGGGTCAGATATTTGGCGTGCAGTGTCTCGTTGGTCAGGGATAGTCCTCATTATCCCACCAAACCTTTTCATATCCTTTACTAATTTAATAGGGTTGGAATGATCGCCTCTTCAATAATCTAAGGCGGGTTGAAGCTAATTTGATACGTAGTCTTGTGGTCGATATGGAGGGCAAGGAATGATCGCCTTTTCAATAATACTGTCGTGTCTGCTGAAGAGGTGATAGATAAAATTAAGGTGTCGGCTTGGCCTTCGTATCTTGGAAGATGGAATCGAATCCGCCTATGTCTTATGAATGGTCTTGGGACTCTTGGAGTTGTTTGGAAAGGCTAATCATTTGATGCTCTATGGTCTGCCTCGCTTTGTTATGCTTTTGGATGTTTTAGCCTCTGTTCAGATCAGCTGTGATCCTGTCTCTTTTGCTTTCTGTTTTGGCTTTTTTCATCGGGTTGCTGCGTTACTTTCTTATCATAATGTTAACTGAACCTTCGGCATCTTAATCGGCGGCTGCTTTTGCTTCTGGTGTAGAATTTGGCCGCTGCAGTCTTGTGCGTTGGGCTGTTGCTGCACTTTTTCTGCTATAGTTACTACTGCGGTCTTGCACAAAATTTGACTGGATTTTACATTGTAATATTTTAATGTTAAATCTATTGAAAATAGATTCCTTGTGTACTACATATCTATACATTATTCTTTCAGTATAAATAACATCAGCATCAATAAAATCACAATGCTTACAGGTAAAAATGGTAAATGAAAACACAAAAGTAAAGCTAAAAAGTTGAAAAGCAGTGGTTTGATCATTCATCTCATGTCTCTATGATTCATATTGTATTCATGATGGTGGCTGATCTTTCATATGGTGGTGTGCCTACAAGAAGAGACAACTTGATAGGTCATTTTGTAGTATAATTTGATTGTAATTTCACACTATAAAAAAAGGTAAATGCTAACATGTATTCTTAGAGCATATGTTAAAATACCAAAGATAGTAGAAATTATATATTAAAATCCTTAACTTATAAGAGCGGACGTTATATGTTAAAAGCTCAAAATAGGTAGCAGTCTGGTGTATGTTTTGTGATTTGTGAAGTACTGAATGTTCATATCCCAAAACTTTAAGGCACTTTCCCATTTTTTGTGAATTAGGTAGAAAATAACATAAAAGATATAGGCAGCCACGTAAAGTACACCACTGCCTTATTATAAACAAGTCTAATCACTAGATCACCTACTTGTTAACTTCTAAGCTGGTTTAGAGAGGGGTCATATGCCTTTTCCCATGTTAAATTAAATGTATATAGTAAAAGATCATTTCTAAATAATTTCTTATGTATCATAGTAGTTAACCAAAATAAACAAAAACAATCCCCAACCAATTCACCTTATAATATACTAGCCGATAGACGACACTCACCTGTTTGTCTTTCTATTTTTTTTATTATGCGCCAATGCTTGTAATTATGAACGATATTTTTTATAAAACTTTGATTTTGATTAGTCTTATGATTTCTCATTATCCGCATATGGCCTGAGAATTTTAAACTATATAACAAACTCAACATACCATGTGTATTCAACATCATAATGCATATTCATACTCTATTGAAAAGATCCAGGTTCTCTCAGTTATTTTTTGGGTATATTTGTTACAACTTACAAGGCAAACATGAGGTATTTTTCTTTTCCAAAAGAAATATGTAGAAGAAATTATTGAACACGCACGAATGTCCACTTGCAAGACATCACCTACACCAGTTGACATACACAAAGGCAAAACTTTGTGGTTCTTCAGACAACTCATATTATGATCCAACAAATACAATAGCCTTGCCGAAGCATTACAATACTTGACATTTATAATACCAGATATCTCTTATGTAGTTCAACAAATGTGTTTGTTTATAAATGACCCAAAAACACAACAAATGTTTCATTACATTCATGGTACCATTGAGTTCGACCTCCATATGTATCCCTCCTCCCTCGACAAGCTCATCTCTTATAAAGAAGCTTATTGGGTTAGATGTTCATACACTAGAAGACCTACCTTGGGTTATTGTGTACTCCCTCCGGTCTTATTTATAAGAAACAATTTACTTTTTAGATACATTAAATAATTTATATATTTGGTTTAGGTTCTTGACTAGATACATACATATCTAAAAAGTCAACTTTCTATTGTAAACAAGACTGAAGGGAGTATATTTTAGTGATAATTTAATGTCCTGGCCCATGAAAAGACAACATTTGTTGTCTAGATCGAGGCATCAAATGCAAAGACTGAATACCGATGAGTAGCTAATGTAGTGTCTGAAACATGGTGGATTAGAAACTTACTTTTGGAGCTACATTGCCATGTGACAAAAGCTACTTTGGTCTATATGTGATAACGTAAGCGCAATATATTAACATGAACACACCAAACACATTGAGATGAATATACATTTCATGTGTGGAAAAGTTGCTCTTGGTCAATTGCATGTAATGCACGTTCCCTCTCGTTATCAAGTTGTTGGCATATTCACAATAGGACTTTCGTTGCAACTCTTTGATAAGTTTTGAGATAGTTGAGCAATCCGTCAACCATCAGTTTCTACTACATGACATATTAGAATACTGTGATATCTTATGTATTAATGTGTATATTATTAGAAATAATTGTGAATGATTAGTCAATATAATAATTGTATAAGAGATATGACCTATAATTCTGACCGAAAGTGCTATAAAGAGAATGTTTCTAATCCTATTTAAAAATTCACACTTTTAATCTTCTTTTGGGTTGTAAAGAAATTAAGATAAATGAGTTTAAGTAGTCGCAAGAGATTGCGATAAACTTGTTGTAGATCTGCCGAGGCATTGAGAATAAAGTGTAACAATTCACAATGACTAGAATTTTAAGGTGGAGAAGTTAAGAGAACATAACTCTTGTCCTAAAAAAAAACGAGGAGTACATAACATTAGACAGCAGTATTGAAAGAAAGAGTTCAAACTCCCCATAAATTGCTACTACTCCGGACTCGGGTCTCAAAAAGTTGGTTGGGGACAACTACCAATAAAAAGTGGTATACAGTTTTATTTTATTTTAAGGGAAAAAGTTGAATACTCGTTTCGTAATCTTGTTAAGCAATTTAAAAATGCTTTGCCTTTTCTTGGTGCATGTTTAATGACACGCTGCCAATGGAGTCCTAGATAAGGACTTTCTTTTTCTTTTTCTTATTACACCAGTTAACCATTGGTTATGCACAAGCTCTCCTATTCATATCATTTTCAAAACATAAAGGCTAGAACCTTTTTCACTAGATACTCTATTGGAAGGTCAAACTTCTTGTAAGTTGTAATGATGGCTAAAGTTATACATGTGTTTATACACACTCCATTCGATTACATACATAAATTATTTAATAAATTTATAAAGTTGTGTTTTGTTTATGATGTGATCGGATAAAGTATATGAAATCAAATTACTAATGTAAAAATAAATAAAACTATTAAATCCTTCGTTTTAAATCCACCAATAAAAAAATTATCTTCATTAAACAATACAAGCAATTTTTTTTATATTTGAACAAAACGTGTCAGATATATTAAACATTGTTTTAAGCCTCATGTCTGCCTGTGTGATTATGCATTTTGCATGGAAACGGTTAATTACATTTCTTTTGATTATTATTTTAATCAACAAATATTATTAAGGGTTGCATATATTTTTAATCCCTACAAAATCATGCGTTTTCAAGTTTAATTTCTATAAAATTTTAATGATAATTTTAATCCTCTATAATTTTATACTTTGTAAGAATAATCTCTATTTACGTCAACTAGATACTTTTAGTCCTCCAAAATAAATACAAATAAAACTAAAAATGAGTAATTATGTTGGAACTAAAAGCTCATTTGATAATATCATACCCGTACAAAACGTATGGAGTGGGCACTAAATCCAAATCTACTATACTCATGTGTAGCATTTGATACTCGTCAAAAAGGAAATCAATTAAGACACTTAAAATAATTATCTCCTCATCGATCTTGATCATTTTTTAACCATTAATTTTTACCTGATTAACCAATGAAATTGAAAATTAGTGGAAAACGTCATTGCTGCCCTTAAAACATTTTAAAACTTGCTTTGTCCAGTGTTTAACTTGTATTTCTAATACAAAATTTACCTTTATAAATTTCTTAAATTTCTTCTTTAACCAATACGCTTCAAACATTTCTAACATGACTCATGTCGTATCAAGATGATTGTTGTTACATGTTAGTACTATGAACTTGGATCTCCTATACTATTTGTAAGGTGCAACAAATGTGTAGACCGTTATATTTTGCGAGAGAATTTTTGCTTTCTAGATCTAGGTTTTTTAAAAAAAATATATATATACTAATTTATATGGCCTAAGATTCTCTTAAAATATTAAAAAGTTTGTTAAAAATGGGAGTCGCTAATAGTAATGGTGGTATTTTTTGTTCTGCTAGCAACACCACGTTTGACCATGACCCGGATTTTCACCGATAGTCAACAATAAAGAGTTTTTATTTGAAAAGGAACAATAAATAGTTTATTGTATCCTTTAAAAAAAATAGATTACCTATGAAATTATAACTTTTTAACCCTAATCCTATGTGACTATATATAACATAACTTTTGATACTCGAATTATCCATTTTTGCAGTTTATTCTATTTTTTTCCCACCTGTTTCAAGTAAGAGAAGCCAAAAACGATAACAACGTCAAGACAGAACAACAAAACCAACTACTACACTATGCACGACTCGAGAAATTCAGTATCCTTTTTCATTCATCTCAAACATGCAGTGGGTCCCACTACTATCACAAAAACTACTTACCTATTCACATGCAGTTCCAAAAATATCAATTATAGTCAACACTTAATTAAGGACTAACTAATTTTCATTGATGCACCCAGCATTGAATTGATTTAAACTCATCATCGATGAATTTATGGAAGCAAACTTTGCTAGCTCTTGAGGTAGAAATTGATGGTTACTCACTCCAAGAAAATCTCTAAACCCACTAGAATTACCAACCATGGCTGCACTACTACTACTACTACTTGGATCAAAATTCTCATGCTGCTTCATTTTCTGATTAATGACCATATTAACCTCATCATGGTTTTGGTTTAAACTCGTTGTTTGTGTAGAGGATGAACTCATTACACCAAAACTTCCACTAAAAATGGAAGGATTAGTAGTACTTCTTGTTGAACCTATTTGAGCTGCTTTCTGAAGAAGTGCAGTAGCTGACATTGGAGTATTAGTTTGTGCCATTTGCATAACATCAGAAAAACCTGATGAAACATGATTAATCTGTTGATTTTCTTGGTTCAACCAAAGTGACAAGTTTGGTCTTTGCTCATGAAATCCTGCATGTGGACTGAATTGTTGAAGATTTTGAAGTCCTTGAGATGATATCAATCCATGAGCCAAACTAGTTTGTGTGTTCATCATATTTGACTCTTCATTCTGGAAATTTAGAGTTGTAGGAGATGAGGGTCTTGCACTTTCTATGGCTAATGCGTCGCAGAAAGCTCTATGTGTAATAAAGCTATCCTTCCTGTGCAATAAAATGTACCATTAGAAACCTAATCACTTACACTATGCAGTAGTACTAGAATAAACAAGCACTACTCTGAATTTAAATACTCCATAACCATATATAGGCAAAAAAATAGTACAATTTGATGGACAATATAAGTAAAATCGAACTACTTTCACCATAATAATTTAATGCTATTATTATTACTATTATCAAAGTATCCTTTAACGAAACAAGTTTTTATACAAGTTCAAATAAAAAGATATGGTAGTCTAGGAAATGCAATAGTAACATTTTTTATTAAGTCAACAAAACACTGTAGTATGAGATAAACCTTACAACTTTTCTTAATTTGTGAATAATTAAATTTAGAGGAAGTATGCATTAAATTCAAACATAATGCAAATGCATGATAGAAGTATAAGCAATTGAAAAGAGAAACAGTTTTTTATTTTTACTTGTAAAAAAAATGTTTTTTTTATCCACATCGAAAACAAAAGATTTACAGAAATTTCTTATTTATAAAAAATCAGTATGAATAAATTGCATGGTTAAATTGGTTTAATTAGTAATAATACACTCATATCTTGCAAGAACGTAAGTTTAAATTTGACTGCCGATGTAAAAATTTGTTGATAGATTTGTCATGACTTTGGTCTTTGAAACTAAGTCACCTAAATTTTTTGATATTGAAAATTAAAAATGAAAAAAATGAATGAATTGAATTACCTAGAGAAGAGTGTACCACAATCACACTTATATTCTCTAGTACCACAAGTTTTAGTGTGAGCTTTCCAATCAGATTGAACTGCATATTTCTTGGAACACTTATCACACTTCCATTTCTTCTCACCATGTTTTCTGCTAAAATGTTTCTTTATCCCGGTGAGGTCGCCCAACGCCCTCGCCGCGTCGTGGTGAACACAAGTCTTCTCCGGGCAGATGTATACCTTTTTCCTTGGTTCTTTGTTGGACCTTTGCTTTAGCTTCCATGGTAGGTTGTGACCTCTTCTATGAAGCTGAAGATTCTGATCTCTTTGGAATCCTTTGTTGCATATTTCGCAGACGAATCGGTTCGTCGCCATTAGAGTCTTTGGAGAAAGAGCAATGACTTCAGCATCTGGATCTGTAATATTTCAATCCAAATTTAATACACATTTGGAAGAAAAAAAAAATATAGCAAAACTAATTTATTTGTTAATTATTAGAGGAAAAAAGTTTGATTAATATTACCTGGTGTTCCTGGTAGATTTCTCTTCTTTTTGTTGGTTTGTGGTGGATTAGGGTTAGGGTTTGTGTTTTGAATTTTGTCAAAACCTCCAGTGGAAGAGGATAGTGAAAAGGGGTCACCAAGAATATTCATTTGTGAGAGAAGAAGAAAACAGCTAAATTTCAAAGGTTTTCACAAAGTACAAGGAAGAAAAAAGGTTTATTGGAGTAACTAAACTAAAACCAAGAAATCAACATAAATTCTTTTGGAGGGTACCTAGATGCTGTAAGAGATAAGTGATTATTCTGTTAAAAGACAAGAAAAAGCTATATAGTTTTTGAGGTTGTGCATGAGCTAATTGTTATAGCTGGTGATCTGGTTTGCTTTCTATTGATTTCACTTGCATATATGTGAAAGATAAAACCAAAAGTTCGTATAATAAAGTAGAGAATATAATATGTCAGCTTTTAACCTCATCTCTCTCCTTGGTCACATGCCTGGTCTCTTTAGTCTTTACTCAATAGATGTATTTTCAGGAGAAAAAAAAAGAGTACGACCCCATGATAAATAAATGAAACTAACTTCACATTTACTAAAAAAATTAGTTAAGCATAATTAATTTTATTAATCTCATAAAAAGATAAATATTATCTTCGTATTAAATTGGAAATGGTATTAAATTTATCGACAATTTCTTTTGTTTACAGGTTTATCTTTTAATAGAGAAATAGTTAATATTTGCATAACAATATTTATTGTTTGTATATTGCAAAAAAAGATGTAACATGGTTAGGAGAATGCTTGAATGCTTGTAATGAAATAAATAAGGAAAATATTAACATGAGGTTACTGGTTAAGAAATCCTTTAATACAAATTTTGTGTTGGAAATGCAAGTTTTTACATTTGTCTTAGCAATAATTACATAACTTTTTATTACAAAGTTACTTATTTTAATACTTTAACCAATGCTTCAAGGGCATTCATTAGCATTCTCCAATAAATAATGCACTTGAAATTTTGAGAGAAAAGAATATGTAAGTAGCATAATTGGAGGTTATTTTAATAGATTAATTAATATTAGTGTAGTTAATTTCGTGGAAGAGGGAAAACTGTTAGTGGAGTGGATAAAACACTAGATCTCCTACATAAATCACCTTCAACGTCCCAACTCATACCAACGTTACATGAATGACAATAGAAAAATAACATTTAAAAAAACTAAATAAACAATAAAATTTGCTCAATTTAAATAAGCTAATCCAAAAACATATATAATATCCGGAAAAACAACATGTATGGTACCAATAGTTTTTTTTTTTTTTGAAAGACGGTACCAATAGTTGTATCATGTTTAATCGATTTATACACATTTTTTTTATGAAGAAGTCCTCATAATTTGAAGTTCTAATAAGATAAGTAAGTAAAGTTTGGGAGTAATATATTTAATGTTTACTCCTTTCATTCTTAACTATACGATCTTCTTCAAACTTTTATTTGTCCCTTAATATACAACTCTTTTCAAAATTCAATATAAATTAACGATTTCTTTATAAAAAATACATATATTTAAAGTACTCTTGAAAAATGTATATTAATTATGTTTTTCTCATATGCTATCAATGTATAATTGTAACATAACTCTAATAAAATTATTATTCCAATTATTTTTCATAATAGTGGTGATTGTTTGAAAGTTCATGTGAGGAGGAAGTATTTTTTGGTAGTGTTGTTTAATGGTATCCTCAAAGGGAACTGTCAGCCTCAGCCATAAATTTTGAATGGGCCACCACAAAGACACACATTCTCTCTCTTTTGCAGACACACATACAAATTTACGATAAATTTTCTCAGAACAAACACAACCAACCAAGTCCAGCACAACACACATTACCACTCTGCATTTCGTTACAAGTAGAGCACAAACTCCAACTAGCTAGTACTCCTTCCATCCCATCCTATTATGCTAATGCATAATTTTGAGTTTAAATATATTGAATAATATATCATAAAAAATTATGAAAATTTGATATTTTAAAAATACTTATCGAGACGAATCTAACGACATCTTATACAATAATCCCTTCGTCCCGCAATACTTGATCTATTTGATCATTTCACACAGATTAAGAAAAGTGTAAAAATGAAAGAAAGGGAATGATATTTTTACTAAATTGTCCTTATTATTATTTTTAAACATTCACTTTTATGTAATGATTACTAAATTGCACTTCATTGTCATTGGTTAATATTTGTATGCTGGACATGCTTAATTATGAGATACAATCCTATTGGAGACCACAAAAAGCATTAAAAGGGTAAACTTGTCAAATTTTGCTTAAAAATTTGAGAAGGTCAAGTATTGTGGGACAGATTTTTTTTTAAATAGATCAAGTATTGCAGGACGGAGGGAGTACTATTTATCTTTGTATAGTAGTAGAAAAATATGGTCAAAGTAAGTTATGTCAAAATTCCAGATTTTCAAATGTGTCAACTATTGCGGGACGGAGAGAGTACTTTGTAAAAAATTTCAAAGACTTAATTAATTAATGGGTCTTGTTGAACTTATGCTCCAAGCACATCAGTTTTTTTTTTTTTTTAACAAGCTCCAAGCATATAAGTTAAAGAACTTAAAAATATAAATTTTACATTGATAAATGCAATCTTTGTACTTTTAATAATTAAAATATGTAACTCCTTAATATGTGTTCTTAATCAACATTTTCTTTAATTGAATACAGGAAAATGCATAGTCTTAAGGCATTGTTAGGAAAACTTCGAAATTTTGTCTAGAAAAATGATATATTCAACTTAAGTCATCTTTAAAATTTGTTAGTTTCATATTTTACTTTCTTAACTACTAGTAGTATCGAAACATGATCTTTAATTAAACTTGTGTATCTATACAATACACCAAACGAGTAGAAGTAAATAAAGTTGCATGAATGGTCATGTGTACACGTTGAAATGTGAATAGTAGTACTAGCACTGTTTGTACATAAAAAGGTTAAAATGATGGCGGTGTTCTTGAATACGAGGGTAACAGAAAAGCTACTTGCCTTTATAAGCTGGTATTGAATGATTAAGCTATAATTACAGTGAAGGTTCCTTTTTAGCATGCGAGACACTGTAACAGATTGTAGGTCAGCGTCAGAGGAGCATTCATGCAAACACAGTGACAGTGGTCTGGTGGACCAATCTTTTCCCAATGCAAGACTGATAGGACCGTCCGTGATACTCTGTCTCTGTCATAGTCTTCGTGAGGGTCCCAAAATTGAACCCTCTGGGTCCCTGCTTCACTGTCCTAATTCATCCCAAAATCTATGAGATCATGAGACTATATTTTTGTACTAAAATGTCTTTTTACTCTTGTTTTTTTACAAAATTTTGCAGAGATATTTGTATAAATACAATTTTTGAAACAATTATATCTCTTGTATTTATATTATAGAAAAATGTTAACAAGTGTCTTAAGGATATTGTTTAAACATCTAAAAGTAACAATTTTTTGCATTGAAAATTATACGGTTTTGACTTTAACAAGTGTTTGATTTGTATTTTCAAGACATAATTTCCTTATGTAGGTTCCTTAAACAATGCCCTTAAGACACTTGTTATATTGTATTTTTTTTTCTTCACATTCTCTGTTGCTATTATTTTTCTCTCAAAAAAAAATAAAAATTATTCTAAAATAATTGTACAAATATCATTTCTTTTTTGAAATATTATATATATATATATTTATATATAATCTAATTCTCTTAAAAAAATAATAATAACACCATCGCTTTTTAAAGCGTTTTTATATTTCAAAACTAATATTTACTCCTTCTCTAAGTATTTGAATAATGTGTTGATTGTTATGTTAATTTTTTTTCTTTGTCATGACTTGAATCTTGAATCTTCAACTTTTTAACCTTTAACTCAAACCGGTTGAACTACTAAACCGCTGGTTTAGTTTTGTTTTACCCCAATATGTTTTTCGGCTTAAGAATTCTTAATGAGGTGATTGATTTTGTAATGCTTCTTTTTTTTTTTTTAACCCTTCAAGTTTGTTTCTTTTTTATTATTATTTTAATATATTTTTCAATTCCAATCTCTATATTTTCACCATTTTACGAAATTGATCTCCTTGTTTTAAAATTTCACAGGTTTGACCCTTTCATAAAATATTTGATTTAAAATATGGTGGTCTGACATGTTTTAAATTAAGTTTTTTTAGAAATTTTCTTATGATTTCATCAATGTTGATATTTTTCCATCATCATATCATATACCACGTTATTTTAAAGGAGAATGTTAACCAGTGCCCCAGGGCATTGGTTAAGCATCCACAAGAAGTAAGATTTTATTAAAAAGTTGTGTAATAATTAGTGGCCAAAAGTAACAGTTTATATTTCCAAGACAATTTTTTCTACTTTTGGATTCCTTAACTAGTGCTCCGGGGCACTGGTTAACAAGACCCTATTTTAAATATATAACGTCACTAATTTTTTAGTTTAAAAATATGATGAAGGGATCACAATTGTCAGATTTTAAAATAGGAGGGCCAAATTCACAAAATGTGAAAATATGTGGACTAAAATTACATTTAAGCCTACATTTCCTAAGTTGGATGTCGTAATCGAAGTTCAAACTCTGCTCCTCCACTTATATGTATGTGTGACAGAGTTTTCAATGGCCGTTATAATTTCATCTATCAAAAGAAACTGCTATTAACTCTATAATTTATTTAATAATGCATTGCCTTGGTTTTCATTTCTTTACAAGGCATTGTAAAGCAAATCAAGTACTTCATCAGGCCCAAATATAAGTTGTTTTGACTATTTCATACAAATTTAAAATGTGATTAATTTTAGATGAGAAAGAAAAAATATGCGTTATTTTATAAAATTACACTTCAACAATAATATGAGAAATATAAATTAAAGAATTGAAAAAAGAAGGAGTATTAAATATTTATGTCTATAATAAAAAAAATGTGTGGGAAGTGAGCATAGGGATGAAGAAAAACTAGTCTAGATTAGATCGTGAGAAGCTCCAAATAGTTGAAGACAAAAACAGTTGAATTGTCTATTACGTAATAGGTCGGTCAAAATTGAGCTGAAATAATGTTTAAATTCCCATTAGGTGAGTATCTTAGAAACAGTGTTGTTGCTTTGGCTGTTTCAATCTAGAGATTTGTTCCTTTGGTTGGGGTGGTTTTGAAGGGATTTTTGTTCGAGCCACTGTAATTTTGGCAACCGATTTCTTTTTGTATTTTTTTTTTCATTCGAGTTTATTAGTATATCTTGCACGGAATTATTGGTTAATAATATTTTGTTGATTAAAAAAAATTGATTATCTTAGAAACCTAGCTAAGCTAGTTGTGGAACATCAATACAGCCAAAATAGGATTATAATTATAAATGGACATCAAGCTAAAAGGAAAGATGGTCACTGATCCTCCTATAATTTAACCGTAATTAACGTGCTAGCTATGTTTATTTGTGCATATTAGTGTATGGTAAAAGCTCATCCTCACCTACTTTGTTGCAATGAAAGTCAGCTGGTCTATAAAAGGGCCAAGTCGATGACGATGTTCGTATCTATAAACACTACTCCATTAATATTTAATCATATGTGGAAGAAAACTAAACATGCTTTTGAGTATGTGGTCCACATATAAACCATACAATTTAGAAGTAGTGGTTGGGTTGAGGCCGGAAAATTAAAGAAAAAGTCAATATACGCTGTTACTTGTGATGGAAAAAATGTCGCATATTAGACATATAATTATGGTCATTGGTGTATACGTTTTCGAAACCTAGTAATTTTCTTTTGTTGGTTCTAAAAGCTAAGCAATCTTTCATTATGGTATAGACCAAGGGTGAATAAACGGGTCCGATCCAAACCAACGAAAACCGTAATAAATCATGGAAGATATGGGGTATGTAATGTTGGACGGATTTAACGGGTGGCCCAATTGATTTCAATTGAGTAAATAGGGATTAGTCCCGATGATGTTAAATAAGTCGTTACAACACTTACCCATCTGAAGATATAAAGTTTATATAACACTACATTGTGACTTATTTTTCTTGCTCCAACAAACACTTACTCACTCTCACTATTCACTCGTCTCTCACCTCACACTCCAAAAACCCAAAACATATAAATATGATCGAGTCAACTCATGAATCAAACAAGTTCATTATATATATTTTTTAAATTCAATTCATTTAGTTAATGAATTTAATTTTCAACTCAAATTGACATCATTTTATTCATGAAACAAATTTAACAAATTAATTAATGAGTAGTTTATATTTGAATTAGTTCGTTTATTTTTTTATAGTTATTATCTTGGCATATGTGATCAGTCTATGTTGCCTAGCTATAATCAATTACCGATGACCATGAGGTTATAAAATGTCTCATCATTCATTCTACCCTTGGCAGTGGTTATGCAATCCAAAATTGATGGATAATTGTTTTTCCATTTCACATGCATTTAATTTGAGAAAAATACTTGATCAGACATAAGATGACACAATATTTGGATATACACATAAAAAAGAAAAACACATAATTTGATTCTTTTCTTTCAACTTTTATTTTTCATTTTAGCTAGTGTCCAAATATTGTCCACACACAAGAGTTTCTCTTAATTTAAAGAAAATACTTTTAAATAATAATATAAATCTTTTTTTCTCATACATGAGAAAATGAAAAATAAGAAGAGAAAAACAAAGGAAACTACAACTTTTTTTTAACAAACCAAAATGAATTATATTAACACTGACAAAGTAGTCTCTTTAGCACAAAACGTGCCAAAAAAACCCACGGAAAATACAAGAATCTATCGGAAAGAAACAAAAATCAACCAATGCTCAAACACAGATAAGGGCTTGACCACCAAAAATAAGTCCCAAACACAAAATTAGACATGTTGCCTTTCAACGACCATAACGCTTATGACTTAATTTTATCTACCAAGTGAATAATGAAACATTCCTTATTTTTAAACAGTCTGCTATTACATTTGTTCTATATGGTCCAAACACACAACAGCCAAATCATATGTAAAAAGGAGCGCCGCACTTTCAGACCACCTGTATAATTAATGAACTGCAAGAAGTGATCTGAAAGAACTTGAGCGCCCATCCCAGCAAAACCAATCCAATCTCGCACCAACGGCCATAAAGCACCGAAGAACAAACATGGCAAAAACAGATGAGTATTATCCTAGACATGACCGCAACCTGCGACGCACATCCGTGCCTCTATATTGATAATGCCTCGAATAGCCAAGTTTGATTTAGTAAGCAGTCTATCACGAAGACGTCGCCATGCAAAGATCGATACTTTCAACGGAACCTTTTTATGCCAAATGAAGTCCAGATTATGATGTAACTGAGGATTCTCCTGAGATGTCAGCAAGTCATAAACATCACACACAGAGTAACCCCGTTCGGATCCAAAAACCACCGCCAATAATAAAAAATAGTATAACATTAGAGAGTAATACGCTACACCCCTCTACCAACTTTAGAAAGGAAACGCCTAACATATCAACCAAAAGGGCTTAGGCTAACCCATAACAAGAATAAAATAGAGCAACTACTGACTCTGAATGAATCCAAAATAAAAGTGACTATCGTGTTTTTTCTTAAAATAAATAAGAAAGAGAAATATTAAAGTGGTGCTTTAAAAGGTAAACAAGGAGGTTCCGTGTGCATCAAATGGAATAAGAAAATCAACTTCACCACACATCCACAATATAAAAGAAGAAAAAATGAAGCCTTTTTACTCTTTCTGTGTCTCACAATTTTAAATTGTAGATGTTACTTTTATTCAATTATTTAATATCAAAATTATCATATCTAGGGGAAATATAGATTAATTTGCTTATCCAATAGAGTATTTACTGGCATTGGTTTTACATGTCCAATTGCATGAGAATGAACTTTTGAATTATTGTATGATCATATATATAATAATATAAATAAAAATATGTTTGAAAGTGTTGAAATGAAGGGGGGAAATATATTACAACACTTTTAAAATATGAAATAAGTAGAGAAAATTACAATGCTTGGATGTTAAGGTATGTTCAGTTACATGGTAAATTTTTATGAAAAATTATGTATTTAGTTTATTGAAATTAGGGATGGCAATCGGACTCAGGCCTTATGGGTACCCGTAAAAAATATCCACAATGGGTAGAGTAAAACTCCGCTTTCATGGGTTTGGACACGGGTCCGGATAATACCAACACATATTAATGGGTATGGGCACGGGTAAGGGTACTATAGTGTCCAGCCCCGCAACCCTGCATATACATATTTATATAATATCATAAATAATTTATTTATTTTTGGTGCATAATTAATTAATTAATTTAGATATTTAAGCCAAAACCTAAACCTAAACTGAAAAAACTACTTAATACAATATTAGCTTCATCATGTCGGTGTACAATTTCTTAAGGATATTTTAGATGTTTTTTATTTGACTAAATACTACGATTCGTATTATTTTATAAGTTAATTTTAAAAAATGTGGATCATAGTTTTATTTCAATAGTGATGTTTTTATTGTCTTTTCATAGTTAAAGTGCGGGTAATGGATACAGGTATGAGCACTTAGGTACCCATAGGGTATGGGGTATGGCACTAAAGTTGTTGATGGGCACAGATACGGGTATTTTTTACAAATACGGGTATGGAAATGGGCACTTTAGTACCATATCCATTGGGTACTCATTGTCATCCCTAATTGAAATTAAGCTATTTAACTTTTTTAAAGATCTTTTTTAAAGAATAAATCATAATTTAGAATGTTTAAGTAGTACACCTCTCTGAGGGCACTCGTTAACAATTTTTTTTTAAAAGAACAATGATAAATTTTTTGAAATCTCCAATATTTCTTTTATACCTATATATTAGTGTTTTTTTTATTTTAACGAAAAATCCATCCACTCCATGCAAATGGATACGTTAAGGAATTTTTTCACAAAAATATCCAAAGAAGTAGTAGGGTACCTTGCCAAAACCGTTTTTATGGGTACATATTTGACTGCATAAAACGTCTTGGTTTTTCTTAAATTTTTATTTGTTTATATATAGCACTCGATGTGGAGTATTTTGTATGTTACATAAATGTTCAAAACCGGGTGTAGAACTCGATGCCTTTGGTTACAACCCAACAAATTGAAGCCTTGGTTTGAACATTTATATTGCTAAAGGTAACATATTTTAATATCTTTTTAATTCCCATTTCACACGCTAGATTTCCATAAATCATAATTTCCATCATATGCTCTTGACTTTGTATATATCTGATAGAAATTAACTAAATTAATAAGGGAAATGTTAACATGTGCCCTTAAGACACAAGTTAATGAGTTAAAAATAGAAATAATTTGTAGTTATCAATGCATTTAAAGTATATCGGGGCATATAGCTGCGAGGAAGCACAATAATATGAAAACAGTCTGTCCAATAAGAGGAGAACATAAATTGAGACATTGAGTTAAATTGATTAATTCCAAGAAGAAGAAGCCAAATTATAGAATCAAGTTGGTCTTATTATGCTTATTCAGCTTTCACTTATGTTCCATTTCTTGGAGTTTTGTGCAATGGATGGAACTATCATCAAATATACGATAGGAATAACAGGTAATACTAGCACATCCTTCTCCGACATGCCCATTTTATCTTTTCAACCTGGTACCTCTATTATTTTTTTCTGATGTAACTTTGCAATAGAATGTCCTCGCAGGTATACACACCCTAAGCTATATGTCTGATGTTTTCCTTAAATACATTTTTTGTTACCCTTTTTTAACTGAGTTCTACTTCAATGTAGCCGGCTCGTAGCTATTGAGTATGGCTCATATTCATTGACAAGTATGCAGATGCTCGAGCATAGAGGACCTAAAATCGCAATGAGCATGGTGGAACCCTTAACACTACGATTCAAGGATAAACATGTAATCTGGATCGTAATATTTAAACACGACTTGTACCTCTGTAACTCAAATATTATTTAATAGAAAACTACAATGGTCACTCTGTTATGTTATTGGCTATTCTAAGATTTACCGTTTCAAAGTTCTATTATGTATCAATAATCCTTATAAAAGGTAACCAGAATTTAATGCACTAAATTTTTTAGAACTAAAACTAGTAAAGCTGGTTTTGAATAGAAAAAGTTCGTCTTGGAACCAAAATCTGCGGCCAATAAAGATTGAGTTACAACAATCTGATTTCATAAGTTTGAGGGACATAACATTTATCTTATTTTAGGAATGAATATATAGTGAACAGTCTACTATTAGAAAGTCTGATAGTAAGGAAAAGGTGGGAAATTGCAAAAATTAACACTATATTTAGACCAAATATGTAGATTTTTCTCTTATATTTGAGACCGGAGAGAGTATACCAACTAGGTGGATAATTGGTAGCATGTTAACGAAGTGGTAACTCAAGAGGGATGAAGTTACCAAAATATTGCTCCTATCCCTTGGAAGAGTTATACATTTTTCTTTTTGGATCTGATTCTACTAAAGTAATAGATTCATTTTACATGAAAATATGAGAAGTTATAGCAAGGATTAGAAAATCAACCATTGAAATCATGACTGTATGTATACATATAATAATAAGTTAAGTTGTCTTGAATCTCAATAATCATTATTCTTAAAAGGGTTTGTCTAACATGTGCAAATTTGCACATGATAGAAAAACCCTTCTTATCTTTAAAAAAAAAACACTTCTTAAAAAGTTGCTCCAAGTCCTCACTTACCCCTTGCAGGACTGTTTGATTTTGCTACATGTTAAATTGCAGCTTTCATAGCACAATAAGTCAATTGAGATTTTAGAAGTTCGAGAGTTTTCAGACTATCTGCTGCAACAATTTCACACATTTGCCTAAAATATCTTGTATAATTGTTTTCTGATTAAATACAGCTTGGAATTATCTTGTCTTAATAAAATCACCAGGTGACAGATCATTATAGTTTCATCTGCATATGTTTCTCCTTAATTTTAGTAACTCAAAATCAGATGTGTTTTAAAAATAGGACCAAGTATAATCCTCTTTAGCTAGCCAATATGTTTAAATAAACAACTTCGTATGATATAAGGGGATATGGAGAGATTACAGAAATAAGCTGAAAATATCTTATGGATATGTCATAAGCCTGTATGCTCTCTCAAACAATCTTACAAGTATTTATGTTAGTAGATAAGCTCAAGTAAGTCAATGCAAACATGCCCTATATCATTCTGCATGAACTCCGCGCCACCCATTTTATATCCCCAGACAGTCCTACATATCTACAATTATATGAAGTTCCGACCCACTATCATATATTTTAATTTTGAAATGAAACTATATTGCTTGCAACTTGAGGCAGATAAGCATTTTGATTTAGAAATATTTGATAGTTTAATGCATAAAACTGATAAACTTGGTTGTTCAGGTTTGAAACTGAGCTGTATATCCTGTAATATAACCTGATTTTGGTCACCACAAGACTCAATCTTTTGTCTAAATTTCAAAGTAATCATGCTGATTAAACATATCATTTGAAGAATGTTGTCATATAACATGGGACAAAAGGGTTGTTCTCCTCATCTCTTTTCACACTGATGCACCTACCAACCTAGTATTATATTACAAGATAATTGTCCTTATCTGCATGATCAAACAACACACGCATATATATATAACCTATGCACAGTGATTTCAAGCTTACAACCATTTTGGTCGATAATATCGGCAACTGAACAATAAATTTCCTAGTTTCCTACGTCGACATTCTACCTTCATCTTCATGGACAAAAATCATCATCCAGAAATTCAACTCCCTCCTGGATTTAGATTCCACCCTTCTGATGAAGAACTCATTGTTCACTATCTAAGAAACAAAGTGACTTCATCTCCTCTTCCTGCTTCATTCATAGCAGAAATAAATCTTTACAAGTACAATCCGTGGGAGCTTCCAAGTCTGTCTTTAACAACTTCACTAATTTTATGCTAGTATTCTTTTCATTCTTATTATTTTGAAGGAATGTTCATTAAAGGAATGGAAGCTTTTCATTTTAACAGGTAAGGCTTTGTTTGGTGAGGAAGAATGGTATTTCTTTACTCCAAGGGACAGAAAGTATCCCAAAGGATTGAGGCCTAATAGAGCAGCTGGTGTAGGTTATTGGAAAGCAACTGGAACTGACAAACCTATTCTTACTTCATGTGGGATGAAAAGCATTGGAGTAAAGAAAGCTCTTGTGTTCTATAAGGGACGTCCACCAAAAGGATCTAAAACTGAGTGGATCATGCATGAGTATAGGTTGCATGATTCGATGATCTCAAATTCCAATCATAGTGGCTCTATGAGAGTAGGTCAATTCCATGAGTTCAATTTTTCATCTTTTAAAATTTGTGAAGCACTAACATAGACACCAGACACGACACTGACATCTCAATAATTTGAAAACCAAAAGAAATTAAATGTAACTATATGTGTCGGTGCTCGACATTGACACACGTCGAACACTGGACACACCTTTAAACTGAAGATTTAGTACAACATAGTTTAAAATATTTTATGGTTTTTAAACTGGTATGTTAATATGAAGTTTTGGTATTTGACAATTTTATTTTATTTTCCTTCTTTTGCTTCAGCTGGATGAGTGGGTGCTATGTCGTGTTCGACAAAAAATGGGCAGCCCAAGAAGCAGTTGGGAAGATTCAAATGAACTTAGCTATGAATCAACTAGTCAATTTCAGCAAATGACTGTGAATTCTAATCCTGAACCAGTCAAAAACTATGTACAGAATGAATATCCAATGTTACCTTATATTTTGGCTTCTAAGATTGCTCTGCCTAATTCCATTGGTATGACCTCAGACAATGTAAATATACAAGCTTCATCTTATGATGAAAACTTAAACGTGATTGGAGCACAGTTCTTATCAGCTACAACTGAGGGATTGTTTAATAAACCACTGAAGAGAAAAGCCGTCGAAGATAATGTTGCCATGGACTTTTATGATGTCCTCAATAAAAGTTTAAGCAGAGAAGTTGATGGTAGGAAGCAAAGTCTTGAAAAAGATTTAAGCAAAGAGTATAATTTCTACAGCTTTGATCAGTGGACTTCAATCATACAACCTCAAGAGTTTAATAGCTTAACCTTCACTGGATATACATAAGTAACTTAGGTGTATGTACTTACATGGTTATTTGTGTGCATATATAGAACCTGTATAGGGCTCATGTGCTAGATGGAAAGTTAATTCTATATGTAAGTAAGGAAGAATTTAGTGTGCTGTGTGATTATTCTTTACAGGACATAGTAGTAGTAGTAGTAGTATATAGCTGAAAGAATAGGGTATTATTTCAACAGTGTGTATAGGTATATGTGAAATACAATTTGAAGAATAAAGGACCATCATAATAGAACTGAGTTGTTGATTGTATTATTGTATATATGTATTATACGTTTAAAATTGACTTATGAAGATTTAAGTAATTATTGGTTTCTTTTTATTTTACATGACTGATAAAAAGTTATTTGTAAGTACTGAAAATCCACTGCACTGAAAGCATCCAGAGTTGCATTGTAGTGAGGGTTCAGGATTTGGGAATGTTATATACGTGTAACTAGTAAGTTAACATTGTTCAAACAATGCCTTGAAAATTACTTTGTCGCAGCCGCCAGCCGTTCATAGCCTAGGTACAAGCACAGAATTTTAATTTTTAACTTGAGGGGTATGAAGGTATACTTGAAAAGAAGTTGCAGCATCGTTTCATGTTTGTATCTTGAAGGGGTTATATTTCAGGAATATCTTATATGGGAAGTAGATAGAATTTTGCAGCAACCTGGCATACCCCTGCAAACTTGGTTACTGTGTATTTTAAAGGGACAAGCTAGGAATCATTGGCAGGTAAGGTAACCTGGTGGAGATTTACGAGTAAAGAAAGCAAGAAAATACTTTTTAGAGTAGATGGCCATTACTTGGGGATGTCTTGAATGTAAAAGGCTTGATTATTTCAATTATTTTGCCACGATTGTTGCAACGACGTGCATAGAAATGGAGATACTTTTTCCACCCTAAAACCACATCTGAAAAAACTAAGTTTTTGTGTCGTCCAAAAGTGTACTTTAGAACAAAAATTTAGTTTTTGTCGCATCTAAAAATAAACTTCCATTTTATTTTTGGACAGTTGTTTTCACATAGAAATGTACGATGGATCAGATCACATATTTTAAGTCAAAATCAAATATTGCGTGCCCAAAACAATCACAAAAAGTTACTAAGAGATTCTACATTTTCTTATCTAGTCTTGTTTTTATCTAGATAATTTCTAGGCAGCCTAATTTTTACTGCCCCGTCTCTCCTTTGTTACTAATAAAAATAGATAAATTAAGATGTCCTCAAGGCAATCATTGAATTAGTAGATTCCATGAGAATATAAAAATGGGATGCAAGAGCCAGAATAAATGTCGATAAATCCCAGAAAAGAATACCCGCAACTATATGATAGTATGACACGTAACATATGGGCATATATAGTCTGTTCATAAAGGACAGATTGAATCTCTCTAGTGGAAGGAAAAATTCACACCAATAAAAAAAAAAATTAAAATTAGAGAATATTCTCAAGAAAATACAAGAAACACAAGTATACCACAAGAATAAATACAATGGTCTTCTATGTCGTATCATTTTAGCACACTGCAACAAAAGCACAGCAAGTCAGAATGATATTTGATATATCTCTTGAAGCAAAAACGAAATATACATGACTGGTAATAGTAAGCATCACCTGAACAAAAAAAAATGAAGGAAAAAAAAAGAGTAATAGTATTCACCATCTAAAACATGCTAGTATGCCACCATATAGAGACAAAAAGCTACCATTCCAGAAGTTTAAAAACAATGCCTTAAAGGCTTAAATTGATAATAACATCCTTATTTCAATTTTCAAGTACAAACAGGACACAATGTTTCAATAAATTTCTTGAAAATTGATTCATATTGTAGTTTTAATTTTAGTATTTAAAAGAAAGAATACGCGCGAAAGAAACGATAACATGTCCGAAGAATTATAATCCTCTCATTGAGGTTTTTTATCTGTCTGTCGCCAACCTAGTAAAGACGTCATGCTTTTTTTAAGAAACCACTCACCTAATTTCTAACTTCCGGTGCAGCTTATTAAAGTTAACAAATGAAATTTGACATTTTAAAGTCTTTGTAGGGGAAAAAACAGTTAAACATGGACTTTAGTTTTTCACACTTTAGCATATTAGTCAACACCTACATTTCCAATATTCAAGCAGAAAAGAGAGACATGTGGCAGTTACAGAATAACTGGACTAGAATTCGACAGAGTTTTAGCATATTCTTGAGTTCTACAAGAGATAAAGAAGCCTTACTTGTACAAATAGGCAGCGATTCCCAAAATTATAATCAACAAAACAATATCAATACAAAAGTTTTGACTGGATCGAAGCTGGATGAAAACAAACGATCATATAAGATTCAACAAGAAATCATCCAATAATGCAACCCGAAATTGATGGAAATCTAAGACTGAATGAGTTAATAACCTGGGTCGCTGTGTCTTTAAGTCTAACATTGGTATTTTTAAGGTCAGAAGATGCCTTGTCTACCTGTATAAAACAAAAAATAATAGCATTGTGTTAACTTCAGCTTCCTATTTACAGAGTTTTGGAACTTAAATTTTGGTGTTTCCAGAGTCTTCAATTTACAGGAATCTCACCTTGGTATCAATCTCATCCATCAGTGGAACTTGCCTATCAAATTCCTGCATTTGGCAAACTTAAACATTCAAATAAATATATCACACATGCAAAGGATGAAAGACAAACACATTAGGCAATCAGACCTCGTTCATATCGTGTGCCATGTTTTTCAAAGTATCCAATCCTTCTGCAATCACGTCCAAGCCTTCATTCTAAAAGATTCATATAATTAGATTTGAAATGATGTCCAAGTTAACATTCTACATATAACATCATGCAAAAGATAAAAGCTCTCTGGTTACAACTTCTAAAAGCGACTTGCCTGTTTCATTTTACGCATTTCATACTCCTGCCTAAACTGACTTGATTCTTTGGTTGGTTCAAAGTATCCATCACCGAGTCGGCCATCTGTGATTGAAATAATACACAAAAATGAATAGAAACAGTCAATTACAAAGCATCACTTTCATGAACTACTATACCTGTATATTAGACTTGGAGAATTTCAATTACCTGAATTAAATTTAATTTCAGGACGTGAGGCAGAAGCTCCCCAACCTCCAGTTTGTTTAGGTGCAGCAGGAGTGCCATCCGGGATTGCTTGGATTCTCTCAGGCAATGAAAGAACCAAATCATTACGGGCAGCAAATTCTTGCGACGAAAGCCCCTTTACCTGTGAATCCAGAGTGCCAATTAAAGAAATGTATAATAATGTCATTATTTCTAAACACTTGTATTGTATGCCACCATGTTACCAATTGTGCAAGGACAGTCAATCAATTGAGATAATAACACATGCGCCAAATAGAATAAGTCAACAATTTTTTTAAAAATAATCACAAGATTCAGAACCACATACAGAAACAACAACAAATCTGCCCCATTCCCAGTCAAAGCAGATTGAACGAAAGATCTTTTCTGATAACGTGCTACTAGCTAGATCTATTTAATAGGGTAAATCAGTTGACATTAGCAGCTGCAAGACTATTAACAATTCATAATTGCAATTGCATTTCAATAATTTACAAATTCAATCAATCGGACATCGGAGCTAAATGCATGTTAGGATCGAAAACGAAATTTGACGAAAAAATCACAGTGTCATTGTGATTTTGTTGAAGCTTCATAGTGTAACTTTTGTCAAAATCACGGTGATACAGTCAAACCAAACATACACTAAGTGTGTGTTTGATTTTGCGGGAACAAAAACTGCTTTTGATCGAATTGATTCTGTTTAACCGATTTTGCCTAAATATGAATCGAAGGTAAAGTGATTTATGTTTGGAATTTGGACACATACATCTAAAAGTGAGTTAAATGATAAATTTGAGTGTAAAAAACAATTCTATAATCAAAAGCTACAATATCTAGCTTCAAGTTAGAATCAATTACAGCCGTAAAAACAATTCAAATTGAAAGCAACCAATCTTGTCAAAATCAATTCTAAACCAGCTCAGCTCCTTCAAAAGTGGAACCAAACATGGACTAAGACATAAGTCATATGTAAATGTAATGAATTCAATTCATCATTACAACCTAAGTACCCAAAATTAAAAACACTCAAATGACAAATCCCCCCAAACAACACACTAACAGCAATCAAATGAAGCAAAACTAAAACAAAAACAATGATGATCATTTCAATGGGTAGTAGAAAAATGATAGAAACCAAAAAAGTGACCTTTTTTACAGCGAATCTCTGCAACTAGGGAATATCTTCCAGTAACCTAGCCTTAGTACGACGGATTTCAGCATTGATCGCTACAGTTGAAGCCCTATTTTTCTCCTTTGAAGCAGATTCTGCTTTCTACACAAAATTCATTCCACATTGCGCTAAGAATCAACAATTATCGTCAAATCAGTTAGTATAGAATTAAAATGAAATTGAAGACCTGAAGTGCAGCCTCGACGACGGCGTTGAGTTTGGCGAATGCGTCATCGGCGGAGACATTTGTATCGTTATGTTTAACGACGTCGTATTTTTTACAAATGGTATCGACTCGGGTAAGAATTTCGATTACGCTCATACTGTTGTTAAACTAAACAGTAATATGAGTTAACTATCATGAAAGCTTGTAAAGTGGACATGCACCCTCCTAGGGCTCATACTATTACCCTCCTAAAGCTCATATTATTAAAGAAGTGTTATGGAATTCTTTTAGTGGAATTTTCAGGAATGCAAATGGTATTTGTACCAGATGCTTTGCTCAGAACATAAAACCTAGATTAATTGTATGGTTGGAAACTGATTCACAACATATGGCAAAACTGTTTACTTTTTTTTAATTAGAAATATGAGATTCTTATTACTCACACATAGGAAAAGGTTTGTGCAAATAGAATTGACAATATAAGATTAAGTTGGAATTGACTAAAGATCATTGATGTCCGTTTCGTTCTCTTAAGTGGACAAAATTGATTCCGACATTATTGATTTTGTCAAAATTTAGTTAAACAAAATTGATTTATATTTAAATTGTTTTGATTAAAATTGTTTTTGAATGTATAATTACCAAAACTCACATCATTTTTTACAATATAATGGGCATAGTTAATTACAAATAAATAGAACTTACCAAATTAGTATGTGATCGTACCTAATCAGAAAGTGCTATTTACAATACTAATAGCATGGAAATAAAAATTGCAAGTAAAAGTGCTTTTAAGACAACAAGAAGTTGAACCAAACAATGGTCCATTTTATTGTATGTACTTCTTTCTTTTTGCTTGATGTTTGGGTGATGCTCCTTTCATCCCTCTTGTCTAAAAACAATATATACTCCAAAGTTATTTGACCGTGAAATGTCGCACAACCATGCACTTGCATTGGATTCTCTAACACATGGCACAACACAAGTGTTTTTCTAACAAGAAAGGCATCCACTTGAATCACAACTCATAGCAACTCTATCGCCTTTTTCTTGGTTGATCGAGAGAAAGAGATCTCAATATATTTAAAGAAAAATGTTTTTTTTGGCACTTGTTAAAGATACATAAAATAAAAACAATTGTTAATTTTTATGTAAAAATCCGTTCTAAACCAGAGTTTGTATGACCTTGAAAAGAGCAAACTCCAAGATTCCAAGCCAACCATTAGGCTAACCAAAAATGAGTTACTTTTTTTTTATGTTTTAATGTGTTAAATACACAAATTCTATGATAAATTTTTTATTTTAAACCTCTTATCAAGTGTCCTAAGGGTACCTGTTAACATTTCCTTTTTAAAAGTAAAATTCCAAGAAATGGTTGTCAACACATTTTCAATGCACTTTACAATTTTTATTATATCAGAGAATTAAATCATTTGTCTTTCAAGAATGTCATTTAGAAAAGATACACGAAAAAATAAGTTGTGGATCCTATCATTAAGTTAGTCTCATTGTCATTTATTATTTTTACTTTTCTTAAAAAAAAATATTATGTGAAAAAACCACATAATTACAAACATAAATATCCGTTCATTTTTATTGCTTCAAAAAAAACGTTTGTCTTTTATCACTCCACATAAGGAGATGATGGAGGTCTTGTATCCCCGAATATAAAAACGTTTGTCTTTTTGAAAGAAAAAAAGTGATTAACATTCCCTCAAAAAAATAATAAGTGATTAACACGTAAGAGGATAAGGAATAGTGGACTATTTAATGTGTGTTTGGATACACATTTCTCTCTCTTTTTTCACGTTCTAAGGTAATATTGTCGTGATTTTATAATCCTAAAATTTTTAATTTTTTTTTGGTCGTGAGTTTGGACAGTTGTTTCAACGTGGAAACAAACGAGCACTTAAGTGATTTCATTGGCTATATTTCTAGATGGACTATTGTGAAATTGTAAAATAAAGTAGCATTCGGCAATTCATCATCTAGAAATTAAAATAGTAATTGTTCCTAAAACTTAGTTTTATAGACTATTAAAATTGCTAGGTTGAACACATTTACCTAGATTCAAATTTAAAATTTTGTAGTTGTGTGTAAGTTTCAATTGTGGTTATCACATTGTCTATGAACAAAAAGAAATCAAAATAGCAATTAAAGACTATTAACAAATAATAGTACATCAAGAAATAAAAATAAATGGTTGTTACTTTTAGCATTATTTAACAATAGTCCAAAATAAGCGATGGTCCAATTGACGTTTCTTTTAAGTTGATGATAAATAATTGAAGCATGCATCTTTGATTGTTTATAAGATGCTTCGTTGATCCTATATGTGGTCAAAATACATCACCTCTTTGTGTGATATATAGTCTAATCGGTGTACCAATAATTAAGTGCATTGTGAATTCACAAAGGGTCAAAGTAAGTGGGGCAAGTGAATTTATGCTGCATATATATATAAATATTGTCAAATTGGGGGCATTAACCAAGCCTAATCCATCCAATGCATATGCTCTTGTTGTGCATTGGACTGTTATTGGTGAGTTAGGTCCATTGTCCACGCTTATGTCCCTTTTCCTTTAACTTCATCTATCTTTTTCCTCTTAGTGCATTGTACATTCTTCGATTATTTACCATTCAACCTTTCTTGCCCTTTTGGTTTTGTTTTTTATCCATCTCAAAGTCATAAACTTGCTTTTCTTATAATTTTTTTTTTCCGATTATTATCTAGAGAGGGAATTAAAGAAGGAAAAAGAGAAAGTTCAACACTTCACCGATTTAAACAGTACTTTTGAAAAAATCCGAATAAGAGACAAAGTAATGTGTCGACATGTCATGGCTCTAATAATTTTCGTTTTAATTTCAGCCAAAGAACGTGTTATTCCTTTGTAAGGGAAAGGGGCCACGTACTAAACTAAAATAAAAACTGCAATGAAATAATTTCACTATGTTGTCATCGATTATTCCGATCGGGCTTTGAACTTTTCTTGTTAAGCTTGCACACCAACAACATGTGATTAGGAATGTATGTGTATAGTATATGGATGGATATTCAACGTGTGGTGAAAAATGTATCTTCATTTCAACATTTAACTCAGAATAAAATTTAAAACAAAATGATCCCCATGAGATTTTAGTGTTTAACGATGTCTTGATTCTTGAATATTCTTTATAAAATGCCTTGAATGATTACTTTTGATATAAAGAATCTATGAAAAATACCAAAAAAAAAAATGCTTAAACAAAATGTGCACGCAAATTTTGTTGTTGTTAACATTTCGTTTCACCAAGAGAAAGGCTAGACTAATTTAGAATTTGGTTGAGACTTGGGAGTAAATAATAATTGTTTTAAGGGTTTGGGTGCAATATTGCATGTGTTAAGGATACTAAAAGAAGCAACTTTTTATTAGAAATCACAATTGTTTTTTAAAAAATTATATATTTAATATAAAATACACAAGTTCCAAAATACATTTACTACTTTAAACTTTTTAACATGTGCAAATTTGCACATGTTAAAAAATCCCTTGTTTTAATATTTAAGGACTCGAACTTAGGTATACTTTTGAAACAATTTGTCTAGATATTTCTTGTTAATCACTTTGACTCAACTACTTCAATTAATAATTGAAGAAGTGTGATAACTTTGAGTCAACTCATTTAAAAAACATGTGTATAAATAAATTTGATTTTTGTTTTGATAGATAAACGAAAAAGTAAATAATAGTCGAAACTTACAACTCACACATACAAGTCGAAGGATTAATATTTATACTCGAATCAAATCGTCCAAATTAATAATTTTAGCGTTTTTTTTAAGTTGAGTTAAAAGTTGTGAACACAAATAAATTTCTTTATTGCTAAACTTTTGTTAATTTCAATACTTTGAGCAGTGGTTTTTCATTAAGTCAATCTTTGATGATATGCTTGGAAGTTTACAAAGGGAGAGGCGAGGAGTATTTTAGAAGAAAATTAAGGAAGTGAGAAAGATAAAAGAATAAGAATGGTAGTCCTCTACTTAAATATTTTTCTTCATGCTACAGTACAAATTTATTGCCAACGAGGGTCAAGCCTACACGATAGTACTACACAAACACAATAGACAATACATGAATGCGTTGAATCATATGAACCACGTAACAAAATTATGTTTTTTGGCGGTTTTTAAAGTTGGGTTATAGGGTCAACACACGCATCTACGGAAGGCTAAAACGGTCGAGCATCCTGGCGCGTAGTATATCATATATATGGCGCAATGTGGGCGAATAATGCAACTTTATCCTTCAAAAAATAAAAATAATGCACCTTTACTCTCCTCCATAAAATTACCCCTTTTCCATTGATGGTGGTTAAACCCAGGAAAATATCCATTTTAATATTTGACAATTTTTCAGTGATTCAATTTAATCTTTTAAAAACCACTAAATAAAATTTAATGTCATAAAATAAGTATGCTCAAGTTACTTTGATATATTTTTTTTGAGTAAATTAGACCTTGAAAAAATTGTGAAGAACTAAATTGAATATTCGTTTTAAAACAAATCACAAAATAAGTAATAAATACTAATAAAAATAATGAGCATATTAAACAAAATAGATAATATAACGAATTGTTCAAACAAAAATATTATTTTATTTTGCATATTGACTGTAAACACCCCTTTGTACCGCAAGTTAGAGGGTTAACATCAAACAAATCTTTTTTATACATTTATATATATTTAGTGACAACAATAAAATAGAGACAAGTATGTTACATAGAGTTTTTTTTTTTTTTTTGAAATATGTTACATAGAGTTGGATAACGATGAAATATGATACGGTCATGATAATGGTTTATGCTACAATTAAATAACTTTTTTTTATCAAAAAATAACTTTTAATATTATATTTTTATATTCTATTATATATTTGAAAGGATATATACATAGTTTTAAAACTCGGTTCGGTCATCGATTCGGTGGGGTACTGGGTCAATGGTCGAACCACTAGGTCATTGGTCGAACCGCATGAATGAACCGGAACCACTCGGATGACTCGATTAGATAACTCGGTCTGGAGATTAAATTTATATAGTTATTTAACCATATTAACTTGGATTGAATCGGTGACTCGGTCACTTTTAAAACTAAAATAATGTCACCTAGTATTATCATCAATAACATTTCTACCCTTTTTTGACCTTCCTAATTTTTATTTTTTTTAATTGGCAAATCCAAAACGACGTCGTTTTAGTTGAGTAAAAAAAAAAAAAAAGAACCGGTCTGACCTGCAACTCGGCCGAGTCACCGGTTTTGACCAAGTTAACTGCATGGCCGATCTAAATGTTGGCTCGAACCAGCTTACCCACCGGTTCACGGTCCAACCGGTCCGAGCCGAGTTTCAAAACTATGGATATATATATATATATATATATATATATTGAATGGAGATTGTTTTGTTTAGTGATGACAAAGCGGGTTGATCTATTCGTTTAGATACACCCTACTCATGTCCGTCTAAAACGGGATGAGACAAGTAAACATAGGCGTTCGAGCCCAAAATTTCAACATGCTCCGCTTAGTGGCGGCCTGACAAGTTGGCGGACCGGCCTATAAAAAAAAAATTAATACATTTTTTTACATTGTTATAAAATATTATGTTGATGTTATTTTAAAAAATGGTAGCAAATTAAAAAAAGTTTACGAGATAAATCTAACACCGCCAACTTAATTAAAAAAGACAACATCATAATTAATAAGTGGCAACCCAACCATTATAAATGCATCCATTGTAAATGCATCGACATCAAGCATGTCTTAAGCACAAACTATTTTGCAAGCATAAAACAAATACAACAACCAAGAAGGTGGAGCAGAGGCGAACCCTAGAAAGTACAGTGACAGAGGTGCGCCTTTCTTCGTCTCGGCAAGAATTTCTTTGTCTGTGTCTCAACTCTCACGATAGATATGTCATTGTTAAGAAAAAAAATCTAAATTTATCTAAGAGATAGTTGTTTTTAATTGCATAAGGTAATGATAGATTATTAAATTGCTCCACTTTAACTTTTATATAACTTATTGAGAGAGAAAAAAAATAGGTTAAATATCTCCACGAGTCCTTTAAGTTTGACCTTTGTACCGGATCAGTCATTTAAGTTTTTAAAGTTTCAAATTAGTCCTTTTAATTTGTTGAAAGCTTACGTCGTTACCCTTTCAGTTAACTTTTGTTACAATAAATATAATATGTTTGTTAAGTGCGTGATATGACTTAAAAATGACGAATCTGATAGGTCATTATTGGAACATGTTAGAATGGCCAAAACGCGGTGTTGACGGTGTTCGCTGTCCCATTCATTCCCTGCCTTGTTTTTTCAACGAGTTAAACACAATGAGCCAACTAGAAGGAAGAAATTCAAAACTTTAACTCAACCCATTGAAACGAATATGTTAAATGCGGCGGAGTAAACCCATTTTGTGACCTAAAATTCGATGATGAAATCATGGTGACTCATTGAATTGAAATATTATACGATATTGTTTCTCTTATCTTGTCAAAAAAAAAAATCAATTATCACCAAACAAAATCCTTTTCTTTTTTAGAGATTTTGACGATAATCCTTAATTATTATCGATTCCAATATATTTTAGGAGTAATAATAAAAACAAATAAATAATATATTTAGAAAATTGATTATATATAATAATAATAATAATAAGATTTGATGCGAAGAAATCCGAAAACTCCCATAAGAAAGAAAAAAAGAAAGCGAAAAGTTTGAAAATTGCATGAGCAGTTAACGCATTAAATCGGTAACCGGTGAATCGGGCCGTGCAATGCAATTTTAATTTGTTTGTCATATCACATCCTCTTGTTGCGTTATTTGTTTATGTTTTATAGCAACCGCTTTATTACATTGTCTCCTTCTCCTTCTTCTTCTTATTCTTTAAATCAAACAAACCCTTCACACCTTCTTCTTCTTGCGTTGTTGCGTGTTCCAGATCGTTACTCAACCGCTTCTTCACCGATTCGTAAGTCACCTTTATCTTTCCGATTCTATTTTATTCTATTCTATATTCTCCGCGATCATCGTTTTCTGTTTCCTTGTTTTTTGGTATGCATATCTTGATCACTTTCAGATTTTCGATTATATTGTTTCTGATCAATCATCTGCATAATCAATCACCGTTTTCACCTTTTTTTTATTTTTTTAAATTTTTTTGTGAATTGATGATGTTACTGACCCTCTAACTGCTTGTTTGGTTGAGATTTTTTGGATTTCCCTGGAAATCTAATGGTTTATTGTTTATTATTATTTATTATAGCTGACACACACCACTTACACGTTGAATTCGGGAATAATTTGAGAAAATGAATTATTTGAATTCAACACACCTTTGATCAGAGGTGTCGATGCTACAAAGGCATCGTTTTGATGCTATCTTTGTATGTATGTTTGGTGTGCTTGTTTATTTGTTCATGTTGGTGTACTTGTTTATTTGTTCATAAAGGAGTCTCATTGTGTAGTGGGTTGTTTAAGTCTTGATATATTTTCCTGCCCCATTACAATTGCTAATTGGGTGCTGATTTTGTCTTTTAAGTGTTGATATATTTTGCTGTGAATCACCCAATTTTGTTTGATTTTGCTATGTGCTGGAAGGACAGCACAGAAAGCTTTTAACTTGATATCTCTTTGTCAGAGATGTGGAAAACGATCAAGTATTAACATTGTTTACGCTCTAGAATGTACATAATGTTCATTTTATGCAGTTTATACTTCATATACTAACTCTTTGTTAGAAATTCATCCATTGACTTGTATATGGAACGTGAAAATAGTTATTTTGGTCTGTTTATATCATAGTTCATGATTTTTCCTCTGTATTTTTGTCTATGTTTTGATATTTTATACCAGTTGTATACCAAAATTTGTAGTTTTGTATATTACCTGTTACATCAGATAAATAATATAGTTATTTATTAGGTATTCTTAGAATCAATTAGGTTTAGATGTTTTTTTTTATCATGCAGGTTTCTTGTTGCTGTTGGTGTGTTGTACATTGATATTACATCTACATCCACTGGTGAGATGCGAGTTAATTGGAAATTCTAACTTCATTCCGTCTCTTCCCTGCCTTTTGTAATATAATTTATTCTTATATCTAATAGATCTTTTAAAAAAGTTCTAATAATTTGCACCCGCCTTTGGGTTTACGCAGTAAAAGTTTATTATTGTTGTCATTTGCAAAAAATGATTTTGCCTTCGCATTTGCGTTGTGCGGGTTATGGGACCGGGTTGTCTCTTCTTCATTTGGCCCATTCCATTACATTGTCTGAATTGCAGATGGTGTAGTAGGTCCTTTTGAATCTTAGTTTAATGGGGGTGTCCATAGAACTCATAAGTGATGACATTGGCATGTTCTATTTTCTCAGGATTTATTAGCATGATGATATGCCGCAGTTAAGGAGTGGTGAGCCCACTTTTCATATAGGATGAAGAAAGAGTATTGTACCAAAGAATCTCTGTTAGTTGGAAGATTGTATAGGCTCCGTTCATCTGGGTTGTGTACTTTAGATATTTGTCATCCAAGATCCATCCATCTTCTGTGATCGGATTCTTGTTTGGCATGAGATGCCCTAGTAATTATGCTGGAGATACTGTGGCTATAGGTATGCTGACTACCAATGTCTAGTGATGCGATATGTTGATTTGGGCTGTTACAGGAATTCTAAGGAGGGCCGTGGAACTTAATACATATCATTGTTCTAGTATGTGCTTTGAGGTTCTAAGATATGGATGTTGGCAAACCTCAGTAGTAATATCTGCCCCGTGACTTGTTAATGCTCTAGTCAAATTCATATTGTTCTTAGTTTGGGATCTGCTTTGGAGATGGTGCTTCTTAGTGGGGTTGGGTATAATGAGTGTAGCTTTACCCTGTACGATTGTCATATAGCATTCACAGTAGACAAGTATGCACTACGGCTATGCAGATTGCAAATTGAACCTTTAGTACATACCATTGATGGTGACTGCTGTAGAACTGTGCCTCCACTCTTATCATTAACTGCCTTTTATGTTGGTGCAGTTTCTGATTCTGCTAGTGCTAACAGTTAGTTCTCCAATATTTCAACAACCCATGGTTGGGATTTGTTTTGTGCTGGATGATGCTATATTTTGGACTTGGACCTTTGAGTTTGCTGACATGCAAGCTGTCATGAGCTGGTCATAATCTTCACTTATGATTTCTAAAGGTTGTGGAATGAAGTGAAACTCGTGTCAAGGTTTTGATAGTCTAACCAGATTGCAGATCCTTTTGCTTTGCCAATTGATGAGGGATGCATGATATCTTACTTCAATGTTCAAGCGTACATATCCTAATTTAAACTTCTCGCCTTATTGTGGGGGACAATGAATGGTCTTAAAAGGACACAAACTTGTGTTTGATTATGAACAAAATTGATTAGACTTGGATATGGGCGAGATGTTTTAATCATTTATTTTCTGGTAAAAGGAAAATTTCCACATGGAGAAAGCCATACTACTTTCTTTGAAGCTTTTCCATCATTTTAGTGTAAAGCCAATATGCTACAAGATCATATCTTAAAAGATAAACATGTGTAGGAATGTATTTACTAGAAAGAAAATATCATATACAAAACCTTTATAATTTGAAATCATATAATGATTTAATCTCAAACTTGATTTTTTGAACTGTTTAGTGTTTGGTTCTTAGAGAAATCTGAAACTGATTTTAATTGTCAATCTGTATTATTTTCTTAAGTTCCCCGTTTTCAATAACTAATGATCCGATAAAGCTTCATGGCTAAGTGAGTTGTCAGTATGTTTGGAATGACTTATTTTAAGTATGTCAAAATGCTCAAGTTTTTTTTTTTTGGCATATAAACAAATCAAAATCTATAACACATACATTTGCTTTAATTTGACCAAGCTTTTGTGAATAAGTTTATTTTGAATTATCTGGGCATATTAAGGGTAAGGATTTCTGTGAAGCCTTCTCTCCTTTCTCAATGGAAGCTGGGTTCTGAATCTTCTGCTTATAAAATATTTAGATGTTTTATTTTTATTTTAACTTACAATACATTAATGTAGATTTGGATCCTCTCCCACGATTCCTATATGTCCCTCCTACAACATCTGTTTTCTATCTCTCTCTCTCTCTCAATTATTTTCTCTCTCCTAATCACCTCATTTTTCCTCATCTTCTCTCCTTTCACTCTAATTTTTTTGTTGGAGATGATCCTAGTCCATATTAATGCTAGTATTTGATCTGCTATCGATCAATCTAAGTTTTCTGTTTTAATATTTCTCTTGTCAACATTTTGTCTAAAAGTAAGCCGTTTTTTCGTACTCTGCTCTGTATGTTTTATCAATGCATTTCCTACAAAGCCTATTTCACTGTATTTTTTCCTCCTATTTTTATACAAAAAGGTTTTTGTGTGAATTATGTGTGGTTTTTTGGTCTTGTCTTGTTTACTGATTAGATTAGAAGGCACAGATATGAGTGTTTCCCCACTCTTTGCTTGTGGCCTCTGCACAATTAATTATCTTGTTCGGATGCAGGAAATGATTATAAAATGCTAACACCTTCTAACACTTGGTAAACCTAACCAGGTAATATCTGATGCGTTAGTCATCCTATTTTCCAATCCCTCCTCTTTTTATTAAGTCAAATCTGAATTCATGCTTCCATTATTAAAAACTTAGAGTGAGGATCCATCATATAATTTAAATCTCAACAATGTCATATTTCTTTCTTGTGTTCACATTTCCCTCCTCTGTTTTCTTGCCTTAGACTAGAAGCTGCTCTTTCTGTATCAGTGGAGATAGGAGCTGAGTATATTAGCTTCAAGTTTGTGAACTTATTTGGGCCAATCATTATCCATTATTATTAAGGAGACTTGAGTGGCTAGTGTTTATGGTCTAGTTTAGTAGATTGCGTGCAAATTCCTATGATCTTCCACAAATAATTGCCTGTGGTGATTATCCTCGTTGGTCGAATTGTTGTAGCTGTTGTTTATGCTTCTATTTTCATGCGCCTATTGACGACATTTTAACTCACCAAGCTTTTTTAAACCTTCATTTTGCATGCATTTTTTTATAGTGTCACTGTCCTTTGAATGGTAGCATTGAACTGTTGGCCAACTCAACATATCATCTAAATTGTATGCTCATGAACTATTTTTTACTTATCTAGTCAAAAGAAAATCAGTAGTCTGTCTGGGGGGTCATTGTTTTTGGTTGGATCCTTTGGCCCTATAAAGGATTTAATAGAAAGGAGTGAAACTTGATAAGTCTCTTGTGATAAATTTAAGTAATTGTGGTAATGATGTGGAAGCGGCTGTAATATGCGGTAGTGCTCCTTTCCGTGTAGTTCATGATAGTAAGAACCATTAACTTTTACTTCTAAGCATTATTTAGACATTTGTATGCATATGGGATCTGTTGTCTTCTCTGACTTCCTCTCGTCCTGCACAAATATCTCTGATGATATTTTCAATAGTGCTTTACTAACTCATGGCCATTCAATATTTGGTTGTCAATGATGTTTTTGTTTTGAATTGAATTTTGCATCCAAAGTTTTTAGATAATGCATTCTGATTTCCTTGCATAATCCTTGAGTGGATTTGTATGAGCAATATGTGTGGTATTGGTATGTAACACTGATAATGCAGGGCCGAACAGGACCAATAGAGCTTGTTGGAATCATAATAGTTTAGATGCATCGAGTATTTAATAGCAGTTTCTTTTTCTTCATATGCTGTACTCATTGTGAAGCTCTGGCCTCTTATAAAATTTTGTGGATTATTAGTTGTTTTTTAATACTGAATTGTTTAATTTTTTTGGCGTTGTAGGTTGAATTAGTTGCATATCTGACTCAATTACACTTATTTTTTGGCTATTGGGGGTTGCAAGTGCAATTATGGGGCATAGACACTTATTCAATGCATCTCCAATGTTTGAGGGCGAGGCTGACCCAAATTGGAATCATGTGCAGACTGATCAACATCATGTGAACCATGGTAATGTTAAATTTAAATGCTTTGTTTTCACTTCAATTTTGTTTCATTACCCGTTTTTCCGTTGCAAATAACTGCATTGCTTGCAACAAACCATATTATACTCATATTGAACGAACATCCATTGCAGGTGGGACCAGCTCTTCAGAAAATGGTTCTTTTATTTATCCTGTGGAAAATATATCTATAGATAACATTTATTTCCCTTCTCATTGGAACGCCAACACAAGGTCAAATGGATATGCCTCCTCAGGCCCCAATATTGAAGTACCACCTCCTCATCAATTGGACACATCGGGCACTTCTACTAATGATCATTTTATGCATTCGTCTAGTGCTGGACCTTTCTTTGCAGTATCTGAAAACTTTGTACACCAGCCTTCTTCTTCCAATTATGACAGACAAGCATTTCATGTTGATAGTGGTTTTATTGATCTTACAATGGGGAGTGGACGAGTGCATCACAAGAGGAAGAGCCCTGGAATTCCTTCAGTCTACGAGAGAGGCAGTTCAAGTGGCTATTTCAATGCTGGGAGTTCAAGTGATCTTCCTATACCTCCAGAATCATGGCCAGAGAAACCAAACATGGATCCTCAATATATGCCTTGGGATCATGCTGCTATGGCTCCCACATTCAGAGGTGCTAGTCTCTCAATGAAGGGTGAGAGTTCTGTAAGGAATGTTAGGAGCCGTTCTTCACTTGATTTGGAATCCAACCTGTGTAGGACCCATTTATCAAGTAGCCATTCACACAACTCGTATCCTACTGTCCCACCAGTCAGCCATTCTAGCTTGGCGGATCTTTCTCAGGTTTCTACCTCTCTGACAAGGGATTGGAGCCAAATGAACGTAACTCCTGCTAATGGGAGAATGTTATTACCAGGTTAGTTTGTGGTCAATATGTCTTGGAACGAAACATAAACATTAAATTGTCCTCACTTGTATGTCTAAACAATCTTTCTTTTAATACAGATGCTAGTACTTTTGGTCTTGAGACAAGTCACTTCCCTGTTGGAAATGCTGCTGCTGCTGCTAGTAATCCTACTGTAGATGTTGGAAGCTTCCATCATGAATTTGGCACAAGCAGAAACCCTACTACTGCTCAAAGTTTTCAAAATTTGACTCAGACTTCTAGGGGAACTCGAAGTAATTACTCTCAGAGATCCACCCCAGCTTATAGGGCTTCTTCAAGCTTGCGCTTGGGACAAGCGACACCTTCAGATAATGGGTTGCCCATGGTACCTGAAGGTTACTCTTCTAGACATCCAAGGCCATTGACCACTGTTGGCTGGCGGAACAGTGACAGAAATGGAAGGTCAAGAATTTCTAGTGAAAGATATAGATCACTGGCTGATCAGGCTGCTCTCCATGCAAGATTATCATCCTCTGAGGTACCGGTCAGTATATCAGAGAACTCTAATTTTGTTTGTCAGTATTAAATGAATGATATATTTGTTAATTCTTGACAGTTGGAACACCTGCTCTCATGTGTTTGTGTGTGCACCATATAGTTAGCCTTAAATAGAGATGGTTGTTTTATTTACAAAATTTCAGCAAATTACTTCCGATGTAGTATTTTTTTTGCACTATTCATCAGGAGCTGCAAATTTGTTCTTTCTGGCTTTACTTCTATTGGCTCAAAATGTATTCATTTATTTTGGGTTTTCAGGGTTTCATGATTGTTGAGCGCGCCTCACTATCTGGTTCTAGGAATATGCTTGATCAGCACAGAGAAATGAGGATGGACATTGATAACATGAGCTATGAGGTAGCTATTAATCTATTATTCTTTCCTGTGTTACAATTAGTGTTATTTACATCCAAATTATTTTGATGATCGGTTTCTTTAGGAACTACTTGCACTTGGGGAGAGGATTGGCCAAGTGAACACAGGATTGTCTGAGGATGTTCTTTCCAAGTGTGTGACAGAAACCATATATTGTTCATCTGACCAATGTCAGGATGAAGGAAGCTGTGTGATCTGTCTGGTATGTTTTCCCTACATTCAAAATGCTTTATTTTTGTCTTTGGATGGCATTAACCAGGTGCTTACTAGTTTTTGTTGACAATTATAGGAAGAGTACAAGAACATGGACGATGTTGGGACACTTAAAACTTGTGGACATGACTACCATGTAAGCTGCATTAAAAAGTGGTTATCTATGAAGAAACTATGTCCTATCTGCAAATCTTCTGCTTTGCCTGAGGATAAGAAGGATAAATAATTTATACTATAGTATTTATAGTATTTATTGATCTCATTTGTACATATATTTGGACATCCTTCAAATTGAGGAAACAGACTAGCTTTTGGAAATGGTGAAACAAGAATGCTGCTACTGCATGTCAATGTATTTGTTTGGCTTCAATCTTAATTTAGTGAAGCCTAGAAATCATTGTGAATTTGAAACGGATCTGGTTTGCTTCTATTTTTAAATAACAAAAGAAACTAACGTTTAGATAAACTATATGAATAGGTTTAAGTGCTCGTTTGTTTTACTTTTGCAAAATGAGTTTTAAATTTTGTTGTCTAAACATTTTAAAAGAAATTCTGTTCTTCTTACTTTTTCACAATATTTTGATTTAACTTCGAAAAATTCATGGTTGAGCTGATTGATATGTTTAAACTATTAAATTTATTTTTGAACGAGTTCAAACCCTTTTCTTGTAATCGGTAACCAGAAAGTATTGAAATTGTATCAAGCATCGTCGTAGTAGTAACAGGCTTTCTGCAAAGTTCATTTTCTTGTAAGGTTTTCGACCAAAAAAAAAAGAGAGATAAGGTTGACAAGAAACAATAATTCTATGTGGCAGTATTTAACTCTTTTTATAATAATAACAACTCATTCTCATGTGTTATGTGTATGGTTAGTTCCATCTGAATAGTCAAATTTTTGAAACACTGTTCGTATTAGGGTCCGTTTGGTGCGTATGATAGAGAGACAAGATAGGATAAAATTATCCTATCCTGTTTAAATCCATTGTTTGGTGCACTAATATGATATGATATATTAAACCTATTACTAATCCTATCCTATTCACCTTTTGTAATTCTAATCCTTACTTTTTGTTGGGTTAGCAACCTGATAGTATAGACTTATCAACAACACGCGTGTTATTTTCTTTACCCTCCTTCGATTCCCAATCCAGCCTCTTCCCCCATCTCTCGTGTAACCTTCTTCTTCTAACATTTTTAGATTTCCTTTCTCTTTTGCTTACTCACTGATCACTACCGTTTCGATTGATCTAATCGTACAATTTTTTTCAATCGTTAATCATCATGCTTTTTTAATCAACAAATCCAATTTTTTTTTCAATCGTTTATTCACAGTTTTTGTTTGTCCTTCACTATAGCTTCAATTGATACAAATACTGTTCCTTTGCTTTGTTGTTCTATAGAAACATTTTTGTGCTTCCTCTATTATTGTTGCTTTCCATGCATCCTAATCCATATTAGGATATTGGAAAAATAAAAGTTCACGTTAATCGAAATACACAAAATTTGTTCTTTTACCAAAGAAAAAAAAAACACGAGATCTTTAATGTTCCTTTTAATTTTTTTTTTTTTTTAGTAATGTTCCTTTTTAAATTTGTTTATTGAAAAAAATCATGATTTTGTATCTTATTCTTATCATGTCAATAACAAGTGTACACCAAACATGTGATATGATAAAATAATGATATCATCATTTATATCATATGTGCACCAAACACATGATATGATAAATGTATATCCTATCACTATCATATCCCATCCTTATCCCACTTCTTATCATATCCTATCTTTATCATATCATGCACACCAAACGGAAAGGTTTTATTATCTATTCATAACTTTTTTCTCTTTGTATTATTGTTTTCATCTTGTATAAGCATTGTCCTGCTGAAAATTTCTTCTTAATTTATAGCTGATTTTGTTGGATAGTTAAGCGGTTGTTGTTCTCCTCTTTAGGCTTCGACCCTCTTGTAATGAAAAAGATTTAATCTCTAAAATATATGTTAGGTTGGAAGCACATTACATTATGATCTTGCGCTTGAGAAACTAAAATTTTCAAATATATGATAACATCAGTATACATTCTGTAGTTATTGTCTTCATGTGCGTTATGCTACATCTTATTATGATGTGTAAGATGTCATTTTGTAGTAATTCATTATAAAAATATAAATATTGTGAGTTATAATTATTTTGTTGTCTCAAAATAATCTGAAATTTGATCGGTAACTAAATATAGTCAATAATCATTTTAACTAGGATTCAACTTCGGGTTTCAAACAATTTATTTTCTAAAGGAAGTAAATATGTCAATAACCACTTCATTATATTTGGTTGTTTGTATACAGAAACCTATCATCTATGCTAATCAAATTATGGATTTTTCTACTATCTAACTATTATTATTATTATTTTTTTTTTTTCAAATAACTTAGTAGTTAAAAATTCATATGTTAAGGTGAATAAGTGAGGAATCTAGAGTTCGAAACTCAAACTCCTATATATATATATATATATATATATATATATAGGTGTCAATAGAGCCCCAAATTTCAAAGCCCACTTAAAAAAGCCCCAACCAAGCCCACTAAATTAAAGCCCCTAATTGAACAAAATTATTTGGGGCCAAGCCCACTATAAAATCTATTTATTTGTGGGCCTAAAAAAGCCCCATATTAATTATTTCAAAAAAAAAATTTCGGTGGTAAAATTTTCTTTTTAGGTGAAAAAAAGTTTTTTTTGGTGGTAAATTTTTTTTTTCCGGTAAAAAAAAAATTTTTTAGGTCAAATTTTTTTTTGGTGGTAATTTTTTTCGGTAAAAAAATTTTTTTTTTTTAGGTAATAAAAAAAATTATAAAAATTTTGGGGCTTTGGGGCCTTTTGATTTTTTTATTTGTGGGCTTGCATAAATGTGGGCCTTTTAATCTTGTGAATTTTCAAGCCCCATTACTATGTGGGCTGGGGCCAAAACTTCAAGGCCTCATGATATTGACACCTCTATATATATATATATATATAATATAATGTCTTAATCAATTGAGTTAAACTCACATAACACCAAATTATGTCTATATTACATATATGTTTAATATACGTACATCTACCAATTATGTTATATTATTTTTCAAAATACCTATACAAATATTTTAATCTATAAATACTGTCAGTTTATAGAAAAATTATACATGCATCCAATGATAATCCAATAATGTATCAACACATCATTTAATGAGATATGATAAGTCATGTGTTATTGACTTATTAAATGGTGTGATAATACATCTTTTAATGTATGTGCACAACTTTTTTACGTTAACATCGTATATTTGTTATCATGCGTATATTATATAACAAAGTATGATTGGAGATAGGTATAAAGTTTATTCGCGGTTCTTAGATAAGTTTATTCACAATGTCAATTTATATTAATACTAATTGAATCCTAAGTTTTCCTAAAAAAAAAAACTAATTAAATCCTAAGTTACGTGCTTATTATGTTCAACGGTTGAACTATTTAGAAGGCAGTTCAATTGGTGGTGTTAAATTACTAAAAAACATAGGTGGTAAAGTTTCTTATTCCAAATTTAGTTATAAGAAATTTTGACTTAAAAAAATAAAAAAATTGATTGACTAAATGTAATAAATAAGTTAAAGAAGAGCAAAAAAAAAAGACATGTTTGAGGTAAAACTAAACAGGTATCATATTAATAATTAAAATAAATAATAAAATATTATTTTATGTTTTGTAAGTACAACTCGATTGATAACTACATTGACATTAATATGTAGAGCTGAAGTTTGAATCATAAATTTTTTACTTCTCGACATTTATAGCATGTCACAAACTCTCAATCTAGCTAATAGGTTATAATTATATAACCAAAAAGTAAATAAATAAAAAATCATGATATATAAAATAAAAACTTAATGTTTTTAAAGGAAAAAAATAAAAAATAAATTTGTTACATTGGTTCCCTCGAATATTTCCTGGAATTAGTTGTCTGCATGCACGGAACTGGGGTGGGTGGGATGCGATGCTTGTTAGTTTTTTATGTGTGGCAGTTTACTTTTAAAAAATAAAACATAAAACAAAAAAATGGGGCATTCCGAGAATTGAACTCGGGACCTCTCGCACCCTAAGCGAGAATCATACCACTAGACCAAATGCCCATTCTGTTGACGTTTTCGTCCAATAATAAATAAAACCAATGATGTTTTTTCTATGTACCCTAAAAAAATCATCAATTTTCTTTTTTAATTTACACCACTAAAACACTCACTAGAATAAGTTTGTGAAAGAATAAAAAATCTATTCTATAGCTGTACAAAAATGTATTCTATATAAAAAGGATTTATGATAAATAATATATATATATTCTTATTTATTAATTTTGTTAAGTCTTAACCTAATTTTTTCCCTCCACTAATCCCTTATTAGGTTTGCAACAACTCAACCCTAAAATTTTGGCTCTAAATAATGTTAATCCTCAACCCTAAAAAAAAATTTCATTCCTATCCTGCTATGTCATCGTTTGTATAAATCTATCGTTTCTGTACACTTATTCTTATTTATTAATTTTGTTAGGTCTGCAGCAACTAAACCTAATAATTTCCCTCTAAAATGCTGCATTAGGTTAGCATCAATTTAACCTAACAAATTACATCTAAAATGTCTTTGAATGCATATTAAGTTAATTTTAATTATAATAGTATATTTATTAAGTTTGTTTGTGATTTTTAGTTAAACCTGCGCAACGCGCGGGTCAAAACTCTAGTATATATATATATAATCTAATTACTAAATATTTACTTTGATTCGATTAATAAACTTTAGACGATTACTGTAAAAAAAAGAAGAACCATTTCAGTCTCTAAATCTCACAAGAATCGTTTAGTTGAGAGGAGAATTTGGATTCCAAGGATGATTACGGTAAAAGTAAGTGGTGATCAGCAAACATTCTAGCATTTTAAAATAAAGTTGGGTGCAAAGAGAATATAATTGTTGAGTGAGTTAGAGAGATGATAATATTTGAAAAATGATAGATTGATCCTAATAGTCTTTTTTATAATATAGTCATGAGCCGTTACAATTGAGAATATTCTAAGAAACTATAAATCGTTAATTCAACAATGACAAAATAGAAATGGAAATTAACAATATAAAATACAAACTATATTGAATAGAATGGTTGTGAGTGTGTCTCGATATCTGATTTGGAAGGAAAATAAAAACAACTTTCTGAATTATGATGAACATTTTGAACTATGTCCAACTTTCTGAACTCTGACTTAGTTCAAAATTCTTAATGTCCTTTGATTACTTGCTTCTTAAATTGATTTATACTTTATTTCTGTTTTAGTTAAACACTTAAGAACACAAATTAAATACTAAAAAATTAATCAAAGTCTATTAAAGAATTAATCATCAAAGTTTGTTATATTTAAAATTAATTAAAAGTTTTGCCTCAACAATGACCAATGATAAAGAATAATGAAATATCAACGGTCTTTAGTTACATCTATCCTCCAAAGAAAAAAAAAAGTGTTGTAGATGTTTGACCAAATCAACCATATGTCGACAACAAAGTCTATTGCGAACCTATAAGAATGTTGAATTTGATAATAACCGCAATAAGCTCTTTTGCTCAAAATACGGGTACCGACAAAATAAGACACTCATCGATGCCAAGCTACAAAACGAGCAAAACAAAAGAGAAAAAAGGCAGTCACACAATAGGCACCAACAAAGGATGATTATGACACTATACGGCTGGAACCTAATAGGGATAAAGCCTAGCAGCACGGCACCGCAAGGAGAGTGGAGCTTGAAAGTTTAGAGATTACTTTCCCTAAATGCCACCTAACCTGGTTTCCGATGATACGTGTGCAAATATAATTTCCGATCCAATTGTACAAAACATTGATTTGATAATCAAATACTAGATAAGCCTCATACTGTTCATATTAAATATATAAAATGTCCATTCTAGACTTAATAAGTACATTGCAATTGAATGGTGATCATACACTATATAAAGGCATACTATTAATCAGCAAGAGAAGCTAAGACTGAGGATACAATATGCAGTGATCCAGTGATGACAATAACACCCTTTTCATCTCTTCTTCTGTTTAGAATCTCATTTGCCATTCTCAAGCAATCCTTTAAAGAAGACTCAGTAGCCAATATGGTCTTACCATCGGTCAAATTGCTTTCTGAGCTTACTGGCTGTTCCTTGAATAATTCTCTGTATTCTGTCATTCCATCATGACAAATGTCAGTGCCAAGCTCTTCAGAAGCTTTAATCCAAGAATCTCTCAACAAAGAAGCTGGTGCTGTTCGAGTTACAGCTCCAGCAATAGCAGCTTCAGTCAAAATAACAGTCTTCACATATGCATCTGAACAAATGCCGCAACAGATTTAGAGTTTTAGGAGTGCATTTTACACTAGTTTTATATGTTCAGCTAAACAAAAGCCTACATATTGCATCAAGTAATTTGACTTCTATAAAATGAGTGAATTTCAAATAAAAAAAAACAAAAAAAAAAACGGAATTATAAATTATAATTGGAGAGTAAAGTGAATGAAATTACAATTTTAAACTTCACAGCTCGACATATCTATGCTTTTAAATCATTTTACCAATAAAGGCATTATAGGCAGGCTGAAATTAGAAGTCTAAATGAATTAAATCAAGTTGACATTTTATTCCCTCATTCAACAAAGTTTATGAAACTATAGTTAATATGATTACATGATATTTTATTTTTCATTCAATTACCACATCAGATTAGCATAGTTTTACCTGAGAGAATCTCTCTAGCAAAACCTGCATGGTCTTTGTCAGACGCCATTGCAACAACAAAAGCTAATCGAGCCTTGGGAAACGCCATCCTTATTGTATTCATCAGTGCTTTGGCAGATTCTTTGGTGTGGGCTACAGAATGAATAGACATAATCATAACTATGGTGCTTATAAACATAAACTGTCAAACAGGTTACACTTGAATTTGCACCATATTGTTCATGATTTTACAATCAAATTCCATTTAATTTGGCATGTTTCATAAGTCTTTTACATATTTTGTTTAAACTACTGCTTTAGACTGTTTCATGTTTCATAACTTGGCATGTTTCATTAAATAATTTGACTCGTTTAAAAATGATTAAATTGCAAACCAGCAAAAATCATGTGTTTCAAGTAAAGAGTACTTATTTTTATATGGAAATTGAAAGGACTGACTGGCGTGAAATTAATCACACCCAGAGCATGATCTTGGTGGCCCTTTTTTCACAAGTGAGAACAATATGAAATATTAACAATGTGTCCAGTATGCAACAGAGAATTATCATATTTTCATGTATATCTTTCCTTTAAAAAAATTAAAGGATTTCTAGAAAAATTTCCAAAGCAAATGAACCCAATTTTTTTAAACAAAATCAAATCATCAGGTTATCCCATGGTAATAAAAAGAGAAGAGCAGTCAACCTCCATCAAGCAGTATTGTTGCTCCAGAAAGTCCCAAGGCCTTGGCTTCTTCAGATTTTAGGAGCTGACTCCTTCCAAGGAGGTATGTACGCTCTAACCCACACCTTATAGATTCATCAGAAATTCTCCATCCTAATCATCCAATAAACAATTTATATTGATGGTTATTACCAAAGCAAGAAAATTGAGACTTACAATATAAATTGGTTGATTACATAACAATGCAAAACTTTGGAGGTATATAACCCAAGGTCCAAAGGCTGCAATTCCACTCAAGACTGGCAACCCTCTTCTTCCCTTTTTCTATTATTTATATACTTTGTACCCTTATCTACCCTCTTTACTTATCTCTGTCTACTAATTATCTATTTGTTTCTAACTAATAATGTTGTGTAACACAATACAAGACTTTGATTTCATTTGTCATGGTTAGGGTCAAAATGACAGAGACCTGTAGGAAAGCTACAAAAATAAATGAGTAGGAGAGATAGAAAATACTTAAGCAATGCATGCACAAAAATGCAAGAGGCGTTATACCACGCATAATAGAATACACCCATGAAGCACAGACATGGGGACACTTTTAATGTAAAAAACATAGGACACGGCTATATATATATAATTAAGCAATTTATGAGCACAATTTATAAAGAGACAAACATGAGAAGCAAAATTTACATTTATTTAAATTCAGTTCTTTCAATCAACTAAAAAAAAGACAAAAATCAACCAAAACAAACTGGGTACTTTCAATTGCGAAAAATATTTTAAAACAAAATGATAAAATCATATCCTAGTCACTCCACATTGAGAAAATCATTACATAAGTACATTACAAAACTTGTTTTTAGATGAGCTAGGCTTAGAGGCTGATTTTCTCAATGCGGAGTGACTAGGATATGATTTTTTTTCATTTTGTTTTAGAATATTTTTCATAATTGAAAGTACTCAGTTTGTGTTTGTCTTTTTTTGGTTGATTGAAAGTACTGAGTTTAAATACACATAAATTATGCTTCTCGTTTTAGACTTTGTATAAATCATGCTCATAAATTAATTTTATTAATATATATATATATATATATATATATATATATATAGCCGGGTCCTATGTTTTTACATTACCGGTGACCCCGTGTCGCGTCGCGTCCTGTGTTTGAGTGAGTACGTGATTTATAGCTTCTGAACTAGAACGGCAATATATTATATTCATAAGAAAAGAAAAGTCAAAGGCCAAGCATAAGTTAGAAAATGTGTACCTAAATTACGAAGACAGAGTGCCACACAAGTAGCAGTTGCTGCATTTTGAAGTTGGTGAGCACCAGGCATTTGCAGCTTCAAATCATGCAACTTACAGGACTGCGTGAATAATTAAATATAGATTGAAAATTAGTTAACTAGCACAGCAAAGTGCTAGTAGAGAGGGGGGCTGCACTTCTTTGAACATTCAGATTTCAGATGAGTTATATCATACAATATAAGACATGTGATACCGTGACACTTGAAGCTCAAAAAGTTCTCTATTACTCTGTTATAATTTTGAACTCCCTAATTTTGTTGTAGATTATCACATTCAAGTGGACTATTACTCTTTTTTTTTTTTGTCAAGAAGTGGACTATTACTCTAATAAAAGCTTTAATGGTAGAACATTATCAATATGTTATGATATTTGGTATTAAGAATGTTTTTACATTATTGGGAAAAAATTGAGCAACAAATAAAAGTTTTCCTGTGATAATGTTTTTATATTATTTATAAAATATGCTTCGATCTCACTCTCAAAAGTTAACTCAAAGGATGAGGGTGCTCAAGGTCAAGCACATATCAGCATTTCACAGCCTTAGAACCTTAACAATATGGTAAACAAATGCAACTTCAATACCTACCCACACGCACAGCGTGGATCAGGGTCCATTGCCTGCAAAACCAGCTCTGATGTCATGTTAAATATGTTTGGATTTCACTACTAAAAGCAAGCTTAAAGGATAAGAGTGCCGAAACACATATAAGCACTGCATAGCCTGGAAGTCTTGGCAATACAAGACACAACAACTGCAACTTCAATATTATCTTCATTTATTGGTAAACACACAAATTTTGCCTTGACGTCTTTATTTAATTGTATTTCTGACAAAGGTTAATTATAATCCTGAGAATAATTCACTTGAATCAAATATGAAAATAAAATTTTGTTGCAAATATGGTTTATTATTCTCAAAAAGAATTAATGGCACAAAACATGACTGGTAAATCTTTCCAACAAACTTCATTCCTAAGAATGAATTTCCCATAAATGTGGTCTAGATGGAGACAAAAGATGTCTTGCACCCAACTACATCAAATTTAAAGAATGCCAACTACAAAATTGCACATCATATTGCCAAGATGCGAATCTTCAGTGGCCTACACTGCATTAGCTAAACTGAACAAACACTGAAAGCTATAGAGTACAAGCTCTTACCAGTTTCAAGTCTTTGACAATTTGTATTTCTATATCACAAATTTGACAAGGCTTGCCATTGAGTATGCTGAAACTTTTGACTGCTAAGTTATTCCCAGAGTCAGATGCGGATACTACAGGGGAATCCATGTTCACTGCTTTTTCTCGAATAATGTGCTCAATATGAGGGAGAAACGGCCCACCTAACACCAACTGAAATGTATATTTTAGTCAGTAAAACATAGAGGTGAAAATGGGCCTCCTTCAAAGTAATTTACAAATACAACAAATAAAAAAGAACACTAAATTTTAGTTTTCTACTTTTCTGCTAGTACAATAAACGAACTTCGAAATCTGTATTTATACATTACATATAAACAATACAAAAAAGGAAACCTTTGACTTCATCCTTGAAAAATGTTTCGTTGCTGTCACAACATTAAAAAATGCCACAGGACTAAAGATTAGAAGAAAAAATAATATTTTACATTGATCATTATTGGCTTTAGAACAAAAACTGCTAGCTTTGTGTAGATAAGAATTGGATGGAACTTGTTTACTAGAGAAAATGGATCTACATGCCAATTCACTCGGAAAGTTCTTGTAGTTATGAAAATTCATTCATGACGAAGACAAATGGATATACCATGTCAATTTCAGCATATCACAATAACATGAATATGAGATCTACAAAGAGATACACCTAACTGGGCAACCTTGTTTTATAATTCCAGCCTTTGCCATTGCAATAGATTCCAACGAACCCCCAAGAGCTGCCAAGTGTTCCTCACCTACAGTCGTTATGACTGCTGCAGCAAGTCCAGAGCTTGATATAATATTTGTTGCATCTCTTGCACCTCCTAACCCAGCCTGTCCATAATAAAATAAGGTTTTTAACATCGGTACACAAAGTAATAAGCACTAAGACGGCTAACGAGTTAGTCAGTAAATAAAATTGGTTTTGGCAGTAGTTAGTTACGAGTTAAGAGTTTATGTAGCAGCATTGAAAAGATCAGGAACAGGTTGGAATAAATGTCAGTTAACTTAGTTACTTTTTTTTAAGGACCATATGTTGTAAGGGAATTCACTCCCTGATCCTGCATCTCTGCATAATAGCCAAATTCAGAGTCTCTTCATCAACACTAGATGCTAACCCGCGAATTGTGCGGTTGCACGTGTGAATATATGCTTTTATTAACTTATTTAAGAATTATGAAATGATCATGATGATATATAAATAGAAAATGTAAGTTTGGTGGAGAATATAATAAATAGAAAGTGTAAGTTTGGTAGAGAATATAAGTTTACGCTAATCTTAAATATGGTCACAATCTATAATAGTAGCAAGCTCTGTTAAGCTCAAAGAGGTGTTGGTTTTTGTGTGTCCATATAACATAGCTCAAATATCATAATATCAAAACACAACTAAATTTGATGGTAAAACATAGTGAATTTTATTGGTTGAAATACATATAATCCCTAGGATTTATGTTGAACCCATATATAAATCAGTTGGACCTGTTTATATTTCAACTCGTAGGATTGAGTGTGAAAAACAATATACGAAAACTACTCAAGTCCTATGTCTGTGTTAAAAAAAATAAAAAATCTTCCCTTTTTGGTGAATTGTGTAAATTTCTAATAGCAGTGAATAGAAAATCCTAAGTGTAATCTATGTACTTTATAATGAGATGAGATGAAAGTCCTCCCAAAGAGTAGATATTAGCTATCTCTTACTCAACAACACTGCCAAACCGCCTCAAGGCCCTAAGAAACTTCAAGATAAATTGGTTTTTTTTTTTAATGTGACGATAAATTCACTTTGATGCCATAACCAATAACCATTTTTTAATGTTAAGATAAATTCTCTTTGATGCCATAACCATATAGACCAAAAATCCTCCAAGGCTTCCCTTCGTCCAAATTTTGAAGATTGAAACAATCTTATAAGGTGAAGGTGATACCTTGCAGAAAGCTTAACCATGAGAGAGTTAGAGATCACTTGAATTATAATGTCATTTTCCTGATGTGGTTTCTTGTAGTGTGATGCATATTAGCTGGCACCATGTCATTGGTGATTTTAATTAACTGCAGAAGGCCCAGATTAGGAGAAGTAGTGTAGAATTTTATATTTTTGGTTTCTTGATTTTCATTGCTTTTTATCATAAACCTATCAACGTAAGAGGTAGGAGCCAACTGTCCACCAAATGAATAAATTGAGTAACGGTATCATTATTGTGGGGTATGCAAAACTGATGAAACGTAACTTTGAGCATTGAAGGAGAATGAGTTGTTATTGAAAGATGAATAATTGTAAGGAAATAGGTATAGATTTTTTTTTTTTTGGTTAGGAAATAGGTATAGATGAAGCGGTACAAAGTGAAATGGCTTACATTTTCATGAAATTTGCTACTATTTGTCATTTTAAGATTTTTCAAAGTAGACACATAGGATTTTTCTTGGCATGGGAAAACCAAGCTTATGCGGAAAGACAACTGATGAGATGGCACCAAGACAATTTGAGGGTCTGGTTTAATTTAATGGGAAATGCTAACTGATGCCCCCGACACTGGTTAAGGATATGAAAAAGGAAATTATATAGTAGTTAATGAATTGAAATTGTATAATTAATTTATAATAAAGTCAAAAACAGTTTCCTTTTATGATAATAATTTCCTTTTATGGTATGCTTAACTAGTGCCCGGGGCACCGGTTAGCAGGACTCTATTAGACCAATGCTAACAATGCACTCGCTGGAGCAAGGAAAAGTGAAATTCAACTCAAGATTCTCTTGGTGAGAGCGATGACAGCAGTACTATCAGAAGAATTATCTGATATAAAGTTTGTAACAAGAAGTTGTTGGATGAAGTAAAATATATAACTAACCTCAATAACCGCAATGTCAACTTTCTCATCTGCAAACAAGATGAATGCCATGGCAGTGAAAACCTGAAATTGAAACATCTCCGTAAGTGATTTAAGTTGCAATGACATTATAACAATAATCCTATTCACTTACATTGTCTACGCTTAACATATTCCTAATCAATGTGCATTCACACCCAAATTTTCAACAAAATCTCAGCACAGGAACTCCTTAAGATAGCACAGCAATTTGATAACAATTTTCAACAGTTCAATACCTCAAAATGGCTTATGCAACCGTTTTCCTCTTTAATTGCTTGGTCAAGATCCTGCTTGATCCTATGAAAGAGATTGTTTAACAATTTCGCTGAAACAGGATTGCCAGATCTTCCTAGCAGAATGCGTTCCCTGATGGTCTGAATATGCGGACTGCTCGAGAAAAATAAAGCCTGTCGTCAATGATATATCAATCGTAAAAAAACTATGGATTGTAGACGAAGTTACAAGCTGACGTTGTTGCACTTATATAAAAGTAAACATTAAAAAACAACTAAAATAATAAAGAACCTTTACCTAGTATAACAACCAACAGAATAACCTTCAGTCCTCAGAATATTAGATATAAAAGCAGCCGTTGATCCTTTTCCCTTTGTCCCAGCAATATGAACGGCCTACAATTGCCAGAAACTGAAACACTTATTATTTATCACTTACTTACTTCAACGGCATAACATTAAAGTACTACAAATTCATGACCCTTAAAGGAACCCCCAAGGCTAATGAGAAAGACGCTAATGGCATATTGAGTGAGGCTCAATCTTGTGGATTACTGCAAAGGTCTAAACCACAAACCGTTTCACTGGTAGCAGTAAAGGTTCTAAATAAAGGTCTGCAACAGAGATCAAGACCATCTTATCAGGGCTTTTGATTTCTTCAAGACTACAATGTGACTATGTTTGAGAATGCATTTGATCTTGATCCCCCGCAATATCAAGGTTCAATGTGATAGGATTACACTTTTAATCACTAAAAAGCCAACAGAATCCAATAAATCCACTTTAGAAAACAACCCTTCAAAATTCGAAAGTTTTTTAATGCTGCAAAATCTTCATCATTTTTATTTAGATTATATAATTTCCTAACTAAAATTTTGTACTTCCAGTTTAAAAAAATCATAGTTGTCCTAACTGAATAAATCCACTGGTTATTTAGATTACATAAAATTCTTATTGAATATACAAGACTCTTTTATCACATAATTTTTTTTTTTAAATGCTAATAAAATACATTGTGTTATTTTAACATCAAAATATAGATACCGTAACAGTTTACATCTATCTCTCACTTAGGACTTGTTTCAATAAACAGCTTCTTTACAACTATTAGCACAAGCGCTATTTCTACAGCAAATATAACATAAAGTTAAATTATTTTCATATAAGCTATAAGCTGTGTTCATAAGCTATCCTGGATAACTTATGAAAATAAGCTCAAAACAGCTTATGAATTATGTCGCACCAACACTTCTGATCTAAGACATGTCTAGTATCCGACGTGTATCGTTGATTCATGTGATTACATTTAATTAATTCATTTTCTCAAATTATTAGCAGTGTCTGCGTGTGAGTGTTTCATTGCTTATATGATAAATAGAGTGAGAATGAGAATTTGAACCTTGAACTTTGAGTGAGGATTACCAAACCGATCCAATAACCGTCTCATTCTACCAAGATCAAATCCATCATTCGAATCAGTGCCTGCTCCAGTAGGAACACCAGATTTCTCGTAATTCTTCAATGAATCAATGTAATCAACTAAATCTTTCATTTCTGAATCCTCTCGGTGCGAACACAGTGTTCGCACGGAACGCATTTGCTTCGAGATTCCTCTCTGTGAGAATGATGAGGTTAGAAATGCTTTAAAATGCAGAAGCATGATGCGCGACTACAGTGAGGTTGAAGATGAGGCAGCGATGAGGTGAAAGTATTGATTATGCGGCGGCTCGGTTCGCCGTGAATGGGATAGGAGTTGGTAGTGGGAGCAGGTGCCGGTGAATGGAGTAAATTCAAAATGATAAACTGAAAATAAGACAATGGAAGAAGCAAATTAATAGTAAAGTAAACAAAGTCCTTTTGAATCCACTGCACAATGATCTTCCTACTCATTCAAAAAACATATCAAGGTTTCCCAAATAGGTTGTAGCAATCTTTTTCACTATCGGGATTCAAATGGAAAAAATCACTTGCAGCTTCCATTCCTAATATATTCTCAGAAATTATTGGATGTTAGATCACCATCCAAAACAATTTTCACACAAAACCAATAAAAATATTAAAAATTGCCGCATCGTTTTTAATTTACATGATAGTATAAACATTTTAATTCTTTTTGAAAAAAAAAAATTGACAAATATAAACATTTTAATTGGTTATCTAGACAAAATTGTTTTAGACCGATAAACCACGACCATTAAACTCTTACCCAATTTGATGAGATGAAGTATTTCTTTTTTGTGTTTAATTTATATACACTTTTGGGGTGGATTTTAAGTTGAAAGATCAATTAAGTCATTCACCGGTGAGCCACTTATTTTAACCGTTAGATTAAAATAATCCTATATGATCCCAATATTAGTTACTACACTGGATTTAAACTCTTCTCTTTACAATCCGCATTTTCTGTCCATCTCCTCTCAACTTCACCACCGTCCTACAATGAAGCACATCTCAATCTTCCAACTCTATCTAATCCAACCTTGAAGAAATCATCATATGTTTTGTGTTACTCAATGTTAATTTCAATTGAATTTCAATCGAAAATCATTTTTTTTTATGGCAGTTGTCTGTACAATTTTTTCTTCAAAATTTAAATATGGATCTCGATTATAAAATTGAAAACATCTTTCTAATTAAAAGTAATTTAAATAACGAAGATTGAGAACTAAACATTATTAAATCTTAAAACTCTTTTTTTGAATCACTCTCGGAAACACTTTTGGATTTGTCTCTGAAACACTTTGAAGCCACTATCACTAATTAGAAGGATTGTTGAAAAGCATTCGGTTACTATCACACTCTTGGATAAATCACCAATGATATTGAAGGATAGTTCAAGAGGATACGGTTACATACATATGGAAGAGACAGAAGAAAGATTGTGTGTGGAAATCTATAAATGTTCTCAATATTATTTTTGACAAATGTAGAATATAGATTGAACCCAACCGTGATATTTTTATGATCTACCGGCGAGGGACTTAATTGATCCCTCACCGTAGAATCCACCACATTGTTGGTGTATAAAATCTATATAATCTAAAATGTGTCGATCCTTGGACGTCATCCATCTCTTATTACCAAAAAAATAAAAAATAAATAAAATGTGTCGATCCCAATTGATATTTTTTTTTTTTGATCCAGCTTGACCTAATTTGAAAATTTATTGTTCTTATTTTAATTGACCGTAATAAATTTGGTCAAATATTTAGTGAGAATACTAACTTTAAAATTAAGTTAAATTCTAAAATAAAGAATAATAGAACTTAAAAAATTTATGTGTGATGATATTTGACTGTTAAGCAAATATACGTGGTTGTGTTTGCGAGTTTGATCATTTAACAGAAACATTATATTACATAATATATATACAAGTTATAATTTAATCATGGAAGACCACACTTATTTATCTTAAGAGAGATTTATAGCCATTAAACTATATTAAAAATGATTGAAATGCCTTTATAAAATTAAAATTACCAAAAGACCCCTTTGACTCAAGTGTGGATAGTCTTACTCTTTAAGGTCAAAATAAAATTATCCCATACAATAATAGATAAAATTAGTAAAATAAATAATTAAATAAATAAACAAATAATAAGTGATTGTTGGTGCATATTGATCTCGTTTCAAACCTTTCTCTCTCGGATTCAAGTCTCCGTTTATTTTTTTCTCTTTGTTACAACAACCATAGCTTGAAGCTCCTCCGCGTCAACCATGGCCGATAAAGTCCCTCCGGTATTCTTCTCTCCTCTTCTTAGATCCGATCTTCGTCAATTCAATTTCCACATTCTTCATTTTTTATTTATTCATTCAGATCTTAAAAATTCATCTATCAATCCTTGCATGCCCCTTTCCCATATTCTATATGTTTTCTTCTTTCTTACTTTCAATCATTTTCAAATTTGCTTCATTTTTTACCTTCCTGATCAAGATCCATCACTGGGTTTTTCAATTATATACGGCTTACTTGTGGATCTATTCATAATTAAATTAGGATTTTTTTTTTCATTCACATTTTGATTTAACAATTTAATGATACTTATCTGCTTGTTTTGATTTATTAGACACTTTTTAAGGTTTTTGTTACATTGCTGTCTCTGTAAAAATATAATTTTTATTTATTGCATTGCTGTTTGATGTTGATCTAATCAATGATTTAGATTTTAGATGGTAATACTGCAGAATGGAATATTAATACTTAAAGGTTGTATTTTTGGATTAATAAAATTCATTTTTGAGCTAAGTTTACCAATGCCATCAATTTTTTTGAATGGTTTTCCAGGTTTTATCAACAAAATGCATTTTCCATATTCATGTTATTTGTAACCCTTGTTGTCATTGTCAAATAAGTTTGTGTTGCTAAATATTGTACACAAGATTGTATTGTACATACACAGAAGATGCTCTAGAAAGTAAATATTGAAAGAATCATGATTTATGGTTCAGTCCCTTTTGTATGTCTCCACCAGAACACTCTCAAAATAAGAAAACAAGTTTTGTGAATTGTCGATAATCCTGCAAATCAGAGATTCTACTTTGAATATAATGGGAAAAACCATTTCTCTCCTTTGTTTCAAAGAATCTCTGATTGATTAAGATTGCACTTGCACATTGTAGCCATTCTTTATTTGCTCTGCAATTCATATTACTATTTGTATACAATATATTTTCCTTTGGAAATATTATTTTTAATTGTTTTTACAATATCTTTTTGCTCTGTTATATGACCTTTTTTTTGTTGCTCTTGGGGAAATGTTTAGAATGCTGGATCTCAAGGGTTCAACCCAGGCTTGATTGTTCTCCTAGTTATTGGTGGGTTGCTGTTGACATTTCTCATTGGAAATTATGCGCTTTACGTTTATGCACAGAAGGCCCTCCCTCCTAGAAAAAAGAAGCCAGTCTCAAAAAAGAAGATGAAAAAGGAGAGGCTGAAGCAAGGAGTCTCTGCACCTGGAGAGTAGAGGCACTGTACTCTAATGTTTTGTTGAATGTGGATTACCTTGTACTTTTTAAAGAAATCTGGTTCTGTGGTGTCTTAAGTTAACTTTCATGTTTCCATCCTGTGTTTTATTGACAGAAAGTTTAGCTATCTTAATTAGTACTTTAGCAACATATTTGGAACAGGTTATTTGGTGGTTTTGTTAATCATTTTTCTTAGACCTCTTTCTTACGGTATCTCATTTTCAACTTTAAATAAAATCCATTTTTTTTTATATATCCTGCTGCAAAATGAGCAAAGATATATTCTGCGGTTGTTAAGCAAAAATATGGTTCAACCAGACTTGCAGATTCTCCACAAAACAGATTGGCTTATGCTTTCAGTTTGTGCTTGTTCAGAGGCTTATCAATCCTTCCACAACAACCTCTCAGGAGCCACTCCTCTAATGCACATAATCTGCCACACTAACAAACTCGCAGAAATTGCCACCATCAGCAACACGGAACCCAAATTTTATACTCTGCAACATTCATTAGCAAATATTGTGATCCTAAATGGACCTTGCACCAAACTACTGTTATAATCAAATGAAGATATTATGTTCATGGCAGAACCATATGCTACTAGCACTACCTTCTACATAAAACAATACCTCACACCATCCTCCACCCTTTCATAAACCATTGGCTCTTGTATAAACCAAAACCAATAGCTGGCATATATATGCATGATTCTCAGACCCAGTCCCGTGAATTGCATATCTTCCTCTGGCTTAACATCTGCCAGAGACCTGTCAACTTGCTGAGATGAAAAATATATATTGCAAACTTGCAAAAATGAAACACATACATTTTGCTCCTGTTAGAACTGATAGAACAATCACTATGTTCTTTACGCAGCGGAAGTATTTATTAAGAATAAGCTATTTTATGCAAGATGAAACAAAACGATGGAATTAATGAAAAAACAGAGGAAGAGAAAAACTCTATGAAATTTTATTCACACTTGTGTCTCTTGTATCACACTATTTACATAGTAAGAGTGAGTATATATACAACAAGATGTTGTAACAAACTCTTCTAACAAACTAACTGCCTTGGTTAATACGCTAACCAAGTTTGTTACTAGACTCAGCTTCTGAACAACATCAGAAGCTACTGGACTCAGCTTCTGAAAACCATCAGAAGCTATACTTCAGAACCTGTACGTCAGGAGCTGATCAACAATACTTCAGAAGCTCCTACTTCAGACGCTATCTTCAGACGCTGTCTTCAGACGCACTCTTCACTTCAGACGCAGAATCTTTTATAGGGATGTTGTTTTAAAAAATCAAGAATAGTCTCCTATTGTCAAAATGTGAGACTCCTTAAACAAGATGGAATTTTGTAAGAACTCAAAGGCAGAACAATCAAATCTTTCCTCCGTACAACAACTTCCTATTTTAAAAGAAAAATCCTGCATGTGAAGTTGAGTCCTAGATTGGGTCTTGAATAATCGCTTGTAATTTACTATTACCATGTGCATCATCTTCCCACTCGTCTAAAATTTGATAGTAAATTTGACAAAAACAAAATTTATTAACATGATTATTTTTTATGCTCACCAAAATACCACTTGAATTGAATGAATACTATACATCTTTCGATAATACTCTCTTTTTAGCACTCTATAATACCCACTTTCTTAAAAATTATGTGGATAGCACATCTTAAAAATGAATCCAACATAAAGTGTTGAAACATATGGATTTCACCCAATAGATGAGTGAATTTTAGAGTGTTTGAAACAAAGCAATCTTAACATTTCTCAATGACCTATTATATATATAGTATATCATTTACGGTTGAGTCTTTGAAAAAATATTTTACAATTAATAACATTGATTTTCCAATTAAAAATAAAGTGGCAGGGTTAATTGACCATTACCTACCAATAAACAGCGACCAAATCAATATTATACAGGAGAACAGTACTAGCAAGATCGGTAAGAATTTATATTAAATATGATATATTATTCGTGTAATTGAAAAAAATAAGTATGATTTGTTACGATTTGAAAAATGTGAAGACGGGCATAATTTGCATTCATAAGCGCAGTAAAAAAAACGTGAAAACGGGCATTCCATCTAAACGTTGGTTTTCCATAATTTAGATTCATAGTTTATACACAAAGTCAAAATAAAACTTGTATTTTTCTTTCATCATAAACCAGCCTCGTTCCCATGGTCCATGCATTACCAATCCAAAATTCTTGAGTTTGAAAATAAAAATCTGAACTCAGTCACATGTGACTGAAATCATAGAGCCGGCAAGGCCTGATTCCTCAAATGTTGCATTACTTTCATAGTCCAGGCTTTTAGATGCACCAGGAATTGCATGAGTTAATTTGAATGGCTTTGACATTTCATGTAAGTTTAATCATTTTAATCGTTGTGTTATACAATTGGTATCTTCATCACAGTTTTGAATGTTATTAGCCAAATATGAGAGACTTTGGTATACCTTTTCTTTTTAGGGAAGAGTTTGGTATACCTAAGAAGCTATGAGACCTACGCGTTACCAAACTGCGCCACCTCCCTTTTGATAAGAACACATTCCTATATAGTTAGTAAACTTGTAGGATTTAGTGCACTGCTTTCTTTAAAGAAAAGTTTAGGTGAATTAGGCTCCTAAGGTTAGAGCAAACCCCAAGACTCAACGAACATTTACAAATCAGCTATAAAAAAAGTTGTACACCGACAACGAGATTGAACTCATAATCTTACGAATGAGTCAACTTCTTACCAACTAAACTAACATTCATTTGTTGATTTGATGTACTATTAATACAAAGAATTTCTACAAAAAGTAATTAAAAATATTTGAAGAATTCTATGTTCTGTAGTGTCGTAAGCTAACTTTCATGTTTTCATCCTGTTTGTTATTGACTGAAAGTTTAGCTACATACATTAATCAGTACTTTAGCAATATTTCGTGGTTTAAATCATCGTTTTTCTTTCTAATTGATGGTAATTACATTATGTTTGGATGACTAAAGGGAAATATGAAGTGGGGGAACATATGAAGGAAATCACCTTTCTTTCGTATAAACTTAGATACCCGTGCTTTTGTATACTTTGCTAGTGTGGCAAGTTTAAGACGAAGTGTTTTAGGTGGAAAAATAGAAGCATCATCGGTGAACACATCGCTCTAAGAGTTTAGTTTTGAGCTGGAAAAACGATTTAGGCAAAGAGACATTAAAACCAATTCTAAAAGTATATCCAAATCCTCTTGAGAGTTTTGTTGTTCATTGTGATGTCATCAAACTCGAAAGATTAGTCGTTGCAATTAAACGGAAATGATATCCCGTTCACAAAAAAAAAAAAAAAAGTATATCCAAATACTATAAGATACATAACTCAACCACATTATCCTTAGAATCCACTTCAAGGCATACCAACCTTAGCATGAAACAATAAGCCTTTAACACTGATCTGCTTAATGCCCAGTTTCAAATCCAATGCGAGTCCTGCCACAACCTCCATCAGAACTATCTCGCATTGAAGATCCAAAAATAGCTCTCACAGTTCCTCCCCCACCTTCCAAGGCCTTCTTATCTTTCTTGACCTTGGTCAAGAACCCATCAAGACCAACTGAATCAGCTTCTTCACTCTCAAACTGGACCGGCCTATCCCGCGGAGGTGCCCTTTCAGAAGCCTATGTAAATCCTTTGTAAACATCCTTCTTCGGACTGCACAGGTTGAGAAGTGTTGTAAACATCCTTCTTTCACTACGCGTGAGCTTTGGCCCTTGCGTAGTAGAAGGCAAAACAAGAGCAAGTTCCTCACTTATATCACGATCGATAAAACTACTAATCTTTCTATTCTTTCCCATGGCAGCATCCTTAGCGTCTAACATTCTCTCGTTCTCCCTATTCTTTTTCCTCCACACACGTATCTTCTTTGCTTCTTCCCTAATCTTCTCGGAATAGTTACTTTCCCTTTCAACGGGAACAGGAGGAGGAGGAGCAACACCAATTATCTCTGACATTCCTTTATCATCCTGGTAGAGACTATTCTCCCTGAGTATCTCGACAGAGCTAAGATTGCTTTGTAAGCATTCTTTATGCATAAGCATGAGTTTGGTAGCTACCTACAGAATGAGAAACAAGTTAACATAAATGATAGAAGAGAAAAATGATGCTGGCATACCTCTTTAGTGATGTTGGCATTAGTAGCAAGTTGATAATTAATAGGGAGAGAGTACAATTCATTCCTGAGAATCCTTTCTAAGTAAGCAAAAGAAAGTGGCTTTATAGTTTGAGTGAACCAAAAGAGAATGTCGTCGACAAGTTCTTGAAGCATTGGGCGGCGGGGGTTAAAGTCACATAAGTGATGAATGAAGACACAACGCACCCACAAATTCTCCAGGAAGAGGAAAACAAATACCTGGGATCAAACTTGGGATGGGACGAACGAGTGAAGCGGCAATCAGAGATTTCTTTTTAGGTTACGCGATTACTTGATTTAGGGGTTATTAGGAGGGTCATCAGATTTCCTATTTTACTCTTTCGCGATTATTATTTCTGCACCAACAAACACAACACGGTTTTATTTTAACAATTTATCCTTTGTAAGAACTTTTATTACTTCTTGATACAAATCTATTATTCCATTATCTAAATCGTGTTCTTATCCACAAAAAAGGTTGTACATTACAGCGGGATGCAATCTACAGCCTTGTGAATGAGTTAATTTCTTATCAACTGAGAAATTTCTATGCAATAATTAAAAATATTTGACTTTCACTGAAATTATCTATTTTTATCTTCTTTACCAATTAAATAGTTTTTTTAAAATAATTAGATAATATTATATAACTTATATCATCTTGTCGGTTAATGTAATTTAGGGTTAAATTTGTTTTTAATCCATATAAATATACAAAAAACAAAATTATTTTTAGTCTCCCAAAAGTTTTTCATTTTCACTTTTGGTCCTCTTATTTAACAAAACATGAATAAAATATGATTTTTATATTTTTGGAGGTTAAAAATTCATAATTAATTTATGTTTTGTTAAAAAAAATCTTTTTTTTTAACTTTTAGAATATTCTACACATTTCTACATAATTTCATTATAAAAAAACATGATTTGACTTAAAAATAGGGATCAAAAGTGGTAATTGAAATTTTATAAGGACTAAAATTAAAAAAAAAATAATTAAAAGAACTAAACAAAAATTTAATTTATTTATAGAGACCAAAAACATATTTAACTCAATAATTTATGTCATATTTATTAATAACAATCAAAAGACATATATCTTAGTGTTTGTCTTAAAAGTATGAATTAATAATTATTTTAAACTCATATTGGTACAATGTCAACTCATGTTAACATTTTAAGTTTTAGTCGACCTTTATTTGATGAGAAGAAAAAGTGACGTGTATATTATATTGAGTAAATTACACTCCCCTCCCTTCAAAGATGCTTGAATTACACTCCCCTCTCCTCTTATGTTAAAATATAGAGTAAATTACCCTCCCCTCCCCTCAAAGATGCTTGAATTACAATCCCCTCCCCTCTTATGTTAAAATATACATTCCCCTCCCCTCTTATTCAAAACATATTAGAAAAAATTTCATTCCCCTCCCCTAAGAAAAGCTTGAATTACATTCCCCTCCCCTCTTATGTTAAAATCTACACTTTACTCCCTCAATATATATATATATTTTTTATTTTTAATAATCTAGCAAAAAAATAATAATCTAATACACTTCGAAAAAAACAATATTGCAGGTCTATTTTAACATAATAAAAAATTGAATACATATTTTTTTGCTATTTTTTATTCACAATTTCATTAACATGTAGTTTTAAACCCTATTATAAAATATGAAACAAGCCAAAATAAAATTAAAATATGTGAAAAATTACTAACGACAATAAACCATGGTTATTTAAAAGTTAATTTTAAACTCTAAATTATAAAATCAATGGCAAATATATTTAAATTTAATTATCATTAACATTTAAATTATAAAGAAATGAATTAATTTTTCTTAAAAGGTGGTTTAAAATTAATATATATCATAAAAATATTTATTTATGTTAAAATAGATTAAAGTGTAGTGCATATTTAATTATCAAGGGAGGGGGTTGTAATTCAAGCATCTTATAAGGGAGGGGAGTGTAAATTTTACTTTTCAAGGGAGGAAATTGTATATTTTAACATAAGAGGGGAGGGGAGTGTATTTCAAGCATCTTTGCGGGAATGGGAGTGTAATTTACTCTAAAATATACATTCCTCTCCCCTCTTATTCAAAACATATTAGAAAAAAAATTCATTTCCCTCCCCTAAGAAAAGCTTGAATTACATTCCCCTCCCCTCTTATGTTAAAATCTACACTTTACTCCCTCAATATATATTTTTTTATTTTTAATAATCTAGCAAAAAAATAATAATCTAATACACTTCGAAAATAACAGTATTGCAGGTCTATTTTAACATAATAAAAAATTAAATACATATTTTTTTTCTATTTTTTATTCACAATTTCATTAACATGTAGTTTTAAACCCTATTATAAAATATGAAACAAGCTAAAATAAAATTAAAATATGTGAAAAGTTACTAACGACAATAAACCATGGTTATTTAAATGTTAATTTTAAACTCTAAATTATAAAATCAATAGAAAAATATTTAAATTTAATTATCATTAACATTTAAATTATAAAGAAATGAATTAATTTTTCTTAAAGGGTGGTTTAAAATTAATATATATCATAAAAATATTTATTTATGTTAAAATAGATTAAAGTGTAATGTATATTTAATTATCAAGGGAGGGGGTTGTAATTCAAGCATCTTATAAGGGAGGGGAGTGTAAATTTTATTTTTCAAAGGAGGAAATTGTATATTTTAACATAAGAGGGGAGGGGAGTGTATTTCAAACATCTTTGAGGGGAGGGGAGTGTAATTTACTCTATTATATTTGATTTTCGAGAGCTGACGTGTAATTGATTTTGGCGTCACGAAAATGAAAAACAACCAATAGCATTAGAATTGTACGTGTTAGTGGATATTGACTGGTGACCATGTGTAACAATCAATCAATTTAAAACAAACCGTGCTGCAAACTTTGGATTCATTTTTATTTGTAGATTTTGTACAATCACTCACATCTTCAACCATGGCCGATGACTTTGAATTCGGTGATAAAGTTCCTCCTTCCTTTGATCGCATGGTACTCGTCTTTTTCTTTTCTTACATCTGATTATCTTTATCATTTCATTCTTTATCACATCCATCTCACACGCATACACTCTTTAGATTAGACATGTCTTGGTGTTAGACAAGTGACACCGTCCAACACTGACACATATAGTTAAATTTAACTATGTGATCTTTTTAAATTATTATCGGTGCTAGCATGTCAAGGTCGTGTTTTGTTAACACGTCTGTTTTAATTGCTCTATGTTATATCTGATATGAGATATGACCTTATTCAAGTTTTTTCTTTTGCTCTGGGAAATGTTTAGAAAGCTGGATCTCAAGGGTTCAACCCAGGCTTGATTGTTCTCCTAGTTATTGGTGGGTTGCTGTTGACATTTCTCATTGGAAATTATGCGCTTTACGTTTATGCACAGAAGGCCCTCCCTCCTAGAAAAAAGAAGCCAGTCTCAAAAAAGAAGATGAAAAAGGAGAGGCTGAAGCAAGGAGTCTCTGCACCTGGAGAGTAGAGGCACTGTACTCTAATGTTTTGTTGAATGTGGATTACCTTGTACTTTTTAAAGAAATCTGGTTCTGTGGTGTCTTAAGTTAACTTTCATGTTTCCATCCTGTGTTTTATTGACAGAAAGTTTAGCTATATTAATTAGTACTTTAGCAATATATTTCGTGGTTTAAATCATCATTTTGCTTCCTAATTGATTATACTTACATAATGTTGTTTGGATGAAGAACAGATAAGTAGGGAATGCATAATGATTGGATGAAGAACATAATGTTGGCGAATTAAACTAAACTATGTGAAATGCAATCTCTTTGAAATTTTAATATCATCGCTACCTCATGTGCAAGTTTTGTAACAGCAGCAACGAATGCCAGAGAAAAAATGCAAATATTTTATCATAATTAAGCCACCTTTCTTTGTTAAAATTAATTTTACACTTTTAGAATCAATTCTGAGTCTCAAAAAGTGGATTCAAACATACACTTAATCGTCTGATTTCCTATAAAACCATTCAAGTTTATTCAACTAAATTTAGAATATAAGATTCCAAGAACTACTTTTTGTTCTCATAAAACACGTTCTAATGAAAGATAGTATTCAATACATATTTTTTAATTACATCCAATTTTTCGAAATCAGGAGTATATTGTACTTACAATTTTTCATCTCTGCAGATAGCAGATCCCATATCTTTCAATTTACTGTTTACCTTACCATGATAACTCGTCTGCTTGTTTCAGTGACTGATAAACCCTACCTTAAAAAAATGACTGATAAACTGTCGGGTAAAGAATTACATGAATGACAATGACAAATCAATTTGTTTAATACAACCTTTTGGATGATGGCTTGATTTTAACCATTTTAGCTAAGAACAACAAATTTGGACTTAATTACATTATTTACATACCAAAGATAGAGAAATTTGATCAACTTAAAATAAACTGCAAGGCAAAATTGCCCCATAAAAAACATGAGAAGATGGAAGATAACTTTTTAATGGAGAATTCCCATATTTAATACCAAGTTAAATAGACACTTTCGTTCCCCTAAAAAAAAGTAGTTACTTTCGTTGTGGTGACAAAAATTATGACACCTGTATAGAAGAGAAAGGTGTCTATTAAAGGATAATCATATATTTACATTTTACGGGTCTAGCTTATTATTACTTTTAATGGATGGACAAGTATTATTGAAATATAATAATATTGAATTATAATAATATAAACTTATTGGTGTCATTTATTTAGTAAAATATTGAGGGATTAAATCCTAATATAAAAAAAAATTATAAATTAGTGATGTGTAACGCATTCCCAAAGGAGGGTTAAATTGTGTACTGGATACTCTTACGTTAGACTAGAGATCAAACCCAAAATCTTCTTATCTCTCTATCTTTTAACTGCAGCACCCTAACTATGAGTCTAGTTATATCCCAAGACATGGAGAAGTGCTGACTTAGCCAAATTAACCTCTTTCAAACAAATGTCAACTGAATGATCAAATGAAGTCAAATCTCTAGTAGTGAACTGAATTCCAATTAAAAAACTAGTCATAAAACAAGAGGCCGGAGACAACTTGTTCTATAATAAAACAGGTGCTAAATGCATTCATTTGCAATGTAAATATCATTCTTATTGTTTAAGCAGCTGGCTATGGTGGTTAACGTTATACTCCTTTTAATATTAATTCTGAAAATACTAAGCACAAGTACATAACCATACAGGAACCATGCCCTTAATAATAATTTTGATTCATTCAGTTTATTGAACCAAATGATTACCATAGACCACAATAAACAAATACATATAATACAGAACAGTAGGAAAACAAACTGAAAATATTTATTTATACCAAATCCAAAGAACCAAGATGCACTTTTCAGCAAAATCAGGAGAGGAAAAAGGGAGCAAATGACGGTTCAACAACGTCAAATCATATAGAGGCAACAGTAAAATACACAAGAATAGCACCTCCAAGATGAGGAAGAACTTTCTTCAGGCCCCACGACCCATGGTCTGCTCTCCTGGGGGAATCATAACCAATACTGGTTGTGCATTGAAGCCAGGATGAGGCACTCTACGGCGGAGCTCACGACCTTCTTGACAAAGAGCACAGACATGACAACAGACATGAGTTGCAAAGTCACATGCCAACTCATAATGTTCACGCTGCTCCTCATCTTCCAAAAAGCTTCCGCAGCACCCACATGACCTATTAAGTGCTTCACAACTTCCCTGATTTTCAAGGATCACAAATAGTTAACACAATAATTGATGATCCTTCTCATAACATGACAATATATGAATGCAATTTATGTGTTTGAGAGAGATAAAAGGGGGGTGACAGAAAGGCAAATCTCATTTCTCTACTAATCTGGAATTTAATTGTATACCTTTTCATCTATGAATTACTTTGGGACACACTGTAACTAAATATTTAAGCAAATACAAAGTTGATGGTGAATACACTTGAATTTAACCTGAACAAAATTTAGATAAAAAATATCCCAATGATAGGACTATTTCCATGGTAATCCATAAAAAATACAGACAAAATTATCTTCATAGAGAAGACTGCAGATTAAGATTACTCTCAATACAGAACACAAACTAAAACGACTCAGTACAGGTTCACCACAGCTGATATATGATATCCATTGGAATGGAACTACTTGGACAAGGTTAACAACATACTTCTGAACAAATACTCTTTGCCATAAAGACTAGAAAAATCTAAGTTTCACCACCTAGAATAATCTAGAACTTATGTATTTGCTTAGTCATTAAGAAGTAGAAATATCTAAGTACTAGCACCACTTAGAATAGTCTAGCACTGCCACTAGAAAAATCTAGGAATAAACTAGCACCATCTATGTACTTACTTAGCTAGAAAAATCTAGTAACTTATTTACTTAGCTTATCTATTAAGTTTAAAAGCCTACAAAAGGCACATCATGTACCATAGCTTTGTATCAAGTTTGAGTGAATAAAATTAGTGTGTTATGCATATGAAAAAAATTTGGATTATGATATTTTAAAAAGATAGAGAACAAAATATGTGAAGAATTCAAATGTTCCAGCTTAACATAGTTGATAATGAGAATATTGCAATCTTTTTGGATTTGATTCCATGGATGTTTATCATTATACACATAGAGGAGGAGCCGTATGAGATGAAAATCTCACGTACGGTTCTGGAACGGAGATTCTTTGAACCGAATGACGACCATAACGGATGTCGGCTCAATCGGAAGGAAATTATGCGGAAGCTTTACAGAATTATTATGAGGCTATGCGATTGGAAATTGATCCCTATGATCGAAGTTATATACTTTATAACATAGGCCTTGGACACACAAGTAACGGAGAACATACAAAAGCTTTGGAATACTATTTTAGGGCACTCGAACGAAACCCTTTCTTACCTCAAGCTTTTAACAATATGGCCGTGATCTGCCATTACGTGCGACTATCTCCACTATAGAAAAAAAGAAAAGAACGAACAACTGCACTAATACTAATAAAAAAAAATACTAGACAAAAAAATAGGCTTTCTACATGTGTATATATATATCGTTCGAAACAACGATTTTTATGAGCTGTAGCAAAGAAAGAAACTTCATAGAAGTCAAAATATGAAGAAATAGAGAATATATATGCCTAGATACTTTTATTCTATGGATAAAAGATCTAGTTGATAGAGGAAGCACCGTAAAGATCAATTAACAAGGTTATTGGCCGATACAACAAGAACTGCTTACCTATATGATGATAGATTAGGAATCTACTTTGTAATAAAGTTGATCCCCTAAGGTTGTGAGCAGCGGTGTAGTATCAGATCCCAAAGATAGTAAGTCTTTTCTTATGAAGAAAAGTCTTTCTCAAAGATTCTATAGAAATTGATATATCATATATGAAAGTATATGATATATGAAATCGAGATAGTAAAAGACCTAATTTGCATGTTGGGGAGTGTCTAGTTGTGATATACAGCATGTCTGCTGCTAGTGTCAATGATTTATTGTTAAATTATATATGACAAATTTAAAGTACAAGGGTTGATCGGTTTAAACAAAGTCAAGAAAACAACAATAACTTCTTGCAGCTAGGTATTCATATTATCACATTTTAAACATTTTGAGAGGAACTGGACCAGATCAAATACCAAAAGACAAAAGTACATGTGCTGTAATATTCCCCTATAAAAATGAATGTGTGTGACAACAGCAGCCATATAGATGGATTGCAATCAATTAGAACACTGAACTTAAGGGAGAAATGTATAGTAGCATAGGGCATTCTAAAGGCCTTGACCTCTCTACTCTACACCTTAGACACCACCTACTTACCTACCCTCTATATGCTACTCCTTAGACACCGCTTACTTGCCTGCCCTCTATACGGCTATTTTATTTCGCATTTCCTTGTAGCTTACATGTTACCACAGAATTTCCCCCAATTTATCACCGTGGTATTTTAATGACAGTTAGTTATTCATGGTCATGGAAACACCTTGCCCACTCAATACGGGCGTTAAAAAAATCATTTTGAACTGAACAGCAGTGCATTATAAAATAATCAAACTTTTGACCACAGTTTGGGAACCGAGCTATTAGTTTGAAATCAGTTTGTGAGCCTAAACTTTATCATAATACAATTCAGTGAACAGTGTAAATAGTAAATACAATTTCCCCATAACAAATCACAATAGATTTCATGATATATCATCACTACATAATAAGAGGCAAATAATAAAACAGTAACTAACCTCTAAATTGAACCTGCGACGAATTTCAGTACGGCTATGATATGAAAGCCAGGGTGCAAGACCATTCCAACCAAAGCATGAATTCCCAATCACATACAGTCCAGAATAATGCAAACAGTGATTGCCAAATGTCCCAGGATTAGAATCAAGTCTCTCCTTATTGCTTCCATACAGCACACAAGGAGCCACACTCCCAAGAAGACCTAGCACGTATCCAGCTCAACCATAAGTAAAAGCGGATAAATGTTTTAGGGACCCATATTGAAAACATGTCAAATAGAGCAAGCGGTTCAATATCCAAGGCACTTTTGCTTCATACTAATAACACCCATTTTCTTTTATTTTCTTTCATCTATTTACCCAATAATATAAAAAAAACAACCAATGTTATTTTGATATAGAGAAATTCTAATATGGAACACCTTCATAAGTAGTCCAACGTGGACTAGTACTTAAAAAATGATTAAAACTCCAATGATGAACCACGCCTTCTCTTGGTAGTGAATTTTAATGGTTTTTCTCATTTTTACCATTGAAATAATGACTTAATTGATATCAGTTTGTTCAAAACATCGGAAAATAAATATGTAGCGCGTATTAAACCTACATCAATCAAGTCACCGTCTAAGCCGTAAATACCAGAAAAGTCATAGTTTTATTGTTGAATAGTATCATGACGTTGGAATTTCTGATAATTTTACGTATTGTCCATGGTGGACCACGTACGAAGGTGATCCATAATAGGATTCACCTTTGATATAATGAACATTATAAAATCGTTTGATTTAGGATTATGGTCCTTAATCCTTACAGAGTCAAAATCCACAGCATAGTAAGGTTAAGCTGACATAATAAAAAAAAGAATCCAAATTCAAATCAACAAACAGCGCATATCATATCATAGCTAATATCTTTGCAGCTGAATTCACATAAAGGCATAATCTTTAAAATATTTTTCCTAACAAAGGGTTGTATTGTTGAACATGAAAAATTGAAGCCTAAAAAACCCCCAATTTGATCAACTGAGAGAATCATGATTATTATGAATATGAAGAAAATGAAAGGGACATACAAACTTCAAGATCGCTGCTGCAAAAGTGATCGTTTTGGCCAAGACAGTTGAAGACGGAGGAATTCCATGGAGAACGAGGAATGGGCTGACCCATGACGCTTCCATGGCCCATAGGAAGCCCATCGGCGGTCCATCCAAGATAATGATCTTGCTGCTCGGTTGTTTGTTCAGCTTTGGGAGGTTGTTGTTGTTGTTGTTGTTTGAGAAGAGGACTTGCCTCTTCTTCTTCCTCGCGATTGAGTTTTTTCTCTTCCGCCATTGATGATTGATGAATTGATTATTGGAGAAGAGAAGAGAGAGATGACAAATTTCAGAGAAAAGAGATGTCGGTGTGTCAATGTAATTAAATTAAATTATTTATTTATTTCTATTTCGAGCGCGTCAACCCATTCCTCTACCTTCCTCCTTAAGATATCGTTGCTCATTTTTACAAAAATAAAATAAAATCACGCATATATTACGTTCAAAACTTGATGAAAATTTTATTTTATTTCCAAAATTTTGGATATTAATTCACTAAAGTTTTTTTTAAAAAAAATATTTCTTTTACAGTTGATAATAAATCCAATATATTTGATATTTATGGTGATAATATAGAGCGTAGATAAGATTTTTTTAATTTTCTTTTTGTAGTTAACCTTTTTAGAGAATAAACTACTATAAGTGAACTATGAGTCTAGATATATAGCACAAATGCAAGTGCAAATATGTGGATATTTTAGTACAATTGTGATATTTTTAAAAAAATAATAATAACATTTGTGATCAAAACACAAATTGTTTATTCACATCTTGATTTGGATCATCTACATTTCTACTAAGTTTTCACAACTTTTCTTTACCATTATCTTTTTTAGGATATGTTTATGTAAAGTAACTCATAAGTATTTGCATGTATTCGTAAAATATCTTAAGTCACTTAGATGAGAATTAGTGAATATTATCGTTATAGATAAGTTTGATGAAAATATATATATACAGAATATCGATATTTGACATAGGTACATCAATATTTTGAACTATTCAAGTTTTACAGGTAATAAATCTTGACACAAGTGATGGATAAGGGAGAGCCAAGGATCAATTTTTAAACATTATTTGATTAAAAAAAATGTTCAATTGGATCCACAGCTTAAAAATAAATTCTCTCACAATAACACATGCTCTAACTTGATACGCTCCTATGAATATTGTATGGACTAATTCCAACATAAACTATAATATTGCAATGTGTAAAACAAAAATAACAAGGGCTAAAAACAATTTTCTCTATGCTCGAAGACGAAAATCCAATAAAAGCCTATAAGGACTAAAATTGAAGAAAAAAAGAGAATATCATAGAATATAAATTGAACCTAGCTATGCAGATCATGATAAAAGATTGCCACAAAAAAGATCATGATAAATATTACAATTGCTCCATTAAATTATATCGAGAAGAAAATAAATAGTTTAACAAATGAATATACACCAAATCTTATATATCGCATGATCATAAAGACCATCCATACACAAGTACAAAATCTAGGTCACTTGTAAAGCTTTTCATCCATGGAATTTCTTAACCTGCAACGCAGAAGCATCAACAATTAACATTAACATTTGTAAAAAAAAAAACCATTAACATTAACAATTAACGATAAGATACATTTGACTGAAAAATAATAAAATATTACTTTGACTTAATAGGACTTTTAGTCCTTTATTTCAGCAAACTAGCCAAAATAGTACTCCAACATTGGAGTATATCTTGTTAAATTAAACTTTCTAGCCCAAAGAATTCAATTGTAAAAAAGACCAAGCAAATGAACCCCAACATTGGATCGCTGTTTATTTATAATCATTTGGTTTAAAATTCAAAGACTAAACAAATAATTTGAGAAAGCTTAATTTAAGACTCCAAGATACGACAATGCTTCCAAAGTCTTCAACTGAAAAGAATATAAATTCATGGAATTATTTACCACAAACAATGTAAGGCTAGAGATAACCACAAACATTTACATGATGAAATTTATGTATAGTTCATAATCAGAAGAATTTTGAATTTGAACTCAAATCACATCTAGTGCAAAACAAAATATTCAATCATTTGTCCCAACTTCCGTTGGTAATCGGATCAAACTTTGAGTAACTAAGAACTCCTCATACTTTATTGATTGTGATTATGCCAATTTTCTTATATTGCACCTTCCAAGTTTCAAGAGCGTGAAGCCATTAACAATTGAGGCTTTGTCCGAGAGTTTGAAAAGAAATTAAAATAAGAGCTTTGAAGATAATTGGAAGAGGAAATGAAGGGGAAGAATGAGTGGTCTCACACCTTGCATGCTTGTTTGATTTTTTTCATTGTACATTAAAGTATATTTTTTTAGGGAATTGTACATTAAAGTATAGAAAATTAGTTTATTGATTCTATGAAATAAAAGAAAATTTGTTTAATGTTTAGACAATCAATGACGTTTTTTTCATAAGAAATGGTTTTTCTTAAAGTATATAAGAGTTTACAAATAATGATTTGATTTTAAAAAACAATCACTAACTCATTAATTAATAAGTTTCGGTACGATATTTATTTTCTTAAATAATGAGATTTTTAACTCATTAATTAAAAAAACAAAAATCGTACATAAACTCTTGAATTTATCTATAAATAAGAGAAGCTCTAAAGTCCTTTTATGGTTTCTTTCGGAAGTCGAGAGATGGTGGAAGCTAATGATCTTTTGGAGATGAGTTTTTCGGATGTGGCTCAGCTATGGTGTTAAGGACTGGGAGTTTATTTTTGAGGGGTTTTTTTCTTTGGGGGTGAGTAGTGACGATGGATGGTGTTGGATATCGTTTTTACAGGGATCGTTTTCGTGAAGGAGTCTGTTTTAGGTGGTGACGTGTATTTTGGTGGGCGTTGTCCTCAATGGTGTTTTATTTTCGGGTGTTCCGTCTATATATGACGTCTTTTGTTTGTATTCTTAGTTGCATCGGTCTCTGTTTGTCTTGAGCAGAGATCAAGTTATTTGGTAAAATTTGCTCTTAAAAAAAAAGAGAAGCTCGAAAAGTTGATTTCAATTCTTAAATATCTATAGGTATGTAGTAAAAATATTCTTTACTACAAAGACGAAAATGAGAATTTTACTTTTTTTTTTTACTATAGTGAGAATTTTTCTTTCTTCTTTAACTATCCAATTGTTAAATCTCTGGTGTTGAATGACTTGTTTTTAACTAACGATTTGAATTTAATCACTTGGTTATAACTCTAAGAAGTTTTTTTTTTTTTTTAGCTTAATTAAAGTAAGAGCTACAAATATATAACTATGTGACATGTTTTAGATATATGTGTGTGTGATTATGAACAATAATACATCTAACCACCAAGTACTCAAAGTAAAATTGCGCATCGCAATTTCTAATATCGATCCCTTGCTCTTTTAAACGAAATAAAATCTCCTAGATCATGTAATGATAAATTGATAATGAGTAGTTCATTTTAATTCAAAACTTGCCTTCTGTTTCATGGTAGCATCAACAACTGTTAGACCCATAGCTTTGGTTGCAGCTGCAGAGCTCTTGTCATGAGCTGAATGAGGCTTACCATGGGAATGATCAGGTGGAGGCACAAACGAGTGAGTCTCAGGACCTCTATAATCGATCTCATAAATTTCTGAATCCAATGCCTCTGATTCCCCTAAAATTAAATAACATAACACCAAGAAACAAATTAATAATATTGTAAAAAATAAAGTAATAATATAATATAAATAAAATATAAAGTATAAACAAACATACACAAATATTTAGAGTTTACGAGGGTGGTGGAAATTGGAAAGAGGTTTTGTAAAATTAGGCAACAAACCTCTAGAAAAATAAGGGAGGGTGAGTATGAGAAAGAGAAAGAAGCTCCTGGTGATGAAGATGGAGGGTCTTAGATCCATGTATGACATGCACAAATTTCTTGAGGGTTTTTAAATAAAAACTAGTAGATGTATAAGAAGAAAATACTAAGATTATTGGGTGATTTATAGGGTGGAAAGAAAGAAAATGAAAATAGAAGAAGGTGTTTTAAGGAGTGGGGACTAATGTATGCAAGTTCACGGAAGAAACATAACTACATGGTCAAGGCAGAACCAAGAGGCAAAATACCGTTGAGTATAAATTTCATTGTTTTATATTGTCATATTTCTTTACAATGTTGAAAGGAAAATGTTGTGTATGCTTCGTTTGAGTGTATACATCTTGAAACAAAGAAAAAATAAAGAAAAATAAGAGTAATATGCGATACATTAATAGTTTAGTGATATGATAGAAAATGAAATAAATAAAATATGATATTGAATGAATGAATGACTTTTTTTAAAAGGAATGAGTGTATGAATCCTTGGTTGATATTGAAACTGTCACCATCGACACAGCAATAAGTTGTGAGGTATCGACGTGGATGTGTTGGTTTGTGACATTAATGCTGCCATAACTATGCCCATATGCATCTCATTTTTAACTTTTTAGCTTAGTCTGGAAGAACAGTTTTGAAGTACTGATTGAAAACAACCAAGGGCCAATTTTTTTCTAAGAAATAATATTTTTAATTTCATTATGAAACTATTACTTTTTGGGTTGAGAATTGGAATAACCTTTGGCTAGAAACAGATTTTATGATGGTTCTTTTAGCTTTCAAATCTGCCACCTTGATTCCTTGGACTACTAGAAATAGGTGGGAGAATTGTATTGAATTAACAAATGGTATGAATTTTCGGTTACACATAAATATATATGGAAGGCAATAGTTGTGCTGACAAATTAGCAAATTTAAGATTGGATAGAGCACACTCCTAATATTACTAGGTCTGAATACATTAAGAATAGGTTTGGTTCACTACCCTACAAATTTATAAATGTTTAATAGGTTTCAGCCTAATCCCCGTTTCTTTTTTATTCCCTCTTATTTTAAATATATTTAGATGGTGCTCTTTGCATCATCAATTATTAAAAAAACTGTATTAATCTGTTTTAAATGCCACGCCTCTTAAATATTTGCAGAAGTCCATGATAAAGACAAGGCTCAAAGTTTTGGAGGCTTTACTTTCACTCAAGTCTAATCTAAAAGAAGTAACACTTGAGGTTAAATAATCCAAGTGAAGGCACAAATGAAATAAAGAAAGATCCCAATGATGAGGTTAATGTGTATTTGAACATTTATATTTTTAATTGCTCTTTGGGATGATTTTGCAAGTGTTGCATATCCTTATTGGGTTTGAGAGAATTTAGAGTTTGTTGCTCTCTTGGATTATTGGGTGAACCGTCATTGATTTATTTATTATCAAAGGTAGTCTTTTATTATCATATTGAATCGTCACTTGACCTGTCACTCTCCAAGAGAGTGCAGTGCCTTTGCTCAATTCATTTGTTTGTTGCATCTATTCTTTTTAACTTGTAACTTTGATATATCTTATTGGTTTCATGTTATTCTTTCGCATCTCATGAGTGTGTGCCACTGTCATATGGACAAAACAAAAAACAAAAATTTCATATTTGCTCTTCCCCTTGTCAACCCTTTCAAAACTTGAACCAATCAAATACGATTTATAAATTTCACTACTCCCCTCTCCTCTATTAGTTCCCAACCAAATAGGCATAAGTAAAAAGGTGTGGTTAATGTAGTCCTTCTTTTCTGTATTGTATTTTTTTTTTTTCAGTGTTAATGGACTCCTTCTAAATTGAAGATCAAAATATGGTAAGAACTTCCCTTCAAAAAGAATAAAAATATGGTAAGAACTTCTTCCAAAGCAAAAGGCCCACGCTTTTAATTCAAAATACGATTACATGTTTGGTTTGTAAAAGCGTCTACATTATATAACCCAATTTTGGTTCTTAAATGACTTTAAGTAGGTCTACCCTTGTCTCTTTTGGTTCAACAATTGTTCCAATGGCAAAGTCAATTAAAAAGCCAAAGTGGATCATACCGTTAGAAACTCTCATTTTGACCCAATTTTGATGCGTTTTGAAAAAACTGCAGTAGAAAACAACATTGAGGAGGAGAAAGCTATATATTATAACTTTCGCATTATGAGGTATTTTCACATCAACAATGTCTTCGGACGCAGAAATGAAACTTCAATCACGGTTCTAAACATACCATTCGTTGAAAAACAATTCTCCATCCATCATCTTCAAATCATTGTATTTTAATTTTGTTTCTTGACTGAAATGTTGAAATTGTTAACATGAGTCATTATGAATAAAGAATCAAGTGTCTCTCGAGAAAAATCATCATAGAATACAAAATGAATGTGATATGATAAAAGTTTATTGTACACTTGATATAATAAGGTTAAGATTAAGTTATCATATCATATCAAATATTCAAACACAAGATTAGAACATTAAATGTATCATATTTTATTATATGTCTTTGTTATCCTAACTACCAAACAAACTCTAATATGTTTATATACGAGAACTTCCTAAAAATTATGATATAACCCTTAAAGCTTTGTTTGGGAGTTTGAAAGGGAGGGGAAGAAAGGGTTTTTCGGAGACAAAAATATAGGGAAAAATTGAGAAATCTTTCACATTTTTTGAAAGAGTATTTTTTTTAGAGAGTGATTTATTAATACTTATGATTAATATATTTTTTATTTTACAAATATTATAATATATATTAAATTTGAAAAATTCACTTAAACCCTCTCAAACCACCAAAAACTCGTCTCTAATACAATTTTTCGTTTCCTAAATGAGGAGAGTTTTATATTTTGAAGTAAAATAAGCTCTCCAAAATCCCTCCTCTCAATGTTCTCTATTTTTTCCACTTACTCCAATTTTTTTTCTTTCAAACCCTCCCCTCTCTTTACCTCCAAACTCACAAAGCCTAAGTAAATCTTAATGAATCAAATCCAGATAAAACATCATTTAACTTTCTCACAAGAATAACACGAGGGAGGGAAGCGAGGAGTTAGCTTTTGTTAGATTAGAAAATATTGTAGCGAGAAGAAGGGGGGGTGGGGGGGGTCTCATCAATAACCTTCCTAAGAGCTTAACTTATTTCTACTTTAAAAATATATTAGATTAGGTGGGTTTGATTGACTTGTATAGAAGTTGTTCGTCAATTTAGGAAGATTGAGGGAGGTATATATTCTGAAAAAGTTAGATAAGTGGATAAAAGATTTGGCTTTGTGAAGTTTAAAGATGTCAAAAGTATAAATGAGATGATTAAAATGTTGGCTAGGCAAGTATAAGACCCAAAATCAGTCTCTCTCATTTTAATAGGGGCCACAAGAAACAATTTTGTGGCGCGGTATTATTCCTTTAACTCTTAAAACGACAGTTATTACAAAGTAAATTACCTCCATAATTCGTAAACGAAATCGTGGTTGCTAATTCGTACGGAATATTTATTTCTTCCTCCTCATAACATTCAATTTTCCCGTTTGGTGTAATACCTCATTCAATGGGATATAAAGTAAGTCAATAGCAAGTTTAAAAATACCTTCGTCAGGTTCAAATATTCCGTCCATGTCAATAAAAAAGGTTAAAATATTCCGTTCAGTGGTCCATCAAATGAATGAAACTTAATGGAGAATTTCCTCCGTTTTAAAATGAGTGTCGTTTTAGCACTTTTTTTTTTTTAAAAATGAATGTCACTATACATTTCTAATAGAACTTTAATTTTTTCTTTCAACATTATCCTCAATAAATACTCAAACTTTTCTCTCTCACACAATTTTCAAAGCAACTTTAAGTTTGTCTTTTTTTTATAAAATAAGGTTATTTTAGTAAAATTGATATGACATTTAACTACTTTATTCATTTCTTTAATATATGTACAATTAGTTAAAACGAAACTCATTTTGAAACGGATATAGTAACTTAATTACCAATGCATGGGCATAAATGGACCACCTATTATCAACAAGTACCAGTAATTATCAACTTTGCTGTCACTTCATCTAATTATAAATGCAATTCAACAGTATCACATGCCACTCAAGAAACGGAAAATTCAACGATTCATGAATGCAACTGATTACTGACGCACATGGATTTTACTTACATGAACTGGGTGGAATATATATATCACTCGAGGAGAAGGTAATATTTAAGTTTGTGCCTAAAGTTCAGGTCAATCCTAGGTTCTAAATTCTCTTGCTATGAATATGGTCCTGGAATACATTTTAGATTCGTTTCACAAGGCAGTAGAAGAAAGGTGGTCCTCGGCAGAAATTTTACGGTTAAATCCGCTTATTCCTTCATTTATAAGGAGTTGATGAGTGTGATAAATCTAGGCTCGATAGAGACAAATGTCTTCAATTATATTTGGAAGAGTCCGGGTTTTCGCTCTAACAAAATTACTAGACTAACAAATTCATATCCCTAGTATCCCTTTGAAATTTGGGTCTATATTGATACAAATTGATCTTAGAATTAATTGATTTTGTAGAGTTGATTTCGACTAAAAGTGAATTGAATATCAAATGATTTATATTTTAATATATTCACGTAAAATTTGATTGAACATAAAATTCAAGACTAAAATCAACGGTAGAAGTTAAAAACTATAATTATAACTTCAAGTTAAATCGATCGATTTTGTTCGAGAACATAACCAAAATGAAACCAAGTAGCAAGTGGTATGAATATTTTGTAAAACTTACAGCCAGTTTGGAATGACAAAAGGCATACAACAAAAAATTGTATGCTCACATTTTAGATTATGGTATTTATGCAATTTATACTGTAATGGCTACACATTTTTATTAGAAAACTTAATATGATATACAAATAGATCTAAAAAATTGCTTTACTAACAAATAATAAAAATCACACTCTAATTAGTGAAGTAGCATAGAAGCCCCCTGTTATTTACTTTATAATGTTGTAGTTTCTCTGTGCATAACAATAATTATTTGTTTTATGACTAAAAAATAAAATATTGGCTACGGAACAAAAGAAAGAAACACAAGTATTAAAAAGGAGATGAGACCTCATGGTCATAAATATATTTTTGGATGTATTAACTTTGCACTCAGTAGGAAAGTTAGTCAGAGCATCCAAGGTTACATTTGGACGAGTGCTATGCTGTCTCTAATGCCTTCAAAAGACAATCTTATTTTCTTTTATATTTACACTTCCTTTTCCCTTTTTATATATCTTTTTTCTTTGTCATTGAATTATTTATCACATCTCCTCTACTTTTTCCCCAATATATCAGAAGTTAGAGAATCATTATTCTAAAAAAGAAAGTTTCCAAATCTTAGTCTGAACAGCGTTCCTGTATTAATTTAATCAAAAGTGAAGTATGAATAAGGCTATGTTTGGGTAGGCTTCTTTGGAGCAAGAAGCACTTCTACAACACCTCAAAAGTAAAAATTGAGTTTTCAATCATGTTTGGTTTAGCTTTTCAGAATTGCTTCTATCCTCTAAAAACAATTCTAAATAAAACTACAATTTCTAGCTTTTGAGTTAACAAGAATCAATTCTCCATTAAATTTTATATTTTGATTATTAGAACCAATTATTTTCCTTTATTGTCCTTTATCAATTCTCTTTTTTCCTGTTTATATTTAATTTGAGAAATCAAATTTAATCAAAAAATTTAACGAACCAAATTAGCCCCATAAAATATTTATCAACATGAGTTACCAAGTTTTGGATTTTTCTTTACGGTTTTTTCGTTCAGTTTTGCTGTATTTTTTTCATTTACGCTACATTTTATAATTTTTGCCAACCATCTCTATTATTATTTTTTTTTAAAAAAATCTCTATTATTATTTAACTTTAATATATTTTATCAAAAAATATAAAATACATAGAATAAATATTTTGTCAAAAAAGTTTAGATTAATGATCGTATTTATTATTTTTTAAATTAATATATAGAAAAAATTATTTATTTACATTAAATAATATATCTACTTTTAATATTGATCTGCACATACATTCAACTATGTCCATTTATTTTTATTTAGTTATGTCCATTTTAGTAATTATACATTCAAAAGCAATTTTGATCAAAACTATCCAAACAACATTAATTCTGTTTAATCAATTCTACGTTATTGTATCCAAACATAAATCAATTCTCTCAAAATCAATTCTAGTAGAATCAATTTTATCAGAATCAATTCTGTCAGAATCAATTATATCCAAAGTTGAACCAAACACACACTAAGATCAAAACAAATGAAATTATTAGTTTGATATTTATGGAAACAAACAAAAAACCAGCATGTGAAAGTTAATTGCAGCAGATCTTAGTAAGTGCATGTTATTAACGATTGTTAAAAGGAGATAAGTAAGCAAGGAAAAAGAAACTCAGGCTTGTGTAAAAAACAAGCAAATCATTAACTATAGCTACCCTTTCCCATTGAACACCGAAGGATTCCATTGCTTCTGCAAAAAAGAAAAACTTATTCCCACGTATATATAATATTCTCAAAAAATCAATTCTTGTTCCACTGAGGGTGCAAAGAGTTACTAGTAAATAACAATTAATTTATTAAAAAAAATATTTTTGCAGAAAGTAAACTTATTAAAGATTGTTGGTTACGAGGGAGTTCGGAGATCGTCTACGTTAGACCAACAACAATCATACAAATGATTTGAACGACAACTCTTATACCATTGTTGGTCAGGAAGATCACCAATATTAAATCCAAAGCAGTCATATAAGTAAGTTAAATATTACACCTTTAACCAAAAACCTTAAGATATTGAATTTATTGATCCTATCAATTCTAAAATGTTCAAGGGAAGTTTTTCTATTGAATGTAAAACATTTAACTTACACTACACAACAACAATATTTTATAAATTCAATATAAACTATGTTATTTAAGTATTCCTAAATATAACTTCTCTACAAGAAAAGTCTATTATAGTCACAAACATAAATGAATGGTGTTGGGCACACACACATTAATAGGTTTTTTCTAATAACAAAAAAGAAATTTATAATAAAATCATTTAGTATTTTGAAGAAAAGTTTTTTTTATATCTGTATGACCAAATAGTGTTCATTTATGTTTGTGTCCAAACAAAAATGTCTCATTCTCTTTGTAAGAATAAATTGTCCATGAAAATAAGTTTAAAGGGAAATTTGAAATTCAAACATCAACCTCTATAATTCAAATTCAATGTCTTTACATAAATTCACAAGGAAATATCTTGAAATTACTGGTACTGCTTTTCTCGGTAAAAATTTGAATTTGCAAATAATTTATCAAATATTTGTCAAAAATTTGGAAAACAGCAGGTCCAATATCATCGCTTAACCAATCATTCCCTTATGAAAATAAATCTATGTCATCAATGTATCAATGTCTCTAGAACTCAATATCATCCAAGTATTTTTCCCAACCACAAGACGTCAAATGCCAGTACTGTAACATGATGATTTATATTTGTTTATTTAAATTTAATATGTCAATTTTTTTTTCTAAACATATCTAAAATGTTAAATGTAAAGTTGTGAATAATTGTCTGCTCCTACTTTTTTTAAACGTACTACACAATCTTTTTACGTTACCAGAAGACATAAAAGTACTAAATGAAATTGCACAGCTTCAGGTGTATAAAGCAAACACTTATATCAAGCAAAAAAAATAAAAAAAATCACAGTTTACTATTATTAAATTGAACTGATTTTCAGAACTATATTCAATTCAACCCAGTAACCATTAACAGAAACTAAACAAAGAATAAAACAGATAAAATAATGTAATAATGGAAATTAATTAGTTAATGAATTAATCAGAAAGTATGTGGAGAGGAGAAGAAGTAACAGCAAAACCCAACCTAGTCTTTTTCCACAAATTACTATTTACTTCAGGGTCAATTCTGTAACTTACTCTCGCCGGTTCCGATTTACACCGAGTCAGTACAACAGGACGCGCCACCGCAGAATCTTCTTCTTCTTCTTCTTCTTCCTTTTTTACCCTTCCCTTCAACAACAACTCTTCAACATTCTCCAAATCCTTAATCAAACCAATTCTTTCACCTATGGAATCTTCTTTATCAGAAACCGATTCTCTCTTCTGCGATTGAGAACTTGATTCCTCGTTATCTTCAATGGAAGTAGACTCTGTTTCTTCTTCGTTTCTCAAAGGCGAACTCCAAAACTTGCTTGCAAGAGATGAAGATCTGTAAGGAGCGGATCTACACCTTGTTAATAACAAAGCGTTTTTGGGAGGAGTAGAAGCAATAGCATTATCAACAGATTCAACACTAACACTAACTCTATGTTCATCTTCTAGGGTGAAATTACTGTTTCTGTTAGACTCTGATTTAACTGAATCTTGTTTAGGTTTAGTTGGTTTTTTTCTACGGAAGAAAGCCCATTTGGGCCAAACGGGACGACAACGGCATGGGTTGGGCTTTTTAATCCACCAGTGGTGACTCGGAGTGGTGGAGGATTGTTTTTGTTTGGTTTTTGATTTTGATGAGCTACGTTTGGCTCTAACTTGACCCATGCAAGTGACTTTAGGAGAAGAAGGTTCTTGTGTAGTTTCAATGGTTTTTTTGTTGCGAAGAACGAACATGGGGCTTGACCTTGACCTTCTACTACTTCTACTTCCTGCATTGGTTCTTAAGAATCTCATTAATGGTGGTGGAAATTTGTCTGTACGTGCTGGACTTGAAATGCTTTTTGTTGTTGATAGCTTCATCTTTTTTGGTTGGTTTCTGAACTCACTTGTTGCATAAAATGAAGAGTTTTGGGTTTGGAGAGAGATATGGTGTGTTTGGTTTCGAGACCTTGCTTGCTTTCTGCAAAATGCTTTTTCTAAATTTTGTTTTTTTGCTGTGGACTTTTTTTATTTTATTTTCATCTTTGCATTGCACGGATGGGTGGGGTGCTCTCAATTATTATATATTTTTCTCTATTATAATAATACTTGTATATTGCTATTTAAAGGTTGCTATTATTATTTTTTACTATAAAACAATTGTGTGTTAAGTAAAATTCAAATAACAAAATATCTACAGGTACTATAGAAAAAATCAATATATGAATCATAGTATAACTATAAGGTGATGAGACAGGTGCATCTTCGGCGAACTAGACATGGTCTTAAGTTAAGTTGTTGGATTTGGCTCTCACTCATGACAGTCTTGTCTCCATGTTTTTTTTATGGATCTTCTTCCTAACCATATGCCATGCTGTTCCAGCACAACAAATCTACCAGTGGGGTTCGGTGCAGTATTAAGTACTAAGTAGCAAAATAACTCAGGTGTTTTTAACTTTACAAGAGTTGGTAATTCGAATTTAAGATAATGCAAGACCTCTATTTTACTCTTTTAAAAATATAATATAATATGATTAGTTTCATCATTAAATCAAATATAATATAATATGATTTATTAATTTATAATGAAAAATATATTTACGCATGGTGCAAGACCTCTATTTTACTCTTTTAAAAATTCCTAATCAAATTAAATCTTTTGTCAAGCTTGCATCCAAAGTGTTTTATGACTCTAGTATTGACAAGGTTTCCTGACTAGTTTCTTATAAACACCCACATGAGACTGTAGATGGGAGCTCTATTGATAACATTGGTCGTTTTAGTTATGGCAGTCTTCTTAAAAATTTGTCAAGGGGTTGGATTTTTGGCTTTTACAAAAGAGGTGGTTTTACGTCAAATATAAATGTTGAACTTCGGGCTCTCGATCTAGTTTACACTTATGATTCCAAAAATACAATTTGTAAAATCAAATTTTCGTTCCGCAATAAATTTATCAAAGAAAGAGTTCCACATATATTATGATTGTTTATTATATTAGAACCATGCTGACTAAGGACTGAAACATTGTTCTTGTTCATACATAATGGGAAGGAAACTCTTTCGTCGATTGATATGCCAAATTTAGGGTTCTTCTTAATAATGAGATTAAAGTTTTTTTTATTATTTTTGTCCCCTTTATTATTTGCTAATATCTGCTTAGCTGATACATCCAAGGGTATCTTTAGACCAGTTTTCTTCTCTGCCTCGTCTTCTTATTTATACCCATTGATTAAAAAAAGAAAAACAATAGTTTACTTGTGTATTAGAAAAAGCCTCAAATTTATATTAGGATATTATTTTAGATTAAGTATTTAAAATAAAAGTTTAAGATGTGTGCATCGTCATTGTAAATTTGTTTTACTAAAAGAACTCCATCATTTTGCTACTTAATATATATAAACTATTTCGAAGATAAACTTAAACAAGTTATATGATGTGGCAGAATATTAAACTCTCATTGGATGTTAGTGTACTTCTTTAAAGTCTTAAATTAATTTTTGCCAATAAAAAACTCTTAAATTAATTCCAATTTTCTATTGCTTGATTTTAATGTTCAATTTTAAATCTATGGTCAGGGCCTTTTAACTTTATTTGTCGATATTACTTAACTTTATAATCCTATATAAAGTGATTGGATCATTATCGTTGAGTAAAAATTTGGAGATTTTAAAACCATATAATTTTATATACGTAAACAAATTGAAGAATTGAAGACATAATTTTATGGAACTTGTGATGACAAATAATACTTCTCCAATGAAAAAAAAAAGCTTTATTACATGGTGGAGCTACGTGAGATCAAGATGCTCTGAATACATCAATAATGTAGTAGTTATTCTTGACTGAACCCAATTTGCTTTTGTATAGATAGATAGATGTGGATTGATGGACATTGGATTATTTTGTAACGAAGGTAATAGAAGAAAGAAAAAAAAACAAATGTTTCGGACAATCAAGTCCACTCATTCGATTAAATGGAAATGTTTATGATTGGATTGTTGATTTTGCCTTCCTTTTCTTTGATGAAGCATTATTGACCGACTAGAAAGTTCAATTAAATTAAAAATCAGATTCAACACTCCCACAAAATTATCTAACGTATCATCTTACGTTCTCCTGGCATTGTTTTCGTCTATCCCTATCTGATGAATATGAATCTGGGCTAGTTTCAGAATAGTCTTTGAGGCCAGCTTACATAATGGAATTTACCTATGATCTTAATTATTTAAAAAAAAAAAACTCAATTTTTTTTGTTTCTCACACACTCTCACGTAAAGGTGGTACATTATGTGTATGGAGAAAAAGATGTCAATAAAACATTTACACAGTGCAATAAAGGATAAGCTAATAGGCTTAAAAAAAGATAAGATAATAACTATTTAACAGTTAACACATCAGTTACGAAAGCATAAAAGATTGCTTAGTTGATTAAAAAGATTGCTTAAGAAGAGTCATTCACTTGTGAATTCATTAGATACGGGTCATTCTCTCAACTTAGTATTCCAACGGTTGTTCTAACTTCTATGTACGCCATAATAAAGACGAGCTTGAGGGTGATAGTCTCCCAAAATTAAATAGTGCTTCTAGAATTGCAAGCTATTGCCTTATATCAAACACTATCAAACCAAGCAATTGAACTCAAATGATTAATAAGTCATAGACAATTTATTCAAAAGTATCTTAGTCTGATTCTCAAGTACAACAATTTATGATTAAATTTTATTTACCTTTCAAACAAACTCTAGATTATCACAAACTTTTTCCTCTGAGAACCGTATATCATACACCATCGATCTCCAAGCTCAAACATAATTTTCTATTGTTTAATGTACATTTCCTTTTCACCGAAAGCACATCAAAGGTAAAATAGATATATTCCACTTCCATACATTTTAGTCACGGTTAGATTCAATTGTCTCTTCATATTAAAATAATTTATCAGCACAGCTTAAATGATTTGCACACGAATGTCATCCCTCAGATAACAACGAGTAGCCATTTACAGCATTTTTTTGCCAACTATTATTATACTACTATCATTGTAATTTGATTGTCAAAAAAGAAAATAATGATTGTAATTTAAGGTGTGGAGACCAAAGGGTATTGAATAGCTTGCGAAAATTGGACCAAACAACTACGATTTGTTATGGGGTGTCATGAATTATTGTTTCATATAGAATGAGAAAACATGAATCTAACGTAAAACGTTAATACCCCACCACTATGATCTTATTATCACTTTCCGTACGTACCATTCATCTTACCATACAATGAGTCAACCAACACTATGTTCAAGATTCGTTAACAACATTTTTTCCAACCCCATCTTCTTGCAAGAACCTCCCAAAATCTGAATGCAATATAGCAATTTTGGAGTGTATATCCCTTGCCTTGCGGGAGGAGTAACCCCTAACAAGAGAACATAAAGTCAGAAGCTTTTCAGTTTTAGGTACTTCTCTAGGTGCAGGTTATGGTGGGAAGGCTTGTTAATTTTCATATGATGGGAGAAGCCGCATTGACTTGTCATAGCCGGTACTGCCAGTTTTTTCATTTTTACACTTGTACCACAAAACTAAATATGAATGTATTATCTAATTATTGTATTAAATATGAATTGCGCTTAAACTCCTTTCAAAAACAAAATATGAATTGCGCTTAAACTTTTTTAAATAAACATATACACGTTTAAAAAAGTTCATTATTTAATTAAATATATGCAAAACCTTCTCTAAATATTCTTTTTAGCAAAAAAAACCTTCTTTAAATATTACGTTACTTTATTTTTTGAAGGCTAAATATTAAGTTACTTTAAAAGTGAACTGAGTAATTTTTTTCAATGTTAAAATAGATCTCAATTAGTTTGACCTAAAATTGAGTTTGAAGTCACGAGCTCAAACCCGAATAAAGAAGTAATCTAACAAACTAGTTATTAACATTTGTTTGTTAAAAAAAGGGTTAATAGTGTTTTTAGCCCTTGTAATATACCCCATTTCCGGTTTTCGCCCCTGAAATTTTTTTTGTTTGATTTGTGCACTTGTAAAATTTTTTTTTTCCAGATTACCACCTTCGTCCCTCCAGCTCACCAGATGAGCCTATGTGGATTTTCTTTTTATTATTATTATTTTTTCACTTGCCACGTGTATTAAAAAAATTAATTTAAATTTGAGATAAATAATTTTCGTTTTTTTAAATTCAATTTTAATTTAAATTAAAACAAAAACTCATCCCACTCTGTCGATCTTCTCCTTTTCTCCTTTGTTCTTGCTCTTCGCCATTTTCACCCTCTATCGATCTTCATCCATTTTCATCGATCACTGTTGCTGTTCGTTTTCATTTTCTTCCTCTTATGCGTTTTCGACTTGAGATTGAAGTGGGTATATCGTATTCGTCATCTTTTACGTATTTTTAGGGTTCTTGAAATGGGGGGAAGCAAAGCTTCAGCTGTTGGGTACCCAATTGGAACAAATTTACCGAAGTGTGGCTGTAATCAGATGATGAAATTGTGGGTATCAAATACAGATGAAAATCCAAAGAGGAAATTTTGGAGATGTCGAAACTTTTGGGAGGTAAGTTTTTTGAAATCGTAATGTATTTGATTTGTATGTATTTTGTCTAAAATATATCGTAATGTATTTGTGTAGAATGATTACCATTGCAATTTGTTCATATGGGATGATGAGCTTGAAACGCCTAGAGTTAAAGCCATGCTTAAAAAACTGGCTGCAAAGAACAGTGCAGGTAATGATGGTTTTAGCAACATTGGTTCCAGTACATTTCAAAATGCATCCTCAAAGAATGATGTATCCTCAAAGAATGATGTAGTTGGGTGTGAAAACTGTGTAATGATTGCTGATTACTTAAAGCAATTTGGCAAAGAGATTGGGAAGGAAATTGGGATTGAACTTGGAAAATAATTGGGCAAGGATTATGTGAGTGAAAGTGCCTCTAGGAAGCATCTGAAAGCTAAGCAGAAGTTGCAGAATGAAAGAAAGAAAACTTCTATCCTATTGTTTGCAGTTGTGTTGTCCTGGTTTTTTTTTCTTGTTGTATTGAAGTTTATTTAAGATGTTCAAGTGTATCAGTTGATGTAATATGGTATAATTTATCAGTCTGTGTAAGGTTATCTAGCTGTTGTAATGTGACATGAATTGTACTAATTTGATTTGATATCAATTTAATGAAAATATGAATTAAGTTGAAAGTTTGATATCAGTTTAATGTTTAGTTTGGTTACATTTAAATGAAATTTTGATTTCAATGTAATGAAAGATAATTGAAATGATAATAGATAGATAGAACATAATTGAACTGGTAATAAAACTGATAATAGATACCATAATCATGCACATAAAGTGCTTCAAGTCATTACAACTTACTACAATAAAGTGCAGAAACTTGTCTTAGTCATAAACCAAAAGATTGCACATTAAGTGCATAAACTTCTAAAATACATAAGCCAAAATATAGCACATACATGTGCATAAACTTCTAAAAGACATAAACCAAAATAAAAGTGCATTCAATCATTCTTCTTTTCCTGAGGTAAAACAAGACATGGCATATTTCTGACATAAGGCAGGACAATTCCATCCTTGGATGTAACAACACATTCCTCTTGTGTCAGCACTCCTTGTTCAGATTCATCTAACACCATAGGCTCTTCAGCACTAGCACCTGGGCCCTTAATGGCTTTTGTCTTCAACTTCCTCAACCTGTCACTGGTTCTCTTCTTGACCTTGGGTACATTCAGCATTCTTGGCCCATTCATCATTCTTGGCAATTTGAGCATTCTTGGCCCATTCATCATTCTTGGCCCATTCATCATCCTTGGTCCAGCAGTAACATGAGCTATTGCACCCTCAAGTTCAGTTTGTTGTGCTACATCAGTTGGTTGTGATACTTCTTTGTTCTTGGCAATTTCAGTGGGTTGGATTTCAGGCATAGAAGCAAAAACATCATCTGGTATATCATCAAACAGATTGTGGTCAATGTCTTGACTGTGGACATCTTCAGGTTGGACTTGTTGACTTTTGCAGACAATTTTTGAAGGATTGACAATTTGATCTTTGAGCTTTGTAAGCTTCCTCTGTTGATGTAAATAGTGCAACTAGATTAGACCAAAAGTATTACACAAAAAAAGAACCAAAAGTCCAACAAAATAAAAATCAAAAGTTACCTTTTTTTTAGCAAGTTTTGAAGTTTGAATACTGTTGCCTGCCACTTCATTCTCCATGTTGCCTGCATCTTCATTCACCATGTTGCCTGCCACTTCATTCTCCATGTTGCCTGCAGTTTCAGTCTCAGTATTCTCTGCCTCTCCATCATGACTAGTGTTTGCACCTCCATGAGTATTCCTGGCAGGTTTCCTCTGTTTCATTCAATCCAAAGTTAGTTTACACCATAAAAACAAACTAAATAAGTTAAATTCAATTTCAATTTACCTGTCTCTTAGCAGCTTCTGGGTGTTGGACATCACTTTTGCATTTGCGCTTGTTATGACCTATTTTATCACACTTGGTACATCTATAAGTTACTCCAGGTCTTCTCATCCTACCTCCATTTTCATCAAATTCCTTAATCCTCAGTTTTTTTGGCCTTCCTGGACCTCTTTTGTAATTAGGTGGCAGGATTTCGTCTGACTCAACTTCAGGCCACATCTCTTGACCATTAATTGCACTTATAGCATTGTCATAGCACAGTGCATATGATTTTCTTGAGTAACATTCATCAACAAATTGCTCAGGGTTTTTATGTCTATATCCTAATGCTGCAACTGCATGCCTACATGGGATCCCAACCAACTCCCAAAACCCACAGGCATATGTTTTGTTAGCAACATTCACAATGAACTGTTGGCCATTATAACTATGGGTTACTTGGAACTCATCACCTATTGACCATATTGGTGTCCAATGCCCACTCATAAAAACTTCCTTATCCAATCTCTTCCTAGGCATGGGCATAATGTTATGATGCCATCTATCAAGTTTAACCCTACATGTAGACATCCTATTCATCAAGTAATTCCTAATCCACTCACACATAGTCAGAAAAGGTTTATCCCTAGTAACTAAGATTGTAGCATTAAATGATTCAGACAAGTTATTCATAAGTACATCACACTTAGAATAATAGCTAAATGCATGCTTACACCAGCTTTTAGTTGGTTGGCCCATCAACCATTTCCATGCCTCTTCATCAACTTTCTTAAGCTCATCCATTTGTGCCTTCCAACCTTGATAATATGTAGCCTTAGCAGCTTCCATCATCAAGTTCCTTATCAGAGCACCTCCACCATATTTCTTCTTGAAGTTAGCATACAAATGCCTTAGGCAGAACCTGTGCTCAACACTCTCAAATAACTCTTCAAATACACTCATTAGTCCCTACAAACATCCAACAATAATAATGTTACAATAAAAAAACAACAAAGATCTAAATGGACATAAAAGAAAGATAACATGTTTTGATTGAGACTCATTTACCTTTTGTTGATCTGATATGAATACATATCTTTTATCCTTCCCAATGTCATCCAACAGCAACTCCATGAACCACTTCCAGCTTGCCCTACACTCAGTTTCCACAATACCAAATGCAAGAGGAAAGTACTGGTCATTTGGGTCTCTACCAACAGCAATAAGCAATTGACCCCCATACTTTGTCTTTAGGTGACAGCCATCAACCCCAACAAATGGCCTACATCCATTTGTAAACCCTTTTTTGCAGCCATCAAAACAAAAGTAAAAAGATCCAAACCTGGGTTGTAATCCTGGATCTGGCCTATCAACATTGATTTTTACAGTGTTTTCAGCACACACTCTTTTAAGCTCAGCAGCATATCTCCATATCATTGAATATTGACCATCAGAATCACCCTCAACTATTTTCTGAGCTATCTGTTTTGCTTTCCACGCCCTACCTTTGGTGATATCCACTGCATGATTCTTCCTCATGTCATCCATTATGTCCTCTATTGTTACCTTCTTATTTGTTTGCAGCTTCTTTACCACAACATTGTTAGCCACCCAAATAGAAGAAGCATATTTGTTTGTTTCCTTCCACATGTGTGGTCTTTATGAAAAGTCTTTATCTGATAAGTGTGGCTGGTCCCCACCTTAGAGCAAAAGACCAAATAACCACAATCTTCTTTGCAAAGTACCCTTACCCTTCCTGGTTCATTTGTTGGCATCTTTATTGCATGACCATTCAGCACATTCCAATGCCTTATTGCATCCTTGAATTCTTTCATTGAACTAAATTCCATACCTAACTTAAACTCATAGCCTGCATTTAACTGTTCCTTTCTAAACTTTGGATATTTGGGCCCACTCTCATGGTCAGAGTTATCAGGGTCTGAGCTATCTAGCTCATAAGTATGGTACTCTTCTGCTTCATCATCAACTTCCTTCCCTTTATGTGTTTGCATCTTTAATTTTTTATTTTTTTTGGAGTATTACTATTCTTTCCTGATTTTCTTCCACAGGTCTTAATCCTCAATGACTTCCCATCAACATATACTCTATTACTTCCATCCACTGGTGCATCAACCTCAACATATCCAAACCCATCATTAAGTGCAGTAGCCCTCTCCTCCTCACTGTCATCAAACTTGACACCTTTGGCACCACCATCATCACTTGAATACATGGACAACTTGTCTTCATCTTCATCTTCCTCTTTAGACCCATTCAAATCCACAAAGTGAGGCATATCAACCTTGACAGACATATCAGTAACATTATGCTCTACATAAATTCGTCCATCAATTCCTCTACTTACAGCAAACATGGCAACCTCATCTGCAATATGGTCTTGATCAAGTTTGACAAACTCATTCGCTACCTCATCCATTTTACACCACAGCCTAAACTCATGTTCTTGATAACCCCAGCTACACACAACTTGCTTAATTACACCTACTTTCCAAGTATCTGGAGCTATGTCAGCCACACTGGTTTGAAGCCCACCTCTGTAGAATATGGCTTCTTCTCTAACAAACTCTCCCCCATGGTAAAAAATACAGTTGAACTTGATGTTGTTGTTCTGCACACAATTTTTTTGACCAATAACTATTAGACACGTATCATATTTGACCCCACAGTCCACAATAGACAAACAACAACAATAAACATGTTCAATGCATTAAAAATCCAAAAATGTTCACATGTTCTTTAACGTTTTTCTCATTTCCCTCGTTTACAGGACCACAACAACAATAAACAAATAGAGAGAGCATGCATGTTCAAACCAAAACACGAGAAAGTAAAGGGATTTCAAATTTTCCGCAAAAAAGAACTTACATCAGTAACTACAGCCCCATCGTCCGTCGCCTGCATCTTATTCGCAACCATAGGGTTTGTGATTCAGATCTTAGGGTTCACAAGGGTTTGTCTTCAAACTTTCTGAGATTTCACAAGGGTGAAAAGAAGAAAAACGTATCACATTCCCTTTTATAATTATGAGTTTTTGTTTTAATTTAAATTAAAATTGAATTTAAAAAAATGAAAATTATTTATCTCAAATTTAAATTAATTTTTTTAATACACGTGGCAAGTGAAAAAATAATAATAATAAAAAGAAAATCCACATAGGCGCCACATAGGCTCATCTGGTGAGCTGGAGGGACGAAGGTGGTAATCTGGAAAAAAAAAAATTTACAAGTGCACAAATCAAACAAAAAAAATTTCAGGGGCGAAAACCGGAAATGGGGTATATTACAAGGGCTAAAAACACTATTAACCCTTAAAAAAACAACAATTGATTCTAATGAATGGACTAGATTCGAACAATATAGTGAACCAATTTTTAAATATTAAGTTGAAGAATTATCTAATGTGCCTCAAATATAACTATTGCATGGTGAAAAACTATGAAAAGGAAATATTGCAAATCAATTTGTCACTTCGTATTGAAATTTTAGATACTGTATTATGAATTATTAATCTACTAAAATTTTGTGGTTACTTAATTATTTACTAACACTATTAAATTTTTTTCTACAAAACTAATTATTAAATTTAGATCGATAAAACTCATTTGTTATTGGTTTAGACTAGATATGGGCAGGGCATCTGAAAAAACGCAATCATATATTCTTAGGCTTTTTTATTTTATTTTATTTTATGGATTAGGCATTTTCTTTTATAAAATAGGTATGTGGAAAAATTCAATCATATTTATAAGATATATCTTTTCGAGAGAAATGTTGAAATCGTAATGTACATATGCTGGCCATTTTATCACAAGTATATTTGGCACAAAATAAAATTGTCTAAATTGTAGGGACAAGTGTATAAATAAATGTATTTAAACGTCCTTTAACTTTTTCGTTTTTTTTAAAGTGATCTTTTAAGTTTCAAAAGTCTGAAACAAGTCCTTTTAATTTTTGAATCGTTTCAAACAAGTCCTTTTAAAGGATGATGGTGATGATTCAGATGATAGCAACAAAGGGTATTATCCATCATTTGTCATGCCTAAAAAGATGCCTAATTTGAAGTCGGTGTTAGGGCCAGATTTGGTACCAAAGATGAGTTCAAGGAAGCAATTATCAACTATGTTATCTACAATAGGACTTGTTTGAAACGATTCAAAAACTAAAAGGACTTGTTTGGAACTTTTAAAACTTAAAGGACCACTTTAAAAAAAATAAAAAACTTAAAGGACCTTTAGATATATTTGACCGTATAAATAAACACAAAGTTTGATTCAAAAGGTACCCATTCTTCAATCATGACCATAAAATATTTTAATAATATATCAATGGTGGATTAGAGTTTTTCTCATCATGGACAAATTAAAGAGTTCTCCCACCATAAATACCACCCCTTCACTATTAGTATTATTACTTCTAACTAGCACTCGTGAACATAGCTGTACGTAATATCAAACAGCAATGGCCTCATGGCCCCCAAGACAATTGCTGCCTAAAATTAGCTATAGGGTAGGTGTGTCGAATTGTGTTATCTAGCCTCACTGGTGGAATTAAATTGCAAAAACTTATTAAATGTGTGTTTGTTTGTGCGGTCACCCACTGCCAAAGTGAGTTAAAACGAAGATAGATAAAATGTGTATGGGCAAAATCAACCACTCTAGCTATAGTTAACCTTGCTCTTTCGCCACACTTTCTCCGTTCTCTCGCCTGGTATCTCTCTCCACCATCACCGACGTCCACTTCGCAACATGTCACAACCTATGTTGTTAATCTTAGATAGTGTTGCGTAGCACCGACCCTCTAAAATGCTATAGCATATATCAAGAGAACCACTATCGAAAATATTAAAAATTAGTGTTCAAAGTAAACATAAATATTAAAAAATAGAAAGAAGAAAAAACAAAACTAAAAATATCATCATACTTAATAATTAATTGGTGTCGTTTAGCCTGGAAAAGGCTAGTTTTTCCCATCATGGAAGAGTTATTATGGTCTACCCACATTGTATATCTTCCACTTAATCTTCAACCTCACTACCATCACCCTCCTTTTCAAAAACTAACTTTCCGAGAATATAACAAAAATGTACTAAAAGTAGGAAGAAGAACATATGAATTTTTTTTTCTTTGACAAACGAAGAATATGTGTGTGTTTGATTTAACTTTGGATATAATTGATTCTGATAGAATTGATTATGAAATAATTGATTTTGATATAATTGATTTATGTTTGAATACAGTAATGTAGAATTGATTAAACGGAATGGATGTTGTTTGAATAGTTTTGATCAAAATTATTTTTGAATGTATAATTACTAAAATTGACATAGCTAAATACAAATAAATGGACATAATTGAATAGTTGAATATATATGCAGATCAATACTAAATACATATATATTATTTAATTTAAATAAATAAAATTTTCTATATATTAAATTAAAAATAATAAATACGTTCATTAAATTAATTTTTTTTGATAAAATAGTTGTTCTATGTAATTTATATTTTTTGATAAAAATATATTTAAGTTAAATAATAATAGAGCTGGTTGTCAAAAATGATAAAATATAGCGTAAAACAAAAAATACAGCAAATCTGGACGGAAAAACCGTAAAGAAAAATCCAAAACTTGGTAACTCATTACCATAAATATTTTTTGGGGTTTATTTGGTTCGTTAAATTTTTTGATTAATTTTGGTTCATCAAAATAAATACAAACCAAAAAGAAGGAAAATTGATAAAGGACAATAAAGAAAAATAATGGGTTGTAATAATTAAAATATAAAATTTAATGGAGAATTGATTATAGTAAACTCAAAAGTTAGGAATTGTAGCTTCAATCAGAATTGCTTTTGGAGATGAGAATTGATTTTGAGAAGCTGAATCAAACATGTTGAAATTGCTTGTTTTCACTTTTGAAACTACCATAATTACTTTTGAAGGATTTAAAAGCTGAACCAAAGAGAACCATAATATTGATTGTTAGTTAGCAAGAGCACAACAAAATAAAGATTTTAAACTGACATTTATACCCTTAAAAAAGGACAATTTTTTTACTAATAAAAAAAGGAAATATGAAAAACAAAATTGAGGAAATTAGCCGCAGTAAATATTGAAAAGAAAGTCGAGTTTTTAGTGGGTGTTAGGCCCAATAAATATGGGTTATTGTGACCCGACAGAAAGAAGAAGAGAAGAAGGGAGAAGCGAGGAAGGGAAAGTGGTCAGGTCAGCCGCAACAAGTGAACGACGGTGGCAACTGCAACTGAAAACTCACCGTAACATCACCATGGCGAACGACTCGTCGTTTTTGTTTTCCGGTATTCATTTCGATAGAAAGAAATTCGGCGCCGATATTGCACGCTTCCAGGTATATCAGTGCTTTCAATTAACTAAAAGCTGTGTGCGCTTATGTATGTATAAGCTATTTGTTCTCTTTAACTGACAATTGTTATTTTCTTAAAAAGAAAAAAGATACCGATAACAGTTTGGCGAAGATTCATACCGTGACAGAAGATGAAGAATCCAAGGAAACAATAGAAGCTGTGACTGGAAAGAAGAGGAAGCGCAAGAAAACCTCTTCTGGTACATTTTATTATTCTATGTCATCATCATTTGTAGTTTTACCAATCCTTTTTATCTCACTTTTGTTTCATTTCTATGACTCTATAAAAGAAGCTGTTGACGGATTCAGTGTATTCCGAAGTTCCACATCCAAGTCAAACGAAGAAGGCCAAGCCGATGATGATGATGATGGGTCCATTCGGCTGAAGAAAGAACAAAATAAGCAACTTGAGGTATAAAAACTCTATGTTCTTAAGTATGTGACTTGTGCAATAATTTTCCCACCATTCACATTTGTTTTGTTTTAGCGTGATGCTATCTTCAGAAAAAATCATAACATTCATGTCTCCGGTTACAATGTGCCATCTCCACTTCAAAGCTTTGATGAGTTGAAAACAAGGTTAGGTTTTCCGATAGTATTATTATTCTGGAATCTGGTTGTTACTTATTCTGTGTATTATTGTATATTTTTATGAATTGACGGTTCAGAATCTTATTGAATTGTTTATTATTATAGATATAAATGTCCGTCCTATTTATTGCGGAATCTGGCTGAACTTGGATTCAGAGAACCAACACCAATCCAGCAGCAGGCTATTCCAGTACTCTTACAGGTATAAATTGCATTTTGGACATTACGTCTTCAGAAAACTGTTGCTGTAGTTTCATCTTTTTCTTTATTAAGCAAACTTGATATGGTCTGCGAGATAGATGTTATCACGATATTGTTTTTACTGATATTTGCTTCACTGGTATGGGATAGGACCGTGAATGTTTTGCGTGTGCCCCAACTGGCTCTGGAAAAACCCTTGCATTTGTGTGTCCCATGCTCATGAAGCTCAAGGTATTGCTTATATTTTGTCCAGCTGTCTTTTGCGTCCAATGTCCCATGTCATGAGCTCCATTAATCAATTGTTTTTATAGGCTCATGCAAAAGGTGGTGTTCGAGCTGTTATCATTTGTCATAGCCGTGAATTATCTGCTCAAACATACAGAGAGTGCAAAAAGCTGGCCAAAGGAGAAAAGTTTCGCATCAAGTTAATGACAAAAAATCTTTTAAGAAATGCTGATTTTTCAAAATTTTCTTGTGACATACTTATATCCACGCCGCTTCGATTATGCTTGGCTATCAAGAGGAAAAAGGTTGATCTCAGCAGGTGTGTAATAATAAAAAGATTAGTCTTGTTGATTTAAACTTTAAATTCTTAAAAAATTAATCAAGTAATCGTTACATGTATTTGGTCCATAAGGATTACATTTAATGCCTGTGCAGATGGTCTGTAACTGCTCCCACTTTGTCATTTATGCTGTAGCTTAAATATCACATACTGACCTATACTTTGCTCTGTCCATTATCAACCAATTGCATACTTAATGTGAAATAATATCCTGGAATGATACATTCCTTTAACTGTTATTCTTCATTCATTTTGCTAAAATAAGATAATAATGAGGACCATTTTTCCTGCTATTCTTTATTTATGGTCATAATGAAGGATTGAAGGTCATATCCCAATATCAACAATCTATAGACCTACTTTTCGTATTTTGGTTTATTGTCAAATTATAGTCATTGTAGCTGTTCCTTGTGTAAAGTTGAATCCGCTGAAACTAGTAGGCGCAATTGGATACTAGTAACTATTTACTTTTCTTTTTATCTGGCCCTGTGGACTAAATACACAAGCAAATAACTAGTTGATCGTTCAGTTGACTCACAATCCGTAAACCCAGACAGCAAACACTAAATTTTAGGATCTGATCAGTGACTCTGTACTAAGTCTAAACACGTTCCAAAATCGTGTTATTGCGAAGCAAGCAATTGCTGCTTCCATATGACTAACCAGTTGGAGCCCACTGAACATGAAAACACACACTAGTTCAGTAGCACAAAATTATTTCTGAAAGATTAGACTTTCATATATGATGGGATGACCCAGTATTTGTTGAATATTCATTAAAAAAACGGTGTTTGTTTGCCTCTCAATTAGATGTTATGCACTTTAAAACTTTGCATGCTGTTTTTAGCAGTATTCTACATTGTGTCTGCAAAATCAGTAGTAGTAGACGCTAGACATGTAATGTGATTTACTAAATAGTTGTGTTACTGTTGATATTTTTTCTTTCAACTTTTTGGTTGCTGCAGAGTTGAGTATCTTGTCCTTGATGAATCTGATAAGCTATTTGAGCCACAATTGTTCAAGCAGATTGATTCTATTATCAAAGCATGCACAAACCCCTCAATAATACGCTCTCTGTTTAGTGCTACTTTACCTGATTTTGTTGAAGATCGAGCTCGAGAACTCATGCATGATGCTGTTCGGGTAATCGTTGGCAGGAAGTAAGTGCAATACAAAAATTTATAGAACATTATGCACATGAGCAGTACTATAAGACTGTTCTTCACGTTATTGTAAAAGATGACATCTAATTCTTTTATGGGAATCACTTCAGGAATATGGCTTCTGATACAATAAAGCAAAAGTTAGTTTTTACCGGAAGTGAAGAAGGAAAACTTCTAGCAATTCGGCAAAGTTTTGCAGAGGTATGATACTAAGATGAATGCTTTAGATAACAGGCATTATTGGTCAGTTTGTTTTTCTTCTATTTTCAATAGGCGGCTGTTTGTCTCATTGCAATTTATCATTAACTTGTATTTCCTATTATGAATTTATCTTGTTTGCTGTTGATTGTGCGCTGCATGCATATTATTTAACATTGCCTTATTCCAGTTTGGTGTTAAATAATGTATTGTGAATGTAATACTTGGAACACTTGTTATTATTGTAACATTAACTCACTTATTGCAGCACTCCTATTCGCTAATTCCTAATGTTATGATTATTTAGTTTCTTGCATTTGTTGACCTATTTTTTTATTACCTTTGATATCTTGAAGAGTCTAAATCCTCCAGTATTGGTCTTTCTTCAAAGCAAGGAGCGCGCCAAAGAGCTGTATGGAGAACTTGCATTCGACAATATTAGAGTTGATGTCATCCATTCTGATTTGTCTCAAGAAGAGGTAGTTCTCAATCCCTTTGAACAAAATAAGTTATTTGTTGGAGTATGAAGTAAGTCTGGAACATTTTCCCTTCAGCCAAGAAACACAAAAGAGAAAACAGATGAATCATATGACCAAGATCTGGTCCATATTTGTATGGTGAAGATGTCAAATTATAACATTCCTTGTTTGTGCAATTGTTTTTGTACTTGACTATTCTGTTCATCATTACTGAACATGGCAAACCTGTTTTAATATACAAATATGTATTAACTTTTAATCTCTGATCATCAGCAATAGTTTATTCCATTACGGAAACATATTTGTTAATGTAACCGTAACTGTGATGTAATTTTTCTAATCTCTTGAATTCTATACAGCGAGAAAATGCAGTTGACAACTTCAGAGCTGGTAAAACATGGGTTTTGATTGCCACTGATGTGGTTGCTCGGGGAATGGATTTCAAAGGCATAAATTGTGTGATCAATTATGATTTCCCAGATTCTGCATTGGCATATATCCACAGAATTGGTTAGTGCCATGGCATTAACATTGTTTTAGATTTGAGAAGTATTCATAGGGGTTGTGATTCGTATTATTCACTCATGGAGCCATTTCTTTATTATATATTCTTTAATACATTAATTTTTAAATATTTTATGATTTTTCTTTCAAAAAAAATATTATATGATTTTATTTTGCTAAATATAAATGTTGATTTTTCAATAGGTCGTTCTGGCAGAGCAGGGAGGAGTGGGGAAGCGATAACATTTTACACAGAGGAGGACATTCCATTCCTGCGGAATGTATCTAATCTAATGGCATCCTCGGGCTGTGAAGTTCCATCTTGGTTGACGGAGTTGCAGTTGCAGAAGAAAAAGTGGAAGAAGCACCGACCTGACAGAGATTCTATCTCAACCAAACCGGATCCACCCAAAAGTGATTCGATCTCAACCAAACTGAAGTTGCAGAAGAAGTTGAAGAAGCACCGACCCAAAAAAGATTCTATCTTAACCAAACCGGATCTACCCAAAAGTGATTTGATCTCAACCAAACCGAAGTTGCAGAAGAAGAAGTTGAAGAAGCACCGACCCAAAAAAGATTCTATCTTAACCTAACCAGATCTACCCAAAAGAGATTCTATCTTAAACAAACCGGATCTATAAGCCTGTGATAGCAGAGAATGGAACCAAGTTTTTGACCGTGAAATGTTTAGCTGTGTTTATTTTTTGATAGACCATACAACAATGTTAAAATTTATAATTCCCCATCTCCAAAAAATGATCATGAAAAAAAGAGCGAGTGGCAAGTGTCCAGGCAATGTTGCCTAATACTTCCAGAAACTTAAACCATGATATATTCATATTCAGTACCTTCATGCCAGTTGCCACCCTCATTGTAGACAACCCAAGTGGTCTCTTATTAAATGGGATTTTTTGTTTTACCTTTAAATGTCCGATTTGATAAACTTCAAAACTCCATCTCATTTAATAGATTTTAGATTTTCATTGTGTTATAGCTTTCATTGCGGAATGGTGGTGGTAGTTGTCCCAATTCCAGGGCACATTAATTAGAACGTATGCCCATTATGATTTATGTAGTGTATGCTAATTATTTCTCTTGCATTTTATGTTGTAAAAGTACCAAGAATTTGAACTGTTCTTTGAGCCATAGTTTATTATGTTGTAGACACGATTATTACATGTTCGATTTTGAATGCTTGATTTTCCTAGCACTTTTTTCTTCTTCCATTCCTTTGCTTTTGCACGAGTTTTGCTTCTGGTCATTGACTGTAATCTGTTTCTAGTTTATTGGCTGAAATTCTGCCCTTCAAATGAAAGACTTTTCTTAATGCAGTGTGATGGATTCAACAACTTTTTAAAAAATGTAAGACGTGATAAATCAGCATAATTGATGCCAAATCTAGAAACTGTTTGGGAAAATATGCAAGTCAAAAGCAATTCAGTTTAAAAGAAGCATGAAAATTGAAACAGAAAATTGAGGTAGTTAGGTTCATCTAAATTCTAAAGCAAGCAGCAAATTGCTTGTGGAAAGTTGACATATTACAGACAGAAATAATCAAGCCGCTCAGCTAACCCTAGATGCCTAATAATCAAAGCACGCACAAAAGGAAAAGCACCATTACTATTGTTAACCCTTCAATATAGTATTTTGCTAACCCTTCTGGCCAATCATCACAAACTTCTTGTAGTGCAGCATCAATACTATCTTGGGATCATATTCAATATAGTTTTTCTTTTTCACTGTGTTAAAGCCTCATGTGTCAAATATATATTTTGAATCTAACAACTGTACAATAAGTGACAGATGGAATTAACAGAATATAACTCAGAAGAAAAACATACAGCGGATAATCAGTGCCAATGGCTAATGGAAATATCTTGGTTTGAGAGGAACCTGGATCACCCTTTTTGTTACACAAGAGTGTAGCTCAACAACAAATTTCAAACTTTTTTGCTACGAAATGCTAACATCTAACCTCTGGCAAGGATCATAACCATCATCCAACACCTGCGACCATAACTCTTCAAGCATTGTATATATGAGGTTCCTTTGTGGATGTGAACCATCTTCTGAGAAGAATATATGGAACTTATCCTTTACTTCTATCCAGCTTTGACCAGGAACCTTTTGTACACCCATTTGTCTCATTAAGTTCCTTAGTTTGGCAACTTCTTCCCAATTGCCAGCAGAAGCATGTATGTTACAAAGCATCACCATTGCAGCAGAATTGGAAGGATCAAGCTTTAGTATCTTTTCTGCGCCACGCTCTGCAATGTCAACATTATTATGAGTTTTACAAGCAGCAAGTAGAGTTTTCCATGTAGTGATGTCAGTGTCAAGTCCTGATTTCTGAATAAAAGTTTCTGCTTCATGCAAGCATCCAGCGCGAGCAAGCAAATCGACTATGCAAGAGAAGTGCTCTCTTGTTGGTGGAATCCCATGTTCTGTTTCCATGGATTTAAATAAGCGCCAACCTTCCTCCACCAATCCAATGTGACTGCACGCGCTGAGAGCACCAAGATACGTGACCTCATTAGGTTGAACGCCTAGATTCGTCATAATTTTAAAGAGATTAAGAGCTTCATGTCCAAGTCCAAACTGAGCATAGCCAACAATTAAACTACTCCATGAGACTATATCCGGGTTCTGTGTTGAATCAAAAACATCTCGGGCGTGTTTAAGTGATCCACATTTCGCATACATGTCGATCAATCCATTGCACACAGAAAGATCAAGTATTAGCCCACTTTTAATACTATAGCAATGGACTTGATTCCCCACTCCTAAAGATGTCAGTTCAGCACAAGTTCCTAATAAAGTAGTTATGGTGATACTGTCAGGTTTATTTCCAGAAAAATGCATTTGCTTATATAATCGGAAAGTCTCTCCTTCTTGCTTTTTCTGCAAGCATGCTGAAAGAATAGCATTCCAAGAAACTAAGTTGGCATTTCCACTTATATCTCTGAAAACATTCAATGCATCGTGTAGATGTGAACACTTCGTGTACATGGTTAGCAATGAGTTGCATACGGTTATTTCCTTATCAAAACCTATTTTCACAATGTAAGAATGAATCTGCATGCCTTGGTTGAGTCTCGCAGGGCTCCCACATGCGCAAAGTAAGGAAATAAAAGTAATGCTGTCTGGGATCAACCCGATATGCATCATCTGACGGAAAAAATCTATGGCTTCATTAGCATCACCATTGTCAGCAAATGCTGCAATAATTGCATTCCAGGACACTATATCAGGGTTTTTAATCTGACAGAATGCCATCTTTGCCAAAGGTAAGAATCCGAATTTCGCATACATGTCACAGAGAGAGCATCCAGCAAAAACGTTCCTGCGTAAACCGAATTTAACACACATTCCATGTACTTGCATTCCATACTCTAGTTCGAGAAGACTGCTGCAAGCACTGAAAACACTGCCAAATATAAACTCATTTGGCTGATAAATGCCTTGCCTGAGCATATCTCTTAAAAGATATAAAGCTTCTATCCTATAACCAAGTTGAGTATACCCCGTAATCATGGAACCCCAAGAAATTAAATCCTTTGTAGGAATCATTGTAAATACATTGGAAGCATGTTCAATTTGTCCGAAATTTGTGTACATTGAAATAAGAGCATTTTGGGAAGTCAAGTGATGACCAAACCATGATTTAATGACATGGGCATGCAGTTGTCTGCCTAAATCTATATCGCCTGCAATGTAGCAAGCCTTAATTACGCTTCCAAAGGTTAACTGGTCTGGAAACTGACCCGACCGCGTCATTTGAATATACATGATGATGGCATCGTTCTCTTGACTGTTCTGTGAGTATCCGGAGATCATCGAAGTCCAAGATACCACATTTGGCAGCTGCATTGTGTCAAAAACTTTTCTAGCATCCTTCATAGAACCACATTTTCCATACATATTAATCATATGATTTTGGAGAATTATGCTTGGTTGGTATTTGGACTTTAAAAAGTGATCATGGATTTTCTTCGCGTAATCAAGAGATCTAAAGTTGGCGCAAGCCAAAACTAAACTCGTATAGGTGCTTGGTTCAAAATGGTTATTCGAATTCTTTAGATGAAAATCAAACGCTTCAAGCGCTTCCTTGTAATGCTGTTGCTTACACAGCAAGATTATGTAACTATTGGTTGGTAGCTCTTTACTGAGATTGGAGAAAATTGCTGGATGTAGACTAGTTCTTACATAACTATGCATACATCGAATTACGCTATGAATGGTCATAGAGATGATATATTTGAAAAGCAAAAGAAGTAAAACTCTTGGTATATTAGAGAACCTTAAAGGGCAAGATGGTTTGAGTTGCAGGGCAGTGATGTGGTCACAAATGAATGTTTGAAAATGTTAATGTGTGAAAGATTAACACGAACGAGCCATGTCACTAACTCTGCTGTAAAATGCTAAAGTCAATCTTCCTACAAGCTCTTAGTGGCATTTTTTCAAGCAGCTACTATGCAACAAAATTGCATTATAAAATTTGAACTGCAAAGAGTGATAACCGAATAACGCACCTGAAAGTTTCTGTTCTGTGTTCATAGACAGACACTGATAAACAACTTTGAGTGAACTCAAACATCAGAAACAGAGAACACTTGTACTAGTGTTGTTAAAGATGATCTGTAGTGTGTGTAGTTTTTGTAATTTAGTGTTGTTAAAACATTTCTTTTCACGCCTCTAATTTTTACTAAACACTCCTCGTTCTTTGGTTCATCTAAAGTGTTATTTTTTTTTAGGGGATTAAAGTGTTATTTGAACATCACAAATATGTTTTACTGTATGTTGACACCATATAAAAAATATACATCCAACACAATTGTCGGTGTGTGAAAGAGAAAAAAGAATCAATAAAAACGTAAAATAGTACTCCCTCTCTTCCTTTTTTAAGTGTCTTTTTAGAAAATTAACACCAAAATAATAATGTGTATTTTTGCACATTTTCTTCCTATTATATCCTCATTTTAATCCACCAATAAATTTCTATTGTTTTGTATACACTTTATCTTTCCAATATATTTAACATGTTATCTTTTGTAACAAACAATTGTCGGTTATGATCTTTTTTTTCAACAAATTTCTTTTTTTTTGCACGCTCTCTCTCATAACACAAAATTATCAATTTTTTAAATATGTGCACATCTTTTTAATTATTTTAAGTCAATATAAAAATTATTCCAACTTCACATTATTCAAAAGTTAAGATAAAATTAACTTTCTTCCAACTCCTTTAATTAAAAGTTAAGACTTCAACCAATGCTAGAGTTACACTTGAAATTTTTAACAATTGTTGTTCATCTTATTTATAAAATTTTAACTCTTATTGGAGCCATTGTTTAGAACAAAATTTTATTTAAATTTCAAGATAACAAGTTTTAAAAAAACAAACAAATTTTGTTTAAAAAAAAACAAACTTTAGTTTTCCAAATATATAACATTAATTAGTTTTATTGAAAAATATAAAAGTAATTGACAAAGGGTATAATTGACAAATCGTATCCTTAAAATACCAAAAAGACAGTTAAATAGGAACGGAAAATTCATCCTAAAAAGACACTTAAAAAGAAACGGAGGGAGTATAATTACATAGTCTTGAACAACATTTGTGTTCTTAAATTATCATGTTTTATCTATTTTCTTTTTAAAAAATATCCTAATATTTCATAAGTCCCACCAACCTAAATAATGAGTTTTTCTCTCAAAAAATAAATAAATAAAATAATGAGTTTTGTTTTCCCTCACGGTCTTGCTTTAAGAAATATTAAGTTCTAGATTGTTTAGGAGGAAAAGATTTTCTCAAGTGTGTCTTAAAAACAAAATATTAAGTGCAAATTATCACCTTTAAAACTCCATCAATCCTTAAGCCCTTGTTTTTTTAATATTTTCTCTCCATTTCTCTTCTCAACATGTGGTGCGATATTTTTAATATAGGTCTTGCTAATCAGTGTCCCCAGGACAATGGGTAAGGAACCTATAAATAAAAAATTTATCTTGAAAATATAAATTTTGAATTTTGATTAAGTAATAATTACACTACTTTTTATAAAAGTTACTTATTTTGGTTGCTTAACAAATACCTTGAGGACACTATTTAGCATTCTCCTTTTAATATTATATTAAAATATAGATTTTGAACTGCATTTTCTCATGGGTTCCACACAATGCCTTAATCAATAAATAAATTATTGTTGAACTATTAAAGGAATTCATTTACTAATTTTTTTGTGATGGAGAGATTGAGTGATTAAAATACTAAAATTATAAAACTATAAATGAGTGGTTTGTACATATAAAACCCGCCTAAGAACGAAATTGAAGATAGATCCATTTCAAAGTCTATATAGTTTCAAAAGTTTATTTTTAAAATAGTTTAGAATTCTGAAAAACTGATAGGTGCAGTGAATTTTATTTTATGAAAGGAGAGGGTATTTTGGGGAACATATTAGAAAGGCTAGGTGGTGTATTTAGTAAAACTTGGTAGCGTAAAAAGGAACAATTCAAATCAACATAATATATGTTGACCAAAAAATAAAATCAGCATAATTTACCTTAATTCTCACCCCCACCTATTTGATAAAGGGTTTTTCTATTATGTGCAAATTTGCACATGATAAGAAGTTTAAAGTAGTAAATTTGCATTGAAACTTGTACATTTTATATGTAAATTTTCAATAAATAATTGTTGTCTTCAATAAAAACTTACTAATTTTAGTTAACTTAACATGTGCAATATTGCACATGTTAGACAAATCCTTTGCTAAAATCTATAAAATTAACCAACTGCCAAAGATTCACTGTGTGCCAGTTATTCAGCCAAGACAGGACAGTCAATGTTTAATTTCAATGCACATTCCTCTTATTAGACTAGTCAAACCCAAATTATAAATTAAACCTCCCCAACTCTACCATAGGATAATCACTAATCAGTAATAATAATAGTTAAATGGACAGGTGCTACATATTATTGAATAGATGGATTGGTACCATCCCAACTGCTATTTGGTATAAGATAGCAACTCATGCTCTCACACTAATAATTTCTTTTTTATATTTCTATGTATATATATTACTTTTACTTCAAGTTACAACCAAGTGAAGCAATTCCTTACATATGAAATACCTCCAAACAAAAGCTAATATTTTAGTTTGGTAGTACCAATCATAACCTCAACATTTCAAACGTTCCCATTAACAAATATATGTGCTGCCACAAATGCACCTAAACTAAATACTTTATATTACATTATTATTATAAAACCCTTCTCTTCATTCTGTTTCCAAAAATTACTCATTTTTATTCCATTCCAACCTGAATATTGAGATAAATTTTTTTCTTCTTCTTCAGAAAATGGGTTCAGTAGAAAGGTCAAAGAAAAAAACACATTTATGGAAGAAAGCCATGCTTCATTTTTCTTTATGTTTTGTGATGGGTTTTTTCACAGGTTTAGCTCCAACAGGTAAATCTTTAATATTTTCTAGCAAATTTGAAATTTCAGTCTCAAATAGAACAGAAGTTGTGGCACCACAACCTTCTCAAATGTCAACAAAAAATGGTAACAAAAGTTGGACAGCTCCAGCACCTAGAATCCATAGCCAAAAAACAACAGCAGCAACAACAAAATTGCATGTAAAACCACTACCTCAATTGAAGCCTGAAAGACTTATAATCATAGTAACACCAACAAGCACAAAACTACCTTATCAAAATGTTTTTTTGAGAAGGTTGGCAAATACTATAAAGCTTGTTGATCAACCATTGCTTTGGATTGTTGTCCAAGCGAAAACCGAATCGACAGAATTGTCAGAGATATTGAGGAAAACTGGTATCATGTATAGACATGTTGTTTTCAGTGAAGATTTCATGGACTTAGAAGCTGAATTGAATCATCAAAGAAATTTAGCTCTAAGACACATTGAGCATCATAGACTAAGTGGGATTGTTCACTTTGCTGGCCTTTCTAATGTTTATGATCTTCAATTCTTCCAACAGCTTAGAGATATTGAGTATGCCTTTCTATCACTTCTATTTGCTAAACTAATTTTAGTTCTATATTTACATTATTTATTTACAATGTTAATTTGTTATGCCTAATGGAATGGTGTGTTGTCCTAATTTTAATGTAGCTAGTAGGTGGAAGTTTTAAAAATAAACAACTTTTTCAATTGGATGGAAAAAAGGCTAGTAAGAAAATCTTTAGGTATACCTAACACTAACACTAGTGATGATTATAATAATTATAATTAACTTCAGTTTAGTAACTCGAATCTTTGCTTTGACTTTGAATAGAGTCTTCTCTAGTCGACCATTAGGTTAGATATTGAGTTTTTTAATATTAAAAAGAAATTAGTCCCTCGAATTGTAGTGATTAGTAATTTAGTTTTTAATATTCACAAAACTTTAAATGTTCTTCAAAATAAATCCATTGATCACATTAGTCATTCTAAAAGAATTTCAGGGCAGAAATGTCCATTCAAAAGGACTAAAGTTATTGATGATTTTCAATTTCATAGATCATTTGAGACTTTTGTTGATTGATTTTAAATACCAAATCACTTCCTAGGTAATTTGCTTCAATCTTAATTATGTGTTCATTTGATAATTGAGCAGGGTCTTTGGGACATGGCCAACGGCATTATTACTTGCAAACAGAAAAAGAGTGATTATGGAAGGACCTGTTTGTGACTCATCTCAAGTGATTGGATGGCATTTAAGGAGTATGAACAATGAGACAATCACTTCTCCCATTCATATTTCAAGTTTTGCATTCAATAGCTCCATTCTCTGGGACCCTGAGAGATGGGGTCGCACTTCATCTGTTAAAGACACTTCTCAGGTAAATATTATGATTACACATCATGAATTACTATCTAAATTATTTTTTTGTTCAAAACCAAACTTCAATTGGTATGTGTTGTTTACGACATGTTTGATAGCATTTTGATAAGACCTCAATTTATTTTGATTTTTATAAAGACAAAAATTGTTACGAAAAATATTGCGAGGATTAAAATTTGAAGAAAAGTTATATGCGGACTATTTTCTTTGTTGTTGAAATGTTAGAGTAAGAAAAACATTTAACTTTTTTGATAATATTTTTTTGAAGCAACTTTTTTTTTTTTTTGGATAAATTCACTATATCATTTACACTCTTGTAGAAATTTTTAAAGTTGCTTCAATAAAACTCAAATAAATTGCAAATGAATTGCTTCAAATGCACTTATAAAGTTAGGTTGGATATCTTTTTGTCTCTAAAATAGACAAACTTAATCTTTAAAAACTGAAAGAATAAAAACGTTAAATAGTTAGGTTGGATATCTATTTGGTCTCTCAAATAGTTTTTTTTTTTTTAAATGGAAAAGTTTAACTAGTTGATAACTATGTTAAAACTCAATCTTAAATAGGATATTGGTATTCACCAAGGTAAGTTAGCTTATACGTTCCAAACCTTAACTTTAATGAACATGATCATGCCTTCACTGCTTGAAATTTTACTTGCGTTTAGCTAACGTTTACCCAACCTCCTCCAACTACTTTAGAAAAAGGAAACATCGTACGCAAGAAAAAAAATTACTATGTACTCCATATATAATGACAATATGATTGACAACTTGAACTAATTGAATAAAAAAAATTATGTAGTGTTTTCTACTCCGCATAATGTCTATGATATGTGATAATGCATTTGGCTTCCTTTTACTCCAAGACAGAACCTACTTTAGATATATCTCAATTAGAAATCTTAGTCCACATGAAATGCAAAGTGACAAAATATACTCATCAACAATGTCACTTTTATTTTAACTATGAATGAATAACCTCTACCTAAGAGCTTTATTGTTATTTTGTCCTAACTATGAGGCTACTTCTTTTGTGGTTATCCTAGAATTCAATCAAGTTCGTGAAGCAAGTAGTTCTAGAAGATGAGACTAAGTTGAAGGGAATTCCACCGTACTGCTCCAAAATCTTGCTATGGCGTTTCAACTTTTTTTATGCACGCACCATTTCCAAGCACTAATTTCTAACTACTATACATCATATGTTAGCCAAAGATAAAGGGGAATGATAGAGAAAATAACGAATATTGAAGCAATTCAAAAATTGCCAGTACAAGAGTTGCTTTCATACTACAAAATATATGAAATTTATTCATTTTTTTACCTTTGTAATTGTTTTCCGTATATATTTTTTATTTGTGTTCAAAAATTTTGTTAGCTTACGTAAGAGGGTCTTGTCCTATGAAGCAAAACATTTGAAGCTTGTTTGATTATTTTTTCAACAAAAAGGTTCTCAACTCTAAAGCAAGTTTATTATCGTTTATTTTCCTTTCTTTTGTTTAGAATTCATTCACCAAACAAGTGGATAATGCTTTGTCCTCTCTCTTTTGTTCGAGCATATGATAAGACCTATTTGGTTATGAGATTGCTTTTCTCACATCTAATTAGTTTGGAAGGACGCATGTGAAAAATTTATCAAATTTTGTATGCTTGCGGATAATTGGTGCTATCTAGATACTCATTTTTGAAAGAAAAAAAAAGATGGGGGGTTTTAATAGAGAACATGGGGAAAGCAACCCTTGTGTTAGTATGTGTTTGGTTATTTCAAAAAGTTGCGTTTCTGCCGCACGTTGATTAAAAGCTAGCAATTGGAGCTTTAGAAAAGTGCGGTGAAAAGGGTCTTAAACTTGAGGTAGCGGTGAGCTACCGTGTTGCCAAACACCCATTTAGTTTAAGGAAGCAACCAAGTTAAGTGCTTATTATTGTGGCTTATTTAAAACTCACATATATGATTAGCAAAGTGCTAACGATATCAAATATCTACACTCTATAATATTCTTATTTATTAATTTTGTTAAGTCTTAACCTAATTTTTTCCTTCCACTAATCTTTTATTAGGTTTGCAACAACTCTATCCTAAAATTTTGGTTCTAAATTTGCATCATATATATTTTTCATTTCTCTCTCTAATAACCGTGAATATTTTTCAAAGCAAAAATTTAATAGATATCTTAATCTTTATCTTTTACAAGTTGTTGTACACTTATTTAATATGTTTACAAACATAATACCCTAATTTCCATGCAAACTCGGCTACCCTAAATAATTTGTTAGAAACAATAAGAGTAATAAATAAAATTGACATGTGCAACAATATAATTTAGTATTCTTTTTATCTTTTTTCTTTATAATTTTACTTATTATCATTTGATTACAATATTGTATCTCTAATAATCTAATTTGCGTTTATTGATCGACCCATGATCTTACAGGTTAAAGATTATTTATTGGTCTCTATTATAATCGAGAAGACTCGTGCGTCGCACATGTCAAAAATATAGTGAAAATTAAACTCTTTATAAAAATAACTTTCAAGAAAATCTACTCAAACGTCAAAACAACTTCTCATTTGAAGCAATTTTTAGAGTTATTTTAGATTGTCAATTTTTAAAAAGATTAAATATTTTAAAATTGATAATTTTATTTAATAAAATATTTTTTACGAAAAAAACTTTAACAAACATGTTCTTAATGGTATGTTTATGAGTGATACATACACTTACCGATAGAAATAGATGAAAATGATTTTCGTACGTGAATATAATTGATAAAAATATTACATTATATATAGGAATTGAAATTCAAATTTTCAATTTCTCATTTATTTACCTTAAAAGATGGAATTTTATATGCTAAACTACTTGAAAAAAAAATTAAAAAATAGATGAAATCGAATTTAAAATCAGCACACCTTTCTTGTGTCCATTCATGACTTCATGTGACTGTATATCGACCTTTAATGCGATTCACATGTTTTAGGTTGGAAAACCCCGTAAAATTTGATTGATATCCATACTAGCAGTGTCGTTGTTGTCACTTCTTATCCAAAATAAAATGATACTTATTTGTTAAGGGAAACTAAGAATTCGGAATTTTTTTTTCTTGACCCTGATGTAAAAAAAAATAAATCTTTTGACCCCTTTCAAAATAAAATGATATACATTTTTTTTTTGTCTTTTTTCTCATTACAGCCAATTGAAACGGCGGTAATGGCCAATAATTTTTGCAAAAAATTGCCCTAACAGGTATTGAACTTGCGACATACCAAGACTTCGTAAAATAGCTTACCACCATACCAGAAATGTAGGTGTGATATTACTTCATTCAGAAAAAATAATTATCTTACATAAATATATTTCGCTCGTTATAAAAATAATTTTGTAAAATTATAACGAACGAACGTCTTCTATTTTATATAACTTCATAAATCTATTTCGCTTGTTATAATTTTTCTTTTGTAAAATTATAACAAACGTAACGTGTACTATTTTATATAACCTCATAAATCTATTTCGCTCTTTATAAAAATAATTTTGTAAAATTACAACGAACGTAACGTGTTTTATTTTATATAACCTCATAAATTCATTTTGCTCGTTATAAAAATAATTTTGTAAAATTATAATGAACGTAATGTGTTCTATTTTATATAAACTCATAAATCTATTTCGTAAAATTATAAATTATTTTATACAATAAATAAATGTTTTAGATTTATAGAATTTAAGCATATTTAATTTCAATTTCTTCTGTCACTCATTGTATATGTATAATTCTGAATGATGCAATATCACATCCGCATTTCAAGAATAGTGGTAACCTCTTTTCTAAAGCCTTGGCAGGTCGTAGAAATTGGTTAAACCAGCTCCTCCTGTCACACGATTTATTAAAAAAAAAAAAAAAAAAGTCAAAAACCTATTACGATACTTTTAAAAACCATGAAAAATAGAAAAATTATCATTATTTAAAATAGTATTATTGATCATTTTACAACTCTTTATAAGAGAATTCAAACTCCTTCGTTTGAGGCTGTCTATCACCACATTGAGTGTGTCTATAATTTTTATTCTTCTATGGATTGGTCTGGTATCTTCAAGTTGAATAGTTCTATTCTTTAAAGTGTGTATTTACGGTACAGGTTTAAACTTAACAATCATTGACTAATTAAGCTGAAAGATGATTTTATCATTAACTATTATAATTTGATGATGTTGTTTATTAAAATATTAGTAGTATAAACTTGTAATGGTTTGTAACCATCTTCCTAGCATGTTTCGAAGGATGTTGACGTTTATAACTTCAAAGTAGATAATACTTCTTTAATCAAATAAAAATGGTTCTATCCATATGTTCAAGAGTTGAGCAATTAAAAAAAGATCAAAATTATTTGGTACAGAAATATTTTTTGTACAACTTAGATCTTCTTTTTTTGACAAAAACTTAGATCGTTATTTATGAATTATTTAGCAACTAATTAGGGGGGTTTCTTGTAAAATCCATATCACCAGTTATTTATAGTAAAAAGTGCACTTGGTAAAAGTTTGCATTAAAATGTATTTTTTTATTTTTCATAAATTTGAACAAATTAAAACATGCTTTCAAATTAGTAGTATATGACGATATATACAACAAATATTTTTGAATAATATTTTTTGGCTTGAATTTTTTTTAATAATATTACTTATACTATTTTTCATAAAAGGAAGGCATATCTTAGTATTTTTGTATCATTAATAGTTTTTTCATTCTTTTTAGACTTTTCGGTAGGGTTTTTTTTTAAGGTAGGCAAATATGATTGCACATACTCATGCAATAGTGGCAACTTCCTGCGTTAGTCATCAATCACTCGATTATGCAACTCCTTGTACTCTTTCTGTTTTATAATAGTTGTCATTTTTGCATTTTCTTTCTTTGTTTAGAAATAAACTCGTATTAACTACTTCATTAACTACAATTAAAATATTAATACAATATATTTTCCCACTAATATACCTTCATTGATTGAATTTCGCACTTCTTAACTACTCCACTAATTATAATTATTAAGGATGTTAAGGTAAATGGTATTAATTTTATCATTGAAATCAATCTAATTTAATTATTTTATTTAGAATCGCTCGCAACTCAAAAACAATAATTAAACTGAGACCAGACGAGTATTACACATTTTATTTTGAATGCATTGGTGTGATTTTTATTTCATAAAAAAAGATAAACACAAAAACTTCACTCTATAGCTTAAATGAGAAACTAAACTTTTTTGCGATGAGAATTATAACTCTAAATTCAAATATATGTGAGAGGTGATACATATACATAATGCCTAAAATGGTAGGTGGAGATATAATGTCTACCTCTCACGTGGTTTTGGACTATTGGCTCGTTGTGACTTTGGTCGTTTTCCGAACTCCCCAACAATAGTTATCAGAGTTTTGGTTCAAGAATAGGAAGTGGGAGACTCGTATTATTGGGGAGATTGTTGAATTCATGTGTGAGTGGTTAGTTTTGCATCGACTATGAATAAGTAAAGTGTTGGATACATAAAAAATGTGAGACATATACATAATGTCTTAAAATTTTATGTGAAGATGAAGCGTTTTTCTCCTTTGTGATATTAGAGTATTGACATGTTACTTCTAGGGTCCTGTCTTAAGATTTTATACGAAGATGTAGCGTTTTTCTCCTTTGTAATCTTAGAGTATTGACATGTTACTTTTAGAGTTCGACGAGACTCCCCAATAACAACCTCATATATCATATGATCTATAACCACACTCAAGGTCGAAGAGGAACTTAACTACCCATGTGAATTTATAATGAAGAGGAACACCAAGATTATTATATTTGAATTTGATCATAAGTGATCCATAGATGTCATCTACGATGAACCTAGCATCATGCTTGCACATTGATGATGTGGACGAGAAGTTGAAATTTCTTGTCCTCGTTACAAATTCCAAATGTAGATGAAAAAACAAAAAACAAAAAACAAAATTGCACTAAAAATTATAACTCTAAATTTAAGTATAGCTGTGTTGCTTCATTGTGTATGACATCTATGACTCGTTCATGGTAAAATTCAAAGATAGCAACCTCGTATGTCGTGTGCAGAAACATTCAAGGTTAAAGAGAAACCTAGTTGCCCTTGTGAATTTCTAACCAAAAAGGACGCTAAGGTAGTTATCTTGAAAATTAAAGTAAGACTACCATGTAAGAATCGATTAAAAAGAAGCAAGCTTTTTTTTTGAAGGAAACGCAAAGTAATATTTGATAATATAAAAAAAAAATTCATCAAGAAAAATTAAACTGAATGTATACGACTTTTTCCTTAAAATAGTTCAGTCTAATATGTAAATATTTTTAAATAAAATAACTTTTTTGTCCATTGCATTATCAAAATCATTTAACCAACAAAATAATTATCTAACCATTTTTTTTATTTTTTATTTTTTTATCTCATTCTTATTTTCTTTTTCCCTATATATTGCAAATCCAAATATAGGCATCGCTAGTTAGCTAGTACTAGCTCTGTAGCAGTAAATAACTTCCCTTTAAACCCAAGTTCGTACTATAGTAACTAACTTAGTAACATATCACAAGAAGTTGAACACTCACTCCAACACATTTATGGCAACCCATCTCACTTGATGTTGAAAGCATAAGAATTTCCCATAAAACAAATATTATCAATATTTTTTTTTCTTCCAATTAACCTTAAGCTAGAAAGATATTACTATCTCTATCAATTTAGATAGGCTCACAAAGATAAATATTATTAATTGTTGATTAATAGATTAAATAGAAATCCAGTCAAAAAAACAAATTTAAATACAAACATAAATATTACTCCATAATCCATAAAAAAATCAGAAATCACAAATTTGTTCAAATAACATCTCTTAATTTGTTGACTTTAAATTTTAATAGATCCAAATTCATTGCAATTAAGCACAAGATCATTTACATCAACACAAGTAGTGGGGCCTAGTGGGACCAACAGAAGTGAGCAATGTCACAATATTAGCAGAAACAGCTGTTGTTATTATTCAAACAAAACTCTCTTCTTCTCTTTGTCATTTGTCAAGATCTGATTTTTCCCTCTTTACAGGAACATGTATTAAAGGTGTGGTTTGGTTGGTTCAACTTTGATCTTCTTCAAGTTTCAATCTTTTTATTTATACACTGATTGGGTCATTTCAGATCTTTCACTTCATTCAGGTATTATTCCCATTGCACCTTCAAAATGTGAGAAGTGAGATAAATTTAGCATTTTTATTGCTTGATTCAATTTTATAAAGAGAATGCCAATTAGAAATCACTTAATTGATTTTCCAAACTTTGATTTATGGAGTATTTAGATTGAATTAATTAATTAATACATACTACTACTAATAGGGAAGGATTAGGAGTTTGAATGGCTTGTTACTTGTTAGCATAAAAGTTTGTATTTGACTATTCTTTTCCATTGAAAAAATTGATTATATTTGCATTTTTCCACACAGATTAAAACATGCTAATATTAATGGCTTTTAATGATTTATAAGCTAATTTCACTGTTTTTTTTCAATTTTAAATAACATATTTTGGATAGTGAGATTTCAGATCTTCAATTTTTTTCCTTCTTTTTGTGATATAAAGGATCAAATTAAGGAATGCCAAGAAGATAATGGGGAAGAAGGGAAATTGGTTTTCTACAGTGAAGAAAGCTCTCAGCCCTGACTCAAAGGTATGCAAAGAAAAAAAAAAAAAATATATATATATATATATATATATATATATATATATATATATTAAATTTAGCTCAATTTTATGTAATATTTCTTATAATTTTACATTTTTTGTTGTTTCAGAAATCAAGTAAATCAAAAAAGAAATGGTTTGGGAAGCAAAAATTGCAGACTTCAGACCCCTCTGTAGAAATCGATACAGCACCGCCTCTTCCTCCACTAGAAGATATTAAATTAACTGATATTGAAAATCAAAACAATCACCATCATGTTGCTGAAATTACAACTGTGGTGGATGTCGAGGAACCTGTTCGTTCTGTTCAGACAGCAGTTGTTAAGACTCAAGCTACTCCAGTTTCTCATTTTGCTGGTAAACCAAAGGATGAAGTGGCAGCAATCAAGATTCAAACAGCTTTTCGGGGATACTTGGTATGTGTTGTAATCTCTCCCTCGTTTTCGAATTTGTTCCTGCAACGTTTGATGAGTTCTTTTGGTTTCAAATTTTTTACTTTAATGAGGATTTAAGAGGCAGTCAATAATCGCTGCAAACAAAATTTATCTTTTTGAAATACCTTTCAGACTAAATTGTCTTTTAAAATCATTTAGGCAAGAAGAGCATTGCGAGCTTTAAGAGGGCTGGTCAGATTGAAAACGTTGATGGAAGGGCCGATTGTAAAACGTCAAGCCATGAGTACCCTCCGCTCAATGCAGACGTTAGCTCGTGTGCAATCTCAGATTCGTTCTAGGAGGGTCAGAATGTTAGAGGAGAATCAGGCTTTGCAGAGACAGCTCTTACAGAAGCATGCAAGGGAGCTTGAAACCATGCGGGTATGGGTTTCTTTCCTTTAACATTTTTTTTCTTAAATGCTAAACTCTCAACATTGGACCAATGCTTATTTGACTTCGTTTGTAATGCTTTTTAACTTGTTTCGAATTTTCATTATAGATTGGGGAGGAATGGGACGATAGCCTACAATCAAAAGAACAAATTGAAGCCAAATTACTGAGCAAGTATGAGGCTACTATGCGAAGAGAAAGAGCACTGGCTTATGCATTCACTCATCAGGTTTTCTATTTCTCTTGTTAACTTTGATATGTGAGGAAAATAGTTGAATTTTTTTGAGATGAATTGGAAAACGCATGGAAAAATTTCACATAATTTCAAGAACTAAAAAAGTGAGAATCCAAGCTTTCATGTTATGTTCTGGAGCTTTTCTGAAGTGAATAATTCACGTTAGAGAATAATGTAAGATATGTCAACGACCGTTGATGGGAAAATAAATTGTTGATATTGCATAGAGATGCATAACAACTAGAAAATCATAGATATGTTAAAATGTTTGCCCGTGATTTTCTCATCAGCAGTTGAGATGTCTACTATTTCTAGTGAAAGCTTGTTGATGAGTTAAATCACTTACTTTATTTGTTATTTCCTTATCTACTTGAAGTTGTTGCTCTTTTTACCTAAAACTTATAACCAATTTAGTTTGAAAATATTTTTAAAATTGCTTTTTACGAATAATACCAAAATTGTCACCTTTTTCACTTTGTTTCCTATTTTTGAAGATGTATATAGAAGAGGATGAAAACAAGAGGGGGTGAAATCACCCTTTCTATAACAAATATTTAAAAGCAATTAATGAAAATAATGTTCTTTTGTAATTGTAATTAAAATCATGAAATGACAACTGAAAATACCTAGGTTTGATTAATGCAGGAATCCTTTCATGCAGTCACTATCTTCATAACCATTTCCCCTGCTTAAACCTCTGCAATCTCCTTTCCCACTGCCACATTGATTTTTTTGCATAATAATAATAATCCAATAATATGCTTAATTCAGTTGCAGTATAATGTCTTCTTCAATTCTTGTCAATAGAGATATTTGGATTGTGGAATAACACCACATATTATGTGATGTCCTATTATATTTTGAATGAATTGAAGTGTCTTGCTATGATTTTTTTTGCTTAATGCTGCAAGTGTAATATTGTGACAGCAAAACTCGAAGAACTCGTCTAGATCTATGAATCCAATGTTTGTGGATCCAACTAATCCTACTTGGGGGTGGAGCTGGATAGAACGATGGATGGCTGCCCGACCTTGGGAGAGCCGTGGCCTTGTTGATAAAGAACTGAATGATCATTCATCTGTTAAAAGTTCGAGCCGCAGCATTATAGGTGGAGAAATCAGCAAATCATTTGCCCGTTTCCAGCTCAACTCTGAAATACATTCTCCAGTAGCGAGCCAAAATCCTGGCTCACCCAGCTTTCAGTCCAATTCAACTCCTACTAAGTCGGCTTCTGCTTCAGTTGCCAGGAAACTGAAGAAGGCGAGTCCAAAGGGAAGCTGGGTTATGGATGATGACTCCAAAAGCATGGCAAGTGTACAGTCAGATCGGTTCCGCAGGCACTCTATTGCCGGGTCATCAGTTAGAGATGATGAGAGTCTTGCTAGCTCTCCATCAGTTCCAAGTTATATGGTGCCGACTCAATCTGCGAAAGCTAGGTTGAGGACACAAAGTCAGAGTCCATTAGCAAAAGAAAATGGCAAACAAGAAAAAGGGTCCTTTGGAACTGCAAAGAAGCGCCTTTCTTTCCCGGCTTCGCCTGCGAGGCCAAGGCGTCATTCAGGTCCACCGAAAGTAGAAACCACCATAAATGCAGAGTTACCTGCGACCAATGGTGTGGCCAGTTGATTATATAATAATCAGAGCGAAAGGACAGAAATCATTAAAGTAGGATTGAAGATATCACTGAAGAAATAAAAACAAAAGTTCATTTACATTGAGTGTTCTTTTTTATTTATTTACTTGTCCTATTTTTATGTGTATCCAAACATTTCATTAATACTTTTGATTTGGGGTGAAATTTGTTTTACTTACCATATTAATCAATTTGTATTTTCATTTACATTCTTTACCATTGACCTTGAGGGGAAGAAATTTGGTTATGTTGATCTTGTGACGGAAGGATGAATCTGCTGTCAGAATCCTTTCTGCGCTTCACCAAAGTTCCTTTTTCTTTTTTGTTGATAAACTGAAAGTTGAAACTCTTGATTCTAAATGTGGTATATAAGTGCAAATTTGATTTCTTTGTTTTATTTCATTTCTTTGATGCTACTATGTTTTGCTTTAAAAATTAACACTAAAGATAGCTCACATTGCTATCATACTGGCATAACTTTCTTTGTAACTTCTCAGTTCTCATCCTTGCAACGGATCTATCTATAAGAAAGCTTATGCTTAGTCATGGGTGTATATGCTAGTTAAATAGTATAAAACAAAGTTTAAAGATGATTTGTCAAGGACATTTATTTTATCCATCCATGTGTTACTGGTTTTTCCCGCTTTCTTTCTCTTGGTGGTGGGGTTTTTGGGGATACAAATTATTGTTTATCAACAATTGGTGGTTGAAGTGGGATCTTACAGCACACAGTGGTACTATGCCTGATCTCTCTCTCTCTATCATTCTGCAAGGTGATTGGCCCATTTTTATCAACTAAATTAGAAATCTCAGTTGTCTTAAAAGTATGTATGTTGGTGAAAATAAAATCCCTTGTCTGATTGTTAGGTTACATAATTTCATCTTAAATTAACATTAACAATAAAAGAACTAAATGAGCTTGCATTACTGATTCTCTGACAGCGGACCAAATGTACCTTATGTTTTTAACTTTGTATATTGTATGCACTGCTTAAACAGTTGGCACATTTTGTTTGTTGCATCTATGAAAACTTGGGAATTTTATGCTTTGATTATTATATGAAGGAAAATGCTCCATTTGAATTTTATTATATATTATTTTTTTAATAAATGAAAAATTATGAAAATAATTTTGTTTAATGAGTTTAAAAAAAATTAAAATACTGTAACAGTAGTACTAAGTTGTTCGATGGTTAGTGGGACATGCTATCAAATAGAAATCAAAGTTTAGAAAGTCTCATAGTAGTTGCAACCATGTCTGCCGGGTTAATCTCAAAAACGATTTTTGTTTTGTTTTTTTATTACAGTCTCATAAACGATGTTTGCTTGCAAGGGTACTAATTTACTTAGTCAAAGACAGTGAAAAAGATACGAACAAACCACTAATGTTGGTTTCTACTTTAGTCCTTACATGTATTCATTACATGCTTCTTTTAACTGCTTAGCTTGACGTTTAAGCAAACTTCATACCTAACATTGAACTTTACTTTTTTTTAAAGCACGAGGATTCCAGTTGAAGGAAGAAAAAGTTCGAAATTTATACGAATGACCTGTAATTATAATTAATAATATGCTTAAGCTTAACATTTCCCAAAAACCCTTTCAAATCTCCAAGCATATTTGTTGGTTGCTGACTTGCTTCTTGTCTGGTTGCATGTAACTTCAATTTATTTTAAAAGAAAATAAACAACCAAAATAATTCAAGTTGTGGTACAACTCATTCAAATTCAAAGACTACTTGATCTCATAAACAGGTGGAGATTCTCTACAATTCTTAAAAAAATATAAAACTTCATTACTATAATTTTAGGCATAAAGACTCAGTCAATTATGTCACTAAATTTTAGAGACGATCACCTTTATGCACACTAAACTACAGTAATGAATCTCTTCATTTTTTCAATTGTATGTCGCTAAACTCCCATCTTCTCTTTTCAATTAAGAGATGATAGCTGAAGCAATGAACTCCATTTTGAATAAGCCATCAAACCCCAAATGCAAAATCTAAACTTAAGACATGAGAAAATGATAAAAAAGAAAGAAAGAAAGAAAGAAAGAGATGAAAATAAAAAGTGGAACTAAGTAACAGGCACGCTGAGTTAACGGTCAATCGAATAAACACTCTAAATCCGAGAAGGCAGTTAAGATACAGTTTGCTTTGGAACAGTGGAAGGTTAGTAGAAACAATGTAAGGTGACACACTTCGACCTATATATCTCCAAAAGCTCTTGTGGTTCAAAATTTATGAATCCTAGTGAATGCTGTCTCTTTTGAAGCTTTGCTATGCATAAGAGCCGCCTGTGTTATTTACATCCAAAGTTAACTCGTGTATACCAGTCGTTTCCGATCATTCAATATCAGAAACAGATACTTGTAAAGCATCTTCCGTGTTTTTCTCGAGCACAGTTTCCTCTTGTCGTTCAAAGGGACCTTGAGGAGTTCCAAAAAGAGTGGAGAATATTTGCTTATGGCATTCATCACAGAAAAAAAAATAGGAGAAGTGACCCTCGTTTGGAAGCTTACGGATTACTGCCTCTGGCAACACCCTTTCTATGTATTCTGTCATTGATGGTGGAACCACCCTATCGTCTAATCCCTGATTGAGAATCGAAAAGGGAAATGTAAGAGATTCATAGTACATTATAACAAGCTAAACTCCAAAATAAAGAGTAAGTTGAACACTGTTTTACTTCATAGCACAATAAAATAGAAATGATGAAAGAAAATACTGAATAATCATAAAAGCAATACTCAAAGAAGGATATGTTCAAACCTGCCATATGTGTATACGGCCAAGATATCCTGCTAATTCACATTCTGCCTGACCGTACATGGATTTCAACCAAAGAAGTAATCCTCCTGTTCGACACTTCTTATGCACATGAAGTTCTTCTATGTTGAAATCCCATCTGGATACCTGCAGAACAGCTTCCTCTATAAACGGCTTCAGGTTTCCCTGCCGAACCGACTCCTCCAGATCCCTCTGCCAAAACTCTTCGAATGCTGGTTCATCGATGAGAATTTCATCCTAAACATATATGAATTTGATTTGTCAACAGATTATAACAGGCCTAAATGTTCTTCCACAGTCACAGACACCTACAGAAACTTTATTCAATTGAGGTAGTGTATACAAAAGTAACTTCGCCTAGTAGTTTTATTTAAATTTATATTCAAAATTCAGCTTCACTTTTACATTCAAATGTTAGTTCCACCAAAGGAGGCAGTTAAGAGAGGAAAGCATTTTAACACAGACCAAATTTTATATTTATAACAGTAAATATCTTCGGTCAAGTGTTAACGAGACAGCCATACACAAGATTAAAATCAATAGTACAATGGCTATGTGGCTTTAGTATCTTTCATTTAACTGAAGTAGCTTCAGTGTCTAAGAAAAAGTAAATTTCAAACAGACATGTATATTGGACGACTCTGTAGGTTCAAACTCAATATCCACCAACTGCTGAATGGACAGTCAATTCAAAATTCAAACTGAATGCCGAACAACACCGTAAGTTTTTCAGCTACCATGAATCCACTTAGCTATTGGCAATAAAGAAAAGTAAGTTTCCATATCTATTGAAATAAAAAGTAAAAAAAGTAAAAAAGAAAAACACTCAGACAGGGTTTATCCCTTTCAACATAATTCAAGGCTATCACGACTCACCTTCTTTCCTAGTGAAAGTGAAAATTGCTTGTCAATCCGCTCATGCTTGTCCGGCAAGAAGCTTTTTCGATAGAAAAACGAGAGAAGTTTTGGAAATCTATAAGCCAAGGAATACATATATTTTCTCCTTGGCAGCCACTTCTCCCAAGTTCTTTTCATCTCGTCTTTAGTCATGTGTGACTCGTATGGGCTAACCATAGGGGCTAACATTGCTGCACCTGCAATTTCAGGTAATATTAGTATATTACAACTTATCAGAATTCATGTGTCTCTTTTCTATGCTTAGCGGGAAGAAACGGGAGTTAAACTTGCTCGACAGAGGTAGGCAATCGACTAGGAATTAGTACATTGGTATAACCATAGCCACAATTGACATTTTTTTTCAGTTTCTTTTCCAAAAATTTACATGAATGGAGACAGAGTCACAAATCACAATGAAAGAGTTATTTTAGATTTTGAACGTTTCACAAAATGTTAACATTATTAATATGTCCTTTTCAGATGTGGAGTTTAAGATGAATAACGCATTGATCAAAGATATGGAGACATTAGAATTTTGAACAACCAACCTGCAATTCTCTCCGGAATATATTTGAGCGAAGCCCAGGCGTGAATGCATCCACTTGAGTGGCATAGTACCCAGAACTTATCAGTTACATTGACAGCATCAACTAAATGCAACATATCCATGGCCGATGAATTGAAATTTCGGCTGGGATGTGGATCACTCTCCCCAAAACCAGGAAGATCATAAGTGACCAAGCGAACACCATAGTCTTCGAGCAACGATGCTTTCACTCCAGGAATACCTAGCATTAGAAGGATATCAAAAGGAAGTAGAAAATGTCAGAAGACAAGAACTAAAATTTTGCAGGGGATAAGTTTTTGAAATTGAATCCTTATTAAAGATAAGTATGTAATTCTTATTAAAGCTGGTTTTTACTTTCAAAAACTTCAATTATATTTTACCTGCCAGCCGGGATGAAAGAAACGAATGTGGAGCAACAAGTGAAAATCTAGCTCTGCCAGGGGGGACACCTTGATCATGATAAGCCATGTACCTACCATCTGGAAGCAGTATCCGGCTAGAAATAGGAGGATGAATGCGAACCATTGCCGCCTTGGTTAAGGTTTGGTGATTAGAGTCTACACTTATAGCTGCAAATAATTTATTCATTAAAAGTCAGCAAAACTTATGCCAGGCCTAGATTACTTAACCATGGCAAAGATCATATTCATCTGTAAGCAACTAAATAGCCTTTTTCCCTCAAAATCCATAAGAATATAAATCCTACTTGACTAAGTTTTAAAAGATAGAAAATAAACAAGTAGGAAAATATGAAGATTCATTTATGCCATAAAGAAATGGACTGAGAATATTTGACTTGCATTTATAGAAATTAATTAATTATTCGTTCATTCAAAATTAAAGCCATGTAATCAAATATAAGCAAAAAAAAAAAAAAGTCAAACAAAGTAGATTTATGTGAACAAGATACATCTACTTTGGTTTGATTTTTTTCGCTTATATTTGTAAGCGGATGGAGTAAGTAATACATTTACCCTGTAATAATCTCCTCTTCTGTAAACACATAGAAAATTAAAAAACCTACATATAACCAATATTAATAATCACACAAATTACCTTTATCCAAAAGCAAAGGTTCACATAATAAGAATTGAAATTGGAACATAACATTAACAACATCAAACCAAACCAAACCTATGTTTTTGTCAATTGAAGACACAGTCAACAACAAATACAAATGATCAACAACAAACAAAATCAACAAAAATAGCAACAAAACAACAAATAGTTGAATTCAACACAACAAGTTCATTGAATTGAAGTTCAATTAAAACTTATTGCAAGTGTAGAACAAGGAAAGTAAATTAAAAAATAAAAATAAATAAATGGAGTTGAATTAAGAAACCTGCGAAGGCAAGAAGAAAAACGGTAAAGACAATAGACCAAGAAAGAAGAGGATCACGATCTTCAGGCAAAAAATCATTGAGAAAGCTTAATCTCTTAGAAAGCTTAGAACAAGGTCCTCGTAACTTTTGAACAAGATAAGAATCTTCATTGAAGAAATTCTGTTGAAGAATATCTCTACAACCTCTACCTAACTCCACAAGTATCTCACACCAAGCCATCAAAAACCCAACAGCATGTTCCTTCAAACTCTCTCCTACTTCAACTTCCTCCGATGATTTTCTGATGTCATCCTGAAACGACGTCGTTGTTGAAGAAGATTCTGGTAATGGATTTTCCATTAGACTTGCTAGTTCCTCGCTCCACCACGTGGTTCCTCTTGCTTCCGCCATTGCAAAGCATGTGTGGCAGTGGAATCAACACAACTGCTACTATCTTCTTCTTTTTTCTATTTTTTTATATGCGTAATCGCGAAGCTATGTATTTAAATAGATGATGATGATTCATTGGAAAAAGGTTTTTAGGGAAAAAAATTAAAAGAAACAAAAAGTGTCTCTCTAGACGGTAATAGGACGGTTACAGTGAAAATGGATTCCAACTAAGCACCGATTCTGCATCATTGTCGTCGTAATCTTCGGCTTATATAATAAAAAAACTTAATTATGCATTCCATTTTTGCAAATGTACAAAAAAAATATCTTTGCAAAAATTGAAAATAAACTAAAAAAATCAAAAATATATGGTTATTTATTAATTTTGTTAAGTCTTAACCTAATTTTTTCATTCCGCTAGTCTCTTGTTGGTTTGCAACAACTCTATCCTAAAATTTTGGCTCTAAATTTGCATCATATATGTTCTTCATTTCTCTCTTTACTAACCGTGAATATTTTTCAAAGCAAAAATTTAATAGATATTTTAATCCTTATCCTTATTATTTATTAATTTTATTAGGTCCGCAACAACTTAATCTATTGTTTCTGTAGTTTTTCTTGACAAGTTGTTTTACACTTATTTAATACGTTTATAAACAGAATACACTAATTTCCATGAAAACTCGGCTACCCTAAATAATTTGTTAGGAACCATGAAATGCATTAATTTTTTATGTTTAACTATAAAAGTAATAAATAAAATTGACTCGTGCAACAATATAATTTTGTTTTCTTTTTATCTTTTTTCTTTATAATTTTTTATTATCATTTGATTGTAATATTACATCTCTAATAATCTAATTTGCGTTTATTGATCAATCCATGATCTTACGGGTTAAAGATTATTTATTGGTCTCTATTATAGACGCGAAGCTATGTAGATTATATATTTTCAGATTCGTTTTCCAAAGAAATAAGAATTAAAATAAATTTTATTCAAGAAAAAAAGAATTAAAATAATGTATGCTTTATGACATGAAATAATTAATATGAATTAAAATTATAAATTTTATGCCTAAAAAATGTGAGGTTCAAGGTGGCTGCCTCGCTTGTAAGTTGGACCGGCTTTGTTATTACCATAACTTTATTATAAATGATGTTTGTTTAAATTATGAGTGATTTTTTGTCAAAAAGAAATAATTATGAGTGATTTGCATAATATTATTTATATGCTACAATTAGAGAAAATAATTATATTTTATTAAAAATTAAAATAGACACTTTTTCCCTTTCAAATATGACAATCGAGAAAGTATACCACACTCTCCTTTCTTCGGTCTATCTCTGCATTCTCTCTTTACATGTAACTTATTCTTCGTCTTATGCAATATACTTGATGATTTTGCTAGAGTTTAGGCATTTATTGATACAATACACGTACCAGAGGAACACATAGATAAGACCCTCAACTGATTGAAAACAAATTCTAGAAGAAGAAAATAGACCAGACTAAAAGGCAATATATTTGTACCACTAAACCAACTTGGGTTGGCATAGTGGTATTGGCTTGGGATCTAGGAGTATATTCCTCCTCAAGGTCTCCGGTTCGATTATCTCTGGTGTCAATTTAAGAGGGTTAGTTTACCTTCTTCAAAAAAATATATTTGTACCACTCGAAAAAATGTTTTTTTCATTTAACAAATGTTTCTTTTTACATGTCATTTAACAAATGTTATGGATCACATTCCTCTATGATAAGTGAGATGTACCTTCTGAACGAGTGCATATTCTTCACATTGATAGTTTAATCCTTTACAATGGGTAGCGTGCTTTGTCTTCTTACATGTTCTTTTTCTTGTAAGCCCCTTCTCCAAATGGAGAGGATGGTGTGCTTGAAAAGACACACTCACGCCCAAGCAAGTATGAGTACAAACAGGTAAGGAAGTGGATAATCAGTAAAGTGGTCAAACCAAACCCTTTTCATTAGAATTAATTAATGATGGTTCGTGGTATTTATCCAACAAAATCTGTTAAGAACACAATTTTTATTATAGCATTGAACCTTGTGTATTGAAAAAAATAGTTGCAAGAGATGACCAACCTTGTAATATTTTTACAACGACACTAACTTTCATATTTTTAGAAAGATTTAAAATTGAGTAAATATACAAATGGCTTCTTAGTCCAATAATTTTACTAATCTATCATTATCGGGGTGATATAAGTTATAACTTATAAACCCCTAAAAGAACTTATAAAGAATAGTTTAACAATGATGCATAGTTTTATACAAAAGTAAAGATGGATGCATATAACCTTGTGTTGAAATTTTTATGATTTTCTTGTTTTGCCTCTTGCTTGTGTTCTATTGTTATTTTCAATTTGCTTTAAATTTATGTTTTATGTGTTTGTTGAAATGCATGAGAGTGACTCAATTTGTCGGCTTTGTATTTTCAGTAAGAGATTTATTTCGAGTAAGAAGCTTATTGTGTCTACTACCAAATTCAACATTTGCCGGCTTTGTTGATGACTCGTCAACAAGTGTTTGAACTAGTTATTTCAAAGACCATCTATAATCGGAGTGAGCGAGTATCAGAAAAAAAAAAATTACGAGGATGGATGCAATTAATGATTGTGGATCTTTTATTACTCTTACCATTGACCATTCGTGAAAGAATTTAGTTTGGCTGCTAGGATCAAGAATTTGGTTTGTTAGTCCACTTTTGGCTTCTCAAATTTTTTTGTGGACGACTTTGGCTAGAATGTTGATGAGGCATGTTCCAACTCATAGCCATTTTTTTTAATCGAACTCGTAGCCAATTTAATTGTATTCTCGTTGTTTTAGCATTTTAATGAAGCGTATTTTACCCAAAAAAATATTTGAGAAGAAAAATACAATATAAAAAATGCATAATAACACATACAAATATATACTTAATATGATTTTTTTTGGTACAAATATTTTATATTTGTTTATAATCTTTTTGGTTGATTATTGGTCAAGAAATTAGTAAATATTTTTATTGAATATATTTGGTCCGCGTGAAACTTGCTTGCTTGAGAATACGGAGTCAGAGAACAAGCGAGCACAGCACACCAAAACAACAGAGAGACTAAAGAAGAAGAAGAAGAAAAAGAAGGCGACGAGCACTGATCGATCTAAAGATGTCGACGATTGTAGCAGAGAAGAAACCGAAAACTAAGATCGTTTGCACGCTGGGACCCGCATCTAGGTCTATTCCAATGGTCGAGAAGCTTTTGCGAGCAGGTATGAACGTTGCGAGATTCAACTTCTCTCATGGTTCTCATGACTATCATCAGGAAACTCTTGATAATCTTAGAGCCGCCATGGAGAATACTGGTATTCTTTGCGCCGTCATGCTTGATACTAAGGTATAAAACCTTTTTTTATTTTTTTTTATTTATTATGCATCTTGAGTTTTCTTTGTTAATGTTTTTTATTTGAATTGATAGTGTATGTAATTTTTGTTTGTTATTGATGTGTGAGATGTATGAAGTGTAATAAGTTGATTTTGACCTTATATAACCTTATATGTAGTATGGATCATAAGAATCTTTGTATTTGTCGTATAGGCTGTTTGGATTGACTTATTTGACCTTATTCACTACCATAAACACTTTTGAGACTGTTTGAGAGAAGTTATGAAAATAATTTGTGATATGTTCATGAGTTAAACTTATTTTCATAAGTTCTTCAAAATATCTTATGAAAATAGCTTATAGCTTATATGTAAACAATTAAACTTTATTTTATCTTTTGTTATAGAAATAACTTATAAAGAGCGCTTGTCATGATAGGTGATTATGCTATAAACTGCAAATCAAGTTGTTTATCCAAACAAGATCATAAGAGTCTCACAAGGGCTCATGCTAGTAGATAAGCTCAAATAAGTCAATCCTCAACACACTTTAGTTCTTTTAACGCTTTTACACTATACTATAGTAATACAAGAGCATCTCCAGTGTCTGGTTCTTACTTGATTCTTAATCTTATAGTAAAGAACCTGATTTTGGGACTATTGTAATTTGAGGGAGATGAGATGAATGCTGCAAATAAAAACTCCTATTCTACAAGAGTAGAAGAGCTGATTCACTCTAACATTATATGCTCCTTAATTTCATAAGTCAAGAACATGAATGGCTTAATCATTTAGGCATATTACATTTCCTATCTTTCACTGAGATGAATGGAGTTCAAGGCATTATTATTCATGAACTTAATAAAGTGAAACCAGCATTTTCAAGTTTCTTCATTTCATATCTTTCATTTTATGCATCTACTGACATTGCACATTGCTGTAGGGGCCTGAGATTCGTACTGGATTTCTCAAGGATGCCAAACCTATCCAACTGAAACAAGGTAATGAAATAACTATTTCGACCGACTATAGCCTAAAGGGTGATGAGGATACGATCTGCATGAGCTACAAAAAGTTGGCTGAGGATGTGAAGCCCGGGAGTGTCATACTCTGCGCAGATGGAACCATATCATTCACAGTTTTATCATGTGACAAAGAATTGGGTTTGGTTCGAGTCCGCTGCGAGAACTCTGCTGTTCTAGGCGAGAGAAAGAATGTTAATCTGCCTGGAATTGTAGTGGATCTTCCCACTTTGACTGAGAAAGACAAGGAAGATATCATGGTTTGGGGCGTTCCCAATAAAATTGACATGATTGCGCTATCTTTTGTTCGAAAAGGTTCTGATCTGGTGCAAGTTCGGAAACTGCTAGGACACCATGCTAAGAACATTCTTCTCATGTCAAAGGTATGCTATATTATGAATTTCTGAATATTTTTTTCCATGGAAAATAGGTGTTTTTTAGCTTGTTTAACAATGTGTCAAGAGTTCTAATCAGACATGATATCATAAAGATGTTTGATGCATTCCTATTAATTTGTGTTATATTGGACATCATCTAACAAAATTTGAGATGCTCTTCAAAGAAAATATGTTGAGTTCCTACTGATTTTTTCTAGGACAAAATTTAGGCGCATCTCTTTAGTTGTTTTTTGTATGGTTCTTAACTAAAAATACAACTTTTTTTGTTATAACAAACTTTGAAAAATTATGGATTTGAGGAAATCATGGATAGTTTAGTTAAGAACTATACGAAAAACACGTAGGGAAATGCACTAAGTTTTTTCCTTTTTTCTGTCGCTTGCATGTGTTATGTTCAATTGCTTATTTCTATTTGCTTTTCCTCTGCAACTTGCAAATGTATGGGACAGGTTGAAAACCAAGAAGGGGTTGCAAACTTTGATGATATCCTTGCAAATTCAGATGCATTTATGGTGGCACGTGGTGACCTTGGAATGGAAATTCCAATTGAGAAAATATTTCTAGCACAGAAAGTGATGATTTATAAGTGCAATATCCAAGGAAAGCCTGTTGTTACTGCAACCCAGATGTTGGAGTCAATGATCAAATCTCCCAGGCCAACCAGAGCTGAAGCTACTGATGTTGCCAATGCAGTTCTGGATGGCACAGACTGTGTCATGCTTAGCGGTGAAACTGCTGCTGGAGCTTATCCAGAACTTGCTGTTCGAACTATGGCTAAAATTTGTGTTGAAGCTGAGAGTACCATTAACTACGGAGATGTATTTAAAAGAATAATGGAGCACTCACCTGTACCCATGAGCCCATTGGAGAGTCTAGCTTCTTCTGCAGTTAAAATGGCCAACTCAGCTAAAGCAGCACTTATATTGGTTTTAACTAGAGGAGGGAGTACTGCAAAATTAGTGGCTAAATACAGGGCAGGCATGCCAATTCTTTCTGTTGTCGTTCCTGAGATTAAGACTGACACCTTTGATTGGTCCTGCAGTGACGAGGCCCCTGCCAGACATAGCTTGATATTCCGAGGATTGATTCCAGTACTGAGCGCAGGTTCTGCTAGAGCTTCTCACACAGAAACAACAGAAGAGGCACTAGACTTTGCCATTCAGTATGCCAAAACAAAGGGTCTCTGCAATAACGGGGATTCCGTGGTGGCTCTGCATCGCGTGGGTGTCGCATCAGTTATCAAAATCTTGACTGTGAAATGATCTCCCAATAAAAGGAGTTCTTCAGCTGCTTTTGGCAATTTTTGATGGTGGGAAAGAAGTCTTATCATACATTTTTCATTCTTAATTGGATGCAGAACATCAATCAGAATTTTTTTGTTATTAGGGATACACACTCCCTGTTTTAGAATTATTCATATATCATTGTTTCTTCGCCTTATTATTGTTGCCACTTACCACTGTGGTAAGTGGCGATGCATGATGCTTTTTGTAAACCTAAAAGGTGACCAATTTCTGGCCTATCAGTTTTGATTTGTTTATGGTCTATCGTTGTTGGACTACTCCAATATATGTTTTGATAGAGAAGGTTATGGTTTTTATATTTTAATTATTCGTCATCAATTTCAACACTTATTATAAACTATGGATTTGTTAAAATTTACACCTTTGATTTATTTTCTTATTGATGGTTGTTAACTGCATATTTACACCATGTCTTAGAAGAATCCTTGTTGCCATATGAGTATTTATTTAACTCTTATTTGAGATAATAGGCGATTCACTTTGGATCTATCTATGTATTTGTTGGTGGTGATACACTTTTTGATACACTGCAATTTAACTATTATAGTTTCTTTTGTTCCGCCAATATAACTCTTTGAGACGGTGATTGAGAATTGTAAATAACCATCAGGTTATGTCACCCACCACGGTATTCACTTACTACACCACTCAATATCGCAATTAATTTTCTAAAAAATATAATTAGGTCGTCCATTATTTAAAGGAAAATGTTAACGAATGTCTTGTTTTAAAGCTCAAACAACCGCGGTAGTATAGTTGGTCTGAACTTTGAACAACCATCTTATACTGTTCTAGTTTGATTCTTTGATTTTTTTTATATATATTTTGTTTGCGTGGATAGGAAAGAGAATTTCATAGTTTCTGGTTTTTCTAAAATATCAACTCATTTTGAAGTGTAAAATGAACAATAATAATTATTGATAAATAAATTAATGTTTTTTAGAAGTTAAATAAATTAATGGTTGATATTTCATGTTCGAGCGTAACTAATTATAAGTGTGATGAATATTAACCAATTACGCACGTAACTGAATCACCTCGTCACAGTGGCATTGTTTTTATTGACTGAAAGTGACTCTGCGAGAGTTGGGTTAAATTCCACTTTGACGTGTGTTATGCAGGGATGTAGGGCATGTTACGCATGTATATTGTTATGGATCTGGCTTGGAGACATGAGATCACACACCTACAACTACAGGTGGAGAAGACGCAAAAGTTTTGATCAATATTTTATCAGAGAATTGTAACATCAATGAGAATGTACCTTCCTATCTTGATTTGACGCATTCGTGACTTAAAAACATGAATTGACAAGTTCATATCAACCATACATGACGTGAAGGAAACAGAAAGACAGATTGACAAACTAATTTTAGTTCATCTTTACACTATTTTGATTTACATGTTATTGAGACGTCTCCTATAAAGTTTCAAAGTCTCTTGTTTTTATGACATTTACGACGCTTATATACCTAAAAATGTTTGTTTAATCGTTTAGTTTATTTTTCTTGAGTTTGCTCTCTTTTTGTGAAGAAAAAAATAATGTAACACCTTATTATACATGCATTAAATTTCGCATACATACTTGTGGAATTTCTTTCACATAAGAAATTTGTGAAAATATTGTGGAAACTAACATCATAGAATAGGAAAATTCTATCTTGACACAACCTCAAACCCCAAATTAATTTTATTTGGATATACACTCACAAATAAATTTTTTTAATCAAAATAAATTTAAATGATATGATTAAATAGTTTTTTTAAATTTTTTATATTTATGTATGTACCCAAGTAAATTTGATATATATGTGTCCAAACAAATTTGATTTAGATTTGTGGCTATATAAGTCTTGCTCCATAAAATAATATATGTTACTATAATTTGAATGAATATACGTATGAAAAAATTATATATTTAAAAATTATACTAGTGGATAATATGGCCACGTGAGAGAGAAGATGCCATGACAAAGCAAGGGAGCTGACGCACGATTTAGTCGGCGCGTGTCTGGTTGGGCAGTTGAGTGAAGAATTGTTTGCGTGCCGTTGTCGGTTGCAGTGTCAGTGGCGAGGCTGCATTGCATGTGCCTTGTGTTGTGAGGACAGTATCCTACTATCCATAGGATTTTTCCTTGTTTTATCAACTTAAAATATCAATGATTAAATATGTTTTTGATCTTTATAAATAATCGTTAAAAAGAGTGGCAAAAAATAAAGATGAAAAATTGTTTAAGGACTAAAAGTTAAAAGAAAATTATAAAAAAATTAAAACGAAAAGTTGACATATTTATAGAGACCAAAAACATATTTAACTCAAATATCAATAATAAATCGATTTTATTGGTTGCACTTACTGCATGTGTGACAACTAGGGGTGAGAAAGAATATTTGAACCTATCGAACCTAAGTATATTAACCGTAAGCAAGTAAGGGTACAATGGGATTTTGGACATGCGAGTGAAAAGAACGAGTAAAACCGTTAATAGATTTTAAAAGAAAAATAATTTATAATTTTTGTTGTTTTTTGATGTTTAAATATGTTGAATACGGAGTATTTTTATTATTTTTTTAACAAACCGGCCCTAGTTTTTTCTTTCTAAGTTTTTTCTTTCAGATTTTTTCATTGAGGGGTTGGTTTTGGGTCAATTTTTGATCTGAAATCATCCATCTTCATCTTTTTCTCTCCATTTCAATCTAAATAAGTGATTTTTCACATAGATCTATGTTTTTTTCTTTGTGATTTCATCACCTAAGTGTGGTGGTTTGTTGTTCGTCGTCTTGTGCGGCCTTGTTTGATTTTCCGTCTTCCTGCGGTGTTCATTTGATTCATATTGAAAGATCGATTATTCAATCAAAGATTTGGACGTCAACGTTGCAGATCCAGAGGCCATGGATATTCCGATGACTTTAACTTCCTCATATATTTTTGTAGGCATTATGCCGTTATATGCTATTAACTTGGATGATGTGAGTTTATTCGCAGATTCATCCTTTACGTTTTTAAAGGTGTTGAATGATGTAATCTCTCAATTTGAATGAATGAATATCATTTTGTTTTTGTCAAAAAAAATAATATGTTGAATACATAAATCACACAAAAAAATAGATTCTTTAAACTACTATCAAGTGGTCTTAAAACACTTGTTAGTATTTCTCAACTGTTAAATACGATATAGTTCAATTTTAGACATTTAAATATGTGATGATGGAATCCGATGGAGGTTGTAAGAAATTTAAGTGTGTGATGATCTTTTATGTATATGTAACGGTATTTATTTTTATCATCATTTTATGATAATTTTGTATATAACATTTGTCTTTCTTCTTTTTTTAAAGACAAAAACTTAGCATAGGAAAGAGAAAGATAGATAATAAGAACACAATAATAATATGGGAGAAAATTGTCCTAAAAGTTATTAAAACAAAGTTATACAAATATTATTTGTCATTATGTATTGAATCGTTGTTTCTTAGCAACAAAAAATTGCATGTCATTCAAACAAACACAAGACTTAAGATGCATTGTAATGTTGCAAAGTTTAATTGTATCTCTGTCGTGGCATTAGTAGGGTCTCTAAGTGACTACCATTTACCAAGTTAAATCAAAGTTTTTTTACACTTTCTGTTGTTTTTGGATTTCCAAACTGTTATATTTGGATTTCCAAATTATATTATCTACCGAAGCTGTTACTAGGTTGAGTCACGACCAGGTCGCTCTCTTTAAGACGTTTCGTGGCACTGCCCAAAATTGTGCAAGGCAGACTATCAACCACGCCGCCTCCAGGATAAAACAAGCCCAGCTACAACTGTGCGGTTAACTACTGCACTGTAGAAAACCGTTCGAGATATACACCTTCAAATATGATATTAAGACCACTCTTTAATACTGAAACCACTTTAATATGGTATTATTTACCATTCTATTATGGTGTTAAGACCACTCAAATATGGTGTTTCCACCATTCTAACCTTTAAGTTATCCAACCTATCAATACGGTACTACGACCACTCAAATATGGTGTTACCACCATTTCTCCTCGAATAGAAAAATATTGATGTAATATTTATATACCGTTAAGATCATTCTTGATTCCGACGGGACATTGTTATTCCAAATAGGGAATATGATCTTAAAAGTACTCTTTATTCCGAAGGGACGTATATTACCGAAGGGACTATGTTTTTAAGACCATTCTTAATTCCGAAGGGACATTAAACCGAAAAGGGACTATGATCTTAAGAACACTCTTAATTTCAAAGGGACTATGTTTTAAGACCATTCTTAATTCCGAAGGGACATTAAACCGAAAAGGGACTATGGTCTTAAGAACACTCTTAATTCCGAAGGGACAGAAAAAAGGAGACGAAGAAAAGAAAGACTCGTCAACACAAGTCAGGAAAGGGAGAAGAGAGAAAGAGTTTCCGACAACTCAATGAAACTCTTTGGTGTGTTTTTTCAACTGAGTGGAGTTCTCTATTTATATAGAGATTCTGTAACTGTTTTAGCAAAAATTGCGACAACAATTACTCTAATGGATAAGGTTAAAATGAAGTTTATCCATTAATCAGTTCAACAACACTTGTGGATAGGATCAAAAGAAACAAATCCACAAAAGTGGTGGAAACAAACTATTGGATTTGAATGAAGGAAATATAAGAATTTAATTAAATTCTTATTCTTATCACAACCACCATAAGCTAAATTTATGGGAAGTGATATTTGCGAATAAAAATAATAATTACTATTATTTTTATCATTATCAAGTATTTAAAATTAAATACCGCAATTTAAACACTATAATGTGTGTGTTCTATTTTATGTGAGACCCCCACACTCTATTTTTTCAATTCACACCACATTAGATCAAGGTATAATTACTTGGTGTTTAATCTTCCAATTTATTTTTCAACGCCACACTAATGTTCCAACACTTTCTATTTTTTTTGGGATGAACCATTTTAGACCCGAACATGACTGAATCCACCCTAGTGACAACAATGGTGGATGAAATTGGCTGTCTAGATTCAAAACAATGTTAAAAAACACTAGTAAACTACAATGTTAAGAAACCTCATCAGCAGTAACTGCCAACGAGGTTATATTGATATTCTCATTATTTTTTACAACACCCTTTGATGAAGGAATAACAATCTTCATGGTGGATTCATTCATTTCTGCCAATACCATGTCGGACTTCACCTAATTTCAAGTTCATGAAAGTGAACCATTTTGGGCCTAACACTTGTGCTGAATTGCTCTTTGGACCTTAGTTTGCCCATGTAGCACTTTTAGTTGTTACCGTTAGAGAGAAAAAAATACGATTTCTGCTCTTACTCTAACACAAAACGCCTCGCTCGGCTGAATTGATAATTATACTCCCGCATGAGTTAACTCACGCAAGTGTTAAACTCTGCGTGACTTAACCCACGCAGATGCTATACACTGTGTGACTTAAGTCACGTTGAAAAATTTTAATATTTTCATCAATCGTTTCTTTTGCATGTCAACCATGAATTAAAACACCAAAGGTAATGTAATCTCAACTCCTTTCCTATGCTTATATGCACATATAGGCCGCATCTTTTCTTTCGATTTCCAACCATCGTATGTTCACATCATGATTTCCAACCAGGTTGTTGTTCCAACTATTTTATGTTCCTCACCGCTTGGCTCATGTGCAATTCATCAACATTTGAATTAATATATATTTCGTCCACCACTTGGCTCTCTCTTCCTCTTTCTCAATTATATTAGGACTGCAAAACTTGTTATTCTCTTGCTTGTTTAATTCATCAATGCTATGGAGAAGAAATGATTGATGAAAATATGAATTATGCTCTTCTTCCAGCATGAGTTAACTAGCGCGGTGTTAGTTAACTCACACTGCGTTAGTTAAGTAACGCAGAGTTTAACACTTGCATTACTTAACTAACACAAGGACATTTCAGCAAGGTTGTAGGGTGCGAGCGAAAAGTACAGGAGGAAAAACAGTTATCAAAAAATACATCAAACCCTCACACCTAATTTTCCAATCCACAAGTCTTGCACTTGTATCCTTAAAGAAAAAAAGTCTTGCACTTGTAATTAAATTGTTTTTGGTTTATTTATTCATCACTCAATAAATATTATATTTTACAAGAAAAATAATAAATAACATATGTATGATCGTATAGACGGTTCCACCTCAAGAGGTGCGTGGCCCTCACTTTGTTTTTTGTTTTCTATATGTCTGTAATACTATATACTATATACAATCCATATAATAGAGATAGCAGTGGAGATAATTTGATTAATTGATTAATGTTTTTTTTAGGGATTAATTGATTAATGTTGTCTACACATCTGAAATTATTTAATTATGAGTGATTAGTGTTCTTTCTATAAAGTTAGTTGAGACATTAATATATTTTTCCTTAAAGTTATCTTTCTATTAAGGAATGCGATGCAAAATCAATTCAGAGATAACAAATATTTTTTTAGCACTTGTTAAGAATGTAAAGAAAAGAAAATTTAGTGTTAAAAAGTGCATTTTTTAAGCTTTCGTCCTCCAAGATATAATTGCTCTCATAACAAGTGTCATAAACACATTTGTTAATATTTTTTTTACTTCCTTAAAAAAACATTTTCCTTGCTTATATAAAATGGATATACGTTCTCGTGAGCTTAGCTCAGTTGGTAGGGACATTGCATAATTTATGCAGGGGCTCAAACTTCTGACACCTCACTTCTCCACATCTATAATGTGTGAACTCCAGCCATTAGGCTACCTGACAAAAAAAGAAAAGTATACAAATACTGGGTCGGTGTTTTCTCTACTCTCTTTAAAATTGATTTTTTATTATGCTTGTGGAAATTTGCTTAGTCACCATGTCTACTGTCGTTGTTGTATTTGTTTCTTGAAACTATAGATTTTGCTACTACTTACTTTTGCTCCACACATCTAAATGGCGTGGAGTGGGAAATCAATAAACAACTCTAAAGGTTTTGGGAGCTCTGGCACATGCGCATATTAAACTCAATACAAACTTGATACCAGGGATATGAAATGTGTCTTCATTGGTGTTTCGGAAGACGTGAGGGGTTATAAGTTGTGGGAGATGAAACCTTTTGGAGGACCAAGAGTCACGATAGCCATGAATGTTACTTTCAATAAGACCCATGCAAGAATAAAGTGTACATACCCAAGGCCGAAGACAATATACTTAAAAATAGAGATGAGGTAATTTAGTTTAAGGCGGGGCCTTCCTTTGATGAACAAGATAGGATGAGAAAGGCGAGACTTCAACATCAAGTTCAAGCGAAAAACAATCATAGTGGATCCTCAATATCAGTTTGTTAAAGATATCGAGAGGAGGACCATTGCTACCCCTATAAGATAAAGTTGTGCTAACTTGTTTTGTTATGCTTTAAATACACTGAAGGAGGCATTTAAGAGTGATGAAAGTAAGGAGTGGTTAAAGACGATGAATGAGGAGATCCATTCATTTGATAAAGACCAAGCTTGAAAGCATCTTGGACTACCTAGAAATCAAAGGGTGGTTGGATTATGTAGATCTTCAAAAAGAAATAAGGTATTATGGGAATTTAAGATCCAAGGTACCAATCAAGGTTTGTAGTAGACAATTTCACTTAATATAAAGTATTGTTTCATAAGGGTGCTTATGTCTGCTATGAATCAATATAATCTTCAGTTAGGGCAAATGGATGCGAGAAGCGTGTTCTTACATGGAGACCCCGAATAGACGACCTAAATGGAAGAACCCGAAGGTTTTATGGAGGATAAACCTAAGGTTTGTCTTAAAAAAAAATCCATACAGGTTGAAATAAAACCTATGGCAATGTTGCCATCAATGGGATGAGTTTATTTTGAAGACCGGTTTTGTGAGAAACATGTATGATTCTCGTGTTTACATATTAAAGAGGGGTGATAGAGTCATTCTCTACCTAATTCTATACATGGATGATATCTCGGTGGCAAGTTCTATCATCTAATAGATTAGAAAGCCTAAAGATATACTAAACGGTGTATTTGAGATGAACGATCGTAGATCGGTAAAATGATTCTTGGAATGGGTACCGTGAGAAACTACGAAAAAGGTGAAATGTCCCTGTTTCAACATGATTACTTGAAGAAAATGGTGGAGCAGTTTAGGATGGGTGGTTATAAGACCGTTAACTTTGAAGTGTGTTTTAAGGTACTTGAACGAGTCATTGAAAGACGATTTAAAATACACAAGAACAACCAAAGAGAAAGACACTTTGAAGGGGTATGTGTATGCAGGCTATGTGGACACTAGAAAATCTCTGACAAGTTTTGTGTATACATTATTTGACACGACGATTAATTGGTAGGCAAAACAATAATCCGTAGCGGCACAATTTACCACTCGAAAGGAATACTTTGTCGTTATTGAAGGAGTTCGATCAATGAAGCCATATGATTGAAAGAGGTGATCAATGAGTTTGAAATTATTTGAGAATGTTTGAAGATACATTATGATGGTCAAAGTGTCATTCATTTAACAAATTATCAAATGTATCTTAAAAGAACAAAGTATATTGACATTTGTTTGCACATTAATAAATACAAGATTAAATCAACAGAGATTGTCGCGTATACCACGGATGTAATGTACAAGCATTAATTCATTAACGAAAAAAGCAGGAAAATAGTTGATTGTAAAATTGACATTAACATCGATTTAAAGCCAATGTAAAGAATATGATGACCTACAATCCCAAAATACATAGCCGGTAAGAGGAGCGTAGTCCTTGTTTGCGAGTGTAGTCCTTGTTTGTTGGTCCCATAATATAAAAACAGGAGCGTGAGGAAGCGCGTGAGGAAGAGAAGGAGCGTGTAATTAACGAAAACAGAGTTCCAAAGTGTTGGTTGCTATGCTCTGCTATGCTACTACACTCTTCTGACACAGTGAGAGTAACTCGGGAAGTGAGCAACCAAATACACACAATAATCCAAAACCCATCTTACAACTTCTTCACCAACCCACACTCTCTCTTTAGTTAGGGTTTTCCTCTCTTCACACTTCCAACACTCTTGTAAGTCTACACTTTTCACATTTTCTTTTTCTTTGGGATAGTTTAGTTTAATGTACTGCATTATTGAAGTTTCTGTACTTAGTACACTTGTGTTATTTATTGTTATTGTTATGGTTGACCAGTTTGTTAAATGCTACCTTTCTTACTAGTAGAGTGATGTTTTTTTTTTCCTTCAGCCAAGTTTGTGTTGTTATGACCTGAACAAAGACACATTATCTTTGTTTCAAAATCTGGATTTTGTTTTTGCTATTTATTATTATATTATTAAAGATTAAAGACAACAATTTTGAGTTTATTTATTTTGTTTTTTAGTTTAAAGTTGCTTGGTGCTTTCTCTAGTCAACACAACATGCAGACAAATTTTCCTATTTTTTTGGGTTTCTTTCTTAGAAGTATGGTAGCTTGCTTTTAATGTTGTTGGAGCAGAATCTATGTTTTTTTCCTTTATACATTTTTATTATTCGTTCTGTTCAGTTGTTTTGTTTTCAAAGTACTTGTAGATCTGGGTCAAAGTTGGTCAAATTTTCAAACTTGTGTATTTTCTTAGCTCTAAATGGAAAAAGAGGGAAGGTCAAAATGAAAGTTAGAAAAGTTGAAGATTTTTATTTTTTAAATTTATTTAATGATGATATAAGTTATTCAAGGATTTTGGTATGAGGGTTGCGTTTATTTATTTTAGCTATTTATGTGTGTTTTGGATTTGGTTGGTGGTAGTGGAGTTTGTTTACTTGGAGTTTCCTTGAAGGGATTATATACATTTTGTTTGTTACCCTTTTTTGTTGAATGCTGATTCAATGGGGTCACATAAGCTGCAAACAATTGCTTTTTCGAGTACTATATAAAGTATAAATCAAATTCCTTTTTCTTTTTATTTCTTACTTAATCTTAGATTCTTATTGCAGGAATAGTAGGTCAGGGGATTTGAAGAAGTACTCTCCATTGCATTTCTATCTCTAGAGACATTAAATTATGCAGACACCAAAAGCAAGGTAAGATTGTATACATTTTAATTTTAACATTCTTCCTGCATGCCATTGAATGTATTTCTTTTAGATTGTTTTATTGCAAAAAATATAATGAATTTGAAAAGTTAACTATGGACAAGTTAATATAATGAAATTGAAAAGTTAACTGTGGACAAGTTTATTTGATTAGTAAACTCTAATTCTATTGCATTGTGTGCCGTTAAAGAATTTTTTTGAAGGAATTTTCTATGTTCTTTAGTGAATATTGAATTTCTTTAAATAAACTTCTCCCAGTTCTAATTGGGCTTGAGGCAATCTTCTATCCCTCTTTATTTCATTCCATGATCAAGTATGCTTTATGGTCCAATGTTTTTTTTCAGTTACTTAAGTTGGAAAATGTGTTGTTTAGCTTGTACAATGTATATGAATGGCGGTGTTTGTATATAGTGTTGCATAGCTTCCTCCAGATGATTGATTCTCTTCACTTGACCACTTCATCATGTTATGGTTTGGATTTACGTTTATTATACATTTGATTATTCACGCTAATTGGCTTATGGCTGGCAGATCCAGTGCTCCAGAAATGTCCCAAAGGAAATCACCTGCTACAACTCCTCGAACTGCTCGCCAGTTGAAGACACCAAACTCTGGTTCTAACTCGGCCTCCTCCTCACCAAACCCCATAAGAAAGACGCCAAAAGACATGAGTCCGAAAGTAAACGAACGAAGGTTATCACACAGTCCAATATCTGAGGTATTTGAAACTACTCCCTCTGAATTCAATTATTATAAGTAAAATTACATATTTTCACACTTATTATGACATATAATTATCTTGAATTCATGTAAAAAAAGGAAATACATTGACCAATATGCCCCTTGTTATAATAATTATCTCTTCACAACTTAATTGATTAATTTATGAGTATTTTTGGAATAATAACATTAAATGTGGATAAATTACTTGACATTTGCTTATATTTGAGTCCAACAAATTTAGGCACTTTTTTGCTAATAATGTGGATGGGTTAGTTAGACTTGCCTTAAGGAGCTATTGTGGCTAATGACAATCTCCTTGATGATATTGATAGATACTTATTGTTTAGTGGCTCTTGCATTCAAATTTTCAAAGTTCGTAATTTTTTTTTCCGATGGAAGTCTTAATCTACTATCTGTGTTCTATGTCTATATACAAAATCCAAAATATTTTTAATATTCATAGTTTTATTTTATTATTCACTTTATAACCTGTCTTTTTTCTGGCTTTAGAAGAAGCGGCCTAGCAAGGTTCAGGAATTGGAATCACAGATTGCTAAGCTTCAAGAAGATCTGAAGAGTGCTAAGGATCAACTTAACTCATCGGAGTCATGGAAGAGAAAAGTTCAAGAGGAGGCCGAAGAAGCAAAGAAGCAGATACTGTCCTTGTCAAAAGAGCTGGAAGAATCCCGTCAACAGTTTTCGGACCTTTCCGCTTCCGAAGAAGCACGGCTTCAAGAACTCAGTAAAATATCTCAGGATCGAGATCGTGCATGGCAATCTGAACTTGAGGCTGTCCAAAAGCAACACTCAATGGATTCATCCGCTCTGGTGTCTGCCATGAATGAAATACAGAAATTGAAAAGTCAGCTTGAAAGAGCAACCGAGTCCGAATCTTCTCAGGCTAACAACGCAGAGTCTGATCATGCTCAGATTCAGGACTTGAAGATGGATCTTAGTGAAGCTATCTCTGTTATGGAAAAACTAAGAAATGAGGCAATTGGTTGCAAAGAATCCGAATCACGAGCTTTAGAAGTGATTGGCAAAATGCAAATGCAATTGGAAACAGTAAATAAGACAGTGGAAACACTTCGATCAGATGGTATAAAAGCAACTGAAGCTTACAAGTCCTTAGCTTTGGAGTTGGAGCAATCAAGATCTGAAGCAAAATCCTTGGAGGAACTTGTGAGGAAACTTGACACTGATTCAACCAATGGAAAGGGACTTTCTCGGGAAAATGAGGAGATAAATGGGCTCAAAGCCGCGCTTATCTCTGCCAAATCTGAAGTAGAGCAGTTGAAATCTGCATTGGATGTTGCCGAGATAAGATACCAAGAGGAATACATCCAGAGCACATTGCAGATTAGAACTGCTTACGAACAACTGGAACGTACAAAATCAGAATCCAGTGAGAGAGAGGCTGAATTATATGAGGAATTGAGGAAAGCTATAGCTGGTATTGAAGAGCTAAAAGCAAGCCTGATGGAAAAGGAATCTCAATTGCTGAGTTTGCCGGCGGAGAATGAGGGGTGCAATTCCAGTATCAATGAAAAGCGATCTACCGAAAGGGAATCTGAACTTACTGCAGAACTCAAAAAAATGGATACTGATGTTGCAGAGTGGAAAGCAAAATTATTAGATAGGGAGAAAGAGTTGAAAAAAGTAACTGAAGAAAACAGTATCCTTAAGATGGAGATTAAAGAGTTGGAGCAGAACAAAATCACTGACGAGGCTGTCGAGTCGGTTGAAGCAGCAAGGGCTGCAGAGAAAGAGGCTTTGACGAAACTTAGCTATGTAATGGAAGAAGCGGATAAAAGTAACAGAAGAGTGTCTCGTGTAACCGAACAACTAGATGCTGCTCAGGCTGCGAATTCAGAGTTGGAAGCCGAATTAAGGAGATTGAAAGTTCAGTCTGATCAGTGGAGAAAAGCGGCTGAGGCTGCTGCGTCTATACTTTCTACCACCGGAAACAATGGGAAATGCGTAGGGAAAAACGGTGCTCTTGACAGTAGTTTCAACTCTATTTCAAGCAAGACAATGAATTCACCTTATTTAGAAGACACGGATGATGAGTCTCCAAAGAAGAAAAACAAAAACATGCTGAAGAAGATTGGAGTGTTGTGGAGGAAGAATCATCATTAAGTAGATTTTAATTGTATGTTGTTTCATTGTACTCTTTTTATTCTTATTGGATGTTGTTATTATTGTTAGGTAGTACTATAACTAGTATCTGGTACCTACTTTCTTGAATCAAGCTGTTTCAACCGTTATAGGACCCTACTGTATTTTGTTTCTTCAAGTAGATCCTGTTTTATTGTCATCAAATCCTTAGCAAGTGGTATCAAAATTATGGATGAAAATGTGTTTGGAAATTGTTCTGAGACCAATGTCAGCATTATTTTAATTCAAATCTTTTAAGTCCTATAATAGTGGTTTGAGTTTGCCAGTTGCAACTTTTTAACATCGACAAAAGGAAAATCGTTTTTTTTTTTGACTCAACATTGTGAATTTTAAAATATAAATAAATACATTTTAAAATGAACTATTTTAGAGTAGCGTGATGGTTTCTTTTAGATTCAATCCATGAAAAATTCATGACCATTAATATTGTTTGGTGAAAATTTCTTACTCAACTGTGTCAATAGCTTTGACATGAGGAATTTGAAATAAAACATTTACAAATGTTTTTTATGAAGGAAAATAATTTAGATTAGGGGCACACTCATGCAAAGTCACTTAGAACCATCGATTTGGGGAACGGAAGGCACACCTGTTTGTGTCAACCGCAATGCTACATATTTACAAAGGTTAAGTTAGAATCTAAAAGTTCGAATATAAAATCCTTAAAAAAAAAAAATTAGCATTTAAAAGTTGAGATATACTCCATCCATCTAATATTAAGCGACATAGTTTAACTATTTGTACTATTTACGTAAGACACTTTGACTATATCTTGTTACCAATATATAAAAATAAATTATAGAATATAAGTTACTGTAACATTCATTCGGATGACTATTTTCAAAATATATAGTTTTTTATTAATTGATAATTAAAGATATTAAATGTTAAAATTATGCATTGACACATGTGTGATAGGACAGAGGGAATAAAATTTACATATGAAATGATCATTCTCATTGCCTGTTAAAATAGTCACCGACGAATAATATTCAGAAATTAATAGATTATAAATTTGCATTTTAGCGGAAATAAAATTTAGTAAAGAAAAATAAGAACTGGTATATTTATAGCTAGGTATAATAGCAAAAAGATGGGTGTTAATAGGTGGTGTTTGATTTGAAACTCAAATCAGCTGAGGCCCAGCCCAAAAATAGAGAGTTTGGTTCAACAGTGCTTCCTTTATATAACCACAGAACTCTATCGAAAATTAGGGTTTACATTTTTACACTGCCAGCTGCCGCTAAAGCATACTCTTCTTCTCCGATTTCCTCCGAGCAGAACTAATTCTCGATCACCATGGGGTAATGCAACTTCACATTCTTTAATTTCATTATTCTCATACGTATTTACATGTGTTAATGTTGTTACGCACTTCGATTTATTATGTTTGATTCTGAATTTTGAGTTTTGTTCTAGTATCATCTTGATATGTTTGCTTTCTGAGATTTTGGAACACAAAAACATGAAATCGGTCATTAGCGTAATTGATTTCTGATATTCTTATTGAATTTGTTGCTGCTAGAATGGATCTGTGTACTGAATGTTCTCGCTGCTTCGTTGAGAATGAATGAAAATTGTATTTTTCTAGTATTAGGGATATGATTTGTTATTCGCATCATATGAAAGCATGGTTGAACTTTATTGTTTTTTTGTTCAGTAATTTGATTGAAAATTTATTATCGACTTTAAGATCAGTAGCAGCACCTGTGTAACACTTTTTTTTTGTGTAAAATGAAGAAAATTAGTTTATTTTGGGCATATTATTGTTTGATTTTGTTGCACATTTAGGAAATTACAAGGTTATTTTAGTATTCATAAGAATATTAGTGATAAAGATTTACTGTTTATCTTTTGTCTGCAGTAAGACAAGAGGAATGGGAGCTGCCCGCAAGCTGCGGAGACTCCGTATCAAGCAAAGGTGGGCTGATAAGCAATTTAAGAAATCTCATCTTGGGAATGAATGGAAGAAACCCTTTTCTGGCTCATCCCATGCTAAGGGAATTGTTCTTGAAAAGATGTAAGATTTATTTAACCTTTTGCTTCAAAAATATATCTTTTTAATGGAATATTGTCTTACTTATTATGCATATCATGTTAAGAATTTGTATGGTCTTTTATGTGCAGTGGTATTGAGGCTAAGCAGCCCAATTCTGCTATCCGTAAATGTGCTAGGGTTCAATTGATCAAGAATGGGAAGAAGATTGCTGCCTTTGTCCCAAATGATGGTTGCTTGAATTACATTGAGGAGAATGTAAGTGATCATCATGTTATTTGCTGTTTTGTTGTGTTACATCCTTTGAATCTGTTATTTTAATTGGACCTTTAATACTATGTAAACTGCAATTTATATATCCACTGATAATATGGTTGTTGATGATGGTTTGTAGGATGAAGTCTTGATTGCAGGATTTGGACGTAAAGGTCATGCTGTTGGTGATATTCCCGGAGTCAGGTTCAAGGTCGTGAAGGTTTCTGGCGTCTCTCTCCTTGCTCTTTTCAAGGAGAAGAAGGAGAAGCCTAGGTCTTGAAGTTGTGGGATGGCTGTCCTCTTTTTTCTTTAGTTTCATCTAAAAGTTGTTATGAATTATGCTTTCTCAGACTAAATGAGTTTAATGGACAATTTTGTATCCGTATTAGTACTAGTAATGTTTCTGAATTTTGTTTGATTCATATGATAAAATGTTTTATATTATTTTATATCTTCGCTCTTTCCTTGTGTCCTTCCAATCTTGCTGGTAAATAAATTTGCACCACTTATTTGTCAATTATCTTGTAAGAGCAGTCTGTATTTCGAGTAATCAAATGCAGATTCATGTTGAGGGTTTAGAGTTTGTAGGTATGCACTTCTGTTTGTGAGGATATCAACTATTTAGATGTCAACTATTGTTGTTATAAGTGCTGCTTTTTTGTGTGTAGAAAAGTCTATTAGAGGCGGTTTAAGATTATAAATTGTGGTTTGCATGCAGCTAATGGTCATATGAAGAAGCAATGTCCCAATAATACTGTTATGTTGTGAGTGAGAAAACGTATTACAATTACTGCAATGTCCCCTTGAGGTTTTTCCCACCTTAATGGTAGTATTCTGGATTCTCATAAGAAAGAGCTAGTTGAGGGGTTTGAAGAGGGAAGTAGGCTCAACACTAATGAAGTCTAGAACTGAGAATCGAATGGGGACTACCCTCGAGTCATGCATAATTCCTAGAAATATACGTAATTGTTTTTCGTTGTTTTGCATCAATGTGATTGTTTATCTGCGCACAAATTTCTCCCCATTTTTTTTATGTACACATTTTTTTTATCGTACACGTCTGGTGATTTTTCTTTATTAATAAATTAAATCTAACATGGAACCGGCATAGAAAATGTTTGAATGCAAAAGGTTGTGAAGGTTTCTGGTGCATCTCTCCTGGCTTTTTCAAAGAGACGACGGAGAAGCATAGTCTTAAAGTTGTGGGATGAGGTCTCGTCTGTTTTCTTTAGTATCAGAATTTGTTATATTTTTGCTTCCGAATACTAAATGAGTTCTATGTTTAGTATCAGAATAGCAATCTTTCCTAACTATCTGATTCACATTTGATAATATCCTTCTACATTTGGTTGAGCTGTATTTGATACCAAATGCTCACTCGATACTGCTGTTAGATACTGACGGGCAAACCATTTTTAAGATGGAAAACCAGCTGGCGGTGCTATAGGAGGGTTAAGGTGGTATATGATGGATGCTGGACATATTAGTGTTCTATGAGTTGTATGGTGAAATAAGAGGAATCTTTGACGGCACTATGAACTGAAACCGCACTCTTCTTCCCAGCTCCATAAAGAAAGTAATGCATAAAGAAGCTCCATACTACTGGTGTTATCGTGGAAATACAGGACTTGTCTGGATTTGCTCATCTGCTTCAAGCCTTCAACAATCATTTAAGCTAATATCTATCTAGTTAACAACATTTTGCTTATCCTGTTCACTAAATTAAAAATGAGTTTAAGCATATCATTCTAGATTCCCTAAGTAAGGCACCTCGTCCATATGGCCTTGAGTAATACATATTTTTATAGCCACTCCTCGCATGTGATCACTGCCATGTCATCCTTGGCTAGAGAATGGCTTTAACCTAGTAGACATTCGCAAGGATCGTGAATGGTTCTATCCTAGAAGATAAATTTTATTTGGACAGATTTTGTTGTCCCCAGATTTTTTTCAACCAAGCAAATTTAGTGCCAATGTTAATATTTCATTTTTTTTTTTTTTGAAGAATGTCAATATTTCATGTTATTTGATAAAACAGTACTCAAATGAAGCAAATATCAATCGTTGTTGTAATATTTGCCCCAATTGTTGTAATTGTAATAATTGAAATCCGATGTCTTCTGATACTCCTATCATATACGGAGTAAAAATTTGTGAAGTAGGGATATTTTCAAAAGCTCCTTATGAAAACTTAATGTAAGACTAACACCACAACCTTTTCAAAACCATAAAAACCAAAAATGGGATTAACCCTTTTTTTCCTTAAGAGGGGGATGAAAACCTATTTAAAAACAAAGAAACTGAAAATCTTAATTTATAAAGCATTTATATGATGCCACCATTCAAATACGCTACATAAAAAATTATTAAACAAAACGGCAAATAAATACCATTACATGGATTTAAATCTTCAAATGTTAAGAAAATGAAATAAGATTACAACAACACCAAGTTCATTTTCTTCTTTTTCAAAATATCCGATGCTAAAAGGATTCATGGCAATGAACCCAAGGAAAAAGAGACCGCTCAAATACAAATAAATAACAGTAGAACAAGTACTTAAAGACTTGGTATTCATAATCTGAACACCATACATCAAGATCAAGACTTCTACAGTTGCACTTTTAGCACAAAGCAGCAAGCTAAAAAAATAAGCAGTTCAACTTATCATATCATCTCAGTTGTTTTCTTTTGTAATGCTTTCCAACACAGGTAAGTAGGTTGATTTTATCTCTGAAGTTGCTGGTTCTGTCAAAACAGTACAATCCATGTTGCAAAATGAATCTTTTGCTGCGAAGGGTATCCTTGCTGAAGTTGCGATATCAATGCTGGTAGGGGTGACACATTGATAAGGGGTAGACAAACCATTGCTTAATTCTTGGTTTTTCGGATAATCAAAAAGCTCCTTGTGATTCGATAACTCCATACCATTGGATTTATCTTGGAAGCTGATATCAGTCTTACAAAAAGAAAGAGAATCACCGTTGATCTTTTCCTGAGTCTTGGAATTTATGTTCATAAGTCCAACTTGTTCAATCAAACAGTCAACTTGATTATCATGATAGACATTGTCCTGGTGATCGACACGGGTCAGTGGACGCAAATCATGATTAGTTCTCTCCATTTCATGCATCAGTGATGTATATTCAACATTTTTAACAGCACCCTTGAGCATTTCAGAATAGCTTTTGATGTTCTGCTCTGCACTAGATGTCTTAATTGCAACATCTAATGATTCATCAATATGATTTGGATGTGGGTTTTGCTGGTTGTCTAGTTTTTTGTTTGCAATTGGCGTGATAGATCTCACTGCTTGCATCTTTGCTTTGATTTGGCCTTCACTTGAACTTCCTGCTCCATGTTTTAGCAAGCCGTGAGACACAGAAGAGTGTGGTTGCGCTCCACCACGTGGGGTGCGCACTGAGGATTTCGCCTGCATAAAGAGATGAAGATTAAATTGGAAAAATGAAAAAGCCATAGTTAATAGAATCACATATTACACATGGAAAAACCAAATACATGGCTTTCAAGGTGTGAGACCAAGGTCATAATGATACAAATTTCTTCAGAAAATGCACTCTCAAACTACTTTATGACTATATCAAACATAAAGAAGGCGGAAAAACTCACCCCATCAAAGAAACCAATCTTTGGTGAAGGCAGTCGCAGGCCTGAAGGTTTTGCAGGAGCTGGGGGATTAACTGCTGCCACAGAAGCATTCCTTACACTTTGACTGATAATTCCAGTTTGCCGAGCCTCCTGCCCTTCTAAGCTAAAATCACTCTGAGAAATCTGAGAATTTATACCCTGATCTGCATTAGTGTCTGATAAAACCTTTCTGCTAGAGTTACTATCAATGCTGGACCTTGAACTATCACACATGTGTTTAGGCATAGAAGTTGATACAGATGCCTCTGAAGACCAGTCACTAACAGAACTAGCGGGGGAAATACTAGATGAAAGTTTGTTAGCAGAAATCAAGCTTGAGAGACTAGAATTCCCAGATTCAGTTTTGTTTCTTGAAGCGAAGCCCGATGGTGTTCTGGCGGGAGGGCGAGATGAGGGAGGCTTTGAAGTTCCAGCAATAACGTTTCTTCTTGCGGAATTAAATGGAGATTTACCAATATTATCAGATAAGTTGCTACCGGAAGATTTGGAAGTTGCTGATTTTGTCTTGGTTGATATTGACTGGCCAGAAGTTAATTTGGATAATATTGTGGACTTAGGCTCCGTACCCCTTGAACCTCCAGTAACAGATGCTCTTGACACTAAACTGACTCTATCTGAAGAATTAAAATTTACTACAACTCAGAAAGGCATTCCTTATGCAAAAATGAGGATTAAAAAAAGAAGTAAATCATGCCAATGCAAGTACTGACCACCATTTATGTGTTTTGCCTTGTCCTTTTCGCTTATGATATGTGGAACACTAAGCGATGCTCTCTTGGATGAAATTGTGGAATTTGCACTAGGCTTTGTTGGCACCTTCGACGGCTTTGAAATAGATGACTCCCTCCTTGTAGCGACGGGCTTTTTCAAAATAAGAAAATCAGTCAAGTGTGTGTGTAGACAATTAGACATAGCCACTTAAAATTTCATTTCACGATTTATGAGTGCTTCTGTCTTCTGCTAATCGTAAGTTAGTATAACTAGGAAAGACATTTCAGCAGTTTAAATTAGTTGCATACCTGTGGTATTTGGGTAAAAGTAGGATTATTCTTGTTTGCCATCTTCCCAATTACTCTCGCAACAGCTGGTAGATTCCTTGAAGCAGGTGATGCCTTCATCTAAAATCAATCGAAAGTTATTGCACACGTCATTTTTATAGTTTATCAAAATGGAAGGCAATTAGGATACAGTTACACAATTTCAGTCTTAGACAGGACAACATGGCACCTATCCTAGAATTGATATCGCACTTCTGTGATGGGGTTACTTTGCGGACATTGATATACATTCAGGTCAAAGTTTGAAAGGTGGAATTACATCCCAAGTTTTGAAAGGGGAAACAGCCCATCTCCAGCTGAACCAGGAGGAAACACTTGACAGTAGGATCATAAGGCATTACATCACAATTTGATCTATGTAACCAATCTCACTCGGTAAGAAATAATCATGTTGTCGCAATAAAAAGGATATGTGTACATGTGAGAGCAACAAAAATATTCTAGTTTCGGCAATATTCTTTTGACAATCATATGTGAGAGCAACAAAAATATTCTGGTCACTATCATTAATATAAGTTACCTTGTTGCGAGGAGCCACACCAACCTTTCTAGCAGCTGAAAAAAAGAAGGAGTCAAAGAATCATCTATTGAACTAATTAAGCATAAATCAACACATCGTCAATTTTGAATAAGCATTATGAATACAAAAACTCACAATCTCTAGTTGGCAACCCCGGAATCCCAGAGCTAGAAGACATTCTGGTAGCTGCACTAGCAATTTTAGACTTATTGCTAGATTTCTGAATGGAAGCTCGAACATCCTCAAACAAATCACCCTCCAAATCAACACTTTCGAAGGTTAAACTATCGCTGCCTAACGTCGATATGGAATCACATGATTTGTATACATCCTCTTCAATCCTTGGTAATGTTTCCTTCTCAACACCTTCAATTATACTAGTTAACTCCTCAGCATCCAAAACCCCTAAACATTAACACCAATAGAAAATAAATCAAAAACAAATTAAAACTAAAAATCCTATTTTTATGAAAATAAAATCAAAGTACCAGCATTAGTGAAAAAAGCAGTGTCCCAAGCTAAACTCTTTCGCAAATTGAACTTAGGGTTTTTCTTCTTTGTTTCAGATGTTTGAGGTTCGTTTTCCCACTGTTCAATTTTTGTAGCAGCGTCTTCAAATTTTTTTGAATTCGGAGTGTACCAAGCTTCGTTTTCTGAAAATGAAACTTTCAGGTTCAGATTGAATTGAATACGATTCGTTTGATCTGAAAAAATGAAATGAAAAATTAGGAAAAAAAGTGAACCTGAATTTTGGTGGTAATTGGAAGAAACGGGATCGAGAAGAGAATCATCGGCAGAGAGAAAGTCGATGATGCTGAGACGTCGATCTTTGACATCGTTCTTTATCGGAGAAACGTCGGAGTAGGAAGTCATCGGCGGTGAAGGGTTCTGATTCCGATGGGAAGAAGTGAGTGAGAGAGAGTTTTCTGTTTGAGAAATTTGAACTTTGGAGTAGCGGCTAGTGGGATTTTATGACAAACAAAAGGTATGTTAAAAGTTTGAAAATATATACTCCCTCCGTTCCAAATTATAAGAAATGAAAAAAAAATCACTTATTAAAAAAACTAAAACATAAGAATTTGAAGTTTAGTTTTTTGTGTTTTCTTTAAAAAAAGTTTCATAAAAAGATGTAAAAACAATTTTCATTGGCTATTGGTTATGGAAAAAATGAAAGAGAGAGAAAATTGAATGTAATTTGCATTTAATTTTATGAGAATAAACAAAAGTTTTTCTTGGAAAAGAATTTTTTTAAAAAAACAAGACTAAATAGGATAAAAATTTGTATTTTTTGCTTATATTTTGGGACAAAGAAAATGTGTTTTTTTTACTTATATTATGGGACAGAGGGAGTATATTGGAAAGAAAAATGTGACTTGGCGAATAGATGGTGATGTATAATTCGCTTGCATGTGCTCGCTCATTGGAAAATTCATTACGACGTAGTTTTCAGTTTATAGCTGTCTTGTAATTTGTTGTAAAAAATTAACTGTCTTATAAATTTATTTGACTAAAAAAAACTCATTTTATTACGAGTTTATAATTTAATACCAAATACATTATATATTCATACATATAAAAAATATTAGGTATTCTATAAATTTAAAAAATAATTTTTTGTTTGTGAATATAACTGAAAGAAGTAAATCTCTAGTAGTTTATCGTCATTTATATCAATTTTATACTTATAATTTTAGTTGAAAACAAATTTGTTTGACGAGTTTGAATGACAAATGTTTCGTACTCTTAATATATTATTAAAAAATATATAAGAAGGGTCGAACCAAAACCTTCAAAAACAAAAAACAAAGAAAAGAGAAATTAACAAAACAAAAGGTCATAGAAGAAGAAAAGTCATACATTTACACTTCTTCAACTTAAACATTTGCACATATATTTGTGTCTAAAAACACATATTTATAAAAGTTAACACCCTTTTTCTAAAATAAAAATAATACATGTAACCCAGATGTTTGTATTTATAAAATCAATTTTTCCCGTCTTTTAACGTAAGATATTGTTCTCACATTTCTATAATTGTTTTACAAAAATGTCTTTATTAGTTTACCATTTGAAAATATAGTCTCTCTCCATCTGTTACAATATAACCTTGTCACTTGAAAGCTAAAACTAACCAAAGTCAACTAAGTTTCTTCAATTATGATTCCTTTTACATCAAACAATTAGCTTTTATAAATAAACTTTATCCCTCAACTATGGATTCTTTAGAGTGATAATTTCTAATTTCTAGTCAATTCAATCACATTTATAATGTGATATACACGGTCTATATCCAAAACATACAAAATGTCATATACACACAATTAGCTAAAATTAATATATAATGAAGCAGCTTTTATTTCAATATTTGGCGGTTTAGTACAAAAAGGCCCAATCGTGACTCGGATAAACTCGAATTCACCTTTTATTTCAATCTTCACATTTTCCCGCGATTATCAATCACCGTGAACGCAAGGACACGGAGACGGAGGTAAACCGGAAACGGCGGAAGAGATGACGGAGCAGAGGATCCGATACGGTTCCGAATCATTATCCATGAATTCATTTGAGTTAATGGATTTTTACTTTCCTCAGCAACTCTTCACTGTTGAACAAACCTGGCTCAACCTCACTTCTTCTCTTTTTTCCTTCTTTTCTTCTTCCATAGGCCAAAACATCGTTTCTCAGGTATTTCATCTTCTCCACTTCTCATTTCATGTTAGTTAGGAATTTCAAATTTCAACTATTATAGGTCAATATTTGGTTTCTAATTTGTGCAATCTTATTCGTATTTGTTTTTAATTAGATTTTGGTATCTTTATATTGTGATCATTTGGAGCTTCTAAGAATAAGTGCTTATCACGTTCGGATATACAATTTTGTTAAGTGCTTATCAATTTAAGTGTCTGAAATGGGAAAAAAATACTCTGACTGCTGTTGTTATCCATCATTGGTATAAGTTGTATAACTTTTGAATTACGCTGACAGGTGAGAAATGAATATGGAAACTATGTATTGTCACTTGATTTTCAGCAGCTCAAAAATACGTGTCACATCGAGGAATTTTACGAGATGTTAACGGAGAAACCTAAAATTGCTCTCTTATGCATGAGTGTTGCCGTTCATACGGTATGTTTGAAGTCACTTCTGTTATTTTACAAATACGTGCATGTCTTACGCTTGACCAAGGTTGTCTATGACTTGAAACAGGTTTTACTTTCTAAATGGGAGAGTGACAAGCCGGAGCTTGCTGCAAAAGTAGACATTCGTCTTCATAACTGTCCTGAAACCATGATTGCACTGAAGAATTTAAAAGCAGCTTACATTGGTATACCATAAAACCATTGTAGTGTTTTTCCCCCCTTCCCAATGCTTGCTTGCTATAGTTGAGGTTTTTACGTTGTATAGAAAAAAATTAGGCATTTTAACATCATTTGCTGATTTGACAGACAAGCTTGTCTCAGTGCGTGGTACTGCTGTGAAAGCCAGTACCGTCAGGCCTCTTGTGGTAGAAATGAGTTTTGAATGCATCAAGTGCAAACAAAGTATTACACGTATATTTCCTGATGGAAAATTTTCACCGCCATCAACTTGCAATTTGAATGGCTGCAAAAGCAAAAATTTCAATCCATTGCGATCTACTGCTCAAACTATTGATTTTCAGAAAATAAGGTGAGGCTAGATCTTGACTCATAATCTCTACTCATTTACATATTTTGGCTACCTCCCATCCCCACTCATTCATTTTGAAACCCGTTTTAAATGCACGTCCAAACTAGGGTTCAAGAATTATTAAAACATGAAGATCATGAGGAAGGACGAATGCCTCGTACAGTGGAATGTGAACTTACCCACGATCTTGTTGATTCATGCATTCCTGGAGATGTGGTGACGGTTACTGGAATTATTAGAGGAATTAACAATTACATGGATATTGGAGGAGGTATGATTTTCTAACTGCTTGTTTTAGTTATCCACCTTACATGCTGGCTTGCATTACAAGTTACAACTTGCTTGGATGTTGATGTGAACTGTGAAGGAATGCTAAAGTTTGTGAGCAAAGATAATCAAGCTATATTAATACTGTATTGTTTGGATAATAAATGACGAATAACTTTGGTGGTAAACAGATTAATTTTTACTAAAGGTGACGAATAACTTTGGCGGTAAACAGATTAATTTTTACTAGAGGTGAAATATGTAATATGGATAATGACAGTGTCTTAGCATCATATAATATTCTTCTGTAAAGCATGCGTTCTTTATGAATTTGGATTGGACTAGCTTCTGCTTAATTCGTAAAGGCTACATAATTCCTTTCCTGTTGTCAAAACCTGATGCACAAGAAGTATGCTAAAATGATATAACTTTAAAACTTACAACAATAGATTTTAATGAAAATTAGTCCTATTAGCAAACCTTTGTCTAAGACACATGATACCAATTATTTCATAATTTAGTATACTGATAGATGCGGTTACACCAGTTATTTAGACTTACCTGTCAATAACCGACGATATCACTTGGCACAAGGATTTGTGTACTAATTTACTACAAAGTATTCACGTGCTTGTTCTTTATTGGGTAATTGGGTTAATTTACACAAATATTTATCGTTAGGTCAGGCTAAGAGTTATACCTGCTTTAATTATCTCAACTACTTCAAATAAAATGTAAACTTATTCTCTTTTGAGCCATATATAGTATCTGATGTAGCTTGTTGGCATTTATTCAGGGAAGTCAAAGAACAGAAACCAAGGATTTTACTATTTGTATCTTGAAGCTGTATCCATAGTGAATTCAAAGTCACAGTCCATACCTGATGATTCACAAGACTCTCATGCCAAAGCTAGACCAACTGAGCTGTTTGATTTGTTTTCATTTTCTTCAAAGGATTTAGAATTTGTTGTGAAATTTGCAGAGGAGCACGGTTCAGATTTATTTCGGCAAATCCTTCACTCTATATGCCCTTCCATCTATGGGCATGAGCTTGTTAAAGGTAAATATGCATCTCATTATGAAATGTGCCTCCTCCTCCCTCAGTCACTTGTTTGGTGAGAGGGCGAACCTTAGCGCAACGACGTAATGTATCATTACTGTCTTGTGACTTGGTTCTGGTGTTCATTGGTTCTATTGCTGGAAATAGCCTCTCCATTCAGGATAGATTGCGCACACCTTCTTTTTCTCAGACCCGGAAGTGACAGAAGTTTCATGCCCCTGTCCACTCTTTTACTCGCTTGTTTGGCGACATGTTTCTTATATCTTCCGTAATTGTTAGTATAGCCTTGCTAGTAAGTTCACAATGTCGCTAGCCCATCGTATTTTTGTTCATTTCCGTGACTTATTAATCTCATGGCTGGCATGTACATTGTTAGCAATTGTTTGGGAAGAATGTGACTCAAGCTTTTTCTGATACTTCAATGTCATTATTTTGGATATATGTTCTGAAACTGGCAATCAAGGGGGAAATCAAATAATAGTTTTCTGTTGTTTATGACAGCTGGAATAACTCTATCATTATTCGGCGGCGTACGGAGGCATTCTATGGATCAGAATAAGGTTCCTGTGAGGGGAGATATTCATGTCATAGTTGTAGGTATGCTTAATGTCTTCCCTTTGCAATTTTGAATGGAATCAAACCTTCAAAAATGTTTTTTCTTACGGAGAAGAAGATTTATTTGCATAAAAAACGCTTTCTTCAATTAAAAGTTTGCAAAATGGAGACAGGATATAAATTTACAAACTGGCTGTATTGCAATTTCTATTTTCTAGGTGATCCTGGTCTAGGTAAAAGCCAGTTGTTACAAGCAGCAGCAGCTGTTTCTCCACGTGGTATCTATGTCTGTGGTAACGCCACAACCAAAGCTGGCCTCACAGTAGCTGTAGTGAAGGATCCTATGACAAATGACTATGCTTTTGAGGCGGGTATATGCTTTTAAATTCTTTTTATGTTGCACTCGATGAAATTGTGAACTCAAGATTCAATGTGCACTGTAATATTTCCAGAATTAGTGGATTACTACTCATTGGTCATGATTGATAGTACTCTTTATGGATATGACTTTGAATTGTGTCTGTGTGACTTTTTATTGTTTATTTCTTCAAATTGTTCTTCTGTGTTCCATATGTTGAAATCTTTGTTTCTATATGATAAACGTGGATCGTAAAGAGTATATTCAATAAGTCAGGAAGCTAAGTTAGCTGCAGTTCTTTTATGGCCAAGTAATATGGGTTGCTTCCTTGGTGGTAGGCTAAATGATGACATGGTTGATAGTTTTCTGGTGCTTGTCTCTATTTCCTTGAGCTCTGCAGATTTTTGTTAGTTTATCTGACATAATGAATTTTTTATGAAGTGGAGAAGAGGCGGAAATTGTTCTTTTTTGTATGCTATAGATAAAGATATGATTGGGTGTAACTGATTTTTCTGTGATCGTTTGCAAAAATTAGTTATTATTTTCTGTGAATAATTGTTGCATTTCCTGATAGGTGCTATGGTGCTGGCTGACAGTGGATTGTGTTGTATTGACGAGTTTGATAAAATGACCTCAGAGCATCAGGTTTGTTCTCTGGTAACTGGTGGTCAATTTCTGGTTACTTTAATATATCTTAACTGAAGCCTTATTGCAAATTTCTAACTATACAGGCTTTACTGGAGGCAATGGAGCAACAGTGTGTTTCTATTGCAAAGGCGGGATTGGTAGCAAGTTTATCATCCCGTACTTCAGTTTTAGCAGCTGCAAACCCTGTTGGTGGTCATTATAAGTAATGTTTTTAACTTTCATTATCCCCTCAATTTTCCTTAGTGGCCTATTTTATTTTTAATTTTCTATCTCAGATTTATCCACACAGACACACACGCACGCGCGCACACACACACAGATATATATATATATATATATATATATATATATATATATATATTGCCGTAAGTTATATAAGTTCACTTATATCCCTTATTTCGAATGTCTCCTTCAATCGGTGGTGTAGGATGGAAAAGAATGGAAATGAATGGTCTGACATCAATTTTTTAAAATATAACCAGACTATTCCATTCCATCCTATACCACCACTCTAAACATTTCCTCTTTACTATCACATAATGCCAGTCATGTACCAAGCAAAGAATTTGTTCTGACAGTTTCTTTAAATGAAAATCACAGTCGGGCGAAAACTGTAAATGAAAATTTGAAAATGAGTGCTGCGCTATTGTCCCGTTTTGATTTAATTTTCATATTGCTGGACAAGCCTGATGAACTTTTGGACAAGCGAGTCTCAGAGCACATTATGTCAGTAAGTTTTACCATCTTGCTTTGTGTGGGTGTTCATTTTTGTACATAAACTAGATGACATTCATATCTTATTCATGGTTGATGGCATGACTTATTTGCTTCTCATATTGATGTATTTTAATAAATAACAACTTTAGTAATGATGATTAAGTGTATTACTGATTGAGTTTTCATTAATGGTTTGAATTTTTCAGTTGTTCGACGAGGCTATCTCCAAACTGTAGTTTGTTTAAAAATTAACTAAACACATGTATCTGCTTGTCTGTATCAAGGATATGAATTATTAGCTGTTTGTAATTTTCATTTGTGCAAATTATTCTAGGATTTCTTGATCTAGAAGCTACTCTTCTTCTCAAGTAAATGACCTAAGTCTGTAAATAGTTTTGAACATATGGTGTATTAAAGATACGGCATGATACACACACAGACCAACAGAAAAATGCGGGAAGAGTTATAAGAATATTGAAATGGAATTTTTTTTGCCAAATGACTTAGATGCAATCATTGGGTGTTCTCTGCATATTTTATTTGGGTGTTTATGTCGTAGGACAATATATTTTCTCGGTGTACAAAAGCTGAATATTTTCACATTTTTACCAAATCAATGTTCTTGGCTTATTATTTTTCATTTGACCCTATGTTTCTACATGGTTTTCTGGGCACTAAAGATTAACGTTTCAAATGTATCTTGCAGCTTCATGCTGGGTCCGGGCAACACTCACAGGCATCTAAAAAGCGACGTGGAGGTTAGCCCTCCTCTCCCTCTTACGTTATATTTTAGATTGGCTAGACTAGTGTATGCTGCATTTTGGCAATTCCAGATTGACTAATGGAATATATTCTTGACCAGATCCACCTTCTGATTCAAGAGCTTCTGCATCACAGAATGTTGAAGGCGTAGATTTGGGTGTAGGATCTGGTTCTTTAATTTCAAGGTTGAAACTTGACAGACGAAGAGACAGTGATTTTGTTCCATTACCTGGTCAACTTCTTCGCAAATACATTGCTTATGCAAGGAGTTATGTCTTTCCCAGGTGATTCAGTGTCATATCTACCTTCTGACTCTGGTCTAAGTAATCCCTCAGGAAATTTTGAAGTATTTATTTTCTGCCTCTTCCTGATTTCTCTTAATAAGGATGTCCAAGCCAGCAGCAGATATCATACAAAAGTTTTACCTAAAACTTAGAGATCACAATGTTTCTGCTGATGGTACTCCTATAACAGCAAGGCAGCTGGAAAGTCTAGTAAGGCTAGCCGAAGCTCGAGCTCGTCTGGACTTGAGAGTAGAAATAACGGCTCAGGATGCAATGGTTAGTATTACATTTTAGTTTGACCTGAATAATGTTAATAGCACCAATCCTATTTTGGTTCTTCAACTTGAATCAAGAACTCGTAAAGGCTATCTTTGAGCAGCCAATATGCTGCCATTCATATATAGATGAAAAGCTCTTCGAAAAATTAATAATCTTTGCAAAGAGTTGAAAGGGAAACAATTTTAGTAGGTTAACATATAACAATATTTCCCGTCTTTTTTTAAAAAAAAACTAGGAAACCAATGTATTCTGTTCATAATTATGGTTTCAATACAACGTGGAACATGCCAAAATTATATTTCCAGCCTCTACTTTAAAGTCAAGCAACAATAGTTTTATAGATTTCGGAATATCAATTTGAGGAGCATGTCAACAGCCGAATTGTTATGTTCATAAAGTTTAAATAACCAAGTTTTTCTTGTCATGAATTCCATTAGTCATTCCTTTAATTACATTGTGCAGGATGTTGTTGAAATCATGAAGGAATCCCTGTATGATAAATATATTGATGAGCACGGGGTTGTTGATTTTGGTCGAAGCGGGGGGATGAGTCAACAGAAAGAAGCAAAACGCTTTCTAAATGCCCTCAATAAGCAATCGGAGCTGGAACAGAAAGATTGCTTTTCAGTATCTGTACGTACTTTCTATTTTTCCCTGCATTTGCTGTCAATTGTTTTTGTTCTCGACAAAAGACGTATGTGTTGTTTACTTTTCAGGAAATATACAGTCTAGCTGATAGGATTTCCTTGAAAGTACCTGATATGGATACTTTCATTGAAAATTTAAACAGCGTTGGTTATCTACTCAAAAAAGGACCAAAGACATACCAGGTGCGATGAGATTTTTACTCTCCACTCTAGCGGTTTGTTTGATGATTTCCATCTTATTAAATGTGCAACTTTTTCATACACCAAGAATCTATAATGCCTTACCTATCCCTTCTCAGCCACCTCTATAAGGGGAAGAAAAGTGTTAAAATTTTGGTAACAAGAGAATCCTTTTGGCACATGCAGGTGTTATCCTCTTCGTACTCACGGAGCCAATCGTCTAGGTCAAGGTGCTAAACTGAAGTTTAGTTATGTACAGGTCAGTGATTAAATGTAAAAGCTTTTCGTTAATTTGTTGTGTTCAAGAATCTGAGAATGTGCCTTCCTCTTATGATGATTTTCATCAAATATGCAATTTCAAGGGGATGAGAAAATTAATCTGATAATCTGAAAATTAAAGATAGACAGTCCTTTACCAATCATATTTTTCTCATTCACAATAGTTAGAATTTGAATCCTTAACGACTTATCTATTTGTTTGGCATCAAGTAAACAACCATATAATGAAAGATGAAACAATATATTTTATCAAAAAAAGAAGATAAAACAATATAAGTGCACTTTCAAAATATGTATTGTTGATTGGGAGTTAATGTGGCGACAGCGTCTCAATCCTTACATCTAATTAGATATTTTTACTCAATTTTATTTAATCTAATTAGATATTCTTACTTACAATCTTGATTAGGAATTATGGTGACGAATATGCACCTAATCCATGGATCACCTTCTTGATCCTCACTGTTACTCAACTACCTATAAGATGAAATGTATGTTTTGTTCCACTAAAGAGACAAAATTGATTCTAGCAGATCTACCCAAACAAAATTTGATTCTAGTGGTGTAGAATTGATTTTGACATGTTTGGTTCATCTAGAGTATAATTGATTTTTCCTCAAGAATTGATTCTACTTGAAGTTAGAAATTGTAGTTTCTAAGTCTAGAATTAATGTTTACACTCAAATATATTGTTCAACTCACTTTTACATGTATCCAAACATAAATCACTTACTTTCAACTCAATTTTTACTAGAATCACTTCACTCAAAATCAACTTTTGTCACCTTAGAACCGAACATTCACGCAATCTATTATATATAGTGATGCGTTTAAGGATCTGGGACATTCAATTTTCCCCTACTTCATTTACATTCTCTCAATCTCAAAATCCACACTTTCTGTCTTGTTTATCTTTTTTTTTTTCTCCCTTCCAAAGAACCTCAAAACTTTCTCTCTCTGTTTTAAACGTTGTCAGTTCAACAATAACAAAGGACTCAATTCTTCTATTAAAAGCCACCTAAATAAGCATTGAAACATTAAAAAAAAAATCAATTATGATAAAATTTGCTTAAAATTTGTATAAATAATAATTTTCAAAGAAGTTGCTTAAGTAACCAAAAAAAGAAGTTGCTTAAATAAACTAAAAGTTCGTACAATATCTCTTATAAATTTTCAACCAATTGTAGTTGTGTTCTTATAATCATTAGTAAAACTTCAATACAATTTACTCACTACCCTGCATTGTTTTCTTCTTCTTCTAGGAACTAGGAGTACAACAAACGAGGGAGAGCTTTGCTGGTTAATGTCGATCTACCTAACTTGAGATATATATATAGTTTTTGAACAAGAGGTGACTTGAGATATCAGTCTCTATCTATGAAGTACCGACGATGCAGACATTGTATTGACACCCGGTAATAATTTTTAGAGAATGAAATATTTGAATGTAATTATGTGCTGACTCCAAACATGTTTTTGATGTAAAGTGCGAGTGAGTATTACATATGCCTTTGTAGTTGAATGCAGTTGATAGTTGATATTTTTTTTGTTTGTTGTAAATCTCACGAGTCATGACTATGACTATATGATCAATTTCAAAAAAACATACTAATCTACTTAGCCTCTCAACAAAATATTTTTTGTAGAACTAAAAGACCAATTTCAAATAACGTATCGGTTTTTCTTAAAAGAAATGCTAATTGTTACGAGGTGCAAGAATCTGTACGAATGAATCTAAGCCGTTAATTATAATGCAAACTTCATCATGATTTCGTCTAACTACAATTTTCCGTTGCTTCAAAAGCAAACTACTTGCAATTCTTTGCCTTCGTTGTTCCTTATTATTTTAACCATGTATTTTTTTTTAAGCATAAAACCCTATCCACTATGTATCGTATCCCGTTCCTCAAAAAAAATATGTAACATATTCCGTCTATCCTTGTGCCCTTTGCACCATATAGCAAGGTTCTACTTCAGATCATCGCCGGTAAGATAGTGCATGGAATTTCTAAAAATGGAATGCGATTAATTCAATGACAAGAATTTTCCTAAAATAAAATTATAGTAACAATAAAATATTTATGTTGATAATGATAACAAATGGCTGAACTCAAATGGTTAATGAGCTTCACTAAAAGATAAACTGTCTGAGAGAACCTGAGCCCCATGATAGAACAATTCTTAGTAAGACTTCACTTATCTCTTGGTCAAACTCTGTATTACTATGAACCCTTCTTCAAAAAATCGAAGGATCAACAAAAAAATTATGTTGATGCATCCACGAAAAATTATAGTCAACGCTGCATCCTAAAGCAACAAAACTACCGGTATCCGATTGGCACCACATGACGTCAAGACAATGAAGTTATGAAAAGAGGAAACATCCTTGTCCCTCTGTTATGGCATACAAGAGCTTCTGTTTCATCCTTTCCTGAAAATAAATTGTGCCAAAATATTGTTTAGGCTCAAATTTAAGAACTCCTTCTTTCAAATTTAAGTTGAACATAGTAAAACAAAGGATAGTATACTTTTGATGAGTACGGAGGCAGCTTGAGATAGTTTGTACAAGTCATCACACTAGGCAGGTCTGTGTCTGTGTGGTTGTAGGAAATCTGTCAAAAATAGCAAATGAAATCAATTAGATCAATACATTACAAAAATTTGTTATAAAAAAACATTAGTAAGTTAGTTTCAAAAGTTTGAATTGTGGTTATATTAGTTGTAAGAGTTTGAAACCTACTTGAATACATATATGGTTAATTGATTCAGATTTTTACTAATTTTGTGTTGAAAACACTCTTTTATCTTTTAAAAAATTGAATGCTGAAGTTCCAAGATAATATTTATATATTTGACTGCACTTGTTATGCCTGCGATTTTCACAGGTCCCATTCTTCTTAATTTTTCAAATAAAACATTTACATACCTTTCGGACAATAAAACATTTACATACCTTTCGGACAACCGTCAACTTGGGATCTAGAGATGCTAATCCTCCTGGAGGAAGTCGAGGCGATCCAGTGACAAACTGTACAAATGCTCGTCGTTCTTCATTATTAAACTCTTGAAGAATTTCTAGCAACTAAGATATTCCACAACATAATGAGATTCAAGTTAAAAACATTAAATACCACAATAGTAAAACATAATTGTCATGCTTACATTTGCAACGGGAGGACTTCTAGCGGTGTATCCATGATCGAACTTAAAGTGCTTCAAAAGATCATTGAGCTATTAACAAGACACCATTACCGTTCAGTTTGTAAAAATGTAAATGTATTTTGCTATCTAGAACATACAGAAGAAGAATGATGATTTGATAAAGAAAAGGCAAAATAAAAGTTATACTTACAGTCCAAGAATTTGGTTCCCCACAGAGTATAAGCTCAAGTTCTTCTTCACTAAATACGCGAAGATGTTCGATGGGGAATACCTGAAAAACAAGTATTTCATGCGTGTCGTCATTTAATAGCTCCATTAAACTTGAATGAAAGTTATTTTGCAGAAAGTGAGTAGTAATACATACCTGGTTAAAGCCAAGTCTAAAAGCTTGTAGTTGACATGAAATTCCGGATCCCACAGTGGCATTCTTAACAAGTGAAACATAATCCTCCAAGTTACTCATATTTACCTACCAACAAGGAAAAATTTATACACGTTTGTAATTTACTAAATACTAAATGGAAGTCAAATTAAGTTATTTATCAAAGCAATGCCTTACCATTGAGCGATTCGGCCCGCCACCAAGAAAAGTTTGATCATACCCAGGAAGAGAGAAATCAAGACAAAGATCCTCAACTTTGCTATTTCTAAAGGTTAAATCACTTTCTGACATGGAGTTCTCTTTACAATCAGATTCTAATTGCTTTTTCCAATTAACGAGCGTATGAAACTCCAGCAGCGTACTGCCAAGCTCAGGATCAAATGACTGAATGTCATATAGAGAGAGTTTCTACAAAGACAGTTAAACTTGGGTGATATGTTTCTTTTGAAGGAATGTTTTAGTATGTTATTCAGTCCACACACACACACACACACACACACACACACACACACATATATATATATATATATATATATATATACTTTAATTATTTTTATTGTATTAACCTAAAGCGTCAACTGATATAAAATGGTAGCTTGTTTGATAGCTAGCTCGTGAAGTTAAATATTTAACCACTTACCTTTCCAAGAATAAGTTTATAGAAGGCTTTGGAGATATGGAGATCTAAGTGTCGACCATCTTGAATAGCTTTAGCAACAACTTGACCTAAAAGGACAAATTTCTTTTGTACTTCAGAAAACTTTAGGCCATTAGATTCATCTTGCTTTTTCAACCATGGGCGAGGAAAGAGACCATACTGAGTATCCTCTCTCCACATGCCTAAACCGGGCTTTCGAAACTCCTTACAGATCAAATTATAAAATTCCAAAGTTGGTCCAAAACCTGTGCCAACTTCACCATCATATTCCACTTCAAGAACAACTCTTCGAGAGGCATGTTGGTTCATCATTTGTGCAGCAGACTCCAAAATTCGGTCACGAAAAACTAGACATTTCTTGCGTGGCAATCCACTGAGGCTCAATCTCCTGTCTCTCATTGTTCTAGGGTCACCGTTAGACCCTTGAGCTTGGTTCTGTGGCTGGCCATATACCACCAATTTAAAGAACTTGCATCTTGTCACATAACTGAATAGGAAGGGATACGAGATCATTAATTGATAACACCAAAAAGGCATAGCTCCAATGTACAATGCCAAAGGATCCCCCATTTGTTGTTCCAACTTCTCTATCAACTTCTTGTTCAAAAACTCATCCTGTTCAAAAGAAGGTAGTGGCGATTTTAGGTTACTCGGGATTTTAATTTCCCCCGCAGAATAAGCATGAATTTTTTTAAGAAGAAATAAAGTAGCTGCAGTTTCAATATTAGAAACATATTCTGGAAGGATTGTGGTGTTAGATTCTACAGCCCTTCTAAAGCATAATGTATGCACTTGATTCCACAGTTTAGCAACAGAAAAAGTTTTATCTTGCTTTTGCATTTGGCATAGAAGTGTCTGATACAGTGACAATTCATGAACCAATTCTTGTCCATCAAGATAGAAAACAAGTTTTTTGCGCTTCTTTTCCAATTGTTGTCCTGCTACATTTAACAGTTGTTCTTGCTTTGTATTATCCTGGTAGATATTGATCACAAAAATTAATATATGTTAAAGTCCTCACAACATGACAAGAGTGGACATGTAATTAGGCTACAAAGATAATTGAATGGATGATGATCTTACTTGCTTAGGGTTTTCCATTGTGACCTTTGGCCACAGGTATCCTTCAATGGCATGCAAAGAAGAAAAAGGATCAACAGTAAGATACTTAGCAGGGAAGTCTTTAAGGCAAGCTTCTCGCTCATCCTTAATAAATTGGATATTCAGGCAAGGATACGAAATGTCACAGTTATTAGGGACAGTAGCAAATGAACTTGTCACTTCTGGTCCATGTGGACCACTCAGAATAACAGGGAAAGCCTCCGAAATAGTAAGTGCATTTTGTAAGTTCTTGGTTAATGAAGAAAGGGGCGCGTCTGCGGATGCATGCTTGGAAACAGACAAGGATGCCTTTGCCAAACCCTCAAATTGTTTTTCCATGAGAACATCAAAGTCACCAACACCTATAACTACTCTTCCATTTTCCTTCACATACTGACCATGAACTAAATACTCAACTAATGAACCTAGAATACCACTATGAACAAATTCAAAAGCAGAAACTTGTTTTTTGCCACTAAGCGTCTTCAAAATTTCACACAGTGTATCATTGATATCATCTTCAATTTGAGAGCGTGTGTTGTCATCATCAGCAGAAATGCTCAACAATCTACACAATTCAACAGAAAGATATCTGAGCTTCAGTGGAATATTGTTCATCGACGCTTCTTTAAAAACATATACTGGTTCCACATATTTTGCTTTAATGCGCTTTGAAAGATTATACATAAAATCTTTGTCAAATTTGCAAATTCGAATACTTGAAGATGCAGGATATAGGCCATAAGAAAATGCATAACATGGACACTCAACTCTTGAATGAGAGTTTTCACTGAAATTCAATCGTGAAGATGTTTTCCCAGGCGATGAAAGTGACTTAATGGCAAAATAGACACCTTCCTCAATAAACAACTTTATGAACTTGTCTGAAAACTTCTGAAGGATTAACTCAACAATTTGTAAGGCTAATATTAACACATGATTATCCTTTCGAGTGAACACTCTATCCAAACAACTGTTGTATAAACCAGATAATGTCAATTACATAAACAATTAAATTTAATATTGCGACTCAAATGAACCAGAAAAGGATGCATGATTCACCTTGAAATGTTGGTGTTCTCGAGCACTTCCACAAGCTTATCAGATTGGCTAAAATGAACTATCTTGTAAATAACAGAAAGGCATCCATGGCAAACATATGTACTTGGATCCGAATTAACCACCTGTCAAGGGTGAAGTACAAATTAAAATGTAATTTTTTTATTTTTTTTAAAGGTTTGCAACAATGATTCGCATTGCAATATCAAGGTTTTGATGTCTCAGCGACTCTAATTGCTATTGAGTCCGCATCAACCACATTTGATCATTATTCTTCTTCTCAATATATGGCACAACCACAATTTAAAACCTTGATAATAACAAGAAAGTCGACCAACCTGGATCAACCGAGGAAGTGCATCCATCTCAAGCTTTTCTATGAGATATGGGCGATCAGCTAAAAATGATTTTTTGTCTACCACCAGCGGATCATTCTGATTTTCGGTCACCTCAGGAAGAAGCACATTTAGCAGCTTGAGCACTTCATATCCCTAGCAAGATAAAATCACTTATAACAACTGCTATTCAGAATGAAACTACCATAGTCATAAAAAAAAAAAAAAAAAATCTTTTGACCCACCAAATATAACGGAGACATGGAATTAAGACATTAAACATAAACACCAAATTCCATATGCCATATTATTGTTTTTTTTTAACAGATATGCCATATTATTGTTATATATACATCACCAGATAATTTATCAAAACTGTACAAAAGTTAAACTTGAAAAGATGAAATTAATCAATGTTGTTATCATACAACAGAAAGATAAAACAGATTCAAAGAATAAACTGCATACCATAATGTAACTTCCACAAACAAGCAGCACTGGCGACGTACCATTCGAGAGGCCAAGAAGATGCAGTATATCTATCAATACACTGCTTACATTATGATCATGTAATGTTCTGAAGGCTTTAACTGAACCGGAAGAAAGATTACCGAGAAATATTATCAATCCCTACCAGGCAAATTTAATGGTTACCAAATCGTGAATCGGAAGACCTATGTTTTGAATCGTAAATCAAATCTATTTATAACTTGTGAATACATAATTAAAACAAGTGATATGAAAAATAAATTAGTTGATGTATTATGTGTGAATGTCAAAATCATTCAAGATAAGTCACAAAATAAAAGTTGTTGGCTACACGAAGTTAGGATTCATGTCCACAATAGATAGCTTGATTATTCATATTGAAGTTGTGTTATGAATCGAGATACAACTCACATGTATATTATAATATCGGTAACCAAGAATCGATTCTTATATCGTATTATCATTCTCAAAATCCACAAAAAGAAGAGAAAAATGGCGAATCAATTTTTTTGCTTACAGTGTAAATTAATGGAGACAAAGTTCTCTGACTCTGATTAGTTAAACTTAAAAGATGTATGACTTTTTCAATCAACCCATCCGCACAAAATTCGTCCAACAATTCAGGTGACTTAGCAGCACAGTACTTCCCTGTCATAATTAAGCAGGAAACAACTTTTTCGACCAGCTGGTGAATTAAATTTCCGTATCAGTAAAAATCAGAAAAGTAAAATATACTCACAAATGAGACAAATCCACTGAAAAATAATAATCTCTAATCCAATTAATGGTACCTGAGGATCCTCATACTGAAGAAGATTGCATAACATTGGAATAGCCTCCACGCAAACTAAAGGGAAGGGGCTTTCAAAGTGAAGTGTCTCTAAATATATCCTTTCCACAGTAGAAATGGCCACTCTCTGATGAAAAGGTAGAAGAATAAGTAAAGCATGAATATAATTCTTATACGACTCTAACAAGTAAAAGTTCAAAACTAAATTGGTTATTAAAGTATGACAAGAAATCATGACCACTTCAAATATGAAAATGATGATATACAATGATCAGTTAGAAGCTAACTTGTATTTTTGTTGAGAAGAAATCAATAGAATTCAGAATAGACATCGTAGCCCCGGCTTTTAAGCAAGCAATTGGTTGTTGTAGTGATATTTCCTCCAAGGTTTGTATACACTGCTTAAATGCAACATCAATAGTAATCTTAAATTCCTGTAATTCTATTTGAGATGAAAAATGAACATAAAGGTACTAGCAACACACTCTTAACATTCTCTTTTGAACTCTTTCCACTTGAATTTTGTAGGACTCAATTTCATCTATCAGGAGAAAGCGTTAAAAAAGAGTGTTGAAGAGCGCGTTGTTAACATTTTTAATATAATAATATAAGAAAATTAGTTAGCTAGGACCAAAGCGAAGACCTGTTCAGCTAGTTCTTGATACTCAAAGGTATGTAATCTTTGACATAAAATAGAAAGAGTGTCAAGGCTAACAAATAAACCAGCTAATTCAGGAATCTTTTCACATAGATAGGTGATAGCCCTTGCAGCCAACAAGATTACATCAGGGTCCGTGTCATGCTTCAGCAATTTGACAAGTTTTGGGGGAAACGAGTCAAAACTTGTGTCGCGGGTTGAACCATTTCGATTATAAGATGATAAAATTCTACAAAGTTTAGTAAGTGCATCTACTCCATCCGAAGGCTCAGTCCGTGCACTTGAGCTTGATATAGTTTTTCCATGTTGCCTATGATCATAGCCATCACTTGGAGAACTTGAGTTATCAGTCGAATCACTTGCACAATTGTGATATTCATCAGTATCCTGATCAGAGTGTGCCGAACCCATTTTGTTTTGAACTAATGAATTTGAAGAACTTGGTCTTAAATTTATAAATTATGCCTTGATTACCAATCAACTGTTTCTACTTCCCAATGAAAATAGACCTTCTGTATATAGATAAAAAATTTAGTCAGATTTTCATTCATTGGCACAAAATTCAGAACAAAAATAGTATACTGTAATGTTCTGGAAGGAAAGTTCATAATTTCTATCTATAGCAACCAAACCCTATTATTAAAAGCTTCTCTCATAATTTAAATAGCACAAGTAATCAATTTTATTGATTTTCAACACTACTCCACCAGTCAAATTAATCATCAACACAATATAACCAAACTTCCTAAAAGAGTTCTTGGAGAAAGATAAACCTAAACAAACCAAACACAAGAACAATGTACACACACGTGTGTCATTATTAAAAGAAGAAAAGGAACAAAATAATGCCCAAAGTGTAGCAAAACAAATACATTATTGACCACAAAAAAGGAATTCGACTCATTTAAAGCGCAAAAACTATACAACAACAATCAAGCCTTATGCCATTAAGTGTGGTTATCAAACGACACCATAATGCTCTATCATATATCATATTTCGATTCAACTTATTAATCTTTAGGTCCGTTTTAATAGTTTTTCTTATAGTTTTACTAAGTTTTCCTCTATCTAGTAGTTTGACTAACATTCATATGATTTACTCTATTCTCTCTACATGCCCAAACCACCTAAAACTAGTTTCCACCATAAGTTTGTTATTTCAACAAACTCGTGATTTATTATGGTATACTCTAATATCCACCCTTATTCATTAATGAGCGATACAGTTGATAATACTTACTTTAGCCGAAAAAAGATGAGAAACAGTGGAGAAGAAACACGGTAAGTTGAAGACCAGGATGAGAAGAAGAAGAAAGAAAAAATACTAATGGTGATTTGGCTCTTCTTACTCAAATAGGATTGAGCGTGAGTAGCAAGTAACCTTCGAGAACAAAATATAATCGCAACCCTAGTCCTTCTTATAAGGGACAAAGGCCCATATATATTTTTGTATAACATTAACTATATGTTTCCGAAAATCTCTTAAGATTATTTAAATATTTATCTCTTAAATATTTTTTAGTAAAAAAAAAAATGTCTCTTAAATTTTTTTTACTCAATCAAGCTTAAATCATTTCATTTCTACAACAATATAGTATAAAGAGAATAAAAGATTTTTGGTTGGAATTTTCATCTTCTACAACAATATAAAAAGATAAGAGTTTATATTATATTTGTTATAATATTGGTAAAAGATATAAACATGGTTTGTTACAATTTTTTTGAAGGATAGTTTGTTATAATTTGAAAGTCATAAATATGTATACCTATAATTTTAATCATAATCAAAATAACAATTTTGTTGTACGTTTATTTGATGAACCATCGTATACTTTAATTTAATTAGTTTGTTTATTTTTTATAATATCTATATTATTTAAATTTATTTAAAATTTTACTATCACTATTTGTTTTATGTTTTTAAAATTTGATTTTGAAAAAAAAAATATGGAAAGAAAAAAAATTCAACTAAAATAGGTTTTTTTTTATGACGAATTTTAATATGTTAATATTTTCTCCCTTGACAGAATTTTTTAGACCTTTTACTCATTAACTCCTTAAAATATGTTTTTTTTTACAAGAATTGAGTTTTAATTTTATTTTGAAAAAATTGAATTGTTAAGGGTGTATATGTTCGGTAAAATGTCTGACAAAAAATCAGTTAAGTGTTAGTTAAATTTGGAGTTACTTTTATATAAAGGTATATAATATCCACTTGTTTAATAAATAGATTCTGCCTTATCTTGATATTTTTTTATCTGTTAAGCAACTACAAAGGGAGCTTAGTTAACATTATACAAGCCTTGGAGAAAAATATAATCACAACAACCACTTGCTTGCTTAAAGGCTGGGGCTACCATGAGAAAATGTTATTTTTTATTCCCACCCTTTTTTTTTTCTTTCTGGTGAACAATTTTTTCTTCAAATTAATCGGTTGCTGAAGAGAAAGATTTCTCCAAAAAAAACAACACACCATTGACTATTGTAGGGAAAATAAAAAGGAAAGGACACATTGATGATATCATAACAGATTTTATCATAAAGATTATATCATAATCGATTTTACCCGGTAAATTTACATAAATTTCATTACACTTTCCCACAATTGATATGGCATCCAAAACACTGCTTAACTAAAAGTGATAATTCACATTAGATAAAAATTTGTATTAAGTTTCACATAAAACTTTTAGAATAAAATCATACAGATACAATTCATCTTTACTTCAAATGTAATTTTGATCAAATACTCGAAATCAAGTTGATTCAAAATCTCTTCTTTCAAAAAAAAAAAAGTTGATTCAAAATATCATTTAAAATGCTCACTCAATAAAAATACCACCACATCACTTCCAAATGTCTGACAAATGTATTTCAAAAACTCAAACCATCTTTCATCCATTATTGTACACCAAAATAAGGATCGAAAAAATATACCAATTTATGCTTACAATCAGCTACCTAAATTCTTAAGCCTTTGCCAAGCCGCCAGAAGGAATCAAGACTAACATGGCTCCAGCACTTACAAATGTAACTTCCAAATAAATAATTTTACTCCAGACATAATATACAAACCATAATTTGAGAGAGAAAAAATCAGGACACAAGAACCAATGTGTCTTATGCCAGTATTAACATTACATAAAATACATTCAATTATGTCGACGGCATTTAGTAAAGCTCTACCAGCACTGAACTGAAAACACCACAACCACTGTGAGAAGATCAATTGGCTTATTACCTACTCTGGACCTTGCATAGGAACCATCATATGTTGACCCTGAGATCGAAGAATAAACAAAGTAGCATCAATATAAAGAAATCATTGTCCATAGAAAGTTATACCGCCTATATCAACATAAATTCCTTAAACTGATATAAAATCATAAACAGAAGAGGAAAAACATCCATATCATGATTGCTCAATATCATGTGAACGCATTGTTAAGCCACACAACTCTCCCATGGTGGTTGGGTCTAGAGGAGAGACTAGTCTAAACACATAACACTACGGTTCAGATCCCAACGGAAAAGATGCCTGTATTTAGTGTCTGATGTTCCTCGAACATGGTTGGCCTCTTAACAGAGAGAGACATATGTTAACAAATAAAGGCTCTCCTACCAAGTAAGTATTTTTGGTATGGGCATGCTCATAAGAGCTCAAGTCGATACAATATTTACTTCCATGAGAAGTCAGCCAATGAAAAGGGGACAACCTACAAGGAAGTAAACTAGGAAAGGAATAATCTTCTAAGTGTCGAAGTGAAAGTAATCCTAACTAGACAGCCATCATGGATAGTGACTTTAGAGGTGACATCTTAAGACCGTTGGACCCGTATAATTGTTTTAATAAAAACTTGGTATCTAATAAGCTTTTTTTTTTTTTTTTGTATGGGTTAGCAGTATATCCATTTTTAGATTTTGTGTTGCAAGTGACACTGGTTCCAACTTTTGAAGCGTATGCAATGTCATAATCCACATGGATTGAAGACACCATGAGCTATAGGACTATCCACCCAAAAAACTAGTTTTTTAGGATAGGCTCTCCTTGTGAGCTTGAGTCATAAACAGAAGAAAGTAATCAGACCAATCTGTCACATGCAGGGAAAAACGATTACGAAAAGCTTAATCTGAATTAACATCACCACTTTCACCTTTAAAGGCTGAGTAACAAACTATTTTCAAAACCACTGTTCCAGTACTGAAAATATAGTTATATTAGTGGTTTGGCTTCTAGACTTCAATAGCACATCAGTTTAAAATTGGTGTACTGGTGCACTACTAGCAAGAATGGCTACAACAAGTATTAAGTCAAATCCTTTATATCACAGTGCTTATAAATGATAATATTATACATTGGTCCTTCTAGAAATTAGGATATGACTTTGAGCATCGTGTTCATAGAAGCTCATACAGAGGTCTAGTAGAGGGATAGTGCACTGAAGAGATTTGAGGAATTTGAGCCTAGTTGTGGGTGACGAGCGGTGGCTCCAATTGTTGAAGCAGATTTGGGAGTGTGTTGGATTTGTAGCGTTCTTGCTGATGATGTGCACCACCAAGGCTAGACAATGGTGGTATGGTTAACAATGATTGAGGTTGTTGATAACAGTTGTTGAGTAGTTCGTCGGGGTCATAGCTTTTCTATGAGATGATTTTCATGGTGGTTTTTCTAGTTTCGTAGACCATAGATCGCAGGGACTTGACCAATATCTATATGTATTTTGATTTTTATATTCTAATTGACTCCTATTTATGTTTTTTTGAGGCCTCGCCATCACAGTAATGGGCAGAATTGAAGCGCTGTTTTCAGGTGTGGCAATGGCTTTGCTGCAAGTGCATAGATAAAAGCACTGCTGCTGAAGTGTTTTGGTAAATTTGAAACGGATACAGAGCACAAGATGATAAGTACATAAATCATTTTCAAATAATATCTTGACTTACCTATTCAATCAATTATAAGTTACTAATCATATGTCCGGTGTGATCCGAAATATAGGCCAAGGGAAATTAGCAAGATCCAATGATAATGTGTTGGTATCTATGAAGCACGGATACTTCAAAATAGCTACCGTATCGTATCCGATACGCCCTGATACTCTGTAGATACGTATCAACGGAGTATCGGATTTATTTATTTATTTATTTTTAAAAAATAAAATAATTCCGATACGTCGTCGACACGCGGCGATACGCTGCCGATATGCCTCGGATGCCACTGATACAACTAGTTCATTTAGTTTTCCAATAAAAACTCTCCTCTTTAATTACCCATCTCTCCTTTAGTTACCTTTTCTTTCTCCTTTAATAGATACATTACATTTTTCTATGATTCCATTACTTACTGCAGATACGTTTTTCTTTTCTTTAATTGATTGATAGTTGATACATTTAACCAAATGTCCATTCATTCGTACGTTAACCTACGATTGCAGTTTCCATTTTATACTTACTTACTACAAATGTTTAAGATTTGTGTTATTTCTTCTTCTTCTAGGTTTTACGGTAAATATTTTTTCTATAAATGCACATTCAATTTCTGTCAAAAAAAATGTTCAAAGTGGTCTTTTTATTTTAATTTTCTTAAATTACAATAATATATATATATATATATAAATAAATAATTCTTTTATATATGTATCTCAAACGTATCGTATCCTATGTTTTTCAATGAATGACGTATCGCCGTGTCGGATACGCGTCGTATCCGATACTCGTATCGTGTCCGTGCTTCATTGGTTGGTATCCAAGTCAGGATTCCAACAGACAATCTTAAGATTAAATATATAGGAAACATTTGGAAAATATTATTTGGGCAACAGTTGATAAAAATAGTTACATCTTAAGCTGTTTACATCTTACTATTCTTATAAACTCGCCAATATAGCTTATGAAAAACAGTTTAAGCGACCCTTCCCATTCACCCCAAACTTTATTTTTACAGTGAAAAAAATGTTGGAATCACATATAACTTTTTCCAACATACATATTCAAACGCAAATTAGTTATTGAGCTTAAGCACTTATTACATAAGTTCACATATGATAACAAGATCCCCATTCACACACCCATGTTGATTAGCTAAAAAAACCTTTTTTTCCATTGGGGTGTGAACTTCTTTTATTTTGAAATGGCTAATGTTAGTATTGTTAGTATTATGTTGGGAGTGGGACCACTCTGCTCTTTAACTCCCCCACCCAAGCTACCAAGCCATCCTCCCCAGCCAACAATTACAAGATCCACAAAACCTAATTTAACCCTAATCCATTTTGTAAATGAATGTTTAGAAAGCCCAGGGAGTGGCAGGGACCATATAGCAGCATTAACATTTTTATTGTTTATAGAATTCATGTAGGAAGAAGAATCTCAAACAACTTAGAGCCCACACAACTTACTTTAATGGGTGCATTGATGTGTGCTACCAACCAAAAGGGGAGAATTCATTGATGAGTTAATAGGCACTTAAATTGTACCATGGACCTTTTTCTATGGGTAGATTAAAATTTCGAACCAAAACAGTATGAGAGCAAACAATGTGTGAATCAATGTAATAAAAGCCAAGTAAAAAAAGCTTTTTATAGAAAAGGGGACTTGAACATACAAAAGTTCTGTAAAATGGAAGTATCAGTGAATCCCATTTTATTTTTGTCATGATTAATATATGTGTTGGGATGCTAGTAGGGGTCAGGTGGGCGATATTTATGTGTGTTGGGATGCTAGTAGGGTCAGGGGGGCAATATTTATGTGAAGTCAAGAACTATAAATCATCGTATTTATTCGTATGGAAGTTACAATTCATAGTTTTAGCAACAACATTGACATTTTCTTTTGTTAACATTCAATATAACAGCCTAGCATTTTAGACAGTAGTGTTACCTGAGAATTTGTGTAGGAAACACCTTGTGAGAAAGAACCTTGATGAACAAGCTGCAATTTCAACAAAATAAGACAAAATCAGATACTACTTTTCTAATTGTTTCTAGGGGTGTGTTCTCCGGCTATAAAATCACGCATAATGTGTGTTTGTGTGTGTGTGTGTGTGTGTTCACTACCTGAGGATTAGAACCTTGTTGAACATCTTTCTTGCCAGATGTGTCTCCACCCTTGGCAGAGCCCTTAGTATCACCCTGAAACACCACAAATTGCAAAACCATAAAACAGATTCGCGCACACCGAAAAATCACAGAAACCTATTCCAAAACATTGAAAGTGTAAAACTTTTTTACACATTAACCCAATCAAATCACACAGATATTTGTGGAGATACTTTAGGAACTGACCTATAAAAGTGGTACAATGACGTGATTTGATTAGATGTATGTGTAAGAAAACTTTACACCATCAGTGCAAAAAAACTAATCTCAAACAACAATTGTTGTCAAGCTGCAAATATATTCAACTTCAAGCAACGAAACAAAGGATTTGAAATTACCTCCATCTGCAACATTTCCAATCAACCCGTGACAAAGCAATGAAAAAAAATTACCATCAGTTAAAAAGTACAAGAGCTATAAAATTAGAAAACTAAAAACTTGAAATTCATTCCGTATACATTGTCAGAGGACCCAATTCACATTAATTTTCACTGGGGACCAGACAAGCTTATAAAGTACTCACGAGTAAAAGTAAAAAAATTGAAAAACTAAAATAAAAACAGTAAATTTAAAAAATGACCTAACCTCTCTGTATCTTGTAAGGTAAATCTTAAGAGGATCAATATAATCCTCAAACCCTAAAGTAGCCATCGCCCAAAGCAAATCATCGCCGTTAATGGTCTTCCTCTTCTCTCTCTGACACTTATCAGATGCCCTAAACAATTCATCAAATCAATTAAAATTTTAAACAAAAAAGAAAGAAAAAGAATTTAATGATGATTTGAAAATCGTACTCGCTGGTGATGAAACTGATGAACTCGGAGACGCATTCCTGAACGGTTTCCTTAGCATCTTTGGCGATTTTACCATTAGCAGGTAGAGCTTTTTTCATGATGCGGCTGATATTAGCGATAGGAAGGAAACGGTCTTGTTCACGGATGTTGGAACGAGGACTGTGTTCACCGCTTTCGTGGCTGCCGCCGCCAGGACTCGCCGGAGTTTCGGACATATCGTCGGAACCCTAACATGGTGAAATTATAATTAATTATAGATAGATCGATGAGAAAGGGACGAAACCCTAGAAGGAGAATGAATATAGTTGTTATAGTTTTGGAGGGATAATAATATAAGAATAAGATACCTGAATATATGTTTTGTATTTGGCGCGAGCGTAGATCGGTAAGAATGGAGAGAGAATCGGACGCTGGAGAAGAAAGGAAGGAGGAGGACGATTGAGATTACAGAATGAGAACTATCACCACCGTTCGTTTTCTTTTATTATTGCCACAACAACAACACTACTCTCCGAGTTTGCTTTTTCTCTTTTTTCTTAGCCTTTTTTTAATATAAAAAAAAAATCTATTTTTTTAACTCGTTTAAATTATTTTAAGTAAAAAATTCTAGATACCCCACCTTAGCTTAAAAAGTTTAATATAAATAGATTTTTTTCTCTTCTAATAATGGAATTATCATTTTTTTTAAGAAAATAATAGAATTTTCATTAAATAACGAATAGAATTTACAATAGAGAAATTGTTACAAATGAGTTTAATATGTAAGAAGGTTTACATATTTATTTGAGTTGTTGACAATATAAAATAACTCAGAAGTAAATATTAGTAGAAAGTAGAGTATGTAATTGATGTCTACAATTATATGTTGTAGATAAGAAATATTAATTCAAAAATGTTAACATGTGCACGTGTTAATGATTTTATTAGTTTAAATTATGTATTAGAAATTGTGTCAATTTATTTTACCAAGAGCTGAATATTAATTTTTTTCAATAAATATTTTCTATAATGAAATCCTTAAAACACGTATTAGCATGACCCATACTAATATAAGTACCTTGAATCATTTATGTTGTTCCCTCCATCTCAAATTATAAATTGCTTTCGAGAAAAAAATTATCTTAAATTATGAGTTATTTTACAATATCAATGAAGCATTAAATACTACTTTCTGTATTATATCATCAAATATTTATTACCTCCACTTCTTTTAATTCTTTAATTGTATCTTTTTTATTCCGTTAATGAATGATGATTTTGTAACGAGGAAAACTAACATGTACCTTTGAAGCACAAGTTAATTAATCAAATATAATAGTATTTTTTTGTTGGAATGTGTGCATTGAATTTATTTTTTGAATTTGTAATAAATAGTATGCATAAAACTTAAGGGAATATTTTTATTTTTGGATTCTTTAATATGTACCTTAATGACACAATTTAGCGTGACCCTTTTATAAATTTACTCATAATTTATTTTTTCGTACAACATTAATTATATTTCTTAATCTGTGTTGTAATTTGACATGAAGAGAGTATTGTTTTTAAATCATAAGAAAATTAATGTAATTTATTTTTCACCAAATATAATTAATGTTTTTGACATAAAAATTACTCCCTCCGTCCCTTAATATAACCCCCTTTTGTTTTTTTTTTGTCCCTAAATATAACCTCCTTTTCAAATTACAACACACATTAATTATTTTTTTCCATAGATACCCTTATTTAATACTACTACTATTCTAAAAGTACAATAAATTGACTTTTCACTTTATCTCTTTAATGAGGTTAATTTTGTAAAATTGTACTATAAAACAGACACATTAACTATACCAACAACATTTCTTAAGAAATGTGAAAAAAGCAATAGGGGGTTATATTAAGGGACGGAGGGAGTACAAAAGAGTGTGTGTGTTTTTTTGGGTTGAATATCATTAAAGATTCTGACAAGGTGCGTTATTCGACCACGTGTTGGCTGTTGGAAGACAAGGTGACTTTTAGGCTTGGCCGCTTCGTTTGTTTTTCACGCCATGTTCTTTGTTCCTCCCTTATTTAGAAAAGAAAAGTTCTGAAGTGTATATACACAATTAGCGGTACTTTTGTGTATTCCCTTTTAAATTAAATTTTAAAAATAACGAGATTATTTAAAAAAATATATATAAATAGGAGAATAATTTTAGTACTTTTTTCTTTTTGAGAGAAATTTTTTTAAACTTTATCAGTGTGAAATATTTTAAACTTTTAATCAGTTAAGGTCCTTCTTTCAAAACGAAAATCAGCTAATGTCCTTATATTAGATGGTAAATAAATACTCCCTCCGTCCCTTGATATAACCCCCTATTGCTTTTTTCACATTTCTTAAGAAATGTTGTTGGTGTAGTTAATGTGTCTGTTTTATAGTACAATTTTACAAAATTAACCTCATTAAAGAGATAAAGTGAAAAGTCAATTTATTGTACTTTTAGAATAGTAGTAGTATTAAATAAGGGTATCTATGGAAAAAAATAATTAATGTGTGTTGTAATTTGAAAAGGGGGTTATATTTAAGGACAAAAAAAAAACAAAAGGGGGGTTATATTAAGGGACGGAGGGAGTATAATTAAAGCCAAGAATTCGTAGTAATCCAACAGCTGCTATTGGGCATCATCAACACTATGTATAACAAATTTTTGGATATAAAAATAAAACTTATAGCAAATTTAAACTTTATGTTACAGAAAATAAATAAGAGATGAACAGAAAACATCGCGTGAAAAACTAAATTTGGTAGCTATTGCAAATTTCTAAGATGTTGAACTATTGTGGTCAACTGATCATGGTTCTTGAAATGTTTTGCCACCCCTATCATAACCCATTTGTGACAATAAATTTGAGGTCCTATTTTTTAACAATTCAATGTATACAGTGCCATTGATGCATGAAAATGTATAGCACGTAAATTCCAGCATACATACACTTCACTTGGCTGACAAGGAGCATCTAATACTAATCAGACCACAATATGAACACACTCAAAAAAGCATAAATGAATACAAAAACATTAGAAGAGAAATCTATCTTGCTGTAGGCTGTGCAATGGATTCATCAACTGAAAGGAAACTCTCAGCTCTACCAAGATCCATTGAACCTATGTTCATGGAAGACTGAAAGGAATTTCTTGACGCCTCATCTGAATTACCTTCTCTTAATGTTTCAGCCTCTCTCTCAATAGATATTGCATCTTGGATCTCTTTTAAAACTTCCGAAATCGATGGTCGCATATCTCCGTGAGGTTGAACACACATCAATGCTTTCTCTGCTATTTTCCACATTGATTGTAGGTCATAGTTGTTAGCTAGCATGGGATCAATAATGCCTTGTATATCTCCACTCTCGATGTGTAATTTTGCCTGTGAAACAATTGATGCACAAAAACATACTTCAATACTCCAAATTGCAAAATTATAAGCTTGCAGAAAAATTAAAACTCACCCATTGGACTATGTTTCGGCAATGAAGGCCGAAACTTTCATTTGATATTGCTTCTTGACCAGATATGAGTTCAAGAAGAATTACACCGAAACTATAAACATCACTTTTGTCAGTTAACTGTTGGGAAATATAGTACCTATATCAAGAAAGAAAAAATTAAGACAAGCTTTGAGGTTACTTGGACCATAAGTCATTCAAAAATGAGCAAGAAATAATAAACTGTTTGCTAAAACACAGACGTTCATGGAAAATAGACAAATGCCTTACTCAGGATCAAGGTATCCTACGGTCCCACGAACTATGCTTGAAACATGGGAGACTCCATCAACAGCAAGTTTGGAAAGACCAAAATCTGAAACCTTGGCTCTCATCTGCCTGTCAAGAAGAATATTGCTGCTTTTCAAGTCTCTATGGATAACTACAGGAACACAGCCTGTATGAAGGTATTCAATTCCTGGACAAGGATGAGAGTAACATAGTTAATAACATGTAACTTATATCACATGGGAAGGGCTATTTGATTATCTTAAACAACGCATTATTAGCGTTAAATTCTGTTAAATGTATAAACCTTTGGCAGCATCTTCTGCGATCTCAAGACGTTTAATCCAATTGATACTCCGTCCATGCTCTAAAGGGCCTGCGAGAAATTCAACAAATTTTAGTACACTGACTTATGTTCTTAGATTTCAATCATGCAGGCTTACCATAAAGATGTTCCTTGAGAGTGCCATTATGCATGAACTCATACACAAGAATACTATTCTCCTCTTCTCGGCAATACCCAAGAAGTTGTACCAAGTTTCTGTGATGTATTCTTGATAGAAGGGTCACCTGGATCAAAGAAAGATATAACATAACTATCATATCAATTGAACAAAAATAATAAGGATAGCACAATGTTGAAATACTTAGAATGGTTTATTTAATGCAAGTTACCTCATTGGAGAACTCGCGTTTGCCTTGATAGGAATTATTCCTTAGAACTTTAACTGCTATCTCTTTTCCTTCTTTCAGTTTCCCATAGTATACAATTCCAAAACCGCCAGAACCGATTCTTTTCTCAAAATTGTTTGTAGCAGTTTCAATTTCGGCTAAACTGAAGCAGTGAGCAGCTTCTGCAGGATCATCACTCTTCCAAGAATCCGGCCTTTGAGTAGGAACAGCAGAAACTATGTGATCTATAAAGAGTTTAAACAAGTAAATCATTTTTTATCATCTCAAATATCCGACAATAAAGGAATAAATAATCGTGCTTAAAATCCTACCTTTCTCATAATATCTTCTCTTGCCTTTATGTATAACCAAACAAGATATAACAGTAGCCAAAAGTAGAACAGAAGCACCAACTGCTGAACCGATAATAATATACATGTGGCTCTTTATTCTGCTTCGTTTGTGAAGGTTAGTGTTTCCTGAGTAGCTGATGATGAAAAAAAAATGTGGTTGTCATTATTTAGAGGGAATTAGAAAAATGCTCTAAAACACTTAAAATTAATTTGAACTACTTTCTAAGATGCAACCAGCCATTAAGTATTCCACTTTCTCATGTGTAATGCTGCACGGTTTCATCTTATGTTTAAGTTAGAAAGTAAAAAATGTACTCACTTTAAAACCAAGTCCTTGCTTAGAAGATCTGGTGGTACTTCTCCAGATAACATATTATTTTGAACATATCTGCAAACATCACAGGCATCACCCAGAAGAAGCAACAGAGTATTATTTGGTGAAGTATATGTCATATTGATAAAATAGTAGATATATGTTCCAGATAACTTACAGTTCCCTCAAACTCGGAAGGTTTGCCAAAGAGGCTGGGAGCACACCGGTGAACTGATTATTTTCAAGATGACTGTAAGAGGAAAAGGTTTCAGTTAACTGGATACTACATGTGTAGCATGATGAAGGAAATAAGTTATCAGGAATTACATGATCTTTAAGTCCATGCACCCGGTAAAATCTGGTATTGGGCCGGTCAACATATTTCCATCAAGCCATCTGCATCCATGAATAAAATTACACCACTATAACATCTAAGCTTGACAGATCAAAAAAGAGATAAAATTAGAAAGAAATACCAAACTTACAGTTCAACCAAACCAACCAATTTGGTAATATCTGAAGGAATATTCCCAGTCAAGTTTTTACCAGATAACAAGCTGCCACCACAAGGGACACAAGGTAACAATTATAACTCACTTGCACTTCTCCTTTACCAATAGCAGGAAATCGACATATAGGCATAATTAAAACCTCAAAAAGAATAACCTTTACATTGAAATTATTCTTGGTTGTGGATCTGAGCTACAGCGGATCCATGACCATGGAACAGGAAGGCATGGATCACCTCCTTCTTGGGTCCAGTTTGCTGAAGAATAGCGAGAAAGCACTCCGGAAATAGCTTCAACTGCAAAATATCCAACCCGTCAACAGCATAAATTATAATTTGCTAATGCTTCAAACAAGATCTAGCTCATACCGTTTTGCATTGCATCCAAAACATTTATTAAATGGATTTTCTATTCTAAACTGTTTCAAATTAGCCAAACAACATTTCATAATCATACAATCAGATTAAGCTTCTCGTTGAGGAACTTACCATCTGGTGAACCATCATTTTTCTGAAGATACTTATTTATCTCCATTGCATTTACGAGAGGTCCCTTGGAAGAATCGGGTGTCTTGGCAAATTTAAAGGATAGTACAAAAGGTAGGGATAAATTGGTAAATCCCGGTTCATAAAGACGATATTTCCCAAAAGCATTTTCTTCAATATTTACAATAGCCTTGCTAATGTCAGGCTGGCCTGGAAGCACAAGCCTGAACTTTCTAGACTCGTTTGGACTCAAATCTTCAATCTCTGCAAAATACGTGACTGCCCAAGCATTGCCAGGAAACCCATCCAAATTCAACCGGTATGTTAGAGATCCATTTGTACCGACTACGGCTGTCTGCATCACTTTCATTGGTGGTACATCATCTCTATTAACCAAAATTGGTACATCGGTAGAAACTTTCTCAGTTCCAGCAGCAACATCAACAAGATAATTTGCTTTCTTCACAGAATCAGACTCCCAAATTCTATCAAAAGGGTCATCAGGATACCTGAAATGGAAGAAACGTAAGCCTCTTACATGACAGAAAACTGTTTCAAAACCAGCAAGATAGAGAATGGATTAAGGTACCTGATTGGAGCATCAGTCTCTGCCCCGAAATTGATCCTTGCAGAGACACTAAGGTAAAATTGTTGCTCAAATTGTGTATAATAAATCGAACCATTGAATTGTCGAAGTTCAAGTGTAGATATAAACGGCTGTCCAGTTGTTGCATTTGATAAACATACACTCACAGTTGAACTTGAAGCCAAAAATATAAGCTCCCTCATTTCTATAATATTAGCATCAGAGATAACAATAGTAGACCAATGTGTGGCACCAACAGAAATGTCAAATTTAGGATAGACATTATTATTGTCAAAGTTCCCATACAAGAAAGAGGCCCTTAATAGGTATCTTGTCCGACCGATAACATCAAGTGAGTAGCAATATTTCCTGGAATCAGCAGGAAAGTGCCGTAGCGTGGTGTATTGCTTCCGCATCTCGTTCGCAACAGATATAGTGCTTATTTCTCCATAAGTAAGCTTATTATCAGGAGTCCAATCAAGTCCAATTTCATCAGTGAAACTTTCTGAACCTCCACAGTCCAAACTTACAAAACCTGCTCAAAATCAGATACTCACTCAACAACATAGTCTAAAAGTATCCAAGGATCTATTTGGAAAAACAGCTTAATCAAGTGTTTATAGCTTAAGTGCTTATGTATAAGCTATTTGTGTGACAAAACATAAAGACAAATTGCTTTCACATAAGCTATAAGTTGTTTTAATAAGCTATCTTAAAGAGCTTACGAAAATAAGTAGAAAACAATTTATAAACATGCCCTAAACTATTTCCATAATATCTCACGAATGGTTATATTAGTGGATAAACTCAAATAAGTTAATACAAACAGCACAAAAATGAACAACATAAAGGCAAAAACAAAGTTGTAAAAAAGTAATAATAATACCTTGCATGATCTGAGAAGAGGAAAAGGGGATAAGGAGAGAGAGTGAGAGTGCCAGAGAGGAGAAGAAGAAGAGAAGGGTAGTCTCCATTTTCTAATGTGTGAAAATGGAGGAACTAAACGGGGAAGATAGAAAGCCACTTTATCACTCCCACTGCCAACTCGAAAGGACCAACAATACCACCTTTTTCCAAATATACTACTAGTATGTTGTTGTACTAAAGTATCTCTGTTCCTAAGAACAAATATACTAATGTCGTTATTAAATTATGGGTAATGATACATAGACCACCTTAGGTGGCATGTACCACTTGTACACCCACATACAATTGTGACATGTGTTCATGTGGTCCCCACACACACACACAAAACTCACCTTTTATGTCTCTCATACACTATCACATGGGAGTGGTACAATGTGTGTATGGAAAAATGTGTGTACATGAAACATTATCCTTAAATTATATCTCAAAACTTAATGAGAATAAAATACTTGTCCTCTAATATTCTAATTGTCACTCTCTTTCAATTTGCTTTCCTAAAATATAAGTCAAAGTCAATAGTAAGTCAAAAAAAAACTAAACAAAGTAAAACTATTTTGGAATTTGTATAGTCAAACTTTTTATTTTTCATACAAAATAATTTTAATGAGTGTCAAGAGTCATTGGTCAACATGATCCAACAAATAATTTTAAAGTAATTATGTTGATTTAAGTGGAATTGAACTTTGATATCTTACATAAGGTATGCATAAAGCTAAAAATTGGGCATGTGTCTCCAAAAAAATTGAGACGACATGCATTCAAGCTTTAGTTAATTGAAAAAATGTAGTCGGAGAGAAGCATGTAATAATATTGGTGACAGATTTTAACATTTTAAAAATAATTTTCATTAATAAAATTTGGAATTTATGTATTATTTTTTATATATTTTAAGATCCAAGCTAGAGAGATATAGTAACTCTTGTGTAAATGTTTTTTTTTATGTCGTTTAGATTTTATTTTTTTTGTCAAAATGTCTTTTAGATATGATTGGTTTCAAATTACACAATTTTATGAATCTCTTTTTAGTGCGTTTCTTAATCCACAAGAAAGGATAGCAATTAACAACTAAGAAAATACAATGGCAAATCACTATCAAAGACATGGCTAGCTGCACCTTTCTAAGTTTACAAGACAATAAGGAGATATTAGAAGCGTAGAAGAATGAAACAAAAGGGCCATTAAGGATATGCTATGCCTTTTGTATCATGCTTAATCACGATTCACTTTGGTGACCTTCTTGAAAAGCATGATTAATCAACTTAGAAAAAGGATTGACCTAAACAAAAATATTTTTAAATTTTCATGTTATCTTATCTCATATTACTTTCTTTTGTTCTTTTTATCATATCAATCTTCTTTTTTTTTTTTTTTTATAAAAATCATACAACTAATTTCTTGCTTACTTTTATTTCAAAATAAAAATTCTGGCTTACTTGTCGTCCGTTTCTCTTTTTGTATGCCATTTTTTGGTTTGTAAAATTGGATGTCTTTTGTTTTCATTACATATCGTATACAATTGTTTAATAATAATTCTCTCAAAAAAAAAAATTTGTTTAATAATAATTTTTGAACAATTATATCTCTCATACTCACATTATATTATCATTCTCTCTTGTTTTTTCCCTTTATTTTTTTTGACCAATAAAAATAAAAAAATAAATTATCATAAAAATTATCACAAATAGTTGTATAAATATCATTACACTATCTTATAAGATGTGAAAACACATTTTTAAATTGACAATGTGAAATTATGGTTTTTTCTCTATAAAAAAAAAAGGTGAAATTATGATTCATGAAGCTGGTTGTGACCGTAGCCTTTTATTTACTTTAAAAAAGATGACAGAATTATAATGTTTTTTTTTGTTTGTTGGATGCTGCCTTTTACAGTAACTTTTGCTTTTGGACTTTTGTTGGAATCAAAAACATTACATATGTACATCCATTTTGTTTTTTTATTTTTGTTTTGAAATACTCTGCATTTGTCTAAGGTAGTTTTGACGCAGACTTATGTTGATTTCTCTTATAATTTTGAGCGGACCTTAGTTTTTTTTAATGAGAGAGAAGCTTTGTATCTGTCGTCGACCTCTTTTCTTCTTCTTTATCTATCAAATATGAGTAATTTAAGGTCATATTTTAACATGGAATCATCTTTCCGTAGTGTTTTCACTTTTATCCAAATAAATGTTAATCATGTAGATTTTAGTTAGTTTTTTTTTTTTTTTATTTTGTCGTCTAAAGTGCAGCGTTATTGTTTTGTTCATCGTCTAATGTGACGTAGTTTGATTGTTCTCGTCTTGCTATAATGACTTGATCATCAAAAACAATCTCCTCCTCGAGTGTAACTCACTTCATTCATTTTTTCATCCGTGTGAGACTTCTAACTCACATCACATCTATCACAACAATCTCCCTCTAAAGTGTGAGTCATTTCATTCATGTTATGCTCCTCCCTCGTGCGGAAATTTTTTCATTCAAATATAACGAGACACGCTGCTCCACTATCGTCAGGAAGACTTTCAACATAATAAGTTATTTAAACCATTTGTCAAATCATCGACTCTAATACCAATTACCATTATTGAGTCACAATCAGGCCCGGCCTTGAGGGAGTGCAAGGTGCTCTATTGGGCCGGGCCTCCAAATGTTACGGGCCTCAAACAAAAAATTATGTCTAATATCCACCCCCCATTTAAATAAAAAATATACGTTACTTCTTTTTCTTTTTTCAGTACGACCACGGTCACAATACACATCTATAAAATCTTGTACATTGACTAAAGAGAAACCACATGGGCGATTAGACACCATATTTTTACCCATCACTTGTGTGGGTTAGATAGCATAATAAGATGTGGGTACGTAAGAGTATAGTATTTTTACCCACGAAGAACACATGTTTAGAGGAAATTTTACCCATTGTCCCCTACTATACTAACCCCGAAAAAAACTTATTGTTCGAACAAAAACAAAAACCATGTATCCCAATTTATCGAATCTTTTCAAAAATAAAAAATTCGGTATTGATATTCATACAAGAAGCTTTGTTGTAAAAACACTAATATTAAACTAACATATCCTTCTAAAAACAGAGTATGAGGTATGAATATTCGTAAGTTTTGTTTTGAAAATATTTCGAGTGAAATCATTTCAGTGACGAATTTTGTCTGTCACTAAAATTTAATTTTGTTGAATAAAAAATTACAAATTACAAAATTAGTTACAAAACTATTGGATCTTTCCAAAAACAAAATATATGATATTAATATTAAAAAGAAAATTTGTTCAAAAAAAAATTAAAAAGAAAATTTACTTTATGTAGCGAATTTTGTTTGTGACTTTAAAGTCAATTTTCTTTAAACAAAATCACAAAATAAATTACAAAAGTATCAAATTTTTGTTTTTGAAAATATCTAGTAATTTAGGGTACGTGACTTTTGAAAGGAAGTGTGTGTTTGATATGTCATCACGTTTTTCCAAACCACGTTTAAAGTCACGTTAGCATTGAAGCTTAATATTGTAGCTTCATGCTTTTAGTGTTTGAGATGCATTGGGACACGAGAAAGTCCTGAAAAACACTTTACCAAACAAGCTAGAAAATGATGATTTTGGGTGGGGTAGGAATATAATTGGGGAGTATGAAGTAAAATGGTCACATTCTGAATGTGACAAGTGAAAGATGTCTGGCCCATGTTTGAGAAGGAAAATAGAAGGCTATTGAGCAAATTTTTAGCCCATGATAAATTTACTACCACGTATTCTTGCTATATTGCAACATTTTCATGAATATTCTTTATGGTTCCTATTTTGATCCCCCTTATTTTCTCTTTATCTTAAAAAACAACATTTGAGGATTATCGTTTGAAGCCTTTAAAAGTTAAAACACACAAAACAAAATACCGTTCAAAAGTTATTTCCTAAACGGTTGGCACATTTTTGGGTGGTCAAAATAGCAACTATCAATATGCTATGGAAATTTATAAACTTATTTCATCTTTTGACAATATTGAATCGCATTTCATCCTTACTTAATCCAACGCATCAATACACACAAGATATTCTCTCGATTTAAGGTTTATTAAATATTGATTGGAATGATCAGTTGATCCATTATCCATACCCTAAGAGAAGACGACATATTTTTCATGGAAACGATCCTACATTGTACCTTTCCATTTTGTTTACAGCCGATGCTCTTTGTAGTGTTGTATCGACAGTGTAGTCCTTTACCTATGGCTATATTTGTTTTTGCTGTCCCTTTCTCTCATTGTACCAAAAAAGTCTATAAACTTATCTTGCTAATTTTTCAAAAAAGAAAACTTACTAAAAGTATAGTATATTAAGAGTATAGAGAATATAATCAAGGATGTCCGCAAGCGCAGGAGAATAAGAAGTATTGGTAAACCTCAATGAATTATATTCAACTAACACATGATGCAGGTCTTACGATTGAACAAACTGTAAGCCATAAAGAATCGTCATTTGTTCAACCGCAAGTGTATTTGAAGAGGTAATTTTACACATAAACCAGACACAATTTTACAAAGTTGATCACGAATCAACCCACCACAAGTTGCGCTTTCGTTGCTGGAAAAGTGTGATCCAACGACATTGAGTTTCAGGCAGCCATGAAGAGGATGAACTCAATTGTGCTTATGATGTGTTTTGTTTATTCCTCTGGAGGTTTTGGCTGTTAAAATTTAGCCACAACGAATCAACCCAACACAAGCTGAGCTTCTGTTGCTGAAAAAGTGTGATCCATCGACATTGAGTTTCAGGCACCATGAGGAGGATGAACCCAATTATGCTTCTAATGTGCATTGTTTAATTCTCTAGAAGCTTGGGCCACAAGGTCATGAACAAATATTTATTATATTGTTTCAATATTTTATGAAAAAATTCATTCCATTGTTTACAAAGTGAACGAAACAGAAAAAATATAACTTTTGAATTCAGATTTTACCCTTATTTAAAAATATACTAATACTTCTTTTGCGAAAAAAATACTCCTAAAAATCTTATTTCCTTTATTCAAAAAAAACAAATCTTATTTCCTTAAAAAAGGGGGAAAAAAATACTTAGTTAAGACAAATATATAGTACAACAATGCAAAAAACTGAGAAACATTATTTTATCTAATAATTATGAAGATCTGCATACGATGGTGTTGGACTTTTAGGAAAAAACTAGATAAAGAATCGAGTTCAGATTTTACGATTTTTGATAGGTATGACAACAAAATTCATACTCGCGGGTACCCGCCCGAACCAAACTCATTTTGACGGGTTTTTCCCGCTTTGATTGAGTTTGGGTATGGGTTTTCTCCGATTTCAAAACACGGGCAACATAGATATAGGTACCCACCCCGAACCCATGCCCAAACCCGACCCGAATTTAGAAAATCATTGTATTACCTTATATATATATATATATATATATATATATATATATATATATATATATATATATATATATATAACTGAAACCCTAAATTATTTCATTCATACAACAAGAGTCTCAGTCTTTCAGATGACACTCACTTACCATAGTTCTCTCTTATCTCCTTCCATATCTCACACTCTCAGATTCTCTCTTCTCCATCACCATAGCCATTGATCATCATTATCTCTATATTGGATAAAACATTACAATATTGTGCTCGGGGTTGAAAAATACTTATATTTTTATTTAAAAAAAAATTATCCACTACGAGGATGGGGATGTGCGGGTATATCCGAACTCATCGGGGACGAATATGAGATTCAATTTCTCATCCCCGTTAGATATAGGTGGGGTAACAACTAACAAGTAAGTATATGTGAGTGCGACATGGAGAAGGGGAAGGTAAAACCCGTCCACACCCAACTACATTGCCATGCTTAATTGTAGGCCACTTTAGACAATTGTGCAAGTGTTCAAGCCGATTTGATTTTTCTTCTTCTGGACGACAATTTTATTCCAACTCTCTTTCTCTCTTAATAAAAAACTTCACCCCGTGAAAATCATCATGAACTTGATAGTTTAAAAAATGAGGCACATCTTTATCTTCGAGGAAGAACATAATAGAGAGGAAGAAATGTATCAAGATAGGAGTAAAATAATAATACTTTAATAGTAAAGTCTCATTATTCTATTGGATAAACGTCCCTAAATCCGGGTTAAAGAAAAATCGGAGGATTTCATGGAATATGGGTTCGATTATATTTCATTTTGCTCCATTTTTTATTTACAATTTTTTTTTGTGGTGACCGAGGTTTGAACCCAAACTTTGTATATATTATACATCGTCCTTATCAACTTACCTAAGCTTAAGGTGATTTATTTTTTTTGCAAATCTAAACAACTAAACCTAATTACTTGCCACACATCACATCTCATCAATCCAAATATAGCCTAGAGTTTTATATATTATACTACAACATTTTTTTTTATTCAAGTGTTTACAATTACTCGTTAAAATTTAAACTGTAGAGAGTAAAAACCCAATGGTTAAACACATGAATCACTTTACAGCATGAATCAAGGTGAAATGTGTTTACCAAATCTCCAATTGCTGAAAGTTGAAACGTAAAAGATAAGTTGAAGCAGCGGTGTTGCATGCATGCATGCATGCTGCTATTGCTGCGCTAATATTAGTGATTGTGTGTTGACAATTCAACGACCATATATGTTTGGCCAGAAATGGATAGAGAAGAGAAAAGAAGAAAAGAGATAGATAGAATGCTTCAAGATACTCACCGAGAAATAGAAGACGGAAGTTAAGTAAGTAAAAGGAGGGGTATTTTTGCATGATATGACATACACATGCACGGTTATGCCTATGATCCAATAACAACCTCAATGGAAATATAGGGGACACCTCCTTTCCCCCAAACATAATTTTCAATTAACTTCTGACCCTTTTTTTTCCGTATGTGTAAGTAAAATATTGCATTAAATTAATCAAACGTGGGGTCTAGTATTTTGGAGATATTGGGACGTTTGTTATTAAATTGAAATTGTGAAACTTTCATTTTACCAATGGTACAAAAGGGTTTACCGTTTACGTTTGCATGGTTGTGCATATATTTGTGTGTTTAGCATGTTGTTTTGAGGAGTAGAGAATTGTTTGTAGACAAGATGCTTACATGAATAGTACAGATGAATAGAATTAGAGCCGCATGGAGTGTACTATTTGAAGCTTTTGTTTTTTCATAGGTTATTTTCACCCGTGTTAATCATATTCTAAAATTCATATTAATCAAATCTCTTTCTCTCCAAAATTCACATTCTAAAAAACGGTTCCTCTCTAATAATTCTCTCAATTAGCCTCCCTTACTTATTTGCAGGAAGAAAAGCAACAACACTTACCAAGGAACCACATGGCAAATTAACTTGTAATAAGAAAAAGTTTAGACTTACATTGGTCCACCATCAGTACACTAGCTGACATGACATCAACAGTTATTCTATTAGCTAAACAAAATAATTTTTTTAAAAAAAGTCAGTTTTCTGACTGCACCGTTGAAGTGTTCATCTGAATTATACTTATGAGACGCAAATAAAACCAATAAATTAGTTAAGGGACGGTAATTTAGCCTTTAATATGCATTACAATCAAACTTATTTTTTCCAATGCCACTATAAACTACTAACATTTAATCTCTCGAAAACATACTACTAACATTTAAGAAATCTTCACGACCACTTAGCTAAATCCTATCTCCATGAAGGATGATTTAGTTTTTTTTTTCCTTTGTCTATAAGAGAACTTTAGAAGGCTCAATTTATATTTTAAAATATATTTAATATTTTAAAGTAATTCGATGAACAACATAGTATATTATCATAAAATACTTTAAATTAAACACACTAGGATTTTTTTTTACGAGCAAACAAACTTTGATTTTAAAATATATCTTATAGTATTCGTAATTTAAATAAGAAAAGTGAGTTTCCCTCTTTTCCAAAACTCAATCCAAACATATATACCCATAAAAAGTTAAACCACTCAGATTGTACCTTAGTTGTAGTAGAACTTCCTAGCAAAAGGTAAAAATTTGATCCAAGATGAAGTTATACGTGTAAGTAACCTATGATCTTTGCTATTATGTGCTCGTGAAGTGTATAGTTCCATGTGTAATTATTTTCTGATCAAATAGTAAATGCAACCAAATTCAATTTTTGTTATACAGGTTGGTGCAACTCATTGTATGTATGGTGTTATTTCTCAGACATGTCGCTTTGATGCTTTCAATGCATCCCACAGTGAGTGCAGGCCAATAATATAGGGATTCCAATGATATATGGTAAAAAATACTACCAATTTAATGATATTTTAGTGAAGAGTAGCAAGGGAACGAAAAACTAAACTCTTTTTAGTCAATTTCCTTCCAGCAGAGCTAGCTTGGTTAAACAAGAGATTTGATCAGACATTAGTAAGTGTGATATTTAGTATTAGCAGGCAGGTGATGAGATCAGACACAATAAGTCTTGAAGGTAGTATTATAGGCTCCTATGGAATCTTTAAAACTAGTACTTACTATTTTGTTTTTGCTGAATAGACAAATCATAGTTTAAAAATGTTTAATATCTTGAGGGAGAGTTTTTCCATCGTTGTGCTCCTATTTAATTGTAATGATTAATTTCTTGTACGCAAATAATAGTCATTTTCTGCTAAAAAATGAAGCTTAAAAGAGTTTAGGTTTATAATTAATTGATATGGTGTATTTGTCGATCTTAAAGCTAAACCTTAGGGTGTAAATTTTTTTAACAAATTTTAATTTTTAGTTATTAAAAAAATGTTTATTCTTCGCATAAGTTTGAACTTTTAACTCAAATAAGTTGAGTATACAATTCCCTCCTAAGGTATTAATTGATTTCACTCCTAAATCTATCAACAACACTCGAAAAGTTGTTGTGCTATTTGATTTCGGGTACTCCTTGTATGCCTTGGCGTATAGGATCGGAGGAACTACGTACCATACTAGGATATACCATTATGTGTTGGTGTGTGGAATCAAATATACATCTTGGCTAGAAGTTTGTTTCGACCAACATCAAAATCCATTGTTTGGCTAGGGCGAAATCAAATTATTTTTAGAGGGAGTTTGATTGACGTAAACGAGTAAGTTGCATATTATTATATGAGAAATAATATTTGTGTAATTATTTTAGAAAAACTTACAACTCTTTTTCTCATATTATTGTATTTTTATTTTCTTTCTCCCTCTTCTATATTATTTTAGTCCAATAAAAAGAGAAAGATAGAAAATCTTTCTAAAAGTCAGTAATAAATATTGTACAAATAGCATTATTCTTATTATACCATTGTGGTGATGGAAGGTTACTAGGCCGAAAAAGATGTAAAAAGGGTGTAAGTTATTCAAATTGGTGTACAAGTTTGATGGATTACAATATCTTTCCGTCGAGATTAAACACTTCTTGTACTCTCCTTAAATAAAATTGTTGCTTATATATAAAAAAAAATGAAGAGAAACACTTTGATTATGACATATGCGATTAAGGCTCTTAAAATGAAGAGAAACAATTAAGCAAAGTTAATCTAAATATATACACTACAATTAACTTTCAGTTCCAAGTTCCAACCAAAATCTTATTAAGGAACTGTACACAGCGAATCTTCCAAATTTTGTTTTTGACTTTTTGTCATGTTGTTTAGCTTAGGTAAAGTAAGTAAATAAGGAAACAAATAACAACGGAACAGGATTTGTTGTAATCATGGTTCTGGATACAATGATGTTACTATAGAGTATATGGGACAGTTCCAAATCCAATCGTGATGTGAGTGAACAATTTGATGAGGCTTTGAGGTGGTTGAATAGTCATTGCATTGCAGTGATGTAGCACACCATAGCATAGGATTAGGACATAGATACAGCATAGAGCCCAACAATGGGAAAAACAAACAACGTATACTAAACCAAAGTTACAGTCTCAGATTAGCCCATTCATTCGCAACATTGAAGTTTGGACTTTACACAACAAGAGATAGCAACGATTAAAAGAGTGTAACAGAACAGAACAGAACAGAGATAGGGTAAGACAGTAACTTAGTACGGATTTGATAGGTCAGCTATTTTATATATGTGGGGCTGCTAGAATAATCAACTTTTTACTATTCACATATAGAAACTAGAAAATAACAGTGTTCAGGCTTTTGTTGCTGCTTATGATACAGATTAATTATTATTGTTTATATTATTACAGTGAGTACAGAGAGAGATACATTTCCCCTTCTTTTTTTCTTTCCCTTTTGGCCCCATTGTCTTGCTATTTATTAAGGTCATTTATACATTTGGCTATATTGCAGGTGTACGAAATCCTAAGCCACTGAGGAAAGCCGAGGAATGCGGAATTGCTTTACTACAAGGAAAGGGACAGAATGTAGAGAACCCCTGGTTCTACACGTGGCCTTTAATCATCATACAATGGGACAAAAAGATTATACTATTCCATTTCAAACCTTAGTTTTGTGTTTCATTATGCTTTTTACTTTTCATAACAACCTCATATTGTTTTTCATCTCTATTCAATTTAATAAAATTGGCTTGAGAAATGAAAACTATTCTTACCAATTTTCTTCTTTTTATTTGTACAAATGCACAAGCACAGCCAATCCTAAATTTTAATAGATTCAATGTGTCACACAAATGTACAATTTATATGCATCATGCATGGATATTCCGCTTTCTCTTAATACCTTTTACCAACATATACATCGTAATGAACTTTGTTAAGTCAACGTAAAACGAGCTCATGTTAAGATTTCTTACCATCTAATTAATTAATTAATGTTACATACGCTTCTTCTAAAAACTACTATATTCTAACGTTTACAATAATTAAAGAAAATACATCAAATATAATTCAAAAAATCAGTTTACTAAAAGTGTTGTGTATTCATTTGTAACAACTTTACCGCGTTTTAAATCAATGTTTAAAAATCTTAAATTAAGACGGAGGAAGTACCTCTCCAACAGGCAGTTTGACTCAAATACAGATGAACAAAAAGAAGCTGTGATTATGATATTCAAATTGGAAATCGTTAAACACGGTTTAGTGTTAGGCAAAGTAAGCTTTCTTTCATTATCTTCTTGGACAGTGTTTCCAAACTCTGACAATGATGCTTGTGCACATTACTAACTTCTGACTTTTTGATAGTGAGAGGTAAAAATAATTAAAAAAATGCGAAAGAAGTAAGGAATTATACGAGAAATTAACTACGTAGGAATAAGACGTAAAGTGATTTGGACATCCTACCATGCGCACAACACACAAATGTTTGTATAAACTTTTGGCATAGGGTGGTATCATCACGAAAGACCTAAGACAGCTTTGGTGTTTGCCTTAAATATAACAATAACCATGTGCTGTGAGTGTCAATGCCAAATATTGTGAAGTGATATGTCGGCAATAACTTACATAGAGTGGAGACTAACCAAACAGCACTTAAAATGATCATATAACCCACAAATAATATTGGAATTTAATTTAATTAGCATGCGCATCACTGTACGAAATCCATCTTTTCAAATGATCACATTTACTACCATCATCTCAAATATTTTCGGTAAGAAATGCATGGAGTGAAAATGATACAAAGGAAGGAAATGGTTTCCTCATTAGAATCATCTCATAAAAGCAAAAGCATCTAGAGTTTACCATGCCTTGCGGCAGAGATTTTTTTTTTTTACACGGAAGAAAATAGGAATATTTAAAGGACAAATGGTGAAATCTAGTATTTGAACCAAGCAATTAAATTCCTACTTTTAGACCCTACAAGTTTGATATTCCTAAACCTTGGATACAAAGACTAGACGTCTTTAAAGATTTAGAATTGTAGCTTTATACTCTAGGAGCTATACGCTTCATCAGCTCCTGCAGTAGAAAGAGGGTATGGGGCTGGAGTTAGTCACTGGAGTAGGAAAGTGAGGGTGGAGGTATGTTATGTTTGGAAAATGAATTTGACTATCCGCAGCTGTTGTTGAAGGGAATCCTGATGATGCTGCAGCAGAGAAATTAGGTGGAATCAAAGTTGACCCGTTATTATATGGACTTTGGAGCTGCCATGCCCAATTTGGAACGGGAGCAGATTCCATCCTATTCTCTATTGCTCTTTCCTGTAAATAGAACACAAATAATCATAATTCATAACCAGCAGAAGATTCTTAAAAAAAAAAACAAAAAAAAAAACAGCAGAAGATATTGAAGCAAAATCAAATTGAATAGTCATAATTCATAACCAGCAGAAGATGCTAAAGCAAAATTAGTATTCACCTTACACACGGGAAAGTAATTAGTACCACTCCAGACTGGAGGCTGATGCTCAGATGCTATGGGAAAGCCATAAGATGACTGAACATTGAGTGATCTTGATCCAGAGTCCTCAAACTATCAACGCAGATTAAAAATATATGATGCAAGTTAAGTATGCAAACTTTGAATTCATGTGAAAGAGCAGAGGGGCATGAGGAATTGTAGAATTAATATAGAAAAAAATAATTTTTTAACCTTACCATTACACTCTTATCAACAGGCATATCATCCCAGTTACGGTGAACTTGCAAACCACTTCCATTGTGGTGCATGTTCATCATTTGAACATCAGAGTTAGAAGGAGGAGCTATACCCAAATTCAGATCAAGATTCTGCTTGATATCTGAATAAAGCACAAAATACATTATTACATTTCACTTCATAGTTAAACCACTAATTAGATTAGAATAAACGGTAAATGTAGACCCTAACTACTCCCTCTTCAATTTAGCCTCAAAACTATACAAATATGATAAGTAGTCTCTGCTAAAGTCTAAACTATATAAATATCATAAGTAGTTTGTAAAGTATATAAAACCCGTCAATTTAGTCCCTAAAGTATATGAAAATTCTTCAATTTAGTTTTTAACACCAGTCTTAATAGTAGAGATTAAATTGACATATTTTAAAGACTAACTAAATAGAGAGTGAGCGATAGTTTATATGGACTAAATTGATAGTTTGTTCAATTTGATTATAAAACCAAAAAAAAAAAAAAAAAAAGAGCTTCAATGATAAATAAGTAGTACCATCGTTATCAGCCTGGGAAGTTAACTCTCCTTCATAAGAACTAGCCTCAAAATTTGTAACTGCTTCCCTTCCATTGCATTTTATAGCAGCCTTATCATACGCTCTGGAATCATCAATAGAGCAACCAAGTCAATAACACAACATGTAGAAAAGAAAATATAAAACTGAAATAATCCAAAATATTTAATTAGGCATTTCATTTGAGATATCCTGATATATATGATTGATAAATTAAAACCTTGCAGCATCTAGCTCGCTATCAAAAAGCCCAAGATATATATACCTACATAAACCCAGACCAATATAATTAAGAACTAAATGCTGGTTTATAGTTAAATAAATCACAAATCAAGCATTTTTGGCTCAACTAATAAATCAAATTAAACTAAAGGATTTTCTTACTTCTTCCCAAGAAACTGTCCCATACGAGCTTCCCATCGACCACATTTATGCAGAGTAACTCCTCTGTATTTAGAACTTCCCCTTGAGAAACCAGTACTCTGTCTACGCAGAATATGCACAAACTCTTCCTTTGTAAAGTTATTCATCTACACAACAATAAAATCAAAGTTTATAATACAATTAGAACTTAACATTCAAATTTTAAAATAGATCATCTCAAAATTTACTCATCTACGCATCAATAAAATCAAAGTTAAAGCTACAATTATAACTTACAATCAGATTTTAAACAACATCAACACAACATTAGTAATAACAAATTCTCACAAACCTGCTTTATATCTTCATCATAATCACTAACATTGAAATTAATATCCGCATCCACGCCACGAAACTTTATTGCAGCTCGATCATATGCTCTGAAAATAAATCATACAACAAAAACAAAACTAAATCCATGAAAAACATTCAACATTTTAAAAAATAATTAATATATAAAAATAATCAAATATGAAAATTACCTTGCCGCAGCATGCGCGGTATCAAATCCACCTGAAAAATCAAAATTCAAAGATCAAAATCTAAAAAAAAAAAAAGGAAGAACGATCAAGAACGTAAAATAAAACGAAATCATCTCAAATAATCACTTAATCAGTGTTGATTTCTCACCTAAGTATACTTGTTTCCCACAATCCCTACAGAAAAACGAAAACAGAGTGGATTCAGAAACAACACTATCATGAAATGCAGAAACTGAAGATTAAACTGAACGAACTGAACTACGAAGAAACAGAATAATCGATTGCGAAATGCTAACCAAATATGCGATTCCCAACGTCCAGTTCTCCGGTAGAAAGTAACACCACGATACTGCGAGCTTCGTGACCTCGGTCCACGACGACTCTTCTTCACCTGCTGAGGTCGTGGAGCAACAACAACAGTCTGCTCCGGTACGCCACCGTGATGATCGGACGAGAAATTCATCCATCCTCTACTCTCAGACGGCAAGATCACTCCCGATTCGTTAGCAGGAAAAAGCTGAATTGTCCGTACACCTGCTTCACCGGCGCCAGAGTATTGAAGCTCACCGGAGATAGTACCGTTGTCGACGGAAGCGTTGTTGTTGAGTATGGCGAAGTTGTAACCGTATGCATCGCCGTAAGAGCATGAATCTTCAGTGTCGGCAGCGTTGACGACGGAGGAATCAAAGCTACCGGAGCTTTCCATCTGAACGACGGAGGAGAGTGGAAGAGAGGAATCAGCGTTGAGATTGAGATCCAACATTGTGAGGTTTGAGTTTGTTACGATTCAGTTATGAAGATTTGGAGGGAAAAATATATAAAGCGAGTTTTAGTTAGTTAGAAGGAAAAAGAAGGATCCAAAATGAAAATGCTTCACTTCATTGTTCTCGTGAATGAACTCAGCTTAATTCCTTTTCTATTCCTCTTCTTACCTTATAGTAATATAATGTCATTATTTATTTTGTTTCCATTTTTATTTTTCACACTTTTGAGGTTCTATTTATTATTGGTAGGGTCAGCTCAAGGCCTACAAGGAACAAAAATACTTGGCTTAAGAGTGATATACACGTATTTAATGATTTATATACATTGTTAATTAACTTGTATGAATGTGATGTCCTTAAATAAATTTATGTGATGTGTGTGTACTTTGTTTTTTTGTTGCAAAAGGGTAATGTGCAACAGTATATACTAAAGTAATAAATTGTTGTAATTGTTAATGTTAATGTGGTGGGATTATTAATTTAATCTTGCTTGTGAAGTGGATGAGATGAGACGAAACTTTGTTTTTTGAATGATAAATTGGACTCTACAGCTGATATTTTGTTTGGACATTATGCTTTGTGGTGACATTGTCCACTTTGTCAGTATACTGGCCTCCTTTTGTTCCTCGGCACAGCTCTTTTGTCCGTGGATTCTTTCTTGACCGTTCATGTAAGAAAAATAAGATAAATATAGCAATATATTAGCCAGTATACATTTTTTTTTAAATAGTCAGTGACTAAAATTTTGTGAGTAACTTTAAACTCTGATTCGTATGTATATTATTTAATTTAATATATTTATTAATTGAGTTAAACTTACAAAGACTCAAAATATATGTATTTAATAAAATGTTTAGGGTATTTGTTTATCTCATCTAATATTCCTTTACTATCCCGTTAATTTTTGTTTATGATCTAATTTTGTTGAGGATTAGAGATGTAAAAGACTTATTATCCGTAGATAAAATTTGGCACAAACACGTAGTGAATAGTTTAATAGATATATTTGAGTAAAATAAATGGATATTTTGACTACATGGTAATTCTTCTCCTTCTAATCAAGTTTTCAAATGAGTATGACATTGGAGATGTCCCGAAAGGATCGGTGATTTCTTGTGGAGAGTGGTGCACAAATCTCTTATCACAAATGAGCATTGCTTCGCCGTGGTTAACATATTTGTCAGAAAAATGATACCCTTACTTTTACTAATCCTGTCTTGCACTAACAAATTCAATATTTGGACACAACACTGAATATGGACTAAAAAACCATCAAGGATTAACTTTCTATTAAGAGATAAATTCTCTGAGACATTTCAAGCATTAATAATTGTAAGAAGCATTATCAACAAATACTAGAAAACACTTTATTTTCAATTCCCTAAGTTTTTAAATATTTATAAATAGCATCGGCCACATCAATACCATGCCTTGGTTTGCACATTTTCACAAAAATTAAAACTATTTTTTGAAGATTTCATCCTACATTAATAAAATGTCTGGTGATAACCATATATTCAACTAATTGATGACTATATTTTCACATATTTGTAGTTAAACTAATCTTACTCACACTTTCTCCAACTGTTTCTTCAACATTTTCTTCTCATTCTCAAATAGTGACAGACAAATAAAATAAATTTTCGTAGGTTACTCGTAAAACAACAAGTTAGTGAAATAAACTTTTAAATAGGTTGTAAGACTCAATTAGCATATATGGAAGTAGGTAAATGACATTAACGTGAAATATGTCTGTAAATAGTCTTTTAGACTATGTCAAACTTTTAAAAAGGCCAAACCATACCCAAAAAAAAAGGTCTCTGTAAAGTCATACGTCAAACTCAGATTTATATATTTTTCGCACCTATCAAAGTATGGTCTAATAGGTGAGAAAACCAAGGCTATGTTTGGTAAAACCATTAAGCTAGCTTATAGCCTATTAGACTAGCTTATAAGTTTGTTTAAAAATATAAAATGTGTTTAATAATAAGCTTCTTTCACCGACTTATAACTTCATTTGAGATGCTATTTTAACTATCTCTTGAACTTATAACTTCTCACATTTTCTTCCATTTATAACCTTTAATATTATTTTCGATTAAAAAACAACTCACTCAAAAATAAAAACTTCCCACATCCTGCTATTTTTTTTTATGGTTGCGATTTCTATTTGATTTTTTTATAAGATCTTCTACTAAATTCATATTTATAATTATTATTTTCTTTAAAAATATTTACCAATTTAAATAAAAAGAAATATTTTTTCATAAAACAATAAAAAATAAAAATAATAATAATTTTTCTTTGAACATATGTGTACTTTTACGTCATTTTATATTTATCAGTTACTTCAAAAATTAATTTTACCAAACAATTTACTATCAATTAGCTAATTTTTCAGCTATCTGTCATTAAACAACATTTTATTTACCAGCTAACTTATCACTTATAAGTTAGCTTATAGCTTAATTTTACCAAATCCATCCTAACTATACTAAAATTTTGAAAATTGTTTTGTGGGTTTAAAATTCTCAAAATTCATTGATAATCGCGGGATCGTATTGTTGACCTTGAGGCAGAGAAGGAGATACACGTGTAATAATATGTGGTATGTAAAATCTGAGATTCGCAAAGGATAAGGAAGTTCCAGTTGAACCGAAGGAAGAACAAAATTGCAATCTTCTTCATTAGCATTGAAATGGATATTCATAGTCACACACACATTTCAATACCCACAACTTTTACATCCCATCGTTTCTCTTCACCAACCCAAACTTTATCACCCTCTTTCTCTTCCTCCTATTTCCCCTTTAAATTTGTAGTATGTTCCAAAAGAGACGATCAATCTCAAAGAAATGCCGATAACAATGGTATTTTTCTACAATTACTGTTGTTATTCTTCACTTTAGCATACTACAACAGAACTTGACACATGCATTTTTTTTTTCTTAAATGTTAATAATTCATTTATGATATATGAAAGCATTTCTTCACTTTTATATGATCCCTGTTTATTTTTTACTAATCTATTTAAAAATATATGATTTATACTAATCATAAAGGTTTGGTCCTCATGTACACTGTACACTCGTTAATCATGATTATATCACAATGTATACATAAGAAGGGTGTTAGTTCTAGTGGATCTTCTGCCTACTTAATTAGATGAGCCTGTTTAGCTTGTTGCATAAGTTAGTTGTTGATTCCGTTATAACTTACTTTGTAAAAGGATAATGTGAGATACATTTCATAGAATCATTGATCAAGAGACAGTGTTTAAGAGAGGGGGTTGTGATTTCCTTCCTAGAAAGTAATCGACATGATCATTGTGCAGAGGTTGACTTCAGTGAGGGTGTAGGATTCAAATCGGTATGAATCTCGATAAATCATGCTCGTTCATCTTTCTGCTTTGTGCAATTTTTTATTCGGCAAATTTCAGTTTCTATTTCAATCCGGTTTCAAGAATCTTCTTGTTGTGTCCAATTTCGATCAAATGTTTCATACAGAGGTAGTCAGTTAAATTAAGTATGTTTAGAATGACGCGGATGCAATGATTTTGTCAAAGTTCTAAAGTGTAGCTTTTGCAAAAATCAAAACGGCACACTGTATTTTTGCGAAATTCACATAATCACAGTTGTGAACTCATCTGCACTCCAAACATATGTAATCTTGTTAATTAGTTGAGTTTCTTTCTCGTATTCCATTCGATTGACTAAAACTCTTCGTTCAATGTCTCAGGTGATAAATCATCAACGGATTGGGACAAGGCATGGTCAAACTTCAAGAAGCAAGGAAAAAAAACTCTCTTCTCAAATTTTTCTCCAAATAAATATGTGAGCTGGAATCCAAGGCGTTCAGATTTTCCACTTTCTGAAGAGGTTGATCCTATCAAGAGAACAGAAAGATCAAACCTTAAGTTCTGGACTAGTCCTACTTTTACTTTAGGCGGGGCACTTATTATTCTCATAGTTCTTTTGTTGTACACCCTTCAAGCACCAATCAACAAGTAATTTAACTATAGAATTTGGAAGTGTGAAAGTATTTGTCTCACACAAAATGCATATTATTGTAATTGATGGCTTCTCCTGTTCTATTGCTTCTTCCACTTGAGTCCTTGACACAATTTCTGTCCTCGGATTTGTTATTCTCTTTTCATACATTATGGTGATAATTAGTGTTTGTTTAGATTGATAGTTAGTTTGATAAAATCACGGTGGTTCACCAATCCAAAGTGCAACTTTTGCTAAAATTACGGTGACTCACCGTAATTCTGTCAATCTCACCGTCAATCTAAACATGCACTTAGTGGTTCTCAACTTACTATAAAAAGGCCTTAGTGGTTGCTATCATGTAACTGGTTGATGGTTAATCAATTTTCTTTTATGGGGTCCAACATTTTAGCTTAGTTTACGAGGAATTTCTCAGCTTGCCTTAAACTTTCTACAACTGCATGATATTATAGGATTGTACATGATTGAATAGCACTCTCCACTCTCATTGACCGGAGTGATGAGATATTCAAATGAAAGCTGAGACATATTTCTTTCCTGCATGTGAGCGGCTAAAAATAAGCATACTCATTGTGGAATGTGTCAAAAATTACAGACCATTGCAATCAAGCCCAGAAATAAGTGTGGTCCCGACCTTAATACGATGGACGAGGTAACACTTCTTAAGACCAATTGGTCTAATAAACAGTTGCAGCTCTCTGAGGCATAGAAGCTATATAAGGATATAGCTATGTGTGTCTCAGAGACTAAAGATGCTTTGAATCGGCTATATATAGCTCTGATCGACGCATGAAGCTATACCTAAGTTATAGTTTTGTAAATCGCATAAATGTTTTATCATAACTAAACCTAGATCTAAACCATACTTTCCATCTTGAGATTTTCTAAAAACTTGAATCACTTCTCCGAAACATATTGTGACAAATGTTTTATTTTAATTTCTTACAAACAAGTTTTCTGCTGAAAAGCTCCGAGAAGGTATATCTCCACAATTCATGTGGGATCGATATCTTTTTATACTATAACTTAGACGGTGTATACTTGCTCTTAGTCTTTTCATCTCAAAAAGTATTCATACTAATTTGGAAGACACCAATTAAGTTAAGTCATTCTTTAGTTGGTTTGTGTCAAACATGTCATATATAGAATAACATTGTCTCATTGTTATAATTTTAGTAAAAAGTCACAAGTTTTCTCCGATCATTTAGTCTCTCTTTGGTTGTTCATTTGATGTCGTAGTGATTAAGCGACCAATTCTTAATGAAAAGATTTGTGGTCACATTTATGTTAAATAATGGTCAAGTGCTGGAATTTTAGAAGAAAAAAATTGTGGTTACGTCTTTGTTACAATATGGCTAAGTGCATGTAACGAGTGTTGAGACCATGTGTTCGTATTTTATTTATAAGATGGAATTTTTCATATTGTTCATGTAACGAGTGGGTGTGGAATTTAGCGTCTTTGAATGTGTTGTTGTAAGTATTGCACTCTTTTGTGACACTCTTTTAATAATTGTCATTGATAGAAATTGTTTTTGTACACGACGGATAAGGTCACTTTAACTAATTAGACGATTAATGTTTATATGATTGTTTGTGTCTTATGTTTTTAATGCATGATTATTGTTTTTTTTTGCCACGGATAAAGACTCAAATCAGCCGCATAAATAGCATGATTGATATTAACCAAGATTTGTCAACTGCACATAAGAGCAGAATTATGGAAACCCCTTTCTGATATTTTAAGAACAAAATAAAAATGAACGTTAATTTGCTTAGGAAATTATTGCATCAGTGGGATGCAAGCAGCTTAAGATTTAAAGTATGAGTTAAGACTCTTACGTTTAAACATCTAGACGTTTGTTATGCTCTAGGTTTGTCTATTATAGAAGAACCTTTGCCAAAATCCGATGATAGGGATAGTCATGTTAAATCCTTGTGTGAACGGAACGAGAATATTAATGTTGATAGTTTACATTCTAATCTGCTTGTCCATCGATATGGGAACATTCTCTTTGCCCTCAGCGCGTTATATTTTTCAAGCTGCATCTTTAATATAGATCGTGATTTGCTTATAATTTCCGTGATATGTTCCTAACAATCTACATGACATACCTCTCTAAATAGTGATAAATTGTTTTACTTTATAGGATGATTTGATTGTTTAATTGATTATATTTTTAATTGAAAGCAACATTTCTTGATGAATCTACTTTTTTTCTTTTCCAAAAGCTCTATTTATTATATTGATTATAAGTTGTTTCCAATTTATACATGGTTTCAATTTTTTTTCAGGTTCAATCTCCACTAATGTTTTTCTACTTTGTCAAAAAAAAATGGTTTTCTTCTCTTTGATGTCTTTCTATGACTATATTTCGAGTGGGCCCAATTTAATCATTTTTCATTTCCATTTCTTTTTTTAATTTCAGCTTTGCTGCAAGCTCCAATAAATCATTGGAATTTGGTTCCTTCACTTTGATCGGGGTTAAAAGGAATCAATCAAGTTTAAAAATGCGGCAGGACTGAAACGGTGATTTGAAGTGATACATCCTTATGTGCAGGTTGAACACTTGAAGATAAAAAATAGCAGGAATTGATAGCAATACTAGGTGTTTTGGTCAAAAAGATGCCTTGAAGTATGTCTATATTATCTCTTCCTTACCACTTCTTAGGTAAGTTTGACGTAGATTGAAGTGAAGTTGAACTAAATAATTGAAGCATTTTTTATTTCTGGCATATGCTGGACAACAAATCAACGTTGAGTGAAGTGTTGAGAAAGCCAATATAACTGTGTGTGAATAGCTATTGGTAACTGTTATCCTGAATTCAAGTTTGTACTACATACACTTGGTCTCGTGGCACAAATTCAAAGCACATACTCATAATCATTTTTAATATTTGCCATGAAAATTTGTAACTTGTGTTAGGGGTTGTAACTTGTGTAAGGGGTCTGCAGCAATAACTTGATCAAGAAGATGATGAAGATGAACATAGTGAAGGATGCACTAAATTTCAAAGCGTGTGTGGAATACATTAACTTTAGGTTTGATTCGCTCCTACCAGTTATGCCAACCGGCCAGATGCAAAAAGGTTGTATCGACGAATCCCTTTCAGGATACAATGGAATCTCTGACGTGACTTGCACATTCACACCAAGCGTATTGACAATGGTAGTTTACAAAATAAAGTTCTGTCAATTTCCCTCGTACACTAGATAAAAGAAAGAATGATTTAGAATTATTTTCAGCAGAATTCTGACACACAACAATGTGATTTTATGTCTCTATTTTTCTGAATGATTTTCTGCCTCCATAATGTCCCTATTTATAGATAAACTTATGTCTTTTGGTGAAGAGACAAAATCATTTGAAAGAGTTTGTTCACGAATGGTCACATTGCATCCATTGTCAAACAATACACATTTTCACTAAAAGGTCTTTATTTAACCATCGCAACTTTCCAAATATAATTTGAAAATTTCTCTCACATGTAATGCTCCTTGATCAACTCGGCGTTTGTTCTAAATTTGGTACAGAGAAGGACCTAGAAGTCTTAAGTAGTGAGGACAATACACGCACACACGCACCCACCCTCACCCACCCACACAAACACACACACACGCAGACACGCTTGCACACGATGCGTTAATTTTGAAAACATTAATATATATCATAATTTTTTTCCATAAAAAGTATAATTCATAATTGTTCTCATGCGATTCCACGTTCGGTTCTTAATAATATTCACTGTGGAGAAAACTCTTTCAACAATTATAGTTATCACATATATATAAAAAAAACACTAAAAACAAATATATCAATGAGTATACAACATATTTTATTGTCTCCACTAACGTTATAGAAATATTTATATATATAAAAATAAGAAAATCCCTTTGTAAAATATATATAAATAAGAAAATCCCAACAAACACCTTTAATTAGGACATTCGTTAAGCAATCAAAAGTGGTAACTTTTGCTTAATAAATTGTGTAATTATTACTAAGTATTTTCAAAACAATTTATTTTTATGTAATCCTTAAATAACACACTTACAATACTTGTTTACATGATCATATATAATACGAACCAAAATATATATATTAGGGTTAAATATAATTTTGATCTCTATAAATATGTCAACTTTTTATTTTAGTCCCTTTAAAAAAATCTTCAACTTTTGGTCTTAAAAAAAATTTCATCTTCACTTTTAGTCCCTCATTTAAATAAACTCATATGTATAATTTATATATTTTTTACAAGAAAAGAAAATATATTTCCAATTAATCTCACATATTGTTGGTATGATAATATTCCTAAGGACACCATCATTTCCATCCATAGAAAACTAAATAGATAAATAAGAAATCCAATCCAAAACCCATATAAACCCATCTATCATCATATCCTTCAACTCAATTTCATTTCAACCAAAGTAACACAAACGGTCAACCAAAGAATGAGAGATTTTGTGATCCTCGGTTCATCCATCATCACTCCACATTCATCCTCATCTTCCACTCCACAACACCGCCACACCATAATCAAATCCCACAAATCCTCACTTACAAACCTCTCTCCACGGAACAATTCTACTCTTCTTCAAACCCCTCTCATTCTCAAAGAATTTGAAACTGTCCTACACGGCGACCTTGATTCCCATTCCGATGTGGATGTTGAGCTCTTAGCCAATGCGGTTCTGATTGGTATCCAAGACAGAAATGTTCGGACTGTGATTGAAAGTTTGAATCAAGTTGAAGGTCTTGCTGAGATTTCTCTCTCTACTCATCTTGATGCTTCTGCCATTGCTAATGAGTGTCGTCATATGGTTACACATGGTCATATTGAAGAAGCTGTTGAATTGATGGAGGTTCTCTCACGTAATTTCTCTATTTTCTATATTACTTCAATTTCTTGTTCCGTTCTGTTTGTTTTAGTAGCAATCAATTCTAGTTCTAGAATGTGTTATTCAGTAAAAAAACATATGACAGATTAATTAGCTGATAATCCATAACGGATAAGTTGGTTCATATCGGTTAAACATGTAGATTGGATTTGAAGTGGCTGAACATACTAATAAATGTAAATGACATGTTTTCAATTATGATAATGAGGGTAAAAATGCGAAAGAAAATGATACTCTATAAGTTCAAACGCTATGAATATAAATGACATATTTTCAATCATGATACATTCATGTAAAAGTGAGTTAAACTTTAAATTTGTGTGTAAAAATCAATTCTAGAATCAAAAGCTACGAATCCTAACTTAAAGTGGAATCAATTCTGAAGGCAAAATCAATTCTGTTCGAAAGCAACCAAACATGTTAGAATCAATTCTACAACCCCATAATCAATTACGACCCCTCTAGAAGTGGAACCAAACATGCCGACATGGTGAGAGAAGATCGTTAACCAAACGAATCTACTTTAATCATTATACGATAGAAGTTATACCTATTGTTCTGGCCTTGCCATACATACAAAGCTATAATGTTTATGAATGGATTAGTTTCTTTGTGATTGACTTTTTTTGATGTGATAAATTAAAATACATGGATTTCTTCCTTCAGGTTTCCAGTTATCAATTGCAAAACTTGTTCGGCCATCTGACATTATAAAAAGATGTATTCTTAGTCGTAAACCAACTTTAGCTGTGAGGTATGTATGATTTTATATTGTTTCGATTTCTTAAGCACATTGATGTTGATGCTATTGAAAACTGTAGTCTTCGATTTCTTATAATTAGTTCTATACTTCTGCTGGTTATGTTTTTCTTTTGGGTCATTAGTTAATTTATATTTTCTAAACTGCTGTTTCCTGGGCTGTTCTAATTAGTTCATATAGTATCCTATATATAATAATTTTGTTTTATACGGAGTGTCACATTTTTCAGGTATGCGTCACTTCTTCCACAAGCACCTATATTACTTTGTAGCATCATATCTAAATTTGGCAAAAGGAGGGATTTGGATTCTGCTCTAAAAGCTTACGAATCATCGAAAAAGAACTTGGAAAGACCCAATATGTACATATACCGGGCAATAATTGACGCTTGTGGTCTCTGTGGCGATTTCATGAAATCTAGGTACATATATGAGGTATTTTTCAATCAGTTTATATTTTCTTACTTAAACTTGTATACAAAGACTTACATCAGCGGGCCTATTACAGAATTATGGGTTTTATTTTAGTACTTTACATTTCGAGATGTAGCTATGATGATGCAAATGCCCTTTACTTACCGGTTACAGCGCACATGTTAATTCATTTTTTTGCTCTTGCCCCTTTTCACTTTACTGAACATTCATAGATGAGACATGTAGTTATTTTTAATTAAGAAAAATGTTGATATGGATCAAATGGCATTTTCAATAAAAAAAAAATTATGTATACAGCCAATTGATTGTTAACTTACAAGAAAGATAAAATAGTAAAATTTTAGCAACACTGCCTTACACTACAAGGATTGTTTTATTGCTGCTTACTCATAGTAAATATGTAATCATTTTGATCACAGTGGTTTAGTTGAATTTAAAGCAGTAAAAGGCAACTACGAGAAAGAGATTATTCCTCAGCATAGATAGGGGCATAGAAGTAGTAATTAAATTTTAACAATTTTTAACTTATTCTGTGATTTGGCCTGGCATTTGCATGTTTCCTAAAGTGTTGTCTTAGATTTTCAAAATATGAAGTTTAAACTTTAAACTTTATTGTTCTGTTAAAGTCTTGTAGTTGTACTGTTTATTCACTTCTCAGTTGTGTATTATAGCATTTGATTTTCCACATTTGCTGTTGCAGGATTTGCGTAATCAGAAAATCACTCCAAATATATATGTGTTCAACAGTCTCATGAATGTGAATGCCCATGATCTCAGCTACTCGTTAAATCTATATCAGAATATGCAGGTGACTCATGCTGTCCACAAATATTATTGTGGCATATATATACATATTACATATATACATACAAATTCGAATCATGAAAAGAAAAGAATTCTAGAACAGATATGGTTTAATTGTGATTCTTAAAACTTGCTTCAAGCATCACTTGTTTTTTTACTGTTCTTGTCTGAGCAAATGCTGAATATTTGTCGAATTCTTTCTACAAACCCAGAAGCTAGGCCTGAAACCCGATATGGCATCCTATAACATCCTAATGAAAGCTTGCTGTGTTGCTGGAAGAGTTGACCTGGCTCAAGACATGTATAGGGAACTTAAGCATTTGGAATCAGTGGGCCAGCTGAACTTAGATGTTTTCACCTACAGCACAATTATAAAGGTATATTATGGTAGATCAGTAGAATTGCCAGTTTCATTGATTTTATGTGCTACCTACTAGAACCTTCTTCTTAAAGGAATATGTAATACATTATTGTACAAGCTATTTGGCATGCCCTGACTGGTGCCGATATCAGGTCTTTGCAGATACAAAATTGTGGCAAATGGCTCTAAAAATCAAGGGTGACATGCTGTCTGCTGGTGTTTCTCTTAATACTGTTGCGTGGTCATCATTAATTAGTGCCTGTGCACATGCAGGGCGTGTAGAGCTGGCAATTCAGTTATTTGAAGAAATGCTTTTGGCTGGCTGTGAACCAAATACACAGTGTTTCAACATAATTTTACATGCATGTGTTGAAGGATTCCAGTATGACAGGGCTTTTCGCTTTTTCCACTCATGGAAGGGAAGAAAGATGTTAGTGCCCTTAGATGAAAGCTGCAATAGCAATTCAGAGCAGGAAGGCATGCATAATGTCACCACAGTGCCAACCGGCATTTCTAGTTCACATATCTTGAGCTTTACTCGGAGGTTCCCTTTCACACCCACTACAATAACATACAATATTTTACTGAAGGCCTGTGGTACTAATTACTATCTTGCAAAAGCGTTAATCAACGAGATGAGAACAATGGGTCTTTCCCCGAATCAAATAAGCTGGTCAATTTTGATAAATATATGTGGCGCATCAGAAAATGTGGATGGTGCCATTGAGGTAAAAAAATAAAATAAAATAAGAATACGATGTTTTTTTCTTCAATTTTGCACGATATTTTGGAAATATTGTCGGTGAAGCTGTGTTTGAATTGGTGTTATGGTAATTTTTCTACAGGGGAATTACTGATTTCTAATCATATTTGACATTTATTATGTACCAATTGAACTCAGGACAGACCCAGGAATTTTAAACAGTGTAGGCAACACACACACACAATTTTGTGGAAGTAAATTTAAAAAGGCAATGATTTTCTCATTTTCATTGTCAATGAAAATCAATGAATTGAGAAGGAAATCAAAGCTCCAAGTTCCTGTGAGACGGTGTGGTTGTTGCTTCTCTCTCGAATTAGGGTTTCTCATTTCTGTTTTTTTGCCTGGAATTGGGGTTCTAGTCCTGCAATTTGTTGATTTGGTGATTAAGTATTATTCATTTTTATTTTTTTGGTAGATAGACAAAGTGATAATAACTTTTTGAAAACTCACACATAAGTAGAAGATCCCAAGTTCAAACCTGGATCACCGCATCCAACCTAGCAATTATTAATTGAATATATCTATTTTATAATTTATAGTGTGAGACTTAATGAGAGCGGTAACCGTGCGCAACTGGTAAAGTTGTTGTCATGTGACTGGAAGGTCATGGGTTCAAGTCCTGGAAACAACCTCTTGTGTAAAATAAAGGGTAATGCCGTGTACAATACACCAAATAGTGGGACCCCTTCCCGGACCCTGTGTATGCGGGGGAGCTTTAGTGCACCGGTTTGCTCTTTTTGTTCTTTTCAGTGTGAGCCTTAATGACTTAGTCATACTTCATTACCATAGTGTATATATGTATGACATATAAAAAATTAAAGGCATCTTACCATTCTTCAATTTGAAAACCTTAACATGAAGTCATATTTGAGAGAGAACCATATTCCCTAATAATAACTAAGAAATAATAGTCTCTGAATACTTGTATGCATAGAGTACAAACTATTATCTTTTGCTTAATTTTATCATGTTATGATAATATGAAATCAGCTCTCTGATGGGATGATCATGCCCGCTTGCAGATTTTGAGAACCATGGTTGATGCTGGAATTAAACCGGATGTTATTTCATATACAACAGCCATTAAGGTCCAAAGTCCTGTTAATTGAGTCATTTTATTTTATAAAATTAGTTGCACACTTGAAGGGTGCATTTTTTCATAATCTCAAAATTACTTGGATTTTGACATGTAGGAATTTTTCCTTTTGCTTTACAGGTTTGTGTCGAAAGTAAGAATTTTACGCAGGCATTAAAATTATATAGAGAAATGAAAAGCTTTGGGACACGTCCAAATTTGGTGAGTGAGTTGTTATCATGTTATGGTTCTATTTTTCCCAAAATCATAAACTTAGATCTATCTACTAACTCAATGCAATATGGATGATGCTGCTCTAAGATTCCTCCTCCATTAAAATCATGGTTGATATATCTACTCAGCGTTTCTGTTGGGATGTATCGTTAGATTAGGTAGTTAGAACGGATTACAATGGAGGGATACAATATAATTGATTAGATAAATACTAGGGAAATTCAATCAGTACATTTGATAGTTTTTAAGTGAAATGAGAGATCCTTTGTGAAGGGGACCCCTTTAGGGAGAATCTTGTTCCCCATTTTCTGTTTTAGTTTTCAATACTAATACATTTCTATTTTTTTGTATTCTTTCTATCATACCTTCATTCCATTTTCTCTAGGTTGCTCACAGTTTCCAAGGTTAGAAAAGAAATGACAGACAATGCATATAGTAAATAGTTATCTTTTTTTTTTTTTTTTTACCAAATAGTAAATAGTTATCTGAAAAATGTAAATCACAAATTTCTTGAATTGGAGAAAAAACAGAGAATATGCTTAATCAAGTTAATCTCTTTTAGTTTTGTAACTTTGTTAATTATCTTCTCAGGCGACATATAGAACACTTCTAAGGGCACGCAGTAAATACGGATCCGTACGTGAAGTGCAACAGTGCCTTGCTATATATCAAGATATGCGGAAGGCGGGGTATGTTGGCTTATTTTCTCTACAATTGACCTGTACTAATTATCTTTTCGATGCATACCTGAAAAATGTCACGTGTACCATGTTTGGTCCATGTTTAATGGTTTCATGAAAAGGTATAGCCGATTAATAGTTTCAACCTATATATGCATACAAGTGCAGCAGTCTGCAATGAATCTTTTAAAAAATGGCCAGAATATCCTTTGACACGGACCCTGCTTCGGTTTTAAACTAAATAACATATATCTTATAGGTACAAACCAAATGACTACTATCTTAAGGAGCTGATTGAGGAGTGGTGTGAAGGAGTAATACAAGACAACGAAGAGTACAATGGAGAATTTTCTTCCAGCAAGAAATCTGAAATAGAGAGACCTCAAAGTTTACTTCTTGAAAAAATTGCGTCACACCTGTTAAAGAGGGTAGCTGACATCCTGGCAATTGATGTTCAAGGGCTCACAAAGGTGTGAATAAATTCCTCGGCTATTGTTTAGCATAAATCTGTCACAAGCATGACTCAAAAGTACAATTTTTGTTGATAACGTTTCTTAAAAAGCACTTCATTTGTTTTCATATCTTCTCTGGGTTTCAGTCGCAACTCTTAATTTAGAAAATAAAACAATAGCTTGTATGCAATATTTAATCTTTATGAAGTCTTAGTTCTTAATTTTTGTCATCAAACCTTCTGTGTCAATAGGTTGAAGCCCGCCTGGTGATTCTCGCAGTTCTTCGGATGATCAAAGAGAACTACACTATTGGTATGTAATGCTGCACTACAATGACTTCATTGCATGCTCATTTTTACGTAGCCTTTTCTCTAATTCATATGAACCAACAAAGTAAGCAAGTTGAGACCACAGAAAAACGTGCAACTGAATATGCTGTTGGCCGTTCTGAATACAGGGCATTCGGTGAAGGATGACATCTGGATCATCATAGGAGCTACCAGAGCAGATGAAAATCCCAAAGAGATATTAGTTGTGCAGGAGGCTATCGTAAAACTTCTTACGAATGAACTGGGGCTCGAGGCTCTTCCAGCCACAACCAGATCGGCACCTAGTCACACACCAAAGTTACAAAACCCCAAATTTTCAAATCTAACCATAGAAGCACTCCCGGGAGAGAATGCATTACCCACATCAATGGGGTTTCACACAAGGAGACCTGCAGTTCTACAAAGAGTGAAGGTCACCAAAAAATCATTACACCATTGGTTGCAGAGGAAGTCAAACGTAAAATAGTATTTGATGACCTCTTCATATTTTTTTACAGAGTTGATGATCTCTTCATTGTTTATATACAATAAGAACTCATAGGAGTTAGGCAAAAATGTTAGATAAGCTAATTTTCCCCCCTCCCACCAGCTGCTTTGATGAATGAAAAAAAACAGCCGCATCGACGAGTAAAAAAAAAGCAGCTGCTTTGATGTGTATATAATCACATGTTATAGCTGCAAATGCATTTTGTATCCAAAATATAACTTTCACAGAATGTAATAAAATCATATGTTTTCTTCAGTATTTACTTTTCAATATTTTTTTGTTTGTTTGTCTCAGTTGTACTTATTCTTAATTACAAGTTTAACTCGAGCAAATTATAAGCACTCTTTCCCCGAAACAAGAATAAACAATATAAAGACAAAGACAACACTAATGTAAAGAAGGTCTAAAGTTCTAAACATATATAGACGCAGAGCATAACTTTTTGAACCAATTTTTCTTTAGAAGTCCAACACATTCCACTGCAGATTGAAAAATATTATTATATACAAGATTTTATAACAAACTATAGAATAGCTTCTATATTGTGATGTGAGCTTGTCATTTGGCAAATGGCTGGTTATAAATTAATCTCTTCATAACTGAACCTCAAGAAAAAGCTACTGTTCAGCCTACGAAGCAGCTAAATATGATGATGTACATGCTCTACGATGAGAGGCTCCATCTCTTCTTTCTTCACGAGCAACATGCTTTTAAGATATCTTCAATTTCTGGGTCATCTCCTGCTTCTTTGTCCTACTCATGTGAGCACATTTGACATAATGATAACATAAAAATGTTAAACAAATATACCATGAATATTATATATAAAAATTTGATTATAGGGTTTGACATACACACCTTGTGAATGTAGGAGATGTTACCTTTACCAGGACCTGCAACTATAATTCCTCCTTGTTGCCTGCCACAGTGCCAAGTTCATAATATTAAAGGAAAAATTATGAGAAGTTCTGCCAAGCACAGAATGAAGAGCATGATACATTCAACTTCAAGTGTCAATGACTGGAGAAATAATTTAGAATCACTTAGAAGATCTGTATCATTATATAATTATTGTATATTAAAATAATTTAGTATCTTAGATGATTTACTGGAAGAAGTTTCCATATATTTTTCATAATTCACATACATAACAAATAAAAAATGTCCAAAGAGAGCTTTCTTCTATCAGCAAGCAAGGAATGAACTTCTTATCCTCTATTTTAAATTATAGATTCAATGTAGACACATATCTGAGATTTTTTCGCAAACCAAAAATGATAAAGAAGACATCACAGAGGATCCTTTAAGAGTGGTATGGATAATCAGATAATGGGATAGTGTAAGACTTCTTGTAGGACAAATTTACATACCAGCCTCCTCTGCTAACAGTATCCTTTTCAAATGAAAGCTTCCAATCTTGTCGATAACCTTCCATATACAATTCTATTATCTTAAGACCTGCCTGTCGTGCAACAGCTAAAATTAACATGGGGTCCTTTGTACATTTAACAAAAACTTCAATTTATAAACGTACACATCACTCAGCCACATGTGTTTTATATATTACTTATGAATAAACAATTAGGCTGTTTCTCTTACTTTGGGGGTAAATGTGGTTAAAACTCCAGAAACAAATTTTAAGGCCTCATATGATGATTGAGCAGGGTCTGCATAGATTTCTAGAACAGATAACCAGGTTCTGTTAAAGTGGTGATATAAGATGAGTACATAACAGAAACTAGCACAAGTATTAGGTCAGCTGTAGAGTACCTCCTTTAAATTTTGTTTGCTCAGCGAAGGCTTTGGCCTGTATTGAATATAGGTATTAGCTACAAAATTCCAGCATTCTAAGATGTTAGGAGAATGCAGAAAATCCAGCATACCTGATCAATGTTGCCAGGTCCAATCAATACAAGTGCTACACCAGATCCATCCATTATAGCCTGTTGGTAGAGCATAATCAAAACTAGAGAAGGTAAAGTGCAGCTTACAACATAAGGAAGGAAAACAAATATTAAACAAAAAGGGACAAAAACGACGAGTCATGTTTGGACCCACATTTTGAATGGAGATGCATATCTTGTTGATACTATAAACTCTAACAACCAGAAGTCCAGAACCAAAATCGTCTCCTAAGAAGACTTTAAGTACCGGAAGCAACGTTCAAATGTTTTTCCAAAAAAAACAGCAATCTTAATATGAGGTAGAAGCTAGCAAGAATCAAATGATTTTTTTGGATAAAGAAATAACATGTGTGACCGTGATGCATTTGATGGCATTTCAGAAGACAGTATAAGAAGAGCAGAAAACATTACCTTCTTGGATGCAAGATAATCAGCTCTTTTGCGGCAAAGCACACACCTGCAACATATGCAATTGTTAATTTGTTACAAAACTCAATTTCAGGAGCCAAGTGCATGTTTGGATTGATAGTGAATTTTGTCAAATCACGATAACACCATGATTTTATTGAAGCTTCAAAGTATAGTTTTTGCCAAAATTGTTGTGGCTCAGGCTCAACGTGATTCTTCCCTATTCACTGTTAATCTAAACATGCACACATCTAACAAAAGGGTAGCTTGATTTTTGAATCTAATAAGAGAAAATCACCCAAAGTGACGAGCAAATGCCACAACTGCTTTCCTGTCTTTCCACAAGTCAGAAATTGGAATCCCATTTCCTTCCAAATCAAAGACTTTCACCAATTCCAGTGAACTTGATGTATCCTCACTCAGCACTGGAGACTCAATTCCTGGTCATATTCACACATTGAAACAATTGTTGGCTCTCAAAAAGGCAAGTGTTCAACAGAGGTTTCATTTTCATTATTATACCGAAATTAAGAGATGCATAGAGTGAATATGTAAAGAAAAAGAAAGTAAAATAGGATAATTCTTGTGTAACTAAGTTACAAAAGATAACTTCCCATCTAACTAACATTATTGATAGCACCTAGACTTTAGAGTGAAGACGTGTTAGCGTCCAATACCAATATCCACAAATTTAATCACTTGTATTTTGTTAAATTATTACCGGTATCTACACGTCAGTGTCATGTTTATGTTAGTACTTCATATATAGTATGTAAGTAGTGCAAGGTTGTTGGATGACATAAAAAAATTATGTACCATTTTTATCATCTCTATTGTTTGAAAATGAATTCATCGACAATTCTAGTGCAATCAAAACAGACAAGTGGAAAGAAGCAAAGAGTGAGACAAAACTTACCTGCAGAACCAGAAGCACAGGGTATGGTGGTGGGTACATGATGCAGTTTGAGTGGATTATTAGAATATATAGGAAGCTTTTGGTTTAGTGAAAGTGTGGGATATACATGTAGCTTACATTTATTTGTAGGTTGGTTTAGGTGAAAAGAATTCGACAAAAGGGTTGTAGAAGGTGAAGTAGAGCACGCCATGGAAGAACGTGGTCTTAGGAAGCTCAACTACAACTTTTGTTTTCCTGATTGATTGTCATTACACACGTACGGGTTTAGCTTGAGAAAACGACAAATCAGATGTGTTACGTAGTTGGAGAGTTTGGAACCACGAGAATCAACAAACGTCGTGGCATATTCCGTGGCATAAAAAATTCTTTCAAACCAGTAGCGAAAATAATATTGTACTAGACTTTTCACGGGTGTACTTATAGGTATTCTCGCCTATAATAAAGAACAATAAATAATTTTTAACTCATAAGATTGTGGATCGATCAATAAACGTAAATTAAATTATTGGAGATACAATATTACAATCAAATGATAATAAAAAAATTATAAAGAAAAAGATAAAAAGAATACAAAATTATATTGTTGCACAAATCAATTTTATTTATTATTTTATAGTTAATCATAAAATTTTTATACAGGTTCCTAACAATTTAGGGTAGCCGAGTTTGCATGGAAATTAAGATATTCTGTTTGTAAATGTATTAAATAAGTACACAACACTTTGTCAAAAAAAATAATATCTACATAAACAATAAGTTAAGTTGCTGCAGAAATAATAAAACTAATAAATAATAAAGATAATGATTAAGATATCTATTAAATTTTTGCTTTAAATAATATTCACGGTTATTAGAGAAAGAAATGAAAAACATATATGATGCAAATTTAGAGGCAAAATTTTAGGATAGAGTTGTTACAAATCTAATAAAGAATTTATGAAGGAAAAAAATTAGGTTAAAACTTAACAAAATTAATAAATAAGAATTTGGTTTAATAATACTAAGCATAAATGAAAAGTATATACTTCTAAATTACTTTGGAATTTATCAAACAAACAATGAAAATTAAATTAATTAATCATATAAATTAAGTAAAAATAAGCTTGTGATACCATATACACAATTATTCACGAGGTATGTTTTCATAAAATATTGAATAAATTATCAACAATTCTTTAAATCTCTAAATTAATTTAGACTTCACTTAAAAAAATGATAGTCATGTAAAAAAGAACATACTCGCATAAAAATAAAAATAGATGTATGAGTCATAATTTTTTACATATGGAGCAACTAACATTGTTGACATTGTTAGATTGAATACCTACCTTTAGGATCTAACAGTTGTATGTGCGAATTTTATATATTAGTTGCGACTTTGTAAATTTCACATTTCTTTACACAAATTTCTTTACACAAATTTAAACTCTTTGCCTTTTCTACTAGATTTCCTACACAAAATTTTATCTCGAAAACAATGTATATTGTATGATTGAAATTTTGGTTCTCCATTAATAAATTTTATTTTATTTTTTATAAATTAAACTCTTATTAATCTCAAGAAAATATGAATTAAACTCTTATTAAAAATGAAAAGTCATGAAAAAAAAGAGTTTTGTTATTTGAATGACCCTTTTTATAACAACTTTTAATACAATCGTTAATTTGCAAAAAAAATAGTGATATTGACACAAAAATCAAACGAATAGAGAGAAAATAAAAAGATAACTATATGAAAGATAAAGTTATCACAAAATTGTCAAATATGATTATACAAATATCAAACCAGTAATTTATTCCATTAAAAAAACAACAACGAGAAATTAGGTATAGACATAGCAACACAACACTGCTTGTCTGCCTCCATCATCTCTCTTTTGTTATTCCTTCGCTACTCCGAGTATACAGTTGCGATTCCGATGGCGGCCATAACCCGCCTCGTTAAGCGCACCACATCCTTTTATCCCTTAGCGCGTGGATTCTCCTCTTCATATTCTCACGCGCCACCACGTGAAAACAGGAATATTCAGTGGGTTTTCTTAGGCTGTCCCGGCGTTGGTAAAGGCACCTACGCCAGCCGCCTCTGTAACCTCCTCGGTGTTCCTCACATCGCTACCGGAGATCTCGTTCGTCATGAGCTTTCCTCCAATGGCCCCCTTTCTTCCCAGGTTCCATTTTCCCCTTTTTTTATTCCAAATGAAAAAAAATGTTACCTTTTTATTTATTTATTTATTTATTATATATTGGTTTTGTTGATTGAATTTTGTTTTTCTGATGTAATATGCAGCATATAACTCAAATCAAGTAGTAGTAGTAGTAGATTCACTATGTTGTTAGCGTAAAAGGGGTTATTCTATGTTTTGTTATTTGTCTCTTAATGCATTCAAAGCTTCAAAATCATGAACCCATCTGCATGATTTGCGTCATTCTTATGAAATACTCTTAAAAATTTGTGCTTTTTCGACTGGCCATGTTTTGGATTTATGTGCCTTCAATACTTTGGACTCATTTGTTAAATCTGGCTATGTAAGAAAGTCTTAATTTTTTTTAATATTTGTTGCATGTTATAAGCTGTAGTTAGGGATCAAAAATTGCTACCTGTCACTTATCAGTATGTTGGTTTAAATCTCTGATCAGTGATTCATAGTTCAACTGGTTTGATGGATCTGAGTTCCTTGACACTCTGTGGCATGTCTTTTGTCACTTTTTGTTGTTGGTTATTAATTTTTTTTCTTGACAATCTGTACAGCATGTATATTAACTTCAGATTTGATTGATTTTAAGTTCCTTAAACAATATGATTGTTGATATCTTGCATTCTGCTGTTTGATGGTGACGGAGCATATTTTGTTGTTTTTTAGTGATTGCTTCCCAATTTTATTATTGCATTTTTAAGTGAACAAGCCACTGAAAGTTTTAATATTAATTTTTTTGATGTTGTTGATATACATAGCAATGGTATTTCAGTGTTAATAAATAATTGCATAGCTTGCTTTAATTCCTGTGTGAGTGTGAATTGAAGATAGCATGGTTTTTGGAAGCAATTATAAGTGAATACTATATTTACATAAAAATGCATCTCTTTGGTTTCTGATTTTCATTTTTTCTGTCTTATTTGCAGCTATCAGAAATCGTAAATCAAGGCCAATTAGTGTCAGATGAAATTATTATGAGCTTGTTGTCCAAGAGACTGGCCGAAGGACAAGCCAAAGGCGAATCAGGTTTCATTCTTGATGGTTTTCCTCGAACAATAAAGCAAGCAGTGAGTATCTTTGTACTTAATCGTTGTTTACCCCCTCACCCTTGTCCTAGTTTTAAAGAACTTTTTATATTAATAGTAGGTTCTTACTTTCAAAACAAAATTTCCATCGAAAAATGACACTTGGAAATTTGTATTACTTTTCCATGAACTCAGGAAATATTGGAAGGGGTGACAGACATAGACTTGGTGGTCAATCTGAAGATCCGAGAAGAAGCACTGCTTGCAAAATGCCTCGGTAGGAGAACTTGCAGTCAGTGTGGAGGAAATTTTAATATTGCCTCCATTAACATCAAGGGTGAGAATGGGTGCCCTGGAATTAATATGGCTCCCCTGCTTCCTCCTGAGCATTGTATGTCCAAGCTCATCACTCGTTCTGATGATACTGAACCAGTAGTCAAGGAAAGGCTTCGTATATACAATGAATTGGTACTTTCCTCGTCTTACTGTTATTGTTGTTGCTTAAGGGGATGTGAACCTATGGCATCTTAATTATGGGGGCATTGATAGTTCTGAGTGAAGTTGATAAAATATTTGTTTAATTTCTGTTTCTTGCAAACTCTATTAGTAATTTTTCTCACTTTCAGTTCTTAATTGTTTTATGATTTTATCAATATCATGATTGTAGAGTCAACCTGTGGAGGGATTTTACCGTAGCAGAGGAAAACTGTTAGAGTTTGAGCTTCCTGGAGGGATCCCGGAATCTTGGCCAAAGTTGTTGCATGCTCTTAATCTAGATGATGAAGAGAAGCAGTCTGCTGCAGCATAAGATATAAAAGTGTACCGTATAACTATGTATTTCATTCTTTGCATGTGTATACTGCATGCTATACAATTTTGCAGGAAATAGAACCAGGGAAGGTTGGCTTCTCAAACTGGTATTATTTTGATAAATAATGTTACAAGGAAGTGTCATAATCTGATTAAACTTATACCCTATTTGGATTTTCTTTTTGTTTCTTTAATTTGTTTGTTTATTTCAGTTATATACTAGTGTTTTTTAGTGTTGGTATCAGAGTTTCTGATATAGTTTTTGCATAAATGTTTATTTACTGTTTCAGCAATAATGCCAACAGGATTGGCACAATCACTGTATTGTAAGTTGTAACTGAAATATATTGAACTAATGTTATGTTCAAGGTATTTACAAAAGGCTTTTGCCATTGATGTCCTCTGCTGTTTAACTAACCTTATTTCACAATACTCACCAATGACTCCTTTTCATTGACTATCCTTTGTTTTGAATGTCATATTTTTGTAGGATCAATCTGAGTCCATATTATTGCAATTCTCTCTTTATTTTTCTGTGATGTGAATTCCACATTTCTGATTCTTGTCTGGATAATTTATATTTTATTTGGCTTCAAGATTAATTGATAAATGGTTTTTTTTTGTCAAAAAAATAAATAACTGATAAATGGTTATAAAAAATATTCAATGATCCTCTTCCCACATCCAATTTGTGACAGGGTGGAGTTTTATTACAATGCAGCTGGCCGAGCTGGTTGGCTTTAGTATTTGCCTACCAGGAAGTTTAAACTGCTGCTAAACTAAGACTGAGCACAGTACCAGCTCTTGACTGCATAAGTTTTCTTGGTGCAAGATAGATTGTGCACTACATTTTATATTGTTACTTCTTAATCACCCTTGAGTTCCTTTGAGTCCATTTTCCTTTTACTTTTTTGCTTGACTTTCAAATATTAATCAGTTATAGTTCATACACAAGACTTTTACTGGTGTAGTTTCTGGGTAATTATAGTCGACAGTTTCTTCCTGTGCTTGATGATTCCCCTATACTCACCAATGACTCCTTTGTTTTAAACGGCTTGTCACTATAGGTTAAATGTGAGTGCACATTATAGCAATTCTGTTTTTGTTATTAGCAGTGATGTGAATTTCACACGTATGACCTTTGTATGAATAATTTTATTTACTTTTCTTAAGATTAATTGATGTATGGATTTCAAACATATTCAATTATCTCCTCACTACCCCGATCAAATTTTATAATATTGCAGCTGGCCGAGCTGGTTGGCTTTAGTATTTGCCAACTAGGAAGTTTAAACTGCTGCTAAAACAAGACATGGCACACTACCAGCTCTTGACTGATTAAGTTTTCTTGGTGCAAGATAGATTGTGCCCTACATTTTATATTGTTCATTTTTAGTCACCCTTGTGCACCTTTGAGTCCCTTTTCCTTCTACATTTTTTTAGCTTGACCTTCATATCTTAAAGCTATTGTCCTGTCCATGTGGTTGAAGTTGTCGTCCAGATTTTTTTTTGTTTTTTGTTATGTATTAAGTTTGCAGTCTGTTGCAATTGATTTAAGAAAGGTTAATTTCTTTTATGGGTATAAAATAGTATAATTTGGTTTACTTATCTGTTGTATGTGCATATTTTTGTATTATTGTTGTATTTGTTTTTACAGTATTAGTTTGGGGCGGCCAACAGTGATTGGTTGCAGTGGAAGTGTAGTGTGATTCAGTTAAATTTGATCAGCTATATCGTTTTCAATTCTAGATATCACTTTTGGAGTAAATTTTTTATTAGTACATCGAATGATCTATAGTAAACATAGGCTAAAATCATGAAACAAAATGATTTAATTAAATAAGTTTGTTTATTCTCTATCAAAATAGGAGAAATTATAAATTACTGTATATTGCAAGTTATAATGAAAAAGAAGTGAAATTTTTTAGACCAATGCTGAACCGAGTTTATGTATGTTGGTCACGAATGCATGACATGCGGCAAAATAATATTCAAAGGTTTAAACTTGAAAACAATTATTTGTTTAATTTAATAAAATAATAGTAATAAATCATAATCCTCTTCCTCGCATCAGTGTGTTGCGGTCACCCCTATCGTCGCATCCTCGTCTTGTCACCGCCAACACAAACCAATCCAGCAACGCTCTTCACATCTTCTGCACCCGTTGAAATTAGAACAGAACATTGATCGGATTTGAGAAGAAAAAATAAGCAGCACAGAAAGATAAAAAATTTGCATTAATGCCAATTCTTCAATCCAATTCATTGCTCAATTTTATAACTACTACATTATTATTTTTAACCAATCTTAATTTTCCCCAAAAGAATGTTTCAAATTCTAGTATGTGAATTCAAACGGGTTTGTCGTGTTGAATTGGAACAAATTGAGATGGAAAGGGATAATTGGAATGAGAATAATAATGGGTGGTGAACGATGATAAAAATTGGTTTTCGATGGCAGCTGCAAGACCACGCTTGATTGTTTAAATCTGAACAATGAGATTTTTTTTGCCACATGCTGTGCACCATAATCTAAATGGAATATTACTTAAATGGAGCATACCTGAATTCATGCCGAACCACCCTCACTGTTCTGGTTTTTTAGCGGACAAGTCAACTTGGGTTCAAAATTTTGAAAAATGTGGGATAAGGGACTTGAAGGTGGACCAACCCATTTTTCCACACAACAAAACAAAATCTCACTTTTATTGCTTTCTAGTATTTTACTGTATATATTATGTTCATGATGGCCAAGGGTGACAGTGAACCCCAACAACTGGTCAAACGATAGAAATATTGACAGTTAGTTGTCCGTACAAATGTGGGGGGTTGGAACAACCAATCCTTAATATCCACAATGCTTCTCATTTTATTTTTTTTAATTTCCAATATAGTTTTAGTAATTGTTGACTGTAACAAGCATGTGTTTCAAGTTCTAACTTGTTTATTCACTTTTGGAATCAAAACACTTCCTCTCTTATCTCCTCCCTTTCTCTTCCATTTTCTGTCTGGTTAGCATGTACACATAAAATAAATACTAGTACATAGTATTTATTTACGTAAGTTGTTTCCCTCTTACTCTCTCAACTCCCAAGCCCAATTATAGATTTCATGGAGCATTTTTTGAATTTTTTATGGTCATATATATTGTAGGAACTTTTATTTATTTATTTTGACCCTTGTAATGCAGGAGGGGTTAGTTTAACTCAGTTTCATGCATTTTGGGAAATTAGAAGTCACCGAATCAAAGCTGTCACTCTTTGGCATGTTAAGTTACAGCTTTTTCTTGGCTTTCTGCAGGTTAGTTTGTTGATCCTAATTATCGTGCATGTTTAATATCACGATGGTTCGCAATGATTTCAGCAGATAATTAATCATACCAAACATGCATATCCATAACAACTTCTCTTATCTTTTTTTATGCTTTGGTTATTAGGCTTTCAAGGTTGTTCATTCTGCTCAAAAGTTCCCTTATTGGTGGGGACTACAATAGTAGATTGAAATTCTAATATAATACTTGAATTTATTGTTCAAATCAATTTTACTTGAATTTTCTTTACTTTAAGTCATTTTTAGTTGGAATAATTTTTACAAAATCAATTCATTCAAAATCAATTTTTATCATCGCCGAACCAAAGATAAACATAGATCCACTGGCTTTCCTATTTCGAAAGAAAGACGTTGTGCTTGCTGAAACTTTGAAATAAACACCATTCGTTGATTTGTGAGATAATGATAAAAGGAAAATGTTAACACGTGCCTTAATGAGAAGGATTATGTTAAATCGTTTAAAGCTATACCTAGGACAACACTTGGACTTTTTAGTTTTTAGTCTATGATTATGTGTGCAGTATTATTGTCCTTTGAAACTTTGAGTTGTTGAAACTTTTAATATAAACAGCTGCATTAAGAACCACAATTAAACCTGTGTCTGTAGATTGCAACTTTTAATGTTTTTAATTATTTTCCCTACCTGCCTAGTAATCTTTATATTGGTTCAATTGAAGCTACCGTCATCAGTAGAAATCCCTTGTGAGTTTTTGAAGGTGAAAATCTCGCAAACAGAATCATACATTGCGAAACATAGCAGTTCATGATGGATATGGAAGAAGCAGAAAGAGTAGTCGTTGCCAAACCAGTTGCTTCAAGGCCTACTTGTTCTTCATACAAATCTTTCTCAGAGCTTCTAGCAGGTGCAATCAATTCCACTCCTCCAATTGCATCTTCTCAAACAACAATATCCGCCATTAGGCCAAAGACAGTGAGGTTCAAGCCAGCAATGAATATCCCTCCTTCTCAGGTGAACATTCAGTGCAACATACCATAATGCAGTGTTTTAAAAACTGAACTGAAAGTTCCAACTGATTCAACCTTGAATGGACCATTACTATGATGTTGGTTATTTTGGCGGTTCAATTTTAGTTTTATCTCGATTCAAGTGGTTTAAGACGGTTGAATCATGACCCAGAGGTCACGCTGGTTCGATCTCCGATTTGGTTTTTAAAACATTGTTATACTGTTTTGATATGCTTCTTGGTTTCTAACAAATGTTGTGTTTTTACCAATGACAGGCTAATGTTTTTGGAGGTGCACTTAGCAGCTCTTCTGACATGGATCCCAAACCTGACACCAATCAATCTCTCATTTACAAACCAATGGCAAAATTTGTGTCACAGACAACCGTCTCTCTCTTGGCAAACATGGTCAGTATCTACACACACATATATCATACACTGCTTTCTCTCATGCATATAAGTTAGCTTAGTTAGTTTTATTTCTGTTATATTTTGTTATTCATCCTATATATAATCCTTCGTTTGTAATCTTTTTCGTTCAACCAATTGATCAATGATATGAGTTTATTCAGAAAGTTTATTCTTCATAATTCATTCATCAAGCCATATTGATGTTTTGAGCTGGTTGAGAGTTATATTAAGCAAGATTAACATTATAAGTGAGGGTAACTCGCATAATATCATTAACTTATAGAGTTAAGTTAGGTCTAAATCAAAATTCTAATATGTTATCAAAACCTATCATAGATTTTTTTGGACCACAGGCAGATGTTTAGGCATGCAAACTTTACGCTCCAGATGTTGTGTTTTGGACGTGAGCACATTGGTTAGTGCAATGATATAAACTATGTTTATAAGTAGGTGGGGTGGGCAAACCCTTACTCCCGAGCTAACTTCTGAGGTTGAGTTAGCTCCAAAACCAAACTCTAATGGAAATTTCCAAAAAAATCATCCGCTATATTTGTGTCAGTGACTATAAGAATTTTTTTATTTGGTCTTGCTCAACCTTACAAAATCAACTTGTAAAGTGAGAGGTGCCTCTCTTTGTAAACTAATTTCAGACTTTATCTCTTCAATTTGAGACTTGGATTTTTCTTGATACTTGCCTCTTTTTATCTTCTTTTGGAGAAGGGAATTTGCAGTACTAATCAGCAACAACCACAGAAATCAATGGAGACCAATCCTCAGCATCTTAACTATGACAACTTTAGAGCTAACACGAGCTCAAAATTACATCAGAACATTAGCCTTCCTACAGAAGCATATCAGGCCACAGAATCTTGTACGATGGCACCACAGAACATGGAGGAGGACCAAAAAGCATTACCATTCACAAATAATGCTGATAGACCTTCCTATGATGGATATAACTGGAGAAAATATGGACAGAAGCAAGTAAAAGGAAGCGAGTATCCTCGAAGTTATTACAAGTGCACATATCCTAATTGTCCAGTTAAAAAGAAAGTTGAAAGATCATTTGATGGTGAGATTGCAGAAATTGTTTATAAAGGTGAACACAACCATGGAAAGCCACAACATCAAAAGCGAAACTCGGGAGCAACATCAGGAATGATTTCTGATGGAATGGTTCAAGATAAAGTATGGAGTAATAATAGTAATCAGAATGAAAGGAATGAAGGAAGAATAGAGAATCAAGTCAAAGCTTCACAGCCTAATGATTCTGCTCTAGAAAATTCTTGTGGTCTAAGTGGGGAATGTGAGGAAGGAAGCAAAGGATTTGAGGCAGAGGAAGATGACCCTAGAAGTAAAAGAAGGTGATTTTTATTTATTTACTAAATCTGTAGCCTGAAAATAAATAAAAAAGAAACAACGAAGAAAAACACACTAGGAAAATGAAATTATACATAATAGCTGCACAAGTTTGCAATATATAACTTCATATTATTTGCAATGTTTTAAAAACTGGACCAAAAAGACAGCTTCAACCGTGAACCAGCCAGTTCGTTGGTTGGTTTCATTCCGGTTATACTATAGTCTGGTTGAAGCAGATTGAAATAGAGTTGAACCAGTTTTCATTTTATTTATTGTTTTACTTTTTTTGTTTATTTGTGTCATCCAGTTCAACCATGATTTGGATGTTTCATTGATTCGATCTCTTGTCTGATTTTTTATTTTAAATCATTGGTTATCCATGACATAATTTCTTGCGCATTAAGTCAATTAAGTTTGCGCATTGTCCATACAGTAACATATTAGTAATTATAATTTTTGAGGTAACTAACTAATTTGTCATGATAAATTTTTAATTAAAGGATAACTTATGTTAAAAGTTTCTGATTCTTTAGGAAAAATGAGAATCAATCAAATGAAGTGGCAGTATCAGAGGAAGGTTTAGTAGAGCCACACATTGTAATGCAAAGTTCTGTGGATTCTGAAGTCCTTGGAGATGGCTTTCGCTGGAGGAAATACGGGCAGAAGGTGGTGAAGGGAAATCCATATCCCAGGTTTATACTTTTCTTCTTCAAAGTAACTTTTATAAATGAGTTTTTTCAAGATTACTTATAACGCAAGGTTCTAAATTCGGATATGCATCGTCCCAAAATATCGAGTATATAGGCAATTTTGTATCTGAAATTGTAACCATCTGTAAAATTAGTACCTAACTTTTACAAATTAGCCTTTTTGTCCCTGAAATTATAACACGATGACCAAAACATCTGTCCGTTAAGTTCAATTGTTAGAGAGTATGATATGACACATTGAATGAAGACGCGGCACATCACTAAGTTTGAGTTTTTATTCAAATGACTAGCGATCCTAGTATCTTTTTCTTTAATCTCAGGTTTTCTTCTTCTGACAATTGTATTTTTATTATCCTACAGAAGTTACTATAGATGTACTAGTATCAACTGTAACGTTCGCAAGCATGTGGAGAGATCAATAGATGATCCAAAATCATTTGTGACTACATATGAAGGAAAACACAACCATGAGATGCCACTCAAGAACACAACAACTATGACCTCTGAAAAAGATTCAATGACTTCTCTTAAGTAAAGATAAACCATATTGACACTTTCATTTATTAGTTAACAATAATAGTATAGTTATTATGATTAAATGCTTTGGATCCTCTTATAGACGGTGACAATTTGGAATGTAGTAACTACATTGACTAGGATATTTACTTTCTGTTGCAACTTTTGATAACAGTCAGTGTTGGTTTGTAACTTAGTATACTATTCTGATAACACTGGCACCATTGTCCTTCAATAACTTTCATGCTATATTCATTGGATTAATTAATTATCCACCCTTCTTTTTGAAATGGAGCATGATTCATATGTTAATCAATCTTATTCTAAGTCACTGCAATCAACATAGGATAAACTTATTTATGAGTACTTCCTCTGTCTCATATCATAGTATATCTATCTTATCTTGTACTAAAAAAATACTAGTACCTAAGGAAATTAGTAATTATACTATGACAGAATAATTTATTCTTTTAGGAAACTTCTTTCAACTAAAATGCACTTAATAGTTAATAAATTCAACGATTTAATAGAAAAAAAAGGTCCTTCATTAATCATTAGTACTAGAACTTGTTTTTATTAAGATATGATTGAACATTTTGACCAAGGTACAAATACATGAAATAATGTTTTACGGTCACTTGCGTTATTTAATTCTATTACATGAAATATTTGTTTAACTTCGTTAAAAGAAACGTTGGTTATTATAATGTTGATGCATTTACAACGGCGATGCCGGTAGTGACAAGTTCAAATATAATTTACATTAAAAAATAATTTAAATAATTTTATTCAAAATAAAATCTCATAAAATCTAAAATCAAAATTAATTAGAGATTATCATTCTTAACATTTTTTAAATGGTCAATGTTACTAGATTAAAGTTTTTCTCCTTGGCTTAATTTTGAACTCGAAACCTCAAACTTCCTTAATTTTGAACACAAATCACTTGAGATATTTAGCTCCGTTCATTCTTCAACATTTTAAATGGCCAACATTGTTTCTTCATCCAACTTCAATTAATAGCATTGATTATATGCTTCTTCATTTTTGTGTCAATCACATTCACATCAACACACCTACATAAATTTCAGCCATCACAACAACAGCAAACACATTTTTTGGGTAACAATAATAGAAATCGTTACTGCAGAAGCCTACCCAATTGTTGCCTTGGAGAAGCATTATCAATGCTATTAATTGAAGTTGAGTTGAAGAAGGAGGGAAATGTTGAAGAAAAAAGAACTCTTAAATTTTAAGGTGATTTTTTTATTTCAATAAAAAAATTAAAAATATATATAATTTGTCAACTAAATCTTATTTGGAGATCTCATTATTGTTATGGACACGTTAGTTAGTCTTATAAGTTATAACAATCATGTGGGTTTTTTTTCAGCGGTCAAACGAAATCCATCATTCCTTAAAAAAAACGAAATCCATAAAAAAAAGGTAGTTAAACGAAAATTAAAAAACAAAATCAACGTCGTGCTATGAAAAAAAACTTATATGGTCATAATTAAATAAATAGTGTAAAAGACTGCAAACAATATGTATTTTTATCTAATATATTTTTCCCCCATAGACAAATGAAAGAAAAAAAAAAAAAACTTAACGTTGAGTTTAGTAAATTCATATAAGTTGATCTCAAAATAATGAAAGTATAATCTAATCATTAGACTAATTTTTATTAGAGAGCTGTGTCATTCATGACAAGTGTCATACCCCAAATTTTGACCCAACCAACGCTTTCTTTTTCCTCATTTTCTAAAAAATTTTCAAAAAAAAAAGTCAGCATTGACCAAGGTCAACCGTTGACCGAAGTCAACATTTGACCAAGGTCAACAGTTGACCAAAAGTCAACTTTACAAAGATAAACTTTTTTTTTCCTTTTTTACACCAAATGCATTCCCATTAATGTTTTTCTCCTTAGTTACTTGTTCCACAAATTAACTCCAAGTTTTCCTTTTTTTTATGCATTTTTTATTTATTTTTCTCACATTTTTATTTTGTTACTTCATTCTCAAGAAAACTCAATTTCTTCACACCAAACATTCCAATTTCAATTCTTCTCTATTACAGTTCTAATCACAAAAATCACAACTTTACACTCTTTTTTATTATTATTTTATTATTTTCTTTTTATCACAAAATTCAAAAATTCAAAAAAAACACTAATGTTCATAAATTCACAAAAAATGCACATTTCACTCCCATTTCATTTCTTTCCCCACAAATTGTGCATCTAGATTCTTCTTCACATATAACAACTCATCATTATCCAACACATCACCATTCACCACCAAAAATCATCCAAAAAAAAAGTTCCAAAAACTCTTTTTTTGCAAAATTCCAAACTACCCTTTCTTACCCACCACTTAACCTAATTTTTGCACTCTTGGTGACCAAGTCACTCCCTCTATAAGTACCCAACAACTCATAGAGAGAGGAGGCCGAAATTTTGAGAGAACAAAATCACCATTTTCATGAAAAACTCCAAAATCTTCATTTCTCCATGAAACTTCACCATTCTTCAACCAAAAGTTCATAAACACTTCCAACAAACCAAAAACACACAAAAACTCAAGAAAAACCATCCAAAACCGTGAATTCAAAACCTCAAGTTTTCAAGAAAAAATGAGAATGAGTTAGACCATTTCAAGGCATAAACAAGGTGGATTTTGATGAATTCATACCCCTTGAAGTGTTTTGAACCTTTTCCATTATTTAATTTTGCTTAATTCACTGTTTTTTGTGTTTTCATTTTTTAAAATTCGAAGTTGTGGTTCACTTTTCTCTCTGTACAAACCTCCTCTGTGAACTCTAAGTTTTGATTCATGATCAGTGCGAGAAACCAAGCAAAATGGTATTTTAGTTTGTGAGATTTGGTGACCATTTGAGGTTTTAAAATTTTGAAGGATGTTGGTATTGTTGGTGTTGGAAGCCACGGCTAGAGGAAGAAGAAAGAGTGGACTCTCTTTCTCTTCCATTGACTCACGTGGGACCCACCTACTTTGTCCTATATGCTGTTTGTTTTGGCACCCTCTTCCTTACCATGATCTTTCATTGTTTTCCCCTTTGATCTCTATCTAGCGGCTGTGATGAACAATTCTGTGATCAGATCTGAACCTTCTGATCTATCAGATGGTTCAGATCTGTCCAGCCTGAGCCATTTGTTTTTTTACTACCTTTTCACTATTTGCACTACTATTTTTACCATTTACACACCTTTTTACTCCAACTTTTTTCTCTAAAAAATCACAAAAATATTTTTACCTCATTGTTACTTGTTTAGTTATTTTCTTTCATCTCTTATTTATTTATTTTGCTTTACTTTATTGCTTTATTTCTCTTTTCATCTCATATTTTTTTACTTTTCTTGTCATTTTCTTTATTATCATTTTAGTATGTATTTAGGATCTAATGTAATTTATTCTTATTTGTTGTCATTTATTTTTATGCCAAGCTTTAGAATGTATCTAGGTACTATGTAAATATCAAAAATAATAAAAATGCACCGACACACACCGACACAATCACACACTTTATTTATCGTTTATGCCATAACCGCGACCAAGGCGAAAAAATGAATTAGTGACAAATTAGGCTTAAAAACTTGACTTTAATTTGCCTTAAAATTGAACAACTAGTAAATTTTTAGGTCTTGAGCTTTATTTACTTTTTATGCTTTACGTTATGCTTTACGCTTAGTTTTACCGTTAGTAAAAAATCAATTTCCCAAAAAAATCAAATAATCATAACACCAAAAATATTTTCTTAATAAACCTTGGTTTGTAAAATCAAGTGATCTTTTTCCCTTTGTTTTCTTAATTAAATTTCAATCAACCTTTAAATTTATTAAACTTTTCTTTAATTAAAATTAAACAACCTCATATCTTTTCTATTCTCATGCCTTGAGGCCTCTCATCTCTTCTTAAAAATCTCTTTTCGAAAAACCTTAAAATTAATCCAACACACAAAAAATAATTTTTGAGGTGAACTACATGATTTTGATCCCTTCTTTAAGGGTATGTAGGCAAAGGATTTATCCTTCCAAATCAATAAAAACAACCAAAAACATGCATCTTCTCCCTCCATTCTTTCACTTAGATTTTAGGCCTATATTTTACAAATAATTAAGCAAATGATTAGCATAAGATAATTTAGATAAGAGGCTCCTTCGGAGTACCGAAGTCGTTTAGGGTGCTTAACACCTTCCCTAATCGAAACCAACCCCCGGACCTTAATCTCTTTAAGGGTTTTTTACTGGTTTTTTCCCTTCCCGCGGATAAAAATTGAGAGTTCAAAGATTGACGGTTCAAAACCAACCAATGGATTGACACCCGAAAATCACGAGCACAAAAATGGCGACTTCACTGGGGATATTAATTTCCTAAGTGGGTTAAGCCTACCTTACCTTTCTTTTCTTATGCTTATTATTTGCTTATATACTTTGTAAATATGTGTCTTTTTGTTTACTTTTTACCGTGAGTGGTGAGATAAGTCCTACACCCGGGCTTGAGGGAAAAATAAGATAGGACGGGGTATAATCAAAGTTCCATTCCAAGAGTAATTTTGAGTCTTGGTTCATGTGATAACCCCACTCAATGGAGGGATCTTGGAAGTAATACTTGTTGACACGAGTAATCATGTTGGCTTTATTATTTTCAAGTGACCGTCGAAGTTGAGGACCTTAGTTACCTTTAACCCATCCTAGCCTTTTAGGACGTAGTGCGGTGGCTAATCAAGAGTAATCTTGAATTGGTCGATACGCGATACTACACCCAAACGAGACTTTCTTACGAGTGTCATTGGACCAAGAGTAATCTTGCAATCCGATGACGTTTGGAAGTGGTTGACAACTTTGGGAACCTTGGTAGAACCTGTGATGCAGGTACACTTTAAACCATAGTCCTTACCAAATGGTGTTGTTACCCTTGGCTCCATCATGTTGGACTTAACCTCACCATGCTTTCTATATTCTTTAGCATAATCATGCATGCATTCATTCATAAACAACTTTTTCCATCAAAATTGAAGGACTTAGCCAAGTTTTTGGTAAACATCAAAGGAATGGACCTTGTGAGAATGAACACCAAGAAATATAACTTCAAAGATCTTAATTAAGCTTTTGTTTTTGTTAAGAACTTCTTCCTTGGTTTCGTTCTTACCTTTTTGAAAGGACTTTATTTCAATATCTATACAATTTTCAAATGAAACCATGTTTCTCTATGATGTTTACAATGAACTTTGAAAAGTCCTTCAAAAAAAAAAAAAAAAAAAAACCTTTTTGCATAAGCATATCATGCATCATTTGCATTCATAGTTTCTAGTCCGTGTCTCATATTGTGTCTTCTCCATGAAAGGTCAACCCATCAATCTACTCGCATCTATAAACACTCGGGCAAATCAGAATGGATCATCTTGAACAAGAGAACCACAAGCTTCGCGAAGAGGTGACGAACCTCCGGGCCGAAAATGGGATTTTGAGGAATTTAGTATCTTTGATGACTGCTACACAGGGTCAGTCGTTATCTCTTCCTTTTGTCAGCGCTCAAGCTCAGACAGTTGCATCCACTACTCCGATTTCAACAGTGTTTGCTAGTACTCCTCTACATGCTATGCTGGAAGGTTATCTCTGGAGCACACCTTTGAGTTCTGATGAGGTACTTCGTCCCGGTCTCACTAAGATACAAACTCCTTATGTGCAACAAACAATGTTTATCCCTCAACCGGGCCCATTGGCTGCTATGACTTACTCATCGCCTTTGATTCACACTACTCAGCAAAACCATGGACCCAACTACCACTCGAAGGGTGTGGAAGCATACGACCAGAAAGATAGACTGGAAGAAAAGTTTGACCAAAAGTTTGACAAAATGCAGTTGGAATTGAAAGCTCTCAGTGGGAAGGACTTGTTTGGGAAAAGTGCTTATGATCTTTGCTTGGTTCCCAATGTTGTGATACCACCTAAGTTCAAGGTCCCCGATTTTGAAAAATACAAAGGGAACACTTGCCCTGAGACTCATCTAGCGATGTACGTGAGAAAGATGTCTGCCCAAGTCGGTAATGATGAACTTCTCATCCATTGTTTCCAAGATAGTTTGACGGGTGCCGCACTGACATGGTACGTGGGTCTGAACAAGGTTGATATCAAAAATTTCAAGGATTTGTGCGAGGCTTTCGTTCAGCGATACAACTACAACTTGCACTTGGCCCCAAATAGAAGGGAACTGCAGGCCATGACCCAGGATGATAATGAATCTTTCAAAGCTTATGCCCAACGTTGGAGAGATTTCGCCGCACAGGTCCGTCCACCTCTAGAGGAGAAAGAGTTTACCGAGATTTTCCTGGAGACTTTGGATCAGCCTTATTATGAGCATATGCTTGCAAGTGCATTCAGCGGCTTTGCAAAGATGGTGACCCTAGGCATGCGTATTGAAGAATGGGTCCAAAAGAGACGTTCGGTCGAAGAAAGTGTTCCCGATGATGATTCCGAGTACGAAGATCAGGAAATGAGTGGGGTACAGGGTCAGCCTCAACAACAGTATCTGGCGCATCACCCTGTCACTGCCGTTATGCCTGTAACAAATGTCGTTCAAAGTTCGGTTTATCAACCGCAGTTTCAGCAATATCAACAACAGCCTCAACAACAGGCTCCAAGAACTCAGATTCATCCTATTTCTATGAGTTATGCAGATTTGTTTCCAAGGTTACTTAAGAGGAATTTGATCTACACCAAGGCACCGCCTCCAATGCCAACAAAATTGACATCTCGGTACAGGCCCGATCTCTTTTGTGCTTTCCATCAAGGGGCACCGGGTCATGATATTGAGCACTGTTTTGCATTTCAGAAGGTAGTTCAGAAGTTGGTCCAAAAGAATCTCATACCTTTCGAAGAGTTTGAATTTGAATATGCAGGTTAATCCGCTATCGGATCTTGGTACCTTTTGTTGCCACATGGAATGTTTAGCTGCATTTGGGTCGTTTGTTGTTGTTTCTTTCTACTACTTATTTGTTCATTTAATATGTCTGTTTGTTGTTTTATGTTTTTCAAAAGAAATTCTTCTGTCCCACCCGAGACGGAGGCGAACTTGTTTAGGGCTTTTGCTTTACGTATTTTCATCATTAATAAAAAGGTCGCCTCGATCCCGACCTTGTTATATTTTATTTTGTGCTTCTTCTGGAAAAATGGTAATACAAAAAACCAAAATTTTTTTTTTTTTTTTCAATGTCTGCATAATCATAATATTTATTTACTTGTCAAAATCATGCATTAATAAACCCGTTGAACACTTTAACCCTGTACTCTCTCTCAAACTTTGAGTTCCTTTGTGTCCGAAACTGAAGAAGAGGAGAATGAAAAGTTTCCCAATGAAATCTCTCGCCTATTGGGGCATCTTAGCCGTCAAAGCTGCAAACAGAATATCAAGAAAGATTGGCCATAAGATGACATTCATTTACAAAGGCTGGCATGAGATGCTACCATTTGCCTTGCAAGAATATTGTACTTCAAAGTGCGCACTTTAACAGGGGCAACCCTCCCCACCATCCCTCGGTATACAACATAAAGGTAGTGCCTCACACAGAGGTCAAAGTCCTATCAATGAAAAGTTCTCCCAGACAGTTATGTCAAAAGAATGGAACAGGCTTCTAACAAGAAGGTTCGTCCCAGTGAATTTCAAGAAGATCTTGTGCAAACTCACATGTCTTATGAACACCAATGCAGTCAAGAAATACTTTGTCAAAAACAAAAAAAAAGCTCGATAAGTCGCAAACCTAAAAAGGCGGCTTAGGCAAAAAAGAGCGTCTCGGTGGACTGAAAACTCAAAAGGGCGGTCCATGCAAAAGTTAGAGACATAAAAAAAAAAAGAATGAAAATGATTATCCTGATAGGTTGAAACCCGCAAGGGCGATCTATGCAAAAGTTAAGGATTATGACAAGGTAACTGGATCTGGTCGGACATGACTCACTTGGGGCATTTCATGATTCTACTAGGGCATCCTAGCTGTTAAAAGACCACCGATCTGAAGCATTTGCAAATCAAAGGCTCGGAACTGTGGAATTCAAAGTTGTCAGGGAGAATAACGGTTATTGTGTTCAATGTACTTTATATGTATAATTACCATTTTCCAAACTTTTAAGATTCGTGGAGTCATGCCTTTGGCGGGCCACCACTCCATTTACATTAACTTGAGCATGTGCCCATTTATTTGAAACTCTCATTTTATTCTGGTTGCATTCTTCTCTTCTATTTTTGATGTTAATACTTAAAGCAAAAAAAAATACTTTTAAAACTGTTTCATGTCTTTTGAAATGCGTAAACAACATGTACATTTTCTTTGAACTCATGAGTAGAAGAAATATACATCAACATTCGTCTCAAGGACAGTTAAACACTACAGGATGAGTATGACCAAAGGCCGTGAGATGACCTCTGTCAAAAAAAAGAAATACGAAAAAATATACAAAAAAAGAGCTCGCTAAGTCGAAAACCTGAAAGGGCGGCTTAAGCAAAAAAATGAGCGTCCCGGTGGACTGAAAACCCAAGAAAGGGCGGTCCAGGCAAAAATTAGGGGCATACAAAAAAAAAAGAATATATTCCCGGTGGATTGAAAACTCAAAAGGGCGGTCCAGGCAAAAGTTAGGGATTTGTAAAAAAAAAAAAAATGATAAAAAAAAAAATATAAATAAAAAAAGACAGAGGCATCACACTTCAAGTGGGCCAAACAGAAGAATACACCTTGTGCTGGTTTACAAATGGCGACTTCTGCCAGTTTGATTGATTGATGGGTTTTACCCCGAAAAATGGCGATTGTTGCCTACTGTTTGATTAATGACGTCTCTTGCATGTGGTTTAAGTGAAGATGATTTCTGTCAGGTTTTTGATAAATGGGCTTTACCCCTTCGGTGTTTTGATCTTTGAGCTTCCTCTCCTAAGTGGTTTGATATCGGGCTTTACCCCGGCAGTGATTTGATTCATCCCACAATGAAGATTGCCGAGTGTTTGTACTACGATGTCAGTCCGACTCCCATCTTACTTGTCCAGTCTTGTCAGCTTTACTTGTTATATAGAGTCGTCTAAATCATACTTTCATACATTCATATATTCAGGTACTCCTACATTCATTCATACACATATTCATGCATATAAACATTCTTGCACATATAACTGCATACAATCATCATTTATACATGAATGCATCGACCACCTGTTGTCTTATTTCATTTGTATCTCACAAAAGCGTCATCCCCAATGTGTATGATCCAGAGATTTCACCAATAGTCTTGTTTGGTCGTATCCTTTCTGTTCGAACCTCACTTACATGTGCGTCAAGTGAATAACTCGCAATTTATCTTTTGTTACCTGTGAGTCAAGCGAATAGCTTGCAAAAAACCTTTAAATGCCTTTTGAGTCAGGTTAATACCCTGCAAATGTCTTTAAGTCAGGTTAATACCCTGCAAATGCCTTTTGAGTCAGGTTAATACCCTGCAAATGTCTTTAAGTCAGGTTAATACCCTGCAAATGCCTTTTGAGTCAGGTTAATACCCTGCAAATGCCTTTTGAGTCAGGTTAATACCCTGCAAATGTCTTTAAGTCAGGTTAATACCCTGCAAATGCCTTTTGAGTCAGGTTAATACCCTGCAAATTCCTTTTGAGTCAGGTTAATACCCTGCAAATGCATTTTAAGTCAGGTTAATACCCTGCAAATGCCTGTTGAGTCAGGTTAAGACCCTGCAAATGTCTTTGAATCAGGTTAAGACCCTGCAAATGTCTTTGAATCAGGTTATTAGCCCACAAATGCCTTTGTGTCAATCAATCAATTTGTCAATACTTTTTCAGCATCCCCAGTGTGTCTAACCCAAAGATATCACCAAGTATACACTTCAAGTGTCAGTTTCCACAAACCATCAGCCTACAAATACACATTTTCATTTTCTCCAGTGTCTTCTCAAGTTTTACCTCACCAACTTTGCATTTACCTTTACCATTTTTAAGCTTCTGTTCCCCAGTGAACTTTTTGTCCCCAGTCAGGTCGTCACCATCTGGCATTCATAACACCACATTCGTCAGTATTTGACATGCTTTACCTTCTGCAAAAACGCTTTACTTTCTGCAAAACTGCTTTACTTTCTGCAAAAATGCTTTACTTTCTGCAAAAATGCTTTACCTTCTGCAAAAATGCTTTACTTTCTGCAAAACTGTTTTACTTTCTACAAAAATGCTTTACTTTCTGCAAAACTGCTTTACTTTCTGCAAAAATGTTTTACCTTCTGCAAAAATGCTTTACTTTCTGCAAAACTGTTTTACTTTCTACAAAAATGCTTTACTTTCTGCAAAACTGCTTTACTTTCTGCAAAAATGCTTTACTTTCTGCAAAAATGCTTTACCTTCTGCAAAAACTGTTTTACTTTCTACAAAAATGCTTTACTTTCTGCAAAACTGCTTTACTTTCTGCAAAAATGCTTTACCTTCTGCAAAAATGTTTTACCTTCTGCAAAAACGCTTTACTTTCTGCAAAATGCTTTACTTTCTGCAAAAATGCTTTACCTTCTGCAAAAACGCTTTACTTTCTGCAAAATGCTTTACTTTCTGCAAAAATGCTTTACTTTCTGCAAAAATGCTTTATTTTCTGCAAACCTTCGGTTACTTTTTCGAAAGTAGTCGACAAATGCTTTACTTGCTGCAAACCGTCGGTTACTTTTCAAAAGTAGTCGACAAAAGCTTCATTTTCTGCAAGGCACTAGTTACTTTTTCAAAAAAGTAATTTGCAAATTTTATTTTTATGCACATTAGTCTATTGTCATTTCAAAGGTAGTAGGTAATCTTTCCTCCCCAGTGATATCTTTTAACTTGTTCCCTACTCATCTTTCCCACTGGTCAAAATTGGTGTACTTAATATTTAAGTCTCTTCGACCCGTTGATTTAAAAATTTCATCTTTTTAAATCCCCGTAACGAAGAAACTTAAATAGGGGCATCTGTCATACCCCAAATTTTGACCCAACCAACGCTTTCTTTTTCCTCATTTTCTAAAAATTTTTCAAAAAAAAAAGTCAGCATTGACCAAGGTCAACCGTTGACCGAAGTCAACATTTGACCAAGGTCAACAGTTGACCAAAAGTCAACTTTACAAAGATAAACTTTTTTTTTCTTTTTTTACACCAAATGCATTCCCATTAATGTTTTTCTCCTTAGTTACTTGTTCCACAAATTAACTCCAAGTTTTCCTTTTTTTTATGCATTTTTTATTTATTTTTCTCACATTTTTATTTTGTTACTTCATTCTCAAGAAAACTCAATTTCTTCACACCAAACATTCCAATTTCAATTCTTCTCTATTACAGTTCTAATCACAAAAATCACAACTTTACACTCTTTTTTTATTATTATTTTATTATTTTCTTTTTATCACAAAATTCAAAAATTCAAAAAAAACACTAATGTTCATAAATTCACAAAAAATGCACATTTCACTCCCATTTCATTTCTTTCCCCACAAATTGTGCATCTAGATTCTTCTTCACATATAACAACTCATCATTATCCAACACATCACCATTCACCACCAAAAATCATCCAAAAAAAAAGTTCCAAAAACTCTTTTTTTGCAAAATTCCAAACTACCCTTTCTTACCCACCACTTAACCTAATTTTTGCACTCTTGGTGACCAAGTCACTCCCTCTATAAGTACCCAACAACTCATAGAGAGAGGAGGCCGAAATTTTGAGAGAACAAAATCACCATTTTCATGAAAAACTCCAAAATCTTCATTTCTCCATGAAACTTCACCATTCTTCAACCAAAAGTTCATAAACACTTCCAACAAACCAAAAACACACAAAAACTCAAGAAAAACCATCCAAAACCGTGAATTCAAAACCTCAAGTTTTCAAGAAAAAATGAGAATGAGTTAGACCATTTCAAGGCATAAACAAGGTGGATTTTGATGAATTCATACCCCTTGAAGTGTTTTGAACCTTTTCCATTATTTAATTTTGCTTAATTCACTGTTTTTTGTGTTTTCATTTTTTAAAATTCGAAGTTGTGGTTCACTTTTCTCTCTGTACAAACCTCCTCTGTGAACTCTAAGTTTTGATTCATGATCAGTGCGAGAAACCAAGCAAAATGGTATTTTAGTTTGTGAGATTTGGTGACCATTTGAGGTTTTAAAATTTTGAAGGATGTTGGTATTGTTGGTGTTGGAAGCCACGGCTAGAGGAAGAAGAAAGAGTGGACTCTCTTTCTCTTCCATTGACTCACGTGGGACCCACCTACTTTGTCCTATATGCTGTTTGTTTTGGCACCCTCTTCCTTACCATGATCTTTCATTGTTTTCCCCTTTGATCTCTATCTAGCGGCTGTGATGAACAATTCTGTGATCAGATCTGAACCTTCTGATCTATCAGATGGTTCAGATCTGTCCAGCCTGAGCCATTTGTTTTTTTACTACCTTTTCACTATTTGCACTACTATTTTTACCATTTACACACCTTTTTACTCCAACTTTTTTCTCTAAAAAATCACAAAAATATTTTTACCTCATTGTTACTTGTTTAGTTATTTTCTTTCATCTCTTATTTATTTATTTTGCTTTACTTTATTGCTTTATTTCTCTTTTCATCTCATATTTTTTTACTTTTCTTGTCATTTTCTTTATTATCATTTTAGTATGTATTTAGGATCTAATGTAATTTATTCTTATTTGTTGTCATTTATTTTTATGCCAAGCTTTAGAATGTATCTAGGTACTATGTAAATATCAAAAATAATAAAAATGCACCGACACACACCGACACAATCACACACTTTATTTATCGTTTATGCCATAACCGCGACCAAGGCGAAAAAATGAATTAGTGACAAATTAGGCTTAAAAACTTGACTTTAATTTGCCTTAAAATTGAACAACTAGTAAATTTTTAGGTCTTGAGCTTTATTTACTTTTTATGCTTTACGTTATGCTTTACGCTTAGTTTTACCGTTAGTAAAAAATCAATTTCCCAAAAAAATCAAATAATCATAACACCAAAAATATTTTCTTAATAAACCTTGGTTTGTAAAATCAAGTGATCTTTTTCCCTTTGTTTTCTTAATTAAATTTCAATCAACCTTTAAATTTATTAAACTTTTCTTTAATTAAAATTAAACAACCTCATATCTTTTCTATTCTCATGCCTTGAGGCCTCTCATCTCTTCTTAAAAATCTCTTTTCGAAAAACCTTAAAATTAATCCAACACACAAAAAATAATTTTTGAGGTGAACTACATGATTTTGATCCCTTCTTTAAGGGTATGTAGGCAAAGGATTTATCCTTCCAAATCAATAAAAACAACCAAAAACATGCATCTTCTCCCTCCATTCTTTCACTTAGATTTTAGGCCTATATTTTACAAATAATTAAGCAAATGATTAGCATAAGATAATTTAGATAAGAGGCTCCTTCGGAGTACCGAAGTCGTTTAGGGTGCTTAACACCTTCCCTAATCGAAACCAACCCCCGGACCTTAATCTCTTTAAGGGTTTTTTACTGGTTTTTTCCCTTCCCGCGGATAAAAATTGAGAGTTCAAAGATTGACGGTTCAAAACCAACCAATGGATTGACACCCGAAAATCACGAGCACAACAAGTGTTTCATTATTTTTCTTTTTCGTGAACTCAGTTGATAGGATAATGCATAAAATATGCAAGGTTTATCTTCGAACTTCGGCTATCTCAAAAAAAAAAAATTCATTTTTTATTTTGTTGAAGGAATGACAAGTGTTTAATTTTTTTTTTCTCTTAAATATAAATAGGAAGCCTCTATCCATTTTCACATTTTTTTTAAGGGAATAGATATGGTCTTAATTTTTTTATTTTCATAATTTAAAACTTTGACAATGAAATGGTTGTTCAAATTCTACACATTTAATGTATAAAAACTTATCCAAACTTTGTTCTAATCATATGATTTTTCCCTCTAATTTTTCTTTTTCATCTAAAGTACTAGCTTTCTAACGGAACTAGTCGGTAGAAAGGTGAAAATGAAAGAAAAATAAATTGAGCCCCATCTTATGTCTTGTAATAATTATTGAAACATCTTTAAAATTTACAGCTGTTTTAGTACGTGTGGTTGTTCAGTTATTATTGTCATAAAGTTGAATTTTAAGGGCGGCCAAAATTGTGACCACATCGATACAGTAAGTTATACACTGCCTCAAATATATAAATTAAATATTTTTCCTTATAGTTTAGGACTTATTCTAATAAATGCATTAGGTATTTTAATTTTTTTAGATTCCTAAGGTTGAGACAGTAAGGAGCATACAGTAGTGGGTGACATGACATGTTAAATAAATTAACTTAATTCAAAAGCAATTATTTTAAAAATGAAATTAGTTTGAAGTTGATCCAGTGAGGCACACTAGAACCAATCATGGTGTTTCCCCGACAAAAAAAGAAAGCAATGACTAAATTAATGGACTCAAACTAAAAATATACACAAAATTTAAAGACAAAAAAACATAAAACAGAAAACATAAACACATGACATAGCCAGAGAGAGAAAAAAGAACATAAAAAGAGGTTCTTTTCCAAGTTTCCATAGCTGCTGTAACCCGAGTACCGTGTTCCGGGTCGGGTTGAATCTTCAAAGGGAAGAGGGAAAAATGGGTTGGATTCCTTGTTCTGGAAATTCAGGAACTAAGAAGAAGATTGTGAAGATGGAAGTTCAAGATAGTGTTGCTCCTCAGATTAAAGCTACCCCAGGTATTGTTTTTTTCCATTTATTTGTTTATGGTTTTGATTTGTGATAGTGATACCCTATTGGAAATAATTGAGCTTTCACTTGATGAATATGTTTTTAAATGTCTTTTGTAGAAATTTATCTATTGCTTTGTTTGGGTTTATTGTAAAAAATTGAAAAGATAATTTTTTTAGTTGGAATTTGATGTGGTTAATGACTGCAATCTTTTTAGGGATTGACCAAAAATGGAATTTGATGTGATTTATGTATGAAATTGTACAAAGCTAGCAGTAAGAGGAACATGTACATTTGCCATATACAGATCATAAAAATGTCAACATGTCTAAAAATATTATGATTACAAAGTACTAGGCTTGTGTTATGGCCTCATATATGTAGCTTTGCTCTTTTATAACCTTGAATGATTGATTGAATTATTGTTGAGAGGACACTAAAGTCACCAAAGTGACAAAATCTCAAAGTTAGACTATTGTTATACATTAATTAAATCTGTGACATTACTCGGTGATATAAGAATGGAGAATACGAGGTAACAAGCTGAATATGTTCATGACTTTTCTCGGCTTAAATCATCACGTTATGTCTTCTTAAATCGTCTGTAACACGCTTGAAAAAATTTCTTGTCCTTTCTATAAGACCCTTTAAATTTTCAACTGTATTAATTATTTCTTTATCAAAATATCTCTAAATATTTACAAATTCTAACCAATTGTATGTATGTACTGTAGATGATGATTTTGAAACGGTTCATAATGTTTGTAAAATCAGTTTGTGATTCATATTATACTAATTAATCTTTAGTTATTTGTTTTTGGAGCTTCAAATATGGTAGTATTTCAGTGGTTCCTAAAGAAAGCAGTATCATGTGTTAGTCTTAGAAGTCAAAGATAACCATGCTTTAGTGTGCTTCTCCCCCGTTAAATCATTGTTTGTCTCACTTGTGTGCAGGGAAGTTGAAGAGGAATTCATCAACAAATTCCAAAGATACATCTAAAAATGGGAGCACTGAACACATTGCAGCACAAACTTTCTCATTCCGCGAGTTAGCAACTGCAACTAGAAATTTTAGAGCAGAATGTCTTTTAGGGGAGGGAGGCTTTGGTAGAGTATACAAAGGGCATCTGGAAAGTATTAATCAGGTGAGTATATATAACTTTATCATTTAACTGGTAAAATAATAGATTGAATTTTGCCATCATTGAACTCTTCAGAAAGGTTGAGTTTGTAATGCATTTCATCCTTTCTAATATCAAATATAGGTTGTTGCCATCAAGCAACTTGACCGAAACGGACTCCAAGGGAACAGGGAATTCCTTGTTGAAGTATTGATGTTAAGTCTACTTCACCACCCTAACCTTGTCAACCTTATTGGTTATTGCGCCGATGGAGATCAAAGGCTTTTAGTTTATGAATATATGCCATTAGGATGCTTGGAAGATCACTTGCATGGTATTTCATTTCAACTATGCAAATGTCCTTTTCTCTCTCTCTTTTTGAATTCGGTGTTGTCTTCTTGTTGTTATTTATGGATCATATATGTTTGATTTGCAGATATTTCTCCTGCCAAGAAACGGCTTGACTGGAACACACGAATGAAAATAGCTGCGGGGGCAGCAAAGGGGTTGGAATATCTACACGACAAGGCTAATCCTCCGGTCATATACCGAGATTTGAAGTGCTCCAACATTTTGCTTGGTGAAGGGTATCACCCAAAGTTATCTGATTTTGGTTTGGCCAAACTAGGCCCGGTCGGAGAAAACACTCATGTATCGACAAGAGTTATGGGAACCTATGGATATTGTGCTCCAGAGTATGCGATGACTGGTCAACTCACTCTAAAATCAGATGTTTATAGCTTTGGCGTAGTTCTTCTCGAAATAATTACAGGAAGGAAAGCAATTGACTATTCGAAATCCGCAGCAGAACAGAATCTTGTCGCATGGGTAAGAAAGTCTTTAACTTGAGAATTTGTGTGGTAGAAATCCTGTTCTTTTATTAGGATGCTTTATTATCCTGTTCTATGTTTTATTCATTTCTCAAGAAAGTCCCCCGGGGGCACTCGTTAACATTTCCCAAATTATTCTTTAAAAAAACTAGACTTCAATTTCCAATGCAATAAATGCACAAACTTTCATAAAAATATGCCCCCGGGGGCATATTTTTAATTGGCCTTTAATGATTGAAGTACTTCATTCACAATGAAGTTTGATATATATGGTTTGATTTTCGCTCTTTATTTGAGTTGTAATTTTGGAATGAACTATTGTGATGTAATTGCAGGCTAGACCGTTGTTCAAAGATCGAAGGAAATTTTCACAAATGGCCGATCCTATGCTTCAAGGTCAGTATCCTTCAAGAGGGCTATACCAGGCCCTTGCTGTTGCAGCAATGTGTGTTCAGGAACAAGCTAATATGCGTCCCGTTATAGCTGATGTTGTCACGGCTTTGTCTTACCTTGCATTGCAAAAACACGATCCCAATACCGTCCAAAACTCTCGCCTTGCTCCTAGTACTCCTACTAGAACCAGGAGGGGGCGATGACACAGAGCTGAATCTTTGGCGGGTATAAAATAGTCGGGACAAAATTTCGAATATGTTGTTTAATGGGGTCATAACATGCTTCAAAATATAGGTTTATATAGATGTTAATATCGAGTGGTCTTTTGTGGTGTTATCTCAGCTCATAGGATATGGATAGTTCCGAAAAAAACCTTGTGGAATTTTGTTCTACGTTTTGGTGTTCAAAACTGCTCCTATTTCTATTTAGAGCTAAGGTGGTATTTCCTCTTTTTCTATAAATATTTATTGAAGAGCAATTTTTTATATTCATAATTGATGATTCATGGCAAAAAATAGAAACTGCAAAACGTTAGTTCCATGGTTAGGCAGGTCACTCCAATTGAATCTTGCAAGTGTTTCTTGCAAGTGGCCTTCGAACTCGGCAGAGCAACTCCTAAGTATAGTGTTTTGTACTGGTTTGCAGCATCCTCTTCTGCAGTACCTGTACCTGTACTCTATGTTCCAACAATATTTGACTTTGACAATGCTTGTTTGACAATAGTGGTCTTCAATGCTTGTTTGACAATGTAATCCCAATTGAGTAAGTTCTCTTTGGTTCACTTATTATAGCAACAACTTGGCCCACAAGAATGTTCATCCTATATTTGACTTTGACCTATTGCAATCATAAGGACTAGTGCCGAAAATGGGAAATGGATTCACTGCCGTAAAAAATAACACAATTGTTATCCCAACCATTGAATGAGTTTGACAAAGTTACACTAATACCATCCAATGACTATAATTGAAAACTGTGTGAAACTGTGTTGTTTCACTACACAAGCAAACCCTAATCCCTGAAAATGAAGTACAACGCACTATACCCCAAGAAATTAGACGACGTGGAAAATGAGAGTGAGGCAAAAAAAGCGGAAGATAAAAAATAAAAAATAACTTAAAAAAATGAAAAAAAGGCTCATTTCTGTGATCGTACGGTTGAAAACATATCATGTGCATGTCGAGTGTCGTACAAAGTTAAAGACGAATTTTGTGGTTTACTCAAATATTATTAAATTTTATTTGAAATTTTATAAATGCTAATCTCAATAATCATGTTATATATTTTAAAATTTTAAAAAGATACATGTGTGTGTTTTTTTTACAGTAGATATGTGTGATTAACGTCAACCAAAAATTGATATTTTATTTAATTGAATATCTTTACACACAACTCTTTCTTAAAAGATTAAACACCGTTGTATTTCTAGAACCGTGGATTCGAATCCAAAACATCTAATTAAGTTGAAAGAGATATCTTAACATCTCATCTAGGAAACCAAAATTCATATTCATTTATTTTTGGAGTTGTCTTTATATTTTAGTATAAAAAAAATAGATTGATAGTACAAATAGTAAGAGGGTGTTTATAAAAGAAGTGGGGTATGACTCACAAATCACACATAAAACAATTGGGTCTCTTTTCTCTAGAGTGTAAATAAGGTTGAACCCAAAAAAAAAAAAAGAGAAAATATAGTGAGAAGTTTTAAGCGTATGAATGAACAAGGGTTTCTCATAATCAGCGATATCAAGAATTTTGCATTGACAGTGGAGCTACGACCGAACATCGTAAATCTTGTATGTGTTATAGTTTACTGTTTTTCATTCCGATTTTATGTTACTCCATCAGTCCCGCAATAGATGACTTAGTTGAAAATGTGCAATTTTGACCTAAGACCATATTTTTCAACTAATATACAACGATAAATAATATCATATAAGATGTCGTTAGATTCGTCCCAATGAGTATTTTCAAAATATTAAATTTTCATAATTTTTTTTAATATATTATTCAAGATATTTAAGCTCAAAATTATGCATTGGGATGGAGGGAGTATTTTCTTTCATAGTTGTTTGTGGATTACGGTTTTTTGAAATATGCTTGCATGCTAATTTAGTGTGACTGTTATATATTCTCTGGTTTTACTTTCTGCATATTTGATTTAACCCTAAGAAGTAATAACCAATCATCATACTTCTAAGTTGTAAAACCCCTTCCACTTGATCCACTCTGAACAATATTGATGATGCTCTCATAACTGATGAGGATATTTGTTTTTTTTTTTTTTGTGAGCAAAGTTATGAGGATTTTTTTTTCACACTCATTATATTATTATTATTATTAGTACTACTACTGGCGTTTAGACCGCTCTTTACTCTTTTAATTGTGCTAATGCATATAAATTATGACTAAAGATGTTTATGAAAATTTGTTTTTCATCTTAAACAAATATGTTATCTTTTTTAACAACGCAAACAATATATCAAATATAATATAAATTCTTATTTTTTGAATGACACCACCAAGTTGAAAGTGAAAAAGACGGTCCAGAACCATATATTATAGTATACATTATTATTTATACTTCGTATGATTATTAGGTTTTGAGGTATCGAGGTAGTTGGAATACCTTTTCTTATATAGTGATAGTGATGTCAAGACACTTCAATTAGGCTTTTATATCACAATCAAAATAAACCTACCTATACTTTTTACTGCACTAATATTTGCAAAAATTATGAGATGGAAGAGAAAACACACATTGACAAATCTACCCGTCGATGTGTTGGAATTGATTATGAAGCGTTTGTCCCTTAAAGATTGCCTTGGTTTAAGAGCAATATGTCGTTCTTGTAGGAAAACAATTTCTAATGTCATTGAAAACAAACATTGCTGCCATTTACCTGAACTGCCACTAGTTGTCCTACTGTCCAAAAATTCAAGGTTTTATTACAGCTTGAGTACAAAAAGTTTACATCACCTTAGAGCACCACTGTGGCAGAGGACTAATAACTGTCTTGGCTTAGTTGAAGGCTGGTTGATTGTGGGTGAATTTTCTGAAGAAGGTTTTGTGAAATTTTTCTTCTTGAATCCAGTGACCGATGTTAGAATCATGAAACCATCAAAGTTGCACTTACCCTCCAACTACTCTGTCCACCGAGGTAATATATTATCAAGTGTGAGAAAAATGGTGGCGTCCTCCAAACCAAATTGTGATGGCTCATATTGTTATTTAGTCGGTCTTTTGAGTGATATTCGTCACACTGTAATTTATAAACTCTTTGACAAGTCATGGACTTCAGTCGAGCCAGATAAGGATTCAAGGACTTATTTTACAGATGTGGAAATTATTGGTACAAAATTCTATTTAAGTGACATTTCCTCAAATTCTTTGTTTGTTTATGATCTCAAAGACTCCACTAATGGACCTCCAAAAGCTGAAGTGTCGGCTCTGCGTCTAGAAACAATCAGCGACATTCGGTTTGGCTTTCTAGCCAAAGATGGAAGTGTTAAGAGAGTTATACTTCATTTATATGTTCTGTAATGCCGAGTATGAAACTCGACATTTTGTTTTTGACCGTTTGGAGGTCCCAACATTTGCTAAGCCACCTCAAGTTATTGGCTTTGAAGTGTTCAAGCTGGTCACGAACAAGGATCCTATTGGGTGGCAGAATGTGAAGCTCGAAGATAGAGTGGCTTTTATTAGTAACTACAAGAGCATGATAATGTCAAGGGATGAACTTAAATCCAATAGAGAGTTAATTAGAGGAAATAGCATCTACTTTGCTCTTACTTTTGCTTGTCCTACAAATCCATGGCCAGGTTTAAACTTGGGAAAGTTTTGTTTGACTGATAGCAGCATCAAATACTTTTCCGTGGAGCCATCAGAGAATAGTGATGTTCCTTATCCTTTATGGTTTGTACCAAATTTATGGTAATTCCATTGTCTTGGCACTTACATATGTTTGATTGCATGCCAATGGTGTCTTCAATGAAGTGGTTGGAAGGTGCATTCATGTCATTAGACTTCCTTATGGCTTTAACATTATTTACGTCTCAAGATGCAAGCATTTGGAGATTCATGTCAAAAACCATCCACCTTGCATTTGGCATACATTATTTCTTCTTTTTTTTGACAAATACATTATTTCTTAGTACATGATTTTTATTTATTTATTTATTTAAAGATTGCAGTGTTGATCCTAAACAAAGTATTTAGGCAATGTCGGGATGTGTCGATATTGAAAGCATTGCCAATGCATTGTTTTTTATGGATTTTCTAAGTTTCACATTCCTTTCTTGTTTTCCTTACATATGAATGTTTTGAAGACAATGTTCGTTATGTCCAAGTAGTGTATGCAATGATCTACAGTATCAAACCAAAGCTAATATCCACGGTTTTATGCAATGATCTATATAAACTATCTACACTTTCAATATTCTTTCGGTACAAAAATATTAGCAGATCTCTTCCAAAGTCATTTGACGATGAACCAAAAAGATTTATGAGCAATATAAATCAGCTGAACAATTCTTAAGTTTGATCATCTAAGTTTGGCAGAATATTTGTGACAGAAGCATACATTGAAAGTGGCATCCTGAAACAAAAGATTATAATAAATGTGTTCCAATTAAATTAATATATAGGAAATGTAAAAATCAAGAACCGTCTTCCGTTTAGAACAATTAATTGACTTTATGCATAGTAGATAGCATTGATATGAGCTAGTTGAGTTAAAACGAACTACTTTAGATCAGAGATATTAATAGTGCATCACGTAAAATAGCAAAAAGCCAGAATTCTACTATATGAATTATGAAATACTGTATATGGGGTTATTGATGTTGATCACAGTAAAATACTGTAACAACAACAAAGCCTTATCGCATTAAGTGGAGTTTGCTAAATCGATCAAATTACTTTGTAATGGACCAAATTGTACACTATGAGTGATCCAACTAATATAAAATGAACACAACATTGAAACACAATCCACTATCCCTTTACTATGTTGAAGCTTCTCCCCACTTCCATGAATTTTTCTACTTAGAGCGGAAATGGGATAGTGTTATGTTTTCATAGAAAATCCACCCCTTTAACTGTTTACATTCATGGTTATATTATACTGTTCAAGTTTTGAAACTGTTAACAAACACATCAATTAAACATGCAACATCTAATAAAACGGAATCCAACTTCTTTTTTTTATAGAATTTAACTAGTATACTCTTTAAAATTATGGAACTTTCACCTTCTCCTACTCCATTCCCAAATCTTATATATTTGCTTGTTACCTCCATGATCTTTGAGGTACTTTATCTCCGTCTCTAACGGGTTCAAATATCCTCACCATGTTCTCATCCCCAACAATGAAATACTTTTTTTAATAAAAAAAAAAGTTTTTCTAGCACAATACCTGCCCTAAACCTAAAATTTTCACCAAACCCATAACTTAAACTTGAACCTGCAGTCAGAATATTTAATGTAAAATATATATTTGAAGTATATTGAAATATTATGGACCTAATCTAGTGTTTTGGATGGGTGACATGAATATTTAAAAAATATAGTTGAATAGTTTAAATAATTGAAAAGACATGAAATAATATAATACATTAGATGAGGTCAATTTACACCGATAAATTGAGTGGCATGAATATGAGTGCTTTTAGGGTATAAAACTGCAAGTGTCAATCCCCGTGAGTTTAGCTTAGTTGGTAGGGATATTGCATATTATATGTAGGGGCCGAGATTTGAACCTCGGACACTCCACTTCTCCACAATTTAATTGTGTAAGCTCTAGCCACTAGACAACTTGACAAAAAAAAATATTTGCAAGTGTCAAAATTTTTGAAGCATGCCACAAATGAATCATTGTTTCAATAAAAAACTACTTCCTCCAGTCTTAAATATAAGAGAATAAATTTTTTTAGGTTCAATATTATTGAATAATTAACATATTTGAACTATAATATAAATTAAATATATCTTTTATTTAATAAACTAAAAAAATGTTATCTCACATTTAGGACAGGAGGGAATATATTTTACTACAGATTGCTTTCAATCTGAAACTATCTTATGAAAAACAATAATGATGCTTAATATTGTAAGATAACAGTATAATAAGATACACATATTTTTTCAAGTGACATATATTAAAATAAGAAAAAGAAAGATTATAACTCGTCATTTGTACACTCTTTTAGCTCGTTGTACATTTATATGCTATTAAATGCTAAAAACTTTCTATTTTATACTTTTTTAAGTAAACCTTTTATTTTGCTCAAAAAAAAAAAAGTAAACCTTTTATTTTATACTTAATGAAATGTCTATAACAAAAAAATGATTTAATTATTAGTTTTTTACAAAAATAAAACAAACTTCATTAATTCAAATTGATAGAATACATAAGATACAATAACACGATCGACATCGTTAAAAACGTAAAGGGTGAATATGTAAACAAACTCACAACACTTAAGTTAATAGCAAACAACGACAAAATACATTACAACACCCAAGTTAATAAATAACATACACCGACAAAATGCATATAAATAATAGGCTATGATAAAATCTAGTTCACCAGAATACTCTTGTTTCTGGATTTGTAACATGGACGTCCAGATCATTGATTAAATCTATGATTGACTGGTTGATATTTCAAAATGAACCAAACGAATACCGCAACAAGACGTAAAATCAAACAACACCGTACAAGACGACGAACAACACAACGCCTCCCTCAGACGACAAAATCACGAAAAACACAAGAAAAAACTTGATATATGTGAAAAGCGCTTATTTAGATCGAATGAAAGGGAAAAAAGATACATAGGGGTGATTCTAGATCAAAAAATGACATAAAACTACCCCTCCTTAGTGAGTGAAAGAGAAGAGAGAAGTTGAAGTTTTTCTCACTAAAAAACTAAGGCCGACAAAAATTGGTCAACAAATATAATATTATTTTCCATACAAAATATAATTTTTTTTTGAACAAGTTAAATTAACTCATCCAAATTTACACGGGAGATAATCAAACCTAAGACTTCGAGGTGGAATACACTCCCAGATCGGAAGCCAATACCACTAGACCATCTCAAGTGGTTTTTTTTTGAAAGAAAATATAATATTTTATTCCCTTAAAAAAATACTTTATTAAAGTTTAAAAAAATTATAAGGCCCCCCTTTTAATTAGATGCGCTCATATAATTATGATATGAAAATACAAATTAACCCGTCATTACATATTTTTTAAGGTATATTTCATTCGTAAATTTGGGAAACACGTTTAAATAAGGAGGATTTGCTCTTAAGGAATAAACAAAGAGGTCTTATAACTCAATTGACACAATCGTTAAAATATTTAGATCACGATCAAAGTTTAAACATTGACACTTTGTGTGTTTGTTTCAAGTTATATTTGTAGATTTCTGAGAATAAATTCAAAAAAATGCCTATGTTTGTTACAAATTTACTAAATTTTATTTTCGGGTATAAAGTGTTCCCGAGAATAGAATAATTTTCCAAAAAAAAATGATGGGAATAAAGTTCTCATGAAGATGAGAACAAATTCATGTGTAATATTACAATCCCTATTTTTAAGGTTCCTTGAAATAATATAATATTAATCAAACATCTTTTTTTAAATACGTTGGAATAAAATTTATATTTGAATATTCCAAGGAATGTTATTCCTATGAATAAATTTAGTAAACTTGAAACAAACACACTCAATTCAATGTGTTTAACTTTGGGACATATTTTCCTTCCAAAAAAAAAAAAAAAACTTTGGGACGTATTTAAAATAGGTTTTCCCTTGAAAAAGCAGTTTTTGTTAAGATGATATTTTTTACATGATAATTAAAATAATATCAAAACAATAAATTGTATCATAATTAAGTTTGAAAAATTAGAAATAATAAAATTTTAAAAAAGGAAACACAATTAATTTAAAAAGTATGGATACACAATTATTATTTAATTTTTTCTTATAGAAGAATGTTTAATTTCGGGGGCTCACCATGATCATGACACCCTCAAGGTTTGATGAACGCTCACAAAGGTACTTATTGATCATCTATCAAAGAGGTCTTCGTGTTGATTGAGGAAGTTGAACGCACAACTTCAATGTGAGTCATCTTCTTATCAACCGAGCCAACATTCATTGACAATATTATTTAACTTTTATAACATATCGTAAAATTAATAAACACATTTAATATAATGAAATAAGGCAATATATTTAATTTTTTTAAAAAGGAAATACCATTAAAAATAAAAATCATGTAAGTCTGTAAAATTAGGTTGGTAAATACCACAACCATTTTTATTCAAAAAAAAAAAATACCACGACCATATTTGTTCATGAAAATTAAAAAAATATAAAGTGGTGAACATAAATCAGTTGACACGTTGCAATATGCAGAAGTTGATGTTTGAACTTTAGATTTTTCTCTTATTCACATTAAGGGGGTGAATTTCGAGCCACTAAGTTACGACAAAAAAAAAAGTTGCGTATAAATAATTGATGCAAAATAAGATATCTATTTTTATATATATTTTTTATATTTTTATGAAAGACAATCATTTTTAGTAAAGATATATTGCATTGTTTTTTTTTAAGGATATATTGCATTGTTTTTTTTAGTAAAGGTATATTTTTTTTAAGGATATATTGCATTGTTTTAAAAAAAAAAGGCAAATGTTAACTGTGCACTCAAAGACACATGTTAAGGAATTTATTATAGTAATATATGTATCAAAAATCGTACATTTAACTTCTTAAAATTTAAAATATCAAATTTTCTAATACAAAATTGTTCTTATTAAGTTTCTTAACATGTGCCCTTAGAACACAAGTTAACACGACAAAAAAGATTTAATATCGTAAGGCATTCACCTATCGTAAGGCATTGTTTTAAAACCTACTTCATATCGTAAGGCATTCACCTATAATTTTGGCAATGATTTAATATCGTAACGCGGTCACCTCACTATAAATAAATACTACTATCCTGTCACTATATTCACACATTTCAATATCAATTCAATCATCATACTACTATAACTTTTTCTCTGAACAACTTAACAATGATGAGATCCAGTTTTCTTTTGATTGTATCAGTCGTGATTCTTAGCATTTCATTGTCATCACATGCAGCTGCACCGATAAACTCCCCATCAATGGCTCCGATAGGAAATGCTCCTTCACCAAGTGAGATACATTCTCCAGCAATGTCTCCGACAATCAATGCTCCGGCACCAATTGCTACCGGTAAGTCTACTCCGGCGCCAAGTCCTCCCAACCATAATTCTCCAGCACCGCCTCCACATCATCATCATTCAGGTTCTACAAGATTGAGTGGTTATGTTGGTATCAGTGTTGCAGTGGCTTTGGCCCTAGGAAGCTTTGCTTGTTAGAATGTTACTAGTTTCTAGACATCCAAACATTGTTGTTTTTGACTTTTGTTTTCCTGTCTTTTTTGCTGTTAAATTTCGTCTTGTTCTAGTTTTTTTATTTATTTTTTTAGTTTGTGGTGATGCCTTCTAAAACATGTTATTTCGTTGGTTGAATTTTATGGAATATAGTTAATTATCAATATTGAAAGTTCTGGTAATTATTATTATTATTATTATTATTATTATTATTAATTATAAATTCTATCTGAAGAGGACCGAATTAAGCAAGATCTTACCAATCAAATGTTATTTTATTTGAATGGAGGTTATTAATTATAATTTTTATTTTACAAAAGAGAAGAAATTAATTATCAATTCTATCAAAAAGGATTGAATTAAGCGAGATCTTATCAATTAAATGATTGATTTTGTGTGTATGTTGGTACTTTTATAAACAAGAATTGGGAGTCCCCTTGAGACATGCATTGTTACATGCATTTTTTAAAAGTGTCGTTTAAATACGAATTTTGTGGTATTATTATTTAACTACTGTTGTTTTAACACTTTAAATACAATTTGTCAATTATACTATTTTTGTTACATCAATTGTACTATTTCTCAGACTTACTTACTCGTTTTAATAAAACTAATTAATGATGTACCTATAAAAAATTCAAGTATTTTTGTTTAAACACAGTTTATTCTTTGTTAGGTGCAAATTTAAACTTTCATTAAACAAGATTTTGTTACCTGTATTAGTTTCATAAGTAGTTGAAATTTTATCTGGTAGTGGGTTGATACTCCAAAACAACTTTGCACACACAACTAATCAAAATATTTAGACTTCCTATATAAATTAATGTTTTTAATTTACGTGACAATTTAGAATGTTTTGATTGATTGTATGTGCAAATTTGTTTTAGACCGTCAATCCACCACTATTAAACTCGTTTATAAATAAGATTATTAACATTGTTAAAAATTGTCTCTGTATCATATTTAGTCTATTGATAATTGTTTGTTATGGAAGAGAGATAAAATGTATGTAAAAAAGTAGGAATTTTTTGGAGAAAGAATAACTAACCATTGTTTGTTAGGGAAGAAAGATAACAAAATAAATTTATTGAAAATGTAAGGGGGGTGCAAAAATGTAGAAATTTATTGGAGGATTAAAATGAGTGCATAATAAAGAGAGAAAAAAACGTAAAGAATTCACTTCTTAATTTGATGTTACTATTTTAAACGGACACTTAAAAAGTAACTCTGGGAGTAGTTTGCAATATTTATATTCCTACCTTCTCTATATCAGTTCAAAGATGATTAACTAAAACGATTTTTTTAATATGCACTAGTGTTTAGTCAAGCACGTCTATCAGCTATTCTTATTGCGTTAATGCGTATAAATTATGAACAATAGTTTTTATGAAATTTTGATTAAAATCAATTTAGTTTTGATTAAAATTATAAGTATAGATAATAGATATTTTGTACTTTCATATTAAAACAAATTATACTTATATTTTTCAATGATACCAACAACATAACAAATATAATATCTTAAAAAGAATAAAAAATACTTCCTCCATTCCCTTTTAAGTGTTGTTTTGGAATATTAACACCAAATTAGCAACGTGTATTTTTGTATTTTTACTTCCTATTATACCCTTATTTTAATCCACCAACATATTCTTTTTTTTCACACTTTCTCTTTCCAATAATTTTTTTTTTGGGAAAACATTCCAATAAATTTAATATATCTTTCTCTTGTAAAAAAAAATTGTTTGTTCCAATCTTTTTCTCCAACAAATTCTTATTTTTTTGCACAATCTGTTTTTCTCATAAAAAACAATGGTCAACTTTAAGATAACGAGAAACAAACTTTGTTTTTTAAAAAAACAAACTTTGTTTAAAAAAAACAAATTTAGTTTTCCAAATATATATCATTTAGTTTTATTGAAAAAGACAAGAGTAATTAACAAAAATTATAATTGACAAATCGTAACATTAAAATATCAAAACGATAGTTAAATAAAAACATTAAATTCACACTCAAACAACACTTAAAAAAGAACATAGAAAAATATAAAACAAGATTGTACTTTTTGTGTGGATACACACAACATTCTACTTGTAATCCTCATAAACAACAATGGTTGAGGGGAACCAAGATTCAATACACGGTTGGTAGAGGTGCCCGCATTTAACATCTATCTATCTTTTTTTTTTTTTTTAAGCAAAAGACGAGGTGCAGAGGAGGTAGCCTGCTGCAACACCGTAATCTTATAATATTAGAAATAAAAAGAGTACAAAAAAGAGGGGAATTAAAGCCAAAGCCCTTAGCAAAAAGAGTAAAACAGGAAACCCAAAACAAAAAGAAACAAAAGAAAAGCATAAGGAACAACAACACACCAACGGGCTAGCGCAGGGGATGGTTTGAAGTACCTACCTTAAATCCTTTGTTTGCCTCGGTTTGTTGCTTCTTTAACCTGCTCTTTTCCTTTCTCGGAACCACCAACACACCAACATTTATCTATCTATAGTAAACTCAATAATTACCACACTTTGAGGGAAAAACCCTAATATATGTTAGTTTCTTTTTCGTAATAACATCTTAATATTTATTTTGTCAATAAATTTATATCTCGTATTATTCAGATATTAGTTGACAATGAGAACCATCTTTGCAACAAGCTTTAAGCATCTACAAGAGTGACTAACGATCAGAGCTATCTACTAGCTTTTATTTTAAAATGTTCAAATGAAAATCAGTGCTAAAAAACGGTACTCTTAAGTCTTAACCAATCCACTGGTTAATCTAGTTTTTTAGTACTACTATAATTGAACTGTATTCACTTGTAGTAAGACATGGTAAGATATAGTAACATGACTTCTATATATAATTTCAGTCATACATGTTTAGAAACTCGAATTATAAAAGCATCAAAACAATTAAATATTAATAAAAAAGTGTGTGATCATTACTCGATCAAAACTTAAAAGTAAAAAAATTATCTAGCGATTCTTTAACCAATAACCAATGTCTAAGAGCATTGGTTAACCAGACCCATATTTAAAACCCTATGGAAGGAAGGGTGTGTTTGGTTGGAGTTGTTTGCATAAACCAAAATAAGTTGAAAAAACCAATCTATTTTTGGCACCTGTTCTGTGTATATCTGCATGTTTGCAGAAATACTTCAATTGATCAAGCTTGCAACATCCTATCATTTGACCCAACAGCAAGAACAACCAATTTATATTTCTCTTCTTTGTCATCATAGGATGCATTGCTTTCTCTTTTCCACAACTCTCACAGTTTGGTATCACTGGATTCATCCATTCATCAGGTGCACGATCACACATCTCGTTCCTTCTTCCCTCTATGAACCTTGTCACTTTCTCAAAATTCTCAACCAAATCAAACTGAATGTCTTGTTGAAACTTACAGTCTTTGCACTCAAGAGTTCCAGAGATAGTCTTGAGTTTCAATACGGATAACAAGTGGTCAAGTGTGTGCACAACGGCACGTTTCGAAGTGGCCCACGGGAATGGCGGTGACACGGTCGCGCTCTTACTTAGTCGTCTCTTTTTCACAGGCTGGTGCTTTGGTAGAATACTTTGACGCCGTCCCAGCACCTTACTATTGGTAGTAGGAGGAGAAAGATCTTGTTCTTGTTCTTGTTCTTGATGATCGTGGAATGGTAATTCGGGAATTAGGGCAAGATTATTAGGGTTAGAGTCAAAAGTAGGAGGATGAGGAAGAGAAGTGATGAGTTCGGAATAGAAGAATGTTTTCGGATCAATAGGGCGTGTGGGGGGTGTTAATAGCGTGAATTCAAATGGTGGAGGCCTAGGGGGTGATGATGATGGTGAAGACCTAGGGGGTGTTAATGGTGGTGATGAAGATGGCGGTGAGAGTGTGAGCCATGATGCATCGACATACTTCTTCATCTTCTTGAAATTCAAGATTGTTTGTGTATCAACAGAAGATGATGATGCATCGATAATGTGATGATGAGGAGGAGCATCATCATCATGATCACAATGATTCATCATGTTTGAGTTATTGCAAATAATGAGTTGGGGTGGGAAGAAAGTGAAAGTAGAGTTTGTATGTATGCTGTGAATGAGTAATGGGATGATATATTTATACAGAGATTGGTAAAAAAAATAAAAAATTAAAAAAGATAAACCACGCCCTTCTCTATCATTTTATTTGTTTTGAGAGGCTCGGTGGTTTTGTTATATCTTTTTAAGTTTGAACATCTGGAATTCACTACTCCATACTATTATCATCTTCAAAGACAAAAATGTCCCCACTTAAAAGATTTTAAACTAAGGCTTTGTTTAGATTGATGGAACATAACGGAACAGAGCGGAACGGAATGGAATGTAATAGATAGTGCATTCCATTGTTTGGATATTTTATGATGGAGCGGAATAAATTTACCGTCCCATTGTTTGAATTGTTGACGGAATGGAATGAGTTATAACTATTTATTCCAATTTTACCCTTCTTTATATACTTTCTACTAAAATGATTATAAACTATATAATTATAATTATAATAAAAATTAGTTGAAGTCTTACGTTTTTCTAAGCAACCAAATACAATTTCATTGAGGAGCAAGGATTGATCTTGTTTCCATAGATACACAAATGAAACAAGGCAATCTCTAATCATTAGATGCAATAGCTCCATATCACACATAGCAGTAACAGTAACAGAGGGAATATGCCTTTTCACTTCTCGTAAATATAATATGATGCAATGAAATTGAAAAAACTGATTATCAATGATTATTAGTTATTAATGATAAAGTATTAAAAAGTGCAGCAAGCTTTTTCTTAAAACAAGAATTGTTTCTGTATTTGTATAATGAACAATTATCAGAACTGTTTCTATATTTTTATAATGATGAATTTTATAATCATGAACCAAGTATGTGCATATATAGCAGAAAAACAGAACTGAAAGTGAAGATTCGAAGGAACAAACATAACTAATGTAAAGAAGACGGGGATATATTTGTAATTTTGTATTTTGAAGAATAAATTAATTGAGGATTCCATCCCATTCCGCCCAAATTGGAGGGTAAGCAAAATGAGAGTAAGTGATGGAATACATACCATTGAGTTCCATTCCATCCCACCCTTTTAATTACTATCCAAACAATAGAATTTTAATTTATTTCATTCCATCCCATCCCATACCATCAATCCAAACATAGTAAAAATTAATTAAAGTGTTATTTTTCAAGTACGTCCTCCTCGCTGACTAATAGAATGAGAGCATGAGTAATGAGGTCCCCATCATTCAATACGTGTCATTTATTAGTGAAAGTTTCATGGGTCAAACTTTTTTTTTATAATTACTGCAAATAATAATTATTTATTTCCAATTTTTTAAAGATAAATCTATTTAAAAATCTTTTAATTTTATAAAAAAAGTTTTTCAAACCAAGCAATTGGTTAAGTGGTTAACGAGCTTCATTAAAGGACAAATTATTGAAAAGAACTGAGTTCGATTCAGTCAGATTTTACTTACTTTTCAAGGCAAACTATGAATTATCTTATTTTTCATAAGAACTAGAGCGTTAACAATTGAAATAGGTTTTGAAACCTTAAAAATTGTAAATATATGGGGAATTAGGTTTAGTTGATTTAGGATTTTATTTTTGATCCATATATTCGATTGTTGATTTTTGTTCGCTTCATTATATTAAAATTTAGAGAGTTGAAGATATCGACAAGGCATACCAATTACATATACAACATACGTCCACGACGTGGACGTGTTGTAGTATGACTCAAAATTTGATGGATTGAAAATATTGTTGCTAAAAATATAAAAGATTTGTTTCAAATATATTTTGTGCTGAAAATATATTTATGGACAATAAATATATTTTTGTATCGTATGATGGACGATTTGATGCAAATATATTTTGAAAGGGAATATTATATTTTTGATGCAAATATTCTTTCACTAAAGGAGAAAAAAGTATCTTCAGTGTAATATTCGTTCCAAATTTATAAGTTATATTTCTCAATAAATATAGACCATGTATCATAGCTAACAAGAGTTAAAAAAGACAACAACAAAACTAGGGTTTGTCTCTTGGCAACAAACACTAGGGTTTGAGGGTTGATTCACCTTGGAAAACACGTTGATTCACCTTGGAAAACACTATTAGGATTGAGTCTCTTGGGAAGAGATTGAGACTTTGGGTAGAATTAGGCGGGAGACTTATTCTTGTAACCCATTGATATCTCTTTTGTAAAATTACTCATCATTATAGTGGAACGGAGGGTTGCTCTCTCCCTCAGACTAGGTCAATTTGGACCGGTCAACAAATTCTTTGTGTTCTCTCTTCTTTTCTCTCGTTATTTTCTACTCTTGTTATTGATGTAATTTTTTTCATCGAATTCACAACAGGACGTATGTAAAACTACTTGGATTGTAAAAATAGTTTTATCTTTTTGTTCAAATGGAACTTTGTATTTCATATGGTACTTTTTCTTGTACCAAATGGTGTATCTCAAATGGTGTTCTTGCCGTGAAAAAAAAACCTTGTGGAATTCTGTTGTACTTTTTAGTGTTCAAAACTTCTCCAATTTCTATTTAGAGCTAAGATGGCATTTCCTATTTTTCTAAAAATGTTTATTTGTTGAAGAGTATTATTTATTTTTCATAAGTGATGCACTTTCTGTCTTTTTTTTTCAAAAACTTCATCTCTCTAGTGAGTCTATCATCAAAGAACTTCATAAGTCCAACCAAATGAGCTAAACTTCATTCGTAGCATCAATTCCTTTCTAAATTTTGGATATCTACATTTGCCAATCTGTTTAGAATCATCATCAATATTGTTTATTAAAAAAAAAACCTAGATAAGGATAAATTTGTTACGTTGTATCTCACTCCAGCCTGCCGTTTGATTTCCTTAGGAATAGGCAAACAAACTTCTATTGTACTCACTCGGTTATAACTTTTGCCAAAAAAAATTGTTTTAAAATGGATGTCGTTTTACATTTACAATACTAGTTTAATTTTTTTTCTCTCAACTTTACCTTTAATAAATACTCCAACTTTTCTCGCATAATTTTCAATGCAATTTAAGTTTGTATTATGTTTAATGATTATTTTATTCCATTATCTAATTTGTGTGCAAATGGCTAAAACGACACTAGTTTTAAAACGGAGGGGGTATTACTCTGCTTTGAATCTTTTTATCCGTCACAAATTGATTAAATTGTCCGGTTCCTTCCCCCAAAAGTTCGACCTATTGAAATGTATTGTTCAGTTCAAATTGTAAAACATTGATTTAACAGTTGATAGAGTGGGGTTATTACGAGTTAGTTTGATAATTTCGGGGGAAGAACATGGAGTTGGAGTGATAGTCACAAGTTCAACTCTCTACACTAAATAACAACAATTCATATTGTGATATTTCCAAAATATAAATTATATTGAGTACTGCTACATGTCAACATCAAAATTATAGAGTAATTAATAATGTTCATTGAATTTGAAATACACACTAACACAACCAGGAATCTAAACAATGTCAGAACATGAAACCTAATTAACTTGAAATTTTGTAGGGAAAACCCTTCAAATAAAACCTAACATATATCAGAGATACTGTACTGATCAAGATCAAACCAAAATTTTAACAAAATATTGAATTTGTAGTACTCTATGGGAGGAGGGGTGTGTTTGGTTGGAGTTGTTTGCATAAACCAAAATAAGTTGAATATATCAATCTATCTTTGGCACCTGTTCTGTGTATATCAGCATGTTTGCAGAAATACTTCAATTGATCAAGCTTGCAACACCCTATCATTTGACCCAACAGCAAGAATAACCAATTGATGTTTCTCTTCTTTGTCATCAATGGATGCATTGCTTTCTCTTTTCCACAACTCTCACAGTTTGGTACCATAGGATTCATCCATTCACCGGGTGCACGATCACACATCTCGTTCCTTCTTTCCTTAATGAACCTTGGCACTTTCTCGAATTTCTCAACCAAATCAAACTGGAAGTCTTGTTGAAACTTGCAAAATTTGCATTGAAGAGTTCCAGAGATAGTCTTCAATTTCAATTCAGATAACAAGTGGTCAAGGGTATACAGGGTTGCGCGTTTTGAAGTTGCCCATGGGAATGGCGGTGGTACTGTCTTGCTCTTCGCAAGTCTTCTCTTTTTCCTTGGGCAAGACGGTGGTGGAATACATTCACGCCGTCCCAGCACCTTGCTAATACAATTAGGAAGAGAAAGATAAGGAGAGTCTTCTTGATGATCATGATAATCTTTTGATGATGAAATATGGAGTGATTTGGGGATTAGGTCATGAGAATGAGAAGAAGGTTGTTGATGAGTTGGAGAGATGAGTTGGGAATAAAAGAATGTTTTTGGATCAATAGGGCAAGTTGGTGTTAACGGCGTGTATTCAAAGGGTGGAGGCCTAGGTGGTGACAGTGATGGTGATGATAGTAATGGTGATGATGATGGCTGTGAGAGTGAGCGTGTAAACCATGATGCATCATCAAGCGCATCAGTGCCATGGTTGTTAATCATCTCTGAGCCTGAGTTGCTTTTGTTTCTTCTCTGAATTAGTAAGACTTATTTGGGCAAGGCACCAAGAAACTCAAACAAAGAAAGGAAGATTATAATGATGTGTCACACACTTCCCAGCTAGGGTTTTGGATATGGCTGATTTATTTTCAGAAAAGAATCCTTAATTCTAGAGTAAGAGAAAAAATTGACTGAAAAATAAAAGGAAGGCCGTTGAGTGAGTATAGGAATGGAAGTTAGTATTAGAATCTACTCGTAATACTCCCTCTAAGTGTTGTTTAGAAAAAAAAATTCTTTATATTTTCTATTTAAAGAGCAAGGACCAAAAATAAAATAATTTTTTTTGCAAGGACCATAATCAAACAAAAAAAAACATGGACTAAAACAAAAAAGTGAGCTCCTTAGTGTGACTTCTTTACATATTTCAACCAATATTTTTTGTGAAACTTCTTTGCACAACACTACATACTAGTGTGACTTCCTTAAAAGAAACAATACTAGTGTGAATTTAGATATTGTGAACATTTCACAATTACACAATCACTCTCCCTAAAAAAGTACACAGTCACTCATTCACGATTTGTTTTATCCTGTGCAAAAACTTTTTTATGAGTCACTTTATTACTCTCGTAAGAGAGAAGAACTTCATTGAATTTGCAATTTTATTGAATGAATCAGAATCAATTAAAGAGGCCAAAGATGGATTCCTTTATATAACAAGGACTAGCTGATAAATAACACTCGTTGTTGCCTCAGCCATTATAAAAATTTGGATTGGATACTTGAGTAATTTACTTTTGCATTAGAAGAAGGAATCATTAATTTACAAAAGGAAAAACAGAAAAATTATGACTAATAAGAGACCAAATCTTTTTAGCATATATTCTAGAGTTGTTTGCATGGGTGCACGACGATCATGCATTTTGTGCCTATTCTCCTTGATGAACTTTGTCACTTTCTTGAACTTTTCAACCAAATCAAATTGAATGTCTTGTTGAAACTTACAGAATTTGCAAATAAGAGTTCTAGAGATAGTCTTCGATTCCAATGCAGGTAACTAGTGGTTGAGTCTGTGCACCCTGGCACGAACCCCAGTTGCCAATGGAAATGGGTTTGTTATCAAGTTATCTTTCACAGGGCTCCTTAGTCTTCTCTTTTTCACGGGGCTAGACAGTATTGGTAGAATACTTTGAGGTTTGGTGATAGGATTATTAGATGGTTGAGAAAGATCAGAAACATGATTTTGTTCTTGATGATAATCTTGGACTAATTTGGGGATTATATCAGGATGAGAGTCAAAATAAGTAGAATGAGGGATGAGTTGGGAAATACGCGACTTTTTTGCTTTTGGTTATTGTTGTTTTGTTTTAATCCCCTACAAAATTTAATCAATAGATGGAGCCGGCAGTGTAAGTATGTTGCTGCTAAATTCTATTTTGCAGAATTAGCATTTGGCAGCAACCAATCACATTGGTGTATGTTTGTTGAAACAGTGAAAGGTGTTGAATTTGAAATATTAGTACTCCTATTGTATGGTGAAGTGCAGGACTGAACCGTTTGAGGATTTTGATGTTTCTCAATGTTAGCTCCTTTTTTGGCAAAGTAATTGATGTCATATTCTTGTTTAGTTTTGTGGTGAGTGAACGATGCTACAAGGGATGTGGTCTTGTATTTAATTGTCTCATATACTCGGCCTTGTCCTGTTTTGCTATGCCTTGGTGTGTTGTCGAGGTATTGTATGAGTTATGGAAATTTTGTTGGCTAGAGAGCATTTGAGTTATGGAAATTTTGTTGGCTAGAGCATAATTGTGCAGCAACCACAAAAATCAGTTCAAGACAGTAAGTGGAGTTTCTGTCACAATTGAATCCTGATGTGGAGGGCTACAAAGTGCATGGCGGTAATGCATACTATAGTTTTGAGGTGTTTTGACAGAGATGCAGCAGCAGCACCGTGTCTCGGTCTACTAAGTCCGAATACCTAGTACGGATGTGATAAGATATGGATACGTTAATTTTTTAAAATTCAAGATAGAACCTATATACGTTAACAATTTTTTGATAATGAGTTTTTTTTTTATTATATTTCAATGTATAATCTTTTCTTTTTATTTCCCTTTTTGCAGTTAACTCTAGGCTATAAACTCTGATGTTTGAGCTACACTTTACATTACTGAAATCCAATGCTTATTCATCAACCAATTCTTGCCCATTGAGAAGGATATATATTTTTATATAATTAAAAAAAAGAATATGACAGTAACTGGTATAGACAAACTTAAGGTGAAGTATTAGAAAGTTGAAACAATTTACTAGCTTCACTATCTCAATTCAAAGATAATTAATTAAAACGATTTTTTTCTTATGCATAAAATAAAATTGTAATTCTGTGTACATTTTAGAAAAACTCGAGCAAGCAACATTGGTTTAGTCTAACAGAGGGGTTAGTCTCCCACAATTGTGGCAAACCAAGATATCAAATCGCTATTGATAGAGATGCCTACATTTAATGTCTCATAGTACCCCAAATTAGATTACCTCACTTAGAGGGAAAAATCCTAATATATGTTGTAAATAATCTACGGGCGGTGTAAGTGCAACGATCCAAATCTCTAACAGATGGGTTGATTGAACATTTGGAGTGGATAATAGGAACGTGTCCTTGCCCATGAAGTATCTCTTACGTTGTTAAACGACCCAATTTGAACCCGATCCTATCCTAAAATGCTACGAGATACAAATAAAAACTCCAGCTCAATTCAACCGTGTAAGAAAACTCATTTTTTTTGTTGGAGTTTAGAAAACGCATTTGACATGTGTTTATTGTGTAAATCGTTTGCTAATTGCTATGAACTAGGGATTATTACAGGAATGAAATCAGTTGACAATGAGAAACATCTTTGCAACAAGCTTTAAGCATCTAAAATACAAGAGTGACTCATGACCTGAGCAGTCTATTAGCTTTTATTTTAAAATAACAATACTCTTAACAATTCCATTGGAAGGAGCTGCTTAAATATTTGATTAATGATAAGCATGATAAATCACTTACTTATCTTAGACATTTTTTAAGGAAACAAAGTGAGACCATTTCTCAGGTGATTAATGGAATGACTGTTTATCTAGTTTCAGTAGTAGTAATTTCAGTCATACACATTTATAAATTCAAAATATAAAGCAAAATTCCAATTAGAGTGATATCAACTGCCGAGACTGAGAGATGTACGCCATTAATCAAAGTAACAATGTTCATTAAAATAAAAATGGACATAACCACGCATGAAAGAATTAATCAAAAAGAAAAGTAAAACCTAACACATGACAAACTTAAAATGAGGAAGAAAACAAATAAACCGCCACCATCAAGCATCCAGAGATACTGATCGAAATCAAGAATTCAAGATCAAACCAAATAAACAAATTCTAAAAACAAAAGATAATGAATTCGTAGTACTCTATGAAAGGAAGGGTGCGTTTGGTTGGAGCTGTTTGCATAAACCAAAATAAGTTGAATATATCAATCTATTTTTGGCATCTGTTCTGTGTATATCTGCATGTTTGCAGAAATACTTCAAATGAACAAGCTTGCAGCACCCTATCATTTGACTCAACAGCAAGAACAACCAATTTATATTTCTTTTCTTTGTTATCAATGGATGCATTGCTTTCTCTTTTCTACAACTCTCGCAGTTTGGTATCACTGGACACATCCATTCACCTGGTGCACGTTCAAACATCTCGTTCCTTCTTTCCTCTATGAACCTTGTCACTTTCTCAAAATTCTCAACCAAATCAATCTGAATGTCTTGTTGAAACTTACAGAATTTGCATTCAAGAGTTCCAGAGATAGTCTTCAATTTCAAATCAGATAACAAGTGGTCCAGTGTGTGCACGGTTGCGCGTTTTGAAGTTGCCCATGGGAATGGTGGTGGTACTGTCAGGCTTTTCGTGAGTCTTCGCTTTTTTGCTGGGCCAGATGGTGGTAGAATGTGTTCACGTCGTCCAAGCATCTTGCTAGTGGTAGAAGGAGGAACAAGCGAAACAAGATCTTGTTCTTGTTCTTGATGATAATCTTTATGGAATGATTTGGGGATGAGGGCAAGATTATCAGGGTCAGAGTCAAAATTAGGAGGATGATGATGATTGGTGATGAGTTTGGAATAGAAGAATGTCTGTGGATCAATAGGGAGACGTGTGGGGGGTGTTAATGGCGTGTATTCAAATGGTAGAGGTCTAGGGGGTGATGATGCTGTGTCTTCAGATGGTAAAGGCTTAGGGAGTGGTGGTGGTGAAGATGGCTGTGAGATTGCATCATCATTACATGAAAGTGCAGCATGATCACCATAGTTCATCATCTTTGAGTTATCACTGATGAGTTGTTTCTTCTTTCTTTCCATGGAATTTGTTGATGGTAAGAGTGAGGGTATGGTATCAAGAAAGTGAAAGAAGAGTTTGTATGTTGTGAATGAATAATTGGGATGATAGAGATTTTCTTTTGACAGATACTTATATAGAGAGATTTTTTTCAACACCTCTATCAGTTTATATGTTAACTAACCATCTACTCAACTGATTTGAAAATTTGAATGTTTGGACACTATTATCATCTTCAAAGACAAATATATCCCCACTCAAGATAATTACATAAAATAAAAATGATTTTTTTTTAAAGACAGTAAAAATGAATTAAAGTGTTATATCTTTTGTTGTGATATTTTTTTTGGTGACAGAACAATAAAATACTATTTTATGCATTCGGAAGTGTAAAATTAGGAGAGGAAATATGAGATAGTAGTATTGAAGAGAAAATTGGTATTTATTTGGAAGTTAGTGGCGAAGTCTCTCATTCAAATCAAAGTTGAGTATCATAAATTTTACTTGCCCCACTTAAAAACATAAAAATGAATTGTCAAAAAATTTACAATTAAAGATTCTCGATAAGGCTCATGTGATAAACAATTGCTAGCAACGGTAAACCAGTTGCCAGATGAGTTTATTGAACCATTTGTATTGGAAGGTAGTAAAGTTATTAGATACTAAGCCTTAACATAGTTACTTGATATGCAAGCCAGCTGTCTTTTGTACATTAGAACCAGACTTAACTGTTAAACTAACTCTAGTTACAGTTAGTTATGATTGGTTAAGGGTTGTTACAATTAGTTAGAGATTTCTCCTTTACACACACTATATATACTTGTAATTATTTCCTTTGTAATCATTCAATAAAATGTTGATTCATTTTCTCTCTATACTTGTAATTTCCTCTATATGGTATCAGTGAACATTGTTCTTCCGCATTCATCGTAATTTTCTTTTTCTCTTTCCTTTCTCTTCTTCTTCTTTCCTTTTTCCATGGAAGATCCTTCGAGTTCTTAAGCGTGCTATTCTTGTCTCCCCTCCTCTCATCGGTAGCAATTACCAGTCTTGGAGCAAATCCCTTAAGCGTGCACTCCTTGCCTAGTACATGATTGTTGCCTTTTGGAAAAGGATGTATCTGTATTTGGAATTTTAGTTCAACTACTATGAAAACTCGGTACTAGTTATGAATGATTTCAAGTAGGGGTGGCAATTAGATCCATGAAATCCATATCCATCCGATCCATCCACTATAAAATCCGTCCAATCCATCCATAAAATATTTTTTATTTTTAATGGATTGTATCAATCCATCCATTAAACAATATGGATGGATCTAGTCCATCCAATTCATTTTAAAGATCCAATGAATAACTTTTTATTGTTTATTTTTTATCCAATGGATCATTTGAACCATATTTTTCTAGTGCACTTTTTTCTTCATATTTTTATATTAATTTTTAATTAAATAATTTAATATATAAATAATTTAAACGAAAAACAACTTATTAAGATATCTTTTTAAAAAAAGCTTATTTGAAACAACTTATTTATGGCAAACAGCTTATTAGGATCTCATTTTCAAAAACAACTTATTTGAAACAGCTTATTTATGCAAAATAGCTTATTAGGATCTCTTTTAAAAAACAACTTATTCAAAACAGCTTATTTATGGAAAAACAACTTATTAGGATCTCTTTTTCAAAAACTGCTTAATCGAAACAACTTATTTATGCAAAACAACTTATTAGGATCTCTTTTTATAAAAAACAACTTATTCAAAACAACTTATTTATGGAAAAACAACTTATTAGGATCTCTTTTTCAAAAACTGCTTAATCGAAACAACTTATTTATGCAAAACAACTTATTAGGATCTCTTTTTATAAAAAACAACTTATTCAAAACAACTTATTTATGGAAAAACAACTTATTAGGATCTCTTTTTCAAAAACTGCTTAATCGAAACAACTTATTTATGCAAAACAACTTATTAGGATCTCTTTTTATAAAAAAACAGCTTATTCAAAATAGTTTATTTACGAAAAAGAAATTATTAGGATCTCTTTTTCGAAAACAGCTTATTCGAAACAGCTTATTTATGCAAAACAGCTTATTAGGATCTCTTTTTAAAAAAACAGCTTATTCGAAAAAACTTATTTATGAAAAAACAACTTATTAGTATCTCTTTTTCGAAAAACAACTTATTCAAAATAGCTTATTTATGGAAAATAGCTTATTAGGATCTCTTTTTTCAAAAACGGCTTATTCGAAACAACTTATTTATGCAAAACAGCTTATTAGGATCTCTTTTAAAAAACAGCTTATTCAAAACAGCTTATTTATGGAAAATAGCTTTTTAGGATCTCTTTTTTCAAAAACGGCTTATTCGAAACAACTTATTTATTAAAAAACAACCTATTAGGATCCTAATAAGTTGTTCTTCATAAATAAGTTGTTTCAAATAAGCCTTTTTTTTTATAAAAAGAGATCATAATAAGTTGTTTTCCATAAATAAGCAATTTTGAATAAGCTGTATTTGAAAAAGATATCCTAATAAGTTGTTTTTCATAAATAAGTTGTTTTAAATAAGCTGTTTTTTATAAATAAAAAAAGATCTTAATAAGTTGTTTTCCATAAATAAGTTGTTTCGAATAAGCTGTTTGTGAAAAAGAGATCATAATAAGTTGTTCTTCATAAATAAGTTGTTTTCCATAAATAAGCTATATTTGAAAAAGATATCCTAATAAGTTGTTTTTCATAAATAAGTTGTTTTAAATAAGCTGTTTTTTATAAAAAAAAAGATCCTAATAAGCTGTTTTCCATAAATAAGTTGTTTCGAATAAGCTGTTTTTGAAAAAGAGATCCTAATAAGCTGTTCTTCATAGATAAGTTGTTTAAAATAAGCCTTTTTTTTTATAAAATGAGATCCTAATAAGTTGTTTTCCATAAATAAGCTATTTTGAATAAGCTGTATTTGAAAAAGATATCCTAATAAGTTGTTTTTCATAAATAAGTTGTTTTAAATAAGCTGTTTTTTTATAAAAAAAGATCTTAATAAGCTGTTTTCCATAAATAAGTTGTTTCGAATAAGCTGTTTTTAAAAAAGAGATCCTAATAAGTTGTTCTTCATAAATAAGTTGTTTAAAATAAGCTGTTTTTTTTATAAAAAAGAGATCCTAATAAGTCGTTTTCCATAAATAAGTTGTTTTTAATAAGTTGTATTTGAAAAAGATATCCTAATAAGTTGTTTTTCATAAATAAGTTGTTTCGAATAAGCTGGTTTTTTTTTTTTTTTTTTATAAATAGAGATGCTAATAAGCTATTTTCCATAAATAAGTTGTTTCGAATAAGCAGTTTTTGAAAAAGAGATCCTAATAAGCTGTTTTTTATAAATAAGTTGTTTCAAATAAGCTTTTTTGAAAAAGAGATCCTAATTATTTAATTATAAATTAATATAAAAATCTGAAGAAAAAAAATGTACTAAAAAAAATATGGTACAAATATATTAAACTGGTTCAAATAAGTTGTTTTGTATAAGTTGTTTTTAAAGAGATTGTAATAAGCTGTTTTGCGTATAATAAGTTGTTTTGCATGAAATAAGTTGTTATGTATAAGTTGTTTTTTAAAATGAAATTGTAATCAGTTGTTTTGCATAAAATAAGTTGTTTTTAATAAGTTGTTTTTTAATAAACAATTTATAAAGATAAGTTATTTTTCATAAAAAATTATTCATTTTGGTATTTTATTTTATAAAATTAAAAAAAAATGTGGATGGATTGGATATCCATCCATTAAAAAACTAAAAATGGATGGATTGGATGAATTTTTTTTTTAATGGATTGGATTGTATTGGATTATTTTAAAAAAATTGAGTGGATTGTAAAGGGACCATGGATATTTTTTTATCCATCCATTTACATCCAAATTCATATCCATCCAAACCATCCATTTGCCACCCCTACACCAATCACAACATATTTTGTTTAGAATTCTGCTATTGCATCTCTTCTCATCATGTTTTCAAGGGGAAGTGCCAATGCCATGATGCCACCACAGATTTTGAAGCCAAGAAGACCAAGTTTTCCTTAATATACCTAGGCAAACTTGCATTTTCTTCTTTATTTTTATTCCCATCTAATTGATATCTAGAGGAAAGTAATCATGAGTTGGAAGATGGAGCTTGCCTTTGCTTTCTAGTTCTTTTACAAGGGATGGTGCAGTTACTTGTTGAAGTTCCTTGCCCGATTACTAATAAAATTCTTACAGTGGTAATTGAGACTCATTTTGTTCTATATTTCATCTTTTGGGATGGTTGCTTTAGTTTTTTTTTTAGGGGGGTTCCTTTAATTTTTACTATTTCAACATTTAGAGGGCTGTATAAACTCCAACTTTATTGGTTATGTATTTGAGGGCTACCTTGGAACTCAAGTTATGGTTTAACTGATTCTGTATTTAGTAGTTCCTTCAGTTCTCTATTCACCAGCTCTGATATCAGTATGCTTTTGGTGAGGGAAATATAGAAGTTTTTCAAGTTGAAAAGCTAAAGTGTATATTAAGGTAGCTCATGGCAAGTTATATGCTTGCAATACAACAGTGATGTTTCCAATGGCTGTTCACTGAAAGTGAAATTGTAAAGATTATAACGTTCACGAATAGGAAGGGGGAACTGAGAGGAATCCATCAGTTAAGGAATTATGTTCATGCTGGAAAAGATTGTCATTCTAGATTCTTCACGAATAAGATTTCTTCTACTTGTTTTTGAATGCATGATTTTCATTAATCAATGAACGTTGATTGAACAAAAACTCCAAATTCAAAGCAAAATCTGTGACTGCATATTCGTTAGGCGTTCTGTCTGAATTGTTGCAGTATTGATCAATGATCGATTTTGAGTGCAGTTGATGTGTTTAGGAGTTGTATAAAGGTTTTCCTAGAACCAGATATGCTGTTATGGACAATTTTTGGTTGTTCATAAATGAGAGAGATAATATTCTAATAGAGAGAATAAAACTATAACTAACTATTCTATCAAACTAATTTCTTCATTCATTCATTTCATAATGATTACAATGACCACTACATTATTTATATCATTGTCATTCCAATGACTCATCACAAAGGATCTCTCTAGATCCTTCTATTACATTAGACTTATCTTGGGTCATTACATATGCAGAAGACTTATCGCGGACGATTGTCTATTGGGAATGCTGGTCTTTGCTTTGGTGGGATGCATGAAGTGATTCAATTTAATGTGTCGGTTTCCCTTAATTTTGTACGAGTGTAGGGGTGCCAACAAAAATTTACGTCGGTACTATAAAGTTTTTTGCTTTCCATAATCTGCTGAGGGAACTAATGGGTTTAATGTCTGCAACCTGTAATGTGGGCTTTTTATAACCAGATACTCATTGTAGAATTTAACTTGTTGTGGTGTAATTCTATTTTCTGTTCTTGGTGCTTAAATTTGAGACAATAATATACAATGTGCTCGGGTCTGCATTTCTTACAATCAATGTGTCCAAAGGGGTGATAAGTTCAGTTTTGAAACTCCACTTAATGTTCCACATTATCGTTAGTTTTGGCATATGGTGATATCCAAGACAAACTGCTTTCAGAAGTAGGAAATCCACTCAATGTTCCACTTAGGGTACGTTTTGACGGATGATTTCCGAGGGGATCATGAGAGGCAAGGATTTCTTTTTCTTTTTCTTTTTTAAATTAAGGACACTATAAAAAATTTTTGAAATGTTATATCATCATTTATCATATTATTCTTTCAATTTTTAAAAACCCTTAATGTTCTTGTCTCTCTAATGAGGAATTGTGGTCCTAAATCCAAAGAGGATGTTCTGCCTTTAGTCATACACACAAGGACTGTACTGGCCTCTTCCTCCCCTAATCTGTCTCTATCCGTACAAATATTAAACAAAAAACTGTAAAACTTTACACAAAATAATAATGAGACTTGGATATTGTGAACATATAATAAGTACCAAATCACTTATTCGCCATTTGTTTTATCTCATGCGCAACTTCTTTTGTGAATCGCTTTGTCAAGTGTCACGAACTAGCTTGACTTTAAAACATCATCATTCTAGCATTCACTTGTGTTATCTTATATTATTATACTAAAACAAACTAGCTCCTTTAAACTTATGGGTCCGGGGCCCTGGTTAAAGAATCCAAAAGTAGAAAAAACTGTTTTAAAAATATAAATTGTTACTTTTGACCACTAATTATTACACTACTTTTTAATAAAATTTTGCTTCTTTTGAATATTTAACCAATGTCCCAGATGCACCGATTAACATTCTTCTAAACTTATTATATATTCTTGAGGAATATATATGCACTGCTCTATCTTTACAATGAAGCTCTATGCTACAGCCAGCTATACTTTTTGTGAAAAGAAGATGGACGGTTATAAAGCAAGCACCAAGGCATATGCCTCCAAAAAGTTAAACCAATAATCACTTCTGAACAAACGGGGTGGTATTTTATTTGTTACATATATATTCTACAACTTTTTTGGTACTAAAAAGTAAAAACCGTGTACAAAAGTGCCGCACGATATAATTAACACCATATTAGTATAGAAAGAAAGATAATAATTGAGATACTATCAAATAATGGGAGATTATTGAGATTTTCCAAACACTTCTAGATTTGGATTTAAAAAACTTTAAAACGGTAATTAATCACCCGTTGTGATGAGAAATGGCATTGCTCTTGGGAGAAATTAGGCCAATGCTTATGCAAAGATAGTTTCTACTTTCTACCAATTAAACTAAAAAATCTCATCAAAAGCTACTGCTTCACTTGCTACACATTCGCATTTACATTAATTAAATTACTACCTAATTCAGACTCAAAGCATACAAAAACACCAACAGTTTATTTTCCTCTTCAATTAGATCATATTTGTTTTCTTTGATTCAGCAGCACCAGATCCAATTGGTGAAGCAGTTTCTGGCCAAATTTGTGCAGTCTTCACCTTTGATATGCTTGCCATTACGCTCAGTGGAGTTACATCGCCAACTACTGTGACCTTCTTGGCTGCAAAGTCTATGTTGAAGGACGTAACCCCTGCCCATTTAATTACCAATACAAAAAGAATTATTGAATGTTAAATGTAAACAAAGTTAAACAATAAAACGCTAACATAAACATGGTTATTTCATTTCGAGAAATCGATCAGTCCATTTACTAATTAAGTACTCATTCGTGTCTCATTTTAATCGCCGCTTTAAAGTTGTGCTCACTTCCTAAAGAAATGATTAGTTGGATTAATTTTAATGGTAAAATTAAAATCATTTGCTAAAATATTAAAATATTGTATTGGTATTATAAAACGACAATTATTTTGAAACAGTGAAAAAATATATTACCTTTGTCCTTCAATGTAGGTGGATGATTAACATGAATTTTATTACTGGTTTTTTGCAAAATATTCTTCAATACCATTTGATTTATGGCTTGAATTAGAAAAAATGAAGAAAGAGGCTATGATTTGCATACCTTGCATTCTGGAGAGATGTTTCCTGACCTTCCCTTCACAACCTTTACAGTGAAGAGAAACCCTCAACACCACAACCTGCAACAAAATTCACACCAAACACGATGAAAAAACACTCAAGTCCATTGTCTATACTATACAATGAAAAACTTGTTTACACACAGGGAGAAAGAGATACTGACCTGGTTTGTAGAATCAGACTTTGGAACAGAAGAGCTTGAGTACTGTTTAGATGAATGTTTATCTTCATCTTCATTAAGCACTTGAGCATTCTTTTTGTTATTATCAACCTTAGTTAAACCCAAAACAGAGTCATAATCTACTACACCATCCAAAGAAACTGTGTCACCAAGCAAATATCTTGATGAAGTAGGAGGAGTGATTAAATCAGAAGGTGACTTAACCCAACTCCTTCTTAGAATACTATCAACCGGTTTTGAAGAGTAATTGTTTGCAATATGTTCAGTAACTTTTTCTGTTGTAGTAGTACTTTTCTTCTTCTGATCATGAGTACTCTTTGTTGCATTTTTCTTTTTCTTATCACTAAGCTTTGAAGTAGTGTTTCTCTTGGTCTTTTCATGGACATGTTTAGGGTTGATGGGTGAAGGAGAAGGTGAACTTGGAGCAGTGACAGTGAGATCTCTTGCTGGAGTTCTTTTTGGATCTTTGATGATGGGGTTGTGGCGATCAATGGCTCTACCACCAAAGTGATTAATGGTCTTGGAAGAAGAAGAAGAAGAAGAAGCATGATTATTAGTGTTAAGACATATGGCTGTTGAGGCTTGTGATGCACAGAAGATTTCAATGCCTTTCATTTTTTGGAATATGATCAGTTAGAAGAATTGATGGTTTGGTTAGAGATTCTGTAGTGAATGAAGATATAAGAAAGGTTGGTACTACTGAAAGAGTGCTTAATGGAGAGAAAGAGATAGGTATGGAAGTGGAAAATTCAGAATTCAATTTAGATTCTTTGTTTAAGTAGAGTTTAATTGGCATATGTACTGTGAAGGCAAGTGTAAATTAGTTTTATACTTGCATTTTCAACCCACTTTTTTATTATTCATGTTATACAATTAATTTTAAATGCAATTAGAGAATTAGGGGGACGTGGGAAAATTATGTTTTCATTTAATCTCTGAAAAAATTGTTTATCCCAAATGTGCATAGCGTTTAAATATGTTTAAGTATACTCCCTCCGTTTTTAACTATAGCAAAATTGACTTTTTATGGATTCATATATCATTAATTAAATGAACCTAAAAAATTAAATTTGTTTATAATTAAAAACTTAACGACTATGTGTAAAAGAGAACATAATTTAACTTTGATTTTTTTTGGTTAAAAAGTGCTAAATAATAACACAAAAATGACAAGAATGAAACGTGTCATAATCTTTATAAGGTAAATGTTACTTCTACATTTGGCGGAATCAATCACATTGGTAGATACACATAAAAGACTCTGCAATTGCACTTAGCTTGTGTGTTTATAAGCCTTTCAATAGATATCTATTTCCATCCATTACCCACATTAGTATAAGATAAGACAATTTTATGATAAAACCGAACATAACAGAGTGACTTTTATGAGATACAACCAACACTTTTATTGCTTTCAAGAGCGAAATAACTACACTGAACTTGCCTTAACCCAATATTTGTTTCCATTATAAGAAAGAAAATAAAACCAATACAATCACTATTCCCTAGAAAACACGTGAACTTTATTTTACATATGGTTAAAAGGTTTACTGTATAGTCTTCCTCAATTTCTATCTAACAACAGGAAATATGTGAACATTTTTGTCTCATATTCATATAACTGTAGTTACGTAACATAATCCTGTAGTTTATAAAATTTTAATCCCAATTTTTTTATATATTTATAGAAAAATGTATACATATTCCACGACATAAGAGTACTATTGTTTTTCACGGGTGTCTATTTGTGAAATGTTTGTAATTATTACTGCTGTTAAATATTTCAGAACACTATATAGTAATCATTTCTCATTTCTGAGTGCAACATATGCATACGGGTGCAGACATGTCTTGTCTTGGATTGACGTGAAATTCCAGCGACATGAATTTCCGTTTGAAGCGCTGGCTTGAAGTGAAAGGATGAAAATATTGCTGGCACAAAACACTGTGAATCTGCATGCTTGTTGGGCATGGCTTATGAATACAGTACTAGCACTTACCAAGCCCACTTGATAGTGTACCAAGGTGTCTTAAAATCCTTTTTAGAATTGAAAATTTGGTTACATTCTACAAATTAATTGATTGCGAGTATTCGAGTTTGATTTTTGACTGAAATAATATTCTCTTCAGTCTTATATATAAAAGATAGATGGATTATTGACGTTGATGTGTCCGGTCTAAATTTTGAATCATATATATCAATTTTTGTTGATCCAACTTTCTCTTATATATAGAACTAGAATAACTGTTTCATCATATTTTATTTACTTTTCAACTTGAACTCCAAATTACATATCACTTTTCCGTTGGAAATTAAACTAGGAAAGCATCAAACTAGCTAGCATAAACATTTGATCCTAGTGGCACATGAATTATGCAACTTGAAAACAATAAAGGCATTCTTGAGGAGAATCAAAACACTGCATTATTGAGAGATTCTAATGGAACAAATTCGGGCCAGTTGGAATTTTGCTTTCCTGTGGATGGATGAGACGCAAAGCCACTTTCTTTCTCTCTTACCATCATCATCTAAGAACAAAAAAATGTTCCTCCATAGCTCCATAGGAATCAGATGCTTCTATAGCTTTCTTCCTTCTCTTTTCCTCTTTACTTTGCGTTCCTTATTCCATTTTTAAACGATAACGAAAATTCTCTTATCACTTTTTCCCTTTATTCTAGTTTGGCTAAATTGCATTTTCTGTCCTTAACTTTTAAGTAATATCGCTTTGGTTCCTTAACTAAAATTTGATTTATTTTGGTTCTTTAACTTCTCTCCGTTACACATTTTGGTCATTTCCGTTAGTTTTAATTCCAAAACGTTATGTTTTCTTCATTTTCTTCTAGAATTTCTGCGATTCTTGTTGTTGAAAATTGATGAAGATGATATGAAGATGAAAAAAAGGAGAAGAAGATGAAAAAAACCTAACATTTTTGAATTAAAACCAACAAAAAGGACCAAAATGTGTAACGGAGGAAAGTTAATGGACCAAAATAAATCAAATTTTAGTTAAGAGACCAAAACGATACTACCTAAATAGTTAAGAGACCAAAAATACAATTTAGCCTTATAGTTTTCTTCAATTTCAGTCCAAAAGCTTTTAGATTTGCGGATGCGAACCAAAAGTGTCATAGTAGGAAGGAAACTCAATTTGAATCAAATAAGGTAACTACTGTCACTAAACTGTTTTAATTAAGATGTTGACTTGTCAAATTAAATTGAACCCAACATAAAAAATGGAAAGAAAAAAAAAATGCTAAATACCATTAATTATAAAAAGCTTAAATATGATTTTCGTCCCTGTAATTTAAGTCAGTTTTGATTTTTGTCCCTGAAAAGAAAAATTGAAAACCTTTCTTGCAAAAAAAAAATTGTTTGAAAAGGTCCCTAACCCCACTTCTTTGCTGATTTGGCATGGTTCTTGCCACATGGCAGTTGCTGACTGTGCAACTTTGGTCATGTGACGCTGACATAGCAGTCCACGTCATTATAACTTCAATTTTTTTATTTAATTCTGAAAATATTTTTTAAAATAAAAAAATCATAAAAGAAAATTCCAAAAAAATTTCAATTATATAATTTTTAATTTTTTAAAAATATAGAGAAATAAAATTGGAAATTAGTTTTTTTTTTAATTTGGATATAAATGTTTGAAAATTAAAATATGAAAAAAAAATTAAAATTATATAATCTTAAAATTTTCAAATTAAAAAAAATAATTTTCACTTTTTTGTCAAATTTTTTATTTTAACAGTTTTTTTAAGAATTTTTTTATGATTTTTAATTTTTTTTGGATTTTTAAAAATAATTTTTAGAATTTTTTTAAAAAATTATATTTTAATTATGTGGACTGCCACATGGCCAAAGTTGTACAGTCAGCAACTACCACGTAGCAAGAACCATGCCAAATCAGATCATAAGTGGGGTCACGGACCTTTTTCAAACAATTTTTTTTTTGCAGGGACATTTTTCAAATTCTGTTTTTTTTAGGGACAAAAATCATATTTAAGCCATCATAAAATATTAACGAAGCAAGCACATATCCATTTGATAATACTCTCTTAAGTATAAAATCATCTCATCTTTTAGGAACAATTTCGGCTTGGTTACAAGCATTTGAACATTATTTGATGTTATGTCACTTTTCATATTTAATTATTTTTTTAAGTGTATTTTATATTTGATTAATTTTGACTTTTTTTCAAAATAATTTTTTGACTTATAAAAGGCCGATTAAAACATGTTACCATGGGTCCTTGTCCCCGTGAGCATAGCTCAGTTGGTAGGGACAATCCATTATTATATGCAGGGGTCGTGATTCAAACCTCGGACACCCCACTTATTCACTTTAAAAAGTGAATTCCAGCCACTAGGCTACCTGACCAAAAAAAAATATTATCATGGATACTGAGATCTTGTTTACTTTGTGAAATATTTATTAGCTGACAATAAGATATAAAACTCTTGAAATAAACAATTGTGAGGGAGAGAAAATGAAAAAGATATGTAGATCATTCTTTGTGTACACCCTTTTGTACCACGGCTGAGGTGGTAGGGGTAATTTAGTAGTTTCACCTCACTATCACTCTCTTCTTTTTTCCTTCATTCTCACTACCACCACCGTCGCCACCATCCCGACCTTCAAATCTCACCATCGTCGTCATCCTCACACTGAATCTCACCACGGCTACCACAACTGTCCCAAATCTAAACATCACCCTCCCCATCATCTCCGCTACTCCTCCTCGTCTCTGCCAGCCTCTTGCCTTGTGTTCTACACATATCAGAAGCCTATCATCGCCCCCCCTCTCCTCAATCATGGTTGTCTCCGTCACCGAAACTCGTTGCACCAGATCGGGACTGTGAGAGACAAACAAAGATGGCGAGGATGTCAGATGCGAGAGAGAGAGAGAGAGAGAGAGAGAGAGAGAGAGAGAGAAGACAGCGAGGATGTTTGATGAGGGAGAGTGAGAGAGGTCGGTGGCAGCGGCTAGTGGTGGTGGCGGGTGAGACAGAGGGATATTTTGTAGCTGTTGTCGCCGTCATCGAAAACGGAAGAGGGATGGCGGCGATGGAGTCACAGGATGGAGGAAAAAAGAGACATTTTACTTTCTTTTTTTATGGATTCACACGGTACAAGGAGCCACGTGTTGCATTTTGGTGTGGAGGTCAAATGTGTGTATACCACCTAAGGTGGTTTACCTATAAGAGCTCTATGAGTACAATGTTTGCAAAAAAGTGCACACAATTGTCTATTTAGAAGGTCTATTATCACCTTGCTGCTAAAATTAACACAAATTATTTTTTTAAAGTAAATTAACACAAATTTTAAAAAAATGAAAATTTAAAATGTTTTCTTAAAGTAAACACGGTCAGAGTTCTCTTTTTTTCTATTTTTATTTTAAAGTAATATCTTTTGTAAATGACATGTATTAGAATTTCACATTTATGTTTCTCCTTATTTTTAGATTCGTGCAACGAGAAATGCTTATTTGGTCACAAACACAGATATAAAATGTTTAGACACACATTTATAAATAGAAAAAATTAAAAGAGAAAATGATTGAATGATTTGATTAAATTCTCTCATTTATTTTATTCTATTTATATCAATGTGTTCAAACATTTTTTATTTGTATATGTGCTCAAATAAGACTTGCTCTCATGTAAGAGTCAAGAGTTTTTTTTTTTTTACAAAGATTAAAGAATCTTTTTTTTTTGTCAAGTAGTCTAGTGACTGGAGCTCACACATTTTTAAAATGGAATGTCATAGGTTCGAACCTCTGCCCCTGTATAAATTACGCAATGTCCAGCCAATTGAGCTAAGCTCACGAGGACAGAGTAAAGAATTTTTATTCAAAATGTTTGACTACTCATATTTTGTAGAGTCACTCCTTTTTTTTGTCAAACAGTCGAATGATTAGAAATTTATGTAAATAAATAGATATCCGAGATTCAAACATCGACTTATATATATATATATATATATATATATATATATATATATATATATATATATATTATACAATGTTTCTATCATCTGAGTTAATCTCTCTTTTTAATCACATTCTTTTATTTCTTGCTTAAATGATTCAAGTCCAATCATGTTTCTTGGTTAAAAGAAAGATAGAATAACGAAATTCCATTAAAAAAAATAAAAAAATATACTTACTGATGAAAGAAAAAGAAAACTATTTGTGCTTAAAAGTGGGCATTGTTGAATACACACACGTTTGCTGTACTTCTTCTTCTTCTTCTATGGCCTTTAAACTGGTTAACGAGGCAAATGCTTTGAAAAAGATTTAAAACATTTCGACCACAGTGGGAGTCGAACCCACGACCTTTTGATCCGAAGTCAAACGCGCTAATCCACTGCGCTATGCGGTCTTTGATGTTTGAATTAGTGTTCGTCAAATTATATAACACTGGTATACTTTTGAGAAGAATAACACACTGGTAATGTTCACCAGGATACTGCTTTTTCTTTTCTACTTTTATAGCGATTTTTTTTTTGTATTAACAAAATATCTTATATGGTGTTTTTTCAAAATTATAACAAATTATTAAAGTAAAAGTAATTGTAAAGTATAATTATTGAAATAAAAATATATAATCAAATGAAATTTACACTGGTTTCATAGTCATTCTAGTTAGATAGTCCCATTTTATATTCATGATGACAAGACTTACATTACAGAGAGTATATGGCACACAAACAAAACTTAGAGTGTGAGGCCGATGAATGAAAACACGGGAAAAGGGGAAATGAGATTATTTTTTTAAGTGTGTGACATTGTTATAGCGACTAGTGGTTCGATTAAAATAATATGTAGTGATCGTTTTAATGTATAAAATTGAGTAAGAATTTGAACTTTCCGATTTCAAATTCAACGGATAAAATATGTTTCAGCATGAAATTGCAAGCAAAGTCTACAAAATTAAACCTAAATATATAAAAAATAAAAAATAAAAAAAAGGTGGGAATGAAAAAGGAAATACTAACACCATGGCCATTAATATAGATAGATTTAGGACAATGCATCCTCGTGGGAAAACATTCCTTACACTTCATGCATTTTATATCTTCATGTCATAAACATTATTTATTCTAGGGTGAAATATATTTTAATAAATAAATACAGGTCTTGTTAACAAGTGCTTTAAGAACATTGTTTAAGGAATCCACATATGAAATTATGTCTTAAAAATACAAGTCAAACACTTGTTAGAGTCAAAATCGTACAATTTCCAATGCAAAAGTTGCTACTTTTAGATGTTTAAACAATGCCCTTAAATGGGTCCACAATGGAGACATCCATTTTTTTTTACTTAATTGAGTCTCATATGTACACATCACTCATTTATAATTTTTTAATAGTAGTACCTAATAAACATTCAATCCCTCCAACTCAGATCTCACACAAAGTTCTTAAAAGTGACCCACTAATCAACTATCAATAATTTTATATCACTACATTTTAATTTTTTAATATTAAAAAAATGTGGGTCTCGTTTAAAGTTGGGGTCTTAAATAAGACCCTTGAAAAAATTCTCCCCAATAAAAATACCTAATAGATACCGGGTCTTAAATGTTAACCTTTTTCATAAATATAAGTCAATGTCCATATTTAATCCTTATAATTATTCTTTTTTTCAAGTTTTTGTCTCCATACATCTTTCATTACCAATTTTAATCTTATTGTTAATTATAGTGGCACATATTTACCAGAAGTCCGTGTGGCAAACATCGCATAACTTTTCTTTCAGGACGTGGTGTTTTTGGAAATAAATGTTTAAGACTTGAAATACAATCACTAAAAATAAAACCAAAATAAGAAAAAATCCTTGAAAGGAGGATTATTGAAATTATCTACTAGCACTACTTTAATATATCGATGTAGCGACTTCATCAATGTCCACCTCCTAAAGTTTCAGGTTACAACTATTCTAAAGGCTCCAAATGGTGGTGCACCACGTAATATGTTTTACAAGAGGCAATTCGTTTGCAATAGTGAAAAATAGATCAACAATACTATCAAGTATCAACAATCATAATATGAGGTTGTATCATCTTCCAAAGTCCCAAAGTTCTTCATGTTTTAATAGTCACCGGACATGTAACAAACAAATGTCAAATGTTTTCACCCTAATCCCCACACCTATCAAAATTATGAAAGCAAATTACCTTTCCTGTTAGAAGATTTATTCTATAATAATTGATCCTGTGTAAAGATTATGAATCCGCCACAAACCACATGGGACTTGCCATTTGGGCATCTGCTAGACACATGCTAGTTTTTTTAACAATGAGATCTAAAATTGACAATATGAAATACATTGAGACCGAAAATTAAAAGCAATTTTTGTAGTGACTAGAAATGCAAATTGATATATCTTTAAGAGCAACAATACAAGCGAGATTAGACATCATATCTTCACTCAAAACTTTAAAGTATTAAATTTATAAGTTATCTCACTTATATGTTGCTCAATCTCAACTCTTTCATCTGATATAAAATTTTAAGTGTCACTTTTAACACATCATAACATCAACAACCATGGTAATGGGGTATTTTTTTTTTTACTAACTTAACTCGACTGTTGCGAAGGTTATTGACGGCTGACCTCATTTGAAAGTCAAGCATACATACAAAATCATTAAATCTTATGGATGGAGTCGTGGTGTCTAAGAAATCTTTCATTTGACCTAAGCAACCTATTCAAAAAAAAAAAATTAAAGTAGTTGAATGACTAAAAATTTATCTCAAAATAAGGTATTTGGAGTTCGAAGCGGACCATACACTACATATATTATGTGATGTTTCAACCCAAGCCCAAGAGGACAACACCTTATTCAATTCTATTAAACAAATAATATTTCTAGTTCAACTTACGATTAAAACTGATATTTTTAGTTAAGGTTATTTTTTGAATAATGTGATATAATAATAAAAAGAGAGTATGTATATATAAAGGGAGATATGAAATTGTGAGATATAGGAGGGAGGACCAAAGAAAGCAACGATATTTGTTTGGAGTTTTTCCGCCAATGGTGCAGATCAACAAAAACAGAGGAGGGATTGAAGGGTTGAGCCATGGGGCACCAAATCCCAATCCTATCCCCTCCATAGCATTACTTCCCCTTCCCACGACGAACGGCCATTCATGGATCACCCCGGCGGCGGCCACGGTCCTCTTTCCGAACCCAACACCCCAACCACCCCAAGACCCACCTTATTCCTCTCCACTTCCGGCAAAGCCCTTCTTGTCTCCAACTCCAACAAATCCCTCGTCATTTCCAATTCCGGCAAACGCCTCGTCGAGACACCCAGCAAGAAAAAATATGTAAAGCAGGTCACCGGTCGTCATAATGACACCGAGCTACATCTTGCCGCGCAACGCGGTGATGCTGCCGCTGTTAAGAATATTCTGGCTGAGATTGATGATCAAATGATGGGAACGCTTAGTGGTGCTGAGTTTGATGCTGAAGTTGCGGATATAAGGTCTGCCATTGTTAACGAGGTTAATGACTTAGGTGAAACCGCGCTTTTTACCGCTGCTGAGAAAGGTCATTTTGATGTTGTTAATGAGCTTCTTCCTTATACCACCAAAGAGGGACTTTCCTCCAAAAATTGCTCTGGTTTTGATCCCTTGCATATTGCAGCAAACAAAGGTCACAAAGGTATAATATCAGACACATTTCTTCGATGAGTATTGTCATAAGCACTTGTGAGATATCTGTGACTGCGGCGTGTCTATAAGCTGTTTTTAACTTATTTCCATAAGCTCTTCATCATAGCTTACGAAAACAATTGTTATAGAAATAACTTATTATACATAAATGATTAGTGTTTATGCTAGAAACGTTTTTATCCAAACAGTCAGGTTATGATTTTGATATTTATTATTAGTTATTCTTTGTAGACACTGTTATTATATATATATTGTTGTGAATTGTGACAGAGATTGTGCAGTTGCTGCTAGACCATGATCCAGAACTAATCAAGACATTTGCACAGTCAAATGCAACTCCTCTTGTATCTGCAGCTACAAGAGGGCATGCGGATGTTGTTGAATTGTTACTATCATATGATCCTAGTCAGTTGGAGATAGCTAGATCCAATGGAAAGAATGCACTTCATTTATCTGCACGCCAAGGATATGTTGATATTGTCAAGATATTGTTAGGGAAGGACCCGCAGCTTGCTCGAAGGACTGATAAGAAAGGACAAACTCCGCTTCATATGGCGGTCAAAGGGGTTAACTGTGAAGTGGTGAAGTTGCTTCTTGCTGCTGATGGTGCAAGTGTCATGCTTCCTGACAAGTTTGGCAATACTGCATTGCATGTAGCCACCAGGAAGAAGAGGGTAGAGGTAACATCTTAGCTGCTCAACTTTAAACAATGATATGATACATACAGTAGTGTAACTGCAAAACCATGAGGAGTTCGCTAGTTATATAAGTCATATAGTTTTTACATGTACTACGATGCCTTTAATTTGAGTAATATATCATGTCTGGTTTTAACTTGAAGAGTGAACTAGTTATGACACACAAGAGTTAATGCAGATAGTGAATGAGTTGTTGCTTCTTCCCGACACCAATGCAAATGCCCTCACAAGAGACCACAAAACACCTCTTGACCTTGCGGAAGCACTTCCAATATCAGAAGAGATTTTGGAGATCAAGGACTCACTTATTCGTCATGGTGCAGTTAAAGCCAATGATCTCAACCAGCCAAGAGACGAGCTGAGGAAAACCATGACACAGATTAAGAAAGATGTTTCTTTTCAGCTTGAACAAACTCGAAAAACAAATAAGAATGTGAATGGGATTGCCAAGGAGCTACGCAAGTTGCACAGAGCAGGAATCAACAATGCTACCAACTCCGTAACTGTGGTTTCTGTGCTATTTGCAACGGTTGCATTTGCAGCACTTTTCACAGTCCCTGGTGGAGATCGTGATAATGGGATGGCTGTGATGGTTCACACTGCATCTTTCAAGACCTTTTTCATCTCTAATGCTATTGCACTTTTCACTTCATTGGCTGTGGTGGTGGTTCAAATAACTGTCGTTAGAGGGGAGATAAAGTCTGAGAGAAGGGTTACGGAGGTGATCAATAAGATGATGTGGTTAGCCTCTGTGTGCACCTCAGTTTCATTTGTTGCAGCATCTTATATAGTAGTTGGTCGACGCAGCCTGTGGGCTGCAATCCTTGTTACTGTTGTAGGGGGGATTGTAATGGGTGGTGTTCTTGGAACAATGACATACTATGTTATCAAATCCAAACGTCACCGAAGAGTGAGGAAGAAAGAGAAGATCTCAAGGAATGGAACACATTCATGGCATAATTCTGATTCGGAATCAGAAGTAAATCCAATTTATGCTATTTAATAGTCACTTTGCACTTACAATATCGTAAGTTTGATGCTTTTGTTCAATGCTTTTTTATTTGACGAACGTTGAAAAGGATCTCTAAGGTTTCTTTTGTTTTATAGAGAAAAAAAGATGGCTTTTATGGAAGTAAATGGCTTCTTGGTATTGTTTAAAAGCGAAAGAACTAAGGGAGCCAAATCGGCCAGTTACGTTTTCTTAAAAGGTTGGTTTTCCATCAAGACATATCAGTTGTCATGTTTATCATTTTTGTTGTGAACTTGATATTTTGTGCTTGTTTCTTCAGATGTAGTCAAAGGCGGAGGAAAGCACCATAACCGGACAAGAACTAGCTCCTTTCGGTTGAGATGAAACTTGTAGTGAGGTCCACATCCCTGATCTCCTAGCTACTCCTTTCTTGTTTAGGCGAGGAACTCGCCTTTAACGCCTTCTGAAACTTACACTATGTCAAATCAGCACATAATTAACACATATAGTAACATTGGTGCACATATTTTAAATGTGGAGAAATGGGGTGACTCGAGGTTCAAACTCTATTTATATTATGCAATGTTTTTACCAACTGAACTAAGACCACGAAAGCAAGTGTTTTTATTTTTATCATTAAGATAAAAAAACAAAAAAGACAAAAAAAGATCGTGAAATGTCATGAATCAGAGAATAAATGTGTTAATTTATAAACCAAACATACTCGGCTTCTCTTTAATTTTTACTTACACCGTGATTATTTATTATTTTTTTAGGAGAAATTGCGCATTTTCTTAGAAATCAAAGTGTCTATACATGTGGTACATCCATATAAGGTGAAAGCAATATGATAATGAATGTGGCTACTAACGTTAAATTTGAGCGGACTCAATTGCTTGTTTTTTTCTAAACTCAACATAATAGTTTTGTAAACGTAAATACAATAAATTTTACATTCTTTGAGAATGCTCCCAAATTTGTTTTCAAAGAAATAATGCTCCTAAATTCCGCAATGTCATGACGACCTCTATGAAAGTAGTCCACCACCTTTGAATCATGATCAAAATTAACATTTTGCAGTTGTAAATCATGAACCAAAGTAATAGCATAGTTAAGACTCATAGCCTCTCCAACATCAACTAAGTACAGGGGAGTGAACTTAACCTCCAAATATATGAGTTATAGATTTATCAAGAGTATAAACTCAACCTCCAACATTATAGTATACACTATCCTACATTATAGGGATGAACTCTCAAAAATAAAATGGCCAGTGTCTCATCAAATTGACAAATAACTTATTCTTACCCATATGAAAAGTCCGTGTGCATTTTCACAATCTATATTGAGTTATCATCACTTTTAATTTTTGTATTGGACATAATTCATCCCCGTTGATGTGAAAATAGTTTTCATCATACATATACATATGTATCACAAATAATACATTCACTAAGTCATCTTTTAATCCGCTTATATTACAAAATCAATATTTATGATATATTGTCATAGGTTTACCTAAATAAATTCTAAGCAACAACATTCCAATTCCATGAAGGGAAAGTTAAATCTTCAATCCCCTAAAATTAAGTCTAAAATCCCCTGAAAAAAATAGTCTAAATTAAACAATTAAAAATTCCTACAAATTCCTGACCAAAAAAAAAAATCCCTACAAATTCCATATCGTGTCTTCCTCTTGCCGGCGCCCCATCACCGCCAACCACCACCTGTTATCACTGTCTGGCCGCTTCATCACGGACCAATCCACCGCCGCTGTTACTGTTATGGGTCAAGGTATCCTAAAATAGACCTAATAAATGTCGTATGCTAATCCTTATGTATGAATGCTAATGTTACATTAACATTTTTCTGAGTTTTGATAGTAAATTTTTGTTTCTATATATAGCTGCTGCTATCATGGGTCATATCACAGCTGAAGCAACTGGTGAGAACAATAACAATGATGTTGTTACACCAAACCAGGGTGGTGTTGCTGTTACAACTGAAGCAACAGTGGAGTTGAAACTTCTTATCAACAAAGAGACCAACAACGTGATATTTGCCGAGGCTGGAAAAGATTTTGTTGACATTCTCTTTAGCTTCCTAACACTGCCTTTAGGAACAATTGCAAGATTGATAGAAAGTGAATGTGGTATTGGGCCAATTCAACTTGGTTGTCTGAACACACTTTATTGAGTTCTACACAGAGAAAGAATGAAGTGCGCATTGTACTTTGAATCTTCAATATTCAGTGATCAAAATAACACTGAGTTAGTTACATAATGAAGCTTTCTATCCTATATATACAGAAAAGTACCATTAAGATATACACACGTGTGATACACTTTATGCAAGTGTCAAAGCTCTTGACGTAAAGTATCTGAAAACCAACACGATCAAACAAATGATAATTCCATCGAAACAGGAGACTCAAAGTTATCATGACGATCTTAAGCTTTATATCCATGACAATGAGCCCTACAAGTACTTTCTTTGTTCAAAACTTGAAAAGGAATCTTGCTGTTGTTTTTTGAGCGTTTCTGCAGATCATAGTTGTTACACATGTGGAAATCCTATGAGTCATCCAGTTGCTGCGAAACATCTAGGCAAAGAATCTGTTCGAGACGGCAACACTTTTATCATTACTGCTGATCTGGCTGTTTATCCGCTCACCGCAGAATATTTAACTTACTTGACTTCATATGTGAGAAAGACTATCAGTGTCAATACCGAAAAGGTTTCGTATTTATAGTTTTATTCTTTAGATAGTTTCTTTTTGTATGTGTTTTTGTACGCTGAGATATGCTTGAGAACATGTTTAAAATTGTACTTGCAATTGAATAACCAAATGAGGTTAGAAAACAAACATCATATAAGGATATAGTTTAATACTCACCCTTTCATAACTAGATTTTCACTAGTCCTTACTTAGACACGAAAAATATATTCTTAAGTAACTTAATCATGAAATTAATCATGTTATAGTTGGATGTAAGGGTCATTATGAAGTTGTGTTAATTGGAAATACAAATATGATCTTGGTTGTGCTGTTGTCTAATTTAAATTGGAATTCCTCATATAATTCCATATAGAAAACTGTTGTTGCTATTCGCTGATGTAACAGCTGATGTCGTTGTTGGTTGCAATAGAAAAATGTTATTATTTGTTGTTTTATGATTTGATGTTGCTGCTAACCGTGAAGAATTAGGAGATCACATACATTGATCAAGTGATGATTGCATGCTAACATAGATTGATAGAATATTGTTTGAATGTTAATTGATTGAGTTATGAATTTGTCGAACTTATCTGTTTAATAAGCACCGTTACTAGCTCGATAAAATTGCATGATATATTTTGCCATCATCATTTTCTAGTTTGATAGTTGTGATTGTTAAATTATTTGTCATGCATAAGCATAATACTTCAGTAAATTCTATTCTAGTAGCAAGTCCGTCGTAAGTGTTGACCGTACAAACACCATTTTTTAAATTTCCTGATCATCAACTCATATTGATTAGTGTGTTGTACAGGTACTAGAACTTCTAAAGCACGCTTTGGTTTCCCAAACCTCCCTCACTGATTGGTTTTTAGGAAACAAACCAACCCTCGAAAGGTCACAGTTCTTCCCTTGTGATGTTAAAAACAATAGTGACATCAAATTTAGTGTCACACTAGTCTTAAAAAAATCTGAAGACAAAATTCTGTATGCTCTAGTGAGTAAAGAATTTGCTGATTTTTTACTCAGCCTTCTCTCATTTCCTTTGGGAGCTGTTATTCATTTATTAGAAGGGAAATGTTGTGTAGGAAGTATGGATTTGATATACAATAGCATACTTAAGTTGGATGACAAATATATGAAATCAATGGATTCAAAAATGCGGCTCATTAATCCACGCTTGGGCTGTCAATTTAAGTTAAGCAACCAGATTTCGGAAATTGAAGAAAAGATGTCGTATTATTGTTATTATCAAGGTAATACCTTCAAAGAAAGTATCAACCAGGGAGAATCTTACATAACAGATGTATTCAAGATTTCTGAGAAAAAGGTTAGAAAACCGAGCTTAATCGATTATCCCATACCGTCTAAAGGAAATCCTCAAGGTTATGTAAAGGACCATAGACCCTTTTTGGTTACAGATGAGTTGGTCTTTAAACCATCTTGCCCAATTTCAGATTTCGAGTTTCTCAAATCTCTGGAGGTTCCTCTAAATGACGTGAAGAACAAGGCCGTTACTTTTGGGCTAAAAGAGGTAAGAAAAGCAAAACCTCCATCACCAATGGATTGTTTTGTGTTTGCTATAATAATTGAATGCATTATTGACTACTATTTCTTATGGTTTTGTTGCTGCAGTGTTTGAACATATTGAAGGCTGCTTTGACTTCAGATTCTGCACTGACAAATGGTTTGCTATGCTACATTGACCCTATGTTACAAATAGTCTAGGATATTTTTGTTTCTCCAAAGGTTGTAATGGACAACATGACTAGATTTAGTCGTAGGAAGAAAAACACAGTGAAGAAATTTATTTTCCTTCTTTGATTTTAAGCATATCTATTGCTAATTGTTTTTTGATAATTAATAGGTCTTTGCATCCATTTTTTTTGTCATCTATTTATTTTGAAATGAAATTATAGAGCGAGTCAAAGAGAGACAGTGAATCAGAAGTTTACTCATCTTATTCTTTATTTTTCTGATTTTTAGGATGTCATAATTTGACATTTACTTGTAAGGAACCATGGCTGAGTGTTCTTTTTACTATCGTCATGGATATCTTTTATTATAGAGTGATTTTGTATGATTTTTATGGAAGTCTGAGTATGAAAAGTGGTGAACCTTGTATGATGTTCATGCTGAACATATTTTGGAACAGTCCTATGTTTCTTCAAGTTTTCTTAGACTATTTGACAATAATTCTTGATAAAATAAAATTGTTGTGATGATTCATTAGTTGATTAACCACTGCATTCTTCTTAGGATCTTCCCGAGATAGTCATAATTTTTGCGAGGAGCTGTCAAATACTTGGAATCTAAAATGTCAAAATTAAGTATTTTTATTAGTATGATGATTATATTCATTTGGCTGCCTTCATTTGTTTACTCTGATGATGTGTTGCCTTGTTAAGCCTATATATATGACAATTTTTAAGGTCATGGCGGAACCTCTTGTGAGGATGGAGTAGCTTCGGCTACCCTAAAATTTTATTTATTTTGAATGATATGAGTAAATTTTATTTTAAATTACCTTAATAATATATTTTTAGTCACCTCAAACAATTTTTTATTTTTTTTTACAAACCAAAATGGAATATATAACATTAATGAAGGTGATTCATCTCGCACAAAGTGTGCAAAAAAAAAACCCAAAATAGTTTACAATGTCAAATCTCTAGTGTCATAAAGAAAAACACTGCAATGAAGAAAATTGAAGTAATAATAACATTAGACCATAACATCCATACATAGTAAAGGGTGCCGCCACCAATCATGAAAGCTGAAAACAAAAACGTGCATATTAGGTTTTAGCCAAAGGTAAGATTGTCGTTTAACCTTGTCCGCAATGCTATGTGAATCCAAAGCTTTATGATTAAAAACTCGATTGTTCCGCTCCCTTCCAAATAACCCAAACACAAGCTAACCAGATTATCCTAAGGAACGAGTGAGAAAAACGCGGTAACCCCGCAAGGTGGCTGAACTGAAGAAGATGATCATGTGCCGCACATCAAACAAATCTATTTACTAGAAAGTAAGAAAAACAAAAATGTTACAAAATTATTCCTTGATCGATAAATTTATTCGTTTTATTTTGACTCTTTCAATCTCTTCAATGCCTATAGAGAAATATAATTGTATAAAGATTAAAATTATATTCAACTCTCAATTTTATCATATAAATATTAAAAAAAATCTTTATATCTGAATCTCTCATGACATTTACTTTAACTTCGTTGTGTTTATGGTACACTTGAAATCCATTTGATTTTATTTATTTTTTTTACAAATTTCATTTGATTTTTAAATTAGTAGCTAAATAAGTTCAAACAAATCACTTTTACTCAAAATTATTTTTAACTAAAATTAATTCTTTTTTTTTTTGGGTCAGGTAGGCTATAATTCACCTTTTTTAAAGTGAAAAAGTGGGGTGTCTGGGATTCGAATCTCGATCCCTGCATATAACAATACATGTCCTTGTCAACTGAGCTATGTTCACGGGGACAACTAAAATTAATTTTATCAAGATCAATTTTATTTATTGCACAAAATACACGCTTAAGCCTTCACAAAAATGAATATGTAAAAATTTGAGGATATAAAAAACTTAAAAGAATCCTTAAAGAAAAAAAAAACTTAAAAGAATAACATATGTTTTATTTTGAGACAATTTTATTTATATGAAATAAGGGTTTAATTACATTATCGTCTCCTATTTTTACTCATTCACGAAATTGTTCGTCCCATTTTAAATTTTAATTCCTTTTTCATAAAATATGATATATTATATTTAAATTGAATTTTTAAGTTGATTATTTCATGGTTATTTTACTTTTTAAAGAGCATGTGAGGCATCATTTGAAATATATCACATCATTATTTTTTAGTCTAAGAATATGAATGTATTTTTTTGTGATGGTCGGAGTTTGAACCCCAAATTTTACATATATTATACATTATTCTTATAAGCCGAGTTAAACTCACGAAGACATACGAGTATATTTTAAAAAAGAAAGGATTAATTTTATGAGTAGGTAAAAAATAAAAATAGAGAAATAAAAATGTAATTAAGCCAAAATAAAAAACTAGACTTCATTTCATTTCATTTATCCATCCAATTCCAATCTTATCGCTGAGAAAGTTGAAGGGTGTGTTGTGTTCGTTCAGCATTTCATTCTTCCCAATTTCCTCCAATGGCTCTTTCTTTATCCGCCATTAACCTTCCTCCTCCTCCTGTTCGCGATAACCTACTTGCTTCTCAATTTCAATTCCGCCCCAACCAACTCAAATTCCCGAAAATACCCTCATCCTCCTCCTCTTTCAATGGCATTTCCCTCAAAACGGTTACCGCCGACAACAACAACAACAACCCTTTCGCTTGTCGCGCTTCCACTTCCCAATTCGGAGGTACTCTTTTACTCTCTTCTTATTTATTCTTTTTAGTATATTCTATTCGATATTTCAATCAAACTTTGATTAAAATATCCACATTAGGTTTTGGTTAATGTAGTAATTAATCTGTTTAGTTAGATGGATATGATGGAAAATCAATTAACATACATTTTAATTTAATGCAGTTCAGGAGACCAACAAATCGTATGCAGAAGCCTTTGCTATAGGGAGACACATTCGTATGTCTGCTGACAAAGCTCGAAGAGTAATCGACACAATTCGTGGACGTTCATACGACGAAACACTTGTGATATTGGAACTCATGCCTTATCGCGCCTGCGAACCCATTATTAATATTGTGATCTCTGCTGGAGCTAATGCAACTAATAACTTGGGTTTAAGCGAGTCAAGTTTAGTTATTAGTAAAGCTGAGGTTAATGAAGGCAGAACTATGAAAAGAACAAGACCACGAGCTCAAGGTCGCGCGAACCGGATTCTAAAGCGTACTTGTCATATTGCTATCACAGTTAAAGGTTTACCTGCTTAGTCTGTTGTCGAAGCAAGTTCATCTTGATCCTATTTGAGACAACAAATATATGTATCTGTACTATAATCTCCTCCTGTCATTACATTTGATGGAATTTTCTGCATTTTGATATTGTGTAGTTCTATTAATTTAGTACTGTGACTTCTACAGGAATGTTTTGTGAATCTTATAAGTGTACTATGTAGAACTGTTTGAATATTCAACTTAATTCGATAATGAAATGTTTTAGCATTGGTATTTGAAATTAATTTATTTTGTTATGGAGTACTTATTTTGAAATTAATTCAATTAATTGATGATCAAATGATGGGAACGCTCAGTGGCGTTGAGTTTGATGTTGAAGGTCGCAGATATAAGGTCATCCATTCTCAATGAGGTCAATGGGTTGAGTGAGCACTCTGTTTACCGCTGCTGAGAAAGGACGTTTTGATGTCGTCTACGAGCTCCTTCCTTACACCACTAAAGAGGCACTTTTTTTTCAAAGACTGCTCCTTGCATATTGCAGCAAACCGAAGGTCACCGAGGTATAAATATAAAAATAATGCTTTTTGTATATATATCAGAAGCATTTCTTCAATGCTAGTTATTATTGTGATTATTTCTACAAAAAAAAGAAGTTATAATTGTGATTACTTTAGTGTTATTGGCCTGTTAGGATTAGATTATTTGAACTTATCTATTGACATAACCTCGTGTGAGACGATTTGGGAAAGCTTATACATACGACTTATGACACGCCGATAAACTGTTTTCAGCTTATTTCCATATGCTCTTTAGTATAGCTAATGCCTTCAGTTTATAAGTTATATGAAAATAATTTGACTTTATTTTATTTTTTTCGTTATCAAAAATGCTTTTCCATTAGCACTTATATAATAGGTGCTTAATTAAGTTGTTTATACAAACAGTCAGGTTATGATTTTGATATTGATAATTAGTTGTTCTTTGTAGACACTGTTATTATATATTGTTGTGAATTGTGGCAGATGTTGTGCAGTTGCTGCTAGACCATGATCCAGAGCTAATCAAGACTTTTCCACAGTCAAATGCAACTCCTCTTGTATCTGCCCCTACAAGAGGGCATAAATATGTTGTTGAACTACTATCATGTGATCCTAGTCAGTTGGAGTTAGCTAGATCCAATGGAAAGAATGCACTCCATTTATCTTCACGCCAAGGATATGTTGATGTTGTCAGGATATTGCTAGGGAAGGATGCGCAGCTTGCTCGTAGGACTGATAAGAAAGGACAATCTCCACTTTATATGGCGGTCAAAGGGGTTAGTTGTGAAGTGCTGAAGTTGCTTCTTGCTGCTGATGTTGCAAGTATCATGCTTCCTGACAAGTTTGGAAACACTGTATTGCTGCATGTAGCCACCAGGAAGAAGAGGGTAGAGGTAATTAATGTCTTTGCTGCTCAACTTTAAACAATCTTACAATCATCTATGCATATATTAACATTGAAGAACAATTCCATATTCACATACACAAAAGGGAATGGGATTATATATCATGCAAGTACCTCTTTATTTTTCACTCTGATGGAATGATTGAAATATCATTCATTTGTGTAGTTCAAAAAGTATGAATAGCTTAAGCAATATACACACCAAAAGCATCAATTTACCACGAGAGATGTGAAAGCATTTTTCACGAAGTAGAGTAGATGTGTTAATTTATGGGCCAAACATACCAATTTTCTCTTTTAATTTCCATTTTTATATCATGAATATTTACTGGATTCTAGTGCGAGGGATGAATATTACAAAAATACCATTCGGTTCAATCAACGGTCAAGATTTATTGGAAATAAAAGAGAGAACATTTATAATTTCCCATACACAATCTTGCCCCAACGCCAACACCACTAATGGAACCCAGGAACATTATTTTCTTAATCATCATCTTCAACTTCCATTCCAACTTGTTAGCAGTGCTGAAAAAGAGAATCTGGACAAAAAATTGAGTATAGTTTTCAAAAGTTTATGGGCTTTGCTAAGGCCTAAGAACATAGTTTCTGGGTTCAATTAGTGACGGCTACCTTTTAACCAAAACACAGTCAATAAGAAATTAACTAATTTAAGTGGGATACTACTCATCACTTCCATCTCCAACATTTGAAAACATTTGCAACACCCTCCCTTCCCTTCAAAACAATCACACAACACCAATATAAATGGTCCCTGTTAATGCTCTTGTTCAATCCCTTCCCACCTACAACATCATAACCGTTGCTGCTCTTGTTCCGATAACGGCGACTACTACCAACATATGTGTCTTGTAACTTTCTTTTTGAATTTCAACAAGTATTTTCTGCAGATTTGTGGTGAGCTTGGCAGATGGGGAAGTGACGGGTAGATTGTGTGTGGCAATTTTAAATGTTCTCACTTTTATTTTCTATAAATCTTGACCGTTGATTGAATCTAATGGTTTTTTTGCTCTGGTCCACTGATGATGGACTTAATTGACCCTTTACCCTATAATCCATCTATTTATTTTGTTAAATACTTCGCCATAATTTATCTGGGAATTTTTTACATGTGAAAAATGTAAAGTATTACGAAAATTTAAAGCACGGAATACAATAATGCATTTGATTGGTTCTTTTCAATTGTCTACCATGCGTGATTTTTGTCAAAACTAGTTCTCAACTGAAATACACTTGACATTCTTGAAGAAATTTTTCCGACGAATCTGGATTCTCTCCACTTTTAGAAATGGAGATCTCTAGTTCCGTGGATGTTTAGATTACATCTGGAAATGGAATGTTTGAATGATCGAGATTCGGTTTTGATAATCTCGTAAAAGGAAATCGTGCTAAGTGCACCGAGGAAGATTTTCTTAGAATATCAGTCTCAAACAGTCTCAGAAGGCAGTTACTACACAAGCCTCTGTGCCACTTTTGACGTGCCATCCTGCCACCTTGATCTGCTACCGCTAAAAACCTTGCTGCCGCTGTGCCCCTACGACTACAAGCATTTGTTATCCCTTGCAATACAAGTACATTCCATGATGAGATTAAACAAAGACCACCTAGATAAAGAAAAATTCTATTAGTAATTACAAATATCTCAAATCTGACAGGATATTGGATGTGCTACTACTTCATTTGGTTCAGAACTCAATCCTCATAACCCTTTTTGCCAGACCTGATCTGATTTGGTGGACTGGCAGCTAGTTCGTATGTCATCAGAAAGCCATGAGGTTGCGGTGTGGTTGGGGAGGAAAGGTTTATTCCCGTTCGACGAACACTTTCATCGGAGTGTGTTTGATTTCACGACAGGGAAAATTAAAAGTGATTTCATGATAAAAAAAAAAAAAAAATTTGAATTTGACTTGGTTGAGTGATATCGATTGCAATTGATTTTATTAAAAATTCTATCTTGAAGTTAGAATATGTTATATGTAAACATGATTTTTACTATTTATTTTTTTGTTCGAATAAATTTTTTTAAGTATAACCAAAATAAACTACATTAAGTCATTACATTTAACTCACTTTTAAGTAACTAAAATAATTCATTTTAAAAAAATCTTATATCTTGGTCAATAGTATAAAATGATGAAAAATAGAAAAGACGTAAATAATCGTATTTAAAGAGGGTAGTTGAAATTGAGAAAATCTTCATGTATTTTTTTTATACGAAAGTACCGTTTAAGTTGAAGAAATATTTTATCGGACATGTAAGACCAATGATATTGTATTAAACGGAGTGTTGGTCAGCTAAAAACAAACACAAAAATAAAATAAATGTAGCGAAGATGAGGATGTTACCTTAACCATGAGGTAAAACTAAAAGGTATACAATTAGAAATGACAACATTAACATTAGAAAGAGCTGGATATTCAGCTAGAAGACATACAAATGTTATTAGATAAGATAGAATATAATCATATAAATAAAGATTGAGAAATAGCTATAATAAGATAAGCTATTAAAAAAAATTTAGAGAGTAATGATTTACATATGATATAATATTATAGCATAATTTAATGGGAATAACACTTGGTTATTAATGTGAATTTTTTTTTTTTTTCCTCAAAGCCAACATTCACAAAGATGCAACAAGACATCAGAGTGGAGCTTTGTGTTTTCTATGCTCATAAGTTGTGCTTTAAGAGTTGTGGGACTTATTGTGGTTCAAAAAGTTGTATAATTACTTTTGCAATTGAAAATAATTGCAAAAATGTTTTAATGTACTGAATATATTTTAAAATATTTTAGTAAGTTCTGTATCTTGAGTCGTAATTTGACAAATCTTTACATGCAAGATGGTCAAACAGGGAAATCAAGACGGGTTAGTGGAGGACAAGTGTGAAAAAGGAGACAATTATGTATGGGATTTGTATTTTTGCCAAGTGAAAGTGATTGAGAATGATGAGTAAGAAGAAACGAGGAAGTTGCAGTGGGGTGGTGGTCTCAATCTCAAAAATCCCAACACCTACAGCAATGAGTGTCTCTCTATTATTTTGGATTCAGCTTCCACTACATATCTCTACACCATCTAATTTTTTATATATCTCTTTTAATTATTTGCTCTTTTTTAATCACCTCAATCCTCATTCCCATCCAGTAGGAGCGGAAAGGTGCAGTGGCACCTCTAAAAAACAAATATCTTAATATACTTTGTGTGATTAACAATAACAGATTTAATTTGATATTTTAAAAATGCAAATTAATTAATCTTCATTGCATTCTATTATTTCGCCCGGTGTTGAATTGCACGACATTACATGAACCTTTGTTTTCGGTAAAAAAAAAAAAAAAATTGATGTAAACTATATGAAGTATTCAAATGATGACTAAAATATAATCATTTGATGAAGACTACTGTTCCGGTAAGAAACAACAACGGTCTGGACAGGTGTTGTTTATTGCGAATAACATCGTGACAATGCAAATATATAGTGTAGCAAAATCACTAATTTTCATCCATCCGCCCATGTATTGCGTAAAAGAAAATCTAACAGTAGCAAGTTAATTTCTGATGCATACGTGAATTTGGGTTTCACGAGAATAGCAACGCTCTTTCTGTATTCTAAGATGAAAGATCGAGATAAAATTTTATATCATTCATTTCTATAATATAGAAGAGTGGATCTTGGTAGTGTAGGGTTGAAACTTTAAAGTGTACTCCTCTCAAGATCTCAATTAAAATCTTTCATGTGTTAACAATTTTTGTGTTGGTTAGTTTTTACAAACATGTGCTTTAGCTTTAATTGAGTCTCATTAATGAATAGTAATACTGATCTCTCAAAGTAGTCGATTATTGAACTCAATATCAAATTTTAATAGGAGAATGGTTAAGAAAGCGTACAGACAAAGTATGAGAAGTATGGACCAAGATTAATATGACTTTATGACAGTCCATAACCCAAGTATGAGGATTATAAGAGCAAAATAAGATGATAAACTTATTCAAAAATCTACAACAGTTCAACAAATAAATTCATGGGGTTGTATGGTGGCCAGTTGGCTGTGTCTCATTTGTATATATTAGTCAATTGAAAAGAAAAAAATTAGACTATGAAAGGAATCTGTATAGTATATTATTATTACTCCGCAGGAATATTGCATTATATGACCACAAGACCGTCTGGATCGTAGAACATTGTCTTGATTCTTCTAGGGCGGCTGTACGGGAAAACATATTTAGCAAACTTACGTATACGCTACCACATACCATATCCTCTGTCCTTTTCGGAACTATTTTGGTCAGATTCCGTTGCCATCATCTACCAATATGATTTAATATTTGACTCGATATTACAAATCATTATACGAGCAAGGTTATTTTATGCATCTACTAGTATTATTACTACTTAAAACCCTTTGAGTATCTTTCAAAAAACAAAAACCTTTTGAGTATAATAAAATATGATTATGTTTTTTCATGAACAAATAGTAGGGTGTAATTTGCACAAATAAATTATCTCACACTATGCGCAAGTTATTTTTTTCATTGAAGCAATAAATTTCATCATATTCTAACTAATCTAACGATAGATTTATGATAAAAATTAATTTGTGGATGATACAAAGTGAATCTTACTTATGCAAGATAGAATTGGTCGTACTAGTGGTAGTTATGTGCATATATGACCCCAAAAAAAAAAAGGTAAGAATGTGCATTTAACAAAGATAAAACATAGCGAAAAGGTTGACGGAACTTGAGCTCACATATAGACGCAAACGTCATCATCTTGGTCGTATTCAGTGGAAAATACACCTAACAAAATGGGACCTCTGTAATAATGGAACACACTTAAACATTTACCAAACTAACCAAAAACCTGACTTTTGCTCCCATTTCGTTTTTCACGTTACCAACATTTCCTTGTTCATTCATTCATTCATTGCTCTCTCTCTCTGAACCATATTGATTATGCTTCCAGTAATTGGATTTATGCTTCTTAATTCTTCACTTTCTTCTAGATCTTAGGAACATAACAACGCCACTTCAACAACAACAACAAAACATCCACTACGGTTTCAGTTCCCAAATACTAGTTTCTTAGATTTTTTCATAAATATTGATATTTTCAATCAATATCTTAATTCTAACTTGATTATGTTTTGAGAAAAAAAAATGTGAACTTGATAACTTGGGACTTTTTTTAAGAGAAGATGAAGAAACAATTGACAGGTTTAAGAGGTGATTCACACCTGCACTCGGCGATTCGAGTTGGAAATTTGGAATTGGTGTTGGAAATCATCTCTGAAAATCAAGGGGAAGAATTAAAGGAGTTGTTTTCAAAGCAAAATAACTCGAGTGAAACTGCTTTATATATTGCTGCTGAAAATGGTCATCTTGATATAGTGAAGGAATTGATCAAATATCATGATATTGGGTTGGCTAGCTTGAAAGCTAGAAATGGATTTGATGCATTTCATGTTGCTGCTAAAAATGGAAACTTGGGTATGTTTGTTAACTTTAATTGTCTGCAATACTTAGTTGTTTAGATCTTTTATTACTATAATTGTATATTGTATCCATGGTTTTGAATAGACGGCAATTAATGCAACCACAAATAGCAACCCTAGTTTAAAATCTTGATTGTGTCTTGGTCCATACTAGTACATCATTGGTCTCCTGTATGAGTAGGCCTTAGAGTGTTCGATTAACCCATTTGACTGAACTTTTAAGCTGATTTAGTGTATGTTTGGTTATGCGGTGACAAAAATTGATTTTACTTAAACTTAGTTGAATGTAAAGTAATTTATGATTTAGTACATTATCGTACTGTTAGTTGAACAATAATTTTCAAGTGTAAAAATATCGTATAGACTCAAGCTACAAATCCTAACTTCAAGTTAGAATCAATTATGGAGGCCAAATTAATTCTACTTGAGAGCAACCAAACATGTCAAAATCAAATTTATACCTCCATAATCAATTCTGGTGGCTCCAAATGTGGAACCAAATATAGGCTTATTTAAAATTTGATGAATGGTTATATCAATTCTTTGCTCAATTTGTGTATGATTTGAGCTCTTGTTTCCAAATTTGGCAAAAATTTGCTCTTGTATTCTTGGTTTCTTATGGACCCTTATTTTATTGATCACACAATTATAAACTTATGAGTTATGAGTTATGATCAATTTAGTCTTTGGAATCTGTCTGAGTCATTTTCTCCTTTTCTGGTTTGTAGAAATATTGAAGGTCCTCACGGAGGCATTTCCTGAAATTTCAATGACCGTTGATCTGACAAACACTACTGCGCTGCACACAGCTGTGTCACAAGGACATATTGAAATTGTAAATTTTCTCTTAGAGAAAAGTAGTAGCGTTGTAACTATTGCGAAAAGCAACGGAAAAACTGCATTTCATTCTGCTGCAAGAAATGGCCACGTGGAGGTCATCAAGGCCCTGCTTGGCAGTGAACCTGAAATTGCAATGAGAGTTGATAAAAAGGGGCAAACAGCACTCCATATGGCAGTTAAAGGACAAAATCTGGGGGTAGTGGATGAGCTTTTGAAACTGAACCCGTGTTTTGCTAATATGGTGGATGCCAAGGGAAACACTGCACTTCATATAACAACCCGGAAGGGTCGTCTGCAGGTTTAAAAAACCTCTTTTTTTTCTTTTTCTTATCACTAAGCTTGTGTTCTTTCCTACTAGACATTGGACTATAGAGTTCTTCATCTTCCAAGACCTTAGACTTGAACACCATAAACTCAATATTCTTTTTAGCCCGAAAATACTATTGTTCTTTGATACTTCAGAAAATATCTGCTTTTATATCATATATTAACAAGCAGATCTGTGTTAAAACCTTTTATTAATTCAAAAAGTGAAAGAACATTTAAAAGGAATTCATACCTGTGTGCCGTGCCTTGTATATATAAGAGGTGTGAACTTTTAAAGTTTTTCAGCACTTGTGGTGGCTGTACAGTGTACACTGTATGTTACTAGAATTGTAGATCTGAGGTTACTCTTTTCTGTTAAATGTATGGTGTAAATGTAATAGTTGATAGAAAGTGTGGTGTTTTTTGTTTTTAAATAAGTCTTACATTCCTGCCAAATTTTAATACCCTCAACTGTTTGTACTTTGTAGTAGTCCCGTGTTTAAATTCTGGTTGAGTAGCTTGAGCAGTTTATTAGGCCCTAGCATCCTGTAACCACAGTATGCAAACTAATCTAAGGATTCTTGTGCTATTCTTGCAGATTGTTCAGAAGCTACTAGAGTGCAAAGAAATAGACACTGATGTTGTTAATAAATCTGGAGAAACGGCTTTGGATATTGCAGAGAGAACTGGTCGCTTGGACATCGCCAAATTTTTGCAGGATCGTGGAGCTCAAAATGCCAGGTCCGTCAAGTCACCTTCTAAAAACAGAGCCCTTGAACTCAAACAAACTGTGAGTGACATAAAGAGTGGGGTTCATAACCAGCTGGAGCACACATTTAAAACACAGAGACGTATGAAAGGCATAGCAAAGCGAATAAACAAAATGCAAGCTGAGGGGCTAAACAATGCAATCAACTCTAACACTATAGTTGCTGTCCTCATTGCAACTGTTGCTTTCGCAGCCATATTTACTGTCCCAGGCCAGTATCCTCAGGACACAAAGAATCTTGCTCCTGGTTTGTCTCCCGGGGAAGCCAATATTGCTCCCAATATTGAATTCTTGATATTCGTAATATTTGATTCTACGGCCCTCTTCATATCATTGGCTGTTGTGATTGTCCAAACGTCAGTGGTCGTTATTGAAAGGGAAGCAAAGAAACAAATGACGGCGGTTATAAACAAGTTAATGTGGATAGCATGTGTGTTAATTTCTGTGGCATTCCTTGCAATGTCATACATAGTTGTTGGGGATCAGAAAGAGTTGGCTTATGCAGCCACAGCTCTAGGAACAGTGATTATGGCAGCTACTCTAGGAACACTCTGTTATTGGGTGATTGCTCACCGCCTCGAGGCCTCCAGATTACGAAGTCTCAGAACAATGACAAGCAGTAGGCAGTCATTGACTATGTCAGGGCTGTCAGCTTCTGAGAATGAATATAAAACAGTGTACGCAATATAAATTCGATTTTATATTTTCTTATAAACCCTCCACCCCACTTTTTGTCGAATTATGCTAACATAGATGAAGGTATTTGCTGCTCTGTAGCACGCCTTTGGAAAACACAGGCAAAGAATGTAATCATAGTTCAAAATGATAGGTAAATATGTCATTTTACATTGAAGTATTGGATCATGCTCATTTTCACAATACTAGCCTCATTAGAACATCACTCAGACCTTCTGGTTCGCTCTGTCGTATGTATTACAATTTTCTTTTCTTAAGCTATCTTGGCTGGTTACAACTTTGCAATTTGTCAAATATCTGGTGTTTTAATAACAACTGATTTTGAACTTTAGAAGAGAGTACAATATTCTTTAACATCAAATAAGTGATTGTGACCACTGTCCAGAAGAAGAAAAAAGGTAGAGATTTTAGTCATCTAATTTTGCATCTTGGTGCTATCATTTATCAAATGATATTGTGTGTCAAGTTTATACCTGTAATTTTTCAAACAGTTGACGTATAAAATTATCGTCACTTAAGTGTCGTTGATTTACCGTCTACAATGTTTGTAGAGGCATACCCATAATCCCAAAGGTTTTATTTTTGGTAAGCAAAATAGAATTATACGGAGTACAAGGGTGCTCCAACCCATTACCAAACAAAGTGATTAACCACTTTGTAAACATAGGAAAGGGGTTAATGTCATAGTGTGGGATTAGGGTATCTGGGACATAATTAAGTGATATTTGGCTGTTATATGTCGTCGTTGTTCACCAATTTCAAATTTAAAGGGTGTCTTATATCATGACTCTTTTTTGTCATGGTGATCTCTCTTGAACTTTGTCATGTTAGTGCATCATATTTTTGAAGTCATTGCATTCCACTGTGCTAATGTTAGAGGCATTTTTTCTTATAATAACACGGAACGTACAGGCACGACCAATCAAACGAATCAAGATAAAATATCAAATTGATGTGGTCCGAGTAGTTAGCTGCATGTTTAGATTCTAACGCAATTGCGCGTTGCCGCATTTTCTGCAATTGCAGATCACAGACTGTCTGATCAAGATCAAATGGTCCGTGATCTGCGGTAAATTGCAACTGCAAACTGTCATGATCTTCCCTACTTCATGCTTATAAAAATTATAATCTGGAAGAAACAATTTTAAATCTGCTCCACACTCTTAAAGGAAACATTAATCTTTGAATTGCACGCAGATGAAACACCAAAGAAATCCAGAAAATATTATTATATTATACTTTCAACATTAACATTAAATATCTTATGTTATTATTTTAATATATTTTTTTGCTTTTCTATTAATAACAGCATTAAACATCATTAATTATACAAACTTTATCTTTTCAAATAGAAAATCTTTCTTCTTGAACACACTCCCCCTTGTGTTGAGCCAACTTCTGTCTATTTCTTACTTTTCACTTACTGCAACTTTTGAAGCAAACTTTGACCAAGCCCTGTGATCATTCATGTGAGTCTTTGTTTGAACCATTCCCCTGCTGAGACTGTTTACAATAAGCAATAGCTTCGACAATTGAACCTTCCTCTGTCTCAGAATTCACGCTGAGCCTGTTATAATTCTCAGCTAAGTTGATCGAAAAATATGAAGATGCAGAAGATCGTCTGTTTTCATCATAATTCTGAAATGATTTTCTCTTACCATTCTCATTATGGCGACATTTTGGTTTGTTCATTTCCACTACATTGGACTTATCAGCTGAACAAGCAGTTTTTGTAAACAGAGATTTTAAGTAAGCTTTATAAGACTTCAGCTTTTGAACCAGCAGGGATTTCTTAGCATGCTTCACCTTCTTTGACCAATGTTCCTTTGTTTTGGTGGAACATTGAAGTTGATATTCGGTTGGGTTGGAATCAGCCTTAAACCTGCAAGACTGTGATCTTGCAAAGCCTCTGGTTTGTTGTTGGGGAGATAATTTGTCATAAGGACTCATTACCATGTCAATGTAGTCTTCATCTACACGAATCAATGGTACTTTCTTTGTGGCCATTTCATGTGGGTGATGATTTTGATCTCTATTTAAGTTTTTATGAAAGTGGATATATGGCTAAGGGAGATTGAACTTAATTTCCAAAGGGAAAGATGCAAGAGGCTATGTATTATTTCATGTTATTTGTGAGAAAAGATGTAGCCATACTGTGCTATTTATAGGAAAACCTTTTTTTAATTAATTAATTTACAAAATTGAAAAGAAAAAAAAAAGTTATAGTTAACTATACTCCTCTTTTACCATTTGGATTACATTCTACTGGCTTATTAAATACGTCTAAATAAACATTTTTCCAAATGCAGATAATATAATAAATATTATTTTAAGAGCAATTTCAACCTTTATATATATATATATATATATATATATATATATATATATATATATATATATATATATGTTTGTTTCACATGTATTAAGAAAAATGTACTTATAAGTGAATGAGAGTGAATGAGAGAGAAAAAAAAAATTAGTGTTCTTGTCAAGCAAAATATATCAATATGAAAGTGATGAAAGTAGTACTCCCGATGATCCTATTTATAAGAAACAATTGACTTTTTAGATTTATTGTTTAATTGATGTATCCGGTCTACAAAATATACTAGATACATGAACTCTTCAATGAATCTAAAAAGTCATTTGTTTCTTAAAAATAAGACCGAAGGGAGTAATAATTAAAGTTATAATTGGAAAAGGGTAATTAATATTGTGTTGAAAAGTGAAATGAGACAGTTATTTTGAGACAATATTTTCTTACAAAATGGTCACTTATTATGGGAAGTATTATTTTTCTTAATCGGAGATCATCATGTTAGTGAACTAAAAAACATAATTTATATCATTGACAACGTAAAATAATTTTACACGTACCTCTAATCAAATTTTGCTATTTGGATATACATCTCAATGATATTTCAAAATACAATGGGAACACAACGAGGACGAGACTAGAAGAAAATGCAAACCATGTGTGAGAGTGAATGTGCGAAGCAAGCCAAAAAAACGATACTCCCTCTGTTCCAAATTATATATCGTTTTAGGGAAAAAAATTATCCTAAATTATATGTCGTTTTACAATACCAATACAACATTAATGTTACTTTTCCTATTGTAACCTTAACTATTTATTACTCTCTCTCTTCTTTCAATTCTTTCATTTATTTTTCCCATATTATTTATTAAAGACAATTTTGTAAAAACAACTCATAATATCTTTTTTTCACACAATATTAATTGCATTTCTTAATACGTGTGAAATGCTCAAAACGTCATACAATTTAAAACGGAGGGAGTAGCTTTTACCCGTGTAGTACGGAGATCAGTCAATAGTCTTCATAACTTTAGCATAAGAACATAACTGGTCTACGGTTTTTGAGAATACTTTTTTTAACCATATAATATAAATTAATGGTTAAAATTAGGTTTACGTAAGCAATATTCATGATATATATATATATATACACCAAAGATCGTTGTTAGTAAATCAAATCTCAATCGTCCAAATGCGCGGTCTGAGGCACATTTTAGGGAAGGAAATTTTTTATCTTTGGTCATACGACGGTTTAAAATTTTGAAAAATCAAAAACATATATTGTCCTTTTAAGATTAACTTTCTCGTGAAAACGTGTTCTCTCCTAATACGTACAGTAGCGAGGTGTAAAATGTGATCACGGGATAAGATGAGATAACCTATGTTATATAATCATACACACATGATACATGATCAAGATTCTAATCTTAACTGTTCCTAGTAATATGAACATCAATCAAGGGTCTTGATAACTTTGTCATAAGAACATAATTGATCTACAAATTTTGAGAATACTTGTTAATAATATAATATAATTTAATGGTTAAAATTAGGTTTACCTAAAACAATGTTGATGATACATAGGTATAGTCAAAGTTGATTTTAATTAATCAAATCTCAAACTTCCAAATATAATCATGAACATGTTTGCTTATGAGGTTTCTCTCAAAAAAAATGTTTGCTTATGATGTTGTCATGTGATAGAAAGGTCACGGATTCAAGTCTTAGAAACAATCTCTTGTGTAAAAAACAGGATAAGGCTGCATACAGTACATTAAAAATGGTGGGACTCATTCCTGGATCATGCGTATGTGGGAGTTTTAGTGCACCCGATTGCCCTTTTTTTATGATGTTTTTAATACAAACGAAAAAAATCCACACTCAAAGGTATTGTTTAGGGAAGAAATATTTTATCTTTGGTTGTACGGCAATTCAATATTTTGAAGAATCCAAAACAAACATCGTATTTTTGTGATTAATAACTTTCTCGTGAAACATGTTCTTTCCTAATACACGTAATAGCGAGGCGTGTGATATAACATGACTTGTGGGGATAAAAATAGTTAGCCTTTGGTCTTATGACAATTCAATATTTTGAAGAATCCAAAACAAACATCGTATTGTTAAGATTAATAACTTTCCGTGAAACATGTTCTATCCTTATACACGTAATAGTGAGGCGTGTAATATAATATGATTTGTGGGGATAAAAATAATTAGCCTTTGCTCTTATGACAATTCAACATTTTAAAGAATCCAAAACAAACATCGAATTTTTAAGATTAATAACTTTCCGTGAAACATGTTCTTTCCTTATACAGGTAATAACGAGGCGTGTAATATAATATGACTTGTGGGGATAAAAATAGTTAGTCTTTGGTCTTATGACAATTCAATATTTTGAAGAATCCAAAACAAACATCATATTTTTAAGATTAATAACTTTCCGTGAAACGTGTTCTCTCCTAATACACGTAATAACGAGGCGTATAATACAACATGGCTTGTGTGGATAAAAATAGTTAACCTACAATGTACAATCATACATACATGGTCAAAGGTTCTAATTGTAACGTGTTTGGTTCTCAACGCAAATGGAAAAAATGCATAATACAGCACCTATGGAAGGACAAAGTTGTCTTCAATCAACCATAAATATCTTTGAAATATGTTGTCTATCATCCAAATGCACATAATTTAGTGAAGTTGATCTTCACTTTAAAAGTATTAAAAAATTACCATGATTAAAAATTGTTTGTCATATTTTTTATTATTTTTTAAAGTTAATTGACTCCCTAAATATTTTTTAAAGTTACCATGATTAAAAAGTTACTTGACAAATCAAGGGCAGCAACATCACAGTGAATCCCTAAGAAACTTGTATGTCATTAATGAATTTCAGTATAGTAAGTCACTTTACAAGCAAGGCATAATTTTGTGCCAAGTAGGTCTAACATATAGCATTTACTGTTAACATTTTGGATAGCCGCCCAATACCTAAGAACAACAACAACCAAGCCTTATCCCACTAAGTGGGATCAGCTACATACGCTGTAGTGTTCTATCATAAAAACATATTTGGATCAAACTCATTGACCTCTAAATCTTTCCTAATACCAAAGAATTTGTGTAAAAAATGTAACTGAAACGAACATAGAACTAATCAATATCTGGGATAGGCACTCTCCAATAATTCCAAGAGTTGAAGTCCTCCTGCCACAAATGAAAATTGCAAACCAAATTTGTTAGTTTTGAAAGTTCAAAAGTAGCTAGTGCACCCGTTGTTTTGTAAATGCTTTCTCACCTGTTCAAGCAAAGACGTAGGTGGGAACATGTCATTGACGAGTGTGTGTAGTGATGTATAAGATTTTGCATCGATACGATGACTTATTGCCACCTCACCCTATTAGTGTTCATAAGCATCTTTAGTTAGTATATCCTGTGAGAACTAAAGAAAATACTAACCGTCAGAAATAACAATAATCCATGATAGATGCACACCTTAGGGTTAATGATAAATATTTTTCCCTTTGGAATTCCTATTTTACTGTAACTAAGTTCATCTGTGTCTCTATTGCCAAACCCCGCATAGAATGGGTTATAATCAGAAGGGAAAAGTCTTTTAATATCCTGCAAAACATTATTACCCAAACATGAATGGTGTTAGTAAGAAAATGCATTTTAACGGAGCTTTCAAGTTGCACATAAGTGATATAAGGATTTGTGTCTAGGAAATTACCTCTAGACAAGCAATCTTGAACTCATGGGGAGCTCTTTTTATTACTACCATAAGTAAATAAGACAAAATTATACAAGTCAGATATGCATATATATAAAAATCAACCCTAATTGCTCTCTCATTAAAAGTTCCTGACCTTCTCGGTAAAGGGACGGAAATAATCCATCAGGTGAAATAACAACAGGTCCTTTTGGTAAGGTTTTCCCATCCTGTAAATATATAGTTATGGTATCAGCCTATCAGGTAATGCAATAATTTTACAATGATAACTGAGCTGTCAAAATGCAAGAATTTGATTTATTTTTTTAAAAATAAGAGTATGCGTTACAGGTAGCCAGATTTGTTTGAATACCTGTTTCAGGTTAACCAAAAAGTTCCTGGTTATATAAGCCTGAACAATAGCACGGGCACTCAAAAACAGTAGCTGGTATCCATTTTCCTAACAAAATCAGGATCTGGTATTAGACTGGAATCTTGTATCGATAAAATTCAATGAAACAACAGGTATAAAAAGATAACAACAAGCATGCTGAGCAACATTTCATATCAAACAGACAGAAAAAGTTATGTTGAGTGCTATAACCACTAAATGTAGTTGCATCTAAATTCTACAGGAATAGTATCGAAGGTAAGCAAAAAATAAAGCACCAAATCAAACAAGCATCAAGTGTGCAAATAGAAACAGGGAAAGATGTGTAAACGCAGTGAAGTCATTAAAGAGGACTATGAACGTAGTCGATATCATTTCTGTTACATAGCTGCAAAAGAGCCATTATCTAACTAGTCTTTTACATAAACTGTGACTGTGATTGCCATATTATATAGCTGCAAAAGAGCCATTATCTAACTAGTCTTTTACATAAACTATGCCTGTGATTGCCCTAAAGCAAAAACCAGGCTTTAAGCTCACTTTCTAAGCAATCTCAAACCCAAGCTCAAAGGAACTTGCTTAAGTTCCTAGGAAACCTGTTAATGTGTGCGTATATATTTGAGAAGCATGTTGTGACAGAAACATGATTAAATGGTAGCAACAAAGGAAATTTGAATGCATGACCAAGACACAAGATGCTTTAAAAAGAAAGACCCTCGAAATATCTTCTACATTTACATCATCAACTGTTTGACATTTACAATGCTACTCTATCTCAATAAATTTAGATGTGAATGTACAACTACTAAATAGATACCTTAATGGCAGAGAAAAGTCTTGCCACTCCAGTCTGGTTCCAATCTTTTCCAACTAAAGGCATGAACTGCCCCAAAACATCAGATCTGAAAGCAAAAAAAAAGGTAAAATACGAATATGTGCATTTTTAAGGAGGCATTGTGCATGTAACATGTTTCTACATGTAGGGATTTGAACGATGAATCTAGCATTTCTTGTGCTAGTACTATAAGTGATTAATAAATTTGCCTTTTCAGAAAAAACAAATATTTTCTTAATTTTGATTAGTTTGCACTAAAACATGTCTGTCTAGTCTATCAACAAATGCAATCAAAGTAGATACTGGTTAGTTAATCTTCACCAATAATGGCCAGAAAAAAATAATGAAGAAAACAATTCTTTTCAAAATTTAGAGAAAGGAAAATGTTATATAGCATGCACACAAACTAACGATGAATGTTTAGGTTCATCTCCCTCTGACAATCTGAATGAAATTATTTTTAATGATCCATAAGATTACTAAAAGACAAACCAGAACCTGCATTCCATTTCCAATTTACATTTATGAAGTAAAATATTTGAAATATCAACAATTACCGAAATTTCCATGGTATGTCCAAACTGGGATTTCATTTTATAAAATAAGGGTTAATTGAGTACGGAAGTGTTGAACAAGGATAATTTAAAGAACAATAGCAATGGCAAAGCCGCATTTTGTCTAGTTCAAAGAATGGTTAATAGCCTAAGAAGTACTGCCGGTAGTCTTACTTGGTAATAGTACCATCCACATCTGATATTACAATTCTTGCGTTCCATTTCCATAAGTATATATGAGCATCAACCTGTTATGAAATTAAAAGTTCAAACTGAAATAAGCAAAATGGCCAACCAAAGTATATATAGTGATATGGGAACTTGGATTCTTAATGAATGCCAAACCTGTTGTGTTCCTAGAACCCTCGTAGAGAAACTGAATGTTACCATATTTTGACCATCTTTGAGATTCAATGATGCTATCATCTCATTAGAGGGAACATTTGTCCTAACAAATTGCTTGCGAGGAGACTCAAGCCTACTTGAGGTTGGAGATGGCTCAACAACAGAGCCGAACAAATCCGATTCAGAATCTAGAAATATATCCTCACTTGATTCATCACCACTATTGTGCTCAGCTGTCTTCACTTTTCGAAAAGCGAGAGGCCAGAGTCTCCACCTACGTCCAGACGAAGATGGTCCAGGATTATCATCGCTGGACTTCAACCTATCATCTTGGCCCACAGGAATTGTATCTTCAGGGGCAACAGGTAAGTCTAAATCAAATGCCGCCACTCCAAGAACAAGAGGGGCGGCCTTTTCCCACGGTAGATAACTCTCTCTGAACTTCACAACAAGATTTTTATTCTTAGTTATAGATGGCGCAGAGACTCTAAATTCCTCAGCAGATATTCGATGTGCTTCAAACACTTCAGCAGCAGCGATAAAACCCATACCCGCTTTAAGTTCGTGACCACAAAGTGAGATATCAAATTCTGCAAAATAATAAGAAAATCAAATAAACAATTGACTTAATCAAATAATAGTTATAGAATACAAGATAAAATAATTTGAAGCACAATTCTTAGTCCTTACTCAAACCAAAATGACTTTGATCCCCCTCGTTGCAAATTGCTGTCTGAGGTGCTGTTATATTATCTTCCTCACTAATAATTTCAAGTACAGTGGTTTCTTGACTATTACTATCATTCCATTCCACATTATTCGTACCGGAACGAATGCCAGAACCAGTGTTAACTTCCACTGATGCATCTTTATCAACCCCTTGAAGTTCTATTTTTAAATTTGGAGAATTATTGTCGTCTGAATAAGTAGCACCACTGATGGAAGATAACTCGCCAATATTTCTAGATCGTTTGATGCTCTCTTTTGCATTTTCATCAACATTTGAACAATTTTCATTAGATTCCTCGGCTGAATTTTGATCCACCAATGAGGACCTTTCATCTTGTAAATTGTCATAATCATCCTGCTGAGCCAGTTCATTTAAGTCCAAGCAACTTTTGAAAACACTCTCCGTATACATGCATGATGCAGCTTCTTCAGTGCCAGTTTCTTCCGTGTGACAAATAGGTCCCTCCTCTCTTTGGCAACCTTCGAGCTGGACCCCGGAAACACTATTACCAATATCAGAGCTATAAATACCGGATGGAACATCAGCTGTTGAAGCATCCGGCCTACTAACATAATCAGTAACACGTGCATTTTCGTCAGAACTAAACTCCTCGTTGCCTTCATAGAAGTCAGTCCCTTCACCTGGTCCCAAATGAAATTGAGGAATTTGTTGCTGCAAATTTTCCATGGTTGGCTCTGATGCTGAGATTGGGGCTGTTAATATATGACCGTCAACACTAACCAAGATCACCTCCGGATTAGAACCCTGCAAGTCCACAACATTCTCTCCATATTCCGAAAAACCAGCCGTATCTTCAATTGTTGGTTGATCATCTTCAAAATCATAAAATGTCCGACCAACATCAGATTCCACCTTTTGAAGTTCTGGCAAAACTGAAGAATGATCTTCACCTGTCAACTGGATCACCCCCAAATCAGATACGCTATGATCAAGTCTATGACCAGTAATATCAATTTCCACACTACCGTCTTCAGAAGTAAACTCAGAGTTAGTAACAACTTCAACAGCAACATTCGAGTCAACACTTTTATCATCCTCATCCACCTCTTTTACAAAATAAGCCTCCCCGGAATTATCAAGATACATATGAAAATTCGCTTCAACCCCATTAACATTTATCCGAACAATCTTCTCGGCACCTTTGAGAACACCTTGAAATTTACCAAAGCGAACATACCAAGGCGTGCTACGGAAAGTACCGTCTTGTTGCTGAACAACAATGACATCAACAGCACCACCGAAAGGGTGAAAAGGGGTAGCAACTGAATAAACACCCTTAGTTATCAAGGTTCCAAATTTTCCCACCACATTCATTCTTTCAGTAGCCAAAGAGTCAAAGATAGAAAAATTCCAGAATTTTGGGAGACCTAAAAAGACTCAAGAAACTTCTAATTTATAAGTTATCTTCTAAGCAACTTGACCCAAGAATCGATTATCTGAATTTCTTGATTCGTTACGGTGATTATGAATTCTTGCAAGAACAGCCCTGCAAAGGAGGCAAGAAAAGAAAAAGAAGTCTTTAAGTAATGTTTTGAGGATGGTAAGTCAAATTCAACTTAAAAAATAAAAATAATTTGAAAAGAAATCACATTGATTCATATTTAATGTTTGAAAATGTGAAATAAAAAAGCATGTAGCAAAAAATGAGGAAGGAAACTTACAAATTGAGAAAACGAATGAGGTAGCTCAAAAGAAGATTGCTGGTGAGTTTTCTACAATGAGGTTTCTTTCTTCTTTCTTGCACTGCTTTGAATGGTGTTAGTTTGAATTGAATTTTGTACAAGTTAGGGGTTGGATTTGGATGAAACAGACAAAATCAAGTGCTAGCATTTAATATATACGCTGCATTCCTAATACCAGAATTTCAACCTCGTTAGGGCTTTTTAGTCTTTTCAATACTATAGTTGCCTTGCTGTGGCCTACTACAGTACTTGCGAAATCATAAAGACCGCCCCCCTCGTGGCACTCGTCGTCGAGTTTTTACTCTTTTGTGCCTAAGTGCCTTTGTTTTAGATATTTTTAGAAATATAAATCAATTAATTTAATAAGAAATAAAAAATTGTTTCCTCAAAGACAAAAATGTATTTTTAAGTATTTGTTTTCAAAAAAAATAACGCTAAAACCAAAAATTATTAGGAGGATTAGTTTATTTTTAAGATATGTTTTTGTTTAAAAACAATGAGATAACATGTGAATTAATTTTTCTTATAAAAGAACACGTGAACAAATTGAAAATTCATTTTTTCTTAAAATGATTTTTGTGGATAATAAAACAAACAAAAAGTAACTTCAAGTTTTTAAAGAAAATCTCTAAAAAATTTAAACATAAAATCTATTTTTTAAAGTTGATTTTATTCGTCTAAGGTCAACTTTTACTTAAGATGGTAAAATAATTTATTTTTCATCAGTGAGAAATTTATTTATTTTTTCTACAAAAAATGAAGTCGAAACTAAAATTTATATATAAAAAAAATGGTGCCCATTTTATATTTGAGAAATGTTATGCGACAATAGAGTTGTTGGTCCATAGCTTGGGTAGGTAACTTTGAGCTAACATTGTTCCAATAAGAAGTTTAATAGGTCATTTTAATCATGTTAACAAAAATCAGAGTAAGTTGAGTGGTTGGAAGCAACGATGTTTAAGTATGGCAGGTAGAATCACTCCCTCTCACTGAGTTTGTACTTAGCTTAATTCCCCACTGTCATATGTAGTACACTAATTTCTGGCTAGATAAGTACTTTCTTAATAATGGTCAATGGATCTCTTATATATGCAGGCAACCAAACCTAGGTCGACACTACCATTTCTTTTAGGAATGTTCTAACTGCTTCGGGACATTAGGACATTAGTTTCCTATAGAACAACTTGCCATCTTATATTATTAGTCAAATGATTGTGTTTCTGCCTCATATGGAGGATGATGGCTCTGAAACTATAGGGTGGGGAGAAAACGATACCCATTATTTCATAGTTCAAAATGCCTACTTATTGCGGTATCAAAATTGCACAATTGTAAAGGGTGATTGAAAAATCATTTGGAAGTGGAAATTTCCACGTCGCATTCAAACATTTATTTGGTTGGCTATGCATGGGCCTATTCTTTCTAACTTTCGAAGGAGTAGATGGGGGTATTCATATCTCTCCTACTTTCTCGTGTTGTGAGAATGGAGATGAAACATTTCTTCTTGTGCTTTGTGACTGCATCCACATAACTCAGGTATGTAATTAGTCAGCAAGCCACTTAACCATTAAGGACTGTCAAGTCAGCTAATCGACGACGTGGTTGTAATTAACTGGGTTAAGGGACCAAATTTTAAGTGATTAATAATTGCAGTGACTATTTGCAAAAAATAGTAAGTTTAGGGATCAAAATTCAAATGAGTCATATTTACATAGACTAAAGGTATAAATCAGTCAAAGTTAATTAATGAAAAATAGGCACAGTAAAAGTTTATCAAACAAGAGTTAACCCTTAAGCCACAAAATAGGGTGCGGAGCAAGTCGCCTAGTGCTACACATGCACAAAATTGTTTGATTGCAATGAGAGACACGTTGGTTTTCTTGGAGTTTTTGAAGATCCACTCAGTACTCGTTTGGTTGCATGGTGGGGAGCCTTAAACATGAGTTTAGACATCTTAAAAGTAAGTTTGCTAAAAAATTGGTGTTTGGATAGCCATTTTTAAAATTGAGTTTGCCATCTAAAAGCAATTCCAATTGAAGTTGGTATTAGTAGTTTTTTGCAAACACGGTGGGAATTGATTACAAAATTATAATTTATTTATTATGTTATGAGTGGATGTTCTCTGTTTTACACATTTATCTTTTCCTTTATACCTTTTCACACAACACATATTTAAGAGCTGCAATAGTTTTTTTTCGGTAGATCATAAATTGCACTAAAACAATAAATTGCTGCTAATTAGAAAAAAATGTTGATTATTCAAAAAAAAATTGCTGATATATTTTGGACGATTAAACTTCAGTCTTATTATGGGTTTCTTAATAATTTAAATTCACGTTTTTCATGAACGTTTTTATCATATCAACCCATAATCTGTTTAAATTCACGTAGTATATGATAAAAGCCTACCTATTTATATTTATTTCTTCTTTTATTCATCAACTAAATTGCTAGTTATTATTATGAATTTACAATATGGGTTTATAATCTGTGCAAGTCCCACGATGTCCATTAACACCATTGCTAGCTATTGCTCTTCTGTCCAAATAGTTCAAGATGTTAATCACACAAAATATACCAGCAACATACACAACATAATAATAAAAGAAAAACATTGAGATTTTTCAAATACATAAAAGCATCAATTTTAAATTCCAGTTAATTTTAACCTACATTAGTCAAATACCAATCATCAACAACATTCGAAAAAAACCCCACAACCAATAATATAAAATTAGGAAAAACAAAAACAAACCCAGAATTATAACCCTCCGAAATAAATACCCAAATAAAATAATTCAAAATTTTCTTGCTTTTCAATGTTTTTTTTTGTTTTCAAATACAATGAAACTTGTTGTGCTAATTTTCCAGATCCAGATCTATTTTGTTGTAATGTTCTTGTTTAAAGAACACATAAATGAATGAATGAAGATGATTAATTTAGTTTCAGATTAGATTCCTTTATCTCAATTTCGTTTCAAGAATATTTTGAAGGAAAAAATAAATTGAGATGTAATTTTCATAGGCGACCATAATAAACTTAGTTGTTAAGGTTAGAGATGATGTGAAAAAGTATATAGTATCAATAGACTATAATAACAAACGGTGATACTATTTAATTTAATGGTTAAAAAAAGACTTTCTGATAGTAGAAAAGAAGTCTCTTTTCCTACACTAAACCCCACCTTAATTGAAATATGTCTAAGTAACTTCAGTTGAATCACGTTTACATAAACTTGGTCCAAGTACGTTTATGTATGGATAATTTGGTCAAGTTTTATTATTTGTAAGAAAAAAAAAAAAAAAAAAGGAAAGAAATGCTAGTGTGCAAATTAAATCAATTAATGACACTAACGTAGGTGGCACATCGTGTTACTGGTGTGGTGCGGTGACAACATCGCGTTCAGATCCGTTCTTCTCCTTTACTTTGCTTTCTTCTTCATTCACTCAACTCCAATTTCAGAAACAAACAGATTCAACATTCACTTCCCAAATCACACAATGTCGAAACCCTACATCCCCATCCTCTTCCTCTTCACCACCTTCCTCCACTTCCTCACCCCCACCACCGCCGAAATCAAATCCCTCACCATCACCTCCGACACCCGCCCCATGATCCTCTTCGAAAAATTCGGTTTCACCCCCAAAGGCCACGTCACCATCTCCGTCTCCTCCGTCTCCGTCACTCCTCTCTCCTCCTCCTCCCAACCCGAATCTTCTCGTCTCGGCTTCTTCCTCCTCAACGAAGAAACCCTCATCCAAGTCCTCATCGAGATCCAACAAAACCCTTCCTTCTGTGTCCTCGATTCTCACTACATTTCCCGTCTCTTCACTTTCCGTGACCTCTCTCCTCCTCCCTCCGCCTCCTTCAACCGCTCTTACCCCGTCACTACCCCTAACGAATACAGTCTCTTCTTCGCTAATTGTGCTCCTGAAACCTCTGTTTCCATGTTCATTCGCACCGAGATTTTCAATCTCGATGCAGACGGTTCTAAAGACTATCTCTCCGCTGGACAAACCCAACTCCCTTCTCTCTTTTTCCTCTTCTTCCTTGCTTACTTAACTTTCTTTGTATTTTGGATATACACTTGTTACACCAATAAACGTTCTATTCACCGCATTCATCTTCTTATGGCTGTTTTGCTTATCATGAAGGCTTTGAATCTTATCTGTGCGGCAGAAGATAAGCATTATGTTAAGGTCACTGGTTTACCTCATGGATGGGATGTATTGTTCTACATTTTTCAGTTTATTCGTGTTGTTGTGTTGTTTACTGTTATTGTTTTGATCGGTACTGGTTGGTCCTTTCTGAAACCGTTTTTGCAAGATAGGGAAAAGAAAGTGTTGATGATTGTGATTCCTCTGCAAGTTTTGGCTAATTTAGCTTCCGTTGTGATTGGTGAGACTGGTCCTTTTATCAAAGATTGGGTTACTTGGAATCAGGTGTTTTTGCTTGTTGATATTATTTGTTGTTGTGCTATTATTTTCCCTATCGTTTGGTCTATTAGATTGCTTAGGGAAACGTCGAAAACCGATGGAAAAGCTTCGAGGAATCTTGCGAAGTTGACACTTTTTAGGCAGTTTTATATAGTTGTTATTGGATATCTGTATTTTACAAGAATTGTTGTGTTTGCTTTGAGAACTATTGCTGCTTATAAGTATCAATGGGTGAGTAATGCTGCTGAAGAGACTGCTAGTCTTGCTTTCTATATCATTATGTTCTACATGTTTAGACCTGTGGAGAAAAATGAGTACTTTGTTCTTGACGAGGAGGAAGAGGAAGCAGCTCAAATTGCTCTCAGGGATGAAGAATTTGAGCTTTAAAGTTTCTGTTTATGGAATTTTGCAGTTACCCCTATGTGTTGATATCTCCGCCACACCACAAAGATCAGGTTGTTCCATGAATTTGGTACTGTACTGATACCATCCAAGCCTTCAAATTAATGTTTCTTTAAAGGAATATTCAATACTTCATGTATGTTTAGTTTCCTTATGTTGTTGATGAATTATGCGGAATAGATAAAACTCTGATATGGAGTATGTCTTTTGAGAAATTGTACACACAATTATTTATTACTGAGTTGTTATTATACTGATCATTCTTCTGTGGATTTTCTGCTTGAGATTATGTTGAGGATAGTTGTACATTTCTGTATTCATTGATTGGTTTCTTGCCTTGCTTGATTCAAACTTTTCATAGTCACGTATTACTGTTGCCTTCCTTGATATTTAGCAAAGTTGTGCAATTACATCTTGTTATGTTTCAATAGTGTCTTCTAGTTTCATTGGGTTTTCCTTTCGGTAATTCATATTGCTCATTGATTTTGTTTTGATATATAACAAGGTCTTATTTTTTAAATCTGACTCATCTGAATCGAACAATTCACTTCAGTTTAGAGAGAGTGAGTTGACTAATATCAATCAATTGTAATGAATAAAATAATGGTTGATATTACATGCTTGTATAACAATTAACATATCATATCAACCTTGATTTTCTAACTGTACTACTAAGTACTAACTACTAGCTATTCATTTTATATGATCTAAATACTAATTTTCTTCTTAGTTTATCGTAATGTAGGTGTTTAACTTCTTTTGATTGCCAGTTGTGTGAGAATCGATACGGAGTATCCGAATATGCACTTGCACGGAGCACATTTTGTCTCCCAACAAAAATACAAAATCACTCGATTTAACTTGCAATTTGTCTCTCAATTATCAATGTATTTTCGTACTCAATTCTTAAAGTACACAACAATTCGTTTGGTTATTCCTTTATATATTTGAAATTTGGAGTTTACCTTTTTGGCACTATTCAGAAGAAAATAAATGGTTGTGTTAAGTTTATTAAAAAATTTGGGCACTTGTTAAGAAGTTTAAATAAGAAATTTTGTCTTGAGAATGATGCATTTAATACATTGAAAGTTTAAAAAGTAACTTTATTCACATGAATCTTGTAAATTATTTCTATTTTTGAATTCTTAACTAGTGTCCTAAGAGCATTGGTTAACAAGACTCTAAGTTTATTAACATGTCATACATATTTGGTTATAAGGAGAGAAGAAATGCAAATTTTAACATACCAAGCGATGTTTGGTTGTGCGGTGAAGAAAATTGATTTTTGATAAAATTGGTCTTATGAAATTGATTTTTGTTAAAAGTGGTAACTATAAGTGATTTGTGTGTGCATAAATATGTGAAATTTATTTTATAATTTGTGTGTGGATAAATTCATGTAAAAGTGGGTTGAACAATAAATTTATGTGTGAAAATCAATTCAAGAATTAAAAGCTACAACTCTTAGCTTCAACTAAAATCAATTTTAGAAGCAGAATGAATTCTACTCGATACCAACCAAACATGTCGGAATCAATTTTACATCTCTAAAATCAATTTAGGTCCATCTAAAATTGAAGTCAAACATACATGAGCTGAGAATGTAACTTGCTCAAAAAGTTTTTTTTTTTTTCTTTTCTTTCTTTTCATTTAGTTGAGAAAAAGTGATGTTAAATAGTACGAAGGAATATTCAAGGAAATGTAAGAATGCTGACCTGTCCTTGTACATGAGGTTGGTCAAAAGTTTTTTTTTTAGGGGAGATTAGTCAAAAGTTATTTGGGTACTTGGTGGTGGTAAACATGAGAGAATAGTTGAAAAAATAACTGTTCACATAGGGCTTGTAATATTCATGTTGTGATCTGATCGTACTAAAAAGCATTTATCTTCAGAAAACATAGTCACATAAATATGCTTTCTCTTCAAACTAAATTGGACGAAAGTGGAAAATTCATTGAAATGAGTAATTTGTACATCTATATTCACATAATCACCATTATATCAAAACAATACGAAAGACAAGTAGCAAAAACATTTTTCTCTCATATATCTCTCTACTCCACTTAAACGAAAGGATAGAATTCTTCACTCTTCATACCTTTCACTCTATTTGAATTATATAATATTGTCTTTATTTTTTATTCACTTTTCTATGGTTTACTTATCTTTCTGTATATTTGTCAAAAACTATCTCTCTGTATTCAAATTAGGAAAGAACAACTCTTGAAGATTCCTTTAAAGATATTTGTTTTCATTATTGTTATTAAAATATTATAGGACTAGTTGACCCTTAAAGATCTGAAAACTGGTGGCCTCTAGACCTGTCTGAATGTGTAGCTGGTTTGACACCCATGGAAGGGTACAAACTTTTGAAGTTAATTTTATTTTAAAAATGATCCGATTTTTTTTTTTTTTGGGAAATAACAACATCAACAAGACAAAGTTGTTAGCATTAAAAAAAAGAAGATAAACTTTGGATCATAATTTAATTATTCAGGTAGCTACTTAGCTTACAATTACTATAGTATAAGTATTCCCTCAAAAAATTACTATAGTATAAGTATAAATATATTATAACAAACAGATATCTAAAAGAAAAGAAAAACTGAAAATTCCACCCAACAAAATGAAAAACATAAATTTATTTTCACCCATTTTTTGAATAGAAAATATAGTGAAATATTTATTGATCAAATTTGCTGATAAGGGATTGTTTAGATGTCTAAAAGAAAAGAAAAACTGAAAATTCCACCCAAAAAATGAAAACTATAAATTTATTTTCACCCATTTTTTGAATAGAAAATATAGTGAAATATTTACTGATCAAATTTGCTGATAAGGGACTGTTTAAAGACACATACATACAACGTAAAAGTAGCCATATATTCTCATTTTGTCATGACGCGTGGTGGTATCCCTTAACTTGCATGGATGTTATCTTGTAATCTTCTTGTTATTATTTCGCTTTTTTGTTTTCTTTGCGGTGTTGTTTTTATCAACAAAGACTTGATATTGTAACTGTTTAAGTGTTTCTTCTCTGCAGGCTTTATGCGTTTTGAAACACCTTTAGTTTATAAAGTATTTCATTTTAACTTGTTAAAAAAAAAAAATATCTAATTTGTCATACCGTATGAACTACAAAACTTTTTTTTTTTTAAGGAACTACAGAACATTTACTTACATTTCCACCTATAAACCTCTGCAAACCAAGTAAAAAATAATAACTTATTTTTTCAAAAGTGTATGATTAGTAATGTTTTTTTTTTTAAGAATTCAAACTAATCCACCAAAATTGATAACAGAAAGAATCGAATTTAAGATCTTAAGAGAATCACACTTCAAATCTTAACCAACCCATGAGACCAATTCAATTGAGTTTATTCGTAATGTTAATGTTTCGTTTCAACAAAATTATATTGACATTTATTCGAAAGAAGAGACTATTAACTTTTTGCACAAAAGTACTATAATTATTAAAATTATCATTGGAAAAATTATTTAGTGCATCTTTAATGGAAGAAAAATAAATTCCAACCTAGTTAGTTCTAAAAACCTGAAAAAAATTTGTCAAAAAATTTGAGTTCAAATCCCGGTCACCATAAAAAAAAACACAATGTTTAACTTGAGAAAATTTATCCCAATGTTTGTGAAAAAAATAATATCCTTAAAATTTGTCTGAATGCATATGATTAATTTTAGTTTGGTAAAGACACTTTAGGTTTTATTACTTTTTCTGGATTATAGATCAAATCATTGACTCTCTTGACATAAACATTGAGTAACATATAGCATATGAAAATATTTTGTATTTTTGTTTAGTATTTCAAGTTTTACATCATTATTCTATGATTAAAATTATATTTAGCTTATTCAAAAAAATATTTAAATAATTAAAACTCGTAGATGGTTTGATATTCAACTCTTCAAAGATATTTCCCCTCAAAAAGAAAAAACTCTTCGAAGATATTTAATTATTTTCCAAATTAATGCAAACCTTATAGAAGAATATTACCTATATTACCTTGTTATGAACATATTATTATAACTTTGCAAAGAAATCATAAAAAAAAAAATGCAAGGAGAAAAAAAAATGTTATAAAAGCAATAATTTCTCAATTCAAGGAACTCAGAATTTGTCCCTGCAGCATTCTTCTTATAACTTAAATAAAATTTATAGTTATAAAAACTTATAACACCCATAAATCATTTCTCTAGACTATAAATAGAAAAAAGGAAATTAACAACACCATCAACAAACCTTTTCTAAAAAAAAACAAATCAACCGACCTTAAAATTAAAAGTGATGGTTTTCATCCACAACATCAACACTAGCACAGCAAGACAAGAACCTTTGAAAGATACTAAACAAAGTAGAGCAAGATATCTTTTTAACTTTTTTCCCAATGACCACACGTTCCTTGGCTTTCACCTTCTTCACCTTTACCCTCCCAAAACATTTCTTGGTCTTTTCCATCACTTTCTTTTCATCGTCTCTGCAAAATGTGTAGCTTCTAAGATACAATTGTCTGCATGAGATGCTGTCCACCACCCTAGGATGTTGCTGCGAACCATTTTCTCTGCTGCCGGAACTCACTGACCTCACAAAAGCAGCGTCTGATTCTGGCCACTTGTAGAGGTTCACGTAGCTGGCTCTCACCGGAACGCGTGGGTCTCGTGCATCGTTGATGCAATTTGATATACAAGAAGAGTTCATCATCTTTTTCCCTCTTAGGTTCTTACGTAGTAGGCAATCTTCTAAGAGGGATATAAATTGCAAGAATAAAGAAGAAAAATATAAAAGCTTAAATTGCAAGAAAAAGGTGTGTGAGAAAGGAATGAAAAGAAAGACTACTCAAATGAATTCATAGTGGAATTTTGTCACGCTATATCATGTGTGATGATGATTTGCAATCACTATGTTTTTTTCTATTTAGATGTTAGTTGAAGAGTTTTTTGTTGCTATCGTATTTTACTACACATATTAAAATGTGTTTTTAGGGAGCCATGAGGTGCCAAAAACAAGAGCCAAATGGGAGAATCATGTTTTCATTTTTTTTTATCCTTTGCTTGCCTTTCTGTTCTTGATGATGTGACTCTAATGCTGATTTTTTTATTATTAAATACTAATACATAGCCTTTTCTGCACGAAGTTGCCAAGGGAAAATAAATTTTAATTATTATGATGAATCATATAAAATTTACAAGAGATTTTTATTTGTGTATATCTTTGTTGTAAATGGAGGAGGGAAGAAGTTGGCCCAATAGGCGATGGCAATGGACAATGTTAGATTTGTTTTCAACACAAGGAAGGACAAAAAATTGTTAATTTAATTTGTAATATATTATCATTTTTATTTATTAAAAGTACAAATAAATGTATCATATTCTGTGATTTAACTCGGTTGATATGAACTGTGACTCTCCGTTTATTCACTCAATTTTTTATCTTTAAACTACAAAAAAAAAAGTACATTTGGTAAGTTATTGCATTGGTCTTTAGACTAATATTTAACAGTCATTTTTTTTAAAGAATAATTAACAATAATTAACTACCTAATTTAATAATAACAACCGTGATTACAAGTTAATCTTTCATATCACCAACTAGCTTAGTTCATAAAAAAAAATAGTTGAGTTTAGTGGAAGACGTTATACTTCATAATGGGGCGAATAAGATTATTCTAAATGAAGAGAACTTATAAAAAAAACTACACTAAATTTTTTCTTTTTTTGAATGTTAATGAATCCCCTTCAAAATGTTGGTTAAAGTAGTAAAATAAGTGAATTTCTACAAGAAAAAAAGTGTAATTATTACATTACATCGATAAAATTAACGACTTATATTTTCAAAACAAAATGTTTTTTAAAGAGTTTCTTAACCAATGTCATTGGGATACAGGTCATCAATACATTTTTTTTTAATCTTTTTGAATGCGCTTGTTCCTCCTACCAAATAGATCTCTCTCAAAGAAATTCATCTGCAGACTTCATAGTATGTGTTACGGTGTGGTTTGATTCGACTGAACCGTAAGATAAAAATGTAAGCGGTTTGGTTTGGTTTGATTCGATCGACTTTAAAAAAATTGAATCAAACCAATGTTTTGGGTTGGTTTAGTTTTGTGGTTTTTTATGAGACATAACAAATTTTTTATTTACAAAACTAAAATAAAGTTAAACCAGCTAAAAACAACTCTTTTTTTTTAAGAAGCTAGACTAACCCCCCACAAATTGGCACTAGAGAAAATCGAACTTGAGACTTTGAGGAGGAGCACACTCCCAGGTCCCAAGCCAATACCACTAAGCTAACCCAAGTGGATTTAGCTAAAAATAACTTATTTCCAACAATGTTTCATATTGATTCAACGGTGCAATTTTATTTACATCCAACAATGTTTTCATCAACATAGACTAAATTACAAACATGGACCAAAATTTGACCATCTTCGATAAAAAAAATGTAAAAGAATACATCTAACATAAACATATAAGCAAAAGTGCAATGATTTAGTGACTAAGTTATCATTGAATTAATATATATCTAAGATAAGCATATAAGCAAAAGTGCAAGTAGGATTGAATTAGAGCACATAAATACATTTTTTAAATTGAAAACATAAAATAAACTTAACAAAAGAAACAACATGTTTTAGGCAGAGAGAGAGGGAAACACAGAGAGAGATAACATGTCATTTTATAAAAAGAAAAATCAATTGAATTTCTATGAGTACTAGACTGAGTGACAAAATTTTAATTAATATTTATCTTATGTTGTGGTTTGGTTTGATAGGTAAAATAAAAACCACAAATTTTAATTAATATTCATTCCAGTTTCACGGTCTCCTCCATGTCGGAGAGTGGGGTCTATTCATCTTTTGTGGCTTTATATAAACCGTTGGCGCCGCCGCGGTTATTCATTTCCTTTGTTCTTCTTCGTCTCTTCTGCTTCTGTTTGTTGGGTTACTTGTTCGCAATCGTTGGAGGACTTTGTGTGCCACTGTCGATCGTTTCTTGATGAAACAACCTGCTCTCTTAGTTATGGATCGTTGGCTGACATATCTGGTTCATGTGTTTGGTGGATTGTTTAAGGTGGGTTCCTTGGTGGATCTACTCTTTGATATGGTTTATATGTTCGTTTGGGTTATTTGGTTATCCGGGAGAACACGGTTTATGTTTCTATGGTGCTCGAAAGGGCTAGGCTACGTGATCTAGAGTGTTTCAGGTTGATTCATGGTCACTTGTTGTTGTCGAAGTTCGGCTCAGCGAGTTGTCGATACTTGAACTGTTGTCGTGTTGACGGACAAGTTCGTTTGTCGTAATCTAAAATCCAGATTTTGGTGCTCATCCTTTTCCACATTACATTTTTTTTTTTGCAATTTGGTTTCATATCGTAAGCGATGCACTGGATTGTACAGGTGACGTGTGAGTGCTGGGCTCTGAATCGGGATTGTTTGCTGATTTAATTTTTTTCATTTGCCTTAAGGTTGTATTTTGTCACCCATTCGGGTTGCTTGTTTCTTTGGTTCACCGGGTCAGGCTTTCTATCCCTCAGTCTTTTGTATCGTTTTTTTATTTAATATATTTAGGGTGTTGCAGATTTTTTTGCACCCCATTTTCTTAATAAAAAATAAAATAATGCATCCATCGTTTAAATTCTTTAAAATTTTCATGGTGAAGATTCTTATGATGATAAAGACGTTACCAAAATTAAGGAACGAAATTTTTTCTGTTAGTATATGCTTACTTGGAAAGTTTTTTTTTTTTTTTGCATGTATAGGTCAAAACAAAAATCGAGGCTTCTTCAAAATGCTAAGAAATGTTGCACATCCTTTCCATGTGTCTGCAATAAAAATTGCTAAAAATTTGATTTTTAGTTTTTGCCCTTTAAAACTTCATAATCTTTCCCTTGTTAAAAAATTCTAATTTTTATGTGGAAAGACATGTTTTATCGTCCTAAATAAGTATGTAAAAAATCGTGAAAAAATCAAACCTCTATACAACTTTTATGAACTTTGTGTAGTTTATAAACTCTTTCAAATTTACCTCGTTCATTTAAACATATTTTTTTTAGGGGATTATGCATATTTATTTCTAGGTTAGATTTTAGGGGATTAAACATATTTATTGCTAGGTTAGAATATGAAATTAAGAAAATGCAAATTAAATTTTATTTTTTTTAAAAATTATTTGCAAATTTTTGTTTGAGAGGATAAATATAAGTCACCATAATCATTTAAAAAGATTTTAAACAATTTTTTTGAATTAATAAATGTTAGTAACTATCGTTTTTATTTTCACTGGCGTTTGAACTCAGATCAACTAAACTATCAAGCCCCAAAATAATTTAGAAATGTATTTAATAAAAAAAGTTACTTATATGTGTGTGTTTCACACTTAAACTTTCGCCACCCTGAACTATTATTTCTAGTTATGTCCCATGCATCAAATAAAGTTAATTACATTTGCAACCAAAACACTGTTGATTTCATTGGTTGTCTCTTCCCCGGCTAATCTATATGAGATGTTGATTATGGTGTTTGATGGTGAATTTGATGCCTATTAGTGGGTGCTTCACATTGAGAAATACTTTTAGTAGTGGCTCACACTAGAAGAAGGCAATAAGTGTATTTGACATGAACGGTCTGACTCTCGCACGGTGGTTGTAGTGGTATACATGTCATCCATGAGTGAATTGGGACATATTCATTGCCATATTTCTTTGGGGGACTAAGCTGAAATGGATGGTCATTTCACTTGTACCAAATGATGAAACATACACGAATTTTGAACCACAACAATTGGCGTAAGATGTTAGCGTTGAGGAAAAATTAACAATGGTGGAAGAAGGAATTAATGATTTCAAACAAAATCCATCTCCACTTTTTACTTTGGATCTAGAATTTGCATCTTTAATTAAGGATTTCCATTTCAATTCATATTTTCGATTAAATCCTTAATTAACAATGAATGTGATCATATGTTCTTTGAGCAAGCAAATCAATAATATGACTGCATAAAAAAAGGGTGAAATTTATTCACAATTTTCGATACCCTCTTAGAGGTCGTTAGCGAACATACTCAGGATGTTAGTAGGGACGGATCGGGGGCGGGGGATACTTCCTCGATCCCCGCCCCACCGGTGAATCCATTACCCGTCCCCGTCCCTGATCCCCGTTACGGGGGAATATTTTCCCCGATCCCCGTCCCCGCAGATCCCCACGGAGCCCCACGGTTTTTTTGTTGTTGTTAATTTAAGCTCTGTACAGTCCCTTTCTTGGTTAAGATAATGGAAAATAGCTAAAACACATACATACCCTAGGCTAAAGAGATCTAATAGATATTAATAGATAACAAAGAGAATTAATAGAAGAAGTTGCATTACTTGATACAGTCACATTACTAGTAGTAGTAGAGAATTAAGTCATAATCTAGTAGCAAAACCACAAAAGTGGACAAGTCACATTACTTAATATAAGATACATCTAAATTCAAAATAGGAAGGCATCCATTCACAACAAAAAATCATATCTCTTGCTTCCAACAAGGCATCTATTCACAACAAAAAATCATGTCTCTTGCTTCCAACTTTTCCTTATAAGATCTTCTCCATCACCCTCCACCACAGTTATGTTTGACTCATTTCCTACAACAAGTAAACATATAGTCATAAGCATAACTACTTCACAAAAATACTTTAAAAACATGAAAGTAGTCAACAATAATAATTTTTACACTACCTCATCATCATCCATATCCTCATCAACACATTCAAAAGAAGCCAATATCTTTGAATAACCTAAGAAAAAAATAGCTAAATTATAAGTATGGTGACAAAAATACAAATAATAAAAAAAAGATGAATTTAACATTAAATGTACTACCTTGCATTTCTGTTCGGAACCAATTTTGGCTGCACATCAAAGCCTCTAATGTGTCTTCCTTCAACCTACTACGTTGTGGAGTTACAACACGGCCACTAGTACTAAATGCAGATTCCGAAACAACCGTGGAGATTGGAATTGCCAAAAAGTCTCTTGCAATCTTTTGTAAAGTTGGATATTTCACACCATTTTGTTTCCACCATCCAAGTATATCAAATTTTTTAAGCAACTCATTATTCTCTTTGTTCACCAAGATGTCATCTTCTAAATAAGAAACAAATTCTGATTTCCCATTAGTTGAAGCATTTTTCATCACATATTTCATATAACCTTGCTCCCAATCTTGCTTTTCAACAGAAGGACCATCTAGTGTTGATGCACTACATTCACTACTAACCAAATTATCACTTGCTTGATATTCAAAAATCAAATCTTCACACATTTTCTTCACCTTTTCCAATTCTTTAGAAGAATCACTACCATAAATAAGAGGGAAGAAGTAATTCAACAATTGCATTTTATATCTAGGATCCAAAATAGCCCCTATTGCCATCACCCCATTAATCAAACCCCAATACTTGTCAAACTTCACAATCATATCTCCTGCCATATTCCGAATGGTATGACTACAAGAAATTTGCCACTCTCTTAAAGCCAACCTTATTTCACAAATTTTGGGAAAATAATGGTTTGAAGTTGGATACTTAGTACCTGAAAACAACTCGATGACACTAAAAAACAATTTCAAATGTTCACAAATTTCTCTTGCCACTTTCCAATCTTTTTCACTTGGTAAGGATTTATAATGACTAAAACGTATAGCACAACGTTTAAAAACTTCTTCATAAGGCAATGCAGAAGTAAGCATCAAATAAGCAGAGTTCCACCTTGTCCTACAATCTTGTGCAAGCTTCTTTTCATAGGTCATACCCAATTGTTGACAAGTATCTTTAAATTTCTCCTCCCTCTTAGGTGTTGCAACCCAATAACCAACACTTTCCCTAATCTTTTCAATCGAAGTTCCAATTGTTTGCATACCATCTTTAACAATCAAGTTTAAAATGTGAGCGCAACAACACATATGAAACAATTCACCATTTAAAATAAAAGACACAACTCCAAACTTATTAATCATATATTCAATCAAAGCATCATTGGTGCTACAATTATCAACAGTTAATGTCGACAATTTTCTATCAATATTCCATTCAAACAAACATTTTGACAGAGAATCACCAATCACTTCAGCAGTCAGTGGTGCAAGCACATAAATAAACCTAAAATATAAACATAATGAATCTAAATTATAGTATGAATCAAACATTAAACAAGTCATTGCAGAAGTAAAAACAATTTAATTGTACTATGGAGAAATGGTTAAACCGTGCCATCATTTATTGGCTTTCAACATGTCAACAGAACTTTAACAAGCAAATTTCAAAGCTATAAAAAGAAGCTGAAGTAATATTTACCTTATGATTCGATTCTGCAAATTCCAATTATCATCGATGTAATGAGCTGTGACAGCCATGTACCCTTTGTTTTGATTGCTAGAAGTCCACATATCAGTAGTTATTGCAATGCGACTTTTATTCTTACCAAGTGAATTCATTTGTTTTGCTCTCTCGCTTTCATACAACTTCATGATATCATTCTTCATAGTGTTGCGAGAAGGTATCTTGAACAAAGGTAAGTATGAAATTCAATATTAAAGATTTTTTAACATAACTATAACATTAAAGATTTTTTAAGATAAGTATGAAATTCAATATTTAAACAAAAAAAAGTTCATTTTTATGTGGCAGTAGTGTAATTCATCCAATGAGGTCATGCCAAATAGATATTAAAATGATTTGAATGGAGTATAATGTGAACACTTGAAAATTGAGATAACATTGAAGGAGGGCAGCTAACCTTGTTGAATTTGAGTAAATTATGACGCAGAATGTGTAATTCCACAATTTAACTCCTGCATAATTAAAATAAAAGGTAAGAAGAAAATTGAGCAAAATTGTGACAATTCATTCTTCTCCAAGATCAACATTGTTTATAATAAGTAAAGTGAAAGAAAGCAAGGGCAAAATTGGAAGAAAACTCATAATTGAATTCAACCGACACTACACTTACTAATGTTTCTCAACCTAAGAAAAAAAAACTAAAGAATTTGTGAAGCAAATGAGAAAATGAAGATAACCAAACCTGAAACTAATCTTTGTTTATTTGAGGTGAAATTGAAACTAAGGAAAGAGAAATAGTGTGTTAGAGTGAGTTTGAGTTATTTGAAAGAGGAGAGTGAAGAAGGATGAAGGCGATTGAAGATTGAGAGAGAAGATTGAGAAAGAGAAGCAGAAATTTTAGATGGAAGGCGATGAAGGAGGATGAAGGCGATTGAAGCTTGAAGCTTTGGATGAATTGGCGATTCAAGCTTAGATGAGTAGAGTTGGGAGGCGCAGCTCAGCTAGGGTTTCGAAATTGGAAACCATGAGACCGTGTTTCTGTGTTTCTCAATCTCCAGTAACCAAAAGCATTTTATATTTTACACTTTTTTATTTTATTTTATTTTATGAAACCATATGAAAAGTCCAAAAAACCAAGGGTAAATATTAAGGTTTTTGTAAAAAGGTAAGGATATTACAGTATTTTCACTGGTATCGGGGAATCCGCGGGGCGGGGGATACTTCCCCGATCCCCGCCCCGAAGTGGCTACGGGGGAATATTTCTCCCCATCCCCGCCCCACGAGGACAAAAATTCCCCGAAAATGGGGATTCGAACGGGGAATCCCCGCGGGGCGTCCGTTCTGAAAATCCCCATTGACATCCCTAGATGTCAGTTGAAAAAGATCAAGATAATAAAGTCAACTTCGATTTTGATTTCGTCCTTATGGATATGGTTTACATTTCTGATTTTGCATTCATGGTGTTTTCTCTAACCCTAATTCTTTCGGTATTGATGAAAACAACTATGAGTATCAACACGACTACAACGCAAGGTTCGATTTCTTAAGTACCTCGAAAGATCAGACAGTTCTATCGATTCAAATTCTCTAAAAAAGACAAATTCTATTTTTTTTTCAATTTCCAAAACATTGACCTAAGTTTTTAGTATAAAAAAAAATTCTTTCAATTATTATTATTTTTTTTTTATAAAAACCTACACCACAATTTAAAATCTTTAATTATTTTTTTAGTAAAAAATCTTAAAAAAATAATTGTAGGCTCGTTTGAATATCCCCAATTAAAATAGGGAGCACGCACGTATGAGCCGTGAGGCGTGAAGGTTTTGATGAAAGAAGGTTCGAGATAAACCCACATGCCTAGTAGTATGTAGAGTCACGAAACAGAATCTGCCCAACAATTTTGCAAGTGGATGCCATATGTACGCAATGGTGATGGAGGTCAACCAATGAACGAATGCCAAATCATCAATACAACTTTATTTTTTTGACCGAAAACCACCAATAGAACTTTTCAATTTCCAATATCACTAATTGACTTTTTAAATGAAATTAAAATCTGCATTAATCTCCCACGATGGTACCACGAAATTTCTACGGATGTTCCCTTAAAACCCTTTGATTAATTAATTAATCACCATTAGCCACTGAAAGCGATATAGAGAGAGAGAAATTTGGCCACAAATCCAATCACTTTCACACAGCTTAGCTTACTCGCAAAGCACACTCTTCGATGCGTGACTCCTTCTAAATCAAAACGAACCTTTCTCTTTCATACTTTTCCTTTTTTTCTTCATTTTCTGTTTTAATCCTTCAACTTGTTCAACTAGTGCACACACACACTATCCCTAATTTCTGCGATCTCGATTTCAATTTTCCCAATTTTCATACCTAACTTCAAATTAGGGTTTCCGATTTTCATGAATTAACTAGGAGAAACAATAGAAAGAGTTGTTTTCTCTAGGTTAATTTAATTGGATCTCAATGGGGAAAGGAGGTGAAAATTATGGAAGAAAAGAGAACACGAGTTCTGATAATTCAGACGGTGAAATCTTCAAAGCGTGGGCGAAAGATGTGCGTGAATGCGAAGAACACTTTAAGGTGAGTGCGAAAACGGGTTTGAGTCATGATGAGGTTGAGAATCGGCGCAAGATCTATGGTTTTAACGAATTGGAGAAACACGATGGTCAATCCATTTGGAAATTGGTTTTGGAACAGTTTAACGATACGTTGGTTCGTATTCTTCTCGCTGCTGCGATTATTTCGTTTGTTTTGGCTTGGGTTGATGGTGATGAAGGTGGTGAAATGGAGATTACGGCTTTTGTTGAGCCGTTGGTGATCTTTTTGATATTGATTGTGAATGCTATTGTTGGGGTTTGGCAAGAGAGTAATGCGGAGAAGGCGTTGGAGGCTTTGAAAGAGATTCAATCGGAGCAAGCTTCGGTGATTAGGAATAATACGAAGATACCTAGTTTGCCTGCGAAGGATCTTGTTCCTGGTGATATTGTGGAGCTTAAGGTTGGTGATAAGGTGCCTGCTGATATGAGGGTTGTGGAATTGATAAGTTCCACGTTGAGATTGGAGCAGGGTTCTTTGACTGGTGAGAGTGAAGCGGTGAATAAGACTAATAAGCCTGTTGCTGAGGATGCTGATATTCAAGGGAAAAAGTGTATTGTTTTCGCTGGTACGACTGTTGTCAATGGTCATTGCTTTTGTCTGGTTACTCAGACTGGTATGGATACTGAGATTGGGAAGGTGCATAACCAGATACACGAGGCGTCGCAGAGTGAGGAAGATACTCCTTTGAAGAAGAAGCTTAATGAATTCGGAGAGAGGCTGACGATGATGATTGGACTTATTTGTATTTTGGTTTGGCTCATCAATGTTAAGTATTTCCTTACATGGGATTATGTTGATGATGGTTGGTGGCCTACCAACTTCAAGTTTTCCTTCGAGAAGTGTACGTATTACTTTGAGATTGCTGTGGCGTTGGCTGTGGCTGCTATCCCCGAGGGATTGCCTGCGGTCATTACGACTTGTCTCGCACTTGGTACTCGCAAGATGGCCCAGAAGAATGCCCTGGTTAGGAAGCTACCAAGTGTTGAAACCCTGGGTTGCACAACTGTGATCTGTTCTGATAAAACTGGTACACTGACTACAAACCAGATGGCTGTTTCAAAACTTGTAGCTATTGGCACTAATGCAGACGCACTGCGAGCCTTTAAGGTGGAAGGAACTACATATAATCCAAATGATGGTCAAATAGAGAATTGGCCGGCTGGTCAATTGGATGCTAACCTTCAGACGATAGCGAAAATAGCTGCTGTTTGTAATGATGCCGGAATATCACAGTCAGAGCATAAGTTTGTTGCCCATGGAATGCCTACTGAAGCAGCTTTGAAGGCAAGATATATCTTTTCACGTTCTTTGACTTGTTTCTTGTGTACTGTTTGCAATTAATTTGTTTACTGTTTTCAATTAATATCTGCGTGAACCATCCTTTTAGATAATTGCTTTGAGTGTTAGCTTAGTGGTTTCAAATTAGCACCGTCTCTTGATCGTAATTGCTTTGAGTGTTAGCTCAGTGGTTTCAAATGAGCACTTTCTCTTGATCATTTGCAGGCAAATTGGGCTATTTGGTTCTATCCTGTCCATTCAAAACTGTCCAATTTAACCTGTAAAGATGTCTGACTATTTTTTGTATTCTCCCTTGGGATTTCAGGTTTTGGTAGAGAAGATGGGCTTTCCTGAAGGATCCAAAGATGTACAATCAGGAAGCAAAAGTACCATACTGCGTAAGTTTAATCTTCTTGTAATAAACCTTCTCTGCTGATTTACCAAAGCATATGACTTGATAACTCCTTTTAATACACCTAAAGGTTAATCCACTTTTGTAAGTTTTTATTAGTTGCTTTTCATGGGGAAGTAAGATTGATGTACCTTAGTCAAAGGCTTGAACAAGTTGCAATGCTGCTACCTTCCTGTAGTGTTTATTTTGTTTTGTTTTTGTAATGGATTTCCAAGCTTGGCAGAAAGACCAAGTGTTTAGACCAAAAACTGTGGCTTTATTGTCATCTAATTCTAGTTAGTAATGGAACTGATTTAATAAACAGGCTTAGATATCTTACCTTCAAATTTTGATCTAGGTTGTTGTGAATGGTGGAACGAACATGACCGGCGGATTGCTACTCTTGAGTTTGACCGTGACAGGAAGTCAATGGGTGTTATTGTAGACTCTGGTGTGGGTAAAAAGAAGTCACTGCTGGTTAAGGTATTATTTCTTTCTGGTATAACATGGTTTCTCCCCACTATGCACTTATTCTCTAATTCTGTAATTGTTAAATTAATATTCGTTTTGTGGCAATGCTGCTTAATTTGGATTGGTATAGGATTTTTTTACTTTTATCACCTGTTTTTCCATAAAGTTAAAGATAACTTTTTTCTTTAGAGGTGAATCTTCTACACATTTTTATTTGAGTTTAAGGTCTTTTTATTGTTCTTCTGGAGTAAGATTATCTATATATTATGGATATCATATTTGACTAAATAAGTAGCTCCCAAATGCATCTCACGTTTTTTGAGACTAGTCTAAAGAACAAATATTTTTGTATATTTTGCCATAGCTTGTATAATACTATGTTATTGACACCAGTTCTGTAGCTTAAATTTCTATTAAAAGACTGATAGTTGTCCATCTTAAATTTCTTAAGACAGGGACCAGCCTATGCTTTTTCTGGTTCACCTTCATCTGACATTTTTTTAGACTAGTTTAAAGAACAAAATATGTGTGTTTTGCCATAACTTTTATATTACATTATTATTTTGCCAAGAATTATGTGTACGTTATAAGAGAAACTAATAGGGATGATTTAGAAATTAATGAGTTGGACCGAAATATGGTTTAGGATAGAACATTATGGCGTAATTTGGTCCATGTAACCGACCCCACTTAGTGGTTGTTGTTGTTATTGATACCAGTTCTGTAGCATAAAGTTCTTTTAAAAGTGATATTTTTCATATTAAATTTCTTAAGACAGGGTCTTTATGACCAGCCTATTCTTCTGATTCGCTTCTCATTTGGCCTCTACATCCATATTTTTTTAGGACAGTTTCTGTTGCTCTTAGTCTATTTATAAGCCTCGATGTCCTTTGGTTTCTGGTTCCTTTTTTCTGTACTTTTGGGAAATATGTCATACTGACACTTGGCCCTTACTTTTGATAGGGTGCTGTCGAAAATGTGTTGGAAAGAAGCTCTAAAGTTCAGTTGCGTGATGGTTCAGTTGTAAAGCTGGACACTAATGCTAAGAACCTCATATTGCAAGCTCTTCATGAGATGTCCACCAGTGCATTACGCTGTTTGGGATTTGCCTACAAGGACGAGCTCACTAATTTTGAAAACTATAATGGGAACGAGGATCATCCTGCCCACCAGCTTTTGCTTGACCCTAACAATTATTCATCAATTGAAGATGAACTCATTTTTGTTGGCTTGGTTGGGTTGAGGGTAAGTTTTGAGCTTTCCATTTTGCATCTTATACTTTCTCACTTCTATGATTTGTTTGGTATAGTAACTGTATAAATGATTGTTGAATTGTACTCAGGATCCTCCTAGGGAGGAGGTTTACCAGGCAATTGAAGACTGCAGAGCAGCTGGAATTCGTGTTATGGTTATAACAGGAGACAACAAAAACACTGCTGAAGCTATATGCCGTGAAATAGGTGTATTTGCACCCAATGAAGACATTAGTTCAAAAAGTTTAACTGGTAAAGATTTTACGGAACTCCGTGATAAAAAAGCTTATCTGAGACAGACTGGTGGGCTTTTGTTTTCGAGGGCTGAACCTAGACACAAGCAGGACATTGTGAGGCTTCTTAAAGAGGATGGGGAGGTGGTAGCTATGACTGGGGATGGTGTTAATGATGCACCTGCCTTAAAGCTTGCAGACATTGGTATTGCAATGGGCATTGCAGGGACAGAGGTATTTTGTTTTTGCTATTGATATGGGCTTTGTAATTGAAATTGTACAGGGATTTGAATTTGGTGCAGTGGATTGATGCAAATTTATTGTTTTCAATGTGTTTCTCTCTGACTAATGAGTGAAATATGCTGGTTTAAGGAATACAAATTAATATTGTTATTTTCTATCTGGTGATTAATCCTTTTTATATATTGCTGTTAAATCTAGGTGGCAAAGGAAGCTTCAGATATGGTGTTAGCAGACGATAATTTTAGTTCAATTGTTGCTGCTGTTGGTGAAGGTAGATCTATCTACAATAACATGAAGGCTTTTATCAGGTAAATCCATTCATCTTTATATTTTGTATTGGCTGAGATGTTGCTGGCACCTTGCAGTAGGCTCTTACTCCATCCACTGGATTGAGAATTTTTGCATAAGGTCTAATGTAATGACTGGTTATCCACATAAACCAATGCTAAAAAGGAAGGATATAAATCATTGCATTTTTGTTTCAATCTTTGTTTAGTTGTTTTTAAAAAATAAAATTTCTTTTGACCCTTTACCATGTTTATGCTGGCTATATAGTACTATAGTTATCTCTTCAGAAATAATGAGGTCATAAGATGTACTTTCATAATGTGCGTTGACGTGTATTCTTTTGTGAGTGCATGCGTGGGAAAATCAAACAAACAAATCATAAAGGAAAGGGTGGATGATAAGATAGAAGTGTGAGTTGTAATTAGTTTGGTTTAATTTAGATTCTGGGGAAGTTTAAATCTGTTGATCTAGTTTTGTCTTTAATAGCAGATTTTGTGGTTTGGATGGAGCAGGTCCAGATTTGCTGCATTTGATGTCATTTTACAAATATGTTTCTGCCAATGTCTTCTTTTAGCAATTCTTTTAGCAAATCTAAAGTAGCCAATTGTATGTGCCCCATTTACTTGTTAATGTCTGTAATTTATATCTGCCTTTATACTTCGATTAATTAGTTACATATATATGCTGTTATTTTAAACACACTTCGATAAATTAGTTACCTATATATGCCCTTATTTTAAGCATAGTATCTAATGATAGATATTAAATTTAAGAATATCTTGTAACTGAATTAAATTTTGCAGGTATATGATCTCTTCCAATATTGGCGAGGTCGCTTCTATATTTCTTACAGCTGCACTGGGTATTCCTGAAGGACTGATACCTGTCCAGCTTCTGTGGGTCAATCTTGTCACTGATGGACCCCCTGCAACAGCTTTGGGATTTAATCCTCCAGATAAGGATATAATGAAGAAGCCTCCTCGTCGTAGTGATGACTCACTTATTAACTTGTGGATTTTATTCCGCTATCTGGTAATTGGCCTTCTCTTTCTTTCTGGTTGTATCCTTATTGGGCTGTAGCTGTGTTATGTTTTGAACGCTGATAGTACGTGTCACTGCTCACTTGCTTCTAATGTTCTTCCTATTGTTATACGTCACAGGTTATTGGGATTTATGTTGGATTAGCTACTGTTGGTGTCTTCATTATATGGTATACACATGGTTCCTTCATGGGAATTGACCTCAGCGGGGATGGACATACTCTTGTCACTTACTCCCAGCTTGCCAACTGGGGTCAATGCTCCTCTTGGAATAACTTCACTGCTGCTCCCTTCACCGCTGGTTCTAGAGTCATCTCTTTTGATGCCGACCCATGCAACTACTTCACTACTGGTAAAGTGAAAGCTATGACACTGTCCCTCTCTGTGCTGGTAGCTATTGAAATGTTCAACTCTCTCAATGCTCTGTCTGAAGATGGAAGCCTTTTGACAATGCCTCCCTGGGTGAACCCTTGGCTTCTTTTGGCAATGTCAGTTTCATTTGGGCTGCACTTTTTGATTTTGTATGTGCCATTCTTAGCAAAAGTTTTTGGCATAGTGCCCCTGAGCTTCAATGAATGGCTTTTGGTTTTGGCGGTTGCATTGCCTGTCATTCTAATTGACGAGGTTTTGAAATTTGTTGGGAGATGTACAAGTGGGTCTGCAAGAAGATCAAAGCAAAAATCAGATTAGACAACTTACAGTAGTCTTTAGAGAAATTGATCAGTCCTTGAATAGGTTGAAAGTTGTTATCCTTAGACTGAAGAGGTGGCCTCAACACCAATTAGTTTTATATAAGTACTATTTTAGGCCTCTCTGTAGTCATCATCCCATTTTATAATGAGGGATGATTTGCATTGGGTGCACTATAAGTTTCTTTTAATCTTTTATGATCATCTTTTTTTTTTTGCTATGTTCTTTGAACATTTTCAGGATTTTCAAAAGGAAGGGAAAAACCTTTTTATTTATTTTTCACATTTGTCTTCCTGAAAAACCAGAAGCAGCTTCTGGTTGATTTTTTTCTGTTATATTTTTTGATGCACAGGAAGTACATGTGAACTCTAGAAATCGTAAGATGAATATTTTTGTTATATTGTGTTTTAACTTCATTTTGAAAGCCGTAACATGTCGATAGAGATGGATTGATTGAAAGTTGAAACATGTTTGAGTCCCTGCAATAATAGTCGTTCCTTAAATCCGAACAGAATACTAGTCATTCTTTATGCAATGTGCTTATTTAATGTGACTTTTTTAAGGTGAAGTTGGGATTTGGGAGTAGGCAAATCTGAGAGTGTAACCTGCTCTGCATGCTCTTTTTAGCCCGTTCTGATATTATTATTGCATATTATTCTTCATGCCTGTTAATGCATCTAGCATTAGCCACTGGGCAGTCGGCACCTGCCAGCATGTTATTCAAATTTTGTGGCTTTGGTGAAAGGCTATTAGAAGTTAGAACCCAAATGGAAGGTAATGAGATGGAATTGGTTCCGTGCTCGTCATGTACATTTGATTATGTGAACCTGCTTGAGCAAGTTCACATATTGTTGATCCCTTCTGCTCATTTTGGACCTGGCATGATTAACCTTTAAGGGACGCAAAAACGAAGTACTGCAATAATTTTGTCTGTCCGCAGATCGATGGTTTATTAGATTACATGTTTATAAACTATACTATCTTTAACATTATTTTTTCCGAAAGAACTGCTACTATCTTTAACTTATTTCAACAAGAATGGAACCGTAATACCAGCTGAATGTTATCAGGAGGAAGTTTAAAGTAAAAGGTGGATTTTTTTTTTTGTTACAACGTAAAAGAGGGATTAATACCACTGGAATGTTCCCGTTGAAAATTAAATTACCATGATTTGGCATCTCTTGTTTGAGGGTATGAGACTAGAGGTAGCTCATCTACCAGTATCAACGTGGAGTTGGTTGGATTCATGTGTCAGAATTAGTTGATGATTTAGCCGCATCGCATAGCCTTAATTTCACAATAGGCGGAACTTAACTCCATTTTATTACACAATTCCTTCGCGACAAATTCGGGAAAAAAAATCGCTGCATATTACCGTGTAAGGATCTTCTGAAAAGTTCTCATGATGCGATTCCAAGGGTTAAGGACTCGAAGTCCATATGTTGTAGTTGCATTAGACTCTCGTCAAGTGACATACAAAGTATTTTAGATCGTTTAGTTAGGATGGTAAACAATTTATTTATTTTTTTAATTGTCACCAACTTGAACTATGGACAAATAGTGTCACATGTTCTCTATCCTCATAAACGATGCCCATACTCGAGATGGTATACAATGCCGATATACAATATTGAAAATCGTGTGTTTAAATAACGCATCTGTAAGTGAGGTATTCAGGGTTTAAACTCCAAACCCTACATATATTATGTAACGTTTCTAACAACTAAACTATTTAACTTTAAGACAATTGATTCATTATTAGTGATTAAAATAACACATAATATTGTTTACTCAGTTCGGTTCAATATTATTATACTCTCGGAGGAACAAGAACAACCCTCTATTTCACTAATTAAGAGAGTAACTTTCTATGACAATTTTAAAAGAAATTATAAAAATCAATCTTCAAACCTAATTCAACATTTTTTTTAATCTCTTTACGTAGCCAAAAATTTTGCGAAAATATGTTCGCATTGTTAGTACTCACAAGATTTGAGTGATTTTTTATCTGTCAATTAAGTGAAGTTTTGGTAAACAAGAAAGAATATTTAAATAATGGCTTATAATAATACTCCCAAAAAATAAAATAGCTAATAATGCTGTTAAAAAGGTTTGCTTTTTGGTTTGGCCAAGCCATATTTAATATTGCCCCCAAACAAAATGTTGACTAAGCAAACTAAAATTTAAAAATGAAAACAACTGTTTTCATTATCTTTTAAGTTCCAAATTCTACTTAAGTAGATGGTAGATACAGCGCTCCCACTCTACATTAGATCTAACACCCTCACCTAATATGTAAGTTATCTTAAATTATTGGAAGGAAATAATCAGAAAATTTTCTCATCCAATAAGGGCAAGCCACGTATCAGCTTTGTGGAATCGAGGGCTATAAGCGCCGTGGGATTTTCTGTTTCGTGACCAAACGAATGCGTGTTGAAGGATGCTAGGATGTGTATGGTGGTGACCACATTTTATGGAGTAATAGTAAACTAATTGACTGCACCTAAATATCATTATTGAATTATATATGTTTCAGCATTTCACTATGAGACTACAATTTGCTCTAACCAACGTACCGAACGAGCTTTTAAAATTTTACATGTGTAAATAATTTATAATTTTTCTACTCATATGTGCTTAGGATCGAATCTTCTCATTTAACTTTTTGGTTTAGACTTAAGACTTTGATCACTCCACGCTTTTAAAATAAAACTTAAAAACACTTTGAAGTGCAACAACTATGTATGAAGTATCCAATGAGCGATTTTGTTAACAACAAGAAGGAAGAGAAACATTGGGAGCATTGTTGATTTTCTTCCCAGACGTTGACCCCTCACCAAGCTTCTTATAGAAGAGGTGGGGTTGGGCTAAATATAACTAATTGTTGTAAATCACCGAATCTCATACTAGATTTTTTTTAGTGAAGAGTTAAATAATGTTTTGATCTCTAAAAAATTTCAATAAGTTTCGGTCTTTTAGATTTTTCTGTCACGATATTAGTTGTTGTTTTAATAAATTTTTACAATATTATAACAATATTTCTCACAAAATATAAATTCTTGTAAAAAAAAATATGAATTAAATATAAATTTTTAACCGTTAAAACAAAAACAAATTTATTTCTTGTTAAAAAATTTAAACATATATTAAACGATTCAAAAAATAATTTAAATTTTGAAAAATACACACAAGTTTACATAAAAGCACGAGCCAAAAACTTATTTAACGTTATTTTCTAGGATTATTAGCAAAGCTTGTTTTTCACCAAGAAAATCCCACCGGCAGCTGACTTTCACGGAGTAAATCCCATAAAATGATATGATTTAGATATATTTAAAGGTATACATAAATTAGTAAATTAGAAACGTAGGAATGTACATGGTAAAATTGCTGATATACTATAGGCAAAACTATGTCTCTGATCCTTTAAGTTTAACCATTTTCTTGGATTGATATTTTAAGCTAAACCATTTTATTTGTTATGTTAGTCTCTTTAACAAGTTATGTTAAAAAAAAGCACGTGTGACATTTCTATATTGTGATAACTCACATGCATATGTAGGGATGGGAATAGGCTAGGCCAGACTTTGATAGGCCTGAGCCTGGCCTATGAATTTTTTTTCAAGCCTGAGCTTGGCCTATGGCCTTTCATAGGCCTATTTTTTTGGTCTGACCTGACCTATTTAAAAGCCTGACCTGGCCTGCAAGCTTATTTACAGGCCTACTTCATATTAATTTATTAAAAATTCAATTTTGTCTACTTTTAAATAGGCCAAATTGGCCTTAAAGCCTATTTCATCGTAAGGTCTGTCTATTGCTATAAGGCCTTAAAAACCTATTTCAATACAAAGCTTCAAAGCCTATTTAAAAAGTCTATTATTTGAGTTTTTTTCTTGATTTTTATTCTAATATAAATTAAATTTTAAGATAAATAAAAATTAAATTTTTATAATATGCATAAATAGGCCGGCCTATCAAGCTTCGTAGGCTTTTTTTGATAGCCTAAGCCTGACCTATTTACTTAAATAGGCTTTTTCAAAAACCTAAGCCTGGCCTCTTTCATAAACAGGTCAGGCCAGGCCAGGCTTAAACAGGCCAGGCCGTAGGCCCCTGTAAGCCGGCCTGGCCTATTCCCAACCCTATGCATATGTCATATTTCTTCACCCTTCATTTTTTCTTTAAATCTAACTAAACTTCTACATCCAAAAACCTTTGAACTACGGTATCTAAACTTTCATATAAATATCTTTCATTAAAAAGTAATGATTCAAATTTGCTAGTCCAAATAATGAACAACTTATCTCTAATGTGAGGAATGATAAATAAACATCTGAACATCGTTGATACTTGGTTATGAAAAATAAATTGTGGTTATCAGAAATATAAGAGAAAGGACAATAATGCAAAATGAACATAACTTAAAAGACCAAAGGTGCAAATAAAGTGTAAAGGATTGCAAATAGACATAATTTTGATCGAGTCATGTACAAAGCTAAACACATGATGGTAATAATTTAAGGTGCATATAATCCCATAATTTTTTGTGTCATGTTACTTAGCTACATCATTTAAAAAACTTATAATAAGAATTTTTGTTGTGAAAATGCGAATTAAACACGAAAAAAATAATAATTACACAATTTACTATTCAAAAGTTATTCATTTGAACTGCTTAAACAATGTTGTTTGAGGCAATAATAATATAGTACTAAATATATCAGTTATCTGTCTCATTAAGTATTGTCGGTAAGTAGTAAGATGGCGTCAAAGAGCTAGCTTAGGTAATAGTAGTAGCTTGCAAAAATATCACAACTCCTCTTACCTACACATGCACCTGCTAATCCAATGCTAGTTAAATTAAGCAAGCAACGTATGGGTTTGGAGTTGGACTATTTTGAATTACCAAACGCCCACTAATCTTATCTACCTTTATATATACAAGTCCATTAATTCCATTCTCTTCAACCAAGTTGAATCATGCATATCTCATGATTAATATTGATTCACTCACCCATGCATGCAATATGTCTCACTTAGCTCCCACGCCTCCAAACCAAGTCTCCCACCACGACATGCTTCCTTTCTTCAACCAATCTATGGAACTTGTTCCTAATCCTCACAGAACACGAACTCATGTCTCTCCCACACTTGGTGAACTCCTTAAACGCGTCGAAGATGCTCAAAACGACAACAAAAATGCCCAACCCCACCATGTTCTTGACCTTTCTTCTTCATCTTCTTCCACCACCATTCCCCCACCTTTTTTCCTTTCTTTCACCAACTTAACCTACAGTGTCAAGCTCAACAAAAAGATGACTTGCTTCTCTTCTAAGAAAAACTCTCTTCCAACAGATGAAGAACCCGAAATTACAAAACCAAACGGCAACAAGATTCTTCTCAACGACATCTCCGGTGAAGCAAGAGACGGAGAAATCATGGCAGTTCTTGGTGCAAGTGGCTCCGGCAAGTCAACACTAATCGACGCCCTCGCCGATAGAATTTCAAAAGAGTCTCTCAAAGGCAGTGTAACTCTAAACGGTGACGTTTTGGAGTCAAGTCTTCAAAAGGTTATCTCAGCTTATGTCATGCAAGATGATCTTCTCTTCCCCATGCTCACGGTGGAAGAAACTCTCATGTTCTCCGCCGAGTTTCGTCTCCCTCGCTCTCTCTCCAAATCAAAGAAAAAAGCTCGTGTCCAAGCACTCATCGATCAGCTCGGTCTCCGCAACGCTGCCTCAACTGTCATCGGAGATGAAGGTCACCGTGGTGTTTCTGGTGGAGAACGCCGCCGTGTCTCGATCGGAACAGACATTATCCACGATCCAATCATTTTGTTCTTGGACGAACCAACCTCAGGACTTGACTCTACCAGCGCTTACATGGTGGTGAAGGTTTTGCAGAGAATTGCTCAGAGCGGTAGCATCGTGATGATGACCGTTCATCAACCAAGCTACAGAATCCTAGGTTTATTAGACCGTTTGATCTTCCTTTCACACGGTCAAACCGTCTACACCGGCTCTCCGGCGAACCTCCCTAGTTTCTTCTCTGAATTCGGCCATCCTATACCGGAAAACGAGAACAAGACAGAATTCGCGCTAGATCTAATACGTGAACTTGAAGAAACTCCAGGAGGAACCAGAAGCCTTGTGGAGTTCAACAAATCATGGCAGTTGAAGAATAAACCAGCATCTGTAACAGCCGTTAACGGACCTAAAATGTCTTTAAAAGACGCCATCAGCGCAAGTATCTCAAGAGGGAAATTAGTCTCAGGAACTAACGGCGGTAGTGGAAACTCAACGGCGTCCTCAGTTGCCACTTTTGCAAATCCGTTTTGGATTGAAATGGCGGTTATTGGAAAACGGTCTCTACTAAACTCAAGACGGATGCCGGAATTATTCGGAATCCGTCTCGGTGCAGTTCTGGTTACCGGAGGAATCTTAGCCACCATCTTTTACCATCTTGATGATTCACCAAAAGGTGTTCAAGAGCGTTTGGGTTTCTTCGCCTTTGCCATGTCAACAACCTTCTATACTTGTGCCGAAGCTATCCCCGTTTTCCTTCAAGAGCGTTACATTTTCATGAGAGAAACTGCTTACAACGCTTACCGTCGTTCTTCCTACGTCCTTGCACACTCCATTATCTCCCTACCTGCACTCATCTTCCTCTCGTTCGCCTTCGCCGTCACCACTTTTTGGTCCGTTGGACTCGCTGGCGGGACATCTGGTTTTCTCTTTTACTTTTTCACCATTTTAGCTTCCTTCTGGGCAGGGAGCTCGTTCGTGACATTTCTCTCCGGCGTTGTTTCACATGTGATGCTTGGTTTCACTGTTGTGGTTGCTATTTTAGCTTATTTTCTTCTCTTCAGTGGATTCTTCATCAGTAGGGATAGAATTCCACCTTACTGGATATGGTTCCATTACCTATCACTAGTGAAGTACCCTTTTGAAGGAGTGCTTCAGAATGAGTTTGATATTAAGCCACCAAGGTGCTTTGTGAGGGGGATTCAGATGTTTGATAACACTCCGCTTGGTGATGTGCCAGGGAGTTTGAAGGTTGAGCTGTTGAAGAGCATGAGCAGCACACTAGGGATTAACATAACGAGTTCCACTTGTGTTGTTACTGGAGCTGATATACTGAAGCAGCAAGGGGTCACGCAGCTTAGTAAATGGAACTGCTTGTTCATCACTATTGCTTGGGGATTCTTCTTTCGTTTTCTCTTTTACTTGGCGTTGTTATTTGGAAGCAAGAACAAGAGGAAATAGACTCAAGAATTTATATATATTAAATTAAATTTATATTTGTCCTTACCTATACATTCTTGTAATAATCATATTGAGAGTATTGTAGCATAAAAACAATACAAATAGGTTCGTGTATCATTGTGATCAGGTCAAATGCATCTAGGTCTTTTAAGTTTTTTGTTTTTCTCAAAGTGATCTTTAAGTTTCAAAAGTCTCAAACTTTTTAAGTTTCAAAAGTCCCAAACAAATCCTTTTAGTTTTTGAATCGTTTCAAACAAGTTTTTTTAGAGGATGATGGTGATGATTCAGATGATAGCAACAGAGAGCATTATCCACCATTTATCATGCCTAAAAAGATGACTAATTTTAAGTGGGTGTTAGGAGCCAGATTTGGTACCAAAGACGAGTTCAAAGAAGCAATTACCAACTATGTTATCTACAATAGGACTTGTTTGAAACGATTCAAAAACTAAAAGGACTTGTTTGAGACTTTTGAAACTTAAAAAATCATTTTGTAAAAAATGAAAAACTTAAAGGACCTTTAGATGCATTTGACCTTATGATTAATGTTAGTTTAATTACCAACGGTTTCTTGTGCTTTTCCTTAAAAAAAATAAAATAGTTTCTTGTGCTTTTCTTTTCTTTAAAAAAAATGATGATGATTGTATTGCTAGTGTAATTTTACTTTTTGAGATGGATTAATTTATATATCCTCAATTTATTTTCATGCTTAATTTTTAATTTTCTAATAGTTTTCATTTACATCTAATATCACTGCAATTTAGATGTCTGACAGCACTCATACTTAAAAAGGTTCATGAATTTTGACACATGAATCACCTTGTCCCTTATTTTAGAGAAATTTCAAATTGATCTCTAACATTACTAAACATTGATTAATTAAGTCGCTCTATCGATTTCTTTCAATTACTTCAACTCGATTATGTGGCACATTATGTACCTAGTTGACAAAAACTTCACAGCACACAATGAGAGACGTAAGGGACCACTTTGCAATGCTTCTATTTAGCTTCGAGTATGAGATGGTTTTACCTTCCCTATTGAGGAAGTAGAATCGCCGACCTAAGGTTTTGGAATATATGTTTATGAGTTGGCTTTGATGATAAGTGGAGGGGTCACGGGCTTTTGTTTTCTCAGGTAGTTTGCCGGTTCCAAGGGAGGAAGTTGTTATAAGTAGAGGTTTAAAACAAGATGATCAGTTAGCACAGTTCTTATCTTTTTGGTGCCCGAGGGTCAAGCCGGTCTAAGATTTTTAGTGTCATGGATGAAACATTAAAATTGTGCTCTTTTAATTATTCCAATAGTTTTCTTGTTGTATTTTTTGTTGCAAAAGATTCATCTATAATCAAAGTTTTTTAAAAATATATTCTCAATATAATTAATCTAACCAAATTAAAAAGATATATATCTATATAGTACTAACTACCGAGTAAAAATAATAATTTTGGTGCCCCTAAAATAATGGTACTCTGAGCTGCCGCCTCTTCCGTCCACCCTCAGGGCCACCCTTGATGGAGAGGTTGATGATAATGAGAAAGGCGATAGGATTGCAATATTTTAAAGGGTTCCTAATGGAGAATCCGGAGGTGGTCGTATCTCATCCACATTATGTCATTGATACTTCATTCATTGTTGAGAATTGCATTGATAATCTCTCGGAAATGAAGGCAATACTTAGATAATCTCTCGGAAATGAAGGCAATACTTAAGTGGATTTAATTGACGTCGGGGTTAAATGTTAATTTTGCAAAATGTAGAGTGTTAAGGGTGAATAAAGATGAATTTTTTTTAGGAAGTGACGAAGTGTATGAATTACAAAGTGGGAATTTTTTTTTTGTTTATTTATCTTGGCCTCCTGGTGGGACAAATCCAAGAAAAGCTTCAACGTGGAACCCGATGGTAGAGGCAATAAAAAACTACATTCTTGAAGAATATATGTCAATTTTGGAGGAAGCGTGGTTCTTATTAATCTAGTATTGGGATCGATCCCAACATTCTATATGTCACCTTTTAGAATGTCATGTTGTGTTTACCTCGAAACTGTCCTTTTTCTAGAAGAAAAAAACTGCTTTGTTATCATGCGACACTTCCAATTAGAAAAATGAGTTTGTTGAACATGATCAAATCCTTCACTCTTAACTCACCGCAAAGGAAGTTTTTGTGGGGACGGGTGGCAGAGGAAAACAACATAAGTTGAGTAAAATGGAGTGAGGCGTGAAGGATTTGGTGATTTTCAACAACTCATTTTCTAAACGAAAGTGGTGCTTGATAACGAAGCATATTTTTTTTTTCTTTTGAAAAAAGGTATTGAAAGCAAGTATGACAAAGAAGCAACAGACCTTTCAGAGGCTAATAGAATTGGAATGAATAAGAAATATTCGATATGACAGAGAGACTTGAGCAAGGTAACCTTGTTATACGAAGGGGAAAGAGACTGATTCTAGCAAGTAGTTAGGAGAAAAGTTGGTAATGACGTTAACACCTGCTTTTAAAATGACGATGGGTAGGAGAAACCCAACCACGAAAGCTTTTCCCAAGATCATTTCTTTTGTCCGACCAAAAAAATGGGTGTGTAGTAGACATTGGAAAGTGGGTCCTAGATCCTCCATTGCGAAACACAGCCCTTTCCATATTCATGTAGGTGAATTTATAAAGTGTACACTAAAGTCAATCAAACCACATAGTCATTAAAATTATACTCAACATCAATCTGACATTCAACAATTGTTTCACGAAAGAGAACAAATTGACTATGAGGTGAGAATAGTAATTTTTTATCGTACAAGTACATTTCAATGTATTTTTGGAGGCTTTATAGGTTTTTATGCTGTTCGAATTCTAAAATCCAAAGTGCATAGGGCGCGTTTAAACCTCGTAAGGTGGGAAAAGAAGAAAATCCTTGTTATAAGATCATATCCATAAGAAGCCCACTAGGCCCATGTGTCAAACTTACTCCAAAAATCAAGACATTGGCAGAGCACTTGATATAAATAGTGAAACGGATGGTAAGAAACAGATCCACTTTCAAAGGGTTAGGTTTTCGGCAATCTCCTCCAAAGGTACCAATCCTCATTCTCTTCTCTCTTTTCACCCAATTCAAATCAATTTCATCTTTCTATTGCCTTTTAATTTAATTTTATTTTCCATCGGATCTTGTAATTGCATGCTAACCGCCTTCAATTGATTCACCCTTCAATCATTTCATTCCCAATTCCCAATTTCATCGATCGGTTTGTATTTCTCCGGTTTTCAATTTCTATTTGGTAGCTTGATTTCAATTAGATCTAGACATTATCTATCTATGCTCGTAATATTTTTTTGGGTATTTAATTTTAACTGTTTATCTGCTTTACCAAGAGAAAAAGAGAAGATTTTTTTTTGTTTCTGTGATCACTTTGTTGATTCATAACCCAGTTTCAATTATTGATTGCATACAGCTAGAAGATATCGACAATGCCTCGCTATGATGATAAGTATGGCAATACCCGCCTCTACGTGGGTCGTTTGTCTTCACGAACTCGTTCCCGTGATCTGGAGCGGGTCTTCAGCAGATATGGAAGGTAATTTTCAAGTTTTACACTGATTTAATTTTAATTGCATTCACAATTGTTTAAATTGGTTTTTGCTTTATGCAATTTTTGTCTTTTGTATGATTTTGTGTGCAATTGTTAGTTCTATCACATTCCATGTCAGGTTGTGTATCTCTTTCTTAGACTATTAGATGGGATCCCAAACCTTGTTGTGTTTGTCGGATTTGTTCAGGTTTAACAAATTTTTGAATGGGAAAATTATTACCATGTCTCCTTGTGTCACTTTCCTTTGTTGATTTGCAACCGAGCTAGATTAGTGATAGGTTTGGCTTGGGGTGCCATTGTCTGTGGGCCTGTTTGGATAAACAACTTTTTTGCAGCTTACAAGCACTTATCATGATAAGTGCTTATGTATATGCTTACATAAGCTATAAGCTTTTTCATTAATAAAAGATAAAATAAAGTTAATTTTTTTTTTTTTGTATATGTTGTAGGTTGTTTTCATAACTTATATTGGACGAACTTATTTTGTTAATAAGCTGAAAAAAGCTTATTAAAATCGTCATAAATCGTCATAAGCTGTTTTCATAAATTTTCCCTACCACTCACAAAACTTATTCAGTGGATAAGCTCAACTAAGCCAATCCAAATTCTTTTTGTATATGTTGCAAGTTGTTTTCATAACCTATATTGGAGAAATTATGAAAATAAACTCAAAAAAGCATATTAAAATCGTCAAAAGCTTTTTTCATAAATTTTTGCTAACATTCTCACAAAACTTATTTAGTAGATAAGCTCAACTAAGCCAATCCAAATAGGCCCTAATCCTATATCTAAAGTTAGGGGACAATATACAGGTTCTTTCCGAGCTTTGTTTTGGGCTTGGATTTATGTTGGTTATACCTCATGTTATGCGTGGGAACCGTATCCCACAGGTGTCATTTTTAACTTAAATGATCTTGTTGAAGGTTTTTGGGTTTTCACTAAACCCGGAGGTCTGTGGTGGGAGGGTGGCCTTGGTGGTATTGGTGGAAATTCCTACCTGAGTGTTGACTAAGGCGATTCTTTCTGTAATGTTATTGCGTGTTTTTATGGAATTGGCAACAATCACAAACTGGTGTTTAGTTCGTCTTTGAGGGGCGAAGTATCATACAGTTCCAGTAGTTAAGTAATGATGGCCTTACTGTTTATGGAAACCATTTCCGCAGCGTTCGAGATGTGGATATGAAGCATGATTACGCCTTTGTTGTAAGTTCTTACCCTTTCCCTGTTTTGTTAATTTTTTATTTTCACTTTGATTTCTGTTCATTGCTCTGCTCAAAGGTGGCTTCTGTTATCTACTTGGGGGATTTCAATTATAGATTGTGCGGTAAGATTTTTGTGTTACTTTCCTAGCTTGTTCCTTACATATTTTGAGCAGGAATTTAGAGATCATCGAGATGCTGATGATGCAAGATACAATTTGGATGGTCGCGATATCGATGGAAGTCGTCTTATTGTGGAATTTGCAAAAGGGGTAGGAATTACTTTCCTGCTGTACTTGTCACACCCTTTTTTTTGTTATATGTCTATTATGATTAGCTTTCAAGGAGTTTTTTTTTGTATGGATGTTCCTGTCTAATGCTGATGCTTTAGATGTTTCATTTGAAAGTGCTTGCTCCATCGATGTATATATTTGACGAGTGTCTATCTGATAGTCGCATATAATTACATCCCTTTGATTTCAAATATAAGCAAAAATTGGTTAAAGGAAGTTTATGAATTTGGTCCAAATTTTATGTCAGATAGTTTATGAATTTTGTCCAAATTGTTCCAAAATTAGGACCAAATTCATCACCTTTATTTGACCAATTTTTGCTTTTATTTGATTCCGGAGATAGTATTGGCAATTTGCAAGTGATGCTTATGTGTATGACTGTCCAATACTGCCATAATATATATTTAGGCTTTTTGATATCCTTAGTGTCTCATAGTTCACTATTCTTGCTTTTTGGCATATTCTGTTCTTTTAAATTTCTAATTGGGATTATCCCTTGAAGATGAATAGAAGACCTTCATTTTAATATTGTAATTTTCAAGGGGGTTTACTAGCTTTATTATGGCTTTGGAATTGTTAACCAACTTACATTAATGACAACATTAGCAGCATAATAAAAAGTAATTACTTTATGACAACATTGTTGGTCTGTTGTCTTTTATTTTTATGGCTTGCATTTATGCTTTACTTTGACTGTTGGCTTAAATACTTCACACAAAATCATTTGCACTTGTTCCCTGGTATTTCTGATCATGTTGCTATTTTTCTTTTGGGCTTTAAATTATTCAGGTTCCTCGGGGTTCCCGTGATTCTCGGGATTCTCGGGAATATTTGGGTCGAGGTCCACCTCCTGGATCTGGACGCTGCTTTAACTGTGGCATTGATGGCCACTGGGCTCGAGATTGCAAAGCTGGGGATTGGAAGAACAAGTGTTACCGCTGTGGGGAAAGAGGTCATATCGAAAAGAACTGCAAGAACAGTCCAAAAAAATTGAGGTAGGCCATGGTGTTGGGGTTCCAAGCTGTTGCTGTAATGTTAATTTATTGTTTATTGCAACAATGCTTTCCAATGGATTTTCTGAGCCTTCAACTGATGATTTCAATTTTACTTGTTCTAGCAGCCGACATGCACGAAGTGTTTCACGTTCTCCAGGCAGGTCACGTTCTCCAGCCAGGTCTCGTTCTCCAGCCAGGTCTCGTTCTCCTAGGAGAGGCAGAAGCCGTGACAGAAGCTACAGCCCGGCCCGCAGCTATAGGTCAGTACTTGAAAGCTGTAAATAGTTCAAGATTATTTGCTTTTATTTAAGTAGACATAATTGTTCTTTATTTATAAGCTGAACATTGGTTGCTCTTGTTCTTTCCAGCCGATCAAGATCTCCTGTCAGAAGAGATCGAAGCCCTGTTCCTTCAGATAGATCACGGAGTCCTCCGCCCTCCAAGTCAAGGAAGTATAGTCGATCTCCTGAAGGCAGTCCGCAAAAGAGCGCATCTCCTGCGAATGATAGGGCAGTTGCAACCCAAGATGGGTCTGATTACAGTGATGGTGCTAGAGTGAAGAGCAGAAGCCCCTCAAGGGACAATGATGATAGCCCTAAGGCTAATGGGCGCAGCAGAAGCCGCAGCCGCAGCCCCAGGGATGAGGATAGGAGCCCCATAGAGGAGGATGATGACAACAACCGTCGCTCTCCGTCACCTTAAGAAGTATTTTTCCTTATAAATGAGCTCAGGACGTGGTCAGGATATTCATATGTTTTGTTTATGAAATGCACTATATCCATCTTTTTTTGAATGCTTAATGATACTTATGGTTATGAACAACGGTTGTGTATGCTATTTTAAATTTTTAAACCTCTGTTGGTTGCAACAATTGTGTTTGAAAATAAGTTTCTAGCGTTGCATAATATTTAATATATTTGCTTGTGAGAAGTTTTATAACTGCATCTTCAAATCCTAGAGTTCTAGTTCCTTTTTCTTATTATATTAGCCAATGAAAAATATTGCTGTTATTATGAAAAAAGATCAATCTAGTGAGACTTATGAAAATTTAGAAGCCACATTTGTCATCTCTGCTTGGTCCTGTTTTGGTTGGCTTAGTTTTGAACTTATGAAAAATATCTTATGCGCTTGTGTTAATGTTTTTTTTTTTTTTTGGTTACAACTTGTGTTAATGTTCTGATTAATGAAAATTATCTTTATAAATTGTTTTTTTTTCTTCATAAATTACATTGACAAGCTTATGAATTTGCACAAAATCAAAAATGAACAATCCAAATAGGCTCTATTTGTTTTTGGCCTGTCTTCTCTATAACTACTGTCGGTCCTCTGCAGAGTCGTGTTTTTTAGAAGAAGCTCAAAATAGCATGCAATTTTCACGGTAAGAGGCATGGTTGATGCATGTCTGCTGTAAGATTAAAAGGGAATAGCTTTTTACCATTGTACGTTAGCAGAGGCTTTCACTGTGGTTCCTTCAGTCGCATGTCAGTTAAGCCCAGCAGAATGTTTTGGCTCAGAAGTCAGAATATGATTTTTTTTTTTTTTTGTTTTAACTCCCTCTGTACCTATTCACAAGCACCTTTTAGAAAAAAATTCCATTAATCCCAAATTCTGTCTATAAACGCGCAGCAAGAGAGGCAATTTATATTTGCCATGTTGACGTGGGGTATATGGTGTGGGAGGAAAAGACTGCAGCTCAATATATGGGAGTTCTTGTGCGCGGTGTTAGGAAGTCTCCTAATCCCCCATCATTGGAGAAAGCCCCAGCTGGTTTCTGAACTTGTTTTTTCTTAGGAATGAGAGGAGACATTTTGATGAAGCATTCTCCGGTTGGTCAAATCCAGATGACATTTTTCTGAAGTTAGTAGTCACATTTGTTCATCACCAGGCTTCAGCCTTCTCTAATTTGACTCAACCAATGATCAATTCAACTCTTTTGTATCCTATTATCCAAACTTTTAAGTTTGCTAGTCGACAAGCAAATACAATGGCTTATTCCTTAGCAACAACCTTGTATTGTTGGTCAGTTACCAATCTTAACCTTTTATTTTCTTGTATTTTGTCTATTATTATTACTAGTGAAATTATTTAAATTGTTCTCTTTTGAAGAAAAAAATAAAGAAATTTCACTCTAGTGAAGTGAGGTGCTTTGAATTGCTTCTTCCCCAATTGTTTTTTTTTTGGTCTTCGTTTGTTGTCCACTACTATTTTCTTTTATCTTGAAGTTTCAATCCTTACCTACATTATGGTCATTTTCCATTCCTTTATCTTCTTACTAATTTGCGGTTGTTGCTGTTACTTGAAGACTTGGGTTTTGATTCATTTTAATAATAATATCTCCAACTTTTTCCAAGTTTATTTTGGTTAACTAGTTGTTGGCCAGAAATTAACCTAAGGTGAATAAGCGGGAATACATTGTTCAAACTTGACCCCTACATATTCCTTGCAATGTCCATATCAATTAAACTATGCTCACGAAGACAACTTTGTCCAAGTTTAAAATAATCCCATCCTCCACACCTCCGCCCCTACTCTTTTCCTCCATTCACCTCCAACCAAACCGAACTTTAGTAAAAAAAATGAGAGTACACATTATCTGATAAGAGTGCTACTTGCCAGATAGTAGAACTATATAAATATGAATTGAGATATATAAATATGAATTGAGATCAAATAGTCGAGATGTGTATAATGGAAAACAAAAATTGTTGAAGTTTCTAATGATTTTAGTCTATGCTAAATAAAGACGTAGCAATTCAGTCTGCTAAATAGACGTAGCATTCAAATAAGTCTCAAGAAAAATTTATGAATTTATCGAAGTGCTGACCAGGATTGCCAGCATTCAAATAAGTCTCAAGAAAAATTTATGAATTTATCGAAGTGCCGACCAAGATTGCCAGCAGTAGTTGGATTTTTTTATCAACCGTTAAGATTATTACTGCAGTGGCTGGTAAAAATTCATTTCCGCCGAACATACACAACCCTTGACAGCATCTGTGTCTTCACCCCCACAGTAGAGGTACACCATACACTTAATATAGTCTTTAATCTTATTTGAAAAATGGAAGAATCAATGGATGTATTTTTACTTATGTATGGACAGTTTTGTCAGATAAAGTACCATATAAAATATGTGTAGTCTGTACAGGTGACTGACTATAAACAGTAGCATAATTGCTGTCCACATTGACAACTAGAAGTCTAGAACTACCTCTTCTGGTGAAATTTGAACGCCAAACCAAAATATATTTTCATCAACAAAATTGAGAGAGAAAAGCCTACTGTACAAAAGGAAATTCGTTAACCTATCATATGATTGTGCCAAGGCCGAGCTCATCCTCAATGTCATCACCTTCATCAAATAACTTCAAAAATCGAGCCTGATCCTGTTCTCTCTTCCTCTTTTGCCAGTACTTGTATGCACCCACGCCTCCCGCGATCAGTACAGTTGAAACCAGAACGGTAAGCAAAATGATAACTCCTATATTCATTCCCTTTCCTTTATGATTCCCATCAGATGCAGATATAGTATCTGTACATATAAATAATTAATTTCTTTGCAAAACATACAATTTCAGAGATTACCCAGTATACTGGTATAGATGTAAGCATATATCACGAAAGAAATAATTTAGAGGTTTGTTTAGATGTATAAAAGGAACAAACACAGGAGTGACCAGTGATTTCCAGATCCACAATGACAAAATAAATAATCATCATTGAGAAGAAAAAACTTTCAGATGTTTCATGTATGGTAATAATATCAACAACGAACAAGCATTCAAGCCTTATCCCAAAAGGTGGAATGATACTTAACTACCGAGGGTTATAGCATCTAAGATATTTAGCACACAAATTAGAAGTTCGGGATAAACCTTCCCTTCCAGTTGATTACAGGGGAAAGTTTCAGGATATATCTTTTCCCTTAGATTCTTAGCTAAATTAATCGAAATAAATACACACAAGTGTCCTTTGGTGAGAAACTCCTATACAATAAATGATTATGGTTATCTAGGTGATTTCTAGGGTGAGGGATCAATTAAGTCTCTCACCGGTGTACCACTAAATTTAACCATTAAATTAAATACACTGATTAGTCACTACCACATAGAATCTAATCTCATCTCTTTGCAGTTCCTTTCTTTCTCTCTCCTCTCAACTTCTATCTGCATCTACGTTCAGGAACTGTCTCCATACTCACACTCTTCTAAAACATTATGGTTTAGTTCACTCAATTTCTACTACAATTGAATCTCCACTCCATATTACTTTTGTTTGATATTTATATGGACAATTCTTTATTCAAAATTAAAAACTGGATTTGGGTATTGACAAATGTTATTTTTTTGTACTCATTCTTGTGCAGGATTAACATCAGAGATCTATGTGTGCTTAAGTTTGATATCAATTTGGTTTAAGATTGTTATATGAAAAAACAATTCAATGAATTTTCACATCACTTCACACCAGAGATTCATATTTTAATCTATTAATTTGTATTGGCATTTAATAACAACACAATTGAATGAGAATTTTTCATTGATGGAATGTTATGAAGGCTTTGAGAAGAACAGAGAAAGAGAAAGGGCCGAAGAGGCTATGGTAGAGAAGAAGAAATAAGAAGTGTGATATAGTGTATACAGTCTATGGTAGGATACAAAACTTAGATTAATCCGATGGCTTTTAATGATTTTCATAATGGTTCACCGGTGAGGGACTTAGTTGAACCCTCACCCTAGAATCCACCGGTTATCTACACTAATTTTAAATAAATGCACCAAAGTGTAAGTATCATATAGCATTCCTAGAAATGGGAAGAATCAATAACCAAATTTGAAATTAACTTCTTTTGATCAACTTAATAATTGCTGCAGTGGCATCAACAAAATAGTCTGCATGGACAAATATCACGATAGCAGTAAAAGAAATTTCAAAGGTTGCAAGACGCTCACCATTAGAAAAAGATAAGCATTCAGGGCATATAAAACTAGCATTAAGTTCTTTTTCCTTGAAGTGGACATATTTTCCATCAGGGGCAGTAAAATCAGAAGGACACAGCTCCCACTCATCAAATACATCATCAGAAAGAACGCTGTCTTTCTCATAGAATCCACATCGCTTGCACTTTCTAGCTGTAAATTCAGTCAAAGGCTGAAAGCACAAAGCAAAATCTCAGTAGTTGCTAATTGAAACTACAAATGCAAACCCACTTGAATTTTATACAACTATGTTTCAGTTTCCTAAGCCAATCAGCAAGAGTTGAAAAATGAAACTACAAATGTTACTTGTAAATAACAAACACATAGACCCTATGTAGATAAACAACTTAATCAAATACTTATAGCATAAGCGCAAATCATATAAGTGTTTATATATCAGCTATTTCTATAATAAAGGATACAATAAAGTCAAACTGGTTTTATGTAAGCTATAAGCTACCATGAAGAGCTAATGGAAATAAGCATAAAACAACTTATATACATGTCATGAATTATTTTCATACGCTTTTACAAACAGTCTCACAAATACTTACTACCGGTAGATAAGTTCAAATAAGCCAATCCAAACATGCCCTTAATATAAACACATAATTAGCAATAATTTTATTTTATTTTTTGGTACAAAAGAGGAATTAGCAATAATTAAATGTGAAGGAATAAACAATTCATGCAAAACACAACAAAATAGGTAGCAACCTGCCAAGACTCTTCACCCTTAAAAGCATAAAGAACATGTTTTTTCTTGACATCAGGTAAAATGGTCTTGTTATCGCCGCTACATCGAAAATAGACAGTTGGAGTGGGTCTTAGCCACTCATGGGTTGTGAAAATCTCAATGGAACTCAGCGTGACCACCGCGGATAATACAAAACCTGTGAAACAAAAAAGTTGAATAATCAATCTCAAATTTCATAAAAAAGTTGTTGAGATATTGAAATGAGGTGTTTGTTATGGACCTGGAAAATAGGTGAAGAAGAAGAAGATGAAGGAGATTAAGAAGAGGCGAGAAACCCTAGAATTTCGCAGATGTTGAACGGACATGGCAAGGAAATTTGGGTGATTGATTAAGAATTAACATACAAAATCGAAATTGATTGAAATTTGGAGGAATTGGATTTGGTGAATAATGGATCGGATTCGAAGGTCTAAACGACGACGTTTGAAGATGATCGCCAAGGAAGAATATGTCGCGGGAAAGGTTGGTGACTGGGTCGGAGCTGCTTTATTTAATGGAACAAACACATTAATCGGTGAATACTTTTTATTTTTTTGGTACAAATTTTATTTTTTATTTATTTTTTGACAATTTTTTTATGACTTTTTTTCCAGAAATTTTAAGTGAAGGAAAGGTAGACTCGGCAAAAGAAAACCTGCTCCCCCAATATCAATTATAAACATTTTATTTTTTCAATTTATCGAATAATTAATGTATTTGATATGTAAATGTAATATAGAACAAATACATTTGTTATATTTGTTATTTAATAAATTTAAATTTAAAATTTTTGAATTGAAAATATGTCTTTTAACCATTTCTCTCAATTTTTTTTTTTGTTTTTTAACCACTAGACCAAATCATTGAAGTTATTTATTTTTTACTCTATTTTTAAATTTGTGTTCTTCCTAATATAATGAATATAATCAAGCCAATTAGAGAATTTACCCCTCTTTTCCTACCAAGACAATAAAATAAAACAAAAACCCATGGTTATAGTCTATAGACCCCTCTTTTAAATCTTATAAGTAAGTAGTTAAAAAAATAATATTATTTTGTTATACCTAAAATGTCTTCACAAATAGTATCTCTAGTGTGTAAACAAGTTTTTAATAGAATATTGCATGTTACATCCAAATATTATGTTTTTTGTCCTAGAATTATTTTAATTTCGATTTTTTCTTTCTGGAAATCAGAATCTTAAGAATAGTGGTATATTCATACGCCCAGCTGGACCAAGGAAGCAATCCACTAATCAAGCAAGAATCAATACTGTCTAACCCATAGATAGGGACATCTTCCAAATATTCGATCAAATTGTTGTCAATTTGAGAGTGTTAGCTTTTTCTTTTAATCGTTCGTTGTGAATATAATGGTGATGAATACCAGGAACAACATCAATTGAACTAGATGCTTTCCTTTGTGCATTTGTCACATCTTAAATACAATTTAATGGTTAACTTCTAAATAAATCAAAATTGATTTTATTGAACTCCAAATTAACAAATTTTCAGTTCGACTAAATAACTTAATTTTATTGTAAAAACTTATTTTGTATAATTTATGAATCCATAATTTTTTTTATGACAATTATTTCATACTTTGTACCGTAAACTCATTCAAAAGTAATCAAATCCTTTAAGCAACAAAAAAAAGAAGATCAAATCCTTTTTATTATCCTCTTGCAATTATCATATTAAATTTTTCTTTTGTCAAAAAGAGAGGAATTATTGGGTGGCCGCAAACCCAACACCCCATTGATAGGCACATCAAACAAAAAAATTACGGCTACTAAAATATACACAGACTTAATTTGGCTGTATCCTTGGAAGTCAAGTTGGATTAAATTAATCAAATCAAGTTGAGAAGACTTTAGTTTCCAATTGGTAGGCCTTGGTAAAAAATGCTGGCCAACATAGATATGTAGCCATTATGCTACTAATAGTTGCAGCTCCAATCATCATATTCATCACCACAATTTGTAGCTGAATGGCTTCCAAGGGTGATGCCCCTCCCATAATGAGACCAGTCATGGCCCCTGGAAGGGATATTAGACCCACTGTTTTTGTGTTGTCTACCACAGGAGAAAGTGCTATGATCAGTGCCCTTTTCACTTGTTGATGTGTTGCTTGCCTTGGGGTTGCACCAAGAGCCAATGCCGTCTCAACCTGTTATAAATATAATTTATGTCATATGATACAGAACTTAATTAAATCTACTATAGTTCTATTTATTAGTACAGTTTTTCAAACAAATACTAATGTCGAAATCAAAATGTGTTGGGACGCTGAAGAAGTATTACGAAGGAGGTTCATACCAAGTTCATTTGTGCTTTGATGTCGTCTCGGAGTCTTTTCATGGTAACTCCGGTTACGGTCATTGAGTTTCCGACCATCATGCCTGCAATAGGGATGATATATCTGGGAGTGAAAGGGAAGACGCTAAGTGCCACTAGAACAAACATAGTTATGGCAGTTCCTGTTAGAATAGAAGCCCCTGCTACCAATTTTCCACGAGGCACTTGTTTCGCACGCTGACCCGCAGTATAACCAGCAATAGACACCTACAATAAAACAACATAGTAACATATATACTATAGATTAGTCTAGAATTTGATTAACTGAATTTCTTATTAAATTCAACATAGTTGCAAACAGAGCAACTTAATTATAGACAACAAGTTACATGAGCTCGATTAACTAACTCAATAACCGTCAACCAAAATAACTAACAAATCTAACTATTTACAACTGTCCTTTTTTTTACATCATTTATCAAAATATGAAGATCTTTGAGAAAGAGACCATCAAATTTTGGATTCTATGTCATTTTTTGCACACGAGACTAAATTCTTCCAAGTTTTAAATGGTTATCTCTTCAAAACCGATGAATTTGTTTTTGGCCTCTTCAAAACAAAACAAAAAACCGGTGAATTTTCATATGCATGAGTAAGGTTAAAAAATCTTATCAGATGATTCACAACTTAAGTGATTCTATTGTTTGGAATCATTGATAGACAAAAGCATTAATTAAACAGGATATTGACCAATTTCCTAGCTTAAAACAAAATGTAGAAAACTTCCAAAACTAATAAAAGGGGCTATTAAACTTGAGCAACGTTAAAAAATGAATGAGAAAGAAGACAACACTAATACGCTGAAGGAGGTTCATACCATGAAAAGGTATGCTAGGAGGATCCATCCAGAGTTATCCTGGTTGAATATGAACTGTAAAACAAAGCCAATAATAGAGAGTTGAATAAAAGCTCTTAGAACAGCAATAATCATCTCCACCTCAAGACCAAGTTTCTGCGAGAAGGACAAGCCTAATGCAAGAAACACCACTGCAGTGGCACAAACAGGTTTCACCATGCCTTTAAGAAACTCAGTCAACCATGACAAATCCATGCCCATAAAAGGGACTTGCTGCCGTAATGTGTGGTTCTGGACTAACATGGTTTTGAGTAAAATTGATTCCATGGTGGTGATGATTGTGATGATGATGAGGCTGAAAAAGTTGCTTAGATGATAACGTGTATATATGCACGGTAAAGTCAGAAACGGCCTTCCCTAGAACGTGAGTAGCCTAGTGGAAGTCACTACCAATATTTTTAAAATTAGTGTCACTATTTAGTACCGTGACAAAAACAACGAAAAATCACAATAGAATAAAACAAAGGGTTACTGATTTAAATAAAATCAATTTTACAAAATTAAATTCATTCAAAATCAATATTTGTAGTTGCAAAACCAAACATGCACTTGAATGAACTGAAAATTAGTAGGTTGTTGGTTGGTTTGATTCCAATTTTAATAGTCTTTTTGAACTTACTCAACCACAGTTAAAACAATTATTTACTTTTTATTTTCAAATATTTATCTATTATTTATTTGTATATGAAACTGAATCAATCCAACCATGACCCGAATGAATATGTGTTGCATCTCCAGTCAGGTTCGGTTCTTAAATTATTGGTTACTACCCTTTGCCTTGTCTGACAATGCAACTGATTCAGCAAGATTTATTTGTCTCTTTCTTGATCACTTATCATTATCAAGGATTAATTAATTATTCTCAATTATGCAATTGATAATATAATAGTAAATAAATAAAGAGTTGACAACACTAACTGGACGTACGTACGACCAAGGACGGTATAACGATTACTCGATTAGTTATGTCTTGTTACGGCGCACGTTAGTGAAACTTTGACTATATCTTTTTTGTTCATGTACTAGAAATCTCTCGTGACAGGTATTAACTGTCCATGTTCTTATTTGTCCTTTTGATTACAGGCAGGTAGGCACATGTCCTTGCAATTCCATTCCACACTCAAGAGGATCCACTCCCTGATTTTGTGATATTATTACATGTGGTGTTCCTCCATTGATTAAATTTAAATATGATTAGAAAAAGTGAGAGAAGAATCTGTTTGCTTTAGCACCCGTACTAATCATTAGTTTTGTTAATGCATATTCTTATGTTTCTTAATCAAAAGATAAGATGGAAAGGGAACTTACTTGTCGATTTGTTTGGAATTGGATATAACCTCTGCGCTTAAAATTGTAGATATGTGGTCCGGTAAAACCACCACAATTGATTAAATTCAACTCTTTCTCAAGTTTTTTTTTAATATTGTTACATTTTTATGACCGAATTCAAACGCAAAATTTTTGGAAAGAAATCCTTTACAATAACTTTTTTATTTTTATGTTACGAATTTGATCCATGAAAACTACAGGTGTTGTTAATCACTTTAACAATGGATTTTACAAATAGGTGAAAACATTCTCAAACTTGTAGCACATCGATCGTAGTCTCTCTTTCATGTTTTTATGTTAGAGGGTATGTGACATCCCATGTGGACGTCACGCCACTGCCACGTCATAAGGTCCGTTTTGTTAAAAGAAAAAAAAGTTATATTGTACACAGACTAATTTATCTACAATTGAAAAGTCACATAGGCAAAAAAAAAATTTAAGGAACAAATAGGCAAATTTGATTGCTTTTAAATTTTTCAATAAATAATTTCCTGGCACAATTTTTTTTTTAATTTGATTGATGATACATAAATGTTACAAAATATCTTGATCAGTGGCCTAATGACTTGATATTATCGGTTGTCCTCGTGAGATTAACTCAATCGGTAAAGATAATACATAATATATGCAAGGTTTGAGGTTCAAACCCCGGCCAACACAAAAAAATAAAATAAAATTGATTAGCGGTTCAAACTTTAAACCAATTGTCTTTGGCAATCATGAGATAAAGCGGTTCAAACTTTAAACCAGTCGTTTTTGGCAATCAAGAGATAAATTATAAATAATTTTTACTTCCCTATATGAACTTGTTTTACATGTTAAAGGTAACACCCAAAATATTAAATTGACTTAATTATTTTAATATTTATTATCTTAACTTTTGAGAGTTTCAACAAAAAAAAGTGAAACAACTAATAATGACAATCAAAACTAAACTACAAGTAAATAGGGATTTAATCTAAAACCTACATGTATGGTAATCCACACAATCTAAAGAACAATAATAAAGAAAAATGAGAACAAATACATCAAAATTGGTTAGCTTGACTCATATTGATCTACGTCTATGCAATGTTGTTTACAAGCTCATCACCAAAGTCTTGGTTCACCGTCTCAGGCCACTGCTCAATATTATTATTGGTCTCTATCAGAGCAGTTTTCTGCCTGGTAGGGGCACTACTGACAATTCAATTGTTTTGCAGGAAATTGTTCATTTCATGAGAAGATCAAAAAAGAAGAAAGGTTATGTAGCTTTTAAGCTTGACCTTGAAAAAGCCTTTGATAATGTCAACTGGGAGTTTCTCAACAACTGTCTTCATGACTTTGGTTTCCCTGACATCACCATCAAACTTATTATGCATTGTGTCTCATCCTCTACTTTCTCTGTTTTATGGAATGGGAATAAATTGCCTCAATTCAAGCCTACTCATGGTCTTCGACAAGGTGATCCTCTTTCACCTTACCCCTTCATCTTGTGCATGGAAAAGCTCTCAGCAGCAATCAACAACGCTGTCGATCAAAGGAAATGGGAACCTATTAGAATCAGTAACACAGGACCGCATCTATCTCACCTCCTCTTTGCGGATGATGTCCTTCTTTTTACCAAAGCCAAAAGCTCACAATGCAAGGTGGTGGCCGATATTTTTGATGAGTTCAGCAAGGCCTCAGGTTTGAAAATAAATCTATCAAAATCTAGAGCCTTCTTCTCTTCAGGTACTCCGCAAGCAAAAATTCACAAGCTCACCGCAATCTCAGGAATCCGTAGAACTACCTCTCTTGATAAATACCTGGGCTTCCCAATCCTTAAGGGACGGCCTAAGAAAGGTGATTTTCTATTTATTATTGAGAAAATGCAGAATAGGTTGGCATCATGGAAAGGGAGGCTTCTCAACAAAGCAGGAAGGCTTACTCTTGCATCTTCAATCTTATCTTCAATTCCAACCTACTACATGCAGCTTAGTTGGCTCCCTCAAAATATTTGCGACAATATTGATCAAACTACTCGCAATTTTATTTGGAAAGGGAACAGTAATAAAGGGGTTCATCTTGTTAATTGGAAAAAGATTGCTAGCCCAAAGATTTCAGGAGGTCTAGGCATTCGTGGAGCTAGAGAAGCGAACACTTGCCCTCTAGGAAAACTTGTTTGGAATATGGTGCAAAAAACAGACAAACTTTGGGTGAATACTCTTGCCAGCAAGTACTCTCACGGTCCCAATTTCCTTTTCACGGCTTCAGCCCGTCCCAATTGTTCACCCACCTGGTCCTCTATAATCCGGGCTAAAGAAATCCTAAAAAGCGGTTATACTTGGAGAGCGGGTTCGGGTAATTCTTCTTTTTGGTATAGCAATTGGAGCCCTCTTGGTGTTATTGGCACTCAGGTACCTTATGTAGACATTCATGACACTCATCTCACTATTCAAGATGTTATCACAAATAGTGGACAACACACTCAGTCTCTCTACACCATTCTTCCCACAGAAATAGCAAACACCATTAACAACACCAGGTTAAACTTCAACCCCTCTATTATGGATGCTTTCATTTGGCCTCAGCAAAAACAAGGTATTTACTCAACTAAAAGCGGATACAATTGGTTAATCTCTCACTATAATCCTAATTTTCATGCTACTGATTCTTGGAGTTGGATTTGGAGATTAAAGGTTCCGGAAAAATTCAAATTCCTTATTTGGTTGGCTTGTCACAATGCTGTCCCCACACTATCATTGCTCCATCACCGGTACATGGTAAATTCAGCAATTTGTTCTAGATGCGCTGCCCATGAAGAATCTTTATTTCACTGTTTGAGGGATTGTAATTTTTCAATTGCTATTTGGAACAACATCGGCTTCTCTTCACAAGCTTTCTTCTCTTCAATTTCGATGACTGAATGGTTGAGGGAGGGATCTAGCTGCCCTTGTTCCGCGATTTTTCTTGCAGGTTTATGGTGGATTTGGCGACATCGAAACAACATGTGCCTCAACAACACAACATTGTCAGAATTTCAGCTCCGCAATAACATATTCAGATTGGCAGATACCATCACTAAAGCATTCAAAAAAGAAACAAACGCAACACCTTCTCCAAGGCTGATCCGTTGGAACAATAACAACTGTCAGTGCACTATTCTGAACGTTGATGGCAGCTGCTCCGGTGATCCAATTCGCGCAGGGTTTGGAGGGGTTTTTCGTGACAGCACGGGAACATACATTGCTGGCTACTCGGGACACGTCACTCAGTCACAAGACATCCTGTTTGTTGAACTTACGGCGCTCTATCATGGGTTACGGTTGGCAATCAGTTTGAATTTTGAAGAATTGGCTTGCTATTCAGATTCCCTACTAGCAGTGAACCTCATCAAAGAAGACTTAAACCAGTTTCATGTCTATGCTGTCCTCATCCAAAACATCAAAGACATAATGAGTTCTCTTCAAGTCAACCTTCACCACACTCTCAGAGAGGGTAATCAATGTGCGGATTTTATGGCTAAACATGGAGCAGCAAATGATGGCAATCTGACTCTTCACTCTTCACCTCCAGAGGACCTTCTGCCTCTGCTTAGGACGGATGAATTGGGAGTCCTCTTCTTGAGGCACTAGCCTCCTCTTTATTTCTGTTTTCTTTTTCCTTTTCTTAGCATTTTAACCAAAAAAATATTGATCTACGTCTCGAGAAGAATGAACTATCTGTTTCACTACCAATGACTCTTTCTAAGAATTTTTATTATTTCCCTTTCTCTCAAGAGAGTTATAAAAGTGACGAGAAAATTATTTTCAATTGCTCACCAAGAACTATCTTTAATTTCCCTTATTTTCTCTTTCAACCCCTCACTTGATAACCACTAAAACTCAGTATAGAAAGCGTGAATCATTCCTCCAATGAATCATCATTATCCACAGTGTTTATAATGTGTTTCATGACCCTAGAATATCACCTAAAAGTTTTCAATTCTTAGCCCTTAAGTTTTCCTAAAAATGATCTCTTTTGGTGATGACCAAACTCTCATTTACCAACTAAATCAGTTTTTATAACCCAGATCCGCGGCAGGCGCCTCGCGCATGAACTATACACCTCACACACCATCCTTGGCACCTTAGACATAAACACGCTAAACTGATTTTATGATATACTCTCTCTGATCACTATTAATATTATAAGTAAAAAACTATTTTTTAGGTTCATTGAATAATTGATGTATTTGATCTACAATATAAACCAAATATATAAGTTATTCAATGAATCTAAAAAATGATTATTTACATAGGGAGTATTTCAACGTTATTGATGTTAATCTATGTTCTCTAGTACTCCAACGTATTTTACAAGCAATTCTTTTACACCGCAGTAGAGATGTTATAAAAATAGACGGAGGAAGCATATACAAACTGATTTTGAGATGCGAGGAAAGTAGTTGAAGCTTGAAATTCAAAGATTTCAATATTGTCAACCATCATTTTTGTGTGTGGAGATTTTGTTCTCATTTTATCAATATTTGACATTTTATGGAATCTAGTTTCACATCACATGTGATGCAAACACCCCGAAATATCATGTGTGTGACCTGCAAGTAAGCCTTCGTATTCCTTTCTAGCTTGAAGGCCTCACTCTCATCAACTCTCCCTTGACATAACTAACCATATCATCCCCTTCACATAGATGGTCAAACTGCTTGCATCGAATGGCATCACAATCATTTTTTTGGGTAGATAGATGAGATGACAAATCTATCGTAAACTAACACACATAAAGCGGAGGTACAGGGGTTTGAACCCCAGTCATGACGTCCGACCTAAGAATTTTGACAATTTTGTCGGTTGAGCTATGACTTATGGAACATCTATAAAATACCACCGTACTGACACCCCTTGCAAATTCAGAAACTACACACTGGTTTTGTTTTTTTTTCCAAATTCCAAAATTACACCCGTATTGATTTTTACTTGTTAGAAAATATATCAGACTTTTTTTTTTTAAGGAAGAAAATATATCAGACATGTTTCTCTACCTTTCATAATTTTTAATATACAGTTTAGAATGAAATAATACATATATTTTATTCTACATCTGATACATTTTGCAAAATATAACAAAACAAAAAATTTGGATTTCCTTCTTTAAAAAATAATAATTTAGATTTCCTGAAATTTTAAGAATCAAATAGAATGGAATAAAATGTTTTTTCAATTGGCACGTCAAACTCGCCTTGTTCATTAGCTTTTAATGTAACTATATTATTAGATCTTCAATTCAATTTAATTTTTTTAATAAAGTCCACCCTGCAAAGAATGATATCCAGGAGAAGCTTCTGCTAAAGAGATCAGCATTTTTTGTAATGGCAAATCAGCATTTGTTTCATTTCTTTGAATTATATATGCGGATTCTACAATGAACATATCATCATAGCAAATATTGTTGATCTCATGCATCTTTAATAACCAATTCTCTTATTAATACAAAAACAACAATAATCCTATTGTTACAAGTACAACAATAGTCAATCTAGTTTCTTTTTATTTTCTTTGTTTTGATTTTGAATTTTTTTGAACATGCATCTTTATTCTCAAATCTACGAATAGATTTCTTATTATTCTGAATAACCTTAAATGTTGACATCAATGTCTTATGGATAATCGTAACATCCAAAGGACAAAAAAATTTCCAACAACTCCTTCCAATAAAGTTCTTCTGTATCACCATCTTCATATTGAACTATAAACCATCCAACATCGTTGGCATAGTCAATTACCCTCCCCGACAAAACATTTCCCCTACGCAATACTATTTGGATCTCCCTCCCCAAGAACCATTCGCCAAAATTTGAATCCAAATTCCCATCATTGTCCATTTGGAACAGAAACCTATACCAAAAAAAAAATCAATTATATAGTATGGATATATTATCTAATTTCTAAGCAAGATTTTAACTAGAGTTTGAATGAAACCAGTGAGAGTGTAGTGTAATACCGTACCGGAATGTTGATATATACTTTGATGCGGCGAGTACTCGAGATGAATCTTGCGAAGGAAGTGCAGTGTTCCTCTATCAAAATGTGTTCTTCTTATAGCCTCGAATCAAAATAACTTTTTAATTATAAAAATAATTTAATATTGCTTTCTTTGATCTTTTTGACTGGTAAAATAATTTTATAATAGCTAATTTAGTATTTGTTTTATGAGATTTTATTTTAATACTTTAAAGACTTAATATTATTCCTTTGACTTGTTTGACTGGTAAAATAATTTTATATTAGTTAATTTAATATTTGTTATAAGAGATTTTATTTTATTACTTTAAAGATTTAAATGCAATAAGTATATATTTATAATTGTTATTGAAAAGTCAAAAAATTCATTGAACAAAATAAGTAGCTTTGAATAAAATATATGGAATTTTTTTCATTTCTTATTTCTTTTACATTAAATTTTTAAAAAACATTGACCAGAGGTTTTTTTTAGGGAAATAATGACCAGAGGTATATTCCCCAGATATCTTATTTAAATTAATAAAAAAACATTGTTTGTATTTCCTAATTTTTGTTTTTTTTTCCGTGTATTCACTTAAAATTATTGAAGGTTTGAGTTTTCTTCGTTATCAATTTGGTAGAGAAAGTGAGAAAGATTTAATTTTTTGTTTGGTTTTTGCGGCTGTTTTAAGAACGATATGCAATGAGGAAAAAGTGATTCTTTTTTTGTTTGAGATTGTTTAAGTTAAGGAACCCTGATCCCCAAATCAACTTCCATATAGATGAGAAGATGAAGTGAGAGCGATTTGGTCATTTCACGTATGCCTTAAAGTTTTTATTGTTATTGATTAGATATAACTATTTTATGTCATACAATATTTATTACTTCAACCATTAATATTACCAAACACTATACATTAAATATTTACGAGATATAATTTATCCTCTATTTTTTACCAAAAAATAAAGGTGATTTTACTTTTTTTAAAGGGAAAGAACCTAAATAAAGAAGTTAATCTTAGCTCTTGTAAAAAAAAGAAGTTATTCTTAGCTGATTGTTTTTAGCGCTTTATTCATATCTTATATTTTTGTGTATTCTTTGTATATTCTAATGTTCCTTTTTCTTAAATTTGTAAGAATTTGCTTCATAGGAACATTTGAGTCCGTTAACTCATGAAGGTATATGTACTTTCATTTGGGTTGAGGTGTTTATGACCTTTCAACACAACTGTCATCTCATGGTTGTATCTACCGTCACCAACTTTGAGGCTCCAATCACCAGCAACCAACAAATAACTTCTCACACGAAACAAACACTCACATTTAACTGAATCAGATATTATGCGCCTTGACAACTTCTTATACTCAGTATATGAACCTCCTCTTTTGCATATCACTATAAAAAATGCATTTATGCCATTTCCACCTTTATCTGATTTACCGATAACTGTTGAAAATCCTAGCTTCCATACTTCCTCTCGAACCCACTCCAACAAATCGTGATGTGTAGCAAACTTTTCTTTGGTGGTAAAATGTTCTCGATGATCAATAGAAACAACAATATTCGGAGGTACAACAACCGGAAGAGCATCCTCTACTTTTGGATCGCCGAAAGGAATGTCAACTTTCGGTAAAACAACCGGAGGAGCATCCTCTACTTTTACATTTCTGAAATCATCTATAACTTCAAGTGCAACAACCAGAAACACAATAGGTGGTTCAATCTGAGGTGAAAATTCATTGGAGGCATCAACGGGGACATCCATCACTGTTACGTGCGAAAGCAAACAAGCATATCATTGCGATATTGTTTTTGAATGAATAATTGTAACGTGTAATCTGTTGATCCCTTAATACCATATATCGTTATCCTATTGGATACAAATTAAGTAGTATTGCAATAACAAGATGTCAAATAGCTTCTTTGTCTTCCTTCAACAAATATTCTTCTACCATTTGAATCCTCCTGCAAAAACCAAGCAAAAACTCAATAAGGGGACAATATGAATTATATAAACTATATGATCAGTGGATTCAGGCATAACATCCACACACACAAATATATATATATATATATATATATATATATATATATATATATAGCAGTATAAAGTGCAGCAACATATATCTAAATGTCATGGGAATCATTCACTCTAGCAGAGGCTAGTATAATTCAAAACAAGAACTTACAAATTCAATCTTTCAGCATATCTTTCGAATAACAGGGACGAAGCTCTCTCAGTTTTGGGCAGTTTTAATTTATCATCAACATCTGTGTATGACAAGTTCATATGCTTAAGCTTACGACATCTTAATACTAGACCAACAATTTCCTCATATATGCCCTTCCAATAGCTCAAATCCAGCACCTCCAAGTTGGGGAAAATAAGAGTAAACATTATGATGTTTTCATCTCTCAACAGCTCACACTTAGCCAAACAAAGAGACTTTACTTGAGGTCTTTCAAAATAATCCCTCCAAGAATAAGAACTCTCTACACTCATTTCTCCAATAGACGTGGATGAGAAGTGCGTCGAGGTCACATCTGTAGTGCGATGTGAGGTTGGTGAACCTTTTGAAGAGGCGACCAAGGAAAGGGTGTGTTTGATCATAGACAGTGAGTGAGAATCGGAAACTGTCGGTGATAGAGAGTAACTGTTTGGAGACGAGGGATAGAGAATTTAAGTAGCGACGTCGTTCGTCCTTGATGAAGGATTTTAAGATGCATTCCCAACATTCATCAGGTAAATATGAACCTGTTGAACCTAAAACCATCACCTGTTGTGGAGATTTGAGAGAAGACGTTCTGTTCCTTTTCATTGGATGAGTTAGGGTTTTGCGGAGAAATGAAAACCGTAGAAACCTAGTCGTGAAAATTGAGAAGAGAACGATGACGATAAATCTCGACGATGATTTCAAGTTTTAGCCTCTGTTACGCTTAATGATTTTCCTGTTACCTATTAAACTCTTTATAAAAAAAATCTATTTAATTAATTAAACTGATTTGCGCTGAATGGTTTCATTGGCCCAGCCTGTTTGTGAACGCATAAAATTAGTGTAATTGCTCTTTTGCCCTTACGTTGTTGTGAAGACCCAAATTTATCGGAAGATAATTTTGGATGGTGTTTTTTTAATTTTTTTTTACTCTCTTTCAGCTATTAGAAATAACTTTGAATGGTGTATTCTTTAAAAAAAGATAAAACTTGTAATGGTGTATTTTGCCTATCTTGAAAAATCAAGAGACCTAAAAAGCAACCATATAAAATTAGGGGTGCAACTTTACCAACTATCACTACAAGAAATTTGAAATTTTACGAGGAAATAGAGTTCCTCACAAAACATTCATTACCTTTTTGGTTTTGAGCGTCTCTTTGTAGATAGGAGTTCACCTATAAACATGTTATACGTTGGGCTTTTGTCTACCATTTCTACTAAAGTGGGGGTTACTTTTGTTTCAGACATGGCTTCAAGTAGTCTACTAGGATGTGGTCTCTTTTGATCAGCTTGGACTATCTTTGGTTGCTTCGATATTGAAGTAAAGGCTTTTTCCTCATCTCCCTTGGTTGCAGTTTCATCACTTCCTTTGTCATTAGTATCCTTGTTGTGAGTGGTTACTTTCATGTTGTTAGAGATGTAAGCAATGGACGCGTTTATCCTGGCATTCAGAGCTTTTTGGTTTTGGAGTTTGGACTAACCCTTTGAGATAAGTTGTGGAAATTTCAAACAATTGTTCTACCATTTCTTCCGGTTCAGCCATATCATCTTTTTCATATGGGTTCCCCCAAGGTGTAGATATGGTGTTAACCATCCTTGTTGGTATCATTAACCGTACTAATTGAAATGGTTAACAAAAGGTCATATTGGGTTCCTTAAAAAAAGAAGGTCATATTGGGTGATTCATCCACATAAGTTGTTAGCACAAACTAGAAGTAACACAAATGTGTGTTACAGATAAATTAATTTTTTTTTTTCAATTTTGTATAAAAGAAAAAATAAGATCATCTACAATGAGGGATCCTTCCCCTATTTAATTAACACTATGTTAAATAGACACCCCATTATGACATCAATAAATATAATGTTTATAAAGATGGATGATTTTCTAGACACCCTCTCTCTCGTATTATCCGTGGGTTCCACATTCTATTTTTTTCTCTATTCAATTGTTTTATTATCTTAATATCTAAAAGTAAATTATATGATAGTTGTAAGAGTAATATTTAATCAATCAACATTGAATTTTTAACAAAAAATTTCCCTAACAAAACCATTTTTTACAACAAATAATTTACCCATCTGAATGAAGAAAAAACAAACATCCGAAGATTGGATTTAAACAAAACAACAAATAATTTATCATCATTTATTTTATATTGTTTTTACAAGTTTTAACTTCTTTTCTTGCATTATTAATAAAATTAAAAAAAAATGTTCGCTTTTCTTATTATAATTTATAATTAACTTGCTTTGATATTTTAAAATTATATAATTATACATGTGTATATAAATTATTGTTAAAATTTAATGATATAAAGTTATTTTTGGGTCTAATTAATAATTATTTTGAGGTGTTGGGTTGGAGAAATTGAGTGTTTATTAAATACTCCCTCCGTCCCTTAATATAACCTCCCTTTTGTTTTTTTTTTGTCCCTAAATATAACCCCTTTTTCAAATTACAACACACATTAATTATTTTTTTCCATAGATACCCTTATTTAATACTACTACTAATTCTAAAAGTACAATAAATTGACTTTTCACTTTATCTCTTTAATGAGGGTAATTTTGTAAAATTGTACTATAAAACAGACACATTAACTACACCAACAACATTTCTTAAGAAATGTGAAAAAAGTAATAGGTGGTTATATTAAGGGACGGAGGGAGTATTAATTATAAAACGAATGACGTGTATAGTCGGGACCCATTTAAGCACCCAAATGGGGTGTTGTATTGTGGATGGTCTAAAACAAACTAATTTTAAGAACAAACTAAATCAATCCTAGATACTCCCTCTGTTTATTTTTAAGTGTCGTTTTAGAATATTAACAGCAAAATTGTAAAGTGTATTTTTGCATATTTTCTTCCTAACCCCCATTTTAATCCACCAATATATTCTTTCTTTTTTCACACACCTTATCTTTCCAACCAATTTAATATGTTATCTTTCTTTCGTAACAAACATTTGTCAGTTATTATCTTTTTCTCTAACAAATTCTTTTTTTTTTTGCATACACTCTCTCATAACAAACAATTGTCAATTTTCTACAAATTGTGCACACCTCTTTAATTTAAGTCAATATAAAAATTATTCCAACTTCATATTAATCATAAGCTAAAAAAAACAAACTTTGTTTAAAAAAACGAACTTTAGTTTTTCAAATATGTATCATTAATTAGTTTTATTGAAAAAGATAAGAGTAATTGATAAAGGGTATAACTGACAAATCATATCCTTAAAATAGCAAAACAGCAGTTAAATAGGAACAAAAAATTCGCATTAGAACGACACTTAAAAAGGAACGACGAGAGTATTATTTCAAAATGATTAAATGAAATAAGTATATATTTATTTATACTTATTTATAATATTTAAATAAAATAAGTATATAGTTATAATTTTAATTGAAAACTAAAAAAAAAATCCTTGAACAAAATAAATAGCTTTTGACTAAATTATGATATACGTTTCATTTTCTATTTCTTTACATTATTATTTTGAAAAACATTGACCAGAGGTATATTCAGTTTATTTTTTATTTAAAATAAATAAATAACATTTTTAGTCCTTTCAAATTTTTGTTTATGTTCCTGTATTTTCTTAAAAAATAAAAAATATTAAAAATATAAAAAAGCAATTTACAATAATAATATAATATACAAAATTACCTCAAAAAAATACGATGCATACAAAATATTAAGTTTTGATAAAATTCATGTGCATTTTTTTCTTCACTATATGTGCGGCTCTCTCTCATACCAACGTGTTCTAGAATGTTAATAACGTTAATTGAGGGGCTGAAATCAAGAAAAAAACATGCGATATTTTTTCTTGTAAACATAAAGTTAATAAAAGTGATATATAAATTGAAGGTTAACATGGTTTTTTGCATGCATGTTTAAGACATTAAAATTATACCTCACACATAAAATTAGATTTTTCCAACAAGAGATAGATTAATTTTGATATTTTAAGCCGTCAAAAACCAAAACAACGGAAACCCCCACCTAGAAATCAAATGTTGAGCTGACATTTTGCAGGCTTGATAATAGTCAGTTATATATTGTTTTTGGCATTGTTTAGGAATCATTTTAGAGTCATTCTAGCAAATTTTTCCTTAGTTTTGGTCAAGTTTTTGTAAATAAATTTATGGACGAGCATGAAAGAGTAATTCTAAGCACAAGGCCTTCAACCATATCAAACCACCCAAACCAGACAACCTTATTGTCGTGTTATGCTTTAACAAAAATATCAAAGTGATTTCTTGAGGTATAGTCCCCACGAACATTTTCGTGAGGCGAAACGAGACAAGAGATGGAGAATATACGAATGGATAACTATTGCCTCATGCATGATGCATGCTATGAGCAGCACTCCACACAACCAAGAAGAAAGATCAAGAGTACAACAATTGCCTCATGTCCACATAAATAGTCCATAAATGCTTACACCTTTCATGTCTACTCCATGTTTTGACCCTTCGCACGTTAACCGACCATCATTTAACCCTCCAAGAGCTCTAAGGTCATGACGTTCAAGGAAACATTTTAACGTCAGAGACTATTTTAACTAACAAAGGGAGCGGTCAGTGATTATTGTGTTTACTCGTTACACATTCAAAGACGACAATGACTAGCTTCCCTTTGATTTTTCAACCATTTCACAACTGACATTTGTTGTCTTTCCGCTTTCATCAATGGGTAATAGTCACTTTGGTCCCTGAATGCGTAACAAGTATCATAATAGTCCTTCGATGAACCGAAATTTGAAAATAGTTTCGGATTATGCACTATGTTAGTGAAAATTAGTCATTTACGTTAAAACGCTACATTAATATTTTGATATTAGTGCTTCTATATACTTACTTATAGTCATATGAGTCTCTATAAGTACTTACTTACTGGTAGAGGTGTTTAGACCCGATGATAAACTGCAAACCAATCCAAAGAATCGAAAATCCAAACAAAACAATATTTTTTTGGAAGCGTTTGGGCCATCTAGAGTAAGAAATGATTGGTTCGGTTTGGTTTTCAGTTCATAACTTAAGAACCGGACCGATCCATATTTATTATAAAGTAACCAGACTCCTATACTACTCTAGACCGGTCCACTACCCTTTATTGACATAAACTCTTCGGTTCACTCACCAATTACCAATGCAACTACCAAACACACATGTTTTATTCCTTCTTTTTGTTATACTCACCAATGACTTTTGCTATTAAACTCTCCAGTTCCTTTCCTAAACTACCAACACTCATACACGTGAAACTCCAAACACTACCTCACATCTCTTATTGCCCCTTTATAAAATAATAGATTGCCCCATTAAATAGAAATTTATACCATAAAAGACAGTTTTACTCATCAATTTTATAAAATCAAACATGTAAATGCATTTGAAATGAAATTTTGAATAATTTCTATCATACTTTTAAATATAAAGACACGTAAAGAACAATTTTAATTTGTAAATTTAACGAGTTTTTGATGTTATTATTCTATCACTTTTGCTTTGCTAAATATTTTCTATAAATATTTATCATATAAAATTCTGTCTTCGCAAGTCAACATTTCTAGATTCGTCACTGATCTTACCCTAATAACTAAGTATTTACACTAATTAGAGAAAGAGTTGTGCTATATCCAGCGAGATAATTTATAATGACTGGGTCGCGAAACATGGTGCAGCCAATTAAAATAGTTCTTGGCCGAAAAAAACGGAGTCCCTGTTCTCATACTTTTTTGATAAAATCCAAAGGACAAACAGTTGCCACCTCATTCTCTAAAATTCACTAACTTCTATGTCGCTTTATCTAGCATTTCTCTTAGAGAAAATTAATGCATTTTCTATTGATCCAAGTTAATAAATGTCGTAGAAGTATATTACAAAGTAAGTAAATTTGACGCTTATCAACTCTCTACGATTTAGAACTTTGTTTGACATCAAACAAAAGGATTTCAAAACATGGTTCAAATATTTATAGTGCACAAATGATATTCAAGATTTGTAAACAATCAGACACTTTTAATTTCAATTTCAAATGAACATTTTCAAATCTGTCAATTCCTTACTTTATTTTTTATATCTATGTCTGCAGTACACAATTTTTTTGATTAAAGTCTCTTGCTAACCAACTGTAGTCAATCTAGTTTTCATTTGTTTTCTTTGTTTTGGTTTTGGGATTTTGTGATCCAACACTTTTTTTCCCAGATTTACTAATAGATTTCTTATCTTTTCGAATAACCGTTTGTGCCAATGTCTTGAGAGAAATTGTAACATCCAAAGGAAGAAGAACTTCCTTCAACTCCTGCCAATCAAGATCTTCTAAATCACCATCTTCATATTCAACCTTGTACCACCCAGATTCTTTGTCATAGTTAATTACTTTACCTGAGTAATACCTTTCCCTAAACAGTTTTTGAACATTCCTCCCTACAATCCAATCACCTAAACCCAAATTCTCTTGAGTTTCAACCGCGCTTGAAGCATCACGGGACGGGACAGCACTGCTACCAATGGGGACGGTTGCAGGCACCCCGTTAATTACAAGAGCAGACTCTCCAGGTATCTCATATATCCCTGTTGCAAAAGCATTTGATTCCTGCGTATTTCCTTTGTCTGATTCCATTTTGAATAAAAACCTAAAACAAAACATAAAAACAATCAATTTATTATGAAAAGAAATGATCTTATGTCTAAGCGAGATTTTAACAAAATCAATCAAAGAACCGAACAAATCACATAAGAAATTTTGAGTGCCTAAAAAATAAACATGAAAGATCTTGATTTAATTAAAATTGAGTTTGAAACAAGGTGACATGTCGTAGTCGAATTTTATTAGTAGTGCTAGTAATTGAGGCAAATGTAATTCTAATCAAAAACACATTTAAACACTAAAGAATGATCAAAATAAATTTTATGAGAGAGAGTACCCAAGACAAACCTTGCGATGTAATTCCAGTTTCTGCTGTATGTTTTTCCCCTACCAAAGTGTGTTACTTTTATAGCCTAAACAAAATCATTCTTTATTAATTACAGAAATAATATAATAATTTTTCTTTGACTGGAAAAATAATTTTATATTAAGTTTTCCTTTTAAGCTATTTTCTTTCCATCTTTCTAAAAAATAAAATAAAAGCTATTTTCTTTCCAATTATCAATTTGGTAAATCGGTGGATGCAGGCGTTGTTTCGTTTCAAGAAATATTTTCTTTTAACTACACAATCAAAATCTTTGTGATGATTATAAAGTAGTATTATTTTAATTTTTTACTTTAAATATTTAATTTAAAAGAAGGCCATCTTGCTAACCAGTGCCCTTAGAGAGAATATAAGATGTTATTTTTTATCAAGTAATGATTACACAATTTTTTTTTCATAAAAACTTATTATTGATGCTTAATCAATGCCCTTAGAGCACTAGTTAGCATTCTCCTTAAAAGAATTAATTTAATATTTCATAATTGTTGCTTTTTTGAAGGAATTTTATAATTTTTATTGAAAACAAACAAAATTTGTTTAAAAATAGAATAAAAACCTTTTTTTATTAAAATATATTATACGTTTTCATTTCTTATTTATTTATATTAAATAACTTTGACCAGGTACATGATTTCTTATTTAAATAAATAAACAAAATTTTCACTATTTCAGTCTCCGTGGTTTGTAGGGACATTGTATTATATATGCAAGGGTCAAAGTTCAAACTCCAGACACTTCACTTATTCACTTTTAAAAAGTGAGTTTTTATACACTAGGCTATTTGACAAAATAAATCACTATTTCCTAATTCCCATGTTTGTTCATGTACTGTCTCTTAAAAATATTAAGAAAATAAAAAGCTATTCACAATACAATTTAGGGTTAAATATGTTTTGGTCTTTATAAATATATGAATTTTTTATTTTAGTTCCTCTAAAAAATTTCTTCGACTTTTAGTTTCCATAAAATTTTCAGTCACCACTTTTTATCCCTATTTTTAATTCAATTGATCATGTGTATCATTTGTATTTTTTAACGAAATTGTGTAAACTATTTTCAAAATCTCTCCAAAAAAAAAAAAAAAAAGACATGAATTATATGTGAAAACTCATATTTAATTATTTGTTAAAAAATCCTAATTTTCTTTTGAAGATATTCTTATAATATTATAATTTGCTGAAGATATGGATTATATTGGATTACTGAACAATAATTTTCATCGATTCTTAAATAAAAAAAATCAGTGTCAACCACAGTCAAACAAGTTCTTGGATTAAGTAAAATTATTGAAAAAAAAACTCTCATTGTTAATTTTGTTAGTCAATTTAGTTCAAAAGGATAAACATATATATTTTTTTAAGAGGGGTTAAACATATATTAACTTCAAAGTCAAAGTCATGAGATAAAAAGGAAGACCAAATATTGTATTTCCATTGTTTAAATCTTCTCTATTGAATAATGAAGGTTTGTTTCAATTAGAGTTATATTTCTCATGATCCAAAGCCATGTTTTTCATTTAGAACCTTGGGCATGGGCATTTAGAATATTTCTCGTGGTTTTACTATATATAGGTAAAACGTCAGATGCAACATGAAAGTAAAACCATATCCAATATGAACCATTAATTCACAACTTCCACAAGTTGTGTCGACACAATACTTTGAAGCTAATCACAGACAAACAACAGTATATTAAAATTGGTTGCGTGTTCTATTTGAAAGAAGAATTGAGATTATTTGATGCAGTCAGTATAGCAGGAATCAACGTATATAGTGGATGTGTTAATTCTGTTGGACAACATATGGAACAAATGTTGGACCTGCTTAGAATCATATGGAACAATTATGACAAATATGAAAATGGCGTGAGCACGTAACTTGCTGACAGAAGCTTGTAGTATGGTATTATTATTAAATAACGAGTATATATGTACCATAGGAGCAGTTTATGTATTCTTTTTTGGTTAATCATTTGATATATATGATGCATTTTTGTTGATGAATTGGACATGTATATTTGCTTTTGGTGTTTAATTAGCTTGCATCTGGATTTTTTTGTATCATACTAGTTTTGGCATCTATGGACTTTGCATACGTTTGCACATTTCATGGTAATGTTAGGATGATATTGATAGTAAATTGCAGTTTAGAGGATCAAATATAGAAACCATTTAAAGGACATGTCATCTACTTAAACTACATTAATCAACGGACACTAATATAGATAGATGAAAGTGAGTAACGTTTGACAATATCATAAATCTATTTATAATCCCAATGACGTATTTGAGAATGCTATAGAGTCAAAGAAGAATTTGATAATTGGGCCATGTTAAGGCACTTGCTAAGGAGTATAGTTTTGGCGATCATTAGATAGATTGTAAATAATTTTGAATGCTCCAAAAGCAAAAGTTATTTGAAGTTTGAATTGAACTTCATGTGGATTCAAAGGTGGTGTTTACTGCATTAAACATTAGGTAAAGCGGTAGTGTTGCAGGGTATAGATTGGTAAAGTATATCATCAACCTTTTGAAATTGGATTGGGAGGTTAGAGTTTGTCATTCATACCATGGAGCAAACTCTTGTGTTGATGCTTTGACTAATGAAGGATGTAATAGTGGCTTATCTTTAATTATTCATGAGTTTAGTCTGGCTCAATTTAAACATTTAATTTATCAATAGCAAATTGTATGGAAGTGACTACTCCTCGTTTAATTTTGATGTGGTCCCTCCTTCCCTGGGCTTCGGCCCTCTTTTTATCCCAAACAAAAAAGTTGCAACTTATATGCACAAAATATTAAATGGAGGAAATTATTTTACAATATTTACCTTGCTATAATGATTTCAATCTATGTTCTCTAGTATACAAAATTCATCAATTGAGAGGCGAAAATAAAGTTGTTGAAGCTCAATGATTTTAGATAAGAAAAATAAAGTTGCTGAAGTTCAATGATTTCAGATACAATAATGCTAGTTATCACGAATTTAAATTTCACGACTTATCTCGACATGTGTTATCCATCAAACCATTTTTGTTGACTTTCATATTTACATAATAACTCCTCCATGAATTCCGTTAGGCCTGCTTTCTCATTGATGCTTCGTTGTGTATTTGGGAAAACATTCTTCGCTGAAAATAGCACTGTTGTTTCAGAATACAATACATTCCCTCTTTCTTAAGATTTTTTTTTGTAATTTATTTATATTATGGATTCTCCCATGTTTAGTTTAAACTTAAGAGGATAAAGAATGATCTATCACCATTTAAACTCACTTTATCACATATTAACGTTATTGTAGAATCTAGTTTCACATTTGATGCAGACACACAGCCAACAATTCCCTTTATCTCGTCACATTTGCAGCCGAAGTCATCACAATCACCACTGTGCTTTCACGGCTCATATAACAAACATACCATTGAACTTACACAGTTAAACCCTTTCAAAATTACACTGATTTATGGTACACAAGTGATAGAAGTGTTGTTTGTGCTTTCACGGCTTCTCTAACAAACATACCAAAGATTTATGATCCAATACTTCAAAAAATGAAATTTGTACGTAGTACAACACAATCTTACTTTTTTTGAGAGGTACAGCACAATCTTACTTGTGTAATTGGTATGATATGATTTTCTTCTAGCCAAGTCCAAGGGTCACGGTGTAATTGGTATGGTATGATTAACTTATTAAATAACAAAAACAAGAACAAAAAGTTATGTCGGATATGGCATCCGGATCCTCTCAATCCGACTTTTCTCTCAATCCTCTCAACAATAAAATCCAAACATTAGATTAATCCAATGGATGGAAGATTGAAAGAATAAATGATTAAAACAAAAACACATTGCACAAAATAAAATACAACCTAATTAATTATAAAATTGTTCTTGACCAAATTGGATATCCTTTTCTTTTCTTCTTCTTCTTCAGCCTGATTTGAAGAAAAAAGCACTAATGATCTTGCATATTAAAATTGGAATTGCCCAAAAGCACTAATTTGGTCAAGAACAATTTTGTAATTAATTAGGTTGTATTTTATTTTGTGCAATGTGTTTTTGTTTTAATCATTTGTTCTTTCAATCTTCCATCCATTGGATTAATCTAATGTTTGGATTTTATTGTTGAGAGGATTGAGAGAAAAGTCGGATTGAGAGGATCCGGATCCGTCGGATATGTTGTTCTATCTTTCATAACGGACATTTTAGAATGAAATCAATACTAAAATTTATTCAATATAAATGATAGATTTTTAAAATTAAATCAAAACAGAAAATTTAGATTTCCTGAATTTATAAGAGTCAAGTTGAATGATATAAAATATTGTCTATTCCATTAGCACTTTAAACTCTGCCTTATTCATCAGCTTTTGAATTAAAATTTATAATATACATGATACAATAAGAGATATCTAGGAAAAACTTATAAGTCGAGGGTTACACACGAGGTCCGAGAGGTTACCCACACCTACACAGGCTGAGAGCAACTCATCAGGACGGACCCCGGATGGTTACTCAAGTTTGTAATTGTCAAGATAAAGTTTATCAGTCAAGCCCAACTTAAACATCTCTTTATTTCATAAATAATATGATTCTTATAAACAATGAAATGATGGTTTTTCTTATAGAATGCTATTTTCTAAAATATAAATATCAACAAATAGTTCTTTATTTTATAAAAATGATAGTTAATTTATAGATTTTTAAAACAAGAGTATTGATACACCTTAATTTACGAGTGAATGATAAAAGTTCTCTTCTTTTAAGTGCTTTAATTTATGAATAATTCTTAACTAAAAGAATCATGATTTTTTGAAATCTTCAATTTTCTCAAAATTTATCATAACCAAAAAAAAAAGTATTTTTAGTTTAAAACCATGCGAAAAAACACTTAAGAAAATGCACGTTAGTTTTGTCCATTAGATTATCGAAGGACCATCAACATCATGATATATATCATAAATACCCCAAAAATCATGATTTTTATTTTTTTACAAACCAAAATAAAATCGTTCACATGTTCAAAAGTTATGCACAAAATATTTAGTGGACTAAATTATTTTAATATTTACCTTGTTAATGATGTTATGTCCTCTTTTTTTTTTGGGTTTTTTTTCTCTTTCATTTATTAGTATTTGACATTATTGTGGAATCTAGTTTCACGTTTCATCCAACCACGCCCAACGATATCATGTGTGTGTTCTAGAAAGAAAAACAAAACAATAATGTGTGTGACTTGCAAGTGTTGTTTCTACCTTTGCATTGAACTGAACGCCTCCCTTCACATTGATGGCCAAATTGCTTGCAGCCATTTTCATCACAATCATCACGCTGCTTTCACGACTTATCTAAAATACATATCACTGAACAATGCTTCACAATCACACCCTTTGCAAATTCCAAAATTACATAGATACATTTAGCAGTGGGAAAAAAAACCAAAAACCGAACCATTACTAACAATTCAGTTTAGTTCAAAACAGTTCAGTTCGATTTGAAACAGTTCAGTTATGTAACTAAAATTCAATTTCATTTGTTTTTTTCATATTTTTTTCAAAGATATCAATAATAACAGTTCAGTTCAGTTTAAAATGCAAACAGTTCAGTTCAGTTCAATTATTTTAAATCTAGCAAACAGTTCAGTTCAATTCGTTTCAGTTTTCATCCCTAACTGAATCATGCCCACTCTTAGATACAGTGGCTAGTTTAAATGGTAAACAAGTGATGAAAGTGTTGTTTATGCACAATTTTATATTTCGGATCGATAAATCTTATCCACTAAATCAAATGAGATACCGTGAACCTAATTGATTTAATACTTAAAAAATAAATTTGTATATTCTACAACACAATCTTACTTGTCATGTAATTAGTCTCACGAGGAATGTTAGGGACGTTCTTTTTTAACATTATTTTCTAACATTTAATTTGTTATTGGATAAATTCATTGCATGTCTTACCACTTTAAGTTGAACCTATTTTAAAAGTGTGAAACTCATATTGACTTAAGCCAATAAAAAAGTAAATGTTTTTACAAATGTGATTTTAACTTGTTAGCAAGAAGAAGAAAAAAAACATCGAACACATTGCTGCTACTTTTCACCGTGTAATAGACACTTTAGAATGAAACCAACATAATTTTTTTGGTTAGATAGACAAAATAACAATAGTCATTGAAAACTTGTACAAATATGAAGGAGTTTAGATTCAAACTCCAATCATATTGTCTGACATAATAATTTCGACGTTATTGTTAGTTGAACCAGAAATTTCGAAGTTATGATAAATGTTTTGAGCAAAAATGGTACTTAAAGTGAAAAAGAGGCTCACGCCTCACGATAATATCACGAGTGTGCAAGTGAACAGCAATAAAGCCTCTCATTTCTATCTAACGACTCATGTATTCGCAATAGTGTTATTTGCTACAAACATCAACCCTCTTTTTTAAAACATATCAAAACAGAAAATTTAGATTTACTAATTATAAGAACCAAGTTGAATGGTATAAAATATAAGATCCATCCTGCATAAAAAGATATCTAGGAGATACTTCTGCTAATAGATCAGCATTTGTTTCATATCCTTTTTATTTGTTTTGACAAGATTTGTTTCATATCTTAAACAATTATATTTGCAGATTCAACTCTGGATAGATGATCACCAGATCAAAATATTCTTGATGCCATTATACCAATTTAATTCCCCGTTACAACTTAATATCAATCACTATAGCAACAAATTTTCCTAGGGAACAAATCGTCCCTATCTACAAAACCACAATAATCCTATTGCTATTGCTACAAATACAACAATATTTTTATAGACCATCTCATCAGCACAAATTTCCTAATTGCTCATTCAGCTGATCATTTTCAAATCTATCAATTCCTTGCTTTATAACTGACATATCTATCTACAAAACCCTAAATTTTCAATTAAATCTTCTTGCAGTCAATCTAATTTCCTTTTGTTCTCTTTGTTTTGATTTGAGGATTTTGCGAACTAGCACCATTCTTCCCAGATTTAGGAATAGATTTCTTATTATTCCGAACAACCCTCTGCGCCAATGTCCTGAGTGAAATTCCAGCTTCTAAAGGACTAAGAACTTCCTTCAACTCCGGCCAATCAAGATCTTCAGAATCACCGTCTTCATACTCAACATGGTACCACCCGGATTCTTTGTCATACTCAGTAACTTTACCCGAGTAATAACGTCCCATAAACAACTTTTGAACATCCCTCCCCACAAACCATTCGCCTAAACCCAAATTCCTTTGTGGCTCGACGATACTCAAAGCATTGCTGCTGGAAGGGACGACGCTGCTGCTGCTACCGGAGACTATTTCAGGCACTCCGTCAATTACAATCGCAGGCTCTCCGGGAAAATCATAAACCCTTGCCGCAGAAGAATTAGATCCCTCCTTATTTTCTTCTTTCCCCTCTTCCATTTCAAACAGAAACTAAAGCAAAAACAAGAACCAATCAATTAACTATGAAATCATAATCTTATGCCTAAATTCAACGCCTATAGCAATATTTTAACAAAATCAATCAAAGATCTGAAACAAATCAATCAAAAATTAACATGAGAAATCTTGATTTAATTAAAATACAGTTTGAAATAAAGTGACATGTAGTAAAAAATTTATTGACAGTAATCATATTGAAACAAATCAAAGAGAGAGTAATGCAATATCTTACCGTAATGTTGAAATATTTTGCTGCGGCGGCGTACCCGTGACGAAGCTTGAGAATAAATTGCAGTGTTGTACTGAATCGTTTTACCTATCAAAATGTGGGAATTTCAAAAAGCACCGTTAATTGGTTGTCGGAAGCTTTATCTCCGGCGAGCGAGAAGAAAGAAGGGTGTGACTCTGAAAACCCTAAAACGGTGGTAGAAGGAGGCGACGATGACAGAGCCCGCTCCGGTTAAACGCATCGTTCATTTGTGTAGTCTTTTCCATTTATAGCCTCAATTCAAAATTGTTCCTTAATTACGATAATAAATTTGTTCTTTTTTTGGATTTAATACACAATATAAAGAATATTCTCCCCTTTCAAAATTATATGTCATTTAAAAAATGTTGTTAATGTTTTGAAACTCACTTGAGTTGTGTTTGCTTCAGACTATAGTTTAAGATTTTAAGTTCAATTTTGACGGTTGTTATTGTGGATGAACTATTTTGACTTTTTTAAAAAAATGTTTAATTATTTATGTTTATTTTAGATTCTAGGTTGATTATTTATGTTTTAAAAGTATTAAGTTGGTCTCTTACGTTTTAAACGTTTCAAGTTAATCCAAAACATTACTTACATTGGAATAAGTTGTTTTCTTCCGCGACATGATATTAAGTTCAATAAAATAAAAAAATAAAAAAAATGTTTTAAAACCGTTTTTCTAAATAAGTTAAACTCGATCATCCATATTACCAACTGAATCTTTAAACAATCAAGTGACGGAAGGGACTAACTTATTCCAACGTGAGTAACGTTTTGGACTAACTTGAAACCTTTAAAACGTAAGCGATCAATTTGAAACTTTTAACACATAAAAGACAAATTTAAAACCTAAAATAAATATAAGGGACCAAACATGCAATTAAGCCCAAAAAAAATTACTTTTTAATAATTACTAAAATGGCATTAAAAAAAATCAAAAATTGGTTTAAATCGCTTCTCATACAAAAAATACTTGAAGTATTTCATCCTTTTGCTACAAGTTTTTTGGATAGTAATTTTTAAGAAAAGAATATTTAATATGACAAGCTATTTTGAATAGCTCCTGAAAAGAAGAAAAAAAAATTGAGAGATGTCATTTTTACCAAAGGGGGTCTAAAGGATCTATGATACTTTAAGTAGATTAGTTTTTGACACCTGATATGGTTCATTGTATTTATACAATGAACAATATATATTTTGTTAAAAAAAATTAATTAAAAAAGGCTTAATTGTTGTTAAGGTCTAATGTTCGATTATCTCTGTTACTAATTTTCGTAGGCTAATTTACCTTTTTAAAAAATTATGGTTGTATTTTTGGTCCTCATATTTTGTCATTCTTACAAAAATGGCTCCTTTATTTTCAAATCAAACGTTTCTATCCTCAATTTTTACTTCTATTGTAATTTTTCCCCAACTCTCATTCTGGTCGCCCCAAAAATGGTGATGTGGTATTTTTTAACAACATGGTAAGTAGATTGATGATATGTAGATTTCTTTTTAAACTTCAATTTTCACGTCATTAAATCGTTATAATTCATCAAATATTACAACTTAAGTAAATTGAAAATTATAAAACATTAATACTTAATTGTTAAACTCAAAAGGGTCAAAATAAAATAGAAACCCTAGGTCATGAACCCTATTCTTGTTTGTCTAACATCATCGTTTCGGCCTCCATCATTGATTCACCATACATCTTTGATTCCATTATTCCCATCAATATTTAGGTCTCCCCTCTTCATCCTTTCATCTTTGTTTCATCTTGCTTGATTGCTCGAGTTGAAATGGCAAGCAAAGACGTGAAACAGGGTGGTAATAGGGTAATAGGGATGGCAATCTAAAATACTCTTTTAGGTATGCATTTTGTCATTATAAGGGAGTTTTGAATATAAGCCTTTATGTATTGGTGAATTTCTTCATGTACATCTTCTTTATTGGATAATCTTTAGTTGTAGGGCTTTATTGTTTTATGGTCTAGTTCACTGATTTTGTGCGTTAGCGGTTATTTTATTTGTGTTTATTGATGTGGTTTATTTATGATTTGACTGAGTTGTCGTTGTTGTTGTTGTCGTCTCTTTATGTAGTGAATGTATACTTTATCTGAGTTTAATATGATAGTTAGCACCTCTACATGGAAGTTTAAGCGTAATAAGTAATAAGGTAAAATTATGCTTTTGTCATTGAGGTATTATTGTAACTATTTTAGTGAAGATGTATGTCAATGGTCATGTGGATGAGATCAACTACAATGTTGATGTAGTCTGGTTATGCTTTACAAACATATTGAAAATGGTTAAATCTTTGAGTTATGTGAACTTCAAATGCTTGTAGAACCTTCCTCGAAAGTATTCATCTGCTTGTGGACCGAGATAGCTTAATAATGATGCAGATGTACTATAACTTTTTGAAGATGTAAAAGGGTATGATGTCATTGAAGTTTATATTGAGCATACAGTCCATAAGTGGTTGAAGATAGACATATATATAAATTGGAAATTTGGAAAAATTACCCAAAATAAAGTCCATAGCTGGATCTTAAAAGAAACGAACATTTCTAAAGGCCAATATATATATATATATAACTACAGGTTTCTTTAATTTGGACCAATAAACGTTGAGGTTCAACTACATTTAAAGAACGGTAAATTCTAGAAACACAACAATGAAGTTTGCTACAAATCGCAAGAGATAAAAATTCAAAATGACCTCCTCAAACTACAAACAGCAAAAACCAGAGCGCTCCAAACAACACCTTTAAATATCAATTGCAAACAAATAGTATTAAGCTTCAAAGTCTAAATAACCAAGTGGCCGAGTCCACTACAAGAACAAGAGATAAATTCTATGAAATTAATTGATAAACAGTTTCCCGATTTGATTTAAAAATCTCATTATTACGCATTTTTTAAATAGTCCACACACAGGCAAACCAAATGACAATAAGTATGTTATAAACTTACTCAAAAAAATAAGCATGTTATAAAGTAATGTGAACTAACTTGTGCCTAAGGGTATATCAAACTATTTCGACTCTTGTCGTCTTCTCACTTCTCCTCACTCCTCACTTCCCGACCACCACACCCAAAACCTTCAACCGCCCTCTAACGATGCAGTTGATGATGTTCAAAACGCTGTCGTTTCAGGTCCTTGATTGACCTGCAATACTTGCTAGGTTCACTTCGATTCTCTTCAAGATCAACGTTCCCACTTCAAATCTGATATTCATCGATCCAATGTTAGTTTCAATTAACCATCCATGCTTCTTACACGCCCTTCCTTTTCCCATTTTACCTTTATTCAAAGAGAAATGTTAACGAGTGTTTCCGGGACACTCTTTTAAGCACTTTAAATAGTAAGTTTTTAATGAAAAGTTGTGTATTGAATGCATTGAAAATTGTAATAGTTGATTTTCAAAAAAATAATTACTAAATTTGGAATGCTTAAAGAGTGTCTCGGAGACACTCGTTAATAAAACCCTTATTCAAATTATAGAATCCGAAGAGTATTTATGAAATTTTGAATCATAGCATCTGGAAGCTAGCACAAATTTATGAAATTTTGAATCATAGCATCTGGAAGCTAGCACAACACAAAATGAGTTTTGCCAATAAATCACATTCAATAATCTTGAATTTTATTAGTTCGACGTATAGTAACCAAATACAACTTAACATTTCAATTTATAAAATATGAACCATGTCAAAACTCTGACACTATGTCCCGTGAGTATAGCTCAGTTGGTAGGACAATGCATTGTTATATGCAGGGACCGGGGTTCAAACCTCGGACACCATATTTATTCACCTTATAAGGTGAATTCTAGCCACTAGGCTACCTGACAAAAAAAGAAAAAAAACTCTAACACTAGTTTTTAACAACACGAGAATTCATTATATTGAGATATCTCGAATTATATATAAAGTTAATGTGTAAAACAAGTGTTTGGTTTATATAATTCGAAATCTATCAACAGAGAGAGCATACGAAATATTATTAACACATCAAAATGCATATTTGAAACACACATCAAGAAATACAAAGTATCCAAAATTATCTAAATTATACAAGAAAAAATGGGATTAAACAATAGCAGTTGTTTTTATATTTTTTCCTAAACAATTTGTTTGCTCCTAAACTATAATTTCTTTATTTATTTTTTGTTATGTTCATGATTTGCAGCCATGTTTTTGTTAAATATTTTTTACTAAATATTTGTTTTGTCAGTCTTTTGACATGATAGCTAACCTAAATATTGTCGTGATTTATAACATCTAAGACTCTACTTGAAATTATTTTCTGATGGTGAGGACTGTTAGAATGCGTCTTATGACTGAAATGTTAAAATCTCAAGAGTCATACTCATTAGTTTGAAATGGTCATAATAGATGTTGAGGTTATCACTATTTGTTTTTGTTTTTAGTATTCTTATACTAAATTGAAAGTGTTTCTCGGTACATCTAACTTTGGATTTTGATTTTTTTTTCTTTTTAGGAAAACCGGATTCATGCAATAACCAAAAAGAGGCTCATATACATGTTTGTAAAATAATTGAGAGAATGTGTTGTTTGTATTATCAATTTGTTCCATGTAGTCAAGAACACGTGAGAATATCATACTATTAAAGACAATTTCAAGATAGATAAAGCGTATGACACTAAATTTACAAGGGTTACCAATAATGATTTACCATGAAATTTGTATCATTTCAATCCACGGGTTGGTATCCTCCAAGATGATTTTGACATAAATTTTTTGGTTGGAAAATTTGTTTATAAACAATTTCATCGTAATAATATAAACTATCACACAATGATGTTATTGTTTATTCTACTCATACATTATTGGTTTACTAACTACTATTAAAAAAAAGATATAGAATATGTTAGAATTAACTTCAAAGCCAAAATTTTGGTCATACAGTAAACACATTTTGTTATTGAAACAAACCATCAACATAGTCAACACTTTTTTTAACATGGTTTTTTTTTTTTTTCAAATTAAAATTGATTTAGGCAGGTGCTTTTTTATATATTTTTTTCATGGATATCACATTATTTTTTAGATCAAGCTTCTTCCATTTTTAATTGAGAACAAGCATGTTGAATATTATTTTTTTAAAAATAATCATGTTTTAATAGGGCCCACTTCAATTTATATTAATCAAACTAGAGATTTTCTATTGCATTCAAATATAAAAAAGAATAATTTTTGACAAAAAAGATTAAAAAAATGTTATAAATATAATAAAATAGGGCCCACTTCAATGAAGGTCAGCACGCTTGGTATATGGAGTTAACTTACCCGCGAAGTCGTGTGTTTAACTTCTGTTGTTAGTGTGATGATCTTTTTGATAGGTGATATGTAAGGACCTCTACTAACGTTTACCGAGCCTTGAGGCCTACTCTAACCATGGTAAACCTCTGAAGTCTAAAAGCAAAAATGATAAAATAATTTAAATGAAGAGAAGCAATAGAATAAAAAATTCACTTCAAAAATATGTATATTCCCTTTATATATAAGATATGCATACATTTTGACATGTATTTTACTTTACTTTTTTAACAAATATTATAAATATAAATTAAAATGTATATTAAAAAAAGGTCAGCACTAATTTCCCCGTGCATGGCACGGGTTTCAAACTAGTAAAAAATGACACAACGTAGTAATATTTGGATTTGGGGAGTTTAAGTATTTTAGGACAAAATACATAACTGAAGAAACGAGGTTATTGTTATAAATGGTAGTTAGTTAACTAACATTTGGCATTTTTTAGAATGGTTGAGACACTTTCCTTTTTAAATTGGTTCATCCGATTTAAAAAGTGTGATGCCTTTCGCATTTTCCTAAGTGTCTAATGAACTATTGTCTACTCTTTTTTTTTAGACTACTTCTGAGAGTTTTACTTTGCAACCGTAAAAAATGTGATTAAATATATTTTCCTCAACTGATGTTAAGTGTTTTATAATATTAATTTATTTGTCTCGAAACATTTTCATTTCAGCCAACCATCTACACTAATCTTTTTACCAAAATTCATTAGATCCTATTAATAAAGATATTTTATTTAAGAAATCTAATTGTATTTTAGAACACTTAATCAGTTCTTTTAGAAATGCGGATAACTTTTCAAGACACATGAGACTTTGTGAATAGTTTTTTGTAATAAAATTTGATATTCGGTCTAAGGATTAACTAAATTTATGTGGTTCAATCCGATCTTTCATTTGTGAGATTCTATTTAAAATAAGAGTAAAGTTTGGTATTAATTTAATACACTAAAATTGACACGGAGTATAATCGAACCTGAGATATTAAAATAACACATTTCAAGGTCTCGTGACAACTTCATCAAATCAATCTAAATAGATTCTTTGAAAATAGTTACTTGAAACTTTAGACTTTAAAACCGGAAATTGTATATTTTGATATTTTCAAATTTGAAAGCTGTTCATAAATTTTTCACGCATATGGAGTGATATTCATTTTCATATTTTGGTTATTTGAACCTGCTAGAAAGATTATGTCCCTTATATTAAAATGATGTGCTCCAAGCAAAATGTCTAAAGCCCTTTCTTGCATTAATTTGTTGATATATAGCATTCGACAACAATAATGTGAGGTGTAGTCAAGTAAAAAAGCGAATTTTTTTTTTTTTTTGCCCTTATTTTTTCCAAAAAATACATAAATACCCTACTTTTTCAGAAAATTGCAAAAATACCCTACTTTTAGGGACCACGCAACCTCCAGTAGCGAGGTACCCTAAAATTTGAGGTACCACGCTACCTCCGGTAGCGAGGTACTTAAAAAAATTTTGGACCATTCTACGTCGCTCCTTGGAGCAGCGACGTAGTTTCTTTATTTTATTTACAAGAATGCCACGCAACTCTGTTGCGTTTTATTTTGATGTTTTTTTTTTTTTTAATTTTTAATTATTTTGATGTTCTTTATTAATTTTTTAATAAGGACAAAAAAATTGAAAGATAGGGACACACACGTAAATACATGCAAAATTGTTATATTTTGTTGTTTATATTTTTAATTTTTAAATACCTCTAAACCCCAAGTTGCAAGGCATAATAAAGACAAAAAAAAATTGAGAGATAGGGACACGTGCATGCAAAAATTAATAATAATAACTTAATTTAAAAAAATTTGAAAAAACTTAATTTCAACAACCCACAATACCCAATGTACACCAACCAAGACTACACCCACCCACCAACACCAACAAACCTACTATCTCACTTCTCTCCGGCTTCATTCAACTCTAATGAACAATTTCTGGATATGGGATGGCCAACACGGGAACACGATGTGTCATTGTCGTTGGGTTATGGTAGTCAAATACAATCGACTACGGATAACAATGACGAAGACCAACATGATTCTCAAGTTAATCGCGGAAGAAATCGGCGAAGACGAGGGTGTGGGACAGGAGGCCATTTATAATTCTTGTGGGGGCATTTTTTATTTCTGTGGACTTTATGGTCATTTTGTTTGTAATATAATTTTTATTAATTTAAATTATTAAAATTAAGTTTTTTCAAATTTTTTTAAATTAAGTTATTATTATTAATTTTTGCATGCACGTGTCCCAATCTCTCAATTTTTTTTGTCTTTATTATACCTTGCAACTTGGGATTTAGAGGTATTTAAAAATTAAAAATATAAACAACAAAATATAACAATTTTGCATGTATTTACGTGTGTGTCCCTATCTTTCAATTTTTTTGTCCTTATTAAAAAATTAATAAAGAACATCAAAATAATTAAAAAAATTTTAAAAAAAAACATCAAAATAAAACGCAACAGAGTTGCGTGGCATTCTTGTAAATAAAATAAAGAAACTACGTCGCTTCTCCAAGGAGCGACGTAGAATGGTCCAAAATTTTTTTTAAGTACCTCGCTACTGGAGGTAGCGTGGTACCTCAAATTTTAGGGTACCTCGCTACTGGAGGTTGCGTGGTCCCTAAAGTAGGGTATTTTTGCAATTTTCCGAAAAAGTAGGGTATTTATGTATTTTTTGGCAAAAATAAGGGCAAAAAAAAAAAAAAATTCTAAAAAAGCCGCCACAGCTCTTTTTTGGTTATTTCATTGACTCGTTGAGTACAATTCAAGCCTCATACGAAAACTTTATAATGAAATTTATGGTTCAATGTTGCTTTTAATGGAAATATATGAAAGTGTTAGTATTATCGGACAATTTAGTGAGTTGTTTTCTTTGGGGATTACTTGCATGATGATTGTTGTTTACACCATGAAAGGGGCTAAAAAACGCTATGAAATGGTAAAATTTAACCTCAATTTTCATCGGTAGTTAACTATCGTCGGTTAAAATCGTTAACTGTCGATGATGTTATTTTGGTATTTTCGTGGTGTTTTCTAAATTTCTTTGATGTGGGAACAACAATATTCTACTTGCATTGGTTTGATAATTACGATTTGGACTTATCGGACAGTTTGGTGAGTTGTATTATGAAAATAAGTTTCCACACAACCAAACCCAAATATATACTCCCTCCGTCCCAAATTGTATGACGTTTTGGGCATCTCACACATATTAAGAAATGCAATTAATATTGTGTGGAAAAAAGATATTATGAGTTGTTTTACAAAATTGTTCTTAATAAATAATATGGGAAAGATAAATGAAAGAATTGAAAGAAGAGAGAGTAATAAATAGTTAAGGTTATAATAGGAAAAGTAACATTAATGTTACATTGATATTGTAAAGCGACATATAATTTGGGACAAATTTTTTTCCCCAAAGCGACATACAATTTGGGACGGAGGGAGTATATTTTTTAAATGTACACAATGAAAAATATAAAAAGATTTTTTTTTAAGAAAACAAAATATTCTATCATCCTCTAATTAATTTATTTTTTCCGAGAGTATTTCCCAAACTACATATTTTTGGAAGCAGTCTTTTTTTTTCTTTCCATTATTCAAGATTGCCCTGCAACTTTTTCTACCTCCATCCTAACTGATGCTATGGGGAGGGTGTCTTTGAGTTCGTAATTTTTCCTTTCAAGTTTTTCTTAGCATTAAAGGTTTACAAATTGTACATGAGATCAACCGAAAATTGATTCTATATAAACCATACTTAATGGGATCAAATGAGACATTAATGAAGTTGTTTAAACCAAACTGCTTGTAATTTTCACCTCAAAATCAATTCAAATTGCACGGCAAATACCCACGTGAGGTTTATGGTGAGGAGATATTTTGTGAAAAATGTTGGCAATTAAGATAACGAAAAAAACTTAGAAACGAGTTTTTTTTTTTTTTTTTTGTGGAACTTAGAAACGAGCTTTACTATAGAAAAAACAAAAATAGATACAAAATTCATTATTAGAATGATGATATTGATATACTTGTCATAATTTAATTATAAACTAAAAATAAATAATTTTTCATCTTTTCACTTTTTGGCCTCTAATTTTTACTATGTTTTTTTAGTCGCTGCAGATAATTTTCGTCACTAGCAGATGACAGTAGGACAACTCAATAACACATGTCTGTCACAAAATATCACGTTATATACTAAAACTCCATTATTATGACTCTCCATTTGCCATGTCGCAAAATTAATTTGTAGACTAAAAGCTAAAAACCGTTAGTATTAGGTGTACAAATAGCACTATTATCCTAAACAAAATATAGGAAGCTTTAAAGTTTCTTCATATGGTGCATTTTCCCAGAGACAAGAGTGTCTTAAGGTTGCTTCACCAAATTGCTTAATAGACCGTCCCAAGAAGATCTCTACCAAATTGGACTTATGCCAAACGCGAATACCTCATACTTACAAGTGGGTATGGTAATGGAATGGGGTGAGGACCTTCCACGTTTTCGTACCCTGCTCTTATATACTTGTTACTCTAGTCATATTCAACGGAGATGAGAAATCGAATTTCATCTTCGCCCGATTCCATTTCCGATGCATAATTTTTTTAAATTTTTTATTTTATTTTTCAACCCCGAGCGCAATGTTATAATACATTATCCAACAAAGAGATGATAATGATCGATGACTATGATGATGGAAATAGAGAGACTAAAGGTGTGAGATGTGGAAGGAGAAGAGAGAGAAGTAAAAGAAGTACGTGTCGGCTGACGGACTGAGACTATGACTGTATGAGTGAAATGATTTAGAGTTTGAGTTTATATGTATATAAAATGGGTAATAAATTAATTTTCTACATTCGAGACGGTTTAGATATGGGTCTAGAATGGGTACATATATCATTGTTACCCGTCTCATACTTATGTTTTGAAATCGGAGAAAACATAAACCCATATCTAAATCCAGTCAAAGTGGGGGAAATCTGTCAAATTAGGTTTGGTTCGGACGGATATCCATAAGTGCGAGTTTTGTTGTCATACCTACTCAGAAGCAATAGGGAACGCTAAAAATGAAATACAATCCAAGTAAAACAAAGAGAGAGATGACTTGTTTTAATTGTTCATAATATCTTTTGTGGTTCACTTTAATTACGGATAAGGATTTTAAAAAAAATAAATAATAATCTCTAACATTTTTTTATTAGGGACTAATTTGTTTTGAATATAAAAATGTCATAAACTACTCTGATATTAAATTGATATGTAGGAAACTTGTCTGAGATTAAAATGGATCTCGACTGAACTAAATATTTTCACTTCTTTGTTTAAATCAAAACTAATCCCTCCATCTCCTTCAATTTTATAAGATGAGAAATAATACTTTGAGATCAAAAGTTCCACATCAAATTTAACAACTAACTAGATGTTAAATACAATTTTAATATGTGGTTAACATATGGTTCAATAAAACTTGTCAAAAAACAAATATGGTTCATAAATATAAGAAAAATGTTATTTCTAGAAAAATAGCATTAAGAATTTTTTAAGACACAACCGACAAGTTTTAATTGTATGATTTATTTGTTCACTTCCTATTTTTCAACCATACATCCTCGAATTGTGGCAAATAGTGCATTGTGATTGGCTGTTATTTATTCTTGAAGAATTTTTGATGTTATTTTTCTAGAAATATAGGACATTGGTTAAAAAAATAAAAATAGAAATATCATTAAAGAATGGTAAAAAGTGATGAATTCAACTTTAAAAAAAAAAATTGTTACTCAAATACAAGACGACTATTTTTAATTTCTTTAATAAATAACTTTAAAATACATATTAGCATGACTCGACTCGTATAAGAATGCATCGATACACATTAAACTGCATTGACTATTAAGTTCATAGTCAAAATTTAATGTTAAAATAACAACCTTTATAAGATATATCCACTGGACAACCGTACACTTTAGCTAATAGATGAAAGTGCATGCCATAATTTTTTGTCCATTGATAACTACGTGCACTGCACGATGGATTGGATATGAAGGTGGAGACCACTTTTATTGACAATAATGTCAAGCTAGACAGTATTTCCAGTGAATGCATTAGGATAGAAACTCTCAATTCTGTGTCAAGTATAGCTTTTTCTTTACATGTGCCGCAATAATTTTCAATTAATGTCCTTTGATTTAACTTATTTATTTGATTGAATCTATGCTTCGCAAATTATTTCTTCACAAAATAAGAAACAATCTATCCAATGCATAAATGGTTGAGAGTTCACATGTTCACCACCTTTAATAAAAGCAAGTATCCGTAGAAACATTCATATTCTGCTCTAACATAATGCTTAGTGGATAATTTCTTTAAAAAAAAATAATGCTTAGTGGATAAGCCAAGCCTAATATCAAAGTTTAAGGTAAATTAAAAGGTAAATTGATCCAAAATCGGAAACCTAACAAAATATATTCTCAAATATTTTTGGATCTCAGATTTATGAAAACGATCTAGTTATATCATATTTCAGATTATTTTGTTGAAAGTTGAATCAAAACAATTTTATTTAATACTTTTTTTAAGTTTATTTAATTTTTTTTTGTTATTAGAATAAGAACTAAAAAAAAAAACAACCCGGTGCACTAAAACTCCCGCATACGCAAGGTCCGAGAAGGGGTCCCATCATTTGGTGTATTAGAGTAAGAAGTATTGCACTAGTATTATCCGTAAAAAAAAAAAAAAAAGTATTGCACTAATTTTTTTTAATAATACTTCTTAGTTTTTTTTTTTTTTTTTTTACATTTCAAACATAATTGATAACTGTTATATTATTATGTAATGTTAATATTATGTGTGTGTATAGTATTTTGCATTAAACCTATTACTTTATTGTAATTTTTTAATATTAGTATTAAGTAATATAACTTTTTAGAATTGTAAATTATTGAAAACTGTTACTACAATCTAAACTGTATTTAATTGGATTGGATGAAAACCAATTTTTTCCGTTATCCGAATCAAACTGAAACATCTCTGTGATTCAATTTTAATATTTAGATCAGGTTGTTTTTTGCTTCAAAGTATACTATAACCGCACCACAAACACAAACTTGAGAGTCCATTCTCTTTTCTTTTTTTGAGCAAGAGAGTCCATTCTCTTGTCAAAGGGGATCTTTATAAGCTAAGTACTTGAGGATCCAAACATGCACTAATTATATTTAGAAATTTCAAAATCACTGCAAATCATATCCTCATGCAGAACACAGGTTCCCGGCCCACATTCAAATGCAAACATTGAAACAAAGCTTTAAACCGTAAACCTAGATTTTTTAAAGTTTAAGGTGAATTATTTAGAATTTCAAATAGGCGAAAACTGTAGTAGTAGAAGGGTAGAGTTATTTTCAAACTGGTTTCATACTTTCATTGTTCATTTAACTCAAAAAAAGCATGTGAGGTGGGGGTCTAGGCTTTTAACTTTGGCTACGATTCTTTAGTTTGTACTCTTTCACTTGCTTTTCTAATTCGTACACATTTGGATGGTTTTGATGAGTTACACTGAATCCGGTCATCACTTGACTCCTGCAAGAGGCAGTCACTTTCCATTCATAAGCTTAGACAAATTATGGCTTAGTTCAGAGTTCAGACCAACTGACCAAGGGTACTTTAACTCAGGGCTTTATGATGCCAAGGATCAACGAAATCTGATCCAAATTCATAAGAGGGAAATCTTAATTCCAAAATAATATTTTGTTGCTGATATAAACTGATGATATTTAATGCAAAAAACTCGATGATATATTACACCCTATGACGCTATGAGCATGACTCAGTTAGATAATGGATTTTCTGAAGTACGTATAATAAGAGGATTGATTTCTCGCTAATGTACATGGAAGATTATCGGTTAAGAGATCAGTCCCTCTATAATGTGTTTACACACACACTACCTTTCCAAAAAAAGAAACTAGCTAGGTTAACGGTTAATACTCGCGTATTACCAATGCACAATTTTGAATTTAAATATCTTTAATAATCTATTAAAAAAAATGAAAAATTTGATATTTTGAAAATATTAATCGAGACGAATCCAACAACATTTTATAAGATATATTTTGTCTTTATATATTAGTAGAAAAATAAGATCAAAACATATTACGTAAACAATACATATTTTTAAAATGGGACAGAGGGAGTACCACGGAAACACTTCTTTGATTTGTGCGGTTAATATGGAGTGTGTAGGAATCATGATTAGTTGCTTTCCATACACTATTTTTTTTTTTTGAACGGCGCTTTCCATACACTAATTTTAAAAGTACCTCAATAAACAAGTCTCTTTCTTTTGTTAAAAATAAAACAAAAACGAGAAATATTAACAAGTGTTTTTAGATTATTGTTTAAATATCTAAAATTAATAATTTTTATATGAGAAATTATGTAGTTATAACTTTTACATATGTTTGATTAGTATTTTTAAGATGAAATATTTTTTTGTATACTTCTTAAATAATATCTTTAAAGTACATGTTAGCAAGACCCCCTAAAAATAAGTCTCTTTCTAATAGAAATTTTTTAGATGAACAAAAGAAAAATATTAATATTGTCTTAGATTTGTCTCGCTTAGTTTTCAACATGATGTGATGTATCTATACATCTATAACTATAACTACATAGAAAGAGGAAATTTGATATTGACTTGACTTTATATTTTCAATTATATATTTTATTTATATTATTATAATTCTTGTCAAAAAAAATTATATTATTATAATTGTAATTTATCTTTTGTATGGTGAATAAGTGAAGTGTCCAAATATATATTATGTAATGTCCTATCAACTAAATTAATCTCACAAAGATGGACCTAAATGTTTGCTATAATCATAATATTATTTTCTCGTTTTTTTGATGAATTTCCAATATAAATATTTATAGTTTATGTCATTGCTTCCGTTAATATTCCATAGGTATTAAATTATAAGTCAATCGTTTTAGTCATTTAAATTAAAGAATACAATTAACTTTGTATAGAAAAGAGAAATCATAGTTTATTTTACAAAATATGGAGGGTATAAAGCAATTAAAAAATTGAAACAATTTTTTTTCTATTTTAAAACGACTTATAATTTGAAACGGACGAACAATAAATTTACAATTTTTGTAGCAAGTTAGAGAATATGACGAGCACAAGTAAACCCCAAAAGTAAGGCTATGGATTGTGTGTTGCAAAAATAGCACACAATTTTAGATCATAATATTTATGTAGATCAGACAATTTAAATTACCCATTATCAAAAACAACTAGAACCGATCTCAAACATTGATTTCAGATCAAATGGTTAAAAATGAGCAACTGTGTCACACTGTTTATGCGTCAAATTCAATTCTCAAAAGTAATTTAAAAAAAACGCACACCAAACTTCTTTTTAATTCTAAAATCAGTTCATTTTCATTAATATAAACAATCATCGTCAGACTAAAGTAACTCATCTGAATCATTGATATAATAATTGCACGATAGTATGCTGGAAATTCATGGCCATTTTATTTTGGTTGAAAGGAAGGTAAGTACATGTAACTATCATTATTAATTTCTTTTAGATATAGAGAGATTACTCTTTTCGTATATTTAGTGAGGCAGAGTCACAAAGGCCCACCATCTAGCCTTACTATTTATTGAAAATCTTCTAGAGTTGAAAATAATTTATCATAAGGATTAAGGACCATCGTTTAATTCTCACTATCCACAAAAGAGATCACATCAAAATTTATTATGGTGGAACCCAAATATAAATAAATAATACTAGCATCATCCAATTAACCTATACCTACAGGCTACAATAATTTTCTCTTCTTTTTTTTTTTTTGCAGAAAAATCAATAATTTTCTTTTTGACAATAGAAATGTCGACTATTATTTATTTCCATCAAGTACCACTAATAGAATAAATCTAATTTGGTTCCACTCTTGATAAGACTAAAATTGATTTTGATGGGTAGAGATTTGATTTTGATATGTTTAGATTATTAAGAAGTGGTTTCATCCTTAAAATTGCTTCTAAGTTAAAGTTAGAGTGCATGTTTGATATCACAATAACTTTATCTCATTTTGATTTTAGTAAATTCATTGGAATGCTATACAAGAACATAATTTGAAGCTTTAGTCTCTTGCTGCAATAGATTTTTATCTTTGAATTTACTTTTCAATTCATTTTTACATAAATTCAAACATATATCACAATTCACTTTTAACTATAGAATCAATTTTACAAAATTAATTCATTCAAAATTAATTTTTATCCAAATACACAATTATATGTATGATCCACAAATAATCAAGACCACAAGTTTATGCTACTACTACTTGGCAAAGGAATTAGAAAACCAAGTTGGTATGTTGTCATCAATATCCAAATAATGCGTGCATGATTTCAAATTCCAAGGTGTCTTCATCTACGTACGATATGTTTTTTAGTATATGGCAACGATCAAAGTCTGCATAATCTTCTAATTATGATCTCTCACTATCATAACTTTCAAAGCTTATTATTGGACCAAAGCATACAGGTAGGTGAAGTTCATCAAATCAAAGTGGGCTCACTCTTAATGTAATACAATCTAAATTTGAGCAATAATTTTTAAAAAAAATTGCAGATTCAAGATGCAGTGAACTAGTGGACAAATGCCAGCAGATGTATCATTCTAGAAATGAGACCAAAGGATAAATGGATTAAATATATTTGGTCCTAGTGACATGCATAATATAGGACTTACAATATGTTTCCTTTTCTGTGTTAAACTTGCGAGTTTATTTTAAATTGCATTCTAAGGTAAGATCATTTGACACCTTTTGACTCAAAAAACCTGTTTGCACATATACTAAACATTTTAGCCACAAAATCAAGGTGACATTTACCATGGGAAGGTCTAATCCTTTCCCACCATGGAAAAGGTAGATTTTGACCATAGATATATTATTAAAAAAATTGAATGGTTGAGATTGTTCACCTTTAACTTTTTCTTAACTTTTTGTGTTTTACATTTTACAAAAATTTGGACCCTATTTAGTATATGGAAAATGTTATTTTATTTATTGGGCTTTCTACACAATTTTAGGCCTATGTCATGGAAAATTATTTCTTTTGATTTATATTGGTAAATATGTTCAAAGGAAAACATAATAATAATTCATTATTTATAAATTTTTAAAGGAATAAATAAATATTTAGATATGAATTTAATAGAAAGAAGCGGTATAAAAAACATCAAATCTAGAATAATATTTCAACCAACGGAAACAAAAAAAAATCAATTAAAAACCAACTTATAGCAAACAGTACAATTGTACCCAAAAAAAACAAAAAAAGCAGACCGTACAAAATATTAAGCACTATGTGGGAAGTTTTTCTCTTTTATGTGGATAGTTTTTTAAATAAAAAATAATATTAAAGGTTAAAAATGAAATAAAGTGAGAGATGATTTTGATGGTGTATAAAGCAAATCAATTTACAAGGAGGTGTAATACCAAGTTTAATATGATATTGTATTATTTTTTATGAGGGTATATCTGTAAACATATTAAATGAATTACAGTTCAGTTAAATACTCTGCTAACTATAATTAATAAAAATATTTTATTAAATTTTATCATTAAAATCAACTCAACGGATGATTATTTTAAGAACCGCGCATGAGAGGTGTAGATAGTAGTGTTATTTTATATGGGAGATGTAATTCAAAATTTAATTTAATATTCCATTCTTTTCTTTTTTGTCAAAACCATCACACCAAAAAAAATCTCTTGCAACTTGTTGACTTGCATTTGAAGGTTAAAATGTCACATTTCCCATGGTGGGAAAGGATTAACCTTTCCCATGGTAAATGTCACCCAAAATCAATTAGGTTAATGGTGTTGAATAAGGACTCTCAAACATGATTCACTTGGTAGTTTTGTTAGCAGATATTTACACTACTCTATATTTTACATATTTTTTATATAAAAAATTCAGACCTATAAGAATATTTTCTAATCAAGAGAAGCAAAATTGATATTTAACAGAAATGTTGAAAATGATTATAACATTTAAATGATCAAGTGCATGCATTAAACCAATTATGGTAAGAGGGTTAGGAAACATGTGAGCCATTAACTCTAGATCCAGTAAAGTTTTGAATTATCACGAAAATTAAACCAAGGAAAGGATGGAAGGTGGAAGTTGTAGACAAGCCAAGTTACCTAATACTACTAAAGAATATTTCTTTTAAAGGAGATTGAGCTTAAATCTCATCCATAAAAACTTTTGAAACCCACATGGCTAAAGAACATTAAAATAAAAGGAATAAACCACCAATTTAGTATTTAAAGTATGAATATCTCTCAAAGTTAGTCCCAAAAATATATAAAGAAAATAACAATTAGTTTTTTAACTATTTAAAATTCGTCAATTTAGTTCATTAACTATATGAAAATCGATCAATTTAGTCTCCAGAATCTTAAAATAACATAGACTAAATTTACGAATTTTTTGTAGTTAAATATTAATTATAACTTAAATATGCTTTAATGACTAAATTTAAGAGAGAATGATATATTTTTATGATAATAGTTAGAGAAGGCACACCCGACACAAGATCAAGAAAATGACTAATGTAATTAAACGTATAACTTATCAATTGTAGAGTCTAAGTCACAGCTGGTGTGTGCGAAAAGTCTAAAAGTTCGTGTTAGCCGCAATTAGCACATAGAGTGATAGTTAGACATTATAAATGAATGGTTTATTTAAATGAGAAAGGACAAGTTAAATGACAATGTCAGAGTTTGTAGTTTTAAGTCTCATTTTCATTTCATGATCTTAGATCTAGTCTGACACTACTCTAAAGATCCTCTGTCAAAAAGAGCCAAAATCCTTCTCTTATCTATTCATTGTTTCATAAACATAACTAAAATCTTAGACCAACTCTGCCATATTGAGTCCATATGTGCTTTTACAGCTAAGTGTGTTCCTTTAATATGACACATCTCTGAGGATTTAAATCCACATGCAAGATACAAACTAATTATGTTCAAGGTGCAAAGAACCAACACGCTTTCGTTTTCTCTGAACTATTGCATGAAAGCTACTAGTTTCTCATCCCAAGGTAACTTTTTCTGTTACTCCACCCCATACCAACTTGTTTTTTAGCTAAAATTTGTTCATATCTAATCATGTCTATTTCTATAGGTATATATATAGATTTGGTTAATGACTTCATGTGAAGCATCATAACCAAGAAGGCAATAGCAACAAATTTATAATATTTCATTAGCCAAAAAATATATCTATGACTATATCATGCTGGAAACCATCTGTGGAGGGTGGTGATGGAGATGTGAAAGGGAAAGTTGATGGGTTGCTATGGTACAAGGATTTGGGAAACCATCTTTATGGTGAATTTTCAATGGCTGTAATTCAAGCAAATAGTTCATTGGAAGATCGTAGCCAACTTGAATCAGGACCTATGAGTTCTGATTATTTGGGTCCTCAAGGAACCTTTATAGGTGTTTATGATGGTCATGGTGGAACTGCAGCTTCTCAGTTTGTTAATGACAATCTATTCTCCAATTTCAAGAGTATGCTCTCAACTTTATTACAAATATATATATCATATATTGGAAATAATGTTTTGCTATATGATGTTTTTCAAATGAATTAAATCCTAGAAAAACTATTAAGTGCATGTTTGGAATCATAGTCCTTTTTCCGTAATCACAAGAGTCGCCTTAATTTTAACAAAAACTACATATGAAGCTTTAATTGTGATTTTGTCAAAATCATCGTGATTCCAAACATACACTGAAACATTTGTTTCCTGCTTATGAGGTGTTGCCTAAAGTGGCAAGAGTTTGACCTTATAACCTCAGGGGACGGAGTTCAAATTATTTCTGCCACTGTAATTATTGGTATATAAAACATCGGTATCCTTATATGATGATTTTTGTGTGGGTAAATCAGGTTTTACAGCTGAAGATAAAGGGATTTCAGAAAAGGTTATCAAAAGGGCATTTTCTGCAACAGATGATGCTTTTCTGTCTCTTGTGAAGAAGCAATGGCAAAACAAACCACAGATAGCATCTGCTGGTACATGTTGTTTGGCGGGGATAATTTGCAATGGTATGCTGTATATTGCAAATGCAGGAGACTCAAGGGCTGTGTTAGGAAGAGTGAGGAAGGGAACAAGGGAGACATTAGCTGTTCAGTTATCTACAGAACACAATGTTAATATAGAAACTGAGAGAGATGATGTTCGGTCAAAGCACCCCTATGATTCACAGATTGTGGTTATGAAACACTCGGTTTGGCGTGTGAAAGGCATCATACAGGTACATACTTGAGAGATTCATATTGCTTTTTTTGATTATTAAGTATAATTTTGGTTTCTAGTGAAAAGGCATTTTAATTAAACAAAGGAAAGACTCAAATCTAGAACAAAACCTTACTTGTAAGACAGACAAATTGATGCTTGCCACTGTATGATTTGTTATGATTGAAATTATAGAGTAGGAAATTAGCTACAGCAAACTTATTGGTAAACTAAGGCATTCCTGCACGCAGCCACGGAGACTAATCTATCAAAGTAATTGAGATCTATTTAACAGATTGACCTTTCCCAACATATATGCAACAGTCAAGGATTGAACCTTCGACCAAATGATTAGAGGACACTACAACATTCCTATTGAATTGATCATTTAAATTGTGGTTGCAATTGTGATAGTTAATATTGTAGAGAATCATAGTTAATTGCAGTTGGCGGCCTTATAATTATGGTCGCAGAAACAAATGAAAGAAAACTCTGATGTAGTATTTTAGGTTGTAGTCTCTGAATTTTTAGAACTTGCCGCCAATATTACCTAGAAATCTTATTTTTTAAGGTCGTATGTAGAAAATTAGAACCATATGTTACTCCAATTTCGTGTTAACAGAACTTGTTTTTGCAGGTTTCAAGATCCCTAGGGGATGCATATCTGAAGAAAGCAGAATTTAACAGGGAGCCTCTGCCACAGAAGTTTAGACTAGCTGAAACTTTTTTCAAGCCAATTCTCAGTAGTGAGCCATCAATATCAATTCATAAACTCCAACCTGAAGATCAATTTCTCATCTTTGCTTCTGATGGTTTATGGGAGCATCTTAGCAACCAAGTAGCTGTGAATATCGTTAGCAACAATCCACGCAATGTAAGCTTCGTTTCTGTCAAAATTGAAGGATGTTTTCTTTTTCTTATTCAAAAGCTCTTTTGTGACAACTATTTGATTCATGTAACAGGGAATAGCAAGGAGGCTTGTGAAAGCAGCACTTAAAGAAGCAGCGAAGAAGCGAGAAATAAGATTATCAGACCTCCAAAAGATTGAACAAGGAGTGAGGAGACACTTCCATGATGATATAACAGTAATTGTTGTATATCTAAATTCAAAACTGATTGATAATAGCTCTCTATGGAGTTCTCCTCTTTCAATCAGAGATGGCAGGCATGTCAATTCCTAGAATGAATGAAAGAAACCTCTCTAAGCATCCATTCAATACTTGGTTTTAGCATTCTTGTTGTATAAAGAAGATAGGTAGATAACTTGACATCACAGTCTCCCACAGTAGTTTATGGTTATGGTTGAATTGAAACTCAAAGATTCTCATGGAAACAGTTTCTCTTTAAAATACAACCATCAAACATTCATGTTGATAGCAAAAATTAAGAGAACAGTAACCAAGCAAATTTTAAATGCACATGATTCTGTTTGTGATCTGATTATGAATGTTATTGTTTTTTAATGTGTAATATTGCATTTTCTACCACTATTGGCCTCATATTTTAGCTTATTAGCTCAAACTCAAGCAAGGGTGCACAATGCACAGCAATGAAGCTCTGTGATTTTTATTTTTGACGGAAACAAGACTAATTCATTTCATTAGAAACAATAGGCGCAATACTTTTTGGTACTTGATTAAATTGAAGACCAAGAATGTGGACATAGACAAGGCCGCCTTTACTACAGGCAACTTCGTTGGCTAGCATTTTAATAAACTTCACAACTAAGTTTCTCGAAAAAGAGTAGCCTAGACCATTTTAAAATACTCCCTCTAATCTCAAATATAAGAAAAAAAAATTCCAAGTTCAGTGAATAACTAATGTATCCGGTCTGTATTATAAACCAGATTAATCAATAATTCAATGAATATGAAAAAGGTCGCCTGCTGATTCAAGGCTAAGGTGGGTAGAACCACAAAGCACCGGTTGGAAAATGACTCAGTGGTGGCGCCCCTAAAACAAGTCATAAAATTGTGCCAAGGAATGATCAACATCTTGCTCTCAGATTGAGCAAGACTAGTCACAATTTATGTCACAGTTGAAAAGTTTAAACCTCTAGAAGACCAAAGACTTTGCCAAGAGTAGGATGACCTGTGACTGAGATAGGCATCAAAGAAATCAATAACAGAAAAGTATTTGGCTTTAAAGACTAATGTAACGAATCTGATTGGACAAGTGATAAGCTTCCAAGCTTTCTTTGTCGAGTAACATGTCATAATTCATTTAACGGATACCCCTAACTTCACACTAATTTGTCTACTATAGTGGGCCACCATGTGAAATTTTAACATGACCATTCCCCTTCTTTAACACGTCCAAGCATCTGGGAAGCTCCTTTCTTCCAATTCACATTTATGCTTGAGCTTTGTAAGATTTATCTTTCCCACACATAACGCTAGTTTTGCAAGTCCTCTTCAAATGTAGTTTTAAGTATGTCGGCATTTGATGAAATGAACCAAACATGTGTAATATGTAACAAACTGTAGCTAGTAATATTCAGATATCAACGTCTTAACATGAAAAACGGGAAAAGGAATACTTGAATTATCCAAAAGTAACTCATACTTTTGTATATTTTTTCCAATACATAAAACTGTTGAAACTTTTACACTTATTGACCTTTTTAGAACTCTCATTACAAAAATAAAAATAAAAATTGCATAATATTAGTTACGAACTTGATATAGATTATGTTCTGACAAAACTCAACTAAACTTTCAGTCAAAAAAAGGGATCTATCACATGCAATGATTCAGATATCCGCTTTCATTCCAGTCGACCAATATTGTATCCCAATGGAATTTTTTACTGTTATGACTGTGCTTTCACATTTGGCTACCTGTTATTTCCAAACCTCATATTTGGAAATAACTCGCATCAAAATACACTATCAACACCAACCATTCACCATCACCACAACAAATCTAAATAACCCTTAACCATGGATCTCACATACAACCACCACAAATTTTCATCAGACTCTCCAAACCACACATAATCCATTCTCATCAAATACGTCATTATTGGACAAAAAACAAAAATTCTCCACAAGAAATTCAAGCGTTTGATTAAATAAAAAAATAAATTGCAGTAATTTGAGGGAGGCATGCAGAAAGAAATAGTATTTGTGAGAAGGGTAATGAGTGTGAGACTAATGTTCCATTTATTTAAGATTTCTTTTCAGAAAAAAAAAAATCATTTTGAAGTGTTTCTTTAGATTTTTTTTTACTTTAATATAAAAAGCTATCAGGATTAGTTTTTCTCAAAATCTAAAAACAACGACCTATCATATGAACTAGGTAAAAAGTGATTCTTTTGTAGTAAACCAAACATAAATTGCTTCAACAAAAAATTAAAACTTTTTTTTTTAAATTAAAACAATAGGATCCTAAATCTTCTTTCTCTCCATTCTATCCTTTTCCTTTTAGTTTTCTAATTCAACGATGCACGATTACTAGATTTCTTGAAGAACCTTAATCTATGTGAAAGAGAAAATTCCATGACATTGTATGTTTCCTATTTTTAATAAAGTTAAATTAATGACGGCCACATAAGCTTTTTTTAACAGAATTATACATAAAAAGATTATAAAAAAAAGTACTGAGTAAGAAAGTTTATGGATCTATTTAGAGAAAAAACTTGAAAACTAATCTAGTAAGATGAAATAATTTAAAGAACAGCAGCAGCAGCAATTGTCAAAAAAATAATTAGGAGTATGCGGACAAGAGTGATGCTGGTTTTACACTTAAATGTTAAGGCAATAATGACTTGACAAATATGTGTGTGTGTGTGTGTGTGTGTGTGTGGGTGTGGGGGGTGGCGGGGGGTAATGATTAAGTAAATGTGAGTGGTAATTTTCCAAACAAGTATTAAATGATATGGTGGTCCTTCCATTCATTTGAACCAACAAGTAGAAATGTTAACCCCAGAAACAGAATACTCTATTCTCCAAACTTTGGTCCACAAAAAGAACATAATAAATAGATTACAAGGCAACTATTTCAAAGAGTTTTCTCCACATCCAGCACTACAGATATACAATTCTAAGTTTTGGCAACTAAATAAATAAAACTTCAAAGCGTACACTTATCTTAAAGTATCAGCAAAGGTAATAAAAATTAGAAGCTACAGCCTTAATAAAAAAAGTTTAAGCCCCTAAATAAAAAAGCAACATAATTCAGTCATAGTTTTCATCTGAAACATTCAGCTTACCGTTACCTATTCATGAGCAGGTGCCAGAAGATAGTATCAGATAGAAACATAGGTCCAACGTTCATACTAATCCACACTTAGAAAGAGCAATAATAGTTTTACACTAAAGACGATACATGTCTACAAGCAACGATACATAGCGCATTGATCCCTTTAAAACAAACATGCTTCAGATTTGTGTAAGGTGCCTTAATAACTTCTTTCCGTATTATCCTAAAACATTACAACCATAGAAGTTATGTAATAGTAGGGAAAACTCAGAACAGCAAAGAGTTTGATCGGGCAAGTAAAAATGCCACCATTATCGGTAGTAAGAAGTTGGACCTAGTACTATTATAAAAAACAAACCTGAGAGAACATTATTACCGGTAATTTAACTTTACCCACCTCTCCCCAAAACATATGACATGAATTTACCAGAAAATGTTCATCTTATATGCAAGCTATTCTGTAATAAAAGCCTATTCCTAAGCTAACATTACCAGATTCTGGATCAGCATGATGTTGGATCAGTAAAACCAATCAGGCACTACCTTTTGGCACAACGATAATGAGCATTTCACTAGCAGTAGATAATTATAAACAACTAAGCTTCCTTTCCCAAAAAAAAACTTACATTCATCTAAAAAATTTAGGCTGTAACTTCTAAATTTCAAAACTTGCTGATTTAAAGATAAGTAACACTATGAAGACGACCAATAATTACCCAAAGGTGTCACCTAGTGAGCCAATACCGAGACAACAAAAGCAGGCTACTTCTGATCACTTGAATCGATCCACAGCTTGGAGGAAGGTATCAGTAAACAATGAAAGATAGATGCTTCTGGGGATCAACGGTTCAAAAGTAGATAAGGTGTGGAAGCCACTCTGCGAAATTGAAATGCTAAAAACTAGAACTGCAGAAAATTTCATGAAAAATAAAAAGGCTTTAGAAAAAACAATATCATAATCATAAATCATGTAAAAATTAAAGGCATGTGTAAATTTATAAAAGCAAAAGGCTAACATACAAGAGCAGAAGACCATTGACTTACATGGAAGAAAAAAAACAAAAGAAACATGCTGCAAAATCAGGTCCCTCCTCCAGCATTGCCAGCAATAGCCGCCTTATCATTCAAAACACGGAAAGAAAAAAAAAACATAACAATCAAACCTACAAACAAAAAATTATGATCTTTCTAATAACAAAAAGTATTGGAGGTGGCAAAAGGGCCTTACAGGCTCAATGTTAGCCTCAGAATTGACTTGAGACAAAGGTTTCGATGATGCATTTGAAAACCTGGGAACAAAGAACACAATAACCTAATAAGATACCAATTATACACAATTCTTTATGAAATGGAAAAACAAATATCGAAAAGAACACACACCTGAGTGCTCTTGCTTTCTTTTTATCTTCTTCGGCAGGATCGGTCTTGGAACCCGGTGCAGCAAACCTAGCAAGACGAGCTTTCTTCTTGGCATCATCATCAGCAGCTGAAGTAGGCGTAGGCATTCCAAACCTGCAAAAAATCATAATCAGTAACAGTGTTCATTTCAATTCTCAATTTAGGGTAACAGATTAAAAAGGGGAAAATTGAATACCTCTCTGCCCTAGCCTTCCTCTTCAGATCCTCATTTTTTGATCCTTCAGGTCCTTGTAATACAGACGCAGTGCCAAACCTAAACTCAAAACAAACCCTAATTTCAATAACTTCATTCGAAACAAAAGAAAATTCACTCGAACCCTAAATTATGATTAAGATAATACCTTTCGGCTCGTGAATTGCGCTTTTCTTTCTCAGATAACTTAACGTTAATACCGAATCGTTCGGCGCGGCGCATCTTCTTCTGAACATCGGAAAGTGGAGCATCGGTTTCGGGTTCAGCCGGAGTTGTCTCTTTGGATTTGTCATCGTCGGCGTCTTTGTCGGCGGGAATTGGATCTGAGTCTGAGTGGGGTTTGGGTGAGGTGGGGTCTAGGGTTTGGAGAGGGTTTTCCTCTGCTGGGTTGCCGTTGGTGGTGGTTGCGTCGGTGGCGGAAGGGGTTGCCATTGAAATGGTATATTGATTGTGAAGAGAAATGGCGGAGAGAAACAAACACTGCGGAAGTAGAATCGATGCGTACTCTCTTTATTCGGGATACACTAGTAGTTATTGAAATCGTGTTGTGTGGGTTTCGGTTATTATTCTTTTTTAATTCTTTACAGTTTCCTCTTACCTTTTCGTATCCTATTTCCTCCTCTATACTCTCATTTATTAATTTATTTATTATAATTATTACAATTATTATTTCATTATTAACGCATATGAACAAGTTTTTTTTTATTGCGTTAATATGCATAAATTATAAATAATAATTTTTGAAAATATGTATGTCTTAGGAAAAAGAAAAAATTATATTAAATAAAAAAATGAAACAGAGGTCGAAGACATCAGACTTATTCAGGTACAATCCAAAGCGGAAATATGACCTGCCCTAATATATCATAGCAAAAGTTTACACATCTCGTACGAGCATGAAACTAGGTTACAAACAATATCAAGAGTGAACACATGCAAAGAACAATTGGGGTTTAAAACTTGCAAATGGATCAACCACCAACACGGTATTCAATCCAGTGCCAACATTTCCTTGGACAAAGCAGCAAGCATACAAGTTATTTTGAGCATTAACAATGTGAAAACAATCACAAGGACTGACACAGATAACCAGCAGCAGTTGAGATAGACATGATACCTTGAAACCACCAAATACAACGTGTTTCTATCAGACGCATAAGAACTCAGATCGAATGATGAATCGAATACGTTAGCAACCAAACCATTTCAAATTAACTTAACCAGTCCCATTCAAGTTTTTGAACGACAGCAGACCCTTTCTGGTTTTTGAAACCAAACCAGGTTAAAAAGAGAGCAAAAATCTTCAACCACTCGTCAAAAAGATTCTTCATGATTTCTCAATTTTGTAAATCTCAACCCCTAATTAATATTTCACTTTTTTTAAAAAAAATATTTCAAAATTGTCTCCTTTCTTTATTTTAAGTGTTTAGATTATCACATTATTCCATCAATTTTTTTTCAACATTAAGGATCTTAATTCGTATCAAAGGTATGAGTTTTTCTAGAGAAGAGGGATGGAGGTTAGAAAGAATGAAAGATAGAGGTTGGAAAGAGTGTTGAAGATACGAGTGTTTTTCATTAATAGTTAACAACATAATAGTTAATGAAAATTTAAGTTGACAAGGAGTCGATTCACCTTTGGATTTAATTCTCGTTGTTAAAGTGAAGATTTTTTTTATGGAAGATTATTAATAACTAAATGCGTTCGTTGAGCTATAAAGCTTGTCTGACGTCGGTGATCCCTTGAAACCGACTAACCAAATATAATAGAATAACCAAATATAATAGAAAATGAAGGGAAAATGAATCTTGAATACAAATGCAGTGGAACAAAGGGAAAGTTCAGAAAACAAATTTATGGAGCACGTCGGCATTCTTCTGTTGTTACATCAAGAGAAAGCATCAAGTGTTACATTTGGGTGAGTTTTGGTTTAACCCCTATAAAAAAAATTGATATTCTCTTTTGCCACGTCCGCTGATTCGACTTCTTATGAGGCTCATAACATATGACTAAGCAAATCAACGGACGTGACACATTATTGACTGTATAATTATTATTTTTTAAATAATTAAATAAAATAAAATGTCATTATTTTTTAATTAATTAATTAATTAAATGTTACCGTATGAGATAAGTATATATATCACTTGACAATTACACAACAAAGTATAATGGGGGAGGGATCAATGCGCAAAAGTAGGTAACTTTCCCTCCTCAATGGTAGGGAAATCATTGTCTTAAACTTTTGCTTAATCAATTAAGTAACTAGACCTTGCACCCGTGCGGGAAACAAAACATTTAAATAATATAAAAAATAATGTTCTTATGATGTAGATACAACAGAAATAATAAAATTATTTTCAATAGACACCAATAAATTATATTATACATACTTTTTTAAGGAATATTATATATACATTCAGTAATGTTAAATAAGTCATGAAAAAATGGTATTACCATTAAACATGACATGATAAATCTTTTTTTATTTTTTATCGAGTAGTAGTGTTTAGAATTTCACCCTCTAGCGTGAAGCATTTTTATTATCTAAATTTGTATAACATTTTATTCTTGACTATCTCAATTTTAGTGTTAGATTTGAAGAGTAGAGTGGATTGGAAATGTCCCTACACTACTTGGCCAATTTGATTGTATCTTATGTTCACTTAACATTTGAATGAAGCAATTTTACCATAGAAACCTAAAATAATAACAATCACATAAACAATTGGAAATTCTTTCAAAAATAAGTATTGAAAATGGCATTGTAAATAAAGCTAGTAGGATCCTAGAAAATTGCTTTTCTCGTGTGTTGCCTTAAAATATGTCAAGAACCAAAGAATTTGTGAGAAAGATAAAACTTGATTATGTTGAAGAATCATTTCCAACTACTAAACAAAAAAAAAAATCAATTCTTAAAATAGTTGTGATAAAAGATGAAGTAGAGCTATTCTTTTTTTTTTCGTTTCTTTTTTTCTTAAAGCAGCATATACATTTAACAGCTGATTTGCACAAAACATGCAAAGAAGCAAACAGAATTAAGGAAGCCTTATGTATGCGGCAAGCAACCAACAGGAAACCAAAACACCCTACCCCATCACAATACAAACCAATAAATCAAAATCACCACTACACATAAGGCACAAAACAGGACCGAAACAAAAACTGCAGCCAAAGCCACACACCAGAGTAGCAGACAGTGAAATAATTGACATGAAAAAAGCACCTAACAGCAGCAACAGACCCGCGGCTTGCCTTCTCAACTGTCATCCCCTTTGTAAACACTCATTTGGATTCCATAGACACCGAAGTAGAGCTTCTCCATTGGTTAATTCATAACTCAATGATATAGTGGTGTCCTTGATCTCATGGAACCTGTAAATGAATGATATCAGAAAAAGAATATAAAAAAGACAATAACTTGAGAATATGAACACTCACATCTTTTGAATTTTTTTCTTCCCTTCAATTCAATGCAATATATTTATGAAGTCTCAACTTAAGTGCATCATATGACTACCAACAAATTCAAAAGGGAAACCAAAAACACATTTAGATCAGATTACGCCACTATACAAGACTAATGAAATCAAGTGTCCTAAGTCAATCCCAAAATGTCACTAAATGAACCACTAAGTATTCAAATGCTTAGTAGTTGAAAGATAAAATCACTTAAGATTTGAACTTTCCTTACCTTGAAACCAACTTTAACCAGCAATGATTTATTAGTTAAAGGAAATTGATAACTTCAGCAGTAAACTTCACTCCTGTAACTCGCGCATCATTCATTTTGCTGGACATATTTGATTCTTGAATGGGGTTCTCAAAGGGATAAGTGCCCTCCTAGTAACTAATGGGGGTGTTTTGGTCTCGGCTAGATGTTGTTTGGTCCCATTTGTGCAGCAGTTTTTCAGGTGTAGTTGGTATTGGTTGGGGGCGCTTTTGGGGTCTGTTTTGGGGTGGCTTGCAGCCTTGGCTAGATTTAGCTATGGTGTTGTAATTTGGCTGTCCATAGTTTTGAGAACTGTTTCAGTTGAGATCTATGTTGGTTTGTCACAACGAGGTCTTGGTTTTGTGAGATACAATTGGGAAATACTAGGTGATGGCTTTTTTGGCTGATATCAGGTGTAGATCTTCGTTTTATTAGCTTAGGTGGATGGTCTTTTTTTTGTTTTAGGTATGTATTGCCACTGCCTTTGTGCTCCTGGTGTAGATTTTGTGCACAACATAGATGCATGTTGTTTTAATATGTGAAGTGTTTGGGGTCATTGTATTGTGTGTTCTGGCGTAAATGTGTAGCTTTGATCGGTTGTCTTACTTATCAGGTGTGCTTTTTAGTACAATATATTTCATCAATCAATCAATGAATTTTTTGGTATGAATTTGATACGCTTATAGTTTAGTTACTGATATTATAATAGCAAAAGTCAAATTAATGGAATGATATGTGAAAAAAAAATATCGTCAAAAGCTAAACATATTATAAGGGAATGCAAATACGATGATTAGATAGACAAATTTTAGATACTAATGGTTGCTTGATGAAGTTTAAAATTAGAATGGGACCATGGATTTATTTTATTAAAAATAAAGGTTAGGATAAAAATGTCATCACATTAAATTATCAGTTTTATTGCAATACTAATTAGAACTCATTTGGTAAGGGATAATGCACAATTTGTGCAGAGGCCAGGGTTCGAACCCCGGACATTTCACTTATTCATCTTAAAGGTGAATTTCTCTAGCCACTAGACTATTTGACAAAAAAAAAAACCATGGATTTCTTGCATTTATGAAGAATTTGAATTTTATTGACCATAATTGACCCGACCCGACATCACACTGACGGATGTTGTATTTGATACACAAAATTTCCAAAAAACTTATATTTTTCATCTTTGAATTTATTTATCATAAAATTATATATTTAATCGTTCAGCTTATAAGACCCGTGCGACGCACGGGTCGGCGTTCTAGTTCAAATTTAATGATTATTTTTCCCGCCTAAGGATTAGGTTTAGGGTTTTCTAAGTGTTGTTTGCATTGTACATTAGGATTAGATAATAAGGATAAGGATAAAGTGAACAACTCCTTCCATGTGAAAAACATTGATTGAAATCATGGCAATACTACATCCATCGATGTAAATAAAAATGAATAAAGTAGCATTTCCGAAGTCACAAATAGTTTTCCCTAAACAGCACTCCACCCCACTAAAGCAGTCCCAGTAAAATCACCAAATAAAAAGACCAATGGCAAAGCCAAAGTGTTCAAACTCACAATCAGAACAGAGATGAACTGAATTTGAATTCTATTAGCAGCGCTAACAAACCCGTAATAGCCGAATCATCACAGAGAAACTCTTACCTGTATCAAAACTACCAACATAACTACCGATAAGTGAATAAGGAGGAGATTTATTTATTATTTTACATATGGTTGCCTCATTTAAACTGCAGAAAATTATTCATGAGATAATGTTGCATTTTTTAGTTGGACCAAATTGTTCCACTGATTGCCACCTCAAATTTACGCTGATTCCTGATTGAGCAAATCCAATTAGCTGCACATCGAGGACTTGTATTAGGGAAAGGTAGGATCTATGTACTAGTTCTAGCATCTAAAAGAAAAGGTAGATAATAGTTCAAATATTCAAGTTGAATTATCAAAATAATCACTCTTTTGTTACAAGAGCCTAAAAGGAAATTAAAAGTAAAATGAGTAGAACCTAGAATTCCATTTTCACAAGTGCGGTCGAAGATTCGGGTGCACCATACTGCATCCAATCTTTGGCACAAACAAGTGCCTCCACTGTTTCCGGACGCAAGGAACTTCGATACTGATCCATCTCTTTGCTCTTTTTATCAAAGATAGAGTCAGAAGGAACAGTAGAAACTGGAATAGACAATATGTCTCGGGCCATCTTGGAGAGTGTGGGGTACTTAAGTTTGTTTAGCTTCCACCAACCTAATACATCAAAGTCTGGAACTCGTGGCAATAGAGATTCTTCCAGATACTGATCCAATTCAGCCTTTGTCTGACGGGTAGAAGTTTCCATGATGTAGGCATCAAAGTCAGTAAGACGATTATCTGACAACAAAGTTCCTCCAGAGGATCCTTCCATCTTCATATTGCTTCCAGTATTTCCTACTTCTGCATATGCCGGTGTTAGTGGTAGAGGAAGGGCTGCATACTCATGAAACAGCTCATGAATTCCATCATCAACAATCTTGACATACACATGAGCATCCTCACCATAGATTTTGGTGAAACTGAACTCAACCAGCTTCATCTTGAAACGAGGATCCATAACTACAGCAATCACCAAAGCCAGACTACAATCTCTCCAGTACTTATCGATCTTTTCATGCATAGGTTTAGTAAGGTCGCTAATGAAGGGATCCTCATTCGTAACAGCTCGAGCAAGATCCAAATGTAATTTCCAAACTTCATGAAAGAATGTAATAGCAGTGGGATAAGTTGTTGTCATAAGAATGTTTGCTGCATCATAAAGGGGCTTCAAGTATGTGCAGAGGATGTCAACAAGTTTCCAGTCTTGAACAGATGGGGCTCCTTTGTAATCAGGATCAGAAGTGTCTAAACAGGAAAACACTTCCTTCAGTTCAGAAGCTGCAACCAGCATTTGATATGTTGTATTCCATTTGGTTTGGTCATCAATCAAAAGGCTCTTTTCACTGGGAACCTGAAGGTGCTGCTTAAGATTCAGGAATTTATCCTCATGTGATTCTGAAGTCTTCACATATTTTACACTTTCCCGTATTTTATCGACAATGCCTTGTGTTGAGCTAAACAAATCATATGCAACATTGCTTAAAGTACGGGCAATGCAATGTCCAATTAGCAATTGACCATTGAAGATAAGTGTATTCTTCACAGAGAGTAGAGGTCTGAGATTCTCAAGGGCAACTTCAGTAAGTGGCTGATTACAAGTAATTGTGAACAGCCTACCTTCCAAATTCCAATCAGAAATGCAGACAGATACAGCATGGCTGAGAGCTGAGTCAGAATCAGGGTATGGTTCCATCACAACATTGAGAATTCTCCTCTGCAACTTCCAATCACTATCAACAAAATGTCCCGTGATAAATACATAACCTACAGATTGACTTGAGGTCCACATATCCAATGTCAGACCAACACGTCCCGGTAATTCATCAAAATATTTCGTAAGGCATTGCTTTTCTGTCAGGTAAGTTGCAACACAATCTCCTTGAATAGTATTAAAGGTCACCATGTTGAACTGAGGTTGCAGATTTTGGACAAATGCAACAAATCCTGGATGCTCAACCATGTGAAGGGGGTAATCATGCATAATGATCATCCTTGCAATCTCATGTCGACAACGATCTTGATCAATAATTACGTAAGGTGTGTCAGCAGTTCTATAACGTCGTTTTGGTGTGTTGCTAGCATTGCCAGCACCACTTCCCCTTGAACGCGGAGTATATGGAGCATGCTGATTAGGATCTAAACTACGCAGAAGAGCTGGGCATGCTCCCTTTGCAATGTGCCGTTTAAGGTGGCTAGTACCAGCAACTTTTGAGCCAGTACTGTACGCAAAAGTTTGTTTGCATTCCTTGCAACATGCCCTTCTACATTCAGCGCTAACTGTTTCTATGGTAAAGTGTTCCCAGACTATAGACTTTTTTTTCCTCTTCTTACTTGGCTGTGTCTCTGGGCTATGTTCTTCATTGTTTGGCAGAGTTTGAGAATTTACTATTTCATAGCTGGGGAAATTGTTAGCATTGACCATCTCATAGTGTGCTTGAGAACTTACCAGCCGATTGTCGTGAAGTGTTTCACTATTCCCCAGGTCATAGTGAGTCATCATTTGGGAATTGGCTAGCTGATCAGGCGAGAGTGTTTCAGAGTTAGCCAACTGATGGTTGGCCAGTGTCTCATGATGGTCCAGATGACCGTTGGGATGCGTATCATACTCTTGCAAGTGATTGTGGGGTATTGGTTTGTCATCTACGTCATGACTGTCTGCCACAGGTTCAGAGTTAGTGGGCGATCCAGAACCAGGAAGTGATTCAGGTGGAGGCAGTAGATATTCAGGATTCGTATGGAGATTAGCAAACTGGTGATTATCAAGAAGTATTTCTTGATGGGAGAGTCGATTGTTGGGATCCACTGTTAAATTGGCTAATTCATTCTCAGGACGAGCTTCAGATGCAACCACATCATTGCTGATTTGTGCCTCGTACATGACTACATCGTTGCTGATCCCTGCTTCATGCATGACCGTCTCAGTGCTGGGCTGTGTGTGAGAAAAGCCCGCCTCATTGCTCTGATGTGAGTCAGACATTACCACCTCACTGATGGGCTGTGCTTCAGACATGGCCACTTCATCATTGCAATGTGGTTCATATACAACCTCCTCATTGTTGTGCTCTGCTTCACAGACAATAGTCTCATCAGTGGGCTGTGTTTCAAATGCAAGCACCCTCTCATTGTTGTGTTGTTTTTCCCATTCAACCACATCATTACTTGTCTGCATTTCAGAACTAACCACACCATTGTTTGGTGATGCCTCAGGGGTAGACTTCTTGTCAATAGTAGCTTTTGAATCACCAAGCTGATCGCCAGGTGCAGCTTCAGAGTTTTCCATCGGCGTGTAATGTGTTGCCTCCAAATCAATTGGCAGATTGTCGTCTGGGGCACCAGCATTGCCAGCCTGGTTTTTGGGTAGTGATTCAGAAATCTCTGGCTCATTTTTCTGACATTCTTTGGTGCTGTCCAACACATTTGCATCACCACTAGTAGCCTGGGTTTTAAGATCGTTGCTAGGTTGAGAGTAAGTACCATTTAGCTTGTTTTTTACATCAGGGGACATAGCTACTTCACCTTCTTCAAGGGTACCCCTCCTGTCAGTATATGCCCTCCTGCTTTAACCAGAAGAAACAAATTATTACAAAATGGTCAATGGTCATTTACAATTACAATCAAGTTATAAATTCCCATATGAAAAAAATATACAGGCTTTAAATTAACATAAACAATTAAACATATACCGCATTCAACTAGAATGAGTATTTGACATAGTGGAAAACAAAGAACTGTAGGGAGATAATTCAATGTGTGAACTCACTCTAATCAATTATAGAAGAGAGAGAAAGAAAAATTCAATACATCCTCTTATTGGAACGAACATCATGATTATTAATTATTTCTATAAACATATTTAAAAAAGTATAAGGCTAAATATTCGGTTAGTATGGCTGTAAGTATAACTCAGTTGGTAGCTACCAGCTACCAAGGACATTATTTGCATGGACTGGACAGGAGTTCGAATCACACATTCCTAATTTCTCTGTATTTAAAACGTGTGAATCTTGCCGTCAGGCTACTTATCATATAAACAAATGCAGGTTTCAAAGTGAATACTAAACTCATGCATGCAGTCTGCAAAAAACAAGCGTAGTTTGCTTATCTCCCTTCACTAATTCACTTCTCTTGGCTAGCTTGTGGGGGTAAAGTCCAAAGAAGGCTATATTATTAGTTAATTAATCATTCATTAATTAATAACATAAACATGGATAAACCAGCACATAAGCCAGCCCTGAAGAAGGATCACTAACATGAATTGGTAACATCAACAAGGCCCAAAGACTCTGCGCATCGAAATTGGAGTCATTAAGGCTAATATATACGACTTTTGTCGGACAAGAAAAAGAGGCTAATATACACGACTCGGCAGGAACCTAGATGATAATTGGGCCTAAGTTGGGTCTGATAGGCCCAGTTCAATAAGAACAAAAACCCAACAATATAATGGAACAAGTCCATAGCACTTCCACTTCAAGAAAAACCCAGTAACAATAAATCGATCTCATATGCAGAACTAGTAATTATAAATACTGCACTTAGATTGAAAAGGAAACAAATGCAATCCGCGATCGATCTTACTAATTTCAACGATCAACACGGATTAAAATGCTTAATCTGAGAAATCAAATCTTCTTACTCCACAACATAAACGTGAAATTTAAACGCAATTCCAAAAATTCAGATGAAGAAAATTCTGAAAAAATTGACAAATCAGAAAGTTTGTGTTTGGGATATACCAGATATAAGTAAACAGAATCTGAATGTGGAAACGCGGCTGCCGGACGCGGAAGCTTGGAACCGTTCTGCGGCGGTGCCGGAAACGAGATCTAGGGCTTCTCAGAGAGAGATTGGGCTTTGAAACGAACCCGATGAGATCTAGGGCTTTTCAGAGAGAGAGAGAGAGAGATTGGGCTTTGAAACGAACCCGGTATTAAATGGACCAAATTTTTCTTAGTTTTTTTTATAAAAAAATTCTAATTTGGTGGATTCATAAAAGGTCCAATATTATTCCATTTTTTCTTACAAATTTTTTTCAATTTTGTTTTTTTTAGGAAATTATTTTTCAATTTTAAATAGCTTTAGTTTTTTTTTTTGCGCTTTTGCTGAAGATTGCTCTTCCCATTTTGAAAATTGCTCTCCCACACATCAAAATAAAGTGTTTTTTTTTCTTCTAAAATTAGCTCACACAAATTGATAACTAACTATCAATGGTCGTTCGATTATTTACCAATGGTGGTTGACTATTCTTTTGGCAGCAATGTAGGCAGTGGCGATTAGAATCTCTACCAAGCCAAAAATCCATTTGCCTATGACCTGTAGTTCATAGCCATGATTCTAAAAGAAGTACAAATGATTCATAAAAAAAAACACGAGGTCATAAACAATAACATTACACGATCTTTCGTAATTCAATAACATTAAATCAATTCGACATTACAGTAACATTACACACTTGATTGAAATTCAACAAAAGTAATGCATTAGGAGTTTTGGACAACATATCACAAGACAATACATAAATAAAGTTATAAGTCAATAAAATGACATAAAATCTCTACTGACAATTTGGAAAACTGTAGTTGGAGCAAACACAGATATAACCTGTTATTTTCAACCATTGATCTAAACGTAAATGATATATCACCATCATTTATGAACAACCTCGGAATAATAAAATGTTTTCCATATGTCTTCACTGTTATCTTTCCACATATCTACGCATGGTGCCTGAACAAATACGTGAGATGTACTATGTGAAATTCTAGCACGTTAGCTTAAGATGTTCTATGTGATGTTCCAACACCAGACACAAAAAGACGGATGTTGAGTTTAATGTTTAAACATCGTGCTAACAATAACAAACAGAAATACATATAAGTAAAAGACAATAAAGTAAATTGCACAGGAGAATTGTTAACCCAGTTCGGCGACAAACACACCTACTCTGAGGCTACCAAGCTAGAAAGGAAATCTACTAGTGTAGTCCTTATTCTAAATTTTCAGCAAACTCCAAGTTTACAACTTAAGACCTAGAAGCTACCCATATTGACTTCAACCTAGGAACTCCTAGATATGAAATCTCATCTTATTTCCACTCAATCACACATCCTGTGATTATCTGATAATAAAGCAAATATGAAGTTACCTTCGTGCTTCAAAGCTTAGGAGTAGTGTACAAATTACAACTCAATAAAACAGTCATATACATGTATCAAAGTGATACAAGAAAGGCTCACAATTAACAATGACTCAAAACCTAAAACTCTACTCTCTTGAATGATGGCTTGAATGAATAATTAGGTTTTGCAGTCTTGTATATATACTAAAGCAATGCGGGCTAAATAGTCTTGATGGGCTTCGGAACAAAGCAGATCCATGAGTTGAAGACTTAGTCTTCCTTGTTTAACAATAATATTTTTAGCTAAACAGACGTTTAAAAAGTCTTAGTCTTCCTTGTTTAACAAAAAAAAAAAGACATGTTGTAGGCTAGGCCGCAGGCTTTTGTAGACTAACACATATTCTCACCCCTAGTTATGATGTGTCAATAGGATTTTTCGCATTGTATATCTATCACATGGGTCATTGACACTAGACTATGAATTGATTTTAAATATTTTCTTAGTAATAAAGGGAAATGGGTCCTCTAAAAAAATCATCACGATTTCTTAATTTTTAAATCTCAACTGTTAACCAACATTTCACTTTTTTTTCTTTATAAATTTCAAAATTTTCTCCTTTTTGTATTTTAAGGGACTAAATTATCACATTATTCCTTCTTTTCTTTTTTAACATTAAGGGATCTTAATTCGTATTAAAGGTTTGAGTTTTTGAGAGAAGAGATAGAGGTTAGAAAGAATGAAAGATAGCGATTAGAAAGAGTGCTGCTGATAGAATTTGTTTTCATTAATAGTTAACAAAATAATAGTCGATGAAAGTTTATTAAGTTGGTAAGGAGTTTATTCACTTTTGAATTTAATTCTCGTCAGAATGAAGATCTCTTTAATGGATGATTAGTTGTAAGTAACTGCTCTACTATTGCTGTCATGAAGTGTAGTGCTTCCAACTTATCGTGCTCGTATATGAAAACAAATTGGAAGTTGAAAAACTACTCCCATGTGGAAATTCTTCATAAATATGATTAGAGAAGTTAAACAGATGACAATGTGGAGCCAGAGCTTAAAGGATCATAAACCTTACATGTAAGGTTGTTCTTAGCAAAGGAAACAGTATTAACAGGCCTGCATAGCTGGAAAAATCCTTCTTATTTTAATCCAAAGAGATAAGAATGTCACTAGAATGAAATTAACTAACTGGCACCGTACGAGATAAGTCTATATAATGTGAAAATTACACATCACAGTATTAAGCCTTCATTTTAAAACTCAAGTCTTAACCTGTACTCCATATGTTATAAAACTATATGTAAATTATTTGAAAACTATTACAAATATACACAATCACATATTCATGTTATAAACAAAACAAAAATACTCATAAATTCATGGAAAATGATTTCAATTGAAATATAATTTTCAAAAAGTAATGAACAAAACTTTGACAAATGCATATTCATGTCATAAACAAACAAAAACGAAACTCATAAACATGGTTTTCATTGGAAGTATAAACACAGTAATCAAAATTCCACAATGGAAAATAGTGAAAAATGACTTCAACTAAAATATTAAAGTTAGTTGATATCAAGTAAGTAAATTTATCTTATTGTCAAGTATGAATAACGCCGAAACTTTTTATGCTTAAAAGAGAAAATGTAGACAAATATGAAGGGAAAAGATGAGAGAGCTAGATAGAAAGTAGATAACTTTCCCTCCTCAAATGTAGAGAATTCTTGTCCTAAACTTTTGGTTAAGCAATTAAGTAATAAAGTGAACGACTCCATCCATGAGAAAAACATTCATTGGAATCATGGCACTACTCCATCCACAGATGTGAATAAAAATGATAAAGTAGCATTACCAAAGACACGTAGTTTTCCCTAAGCAGCACTCCACCCCACAAAAGCAGTCGCAGTAAAATCACCAAATAAAAAAAACAAATGGCAAAGCAAAAGTGTGCAAAATCACAATCAAAACAGAGATGAACTGAATGTGAATTCTATTAGCAGCGCTAACAAACTCTTACACTGCCACCTCAAATTTACGCTGATTCTTGATGGAACAAATCAAATTGTGCTGCGCATCAAGGACTGCCTATATTAGGGAAAGGTAGGATCTATTTACTAATTCTAGCATCTAAAAGAAAAGCCAGATAACAGTTTAAATATTCAAGTTGAATTAACCAAATAATCACTCTTATGTTACAAGAGAGCGCATAAAAGAAAACTAAAACTAAAATACAGTAGAACCTACCAACATACTGGGTACAAGTGTACAACAACATGAGATCTAGAATCCCATTTTCACAAGTGCAGTCGAAGATTCGGGTGCACCATACTGCATCCAGTCTTTAGCACACACAAGTGCCTCCACTGTCTCCGGACGCAAGGAACTTCGATACTGATCCATCTCTTTGCTCTTTTTATCAAAGATAGAGTCAGAAGGAACGGTAGAAACTGGAATACACAATATGTCTCTGGCCATCTTGGAAAGCGTAGGGTACTTAAGTTTGTTTAGCTTCCACCAACCTAATACATCAAAGTCTGGAACTCGTGGCAATAGAGATTCTTCCAGATACTGATCCAATTCAGACTTTGTCTGATGGGTAGAAGTTTCCATGATGTAGGCATCAAAGTCTGTAAGACCATTATCTGACAACAAAGTTCCTCCAGAGGATCCTTCCATCTTCAAATTGCTTCCAGCATTTCCTTCTTCTGCATATGCCGGTGTTAGTGGCAGAGGAAGGGTTGCATACTCATGAAACAGCTCATGAATTCCGTCATCAACAATCTTGACATACGCGTGAGCATCCTCGCCGTAGATTTTTGTGAAACTGAACTCAACAAGCTTCATCTTGAAACGAGGATCCATAACTACAGCAATCACCAAAGCCAGACTACAATCTCTCCAGTACTTATCGATCTTTTCGTACATGGGTTTAGTAAGGTCGCTAATGAAGGGATCCTCATTCTTAACAGCTCGAGCAAGATCCAAATGTAATTTCCAAACTTCATGAAAGAATTTAATAGCAGTGGGATAAGTTGTTGTCATAGGAATGTTTGCTGCAACATAAAGGGGCTTCAAGTATGTGCAGAGGATCTCAACAAGTTTCCAGTCTTGAATAGATGGGGCACCTTTGTAATCAGGATCAGAAGTGTCTAAACAGGAAAACACTTCCTTCAGTTCAGAAGCAGCAACCAACATTTGATATGTTGTATTCCATTTTGTTTGGTCATCTATAAAAAGGCTCTTTTCACTGGGAACCTGAAGGTGCTCCTTAAGATCCAAGAATTTATCTTCATGTGATTCTGAAGTCTTCACATATTTCACACTTTCCCGGATTTTATTGACAATGCCTTGTGCTGAGCTCAACAAATCATATGCAACATTGCTTAAAGTACGGGCAATGCAATTTCCAATTAGCAACTGACCATTGAAGATAAGTGGATTCTTCACAGAGAGTAGAGGTCTGAGGTTCTCAAGGGCAACTTCAGTAAGTGGCTGATTACAAGTAATTGTGAACAGCCTACCCTCCAAATTCCAATCAGAAATGCAGGCAGATACAGCATGGCTGAGAGCAGAGTCAGAATCAGGGCATGGTTCCATCACAACATTGAGAATTCTCTTCTGCAACTTCCAGTCACTATCAACAAAATGTCCCGTGATAAAGACATAACCTACAGATTGACTTGAGGTCCACATATCCAGTGTCAGACCAAAACGTCCGGGTAACTCATCAAAATATTTTGAAAGGTTTTGCTTTTCCGTCAAGTAAGTTGCGACACAGTCTCCTTGAATAGTATTAAAGGTCACCATGTTGAACTGGGGTTGCAGATTTCGGACAAATGCAACAAATCCTAGATGCTCAACCATGTGAAGCGGGTAATCATGCATAATGATCATCCTAGCAATCTCATGACGACAACGATCTTGATCAAAAATTATGTAAGGTGTGCTAGCGGTTCTATATCGTCGTTTTGGTGTATTGCTAGCATTACTAGCACCACTTCCCCTTGAACGTGGGGTATATGGGGGCTGATTTGGATCCAAACTACGCAGAAGAGCTGGGCAGGCCCCCTTGGCAATGTGTCGTTTAAGGTGGCTGGTACCAGCAACTTTTGAACCAGTACTGTAGGCAAAAGTTTGTTTGCATTCCTTGCAACATGCCCTTCTACATCCAGCGCTAACTGTTTCTATTGTAAAGTGTTCCCAGACTATAGACTTTTTTTTCCTCCTCTTACTTGGCTGTGTCTCTGGGGTATGTTCTTCATTGTTTGGCGGAGTTTCAGCATTTACTATTTCATAGCTGGGAAAATTGTTAGCATTGACTATCTCATAGTGTGCTTGAGAACTTACCAGCTGATTGTTGTCAAGTGTTTCACTATTTGCCAGGTCATAATGAGACATCATTTGGGAATTGGCTAGCTGATCAGGCGAGAGTGTTTCAGAGTTAGCCAACTGATGGTTGTCCAGTGCCTCATGATGGTCCAGATGACTGTTCGGATGCGTATCATACTCTTGTAAGTGATTGTGTGGTATTGGTCTGTCATCTGTGTTATGACTGTCTGCGAACTGATGATTATCAAGAATTTCTTGATGGGATAGCTGATTGTTGGGATCCATTGTAGAATTGGCTAACTCATTCTCAGGCCGAGCTTCAGATGCAACCCCATCGTTGCAGATTTCTGCCTCGTGCATGACGGCCTCGTCGCTAATTTGCACCTCATGCATTACGGTCTCATTACTGATTTGTGCCTCGTACATGACAGTCTCATTATTGGGTTGTGTGTCAGACACAACTGCATCATTGCCGATCCCTGCTTCATGCATGACAGTCTCGTTGCTGGGTTGTGTGTCAGAAAAAACTACCTCACTGCTCGGCTGCGAATCAGATATGACCACATCATTGTTCTGCTGTGAGTCAGACATTACCACCTCACTGATGGGCTGTGCTTCAGACATGACCACCTCATCATCACAACGTGGTTCAGATACAACCTCCTCGTTGTTGTGCTGTGCTTCACAGATAATAGTCTCATCAGTGGGCTGTGTTTCCGATGCAAGCACCCTCACATTGTTTTGCTGTTTTTCCGATGCAACCTCCTCATCTATGTGTTGTGTTTCAGATAAAGCTACCCCTTCATTGTTGTGCTGTACTTCAGGTACCGCATCCTCATTGCTGTGCTGTGTTTCAGATACAGCCACATCATTACTTGTCTGCATTTCAGAACAGACCACACCTTTGTTTGGCGATGCCTCAGAATCGACCACATGGATGCTGGGTGGTGCATCAGCGGTAGACTCATTGTCAAGAGTAGCTTTTGCATTTAGCTCATTTTTCTGACATTCTTTTGCGCTGTGCAACACATTTGCATCACCACCAGTAGACTGGGTTTCAAGATCGTTGCTAGGACGAGAGTCAATACCATTTTGCTCTTGTTTTACATCATGGGTCACCACTAATTTGTCTTCTTCAATGACATCCATCTTGTCAGCATTGATCGTCTCATCTTTTACATCAGGGGACATCGCTACTTCACCTTCTTCAAGGGTAGCCATCCTGTCAGTATATACCCTCCTACTTTACCAAAAAAAATATATTAAGTAATGGTCATTTACAGTTACAATCAAGCGAGGAATCAAGCTATAAATCCTCACATGTAAAAAATAAATATATACCGCGTTTGGATATAAATAATGAAAAATAATACAGAACATCCAAAGCAGAAACCTATAAATTCAAATAAAGCATGTGATTTAAGCATCAGAGTATACTAATTAATAACACAAAATGGATAAACCATGCACATAAGCCCGGAACATGAGTCGCATAATTGATTGTCAAAAAAGAATAAGAAGGCCCAGAGAAATCAAATCTTCTTACTCCACAACATAAACGTGAAATTTAAACGCAATTTCAAAAATTCAGATGAAGAAAATTCTGAAAAAATTGACAAATCAGAAAGTTTGTGTTTGGGATATACCAGATATAAGTAAACAGAATCTGAATGTGGAAACGCGGCTGCCGGACGCTGAAGCTTGGAACCGTTCTGCGGCGGCGCCGGAAACGAGATCTAGGGCTTCTCAGAGAGAGATTGGGCTTTGAAACGAACCCGATGAGATCTAGGGCTTTTCAAAGAGAGAGAGAGAGAGATTGGGCTTTGAAACAAACCCGGTATTAAATGGACCAAATTTTTCTTAGTTTTTTTTAAAAAAAAATCTAATTTGGTGGATTCATAAAAGGTTCAATATTATTCCTTTTTTTTTTACAAAAATTTTTCAATTTTGTTTTTTTTAGGAAATTATTTTTCAATTTTATATAGCTTCAGTTTTTTTTTTTGCGCTTTTGCTGAAGATTGCTCTTCCCATTTTGAACATTGCTCTCCCACACATCAAAATAAAGTGTTTTTTTTTTCTTCTAAAATTAGCTCACACAAACTGATAACTGACTATCAATGGTCGTTCGATTATTTACCAATGGTAGTTGACTATTCTTTTGGCAGCAATGTAGGCAGTGGCGATTAGAATCTCTACCAAGCCAAAAATCCATTTGCCTATGACCTGTAGTTCATAGCCATGATTCTAAAAGAAGTACAAATGATTCATAAAAAAATACCAGGTCATAAGCAACAACATTACACGATCTTTCGTAATTCAATAACATTAAATCAATTCGACATTACAGTAACATTACACACTTGATTGAAATTCAACAAAAGTAATGCATTAGGAGTTTTGGACAACATATCACACAACAATACATAAATAAAGTTAAAATTCAATAAAATGACATAAAATCTCTACTGACAATTTGGACAACTGTAGTTGGAGCAAACACAGATATAACCTGTTATTTTCAACCATTGATCTAAACATAAATGATATATCACCATCATTTATGAATAACCTCAGAATAATAAAATGTTTTCCATATGTCTTCATCGTTATCTTTCCACATATCTACGCATGGTGCCTGAACAAATACGTGAGATGTACTATGTGAAATTCTAGCACGTTAGCTTAAGATGTTCTATGTGATGTTCCAACATCAGACACAAAAAGACGGATGTTGAGTTTAATGTTTAAACATCGTGCTAACAATAACAAATAGAAATACATATAAGTAAAAGACAATAAAGTAAATTGCACAGGAGAATTGTTAACCTAGTTCAGTGACAAACACACCTACTCTAAGGCTACCAAGCTAGGAAGGAAATCCACTAGTGTAGTCCTTATTCTAAGTTTTCAGCAAACTCCAAGTTTACAACTTAAGACCTAGGACCTACCCATATTGACTTCAACCTAGGAACTCCTAGATATGAGATCTCATCTCATTTCCACTCAATCACACATCCTGTGATTATCTGATAACAAAGCAAATATGAAGTTACCTTCGTGCTTCAAAGCTTAGGAGTAGTGTACAAATTACAACTTAAAAAAACAGTCATATACTTGTATCAAAGTGACACAAAAAGGCTCACAATTAACAATGACTCAAAACCTAAAACTTTACTCTCTTGAATGACGGCTTGAATGAAAAATTAAGTTTTGCAGTCTTGTATATATATTAAAGCAATGCGGGCTAAATAGTCTTGATGGGCTTCATAACAAAGTAGATCCATGAGTTGAAGACTTAGTCTTCCTTGTTTAACAATAATATTTTGATTATTGCTCTGCCCCCTGCAAAAATTGCTCGCGCCCTGCAGCCATGCCCATTTTACCCCTGCGCTAGTTAAGTAGCGCAGCGCACCTTAACTAGCGCAAGTGATATTTCCTGCGCCACTTAAGTAGCGCTGCGCACCTTAAGTAGGGCAGCGTTACTTAAGTCATATACACGGGATAGAACACATTTCCTCACTTCTTCAACTTTCCAAAACACGAAAATTTCATCTCCAAGTGCGATTTTCACGATTCTTGCGCCATTCAAAGCCAATTCATCCCATATTATCAAGTAAGTGATGATTACCCTACTTAATTACATTTAAGTTGTAGAAATTTTTGTTTTTTTGAAGAAATTGTGACTTTTTAGGGTTTTATAAATTTTGTTTGCATGTTAGTTTTGATGATTGTTAGTGATGAATTAACTTAGGAATTGTTGTTTAGAAGTTGTTTAGAGTACATTGTGGTGGTTTAGTGTTTGAAAATTGTTAGATTAGTTTGTTGTTTGAAAATTGCACACCAAGTGTTTGATAAAATGTCTCAATGGTAATTGTTTTGTTTTTTTGGATTGTGACTTATGAAATTAGTTAGCATATGGTTTGTTAATTTTGATTATAATATGTTTGACTGCAATGTGGTAGTTTACGGATTGAAATGTCATTGTTGGAATTTTAGTGTTGTTGTTGAATTGTTGGAAATGAAACAATGTTCATGTGAAATTGTATAATTTAATGTGTTTTGTTAAATATTGTGCAGATATGTCTCGGAGGAATACTTCTCAGATACCGTCCGAGCAGGATAGGAGCGACAGACTTAGGGCAGGGAGGATTGCCCCTACTGGTAGTGTAAGGAGGGAGAAAGAAGCATCACGCCCTCCTATGGCTGGTCGAGGGAGAGGTGGGGGAACGAGGATTGCTAGAGATGATGCTGCGGGAGGGTCATCGTCGCGTACGGGTCCATCCCAGACGGTGGACCCAACGCAGTATGAGGTGTATGAGCACCCGGATGGTCATGAGTATCAGTTTGAGGACCATCAGCCTCACCAGTACCAGTTTGATGCTTATCAGCAGCATCAGTATCATCATGAGGAGCCTGCTGTTGAGGAACCTCAGCAACATGAGGAGGCTCTTGTTGACGAACCTCCGGCTCGATTTCAGGGGGTGCCCAGGGTGGTGTACGAGGCCGGCCCGGACGGCTATGCAGGGGGGCCTTCTGACCTCAGGCTTCTACCTGACTTTGGTGGACATGTGGCCTGCAGGATATGGGTCGATGCCGATGTAAGTATAATTTAATGTTTTTTTTTTACTTTTCTTTTACTATTTATACAACTTAATCTAATTATTATTTTACTTATTTAACGGTGTTGTTTGTTGTGTTTTGTTTTTGTATTTCAGTTTCGAAGAAAACATAGGGTGAAATGCATATCTCACGGGAAGAAGTTGAGCATTACAAACTTGACATTGCCTACGCCTGGGGAAGGAAATGATTGGTTTTGGGATATAGTGATTGGGTCCGGCCTTAATCCCCTCCTCAGTAGTGGATATGAGAACATATCTCACGGGTTCGTTTGTGCGATGACCGAGAGATGGCATGGGGAGACCAGCAGCTTCCACCTACCTGTGGGAGAGATGACCATCACACTAGATGATGTGGCGTGTCTCCTATGCATCCCCATCACTGAGAGGCTCGTTCCCGATAGATAGTTAACCCGTGAGGAGGGGTTAGAGATGATGCAGGCGGACCTACTGTTTACACTAGAGGATGCCGCTAAGGAGCTGACAAGACAGGGTGGTTGTTACGTCAGTTTTGGTGTCCTGAAGAGGCGCTACGAGGAGCTCTTGCACATGTGTAATCAGCTGCTTGAGATTGACACCGAGGAGGAGGAACAGGAGCGAGCTCTGATTAGGTTGGTTTGCGTTAAGGTGTTTTTGTTGCTCTTGCTTGGCTGGACCATTTTTTCCGCCAAGAACAGCAAAAACATTAATCTTCTCTGGATGCTTGCGCTGCAAGATATGGATGTTGGACAGCTGGTCATGGGGTGGGATGGGACTTGCTTTCCCATATGAGCAGCTCTCACTTACCTCCAACTCATCGGTGGCCTCCTGCGGTGGTTACATGACATTGCTTGTGGTAATATTTGTTTTTCTTATTCTTTACTTATTTGATCGTAAATGTTTAGTTGTTTGTATAATTCTTGCGGTGATATAAATATTTGTTTCTTTGTGTTTGCAGGGATGGACTTTGGCGCACTTCACGAACATCATTCCGAGGATTGATGATGATGCCTACGACCCTACTGTTGCCCCACTTGTGAGTCAATGGAGACCTCCCCGAGGATTTTCTAATCCTGGACACTACCGAGCTGCCATTGATTCCTTGGACCATTCACATGTCACCTGGAGGCCGTACGAGAGGCGACGACACATCACGCCCTTCCAGGACATATGCTGGTACTCCGGATGGATCATGGCCGGCCGCGACAGGATGGTCCGTCACTTGCCTGAGCGGGTTCTTAGACAGTACGGGTATGTCCAGAGGATTCCCAGGCCTCCTACGGACATCGAGGTTCTTGCGGCGGATGACGTGGCCGATGCCTTCACGGAGTTTGCTCTACATGTCCTCAGCCATCAGCAGAGGGGTGAGCAGGTTTCGGATAACCAGCCGTGGGCTCATACTAGAGGCTACTTGAGATGGTTCGTTGCTGTGTCACATCCTATTGTGAACCCCCATGCGGCCATTCCTGATTATGCATCTGCTGCCCCTCCTCGTCCTGTCCCTCCTTACGAGGAGGTTATTGTTGAGCAGCAGTGGGCCAGACATCCTCTAGACCCATACCAGATCATTAACAACATCAGGGCCAGAGTGGACAGTGCAATGGGGCATCATGATGTGTTTGGTAACCCGGAGGTTCTTCGCATCATGCAGGGCATCCAGTCGGAGTGGAGCATGATGAAGCAGATGGCGCCGCCCCGGAGGAGGAGTAGGAGTCCACGAGACTAGGGTTTTTTTGTAGGTTTTTTTTCTAGATTTTTTATGACATTTTGAAGGATTTGATTGTAATCCTTTTAATTTTTTATAACATTTGATTTTTAATAACATTTGCCCTTTTATGATAATATTCGTTACTTTTTCCCGTTGTTTTATTCTGCTATGTTTTATTGATGTAGTATTTTTGCATCAACCAATAGTAAGTATTTATATCGTCTCCTCTGTCACTCTGGATATTTGCTGCAAAATTTGCAATTCCTGCCAGGCAGGAAAAATGTGGCCATGGCGACAAAGAGGCAGTAGCAAATTGGCTTTCTCCTTATCATTTCCCGCTATGGCGACAGTTTGCTAAAAGCTGCGCTAGTTAACATGTGCAGTGCCAGTTAACGCGCGCAGTGTTTTTTACACATGCGCCAGTTAACGTGCGCAGTGCCAGTTAACGCGCGTAGTGTTTTACACATGCGCTAGTTAAGTGGCGCAACGTGCGTTAACAAGCGCAGTATTTTACACTTGCGCCAGTTAACTAGCGCAGGGGTAAAATGGGAATGGCTGCAGGGCGCGAGCAATTTTTGCAGGGTGGAGAGCAGAATTCTAATATTTTTAGCTAAACAGACGTTTAAAAAGTCTTAGTCTTCCTTGTTTAACAAAAAAAATCAGACATGTTGTAGGCTAGGCCGCAGGCTTTTGTAGACTAACACATATTCTCACCCCTAGTTATGATGTGTCAATAGGATTTTTCGCATTGGATATCTATCATCTAGGTCATTGACACTAGACTATGAATTGATTTTAAATATTTTCTTAGTAATAAAGGGAAATGGATCCTCTAAAAAAATCATCGCGATTTCTTAATTTTTAAATCTCAACTGTTAACTAACATTTCACTTTTTTTTCTTTATAAATTTCAAAATTTTCTCCTTTTTGTATTTTAAGGGCCTAAATTATCACATTATTCCTTCTTTTCTTTTTTAACATTAAGGGATCTTAATTCGTATTAAAGGTTTGAGTTTTTGAGAGAAGAGATAGAGGTTAGAAAGAATGAAAGATAGTGATTAGAAAGAGTGCTCCTGATAGAATTTGTTTTCATTAATAGTTAACAAAATAATAGTCGATGAAAGTTTATTAAGTTGATAAGGAGTTTATTCACTTTTGAATTTAATTCTAGTCAAAATGAAAATCTCTTTAATGGATGATTAGTTGTAAGTAACTGCTGTACTATTGCTGTCATGAAGTGTAGTGCTTCCAACTTATCGTGCTCGTATATGAAAACAAATTGGAAGTTGAAAAACTACTCCCATGTGGAAATTCTTCATAAATATGATTAGAGAAGTTAAACAGATGACAATGTGGAGCAAGAGCTTAAAGGATCATAAACCTTACATGTAAGGTTGTTCTTAGCAAAGGAAACAGTATTAACAGGCCTGCATAGCTGGAAAAATCCTTCTTCTTTTAATCCAAAGAGATAAGAATGTCACTAGAATGAAATTAACTAACTGGCACCGTACGAGATAAGTCTATATAATGTGAAAATTACACATCACATTATTAAGCCTTCATTTTAAAACTCAAGTCTTAACCTGTACTCCGTATGTTATAAAACTATATGTAAATTATTTGAAAACTATTACAAATATACACAATCACATATTCATGTCATAAACAAAACAAAAATACTCATAAATTCATGGAAAATGATTTCAATTGAAATATAATTTTCAAAAAGTAATGAACAAAATTTTGACAAATGCATATTCATGTCATAAACAAACAAAAACGAGACTCATAAACATAGTTTTCATTGGAAGTATAAACACAGTAATCAAAATTCCACAATGGAAAATAGTGAAAAATGACTTCAACTAAAATATTAAAGTTAGTTGATATCAAGTAAATAAATTTATCTTATTGTCAAGTATGAATAACGCCGAAACTTTTTATGCTTAAAAGAGAAAATGTAGACAAATATGAAGGGAAAAGATGAGAGAGCTAGATAGAAAGTAGATAACTTTCCCTCCTCAAATGTAGAGAATTCTTGTCCTAAACTTTTGGTTAAGCAATTAAGCAATAAAGTGAACAACTCCATCCATGAGAAAAACATTCATTGGAATCATGGCACCACTCCATCCACAGATGTGAATAAAAATGATAAAGTAGCATTGCCAAAGACACGTAGTTTTCCCTAAGCAGCACTCCACCCCACAAAAGCAGTCGCAGTAAAATCACCAAATAAAAAAAACAAATGGCAAAGCAAAAGTGTGCAAAATCACAATCAAAACAGAGATGAACTGAATGTGAATTCTATTAGCAGCGCTAACAAACTCTTACACTGCCACCTCAAATTTACGCTGATTCCTGATGGAACAAATCAAATTGAGCTGTGCATCAAGGACTGCCTATATTAGGGAAAGGTAGGATCTATTTACTAATTCTAGCATCTAAAAGAAAAGCCAGATAATAGTTTAAATATTCAAGTTGAATTAACCAAATAATCACTCTTATGTTACAAGAGAGCACATAAAAGAAAACTAAAACTAAAATACAGTAGAACCTACCAACCTACTGGGTACAAGTGTACAACAACATGAGATCTAGAATCCCATTTTCACAAGTGCAGTCGAAGATTCGGGTGCACCATACTGCATCCAGTCTTTAGCACACACAAGTGCCTCCACTGTCTCCGGACGCAAGGAACTTCGATACTGATCCATCTCTTTGCTCTTTTTATCAAAGATAGAGTCAGAAGGAACGGTAGAAACTGGAATACACAATATGTCTCGGGCCATCTTGGAAAGCGTGGGGTACTTAAGTTTGTTTAGCTTCCACCAACCTAATACATCAAAGTCTGGAACTCGTGGCAATAGAGATTCTTCCAGATACTGATCCAATTCAGACTTTGTCTGATGGGTAGAAGTTTCCATGATGTAGGCATCAAAGTCTGTAAGACCATTATCTGACAACAAAGTTCCTCCAGAGGATCCTTCCATCTTCAAATTGCTTCCAGCATTTCCTTCTTCTGCATATGCCGGTGTTAGTGGCAGAGGAAGGGTTGCATACTCATGAAACAGCTCATGAATTCCGTCATCAACAATCTTGACATACGCATGAGCATCCTCGCCGTAGATTTTTGTGAAACTGAACTCAACAAGCTTCATCTTGAAACGAGGATCCATAACTACAGCAATCACCAAAGCCAGACTACAATCTCTCCAGTACTTATCGATCTTTTCGTACATGGGTTTAGTAAGGTCGCTAATGAAGGGATCCTCATTCTTAACAGCTCGAGCAAGATCCAAATGTAATTTCCAAACTTCATGAAAGAATTTAATAGCAGTGGGATAAGTTGTTGTCATAGGAATGTTTGCTGCAACATAAAGGGGCTTCAAGTATGTGCAGAGGATCTCAACAAGTTTCCAGTCTTGAATAGATGGGGCACCTTTGTAATCAGGATCAGAAGTGTCTAAACAGGAAAACACTTCCTTCAGTTCAGAAGCAGCAACCAACATTTGATATGTTGTATTCCATTTTGTTTGGTCATCTATAAAAAGGCTCTTTTCACTGGGAACCTGAAGGTGCTCCTTAAGATCCAAGAATTTATCTTCATGTGATTCTGAAGTCTTCACATATTTCACACTTTCCCGGATTTTATTGACAATGCCTTGTGCTGAGCTCAACAAATCATATGCAACATTGCTTAAAGTACGGGCAATGCAATTTCCAATTAGCAACTGACCATTGAAGATAAGTGGATTCTTCACAGAGAGTAGAGGTCTGAGGTTCTCAAGGGCAACTTCAGTAAGTGGCTGATTACAAGTAATTGTGAACAGCCTACCCTCCAAATTCCAATCAGAAATGCAGGCAGATACAGCATGGCTGAGAGCAGAGTCAGAATCAGGGCATGGTTCCATCACAACATTGAGAATTCTCTTCTGCAACTTCCAGTCACTATCAACAAAATGTCCCGTGATAAAGACATAACCTACAGACTGACTTGAGGTCCACACATCCAGTGTCAGACCAAAACGTCCTGGTAACTCATCAAAATATTTTGAAAGGTTTTGCTTTTCCGTCAAGTAAGTTGCGACACAGTCTCCTTGAATAGTATTAAAGGTCACCATGTTGAACTGGGGTTGCAGATTTCGGACAAATGCAACAAATCCTGGATGCTCAACCATGTGAAGGGGGTAATCATGCATAATGATCATCCTAGCAATCTCATGACGAAAACGATCTTGATCAAAAATTATGTAAGGTGTGCTAGCGGTTCTATATCGACGTTTTGGTGTATTGGTAGCATTACTAGCACCACTTCCCCTTGAACGTGGGGTATATGGGGGATGATTTGGATCCAAACTACGCAGAAGAGCTGGGCAGGCCCCCTTGGCAATGTGTCGTTTAAGGTGGCTGGTACCAGCAACTTTTGAACCAGTACTGTAGGCAAAAGTTTGTTTGCATTCCTTGCAACATGCCCTTCTACATCCAGCGCTAACTGTTTCTATTGTAAAGTGTTCCCAGACAATAGACTTTTTTTTCCTCCTCTTACTTGGCTGTGTCTCTGGGGTATGTTCTTCATTGTTTGGCGGAGTTTCAGCATTTACTATTTCATAGCTGGGAAAATTGTTAGCATTGACTATCTCATAGTGTGCTTGAGAACTTACCAGCTGATTGTTGTCAAGTGTTTCATTATTTGCCAGGTCATAATGAGACATCATTTGGGAATTGGCTAGCTGATCAGGCGAGAGTGTTTCAGAGTTAGCCAACTGATGGTTGTCCAGTGCCTCATGATGGTCCAGATGACTGTTCGGATGCGTATCATACTCTTGTAAGTGATTGTGTGGTATTGGTCTGTCATCTGTGTTATGACTGTCTGCGAACTGATGATTATCAAGAATTTCTTGATGGGATAGCTGATTGTTGGGATCCATTGTAGAATTGGCTAACTCATTCTCAGGCCGAGCTTCAGATGCAACCCCATCATTGCAGATTTCTGCCTCGTGCATGACGGCCTCGTCGCTAATTTGCACCTCATGCATTACGGTCTCATTACTGATTTGTGCCTCGTACATGACAGTCTCATTATTGGGTTGTGTGTCAGACACAACTGCATCATTGCCGATCCCTGCTTCATGCATGACAGTCTCGTTGCTGGGTTGTGTGTCAGAAAAAACTACCTCACTGCTCGGCTGCAAATCAGATATGACCACATCATTGTTCTGCTGTGAGTCAGACATTACCACCTCACTGATGGGCTGTGCTTCAGACATGACCACCTCATCATCACAACGTGGTTCAGATACAACCTCCTCGTTGTTGTGCTGTGCTTCACAGATAATAGTCTCATCAGTGGGCTGTGTTTCCGATGCAAGCACCCTCACATTGTTTTGCTGTTTTTCCGATGCAACCTCCTCATCTATGTGTTGTGTTTCAGATAAAGCTACCCCTTCATTGTTGTGCTGTACTTCAGGTACCGCATCCTCATTGCTGTGCTGTGTTTCAGATACAGCCACATCATTACTTGTCTGCATTTCAGAACAGACCACACCTTTGTTTGGCGATGCCTCAGAATCGACCACATGGATGCTGGGTGGTGCATCAGCGGTAGACTCATTGTCAAGAGTAGCTTTTGCATTTAGCTCATTTTTCTGACATTCTTTTGCGCTGTGCAACACATTTGCATCACCACCAGTAGACTGGGTTTCAAGATCGTTGCTAGGACGAGAGTCAATACCATTTTGCTCTTGTTTTACATCATGGGTCACCACTAATTTGTCTTCTTCAATGACATCCATCTTGTCAGCATTGATCGTCTCATCTTTTACATCAGGGGACATCGCTACTTCACCTTCTTCAAGGGTAGCCATCCTGTCAGTATATACCCTCCTACTTTACCAAAAAAAATATATTAAGTAATGGTCATTTACAGTTACAATCAAGCGAGGAATCAAGCTATAAATCCTCACATGTAAAAAATAAATATATACCGCGTTTGGATATAAATAATGAAAAATAATACAGAACATCCAAAGCAGAAACCTATAAATTCAAATAAAGCATGTGATTTAAGCATCAGAGTATACTAATTAATAACACAAAATGGATAAACCATGCACATGAGCCCTGAACATGAGTCGCATAATTGATTGTCAAAGAAGAATAAGAAGGCCCAGAGACACGATAGTAGTGGTATGGTAGTAGGGGCGGATCCAGACTTGAAGCACATGTGGAGCTAAAATTTCAAAAAAACAATAATTCAAACTATATTAAAAATAAGAAATAACATTTTTTTTTGTAAACGGCAAATTTTATTCATAGACAAGTTAGGTGTAAGACACACCACCAACTCGCGGGAAAACAGGAAAAGAGAGCAAAAGGCGCACCGCATATAGGCGGCACGCCAAAATCCCAAACCCTCTAATTATGTTGTCGGAGTATACGGCGAGAGACCAAAACAGAAAGGGCACTCCCAACAGTAAAACACAACAGAAGGTACTGCTATAGAATGCAAACCCCATGGCATACTGTAAAGCGTGAAAACGCAGCAAAGCCCCCCAACAAACACCTACATGACAGAGCTAAAAAATGCTGCTATAACAACTTATTCTAAATGTTTATTGACAGACTTTGTATTTCCCTTTTTAGTGGTTTTTAGTTTTCATGTTTGAAAAATATAATTATGCACTATGTGGCTCGACAACATATACAATAACAAAAGGTGTTCCCGTGACTGTTGTTGATTAAAGTCTAATATAGTCTAATAACGAATGAAAATAATTGCAAGAGAGCTTGCAATTTGTAAATTGTTGTGATCACAAGTTGGCATCCTCTCCCTCACAGACTGTCAAGTCTTGTTCAAATATATCTTCATGGAAAAAATGGAGCAACTCTATCGTGACTTCTAATTTCTAGCTTAATATTAGTAATGAATTAAATGTCAATGACAAACCTATCATTTTACATCTAACAAGTTTTAGTAACAGCATATAACAAGAATGTGTTTGGAACCTATCACTTTACATGTAGTACTTCTAATTTCTAATTTCTACTTTATTCCTTCAAACCTAGAATGTGTTTGGAATACACATAAATCACGTCGAAAGCTTAAGCTACATATTGATGATTCTAAAAATCGGCGTAAAAGAGCCAGAACTAGTAATAAGGGCCCAAAAACAGAACACAGATCACAGCTGATAATAAGGGGGAAACATATCATTTGATTCTACCACAACGACAAAGGAAACCCTAACAATTTTAAAACCCTAAAACAAACAATTGGAGAATCAATGGGATACCTTAGAGTGAGAGGTGAGAGTTGAGATTGAGAGAGATGGAGAGCTGCTGATGGTAGTTGAGATTGAAATTATAGAGAGGATGAAAAGAGAAGAGAGGGGCGTGCGTTTACAGGAAGGGAAAATGAAAGTCATGTTTGTGTGCTGCTGTGTTTTATCTAATATTAAAAAAACAAATAATAATAATAATGGGAAAAGCACGTGGAGCTATAGTCCCACATAGCTGCTATATGTATCCGCCCCTGGTCATTTACAATTACAATCAAGTTATAAATCCCCATATGAAAAAAATATACAGGCTTTAAATTAACATAAACAGTTAAACATATACCGCATTCAACTAGAATGAGTATTTGACATAGTGGAAAACAAAGAACTGTATGGAGATAATTCAATGTGTGAACCCACCCTAATCAATTATAGAAGAGAAAGAAAGAAAAATTCAATACATCCTCTTATTGGAACGAACATCGTGATTATTAATTATTTCTATAAACATATTTAAAAAAGTATAAGGCTAAATATTTGGTTAGTATGACTGTAAGTATAACTCAGTTGGTAGCTACCAGCTACCAAGGACATTATTTGCATGGACTGGACTGGAGTTCGAATCACACATTTCTAATTTTTCCGTATTTAAAACGTGTGAATCTTGCCGTCAGGCTACTTATCATAAAAACAAAAGCAGGTTTCAAAGTGAATACTAAACTCATGCATACAGTCCGCAGAAAACAAGCGTAGTTTGCTTATCTCCCTTCGCTAATTCACTTCTCTTGACTAGCTTGTGGCGGTAAAGTCCAAAGAAGGCTATATTATTAGTTAATTAATCATTCATTAATTAATAACATAAACATGGATAAACCAGCACATAAGCCAGCCCTGAAGAATTTGGGTCTGATTTGGTTTCGAATATGAAAAATTTGGGATTTGGCTTTGAAGATGAAAGTGTGAGTGTTGTTTGATTTGCTTTGATTTGAGTCATGTCTGGATGACAGATTTGGAATTTGTTCAAAGGGTTTTGGGTTTTTAGTTGTATTTGATGAAGAAGAGGAAGATGATTGAAGTTCTTCTGTGTTTGGTGGCAATGAGAGAGATAAATTTACTTTTATTTATTTTTTAATTATTTTATTTTAATAAATGATGTGTTGGATTTTGCATTTTATTTAAAATAAGAAAATTACACAGCTGGCATTTTGGAAGTTAGGTGGCGTGACAGATAGGCTTGACTAAGTCAAAATTGAGGTTTTGCAAAAGGGGGTAAACATGGGGTCACTTTTGCCATTTTTTTAATAGGGGGCCAAAATTGCTACTTTTGCAAACTTAAGAGGTAAAAAGTGCGTTTAAGCCTAAAATATAATATGTTAAATTTTTAAAGTATGCAATGCCCAATTTCTAATAAAATATTTCTATTTTAAAGACACAAGTTAGCGTGTTTTTCAATAAGATATGATTCCATTTCTAACCACCACTCCCCACTCCACTATCAATACTTCTATGTTTTTATAGAATTATCGTTTGGGCTTTTTTGTTCATAGTAACCTTAATGGTTCCATGTTTTAACATTTCTCTTTAAACGACTCGAAGTTGTATTTTAAAGTCAAAAGCTTCATTTTAAATTGACAAAAAATACTTTATTAATCCACCGATAAAGTGATGAAAATGGTTGAAGTGGTAACCAATGTTGCACTAACGGTTTTCATAAAGAATCCATTTGGGTTGGTAATGATAGTGTTGTCTAAGACCTATAAACATTCCTTTTAAGGTTTTGGGTTTCGGATTTGACTCTTTTCAATGTCAATTTAGATGAATTAATTTTACTTCTTAAAAAAAAAAAATTAAGAGTAAATATAAAATGATTTTGAGATATTTGCGATTAAATAAAAAAAAAAAAGATTAAAGTAAAATTTACAAAAGTATCCCTTAATTTGAATTGATTTAAAACGGTAAAAATAGCCACGTAAAATAGAAAGGTTGCAAATCTTATATAAGAGAAAAGGTCTCTTTCTACATACTTTCTCTGTCTCATATTTAGTGACACAATTGACTATGTCACACACACCAATGCATAATTTTTATCTTTAATACCTTTAATTATCTATTAGAAAAAAATTATGAAAATTTAATATTTGGAAAATATTCATCGAGAAAAATCCAACATCTTATATGATATTATTTATCTTTGTATATTAGTAGAAAAATATGATCAAAGTATATCAGATCAATGATCCACATTGTCAATTAGAGTTTTTTTGTTTTTGTGGTGATCGGTTTTTGAACCCCGAACATTGCATATATTATGCATTGTCCATACCAACTGAGCTGAACTCACAAGTACTGTCAACTAGATCATCTAATATAGGACGGAGGAAGTATCATCCTTTAGATGACTTTTTATTGCATCAATGAGAAAACATTAACGAATGCCCCCAGATACTTTTTAAACACTTTAAATTGTAAGTTTTTAATGAAAAGTTGTATATTAAATACATTAAAAATAGTAATAGTTAACTTTTTAAAAGAATAATTTGCTAAATTTGAGATGATTAAAGAGTGTCCCCGAGACTTAACGAGATTCAGAATATTATTCGTATTCAAAACATGCTTCCCCCGGATAGATCCTCTTATGCCTTATTGGTGGGGTACGTACCTTATAAATAAAAGGCAAAAACATTCGCTTGAATGTAGTCGCAATTCTGTACAAGGTAAGTAATAAGTAACAAATACTCTTTACCCAAAACAAACCACAGTAAGCTCCTGAATCTAACAATGGCTGTGAAAGAAATTCGTACTCCTCCGTTAACCTCCAACTCCGATCCACCTCCTATATTTAACGGAGACACAAGGTTCTTCTTCCTCCGTTATTTTTTCTATCAAATTGTCATGTTGTTCATCTATGTAACAATTATTTTATTTCTATATTTGGACATCTTCTTTTAGGTTGTACATCAGTTATGTTTGTCCCTACGCACAACGTGCATGGATCGCTAGAAACTATAAGGTTTGTCTTGTCTTTGTCTTGCTCCTCTTTGTTTATTGTTTTATATTCTGCACGAATACACAAATCTATTTTATTTTAATCAAACCTTGAAGATAAGTCTCTAAGGTTTCTGATAGGTCCTCTAAGTTTCAAGTTTGTATTAGATAGGTCCTTTATATTTATAAGGTTTCTGATAGTTTCTTTAAGTTTCGAGTTTGTTTCATATAAGTCCTTTTTAAGTCCTTTTTGTGATAGAGAAATAGTTGAATAGAAATGACTTATCTGAAACAAACTCGAAACTTAAAGAACCTATCTGAAACCTTATAAACTTAAAGGACCTATCCGAAACAAACTCGAAACTTAAATGATCTATCTAAAACCTTAGAAACTTAAAGGACTTATCCGAAACAAACGTGTAACTTAAAGGACCCAAGGAGGTAACTTAAAGAACCTATCCGAAACAAACGTGTAACTTAAAGGACTCAAGGAGATATTAGGCCCATTTTAAATTACAGATTTAGTTATCATTTCTTAACCTTAGTCTTGTTTTAATCAAATATGGATCAAGGCCAAGTTTTATAAATTAATTTTAGTTGATTTGGTTGGGTGCATATTTGAATTAACTAATATTCTTCTTAATTTCTATCAATCCGTTAATTGTTTTATTCTATGATTAATAGGTCATTGTTTTTTATGATTGATGACCAATGCAGGGACTACAAGACAAAATCAAATTGGTTCCTATTAACCTTCAAGACAGGCCTGCTTGGTATAAGGAGAAAGTCTACCCAGAAAACAAGGTCTGTTTAACTTGCTCATACAAGGAAATAAATTACTCGATGCTCATCCTAGTTTATCATTATTTTCTTCGTATGTTATAGGTGCCATCGTTGGAGCACAACGGGAAGGTCCTGGGAGAAAGTCTCGATTTGATCAGTTACATAGATGTCAACTTTGAAGGGCCATCTCTAGTTCCCAGTGTGAGAAAGCACTCTCCCGCACCCCCAAAAAAAATCGATCATTTCAGTGGACACAGTTTTAAGATTTTGTTTTTCAGGATCCTGCAAAGAAAGAGTTTGGTGATCAGTTGATTTCTCATGTTGATACATTCACCAAAGACCTGTACTCTTCATTGAAAGGAGATCCCATAAAACAAGCTGGTAAGGCTTTCAAGTTAATAAATAGAGGAATGGTATGTTATTCTAGTATGCGCAAAATGACCTTTCGAAATTCGTAATTTGAATCAGGTCCTGCCTTTGATTACTTGGAGAATGCTCTTGGTAAATTTGATGATGGACCATTCTTTCTTGGACAATTCAGCTGGGTAAGTTGAAATTAAGAGACTTGCCATTTTTCTTTTCTGTTGGTAGCATTTTAAGCATATTACTTGTCGACACAAAAGAAATTCTTGCAAATGTTTACTAAAGCATGTGATGGTCTGTCTGATGGATTGTGGAGTAAAGTAACAAAATACTCACAAAACCAGTGTAAATATAATCATCCATGGCTAGTTTTTCTCTTATGTATAAATTGTTATTGGTTGTGATGATTAGGTGGATATTGCTTATATTCCATTTGTTGAAAGATTCCATATAGTCTTTTCTGAGGTGTTCAAGCATGATATAACAGAAGGAAGGCCTAAACTTGCAGCATGGATTGAGGTACAGTTGAAACAGTTGTCTCTAAAATTGCAGTTTTCCATAATTGCTTTCGTTTATGAATTGATTACAAATCAAGGTCATCAATCCGAACTTGAGGAAAACATTATCTGTTCAGCAAATGGAAACGGAAATGGTCCACTCAAAGCGGTCCTCAAGCTTTTGACAAGAGACCTTACCATTACCTCCGATGTATTGCTAACACGAGATATATTTGTGAAAAATGTTTCTTTGGCAGGAGCTTAACAAGATTGATGCTTATCCACAGACAAGGGCTGATCAAAATGAAATTGTTGATATTTTCAAGAAACGCTTTCTGGTAATATTATACTAAATATTAACACGTATATCATGATTGATTTTGAATAATTGTGATTGTTTTCTGCCTATTGTATTTGCCACTTTTTAAACTTACAAAGTTCTAACTTGCAGGCTCAACAGTGAAAATTGGGTTGCAGTGGCACCCTTTGAGATGTAGACTGCTGCCAATAAAGTATCATTCAGTGTTTATGTGATGCTTCTAAATTCAAATGTTGTTTGTTTGTCTGCTAAAGTTGCAAATAGTTTGAATGTGATGTCAATAATTTTACCAGCTAGCTTGTTTGATGTATTCTGATGATGTTTATGTACTAAATTGTGATACTAATTACCACTGCATTGTATAAATAATGTCTAATCGTCATGATGATGCTTTCCCATGGTGATGGATGGTGAAAAATCTATATACTAAATCTAGCTAATATTTGGAAACATGGTTATGAGTTTTGTGCTCCTCCTACACTAGAAAAGAGAAATGTCATTACTCCTTCTAAAATGTTGTATTGGAATATCGTATAGAGGAAATTACAAGTATAGAGAGAAAATGAATCAACATTGTATTGAATGATTACAAAGGAAAGAATTACAAGTATATATACACAGTGTGTGTAAAGGAGAAATCTCTAACTAACTGTAACAACCCTTAACAAATCATAACTAACTATAACTAGAGTTAGTTTAACAGTTAAGTGTGGTTCTAATGTACAAAAGACAGCTGCCTTGCATATCAAGTAACTATGTTAAGGCTTAGTATCTAATAACTTACTACCTTCTACTACAAATGGTTCAACAAACTCATCCGGCAACTGATTTACCGTTGCTAGCAATTGTTTATCACATGAGCCTTATTGAGAATCTTTAATTATAAATTTTTTAACAATTCATTTTTATGTTTTTAAGTGAGGCAAGTAAAATTTAGGATAGTCGACTTTGATTTGAATGAGAGACTTCACCACTAACTTCCAAATAAATACCAATTTTCTCTTCAATACTACTATCTCATATTCCCTCTCCTAATTTTACACTTCCGAATGCATAATATTTTTTTTTTTATTGTTCTGTCACCAAAAAAAATTCACAAATCCCCTAATTTTGAATCCTCAAGCATTCTTCTATTCCGAACTCATCACTTCTCAAGCATTCCATAAAGCATTCTTCTATTCCGAACTCATCACTTCTCTTCCTCATCCTCCTAATTTTGACTCTGACCCTGATAATCTTGCCCTAATCCCCAAATCATTCCATAAAGATTATCATCAAGATCGTGTTTCGCTTGTTCCTCCTTCTACAACTAGCAAGATGCTGGGACGACGTGAACGCATTCTTCCACCGTCTGGCCAAGCAAAAAAGCGAAGACTCACGAAAAGGTACCACCACCATTCCCATGGGCAACTTCAAAATGCGCAACCGTGCACACACTGGACCACTTGTTATTTGATTTGAAATTGAAGACTATCTCTGGAACTCTTGAATGCAAATTCTGTAAGTTTCAACAAGACATTCAGATTGATTTGGTTGAGAATTTTGAGAAAGTGACAAGGTTCATAGAGGAAAGAAGGAACGAGATGTTTGAACGTGCACCAGGTGAATGGATGAATCCAGTGATACCAACCTGCGAGAGTTGTGGAAAAGAGAAAGCAATGCATCCATTGATAACAAAGAAGAGAAATATAAATTGGTTGTTCTTGCTGTTGAGTCAAATGATAGGGTGCAGCAAGCTTGTTCATTTGAAGTATTTCTGCAAACATGCAGATATACACAGAACAGATGCCAAAAATAGATTGATATATTCAACTTATTTTGGTTTATGCAAACAGCTCCAACCAAACGCACCCTTCCTTTCATAGAGTACTACGAATTCATTATCTTTTGTTTTTAGAATTTGTTTGTTCGGTTTGATCTTGAATTCTTGATTTGGATCAGTATCTCTGGACGCTTGATAGTGGCGGTTTATTTGTTTTCTTCCTCATGTTAGGTTTGTTATGTAATAATCCCTAGTTCATAGCAAACCAATTACACAACAAACACATGTTAAATGTGTTCTCTAAAATCCAACAAAAAAAAATTGTTTTCTAACATGGTTGGATTGAACTGAAGCTTTTATTTGTATCTCGTAACATTTTAGGATAGGATCGGGTTCAAATCGGGTCGTTTAATCACGTAAGGGATACTTCATGGGCAATGACACATTCCTATTATCCACTCCAAATGTTCAATCAACCCAATTGTTAGAGATTTGGTTTGTTGCACTTACACCGCTGATAGATTATTTACAATATATATTAGGATTTTTCTCTCTAAGTGAGGTAATCTAATTTGGGGTACTATGAGACATTAAATGTAGACATTTCTATCAATAGCGATTTGATATCTTGATTTGCCACAATTGTGGGAGACTAACCCCTCCGTTAGACTAAACCAATGTTGCTTGCTAGGGTTATTTTTTTAAAATTGTTTTATTAGCATGTAAATTGAGATAAGTAAATTATGTTGTGAAACAAAACAACAATAACCAAAAGCAAAAAAGTCATGGATTTCCCAACTCATCCATCATTCTACTTATTTTGACTCCCATCCTGATATAATTCTTAAATTAGTCTATCAAATTATCATCAAGAACAAAATCATGTTTTTGATCTTTCTCAACCGTCTAATAATTCTATTACCAAACGTCAAAGTATTCTACCAATACTGTCTAGCTCCGTGAAAAAGAGAAGACTAAGGAGCCCTGTGAAGACTAAAGAGAAGACTAAAATTTGGAAATGAATAATAATTATTTGTAGTAATAATATTATAAAAAAAATAAAAGTTTGACCCATGGAACTTTCTCTAAATGACATGGATTAAATGATGGGGACCTCATTACTCACACTCTCATTCTTTTTTTCTTTTTTTTTTCAAACTCACACTCTCATTCTATTGATCTCTAGAAGGACATTTTGAAAAATAACACTTTAATTAATATTTAGTTTAGCTTAATCTTTTAAGTGGGGACAATTTTGTCTTTGAACATGATAACAGTATAGTGTAGTGTATTACTGATGTTCAAATTTAAAGATATAACAAACCACCGATCCTCTCAAAACAAAAAAACCGATATAGAAGAGTGTGGTTTATCTTTTTTTTTTTTTTTTTTTTGTTACAATCTCTGTATAAATATATCATCCCATTACTCATTCACAGCATACATACAAACTCTACTTTCACTTTCTTCCCACCCCAACTCATTATTAGCAATAACTCAAACATGATGAATCATTGTGATCATGATGATGATGCTCCTCCTCATCATTACATTATCGATGCATCATCATCTTCTGTTGATACACAAACAATCTTGAATTTAAAGAAGATGAAGAAGTATGTCGATGCATCATGGCTCACACTCTCACCGCCATCTTCATCACCACCATTAACACCCCCTAGGTCTTCACCATCATCATCACCCCCTAGGCCTCCACCATTTGAATTCACGCTATTAACACCCCCCACACGCCCTATTGATCCGAAAACATTCTTCTATTCCGAACTCATCACTTCTCTTCCTCATCCTCCTACTTTTGACTCTAACCCTAATAATCTTGCCCTAATTCCCAAATTACCATTCCACGATCATCAAGAACAAGAACAAGAACAAGAACAAGATCTTTCTCCTCCTACTACCAATAGTAAGGTGCTGGGACGGCGTCAAAGTATTCTACCAAAGCACCAGCCTGTGAAAAAGAGACGACTAAGTAAGAGCGCGACCGTGTCACCGCCATTCCCGTGGGCCACTTCGAAACGTGCCGTTGTGCACACACTTGACCACTTGTTATCCGTATTGAAACTCAAGACTATCTCTGGAACTCTTGAGTGCAAAGACTGTAAGTTTCAACAAGACATTCAGTTTGATTTGGTTGAGAATTTTGAGAAAGTGACAAGGTTCATAGAGGGAAGAAGGAAAGAGATGTGTGATCGTGCACCTGATGAATGGATGAATCCAGTGATACCAAACTGTGAGAGTTGTGGAAAAGAGAAAGCAATGCATCCTATGATGACAAAGAAGAGAAATATAAATTGGTTGTTCTTGCTGTTGGGTCAAATGATAGGATGTTGCAAGCTTGATCAATTGAAGTATTTCTGCAAACATGCAGATATACACAGAACAGGTGCCAAAAATAGATTGGTTTTTTCAACTTATTTTGGTTTATGCAAACAACTCCAACCAAACACACCCTTCCTCCCATAGAGTACTACAAATTCAATATTTTGTTCTTTTTTTGGTTTGATCTTGACCAGTACAGTATCTCTGATATATGTTATGTGAAGGGTTTTTCCTTAGAAAATTTCAAGTATTTTGTGTTGGTGTGTATTTAAAATTTTCAATGAACATTATTACTCTATAATTTTGATGTTAACATGTAGTAATCAGTAGAATTTCTATTTGCTGTAAAAAAAAAAATATAATTACTATTTGAAATATCACAATGTGAATTGTTGTTATTTAGCGTAGAGAGTTGAACTTGTGACTGTCACTCCAACTCTATCAATTGTTGAATCCATGTTTTACACATTTCAATCGGTCGAACTTTTGGGAGGAAGGAACCGGACTGTTTAATCAAAATTTGTGAGAGATAAAAAGATTCAAAACAGAGTAATACAATACAAGTATGTTGCCTATTCCTAAGGAAATCGAACGCAGGCTGGAGTGAGAGATACAACGTAACGAATATATCCTTATCTAGGTTTTTTTTTTAATCATGGTGATTTTTTTTAATAAACAATGATGATGATGATTCTAAACAAATTGGCAAATGTAGATATCCAAATTGGCTACGAATGAAGCTTAGCTCATTGGTTGGACTTAAGGAGTACTATTATGGAGAGATGAAGTTTTTGAAAAAAAAAAGACAAAGTGTATCACTTATGAAAAATAAAATTACTCTTCAACAAATAAAACATTTTTAGAAAAAGAGGAAATGCCATCTTAGCTCTAAATAGAAATTTGAGCAGTTGTCCCTGTGAGTTAACCAGTTGGTAGAGACAAATGCATAATATATGCAGTGGTCGGAGTTCAAACCCCAGACCAAAAAGAAATTGGAGCAGTTTTGAGCACTAAAAAGTACAATCAGAATTCCACAAGGTTTTTTTCACTGCCAACGACACCATTTGAGATTCAGACTATTGCCAATAAAGAGTCGTTCGTATTTATGGATGCTTTTTCAGTCAAATTTTGGTTTGTTTCTTTGCTGCAGATAGTTTGAATATGATGTCAATAATTTTACCAGCTAGTTTGATTTATTAATGTAGCAAATTGTGATACCAATTACCACATACTGTCTAAAAGAATGATGCTTTGCCATGGTGATAGATGACGAAAATATCCATCTTTCTATAGTAAAATTATCTAATGACTGGGAACATGGCTATGAGTTTTGAGCGCCTCATAGACTAGAACATAGAAATGTCAGTACTCCTAAAATGTTGTTGTATTTGGATCAATTTCGATGTCAATTGTGACAGGAATGTGACTTTCCACCTTTTCACCATTGCAATCACAAAATGAGCTCTTGATTTTTGCTTCACAATTTCACCACGCACATTTTTGCTTCAATTTCAGTGTGATTGGATGCTGCAAAGCATTTCAATGTATTTCTGCAAACACTAAAACATTCACAAATTTATTGGCTCAGGGATAAAGATATTTTGGTTTATGTAACTAATTTCGGTTTGTGCAAACTACAATTACCACGAGGACCCTTCAATCACTAGAAAATATGTTAAATTTTTTCCTGTTATTGATTATTGTTAATGTTGACCTGTTTTCTCTCTGTTTTTACTTGCATGTTTCTTGAATTGCTAATTTGTTCTTAGTAAGCAAGATTCAAAATCAATATTGCTATTATTTTCTGTAAAATAATATTTTTATTGATTTCATTTCGATCAAAGAAGCATTTGTCACAGTGTAAATCAATTGCTAATTCTTCTAATGCAAAAGTAATCAAAAACCACAGAATAATTTTAACACTTATGTCACTAAATTTGTAATTCCTACTACATATCAACCATGATGCATTTGTATCAGATAAAATGCATTTTTTTACTCACTAGAACACTGACAGTGTACAATTTACGAATCCATAGCCAAAACAGAACACCCTTCAAAGATTAAGTGTACATTGTTTTTATTTTTTAAAGTGCATTATGTATTATGCTATCGCCCTTTATTTATAAAGAGTATTATGTTATCGGCCTATATTTCCAAAAAAAAATGAAATGATAATATATAGGTCGAATAAAGAGATCCAAAAAAGAAACATTCACAGTAATTACAAAAAATAAAATAAAATTACAAAGACAACATATTCAGCAATCGATTTGGGAACATTGAAACTGCATAACTTCTTTGATTGAAGACACTAACAAGCATTGAACTCTGTCTTGATTTGTACATGGTTAGATACTCACTCGGTAACAAAACATGAGAAAGAATTGTGTCGCAAAATAGATATTTCTCTTACACAATTTTCACTCATATTTCATTATAGAGAGAGTACGTACAAGTTGATTGAGTTGCAGGTCGATCCTATCAATCCAAGGTGTATTAAGACTGCATTTGAAAAGATAAGATATATAAAAAAAATTATATATATATGTAAGTCATGGATAAGTTGAAAATAATAAGAGATGTGCCTAATCTACTCAGCGAGAGCATACAATTTCAAACTCATCGATTAATCTCGTATTTGCAGACGTATTATGCAAATCATCATTGCAGAATACACACACCTCAAAGTTAAAACCAAAACACAATTATTTGATCTAAATCAGATTAAAATTAAAATCTAACTAACTATTCAAATAAAATTTCAATCAAAACAATAGAGAACAGTTAAAAATATCAAAATGATGAAAAATATTTTGAAGAATATAAAAGGCATCAGATAATAAGCGGAGTTGTATTCCACACGGTGAATTCGGTGTGTAGGATAAGATTTCTTCATCATATGCCAAATTAAACAATAAAACGTATAAAGAAAAATTGAACTGTGAAGCCAAAAAAAAAAAAACAGAGTTATATGAAAGGGATCGTCGTTCTGCCATAAGAGATAGCTTGAAACCCTAATCGGCGATTGTGAGGAGAGAGCTGTTGCAATGCCTTGTATTTATAGCTATGATGCTCCAATACATACCCTTTCTTGGGTTTAATTTTGCCCTAAAGCCCATAGAAACTGAAGCTTTATTGGGCTTTAGGCCCAATCTCGTGGGCTTGAAAAACTTGTAAAACGATAGGAAAACTGCTGAAGAGGCTCCCTTCATTGTGTTAAAATCAATGAAAATACATATCGAAAAGGAAGAAAAAACATCAATGGGAAGATATGTTCCAATAGATTGATGCTGTAAATAATTTCGAGAATGATATGGTTAAAAAAGAATTACTTTGTAACTACAGAGTCTGAAATATTTTGTTACGTAATCTAAAATATTATCGTATTTGATCTGAAATATTTTAGTACTTGATCTTAAATATTTTAGCACTCAATCAAATATATTTTGGAACTCAATATAATATATTTGATATTAGTTATAATATGCGAGTTACTTATTCTCAAAGTTTCTCATAAATTACTTGTGTATTTTCTCTCTAAATACCTGACATGCATGTTTGATAGTACTTGGTCGAATGAGTGAAGAATAGATGGCTCTAATATGAAAGAAAAACAAAATTTTCAAATAAAATCAGAATTTTGAATTGAGACTGAGTTTATTATTTCCGTAAAATATTTTCATTGTAGTTTTTGCCTATAGGATCCGGAAAAGAGCTGGCCTAAGGTATCGTCACTAATTAGGCTAAACATCATGATGGTTCTTTCATCAACTTTAAAATTTAAATTTTAAACCTAAAACATCGTTCAGTTTAATTCTAGAGAACTCCTTATTTTTATCATATTATTGTTTTTTTTATAATCAGATATTTTCTACGCGCAATTATAAAGGCTCATCCCTGGAAACTGGTAGGACCATAATAGATGACAGAACTCTCCCTTAGAAAATTCAACACTAAAAAAGGTAAATTCAAAGGGAACAAACACAATTTTAAATTTTTTATGGCTTGTTCCTTCATTAAATGTTGGTTGCTGCTTCTGAACTGCGGAAATAACCACAATAGCTAGCCTAAAATTGAGGGTGCAAGCTGCGGTATCAATTTAATAGGAGAAAACTGATATAGCAAAACAACACTGATATTTCAGCCCATTACAAAGGGTGCAAGCAGCAGCAGCAATTCTAGTTTGCTTAGGGTAAGTTTGCATATCGTTTGTTACCAGACAAAAAATGGGTGAACCGTGCACTAAACAAATCCCTGCGTCATAGCTAAACTACACTCACATGACCACACTCCCATCATTGCGACAACAAAGTATTTTCTCTCTGGATGGGATAGGTTACATGAATCAATCAACACCACAATACCCTATCATGCATTGAAGATCATAGATATAGAGATCACTTGTAACTAAATCTAAATCTCTCTTGATAATTTGGGCTCCAATTTTCCTTGTCATCCCATTCACCTCATAACCCTGTAGTAATGCACGTAAAATGTGCCAATACAACCTTAATAAGTGACTTGCTATGATTTTCCTTGTCTTGTGTATTGGCTTTAATCATCTGTCGCATGATTTTAATCTCAGCAACAAGAAGATTACTTGTCAAGTATTAAAAATTGACTAATACCTCAAAATAGTCCTTGAATTTTCACAAATCGGTCAATTTCGTCCCTGAATTTTTCGAAATATCAAATTAATCCCTGAATTTTACAGACGTCCATCAAATCAGTCCCTCCGTCCAAAAGGGCCGTTAGTAGTGATGATGTGGCTTCTTGCATGCTTTGCTGTCCTGTACACGTGTCAGCAAGTCAGCCACGTGTACAAGGACTAAATTGATGGAAATTGGCAAAATTCGAGATTTAACATTTCAGTCATTTTTTTCATGTGTTTCCAAATATACCCTTCTATTACCATTGTCTTTCATCCTCACATTTTCACTCAGAAGCATCAAACAAGTCCCTAACCTTTCACCTTCCCGCCTAAACTGTCACCCTCTTCAATTCACCAAAATCATCATCATCACCGGCGATCATCCTTGAAAAAGTTTCGGTTTTGAAGTCAGATTTCGTGGTTTGTCAAGGTAACGCCATTCAACTTCGTTTTCCATTCACTCTTGTTCGTTTCTCCCTGTTTTGTATCCGTTTTTTGTGATTTTCGCTTTTAGTTTTAGGCTTTACGGCTGAAGAAATTAGGTGTTATGTCATGAGAAAGATGAGTCAGAACAAAATAAAACTAGATGGGAGAGCTGGACCTTTGTGTCCTTGGCAGCAAAGCAGGCTAGAGAAAGAGAAGATTGCAAGCCACAACTGGACACTCCTATGGAGTGGTGATAATGCAAGGCAAAGGTATCAGATTGAAAACAACTGCAGAATCAAGGATCAAATTGATATCTGTTATGAAAATTCAAGGACCTATTTGATGATATTTTCACTAATTTGAGGATCGAAATGATGGATACGCATATAATTCAAGGACCAATTTGATTGAATTTTTTCTCTATCAACCTTGCATTTCTTCCATGACCAACACCATTGTTTTTAAAATAGAGGAGAACTAGGTTTAACATAAATTACGAACACCGAATCTACAAGGCAGACCACTTGATTTATGAATTTCGAATTTAATTAAAAAAATTAGGGTTCTAAGTTTTTGAATTGGGGAAGAAATTTGACATCAATTCATGGAAGAAATTTTGAGGATTTTGACCTCTATGTAAGGAATTATAACATTAGGGTTCCAAATTTATATATTTGGGGAAGAAATAGTTGTTAATGAAGAAGAGGAGAAAGAGCCGTTACTCACAAAGAAGAGAAAGAGCCGTTGCAAATTTTCCGAAAATCCATCAATTTGGTCCTTGAAAATTTTCTGAAAATCAATCAAATTGGTCCCTGCTTGCGTGGCATCTGACGTGGTAAGCTTCGTCAGAGGTTAACGTTACACGTCACCTCCGTTAACAGACCAACTTAACGGAGGGACTGATTTGATTGACATTTTGTAAATTCAGGGACTAATTTGATATTTCGAAAAATTCAGGGACGATATTGGCCGATTTGTGAAAATTCAAGGACTATTTTGAGGTATTAGTCATTAAAAATTTCATAAAACATACCTAAATTTTTTACTAATACTTCCACTGTAAAATAAAATATCAGTAGAGTAGAATCCGAAGAAAAGGCAAAATGGCAACACTCCAAATCAAATAACAGCATAAAGATATTTTAAATTTTTTGGGTTAAAGAGTATCAAATACATAAGGGTAAAAAAAGTGTACTAGCTACCCAACACAGGCACCACATAAACTGAGAAACTTGATATGATGTTGTCCAGATCGGGATTTTGAACAAATGTTTGCAACCACAATTTGCAACTGTCAAGGTTTTCTGGTCTACACAATTGTATTGCAGCAACAAGTTCATCAATCACATTTATCCGCAATATCAAAGATCGCTATGTAAACCCTGACCGCAATTTAAAACTTTGGTCTAGATCACGAGGGACTATCTAGAATCACCTCGGAAAATGAAATAGCATCAAGCAAACGATTGGAAAGATACCGTTGACCACATAACGCAATTGATCAAATAGACGATACAGGACATATTACACCATCCCATCCATGAAAGTGCAATTTGACTGACATGCTTTTTCAATTTTTAAGCTTCATGTGAGAAATTAAACAAGACCAGACATAATAAACGAGGGGAAAAAGATCCCAAAGGCACCGATATGAAATTTCCATGTTAATAAAATACATGCAGCAGTCATCTAGATCTACATCTACAGACTCATCAAATACAAAGAATTAGCAGGATTACAAGTTACAAGCAATTAATAAGATTGAACTCGGCTTAAAGGTACAAGTTCCACGGGTATTGTCACAAATTCATACTATAGTTGTGAAACAATCAGTACGCCAAGACCCTATTGACCATAATATACCAAGACAACATCTAAGGCTTACATGATAACTATTCATTTTAATTCATTTTCTCTTTTTTCTCTTGGCCTGGCTCAATTCTCAGTCCGTTTAACCCAAATTCACTCAATTAGTAATCATATATTGTATATCGATTTTTAGGTTTGTTTTCACGAGAAAATATTAAAAAGTATTACAGCAATCATCTATATGGCTAATTGGCTATACTCTTCAAGTTCTCAAAAGATAGGAAGAAAACCTACTTAAAAGAAGGAAATGTAGCTGAAGTTAGAATCCAAATAAAACTTAGCACCTTAAAATATTAAAAACAGAAACAATGCATAGTTTGATTTTTCAGGATCAAAATAGCTTCTATCCATCAAAATGCACAAGAAGATTTTATTTAACAAACTTTATGTAGCCAGTCTTGGTTAGTGGGCTAGTGGCCGACTGCCAAAGCACTACTACTATAGCAGTATAGCAGCTAGCACTTCAGCCGCTACATCAAGAAACAAGAAAAGAAATGTATATGTTACACATATAAAAGCTCAAAAATAGAAGAATACACAAATTTAATGACATATTTATAACTAATAATCAAATTCATTATTATCAATTTTCAAACCCAATTACTGTCATCAATAGTGGATTGCAGAAAATAGCAGAAAGCCAAAAATCCACTATGTGAAATAGCAGATAGCGTTGCAGGCAAATAACAGACGCCATGTAACAGTTGAAATAAGTTAATTATAAATATAAAAAAGATACACTTCTTGCAAATAAAAAAGGGAATCGAGGCAAAGCATAGCTTACCTATTTAAAGATTTCCGCATTATCCTGAATATAGGAAAAATACTCGCCGACACTTCAGTTTTTCTATCGTACAAACAAGTAATGTTTAGCACATATGCAGATTCTTCTGTTTTTTTGCCGGTAGCAAAAACTAGAATAGCGGCCGATAATTTCCCTAATAAACAAACTATGATAGCATCATAATTCTCATAGCAGATTCATCAAAATCCGCTATGCTATAGAGCCGCTATTTGACAACACTGCCCAATATAAAGCAAATTAGTTTTAGCCTCCAAGGTTAAAACAGCTCATCTAAGCATTTAAAATAGATACAATGGCACCAGAGAGTCTCAAAACGGGCTGCTGGCGAGTCAAACAAAGAGGAGGGGAGACAAAACCATTAAGGGTTTGGGGAAGAAATGAAGCCGTTTTGGAGGAGAAGAAATGAGATGATCATAAAGCCCCGTTACATTGACATTTAAACTTAGAATGAAAAGACAAAGAAGTCCAAAAAACAGCAGGAACGACCATAAGTCGGGAGCAGTGGCGGAACTTGACCGGTATTTTGAAGGGGCCAACTATAAATAATATTTGTTACATTTTATATAAATAACAAAGTTTTTATGTTGGTGTAGTGGTATATGATCCTTTCATTTTAACACAAGAACGAGGTTCAAACCCTGCCTATTGCATTTTTTTTTCCGAAGTAATACACTGGAAACAAAAAAATGACACATATCTGGATCGATCTCAGAACCTCTAGGTCAGAAATTTAATCTTACTACTGCACCACTATATACATTCGATGTATGTGTGAAAAACTAGTCATGTATAGCTAAACTATTGATCCCTGGTTGGGGTCATTTTCGAGTTTTCACCAGAGCTTCAACATAGAGGCCAAAATTTGCAGCGCTACAGAAGCTCCTCAAACCCGCAACACAATAGGCTTTAGCATAAAGCATAGGTGCTGTTGTGCTATGACGCGACAGCAGCAGCAACCAAATACATAGAAAAAACTCATAGTTACGGAAAGATTCTTTAAATATTTCTTTATCCACGGTTGTTATTATAGAAGTTCATCAAAGCTAGTTCTATATATATCCACAATAAAACCATCCAGCACTAATTTTAAACCACCGTTACTAAGACAAACAACTAAACTAATCACCTAAAACAGCACATTGATGACTATCCGAAAAAACATTCAACTAAAAACCATAGAGCACCAAAAGTACAATCGACAAAAACTCATATAAGGACCTCTAAGTAGAATCTTCTGCTCAGTCTCAACTCCTAGCACCAGCTTCTTCCCTCTCAAACTTCTGCACGGCAAAATTTGTACCATGGATGTTATCATCAAAATAGTCTCTATAAGGATGATTCTTCGGGACAAGCTTTCGAAACTGATCGAATTGCTTCTCCGCTTCATCTTTCTTTCTAAGCAAGGTATATATAATACCCTGACACAGATAAGGCCTAAAATCTCTCGGTTCTTCTTTCACCAAATCCTGATAAGCTTTAAGCGCCTCCGAAAAATTCCCTTCCATCAACTTAATCTGAGCAACCAATAACCTAAAATCCCTAACATCCGAAACCTTCTTCTGTTTCTTGCACAACTCCATTGCTTTTTCAACTCTCTTCGACAATCCTTTCAACGGTTCATCCGATTGTTCATCCGATTCCGAACTCGCCATCACAAGTCCGTGAAAAGCTTCAACTCGAAGTGGATCTTTCTTCAAAATCTCTTCAAACAATTTCTTAGCAGATTCATGGTCGTCGTTGTAGATATACATATTCGCCTTCAACAATTGCCACTCCATTTCTTCAGGTTCAATTTCAATCAAACGGTCTATAACACCAATCGCTTCATCAATTTTTCGTGCTTTGATTTTCACCTCCATCAAAGCACGTAGAGCTTCAGCATCGTTTGGATTTTCGGTCAATTTCTCTTGAATTACCTTCTCAGCATTTTCGGTCAATTTCTCTTGAATTACCTTCTCAGCTTCTTCCGCCTCCGTCGTATCATTTTCCGTTTCGGTGGTCGGAGGAGAGAGAGTGGCGGCGATGACGGGAGTGTGATGGAATCGCATGAAGAAGAAAGCGGTAGCGGCGACGACGATGCATGTGGTTTCAACGACGGGAGAGAAGAGAGAGGTTAGGGTTTTGAAAGGGTTTGGTGGAGTAGGGTTATTTTGGGGTTTTTGAAATGCGGTGTCGTTTTGGGAAGATGAGGATTTGATTGGTGGAAGCTTAAAGGAGGAGGGAGGGAGGAATTGTGGTGGTGGATGAGAACGGAAGGAGAGGGAGGGTGATAAGGGGAAAGATGGACGGTTGTGATTGAGTGAGAGGTTGGAGTGACGGAGGTTGGGTATGGAATTCATGGTGTGTTGAAGAAGAAAATGAAGAAGAGAAGAAAAACCTAAAACCCTCAATCTTTGAATGAATGATTAGTTAGGACTTATGACAGAAAGGGTATTCAAGGGAATCAAAATGACGATAGGGTGTATGGAAACTAATATGCTCCTGCTGTGGACCCCTTCAGATCTTGCATTTCCCAAGGTATATGCCTTTTTTTTTCCCTTGGCCTTCAACTTCAAAAACTAGCAAAAATCGTTACAAAATAGTTATAGAAACTCTTTGATTATGGACAAACTCATTGTCGATTTTCGTACTGAAAATTTAATTGAAATTTTTTAGTATTCTCAATAACCATATAATTTTCGTCAATACAAATATTCCAAATTTTTATTTTAATTTTCATAAAATATTTCTTCGATTTTTAATCTTCAAAAGAAATTTGGTCATCAGTTATGATATCTGCTTATTAATTTATGTGTATAGTTCAAAATTTTGAATAATTTTTTTCAATTATATTTAAAATATTATAAAAACATCTTTCAAAATAAATTAGATTTTTTTTAACGAAGTATGAGTTAATTATGAAATTTTATATTTTTGACGCTTAAAAATTCATATTGATCGAAAAAATCAATTTTTTTAAGAGGAATTCATATAATATTTTTAAATTATCTGAAAAAGACTAATTTAAAATTTTGAATGGTGTATGTGACCTTACTTTAAGTGTGGAAACATTTTATAAAAATAAAAAAGGAAAAGAAGTGTGGACATGAAACTTTTAAAAGACTAAAAGTCGAAGAAAGATTTTAGACGAACTAAAACAAAAAGTGAAATATTTTTATGGACCAAAAATATATTTAACCCAATTTAAAATTATTTGTCCAAATTAGAGTTTATTAGATTAGTTTCGATCTAGTACAGATCCAATCAATGACTTTAATGTTGTCAACATTGCAGATCCGAAGACATAACTATTCCAGAGATTTGAATATAATGATATGTGTAGACTTATGAACTTTGCTTATGAATGTTGTGAGTTTGTTTGTAAATTCGTCCTTTTTATTTTTAACAAATTTATATTGTATTAATATACTCTATCAATTTAAAAGAATAAATATTGTGTATTTTTAGTAAAAACAAAAACAATAACTTATCTCCTTGAACACTAACCTAGTTGGTCAGGCTAATGAGCCAAATTTAAATCACGACCAGAGTTACATTATTTACAACAAAAACAAATCTCTTGAATAGACAACTAAGATTGTCATTAGACATTGTAACAAAAAAAAAAAAATTGTCGTTAGATAGAATGATAAATATCATCCAAATAAATTCAAATGTCCTGAACATTCATTTTTTTATGAAAAAATTACAATATTTGTCCTTTAACTTAATTTCATTTAACATTTTTTCGTCCTTTTTTTTCTTTCATTTTAATCTCTTAATTTCAAAAAAAAAATTAAAAAGTAAGAACACAATAAGAGTATGAAAAAATTGTTAAGTTATCTCAAATTGATTGTGCAAATATAATTTATAAACAAGTCTAAAGAACAATGAGTCAAAGGGAGAGGGTGAATTTACTTTATGACTTAGTATTTTATCATTTCAATATTTTACAATAACTTAATATCTTATTTTACTTAATTTTAGATTTTAAATTAGCGAGTCTTTTAATTACATTTGGCAATTAACCAGCCATGTCTGCACAATTAACACTGTTAGATCACAATAACTAATTGACATAGGCACAAACGATTTTAAATATACACTTCTCTCTCTAGAGAGAGAAGTAAAATCCTTGAGTAAAAATAATACTCATCTTCAGGGGCGGATCTAGTAAGGAGTGAGGGTGTGCACTTGCACATCCTGAAGTTATGAAATTTACACCAATAATCCTGTTTTATTTCTATTTGCACACCCTGAGTTTTTAAGCTTGCACCTGACCAAGAGACTTTCTCACTTTATTGACGGTAAAACTTGCTTTCTGTCTTATTAATTTTATGTGATTTTGGGCTTGTTGGTCTTTATTTTACGTGACTCTGTTGTCTTTTCAAGAATGGCACGGTCTCTAACCTATTGTTTAGCTTACAAAGCCTTAGCCAATGAACTAGTATATCAAATTACATAATCTAGTTTATTTGATTAGTCTTTGAAAGGTTAAATAGCAGAATTTATAATTTTTCAAATTAATAACAATAATAATAATCTTTATTTATTAATTTTGTTAAGTCTAACCCTAATTTTTTTCCTCCATAATGCTTTTTAGGTTTGTAACAAATTTATCCTAAAATTTTGCCTCTCAAAATGCATCAAATATGTTTTTATTAATAGCAAAAATAAAAAAAAAAAGCCTAAACAAATTCATTCATAAATAGCAAAAAAAAAAATTTTTTTTTTTTAAAAAAAAAAGGCTAACCATATCGATAGACTTCTACATATATTTTTTTTCTTTTCTTCTTATTAATTTTAGTTTTTTTTTCAACTAATTTTCTTATTTTGTGTTCTACATTTTTTTTTGACAAAATATTTTGTACAATTATTTAATACTAAAACAAATGCATTGTTCCTATCCTCTTGCCTTTTTTTTTGTACACTTCTTTGATACTAAAAAAATGCATCTTTTTTTTTTTACAATATTTTATAGACTTATATAATACCCTAATTTCCATGATAACTTGGCTAAATATATCAAACCCTAAACTGTTTCTCTAAAAAAAACCTTAACCCCTAATTTTCCCCCTCCATAATGCTTTTTAGGTTTGCAACAAATCTATCTTAAAATTTTGCCTCTCAAAATGCATCAAATATGTTTTAATTAATAGCAAAAAAAAAGCTTAAACAAATCCATTCATAAATAGCAAAAATTTATAAAAAAAAAAAAGGCTAAACATATCGATAGACTTCTACATATATTTTTTTTCTTTTCTTCTTATTAATCTTAGTTTTTTTAACTAATATTCTTATTTTGTGTTCTACACTTTTTTTTGACAAAGTATTTTGTACAATTATTTAATACTAAGAAAATGCATCGTTCCTATCCTCTTCCTTTTTTTTATACACTTCTTTGACCTAAAAAAATGCATCTTTTTTTTGACAATATTTTGTAGACTTATATAATACCCTAATTTCCATCATAACTTGGCTATATATATTAAACCCTAAACCGTGTTTCTCTAAAAAAAACATTAACCCCCTAAGTTTTTCCCTCCATAATGCTTTTTAGGTTTGCAACAAATCCATCCTAAAATTTTGCCTCTCAAAATGCATCAAATATGTTTTTATTAATAGCAAAAATTTAAAAAAAAAAGGCTAAACATATCGACTTCTATATATATATATATATATATATATATATATATATATTTCTTTTTTTTTTCTTTTCTTCTTATTAATCTTAGTTTTTTTTTCAACTAATTTTCTTATTTTGTGTTCTACATTTTTTTTTTGACAAAATATTTTATACAATTATTTAATACTAAAAAAAATGCATTGTTCCTATCCTCTTGCCTTTTTTTTTTGTACACTTCTTTCATACTAAAAAAATGCATCTTTTTTTTTTTTACAATATTTTGTAGACTTATATAATACTCTAATTTCTATGATAACTTGGCCATATATACCAAACCCTAAACTGTGTTTCTCTAAAAAAAGCCTTAACCCCTAATTTTTTCCTCCATAATGCTTTTTAGGTTTGCAACAAATCTATCTTAAAATTTTGCCTCTCAAAATGCATCAAATATGTTTTTATTCATAGCAAAAAAAAAAGCCTAAACAATGATACCCTAATTTTCATGATAACTTGGCTATATATGTTGGACATGGTTTCAGATGAGGAGAAGGTTTATTTGAGTTATGATTCACCTATTCATCGTAACTTAAACGATGATCATATTGACAATGTTCATACACCTGAATTCCTCAACACCATCACTGCTTCTGGACTTCCTAATCACAAATTAAGGTTAAAGGTTGGTGTGCCAGTTATGTTGTTGAGAAATATAGATACACGATATGGATTATGCAATGGAACCAGATTGGTTATCACTAGGATGGGAAGATACGTCATTGAGGGGAGGGTCATTTCCGGAAGTAATGTTGGTGAACAGGTTTTTGTATCCAGGTTATCTATATCGATTTCAGATGTCAGGATTCCCTTTAAGTTTCAACGAAGACAATTCCCTTTGTCTGTATCATTTGCAATGACAATTAACAAAAGTCAAGGACATTCGCTTAAACATGTTGGTGTATATCTACCAACACCTGTAATTTTTGACAGACAGTTGTATGTTGCTGTTTCAAGAGTTACATCCAAAGAAGGACTAAAGATATTTGTCACGGATGAAGATGGTGAAGATACCAATGTGACTTCTAACGTCGTATATGATGAAGTATTTCGCAATCTGCGATGAAACAACATGCCAATTTACTAAAAATTTCATATTCTCTTACCGAATTATTGATAGGATTACCGAATTTTCTTTTATAATATTTTTCAGATTTTATACATTTTATGGAGCGTTTTATTTTGTCTATTCTGGATTATCATCTGTTATTTTTTCACCATTACCAATTATATATTGCATTTTATTATCCGTATGTCATTTCTTTAGCAATAAACCCGTGCGGGCACGGGTCCAGTTTCTAGTAATAATAATAGTTTAATTGCGACGCAATACCGGTGTTGTAAAATACACCGTCATCCAATTAGACCTCATTATCTAGTCATATAAGCCTTATTTTGCAACCATCTTTTAAATTTAATTATCGTATACTCTATTGTTATTGTCATTGGACATCCTTATTTATTAATTTTGTTAAGTCTTAACCTAATTTTTTCTCTCCACTAATTCCTTGCCAGGTTTCCAACGACTCTATCCTAAAATTTTGACTCTAAATTTGCATCCTTATTTATTAATTTTGTTAAGTCTTAATCTAATTTTTTTCCCTTCACTAATCCCTTACCAGGTTTACAACAACTCTATCCTAAAATTTTGACTCTAGATTTGCATCATATATGTTTTTAATTTCTCTCTTTAATAACCGTAAATATTTTTCAAAGAAAAATTTAATAGATATCTTAATCCTTATCCTTGTTATTTATTAATTTTATTAGGTATGCAACAACTGAACCTATTGTTTCTGTAATTTTTTTTTGACAAGTTGTTGTACACTTATTTAATACATTTACAAACAGGATACCCTAATTTTCTTGCAAACTCGGTTACCCTAAATAATTTGTTAGGAACCATGAACTGCATTAATTTTTTATGTTTAACTATAAAAGTAATAAATAAAATTGATCCGTGCAACAATATAATTTTGTATTCTTTTTTATCTTTTTTCTTTGTTATTTTTTTATTATCATTTGATTGTAATATTGTATCTCTAGTAATCTAATTTGCGTTTATTGATCGACTCATGATCTTACGGGTTAAAGATTATTTATTTGTTTCTATTATAGTCAAGAAGACTCATGCGTCGTACATGTCAAAAGTCTAATTAGTGTAAAATTAGTTAACATCAACGATGTCTATTATTTTTTTCTCTAATAATAATAAAATTGATAAATTTTATGCTATTATTTAAAAAAAATCTAGTTATTGAATTGGTAAAACAGAGAAAATTGAAATTTTGTGATTTAAATGGATGATTAAATTGAAAGGAAAAATGATTATATCAAAATTTAGTAGAGTGTGTATATACACATATATTATAAAAGTTATTAACGAATTTTGTACAAAAAAAAAATATTAATGAATTAAAAAAATTTACACCCCTGATCCAGGGTCGTGGATACGCCTCTGCTGGTCTTCCATACAAGATACATGAATTATACTCTTTTAAGATTTTAGCATGGATTAGACTTTAATATATCTTAACACAAATAAATATTTTCAGATATTTAATAACATTGAATCCCCATTTAAGAAAATGATTCATTTCTTTACAATTTTTTATGTCAATAATAATTAAATTTGAATATTTTATCATAAATTTATAATGTAAAATTCATTTTTTTTAAATAGTCTTGTTTGAGTTTTCCAATATTTTCATTTCACTTTTTATAAAAAGATTATATTGAACTAGACACAAAATACTCCTTTTTTTCACACTTTAGATTTTTGTTGCTAGATTATCAAATGAAAAATAATATTGAGCGAGGAAACTGCAAATTTTAACAAAAAAAAAAGGAGAGAATAGTGTAATTTAAGATTATCTCAATTCGATTTGAGAAGTTTATCTCAATTCTCAAGGGAGAGATGTGTAACATTTTCTAGTATATTAAAATAAGCTATGAAAGTAGTGTAATTATTTTATTTTATTTTTGGTCAGGAAAAGTAGTCTAATTTAAATAGGTCGTAGAGGAATATAATATATTTAGTTGAAAGTTAATAGAGTCAAGACGTGTTTAGGAGCAATTTATAGAGTGAAAACCAATTTGAAGATTTATTAAATAAAACAAAACCAATAAGAAGAGTTTTTTTTTTCTTTTCTTTTAAGAGTGAAAAATGCAAGCAACAAATTATTAGAATAAATAAAATATCAACTTCTTGTTCGGGTTTAAACCAAGACTTTCAACTTCTTTACTCTCAGTTTAAACTAGTTGAATTACCTTTTCTCGCAGACTGTCGTATAGAGTGCTACTGATTGCAACTTTTTTAATGACACAATATATGCTTATTTCAGAAAATGAATAAATAAAATCACATGATTTTATCTCAAACCACTATTTTTTTTGTCCTTGTTTAATTTTTAATCATTCTCTAAACACAAGTCCTAGAGATGCTTGCCTTGTTAATTGTTTAGTTTCGTGAATTGATTCCAGCAACGTTGAAGAAAAGAGCAAAAAGGACGCAACTTTTTCCCGTACCATAGCACAAATTATGGTATGTTTAAACGTGAAAAAATATGAATAAATGAACTCAAGTCGTAAGTGATCAGCTGAAGTGACCCGAACGGCAAATCGTTGATAGCATAATCAAAATCACGTTTGATTATTTTCTTTATAAAGGAGTACGAATGCGACCTCGACAGAGATTTGATTCCATGCAAAGACAAAAATTCCCACCAAATAGCAATGGTCCAATATGCACCAATGAACCCACATTTTATTAGTAAACCAAATCCACTGCAAGGACACAGTAAAGACAAAATAACCTATATGGAGACACAAATCCATGTTTACATATTGAGAGAAATGTTCTCCAAGAGAAGATAAAATTTTAAAGATAAACTTCAAGGTAGGTGTGATCTCACTATCTCACTCTGGATTTTATTCATTGCTTTGTTATCAATATCAATTAATGGTAATTTTTACATATTTATACATGTTAAAAATTAATAAGTGTGGACTTCACATCATATAGGAGATAAAAAATTGAACAATTTTATTACATGAAATAAAACAAAACAAGATCAAATAAATTTTTATTTATATGTACATCGAGCCTAACACACATGCTTTTACAATTTTATTCAGTATAACACATGTATTCCATGTCACACTCTCGCAGTCACTGTAGAGTGCTGAATTCAACTTTCTATACTACCTTGTGACAAATCAAATGAAGCCATCTATGCCGCTCATATAATGATATGACGATGTTGCTCTTTGGTCCAATATTGTTTAGTCCGTGTCACAGTTTTCACTATTATTACACATGTTGTGATGTTAATTAAGCATGTTATTATACAAAAACAACTAAGTTCTTCTTCAAACAGTCTCCATGAGCATAACTCACTTGGTAGGGATATGCATTTTTATATGTAGGAGTCGGAGTTCAAACTCTAGACACCCCACTTCTTCTCCTTAAAAAAGAAGAATTCTAGCCGCTAGGCTACTTGACAAAAAAAAAAAGTTCTTCTTCAGATATCATTTAATTGAGACAACAACTATACAAGCATTATTAATTTGCGTATGTTATCATCTAAACTCGTTATTTGGAAGAATCCAAAACCATGTTTCGTATCCTTTGCCTCATCTCTGTCTCTGAGGCTCTTTCTGCTCTGTTCCTCAAATATGCCTCGAAGAACTCCTTATTCTCTTTCTCCAACTCTTTCCAAACTGCTCCACACAATGATCCACCACATGCACACACATTTGTCAATTTGAATTTAGGTTTTTAAGGAAAAATTGCATATAAAACAAAAGAATAGAACATTGATGACATTATGGACATTTTTAGTATTGGAAATTGGTACTCGATAATCATTTTAGCATATTTGGTCTAGTGGTGTTTTTTTTTTGAGAAGTTGGCCTAGTTGTGTTGTTGTTTAGCTATAATAAGGTGATTAAGTACTTTGGTAAGTGTCCATGCCAAATATAACAATTTGATGAAATTAATTAATAAATAAATTATGCAAGAGTTTGTAAACTTAGTTTTTATGTAAGAAAAGTAGAGTGAAAAATCAAGTGATTTTGATTACCAGTGGAGGTGATGACCGGTTTGATATTTGCATGCTTGGAAAGAGCTTCCATGCACTCTTCTTTACTCATGTTGAATAAGATACACTCTTCTATCAAACGGTGCACCTATTATGTATACATATGATTTTCAGAAATTATAGTCATAAGGAATGGAAATAATATTGAAAATTTAAAATAATATTTGGACCAAAAAAATGAGTCAGAGAGGGATCAAAATTAGATTAAGTTAAGAAAATTAAAGCTCACCAGGTGGATATAAGCAGCAGAGGAGTCTTCCATGGCTTTTGATATAAGAATGGAAACTATATGAAACTTTATAGTATATTTGAAGGCGGTTATTGATCTGCTTAATTTATTGTATATATGTTATGATCTAATCAATTGGTTAATATAACATAAATGTTACATATGGTGTAGAGTAAGATATAATTTAAAGGAGTGAAGAAGCTACAAAAGCTTGAATGGGAAGGAAAAGAAAGAAAGAGCAGAAGGTATATATAGAAGAAAATGAGAGAAAGGACAAGAAAAGATGGGCAAAAAAAGAGAAAACCAGAAGAAGAAAGAAAATGAAATGGTTGGATTTACAAGGAAGGTGCTTCAGCATAAGGTATACTATATGTTGTAAGATATATAATTAGTGTCACAGTAAGAGATTGTATAAAATAAAAAAAGATTAAGATAAAGGGGCACTTGAATTAATATATGAATAGATTAAATGTCAAGCATCTGTAGTGGGACCCAAAGTCCCACGTGGGAGCAAAGTGGGGATTGGTGGAGAGGAGATTAGAAGAGATTCTACATGAGGAGCACCAAACGCAATTGTTTGATTATTACGTGGCAATGGAGCCATTGTTCACGTGACACGTGGGGCCCTTAATATTTTTTGTATAATCCATACTATAGTGGCACTAGTAGTAGGTAAATATGTCTATGGTAGCTCAATTTTCTTGCTATTAATATTAATTTGATCAACGGTACGATGTTTTGAAGCATCTAAATTTTCCATAAAATTCAACGGTCCTTAAGAAACACAGAAATAGGCATAGATTATACAATGATATTGATAATAATTTGATTATATGTTATGCAACGTATACACATACATAGACACTAGACACAACACAAATACACCAATACATGTTTTAGTATAATCATAAATGTTGTGTTGGTGTTTGCGTCGGGCACCGACATATGTCCGACACCGAAACATGTTGTAATTAACAAAGTGTTTCTACTGTGAACTTGAGTAAAATATGTCTGGCCATGGCCAAGTGGGGAGGATGTAACGACCTTCAATGATGTCTTTTGTGCTATTGTTCATGCTCTAGATGCATGGTCATTCTTATCTCGTTGTTTAATGAAACTATTTAATAAACTTTGAATTATAATGAAGAATACTTTATGTCATGACATTGACAGCAAAAAGGGTCTGTTCCATTTCCCTGGGGAAAAAAATTCTTTGTTGTGTTAATACAAGTAATACAACAACAATAATAAGAAAAAAAAGACAACGGTAGATTTGGAAAGAAAAAAAGACTACATCAAATGTAAGTCCTACTATAGAAAAAATAAGAATCAGATTTAACTTCATTTAGTCAGAGCAGTAAAAACAAAGAGCAAGCTCATTGGATGCTAGCAGTAAAAACATATAGATTTGGCCAGTTTACTCGAATTCAATATTTAACGATGAAATAATTTGTGACTAGCTGCATACCAACTTTGAAATTGGTCACACAAATAAATTCAAGGCTCTCTTTCCGCAATATTCTATGTGCACCCTAAAAGAGTGTGTTAGAACAAAAAATGATGTAACTAGCTGCTTATACAGATATAGTGTCATTGACCAAATATCAGCTCAACGTGAATCATAAGACCTATATATCATATCCCATTAATACCATTTTGTTTATAAAAAATAAACCTATCTATCTGTAACGACCCATACTTTTTACTTCTTCTGCCTCACAATAATCTGTCAATTTATAAAATAAAATATTCTAAATGAATGTTTCTTTCAATTTGCAATGCAATATGTTTTTTTTTTACGGCCAAACGAATGCAATATTTATTATTTGTTTTCAATATAATATAATGTAATTAATATTACTTCATCACTTTCAAATTAATACATTCTATTTTATATATGTTATAATGATGAATACATCAATACATTTGTATATGTCAATATTACTTTTTTACTTAATCATGATTAAGTAAAAAAGTTTTGTTAAGTAAAAAAGTTATCATCTATATTATTTATATACCTTTTTCTCATATTGTATAATTAAAAAAATGAGTTTTGTTAACCAGTGTCTTAAAAACACTCTTTAAGGATTCCTAATAAAGAAATTATTCTTTTAAAAAGTGAAAAACTCTAATTTTCAATGCATTGATTTCATAAACTTTGACATATTATTTAAAGTTACTAAACAATGCCCTAAGGGCACTAGTTAACATCTCATTTAAAAAATAAATATAAATTGAGAGCACTATATTTTAATATATATATATTTAAGATTTAAAAAATCAAAAAAATACTATGATATATGATCATATAAATTCAATTACACCTTATTCATTTTTTGAAACATTTTATATATGATCCTTTTATCCCCTCCATGATTCCCCTCTAAATAGACTTTAATGTTTTGTTTGCAAGTTTGGAGGAAAATAGAGGATTTTGAACAGAAAAAAAAAAGAAGGAAGAAGCAAGTAGAAGAGAGATTATATATAAAATGTTTCAAAAAATGAATAAGGTGTAATGGAGTACTTACATGATATAACATTTTCTTTTGTAAAAAATAAAGAAATATCTATATAACATTTTCGAGGCTCGTGTTATTCTTTTTTGAAAGGAGAGGCTCGTGTTATTCTTAAAAACTGATCCTGTATATTCAATTCTTTTTGTAAACTAGGACGTTTAGTTATGTTTTGCCATCAGCGAATGGTGTAGCTCACATGGTAGTACAAACAACATTTGTTTCTTCTTAAAAAAAAAAAAAAACATTTGTTTCTGTGAAGTGCCCAACATTTTTATCATGGACCCGTTTTTTTGGATATTTTGAAAGAAAAAAATAATTAAAAAAACACTTTATTTTTATTGTTTTAGTGTTTGTTTTAGATTTTAAAAAAATATATTTTACTAAAAAAATCTTTTTTAGTCTCAAAATGAAAGTAGCTTTTCTAAGGCAAAGGTTATTATGCATAAGTCATTTTCTTATACACCCTGCATAAACACTTCACAACCATCATATTTCATTATTTCACTCTTGATCTTCTCAATGCTAACACCTTTTTCATTTTGAACCAATGCGGTGACTGACATCGTCAACTTCCCATCATCAACAGACACTTTTGAGGATAAAATATCAGCTTGATTCTCCAAAAAAATCCTCACAATAGCAGTAGCTAAAGGTTTAGCTACAGTCTCTATACTGAAAAGTACCATGTTGTTTGCAATGGAAACTGAAACAGAGCAGTTAGGATTTGCCAACACTTTCATCCTTGACTCCTTCATCTCTTCCAACATCTTCTTCTTTTCCTCCAGTTCCTTGATATACTCCATTGTTTTGTTTAAGATAACTTTATGTGTGGCCTTCAAAACACAAAAACAAAAACCATAAAACAGAGTAGAAGAAAAAACAACAAAACAGAGTAGAAGAAAAATGAATATCTTAGGGGACAAACTAGAAACGGTAGTGGTCAATTCATTGTACATCTCCTTTCCTTTCCTCCTTCTTTCACGTTCAACCTTTAGATACTCTTCGTTTTTACGTTTTCGGTTGTTACCTTCAGACATTGTTGGTTATTTTCTTGTGGTACTCTCTAATGAAATAGTGGCTTCAATGAACTTAGTTTGAGAGAGGGGGTGATAATGCGTGACAAATTGGCAAAAGTATTCAAATTATTTTCATTTTGTTATTTTGTAATAGATAGCTAAATATCTCATAGTTTTGGAAAAAATTCTTGCACAATTAATTGTATTGTGTTTGGTTTCACGTTTTGGAAAAACTGCCAAAATTGATTCCATTCAACAAAAGCTATGTTTAGTTGTTTTTGAATGTTAATCATAATCAGTATAACTCATAGAAACCATTTCTTTCCTCCTCCTTCAATTGTGTCAGTACAAAACTGAATTATGGCAATGACTTTAGGTTCTTAGTTTTTTTCACCTGCTGGATCAAAGAAAATCATTAAGTACATCTAATGGTTTTGGAGTACAATTCACAGAAACCATTTCCACAGCAAAATGGTTTTGAAGTCCAACTCACATAAACCATTTCCACAGCAAAATGGTTTTGGAGTCCAACTCACAGAAACCATTTCCACAGCAAAATGGTTTTGGCATAATTTTATACAAAACATACTATAATAAGGACTTTTGTGACTGTCATTAAACCAAATCAACACTCTGAAACCATTTCCAACTAACGTATACAATTTTGATTGACGGTGATGATGAATGACGGTGGTGATGATGATGATGATTTTGATACGGTGACGATGATATTGAATGACGGTGATGATGATGAACGACGGTGATGATTCAGTCCGCGTTTGATTCGTTTTGTTTTGTTTTGTTTGGTCCCGTGTTTGGTTTCCTTTGAAGGTTTAGGAAACAATTATGTTGGGCTACCGGTTAATGGGCTGGGACTTATTCAGGGTGCATAAGAATTCCTTATGCATAATAACCGCACCCCTTTTCTAAAATCTATTTTTTTTAACTACAAAGAACTCAAGATTTTTTTAACTAACATAAATAGCTTGAGATTTTTTGATAGTAGAATTACATAGCTTTAGATTTTTTTTTTTAAATATATAGATTATTTTTAAAGCTGAAATAAACGCACCCAATATCGTGTTTTACTCATTTGATTCTCAAAAAAATCATTGAATTCTTCTTTTAAAAATGATTTCGACCTTTTATGGTAAATACAAACTTAAAACTGTATATACTTTTTTTACCAATAATTTTTATTTATTTTTTATGATAGTGAGGTTTATCTATGTTAAATATTCATCCCAATGAGGCTACAACGACAAGACAGCAACAAAGACCTCACCATTCTTTGAAATTTATTAAAGACTAAAAGCCGGCTGTATGATTACATTGCAAACCATAATCAAAGGTCACTGTTATATATATATATATATATATATATATATATATATATATATATTTAAAAGTAAATCATTATGCAAGAAAATAATGTTGTTATACTGTCTTTTACATGAGAAATGGCAAATGACAAGGGCTCGTTTACATAGCAGTGGGTCGAAGTCCAACATCGAAGAACTTAAAATAATTGGAATAGGTTGAAATTTTCATATTAAGGAGTATTAAATAACACTAAAGATTTTGTACCAAAAAAAAATAACACTAAAGATTTAAAGCAGCCAAAAGAAGTAAAGTAAACCACGACTAAATGATTTGTTCATAGGTGACCAAAAAAAAAAAAGATTTGTTCATAGTATTTATTCTTAATTCTATATTTTTTATTCTTTTTTTAAATTATAGGTTTCCTTTTACCTTTCAAATTGAAGCTATCTCTCATTGTCTCTATTCTAGCTATGTTTTATTCATCATGGAACCTCCTTCGTTCCTGTCACTTGCAATGCTAAAATTAGCAAAGATGAAAAGTGCTGTCAAAGAAAATATATTAAACCTTTCTCTTTCACGCGTAGGTTAACGGATTGATCAACTAAAGTCCGCTAAAAGATCCAAAAATAAGAAAATTAATAAATAGAAGATTTTGAAACGAAAAAAATGGTAGATTGACCACTAAAATATTTCTATATGTAAAAACGTAGATTAATATTAAAAACAACACATAAGTTAAATAAAAAGGATTTTTCAAGAATGTAGGCTGGCAAATTGGCACACCCCAACTAGAGAACTCAATGGTTTGACGAATTGAGGCACCCTAACTCACCCAACCTTATTTGATGGTGGGTTGCACCATACGAGGGCCGATCCAACATATTTGAAGGTTTAATAACGAATTTTTGAGTGAGACCTTTTTAAAATAATCGAATTTTGGCATGGATAACTTACATATATTTAAGAAGATTTATGTGTATAATTTTTCTCAAATTCTTTAATTGTTGTAGTAGTCGAAAAAATTATAGCCACGAGTGTCATAAACTTGTGTTCAAACCCGTGGATTTGAGCTTACAACACATAAGTGAGATGACTCGTATTAATGAGATGACTAATATGTGGATTCGAGCTTACATTACATAGATGGGACGACTCGAATTAGTGAGATAACCAATATACTTAATGTTTTGGGATAAAATATGATGTTTAAGCCACTTGTGTGGTTTTCCAAAACCAAAGTTATGATCCCTCAAGTTTCTCCTCAAGACTCGGATTTTTAGAAATGAATGTTATTTTGTCATATCTTATACTCTAACAAAGTGGTCAAACTAAACTAGTTAATCAATTCCGAGTTACGACAAATTTTCAGCAGAATTCAAGTTTAAATTTTGGTTAAAACAATACTCGTCAAACTTCACTCACTTCTCAAACTCCCCTCCTTGGCTAAAATTTGGAGGGTAGCAAAAAAACAAACAAACAAAATCCATCCTACACCCCAATAGTCTCGAGAAGAAAAGAAATGAACAAACAAAATGAAAAGCAATTCAGTATAAAATGGAGCTATCAATGAAACAAATTCAAGTACTTAGTGTTTATAATGTCATTCATTCTCAACCATGTTTTCTCCTCCTAGCCTATTTTGTTTCGGTTGCTTACAAAAATCAACCACATCTTTTAGGATCTCATCATAATTAAGAAGAAGGAATGTCTTAATGCTTCCTTTGAACTCTGATAGTCTCAATGTAAGAAGTTGAGGGAGAGGAGGATAGGGTTAATTAAATTTAGTAGGCAAAAAGATGTTTGTAATAGCAAATGATGCTCTTTGATCAACACAAATGAAGTATATACCAATAGAAAGATAAAAGTTAAAAATTTCATGTTTAAGATTTATGAGTAATTAGAGCTTCTCATAAAAAAGAACAAAATAATAAGTGAATAGATACACGTTCAAAGTCTCACTTCTATGCACATATATTCATTTATCTGTCAATATAAAAAGGCAATGCAATTGCAACCTAGAGATGCTAAATCTATACATAAGTTGACTATATATCTTTATCTCACATTCATTTCAAATAAAAAAAACTTTGAGCAGCCTTATAAAAACTTCCTCTTTTTTCCTGCTATTGTATGATTGTGCATCCCATTTGATTCCATATATGACATTGGTTCATTCTTCGCTAATAACCCAGAACCAGAACCAGAACCACGACGCATATGAGAAGGTCCATTAGAATTCGAAGGAAATGCTAAACTCAAAGAAGTTGGAACAACCTCATTTAGAACAACACTTTCCTTGTCATAAATATTTCTAGATAAATAATTCTCCTTCTTGATGCTATGAAGTGAAAGGCTAGAGGAAGCAACATCATCAACATTTGCATTTACTATTCCAAATTTGTTTTGATGAATTTTTTGCTTTTTTAAGGCCATGTTGCATGATTCAACTATTCTTGTGGTAGATGAATTCATTGAGGAATTTTTCTTCTCATTATTTGATTGAAGGCTAGACAAGGATAAATCACATGAAAGTTGCTGCTTTGGATGATCAAGTTGTGGAATAGTATTATATGTCTTAGCTTGTGTAGATGGCTGAAAATTTCTTATTAGCAATTGAAGTTGATCTCTTGCTTCATCTCTTTCTTGGCAAACTCTATGTAATAGCTTGTATAAATGATTAACAGTCTCTTCATATTTCTTTATCTCAGCACTGGATTCCATTTTTGTTGATATTAGTTCAAGCCCTATGCGGAGAAGCTTGTGTTTGATCTCCTCAATGCTCTATCATTAAAAAACATATAGTTAAGTCAATTATAAAACATATGTGTGGAACATCCAAAAATGCAAATTGAATGAGTTATTAACTTTTTTTTTTTTGAGAAAGAATGAGTTATTAACTTGAACACAAATAAAAGAGACAATATAATCCGTTTAGGGAGAAAATGAATACAAGAAATGAAGAATCACTCACCTCATTTTTGGAAGAAATCATATTTAGCTAGCAATTCAGGTATGCTGCTAATATAGGTAAATTACTTGCAAGACAAAAGTGAATAACATAGAGGATTTTGAAAACAAATGTGACATTGTTTTTATATTCCAATTCAGTAGTGGTTTAGTTTGTTAACCTCTCCTAGTTTATAGGGATGTTGTTTTCCATTCTATCATTAATATCCACTTCTCTAATTGTTAATTGATTTTGGTCTATTTTTGGGCCTATATTGTAGAGACACATTATTTGGACATTTCACAATTAGACTTTGACAGTTTTGCTTAGTGTATGAGATTAAAGAACAAAAATACGTTATAATTCAACCCTGTGTTAGTTTTTGTGTGTACCAAATACATTTTCTGTTGCAAGAAAACGTAATTTCGTTGAACTGGTTCCTATAGTTTCTGTTTGAGATAATTTGTTTTTTCTTTGTAACAAACAGAAATATTCTACCTTATGACCTATGTCATTCATAGAGGGTGGTATATGATTCGACATACGTACAAAGAAATGTAAATAAATTACCACACCAAAGAAAATATATGTAAAGACATTACAAAGAGCAAATTAACAACCTACATGTTTGCGAAAAATTGTCAAAAACCCCAACACAAGATACACGTTTGCCTTGTTAAATGTATTGATTTCTTAAAATAGGGTAACATTGTGGAATGCCTATAATTTAATCAAAACATAACACAATCACTATACCTATTGGGAGTACACCACAAAATGAGTAATATGTTGGAAAATAAATATTATAGACCAAATTACCTTAATTTCATCCGGATAATGTCCAATTTAAAGACGAGATAACTTCAATTTAACTCCACCGCAATACTAATGTGGATTAATGATTTTTAGAGGAGTCTTGTGGTTTTTCTATCAAAGTCAAATTTTGAAATATGAGTTGTTCGATTAAGATCAAACAGTTTAAATAAATGTAGATTTTTTCTTACCTGCATAATATACATGATACATCTAAATGGGTTAAATTCCTTAAGCACTTTACCATTGCAAGTCTCATGCTTGGGTTGAAACCGTCATAAAATTGTACATATCTCAGGTCGCACTCGACTAGCAATCCTCATATTTGACCCACTCTTATACTTATTCAACTGGACCTCCTTGTGCTTGGCTAACTCTTTCACTTACTAGGCACATCCATAAGTTCCCCACTAGCCAGTAATTTCTCTAGTAACTGAGCAAATGATCACAAGATCAAATATATAGTGTTTAAGTACACACATAAAAAGACACATATCCCAAAAACGTAAGATCATTATTTAATTTTTTTTTGGTATGAGCCTAATCACATACAATCACAAAAACTTAACAATCATTTACAAGAGATGATTGATTCCTTAGTCAACACAAAACTCATCCCTCGATCATAACACATAGTCAACAAAGATATTCTACTAAAGAACAATTTTATAATTTTAAATTGAGCTTCAATCTAAATCGTTAGATATTGATTGAACGACCATTGATACCCCATATGCGTGAGTGTAGGAAATCTTAGTTTCCAATTTGAGAGGAAAATATGGCAACTTTACTATATTAAACTCATCAATCTCACATGTATTTTTCAAAGAGTAAACCATCAAATTCATCATTGATTTTGTAGAGCATTCTCAGTTAGGTCCTTTCATGAATATCTCAAAAAGGTGATTCACTAGATTGATCTTTATATTTAATCACTTACTATCAATTTGATCCTTATATTTAACAACTTGCTATTAACTTGATCCTTAAGGCTCTGTTTGGTAAAATTAGCGAATAACTGATGACTGATAACTTTTAGTTGATGACTGATAAACTAGTGGAAGTATTTGATAAAATTAGCGGTTCAATTAGCTGATAAATGTAAAATAACATAAAAGGGTATTTTTAAATCATAATAAATTTATATCACTTTAATCAGATAACATAATTTTTAAAGGACTAACACGATTAAAATTTAAAAGAATCATATATTTTTTAAAATATTCATAACGATAAACACCTGTTTGAGAAATGAGAACCACCTAAGTCATGAACTAATATCTTTAAAAAAAAAAGGTCATGAACTAATATAATCGGAAAATTGTTTTTTAGACAATGAATACTTCCTATTGACACAAGTAAATGACATTAATGTCCATAAAGGTAGTTAACTAACGTTGGAAGAACCGCCGACAGTTAACTGCCGTTGGGACTCAGCGGTTGTTAACTGCCGTTGCTTTTTCCCCCCAAAACCAGTAAACACCTAGCTCCTATTCACTCATCACCTTACCTCACCATTACCTAAACTCAAAAAATCATCATTTCAAAAATGTTGTGTCAAAATCTTGATTCCAAATCATTGCTAATCGATTGCTAAGACGTTTCTACACACGTTATGCATCAAAGAACAGGTATTACAACGTTAAAATTCATTACATTTGATTGATTTTACTGTTTTTTTTTTGTACTGTCACGAGAATTAGCGGCAGTTAACTACCGCTGGGTGTGAGCGGTTGTTAAGTGCTGCTGGTAACTTAGAATTTTTTTCAAAACTTCATTTGCAGTGCTATTGTCTAAAAAAAAATCACAATTTTTTTTTCTTTTGTTTTTTTGTTTGTTTATGTTTTTTTTAAGAAGTTAAACTAACCCTCTCAAATTATTTTTCTGTTTGTTTATGTTATTATATGATATTAGATACATGTTTATTAATTAATTTATAAATTATATGTTTGATGACACTTCGGTTAAACCAAACACCGAATTCGAAGATGTTTTGGAACATTTAGATGATTTGCTTTTATCAGATGAAATGTGACACTTTTTGGTCGGTGTTAATCCGTTTTTTGGTCGATACGCGCCGACGTATTTTTTGGGATATATAGTGTAATGACTAATTTTTTGGGTGATATGTAACTAACCTTTAACTATATATATATATATATATATTACGTGTAATGTGTTGTGAAATGTGTAAAATTTGACGAATTTCAAACAATTGTGAAACGTTAACACATTATTGGTTTTGTGTAATGTTACGGAATAATTGATAAACTATTAAATGTTATGTTTGTGATTGTTGGATGTTGTTATTTCGGTTTGATTTCCTCTAGAATTGCCGTTTGAAATTATATGTAAAACATGACAAATCTTCTGAAAAAAACTGTGCAGACTGCACTAGTTCTGAGCGACAGTTAAGTATCGTTAAAGACAATTACGTCATTTACTTATGTTATTGTGAAGTTTTCTATGTGAGTAAACCAATTTTTATACAATCGGCGTTCCTCTCCCCTCGGCGTCAGGTCCATTAAAAAATTAGCAGAGTTAACGTGTTTCATTTTTCTGCTCTCAATGCCCATTTTATCCCTGTTCACTGCAAGTAGTTGACCAAAAAGACACCCTTGGTTTCAATCCCTCGTGTTACACACATACAGGCAATTTGCGGCGTTCCGGTGGTGGAGCGAGCAAAGTGAGAAGGAGAGAACACTTAGCCGCCGGCATTTTAAAATTACAGCACCAATGGCCATTACAGCCCCTATTACATCACCCACTCATCGCTCTCTTTCCTCCATCAAATTCTCTCTCCCTTCTTCCCGATCCATTTCAGCCTCACCACAACGCACTTTCAAATACCCTAATTCCCGCCTCGTTGCGCTTGCTTCCTCAATGAAAACTGAAACTCCCGTTAAAACATCAACCTCCACGCCATTCCTTCATCAGAAGGAAACTGGTTTTCTCCATTTCGCTAAGTATCACGGTCTCGGAAACGACTTCGTTTTGGTGAGTACACTTTTCATTCTCATTCAAATAACAATCGCTTTTATTTTAGGTTTTTAACAATTTTCGATGTTATGAATAGATTGATAATAGAGACTCTTCTGAGCCAAAGATTAGTTCAGACAAAGCTGTGCAACTATGTGATCGTAACTTCGGTGTTGGTGCTGATGGTGTTATCTTTGTTTTGCCTGGTATCAATGGTACTGATTATACAATGAGGATTTTCAACTCTGATGGTAGTGAGCCTGAGGTCATTCATTCATTCTTCTTACAAATTTATTTTTTCAGACATCAATCTTGTTTCCATAAACAACTTAATTAAACGCTTATAAGCTAAATGTTTCATACAACCTGGAGGGCTTATATAGGGCCAGTTTGGATAAACAGCTTATTTGCAGTATAAAGCACTTACATAAGCTATTTTTATAGCAAATAATAAAACAAATTTAAATCGTTTTTGTATATGTTATAAGCTATTTTCATAATTTATCTTGGAGAACTTATGAAAATAAGCTGAAAGACGCCTACAAAAAATGTCTTTGTTTTCAAAAGTTCTCCCGAAACTTATTATCTCAAATAAGTCAACCCAAACAGGCCCCATATATGCTGAAAACAACTTATGGACATGTCATAAGATGTTTTTATAAGTTTTCTAACACTTTCACAAGTACTTATGATAGATATAAGCTCAAATAAGCTAATCCAAACAGACCCTTGTTTTGTTCTAGATTGTGTGATTTGTTCTGGTCTTCCTTCACTGACAAGTTTGGTCCCTTACATTCAAACTTTTTCCTTAGATGTGTGGCAATGGAGTGCGATGCTTTGCCAAATTTGTTTCTCAGCTCGAGAGTTTACATGGGAGGCACAGGTTTGTTCATTTTTGAGAAATTCTTACTGTCTTGCTTGTTTTAAGAGAAACTTTCATGTGTAACGAAAACATTTAAATTGTCACATGTAATAATTTTGTATTTAAATGGTATGAAAAACGAGGAGGAATTAAAGGTGATTTTATTAAGGATGAAGAGGGTAGAGTTTTGGTTGAAAGAGATATTAAGGATAAATGGAAGAAGTATTTTCACACCTTATTTAACGTGGGATTTGAGGTCAGACCAAACTCTAACAGGTAAGACATCGAAGAGGAGGAACAAAACTATAACTACTATCGTCGGATTCAAGAGCACGAGGTTAGAGAAGTGTTGAAAATGATGAGTAGAGGCAAGGCAGTTGGGCCGAACAACATACCTATCGAAGTGTGGAAGAGTCTTGGCGATAGAGGAATTATGTGGCTCACAAAACTTTTTAACGAGATTATGAGGACGAAGAAAATGCCGGACGAGTGGAGACGAAACACTTTAATTCCAATCTATAAGAACAAAGGGGATATACAAAATTGCGCGAATTATAGGGGAATTAAGCTAATGAGTCATACCATGAAGTTATGGGAAAGAGTGATTGAACGACGACTACGAAAGGAGACTCGAGTTACGGATAACCAATTTGGTTTTATGCCTGGGAGGTCGACTATGAAAGCGATCTACTTACTTCGACGCGTGATGGAGCGATATCGGACGGATAAAAAAGACTTACACTTGGTTTTCATTGACTTGGAGAAGGCGTATGATAGAGTTTCTAGAGAGGTTTTGTGGAAAGCCCTGGAGAAAAAAGGGTTAGGATTGCCTATATTAGAGCTATCAAGGATATGTATGAGGGAGCTTCGACTAGTGTGAGGACGCAGGATGGGGCTACCGAAGATTTTCCCATAACAATAGGATTGCACCAAGGGTCAACCCTAAGTCCTTATCTTTTTACTTTAGTTTTGGACGTACTGACGGAACACATCCAAGAGTTAGCACCGAGATGTATGCTTTTAGCAGATGATGTAGTCTTGCTTGGGGAGTCGAGGGAGGAACTGAACGGGAGGCTAGAGACCTGAAGGCAAGCCTTAGAAGTGTATGGTTTCCGCTTGAGTAGAAGCAAGACGGAGTATATGGAATGTAACTTCAGCAAAAGGAGAAGTATGTCAACCTTGGAGGTGAAAGTTGGAGATCATATCATACCCCAATTTACACGGTTTAAATATCTTGGGTCCATAGTACAAAATGACGGAGAAATAGAAGCAGATGTAAGCCATCACATTCAAGCTGGGTGGTTGAAATGGAGAAGAGCCTCCGGTGTTCTGTGCGATAAGAAAGTACCACTTAAGTTGAAAGGAAAGTTCTATCGGACAACAGTTAGACCGACGTTATATGGTACGGAGTGTTAGGCGGTTAAGAGTCAATACGAGAATCAAGTAAGTGTAGTAGAGATGAGGATGTTGCGCTGAATGAGTGGTAAGACTAGACATGATAGGATTAAGAATGACACCGTTACAGAGAGAGTGGGGGTAGCACCTATAATAGAAAAGTTGGTAGAAAATAGGCTTAGATGGTTTGGGCATGTTGAGAGAAGACCCGTAGAGGCCGTTGTAAGGAGAGTAGGTCATGTTAAAAGAGGTAGAGGAAGACCTAAGAAAACTATTAGAGAAACCATTAGGAAGGATTTAGAGGTCAATGAGTTGGACTCAAATTTGGTTTATAATAGAACACTATGACGTAACTTGATCCATGTAGCCGACCCCACTTAGTGGGATAAGGCTTGGTTGTTGTTGTTGTTATTACTATGGCCTAGTATCACAGTCCTTATCGATATTCTTCTAATTTCGTCTTACATTATATTTTCATATTTTTAGGGAAACCTTCATGTGTAATGAAAACATCTAATTTTCACATGTAATAATTTTGTATTTAGATGGTATGAAAAGCAAGGAAGAATTAAAGGTGATTTTATTACCGTGGCCTAGTATCGCAGTCCTTGTCGATATTCTTGAAATTTCGTCTTACATTAAATTTTCATATTTTGCAGTTTCACCATACACACTGGTGCTGGAAAGATTGTTCCTGAAGTCTTGGAGGATGGAAATGTATGTTCTTGTTCTTATATGCAGCAAATATTTGCAATTTACTTTTTGACATTGTGATTTTTGTTCAGAGGCATCAGCATGGTGCTTCCAAGGTGCCTTTTTATGTACTGTTTTGAAATTCTGAAGCTGTATAATGTCAAAGATTATTGTGTTGGTTCTCTTTCTTTAGCTTGATTGATGATAATACAAATTGATTCAGGTCAGAGTTGATATGGGGGAACCTATTCTTAAATCATCAGACGTGCCTACTAAATTATCTCCAAATAAGGATCATGCTGTTGTTAAATCTGAGATAGATGTTGATGGAAGTATCTGGTATGTGACTTGTGTTAGCATGGGAAATCCACACTGTGTAACCTTCAGCAATAAAGGAAGTCAGGTCATTATTCTTGCCACACGACAATTATATCAGTTACAATTTCCAGTACATATTTGACAACGTATTCTGGATCTATTTAAAGGAATTAAACACTAAAATAAAATTGATCAATAAGATGATATGACATACATATACAAAGACATTGTCAAATACAATTGAATGTCTAACCATTTATATCAAAAGAAGAACAACGCCTTTGAAATTTTGTTATTTTTAGTCTTACTAGTTTATATATTAAATCATGTCTTCAAATGTCAGCTGTTATCTTTGTACTTACAAGATCTCAACACTTTTTCTGATTTTCCTAATGTCATTTGTTTTGATGTATTGCAACAGAATTTGCTTGTTGATGAATTGAAGCTAGCAGAAATTGGCCCAAAATTTGAACATCATGAAGTGTTCCCTGCACGAACCAACACAGGTCAGATTAGTCTAATTTTATGATCAGAATATCATTGTCAGCTTAATTATGATATTTTTCCTATACCCTCAAATTTTCATTTCGGCTGCAAGGGCTTTTTTTTTTTGCTTCCTTGATCTTTCTGGGCAGTATGTTTCTGTTCTGTTAAGATGGTAATTTACTGACTCGTAGGTATTAAGAAGTTAATGTTTGTGGTTGTGGGACTTGGTTGGATGATCTGTCTAACTAAGCTTTGGCAGGGGTGCAAGTGCCTTCACCTTGTTCAAAGCATTCAATTTTAATCTATTTTGTCTCCAGCTTTGATATGTTATTCGTTCCCCCCAGCATATTGTCTACCAAGTTTCCCACCTCTAAAGTTCTAATTCTTTGAACTTGACTCAAATGGCCTAAATGATTGCGAGTGGATCATCACTGCAATCCTGTTGCCATTCCTCACTCTTACTGTCTCTTGTGATTTAATGTGCAGAGTTTGTGCAAGTTCTTTCTAATTCTCACCTGAAGATGCGTGTTTGGGAGCGTGGTGCAGGTTAGAACATCTAATTTCCAGAATGTGTTTGATTGTTAGTGTGGTTATTGGTTAGGGTAAGTCTAAGGTGTCCCGTTCTGTGTTATGTGCAGGAGCAACTCTTGCCTGTGGAACTGGAGCATGTGCTATAGTTGTTGCAGCAGTTCTCGAGGGTCGTGCTGGGCGAGTAAGTTTGCTATTTGATTGTGACACTATGAAAACTGTTGATTTTTCATTAATTTTTTTTATCATAATATAGACATACATATAAATGTGATTGCCATTGCACAAGTTCATCTACTTGTAATCACGATTCCTCTCTCTAATATACTTGTAATCACAATTCCTCTCTATAATATATTTGTTGAAGAATTTTCCTCCTTAGAGATTGCCTACAGCTCGAGCACTGCAGCAGCTATTGGCTTGTTGGTTATATTGATCTCTCCCTATTTTTCATTGTTTATTCAACCATTAAATCTTCTTAACAATGATTTGTGTCCAAACTCAGCAATTCCTTGGCTACCCCAAAACATGATTTTTTTTTTTAATAAGTAGGAATATTTCATATTTAGCTACTCTAATAACATATATTTAGCCACCCCAAATGCAAAAATTAGCTGAAACATGGAAGTAAAAAAAACTATGACTTGATTGATTTGTTCGTCTTGTTTTGACACTTCCGATCTCTATAGCAACTACAAAGAGAGCTTTATTAGCAATGAAAATTGTTAAGACAAGACTGATAAATAAATAGATGATGAGTTTCTTGCAAATAGTTTAACTGTTTACATTGAAAAAGACTTTGCTAGTCAATTATGATGAATTTGACTCCTTAAAATGCCATAAAATTTCAACTTTTCTAAATATATACTGTTAGTTTTATATTAGTTTTAAAAGTATTTCCTTATATTTGGCCCCTCGGAAAAAATTGCTTGCTCCGCCACTGTTCAAGAGGGGGCGTTGATGGTTGAAGCTGTGTTTACGGATACGCATTTTACTCTTTGTAGAGATTCGGTTATACATTTACTTTTACCGGTTGCAGATAATCACTTTTCTTATTGTATGCTTGAGTCAGTGCATTGTACTATTCGTAGAGATTTGGTCATGCATTTTCTTTTACCGATTGCAAATCATCATTTTACTTCATGTGTGTGCTGAAGTTGTTTCACTAGCTGTTTCTTGGAGTTAATTTCAATCTATGCTGTGTTCACAACTCTACTGAAGTCTTGGCTGCAGTACCTTGATAATTCTTTTCAATCTGTCATTTTGTTACAGAACTGCACAGTTGATCTACCTGGAGGGCCTCTTCAGATTGAATGGAAGGATGAAGATAATCATGTCTATATGACAGGTTCTGCAGAACTAGTGTATTATGGCTCTTTGCCCCTTTGAAATACAGACAGCCCCTAAATTATTTTAAACCCAAATACTTCGGGAAGTTATGAATTGCTGAATTATAAATGTATAACAGAAGTGTACTTTTATATTTTAGTTGATGTTTTCACCATGAAATCATTGTCTTCCATTTATAAATAGACACGCATACTTATTAACCTTGAGTAATACACAATGTGAGGTATCAGTGATCAGATGGGTAGGACACTTTTTATGCTGCAAGAGATGGATATACTGTCAAAGTGTCGACCATCATCTGTATTGTTTTGTTTCAACACCTTCAAGTTGTCAACTTTCAGAATTTGGAGTAATGAGCAATTCACAATGTAAAAGATAGTTTAAGTACGAACACTGCGGAAAAATGAATCGAAGAGTTACTCTTGATATTTTTTATTTTTGGAAAATTTGTGTCTAATTTTCTATGCAAGTCCAGCGTTTTTACTCTTAAGATTAAATCAAATCTAAAAGCCACTTTTTGTTGACACAATTAGTAATTAATTAAAGAATCGAAGGCTTCTTAACGATTAACCAAGAAAAATTGGGTTTGTGCTGTTTTTGTTTTTGATTTTTTTTAATGGATTTGTGTTTTTTATTTGGAATATTTTGGATATAAACACCAATAAATGCAAAATCCCAAGCCTTGTAGGGTAGCAATTACTTATCCTTTTACAGATGTGAATCGAGTCAATGGACGGCAATTGGTTTGGTGAAGTAAAATTGTGACAGTCAGTGGCTAATTATTTTATGCATATAATTCTGATATCTAAGTGAAACTCATCAAAAAATCCCATGTATATATGATGCATCCGTGTAATAAATATAATGTTTTCCTTCCCAAACGCGTAGAAATGTAGTAAGTTGAAGCTACTAGCTAAGATTTGATATTCTTGAACTAACGTAGGGAAAATAGTTGAAATTTCCATTAGTCTAAGTCTTGTTAATTTGTGTCCTAAAGAAACTTTGTCTTAAAAATATAATTTTTCACTTTTGTTTTAGCAATAATTACAGCACTTTTTGATGCAAATTAATTAATTTTAACAATTTAACTAATACTATAAGGGTACTCATTAACATTTTCTTTATAATTAATTATTCCATTTTCTCTTGCACCAAACCCATTTTACTACATTGCCATGAATCTTCATGTGTTTTCCAGTCTGTTGATCATATTTGACTGTGTGTGAAATCTTACTACTTCTACTATATGCTGGAATTTGCCGTCGTTCAAAGTTTCTCCGTTTGAAAGCATAGCCAAAGCTTTCACATGGGTTTACCACCAACCAAAGCAGTTGGGAACACAGAAAAAGTAAAATTTGCCTTTCATTCCAACAATTCAACCAAATCCATATTTAGCATACTAAACAACTTCACCAACAAGGTGCTTCACTTGTTCGTATCAAATTTTTGTTACGGTTGTACTTGAAGAAGCAACATAGAAAGTGCATTTTAAAAAAAAAATAAAAAAAATCGAAGTTTCCTAGAACTCGTTTTCCCTCGCCAGTTGTTTCCTTCCTCGGTGGCCCACACGGCCCAAAAATTAAAGCTTAAGTTGGCGTAGGGATTAAGCTTTACAACGTGGACTAAATATTTAACAGTTAGAATATTCAAATACCAAAAAAAGACAAACCTAACTGCAATATCAAACCAATACTAATCCATCCATTAAGGGTATTCACGTCATTACAATGAGTCAAAAAGGTTAGTTCAACATTATATCATACTATAGCTTCAATAATTGGACTTTCCTAGGATTTTCAACAAAAAACAAAGTCAACATACGTTCACACGTTATCTTGACTTGTCTCTAACAACAAAAACTATGCCTATAAATACCAAATCCACAAATTCAGAAGTTCCAAACCATTCAATTCAATATCCTAACAACAACAACAAAAACTTTCAAGACAGTGCAAATTTTCATCACACTCAAACACAAAACAACTCAATTTCCTTATTTATTTTTTCAAGTGATGGCAACGAAGAGACAAAGGAGCAATGAAGGAGTAGTAGATTATGCAAATTGTTTGATGCTACTATCTTGTCCACAACAGAAAAGCTATGAAAATGGTGAATATGAATGCAAAACATGCAACAAAAAATTCTCATCTTTTCAAGCCCTTGGTGGCCATAGAGCTAGCCATAAGAGAATGAAACTAGCTGAAGGTGAAGAACTCAAAGAACAAGCAAAATCTCTTAGTTTGTGGAACAAACCCAAAATGCACGAGTGTTCTATTTGTGGTATGGGATTCTCATTAGGTCAAGCTTTGGGAGGACACATGAGAAAACATAGAGCTGTCATAAATGAAGGGGTTTCTTCCATCAATCAAATTATTGCAAAATTTCCAGTTTTAAAGAGATTGAATAGTAAGAGGATTATGGGATTGGACTTGAATTTGACACCTCTTGAGAATGATGACTTGATGTTTGGAATGAAGTCACCACCAACACCAATTCCACTTTCTTTGTTCTGATCAACTTTACATTTTTAACATTTTCTTGACACATGTATTCTTTTAATTTTTTGTGCAAAAATTCCTTGATTCTTATTCTTACAGTCTTAGAGATAATATATGATTTTCTTTTTTCTTCATATTCATTCATTTTGTAATTGGTAAACACATTATTTAGAGAATCCAAAATTGATATTTCAACACCATATTATTTATTGACTAATTATCTCTATAACAATTTGTGAATTTTTTTTTTCTGACCCAATTAAAAAAAAATGATATATTTGACCCTGTTTAAAAAAATTTTACGCAAATGACCCACTTTCAATTTATTTATTTTTTTTGTCGTTTTCCCCATTACCGCCATTTGGTTTGGCGGTAATGGGCTGCCTTTTCTGCACCCCCCAGTCTGCCATCTGCACCAGTCACGTCATGCAATTTTTATTTTATTTTTTTTAATTCATTACCGCCATTTCAATTGGCCGTAATGAATTTTTTATTTTTTTTTTCGTTTTTTATTTTTTTGGCAATATATAAGAAATTTAAATTAATTAAAAAAAAGTTAATAAATATATATTAATGAAAATTGTTAATAAATATTGATTTAATATTTTAAAAACGCTAATTACATCATCGAAAATAAAAACTACTTTCTTCGTGGTAACCATTTACGCCAACCTAAATTTAAATTGTGGCTTCCCGTAGCACATAATTTATCTTTTTTTCTTCGCACGGGTCGTTGATCTTGCTCTTCCTCTTCCTCTTCCTCTTGTTGTTCCTCTTCCACTGCCACATTTTGAATTTCAACATCATTAGTTTCCATAGTGACCTCATTTTGCACTTGGGGAATAGAGTGTGTCCACATTTCAGTAACGAAATCATCTTCGTTAAATCCTGCAGCCAGATTTTCTATTGTACTGATATGTGGTTCTGGCCATTGGGGTGCGTAGTTTGTTTGGGGGTAGTGTACATTGTTTGGAGGGGTTGGTAGGTTGAAAGGGGAGTATTGTGATTGGTGTGGGAAACTGGTTTGTGGGGTGTTTTGAGTTGGATTAAAGTCATCAAATGAATAATTTGATATTTGGGAGCTTTCTCCATGATGACTATGTTGCGAGTAGTTTGGATATGGAATTGGAGAGTGTTGTAAGAATTCGTTTGTGGGTTGTGGTGGTGATTGGTAAGTTTGGCTGAAGTTGTAGTTGGTGGATGAGTTAAAGCTTTGGTCAAAGTAAGGGAGTGAAGGTGTAATGAACTGGCTGTTAGGGGGATGTGTATCTGACCACATATCTTCATCTGGCATCATATTGGGTTCTGGTGCTGCAGGATAGTTTGCTGGCAAGCCTTCTAAAGTTATTCCACTGCGTGCCATTGGGTTTGCCAATAGTGCTTCTCTAGAAAGATACAGACGTTCCCCTAAAAAGTTCCAATACCATTGAAAGTATATACGATTCGAATAAACCTTATAGGTATATCGGACTCCGTGTAGTGCAAACTGATGGCGTTGGTTCCACTTAAGGATATAATATTGATGGTGATCTCCCCATGAGCCTTTTATTTTGTTCTTATGGCAACAAATTTCATGGAGATTTCTCAAATCATCTGGCATGGCAGGTGGAAATTGAGGTAAGCCAAATTGAAGCATTACTCTATCTGTTTGATGTCTTTCGACGACTTCGAAACATATGAGATATGTGTTTGCAGACCAAATCTGGCTTTCTTCTTCGTTGGAGTAGTGGAAGTCAAGGTAAGGCCTCCAGCAAAACTGTTTATAATGAGAAATGTTAGTCAATGAATGTTGAATGAAAATCATTAATGAAAGTAAAAATAGTAATACCTGATCATATGTCATGTTGTCTATTTTCAAACGTGTCGAAATGAGATTATGCCGAGGATTTTCGATATAACGACTCCCACGTTCTAGCCATCTAAGTATTTTTAAAATGTTATAATTAATATATATGATAATTGTATTTAAAAATTAATAAAAACTACATATTTATTTAACTTACATATTTGCCAACGGAGGAAGTGTTTCAGCTGGTGGTGGATTCCTAGGCACAGGAGCTATGCATATCATTCTTGAATATGCCCATGCCTGTAAAAGTATTGTGCACCCCTCGAATTTATTAACACCAAATTCTGCGGCTTCACACAAAGATCTATAAACCACCGCCAAACAAGTCGAACCCCAACTGTATTGTCCAACCTCTTGAGGTGATTTATTCAACAATGGCAACCATTTCAAATGTACAAGGTTGCTAGTATAATTATGCATTAAACGAGTGCCTATCAAATAAAATATGTAGGTTCTAAACAAATGTAGATCTGAGGGGGGGCCTGGCATACCATTACCTGTGATATATTTTTGGAGCCAAGATAATTTTATACTCAGGCCGTCCCGCCCCCGTTTCGTTAGGGCACTTCCTAAAACAGATTTAATAGTCTCCCATGGTATTTCTGTTCTACCGGTAACTGGTTCTCCGTTAATTTTTAACCCAAGTAGCATATGAACGTCTTCCAACGTTATCGTACACTCTCCTGATGGGAAAAGAAATGTGTGTGTCTCTGGTCTCCATCTTTCACATAATGCGGTTATTAAACGATTATCTATGTTGTGTCTATTTAATCTAGTAAACTCCCATAATCCAGCTACCTTTAAGTAATCTTCAATGTTTTCGGGCGCATCTAAAACTTTTTGATGATAACGACTTCTAATGTAATGTTTTGTTTCGTCCTACAAGAAAAAATTGAACAATTAATCAATGAAAAATACAATAAAAAAATACATGAAAAATATAATGCAAAAATTAAATTAATAAAATTAACTTACATTGATAGTTTCTGAAATATGACAGGATCTATGTTTGTTACCGAAATGAAGGAAGTTTTCCATCTTTAAAAGATTCAACTACGATCAAAATATAAGGAGAAAAAGCTTGGTATTATGAAAGGATACTGAGATGAAATGATAGTGAGAAATTTTTGCTCTGTGTTTGAAAATGAACCACACCACTACTAGTTTATAGTGCCTTGAAAATTTTGAAAGTGGCAGGATGCAGGAAAATTATGCAGGGAAATTATTTTGCATGCAAGTATTGTCATTCACAACTATTAATTTTAGCATGCAAGTGTCTTGTCTACGTTTTTTTCCTGCAGTGCTGCCTCCATTACCGCCAATTGAAATAGTTGTAATGAACCTGCCAACCAATGCCATGCTTCCACGCGTGAAAACAAGTCAAAATTGGGGGAATCTGCACTGTTCACGCGCAGAGCACGCGCCAGAAGAGCAGCGCTGACACGCGCAGACGCGCGGGCCATTACCGCCAAACGAAATGGCCGTAACGCCTCAGCCAGTCACCGTGCGACGCGTGGCCTGGAGGACAGCCATTACCGCCAAACGAAATGGCCGTTATGCCTCAGCCAATCACAACGTGACACGTGGCCTTTACGAATGCAAACTTTGTAAAAAAAATTTGACTATAAAACGGTACTCTTAACATTATCAATACACACAATTTCAACACACATAAACCACTTAGAACAAAAATGGCACCAACACCAGAGAATGTATTTTTGATTGTTCATTACAATGGAATAGTTTCAAGAAATCAGTTTGGTTCATTTTTTGAAAGTGAACAAAGAAAGTGTTTTAACTGTAGTGTTAAAAGCACCTTTGCTCACTTGAAAAAAAGAATTGCAGAGAAGCTTTATTTAAGTGACTCTCAAGTGATAACTAAAATTGTTTATCGAGCACCACAAAGTTATGCTGCAAATCACATTCAGTACAATGATGTACAAATATGCGATAACAATGAGGTTGTTGATATGTTCGCCAATCATAAATATTATGAAATGATAGGTTCGATTGAGTTAATGGTTACGGTTGAAAATAGAGAGGTTCCACAACCTCGTCAAATACCACAAAATTTACCGTACACCCAACCTTTTTCACAACCACAGTATGAATATGAACCATCTTCATCACAACAATTGTCATACAACCTACCGTTCACGCAAACACAAAATGAATACGAACCATCTTCATCACAACCCTTACCATACACACGACCATACTCACAAACACACCGTGAAAATGAACCCTCGTTTTCACAAGCACCGCCACAAACGCATCCACAAACACAAACTCAGCTGACAGATCTATTCGTTCATCAATTTCAAGACTTTCTAGAAAATGAACACCACAACAGAAACAAAGACGAAGAAGAAGAAGATAGTAGTGAAAGTGACGAAGACGAGTCACTTCAACCCGATGCTGATGAAGAAGACGAACACCACAACAGAAACGAAGACGAAGACATTTGGGAAAACATTTTGTCTGGTACACAACCACAACAAACACAAGAGGCACAAGAGGCAGTACCGATTAGAGCAGCTTATTGTCCCCCACTGCATATGTGTAACCTTGATGTTGCTGCATTTGATGCTCTACCCACAGACGATCACTGGAATACGACTGTTCCGCTCGATGGAGCTATTGCAAAAGGGATGACTTTTCATAGCAAAGAAGATTGTTTGCATGCCATCAAGTCTTTCCACATCCGAAAATCGATTGATTACGATGTTATACACTCGGATCCAAAAAGATATGTAATTCAATGTACACACGAGACATGTGGATTCAAGTTGAGAGCGTCATACAGAAAAAGGAGTGGCAAATGGATGATTGGGACATTGGTCGGTCCACACAGCTGCACATCGACTTTATTTTCACAAGATCATCGCAAGCTTAACTACAAACTTATAAGGGATAGCATCAAAACCCTTGTGCATGCAGATGCCTCGGTTAAGCCAAAGTTAATCATTGCTCATATACAGGAAAAGTTTAACTACACAACCACTTATAGAAAGGCGTGGATGGCAAAGAATGTGGCAATCCAATCTATTTACGGGAATTGGGAGGAATCTTATAATGTCCTTCCGCAATGGTTGAATGTGATGAAGGAGGCAATTCCAGGAACGGTATTCGATTTGAAGACTCGAATTGGCGAGAAGGGAGAGACACAATTTCATCGTCTCTTTTGGGCCTTTTATCCATGCATCCATGGGTTCAAGTACTGTAAACCAGTTGTCCATGTTGATGGGACTTGGTTGTATGGCAAGTACAAAGGGACCTTATTGCTTGCGGTAGCACAAGATGGGAACAACAAAACGATTCCAGTTGCCTTTGCGCTAGTCGAAGGTGAGACCAAGGAAGGATGGAGTTTTTTTTCTAAAAAATCTTAGGAAGCATGTCACACAATGAATTCCCGTCTGCATGGTCTCCGACAGACATGAATCAATTAAAAGTGCATTCAATGACCCACGGAATGGTTGGCAACAAACTGGTTCAACTCATGTGTACTGCATCCGACACATTAAGCAAAATTTCATGAGGGCAATCAAGGATGGAGATCTCAAGGACATCGTCACTAATATGGGTAAAAATACTATCTTATAACTGTTTTAATTCGAGTAATTATTAACTATAATATTTAACAATTTTTTGCTTGGAATACAGGATATGCTATAAACATACCCTTGTTCAACTACTACCGTGGTATAATTCAGGAAGCAAATCAGCGTGCATTAGATTGGGTCGACAATATACCAAAGGAAAAATGGACTCAAGCATATGACGAGGGTCGTCGATGGGGCCAAATGACAAGCAACATCGTTGAGTCGTGGAACTCTGTGTTTAAGGGAACACGCAACCTACCTATTACAGCTATAGTCCAATCAACCTACTATAGGTTGGCGTGTCTTTTTGCCGAAAGGGCTCAAGGTGCGTTTGCAAGGGTAGGTTCTAGAGACGTGTTCAGTGTATATTGCCAGAACATGCTTAAGGATGACATTTTAAAGTCCAACACCCATTATGTCGAACATTTTGACCGACAGATGTATACCTTCTCTGTTCGTGAGACCGTCAACTACAGGGAGGGAAGGCCAATGGGAACTTTCAAGGTTGATCTGCAAGCGAGATGGTGTGACTGTGGGAAATATCAAGCCTTACATTTGCCTTGTTCCCATGTCATAGCCGCATGTTCTTCTTTTCACTATGACTACACAACCCTTATTCCAGACGTGTTCAAAAACGAGAATGTTTACGCGATCTACAACGAAGCATTCAAAGTAGTCCATGACAAGAGTTATTGGCCCCCATACGAAGGTCCTCAGCTTTTCCATAATCCAAATATGCAAAGACTAAAGAAAGGTCGACCCAATAGTACTCGCATACGGACTGAAATGGACGAGGAGGTGGAAGAAAGGATACCGACACCGAGACTGTGTGGGTTGTGTCGGCATCCAGGTCATATTAGGAGAAATTGTCCGACCAATCCAAAACGCTAGTTAATACCGTTATGTATTATGTGTTTTTATTTTTATTTCTAACACTATGAATAATATTTTTATTTATTAACAATTTTCATTAATATATATTTATTAACTTTTTTTTAATTAATTTAAATTCCTTATATATTGCCAAAAAAATAAAAAACGAAAAAAAAATAAAAAATTCATTACGGCCAATTGAAATGGCGGTAATGAATTAAAAATAAATAAAAAAAAATTGCATGACGTGATGGGTGCAGATGGCAGATTGGGGGGTGCAGAAAAGGCAGCCCATTACCGCCAAACCAAATGGCGGTAATGGGGAAAACGACAAAAAAAATAAATAAATTTGAAAGTGGGTCATTTACGTAAATAAATATATCATTTTTTTTTAATTGGGTCAGAAAAAAAAAATTCACAATTTGTTACGTGTACCTGTAAATTTCATTCTTTTTAATAAGTCTCGTGCTCGTCCAACTGGTTATTTCATTGCAACAACTACAAAAGTTGGAATTTCTTAAGAATTTATCCTCGTAATAATGCTATATTAGCCTTTTTCTTAATCTTTTTCCTTAATCTTCTAAGACATTTAAACTAAAGTTGGAATTTCTCTTGAGAGAACATCTACAAAAAGTTATATGGATATCTAATTTCCATATACATGTGAAATATGATTAATCACATTCAAAACTATGCTTAGTTCAGTAGAATAAACGTTTAATTTAGGTCATATTTAAAATTGTAAAATAAACGTTTAATTTAGGTCATATTTAAAATTGTAAAATTTTGGTTATTCATGTAGTTGAATTAACCACAATTTTGATAGTAAATTGAATTAGCCATCTATTAAACTAAATTAATCATATTTTTTAATGTGATCAACCAAGTGTCGCATTTCTAGGAAAAATTGATATGTAAATATCGTTGTTGGAATATTTTAATGGTTACCTTTTGTCTCTATTTTTCCATTGCTAGTTACAACTTTTCTAATAGTAATTATTATTTTGTATATAAATTTTAATCATGCATTGTGCATGTTTGATGAGATTATTTCCTAACTTCTAATTTTTTTTTAAATGTATTTGTACATAGATTAAGTACTGTATATTTGATTTTAGCTTGAATGTGAAAGCTACAGTTATTTTAGCTTAGAACTAGTTCTAAAACCAAAATTAATTCTCAAAATAAAAATCAAAGATAAAAAAAATATAGCCAAGCCACATTTAACCTTTACATACTCAAGTTTGATCGAAGTTCTCCCTCCGTGGAACCAAATTAAGAAGCACTAAGAAATCCCTTAATTGGTATCAATAAAATAATCTTATTATAATCATTAAATGTTTTACAAATACATATAAATAATCATAAAAATAAAGCATACAAATAATACAGTATCAATCATATTTAAGGTATGTTTGGAAGAAAAATATCAAATATGTTAAGTTTCAAATACACCCTAAATTTCAGAAAAAAAATAACATGTTAAACAACTAAATTTTTTGGAATGGATGAAATATCTAAACTTGAAATTTGCTCATTTCCAATGCACTCAAGCTGGTGAAAAATAATTTTGAGATGGCTAAATTGATTAGTAGAGAGCAAGCTCATCATTATCTTTTTTTAGGATATATAGTAACCCTTGTACAATAGAATTGCCTGTTTGAATTATGTTTATTTTGACCTTATGCAAAATAGTTTATATAAATATATAAGTTTTTATGTATTATTCATAAGTTTGTAAATATAGTTTTGAAGAAATAATTTATAAAGAAATAATTTTTGTTGGTGAGAACTTATAAATTAACATAAATACTTATCTATTTACATAAACTGTTTTGCATAAACTCAAAATAAGTCTAATCCAAACATGCCTTAAAAATACTTTGTAAAGCGTCCAACTAATGAACAAACAATGTTCTGTACTAAATTAATAGGTCCATCAACTTTGTATATGTCTCTAACCACAATTTTTTTATTCTATAATTTCAAGATTAGAATTTGCGGTATACAACTTACGACAAATCATATTATAATATCATTATTGTACAACTTAGTCACTTATGATCAGTTATCAATAACTATGAACCATGCTTTCACATTTATATATCAAAATTGGTTCCACTTTAATCTTCCTAACGGAATCAATTCTTCTGAAATCTAAATATCTTCATGATGTACACAATGACATAAGAATGATCAATAATAACAAGTGTCTTTAGGGAGACACTTGTTAAGAAATTTAAAGAGAAAATTTTATCTTAAAAATGATGGATGCATTTAACACATTAAAAATTTAAAATGTAATTTTATTCACATGAATTTTTTAAATTACTTCTATTTTTAAATTCTTAACCAATGTCTTAAATATAAATATTTCATATATTTTCTAGTTTGTATACGTTGTGCTTAATTGAATGTGTCAGGCATTCCCTGTAGACCGCTGCAAGTGGGATTTCCTCCTTTACTAGTTGCTTAATTTGGCTTTTGACTCATGATGGTCATCAAATTTAAGTGTCTTGACATACTCTTTTTTTATTTTTGTGTGTGAAAGGAACTGTCTTGACATTATACTCTTAAATGCATTGGTCAGCATGTCTGTCACCACTGCGTGTGAAAATGCATACCTATCTGGTTTAATGCATGAAGTATACGGGCATGACTTTAGCAGCATTAGTAGACGAAGAATAGTACTATACTATATCCCCATATTCTGATGATCAAATGCATGCTTTTATTTGTTGCACACCAAATTAGTATATGTCAACCCACGCAGTCCACCTTGAAGCTTTATTAATTCAGTCGTACATTATGTCAAATTTCAAAAAGAGAATTCAGTCATATAAACAAGTGGTTTGTCCATAGATTTACTAATTATTCATTAGTACTTAGGCATGACAACAAAACTCATACACGTGGTTACCTGCTCGAGCCAAACCTAATTGACGGGTTTTTCCCGTTTTGACTGGGTTTGGGTATGAGTTTGGGTTTTCCCCGATTTTAAAACACGGGTATGAAATGAGTAAAGGGTATATAGATACCCACCCCGAACCCATACCCAAACCCGTTTCAAATACAAGAAATTACTTTATGTTGATATGCCATGTTATTTTGTTTGATAATTGCCGTGTTATAAAAACTATCACTGATATTTAAAGGAGCAAATAAATCAATTGGTCTAACAAATGTTAAAGTGGGCATATTGCTGGATAATCCATTACAATATTTCGCTAGGGGCTGCAAAACACTTCTATTTCTTTATTAAAAAAATTATTCAATGCAAGGACGGAGATATGGTGGGGATACCCGAACTCGTCTGAAACGGGGATGAGGTTCAATTTCTCATCCTTTTTATGTATGGGTAGGGTAAGTATATGAGAATCGGGTATGGAGACGGGGACAGGTAAGCACTTATGTTTATTAAAATAGTATTAGAAAAAGAAAATTAAGTATATTCCACGTTTCATTTCAAAGAAGAACAACCAACTTGGAGCTCGCAAGGCACGACCGGTTCAGTTGGTAGCTCACCCAAACAACATAAACATAAACATGACCTCCCACGCGGTTCATCTAGATTCATAGGTCATAATTAAGTGTAAGCCTCACGTGTCCAAAACACTTTATACGAAATACCCAAAAAAGACAGTAGTTAAACAACCTTGAACTAGAATATTGCATCAAAGAGGACATTTATGTCATTATAGTGAGTTACATTAGGACTGGTCAAACCTTAAAGCTGAAGTCAGAAACATAATTTTTATTTGTGTTCCGCCGTTAGACGTTGAAAGTTTAACGATTTTACACTTTTATAAAAATATATCATGATATATTTATTTCCTAATAAAAATCATATATTAACTTAACTTAGATTTTTTTATTCAAAAGAATTGAATATGAATACTAATAATAATTTTAATTATAACAATAAAAATAGTATAATTTGGAATTGAGGAAGTACGTCCTCTACATTTGAAGCATGCCTCGATAAATAGTTGAATTAAAATCAGTCAAACTCATTGACTTTGCTCCAGTTATGGCTTATAAATATAAACCGCCACATCCAAATGTTACTCACCAAATAATCCCAAGCCTCCTTCTCCAAATTCATATACTCTTTTTTTTCAATCTCATTCATAAATTCTTAATATACTTCCTTTGAAAAAAATCTTAATATACTTGCACTTCAAATTTTGTTAATTCAACGTAAGTAGCCATGAAGAGACAAAGAGATTTCGAAGGGTTAGAAAGCATAAATTTGGCAAATTGTCTAATGATGCTCTCTTATCCCCAACAACAACAACATAACAATAAACCAAATCAAAAAAGTTTTGGACCAGTGGAATATGAGTGCAAAACGTGCAACAAAAAATTCTCATCCTTTCAAGCACTAGGTGGCCACAGAGCTAGCCATAAAAGATCAAAGCTAGAAGGGGATGAATTGCTAACAAATTCTACATCTTTGAGCTTAGGAAATAAGCCCAAAATGCATGAATGTTCCATTTGTGGGCAAATTTTTTCATTGGGGCAAGCATTGGGTGGACACATGAGAAGGCATAAAGCTATTATCAACGAAGAGGTTTCTTCAATGGAACAAGTTGTTATGAAATTACCAGTTTTAAAGAGATTGAATAGTGCAAGGGTTATGTGCTTGGACTTGAACTTGACACCATTGGAGAATGATTTGAAGTTGTTGTTTGGAAAGATGGCTCCGAATCTTGATGTTTTAGTTTGATTCTTTGTTGTTGTGTACATTTTTTCTTAATTTGTAAACACAAATTTTTTGTATTAAATTTGTCTGTATTCTTTCAATCACATATTAAACTAATATTATTATTTTTTTTTTCAATTTTTAACATGCAAATTAATTCTTATCAACGGAAATGCTGGATACTACTTAACATATTTGAAAGAGACACAATCGCTAGTTTTTTGGCAAATAATAATATAATAATAAAATCGGATCATTAGTTAAAAAAAATAATAATCTAATCGGATCAATATTTTTGGTCACAATTATATACCAGCTAGCTTATTAGAATGCTCATGATTTTTATTTTTATTAACATTTTCAATATTAATGATGATACTTGTGTAAAACGAGAAAAATTTATATACATCGAGTTAAAATTAAGTTTTTGTTAGATTACCTTAGAGAGTTGTTGATAATTTGTTGATAATTTATCCAACAACCAATAAAAATTAACTACATAAGCAAAAAAAAAATGTCACATAATCAAATTTGTTAGTGGAGTAAAAATTTATTCATGGTACATCTTTCACATTTTCTGTTTGATGATTAATTGGATGTTATATGATTTGTAATAATTGTTATGTGATTCTCTTGTGTTCTGGGAGGTTTCTGGGTTCATAGATCAATTTAGGTTTAGCAAAGTCAATTTCTGGAATATTTAGGTTTTTGAAATGGATTTTAGGAAGAACATTTTGAATAATCGTTTTTTGTTAGCAATAATTGATTTATGGAATAAAAGAACTTAGAAATTACTTAAGGAGGGTTTTGTCAAAAAAAAAAATAATTACTTAAGGAGGATATGAATCCTAGGTTATAGTTAATAACAAGGCTTATTGATTAGTTAAGATAAAATGAGGTTTAATTGAGTTTATCCCCCTACTAATAAACTACCCCCACGTTAAGATTTGAATCCTATAATCAAAAATTTCTACATATGCCGTCCGCAACCCTATTATCCAACATAATTTTGTTTCTCAATAACTAAATATAATACACGTCTGGGTCACTATTATAAGTAAATATCAACATTTTAGAATCATTTATTAAATAATGTATATGGTCTATAATAAAAATTATATACATCATTAATTGAATGAATCTAAAATATTGAATAATAGTGATTGGAGAAAATGTCTAACATCAACTAAAAATAGAATTTTGGATATATAAAAGAAGGGACACATATATTTGTTGTTTTAAGGTTTTGGGTGGAGATGTGGTGTCTATATCTTTTAATAGTCATGGACGTTTAACCCATTGCCGTTCTCAGTGCTCCCCAAACTTCCAAACAAACGTGAGTTACCAACATCACTAGTTGGTATCAGAGCCCTTGTTAGGCTCAACGTGGGAGCGAAAGTGATGCACTAATGTAGATCAGACTAGTGATGTTGGTAACTCACACTTGATGGTGAGATTGTTGGAAAAAAATTTTGGGTGAAATATGGTGTCTAAGTCTTTTAGTGGTCTTGAATGTTTAGCTCGTTGCCACTCTTCAAATCCTCCAATAGGGTGCATGATAAACCAATCAAATAAAGTCAAGTGAAATTACAAAATAATTAAACTTAAGTGATTAATAAGCTTCATAAAACATAAATAGTTCAAGAATTTAAATTGAATTTTTGTGTGAAATAACTCCTTATCATATTACACTTATTGTACGACCAAACTCCTAATTACTTGAAACATCTAATAGTTAATTGAACACAGGGGTTTGAACACACATACATAATTAAAAAATAAAGAGAAAAAAACTAATTAAATAATATATATTTTTTAAATAATTAAAAGAAATATACTTTTATACGTGGGTGCCTAAATAATATCTTTAAATGCTTATGCTCAAGCAAGTCTTTCTCCATCTAAGAATCCAAGGGTTACACAAAAAGAAAAGTCACACCTGAACTACTTATACGTAGTCTATATCATAGCAATATAATTCGCAGGTTAGGTTGAGGTTAACTAGATAAACACAGCCACAGAAAAATGTGACAGAAGGTGAGTGAGACAAGTCAATGTACCAACTTCTGGGAGAGTGGGCAGATGACAGCAAGAGTTTAACTAAAAAAAAGCTTCACTGTCGTTACTACAAAAGCTCTATACTCATTACAATCATCGAAAGATTATTCCTGAAAAATCTATGAACAGTGAATATGCTAATATAATTTTATGGATCCAGACGCTAGCTAGCTAGCTCAATTATTTCTCGATTAATCATGACATTCATACCGACTAACTTAGTGGATAGGATGTTATAATAATCCAAACACGCGTTTAAAAAACGTCCTTAAGGAAAATTGGTACTAATTATTTGTAAAACGTGAGTCGATGGACCTAATAAAGATGTGTTTTATAGTCTAATTTGTTCCATGTGTTAATTTAATTCAATTTTAGGCTTGTCAACTCAATTCAAGGTTAAAATCTATTGTATTCGATTGGATGTATATAATAAGTATCAGAATAATTAGTAGGTAAAGAAGACAGGAACAAGGTAGCTTAATTAAAATGTTTGTTGTGCTACTTCACATTAATTGAGCTAGGTACTAAATAGTATGTAGTTCGTTAAAGCAAAATCAGGAATCGCTCTAATCACCACAAAAATTGTGTACCAGGTTGGTACTTACCTCTAAGACTCGTGTGGTGTCCCAAATTGTTGCAAGCCAAAGTAGGAAGGTAGTAGTCCCAATCCATGTTTCAGTAAAATGGATTGTGGTATTAATTGGTAAGGGTACGGCAGATATGTTTGTGAGAAATTAAGGTCCCATCAATTGAAATTGTGGTTTTGAGAATAATTGCAAGGGTATATGTTGTCAAACTTATTTGTATGGTCTTTCTTCAACAGTGAAGTGTGTTGTTATGATTTAAAATGACATATAAGGAATTACACTTGACATAATAATATAGAACAATCACGAATGGATCACGAATTTGTTCGTACAGTTAGATCATCATTTTGCATATCATATGAGTGACGGATATATATTGAAGTCTTTGCTGCAGTACAGGGGTATGTCGTGTGGTGAAATTATTGGGACAATTTTTTTGTTATATGCAGCATTTATCGGAAAACTCTACTATGGACACAAACATAAATAAATAGTGTTTAGGCACACACTCATTAAAATATTTTTTTTAATAATAAAAAACAAATTGATAATAAAGTGATTTAGTAGTTTGAGAAAAAAACTTGTGATGTGTGTGTGACTAAACACTATATATTTGTGTTTGTGCCTATGTAAGAGTACCTCGCATTTATCATATTGTAATTGGTTGAGGTAAATGATGATCAATAATGGGTACAAAGAAAATTGGTGAAATTTCTCATCTTTTTTTAGTACTCTATAGTATAGTAATGATTTAAGTCATTGGACTTTGTCTTCTTTTTCTTTTTGTTTTTCTTTTATATATCAAGAACATTAACGCTAGAAGAATTTTCGTCTATCTCTGTAATCTTTGATTTAATGATTAATTTACAATTATCCGTTTGTTACATTAACAATTGTGGGATTCCTTACATTGTGTTTCGACTAAAAGACTTCTCAATGTCGATAAGTGGGATAAGTGGTATGAGTTGCGATGCTTCATTCTCTCCTTCTAACAATTTTTCATTCGCGGATAAACTAACCACTTTCATTTACATTTGCATACTATTTAAAATGTATGTGGGGGATTAGAGGCATGTTATATATCGCGAGGGGATTTCACGCGAAATTTTTCAGAATACTGTTTGGTTTAAATGCACTTTTGATCCACCTATTTTGAAAAAATAAAATAAAATGAAGTTTTGATCCCCTATTTTAAAGTCCAACTTTTTGATCCCCCAATTTTAAGCTTCCTTCATTTTTGGCCATCCGTTTTATTTTAAGGTCAATTTTGCTTACGGGCGAGCCTAAGTGGACAATTTTATTATTCATGTCATTGCTATTATTTTAATTCGATAAAAAAACATTTTGAAACTAAAAAAAAAAAATCCTTTAATCTTTTAATAAATAATTAACATTTAATTAACCTAAAAAAATTTTGTGTTCATCATCTTCATTGTTGTTTGTGATGTTCATCATCATCTTCATAAATCAACACAAAATTTTCAAAAACACCCTCGTCAAAATGAATAAAGTCAAACATTTCTTAATCATCTTTAATAAATCTAAAACAACTTCAAAATTTAAAATCCTTAAATTCTCAGTATACCATAAAAAAATTCTTGAATAGACCTAAAACAAATTCCAAATACAATCCTCCATAGCAATTGTTTTAAAAAAAATTATATATTTAATATAAAATACAAAAGTTTCAATATACATTTACCATTTTAAACTTCTTAACATGTGCAAATTTGCACATGTTAGAAAAACCCTATAAAAAAATTACCGACAATGGAATTGGCAATGAAGTGGGTGAAGTAGTACATGTGCCGAACCACATACCCAATCCAGCAACCTCGTTGCAGCCAATGTTCCAACAAAAAATAAAAAAGTAGTAGATTGTTGATCCGTGCGCCGCATGAGTTTATTGTTAAGGGATTGACATACGAATAATAAAATGTAATATATAATTGGTAACGGTGAAAAAAAGAATAGTTTAAAAAAACATGACATTACACGACACAGTTTGAATCCTTAAATAATAGACCAATAAATTGCGACAAAATTAAATAGGAAGACTGCCAAAATTGGTGTAAACATTTCAAACTAAAAACAAAAAACGCAAAAAGGATATTCTATTTCTCAAAAAAATATGCATATCGATAAAATGCATGTTAAATTAGAATATCAGTTAAGCAGTGGTATGAGAGGAAGGTTGTAAGGTCACGTCCTTCCATTTGCAAATATCAAAATATATGATTCTTCTGTTGTCTGTGTAATTTACCACGGTTTAGATTTTTTTTTTTTTTTAGAGAAACACGGTTTAGGGTTTGCTATAGATAGCCGACTTTGCATGGAAATTAGGGTAGCCGAGTTTGCATGGAAATTAGGGTATTCTGTTTGTAAACGTATTAAATAAGTGTACAACAACTTGTCAAAAAAAAAAGTCTACAAAAACAATAGATATATACAAACGATGACACATTATGATATGAATGAAAAACTCATAAGTGAGGAGAAATATTAGGGATTGCTGCATTTTAGATGAAATTCGTTAGGTTAAATTACGACTAACCTAACACAGCAAATTGGAGGGAAATTATTAGGTTAAAATGTTGCAGACCTAACAAAATTAATAAACAAGGATAAGTGTGTGTACAAAATATTGTCAAAAAAAAAAGGCAACATGATATGAATGAAATTGGTGCGATGTATTTTTTTAGATGAAATTTGTTAAGTTAAATTACTGCTAACCTAATACAGCAAATTGAGGGAAAATTATTAGGTTAGAATGCTGCCGACTTAACAAAATTAATAAATAAGGATTAGAGGAAATGGGATTTGTTTTAGGTTTATTTTTAGAAAATTTAGGGTATTTTGATTTGTGAAGATGTTTTAGATATATTAAAGATGATCATGTTGATTTTCTTCATTTTAATGAGGGTATTTTTGGATATTTTGTGCTGATTTATGAAGATGATGAAGAATATGATGGACAACAATGAAGATGATGATCACAATCAATTTTTTAAGAGATTAAATGATTATAATTTATTAAAAAAATTGTTTGTAGTTTCAAAATGTTTGTTATTATTGAATTATAATGACACGTATAATAAAATTGTCTACTTAGGCGCGCCACATAAACAACATTGACTTCAAAATGAGATGGGTTTGGGGATCAAAAAGTTGAGTTTTAAAATAGGGGAATCAAAACATTATATTTTTAAAAATAGGGAGACCAATAGTGCATTTAAACCATAATATTTTGTATATATTTCTTTCGTCTACAAAATAACTATTTTGATCAATTTTTCTCTATATAGCTATTAACAAAAAAGAACACGTGCACACTTGAAACATGTATCATGATGTGTTGAGTGGCTTCACAAGCTTTGAAATATTATGTATTATTTGCAGGTGATGACAAATAAGAGAATTTAGATTAACAAAATGGAAGTTGGTGCTTGAACATAGGTTTACAAGGCGCATCCTCTCAAAATAGTTTACAACGCTATTAGTGAGCAAAATAAAAAGTTTACAATACTCGGGAAATATTCATCATGGATTTTGTCGCAATATTAAGTATTTCTCGAAGGTAATGCCTTATTATCAACTCGTTTGTCGCTCCTAATCTCCTAGAATAATTGGCCATCTTAGTCCCATGTCAACTATAATTTGATTAGTGAATTAGATGAAAGATATATAAAAATGTCACTCATATACTCAATTTTATATGTGACCCCTGACCCGTATACTCAATTTTGTTTATGTTTTCCATTTTACATGAGCCAATTTAAATGCATGAAAGATCAATTATTATTTTTTTGTGAGCTATGCTATATATAGAAATCTGCCAACGAAACAAACGAATACTTACACATCATGTGGAACTTTTTTAATGAAACTAGAGGTCGTTAATATTATATGTTTGGCGGAAATCATGGGAGTCAGCAGCAAGCTAACATTTTTTTTCAGTTTCACGAGACATTCCCCTTGCGTAAAAAACATAGCGTATCCAAATTCTAAAGAGATCAAATTATTTATTTGAATATGATTAACACATCATAATTAGATTTCAAATCCAATAAAGGGTTTATTATGATAAGACCAGTTTTTTCATTTTGTCTCGTTACTGGCTCGTGATAATAAGAAATTTAACAAAAGTAATCTTATAGAACCGTCCTGGATATTGCAATATGTTAATGTTCCTTTTGATCTTTTTAGTCAAAAGAAGATTTCTTAATGCGTATGTCCACAAAATTTCCATTAAAATCAGGAATGATTAGTTTACGTGTCCATGGAAATATAATTTGTCTGCTTAAGATAAACATGTATTTTAAATAGCACTAGGTCGCTTGTTGATCCGGGTGCATATGACAGAAGCAAATTATGTTTAAATATATAAGTGCTCACTTAGATTGCTTCAAAAAATAATTGCTCATATAGACTTAAATGGGAATTTTAATTGATGGCTCCAAACTTAGGCCATACCCGTTTTGGAATGAGAACTAAATAATGTTAATGGGCGTGAATGAAACTATTGACGTGGTCAAGAAATTTATGTTTAATCTTGTTTCCTTGATAGATGGTGGTAATCATTTATCAAATAGAATCAGTTTAGTTTTTTTTTGAAATAATCTAATGACAAGAATCACACACTTTAAGTGTAATGAAGTGAAAAATTACACATTCTAAACACTAACACGTCAAATATTCTACAAGCTATAAGTGAGATTTTTTTAGGGGATCAATTGAGTTATACGTTGGGATTAAAGCAAAATAAATAATTTACTTTGACTAAAGTGTCTTTGTTATAATAGGAGTTAGATGAAAAAACCAATTAATATAGATTAGTTGAGATAAAGATAAATAGTTAAAGTGTTCTTTCAAAAAAATAGTAAAAGTGTTCTTCTAAAAGGAATATAAATGAAAGTATTATCGAAACAATCTAGTTACTATATTTCTTATGAAAGGAATTAAGAAATCTGCCTTTTCTTTCAAACAAAAGAGAAATATTAATTGACTTTTTTCAATTAATAAGTATTATTAATATTATGTAATAAGAAATAATTTAAGAAAAATAAATACCTAAAATAGAACACATTAACAGAGGGAGAGTACATTTGTTTTTAATGTATTGATAACATTTTCAAAGTTGTGTAAATTGTATATGGCGACTAAAATCTGGTCTTGCTTTCGTGTCAAGCTAGATGGCTCTCATGTCTCTTTCAAACAATGGTGTAATAATCATATATAAATTGTATGAAATTGTCTCTATTAGGATTTTATTTTCTTTCTTTATTATTATATATGAAATGGAGTATTTCTTATAGTCCCTTTCAATAAAATTTTGCATAAAAATATTATAACTTTTCGTTTTGTTTAATGATTATCTTAGTTTTTTTTTGTCACTTAGATGGATTAGGTGATATAGGCTTGATCCGTAGAATCTTGTGCAACTATTGAGAGCATGCCACAAGGACAGTAAACTACATCGTGAGCATGACACTTTGTCTTAATAGCTCTAAATCTTAACTTGTTCTAAAAAGGGGCACACACTTAGTCCATTTTAGCCTTGAATCTTAATGATATAGATAGCAAGATGGCTAATTAAATATTAATTTTACATATAAATGGATTTTCTTTTCATTTTAATTTTAGCCAAACTTTGACCTTGCAAACAGACTTGGCACGTGTTGAATCCAAATCTTAGGAAATTCACTTAGCTAGGTGTGAGTGAGATCATCACTAATTTTACAATACAAACTCTACTTTTCTAGAACCTATTTTCAGTTTTAGTGAATTAGCTTCTTCTCTGCCCGTGGTTTTTTTCATGTTAAATACTGTATGTGTATATCCATTCTTTATTCTTGATCCTTCAATTCTATCGTGCATTTTTTTCATGTTAAATAATGTAGGTGTGTAAGCTTTTGTATTTTTCCTTTTTTCCTACCGCGAGTAATACTATTTGTACAACTGGTCGTGAATAATATTAACCAATTAAAAAAAAATTAAAATAACAAGAGTACAATCGAATCGGATATGTGTTAAGACACTTCTCATCCACATTTTAAAATTTAAATACATCTTATTAATACTCATATGAATTTTAGAAGTCAAAGGTAAATTAACATACCAAATTCTTAATTCTAACAATCAAACTAAACTATTCTACATATGGTCAATGGTCGATAATAATGAAAGATCCACAGTCTTTGATTACATCCATCCTCGAAAAAATATTGTTGCAGGTGTTCGTTAATTTCGACTATAGATGGGTTTTGAAATGGTCAATTCAACCATATGTTGCCAAGTCATTTGTTAGGTTGAACGAATGTTGAATATGATGATAACCACGATAAGGTTCTTACTCAAAATATAATACTAATAAAAAGTGTCACCCTAAGACATTTTAAAAAACATGTGGAGTATCAGTATGAAGCAAATTAGTGTGTAATTTTTTTTGTATGAACCTTAGTGCGTAATTTCTAACACTACCAAATATCAAATTTAAATTACACTTGAAACAAAAAATAAAATTACCCAAATCAATACTAACATGAGCATAAGCCAGACAATATATCTATTTATCAACTCATTTGACTTCTATCGGTATACAATTATATTTTTACATATATTTTGTTAAGTTAATTAATATATATACAATTCATATGTTTTCGTTCTTGTATTTGCTAACGAGGTTACCCCATAAACATAAGTGTCTAGTCACGATGATTCACATCTTTCATGAAAAAACCCCTAGTGCACGACTTTTGGTGTAAGACATTCTTGCTGATAATACCCTTATGATCTCCTTAGTTGTTGTTGAAATTTGTGGCCTAACTCAACCTCACAAAACTGGATTGTAAGGTGAGGATTGTCTCCTCTATATAAACTCTTATCAATAGTCTTATCTGTCTGATGTGAGACTTGAGTTTTTTCCAATACACCCCTCTCACGTCCAACACTTTTTGGACTTGATGCGTGAATAGGTAGGTGGCCCTTGAATTCGACAAGCTCTGATACCATGTTGAAATTTAGGACCTAACTCAACCTCGCAAAACCTGCTTGTAAGGTGAGCATTTCCTCCTCCATGTAAACTCTTATCAAAAGTCTTATCTATCCGATGTGAGACTTGAGTTTTTCCCAATAGTTGTCGATCTCTGTACTATCATGCCACGACCTGCATTATCATTCTTATATAGATGAAACATAATACGTACATTGGTACATCTTTCGTTCATTATTATGAGAAAAATTTCATTGTTTTAGGGTCCTTATATAGACCATATAATGAATTACTCAATAATTCTAAAAAGACAAATTTTGTTTATTATAACGACTAGAGGATGAATATCAATCATAAGTTTTCTTTGAGCATATTTACAACTTAAAATTAAAAAAGTCTCCATTAAAAATATATGATTATCAAGTCAAAAATATTTGTTAAAAAATCTCAATTGAATTCATATATCACATTTATCATTTTAAAGATGAAAAGTACTTTGAAATAAATTAATTTTCTTTTTTTTGAAGGAAAATTAAAATATTTACATAAATATATTAGTTAAAAAAGTTTATAAGTATAGTTTATAAAATATATTATATATATATATATATATATATATATATGTTTTTTCTGGTCAAGATGTTATTTTATACTCCCTCCGTCCCTTAATATAACCCCCCTTTTGTTTTTCTTTTTGTCCCTAAATATAACCCCCTTTTCAAATTACAACACACATTAATTATTTTTTTCCATAGATACCCTTATTTAATACTACTACTAATTCTAAAAGTACAATAAATTAACTTTTCACTTTATCTCTTTAATGAGGGTAATTTTGTAAAATTGTACTATAAAACAGACACATTAACTACACCAACAACATTTCTTAAGAAATGTGAAAAAAGCAATAGGGGGTTATATTAAGGGACGGAGGGAGTATTTATCAATCACTAAAAATATTAATTTTCCTTTTCCCTAAAAATTAATAATTAATCTTCCTAAACACTTTAACTTTAATCTACTAACTTCCTTAAAAAAAAAAAAACTTTAATCTATAGTCTATACTAACTTTTCTCTTTAAAAAAAAAAAAAACTACTAACTTTTCAGCTATTAACCATGAGTTACAAACTAGCCTATAGTTAATTTTTCTCACATTTCCCTTGCCTTAATAAAGTTTTAACTTCTACCTCCCCTTCCGTACCTTACCTTCACGAAACCAAAAGACTTATACAGTGCCAACTAGGCTTGCACGAAAGGTGTACGGCCAAGATTTGATGTTACTATTTTTGACCCAAAAGTGCCAGAACAGCACTTATAAAGTGGTTTTCCCCCTCTAAAAATCGATATTATAATTAGAGATCTTATTTGAAAGTTACATTAATGTTTTAATATTTATTTGTTTTACGTACGTAGTACCCTCCTATACTCCTAGTCCTATATAAAAGAAAATTAAGTTATGTGCACCATCCCCTATTCTCAAATCTCAGCTCCCATATAACCTTTTTCCATTCCCAAGGAACTCAAAATCTCTCCACTTTTCAATCTCAAACACTATACCCTTATCCTTTCATCTCTGTTCCCCTCTTCCATTACAAAAATTCATTGAAGCTTGGATAAGAAATAGCTTTGTCTTTTCACCATCATTCTCTCAATAAACTCAACCCTTACGTTACGCCCACGTTCTTGGTCAATATTTGTAAGTAATTTTTTCATCCACTTATATATTTGGTGCTATAGCTTCATATTTTACTCATCCATTTTCTTTTTAACAACACTAGCTAATAGTAGTAGTGGTAGTTATCTCTTGCATCTCAAAAAACCGTCACGCATAACTCTCTTATAGTAATGCTGTTGACCCACGTTTTAATAACTTCCTATCTGCGGTTTATTCACTTATATAGCTACTCTCATAGTAAGTATATTTCTTTGTAGCATATGAGCAAAGTCATAAAAAAGTTGCACCTTTTTCAATATTTGTTAAAGATATTCAATCCTTTTGTGATTCTCTCTAATCATTCATCCTATATATATACAAGTATATATGGTTTTTTTATCTGTAAAGCACAAAATTTTGAAGAATACGGTGAACTTTCTCTATATATATTATCTATTCTATCTTAAATATTAGTATATGAATTATTATTTTTTGACTCAAGCTGTCCCCGTTCTCCCTGCAACTAGTTCTTTTATATTGCCGTTGAGAATCGCTTATATAATATCAAACATTAACAAAATCTTAACGTACAAGAAAAAGAAATGTCTAGAACCTTTTATATATACTTTTTTTCCATTTATAATTTATTTCCATTAATAAAAAAAATCCTCAAACTGAATTATTTAATTCAATGATTTCCATGTTAGATTTTGATAAGTTTTGCTATTAAAATAGTTGGCATCTGCACATCCATATAGATTTTTCTGATCGTTCAATTGCTTCTGATTTATTTGTATCAGTTTTTAAGTGATCTTGAAGTTGGAGGAGCAATGAAAATAGAATCGAAAAAATCCAAGGTACATATACATACTCTTGCTGTATAATCTTTTGATATGCCAATAATAATGCACTTTTTTCATATAATATACTCCCTCCGTCCCATAATAACTGAGCCATTTTTTAAAAAAAATTGTCCCAAAATAACTGAGCCATTTCACTTTCCAATACAATATTAATTACTTTTTTCCCTTTATAACTCTAATTAATATTACTTTCATCATTCCCAATATTAATGCACCAATACTTAACAAGAACACTTAAAACCACTTTTCTCTCTCCTTTATTTATACATTTGTCTTAATATGTGTGAAATGAGCAAATGGCTCAGTTAATCCGGGACGGAGGGAGTAACTGGTAGCATAAACTAAAGTTTTTTCATTTTTTTTCTTTTTAATTTTGTGCTGCAGTCATGGCCGAAATTAGCTGTGAAGAATTGGCTTAGTACAAAGAACAGTTCTGAAAAGTTTACCTCAGATTATTCTGTTACAGGTGAAACTCAATTATTTTAATTAAGATTGTGATTTGTTTTCTTCTTGAGTTTGGTTTCATTTCATTTTTTTCGTGTTGAAATTGAGACATTATTTTGTTTAATCTTTGTGGGACTCACTCAGGGTCTGCGACAGAAACAAGAAAGAGTTGCTCAGACCAAGATAGTTACATCCTCGTACCAGATAAATTTTCTGGTAATTTGCCCAACACTTTGTTTTTATGATTTGAAATATTCTCTATTTTTTTAATAAATAGTGAATCCTTAATTTCGGCTATGCTTGGATTTAGTGTTTTGGTTTCGGTGTAGTTTTTTTTTATGTTGAAAGAAATGGCATGCAAATTTTAGAGTGCTAAGCTTGTACTATATTTGTTGTCAGAAGAATCGTACTTAAGTAACATAACTTCATTAATTTAGAACAAAAAAACTTTGTATATGTGAATTAGATAAAATTAGGATATTGATAAATTGATACAACTTAGACTTAGGTGCATTTTTTAGGTTTTTTTCGGATGTTTTAGCTTAAAATTTTCCAAAACCTATGTTTTTTTGTTTAACACTAGCACCTATTGTATTTTTTAAGTTAATGTATTTTTTTGGTTCGGGTTGATGTCTGAGTAATTAATATTTGGTTCATATTTTCAAAGAAGGGTGGTTGAAGCATTCTACAAATGGCGTGAAACGTTCGGTGCATGGAGAGAAAAAACCTTCTTTCATCACTAATCCTCTCGACCTTAGGTAAATGCACCCATCATACCTATTTTTTGAAGTAACATGTGGCTAATGGCTATCCTAAAATTTTAAGTTAATAATATGTGCTTAGCTTATTTTAGCTAAACATTTCTGAGGTGTTATTATTATTATTGACTTCTAAAAATAATTATTTAAATCTTGTGTAGGATGTTTGTGGGGACGTGGAATGTAGGAGGAAAGTCACCAAATGAAAATTTGGACTTGAAAAATTGGCTGATATCTACTTCGCCAGCTGACATATATGTTATTGGGTATATTTTTATTTTAACTATTTCTTTTTACTTAATCTTATCATCTATGTTCCCTATTTGGCTAACTACCACTTTGTCTGTAGTATTTTATTTATTTTTCATTTCCATTCAGTCCACCTATTACCTTTTATATATGGATCAATTAAATCTCTTTAAATATTCTTAGGAGCACAAGTTTCCTCAACATCTGTCCTGATGATTATGGATTATCTACGACGGCTATACTGTTACAGCCACCATTTGAATATAAATAGGTGTATTTAGATATTGCACCTTGATTCAACAATGTATTTATTTATAAAAACTCAAACACTTCAACTTTCAATGTATTGAACACAATTTTATAAAATCTTATTATTTAAAACTTTTAAAGATTGTGTTTATGACAGCATTTTCCAACATATATATTCCATCACATAAATATGATTTTTGTGCGCACATAAACATGTTTTTTAGTTAGTCATAATATTGTTATGTAATAAGAATAAGATCATAAAATATGATTTGATGTTTATGTAAAGTTTATCTACTGTAAAATTAAGCAGTTACCAACTTAACTTTTGACTTTGGAGATTAAAAAAAAAGGCAAGTCTAATTTTGGTTGTATTGGCTTGTCTTTGCTCTCTTAGGTTCCAAGAAATCGTACCACTAAATGCTGGGAACGTGCTTGGGTCGGAGAACAGTGGCCCAGCAGCAAAGTGGCTAGCCCTTATTCATCAAGCCCTAAACACCACAAACAATGAGATCCCAAATCAAAAACAACGTTTTAGCCTGGTAGCAAGCAAGCAAATGGTTGGCATCTTCTTGTGTGTGTGGGTACGCGCTGATTATCGCAACCACGTTAGCAATTTAAAAGTGTCTCGCGTTGGCACCGGCATTATGGGCTACCTTGGAAATAAGGTTCGTTATAAGTCAAATATTTTCAATGATCTGACGATTATGATTGATCGATAGTATAAAAAAATTATAGTCATAGAATATATGTAAAAAAATTAATACCATATTATATGTGGTTTAAGATGTGTATGTCCTATACAATTATATATGGGGGGCTATAAAATAGTTCTAATTAATTAGCTATTGCTTCAGATTTTGCTGTGGAAATGTGACATTTCAAGATGAAGTAGGACTATGTACTGGCTACAGTGGTATGATATTGCTTACATTTTGTAAATTTGTGTTGTATGCTAACAGGGTTCGATATCTATTAGCATGAGATTGTACCAAACCACATTCTGCTTCGTTTGCACTCACTTGGCCTCTGGAGAGAAATGTGGTGACGAGTTGCGTCGAAACTTGGACATCGCGGAAATCATCAAGAGAACTAAATTTTCTCACTCACTTGGCATACTAGAACATGAGTAAGTCCTAGGAAAAATGATTCCAAATTCCTAAGTATTAAATATTTACACTCTTTATTACTATAATTCAATGGTACTAAGTTGTTCTTTATTAATTTGGTACATGTGCAGTAACATTATATGGTTGGGGGATTTGAATTATCGACTTGCCGCTGGTTACGATGAAATTCATGAGCTGCTAAAAAATAATAACTTGAAGGCTTTACTAGAGAAGGATCAGCTAAGGATGGAGCAGAATGCTGGAAGAATATTTGAAGGTTGGAATGAAGGGAGCATATACTTTGCTCCTACTTACAAATACTTGATGAATTCTGACCAATATGTTGCTCAAACTTCCAAATCAAAGGAAAAACGACGCACTCCTGCTTGGTATGATTTTTATGATTCAATACCCATTAATTAATGTAATGCCATACTATTAATGTGACAGAAAAAGTATATAGAATGTGTAAAATTTGATAATATCTTTTAATTAATGTTTCTTGGTTGCTGAATTCATGTATAAATGTTGGTTGGAATGAAACAGGTGTGATAGAATTCTATGGAAAGGAGAAGGACTAAATCAGAAAATGTATGTTCGAGGAGAGTCAAAATTCTCTGACCATAGACCAGTGTATTCTCTATTCACAGCACAAGTGGACATGACAAACAAGAATCTCACACGTTCTGCTTCTACCACTATCCCAAGAACTTGTCCCTTAAAACCATTCACAAATTCTGCTACATTGCCATCTACTTGTTGTGCTGCAGCTAAAGTACAAGCTGAAGAACAACTCATGTTACTAGCGACTAGGACACAAAGTTGCATTGACACCGTTTCAAGATTCTTGTAGTAGTGCAGTTTTCTACTTGCAGCTGTGTGATTGGATGGTTACAGAATTAGAGACAGTGATTTTGGAAGAATATGTGGAATAAAAAAATGATATAAAAATTCGTTATCCATCTTTTTTTGGTCATAATGGATTGATAATTGATTGATGATCAATGTGGGAATGGGAGGGACAGAATCTGTGGTTCCTTCCCCATGTTTAACACTACAGTTCTGGTAATTTGATAGCTGTCAATATGCCTCAGGGCACAACAGATTTTGAGGTTTTGAGGAAAATGCTGAATTTTAATGTTTTTAAATTTTTAAATAGTAGTAACTGCAAGAATTATTATTAGTTACTATAGACATGTTTATTATTATTATTATTATCCAACTTGTATAGATATATGTTTATTACTATTATATCCAACTTCTATTATTTACTTGTATTAGCAATATATGGAAGTTTAATACTATAAACTTGAATATGTTGAGAAAAGATTTGTCAAAAAAGAATGTGTTGAGAAAAAATGTTTTTTCGCGAGAGTCGTCAAGTGATCTTTACGTTAGACAATGTATATTTATCCAAACATTAAGGAATTAAGTATATGGATCACCTCGCTTATGTTGTTCAACATTCATTTTTCATTTGGTATAAGAGTTTTAACTCGCACCAAAATTCTACGCAATCGACATAACTTGTTCATCGTAGATATTTGTGAATCAACCGTAAAAATCAAAGCTACAATGTTGGAATGAGGCAGCAAAGCACTCTGAACGTTTGACCTCAAGGTGGAACGCCAAATTGCAGTGTCAGTCATGGCGTTGGTGAATCGAATGATGGAGGCTAGGCTGGTCGTTACAAAAAAGAAGAGAGGAATTACCCAAAACAGGATAAGCACAATTATAACATCCTCATAGACTGAGCCAGAGGAAATAAGGGGCTAATGATCTAGACTTCGTGCGACAAATAACATTGTATCTCCAACCAAAATCTTAAGACATTGATATAAATTATCACATCTTGTTGAGCTCATTTTTAGTTAGTATAGACTAACCATTCATAATCCAACATACAAGTCTTTCAAGAGGATCAATGCACAGATGAGATTGAAGCTCATTAAGAAACAAAAATATGATATAGAATAGTGAATAGTATTAGTGTTAAAATGCAACAATTGTGCAAGGCACAAAGTGATGGACGGGTAAATAAAGACATCTTGAGAATGATGTGGCAGCAGTTGAGATGAAATGCCATATCACTGACAATTGGCGATTAATGTATCAGTACACAATTTAGTTAGTATTCTGTTGCATTTAAATATTCTGTATTAGATTTATTTAGTTGGATTTGCTCACCATGTAACAAACGATGTGTATAGAATGAGGAGGCCAAAATAATATTCAACAAGTTTTTATTTCGTTTTTAGTTGTTGATCTCTTTTGTTTTATTTAAATTAATCTATGAGGTGTACTTAATTATGTTCCCTATTAGGTAGGAACTTCTATCCGACCTTGTTTCCTAGTACTAATATTTGAGGCCATTTTGACAAAAAAAAATGATTTGAGGCCATTTACTATTTTTTATTTTTTTTGTTGAAGGAAGGCCATTTACTATTTTTGTTAGGTTGAATTGAAAACTAAATTTTATATTACATATATTGGATACACTTGTGAATTCGATGATGTCATTTAAAGTTAACTCATAATAATATAGTAATATGGGAGTTGGTTGGAATATATATGTATCTCCCAACCGAGCTTTGGAATCATTAATATTTTTAATGGTGTTTTTGTTGTCTAATTGACAAATCATATAGTTACATCAAAAACCTCGACTATTATATTCATAATCAAAAGATTAAACAACCAAAAATAAAGACCTATATATAATTGTTGTTGATGTTAAATGGAGCCATTTGGACTATTGATTGAATCAAAGTGGGAAGTTTTAATTTCCTCACACTTGTTCATCTCGAGCTATTGCACCAAAGTTGCTGCTAGTGATGACCTCATGGCTATGAAATTTCTCTTTGTCGTTGCTCTCTGTAGTTTGCTTAGCTGGTAATATTTCATCTTTAATAATTGGACTTGGTGTGTCATAATCTATGCTTTTACCCCATACCACTAAATATAGTCCTAAAATGATCACAACGGCACCAATCACCCTGAAAAATTAATCAGATTCGTTGTTAGTTAAGGAATTTAATTTATATACACAGTCAATAAAAACTTTTTACTGCTAATCAATACTAATAAGGATAAAAAAAAAATAGTTTTACATCGACAGTGTATCAGAATTAATGAATTACCTTCCAAGGTAAATTTTCTCGGCCAAAATGAAGGGGCTCATGATAGCTACGATGACCATGCAAAGGGGATTGAAAGTTGTTACAAATACTGGACCTCTATATCTCATCACCACTCCTTGGATGTAATAAGCCATTCCTGAACAAACTATACCCTGCATGTGAATAATTAAAGATGATAGTTATTGTATGGATTTTTTCTGTTCGAGATAATCATATTATGTTGCAGTTACTGTATGATTTATTAATGGTAATGTTGATCAAGCAGTCAATTAATATGTTTTTTATTATAAACTTGAAACCTTATGAAACACGAACAGAACACTTCTATTTCCATGAGGTTTTGTCCAAGTGTTGGAAGCATTTCCCACACTGAGAGTCATATGAGTCATTTTGGACAATTATGGTCGAGTGTCATGTTAAAAGATTGTTTTATTGGAATGGATTGGACACTCAGCTCACACTTGTGAAGTTGACACAAGACAGAACAGACAAGACTCGATAAACATTTTCAGCTTGTTTATTAGTAACTTTTGACAAAGATAGCTTTAGATTTGTCTGTAATTTGTACAGTGTGGATACTTGTATTTCTATAGTTAAAACCTGGCCATATTATGTGTATATTCAATGTATGCACATGTCTGTTACGTAGAAGAATAAAAGTGTATAAAACAAAAAACAAACAAAGAATAATAAATGTCTTTGAAAGTCTATTCAATTCAGATGTTGGTACAAATGAAATCCAGTATCTCTCATTTGTTGAATTAAATCAACAATTAACATTTGAACCAAAGAAAACAACATAAAGACATATGATCTAAACTGTAGATGCATGCGTCAAGTGATGACACAAAAGGATCGTTAATCTTCACCATATCATATACCTATTGTTGAGATAAACAAAAATTATACTCTCAATTTGGATTACCTAAACACATTTTTCCTAGAATCAGATGTTAACACACAAAAAATTGTCAAATTAGGTTGTCCTGCATGCCTTGGCCCAACAAGCCAATTTGATAAAATGGACCAGCCCATAGCATAGGTTCGTTATGCCAAAAATTTGGTAGCACTGCTTAAATCACATTGGGATATGCCAAATTTCCATTTTTAATGAGTAAACTATTTTTAAAAAAAATGCATAATTGACATAAAATTGGGTCTGAATTGAGTCTAATTGAGTCTAGCGCCTAATTGAGTCTGCCAAAATAAATCAGTTGTTTTCAGAGATGTAATTAAGTACTGAAACTCAACCTAAACTATGGCCCATTGGACATAAAATTGGGTCGGCCAAAATTGACATCTCTTAATTATATTAAAAAAAACAAACATAATTGACATTCCTCGTCCCAATACACAAAAACACAAGAATGTGGTTGTGTCTTACTATATTTTAAAAATGGAGGTGGTGTGGCCGTTTTTACTAGTGTCCAATGAATATGCTTGTATTTTTAGGCTTAAATGTGTAATCAGAGTCCCTGCATTTGTATCACTTTTTGGTATTAGCTCTTGCACTTTTTTTTGTTCGATTTAAGTCCTTACACTTTATAAAAACATTGCATTTAGTCCCTACCATCAATGAACAGTTAAAAAATAGAAGGATAACAGAGTGCTATGTGGCAATTGGGCCATGTGGCACTATGCAAGTGGTTTTAGATATAAATTAATAATTAATAATAATATTAATTAATTAGTTTGAATAAAAAACAATTAATTCTGGAAAAAACAAAACTTCAACGAGAGCTTCATGAAAAACGTATCAGCTCCCTTCCAATCCACTCACATTCTTCTTGGATTCCCTTATTCTCACAACCCAAACATGTTATTGGATTTTGAATCATTTTTAATTTTTATTATTTTTGAATTTTCGGATCCCTTCTGTGATTTCAAAGCCTTATGAAAATTTTGGATATTTTTGTTGTTGCAGTGCTATTGGTTTGTTGAAGGATTTTGAATGGTGATTGGTTCATTGTTGAATTTCTGAGTTTATTATTGTTGTTGTTTGTATTTTTGGATTGTTGAGTTTTTAAAGAATCTTTGATAAAAAAGATGGGTTGGGTGGTGATGAAGCAAAGCAGGACGAAGGAGATGAGGTTGTGTGGTGATGGTGTTCACGGGATGAAGGAGAAGAACTTGGCTGGTAATTTTTTATGGAAAAAGTTGGTTGCTAATTTTGTTTATTAATAAATAAAATATTAAGACAAATTTAAGCTTTTTATTTATCCTTCTCTTTTTTTTAACAGTTGACTAACGGTTTGACCAACGGTAGGACTAAATAAAATGTTTTAATAAAGTGAAAAGACTTAAACCAAACAAAAAAAAGTGCAAGGACTAATACTAAAGTGTGGTAAAAATGTATGGACTGATTATACATTTAAATCGTATTTTTATTATTAGGGTATTGTTAATTTGTACCTCAAGCCACGTGTTGAAAAAGCTAACGTAAATTTTCTGCTTTCAAAACAATAACTTTTAAACTTTCAAAAAATTAAATGCTTGACTTTTAAGAAAATATTGTTATATTAGATTATTGGGTTAAATATGTTTTTGATCCCTATAAATATACCAACTTTTCGGTTTAGTCTTTTTAAAATTTTCCTTCAACTTTTAGTCCCTATAAAATTTTCAACCACTATTTTTGGTCCCTATTTTTATTTTAATTTTATTATTTTTTTTAATGAAATTGTGCAGATATGGGTAGAATATTGTAAAAATCTTTCCCATAAAAAATTAGAATTTTTGAACAAAACATAAATTTAATATGAATTTTTAACCATAAAAAATATAAAAATTCATATTAAATTTATGTTTTGTTAAAAAATTCTAAATTTTTTTGGGAGATGTTCTTATAATATTATGAATTTTTCTGCAAAATTTTATTAAAAAATATAAATTCTACATATGAGTTTACTTTAAAGGAGGGACTAAAAGTGAAAATGAGAAATTTTTGGAGGACTGAAAGTTGAAAGAAAATATTAGAGGGACTAAAACGAAAAGTCGGTATATTTATAGAGACCAAAAACATATTTAACCCTAGATTATTTAACATGTCTCATAAAGCACATATTAACATTTCTCTTTTTTATTATGCAGCCTTCAAAACTTGCTTCCACCAGGTTTTGGGTGTTCGTGTGGGTTTAAGCTTTTAATGACTTAATTAAATACTCTTCTTAAACTTTATTAGTGGTAGATGTCCATTTTCTTATGATGGATTAAAAAGTGGTGATTGTGTTCACAAAAACTTACACTATAAACCGCAGCCAAGAGTTTTGTATCCCAACTTAAAGACCAAACAGAAGGTTCACCCCTTTCCATAATCAAAGCTACTATGCCACCTTCAACTGTTCCCAATAGGCATATCCATGCTGTAAGTGAAAGCTCAGCAGGATAGGTTTCAAGTGTAACAGACTACACAAATAAATTAACAGATTAAACTGTATTAGGGAATAGATAAAAAAAAATGTAATTAGATTATTTTATATAGATAAAAACTCACTTGGAGAATTGTGAAACAAGCACAACTAAAACAGCCAATTGTGATCATAATTGATCCCTTTACTGCATGTTGTAGATTTACCCCACCATTATGTTGGATTTGTGCACTGCTTTCACGTATTCCAAATAAATTAAGTATTGGGCCTTTTATCAATGTCATAACCATGGCACCTGCAACAGTGGCTATTGTCCCAACAATCTTTGCTTGACTATGTACACTTCTCATTTTTATCTTCTCAATTCTGGACACAATAAGCAATTAGTTAAATTACTTAATGTACAAAAAAAATTGCAAATATTTCTCACTGCTAAAAATAATAATGAATTTTATTAACAGTGTTCAAAGCGTAGCAGCCGTAGCTCAAGTGGTTGAGAAAGAGATTCAAGGTTCAAATCGTGACTACTAACCTAACATACTAACTACTAATATTTGGATATTAAAATAAAATCTATTAAGTGGAAATGGAAATGTTACTTGAGAATCCAAGCCACAACAAAGGTAATAGCAGGAAGGACATTGAACATGGCAACTGCAAAAGTAGCTGTTGTATACTTCATTCCCAAAAAATATAAATTCTGATCAATAACTGGCCTGTGATAAGAAATTAAACAATATCAGAATCTAGGTAAGCTTTTGAATGGAATTGAAGAATATGTTTAACCATGTAGAGAATTACTCTAGCACACTGAGAGCCACTAGCTTCATAAAGATTGACAATGTCATCTTTGGTCTTACTTTCCTGTTAAAAAAAATGTAGCATATCAATTACTTCAATTCAAATTCATGTATACACAAAAAAGTGGAGAAAGTATACAATACTTTTCTAAGATCACTGCAAAAGGAACGATGACAACGAAGGCAACAGCGTGGCGATAAACGACTAGTACATAATTGCTCATTCCTTTGTTCAGTGCAGACTTGGACAGAATATCCATACCAGCATATCCAAATTGCAAGAACACTACAGCTATGAATGGTTTCCAATTTTGGAAACTTTTTTGGTTACAAAATGCCATCTTATTTTTCAGTCCAAAATTACTTAGCCACTTTCTTGTGCCACAAGAATGAAATAACACGATGAAGCCTTGTATTTATATATTATGTTAATGCATAGGAAAAAAAACAGAACTATACTATATCTATACATAGAGTAGATAGCTCTACTACTTCACGTAACCAAGTGGGATGTCACATAAATCAATAGACACCGTCCTCAAAAAAAATTAAAAAGTCAGTGTCACACTTTCAATTATTAGTATCTTTTGCTTATAGTTGAATGTTACTCATCATGGAATAGCTTTTATCATTATGTTCACTTGTTTTCCTATTTTTATTATTTGACAAATTTATGCATATACTATATGGGAAGATTTTCTATTGGAAAAGTTGTCTAAACTAATTCTTTCTCATCAAAGATGATAAAAAGCAATGCTCCAATATATGATTTCAAATGTAGTGCAGTTTCATGATTGAGCTATTGATCATGATTCATGTGACAGTATCAACTTGTATAAAATCAACATATTAGAATAGCAAATGTCCTTTTGATTTATTTGTGTATTTATATAAAGAGGAATGTTAGCGACATACATTCTAACACACATTTTCCAACACATTTTATTTGATTGGTTAAAATTTACATGAGTCCCATGTGAATTTTAACCAATAAAAAAAATGTGTTAAAAAATGTGTGTTGCTAACATTTCTCTTATATAAATATATCGGGTGTATTTTCTTTAAAAAAAATTAGGGTAGAGGCTGTAATATTCAAAAAAGATACATGAGGATAAAAAGGGTTGTGAATTATTTAGGTGAATTATTGAATTCAATCTACTGAATCAACAGTCGAGGGTGACATATGAAAGATGATTAGAACAAGCACAAGCATAATAATCATATCTCCCCCCTTATTAATTTTGCTTTCTACATTATTAATATGTTAAAAGGTTTGGTCCAAGGTCAATAATCAAATATTAAAGTGTGTTAAGCACTTAGGTTAGGTCCACTTCGTAAATGGTGACTCTCAGCCTTTTTAAACACTTTGTTTCTTTGTGCTTTTCATTTGTGCAGCCACTAAGACATCAATTGGGTATTCCACCTCCATACTTGGTTTCTTTTCTGTGCTCATTCTAAGCACATTTTAGATTTAAGTGCTTATACGTCCCCCTTATTATTGTGTAGAAACAATACAATGTTTGTGTGCTTTGTTCAATCTTAGACTAGTGTATATGAAAAAACATATGTTGTAAGATGTCAATCTCTTAAATGAATCTCAATTACTTAAAATTATTAGTCTACGGAGTTGTAATTAGGGATACCTTAATTTGTTAGAAAATACATGATACTCAAAAGGCTATCCCATACATACATTAGAAAAAAGATGGAAAAAAAACTATGCATTAGAAAGAATTAAGCAAATTATGTTCGACTTTTGAAGTCATTTATTTGAGACGCAAATCAATTTCATGCCTAAATAATTGAATATCAAATGACCAACTCGAGAATTAGTGTCGCGTGTGGGGATAGCCTTAAGCATCTACCGGAGAGTCAAATACCTTAATTACAATGGATTAGCCACAAAAAAAAAAAAAAACATAACAATTTAAATCATATGATTTGAGATTCTTGTGACGAACCGATGAGAGAAGAGACGGTAGTATATGAAGATAATAGTGAAGTGGCCGTGAGAATCTAAAGAGGATTTTTAAGTTCATGAAGTGATCTTTAATTTTTTGTATTCTTTAAAAAAAAATATCTATACTAAAATGGTTTTCGATAATTCTTGAGGGGCAAATTCTATGGTACATCCACAAATATGAGTGTATTGGTACATCAAATTAATAAATTAATAGTTAAAAGTGTTAGTTTTTGAAGAGAAAAATGGTTTTCTATCACCTATAATTAATTCTTATTTACCAAAAACGTCAACAAAATAAAATTTAATTTTTCTGAATTTTTAGTACTCATAATAGAGAATTTTGATTATTTTTTACAATAAAATGTAAAAAAAAATAGAATAATTTTTATAAACAATGAAATGATATTTTTTCTTATGAAATAACATTTTCTAAAATATAAATATCAACAAATAACTCTTTATTCCATAAAAATAATAATTAATTTAAAGATTTTTGAAGTAGGAGTACCGGTACACTTTAATTTACAAGTGTACCGTAGAAGCTCCCTTCTTGAGGTGTATTTATGGATATGATCGATGATATTTATATACTACAGTCTACAGTTATACAAATCAAATCTCAAAACTGTATCGTATATATAAGAAAAGGATAAGGTCGTTTTTACAAGAAGAAGCTAAGACAGTACACATGACCACAGAATTCAAGCAATGGAGTCTTACTCAACGCGGGTCCGGTTCTACATTTGTTCCCTGCATGCATGGCAGAAATAAATAATATTCATAGAAATAATATAATAGAAGGTCAGGGCAGGAGAATTAGCATAAAAGAATATTGATAAATCATTTTTCTAGGGAAAAAACAAAGCATTCAACACTAATTTAATATCTAGAACTATTACTTTAGAAAGCATATATATATCTTTGGTCCTTTTCAATTAGAATTTTGATATTATGGTGTCTTTTCTAATGATTTTCAAGATCAAACATTAACCTCCTTTCAAACAACAAAAAATGGGGAAAAGATCGGACATAAATGATTGCAATTTGTTAGGTTGAACATCTTCATTTCGAGTTTGAACATGAGACATGACAGTTGTGTGTGTGAGTTTCATGTGATGATCATCATTTCGAACAAAGAAAAAAGTATATTGTATATAGAAAAATAGAATGGGAAAACATACTTAATAATATACACTTCTCCAGGTTTAGATTTTTGGTTTTAAGGTTCAAAGATTATTCATTAATATAAAAAGGAAATGTTAACAAGTGATTTTAAGCATCCAAAAGTATTAATTTTTATGTTAAAAATTGTGTAGTTATGACTTTACACTTATTTGACTTATATTTTTAAAATAAAGTTTCTTTTTATAAGTTCTTTAAACAACGCTCTTATGACACTCGTTTCGTATAAAAATTCAAAGGATTATCAATGTTGGGTGATTGATGGGTTCCGACGTGTAACACATGAGATGTTTGCCTTCCTCTTCAATGTGGCCAACAAATTTCAAACTATATATTCTGGGATATCTGTCTTTTAATTGGTGCGTGTGACATCTCTACATGCAAATTGTTTGATTGCTTTTAAGAATTTTGGGTAACTTACCAACACCAATAAAAATGGGACACTGTGGTTTAAAAACATATAAGGTATTTTTAGTCCCAAGCAAGCACACAAAATTTTGTTTGTGAACTGCATCTGCCTAATTTTTATTGATATTGAGTAAATTACCTACAATTATTCAAATGATAACTTATGCATCATCATTTTTTGGTCCCCTTCGATATTACTTTAATATTAATATATTAATATTACATACACATAATGACATAATGAATTTGCAATTTTTTATGAATTTATAGTTCTTAATACAAATTTTAGAATAAAAAGTGTGGTTATGTATAAAATTTACAGATTCATAATGTTATAAAAGTTCATTATTTTTTAACAAATGTTACAAATTACAGATTAATTATTGGTCCTATATGTCTTTACATGTTGACTTACCTTTATCAAACTAACATTAAGGCCATGAGACCATTTGTAGTACCTCCTCCCACTTAGTCTTTTATTTTGTTAAGAGAGGTTGAGAAATGCTATCAATTTTATAAAATAACTCATAATTTTTCTTTTCTATATAAAATTAACTACATATTTTAATTTATATGAACCGATCATATTGAATTATAATTTGAAATGGATGAAGTAATAATTATATCATTATCTTATCACTAATATGCATTTGTAAGTTTTTTACATAAATAATTATAGTATATGATTTTATCATCCATTAATCAAAGTTTCTGGATCCATCCCTAAATATATATTACCACTGGTGTATAGTAAACACTTTTATTCAGCCAATGGCATTTTAAAGACTTAATGTAGAGCATGACTATATTCCTTTAAGCCACTACAGTTTTAGATCTTTCTAATGCAATATATCCTCCGACATATAAAAGTTGAAAAGTTTGATACTTTAAACGTATCATTGTCTATAATAAAGTGTCCTAAACCATTTTAGTTTGTTTTGATGCACATTGGTTGGTCCACTTCGATAATACTTACTCGCCGTAAAATTGTAATTTTTTGTGAATTTCTAGTTACTAAATTTTATAGTAAGAAAGTGTGGTTCTGCATAAAAATTACAGATTCATAAATCTTATAAAAGCTGTAAACAACAAAATTAATGTTGTCCTAACTTAGTTTTACCAAACAACAAGGGTTTCAGACCATTTGTAGTCCTATGGGTCCAATAAAGATAGTGGTGAACATATTACTGTATTCCTATCCTTATCCTTGTTACACACAAAAGACTAAAATAGGACATTGTGGTCTCTTAATCTCCTATTCAAGTGGAATTCTCATGCCTGAAATAGAATATTTCATTTCATTTAAAAAAGTGAAATCAAAAATCAAAAGAGGTGCGTGTTTGGTTTTAGTGACCACAGCATAAAAGAAAGGGCAGAATCGTGAAAATGAAACACCCTTGATTTTTGTCTAGCCGTGCTATTTGTTAAGAAACCAAATTCAACAACAAAAAAACAAAGAATGCTTCCTCGTGTCTTATTTTTAGTGGACGGAAAAATAGTTATTCTCCATTTTCAGGGAAAAACATAGGAATGAGAATGGCGGTCTTCATCTTTTATCGTGGGACATTCGTTATCGGAAAAGGATTCTCTTATGTCACATGAGATTATGTGCAATCCAAGTCATTGGTTTTGTCTCTCATAATAAAAAAAAGGTCATTGGTTTGATAGGAGAGAAAAAAAAAACGAAATGAGAAAATTTAAACAAAATAAAAAAAATGGATAAATAGATGTAACGACAAGGGTCTCTCCAATCGAAAAAACATTAGAGAACAAGACTTAAGATATTCTTTCCTAAAAAAATAAGAATTGAGAAAATCTTCTCTCCTCCTTATTATTATGAGCTTGTTTATACTATCATGAAATTTGTGAAACAATATCAGTTGTAAAATTCATTCATAATTCAGAGATGCAAATTAAGTTGCAGACGGTTTATCAAAGATTAGATTGTCAAAACCTTGTGTGTTGAAGATTTATGAATATATTTTTTTCCTTATTGTGTTTCATTGGCTTTTTAATTGGTTTTTAGTTTGTTGTTTGAGGGGTTAAACCCCTTTTTCTCGTAAAAAGAACAAAGTTGAACAATGGTACAAGTTCACTTAGATAACATATTATCATAATGTAGTTACTGTCGATTCATAAAAAACAAAGGGAAAATTTAATATTTGTTTTCTCTTTTTAAGACTACTGATTTTGTCTTTTTTTTAAAAATTATAAAAAAAATTAAGTGGGGTTCACTCTCAAAACTCACCAAAGGCCATGAAAGTCATATGACTCATAGAGCTCTTCTTTTATATATTTGTTCTTTGTTTTGCGTTGTTTGTAAGTACAATTCAGTTAATAGCTTTAAGGATATTTTATGTGTTTGAGTGTGAGTTTGAACCTATAATTCTCCACTTTTATACGTTTAGTATGTGTGATTCTCGTTGCTAAACTATTTGATAATAAATAAATAAGTTATATGTGACTTTTGTGAATTTTAATTATACTACTTTTAAGAAAAAAACTCACTTTCTAGACAAAAACTACCCACATTTTGCATTAATCTCTTGATATTGTGAAAAGATGCATATTAATGGGGGAAAGTTTAGTAGATACATTTCTTTTTTTCCTTCATGAAAACAAAATAACAAAACTAAATGCACTTAACTATCATTCTTTAATATCTTAATATGAGATAATGTTACTTATAATTGGATCAGAATGGAGTAATATTTTAGTTAGAACTTGTCACTCTAATATTTTGGACAAGTTCCACTACTAAAAATATATTTACATATTAGCAAATAATAAGATCATTGTGGTTATTTTTGGTTATTTGTTATTTTATTTGTTTGATGAATGGTGTCTGTCTACTAGGCTTCACTCTGTCAACAAAAATGTTGATAGTAAAAAATATGTCAACAAAAAATAATCTACTAGGCTTCATCTTATCCTAGTAACTGTTTTTGGAAGTAAAATTTTACTTGTTTGCATAACCATAGGTGAATTGAATGGGGGTAAATGCAGCATGAGGCGCTTTATTTCCAATATTTAACTCGTGCAGTGGAATATTAACAACTTATTGGTATTTGGTAGAAGTATTTAATTCTTTAAAGTATGTAATCATATGATCGGGGTAACGTCGGTCGTCGAGGGACCATTTAGGAATATATGTTGAAGGTCATTGGATGCAAATGCAACGTTTAGGACTCTTCCTTCCAAGAATTGGTAGTATTGGCAAATAAGCGAAGATGTTGTCAAATCATCCTAGTGGATTCCTAAATCATTGTAAAACTTAGCAGTGCTTGCTTTCTTCTCACTTTCCTTTCTTAACTTCAAAACCCATTTGGGTTGGTTTGGTGGTGTTGACTTAAGACTTGGAGTGTATTGTTTCAGGTCGATTCTCCTCGTGTCACCATTAATTGTTTCTTACACAACAAACAAACACGCAGGCATTAAACATATTAACAACCAAGAGCCCTTTAATAATCTAACTTGAGTCATAGATTGATCATTGAGTTCATTTGTTGAAAGGATATTTTTCCTGTCAATAGTATGAAAACATATGCTAAAAAATATCAACCTCGTAAATAGATCTCAATTACTTTGAGAGATTCATCTCTGATATTGTATTTGATGATATCTTAGTTTATAAAACAAAACAAAAAAACAAAAACAAAAAAAATACATGATATTTTGCATACAACGGTTATTATGAATGAACCAAGCAAGTTAGAGGACAACAAGGAGAGACTAGAGAAAACAATTCTTGTTCGATTTTTGAAGTCTACTATTTGAGAAGCAGGTCAATTGCATGCCTAAGTAATTAAATGTCCAACGATAGAACTATTTAAATCATAATGAATAGTTTATGTGATTTGAGGTCCTTGCAACCAACTAGTAAGTTGAGATACACTAGAAATTATATGAAGATTATTAGAAATTATATGAAGATTATTGATGAAGGGTCTGGTCAGTGAGGAACTCTAAAGAGGGTTCCTGCACTGTGTTGAGCATATTTGCAGTTTCAATTTTGGTTGGTGTAGGAGGTTGTATATTCTGGCATGGATTAAAGTGCAGAAGTTTTTTCTATTGCTTTTGTTCTGTTCTCAACAGAGACATGGTTAATTTTAATTTCGTGTTGCATATTTGACATTGAGTGCATTGTATTTTGTGCAGATGCTTTCTTGGTCTGATGTGCGGTTTATTTGCAGTACTAGACTGCTAGTAGTTTTTGTGTATTAGTTTTAGAAATCCTTCATATAGTACACCTATTGTATCATGGTAGGACTTTGTTGTTAATCTATTTTCATCTTTGTGGTTGGTTTATGTGTTGTTTTGGCTGGTGCCTATGGCTTGTTTAGATTGGCTTATTTGAGTTTATCCATTGACATAAGTATTTTCAATTTATGTTTGTAAGTTCTCCAATATAGCTTAAATAAACTTGTAGCAAGTACAAAAGCAATTCAAAGTTATTTAATCTTTTGCTATAAAAAAAGCTTATGAAAGCTTACACATACACCTTATGCAAAGATTACACATAGTGCTATAAACTGCTGCAAATAAGCCATTCATCCAAAACAAAACAAAAAAATAAATTTATAATTTTTGTAAAAAAAAAAAATAATCCATCATAAAATGACTTTCAGGAATTATAGAAGTGCGTTATGGATATGATCGATCAATGATATTTATATACTGTAGTCTACAGTTATAAACATGAGAATAAATGCAAATTAAATCAAATCTCAAAACGGTATCCTATCGTATATATAAGGAAAGGATAAGGTCATTTTAACAAAGGAGAATAAGTCAAGTAAACGTTTCTGCAGAATTTGTTCACTACACCTTCAGGTGTGTGGCAATTTTTCCTTTTTCAAGATGTATAATAAACCTGAGAACTTGAAAATAAAATCAAAATTTTCTTTGGTCCTTTACTTATCCGTTACAAAACTGAAAGAACAAAGACTAAAACAAGTTATAGTTGCAACCAACAATAAAAGAAAACTAGTTTTTTAAATCAGCTAGCTCCTATAACACAGAATGATATGGCATATAACTGGAATCCTTGAGAATGCAGAATCCTTCAACTCCTTTGATTCTGAGCTTCATCTAGTTTCTTTTTCCGTTTAATGATAATATCATGCTTATTTTTCTTGCGCTCATTAGATATCTGAATGACAGATTTCAACAAAACATATTATGAATAACAGAACCGACAGAAAAAACTATGAACATCAGAACCAACAGAAAAATACTACATTATCTCAGATATAATAACTACCAGACAAACCTGCCACTTGGCAACCAATATGGATTACATAATAAATAGAATAGTAATTGGTAAAATCGCAAGTTCAGAATTCATAAAACAAAATACACAAGCAATATAACTACTATGACTAAGAATTTCATAAAAAAGTGTACCTGCATAGCTTCAAGTAGCTTCCTCTTTTTACGTGTCAACATAAGTTTACCCATCTCAGCACCATCATCAGTATTAGCTTGAACATTATTAGTTGATTCACCAGTCTGAATAACTGCAGTAGATGTTTCTTTTTCAACAGTAGACCCTGCTGAAGTATATGTTTCACCCTTTAGTTCTTTCTTCAACTCCTCACGGAATCGCTGCTCCTGAATCATCAGCTGCAAAACAGCCATTGAAATAGAATTACTATACGTATCAATAGAATGATAACCTCCACTCATTTAACAATCCGGATGCACCGTTCTTCTTAATACCTTCTGCCTTTTCTCAGCGGCTTCATTTGCAGCTGCACGATCAATAATACCCTCAGCCAGAAGATTTTGAGGATCTTCCAGATCTTTCTCAACACCTGGAAGTGGAAGGACTTCCTTTCTGGCAGCAGCTTGCAAGTGTTTAAGGGTCTTTGCATACTCCGGAACATATGCTCCTTCTTCATAGTCAACAAAAGGTGACAAGTGCGGTGGAGGAATCCTAATGATAAAAGAGGCATCACATACGGGAACACAGGCATATGTATAATATATGTACAGATTCTTCTTAGCTGTTTCATCAAGGTTTATGTATGACTGATGAATATTATTTATTTATATGCAAATCCAGTAGATTTGATATCGTATCTTATTTAATTACAATACATCATATGTAACAACATACTAACAGACCGATAAGAGTTACTCCCTCGGTCCCTAAATATCTATGCAGTTGGGGTTTATTTCTTTTAAAGAGATTTAAACTATATATACTAAATATGAGTTACTCCCTCGGTCCCTAAATATGAGTTACTCCCTCAGGTGTGTGGCAATTTTTCCTTTTTCCAGATGTATAATAAACCTGAGAACTTGAAATATCTATGCAGATATCGTATCTTATTTAATTACAATACATCATATGTGACAACATACTAACAGACCGATAAGAGTTACTCCCTCGGTCCCTAAATATCTATGCAGTTGGGGTTTATTTCTTTTAAAGAGATTTACACTAAAATCTCCATGACGGATAAGAGTTTAAAAATTTTGTTTGTCCTAAATACAGGGCCCTCTACAAATTTATAGACCTGTTTATTACTCTTTTTTCAAATATATCTCTTATTAATACTACAACTCTTTTTTCAAATATATCTCTTATTAATACTACAATTCTTGGAATATGAAAAGTTAACATCGAATATATTTATACAAAGGGTAATTTAATAACAGTCACATACATTTCAGACAAAGTTATTAATCCAACCACTTTTCTTAATATGTTTGCTTTTTGTTGGAGGTTCCTATAATAAGGAACTAAGGAACGGAGGGAGTATGCTACAGTTAATTAGCAACAAATTCATTCTAAAAATTAAGATATGCATATGTTGACCAAGATCACAACTAATAAGAATCCTAACAAAACCAAAAATACTTTTCTCAGACCAAAAGAAGCACATGCTGAAGAAGATCGGAACTAACAGGAACCCTGCATTCTAAAAATTAACATATGCATGTGTTGACCAAGATCACAACTAATAAGAATCCTAACGAAACCAAAAATATTTTTCTCGGACAAAAAGAAGCACATGCTGATGAAGATCAAAACCAATAAGAACCCTAGGTGAACCTAAAATAGGCACAGATAATACAACCGAAATTACCAAAGAACGGATGCACAAGAACTTGTTTTGGCGAGAAACAATATAACAATGTTGTCAAAGAAATGGGTTATAATTGTACAATAGAGATCAGAGTCAGTACACCAACACAAATGAATTAGAAGTTACCTTCCCACAAAATAATTTTCTGTTGGCAAAATTATCCGTGCGTTCACAGAGTCAAATACCCATTGTGGTTGAACATATTCTCTTGAGAGGAATCTGTGTCCTTGAGATTCCCTATCAACGATCTGAAGAAATGAAAGCAATAGTTAAGCAAACATTAAAGGAAGTTCAATAAAGTTATGTTACATAAATAACACAAACCTGATGAGTAATGCTCTGGTCAGATTCTGCAAAGGGAGCCCCTTCTCCCTCCCATGACACTGTACCACCAAAAGCAGGAATAACAAAAAGCAATGATTCCCTTGGTGCCTGAATAATTAAACCAAAACAGATGCAATCATTAGAATAATTCCAAAATAAATGCAAGCTTAAAAAGCGTACCTTCAACACACACACAAACATATAACCCTCAGCAAAAAAAACTATGTAGTATATATACATTATTAATATGAAAAGTACTCAACTAACTCATTGTGAAGTAATTTTTATGTATGTTACTAGTGCTTCTAAGTATGATTCTTTTAAGAGATGTTGCCCATTTATAATATCACTAGTCCATATATGAACTCTTCACAATTTCTTACATTTTATATTAAAAAATTTACACAAACTCTAACTCGGCAAATGCTACAAGGTCATACCTCTCTGCTCAAGAAGATTTTGACATTTCGAAAGAGATTTTTGCATTCTCGTGTCTCTTGATCATATTCCTCTTCTCCTTCACCTGCAACTTTTTCAACAAGCTGCATTAGTGCACCGGGTTCATTAGAAGGAAGTTGATGTTGAAGTTGAGCAAGTCTTAGTTCAGATTTTTCATTTTGGGTCTGTGCCCCATCTTGCTTGGACTCCATTTGCTCAGATTCAACTAATTGAGAAGCTTCAGAATTCGGTATAGCAGGTCGGGTGTTGCCATTTAAATATCTTGACAATGCATATATATCTAAAAAATTTGATAAGAAAATTGATCAGAAACAAATTTCAGGCTTTGCAGCAATTCAAGTTTATAAAGCTGGTTATAACTTGATAAAACAGTACCTGCTGCCAAGGCCTCCAAGCGAGGATCAAGGATGGGAGGATACTTCAAATTAATGGAATGATAGAGGTGAAAATTGACAAATCCAAGAAGAGGCTGCATCAATTCATTATAGATGTTTAAGAAATTAGTATATGGATATCAGTTGTAATTGAATAACTAAATTTGGTTTATACATGAATGACATAACGATCCTAACAGAACTTATTCAAATTAAATGTATACATGATTAAAATATATTTAGATCTATAATCCTATTACTTTGGATGATATGGATATTGACAAGTTATCAAAAAAATGAACACACTTGATTTAAATATGAAATTAGACTTACCTCATAGAGTTGTAGAAAGTTTAGCATAGTAGGGATGTCAACATCCTCAGACACAACCTGCTGCAGTGAATGAGGAGTTAACCATGTTATTTTCTGACCCTCAACTTCAGCCTGCACAAACAACATAATAAATTTATAAAATGTACAATTATGATTAATAAATAATTAACATAATCAATGGCTACAAACAGTACCTGGTAGTATATGCCTTTAACAGATACAAATGTTTTTCTTAACTTGTGAGTCCGAGATACGAATGCTTGCCATTCATGCGCCAATCTAGAACACAGGCAGACAATAATAAATGAGATAAGTATTATTGCAGCATAATAGGTTGCACTTTTTTGTTTAAAATGCATGAAAATGACAATGAGATGTTAATACTAATATAAATTATCTTACAACAAAAAATACTTATATAAATTATATTATACTCTCCTAGTCCTTATTTTCAAAGTAAAGATTGAGGCACAAAGACCTAAATTCTTTATGACATATTAATCTGAAGTTATAAAAATTCCAAGTATATATACCTTCGACATTTGTGGACAAGCTCCACATCAATTTTTTTGCTTTCAGTCGCAGGTACTGCTGCAAAGAGATGTACCATTGTAAGGCAGTCGTCCAATTCTCCAAGTGCATCAACAAATCTCGGGTACCTCTGGCGGATTATCCTATCTATCTTGGGTTTGGATGTTTTCTCACGTAGCCTATTTGCTCGTTCAACGTTTTTCTTTGCCTCTGCTTTCTTAATTTTTCTCTCATGGACTCTTATTGCTCTATGTATTTCAACCAAAGGCTCGTGGTGTAAAAAGCTAATATCTTTGACATGGTAGTAAGTCTTATCATTTCCCTTGAACTTTTTCTTCGGTTCCCTCGGAGTTACACCTTTCAAAATGCATAGTTTCCTAAAATTTATAAACCCTAACATCAGAATCATATTTTCACATTATAAAACATTATTTTCATAAAAAAAAATAGAATTGTCGGCGTACGGAACCTGAAAAGGGGTAAACTGATTTGAAGCTGCTTGAGTGCTTGTGTCCTGGTGACAAACTTAGCCGCATTTCCTTCCTTTTTCTTCCCCTGAATACGACACAGAGATTCAAATTTATCATCTATCTCAATTTATTCTCGCAATACGCTCTTTTTATTGCGCTAATTCGTATAAATTAACATCACGGATAATTGGCTATGAACGTTAAACTCTCCGGGGAAAAAATCACTACCCATCAATTAAAATACCGAAAGATAAACGAATAAAACGATAGAAAAAGTGGAAGCAGTTAAAAATATGTGAAAGGATAAGTGATTTGAAGAGATGCGAAGAACTCACGGCGGGTCTGTAGTGCTTCGCCACCATTGCTGAAGCTGCTGACGGCTGTTGTGAGAAGAAGAGGCGAAACGAAAACACGCAGTCACGAGATTGTTAGGTTAGGGTTTATGCATATATATGACCCACTTTTATTAAGATTTTTTTTATTGGTACAAAGCCTCTTTTATTATTTTTAATTTTTAAAATAAATCATCAATTTATTTGTTTTTAAAAAATGTACTCACTTGTCCTAAAATATAAATAGTTAAAAATGTTCTGAGTCATTTTACAATACCAAAAAAATGTTAATGTTTTCTTTAAAAAAAAAAGAAGAAGTTAAATTAGTCAACTTTCTATCATCAAAGTTGCTGAAAATCGGAGGATCAACGCAAAAAAATAAATATATACTAATGTCAATTTCCTGTATATTTTTTTTTAATTCTTTAACTTATTTTTGACTTACCATTATTGAAGGATAATTTCTCTTTCTATACAAGATTAATTACATTTTTTTAATTTATGTAAAATGCTAAAAACAACTTATAGTTTAAGATGGAGTAGTATTGATCATCTTGTAAAAAAAATAGAATTTATCATCAATCTCAATTTTTTCTCTAAACTATAACTATACCCATTCAAAAAAATTACATAAAACTAGCAAAAATGTGGGGACTAAAGTACTTGTTTATCCGCTTTTCTATTGTGTTTGATCATAACACGTCTCGTTATAAAATTTTAATAATAATTAATGGGTTTAAGAGTAAAATTGTTGATGGTAATTTATGTATATTAAAAGTAGGCTAAGAAAAACATATATCCTCTTTATTCTTTTTGAAGAAAACAAAATGAAATATATTAATAATAACAGTGGTTCATCTTTAGCACAAGGTGTACTAAAGAGACCACGCTAAGGTACAATCAGTCTGTCAAAAGAATACACAACAATGATCAGTCAATACCCAAACAAAGTAACGGGTCCGACCACCATCTGTGAGAACCGAATATAAAAGTGGTTTTGTGAGCTTTCAACCACCAAAAGGAATTATGTTTAACCTTTTCTAAAATTTGTAAGATGGGAGTTTGTATGTTATTAAATAGCCTGTTATTACGTTCAGTCAAAACTAGCCAAATGCACAAAAGCCAGACAAGCTAAAGAAATTATATGCAAGTCCTCAAATGACCTAGAGTAAATTGAACATATATCCTCTTTATTAGTAGTTAATAGAGCAGGAATTTAACTGAAATTCGGCTGAATGTCTTTAACTGTGATTTTTTTTCAAGCGATTGACGAGCAAGGAACTGTGTCCCTGGTTGTGGATTCCCTCAAATGCATGAAGTAAGGATGAGAGTAGAAAGGCAAAATGGGTGAAAAGAACCCCTGCAAGCGTAAAAGTTATTCAAAAGAACGTGTAAAAATATTTAAGAAACTGCATAATAATACCAATTTGTTTTCCATAGTACTAGCTACACTGAATATTTCGGTTTAATTTTACTCCGCGCAGCTAAGTATTTATCTTTCAGCCTATCGTGTTGAATTGCTGCGTCTTTTGCATCGTATTCGGAAAAGAAAAAAAGAAAATAAATAAATATATATATATATATATATATATATATATATATATATATATATATATATATTTGGCACGTCAAGTACAGCTTGAAAGCAATGTCACCCACATATTACTTTTGCACGATTATCATATCATACTAATTAAAACGGAACATTTCATGCATGTTTAGGTAAAACCATATCATAAGTTCCTTGACCATAAAAGTTATTTCTCAGTCTGCGCATTTGCAAGCTAACCACAGCAGGAATGAACATAGGCTTAAACTCTTAATTTTGTCATTTTGGCATGTTATCCACGTCTTTGAAATCAATGGGTGTTTAGCTTTTTCCTGGAAACTCCAAACTGAAGAATGAATGTGTGATGTCTGGCATCGATGTGGATTTGATTCGTAGTCATTCAGATTCAGTTATTTGGGAGTACCATAAATGTTAACCACACCGTGACCTAAGCCAAGTATGGTGTGGTTCCTGCTTTAAGCCTTATTGGCTTCAAGAAAGGCACGATGTGCATGACCAAGCTCCTGAAAAAGAGTGGGTTTAAGCAAACAACAAATTGACATAATTAATTTTCCAACATAGGGAAAATCTACCATTCACACCCAATGAGTAGCAACTGTAAAATAATATGAATCATACATGCACTAATGACATAGTTGTTGACAAAATTAAACTTCTAAGTCAAATGTATGCCCTCAAGCTTCCGATTAAGAACCACAGCATGCAGATTTTTGGGCGGCCTGGGCAGCCCCTGCTCCCTGGTCTGGTTGGTTAATCTTGATTGTCTGGGGCTGCAAGGAACAAAATGGAAAACTTAGCAGGGAACTGATGAGAGAATTCAACCCGGAGAGTGATTTTTGTTAAACTTAGGATGCAAGGAAACAGTGATGTAAACATGAAACTAGATACATCTGTGAAATCTTGCATTTAATCAAATAGGATGCAATTATAAAAGGGTTCAAAAAGAAAAAGCCGGGAGACAATCAATGATAACTAGTAAAAGGTCCAAAATAAAACCTCAGATTTTGAGTCAGTATCTGCAAGTCTTTGCTTGATGTCCCGAGCTATTGAAAAGAAAACCTCCTCCACATTCAGATTTGTTTTAGCACTCTGACAGGCAAGAGCACAATCAATACTAATAGATTAGTGATTTATGCGTGCAATTACAATGTGCATTGAGATGTGAGAGCCACTTACAGTCTCAAAAAACTTGATACCATATTCATCTGCAAGCGCTTGGCCCTTAGAAGTTGGCACAGCCTAAGGAGAACATTGATAGATATCATCATGCATAAAAATATATGTGCCCAATGCATATAAGTACATAAAATAATCCAATAAGTAGGAACGAGAATGAGAGAGGACATACCCGTTTGCTTTCATCCATGTCAGCTTTGTTGCCCACCAATATCTTGTTAACATTGTCAGAAGCATGTTGCTCAATGTTACGAATCCAATTCCTGATATCTGGACATGAGATGAAATAAGTCCTATTGTCATGTAATAGCCCTTAAAACTCATTGCAAACACTGAAAGCCAATTGCCGGGTTGAACTGTTAAATAATTGTGTTCACTGAATATAATGGATGTTCTACAAAGATATTACGATTTAAGGAAACACAAATTTAAGGATAATAAAAGAGGAATGGTGTTTAACGTAAGAGAGAAGGGGGACGAAAATATTACTGTTAAAAGAAGACTCGTCAGTAACGTCATATACAAGCAAAATACCCATGGCTCCACGGTAGTAAGCTGCAAAAGAAGGAATAATACTTGTGACCAAGCTCAACAATTTACATATACGAAATCATAGCAGAAGCTAATAGATATTTAAATTTGAAAGACTAAGAAAAATTATACAACATAATATTACAATAACAACAAAGGCCTTTTCCATTAGGTGGAATCAGTTACATAGATCAAGCATCATCAAACAATGTCTTGCCCCCGCTAAATGGAAACTCAAACCATGAAAGAAGTTTCTCTAATATTAATTTTGTGAGTAATTAAATGTGTAATCAATTGAGAGATGAGTTTTTGAATGATTGTCAAGTCACATGCTTAAAGTGGTATTTTTTTAGTGTTGAAAATGAAAAAATCTTACGAAACTTTCAAAATATGAATACATGCAGAGTGCAATTAGCGATTCATGTAAAACAACTTATAGTATATACAAAAACAATTTTATGTTGTATTATCTTTTGCTAAAAAATACCTTATGCAAGCTTATATAAGCGCTTATCATGATAAGTGCATGTGCTGTAAGCTGTAAATAAGTTGTTTATCCAAACAAGCGCACAAAAATTTCCATACATGAAAAATCACAATGGAGCTTGCATTAAATAGTTGTTTGTATTGGCGGTGGAAAAAGGACGAATTTGTGTTAAGTCTGAAGCTCCCACTTCTAGCTTCACAAAAATCATGGCCAGAGGACATCAGGACGTGAGAAATGGTTGACTAACGCAGTTCCAAACATAGTGAAAAACATTATAGGCTTCTAGTTGTGTCTATATTTATGAACTTTCAATTATACACTAACCAGTTGTGATAGTTCGAAACCGCTCTTGACCGGCTGTGTCCCATATTTGCAATTTGATTCGCTTTCCATCAAGCTCAATTGTCCTTATTTTGAAATCAATGCTGAAGAAAAGAATAAAAATAAAATAATCTAGTGACATCAGATAGAGACAAAGGAATAAAACGGAACCAAATATTACATGATTGCACAAAAGAAACCTACCCAATGGTTGTGATAAAACTAGTTGTAAAAGACCCATCAGAGAAACGCAATAAAAGACAACTTTTACCAACACCTGCCAAGATGAACAATAGCATAATCAGATCCAAAATACTAAGTACTTGTTTGGTATCACGGTGAGTTTGCCAGAATCACATCTTGATTTTGTGAAAGCTACAGAGTATGGATTTTGAAAATCCAGAGTGATACCAAACATAGCTTTCAATTTAGTAAACAAATAACAATAAATTCGAATTTACAATGCCAAATACAAGATCAGAAGAATTTATCCAAAAAAATGAGAAAATAAAAATGGTACCGCTATCACCGATTAGGAGAAGTTTAATGAGATAATCGTAATCAGCACGAGCTCTGGCAGGTGGAGCAGCCATTGAAACAAACAAAACCTATTCCTCTGCGAGTGTGGATCATTAATTAATTAATTAATTACAATCACAACAATGAAACAATTTATGAAAAATGAAAAACATATCTATCTATACAGTCCAATAATAATAATTGGTGAAGTAGCGATGAGTGAATAAACGAGGAGAAAAGTGGAAATACCTGTGAAGATGAGGAAGAGGAAAGTTAAGATCTAAAGAGGAAAACAAGAAAGAGAGAGAAAGAGAGGGAATGAAAAGAAAGGAAAAGAAAAGAGGGAAAGCGTGTAACGTCGACACTCATCACTAGTTGGGCGTTGAATTGGGGAAATCAAAACAATACATACACTCACGCTCTTATTATCATTCATTATTAGCCCTTTGATTCTTCTTTTCCATTCTCAACATTATTGCTATCCATTACCCGCATGACCATCGTAACTATGCTATGCTAACCACATGGTTATGCTCACTTTTTTATAATTTGTGCTCTCTTAAATTTATATTTGAGAAAAGCAAATTTGTTTTCTCTCTTCTAATGTACCCCTTCAATCCTAAATTTTTATCCTATTTAATCTTTTTTTTTTTTTAAAAATCAATGAAGCTTTAGTAGTCTAGCATAACTCTCTCGATGTTGGTTGCTTTTAGGATCGACATTATTCATACAACCGTTTTTCATATTTAGTGTATGTTTGGTTTCAAATATGACTTGGTGCATGCTATACTTGACTATTTTGTATCATAAATCATTTTATCTTCGAAACTCAGGTTATATCGAAAGCAATTAAAATAGTTCTTTCATTCAATTCAATTGAAAATTCTATTTAGAATCATACATTAAACTTCTTATTTTTAAGTAAAAAACTCAGACATCAAAACTTTTTATTTTTAAAACTCAAATTTAAACTAAATCAGTTTTTCAAAATCACACTTAATCAAAAGGGAAAAATCCATTTACCTCCCTTGAGGTTACACTTACACCTCCTCTAATTTTAAACATGACACCAACCTCCCTTGATTGTTTATTGAGTAGGTATTTTACCCCTTGGGACTAACGTCCGTTTATTCACGGAAGTTTGTCACTTTTTTTTAGACAAAAGAAAGTCTCTATTATAAAGGATGATGTATACTCTTCTTCTTCTTTGCAATCTCAGGGCCTTTTTGCACAACAGTTACGTCAGACAACCACTTTTGTAGTGTCTGATCTTGTATCTCTTCTCTTCCATTTCATCAAGGACAGTTTCCTAACTCATGTATCCTACATCTTTATTTGCTGTCAAGTTGTTTTTTCGTTTTTGAACTCCACATCTCACCTATTTTTATCTTATCTGCATTTGTTCTGGGATAATCTTCTTGTATTTGTATCTTCTACATCTTGTTGTTCAAAATGATTGACATTTTTATGCATTTCGAGATGATGCATATGTCATTGGAGTATAAGGTGGCTGTTGATTTGTTTGACTGAAATATGTTTCTCTTTTTTTCTATTGAGTATCATCAAGCAATATAATTGAGCATAAGTTGACACTGACACGTGAGCTGCAGCTTCTTGCTTCGCGAGAGAACCATCAGTAACCATCTCACCATACTTGTCGATTAGGGTTTTCTCTTCTGCTTCTGTCCATTTCTTCCTTCTTGGAGGAATCATTGGCACCAAAACCCAACGCTATCTTCTTCTTCTTCCTCCAACAATTCTGATTGCATCGAGTACACGGAGATCGTGAAAATCGTTTGAATTTATTTTTTTCTCATGCCAGAATTTTTGACAATTGATTGATTCTTTTCGAAAATCGCGAAATTCAAGCGAAAAGAAAGATATCAGTGATTTTCCCGAGAAAATGTAGCGCAGTGGTTCATATGGTTACCGTCATAGTTACTTATGGAATAACAAATGCTACAATGGAAATAAATAACAAATGCTACAATGGAAATAAGACTAATTCATTAAATGGCTATGGTATAACAAGGTTACTAAAGCAGCAGTGATAAACTGAAGAAAAATAAAATTGGAGATAAACTGATGCAGTTTGTATTCACTTGATTGTACACATAATAAAGCAGCAGTGACAGGTAACTGTAACATAGATACATGAATTCCTCTTTTGTTTCCTTTGTATCTCTTAGGATGTTTTATCCATAAGCTGAATAGGAGTCAGAATATTTGATTTGCTCGTCTCCACAATACAACCATTCATGACCATTTCCTCCAACATAAAATGCACCTTTTCTAAATGAAACATGATATCTAGCTCGCACTGCAAATTTAAGCAGACACGAAATTTGAGAAACAAAAAATCAGTGTTTGGCTAAAGCCAAGTTCAGAATATGGAAGGAAGAAAACAATAGACATTATGGAAGTAATGTGAGGAGACACATTACTTTCAATTTCAACAGACACAAAACTCTTAGTCACAGCAGTACTTACCACATTGCCAAAATGTCGATCCATGGTTTCGACTAAGAGATGGATGAATTCCAAAATAGCAAGCTCATTCTGCAAAATTATCCACAGAAGGTAGAATGAACAATAAAGTAGAAGCCGGATTTGAAGCGATATCATATTTAGTTACAATGGAAGTGATACAAGGGAAACTTCGCTGAAGCTGAAATGTGGAACAAGACTAATAATAACTTCAGGTTTCTCAGTTTACAACAGAAAATTCATTCGGTTTCTTTAGACAAGCAAGGCTAAGCCGATCACATTTGAAGCCATGACCACTGGTCAGTTAGATCAAAACTATAGTATTTAACACAGTCTACTTATTTCAAATTATTCACCACCTTTGTATAAATCAACTAGAATGAGAAATATAGAAACAATGAAATTACCTCGCCGTCATCAACTCCAACCAGAAAAAACAAAGATGCATAGCGCCTGTATACAATTTTGTAGTTGCGATGCTCAACAAATGAACACTGTCCATGACAAAAATGTATCAGCCAGATCAATCAAGGTTGAACGGAAACAACAATAAATAAGACAACTGAACCCATATGTTTTTGGTAACTAACACGTCAATATGAGTATGAGAAAGTTAAAAATCTCATTTTAGATAAGATTAAATAATAAACAATGACAAGGTGGTAAGGTATGAAGATGTGATGAAAATAAAAGAAAAGAATGGACGCATACCTGGTTTTCATTACGGGCGAGGCATTTACGAACGATTTCGCCTTCAAGGGTTCGTCGTTCTTCAACTGTGAGGTATTCGTAATACTGAGCAAGACGGGTCTGACCTTGTTTGTTCACCATTAACACGAATCGGATACCCATTTTTATTCCTCTATCTCTTTCTTTCTGCTACACACAACGGAAGAGGAGGAGAAGTGAAATCATGTTTTCAAGACAAGGTCCTTACTTCGATCCTTCATAAGGGAAAACAATCTTTTTATTCTAAAAGAAAATTATGAGGACCAAGTTGTCAAGGGACAGAGCCCGTTTGTTATAGCTTTTTTAAGATAAATAAATAAATTTTTTTGAAAAAATAATCACCATAAATAATTTTTTGTTAAGGAGCTCTTCGCAATGTTCACATAACACCTATGGCAAATTGCAAATGGATAAGGATTTTGACGGAGACGAAACGATATGATTCTTAAGAGAAATTACGTGTTTGAGATTTTTATCTTTGAGGACTGCAGTATCAAGATAGTCATCTTGGACACATTTAACCTTCGCATTGACGAAAGTCCTGATGTGGTCGATTAGGTAAAAGATTTTGGTGGATTGAGCCATAAACGACAATTAGCTCAGTCATAGGGTAGAAATTTTGTTACCTAGTCTAGTCTAGATTAAAACTATATAACTTGCGTATCTATATTGATATTATGAATTATGAATCAACAGACTAAAATTTGGTGTTGGAGACTGGTTTTCTAAAAACCGATTGGATTCAACAAATATATACTGGTAAAGTTTAACAATTTTCGTAACTGCAATGAAAGGTGGAGAAGAAAGTCGTAATGGTGATTTGGTGTTGGAGACTGGTTTTCTAGAAATCTATTCGATTCGATTCAACATATCATATTATATATTGAATCAAAACTGACATTACAAACTAAGTAAGATTTAATCAAAGTAAAATTATGCGAAACCCACACCAATCAATAAATCATGCATGATTCCACTGCTATAATAATAAGAAAATTGAAATAAGAGAAATTTGAGAGATAGTAACTCACTAACCACAGAAATTGTGCAAGAAGATTGGGTTGAATTGAACACTGAAAGAATCGAGATTCGGAAAAAAAGAAGAAAAACCCGCCGAATGATGTTGGAGCGGCAATTCACTTTAACCTAACATCTCTCTTAAGACAACAAGTTACTGTGCATAAGTAAACACGGTGCACCGTTAATTATAGTATATTGTTGTTGACACATATCCATTGGCCGAGAAACACGAGTAATTTACTCAAATGCCCTTCGATAGTTAACTGTCGAGGAAACCTCAAACCTGTTTTTTTTTTTACAAAAACCATAAATTGTCATTAATAATATTTATTGATTTTGAATGTTTCAATTATTATTTTGGTATGTTTCAAACAATTGCAGGATTATACTTATGCGTATATATCTTAATAAGAATAGCATTTAAATCAGTGTAAAAATTAAACATTTGAATATTGTTTTGCACATTACTTAAATAAAAAAATCGTTAAAATAATTGTGCACAACGATTTTTTTTAAGGTATAATATGTTGTTATATTTTCTACATTAAAATAATTGTACACAAAGATTTTTTTTTATTTAAGTAATTTGCAAAACAATATTCAAATGCTTAATTTTTAGACTTATTAAAATGTTTTTTGAGGACTTAAATGCTCTTTGTTTTTTTGGTCAAGATTTAAATGATATATATATATATATATATATATATATATATATATATATATATATGTGTGTGTGTGTGTGCGCGCGTGCGCGCGCGCACATAAGTATAATACTGCAATTGTTTGAAACGTACAAAATAATGATTGAAACATTTAAAATCAATAAATATTATTAATGACAATTTATGGTTTTTGTCAACAGAAAAAAAACAGGTGGTTTCCTCGGCAGTTAACCACCGAAGTTTTCAGTTTTCCTCGGTAGTTAACTGCAGCCGGTTCCATAATTCGGCAGTTAACTGTCGAGAGGCATTTGAATAAATTACTTGTGTTTCTCAGCCAATGCATATGTATCAACAACAATTTTCTAACTTTTGTCATTAACTTTTGTCTTAACATGCATAAGTAAACGTAAAGTTTAACTTTTACTCACAAGTTAAGAAACTAAAAAAATAATATTAGAACTTTTTCTTTTTGACAAAAAATCTTTTATTAGAACTTGTGCATTACATATTTTAAAAATTTAAAGTCGTATATTTTTAAGATAAAAATAATATTTTAATTCTATTTTAACTTTTTAACTTGTGTCTTTGTGACACAAGTTAACTTAACCTATGAGTAAATTACATGTCCACCGTACACAAATCTATTGTTTATTATTGAATCAATAAATCACGATATCATATTTAATTTAATTTAATTATGAGGTAAAACAAGTTTGTGTGTTAGTAGAAGATAACTTATTTTCATTCTAAAAAGAGTAAATTATATTTTCCCTTAAATATGTTTGAATTACACTATCTTCCCCTCTTATGTTAAAATATACACTCTCTCCCTTCTTATTCAAAACATATTAGAAAACTTTTCACTCCCTTCCCCTAAAAGAAACTTGAATTACATTCTCCTCCCCTCTTATGTTAAAATCTATATTTTACTTAAAATTTAATTTTACACTCTAAATTATAAAATTAATAGCAAAATATTTAAATTTAATTATCATTGACATTTAAATTATAAAAAAATTAATTAATTTTTTCTTAAATGGTGGTTCAAAATTAATATATATTATAAAAATATTTATTAATGTTAAAATAGATTAAAGTGTAGTGCATATTTAATTATTAAGGAATGAGGTTGTAATTCAAGCATCTTACGAGTGTAAATTTTACTTTTCGAAAGAGTGAAGTGTATATTTTAACATAAGAGAGGGGAAAGAGTGTAATTCAAGCATCTTTGATAAAAATGAAGTATAATTTTAGAAAATGCTAGACACATTTCAATTATATCCTATGAATATATAACATAAGTATAATCTAATTGAAATACCCTAAATAATTCATTAAGTTAAAGATAACCAACAATGCTTCATGATTTGAAATTTATAATCATAACATTTCAATGTCGTATGGGGTAAATGACGGTTTGCCATGACTTGTGAATTTCCTTTGATTTACGGGTTCTTGTCCATATGAAAAATAAATGTTGATATTGATCAAATATTGTACAAAATCTTACTAAATGATGGCAGTTATGAGAGACAAATATGTTAAGATTAGTTTGTTGACAATTGTTTACTTATTGGAACCTAAATCAACACGTCAATGTAAGCATATCATACAATCGTATTGCAGCAGATATGGATCGTATATCAACGAAACAATAATGAGAAAACCAATTGTAATAGTAGGCTAATGGTAGTGTCATTAATATCACCTGCTTCATTCGATGTATTACAACGATCATAGCTTCACAGTTTCGATTAGCTTATACGAACAAGGAAATAGATGTTGGTTCAACTAATTACTAACTGATGTACTTAGTTTGGAACATATGCAACTGAATCAATTAGGTAGTTTAACCATAACTAATCAACATGTTATATTGGGATCTAAAACCACAACTCTTAATACATAATCATTAATCTATGTTACAAATTGATAACAACCCATTGATTTTAAATCAAAACCTAACACAATTATACCAAATCAATGAATTTAAACAAACCAACTTTACCTTTTTTAAACTTCAGCCATTGAAAGATGCGAGTTGAGAACATGAGCGATCGGTTGTTCCAATAGCTAAATTTTATGATGAAGAGAAGGATGAACATGATCGAGCGTTTGTTGAAGGAAGAACGACATCATGCAGTTAGTTGGGATATTTTTACTCAACCTAAGTGCTACGGTGGATTAGGCCTTCGAAAACTTGATATCATGAACAAAGCCTGTATCATGAAATTGTGTTGGGGTGTTTTTTGTGGTGAAAAGTCTCTTTGGAGTGAAATCTTGAGAGGCAAATACCAGCGGAATTGTGATTTAAGAGTTGGCGTGGTTGCTAGAAATTCGGATTCAAATTTGTGGAAGAATATGGTGAAGTTCTGGCCGAATATAATTACAAATTGTCTTTGGTCAATTGGAAATGGTCAAAATATTGATGCTTGGCAGCAAAACTGGATAGAATATGATATGCGTATATCTGATTTGGAAATTAATATTCCTCTGGAGCTAATTGGTGCGAAGGTTGCAGACTTAACCGATGCAGACGACAATTGGAATTTGAGTATGCTTGAACAATGGTTACCCACGAGTGTTCTGCAGAAAATTCAAGCAATTACAACTCCAGATTTAGCTAATGGTGAAGTTACTCTAAACTGGCCTGGTGATAGACATGGTATATTTTCAATAGCGGCTGCATACCACAGGTTATGCAATTTTACTGATGCAGCACCTGTTGTGGATTGGAAGATAATTTGGAAATTAAAGGTTCTAGAGAAAGTGAGATGTTTTACGTGGACCTTTTGCCATAATAGATTGTTAACAAATTATAGAAAAAGCAAGATGGGAATTGGGAGTCCTATGTGTGATGTCTGTGCAAATACTATTGAAGATGAGTTGCATGTGTTAAGGGATTGTCCTAGAGCCATGACATTATGGATGAGTGTAGTGCATAATGGCGCTAGAAATGATTTTTTTGAGGGGGATATGTTGCGCTGGATCAATTATAATATGTTCAGTAAGGTAATTTGGAACTATGATATTGATTGGAAGGACTTATGGGCAATAGGGTGTCACGCTTTATGGAATTGGAAGAATAAGGAAAAACATATTGATAACTCTAAAAGGCCGTTGAATGGGAAGGCTGCTGTCATGAGTTATGTCAGCGCCTACCATGCTGCTGATAAAGCCACAAAGATCATTCAAGAAACTCCAAAAGTTATGACAATGGTGAGCTGGAAGTGCCCCCCGCGGGGTGGCTTAAAATCAACATCGACGGAGCACGAAAAGAAGACGGCAGAGCGGGTTGTGGAGGTATCATACGGGGGAGTGAGGGTGAATGGCTTGACGGTTTTTCTAAGTATGTCGGGATGTGTAGTGCGTATGTCGCGGAATTGTGGGGAGTTTATGAAGGTCTTCGGTATGCAAGATGATTGAGGTTCATATTGGTAGAATTAAATGTTGATTCTTTGGTTCTGGCAAAGACTTTATTGGACGAAGAAGATGTTAGTCCTATTAGTCGTAGTCTTGTTCAAAAGATAAGGAGATTATTTCAAATGGCGTGGGAGGTGAAAGTTCAACACTCTTACCGCGAAGCAAACACTTGTGCAGATGCTCCGTCGATGTTGATTTTAAGCCACCCCGCGGGGGGCACTTCCAGCTCACCATTGTCATAACTTTTGGAGTTTCTGGAATGATCTTTGTGGCTTTATCAGCAGCATGGTAGGCGCTGACATAACTCATGACAGCAGCCTTCCCATTCAATGGCCTTTTAAAGTTATCAATATGTTTTTCCTTATTCTTCCAATTCCATAAAGTGTGACACCCTATTGCCCATAAGTCCTTTCAATCAATATCATAGTTCCAAATTACCTTACTTGTTTTACTTTGATGATTTACGAGTCTTGTCTGACTCAATTAAGACATTTGTTAGTAGCTAATCAAATGGGAGTTCCACAACCTCATATGGTCAATTTGTAATTTGTTTCCTTTGGGCCGTTGGCCCTCTTTATAATAAAAAAATAAAAATTTTAGGATTTAGAACTTAGTCATCTAATTATTGACACAATTAATAGTTTTTTGTTTTATCATTTGATTAATGACGCAATTATAACCTATTTTTTGTATTTTATAAATATTGTTATCCATTTTCTGAAAATATAAAAACAATAAAAAAAAACAATTGAAAACCTTCTAGAGAACTAATCATGGTCATACAAAAACAACTGTTCTACGATAAAATATATGGATAAAGTGATTCATATTAGAACTTGTCTTTAACCGCAATAAAACTAGTAGAATTGAATAAACCATGAAAGATTTCAACAAAATAGTTTACTAGATGAAATTATGAAATGATAAACCATTAATTTAATTCGACCATTAGAAAAAGATTAAGAGTTTCTCTAAAAAAAAGAAAAAGATTAAGAGTTGCAAAAATATCCACGCGTCGTGTATTTCTAAAACCCTATAAAAAAAGACCCATTTCACAATTCACAAAACCCTGCCTATCCTTTTCATTTCTCTGAGACCTTTCATCAAACACCATGACTTCCCTCCCAAAAATCAACAACAACAATTCATCCTCCACCACCACCCACCTCGAGAATCTCTTACTCGAAACCTTGATGAAACAGATCCAACTTCATGATCCAGACAACGTCAATGACGACAACAGCCCTTCCCGAAAATCCTTCGAGGATTTCCTTTTCGGCTCCGACGATGACGAAGACGACACTCTCCGTACTTTCCAGGAGGTCGGGCAGAAAGCAATTCAACGCGAAGAGTCAAGAGTCGAAGGGGAGATTATCAAGCTGATTGTCAGTGGAGAAGGGGATACGCTGAAGCCGAATTCCGGTGAAGCGGTTACAATTCGGGAGAGTAGTATTTGTGTTGGGTGTCATGAGGATGACGAAGGGGAGTATGTTGTATGGGAATGGCATGGGCATATCATGGGGTATAACGATGATCATGGGTTTTCGCCTGAGTATATTTATGGGAATTATTTTCAGAGGACTGTGCCTTTGCAGCGTCCTTATCCACCACCGGCTGGAGATGAAAATGAAGTTGATGATGAAGCAGATGTTGTCAGTAAGGGTTTGAAGGATTTGATTGATGATGCTGAGACTGATGCTGCTCCTGCTAGGATTCTTCATCGCAGTCTCAATGCTGGTTCTGCTCGTCCAAGGTCAACAATTTGGTTTTTGTTAATGTTATTCCTTCGGTTTGATTTCTTGTTGTTGATATGTTGTGAATTTTGTTAGATTGTTTGGTGGGTTAATGTTTATTAGTGTTCATTCAGTAGTCTATTAAGTTTTTTCTTTAATTTTGTATATTCATATGAATTGTGCTTTAGTTGCTGATGAATTTAGCTGTTAAGAAGTTGTATCTTCTGTTTTGGGTTTAAGATGTTTAGATGGTAGGCACAAAGAGGGTTTCGGAACACCCTGGTTGTGATCCTCGGAACCTCATTTGATGTAGATAATAAATGATGCGGTCACAATTTAGCAAATTCAAGCTATTAGATGAAGATTGGATTCAAAGTTATCGATTCGGTCGTCATCTAATGGCTCCAATATGATAGAGACTTCATGGAACGGTAGTAAATAAATTGATTTCTTATTGTATAGAATCTGCAGTTGCCAAACCCTGTTGTTGTTGTTGTTGTGTTCAATGGATCAATGTTGTTGGATGAAGATCTGTTCTCGCTCATATTTTAACTTCTCCAAATATGGTTTATGGTTTAAAATACAATTTGGGACACAAGTCATCCGATCTTCATTCAACAACCTTAGATCCGCAACTACTTAAGTTGTGACTGCGTAGAATCCAAAGTCGTGATTCTTGTCGGAAACCATGGATTTTGGTAATTTAACGAATTCGGATTTGTTGCAAACAAACCAATCACAGTCACTTCAGTTGGATAAAGATCCTATGTCTCACATATCAAGATTGTGTTTTGAATCTGGTCGCTGATATTGCAATTTGAGTCATTATGTCTGCAGATTTGCTAATTGCAATGATTGTGTCATTCTTTCGACTATAGCAAATTTGTGCATGAACTGCATGGCCGAGAGGGATACTCTCCCAATTGCCTTCAACGTCAGCCAGTTGGCTACCGAGATTGGCCATAACCTCAATCTGGGTTCTAGCAACTAATTTTATTTGCGTGTGTGTGTGGATTGGCGGGTAATATGCTTGTCTGTAGCTAGAGAAACTTTTGAGCTTATGTGTTGCGTGGTAAACCAACAACCTGTTACATCATCGGAAATTATGTACTTGTGTTGGTTGCTATGGTTAATTTGGCCTTTTTGTTTCATTAAAGCTCAAATGGGCGATGAAGCATTGTGTTTATCCAGAGCTAGACATGTAAGAAATGTGGTAACTAGCTCTATTTAAGATACTGCTCTACTTTAGTCAGCTCCACGGGCACTGCTAACAGATCATTTACATCTCTCTGATTCACTATTTAAAATTTGAATGAATGCCTATAATCTTTTTATGCTTTTATCTACTGACATTTATGTGAAAACGATTGTGCTATATTGTGATTTATTATGTTAGCTATATTTTGTTTTCCCTGTGGTGGCAAGACAACTTAGAGAAACTTCTTAGCATTTTTGTCACCTGGTTTATTGCATTAAGTGCAACTTTACCACTGAAATGAATCTTTTATGTTTTGATGTTTGGGTTCTCTCATTAACTTATATGCTGAAATTGACAGGTTCTAAGAATTCCAGCATTGAAATATCAAGTTTGATGGGTTGCAAGCAGAGGTCGTAACCATCATTTTCAGTCCCTTTGAGAAGCAAAGATTATTTTCCCATTTTCACAGTGCAAATCCCAAAATTAAGAGTGTATCTGTTTGTGTACTTGAGCTTTAAAATCATACTTGTAAAGGATGCGAGACATGATTTTTTATTTTTGGATACAACCAGACATGGTTTTTTAATAACTCATTATCTTTGCTTGGCGAATTAATAATACATCCTTTTTATACTGGTCCATTGTTATTCTGATTATATTTAGCTATTTGTTACTTTCCTCTTGCACTTTATAGGTCACACGAGACCCTGAGAATCTATAAGCCAGACCATGTCAGGTCTAGGCAGAAGAAACCTATTTTACAACACTATGACTTGAGTAGTACTACTCTTGTCTCTTAATCATTTGGTGGAGGTTTGATTCTTTGTTTTTCTTTTAAAGACAAATGGGGTGTAGATGGTGAGCCCTGTGCAACACCCTAGATGTTAGAAAAATTGCTTTTTTAATAATGAATACTTCCTATTAACACAAGTAAATGACGATTTTACTCCAGCGGTAGTTAACAACCATTAGCCTAAGCGCCGACAGTTAACTGCCGCTGGGCTCCTCATGAGGTAGTTAACTGCCTCAGGTTTTGCTGCTTTTTATTATGATTTTACGCATTTCGGTCGAAAAATCAAAATAAATCGAAACTTATTCAAAATTCTACGAAACTTTTCAGACACCTCTATAAAAATACATATAGATGATGTGAAAAGTTTTGTAACATTCCGAATAAGTCTCGATTTTTTTTATTTTTTCGACCAAAACGCGCAAATTCGCAATTGAAAAAATAAAAAAAATCGACACTTATTTGGAATGTTACGAAACTTTGCACATCATCTATATATTTTTATAGAGGTGTCTATAAAGTTTCGTACCATTCTGACTAAGTCTCGATTTATTTCGATTTTTTGACCAACCATGCAAAATCGCAATTTTTTTCAAGTGCGAGTCCGAAAAAGTGTCCTAGAGGTTGAACTTTTTCACGCTTTTTTGCACTCATGTTTAGAACAAAAAAATAACATCTCCCACAAAAAATTTGAATTTTTCGACAAGGGACAAATTAAATATGAATTTTTAACGCGCCTAAAATTTAAGACACGAAAACATCAAAACGTCGATCTAGAAATTGAATTTTGATCTGGTTTTTTGCAGACAGCTCTAAAAAAAAATATATATAGGGTCTGTAAAGTTTCGTAGAATTCTGAATAAGTTTCGATTTATTTTGATTTTTCGACTGAAACGCGTAAAATCATAATAAAAGCAGCAAAACCTATGGAGGAGCCCAACGACAGTTAACAACCACTGGAGGAGCCAGCGGCAGTTAACTGCCGCTGGGGGTAAAAACGTCATTTACTTGTATCAATAGGAAGTTTTCTATGTCAGAAAATCAATTTTCCCGATGGGGGGCATAAACCTGACAAAGTCCAACCATACAAAAGTGTAGGTATTAGCCCTAATGAGTATTACAAACAAACTACAACAAAAGTGGTCTGGAACCAACCATAACAGACTACAAGCACAATCCAACGAACCCCTTACAAGTGAGAAAACAGATTTAAATTTTTTTTGTGAGAAAACAGATTTAAAAAAAAATTGTGAGTGAGCAAACAATTTAGTAACACTTTTTTAATAGTTATTAGAGCACCCACATCCATGCCACCCAAATGGGTGGTATAAATGGGACCCACATAATATATTATATTACTTTACACTTTTCAATTATTTAAACCACTCAACTACATTTTCTAAATATCCATACCACTTCTCTAAAACGGGTCTCACTTATCTTACAACTATAATATACTTTAAATTATATTTTACATTAATATATAAAATGTGTAATGAAAATATATAAAATGTATCGCACAATATATTCAAAATGAATCAAAATATCTAAATAATAAATAAAATTAAATGAAAATTATACGAAAATATATTAAATAATGTACTACTTGACACAAATAAGTTATAAGAAAATACATTAATAAAATTATTAAACGTTGAAATAAACTACTACCTCAAAATATACTAAATTTTAAAATAATTTTTAGTTGTGGTTATAAAATATCAACCGTTGTGGATCATGCATGTGGTTATAAAATACCTAAGAAATTACCGTTGGGCTTCTCTTCAATAATATAAATATTAATTAAAAGAAAAAAACTCAAAAGTAATATAAAATGTGCACAAAATCAGAAAATTGCAGGAAAAGGAAGGTAGTAATGCATTACTACCATAGATAGTTTAACTACTCAATTTTAAGGCCAATTATCCATGATATTATGACACAAAAGCATTGGGCAGTGTGATACCACCCATATGTGCAGGCGATGTGCATGCTCTTACATTTTGAGATCAAACAATCATAATAAATGTAAACTTTACCGAAACTTTGAATTGCATTAAGTGAAGAGTGTGCTAGACAAAACCCTTTGAAAAATAAAATTGTCATAATTATTTGTGCATTTATTCAATCTTGAGTTCTATTGATTTCTTTCATTTGATATCTTTTGTCCCTATATTTCATCATATAACTATAGTTCAAGTCATTAGTTACAAAATACACTCATTTTGCTTGTTCGCGTAATTAGCCATATATATTTTTGCATGTTAATCACAATCCTATCAGAACGCATCAAAAGTATCATCATTGTCAATTGATGCTAATATTTTCTACTTCTTTATCAGCAACAACATCACATCCTTTCTCCCTACCAGCAACATCCATTCTAGTTACACCTCTCTCTGAAACCTTACATTCAAGTTAGTCCTAATCAAACCCAAACACATGTTCCACCAACCTTGCTAAACTCAAAACCTTTTGTCCTTCTTTTACCCATTATGTATACCCTGCCACAGTTATGCAACCCTTCTTTGAAGATTACATCTCCCAAAACAAATATGCAACCACCTAATCCTTACCCACATGACCCATAAAAAAATCTTTGCTCCAAAAATGTAGTAGACTGAACTACGTGAACCTCTGTTCCAATTTTAATTTGTCTGTTGAAACTAGCTCAAAATGAAGCTTTCTCAAGAGATGGAAGAGGAAGGGAAGATCATTTTATGCTTGTTATAATATTTCCATATCTTAGAAGGTTGTATCTCTTCTTAGTAGATCATTATCATCTTGATCTAACTATCTTCAGTAATGAATGATCAAGACACATTCAGTCATCACATGAAAACATCTTTATCGTTTTTTTTTTTTAACAAGAAAAAATATCTTTATCCTTATCCTTTATCATCTTCATCCTGGCATGAGTCATCTGCAAGAAAACATATGGTTATCACAACATCTGCTTATGTTGTTAACTTTACAACTTTTGCTTTTAACCCATATTTCTTTCAATCGTTCAAGATAAAATCTCGAGGGAGTGTGCATTTCAAGCATTTTTAGAGAGCGAGTAGTTTTATATAGTAAAGTAATGGTGACAAAGGGGGAGAAATGGAGAAATCCATGATGATAATTGATGAATAATGTGTTATCAACACTCAGAACAAGTTAATGCATTATTGTTATAAACTCCTTTCATCAAGTCATTTTTCGTGCCATTCAAAAAAAATCAAGTCATTTTTCGTACGAACTTCAATATGCGTCTTATTGTCAAATTTTTGTGTCTATTTTTTCCAAGACCTATTTATGTGTCTAATGAATGTTAGTATATTATGATTATCACTCTGATATACCTTTGATTCACTAGAAATACTGCATATTATTTTAGCTGAGATATCGACGATTTTATAGCTCCTCCAACATATATGTGGATCCACATTAATAACAGTTTACCTCAAATACAATCTCGATTGCATACCATAGCAGTTGTATTGATTAATGATTTGTGAAATGCGAGTTTGGTGATTCAACCTTCCCGATGGTCGGACTTGTTCTAAATACGTGGATCCAACTAAGGCAACAATTCTGAGCGTTGGCAAAAAACACAAGAAATGGGCATTCGCTTTGTGTTTTGTCATGTTCACAAAATAAAACTTTTTTGACACATTTCCAGACTTTGGATTCTTCTTTCATCAAGACTCTCTAATCTCTATCACTATTCTTTATGTCTCTTGTAGCCAAGTATCGTTTATTTTGGACACCAGCCATATTTACTTAGGAACGTAAGTATTCTCTGCATTTCCATTAAAAAAAAACGTTGTTCCCATTGTTGGGCCATTAGAGAGGTTTAAGTCTATGCCTGCCATGGGAGTTATTTTAACTCAGTGTAACACCACATAGTTCATCCTTGAGAGTTATTTGATTTGTGAAGGGTGTGTCGACCTCAAGCGTGTAGAAATAACCTAAAGAGCCTTATAATTAACCAATTAACCATTTTAGGATAAATAAGTCATTTTATGCCCCCACGTAGACGCAAATCTTGATCACTATCAATGGAGCATATAACCTACTGTATGTTTATGAATGGTTTTACCTTCAAGATGATTATTTTTTTATTTTTTTTGGTTTGATGATGCTAATTGTTTTGATGCCTCTTTCGTAATCATTGACTCTTGTATTTTCAATCTTAGCACTTATTTTGTTCGTTTTAAAATATTTTATGGCATTTTAAAAAAATGTGATACAAACATTAAACTTAAAAATCGTGAGATTCATTTGCTATATAATTGATTAAATTAATTAATTGTGATATTCTTAGAACTAAAACATTTTTTCCATTCCCAAAAAAGAAAGAAAAACAAGGTCTTTTTGTCAATTGGATCATCTCCTTCCAATCACTCTCTACTTTCCCCTTCACCAACAATTTATGTTTATGTCTCTCTTGATCTTCTTTCCTTATCTTTCCTCTCTCTTGATGTTCTCTCTAAAATTTAGAGAGAGACAAACACAAATTATGGATGGGAAAGAGAAAGAAAGGGTCGGTGAAAGATGAGAATCCAAATCTTCTTTTTTTGTACTAACGGAAATATGGCTTGAGCACCACCAAAAAAATATCACACCATATTGGACATGTCATTGATCCCCGCACATGGAATCCTTCAACAATAGTTTATAGGTTTCAAACCCATCAAATTGATGTGTAAAAAAAAAAAGACTATAAATTTAATGTAGTACAAATATAAAATTTAAAGAACCATATCTTGATTTTTTTTTGAAAAAACCACGGAATATATTTAGAGATGGATGAAATACACTTGATAGTAATAAGTTTTTATCCTTTAATGTCCAAATTAATAATTCACCCTTTAAAATTTGTAGATAGTAACAAGTTTCTTGGAATGGAGGAGCACATTGATAATAATAATAAAATCGTAGATATCTTTTATCTAGCAATAATTTTTCTTTTAAAATGATCTTATAAGTAACTAGCAATAGTTTTTTGGAATGGAGGAGCACATTGATAATAATTTTTCTTTTAATGTCAAAAATAATTAACCCTTTTAAGCATATCCAAAAAATTAATAATTGACGGAAATATGGCTTAAGCAAGGATAAGTAGTATGCACACACGTGATCGATCCGTGTCCCAAATTCTTCAAAAAATAACAACCTGAAATCTCCACCGTCAGTCAAACCAATCTCAATCAACGTCCTTCAAACACACCACGTCATCGATCCGCGTGATACCCCTTCCTCCAATCAGCACCAATCCCCCAACCCTATATATACATTCTCTTCAATTCTCAATTTTCATTCATCTCATCTCTTTCATCTCTTCAATCCTTCAAACCAATCAACAATGGCTCCCAAGGCAGAGAAGAAACCCGCGGAGAAAAAGCCCGCAGAGAAAGCTCCAGCCGAGAAGAAACCAAAGGCGGAGAAGAAGATCTCGAAGGAAGGAAGCAGCGACAAGAAGAAAAAGAGAACAAAGAAGAGCGTTGAAACCTATAAGATATACATCTTCAAGGTTCTGAAACAGGTTCATCCTGATATCGGTGTTTCAAGCAAGGCTATGGGAATTATGAACAGTTTCATTAACGATATCTTTGAGAAACTCGCTCAGGAATCGTCTCGTTTGGCTAGGTATAACAAGAAGCCGACGATTACTTCTAGGGAGATTCAAACTGCTGTTAGATTGGTTCTTCCTGGAGAATTGGCGAAGCATGCTGTTTCTGAAGGCACTAAGGCTGTTACCAAATTCACCAGCTCTTAAATTTATGTTTATTTACCTTTCTCTTGTTGATCTAGGGTTTAGTTCATAATAAATCGATGTTTAATTAGGTTTATTTTTTATGAAGAATGTAGATTTATAATGGTGGATTTGAATTTTAATGATAATATGGTTTCGTGAATAAGATTATTGTGACTCTATTTAAAATTGTAGTTTGTTATTGCTGCTTATTCAATTGGATGAAAGTGAAGGCTAATATTTACCATTTGGAGATGATAAATGAGTAAAATGACCCCAAAGAATAACATTTCCAGATTTGTGTCTAAAAATGGGGTATATGTCCTTTATTCTTTGCGATCAAAGAAAGACATTGCTTAAATTGGTCCTGTGTTGTAGCTTGTAGGTCATGTGAAAGCTTCTGTTCAACTGAATATATGATGTGATGTATTACTTGACATTGCTTAAATTGGTTTTTCACAGTGATTGTAGTACATGTTATGTTGGTTGGCAATTTTATTTGGCTGTGGCTTTTGTTGTGATTTGTAGACTACAATAGTTTGAAGAATTATTGATTTAAGACATGACATGCATGCTTGTGGTTCCAAAAGAGTTACTACTTGTATTGTATCTCATGTTGAAAGTTGAGGTTTATTAATCGAATTGCACTATAGCTTTTTCCAACTGTTACCTGCTATAGTATTTATGGATGATTTGCTTGCTTGTTTCTGGATTAGTAGTTGATCGATAAGCATGAGAAACGCTATCTGGTTTTATTGCAAGTTATATTTAGCACTCCCATAAGTCTCTTGTTAAATAAGCACGTCTCATACACAGCTCAGGACAATCTGTTAGGCTAGTACAGTTTATCAACAAATTGTTAATGTGACCCCCAACTTATGTCATGATACTGTGTTGGAACCTCGTTTTCCTGGTGTTTCAACAAACCTTTTCACAAGGATCACGTGTCTAAATATTAGTAAATAAAATCTGGGATTATCTAACGGAAAATGAAAGAGTTTAAGAGAATTATAGAATACTCAAACATACTACTTAGCATTGCTAATTGGGTCTGGGTATGGGACACCTAAAAGATAGTGTCGCATTGTTTCATTGTAGGAATTTTGTGGCCCTAAAGACTCAAGCGAGCTGGCGCTTCTGTTTCTCTGGCAACTCGAATACAGCACTCATGATAAGCCATCTCGTTCTGCATTATAGGGCAGGTGGTGTGTTCAATAGCTGGGACCTTTCTAAAAGCTAGCTTAATGTGATGCTTGGCAGTGGAAAGAAGATTATTGTCTCTGGAAGGATGATTGCTTTCTCATGGTGAGAGTTTTGGTACTGTGGATTTTCGTTTAATAACCTGTGATTGTGTAACTAGTGTCCTCAACAATGGGATGTTACCATGTTTTCTTTATTTTTGGCTATTGAAATTTTACCCTCTTAGAGGAATATTGCGACTTTTATGAGCACTGTCAGTTTGTATCTGTCATTACATGCTAAGCTCCTAAAAAAATTTATGTATTTAGTGAGTACAGATAACACACTTGATTGCTTACAGTGGAGTTTTAAAGGAAAAAAAAAGGATTGTGAAAAAGTATAAATATGGTTCCTAAATTGTTTCACCAGTTCTTCAATTATATTCTATGTTCTTTCCTTTTTCTCAAATCTAGGGTTTAGTTTATCCTAAATTGATTTTCATTTTAATCAGGGTCTTCTTTTATGAAGACTATATATGTAAAATGATGTGTTTTAATTAAAATGATGATATGCTTCCTTTCTTTTTGTTTGGTTTTTGTGAATACGATCGCTGCGACGTTATTTAATATTCTACCTTGTGTATTTTTATTTTTTTTTGCTGCACCTTATTTTAGATAAGGTGAAGGTTATCTTTTATTTGCGCTGGTGCCTATTTGATTATTTCTGGTTAAGCGGATTATTCAATAGGTTATGTCCAGGATTGGCGAGATTTGTTTTTCGTCCCCATTTGTGTAATGTTGCTGGAGGCTCCTTTTAATCTTTGTAAATAATAGAATACATCACATTCACATGTTTACCTGTTTCTGTGCTTGGGTAAACATTTGAGAAAAGTTTGGGTTTGTCTTTGCACTGGTTGTCCCTTGTTTATGTTGGCCTTTGGGTGGGTTTAAAACAATGAAACATGGAAAAATTTAAGACTACGGGAAGGTAGTGGCTAAGGTGTACCAGCAGAATTGTTGTACGCTGGTATATAATGAGTTATGGGCATGAAAGTAACATCTGGATATGTCAAATTGCATGAAGTCCTTATTCTCTCGTTGATCTAGGGTTTAGTTTATAATAAATTGATGTTTAATTAGGTTTTTTTTATGAAGAATGTAGATTTATAATGTTGGATTTAAATTTTAATGATAATATGGTTCTTTTCTTTATTTGTGGTTTTCGCGAATAAAATTGTTGCGACTTTTTTTAGAATTGAAGTTTGTTATTGATGTGTACTCAATTGGATGAAAGTGAAGGTTAATATTTACTAACTGCTGTTTGCCTATTTGATATGTGATGGTTAAATTAAATGGATTATTCATTTGGAGATGATAAATGACCGCCAAAGAATAACATTTCCAGATTTGTGTCAAAAAATTGGGGTATGTGTCCTTTATTCTTTGCGATCAAAGAAAGACATTGCTTAAATTGGTTTTTCACTGTGATTGTAGTGCATGTTATGTTGGTTGGCAATATAATTTTTAACCAATTTTAGGAAGGTAGTGAAGGTGATACTTTGAATGTAGTAGTATGTTGGTGAATGACTAAATGGATTTACATGTGGCTTTTGTTGTGATTTGTAGACTACAATAGTTTGAAGAATTATCGATTTAACACATTTGTGGTTGCAAAAGAGTGGCTACTACCTTGTATCTCATGTTGAAAGTTGAGGTTTATTAACCAAATTGCACTTTCTGGATTTAGTGCATGTTATATTCAGCACTCCCATAAGTCTCTTGTTAAATAAGCACGTCTCATACGCAGCTCGGGACAATTTGTTAGGCTAGTACAGTTTATCAACAAATTGTTAATGTGACCCCCAACTTATATCATGATACTGTGTTGGAACCTTGTTTTCCCAGTGTTTCAACAACCATTTTCACAAGGATCATGAGTCTAAATATTAGTAAATAAAATCTGGGATTATCTAAAGGAAAAATACGTAGGGAATAAAAGGATACAGAAGATGCAGTTGCTTAATTTAGTGACATTTTGAGTTGCAGAAAATGATAGAGTTTAAGACAATTAAAGAATACTCAAACATACTACTTAGCATTGCTAATAAGATCTGGTTATGGGACACCTAAAAGATAGGGTCGCACTGTTTCGTTGTAGGAATTTTGTGGCCCTTAAGACTCTAGAGGGCTGTCTCTTTTGTTTCTCTGGCAACTCGAATACAACACTCATGATAAGCCATCTCGTTCTGCATTATAGGGCACGTGGTGTGTTCAATAGCTGGGATCTCTCTAAAAGTTAACTTAATGTGAAGCTTGGCAGTGGAAAGAAGATTATAGTCTCTGGAAGAATGATTGTTTTCCCATGGTGAGAGTTTTGGTACTGTTGATTTTCGTTTAATAACCTGTGATTGTGTAACTAGTGTCCTTAACAATGGGATGTTACCGTGTTTTCTTTATTTTTGGCTATTGAAATTTTGCCTCCTCTAGAGGAATAATGTGACTTTTATGAGCACTATCAGTTTGTATCTGTCATTACTTGCTAAGCTCATTAAAAAAATTATGTATTTAGTGAGTACAGATAACACTTGATTGCATACAGTGGAGTTTTCATTAAAAATAGGAAGAAAAAAAAGGGTTGTGAAAAAAGTATAAATATGGTTCCTAAATTGATTCACCAGTTCTTGAATTATATTCTTCGTTCTTTCCTTTTTCTCAAATCTAGGGTTTAGTTTATCTTAAATTGATCTTCATTTTAACCAGGGTCTTCGTTTATGAAGACTATATATGTAAAATGATGTGTTTTAATTAAAAAGATGATATGCTTCCTTTCTTGTTGTTTGGTTTTTGTGAATACGATTGCTGCGGTGTTGTTTGTTATTCTACCATGTGTGTTATTTTATTTTCTTGCTGCACCTTATTTAGATAAGTTGAAGGTTATATTTTCTTTGCCCCGGTGCCTATTTGATTATTTCTGGTTAAGCGGATTATTCAATAGGTTATGATATGATTGGCGAGATTTGTTCCTCGTCCCCATCTGTGTAATGTTGCTGGAGGCTCTTTTTAATCTTTGTAAATAATATAATATATCACACTCACATGTTTACCGGTGGCTGTGCTTGGGGTAAACGTTTGAGAAAAGTTTGGATTTGTCGTTGCACTTGTTGTCCCTTGTTTATCTTGGCCTTCGGGTGGGTTTAAAACTGTGAAACATGTACAGATTTAGGACTGCAGGAAGGTAGTGGCTAACGTGTACCAGTAGAATTATTGTACACCGGTATAAAATGAGTTATGGGTATGAAATTAACATTTGGATATGTCAAATTGCATGAAGCCCATTTTTCTTGTTTTTGTTTACGATTAGCAAATTTCTCCTCAGTGAGTGTTGGCTTTTTCAACTAAGACCACAGCTGGTGGATCCATCATTGATGCATGACTTGGCATATGTGTGGATGCAAAAGTGAGACTAATGTTCAAAATTGAGGTTTATTAACCTTATTCCACTCTAGCATTTCCAATTGTTACTGTAAAGATGTGATTTTACGTATTATGTATTTCCAAGCTTGGCATGATACAACAACGATGTCCACATCAATACAATTGTCAAAGAATGAAAGACACAAGATCTAGGTGAGACAAGTTTTGCTATATCAGATGATATGAATCCATATCCCACTGAATCGTTTTCTCTGTATCATATGTTTGATTATACTTACATTATAAAACTTTAATGCACTGAAGTGTTTGACACAACACTGTCTGAAGAATATGTCAAAATATCTGGTTTGATGGCAAGTTATATTTTTAATTATAGTCCAACTCCCATAGGTTCATAAACATCTGACTCTGGTAATTCTTGAACACGAGTTAGAGTGTGAATCATGTCTCTAGTTTATTGTTGGGAATGCATGTGACTTTTTAAAATGCTACTTCCTATCTGGTGTTAAACTGGTCCCGTGTTCCTTGTTTCCTGATCGAGTTTCGGTTCATTTCTTCTATATTTGCCTACCCTTTTTACCCCTTTTACATGTGCCTTTTTCATGAAGTCACTGTTATATTTTTGCTAGCCCAGCTTGGCACAGCGTGTTGGACTCTAGGGTCCAGATTATCAACAAAGCAAAGCCGAAAAATCACACCGCTTTGCAGGTTCACACCATTTTTTAGGAACTCTGACCCAATGCTGGAGGAATAGTGTGCTTAACCAAGCGATGTTACTGTGTTTTCTTTATTTTTGCCTCTTGCGATTTTCTGCCTCGATAGTGACTTTTATGAGCACTGGCAGTTTGCATCTGTCATTACTTGCTAAGCTCGTCATGGACAATCATCAAAATAGAGATTCTGTAACTGATTGTTTAATATAAGCAAAATTTGATTAAAAAACTGATGTATTTGATCCAAAATTTAAAGAGTAAATTACACTCCCCTCCCCTCAAAGATGCTTGAATTACACTCCCCTCCCCTCTTATGTTAAAATATACATTCCCCTCCCCTCTTATTCAAAACATATTAGAGAAAAATACATTTCCCTCCCCTAAGAAAAGATTGAATTACATTCCCCTCCCCTCTTATGTTAAAATCTACACTTTACTCCCTCAATATATATTTTTTTATTTTTAATAATCTAGCAAAAAAATAATAATCTAATACACTTCGAAAATAACAGTATTGCAGGTCTATTTTAACATAATAAAAAATTGAATACATATTTTTTTGCTATTTTTTATTCACAATTTCATTAACATGTAGTTTTAAACCCTATTATAAAATATGAAACAAGCCAAAATAAAATTAAAATATGTGAAAAATTACTAACGACAATAAACCATGGTTATTTAAAAGTTAATTTTAAACTCTAAATTATAAAATCAATAGCAAAATATTTAAATTTAATTATCATTAACATTTAAATTATAAAGAAATGAATTAATTTTTCTTAAAGGGTGGTTTAAAATTAATATATATCATAAAAATATTTATTTATGTTAAAATAGATTAAAGTGTAGTGCATATTTAATTATCAAGGGAGAAGGTTGTAATTCAAGCATCTTATAAGGGAGGGGAGTGTAAATTTTATTTTTCAAGGGAGGAAATTGTATATTTTAACATAAGAGGGGAGGGGAGTGTATTTCAAGCATCTTTGAGGGAAGGGGAGTGTAATTTACTCAAATTTAAACCAAGACATCAATCTTGTTTAACCAATTTTTATTGTATTTGATGGCGGATGGAGAGTCCATTGAAAGAAGCTTATTAGCTATTGACTTCAATGACTAATTGATTTAACAATTAAATTAAAATTCAGCATAAAATCACGATTTTCTTTGGTGTAAACCACATATCCTAATAATATCAAGTGAAGTAGGACCACATTGTGCACTAAAACTCCATCATGAATTTTAACATTGTTGTACCGTAAGAGCTAAAACCCAAGATTTTTTGGTCTAGGAAAAAGAGTTCTTTTTATTTTTTTGGTACAAAGAGAGGGCAAAGATAAGGAAAACGAGTTCTTTAATAACAAACATTACAACCGTAATAACATTTATCTGTAATTTTAGTTGATCCATGTTTTGTGCAATCGTAATTCTACGACTTCATGCAATCATGAATACCTCAACAATATGATTAAAATCAAAAGATTTATATTTCATGTTTGATCTTTTGAATTCAAAGAATATTAAATTTTAAAGTGTCTGATCTTGACCGACAACCACAAAGTTACAATTTTGATATCTCAGTTGATTTAATCCAAATTCAATTTTGGACAACCATTATGGAGGAGACTTTTTCCTAAAAAATAGATACATCATATGATCAAATTTTAAATTCATTCGGTTAGTTAATTATGTATATAGTCTTTAGTATATACCACGTAGATGATTTAATGGATGAATTTTGCTTTTATAGCTGAGAGTCTTTTGATCAAGCAAGACAAGACGTTATTTTCACTTGACAATACACGTGGACCCCACATGGAGTAATATTGGGTCTCGACTATAGGGCTATTGACGGGCAGCCTGCAATTGGAGAAGAGAGCACCAAAAATATCCAAGGGTTTTATTGACGATTGAAACGTGTACGTTGGAGATTGAGAGACAACTTGACTCTTTAATCTTGAGATTGTTTCACTATAAATAAACAAAACCCATTTTTCTTCCCTATCCGATTCCAACAACCTAATCCAGTTTCCATCACGCTTTTTTTCCCGATCTACCATTTTTCTATGGGTTAAAGTTTATGCTATGTTGTATTGATTTTAATGTCGTAGGTTTTTGTTTTGTGTTGGGGTTTTCTTGATTTGAAAATCGATATCTCTTTGGATTCAACGTTGTTTGGTTTTGTTGGGTGTGAAACTATTTGGAGGGTTTCGAAGAGCATTTCATAATGCCTTCGGTGCCTATTCAACTTCTTCTTGTTCCTTTTTTCAACAATTTTCATAATGGATCTTCTTCTCATCGTCTGAAACCTCTTGAAAAAAGTGATAGACGTGGTAATCTTAGTTAACATTAAGATTTTCGTTTTTTGTTGTCCCTTTTTTCTGTTTCATATTTTTCATCCTAGTAGTTGTTGTTCTTGTTATCGTTGTTTCTGCTCTAAACGTGTTAGAAGTTGATCGTTTGAAGAATCGGGGATCTATTTATTTTCTTGTTTTGAGATTGTTGCAGCTTTAAACTCCGTTTTTAAGGTATTTTTCAATATTATCTTAGTTTGATTAGATCTGACTTATATTCATAGTTTGACCATTTAGCTTAGAATGTTGATGATCATGAAAATGGTACAATGATGTTGGAATGTTGGGAGTTAGGCATTTATTGCTATGTATATGTCGGTGAAATTTACATGTAATCATTTATAAATTGTGAACTATATCTTCATGTCATGTAATATTTGTTTGAGCTAGACAGGTTTGGGGTACTAATTCTTCTACCTTGTAGGTTTTCATGCACATTGAACATAAACATCTGATGTGTAGTATATCTTGGGCATTTTACAAATCTTAGTTCAAAACATAAGCTGAGGAACAATTCACTTTTATCTGAATATTACGTATGTAGTTTATCATTTCAAATTATCGTCAACAAAAACCAGCGAGTTCTTATTTTGGGCTTGTTAAAATTGCCTTATTTTAGCTTATCTTGTGATACATGCTTTGTGAGACTGTTTGGGAGAGCTTATGAAAACATTTTTTTACATTGTTCCTAAGCTGAAAACATCTTATGACATTGTTGATAAGCCAAAAACAACTTCTTATCATAAGTTTTCCAAGATAGCTTATATGAAAGCAGTTTGACTATTTTATATTTTACTATAGAAATAGCATTTACATTTGTGCTATAGGATGCAAATAAGACATTTATCCAATTAGGTCCAAACTGTTTGCTGTTCTAATAATTTTGCAATGATGTCTTCCGTTTTTTCCCTAATCAAGAAGTCGGTATAGCCAGAATATTACAGATTTATATTTCTGTTGGTTTAATTTTTCAATGTTCATCATGCAGATTAGTGATAGTACCTAATAGTCTGATACACTCTATGGAAGTGTGCTCTTCTGTTAATGACATTCACGAGAACTGCATAAGTAATCTCGAAAGCACTTTTAGCGAGTCATTACATATACAAGATACTGAGAAATCTGAGCATTTGTCTGAGGGGGATACGATGTGCAATGTAGGCAAGGAAAACTTAAGTGGGGTTAATAAACAGAAAGAATCAAAACCTAACATGGTGTGTTTGAAAAAATCTGCAACCTTTCCAACTCCTCATGTCATGTTGCCTTCAAGCTCTTCTGACGAGGACGCTGATTCATCAGTTACAGAATCACCTAATGAGCATTCTGCTCATCAAGCTTACTCTCGTTCGATATCTCTGCCTGTAAGTTTTTCATGTTACAATGTTGTTGTTAATGATGTTTATGTGTATTGGTTTCAAGCAATTATGCATCTTAATTTCTGTTTTGAATATGCCGGCGTTTAATCTCAACAATTGGTTTCTTATTCCATCTGTGGTATTGATTTGTTGGTCTATTGATGCTGTCCATCTGTTAAGCATTCCTATTGATTTTACCTATTTGATATAGTGTTAAACTAATGTTTTTGAATAAACCTGTTCTTATTCCATCCGTTCTTTTTGTTTTTCGGACAATGAAGATGTGGTTCTCTTTTATGTAGAATTCCATTTTTTTTTATTTTAGCCTGTGCATTTTTTTAACGGCTTTCTTTTTCTATGTATTTTACATCACAGGCTCCTTCGGAGCTCAAATCTGCCTTGAAAGGCAGCCGTGATAAAAACGGTGAACCACATCGCAAATTGACGGTGAAATGGGCTGCTGATGTGTATGATCCTATACCTACACTAGTGTCGCACACTGTCAAAAACAAGAAACAGCCGAAATCCAGGAAAAAGAAGAATGAAAAGAAAAATGCAAAGAAAGGTAACAAGGGAAATTCAACCCGAGGGGGCAATGGCAAAGATAAGAAGCAGTCTCGCGACGTTGGTGGCCAATCTGATGATCTGTGCAGTAAGTCGTGGGATTCTCAAGTTATTGAAGGTTCCTCTGAATTTGACTCTCTTGATGTTTGTAGCCAAGATTCAAACTGCGGAAGTAGTTTCTTGAAAAAATCTGTTACAGAAGTGCATTACTCGGTTGCGGAAGCACAATGAGTAAAATATCTTGAATGCCTTGGCTTACTTCATGTGCATAAATAAAATGTTGTCTTGTTGTTAGCTTGTATATATAGTGAAAAGCTTGGGATTGTATGGTGTGAGATTTTTGTACCCTTCACAGGCAGTTTGAAGCTGTTTTCTTCATATCAGCTTGATGTTCAGCAACACATTTTTGTTTGTAATGTGGAACAAGCTTTTTGTTGCGAGTCTTTTGTAGTTTTTATGCTTTTATGGCTTATGTATGTATTATAAAGGAAGTTTGGAGATAAACGTTTTTGTTGACATGCGAATTTCTTTCTTGTTGTGATAAGAAATTCACTTAGATTGATCATTGATGTGCTATTGCTCTTGAGGCACTTGGTGATTAACTGTTGTTTGATGCTTTTTAAATCGGTTCATCCAATTTAAAAAATGTTTCCGAACGGTTGTTAACTACCGTTTCATGGATGCCTAAAGAGCAATTGTTGTACTGCCAATGGATCGCATAACAGAAAAAGCTTGACCCATTTAGCATGGTTCACGGGGTAAACCAAATTATAAAATGGTCTTGGTACCTAAGCACAGTGAACCAACCAGGTTTTAAACTTTAATTGATTTTTGAATTACTTTCCTTTTGATTTTTTAAATTTTTTGATAAATGGTAAATGTATGGACTTGATAAATCCAATCTAAAGACATAGTTTCCAATCTAGTCATGGGGATGGATGGAGCAACTTTTACCACCTATTGCAATTATATCCGACTTGAGAGATTAACAAATCTAAGGAAACTGACCCAATGATTAGCCACTTAGACCATTTCTAATGGGAGGGTCTTAAACATTTAAGACCCGGTACCTATTAGGTATCCCCATTGGTGAGAAAAAATTTCAGGGTCTTATAAGACCCGAGGTCTTATTTAAGACCCCAACTTTAAACGGGGTCCACACTCTTTTAATATTAAAAAATTAAAATGTAGTGATATAAAGTTATTGATAGTTGATTAGTGGGTCCCATTTAAAAACTTTGTTTGAGATCTGAGTTGGGGGGATTAAGTGCTTATTAGGTACTAATATTAAAAAATTATAAACGAGTGATGTGTATGTGTGGGACCTATTTAAGTACCCAAAAATGAATGTCTCCATTGTGGATGCTCTTATAAGGCAAGGAGATATTTGTATGATGCTCACATTCATCGTTATCTTTTTTTTTTGTACAAAAAAGAGGGCAATATCCAAAGACAAAAAAACAACAAAATTAAACAAATATTCCTAAACATGCATGCAAGTCTGAAAAATGTCGTCAAACAAGTGATGGAAATGAAAAATATCTTTTGTTAGAATAAACAGCTAACTCAACCGCACTCGTATTTCTTTCACGTAATGTGATGTTTATGTGAACCTATCCATATACTTTAATAAGATGAATATATTCATTGTGTTTTTTTTTGTGGTGGTCGGAGTTTGAACACCGGACCTTGTATATTTTATGCATTGTTCATACCAAATGAGTTAAGCTCACGAGGACTATTCATCGTTATCTTTAATTGTATTTCTCCCCGTCTAGTCTTGGTCCTTTATGCAATAATCAAAATTACGCGGGCATACATAATATTCTCGTAACTATTGAATATGTTGTTAATCGAAGTAGCTAGAAACTGGACAATCCTTTTAGACATATGTTCCAGGTCTCATTACCAACTGTCAAGTTCACGATATCATTGATGGGTTCTTAATAACGACGTTATTCGTCTTTGCAGTGCATCAGAAAATAGCTAGTTTGTCATAACAGCAATCCTACATTATCTCTGCTGCATCATAGATGGTTGGACAAAAACGCAATATATTCAAGGTGTTTGATGTGAATTGAAGATTTTCTTCAGTTTCTAAGAATATGTGGAATGCTCTTAGCTTCTCTGAATCTGTTCCTATCAGGCATTAAGTGGGATTTATAGGGCAAGAAACAAGATTTGCATTGCGAAGCTAATGAAAGAGTTCTAGCTTTATACGTTGCTTAAGGAAGTTAAAAATATGTTTATTTTTCCCTTCATTGCTTCCCTCCAGTCATGTCTCATAAAACTCTTATGCTTTGTTGTGGATGATATCATGGTGGTACCAAAAAAATGACAATGATGAAAAGAATGATGCGTAGCTCTAGAAACACTTCAATGTGTTCCCGTTTGTGACATAAAAAAAAAAAAAAAAAAAAAAAATCAATGCACAAGGTAATTAGTTCAGACTTCAGAGTAACAACAACTCCTTATGGTGAAAATTTTCTAAAAGGGTGACCTATTATATATCACAATGCTTACTATAACAAGACATTTTGAAATCTATGTTGTTGAAATGCATTTGTAGCTAAGATCTTCACAACTAAATTTGGGTTCTGGGTTTGAAACTTAGTCTAGAGCACAATCAAATTTGTTGAACTTAACAATAATAAATTCAGACCATATGATTGTGTAACATTACATCAAATGATTATCGTGAAACACCTCAGGGCTAAATGGAAATTGCCAAAAAAACAGCAACTTGTGAGTGAAAAGAGCAATGTTTGATTTGCACAAAGCATACATTTGGAGAGGAGTGCAAGTTTCCGACTGAGTCAAAGAGATCGCCAAATGCAAGTCATGCCATACAAAGTGACAGGCAGAGAACACAAGTCCCTCCGCCGGACAAAAAACTTTAAAGTCTAGATAAGCCAAGATTGACGTAGGTAGTCCTATACAAAGAATTGAAATGGGCAATTGTTGAGTATTTACTTCAGTGTCACAATAATAAACAACAATAAATATGATATGCCAATCAAATAGTAAATCAATCAGAATTTTAGATACATACATGTTTGGAGAGGAAAAAGTACCTCTATCAAAGATGAAGGAACGTATTTAATCAAAAAAAGATGAAGGAATGTAGCAACAACTATTAATACTTGAAATATATAAATGACCATAGCAATGAACATTTACTAGCAGCTATCTGTCAATAATACAATTATAAGGGAGACAAGTAAGGAAGGAGTTCATATCACGTCAATAAAGGAAGATTTACTTTCCAATTTGACATCAAAATTTTAAATAATATTGATAATGCCTTGTGTCCAAAGTGCAAAAATCAATTATCACTAATTAGCACAAAAAATTTCAAAGTATAATTGGCTATGCTGAATAATATGGTCCTTAAATTATTATTACCCTCAACACCGTGAGAATAATCAACCACACCACCCAACGGTCTTATTTACAGTGAAGCCTGTTTGAGACGGCTGAGATTGTGATTGCTGAGGAGGTCTGGGTTCTCTTGGTTTGGCAGGATCAACAAATATAACCCAACCATCCAAAAATTTAGCATTCATTCCTTCTCTTGCCTTCTCAGCTTCTTCTATGGTTGAATAAGATACAAAAGCAAAACCCTTCGATCTTCCAGAGCCTCTATCAGTTATCACCTTAGCTGTATAGGAAAAACGATTGAAGGTCAAACACAATGCACATCAAGCAAAATAAGGATATTGTAATCGAATAATGCCAAAGCTAATAATAAAATTCTCATTATTACCTTCCACCAGCTGTCCAAAAGGAGAAAATGCTTCTGTAAGTTTTTCATCTGTTGTAAGTCTTGAAAGACCTGTTCAAAATTTCAAATGCAAATGCATATTATTCCAATTTTAAAATGTTACATACAAAATTCAGGTATTTTGCGCTGTACAATATAAATATATAATAATTTTACAAGTTTAAAAAAATAAATCATATACAAGCAAAGTAACCAAAAAAATCATATACAAGCAACAGGTATTGTCAATACACATGCATTATACGCCTAGCAATTTCATGCATCGAATGGCGTCAAATAAGCAGCTTGTAGAATTATTGAAGCATATGTCAAATAAGGTATTCTGTTTTGGTCAAAGTTCATGATTCATGTAAGTAAAAAATAGCCGGATATAAGAGTAAGCTAAAACAAGTTATGGGCCACAGTCATTCAGAATAAACCATGTTGGATATCTACTAGAACTTAGTTCTTGAGTAGATCAGTGTAGCTACAAACAACGATTTCAGGATAAAACCAAGTTAGGTATATTTGACCAAAAGAGTTTCATAAATTTTCCCTTCTTCCGTTTATTATACAAAACATTTTCCATTTTAACCAATTTCCAGTTTTACAATGTTTTGCAAATCAACATGTCTTCCACGACTTATGTTCAATTAAAATCGATGGAAAGTATGAATGCAAATATAAGGAGATAAGGTATTCTTCTCAGACAAAATATAAAGTAAAAAGCAAACAAAGTAAGCAAGCTCTATAACTCCCCTGCATTCCTATCAAGAAACAACAACCAAGCCTTTTCCCATTAAGTGTGGTCGGCTACATGGATCAACTTACGCCGTAATGTTCAATCATAAACCATATTTTGGTCCAACTAATTAATCTCTAAGTCTTTCCTAATAGTTTATCTTATAGTTTTTCTAGGTATCTACCTCTGCCTCTGGTGATGTAACTTACCTCAGCCTGACCTAGTCATCTCTCAACGTGCCCAAACCACCTATTTTTCACCATCTTTTCTACTATCCGTGCTACCCCAACTTTCTCTCTAATATTTTCATTTCTAATTGTATCACATCTAGTCTTACCACACATCCAAGTGACATAAATGTAACTAGTTTAAGGGCAAGGCTGACAGAAATGCAGTTTTAAGGACCCTTTTGTAAGTGAAAAACCCATAAACTAGTGTTAATTGAAAAGCTCATTATGTTTCAAAAAAAAAAAAAAAAAAGCTCATTAAATTCATAATCTAATCTAAACTGGAACTTAGGTGTAACACAGGTGCATCATAACAATATTAATCCAAGACGAATAACTTGATAATCCATAAAATTAAAATATGGTAGAGAAATGTTGAGAGGGGTAGGGTAATTACCGCTGATGAAAAGTTTGGGGGAAGTGAGAGTTGAATTGAGACGAATGGAAGTGAAATGGGAGCTAACAAGTGGGGATTGAGAGTGGCGAAGCAATCGCTGAAATCCAGAGAAAAATGCCATCTTATAAACTGGAACACGGAATCAGACAGAATCACCTACCGCCGAGAAACAAACCTGGTTTGAGGTTTCACAGTTACGGGGATGTCGATATGCCTTCGAAATGTTTGTAGGACGTACCAGTAGCACCTGCCGAATGTTCTAGTTGACCTAATAGTATTGCGTGAGGTGAGGCTGAGGTCTAAGGTAGGAAAGATTTTAGGCTTATTTACATTTTTGGCCCTTTAAGTTTTTTAAAGTTGTGATTTTGGCTTTCCAAAAAAACAATTTTTTTCAGAGTTTTAAGTTTATTTTTTGTTGCAATTTTGGTCTCCTACGTCAATTTTGACCCAGTCAGACACGTGTGTAAATTTTTTTATTTTATTATATTTTTAATTTAAAAAAAATGGAATTAAAAAAACAATTTTTAATTACAAAAATAAAAAAAATAAAAAAATTTAATTACAAAAAAAAATTGTTTTTTATTACAGGTAAAAAAATTACAAACCTTTTTTCTATTACAAAAATAAAAAATAACAAAAAAATTATTTATTTATTTTTTTTTTAATAAAAAAATATTAAAAAATACGTCCACGTCAGCGTTGACTGAGTCAAAATTGACGTGGGGGGCCGAAATTGCAACAGAAAGTAAACTTAAGGGGCCTGAAAAGGGTTGTTTTTTTAGGGGACCAAAATCACAACTTTAAAAAACTTAAGGGGTCAAAAATATAATTAAACTAAGATTTTATAACTCAACATTTACAAAATTATATTTAATTGTTGAGGAGATTTTCTTAAAAGTTGAGATGGAATTTTTTTAATAAAAAAAGAAAAAAATTGTCAAAGCTCAAAAAGAAAGAGAACCATGAGGTTACGCTAATATTTCTAAACATGTAAACTCCAAAAATATTGTTAAAAAAGATTTGAAATCATATTAGAAGAGTCTCCCTAGAATTAGTCTGAAAATAGTTTAGAGAAAAGATAAAGTTAGCTAGTTAATCAACACTTTTATTTTCCTTCCTTCGGGTATAGTTTAATTGAAAGAGAAATGCTAGCAACAACATTTTAGTACATATTTTTCAACACACTTTTTTTAATTGGTTAAAATTCGCATGGATCCCACCAAATCATGTGGGTTCCATATAAATTTGTTGGGTCTCAAGTGAATTTTAACCAATCAAATAAAGTGTGTTGAAAAATCTGTGTTGATGACATTTCTCTTAATTCAAATGCACTTGTCAGTTCAACTCTTAAAACTCACGAGTATGTCGCAACAAAAGCTCGTGAGGTGGTATACCATTAATTTTGACATTCTCCATGATCATGACAACTAGAGTTTTTGAGTCGTTTTCCATCTCAAGATGGTGGAAACCATGTATCCAAGCAAGCTACATACACAAGTATATCCCTAAATCATAGTGCTAAAATCATCACAAATTCCAATTTGATGTGAGCACAGAGTTAGCCATCTCCCGCAAGAGCGTCGCATAAGACCACCACACTAAATCATCGTTTGAGTATCCTGATAGGCTCCGTCGCAATTAAGTTTTGTCCACCATTTCCGAGGCCTTTTCCAACCAATGCAAATGGCGTCTTCAAGGCGACTATTCATAGAGTGATGAATACATTTGGCTATGTCCTCGACCATCTTAAAGACAACGGAAATTGCATTGAATGGTCGTTGAAAATCATTTTCAAAAATAACTTTGTTCCACCATATACATATGTGCCAGCAATCCACCAAAAAAGTAGGTGCCCGCTTCTTATTCTCAATTCATGCAGATGATTGTTGATATTCTTGAAGATCAAGTTCCTACAATTAAAAGAAGAAAAAAAAAACTAATATTGTTATTAGAAGGAACTAGCTAAATCATGAAGAGTGGTTTAGGGTAGTCTCGCAAAACATGAGGAATGGTTTGATTATCTCTTTCAAATCAAGAACACATGGATGGCATTCCAACATCATCTTCAACCCAAGAACACATGGGAGATATTCCAACACCATATGCAATCCACTGACTTCTAAGACTTTTAAAACCATCAATATTAACGAAGCTACTAGTTATTATATTATATTTTTCTTATTTCTTACCAAAAAAATGTCCAAAAAGTCTTAGCGTCAAATAGTTGTAGTTTCAAAATCATGAGACTCTTGAAAGGTTATAAAGATAAAAAGGTAAAATAGTTTTAAAATCTATCCACTTCCATTGTGAACCAAACACAAATGCAATTAAAATCCTCCTGAGTAATCTCTTGACACACACATATAACCCATCCCTTCACATCTCATCCCCTCCATTAAAATTTATCCCCTCAGGGGTGGCCCTGAGCATGAGCGGGAGGGGCGGCATCTCGGAGCACCGTTTTTATAGGGCACCAAGACTGTTATTTTTACGTAGTAGTCAATACCATACAAATATATTTATTTTAAGGCTTAATACATGTTTTGGTCCCTTAACTTATTTTTGATTTTCACTTTGGTCCCCTAATTATAAACTGTCTCAATTTGGTCCCATAAATCTTCTGTCGTTTACCATTTTAGTCCTTTCCGTTTATTTTTTAACGTTAAATATTTTTGATATTGTTTCAACCATTCGATTGCAGGTTCATTGCTCACCACACTGAACCACCGACATCTAATTTTTTCCCAAGCTTCATCTTCTTCCTTCCACTACTTCTCCATACAATTTACCAGAAGAAAAAAAATAAGAAAAAATTCAACATTTAACCAAAAATAAAACCCAGATTCAACACAACAAATAAAACATATTGCAGATTCATTAAAAAAAAAACATCATAAAAATCTTTAACTCATAACCATTCATTAAAAAAAATCTAAAAAAATGAACAACTCATAACCATTTAAACATCACCAACAACAACAATATCATAGAAATCTTCATCTCTTCTTCCTTTCAAATAAAACACTGACCCACATATACAAAATTGCACACAATTTCACAACACACAAATTTTAAAAAAATTCAAAGATCTTCAAATTCTTCTTATCATTTCTTTCGAATTCTTTCTAATTCTTCTATTCTTTTTGTTGAATTTTCGAAAAAGACCTTACCCTTAATTCTGGGTTTAATTAGAGTTGTTGTTGATTTTTGGGTTTACCTGACATTAATTTAGAAAAGAGAGTGCTGGGAGGTTTTTTTGGTTTATTGGATTTGAGAATTTTTGTGTTGAATATTTTGGGGTAAGGATGAAACGATTAAGAGGCGAAATTGAATTTGGGGGAATTGAAACAGTGTCGTGCGAGAAGGTTTTTGAGAAAATAAGCCATGAAAATGGAAGAGGCAAGTGATATTGTGCCGATGGTGTAATCAGTGAGAAAAAGATGATGTTGAAGGAGAGTTTAATTTATGTTGTTTGTTTTTCTGACCATGAAGAAATTGTTGGTGTTGTTGTTGGAATGGAAGATGAATTTTAGTTATTACGAGTGAGAGTTTTGTATTTTTGATTTTTGGTTTTTTTTTCCTTTTTAGATAATGAATAGAGATGAGTTTTATTTAGGGATGAAGAAGAGCATAGGGAAGAAGATGGAGGACAAAATTAGGTGTTTGTGGTTTATTATAAGCTACAATAGACCCCTCTGTGATCCAATGGTCTCCATTTAAAAAAAGATCAAACAGTTAAAAATGAAAGATTTAATAAGGTTTATGGTGGATCACCTATATAGTTGATTCACCTTAGATATTTAAGGTTAAAAACAAACGGAAATGACCAAAATGGTAAACGGCAGAAGATTTATGAGACCAAATTGAGACACTTTATAGTTAGGGGACCAAAGTAAAAACCAAAAATAAATTAAAGGACAAATTGCTTTGATTAATTATATTGAGGATATGTTTTTAAAGAACATTGACTATGAATGAATCTTTTACAATAAAAAATGTAAGAAAAAAGCCATTCAAATAATTAAAAGATCGCAATTTTATTAATTGGTCCATGGTACTAAAAATCTTATGACAATCTATGTATCCCCTCCCAACCCCTCTCATGAACCAAATAAACCTTAAACATTGAAGTCGAACATTAGCCATTCTACTATTCAATGGTACATATCAAAGTCCAAGTATTCAATATTTTTTTTTGAAATTAGAAATTTAGGGCGAGGATAATTTTTTTAGATATTAGAAATTTAGGGTGATGAAATTGTGTCTTAGACAACAAGGTTAAATGAGTTGGAGACCCTAGTTTCAAATCTAGACAAAAGAGTAAATATTCATTAACAATTAACATTAACATAAAAAAAACATTTATCTCCCTCCATCACTTTTTATTTAAGCTGCCTATAAATACAAAGAATATTTTACAATTATAAGTTAGATTAATCGAAAATTGATCCGATCTAAGCTACAATTAACTTGATTTGACGATATTGAGTTTTAAATGGTCATCTAAATCAAACCACATGTAATTTTAATCTTTATATCGGATACAAAAAATATTTTGAAAAATCAAATCCCACCACAACCTCTTAAGGACAACATCTATGAAAATGTACCTAGGTTTTATCCCTAGTAACATGATTTTTTTGTTTTTTGAAAAGACAGAGAAATAATTATATGAATACAATCTACTCCTTACAAAAAATGTTCGAGATTCCTTAAAAAAACGTTGATTGCATACTAAAAATGCTCAAGATAGAATAAACAACGTTTACAAAGTCTGCAGCAATATAAACATTCACACACCAATGCCTCAAACTATTGCTAAAAACAAACAAGGAGAGAATCTGCTACAATTTTTATATTGCAACTAGCTAACCAGGCAACTCTTGAATACAAGTGTAGTGAGAATTGAAGATGCCTCCTTAGCTCCTTAAATAACACACACCAGCTGGCAGTTACCCAATATGATTCTTCAAACAAGCACACTACCACCTAAGGATTTTGTATAATATTACTCCTATATTAAATTGTCTCCAAAGATCATATTGCTTACACCAGGGTCTATTTCGAATTTTAGGAGGGGAAAGTTTGGAAAGAAAAAAAGAAGGGAAAGGTGAAGGAATAGAATGTTTTGAGGAGGGAGGGTTACAGGGGTTGTATTATAAAATCTCTCTAATTTTGGGAACTCAAAAAAATTATATTTTTATTTGAGTACATTTTGTAGGGTTTTGATATTAATAAAATAATATTTTTATATTAAAATTTGTTTAATAGTATAATCAAAAACAGAAAAAACCAGCTTAGAACATCGTATTTTCTTTATATATGGTTAGATTATACATACATTTTATTACATACATCTTTCATTAGACAAAAACAAATTTTTAATTGGAAAATCATTATTAACAGTTTTGATTAAAATGAGAATATGCATTTGGCAGCATCCAAAAAATCTACCCTTAATGAATGTGACGGAGAATATTAAACACAAAATGTATTTTCACTATTATAAACGTATACTACAGGCCAGAGAAAATTATATAGAAACGTGTCGCATAATATTATGAGAGTATTTTTTTATAGTTGCGCGTAAAAGATAGTTAATTAAAAAAAAAATAACATAAGAGGATAAGTTAGAAGTTTAAATATACCATCCTGATCATTATAAAGATACGAGCGAACATTGATGGGGCGTTTCTTTCACTGATACCAAAATTATTTTTGGGAATAAGTTACCCGCTAATGTAAATATGAAAATTTGATTTCGAGTATTTTTTCAAAAAAGTGTTTGACACTTAACTTGACATTCTTAAGAAAATTACAAATTATAATTTTAAAAAAAAATCTATATATAATTATATGGGAATGCACATTTTCACGAACTCGCATGTGAATGATTCCATAAAAATAAGAGAAGTTAGTTTATTTAGATAAACTTTTATATCTAAGAATATTTTTTTCAACCTTGTAAAAAAAAATATGAACATAGTCAATTAGTCATTCCCCAACCGTACATTTGCAAAAGTATGTTGTTATTGAACTTGAAACAAGAGAAATCACTTACCATGTGATATCCTCCAGTTTTTTAAGTTAGAGGAAATAATCTAACAACTAGAGTACATTAGTTAGAGGACAGAAAATGTGAATATTTCGGTTTTGATATTAATATTTTTTTTTTTTTGTTCTACTTTCTCCATCATTAATGAGTAAAATAAAATCTCTATCTTTAACGAGTCAAAACAAAATCTACAACTTTAATATTTGTTTCTTTTTAGAGTAAATTACACTCCCCTCCCCTCAAAGATGCTTGAAATACACTCCCCTCCCCTCTTATGTTAAAATATACAATTTCCTCCCTTGAAAAATAAAATTTACACTCCCCTCCCTTATAAGATGCTTGAATTATAACCCCCTCCCTTGATAATTAAATATGCACTACACTTTAATCTATTTTAACATAAATAAATATTTTTATGGTATATATTAATTTTAAACCACCCTTTAAGAAAAATTAATTCATTTCTTTATAATTTAAATGTTAATGATAATTAAATTTAAATATTTTGCTATTGATTTTATAATTTAGAGTTTAAAATTAACTTTTAAATAACCATGGTTTATTGTCGTTAGTAATTTTTCACATATTTTAATTTTATTTTGGCTTGTTTCATATTTTATAATAAGGTTTAAAACTACATGTTAATGAAATTGTGAATAAAAAATAGCAAAAAAATATGTATTCAATTTTTTATTATGTTAAAATAGACCTGCAATACTGTTTTTTTCGAAGTGTATTAGATTATTATTTTTTTGCTAGATTATTAAAAATAAAAACATATATATTGAGGGAGTAAAGTGTAGATTTTAACATAAGAGGGGAGGGGAATGTAATTCAAGCTTTTCTTAGGGGAGGGGAATGAATTTTTTTCTAATATGTTTTGAATAAGAGGGGAGGGGAATGTATATTTTAACATAAGAGGGGAGAGGAGTGTAATTCAAGCATCTTTGAGAGGAGGGGAGTGTAATTTACTCTTCTTTTTACAATAAACTTCAATATTTATTATCTATATTGTTGCATATAAAGAAAACGGTATGTTTTGACGTTTTTAGATTGATTTTTTCTTTTTTTAAAATTTACCTTTTATTTTCAATACATATAACAAACAAATAATAGTAAATTCAAAAATTAAAATAAAAGTGTAACAAACATGACACGAGTATATATATGTTTAATTTTTCCTTTATCAATTAAAAAATGTAACAAAATAGATGGATATGTGTTTACTTGCTTTTTCATTATCTCAATTATACCATTAATCAATTTTTTTTTATAATAATAAACGTTGTTGTTGACGTTATTAAAAAAAAGAATTTATATTATATATTTGTTATATTGTTGGTCTTGTTGAAATAGATAATCACGATTAGTTTGATTTGTTATAACTTCTTTTGTGGAGGATAGTTTTTTTTTGTTGTAAACCGAGTATCCTCCACGCGCAACTGCCGAAACTAATATCTCGAGCATTGTGGGACCCAAATAGGCGGCAGACTCACCCTAAGAGTTTTAACGCTGCTGCATGCCAAAGACTGAATTCGAACCCATAACTTTGGTTAAGCTAGAAGAGACCCGTTTCATATCATCTAAGCGCTCTTAGGTAGAAGATAGTTTGCTATAACTTGAAAGCAAAACAAACATTTATATTTTTAATTTTAATCAAAATCAAAATTTAAAAACAAAAACAAAAACATTGTTCATAATTTTCAAACGTTAACACGATAAAAACAACAAAAAGACCGACACATGAGTACAAGTCTTTTAACTAGTTTCAATTATAATTTTTTTTTTTTGTTATTTCATATTTATTTATATTTATTTTTCCTGGGTAGAAAATAAAACATTTTGAAGAGGCCAAGCCCGACCCAATTCAATTTTGTTAGGCCCATAATAAGTTTTTACCATTAAAACCCTAACGCAACAAAACCGATAAGCAGCCGCTGAGCTTTTGCGCACTTGCATCCAGTTTCAGAAGAAGAAGAAGAAGACGCACTCAACTCTCTTCTCTGTTCGTAACAAAGCAAAAGCTGGACGGAAACGAAACCACTGTTTTTCATCGACAACCACAAACCGTTACAAAGTACGTTCAGATTTTCCTTTTTTTTTTCTTCGATTTTCTTTCCACTCTCGATGATGCGATTCCGGCGCGTTTCCCGGCCGTTGTAAAAGGCGGTGAGCCGGAGAATTTCATCGGAGAAGAGATCCACTCCGCAATGCAATTCCGAGATTGCGCGATTTGCGATATAAACTGATTCAATTATCGTGATTTTTATATTCGAATAATATCAGTTTTATCGTTAATGTTTAATTTAAATCAGCTAATTAGACGTAGATGATTCATTTGGTTTTCAGTTTATGATTATCATCGGTATAGTGTGATTCCAATTTACAATTTCGCCAGATTTGACGTTTCTTATAGAGAATTTTGATATCAAATTGCGTTTTACTGTTATTTTTGGATTTAATTTTATTTTGTTATTGTTTTTTCACTTTGATTATCACTATTTGTTAATCTGCTCAGCTAATTACATTTTGCGTTGATAGTTTCTCTTGATTTCTCAGTTTATGAATATCATCTATTTAGTGTGATTCTAACTATGAATATTATCAGCTTAGCATGATTGTAATTTACCATCTTGCAAAATTTGGCGTTTTGTCTAGAGAATTAATGATAAAAATTCATTTTTAACCGTTGTTTTGGCTCAAATTTTATTATCTTGTTAATTGTTTTTATTTATTTACTTTCATTATCACTATCTTTTGTTAATCTGGCACAGCTAAAAGTACATTACACTTGATGGTTGACTTCTTAGTCCTTGAATAACATCAGTTTTGCATGGTTCTAATCTATAATCCCGCGAGATTTACCATCTTTCTAGATAAATCTGATATGAATTTGTTTTTTACTGCTGTTTTTGGATTACACTTTGTTTTATTATTGTTTTTTAATCACTCTTTTTACAGGGAGTTGAATTTTGTGAATTTGCAATATGACGTCATTTTTGAAGCCTGAGAATGCTCTCAAAAGAGCAGAAGGTTTGTTCCGAAGATGACTATTTAGTTTCTGTTTTTCTTTTCTCTGTTCTTATCTTGTTGTTTGTTTTAAAAAATTATGCAATTGAATCACTTAAAATTTGATTTACAGAGTTGATTAATGTCGGGCAGAAGCAGGATGCTCTTCAGACTCTGCACGACCTGATCACTTCAAAAAGATATCGCGCATGGCAGAAAACACTGGAGAGAATTATGTTTAAGTATGTTGAGCTTTGTGTTGACATGAGGAAAGGCCGGTTTGCTAAGGATGGCCTCATTCAGTATCGTATAATATGTCAGCAAGTGAATGTTAGTTCACTGGAGGAGGTGATCAAACACTTCATGCATCTGTCAACAGAGAAAGCTGAACAAGCACGTAGTCAGGCTCAGGCTTTGGAAGAAGCCCTTGATGTTGATGACTTGGAGGCTGACAAAAGGCCAGAGGACTTGATGCTGAGCTATGTTAGTGGCGAGAAAGGAAAGGATAGATCTGATCGGGAGCTTGTTACCCCATGGTTTAAATTTCTCTGGGAAACTTACAGGACCGTGCTTGAAATATTGCGGAACAACTCAAAATTGGAAGCCTTATATGCTGTAATTTTTCTTGTCTTTTTACTTCTTGTTTCTATATAGTTGCTCGCAGTGTTGTTTATGGCGGAGGCCCAAAATTCTGCAATTTCGGCCTCCTTATGGCACAGTTATGGCGGTATATAACATTTGCCTATTGATGTGGTCAAAATTCGCCATACCATACTGCCATAATTGCCATATGCCATTCAGTAACACTGGTTGCCCGTCTTAAGCAATCAATTTGTTGATATTTATGTTTATATTTGAATTATTTTAATTTTAACGTGGAACTGTTTTACCTGTGTTCATTGGAATATGGTCTTGTGAGATGTGATAATATATGCCATCACTGCAGTGTGAAATTTTATATTTCAACTTATCTCTGATGTAGATTTAAAATGCTGTGTTTTAGACATTTAGAAGTGGCAGGCAAGTATTCCTGATAAATAGAAATTATTTGCTTGTCATTAGGGCTATATGTTGTTGTTGCTCATTAACTTATTCTTCTTTTTTATTTCATATCATTCTACGTTTTATAGTAAAAAACAATAATATAGGAGGCAGATTTACTTTATGTCAAACTTAATAGTAGATTATATTGCCATATGCAGATGACAGCCCATCGAGCTTTCCAGTTTTGTAAGCAGTATAAGCGAACAACAGAATTTCGCAGACTCTGTGAAATTATCAGAAATCATTTGGCTAATCTTAACAAATATCGGGACCAACGAGACCGACCTGACCTTTCTGCCCCTGAAAGCTTGCAATTGTATCTTGATACAAGATTTGAGCAGCTGAAAATTGCCACTGAACTTGAACTCTGGCAGGTTGGCAGCTTCTCATTGTTCCTTAAATCTTCACAAGGTGTTTGTTTCATTGATGTTGGCAGACCTGACTTTTTGTTGCATGCAGGAAGCCTTCAGATCTGTTGAAGATATTCATGGATTAATGTGCATGGTCAAGAAAACACCAAAACCATCCTTGATGACTGTTTACTATGTCAAGTTGACAGAAATATTTTGGAAATCTTCAAGTCATTTATACCATGCTTATGCGTGGTTTAAGCTCTTTTTGTTACAAAAAAGCTTCAACAAAAATCTTAGTCAAAAGGATTTGCAATTAATAGCTTCATCTGTTGTTCTAGCTGCACTCTCAGTGCCTCCTCATGATCGCACTCGCGTTGCATCTCATTTAGAACTAGAGCATGAAAAAGAGCGAAATTTGAGGATGGCTAATCTCATAGGCTTTAATCTTGAAACTAAGCCTGATAGCAGAGAAGTGGTATTTATTTAACTTAACCTCATTTGCACTTCCAGTAGTATATAGATATCTGATTTGCTATTCTTACCAATTGTTTTTGTTTCCTTTTTGTCTTTCCCCAGCTCTCAAGGTCGTCACTTCTTGCTGAACTGGTAAGATATTCTCATTATTTGAAACAAAAAACTCTAAAGAAATTCCTCTATAAATTTTTTATTTTTGTTATGTTGATGTATATTGTTAAGGTATGGGCTTTCAACAAGAAGTTGAGTAACTGCACTCAATATTTTTGTCCTTCACAAATTTGGTGTTGTTAGTCATATGTATTTGAATTTCTTTAATCTTCAACTCATAACAGCTTTTGATTTTTGCATTTCATGGGTTGGTTGTGAATCTTTGTTGTGGTAATTATTTTAACATATCTAAAACTAATTGCTTACATTATTTCCTGAACCTTTGGTGTGATTGGGCACACACATTATTTAAACACACACACACACACACAGATATATATATATATATATATATATATATATATATATATATATATATCTGTGTGTGTGTGTACCCTGTAAGGTACAGGGGTTGGATAACATCTGGGTTAGTAACTTAGTGTTATTGCAATAGCTAAATGCTTTAGTCTCTGTCTAAAGTTGTTATGTTTGAAATGCTTGCAGGCTTCAAAGGGTGTAATGTCTTGTGTTTCACAAGAAGTGAAAGATATTTACTATCTCTTGGAAAATGAATTTCTGCCCTCGGATCTTGCACTAAAAGTACTACCCTTGCTAAATAAAATTTCGAAATTAGGGGGTAAGTTTACCTTCGCTTCATCTGTTCCAGAGGTGCAATTTTTGCAGTATGTCCCATCACTTGAAAAGTTGGCTACCTTGAGGTTGCTACAACAGGTGCATTGTCTTTTTTGTTTTATTGTGTTATTTATTTAATCCTTCTGTTTGTGCACTTAAACCTGTTTGCCTTCCCTCCTCAGGTGTCTAATGTTTACCAATCGATGAAGATTGAGAACTTAGCTGGGATGATCCCTTTCTTTGATTTTTCGGTCGTGGAAAAGATTTCTGTAGATGCTGTTAAGCAGAAATTTCTATCAATGAAAGTGGACCACATGAAAAATGTTGTAATTTTCTGTAAGACGGTATGTTTTCCTTTATCTTAGTTTTATTGCCTTTTTTAAACTTTCCAGTACAGTAGGAAGATTTTTTTGTTTTTGTTTAAAAGAATGTTATGGTGGATCATGGATAGGATTTGGAATGATTACTATAGAGAGAATTGGGGTGGCACATTTTTCAAATGAATGATTACTGAGAAGATGGTTGATTCTTGATTTAAGTGGTTCGGACATGTTATTTTAGGAATACATTCGATTGTTGTTCAATTGTGGTTCTGCTGAATCATTATTCCCAACATGGAAATAGTCCGTTATTTTGTTTGCATCTATGTCAGATGCCTAGGATAAGTTGTTTACATAAACTCTTGTTGTGGTTTAGATGGATAATTTTTTTAGTTGTTTATACAAACTAGGGATGGCAATTGGACCCATGTCCAATGGGTACCCGCAAAAAATACCCACAATGGGTAGGGTAAAACCCCGCTTTTATGGGTCTGGGCACGGGTCCGGGTAATACCCACAAATTTAAATGGATATGGGCACGGGTAAGGGTACTATACTGCCCAGACCCGCAACCCCGCATATGCATATTTATATAATATCATAAATAATTTATTTATTTTTGGTGTATAATTAATTAATTAATTTAGTTAGCTATTTAAGCCTAAACCTAAACTTAAACCAAAATACAACTTAATACAATAACAACTCCATCATGCCGGTGTACAATTTTTTATGGATGTTTTACATGTTTTCTATTTGACTAAATACTACGATTCATACTATTTTATGAGTTAATTTTAAAAAATCTGGACCGTAGTTTTATTTCATTTGTGATGTTTTTATTGTCTTTTCAAAGTTAAAATGCGGGTAATGGGTACGGGTATGGGCACTTAGGTACCCATAGGGTATGGGGAAGGAGACTAAAGTTGTTGCCCACGAGGGTACGGGCACGGGTACGGGTATTTTTTACAAATGCGGGTATGGGGAAGGGCACTATAGTACCCTATCCATTGGGTACCCATTGCCATCCTTAATACAAACTCTGAATCAAACATTTTAATTGTATCATAGTATTGTCTCATTTTACCAAATCTTACGGAATTTGCTTGGTTTCTATCTCAGAGTCTTGAAGCTGATGGCTTGAGGGATCACTTGGCTAGTTTTGCTGAACAATTGAATAAGGCAAGGCAAATGATTTGTCCTCCCGATAGGAAACAATCAAAACTTGGAGCATTGCTCCCAACATTGTCAGAGGTTGTGGCCAAAGAACACAAGAGGCTCCTTGCTCGAAAATCCATTATTGAGAAAAGGAAAGAGGAACAAGAACGGCAGCTTCTTGAAAAGGTATAATCCTTTTAGTTTATTAATTATTATTCATTTGGCTCATTAGGATTTAATAATATTTGAAACGATTAAACTTTCCTTTATATGCTACATGTGTTTATTTGAAATTTTGAAGGAACGCGAGGAGGAGTCTAAGAGGCTGAGACTGCTGAAAATTGATGAAGAAGCAGAGCAAAGGCGGCTTGCAACTGAGATTGAGCAGAGGAAAATTCAAAGAATCCAAAGGGAAAAGGAGGAAAGAGATAAAGAAGAAGCCGAGGCTTTACGTCTGGAAGCTGAAAAGCGTTTGAAGAGAAAGGGCAAAAAGCCCATGATAGAAGGGGTAAGTTGAAGCCTGCATTCAATTTAGAGCATCCACATCCATGCTCCCATATTTGTGGTATAATTAGACCCCATCCAATATATTATATTCCCCAACACTTCCCAATTATTTAAACAACTCAACTACATTTTATAAATATCCATACTACCATCCAAAATTTTAAAATGTGTCCCACTAATCTTACAATTTATTCATAATTTATAATGCTAATCTTACAATTTTATTTTAAATCATTTTAGTTCAAACAAAAGTTCCTCTCAAAAGCACAGTTTATTGTTAAAGAAAATAGACAAAGCCACCGTAGGTCTGTATGGATACGGGTATATCAGCACATAAAGAACCCAATCAGTGGTGTCCATTCTGACAAGCTGTGCACACATATGCAAATACCGCGCCCAATGTTTATGCTCTAAGTTCCTTCTTTTGTTTTGATCTGCTAATGTTGACAATACACTATCTGTAGGGCCAAATTTCTAGGGAATCCTTGATGCAGTTGACGTTGGTCGAACAACTCCGGGAGAGACAGGAAATGGAGAAAAAGCTTCAGAAATTGGCCAAAACAATGGATCATTTGGAAAGAGCAAAGAGAGAAGAGGCTGCTCCGCTAATTGATGCTGCATATCAACAGCGATTAGTGGAAGAGAGGGTTCTTCATGAGCGTGAGCAACAAGTATGTCTACTTGTGTTCCCTTGGAAACACTTCAATTTTTACACATTTTTCCTCTCAAGTTGGAACAAAATCTTCTCGTTGCCGCATTCTATTTAAACAAGCTTTTGTCTTGTACTAACTGTGTGAGACCATTGTTTAATGCAGCTAGAGGTTGAACTAAGCAGACAGCGCCATGCTGGAGATCTCAATGAGAAGGAGAGGCTTAGTCGAATGATGGGCAATAAAGTTAGTATCGTAAACTCTTAGGCTACTCTTCTATATCTTTGCCATTGTCAGTAATGACAGCCTTTTAACAATTGATGTCCTTTGTCATCATATAAGACAGACAAAATACCAATTATTAAATTTACCTAGTATGTCTGATGTTTTATCATGTGGTTTGGCTTTACAGGAGATATATCAACAAAAAGTTGTGAGTCACCGCGAAGCGGAATTAAATAGGTTGAAGAGAGACAGGGAGGAAAGGATCTCTAGGATTTTACTCTCAAGGAAACAGGAGAGGGAAAAAATGAGAAAATTGAAGTATTATCTTAAGGTGGAAGAAGAGAGAAGACAGAAATTGCGTGAGGAGGAAGAAGCTCGGGAGCGTGAAGGTAATCATTATTAGTTTGTTTTCTGGATTATATAAATGCCCATGCTTTTTCCCCCAGATCATATAGTATTGAAAGGATTACACTAAACTTGTTGAATGTGTCTATTTTATTAAATTCTGCCAACACAGTCATGATTTTTTTTTTCTTTCCAATTCATTCTTTTGTATTTCAATTCTTTCTTCTTTACATTAAAAGAAAAGTCTTTTGTAATTAGTAAATGTCTGTTGCTCTGGAATCAGGGTACTATCTTTTACACACAATCCAGTAGATAATCATCCTATGTATTTAATTAACATGTTTATGAACTCCAGAGGCTGAGAGAAAAAAGAAGGAACAGGCTGAACGCCAAGCTAAATTGGATGAGATAGCTGAAAAGCAGAGACAAAGACTAAGAGAAGTTGAAGAAAAGGCTGAGAGGGAGAAGAGGGAAGCATTGTTGGGCAGACCTGCTGAACCAGCTCTGAGGCCTTATGAGCCTCCTGTCCGTCCAGTTGATCCTGGTACTGCTGCTCCAGCCGCAGCTGCAGCAGCCCCAGCTCCAGGGAAGTACGTTCCCAAGTTCCGGCGAGGAGGAGGTGAAACAACAGGAGCTCCTCCTCCAGAAGCAGATCGTTGGGGTAACAGTAGCAGCAGGCCGGATGGTGACAGGTGGGATCGTAATTCTTCCTCATTTGGTTCTGGTGGGGGTTCAAGGTCATCTTCAACTTGGTCATCTTCCAGGATGCGTGATCGTACTTGATCGTTTTTGTGCCGTGATTTACTGTCCATTTTGCCCATTGGGCGTCTGTGCTGGTTGCTCTGATTTTTGCTCGAGTTCTTCGTACTCTTCCCTGTTTTGAGTTTTAGAATTCTTTTTTTGATACTGAGTTGTCATTTATTTATCTTCCAATGCTTACGAACTCCTTGGTTCTGTTGAAGAACATGCCAACAAAATGTTCTATTTATGATCCAGTGGGATTGGATACGGTAATTAAAATTTCATGCCAGACGAGTATTTCAGACTTATTTTTCTATTTATTGCCAACCTATTTTCAGTTTTCTTATTAACTCTTATTTTCCTTTACAAATCCTGTTATACACACGGCTTCATAAACTTGTGTTATAAAATTTATCATCAAGACTGGTGACTTAAACTGTTAAGTACTCATTGTGTTAAAACTTACAAGAATTAATTAAAACTTGAAAATAACATAACTAAATAAATTGTATTTGCAACATCTATACCTCTTAACAATACAAAGGGATCTGTCAAGAAAGCAATATACTCGATTTGGGTTAGATTTTTTCATTACGTTTTTTTTTAGTTAAAATAGAAACAATTTCTCTACGTTAGGAACAACATTCAACACTACTTTAATCTTAATTGCAAAAAGTATTTTATGATAACACTTCATTTTTTCTCCCTATTTATCATTCATTTAACTTATTTTCCATTATACAATTCCTTGTCAGTCAAATTACTATTTATTTTTGAACAATTGGATAAACTTTAAAACTTTTAACTATTTTAGTCGATAAAAGCGGAATGACGATCTTCTTAGAGGCAGCGGTTATGGTGCATAAGGAAATATTTATGTTTAATGGTTTTGCAGTACAACTCACAGAAATCATTTCTAGATTTATGCATGGCGCATAAAGATTTCCTTATGCACCATAACCGCACCCCTTTTTAGAGCCATATCTAACATCACTTTTTTTTAATAACTGATATCTAATATCACTTTTTTTTTAAACTAATATCACTAGTTTTATACTTCATATCCTTTTAAATTTTATATTTTATAATATAAGGATATCATACGGTATAAAATATAAGGATATAGTCCTCTGCACAACACATTGTTGTAAACATAAAAAACACATTGACAAAACTTGGCAAAATAAATAAATATTTTAAAACAAAAGAAAAAAAAAAAGAGCAAATTAAAACTCAAAATAAAGGACAGAAAATATAATTGGTTGTCCCCTAAAATAAAAAAATACAGTGGTTGGAAAATAAAACAGAAAAAAAGGTCAACGATGAATAATAAACAAACTCATATGAGCTCTTTCCAATTCTTTACAAGACAAGATTCAGAATCTTTGCTTACCACATTATTTCTTTAGCTTCATATCGTTATTATGCAATCTCTACTTCTTGTATGGCTAAATAGATAAATATATCTATAAACTGGACTGAGAACTTCAACCAATGGCTTCCGCTTCTGTGATTATTCACCGCGACGAAGAAACGCCGTTAGTTGTTGCCACCAATGATTCACCGATTCAATTTCAACCGCATAAAAGCCATACCAGAGATGTTCATATTTTAAGCATAGCGTTTTTACTCATCTTTCTAGCTTATGGAGCTGCTCAAAATTTACAGAGCACTCTCAACACAGTTAGTTATTATTGTTATTTTTATTTATTTTACATTTGATTATGAGGAATGAAATTGAACTCTATAAGTAAATTTGTGTCAAATGTCTTTCAAAGCATCACGGTGACCAATCACATTGTCTAGCGTTTGTCATGAGACCAATTTCTACGTTGCAATCTTTAACGTGACTCTGATACCATATTAAATAAGCTTGAACTCATCGCAAAAGTTAGTTTAAAAGATGAGAGAGTTCAAACACATTTATATGTCCAACAACCCAGAAGCCGGAGCAATTGAGACTCCAGATCACCTAGCGTAGGTCCCGAGTCTAATTTCCACATTGTGATCTTTAAACCGACTCTGATATCATGTTAAATGAACTTTAAATATCCTACCCAAACATATTTATACATCCAACGGTCCAGGAATTGAACATTGGAGGATCGTAACAAACTCCAAACAACTTAAATACTTTGATTGTGAATTTGGAGGCTAGTGGTGAATAATTGTATGTTTTGAATTTTCAGGAGGAGGATTTGGGTACGACTTCGCTTGGGATACTATATTTGTCCTTAACATTTTTTTCTGTGTTTGCTTCTTTGGTGGTGCGGATTCTCGGATCCAAGAATGCTTTGATTGTTGGAACTTCGGGTTATTGGTTATACCTGGCTGCAAATTTGAAGCCTAATTGGTAACTGCTAGTGCTATCTTGTTTTATATGTTCATGTATTATTCTGCCGTTAAAAACATAAAAATGCAGTGTTAGATTTTGATGGATTTATCATGATTCTATAGTATTAAACTATAACTTTAGTATTCTGACATTGTAAAGTAAATATTTCATTTCCTTAGTTTTGCACTTCCTTGAACAATAAGATAGATACAATGATTACTGATGCAATTGTGAACTCTAGATTGATAAGTACTGTAAAAAAAGAAAAAAAGTTACTAAGGAGTGGTTTGTGAAAAGTTCAGAATTTCTGAGTTATTTTGGCAGCATATGATTACTTGATTTTAAATAAGATTATAGGGCACTTATTTGGTACAAAATATGACTCTAATCAACATTTTGATTGAATTCTTGTTGAATCTTAGACACACCTGACAGCAGTGACTACATGAAGGCTCGGACTATAATATTATATTTTTCTAATGATTTTTCTAATGAAGAGTAAAGTGAACTCTAAGCGTCTCACATATAAATAGTAATTAATTATGTTCCGGGATTCATAAATCATATTTTGATTTTGGCTTAGGGTGAGTTTTTGTTCTTACAGTTTCTACAAATTTGTGTTTTGGCCCCTACAGTTTTATATTGGGGATTTTCATCCCTACCAGAGTATAAGTTCATATGTTTTTTCAATTATTTGAGAGTAGTCCTTAAAATTTTTATTAATCAAAGAGAAATTATCCTTATATTCCATGAAGGATTGGCCCCTGTAGTTTAACTTGTTAAGATATTAGACCGAGAGAAATCATAACCTAAATCAATGACAACAATCATTTATGGAAACACCATTTTGGTTTTACATTATATGAATGTGTATATGGCTGAATAATACTTGCTTATTATGCATATGCATGCTTGACCATTGAGTGACTGTTATGCAGGTATACATTGGTTCCGGCTTCTGCGTATCTTGGGTTTTGTGCTTCTATATTATGGGTTGGACAGGTAAATGCAACATGTCGAAGGTCCACAGTTCCTTCATATTGTCAGTAGTCTTCCATATCTTCACTGATCTTAGATTGACCTGTCAGGGAACATATCTAACTTCCACTGCACGCAGTCATGCTATAAATAACAATTTCCACGAAGGTGCAGTAATTGGTGACTTCAACGGAGAGTTCTGGGGTGTATACACACTTCATCAGGTCATTATTTTATTTTTAATACATAAGACTGCTCGCGTTATTCTTTCTGTTTCTTTTAATAAAAAACTACTTAGAATTCAAAGTTGATTCTTTTTTAAACCTGTATTGCAGTTTATTGGAAATCTTATTACATTTGCTCTACTCAGTGATGGGCAGGTATGTGGTGGTTAGTCTTGCATATTTTGAAATAACTCATATATTTTTTCTTTAATAATCAGGTGGTGATATTTTCCATGTTTACGCGCTCTTGGTTGGTAATTACGAATGGAAAATTGCTGCTTATGATGCAAAATAAAGACGAAGTTTATGATTGATTGAAAATTTGGTCCAAATTTAGTTGAGCTTTGAAAATATCTATTCGAAAAGCACATAACTTGTGATAAACATTTGCTACAATCCATGTTGTGGCAATAACTAAGTATTCAAGTTGTTTTAATTATAAAATAAAACAGTTGTAGACTTGTAGTGGTTTGCCAACAAAGATCTAGGTGTTTGCTCAATGTTTGGAAAGATGTTTATTTGTACAAGCAAATTATTTTAAGGAAATGAAAATATGAGTTGGGTTTTTGTTGTACCCTTTAACAATGAATTCTCATCTCAGATACAAACAATTTTGATTTAGAATATTTTACATATTCTTCGGATTTCATTTCGTTTCTCATCACTGTAGGAGGGAAGTACCAATGGCACAAATTTACTGTTTGTTGTATTCCTTTTCGTTATGACCTTTGGTGCAATATTAATGTGCTTTCTGCATAAACGGGTCGATAGTAGCAAGGGAGGATACAAGCATTTGGATGCCGACGCTGGTGAATCGAAGTCCCTTGAGTCTCTATGTAGATCACTCACGGGTGCACTGTCTGATGTGAAGATGTTGTTGATCATACCCCTTATAGCATATTCAGGTCTACAACACGCATTTGTATGGTAATTTCATATGAATCATAAGTTATCTTCCTCATGATCTTCCAATAATGGTTCTCTGAGTTCTTGTTTTCTTTCCTGTGTACTTTGTAATGTTTGTTGATGAAATATTTCTTCACAGGGCGGAATTCACCAAGTATGTTGTAACTCCAGCAATTGGTGTTTCTGGTGTTGGTATTGCAATGGCAGTATATGGGGCTTTTGATGGAATAGTAAGTATTGACATGGAATGCAAAACTGTAGTTCCTTGGGGGGTGGTTCAAAAGTGATTTGATTACATCATGTTTGCGAGCATTTTTTCTTTTCTTATTTTCTTCTTTTATCTGTTTTATTTTTTGTTCTTAACTCTCTAAATATGTCAGTGTTCTATGGTCGCTGGTCGTCTCACCTTTGGTCTCACATCCATTACATCAATAGTTTCTTTTGGAGTTTTTGCTCAGGCAGTTGTACTAATTGTTGGAACACTAGTATATATTGGGGAGAAACTTGGAGTATGCTAGTGAGGAATGGGGAGCCATTGGAATATAAACACAAGGAAGAAGAAACTAGTGTTAGTGTGAATTGAAAATTTTCTATGTCCCACATTGGGTAAATCACACACTCTAGTAGTGTTTATATATGTGGGATTTCAATCCCAAGGGTGTGCCCTTGGGGTACCCACTTTTGTGAACGGAGTGAGCCATGCCAAAAAATAATTTTGGGTCTGGGTCGAAAAAGGAATAATTTTTTTTTGGGCTCAGAAAATAAAAAAAACTTTCAGATTTTTTTTGCTCCGAAATTTCCGCAAGACCAAGTCTTTCCCACGTGTTCCACGTTTTCCTTGCTCGCGCGTCTGCCCATGTTTATCCCCACGTTCCACACGTTTACGCGTCGTGGGTGACCGTTATCCGGGTCGTGGGCGAATTCTGGCGGGTCGCGAACTGGGTCGTGGGCTAAACCGCGGGTTGCGAACCGGAAATTCTCCCTATAAATAGAGAGCTCGGGACTCTCATTTTCTTCATCCCAAAACCGAGAATCGAACGCTCTTCTCTGGTTTTCTCCCCTTTCTCATCTCCCGCGGTTTGTGTTGACGAACCGTTCTTTTCTTCCTCCTCTGTGGGCTTTCGGTTTTCTGTGGCTTTCGGTTAATAGAGTGGTTTTTATAAACCATATTGAGGTGTTATTCTCGAGCGATTTTTGGCAGTGCAGCCTTTAATCGTACAGAAAGAATCTGGGCTGTTTTATCCTGGAGACGCCACGGTTGATAGTCTACCTTGCACAATTTAGGTAGTGCCGTGAAACGTCTTAAAGAAAGCGACCTGGTCGTGACTCACCCCGGTAATAATTTCAAAGCTCTCTCGTAATTTTTAAAATCAAAAACAACACTAATCTTACTTCTGCTAGATTCCAGGTTCGTAACATTCCTGTTGTTTGGCTATGAATATTATTTTCCTCTTAGATTGTAATTTCATTTTGCTTATCTTTTCTTTGGTGTTCTGATGCAGCATATCCAATGGATTTGTTGGTACTTTATATATACTTTTTTTGGCTGCTTTATTGGGCATTGGTGATGGAATTCTAATGACGCAACTCAATGCTTTGCTAGGAATGCTATTTAAACATGACATGGTACATAAATGCCATCTACCCTTTTATATCGCTGAACTATACTATTCCAAAATTCAAGTTATGCCTTACTAACATGCTACCTTGCTTCTCTATTAATTTTTTGGGTCGTCTTTTTTGTTAGTTATTTTGCTAGTTCATGTCTGAAAGCTAATAACGAATTCAATTCTGACATAAAACATCCCACATTATTGTTCTCATATTGCATATGATTTTTACTATATTCATTTCTTAATCGCCTTTTCTTTTCCAAATATCTCTTATATCGTTATTTCAAATTTACAATACTTTGCGGTGCAGGAAGGGGCTTTTGCACAGCTAAAGATATGGCAGAGCGCTACAATTGCCACGGTGTTCTTTTTGGCCCCGTACATTTCGTTCCAAGCAGTTATCATGGTCATGTTAACTTTACTATGCTTGTCATTCTGCAGTTTTTTATGGTTGGCTCTCAAGGTGGGGAATGCGTCGACCCCCTCCACCAGTGAGTGAATTTAATGTTGCTACAAGTGCAAGCATGGTCGTTTTTCCTATACGGCACATTTCCTTCAGTTGAATGAAGTGTACAAATTGTGACAGTTCTAATTTATTAACTCGTGTCTATTAGTTATTTACTGAAGAATATTCAGGATGAATTAGCATGATATTCACACAATGAAAGATCTATCTAATATATGTGTATCCAATATTAATTATCGATTTGCTTATCAACATTTGATATTTTTTTGCTCTACTCTCTAAAGTGAGTTCCAATAGTTTTGTAGATCATTGATTAGTCCTAAATCAATATATATTATGGCCTGCAGAGGAAGATGTATTGCTTTTAAGAATAAATAAATAAAGATTAAAAAAAAAAAGGCAGTGGAAGGTTGCTCGCAGTTGCCTACTATAGAAATAATAGGAATGCTACATAGAACAGACATATATGGCATATATCAATATAGGGGGGAAAAAGGGGCTAAATTATATTTTGGACCTATTATCTTTTGAAAAAAATTGTTTTGGTCTATTTTTTTGAAAAAAAGATTTGTTTTGGTCATTTAAGTATTCAGCTTTTGGTTAATGGACAAAAAGAGATAATGAGTGAGTTCTTTTGTTTACCTAGAAAATGTCAACTCCCCTCAAGTATCAAGCACTCAACTAGGTTGAATAAGTGTCAACCATAGTCTTCTGCAATCTGTGGGGAATAAGGGTCATTGGTGAAGAAGGTCTAAAGTTTTAGTTTGGTCTTTTATCTTACTTTTTGGATTTGGTTTCGTGATAGGTAGCACGCCTTCAACCTTATCATCTTGCATTCTAACCTCTCAACCTGCAACTTCAGATCTTCAATCTTAACACCTACATCCTCATCAATCTTCTTTGCATGCTTCCTCAATTTTTTCTCATCATCCAGGCTCCTATCAGTCTTGTTAGTATCAAACTTCTCTATTTTTAGTCTCTTATTTTCGGAACACATGTCATTCATCTTCTGCTCCACGCGGCCAGCTTATACAAACGTTTTCGACAGTCATCTTTGTCCTTCTTTGCCATTTGCAGTTCGTACTCCATTGAATAGGTATTCTCCTGGAGTTGCTGGACTGTGCATGCGCTGTGGAGAAAATAAGACATAGCAATTGAGCACAAACCCGGGGCACCAACATATATCATCCTCTCTTTGTTCTCCTTATCACCAACTCGTTGTAACCATTGGCGATATTCAACAATGACTTCGGGGTGCTTCTACAACAGTGGAAGTGAACTTCAAAATATGCTTAGGCTAATCATCCGGATTAGGCAAGTTCACCTTCGTTCTACCTCAGACACCACCATACTGCTTAGTAAATTCACTATCCATGACATGTTCATTTAACTGCTACGAGGACACAACTATATTGGCGAGAGTAGATGATCTCCAAACTGAAATTGAAGTAGAATAAACAATAGCAACAAATGTGCAAAGGACAGAAGTCGGCGTGATCAGCCTAACACCACTAACAACCACCTCGAGAACCTGTGAGATGATCTGACAATAACATATAGAATTGGAGAACATAATGTAAAATAAGTGGTAGTATTAAACTTCCCTACAAAATAAAGTGGTATTAAACTTGCATTTTTTGTCGTAAATGAAGTAGTCAAAGTAGTTAATTAGATATATATATTAAAAAATGGTTAATAACACATATATTTTTGTGGTTAATGAAATAGTGAAATTGGTTAACGACGTAACTCAATATTTGTGTTACAAAAGTATTCTCTTATATTAAGATTTTTTTATATTTTTTAAATGAAAAAAGAGAGAGTAAAAGTCTTGTGTAATTTTGACGGAGGATCTTTTAGTTTAGTAATATCCAAATTTACTGTATTTATCTATCTACCTCTTATAAGGATTAAATAAGTTTTTAGCCCTTAACAGATTTCGTTTTTAATCGTCATAAACAAAAGTGACAGGTTTTTAGTCTTTATACATAATTTCAGCATCTAGTTTTAGTCTTTCTTAACTAAAATTTGTTTGATTATGTTTAAACTTTAAATTTTTGAATGATTTTTTTACATATATGTTAAGAACATTATAAAAACTCCTTTATAAAAAAAATGAATTTTTTAACAACTAATTAATTAAATATGAATTTATTTAAACACCTGAATGTCAAGATAAAACTAGAACTTTTTATAAAAAAAAAAACTTAGGAAAGTTTTTATAATATTTTTAACAAGTTTGTAAAAATTCATTAAAAATATTTAAAAGTTTAAGCATAATTAAACGAATTTTAATTTAACAAGAACTAAAACTATATCAGGAATTTTTTTTATAGAGATAAATCATGTAACTTTTTTTTTAAAGAAAAACATGTCACCTTTTTGTTAAGAAGATTAAAAATGAAATGGACTATTGTTTTTTTGAGGAAAAAAATGAAATGGACTATATTTACGGCTCTAAAAAATTATTTAACCCAAAAAACAATTCTTCCTACTTCAGCGTATGAGACTGTTAAAATGTAACAGAAAAAAAATATTCGACGGTTAAAATACGAAAATAGATAATTTGAAAATGTGGGTGAACGAATCAGAATCAAAGAACTGTTGCAAGATTCAGAATCTCTTTTACTTCGTCTGGTTATGCAATCTCATTCACCAAATTATCCAACTCTTCTCTGCGTCGTGTAGTGCTATAACGTGCCGGCGATTCTTCCGTTACGACGTCAATGTCAACGTCGTGACGCAACCAAATTACTAGATTTTTTTTTATCTATGTATATAAATAAATATCTATAAGCTGGATCGAGAACTTGAACCAATGGCTTCTGTAATTACTCACCCCGACGAAGAAACGCCGTTAGTTGTTGCCACCGATGAATCACCGATTCCATTTCAACCGCATAAAAGCCACACAAGAGATGTTCATATTTTGAGCATAGCGTTTCTTTTGATTTTTTTAGCTTATGGAGCTGCTCAGAATTTACAAAGCACTCTCAACACTGTTAGTAGTTTCTGATCGAATGAAATTGAACTGTTAAGTTACTATGTTATTAAATTTGATTGTGAATTTGGAGGCTAGTGGTGAATATTTATGAATTTGTGTGTTTATGAGGAATGGAATCAAACTATTAAGTTACTGTATTTGTAAATTTGATTTTGAATTGGAAAGCTAGTGGTAAATATTTGTGAGTTTGTGTGTTTATGCAGAATAGAATTGAACTATTAAGGTACTGTATTAGTAAACTTTGTTCGTGAATTTGGAGGGAAGTGGTGAATAATTGTCAATTTGGAGTGAAATTTGAACTATTAAGTTAATGTATTATTAAATTTGATTGTGAATTTGGAGGTTAGTGATGAATAATTGTGAATTTGTGTGTTTATGAGGAGTGAAATTGAACTATTAAGCTGCTGTATTATTAATTTTGATTGTGAATTTGGAGGTTAGTGGTGAATGATTATGAATTTGTGTGTTTGGAATTTTTCAGGAGGAGGATTTGGGTACTACGTCGCTTGGGATACTATATTTGTCTTTTACATTTTTTTCTGTGTTCGCTTCTTTGGTGGTGCGGATTCTTGGATCCAAGAATGCTTTGATTATTGGAACATCTGGTTATTGGTTATACGTGGCTGCAAATTTGAAGCCCAATTGGTAAGTGCGATTGCGAACTATCTTGTTTTTCATGTTCATGCACTGTGTTTGATTTTGATGAATTTGTTGTGATTCTTTATTATAAAACTATAAGCTTCGTATTCTGACTTTGTAAAGTAAATATTTTCCTTCCTTAGTTTAGCATTTATTGTGGAACTAAGGAGTCGTTTATGAAAGCATTAAGCATCTCTCTAGATAAGCCACAAAGTAGAAGAATTCAGCATTTTTATTTCAGTAGCATATGCTTAGTTAATTCTAAATAGGATAATAGGGAACTTATTCGGTGCAAAATATGCCCCCCAATCAACAATTTGATTGAATTCTTGTTGAATCTTAGAGGCTTGGAGGCTTGGGATGATTATATATATTTTCATAAGGAACTCTAAGCATCTCACATATATATTGTAATTAATTATGTTCCGGGATTCATAATAGATATTTTTTATTTTGGTTTAGGATAATTTTTTGCTCTTACAGTTTCTACTAGTTTTTGTTTCGGCCCAAACAGTTTTATACAGGGGATTTTCATCCCTTGAAGTTTTTGTTCATCAAAATGAAATTATACTTATATTCCATGAAGAAAAACTATAAGAGAAACTATTAGGAAAGACTTAAAGATCAACGAGTTGGACCAAAATATGGTTATGATAGAACATTATGACGCAATTTGATCTATGTAGCCAAACCCACTTAGTGGGATAAGACTTGGTTGTTGTATTCCATGAAGGGTTGCCCCCTGTAGGTTAACTTGTTAAGGTATTATTAGTCCCAGAGAAACCATAACCTAAATCAAAGAAAACTCCAGGGAGGCAGGGACCAATAAATGTACCTCAAACTTTTTATTTGAACGTTCACCATCATTTATGATCGCTTATGCTTGTTCATGATTCTGCTGCTATTTCTGAGCATCATTTCTGTTTTACTTCATATGCACGTGTATGGCTAAATAATACTAACTTATTATGCATATGCTTGACCATTTAGCGACTGTTGTTCAGGTATACACTGGTTCCGGCCTCTGTGTATCTTGGGTTTTGTGCTTCTATAATATGGGTTGGACAGGTACATACATGTTGTACAATTCCTTCATATTGTCATTAGTCTTCCATATCTTTACTGATTTTAGCTTGACCTTTCAGGGAACATATCTAACTTCCACTGCACACAGTCATGCTATAGATAACAATCTCCACGAAGGTGCAGTGATTGGTGACTTCAACGGGGAATTCTGGGGTGTGTATGCACTCCATCAGGTGAACATTTTTCATGTGCAGTAATTGTCATATGAAGAGAGGATGATATATGTTGGTGACTTCATTGTTTCTGTTTCTTTAATTAAAAAAACTCCATAGAATTCAAAATTGATTCTTTATTTAACCTGTTTTGCAGTTTATTGGAAATCTTATTACATTTGCTTTACTAAGTGATGGGCAGGTATGTGGTGGTTGGTCTTCATATTTTGATTATACTCTTATAGCCTTTTTGCGTTAGTAATCAGGTGATGATATTTTCCATGTTTATCTGTTCTTGTGGGCAATTACGATTGAAATATTGCTCCTTGTGAAAGAAAATAAAGCAAAAGTTTATGATTGACAGAAATGTTGGTCAAAATTTAATTGAGGCTGTTGAGCCTTGATATTTCTGTTAGAAAAGCAAATAACTTGTGATAAACATTTGCCACAATCCATGTTGTGGCAATAATTAACAAAAACTTTGTATTTTGTATCCATGTTTTTTAGTTATAAAATATAACAGTTTTAGTGGTTTTGGTTTGCCACAAAGGATCATGGTGTAGACGCTGTATTTTATCCTTTCCCTATTATCATTTAATTTCTTTACTGTGTTCAATATTTGGAAAGATTTTAATTTGTACAATGTGCAAACTTTTTCAAGGAAGTCTAATTAGGAGTTGGGTTTTTGTTGTACCCTTCAACAATGAATTCTCATTTCACATGCTAACAAGTGTTGATTTAGAATGTTTTACATATTCTTTGGATTTGATTTTGTTTCTTATCACTGCAGGGGGGAAGTACCAACGGCACCACTTTATTGTTTATTGTATTCCTTTTCGTTATGACCTTTGGTGCAATACTAATGTGCTTCCTGCATAAACGGATTGGTAATAGTAAAGAAGGATACAAGAATTCAGAAGCCGACGTTGTTGAATCAAAGTCCCTTAAGTCTCTATGTAAATCACTCACAAGTGCACTGTCTGATGCGAAGATGTTGTTGATCATACCTCTTATGGCATATTCAGGTCTACAACAAGCATTTGTATGGTAATTTCATATGAATCATGAGTTATCTTCCTTGTGATATTCCAAATATGGTTCTTTGAGTTCTTGTTTTCTTTCCTGTCTGTCTATTTTGTAATGTCAGTTAATAAAATACTTTTTCACAGGGCGGAATTTACCAAGTATGTTGTAACTCCAGCAATTGGTGTTTCTGGTGTTGGTATTGCAATGGCAGCATATGGGGCTTTTGATGGAATAGTAAGTATTGAGATGGAATGAAAAACTGTAGTTCCTTAGGTGGTGGTTTGAAAGTGGCTTGACTACATCATGCTTGCGCACATTTCTTTCTTATTTTCTTCTTTTATCTGTTTTGTCTCTTAATTCTTTAAATATGTCAGTGTTCTCTGGCTGCTGGTCGTCTCACCTCTGGTCTCACGTCCATTACATCGATAGTTTCTTTTGGAGCTTTTGCTCAGGCGATTGCACTAATCTTGCTTCTGCTAAATTTCAGGTTTGCAATATTCCTTATGTTAGACTGACGTTTATGGATATTATTTTCCCCATGTAATTTCATTATACCTATATTTTCTTTGGCACTCCTGATGCAGCATATCTAGCGGATTTCTCGGTACTTCATATATACTCTTTTTGGCTGCTTTATTGGGCATTGGTGATGGAGTTCTAATGACACAGCTCAATGCTTTGTTAGGAATACTATTTAAGCATGACATGGTACGTAAATGCAATCTACCCCTTTATAACCTTGAAGCTTTGGCTGAAATATAATGTTCTAAAATTCAAATCTTGCCCTATTAATATGCTACCTTGCTTCTTTATTACTTTTTTTTGAGGTCGTCTTTTTGTTTGTTATTTTGCTAGTTCATGTCTCTAAGCTGATGGCGTAGAAACGAATTATAATTCCATCATTGGGCATCCCCCGTTATTTATTGTTCTCATAATTTTCTCTTTTACCAATTGATTTTGTGGTGCAGGAAGGGGCTTTTGCACAGCTAAAGATATGGCAAAGCGCTACAATTGCTGTCGTGTTCTTTTTGGCTCCGTACGTTTCGTTCCAAGCAGTTATCATAATCATGTTGGTTTTACTATGCTTGTCATTCTGTAGTTTTCTATGGTTGGCTCTCAAGGTGGGGAATGCATCATCACCCTCCACCAGTGAGTGAATATAATGTTTCCGACATGCTCTGTCGTCTTCGTTTTATGATCGCATTTACTTCATTTGTTTCAAGTGTGTAAATTATAACAGTTATAATTTATCAGCTCACGTGGTTGTTAGTTGTTTACTGAAGAATATTCGGAATGAGTTAGAAGTTGTACACACAATGAAAGTTCTCTCTCGCATACAAATTATTTTGGATTAAGCTTCTCTAAAGTAAATGAAACTTAAACAATAATTTTCATTAGCAGAATGAGAAAATTAAGGGTTGATACTTCATCCACCAATGATTTAAGACACATGTGTATTTAATTTTAATTATTGATTTGTTCATCAACGGTTATATCTACATTTTTTACTCTCTAAAGTGAGTCACTTTATTTGAAGTAGCTGAATCCAATAGTTTTTTAGATCATTGTTTCAGTCTTAAATAAAAAAAAAAAAAAAACTCTATAATGTTGTTTTTAAAAAACAACGCCTAAACTTGAATTTTATTCAAAGGTGTGACTTGTTCTTCGGCACATGTAGTATGTCAATCATAGTAGTTAATAGCAGATAGCGGCGTGTAGCAGCCGACCCCAAAAATGCTATAGCGGGATAGCACATAGCGCAATGACTGCTATTTCATAGAGAGCATAATAGAACTTTATATGAACAAAATAGAGGATTGTTTGTACAAACTACAAACAGAAACAGAAAGAGCAGAATGGAGTTTGGAATCAATGATAACAAAGAAAACTAGAACGAAAAAGTGACAGGGCAACAAAGTTTGAGATTGTTAAACAAAAAAATAACAGGATAACAGAGCAAACACGACAAAGTAGAGGAAGATTTACAGCAAAGGTGAAGAAGTTTCACAGAACAGCTGAGAGAAGATGATGAGAGAAAATGCTTTTTGCGTTTTGTAGATAAACGTCTTTTTGCGTAAGAATGAAAGAAGGAGGAGAGAACCTGAACTTTTTAGGGTTTGATGAAAATGTCAAAAATACCCTTGTTTTTTTTAAACCAAGGACAATTTTGTATTTTCTCTTAAAATGAAATAGCGGTTCTAAACCGCAAAACCTAAGCGTTGCGCCGCTATCTCACACCGCAACGCTATGGCTTGTTGCACAGCGCTCCAGCACCGCACCGCGCGGCCGCTATAGGGCCGCTATTGACTACTATGATGTCAATAGATACCAAATCAAATTGGCATTCCTTTCAAATTTCTTCGGACAATGTTGCATGTTGGAGAAGCTTTTGATGATGTTTACAATTGATTTTGAAGTATAGATTATCAACGGATCACAAATGTGTTTATTTGCGATAATTGCTTGAAGCATTAGAAAAATGTAACGATAACTGCCACACAATGAACTTGTTGCTTGCGTGACAGTGCATGTGAATGAGTATGCAACAACCTAATAAAATTCATAGACAACAACTGGACGGCGGTTGCTTATTGGAGTGTTTCATGAAGTGTAATCTTTATGCGACAAAGTTCGTTGAATATAAGTGTGCTGGCAAAGGTACATGCTTGAGGGACCATGAAAGTTCTTTTAATTTGGCTCGACCGGTTTGGTGTTCCACGGGCATGAGGGCAGTAACTACAGCCGAAGCTTGGGACTGTTTCAAGTTAACAAATGGATTGTCACTTTGGTGTATACACAATATGCACTCTTCCATATGGATTGTAAACTAGTGGTAGATGATGTGTACGAAAACAATTCAAATCGTAAGAAGTAGTGATCTATTGTTAGGGAATGTAAATCTTGAATTTGTACAATAGCTTTTAGGTTGCTTTTGTTAGGCGATCGACCAATGTATTACGTGTTCTCTTGCAAAGACTATTTTTAATATTGTTCGCAATACTTTTCGTATTGTTAATGATTGCATATATTCTATTGATATGAGACTATGCGTAAAATAAATTGAATTTAAGGAGCCACTATTAGTTGCAACAATTTTACGTATCCTAGATATTGTGTTGTAAACTCTCTTTTCATTCGATGATCCTGAAGAATCCCTAAACCCTAATATAATAAACATATAATCGACTATAGACCATTTCTTTGACTTGTGTAAAATCAAATTGACTTTAGGTGGTTTCAAATATGACCAATATAACCACATGCACAAGAGTCATTTGTAGGGTGGAGTGGAGCAGTGGATGTTGAGGTTGACAGCAATCACCATTAACATAAAACTCAAAATGGAAATTAAGGTATTATGTTTTTAAACGTGTTAAATAAGTGTACAACAACTTGTCAAAAAAAATCTACAGAAACAGTAGGTTAAGTTGCTGCAGACCTAATAAAATTAATAAATAAGGATAGAATAAGGATTAAGATATCTATTAAATTTTGCTTTGAAAAATATTCACGGTTATTAGAGAGAAATGAAAAACATATATGATGCAGATTTAGAGCTAAAATTTTAAGATAGAGTTTTTGCAAACCTAATAAGGGATTAGTGGAGGAAAAAATTAGGTTAAAACTTAACAAAATTAATAAATAAAGATTCCAAAAGGCCAAGTATTTGTGGGGCTCATCAGAAAAGGAAATGGTAAAAGAGTCTAGACAACACATTTGGCACAGCGAATTTTGATTTTTAATGATTTGACTTTGTATTTGTAGGCTGAGGATACACCATTGGATAACGAGTTGCGACGATGGGGTGAGACACTCATGAGAAACTACATGTCAGTGGAGGCTATGACGAAATCTCAACGTGAGACAAGAATTTGGTCGATGAATTGAAGATAAACTTGTGATTGTTTTCTTGGTACTCATCGGAGGATTTGTGGATGAGGAGAGAAAATACAAATATTCACTATCTTCGACTTCAATAAGAAAATTGTGTAAATTTATTTTATGAAAATACAAGTAACGTAAATCAATTTTATGCTAATATTGTTCAAGCGGTGTTAGCTCAAGTGGTAAGTGTTTTACTCTTTACATGGTTCAAACTTCGTTTCAGGCACTTGTAAAATAATCATCAGTGACACTATTATTATCTCTATTTTCTAAAACATTTTACGCTAATATTTAATTAGAGCAACCCGTTTTTCTATATAATATAACAATTTTAAAATGCAGTTATAAAAATGAAATATTGTGCAAAAATATTGAAGTTTTATGCAATAATAGTACAAGAATGTTAGCCTTTAATCTAATTCTTTATTAAAATCCAAGACAAATAGTATTTTTCCTTATCATTTGAGCTAATTCCGATTTAGCATTTGTATCTTTTTATTTATTTTTAGATTTCAACTTTATAATTTTAAAATTATTTGCTTTTAAACTTTTACGACATCAAATTTCAAAATTAAAAGTACTTCTTTTGTTAAAAAAAAAATTAAAAGTACTTCTACCCCTCGATAATTAAGCGAATTTTAATTTATCCTTTTTCACATCATCTACTTTATACATTCAAATTTCAAAATGTCAAAAAAACCAATAATCTAAAAAAAAATAATTTATAGGGGCAAACTGAAATTCACTTAAATAAAAGTGGAAAACACCAATTTTTTTGTATAACTAAAATTTTGAGTTTTACTTTTGGTAAGAAAAATAATCTGTCTTAGATATGATTAAACCCTAAAACCCTAATTTCCCCTGCTCTTGTCCTTCACCATTTTCAACTTCACTTCATTCGCGCCTTGGTGTCTCAAAATCGAAATCGCTTACAATTCAACGCAGAGAAAGAGACTATATAGTACACTGTTCTAGGGTTTCAGGGTTTGATTTCATCATCACCCTCACCAAAATGGTTTCTCCGAAGCAGCTCCTATCCACTTTGGAATCAGCGCTTCTAGGTTCCTCGCCTCCAACACCGTCGCAACGAATCGAAGTGTTGCACGCGATTCGAAGTTCTCTTCAATCCTTCCAATCGCTTCTTTCCTATCCCCCTCCAAATTCCTCCGATCGAATTCAAGTTCAGTCTAAGTCAATTCGGCTTCAAGATTCTACTCTTATCACACTTGATGATAATGATGTGCAGATTGTGAGTTTTTCTGTTAAGTGCTTTTTCACTTTGGTTGATTCTTAGTTCGTTTTTGTAATATTTGTTTTTTTTTTGTTTTTAATCTTAGGCACTCAAATTGAGTGATGATTTGCATCTAAATGAAGTCGATTGTGTTCGATTGCTGGTATCCGCTAATCAAGAGGTATATTTCGGCTGCTTTATTGACATGGCACCCACACATTGACATTGACACGTTAGCGATGAATCTTTTAGAAAATGATATAATTCAGTGTAATTACATGTGTCGGTGTTAAACAACTCTGGAACACACTTTCAATCAGATGTGTCGGGGCTACAAAGCTGCCATTCCTTTATTTAAATAAATATGTCTACTCACATACTCACTACCACTGCCAATGAAGCCCACATCACGTTGTTGTGAACATTATTTCTATATTTTATGTTGATACTTGATTACATGATATTTCAAATACTTCATTTTTATCTATTTATAATTTTGAAGTACCGTTCAAGTTGAAGGGAAAATTTGTAAGACCGACAATGTTGTATGGGATAGAGTGTTGGATTGTCAAGAACCAGCACAGAAATAAATTCAGCGTTGCAGAGACGAAGATGTTGTGTGGGTTGTCTGGTAAGACTAGATGGGATAAGATTCGAAAAGACAACATTAGAGAGAGTTGGGTTGCACCTATAGTAGAAAATATGGTGGAAACTAGGCTTAGGTGATCTGGGCATGTAGGGAGAAGATTTGTAGATTATTTAGTAAGGAAAGTAGTTTAGATGGCAGATAGTCAAATCACTAGGGACATAGGAAGACCTAGAAAACCTAATAAGAGAAACTATTAAGAAAGATCTAGAGATTAATGCGTTTGATAGAAATATGATATATGATAGAACATTATGAGGTCATTTGATCCATGTAGCAGACCCCGCTTAGTGCGATAACACTTGGTTGTTTATAATTTTAACATGTAAAAAAAAAATTTTGATTTTTTTTTCTTAAAAACAGAAGTGTTAGATTTTACTAATTATTAAGAAATGAAAGAGAATGCAAGGGAGGTGAAGTTTTTAGAATGAGTAAATATTCTGAGCTGAATCTGTAACTGTGTTTAAATAGAGTTAAATCTGAAGATCTAACAAAAATACATGCTCAACAGAGAAACCCAGCGCCTTAGTCTAAATTCCCCTGTCAAATTCAGAGTGTAGGAATCAATAAAAACTAAAAGCTATTAAGTGGTGTAACTTGCAAGCATATCTAGGTTTAAAAACAAACACAAAACATGTTGTTATAAAGCTCTTGCCAAGGCAAGGTCTAGGTAAGGGTATGACCTATTCCGGTTCTTCTGTAGGTACCCTTATCTTGCCTCTGCAAGAGGTTTGAACCTGTGTTCTCTTATTGAAATTTCAATTTTGCGCCAAGTCTTTTCTTGGAGACACAACCAATACAAACCGAACTGACCTAAGCGACAGCCACTACTTATGTAGTACACAATTGTATAATATAATCCATTAACAGATTTATACCTAGAAGGGTATTGTCAATACATAAAAATTTATTTATTCAGATATTTATTGTTTTTTTTTTTTTTTGTAGTGGGGTTTAATGGGTAGGGAACAGCTGGAAATTCTACGGCTTGCAGCAGGACTCTGGTATACAGAAAGAAGATATCTGATAACATCCCTCCATCTTCTGTTGAGGGTATATTTTTGCTATTCCAGCTGTTATTGAAGTTCATCTGGGCATTAATTTGGCTCTCTAGCTTTTGGTTAATAGCTATACGTTGTTTTCCATTTAGGCCGTGGTGCTTGATCAAGGACTTGAAGATGATATATTGGTCGACATACAAAAATATCTAGAAGATGTTGTAAATTCTGGACTTCGACAGCGGTTGATTTCTCTAATCAAGGTCTGCATTGTTACAGATGAGTTTTTATTTTTCTCCAAAGCTGATTGCTTATACACCATATAAATTCTATCCCCCCCCCCCCCCCCCCCCCCCCCCCCCCCCGAGTCTTTTTGGGTGCCATCTACATATTGGGAAGAACCCAAGTCCCCCATATGACTCTTATTTTAAGAGTTTATAAAGAAGAGACACTCCTCACCTTACAAGCCGATTTTGTAAGGATGAATTAGGCCCGATTTCAACATGGTATTAGAGCCTATCAATTGGGCCACCCACCATTTATATACACATGCACCAAGCCCAATAGTGCTGGGCATGAGGGGTATATTGGGAAAAACCCAAGTCCCACATTGGATAGATAGGGCTCTTGATAAGAGTTTATAAAGAGGAGGCACTCCTCACCTTACAATCCGGTTTTGTAAGGATGAGTTAGGCCCGATTTCAACAAAAGCTCAAGTATTTAGAAGTTTGGTCTGCACAAAAAGACATGCAGCGGCACATGCTGTATTTAAACAAAACACACAAGAAAATTAACGTAATTGTTGGTACCTAATTAAATAAATATTCTGCACCCACACTTTTTTTTATTACTACTTAATTAAAATAAAGAAGTAAGAATGGGAAGCGTTTCCTGCACCCATCCCTCCTTTATTCTTGAAACTTTATTCCAACTCTTGAAGATTGGGTCTAAACTGTCCCTTCAAGGTTCACTTCAATTTATTATTTAGTGAAAGGACTTATCTTTATTGCACCTTGCAACTAATTTTTTTTTCTTTTCTGAGAATTTGCTTTTCTGGATGTAGGAACTCAATAGAGAAGAGCCTTCTGGTGTGGGAGGTCCTCAGTGTGAACGCTATGTTATTGATTCAAGAGGTTCTCTTGTGGAGAGGCAAGCAGTGGTCTCTAGAGAAAGACTTATTTTGGGACATTGTCTTGTCCTTTCTGTTCTTATTGTTCGAACAAGTACGTTTGATTGATTTATGAAAGTCATGTGGTTGCTAATGTACTACTTTGTTTACCGTTGTATTCTGCGACCAATTATGCTTTCTGAATATTTCGATCAAGATCAAAAGTGAAATATGTTGTTTTCAGGTCCTAAGGATGTAAAAGACTTATTCTCAGTTTTGAAAGATAGTGCTTCTGAAGTTAGTCAGAGCAATACTGCCATAAAACATCAGGTTCTTTTGCTGGATTTTTTAGTTTTCATATGTTTTTAGCGAAGCGTTACGGATTTGGTTTTTAAATTGTTACTTCCTAATAGTTAAAACAATCAAACATATTCTGTGTAAAACGTAATGTGAGCCGTGAATTTTATTCTATTCTTTTTTTTTTTGGTTTATGCCATATGGTGAAGTGAATTTTTTGACATGATGGGCTTGTCATGATGGACTTAATAGTATTGGTCTTTGGTGTTAACATTTCATTAAAGCATTAGCTTAGGAGAAATGTGTAAGTAGAGGCTTACTCTTGCAGTTAAACCTTAAACATAAACCCCTCTGTGACAGTTGTTATCTCAATTCTCGGAATCCATTCAATCTGAACTTGATATATTGGCTTGTGCCTTCTGCCCTTAAAATTTGTGTTGATTGCTCACAATTTTCACACTCACATGCTTTTGCAGATTACCTTTAGCCTTCTATTTGCCCTTGTGATTGCATTTGTATCAGACGGTTTGAGTACAGTGCCTGACAAAGCATCTGTCCTTTCTTCTAATACATCCTTCAGACATGAATTTCATGAACTTGTAAGATGAAAGATATTACTGTTTTCTGTGTACTTGTAGTTTATCAAATATATGGTATCAATTTGGAATGTTACTGACTTCCTTCCATGCTTTAGGTAATGGCCACTGGAAATGATCCAATTGTCGAGGGATTCATTGGTGGCATAAGGCTTGCTTGGGTGGTACATTTGATGTTAATACAAGATGGTGTTGCAGCAAGGGAAACTGTTTCAAGTGCTTCATCAAATGAAATGAGTTATCTTAGTCAATGCTTAGAAGCCGTTTTTTCAAATAATGTCTTTCAGTTTTTACTGGAGAAAGTTCTTCGAACTGCTGCCTTTCAGGTTCATTTGCCATGTTACATTTTTCTTTGATTTTTTTTTTTGACAAGAAATTCATTGGAAAAGAGATTTTTGTTATAGCGACTTTGGAGTACTCCCTTAGGTAAAAAAAGGGAAAATAAATCAGCAAATACAGCTTTGTATTCCCTTTGCATATCTGTTCATTGAGTATGAAACATGCTTGAAAGTCAATGTGTAGGAGTTAGTTACAGTTCCTATGATAAGCTGTAGCTAGTCTATTGTAACTAATTGTTGTTAGTTACAACTGCTTACACAGATATAATGCTATCCTATGTGCAGTGTACTATAAGCTAGGTGTATCCTTAATAATGTGCTTTAACTTCCAAAAGACTTGCACTTTCATTGATAAAAAGAACATAGAACACAAGGTATTTTCTCGAGTAAAGGGTGTATTGGATGAATTATATATAATTTAGGAAAAATTGTTTAGTCTTTGTCTCATTTGGTTGTTAGTGCTTAATATGTTCTTAGTATAAACAAATTTCATAGTGCTTAATATGTTCTTATTATAAACAAATTTCAATTATTTTATTGTAATCATTTGTTTATTATAAACCTAAATGTTGTTTACATTACAGACTGAAGATGAAGATATGATCTATATGTACAATGCTTATTTGCACAAGCTGATCACGTGCTTCTTGTCTAACCCTCTAGCTAGAGACAAGGTCAGTTAATATTTTGATCACCTACATATAAAACAAGCTGATTTGGTTGGTTAAATGCACACCTCTAGCTAGTATTTGGTTTAGCCATTTAGGTTGCCAAACTATTATTTTACTTACTGCGTTTAGCCTCTTGTCTCTTCTATTATATAGCTGTCATTTAAGTTATTGCATGAGATGATATGATGGGAGGTTTATGTTCTATTTCTAAATTCCATATTTTGTTGCTTGGTTCTCTGTAATCTTTATATGTTGGCTGAAACTCAGTGGTTTTTTTGTTTTGCTGAATATACATACAATGTAATGCCTAATAGGTTCGTTTTTTAAACTTCTCTTCAGGTTTAGAATGCAATGATAACAGTTTTGTACTTTTATATTGTTTTGTTAATAATTAGGATTTTAGGATAAAATAAACTGATAAGGACGAAATTTCATAACTCTTCAGAAATTATATGGTTGCTGGACATCAAATGCTACTCTTAGCTCTTTATTTTGTCACTCTTTGATGCATTGATCACCAAATGTTCGATTCTGTTTCTAATTTTTAAAATGACATGCATTATTTTTCCCTCTAGGTACTTGATATCTTCACTGCAAATTATTGTATACCATTCATTTCTGCTGGTATTGTAAAATTCAGCTTTTTCAGTTACATTGGTTCTATTCCGATGTAGTGAAATTACAAATACTCATTGCAAAATCATTTTGGTTGTAAAATTGTTTCATAAGTATTATTATTTCTAACATGGAATATCCTTAGAAATCAAAATGTTTTGTCTTCTACCTCTCTTTATGTATGTACTTTTTGCAGATAAAAGAATCCAAGGAGAAGGTTATGAGTGAGCTTAGTCCATACCGAGTTGTTGGATCACATGATTTTGCACAGAACAGTAGCTCAATTTCTCAACAAGGCACCGAAGCAGGCCCATTACCATTTAATTCAATCTTGGACTTCGTGAGCGAAATTTATCTGGTCAGTTCGACAAAATGGAAAAAAAATACATGCAATATTTCTAGTCTTATATAAGCAATCAATACAGGTTTTAAATAGATCTTAGCATACAAATGGTTGGATCCTTGTGTCAAATATTAACTCTTATTTGCCGTTTTGGGAAAAAACTATGTCAAAAGCTATATGGTCGATCATTTTTTCATCGCCTTATATTTTTAATCATTTAAATTGCTTTTAAACAATTTGGTTGGCGCTCAAGGCTTTTGCTTGCAATCATGACCTTGAATTTTGTCACAAGTCATCAGAAAGAACCAGAGCTTTTATTGGGAAATGATGTGCTGTGGACATTTGTAAATTTTGCTGGAGAGGACCATACAAATTTTCAAACGCTTGTGGCTTTCTTGAATATGCTGAGCACCTTGGTATTGAAGTCTCTGATCATCTTACATTTGATACCTAAATATTGCTCTGTAGTAATTTTTATATCTTGGGTTTTTGGGGCACTCCTTTTCAGGCCTCCAGTCAAGAAGGTGCTTCAAAGGTTCATGAGTTGCTGCAAGGTAAAGCATTTCGCTCGATTGGCTGGAGCACTTTGTTTGAATGCTTAACAATTTATGATGAGAAATTCAAACAGTCTCTTCAAACTGCTGGAGCAATGTTGCCTGAAATTCAGGAGGGGGATGCAAAAGCACTTGTGGCATATTTAAATGTTCTGAAGAAGGTTTAACATGACATATTTTAATATATTGGCTGACATTGGATTGCTTCTGTATCACATCTATGCTTAAACTCCTCTTTGCTAAAATAAAATGTGCATCACAACTATTCTGTGAAGGTGTTAAATAAAACATTTCGGTCTACCTTACTCACAATTTAGTTCTTGTTTTAAGTTCAATCATGGTTTAATACCTAAATTATTCAATCTTGTTTGATGTTATTCCTTTTGCGTATCTGATTGGCGACTCCATGAAACAAGTTTGATTAATTCAAGGTATGAGTACATAGTTTGAATTGGGTACTAAATTGTGATTTAGGTGCATTTTAAAGTACCAAAATGAAATTTGACAAGTTTTTTTTATTTTGATTAATTCAAGGTATGTGTACATAGTTTGAATTGGGTACTAAATTGTGACTTAGGTGAATTTAAAGTACCAAAATGAAATATATTCAGAGCTTGTTCTTGTGTAATACAGGTTGTGGAAAATGGGAACCCTATAGAAAGGAAAAACTGGTTTCCTGATATTGAACCACTGTTTAAACTCCTTAGTTATGAAAATGTACCCCCTTATCTTAAGGTATGATGGCTGTTTCACAACATTCTTATTTGAAGTTAGAAGTATAATGTGATTCTTGATTTTGTTTAGAGCTAGAATTCCAATTGAAATGTTTGCATTGTTCTTTTTAAATAAGGCATGCTATGTTAATGTAGGGTGCTCTAAGGAATGCAATAGCCACATTTATTCACGTCTCTCCAGTGTTGAAGGATAGCATTTGGACCTTTCTTGAGCAATATGATCTGCCAGTAGTTGTTGGGCCTGAAGCCCAGGGCAGTCCATCCATGGGTACTCAGGTTGTTTTATTTGTCTTATAAATCATGTCTTTTTTCATATAAATTATTTCCGCCAAAACTGGCAAGAACCGACTCTACTGGAATCTTACGCTGTTAGATGCAAGCCCAGGAATGATTTATAATTCATATGGCTATCGCCACCTCTCATATGAAAGACTTTGGACTTCAATTATTGAACACTTGCAACTTGCAAGTCAAGAATAGATCCTCCTTAAAGTTTAGGTTGTTGGGTTCAATCAAATAGATAATTTGGAGTTTGTTTAGATATGCTAATTTGTATAAAATGTATATGTATATTTGTAATATGCTTTTCACTATATTTCTTGTATTGATATCTTTTTCATGTTTTTTACATTGACTGTGTAGATCAAAATTTAAAGAAAGATAACATGGTCTCTATGAAATAAAAAAGAGAATGAAAAAGTGTTGAAATGCTAGCTTAAAAGAATGATAAATCACTTATTCTTTATATATATATATATATATATATATATATATATATATATCAGTGCTACAAGCTAAATAAAGAATATTGATTCTAGTTTGTACTACAATCTAATCTATAATGACAAACAGTAGCAATAACTGGTTTCCTTCATATTCCTTTTTCTCACATGCTTCATCCACTCTTTTCGTCCTTCTGCTTCTGCTTTCTCTGCCTTAGCAATCATGTACATTCCCTTTCTCTTAAGTCTAAGTGAACTTGTAATTCTGACAGGTTTATGATATGCAATTTGAATTAAATGAAATTGAGGCAAGAAGAGAACAATACCCTTCAACTATATCTTTCCTTAATTTGATAAATGCTCTTATTGCGGAAGAAAGAGATTTGACTGATAGAGGGCGAAGGTTCTGTATCTCCTGTCTTTGTTGAAATTTTATTTATTTATTTATTTTTGGCTTAAATATGTAGTTAGGTGAGTCTTTGGTTTTAATCCCTATCAAATTTTCTCAATGTTTTTATTCCTCACTGTTTCAAAATGGAAGCTTTTAGTACTCGATGTCAATTGAGCTCAGGTAAGTGACAACATGCTAATGGTGAGCCACATCATGGCTGCTATTTGATATAACCAGGCTGGTGTCAGAATATAGGCACGTAGTATCAAAGGCATGGATTTTTTTTATTTTTTTCGAATGAATTAAAGTCATGGCATATGAGTTGACCTGAAGCTTGTCATTTTTTACTCTTTGCCATTGGCTCCTATAACTAGGTTGTAGAGAAGAGATGGAAACAGAAAGAGGAAAAACATCCATACGACACATTAAAAAATTCAAGTAAGCAACACATCAAAAGCATGAAAACTTCCCAGCTCACATCCCATAATTGAAAATTAAATGAAGTATATAGAGAAAACAAACTGCAATCTGATAACATTATAGACCCCTGTAGAAGCCATTGTTATCAAGTGGCTGCCATATGAGCATGGGTGACAGAGACATGACAACTGGCCCTTAATTTCCTATCAAACTCTACCATCCTCTTCACCTTCAAGCTTTAGTGAATAGGAGGAAATTATCATATAAGTTTTAGTGAAGAACAACTTTGTAGTATGATATTATGAACAACAGGAGTTCAAGTTCCAAGAAGAGATTAAAGCCGTTGTTATTGCTGAATATGCAATGAATGCTGGTACTACTTGGTATGTGGGACATACTTAGCTTGAGCTAAGGCGTAGATCTAGCTTGTTGTCGAAATGGTCACTCATATCTTCGATGAGAAAATTTACACATTGATCATTTGAGTTAACAGTTTACAGAAGCAATTTTCTCACTTATAAAATGTCAATCAATCTTTATATACTTGGTTCGTGTATTTAATATTTTATTGGATGCGATGTGGAGAGCAGCCTCATTACAGACTAAGCTTACAGTTCTGATTTTACAAATTATAACTCTTTAGTGAGCTTTTTCTACAGATATGTTGTTTCACATGTAGTGAAATCCAAAACTCGATATTTTGCTTCAGCACCTATAGAGCTTAGTTAAGTTTAGGATTAAATGCAGTACCTTAAAATAACGAGACCAATTCTTATGAAAAAGTTGATAGGGACTAAACAAAAACTCACCTAAATTTAAGTACTAAAAATATATGATTTTATTTTTAGCCAATGCAGCCTAACATCTGAAATAACTGTTTATTATTTTCCAGATTTATTGGCATCTTTAGGTTCATCTATGATCATGTTTTTGGGCCATATCCTCAAAGAGCATATGCAGATCCATGCGAAAAATGGCAGTTGGTTGGTGCTTGCCTTAAACATTTTCACATGTTAGTGGTTCTGTTTCTGTGATTTTAGAAATAACTGACTTTACACCTCTGTTTGTTGATGTTTTTTGGAACATTGGATTGTTAGATTTTTGCAATCAGAGTGCTGACATTATTTTCTATATAATAAATTGATTGATGTTGGTTTTAGTAATTCAAACCATGAATTTATGTATCCCAAATGAGCAGTTTGCACATCGGCTGCCCAAGCCTTTTGTGTGGATTGTTGTGTTAGGAAAAGTAAGAAGGGGGCAGGTAAGAATGTTGACATGGCAGATAGAGATAAGGGGACTGATCATTTGTGTGATTGTTTTAAATTATGTTGGGATTTGAAGGCAATAGTGGGGGAGTCTTGAGAAATAAGTGATGGTTGTTGTGGATGGAGAGCAATAGTTCTTTGTAGGAGCCTAGCTATGTGACCGTAGGAGTATAATCTACTGTAATTTTCCCATTTAAGATATAATACGCCATTTTCCCCCCTTCAATTGTTGATTTCATGCCGTGTTACTTTTATATGTTGGATTCATGTTCGTATCAATGTATATGTTGGATCCGGATTTACATAATTTAAATGTGCAGGATACTAACCATGTACGATGTTAAGGAAGAAGACTATGAGGGTGTAGTTGACCAGTCCCGACTTTCAACAACAAAAGAAACATCATCACTTCAGACACAACTTCCTGTTTTAGAGTTGCTGAAGGTATGTTTTTGTAATATTCTTGTTCAGGATTTCGAAGGATGTTAGCATGTGTTGTTTATGATATAAATATGTGTCTCCAGTACTTACTATCCTTGATTTGGTATTTCTAAGCTGCAACTTATTATATGGATCTCGTGACATTATGAGACTTATGGATCCGTACTTATACAACTATGCTTAATGCTTAATTAATAGCCACTATAAGTGAAACATTTTCATCATCTTGTTATTATGAGTTTTATGGCCTTCGATATCATGTTTACTTGGATTTCTGGATAATCTATTCTGATGAATTGTATTATGGGTCTGAATGTTGATGTTTACCTGTTTCAGGATTTCATGAGTGGAAAGACTGTCTTTCGGAACATCATGAGTATTCTTCTGCCAGGGGTGAATTCCATCATTGCTGAACGCAGTAGTCAAATATATGGGCAGTATTTAGAGAATGCGGTGCAGCTTTCTTTGGAAATTATAATACTTGTCCTTGAAAAAGATTTACTTCTTTCTGATTATTGGCGTCCTCTGTACCAGGTATCTGTTTCAGTTTCCAGAACAACTAGTCAACATATTCTATTCAAATTATATATTTGAACTTGCTTATTTTATCCTCTTGTTTAGTTTTCGAGTTTCAACTACGTTTTATGCTTATTGATGTGTTTGTGAGCTATTAGTTGCCTTTAAATGATTTTATCATAGTTTTTGGGCAGAAGTGTGTGTGAGGAATAGTATTGCTTTAAAGTTATGACTTCTGAGTCTAGTATAGCGTCACTGTTTAATTATATTGATGATCTGTGCAGCCATTGGATATTATACTTTCGCATGATCACAATCAAATAGTGGCTCTGTTGGAGTATGTCAGATATGATTTTCAGCCAAAAGTTCAGCAATCATCTATCAAAATCATGAGTATTTTAAGGTATTCAATACCTTCCATTTTCTTATTCTCAATTTAACAGAATATCATTCCGAGTCTGCAATTGATATATTGTACTTTCTGGATGCAGCTCTCGTATGGTTGGGCTTGTTCAACTATTGTTAAAATCTAATGCCTCAAACAGTTTGATAGAAGATTATGCAGCCTGTCTTGAGGCACGGTCAGAGGAGTTTCAGAATGTTGAAAATAACAACAATAATAATAATAACGATCCTGGCATTCTTATTCTGCAAGTTCGTCTTCACCCCTTCCATTTATTTGTTTCCCGTTTTCTTTTCTTTTAATTCATTTTAAAATGCTGTTTATATATACCTTCTACATGTTTTCAGCTTCTAATTGACAACATCAGCAGACCAGCCCCAAATATCACTCATTTACTACTTAAATTTGATCTAGATACGCCTGTTGAGCGGACAGTTTTACAGCCTAAATTTTATTACAGGTATTGTACATTGTCTGTTGCTATTTAATATCTTGCTTCTATCAAATATAAGCGTGCTCTTAAAATGTTATCGCAGTTGCATGAAGGTTATTCTTGATATTCTGGAGAAGCTTTTGAAGCCAGATGTAAATGCGTTACTTCATGAATTTGGTTTTCAGGTTAGCTGTAGTTGATCTGTTGGGTAACCTATCTAAAATACTAGTGAATATAGTTAGAATTTTTTATTTCTTCCATGCATTTTTACTGATTTCTAAAAGGAATATTGACTTTGTTGATGCAGCTTCTCTATGAGTTGTGCATTGATGCATTTACTTCTGTTCCTACAATGGATCTGTTGTCAAATAAAAAGTACCGATTCTTTGTTAAGGTAAACAAATTTTAACGAGTTTAACCATCTTTATGCAATTGTCATTGATTGTGGTTGGTGTTAATTATCCTGGAGATATTTCTCTGTAACTTTTCCCTTGCTACATAATGCAGCACCTTGACGCAATTGGCATTGCTCCACTTCCTAAACGTAATAACAACCAGCCACTTCGTATCAGTTCCCTTCATCAGGTACTTTTCTCCTACATCATCTTATATACCAATACCCTATTTAGAGTTAGTTACTGTTAAAATAAGTAAACCTGATAATATTCCTAGACTGTACAACTTTCTAGATTACCTGTTAATATTCATTGACGATACAATTTCCTAAACTAGTGCTAATCAATTAGGCATCAAATGAATGTATTGTTAACGCCATTATAAATATAAGTTGTGCGATCTGAGTCAAATCCATATTATTAACATTTCCCCCTCCCCCTACAAATTAACAACCAACATTTGCCTATAAAAAAAATACTTATTGGAGATAGAGGTAGAATATTTGTTACAGAAATGGCAAAATCTCCAGTGGCAGATCTTCTTAGGGATAGGAAATGTCCATGGCCACCCCAAAATTTTATTCTTCTTAATAGGCAGGTATATACATTATAATAGTTAGTTATGTATATATTTATGAGTAATGCTAGGGACACTCTCTTATTGGATAAAACTAGTATATGTCCCACCACTTTTAGTGGAACCCATTTCCAATGTGTGATACCCACCTTGATTTGAGCCAATAATGAAGTGAGTATTTGAGAGTGTGTTGAAAAGAAAGTGTTGCTAGCACTACTCATATATTTATATATGGGGTTTTCATTTGGACAAAAAAACCAATATATTTTAATGTTATGGATAGTTTAGTAAATATCCCTCAAGCTATTTGTTATAAAATAAAAGTGGGTCTAAGTTAGCAAATTGGTGCAAGTTAACTAATATATTTTAATGAAAATTACTAAAGTAACCCTCAAGCTATTTGTAATAAAATAAAAGTGGGTCTAAGTTAGCAAATTGGTGCAAGTTAACAAATATGTTTTAATGTAAATTACTAAAGTAACCCTCAAGCTATTAGTTTTAAATAATAAAGATGAAGGATATTTTTGTCCAAATGAAAAGATGCACTTTTGCTAACTTGGACCTTCATGTTTTTTGTTGGTCTAAGTTATCAAACCCCTTTATATATTATTTATTTTGCTTATTAACTTGAAGTGTATAGCGGCCAAGTGGCATTTGAATGTTTTGTAAGTCCTAGGTTATTGGTTCGAGTCCTTTTCCGTGACTTCTTTTTTGTATTTCTATTGTAATTCATTCCACATTTCACAAAAATGGTATAGACAGGATTCTAACATGAACACAGAGGGAACGACTTGAGCTAACATAAGCACCACACCAACCAATGATTTATAATATGTAACAGAAAATGTGTAATATATATTTTATTCGTTGTTGACCCCTCAATAAATTTAGTCAAGCTCCACCGCTGAACACGAGTCTTTGGGCTTTTGAAGTGCAGATATTACATAGGCCCACAATGAATTCCACCACTTCAAGCGTTTTAAATCAACTTTTATTAGAAAAATTTGAGTGGCAAGCTTGAACAATAGATCAATTGGCTGTGAAGACTTTAATGCATATCATGAACCAACTAGCCTAAAAGCTTAAGTTATTAGACAAAGACACGTGAATTATTTTATTATATTTTCTAACACATGAATGGTTTTATATTGTATTTTGAACAATTATTAACTTCATATATTATAGTTGGTTTTACTTGGGTGTTTTGTTTCTTTGCTTTGCCTTTCACAGAGAGCATGGCTCTTAAAACTTTTAGCAGTTGAGCTACATGCTGGTGATGTTAGCAGCTCCAATCATAGAGAAGCTTGTCAGACAATCCTTTCTAATCTTTTTGGACAAGGTACCACTGGAATTGATGGAGAGCAGGCAATATATCCATTTTCACTTCAAGATAATTCTGGAAATGGTGATTTTAGAACTGTTAGTAAGAGTAAGGTACTGATAGTCGTTTATTGCTTCATGGTTCCTTTGCTATTATGGTCTTACACATGCATATATTGGATTTTATATTGTTTATTATAAGTTAAATGCAATATCAATAATTAAGAACTCAGTTGATAGAATTACTAGCAAATATCTGCTTGTTGACTAATAGAATCCCCCTGGTTAAAGTGATAACCAATTTCATTGCTGGTTTGTTTTGGTTATGGGTGATGGCCATTATGCTCATTAGCTATTTGTCTATGATCTTGTGGTGGCGCTCCCTTGACAATCATTGTTGCCTCAATCGCACCATAAGTTGTGAGCGAATTTATGAGGTTTGGATGATGAATAAGTGGGCGGGTGGGACAAAGTGAAATTTAAACATCTTGGTAGAGCCAACTTTGTGCGTACTTATTGAACACGTCAGAGAGTTGGCACCATGATGCGTGCTTTTTATAGATGACATGGTCGGGATATACTTTGGAAGCACCAATTTTCATTTCAGTAAAACAGAGTGCATTGAATGTGAGTTATGTAGGAGGTGCATAATTCTAGTATACAAGTGATTATATCCTCTGAATCAATTTTGTGTCCTTTTAAACTCAGGTATTAGACTTGCTTGAAATCATCCAGTTTAGATGTCCAGATCCCACTACTAAGTTGTCACATACTACGGCCAGTATGAAGTATAACTTGCTGGTGAGATGCTTACCTTGAAACACATCATCTCTCCCTCTCTCTCTCTCTCTATATATATATATATATATCCCTCCCTCGACTATTTTCATCATTTTCTTACCTGCTTTTGGTTGGATATATTTTTAGGCAGAAGACATACTGGGAAATCCAGGAAATTCTGGAAAGGGTGGTGTCTACTATTATTCTGAGAGAGGTGACCGACTGATTGACCTTGCTTCCTTCCATGACAAACTTTGGCAGGTTGGTTACTTACTAGTTTTGATAATACAGTGTTCTCTACTACTGGAATAAAAGTTTTACAGTAATTCCTTTTTGAGTTGATGTTGTATTTATAATTTTTTTAATAATTTTTGTTTCTGAAATATAATTCTGCATATCTTCAGGTGAGTAATCTTGGCAATGAAGTTGAGCTAAATGATGTACGAGAGACAATTCAACAGTTGCTGAGATGGGGATGGAAATACAATAAAAATCTTGAAGAGCAAGCTTCACAACTACATATGTTGACTGCCTGGTCTCAGATTGTTGAGGTGCAGTTCTTTCTTTCCATCTACTGTTTTTTTTTGACAAATACTTGTGTTTTATGATTTAAATCCTCTAAACTGTGTTAATTTTGAAAGGTGTCTGCATCTAGAAGATTAGCGATGCTTGAAGATCGGTCTGAAATTCTCTTTCAGTGAGTTACTGTACTGTATTAGTGAAAATAAAATGAGTTACAACTCGTCATGTGTCTGTTCTCATTATTTTTGGGTTCGTTGTAACTGTTACATAATTCATTGCATGTTCAGGATCCTTGACGCGTCTCTTAGTGCATCTGCTTCTCCAGACTGTTCGTTGAAGATGGCATTCATATTATCACAGGTAAACATTTAGATATATAATTTATCATGTGGAAATGTTGACTAAGTCTTCAACTATCCAATTTGTTTGATTCCATTGTAGAACTAATGTATCAAGGTATTGACTAAATCCCAAAGTTATGGTTTTATTAGTAATTATTTGAAGACCGTTTGTTTCCTTGATTATGTTTGGGTATTGATCAGATTGTTTGGGTATTGAGATATTGAAAAGTTGTGACTGTTTAGTTTTATCTTCACTATTTATTGTATAGATTGTATTGATTAATCTTCCATTAATTGGGGATTAAATAGGAGACTCCGGCCCATATAAATGTACATTACTCCCCACATAATATGAAATAATGCCACATAATATGAGATGATAAACATATTTTCAGTCTTAAGATGGTATACAGAGCATGGATCTGAAATCCTAGTTTTGTCTTTGGGTTCAGCCGCTGTCAATGCTAGCCCTATATTTTTGTTTTTTCTCAGTTCAGTCGTCGGGTGTCCAAAGGGCAGCGTCCTGGCCCAAAGTAGTCACCGGGCCTGCCACCGCCGTCGCAGCAATCTGAACACTTAAGACAAAGATTAAGTGTTTATTTTTTTAATTTCTTGATTATGCCTGGTTATTTCCCTGCTTTGCTGCCCTTCCGATTAGGGGTGGTGAAACAGGTTGAGCCGAGCGGACCAACCGGTTTAACATGGTATTTTAGGCCGGGAGAGTTGAAGTTTTGAACTCGACCATTCAAGTTAGTCTGCCACATTTAACGTGCTGGAAAATGGGCCGGGCTGGTCTGTTTGGTCAATTTGGAAAAACCAATTTTTATTTAATTTTTTATGGGTCTATTACTTTTGTCTTCTTTTGTGGTCCATTAATCTCATAAAAAGGTTAGGGTCAGGGCTTTGTTTTTTTTGTATATATTGTAATAATTTGCGATGAACTGATAGATCAGTATCATGGTTGTTAAAAGCGCGATCTAGATCCTGATAGATCATAAGATCTCACATGTTTTTCTCTCTCCGCTGTGTTGGAGTGGTACAAAAATCGTTGTAGAGGCTGGAGCGGTGAGTGCACAGAGGAAGATCGTTGAATCGTGGGAGCAGCGCTTTCTCTCGTACTGGTTTTACACCTTTTCAACCCGGTTTTGCGCATGTGGACCCGGTCGAACCGTTATGACCCGGTAATAACTTACACTTCACAACTCGGTTTCGCACGTTTTTGACTCAGAAGTTGATCTGTTTTTCATCGCATAAAGAGTCGCACACATTGACCCGGTCAAACCGTTTATGATCCGGATTAACTCGCACTTCACAACCCGGTTTCACACGTTTTTGACTCAGAAGTTGATCCGTTTTCATCGCATAAAGAGATACACCGAACTCACTTTTTTTTTTGGGACTCGGTGGGTTTTTTTATTAATAAAAGGGTCGGAAGGTTTTGATTGAGAAATTACTTCCAAAACTTGTGAACTACTCATCTATACAATTAATATTCCGTATTCCGTAGGGGGAATTAATTGAAATTTTCTAAAATTTATCTACTAAAAAAAGTTTTCTATAATTTGTTTAGGTCAAAGTGAAACTCTAATCTTTTTATGACTAGATCAATAATTTTTTTTTTTTTTTTTAAATTTATGTTAAGGCTATTTTTCTTAATTATTTCTACAATTTTGTCTATTTGTGGGATCTTACGATCCTACGATTTACGCTCTTTCTATACGCAAACGATCTTTGGCGGGATCCCGAGTTTGACATCCATGAGCAGAATTATTCCTAGAAGTTGTTGTTATTTGTTTGCTTGTCTCTTTTCAAGTTATTATGTTTTATATGCAATATTGCCAGTTATGATTCATTTTTATGTACATGGAGTGTCCCTCAGGTAGCATTGACGTGCATGGCTAAACTACGAGATGAAAGGTTTATGTTCCCCGGAAATCTAAGCTCTGACAGTATAACATGCCTTGATCTCATTGTGGTTAAACAATTATCAAATGGTGCTTGCTTGACCATATTGTTTAAGCTTATCATGGCAATTCTTAGAAATGAATCATCAGAAGCTCTTAGGAGACGGTATGTTACACGTTCTGTAATTGATTCTGATTGTGTAGCTGTGTATTGTTTTGGCCGGCAAACTTACTTTTGCATGTTTTGTACAGACAATATGCCTTGCTTCTTAGCTATTTCCAGTATTGTTTGAATGTTGTCGATCCTGATGTTCCAACCTCAGTTCTTCAATTCTTGCTTCTCAGTGAACAAGATAACGAGTATATTGATCTCCCGAAGGTATAGTTTCTTAACATTTACAAATAACATACAATATTTTAATCTGGCGAGAACTCGTCAATCATCATAATTGCATTTTTCTCTATATCCCCCAGATTGACAAAGAACAGGCAGAACTGGCTCGTGCAAATTTTTCTACTTTGAGGAAAGAGGCTCAGAGCATATTGGATTTGGTTATTTGCTAACTCATACTATTCCTTTTACATGCATTACTAATCAGCATGCAGTATTTTATGTGCTTATGCCTAATATTATTTTCATTTTAATATGGGATTAAATAGGGTGTTTTCTAAAAAAAAATCTGTCCATGGACAGTATACAACTATTTATTTGGGAAGTGGTGGGTTGTAACTGGTAAGAGTTGTTTACTACTGGTCAGAATAGCAATCACATGCTTTCGTTCTTCTGATTAAATTGAGATAAAAAAAAAATCTATTCTTCATTAAATCTATCTTATCCACAAGATGTTATGGTTTTGTTGTTTCTAGGTGCTATCCATGTTATTGTCTGGTTTGCTTTTCATTAATTATCAGATTCATTTTAATGCATTTATTTTTATATTTTTATGAATTTTTTTATGAATATTGTTAAGTCAATTAATTAATTACAGTTTTAAATAATGTGAAATTGAAGGTCATAAAGGATGCAACCCAAGGCAGTGAATCTGGAAAAACAATATCACTCTATGTTCTTGACGCATTGATTTGTATAGATCATGAGCGATATTTCTTGAGCCAACTTCAAAGCAGGGGATTTTTACGGTCTTGCCTTACTGCCATAAGCAATGTTTCCAATCAGGTGTTTGTTCTGACCCCCATAAACAATTCCTTATATTTTGAAATTACCTTTTCTTTTTTTGAATCACTGTTGTGAATAGTTTGTAATTTTATACAACAGATTTTTCATCTCGTTTAATCTTCTATGTTTCTTTCGGTTCTGATGGTACTTGAAACGGGAATTGTAGATGAAGAGGAATGCCTGCATCTATTTCTCTTGATTTCAAAGTATAGAAATTGATAAAATGATATAGGCTCTATCAAATTTATCCTGATTGAGGAGTTACAAGGAAATAAAATCTGAAATAAAATGCGAATTACAACCCGTGTCATTTGAAAAATTAATTCACTCAAATTTGCTTGTTCACTTAATAATTACCTTTTCCCACTTGAAGGTTGTTGGTACCGCTCTTGCCTTTTACAATTCCTTAATTCTCACTCACGTCTTAGTAAACTAATCCAAATCAAAAGTCTTTGTCGAACCCAAATATGTAACCAACAAAATTAAATGAGGCACTAAAACTTTCAATAAAGACAAGATCCAATGATTGAAAATCTGATTATTTTTTTCTGCACTATTTGGTCTCTTATCATTTTTATCTTCTCAGTTCTCTTTTTGTTGATAGTTCTCTTCAGATTATTTGTTAACTATTTTTTATGCTTATGAACATGAATTAGTGGTAAAACACCTGATTAGAATCAGAGCTGTTATACAAATTATACGAACCCTGTAAAGAACAGACGAGACCCTGCTATTGTATACCCTGCTATAGTGTTGCTTGATTGTGCAGCAAGCATTCATTCAATTGACATCGAAGTAGAAATATGAATGAAAAAAAGGATCTCCTTTTACTGAACATAAAACTTTCCTTGCTCAATGTGAAATCAGCAGTCAGCAATAGAAATACATAATAGGAATTTGGGAGGCCTAGTATTCCAATCAATACTTCTTCCTCCCCTTTTCATGTTTTATATACTCACTGTATAGCTCCTATTGCTCTGCTCTCTCCCCACATCAACTTCTGTTAGTTTGTTATTGTGTTACGGCTATCAATTCACTTGTCCACGGTCTCCCGTCAAAAACACATTCTTAACTATATATCCCTATTACTTTAGTTTGAGGTGAAGTGTTAGAATATATTAAAAATAACTTATAGTAGCCTCATTGTATCTTAGAATGCAAGGTATAGCCGTTTACAATAATTCCATAACGAGTTTGACGCTTTCCCGAACTCCACCATGCCAGGAGCTTTACAACACCGGGCTTCCCTTTTTTTTATAATTTCACACCAAGAGACTTTAATATATAAAAATAACACTTACTACCTCCCAGTTTTATTTCTTGCTTAGATTTGTGTAAGATCTTTTTCAATATTGAAGCTTTGATTGAAGTTGAGGGCATGTACCTTTATTTGTTGAGGGCATGTACCTATATTTATAATACTGATTTAATTTATTTGTTTGATTGAAGGATGGTGGTCTTTCGTTGGACTCTTTGCAGAGGGCATGTACCTTTGAGGCTGAACTTGCTGTACTACTAAGAATTAGTCACAAATATGGGAAATCTGGAGCACAGGTACTATTTACCATGGGTATATTGGAGCATCTTTCATCTGGCAGGGCAACCAATTTTCAGGTAATTGATTATTTTCCTTGAGATTGTCACATTTGATTTTCATTTCACCTAACCTTTACCGAAGCTAATGAATTTACAGGGAGGATTAAGGTGGGCTGAGACAAGACTTAGAAGAGATATGGCTGTGGATGTTGATAGACAACGGATGATTATAACTCCGGTCTTGAGATTAGTCTATTCATTAACCTCCTTGGTTGATACATCAGATTATATGGAGGTAGCTTGTGTTCCTTTTTCAATTTTTTAATTGCAGTACCTTCTATGAAATTTTCTTGTTCATTGACGATTATTTTCTGTTTTTTTCAAAAAATACAGGTGAAAAACAAAATTGTTCGTGAAGTGATTGATTTTGTCAAAGGTCATCAATCACTCTTTGCTCAAGTTCTCCGTTTAGAAATTGCTGAAGCAGATGAGTTAAGAATGGAGCAGATCAATCTTGTAGTTGGTATTCTAAGCAAGGTATTGTTTGGTTAAGTCTTTTCTTTGTTTTGAAAATACATTTGATAAGTATCTAAGCTCTGGGAGAACCCACACTTAAAAACTAGCCATTAAGGGGAAGAACCAAATCACTTAAATACTCCTCGAATTATTGTATATTTCATGTGGGGCTTGCTTGGGCACCTCAATATATTTGAGTCCTTGAGACTTCTAAGACGTCCATAGCATATGAAGAGAATAATGAGTTGGTTTTGTACAACGGCTTTTATATGATACATGCTCTTTGCTACTAATTACACTTGGGTCTTTTTTGTTTGTTGTTTTACATTTTGGTTTTTATGTAATAGGTTTGGCCATATGAAGAGAGTGATGAATATGGCTTTGTTCAAGGGCTTTTTGGTTTGATGAATGTTCTTTTCTCTCGTGACTCAAACTCAAAGGTTCTAGGTTTTCCTCGATCAAGAGTGTCCCCTGAGGTGAGCTTGCAGTTTTCTGAATTCACATTTATGAAAAAGAGATGTTCTGGCGTTATGCATATATAATAATAATCCTAATCTTCTGCTGTTCAGAATCAGAGAAGTTCAGAACTACAGATATTTAAGTTGTGCTTCAGCCTGAGCTCTTACTTATATTTTCTAGTCACAAAGAAATCCTTGAGATTACAGGTATATTTTGCATATACATAAGGTAGTTTTAATAATGATTTTGACCTCTGTCCCTCTTCATCTTGTCTAACTGTATTTTTCTTTTTGTTTTTAAACTAATATTTTTCTTGTAAAATGATATCTCAGTCTTCCGATGCCTCCTCCAGTTACCCTACTTCAGTTGAATTTCAACAACCTTCATTGAGCTTGCTTAATTCTATACTCAGTTCAGCTACAACTGCACTTGAAAGAGCAGCTGAGGAGAAATCCTTATTACTGAACAAGGTGAAAATTGAAAACTGATTTGTCGGTCTTTCTAGTCTTTGGTTTACATTGTCAGATATTTAATATTGATTTTTAAGTTAACATAACACATGCATTTTGCAGATTCGAGACATAAATGAACTGTCAAGGCAGGAGGTGGATGAAATCATCAGTATGTGTGTCCGGCAAGAATCTGCTTCATCTTCTGATAACATACAAAGAAGGTTTGATCATAAAACTGTGCTTTTCTAGTAATCCAAAAATAAACATTCTGGTAGCTGAAATTAAAAAGATGTTGTCCTATCAAACATCAAGAGTTAATTTAGTGTCTTATGATCATGATTCAAAGAAATATTAGCATCTTAAAACTCAAATGTGCAAAATGAATTGTTGAAGTAGATGTTTTTGGTTATATGAATTTGAACTACTAAATGTTTTCTGCGTTCAATTCATGTAAAATTGGAAGTGATATGTTTTTCTAAATAAAATAAAAAAAACTGCCGTAATGCTACAGCTAACTTGGTTTGCATTTGAATAGTTGATTATTGTGTGGTTCTTTTCACGAACGTAACTTTAACTTTTAACCTTGGTATGTAGACTGCTGAAGCTGTCAGTCTTAGAGTTCTCAAGGTTTTGGACCTCATGAGAATTTTAATATGTTCTTTTAGTTTAAATGTTAATATATAGCTATTTTTTCGTAATACTTGACTTCTATATACACTAAAGTTCTCAGCATGATTATTCTCCTGAGTTAATTGGTTCATCTGGTTGTTACATCTAAATTGTTAAATATAGAACCATTTTGAGGTGGGAGAATGGATTCTGTGTTAAGAGTACTGATTAAGCTGATTAGACTTGTAATATTCTACAGCTATAGTCTTAGTATTAGCCTATAAGTCAGCGACAGGTGTCACTTATTCATTGCGCTTAGTTAGTGCCTATAAATACTTGTACTCTTGATTATTCATTCAATATAACAAACTCTATTTTCTCTCTTCCCCCCCCCCCCCCCTCTCTCTCTCTCTCTCTCTCTCTCTCTAACAGAATTCTGTTACAACCTTCAACAAGGTTCATCAATGGTGATTTCACCTTCTAACATTCTGATGTAGTAGCTGAGCATTGAAACTCATGTGGTTAGAAATTTGATTCTGCTGTCATTTTCTAGATAACTTAATGGGTCAGAGTATATCTACAATGTATGCTCAAAGGGCTCTTGACATAAACTTCTGATTCAAATAATGGGGTCTAGCTACTATATTCTTCAGAATGTCCGTTCTCAAGAAAAACTTGCAACAATTACATTTGCAATTTTGTGAAGTTCTCAGCTCCCACTTCATCGAAAATTAATTGCTCAGTTTTAGAATGGATTAAATGCTAAAATTCGGTTGTCAGTTCGTCTATCTCAGGGTCTTAGCTAATTATAAACTTAATGGTGATTTCATTTGTTTGAAGGCTTCAATTTTAGAGCCAAATGACCATCTGCTTCGTATATATGCTACTAATCGTATTATGGTGTTCCCTGAATTCATGACACCTTCCCTTTCCATAAGATCCACTCTGATTTTTAAAATATGTTTTACAGGAGATACATAGCAATGGTAGAGATGTGTCGAGTTGTTTCTTGTACGGATCAGCTAATTGTTTTATTGCTCCCGCTCTCGGAACATGTGCTAAATATCATCCTCGTCCACCTTCAGGATTGGTAAGGCATTAAGTTTCAGGAGATAAGAAGAACGGTGTTGTAAATGAAGCTAAAAATCCATATAAAATATTGTGTTCTTTTATGGCTAATTGAACCCTATATTGTAATGTAAACAATTAGATTTTGTCGTATCTCTCTCTTTAGGCTAATTTTTGTATCTTATGGCAGCTCTGACGCATTTGAATCTACCATGACCACGAAAACAATTACATATGGTGCAAAGTGTGATCCACAACAGGACTTGGCTTTGTTATGTGGACAGTTAGTTCCAACCCTTGAAAGACTTGAATTGCTGAGTGAGGTATGAGCCTCATAGTAACTATTGAGTAATCCTACTTAATATTCTGGTAGATATATTTTTGTTGCTGAAATTCCTGTCATTAAAGGAATGTATTTTCACGATCTTACATCATGTTTGCTTGTTTTCTCAGGAGAAATTAGGGCATACTCTCAAAGTATTCTGCCGACTAGCAACTTCTGCCAAAGAGATTGCGATCCAGAAGATGATTTAGTATATTTGAAGTATCCTTATAAATCTAATTGCTTGGATTACCTCCATGTACATTGTAAATTATATCAAATATTCCCAGATTTTAGATCAATCAGTAAGATGTTAACTTAATAGTTGCAGTGCATATGGGAGTGAGATTTTTTAGTGTATTGGGGAAAAGTCTTGTTTAAATGTTGTATCATCAACCTATAATGTAAAGGAAGTAATCATCGTATATTGGCAAGTTATTAGTATTGTGTTCTCGCAGCAAAAATGCTATAGCACTAACAAACAGTAATTGTAATTGTAGTTATGTTTAGTAATTAACGTTTGTTGGTTGCTAGTGTTTTTTCTCCCGATATATACATTTTGTTCATAAGAGAACAAAATATGAAGAGCAATATCTGAATTCTAATTCTAGTTAAACAGGAAATTAAAAAACATTAAAATGCAACCTATTACGTGGATTTATGCATTAAAGTTATTATTTTAAAATAATTATATTTGTTTGATATTGTCTAATTGTTTGAAAATTATATTTGTTCCTGCACTGCAATAGAAAAAATGTGATACTTATACTATTTCGTTTCATCTCTCCAACGTAATGTTTCGTAACAGTATATGTCATTGTCTAGTAAATAACATGCTGTTCGAAATTAATTCCACTGCTGTTCACTTTTGTCGCTGACCATCAAGTGAAAATTTGAAAGAATTTCAATTGAGATGATTTCCAAAAATGATTGGCAATTAGCTTCCTTTTTTTTAATGACATTTATTGAGTTTATGAGGAGACAAACCAGCTCGCATCATAGATGTCCCCAATCCATGTCCTTATATTTAACCGTATCCACTTGTTTATTGATATTTCGATGATATGGAACACATTATTACAAAGGAAATGAGATGAGCAGCGTCGTAAAATAGTTTTTATACATTTTTTTTTACAAAAGGTTTTATGAAATGCAATTATATTTAGAATTAACTATATATACACATCCATTAAGTGATGTCTTGCCACATCATTAATGAATATAAAAATACATAAATTGTTATATTCATTAATTAACATTTCAACACGTCATTAAATACATGCGCAAAATAATTTTACATTGGTTAGTCCTAAACTCTTAAAGTTATATTGCAGTTATAAAATGAGTTAGTGCGACAATATCACGACTTTTCATTGGGTGTGAGTGTAATATTATTTTACACCAACAAAACAATGCATCACCTATTAAACTCTTAGTATAAATAAAATAGTTTAATGGTGGTGGGTTGACTGTCTAAAACAATTTTGCACACACAACCAATCAAAACATTATAAATTGTCACGTAAATTAAATTATTGCTCTATTTTTAATTGACGTGTCAATTTAAAATGTTTTGATCGATCGTGTGTGCAAAATTGTTTTGGGCCGTCAACCCACCACAATTAAACTCTAAATAAAATGATACAATACTTCTCACATTAAATGCCATTGTAGCTCAATAACGAGCTCACGGGACACCAAATTGTTTATCCAAAAGTTTTTAGAGAACAAAAATTTACCCAATCGATTAATTTTAATCGTTAGACACGACAAAAGGACACATTTATCTATTACAAAAATTCACATTAAAATTATAGTGGTATGCCTCTTTAGAAGGTGCCTAATTGCAAGCATAACTGCAAAAATTTTGTTCAACTTCATGATACACAAAACACAATTGTTCATTACCTGTCACGTAAGCAAAAAAATAGTAACCATGACACTCTCCTATGTTATATTGAGTTTATAGATAGATAATAAATGGAAACAACAAAGTGTGTAGCTATTCCTAGCAATAAAGAATCACAGCTTGAACTTCAACTACCTAAGAATCACACAAGAGATGTTCATATTTTGAGCTTAGCGTTTCTATTGGTATTTCTAGCTTATGGAGCTTCTCAAAATTTACAAAGCACTCTTAACACTGTTAGTCTTTTTTTTTTTTTTTGGTTTATGAGGAATGGAATTTTACTCTTAAGTGTATCCTTCGTAAATTTGATTGTGATGGTTTTTGAGTTATTCATTTTTTTTTAGGAGGAGAACCTGGGTACAACTTCACTAGGAATATCGTATTTATCTTTCACATTTTTCTCTGTGTTTGCTTCTTTGGTGGTGCGGATTCTCGGATCCAAGAATGCTTTGATTATTGGAACATCTGGTTATTGGTTCTACGTTGCTGCAAATTTGAAGCCTAGTTGGTAAGAACTGCATCCAAACATCCAGTGCAACCTATCTTGCTATTTATATTCATTTGTTTATAATCATGGCTTTTTTTTTTTTACCGTGATAGCGGTACAAAGTTTTCACCGTCATTTATTGATGACTAATCTCCGTCAGAAAGGATTCTCCTCTCCCAACCGAATTTTCTCCATATGCATGATCCATGAAATAAACATGTGACCACTTGGACCAATTCATTGTTGGTTAATCTTAATAATGGCTTTTTAATTGTGGCCTTGGTATAAGAAAGAAGATTGTATTATATGTTTCTCAATACCATATGGAAAATTTTGGATTTTTTCCATGGGGTTATTTTGGATATTTAATAGAACGTAAACATCATTTATTAGAAGAAAGGATTCTAACAAAGTGGAGATATAGAGAAGAGGTTTGGTAAATGATATCCATCGACAATGTTGATGGGAATGAATTCTCTTAATATTTTTCAATTGTTGCATCTCATTTATTAAAGGAAAATGTTAACCAGTGCCCCTAAAATACTAGTTAAGAAAACCAAATATAATATAAGTATTTTGAAACTTGTGTAATCAAATTTTAAAAAGTGTAAAAAATGATGCTTTCGTGCAAATATTTCTTTTTTTGTTTCCTTAACTAGTGCCCCTGGGGCACTAGTTAACAAGACCCTTTATTAAATTCAGTCTCTCACTTAATTTGACTCATAAAGATTTAGTGTATTTGATTGGAACGCAAAATGGAAAAGTGGTATGGCGAAACATTTAGGAGGTGGTGAACCATGTTAAACATGTTTCGGTCTTGGTTCATTTGTAGGAAGGATCGATACAAACAAAACCTTTGTCTTTTTGTTGTCGTGGACTAATTCACTCTCTTGTCTTTAAAGTGCATTACTTTGTTTCATTGTAATAGGTTTTGAATATCCCTTATACTCTTTTGAATAAATTTGCTTATAAAAAAATATGGTGGAAACCGTGAAAGCATTTCGAGAAGAGTAACATAAGATTTTAAATAACAAACTTGGTATCTAATCCAATGATCAATTAATATGGGAGAAGTACACGTCAATATCTCAAAAGCCTACACCACTGTACAGACCCATGTGAGTTATAACATAAGATAATTAGTTGAATATATTCTGGTGCAACATATGCTCCTTATTACACAGTTTGATTAATTCTGTTGAATTATATGTGCAACATAGATGGTATTGGTATTGACCCCTAAGAGAAACCATATCCCAAGTCAGTAGCAACTATAGGGACCACAAAATCAACCTCAAACTTTTTAGTTTGAAGGTTGACCATCATGTTCATACCCTTTCATAGTTAAGTTTTTATGCATAAGCATAATTTATGTTTTACGTCAATGATTTTAATGTCTCTAATTAACACTAACTTATTATGCACATTGATCCTTTACCTTCATGCAGGTATACAATGGTCCCGGCCTCTTTGTATCTCGGGTTTTGTGCTTCTATATTATGGGTTGGACAGGTACATACATGTAACATGTTAATGTTCCTTAGTTCCTTTAAATTGTCATTAGTCTCCCATATCTTAATTTATCTTAGTTTGATCTGTCAGGGAACATATTTAACTTCCACAGCTCGCAGTTATGCCACCGATAACAATCTCCACGAAGGCGCAATAATTGGCAACTTCAATGGAGAATTCTGGGCTCTATTTGCACTCCATCAGGTCATCAAATTATATTTTCACTAAAGACATTGTTTTTTGTTTCTTTGAATGAAACTGTTTATTTTAGAAGTCAAAAAATTGATTTTCTTTTCTTTCTAATACATGTTTTGTAGGTTATTGGAAATCTTATTACATTTGCTATACTCAGAAATAACCAAGTATGTGGTGGTTAATCTTCACATTTTGCAAATATTCTTATAATCATCTTTTTCTTAATCCGATCTTGTTAGAAATTAAGAATTGTTGGTTTTTATCATACAGACAGGAAGCATCAAAGGCACAACCTTATTGTTTGTTGTATTCCTTTCTGTTATGACATTTGGTGCAATACTAATGTGCTTTCTTCGTAAAACGAGTAGCAATAAAACAAGAGAATACAAAAATTTAGGTACTGATATTGATGCAAGTGAATCATCATCCCTGAAGTCTCTATGTAGATCACTCAAGAGTTCATTCTCTGATGCAAATATGTTGTTGATCATACCTCTTATTGCATATTCAGGTCTACAAGCAGCATTTGTATGGTAATTTCTTATGAACCATAAAAGCATTTGTCTTAACAATCTATTATTAATAGTAATAATGGTTCTCTGAGTTTTGCTGGTGTCCATTATTTTTGTCTAGTTTGTACTATTCAGCTATGTACCATCAACATTTCATATTGAATGTGTGTCTAGTATCGTACACTACGTACGTGGTTACATTCAGTTACTTTTTTTTTCTTCTTCAAATTATTGTTATCGTTTACGTGTCAATCTTGTGTATGATGTATGTGTCAGTTCATCATAACTTTTTTATAGGGCGGAATTTACCAAGTATGTTGTAACTCCTGCAATTGGAGTTTCTGGTGTTGGTATTGTAATGGCCGCATATGGAGCTTTTGATGGAATAGTAAGTATGGAAATGCAGAATTGCAAAACCTTACAGTTTGTGGCAGTTCAAATCTTACTTGATTGCTTCATGCTTCTCTTTTAAAAAATTTGTTGACATTAATCATAATCATTTCTAAAGTCACGTGTACGATTGATTATCTTTTTTGGGCAGTATGAAACTTTTAATAACGACAATGTTTTTCTTCAAAAATAAAATAAAATAATGACAATGTATCAAATTTAAACTCTTAATTCCTAAAATATGCCAGTGTTCTCTGACTGCTGGTCGTCTCACGTCTGGTCTCAAATCTATAACGTCGATAGTTTCTGTCGGTGCTTTTGTTCAGGCGATTGTACTAATCTTACTTCTGCTAGATTTCAGGTCAGTAATATTCCTTTTGTAATGTTTGGTTTAAGTTTATGGATATCATATCATTTATTTTCCTTTGTATAATTTCATTTCACATATAGTATTCATTGCCACTCCTAATGCAGCATACCTAAAGGATTGCCTGGTACTTCATATATAATCTTTATGGCTGCTCTATTGGGCATTGGCGATGGAATTTTTGCAACCCAACTTAGTGTTTTGCTTGCAATGCTATTTAAGCATGACACGGTATACAAATGCTATTATTACTTTCTAAAACTCAAATCATGTCCAATTAACATCGACTTACATAGAGACATTATGATTTCGGCAAAAACTACACTTTAAAAACTTCGAAATAAGTGATTTCGTCAAACTCACGATAATTTCAAATATGCATTGAGCCATCTTTTATGTGAAGTTTATGTTACTTTGTGGTGTAGGAAGGGGCTTTTGCACAGTTGAAGATATGGCAAAGTGCTACGATTGCTATGGTGTTCTTTTTGGCACCTCACATCTCGTTCCATACATTCGTCGTGATCATGTTGGTTTTCCTATGCTTGTCGTTATGTAGTTTTCTATGGTTGACTTTCAAGGTGGGGAAAACACCATCATCCTTCACTAGTTAATGAATTTCAATGTTGCTACAAATTCAAACATGTTAGATTTTTATATGCATCTCTGCCTTCTTGCCTCAAATGAACACATGAAATTTCATGTACGTCTTTATCTTATGGTCGCATTTCACGTTGAATGAGGTGTCAAAATTGTCACAATTTTTGTACTATCTTCGTTCTTAAATATAAGTAAAAATTTGAATGTATTTGATCTAATTTTAGACTAATTACAATCCATTTGAGTTGGTTTGATGATATTGTTTTGGAATCTATGTATTCATATCAAAGTCTCAAATTTAATTATCTCGATATCAACTTCGATAGATTAGTTTGCCTTCTTAAAAAAATAAATTAATTACATTTGACTTATTTGACTTTTTGTTAATAGTTAAAACCGAAAAGAATGAGATATAGGTTAACATTTGGTTACTCTAAATTTTCTAAATTTTCTTAGTTGTAGTATTTAACCATTAATTATTAAATATAATGTAATTTTTAATATTTACTTATTTTGCCTTAAGGGTATTCTATCCATCAAAACTACATGCTGATGTTACTAAAGAATTATCCTAATTTATAAGACTCAGTTCTTACAAACATTTAAAATTATAAGTTTATGAACCTTGGTGTCAAAATAACCACTATATTCTGTTGTTTAAGATCATCTTTTGGATGAGTCAATTTAAACATTTTTTTATTTAACGAGAGGTATTGAGTTTGAACAAATTCTTTAAATATTAAGAAAAGATTGTATGATTCTGTTGTATGATTCTATCCAATTTGAGACACAAATCTCTTTAGTTGCAAGTCGTTGATACCCAATTTATTTTTATATACAATCATTCCGCCAATTGGCATTTAACATGTATGCACGTAGGATATTTAAAATTTTTAATTAAGGGTGAGGAGTAGCTCTTACTCTTGAGTCTAAATTAACAACAACTAACCAAACCAAACCCACCCATAAATCACGCCCAAAATTCCACACCACAAAACTTGGTCAACAAAGCCATCAATATGGCTATCAAAGTCGTGCTCCACTTAAATATCCATTGGTCCTTTTTGTATTCAATTTTCCATACCAAAATCACCAACACCCTCAAAAACTCAAAAGTAGTTAGATTAGGTAGTTTCGCACCTATTTCAGACCAGTTTTTAAAACATAAGTACACCACAAAAAACACCAACAACTAAACATTTTATTCATCTCCTCACGATGTCTTTATGCCTCTCTAACTTCTTCCGTTTACACTTCACAACACCATGGCCGATACTTACCTATGCAACCACTTGGATAGCGCTATTAACCTTAACGGTGGCAGTAGCGTCAATCGCGCCGCAGGTGACGTTTGTTTCAGCCATATCACCTTCCTCTTCGTTCTCTCAGAAGTGTAGAAATGATGGGTTCATTAGAATGCCATTGGATGTTCCTGGAGAGATTCTTTGTTTTCCTTCTCATTTGTTTGTGAAGTCTAAGCTTGATCTAATTGTTCCACCAATCTTTGCTGCGTTGATTGTAGCAGCTTCTACTTGCGTTGTGAGAGCTGTGGGATTGTTTGTGGGAGCATGATCTAACTCTTGAGACTTCGAATTCTTTTGACACAGAGAAAATGAAAGTGATTGAACATAACTCGCATGTATCATAATCTTGTTAGTGTGTGTCTAACACACTTTTTATCAAAACAATATGTCTTCCATCTCGTTGCTACATGTGTTAGTCTTAGTGAGCCTCTGAATCCAATTCACTGGAATTTTGTTGTAGAATTAATGAAACATTCTAATTTTCGCTAAACTCGTTGATTATGTCAACATGGTATCATTGGCCTTTGTAAATCCAATCAATGAAATTTATGTAGTATTGTAAACAGATTACAAAATTATAAAGTAGTTTTCGAAGTTCTCATTGCTGAAATCCCTCTTTTATGTGTTCTTTTCACGTTGAACTATTCCATTGCTGCCATTCTCGTTTGTATACTAACATAAACCTTTGGGGTTGAGTTGGTAAACATTGACTGTAGACTTACGAGTGTTCTTCTATCTGAATCTTAGTTTGAATTTTCAAGTTGTTGACTTTAATTAGACCCCTTAATAGTGAGATTGGTCCTCGAATTAGTCTAGCCTTAAATCAATTCCTAAGTTTTATAAAAGAAATGCTATACTAATAGTAAAATAAATATGATCAGAAATTCCACATCACAATAACACACGTGTTTGGAAACATCCTCATAGAACAATGACTTTAACCGTAAGTAAACGGGCAGCATAATATATAACACAGTATGACATACAATAATAAGGTATGATAAAGTGGTGAACCAAACAGCAAGTGTGGCCAATCAAGCTTTTGAAATTGAATTGATCAATTTGTTGCTGAAATCCCAAAGTTTCTTTGCTAACTGTTTATTTTTTGCATATGCACTTGGCTTGAATTCATTGCAATCCACAAAGTACTTCCCTGTTACACCTTTCACGTTTGGGTGGAGTGCAACATAACATGTCGTGGCAGCTCCCTGCAAAATAAAAGCACCCAAAAAAGGACCTATCAAATGGGTTTTTGGACCCCCTATCAAATGTGACACTTAGCATCAGTGTAGGAATCCTAAAAGGATTAAGTTAGATAAAATGCCTGTGGGACGTTCTTCCAAATGTAAAAGCTGAAGATCTTCAAGAAGTCTGCATAAACAATGGAGTATATAAATCAATCTTATCCAATATAAATTCAAATGTAGATTATAAACTAAAAACATTGAGGATTAATGGATTAAATTGAAGTCAATTCCAATTTTATAAACAAATCAAACTAGTTCAATACATACACGAATACATACATAACTTTTTTTATGAATTCATTTAGCAATCCTATTTATATATTTTTAATACATCAATAAATTATCTCTTTAAGAAAAACATATATACAATTATCATATAACTTATGTTTATTTATTATAAAAAGTAGCATCTCTGTGTCAAGATAAATATTTTAGTGAGCATTAGGAAAAAAAAAAATAGTAAACATGTATGATATATAAGGTTAAGTTGGTGACTAGTGTGTGTGAGTTAAAGAGTAAAGTGATCAAGAGGGAGAGGATTTGATTCCATCCACAACAAGATACCACTAACTACACTAGCATTTGTTATTTAAAAAGCAGATATCAGTGAGCATTTTAGACGGTGAAGAAAAAAAAATCTTAATTTTGTCAGACCACAAATTATCATTGACTAATAAACACACAAAATCTAATTTAATCCAATGCAATTGGATTAGATTTAACTTACATTTGGAGCCACATTACTTAACACAAAGTATATATCATTGTGGATGGAATCATTTGGAGCCACATTACTTAGACAAAAGGTAACTAATAATAGCAATGTTATATTTGTCTTTTGTGGTTAAGGAGAATTAACATACGCATTGTGTAAGAAGAGTATCTCATAAGAGGAGTCATTATCACTCCTGGGTGGACAGAGTTGGCTGTGATGTTCACTCCCTCTTCCTGTTGACAAATATGACACACCAAAATCCAAATTAATATACATGCTCCATAACTCTAGTCCACTAATTAGGATATGATTGGTATTATCACTAGAGGGTCCTTCTTTTCCCAAATTTGCTAATAATTTCGTAAAATAAAAAACTAATAATAATCACAAGTTGTGATTATGATATCCCTATCTCTCATTTATATACTTATGCTATAAATAATATAAGGTCAAAGAAGCACTAGTTGGGTTACCTGCAGGCGACGAGAGAGTTCATTTGCATGTAATATGTTGGCTAACTTGGACTGTCCATAGGCCTTCTTGCTAGAATAACTAAAAAGGTTATAGCAATTAGCAACACAAAAATTTAATAAATTGCAGTGTTCTTCACAACCATATGAAGCAAGAAATTAACTTTAGTCAATTAGAATCAAAGCAAAAATACCCTTTTTTATCATTGATCTTCTCAAATCTAATCCCCTTTCTGCAGTAAGTGTATCTATGAGCAATTGATGATAGATTTACGATCCTTCCCTCTATTCCAGTTGCTTTTGCAGTTTGTTTCATTTTGTCAAGAAGAAGATTTGTCAAGAGGAAATGGCCTATGAATTTAAAAATAGATTAGATAGAGGTAACAATTAAGTAATAGGTTACAAAACTAAACTTACTATACAAGACGGTCCATGAACACCCACTTTATACACCAGCACAACACCTGGTTAATCACATTTAAAAACGTGGTTAATTCAGGTGAATATGTAGTTAGTTCAATTCACTATCAAAATTGCGGTTAATTGAAGTAGTTTAATGAACCACAATTTTCAACGTGAATTGAATTAACCATCTATTCAACTGAATTAATCATATTTTTACATGTCATTAACTAGATGTCGTAAATGTAAAAAAAATGGGTGTCCATGTCCATAGAACATTTTTTAACACAATAATGTCGTGAATGATAAATGAGATATTACCAAGATGGTTTGTTGCAAATTGCATCTCAATTCCCTCCTCTGAGAGCTTGAAGGGGCAGAACATTATTCCAGCATTGTTTCTGACATTCAAAGCCAATATTTCAATCCAAAACTGTAATGTCCAATTCAAATGTAACGTACCAAAACATTGAAATATATTCAGTTAGATGTGGTTAATGTATAATTGATGAATAAATCAATAACTGATATGATATTACATTTTGTCAAAAAAAAAAAAAACTGATATGATATTACATTTACATGCGCACAAATTTAAGGGTGTGTTTGAAATTGATTTTTTTATTTTTAGGGAAATTGAAATTGAGGGTGTTTTTGAAATTGAAATATCAACTATTGATTTATTTATTTTTGTAAAGTTGCCTAGTATTTAGAAATTCATTTGAATAAGTGGAGAATTCTTTGTTTGAACTTCGACATATTAAAATGCATTTTTTCTATACCATTGAATTATGCTCATGCGAATACTATTGATTTTCTCATTAATAGTTGAGGTTATATATTTTATTTTATACTCATCTTAGATAGATAAATTCATGGTTTGAAATAAATAAAATAGTTGTTTACGAAAAAAAAAAAAGTTATAGAAACAAACATTAAAATGTTGAGAGGAAGATCAAGAGCAATGAAGTTGTCCACGAATGATCGGACAGACTTTGTTGAGCATAGGTCAAGTTTCATTATGTCCACTCGTGCAGATTTGTTCTCCTTTGTTATTTGTTGTTTGGCTTTCTCTGCAGATTCAATGTTTCTTGCAGCAACGATAACATGGACCTTCCTAAGAGCCAACACTCTTGTTGTCTCCAACCCTATACCACTTGCTCCTCCTGCATTAATTATGTTTTTTTTCAGTACTTAGTAAAACAAAACAATACAAAGTGTTGGGACTCATACGAGAGCCTTAAAACATCTGAGTGAGTTATCGCATTAAATTAGGCAATCATTCAAGTGAATTGGACACATATGTTTTCTTTAAAACAATAGACATATATATATATATATATATATATATATATATATATATATATTATGAATTTTCTCATTTATATGTAGTCCAACGCCTATTTTTTTATATCTAAAGTGGAACTTCTAACTCACTAGCAAACATAAAAGTAGCATGTTGTGCCTATGGCATAGATTGAAGTAGCCAAGAACAAACATGGGTTGATGAAGACATTTGTAAAATTGATTCATTTAAAATTGAGATCGAAGTGATTAACATTTGATGTTTTTGCTTGAAAAAAAAGTTTGTAGCAAAACATCGTGTACGATTTTTTTGAAGGAGCATCGTGTACAATTATCAACCTAAAATCACCATTTTCTCCATTCGATTGTAAATATGGCATTTAGTCATTTCATATGGATTAAAAAAAAATTAAAAATGAAAAAACATAAAATACTCTCTTTAGTTCAGGCTAAATACATCATTTTTTATTGATTCATTTGTCTTTTATTATAAAAAAATATATAATATAAAAAAGAGTGGTAGTTTTAGTAATTTACTCTTATTAACTAATTGTGTGGTCTTTTCTTTTAGAGAACTAATTGTGTGGTCTTTTCTTTTAGAGAACTAATTGTGTGATCTTGTTGCAATAAATACAAAGTTGATAGTGCACAAGTTCTAACTCAGCTGATAAAAATGTCAAAATTACAAGGTCAGACACTACACTGAAGTTGCGATTCAAATCCAACCTCTCTACATATTTATGTGAGTTCTAATAGTTATTTATCATTTCTTCTGTCTATCAAACAAAATACAAATATAAAGTCGATAAATAATAATTTGGAAATGCTATATTCGCATACAACACTTGTTCTAGCGGTAAATGGCAACTTTAATTGCTTATCGAACGACACTTGGACAAAAATAAAGTTATGTAAATAAAAAACCTCAAATCAAACAATTAATTTTCCAAATTCTTAGTACAGTACTACTATCTATTTTTTTGTTTCGTGTCACATGTGAGCATATCTTTCCTATACGACATGCTCAAACTTGTGTCAAATATATCTTGTGTTGTCTTTGTCTTGCATTTGGGACTACAAGGTGGGGCGCATTGTAACAATACTACAAAGTGTAAGTATTGTACATCATAAAGGCGATTGATTATTCTTTGAGACATCCAAATTTTTATATTTTTCTGCTCTTTCCTAATAACTCTATTTTTCTTTTAAAGAAAAAAATAAAATATTAGTCTCAAAAACATCTATAATGGTATGATAAGAAAAAAAATAAAGATGAATAAAATGTTGAATATGGTATCAAAAACTTAAGAGTGTTAAAATATAGACCCTCATATGTAAAACTACTTTTCTTTCCTTTGAAAAAAAAAGTCTTGCCATACTAAACTTTTCTTGTTGTGGTGACCAAAGTCTTGACCAAACAAGTAATATACGTAGTATGATAATGATCTTCTAAAATTTTATCAATTTAGATCTGGTTTAATAATCTTCAAATATAAGTGAGATCTAAAACAAATTTTATTATATATGATATTTTTGTCTTCACATGAAGACTTTCATTTATAAAATTTAATGAAAAATAATTTTTTTCTAATAGACCTAAAATGAGGGTTTTAACGGTGTTACCCTTGAATCGGCCTTGAATTTAATAGGGAATTTTTAGGTGAAGCATTCTTAAAAATATACAATAACATTTTTCAACATCTCAAATATTCAAATATTCATTTGGTACCTCATTTTATATTTATCTCTCGTCTTATCATATCATTAATCTATCACATTTATTATACCACTTTTTTTATGTTTTTCTCTTCAAGGTTGAGATATATATACCTATTGAGATGTCCATTCAACATTATTCAAATCTAATATATCACCCTTTGTACTACTCCATGAAAAGACTAAAACCAAATTAAAATGATTTGTGGACATCCAAACACCCTATAAATGTCTCGAGAGAGTGATGAAAAGAAAGAAGAAGAAAAAAATAGTGACCAATAACTTTGAAATGAAAGAAGAAAATGATTTATACTAACTTCAGAATTCACAACAACAAAAAATTGCTCAAAATACGTTAATATGGTCATGTAATAAATTTTAAAATATGCATAAACTTACTATAGATATGGTTGACCAAAAAGATTATGTGGTTGGCCAAAAAAACTTACTACAGATATATTGAATCATTTCTTACATTTGAGCCCTATTTAATTGATAGCATGTATAAGGTGTAATGAACATGCATAAATTCAAATGATGAAAATGATCTATATGGAGATTCAAATTTGTAACACTACCTGTGATAATTGCGGTAAGGTTGCTAGCATCAATTCCCTCAGTAACCTGCTCTGCAGTTGAAGCTGATCCAAACCCACTTGGACCAGCCATGCCTGTTATCAAAGATATTACACCCACCATTGTTCAACTTAGCCTTTCCTTTCTGAGTTGTGACACACAGAGTAGCCACTATATATGAATAAGAATATATATAGTATATTTGAGAAATTAGAAAGAAAACAAAAAAGGTTAGAATAGGATAGATTTGAGGTGGGGGCGTAGGAAGGTATAAGCGGTAGTGTATGGGACCAAGTCCTTAATTGAGGTAAGTAATGAAAGGAAAACATAAATGTACTTGATTGAGGTAAGTATGAAGAAAGGTTAAACATAAATTTTAGCAGTTTTAGGAGGTTGAGCTATTGAAGGTTGCCAGGTTGTAAATTTCCTTTAGCTCCAATTTGGATCATGTACAGTACTGCGGAGTTAATGCACAACCCATAAACCCATGCATTGAATTAATTTCATTATCCAAAATTAGACTTGGCAAAAAGATGAAATATTTGAAATATTTTTTTATGAGAAGTTAGTTAAATCAAATTCTCATTAAATAATTAAAAACTTATATCAAAACGATGAAACACTTTAAAAATCATTTTTTTAAAAAAAGTTTTAAGAAATGGGCCCTAAATGCGGCTACCTATCTTAACCGAAATTCAAACCTCAATCTACAATATTGTGGAAATCTAACCATTTATTTATACCTAACCTCCTTCTTTTTATTTTTATTATAAAAAAAAATTATTTATTTAATTGTATTTTGTTCACGACGGTGGACATGAAGAAATGTAGAGGAGGAAGAAGAATTAAGGAGAACAGAACTTGTTTAGGGAACAAGAGTTTTTTTTTTAAGATGGAATGAATTTATATAATAATCATATTATCTAGCACCTCGACTCAAGCTCACAATGTACTAATAGGGAGTATTGAGAGTTTGTCAATCAAGAAACAAAAAAATGTTAAATAGAATGTGTCTTTGTGAAGAAATCGTCAATCTGCAAAGCAAGCAAGACATAATATACAAATTGTAGTGTTATTGTTCCTTGCTGAAGATGATGACAAGTGAAGTGTTGATCAATCTGCAAGGCAGGATAGACAAATTGTAGTGTTATTGTTCCTTGCTGAAAATGATGACAAGTGAAGTGTTAATCAATCTCAATGCGCTTGGTGTGTTCGTGAAGTCTCGGAGGAATTTGAGTAACAATCTTGTTGTTGCAGTGCAACAAAGTTGGTTCAAAAAGAGAGACACTCTGCAAGATAGTATCGAGCACAATCAAGTTATTCTAGTAGTAGTGGATGTCATAACACGATACTCGACTTATGTAGATAAACAATATATAATATAATCTCTCCTTTTGTTTCAAAAGATAAGATAGCCTCCAAGAAAGACACACATGCCTGTGGTAGACTTGCAATATGTGGAACCATTCTCATAATCAGCGTCAAAATAAGCATATGACTCCAATGAAGAGGGTGAACGAAAGAGAATGCTCTGAAATTGGATTCCCCGGAGATAACGAAGATGTGAAAAAAAAAGTATTATAGTGGAGAAATAACAAATTTACTGACAATATGAATGACATCAGAAATATCAGATATGGTAATTGTATGATACACCAACTTTTCAACCAAAGTGTGATACAAATTGGGACATGGTAGAAGAATAACATCAAAGGGATCATATTTCACATTCAACTCAAGTAAACTATATGTTGCTTTAGTGTCAGAAAAACGAGCATGTTCAATAATATCAGTAATGTACTTAAATTTAAAGAAAAGATAGCCTCTGGGAGAGTAGGCAACTTTGATCCCTAAGAAGTAGTGAACATTGTCTAAGTCATTCATCTTTAAATGCTTGACCGACAGTAATTTCAACTCATTGATTGCACTAACACCACCACATGTAATAATCATATCAACAACATATATGAAAAGTATAATGCGGTCATGGAAAGTGGTCCCCGAAAAACAAGGCAAAAACATGAGCATTAGAGCAAAAACAAAGATACGTGACCACCATAAAGAATTTTTCATACCACTCTTAATAAATTTGCTTAAGATTATAGCAAGCCCTTTTAAACTTCTACATGTACGTGCACAGTTTCTAGATTGCTAGCTTTCTTTGTTGTTTGATCTCATTTGTATCCTTATAGTCTTGAATATAGATGTCAAATGGGCTGACCCAGACTGGTCCGACCCTGAAGGCACGACCACATAAATGGGTTGACCCGATCAAACCCATTTTTAATTGGGCCATGTGTTCTAGAGTCTGGCCTGATCCCTGTGAGCCATGGCTGGTCCGATTTATTTTAATTTTTATTTATTTATTTATTTATTAAGTATTTTTTTATGTACTTTTTTTTATATATTGACTGCTTACAACTATCTTTTTGCCAAAATTTGATTGGATGGACATAGAAGTGTAAATGATTTATATATTAACAACGAAGATTAATTAAAATCTATATTTATTCCTTCAATTGAATCAAATTAACAATTATAAAATTTTGAATGTCGTTCTAAATTGATTGTATAGATATCATTGCTCTTTTTTTTTAAAAAAAACAATCTTTTTTCTCACTTATTTTCACACCTATAAATATCCAATTGTATCGCTTTTTTCATGTTAACATTCATTTTCATCTATTTCTTTCTAGAGCTAAGAAAGTCCATTGTTTTGTCTTATTCACGAGTTATGAATTGTGAAGTTGACAAACAATAGCTAAATTGTTTCTTAGGAAGAGGTTTCTATTGGGTTTTAAATAATCTTAAAATAAAAAAATATTTTTAGGAATGGGTTGGTTCACCTTAAAATAAAACATGTTTTTCATTTTATCACCTCAGTTATATTTTTGAAAAATTATTTAATCATTTTTTATCACCCTATTGATGTCCTTCAAAATAATTACTAATTATTTATCCGCGCAGTTCATTCAACAACGGGTCCATAGCTCAGTGGTAGAGCATTTGACTGCAGATCAAGAGGTCACCGGTTCGAACCCGGTTGGGCCCTTTTTATTTATTTATTTTTCTTGTTTTGTCCTCTCTCTCGAAATTAAGTTCATCTAATTAACGATTAGCGATCATACTACAGAGCCAAATTAACACATTTGACAATTAATGATAGCCGAGCTGAATCTTGGTGGCTTGACAGTAGTTGATTGATACTAAGTGGGAAGTACTGCCCACCAGACAAAGAGTTCACCAAATAAATTTCCCATAAGCCATAACTTCGTATTTTCGTATGAGTATAGTTGTTGTCAATTTCCTTTCAACTAGCCAATGCAGTTGTGGGTCTTCTCGACCTCATTTACACGACATGTCACATGAGGCATTCAAACAAGGGTTGTATTAACGAATGATTTAGATGTTGTTTAAGGAATCTATCGTAAGAGATTTTATTTTGAAAATATAAGTCAAATACATATAAAAATAATAATCACATGACTTTTTTACGTAGAAGTTGCAATTCGACGGAATACTAGTCGAAGAAGGACAAAAAAATAAAATAAAATGTGTACGTCAACTTTCAACATACGATCCATTCAGGATAGTTCAACAAGTTAATTATTAATCTCATAATTTGTTAGTGAAATTATGGTTATTTATTTTTGGAAAAATACTAATATGCACGACAAATTTTTTCTATAAATTTGCACGAAGGTCATTTGATCTGGTTCTCTTAATAATCTTTTGGAAGCAAAATGACCCATTAAATTAATGATGCACTTTTCCAAAAAGAAATCAAAAATTAAGTATCATGCGGTGGTGAATTGTGCATCTCCAAATCATATACTAAGTATGTTTTGCTTGTCTAATACTATCAGTATTTATCTTCTTTTTTTGACTAAAGATAGTATTTATCTTATCTTATTTTATTGCTATAATGCTTTAGAATTTGTATCATAATTAATAAAAAGGTTTGTAGGCCGTTGCTGTGGAGTATTTAGTGTTTAGACATGTTTGTTTTTACAAAGCAAATTCCATGTTAATTATTGTCGTGCTTGTCGTGTGGGAAGAATGTCGTGTTGTCTAGCACGGCTCTTTATTTTTCATTCTTTGTAAATAAAAGCTCTTGTAAAAAAATGGCGAAATATAAAAAAATTAAATTAAATTAGTTTTTACTCGCTATAGATATAGTCAATTTCTTCAAAAATCCATTCAAAAGTTTGTTTAAACATAATAGAGACTAAAACTAAATGCCAAAGAATTTTATAAGGACTAAAACATATCAGTTTATTATGGAAACTAAAAACGAAATTGTCTGTGCTTATAGAAAATAAAAACTTATTTAACCATTTAAATTTTGAAGTCTACTCATAGTAAAAAACAAACTCAAAATTTTCAAAACTTTTTTCAACAATAAACTTTTCAAAATTTTAAGTATACCTTCCATCATCTTTTAAATTCTCTTTTAATTTTCGTAATTTTAGTTAAAAGTACTTTGTCTTTTCAATCAATTCATCATTCAAAGCAATATCTTTAAATTCATGTATATTTCTTTTAAATCTTATTTTCAAGTCATTCCTTTTTAAGCAATATAATTTACATTTTGAGTCATTTAGTCTTTTAAATTTACCTCAAAGTTATTTACATTTCATTGCCATTTCAATTCAAGTTAGTTAATTCCACAACAATTTTGACCTAAACCATTTATTAGCCAATTTTAACCTTAAACCCCAGATTTAATTTAGTGACATTTTTGAAGTCAACCTTCAATTTGCGAATCTACGTATTGACTTGTCTTGTTCGGACTCTCATAATCACACTAATTAAACATTTATTTTTATTTTGAATTTTAAATTGGCTCTTTTTGGAAGAAAAAAAAATACCACGGTACATGCTAACATATGTACACAAATTAAACTTTAAAAAACAAGGCTCATATTAGAGACTAGATACATTGAATGATTATTGTAGTTAATTCTTACACAATCAAAAATGATAATGATTATTTAACCAACGATTGTTTCGAATAAAATTATCTACAATGAAGTAAATTTTTAGAAACGATGCATGTTTTTTTAATTACATCAAGACAAACATGCTTGCTTCAAAAATAATTATGTATTTGAAATGAATTTATATTTTTTTAATAAAAATAAATAAGTCTATCAATGGTTTTCTTTTTTAAAAAGGTCAATCAATGTTATTCTCACAAAACTCTTTTACCTCAAATATAAAATTTGGGCCAGCCAATGTATGTTGACTCATCTAATAAGAAGTTGATTTATATAGAAAGATAAGGATGTGAATTCAATGGTCCGTAAATTACAAATTTACACATGATAATAGGAAATCCATATAAGAATGACGTTGGTATGTAATATATGACGACCCAATTTACTTTAAAATAGTTGGGATAAAAGTTAAATTTTTTTTGTCAGATAACTTAGTGGATAGAATTCACCTTTTTTAAAGTGAATAAACGGGATGTATGAGGTTCAAACCTCGGAACAAAAGTTAAACTTTTTATTGTTAATAAACAATTAACAACGTATGATTGTTTTTACACTTGTTATTTTCTAAAAATGAAAAAATGTGAGAAACAAAGAAGTAGGAACACAGAGGATCCAAGTCAGCAAGCAATAACCCCCTTTCATTCTAACGGTGTCGGTGATTCAATCACCTCTCTTTCCCATTCTCATTCCCAAAACACAAAAACTCATTCGCATTTTTTTTTTCTTTCTTCAATCAATTACTCATTTAAAACCAAATCCACCGCATCATGGCGGCGTCACGGCGGCTCCGTGAACTTCAATCCGAACCTTCAAACAAGATCTGCGTCGACTGTTCCCAAAAGAATCCACAATGGGCCTCCGTTTCTTACGGCGTTTTCATGTGTCTCGAATGCTCCGGCAAACACCGTGGCCTCGGCGTTCACATCTCCTTCGTCCGATCCGTTACAATGGATTCATGGTCCGATCTCCAAATCAAGAAAATGGAAGCTGGCGGTAACCGCAACCTCAACACGTTCCTTTCTCAATACGGAATCTCTAAGGAAACTGATATCGTCACCAAGTATAATTCAAACGCTGCTTCGATCTACCGCGATCGTATTCAAGCGATCGCGGAAGGTCGTTCGTGGCGTGATCCGCCTGTTGTTAAGGAGAATGCTAGCACTCGTGCTGGTAAAGGAAAGCCTCCTTTGGCTGCTTCTTCGAATGGTGGTGGTTGGGATGATAATTGGGATAATGATGATGGTGATAGTTATGGTTATGGATCGCGTGGTGGTGGTGATATTAGGAGGAATCAGAGTACTGGTGATGTAATTGGATTCGTTGGAAGTGGTGTTACACCGTCGTCGAGGTCGAAATCAACTGAGGATATTTACACGAGGACACAATTGGAGGCTTCTGCTGCGAATAAGGAAGGTTTTTTTGCGAAGAAGATGGCGGAGAATGAATCGAGACCAGAGGGGCTTCCTCCGTCTCAGGGTGGGAAGTATGTTGGATTTGGATCTAGTCCTGGGCCTGCTCAGAGGATTTCTCCTCAGAATGATTATTTGTCTGTTGTTTCTGAGGTTATAATTTGAATCATGTTTTTTTTTTCTTCTGTGTTTTATGGGAAATGGTTTATTGTTTGTTGAGAATTGAGATATGTTTCTGTGTTTTGTTTGTTTTTAGGGAATTGGCAAATTGTCGATGGTTGCTCAATCTGCTACTAAAGAGATCACTGCCAAGGTAATTTGCATAATTAATGTATTCTTTGTGAATTGTGATCCTATTTTTTCTATAAAAACTGTGACATGTTTTGTGTTATTTGTTTAGCTTGTCTCTAATTTGAATTTATACATATTGGCAAGGTTTTACAAATCGAGAGTTTACCACAACTCGTTTTGCCTAGGTAAACTCGACTCGAGAACTCGTACGAGTTTACCTAAAATTAAAATTAAATTAAATTTATTATTTACATGACATATGTAAACTAATATAATATTGTTAATAGTCCAATATTACAAAATATGACTAAATTATAAAGGTTTTTAACCACCATAATAAAGCATTATGTTCAACTAAACTTGCAAAATAAGTCTTAACCATCCAAAAAGGCAAGTTTCACAAGTTCCTAAATTTGTTAATAATATACAAAAAAAAAAAATTAGACTTACTATTTCCGATTTTACTCGAGTTTACCCGATTTTACCCGAGTTTGACTGAGTTAACTCGAGTTAAACTCGTCAAACATTCCAATTTCACCAGAAATCGAGTTTACCTCCGAGTTGACACGGTTTTGGTACCTAAAAACGTAAACTTGGTAAACTAGGCGAGTTAACACTCGATTTGTGGAGCATTGCATATTGGTAAACCCCGGTAGGTATGTAAAGTCTGATGTATGAATACGTTCAACGGTTCTGTTAGAGATTGAACCCGGGCAATCCCGATCGTTTCACTCTGAACTGAAGCTCATTAATAACGTAAGAGCAACACATGTTTTGGATATATTTTACCTTGCAGCATTTTGCTGTTAATGTTAAGGTCTATTACAGTTTAACATAGTTTATCTTTGAAGAAAGACCCTCTCTTATTTCTGTATTGTTCAACTAATTGGCGTATGAAGTGTGTCATGCGTGAATAAATTATTTAATGGAATGTAAAATTTCTATGCCCACTGCAAGTTTTTTCTTGATTTTGAGGATAGAGAACACTGAGGAACAAAGGCTTCCTCCGTTTATATTTAAGGAGAGCATAAATCAATTCCCAAACTCTTTAAGGTGGATATTTTTGCAAGTCCTTTGGCATTCTTATTGGTAATTGAATTTTATGTTTATGTTCGGTAACATATTTTGTAACACGTTTTAAGTTGTGAGATTAAATTATGTTAGCTTCTTGAGAAAGGACCTGCAGCATGCTTCTGAAAGTTGAATACATATTTTATTAAAAACATGATTTTATTCTTATATTTACGACATATATGAAATAAAATCCTTTCCAGTTGTCACCTTTCTACCCCTTTTTTTTTTTTTTTTTTTTTTTAACTATGACTGAAAAGCAAGGATAGATTTGTCGCTAAAATACAAAATTTCCACAAATTCCCACCATCTTTACTGTTGAGCAGTTTTTTTTTTTTTTTTTTAAAGTTATTACTATTTATATATGGCTGTTTTGACTTGGTTTATAGTTGCACCGTGTTTTAGATTTGAAAATGGAAAACTGTGTTGCCTAATATGATTTGTCTGCTAGTCTGGTCAATTGCTGGGTTTTGGCTATTTGATGCCTGCTGCTGCTGTTGGTTCTAGTAAATTTAGAACCATAATTAGAGCCTTGTTTGAGGTGAACTAGGGATGAAATTTGTGGTGATAACTAAGATTTGACTGAATGGAAATTGGACTTAAGGAATGTATGTGGAATGCTAAGGTCTGTGATTGGGTGTCAGATTTGCTAAATGGTAATTAGATGTGCGTTGTTGGAAATGATAAATGTCACTTTCCGCCTTGCCATTTAGCTTCCTGAAATCTTATTTTGTTGAGGGTTTTCACTTCTCACACTATCATTCGACGTTATTTTTGTTCAGAGATGGATTAAGAAAATTTGGAGCTTTTAGGCATATCTTTTTTGGCAAAGGAATTGGGCATATTTTGAAATCTCATTCTACCGTATTTCTCCGTTCATATGGAATTTCAATGCTTATCACGCTTCTTCTAGCAGTTATTCTTTGCCTGATTGACTATATTTTTCCTTTCAGGTAAAGGACGGTGGTTATGATCACAAGGTCAATGAAACTGTCAATATTGTCACTCAGAAGACATCGGAGATTGGACAAAGGACATGGGGTATAATGAAAGGGGTCATGGCGTTGGCCTCTCAAAAGGTTGAGGAGTTCACCAAAGATTACCCGAATGGGAATTCTGATAACTGGCCACGAAATGAAAATGATAGACGTGATTTCAATCAAGAGAATAAAGGCTGGAATTCTTCTACTTCTACCAGAGAAGGACAACCTTCATCAGGTGGACAAACTAATACTTATCACTCAAACTCTTGGGATGATTGGGACAACCAAGATACAAGGAAGGAAGTACCAGCCAAAGGGTCAGCTCCTCCTAACAATAACGATGATTGGGCTGGTTGGGATGATGGCAAAGATGATGACGATGAATTTGATGATAAATCTTTTGGTCATAATGGGACGTCAGGTTCTGGCTGGACAGGAGGAGGCTTTCACTAAGGTTTGTAAACTATGCAATGCTGAACTTAGACAAAAGAAAAAGAAATAATAATAAAAAATAACACTTTTTCCACCAGGGAGGACACGGAAATCATACTATCAGTGCCATCAGGACAGTTTAGTTTTAATTTAACAGTCAACTTTGATTCAATTAGTTTGGATTAAAGCAAATTTTATTTCTGATTTTAGGGGAGCAGTAAGTAGAAATTGAAATTTACATTAAATATAACCGATCTATAGAATGTTATATATAATCTTGCTAGTCAATTGCTACTACAAGTCGTAGTTTGTTTCATATTCATAACTGAAATAGAATCTACATAATGATACTATTCGATGTCGCAAATTTGTTTAGTTTACATATTCTTTGATAAAGAATATGTAAAAGAGATGATGTAGGATAAAATAGTATTACAAACAACGAATAAAAATACAAGATAAAGGAATAAGTAAGACACAAAAACACGTTTAAAACTAATCCTGAACTAATTAACTTATAAATACATTTATATAATAATATGTCATTTAGGGAATAATGTTACGGAAAAATCAAACTGGTTAGCTAGTTTCAAAAGCAAGTCCACTGATTTTTCCATGTTGTCTTCTTTTGGTTATTGTGTTTTATTTTGATTTTTAATTTTGTTCTACCTTTCATATTTAGTACCCAACTTTCTGCTAAATTGTGTCTTGATTTATTCTTGAATCAGGTTTGGCTCTATCTTTTTTTAGTGTCAAATTTTTGTCGTAATTGACAAAAATATGGTTTTAGATTGGTGGCATACATGCCAAGCAGGGTTGGCATTTCACATGAAGAACGTGACCAGACTGTCAACTATAGTTTTGTTAGCCACTAGTAAAATCAGCCTCCATATGTGCAGGAAGAATTGATTCTTTGAGGTTTTTGTATTGTCTGTAAGTCTTTTTTTAATCGTTCCCCATCCTTCCTTCCCTAATGTAATATTTTTTTTGCTGTCATTTTTTGGGATCTTCTGTATGGTTGGAAACAAAGATTTCCATTAAAAGTTCCAAAGCAAAGGGGGCACATTGCCCAATTTTATTATTACCGGACGTGTGATGAACATTTTGTGACATGAAAAATTAATGATTATTTTGAATCTATTAGCTTTGCCTTATTTGTAGTTTTTGGTGCTCGCTATATTAAGCGCATGGTTCTAGCATCCTTATTTCCCATAATTTGTTGTTGTCTTTCGTGTCAATCGCTATTCACTGTCATGGGTAGCAAGATTCAATTTTGCGGCATCTGTCTAATGCTGAACCATTGAGACAGACCTAAAATATTTCCATCACACCATTTCCCTTTTAATTTATGATAAGAAAAAGGTACAAGATAATGATTGGTCTGCAGTTAATGCCATTTGAACTACTTATTTATAAATAGATATTCTTAATTATAGATTTCACCCGTAAGTAGGGCGGTTTTGTACGTAACAACTGAAAGTTATAGCTTTATCTTATTGGTTTTACATATGTTTTGCTAAACTATTGTATTCTTAGATACCCTTGGGGGAATGAGCTCTCTATGGACGACTTTGCATATATCGAAGTATTAAACACAGTAGTCGATATAGATTCATGAAATCACAAAATACAGTACCCAATATTTGGATTTATTTATTTTACATAATTTTGTTTTATGCGGATACATATTTAATATATAATTTAATATATAATATTACGCGGATGATTCTGGGATAGTTTTGATCACAATACTCGGTGTCCTTGATGTTTTGAGACTTGTTTCACTTGAATTTATCAAGTGTTGGTCTTGTATAACGAGCACTGAACTAGTAATGCCCTGACCTGAAGAAGTTAACAGGTCTCCAATAGGTCCCAACTCAGCATGCTCTAGACGAGAATCCTTTATGTCAATCATCCCAGTTGAATCAAGAAGCTGATGTCCCTTCCCCACAATTACAAGTTCGTACTCTTTAACTCTACCAATTGCTAACACCTCATTTGCTATGTTGACAGTGTCATTTTCAATATACTCCACTGCTCCAAGCCATTTAGTTTTGAATTCATTTAGTGCCACTTCATCCAACTCCTGTTAATGACATTCAAATTTATGAGAATTGTTGTTTGCATTCAATTATAGCCATTCATATCATATCATAGTTTCTAGTTTTTGACTGAAGTATCTAAGTTAAAAACTACAAATGAAAATACCTTCTCATTTTCTATATTGTTAGCGGACGCTGATGTTGATGTGTTGTAGCTCTGTTCTTTATCCCTGAAAGTACCTTTGTGCAAATTGAATCTCACAACAGACAATTTAATTGCTGGATGTTCTGCCATTCTGCTTCCCAACTCTAAAACCTTTCTATCATCTGGTCCTCCAACAAAAATTATGCACACTTTTTTCCCTAGAGTAGCACTGGTTTCGACCCTTTGTTCATACCTTTTTCCAACGCCACGATTAACAAGTACTGCAACAGAGCATGGTGCACTCTGAAGCACCCTTTGATTTACTTCCCTCCATCTGTGCCCTATGTCTTCTATTGTTTCTTCATCTTCTCCTCTCCACCTTTTATGAAAAGGTAATATGATCATTGCCACACCTTTCTCTACTGCAATATGACATATGTCTTCGTGGATTGTAGACAATGATGAGATGGATGTTAAATGATGCACTGTAACCTGACCCACTTGACCACAAGCATGGAATGCCTCCTGCATGGTTCCTTTTTGACACCGATTGATGAATGGAAACCCACTCTTTCTGCTGCTTCGAACCATCGAGATGGAGGATGAGCTATCCGTGAGTTCAGTAAGTTGCATCACGTAAAGTTTGATCTTACTAGACTTGTTGGTTGCTCTAACTGATTCAACGGAGTTGATTAGTGAAGGAATGTTTCCAGTTCCGTGGATGCAAGCGAGAATGCGAAGCTTCTCTTGTTTGTCTGTCAGAGGTGGAGGGTTTCCGGATCGTCGTTGACGAGAGGGTTTGTATATGGCCACAACTGCCGGAGTTGTAACGAAGGTAGTGAAGATAGCCATGAGAACTAGGATGGTGAACATCTCGTCGTTAAGTACCTGCTTATCCATTTAGTAGTGCAGTTAAACACAACCGTTTATGATTACTGAGTAGAAAACCCAAGTAAATGATTTTCAGTCTTCATTTCTTGATTGGTGGGTGAATAATACAAAGAAAATTGGTGGATTTAAAATTGTCTGATATGATTTCACCCAAAAAAATCTTATGATATGATTGTTCATTTGATTTTTAGTGTCAGTCAATATTCCTAAATAAACTCAAACATTAATATTCCAAAACAGATCAAAAGGGAAAATATCTAATTGATGTTGATGTTACTTGTGGAGTAGTTATAAAGCATATCGTTACTTAAATCATAAAACGAGGCACCAATTAGACTACGTGGAGATTGGAAAATTGCCTTTTAGCTCCATTGACGGGGTTCTGATTCTATGTCGGGCTATAAAAAAAACAGATTTGAAATAGTTGTTATGCTTCACGAATTGATTCTCATTTTCACATAATGACAATATGTAAGTTCATAATTTACTATTCTACAGATTAAATAAATAAGATATAATTATCGATAGTATCTAACTGTTTAAAACAAACCAAACACCATGTACTCTAAATTCTGATGCTTTATTTTTAGTGCATAAAACATATCTAAATGCTAGGGGGTTAGTGGGATCAATCTCAACATGATGACATGTCTTGTTCTTGCCCATTTTTTTTTTTTTTGGCTTTCACACCGGTTTCCGACCCACCAATGGTGGACGACTAATCCAGCTCGTGCGTAGAGGCATGCATATTGGCCGAGCATTGTTCTCTCTAGGAATCGAACTCGGTATTCCCCGAGTACGTCCTTAGAAGAAGCTCATTGTCACTGGAGTTCAAACAACTTAGTTTGTTCTTGTCCAATTTAACTCGTAAAACATTATGTTTCATTAGCTCTTAGGACAAGTAGAGCATAAAATTGGCTTTTGAAATTTTGGAACATATTAGACTCAAGTAATGTGATTTGAAATAAAAGTTAAATTGCAAGTAGTAAGTGAGAAAAAGAGAAGCAAATACTTTTACCTTCTTTTCTTTGCCAATATTGAGAACAATAAGCTCAACCAACCCTTTAGTATTCATCAAAACTCCAAGGGTCAATGATTCCCTAACAGGCATAGTACACATAACTGCCACAACAAAAGTACCTAAAATCTTCCCAACACATGCCGTCACTATAACAAGCAAAAGAATTCCCCATTCAACCACACCTTGTAGTTTACCAACATCGGTTTTCAACCCACTTGATGCAAAATACAAAGGAAGCATCAAAGTACACACAAAATCTTCAATCCTTTTAGTAATTCTACTTGCAAATTCACCCCCTCTTGGTATTGTTAACCCAAAAACAAATGCCCCAAAAATTGAATGTATCCCTATCAAATCCGTCATGAATCCCGACAACATAACACCAGCTAGTGTCATACATATAAACATTTCATCCAACACTTCGTTTTCCCGTGAACAACGGAGCGAAATACGCTCCATCAAAGGTCTAATCACAAACAACATAAACACAACAAAAGCCACACCGGAGAGTAGTACTGAGATAGATGTCAAGACACCGTTTCTATGTTCTCCACCGCTGGCTAAAGCAATGGCCAGTGCTAATAAAACCCATGCAGCAACGTCATTAAAAGCGGCTGCAGCCATGGCGGTTTCTCCTATGTGTGTCGTTAACAATTTAAGCTCTGCTAAGATGCGTGCGAGTACAGGGAAAGCAGTGATGGAGAGAGATACACCTAAGAATATGAAGAGTTGAAAGTAACCAACTTTGTGAGTTTCAGAGTTGAAATGGATGGCTTTTTGTAGAAGGAAGGTTACTCCGATGGCGAAGAGGAATGGGAGGGATATTCCGGCAACAGCGATGTTGAAAGCTCGTTTACCACTGCGGTTAATGGTACGGAGGTCGAGCTCAAGACCTACGAGAAGAGATAGAAGAGAAGGCCAATGCTAGCTACTGCTTCAAGTATGGGAGTGCTCCATGAAGGGAAAACCGTGTGCATGAAAGTTTTGTTGCGTCCAATTCCAGAAGGTCCTAGCATAATTCCTCCCTGAATCACATGTATCATACTTATTATAGATGTTATGCACTTAGGCTAACTCTACGCATACTCATAACTCTTTTGAAACATTTGTGTTATACAGAATTAGATCAAATCTTTTAGCCAAAACTACATCCCGCAGTCTTTTAAGTTGTTAAATTTTACCACATTAGTTAATTAAGTTTTTTTTGTTCTCACTTAGGTTACTTTTTATTCACACATTCTGTTACAAACATACATGTGTACATCATGTTATTGACGTGAGATAAATCAGGTTGACAACATTTGTTCAATGTATTAATTTCTCATCTCTTACCTTTTGCTCATTTTAGAATTGGGTTAATGATTTGAGGCTACTATTACGCGAGATAAAAGGAATCGGGGGAATTCCCCTCTAAGATTTTCTTACATTGGACGCAAATATAATTGAAGGTTATACATCTATTCATATTCTCTACCACACAGTATTGGTCCCAAATCGTTTAACAATTTTAAAATCAACAACGATATATGTACCTAACACTCATTCGACACTTCATTTATCTCTATACCTCTTCTTATCACATCACTGACCTATTACATCTCTCACATCAGTCTCTCTTTCTCTCAAGATGTAAAACACTCATATGTATTATGTTGTGTACATCAAACATTTCCGTTTGAAATAGACAAGAGGTACGCATAAGAGATGGAAATGGATACATATAAGGTTAGTAGCAAACTTCGTTCCTGCAACGTCAACAACATAACAAACACATGCATATTTTTATAACGAAATACGTGAAAAATTGGTAATGGTATGCACATAATGGGAGTTAAAGCACCTATGCAGAACAAAAAATCTTAAATAACTGTTAAGTTACAATTAGACATGTATTTTGTCAATCTTTTGTTATATTCTTGTCAAAAAATGAAAAGTTTGGTTCTTTCTTCTTCAAAATAACAGGTGTTAAGCCCTCTTTGTAATAAAAAAATATAACATGATTAAGTGTGTGTGTCTATATATATATATATATATATATATATATATATATATATATATATATATATATATATATATATATATATATATATATATATATATTATTTTTTAGCACAACAATTATGTGGTATATTGTTGGCCTTTGGTTTTTGAAAATCTTTTTCGACTTGGATCTTCTACATCCGAATTTTCTCTACATCTTCTACCTCTTTGGTATGGACTTAGATCCCCTACGACAACTGCACGATGCTTTAGTGTAGAGGATTCACACATCTTTGATATGGATTCTCTTCTTTCAACCATCTTAATATGCCCTTTTTTTTTTATCTCTTATTTAGGTTTTGATGTCATTTCAACCCCTACGACTACCTGCTATATGTCTCAAAAAATATATCTCTCTCTCTCTCAAAATTTACTCGCTTTCATTTACATGATTCAAATGCTCCATTTCACAATTCTAAAGTGAGTAGCTAGTAAAATGAGAAAATTAATAGTTGATACCGTAACCAGACATGATTTGTTATGCATCTGCATATAATATCAACCATTAATTTATTTATAAAGGATTGATATTATTCACTTTTTTTCTCTAAAGTGAGTTGTTCAGTTTAAAAAAGTCCGACAACGATCCAATTTCAAAATATTGTAACTAAAGATTTACTAAATGTCTTAAGTTAAAATGAGAAGAATCAATCATAAAAAAATACTTATAAATTTGAGATAGTTCCAAAAATAAAGATCAAAATAATACATCAAATTTTGGGGACCAATGACGAATGCTGTCATATTTTGAAGACCAATATATACTCTTACTCTTTCAAAATCTAACAAGAAAGTTTCAATAAAGTGCATGATATATACTCCTTCTTGCCTTAAATATAAGTTTCAAATCAAATGTATTAATTTGGGCCAAACAAAAATTACATCACATGTACCAAAATTATTTTTTGACATATTATATTACATATAATAATATAGTGTAATCAGTTTTTTTTATTTTTTGACAAGGATATAGTGTAATCAGTTAAGTTTTGTCTTTGCTACATATATTATTTACTTACAATAATCTCAGCAACAACTCTGGGTTGACGAAGGGGTTTGAGGAAGAAGGCGAGGGTGCGGCTAACAAACATGACTAGAATGGTTTGAATGATCAACAATGGAAAAGCATGGTTCATAGGATTATCTCCCTGCCATGCTCCATCTGATGATGTTTCATTGTCACGCATGTTGACCATCATGCTTTCAAAATTTCCCAAGAATTAATTCTTGATGTATATATATGCTAAGAAAAGGGTAACAAAGTTAAAAGAACTATTATAAGTGAAGTTGAAAACTTCTGTGCTCAACAATGTTGGAGGAATAGGGTTTATATAGAGGAAAGGAAAAGTGGAAGGTGTTGGTTGTGTCTACGTCGAGTTGTGTGGGGAACAAAGAATAATATAACAAGGAAGCTTTGGTAGTGGTAGAGTAGCTTGAAAAACTTGACGGTTTCTTTCTATAGCTAGTTTTACGGTGTATAAGCGAGATAAATCTTGTATTATGTACGAATTTATTTATATAATTTGATAAATAAGTTTTATCATATGTCATTCGATTTAATTGTGGGGCTTAGCGACTCAATGGTGGAAATAAACTTATGCATGATATAAGATAAACTTACTCGTGCACATTAGACAAAACATTTTATTTTAATCAATTAAAAGAAACTAATAAACCGTTAATTTTTTTTTTGTCAATTTACTATTGTCATTTCAACGTTACGTTATTAATGAAATTGGTGGAGGATCAAAAAATTCCGTTGACTTTCTTAAAAAATGACATAAAAACAGATTTTAGAAAGAAAAAAATGAAACTAAAAGTTTAAAATTATGTCAATAAAAGATCAGAATTGCATTTAAACCTAATTATTTTTATAAGAGTGGGTAAATTCTTTTCTTATCATAAGTTGTTGCCCTTGCTCAAAGATAAAACTTTACTACCTAAATAGAATAAAATAAGGTCAAATTATTAATTAATTATACTCTTGCCGTATCAAACACTGAATAAGATAAAATAGAGTTTATTATATCTTGTTCTCTTATGATAGTGATCAAAAGGGGTGCAAGCAACATTTTTTTCTAACACTCTCTAATATTCACTCTATTAATTATTGTGTGTAAGTGTGAGTTATATGTCCCACATCGGATATAAAAATAAAAGTTGAATACTCTATAAGTGAGAGAACCTATAATCCCACAACCTTAAAGTTTTGGGTAAGAGTGTGCCGTCTGTTTCATTTATGTGGTTGCTCAATTTGGAAGTAGCCAGGGTCCCTCGGACTCCCTTCATGACCCAACAGTAATATCAGAGCCTTATTCGACGTGAGAGGACCATAATCCCACAACCTTGAGGTTTGGGTAATAATATGACGTCTCTTTTAGTTATGTAGTTGTTTGGTTTAAGATGTAGTGGGTTTCCTAAACTCCCCTCGTATCCTAACCATCAATTATCCCTAAACGGCTTGTAATATGGGACACAACAGTATTAACATCAGTACTATCATTTAACTAATTTTTTACGACAATATTCACTGCTTCAAATTTTCAATAGAAGGGTGAATAAGATTTGCCAATAATTAGAATAAACATGTGGTTTCAATTGTTCAGCTTCAATGTACTAGTTTTGTCGTATTATTCCTATTTTCTGGTAATATTTTAAGTAATCCAGAAATAGGAATCCATGGCTTAGCTCCACTAACCCCCGTTAAAATTCGACCATATTTTATGCGTATCGTTGAGCCAATATCAATATCAATGTCAAGTAAAAAAGTGTGCACTAGTTAAATTGGAGTAGAGTGGACACAAATCATAAGACATAGAAATAATTAATACGTGTTAGTGGGTAGGAGAATAGTCTTGTAAATCCATCGCACATTCTTGTTAAGAATAGCATCATGAATCATGATACTTCCCTCAAAAAAGCATCATGATACTTGTATGGAATTTAGAGCTTTATGTTAATTTATTTTCTGCCCAAGACACACAAAATGTACATTAGATCAATTTTTTACAAAAAGATTATATTCGATTCAGGCAAAAAGTAATGTTAATTTATGCATGTATTTTTATATTTTGATACGATCTCTCCTTTCTTGGTGGACATGTTTTCTTTTAATCTACTTTTTTCTGCTATTTTTGTCGTAAACAAAATGACAATTACCACTTAAAACTCACACACACATATAAAATCCTAAGTTCGAACTAAGATGAATGTGTGCAACTTCACATTATCGACATTGTCAACTGAGATATGCTTTATGGATTTTTTTTTCTCAATGCTAATTAACTCAATCATAAGGAAATATTTAAGGTTATATCAATAAAAGTAGTCTACGAATAAAGGGTTTAATTTATATGTCCTGTCATTATAAAATATTTTCCATTATATTCGCATATCTCAATCAATTATAATGATAAATTTTAGAAGTAATTACGATAAAATTCAAACGTTTTCAACATTGCCAAAGATGAGCAATGGAATCTATAGATCTCTTACTTTGTGTTTGGTTTTATTAGAGTTAGGGAAGAGAGATTTAAAGAAGAGAGAGTTAGATAAGAAATAAAAAAGTTACTCTGATTGGTTTGCAAAGAAGTAGCGTAGAAAGAACCAAATGCGTAATAGTCATTTTGGTCTCTTAATGTGTAACGAGTAGCCACAATAGTCTTTCAGTATATTGAAGTGGGCTTAGATACCTTCGAGGAAGAGAGGTTAAAGCAGAATGTAACCTTTATGGGATAATATTACAAGTAAATTAGTCCCTAAATTATTGTGAAAACTATCAAATCGATCCTACATTATATGCAAAACTATCAAATAAGTTCTTGAATGCATATATGTTCAGAACAAAGTAAATGAAAAGAGACACAATTGGAGTGCATAATTGTGGACCTAAACTTAAGGTAACCATTGCAAAACGCAGAAATATTACATATCCAAAAGCAACCCAACTATGGGCATTAATAAGTCATAAGTCATAAAAGGAGGTTTTAAAATATTACATAGCCAAAAGCAACCCAAATAGGGCATAAATAAGCTATAAGCAGAAAGTTCTTAAATATTACATATCCAAAAGGAATACTGTCATAAATAAGTCATAAGCCACAAGTCTCATTACTTCTTTGGAAAGCCTCATGTTAGGATAAACTCCATAAATTGAGGTTGAGTAGAACCAGATGGCTCATAACTAGGATATGATACTCTAACGATTTCAAGGGTAGTTGTATATTTTGGAACATGATCCCTCATTGGTGTTTTTTAGACCTCTCAGTTGAAATAACCGGTCCTCTCATGCCATACCTCCTTATAGTTACACCTTGCAATACAATTTTCAATCAAATTAGTCTCTAAATTATCACACTTACTAGCAAATCGATCTTCAAGAGGAAAACTGAAAAATTGAAAGTGAAAAGTGAAACGTTTCATTCAATTTGGTCCTTGCACACGTGGACATGGAAACACAACATGCAGATTGACGCATCATCCATCCTAACGAAGATATTGTACGGAGAGATTAATTTGATGAACGTCCGTTAAATTTAGGGGCTATTTGGCTATTTCGACAAATTGGGGGACACAATTGATTTGTCCTTACAAATTCAGGGACAAAAATGCCTATTCACTCATTAAATTGCAAATTCTCGATGACCTATATATGCAGAGCATCAAACTTCCCAACGCTACAACTCCATCCGGCAATATCACGATAGCATGTAGTAGTATATAACGTGCAATGCCAAGTTCCAAAGTGAAAATTCCATTTTACATGCGCTCTTTTGTATTAATTCCCTATACCACATGAGTAAATATGTGTTTATAAGTGGGAACAATCATCATCAAACAAACCGATTTTATAAGATTGTGTTTGGTCCAACCATAATTTCTAAAATCAATTAGGAAAGTGTTTTATTCCGTCAAAATACCAAATCTATAATGTTTACTTTTAAGCATACAATTTGATACTTTTTCCGAAAATGTTAATACAATTTTTTTAGTTATTAAACGAAGTATCTCATTGTATATTTGCCTAAGCACGGTGGATTTGATATTTCGACCTTAAGAATAGTTTATTGATTAGCATCCATTTTTTTTCCCTCCATACATAGAGAAAAAATGTGGTTGACTTTGGAGCAATTTTTTTTGGTTACTATTATATTGATACGAAGTTTCTATCGCTGTTTAACAGTGATTAATCTCCGAAACCAAGTATGTGGGGCACACAATGTGAGTTCTTTCATCTCTACATTTTTTTCTATATTCAAGAGTCGGGAAATCGAACCCAAACCACATGATTAAGGAGTACAAATCTCTTATCGCTTTGACTAATGTATTGTTGGTGACTAAAATTAACTTTACTCACTCTCACATTTCTAAAAATATTATACATGAACTCGTATTGTATTCTTTCAAATCGACAATTACAAAGTGATTTTGGAAGGTGGAAAATGTTCTTGCAAATTTTTTCTAGGTGTAAGTATGAAAATTCTTACTTTAGGAGCATTCTCTAAAAGAATTGTACTTGACTAGACCTTACTAGTTTGAGTATATATATATATATATATATATATATATATATATATATATATATATATATATATATATGTGCGCGCGCGTTTTTTTTAGAGGCTATATCATATTTATAGTTTAAAATATGTTGTATAAAAATAAAAATAAAAACATATATAGTGTTGAAGTCCGACCTCTAAAAAAATATTTTTTTAATTTAGAGTTCGATTGTAAGATAGAGAAGGTTTGATCAATAAATATTCTAATCAAAATTTAAATTCATTCTCTCAAATAATTTGACCCTTAACTAAAGTTTGTTCACCATTTGAATTAAATTATTTAGTTAGTGGATAATTTCTATAATATGATTGAATTTGTAATTTTTGAAACAAACCAATTCATACATGTACAACCCTTTGTAAAGAAGGATATTGATAACTTTTATTTAATTTAAGATTTGAGAAGCTATAGTGGTATTAACCCACCAAAATTAAAGGATAATTACATATTTACTTTAAACACTAATTCACTATACTGAGAAACTTTTTTGGTTTGAAGTTCCTCTCATTTGCGAGATATAATTGTGTTACTTTGGGGGTTGTCTAGTCTCCATGACCCATGGAACAACATAATGCTTAAAAATACCAAGTAATTACACTGCATTTGCTATAGAGATCTCATGCCTGCCAGATGAAACCTCAGCAACATTCTCATCATGCACCTTAACCTTGTACATTGGTGCATCCTCTGTCAATGCCACATCATGTTGTTGAATAACAAGAACTGATGACACCATCTTGTGACCCATTGAGGATGTAAGTATATCTCCTATGGGACCTAACTCTGCATGCTCTGCTTCCCTCTCTGCTAATTCTGCCACCATAGTCGACGGAAACCGACCCTTCCCAACAACTATGAGATCGTAATCTGCACTTTCCCCTAATGCTATCACCTCCTCCACAACGTTGCCACTGCCCTTTTCAATATACTTCACTGTTTCACCACACTTGCTTCGAAATTCCTCCATTGCATTTTCATCCAACTCCTGCATTTAATCAATAGAAATGTTTATAAAAAAATATTCATATTGTGCATATATACGTCAAGACATAAGTATGCAAGTTGATTCGTTTAAGAAACAAAGCGTCTAACATTAGTTGGTAAGTATATACATAATATATGATCAAGAAAATAAATTAACATTAGCTGCCTGAAACATGTTTAGTCTCACGAATAATTTTCTCGATATGTGACTAATAACATATTTAAGCCATTAAATTAAATCACTATGGTCTAAGCATAATTTGGTTATTTTGTTTAGAGCAATACCTGTTCTTTTTGTCGATTAATTTTTGCGACGGAGAAGCTATAGTTTTCATCGGTACTTTTGCCAGGTGATTGGCGTAAAACAAAGTTGTTACCACTCAATCCATTTTGCTCAACGAACCTTACAATGGTCACTGCAACTGCCGGGTGTTCAACCATTTTTTTCCCCAACTCAAGAGCCTCACGATCATCAGGCCCACCAAAAAACACAATGCATACTCTTTGGGCCACACTACCATCTGAGCCCAAATTCTTCAATCCAAGCCCATATCCTCTATCTACAAGCACAGCAACAGAGCAAGGAGCATTCTTAAGTACCCTTTGGTTCACACCTCTCCATCCATGTCCAGCATTCTCCAACACCTCATGAGCCTCTTTCTCATTTTCATCATCAATTTCCATCCTCCAATGTTTGTGGAAGGGTAATATGATCATTGTCACTCTCTTTTCCTCTGCTATGTGGCATATATCCTCGTGCATTGTAGATAGGGAAGATATGGCTGTAGTGGACCGGACTATGACCCGGCCCAATTGGCTATAGGCCTGAAAAGCCCCCGCAAGACGGTTATACCATTCATCACGGTTGAACCGGTTGAAGAATGGAAAACCGTTTTTGCGAGCACGTTGAACCATGATGATTGAAGATGAACGTTCTGTTAGTTCAACAAGGTGCATGATGAAGACTTTGAGAAGTGATTTTTGGGTGCTACGTGTTGACTCAATGAGGTTGATGATAGAGGGAATGTTGGTTGGACCGTGGATACAAGCTAGGACTCGAAGAGTATTCACCACATTGTTGTTTTCTTTAGAGTGGGAGGACATGTCACCTAGCTTTCGAATTGTCTTACTTGCGAGTCCACGAGCTGGTTTGTAGATTGCCATCACTAGTGGGGTTGTGATGAAGGTTGTGAAGAGTGCCATAAGGACCAAGATGGCAAATATTTCATCATTTAAAACCTGTAATTTAGTCCAGTAAAAAAAACATGTAATTAAATTATAACATTCGATAATACAATTCCTTCATATATAATGATAAAGTAAAACTGAATGGATTGTATAAAAAAAAAAAGGTAAACGGAAGGGATACATTTTGTAAATGAAAATGTCGTTACCACCTTGTATACATGCCACGTACTCAAGGGACTCATTTTTATTGGATCACATTCCAATAAAAATATGAATAAATGAATTATTGTTTAATGTATACGTACTGTCTCTTTAAAAAAAAAGGTATTGTATACATATGTCTTATGTATATGCAACATTATATTATATTTCTAATAGCTTTCGTTAATTTTCATGCATCTGCAAGAGAAAATTAATCACCATAGGCTAAGTAAAATATATTTGTTCTGTGCTATGATTAGCAATAATTTGACACCAGGCAGGATGTTTATTCTCTACCCCAGCCAAATTAATATTAATAATAATAATAATAGTCAACTCCTATTAGTTGCCTAAGACAAAATGACAAATTGAAAATTATTAGATTGGGAACGACTTATCCAAAAATAGACCAATAATAGCTCTGACAGGTTTTTTTTATAATCAAGCCCCCATATAATTACTTTCATGTCAAAAAATATTTTTATTTAGGCTTAATTACAGTTTTAACCCCTTAACTTTCACAAAGTTGCGATTTTGACCCTTAAGAAAAAACTACAAAACGGCCTCCTAAGTTTTGTATCTGTAGCAGTTTTGGCCCCCCAAGACAAAAAAAAAACATGTGACACCTCACTTAGGGTGCCACGTTAGCGTTGACCAAGTCAAAATTGATATTGGGGGTCAAAACTGCCACAAATGTAAAATTTAGGGAGCCGTTTTGTAGTTTTTTTCTAAGGGTCCAAAATCGCAACTTTGTGAAAGTTAGGGGTTAAAACTGCAATTAAGTCTTTTATTTATCATAGAAATAATATAATCAGTAGAGAAAATAAAATATATCTTTAGTTTTTACGTCACTAAATATAATGATTGTATTATAGATAAATTTTATATTTTTCCTTTTAAGTATCTTTTTCTAATTTTTTTTTTTAGAAGAACGTAAACACTGTCTTCAAAGCATCGGTTAAGCAACAAAATCAAGTAACTTTTTATAAAAAGTTGTGTAATTATATCGTTTAATCAAAATTCAAAATTTATATCTTCAAAAAAAATATTTATAATTTCCTTAACATTAGAAACTATGGAAACAAGAATATAATCAATTGATGCCGACTGCTGAGTCTATAAGCTTAGGCCAATCACATGGCATTCCATTGCACATGTAAACAAACATTATTACTACAACCCAAGAAAGTGGTGGGAAAGAGCTCATTGTGCTGGGAGAGACTAGACTTTTCTTAGCAATATTACTTTTCTAGTAAAATAAAATAGGATATCAAAGTGAACACGCCATCCCAAGAGAGAATTATTAGTACCAGTAAATTAAATGGCTTAAAATTAAAGTGTTTCATTTCTTGTTTTGATAGCAAGGACTCATAATGCTATGATTTGATCAAAAAGCATATACTAAATGCAAGATAGGCATGTAAAGTAGATAGGTACTCTACTAAAGAAGGCAACCACCTAAGTCTTTCTTCACGAGATTCATATATATATTCATATGAAACAGAAACCATTGTCACTAATTAATTAATTAATAAATGGCCAGAGAGAAAATCCCAAAAAAATCAAGTTCATGCAATTGGACTAGACGACTAGTCATATATTTTCATCGAAGTATCTAACTTCAACTTCCTAACTTTATTCAACACGGCTGCCTAGCCAATTGCAGCAAAACAATCCCAAATTAGTCAACCACAATGACATTATTTTCCCAATCATACACTTAAATATTTGAAACTACCATAAAATATACCAAGTCAAACAAGTTGCTTATGAAAACAAATTTTAACTTTGCACACATCGCTCAACTTTTCATGTGGACACGTTACAATTGTGTTTTGTATATACTTTGTATTTGTATTTATATTTGTATGATAGAACCGTCAAGCCAACCCACCAAATCAATAAAAGGCTAACCATCTGTCACACAGTTCCTTTTTTTGGACACAAGTCGCACTTTTTCTTAATTAACCAGAATCAAAGCTTTTATATCCTCACTCACTACTTTTTTTACAGCATATATCCTCACCACTAAAATCCTTTAACCAAATTTTATTATCTTTCTTTTTTTAGAGGAAATTTTACTCTCTTTATCTCTAATTATAATTTTTTTTTTTAAGGAATATATAATTTTTTCCCACATATATTAATAAAAATATATAGTTTATGTATAATACTAATTTTTCCTATGATGTTTCTAAAATACTTCTTTGCTTAATGATGTGTTCAAATTTGATAGCATCAATAAAGAGTTTATTTGAAAAGAAAAAAAAAAACACATCTAGTAATGTGAACTATGACTTTATTTTTTGAGGGATGTGAACTATGACTTATGACTTGCTGTATATTTTTTCCCATTTTCCCTAAAGGCGTTATAGATGAACTTTTCTTTCACAATACACGTATAGTAATTATTTAATATGAGTATAATTTGTAACAAATTTATATTTGTAAAATACTACTATTAACGATAATTAATCTCAAATAGAGAAGAAAACCAAATTCCCTATCTTCAATTAAATCTTGTCTGCCTCCTATTTTTTTATCATAAAATCTCGAATTCAACTACTATGATAAATTCATGCTCAGAGTCAGACCTTCAACTACAGTCTACACATACCAATTAAGGTATTGTTGAAAATTTATTTTTTCAACTTGAAGCTAATAATAAATATGGAGCGTATTGTTATGATTTTATTTTATAAAATGTATACGTAACAATTAGTGAGCTAATTAAATGAATACTAGTTGGTTGAAAATAAAAAAAAAAATCGAAGAAACTGACCTTTTTCTCTTTTCCAATATTAAGCACAATGAGTTCAACAAGTCCTTTGGTGTTCATCAGCACTCCAAGTGTAATTGACTCTCTAACTGGCAGCCTACACATCATAGCAACAACAAAAGTCCCCAGAATCTTCCCAGCACAAGCAGTAGAAATTACCAGAACCAATAGCCCCCAAGCTTTTCCACCACTAATCTTAGTGACATCAGTTTTCAAACCACTCGAAGCAAAGTAAAGTGGAAGCAACAAGCCCAAAACAAAATCCTCTATTCTCTCTATCAACCTCTCAGCAAAATTACCTGTCTTTGGAATAGTTAATCCAAAAACAAACGCCCCGAAAATCGAGTGAATCCCTATGAAATCAGTTATGAATCCTGAAACCATTACACCCGCTAGAGTCAAACAAATATAAACTTCATCAACAGCTTCATTCTCTACGGAGCATCTTTGAGCAACACGCTTCATCACAGGACTTATAACAATCATCATGAAAGCAACGAAACCGACGCCAGAGAGAAGCACCCAAAGGGAAACGAGAGGACTCTTTTTGTCTCCGCCATCGGCTCCGTTCCCGGCTAACGCAATCGCTAAAGCGAGAAGAATCCACGCGGCTAAGTCGTTGAATGCGGCGGCTGCCATGGCGGTTTCTCCCACGCGTGTTGTGAGGAGTTTGAGTTCAGCGAGGATTCGTGCTAAGACGGGGAATGCGGTTATAGAAAGCGCAACTCCCATGAAAACGATGAATTGGCCAAATCCAGCTTTGTCTGCGCCGTCGACGGTTTTGCGGAGGACAATGGCAACGCCTATGCCGCAGACGAATGGAAGAGAGATTCCGCAAGCAGCTATACTGAATGCTCTTTTACCGCTACGACGAATTGAGTTTAGATCTAACTCTAATCCCACAAGAAATAGAAAGAATAGAAGACCTATACTTGCGACGGATTCTAGCGTTGGCATACTCCATTTAGGAAATATACGGTGCAGGTAGCTTGTGTTCCTTCCTAGCGCTGATGGTCCTAACAGAATTCCACCCTGCAGATACATGCAATTCAAAAAAATTACTCTCCATACATAATTATAATAATTAACACCGCATCGCATGGGTATATACACTAGTATTATAATAATGAGATAGCCTCAGTAATAAAATATTAGCAAAAATAAGTCAAATGCAAGGAATTAATTAATTAATTAAGATGATATGGTACATACGACGATCTCGGCGATGACTTTAGGTTGGCGGAGAGGTTTGAAAAGCAAAGCGAGGGAGCGGCTGACGACTAGGACTAAGACAGTTTGAATAATGAGGAGTGGGAAAGCGTAATCGAGAGGATTATCGCCTTGCCAGATTCCATCGGAGGAAGTTTTGATTGAGGTTATGTTCACAGTCATGGTGTTAATTTAGTTTTTGTTGTTGGAGGAGTCACATGCAAGCAATGGGAAAAGATGATGCTGGATTGCTTGCAATTTAATGGACTTTGGGACTTGGGAGGTTTTGAATGAATGAATGCATGGGTGTGTATCTGGGACTTTAAGGGTTATTTATAGTGGAGAGACATTGACTTCGGGTGTCAGTTTGGATAATTCGAACTTAGCTCCGCCTAATTTATTGTTGTATTTTTTTAGGAGCCCGCTTAATTAGTGTTATTTATTGTTAATTTTGTCAAAAAAAATATATTAAAATGACGTACCTAGATTGAACTTAAAGAGTGCCTTGTAACAAAAAAAAAAAAAGAAAAACTCAAAAAGTGCCTTGAACAAGTTTTGCGCTCTATAAGGGCAACAAGCTAATCATGACAAATTTTCCATTTAGTTTTCTCTTGAAATGTGGATGTGTAGGTTCCTCATTAGTTAAACACTACTCCCTTAGATCTTGTATGTAAGCAATCCAAAAACATTTTGTCTGTAAAAATTTATTATATATTTTGTATTTAATGTCATTATTCTAAATTTATCCTTAAATTAAATCTATTCAACTATTCATGGTTCGATATTTTTAATACTTTTCAAAGCACTTTCTTTTTTTTTTTTTTTAGGAAACTTTTCAAAGCACTTTCAAAGATAAATTTGAAAAAAGTGTGATTTTTTATGAAGATTTAAATACACTTAGACCACTATCTTAAATTGTGATTTTTTTTTCTCTTACATATGAGATTGAAGGGAGTATATATGGTTCTAGGGAAGCAATAACCCTAGGTTTAGATAGGGGTGAAGATAGGTAATATTGGTCTATAAAGACCAATAGCTTGACCTATTTAGACTTTTTTTGAAGGCTGGTTCCGACCTTTCAAAGCATAGTCTGAGCTGACATATTCCCACCCCCTAACCCTAGGGCTATATCTTGGAGTTTCTGCTTTGGGAAGAGCTTATAGGTGTATGAATTTAGCAATTTATTAGATAAGTTGGATGGAAAGCTAAACAACTGACTTTCGCTAGGTATATTACATCGTCTCGGTCAATTATTCTAGCTATCATGATCTATTATATGATGTGCATAAGTATTTTAAAGATTGTTCTTAGAGAAATTAAGAAAACTTCCATGATCCTTTATATGGGAGGGTGAGGGAACAAAAAAGTCATATGACTGAGTAGCAAACTTTGACATTACCTAACCTAACCATATTGGAGGTATAGGTCTTTGTAGTTTACCTGATATGAATGTATTATGAAGCTTGGATGGTTATTAAAGACAAAAGATGCAAGTCTTAACTAAAAATACTTTTTTTTTATATAACAAACTTTGAGAAAATTAAGGATTTGAGGAAATCATGATCAATTTAGTTAAGAACCATACGTAAAGTACCTAAAGAATTGTACCTAAGATTTTTCCTTAAAATTACAACAACAACAACAACAACAACAACAATAACAATAACAATAATAATAAATTTGGGTTTATCGCAATCACTAAACTACAAACCAACAAGAACAACAACAATACATAATTCAATTAACCAGAAAAAGAATAACCAATCAATTTAGAATGTCAAACTAAAGTTAAGAATCAATCAACTTGAAAAAACAACAACGAATAAGGGATTCGAAACGAGTCAATTAAAATTACAAAAGATAAAAGTAAGTTTTAGTTAAAATAATAAGAGTAGAAATATAACAAAAAAATAAAATACAAATTATAAGATAAAATATTATTTGAAATATGTTTAAAAAATAAGTTAGAAGCTAACGAAATAAGCTATAAACTCATAGTAAAAATATGGCTACCAAATGATCTTGTTTATAAACTACTATAAACTAGTTTTGATTGTTAAAAAAGAAAAACCGATAAACTAGTTTTTTGACCTTGTCAAGCAAGCCTTTGCTACACATTATTCATATGGTGATTTAAGGAAAGCATCGAAACAGTTAAAAAGGTTACACGTTAAAGCACTATATTTATCAAATTTTAATAATTAACGTATCGAATTTTGTGATGCTCTTGAATGAGTTTGATTTTTTTGCCCAAAGGTTGTAGACCTTTCGCTTATAGACTTTTCTCTTTAACCTTCCTACGACTGGTTTTTGCTTGTTCATTCCGAATACACGAAATCGCCATAAGATGCTGTCTCATAAAACCGACGGTCTGAATGCATGAACATATGCAGTCACATGATACCTGCAAAAGTTATCAAATGATAGCACTCCTCATATTATTTGTGAACCACAATTTCTCATCAACTAGTCTACTATAAATCTATAATACCAGGCAGTCTCTCTTTTTGGAGCTTGTTTTTTATGGATTATAAAAAAATATATACTCAATAATTTAGAAATTAACTTCAAGAGATTTAAAAAAGAAACAAAAATAATTTATGCAAAAACTTCAAGAGATTAAAAAAATTTGATACTCATTTATTTACGGATTAACTCAATAATTTCTTTTTTTCATAAAAAATAGTTATAAAGTATCATATGCATGCACTCTTTTAAAAGAATTTTCTCCAATTTCACGTATCATGTCTTCCTGTATATCATCCATATCCAGAGTAACTTCCTCTCTTTGGGACACCCTTGGCATTACTACTACTTCAGACCATGCCATATCCCTTGTGTATAACTTTGACAAATCCCTTCACAAATTAGAAGACTCTTTATTTCTTTCTTATTAATTTTTTGGTCCTGATCCGCACAACAAACACAAGGACATGGAAAGCTTATTAAAATAAGTTAAAAAGTCATTTATAGATAAATATGTCATAATTATCAATAATTGATTCAAATGGTAAGAGATTTAAACCTCTTAGAGTTAATAGTGTTTTTTACCTCTGTAAAAATATTTTTTTCTGGAATACACCCCTCCCCATCTAATTCACCAAATCCGCCTATGTGGCGTTGACTTGGTTTTTTTTTAATTTTAATTTTTTTTGTAGGCCACATCAGAAAATTAATTTGTAAAAAATCTAAAAAATAATTTAAATTCATTTCTATTAATTTAAAAATAAAAAAATAATTTTAAATTTCCAAAATTATTTTTTTTATTATCAATTTTTTTTGTAAAAAAATATGATTTGTTTCCAATATGTTAATTTCGAAAAAGATTTTATAAAAATTTTGGAAAAAAAATAGCTGAATTTTCGAAAATGATTTTTTTTCCAGATTTTTAAAATTTAAAATTTTTTCCAGAAATTATTTTTTGTACAAAAAAATTTTAAAAACTTTTTCCGAACAAAAATTAGACCTTTTTTTTAACTTTTGAAATTTTCTTTAATTTTAACAACTTTTTTATTTTAAAAAATTCCAGAAATATTGAAAATTAAAATTAAAAATTTGAAAAAAAATCTGACCTTTTTTTTAAATTTTGTAAATTTGCTTTTTTTTTATTTTGAAAATTAAATTTCAGAATTTTTTAAAATCTTTTTAATTTCGAAAAAAATCTTATAGTTTTTTTTTCTGATTTTTCTTAAATTTTAAAAAAATTTGGTTATAATTTTTTTTTCGTAAATGAATTTATATTATTTTTTGTATTTTTTTAAAAAAATCAAATTTTTACGATTTTTAATTTTTGAAAATTAATTTTCAGATTTTTTAAAATTAATACAAATTCATTTTATTTTTTAATTTTTTCTTTTAAAAAAATAGGTACAAATCTCACTTGTACCCTTAAAAAAATTATACAGTCAGCGTGCCACATAAGCATGTGTGCACAATCAGCATGCCACACAGTGTACCACATCAGCAAATATGCACAGTCATATGGGGAAGGGGGTTTTCCGGAATTTTTTTTTACAAAGGTGCAAATCAAACCGAAAATTTTACAAGGGTGAAAACCAAAAATGACATATACTACAGGGGTGAAAAACACTATTAACCCAACCTCTTAAACAAGTGGTCACAAATTTGATTCTGACTCTTGCGTTTATTGAAAAATTGTTGAGATGTGAGAACCCATATTTTGTGTCCAACAAGTTCCCAAACATAGACTAGTCATTGTTAAATAGTGGTTGAAACTTTGTACTAGTAACACAAAAAAGTAAATTTGTCATAATTATTTTTAAATATTTCTTAAAAAATTATACGACAAGATAAGTTTAAACTTTAAAGAGATTTACAAAAAAACTGAAGGTATTTTTGTTTGTTCACTACCCATAAAAATATAATTTTTTTTTAAAATGATTTTTAATTAGTTCATGTGTTAACTTCTTGTGTTTTGAAAAAAAAAAATTGGGAAAGCTAACCCTAATAGCTTTTTATTTTATATAGTCAAAAATGTTTTTTTTAAATCCTAAACAAACACTTAAAAATGACAAAAGTGTTTAAAAAATTTTAAAAGAAATTTACCCTAAATAACCTCTAAATAATCTATTTTAAAACCAATTTGATACTCATACAGTAACTATTCTTTGGATGGGATTATTAAAAAATAATAGTTTCTTGCATCCACATTTTGTGCCTTTGGTAAATATGCATAAATGGAAAATAATTGGATTTTTTTTGTGGTCGGGTTCAAATACCGTACGTTGCATGTATTATGTATTGTCCAAACCAACTGAGATAAGCTTTAGCTCACGACAAATAATTGGATTATTTGAAACCTAGTGACACATGTTTTATAAATACTCACAAAAACAAAAAAGTATTTGATGTTCTTTTTTGTGTTCAAACATCATTACCCAATGCGGCAATAGCGACCTATCAAAGCATAGAAGTCAAACCTTATGCTGGTGACACATGCCCTTTGTGTACCCCTTAAACTATGCATACATGAATTTAACCGTCTTTTCCTATAAAAGTGTTCGATTATAACCAAAATTTGCACTTGGAAATCAGGGATCAAATAATGGCATCCGTGACTTCTCATCAACCAGGAACCGTGCATAATTAATCGAATTTGTTTCAAGACAAGTACTTCCAACAAAAGTATAATTGTGGACGAGAGTTATTTATCAAGGATTTTCATTTTTTTTTTTGAGTTTTCATCAATAATGTTGTGTGTGGTGTTTTAATGAAATTCATTTGTTCGCGATATGTCCCAAAACTTCGGTGCTGTTGAATGTGATTTTCAAATGGATGGGTGTATAGTTTGATGGGTGGAAGTAGTGAAAGAGCTAACCAAAATAATGAATTCAATTGGTTAATATACTTCCCTTAGAAATGAATCGTATTAAAAAGAATATGAGTTTGAATCTTAAATGTGGAATAATTATTGGCTAGAGTTCACTTGCTTCTTGTCGAACTCCATATTACAATGACCTCATTCTCATGTAATTAATTTGAGGGTTGACAAAATATAATAATAGAGAAATACACATATTTGTTTCCACAAAATATAGGAAAAAAACATGCATGTATAGTTTCATAGAGAAGAAACTAGTTGACACTTTTATAAATTTAATAATTACACAACTTTTTAACACAAATTTACTTTATTTAGTACTTTAGCAAATGTTTCTAGAACAATCAACATTCCACCTTAAATTATTTGGTTTGTAGACGCACATGCAAACATCAACAGAAGCTGACACATATAACTGTTAGGTCCTCGTCGAATCCTGGTTGTGGTGTCCAAAATAACAATATCAGTTCTGTCAATTGAGCTATGTCTTACGAAATACCGTGCAAAGGATAAAGTTGTTTCTTTAAAAGATTATGTAAAGCATCAATTTACTCATAACTTCATTAAAAAAATTAGCCAGAAAAACATTCATCAACTTAACAAGCAATCATGGTGAAATATACTGGTCATTGGCTAATGGTTTGCTTCATTTTCACCCTATTTAAATCTAAATAAATGATTTTTATATTAATCATATTTTTCTCAATCTTTTTTTGTTGTTGATTTTGTCATCTGAGTATAACGTTATTTTATTCGTCGTGTTGGTGTTGCAAGTTATTGATTTCTTATTTTATTGTAGTGTTTGTTTGGTTAAGATTGACGGATCAACTTCGATCAATTACATATTTCATCAATGAATTGGGTGTCAACGCCGCATATCTTAAAACATGAGTATTTCCATAACTTTGATTTAATCATATTATTTGTAGTATTTTTCCATTTTATGCTTTTAACTTGAATGTTTCGAGTTTGTTCTTAGCTTTATCCATTTCGTTTTCGTGATGTTGAATTTGTGTTTGTTTTTGAAGTACTCTATCAATTGAAATAAATAAATATATTTTTCTTTTAGTAAAAGAAAAAGGAGTTAAGACCCATTTTAAAATTCAAAGTAATTTGTGACATTATCATACTCAAGATAAATTAATCACTTTTTTTTTTTACAAAAACAAAATGATATTCATTCATTCAAATCGAGAGATTACATCATTCAACACCGCTAAAAACGTAAAGGATGAATCTGCAAACAAACTCACAGCATCCAAGTTAATAGCATATAACGGCATAATGCCTACAAAAATATATGATAAAATTAAAGTGACCGAAATATCCATGGCCTCCGGATCTGCAACGGTGACGCTCAAATCTTTGATTGAATAATCGATCTTTCTGTAAGAATCAAATGAACACCGCACAAGACGACGAACAACAAACCAACACACTTAGATGATGAAATCACAAAGAAAAAAAAACCTAGATCTATGTGAAAATCATTTTTTTAGATTGAAATAGAGAAAAAAAAAGATGAAGATGGGTGATTTCAGGTCAAGAATTGACACAAAACCACCCCTCAATGAAGAAACTGTAAGAGAAAACCTAGAGAGGGAAAACTAGGGCCGGCTTGTTGGAGAGGGAGAAAAAACGAGAAGATAAATTAATCACTTATTTATTATAATAGAAGACATTATATATGAAAATGATAAAGACTAATTTGAGTTTTTTTTTTTTTTTTAAGAAAAAAAGACTAATTTGAGTTGTAATTTTATCTATGAGAATTGGACCATAAAAAATTTCAATGACCAAAATGAATATGTGCCTGCCATATTTGGGTTCTAAATATTTCCTTTTATAATATTTCCCTATTTTGCGGTTGGTGGGAAATTGGCAATGTCAACTAGAGGACTACAACCCTTCCTTGACACCAAACAACTTTACATTTTATACCTGTATAAAAAACACATTAATCAAATTCAAACCCATCTTTTATCAACAAAAAAGAAGAAGAAGAAGAAAATCAAACCCCTCTTCGATTATTTTATCAACAAACAAAAGAAGAGAAAAAATCAAACCCCTCTTTGATTACAAATTTGGTTCGTTCGTGGCTGTCGATTATTTCCATAGTTTACGGTTGGTGGATACATATAGAGCTCTTTCATTTTATGTCGGTAAATTATTTCCATATTTTTCGCTTGTTGGACATTAGAAACAACAAGATTATAACCCTTCCCTCAAAAAAGAAGATTATAACCCTTCTTTGAAACCCTTATTTGAAACTTGAACACCTTTTACATATTCATTATGCACGAATCAAACACGTATGTGATTATATTGATATATGCTCCTTCTCAAAACGGCGGGGTGTGTTTCAGTAAAAGACACATTGATTCCTTAGTAAGTTCTAGCAAGTAATAAAGTAAGTAATTGAGATGTGTAATGTGTGACCATACTAGGGTTGAGACCATTATTTACTTATTTATTGTGTATTATGATGATATACTGCATCGTGTTTTATCTTTCCTCCTGTGATTTGGTTTAGTTTGTTACAAGATATTTCAGTTTGTTTAAGGTAACTGAATTTGAGATAAACGAAGGACGCCTTTCTAATTCAAATTTGGTTATTGTAAGTAGAAACGAGTTGATAGCTATCCAAAAGTTGGTTTTACTTAAGATGGTGGAGCGTAGGCGCTCCATTTATTTTTATGGCATAAACGAGGTGGTTCTTAAGGCGCCCTAAAAGATTCGTATGATGTGTTGCATGTCGTTCTGAAAGATAGTGTCTCTTAAGGTGGTTTAGGAGGTAGGATCATGTTATGTATCATGTTGTGAAGTGTGGTGATCACCTCGGTGGACTTGGATCTTGCTTATTTTTTTGAAGAAGTTAAAATGAAATATTAAAAATTTCATCAACTCTTCTCTTCCCTCTCTTTTGAAACAAACATATACTTAATTAATATATCTTCCCTTCTCTCTGTTAATACCCGTTTCATTCCCTTCCACCGTTGAACCAAACAGACCCTAAAAAAATCACATCACTCATTATATTTAAAATAATTCACTCACACCAATACCCTAGTATACATTACTCATTTTCTGCAATAATTTAATGGGTCTTGCTAACAAATGTCTTAAGAGTATTGTTTAAGGAACTCACGTAAGGAAATTATATCTTGAAAATACAAGTCAGACACTTATTAAAATCATAACCGTACAATTTCCAATGCAAAATTTGCTACTTTTAAATACTTAAACAATACGCTTAAGACAATTGTTAGCATTTTCCTAATTAAATTCCACACCCAATTGAGTGACTCACAACACGAAAGACCAACCAATAAAATAATGATTTCATAGAGTGCATTGGACACTATATATTTTTTACTTTTTGCCTCAAATTTTATTTTATTTTTTTTAAAAGGAAGACAATATATAATCTTCATTATCCAAAGTTTAGGCCGCGCTCAATCATCATTGACTAAAACTAAACAAGTACAATAATAGAACTATGTATGCAGTATGTATTATTACTAATTAATCACTTGGTTGAATACTTTTCAAAAAAAAAAACCAATTGGTTTAATAATTCAATTTTGGATAAGTCCTTACGTATTGTTTTACCAATTATCAAGAATAAACATTTTAAAATATAGTTCTTATCACCATATATGGTCGGTTATTGGTGGAAAGTTTGTGAAGACAGCGAAGTTCGTATATATAAGTGTTTGGAAGAAAATATATCCGCTAAGAGAAGTATAAGAATATATCATCGGAAAGGGTCCTTTAAAAAATCATCAGAAAGGGTATTCATTATCCAACTTTTAATTGTGTTTTTTTTTTTTGTAACATAGACTTCTTGATTGTAAATAAAAACTCTAGAGTCCTATCATGGATAGCAGAGTGTATTATGAGTGTAATTTGAAGAAGAAAAAAAATTGAATGTCTCGTATCTTTTAGTTTGTACACTTTGATTAGTTTTGATCTGGGTAGCACTTTGGTGACTTCGGCTTCGGTATTTTTGAGTGTCTTTGTCTCTATCCTTCTCCTAACCAATAATTCTCTCTCATCAAAATATATTATTTTAATCATTCAATCATCACTTTCTTTCATCTAAATTACACTAAAGTCACCAAAGTCACCCAACACAAAGTCATTGAAATCTCTTCCTTTTCAACATTATATAAAGGGTGTTTCATCTCCCTTTTCTTTACACGAGTTTTATTGTGTCATGGAGAATTATTTCTCTATTCGTCCTCTTGTGTTCGACGCAGGACCGAGTCACTACTCATATTTTTTTGTTGTCCATTCGATAATTTTTCCTTTATAGAAAATTTAGTCTTTTCAAAATAATTTTGTCCCTTCTAATAAATTTAGGCTCTTCGAAGAAAAGTTGTCCCTTCAATTCATGAGTGGTCCAAATACCATATTGAAGTGATCTTAGTACCATTGTCCATTCGGTTTAGGAATGATCATTATAATGTCATACATTGGTCATAATATCATTATCTCTTCGATTTAGGAGTGGGTATAGTATCATTATCACTTCGGTTAAGGAGTGATCATAATATCATATTACAATATTTCTAATACTACATTGTAGTCATCTTAGTACCATACAAGATTGGTCGTAATCATATTAGAATAGTTTTAACATCATATTTGAGGGTGAATTCTAGAACGGTCTTACAACGCAGTAGGACTCCTATACAGTTGCAGTTGTGTTGTTGTACCCTAGGGACATTGTGATTGACAGTTTGTTGTCATACTTTTGAACTGTGTCATGAAACGTATTAAAGAGAATGACTTGGACTCATCCCAGTTATATTTTCGGTCGTTGAAAAAAAAATTGAACTACTTTTTAAATATTGTTTTGACGGTTTTTATTTCATATTTTCATTTTATATTTTATATTATAGACAAATACATACTACTTTAACTATAGACAAATACATAATCAAAGTCCAACCCTTTATAATTTGATACACTTATCTCAAGCATATTATATATATGATGTAGTTTTTTTTTCCCTAAAAGCTTATATGGTGTAGTTTAATTTTGTTTACCAGGGGAGGAAATCACAAAATTTAGTTAAACATAATTGCTACACTGCTTAAAAGTCTCCTTTGCTGAACCAAAAAAAAAACATGCAGGGAATTGGAAAGGAATGATGCAATGAAGAAATTATCTTGCATTAGCTTTCTACCTCTCGAGACGAGTAAAAAACCGCTTCAATTTCAAATTATCAACGACTAATATATCTGAATTGAGGAGATATTGTATATATTGCCTTCATGATAAGTGTATTTAAATTATCAACGACTAATATATCGGAATTGAGGAGATATCATGATAAGTGTATGAAAATCTATCGTAATCAAAATTAAACTAAGAAATATAGTAAAATATATGTACACATAAGTGCAATAGAATAACAAAACAAAAAAAAACATAGAGACGGAATCGATATCACATTAGTCATCAGATATAACTAAAAACAATTCATAATGATTAAGTTGTTGTCAAATTTGAAAGTTAGCCATGAATCGGATCATAGCAGTTCTCAACTGATTCCATTTGACTGCTTCTTCAAAAAAAAGTGATTCCATTTGACTTCAAATGATTACACGCCAATGAAGAAATCATACTCCTTAGTTGTAGATTTCTTAACAACTGTAAAGAGTGTTTGCCGTTAAGTAAGTTAGTAAGGTTGTAGGTTTTGAAAACTAAAATACTAACAAAAATATGATTAATTATGTACAAGTTGAAAGCAAATAAAATTGAATGAATTGGTGTCTATAAATCTATGTTATCCGTTAACATGTCAGGTAGGATTATTTTTTTTGGTACAACATGCCACGTAGGATTTAACTTTATGAATAGTGACGTTCTTTGTATTATAAGTCAATTTTGAAGAAGAAATTATATTTATATTTAACATAAAAGGCTAATAAATAATTGTGTTGCACAAGAAACTTATCGAGTTTTTTTTTACATATTAAAACGTATATCATAGTGATTCTATGAGTTTAACTTAGTTAAAAAAAGATATTACATAATACATATAATGATCGAGATTTGAATCTAGAATATCACAGTTACTTATTTTAAAAGATGAATTTCTAATTTTTAAATTGTTTACTTAAAAAATATGGATCATATTGTTATCAATTGATTTTATCGACTTGGTGGACCCCAAACATTATCTTTATGAGTTTTTTCTAAACCTCCATATTGTTGAATTGAATCTCAAATAAGCTGACCAATGAAAGCTCTTTGAAGGTTTTAATAATTGGCAAAGTCAACCATCTGTTTTACGGTTTTCTGACAGCTTATGTCAAGGTTACTGTTGCAATTGTTCGCCTAATTCGCATTTATTTGGGTGTATATGATAACATCATGGTTTATATTTGACTTATTAAAATACTACCAAAAAGTAATTTTTTTTGTATAAAATTTAACGATTGTTTTTTTTTTTTGAATTATCAACTAGTGCCTTAAAGACACTTGTTAGTATATGCCGGAAAACAACTCATATTTCTCATGCTAAACTTCACCATGTTTGATCTTTATCCTTATAAAAATTTGCAAATAAGATGATCTCCAATCAGAGGGTCTTCGATATTTAAGACTCGATGTCTATTATGTATCTTTATTGGGATAATTTTTTTCAGAGTCTCACTTAAGACACCGTCAATCTTAAATGGGACTCACACTCTTTTAATATTAAAAAATTAAAATGCAATGATATAAATGTTGATAGTTGATTAGTGAGTTCTATTTAATTTATGTGAGATTCTGAATTAGAGGGATTGAGTATTTATTAAATACTATTAAAAAGTTATAATTGAGTGACGTATACAAATCCGTTTACCCAAAAATATATTTCTCCATTCTGGATGTTCCAAGGTTGACAGTTCTTGTGTTCACGTCACTTCTGTGACTTTTGAATATGGATAAGCTAACAGAAAAACAATAGACATAATTGCAGCCTTTGTACAAATAAACATAATTTGTGAGGATTGAGAAATAAAACCTTGTGTTTTATTGCAAGAAGTCAGCAGTGACGGGATAGTGCGCATGTGATGAGGCTGAGGAGTCAAAATATGTAAATAAAATTCTAACTACTGAGCCGTTCGGACTGCAATTCATGGTTAACTCCTCCTTCTAATCATCACTCAATGTTGGGTGGCAGGCTCTATTTTGGTGACAAGCAGGGGTGGTGGGCGACCTCGGGCACTCGTTCGAGCTTAATCGATACTTTCTTTATATTTGGTTCAACCCAATAGCGCATTAGTCCGCTGAAAAAAGAAAACAAATGGACAAATTCAATATTTTTATATGCGTGTGCATATTTTGGGCAAACTCAACACTTTCGATTTATGACTATTTATATGTATTATGTCACATGTGAAATTGCGATAAATTTTGTGCCTAGACTCTAAAGTTCCTGGCTCCAACACAGTGACAAGTTAAGGTATCTCAAATGCATCTTCAGGTGGAAGATGATAAGTATATATGAAGGAGCTTATAATTTATCAACTGACAAGGTTTTACCTAAATGGATTATCACATAGTAGCATGAAAATTCTACATCGATTTGGTCTTATGGTTCGATCAAGATTAAGTTTTTGTCAAAAAAAAAAATCACGAAGGCCAACAAAAATTTTCATTCATTTTTGCCTCGTTGGTATTTTGGCTTCCATCCAATAAAGATGGTTGAGCAAAAAAAAAAAATATCCACCTATAATAAGGCATTAAAGCTTCTATCCAAAAAATAATTGATAGTTAAGCAATCAAAATTCTTTCTTCTTGAACTAATTGATATTTTAGCTTCTATCCGAAAAGAAAATAGATGGATAGGCAAAAATCTTTCTTTTCGTCAAATTAGCATTAATTTTAGCTTATATCCTTAAAGATATTGGATGGTTAAGCAATCAAAATTCATTCTTTTTAGTCTAGAGGAAATTTTAGCTTATCTCCATAAAAAGTTTAGATATTAAGCAATTTTTTTGTTGAAGTATTTAGGCATTTCATATTTTTTTCCGTCATCGTTTTCAATGTTTTTTTTTTTGTATTTCTCAAGCTGAAAGGAGGTGTTATAAATATCTTGTAGCTTGCGAGAGGATATTTGAGATGTAAAAAGTTTGTTAGATTAGTTAAGAGTTAATTGGTTTAATTGGATATACAAGTAATGTACTACTTGATGTAACTATTATCTTATAATCAATATTATTTCTATTTCACCTTTTTATAATTCACCATTGTCCGGAGGGGTGGATTAATCACACAAGCTTAGTGAGGCTGGGATTTTAGTTGAGTTATTGAATACACCCTTCGGTCACTATTTTAAGTAAAAATTAACATTTTACATTCATTCAATTAATGATATATGTAATCATTATTATAGACCAAATATATTATTTAATGAATGAATTTATGTTTATAGTCAGCTCTGTACAATATGTCACTAACTATTTTGGCTTGTATTCAGTGAGATTTTATGATACTCCTCAATTTGATTTATGTTATTTTGTAGTATTCTATGCTTGTGAATGTTTTTAAAATGAAAAATAATCTTATAATTTTAGTATTATTACTCTTTCAAATATTTTTGGGTTGAAGGTGTCTCTTGATATAATATTAGCACTTAGTAATTATTATGCAGGTTTCATTTAGATTTTTTTTTCTTCAAGTATTCTAACGGTTAGAATTCACCTTTTTTAAGGTAAATAAATGGGATGTCCGGGTTCGAACCCCGACCCTTACGTATAACAATGCATGTCCCTATCAACTGATAAAGTTATTTGTTGGAAAAAATAATACAATAACGTGTAGTTATTTGTCCGACTCATTTAGTAATTAATATATGATGGGATAGGGATTAATACTAAAAAAAGAAGAGAAAATGATGCATACATCTTTTTTAGAGTGATCCATTGTTGACACTCTTAACCGTAAATAAAATACAGTAAAAGGTAATCTCAAAATGGTGAGTTTAAGCCATCAAGATCTCAATGGATAGTGTGTATCTGATAAGTAAAACAAATTAGATAGTAAAAGACCGTAGAAATATTTTATTTATTGAGACGCGAGTTTGAATATGTAATTTCTCACTTCTCATCAGAGTTTAGTCGTTAGGCTAATATGAAAAAAAAAAATATTAGGTTACATTTGTAATATTTTTAGAGAAACTAGTCCATGCAATGTACAAACCTTCCTAAAGAAAATCTTTGTAACTTTTATTTGATTTAAGCTTTAAGATGCACCCAGTGGTACTAATACTATTAATCAACCAAAACGAAAGGACAGTAACATATTCACTTAGATGTGATTTCATTATGGAGAGGAACTTTATTTGGTTTGAAGTTTCTCTCATTTGCGAGATATAACGTTACCTTGGATCTGTCTGTTGGAATATTTTATTATTTAATTATATTCCAATATCATTATGTGGGCAAATATCGTAATAATAATTATATTAGCTATTTATCAATTGTGAGCCTTAATTGATTAGTGATCAAATTAAGTAATAAGGCTATTAGGTTTCTAATTGGATAATTAATTAAATAATTAATTAGTTGATATGGACTCAATGAGTGGATGTCCGGATAGCCCATTAACGGAATAATGGGAAACCCTAATGGCTATCCAATATAAAAGAGGCTATGGTCCCCAATATACCGTACACGGCAAAACATTCTCTTCTCCCCATCTGATGAGAGCTTGAGGCATAAAGGCACCGGTTGAGGAAGAACCAAACTAGCCGCCGCTAACCCTACGTTGTGTATTTCAGATTACGGTGTCAAAGCTTTATCCAGGTATTCCTAATACCCTAATCTTGCTATCCTTGATAAATCAAACATGTCGTAGATCCGTTTATATTCATGTTCAATGATTAAATTTGCTTCCGCTATATTTTTATTGTGTATTGAACATGTTTTATGAATTAAGACCTAAATTTCTAACAAGTGGTATCAGAGCGGTCTTCATGTCTAATTTATTGAGATAATTTGAAGTTAATCCTTGAGTTGTATTTCATGCTTAAACTCTTCGTAATTTATTTCGATGAACCCTACTTTTTGTAACTTAAGATATAATGGTTCATCCGGTGTTCGTAATTGAATTTTGTGAGCAGCGTTCCTAATGTTGTTGCGTGAATTGACACCTACCTGTTTTCATGTATATATAATGTTTAACACTCTTGTGGCATCTTGTTTTGTTGACCATATATAACATGTTTCTCTTTTGGAAATCGTTATAAAATTTAATTTGGCGTTCCTTATATAGCTCACTTGAAAGCATGATAAATTGTTTATTGCTTTTTTCTTCTTCTCTCTCGCCGGTGTGAAGAATATTTGAATCCATAATTTGAGTTTTACTTTGGTTCTTCCAATTTTATTTTATTTTGGGTAAACCCTATTTTGGTTTTTTGGGGTTTTTCGATTATTATCTTCCAGACTTAATGAATATTTTCTTTTGCTGCAACCCATCAATCCGGTTGAAACTCGTTTAATCGATGAATAATATATAGTAATTTGTTTTCTTTCTTCTTTTTAATTGAGCTCTTATTGTTTTGTTCTATTCATGCGACTGTTTTTTTTTTTTTTCCATCGTTTTGTGATTTTGCAAAATAAGATAAATTTGTAAAAGAAAAATATTGTATATCGATGAAAGTATAAACGAGTTTCACGTATTTATGGATTAAGGATAAGGATTGGCCAATTTTAATCTTATACGGCCATACCATTAATGATTTCAATTTGGTGTGATTTAGAAACCTATATTTATAAGGTAATACATTATGGGGCCAATTTTTATTGATAGTTGATCCATCCAGTATAATTTTTAAATCATAGAAATATTGGTTTGAAATTTTTTATTTGAAAGAGAAGTTGTTCATAAATGTCCATTGTTTTCTTTGATGAAGGCTTTTGTGTTTAGTTATGGTTTAATGAATATGGACTGCTGATCGCTTATTTGCTTCATATAAGGTTTAATTAGTTTCAATTGATAAATATTTGAATTTTATTTTGTTTTTTTGTGATTTGATTTTATGTTAAATCTTTTGGCAAAAAATATTTTTTTTTCAAATATTGTTATCATATTTTATAGCTTAATTTTATTTGAAATTAGTTTTGATTCACAAAGATTTTGTACCTAAAGTTTATTTTGAGATATTAGGCAATTCTTGATATATATTTGGTCATCATATATCATTTGTGGAAATTTGTTGTTTGATTTTTTGAATAGTGCTTAATAACACATCTCAAAATATTTTTTGAATTAATTTGGTAGTACAGAAAGTAAGGATTGAATTCTTTAATTTTAGAAAATATTAATTCTAGTTTTGTTTGTTTAATTATAAACCTATAAAGTTTATTTACTTTATTTAGGAAAACATTTCTTTTAGAATTATGTTTTATTTTGTTTAAAGAATCATTTAGCTCATATGTGAATCTATTATAGCATGAATATTTTTGGAATATAAAGATTCAGTTTTTATTTGATTTGAAATTGAATATTTGGTTATAGCATGATTGTCATATTTGAGTTTATTGTTATTAAGTTTTGTACAATAATATTTTAGATCATGCAAAGTGTCAATTTTTATTTGGCTTGAAATTGAATATTTTTCTTATAGCATGATTATGATGTTAGAGTTTATCGTTATTAAGTTTTCTACAATAATATTTTGTCTTATCATGCATTTTGAATATATTTCATGCTATGTTTGTTGTTGTCGCTTTCATGCGATATATGTAAATGTATTGTCATACACACATTGGTGTGATTTTTGACTTGCATCTTCTTTAAAAATTTTGTGAATTTGTCTTCACACTTAAGGGTTGTTGAGTGGCCTAATAGTTACACAACGACATAAAGAACTAATTTGGTCTACATTATGTCAGTAGTGCCTTGTAAATTTAAGACCATTCCCATTTAATTTACTATGAAATGTCTAGTAATTGCGGTTGTTTTGGTTGAAACAACATGTTGCCAAAGTAACCTCTGTTGCGTAGATTTGATTCAACTGAACTTACAAAAGGCGTAGTATGAAATTATCCATGTGAGTTGTTGTCGGCCCCAAGGAAGGCACAACTTGACCGGATAGTCACATACATATGATAGTAAATGTGTGGTGATTATAAAGTAATTTTCCATGTGAATAATATGATACCCGAAGGTGACTATTATTTGACAGGATTTATCACCCCGTTTAATATGTATATTAAAATTGTCTAGTAAAATTAGTTGAGTCAGTTGAAACAATAATGTTGCCCAAGTAACCTCTGTTGTGTAAATTGATTTCAATTAAGCTTACAAAAGATGTAGTGTGTAATTATTTATGCGAGTTGTCGTCGGCCCAAAGGAAGGCACAACTTGGCCAAATAGTTACATACCTACGATGGTAAATATGTGGTGATTATAACGTAATTATCCATGTGGGTAATAGGATGCCCAAAGGTGACTATTATTTGACAGGACTTATCACCAATGTTTGATCATTGCATTGAGAGTACCGCTTGCAATTAATTCTTAGCAATCCAAAGATTGTGTTTTAATGGTGCGTTTGGTATCTTGTTAAGGTCTTTTATTTACAAATAAAGAAGCACATTTCTATAATATTTTACTGACATGTGTAATAATATTGTGCGAGTGTAAACTTATTTATAGTTTACATTCAAACAAATATAATAGTAAACATATAACAATTATAAGAATTTATTCTTTGTCAAAGTAAATTGTCATTGTTTGATCATTGCTGTAAAATACCATTAGCAATTGATATTATTGTTTAAAGACTTGATATTGATGGTGCGTTAGGTATTTTGGTGAGTGGTTTTACTGCTCATGTTCTCTTTAAGCTAATATAATGTATCTGCTAATTTGAGTTAAATTTTTTAACTCTTAAAAGTTCCAACTTTTAGGAATTAAAGAATAATATTAACATTATTCTTGGATCTAGACCTTAGATAAGGGTGGTGAAACTCACATTCTCTCACAAATTCAGCATTTAATGTGGGAATCAAGTTTGACTAGTGAGTGTACACCAAATCCCATAGGTCACGTGAAATCATAAAGCTAAAATATCATATGTATTAGAGGTGTTATTTAAGATGACAAAAATATTTTGTCATATTTTCTTTGCTTAAATTAAAGTGCTTTTAAAGCAATATAGAGAAAGACAAGCTCTCATTGGAGAGTGGGTATTTCATTAAGATTATTAGGCAAAGAAAATTTTAGGAGCACATTATGTAAATATTTAATCTTGCTAAGACACTATAATTTCGACTATCATATGACTTGTTCGAAAATTCAGTAATTTCAACTATCATATGACTTGTTAGAGAATTCAGTATTTAATATTCTCTTTGCACAAATTAAATTTATAACTGTTACCGTTAGAAATGATCATTTAAATGATCAATTCATAAAGTGTGCAAATAAGGAAAGGTTGAAGCAAGAGAAAATAAAATAATGCTCATTCAGAAAATACCTCAAAAGATAAGGGCAAAATAAAGAAAAGTAGTCTTGACTGACTTATGTCCCATGATGTTGAAAGATATATCAATTTAGAATAGACAAAGTCGATAAAGTTGGTTCTATTCATTTTTTAAACTATTTTTTTTTAGATTGTCATTACTAGGTTATTTTTTGTATTTAAAAGATAATTTGGTGAATCATTATTTGAATTAATTTTTGTTTTAATTTCTCTTTGAATAAATCAAGATATTTTGAGTTTTATTTTGTAATGATGATTCAACGTGTCTTTTAAGTTCAATTATTAGAGTCAATTCAGTTATGACTTGTGACATTCTATATTGTTTAAGGTTTTGAATACTATAAGTTTTTTTCGTCCCTCAAATTAAGAAAATTTTGAGACATAAATTGTTAAGTCTTCTTGAGGATATTGAGTTTGGGGGAGAGATATGGTAATAGAACAAAATTGAATGAGGAAGAATCAGTTCTAAACTAATTCATATAGTTACTATTATTATAGTATATTTGGATCCTCGTGAAAATTTTTTTGTTCTTCCTCTCTATCAAGTTAAGAAATTAATTCATATAGATCAAACTCAACACCCTCAAGAACTAGAGCTTCTAATGTCATTAAGAATTGACTGAAAGAGAAATTCTATTTAGTTTATTTGAAAGACTCTATTAGGACAGTCATGATACTAGTTTGCTTATTATAATTTTGGAGCTGCATAAGATGGATTTCAATATAGTTTTATTAATGATGACATTAATGATACAATACGGTGCAACTTAATAAAGGTTTTGTGTCAATTGATACAAAGTAAATAGTTTGCAAAATCATGAAATCCATTTATGAGTTAAGAAGTTTGTCTCTTTATTGTTATCACAAATTCTCATAAAGTAATTGTCTCATTTGGTTTTGAGATAATATTACGGAGAATTGTGGATTTAGTAAGCTCAGTGGGAGTAAATTTATATTCCTAGTTTAATATGTCAATTTTATTTTATTTAGTCAACAATGATATATGTCTGTTATGTGATACCAGTGAAATCTCTAACAAAAGTTAGTGATGAAAGATCCTGGGGACACCTCTTTTGTATTAGGCATTTCAATACTAGAGATTCTTCTCAAGGTATTATTCGGGATATTGCAAAAGAGTTATATCAATAAAGTTGAAAATAAATTGACATAATAAGTTATGGGTGACCTTAGTCTCCGAGAGAGACTTTTCAGTCTCAAATTTTCAGTCCCAAATATTGCCCATTAGGAAATTTATGATTTCATAAATTTAAGTATATTCCTATGCTTTGCTTATAGAATTTTTATGTATGATCTTATTACACGTATTTGGAAATAACATATATGATCAGACTGTTTGGTAGAAACACGAGCAATTCAAAGTTTGAATTGTTGAAAAGGCAACCTTAAGAATTATTAAAGAGAACAAGAGAACTTATGCTCACATCAGAGATCTAACAATTTGGAGATCATTAGTGTGTTAATCTCTGGCTTTTGGATGTCTATATATAATAAGACATCCTAACTCAGGAAATGACTGTAAATATTTATGTCACTTGGTTGCATAGAGTTAAAGGTATTGAAAGACCACTTAAGTTATATAGTGACATAAGTTAGTCAAATAAAGATTCAATAACAAAATTATAAGGTTTATTACCTTATAAATTATTGTTGTTAAAATGATAGAACATGTAGAGACAAACTTTATGCTAGCTATACCACTAATTAGAGACATGACACCTAAGGTCTTTTATATTGTTGTTGTCATTAAGGATGTCTTGGATTAGTGGGAGTCTCTTTTATTTTATGTTCTATACTTTTGTTTTGGTATTGATACAGACTTTATGTTATGATTTTCTGCAGAAATAAAGTTCATGAGGTTATTTTGTTATAACCATTTCTGTATCATTTTGTGCAAATATTTAATTTGCAAACTTCAGTTTGATCTCACTAAAGTTTTCAATTGGATCAGTTGGAAATAGGCATGATTTAGAGATCACATTACATGAAATTTCCATGCCACTCATCCATATCGATCTATGTCATCAAGTGCATTGGTATGGTGGTCGTCGGGGTTCCGTCACGTTATACGTCAGTGACGACAGCCGCGGTGGTCCCATTATTAATGTATGAGGTGGACCAGATTGTAAAGTTGAAATCTAAAGATAAATAGCATTCGGACGCGCGCCTAAAGTATTCTGATATAATTATTAAGATATGTAGCCCAAGTGGGAGATTGTTGGAATATTTTATTATTTAATTATATTCCAATATCATTATGTGGGCAAATATCGTAATAATAATTATATTAGCTATTTATCAATTGTGAGCCTTAATTGATTAGTGATCAAATTAAGTAATAAGGCTATTAGGTTTCTAATTGGATAATTAATTAAATAATTAATTAGTTGATATGGACTCAATGAGTGGATGTCCGGATAGCCCATTAACGGAATAATGGGAAACCCTAATGGCTATCCAATATAAAAGAGGCTATGGTCCCCAATATACCGTACACGGCAAAACATTCTCTTCTCCCCATCTGATGAGAGCTTGAGGCATAAAGGCACCGGTTGAGGAAGAACCAAACTAGCCGCCGCTAACCCTACGTTGTGTATTTCAGATTACGGTGTCAAAGCTTTATCCAGGTATTCCTAATACCCTAATCTTGCTATCCTTGATAAATCAAACATGTCGTAGATCCGTTTATATTCATGTTCAATGATTAAATTTGCTTCCGCTATATTTTTATTGTGTATTGAACATGTTTTATGAATTAAGACCTAAATTTCTAACACTGTCTCGTCTCCCATATATGACCTATGTAAAAAACAATAGCTAGAATGCTTAAAAATAAGTAATTACATTGCATTTACTATAGTGATCTCATGTCTTCCAGATGAAACCTCTGCAACATTCTCATCATGCACCTTGACCGTGTACATTGGTGCATCTTCTGTTAATGTCACATCATGTTGTTGAATAACAAGTATTGATGACACTATCTTGCGACCTGTTGAGGATGTTAGAATGTCTCCTATGGGACCTAACTCTGCATGTTCAGCTCTCCTCTCTGCTAGTTCTGCCACCATAATCGACGGAAACCGACCCTTCCCAACAACTATGAGATCGTAATCTGCGTTTTCCCCTAATGTTATCACCTCCTCCACAATGTTGGCACCACCCTTCTCGATATACTTCACTGTTTCGCCACACTTGCTTCGAAACTCCTCCATTGCCTTTTCATCCAACTCCTGCAATTAATTAACAACAGTGTGTATAAAAATATTCGAATTGTGCACATATATGATGACTAGCTAGACATAAGTAAGCAAACTTATTCTTTTGAAATAAAAATCTCTGTAAATAGTGGGTAAGTATATAAATGCTCAAGAATAAAATAAAGTTCACTTAAACATATGATATGAGTGTAATGCTAATACATTGTAAGTGTAACAAATTTTACAAGATGTCTATCAATCACTCATGTATGTACTTTAGAATTAATTACGTATAAAGTCAAATATTTTCAATGATAAAACTACTATGATTAATTGATTGTGTAAAAAATATTTATACTTGCGAGTTATATGTATTAAATCATAAACATATTTAGTCTAAAACTAAGGCAGTGATTTGTTTTCATTTTAATTTCTAAAAATGTGTCAAAAGTAGCTCTCCTAGCTAACTTTGGACTGATAAGCTAGAATTTCCTCAATTAGGGCAAAAAACATATTTATCACTAAATTTATTTGGAGCATTACCTGTTCTATTTGTCTGTTCATTTTTGCGACTGAGAAGCTATAACTTTCGTCGGTATTTTGGTCAGGTGATTGGAGTAAAACTATGTTATTATCAATCGTCCCATTTTGCTTCACGAACCTTACAACGGTCACTGCAACAGCCGGATGTTCAGCCATTTTCTTTCCCAACACTAGAGCCTCGCGATCATCGGGCCCACCAAAAAACACAATGCATATTCTTTGGGCTATACTCCCATCTAAGCTCAAATTCTTCGACCCAAGCCCATACCCTCTATCCACAAGCACACCCACGGAGCAAGGAGCATTCTTTAGTACCCTTTTGTTCACACCTATCCACTTATTTCCAGCATTCTCCGACACTGCATGGGACTGATCGTCATTTTCATCATCAACTTCCATCCTCCAATGTTTGTGAAATGGCAATATGATCAATGTCACTCTCTTTTCGTCTGCTATGTGGCATATATCCTCATGCATTGTGGAAAGAGAAGATATCGCCGTAGTAGACTGGACTATAACCTTACCCAAATGGCTAGAGGCCTGATGAAATGCCCCAACAATACGGTTATGCCATTCTTCACGATTGAACCGCTTGAAGAAAGGAAAACCATCTTTACGAGCGCGGTGAACCATAATGATGGAAGATGAACGTTCCGTTAGCTCAACAAGCTGCATCATGAAGAGTTTGAGGAGGGAATTTTTTGTGCTACGAATTGATTCAATGAGGTTGATGATAGAGGGAATGTTGGTTGAACCATGGATGCAAGCAAGGATTCTTAGCTCATCTACGGCATTTTTGTCTTTAGAGTTTGAGGACATGTCACCTAGCTTGCGAATTGTCTTGGTTGTGATGCCACGAGCTGGTTTGTAGATTGCCATTACTAGTGGGGTTGTGATGAAGGTTGTGAACAAAGCCATAAGTACCATGATTGCAAATATTTCGTCATTCAAAACCTGTAATTAAATTTAGTTAAAAAACATGTAGTTGTAATAATTCATTGATTATACAATTCATATAACGATCAAGTAAAATAAAAGGGGCAATTTTTGTAGATGAAAATGTCATTACCACCTCAGGATGTACTGGAATGTGCATGTTCCATTTAAAGAGAATGAATAAATAAATATTTGTTTAAGCCTTGATTTGCATATACCGGTCTCTTAAAAAAAGTACTTGTATATATGTCGTGTATACAACCTTAGATCATATTTCTATTATTTAGTCCTTCATTATTTATGATGCATTTCCCAAACAAAACAAAAAATTAATATCACCGTAGGCTAAGTTAGCTATAATTGCTATTAAAAAAAATAGCAATAATTTGACACCAGGCCAAATATTTAGGATAATTATGCGTTGACACCTTTTTTTCATACCACTTTTATACCACTTCATGTAACATTTTTTATTTTTATTTCTCTTCCTTTTTATCATACATTTTCTCTCTTCCACTAAACAAGTGACACATAGAAGTGTAGAATGGATGGTTGCTATATAGGGTGGTCAATATATCACTACTCAATGTTTATTCCCGGTGGCAGCGCCACGTTGGCAATTCTGCAGACAGGTGCCCCCATTAGTTTTATGAGTTTATCATATACTCCACATCCTAAATAGAGAACTTCTCCGGTACACCCACAAATTAATATGTATCGGTACTCTTGTTTCAAAAGTCTATAAATTAACTATCATTTTATGAAATAAAGATTTGTTTGTTGATATTTATATTTTAGAAAATGTTATTTCATAAGAAAAATCATCATTTCACTGTTAATAAAAATCATACTAATTTTTTTTTCATTTTATTGTAAAAAATAATCAAAATTTTCTATTATGAGTACTAAAAATTCAAAAAAATTAAATTTAACGTTTTTGCCAAATAAGATTTAGTTATTATAATTATAGGTGATTGAAAATAATTTTTCTCTTCAAAAATTAACACATTTAACTATCAATTTAAGGCTTAATTACACTTTTGGCCCCCTAAGTTTTCTAAAGTTGCGATTTTGGCCCCTAAAAAAAAAACTCTTTTCAGGCCCCCTAAGTTTACTTTCTGTTGCAATTTTGGCCTCCCACGCCAATTTTGACCTAGTCAACGGACACATGGACGCCACATGTGTAATTTTTTTATTATTTTTAAATTTTAAAAAATAAAAAAACTATTTTTGTAATAAAAAACAGTTTTTTTTAATTACAAAATTAAAAAAAAAAATTAGTTTCTTTATTACAAATGAAAAAAATTAATTACAATTTTTTTTTGTTTTTTTATTACAAAAATTAAAAATAAAAAAATTTATTATTATTTTTTTTTAATTACAAAATAAAAAAAAATACAAAAATATTAAAGTGGGCGCCACGTCAGCGTTGACTGGGTCAAAATTGGACTAGGGGGCCAAAATTGCAACAGAAAGTAAACTTAGGGGGTCTGGAAAGAGTTGTTTTTTTAGGGACCAAAATCACAACTTTGAGAAACTTAGGGGGCTAAAAGTGTAATTAAGCCTTAATTTAATGATTTGGTGTACCAATACACTCAAATTTTTGAGTGTACCATAGAATCTGCCCTATATAATACTATGTTATAATCTCCGGCATATAATACCTATGATAGGGAGCTTCTATGGTACACCTGTAAATTAAGGTGTACCGATACTCCTACTTCAAAAATCTTTAAATTAACTAATATTTTTATGGAATAAAGAACTATTTGTTGATATTTATATTTTAGAAAATGTCATTTCATAAGAAAAAACATCATTTCATTGTTTATAAAAATCATACTAATTTTTTTTACATTTTGTTGTAAAAAATAATCAAAATTCTCTATTATGAGTAATAAAAATTAAGAAAAATTAAATTTTATTTCGTTGTCGTTTTTGGTAAATAAGTTTTAATTATAGGTGATAGAAAACAAATTTTCTCTTCAAAAAATAACACATTTAACTATTAATTTATTGATTTGGTATACCAATACACTTAAATTTTTGGGTGTACCATAGAATTTTCCCGGAGCTTCTACGGTACACCCGCAAATTAAGGTGTACCGATACTCTTACTTCAAAAATCTTTAAATTAACTAATATTTTTATGGAATAAAGAACTATTTGTTGATATTTATATTTTAGAAAATGTCATTTCATAAGAAAAAACATAATTTCATTGTTTATGAAATATGAATAATACATACATCTCTCACCTATGTGCATTTCTACTCTTTGTTTCTTTTATATAGCTTTATTTAACGTATACGGTACTTCTATAATGTTATATACCTAAATTTAACTTATTTATTATTTGAAATAATAATAACGATTATAAGAGTTCTCGCTTTCTCAAAAAAGTTATATTCAGTATATTTTTGAAACACTGAAACACTTATTTTATTCTATTTTCGTTTTAAAAATAAGAAAATCCACAAAAATTATAGTAATATTTTAAATATATTTAATATTAAAAATTTATATGTAAATATTGCTCCCATTACTTTAAATTTCTGACTCTACTACTATTAGAAGTATTATAGTAGTCAAGATACCCAGCCAAATTATAACAGAAAGTCAACTCCTAATATTTAGCCTAAAAAGACAAGATTTTTTTTTTTTTTGAGAGAGCCTAAAAAGACAAGATGACAATGTTAGATTGAGAAAGACTTATCAAAAATCAAAATAGGTAGAGCAAAATCATGTTTGTTACTTTTTTTTATTAAATTATTTGAGGTTTTTAGTTATTGTTCGTGATGTTTTTGTAAACAGTTTGTAATATTATTTTTTAATATTTGAATTCATTGTTATGTTATTTGAATCGGAAATTAAGAGTAATTTTGGAAAATGAAAAATCAACCAAAAATAACAAAAAGATATTATTTTTTTTATACTCTCTCCGTTGTTAATTATAAACAAATTTTAATTTTTTAAGTTCATTCAATTAAAGATGTATGATCCATAATATAGATCATATACATCATTAATTGATTGATCCTACAAAATTGTTTATATATATGAAGTATATAATATAGTCATATAGATGTATTCAATTGATGCCAAGTCTAAAAGCTAGGCCAATCGAATGGTATTTCATTGCACATGTGTTTTTAAGAAGCATTTAATTGCACATGTTAATACTAAGGCTAGGAAAGTGGTGGGAAATGGGAAGAACTCATGGCACAGGCTAAAAATAAGGATAAAAAAAATTATTATTTAACATCTAAAATACTATCCTTAAAAAAAATCTAAAATGCTATCTAAACAAACATATAACTTTCTAAAGTTTTTTTATTATAGAAAAAATAAAATAAAAAATTGTTTAAAAGTGATTCAAGATTCACAAAAAATGGTAGTTAATCTCAATTCAGTTAATTTTTATCAGCCATACATATTTCCTTCTAAGTATCTAACTTTTCCCAATTAATCTTATTCAACACGGCTGCCGAGTTTGATTTTAACAAACAGAATAGTGACGAAAACAAAACCCTTTTTCTGTTGAAGAATCATCATACTCCCCCAATCAATAGTTTATATCATTAAAAAATTGAATAATAGAATATTCTCCCAATTTAGTCGGTCAATGACAAATTCACTGTGACATTATTTTCCCAATAATATACACTAAACTATTGAAAATAACAACAAAATATACAAGTATTATTAAAAATATGAATCATGTTAAACCAGTGCGCCGAGACGAGGCACTGATTAAGAAAAACAAAAAAAGAAATTTTAAAATAAAAATAACACCTTTTATGTGTTTTAAAAGTTGACAGCATAAGTTTCAATACAATTACTTACTATTTTTATTCTTTAATTAGTGTCCAAAAACACTCGTTAACATTCCTCTTAAAATAAATATACATACCAAGCCAAACAAGTTGAGTATGAAAACAAATTTTAACTTTGCACTGCGTATGAAAACAAATTTTAACTTTGCACGCTTTGTTCAACTTTTCACGTGAACACGTTACACGTACCTCCCAATTGTCTTTTTAGAAAATAACCTAGTTGGATATCTTTTTATTCAACAAAAAAAAAAAAACCTAGTTGGATATCTTTAACGAAGTCTTCCTGCCTCCTATTTTTTACCATCATACTCAGGTCAGACCTACATACAACCAAAAGATTAATTTTATTTTTTTTGAGAGAGAGGGCCAAAAGATATTTATTCACTCCATTTTTCTATTTTTATAAGACTCTTTCATATTTTTTGACGGATCAGACCTAATATTTTGTTTATATGTTCTTTGGGCAGGTAAAAATCAAATATTAGGACTAACATTATAAAAAGAGTTTATTTATATTTTATTTGTCAAAAATTGTTAGTCCTAAAATATATATTTTTTTGAGCAATAGTCCTAAAATATATGTCAAAACTAATATTGTTTCATTTTTCTTACGATTATACCCTTCATTTGATTTTATTTTCTTCATTATATCATTCTTTAAATCATCGGATACAATTGATAACTTCGATTATTTTTATTAATAAAAGCGAAAAAACAGACATGTTAGCGCTCATCTTGACGCTAATAACTTGTGAAACGAAACTAATAAAATGAAGAAAAATGATACCAAATATCTTTAGAGTATTGTTTATGAAATCAAAAGAAATAACTTTGTTTAGATAACCCTAATTACTCTGAATAGTATTTACCTTGTATTTTAAAGACAAAAGTTTCTTTTATGCATTCCTTATAATGAATTATGCTTGGTTGAAAAGAAAAAAAAAGGGAAGAGATTCAAGAAAAAGCTTACCTTTTTTTCTTTTCCAATGTTGAGTACAATGAGTTCAACGAGTCCTTTGGTGTTCATGAGTACTCCAAGTGTAATTGATTCTCTAGCTGGAATCCTCCACATCATAGCAACAACAAAAATCCCCAGAATCTTCCCGGCACAAGCAACTGAAATCACCAAAACCAATAGCCCCCAAGCTTTTCCACCACTAATCTTAGTCACATCAGTTTTCAACCCACTCGATGCAAAATAAAGTGGAAGAAGCAGCCCCATTACAAAATCCTCAATTCTCTCTATCAGCTTCTTCGAAAAATTACCATTTTTCGGAATTGTCAATCCAAAAACAAACGCGCCAAAAATTGCATGAATCCCTATGAAATCAGTTATGAATCCTGAAACCATTACACTCGCTAGGGTTAAAGAAATATAAACTTCGTTTACAGCTTCATTTTCAACTGCACATCTTTGAGCCACACGATTCATTACGGGACTTATAAAAATCATCATGAAAGCAACAAAACCGGCGCCGGAGAGAAGTACCCAGACGGCAACGACAGGGCTTTTACCGTCTCCGTCGTCGGATTCTTTTCCCGCTAAAGCAATTGCTAAAGCTAGAAGAATCCACGCGGTTAAGTCGTCGAATGCAGCTGCTGCCATTGCGGTTTCACCTACGCGTGTTGTGAGCAGTTTGAGTTCAGCGAGGATTCTTCCTAAGACGGGGAATGCAGTTATTGAAAGTGCAACTCCCATGAACACTAGGAATGTGCTGAATCCGGCTTTGTCTGCTCCGTCGATGGTTTTGCGGAAAACAATGGCGACGCCAATGCCGGAGACGAAAGGAAGTGAGATTCCACAAGCTGCTATACTGAATGCTCTTTTACCGCTACGGCGAATTGAGTTTAGATCTAACTCGAGTCCAACAAGGAAGAGAAAGAATAGAAGACCTATGCTTGCGACGGATTCTAGCGTTGGCATACTCCATCGAGGGAATATACGTTGCAGGTAGTCTTTGTTTCTTCCTAGAGCTGATGGTCCCAAAAGAATTCCACCCTACATACATGCAATTAAAAAAAAAACACTATTCACCCATAATAAAATCACGTTATTAAAAGTGTTCATTTTCAATTGTACGTTTATAATTGTCACCGAAAAAAGTAGATGTAATAGTTAGAGAGATAAAAAGAAAAATAGATATTAGATGAGTGTATAAAAAATGAGGGTTTACACATACATACATACATACATATATACATATATATATATATATATATGAGTGTTTAATTGTATGAAACTTAGTAGAGTTTTATAAATGTAAAATAGAGGGAGTATGAAAAATTACTCTCAAGAATAACTAATATGAGAAAAGGTTCAATAGGTTCTACCTAAAAAATAATGTATTCATTACTTCAACTAGTTTTGAATTTGTATTTTCAAGACAAAGTGTTTGCTTACGAAATCTTAGACAATATTTTTTAGATCTTTTAATTTAAATGAATGCATGAATTAAGATGATATGATACATACAACGATCTCGGCTATGACTTTAGGTTGACGGAGAGGTTTGAAGAGGAAAGCGAGGGTGCGACTAACGACGAGGACTAAGGTGGTTTGAATAATGAGGAGTGGAAAAGCAAAATCGAGGGGATTATCGCCTTGCCAGATTCCATCAGAAGAGGTTTTGATTGAGGTTATGTTAACCGGCATGGTTTTGGTGCGAGATGTTTAGTTTTCGCTGGGGGAAGTTACATGGAAGAGTGCGAAAACATGATGTTGGATCTCAATTTAATGGAGCTGGGAGCTTTTGAATGAATGAATGAATGAATGCATGAGGCTTATTTATAGTCGGGAGAAAAAGACGAGGCTTCGACTTGGGTGCTGCATTTGGAGTTAATAAATGCACCTTTGGCTCCACTTAATTAATAATTTTTTTATTAGTATTAATAAATTGCTAAAAAATGTAATTCAAGCATTTAATGAATCTTAAAAAGATCTATTTTAGTTTAACAAGGGACAATGCTATATATAGCGACATAATTTATAGCGACAATTTCACGAACATACTTTTACCATGTTTTTAAGTACCAAAGTTTTTTGTTTTTGTTTTGAAAGGAGTACTGGAAGCTTATTTGCTATTAGAATCAAAATGTAATGGTAATTATCTATGTTTGCCACCGCCAAACCACTTGGGTTTCCTGCTTGACGTGTCTCCATCTCTGTTGTGCTTAGGCTCCACTAAATCAAAATGAATGTTCTAAATTACAAATTTGGTTGTAATTGTTAATATAAATCAAATTTGAAGAGTTAAAGCATGCTGGCCAGTTTTGTATTCTATAGTTTTGTATGCTGGCCAGTTTTGGAGAGATAAAGCATTTGCCTTAGTATTTACAATTACAATCAAATGATATGAGGTTCGCACCAAAATATTTATCCCACCGTCTAAAAAAAAGAACTTTTTGCAATGGAAATTATTCTAAAATGATTGATCTTTTCAAGTTTCAATATAACATTAGTTTTTTTTTTTCTTTTCAATTTTATCATTTATTCTGTAATTAATATCACTTTTCTCACTCTTAATTCAACATCTTTTATTTAACATTTATGTTGATTATAATATTTTTCTCTTTCATTTATACAATTTTTTTAAGGAGTACTAGTAAATGACCTAAGCAGAATAATTAATTTGGGGCAGGGTGGTAAATAAATCAACATAATTAAATAACTTAAAAAAACTTAATTTAGAGTCCTAAATTAGTTTAGTAGTGAGGAGGATTCTTTCAGATTCCAAAATGATTTCGAAAAAACATTTTTAGGTTGTATTTTAAACATATTAGTTTTACACATTTAAATATAACTGTGTAGGCATTTAATAAATATAACTGTTTAGGCATTTAATTTAAAAATATATAACCCTCCGTAAAAGTTTAACTTTAATAAAAAAATTGCAACTATGCCATGATATGATCTGACTCTGACTTTTGAAAATCTTTTAAATGTGACCCTAAACCTTGCAATAACACGCCATGCCATGATTCCTACTTGCACAATACTCTTTAAAAAAATGTCAACTATTACCAAAAATCCATAATTTAGGTTCCGTTCATCTCATCCGAGATTATAAAAAAATAAAAATAAAAAACAGTCAAAGAAAGTTAATGTATTGGAATACGTTGGATCAATCGGTTATTCTAGAATTATTTGGTTGAAATTATAAACTACAAAACAAAAGATAATGGTAAAAAAATAAATATATAAATTTTTTTCGTTGCCAAATAATCATTTAATAAATTCGATTTTTTGTTACACAATAAATTTGTTTAAATTTCTTAACAGAAAAATTTGTTTAAAATGATTGAGTATTGTTAAAATATAATGGTAAATATGTAACAAAAAAAAATATAATGGTAAATAATTATTGGTGGATTTCATTTAATAAATTATCTTCGGATGCTAAGTTGGAAAAAATATCCTCTCGAAAAAATGGTTGGAATAAAGAGAACCTTCCAAGGACAAATATTAAAAAATAAATGCTGGTAATTATTCAAATGAGGGCTCCTACTGAAAGATCCAGCTAGATTGACTTTAATTGTGAATGCTCTTTTTTTCTTGTTGAATAATGTCCATGCTCTAACTGCTTTGTTCCCACACATGTCAACAAACAATTTCGTGAATTTAATTTTGGGATGAACTCATAAAGTAAAGTGTCATACATAGACGTTTTTATTGTCCAAGGCTCAAGAGATATTTGTTTTTCTTTATTTTTTTAGTTAATTAACTGATTTATACATTTTCTTAAAATAAAAAATAAATAAAAAAACTAGTCTATTAGGCAAGTGCATGTCGATGGTGTTACTGTGGAAGGGATTCATGATATTCGGGCTGCTGTTTTCAATCATTTCTCTTCTCATTTTAAAACAATTGGGCCTGATCGGCCAGGGGTGGAAAACCTTCGTTTTCGCAAATTAAGTGGTGTGCAGGCCGAGGATTTGACCAAACCTTTTTCTCGTGAGGAGGTGAAACAGGCAGTTTGGGATTGTGATAGTTTCAAGAGTTCGGGGCCTGATGATATCAATTTTGCCTTCATTAAACAATTTTGGGATTTGCTTCAAGATGACTTCATCAGGTTTTTGGTGGAATTCCATCGAAATGGGAAACTCATAAAAGGTATCAACTCTATTTTTATAGCATTAATTCCAAAGGTTAACAGTCCGCTACAACTCAATGATTTTCGGCCTATATCATTAGTTGGGTGTTTGTATAAGGCGCTAGCTAAGGTTCTTGCTAATCGCCTCAGTTTAGTTGTGGGTTGTGTGGTGTCAGAGTCACAATCGACTTTTATTTAGGGGAAACAGATTCTAGATGGCATTATGATTGCCAATGAAGCAGTCGATGAAGCTAAACGTATGAATAAAGACTAGTTGTTTAAAGTTGAGTTTGAAAAGGTGTATAATTCAATTGATTTAAAGTATCTGGATATGGTTATGGAGGTTATGAACTTTCCAAGACTTTGGCGGAAATGGATCTATGAATGTGTCGGGACGGCAACGGCATCAGTATTGGTAAATGGTAGTCCGACAGATGAATTTTCTATTGAGAGGGGTCTTCGACAAGGAGATCCGTTATCACCTTTCCTTTTCTTGTTGGCTGCAGAAGGGTTCAATGTTTTGATGAAAGTTGTGGTTGATGCAAATATGTTCACAGGGTACAGTGTCGGCTGTGCAGGTGATATCTGCTTGACTTATCTTCAATCTGCGGATGACACACTTATTATTGGTGAAAAAAGTTGGTTGAACGTACGAACTATGAGGTTGGTCTTGCTTTTGTTTGAAAAGGTATCGGGGTTGAAGGTAAATTTTCACAAGAGTATGCTGACAGGTGTAAATGTATCTGATTCTTGGTTGTCTGAAGCGGCGTTGGTTATGAGCTGTCGAAGGGGGTCTATTTCGTTTGTCTATTTGGAGCTGCCTATTGGTGGTGATCCAAGGAAACTTAGCTTTTGAAAACCTGTTGTCGATCACATTGTCTCGCGCCTGTCGTCGTGGAGTAATAAATTCCTTTCCTTCGGTGGTCGTCTGGTTCTTCTGAAATCCGTCATGTCCTCCATTCCGGTTTACTTTCTTTCCTTTTTCAAAGCTCCCACAGGTATAATTTCTTCTATTGAATCTATTTTTTTAAAAAAAAAATTGGGGTGGGGGTGAGGATTTTAGGAAAATTTTATGGATAAACTGGGAGTCTATTTGTACTCCAAAAGAGGATGGAGGGTTGGGAGTGAGGAGGGTGGGAGTTTTTAATATGGCGTTGGTGGGAAAGGGGTGTTGGAGGATGTTGGTTAATAAGGAGGGGTTGTGGTATAAAGTTCTTAAAGCCCGTTATGGATAGGTAGGGGGCGCTTGGAGGAGGGAGGTCGTTATAGCTCTGCGTGGTGGCGGTCGGTTTGTAGGATTCGGGAGGGGTTGGGTGAGGGTGTTGGGAGGTGGTTCGATGACAACATTTGTAGGTTGATTGGTGATGGTAGGAATACATACTTTTGGCATGATACTTGGGTGGGAGATACACCTTTACGTTGTAAATTCCCCCGCCTTTTTGATTTGGCTGTCAGTAAGGAGTGTACAGTGGAGGATATGTGTTTGGCAGGTTGGGAGGTGGGGGGTGGGAGTGGCGTGGGAGGTTATTGGCGTGGGAGGAGGATAGTGTGAGGGAATGTTCTACGTTACTTTCTAACGTTGTTTTGCAGGATAATGCTTCTGACTCTTGGAGGTGGTTATTAGATCCTGTCCATGGTTACACAGTGCGGGAAGCCTACCTCTTTCTTACCAATGATGGCAACTATGTTGATAGGTCACTAGTAGATGATGTTTGGCATAAGAATATACCGCCCAAGGTATCATTGTTTGTGTGGCGCCTTCTCCGGAACAGACTTCCAACTAGAGACAATTTGGTGCAACGGCGTGTTCTTGTGTTAGCCGACTCGACTTGTGTGTCTGGGTGTGGAGAACAGGAAACCGCATCTCATTTATTTTGTGGTTGTACTATTTTTAGTTCGCTTTGGGATCATATTTTGCATTGGTTAGGTTTATCCATGGTGTTTCCAAGTGATTACCGGCAACATTTAATCCAATTCACTAATTTGGCTGGACTGCCTAGAGCCACTCACCATTTTTTGATAGTAATTTGGTTTGCTTTGGTTTGGGCTATTTGGAAGGAAAAAAACAAACGTATTTTCCAAGATACAACATCTGATCCTTCTACTTTAGCTGAAAAAGTGAAACTAAATTCTTTTATGTGGTTCAAATCATCTCAGACATATTTTATATATGATTATCATGACTGGTGGAAACACCCACTCCCTTATATGGGTGTTATTGTGTAATGTGCTTTAACTTTTTGTTGGTGCTCCTTTAGAACAACACCTCTCTGTTGTATTTTGGTAGGTTGGTTTACCTTTTGCATGTCTTGTGCACGGTAAATTAACCTTGTTTATAATATATATCTCATTTTAGTTTGTTCAAAAAAAAACTAGTTAAATATATTTATGATCCTTATAAATATAATAACTTTTTGTTTTATTCCCTCTTAGATTTTCCTTTGATTTTTAATCTTTATAAAATTTTCAATCATCACTTTTGGTCCTTATTTTTAAGTCAATTCATGTGTAGTATTTGAATTTTTTTAACAAAATTGTGTAGAATAATGTAAAAATATCTCCCAAAAAAATTAGGTTTTTTAAACAAAACATAAATTAAATATGAATTTTTAACCTCCAAAGATATAAAAATTCATGTTTGATTCATCTTGTGTTAAAATATCCTAATTTTTTGTAACAAAAAAACTATATATCCTAATTTTTTTAGGAAAGATTTTTATAATATTATAAATTTTTTCTGCAAAATTTTATTCAAAAATATGAAGTTTACATATGAGTTGACTTGAAAGGAGAGATTTAAAGTGAAGATAGAAAACTTTAAGGGGACTAAAAATCGAATATATTTTTTGGATGGATAAACGAAAAGTTTGTATATTTGTATGAACCAAAAACATATTTAACTCAATTTTCAATCATATTTTGTTTGTTTTTGTGATTTTATCGTATTTGCATGACTTTATTTGTTTTGATTTCCCGTCTTTACGGTGTGTTTTTTATTTCTCGTTTTAGTACGATGTTTATTTGATTCAATTGAAATATTGGCTTTGATTAAGTGCATATTCAATCAATGTCCTTGACGTTATCAACTTTGTAAATTCGTAGACATGAGTATTTCATAAATTTAAACATAGTCATAGATATGAGTATTTCAAAAACTTAAATATAATCATGTTTATAGGCATAAATTCTATATTGTTTTATGTTATTAACAAAGGTATTTTACATTTTACTGTTAAAAGAAACCATGCCTATTTTTTTATTTTTAGTATAGCACATTATGAAAGAGAAGTAAGGAAGTTTATAAGTTTCACTTCCTCTGATTTTTTATACTTCTCATTTCATTTTAATACCCTAATCTGTAAGAAAAAAAAAGATCGGTGGAAGAATGATGAAATGACTTTTAGTTTTTTTAAATGTAACAAGAGAATGTTAAAAGAAAATCCTATAATTATCAATGATATTTCGATAGGTGTTCATGAGGAATGGAAGGGAGTTCACGATTAGGCAACGTTGTTTTTATATATGAAGAAATGGCAGAGGAAGCAATAAGTGATTGTATTTAATTACTACTTTCAAAATGTATAAAATTTCTAATTTCTAATATTAGTTGTTTATAAATCTGACTACTTTAACAGGTTATTGAAAACTGCTTATATTGGTACATGTAACAGCAATGAAAGTAGTAGTTGGAAGACGAATCAGACTTGTTGAGCAAGGTAGGTGGATGGTTTCCTCAATGGCGATGTTAACCTGATGTCTATAAATTGTCTTGCTTGTATGTTTATGATTGGTATGAATGACAACCAAGCAATTGGATTGATGAGTACCATTAAAGGACGAATTGTTTAGGAGAACATGAGTTTGATTTTTAGGTGAAACAATTTTTAACCAGATTTTACTTACTTCTCGACCGAACAAATTGATATGAACGACGTTTTGGTTGAAGAATCAGATAGACATGACTTTGCCGCTTTGGAGACCCAAGACATGCATGTGTGGTATGTATGGTATGATTCTTGGAGCAATATCTGCGTACAATGAATGGTAAAACTCTAAATTCATAACTAGTGGCAATGTGTGCAATAAAAGGTAAGACCTCAAGTTCACTCACAAACAATCCCCTAGTTATATCACTCATTTTCCAATATAATTCAATTACACACCCAATTGTGTGACAATAACCCACCTCCCTTACGTGAAGATAACAGGAAAGACCAACCAATAATAATAATGCTTTCGTCACATGGAGGAGTACCGGGCATATAAGGTAGACAATTTTTTAATAGAAAATGCTAACAAATGTTCTTATCACACTTGATAAAAAGTCCCAAAAAAAAAAAATCTTAGAAATGGTACATTTAACACCTTTAAACAGTAAAAATTGACTTCTTTTTCTTTGAATTTATCATTTATTTTTATCTTTAGTTTCTTAACAAATGCTCTAAGAACATTTGTTAGCATGATCCTTTTTAGGGGAGAGTATGAAAATTTCTACCATATAGTTGGTAGATAATTTAACATGTGCAATATGTATTAAATTTATTTATTTTGCAAATTATATATCTTATGTGCTCAAGTCAATGTGATTGATTTTTTGAGTTGGGTTTGAATTCAGATCTCTAATTAAGTTGAAAGTTATCTTTTATCATGACATCTAAGTGTTCTTAGATCGTATATATTTAATTTTTAAATTAGTAGCCAAATATATATATTTTATTTTTTTTAAGAAACCAAAAGAATGTATTATAAGATTGCACTTCTAATTAAAGGTTGAAATGACACAATTATCCATGGCGTCTGGATTGTGTATAATAAAAATGTGTTCCGTTATCATTTATGAATAAGAAACTATGTTTTTCTTATAAAATGATATTCTACAAAATACAAAAGTTGTATAATGACTATTTAATTCATAAAAATAATAGTTGATGTGAAGTGAATGTACGAAAACTTTTCAATATATGAATGTAGTGTAAAAACTCCTCTTGCTTTCATCATCCAATGTTTAAGTCTCAAGCTCGTTCATTGACCAAATGTAAACAAGTACAGTAGCATATATTTTTTTACAAGAAGTACAATAATAGAATTATATATGCTTTATTACATTTTTTTAGAGGATATGTATTATTACTTACTAGTGTTCACACAGGCTCCGATACGATCTTTTATTGTGTTAATTCGTATAAATTACGAACTTTAGATTTTATGAAATTTGATTAAAATTATTTTTGATTTTGATTAAAATTATGTATATAGATATTGTATTGTAACAAAATATAATTATTTTTTTCTATAGATCAATAATAAAGCAAATATAATATACTTCTTCAAAAAAGCAAATATAATATAAATTCTTGTCATGTGTAAAAAAAAATATAAATTTTTGTTTTTTTTAATGACACCAATAATACACCGTTTTTATAGGCAATTTTGTATATAGTACATATTAACCACTTGGCTGAATGATTCCATTTAGAAAAACTCCTTACATACGGTTGATACAAGCATGAAAAATATACATTGCAAAGGAATTTTTTCATTTCACAAAAAAAAAAAACTATCACCGTCATCTGACATTGTTAAAAGATTTTGTGATGTGTTTGTTTTAAGGTTTTTTTTTGTCAGATAACTTAGTGGTTAAAATTCACTTTTTTTTAAGGTGAATAAGTGGGGTATCTGAAGTTTGAACCCCGACCCCTGCATATAAAAATGTATTGTCCTACCAACTGAGTTATGCTCACGGGACAAGTTATATTTCTATATTCGTAGGAATAAAATGATAGAGATATTTATTCCAATGTTTATTATAAATTTATTAAATTTTATTCATGAGCATATAAGATTTATAGAAAAGAAAAATATTATCATAAAAAATGGTGGAAATAAAATTTCTCATGATGTTAAAAATAAATTTACATGTAACTACCTATTAATCTCTTTGTTACAATGTTTTCCACAAATATATAAATATTAAGCTGACATCTTTAAAAAGATTCCTATGAATAAAAATCTCTTCTTTAGTTATATTCTCGGAAAAAAATCTAGTAAACTTAATTCATATAATTGATGTAAAAGAAGAAGAAGAATTAACCTCTTTTGTACCGAAGAAAAAAAAGAAAAAAAAAAAGAAGAAAGTCTGTCAAAAGACTTAAAAGTGTGTTTGAATTAATTTTTATTTTTTGAGGTGATGTAATTTTTTAAAAGATTTAAATTCATCTATGTGAAAATTTCATTGTTTTGATAATCAATTTTGATATTTTTAATATGATGATAATTTATGAATTGTTTATCTAAGCTAAATTAAGAGTTTTTTTTTTTAAAATAAGCTAAATTAAGAGTATTGAAAGAGGAAAAAAAAACGATAGAATACAAGGCATACGAATTCAAAATAAGCAAAGGACTATTTTGAAAGATGCTAACAATTTCATGGATCAATTTGTCAATTAACTACATATTTCCATGTGTTTGGAAATTATGAATTTGTGATGGGTAAAATGGTCAAACCAAATGAAGACTAGACTCTTGTGCTAGTTATTTGCATCAGAGTTTTGTAAGTTATACAGAACGAGACCTTAGAAGCACGACAACAACCATCGCCGGAGAAGAAAAACCCATTTCCACCGCGTTTTCAAGGTATCATCGCCTTCTTCTCAAATCTCGTTTCTCTCCATTTTAATTTTCGATTATCGCCATCATTATTATGTTATTTTATTTTTTAAAAATTCGTCTTGTTCTACATGTCAAATTCACTATGCCGACACTTATTCTTACAGATGCGACACTTTTTTTACTTGATATGATTCATGAGTTTTCAGATCGGGGATTTTCGTTTATATTGTGTGTTTATATATATTAATTCCTTAATTTTTCAGATAATTGGGATCGTAATTAAATTCATGATTCTGATTACACTTCTTAACGACCTGTTTTGATTTTAAGTTGTAAAGGATTTAAGATTTGATTAGGGATAAGAAATTTTGTATATATAATTGCGAGAAAATAAATTTATAATTGGAAGCCGGATATGCTACTGTAAATGCAATCGTGATGTGGTCGCAGAGATTTTGAAATCTTTTAATATATTGTGAGCCTGATTGGATTGGCGTGTTTGAGTTATTTACTGGCATAAGCACTTGTAGAACTGTTTGGTAGAATTTATGAAAATAGCTTATGAGATCGAGATGTTCATAAGCTGTTTTCATCTTATTTTCATAAGTTCTCAGATAGTTTATAAGAACAACTTATAGCTTGCTTATTGGAATAACATTATTTTATCTTTTGTTATAGAAATAGGTTTTACATGGCAAGTGTTTATGCTATATGCTGCAAATTAAGTTGTTTTTCGAAACAGGCCTATATTACTATCACAATTGTGATCAGGGTTCATAATCATGATCAGGGCTTATAGTTTCTCACAATTTTAGATTATGATAAGAAGTTTAGCTAGTTGGTTCTTTTACCCTTCTTGTTGCACATTTGAATTTGTGGTCTTGATGGTAATGCTTGATTGTCATGGCAGAGTCAAAAAAATTAGATTGATTTTCATGATGTAAATCTATTTTATGATATCACAAACCTGGTTACTCACTAATATTTTTTTACTATGATGTTACAGATGATTGATGATAATGATCTGGGTTTCTTTGCCAATTTTCTCGGCGTCTTCATCTTTGTGCTGGTGATAGCATACCACTATGTCGTGGCTGACCCAAAGTATGAAGGAAACTAGGAGAGTTTTTAAGTTCAAGATGTAATTTTTTATGTTGTAGACTGAGATGCTTTACAAATGGAATTCTAAGTGATATAATTATGAATCTCATTTTGGGAATATTAATGTTAGCCTTGTACTAAAACTTTTATAAACATCAAAAGAGCACAACGTTTTTATTTTTGTTATGCTTATGTGTGCTTAAGACTGGCGATGTTGTATGAAATGAATTATTAGGCGGTAAAGAATAGATGTAGGAAAGATGAAGATGTTGTGTTGGATGTGTGGTAAAACTAGGCAATTAAGAATTAGAAATGACATTAAAGAGAGTTGGGGGTAAACACCTATCAAAGAAAAGATGTTGGAAACTCGGATTAGGTGGTTTGGGCATGTAGAGATAAACCTATTGATTTTGTAGTAAGGAAAGTAGATTAGATGGAGGATAGTTAAATCATTAGAGGTAGAGGAAGACCTAAAAAAACTACAAGAGAAATTTAGAGATTAATGTGTTGGATAGAGATATGATATATGATAGAACATTATGTTGTAGTTTGATTGATGTAGTTGACCTCACTTAGTGAGATAAGACTTGGTTGCTGTTGTTTTCGTTGTGTACATGTGTATGCGTTGTGGTAATGGAACTTTCATAAATAAGCTAATGTAAAGAATGAATTAAGGTTAGTAAGTTTACTAGATGATGTGCTATAATATCTTGGTGCAATCATGATGTGAGCAATATAGTATTGTAGTATCTTTTTTCTTTGTGAGTTCAGGCTAAGATATCATTAATATGTTTGCCTTTGCCATGGATGCTACTTGACGTGCATTGATGAATAAGGTAATTTATTTCCAAGAGTTGGTTGATACCACATCAAGTTTTGATTTTTCATTTTTGGATGCTTCAAAAGTTAGTTTTTGGAGTTGGATCACTGTCTTTTCAATTGGATGATTTTATACAAGATACTACCTCTAATAAAAAATTATAAGATACAATGTACATGTAATTGGTCAACTCGTAAATCTAAGCCTCTTATTTGGGTCATTTTTGAATCTAGTGCTAGATTCACTATGAATGCAGAGCGTTGATCTTAGAGTGAATTTCTTTGAAATTTGTTTGACTTGCGGGGTTCTCCCATATAAGTAGTTCTTTTATTTCACTCTCAATCTTGGTTATTTCTCTCATCAAGCTACCGGTGCAGAATCCGAAGCAGCTGTAATGAAAAAGCATCTGAGTTTTAAGCATATCCTCATCTTTGTTGGTAAGAGTTTTGTCAGCAATTTCCTCTAGATGTTGGAGGAAAGAGTTTGTAATGCTATCAACCTCTTCATCTCTGTTCAAGATCCTAAGTGTGTCTGCATTGAGATATTCTTGTGACTCGAGATCGTGAGGAACATTTTTGCTCTTCAACTCGTTTTCAAGATTCTTAATAAACTTCGTCCTTGTTATTTCTTCCAAGCTTTTCAATATTGGGGCGACTCTGTTCTTAAAAATCTTCACATTCTCATTCCCTTGACCTTGAATGTCCATCCAAACTACTCCATCTTTTTGTGCCAATTGTGAGACATGCTCCATTGAGTATGCCATAAAAAGCAAGAGATCTTCCGTCCTTGACAGAGATCCCAGCATATTGCTGTAGCAGGCAGTATGGAATGGTACGAACCAGAAATTTGGCTCCATTTCAGCTTCTGCTGTAAATTCTCTTAATTGACGCACAAGAGATTTAAGCTTCTTGTGTTCTTCTCTCATTGCTTGGTAACTTGAAGATGGCGTATCTCTTTCGTTAGGGGTAATCATGGCAATCTGCTTAATGCAATCTTGAAGTGTTCTCAAGGTTTGAGAAAGTTCCGATTTTGCTAGAGTTGCAGCTCTCGAGGGGCTTAATATAATCTCCATGATGATGAAGCAAGTGAGTCCTATTGTAGCCTCTGCCATTCTAGCAACGCCAAACTGAGTGGGGGTACTATAGTTCTTCCTACCAAGGATCAACAAGGCCCCTATAACTGTCGAAATTGCCCCAGATTCTCCATACATTCTACTTTGCCTGAGAAAAGAAGAGAAAATGACCCATGGTATAAGAGCTAAGAACCTTAAATCCACAAATCTTTGGAAAATGAAGCTACATATGATCCCATAGATTGAACCCATAGCTGTTCCTGTTCCCCGCGCATTTGCAACTGAGAATGTTGGTTGTCGTCCAGTCACGAAACTAATTGCAATTGTGAGTCCTGACCAATATGCATTATCCCTATCATATATCAAACCAAATAACACAGCAAAACCTAATGACAGAGAAGACTTAAATGCAAAGATCAAGCTTTGGTTGCTGGGAATCAAGTTCATGAAACGCTCTCCGATCTTGTTGGAGCTACACTGGGAATCATCATTTTTCTGAGCTTTTTTCTGCACATGGTCAGTTTTCTTTGAAATGGACACGTCATCTAGGAGAAGTTGCACACAATATAAAAAGAATGAGGTTGGGAGATCTTTGTAGGCTATGGATATGTGTTTGTTGAAAATGTCTTGTTTCATTTCTTGAGCTGTGGTTGCATCAAAAGGAACAAAGCATTTAGCTTGCTGGTCTAATTTTTGGCTGATTTGTTCTCTGCAATTGAACAGAACACCTCTTAGCTCCTCATCAACAACACCAGCAGGAAAAGACATGCCACTCGATAGAGCAATGTCCATCCCTCTTATTGGTATTTCCAAATCTTGCAGTTTCTCTTCTGTGTCAATGCAACAAGAGTTCGAAATTATTGTTTGAGGTCGTTCCCAATGCATGCCATCCTGTTTGTTTTAAAAAACAAATAATTTATTAGTTTATTCGCAACTGCTAGGAAATTCAATACTGAAGCTACTTCAGTGTTGAACTTGAATGCAATGATTTAGGCTTTGTTTAACTTACCAGCGTAGTTGCGATACTATGGAGAAGCTTGGCTCCTGTTGTGGAGAGGTACTTGGCTTTAGTTATAAAACCAACAGCAGTTGAGTTGTCTGAGGCTGAGATGGCCTCTATATTGCAATTTAATCTCTCAGATGTATTCTCAATGTATAGTTGGTTGAACTTCCTTGCCTGAAAGGGAGACAACGTGCAAAGTGTGTTTTTAATATCTTGGTTTTAGTTACACATGCATTGTGTCTTCACATCAATTAATAAATATGACAACACTTCGAACAAATTAAATGAGTTTAATGGATATATTTTGTAAATGTAAACTAATTTGACGCAAAACACAATTGTTATAACACTAACATTAAGAATCAAGTATTTTTTTCCACGTCATAATATTGAAGTGGGGGGTAGTGAGGTAATTTGATGCAGTACACAGTTGTTATCGAATGACAACGTACAATTAATTATTTTAAGATGTATCCTATTAAATGAAATATGATAAAATCGTGATTTTAGAAAGTTGCTTAAAATATTGTTGAAAGAGAACTTCTGTAATATGTGGTTATTTACAAATATCAGAAATTATATTAAGAAAAATATCGCTTGTCAAATATCAATGCCTAATATAATAATTTGGTTGTGATAGTAACATGTTAAGATTTTTTCTTACTTTCCAGTCAAAAAATCAAAGATTTTTCTTACTTGCATCAAATTATACAGGATGCATCGATGAGATCAGAGAAACAAATTGACATTAGTTGGATTGTTTTTTATCCGTTCATTAATTTGTTTCTTATTACGAATTATTATGCTAAATGATGGGAGAATGAACCAAATGTCTTTCTCTTCATGCAAATATACACAAACACTTGGAGACAGATTGGCTTGCACTGTCTGTCTTTTGAAAATGAAAATGCTTTATTGGTTACACAGACATATGAGTTTGGACTGGATCCATCCAAATTCCAGATTTACGTTTTTAAATATATATTTTATTTTATTTTATAAAAAATAAAATATGTCAATTCAAACGTTGGATTATATATTTTGTTAATGATTATATGTATTCAGACATTCATTTTAATGGTTAAATTGGTTAATTTTATATTTTACAAAAATTATTGAAGGTGTATATGTACGTTAAATTGAGCCAAGTGACAAATGCATAGTGACATCAGAACACAATACAGCTTGCAACTTTCATCATGTATTCTCTTCTCAATCATAAAGATGTTGATTGGATCTCCAATCGATTCCTGGAGGTTTGGAACTATATTATACCAAATATATTATTATTCCCACTTTTTTTTACAGGTATTATTCCCACATTTTGAAAGTGTCATAAATATTAATTATATATCGTCAAAATAAAAAAGATTAATTATATATAGATAGATTATTTTGTTGACAAATATTATTATATCGATCATAACAATAGCAATAGTTTGAAAAATATTTAATTGTTAAATACGACTTTCAATTATTTCGATTGGGTATGGCTCATAGTTACCAACATGTAGGCAGAGTCGTTTCACTAAACCACGTAAAAAAAAAAAATTGTTTTACTAAAGATATATTTAGCTGAACTTTGTTAACAATTATCGAATATTCATTGTTTTTCTTGGCAAGAATTATTGCGTATCCATTGTTTGTGTTTCTTGTATTGTGAATCCTTTGTACATTATTCTAACAATTTCAAAACCAAAAAAATGGTTTTGATACTCAATAATTCATATATATATATATATATATATATATATATATATATATATATATATATATATATATATATATATATATATATATATATATTGTGTTTGTTTATCAAATAAAAAATGATCTTATGGAGAAGTTACTAAAAATAGCTTCTCATTTTAAATAGTTTGTACAAACAGATGGAAAAAAAAAAAATTAAAGTGATTATTTTGTTAAAAAAAATATTTTTTTACGAAAAAGCTGTAACAAACAAGCCTAAAATCACTTCATTTGCATCTACATCTGCTTTTCTAAAGAGAAATGAATATCTTGTTTATTCTAAATTGTGATACATCATTATTCATCCTCCATGTTTGTGAATACATTATTCATCATATATTTGAAAACAAAAAGAAGCAATTTTTCAACAAAAAAAATACATGTTCTAAATTCAATGCATATATCTAGCATGATTCTAATATTAAAAAAAATATGTTTAAGTTACCTCATTGTAAGCAAACCGAGGATAGGGTAGCAACATGGCCAGAACAGAAGCTATAGCTCCAAGTGCAGTGGAACAAGCCACATGAATTGAATGCGTAGCCACTCCTTCCTGAGCACCATGTATAACTGTGCTCACATATACTATCACAAGCTGTCCATATGCAATCCTTTTAGTCAACAAATGTGTCGATTTGGGCAGCGCCACCACAAATGCACCGGTAGCCACGGCCAGCGCAGCCATACAGTTTCCGAAGTTATCGGGTCTTATAACTTGCAAGCTAAGTAGAGAAAAAATCATAACCTGAATAGTTGCCAATAAAACATGCCAACAACCTCTAACGGCGTCACCAAGTGTTCCATCAGACAACACTATGAGAATTGTTGTCACATAAGAAATAGATGGAAATTTAATGTAACCCTTTATAGGTTGAGGGCTATATAGGGCAGTGCAACCAACTATGCTGCATGCTAAGGTTGTTCTTAGAGCAGAACCAAGACGAGTTCGAAACAACTCTGTCCTTGCTTTTGCAATTGTTGTTGTTCCTGACATTTTAAAGAAGGTGGTGATTTTAGGCACAACAGAATTAATAATTATGACTTCAAGTTTGGAGCTATATATAGATATTAGTAACCAGAGGAGTGTGTGTTTATTGTTTTATTTTTGTATTTTTCTAATAAATGATAGACAGCAACAATTATCATTTAACATTTTTTCAATATTCCCTTTAAAAAAACATTTTATGAATAAAAAGATTGTCCGGCCTTGTGAGTTTACTTTAGGGCCTGGTAGGTTAGACATAGTTATCTAGTGGGAAAAAATTCTTAGTAGAAAAGTACTACTACTAATACTTATGTTGCAAAAGAATTAAAAAAAAAGTGCCCGAGATTGGCCAATAGTCATTGAGTCCAAGCATGTGAAGTCTACTCTTTTTTTATGCAGTACACGTACTCCAAAATTAGATATTAAACTAAAAAGTTGTAAATGAAGGAATTATATTAGAATGTATAAAGTCACTGTTGTGTTGTTTAAATCCAATCAAGTAATTAGTTTCCAAACAAGCTTGTAGAGCCACTAATTCTAACTTACTTTTTGTTACTATAATTGTATGGTACATTTTTGCCACCCTTCCTTAACTTGACAAGTCCCACCTCTTTGTTTGGAAGTTTGAGAACTGAAATCTTCAATATTTTTTAGTGGATATTTTTATAGACAATGATAAATGAATGTTCGAAAAAATATGTCCCGAAGAGATCACGACAAGCTTATAGCCATGTAAATTTGTTCATGCAGGAAAACAAGGGAGGGCATTGTATGGCATTAAGAAAATATATTAAGTGTAAAATAGTCATTCGTGAAATGTTCGATATGTTATCTTGAGATAACTAATAATTTCTTTTATCTAAATCTTCCAAAGTCTTTCTCTAATACAATTTTTGAGTTTCTTCAATTTAAGGGATTTTTGTATTATGAAGAAAAACAAACCCCTTATTCAATAGTTGGGAGACTATCCTTTCTTCCAATTTCTTTTCCTCCTTCATTTTACACAAAGTTCTCCCCTCTCTTCTCCTCCAAACTCGAAAACGAAGTGTCTATTTCGTATTGTGATAGATTACCCGAAATTACGGTGAGTCTCCATAATTTTACAAGAGTTACACCAAACATGCACTACATGAAAAACTAAAAACGAAAAATAAGCATACAAACATGACATTTTTATGTGATAACAAGGGGGAATGTGAAAAATGATTTTATCTGAAAAATGTAATTGTCTTTGATTAGTTTGTATTATAATGAATTTTATATTTAAACATCGATTTCACTATAAGTGATGAATCACTTTGGTCCAAGCAATTTCAATGTAAGTGATGATCACTTTGGTCCAAGCACTTTTGAGAAAGACTTGTTTAAAATACACACATAAGCACTTTTGTTGTAAATGATTAAATGAATCACTTAGGTCCAAGCACTTAATCTGACTACCATTTAGTACAAAATGTACAGTTGCCTTACGTGTGGTGTGGAATCCAAACTGGAAACAAATAGGTGAGCCACAAACCCAACAAGTTGCTATGATCTTGAGGTTCTAATGCAGGGCTAACAATTGATCAAACAAATAAGGCAGACACTTAGTAACTATCTTGACTTTCTCCACCTATCGTTTCTATATCCATTTATTATTATTGTTTTGATACACGTACGCTTCTTTATTATCTCATCTTAGATAGATAGAAATACTATAGCCATCTTCTCCTTTGCATATGCATGCATGTTAGTGATTACTTTGTTCTCATCGATTTTTCGTACACTTCATATTCTGGTATAGTGGTAAGTGTATATGAAGCACCACATACACGAAAATGACACCGACATATCGACATTTATCATAGATAATCTTGGATAGATTTAACAAAGTAAATTGCTTGAATGTAATTGTATGTGTTGGTATTCCGTCAGATACAATTCATATCTTTTAGAAGTGTAGATGTCCAGAGCATGGAACTTCCCAATTGTTGGGTTATCCGCGGAGTTTGGATGATCATCTACATTGGGCCAATAGCAACTACAAAAGTGAGTGAAACACCCAATTTATACCTAAAACCTTAAGACATTGAGTTTATGAGTCTTCTTAGTTATAAAGTTCAAAGCCACTAATTCATTATGTTTCCCGTAAAGCGGAAGTTTTTCAGCCACATACACTTACTTGCACAATCGTCACCACATCAATGGGATACGTCGTCTGACCATCATTGTCATAATGACTTTCGACAAAAAGAGTCAATCGAATCATTTGGTAAACTATCATCTCTGATACTAACCACACAAGTGGTTGTAACCGCATCTTAACTCAAAACCTTAAGACATTGAATTTATTAGTAATCTCACTTGTAAAGTGTTCAACCACCATGTTTTTAATGTCATGCAACCAATATAGCATTGTCACTTTAAATTGAAGACGTGTTCGGTATTCAACATGTATTACTCGCATATGTTAATAAGTTGAATCACTTCTATTTTCTTAAATTATTATGGGTTAAATAAGAAAGCAGTCCTCCTAAATATACCAACATTTGGTTTTAGTCCCCCTACAATTTTAGAGGGACCAAAAACTTAAATAATATTTTAGGGAGACTAAAATCAAATGTTGGTATTATTTCCTTAGTTAGTGTCAATATGTGTTTGTGTTTCATATCCAGTAAATCACTTTTATATGGCTCTTAGGGATTCAAATGTCGGGAAGGATTAAAAAGAAACTCAAATTGAATATCTATGATTGAGAAGTTTGTTTGAAAATTAATGACACACTAAATGCAGAGTATGCAGTGGCGGTTTTAAGGCCCGGCGACCCCGGGCACTCGCCCGGGCTCCGGGCCAAATTTTTTTCAATTTTTTGTGTAAATTTTTATGAATTTCTTATATAAATCCCTATAAATTGGGCAATTTCTTTAGATTTTTTGATTATTTGCTTGCAATTTCTTATGTAAACTCCTATAAATGTGTTGCAAATTTTTTTTGCCCGAACTTTACAATAATCATGGCTCCGCCAGTGAGAGTATGATGCATGATTTAGACTAGAACATTCATGTGGATCGGCTAAAATAATGTCCTATGATCTGGTGACAGATATATTTTCATTCCTGAGATCTTTATATGCCCTAAGAATTGATCAATTAATTAATACCAATAACATCGCTAAATTATTAGTGGTGGATAGAGTTCCCTTTAACCCAGGGTACTGGGTTCCTCACAACTCCACCAGAGAGAATTGGAAGAAAAGTATAGATAACCATTAACGATGAAATATGTGACAACAAACAAAAATGACTCATGGAAGTATTAAATGATGCGTCTAATACACTATTGAGCTAAAACTGTGTTAGATTTTTTGGTGCTAATGATATTATAGGCTATAGCATATATTGCTCCAAGATACAAGAAATCAATTCTCACTAGTCACTAATTATACTACACATGAATCATAAGGGTACACCTAGAAGGCTATGAAGCAGCAGTAAAATTAGTTAAAACAAACCAGAGGCAATGATGAATGGGTTCTGGGATGGACTGCCACTTGTGAAAATGGTGCATTAGTAGCCCTTATCATTTAAATTGTAGGTTTAATTGTGTAACAATGTGGCTGTGTTATATCGGGGAAAACTCAAGTCTAACCTTGAAAATATATTTGTCTAAAAAAATTATTATGAATGACACATTTTTTACCCCGAAAGAATGAATTGTATTCAATATAAAAATCTAATAAGAAAGGTTTGATATTTAGGATTAATTGCTAGATACTTTATAAGTTTGGCTTAATTTAAAATGTTGGTTGAATTTAAGAATCTAGATCCGATCTCTAACGTGTGTATTGGTAAGGTAAAGTGTTCTTTAAAGAATCTCCAATGCTAAATACTGTTCTAAGTTGGTTTGAGTGGGACACATTATACCAACTCAAGTTTAAGAACAAGTATCATTTTTTCTCTAATGCTAAAAAGTAAAAAGAATATAAAGTGCATCCCACCGACTATATTTTAACTTTATTTTCATTTCGGCTAAAATAATTTTAATAAAGACTAAAAATGTTGATGAAAAATTTCATATAGAATAAATATATTGACGAAATTTTTTGTAAAAACTAAAAAATACGATTTTTTTCTGCAGCAATCGAAAACAAAATTGCAAATATTTATAGGAAGCATATACTTAATTAACTCAATTTAAAAAAGAAAAAAAAACATTCAAAAGACTTAACAAACTCATAACAACTAGTTATTATTATTATTTCTCATAAACATGTATATTTAGGTATTATCTTATACCACTCCTTGCTTTGATATATGTGGACGTCTTTAGTTTTTAGAAAGAAAAGAAAAAACAAACTATAGGCACGTCATTTGAATGCTAAATCTTTAAATTTGGCTCTCGACCAATCCATTTCCCCCTCTCTTTCTTTCTTGTAATTCTTATCATCGTATTATTTGGTGGGGCCACTTTCAATTCTTCTCATTCTTTTTAAATTGAACTACCATTGTATTCTCTGTATTGCAAAACTACAGTACTCTCTATTGTTTATTTTCGTTGAGATTTTTATTATTTGATTTCTTCTCAAGTTTCTTCTTTCATGTCGACTTCTCCAGAATCATCTTTCTCGACAATTATAATACTTTCTTTGTCATCTTTCTCGACAATTATAATACTTTCTTTGTCATCATTTAAAACTTTCTCCTATTAAATATAAGATAATGTTAAGCGTCTCGGGTCGATAGAAATATGATTTTAATTTATGTTTATTGATGTAAGATTTTTACATGTCATTTACCTAATTATACGTGAGTATAATATGATCGTATCAACAGAGAGTTACGTATATCATAAGCATTTAAACGTCATTTATTATATTAAGGGTTTGAGTATAAATTGTATGTTTGTGTAAAACTATTTTTCTATTCGACATAAAAGTAAAACAAGAAGAGATAAGGTTATTTCGCTATTGATCAGAGATATCAACCAAGCGTAACAACTGCAATCTCTCGATCGATTAACGGATTCTAGCTCTTTAAACGATATTATCACAATCACTCAACAATATCATTCGTGTCCAAATGATATCGTTATTTCTAAGGAATCGTTTAAACATCGATTTCCCAAACATTTAAACGATCACAAAGTCGATTGGGTAGTTTAATCGACGATTTCCCAACCGATTAAAATACCCAAAAGCATTAAGTTCTAGATTAAAAGTGATTATCAAATATTAACATCTATGTCTAGAGTGATAACTTAAGATAGATTGTTATTCTATTTCTATATTTAAAAGCATGTATCCATAACATTTTAAATCTCAATAAACATTGAAAGCAAGAATAACAACAATATTGAATAAATAGCTAGAACCATATATTAAAAGATCAAATGATTACATAATAGCTTGTTTGAATACCTCAAAATCACAAGAGTAGATGTAGCTACATATGTCTATGCTAGCTTTGCAAAGGTTGAAGAAGAGATGAAGATTCAATGACAAGATCCATGATGTCTCAACAAATCTTGGCTTGAATCTACTCCTAACTACCTTGCTTTGTGTATCTCTCTCTATAAATACCCTAACCTCTCTCTAAAAACCAGAAAATATCAATAAAACAGTAAGTTGTTCTTGGAAAGAAAAGAGAAAACTATTTATATTGGCTGAAATCGTCAAATCTCGCTTAAGCGAGATGTACTTCGCTTAAGCGAAATGCTTAAAAATCCGAATCTGGCCAATGAAGAGTCGACACAAGACCCTTATCCTGTTGCAAGATGAATTTCGCTTGGAGCGAACTGGAAGCGAGATGAGAGCGAGAGTTTCCTGATGCATTCTGTCCAAATCTCGCTTAAGCAAGCTGAAGTCGCTTCAAGCGAGATGTTGTGTTTTGATGAGCGAAATAGACGCGAGATGCCCAGGTTGCTCTCTGCCTGAATCTCGCTTAAGCGAGATCACCTTTCTTCAGGAGCGAGATGAAAGCGAGCAATAAGCGAAATCCAATGGAGCTCTCTGTCTGAATCTCGCTTAAGCGAGCTGATGTCGCTTCAAGCGAGATTTGCTTGACTCAGATGAATTTTAGGTCCTTGCTTGTCTACTTCCTGCACAAATTGAGGAGAGTAAGGCATGTAAAGCATAAAAGGCAAAATTCCAACAAATCATAGCTTTTCCTTAGCCAACTTGCAAAACAAGTTACTAAAATGCCTAAATTATCACATGAAATATACTACTTTTGAGCACTTATCATTTATATGTGAGGAAGTTTTCACCTTATAAAACAATTTTTTAAGATTGATTAGATCCAATTCAAATTATATGATGTTATCATAGTCAATTTAAGATTAATTGGATTTTGACCTTATATTTCTGTTATCTGGTTGCTTTAGTCTTGCTCCAGATAGAGTCACGCGTTGAAAGATATGACTTGAACATTTATATCAGTGATGAAAATCTTCACCTTACAAATCAGTTTTATAAGATTTGGTTATAATTAAAATCAATTTTAAGGCTTTGTTTAAATTGATGAAATATAATGGAATTGATGGGAGTGACATGCTCTATTGTTTGCAAATGAAAATAATGAATAGAATGGCATGAAATACAATAGTATCTATTCCATCACATATATTATCTCCTTCTATTTTTCTTTCCCCGAATTTGGGATGTATACAATAGAATGGAGAATTTTAATTAAAGAATTATTCTTTTATCTATATGTTTTAAGGTTAAATATATTTTTGGTCTATAAATATATCAACTCTTTGTTTTAGTCTCTCTAAAAATATATTAAACTTTTATCCTCTCTTCATTTTTGGTCCCTCTTTTCAAGTAAAATAATTTGTAGAATTCATATTTTTAAAAAACAAAATTGCAAAAAAGTTTATAATATTATAAGAATCTTTTTCAAAAATAAAATAGAATTTTTTAACCAAACCAAACATGAATTTTATATTTTTGACGGTTAAAAATTTATATTTAATTCATGTTTTGTTCAAAAATTCTAATTTTTTTTTGAGATATTTTTACATTATTATACACATTTCTTCACAATTTTATTAAAAAATACAAAGGTTACACGACTGGAATTAAAAAGGGACCGAAAATTGTGATTGCAAATTTTATAAGAACTAAAAAGTCGAAGAAAAAAATTTAAAGGACTAAAACAAAAAATTAATATATTTATAATGATAAAAACATATTAACCATATTTTTTATTTCATCGGGTTAAACGATTCTTTGTCCCTTTCCTTCTTGTTTATTTTTATTTTTCATTGCTTGCAACTCTTCTAGGTTCTTTCTGTGTTCATATATGTGTTTTGTTTCTATTTCTTACTCTCTTTTTTTTTTGGTACAATTCTATTTCTTACTTTTATTCTCACTGATTCATAATCTCCGTGTTTAACAAGTGTTTTTGTTTCTTATGTGTCTTTGTTAATAGACATGTTGATAAAGGGCTAGTCTTACATAGGCACAATCACAAATTAAATTATTTGGGCACACACACAATAAAGGAAGAAATTAAAAAAAAACTAAATTAGTCTTGTCATTCAACATCATCAAACCATTTAATCTTTAAATAAAAATGTAATTGTGTGAGTGTGTCCAAAAGATTTTAATTTGGGTTTGTTCCTATGAAAGCATTTCTCGTTGATAAATTGAGAAGTACCGACCAATGATCTCGTTGGAAAACCGTGCATCACACCGACGGCCAAAATGTGAATTCTGATCAAGTTAACTTTCATTTCAACTGAAAAAGTAGAAAGAACTTCATACATCCGAAATTAGATAAATTCAAAAGCCAGAAAGTGTGAAAATCAAAGTGAAGGCAATTGTAAGATATAACATTTTTAATCAAAATTTAATATATTTTTTATGGAAAAAAAATATAAAGAGAATACAGGATTTTGTGGTGATTTTTTCATTTCTAGTTACACTCTTAAATAATATGACTCATAGGAATGATATATTGTTGGTGCATTTAAAATGATAAGAATGTATCTATGTTTTCTATATTTTTAGTGTCATTGAAAGTACAAAATATTTAAACCCATAATTTTAATCAAAATCTATATGTGAATATATGTATAAAGAAAATTTCTTAAAAAAATTGTATAAAGAGAATATATGGTTTTGGTGTGGCCTTTGCACTTTCACTTATACCTTTAAATAAATTTGTCTATAAACATGAGCGGTTTCACCGTCGGCGACCCCGGACATTTGTCCGGGCTCAATCGGTGTCTTCTTTATATATGGCACAACCCAATAGTCCATTAACCCACTTAAAAAAAGAAAAATTTGGGCAAAATCTAAAAATTCTCACACGCAAATAGGTCTCAGAAAAAGACATTTACCTCATAATTTTATTTAGCACACTACTGGCAGATTCATCTCTCTTATTTTAAAGGGTTAATTGTTCAAATTGACCCTATAATATACATTATGTTTGAAAAATAACTTTGTAAAATACAAAACATATATTCTAACATTGTAACTTGAATTTCTTCTTTTCTTCGTAAAAACTTGAATTTCTTCTTATTTTTGACCACCCTATAATATATGTGTAGTCTAAAAATGTCACCTACATGTTGACTCTTTTCACTATTTTTTCCATATATGTTTAGCACGTTAAAATATAACTTTACACAAAAAAATTATTTTTTTGCGACCAAGGATAAATTAATTATGAATTTTTATTCCCCGTTAAATATGACATGTGAGTATACGCTTACTCGGAACAAAATTTCAATTTTGCACGTTTTGGTTGAAAAATCGAAATAAAATTAAACGACTTTGTAATGCTATGAAACCTTATAGATCCTTTCTATGTATTTTTTTTTTATAGATGAATTTGCAAATAATGAGATCAAAATTCAATTTATGTGTCGAGATTTCCATTGTTTTGTTTTCTTTGAGTTTTTGACACTTTAAAAATTCATAATTAATTTCTCGTTTGTCGAAAACTTGAACTTTTTGTGTAAAGCCATATTTTAACGTTTTTAACACGTCTTTAAGAAATCGTGAAAAAATTCAATCTTTTGGTTGCTTTTTTAGACTTCGCGTATATTACAGGATTATAAATAATAAGAATCTCGAATTACAAGGTGGGACTATGTGTTGTTTAATTACAGGGTCAATTATCAGATTTCACGTGTATTACAAGGTCAATTTCAATTAATAACCCTATTTTAAATTGTACTTTTGTTGACAAAATGAGGAACCTCTTTCATTTCGATTTATGATCGTTTATATATTATGTCACATATGAATTTGCGATAAATTTTTTTGCCCGAGCTCCATAAAATTTCTGGTTCCGCCACTGTCTATAAAAATGTCATAATATTGATGTCATTTAAAAAGATTTGAATTTATATTATATTTGTTATATAGTTTGTGCCATTGAAAAAATAAGTATAGGTTGTTATAACGTGAAAGTGCAAAATAGTTATACCTGTAATTTTAATAAAAAACTTTTTTTTTCTTTACAAACCAAAAACAAAAAAAAAACAACAATTTTTTTTTATAAGAACTGCTTTCTAAAAAAAATTATAAAAACTATTGTTTGCAATGTAAACGCATTAATGCCATAAAAAAGAGAGCAATGAAACAAGAACGAAGTGTCCGTCTAAACGCTAGTAGTTATACACAAATAATAATATAATAAAAATATCGCTTTCTCCATTCTCAAACAACTTTTATTCTTTTTGATCAATCAAAGAGTGGTGATTTATAGTCAATTTTGACATGAAATCACCTCTCTGAATTGTTTTCCTTTCTCTTTAGTTTTTTTTTTTTTAAGATTCTTTCCACTTATTTAAATAAGTGATTTTCACTTATTTTCAGTTTTCTTTCATTTGTTTTTGTAATTTCGTCGTCTAACACGACTTTGTTTATTTTGTTTTCTTGTCTTTGTGCAGTGTGTTTTTTATTTTCCGTCTTAATACAATGTTTATTTAATCCAGGTTAAAAGATTAGCTTTGAACAAGTGTGAATTCATTAATTATACATTTCATTGATATTCTAAAATGACTTATAGTTTAAAATAATTTTATTTCAATGTGACTTTAATTTTTTTTCAACTCTTTAAAAGTTTTCATTGAACATGACCATCTACTATGAATGAAATATATGATTACAAATGGAAATAAACAAATTAGTTGATTTAATCGGTTTTATCAAAAATTTAAAATGTTGATATTTTGACCTTAAGTTTGATGTACCATATTTTTGTGATATTTGTTGCTTTAAGTCTTGTGCAAACCACACACGTTTTATTCTTAGATGAAATGTGTCATAGTGAATTGATGAAAGTGATTGATCATAAACTCTTTTGCCTTGATTTTCAAGCAACATGAGTTTTTTTTTTTTAATGTAATCGAACTGTAGCTCACAAGTCGAAGTTAAAAAATCTAAAGGAGTTTGAAGGAGGTCCTAGGTTCGATCTTGGAAATTAACATGATTGCTTCTATGAAAAAAGTTAAGGGTCTACAATCACTCGTATGTATGGCTTATGCCCTCATTCTTTTGGCAATGTTAGCAACCCAAAGTAAACCTTGAAAATGGACTAAGTAGACCGTTAACGATGAAGAGTTATCTTTGATGAGTTAGTGGAGGTATTTACAAGCACTTCAATACTCAAGTCACTCAATGAGTGATTGGGTGAAGAGTCTTATTGTTTATAATGGACCCATGACTTGGTCCTTGCTATGAGTCAGTCCCATTTGGGCCTTTACCTAGCTTAACTTTTGTTTTTTAAAACTGCTATATTCCCTTTCATTTTTCCTCATTCCACCTCGAACTTCCAAAATTAACCCCAACACAAGTTAACTCATGTTGGATGTCGAACGTGAGTTAACATGTGTTGCTTACAACTAGCGGCAGTTAGCTATGGCGGAAAAAAAATTCCCACGGGACTTAACTTCCGATGGGCAGACTAAACTACCGCTGGTTGTAGGCAACGCAAGTTAACTCGTGTTCGACACCCAAGGTAAGTTATTAATTTTGGAAGTTCGGGTGGGAACAATCAAAAAAGAAATTTAAAAGAGCATTTTTTTTTTTGTTACAAGCTTGTAATTATTTATAAACAATTAAATTATATCATATTTTTAGGATTTGATTTCTATATACTTGTAGTGTAAAACTTTTTTGCATATGCATCTATTTAATTTCTATATACTTTTTTTTAAAGAAAGACTTAATTTCAATATACTTGTAGTGTAAAACTTTTTTACATATGCACCTATTCAAATCATTATTTTGAAGCGTATAAAATAAAATCTTTAAAATCACAAGACAATAAAATCGGGGGAAGAAATAGAGAGGCGAGGAAAGAAACAAAAGTTGAGTGCGAAAGAGAAACTCGATTGGTTCTAAGATAGGCCCAATATGAGTCCAAAAAGCTGAAAAATTAGATCCACAAACGCGTAAGCTATCCTAGCCAACCAATCAAAATCTGCAGACTAACAGAACATTCTAGAACGAATTAAAACCCTAACTATATAAGCTAACTCACACCACTAATCTTCGTCCACTTTGAATCACAGTGTTGTTGCTGTGATCTACCTTCTCTTCTCTCAAATCTTTCTCTCTTTTTCGCAACAAACCAAAAAAGTTTCATTCAATGGCCGGAAAGGGAGAAGGACCAGCGATCGGAATCGATCTCGGAACAACATACTCATGCGTCGGTGTATGGCAACATGACCGTGTTGAAATCATCGCCAACGACCAAGGTAACCGTACCACGCCGTCTTACGTCGCTTTCACCGACTCCGAACGTCTCATCGGTGATGCTGCTAAGAATCAAGTCGCCATGAACCCTATCAACACCGTTTTTGGTTAGTTTTCGTACTCTTTTCTCGATCTATTGAATTTGTCGCTACTTACATAATACTGAACTTGCACGTACTCAGAGTATGTGATTTTAGTGTTAATGATGCATATTCCTGAATCGATACTAGTTTATGATATTATATGATATGGTATGTTCAATGTTTTATGATGCCCATTTATGATTCATGATAGATCTGTAATTTGAAACGTGAATTGGTATAATACATGGATTTTTAAATTCTATGTTCATAATGCGTCTCTTTGTGTTGCTATGATTTGGTTAAATTGTGTATAGCCTCTATGATTCAGTTAAATTGTGTATAGGCTCAATGATTCTGTTAAATAGTGGATAGGCTCAATTATTCAGTTAAATTGTGTATAGGCTCAATTATTCAGTTACGTTGTGTCTCAATGATATGTGTAGATTTGTTTTATCTACTGTACTATGTCTCAATAGGCGGGTAATATGATACATCAGATGTTATGAATTGTGTATCGCTATTGCAATTGAAAGTTGAAACGTAAATTGGAATGATATGGATTTTTAAATTCAATGTTCATGATGCTTCTTATTGAGTTGCTATGATTTGATAATATTGTGTTTACTATAGTTATTGAGGAAATATGAGATGTCATGACATGAGATGCCAGATTTTTTAGATGTGTAATCTGATACATGAGATGCCATGACATAATTTTAAATTTTGTTGGTTAGCTATCTTTTTGACTTTGGATTCTCCCAATTGTATTTTTTTTATGAATGTTTTATGCTGCATAAAGTGCTATATTTATATTAATGTGATACATGAAATGATAATTGTGAGTTAACAATATGGTTTTCTCTTTCACAGATGCCAAGAGGTTGATTGGTCGTAGATTCAGTGATGCCTCTGTTCAGAGTGATATGAAGTTGTGGCCTTTTAAGATTATTTCTGGGCCAGCTGAAAAGCCACTGATTGGTGTTAACTACAAGGGTGAAGATAAGGAATTTGCTGCCGAAGAGATCTCATCCATGGTACTTATGAAGATGCGTGAGATTGCTGAGGCCTACCTTGGTTCTGCCATTAAGAACGCTGTTGTTACTGTCCCTGCTTACTTTAATGACTCCCAGCGTCAAGCTACCAAGGATGCTGGAGTTATTGCCGGTCTTAATGTCATGCGAATTATCAATGAGCCCACTGCTGCAGCCATTGCTTATGGTCTTGACAAGAAGGCAACCAGCGTTGGAGAGAAGAATGTCTTGATCTTTGACCTTGGTGGTGGTACTTTTGATGTCTCTTTGCTAACTATTGAAGAGGGTATCTTTGAGGTGAAAGCCACAGCCGGAGACACCCATCTTGGAGGTGAGGATTTTGATAACCGAATGGTGAACCACTTTGTTCAAGAGTTCAAGAGAAAGAACAAGAAGGACATCAGTGGCAACCCCAGAGCTCTTAGGAGGTTGAGGACTGCTTGTGAAAGGGCGAAGAGGACTCTCTCTTCTACTGCCCAGACCACCATTGAAATTGATTCTCTATTTGAAGGAATTGATTTCTACTCCCCTATTACCCGTGCCAGATTTGAGGAGCTCAACATGGATCTCTTTAGGAAATGTATGGAGCCAGTTGAGAAATGTTTGAGAGATGCCAAGATGGACAAGAAAAGTGTCCATGATGTTGTTCTTGTAGGAGGTTCTACCAGAATTCCAAAGGTTCAACAACTTTTGCAAGATTTCTTTAACGGAAAGGAGCTATGCAAAAGCATAAATCCTGACGAGGCTGTTGCATATGGTGCGGCTGTTCAGGCTGCTATCTTGAGTGGTGAGGGTAATGAGAAGGTTCAGGATCTTCTCCTTCTTGATGTCACCCCATTATCTCTTGGTTTGGAGACTGCTGGTGGTGTTATGACTGTGCTTATCCCAAGGAATACCACTATTCCAACAAAGAAAGAACAAGTTTTCTCTACCTATTCGGACAACCAGCCTGGTGTGTTGATCCAAGTTTTTGAAGGAGAGAGGACAAGGACAAGAGATAACAATTTGTTGGGCAAGTTTGAACTTTCCGGCATTCCTCCTGCACCCAGAGGTGTTCCCCAAATCACTGTGTGCTTTGACATTGATGCCAATGGTATCTTGAATGTCTCTGCAGAAGACAAAACTACTGGCCAGAAGAACAAAATCACCATCACCAATGATAAGGGTAGACTTTCAAAGGAAGACATTGAGAAGATGGTTCAAGAGGCAGAGAAGTACAAGTCAGAAGATGAAGAGCATAAGAAGAAGGTTGAGGCCAAGAATGCATTGGAAAACTATGCATACAACATGAGGAACACCATTAAGGATGAAAAGATTGCAGGAAAGCTTGATTCCGATGACAAGAAGAAGATTGAGGACACCATTGAGGCTGCTATTCAGTGGCTAGATGCCAACCAGCTTGCAGAGGCAGATGAGTTTGAGGACAAGATGAAGGAACTGGAAGGTGTCTGCAACCCAATCATTGCCAAGATGTACCAAGGTGGTGCAGGTCCTGACATGGGCGCTGCTCCCGGTGATGATGATGCTCCTTCTCATGCAGGTGGTGCTGGCCCTAAGATTGAGGAGGTCGACTAAATGTAGTTGCTTTCTTTTCTGATATCTGTGGCTTTATATTTTGATGTTATAATTTTGTTTTGATGTCTTTTAATCGCTTTATTCTACTTCTAGCTTTTAGCGAATTTTGTATTGAAGTACTATTATGCGTTTTGTTTTTAGTATTTCATTGAATGGAGGATGACATTAATCTTTTTTAATACTTACCTCGATAATTGTTTTATTATTATGCTCCATTAATTTTACTACTTTGCCTGAATATGTGGAATTTGATGAGGCAACTAATGTTTATATAATTTTAGTGTGGTGGTCATGCCACTGTCAGTTGACATACATGGCTGTAGACTTTTAGCTACCAAGGTAGTTTTAGTGAAAAAAGAAATTAAATGTTGAGTGTTAATTGACTTGAATAATTTGATATTTGCACAAAAATTAATCTGTTTCCAAATCAATCAGTAAAAAAAATTAATCTCTTTCGAAATCAATCAGTAACTATATCCAACTTTTTTCTTTTTTTTTTACTAAGAATATGAGGCGTGTCTGATTTCAATTGGATGTGGCGAATTAAATCCTTATAGTTTTTATTCGTTTAAATTTGATTGTATGCTTCTCAAAAAGAAAAAGGTTTTATCATTTTATTCGTTTAAATCCTTCTTAAACGTCGGGATTTTATTCAGTCATACTAAAGGTCTCTTTTTCTCTGTGGAAATTGTTATGTTACAAAAATATATACCAAGGATAATTGTGTCAGGAGAGGGATTATTTATTAGTCATGACTTGCAATTCTCATCTTTGAACCGATGAAACTGCGAGGTTAAGCCTTTTTGCTCATTTTAGTTTTTATTTTTATGGAAGCTCATTTATTCTTTGAATGCTCTTTGTTTTTCTAAGGCATCATTGGGAATTCTCGGATGGTTTAGGGTTGCTTCAGCCATGCATTGTGTTGGCAGAGAACACTTCTTGCAATTTGCTGAAAGGTTTTCAGTTGGCGGTTTTCATGTATCTGTTCTATATGGATAACTCACAAAATGTGGTGTTCCAATCAAATCAAAACGTGTTGTTTAGGCAGGTGCTATATCCATGGAGGTGAATAACAAGCATGAAATTGGACAAATGCAAAGTTTAAGAGTTCCAGTTATTCGTTTTCTAAGTGATTTTGATTTTTCTGATTGATATGTAGTCACTTTTCCACGCATATAAACAGCATCAGCATGTCTCTATAATCTGCAAAATCAACACTCAAATTAAATTAGTAGCATCAGCCTCATCCAACACAAACCAATACAGCAACCAGTTAGTACAACCTTCTATATTTTTCTGTTCTACAATTTAGACATCATAAGACACAAATGTGGAGATATGCGTGGTTATCCAAAATCAAAATAGGACACGATCAAGATACATTAACAAAATTTATTCTATATATGCATCATAGATGCACAATGTTTGTAAAGAGACATTCACAATGCTAGTTGATCATCAGTAATTAATATATGATGATCGCAATTCAACCAAAAAGCACATGTGATTATAACAACTAGACACAGTTACATACCTTTCTTCCATCTTTATCATATCGGTAAATTAGCAAACGAAGGAACTCTAGTTTGATCTTGTTGAAAATCGTAGTCTGTGACGACAATGTGGCAGTGGCTCTGTTGCCGATGAACAAGTTGTGGTTGATGAAGTGTATGGATAGTTGGGGAGAGAGAGTGTTGTATAAGAGATTGGAGATTGATGTTTGGTGGTTTCTGACGTCGGTGACAGTCGGAGAGAAAGGGAGATTGTATGTGTTGTATGGACAGTTGAATGGAGGGACATTGAGTTATTCTGGTTGGAGTTGGCTATTGAAAAGTTTAGTATAGTGTGTGTTTGATACAAAAAAAAGTTTATGAGTTGGTCTCTCAGGGCTCAACAGGATCAGAGCTTACCTCAAGGCTCAAAGAACTCATGTGTTTAGAGATCATCCACTAAAGATGTTCTCACATTGACGGAAGTTGATTCTACGACATTGCACCTCACAAATGAGCAAGGACGGATCCATGTTAAGGCTATGTGGGGCTAAAGCCCAACATGCAACTTCCTTATTTATTTTTTTATTATAATCAGGGTATTAGTTATTTTGATCCTTGAATGTGTAACAGTAGTCACAATAGTCTCTCAATCCATCCAAATTTTAAAATAATCTCCGACTTTGCACTTTGTTAGTCAAAACAGCCCTGAAGTGACAACTAGTAAGTATATTAAAAGACTAATATGACAATTTTTTTTTAAACAAGCACTAATATGACAATATTAACAAATTATTTTAATGTTAGAGACTATTTTGACTAGCGAAGTGCACAATCAATGACTATTTTAAAATTTTGAACATTGAGGGACTATTATGGTTACTCCTTACATATTCAGGGACCAAAATAATTATTACCCCTTATAAATAAAACACAATATGTTAAGAATAAGACTAATAAGTCAACACCTTTGTACAAAATTTGTGGAAACAAATAAGTGGAACACATTTACTATCATTTATAAGCTATTGAAGTTGACTTTGCTTTTGTCGGTAACAAATACAAGTGTTAGCAACTTAGATTTTAGCCCCACATGCACCAAATGTCTGGATCCGCCCCTGCAAATGAGTCAATGTTCATTGACTAATGCGTGCTTTATATAGTGTCTATTTGGTTTTTATTTTATTTTCTCAAACAAGTGCTTAAGTTTAACAATGGTGATCTCAAATGTTTGTTTTTGCAACCTCGCAAGTTTTCATCTTCAAATTACATGGGAAAGTTATAGCAATAGTTCTTCTCATTTCACTCTTAAATCTTTCGAGGATGTTCATCAAGTTTAAATTTTTAAGTGGACCAAGACTACATTCACAATAAAATATACTCTTTTTGTCCCAAATTGTATGATGTTTTGGGCATTTCACATATATTAAGAAATGCAATTAATATTGTGTGGAAAAGATATATTATGAGTTGTTGTACAAAATTGTCCTTAATAAATAATATAGAAAATATAAATGAAAGAATTGAAAGATGAGAGAGTAATAAATAGTTAAGGTTATAATAGGAAAAGTAACATTAATGTTGCATTGGTATTGTAAAGTGACATATAATTTGAGACAAATTTTTTCCTAAAGCGACATTCAATTCGGGACGGAGGAAGTACTAGTTTCATTTGATGCAGCTTGACAACAAAGTTCTTAAATTTGCTAGTTTTTAATACAAAAGTTGAGTTCTTCTGATCTCACTGATTAATCTTAGGATTAATATACAAAATATTCCTTCTTCTTTTTTCAGACTATACAAGCATTCGTCTAGAGGTATATGCATTCATCATGATTCGCTTTTGTCTTACTACATGTGGTCAAATGAATATCCTACTCTTTTAGCTCAAACTTTGGTGTATATCAATTGATAAAAGAACTGAGATTGATAACCTATGTGCTATACAAGGTCTGGTTGGAGGAGCAGCTGGTGAACCTTGTTAAGTTTTGCTGAAATTACAAAATTTATTTGTCTGTCGTTAGAATTATCTCAAGCTTATTTCACGTGGGTGGCGTTTCTGTTAACATCCTTTAGTTTGCAGTCATCAGAGGAATGTAACATGAAGCTTCGTTTGAGAACGAGATCACTAATGATGTTGTAGTCCTTCTTTGAATGCCGGCCTCTAAGAAATTTCATGTTTTTGAAGACACTGTAAAATTGTTTCTGTAGACTGAATTGGACCAGTTTGATTGTTACTTAAATCAAGCCTTCATTTTTTAGTGCTGATAATTTTTTTTCAAGAGTTCAAGCAAGACGGGAGGAAATGTGTGCAGGTAACAATCTCAACAGCCATTAGCATCTACTCTTCTTCACCTTGTTCCCCTAAAATACTCTTGGCTACAGCTTCCTGTTCCACTCTATTGAAAATTACCAAATAATATACCCTATACATATATGCAACACATTCAGCAACACTATATTCTTATCATAATTATTGATGAATTCAAGGATGAGTAAACTATCAATTTAGTTTTTGAAAATGTAGAGTCAAACGATTCAATTGTTCAGATTAACAAAATTTTAAAATGGTCCCAAAAATTGAAATTTCGTTGTCATATTAGTCCCTCAAGACAATTTCAAAAACTAAATTGATCAATCTAAAAGAGACTAATGTGTTCCAATATTTACAAATTTATGGATCATTTTGGAATTTCACAACTTTTAGAGACTAAATTGGTTGGCGTCTACAATTTTAGGGATTGAATAGGTGATTCACTCTTACAAGGATAAACGAATAAAACAACATGAGAAGTTAAATTGGGAACAAATCTTTGTTAATTACAATAATTATTTTTCTGTGGTACGTTTATGATTTACCAATCTATATTTAGTAGTTTACAGTGTCTGCGATTGTGAACTTCATTCCTTTGGACTATAGACCAAGCCCCTTGAGTTACAAAAACATGGCAAGATGAAGTAATGCAAACAAATAACAAAAATTGTTGGTTTTGCAAAGTAGTTATCAAACAAACCAGTTGCAATTTGCAGATGGCACCATGAAAATACAAAACATGGACTATGTTTAACAACAAGAATTTTTGATAAGGTAAGATGAAACAAAAGTTACCTAAACCCATAACAAGACCATTCAGGATCATTGGTTTGTTTCTCCTCTGCTCTAGAATGAGTAAAATGCTCTGCTCTAGGATGAGTAATGTGGTGAATGATTGACGTGGTAAAAATGGAAAGAATTTAGATATGAAATTGGAAACTTGGGAAATGGTAACATAAAGATGAAGATTTAGCGTTAATTCACTTCTCCCTGCTTTAGTTTTTACATTTCCACTCTCCAGCCTTTCTTCTAAGCACATCCTAAACACTTCAAATATCTTCTCTTAAACTATAAGCAAAATCTGTAGAAAACAACTAGGGGTAAGAAACAATACAATCTGTCATATGACATGACATGTTATATAACTAATAACCCTATGTTCCCTTTCAACAACCACTACATATCAATAGTAGCCACACTCAAATTTCCAAACAGCATCGAAAGAGGAAAGGCTAGGGAAGGTTACACCACATATAATTCATTCTTTTCAAGAGATAGCTTAAATCATAGTCACATAATTCGCGATTCGTTCTGGTACGCGGTACATGTTCGCGGTACGCTACATCAGAAGAATTCGATACGTATAAGGGTATAGAGCTTCGGTACGCTTCGGTTCGTAGTGCTAATAATATCTAATTAAATATAATAAGCTATCAATAAAGTTTTAACAAGAATATTTTTTTTACTAGAAATTTTAAACAAAACTTAAAATTTACTAGTAATCACTAGATATTTATAAAAGTTTATTATCCCAATAAGAGTTTTTCCCTCTAAAGCACCGGTACTCCATTTTACTAAACGTACCCGTACCGGGTACTGCGCGGGTACTGGTACACGTACTGTACGTGTACTGTACACACCGATGAAGCACCAATATTTTTTATTTTTTTTATTAAGGTTGGATATGGGATAGGTACTGCAAGGGTACTGGAAGGGTACGTACATCCTCTTTTTTTTTGGAGAAATGAGGCTTTCCATGCTAATTAATAGCAATTATAGTTTTTTTTTTTTTTTGTTTTTTTTATAAAAATCAATCTTCAACTGTACGCATATCCTCCTTTTTTGGAGAAAATGAGGCCTTCATGAGAATTAATAGCAATTTTAGTTTTTTTTGTTTCTTAATAAAACTGAAACGGTTCAAGAGACACACCAACCATTTATTATGCTCTGAAACTGCTGCTTCCTACTCAATTCCCCACCTTTTCTTGTCTGTCAATAGTTTGAGAAGTAGAACAAAAGTCAAGCACTCAAGCCTTGTTGAATTTTTGTAGTCATTTGAGTAATATAATTTCCTCATGCTATGTTATTTTAAATTAAAAAAAAAATTATATTAACATACCCATACCTTTGTTTTTTAAGAAATGTCGTATCCTGTACCCGCACCTGTACCCGTACCGGGTACCGTACCCGCACCCGTGCAACACAGGTTTTTCCAATTGTTCAACACTATTTCCGTTCAAATTCTTGTTAAAAAATTGTACTTATTGTAACCAAAAAAAAGAAAAAATTTGTAACTTATGGTTAGGATTGTAATTTTTTTTTTGAAAGGGGGTAAGATTAGCAATTATAACTTCATTATATTGGAATTTGCTCTTCACCCAGCACAAATCACTCGTACCCTACAACGTTTCCATTTTTCAGCCACCAACTTCCCTCAGCGACAGTTAACTACCGTTGAAAAATTGCTTTTCTGCACATGCCCACTTGTTTCAGCCACCAACTTCCATTTTTTAATTAATTAATTACCATATTTGTTGGTTAACTTTGCTATATGAACAAACAATTCTGAATCACAAGTCCACAACCCAAAATAATCATACAACCTAATTCAATCTCTATTTTTCCTTGTTAACATGGCAGACTCATTTCTCTTTGATATTGCTGATTCACTCCTTGAAAAGCTTGCTTCTTATACTCATGAAGAAGCTTCGAAAGCCTGCGGTGTGTATGAAGATCTACAAGGGATCAAAGACACTTTATCAATTGTCAAATGTGTGCTAATTGATGTTGAAGATAAGAAAGACCGAAACCATGGGCTGCATGAATGGTTGAAGCAAATTCAAAACATCTGCTGCCAGGGTCGGAGCCACTCATACTTGAGGGGATGCAGCTGAACCCCCTGGCTTCATAAAATTTACATATATATATATATATATATATATATATATATATATATATATGTGTGTGTATTTTTACACAATGAATCCCCTAGTTTTATGACTTTGCACCTGACCTGCACCGCCTGCTTCTTTCCTTTATATGATTATTGTACCTTTTTGACTTTCCTTCGTTCACTTTTGTAAATTGTACTGTTCAACTATGGCATATAGTATATAGTGAACATGAGGATCCTTTATATTTTTTTTTCTTCAAGTTTTTAAATATTTTAAGGTGTATAAGAAAATTTTGGACTCATTTAATATCATATTTTTATATTTATATTTCTAAAACTATAGCAATGAATTAGATGAAGAGATTGTACAATAGAGAAACTCTAACACAATAAAATGCAAATTGTGAAATATAATCACATATGTAAAATATAAATGTAAACTATATAATAGTTGATGTTATAACTTTTTTAAAAAAAAAAACCGATGTTATAACTAATCAAATAGTTGATTAAGATTAAGTGGTTAACGAACTTCTATTAATACGAACTCCGAATTAATTTCTATTGTGAATAATTCTGAGTAAACGATACTTACCCTTCAACCAAACTTTAAATTAATAGGCTATCTTCCTCTAGAAATCGGAGGTTAAGACAAAAAAAGTATATTCATAATTAAGAATATATATATATATATATATATATATATATATATATATATGTTTAATATTTATGTTTAATGTGTCTATATATAATAATTTTTACTTTTAATTAAAGTTAAAAAGCTTGCACCAACTTCAAGAGTTTGGCATAGTAAAATTTCGTCTGTAAGCCCGACTTGTCTATCTAAAGGACGGTAAATGTAAATCCCTTTTAAAATGTTCTTTTGAATCTTGAGTTCTTCTTCTTCCTTTGCCTTGTACTAGGTCATCGTCACCTCATCTTACATTTTCTTTGTTAAAAAAAAAAACTTGCATCCGCTAATGCAGGGTCCTGGCTACGCCACTGTCTACTGCAATTGTGAAGATGTGTTGGATGATGGTAATAAATTATTATTAATTAATTAAAAAATGGAAGTTGGTGGCTAAAACAAGTGGGTATGTGCAGAAAAACAATTTTCAGCAGCAGTTAACTGCGGGTGGTTCTCCCGACTCTAGTTAACTGCCGCTGGGGCATTTTAGTATTTTATGTGTCAATAGGAAGTATTCATTGTCAAAAAAGCAATTTTCAATTCAAAGTCAAAGCTGATGGTTATGAGAAAGTGAGGCCCACTACGGGCCCAAGGCCCAGTAAAAATAGATCCACAAACCTGTAAATTGTGGCCAATCAAATCCAAGGACTCAATAGAATATTCTAGAAAAACTGAAACCCTAACTATATAAGCTAACTCCCACTTCATAACTTCTTCCTTTCACTTCGAATCACAGTATCGCTGCTGTGATTTTCGATCCTCTTTCTCTCTCTTTTTCGCAACAAACCAAAAAAAGTCTCATTCAATGGCCGGAAAGGGAGAAGGACCAGCGATCGGAATCGATCTCGGAACAACATACTCATGCGTCGGTGTATGGCAACATGACCGTGTTGAAATCATCGCCAACGACCAAGGTAACCGTACCACGCCGTCTTACGTCGCTTTCACCGACTCCGAGCGTCTCATCGGTGATGCTGCTAAGAATCAAGTCGCCATGAACCCTATCAACACCGTTTTTGGTTAGTTTTTCTACTCTTTTTATTCAGTCTACTTTAATATTCAATTTGCTCGATCTATCTATTAGGATTTGTATATTGCGTCGTTCATTGGTTTTATTTGTTTATCTGTGTAAATTATTTCTTTAATTTTCATTAAAATCATATTTTTTGCTTTTTACTCAATGATACTCTGTTTTTTTGACTCTATGATACTTTTGGGTGTATGTTTTATGCTGCTTGATGTGCTCGATTTGATGTTTATGATGTGTTATACTTAGCTGTTATGATTCAATAATATTGTGTAACGTATTGAATAATGTTTGGATGTATGTTTTATGTTGCTTGATATGCTGAATTTATCTCAAAATTTATTATGATACATGACATGCATTAATATATGATTATTTTTAATATTATTGTTAACCGTTATTCCTTAAGTTACAATGATTAGATGGTTCTGTGCTTGTTTAGATAGACAGCTTAGATGCAGCTATAGCACAAGCTCTTATGAAAATATCAGCTTATAGTAAAAGATAAATAACGTTAAATTGTTTAAGTTGTTTATATAAGTACTTTTTGATAGCTTATGAAAATAAGTTAAAAAGTTTGTAAAAAAGCTTATGAAATTAAGTTGTAAAAATTTCAGATGACATAAGTTGTTTATATAAGTTCTATTTGATAGCTTATGACAATAAGTTAAAAAAAGTTTGTAAAAAAGCTTATGAAAATAAGTTGAAAAAAGCTTTTAAAAATTGCCATAAGCTGATATTTTCACAAGTTGAAAAAAGCCTATGAAAATTGCTATATCTTATTAACTAATGTTTTCATAAGTTCTCCCAAATAGTCGCACTAAACTTTAGCTAGTAGACAAGCCCATTTAAGCCAATCAAACAGGTCCTTCGTGTATTGTCTGATTTATTTATTTTATGTATGTTTTTTGCTGTATGATTTGCAAGATTTACAGGAGATGCAATGACACATGAATGTTTAATTTTACTGTTTACCTTGACTTTCTAAAGCTGCAATGATTCTACTTGACTGTATATTGTCTTGATTAATTATTTGAATGTATGTCTCGTATGCTGCTTGTTGTGCTAGGTTTGTCTCAAAATAGTTTGGTTATGTGAAACATACAAGATGTTAAATTTGTGAAATACTAAGATGATTTTTTCTATTGCAGATGCTAAGAGGTTGATTGGGCGTAGATTCAGTGATGCCTCTGTTCAGAGTGATATGAAATTGTGGCCCTTTAAGATTATTTCTGGCCCGGCTGAAAAGCCATTGATTGGTGTTAACTACAAGGGTGAAGATAAACAATTTGCAGCTGAAGAGATCTCTTCCATGGTACTAATGAAGATGCGTGAGATTGCTGAGGCCTACCTTGGCTCTGCCATTAAGAATGCTGTTGTTACTGTTCCTGCTTACTTTAATGACTCCCAGCGTCAAGCTACCAAGGATGCTGGAGTTATTGCCGGTCTTAATGTCATGCGAATCATCAATGAGCCCACTGCTGCAGCCATTGCTTATGGTCTCGACAAGAAGGCAACCAGCGTAGGAGAGAAGAATGTCTTGATCTTTGACCTTGGTGGTGGTACTTTTGATGTCTCCTTGCTAACTATTGAAGAGGGTATTTTTGAGGTGAAAGCCACAGCCGGAGACACCCATCTTGGAGGTGAGGATTTTGATAACAGAATGGTGAACCACTTTGTTCAAGAGTTCAAGAGAAAGAACAAGAAGGACATCAGTGGCAACCCAAGAGCTCTTAGGAGGTTGAGGACTGCTTGTGAAAGGGCGAAGAGAACTCTCTCTTCTACTGCCCAGACCACCATTGAAATTGATTCTCTGTTTGAGGGAATTGACTTCTACTCCCCCATTACACGTGCCAGATTTGAAGAGCTCAACATGGATCTCTTTAGAAAATGTATGGAGCCTGTTGAGAAATGTTTAAGAGATGCTAAGATGGACAAGAAAAGTGTCCATGATGTTGTCCTAGTCGGTGGATCAACCAGAATTCCCAAGGTTCAACAACTTCTTCAGGATTTCTTTAACGGAAAGGAGCTATGCAAGAGCATTAATCCGGATGAGGCTGTTGCATATGGTGCCGCTGTTCAGGCTGCAATTTTGAGTGGTGAGGGCAACGAGAAGGTACAGGATCTTCTCCTTTTGGATGTCACCCCTCTATCTCTTGGTTTGGAGACTGCTGGTGGTGTTATGACTGTCCTTATCCCAAGGAATACCACTATTCCAACAAAGAAAGAACAAGTTTTCTCTACCTATTCCGACAACCAGCCTGGTGTGTTGATCCAAGTCTTTGAAGGAGAGAGGACAAGGACAAGAGATAACAATTTGTTGGGCAAGTTTGAACTTTCAGGAATTCCTCCTGCTCCTAGGGGTGTACCCCAGATCACTGTGTGCTTTGACATTGATGCCAATGGTATCTTGAATGTCTCTGCTGAAGACAAAACTACCGGACAGAAGAATAAGATTACCATCACCAATGACAAGGGAAGACTTTCAAAGGAAGATATTGAGAAGATGGTTCAAGAGGCAGAGAAGTACAAGTCTGAGGATGAAGAACATAAGAAGAAGGTCGAGGCCAAGAATGCATTGGAAAATTATGCATACAACATGAGGAACACAATTAAGGATGACAAGATTGCAGGAAAGCTTGATTCTGATGACAAGAAGAAGATTGAGGACACCATTGAGGCTGCTATCCAGTGGCTAGACGCTAACCAGCTTGCAGAGGCAGATGAGTTCGAGGACAAGATGAAGGAATTGGAAAGTGTCTGCAACCCGATCATTGCCAAGATGTACCAAGGTGGTGCAGGTCCTGACATGGGCGCTGCAGCTGATGATGATGATGCTCCTTCTCATGCAGGTGGTGCTGGCCCCAAGATTGAGGAAGTCGACTAAATGTAGTTGATTTCTCCCTATTAAAGATTTTCATTTTCTGGTTATTCTTTATGTGATGCATTTGTTGTTCTGCTTGTTTTAGCTGGATTTTGGAGTCATTTATTCGTTATTGTTATGTTCTAATGTTAAGGATTATGTTACTTATTTTTGAATGTCACGGTTACGGAATTTTTTGCATATTATATGCATTTTGCAAGTTGGTTTTTTACTGTCATGAGATATCCTGATACTATTTGTTTCGGTGTTTTAAAGTTGTGGCATCTCACACTAATTGCATGCTTTAGTGGTGCGTAAGTTATGTAACCACTTATGATAGGTAGGTCTGAAATGTAACAGCGCTTAATAGTTTTCAATTACTAAGATGATATCGTCAAATATGCCAATATCCTGCACGAATGAAAGTTAAATCTGTAAGCACACAACAATCGCAAATGCAGAAACAAGAATGTTGCGTAATGCTATTGCAGAAATGATTGGCCAGTAAACAATTTACTTCAGATAATAATCAAGTGCTCTATGACAAAAACGGCAATGGCAACAGTATCATAATATGCTTAAACGGGGTCCTGCATAAAAGTTTAAAAACAACAGCCAAAAAAAAAAAAAGAAGAAACCCATAGATACGGTAATTAACACTAGGATCAAAAGTTATGCATGCAGTGATTTATATTTATCAATATATAATCACTAATATTCAAGATTAAGAACACACTGATCTAGGATGTTTGATACGTATGGACCTATTTCATGGGAAACGGAACTCTTTCACTATTTTAAAGTGACCAACAATGTTTTGTCCAAGCGTTTCTTACTCAATTTTTTGATCCCTCTATTATTTTTACTCCCATTGTTTCTCTCTTTTTTCCCCTTCTAATTTTTTCTTTTCTCTTACTTCTCTCTTTAGCTTTGTTTCCCAACTCTTCTAATTAAGAAGTGTTGCAATGACTTCCTATTTTGTCACAAGATGTAGAACGAATTATTTTTAATTTTTTCGAGCTCCGCATGCTATTATTTTGAGATGATAAAATAAGAATATTTCTTATCTTTTAGGTCTCTCAAAACAAAATAAGGATATTTCATATCTTTTAGGTCTCTCAAAACAAAGAAAGATGAAGTGAAAGGAATGAAAGAAATTTTGGGCGGAAGAGTTTTTTTTTTCTTTCTTTTCCCATGATACAAAATCTCTCTATACTCGGGAATTTTTTTTGTGCTCGATAAGGTTTTAATCTATCTTATTGTAAAACACTCAATATTAAACATAAAATACATAGTTGTTTCTCAAATAAAATACTAATTATAATTATTAAATTATCATTCTTTAAAAAAATACTATTTCACAAAATGTAAATGATTTTTTTTTCTCCACTTAACTTCTTCAAAAGTCTTTCCCTCCCCTTCAAACTCTTAAACAAGATCTTACATTTTTTTAAAACTTATCTTTAGAGCTTACTTCAGAGTTTATTATCGTCTTAAAAAGTACTAACAACACTCTCTTTAATATTCAATTATTCATTTTATAAATTTTTTGTGTGTTCTACATAAAAATTTCATCAAATAAAAAAAGTGTTGAAAAGAGAATATTTTCGGTACTTATCTTTCGGTAATTTATGTTGCAAGTTTACATGTAATTGGACTATATAAGTGCCACGAATTGTTGCAAAGTTTGACCAAATTTGCAACGGTGGTATGCGTGCCAAATTCGAGCCTTTCTTTATGGCTTTGCCATGGTTTAAGTAATCGTTGCTTACAAACACCAACTTTTTTTTTATGACAATATGGTCATTTTAGTTATACTTCCAAAAAGTTTATGTCTTCTCAAACCAGTTTTTTGGTAGTAAAAGACATAAAACGGTCGTAAAAAAAAAAAACCAAAATGACCAACGATACTTTTTACGTTTTTGTTAATATTAGGAGAAAAAACTTATATTTCTTACAATTTGTTCTTATAATTTTGAGTTCAACTCCTAAGGGTGAAAACCATCTCTATTTATAAAGTTGTCCAGGCCAAAACCAACAATTTGTAAGATTAGAATTGCATTAAATAGAGTTAAATATGTTTTTTTTCTCTGTAAATATATCAACTTTTCATTTTAGTCCCTCTAAAATTTTCCATCAACTTTTAGTCTTCTAAAAAATTTCCATCTTCACTTTTTATCCCTCCTTTAAAGTAAACTCATATGTAGAATTCATATTTTTGAATAAAATTTTGCAGAAAAATTCTTAATATTATAAGAACCTCTCTAAAAAAAAATTAGAATTTTTTCACAAAACATGAATTTAATATGAATTTTTATATTTTTGATGGTTAAAAATTCATATTAAATTTATGTTTTGTTAAAAAATTCTAATTTTTTTGGGATAGATTTTTACAATATTCTACACATTTTTGCACAATTTCATTAAAAAAATAATAAAATTAACTTAAAAATAGGGACCAAAAGTAGTGGTTGAAAATTTTATAAGGACTAATAGTTGAAGGAAAATTTTAGATGAATTAAAACGAAAAGTTGATATATTTTATAGGTAATAAAAACATATTTAACCTAATTATAAACTAATGTTTAGGTCTAATTTCATCCCATATGAGACCATTCAATTTTGCATTTTACTGCTTAAACGAAAGTCACGTGACTATACAAAACTTCTGTTCATATATACGGTCCCATCTTTGCAACTGTCTTAATTATTGAAGATCTCTACTCCTCTGAATCTTGCCACGTCGCTTCTTTGAGCTCCAATCCTATGCTTGCAGAATCTATTGGCCAGTAGGAGTAAATGCAATTGCAACTATCCTAACTAATGGATGTGGTGGCAGAATATATTGATCAACCTAAAAGGATATGGCTCGGTCTTTGTTGAGGGCACCCCCTCGACACGGTGGATCCCATTCATCAGTCTCTTTTAAAAGTTATACACATTACATATACATACATGTATATATACGTGAGTTAAGTTAACTAGACAAGTGATTAATAAACTACACAAAAAATATTTGTTTAAAATAATCTGAGTTCGATTTATGTATTGAACAATTTTTTAATGGAAGCTTTTATGATACACTCACTAATTTTAATGCACCGGTTTTTCTTTTTACACAAAATTTATAAATTAACTTTCATTTTTATGAAATAAAAAGCTATTTGTTAATGTTTATATTTTAAAAAACATCAATTCATAAGAAAAAACATCATTTCATTGTTATAAGGATCATATTAAAAAATTTACATTTTGTCATAACAAATAATCAATATTCATTGCTATGAGTATTAAAAATTTGTAAAAATTAAATTTTATTTCGTCGAAACTTTTGGTAAATAAATTTAATTATTATAATTGTTAACGATAAAAAATAATTATTTTTCTTAAAAAAAACAATTCATTTATTATTAATTTTATGATTTGGTGTACAAATACATCCAAATTTATTGGGTGTATTATAGAATTTGTCTTTTTTAATTAGACTTTACTTACCTCATATTTGAACTCTGGATTAACAAAGTTCTTTTCCATCGGGACAAAGAGTTAACACAAAAATCCGCTTGTTTGAAAAAAAAATGTACTGTATATATACTATCTTTGGTAGTAATGTGTTTGATATAATGACAGCAAGACTAGCTAGCTCTGCAAAGAAATTAAATTTCATTTACCATGCTCAACTACCACCTCACCTATCAGGTCTTACTATTTTGGCTATAAAAAGATACTCCCCAAACACACTTTGACACACAAGTACTCAGGTTAAGACACAAAGGGAGAGTAAGAGAGTGCAGTTATTATACATATTCCTAGTAAGTGGGAGAGAAAGAGTGAGAGATATGGCAAAGTGGTGTATGTTGTTGTTGGTTCTTGCTCTTGTTGTGGCTACAACAAGTGCAAGAAATGTACCAACTGATGCTGGTTTGAAGGACCAGAAGAACTTCATGACATTTGCTGGTGGTTATTCAGGAATAGGAAACAATGGACTACCTTTTGGTGGAATTGGAGGTGGAGTCGGTGGTGATTTAGGTGGTGGTGGTGGCCTAGGTGGACTTGGTGGTTTGGGAGGACTTGGTGGTGGAGTTGGAACTGGCGTTGGAGGTGGTGTTGGAACTGGTGTCGGTGGTGGAAATGGTGTTCTTCCTTTCCCTTAAGATCAATATTCAACAAAAGCATGCATGCATGGCTTCTTTGCTTCTCGTATGTTATTATTCTACGTACTAGTATTTTTACTGCGTAACGTGTTGTTGATGTTTATCGTTGAAGCATTCTATCTAGTGTTTCTAGTGTTTCCGGTCTCTTTTTAGAGAAATATAGTAGTATATTTTGTAAGGGGTCCTTTTGGAAGCAATATATAAGTTTAATTTAGTACTTCTCATGTTTTTTCCTCTTCTGCTCATTTGTTTTTTTGAATGGCAAATGAGTTCTTTCATGATATTATCGGTTTAAACTATCAAAGTTTAGAGCTTTATATGAGTTTAAATATGATTTACACTAAAAACCAATTAATAATAAGTACTCTCTGTTTTGCCACCTATATCATACCATCAATTCAAAAAGAAATTTGATAATAAATACAACAATTCTACGTGACAACGTCAAATACTTACAAAAGGTAACCATTTGTTCCCTCATGAATGGTAAATCAAAATTTGATCGGTCAAATATCATATTTTTATGTGGAAATTTCTATGTTCCCGACTTGTTTTTAATGGTATCATCATATTGCTCTTAAAAAAATGGTACTATCATCCTATTTCTCCTTAACTAAATTAAACCAATTATTTTAACGAAATATAAGAATAGCTGTTCATATATTATGGACCTCTAGAAAATGGTCCAAATGTAGGCCATTGTCATTTTTAATTAAAACTGAATTTCATATAATAATAAAAAGAGTCCCGCTAACCGGTGCCCCCAAAACACTGGTTAAGCATATCATAAAAGGAAATTATTATCATAAAATGAAGCTGTTTTTGATATTATTATCAATTAATTACACAATTTCAATGCATTAACTACTATATAATTTCCTTTTTTATATTCTTAACCAGTGCCCCGGAAGTATCGGTTAGCATTTCCCTAATAAAAAATGTAGAAAAGATATAACATTTTATTAAAATTTACTAAAAATAGCAAGGCTCACATTTGGATAGGGTTCATATTAGACATTTACTAAGAAATAAGAATATATTAAAACAACATTAATTAAACTTGTGTGGTCCTCAAAATCACTTTTTTTAATTCTTTTTAAGTAATTTTTTTTAGATACAATACTTTATTATGGCCACATACGTAGAAATTATGTAGAGATTAAAGTTATAAAAAAAAAATTGTTGAAAATTATCTTAAGCCGTATACAAAGAAATGGGTCACTTTCCGAAAAAGAATTCGAAAATTTTACTTAAAAAAATGGACAAATAATGACCGGACTATAGACTCCCTTTTTATGCATTTTTGTTTCTTGTATCATTGATTATAAATAAAAGTGTTAGTATTGTCCACAAGTCTAGCTCAACTTACAAAATGTTGAAATTGTTAGGTTGGACGTTATGATTGGAGTTCGAATTCTGGTACCTCTACTTATGTGTGAGTTTATAATTGTTTTGTCATTTCTTTTATCTAAAAAAAAGTGTTAGTTTTTGCATTTGCAGTCTTTACACGTATGAGTAGAAGATATTAGATTGAAAAAAAGAGTAGAAACACTTAATTCAAATACACTTGAATAAATTAGATGATGCGACAAAATTAATGATTTCATATGTTTCAACTCATATGTCTTGACAATGTCGTGTATTTTCTTACACCGTCGGACGTATCAAATGGATGTAGTTTGTTTGAGTGTGTGAATGTGTGATTCCCTTGACCGCAGGGAATTCCAGATCCACGGTTAACGGAAATTGATTAAAAAATCACAATTATTGAGTGTGCTCTCGATATAATGTCAAAGAATACTTGTCAAACCTTGTTTATCTGTTGAAGTTGTGAACCTGGTACAACCTTTTTTCCAAAAATTACTTTTAAAAAGAGCTCCTATGTAAACTTTTTGACATATGTTTTTTTAATGAAAATTTAGGGGTGCCCCTAAAAAAAATGAGGCATGCATGATGCATCCTACGGTTACACACCCTAACCATTTTAGGGCCATCATGTCTAATTTAACGAGTCTCTTAACAAATTCTTTAAGTGAAAAGTATCGATTATGATGCTTACGTTATTCTTTGTTAAATTAGGGGTAATTTATCCTTAATGACAAATATGATTCGATTTTATATCGAAAAAAGATGGAGATCCCATGTTGAGTAAAGTAAATGAAGAAGTCTGATGTTTTTGAGATGAAAGTTGTAAATGATTGTAAGAAAGAAAAAAAACTATCAATGAAGTCTGCATAACTACATTACCCAACGATGAATTGCTGGTAATTTACCCCTAATGACAACTATGTTTCAGATTTTTAAACGAAATAGATGAAAATCACATGTTGAATGAAGGATATAAAGATGTCTAATGTTCTTGAGATGAAAATGACAACTCGTTATAATAATAAAGATAAAAAGAATGAGTTTTTTTCGAGTAAATTACCCCAATTATGAAGGGTAAGATCAATTATGCTTTATAATTACTTATATATTTTGCTAATTTTTTTTACTAGATTTGTAATCTATTATATTACTTTTTATATATAAGTGATGGATTTGATAATATATTTTATTGAGGATGGTTCATTGCTAAGATATAGGAAGGAGTAATGGATGGTTAGTTTCAGAATTTGTAACACGTAGTGTTGTTTGTTCACAATGGATGTAATTTGGTATTTGATGTAAACAAATTAGACTCGTTATCTCTCAAAAAAAAATTAGACTCATTATTGTACGTCATGTCATACACTTTTATTATAGGACAAAAACAAAGATAAACAGTTTTCAAACTATATATACATCAAATAGAAGATCAAGTTTGACTGGTAATAACTATTGCAATAGAAAGTTAGGTGAAATCGTAAATGGAGAAATATAACTTGTCGTGCCAACCTATTTGGTGAAGTCGTAAATGGAGAAATATAACTTGCTGGCCCAACCACAGTAATCAATCTAAGTACTGCAGATGGCAACAGTTTCCGTGTTATATTTACTTCCTGTCACTGGCAACACCAATTGAATGGTCGAATTGAAGTAGTAAGGAGGGGGGTGTTAACAAAATTAAATAATCTCACCTACTTTCTATTCTTGCCTCTATTACATTACATTACCTCTCAGGTTTTCTGGTTTTGCTATTTTTTTGGGGGGGAAATTATTATACAGCAAAACCCCACCATTCGTATAAAAATGAAAATAAGAAATTTTGACATCAAAGAAAACCTAGAGAATACAGTTTAGATACATGTTTTGTTTAAAAAAAAAAATTAAGGAAAGTATTTGGTGGACAGTGGACACCCAATGTAAATGTATATATGTATGTATATATAAGAAAAAGAAATAGATATAACAATTGATGTGATGAATCTTTATTTAGTTTTTGTCGAGGTTTGAACTTCAAACTTTATATATATTATGCATTGTTTCTAATAATTGAGTTAAGCTCATAATGACGGATGCAATGAATATGGTACATTGATGAGATGATAGAAAGAGCGATAAAATAAAATGTTATGTTGAATAGAGATTAAAAAAAATAAAATGTATTAGAATCATCGTTGAAAAATAGATTTCATATGAAATTTAAATCACACATTCGATATAATATACTAATAATTGTGTAAATACCGGTGATATTGGTATCACTTGTACTCCTCGTGACATATGCATAACTTTTTTTGTTGTTGAAACTTGAAAGGGTGACATGTGCATCACTTTGTACTCCCTACATCTAATAAATTTTATAACGATGATGTAGATCTCCTTAAAAATATTGCAAAAAAAACTTATCATTTTTAATTTATTTTTACAAACACTTTTTTTGAGGAAAAAAATTACTATTTGTCAAACACAGCAATTACTACTGTAGATTTTACAAAAAGTTTTGCATAAATGTAAAATTGTATCCTTGATTTTTCCTCTTGAATCGTGATCTTGTTGTTATATAATATGTTATTGGGTCTTTTGTTATAATTAAGTTAAAGATAATTTATCTATGAGTCTTGTTAACAAGTGTCATAAGACATTGTTTAAAGAACTCACAAAAAAAATGTAATATTAAGAATACAAGTCAAACAATTGTAGAATAATTTTGCATTAAAATTTACTTTTACGGTTTGATTTGCTTTTGAAAATATGACTTAAATTTCGATTCTAGCAGTTTCTATAAAACAATATTCAAATGAGTAAAAAAATATTCGATTTTTTTTTTGCAGTTTTTGATATTTTTTGGAACGATTTGTTGTTTTATTTTCGATTAGTTTGGACTTAAACATCCTTGATTTCCTCTATACTTGCCACAAACTAATATTGGGGTGGCACTATAATGTTGCTGCACAACTTCTCAATACATCAATTGAAGATAATTAAGAAGATTGTGGGACGCACCATATGTGTCATTGGAAGGTTGTTGTGTCCCTTTGATGGCTTTTATATGCTTATTGGAGGCAAAGAAAGAGGTGGCGGTGGCGCAACACACCAAACCATAGTCCATATATATGCTGGGATATCATTCTGGATGATTGCTGTTTTTCAAATGACAAGAGGTTCTCATATTTCAAGCTGTGTGATTCAAAGGGATATTATTTTTACAACGGATTAGGTTGATCTTGAAGCAGTAGAGAATGACAGGATACTAAAATAAGGAACCCATGTGATAACTCACTAAGTTCTACAAGCAAGTATAAATCACATTAATCTATAATGTATGTTAAGATAAATATTGAATATGTTAACTGCACCTCTCTTATTGTAGATAGATTCCTTCTGTGAATTTGCTGTCTTTTTTTTTTTTTCACAAGTTTCTTCACGATGCTGCCCTTTCATTGTATGACTCGCAATAAAATCAATGAAAAGTATAATTAATTTCCCTTCTCTCTTTAAATTCTAGTAGTGTGATCTTGGCCCTCACTGTTTTTTCTCTCAACTCTCTTTCTATGAGTGTGGATCTTGCTTCATTTATAATTGTTCACTCAATTGTTTCTTGAAGCTTCTGTTAATAGATAAAGTAACCCAAGTATATTAATTGATCCTTGATGGTTGAATGGAGTTTTGTCCAAAACTTTGACATTAAAAAGATAATGGAGAAGTATTCTCTCTTTCAATATTGTTTGCTCATTTTTATTTTATTTTTAAGATATCGGTCCATTAGAGGAGACAACGCGGCTTTTGTAATTCCTTATATTGTGTCTGGATCAATGGTATGTGGGAGAATAAAATGAATGGAATATAATGGACTTCATTTCATTTCATATTATCCAATCTTCTAATTATGGAATATAGCTCCATAATTAACATTTTACCCATGTTTTATTTTAGGGTCTTGTTAACCAATGCCCTTAGGGCACTAGTTAATGATTTAAAAATAGAAATAATTTACAAGATTCATGTGGATAAAGTTACTTTTTAAACTTTTAATGTGTTGAATGCATCATTCTCAAAACAAAATTTCATTTTTAAACTTCTTAATAAGTGTCCTAAAGACACTCGTTAACATTTTCCTTTATTTTATCATTATTCATTATGGTTTCCTGTTCCTCTCAAATATGTTCCTCTTTTTCTCAAATAAATCACGAATCACATCCTATTATAGTATACTAATTAAATTCATAAAATTAATTACAATAAAAACGAAACAGACAAACGGACACATTCTTTACATTAATTATAAATAAAAATAAAGTGGGTGAGCGGTGGTATGAAAATCGAAGGAAAATAGGGTGTGAGTAGCAAAAACAACATACCTATAGATAAATATGTATGACAGGTCTTTGTTGTAAATTTTGGTATCAAGTAATAAACAGGCCCAAGAAAAAAAAAAGCATCCAAAAAATACATCCTTCATAGATGGTTTTCAATTTAACTTGTTCATAAAGCCATTTCTTCCTATAATATAAGTATAACCCCCTCTGTCACGATTCAGAAAGAAGAAACAAAAAAACCATGGGTCAAGGAACACCAGGAGGCGGTTTGAACCGGCAACCGGGTGACCGGAAACCAGATGGCAACGACAAAAAGGACAAGAAATTCGAACCGGCCGCACCACCAGCTCGCGTCGGTCGCAAACAGCGAAAACAAAAGGGTTCTGAGGCGGCGTCGCGGTTGCCGACGGTAACTCCGTTATCGAAGTGCAAACTTCGGTTGCTGAAACTGGAACGAATCAAGGACTATTTGTTGATGGAAGAAGAGTTTGTTGCGAATCAGGAACGGTTGAAGCCTCAGGAAGAGAAAGCTGAAGAAGATAGATCTAAGGTTGACGATCTTCGTGGTTCGCCTATGAGTGTTGGTAATTTGGAAGAGCTTATTGATGAGAATCATGCTATTGTTTCGAGTTCGGTTGGACCTGAGTATTATGTTGGGATTTTGTCTTTTGTTGATAAGGATCAATTGGAACCTGGTTGCGCTATCTTGATGCATAACAAGGTAGGGTTTTAATCTTTTTTCTCTTCATTATTATGGTGATTATTTGAATCTTAGGGTTTTGTTTGAATATATTGAAGATTGGGATGAATTTTAGGTTTAGGGTTTAGGAAATAATAATTTGAATTTTTCACTCTAGTTTAAATGAGGAAACATTTAGTTGGAACGTTGATTGGGAAACCTTAGGGCAAAGGGCTTGTATGTATGTTTGGTTTTGGTTGTTTTTAGGGAAAATCAGTTTTCCTCAAAAGTTGTTCTTAATAAAATTTTGGGCCTGTTTGGTTTGGCTTATTGTTTTCAACTTATTTTCATTAGTTCTCTAAGATAGCTTATGAAAACAACTTATAGCTTATACAAAAACCATTTAAGTTTATTTTATCTTTTGCTATCTCGAAATAGTTTATACATAAGTGCTTCATGATAAGAGCTTGTGCTAGGAACTGCAAATGAGTTGTTTATTTGAACATGATCTTTGATTGCAAGTTGTTTTGAACATAAATTATTGAACGAGAGTATGACATTTGCTAGGTTTTAAGTTTAAACACTTACTGTATTATTATGAAAACATAACACATTTAATTTTATTTGGTTTTCGTCCCTAACAAATAAAATGAGATGTTTTCATCCTCACAAAATTTTTGGTTTTATTTTTGGTCCCTAATGAATTTAATTTTTGCATGTTTTTGACATTTTTTGAACATAGTATGAATATATGAATGTTGAATATAATAAACGGACATAACATGGATACAATTTGAACGTAAAAGAGTTATAATTTTGACATACACATGACCATAAAATGGCCATTAAGGACCAAAAACAAAATAAAAAATTTTGTGAGGATGAAAACATTCAATATAATTTTTCAACGACTAAAATCAAAATTTATTATATTTATAGGGACGAAAAACTTATTTAACCCTATTAAGTATCAATAAAAGTCTCATTGATAATGCTCTTTTTGAGAGGTTGTATGGATTTTAAAAATTCCAGCGTATTTTTTTCTTATAATAAATCAAATTTCATAGACATGTCTCTTTTTCATGGTTTGCATAATCAACATCTAAAGTGGGACATAGATGATATAATATTGGGTTGATCGCTTAAAGAAATTGTTGCATGTGGCATACTTTGTGTACTATCTTCACTTGGGATAAATTTAATATGTTTCTCATTCTCAATGGCTGAACATAACTTACTTGATATGGTAGTACCCCCTCATGTTGAAATATTTTCTCTGCTGGGTGAAGGTTACTCGTTAGAACACCGACAATCCCACTAAGAATGATACTTCGATTAAAAGAATAGCTTTAAAATGATACAAATCTAATCGAGGTGTTAATGTTTTGAACAATGTGATGTTAATTGCATGAGAGTAAGGTAGTCAAAATCGCGGTCTAATATTGCATGATTCTATGATTTTATTATGGCGTGAATTGTGTGATGCAATAAGGTATAATATTTTCTATAATGGTTGGCTCTTTACCAGGTTCTTTCTGTTGTTGGGCTTCTTCAAGATGAAGTTGATCCAATGGTCTCTGTCATGAAGGTTGAGAAGGCTCCTTTGGAATCATATGCTGACATTGGTGGTTTAGATGCCCAGATACAGGAAATTAAAGAAGCTGTAGAGCTTCCCCTGACACATCCTGAGCTGTACGAAGATATTGGTATCAAGCCTCCAAAGGGAGTCATTTTATATGGAGAACCTGGAACCGGAAAGACACTTCTTGCAAAGGTGAGCATTTTTGTGTGTTTGACAGGGCTGTTGGAATATAATTTTAACAATTCATTTTATGTTTCTCATTTTCTATGTTCACTTATTTTAATTTAATACATCTATGATAATTCATTTCTATGTTCACTTATTTTAATTTAGTATGATAATTCATACAAATGGTAACTAAAATTCAATAAGATTGCTCTTTTGAGCCCACTTCAAAACCGGATGAAAAATATTATCCAATCTTGGGTTAAATGGCCTCTTCTCTTTATAGTTTTATTTCACTTCATTGTTATACATAGAAAATGAGACTCAATATTTTACATTTAAGCTAAACATGCTTCACACACTCAATGAATGATTAGAAGTGATATTCTTTTTTCATGTATACTTTCTCTAAGAGAGATTTGTGTGGTTTTTGGGTTCCGATGTTCGACATTTCAAAAGTGCAAGTGACCAAACAAAGGGTTGTTTCTGCTTCTTAAGTACCCATTGGTAATAAATACTATGTGATCTTTACTTGCATGCAAAGCGATTATATGCATTAGTTAATGCATGTCTGACTGTAACTTATTATTATTATTATTATTATTGCATTTTATGATTTTAGATGTTACACTCTGCAGTCTGTTTGGTCTAAAGAATGCTTTCTTTGCTTTCAGGCTGTGGCCAACTCAACATCAGCAACATTCTTGCGTGTTGTTGGTAGTGAATTGATTCAAAAATACTTGGGAGATGGTCCAAAACTTGTGAGGGAACTTTTTCGAGTTGCTGATGATCTTTCTCCCTCTATTGTCTTTATCGATGAAATTGACGCTGTTGGTACAAAGAGGTATGTTATTGAGTATCAGCTTTAGGAGTCACATTGTAATAGTGTGTCCTTTCTTGAATGTGGCATTTTGTTTTGGGAATAGGGGTGTGTGGGAACAGTGGAGGAGTTGTCGTACATATAAATCATGTCTTATTATACTTTTCTGGTATGCCTTGCAGGTATGATGCTCACTCAGGTGGAGAGCGTGAAATTCAAAGGACCATGTTGGAGTTGCTGAACCAGTTAGATGGTTTTGATTCTAGAGGAGATGTTAAAGTTATTCTCGCAACCAACAGAATTGAAAGCCTCGATCCAGCTCTGCTAAGACCAGGTCGAATAGACAGGAAGATTGAATTTCCTCTCCCTGATATCAAAACTAGGAGACGCATTTTCACGGTAGGCACGTCTACTTTGGGAAAAGAAGCACACTTGTTGTTTTGCTGATACTGTGATATTTTATATCTGAATGACTAAAACATCTCATACTTTTGAAATTTAGATCCATACATCTAGGATGACATTAGCTGATGATGTCAATTTAGAAGAATTTGTCATGACTAAGGATGAGTTCTCTGGAGCTGATATAAAAGCAATATGTACCGAAGCTGGCTTACTTGCTTTACGAGAACGCCGAATGAAGGTTAGAAGTTGCTTCTATATCTTAATTGTACTATTTTGGCCAAAAAATTGATCATGTGGAAGGAAATATTTGTTGGTACTTTGTTGCTGTTTGGAAGTTAGTAGTACAGAGTACTGATTAGTGTGTAGCTCATTATATGGCCTAAGTTCATATATTCAGTTAAGAATTACCAAATTATAGCCTAGGTTATGGTCGTATCACGTATGTCTCAAGTGTTTAATACCAATCTTTTTCAATCTAAACCTTTAAAAAAAGTCGCAGGAAAAATGAAGTGGGTAGAGATGCCAGATAATTTGAGGTAATGAGACTGGGTAAGAATCTCCTTGAAGGCTTAAAACATCGCTTGAAATTTTGAGAGAAAGGAAGAGACAGCAGAATATTGCTCCTGAAAAGATCAATTTTGGGGCTTCTTCTACCTTCATCTTTCGAAAGAACCCAGACTAGATATTGTAGTTCAGCTCTTCTTGTTGGTAGCAACGTATAATAGCTCTGCTCTTGCAGTGACCCATCCTGCAGCTGCCTCATAACTCCCTTTGCCGAGTGTTTTGGCTTTGCAGATGTTGTGTCTGCTAATCTCACCCAATTTTTTGGTTTATTTCACGATTTCTCTCTTTTAATCAGAATAGATTAATACTTCAAAAACCCTTGTGTTAGAACATTGTATGTTTCATGTGAAGACCTGTATCCTTCTCTGTTTCGATGCAATCCCTTCTAGGTACAACACACTGCTTGCTGGCATTGTTCTGGCCTAGCCTGAATTTTCCGGCTTTGCCCAGCAACCCATTTTTCTCTTGCTCGCAAATTCTGGCTTGAATGTTATCTTCCTTTTAGTTTTCATGCAAGCATTGTAGATCTCACAGTGTCTAGCCTTTTATCTACTTATGATCTATTACCCACTCTTTTGTTTTATTTTATTTTGTGTTCCGTGTTTTCTAACACAGACCCTGCGTATGCGGGAGCTTTAATGCACCGGGCTGCCCGTGTTTTCGGACATTTATATTAGTCATCAATCATCGTTGACCATTCATGTCCTGGGTGTTCTTACATTTATATCGTCATCTCTTGTATTTGAATGTTTTAGTTGTTTACATTTGTTCGATCCATTGTTTTTTTTTTTTTTGGTTTTGTTAATGACCTGTATGTTTAGGTAAGCTCCATACTGTTTAATTGGTATTGATAACTATACTTGCAAGAATCAACAATCTTTACGTGAATTGCATCCCTTAATTCACTTGATTTACCAGAGTGGAAAAAAATGGTCAATGAATTAAATTAACCATAATTTAATTAGATCAAGTCAGTAATTTTAAAAAAATAATTAGAATGGTAGTGAAAGTTTCTCTTGTATGTTTTTAGAATGGTGATGATTGTTTCGCTTGGTGTGTTGTTTAACCACAAGGCCTAGTACTCATATTCAAGAGCTTGCTTTGCATTGGACTGAATTGTCTTCTGCTAGTAATTGGCAGTTTTTCTGTAGTTTTGTACCTTGTATTTTTGGAGGTGCGTTGGCCTGTGTTTTTTACCCCTCACCACCAGTTGTTTGTCTTGTTTTTCAGGTGACCCATGCTGACTTTAAGAAGGCAAAAGATAAAGTTATGTTTAAGAAGAAAGAAGGGGTGCCTGAAGGATTGTATATGTGAAGTATCGTCCACATTTACCCCTGCCTCCTTTGTTTCATTGCGATGTTTTTTTTTTTTGGTTAACAGATGTACTCTTCAGTATTGTGAATTATGGTCGTTATGGGCCTGAATTATAGTTTTCTTTAACTCCAAAAAATTGGAATTTTTTCCATAGTTCTTGGCAGTAAGGTATGGTGTTTGAATATTGCACATTACCCAAATGCTTTTGCTCATTCCCAAGTGAAATTCTGAAATTGCCTGCGTGAGTTAACTCACACTAGTGTTAAATTTGCATGACTTAAAACACGTAGCGTGACTTAACTTACGTTAGTGTTAATCTCTGCGCGTGTTAAGGACTTAACACTTGCGTGTAACTCACGCTAGTTAAGTGATAGATGATTCTATCTAGTTAATTAATTTGCGGCTACCAGCAAAGATGCATTAAATTTAATAGCATAATTGACTACTAACATTTACATGCTTAATTCTATCTAGTTTTTCAACACGTAACAAAGATGCATTAAATTATTATTATCATTCCAACACTTTACTTATATTCAAGAATCACATGCATACATAGTTAATAATCATGCTAATGGAATCTTGCCTACATGCCAATGGGAGAAGAGATGTGCTTGCTACGTGTTGGAAAAATTAAGCATGCAAATGCTGCTTGCTGCACCTGCTTTTGATTGCACATAGAATTAGAATTCAACCTGATAGTAACTAGAGTGAGTTAAGTCACGTAAGGACAAACTTGTCATTTTACTTGGGAATGAGCGAAAACATTTGGGTTAAGAGTAGTATTAATGGTGTTTTGTTGTGGCGTGTTAGTAACAGTGTTTTGTTGTATATGTTTCCGCGATTTTTGTTCAGTGTTAAAACGAAGAAAAACAGTAACGGATACCATCTATACCTATTTATTCCTAGGGCTAGTAGGAGGTGTATGCAAAAAAATTATTGAGGACTAAATTGATATGTTCACATGTTTGCTTGAACTAATCATTCACCTTCATACACTTTGTCATTCTCTACCCTTCCACTATTGCTTAACCATTCTCTTTCAATTAACAATGAACTAATCTTTCCACGATTAATGTCTCGTTTTTTTTTAACGCCGAGAGAACCTGATAAAACAATGCGTTATACAAAAAAAATAAAAAATTAACAAACAAACATGTAAATTCCTTAAAAAAAAAAAACTTGTTAATTCTTCTAAAAGAAACAAATATGTTAATTAAAAAAAATATACTCCCTCCGTCCCGCAATAGTTAACACATTTGAAAATCTGCAATTTTGACTTAACTTACTTTGATAATATTTTTCTACTAATATACAAAGATAAATAATATCATATAAGATGTCGCTAGTTTCGTCTCGATGAGTTTTTTCAAAATATCGAATTTTCATAATTTTTCTTATATATTATTCAAAATATTTAAGCTCAAAATTATGTATTGATATGCGTAATAGAGTCAACTGTGTCAAGTATTATGAGATATTAAGCACCACTTTGCACAACCTTAATATTTACCATATCTATGGAGTTCATCGTTTGAAGCAACATGCTTATATCCTTTTCAATTTTTTCCGCCTCCTTTTCTAATTGGTCCAGGTTCCTCGAACATTCTTTAGCAACATTCGTCAACATGCGTTTGCTGTAAAAAAATCAATGAAAATTTAGAAGAAAATGTTTTTGCCTTTAAAAAAAAAATAATGAATATTTAGAAAGAAAAAAAGAAAAGAAAAATTGGGGTAAAAAGAATTGCCATTTCATAGCTGGTGTCTCTCGTTGATTACCAACCAAGGCACTCCATACGTTGCTGACCCATTCCATCTTCACTAAAATTCACACCAAATTAAAACGAAAACATGAATATCAATGAATGACACCGCAATCGAAACATAAAAATCATAAGTAGGATGGTGCAACTCCAAAAAGAAAACATTTAAAAATGATGGTGCAATTCTCCACTAACCTTTTTTCATAAAATATTAGAAAACTTTTGCAAAAATCGCAGTGAAAATAATCTTGGGGGACTTCTTTTTCTTTTCTTTCTGCCAAGCTTGAATTTGGAGAAAATATAATAATTGTGTGTGATGATTATTGAGAGCACTTTAATCTATATATATACTATATATAGTAAAACAGGGGTTTTACGAGGATATTGGGCTAACTTTTTGTTATTCCAATTATACCATTAAACAACTTTTTTATATAATGTTACATTGTTTGTGATATTAGAAAAGAATTTTTTTTTTATTATATTTGTTACATTATAGTTCTCATTGATAAAGATAAACATGATTTGTTGAGTTTGTTACATTTGAAAGTCACAAATATCTATACTTCTAATTTTAATTTATATCAACAAAATTATATATTAATTTACATGAAAATTTCTATAAAATATTTTTGATAATCTACACGTGTTAGCATGATAAAAAGAACGAAAAGGAGGACACGTCTTTTCGCTAGTTATATGTAAAGAAAATATTTTTTTTGACTTTTTTATTATTCTAATTATACCATTAAAAAAATCAATAATATAATAATAAATAATATTATTTATATTTACTTAAATAGACCGGTTAAATAGGCCAAAGAGTTTTTTTGAATGGCTTATACCTGCACTTTTAAGTTAAATAAACTTCTAAACATGCATAGACCTTCTCTATTTAAAAAAAAAATCTAACCTAACTTATTATAGGCTAAATTGTAGGCCATGTAGACCGGCATGTCATATTTTCATCCCTACGAGGTCCCCAATTTTTTTTTTACATTGAAACTATTAGGTACTGAGTCTTAAATGATAAAGACCCTTCTAATGTGTAAAAGAGAAAAAAAGGAAAAAATAAAAAGAAACAAGTTACAAATGAAATCCGCAAGAAACACTTCGCCATGTCATCGATCCGTGAGGAAGGAGTTAATCCAGCATCACAACATGAAAGAAGAAACACCGTCCATCTCAAATTATCAACGGCTGTACACAAACCATACGAGACGACACGGATCGACATCTTCACCCGTTGATTAAATTCTAATCAACGGCTAAAGCTTCCCATCCAACTCGCAACATTCTTCAAATCTTCCTATAAAACCCGAATTGAGGAATTCCCAATTCATTCATTCCAAAATCAATCTTCTCTTTCAATCTTCACACTTCACAATTTCAATAAAAATCCATTTTCTTCATTCTCTGCAAAAATGTCAGGTCGTGGAAAAGGTGGAAAAGGTTTGGGAAAGGGAGGAGCAAAGAGGCACAGAAAGGTTCTTCGTGATAACATCCAAGGCATAACAAAGCCTGCGATTCGTCGTCTTGCAAGGCGTGGTGGTGTTAAGAGAATTAGTGGTCTCATCTATGAAGAGACTCGCGGTGTTCTTAAGATCTTCTTGGAGAACGTGATTCGTGATGCTGTTACTTACACTGAGCACGCTAGGAGGAAAACTGTTACCGCCATGGATGTTGTCTATGCTCTTAAGAGGCAGGGAAGGACCCTTTACGGTTTCGGTGGTTAAATTTAGGGTTTAGTTTGTTCTTGTTGATTTAGTTCTAAATCTGGTTAATATAAATATTTAGTAGTCTTAGATCTGTTTGAATTGTACTTGAATGGTTAGTCCGATTCTAGTATTTGGACTTGTATCTCAATGATTAATGAATGAATTTTCTCTTTGCTGCAATTACTTTGAAACTTGCATATTTGCTTTTACTTTTTAATCTGCGAGAATATAAGCTGTTGAATTTTATTGTTAGAAGTGCTTAATCTTGTGACCATGCTTATTCTTGGAGAACAAGTTGAATTTAAGTTAACATAAAATATTAATCAAGAGCCAAGAGAGACACTTATTTTACAATTTAAATTCCTGGAAATGATAAAGAAAACCAAAATAAATTTACTTAAGAAATCAACAGTGCAACCATGGACGTTCTTTTTTCTTAGAGTGCAATGTGATATTAGATAAAAGATATTTGGAATTGTTAATCTATTTCAGTTTGTTATTCGTTTTGCATTTTTCTGTATTTTGTATGTGTTTCACAGCTACTTAGAAATTAGTTTGATGAGAACTGGGAAACAAAAAGAGTACAAGATGAGCTTATATACAAAGCTCATTAGTTACAGTAACAGAATCAAACAAGTACTAAAGCATAACTAATTCTGACAAACTGTCAAATGGATTTACATAATCAATAATAAATATGTTTTTATCTAACACGTTGTTTTCAAAATGTCACATTTGAATAATTTCTTGATTCTAGACATAAATAGTTTAGTCAGTCAATATGTTAGAGAAAAGAGAGTGCAAATGTATCTGTTTAAACTAGTGATCTCAATTAGGCTGACACTAAAAGCATAATTAGAGGGGATCAAACCAAATCTTTGGGCAAGATTAACAAAACCTATAGACTTAACTAGCACACTCCTAATTAGGAAGACTTTTTTTTTTTTCAAGGAAGAAGCTTTCATAAATACTTGTGGAAATATTTTTTGGTACTTCATTAGGAAGACAATCCACGTTTTTTCCTAATCCAAAACTCCACTCTTGTAATTTGAATCAAACCAACAACTAGAAGTAAGAAAGACTAAGTACCAACCAAAACTGCTAAAATTCCCATCATGACCTTATTCCCAAGTTGAAATCCACTGATGAGAACCAACACCACACACACAGAAGCAAAGAAAGATGCAGAGTTGAAAAATATAAATTTCATAAAGTCTGGTGACCAAACATAACCCACAACTGCAGTGCCTGCTTCACAGAAATCATAAGTAGTGCATGCAATTGCATGGTTACCATGTTTTATATCTTTTTGCCAAACACTGCCTGGTGGACTTATTATTGATTGAAATGTCATTGTTGCGATTACAGTTGCTGCTACCATGAATTGTTCTTTTGTCTTTTTATCAATTCAATTACCTTGGTTTATTAGGAATGTTGTGCAGAAGTTCTCAAACATGTTCCATCTGTTGCGTCTCTGTTGTTCATTAGCAATGTTTGATGTTTGTGAGGACTGTGAATTCTTTGGTGATGTTTGTTGGTAGCGGCTGTGGTTGTGGAGAATCATTGTGTGGCGAGAGCTTATGATCTTGTTGTGCAGAAGCTATATTTTGTGACATTGTCATTTGGTGTATGTTAACTTGAGTTGACGAGGAAGCTAGTAGATGTGTTGTGACAATGTTTGTAGCCCTTTGAGCTCCTTCTTTAGCTAACATATGTTCGATTGTAAGACTAATAAAATATCTTGAACTGTGTTAAACCCATGTTGTTCAAATTATTTATAGCTGTGCTCATTTCAGACAGTGATAGCAAGTATTTAATGATCTGCAATGTTACACAAGTTAGTAGAGCCTTTTCTATTGTTTTATGTTGATGAACATGTGAGTTTCATATGGGGTAAATTAATGAGAGCTAAAATGTACATACATTTTGGGATCAATTTTACTTGCGCACATTTGAACATAGGTGTTCTCGGAAAATGTACTTTTGAATGACATATTTTGTATGACATGGACATTTGAAGTTGCGGTGCGTGGGATGTTCCTCCTTAAATTTTAAGTCTATAAAGTCTAGTCGTTTTGGATCGATCCCCCAATCAATACTCTTCACACTGGACCGCGCTCCCAAAGTTCAACATGTTATGAGAACCTAATATCATTAATGGTTTATATACAAGAATTAAGGAAAATGCAGCCTTGAGGCGTCGGGCTCAACTTGAAAACAAGGTCAGATAGAATCGCGAGTGAGGCAATTAAAGAAAACCGAAAAGGGCGGGCTAAAATGGTATGCAGGTCACAACTCACCTAGCAAATCAATTGGAGTTGGGAGGTAAAATATATTGATTGAGTCGACTATAAGCCTGTTTCTTATAGATTAAAATAAAAGTGATTTGATATAAATAATTTGGAGCAAACATAAACTATAGTTGAGAAAACATTTAAGTTATTTTAGAAAAATGACAAGCAGTACCTTTATTTGTGCGCGGCTGACAGCTAAATGCAGAACAGTGTTACCTTCTTTGTCTTTGACATATAAGAATTGTAATCTATTGTTTCCTCTCACCAGTTGCATTAGGATTTTCAATGCCTCTAGATGATTATAGCGAACACACAAGTGCAAGCTTAATGATTTCAACAATAGATTTGTAGCCCTTTTTGGATTTGTCAACAATATTGGTCTCACAATCTGAGTGTACCCTTTTATATTTGCGTTAATTAAACAAAAGATAATATTTACGACTGTAATTTTTCGAAGGAATTTACAACTGTATTTTAGTGTGTAAGTCGCAAAGACAATATTATATTAGAGATGGGGTTCAAATCTCATATTCTCTACATCTTCACGTTTAAAATATGTTAGCCTCAACGATTGAGTTATATACAAAAACACATTTCCCTCAACCAAATCGTACACAAAATGTCTAAATTATTTGGCTTGAAGCCATGAGGTACTTCTAGTCTACTTATGTGTGAATTTTTAATATTTTGTTTATTTAAAATCACTATTTCCATTAGACAATCCGTTATTTTTCTTAATAAAAGTTGTGTGTTAAAAAATGGGAATTAGTGAAAAATAAGGGAGATACTTTTCCACGTCATCGATCCGTGAGAAATGGTGAGCTATTCAAGAATTACAACATAAAGGAACACCGTTCATCTCATAACATTAACGGTTGTGCACAAACCAAACGGAACGACGCGGATCGCCACCCTCAACCATCGATTAAATTCTAATCAACGGCCAAACGTACTCTTCTAACTCCCAATCCTCTTCAATTCTCCATATAAAACCCGAAATCCAAATTCATTCATTCCAAAATCAATCTTCACACTTGATATTCATTTTCTTCAGTGCAAGCGAAAATGTCAGGTCGTGGAAAAGGAGGAAAAGGTTTGGGAAAGGGAGGAGCAAAGAGGCACAGAAAGGTTCTTCGCGATAACATCCAAGGCATTACTAAGCCTGCGATTCGTCGTTTGGCAAGAAGAGGTGGTGTCAAGAGAATCAGTGGTCTCATCTATGAAGAAACTCGTGGTGTTCTCAAGATCTTCTTGGAGAACGTGATTCGTGATGCTGTTACTTACACTGAACACGCTAGGAGGAAGACTGTTACCGCCATGGATGTTGTCTACGCTCTTAAGAGGCAGGGACGGACCCTTTACGGTTTTGGTGGTTGATTTTAGGGTTTCATTTGCTCTAGCTTGGTTCAGTCTTTTATTATTGCGTTATTGTTTTAGTTCTTTTGATTAGATTAGTCTTAGACCTAATTAATTCTGTGTTGTTAGTATGTGGATTTGTATTTCAAGGATGAATGAATGCGCATATTTGTTTTATAATTTCATGTGTGAATACGAAATGCATAGGATCTTCAACTGAACTTTGTTCTCAATTATTTCAATCATGATCTAGAACATACTTAAATTTACATAAGAAATCAACATGGAGAGCATAGTGACTTGAGAAATTTTAGCTTATGTCAAAGTACTAAACAGAAGACAACCTACCACAACCACTGCTCTCTAAGATGCCAACTGGTGGATTTGTTAACATTTTATTGGTTTTAGTTGATGCCATGTATAACATGTAGGTAGAGTAAGAATGGGTTATTTCATTTCATGAAAAAAGTGTTAACCAATTCACATTGGTTGTCTTTATGCTTTATGAATCATATCACTTCCAAGTACTTCCCAGAGTGTGGCAGAGGAGTTTCAGAAAGGATACCCTCAACACATCAAGCTTAAATTGATAGGAGTTGGGCATATGCCAATGTAGTTTTTGGTTCATGAAAGTGTTATTTAGGCAACCTTTTCTACTTTTAACTTAGATCACCACTGTCTGATTGTGATTTATAAAAGGGTTTTAGTTTACCTTCCTCGTCTTTGTGTTTTAATAGTGCAAGCATTCCTCATGTAGGTTATTGATTTCAATCTCTGGTATCAACTTATGTTATCATCACTTTTTTTGTTGTTAGTGGCCTAAGGTTCTTATAGTGGAAGACATGTAAAGAGAGAAAGTTTAGACTTTAGAGAGAATCTGAGTAGTTATATCATGATTCTGAGTTTTCATTTTCAATCACCGAGGCTTGGCTTATATACATATCAGAGAAGCTTGCTCTGATTTTACTATCCTTACCAAACTATTACAGTTGCTACAACCAAATGCTAGACTAAATCAGGTGTTGTAGAAACTAGTTTTAGAAGGCTTGGTTGTAGCAAGGATGATGCTAGAGAATGGCTGGAAAATGCTTCATTAAAAATCGAATCATAACAATAACATGATTTTGTCTTTAACAATAACTTCTCACTACGAATTCTATTTGAGAGCGTCATTAGACGAAGTTTGTGAGAATTGAATCATGTTTAAGTAAAATTCCAATACTAGGTAAGCAACTAGTATTTTTGATGAATTCGATTATATGAAGAAGCAAAGGAATCTGAAAAATGGATCAACACCATCTCTGCATTATTATTAAACTATAGTAGAAGTAACAACATTTGTGGAGGACCTGCGCCTAGACCTAACCCAGAACACAATTCTAGCTATTTGAATCAAACAAACCACAAAAAGCAAGAAAGACCAAATTCCAACCAAGATATAACCTAAATCACGAATTCTATAGAAAATGTGATTAGGACTAACTAATCCCAACGCCCACATGTATGTAAGCAACATACATGTGATTGCAACTATCATCAAAACCGCCAAAACCCACACTATAAACTTATTGTGAAGAGGAAATCCACTTACTAGAACCAAAAGCACACATAGTGATGCAAAGAAAGAAGCAGAGTTGAAGAAAATGAATTTAAGATAATCTGGTGACCAAACATATCCTACAATTGCAGTTCCTGCTTCACAAAAACCATAATCAGGACAAGCGTAACCACCTTTTGTTGTATCTTCTTCCCATACACCGCCCGGTGGACTAATTACGGACTGAAAAGTCATTGTTGCAATCACAGTTGCTGCTACCATTAATTGTTCTCTTGTCTTTTTATCTATCCAATAACCTTGGTTTATTAGGTATTTGTTGCAGAAACTCTCAACCCTGCCCCATCTATTGTGTTCATGTTGTTCATTAGCTATGCTTGGTGTTGGTGAAGAGTCGTCACTTGGTGAGAATGGTGGTGGTGGTTGTAGAGGATTGAGGCCTGGTGATGAATGTGTAATTTCTTGTATAGGATCATTGAGTAGTGATGGTGATTGTGGATGTTGAGGATCATTGGTTGGTGAGGGATTGCGAGATGGTGGTTGTGAAGGACTATTGGGTGGTGAAGGATTTGTTAGTTGTAGAGGATGACTAATTGGTGATTGTACTAGTTGTACTTGAGGATCATTTATTGGTGAAGAATGTGGTGGTCGTGGAGGATCAATGTTTTGTGATGGTTGTTGATTTTGTGGAGGATCATTGTTTGGTGATGGAGTTTGTGACTGTTCATGACCATTGATCTGTGCCTGTTGTTCTAGTAACTGTTGAGGATCATTGGTTGGTGAGGGATTGCGAGATGGTGGTTGTGAAGGACTATTGGGTGGTGAAGGATTTGTTAGTTGTAGAGGACGACTAATCGGTGATTGTACTAGTTGTACTTGAGGATCATTTATTGGTGAAGAATGTGGTGGTTGTGGAGGATCAATGTTTTGTGATGGTTGTTGATTTTGTGGAGGATCATTGTTTGGTGATGGAGTTTGTGACTGTTCATGACCATTGATTTGTGCCTGTTGTTCTAGTAACTGTTGAGGATCATTGGTTGGTGAGGGATTGCGAGATGGTGGTTGTGAAGGGCTATTGGGTGGTGAAGGATTTGTTAGTTGTAGAGGATGACTAATCGGTGATTGTACTAGTTGTACTTGAGGATCATTTATTGGTGAAGAATGTGGTGGTTGTGGAGGATCAATGTTTTGTGATGGTTGTTGATTTTGTGGAGGATCATTGTTTGGTGATGGAGTTTGTGACTGTTCATGACCATTGATTTGTGCCTGTTGTTCTAGTAACTGTTGAGGATCATTGCTTGGTGAGTTTACATGATCTTGTTGTGCAATAACTATATTTGTAGATGTTTGAGCTCTTTCTTCAGTCAAAATGTGTTGAATTGTATTGCTAGTAAAATCTCTTGGACTATGCTCAAACATATGTAAAGCTCTTAAAGCTTCTGTTTTGGAGGTATTTATTGTCTCACTCATTTCAGATAGTGAGAGCAAGTACTTAATGATCTGCAAAGTTATAAAAGAGTTGTTACTAATGTTTAATACAATTATTCGTATGAAAAGGTTTCAAGGGCGCACAAAACAAGATTCAGTATTTTCCTTGCCATTTTCTTTTATAATTTTTGAAAATGTGAAAACATTGTTTTCGTTATTTTTAAAAAATGTATTCTACTTAAAAAGTCTTTCACCTTTTGTCTGACACAATAGACCTTCTGTCTCCTAAAAAATGTTATTGTTAGCAGTTTAAAATGAATTCAGATTTTTAAAATGTAAATTGAAAATATTTTTAGAAAGTGAACAAATCTTAATTTTATCTGTTGTCAAAGAAACATTACCTTAATTTGTCCTCGTTGGACAGCTAAATCCAAAATATTGTTACCATCTTTGTCTTTAGAAGACAAAAATTGATCAATGTCTCCTCTCATTGATTCAACTAGGATTTTCAATGCCTCTAGATGATTATAGCAAACACACAAGTGCAAAATGGAACCATGATCATCAATCTCGGCCATCACCCTAATAGTTTCTGTTTCCGGCATTGCACTTATCAACTCCTTAATGGTTCCTACGCGTCCTCTCATTACAGCAAAATGGAGAGGAAGTTTGTCATCTTTGTCGCGAATCAAGCAAGTTTCTGGATCTGTTAACAACAAAGCTTTCACTATTTCAATGTGCCCTTTTGCAGAAGCTAGATGAAGAGGGCAGTGTCCTTCTGAGTTCACTTCAACTGCTAAGTTGGGATTTATGTCAAGAAGAATTTGACATAATTCTAAATGTCCTAGTAAAGAAGCTATGTGTAATGGGGTTTCAGAGAATGGATAGAGTGAAACTCTACATAGAATTAGAGGGTCTTTTTGGATAAGTGATTTTAAGCTACTCACACATCCTTTTAATGATGCATCATAGAGGTTTCTCATTATAGAAATCTCCATTTCAGGGTTATTGGAAGCTAAACCAAGTGACATGATTTACTTCAACTCTGTGACAAGTTAATGAAATTATACTTCAAGAGATTTATACTTCAACAAATATGGATTGATAAAACCAATGAGTATGTATAGAAAAGAGTAACAAGAAAAAGTTTGATGATATTTAAGGTCACAGCCGGCTAGCCAACAATGAGTTTTGACAATTAAGAGGTCACAGCCGGCTAGCCAACAATGAGTTTTGACAATTAAGAGTTGTATAGGGGATCAAGTATACACACATTTGAAATATCACTAACCCTTTAATCAAGATTGGAAGATCTAAAAAAAGCTGATTTTGATTTTAAAATTTAAAATACAGAAGTTAAATTTGAACCGTCTGATTTTGATTGAATGGTCACCAATGTCTAAAATTCCTGAATGTGTTGAAGCCGAATGCGGTTTGCACAAATTAGATAGCACATATGTAATATTTTTATTTACAAAAATCATACTCCCTCCGTCCCAAATTGTATGACGTTTTGGACATTTCACACGTATTAAGAAATGCAATTAATATTGTGTGAAAAAGAGATATTATGAGTTGTTTTACAAAATTGTCCTTAATAAATAATATGGGAAAGATAAATGAAAGAATTGAAAGAAGAGAGAGTAATAAATAGTTAAGGTTACAATAGAAAAAGTAACAGTAATGTTGCATTGGTATTGTAAAGTGACATATAATTTGGGACAATTTTTTTTTCCTAAAGCGACATACAATTTGGGACGGAGGGAGTAGTACTTTATTTCCTGTCTTTTATCATTTTCTTCACCGTTTGATTTATTTTTGAGTTAACCATGTTTTTCATCCATTTAAATAAATGAACTTCTATTTTTAGTTTATTCAAAAATTTAATCCAAATTTTTGCCATATACTTATTCTTCTTCACCAATTTCAGTCCTTATTGTTAACTTGTCTAAATGAAGTTAAGACTTGTGGAGGAATATTTTATCTTCTTTTTTGGTTACTCTTTTTATTGAAATTATAATGTTTTATTGAATATTTTATCTTCTAATCACGCCTTGTGAGCATGAAATTATAATGTTTATGTAAAATTCATTGTATACTTATTCAATGAAAACACTCCTATGTTATTTTAATTTTAAGGTACCTAATCATGTCACGGATTCACTTGGAAGTTTCTACGGTGAAATTAAACATACAAGCTACATATATAATATAAAGGCAGAATAGTTCCTTTTTTCTTTTGGCATAATGAAGATGTACATAGAACTCAGCTTCCTGTGCACATGATAGAAGACACATAAATTAACCCGCGTCGCAAGTTATATTTTTTCTCAATCAGAGAATACAAAATACCTTCCCAAACCAATTTTCAAAATTGTGATTGCAGTTGTGGTTACATTGCAAGTCTTGATATTGAGGCAAAATATGGTTGATATAGTCGCAATTGAGGTACGATGTTATTATAGAGTCCTGTAAAATCTTTATATTGAAGCCACAATTACAATCACGAACCACAATTTAGAAATAAGCTTATGTGTGCAGCTGCTGCTGCTTCTTCTTCCTTATCCAAAAAACAAACCTTACAATTTGAATCAAAGCAAGAACAAGAAGTATAATACCCCAAGCACCTCCTAGAAGAAACCCTAACCTATAAGCATCATAATAAATACGACTAGGTGTAACCAACCCAATGGCCCACAGATAAGTAAGCAACATAAAAGTAACCGCAATGGTCATTGCAATAGTTAATATCCACATTATAACCTTATTCTTAAGTGGAAAGCCACAAACAAGAATCAACACAACACAAAGTGAAGCGAAAAAAGAGACAGCTATAAACTTATTATTGTGGATCGGGTTGAATCTTTAGCAACTAGACTAAACTATATTTAAAATGTATATGATTTTTTTATGCTAATTACATGTACTTCCATTGTCTAATTAGCACATTAAGCCCTAGCTGTGTAGCGCAATAGTATACTCCACTTCTTTCATTTAGGCTTTGTTTGCGAGTTTGGAGGGGAAGGGAGGGGGAGGGTTTGGAAAACAAGGAATAAGTAAGTTGAAGAAAACAGCTATAAACTGCCTAAAACATTATACTGAGACAGATTCTCTTAATCATAACCTAACAACTGCCTAAAACATTACACTGAGACAGATTCACAAGTCATTAATGAATAAAACAGCTATAGACTATTTTCATGATATAAGTATATAACATTATTTTGTCAAAAACAAGTATATAACATTACATTTACATACATATAATCGATGGACACTTTATCCTATGATCAAGTGTACCCAATTTATTCTGGAAACAGAATAGTGTAAATGAGGGAAGAGAAAAAACTAAGTTACAACAGTTTACATGTTAGCTGTGTAGTATAGATTAGCTTGCAACTGAGAACTGTTAAAAAGTTTGTTCCGTTACACTACAAAACTTGGCATACTGTATTAAGAGTGGCAGAAAATATAACCTGCAAGGCACGCAAGAAGTCCATTATTAATTATTCATAGTTATCCATGTTTTGTGAAATATAGCTTATCCGGGACTTACAATAATACTGGTAGTACCATATTGAGAGCTAGTAGTATTAGAGAATATACAATAATAAGAAGCACCATCTGAATAGCCAGCCCTTGATTGAAACTATCAAATAATCATTTATCTCCTGAACATAATCAAGAAAAAAATTGAGATACTTAGCCATATTTGATAAATAATAAAGATTCAGCACAAATTTGAATTGAAGGTTAAATTGGTTCTTGGAAATAGAATTACTTCATTGACAAGGTAAACAACCAGATCTGGAAGTCACTGTGCTCCAGAAGCTCATGACACAGGAACACAGTAACCGTGTATCAAAATCATTAAAACACAGAATAATAAACTAACCAAATCCTGCAAAATACTAAGATAACGCAATTTACCTGACTGGCGGGTTTCTGGTTTCTCAAGAGGCCTGCTGACATTTGGTTGGTTCATTGCTTGATTCTACACATGGAAACGGACTTCATAAACGTTTACGGCATTTGTTCTTTTTTATTGGAAGAACAAAAAAGAGAAACTTCGAAAGTTTGCAAAAATGAAGTTTTACTCCCAGTTGAGTTAAAAGTAAAATACCAATTTATATATAACATAAAAGTTTTGATTGATCTGTTTTTAAAATGCAAAGTAAAACAGCACATTATTACCATAGTAAAATAATATATGTAGTGGTGGCAGGATATCCAATGGATCTCATGTGCAACAAGTTACTTCACACATTGTTTAAAATTTTTGTAATCAGAAGTAATTTAATATTAGAGGACAAAATACCTGCATTAATTGAAACTGCATCTGGTGGGGTCCAAGATATTGTTGATAAGGATCATTGAAATTTGGGATACGTGACTGATTTGAATCATGTGTTCCAGCTGAGGAGATCACATTATTATCTACCTGATTTGCTGCTTGCGTTCTGGATGAACCAGGTGTAGGAACATGCGGCATGTGGAAAGGAGGCATCGCGAACCTTGGTCCTAAATTCGCGGCTGCAGGCAAAGCAGAACCAGATAACATATTGGGAAATGGCATTACTGGTCTGTTTATTCCCATTTCCATACCCATCCCCATTCCAACTGTTGGCATATACTGCTGGATTCCAGGAAACATCATAGGTACCATGCCACATCCCATGGACATCATCTGCATAAGTTGTACTCTCTGTTTCAGAAATGAAACTACATGATCAACTTGCAACACTAGATAGTGGCATGACCTTTTGTTAAGGTCACAAATATATAGAGGTCATTTCGAATGTGTGCACTTGGATAAATAACATTAAATTGTTTTATCTTAACAAAATAATGAACAAATACGACATCTATGACTGTCTAGTGTCTACATCCCTCTCACAATTTCCAGATGTGAAGTTTCTTTAAAAATATAAATATTAAGATTTCGAAAGCTTATTACATCATCTTACCATCTTAAGCTTTCCTATGTTATAGTACCCATCCTCCTAAAACCTTTGGAAGCTATAAAGACACCTGGGGAGGAAGGTGATAAATTATCCGTAATCAACTGAATTGCTTGTGTAATGTTCCACCACCAGCCGATGGTGGCATGGTGCAAGCTTACTAGGGTATCTTGTTTAATAAACAATTTATTAAATGAGCAGATGCTAAGTTTATCCGCCTAAACAATTTATGAGCATAGAGTATAATATACTACTTGAAAATGAATTCACAACACAAACTCAAGGTAAGGAAAAACTGAAGAATGTGTTCACCCAAAAAAGAAGAATCTACCTGCACTTGTAACTGCAGCGACTTCAAGTAATCAATTGCTTCATCCAGCATAGACGCTTTGTCAGACTATGAATTAAGAGTAGGAGAAAGATTAGAAACAAAAATAAGGAAGTAAATTAAATCTAAAACCCTGCCCCTTACATTATCAAGAAATAAAACACTGGGAAATCTAAACGCCAGTTTACCTTATTAGATCGAGGTATAAGTTCTTGCAGAGCTTTCATCTTTTCATTAATCCGATCACGACGCCTCTGCATAGAAATGCAATGTGAAATTTTAATGTTATGACTTATGAGGAAAGCAGAATAAAATATATGAACTCAAAGAAATGTGTGTCTAAACTACCGACCCTCTCTGAGAGATTATGGACCTCGGCAGCACGAGATCTCTTTGTAGATGATCCACTGATATTTTTTTTGGCTTCCGCAGATTCAAAATCAACATCCTTTTACAGAAATACAATTAGAAATAAGACTATAGAAGTTGCAAATAATCTACATTTGAAGAAATTGTAGAAAAACAATCAAAGATGTAAAAATGTATATGACAAGAGACAGTACAAAAACATGGGAAACTTCTAGAATAAAGAATAAATGGGTATTAGAGTAGAAGGATTAGTTATAATTAGTGTAGTTAATTAAGTAGAGGGGTTATGATGTATAAATAAGAGAAATACGATTAAGAAAACAAATAAGTACATTAGATATTGTAAGTGAAAGGCGATATTCTTTTTGAAGTGAAAAAGAACTCTGGAATTCTTTGAGAAGATTAGGGTTAGATTCCCATAATATGCTGCTTCTTATTTTCTATTTCTTTTTGTTTTCTATTTCTGTATCTAGGTATTTATTCATTAACATTCTTTATCTAATCTACACGTTTTCCATTTAGCCACTATTGTAATGTCCAAACTGATTTTAGTCCTTAGCTTAAATGATTATCGTAGCAATTGGCAAAAATCTACCATCATCGTTGATAATAATAAATATAAACTCTAAACCTAATCTACCATCAGAGAACTCCAGAACTATGCACAATTTGATAATCTTCATACTATACATCCACAACTAATCATGTACAAGAATGCCTTTTCCTAAATATTTCATATTTGCAGAACATTTCCATTTAATAGAAGAATATGCAATGCAACTTTAGAACAGCTTAACTACTTTGTCTATCTTGAGAACCATGTTTATGCAGATTTCACAATGATCACACAGCCACCCATTCCTCATCATAGCCAACTTATTCAATCATAAAGTTCTTACACTTTAAGGCATATGCCCATGTTAAAATGATACTGGTATGCTCATTTTTTGTACTAGAGTTAGTTTTAACTAAATTTAAAATTTATTATCATAAATTATATCATTGATGTGGAGCATATATATATATATCTAAAAAAATATCTATTAACAAAAGTTTCTTTAAAAAAGTATCGAATTTATCAGTAAACACGTGGCGTAGCCATATCCAACCACGACAGGTATGGCCGCTTAGCTTTTATGAAAGCGACGGTTCCAAAGCAGAACCTCACAAAGCAACAGAATCCAAAAGTTAAAGCAGCAATATGTTCAATGCAGCGGCGTGGGTGTAACTGTGACGACACAGTAAATAAAAAAGTAACAGCGCTGAGTTAACTCACTCACCTCGCTCTGATATTCCCATTCCTCCGTTTCTATTCCCTTCCTCTTTCGGTCATGCTCATCTACCTTCCGAACCGGTTCAGCTTCTTCACTGCTACTCGAACCGCCCGGTTCATCAAAAGTTGTCGAAACCACCGCCACTTCGGTGTCTCCTTCCGAAACCGCCGCCGGCATCACAGCTGGTGTATCACACGAATCCACCACCGTTGATTCCCTCGTAGCAGTGTTCAAAATCGACGACGGTCCTGGCTCGGTTCTTACACCGTGTTTTGCAAAGTACGCGAAGTTCGGTGTCCTAGGCTGCACGTGCTCCATCCTCCGTGGTGGCGGAACAGGAGGACGAGAAGGAACCACCGACGTCGGGGTTTGCATGGTAGTGTTGTTATTAACCGTCGCCGACAGCGTGTTGAGGGAATCAGCGGAGAAGGTTTGATTGAAGGGAGAATCATCGTAATGAAGCCATGAAGCCATTTCGTTTTCTTGCATGAATAGATATTGATTGTAGTTTTCCACTTCCCTCGCCGATGAAGTTCCTCCGCCGCGAATTGAATCATCGGAGTTTTTCCCTGGCGGTGGTTTCTTGACATGACAGTGGGTTGGCCTCTGTATCACGACTTGGCCGTTTTGCCATAACAACTCCATGATTTCATCATCTGCACTGTTCCAATTTTGATCACTTATTAGTTAAAAAAAAACACAAAATAATTAATAATAAATAAAAAGATGAAGTGGAAAAGTTACATGATTGGTTTCTTAGGACGAGGTAATCGTTGTTGATCCATTTGAGATTCGAAATATAGAACGCAGTGGTTCATGTCACGAAAGACAGTTAAATTTTAAAATCAAAATTCATGACATATTAGTGGGAAAGCAATGTCGGTGAAGGTGTAATTAAATGATGACAAGTTAATTATTGTTGAGTATGAGATTGAGGAGTGTGATGAATATTGTAATGTTGCAGAATATAACGTGTGGTTATTGGAAATAGGAGAGGACAGGACAGAGCACAAGCAAGGCCACATATACCCAGAGAGATAAGAAGATGTTTCTCTACGAATAATGCCAAGCTAAACGACGAAATACTTTTTTGACGTTTTGTTTTTATTTCTCCATTCTTTGTTAAGAAATACTCCCTCCGTCGTTTTAATATAACCCCCTTTTGTTTTTTTTGTCCTTAAATATAACCACTTTTCAAATTACAACACACATTAATTATTTTTTTCCATAGATACCCTTATTTAATACTACTACTAATTCTAAAAGTACAATAAATTGACTTTTCACTTTATCTCTTTAATGAGGTTAATTTTGTAAAATTGTACTATAAAACAGACACATTAACTACACCAACAACATTTCTTAAGAAATGTGAAAAAAGCAATAGGGGGTTATATATAAAAGACTTAAATATGAAAATTGTTCATGTAAATATATGGTGTTTTGGTTTTAATCCTTATAAAAATGTTTTGTTGGTTTTAGTTCTTGTAAATATGGAATATTTGGTTTTGGTCTTTGATATTTTGTTTTAATCATTATAAAATCATTTTATATTGAAATTGGTCTTTATAATATCCATTCTAGTCATCATTTTGAGGGACTAAAATCAAATATTTTACATGTTACAGGGACCAAATCCAATATGAATCAATTTTACAAGGAGTAAAACAAAATACGAAGGACCAAAACCAATTTTTTTATATTTGCAGGAACTAAAACCAAAAAAATATTTTTATAGGGACTAAAACCAAAATGTCAGATATTTACAGGGACTGTTTTTATATTTAAGCCTATATAGAAATATAAAGGGTTAATGATGTGTTTCGTCCTTGCAAATAGGGACCGTTTAAAAATTCGTCCCTGTATTCGTTAATCCTTGCTTTTTAGCCTTCCAAAGTTTAATCAGTTAAAATTTCGTCCCTTGACCCAGTTAATGACTGCCACACATGAAATTCCAATTTTGCCCTTAAGAAGGGGAAGAAAGAATTGGAAACCCAGAGGTAAAATTGGAATTTCATGTGTGGTTTAGTGACATGGCAGTGATTAAGTGGGGAGAGGGACGAAATTTTAATTTTTAAATGACCCCTATTTGCAAGGACGAAACACATCATTAACCTAAATATAAATTACAAATATAAATTCTATTTTAGAAATATAAAATGTTACTTTTAATCAAATAATAATTATATAATTTTTATAAAAATTTATTTATTTTACATGGTTAACCAATGCTCTCTTATGACATTAGTTAGCATTCACCGAACTTTAGATTATTTTTGTTGCCCACTTTATTAGGATTTCCTTTATTAGCTTCTAAAATCGTCGTCACCCACTAGAATAATATAATATTATAGATTTTTTTTGAGAGAATATAATATTATAGATAAAGACCGATAAAATTGGTGGTTTGATCGGTTTCACACGAAGAGTTATTAATTGCATGAGAAAAGAAGAGAAATATGCATTGTTTGGTGTATAGGAAGAAAAATGATTTCACTTCTTTTTTTTAATAAAAAATTGATTTCACTTTGTTCATTCTACGTTTAGTGAAATCAAAATAGAAATAAAAACATATAAATAAAGATCATTTTGTTTCGATCTTATTACTAATTCTTTAACTTAGCAGAGGGCTAAATTGATTTTAAATGTTAGAAAAGAAGATGCGTAGAGACTTGAGAGAAGAAATGTGTCCTCCATATGAGAAGATGGGACTTAGGAGGAATGGCATGTGAATCCTGCTCTCTACCTAAATAGATTTGTTCATTTTCAATTGAAATGACCAAAATAATTCTACGTGACTTAAGTTACGCTAGTGTAAACTTAAACTGAGTTAAGTCACGCACAGCGCGAGTTAACTCGTGCTAGTTGGCCGGTGGTCAGAACTGAAGAACACACGTTTTTTCACTTTGGTCAGGTTTTCAACATTCAATTAACACGTTTTCTACCACTTTTACACGCTTTTTTTGGGACCATATTTATGTTTTTTATAACTTATACTACCATTCCCACCTATAAATACCCCTCCATACTTCCCTATTTCCTCACATTATCTCCTCCCACTTTCTCCCTCTCTTTCTCTTCTTATTTTTTTGCTTCTTTAGTCTCTAGGATCTTTATACCCCTTTAGGTATATACTAGTAGCTCTTGGGGGAAATAGTGGCCGGTCGAGTTGGGGAAAAAGATCATCATTTGAGGTAAAATTAGGTTTGTTTCCTTTTACTCTCAAAATCTTTTTACCGTGGGTAAAAAGACTAATCATGGGGGTATAAAAGGAACCAAATTTAAATTTACATCAAGGGGTCTTGATGTCATTTTCCCCAACGGGACTAATCACTATTTTTCCCAAGAGCTATTGGTATATACCGAAGAGGGTAAAAATAACTTTTTACCCCAAGAGGGTAAAAAGATAATAAGTAGATTAGTGAATTCAAATAAAATATATGTATTTATTATTGTAATGTTTGAATGATATTAATAAAACGAGAGTTATATTTATTAATTTTGTTTTTTATTTGTATTTATATTTGCATTTATTTTATGTTTATGATTATGTATTGAATAAATAAATTCGAATTTCTTTCTTTTTATTTGCATTTATTTATAATTTTGTATTCAAGAAAAAAAGTATCGTAATGAATAAACTTGAAAAAAAAGTAGCGTAATGAATAAATTCGAAAAAAAGTAGCGTAACGAATAAACTCGGAAAAAAAAGTAGTGTAACGAATAAACTCAAAAAAAAAAGTAGCGTAACAAATAAACTTGAAAAAAAAGTAGCGTAATGAATAAACTCGGAAAAAAAATGAACAAATAAACTCAGCGTAATTTCGAATAAATAAATACTAATTAAACTCAGCGTGAATTTGAATAAAAATTGCGTATTGAATAAATTCGAATGAAGGTTACATTACATTAAATTACATTAGGGAATGCATCTTCCAACTACAACAATTATCTTACCTATAAATGGGGTAAACTCAAACTAGCCAAACAACAGGACTCAAGCATTCGTCCGACATTCAAATTTTTCCTTTGAAAAGAATAAATTGTTGTTAGGCTTGGTTTAGATGATGGTATTCAAGTGTCACCAAAATGAGGTACATTCCTTGACACTTCAATACCGTCATCTAAACCAGCCTAACAAGAATTTAATCTTTTCAAAGGAAAAACATGAATGCCGGACGAATGCTGAGTTTGTCGTTTGACTAGTTTGAATTACCCCATCTAGAGGAAGACAATTGTTGTAGTTGGAAGGTGCATTCTCTATCTAATGACCATCTTCTGGCGGAATCAGACTCTTGATAATATCTTCAGTTGATCTCGGCAACGTTACCCGCATATCGATCCACTGGAACATGCTGTGCTCCTAAAACATGCTCGTCACGTTTTCGTCGTTCTTTAACTCCACCCAAGTGAATGATACTCTCCCCCTCGTCGAGCATTGGACGTTTATACCGAACGTTTTCCACTCTCCTTGTGTCTCCGGGGTTGACTCCTTGGTTGAATTCATTCAGTTCATCCTTCAAGTTTCTTAACGTTACACCAAGGCACCAAACCTTCAACCTCTGAGCTTCTCCGCCGTTGAATTGTGCATGAACGTCGATTCACCCGGCCATTGTTTCAAATCTACACAATAAGATATAAAAAACAATCAATAAAAAACTCATTCAAACATTTCATCAAACACTTGGAGTGCAAATTATACATAAAATTCTAAAAATGATAACTACAACATAAACATGCAAACATCTAAATAATTAAGCAAACCCTAACTAAATCTAAAAAAATCAAATCTAAGTGTAAAAAATCTAACATAATCATGCAAACATCATTTAAACAAACCCTAACATAATCTAATAAAAAAAATTCATATCTTAAACAAACCCTAACTAAATCTAAAAAACTCAAATCTAAGTGTAAAAAATCTAACATAATTATGCAAACATCTAAACATCATAACAATTAAGCACTATAAGTCATTTGCATGTAACATTCTATCATTTCTTGAAAAAAAATTAAAATTTAAAGAAAACACTAAACCTAAAAAATTATAGATTAAGTTAAAAAATCTATCATACCAACATAATTCAAGTGAAAGCTTACTTGTTCTTGTTGTTGGAGTGTTGTTTGATTTGAAGTTGAAGGAATTTTGGAGTTGTGTAATTTGAGAGAGAATTGAGAGTGTTGAAAATGGAATGAGGCAGAATGAGCCTCTGCCTGAGCTTATAACAGATCGTAACATGAGTTAACTCATGCTACGTGACTTAAGTTACGTTACGTTTATAAGTAGCGTAAGTTAACTCACGTTATGTGATTTAAGTCACGTAAGGGTATTTTGGACATTTACTTTGAGAATGAGCAAAATCATTTGGGTAAAGAGCATAATTCATGGCATGTTACTATACAAAGACTAAGATTGCAAAAATTGCTCATTTCACTTCTAAAATTGTTCCCTAACACCCCCAAAATACTAAAATACTCACACTGTCGTTTGCCTCCAATGATAATAAACAACCGTTTTATCAACGACAATTAACTATCGTTGAGACCAACGACATTTAATTATCGGTGCGCTTTGGTAATAGAGAACAAAGGCAGAACACCACACCAATGACCCTATTTTTATTTTTTTTACATCTTCATTCTTAAATACTATAATTCATACGACATACTTACATCCAATCATTCATTTATTCTTAAATACATTCTAAAATAAATACGTTCATTCTAGATATTAGAAAAAGGGTGGTTGGACGCATCTCATCCTCCTTATGAGATCACGAAAGTATTCATCTGAGTCATCATCATGCAATCCTCTTCTGTCATGTCCTAGAGGACGATCTTTGACATGATCTTCCTCATTAGCTAGCATATGGGATGGTGACTGAACCACCTCCACATGTGAGATTAACAGCAGATGATAAACCTTGAAGAACTATGTCACGTATCCCGGTGTATACTACCACAAATCCTTTACCACCAAACTTCGCTAAGCATGTGGTATGATGCGGATCATGAAGTCTTAGAAGGCATGCAGTATCTGGGCTGGAGATAGAATTGCTATCTTCAAAATTTATCGGGAATTCATTATTAAAGATTAAGCTTAAATGTATATTGCGCAAAGAAGAATCTTTTAAAATACTCAGACAAAAATTTAGTTGCTGAAAAACAAAATCACTTTAAATTGTGGCAAAAAGGGATGCAAAGCAAAAGCAAGTTGAATAGATGACTATACACGTCGATTTATACTAGTTCGTTATCAATTGATAGTTATGTATAGACTCTTCTTGCCCAGTTTAGGGAACTTGTCTTCACCCGAGAAATGCAATAATTAAGATAAATGTGTTTTGTTTGGAAAATATTTTCTCAATTTGAACTCAGTGTTTCTCATATTCCCTCATAAATAGTGTATTTTCTATATAGATAAATGCTTGAACACTCTCTCTAACACTCGTTCTTTTATTTGATAAAATGTATGTATGTCTCGTCACGGTGTGGATTCTATTTCCAAAGTGTAGAGCCACACTTATTTAAACCAATAAGATGATAAATATTAAAGAGAGTGTTGTTGACACTACTCTTTCCACGTATTTGTAAAACATGGTTGTGCAATTATTTACATTGTCCATTTTGGAAGATGTTTTGATTTTACCCATTTTGCTCTAATCCATAAGTTAACTCCTCACACATTTTTAAAAGAGGTCGAGGATTCATCAGAGTAACTCTTCTGAGTCAAATGATAATGTTTTTTTTTTTTTTTTTAAAGAAAATGATAATGTTTTGTTGTTTCAAGCAGATGTGTATTATTGTCAATTAAGCATATGATTCATCAACTACACAAGCATATGATGCTTATCAAACTTGATTCATCAACTACACAAGCATATGATGCTTATCAAACTCACAAGTTATTATTCACATGTTGGTCCTTTTTTTGTATGAATTCTTTCTTTCAGTCATATGATTGCCATTTACGAATGACAAGAGGATGATTCTTTGAAAGGTGCAAATCACTTTCATGTTTTTTACGGGAGGCAGACATTTGCATGTTCGGAGAGACAAGTTAGCATATTCTTTATCAAATGGAAGCGGTGTTTCACCAGAGGCAAAACAAACGCTTATTTCCTTTTTGCCAAACTTGAAGTCACATATCTAATATCTTTCCTAATATTTTGAATTCTTCATAAAAGATTTACATCTAAACACTACATGATTATCAAATAACAATTGATAAATTATTCATTAAGTTATGTGAGTTATCAACAATATTAATTAAAAGTAAAAATTCCAAACCTCTTTGGTTCTAATAATATTTATCGTCAAGTTACAGCGACAAAGATTAAAACCTAAACACTCATTATGTTTAAAATATATATATATATATATTTTCACTCGGCCATTTGTTTTTTTTTTTCTTTTTCCAATTAACCTAAAAAACTATACAACACAAATCGTATAAAATAAACAATACCAGACGGAGCAAGAAAAAATATCTCGGGGTGGAGCAACAAAATAAACTCTAAAATATATACATAAAATTTATGTTGTAATAAATACTATGCAGAAAATTGTTCATACAATAATTATAATACATATCTTAAAAAATTAAAATAATTCTTTATGATAGAACTAACTCCGAAACACATCTCCGGTCTTGTTTCTCAACCTAGTCTTAGTAATTTTAATTGTTGAAAAAAATCTCTCAATTCTTGAAACATTAACATGTTGAGGCGTAGGAATTATCTTTTCTTCAATTCTTTAAAAATCATCAGGTTTAGGTGTATGAGTTGTCTCTTCTTCAATTCTTTGAACATCAACAAGTTGAGGTGTAGAAGTTATTACTTCTTCAAATGTACTATAAGTTATCTCATGTTCATCTTTTTCACTCCAACAAACTTTTCTCTTTAAAACATGATCAAGTTTCTACTCTTCATCTTTACTTTCCTACTCTTCACAAAATCAACATAATTCCAAAAGTCAATAACGATCTAAATTAAAGAAACTAAAAATTATTAAACAAACTAGGCGATATTAAAAGTTTATAATAAATTAAAAGATTATTCAAATTAAACTATAATCTAAATGCAAAACACAGTAAAAAAAACTCTGAAAACCTCTCTTTGATCCAAATCAACAACTTTTATCTTTTTTCCCTACGAATCTGCAAAAGGATATTCATATGCTTGAACCAAGAATAAAATTTCAAGCACTAACTAATGTAGAGAGGAGTTTCACGTTGTTTAAAGGCAAAGTATATATTATACAGTATACACTATTGTATGGCAAACTGTGTTTGGCATTTATTTATAGTTTAATTTTAAATAACCTTTTAACTTATCAGATTATTAATAGAAAAATGTTAATCAATGTCCTTACAATATTGATTAAGCAATCAATAGTAGTAACTTTTGTATACAAATCAGGGCCGGCCCTAGGCATAGGCCGGGAGTGCGACGGCCTAAGGCCCATGCCTGTAGGGGGCCCTAACAAAATTTTTATTAGAGGGGGTGTATATAGCAAGATCTGGATTTTGGGGGGTGTCTGTAGTAAAATATACCAACAGACAAGCCCGAAGAATTGACATGGAAGACTGGGCTGTATTGTTTTGGCCCTTTTGGTGCAATTTATTATATATACCCTATATAAAACAAAGTTCTCTATTTACACCCTCCCAAATAAAACATTTGTTCATAATAACGTGCCAAGAAACTTGTGATATTTATTGGGGCCCTCTATTCCTAATAATGTGTCTCACTAATATTAAAAATATTTTTGATATTTATCATCTAGAAAATTGGAAAAATCTTCACAACTAAACAAATTATATTTTAGTTGAATAATGGTCCTACAAGAGAAATTTCAGTCTACTTCGCAAGAGCAATTGTTCTCCAATTTTATGGTATTTTGTTTAATTTTGGTTTCTATGGAGTATTTAATTTATTTGAAGATGTTGCCGAAATTTTTTTTATCCTGTCGTGAAAAGCGAAGAAAAAAAATGAAATGAAACGCTAATAAAATCATAACAAGAAACTAAAAAAGTTTATGATGTATTATGTAAGGGGCCTTCTTTTCAAACTATGCCTAAGGCCCCGAAAATGCTAGGAACGACCCTGATACAAATTTATGCGATTATCACTTTTTCATATATTTAACTCTTGATTTTCAAAAGAATATTTCTAGAGTAAATTACACTCCCCTCCCCTCAAAGATGCTTGAATTACACTCCCCTCCCCTCTTATGTTAAAATATACATTCCCCTCCCCTCTTATTCAAAACATATTAGAAAAAAATTCATTCCCCTCCCCTAAGAAAAGCTTGAATTACATTCCCCTCCCCTCTTATGTTAAAATCTACACTTTACTCCCTCAATATATATTTTTTTATTTTTAATAATCTAGCAAAAAAATAATAATCTAATACACTTCGAAAAAAACAGTATTGCAGGTCTATTTTAACATAATAAAAAATTGAATACATATTTTTTTGCTATTTTTTATTCACAATTTCATTAACATGTAGTTTTAAACCCGATTATAAAATATGAAACAAGCCAAAATAAAATTAAAATATGTGAAAAATTACTAACGACAATAAACCATGGTTATTTAAAAGTTAATTTTAAACTATAAATTATAAAATCAATAGCAAAATATTTAAATTTAATTATCATTAACATTTAAATTATAAAGAAATAAATTAATTTTTCTTAAAGGGTGGTTTAAAATTAATATATATCATAAAAATATTTATTTATGTTAAAATAGATTAAAGTGTAGTGCATATTTAATTATCAAGGGAGGGGGTTGTAATTCAAGCATCTTATAAGGGAGGGGAGTGTAAATTTTATTTTTCAAGGGAGAAAATTGTATATTTTAGAGTAAATTACACTCCCCTCCCCTCAAAGATACTTGAATTACACTTCCCTCCCCTCTTATGTTAAAATATACACTCCCCTCCCCTCTTATTCAAAATATATTAGAAAATATTTCATTCCCCTCCCCTAAGAGAAGCTTGAATTACATTCCCCTCCCCTCTTATGTTAAAATCTACACTTTAATCCCTCAATATATTTTTTATTTCTAATAATCTAGCAAAAAAAATAATCTAACAAACTTTGGAAAAAAAAAGTATTGCGGGTCTATTTTAATATAATCAAAATTTGAATACATATTTTTCTTTATTTTTTATTCACAATTTCATTATCATATAGTTTTAAACCCTAACACAAAATATGAAACAACCCAAAATAAAATAAAAATATATGAAAAATGACTAAATACAATAAAGCATGGTTATTTAAAAGTCAGTTTTATACTATAAAATATGAAATTAATAGCAAAATATTTAAATTTAATTATCATTGATATTTAAATTATAAAGAAATGAATTTATTTTTCTTAAATGGTGGTTCAAAATTACTATATATCATAAAAATATTTATTTAAGTTATAATAGATTAAAGTGTAGTGCATATTTAATTATTAAGGGAGAGGATTGTAATTCAAGCATCTTATAGGGGAGGGGAGTATACATTTTTCTTTTCAAGGGAGGGGAGTGTATATTTAAACATAAGAGGGGGGGGGAGTGTAATTCAAGCATCTTTGAGGGGAGGGGAGTGTAATTTACTCTATATTTTAACATAAGAGGGGTGGGGAGTGTATTTCAAGCATCTTTGAGGGGAGGGGAGTGTAATTTACTCATATTTCTATTTATGGTTTTCTTAAACAATGTCCTTAATACCCTTAGGGCACTCGTTAACAACAACCTGTTAATATTAACAAACAACAATCAACAAGCCTTTGTTACTTGGTTTCTTCAGAAAAGGTTTACTCGTTAATTTTCAGTGGCATCCAGATCCGCGATCGACAAGAAATGGTTCGGCACAATGTGGAACCTGACGTTGCTGATATGATATAAGAGTGAGAACCGGAGAAGATCGAAAGGTCGTCAACGGCGAAGAGCATAAAGATTGAATCAATAGGACCGTATTCTAATCCTAGAAATGCCATAACTCTCTTTCTGAATGTCTCGACTTTCTTTCTAAAAAAAACAGGACCGGACAGGGGTGCGGAAATAGCAATAATTAAATGAATAGGCTCTTGTCAATAGGTTGTTTGGCGCTAGCTAACTTTACACAGAAGGACCACCACCATTGATACATTGATAGTGGATTAAGGTGGCTTTTGACCAAGAGAACGAGCTAGACAGAAAAGGTACCACCGAAAGAAGGTCGACCTCACCCCCTTTCCTAGCTGACCTCTGAAAAAGGAGTCAGTCAATTCGGCTCATCTGCAGAAGGTGGAGCATGCTTTCCTGAATCTCCAAAGCGTAAGGAATCGCTCAAGCGGGCTAGCCACAGCTAATTAAGAAGTCAGTCCGCCAGCAGGTTCTCGTCCTTTCACCCCGCACACAACTACCAGTCTGGAAGTTAACGAATTGCAGCTTAACAGACTAAGCAGTCGCCACTCCCTGCTATGATAACTAGGTTGATTCTGTCCAGGGACTTAGCCTTTGGGAATGAAAGTAAGTGCCCCTGGTTTATAAGGAGCTGCTTCCTAACCGCTTTCCAACATCATCTTTCCAAAGCAAAGGTAAACGACTAACTAAGCAAAGCACTAGGTACGGTCGGCCTTAGACAAGCCAATCATTCAGACCTTTATCTATATTAACTATTTAGTCCTATTGAGTAAGGGAAGGGGTCGGTAGGCTCTCTATCTCAATCCGAGGAACTGAACTAGAGCTCAGGAGGAAGCCAGCCGCTTAAGAGAACTTCACTTCACCCAGGGGTTCGATTATCGTATGTTTTTAGATCTCTGGACTGAAGCCGAAAAAAGTAACCAGTGAAGCTAATCTTCCTATAGGGCGGAAAAGTAGCCAAGCTAATCTCGATTCAAATCTCTCACCCATTGCCATTGGCCGGTCTCAGTTGCTAATCGTTGATCCTATGACTAAGCATTTTTACCTTATTAGGTAGCCTTTTTTGACAATCCATCTATCTATTTTCTTTATGGGATCTTCATGCAACCATTAAGGGGTAAGGTTGAGCAGTTTAATGACCTTACATATGTGTACCTCTACATATCCAACGTACGTTCGCAGTTCGATTTCCTCATCTTTCGGGCTCTCCTTTGGTTTCAATCAGGTTTTATATAGGAGTTTTTCCGCTCTCAGACTAGTGGAAAGATAGATTCATTTAGAACATGGGATTGGTTTTGTGCCCATCCCTGGAAGTTAGCCCTGATCCTCCAGCTGCAGTAGGCGCGGACGTGTGAAGTTGGTGACCACATAAGAAAACTCTATGAACGTTCTCCCAAGACCGAGAGCAAAGAGCCCTTTCACTTTACTTTACTTTCTGCTTTGTTTGATCGGTACGACCGCTGTCATGAAGATTGCGATGCCTAAGGCAGGAGAGAATAGATCGTTCTAGCTTAGTGATCGGTCCGCTAGTTCGCGCAAATCCGAATAAGTTATCACGGACGAGCCACATGCAGGGAAACTTGCACGTGTGGTTCTGGCCGGGCTTTCCTGAGGTATCTAATAACCTTGCTTCTGCTCGCCGCTGGCGCACCTCTCCTAACTATTGCCCATTTATTCCGGAATAATCTTTTTAGGAGGGACAATTTTACATATTTCTGCCAAATCCTTCTATTATTAAGTACGGCTGGTACCATTTCGATGTGTTTCGATTCTTCCGAACAAGAGAGGTTTGATGCTTTTGAATTCATTGTATTAATTCCACTTCCTACTCGCAGTATGCTCTTTATGATCTCGGCTCATGGCATATGGTCCTCTAATTTTCTGTTGCAGTAATAGTGTTACCATGACCTGGATAGATAACTCTTCATCAAACAACCAATAGGGGGAAAGATGTATAAGTGGCTGGCATCAAGAACAATATGTACTTCTCCCACGTGCTTCAAAAAGCCATAAAGAAGGTTAATAAAGCACAAGAAAAGAGTGCAGAGACTTAAAAGACATTTTTTTTTTTTTTTTAAAGAAAGAATTAAAAGACATATGGCGAGCATTGGTATTGGATTCAGATTATTATTATTTTTTTTTTTACTTTTTTTAGGAGTTTTTTTTTCTTTTATTTTAAAATATGAAAACGACAAAATCTATAGTTGAATTATTTTAAAAAATAAAATATATCCTAAGCAAGAAATGAGTTGAATCCCATTCTGAAATAACTTTCAAAGCATCTTTTCGGTGTTGAGCAAGACATACGGACAATATATTTATAAGTAAACTATTTTAAGTGAAATGTTAAACATTAGTTAAAATATATCAAATTATTATTTTTGTCATTGCTTTTAAGTCCGATCATATGTACTATTTCGATATTTTAATGAATTTATGTAGGTGTTTTAGAATACTATAACAATCTCTTAAAAAAATCTTAAAGATAAAAGACAGTATGTGAAGACAGAGAGTGTGTCTCTATATATAGAGGGAGAGGGAGAGGGAGAGGGTACTATTTGATATATGTATGATAATGAAAAAGATAAATAAAAAGTTTAGATTATTAATTCAAATAGAACAACGGGAAAATATTATTGTTAACTAAAAGTTTTCAAATTATAATTAGTTTTTCTTTGACAAGACCAATTGAGTTCAGTTATCTATGATCTATTATGATGCAAAAATAGTTAAAATTTAACTTAATTATAGTTTTGGTTTCTTTATTTTCACTCATTAATGAAATTGATTCCCACATTTTAAAATTACAAAATTTTAATCCCTCCATCAAATTTTTGTACATTTGTTTTTACTGCTTCCCAAGTTTTCTTCTTGATCAAACTTTTGTACTTAAAAAATGGTAAAAGTAAAGTTGAAAGTGGACTTTTTAATGAGTTTTTGAGTCGTAAAGTATTCAAACATAAAAATAAACTAACTTATCGTAAAAGTTAAACATATTTGAAAAAGACGAAATCGACATCGCCAAAGGCCACCCAAAGCAACATTACCCTCCTCGGCTCCTCCTTTGATCAAATCCCTTTTATAGTTTATATTTCTTTAATGGGTGATGCTAATCGGTCTCGAATGACACTGGTTAAACATACTAAAAAAGAAAATTATTACCAAAAAAGAAAACTATCTTAATTTCTTATGAATTAATTACACAATTTCAATGCAATAATTACTATATAATTTCCTTTTTTAGTATACTTATCCAGTGCCGAGGCACCGGTTAACATTTTCCTTCTTTAATTCCTTTCCTTTTCTCCATAAATATGCAACATATACAAAAAAGATTTGCAACATTCGTTGGTCTTCAAATATACAAAACCCATATTTTGGAAAACAATTGAAAAGTGCATAAATCCCTTAATTATATTATCTAACAAAACCCATATGCATGATGGATTGATCGTTTTTTATTTTTATTTTTATTTTTCGACCCTTAAACCTTTATTTCTGTTTAGCATAGGACTTTTTGGAGTTATCAATGTTGGATGAATTAGTGAGCAGGTTGAGCAATTTTTGTTCATAAAGAGAACGCTAGCCTTTGCAGAATTCGATAATAAAGGCACACACACACACACACACACATATATATATATATATATATATATATATATATATGGTGAAGTCCGCCCACCCGTACGCGATGAATTTCCTCATCGATAATGAAGTGTAAAAAATTCTGTGCGATCGTATGAACATGTAGGCGGACTTCACCGTGAGCATGTTGGGTGATTCTGTCTTCCTACCCGGGATCGGTTGCAAAACAAAGGGGTTCCATGTCAGTATAATTGCCCTCATTGTGAAACAAATTTTGAAAATGAGTGGCATTTATTCTTTGGATATGGCAAGACAAGTTTGGGAAAGTGACTTGTTTGCGGCAAACAATACATAAAATGTAGATGGCTTTGTCAAATTATTCTTTGAAGTTATAAAAATTTTACCGCAGCAGCTTGTACCGACTTTCAGTGCATTTCTAGTTCAAGTGGCAATTAAGCAAATTTTGTCACTCACACCTTAGCAACCAACAAAATTTTATACGAATCACCATATATTTGATTCGATATCATTTTATATCTTTATTATTTGGATGAATGATATGAGATAATCTTGTGACAGACAAGGGTCATTGTTTAATCATTAGTTCCTCTAAGATTTCAATATTGATGGATTGAATAAGTGTTTTACGTTATTATGTGTAACATGTTGGCAGGGCCCGCCCAACGTCTATACCATCAAAAACCTTTGCTTTAGTTTTTTAAAAAATAAATTGCATACTATTATTATTTTGAGTTAACTGCATTTTTTTTTGTCTCTTTATTTTGTTAAAACTGCAATTTTGGTTCTATTATTTTTAATTGGCTTAAATATGTCTTTCGTCTTTGCAAATATAAGTCATTTGAATTTTCGTCTTGAAGTTACTAATTCTTTCAATTTGCCACTGCAAAATTTAATCATTTGACTTTTGGTCCTAATTATGTTTTTTTGCTGAGGTGGGCTGTCATTAGTGACTTGGTGCCCATGTGGCAAGTGATGATTGGGCGAAGTGGTTGGCTTAAATATAAGTCATTTGAATTTTCGTCCCTGAAATTACTAATCAGATGTAATTAGGACCAATTTTTTAAATGATTAATATTTGCAATGCCAAAATGGAATGATTAGTAACTTCATGGACGAAAATTCGAACGATCTATATTTACAGGGACGAAAGACTTATTTAAGCCTTTTTAATTTTGTAATTTTAGTCCCCAACTTAAAAAAATGACCACTCCATGATTATTTTACCAATCAATGATTTTGATTATTCAATTTGATCATGTGACAATAAATTGTTAAACCTTAGCATTATGTATCATTTCAATTGATTTTTTTTTTGTCTAAGTATGCATGGTCATAGCTCAATTTAATACCCTATTTTTCAAGACTTTTAGCAATTAGGCCATTTGCGTTCATGTCATGTCATCATATATATTGTCACGGCATCAATTGGATAATCAAAAACATACTTTAGTAAATATTTACAGTTTCGACAAAATAGAAAAATCAAAATTGCATTTAAACTTTTTTATTTTAAATCGGTATCTCTCGTCAGCAAAAAGATAGAACTTAAAAGCTTTTATGTTAAAGTAAAAAATCATTATCAAACTTTACTTTAGAGTTTAGACCCTTGTCCTTTCCCCTCCAAAAAAATTGTTTAAGATCTCACTGACTCACTCTTGGGTTGGAATTCTGAAAAATGATAACACGTATAGTGTGAACATACTTGAGATCTCATAGAGCTGTACTAGAATTATAGATTTGACCATGATAAGAGTAGAACTGTTTATTATAAAATAAAATAAAAAGGTAGAACTACAGAAGTAAAATGAAAAAGGAAAAATACACGAAATTTGGAAACAAATATAAATACTGCATGTTATTCAATTCCTTGCATCCATCACACGGTTGGATTGATCTTGTCAAGAATGGAACTAAGTTTTGCATTGTTCAAGGGTTTCTCTTGATATTCATCCAATCCAGCTTCCATGAATTTTAGTATTTCATCTTCCATGGAGCGTGATGACACACCAACAATTGTGCTACAAATACCCATTGCACGAAGTTCCTTTGTTGCCTATATGAACACATAAAACACAATAAAAATAAGATCATCGATAAAGTAAAAATGATCTTTATAGAAGAAAAAGAAAAGCATAAAACACAAGAGTTTTTTTAATAGCAAATATAATTTTATTGAGAAAGAAGGAATTAGTACAAGTGGTACTTGATCTAAATAATGAGATTAAGTACAAGTAGTACTATAAAATTGGAGGTCTAAACACAAGAGTGAACATATTTTCCCCCTCCCTTGAAGATGTAGCTTAGTTGTATGGATTAAGACACTCTGCCTAAACATCTAGAGACTTAAAATAAACTTTCAAATAAAACCCATTAAAATTAACTATAAAATTGGAGGGATTTTAAGACTAATTATTTTTTACAATACGAAAATTAAAATTAAATTTATTTATACAATTAGTTAATTTTTTACTAAATTGACTATAACAAAATTAAATGAGTGAGTTTTTTATTTTTTTTATTTTATAATATGAGGCCTAAAAATTAATACTATTAAAAGAAAAAAATATTACTTTTGCGGCCTGAAAAAGTTTATGGCCCAAACACTAATTAAAGGAATTTAAGAATGAAGTCCATCGTTTGATATTTGTTGCTAATAATTTCTCTTTTATTTGTATTAATATTTTCCTATAAATAATTATTTATTTCTTCTCTTTTATGACAAAAGTACCTTCACTAGTATTTTCATTTTCTTCCTTGAACAATAACAGTACACCAAATATACAAAATATTGATTTCGAATTCTAGCCTATTATATAGGGCAATTTCTACGGGCCTAATAATCATATAAAAATATATAAACTTGGGGCGTAAAATAAAGTACACGTATACCTCAATGCCATTCATGATAGGCATATCCATGTCCATGAGAATTAGGTCAAATTTTTGCCCACACCAATGAATGTCCACTGCTTCTTTTCCATTCTCCACACCTTGACTTTTGACTCCAAATTTATCCAACATCTTTTGATGAATCTTTCGGTTGATTATATTGTCATCCACAACCAGTGCTGTTAGCTTGGAGACAATGTTTTGAGGTGATGCCATTCAGTTTTTGTTTTTTTAGATATTGCACAATGCAACTTTTTCACTACTCCTTACACTTCTTGCACAAAATATAAAATATCATAATGAGTTAGTTTTCTTCTCAAGACAACAAAACTATACGTTTTTTTGTTACATAAATAATTTCGTTTTTTTTAAATAGATATGTGGATTTCAAGATAATGTACAACATTAGCACTAACCTGGATATATAGTAAACTCTTTCTCCAGATTTTGATGAGATCACTAGTGAGTAGGAATAGAAAACTGAACATGGATATATATAGCTAAATGATGAGGTGTTATATATACAATTAATTATTATATATTGACTATAACATGTGGATAGTTAAGTGAGCTGAGACATATGATTCAAAGGAAAATGAAGTGCCCAATTGGAAGAAGTACGTAAGCATCAACTTGATTTGTGCTAGTGTGCCTTTGGATTCTGCTGAAAATCTCAAAATCTAAGGGAGTGTGATGGTTTTTCTAAAAATGGAGGTGATTCCTATCTTTGAATAAATTTGTAGGGCATCATTTTTCTATTTTGAGCTAGACAAGAAGACAATAAAATTTTCTGTATATTTTTCTGAGGTCCTTTTGCTACTTGCCTTTCATTTTCTTTGGCACGAAAAATGAATGAACCAAATTAAACGTGTGACTTCATTTCTTCTTCCTTGTAGCCATCAAGTGCTTTTCTTACATTACAATGCAACGAAAAAGAATAAACAGAGGTAAGTAAGCGTACATGTCCACGTATAAAACTTTGGCACCAGAGGTAAGTGATGTCTACAACATATTAGAATCATAGAGCCCTGGCAGCTACTCATTTCCAGTTATACATAGAAGTATAGAACTTGATTCTTTATTTCATATTTATCCACATGTTATATGTTTGGGGAAGTGTGAGTTATAGTCGGCATACACCACTTTTGGTATTTAAATAAGTCTTGTATTTTTTATTTTTTTTAAGAGAATAAGTCTTGTATTTGTATCCTTCAAAACAAAAAAAGTCTTTAATAATTTTATAATATCTAATAAACATTCAATTCATTCAACCCGCATATCTACACAATGTTACACTAAGACAGCCTCACTAATAACTTTTCATCATTAATTTTAAATTATGTCAAAGCAAGTGGGTCTCGTTTTATAGGTTAAAGGTAAAGATGTAGTGTACAACTCACTTGGCAAGTTGTTTTTAATGCAATTTAATGATCCTTGTGCTCCCCTTATGATCCAACAATATGTACTTTTTTGGTGTTAACCCTCTAGTTCTTAAGAGAAAAGGACCTTGAAAATATGGAGTTCGATCAAAAATTAAGTCAAGTCTAACCAAGAATTTATCTACCAACAATATGTACTACTATATATGTGTGAGGACTCCTGAGGAGTAATAAAATTACACAGTTATAATCATGGTTGTCAAACTCGCGAGTAGACTCATGAGTCTAGACAAGTTTACGAGTCTAGAAGGCAAAAACGAAGACTCGCACATAGAATCGTTTGTGGTAGACTCAAGTAGACTCGTACAGACTCGCATAGACTCGCGAGTCTAGGACGAGTTTACCGCTGTGAACTTTTTTTAAAATGAAATTTTTTATTTAATTTTTTTGAAAAAAACCAAGAATACAGCCCAAATTTCAAAACAAACAAAAAATGTGAATAGAAAAAACCTAGAATCTTATAACCCTAGAAACAAAAGGTTACTTTCTTTCACACTTAATTTAGAAACGAAAAGCCACTCTATCTGGACAACGACGTCCGATCTCACCTCCATAGCCGGCGAACACTACACCTTTGACGTTCTCTCACGCTTGTTAACTGCCGCTAGCTCCTCCAGCAGCTGTTAACTGGAGTTTCGTAGAATTCTGAATAAGTTTCGATTTATTTTGATTTTTCGACCGAAACGCGTAAAATCATAATAAAAAACAGCAAAGCCAGAGGCAGTTAACTGCCTCTATAGGAGCCCAACGGCAGTTAACAGTCGCTGGAGGAGCCAGCGGCAGTTAACTGTCGGCGCTTAGGCTAACGGTTGTTAACTGCTGCTGGGGGTAAAAATGTCATTTACTTGTATCAATAGGGAGTTTTCTATGTCAGAAAAGCAATTTTCTTACTTAAATAGGCTAGGCTAAGGCTTACAAAAAAGCCTATTAAGCCCGTCGGGCCGGCCTATTAAGCTTTTTATATATAATATATATTTCATTATTGATAATGTTGATGCTTTATTTTTATAAACTCAAGCTTTCATATGATTTGGCAATTTAGTAGCAGGTATATTGGTGTGATTAGCCCTTCATAAGTATTTGTGTGATTTAGGTCTTCATAAGTTTTGGCCTATTTAGTAGTAAGCTTATAGATGTTCCTAGGCCTTAGTGTAAATTAAGCTTTTAAATAGGCTTTCAGGCTTCATCAGGCCTTTAAAAAGGTCAGGCCTTAAAAATAAGCCTATAACGGGTAATAGGCCAGGCTCAGGCCTATAATTTTTTAAATAGGTCAGGCTTAGGCCTTACAAAGTCCGGCTCGGCCTAGGTGATTAAAAAAATACTTAGTGAGTAGCTGTGAATTGATTGTTATTATTTATATTTGCATAGTTCACATTTGTATCAAATTTAATTAATGATTTTTTTTGTCTTTTGTAGGAATGGTATCTCAACATGCAATTTGGTAATCGTGCTCCTATTAATAACAATGTCAATGTGGATAAAGTGCCATTTCTCTTCGTTTTGGCTTCTGCTAATAGTCATCCTTAGCATACCGTGGATAAAGAGTTAAGCTACAGGTTGACTCTTGCAAAGGATAGCAACATTAGAACGTAGAGGAAAAATAATGATGATAACATATTTTGTCGCATGAAAAAACTATGGGTTGATATATTAATTTAATTGTTTTAAACACATGATGTAACAAAAAAATGTTTGTTTTAAACACATGTACTAGCTTGCTATGACATTTTTTTAGGTTGAGTGGAATGAGAATGTCGTGATATTCTAGTTTGAGAGCTTTTGACAAAATAGCATTGTGGCGATTTTCCATCACTGAACCCAAAATATAGACGGGAATTTTAGACTAGAGTTGTTCATTATTAAAAAAATATCTTAAGTTGTGTACTTTTGAACAGTATGGCACATTTTTTATTTTTTATTTGCAAATGTCACAAGTTGTTTTAAACAGTACAAATTGTTCGGAGTTACACTTCAAAAACCATTTTTGAGGAGCTATGAAATGATTTCCAGATTAAAAGTGAACTTTTCTAAAACCAAATTATGTGGTTTAAATTTGAATAAATCTTTTTTATTGGTGACATCTAACTTCCTGCATTGCAATGTGGATAAAATGCCATTTGGATTCGTAAGAAAGAGACTTTCTTGGTGGAATGGAAGACATTTATCTATAGGAGGAAGTGTTAATAAATTCAGTATTGAGTACTTTACCGCTATTTTTCTCTTCTTATTATAAGGCTCCAAAGAAGATCTTAAATGATATTTCTCAAATTTAAAAAGATTTATGTGGGTAGGAGGGGCTGAAAGTAAGAAGATTAATTGGGTGAGTTGGGCAAACGACAAATGGGAGTGGAAAGTATTATGGAGCAGAGTTTTTAACACATGTGGAAGCAATATTTGGTGGAATAGCCCTCTCACTTGTCTTCAAAGCGTATGAGAACAAATGTGTTATGTGGCAATAGAGGAGTTGGTGCAATATCTGTTTTCATCACAATAGCAAAATGACAGTATGGAAAGGGAGTAGTTTGAACCTGCAACTTGTTTGTGTTTTGGTATATGGAATTATAAAAATTAGATTTTGCTCGAAGGTGTTGTTGCAGATTTCTGTGACTACAAATCAAATTCATATTAAGGTAGGGATCTAGCTATTTGCAAAGTAGAAACATGAGTTGCTTGTAAGGTTAGTAGGTTGATCAATCCATTAATTTGCTTTAAAGGTTCTTTTTTGTAATAATTGTATTATGGGATTAAGTACCCTTTGTACTCTAATAAATTTGCTTATTTAAAAACACTTTCAAAAAGTACAAAATAAGTGGTTTTTCTATGTGTACATCCAAACTCAAGTTGGGAGGTGAAAATGCTTTTCCTAAAACTTTGCTTGCTCTCTCAAATCCAGTCGGTTCCTCTGTATATAGGTGGGTGAAGGTCACTTGTATTGTATGGTTGAGTATGTTCTCAACGAGATGAATGCGGATGTTTATGCAGAGTTTTGGGAGATTTGGCATTGACTTAATGTGGCTAACTTGAGGAGTTTCCCTAAGGTAGAAGCTAACTCTCAAATTCCGATGGCTATTCAGTTTAGTGAGAGTTCACCCTGTAGCCGATCAGTCGCTATTTCAAGGATTTTTAGGCATCTTCAATATCTCTTTTGTGCTGAAAAATACCTAAAGAAATTATCTGCTTGTTTTTTTTGTTTGTGATCAAGTAACCTAGTGATTAGGATTAGCTTTTTAAGATAAATAAGTGGATATATGGGGTTCAAAACCCGCCCCTACTTATTGCTATACATTGTCCATACCAACTGAATTATGGTCGCGTCAAATTATCAGCTTGTTAATACCTTGGGTTTTAGCCCCTTTATTGCACACACGATAAATCTACATCAGTTAACTATAGCACGACCAAAACTATGAATGGTAGTATACGGAATACAATATTCCACCAGAAAACTAGACGATTTGATTTCTATTTTCTTTATCATTCTAATTAAATGTACTTGTTTTTTTCCAAAGGAACGTACTCGTTTTCTTGTTCTTTATTTAGATTTAAGTATACAAGAAACGGTCCAAATAAAAAGTAAGTGCAAATACGATAATATTTTATCTTCAGAATTAAAATAAATATTTTACGAAATCAAGCAGATCTAAGTTGATCAATTCGACTGTAAGATAAGACAATTATTTACCTCTAAAAAGAAAAAGTTAATATTCTACAATCGAGATTAAAATAAATATTTCAACAAATCAAGCAGATCTAAGTTGAGTAATTCGACTGTAATGCATTAGGAGACAATTTGCTTTCTGGTTAGCTCACACATACACATGCATACCCAAAAAAAAAAAAAAAATTCAAAATGTTCATTGTCGGAGGAATCAAATTTGCAGTTAGAAGAAAAGCTTTCGGAAACATCCAAAGTATTCAACTCTGAACCAATGCGGCTTTTTTTAAAACCATTAAATACGATCAATAACGTTTCTCAATGTAGATTACAATTTAACTGTATTTCACCACCAGCACACTCCAAATTCCAACAAATATTTTGTCAAAAAAAACCCAACAAACATCGACAGGCAAAAAGGAAAGGAAACAAAACTATATATATAGAACAAAGGTGAAGAAGGAAAGAATTGAAACCCAATTCTAAAATTCTTTCACAGTAATATACAAAATGCACAGCAACAAAGATGACAACACCCAAAACACACAAATTTTCTTTACATAATGAACCTGCTAATCATGAACGGTATCAATTGCTTTGCCTGTCCTGGCTTGTGAGATTCGATTCGCATAAATTGTGACCAGCTTCAACTGTGTGCTGTTAAGGCCTTGCAAATATGGCAAGAATGCTTTCCCAAGCATGATATAAATATCCACGAGACAGAAAACAACGGTCTGCAACCATCCACCATTTAAATAAAATGAGCAACGAAACAGACCAGATATCAAGAGAATAAAGGACATGTACATAAAAACAAACCAACAATTATTAACGATAAAAATATTACTCTAATCCTCATTAAAAGAATAGAACAAGCCAGATTTAAGCCATTCAGATTTATCACTTTCTTTTGATATGAATATTCAATATTTCATTATTTTGTCAGCGGGTGCAATGCAAATTCAGATGCTTAGCTCAAATCGCCAGCACCAAAATACAAGGAGTTCAATACCTGGAAAGCATTAGGTAGTTCCAGAAAATAATTTTGTTTAAATAAGGGGATGGAATAGAATAATCCCTCAATTTAAGAATGGAAGGGAATGATCATCGATTTCTATTAATGCATTTCATATCGCAAATTATACTGGAATAACGTACAAACAAGTTTATGTTTATAGGAAAGACAGCCCAAGAATGAGGGGTCAACTTCTTTATCAAGAATCAAAAGATGTAAGCAAATAGTAGGGTACTGAAGTAACAAATAACTGAGGTAACAAGGTTAGTCATTACTTTTTTTTTTTTACCATGGTTAGTCGTTACAAGTTTTCACAATATCGTATTTTTCCTTGCAGTGTGCTTCCCATGGGATGATTCGGCCAGCGACGACTTTTCAGAGACAGTGGTGGCAGATGGAGATGAAGTGAGGTCTACAAATTGACTTTGTACTGGGTGGGGCATTCATAATAATAATAATAATAATAATAATAATAATAATAATAATATTATTATTATTATTATTATTATTATTATTATTATTATTATTATTATTATTATTATTATTATTATTATTATTATTATTATTACTTTTTTTTTAAAAAGGCTAGACTGTATTGGAAGGTATACAAATTGCCAGTGCCTCATTTAAGAACCATTTTACATCTAATCTACCTCAATACTAGCACTTCTACAACAAGGCTAGACTAAGGCAAGACTGTACCATATTTGCGACAATATGTGCTACCCCAACTTCATCCCTTGTATGCATTCCTTTCTAATCCTATCTTGTTTTGTGTGAGTAGGTATGTATGACAACTTAACTAACCATTCTCACATCCCCAACATTGAGTTTTAGTTTCTTATTGAATATTTTTTGTCCAGCACTTAATTTCATAAGACATTTTTGGACGATGAATGTTGAGGTCATATAAAAGCAAGTTCTGTTCAATAATCCAAGATGTTTCAATTAGTGACACCTTTGTCTTACTGACCAAAATGATTTCTCATCAATATTTGGAAGAGATAACTATTTTAAGGTACCAAATACGTTTAAGTAGGTACCAGATAACCAGAGAGGTCTCAAACATCTGATTTTTGGTTGGCAAATAAATTGGATATACTACATATACACACATCACAATGTTCTTTGACAGTTAAGAAATTATCACCAAAAATTTCAAAAAATGTAAGAGACCCAAGTACCTTGCGAACATCTGCACTCTGGTTTCCAAAAGCTTCAAAAAGAGAAGGTAGAAACGAGGGTAACTGAGCCATCAGTTCCTCCTGAGAGAGCCTGCCCACAAGCTGAAGAAAGGAATAATATGATGTTATTTGTCAGACAAAATAAATGTTTAGAAAGCATAACTAATTAATCCGTTCATTAAAATAGATTCCTTTCTAAGAAGAATGGTATGTAATACATGTATCGTCTGATACAGATATGATACAGCTAGCCTGCCCTAGAATACATAAACATATTCATAAAACAAGAAAACAAAGTTTTAGCTTGAAAATGACTTTAGGAAAAAGACTTAATCGAAGGAGTATACAATAGTTTGGAGTATACACAGTTTGCTGGTTAGATTGAAGCTTCAAGTCCAATTTAAGGATCATTCACTGGTTTGTGCTATTTTTTTTGTACAAAGAATTAAAACCGTTGTATTCATATAATGTAGTAGCCAATTAACATAGGATATAAATATAAGAAAAGCAAGACACTTCCACAATATGTTTTACAAGTATCACCAGCCAGGGGTGGGCAAAAAGAACCACAAACCAAACCGAACCGCTGAACTGAACCAAACCGAATTGAAATTAACCGAACCATTAAAGTGGTTTGCAAACCGAACCAGTAATTTAATAACAGTTATTGAACCGTTTGAACCCAAATGAACTGAACCGAACCATTAGCAAAGAACAAACTTTGTTTAATAATGAAGTTTTATTTTCCCTTTCATCATGCATTATCATTGGAATTTGTTAATGTTTTTGTATCGCTTCCTAAAATTACAACTAGTAAAACCACAAGAAATTAATAAAAAGGCTTAATTTTTAATTTTTTAAAAAGGCTTAATACATTTGGTCATAGTTTAAATATAATTAATAGAAAGTCTTAATACCTTTTTGAGAGGATAAAATTTCTTAACACCCGCTGCACAATTCAAATTTATGAAATAACAAAAAAACAATTTGGTTTGCAAAAGGATAAGAAAATACATTTTAGATCAAAATATTATTTTAGGTTTGGTTTGTACACAACAAAACGGTTAACCGAACCATAACTTTGGTTTGGTTCGGTTCCTTGCAAAACTCAAACGGTTCGATTCAGTTTTTCGAACCATTGGATCGGTTCAGTTCAGTTTTCTTCAAAAATCGAACCATGCCCACCCCTATCACCAGCACATTGGTATATCATATGGGCACAAAGTAACACCCCGCCTCATTTAGAAATATATAAAAGATTCATTGACACACATTTCCAAAATAGTAAAAAGGTAGTTCAAGAGATAATTACCTTTGTTAAGCAATTAATGCAAGTGACAAGCGTTTTCTCATCGTCGGTAACCAGTAGAGGGACAATAACCTGAAACAGTTTAAAACATTGAGCATTACATTTTAACAAAGAGAATCCCATTTTCTTTTCTCAAACATTTTATAGGGAATGAGGTTGCTAGTTGCTACACAGTACAATAATCGCAAATACGTACACTTAAACATCTGAATGGATCAGACTGAGATAAAACAATGGTCAGGCAGTGCTCTGCTTCATTTGAAACCTGAATAAGGGATGGAAGAAACTGAGGCTAGGAAAAGAAAGGAAAAATAGAAAAGACCAACTAGAACAGGACAATTTTGGCTACCTTAGGAACGATATCTTTTGTAACATGAAGCAGCTTCTCAATTACGATCTCAACTGAATTCTCCAGGGCATCTTTCTGTTAACAATAAAAGTAAAAAATAAATAAATAAATAATCTGCAAAACTGATTACTATATTTTTTTACAATATTATTGAAATCCCAAAAATGTCTTATAGATAGGGAGAAAGATACAGTGGAAGGTACTGATATGAGCGGTCTAAAAAAATGGCTTAAAACGGAGTACGAACCTGGTTTTTGAGCATTTCAACTATCAACGAAAGAGTGAGCTCTCTGACTGAGGAATCGGAATCATCCAGCACCTCAAGCACAACTGTCAAAATCTGATTGAAGTACTGCAAGTACAACATGAAACTACCATTACTTAAGCGCAAACACTTTCCAAACAGATTTGTGGGTTGAGTAAGACCCCAAGCCCAGATTCTAAGAATACACCAATACAACAATAGAATATAGATTGGACACAGGTCATAAATTTTCAATGAAAAAAGTGATGCACAAACAAAACTTGATAGATCTAAAGAAATTAGCACGGTGTGTTTTCATAGGATAGAAAATAACATCTTATATTATAATATATGAAAAATATATCATAATACTTGAGTTGTATCTCAGACGTAATGTAAAGTATCTTAGATTTGTTGAAATATGTATGAAACATCTACAAATCTGTTGATATGGACTTTCAAGTATCTTTCATCCCAGGATTGGTTTCTTATGTTAGTACTATCTTTTAAGATTATTATTCATATTTCTTATTGTAGGCATGATTTGTATCCTTATTTAATTATGATTCAGAGTCCTGTAGTAATATAAATAAGTGTTAGTAACTTAGTGTTTAACCTTTTTGAATCAAAATCAAATCATAATCCCCAATGATATCAAACCATATCCATAAGTCTTTAACCTTTCTTTCCCCACTTTATATTCAACCCTAAAACTCTGTTTGAGGTTATGTAAAATATTCCCAGGCAATTTAACGTGAGAATATTACATTCCCCTATTTGTCACAATTTCTTAAAAAAAATAAAACTTGTCTTATAAAAGAAAATCTAGGGCATTATTGATTCCCAAGAAAATAAGATGCCCACAATTATACTAATCTCAGATTATCCAAGATGAAGTTTGACACTGGCTATCCTAGATGCACTCTTTGCCCCAACTCAATTTTTAACTGAGGCTATCTATTATGCAATTAGGCCATTTGACTATTCCAAATTTAGTGATGAATTAACTGTAATTCAAACCAGTCTCTCATTATGAATCATGTTTATGGCAATGATAATTTCCACCGTCTCATCAACAAGTCATGCCATTATGAATTATTTAAGACTGTTGCACATCGGGCTCAATATCAAATTCAAGGCTTACATATTTTTTCCGGGTATCCTAAATCTTCTTGTGGTTTTAGAATTTCCAAATATTACAAAATTCCAAAGAATCCAAACAGCTCTTCAGATTGGCGACTATTCCAGCCATCTTGTTGAGTTGCCTTTCAAGCAATGTGTTGATGTCTCTCCAATGTCTCTCCTACATCCTTGAGTTGTATACCCAGTCATGATTTGTGGATCCCATGATGTCTTTTCCTTATTGAACCATAATCACAATCCAAAGTATTTATACTTTTTCTTCATTCCCTCCTCACCTATTCACTATGGGTTTGGTATCAGTGTGGAGTATGTTGCCATCCTCTGTGACCTGTTCCACCACTATCTTGCTACCAACTTCACTTACATCTTGAAATCAACTACTCCCTTCGTCCCTTAATATAACCCCCCTTTTGTTTATTTTTTTGTCCCTAAATATAACCCCCTTTTCAAATTACAACACACATTAATTATTTTTTTCTATATATACCCTTATTTAATACTACTACTAATTCTAAAATTACAATAAATTGACTTTTCACATTATCTCTTTAATGAGGGTAATTTTGTAAAATTGTACTATAAAACAGACACATTAACTACACCAACAACATTTCTTAAGAAATGTGAAAAAAACAATAGGTGGCTATATTAAGGGACGGAGGGAGTATAATCACCACATTATCTCCATGATTCTTGCTTTTTCTTGGTCATGCACAATTTTTATCGCTTCTGCAACTCGCAAAAAGCCATGGACCAATTTGTCTCAACCTCAAGTTGTCCCAGATAAAGTTTGACCCTATCCTAAATGTAGTCTGGCTTTAACTCTCCCAGATTCAATCTGGCCTCGGCAATCCCATACGCAATTTGACATTGACTACTCCAAAATAGTAATGAAAAAAACTGTGATACCAGCCTCTATGAATTATGCCAACGATGATTTCTACTATTTAATAATAAGGTATACCTGAAATGCACGTCAAGCTCAATTTCAATTTTATTTTTGTAAAAATACTGACTTTCTTTGTGATTTCAAAGTCCCCCATTTTCTTTTTGGTTAAACAAAATGTCAAACAGCACTTCCAATTGATGATCATACAAGCCATCTTGTTAAGTTGTCCTTCAAGCAATGTATTGTCATCTCTCAAATGTCTCCAACTTCATTATTTAATCAGGATCTTAGGATAATGAATCCAGTACCAGAATATATAAAGGTCAGCCCTTAGTCTTTTGTGTTTAAACATAAATCATAATTCAAAGTCATTATTTTCTTTCTTCCCTCTGTAAAAAACCGTATAATATCAATATCAGAGATAGGAAGACAAGAAGAATTTCTTGATAGCAACTATCCAATAATAAACATTAGTAACACAATAAAATGCCACAATTGAATAATGAAGTTTGATGGGCATTTACTTTATCATACCAAAGCAGAGTGTATTTGGAAGTAGCAATAACAGCTAAACAACATGGGGACAAGAAGAAAGAGAGACAGTCAATATCAAATAAAGCATACCTTGGTCCAAACAGACTGGTCATTTGTTGTAGAAGCATCAAATAACTGTTGAAGTGCAGCCTGTTTACTTGAAACAGGGCTACCGTCATCAGCATTGCATATCTACACAAAATAACTATATCTTTTGAGTCGTGATGCCAAATAGTATAATATATAACTATTATAATAAACCTAAAAAACGATCAGCTAGATAAAAATGATTCCACTAGCAGACATTTGTTTTGACATTGTAGCATGACTTGTCTGCTTTTAATCAACCTATAGGCCAATTTTAGAGATTTAGGTCCCTGCTACCGCAGACAATTTTCCTACAGCTCATTATCAAGGTTTTGGGAAGGGTGAGCATACAAAAGATACAAGGAAAGGTTTAATAGCCAATAGGGGTTTCTGTTTTTGTCAAAGACAGATGAAAAGGAAAACTCAATTAGGGATCATTAAAGCGGTTGTCTGTCTAGTTAGAGGGATTAGTTACGGTACTGATTCATTTATACTTTGTTGGATCGAGTAAACAGGGCCATGAGGAATTGAGGATAAACCATTCACCTATTATCAGTACTCAGCAAATTGTTTGGTTCCTTTGATTTTTTTTATCAATTTTCCTTTTTTCTTGAGCTGATGATTCTTTTTCTTCCTATTTTTTCTGCCACAATATGTTTTTCATGGAGAATGGCTTATTTCCCTCCTGTTCCTCTCACCCACTCTTTATCTCTCTTACAGAATCTTTTGTTTCGTTTAATAAAATTAAAAAACCAACTTGTTCCGCCACTAGTCGCATAACTCACCATATGAAGAATTTGAGGAATGCTGGGCCCAGTGTCTGCCATGGAATTGATCTTTACAGCTTCGGTTGAGTGGTGATTAAGTTCCAATGCAGAAGGAAGTTCTTTGTCATGTGCATAGCCTTCACCAACATTTAAACGCTCTAATGAGATCAGACCGTTAACATCTAGACGAGGAGTTGAAAGACCCTCGAAATTCATGCTACTGTCCACTTGTCCAAGTTGGCTAGATTGAGAGCCAAAATTTTGACCCATTGGATTGACTGAATATGCAAGATCTTTGGGTTTTGAACCAGGACTGTCACAATTAGAGTCAGTCTCAAGATTATGGTTATGACTATGATTATGATCTTCACATTCAACAGAAGCTTCTGGACCAAGACTCGATTTCAAGAGAGTTGAATCCTGAGAGCTCCACTTCCTGCCACCATCACTATCTAGGGAACCAGCCGAATATCTTCCAAGGTAATGAGCTTTCCTAGAGAAACCAACATACCCATCTTCAGATGACGTTCCTACAACATCAGATGGATCATAGGAAGACTTGGAACGTTGCCGCTCTTTCTTGTTCTGTAGATAGTTTACTAGGTCTACTTCAATGCGAGGGGTGTACTGTTTTAGGGCTCGTCTCAAAGAATTTTGCTCTTCCACTGACAAACTCAGAATGAAATTAAGAACTGCGGTCGAATCAAAGTGATTATACACTGAAATAATGCATGTAATAGCTACTTCTTTAAGCTTCGTATTCTTGTCATGAACCAAAGGGGTTAACTTAGCAAGCCACAATTTTAATATGCCAATATTAGCAGCACCTTCTGCATTCATTGCATGTTTGTTAAAGGATTTGATTGCAAATTCAATCACAGCCAACTTAGCCTTTGGAGACCTTTGTTCATCTAGTGAACGTAACAGTGCAGGTAAGAGAGAATCGACACTATACGTTTTGCTAACAACTTCCAATGTTGTTGAACATGGCTGCCTAACAACCTCTTTAGGATCAATTAACCGGGAAAAGACGTGTGGTAATATTCTTTCCATGTATCCCTCAAAAGGCTTTCGACATGCTGGAACTATATCTGCTAGTGTTGAAAGAGCAGCCTGTGCAACTTTATGGTGAGGATCATCCAAGTGCTGGAAAAACAACTTCATTACCTTCTCAAAATTCTGAACAACTTCTAGAGTTCCCTTTGGACCTTGCTGCAACAACGAGTGAAGATAGTTAAAGGCAGCAACCCTAGAAGACCAGTCAGAACCTGACCTAAGTCCTTCACTCAAAGCTTCATGAAGAGATGCTGGTCCATCTGAATAACTTGACATTTCTCCAAGAGATAGCTGGTTATCATCAAAACTCCTCCTCCTGCCAGCAGACATACGTCCAGTTGCATTCTTTCTCACTAGTGGCCTCTGAAAATTAGGCACATAACTATTATGTGACTCCCTAAAGTTTCCTTCTCTATAAGGGGCATCCAAATACTGCTTATCAGTGTTGTGGTTTATAAATCGCCTAGCCTCCCTGATGTCACTATTGTCATCAGCAGAACTCCTTTCTTGTAATCTTTCAGAAGCCCTTCTAGTTGAATATGAAGATAATGATGGTAAAGGCTCAATTTCAACATTACTATGATATGATGACTTGGCAGAATCTTTGGTAGCTTGAATTTGAGTGATTATGTCGGACAAGCCCAGACCACCATTTCGGTTACTACCTTTATAGACACCATAAGCAGTAGGTTCTGTTGTTGAAGTGCTTGTCAAATGATTGGATGCAGAGGCAGCAGCTGGAAAAGGCGGATCACGAGACGATGGAGGGTCAACTTCTGCACTAGGGGCAATAAGAGAAAAATTTAGCCGCTCATGACGAGTTTACAAAAGAAACACACCACTACCACCAACCATGAAATAGTTTAAAATCCTGAAAATTGAGTATAAAATAAAAATATTTAACAACCAAACTTATTTAGTACCTAGATCCAAACTTGATGACCGGAGAGACGATCCATTATGCTTATCAGACATATTCAAGCCTCTAAGCATGCTTTCAATAGCAGTGACCTTCTGTTTGCTTGCATGCAACACACTTTCCAAACTACGTTCTGTACCCTTACCAAGTGACTTTGCCTGTGAAAGAAGTACACCAGAAGAGACAGATGTCCCCGACGATAAACTTGAACTTCTATCCATTGCAACAATTGCAGATGTTCCATAACCAGGTGGATTAGACGAAGCAGCGGCTTGACTGGGTAATGACGTCAGTGCACCTCTATCACGAATGGAAGGTGAAGCATGTCGCCTGTGTATTCCTCCATCCTCTTCATTTATTAACTGCAATTAAAATTCACTTTAAAATATGACTGGCACAGCAAAGTGAAGGAAGAAAAACACCCTCAAGATCGTAAGTGCATACCCGTTGGATAACAGGGTCAAAGGATGAAAATAGGCGACGAGAACGCTCTGGCCAAGTTTTTGCGAACATTCTGTAGCACATCCTTGCAGTAGATCGTACCTATAAATTTTCACACAGTAATCATTTTCATGCACATATACTTTGGCAACAATAATGTGGTTGGTATGAACAATGTCATGTCAATGAATATTGTTCATACTGCATGACAATATCTCAAAATCTTTCCAAACATCATTATATGATGAAACAGAATAAAAAATAATCACGTCATTTGAATGCTCTTTTACGTAGAAACAAGAGAAACATTGTCAATTCCCACAACTGCAAATGCAACACACCAACCAAAGTTATGTAAATTATTTTGCATAGCTCAGAAAGAAGAGCAACCTAATGAAAAAGCTAGTCAAATTTACAACTTCAATGCACAAAACATTTACTAAATGTCAAATAACCTGAACCTATAACTCTACCTCGCTCATTGCATCTGAAACACAACACTTTATCATATCCTCATATAACTCAGCTGAACGATGTATTTCTGGTGCATCTGGCCAATGTTCTAGGACCAAAAGAGCATACTCACAACACCTACAGTACAAATAGAGTTGTAAAAACCAAAAAAATCTCAAGTCACTTTTCAATAGTTGGCAATCCATACCTTGCACGAAGCACTGCATTCCGGTCATTTTTAGCACAATCAGCTATACGGGGAAGCACACGAGCAACTTTGCAGTTGCGCAGCATCTGGAAAGGTAAACGACAAAGGTGAAAATGGAACACATAAAAGGCATAAAAAGATGCGGACAATTACATCAGTAGATTACATTACCGTTTTTATGCAGTTATCTGCAGACTCTGCAATTACAAGCACAGTAATCACAACAAGCTTGAAAAGGACCTGATTATCAGATCAAGAATTAATAATTTTGAAAGTATCACATTCATGACAGTCCAAAGATAACTGGTTGAACTTACGGGTATAAACATTTCAGCATATGCTTCAAAATCACCCAAGAGTTCCTTCGATAAAAAGCACAATAAATGGCAAGCCTATAATGCAGCAAAGAACAAACCAAAATTAGTTTGGTCATAGTAGTACTAAATACAAAGTCAATGAATAGATGAAAGTTTCACTTTAAGATGATAAACAAAGCAAGATTGCTTCAAGTAATCAAGCCTTCAACAGAGAACATTCACAAACCTCAGTTATGAAATAGAGAAAGATGAACAGGCAATCAAATTTTCACATTGGCAAAGTACAATTATCTTTTACTAACAAATAAAAACACTTGCATTAAATAATGACAGTATAATACAATAAAAATGTTGGTGACCTGCTTTACGATGCTAGATCTTCTGTCTGACAATTGTGTGCTTAAAGGTCCGCCAAGTTGCTTCAGGAGTCCACGAAAACATGGATAATCAGCAGCGCCTGACAAGAAGAGTATTAAGAAGATTCAACAATCATTACAGACACACACAAAAAAAAAGACTGTATTACACAAAAATAGCTCAGTTAAAATTACAATAATGTACAGCTATTTTTCCTTAAATATTGACCAAAAAATTGATTAAAAAAATAGATATGAACAAAGAAGATAATTCAAAATACATAATAGACTCGATGAAATGTCAGCTCTGAACTCTGATTAATTTATATTAAAAACTGAAACTAAAGTTTAAGGCCCTAAATAAGCCCACATCCCCCAGTTTTATAGAACTGGGATCCTAATACGCTCCTCTTAAAATGGAACAAAAGTTTACTCTTATCCCTCCACGGTGGTAGTTTTTGGTCCTAGATACTTGCAGTGAGTACGATATTAGAAACTAGGGTTTAGTCTGTTTAAGTGATGCCTTGAGACTGATCTCATGTGGGGTATTTATAGCCCTTCATGGGCTTGTTTTTGCGTGACTTAACCCCCAGCAAGCTGGGCCTTAAGTCTTTTTACAGGCTTCTAGAAGCTTCTAGGAGGCTGCTGAGGTGGCGCCCTTGGGAGGACGCGCCTAAGCCTCAGGGGCCCTTCGAGAAGGCGCCTAAGCCCTTATGGAGGGCACTTGTGTCCCTGTGGAGGGCGTTTGTGCCTTTAGGGATATATTAACGGCCCAACCCTGTTTAGATAAACAATTTAATTAACTTCTTCTAGCATAAGCGTTTAACATATAAGTGCTGCTGTATAAGCTATTTCTATAACAAGATAAAATAAAGTCAAATAATTTTCATACAAGCTATAAGCTGTTTTCCATAAGCTAAATTGGAGAGCTTGTGGAAATAAGATGAAACCAGCCTATGGACATGTCATAACATGTTTCCGTAAGCTCTCTCAAGCAGTCTAACAAGGGTCTGTTTGGATTGGTTTATTTGAGCTTATATACAGGGATAAGTTTTGTGAGACTGTTTGAGAAAACTTGTAAAAATAGCTATGCATGTTCATCAGCTGTTTTCAGCTTATTTTCATTAGTTCTTCAAGATAGTTTATGAAAACACCTTATAGCTTATACAAAAACAATTTAACCTTATTTTACTTTTTGCTGAGGAAATATCTTATACATAAGCACTTATGCTATAAGCTGCAAATAAGTTGTTATCCAAAACGGGTCCAAGTGTTTATGTCAGTATATAAGCTTAAATAAGTAAATCCAAACAAGCCCATGGTAGCATTTTATTTTCCTTTCTATAATTGTTTATGACATAGTTTCATTGATGAAGGTGTGTCGAATCAACATCACCATAAAAACCCAAAATCAAATTCATAAAATGTTGCTATAAACATTCTTCAATCCCTCTTTAAGTCAAAGATATTCTACAGCAGTAACTGTTATCCCTCTTAAGATCCTCAAAACGGGTACAGGTTCTTAAAATTGTATTATAGGCATATGAAGATCAGTAGTCAGTACACAATCCTGAACTGAAAAGGAATTCCAAAACACCAACCTCCTAGAACAAGACCTTCAATTCTCTGCATAGCAGCAATACGAACGGACCAGTCTTTTTCAGGCACAAGGATAGATGCAATCTTCTCAATTTCCCTGACTAACTCCTTATCGGAGTATATCTTGATAGGGTCTACAGGTTTTTCCGTGACATCACCTTCTGCTGCTCGTGATTTAATAAACAAAATGTGAAGTTAAATAATTCATTAATTAAAGCATCAACTTCCCAGCTAAGAAGGGAAGGATAAGTGTTGAACTATGCAAAGAATTTACCTGCAATGTGGAAAAATTTTGTTTGCAAATTTATAACTAGGAATGTTACTTAGCTCTTTCAAAGTTCCACTACCAAGATAATTTCAGATTTTACTTTTAACACATTCTGCTTTTACATCTCATGTAAACCTTTTTCATTGAAATGCAGAAGAAAATATCCACCATTCAACAACTAAAAGTAGGACAATCCCAAGGCAAAAAGTAATTAAAGCTTAAGGTAGAATCCCAATTACGATGTAGGCATAACTTGTGGAGTTACCCAAGGATGCATGTTGGCTACAGTATCTCTAAGTTCCAAAAACAGATTGACGCAAAATAACAAAAGGAAAATCTACACAGCTAGTGCCAATTGAATATGAAAACTTCAATGATACGATAGAAAGTAGAATAAACCACTATAAATTGAAACCCTAAAATAGAAAAATGGGATCTGTAGAACAAACACGCCACTCTCCACATTCACCGCACTATTAAACAAACACGTCACTATCATGCAGCTATCTCAAATGAACAATTTTTTATTGAAGGTAAAGCAAATATACAATTATACAACCTGTAAAAGAGGAAGTTATGCATAAGATAAACCCATGATGCATGTACAAAATTGCATCAATACTAAATTAATATAGAAATTTTTGAGATCCGAGAATTGAAAATATTCTAACCTCCAAAAAGAGAGGCCTCCCTTGAAGAACTTTTGGCCTTTGGACTACTTTTCTTGGGGTTAACATTTGAAGTCTTAATTTCCCCAGTAATATAACCACTTGGAATACCATCTGAAGAGCGAACTTTTGGTTGAATCCCTTCTAGCCTGGCATTAATATCTTTCACCTGAAACCATCATGATAGTAAAATGTAAAACGACCTTCAAAGATCCATATCCATGAGTTTAACATTTTAAATGTGTGTATGTGTGCAGATATTTATATCAAAACAATCAGGAAATCAATTCTTTTTTGATATATACCATAGATGAAGGAAGATTGTAGCGGTGAAGTTCATCACGAAATTGAGGTCCAGCTTGTGTATACATTTCCTGTAAAAGAGATTGTCAAAGAAATGCACTAACAATAATATTCACTGTAGTTTAAATATCCATAATTGCAAGCCTCAGGTGTATAAGTATAAACAGATCAATAAATCAACATATTGCATCATATGATATCAATTACTAAAGTATTAAATAAAATATGATAAACGTAATCTAGTTACTTATAATATACACAAGCAAATACATTCCATTAATAAACGAATTCAAACTTTCAGAACAATAATCCAATTATTTAATTTTTTATTTTTTTTAAAAATTAAATTTACACACATGGACTTCATTAATTGAAGACACATCATCAAACTGGGACACATCAGCACTGAAACACGTGAGGGGCCATCAAACCAGAAAGGGGGTAAAAGAGAGGGTGCAAAATTGCTCAATTAAAAAGATGGGGTGCAAAATCGCACAATTGGCAAAAGATAGGGGGCAAAAGTGCAATTAAGCCTAAAATTAAAGCCATGAAATTTACAGCCAACAGGCCTTGAAAAATAATTTTTATATAAAACCGGCTGAGATTGTAGTATTAATAGTATAAACAAAAATCACAACATAGCATAGTTCTAAGATTCAACCACGTCCTACATTATACCCACTTCAACTTTTTTGTTCTTCAATAACTATGCTGTTTGTTATTTTTAAACCTAAAAGCAAAATGCAATATTAGCAACTCTTTTTTGTTTTCAGCCAAGACTAAGATATTTGACAACATTTCTATATTAATTTAATGTCGACGCAATTTTATACATGCATCATGGGTTTATCTTAAGGCATAACCCTTTTTCAGTAGCTAACATGAACTCAATAATGTCATTTTCACCTAATCCTTTAGTTAAAATATACAATAACAACAAAATAAGCCATACCTCAATGCATAAAATAGCTGTTTCCCTAACAGCAAGATTTGGGTCACTCAGCAACTGCAAAACCTGACAATAGATCATGTGTTGAAATGAGTTAGTATCAGATCCTAGAACAATTTAACTGTACGAATAAGGGTGCTGCTTATTTGTAATTTGTAAAGTCAATACAGGAGGAAGGATAGCCCGTTGAAGTGGAAGTTCGGTAGATGAAAATAGATTAATTGCAGATGTTACAGTTCGCGTAAACTCCTCTCTGACTCTCCAGCTTTTGTGCGCCCAAGCTGAGGATCCTGCTCTTTCAACAATTATTGTAGGAGAAGAAACCTGCAAACAATAATAATATTTCAAAATGCGAGCAAAAAAGAACATAAACTCCAGAATACACATGAAACATTATGCATTTTACTGTTAGCGAGAGACACAGAATGGCAGCATAAAAGAAACACCCAGCCTACAATAAGGTCATACAGATAAATAAATCCTACTTTGACCGATTGGCCATGTCAAACTCCGTTCATTTGGTGATAAATTACAAGCGTATGACAATATCTACATTATGCAATATAAATCAAGCGGATCTATAAGGCATAGAAAATCTACCTTCCAGCTTAACTTGTTAACCATATGCCATTTTAGAAATGAAGATTTGCCCAGAAACAGTCACTCTATAGCTACATATATTTAACAAGACAAAGATACCAAACTTAATCATCTCACATTTTTTCATTATAGGCACTACAATGTTTACTTCGGCTGGGTTTTTTGCTTTCCTGGGAGTATCATATTCCTGATCCTGTATTTATTTTTTTACTATATATTTAACTGAAGGTTAGTTGTTTTCATAGTTTGTAGACCAGTACAGGGTCTTATGGTATGGTATGCAGGATACAAACTAGCCTATACATTTGCTGTTAAAACTATTCTTCAATCATTTTGGTTAGTTGGCTGTATAGTTGAACCAGATTATTGTAACTACTACCTTATATGCGAAAAGTATTTAATGTCAATTATATATTAGTTTAATTCATATGCACAAACCTCCCCGTGCTTTGCACAGGTGTTAAAACTAGTTTTTTGTTAACATGAAAGAGTGCATAACCATAGGTTTCACTAGGTAATAGATATAATATATATACTTTTATAGATATAAAATTAAGACTATCAAAAAATGAAATCCCAGATGCATTTTCTTCTCCAAAAGCTACTTGCAGATTTCGGAAGCACCTACACTTCTGATAGAAGGCATGTCTACCACGTGTCAGTCTGATGCCTACACGTGTGGTTACTTTCAATTATGTCATTTTTCCAAATCATAACCAGAGTCGACATGTCCGTGGTGTCTGGTGTCTGTGTCGGTGCTTCATAGCTTGCAGACATTTCAGTGTGTTTCTCAGTGCTCATCAGGAGTAAAACATACTATTAATAAAAACGATTCTGGAATAGAACTTTTTAATTCATGCAATTAAAGACCTTACAATACTAATTAAACAACCAAAAACTAGTAATAACCAATAAATTCAAACAATCAATGAAGAGTAAAACTTCATGCAAATATTCTAACACATTAGAATCTTTCGATACACTCAAGTTATCTATAACAATTTTCCACCGTAATTACCATCTAAACTTCAAATTCGATTAAAATCAAAATCAAATTAGGTTAATAAAGTGAGAATGAAAATGAAACCTCCATCAGCGTTAGAAGTAGCCGCCGCGCGGCGTCACGAACAGGTTGTTTAGCATCACCGAGACGATCAACGACGGCGGGAAGAAGAGCGTTGAAGTGAAGTTTGAAATGCTCGCCGGAGAGAACAGCGGCGGAAGCAAGAGACTGAAGTGCACCTTGAGAAACACGGAAATTGTTATCCTTCAAGAGATCGATGCAAGAATCAACAAGCGAAGTAACTTCGGAAGATGAAAGACTCTTTCTAGAAGCTTCTAGAAGATGGTAGAGACGCTCCACACCAGCCATCCTTTCCTTTGTGTCTTTGGCGCGTGTGAGTTCCAACGCTTCCTCCATTTGGATCTGCTTCAGATCTAATAATCACTTCGGGAAGTTAAGCGCGGTTGAAGAGATAAAGTGAATTGAAGTTGGAAGCGCGTTTGAGAATCGATTATTGAGTGATTAGTTTAGCGGAGAAGTTGAATTGAAGAGAAAGAGAGTGTGAGAGAGGGTAGATTGACGAAGAAAGAAGATATGATGAATGAATAGAAGTTGAAGTTGAAAATGAAATTGAAAGAAAATTAACAGTGTTATTATTGAGGGTGTGGTTGTTGAAAGTTTAACCATACTTATACTTCAAATTTACGCTTTATACCACTGTTCTTCACGTTGATGTTTGCTTTACGTTGTTTATTGCATTGGTAACAAAATTGTCAAAAAAATACTTTTTTGAAAATACCCGCGTCATAAATTGTCATAGGATTTGATTTGGTAATAATTAGATTAAAAAATCATTAATTTCAAAATTAATTCACCTGCTTCTAATGATAAATGTTTGAAGCAAGTCCGTCGTAAAAAGTTCATAAATATTATCTCCGGTCTTATTTATAAAAAACATTTTACTTTTTTGATTCATTGCATATATGATGTATTTAATCTATATTTTATATCAAGTACATTAATTACTCAACGAATTTAAAAAGCCAGCTTTTTCTTATAAATAGGGCCGGAGTGAGTAATTGATTTTAATTCATATTTGATTAATTGAATATAGTGTTAAAAAGATAGCGTTGCTAACATCGTTCATTAATCCAACCATTAAAGCACATTTATAATTAATGTGAATTTTTATTGGAAAATACTAATCAGTGTCCTCGGAGCACTGATTAATGAGTCAAATATAGTTCTTCCTCCATTTCACAATACTTGTCCATTTTGGAGAATAATTTTGTTTCACAATACTTGTCACTTTCAAATTTCAATGCAACATTAATTATTGTCTTGTCAATATTACCCTTACGTATTTATTGTAGAGAGAAAAAATAGAATGAAATAATAAATGGTTAAGGGTATTATAAAAAACACACATAATTTTATCAAAAATAACAAAATTTATTTGGTTTCTTGGTTGCTGCAATTTCTTCAAAATGGACATATATTTTGAAACGGATGAAATAGTATTTTACATTAAAAGTTGTGTATTCAATGCATTAAAAACATAAAAAGTTTCCATTTTAATTCAAAATTTCATTTTTTTGATTTCGCACCGGTTAACATGATCCTTTTTATTTTAGAAAAAACAATAAAAATACAAAAGCTATCATTCGTAAATATTTAACCTTTCAATTACATTGCCACCCACACAACACCATCTTGTGAACCTCGCATAAATTTTATTAATAATTAGCAAAAAGATGGATACTACTTGTCTATTTATCTCCATTTTTCTATTGTAGTTTGTTGTATTTATATTTTATATATTTTTAAATTTAAATTAGAAAAATAGATTATCATGGTCAAATTTGTAAAAAGAAAAATGTTAAACAAAAACATAGTTAGTTTTAAGAGTTACTATTATATAATTTCTTTAACGAACAATCTTTTCAACTCTAAACAAACACATGCACACCACAAATATGATAAAAGCACTAATATTCCTTTGGTCTTATGGCAGCGTGTAAATTAGACATAATAATGGTCCCATGCATGATACTCTACATTGTATCATCCACATTTTCATCACGTAATGATGGTTAAGACTCCACATTAAAACATATTTGAAGCTCCACTTCCACCGGACAAAAACTTAAAAGTTGTTTGTTCACATGTCTTTCAAGAACATTATTATATTAGGTTTGTTAAATGAATTTTGAGAAGTGATAAGCTTTGACATTAGTTGATTGATAGAAACTGCCACAAGTAGAGCAAAAAGAGGCTAACCTTCATGACAAAGCCTAATCAACAACCCATATTCGACAAAGTTCAAAAAATTATACAAAATATATTTTTTTTTATGAAAAACCGTTGTCCACTTCCACTTTTGTCTCAACACGTCAGTCGTTAGGTTTTATATATTGTTTGATGTTTGATTGATTTCATCTATTAAGAGCATGTTTATTTTGGCTTTTCAGCATCAAGAATCACTTCTACAAACCTCAAAAGTGAAAAATTGAGTTTTCAATGGTGTTTGGTTTGGCTTTTAAAAATTGTTTCTATCCTTCAAAAGTAATTCTCCTTTAAACTACAATTCCTAGCTTTTGGCTTTCCTAGAATCAATTTTATATTACATTTTATATTTTAATTATTACAACCTATTATTTTCCTTTATTATCAATTCTCCTTCTTTTTGTTTTGTAATTAATTTGAAGAACCAAATTTAATCAAAAAAACTTAACGAACCAAATTAGCCCCCAAAATTTTTTTATGGTCATGAGTTACCAAATTTTGGATTTTCCTTTACGATGTCCCCATTCATATTTACTGTATTTTTTTCTTTTACCTCTCAGTTACGCTATATTTTATCATTTTTGACAATTAACTCTAGTATTATTTAACTTAAATATATTTTATCAAAAAATGTAAAATATATGAACAAATATTTTGTAAAAAAAATTAGTTTAATGATCGTATTTATTATGTTTTAAGTTAATATATAAAAAATTTATTTAAATTAAATCATATATCTACATTTAGTATTTGATTTATATATACATTCAACTATGCATATTTACTTGAATTTAATTATGTCCATTTTAGTAATTATACATTCAAAAACAATTTTGATAAAAACTATCCAAACAACATTCAGTTTGTTTAATCAATTTTGCATTATTGTATCCAAACATAAACCAATTCTCTCAAAATTCAATTCTGTCAGAATCAATTATATCAGAATCAATTCTGTCAGAATCAATTTTATCCAAAACTGAACCAAACACACACTAAGTCAATGAAGTAGCTTGGATGATGATGCCAGTCCTGTGAAGTCTTGGGGTACCGTAAGTTGTAGGGTATAGTAATGCTGGCCTACAACCCCTTTGGGCACTTCGTAAAATATGAAAGAAAAATTAATCTACTATGAAACCAATTCCTCAAGTAAAAAACCTATATAGTTGAAAAGTTACGCCCAAGAAACGTATACGCTTTAAAATCTAACTGTGCCTAATCTTATATACTTGCTTCAAATAATGTTTTATGTTGAATGAGAGATCGAACAAATAAGACCTCAAAATCGTTGGTTAATTAGTTCGACAATGATTGAACCAAATATCAAATAAATAATGCAGACTAAAAAAAAACCGTTGTAGCAGCGAAAGTTCAATCCGGTTGAAATTTAATTGAGATCAAACCAATTGACAATCTAATTGGGTCAGTAAGATTTTTCAAACATTGCACCGAATTTATTAGCAATTATGCAATTCACTTGCTTTGAATGAGAGCAAAATTTTATGTACATACACACAAAGTGAAAAGTTGCCTCAATTGTTGCTTTATATGAAAAATGATTGTGTCCGTTGCCTCAATTAGATTTAACAAAAAAACATCTATGAAATACGTTAATGTAGAGCCAAATGCATGAACATAAATAATTCGTTGTAACAGGGACAACTATTGCTACTGAATAATGGAACTCTAATCTAGAACAATTCTTCAGAAATTCCATAATAAGATATTCCTGCTCTGTTCAATGTCTCATGGGTGGAATGTCTTTTTCATCTTCATGTAATCATTCCATGACTACATTATATAGCTACAGTATTCTTCCACGGTGCAGGTCAGAAAACGCAGCATCTCCAACTGGGGTGAGAGGTGTATATTGGAATCTGGGTCCTTAAATTCAAGAATCACTTCTTTCTTTTTTTTTGGATACAGAATCACTTATCTTATCACTTAGTTTACATCACATGAGAGCATTCCGTCGTAGATGCATTTTATTTTATTTTAAGGGTTAAACAATTCTATAATCCAACTCCTCCATTTAAGTGTCTAAATCAGTCTCGCATGCACACATTATTTATTTTATATTTTTAATATTAAATTATATATACACACACTTATATAGCCTCCTTAACTTTGTGCCACAGTTAAATACAAAATAAAATTAGTCTGCAAACATTATGAATGAAACTGATCTAACATACAAAATGATTAATACAGAAACAAAAACAACTATCAGTTTCAACTATGGTGACATGGTGACATAGTTGATATTAGGATTGATTATGGTGTAGTTTGAAATGGTTGAGGGGAAAATAATTTGATCCGAAAATTCTAATTACTTGAAATCTAATCTAATCCAATTAAAAGCAGTTTTGTTTGGATCCGGTAACCCAAATGACAATTCTAAAAAAAATATATTCTATTAGTACAATTGAAATAATTTTAATGCAAAATATAACGTAATATACCAAAAATTAACAGAGTAACAATAATTGATCATACTTTCTTTTTGGGGAATGACTGATTATACTTGAAACATGTGAAATAACAAAAAAATAGATTAAATTAAACTAATAACATTATTAAAATATTTGAAATAATAGATTAATGTAATATTTTAAAAATATTAAAATATTTGAAAACCAACAAATAATAGATTAATGAAATATCTCATAACAATAAAAAAAATAAGTATTTAAATTTATTTATTTGGTTTGGTTCGATTTTGAAAAAGTATTCTGAAATCTGAAAACCGAGCAGTTTTCACAACAAAAAAAAAATCCAATAACATCTAATAATTCGGTTTTGTGCGGTTTTTTAAAGAAAAATTGGATCTGCCTGCAGTTTAAATTGATTTAATTTAAGCCGGTTTGAGTATGAACACTAGTTGAAATCAAACAAAATTGTTTTCTAAGGATCATGATCAATAGGAGCAGCAGTGGCCGATGATACTGGAAGCATCAATATAGGCTTTCCATTATGTACAAATTCAGTGCAAAGGGAAGTAATCTCTGGCGTATAGTCCCAGTCATGTCCCGTCAAGTCCAAATTCAGAACATTACCTGCAGCTGTCAAAGATAACAATAAATATCGGAACTTCAAAATATATTTTAGCAAACTAGATTCAAATAGGTTCTACAACTACTTACTGTCCTGGAAGATAATCCATCCTCAATTCTTTGTAAAAAAAATAAGGTTGAACTAGGAGTATTCTTCTAGCTAAAATTAGCTTTAGCTGCTTACACTATAATATTATACTATTGGCAAGCTGGAGTATAAGTAACCATAGATCATATTTATTAATCCTTGATAGCCGCAAAATGCGGCTAACCCTAAAAATGCTATAGCACACAATGTCCACGATTCTATTACTTTTTTATGACAGATGAAACAAATCTATATATGAATAAATGCTTGATTTTTTTCTTTTTAAAACAAATTCTTCGAAGATCAATTTATACTATAATATGAATAAATGCTCGATTTTTTTTATAAAAGTTCCTCGAAGGTCGGATGGGTGCGGAGTAAAAGAGCTCTCAACACATAGGTGTTCAGCTCTGAGATCTGATTACTTGGACCCAAAACCCCCTAAACTACCACAAACATACTTTGCAACCAAAAATTTATAAGTGTGTTTTTGGGTTTTCAAATGCTTTCCGTAATGCCTCCCTAGAGCATGTGATCGGTTTTGGTGCTATTTACACGACTGTGACAGTGCAACAAGACCTAGCGACAGATGGGAGTTTAGTGGGCATGTTATAATAACTGATCAATTTAATAACCACAAAGTTACCACCTGCCAGGATCTGAGATCCAAGAGGTCACCGATATAAGAGACAGGAACAGCATAAATACCTTTTGCAAACTTTAATGCAGAGGAGATGATGGACAGTGATTCAATAGGCATACAATTACTTGATGCATTCATGTCAACAAGTCGTGGAGCCTGTGGCAAGAGTTTTGACAAAAACCTGGCAGTTTGGATCCCACCACGGTTTTTGCTGCCAACATAGAAAAAAGTGTCACTTTACAACATTAAACAAGCAATCGTAGAATATAAAGTATTAATCCTAACCTTATATTAATCATCACCAAACTAAGCTCCTCCTCTATCGTCAGCATATTTTGAAGGTCTAGAAAACCAGATGGAAGCAAACCAATGCCTGATGCATCAAGTACTTCGATAGGTGTGCTCAAAAACCTTCCTAAAGCTCCTGCTACTTTGCTGCATATGAAAAATCAATCAAAATTAAGGTGGAGATGAACTGGGAGATGAATACAGCCTACACACAAACCTTCCAAGGCAATTTTCAGCAATGGAAAGAGACTTCAATGTTCCGTTGAGGACGGGAAGGGAATCCAGTAGATGGTTAACTCCATCACAGGACAGGTCACAAGCCTCTAATTTCAAACAAGCCAGGCGGGAGCACATTTCAGATGTTCCAGCAAAATATGGGATCAAATACCTGTAAGTTTGATGGTAGACAATTAGACACTCAACTTTGATTTCATATCTTCGAAATATACCAACAAAATAGGAATAATATTGACCTAAGTCCTTCATCCTCAATTGGATTGTCACTTATATCTAGGTCCTCCAAGTTAGGCATGTACGCAAAAGCATATCCAAGATTTTCTGCATCATCTTTCCGTAGATTGTTCCCCCTATGTGACAAAAACCAGATTAGAAATTCTCTGGTTATATAATACTGTCTGAAATGAAAAACATATATGCAAACAACTTGTCAACACTGTCTTAGAGTAGCTCATATTAAAGGTGACTATAAAAAAATGGGAATCAAACTAGGGTGGTTCACATCCTAACCGATCCAAATAACAGCTACAAACAGATAAAAAAAATCCAAAAAACACACAACCGAATTTTATGCTTTTGGATCTTTTTGTGTAAACCATTAGGTTTGGATTGAATCAGATTTGAGATTCTTTTTTTAATACTGAATCTAAGAGTATATATTATATTTTAAGTTATGAATAATGTACGACCACTGATGTGTTTATATAGATTATTCTAACTCGATTGGCTTGACTAATAATGGACTAATGGGAGGAATACAAAAAACTACTAATAAAATTAAAAATACATTGTTTGCAACACTCCTCAAGATCATGAATGAATATCTATCGCTCCCAACTTGGAAACAATTCTTTCAAAGTTGTTGTTGTTAAGCCCCTTGGTTAGTAAATCTGCAAGGTTGCCTTAAGAAGACATACGGAGTGCAAATTAGACCACTATTTAAATTTGCTTAGATGAAGTGTATGTCAACTTCAATATGTTTGGTTCTATCATGTTGCACCTGATTGTGGGCTATGTTAATAGCAGATTTATTATCACAACCATGGTTGTCAAACTCGCGAGTAGCCTCGTAAGAGTTTACGGGTCTAGAAGGCAAAAACAGGTGGAATCATAGACTCGTGAGTCTATGACGAGTTTATGAGTCCATGAGTTTTTTTTGAAAAAACAATTTTTTTTTGAAAATGAAAAACCAAAATAGCTCAAACTAAACAAAATTTGAAAGGAAAAAAAAAACTAGAAAAGTGCAATATCCTGTAGTTGATCCGACACAGTCAGAGAGCATTTTCAAGTCACATTGTCATTGTTAAAAAGAACAATGAGACATGGAGGATGTGCGTGGATTATCAAGCATTGAACAAGGTAACGATACCGGATAGATTCAACTATCCCTATCATAGATGAATTGCTTGATGAATTGAATGGGATAAATTATTTGACTAAGTTAGACCTTAAATCTGGCTATCAAGTATCATCAAGTGAGAGTGAACCCAAGGATATCCCAAAAACAGTGTTTCCCACTCACGAGGGGTATTACGAATTTTTAGTAATGCCCTTTGGACTTATGACCGCGCCATCGACAATACAAGTGTTGATGAATGTCTCACTTTGCCACGGTGTTGGAAATACTTGAACATAACGAGTTGGTAGCTGCTAGCTAATTACAAGAAGTGCCAATTTGGGCAGCGGTCTGAGGATTATTTGAGACACATGATTTCGGAGGTGGGGATTGCTGTGGACCATAGCAAGTTCAGTAGTGTGTTGAATTGGCCGGTACCCAAAAAATGTTAAAGGAGTGAGGGGAGTCTTGGGGTTGACAGGGTACTATCGCAAGTTCATCAAAGATTATTATGGCAAGATAGCCAAACCTTTGACAAAACTCGCCAAGAAGGAGGGGTTTCACTGGACTCTGCTGCTAAACAAGTGTTTGAGGTTTTGAAGGAAAAGGTCACTACTGCCCCAGTTTTAGGTTTTCCCGACTTTAATAAAGAATTTCTCATTGAATGTGACGCATCGGGAGTGAGGCTGGGAGCAGTATTAGTGCCAGATAGGAGGCCTTTGGCGTACTTCAGCAAGGCGTTGAGACCTAGAAATTTGTCAAAATCTGCATATGAAAAGGAATTGATGGCAGTGGTTCTTGCAATTCAGCATTGGCGCCCTTATCTGTTGGGACGACACTTCAAAGTATCCACTAATCAGAAAAGTTTACGAAAGATATGACAACAACGCATTACCACAGGAGACCAGCAAAATTGGGTGGCTAAGTTGCTTGGGTACAGTTTTTATATTGTGTAAAAACCTGGCCATGATAACCGTGGGGCAGATTCGCTATCCAGAATTAATGAAACAGCAGAGTTACAGACTATAGCTTCATTCCCTTGATGGGAGGAAGGAGGGGAGTTGATGGAGGAAGTTCAAAATTATCCTATTCTGATTAAGATAATAGAGGAGGTAAAAGCGGATGCAGCAAAACGTCTTGGGTTTGGGTATCAGCAAGGTATGCTTTATTGTGAAGGAAGGCTGGTCATCTCTGCTCAATCCAGTATAATTCCTAAGTTGTTACAGGAACTTCATTTGTCACCAATGAGAGGGCATTCTGGGTTCTACAGAACATATAGGCGTATGGCTACAAATGTGTATTGGATAGGGATGAAAGGAAGGATTCAAGAGTTTGTGCGGAGCTGTGATGTTTGTCAGCAACAGCTGTATGTGGCTGCATCACCAGGAGGGCTGTTGCAGCCGCTGACTATACTAGAAATGGTATGGGAAGAAGTGTCGATGGATTTTATAACTGAATTGCCCAAGTCTAAAGGATACGAGGTGATGTTTGTGGTGGTGTACGGGCTGTCAAAATATAGTCACTTCATGCCCCTCAAACATCCCTATATGGCGAAGACAGTAGCACAAGTGTTTGCAAAGGAAATCATATGTCTTCACGGGTTACCAGCAGCTATAGTAAGTGATAGAGAACTGGGTGTTTGTGAGAAACTTCTGGAAAGAATCATTTCGTATGCAAGGAACGCAGCTCAAGATGAGTTCTGCCTACCATCTGGAGTCGGATGGGCAGACGGAGATAGTAAATAAGTGTGCCAAGACTTATTTGAGATGCTTCATTTCTGATCTATCAAAGACATGGTCCCATTGGCTGCCAGTGCCATGGACAGAATACTGATTCAACACCACCTTTCATGCATCCACTGTTAGAACCCCTTTTGAGGAAGGGTGTGGCAGAAAACCACCGGTGATCACACGTTTGATGTGAGGAGAGACTAAGGTGGCAGCGGTACAGCTGGAATTATTGGAGAGGGATGAAGAACTGAGGCAATTGAAGCTTCACTTGCAGAAATCTCAGAGCCATATGAAGACACATGCGGATACTCATCGCACAGAGCGTAACTTTGAAGTAGCAGATTGGGTGTTTCTCAAGTTACGTCCCCACCAACAGAAAACAGTGGCTTCATGTATCAGTGGCAAACTAGCAGCACGTTACTATTGGCCTTGTCAGATTCTAGAAAGGGTGTGAGCAGTAGCCTATAAGCTCAAGTTTCCTGATGGAGCTAAAGTACATACGGTGTTTCACGTTTCACTTCTTAAAAAAGTTGTGGGGAGTTACCAGGTTGTGGAGAAGCTCCCAGATCATTTAGAATTGGACTTTCCAGAGCTGTTTGAAGTTTGAACCAGAAGTGGTGTTGGCAACAAGTGTGGTGAGACACGGGACAGAGGGTGTAAGTCAGGTTTTGGTACACTGGCAAGGCAAAGGTCCTGAGGAAGCTACCTGGGAAGACACGGTGACCATCAGAAATCAGTTTCCCCACCTCAACCTTGGGGACAAGGTTGAAGTCCCAGAAGGAGGTATTGTTGGGTCCACTGCTAATGATGTTGGACCAGTGAGTCAACCTATCACTAGGCGGGTTTACACCCGTAGAGTGAAGAGTACAGCCCTGCTGCGCTGGCAGCTGACAGAGAGAATATCTGGTAACTGTATTCTGTTAGCAGAGTTCCTTAAGAAGGGGGATTGGGGTGAGAATTGGGCATCCAGTGTAATAATCAATTGAGTAGAATAGAGAGCTTTTAGCTATCTGTAAGGGCTTTCCCTGTGGCTATTGAGAATCTCTCAATTGTAATTGTCCATTATCATCAATAATACAAAACTCTTTCTCTATTTTCATTTGTTATTTTGTTATTAATCTTCAGTTCCTAACAATTTCATATGTTAATGTAAAAATATGTGAACCCTGTAAATTATGTGTCTATAATGAGATCACACACCTTATTTATAACGATTTTAGAATAAATGCATTGAATGCTTAATGAGAAGCACTAGCCTAGGAAGTTGTACACTCTAGAATAACAATCAATGTAGGAAGTTATACAATTAAAGGAATATCTAAAGATTCTTAATTTTAACAATTACAGACATAATTTAGCTTGTATTAAGTTATTTGACATTACATAAATATGTAATTATGCATATTAGTAAAACTGAATGAACCGATCAAATCCACACCGAACTTAATTGAATTGGATCATATTAGATTCTTTTGAGGAAACAATCTAAACAGAACCACATACTACTTAAAACATTGGATCAAAAGGCTTTTTCACCTCAATTGGACTGCGAACACCCATATACCAAAGCATGACGTGATAAAATTATAGAGAAACTTTCTCATACTTAGTGTACACGTTAAATTATCAAAGATTTCTCATATCACACAGAAAACACAACTATTTAGTATGGTGCTACCTCAGGTTGAGTACACGCAAGAGTTGCAAGGACTCTCCAATTCCAACATGTGACTCACGTAAATCACTTGGTTGTCCCCTGTTAAAGTGAGAAAGGCATCCCGATATCTTGAATAGTATGCATGCAATTTATGTTAGCTTACAATGATAATAAGTCCGAACACAGAAGATTTTGTAGATGATAAACTTACTTCATTCTCAGAAAGGTCAAGGACAGATATGCATGAGGAAACACTGAGAAGAGTCACAAAAAGAGCTTTTGCAAAATTCCGTCCAAGGCGACTGCCACATAGTTTTAACGAGCACATGGACCTAGCAGCAATATCAGCATGAAAGAAGGTAAATACTTAACAACAGACAGAAAAGCTATGATCTAGTCATACAAACACACAATAAAATGAGGAACAGAGTAGGGGATTAACTTCAGTACTAGATCTAATACATTATCATAAGATGAATGCTTCTCAAGTTTGTCAATTTCTTCAATATCCGAAATCGATGTCATCATCATAATATTATCATTCAAATAGACGCAATGTATATGAACATAATCACCCTACTCTACCACCCATAGCTAGCCAAATAAAACAAAAACTGGAGAAACAACTGTACCCTGGATTTCCAGAGAAATAGCAAATGCATCAGCCATTATTCATTTATATTAAGATCATCATACTAAGACTTGAAATAGTGATCACTCAGAGAACATATCAAACTTTGATAAAATAACAAATAGGAATAGCGCATAAAAAAGAGTGTGAAGAAGTTTGCGAATAAACAAAAAAAAAAAAAAATCAGTTTACATTCATGTACCTTGCTGAAGACAAGAGTGATTGAAGCCCAGTAGGTAAAGAACCAGTGCATGGTCCGAAACTTGAGGAGACGATTGAGAGGTGTTGGAGCCCGTGTTTTTGGAGTGCATATTTATGTACGCTCTTTCTGACGACAGAATCAAGTAGTGTATTAAGAAAATTTGCGTAGAGTGTGCAGTGAATAAACTCCAGCGACGTTAATGTCCTGCTATGTTGCGTGATCAGTCTGCTTAATCCATTAACCTGTGAAACAGTGAATACAAATGAAATCATCAAGTCATAAAGAGGCAGTCCATAGTTTACAGTAGGAAAAAAATATTGATATAGTAAATCATATGTAGAAAGTAAAACGATCTATCTACACTCCAATCTATAAGGTGCTTCGCGAGATTGTGAAACTCAAACACTCCTCTTTGGCATTTGCTAAAATGTGATGATCTGTTAGGGGTTAGATTGCTTTGTTTTTCTTAAATGCTCATCATCAAAAAAAAAATATATATGCCTTATGGTTTATGTTAATGAAATTGTGATTATGTGTGATGAGCATAGAAGTGTTTGATATTGATTTTTCATGTTCCAAAACAAGACAGTATTATTAATTAGGGTTATGTTTGGAAGGAAAAAAAAATGCTTATATTTAGCGACATTTTTTTTCTGAAAGAGTGCTTATTACTAGGGACTGAGGGAGCATAGATAATACATATCTATCGGAGAAAGAGAGCTCACTTGTTCCACAGATCGGATACATCTTACCACCATACTCTGCAGCTTGCATTCTCTCAATAAACGCTGCAAGTCAAAATCAGGGTATATGATGAATATATGTTACGTGGTTTTAAAGCATTAAAAAGTTGAAGCATATGAAAAAATCATATAATGCATGTCTTGAATTGTACGATAAATATAATAAACTGTGGAAATCGCAGATAGATTCAAGGGAACCCCCCACCCCTCCCATTTTATTGACTGTTCAAAATGCATAATGCATGAATACCAGTTGGTTCTCAACATTCAAAATATATTTTGGAGACCATTTCTCTAAAAGAAAATTATTATAATGAATTGGTGCAATCAAATTATGAACACAAAAGTTGCAAAATACTTTGACAATTTCAAACAAAATTGGTTTCTACCAATGAATGCATGGAGGTAGTATGGCGATTCACATTCACCGTGATTCCGACACACGTATGACGCGGACTTGATTCGCGTCATACACGCATCCACCGTATCCAACAAAAAAAACGTAAGAGGGTGGGACACGGATGCGACACTGTGGTGCTCGTCAAATAGGACACGGCCTAACACAAAAAACCCAAAAATAAAAAAAGGAAGAACGGAAACTAGGTTAATTAACTCGTGTCTCCATATCTTCTACATTACATTAGCCACTTACCTCACTCTAAATCTGTCATCGCCGTCGTGACCTCCGACCAAACTTGTCCTGCACTGCCGTCTACTTCCTTTCTTCTATCCATGGCGTCGTTGAATTTCCCAGTTCCAGGTATGTCCGCTTTCTTTGTTTCTAAATTCTTCTTGAATTTTATCCTTTGTCCCTGCTTTGTTTTGCTTCCTTTCTAACAACAAAGGAAGCAGGACAAAGTAGACGGAGGATAAAATTTAAGCAGAATTCAGAAACAAACAAAACAAAAGGAAGCAGACATACATGGAACAGGGAAATTCAACGACCCCATGGATAGAAAAAAAGGAAGCAGACGGTGGCACAGAATATGTCTGGTTGGAGGTCATGGCGGCGATAATAGATTTAAAGTGGTGTGTGTGGCATTTATACTATAGAAGATGTGGAGACGCGAGCTAATTTAACCTAGTTTTCATTATTTCTTTTTCTTTTTTTTGGGTTTTTTGTGTTGGGCCGTGTCCTGTTTGACGAGCACCGCAGTGTCGCGTCCGTGTCCCACTCTTGTACTTTTTTTTGTTGGATACAGCAGATGTGCGTCGGACGCGAATCAAGTCGGTCGTGTTGGTTTTTGCTGGATACAGATGATGCGCATCAGACACAAATCAAGTCGGTGTCGTACGCGTGTTGGTGTCGGAACCGTGTCGGACATGGTGGCACGCCATAAGACTGCCGCATCTGTGCTTCACTGTAGAGAAGGAAAATAGTGAGTGCAGGTTTCACTGAATGATTAGGTAAAAGGGGAACTCGCTAATAGTGAGTGAAGATTACATCAAAGTGAGAACTACACAATAATTTCCATACCTAACTCCAACAGATTAAGTTACCAACTAACAGAAACAGTGCATGCACACTGCTTCTGTATGCTACTCTACCAAGCTGATTGTATTCAGTTGTAATTCTGCACTCACAATATAATGAGAACTCTCTCTCTCTCTCTCTCTCAACGTTACAAATCAAAATTTTCAAAGTAGCAGATATTATGGACAGAAAGTTATTGTATATAACAAGTAGCTGTCAGTGCTTTCCTTAAGGTTATGAAAACTACAGATGCATTTAACAAGATGACAATATGATGAAAGTGATTCCAAAAAGATTAACTAAATAATGCGGAGTAATCAAGGAGTGTTTCATGATATTGTAGATAGCACACAACTTACAGTAGTTTCTGCAGAGCACAGAATATTCTGCAGTCTCAGACAACTGCATCAAGACAAATTGATAAAAGAAGTGAAAAAAATAATCAAGACAAAACGCAATGATCACATTTCGATACAATTTGGCAAGCCAATGATTTGTATTATGTGATGGATTGTAAATGGCTTAGAATCTTATGATACATGCATGAGTGATCATTATTAGAGTATTAGTGTATTAGACTTAAGTATAGTTACATCAGACTTAGTCTATTGTAATTAGAGACTTAAGAATATCTTAAGTATATCTCTGTACTCTATAAATACTGTATGAACCCTTCAGATCTGAACAATATACAACACTTTCTGATTTCACTTTCTCTCTCATCTAACTGCTTTCTCTCTCTTCTAACTAACTCTCAAGTTCTCACAAACTCTCATCAATGGAGTTTCACTTCTATCATGGTATCTAGAGCTTTTTGAACCGATCCATGGCGCCTACGGTAGAAACGTCATCCTCCGGTTCCGATCAACACCGCGCCACCTCCGATGCTCACCGCGTTACTGCGGCGGCGGCGAAAACCTTCATGCAGGTCGTTTCGGTGAAATTAGACGATACAAACTACTTGCAATGGAAACAACAAGTGGAAGGAGTTCTTCGCGGCACAAAAATGGTGAAAATAGTTGTTTCGCCGCAGATTCCTCCTGTTTTTCTCTCCGACGCCGATCGCACCGCCGATAAGGAGAATCCGGCGTATACTGATTGGGAAGAACAAGATTCTCTCCTATGTACCTGGATTTTATCAACTATTTCGCCTTCTCTTCTCTCGCGCTTCGTTCATCTTCGCCATTCTTGGCAGGTTTGGGATGAAATCCATACCTATTGCTTCACGCAGATGCGAACGCGTTCGCGACAATTGCGTTCAGAGCTTCGTTCTATCTCCAAAGGATCGCGCAAAATATCTGAGTTTATTTCTCGTGTTCGTGAACTTTCTGAAGCTCTCATGTCCATAGGAGATCCTGTTTCTCACCGTGATCTTATTGAAATTGTGCTAGAAGCTCTTCCTGAAGAATTCAATGCTACAGTAGCTTCTGTTAATAGCAAATCTGAGATTGTTTCCCTTGATGATCTTGAGTCTCAACTTCTTACTCAAGAAGCTCGCAATGAGAAGTTCAAAAAGGCTGCTGTTACTGAACCTGCCTCTATCAACCTCACTCAGAATGTTGATGCTGATTCTGATTCTCAGCTTCAGGCACAGAATTCTGGATTTTCTGACGGTAATTTCACTCCCACCACTCAATATAACAACAATAATCAATTGTCTGGGGGTTATTCTGGTGGTAGAGGTTCATCACGTGGTAGAGGATTTGGAGGGGGCAGGTTTAGAGGCAGAGGTGGTAGAGGAAACAACTTTGGGCGCTCTAATGTACAGTGTCAGATATGCTATAAATTTGGACATGATGCTAGTTACTGTCACTACAGGCTTCAGCCTCAGTATGATGCTTATGGTTCTGGTTATGGTTATGGTGCACCTGGAGGATATGGTTATGGTGCACCTTCCAATGTCTGGATGCAGCCACGGGCACCTACTTCTGGAGGACCCTTTAGACCTCAATTTCCTGCTTTCCCTCAATCTCATGGTGGACAAAGACCTCAAGTCCCTCAAGCCCTCCTTACTGGACATTCAGCTGAATCTGTTCACTCCAATGCCACTGGCTTCAATCCTGTTTGGTACCCTGATTCTGGAGCTACACATCATGTGACTCCTGATGCTGCAAATCTAATGGATGCTGTATCCCTTTCCGGTTCTGATCAGGTTCACCTTGGTAATGGACAAGGTTTGCCTATAACTTCAGTTGGTTCAATGAGTTTTCACTCTTCCTTTCAACCTCATACCACTTTAAAACTGAACAATTTACTGCTTGTTCCCTCTATAACCAAAAACTTAGTTAGTGTCAGTCAGTTTGCAAAAGATAATAATGTCTTCTTTGAGTTTCATGCTAATGAATGCTTTGTTAAATGTCAGGTTTCTTCTAGAATCCTTCTAAAAGGCTCTCTTGGGAGTGATGGTCTTTATCAGTTTCATCCTTATGCTTCTTCTCAGCCTCCTGTGTCAAATTCTGCTGCTACTTTAGCTTATAGCATCAATAAAAACTGTCCTCCTACAAGACATAGAACTAGCGCACAGTCTGATACTTATCAATGTAATAATGTTGCTTACTCTGCAACTGATAGGAAGAACAATTCTAATTCATCTTTGTACAGCCTATGGCATAGTAGGTTAGGTCATCCACACTATGATGTACTCAAAAGTGTTATGCAACTCTGTAATGTTCCTACACCTAATAAAAGTTTTACTGAATTTTGTTCTTCCTGCTGTCTTGGTAAAACTCACAGATTACCTTCAGCTTCCTCTACTGCTGTTTATGCTACACCTCTTGAATTAATATTCTGTGATTTATGGGGTCCTGCTCCTATTGAGTCTTCTTGTGGTTATTCCTATTTTCTTACTATTGTTGATGCTTACTCACGTTTTACTTGGATTTATCCTCTAAAACTGAAGTCTCATACTCTTACTACCTTTCAAACCTTCAAAACTATGGTTGAACTACAATTAAATCACAAAATCAAAGCTGTTCAGTCTGATGGTGGTGGTGAATTTCGTCCTTTTACCAAGTTTCTCAATGAACATGGAATTATACACAGATTAACCTGTCCACACACACATCACCAAAATGGGTCAGTTGAAAGGAAACATAGGCACATTGTTGAAACTGGCCTCACCCTTCTGGCTCATGCTAAGATGCCTCTCTCCTTTTGGGACCATGCCTTTCTCACAGCTACCTATCTTATAAATAGAATGCCCACACCTACACTAAACCATAAAAGTCCCTTCTTCATGCTTTACTTACAATTTCCAGATTACAAATTTTTGAAGTGTTTTGGATGTTCATGCTTTCCTTTTTTAAGACCTTACAACACACAAAAATTGGACTTCCACTCCAAAGAGTGCATCTTCCTAGGTTATTCTCCATCACACAAAGGGTACAAATGTCTTGATCTCACTGGCAAAATTTTCATCTCTAAAGATGTTGTGTTCAATGAACACAGATTTCCATACAAAGAGCTATTTCCTACTCAATCTTGTATCTCTGAGTTAAACAATTCACCTGTCCTCTCCACATTCCTTCCCACACCTGCCACTACTATTAGCTCTTCTCCTTCAAGTTACTGTCCTAGCTCCATTTCACACTCCTCTCCTATCCTTCCTACTAACCCAGCTACGTCTACTACTTCACCACCACCTCAGCATAACACTTCTCCCTCACCTGTTGGTTCATCTTTCTCCCCAAATTTCAGTGGTACCAGTCACTTCAGGTCTGCTGTTGTTTTTAACCCCACTCCTATTACTATTGTCTCACCTTCTGATGCTGACACTACACCTTCACTTGAGTCTAGTTCCATCCATTCCTCTCCTTCTCCTGAGTCCAGCCCCCCTGTTGCTGCTCCTCACCGTATACATCCTCAAAATACCCATTCTATGGCAACTAGGGGAAAGAGAGGTGTTGTTCAACCCAGGTTACAACCTAGACTTTTGTTAACTCAATTTGAACCAACAGGTTATAAGCAGGCTCTCAAGGATCCCCAGTGGTATCATGCCATGCAAGTTGAGTATGATGCTCTTCAACATAATCAAACTTGGACACTTGTTCCTTTACCTCCTAATAGAGAAGCTATCGGGTGCAAATGGGTCTTTAGGCTCAAAGAAAATCCTGATGGCACCATCAATAAATACAAGGCCAGATTGGTGGCCAAGGGGTTCCATCAGAAGGCAGGATTTGACTATACAGAAACCTTTTCTCCAGTTGTGAAACCGGTTACTGTGAGAATTATTCTTACACTGGCTGTCACCAATCAGTGGTCTCTACAGCAGTTGGATATCAACAATGCCTTCCTTAATGGCTACCTCACTGAGGAGGTGTACATGGTTCAGCCTCCTGGGTTTGAACAAACTGACCCTTCACTTGTTTGTAAATTGAATAAGGCTTTGTATGGGCTCAAACAAGCACCAAGAGCTTGGTTTGATAGGTTAAAAACTGCCTTGATTAAACTGGGTTTCCAATCTAGCAAGTGTGATCCTTCTCTCTTCACACTTCATGCACACAATCAATGTACATTCATCCTAGTATATGTTGATGATATCATCATTACTGGAAGTTCTGACAGTTTAATTAAGCAACTAGTTCAACAATTAAACTCTGAATTTTCCCTCAAGGATCTTGGTAAGCTAGACTACTTTCTTGGTATAGAGGTTCACCATTCAAATTCAGGCTCATTGCTACTATCTCAAACTAAATATATCAGAGATCTCCTCACCAAAGCAAATATGGAAAAGGCCAACAGTATGGCATCGCCTATGGCCTCAAGCACCAAACTCTCAAAATTTGGTTCCAATCAGGTTGCTGATCCTACATTCTTCAGATCCATAGTTGGGGGACTGCAATATGTCACCATCACAAGACCAGAAATCTCCTATTCAGTAAATAAAGTGTGTCAATTTCTGTCTGCTCCTCTTGACGATCATTGGAAAGCTGTAAAAAGAATACTTAGATATCTTCAAGGCACTTTGAATCATGGATTGCTCATCAAAGCTGCTCCACTTCATGCTCCTCTTGCTCTTACTGGCTTTTGTGATGCTGACTGGGCTTCTGATCCTGATGATAGAAGAAGTACTTCAGGAGCTTGCATCTATTTGGGCCCAAATCTGGTCTCTTGGTGGGCAAAGAAACAAACATTGGTAGCTAGGTCCAGTGCTGAAGCAGAATACAGGAGTCTTGCTCAAGCCTCTGCTGAGATACTTTGGATGCAGTCACTTCTTCATGAGCTTAAAGTTCCAACTAAAGTTCCTCAGATTTACTGTGATAATCTTAGTGCTGTATCTCTGGCTCATAATCCTGTGCTTCACTCTAGAACAAAGCACATGGAACTGGATATCTTTTTTGTTAGAGAGAAGGTTATGAACAAGAGCCTTCTGGTGTCTCATGTTCCTGCTCATGATCAATGGGCAGACATCCTTACCAAACCTTTGTCCACAGCAAGGTTTCTGCACCTCAGAGACAAACTCAGGGTTGGAGACACCCTCAGTTTGAAGGGGGAATATTAGAGTATTAGTGTATTAGACTTAAGTATAGTTACATCAGACTTAGTCTATTGTAATTAGAGACTTAAGAATATCTTAAGTATATCTCTGTACTCTATAAATACTGTATGAACCCTTCAGATCTGAACAATATACAACACTTTCTGATTTCACTTTCTCTCTCTTCTAACTAACTCTCAAGTTCTCACAAACTCTCATCAATGGAGTTTCACTTCTATCAATCATAATTCGATGCAGTTGGGCAAGCCAATGATTCGTATCATGTGATGGATTGGGAATGATACATGCATCAATAGTGCGACTCTGTCAACGACAAGAATCAATAAGCTCCGATTAAAATGAAGAAAAAAAAACAAGAAGAGTGTTATTTTATGATGCACCTAATGCTCCTTTGCCTCTCACGTGAGGGGGCATGTTCTATATTAACCTTGGATTTGGATTGTAATTGGATGGATTCAAACAATCCATTTACAACCCAATAAAAGTCAGTTCAAAATATCTAATCAATCCACTGAAATATAAAACCATCCATTACAATATTATTAATCCATTTATTAAATTATATAAAACAAATCTGTCAAAAAAATAAATTATTATTTAAATTTTTTATTAATAATTTTAATTATAATACATGGAAGTGGCGGTGGTAGCAGCTGTGGCTGACTGGGGCCAAAAGTGGCAACCAACGGCCTGCCTGATGATAATTACCTTTGATTTATTATTTTTTTGGTCAGGTAGCCTAGTGGCTAGAATTCACCTTATGAGGTGAATAAGTGGGGTGTCCGGGGTTCGAACCCCGGCCCCTGCATATAATAATGCATTGTCCTACCAACTGAGCTATGCTATATAAAGGCTATCAAAACTGATCGTTTTCATATAAATTATAATAGAAGATAACCATTTAACATGTTACCTCACATGGCTTCCAAATTGTAGGCAATGATAAGAGAGTTTTGAATATTTATTGTATTCATGCTCTTCAAGTCTCACAAAACCAATATGGCTCAGTATCCCCGCTGAAAAAAAGAGTACGAAAGGGAAGAAAATTCAATAATTATCAATTGACAAAATAAAACAGAGTGAAGTGGGTTGTGCACCACACAGAAAAGATTATTTAAGCACAAAGTTTAAGGCATCTTAAGTATACAGACTGTGAATGTGATTGATGTCAAAGCAAACTCTTGGCAACTAAATTTTTTCCTTCTCAAAAGCTTAGAAGCTTTATACTCACGTAGGAGATATCACAGTCACAGAAAATACTTAAAGAATAAAATGGCACTTCAATAGTTTTTCCAAAAGGATAATCAATCAATTGAACAAACTTTGAATCATCTATATTGCTCATTAATTCTTTGTCATCAGCCAAAGGCGTTCAACGTGTCAAAGTCTTAAAAACTATCTATATCCTTAAAAGTGAAAAGCAACATGTTACAATCACATTTCTTCTTTAACTAAAAGAACACTAGCAACATTCTTGTATGAGGAACAAAATCGACTTATTCCATAACCACTTTAAAAAGTGAACATACTTTCTGGAGCTATAGGCCTGATAGGAACCAATGTTTTATTAGATGAAAATAGGAAAAATTCCCTTGTTTTCCAAAAGTGAACATACTTTTTCCTATTCTAGAGCTATAAGCCTGATACAGATATGATAGGAACTAGTACTAGAAGAAAATAGGAAAAATTGCCTTGACTACAGAACTACAAAACTGCAGAACTTTGAGAGTCTGCAAACCTCACAGATGCCCACAGACCACAAGCCTCTTAAATGGCAAGATTCTCTCCTCCTCTCAACCCTTCTCATGACCCACATCTCTAACAATTTCTAACTGAGTCAAATTTCCTCAATTAACATAAACATATCAAAGGCAACTTCGCATTGAAAATTTCATTACAGAGAAAGCAACTTAGCATAGTACCTGAAATATTTATGTCAGCAAGACGTCCTTTAAAAGGTGAGATTAGTGCTATCTCTGCTGCTTCATCCAGACAGCTGTTAGTTCAAGTAGATTATACAAAAATTTAAATTTTGAGAGAAACCAATATCAATTGATAAACAAAATATAATGCTTTATGGTGTAAATACTTTTGCAAATGGGCTTCCCAATATGCTTTCTGCCAGTCGATTGGTTGAATCTGATTAATGAGATCAGGCCACCGCAACTCAAACAACTTCTGCCAGGCTGTATTTAGATTCCAATCCCTGTAATAACAAGATTCCATTCACAAATTCATAATCAACAAGGATGACACTAGAATGCAATTGCACAAACCAGATGAGTATAAAATTCTCCTCAACCTGGAACGTTTTCTCTTGTTGTTCGTTGAGTCATCACGCGAAAAATCTTCCTCATTTACATCCTGAAATGGCCTGTACCAATAATAACTATTCAGACGCTGAAATTTATGATGTACGCGAGTGTTTTGGGATGTGCTAGTGTAGTTGTTTGGTGTGTCTTTTCACTATGATTGTTACAGTGTGTTTGGGGTTTAGGCTATATAATCATTGTTAGTTAGCAGAACACCGTACTGTTCTATTATTGAAATTGTTGTATCAATTATCAGAAACTAAAGTCAGTGTTGAATGGAGAATGTTACGCTTTTTAACTTTCTCTTGTGCCAAAAATAACACAACAATGACCCAACCAAAGACATCAAAAGAACGTAGAGATGACATCAGCAGCTAACAAAGCACTGAACCACTATTACCCGATCTACTGAGAAACTCTCCTACTATCGACACAACAATAAATCGTGCCATGAATAAGAACCTTGGCCTCAAAATTGTAAACATCGGTCAAAATAGTCCCTCGTTTTTTCAAATTGGCCAATACATTCCCTGAAATTGTAAAATGACATTCAAAATGGCCCCTATGTTAATTTTTTCCGTTGGAGGCTATGGCTTGGCACATTAACTGGACGTGTCACGTTGCATGTTGATTCCAAATAAATGCCACTTCACTAGGGATTTGATTGCCTATGAAATTTAGATCAACTCATGCACAAAACTGTCAGTAATTGCAATTGTGCAGGGACAATCACTGACAAAGTTAGTCATTAAGAGACCTATACTTCATAGACAAATTAGCATCTAGTGTGGTTAAATTGATGTGAAATCAACTTGGAGGGACCACGTATTCAACTAATGTGTAAAAATATAGACTCAAACAATTAAAGTTATCAGAGTGATTATTTTAACTAACATCTTACAATTTCAATGATGTATTTGCCAATTCGCAAAAATTAGGGATTATTTTCACCGATGATCACAATTTCGATGACCAGTTTGCATATTCAATCACTAAATAGTATAAAACAGAAGAATATGACAGCTAGTACACAAAACACACAAAAAATCACCAATCAACATGAATCCCAAACTTAGCCCTAAAATCGTAAAGATCAAACAACTTGGTGCGTGAAATTAACAAAATTCCAAAAAAAGAGAAAAAACTAAAATTGAAAATTTCATATCACAACAGTCCAGATTGATTAATAAAGGGCTAATACTATATGATTAAAAAAAAATCACAAACACAAAAAAAAAAAAAAAACACCGAGCAACATGATCGCCAATTTAGCCCTAAAATCGTAAAGATCAAAAACTTGCTGCATGAGATTAACAAATTCCAAAAACAAAATATCTAAAAATGAAAATAACATATATCACATTAGTCATCATTGATCAATGAAGGAATAATATCATATGATTAAAAAAAAATCAATTTCAGTGAAAATCATGAAATTGATTGATCTACAATTCATAACAAACTTATCAGTGATTCATTCTTAAATCTTAACTTCCAGATAATAGTTCAGATAAACAATAATAATCAACAAAAATGGAGTTGATTAACAAAACGTACATGTGAAGGTTGAAATGATACAATGCATGAGGAGGTAAACGTGAAATCAAATCATCAAGCAAATGTGATGGAAGTTCATATATAACTGGAATAATAGCAATAACTTCATCTTCCCCTGAAACAGTTTCAAAACTTTAGGTTATAATTTCTCATAAACATTGCAATATTCAATCAATATAGATGGAGAACGAAAATTGTATACCGAAGAGGAGTTGGTTAGCGAGATGATCGATACAGAGAGAAATCAGCGAAGAAGGCGGAGCTTCCTCCACCATTGTATCTGACCGGAATTGTGTTTTTGGTGAAAATGCGAAGAAGAAACACGCACGAGAGAATTTATAGAATAGAGTCGTAAGTAATGACTTGTTGTAATTGTAACACTAGATACTCTCACTGTGTCGGGTTACTGCAGTTCATGATTACTCTTTTTCTTCGGGTCCGGTTCGGTTATTTTTCTCTACATTTGGATTTTGTAAGAATCTTATTTGAGTATTGCTCTTTACGCAACCGTTTTTACTCATTCCCAATTGAAAAGACCAAAATGCCCCTGTATAAGTTAACTCCCACCGCATAAATTAACTCATGTTGGTGCAAATTTCAGCATAAGTTAACTCACGCTAGTGTAAAACCCTAGCATGAGTTAACTCATGCTGAGATTTGCACTAGCGTGAGATAACTTATGTTGCGGGAGTTAACATGCACAGGGGTATTTTGGTCAGTTCAGTTGGGAATAAGCGAAAACGTTTGGATAAAGAGCAAAATTCATCTTATTTTGACATCAAAACTTTCCTAAAAACACAAGTAAATAATCAAATTACCCCAGCGGTAGTTAACTATTATTGGCAAATCTGACAGCAGTTAACTACTGCTGACTCATCTGCACTTAAATTCAGTTCATCAATTGTGATTTTGTGCGTTTCAATCGAAAAAATTAAAAAAATCGACACTTATTCGGAATGATACAGAAATTTGAACATCATCTACTGTATTTTTATAGAGGTGTCTGTAAAGTTTCGTAGCATTCAGACTAATTCTCGATTTATTTTGATTTTTCGACCGAACCGTGTAAAATCTCAATTTTTTCGAAGTGCGAGTCCGAAAATGTGACCTACATAATGATTTTTTCACGATTTTTTGCACTTATGTTTAGGATAAAAACGTACATCTCCCACAAAAAATTTGAATTTTTCGACAAGGGATGAATTAAATATGAATTTTTAACGCGTCTGAAACTCAAGACACCAAAACATCAACCTAGAAATTGAATTTTGAGTTGTTTTTTTGCAGACATGTTTATAAAAATATATATAGAGGATCTGCAAATTTACGTATTATTTCGACTAATCCTCAATTTATTTTAATTTTTTTACCGAAACACGTAAAATCGCAATATTTTTTCAACTGCGTGTCCGAAAAGTTATATAGAGGTTGATTCTTTTCATGATTTTTATACACATGTTAAGGACATAAAAAAACTTTTTCCACAAAAAATTAGAATTTTCCGACAACGAATGGATCAAATATGAATTTTTAATGCATTAATAACTCAAGAAGCCAAAACATCAAAATGTCGACATAGAAATTGAATTTTGAGCTGGTTTTTTGGAGACAACTCTATAAAAATACATATAGAGGGTCTGAAAGTTTCGTAAAATTTCGAATAAATTTCGATTTATTTTGATTTTTCGACCGAAACACGTAAAATCACAATTAATTCTCTTATAGAAACTGCGCTTATGTACCGTAAAGTCAGCTACAGTTAACTGCAGCTAGAGCCGGCGTGAACATTGAATTCACATTTCCTTAATGCAGCGACGTTTTTAAAAAATATTGAAATTAAGGCAACATCTACAAGAAACTTAAATGGCAACAACGCATGATGAAATAATGGCAATCAATCGATTATTACAAACAATGATGGATTTTCAATTAGTGACAAAGAAGGAGAAAGCTAGAAGAACAACAACAATACATGGGGGACGAAGGTATTGAACCAGCATCTTTATTGGCAAGTCCTAGCCCCTAAGCCTACCAAGAAATATGGATATTATAAGTTAAATATGAATTTTTAACGCATCTGAAACTCAAGACACCAAAACATCAACCTAGAAATTGAATTTTGAGTTGGTTTTTTGCAAACATGTTTATAAAAATATATATAGAGGATCTGCAAATTTACGTATTATTTCGACTAATCCTCAATTTATTTTGAATTTTTTACCGAAACACGTAAAATCGCAATATTTTTTCAACTGCGTGTCCGAAAAGTTATATAGAGGTTGATTCTTTTCATGATTTTTATACACATGTTAAGGACATAAAAAAACTTTTTCCACAAAAAATTAGAATTTTCCGACAACGAATGGATCAAATATGAATTTTTAATGCGTTAATAACTCAAGAAACCAAAACATCAAAATGTCGACATAGAAATTGAATTTTGAGCTGGTTTTTTGGAGACAACTCTATAAAAATACATATAGAGGGTCTGAAAGTTTCATAAAATTTCGAATAAATTTCGATTTATTTTGATTTTTCGACCGAAACACGTAAAATCACAATTAATTCTCTTATAGAAACTGCGCTTATGTACCGTAAAGTCAGCTACAGTTAACTGCAGCTAGAGCCGGCATGAACATTGAATTCACATTTCCTTATTGCAGCGACGTTTTTAAAAAATATTGAAATTAAGGCAACATCTACAAGAAACTTAAATGGCAACAACGCAGGATGAAATAATGGCAATCAATCGATTATTACAAACAATGATGAATTTTCAATTAGTGACAAAGAAGGAGAAAGCTAGAAGAACAACAAGAATACATGGGGGACGAAGGTATTGAACCATCATCTTTATTGGCAAGTCCTAGCCCCTAAGCCTACCAAGAAATATGGATATCATAAGTTAAATATGAATTTTTAACGCGTCTGAAACTCAAGACACCAAAACATCAACCTAGAAATTGAATTTTGAGTTGTTTTTTTGCAGACATGTTTATAAAAATATATATAGAGGATCTGCAAATTTACGTATTATTTCGACTAATCCTCAATTTATTTTGAATTTTTTACCGAAACACGTAAAATCGCAATATTTTTTCAACTGCGTGTCCGAAAAGTTATATAGAGGTTGATTCTTTTCATGATTTTTATACACATGTTAAGGACATAAAAAAACTTTTTCCATAAAAAATTAGAATTTTCCGACAACGAATGGATCAAATATGAATTTTTAATGCGTTAATAACTCAAGAAACCAAAATACCAAAATGTCGACATAGAAATTGAATTTTGAGCTGGTTTTTTGGAGACAACTCTATAAAAATACATATAGAGGGTCTGAAAGTTTCGTAAAATTTCGAATAAATTTCAATTTATTTTGATTTTTCGATCGAAACACGTAAAAACACAATTAATTCTCTTCTAGAAACTGCGCTTATGTACCGTAAAGTCAGCTACAGTTAATTGCAGCTGGAGCCGGCGTGAACATTGAATTCACATTTCCTTATTACAGCGACGTTTTAAAAAAAATATTGAAATTAAGGCAACATCTACAAGAAACTTAAATGGCAACAACGCAGGATGAAATAATGGCAATCAATCGATTATTACAAACAATGATGAATTTTCAATTAGTGACAAAGAAGGAGAAAGCTAGAAGAACAACAACAATACATGGGGGACGAAGGTATTGAACCAGCATCTTTATTGGCAAGTCCTAGCCCCTAAGCCTACCAAGAAATATGGATATCATAAGTTGAAACTCTTGAGGTTTCGACCACCTACGATCAATTCATATCTTCATTTATTGTGTGTTATCTTTTGGATCCAAGTTCATGATCTATCAATCATTTGCATGGCAGACATTGTTGGACAATATTTAGAAAATAAAATTTGTAGGTGAATTTGTTGATTATAATCCTAAAAACAACATGAACGTCTGATAAGTTTTTATCCTCTTCAAAGCCCGCATAAAAGTTAAGGAGTCATTGAAGATTGGTGGTAACGTTAGGAAATAATGCAGTGGTTTGCATTATGGAAGATTTAGGTCTAGGAGACTTGGTGCTTTCTAGTTCAAACGTGGTGGGCTTAGGCATTCTAATAAATTTTGGGTCATGTGTTTTTGAATATGACGGTAATGATGGTGTGAGGAACTGGTACTTTGATATCTAGACAGAGATCCACACAAGGTGCATGCAGGCAACGCATGAAACATATTGTTGAGGAAACAAACTCATATATGTTCGAGGCTTACGCATGATCCAATGGGACAACTAAAATGGTCCCATTAATGATGGAGCCATTAGTCGCACAACATTTAATTCGCATTCTCTCTTTCAAAAAAAATAAAATTAATTCGCATTCCTCTAATGTAATGATGTTTTCGAAAATATTTGAAATTAAGGCAACATGGACAATAAACTAAGTGGCGGCAATACAATAGTACGAAATAATGGCAATCAATCAGTTGTTACAAACAATTATGGATTTTCAATTGGTGACGTAATTGACGGTCATAATTTAATGACTCTTCATGAAGTGTAAAAAAACTTTCAAAATCCTCCAAAGCACATTAAAACACCCTCCAAAACACACTAGTTTTTCGAAATTTTATAATACAAGTAGGGTGCGTGAAAATGTTGGAGGGTGGGATAAGAAATTCTTCTGAAGAAAACCAACCAAATGTAAAGTGAAAACAAGGCCCAATACCTGTGGCTTGCTAGATGCCTCAGCATACACGCCACAATTTTGAGAATTTCTTAGTAGCCATCCTTAATATCTCCCAGACCCCCCAAAAATTTCTCTTTACCACTATTCTTTACATCCGAGAGTGTTATCTCCCAAACCATCTGGCACATATCTCCCAACCATCCGGAAGTTATCTACCGGAGGGTATAAAAAATAATAATACAGGAAAGGACTAGGAGCAACATAAAGAATATACATAAATGCTCAATTCTATTTCATAAAATAACAATTATTTGTTTCAAACTCTGAAATCACTAAGTACAATGATATATCTCAATCATCTAAGGTATGTAAGGTAACCCAACATATATGTATAGATATGGGTAAAAGGTGAATTTTGAGGAGTCTAAGGGATATCGAGAGAGTTAAAAAGAAATAATTTAAATTAATGTTCTTTTTAGAGAACTTAAATTGATGTTGTTACGTTCTTAGTAAAATTTAGTTAAAAAAAACGTTCTTAGTAAAAAATAACATAAATTGTCCACAAACCCTATCTTATTTGTAAAAATTCGAAATTGTTAAGTCAAACTTCGGTTTCTACATTTATATGTACGAGTTTTTAATTGCTATTGTCATTTTTTTTAACTATAAAATAAAAAGAGTAAATTACACTCCCCTCCCCTCAAAGATGCTTGAATTACACTCCCCTCCCCTCTTATGTTAAAATATACATTCCCCTCCCCTCTTATTCAAAACATATTAGAGAAAAATACATTTCCCTCCCCTAAGAAAAGCTTGAATTACATCCCCCTCCCCTCTTATGTTAAAATCTACACTTTACTCCCTCAATATATATTTTTTTATTTTTAATAATCTAGCAAAAAAATAATAATCTAATACACTTCGAAAATAACAGTATTGCAGGTCTATTTTAACATAATAAAAAATTGAATACATATTTTTTTGCTATTTTTTATTCACAATTTCATTAACATGTAGTTTTAAACCCTATTATAAAATATGAAACAAGCCAAAATAAAATTAAAATATGTGAAAAATTACTAACGACAATAAACCATGGTTATTTAAAAGTTAATTTTAAACTCTAAATTATAAAATCAATAGCAAAATATTTAAATTTAATTATCATTAACATTTAAATTATAAAGAAATTAATTAATTTTTCTTAAAGGGTGGTTTAAAATTAATATATATCATAAAAATATTTATTTATATTAAAATAGATTAAAGTGTAATGTATATTTAATTATCAAGGGAGGGGGTTGTAATTCAAGCATCTTATAAGGGAGGGGAGTGTAAATTTTATTTTTCAAGGGAGGAAATTTTATATTTTAACATAAGAGGGGAGAGGAGTGTATTTCAAGCATCTTTGAGGGGAGGGGAGTGTAATTTACTCAAATAAAAATTACATATCGATAAAAAATTACATAAATCTTTTAAATGAACAAACACTTTCCCCTTTTTTTTAAAAATTGAGATGTCTTTACCATCAATTTTTGATATATAAGTAATACAAATACACACTTTCTAAAAGTTAATAATATTAATTAAACGTTTATACATTTTTTTTAGTAAAATTATAGTAATAAATATCTCCATTTGTTGTTTAAAAAATGTTCTGACCAGTCAGAAGACCAATCTCACGCTGACACGTGATCTAACTTACACCGTATTTAAGGCTCCGCACTTGAAGGAGCACGCCAACTTTGATATGTCACATCGCAGACACTCTTTCTCAGTTTCATCACAGACTTTAGCGTTGGAGTGCCAATGTGCCTGCATACACCTTTCGTTTCACCGCGAAGAATTATCACCACCGTACCAAAAACCATTACCATCACACCGGAGCACTTTCAGCCACCATTGCCTCTCATCCATCCTCAATTTCTTGTATTCCAGTAAAACCAATACAGTAAATCCTTAAAATGGGAAGGAAAAAAAAAAAACTTTTTTCTTCTATCCTTATCCCTGAGAGAGAGCATGAGGCATCTTTCTATCTTTTCTTTGGTACAAGATTTTTATCTTTGTTTATTAATATAGAAAATGACAAGTGATAAAAGAAAAAAAATAAGTCCCTTTCAAGAATCAGCCTTACTCCTGCAATTTTAGGATCTCAAGGATGTACAAGCTGAAGTTAATTAATTATTCTCTATTGTAAACCTTATCTTCATGTAACATAGTCAAATAGAGCTGTCACGGGTTGTGTTTCATATTTCAATTTTTAAGTTGAAGATGCAATAATTTTGGCTTCACTGAATTACCACCATTTGCCAGAACACCTGCCACTTTGGAATATTCTCCTTTTTTTTTCTTTCTCACATTTGAGTTTTGAGTCTTTTGACAAATGCCACTATACCCTTTTCTTATTTGGAAAATTAATTGTCTCTTTTGATTCAGTTTCGGACTTAGCTACTATGATTAGTACCTGGCTTACATGATCATATTCATATATACCCAAGAATCTTTTTCTCAATCTATTTAGCTTTCATTGCATCAACGAATTAGTATATACAATTATAATGTGAACATATAAATAATACATCTCCGTGTAAACACGCTCATAAAGGTAAAAAGTTGCAGAGACAATTGGTATGTAGGAGCGTAGGTTCAAACTCGAAACATCAACTTCTCATCGCAACTTATGTATGTTTCATTTTTTTTTAAAAGATGTAAAACTTAAAAATAATACAAGTTGACCACACCTTGTGATCATTCTCAGGACTTGTTAGATTAAATATCATTATTACAGTACTTTTCAAGGGATGTCTTATAGTTGCCAACTCTATCACCCAGCAAAATTTGGCACGATAATCCCACAACAGTATTGGTAATTTTTAATTGTTGGTTTGTATTCATTTTATATAGTACCATGTTTAATAACAAATAATACTTTTCAGATGAATCCAGGTCTGACCAACGTAATCCTGAATAATCCCTTTTTCTCAAACGAAACAGATTCTATAGAATGGATGTGCCAATAAATAAAAACCATAATAAAAAATAAACTTGTTTCAACTCGTGAGTGGTTTTTGGACCACAAACTTCCCTTAGTATATGCGACACTCCATGTGTTGTAAGAGAATCTTATATTAAATATAGGTATATATGAAGAAAAACAGTGAAATCCAAGTAGATAGATACAATGAGTAAAACTACAGCTGAAGATTGAATCTAGCAAAAATGGTTAGTCACTCACAACGCTCATAACTTGTTGAATCAATATTTAAATCTCTCCAAGAAGGGTGTTTATATTTATCATCTCTCTAACAATATCTCAAAAATGATTACTTTTGTCGAGGAAACCTGCGGAAAAAGAGGGAAAAATGAGTAAAACTAGATATAATATCCATACAATTTTATAACATACTTTAGTGCATTACACTGACGTCTAATGTATTTTAAATAAATGGAACCTAAAAAACTTGCTCAAAAATATCTCTTAAAATTTATTTGTTCATAAGAAGTATCTTGTGTTATAGTTTGAATGCATGATGATATGATACCCTGATTTCAGTCAGATGATTTTTTTTTCTAAAATTTTAAAACTCTCACTTTATTCAATAAAATTTTATTTTTAAAGCATTGTACATAAAGCAATGAAAACAACTGGCAACCCGGTGCTCTGAAACTCCCGCATATGCAGAGTCCGGGAAGGGGTCACACTATTTGGTGTATTGTACGCAGCCTTACCCTGTTTTTACACAAGAGGTTGTTTCTAGGACTTGAACCCGTGACCTTACAGTCACATGACAACGACTTTACCAGTTGCGCCAAAATTACACCATGTAAAACAATGAAAACAACTAACACTTTTAAAATAAAAAACAATAAATATAAAGTCAATTTTGTAGTAATTAAAAGTGAAAATAAGATATTTTCTGATAACAAATGAACCTTTTGATTTTCAACTAATGAATAAGACAAGTTTTGGGACAAAAGGGAAAGGCTGTTTGGAAAGTGTAAGTGCTATGTTTTTGTATCTTAGTAATTGTCATATCAACCATCATGGACTAATTTAGAGCAGGCAAATTGAACGTACTCCCTTTCAGCTGTATAATATGAATTAGGGAATTAGAATCAATCTTCAACATGACAGTGTTTGGTTGTAAAAAAGTCATCATCATTCCATCAGATTGAATGTAGTCACAAAATTTTACTGTTACCCTAGTTCGTAAACATGGACAATTTATGTTTTAAATTCTAAAATAGAAGTATAATACTACATTACTACTTAAAATCATAATCATTTGATCTTCAGCGTACGGTCAAGATTACAATGGTAGGAAATGCAATCCATTCCTTTATGATCATGTCTTAAGTTGGAATTCATATTACGTTCAGTCGTTAATGCACAAAATTAGCATCTCAAGACCATCTAATTAAGATCAAATATATTTTAGATTGAAATGTGGATGGTTCGATTTTGATCAGATGATCTTGAGCTTACTAACTACGTACAATCATAAACTTGTGACGAGGGTTCTTGAAATTGTGATTTGTGGATTCTATCTTTTCATTCATCATTAATCATAATTTAATGGGAGCCAACCAGCAGATTATTGCAATATGTAGACAATATGAAGAGGAATGAACTGTTCCTTTCTTTAGGGGTTATGGTGGGTCCATGTTCCATACAAGTTGTACAGATATGCAGCACCATATGGCCCACGGCTATGTCTACATTTGCACCGGCTGAGACAGACTCAACGTTGAAAAAGTTGATGATTGAGTACTCAAAACCGAGTATCTATTAGACTAGTATTATTCTACTGCCAGAACTTAATTGATTATACACTTATTGTTATTGCAATATAGTAGTAGCTTGTTACAGTCTACCTATCAATCACTTTTGCAGTTCTCTTTTCTTTCATTCTTTTTAGGGAAGCCATTTGCAAATCTTTGAACTTCCTTTTCTGGGACAGTGGCATCTTCTAACTGTATTCTTCTAACCTCCACAAATTTCAACTAGTCATTCTTATTTATCCTAGGGCAATTTTTTTTTTCTGGGATAAAATAGGAAGACACCGTATGTTCTATACTTTTATTTATTATTCAATAATAATTTCATACCAATTTTTGCACTCAGAACGGACTGCATAGTATATCTTAAAACCAGTGCAATTCTTTAGCATTACCCTTCTTTATATACTTTGTTTCAGCAGAGGTGAAGATATTTAATAGGTTACAGATTCATTACTATAAAAGAACTACATACTGCAATATTTTTCAGTAGCATTTAATTAATTAGGGAAGTAGGACCATGTGTTAATAATCGAATACAACAATAATAGAGTTACAATATTCAAAAAACAAAGCAGTAAGCCACATCAAGGATTCAATTCAACCATTCAGACCCTGCCTGTCAAATCAACCACTGCATCCTCCACAAGTTCTTCTAGCAATTTCCCCTCTACTTCCTTCACCCAAATATCCATCTCCAATCCCATAAGTTCAACCCACCCTTTACCCACGACCTCTTTTCTGACAACAGTCTCCACCACCAGGCTGTTGCTGTCCCCACAATCCCCCCAAACAGACCTCATGCCACTAGATGTCAACTCCTTCATATGTGATACAATCAAATCCACCAATAGGGAAGGTGCACCCTCTGATCCTTGGAGCCTTCTGTGGCCCCCACTCCACAACCTGCTCATTAAGGAACTTTCTAATCCGTAACCAGTAATTTCTATTAGTGCAACATTGACACAATCAAATATAAGCTTCTGATTAGATCTCCTTTGTCTTCGCTTTGCTTCGTGGAGAGGTTGAGGCTCTTTGTCATTGAGATTGGCGTATTTGTCCCTCAATGTTGGATCCAGTGGACTTTCAAGAGAATGCCATCTAGAATAAAACGAGTCAGACTGCACTTGATCATCAAGTCCAGCAGCTGATAGTAATTTCTGAACGAAGACAAGCAAGTCTTGATCCTCTGCCTTCGTATCCAAGGAAACCAATGAAGGCTTTAATTGGTATGGGCTTGCCACCTCTGCACAAGAATCATCCCATGAGAGGGTTCGAGCTATTGATCCTATAGGTGGTGATTTGTCAATTAAATTAGACTTCAGAGACACCCGTGATCCTACAGAATAGATAACATTCCAGTAAATAAACCAATAATGACAAGAAATTTCAATTAAGAACATGCTAAAATAGCAAGGTCGGAATAAAGAGAGAGCAAAGCAGCATTACCAAGCTGACCACTCTTCATACAGTCCAAGGACTCATGAGCTGCATTTTCATCTTCAAATGGAGGTTCTAAAACTGAGATTGGACTCGGCTGATCCTGGTTTTCACTGGAAATCCATGGCACCCTGGGCTTTGACATGGTCAATTCAGGCTGTGAAAACAAACAAAACAGTCTCAGAAACTTCTCCAGTCCATTTATTTACCAACTTCGAGTACAGATAAAGGATTTGTTACAACTTCGAGTACATATATGGCATTAAGTTCATCATTCCATAATCTTCGACAACAAGAAATCAAAGAGGTTGTGCTTCACAGTACTAAGTCTAAGCTGACCGAGAAAAGATAGTTCTATTATTTATCACCGGTCCTATGATATTCATAACTAGGTATTCATTTATTTCACTATTCCGACACATACCAAAATCCCCAAGAAAATAGTTTTGCTTACATAGAACTTGCCAGCCTCTATGTCATACAATTTCATCAACACTTAACACTACAGTATACCATTAAGCAACAACGCAGATAAGCATCTCTACAACAGTGCAAGTTTCAACGGACTAAATTTATTAGTTAGCTTAGAGAAAGCACAAACTTATTTCTGGATAGTGAAGAAGTGGTACTAAAGATTATACAGTTTAAGACTGTTATTATCATGTTAAGACCTAGATACAGATTAAATGACAGTCAGCCATACAACCGAACAACATATTCAGGATTTCAGAAGAATCGATGTATACTCATACTGTTTTACCCTTCAATATTTCAATTAGTTCCCTTTTTTCTTTCCCTTTTTCCCTATCGCAGGGGAAGAGAGGAGGGAGTTGAGCAACTAAGAAAAGGTGGCAGAGTTAGAGACATTTGTGGGTTAACTTAGGTAGCCAATGGATAAAATTTGCACAATGCACCATGAAAACATAGATCAAATGCTATTACCTCCAGAGATATTACGCCTTGTTTGTTCAAGACAGAACCGGATAAAGTTTTGCCCGATGATTCACAAAGAGTTGGAAGAGAACACTCTCCAGAGAAACCATCGTTGAAGCTTTGAGGCATATCATTCCTAAGGACTTCAGGTGAGTTTATTGGAGATACTGATGTTTCTGCAACAGTTGATTGGGACTCGTCTGTAGAAATAGATAGACAAGATTTTTCCCTGATTGATTTCTTATTCCTTGAGAATAAGAAACTCGCAACTTTCCCTTTAAATGATGATTTCATACTCTTTGACTTTGTCAGCTCCTTGGAGTCGTGTGCTTTACCAGCATCATTGTTACAAGCTTCAACGTAAAGCCCATTTTCATAGACAGTGGAAGATAGAGGGACAGATTTTGACCTGGGAAGGTTTTTAGGAGAACCATCTGCGCATATTTCTTCATTGAAATTTTTACTGCAAGAAACAGATTCATTCGGTTCTTGCTCTTTATTAATACCTTCAAACTCAGATATTAGAGATTTCTTCACATCTGAAAGAGCAAGCATCTCGCCCAAGGTAGAGCTTCTCCGCATATGTCTCTGTTCTTGAAAACCCTTCTTAGATGCCATCATGGCCCATCTTTCAGAAAGTCGTTTCTTGGCCTCTCTGCATACTGACGACTCGGGAGAACAGGAAGCACGACTGAAGGATGAAGACGAATAAGGACTTCCACAGCGATTGACGAAATCCCAAGAATGTCTGGGAGATGGTGACATAACTTCCAAATCACTAAAATTCCCAGCAGTACACTCGTGATCTGATTTGTAGAATGAACTGTCATCACCGATATAGCCTGTGGAAAATACTGAAGAATACACGGTTTCATCTCTTTGGTAGCTCCTCGCGTCTTCATGCATCTGTTGTGTAATTTCTTCTGCCACTTTTCTTGATTCCAGTAGATCATCATCCTCATGGTCATGATAGAAGTTTCCACTTTGCAGATTTTGAGGTGATGATACTGTTGGAGAAACGACGTCCTTAATATCATGCGCCCTCACAGAACTAGGCTTCAATACCACTATTCGAGTAGGTTGAACAGGAAACTCGTCAACTTTCTGACTGGCTGGAGAGTATCCAGGACTATTTTTCTCCCACGCAGCATCATTATCTGACGGGCTCTTAAAATGCTTGTCACTATTGTTTCCCTTCCTACAGAATTTTTCATTGTCAACCATCTTTGAAGGTTTAAGAACGGTAATACGCTTTGTCTCAGCCAGTGGAGTAGACTGTCGTTCATATAGATTTTGAGAATCCAATAACTTTATTAACAGATCGTTATTGGAGCTTAAAACTTCCAAGGTTTCCTCAAACTCCTTTGATTGACGTAACCTCTCATCTGTAGACAGACGCTTTGCTTCCATGAATTTTTGGCGGATAAGAGCCATCTTCTTCTCATTAACATCTTCAACCCACTTCCGTCTCTCCGGTGTCTTGTCTCTTACATTGCTTGTTCTTTGTGATTGCAGCCATATTTCATAAATATCTTTGTAAGCAACCTGTTCTCTGCTCGGATGAACTTCATGAAGCATTTCCTTGTCCATAAACCTATCTTCCAGCTGCCAATGATTGAATGATGTCGCAGAATGACTACACATATGCTGAGAACAATCTTCTCCGGGACTTCTCTCCACAGCTAAACTATGTTCTCCCCGTGGAAGAGCTTCAAGGCCCATTAATTTTGCAACCACATTTGGTGGACTATGCTTGGAAACAATTTCTTTGGACATTTCTTGGTCCATGAGCATCTTGATGGGTGTTCCATTTACTTTTTTATTCAAAGACGCTCTCATTGAGTCAGAAACAATCTGCAAAGTCCATAAAAACGGAAAAAATCAAAACAAGTACAGCAAAGCACTGTGATAAATTAAAAATGATAAGAACACTCCACATGACACTATGGTCTCATTTATCTTCTCTTTTCGATTACACCCAATAAAAGAGTAATCCTCTCCAACTTACTGGCTTAACTTCTATCCGATCACCAAATGAAGGACTTGCGGTCCTGGAAACATCTGACTGACTTCTTGAAAGCGATGCTGCTGCAAGTCAGTTATAATGCAGTGAGATTAATATGGCAAAATCTAATAGCATAAAAATATTCTAACAGACAAAACCACAATTATTATTCTTACATACAAGTTGAAAATATATAAAAGCAATTGACCGGGTTTTATGATGATAAAGTCAGCAAAACACAAAAAATGGACAGATCATAAAGAGAGTTTGTCTATCCATAACTCAACATATTAAAAAAAAACTAAAAAAAAATAACTGCAACTACAAGGCAAATAGGAAAGTGCAACCAAAGTAGAAAATTTACATTTTTCTACATTTCCTATTAATTGTTACCTACAAGCTATAAACTTTATGATACCCCAAAAAACATAAACTACAACCCAACAAAAGAAAAGCACAAACTAATGAATTTGATGGCAAAAAGTGAAAATTAATAGTAAAAAAAACGGTAAATTTGAGAAGGAGAGATAACCATGATGATCGCGGTGCGGTTTATCAGTGAGAAGCTTGTTTGCATTTACAGTAGCAGGAGTCAAATCAAAGAGATTAACCATTCTTCCCAGACATCCTGGAAACGGTTTGTCATCAGTGTTCACCCTTGTATTATTATTCTTCACACCGCTCATTTTAGCACCTAGTCACCTACACAACAACATCATTGTTAGTTGGTTGTGGAGATCTATAACCTTAAAAAAGCCAAACAACATAAAAAAAAAAATCATATTTTTAACCAAACACAAAATTAACAGAACAAAAATCAAAAATAGACGGGGAAAGACGAGATCCAAAGAGTGAATGAACAGCAATGCAAGTAACATAAGGAAGAATTTATGAATACCCATAAGAAGAAGAAGAAAAAAGGTAGAACAATCGTTGTTGATTATAAAAATAAATAAATTAGATAGTACTAAAAATAAAAGGGTTAGTTGATTTTGGGAAAAGGATAGCAACACAATGAAACGCGGTGAAGAAAGGGGAAAACGACATTGATCTGGAATCTGGAAGGAAAGGGGAATGTCGGTGGAGGGAGAAAAAGGGAAATCCAGAAAAATTAAAAGGTGTGAGAGAGAGAGAGAGAGAGAGAGAGAGAACGAACCTGTGAAGAGACGAGGAAGACGGTGGTTGCATTCAGAGAGAGAGAGAGAGAGAGCGGAGTGGTTAGGTTAGCTTAGCTTGGTTAGCTGTTTGCGTCGCGTCAGGTCGGACTTGAAACTTCCTTTTTTCTGACTATCTTCTTCCCATTCACTCATTTATTACTTTTGGGTTACGCCAAGCTTAACATTAACACATACCTGCTCTCCTTATTTAAACACTGCCAATTTTGTCTAACACAGCTAAAAATAGATTTTTTTATTTTATTACAAAATTATGTATTTAATATAAAGTGCACTAGTTTTGTTTTATGATAAATCTACTATTACTCCATATAATTATAATATAGTAAAATTTATTTATTTTGATATAATTTATTGAGTGGATCTCTGAAGAGAGGTAAATGTTTACATAGTCATCATAGAAATGTTTGGCTTTGACTAAGTGGATGAGCCAAAATACTTAAAAAACTCCATCTAAAGATGAATGATTCGGGAAAACCCATGTTCAATTCGTAGATGGAACGATTATCAGTCAAATTTTACTTACATTCCGACCAAACTTCAAATAAACAAGGGTTCATCTTCTTAGAAATCAGAGGGATAACACAAAAATAAAACGTCGACATTAAAAAATGGGACTAGTTTTATGAATGTGATAGGGGTTTGTTTGTATAAGACACTCCCTCAAGATTTAATTATTAATCGTAGAAAAAAAAAACTCACTCTTTAAATGAGAATCTAATATGAGTAAAGTAATATGTCATCCGGTCTCATATATAAGCAAACAGTTTTAGCTTGCTCGACTCGACAAAATTAAAAAATTTAAAACCATATGTTCATTTTGCAAAATTTCGAACAATTTTAAGGCGGTTTTAGTTTTCGGCGTGCAAGATTTTTGTCACACTTATACTTGGCTGGTTTCACAGAGGTTTATAAACCTTTCAGTCTATGAGAGTTTCAAACTCTCTTATACTGTCCTATCAACTAAAAAATTCTCCCAATTAATAGTTCCATTGTAAACATAAAATAAAATCATAATATACAATGGTTGAAAACTATGTAATTCATTTTTTTTAAAGCGTCTTTCGGAGTTTTTCATTCAAACTCTGCACTTCAACTCCGTGTTTAATACTTTAGTTTTGCATTTGTATATTATAGTTTATTCTAGTGGCACATTTGAGTTTTTTTTTTTTTTTTTTCTGTTTTTGCTCGCTCCACCACTCTGAGCAGAAACTTTTTCTGATTAATTGAATAAATGATATATCTAATTTATATTGTAAACGAAATACATTAATTATTCAACGAATACAGAAAAAAAATTATTTACGTAAGACCAAAGGGAGTATGCATGGCAATGGGGCGGGTGGGGACGGGTTTTACCTTCCCCGTCCCCATACCCGATTCTCATATACTTACCCGTTACCTTATCCATACCCAACGGGGATGAGAAATTGAATCTCATCCCCGTCCCCTATGAGTTCAGCTATCCCCGCCTCATCCTCATCCCCATATAGAATAATTTTTTTAATATAAAATAGAAGTTTTTTTTTCAACCCCAAAAGCAATGTTGTAATACATTATTCAACAATATGCTCATTTTAACATTTGCTAGACCGAATGATTTAGTTGTTCCTTTAAATATCAATGATAGTTTTTATAACTTGACAATTATCAAACAAAACAACATGACATATCAACATAAGTAATTTTCCACATTCGGGACGGGTTTTGGTATGGGTTCGGGGTGGGTACCTATATACCCGTTACCCATCCCATATCCGTGTTTTGAAATCGGGGAAAACTCAAATTCATACCCAAACCCAATCAAAATGAGGAAAATCCGTCAAATTGGGTTTGGTTTGGATGAGTAACCGCGGGTATGAGTTTTGTTGTCATACCTAAAAGGGAGTAGCAATTTGATATCAATACTTATAGTTTTTTCCATCAAATATGCTCTTACAAATCACTATTGTATGTTTTGATTGACAACCACTTCAACAAAATCACAACGATATTGTGATTTATTAATGTTCTAAATTTCATTTGTTATCAATTTCGTTACCAATCATAACATGCCAAAGTATATAAAAAACAAGTTCATAAGAGGTCATATACATATAAAAAGAATCTTCACAATTTTGTTTAGTTTGACTTTGTGACTGATTATAATTTATTTGATGATGTTACCGTGAACGCACCCAAATCTAAACAAATCCTGGGGACTTATAGGTGAGTTAACATAGAAATATGTACATGAGGTAGCCATTAATCCGGGGGAAGAAAATATTGAACGGGACAAAAAACATGTCGCTTTAATTCTGTTGTCTGTCAAAGTATGACGTACAAGTTGCACATGCATCTGAAAATGACCCTCTAAATCGATTTCCTAATCACAAGCTAAATTTAAGTGTCACTTATGATGCATAATTTGCTAACAAGTGTGTATCATTGCCCCTTTTAAGAAACCTTTAACTTCGAAGGACATCATAATAATAAGCTACGTCCACCAACAAGCAAGGGTGATTAGTGTTTCTTTTAAAAATAAACGCTATATTATTTTTTTGTCCCTTAACTATTTAATTAATATCGGTTTGGTCTCATAACTAAAATTTGATTTATTTTGGTCCTTTAACTTCCCTCAATTATATATTTTGGTCATTTCCGTTAGTTTTAATTCAAAAACGTTAGGTTTTCTTCATTTTCTTCTGAGATTCTTGTTGTTGATGGAGATGATATGAAGATGAAAAAAAGGAGAAGAACATGAAGAAAACCTAACGTTTTTTAATTAAAACTAACGAAAAAGACCAAAATGTGTAACAGAGAGAAGTTAAGGGACCAAAATAAATCAAATTTTAGTTAGAGGATCAAACCGATACTACCTAAATAGTTAAAGGACCAAGAATGCAATTTAGGAGTCTATTATTTAAGCATGCACGCAATAAACTAAGAGGAAAATAAGTGGTTTTCTTTTTATTCTTAAATAAACTAGATCGTGCTCCCGTGCGAAGCACGGGTCAACGATGGCCAAAATAAATATACATGAAAAAACCATTGTCAATTTACATAAAAAACAACAAAATATGACGGCCAATAAGAGATTCTATATGAAATGTCATTACGATAGATAATTAGCAACAACAACAATAATTAATGGACATTTTAAAAAACTTCTTTGTACACCACATTAGAAGCCAGATTAGTATCCGAACCCTCGTCATCAGTCAACAATACCCAAAAGTAAAAGGACATCAAAAAAGATTTGAATGCATTGCAACAAAATCCTTTTATCGTGTAGCTAAAAAAGTGAAACCAAAGAAGACAAACCCTCTTGTTATTAATAATTACAACTTCAATGTCTCGATGTATAGTTTTTTCTTTTCTTTTTTTGTAAATTTGAAATATTGTCAAAGGTGCATAGAACATTACACCTAGATGTAGCCTTTAGGTACAGGGTAACAATGAAATCATTGTTTTCTTATCTAGGCTAACAAAATCATTTTTATTGTTGCTTAAGAATGCATCATAAGATTTAGATAATCATTGTGATTTTTTTTATAGAAGAAACTATGATACAAATGCCATTGTTTGATTGCATTGATACCATCAATGGTAGAATTATCACATGACTTTGCATTTTGGAGCCCAAGAGGGGGCATTTTGGTAAAATAAACTAATGACAAACCTAGGATTTTTCTAGGGTTTACTTGCAACTTTTCTTTGCATTTGTATATAAGATTGGTTTCTAGATTTTTTAGGTGAACCACCCGATTCTATGTGTTTTTGCGGTGTTTGGATCCTCTCATTCACATTACAAACACAAAGGGAGGGATGAGAGAGACTAGAGAACTGAAGGGTTAAAAAGAGACAAGACTATAACTTTGTTCTAAATTAGTTATATTCTTAGTTCCCATGATAGAGCACACTTTAGGTTTTGTTTGCGAGTTTGAAGAAGAAGTGAGAGGAGAGTTTTGGAAAAAAGGAAAGAGTAGATGGAAGAAACATAGTACATTGAGAGGAGAGGATTTTAGAGGGTTAATTTTTCTTCATAATACAAAACCTTTCTCATTTGAGGGAACTAAAAAGTTGTATTGGAGAAGGGTTTTGGAAGGTTTATATGAATTCATCAAATTTATTCTATGTTGTTATAATATTCATAATATTAAAAGTATATGAATCATATGTATTAGTTTATCATTCTTTAAAAAAACACTCTTTTTAAAAAATGTGAAAAAAATCTCTATTTCCTTCTATATTTTCCACCCCAAAAACCTTCCTTCTCCTCCACTCCAAACTCTCAAACAAAGCCTAAGAGAATAAAGTTTGAAGCTGAAAGGAGAGAACACATGTCCCTTTTTGTTGGATACATGTGCATCATCGAATAATGTAATACTATCTTGTTATTTTTATATTTAATTAATGACTTATAGTATATTTAAATTTTGAATTTTATTTTATACAATGCCAATGGCTAACAAAACTCTAATGTATCTATTTAAAATTTAACTTTAAAATGAGTAATTATCTATTTAAAACTCAATGTTATGACTCACCTTTGTGGAAGGCTTTTGAAATTTTGTTATTTTGGTGACCCCTCCTAGTGAACTCAATAGTCTTCTCTTTGATGGTATTTACGGAGTTTGCATGCTTAAGAATGTTCGTTTAGTTGTTTACTTTTTTTTTTCTTTCTTATGGGCCTTTGTCTTCTTTTGTACAAAATAATGATAATATCCATTTAAAATTTAACTTAAAAGAACGACTCTCTCTAACTCAATTATTTATTAATTGCTTTTCGTGACGTGCTATCCCCAACCGAGATTCCATTGACATTTTTATAGATATAAAAGTTTAAACTATATAAGTTATTACATCCTATCGTCTTTCTTGTTATAAACAAAACCTCTAAATCATTATTAAAAAACGGGTATTGTCAACGAATATTCCCGCGACACTCTTTAAACATTCCAAGTTAAGTAATTATTCTTTAAAAATGTTAAAGTTGTCAATTTTCAATGCACTAATTACCCAAATTTTCATAAAAAGTTACCATTTAGAGCATAAATATCGGTTGAAATCAACCGTGTCTTTACTGAACCTGTCAGGAAAATATGGCACTTGACTTTAAAAAGTGACTTTAATTGAGTAGTATATGCTTGTGTTCTAATAAAAATATATATAAATCACAAATAACACATACTTGTTCGATTGTGATTGATTGTTGTGATTTTAGTGGGACCCATTGTAAACTTAGATGAGTAGTATGAATATTTAGTTGAGTAATTTAAATAATTGAGAAGTGTGAAATAATATAAAAAATTAAGTGAGACCTATTTATACCACCCATATGAGTCGTATGGATGTGGGTGCTCTTAATGTCCTTAACTAATGTTCCCGAGACACTAGTTAACATTTCTCTTAAAAAAAAACCTCTAAATCATTAAAACCAAAATAAATATTAAAAATAGTAATTATTTTCATTTAATACTTCTATAAGTTTATTCATTATTTCATAAATACCTTTATATTAGTTACTCTTCATTCAACTAAAACGTACTCTTAACATTCTCTCTCGCGTTAAATTTGGACACACATGAAATTTAACATATACTTTTAAAAATAAAAAATTGATAAATGCTTCTTATAAAAAGAACAAAAAAAATTACATAACTGGAGGGATATTAATTGACAACTTGTGCTAAATTATTTTTAGAATTGTTACTGTTCAATTCAACTACCTATGCACGCATCACAAAAACTTACATACTGATACTGATTGTTGATATGTTTACTTCCCTGGACATCATGATATCAAAGATACTCCATATCCAGTTGTACTAAATAAATAAAAATTGCAAGTTTTCTTGATATGTTTCAGAAATTAGTCTCCATAACACATTCTTGTGTTCAGAAATTACTTTCTTACTCAATATTTTTCAAAATTTAGTTTCCGAAATTCGTTTTCTTTGTGTTCCATAAGTAATTTGAAAAACCTATGAAATTCACTACAAAAAGAAAGGGTCCTGACTAGCAATACTGCTTTTTTTAATCAAATGGCATCAAGCCCACTTACTCACCCTTTCGTGTATCAATTGTGAAACACACCTCCATTTCCAAAAAAAAAAGTAATATACGTCCATACCTTTTAATCATATAGCAATTTTAACAAACACCTTTCATCCAATTTTTAATCTGAGGTATATTTTTAAAACGACACTCAACATATAATTACCCCGGTCTCAATGACAACAAAAGTTTAAATTTTAGATTTATTTAAATAATCTATGTATTTGGTCTGTAAATACATTAGTTATTGAATAAATCTAAAAACTAAAATTTTACGTATAATTGAGATCGAAGGGAGTAACTTACAACATGCATTATTTTTAGAAAAATGTGTACTATAAACTTATACTCCTTCCGTTCCTTTTTAAGTGTCTTTTTAGGGCGAATTTTTTGTTTTTATTTAACTGTCTTTTTGGTATTTTAAAGGTACGATTTGTCAATTATATTATTTGTCAATTACTTTTATCTTTTTCAATAAAACTAATTAATGATATTTATTCGGAAAACTAAAGTTTGTTTATTTTAAACAAAGTTTGTTTGTCTTTTTAAGCAAAGTTTGTGCCTTGTTATCTTCAAATTCAAACAAAATTTTGTTCCAAACAATGGTTCTAAAAAGAGTTAAAATTATATAAATATGATGAATATCAATTGTTAAAAATTGAAAGTGTGACTCTAGCATTGGTTGAAGCCATAGTTGAAGCCTTAACTTTAATTATAGGAGTTGGAAGAAAGTTAATTTTTTCTTAACTTTTGATTAATGTGAAATTGAAATAATTTTTATATTGACTTAAAATAATTAAAAAGACGTGCACAATGTTTAGAAATTTGACAATTCCTTGTTATGAGAAAGAGAGTGCGCAAAAAAAAAAGGAATTTGTTGGAGAAAAAAGATAATAACTGACAATTGTTTGTTACGAAAGAAAGATAACATATTAAATTTATTGAAAAAATAAAGTGTGTGCAAAAAAATATAAATTTATTGGTGAATTAAAATGAAGATATAATAGAAATAAAATGTGTAAAAATACATATCGCTATTTTGGTGTTAATTTTTAAAAAGGAAACGGAGTAGTTTTTATATGTAAAATTGGAGAAGAAGAGTATAATTAATAATGAGCATGGATTTGAACTTTCCTTAATAAACTGTGTGTCTATAGTTAAAAGAAGTGAATATGTTTAACAATGGCCAGAAAACATAGATTTGATGTCTTCTATATTTTATTTTTTAAGCTAAGTGACCCCTTGTTCCTATATAAGATAAACCTTAAATTTTGTTATTTTATCGTGGTAAAGTGATCTACCAAGTTATATCGAATGAAGAAAATCATATCATGGATTTATACGTAAAATTAAGAATACTTAGTATACCTTTTTTTTAAGGGATACATAGTAAACTAATTGTATTATCTTGTCGTAACACAAGTAATTAGTAGTATACGAGCAGAATTTTTGGACAGTGGAAAATAATAATACTAGTACTAGAAATAAAACTAGCCTTCTCTCGTTTCTTAATAAATACGAAAGAAAGTTGAGACATTTTAGATGATACATAGAAACCTTAACACCAAGATTCACTATGTGATTTTGAAATAGATGAGTTGTAATAACATTATCCAAAGCAATGAGATATGGTGCATAGGTGGCATTATCACAATGGAGGAAAAGATTGTGATAATAATTATCCTAAACAAACAAACAAACAAAATTTAGTTCATTCAAAGCCTCTCAATCTTTGTTCTTGTCTTTTGTCATAGCTACTAATTATTTTGACACACTTTAGTTTATCATCAAAGACCTAGAGAGAGAGAGAGAGAGGCATCAATATCATGGCTAGTTGCAACATGGCATCCGCAGCTTCAGGGTTTGTGTTGTCACCTAATAATGTTTCAGGAAACACAAACACAAATTTATTAGCATCTAGAATGAATATGGTGATGTACCCTACTACAAGGAACACCAATTCTAGACTTGTTGTTAGGGCATCTGAGGATGCTGCTACAACACCAACTGTTGAAGGTGAGGCAGCTCCAAAAACCAAACCCCCACCAATTGGTCCCAAAAGAGGTGCTAAGGTGTGTTATATTTTCATTTGTAGTTTTTTTTAGAAATATGGAATTAGGAAAATTGTTCCCTTAATTTTTGCTAGTAAGAATGGCCGTAGTTTGTAATTTGGAAATTGGAATCAGAAAATATTTCATACTCTTTTTAATTTATATGATATACAATTGTAAGTTTAAGTATGCAAAAATATTTTTATACAAATAAATATGACACTAAAATCATGCAATTGTTTTGAAACTTATTATGAACTAATAGGAACTTGGAATTTGTTGTCAACAAGTAATGAAACTCATATATTCTTCTAATTTTTATTTAATTTGTTGGTTCTACTTAACAGGTTAAGGTTCTTAGAAAAGAATCATACTGGTTCAATGGTATTGGTTCAGTTGTTGCTGTTGATCAGGTTAGTTTCTCTCCTACTTCAGAAAACCCTCGTCAATTTTCTTCCATCACATGCAAAATCAATCATGTAAGTTTCACTATATTAATTTCCTTTTATTGTGTTGTGTAGGATCCTAATACTCGCTACCCAGTTGTTGTAAGATTCAACAAAGTTAACTATGCAAATGTATCAACAAACAACTATGCTTTGGATGAGATTGAGGAAGTCAAATGAGTCATCTACTTTGATTTGTATTTCAAGTTGCTAGCTTAAGGATTTTCATGTCACAAAGAAGAATGAATGTGTATGTCATATTTTGTATGATGTTAACCATTCTACCTCTTGATGACTCTATACGCTACATTATATACATGTGCAGTTTCTCATAAACAGATAATACTTAGTAGACTTAATCTTCCCTTCTTTATAATTTAAATGAATAATTAAACACGTTACTGCTATCAATTTAAGGGCAGTAACTTGTTTATTGCGGGTTTTTTCTAAAGAATATGTTTGATACTCATTGGAAGAGATGGTTGATATAAAGAACCAACAAATTCAAGGTACAAGACAATGTGTTCATGAGTTACTTTTTTATCAAAATAACTCATCTAAGCAACTTTAGTCCACGTTTAGGACCTTTGGAACTTTATATGTAAGGCTCCTCATAGCTTGGAATAGAAGCAATGATGGCATCCCTGTCGAAGATATACGAATATCGAATGTTTTAGGAGTATTGTCACGCAAATAGTTTTCAGTATCTGCTGATAACATGAAAATAAAATTAGAAACTAAACATAAAGGCTAGCCAAGAAGCAACAATGTTTTCTACCGCTCATTTTTTATAGCATGTACTCTAGACAAAAAGTTGCGTGTTTAATGAAGGGACAAAACTTCTTGTTTCATCTCCTCTGATCACCGATCACTCCATCCCTAAACCGTTACTTGACACTTCCCTTGCTGCTTACGTTATCTCTCAACAACCTCAACTCGCTTTTCAGATCTTCAACAAGATGAAACGCCTCCGTTTTTGACCCAATTTGCTTACTTGCAATACTCTTCTCAATGCTCTTGTAAGGTCTAATTCCTCTCGCTCTTTGGTTTTGTCCAGACAGGTTTTTAAGGATGCTGTTAAACTTGGTGTTCAACCTAATACAAATACTTTCAATATTTTGATTAATGGTTATTGTTTTGATAATAATTTCGAAGAAGCTTTTCATTTGATTAATCAAATAGGGGATTTGGTTGTTGTCCTGATAATGTTACTTACAATACTGTTTTGACTGCTCTGTGTAAGAGAAGTCAGTTGAGTAAAGTTAGGGATTTGTTGTATCAAATGAAGAATAACGGTCCTGTTCCTAATAGGAATACTTATAATATTTTGGTTCATGGGTATTGTAAGTTGAATGGTTGAAGGAAGCTGTTGAGGTTTGTGTGGTATGTTGCCGGACGTTTGGACTTGTAATACTATGGTTAGGGGTTTGTGTGATGAGGGTAAGATTGACGAGGCGGTTAGGCTTAGAGATGAAACGGAGAGTTTGAGACTGGTTCCTGATGTTGTTACTTATAATAATACTTTGGTTGATGGGTGTTTTGAGCATCAGGGTAGTGCTGTTGCGTTAAGTTAGTAGAGGAGATGAAATCGAGGAGAGTCAAGAAATACATGATGAGCAGAAGTTCAAGCTATTGATGACCATTCTTGAACTGCAATGTTTGCACATTTGGGTAATTATAATGGAAGGTAAAAGCCAACTTTGGTTCCACCAATGGAACCATCTCCTGGACTGCTATAAAAGTTGATCATGTGAAGGAAGTGTTATAATAATAATTTTTATGAAAGTTTGTGGCAAAAACTTACCTGTATAACGTTGTGTCATACTATGTTGTTTTCCTTTTGAGATCATCAATTTTTATATATGTTTATTGATAACAATTTGAATCATCTTTATATCTCTAAATCCAATGAATGTGCATCACAATTAGAGTCAGCAAGAGTAGAGAGTAAAGTAAATATTCGATCCATTGCATTTGACGAACAAAACCATAAATGGTCTACCAAAGACTAGTAACTCAATCACATATGATACATATTACATGTAAGTATTGATGTTCATCCTACGCTGTTTGATACAAAATAAATATTGTATCATCCTGTTTTATTTGATATTTATTTGAGTATTCCACAGAAAAACTTGAACTTACTTCTGAATTGATTCTAGGTGTGTTAAATTTGGCGTCAAACTCACTCAACTGAACATAGTAGCCACAATAACTAAACTAAAAGATATAATAAAATTTGGAAAGCAACTAAACTAAAAGATACGAGAAAGGTATGTGACTTGATTCTTGAACACAAAATACATAAGTGAACCCTTATCATACAACATACATGAATTATCAAATTTAAAAGCTTTAACGTGTCAAACGGGCCATTAGGATATAACTTCTGAGGCTGTGTCGACGCCTCCTCCTGCTGAACCTCCACCTGTTGTGCCTCATGCACAAACTTAGACTCGGGACATGCCAAGACTCTGGCTCCCAAGAGTCTGAGTCTGTCACCTTTGACTATTCTCACGCGCTTCTGCTTTGCTGAGGAAGTCATGCTCATCCTGTTATCCATATCTGAAACATCCACAAATTCAAAGAGAAATCAAAATACTGAACATCAAGCCCTATCTTTGTTGCAATGTCGAATATTTAAGGATGTTTTGTTTGATCAGTCCCATCAATTGTAATATTTAGCAGCCCTATCCAGCAATCAAGTCCCAAGTGATAAATTATGATAATAATGATAGTGAGTAATACGTAACAGCTAAATTAAAATGGAAAGAAAACACCAGCTAATGTACTATTTTTGATATACTTGATGTTGTTACTGATGTCAAAGACACAAAATATTTGAAATTGAGAACGACCAATTAGTCCACGGCACAATCTAAATTTTAAGAGTACAATTGATTACGCCAACATGTAATAGGAGTAATTGGAAAACTCTTCAAAAAAAGAGTATTTGGAAAAGAATGGATTCAAGTATATAACATTCAAGAGGGACAAAAATAGTCAAAATATATATTTAGAATCGAGTATGATAATCACGCGGAGATGGAAATTAGTTTTGAGAAAGAGAAACTCTTGTGTGATCACAAGACTAAGATATACAATTTAAACGCGCACACACAAAAATACAAGAAAAGAGAATTAAATGATGTGTATTTTTAAAATAATTAAATAATGTATATCTTTTTTATGTGTGCCCAAAAAAATGTTTATTTAGGATGGTTACCACTCAGGTATTTCTCTGTGAGACATTGATTGGATATCAATACAGTATTCAGTACTAATTAGTACTTCAATAGTACGTACTAAGAGTACAAGAAGACATATGAATGTGCTCAAGTATTTAAAAACTTCAGACATAATCAACAATTATAGAATATACATTGCTGAAAGTGATTGGGGGGCTGATATTTTTTCTTTTCATGTGGACAACGAAAGAAAAACAAATTTAACCAACATTGGTGATTGCTTTTCGATCCATTGCTACATATATGCAGCTAGAATTGCTTTAAATTTTTCAATGTATTTAGTACAGTGCATATCTACTTATATAAAATTTCTTTAAGAACGTGCTTTTCTTTCATTCTCTTGTAGTTAATTACTTCAAGAAAATTAGAAACAGCATGCATCACATACTCATAGTAGTAATTTCTTTTTTCATTTTAGGATTTTCTCAGGTCATGTCCATAGTAGACATTAACATGTGAAGATAACAAGTTCTGATTTGCATACTATAGTAGGTAGTATAGTTTGAGGAAGCATAAGAATGGGGCCCTTGTCATGTGGAGAAGAACAATTAATGGCTATTCCATGTGTTTATTTTCAAAGGTTTTGGAAACATGTATTGAAAGCCAAGAGAAACAATACAAAGTGGAGCTGTTAAATGCAGTCAAATTTGATGAAATTTGTATGTCTCTGACTGACTTGAGGTTTTTTGTGAACTTGTGGTGATTGGTGATAGTTACTATACACTTTTGAATCAGTCAGTACTCAGTAGTATGGGCACTCATATGGGCTGTTTCTACTTGCTAGTCTTTAAGAAGGGTGATCTCAAGTTATAAAGTCTCATGGTAAGTAGACAAGTAAGTCTTAATTTAAAAGACTTATGTATGATCAAAATAACTTGCAGAACTATTATATTATAAACTTTAAATTTAAAGGACTTCTGATGTAATTTAGCCTTAAATTTAATTAGAGCTAATTACATCCATTGATTGGTTAAAAATACATATCTCCTGAGTTACTAAGAAGACACAGTTTTTCCTTGCGTTTGAATGTACTAATGTCTCTACATATGAGGTAGATATAACAAGCTTCATGAGCTTGTCCAGAATAATTCCTAGATGCTTCAGAATTCAGTACAAATATAGGCATTGTTTGAAATTATTTAAAAAATAAAAGAATTTTCGAGTTGTCTTATGTTTTAGATGTTACATGACCCCAATCCAAAATAAAATTATTTGGACGCACAAACATAATTTTTTTAGAAGAGAAATAATTTAATTGCATCATTTAGTATTTTATATTTTAATGTTTTAAAGGTTGCATCATAAGGATGTATATGCAAGGAAAAAAAGGCTACACAACAAACATATCGTCTATATCTAAAAAAAAACACACCGTTTAACTCTTACGAAACGTGCGTGTAAGATGAAAGATGCTCCAACATCAAAACATATTTTCAAGTCATATATCTTACATGTGTATAGGACAACGTAAATTTTAATTTTATTATTAGTTAATTACAAATGTAAACTTACAGCTCATTAACATTAACTTAGTAACATCTGCCAATATATAAATAATCGCTGTTCTAGTCATGATTCATAGAGCGGTCTCTCTCTAATTTGACATCCATGTATGTCAGTGCCAATGATTATTCTTCTAGATGAAAATATGTGTGCACACAAACAAAACAATTTTTTTACGTGCAAGAATTCCTATCCTGTAAATCATCAGTAACTTGTTTGCTTTTACTTCATCAATAGTGTCCTAGCATCCCTCAAATGTAATCACAACTTTGGAATCACAAGGTATGATTTAGATTTACTGTTTTATTTTATACTTTATCTATATTGTATACAGTATCTGTGACGGAACTGAATTTGTTAAGAACCCGTAAAATGCTGTTTAGTTTACCGTAACTTCACGTACATGGTCTAGCACTCTAGCTAGTGCAATTGACCAGAGACATAGAGTAGGCTTTACCATCAATTAGCTCTGTTCATGGCTTCATTGTTAGCTAGAAACTTATATGAACTTCATTAAAGTTATGAAATATTATAATTATAATTTACACAAATCAATCAATTATTTGACTGCAATTTAGTTAACTTCAATGGACCAACATTGGTTAGCCTTAGGGGTACAAATGATCAAAAGTTTGAACTCTAACATGAAAAATACATCTTGTATTTAAAATAATTTTTTTGTTGTAAATTAATTGATCACAAAATCCAATATCATCTTCGGTTTTACTTCAATATTATTATCTTCGGTTTTGACACTTCATATATTCAAGTTGTCTTTTATACAATATACTCCAATTTTTGTGTGTAAATTACTCACTTCATAATCTCATACATATTGTGTATAAAAAAGTCACACCCTATATTTATAATTCTTCATTTTCTTTTATCTCTATATTTATATTTCTTTCTCAAAGTGTCTATGAAGTGTATACAAGTCATTTTTCCAAAAAAAATATCATCAAAAGTTTTGTTGTGGTTGTGAAAGCTTCAAGCATGTGCCAAACAGCAGAGGTTTTTAGTATACAATGATCTCAGCATTTCTCTTCGTGAATCAAACCCAATAATAGAAATTTTAAAAGGAATATTCATGTAACCAATTTTAGCCACCAAAGAGAGATGTGGTTAATTATGAATTGGTGGGCTTGTGGGAGCCATCGGGTTGAGTTGTGGGTCCTATCCATAAGATGTTAGAAGCAATACGGGCATGTTGTCAATCAGAAACACTGAATTGGGTGGGCCATTGGAGTATATAAGTTCAGCTGTACTATTTGAGAAAAGACAACGTAAGTTATGACATTTATTTTTGCAAATGTGTCAGATGAACAGGATAATCAACCTTCCATCACATGCACTATATTTACACTATGTTTCCATTGAAAATTTGAAATGCTTAAAAAAAATTGAAATGTGTGTTTGATTTTAGGTGATAAAAATTAATTTTAAGCATGTGTTTGTCTTCCCTTTCGAAGGGTTAAAAATGATTCTAGAAATTGTAGAATTGATTTTATTATAACGGGGTGATTTAAAGGAGAAATGGGTTTGTTTATAATTTTTTTTTTTCAAACGGCAAAATTTATTAAGTACATGTTCAAGACAAACATAGACATGCAAGATTGCAACAAACATAAAAAAGGGAGTCGATAGACACATCATCCCAAAGAAAATTTATATACTTCGTTTACCAAAAACACCTCTCAACATAACTTCAAAACCAAAGTCAAATTCCCGCACAACATAAACAATTGTTGTGCCAAACTCTAACATCATCGTGAGCGAGCGACCACTAAAAACAACTTCCAAACACCTACAACTCTCCCCCCAAAACCCACCAAAATGGTCTAGATCAACCACATGTAATCTTTACTTTCTTTTTCTGTATTATCAACTCGAGTTGACTGGGTGAAATTTTCCCATATAGTTCATGTTTCTATGATGTGGGGCGAATATTTTATAGGTAAATTTGATTTATTGTAATGAATTATCATGAATAAAAAGATTATTTTCTTAATCAACTTTTTATTTTTTTGAAACATAAATCAACTTTTTTTATAAGAAACATTTGAGTGTTGATCCTGCATAATTGTTTGATGAATGATGAATGATGAATAATGTTGGTCCTTTTTTAAATCAAAAAAATAACGTACACACAATAACATGTTTGGTGCTGAAGCATATGTATATGCGAAATGATTCTAATTATATTTATATATACTAAGCTTTCTTGATTTTGTTAGATATTTGAAGATTTAAATTGATTTCAGTAATTATATACTCTGTTTTTTGGTTTCTATTGATTGGAATTATATTCTATAAACTTTGGGGACTTGGAATTGCACTCTGTTTTCACCAACGTGTCTAGAAAGTGTTTCATGAAAGCAATTGGAAAGAAGGAAAAAGACTTGATAATCTAAGATGAAGCCTCAAAATAGAAAGCAGTTATTGACCTTTTTACCTTTCTCTTCATCAAGTGTTGTGATTACCACATGTAGCTACCGTATATTCGTTTATTCGTCCTTGCATGCTCACTATATATGTGAATCAAATTGAAAAACTTTTGCTACTAATCAAGAGCACAAACCAACAAAGGAAAAGGTACATAACACAATTAATGGAAAAAAATTGATAAGCACGAACACTCTTCGGATTAGGTGTGTTCCAACGTCGGACACATGTCGTGTCTGATATCAACACGACACCGACACTTATAATTACACTGAATTATACGATTTTTTCAACTTATTAACAGTGTCGGTATGTCAGTGTCCATGTCGTGTCCGGTGTTCGTGTCCGTATTTGTATACGTGCTTCATAGGTCTTTGACAAGTTTGATTATACGATGACGAAAATTGATTTTGTAAATGTTGATTTTCGTTGAAATCAAATTAAAATTGAAATTATTTTAGTTTGAATGCATCCGTTTAAAAATGAATTGAACAATATTCGATTACATAAATCATGTTGAGTCAAAAGTTACAAATTTTTTATTCAAGTTAGAATCAATTATGTAAATTATGTAGACAAAATCAATTTTATGTCTTAGGATTCACTTTTAGATCTTTATACACCAAACACACACTAGAGAGGTATTGAAGCTGAAGTTAGAAACTGAAGTACTGAACATTGAACTTTAATTTATTAATGAACTATGATACTGTGTTACATATATATCAACCAAATGAAATACATTGGAATGTTTAAAAAAAGAAAAGAATGAAAGAGCCTCATCATCCTTATGGTTTTCAAAAACTAACCAACCACATAAAAAACTTGGGTCTTAGGAGAGGGCTATATTTCTGTGTGCTATCTGTTTCTGTTTTTTATATATGTGTATTTTTTATTTTTTTTACAAGATATTGTTATTTTTTGTTTGTTTATACAACAAAAAATTCCTGAGACTAAAAAGAAGCAGCATTTGTGTGTTAACCAAGTCCTTAGCAACTTAGAATTGTGAAATGCAACGTCTATGACAAGCAGTAGTGCGTTGCTTCTTTTGTTTTGTCTCTTGTTTCCAAACTTTTCCAATATCTTGTGCAATTTTAACAGCATCAGATGAAGCACCAGAAAGCCCTCTCTTTGTGAACCCTACAGCATATAGTCCTGAATTTCCCTTCCAACCATGTGGAAATGGCATCTTTGGGTATCCATTTTTGGAGAAAAATTCACCTTCCTGTATAACATAACCAAAATTAATTAGTTCTTTGATCACACTAACAAATAATAATAATTATAGTCAAAAAGAAGCTTCTAAAATAGGACCATGCCTTAAAAAAGTTTAAAATTTGACTTGTACAGTTAAATCATGTCTTTTCTATCATCCGGTAAAATCTTTGTTGTCGGAATATTCTAACAGTCCAGATGTTAGATTAATCCAGACAAATAAGATTTAACCGGAGAGACCAGAAGAGGATTTAACTCAACTATGAAAATGTCTTTTTTTATGTTAAGAAAAGTTAAAAAAGCAAAACAGATCTAGAACATATATTCACCTGAAGCCAAGAAGGGACATTGCTGCGGTAACCAGTAGCAAGAACAACTGCATCAATATCAAGCTTTTCACCATTAACAAGCTCAACTTCACCATGATTATTAAACCTTTTGATTCCAGGTACAACATTTATATCACCGGATCTAATTTTCTCCAACGCACCAATGTCCAAAACCGGTGTTTTTCCTTCTGTGTTCTTCAACTTCAAAGGACCCATTGATGGTCTTTTGATACCATATTTTTCCATGTCACCCAAAATGAACCATGTCAAAATCAACAAAAGTTTGTCCACAATCCAAAGTGGTAACCACTTTAACATCATAACCGCTAATTCAAAAGTTGATATTCCAAATATTTCTCTTGGTAGCACATGAACCTGTAGTAAAAAAACAGAACAGCCCAGTTAGATTTTTTTCATTAAAAAAATTGACTATGAAACACTGACACAGACACCAGACACAGAAAAAGAACTTACCGAGCTACGAACAACCATGGAAGGTAAAGCATGATGATTGCTAAGATCAAGTGAGAGTTCCATTCCAGAATTTCCACATCCAACAACAAGAACTTTCTTTCCTTCAAATTTTTTCCCTGACTTGTAATCACAAGCATAAACAACTTCACCTTTGAATTCAGAAAGTCCTTCAATTTCAGGAGTAACACACTCAGCATTTTCGCCGGTAGCAACAACCAGCCACCTACAAATATACTCAACTTCATTTGTCTTGACTCTCCACAATCCACTGGTTTCATCATACTTAGCAGATTGAACACACTCGTTGAATTGCGGGTTGATTTCAAATTTGTTAGCATAGTTTTCAAGGTAGCTTATGAATTGTTTCTTTGAAGGGTATTCAGGGAAATCTTCAGGCATTGGAAGGTTAGGTAGTTGACAGAATTGTTTTGGAAGGTGAAGTTTCAATCTGTCGTAGGTTCTTTTTTGCCATAGTGATGCTATGCAATCAGCTCTTTCGAGAACAACGAAAGGTACCCCTTGTTCTCTAAGACATGCTGCCGTTGCAAGACCAGATGGACCTGCACCTATGATCACAGGTCCATTGACCCAAATGCAACGGCGTGAGAGAAAGTCTTGGTGATCAGCTAGACGAAATAAATTTTCCATTTTTATGATTTGTGTTTTTCAAGAAATGAGAAAGATTGTTTTTTTCTTTGATGATTTTGTTTCAAATTGGTTTTTGAAGTGTTATGAGTTGAAATATTGAAATAGAGATTTATTTTTTTTGTTTGGTTTGTGATTGAGAGAATTTGATGAACTTTGGTTTATGGAATTGAGAATGTGAGTAATGGATTGAATGAATAAAGAGGAGGAGCTGAAGGGCTTAAATAGAGGAGAATTGCATGTGATAGGGTGTGGGAGTTATTGCTCTTTCATTAATTATTTAATTGTTAAATTGGTTCTGTTATTAAAGTGTATAGTTTAATAAACTTCTTATCATCTTTGATTTTTTTTGTTTGGATGAAATGAGTTAAGTGTCAATTGACATTGAAGTTTGATGTGTACACTGTCAAATCATAGTCCTGAATGTTATATGTTTTTGGTATGTGAATATTTTACAACATTATATTCTGTTCTATTATTTTATTAGATTCTAGTTGTTAAAATAATATGGGAGGGATTGTTTTGGTGGAAATAATGTGGGAGGGATTAGTAGCATATATAATTTTATGGAGGAATAATTCTTTACTTGGAAAGGTTTCTTCAATCATCACATTCACACTCACAATGGGTTATGGGTTTCCTTTTTTCTTTCTTTTTATAAAAAATTTAAAGTTTTTTGTTCTACAAATAAAGTTTAATTAGGTACTAATTGACTCTTATGTATGTATAGATTTTTTTTCCCCATTTCTCACATGTTTCTTCCATTGAAAATATTTTAGTTATTGTTGACACTAAATTTGAACATTTTAATTAATATTCAAATATTGATTCGTCACATCGTGTAAGTCTAATTCTCCTTATTAATTTTAACCTTATCTGATGTAATTTTCATTCATGCGGAACTCAAATATTAATCTATGCAAACTTTAATAATAAATAAAGAAATACCTAAATTCCATGAGTTATGTTTACCGGTAAAGAGACAACTCATTTTTAGAATCCGATGTCCCGAGTTCAAGCTTCGTTAATGCCTTCGAAGGAGGTAAATGTGAATGAGTTTAATTACTATACATTGATTATGTAAATTAATTTACACAAACATCCAATGATGTGTTGTACAATTAATGAATACGACAACTCGTAAGTTTTCATATTAATTAATTGACGTAATAACACGTAATTATATACATATGTAAAATAATTACTATACTAACACAACATGTTAATTAAATTCAAATGTAAACACCTTCTTTGAGCCATGGTGTCTTTTCTACCTTGGACTGGAGTTTCACCCCTTACCTTAAATTTTTTCTAAAATATAAACAAAGAAATACCTATAATGAAAAATCTAATTTTCATGAAAAAAAATAGTTATAGGGAATATTGACAATTGATATTTTATTTTATTTTATAAATGTAAAAAAAAAAAGCAATTGAAATTTTGTCTGCAATTAAAATATCTTTTAATCCTTAAAGTTTAAATGAAAACTCGTGTAAGAGGAGCAACATCCCAATTAATATGAAGGCATTTTTTACCAAAAAAAAAAGGTAAAAAAAATGAAGGGGTTTAACACCAATTCGATAACATCTCATAAAAAGTGTCACGTTTGTAAATGAAACCATCCTTAATTGTATATAGGATATTCTTTTGAAATTTACACATCACTTAAAATTTACACACAGCTGCGAAGTTTCGTGTATGAATTCGAATAAGGTATAAGCCTATACACCTAGCCGTATTGGTATTGAAAGTTGACATAGACCTTAGCTTGTTGATTTTTATTAGTCTTAATTAATTGGTTTATTGAAAGCATGTCACTTATGCATGTAGGATGTATGTGTACGCTGATGACTTTAGAGCAAAGTTCTTAACTCAAGTGTCAACAATATTGGAAGAATGTGTACATTGATATTTCTTAGAAGGTGTGTAATCTTTTTTCTCAAATTTCTTCTTTCCCCGCTTCTTCTAAACTCCCAATCAAAATTCAAATGAATATCAAAGATTCATATAAATACTAAAAAAAACTTAACATTGGTGGTTGTTCGATCAGTGGAATAAAAACGTTTAAACTTTAGACACAAATATAAATATGAATTGTTGAATGTTTTTTATTTAAAAACAATGAAACGCTTTTTAGAAAGGAAAAGAATAAGATATTTTTAATTGTAAAAATAGCACAAAAGTAAGAGACGCGGAAAAGCGGTGGGAACAACAAATTAATCAAGTTTACATATTTTTAGTAATAAAAAAAATACATTATTCTCCTTAAAAATAATAATCCATTATTATAGGAAAATGATGAGATGGCATGGGGAGTGATGAGTAAGGGGAGCCAGACCACATGGAGTGGATGAGTCAAATTGCAAATGAGAGTTTTAGGGACCACTAGTAAAGGAGTGATAACGAAATTTGATGGTTTGACGAGAAAAATATGTGTTGGCAGAAGTGATGAAACAATGAATTGAAATTGAAATGATCACAAACAAAGTTATGATATACTATATACATTATGAAATGGTTTGATGAGAAAAATATATGTTAGAGCTAAGAATAGAAATTGTGATGATCACAAACATAAAGTTATGATATACTATATACGTTATGAAATGGTTTGACGAGGAAAATAAGTGTTGGCAACAATGATTGAGCTATAGGAATTGAAATTTAGATGATAATGAACAAAGCTCTGATATATGACATACATTGTGACATAGTTTGACGAGGAAAAAATGATATATTACATACATTATCAAATGGTTTGACGAGAATAATATGTGTTGACATCAGTGACAAAGTTAGGTATTGAAATTTAGATGACCACAAACAAAGTTTTGATATACTACATACATTATGAAATTGTTTGACGAAGAAAATATGTGTTCGCAGCGGTGATTGAGCTAAAAATTGAAATTTAGACAATCTAGAGCAAAACATTACGAAGTAATGACTTGAAATGGCTGTTTATTGATTTTGTTAAGACTTTTGTTATTTTGTTGCAAAAAGATGTAAAATTTTAGTTCTATATACACCATTCTTCCTCCCATATTTCATTTCTCACTAACCTAACTAGTAATCGTCACGTACTAACACCTATATTACTCATCACACTCGTGCATAATTTCTCCCGTAGCAACTATTTTCATTCAAATATTACTTAGTAGTAATTAACCGATGAACATTGTGCCATAAAACAATTGATTATGTAACTTAGAACGAACATGTCGCCATGATAAGAAAGTAACATTTAACATTTGTAACCCAAAAAAAGACCAAGATTCCAACTCACTTGTTGAAATCTTTCCAAAAAAATAGATTTAATGAGTCATGTTAATTTATGCTCTAAGAACACAAGTTAAGAAGTTAAAAATGGAATTATAACATAAATTTTTACTTGAAAATATAAGATTTTAAATTTCGAAAATATAGAATATACAATTTTCAATAAAATAGTTCTATCTTTAGTTTCTTAACTTGTGTCTTAAGACACAAGTTAGCATTTTCTTATCTTAATTATGTGAGAAAAACATAAATAAGTGATGGCTTGTTCAACGTCAAAAGTGATGGTGTATCAATTTGATTTTCTACTAAATTTTTTGTTTTATGATCCTTTTTTTTTTATAAAGTTTTTGGACATAATTTGTTTTTTTTCCCTTCAAATAATGTCATCTTTTTATAAAGTATTTTTTGTAAAAATAAAGAAGATAAAAAAAATCAGCTCACCTTTCCAACCTTTTATAAAAATAAAGTCAGATGGTATAGACAATGCATAAAATATACAAGGTCCAGAGTTCAAACCCCAACCACCACTAAAAAAATAAAATAAAAATCAACCCGCTAAAACTACCGGCAAATTCCACTTATGGTTGTTTCTCGCCCACTATGCCAACCCCGTTTGCTGGTTTTCCCACCCCCCACCCCCACCGTTGCCATGTGTTGTTTAACATTTTGCCAATAATTTTCCTTCACTAACTTTCTCTTATTAAAAACTAGCCAAAAGACGAGCACGGACCCGTCTTTTCGGTCTTTTCATTGTGCTAACCTTTAAAATTATGAATGGTATTTTTTTTATGAAATTTTGGTTTTGATTAAAAGTAAAAATATAAATGTTTGTTGCTTTTTTTTAATGACACGAACAACAATCTTTATTATTGAAAAAGTTGTTTAAGAGTATAATTGGAATAATGAAAAAGTAAGTATAAATATACTCATCTAGTTTGTTATACTTTTTTAAATGATAAAGGAAAAATAACAGATATACATATATTCATATCGTGTTTGTTACATTTGTTTTAATATTTAAGTTTATTTTTATTTATTTGTTACATGTGTTATTTGTATTGAAAATTAATGATATTTTTGAAAAAAAATCCAACCCAAAAGTGTTGAAAATGGTAGTTTTCTTTATCGATAGTATAGATAATGATTTAGTTTATAATTAAAAAAAACCATGGTTCTCTTTATATAAAAAATACGCTATCATAGTTTGTATAAGCAATTATAAACCAGAAAAATTAAATAATCCTTAAAATTAATCGTAAACAATTTGAATTATAATCACTTATAAACCAGCAAAATCAAATAATCCATAAAATTAATCGACTTTGATTAGTTGTAACATGATAGAAAAAGAAAAAAAACTTACAGGTTAATTATGAATTCTGATGCAGAGAGATGAGAGAGGTTGAGAAAAACTAAACAAAGTGGGAACGAACTATGAACTGTGAGAACCCTACTTATTAATATTTTTTGCTCAAGTTTGTTACTAATTTTTTTAGAGGATTTAAAGTTCAATCTTTAACAATATTTTTTGCTCACGTTTATTACTAATCTTTTTTTGGAGGATTTGAAGTATAATCTTTAACATTATTTTTTTCTCACGTTTGTTACTAATCTTTTTTCTTCTTCAAGGATTTAAAGTCCAATCTTTAACCTTATTTTTTGCCACGTACGTTACAATTGATCAAAGACTAAGGAAGAGTAACTTATATTAATAAAATAATATGGAAATACTGTTTTTTGTGGAAGGGATATGAACATACTTGGCAATCGTTGTTGGTTGTATTGAGGGGAACGACACAAATGTACAACTTTCTAAAAAAAAAACACAGATGTACAACATAAAAGTGGCTGATAAAAAAATAACATGAGTTTTTACTTTGTGCTAGATTTTTGTGAGTTTGATCAGTGATTAACGGAGGTAAAAGAGGGTCAACGGGAAAGATTAGTGACATGAATTAGTAATCCACGTGTTATTTTATAAGAAATTGTGTGTCTGTCATGTGTTACTTGTATTTAAAATTAAAGGTATTTTTGAAAAGAAAATTCTAACCAAAAAATATGGTGAAAGGGATAGTTTCTTTTATATATATATATATATATATATATATATATATATATATATATATATATATATATATATTACAAATTACCATTTGAATTAAATATATACTTGTACAGACTGGGCAATCATGAAAATGATTAAAAAAAAAGTAGATAGTGCATGCAGTACTATACAGTATACAATCTAGAGTGGATATTTTTTAGGTTAGCTTTTGGACTATTACCTTTTTACTGCAGAATGTAGTTAGACTATAGGCAAATGGCACGTCTAATTTCACTTTCATGTACTTTAATTGGAAGGACATGGGAGTTATGCACTATGCTATACGTGGAAGTGCAAGGACGATAAATGATTGAAGTATGTTACTTTAGGTGTGTTGTTAATGATTCATTTCTGCATTACAGGTTTGGTTTCTTACTTTAAAAATAAATACTTTTTTATCTTCATTTTTTATATTTATCATATAGATTTTTGGTTCCTCTATTTTTTTTTTAAATTATGATATTATTATTTTTATCATAAATTCATCCTTAAATCTCAAATATTTTCGCAAATTAAAATGAGATTCTAAGGGATTTAGGTGAAAGAAAATTGGTGGTAGGGTCATATTTTTTAATAATAGAGGTACTAAAATAAAGGATCGAAAAAGAAGAAAAAAAAGAATGATCAAAACATATAACATATAACTCAAACTACATGTAACAAGATTATAATTAAGTTTTATATATAATTATTAATATGACAGATACATGGAAGTACAACTTTGTGGCTGCATATGAAGAACTTTTTTTGGAAAAATCATGGAGTACCCCACATCTCCACTTTGAGAAATGGTTAAAATTTGATGGGTAGGAGAGGGCAGCATGTGCATGAGGCTTGAACATCATAGGAGTCTCTCCTTTTCATGAAAAGATTGTAAGCAACAAGCTTGGCGTTTCTCTAAAAGTCTTGTAAATATTATTATTAAATATACTTTAGGAATAAATGAATGGAATTATAGCTAGCCACCATATCATTCCAATCTTGCTCCAGTTACTACCATCAAATGCTCCAAAAAACAATCCTACAAATGGCTACACACCAAAGAGATATGAGAGAGGAAATGTAGCCAAACGAGATATGAAATAGATATACGATTCTTTCAGCTAGTCATATCCCATATTGTATGATATGATCGATATATGTGTTTTATTATTTCTTCTCCTAATTAACCTCCTCATACCAGCTTGCACTTCAATGTACAGTCAGCTTGAGAATTTCAACCGTCGGATTAATATCATACAACTTGATTTTTTTTAAGCATAATAGATTAAACTCAAATAATTTATAACTAATCTAAATTTTGAATTGTCGAATTTTAATAGACATATGTATTTAATATGAACCTCAAAATATGTCTAAAGGTAGTAGGATTTATTATTATAAAATATAACTTAATTTAATAACTATTTAATTAGTCTAGACTTATTAAAAATAGTCTATTGGGAAATCCACTATTTAATTAAAAATGATAGACTACGTACTCTAAACTTATTGATTGTTGAATTACATGGATCCCGTGATTATAGAGAATCCTAATTCCTAATTGCACTAGGCATTTTCTAATGTTGCTATGTGATATTCAAATACTATTTTTTCCCCTCCAATTATTAGTTATATGTATCTTCCCCCATCTTATTCTAACTGTTTGATTCTCTTCTTTCTTTTAATTTAATTTTCTATGCGAACTATAGTAATTGATATCTCCTAACTAGCTAGGGCTTTAATTTCGTGCATGATAAATAATGAACTAGCTAGGGCTTTCAATCGTCGGCGGTGATGATAAATATTTAAATAAACGCGTTTTTAATTTGGAAGAATATGTATGTATATATGTATTGTGAACTTTATATAGTGTCAAACAAAACAGGTATTGTGGCTAAGTAATATTAAACTATAGTTGCATGTAAAGTAGAATTAATATAATGTGATTCTAAGTTCTAAGTTCACGCGTAGTCAAGAAAAGGCGAAATCATTGGGATATATATACACAAATAAGATGATCTCTTGACTTTGGATTGATCAAAAATCTCAATTGCCAACTTCACCTTAGCATAAAGTTATAACCCATTTGCATTGGAATATGGCTATAAGGCGGTGCCAATTAGTACGATTTTCGTTTATATATTTAATTATTAAGCTATGAGTCCCACTTCCATGTATTATCACTTTGTTTTGCTGCTAAGAAATTTCTAAGTGAGTGGATCGACGTTGGTTGGAGGTGGAGAAAGTTTTGAGAACCGAGTAAGGGGTGTGACACCAATAAAGTCTTTTGTTAATAACTTAATATACTTTGTTCATTGCAAATGCACAAGGGGGATGTTTGTTATTGCTCATTAAAAAAATGGTCTCTTTTTGGTTTTGATTGAAAATATGAATGTCAACTTGTTAAAATTAAATTAGCAATTTTCGAATCTAGATACGAGGGCCTATAGGTTGGTTTTGGATTAATATTAATATTTTTTTAAATTATAAATATTTATAATATCATTTTAGGAGTGTGAGATTGTTTTGTCAAAAAAAGAGTGTGAGATGGTCCTTTAATATAAGGTTACTTATATTAATGTTAACTCAAATTTTATTATGTAATTAGGCTTAAAACAAGGGATCCAATTAACTAGTGCCTTTCTTAAATTTAAAAAAAAAAAAAAAAAAACTAGTGTCATTCTTATTTCTGCTAATAGCAAAGGGTTAGGGAGAGCTTACGAAGAAGAGAGTGTTAATTGGATTATTTTGTGAATTCAAAGTGGGGAAAACATTAATCTCCAACTACATTTTGCTGATGATGATACATTAATTGTCTATTAGTGAGACGCGTATCAAGAATTTTTGGTTGATGAATGTGACACTAATATGGTTGCGATTAGCGTCAACTTTGAATTTAATTTAAAAAATAGTAGTCCTATTTCAAAAATATGGTTGCAATTACAATTGTGTTGATTGTCTTGACAATTTAGGTCGTGATAATAGTTTCTCTTGATTTATCATCGATGCTCCACCCGACCCCTTAAAGTTGCACCTTTATTGTGATGTTTTAGAGTATAGTATACAACATTTTCTTCAGTTCACTAAGATGGCGGGTATGTCAACATATTCTCATTTATTCTTTACGATTATTTGGTTTGTCACTGTTTGGATGCTTTGCAAGAAAATGAACAATCGGATATTTAATAGTACGGTTTCCAATCATTTTACTCTTATAGAAAAGGTGAAGCTTCATTCCTTCCTTTGGATTAAATCTAAACAGGTGGCTTTTGCTTATATTTACCACGATTGGTGGAAACACCATGTTCTTGGAAACACCATGTTCTTTGCATGGGTGTTCTTTTGTAATTTTTTGACTTTTGGATGGTGTTCTAATTTTGGCACCATAACTCTGTAAATATTTTTTGATGTTTCTCCTTTTGCACACCTTGTGCAGGGGCATCACCGATGGTTTCATAATATATTTCATTTTGATTTGTTAAAAAAAATTATTTTTGAATTTTTCCCTTTTTATAAAAAAAAAATTATGTGTAAATATGGTCGTTGTAGAGACTTTTTAGGCCTTGTGTATTATAAGTAAATGAATAAAAAACAAATAATTGTACATTATGAAAGATTTGCAACACTGTATTATATTAACATAAAAACTATATCAAAATTTATCTTTAAGTTATAATTATAATTCTTCACCTTTTGAATAACAATTAAACTTCCTTCACTTTGTGAAAATATTTTTCATTTTCATTTTTAAAAATATATGTAAATTTTACTTGATAACAAAGAGGTAGTAGGTAGTTCCGACCCACTATTGGTTGTATTGACAATTTTTAACATGAGACGTCGGTTTTGATATTTGAATTTATATGTTGCCATTTGATAGTGTATGTGGTGTTTATTTGTTATGTATTCTAAACTGACAAAAAAACAGAGATAATAAACTCTTGAAGTAAAAACTTCGTACATTTTCTTGAAAACAATATAAATGCTAAAAAAAAATTCTCATTATTTTCAGAATTACATCATATATGAGTTATGATTAGTGTTTCAACTTCTCTCAATTACTATGGGTCACATTAAGATTCTCAAATATTCTTATTGACAAGTTAAAATACATATTTATATGTCCAAAAATCATAAATATGAAGTGGTAGTTCTCTGAGAATTGCGGTTGTTGTCGCGGTGCTTCGGTGTGGAGGAGAGGAGAGCAACTTCGTCGGAGGAGGAGAATGGTGCTTGGAAGTACGTTAGTATTCCAATGCTCAAGTCAATATGTGAAAGAGGTGGATTATGTGCGAAAATTGAGTAAATAGAAGTGTATATGGAGCATGCCGCGGAGTCACACTTAGATAGCCGATGAGAGCGTTAACCGTCTTCGTATTTTGCGACGTGATCCTAGAGACCGTTAGAGATGATATGAACAACCAGGATTGATCCTGATATGCTCCTATGCGGTGACGCAAACAGAGCTTGTCGTACACCTTCACGATGCTTCTAGAGGAATATGAACCTTGTCTTTATTGTACCTCTCTTGTTGGACTAATTCAGCTTAAGCTTTATGCCGGTCCGAACACATATATATTTTTTCACAAAAAATAAATGGACTGAAATATATCGATTTTCATTTTTAGAATGTAAATTATACTCTTGAAGTAAACAACTGTATACATTTCTTATTAAAAAAAACCATTTTATACAATTATAGTAAAAAAATGTAAAACATTGTCGATCAGAAGTAGACGTTGAAGTTTCCAACAATAAGTATGTTGCTGTATAGATTGAGAGAATTTTGAGCATTTTCGTCACACATTGTTAGGTAGGGTTTTCTGCTGCCCACAAATTTCTTCTAGGTCATCAACTAGCTATAGGGAATATAAATCATCTCTTTTAACAATTGATTTTGGTTGGATCGATAATAAAACAAACATGATATATACAGAGATCACATACTAAAAAAAAAAGACTAGGGTTAGGTTCAATTGATGATTAATAATTATTATAAAAAAAAAATTGATGATTAATAAAGGGACCTAACAGATTGAAAGAATGATACCGTGAAATAAACTGAAATTTCTCTGTCAACTATATGTAAATCTAAGAAAATAATTTTTTTACATATAATTATATTTTTGTGAAAATCTATCCTCATCCCTAATAAAAAAAGACGGAGCCCAATTTAGTCATTAAAAAAAAGAGAGTAACTTTTTAGTCTTTAAGAAAAGTAAATCAGAACAATTTAGTCAATACCCGAGCTTACATGAGAGAAAAACTAGTGTAGTTGCAAGTTTTTTATGTGCTTATATTGGTGTATATATATATATATATATATATATATATATATATATATATATATATATATATATATATATCTTATTATGTTTTTATTGTATAGTTTTTTTTTTTTGAGGGAATTGTATAGTTAAAAGCGGTTTAGACCACTATTAATTTTGCTCAAGTACGTTCAATCATTTTCATCAAATGATTGAGTTTCTTGTCATCTTTGCATAACATGACAGAATTTTTGTTGAACTTATCTTCCATGCAATATAAAGTTTCTCAAATGAAAATATTTCGCTGATAATTGGCCTCTAAATTTTTCTCGAAGTGTTAATACTTGGTGAAATTATGCTGCCAAGTTTTATTTGTCAATCACTCTATATATATTTATTACTTTTTTTTAAGGGCTGTGTATTACTTTTTTTAAAAAATTTACTTAATTTTTTTTCTAGGTTTGGTTTATGTCCCCTAATTTTTTTTTTCATTTTTTATTAATAAGTTATTTGTTTGTGGTTTATCAATTTGGTTAAGATCATGACCGACCTTTCCTAATGCTGCTCACTTTCTTTTGCCTAAAGAAAAACATCAATTGAAACCTTACAAAATCTCGTCCATTGAGTCACATGGCATAGCACCATAACCGTTATAGAAAATAAAATATACAAATCAAATCTATGAGGTGATAATAAGAACCTTAAAAAGATTTTAGAGGATCTTCGTTTTCCCGAAATTTGCTTAATTTCTTGTTCTTCTTCTTCTTAATTTTATCACATCACTCATGTGACAAACTAGTTTTCATTAGTGTTGTAGTGACAAAATTATACCAACTTTTCGTCGGGTGGAATATTTTCTGGCATGTGTTTGGATATGCTAGATAATGGAACAAAATCTTAGTAAATATGATTGGTATTAAAATATCAATAGTTTATTATTGGTTTGGATTTTTGTCTTGCAAACCATGACGAGATGGAATCATATTGGTGAAAATTAAGTATTGCTTAATAATTTTGTAATCTACTATTTTATTAACATGAGAGCATATTTTGACCAACAAACTAATGATTATACACTTCCTCTTTTTGCAACAAAAATAAATATTTACACTTCTTCCTACTTAATTTAAAATCTCACACATTATTTAAATTTTAATATTGGTTATAATTAAAGAGTTTAGCACGAAACTTACGCACACTAGATGCAAAAAATGAAAAATTATGGGTTTCAATCATCGGCTCTCAATATCAAATGTATAGTAATGAAATAGGTGACACATACAACATACTTAAAAAATATCAACTATTTTTTTAGAAACTCATCATTTTACAATGGCAAATTATATACAAATTCATCTATTATTTATATATTGACGTCTCTTTAACCAATCGATGATCAAATTGTTAATAAACTCCGATGAAAAACAAATCGTTTAAAAAAACTACCGTTTAATTTTCTCAAAAAAAATATAATCATTCTTTAGTTACTTTTCGACTGATCGTTAAAATATAAATGTCCTTCTTCAAGGAACATGAGAGCTTAAGACCTTAATCGTGCCCTTTCATCCCTTCTAATTTCCCTGCTTATTTTAGTTAAGGCACATATTTTCAAACGGTTATATTCAGTTGGCGCATTGGGTACAACAACAATTCCCAACTAAAGTTCTGTCACGTGTAATGATAATCAATTTTTTTTATCAACATCAAAATGAAAATAATACTCCAAACTATGGTATGAATAAATTTGACATAGATAGGAAAAAAGGAAGATAAAGATTATCGAGGAGCGGAATAAGTGGAAGAGGAGGTCCCTAATATTTTAAAAAATAAATCCAAACTATAACTAAATCCGTTTACGATTATAAGTATATATTTCTTTTTTTTCTTTCAAAATTTATTTTATAAAGGATGTATTTAAACTATATTATAAACTAATATACCAATTACTCAATAAACCTAAAAAAATAACCGCTTAAAATAGTTAATCGAAGGGTGTATACTAGTAGTACTAAAGTTTGCACTTTGAAGTCATATAATCTTGCAATATTAGTCACTCCATTATCATGTTAGGAACAATGCACTTGGCACGACCTCCTATTAGCATGTGGCAAGTTTTGCTCTCATTTTAAGATTTCTTACCGTAAGATGCGATTAATTTTATTTTTATTTTTAAATTGAAATCCCCCTTCACTCTATTCTAGGTGCCGCCCTCAGAGACACTTCTCAATACTCATGCCATGGTTATAGCAAAATCCTCACGTTCCACACACAATTTCATATGAGGTTTTTCTTTTTTAAATTTGAGCTCAACATGGTGGGTGGTCCGCAATGTTAATTAATGTCACAGTGTCTATTAAGAAAACACTCAATGTCTATAAATTAATCCATAAATCATCTAAAAGAAGTAAACTTTAACTAATTTTACCTCATTTCATAATAGAGTAAATTACACTCCCCTCCCCTCAAAGATGCATGAATTACACTCCCCTCCCCTCTTAAGTTAAAATATACACTCCCCTCCCCTCTTATTCAAAACATATTAGAATAAATTTCACTCCCCTCCCCTAAGAGAAGCTTGAATTACATCCCCCTCCCCTCTTATGTTAAAATCTACACTTTACTCCCTCAATATTCTTTTTTATTATTTCTAATAATATAGCAAAGAATAATAATTTATCACACTTAAAAAAAATAGTATTGTGGGTCTATTTTAATATAATAAAAAATTGAATACATATTTTTTGCTATTTTTTATTCAAAATTTATTAACATGTAGTTTTAAACCCTATTATAAAATATGAAACAACCCAAAACAAAATTAAAATATATGAAAAATTACTAAAATCATTAAAGCATGATTATTTAAAAGTTAATTTATACTCTAATTTATAAAATCAATAGCAATATATTTAAATTTAATTATCATTGACATTTAAACTATAAAGAAATGAATTAATTTTTCTTAAATGGTGATTCAAAATTAATATATATTATAAGAATATTTATTTATGTTCAAATAGATTAAATTGTAGTGCATATTTAATTATTAAGGGAGGGGTTTGTAATTCAAGCATCTTATAAGGGAGGGGAGCATAAATTTTAACATAAAAAAAATATTGAGGGAGTAAAGTGTATATTTCAACTTAAGAGGGGAGGGGAGTGTAATTCAAGCATCTTTGAGGGGAGGGGAGTGTAATTTACTCTTCATAATATGATATTTGAGTTGGTAAAAATTAATGTATATGATCTAAATATGTAGTCTTAAATGTTTCTTATAAATGAGATCAGAGAGTATTTCATATAAATTTAGATTTTATCTTTAATAACATTTTTATTCTTATAAGCATAATTTGGGAAATCAATTTATTATAGTATTAAAATAAATAACATTAATTCTTATTTCATTTTTTCTTTTTGGTTTCTTATATTTATATATGGATTCACTCCATATAATGTAGTCTTATTTGAAGCACTGTTAGAGAATAAACATGAATATATCTTTCAATCGGAACACTAATTTTGATTTGCCACATTGTTGAGAGACTAACTAGATCCAACATTTACATGAGTTTATTATAGTAGTTAGTTTCCTCATATTTGTTCAAGAACAAATATAGTATACGAGAATATGTTGACTAACTATAAACAAATCAATTTAGGACTAGATAATCCTACTAGTTAGGAGAATGTAAATGTAATTAAGCTTAACTAATTGATATATGTGGATATGTGAGGTGGTAGTTAAGTGAATCACTAACCGTAACATGTGATGGTTCCATATTATAATATCTATCATTGTACTACCTGCACTGATTACGAACTCATTGAGGTCGCATTATCAGCACTGGTTCATATACTCTACTCGGGAAGGTGGAGTAGGATTTTTAGATTGGTGTGAAAATTCTTGGTGTCAGAACAAAATAGTGGAGTGAAGGATAGAACGTCGACATAATTCAAACGCATAATGTAGGTAAAATATAGAATCCCTAGGCATTAATGTTTCGAGAAGGAGGAATTTTATAAGCTTTAAAATGTCTACGTGGATGATGTAGGTTTAATAAGATTCATGCACGTTCCACGTATATATATCCCTTCCCAATTTTCATGCACTTTGTTTATTTTTTAAATACTTAATGACCAGAAATTCACTTTTCTAAATGAACTAGTATATAAGTTTCAATTCCAAACTCTACATATATTATATATTATGAGGGCTGTTTAGATAAAATTGGAAGTCATGTTTAAATATTAAAAACATGTCTCAAATAGGAAAACAAGATTTCGTAAATAATAGTAATAATGTATTTAAGTCGTAAACAACATAAAAAATAGCCATATTATAAATTAAGTTAAAATAGGTTTGTTTTCGAAGAACTAACTAACTTATGTTGAACTTCATTAACTATAATTGTTTTAATATTAAAAATTGGGTTCATAATAAAAATAAACGCCATAAACTTAAATAGAATCATCAATTTGTTTAATGCAAAATGAAGCTTAAGTATATTGGTTGTTGGTTCTTAAAAAAGTGTCTTTTCTATCTAATTAGTGACAAATTAGTACTAATATCGGGAAAAAATAGTAGCAAATTAGTACTAGCATGCATGATTAAACTTAAAACAATAGAAAAAATACTAATTATTTAACGAATTTAATTTGTGTTGTTAATGAAAACGAATGACAAAAAATTCAAGGTACATAGTAGTTTTCTACATCCATAAAAAATATTGTAAGTGTTTATTGTCATGGACCATAGTGACAGTAAGTGTTTAGTGTCAGAGACATAACTGATAGTGAGTATGCACAGTCAGTGACTTTAATGACCATTTTAATGTTTTTTGTTTGTTTATTCAATATGCTTTTAGAACAACTTCATTGAGGAAGATGACCCAGTTCTTGACGAATGAACAACATTTCGTTCGGACGAGTTTGCACCAACACCCATAATCATGTGATTCGGTTTTGGTGTTTGATGGAAGATTTGATTTTAAACAAAAGAGGGAATTAGATGAGATTTAGAGATTTGAGGATTAAATTCAAGATTTATGGATTTGAAATTCAACTTAGGGATATTGATTGTCGATTCAGGGGTTAAAGTGATTATTTTCTAATTTCACTTTGCTCTTTGTGACACCTCATGCACCTTGTCGGCACAAAAAATTTGTCACATCATCACTTAACAAAAGTTTTTACCGTCAGAGACTAAACTGATAATAGAAATGCACACATTTATATACCACTTTGTATTTAATCCTGAGTCAGAACCTTTATGATAATGAAATGCAGAGTCAAAAACTAACATGACCATTTACTCAAAAAAAATCTTTCAAACTTTGATCGTTTTAAATTCTCGGATTCTTTTGTTCAATCTATTGTTGTCTCCTATAAAACATCCATGAATTTTGTCAAAATAAATTATCCATGAATTAATTTAATTAATTAAAAAAACGTGATTAGTTCCATCTTTAGTGGTTTTGGGAGATAAGTTCAAATCTTTCTTCATAAATGTTTGGTATGATAATTCAACGGTCAAACATAAGTAGTCATCAATGATCTTTGTTTTTCTGACAAATGGTATGTACTTAAGTGTGTAAACCAACAATTTATATAGCACATTTGTATAATCAGTTTGAATTACATGCAAATTATTTAATTTTTTATTATTCACTATGCACACAACGACAAATTAAGTGCTTACCCAAATGAACATGAAGTTAGGTGTTCCTATTGATTAAGTGCATTATAGAAGAGATACTATAATCAGTAGCATTACTATATTATTAGTTACATACTACCACTTACTATTAACTACTAACTACCATAACGGCAAAGATATATAACGAATTTTAAAGAAATGTCGATGTATTATTTTAGTATAAACCTAATTAATAATTATACATATCTCAAGATAGTTAGGAAGAATGAAATTAATTATATGCTTAGAACATGACCGGCCGTTTACCAAAAGAAAACGAAGAACATGGCTGGTGGATTAGATGCTTATGATCATATATTATAAACTACATTTTATGAAACCTATTTGACTATATATATACTATATACTTATATTTCAAGAAGATTTCATATATACACCACATCACTAGGAAGAAATGTGGACTCTCCGGTGAAACACATGAGACCACATGGAAAGGAAGCTTAAATTACAATTTGGAATATTTAATCGTTAACTAATTAAGAAACTTACATCATGTGCAGTAGGTATATAGTTTGACTAATTATCATTAACAATCTTTCTTTTAATCTTGTCAACAACAAAAATACAATCTTTGCTTTTAAGTTGACCTGCATGCATATAATTTCAATAGAAATTGATAGTTTTCCATTTCAACTCGATGTGAGTAGGTTGTGAGTGTATTTGTGCGGAGAAAAAAAAAAACCAATATATATTTAGAACGTAGAGTACTGAAGTGACATAGTAGTGAAATATATATATAATTGAATATAAGAGTAAAATAAAATTGCAGTCAGTTAATAATCTTTAAAATACTACATTCATTCAAAAAAAAAAATCTTTAAAATACTACATATTTTTTTGAACAAATCTTTAAAATATTTAAACATTAGTTATTTGTCAAAATGTTAGGGTAGATATAATATAGTATAGACCTCCAAATCTCCAATGATCTAAGGGTGGACCCTTACTATTTTAAGCAATAAATTTAAGGCTTTAATATGTTATTCGTCCTTGCAATTAGGGGTCGTTTAAAAATTGGTCCCTGTATTCGTTAATCCATGTTTTTTAGCCTTGCAATGTTTAATCAGTTAAAATTTCGTCCCTTGACCCAGTTAATGACTGCCACGTCACTAATTTGATGACGTGGCAATCACTGTCACACATGAAATTCCAATTTTGCCCTTAAGAAGGGGAAAGAAGATGGAAGAAAGAATTGGAAACCCAGGGGTAAAATTGGAATTTCTTGTGTGGCAGTGATTGCCACGTCATCAAATTATTGACATGGCAGTGATTAAGTAGGTCAAGGGATGAAATTTTAATTGATTAAACATTGCAAGGCTAAATTGCCAGGTTTAGCGATTACAAGGACCAATTTTTAAACGATCCCTAATTGCAAGGACGAATAACATATTAAACCCTAAATTTAATAAAAATATTACATCTCTTTTCCTTTTTTGAGTCTTTTTGGGAGGTCTATATATTAGACAAACCCAAAATATTATGTACCTTTCACAATCATTTTTCCTAATCACCTATAATAATTTATGTTTTTTCTAAAAAATATTTAGTCCTATGTATTTGATAAAAATGTTTACCAGCTATTTTAAATTGGATCGTCAACATTGATTGAAGGCCAGCCAGAGTGAGTATTATTCTTTCATTCCCTCTCGAACTGTCATACTGAAAAAATGGGAACATGTTCATTGTCTTCATTTTGTTTCCTTAACCCTAAGCCACAAATTTTTTTTCAACTATGACATGTGTGTGTACTTATATAGATAGGGATATATCATTCAAATCTAAATTTGGAAGTCGTGGCTGGGGACGCATTTTTGGAGCCATGTGAAAATTGAAGAAAATGACCAACTTGGAATTTCACATTATATATATTGATTAATATCACAAGTAAGACAAAGCCAAGAAAAAAGATTGCGTCACTCGTGGTAGTGAATTTCATGATAGTGATAGCTTTGGATGCCTAAATTATATAGATTACTGTTGGCATCATTTCTTTTTTTTTTTTTCTTCGAAAGATATGAGATTTCAATAAAAAGTGAAATAACCAAAAATACAGTTAAAACCACAAGTCAAGTACAAATGAAGCTTTGAAGGATTAGCCTATATATTACATCCTCATTACAAATACATTAAAGCGCAAGAGAGACCATATGAATTATCCTTATCATGCATTTCCCAAATTCATGCGTAATGGGCTGAAATATATAGGTTTTAAGGTAAAAAATTGCTCAATCGACCCCTTGATTTGCTCATAGTCTCCTCAAAATGTCCAAAATATCCTTATCGAGACTTTTGAACCTATTTTTACATTTGGTCTAAACTCCTGCTCTCTCAAGTTCGAGAGTTACAACCCGGTCTGCTTTTTGTTATATTGCAGACAACAAACTGTACTACACAACTCCTCCTACACTCTACTTTTCATTTTTATCACCTACGTACATTAAAGCTCAAAAAAATAATTCAAAATCGAGGAATCATCATCAAAGGATAGCTAAAGGATTTCTACACTCATTTGGCGTCAATGCACAATTATAACATCCTTTGAGCTGTTTACATTGTTGATTCTCGTTTTTTTTTCTTTCTAGGTTGTTATGTGTCTGTATTATTGCTATGAAGATTCATCATAAGAGGCATATTCGATTGGATGAGGTAAACAATTTCATCATCTCAAAGTGCACCCACACAAGCACCGACCCAAGCATGCTTCTAGTCAAAGCTCATGTTCGATTTGCAGCTTTGAAGAAGACAAATAAAATGAATTTAGCCCCCACCGACGACTCGATTGAGTTGGAGAGACAACTTAACTGTTTCATTCATGAAGTCGTGAAAATCATATTGCATCTCATATTGCAGTTCAAATCATACACACAAATTGAGTTCAAATAACAACGAATGACATTATGTTTACTATCTAGATATTCTTAAGGATGATTCTGACGTGGACTCCAATTTTTTCATGATGGTTATTGAAGTTAGAGTGCTATACTTGTGGGATTGTTCAAATGCAGATGTCCAAAATGTCGGTAGAGTTTTATTTAGGATGCTTAAATTAGGTTGTCAATTTGTGTCAATTTTTATTTCATCGTTATATCTCTAATTATGTTGAATTATTGTTCTTGAATTATGAGTTTAGTTGTATTGTTGTTGAATTTTGAGTGATGGATGTCAATTGTTGTTGAAAATACGAGTGGTTGTTGAATTATATTGTTTTTACTTTCAAATGAATAATAGGATATTTTTATTTCAAAATATTAAAATGAGGAATTATATAGATAATTAAAAACAATAATAAAGAGGAAATTTAATTCCTTTGTATGATAGTGTGTGTCTGTGCAGATAATAATAAAACCACTGTTAATTTCATACATACTGTTTATTTTTCTATTCTGTTTTGTCCTATATATATTAGTTAATGAATATCTTTTTTTTTTTCTAGTAGCTTAATAGTTAAAACTCACACAATTAAATGTGAAGAAGTGGGGTGTCCGGGGTTCGAACCCCGACCCCTGCATAAACCATGCAATGTTTCTACCAACTGAGCTAAGCTTACGGGGACAGTTAATGAATATCTATTGTAAGTTGCATTAAGCTAAAAACTTTAATGTGTTTTGGTCAGTTTTTTATAAGGGTTTGTCTAATGCGCGCAGTATTGCATATGTTAAGGTAACTAAAAATAGTAGATTTTTATTGAAAAACATCAATTATTTATTAAAAAGTTATATACTTAATATAAAATACATAAGTTCCAAGACAAACTTACCATTTTAATTATTTTTTTTAAAAGTTTATTGAATTTTAAAAGAATGGTTTAGTTTATTGATTATTATTCAGCAAAATATTCCTTGTTAAATTTTCCTTATTCAAATGGATAAAATTAATTCTAGTATAACAACAAAATAGAGGAAAACCAGTAAAAATGGAAGAAAAATCATTTTCAAAAAGTATAAAAAATATCTTTTGAAAAGAATAAACCTAGAGAGGGAGACCTAGTAGCATGAAAAATTGGAAACAAAGCCAATCAAATGTTATTTTTGAAGGGAAATTAAAGTTTACATCTAACAGTGCCAAATCATTGCAGTATACTACATTGAAAATTATGATCAGGTTGTGATTGTGAATGCTATAAATGAATTTTCACAACTAGCATATAGATAGGGATGGTAGGATTATGAAGTATATATTTTAATTTAATAGCCTAGGGCTAGGGTAAGGACCTTGTAGCACTTGGAATGGACCAACAATAGTGAGAAATTCAGGTGAACCTCGTGAAGTAATACTTCCACACAGCATGGGCAAGAATCATACTAACCTAGAACAAATTTCCTTTACTCGTTTTCTTGCCACCAAAGCTTATCCAAATCCAAAAACTAAATTCATAATCGTTTATTCATTTCAATTTGTTCATATTATTAGTCTCTGACTGTGACATTATCAAATAGTAGTAAGGTTACAGTTGTAATGGCTGCAAATTTAGACTATATAGGGTGGTCCAGAAGGATAGGAGCTTTGGTCCCAAACCCTTTTCTTGGGGTAGGGATAATCTGGCTTGTATCTTTCCTTTAGGTGCTCGTACCATGTGAATTCCAAATGGGTTGGCCAGAAAATGTTTCAAATCTTGAGAAATTTTCAATAGTATCTTGTATGTGCTCATTTAAGGCAGATTTTGTAAATAGCAAATTAGTTCCTTTCATAAACTTTAGGTTGAACCCAATTGGATATATGATAGAAAGAGATTGTCGGCATGAATAAACGAACGTTCGCATTGCTTTCTTTCTTCTAACTCATCGTAATTAGGATCTTTAATCTTGGGGGTAGGAGCATCATGGTATCCCCATAGCTTAGTCCAGTTTGGTACCACCATATGCGTAATCAATAATCATCAAGTCGTCAACACTAGGTTTTTTTTTTTTTTTTTACAAAGACTGAGTTATCTTTTAAATAGGCGATTTAAAGAATGAACACTAATTCTTTTTGTGGAGAGTCATGTTGTTGACTCACGCTGAATTGGTCCGGTTTTCTTTTTAAAAGATGACGAAAATGACAAATAAAAAATATTAAAATTGGAGAACGGGGTGCGACATTTTGGTACTTTCAAAGGCATGTTTCATGTGGACCTAAGCAAAACTAATTTTGGATAGAAAGTTTTCAACGGCAAAAAAAGGAAAAACAAACCCCTTTTAATTGAAGAGTTCTTCACCCAAAAAGAATGAGTTTCATGATATTTGTAAAAATAATTAAGGAATTTGAAGATTAAGTTACATATTAATTAATTATTTTATTTATTTTGTTCTTAAAGATCCATTACTTTAGAAAGCATTTAAAGTTCAAACATGAATGTAAGACGAACTAAGTATTAGATAAATATTGTCCATTTTGTTACGACCTAATGGTTTTGTAAAGACGACATTTAATGTAGAATTTTGGCCAAAATAAATAAATAGAGTAAGCTCTCAAAAATAGCTTTGCTAGGGTTTTTAACCCTAATAGGACTCCTCTCAGTATTGGTGTTTTCCAATTATATATTCTCCATTGATTGCTTGTGTTTCCCAAACATGTCTCCTTGGACCATGTTCTTGAAGATGGGCACTCGTCTAATTAGATCATTGGTCTTCATATTGATCGTCATGAAGAGCCAATTTATTACAATCAATATGAAGACCAATGAGCCCTTGTCATGATGGCTTCTCTCTAATAAACGAAGAAACCTCTCCCTTCTCTCTAAACACAAACCGACCTCCACCACCGTTTTCCAACTCCTCTCCCAAATCCAAATATCACCTCTCCACGATGTAGTTTTTAAACGGCAGTGTGGCGACGAGAACCTTTTTTTCTCCACTTCGCCTTTGTTCCTCTTCTACAGCTGGCAACATGTGTTTCCTTCCTCAGCTTGTTTCGCCGCCGCTCAACTGTTCTTAGCTTCGAGTGATTCTGTTGGTGGGATATGTTGATTTGGTTTATGAGATCTGCTGGTTTTGTGTTTTGCAGGTTAACGTTTGTGGTTGGGGATTTTTCCTCTTTTCTTAGCCATCGCACCTTTGTGTTGTAGAGGCGGTTGGGTTTCGTTTCGGTTATGGGTTTGTGCAGCTCTGGTTGGTGTTGTTTGAGTTTGCGCCGGTGTTTGATCAGTCGATGGTGTCGCTGCTATTTGGTGGTAGTGTTGTTGTTGATTTTCGTCGGTTTTTTGTTTTGTGTGTTTGTGTTTCGGTTTGTTGGATGAGTGGTGGTGTTGTTTGTTTGCTTTTGGTGTTGATTTGAGATTGGGGGGCAGAAGATTTGTGGTTGTTTTGATGTGGTTCGGTTTCAAAACACAGAAGGGTCTGTCGATTTCAAAAACCCGAAAGGGTCTGGTGTTACTACGTATTGGACTCATCCCTCAATCTGAGTTCTTACGCGTTGACTTAAAACCTATTGTGTTGGTGACCTGACTACTTCGACTCTCTGATGTTTTCAGATCTGTTGAGATCTGCAGGTTTCAAGTCTTCTTGTTTACCTACACTCTGGTACTTAACGTTCGAAAGAGCTTTTATGCTTGCTGCTTTTATTAGGGAGCTGTTGGCACTTGGATTTTGTTACCGTGTTGGCGGTCAATCCATTCGCCGAACTTAAACCTTAATTGTTCTTGGCAGATGTTTACTCTTCATATTTTTTGTAACTTGGTTTCGTGCTCGTACGCGGGTGTGTTGGGTTGCGCCCGTGATTAGTGAACATTTGTTAGAATAGATTAGGGTTATTGATCCACTAGGTCTGTTTTTTATCGATGTATCCCCTTTTAGGTTGTACCTGGGTCAGGTCTAATGTCCCCCAGTCTTTGTATCCGCTTCTTTTTATTTATTTTAATCGTTCTTTTGCTTAAAAAAAAAATGAGCCCCTGTCAGTGCTTAATAAATTGGCTTGTAATGATCATTATTTTATTTAGTATACGAATGAAATTATTCTTACCGTCGAAATAGAAAAAGCTCCCAAAAATTATGAGCCAAAAATACGAAAATAATAACTAGAGTTCAAATATCTGCTTTCCATATATTTCGTCATTCCTGTGAATTTACAAAAGGGGCTACAAAAACAAAAATACAGGGCAAGCTCCCAAAAAATACCTCCCCGTATGAATAACAAAAAATTTATAGTTGAATGCTAACAAAAGAATGGAAAAACAAAAATACTATACAGCTGAGGCACCATGATGATGATGCAGGGATATAACCAAAAGATGCACTATAATTTTCCTTTTAAATGGAAAAAATGTAAAAGAGAAAGTAAATATAAAAGGGCATTTACAAGCACCAATGGCACAATAAGGTAAGGCTACTCAATTAGAAATTGGAATGCTGGATTCTCAAGAAGTTCATCTGCTGGTTTCATGTCAGAAAAGTCCTTCTCTTGTAAAGATGAAGAGAGGTCATCAACTGAGAAGGGAATGCTGTAAAAAAACAAAAAATTATAAGCAAATAATATAAACCTATTGCATGCATAGTATCTCAGGGCCTGTTTGTTACATTTTTTTTATGAAAATATCACTTTCTTTAAACAAAATAGTCACTTTTAGAAGTTTTCATCTGTTTGTTACAGATTTTCTAAAAAACGAGAATTTTTCAAATGAGAAGAGCATCCAGAAATAACTTTTTATAACTGCTTTTTAAAATAAAAAATAAAAAAATCATTATAGTAAACAAACAAAATAGCTTCGGTCTTTTTCAAAACAATATCTCTAAAATTAATCTCTAAATTATTGAATATCTGTAATATGTTCTAATTAATCTCTCAATCAACTGCAATTCCAAAAAAACTAATAGCATATAATTTCTATAATATTTGACCAAGAATTTCACTATATCAGTTTTCTTCTATTATATTGGAAGGTATCAAGATAATTTCCACCACTGCATGGTTTTATTAAAGCTCAAAGTGCGTGTTAGTAAAGCACCCTCACCTGGAACTGTCATCCAACAAGAAAGAATCCGTCAGAGCATCATTGGAGTCCAAGTCCATCCTCATGCTTGCAAGGACCTGAAGGAATATTTAAACGTATCAATCAAACATTTACCATTTCAAGAATACCTTTTGCGTGATTGGAGAAAATATAGACACAAACATACATGTGGTGATACGCTTCGTGTATTATAGTTATCGTCCCAGTAGAGTGTACATATTTTACATAGTTGTTGAACACTCAAGATCTGTAGAAGCAAAACCAGGGAAATGATGAGATAAAAAGTATATAAACTATAAAAACTGTGATGATGAGATTATAGTTGTTAGAGTATAATGGCATGAGTATAAATGAGAGACACAGGTTTCAGGCACGCGTGTGGAGTTTGAGATGGATAAAAACTTACAGGGCATAAATCATTAACGATTTCATCGTAGGATATTCTATACTTCTGATGAATAACCTGATATATAAAATACAAAAATTAAACAATGTGGAAGTAATTAAAACAAAGACTGGATTTCGATTATTTCATTTAAAAAAATCAAGAAACGAAAACACAAAATCTACTTGTTGTCTGTTCGATTCGTGATAGTTATTCCAAGACCATCACAAAGAATGAGACCTTGTGTTTATCTCTTTAACATACAAAACGTGCTTGTCTTTGAACTAATATGGTAAAAAAAATGTTTCCATGATTTCTAATTTTCAGTTGTCCACTCTACACAGTAAAAATAGAGCCAGTCTGCACAGGTGCATATAGGCCTGATGTCATAATTCATGTAATTCCAAGAACTAATGCAAGAGGCACTTTGTCTTAGTAATTTTATTGAGCCTGAATTTCATTCTAGAACTAATGATATCCTTGTTACTATTTGGGTAAATTTTAAGTTTCAAAATCAAATTTATTTAGTTTTGTTGTAATTTTATTGAGCATGACTTTTTTTCTAGAGCTAATGCAAGATGCATTTTGTCCGAGAAAATCAATGGTGGTTACTTCAAATTAGTATAGACATTTATATTCAGTCAAGCTGTAAACAAAACATAATCATAATAGACCTGACCTCTCTGAGATATATATGAATCAAGTAAATTAAAATAACATGAATTGTGATGGTAGAAAACCAACATCGATTAATGAACTATTAACAACAATTTGGTGTAATATTAGTATGAAAAGGTACTACATTATCTAACGAGACATGCTTACCAAGAATCCAACAGCCTGTCTTATATGTTTGAGCTCATCCCAAGACGATCCTGCATACTGCAAACTTAAGGAAATTATTTAGGAGCTTTTATTAAAAACATGAAAACCGGTGCAAAAATGACATGTCATCACGGTAACAAGTAACATATGTGCTAACTCAAGATTAACACATTACAGTAAAATTGGAAACAAATTACCTCGTCCTTTGCTTGGCAGCACCACAGCTCTAATTCAGCTAATCCAGCTTTCACATATTCCCCATTGCTGAATGTGCAACAACCGGGACGAACTAGAAGACTAGTAGCAACCATTTTAGAGGAAAAGGATGTTAATTTCTCCATATTTATAAGATAGAAACATTACAATACAACAAAATATCTTTTATGTTAAAGGGTGTATGTAAAAATCACTTACCTATTGAAGAGTTGAACATTAATAAATGAGAATGTTTGACAGAAGATTTTTCGGATAAGAACTGGAGGAACCTGAAACCCAAAATATTATTATCTTCTTTCAGCAATTTAAAAAATGAATGAACAAGGCTAACAAAGAGGTAATTGCATAATATTCAGATGTTAATATAATCACAAAGCTCCTTACAAAGTTCTCTTTCAGTGTACAGAGGAGGGTGTTGAGGGATTCGATAATACTCTGCCAGTGAACCATTGGAGAATCTTTACCAAATGATCGGCCAGATCGTAAAACTCCCTTTGATGTTCTTGGGGCCTGTGTATCATCAATGTGGTTACATAAGGAGCAAAACAAAACTTTTCACTAAAAACAACATGCAAACACGATCCATTTGAAGTTTCTAGAAAATAAGTGTATATAGGAACATAAAATGAAAACTATATCGGATTAGACAATGTTTCCGGTTTTATCCATCCAATAATTGTTGGTTTAAAACTAACTTGAGTTTCCAACTAGAATTCGACAAACCTGGATACATAGTGCAAGAACCGATGTTAACTCCTTCGTCAAATTATCTCGGATGATGCCATATATTTTCTCCAAGTAGGCTGTGAGCTGCTGCTTGAAAAGCAAAGCAGGGTACTTGGCCTCTACCTTGCGTACTACTGATGAAGGGGAAGCAAGGTTGGCGGAAGAAGGGGATGAAAGAAAACTCTGCAATTTACCCTCGGAATGAATAAATGGAATAGTTCCATTTTGAAGTGCTTAATTGAAATCAGAAAATATACAATATAATATTGGACAATTACCTTGGTCATTCTTCCAAAGAGGGATGTTGGATTAGGTGGTTTTCCAACTGGGGTTGCATTTGTTGAAGTCCCAGTTTTCAGGCTTTGTTCAAGTAAAAACGACAATGCTGATGTATTTGACAGCCAATAAGCCATAAGAGCATTGTCGTCTTGATCCTGCAAGGCCATAAAGAGAGTCTGTTTGAAGAATCGTAATAACTTATTTTAAACACCTACTGATACCCCAGCCTTCAATACAAAAGCTAGTAAAACTATAATTCTTGTTTGGACAACTTGTACGAAGAGCCTTAACAATTCATTCCACTAGACTGTATTCAATAATTTTTAACACAAAAACATCATTAAAAGAGATTAAAACCATAATCATGTGTTTGACTTGGCACTGAGATGAATAATTAATGAAACTTCCCCAACAGGAAGAGAGGACAACAAAGAAACAATATGTTTGGTGCAAAGTGCAAACCAAGCAAAGATTCTTAGTTTGCACGGCATGTTTAATAACTAAATGCTCTCGTCCTAATTGCAATTTAACGTGAAATACAAGTTAATTATCACCACTAATAGGATAATTTGCATGGCGTGTTTCATAACTAAATGCTCTTGTTCAATTAATTTAGAATAGAAAATAGGAAAGTCACCTCAATTGCAGAACCAATCATCTGGATAAGGCGATCAAATACACTAGATCTTTCAGCTTCGAATGATTTCCAGTGGAGAAGACATTTGTAAATAGTAAATGCAGCAATAGGCTTTCCATGATTGAACCCAATATTTTTACTAACACAGTTGACAAGTGAATCAAAACTCCCCTACAGCATAACAATAGTTTAAAATTGAGAATGGTACCCTTGCATGAAAAAACTAAGAAAACTAACATAACTAAGTTCTTAAACTTAAGCACATACATGATGTCGTTCACTGCATGATCTCTTAAATTTCACTTCAGATTCGGTAACAAATTGTTTTACAGGTGTAACATATGTATCCTGGAAAGACGAATCATATATTATTCTACTAAACACAGTCGCTTGTAAAAACGGAACCCAAAAATAGTAGCAAACAATGAACTTACAGCATCATATGGTTCTTCTGCCACATGGTGACCATTTTCCAACTTCTGCATATCAAAATGTCAATATTCCAAACAATGCATATGCAAATACTGAGAATGAGGACCTACATAATTTAGTTGGTATGAATTACCTCAGATACAGGGGTAGAGAGGCTCTCCACTGTTGTTTTCACAGGTGAGTTTAACAGAGATTGCTTCTGAAGAACATGGTTTGCAAATTCTATGTCTGCGAATTTCTCTTCAAGCCTGTCAATATTAATTAGGAAATAAAGATGCTCATCATGTGAGAGATCTTGTAACTGGATGATTACAGTTAAACACTAGAAAGGCATAAATGTTAATAATGTTCAATTAACTCTTTATCTGATATCAACAAAGCTTAATAATGAACGATACCTTTGCATGGCAGTCTTCATCTGGATTACTTTCGATTCTGCATCCAAAGCTTGCTTCAACCTTTCTTCACTAACTTTAGCTTCCTCTTCATACCTTTTTTCTGTTTCGTCAATTTTCTTTTCCAGTGAACTGACCAAGTTCTGTTAAAAACTCCGAGAAGCATTATATTAGTAATAAAATTCAGTAAACTGTCTTATGCTAAATTATCCGAAGCATACCATCAATACACTAATACTTTCTTTAAATAAAACACAGATATCTAAGTTTATAACCAAGAACCATCTCACCTTGAGTTTCTCATTTTCGCTACTTAGCTTCTCTAACAAAGCATGGTCAACAACTGGAACCTCCTGTATGACAGGAACTCTCTCCTCCAATCTTTTTGTAGCCTCCCGCTCCTTTTCAAGAAGTACTTTAGTTTCTTTGAACTGAAATTGCATCTCTTGCAAAGCTGACTGTAATCTTTTGTTTTCTTTTGCTTTTGTTTCTTCCACGTCCAACTATATTTGATATTAGAAGTTTATTGCAAGGTCAGATACAAAATTTTGTATTACCATTTTTGTACATGTTTGTCAGAAAAAGCAGACAAAAAAACTATTTTATCAGTTACATGAATCAATGTCAATCCACTACAATATTTCACTGAAATTGGAGTGGTTAAGTCATACAGCTGGAAAATTTCCAGTATACAGCAACCAAGCCTAATCTCGCTAAGTGGCGTCAGCTACATGGATCAAACTATATCATAATGTTCGATCATATCTCTATCCAACTCATTAATTTCTAGATCTTTCTTAATAGTTTCTCTTATAGTTTTTCTAGGTCTTATGCCTAGTGATTTGGCTTCCCTCCATCTGATCTACTCTCCTTACTACAGAATCTATAGATCTTCTCTCTACATGCCCAAACCACCTAAGTCTAGTTTCTACCATCTTTTCTACTATAGGTGCTACCTCAACTCTCTCTAATATTGTCATTTCTAATCTTATCTTGTCTAGTCTTACCACACATCCAACGCAACATCCTAATCCCCGCTACGCTTGTTCTAGTCTTACCACACATCCAACGCAACATCCTAATCCCCGCTACGCTTGTTTTATTCTCGTGTTGGTTCTTTACTGTCCAACACTCCGCCCCATGCAACACCGCGCCAGTCTTATAAATGTTCAATAAAAAATTCTCTTCAACTTGAGTGGTTCTTTTGTATCACATAAATCACCTCCATTTCAACCACCCCACTTGAATTTGATGGTTTACATCTGCTTCTATTTCTCCGTCATTTTGTACTATGGACCCAAGAAATTTAATCAGTGTAACTTGTGGTATGACATGATCTCCAACTTTCATCTCAAGCTAGAAGTGTTTCGCCTTTTGCTAAAACTGCATTCCATACACTCTGTGCTTCTTATCAGGCGTAAGCCATTAGCTTCTGGGGCTTGTCTCCAATTAACATACAGTAATAGCAAAATCATAGTCACTTACCCTTATACGTTTTTCCAGCTGCAATCTTAATGTAAGGTCTTCAACTTGTTTTTCAAGCTTATTTTTGGCATCTTGGAGAGCCCCTGTTTCTTTTGCAGCCTACAGCCAAAAAAGCAAAAAATCTGAATCACTAAATGAGAACAGAAAAAGAAGTCAGTCGCCAATGCCAAACCAATTAGTCATAAGATTTAATAGTTTTAAACATATAAAGTTGGTACATTCCACTATCTTATTTTCGTTCAAAAGCATATAAAGTTGACTTACTGTTGATGCATATAAAACTTACTGCTATGAATTTCAAGCTAGCTCTTTTTTAAGGTTCAGTGATCACAGTAAGTTATACCTTGAGTCCTATCAGTAATATGATATTTCTAACTCACAACTTTACTTAATGCATACATTCATTGCCGGAGTCAAAAGATTAACGGGTTAAAAGGTTTTTACCATCTTGAGTTTCCGCAGTTGTCGCCGGGCAACTTTTCCTCTCCATGCACATTGTGTTGCAATCGCTGCCTTCTTTAATTTCATGAAGTTATGTAGTGCCAAGTATTTCCTGCAGTGGCTCTGCACGACAAAAATTCATCTGAGTTGAAAAAGTTTTTTGAACCAAAATAAATAAAGTTAAGCAATAATGACTTTGTAATTTGTATTCAATGGATGAACAACAATAATAGTAAAAATGTTTAAAATATCTTTTAATGATAGCTCTTCAAAATACACCCTACCTGAATGATAATTGCTGCACTAGTCCTCCTTCTAGAGTAAAGCTCACACTGAGCAGCCATCACCCGCATACCAGTCTGGATAGAGACAGCAGAGGCATACAATTCTTTGTACGCCTTCTTAGCAATATGCATCCGGAAACACCTTTGAATGAGCAGACTAGAAGCCTCCCGCCGCAATCCCTCAAAAACTTGCCGAGCAAGTTGTCCTGCAATCAGTACAAAGCAAGACGTCAGACATTAACAGTCTAAGTTATTCCCCAATTCCATACTATGAGCTAACATCTTAAGCAATGAGCAGAGACCTCTGCACGCAGCTTGAATCTGCAAAGCTGACAAACGAAGCGAAATGAAACTTTGACGTGCCAAGTAGGAACGAATTTTCCTCTGAATAATGCTTGCTGACTTCCCCAAAATCTCACTTCTACGGGTATCTAGTTCTGCCATTTGACCAGCTCGTAGAAACACCTTTGTTTTACCAATCTGTGCCAATAACCGGTCAAATTAGTTAGAAAAGATAATATAACCCGGCCAATCTGCAACCACTAAATGCAACGGTAAACATTATAGAAGTAACTACAGATGCAAATTCTTAGCAATTCAAGTTCGTTACACACATGACAACGACAATGAAATATGATAGTCCTAAACCCAAAGTACACTTTCAAAATCTAGACCCAGCAGAATGGTAGTGAATGTGAAGCAGGCAAAGAGGATGGAAAAGGAAATATTACCGATTCTCCCAGCAACAATGAGCATGAAATAAAAATAAAATAGTCCACAAGAATTATAAATGTTCAACCACATTGTATTGGTTACCTGATAACCTTCGAGCCGAACATTCTTTAGGATACTCTTGCAAGCAGTGACCTCATCAGAACTAACATAATTGAAATATGAAATAAGTAAACATTTTCAGAATAACAACTAAGATTCCTGATAAGGAAGATGAACAGCATAGCTACCTTCCATCCAATGCTTCATGAGCAAGAAGGCCAAATCGATCAACAAATTCATCAAAGGCTTTTCTAGTAGGATAACCAGCACAGCTAATCCTGATTGCCTCCATAACTCCCTACAACAAGTTGAACTATCTTAATAAGCATAGACATACATATCCTATGGTTGACCTTCAATTACAACATGAGTCTATGGTAAAAAAAAAAAAAAAAAAAAAAAAAAGGATAAAAATGGTAGCAGTCTTACCCCACAGCGCAGTTGCAGCAAAACATTTTTATTCTCAAAAATTGCTGGCTTAAGAAGATTATTGGGTTTCACACATCGAATGTAATGTGGTTCAGTGGAGCTTAGAGTTTCAAGTAAAGATTGCAATTGTTGCTGCAGGACATATGAAGAGTTTTAACAATCCCAATGATTAAGCAAGAAAAACAAATTAACTGTTTATTTAATAAATTCAAAACACCTTAAATCTGGAACCTATTGAAGAGAACTTTGATTGCTTGGAAGTTTCCTCGGGTGAAGGAGGAAACAAGCCTGATACAAAGGGACACGTGGAAGCATAAAGAAGTGACTGGTGTTCCGCAACAACATAATCTTTGTTCTTGTCAAGGAAGTACTCAGTTTGATAAGTAACCTACAAAAAAGGAATAAATAAATCAGAACTAGCATTGTTGACATATATTATATAATATATGTATCCTGTTTATTATATTTCTAAGCTAAAATTACAATTTTAACAACTTACATTGCCAGCATAATGGCAAATTGTGAAGTCACTAGGTGATAATTTGGGCTTGCTAAACCTGTTATGGTCTTTGAAGGTCTGATACAGCTTTTGGGAAAAAGTTTCATGTGTTGATCTAGGAAACATACTGCATAAAACAAACACATACAACTACCTGAGCATCCATAGAAATAATTAAAACAAATAATAGTATATGGGTTATCAGTACAAAGTGTACCATGCTTCGTCCAAAAGCGAAATAATGCCACCAGGTTTCTGAAAATGAACGCAAGATAATTCCAAAGTTAAAAATATTTCAAATAATGACAGTACCAAACAAAATCATATTACTAGTCTTTTTTTTTTCAATGACGAAATCATATTACTAGTCTGTCAAAAGGAAAAATGGAAAAATTATCAATAACTCTCAAGCCAATTCATCTCTTTGATATACAGCCACCCATATTAAACTAAGCTTGAGAGTTGAATTATGACCATAAACAATCACCAAGACATTTAATACATACTACCTTTATCCCAAATTATAAGTCACTATGGCCATTTCTCACAAATTAATATAGTTAATTTTGCCTGAGATAGAGAAATTATGAGTTACTTCACAAAATTATCCTTTATTACTGGTTAGGGAAAGAGAAATTAATGGAATTGGAATAAGGGAGGGTAATAAATAGTAAAAGGTATGATAGGAAAAGAAACATTAATGTTTCATTGATATGGTAAAACGACTTAAAACTTGGGACGGAGAGAGTAATATTTATCAAGATTGAATATCTTATATAAAATCGTGCAGCGAGAGATAAAACAATCAACATAAGGATTTCAGAGTGAGAAAACCTTTTCAATCAGATCCAGAATATCTTGATTATCCACAAATTCAATGTAACTCCAATCAATTTCTTCTTTTTTGTATTCTTCTTGCTCCATTTTGAAAACATGCTGTAAAACAAAATATTTGAGCTCAACAGTAGCATGTGTAATAAACAAAAAGGTGATTTTATTGTCTGCTTCAAATAAACAAGCAATTAAAAGGGAAAAAATAAATCTATATTTCATAAATTTACCTGATTAAAATGTTGCTGAAGCTTTTCATTTGTCAAATTAATACAAAATTGCTCAAAACTGCAAAGTACACATGACAATCAGGGATAATATACTTCAAAAAAAAAACAGGGAAAATATACAAAATTGCCAAACTAGCAAAGGGGTTTATAAATTATAATAATCTGCAAGTTTATTGGAGTAACTGTTCATTTGAAGAGACTGATCTCTGCTAATTACACAACAAAAGCTGTACTAGTTACACACCTGTTATTTTTGAAACTCTCAAAACCGTAAATATCCAGCACACCAATTAAGGATTTTGACTCAGGATCTTGACCAATGGAATTATTTATGGTGTCAACCAACCTGCAAAAAAATGACAGATAGTTACTGAAACGAGATTTATACTTCGAGCAAATTGACCAAATTTGCCAATGCGTCAAATCATGTTTTGAAAAAGTATATCTGACCAATCTGCTCACAGACTTACCAGTCGAACAATCTTGTGTATACAATCTTAGCCAAAGCATCTCGACTGAGTGCAGCAGCTTCTGGATCCAGCCATTTTGTTATTGTTTCATCGCGAGTAACAATTACACGTTTGCAAAGAGAATCTTCAAGTGCCTTTGCATCACACCTGAATAACTTTTTTTAGTCAAGGTGGAAAAGGAAAGAAAGATAAAACTTGAAACAGTGCAAATGTTCAATGTTTGCTCACATGAAAAGGTCAGCTGCAGTCTGTAGGTGGAACCGGGACTTTTCATCTTTGGGCATAGATGAATCTATCTCATCCCCTTTCACAAATTCAATGTTCCCGAGATGCAAAATAGCAGCCACAACTTGAAATATTGCATCCTGGAGAGAGGTGTGCGAAGTAGAAAAACAAAGCATTGAAACAAAGCATTGAAACATATAGATCATAGTTGAAGAAACTAATCGTGAAACTAAAGAAACTCACAATAAAAATACCTGATCCTCAATACTTATTCCAACAACATCCATTGCTCTCCTTATTGCAATATATTCTGTAGATTCGTCAAGCCCTTCCAACTCATAGCAATTTGATTGATTCAGATAATGAAATGTTCTTGGATGTGCTAATTTGTACTTCTTAACAACCTGTAAATGTATAGAACAAAGGACAGGAAAAATTAAAGCACAAACCTCAAAATGCCAAGCATGAATTTATAAAGAACTTCCAAACATTCTACAGGTCCATTTTCATACAGTTTTTTCTAATGGTTAGTAACTCCATTTTAATTTTATGATCCAAATTCCAAGCCTGAAACAAATTAATATAAAAGGATCTTGTTACCTCTGCAGGTGCAGCACAGAGCATGTAGAAACAATGATAATTCCTCTCAGGATCTGACAGCTGGCAAACACGTGATCTTTCCAGCAGATAAGTTCTGATAGCAGCACCCGAAATTCTTCCTTTTTGATCGAATTGAATCTCCACAAACTTACCAAAACGACTGCAAAAGTCGCAAGTGAGAAAATAAAACAAATAAGATTTGCCATAAAAATTTGCACTATAAGCATAACACTTGTTAATTTATATAATTCCTCATCCACCTTGAATTATTGTTTCTGACAGTCTTTGCATTGCCAAAAGCTTCTAGGACAGGATTTGACTGCAAAACAAGGAAGAGGGGGAAAAAAAAGTTCTACTTTAGTTTGTTAAGGTGGTAAGAAACTTAGATGCTGAATAAGATTAACAAAATAAATAAATAAATAGTCTAAGGTAGTCAAACCAGCTTGCCAAAATAGATTTGTAAGGATATAATTTTCGCACCTCGAGGACTTTTTGCTCAACAGTTCTACCTTCAGCAACTGCAGCTCTCCCACCCATGTAAGCAAGATATCGCATGAGTAACTTAGTAGTTTCTGTTTTACCTGCTCCACTTTCACCACTAACCAATATTGACTGGCTGATTCCCTCGTTTATCATGAGCCTAAATGCAGAAATAATTTATATAGTTAGATTATGTGAAATAATAGCATGCTCAATTTACAGGACATATATGAAAGTTACCTATACGCTGCATCTGCAACAGCAAAGGGGTGTGGACTTAACTCACCGAAAGCTACTCCTTTATATTGTGCCATCATATGACTATCATATAAATGAGGAAGCTTTATGAAAGGGTTCACAGCAATCAATATATTCCCAGTGTAAGTCTGGAAGCAAAATGTTGATATTATTGCACACATTAATAAAGCATGAAAACATGAAGATTTCTAATAAACAAAGATATGCAACAGATGCAATCTCAGGAGAGTTAGGAATCCAAATTTGTACATAAATTTCGTTGATATCATATCTCGATCTCAGATTATTTAGGACTCCAGGTTCGTGCAAGTACGCGAGCTTTGTCATATCATCCACTCCACATGGTGGAACTTCGGTATCTTTATGATAAATTTTGGAAGCTTTAACAACAACCTGCACATTGCAAATCAGACATATGAAGGGAACATAATTCACAGATTTTAAAGCATCGGAAAATTACAAATTCTGAGTTATAAAAAAAAAAAAATGCATATCTACACAATGATATCCTACAAAGATTCAAATAAATCAAAGCACAAGTGTAAAACTGTTAATTCAAAGAACAAAAAAAATGTATTGTCGAAGGCCAATATTAACGTTTAGCAAACATGCAAAATACACTCACCGTCTTCCCTGAAGTGCAAAGGACTTTGATTTCCTCTCCATTGACCCCCACGACCTCGCCATCTATCCAAGCTATATCAGAATCCTCAATCCAAACATGAGTCCCAACAATGGGATTGGCAGCAGCAGCCTACAATACAAAGCATATCCATAATCACGCAACTTGGGTGAAACTCAAAAACACGTGGATGTAAACGGAAAGCTCAAATTCTCTATATTTGCAAATTTAGACCAAATTAAAAAACAAATAAAAAAACCAGCTTTTTACAGTTAAGTCAACAAAAAAACTTAAATGAATCACCAATGTAATGGCACCATATTTGCTTTTTACCCTTAAGTCAACGAAATAACTTAAATGAATCAATAGCATAATGGCGACAAATTTACAAAGTTATAACCAACAATGTCAATCCAACATGGTCCGATTTCCAGAAACAGCACTCGCAGTCAAAAAAGTTCACAACATTCCAGGTAAAATAACTGAAAATCAATATAAACTATAAATGTACCAAAAAAATATACATAAACTATCAACCTTCCGAGACATCGGCTTTCTTTTTCTTTGGAAAACCTAATTAAGATCAATATCACTACTACTACTACAGAATTAGATTACTACAGTGTCAGCTCAAAATAATAAAGGGGCACATTCAAAAAAACATAGCATAACCACTAATCTGTTTTCTAATTTGTATTTTATTATAGCAGATTAGTTGATAAACACAGGTCAACAACAACAACAACAACAACTCCATTTGCATCAATAAAATGAAAACAACAACCCCATTATCCAAAAAACATAAATTAATCTGAACAAAAGGGAATAATGGAAGACTTGAAATTGACTAAAGCAAGAGCAGAAGAATAAAACCCAAATGAATGAGAAGTTAAGAATACCATAATCTTATCAAAAACTGAGCTTTCAACTGGATCTAACTCCAATGGCTACTGAAAAATGAAAGATTTTTGCAGCCAAAGTTTTAAGAATACAAACTTTATCTCCAAAATGTAGAAAAAATGAAAAGGGTAATGTGGATAATAAAACAATGAATGAGAAGCTTGAAATGAAAAAAAGTTGAAAACTTTAGAAGCATTGATTGAGTGCTATTGCTGCTATTTGATTTCAGAGTTTAGAGCGGTGTAGTATCATATACACATTTTCTTTTCTTTTTCTTTTTCTTTCATTTATTTATTTATGTATTTTATATTTTTTACCAATTTTGGCTTCTGGCCTAAAAACAGTCAAATTTATTTATTTATTTTTATTTTTGGAAATTATTTATTTTGATTTGGTTTGAAAAGAGAAACGATGTTGTTGAAATTTGTAAAGGGTAAGAATGAAACGTTTTCCTTTGTTATGCAGGTGCTTTTCCATAAATGCCCATTGGTGTGTTGATTTATATTGTACCTTTTCATGACTAGGTAGGTCACAATCAGACTCAATGTTGTTTGTCCAAAATCTAACGTTACATAAAACTCATGCTTACAACACATTCTTTAATACAAAAAAAAAAAATTAAGATTAATTTTTTCAAATACTTTTACTTTTTTAATACAAAAAATTTATATAAATGTCATTAAATTTATATGTGACTCGTATGATTGGTTTGGTAAGACTTGAATGAATTTTATTCAATTATAAATAATGAATATTTTAAGTTTATTCGTAGATTTATCTATCATATTTAACTATTAATTTGAGTTTTTTAATGATGTTGAATATATGATTTTTTTGGATGCACTCTATTAATTTAAATGAATGGTTATCTTTTTTTTTTGTCAAGTAGCCTAGCGGCTAAAGAAATTCACTTTAAAGGTGAATAAGTGGGGTGTTCGGGGTTCGAACTTCAACCTCTGCATAAATATGCATTGTCCCTTACCAAATGAGCTAAGCTCATGAGGACAAATGAATGATTATCTTTTTATTTAGCAAAACATTTTTAAAAAAAATTACTGCCTAGATAGAAGAGAAAGAAATATATTTATAAGATGATAAAAATATCCTTAAACACGCAGTTGGTTGACTCGGGTTAAGATAATATTTAAAAACTGTGTATTAATGTAAAAAGTATTTATAAAAACGAATAAAAACAAAAGGTTCCACTAATTTAATTAATAACATGTAAATTACATACTCCGTCAAAAAAAACATGTAAATTATACACTTTATCTTTTTTAATAAAAAGTTAAACTAATCTGTCTAAATTGACATCAGAGATAATCGAACATGATACTTTAAAGAGGAGCAAATTACAACATCCCAAACTCATGTGGGTTTACACGATTCATCTCTTAATTGAGTTTCAAGTAACACTCTTGTCGTTTACAGGCCCAAATCACTTTTTTTACTAAAGCTTGTTAATTGTACTATTATTTTAATGTTGACTATTACTTTTCTCATCCTATGTCATTCTCACGCGGCCTGTGATTTTTCCAAAATTGCCCCTGTGATTTTCAGATTTTAAAATCTGAACTGAGTTTTTCCTATGTCATAGGTTGAAAAAATGAGTTATTCACTAATACGGATTTTATAATCCGAACACCCTTTAAACACCATTTTTCAAGGGATAAACAGTTCGGATTATATAATCTGAATTGTATCAACACAAATTCTAAATATATTTGTAACATGGATAGTCATTCTATGGACAATATTAATCTTCTGTTTTGGGTCATTGTTAGTTGTTTTTAGCCAAAAAATTGGTTTTGGGATACTTGATTGGATTGCTCTGAAACTTCACCAAAAAAATCAGAAAAAAATCACGGATCAAGGCTCCCCTAGAAGGGGCTTCTTACAGACTTCGTCCCTCAAAATCAAAAATTCTATCGTTTAGACTCATTTTTATTTTTTTTAAAATCTTTCACATTCTCAGAAAAATCTAAAAAAAATTGCAATAGTTTTATTTGATTTTTAGAATTTATTGGTGGTATTTTTATATTTTTATGGTTTTATTTGACATATTTTTAGCATTTTTTTTAGTTTTTTTTGTTCTTTTTTAAAGAAAAATTCGAAAATGCTGAGATGATAGAGATTCGAATTGCTAATTATACATAAACACATTCTGTATTATAAAATCTGAATTAGTGAAAGGTGATTTCTAATTTAAAAATTCGAAAACCTTTTTGGAAAATTTACAAGACACATTAGTAAGACATAAAGTGGAAATAGTTCTAAACCAATACCAACGCACACATCATATTGTTGTTAAACATTGTTGTTGCTCAGATTCAATTCATCATCATCGTTTGTTTCTTCCTTTTTCCTGTGCCTTCCTATAATCTTGCCTCTCCTCTCTAGCTCTCTCCTTCTTTTCTCTCACTCGATAAATTGAGTTTGCCTGTCTCTGCCATGCGATTTCTCATGTTTTATCATGAATCAACGTTAGATTATGAGCCGAACGGTTTCCATAAACTGGTACCGATGTGGCGGATTTACCGGTTCATTCCGGTTCCGTCCTGGTTTTATGGTTTTCATGCATGTTCTCGTTATCACGGTTGGATTGATGTCGGCATCTTTACCAGCTCTGGTTCCCAGTCCAACTGGTTGAACCGGTCTGTCCGGTTTTGAAAACATTTGCTTACAACCCATAAAGGTTTTATGGTATAGCCAGTGGTAGCCAGCCTTGAGCACGGCCGGGATAAGCAACTCGGCTCATTCATAAATATCATTAATTTTTGTTTAAGAATAAATACATATAATATAAATATTTAGATGTGCACTAATTTTATTTTTTTTATATTATATGTATCAAATAATTAGAGGGTGTCAATATTTTGTGCTCTTATGTTCGCAAAAGTGTTTTTTTTATTTTACGCGAAAGAAAAAAATAAAAAATATTTAAAAGAATAGATGGAGATAAATTTGAAAGCAAATAAATAATTAACTTTGTTGATATTCCCTTCTAATTTCAAAGTTGCAAATGATTCAGTATATAATTTTTTTATAAAATAATTGAAGTTGCTAAGGGTCCGTTTATGTTGGTTTATTTTTTATCTTATGAAAAATAATGTATGGAAATAATTATATTTCATGATAATTTATAAGTTGTTATTGACCAAAATTGTAATTTTTTTTAATAAGCTAAATTTGAATTTCAATAACTAATCTTCTTTACTTGCCTCGCACAAGGTGTGCTAGAGAAAAGCAAAAAGAAAGATCAAGTTACATCATAAACAAGTAAGGAACACATGAATGAAAGTAAAAAGAACTATTATAAGAAATTTAAAGGATTGGTCCACAATGAATGGTAGTCGCAAAAATTGCATCTTCATAGCTTGTTTTTTTTTTTTATAAACTATGTTGACAAACTCATAAACAATAGAAAAAAGCTCATTTATTTTCATAATTTGTTTTGAATAAGTTTAACATAAGCCTTATCCAAACGAACCCTAAATCTTAAGCGATTATTTATAAAATTAAGAGTCTCTTTGTATTTCTGACATATATATAATATTTATTCTCTCACATGATATTAATACACAAAAAATATGAAAATATGCATTCTTTGAATGATATATTGATAGTTTATGCATGTATTTGATGTTATTGTTTGTGATTGAAATACATGACTTCAAAAGTCATATTTGATACATGAAAAATGTGACAGATATTTTTTGCAAGAGAAATTGGTGGTTCATGTACGTTGTTAGTGATTGAAATACATTATTACAAAGTTGTGTTTAGTTCATGAGCATAAGATAAAATTCATTGTGTGTGATTTATCTAATATTCAATAAATTAAAGTTAATTATATATGAATTTTTAACGTGATTCGTTGGTGTATATTTTATTCAAATTCAAATACAAGAGAAAAAAATTATATGCATTGCGAGTGTAAATTAGTTTTACATTGATGTCGAATATGAACGAGTATTTAATAGTTATTTTTAAAATAGGGTTACAATATAAAATTACATGGCAATATTATGGGTTTTTGCTGTAAAACTACAACGTCAATGCATCTCCATCAAACTCTAATGATAAAATGAAGTTGAATATGTAATTTTTCATGTAAAACACTCTTATCCCTATAAGAAGATATTAGGTGTATTTTGTCTAAAGAAAAAATAATCACATTTAAAGAAGTATTTATTACGGTGGATTCTAAGGTGAAGATTCAATTAAGTTCCTTGCTCGTAGACCACTTTGAATAGTAATTAAGAGTCATTACATTAATCAAGCACATATATCTTATTATACACTATATACACTAAATTGCACCTCTCTTCCTTTTCTTCTCCCTCTCGTCTCTTCCCCGTTTGCTGCTCTGCTCCCTTTGGATACAGGTGTTAACAAAAGAGGAGTACTGATTCCTTCCTCCATCCAATTCATGTCACTACATCTTATGCTTGTGATTTCTTTCTTTTATTTCTTTTTTATTGTATTGCTACTCTTTTTTTTTGGGTAGAGATATGGTTCCTTCAAAATAGACTACAATGTTGAATGATGGTGGTTCACACTTTAGACTTCAATTTAATATGGGAAGATGAAATCAGACATTTGGGGTTTTCGGGAATTTCAATAAAATTCATCTTTCCTATTTCTAATAACCATTGTTGTGGGAATATGTCATTGTTCTTGGGCAATACGTGTATTATGATTCATGGATTAAACTGTCAATGAACAATTTGTAGTGGTTCAAGGTGGATCTACCTGTTGAAGGTGGGGATAGATTTTGCCAAGGGTGGTTTTTATCAAAAAATTTTTTTGCTAAGGGTGGTGGCTTGATTTTGGGCGGAGGATGGTGGTGGCTAGAGATGAAAGGGAAGAGAAGGTGTGGTGACTTGTGAGGGATTGTGTGAGAAATGTGTAGATATTATCAGTTTGATTTCTAATAAATCTGGACATTAACGGTATTTTTAACGTGGTACACCGGTATTTTTACATGTTAAAAAATATATATTGTACTCATAAAGTCACAATTCTGTACAAACCATAGGACGTTTTAGAATACACTGAATAAATAAAGAACTACAAAGTAAACAATTTGACCACTACATAAAAAAAAAAAACTTCATGGATGGGATAGCAGCTTCCCTGCTTAGCTTAGAAAGGATGCCAAACATGGATCTGTTCGATGCGGAAGACCAGTTCGAGCTCCCAAAGCTCTACATTTGGCAGCTGCCTGCCATCATCACATTGAAATTAGTAAAAAAACATCCAACATTCTATTTTGTTACTTTCAATTTGAAATATCAGCCTGCAGTACGAACAGAATTGTAATAGAAACTTACCACTTGAGCAGCAAATGGTAACATCATCTCTGGTACCATGTTTGAGCAGATGGCTATAAACAAAATAAGTTAGAGCAAAATCAATTATGCTGAAACTATAAACGTCCATTGTAACCAACAAAAGCAAACGTCCAACAATTGTAAACATGAAGAGATGGCAAGCTGTGTCGTCATTTATGTAACTTTACAACTCTCTTACAGGACTAAATTTAAAGCTCTTGGTTCTGTATACCGCTATCCCAAGCTTTTTGACTAGATATTATTAGGAAAGTATTTTCTTGTAACCATGCAAAACACCCAAATGATTATCATATCTGTCCCCAACCATTGAGAATTTGAGATATAATTCTACTTCTATAATATTCCAACCACTTGCTATAACCTCATAGCCCAAAAAAAGAGAGCAAAACCACAAGCGAACTGATTCTGCATGGGACTCCAGGTAAGAAAATAAAGTTAATTGTAGATACTGTAGATACTACAGTGAAGGTTCTAGAACAAATCAGATTGCGTGTCTACTGATTAAGATTTCAAGGAGGAAAATATTGGAAGGGGGGTCAGTTTAAATCCTCAAAAACCTAGCAGATACATGGAAACAAAGCAAGTTTAGACCTAGACAAATAACCAGGAATGGAACCCCATACCAAGTTGTTTAATGAGTTTAAATCTACATTTCTTTTTAGGGTTCAGGCAAGGGGCGCATCACTAGGATGGCCCTAGGAGGACAAAGGGGTTAGTATATGGGGCTCATCGTAGAGATGTTTTTGTTCTTTTTGTGACTCTACTGTAAACGGTGACACGAGTAAACAAACCAAAAATAAATACCCAGTTCAAGTCTCAAGTAACAAAGCAAAAAGAAGTTGGGTCAGTGACTACACTTACCATACATAATGGCTCCAATAAAGGCATCCCCAGCACCAGTGGTATCAATAAGCTCAGAATCTGGTATCTTCTCTGCTGTTCCAATAAAGAATCTCCCACAAACTGTCCCTAATCCATTTACTCTGAATTTTGTCACCACCTGAGAAAATAAATGGGTGAAGGTAAGAGAAAAACATGTTTTTTCTAAGCAGTTATCACTTATCACTATTATCTATTTAACATAGAATTGAACTAATCTAAGTCTATTTATGATGTATACAAGTAAAATCAAGTACTGAAACTGACGTTGCCGTAGCAATTTTAATGTCAAATTCGAGTAGCATACAAATCCAAAATAGATACGAATTTCGCATTTCTTAATCAATACACATATAACTTATTTGATTTATATGAAGGTAAATACAAAATTGAATCCTAAGAAATGTTGTATAGATTTAGATCTTGATATTAAGATCATAAATAGAAGATGTTTCACTCAATTGCTTTAACTTATACATTGATATGCTTCTTGGTGTTGATTGACAGTGACACATAGATCTGACTGCAATATAAACTTGGTTGCTGTTGACCAGTCGATGTTATATTGAAAATGTCATTATATAGCAAAACTGGAAGGAAAAATAATTTCACACATCAACGTTTCCTTCCAATTTATCTAATGGTTATGACCCGAAAGATGTAATTTGTAAGACACACACTAATTTTAAGTGTGTGGTTTTTACCTCTATGCTTGCTTTTGCATGGCATGTAATTCCACGCTAAATAGAAACCTAGCTACAGTTATGAAATGTTACAGTTATGAAATGAGACAAGATTCTTTTGAATTAGCCATATAATTCTCCTTTCTCTATGTAAATTAGAGGAATGCTAGCAACATTCTCTTTTCAACACTCTCACAAACACTCACTTTTTTATTCATTTAAGTCAGTGGGTCTCACACTTTGGAAATAGTTCCCACTTAAAGTGGTGGGACATACATTAATTTCATCCAATGAGTGAGTGTTAGTGAGAGTGATGAAAAGAGAGTGTCCCTAGCATTCCTCATGTAAATTATTACCTTCATCTTAAAATTTTCTTCTTATGTTCAAACAAAAAAAAATATTTTTAAACACAAACTGGAATTTTAGAATATATCTCCACATTAAAATAAAATTTGTAAAAGTTATAGGTACAACAATGTTTTACCGATGATATACAGGTTGGAATAGCCAAGCTTTCATCTTTCTCTTTGTACAAGAGTTCTAAGAAGCTCTCTATATTCCTTTCTTCTACGCCGACATCATCTGCCAAAAAGAGCATTAAACTTGTAAGTTACATTTGGTCAAAGAAAAACTCGTGACCCAAAGCAATAATAATTTAGAACATTATGCCCCTTCGAGAAGTAAATTAAATAAGTGATTTGAAAAAGCCATTCGTGTGTTCACCATCTGTACTTCTTTCCAACATTAGACAACCATCTTCACCCAGAGTCACAATCACAAACTTGATATTTGGCAATCTTAAAAGCATTGAAACCAATGCACTCGGGATCGATGGTGACTGTGTCCAAGCCTAACAGAATACAAACCAAATCCCATATGAACATCAAGAAAGATGAATCATAGACAGAAGCATATGGAACACATCATATATGCAATTAGAGTGCACCCTACCTAAACAGCAATTCAAGCAAATCATGACATAATACAATAGTTAAAAAGTAAATGTATAATGAATTTCCAAAATTGAGGAAACTGCTTGTTGAAGAGGGGGGGGGGGGGGGGGGGGGGGGGGGGGGGGGGGCGAAAACAACATGAAGTGTTGAAAGTTGACTAAACGTCTCCCTTTTACTGGGAGTTCAGAAGATAAACATTTTCTAACAACCCTTACTATCAACATACTAATGAATCCAAATTTATATAGTCCAAATAATGTAAAAATGCATGTAAGCCCCTCATATTACCTGCGGAAACCTTGCTGAACATACAACAAAATCAGCAAGCGTCAATAGCTCATCCAACCCTTCCCTTGGTGATTCTGCCTCAACTAAAATAGGAATATTATTGCGAGCTGCCTGTACTTGAAAATTCAACGATTAACCAAGGTTGTCAAATTCAAAAGAACAGACAAGTATTGATGGATAGACTCACAAAACAGGAATTAGGTTCACAACCAATACAGAAAAAAGCGCATTACAAATTAAAAAGCAATGGACAAATTAAAAAATCACAAAGTTCAAAATTACTAAAGACTAAAGAGTGAAAGATAGGGGGACTGGGCTCCCCCCATTGGAGCTGGATTCAACTCGGTAGACCTAGGTATCAGCACATCAGAGTTAGGTTCATTCACCTCATTGGCCTTTTGGGTTCATTGCAAACTCACAACGATGGGTTTGTTCATGTTTCCTGATTTATGACTTTATTTACTCTAGGAACTATGGTGGGGTTGAGACTCAATGAAGCGTCATTCACCTCCTTTGTAAATTTGTTCACGTCTAAGAGAAAATAGCTATTATATTGTAGACTCGTTGAATCGTCCTCAAAATCACAATTCTATCCAAAGTCTATATGAGTTTTTGTGAGTCTTCATGGGTTTACACAGAAACGATACTGTAAGCAAGTTAACTCAGTTTTGATACCTAGAATCATAATATTGTATGAGTTAACATGGGAGTTTGAGAAACAAGTTCATGCAGACTAAGTGTATCAAGTATTATATCTTATCATAACATTATAGTTCCCATACACCAAGCTGGGAAACAAAAGAAACCTCTCCAGCAAGATATATCAAAGCCCCAACAAGTAAGCATTATGTCTGATTTTATCGTCTTCTTGAATAACTATGCAGTGCCAACTGACAGGCGACAACTAAAGGCAATGTATAGTTTACCGGTATGAATGTCTTAAAAAGTCATCCAGCAATAGTGGAAGAGATGCAAGAACAAGTGAGATGATGATTACCTCTCGTCCCACAAATAGAGCAGATTCAGTAGACATTCCGTCAAAATATACTAATCTTGCTCCATCAAAGGCAGACAATAACATCGACTGGGACAAATCATCTGGCACCAAGGGAGGATCTCCAGGGGTGTAAATACTTGTGCGAGTTTTTCTGAGAGTATTACTTATAATTAGTTGACTTGATTAAACTATTGAAATCCTAGGTAGATTGCCTCAAATATATTTTGTCATAATTAGCTAGTAAGAGTCATGATGAGATAAAAAAAATTATATTGATATACATCATACATCGGGAACATGCACGTTTATGCGTAATTTTAGATCGAGTACATGTTATTTTATGATAAATAAAAGCTGCACTGGCTAAAATAAACAGAGCTCCACCATAAGTTCATTAGAGCGCATTTTCAGAGAGTCTTTTGATATCATACCATTGTAAGCCTTGAATCATAAGGTTTCTTGATATTGATTAAGAAAGTGATGCTAATATTAAGCTGTTGGAAGCAAAGGGTAAAACATACAAGCAACTAGCTTACGTTTGGGTGTCTACTAGTACATACGAAAATGTTGAACTACCACCCTTGGATACCTGAAAAATGAAAACAATAACCTTTCACTCAGAAAGTGATAACTAATTAGGATAGAAGTGCAAAAAGTGAAGCAGAACAGTTCTTTCAAACATTGGAGGCTGATGAATACAGTAATTTTGGACCTTGTAGAAATAAACAGAACCAACGGTTAATCATAATAATCATTCAAATTTCGAACCATATATATACATGCTTAATGCTACAAGTTCGAGAACAAAAGCAATGAATCATCCATTTGAATTTCCAATAGAAATGAACAGCAAGGTGAATCTTATCTTACAACAATAAAGGAAGTATCAACACCATCAGCTTCTAGTTCCTCCAATATACTTTTTCCTTGTGCATCATCAGCAACCTTAGAGATGAGTTTTGGTTTCAAGCCGAGTCGAGCTGCGCAAGTTAAAGCATTGCCGGCATTTCCACCTCCTTGAACCTTGGAGGAAGTTGTTCGGACCTTATCGTCTGGTTTTGGATATCCGTCTACAGTAGCTAAGAAATCCACCGTCGTCATTCCGAATCCAACCTGCACACACAAAATTCTATATATCTATCTATTCATCTATATATACACATGCAAAGAGAGAGAGAGAGGAAACGAACGACGACGTGATTTTGAGGAAGAGGAGAAACGGCGTGTGCTGAGATTTTGATACTTTTGCGGCGGAATGTGATTGACTGAAAGATGAAAAAGAAGAAGAAATGAGAATTGAATAAAAATGCAGTGGAATGTGATTGAAGAAAAGAGAATAATACTACGTGGGAATGGAGGTGTCGTTGAAATTGATGAGGAAAAGAGGATGAATGATGTGTGTGGAAGATTGAGCCATTGAATGCTTTTGAAATGGATATCATCGGAGAATCAACGGTGGTTCCGATCAAGCTTCGGTGGAATGTGATTGATACTGAAACTCGTTGAAGAAGACGGTGAACAGATTCGAAGTTTTCAATAACATTAATAAACTAATTGATAAATAAGATTTGTATTTGAATTTTAGCACATAAGTCGTTGTAGTATAGTGGTAAGTATTCCCGCCTGTCACGCGGGTGACCCGGGTTCGATCCCCGGCAACGGCGATTTTTTTATTCCTTAATTATCTGAGAATTAATAATATATTATATTAACTTCTTACCTTTCTGTCACCAAAAGTGGCTGTAGTTTAGTGGTAAGAATTCCACGTTGTGGCCGTGGAGACCTGGGCTCGAATCCCAGCAGCCACAAATTTTTTTTTATGCAACAATTTTTCTTTCACCAAAAGAAAACAGAGAAAATCCTCAGTATTTATTGACTTTGTTTCCTTCCTCCTAGAAATTTATCATCAATAACTTCTAACAAAATTTTAAACTTTTTTTTACCACAATTTTTCTCTTATAGTTGCACAGTTTTGATATTTATTGGTAATCTTTATTTTATTTCTTTGGTCTCACATTCTCCTACTCACACAATGAATTAGTGGCAAACAATTGACTGGTTCATGAAACTTGCTAGAAAGAAAGAAAAAAAAAAACACAAATAACTTGTCGTTTGGCTATTCTACTGAACCTGCTCCTCTAGTCGGGATTTCACACATTTAGTACATTAGCGGTTTTCGATCAAAACTGGATGGTTTAGATCCAAACTCGGTGTTTTAAATTATAAAACAAAGACATGTATTTTTTTAAACCGTCATATCCGATGTCTCTAATGCGTGAATGTGAGCGCTCTTTAATCAGTATATCCAAACTACCAAATTACTTTATAGCTCTACGGAAGTAATTTTACATAAACTAATAACTACACGAGCATGTTTTAAACAACTGTAGGAGCCACACTTTTGTGCAACAATTTCAGATTATTTCGTGACAAATTTACAATGCATGGAAAGATTTCCTTGCCCGATTGTGTGGTTAGCTTTGCATAACTGCATCAACTTAACCATTAAGAGTAAAAAAACAAGGAATATTCAACGTCTCAGTCTCATCCATCTAGCTTGATAAATCTACTGCATGAAAGATGCGAGGCGCTGATCAGTTCGGTGAGGAAGACCACTCCGTGCCCCTAGTGCTCTGCACTTGGCAGCTGCCTGCAATTGGTATAATAATGCATAAACTTCTTATAGCAAAGATATCCATCCAATTTCCAACAAAAAACGCATGCAAATTTGATTTTAAAAAATAATTATCACTTGAGTGCTGAGTGTTTACCACATTAGCAGCAAAGCATAGCATTTTCTCTGGTGCAAAGTTGGCGCAGATAGCTGAAAATGCAGTCAAGGACAACTTTTATAAACAATAAAGCAGTGGTGATTTGAGGGTCACAAGGACACGATATGGAACAAAGGTGACACATTACCGTAGAGAACAGCTCCGGCAAATGCATCACCGGCACCTGTGGTATCAATAAGTTCCGATGTTGGTATGTTTTCAGCTGTTCCAATGTATAGCCTACCACAGATTGTTCCTATACCTTCTGCTCGCAATTTAGTGACCGGCTGAAAGCGAAGAAATGATAATATAATAAGTGTACCAAAATTGCAAATCAGCTACAATATGCTTTATAAGTGTAAAGATACAAGAAAAATACTTCACTTCTGTAACATTACAGCAGACAAAAAATATTCTAGTTTCATTAAGATTACCGATGATATGCACGTTGGGATGCATATGCTCTTATTCTTTTTTGTTTCCAGAGATTCGAGCAATTTGTCAACATCCATTTCTTCTGTCGATGGAACCTCTGCCAGAAAAGAAAAATAATTGAAAAGAACAGTTTTAGTGTATACATTAAGAGAAGATACATCATACAATTGATAATCGACGCAAACATAAAAAAGGTTGCATGTACTGACCATTAGCACTTCTCTCAAGCATTATGCAACCATCTTTTCCCAAAGTTACAATCACAAATTTGATTTTGGGCAAGCTTAGAAGCATAGAAACAAGTGCTTTTGGAACAGTTGCTGCCTCTGTCCATGCCTATCACCAAAAATAGGTGTAACAAAGGAAAATATTCAGTCCCACTTCAGACTTAAAAACAAGGTTCTAGTAGAAGACAAGGAAAAATATTTATCCGAAAATATAAGATTTATAGCAAAAAGATAATGTAATTGAAGAAAGTAAAGCTTATGCAAGAACCTTACTATTATATTTTTGTTACTATACATCACTTTCTAATGAAAACAGTGAACTTGCCTGCGGAAACTGTGCAGCACATACGATATAATCAACTACTTTCAGGAGATCATCCAACCCTTCTCTTAGCCTTTCTGCATCCATTAAGATAGGTATATTCTTCTTAACTGCCTGCACTGAAAAATACAGGATTTTGTTTAATTTCTCATCAGACCAAGCTCTTTTTCTCATGCTCAACCTCCTTTACCATAATATTATAAATTAAAAGACACTAATTGGATAACTTTAGCATATATTACAACTAAAAGACAAAAACATGAATATCAGGAAGCTTCAGAAATCATGTAAATAATAACCTCGTGTGCAACAACTAGAGCAGTTTCATGCAATCTCCCATCAAGATAAGCAATTCTCGCTCCATTCAATGCAGATAATAAACTTGATTCGGGAAGATCGTCTGGTTTCATTGGAGGAAATCCTGGGGTATGTAGACAAGTACGTGACTTGCTGAAATATTACACTAAAATTAGTCAAGTTACAAATCAAATTTTCAATAGCTGCATTAATGTCAAATCCTTGAAGATCTTATTATAAAACTAATAATGATAGAACATAGTTTTTATTCCTGCTAAGAATGCACAATTATTCTTTCTCGCGCGTGCACTTTCTGCTGCTTAAAACAGCGGTGTTTGGTATTGTCAAGTATCTAAACAAACTAGAGTAGAAACTTCTTTTGAAGTGATTTTCATATTAAAACTGAAAATAAGGGCCATCATGCCTATCGTATATTATCATTTTTTTTCTGCTAAGGATGGTGCTATACAAATGGAAGATTAACTTAACGAACATTACGTTTGGTTGTCAACAATGATATATGTAAATGGTGAAGTTCCTTCCTTAGATACCTGCAAATAAGAAGCTCAATAATTAACAACCTCAAGCAGCATATGCATTAAAAATATTTAAGAGAAACAAATATAAATAATTAGCCAAAGAGTAAATTTTGATCATGGAGTTATATATTGCCATACAGTAAAAAGTTTCAACTGCAAACAAACTTAAATCCTATGACAGCATGCTCAAAAATACAAGATCACACTCAACCGTAGATGGCCGCAACACCAAAAAAAAATTCTACGTGCTTTACAAAAAAACAAAGCATCATTAAGATTACAAACAAAATATTTTGGGAAAATTACCACTATAAAGGAGGTATCTACACCATCAGCTTGCAATTCATCTAATATGCTCCTTCCTTGAGTGTCATCTGCAACCTAATGAGGAGTATCAAACAGGTTTATTTTTAAGTCATACCACAAACACAAGAGAACAGAGATGCATAGAGCGTGTGTGCTAGTTAAAAACCTTGGAGATGATCCTTGGCTTGATTCCCAAGCGAGCTGCACAGGTTAAAGCGTTGCCTGTGTTGCCGCCTCCTTGAGTCTGAAGAAAACAATGCAGATTCAACTCACAACAATCTCTAATAAAACTAAGTTTTATTTGTTAACAATCATAATCTTTTTTTTAAAAATCCCCGCCAAACTTATTAAAATCGAACTATTTTCCAGAAGCTACTAAAAATAGCTTTTCAATAGAATTATATCTCAGATTTATTTTTCATATTCTGGTTATATTTAAAAAAGGAAAACACAATAACAAAAGTTTAATTCTTGTTCAAAAAAATAACAAAAGTTTAATTACTCTCAAGATCCCTAAACTATTTGGAGATTTTTAAATGGGTTTATGAAGTAAAAAATATTTGTAATTAAGTCCCTAAACTTGTTAATAATTTATAATTAAGTCCTTAAATTTTAAAAGTAAATTAACTGAATCTAATTTTTTTAAATAATTTTGTAATTAGTCCTTGTGAAATTTTAAATAATTTAAAATTAGATTGCTATAATTTAAACAATGTGCAATTGAATACTGTTTAGTGAACGGACTTAATTACAAATTATTTACAACTTCAGGGACCTTAAAAAAATTCTAAAAAGAGTATTTTTTGTGAGTACTTCTGATGGAAAAAGAAATAATGATGAATATAGTTGAAAAGAAGAAGAAGCACCTTGAAGGAAGTGCTTCTGATTTTTTGATCCGGCTTAGGAAAAGAAGCAACAGTGGCCAATAAATCCAAGCCCACTGCTCCACACCCCACCTGCACAAACACAATAAAGGTTACTTTTTTAAGCTTCAAAGATGAAAAGGGAGTGATTGAATCAAAGAGAGAACTTACCACAATGGAATTTTCTTGAAGGAATTCACCAGACATAGTGCTCAGTCAAACCCAAAGAGTTTTGAAGATTATGATTTCAAGAAAATTATTAGTAGCTTAAAGTTATTTTTAAATTACAAATATACCCTGTTGTATTGTACCTAAGCACCATTTTTATTGAATTATTTAATGCAAACTGTTTGTCTTTTATTGCAGATGAATAATCTAGTTTTTCTGTGATCTTTTATTTTCCTGTGTTATTATATAAACATGCTGAAAACTTCCAAATTGGTTTTGAAACTGGTTTGAAGTTAAAAAAAAATCAATTTTTACCTCTCCAATCATGACCATATTGATGGAGCATTTTTGAGGACAAAGTGCAAAACTATAATCATTGTTTTAAAAATCAAAGCATAAATATTCATAGTCATTTTCGTTGTGTAATGAATATTCACAATTGTGTTTCAATGTATCGAAATTCCAAAATAGTCCCTAATTGTGCACTACGTCAAAATAGTTCCTAATGTTGAAATGCTCCTTATACTTACTCAGTGTTATATCAAAGACTATTTTGGAATTTAAATGCATTGAAAAACTGTTGTGGTTACTCGTTATATATTCAGGGACGAAAATGACTATTTGCCCGGAAATCAATTGTAAAAGATTCTAACAATTTTATGATTTGAGGTCTTTTGGAGCTTTTTTTTGATTGATGCCAATTTTGCAGCAAAGGTTAATGAATTGAGACATTATTGGATTACTTTCCCTTACACATCTCTGGACATGATTGTTGTAAGAAAGAGTCATCCTCACTTGTTTCCTTTGCATTTTATCTTGGCTTAAATATTTAAAAGGTCCCTGTAAGTTCGCACATTTTTGATTTTCGTCCCTGTAAGTTTTTTTTTTCTAAAATAAACCCTGTATCTTCTTAACCTTTTGAAAAGGGTCCTTGCCGTCAGCTTCTGTCAACAAAAATGCCATTGTGGCTAACGGAACACAGGTGGCAGGTCATGAGTTGGCACATTTGATGAGATGGGATGAGAGATGATTAGTTGTGTAAAGACAGGGACTAAAATCAAAAACGTAAATTACCACATGGATGAAATTAAAAAACGAAAACATCAAAATTTGGAATTAAAACCAAACTTTCACTCTTCTTCTTCCTGCTGTCAAATATCAATCTTCTTCTTCCCCAATCCCTGCCATACTTGCGCCCTAGAATCAAAAACTATCTCTTTCAACAATGTCTTCTAATTCCATTACTCAATCATCATCAAATGGGTTACCTATGTGTGGTTGCAACAAAATCATGAGAATGTTCATATCCAATTCACGTGAAAACCCTAGAAGGAGATATTGGAAATGCCCAACCTATATGGTGAGTTTGTTGTTGTAATACTTTGTTGTATTTCTTATTTTCGCACATTTTAATTAGATGTATATGTTTGTTTTCATATCAGTCTGCTAGTAGTTGTAAGTTGTACATTTGGGATGATGAAATTGAAGGGCATCCTCCATATGTTCGTCCAGTAATCGCAACTGAATCATCAACCTCATACATGAACAAGCTTCCATGTGATTGCAATTGTGAAGTGGTGATGAAGGATTTGACTGTGATATTGAAAGATTTGGGAATCAACAAAAATGAGAATTTGAAGAAGAAGCTACAACATTCAAGGAAGAAGACGAACTTGTTTATGGTTTTGTTGATTGTTTCTTGGGTATTTTTTGTTGGGTTTGTAATGAATTTAAATTGACTGGTGTAGTTGATACATGGTTTGTAACAACCCTGTTGAATTTGGTTATTTTGGTTGTAAAGGTTTAGTTCAACATTTGGGTGATTTGGTTGTAATGTTAAGTTGAAACATTGTATGCTACTTAAGTTTGATTAATTTAGTGATGTTTGTCGCAATTGATTGCATAGCCATTCATAAAGTATGTAGATAATAACCTGCCAAATTGCACAAAGTTTCTAGATTGCAAAATAACATTGTATGCAAAATAACATTGTCATATGGCCAATTATAAAAGCCAGATTACATGAAAACATGTACTAACCAAAATGCATAACAGTTAGAAATCAAAATAACTTTGTCTTATGGCCAATTATAAAGGCCATATTACATCAAAATGGATAAAAGGTTCATAGGAAAACAACATTCATAAATCTGTTGCAAAAAAAAGTAGAACATAGCATTCATCTACTCTGCAGGTCTTGCTTCATCTCCCTTCTTGAACCTGTCAACATTGTCTTTCCCCTTCACTAGTGCTGCAAGTAGCTCTCTGGTAACCTTCTCTTGCTCCTCTGGTGGCAAGCTTTTCAGTACAGCCATCATTTGAGCTGGCAGAGTGTTGCTTGATTGAGTAGCATCCTCAACTTGAGCATTTGGTACTTGAGCATTTGGTACTTCAGTAGAGATTGGCTCAGGGTTTTGTGAGTGATCAACTTCAGTAGTAACATCTTGAGTGTTGGTAGATTGAACCTGATCACATTGCAAATTGTGTTATAGCCAAAAATCAATTTTATATAAACTGTAACACCCTATTTCTACTAAGCGATAAACGCGAGAATACATCAGACATATTCAAGAAATAGATGCTACGTCACCAAACAAAATCCAGCATACATGTATAAATTATCAAATTACATAAGCATAGCAGTGGAATATATGTAAACCATATAAGCAACATCTCCAAAATCTCATGATAATAAATACATGATCTCAAACTCAAAATAACAATGTCTCATCTCCACAAAACAACATAGTCATAAAAGAAATAACATGCAAGGACACCCTAGATCAGAGCCCTAATCTAGACACTTGCACAAGAACGAGGAACTCCCGCTCCTCGGCAACATCAAAGCAACTAAGCATCCTGCACTCCATCTACCCGTCCATACGGAAAGGCAGGTGGTAAACCACTGAGGGTTAGCATTACATCATCATAATCCATAAACAGATAAGCAAGAACATTGAAATAATGGTCACCATCAAATAAACTTCAAGGTAAGAATTACACAAGTTCGTCTCATTTCACAACTTTGAAAATATTTGAAGGTTAAGAACTAAAACCAAATAACGAGCTCAATTGCCTATGCCATGTATTCTCATAATTCACATATGTGTACAGTAGAGATTACATAAGCATTTCATCGGCCACAAATGAAGAATTTAATAAGATCATGAAATTCGGCACACTTAGTCATTTGCAAAACCAAAACATTTTTCGGAAGAAAAATCAATCTTGATTCAACAAGACATAAGTTAAATACTCATAAAACATCTCAATTAAACCTCTAATACTGAAGTTTTGAAGTTTGGAAACTAACCATAGGTTTTGGACTAATTTGGAATAAGTTATGTTAAGTTTTCTTAAAGTTTCCTCAAGACCCACATTGAGTAATTTAATCATAACTTAAAATCCACAAAACATTTTCACGTCAATCAAAAGCCATTGGAAAGCTAATTCAATTATCTACAACTTTCATGTTTGCACCAAAAGCCAATTCAAAACAGAAATGTGAGAAAAAGGCACCAGAACGCAGAACAGGGGGTGCTGTTCAGAAGCAGAACTTCAGAAGCAACTTCAGAAGCAGACTTCAGAAGCGAACTTCAGGACCGCACTTCAGGAGCAGACTTCAGGAGCGCACTTCAGGAGCTGAATTCAGAAGCGAACTTCAGGAGCTGACCCCAAAAGCTATTGGATAGTACTGATCATTTGGGTCCCTGCCAACTGCAATTAAAAGGGTTCCTCCATATTTGGTTTTGAGATGGCATCCATCAACTCCTATAAAAGGTCTACAAGCAGTTGTGAACCCCTTTTTTGTTCCATCAAAACAGAAATAAAAGGAAGAAAACTTGGGTTGTAATTGTGGACCAAGCCTTTCCACATTGATCTTGCAATTGTTTCCATTGTTCACCCTTTTCAACTCAGCTGAGTACCTCCATAACAGATTGTACTGTTTAGCAGCATCACCCTCAAGCTTCTCTTTTGCAATTTTTTTGGCCCTCCATGCTCTGTTCATGGTTATGCCCACGGCGTGGTTGGTCCTCATGTCTGTCACAATGCTAGAACAACTCACAGCGCCATCATCACTTGTTGCCATCTTCTTCAACACAGCTTTTGAAACCCACTTAGCAGTTGCAGATCTATTATTAGTTTTTCTTGCACACGTGTGGTCACCCATCCACCTTTTCATTCTAAAAGTATGCTTATCTCCAACTTGACTTACAAAAGCTAAAAACCCACAAATACCCTTCTTATCCTTGCATATTGCCCTTACTCTTATTTTATCATTTTTTTCATATTTTATTTCAAACCCATTTAAAACATTCCACTCAATGATAGCTTCCTTAAATTCAACCAGTGACTTAAACTCCAACCCACTTTGAACTTGTAGCTTGCTGTTAACTCCTCCATTTTAAAGGTATCATAAGCAGGTGCTTGTTCATCATCTGAAGCATCAGGGTCACTGCTACCCAGCTGTTCACTAATATATCCAATCTCTAGATCATCTGAAGCAGTTGAAGGACCAACATTCCCACCATAAACATTCAAACTTGTACCAACAACAGTTGATGGACCTTTTGTCCCTGTAGCAGAAGGAGCATCCTCAGCATCACCCTCAAACCCATCATCCAAACCCAGTGCTCTTTCCTCCTCACTGTCATCAAGTCTAATACCAGCAGCTTCATCTTCACTACTTTCAAAACCATCATCAGAAACTTCATCATCACCAACTCCTACTGACACATTACTAGGACCTCCTTCAACATAAGTGCTCCACCCATTACCTGCTTCAACTCCACTAGCATCAACACTCTCTACTGATCTAACTCCAACATTACCACCTATGGTCCCTATAACTGAATGTTCAACATATATGTGAGCCTCACATTTGTTATTCGCTACATACTCAGCAATGTTATCAGTGTCATTGTCATCTATAATCCTTACATACTTGTCATCCTCATTAATATACCACCATAACTTATACTTAAGGTGATCATCATATCCTAAATCTTTCAATATCCCAGTAGCTTCAAAGTAGCACCACTTGTCCTTATCAATCTCATTAAACCGATTCTCTTTTCCCCCTTTGTAATACAATAGAAAATCACTGACAAACTCACCCCCGTGGTGAAAAACAACAGCTACAGACATCCCTGTCTAATTTTGTTTACACTTAAGTAGTTAATAACCTAAAAATTTCAACCCTAAAACAAACACAGACAACAACAACACAAAATTCACGAATACAAACAACACAACTCAACAACCATTCATCTATATCAGATTATAGGAACATTAGATGAGAACAAAATTTAAAACAGAGTATGAAAACGTTTCGTGTACCTTCAAAGTTAAGAACACAGCTGACACCGCTTTTCTACCGTTTAATCTCGTCGATCACCGTCGTATCACGTAAGCAACTGAAACGGTTGTGTTTCGCCGTCGTTTTCTCCGTTTATCACCCACCAGAACCGTTTCGTATGCCACCAGAAACTCTGTTTCTATTTTGGAGCAAACCCTAAAAGACAGGGACGAAAATGAAAATGGTTGTGATTTTTCCTTTATAAAGGGGGGAAACTTAACTTACTGCCATCTCATCAAATGTGCCAACTCATGACCTGCCACCTGTGTTCCGTTAGCCACAATGGCGTTTTTGTTGACAGAAGCTGACGGCAAGGACCCTTTTCAAAAGGTTAAGAAGATACAGGGTTTATTTTAGAAAAAAAAAACTTACAGGGACGAAAATAAAAAATGCGCGAACTTACAGGGACCTTTTACATATTTAAGCCTTTTATCTTTGTAGTGATGAATAATGATGGTGAGATCAGTGTCCTCAATGGCGGAAAGATGCCAGGGGCCACCATCGTCCACAGATTGGTCATGACAGTTGTCAAAATATCTTCTGCCACACTCCGCCATGGCCGATATTTGACAATACTGGATGAAATATATGTCCTTGTGCTATTTCCTCTTTGTACCCGAGTTCGTTTTCAGGTTAGTTATTAGACAGATTTTACTTTTTGCTCGACTCAATTCTAGACTATAGGATTTATTTCCCTTTAAAACTAGAGGTCAAGACAAAAAACAATGTCATTTCCTCTTTCTAATCTTAGTTTTTCTTTCTGAAGTTCGAGCGACTTGATGCAAACATGACATTTAATTGATTAAACCGAACGGTTTGCTTACAAACTTGTAGCATTTCTATATTATTTACAATTACATACTGTGCAGAAGAAACTCAAAGCTACACATCAGTTTGTTATTTCAATTATTAGACTAGAATGTGCTTGTTTCTCTCAACAAAAACTTCTTCATCAATTCAATGCATCATATCTCTTCTAAGCACCTGTAGTAGCCATAGCTCCCAAATGAAAATGTTGAGGTAGACATTGTGAGTCATTGCAACCTGCATCATTTTCTTCCTCTGTATCCCAAAGGAAACTTGCATATGCTGCTTGTACATGACTGGTATCAAATACATAAGCTATTGTTAAAATGCATTTCCCAACATGTAAGGTCAAAACATGATCGAAAAAGTACAACAATGATCTGAATTGAATGTTATGGATGAAGCAGATGATATTGTACCTGTCTTCAGGAGAAGCTTGTACCGCTCGTTCAAAATAAGTAGTGGCTCTTTCTTCGTCGTGATGTAGCTCCCAAACTAGTTTCCCATACTGTGATAAAACTTCGCCGTCATTTGGGTCTGCTAGTATGGCTCTGGAGTAATACTCCTCTGCTCCTTCAAGGTCTTGTTTGCACTGTCAAATCAAAACAACATCAATTTTGTATTCATCACCAATGGTACTATAGTATATCCACTAATAAACCAAAAATGTGAGATGAAAAAAGTATGGTCTATTTAGTTTACTATTATGAAAAAAAGTTGTGAAAATAGCTTGGCACTATCCAACTAGTTGGCTCCCAGAATCAGATTTACAACAATTGAGAACTAGAGGGTCTTTTTGGACTTTGGACTGACTTATTTGAGTTTCCCTACTATCTTAAGCACTTATGAGATTGTATGAGAGAACTTATAAAAACATTCAATAAGTAGTTTTCAGATCATTTTTTGTTAGCTCTTTAGAATAACTTTTATCAAAACAGTTTGGCTTTATTTTTATATATATAAACAACTTATGTATAAGCACTTAGTTATAAGTGATTGTGTTGTAAGAACTTAATTAAGTTGTTTATTCAAACAGAAGGAAATAGAAGTTACCTGATATAAAAATTGAGCATAATTCCTCAAGAACAATGGATTCCCTGGATTTTGCTGAACCATTTTCTTGTAATATTGTTCCACCCCATGATTATTATTTTCTCCATCATTCCTTTCGGAATCCATAGAATTATAATCACCACCTCCATTGCCTCCTCCTCTGCAGCCACCACTTATGCCATCACCACCACAGAAATCAACACCAAGTCCCTTTGCAAGATACATCTCATTATCACCAAACTCTCCCTCCTCATCAAAACTCACCCTGCAAACTCTATCCACTTCTTCACTCAGCATCATCATTCTATTCATCACACTGAACTCATCATAGCCTTCTTCATCTTCAATATCACTCTCTTCCAAATCTTCCTCTTCTTCACGCAAGCCGGTTCGCTTAGAAAGAGAGAAAGATGGAATGGTCTCAAGTGCCAAACCTCTTTGTTGTCTAGCTGAATACCTCTTAGAAGAAGAGTCCATATAACTAAATCTCTCTTCATTGTTGTTGAAAGTAGTAGCATAGGCTAAGTCTTCCAAGTTTCCTTCAGATTGAACTCTTCTAAACCCTTTGTTTTGTCTTTCAAGGTCAGAAATGGAGGGTGAAATTGGAGAAGAACTGCATGAGAGTCTGTGATTATTGTGATGATGATGTTGGATTGAAGTGGTTGGTGGTGGTAGATGCTTGAGTGCATGACAAGTTTCAAGGTGAAGACTTTGAATATGAGTAGGAGTATTATCTGTGAAGGAAGATATGAGAGAACCAAGAACTGGTGTTGAAGAGCTTCTTAGCAACATGTTTTCTGATTGGTTAATGATGATTGAGTTTGAGGATAACCTTTACAAGGTTGTCCCTTGATTCTTTGCTTTTGGAATACAAGTATAAAACACTGAAGAAAAATAAAAAACAGAAAGTTAGAAATAATTTTCTCAATGAAAAACTAGAACTTAGAAAAACATATTGCTTTTTGAGAGAAAAGACTAATTGGAATTTGGCATAACTACAACACAAAGGAGATGAAAGAAGCAATACCATTTAATTAAAAAAGAAAAAGGCAATACCTTTTTAGATTGTGGAGAGTTATCAGATGACAGAAAAGAATTTAGTAGCAGTAGAGAACAACTCAGAACAATTTGGTTTTTATAAATAAAACTAGGGTGATATCTTATTATATATAGGGGAAACTGTAGATAACCCCTAATATTCTTATTAGACTATTCTGGAAAAAAATAATTTATTTTTATTTTTAAAAAATAAATAAAATGATGAGTGAATACCTATTTTGATCCTTCACAATTTACATAAGAGTCAATTTAGTCGTTGACAAAAATAAAACTCAAAGTAGTCTCGAAATTTTTACACAGGAAATAGAATCGTTTTTAACTCGGTATAACATGTTTAAATTTTGTCAAAAACTAAAATTACAAAGGACTAAATTGAATAAGGAAATAAAAGTTTATTTTTGGGTATCAATTGAGTGGTGAATAAGGTGTTTGGATGAGTTTGTATGGCTCAATTTGTTAAAGCAAAACATCAAATACTAGCTGTTTTGCTTGGTTAAGAGTTGACGGACCAAATGAAAAGTATTTGAAAATTTCATTGTCATTACCTTTTTTCAAATAATATAAAACATGATAAAATTAAAACATGAGGCCAAGTAATACTGCACCAACCATTACATGAGGAGCATATCCACCACAAGGTAGCAAAGAAAAATGTTGATGCATTATTATCATAAACAAACAAAGGAAAATGTTCGTGAAACCGATATATTACATGTTTTAACCCACACAAAAAATTATATCTTCTTCTCATACCTTACACGTGCCTCTGCTAATGTTTCGTGGACTATTCTCTTGTGACCAAAATTGAATTGCTCACACCTATTAATCTTCCAGATTTTCTGCACGAGGAAATTGAGTTATCAAATTCCTAACGAAATTATTGTAAAACAAAAAATAAAAAATCCTTAACGAAATTCATTTAACTAAGAAAAATGAAATATACTTATATTGTTCGTTTGAACTATATAATCCAAAATAGTTTATAGAATTGAAAAGTGTCTTAAATAGAAAAAATAAAAAAATATACCATTAATTCAACAACAACAGCAATAATAACTACAATAACATAATTAAACATAAACAAGATTAGGGAAGCAAACTTCATATGGGTCCTACAGGGATGGAAACTCCAAATTTCTTTGTATGCTTTGGGTCAAATAAAACATTTTCGAGCATAAAAGATGTCATCAAGAAAGTGTTAACTGGATCGGTCCCTTTGAACCATATTGGTCAAATATAGATAACATGGTTCTTGTGTCATCGTCATTTGGAGCTTTATTTGAATGAAAAAATGTGTTCATCAGAGTTGATCGATGTACGATGATACTCAACTTTGTCCATCCTTCCTATGTCTTCGTGGATGAGACGATCAATAATTTGGTTCAGCTGATCTTCAACCCAAAACGGTGTAAATCAAAATGGACCCTAAACATATTGAGTTTTCCCCCTGATATAATGCACTGCAACTAGCTTATTTTCATTTGCAATTGTTGATTGTTCAAGGTTATGGTGTAGAGTGCAAATGTACCAAACACATCAATCTATAGAAGGTTTTGTGTGTTGTGGGCGAAAGAAATTGTTGGTGTAATGTGAGCCACCAAAAAATTATGTATTAGATTGATTCAAATTACATAATTTGAAACATGCCAAACCCCTCAATACACTAGTTTTGAACAGCGAGGACATCAAATATTGACAAGTTTCAAATTATATAATTTGAATCAATAAAATACTATTTTTGAATTATATAATTCGAAAACATCAAGACTATCTATTGTATCGTCACCAGCGTGGTTTGTCTCGGTGGGTGTTGTAACAGTCAAGGTTTGACTAATGAACATCGTTTCCGTCGAGGTTTGTTTGTTGTTGTCTTCAAAGTTCCCTTGTGCCTATGAATATCCTTTCATTCTCCTTTCCTTTTAGTTCTAAAACATCTTTCTTTTTCATTATAAAGTTCAATTTGGGGGTCTTACGATGATACAATTTTACTATTGCCCATTCATATTATCCACAAAGTTGTTTTGCTGTGTTTGTGGGGTATTATGATGCTCAACATGGACATTCATATCAGCAATTGTGGGGTTAAGGGCCTGTTTGTTTTAGATTTTTTTGAAAAAAAAACTATTTTTTTAACTAAAAAATCACTTTTTTTTTGTTTTTCTAGTGTTTGTTTTAGATTTTAAAAATCCATTTTGTTAAAAAAAAAATCATTTTTAGCCTCAAAATGAAAATCTATTCTAAGTAGCTTTTCCAAAATCTATTTTTTTCTAAATACAAGGAGCTCAAGTGTAAGAGTTTCAAATCTTTAAAAAATGATTTTTAAGATAGTAAACAAACAGAAATAGCTTTAGATTTTTTTAAAAATCTCTAAAAAAAAAATCTCTAGATTCTTTTACCTCAAAATCTATTTTTTTTAAAGGCTGAAACAAACACACCCTAATATGATTGGCTAAATGGGGTTGGTCTCGATCATCTTGTACTCCAAATTGGTTTGAACCAGAAGTTGTTTCCATCATCTTCCTTTTTCTTCTTGTCCTATAAATTTAGTTTTAGTTGTCAAACATGTTTGTAGTATTTTCTTTGCAATAATGACGTTGCAGGATTTCTTCGATATGCATCTCCGATTATGACGATAGTGTAATTGGATTATGAAATTATGTTCAATTAATAAATTGTGTTGAATTAATATACTGTGTTATCAATTTTAAATTATGTCATTTTGAATTGTTTTCACATTTTAAATTGATCGAAAAATGCACGCTATGATTTATCTATAAATTGGACCCTATAATCCGTTAGTATACACCAAACATCATAGAGGGTGTCTTTTAAATAAAAGAAAAACATAGAAGGTGATAATTAGCCGGATTCTATAAAATAAGACAAAGTACATTTCTTGTACCCAAAAAAAAAGACAAAGTGCATTTTATATTATTATTTTTGGTGAAGTAGCCTAGTGGTTAGAGCTCACACAATTTAATTGTGTAGAAATGGAGTGTCCGGGATTCAAACCCCAGACCCTACATATAAAATGCAATATCTCTATCAACTGAACTAAGCTCACGGAGATATTACATTTCAGATTTTACTGTCCGAAAAAACGTTAAATATTCTTTGAATTATAAAATTCGAGCCAGATAAAATTGTAAATTTGACGGCGAGCGAAAACAAAGGATGGTGAAAAAAGCAATTTCATTCCCTTTGTTGATTTCTCTTTTCTCTAGTGTAGTAGTGTTTGGACACTCCAATTCAAAATCTCATAGACAACTCTTATCTTCCATTTTATGTAGAGGTGTCAAATGGGTTGGCTCGGCCCAGCCCAGTCCGGGCCCGAGAGGCCCGTCTACATAAATGGGTCAGCCGGCCCAACCCATTTATAATTGGGATGTAAATTCTAAGGCCCAGCCCGGCCTGTGTGGGTCATGGGCTAGCCCGGCCCGTTTATTTTTTTCTTTTAAAATTTATTCATTTTTTTTATGTATTCTTAATATATTAGTCATTCACCGCTGTTTTATTGCTAAAATATGATTTGATGTACATAAAAGTGTAAATAATTTTTACATTAACATTGAATATTAATGAAACTCTAGATTATTCATTCAATTAAATTAAATTAAATTAATAGTTTATAAACTTTAAAATTTTAAAACTTTAAGTTAAATTCATTCATTTTTATTTATTTAAATATTTTTTATTAATAAATTTTAAATAGTTGATAATTTTTTAAAAACTATACTATTTTTTTTGGCAAAAATCAAATTTAATAGTAATAATAGGTCGGCCCGAAGCCCGATAGGCCAGCCCGGCCCGGCCCAATTTTTGCATGGGCCAAAAAAGCCCAATTGTATTTTTGGGCTAGTTTTTTAGGCTCGGCCTGGCCCAAAATCATGGGCCAATGGGCCGGCCCATTTTTTACGGCTCTAATTTTATGTACTTCGTTCAACCACCACTTTTTCCAACTCTCACTCCATCTCTTCATCTTCTTCCACTCCATTTGCCACCATCCACAATCTCCTTGCCGCCAAACGTGTAATCACTCTCTTTCTTTCTCTATTTTTTCTTCTTTTGCGTTAACTCTTTTAATTTTTAAAATATTTTTGTTATCCATTTCTTAGTTTCAACCTTCAATTGATTTTGGTTTTATAATTATACTTTTATATGCTCTATGGCATAGTAAGAAAAAAAAATTACAGCTTAACGGGTTAAAGGTATCTTGACATTTGAAATAATAATTGCATATCGTTTGTTCTCATTTATTGACATTTCACCGAGTAATCAATTATACATTGATTCTACTTCAACTAGAATGCAGTACAATCGAGATCAAATTAAATGATAAAGTAGTCGATTTTTGTCAAATGATCGACTAAGTTTAATTTTTAAAACATTGATTTATGTCTTAAATTTTCCATTTTAATTAGCACTTTATAGTTTTTGTAAAATTACGGTGAAACAAACCTATCATATTACTAAACATGCACTTGATCATTGTACCAAGCACCGTTGAACTATGACCAATTCACATGACAATCTTTGGGGACTTAGGAGTTTATGTACGGACGAAAAAGGAATCTCAAACCAAATACAGACATCGTAGAATGTTATAGGCTTCCATGTGAGTACTCCAGTTAAATCTAGTCAAGGTTAGTTTTAAATTCGTTACTTTAATAGGTAAATGACTTTGTTATGTCAAATATAGATTTCCCTTGAAAAAAATATGTCACTATAGATTTATTTCAATCTCACAAATTATTTATTTGAGTTGCATAGTTTAAAAGTTTGAAAAAGATTTCTCGTGCAATTTCACTTCACAAGATATATATAGGTACTTTGGTAAAAATTATAGAAGTTTCTTTTTTTTTTTAATCGACAAATATTAAAAAATATAGAAGCCTTTGAAATGACCAAGGACAGACAGAGCAAATTGCAAACATCCGCAACTTGTCATTGTTTACCTTTTTTTTTCAAAAAAGAAGGAAATTACATGCTGAAAACAATGACATTTATGTGATAGCTATTTTCTATAAAAATTCAAATGTTCGTTACTTCGTCTCATATTATGTCGTCCAAGTGCTACCCTTTCCTCTAACTATGTGGTTAATACGTATAATCTTTCAAATTGTTATAGAAGGCTAGGAGATCAATAAGCTAAATTAGAGGAGTACTATAGCTCGTTACCTCTAAATCTTCAAGACATAAACTAAAGAATAGCAGTGAATATAGGCATTAGGGATTTGTGTCATGTTCTCTAAGTTTTAGATTATTATCAAACTAATTAACTAACAATATTGCCAAGTACTCTAAGAAGGAAAAGAAAAAGGTTAGTTAGGTGGAAACTGACTTTGGATTATTTTCAAACTAATTAACTATTTTATGTTTTGTTTGTAACTGATTAAATTGAGTTAGTTATCGTCGTTGGTGACTTTGTATTTGAATAATAATAATAATAATAATAATAATAATAATAATAATAATAATAATAATAATAATAATAATAATAATAATAATAATAATAATAATAATAATAATAATAATAATAATAATAATAATAATAATAATAATAATAATAATAATAATAATAATAATAATAATAATAATAATAATAATAATAATAATAATAATAATAATAATAATAATAATAATAATAATAATAATAATAATAATAATAATAATAATAATAATAATAATAATAATAATAATAATAATAATAATAATAATAATAATAATAATAATAATAATAATAATAATAATAATAATAATAATAATAATAATAATAATAATAATAATAATAATAATAATAATAATAATAATAATAATAATAATAATAATAATAATAATAATAATAATAATAATAATAATAATAATAATAATAATAATAATAATAATAATAATAATAATAATAATAATAATAATAATAATAATAATAATAATAATAATAATAATAATAATAATAATAATAATATAGAAGAACTGACCTGATTCATAATGAATTTTCCTCTACTATTTTTTTGTAATGTTAAAAGTTAAAACACCCTATGAACACGATTAATAGCCATTGCAAAATAACAATGTTTTATTTTATTTCAGTCATAATTAACTCAAATAACTGAGATATTTCAGTATGGATGATGTATCTGTAATTTATTAACCTCATATCAGGGAGAGGTCCATACTGATCATGCACACAGATAAAAATGGAAATAAACTATATTCTAAAAAACCAAAATTGAAATAAACTTATTTATTGAATAAAGAAACCAAAATCTCAAGTACAAAATATGCCTAAGCTAGCCAAATATTGATCACACTGAAACGCATGGTCTGCAAATCAAACCTATAAAATTCAAAATGTAACAACAGCTAGCTAGATGTAACTATCTTAGAAGTAGAAAGAATCAGACGACCAAATCTGGTTGGAGTTGCTTGCACAAGTCGACATAAGTCAGATAAATTAAACGATCTTTGGCACCGGTCCTAAGATTATTGGTATGCTTGCAGAAATACTTCAAATGTTGAAGCTTGCAACACCCAATCATCTGACCCAGCAACAAGAACAACCAATTGATTGTTCTCTTCTTTGTGATTATTGGATTCATAGCATTTTCATGTCCACACTTGTCGCATTTGGGAAGCACAGGATTCATCCAAGCCTTAGGTGCACGATCATGCATGTTGCACTTGTTCTTTTCAATGAACTCGACAACTTCATTAAACTTTTCCTTCAAATCAAATTGGAGAACACGTTGGAAACCACATTGTTTGCATTGAACCGTTCCACCGATTGTGTTGAAGCCCTCAGATAGCAATTGGTGAATGGTATAAACTTTGGCACGTTTGGAAGTGGTCCATGGGAATGGTGGGTTTATCGTCTCTGTCCACTTCTGTTTCTTGGGCATACAAAGATGCTTACGAAGACTACCCTGCCACGAAGATTCTTCAAGTACCGGTGCTGGTGTTTCCGGCTGTTGGTATGGCAGTACGAGTGAAAGTATACGTCTCCATGATTTGCAAATAGCACTTAAGATGTCCATGCTTGATTGATTGAGCAAAAGACTGCAGATTTTATAGAGAAAACATGGGTGAGAAGAATAGTTATAGTTACTCTATAAAATCAAGATTGAAAAAGAAAATGGTAACACTTTATTTCATACTCTGGACAAGAAAGATACTATACATATAACAAACAAGTATGCACTTTTCAGCTCAAGATCATACCTTGATCAATAATGAGAGTAAAAGAGGGAAATATTGCTAGTTGTACTGTAACACAAAGGAGAATAATGTAAATATGAATGTGATGATAAAGATATGTGTAATTAGAAGATTACAAGGTGATGATGCAGTTGCACTTGCCTTGTTGAGAACGAAATATTGTTTCTGTGGGAGTGAAGAAAGAAAGCAAGTATGTGTTGAATGAATATGCAAATATATATGGCAGGTAAGGTACTCAAAGAATTGGAAAGAAAAGTTAGTTGGGTAGAATCGAAACTGAGTTTGGATTATTATTATCAAACTAACTAACTAACTTGTGTTTTGTTTGCAACTGAATAAAATGAGTTAGTTATTATTATAGAAAGCAACCCTTTGTATATTTTGGCGGATCCATCATGACTCATGAGCCTCTATGCTATATCAGATGCAATCCTTACAATCTTAAGCTTTATAAATTGTATTTTCATATATAAACCCCTTACCATCTTAAATTATATTATGCCTAACTTCTTATAAATTGTGTCATAAAAAAATATTCTTATAAAATCAACTTTGTAAATGAAAAATGTCCCTCTTGATAAATAAATTGTTTTCATCTTGAACTTGAATTTTTTCCGACTATAAGATAATCATTCAATTTTATTTGAGAAAACTTAATTTTTTTTTGTTTGTTTATATAGGTGTTGTATTTAAACAACTAAAATGTGACAACCCCTAAAAAAACACTAAAATATGACAACTTTTAGGATAACCGTATAAAAATACAGAGAGTAAATTTAGTTTGATGATAACAATTCTTTGTTAAAATAGTTATAACAAAAATATGAAACACTAAAAATCATTTTTTTAAAAAGGCATAACAAATAGCCCTTATAATGGTAAGATACATGGTGGGAAAAAAAAATACAAAAATGAAGTGATCAAAGACTGCATCTAGTCTCGTCAAAGAAAGTAGAGGAGTTTTGGTTGTGGAAGTCCTCTTTAATAGACTGAAATCGAATGGAGCCACGAGATACAATTCAAGGCATTTACAACATTGTTCGAGTTACATTTCCTCCTTGTATAATAATGAATCAATATTTCAAAATTAGTCAAATATTTTGTATCTCTCCAACCTTTTAACATGAAAACTCCAGAAATTTCAGACGCCTAAGCTAAACCAGTCACTCAAATCAATTGTTCGGATCCCTTTAGGAACTGTACATTTAAAAAACACTAAAAATACACCAAACCACCCAGTAACATCAAATCCAATTTCGCTTAGATGAAATTTCCCCATGCTCACTCCGACTTCCTGAAAATCTATATAAGGATAACTTGCTTCGGATCGTTCTTAAGGGACCTGACCTATTCCCATGCCTAATTGGTAAAGATAGCTCATCTCCATTAAAGCTTGAAGTTGAAAACGGTCTGTTTTCCATATCTTCAAGTGGACCAGAACTGTACTCCATTGTGATGAAGGAAGATGCTTGTCCATAAGTTAATCGAGGAGTTAACCCTCCACCATTCCACCAACTGCTATCAGAAGGGGCAAGCTCACCTCTAAAATCAGACTCCTGAGCAGAGGAGTCCTTCTGACTACAATAATCTCCACCAGTCTCATCTGTGTCATTGTATATCAATTTAAGAGCCTGCACAACTTCTCCCATAAAAGGTCGCTGTGTGACCTCGGAGTGAACACACATTGACGCAATAGCTGCCACCTTTGCCATGTCATCAAAGTTGTAACCTCCAGCCAAAGATGGATCCACTAGCTGCTCTAAACCTTCTCTACTAGTCAACAGTGGCCGTGCCCAGGTTACAAGATTCTCCTGTCCCTGAGGTTGAGACATATCCACTGGTTTTCTCCCTGTGAGAAGTTCAAGAAGCACAACACCGTAACTATAAACATCACTTTTAACCAGTAAATGGCCCGTCATTGCATATTCTGGGGCAACGTACCTGCAAAAATGAATAGATAGAACAACATCAAGTTAAGGCCAAGAATTTGCATTGCATTAAAAGTTGAATTCAACCACCGTCAATTCATTACGCACACAAATTACACCTTGCAATCATGGAGTAGAATGCATTCTTAAAGCTAAATTGTTCACATGAGAGAAGAGACAATCTGAATAAAATATATAGTCCAAAACTTTAAAATAGTATATATTGGAACTACAGAACAACTTTATAATTTGGCGTCAAGAAATATATATTTATACTAAAACAAATGCTGCAGACAAAATCTATTTCAGACTTACCCAAAAGTCCCCATCACCCGTGTAGAAATATGATTACTTCCTTCAGTTGCTTCTCTTGCTAAACCGAAATCAGAAACTTTAGGGGTAAAGTCGTCTTCTAATAACACATTGCTAGCTTTGAAGTCTCGATGAATAACACGGGGATTGGAATCCTCGTGGAGATAGGCCAATCCTCTCGCAGCTCCAAGGGCAATTTTCATACGTGCTTCCCAATCTAGAGGTCCCCTATTCTTGTCATCACCTGTAGGATCATTAATGAGAATTTAAATAATTTAATTTTGAAGATAGCAAAGAGATATAAAGTATTTAAATAATTTAAATTTGCAGATAGCAAAGAGATATAAAGTGACGTCGGCTTCCGAGCTGGAATACTATATTACCATGCAGATGGGACTCAACACTGCCATTAGGAACAAGCTCATACACCAGACAACGCCTGCGCCCTTCAATGCATATACCGATAAGTTTCACTAGATTGCGATGATGCAAACGACTTAACATCTCAACTTCTGCAATAAATTCACGGTCTCCATTCTGATTATTATCCCTTGTAAGGAGCTTCACCGCAACTTCAGCCCCATCTTCCAATGTCCCGCTATAAACACGTCCAAATCCTCCTTCCCCTAATACTCTCTTTGTATTAAATTTATCTGTTGCTTTCTCAATCTCAGAAAGTGAAAATGTTTTAACAGATAGAATGGAAGTAGGCATTGTGGACATGAGGGACATTGATGTTGAGCTTGTAATACTGCTTGACAGCATAGACCCCAAGCCTGCATTACAAGCATCAATCCATTTAGATTTACTTCCAACTATTATATAATCGAGATTATATAATAAATAATAACCAAGAAACATGAAAATCACTAATAAAAGTCATGAGGATAAATTTGACAGTAAAGTTCTGATTTACAGTGGTCAATTTGTCAAATAATGATAACAAAATAAATCACAAAGGTCGCATACATGAAAATAACTGAAAACTAATTGAAGTGCGACGCGAAAGCAACTTCAACAAGTAGTGACAGTATGTAAAACTTTAAAGTCACCAATAAAAGTCATGAGGATAAATTTGACAGAAAAGTTCTGATTTGCAGTGGTCAATTTGTCAAATAATGATAACAAAATAAATCACAAAGGTAACAAACATGAAAATAACTGAAAACTAATTGAAGTGCAGCACGAAAGCAACTTCAACAAGTAGTGACAGTATGTAAAACTTCAAAGTCAAACAGATCAACAAAATCCAAATTCATAATGTACAAATATCACTTTCCCATGAAACAGAGCTTAATTAGACCAATATAATTGCCTGCAGATTACAAGGACGGCATAGTAAACTGACAGAAAGAAAGAAACTACACTCAGAGACACAATCAAACTAAGGAATAATGTTGAGCAATTAGCCAGGGTTAATGGACAATAAATAATTAGCAATCAGACTGTCATAAACCAATTATCCGGAAAGCTTAAGTTGTTAGATGAAAAAATTGTAAATGGTTTTTATATCTAACACACACCCTCGTGCAAAAGCTCTCTTTGGACATGAAGCATGGACAGCGACATACTAGCCCAACCTTGTGCTGAGATTTGAATTTTACATAGAAGAAAAGAAGAAAGGGGACAACAAAGATCAAATAGACCACTTGACCATAGAGGTTCGAATGCCATGTTATGAACAAACTATCCCAAAAGCTTGAGCAGATGAAGTTACACTTCCATGAATGGTTTTTATATCTAACACCGACAAAAATTAAGGCCAATACAAACATCACAAACGCTTTATTTTAAAATTTAAACATCAAAAATGCTTATTTTAAAATTGTCAAAAAGAAGTTCAAAATTATACCAGATCTCTTGTTCAGAGAAGATGTAAATGCTGGGCCAACAGCACTTGATGGTCTCCTAGTCTTCCTCCATTTCAAAGTAACAAAAAATGCTCCAATCAAAAGAAGCAAGAGCACAAAAGAAGACAAAGCAATAATGATTATGGTTCTAAGATTCGTTTTCTGGCTCTTGCTATCAAAATTGACGCTAACTGGCAGCATACCATCATCATTTTGACTGGGACCGCTCCCAATTGACGTTCCAGATGGCAGTGAAGATGGAAGTCCTGATACTAGCAGCTTCAGTCTCAAACAGTAAACATGGCATTGGTAAAGTAAGATGTTATTAGGAGAAAAACAACTACCTGGATATGTAATGTACATGACAGCATAGTCACCAAAAAGGCTCCTATTTAGAGGAACTTTTTTGTGCCAAAACCTCTCGTATGTCAGGGCTGCGGTTGTGTTGTCAAACTTCTCTCCTAATGGAACCAAATTAATATCGACACTAGTTCTTCCCTGATTTTGACTGTCAGCAGTTGCACCCATTATCTGCACCTGACTCTGTTCTAAATATGTGCCTAGCGCAACTTCATACTCTAACTCGTTCAATACTGGAAAAACAGCAAAAGGAGCTACATCCAGTGTAAGTCTGACTTTCATAGGAAATACACAACCACAGGGTGAACCAAAGGGAGTTGATGTGAGAGGATCCGTACATATTTGATCGCAAGCTGCATGGATTTCATTATAATTTAGTACATGGTATGAGATATTGACAAAGAGGGCCAAAAAACAAACGTTAGGTTCACAAATTCAATCAATAAGTTAAAAGGTTTCATTCAAAGAAATCATTAATTTGATTTGTGCATGTAAGCAAATTTTAGCTCTATTGTATTGGTTAAACCAACTAACCTCGTAACTTTGAAAAGCATGAAATAATTTTCAGATAGCATGGGCTGTGCAACATACAAATATAGTTTAAAATAATTCATGCCATGAATTAATAGCAAAAAATCATTATTAGACATCTCAGAAAGCTTGGTGGTCTAAGGAAGAAAACTGATTACATTAAGATTTATCTTCCAAATAATGATGTTTTCGACATTATTTCTACTTATATCATCTTACCATGGTTAACATCAGTAATCAGTACACACTAAAAGACTAAGAAAGAAGTAGAATTGTCAAATTCAGAATACTAGGTTACAAAGCAGTCACAATCATGACTCCATTGACAATCTTACTTATTAGCCAAATAGTGATTTAGAGAAACATCATTTTTAATGAGAATGAAACTAGAAAACGGAAAGACCAAAAACTGTTGAGATATTATAATTACTACTCCTACCCCTAGAAAGAGTACAATGGAATGATGGATGTCTAAATTCCAAAAATTACCTGGGTCTGTGGAAGGGGGTGGAGCCCCTGCATAAGGAGGTCTCGTGCTATGATGGCGTCGATGACGATGATGATGTTTGTGTCTCGGAGTCGCACTAGGACCTATAAGAGAAGATTAGTCATTAGAGTCAAAACTAATATATTAATTTAACAATGAGCTATTGAAATGTATAAACAATACCTTGATAGGATGGAGATGGCGCAGGTGCAGAAGTTGGTGCAGAAGAAGGCTTAACAAACCACAATTTAGTTTGTTCCAATGAAGCAAATGACATACTCAGAGAAAATGACTCCACTGCACACAAAGAGCCTAAATGTCATGCATAATGGCAAAGTATATGTACATTACGTTCTATAGAAGACCGCAAAGGAATCTTTTTAAAGTAAAATATCGAACCACAATCTATCTTAAGTTTGGAACAGGTCTTCGATGAACGCAATCAGTTGGTGGATTTTCTTGCTAAATACAAATGAGGTGCTCAATATTGTGAAATCATCAACAATTTGGCAGACAATTTGCTTAGGAATGTGCCCATGTTTTGATGTGGATTTTGCTGGTTCTAGTTGCTTTTCTTATTATTTGTATTACCACAAAATGAAAGAGACTGTGATCTAATATGGACGGGAGCCCAATAGAAAATAAATATTACACTGGATTCATCAAAGCCGATAAATGAGTAGAAAGGTTTTCCACCCGCCGTTTTAAACCAGCACAACCAATATCCAAATATATTGGACAATAAAAGAAATTATTCCCACAATAACGTTTTTGTTGAAGTTCACAACATTACAACAGAGACTGAGTTCTTACTAGCCGATTTAGAGCCTGTTTAGATTGAGTTATTTGAGCTTATCTATTGACATAAGCACTTTAGGAGAATTCACATAAACAACTTATGACATGTCCATAAGCTGTTTTCAACTTATTTCCATTAGCACTCTAGGATAACCTATGAAAACAACTTATAGCTTATTGACTTTATTTTATCTTTTGTTACATAATAAGCTCTTGTATATGATAATAGAATAAGCTGCAGATTAAGTTGTTTATCCAAACAAGGACTTAGACTTAGTATCAAGCTAGCACATGAGTGAAATCCAATAATGTGAGAATTATTATTATTCTTGATTAGGTAAGTAAAATATGTTTCTAAATTAGTCAACATGAATCTAATGAAATAATTAGATTACGAAACAGAAACTACATAAATTGAAAATAAACAAGTAAATAATTCTACTACATTTAGTTGAATATCCGTACGTACCTTGGGAAGAGAAGAAGAGGAAGTTAAGAAGAGCAAAGAGGAAGAGGACCGACGGCGGCATTCTCTGTCGCCGACACAAATTCCGGCGAAAAGCATGATCAGACGAAAACAGCTTGGAGCTCAGAAACGTGACGGCAGCAATTGAAATTCATAGCTGAAGAAGAATGGAAACCCTAGGAGAGAGAAAGTTACAACGGAAATGGAGGAGTGTCGGTTAGTGGATCCATGAAATGCGGTAGAAGATCTATGAAAACAAATCTATGTAGATATGTAGAAAGTTAGAGAGAGAAAATGGTGTTGATGAGAGAGAAAGTGGGAGAGAGATGTTGTTGTTGTTGTTGAAGAGAAAGGGGGAAGAGTGAGTGTGAGGAAGAGAGGAAGTTTAGTTGAGAGAATTTAATGTTGGTGGAGAGAGTGTTGTTGAAAGTGATGATGAATCACAACGCATTCTTTTTTTTTTTTTGAATGTTATGCAACCACTCACACTCTCTACTACTCTTACTCTAGTGTAAGACCGTGAAGTAAACGGCTTTTCAAAACGACTGTCTATCAATGCCGTTTTGTTAACTTTAAAACTTAAAACGCGCCTTCGTGGTGGGGCCGAGGAGGGGGCGTAACCTGTCGCGTAAATAAATATTGCAAATCTTACCAAATTAATATTTCATCTTTTTCCTTTTAAAAAATATCATCTCTTTTTTGTAAATTAATTACAACACTCACTTTCTATATTTGCAATCTCTATGATAAGAATTTTTCAAAAATAAATTAATATAAAATATGTTTAAACTTTTGCATGCATTGCTGATTTTCTTTTTTTATCAAAATACTCTGAAATTTATAATTAAAAAATACAAGTTTGTTTTATCTGTTGAATTGATGATGTATTATTAATTATTAGTTGTAGATGTAAGTATATAAAAATAATACGTATTTTATTTGTCAAAAATAAATAATAATAATAATAATACGTATTTATAATAGTATTGTTAGTTTGCTACAGCTATTTTTTTTTAATTGAAATTTGTATGCGACGAGTTATAATGAGGAAAAAAAATGTATATTTTTAGCAGGACATATTATCAGTCCAAGTTTATTTGTATTTTCTATAGAAAATACATTGCTTGTATAAAATTAGGTGGGAGATGGGAGTGGGAGTTGGAATTATTTTTTGTTAACTTTGTAATCATAGTGCCAAGAAAAGATTAAATTTAATAGTGTATGTCAAAGTGGCCTCGTAGTCAAGGTTAAGGTATTCTCGTCTTTAAAACACTGTCAATAATTTGTGAATCGTTTAGGGAGGTAACGTTTTGGACTCCTATGTGATGAATCTAAAAGACAACTTTCAACAAGGTGGAGATGATTGACAAGTTTTTGTGTGTTTCTATTTGGGGTTCCAGTTTATTTGGTTGTTCTTATTGTCCATCAGTTGGAGCCTCAGGTGGAATCTTGACTTTGTGGGATTGTTACGAGATGGAGATGGTGTCGACTTCGAGTCTTCATCATGCTTTCACTGTGCACGATCGTTTTATCAAGAGTGACAAAGAGGTAAACATGTTTTTGAAGAATAGAAACTCATTTAATCATAGCAGGTTGTCGATGTGTATGCATTGTGTGAGCATTAGGTAAACATGTTTTGTGGGTCAGATTAAGTGGGTTGATGGACAATCATCGAAGTGTAAATTGGTGTTTGTGTGGTGTCTTCAATGCTATTTGTTAAAAAAAGGAAAGGAACTCCTAATGATGATTTTATCCAGTTCAACACGTTTATTAATGATAATTTATTAGCTGATCTTGCTATTTGTGGGAGAAGGTTTACTTGGTTTTTAGGTGATGAGTATTCTCTGAGTCATCTTGATAGATTTCTGTTGTTGGAAGATTGGTGTGTGTATTTGCTAAATTGTATTCAGATTGCATTCGTTCGTGGTTTTGTCTGGTCATTATCATGTGTTTTTAGCGTTGATTAGGATAATCAAGTGTTGAAACCGCAACGTATGTTTAAATGCTAGACTAAATTTTTTGGTTATATACTAGACTTTTGAAAGAAGCAAATTGACCGATTTTAAAGTTAAGGGACTAAACTGAACTTTTAAATTAAGGGACCAAAGATGTATGTAAACTTATGTTTTAACTTTGAAATTCAAATAACAAAATTTTATTTAGATTGAGATATAAAGTGCATTCATATATGTGTGAACTAATTTTATTGTAATTTTTTTTCATGCTTTTGGTTTGGTTATAGTTTATTTGGAGAATTTGATATATGATACAATTTACTACTATAAATTACTACCCATCAAATGTTAAAATAAACATCACCTTTTTTTATATCAAATAAAATCAGCTTTAATACACGTAAAATCTATATGCTATACACATGTTTGATGTAGTATTTTCCTTTTCAATTATATCCTTTATATAAGCTATTTTATTTACAGTTTAATCTTCTTTGTGTATTCAATAATTAAATTCATCAAATATTTGTCCGTTTATGTAAAAATACACCAAGTGAAATGTTATATATATTTTTAGATGTTAGCCATATGTCTTAGCAGTCTAACAACACCATAAATCATAATGGAACTTTTCATGTAGCCATGTTTCAAATTAAGAAGTAAGCACATGGGAGACTCCATTCATTTAGGATATGAACTGCAACAACATCATGAATTTTAAATTTTATTATAACAAACAACCTAACAATACACCATTAAATTTCATGTTTTACCCACCTAATAACTTGAAACATCAATTATACACTGTCATCATTCACTACAATTTTGCCACCTTATCCTAGTGTGTCCCAACGCCATATAAACATTATATGCCATCAATTATGTCAAAGGGCTCAAAAAGTACCACCCTTCTAACAACGATATGTAGATTTTTATTTGAGAGTTGCGAATAACAATATGCCAGATCAGAGCCATTGAAGGTTTAAACTAAAAAGTGGAGACAAGCGGGAAAAAAAAAACTACCCAAGGGAAGTATTACTATATTTAAAATCATGAAGTGTTGTTTCACGATGAAGGGATGTAAATGTCCATGTCCATGTATATACAATAGATAATATTAGTCCTGATAATGTTTATGTAAAATCTGCTCATCAACCTCCTACATATTGATGTATGATCAAGGGGAATGGCTCCATTCATTGCAATTTGCTCCCTTTTAGGGCAAATAATTGAGTGAGTTCGATCAATTCTCGATCTAAAATATTCAATCTAATGAAAATAGCTAAATGTGATCCATTTGTGCCCACTGCCCAGTTCAGTCTCGTATTATTGACACTTGCATTCCTGGTTGGCATAGGAGGCGTTGTGTGTTGTTGTGTTATTGATCATCCTTCACTTATATTATTTTTGGGTTAAATATGTTGTTAGTCTTTGCAAAATCACGAGTTTTTTAAATTTGGCCCTGTAAAGTTTTTAATGATAATTTTAGTTCTTTTGTGATGCAAGTGTGGCAAATGGCTGATATTTGGAGTGAGGTAAACCATGCTTTTCATGTCACTGACTTGGCCATAGAAACTATTTTTTTTTTGAACAAAAGAAACTATTTTTTTTGTTACAAAATCTATCGCAGTAACATGCTCAGCGTTTGACAGCCATTTGATGGAATTTATGGAAGTAGTGTAACCTTAAACTTTGGAAGAATGAGAATGAACTTTGTGCCAACGTAGTTGATAAAGCGTGTCGCCTCATTGAAGACTGACATGATGCTAATATCATTCATAGTGTGAGTGACGATCAATAAACGACTTTAACTTTGCACACGAGGCCTCCCATGTCGTTGAGCTTCTCATCAGCTACATGTCGTGATGTTCATTGGCAAAAGCCAATGCTTGTTCGTCTCAAGCGCGATATGATGTTTCTTTTTGGCAATTTATGAATAATGTAAGCATTGGTATATCATATGTGTGCGATGATGACGACGCTTTTGTTCTTGCCAAAACCACGAGTTTCTCTCTTTTATGTTATGTTCATGTTGGTGAAACTTTAAGTTTGTTTAATGTTATAGAATGGTTAAGTAACATGTAGATGAACAATGTCGACTTTGTGGTGGATTCTAAAACAACCGGTGATACTTTTCACCCTAACAAACCTGATGTTTCATAATTTGGTCATATCATATCATAGTGTCAGAGATTCTTTCATTCACAGTTCACAAACTCTTGAATTGAGTTCAACAGACAACAAACAAACGTGGTAGCTCATGCTTTAATGGAAGAAACCGTGTTATCAGTTAGTCCCAATATTTATTTTCATATCTCTCATTATAATGTTGATATTATTATCATTAATAAAACAATATAAGTATATTTTCTTTTAAAAATAAATCATCACTCTTTAACGATGAAAATGAAAAAACAAACACATTAATATTCGTCTTGACGCTAGTTTAAATAATAAAAGTGGATTTCACATACCTCAATATTTAATTTGACCTTAAAGATAAGGGTGAAATATATCCCTTTCAATAATGAAACATGCCATCATAATGATAGTATCATAATCATAATAAATAAAATATTAATGTTCACAGTTTGGCCCCTGAAATTAAAGAATATTCTAATATGGCCTACGACTTATGTTAATTATACCTTCACCGTCGTCTCGCTAGGTCTCTGAACCTTGAAATCGAACACGAACACGAACACGGAGAGGAGCTTCTCTGAAACAAAGCCACCAGAGACAGAGAGAGAAGAAGAAGCGTTAATCTCTGCTTCCTATTACTCTCTCTGATTCGATCCTCTCTTCTGTTTCTTCTCGTTAATCTCTCTCTTTTTTTGTTGTATATTTTTGTATTCTACACACAAATGACGAGAATTCATCGGAGTCGTGATCGCACCGGTAATTCTAACGGCAGGTAACGATCCTCCGTTTCTGATTAATCATTTCTCTGTTTCCATCGGTTTCAGTTGTATTTAGATCGAATCATTTTTAATTATTTGTATTTTTTTCTTGTTAATTTTGTTAATTAAATTATGAATCATGTGATTTTGATCGAAATTTGATTTGTTATGATGATCTATGTGCTGACGTGTTTTTTTTCTGATTCTAGATGTTGGCAGTGTTTGATTAATTATTAGGATCAGCTGAAATTGTGATTTATTATTTTTTTCTAGGTTGGATTTCACGTGCTTCTTAGTTTTCGAAGCACTTTATTATTAATGATTAAGGATGTATTAGATTCTTAATATTTGAATCATCTTCAAGTATGTGTTCATGAATTGAAGCAGAAATAAAAGTTTGCCTCAGTTTTATATGGATTGAGTATTAGTTTTCTGTACGATATTTCTTTCATTTGATGTGTTGAATTTGTTAAATTGTAGCAATGTCTTTAATTTGCTTGCACGGAGAGAGATTTCACCGAGAACAAAACATGTAGCAAGAGATGCAAAGCGTGGCCTACTGTCATGGTATTTAAACTATTTCAGTCTATAAACGATATCTAGGAAAATGCGAGCCTCTTGAATAACATATTTGAAAATGCTTCTTAGGGTTGAGGCCGATTCACTGCGGCATTTGTCAGCCAAGTATTGTCCTTTACTACCTGCGCCAAGGTCTACTATTGCAGCGGCGTTTAGTCCAGATGGAAAAGTTCTTGCATCCACGCAGTAAGTTGCAATTAATTCATCACCTCATTGTTGGTTTAAATTGAAGACCCTTTGTGATTAATTTTTTTTTGTTTGCTGTAGTGGTGACCACACAGTGAAGATAATCGACTGTGAAACTGGACGTTGCTTAAAGGTGTTAATTGGCCATATGAGGACGCCTTGGGTGGTAAGTTTGAAATCTGCCTGTCTGCCTGAATTTATTGTGCATCTATTAGTATTTTCAATTTCTTGTGCATCTATCTCTTTAGTATTTTCTTGCCTTTGTAGTTTACAGAAGGAATAGAGTGCATCGTTATATCCAATTTTAATATATGTGTTAAATGACTACAGGTTAGGTTCCACCCATTACATCCACAGATACTTGCTAGTGGGAGCTTAGATCAAGAAGTTCGATTATGGGATGCTAATACATCGGAGTGCATAACATCTCACCACTTCTGTATATTTACTTTCTGTCTATCTCGTTGTATTTTCTAAATTGCCTTTGCTACTGTTACTTGTTTGTTGTTTTTCTTCTCTGTTTGATGAATTTATTGGATATGTTATCACAGATCGACCAATTGCATCCATTGCTTTTCATGCCAAAGGGGAAATAATTGCAGTTGCATCAGGCCACAAGGTTGTAATATTTCTGAGAACCTCCCATGTTTTTTTTTTAAATCTTTAATGAATTATACTCTTCTTTTTGATAGATTTTTTATGTTCTTATATTGTGTTCTGGAATATCGTGCAGCTGTACATATGGCACTACGACAAGAAAGGAGAAGCATCCTACTCCCCAATTTTTGTGTTAAAGACAAGGCGATCTCTACGGGCTGTTCATTTTCACCCTCATGCTGCACCATATCTTTTAACGGCTGAGGTGAATGAACCTGTGTTTTTGGTTGTCTATATACCCATGCTATTCAAAATGTTAATTTTTTATTTTATTTTTCTTTTTGGTTAACATGCTTGCATTGATGCGCAGGTGAACGATCTTGACTCTTCAGATTCTTCAATGACAGAGGCAACATCTATTGGTTACTTACAATATCCTCCACCTGCTGTTTTTGTCACAAATGTTCATCCTACGGAACATGTTACTTTGTCCAGTGAACCACCTAATGCGTCATTGCCTTTCTTCTTCGTGCCTCCGTATACTGTTGATGAGTCGAGAGCAGCGTTACAGCATGCTAGTCATGATGCTGGTTCAGGTAGAATACAAATTGAGTCTTCTGCCGTGGCTCAGTTTCAAGCGGACACAAATGCAACAGAACAACATGATACTACAGCGTCTCCCATGGATACAGTTTCGGAGATTCCCACTAACTCTCAAGCAGGTACAGAATATCCTGCACATACTGCTTTCTCTAATGGAATGGGAATTGGCATCCGCAACCTCACAATGGATGGTATGGAGACTGATGAAACCAGACCAGCTGAAGAAAGTCAACACAGTAACCCTACTGATGCAAGTTCTCTCAATGGTATGTTACATGGACTACCTAGACAAACCACAAATCATGGGGTTCATCCAGAGGATGGTCAATTTAATCCGTTTGTTTCTTCAAGAGACCCAAGCGGATGGGAATTACCTTTTCTACAAGGATGGATGATGGGTCAAAGCCAAGCTGGTCTCCCCTCAATGCTACCTCACACCGGTGTTAGTCGTGACACTATAGGTCAACAGATTAGTTCTAGTGTAATGGCTAATACTCTTTCTACTTCTAATGCTGATGTAGCAGTGCCATCTTCAGCAATGTCTGGCAGCATTAACATACCCGGATCTTCTGTAAGATCAGGTTTACGGAGTCATTTTTCACACTCACGGACACCCGTATCTGAATCCGGAAATCTTGCTGCTTCTCTTAATACCCCACATGATGGATCTGACATCCAAACCATCATGAGTCGAATCCAGTCCGAACTCGCAACGTCTGTGGCTGCAGCGGCAGCTACCGAGTTGCCTTGTACCGTGAAGTTAAGGGTGTGGTCTCATGACATAAAAAATCCCTGTTCCCCACTAAATGCTGACAGATGTCGTCTAATTATACCTCATGCCGTCCTCTGCAGGTACCTTCTGAAGTTACATTTTTCATCAGCTATGCAATTGAAATTATATGCACTTTATGTTTTATTTCACAACCGTGTTTGCACTTTGCAGTGAAATGGGTGCCCACTTTTCACCATGTGGTAGATTTTTAGCTGCCTGTGTTGCATGTATGCTTCCACATATAGAAGCTGATCCTGGATTACAAACTCCAGTACATCAAGAGTCTGGTATTGCAACATCACCAACTCGGCATCCAATATCGGCACACCAAGTTATGTATGAGCTGCGAATATATTCCCTTGAGGAGGCAACGTAAGGCACAATTCAACTACTGCTGCTAAGCATTTACTATTTCTTTTGCAGGTTTAAGGGAGTCCATTACTTTTTAAAATAATTTTGTTAATGATACTTGTTAAACAGATTTGGGTTGGTGCTTGCGTCTCGGGCAATTAGAGCAGCTCATTGTCTGACTTCAATTCAGGTCAGTTTAGTACTTCATCATATGCTTTCTTTCTTGTAATCATAATTCCATCTTCCCTTCTCTGCTTGTGTCTGTACCTTTTTTTTCTTTTTTTCTTCTTCATATCCTTATTTCATGATTGAATTTTAATACGTGCCCTTTTATTTATTATGTGCGTTGCATGCAAAACCATAATGAAATAAAAATGCACTGAACCCTTTTGTTAAATATATTCATATGACTTTCTTTAAATATTAATAGCTAGTTCTGTCATTTTTGTTGAGTTTAAATATAATTTGTAAAGCAATTTTGTTCATGGATTAAATTTGTACAACTGTTGTTTGATGTGTAGTTCTCACCTACATCTGAGCACATACTCCTTGCCTATGGTCGACGTCATGGTTCTCTTCTTAAAAGCATTGTCATTGATGGAGAAACAACATTACCTATATATACAGTATTAGAGGTGAAGTGTTCTTCCTACCTATTGTAGTTTTGTATGATTTTTGAAACATGAAACTATTCTATGACATGAAATTAATATTTTTTAGGTAACATTGTTTTAATCTCAATTTAATGTCTTGGAATTTGCTTTGTGTTTTAGGTATATAGAGTTTCGGATATGGAACTTGTTAGGGTGCTTCCGAGTGCTGAAGATGAGGTCAATGTGGCATGCTTTCATCCTTTTCCTGGGGGCGGCCTAGTTTATGGAACAAAGGTATGGCTTTACTAGGGGGAGATCAATGTGGTATGCTTTCCCTTGCATTGCTTAATTTTTTACTTTTTGCTTGTAATTGTAGGAAGGAAAGCTTAGGATCCTCCACTATGATGGTGCTCACCCGGTGAATGGGACTGGACCAAGTTACTTTCCTGAGGAGACCATCGTTGGAGTCAGTCAGTGAGCAAGGTTATATATTGATTCTGTTGGGGATTATATTAATTAGACAACTATAAAAGTGGTGTTTGGTTTTGATTTCTGGGGAGATAAATTGCTTGATGAGTACTAAAATTGATCTCAAATGGGGATTAATGTTAGACTATGACGATGATGGTGGTGCATTCACTAAAACTCGATTGTTGATTAGCATAACAATTAAAACTCATGTTAAGGATAAATTAGAAGCGTTGAAGTTTAAAAGGGAATATCATAGAGCATTTTTCTGCATTTATAAGATGTTTGGTTTTCATTCTTTGCTATGGGTTTTAGAAACTAAAAAAATACTTATTAGATTGGCTTAAATATGTTTCCGGTCTCTATAATATTTTTTTAGTCCTCGTATTATTATTTTTTGAAATGGTCCCTGTGGTTGTTTTTCCATAGTCTTGGTTTTTTTATTTAGTCTCTACCGTATGTATTTTGTTTGTTTTAGTCTTTGTAATATTTAGTTTATCTTCAATTAGTTCTTTAATGCTTGGGATTCAAATGATAAAAAGTATATTACCGTGATTGATTTGGGAGTCTTTTTGATAGTTTCTTTGTATTTTATGCTTGCCTGTCTCTCGAGAGGTCACTTGGTTGAGAGTTCTCTCTTCAACCTTGAGGTACTCGGTTAGAGACTTGGGGCACCAAGAGAAAATTAGAAGAAATGGGATATTCCTATCATGAGCACGATCTGTATTTTTTTTGTCTTGTTTGTGTTTTTCTATATGAAAATATCATATATGAGTGAATTTAAGGATCACATTGGCTTTTGTTTTTATCAGTCCTTCATGCTAGTATGTATTTGGTTCAAAATGTCTGGTATTTAATATTTTTATCCTCACAAAGTTTCCATCTAATTGTAGGTTCAAACATGATTAGAGATGGAATTCAGTGATCTGCTTCACATTATCTTTATTACTCACGTGGTAAGCCTTTTGCACCCTGGCCTCCTTTATGTCTTGGTTTTTCTACGTAAGTAGTGGATAAGAAATACTTTGTATCGAATGAAGAGGTGGATCTCTCAAGCTGTTGGGTTTATATTAAGATTCTCACCTTGATTTTTTAACCAAGAAGTCAACTTATTAAGTTAATCGAAAAACCAATTAAAGCTCAACTTCATGAGGTTTATACACTTGATGAAATCATCCTTCTTTTCAACTGCAGGTTAATATTAAAATGGATCTTATCACCATGCAGCTGTTTCTGCTGATGATCTGTACAAAGTCAACATCATCATATCCAGGGCTGAGCGCAGGCAACCAAGAACTATTACTTCACACTCACTGCATTAGCAAATGTATATTTTTGTATTATCAATGTATTAGTATGTATTATTAGTTGTATTAATGTTCTCCTGTTGTAAAAAATGTTTGTGTTCCCTTTTACTCCCACCCTCCTCTTTCCTCATGCCCATTAGTGGGCGACTTCCTTTCCACGTGTAACATGTTCAGTAGTTACAAGGGGGGAAACAAATTTATCCTCATCAGAGAAATCTCATAAATTAGAAACATGAATTTACTGTGACATTTTTACATGATCTTATAACGTAAAATTGGTATTTGCATTTTTTTTTTAAAGAAAAGAACCCACCACTCTAAATCTTGTGTTTTCTTTTGGGTACCTTGAGTCAACATTTTGTTCCAATTATTCTTTAAACCCATACACCATTGTTATCAAGTTGGCTTATGATTCAAACCAATCAAACTATACATAGTTTAAATCAACTTATTTATTTGATGAACTTGGTCAAGTTCAACCTATTTAGTTCATAAACCAAATTCAACGAATTAATTACCAAATTGAGTCTCAAATAATTTTCGAGTTGATTTAGTTCCTTGACAACCTTACCTCAAACTATGCTTCTCTGTTTTATTAAGTTCTTGTAGTTACAGTTTTTTTTATAACGTTTCTCTGTTTTATTAAGTTCTTGTAGTTACGGTTTTTTTTATAACGTCAATATACCACATTTGGCCCCACACGTCCATGATTTTAATTCTTCATCAAGATACATATATAATACAGTAGAAGATTGTTGACATGTTGAGCTCAACTTATATAATTTGTCTGCACGATCAGCTCACCAATAACAAAGATAAAATATGTAATTTGGGACACCAAAATATTTACCTATTAAATGGACGTAAACACGTCGTTTTAATAATCCAAATTCTTAGAAAATTTAAAATATCATAATTGCATCAATCAAACTTATTTCAATCGGTAGGGTCGATCTTAAATTTTTTGATGCTATGAACAAATCAATAAAGTTGTGTCTTTTAATCATTCAAATGTTTTTCTTCTTACAAAAGATTCATTCATGGTCAAAGTTCTTTAAATAAAAATAATAATTTTTGATGCCCTTAAAAAAATGGTGCCCTGAACATTTGTGCCTCCCATCCATATTCAAGACCACCCCTACTAACCGGCACCATCTCCATGATGTCCTGCAAAGGCATAACCATACAAATGAAAAAACGTCGAAAGATATCAAACATACATGCAGTTATACATATAATTGACAAAAATAAAGGCAAGAAAAATAAGTTTACTTAGTAAATAAGTAAAGATAGTTTATCATAAATCTACATTTTTGTAAAATTTAAATTAATAATTCTTTATAAAGACATCAGCAAAGGCATTCCAACATTTAAATTAAAAATACTTACATGTGACACCGAGTTTGGAGTAGTAGGAGAAGCTGCCATGTCTTCGTTAGCAGAAGCTGGACACCATTTGAACCCCACTGCCATAGCCATTTCTTTTAGAAGTTCATTTCGCTCGTTTTTTGTTGGATTCGGAATTAACAATAAGTTTATTATCTGCAATTGAAATCGTATAAGATGTTTTATGCATGCAAATGAAGAAAAGGATAGAAAGCATACAAAAAATTCACTTAACACAACGAGCTGATATGCACTTGTTGGACTTGATGAGATTAACTAGATATTTTTCCGCATATATGCGAGAAAGTTGTGATCGAAACTTCACCAAACTTGGAAGTTCACCATACTTTGTTCCAACAAAGCATAAAGTTGCTATAGCTTCTTTCATGTCTGGCGGAACTACCCTGAACAACATCATAACATCGAGTCTTTAGATACAAAACTTTAGAATAATGGTTTATTTTTTTGTATTTTTGTTACAACAATGGTGATATAGCAATTGCTTAAAACCAAAAAAACTTTTTCATTATCAAAACAGCATTATAATACTCATATTTCATCGATTGCAATTGGCAAATATTAATAATAAAATTAAACTATGTTCCTATCAGCCTTATGTATGGGCATATTTTCTTTGAATTGGTGTGGAAATGCTCGTACATAACACAACCTCCCCATTTTAAATCCAGCGGTAAATCTTTGGTTTGCACCAAGTGTCTCCCTCTTCACCAAGTGTTTCTAAGACTTTTTTTTGGAGTTTGGAGGAGGAGGGGAGGGTTTTGGAAAAAATAAACGAGCAAATGGAAAAAATAGAATACATTGGAAGAGGAGGGTTTTAGAGGTTAATTTTTTATTCATAATACCAAATTTTACTTATTTAGGGAACTAAAAATTGTATTAGGGGAGGGTTTTGTAGGGTTTATATGAATTTATACCTAAATAAACAATTGTATAAAAAAATTTGAGGGAAAGAAGATCAATGCATTTCATTACCCAATAAGTCCAAAATACAAGGTGGGACTTTAATAAACAAAGCATAAATTTTTCTATAAATTTCCAACCCTTCCCTTCCTCTAAACTCTCAAACAAAGCCTAAATAAACAATTGTATTTGGTTCTCTTGTTTCCAATTACACAAATGTACTTAGTTTTTTTTCCCTTTCAAATACAAACATTGTCACAACGTCAGCTGATGTTGTTATATTATTACATGTGAAGGGTGATTGAAAAAGTGAATCACATGCTATATGATACAAATCCAAAGAAATAATAGGCTAGTCAACCAAAATTACGTTCAATTGAAGGAAGACGATGAGCAATGAGTTGACAAAAGGATATGATAATCTCTAGAGCTTGAATCAAATTTTGCTGAACAATCAACTCCACAACCTACATAAAAAAAACTATGTCAACAAATAAGCCATGGGTTTAAAATAGAAAATGATACAGTAGTAGTATACCTTTAAACGAGCACTATTTTTTCTCCTAGTCCTATTTGCATTATCACTTATTTCTCTCTTACACATCCCGAGTAAATCTATTATGTTATGTCCCTTTTCATCCTATAAATCCCTTCCTCCTTTCTAGAAATTAGTCTTTGTGCCTCTGATTTTACAGCTCCAACTGCATTATACATCAAACTTTTGTTTGGACCAAATCTCACTGAAATGTAGTAAGATTTATAGAGACGTAAAAATTTACAAATATAAAATAAAGTAGCAACATAGTCAATTTTTTTGTTGGAAATTAGGAATAAAAAAAAAATTACATTAGGTCAAATATATAATATAAAGTATTACCAGACCTTGTTTGGGTTGTATGAAAATGTTGCGTTGCGTGGTTTCTATCTACATCATAGGAAAGGGAAGAATCATAATGAAAATCAAACATGCAAACAACAATTGTCTATTATTCAAAAGCTACGAAAACAGTTCCCAAACAATAGTGCGATTACGGCTCCTAGGAGAAATATGGTGGAAAAGTGCAAAGACTTACATGGTCAATGAGAGAAAAGTGTAAGTCTTTGCACTTTTCCACCATATTTCAGCTTCCGCTTCCAGCATATGAGAAACAAATGATTCCAAGAGTTGGTGCTTTCTATGGAGCCTATGGAGGAGCGCTTGCAGGAGTCTTTGCATCTAGAGATGTTATACGTTTGGCGTCCGAAGGTTTTATTGAGGCTGATTTATTTGATGTAAGTATTAACTAGTCTTTCTACGAAAACCTATACATGGAAAGAGTAATTTTTTATTTATTAAGTCTTAATAGCAGTTTTAGCCTCCTAACTTTTTTAAAGTTGCGATTTTGGCCCCCTAAGAAAAAGACTACAAAACCGCCCCATAAGTTTTGCACCTATGGCAGTTTTGGCCCCCAAAGCCAATTTTGACTCGGTCTACGCTGACGTCGCACCCTAAGTGTTGCCCCGTGTTATTTTATTATTTTTATTTTTGTCTTGAGGGACCAAAACTGCTACAATTGCAAAACTTAGGAAGCGATTTTGTAGTTTTTTTTTAGGAGGACAAAATCACAATTTTAGAAAAGTTAGGAGCTAAAACTGCTATTAAGCCATTTATTAACAAAGAAAAATTAATTCCTGAAAAATTATCAAATACTACCGTCAAACATCATCAAATCATGATAATTTTTTTTAGAAGGACAAACACCACCTCTTTTTAAAATTATCTTGCGTTTTATTTTAATAGGCATTATTAATTGTTTCCTCACCTAGGGATTGAAATGATTGATTAAGAATTTGGGTAGAACAACTTGCATGCAAGAGCTTGAATACAACATGGTGAAGGATTTGATCTCCCTTCCCTTGTGATGAAATTAACGAGAAAGGGAAAACAATAGTAGAAAAGGAGTGTGTTGTCCCACCAGTTATAAATGGTCTTGGGTGTTAATTTACCTTCCTACCTCTAAGTTTCTCATAATTTACTAACTCTTTTTTTTTGGCAGTGCAATTTACCAACTCTACTCTAATTAATATACAAATATAGAATTATAAAATAACTAAAATGAATATATATATATATATATATATATATATATATATATATATATATTATAGTACTAGCTAAGTTTGAGATATTACAATTAGAATAAAAATATCTTCAAAAAACTTTTCCATTTACATGTACGCATGCCCGCGCGCACACTTATAGTTAAATTTAGGTTAAGACCTTTTTAAAAGATTTTTTTTTAGCTAAAAGTGCTGGGTTATTGGCCATATACACGGTCTTTTTAGCCCATTGGCCTGGACCACTTAATTAAACATGAGTAATTTTTTTATTAGTGATATTATTATATTTTATTACTTCAAATTAAGTTATATAAATTTGTTACATTTTCTTTCATTTAAGTTTATATTTAATTTCTTTTTGTTTTAAAAAAAAATTAATTTAAGTTTATTAGCTTACACTAATTTGTTGCATATTAGAGTTTAGATTTAATTGTAGTTTTGGTCCTCTATTTTCACTATTTTGCAAACTTGATCGTCTATTTTAAAATTGATAGTTTTGTCTCTCCATCAAACATTTGCTCGAAAATATAGTAACATGACATGTTTAAATTGATTGATTTTTTTAATTTTTTTTCTTCGATTTGGACATTTTCTCATCATTAAATCATGTACCACGTTATTTAAAACATATAACAGGGTGATCAAAATTGAAATTTAAACATGAAATATATTATAAACTAGAATTAAAATATGATATTGTTAATTATAAAAGTGAGTCTAATATCACTAGTTTACTAATTCTTTAATTTATTTAAACATATTTACTTATTTAAATATGATAATAAGAACTACGTAAACTTAAGAATGCTAAAAAACCATCATGCTTTTAAAAATGTTATATTCATGCCTAAAAGTATGTTTATGATAAACTACGTGTCTTGGAGACCTTGAAGGTTTTTACGAGACCAAACTTAACCCTCACAAAGCTTTGTTTGGTCTTGCATATTCTTATCCCTAATCCTAATTATGATATTGCTCATTTCTATCCCAAAAAGTAATAAGAATGTTGACATTTCTACCCTCACTTCAAACTTAATAAAATTAAGGAAGGAAAAATATAATAGTATTGTATTAGAATTTGTGTAATTTCTTCAAAAATATAAAAAGTATTTTATTCAACTTAAAACTTGCTTTTTTTTACTACTTAAACCACTCTCATAAGGCACTGGTTAATATAACTTGCCGTTGGAAAAAAAAGGTTAATATAACCCTAAAATTAACGATTATTAAAAATTAGTTATGCCCTGAATAAAAAAAGTAGGAAAGAAAGAAAGTGAGAGCATGGAATGGAAGGCATGATGAAGGGCATGAGAATGGGATAATAGGACCGGAATGGGTCGTGGTCCTCGTATGAATATATGATGAATGAATTAACTAGAAGACATGAAAAACAAAATTGACGTGTCTAAATCATTTCCATTCCCTCTAATATTTATCTCTATGGAATAAATTCCCATTGAGGTGACCCTCCAATCCATCATTAATATCATTAAATGATGATAAAAACAAGGAAATATATTTGTACTATTATATCCATATCGTTGACCAGTCAAAGGAACAATAAAAGCGGCGTTTTAAATTTTTACACGTATGGGTTTGGTTGGTTTGAACATAACATGCATTTGACTGATTTCTTTTCTCTATCTTTGACTATAATAAATTATCTCTTCTTCATGTCAGAAGCATATCTCAAAAATACAACAAAAAATAAAATAAAAATGTTGAACAACATTTCAATGAATCATATACTATAATTTTAATTAATTTTCAATACAACATTAATAGTAATTAACAAGATGGTGAAGCTGATGATGAAGAAGAAGATGATTCAAATTTGTAGTACTTGTCAACAGCTACAGAAACATCCCAAGTACAACTGAGTCCTTTTGGAATGGTGACAAGGTCTCCAGCTCCAAACTCTACAAAATCTGATGACCCTTTTGTGTATGCTTTCACTTTCCCTTTCAATAAATAACATGTTTCTTCTGCATCAAATTTCAATTGGTACTTTCCTGGAGAACAACCCCATCTTTTATTTTTACACCCCCACATTACAAAACAAAAGGAACTTTGTTAGATTAATGCAAAAAAAAAAAATGAAAAAAATAAATAAAAAAAGTGATTAAGAATACATACTTTGGCCAGCACTTGATGTTCAATTCAGCTAAACGTGACTGAGAAGGATTTCTTTCAATGGTGATTCTAAGGTCTGAAGCCATATGAGGTTTTGGGAAGAAGAAAGTTGTCTAGAGCAAAGCACTTTGAGTTTTTTTTGTTACATGCAATGTGGGATTTTGGTGGATAGAAAAAGAAGGAATGGAATCTTTTTATGTAGTACTAGTACTTGTAGTGTTAAGAGAGAGGACAAGACTTTATAAGACCTTTGACAAAATTAATGAGGATATTGATATTGGACATTAAATTAGAGTTCACCTATCATGTTGTGCCACGTAATCGACACAATATTGTTTTTTAACATAATCACTAGATGTCTGTCTTGTAGTTCGGACAGAAGTACAAATCATGTTCATCTCTTTGTTGTAACTTTTAAATTTTCTTAGTTTTGTAAAAAGAGCGAAGACCGAAGACCTATTTTGATCTTTAATTTCTTTTTGAAGAAAAATACAAATAACTTTTAGTTTTAGAGAATAATAAATATGTTTAATTACGGCTTTGATTTCTCTATTTTTATCATTTTGTAGAATTGATCATCTTATTTTAAACATCGACAGTTAAAGTTCCTTCATCATATTTTTAAACTAAAAAAATGATGTGAAATATTTTAAATGTCGTTGTATATGATCTAAAGAAAATTCTAAGAAAACATATAGGATGTGAAATCCTAAGAAAATTCATTTGAAAACTTCCTTTAAAACATGTCGTATCACCGTATTTTAGACAAAATCTTTGATGTAGGGACCAAAATTGTCGAATTTAAAATGGAGGACCAATTTTACAAAATACTCCCTCTGATCACATTTATAAGTAAATAATAAATGTTTAGATTCATTGAATAATTAATGTATTTGATCAATATATAAACCGAATATATTAGATATTCAATAAATCTAAAAAATTGTTCTTTCTTATAAATATGATTGAATGGAGTAGTGAAAAATAGAATTAACCATCTCTCTTCCCCTTCTCTCTTGGGAGTCGTCACTAAAATCCTAGTTTTTTCTCTTTCATCCACCAAAGAGGGGTGATTTAGGATCAACTTTTGACCCAAAATCACATCTCTAACTCGTTTTTCTATTTCCCTTTTATTGAAATAAGTAATTTTCACATCTATTTCGTTTTTTCTTTCGTGATTTCGTCGTCTTAGTGCGACCTTGTTTTGTTCGTCGTCTTTGTGCGACGTTGTTTGTGTTTCTTGTTTCGTTCAGGTATTTGTTCGATTTAGATTGTCAAATCAGCTTCGATCTAGTGCAGATCAAATCAATGACTTTGGAGTTGTCAACGTTGCAGATCCGGAGACATGTGTATTCCAGAGACTTAAATATAGTCATATGTGTAGGCTTTAGTATTTTGCCGTTTTATGCTATTAACATGGATGATGTGAGTTTGTTCACAGATTCATCTTTTTTGTTTTTAGCGAATTTTCATTGTATCGATGTACTATATCAATTTAAACGAATGAATATCCTTTATTTGTCAAAAAAAAATAGAGGACCAAAACTACAATTAAGTCTAATAAATATTAAATTTAGTTCACATAAGGAAAGTAAAAGAAATAGAAATTAAAATGATTATTTAGTGGCTTCGTATGAGAGAAAAATGAGGACCTCTCTCTAAACCTAAAAACTCAAACCCTCCCACCTCTCTCTAAAAAACTCAGTCTCCCTCAACTTTCTTTTTTCGTCTTCTCCCTAATCCAAATTGGTTTATCCACGATGTAGATGGTACGACGGTGGTGCTCACCGTTCTTACGGCCGCACCACCCTTTCTCGTCGGTCGTCGGGTTTGCTGCTCTCTTTCTTGCTAGATCCGCTGCTTTCCTCTGTTTTTCGGCGCCGCTGTGCTTCAGTGAAGGTGTGTTGTTTTGGTTCGTTCTGAATTAGCTCTTGATGTCACGACGAGATCTCTTTTTTGAGGTTTCCTTGCTGTTTCCGGTTGGTGGAGGCGAACTTCCCGGTGGTGGGTCATCGCGAACTGGATGGTGCTTTTGCATCTCTGTTTCCAGTTTCTTTTTCACCTTGGACTGCCTTGGAGCTCTGGTTTGTTTCAGATATATGCAGTGTCCCTGGTTGTTGTCTTCGCTGCCACTGCGTCGGAGAGTTTGGAGGCCGCTTTTGTCTTTGTTTTTCCGTTATGTTCTGTATTGTGTTTTGTGTAACAACCTGATTTTTTGCTTGATTTTATTTTATTTGTTTAATATGTGTTTGTGTGTGATTATTTATCCTTGGGTGTTCGTGTTATAAGGGTATTTTGGTCTTTTGGTAAGCAAGGGTAATTTAATAATTTCCGTTGAGGGTTATTTTTAGTGTGCCAAGTGAGAACCATTTATTTTATTAAGTTGTTAGTGAGTTGTGGTAATTAATTAGGAGCCGGTGTTTACTTGTTATTTTTACCATAAGTGAAATAGAAACTTGTGGAGTGGAATAATTAGAGTTTGAACCCATAAAACATTTCGAGAGTTAGGTCCATTAGTGGTGTGACTATATAACCCATGTCTTAAGAGAAAACTATGGTTAGAGCATTCATTTTTCATAACACTAGAAAGAGGGAGAAAAGCTAGAGAAAGAGGAGAAAAGGGGTTAGAAGAGTAAGAGGCTTGAAGAGCAAGAGGGTTGATGATTCTAGGAGCTAAAGTGAGGCTAAGTCTATGATTCTTGGAGATTGAGGTAAGGGGGATAGTATTCAAGCATAATCTTTTCATTTTAATCTCTTTCTATCCATGTTCAAAAGTGCTTATTTGAATAAGTGATTATTGGATAAGTGATTATTTGAGTTTAATTGTAGAAATTCGTGCTTAGGTTTTGATGATATGTTCATGTATGTGAATTGTATGATAATTGTGTTTTTGATGTTGAAATTGCATGCCTAAATGTATAAATATGGGTATGTTTTGTGTTTGTGTAAAATTGATGAAGAATGAAGTTGTGGTTGTTAAATTGTAAGTGATTTCATGATTAAATGTTGTTGTTGTTGCTTTGGGATGTGTTGTTGATGAATTAATGCATTGGGTATTAATGTTGGTGGATTGGTGATGTAAATTGTTGTTGTTGTTGAAAGTTTGGTGAAATTTGGTTGAATTGTTGAATTATGATGAAATGATGTTTTGATTTCAAGTTTTGTGTATCTTTGGGTGCCTTTTAATGTATAAAGACCTGTAAACATCTGTTGGGACAAATTTGGGTGATTAGAAGATCAAAATTGGGATTTTGGGTGAAAAATGGGTGAAACCCATAACTTTTTTTGATTGAGCTGATGAATGCTCGTTTGAGCGAGCTCTAAGCGAGCAAAACCAGTAGTTTCTGGACGTTGGTCGCTTGAGCGAGCTCCAAGCGTGCTGCAAGCGAGCAAACCCATAAGTTACTAGAAGTTGGTCGCTTAAGCGAGCAACCCTTCGCTTAAGCGAGCAGCACCCTGTTCAGCATTCCTTCGTTTTTCGTTTCATACACTTGGGGACCAATCCGAGCTTTCTAAAATGTTTCTTTTGACTTGTTTAATCTCTGTTCATATACTTAAACTTACTGAAACATTTTTTGGATTGAATTGGACTTGATTTTGTGAATTGAATTTAATTTTTGGAAAATGACGAGGGGTATTATTAAGACAATACCGATTACTTCTTTAAAATCTAAAGCAAAGTTGCACATCCCAAAATAGACCTATAAAAACTTAATTTTGTGTTAAAAAATAAAAACTTAATGTTAATATGTTTCCAATGGAAAGGGTTTACTTCTCTTCCCCCAACTAAAGGCGAAAAATAAAATGAAAATGACCATGCAAGGAACGGGACTACTCCAGGAAAAAAATATGCCATGGAAGAAGAGTAAGGTGAAAAAAATTTAAACCTGCTTCTGACTTGTGAAGTCATTTACATCCCATGTGATGATGTTAAAATAGTCTCCTTAGTTTTGGGTGCCACTCACCACATGTCAATCCAGTAATATGACCTTCGGTATTCTTTAAATCACGAATATACATGTCTCCCTTTACAAACTCACCAAGAGTGTGGCCATCACGATCATAAATCTGAAATGCAACGAAAGGAAGTCAGGCAAAATAAAATAAATGCAGAAAAACACTACTAAGGCATGAAAGTAACAAGCAAAAAATGATGTTAGGTTCTTAGCTACCTTAGCTTGAGCTGATCCTGCCACATACAAAAAATGATCTGCAGTTGGACTCCAGCTTAAATTGCGAATTTGATGCCCTTCAGATGGTTCAATTTGTCGAAACGATTGCAGACGAGAATTCATTCCTTGAAAATCGTACATACGAACATTATAGTCATAACTTCCAGATAGTACTCTGGATCCAGTGAGATCCACACTCCACAACAAGAGCTGACACAACCCGACAAAAAGTGCCCAAATTTCATAATTCGAAAACCACTAACTATAACTACCTCTCATTCATATGGTCAGTATCCATATTTGAACTATTTCAGTTTCGATATGCTTATTTGAGTTCATCTACTTTGGATGCATTTTTGAGACCGTTTAGGAGAGCTTATATAAACAACTCATAACAAGTTTATAAGTTGTTTTGAGCTTATTTCAATAAACTCTCAAGTATAGTTTATGAGTATAGTTTATAAGTTACTTTTGTAAACTCTAAGGTCTGAAGCCATATGAGGTTTTGGGAAGAAGAAAGTTGACTAGAGCAAAGCACTTTGAGTTTTTTTTGTTACATGCAATGTGGGATTTTGGTGGATAGAAAAAGAAGGAAAAGGAATCTTTGACAAAATTAATATTGAACATTAATTAAAGTTTCACCTATTATGTTGTGCTACGTTTGTTTTTCAACATAATTACGTGACGACAATACTCTGATAATTGATAAAGTTTTTTCAATTAGAGTTCACCTATCATTTATTTTATAAACTAGATGAGTATATTAATACTTGCTTTTTTATTATTTCGATTATTCTCTTAAACAATTTTTTATATAATAAAGATTATTGTTGGTGTCTTTTTAAATTATATATTTTTTGTTATATTATTGATGTTATTGAAATATATAATCATGATTAGTTTGATTTGTTATAACTTGAAAGCAACAAACATTTATATTTTTAGTTTTAATCAAAATCAAAATTTCTAAAAAATTACCGTTTCAAAAATTAACGTAATAAGAAGAGCAGAAAGACATGAGTGCCTGTCTTTTCGCTAGTTAATTTATAAAATAGTTAAATCACATAAAAGTAGCAACTACTCGTCACAATAAAAACAACATTTGACACTATAAAAAGTGTCTTACTTGTCCCCGTGACCTTAACTCAATTTGTAGAGACATTGCGCAAACTTCAGACACTTCACTTTTCCATATTTAAAATGTGTGAGCTCCAACCACTAAGCTACTTGAGAAAAAAGTTATCTTTTTTGCAAAAAATATTTGATCCTATATTATATATAAAAACTTGATATATTTATATACAATTAAGCGTAAAAAAAAAAAATTAAGCATAGGAGAAAAACTGATAAAAATGGTGTGGCACGTTTATTAGCAAGAGCAACATTTATAGCTATATAATCCCCAAAATAATTAGCATCCGCCACTTTGTATTTTCCACTTGATTTTGAATGAAATATTAAAATTGTATCGAGACATGAATTAAGCTCTGAATGTTTCTCCATTTTTATTTTTTAAAGTTATTGTAATATGATGATCTTCGGGATATGTTTGTCTATTTATTATCACATTTAAACCCCACGTATGTCCAGAACTTTAATCAGATACCAAAACAATACATACAATAAAAGGTCGTTGCCCTATCAAGTTCAGCACATATTATTGGTCTCATGGTCTGCAGGTCCAATGACGAATACAAAACAGTACAATATACTATCAGAATCAGAATTAAACGTTTACTATGGAACATAACAACTAATCTTAATAGTCCAAATATTTAGAAAATGAAAAACTTCTAAACGTAAGTATTAAGGAGCCAAAACATAATCAACCAGAAAAAACAGCATGTGAAACAAAACTCAATATATAGGTTCAAGCATCAAACTGCATCTTGCTGTCCTGCAAAAGTAGTATACATGGGAAGGCGTGACCAACAAATGAAAAAGCAGTGAAAGATAAACCAAAAAAGTAAACATGCAATCACATACAAATATAGTTGGCCGATACTTGCCAAAAAGAAAATAGAAGATAAATTTATTTAATGGAAAAAACAATAAGAATTGTTTACCATAAATCTAAAGTTTTAAAATTTAAAAACGAATAATTGAAAATTACAAAGGCACTCGAACATTTAAATTAGTAAAACTTACGTGTTACATTGAAACGTCATTCGTAAAAATCGTTTTATCTTCATTAAGAGAAGATGTGGTGTCTTCATCAAGAGAACGAAGAATCCAGTCCAACTTAAACTGATTATCAATTTCCTTTATAAGTTTGTTTCGTTCCTCAACTAGTTTTTCCTTCAACCCAAACTGAATAGCAATTTCTTTTATAAGTTTATCTCGTTCCTCAACTAGTGGCTTCGGAACGAACAATGATATTATCTGCAATTGAATCCGTATAAGACGTTTTATCCGCAAAAAACAAAACACAAATGAAAACCGTATAAGACGTTTTATCCTCGCAATACAAAACACAAAGGAAGTTTGATTTGAAATATTCATAGAACCTGTTCTTTGACGCCATCTTCCATTAACATATTGACTTTAAATATAAAATCTTCTCCGTATTTTAAAGAAAATTGTGACATAAGCTTCTTCAAAACTGGAAGTTCGCTATACCTTGATTCAACATAACATAAACTAGCTATAGGTTCCTTCACTTCTGGGAGAACTTTCCTGAAAAACATTGAGACTTTAGATACCAAATTCTAGAATAACAGTTTGTCTTTTGTACTTTTATTACAACTATGGTGGAATCTTGATTATAACATTCACCTAAAACTATAAAAAATAAAATAAAAAATTACAACTGCAAGTGTAAAAATTTAAGAGTCTTGTTAACAATACCTTTAGGGTACTAGTTAAGAAATCCAAAAATAGAATTTCTGTCTTAAAACTATAAATTATCACTTTTTATTAAATAATAATTACATTATTTTTTAATAAAAATTCATTTCTTTTGATGCTTAACCAATACCCCGAGACACTGTTTAACATTCTCCAAAATTTAATTTAACATAGTTTTGACGAGGCAAAGATATTTAAATTAAATTTTGTTCTCCAAAAATTAATTTTTCTACTCACAACTATCTAAAACGCTATATGCCCACTTTGCCCAAATATTTCTTTGGTTTGTAAACTGCACCAAGTGTTTCTAATTACACAAACGTAACTAGCTGTAGATAGTGTTACTCCATTTAAAGAATGTGGACTGTGCTGCTTAGGTGATTGGCAGAGTGAGAAGGTTAGCATGATGATAAAATCACACGTTATCATACAAATCCAATGAAATGATAAGCTAGTAAACAATATTTACGTTTAAAACATACCTTCGTGATTCAATGTAAGGAAGATGACGAACAATTTGTTGAGAAAAATATGTAATATATCGTAGAATCTGACACAAATTTTTCTGATCAATAAGATATTCTGCCTGCAAAAATAACCATGTCAAGAACAATGTTTCAGAATAAGAAATGTCCAAAGACTTTCATTCTATTTCTATCTCCTAAGACATTGGTTTAAAATTCTTAAATAGAAAGAGATGCAAGAGTAAATGGGTTTACCGCAGTGTAAGCTTCAATTTTATACCGATTCTCGAGATGCTCAAAAATGCACTCTCGCATATCATCCATCTCCTTCTCCTTTATGTTAATAAGAGATTGTGCATCTACAATTGTCTTTTCCAGCAAAGACTTGCTGAAATGTAAGATTTACAGATAAATAAATTTTTAAATAGGGTGTAACACTTTCCATTTTATTGTTTAGGGAAAGAAAAATACATTCAAAAGGTCAAATGTATATAAACATTACCAGGTGGAGATATCGAATTGCTTGTTGTTAGAACATGGGATCTTGTTAAAAAGCATCCACATTGAGTGGATTTCTATCTACATCATGGGAAAAGATCATGTTAAAGGAGCGGTAATGATGAGATTTAAAAACATTAACAAGAAACCATAATCAAGCAGTATAGAGGGGAAGGCATAGCTATACATATGAAAAGCAGTGAAAGATATAAACCAAATACACATGCACATACAAATATAATTGAACAAAAAATACACATAGCTTAATGTAGTAAATTGTAAGGATTATTTACCACAAATCTAAAGTTTGAATTGGTAAAACATACATGTGACATTGGGTCTTCATAGGCAGACGACGCATTGTCTATAACTGAAATTGGATCCCAGTTACACCCAAATCGATTGGCTATTTGCTTTATAAGTTTGTTTCGTTTCTCAATTGATGGCTTCGGAACTAACAATAACTCTATTACCTGCAGCGAAACTGTATAAGATGTTTTATCCACAAAGAGAAAAACAAAAAAGAAGCTTAATATTCACATAACCTCCTGCTTAACACCACAATCTGCCTTGAACTTGTTGACTTCAACTATATATTCTTCACCGTATTTTAAAGAAAATTGCGACATAACCATCTTCAAAGCTGGAAGTTCATTATACCATGAACCAATGTAACATAAGCTAGCGATATCGTCCTTCACTTCTGGGGGAGCTTCCCTGAACAACATTGAGACTTTAGATACAAAATTTTAGAGTTATGGTTTGCTTTTTGTTCTTATAATTGCAGCAACAACAAAAACCAAGTTGGGGTCGGAGACATGGATCAAATTAAGTCATAATCTTCTATTATAAATTAAAAAAATAATTGAACATAGTTTTGACTTATTAAGGTGTTGGAAAATAATAAAATTAAACAATATTCCTAATTTTCATTAAGTACAAGCATTACGATACAGATACAAAGATATTTTCATGCAACTCACTTCCCCGACAATAAATTTACAACCCAACAAGGCAACAACTACCCAAAAAACTAAACCTTCACTAGACCAAATATTACTTGGGACACCTTCTCCGCCAATAAACTCTCCCTTTCTTCCTCATAACATCACTATGGCCCTAACTGGAAGGGTAAAGTTTCTTCTTTAACATCTTTTCCCCGTATTTTGTTATTGTCTTCTTGTCTATATTCTCAAGAAGTCTATAAATAAACCTCTAAATATTTACCCTTTGCAAAGTGGATGGATCTAAGAGTGCAATTCTTATGCCTAGACTACAACCAATAAACTGCTTTTCATACAAAGTCCTAAATTGTCAAACGGGCCCTACAAAACATGATTCTCTGGTGCCCCTACTTCCACACATGCAGCCTTTTGGCTGCGAATGGGCGTGTGTTTATGGGAAATACTTGAGTGACTTTGAATTTTGTGATTTTGGTGACTCTAGTGTATTTTAGATGAGATAGAACGATAGATGAGTGATTAAAATAAATTATCTTGATGAAAGAGAATTATTGGTTAAAAGAGGGATAGAAACAAGGTCACCAAACTCAAAATCACCGAAGTGTTACCGGTGTGTTTATAGTCAAATAAGGCATTGATGGTGTCTACATGATACAACGTATCTGTTTTGAATCGACCCGTAAATCTTTGGTCTCTAATTACACAATTCTACCTGGTTCTTTTCTTTCTAATATAAACATTTGTTACTCCCTTAAAGAATGCCAACATGGGTGATTGGGAGAGTGAGAAGGATAGCTTGACGATAAAATCACATGTTATTATGGTACAAATCCAATAAAATGATAAGCCAGTGAACCATATTTATGTTTAAAATATACCATTGGGATTCAATGAAATAAAGGTGACGAGCAACTCGATCACAAAAGAATTCAATATACTCTAGAACCTCAATCAAGTTTTTCTGATCCATAAGGCATTCAACCTGCAAAAATAGACAACAACAAAATTCTATTGTATTTCTATATCCTAAACCAATTGTTTAAATTTTTAAATAGAAAAGGATGGAACAGTGAATGGGTATACCAGAATATGGGCATCGTTTAGTTGCTGATTTGTGATTAGCTTATAAATTTCCTTGCACATAGCATCAGCACAATCGGTCTTTGTTTCAACCAGTGATTGATTATCTACAATCAACTTTTCCAGCAACCTTTTGCTGAAATATAATATTTATAGACATGTAATCACTTTTCAACACAACCATTTTTTTGTTCAAAAGGTCAAATACACATTTAAAAGGTCATTACCAGGTGGAAACATCGAACCGATTGTTGTTAGAACAGAAACAGGCGATCTTGCTAAAAAGCGTCAACATATTGGTGGTTTCTATCTACAACATAGGAAAGGAACAATGATTATGAGAATCAAACATGTAAAAAACAAAAATAATATTTTTTTTTGAAAAGGCTAAATGTTTTTTATTTTATTTTTTTAACTGCCAAAATAATATTAGAACACCATATCACAAGACGTGATGGGAGGGAAACAGGTATACAAAAACAAAGATCTCCAAGGTCCCAAGACCTAGAGGGAACAACAGAAATACAACAATAAAACAGCACAAATCTCACAAGCTGAAAATCCTCCAACTAAAAAAGAGTACAAAACCTTCAACCAAGAAAAAAAAACTCCTCCAAAACAAAACTAAAAACATGTCCCCAGATCTCCAAGTCCACAATCAGCTGAAAACAATAAAACACCCAACTTAAAGCACAAGACTCCAAACCAAGACCAAGCATTAGCCCACCCTAAGAGAACCCAAATCCACAACAATTCAGTCCTATCAGTAAGGACCAACAGCCACCGAGACCACAAAGAGATCAACCCTAAACCATGATCTATCTACCAGTATTATTCTAATGAAAACGGAGCTATGAAGCTTGTAAACTCTAACGAAACCCCCATTATTATCAAACAAAACATAATAGTAGACAAGAATCGAAAACCTAAACCTCTCAACAAAAAAAGCCGAAAACCCTAACCTGTTTCTTTTCTCTTGTTGGCAAAGCTACTAGGTTAAATTCCTTTTATAGAGTAACCGTTTGGCTAACTTTTGTGCTCTTTTATTTATTAGTTTTTTTTAGTTTAAATTATACACTAGTTATTTTTTAACTACTAAACAACACTATAAGAAAATTTGCGATCCACGAGTTGCGTAATATTATTAACTAATCTACTTTTTTTAACAAACTAACTAATCTACTATAATCTAGATCGTCCGGGCTAGATATTTAAAAAAACCTTTAAATAATAACTTTTTATGAAAAGTTGTGTAATCAGTGCATTGGAAATTGAAAACTTTAACATTTTTAAAGAATAATTTTTTAATTTAGAATGCTTAAAGAGTATCGGGACACTCGTTAACAAGACCCTTAAAATATAATAAAAACTTTTAAAAGAAAGAAAAATATATAATATATGTAGTATTATTATTTATTTGTCAAGTAGCATAGTGGCTAGAATTCACTTTTTTCAACGTGAATAAGTGGGGTGTCCGGGGTTCGAACCCTGGCCCCTGCATATAATAATGCATGTCCCTGTCAACTGAACTATGCTCACAGAAACTATAATATATGTAGTTTGTTGAAACATTTATGTTACATAAAAAATAATAAATAAAATATACTAAAAATTTGAAAAAAAAATAATTAAATAATAAATTTATTGAAATAAACTATGATAAAGTAAAATAAAACAACATTAAAAAAATGTACCGAGATTTATAGTTAAAGTTTGAATTAGAATATGATGCTAAAAGATAAATAAAAAGAAGTAATAGATAATTTAAGCAATTATAAAAATTAGGTTTTAAAAGATATGATATAACAAAAAAATATATAATATATTTAGTTTGTTGAGATATTTATGCAACATAAAAAATATTTCGAAAATTCAAAAATAATAAATTTAATTAAATAAAAAATATATTATTATAAAAACATTAAAAAAATGTACATTGGTATATTTATATCAAATTAAAATAAACATTATTAAAAAATAAAAATATTCAAACAAATGTGAAATCGACAAAAATATTGAATATGAAAAAAATTATTGAAAAAAATTATCATAAAATTAAATTATACTTTTATTAATTGTACAAAAAAAAATATTTAATTAGATAATGAAGTAATATATTTATTGGAAAATATCAATGTAATGTATATAGTTTGTTGAGGGAGAGAGATATATGTTAAATAGAAAGAAGAAGAAAATCTGTTTGATGAAAGGAAGGAATTTGTTCAGATATCTATGTAAAATTAAATCTTTACGTAAAAATAAAAGATTAATATGTAAAAATAAAAGATTAACAAAAAAATTGTGAATAAACTTGGAGTCGAAAAGGGATATAAAATACCTTAATTTATTTATATACTATATTGATTGATTGACGTCATTAATAGAGTCAAATTTTGTAGCCATAATTTTTGAAAAAGAAAAATAAAAAACAGAATGATGAAATTTATGATTTGGTTAAATAGGAATCAAAATTGAATCAAGGTATTGTAAGTGTGTGTAAATATCAATAGAAGTGTTTAAGATGTTTGAAAAGTTGTCTTCAAAAATCAAAAAATAAAAATAACAAAAAGATGAAAACAATTTAAATTAAAAAGTAGTATTAGGAAGTGGTTGAAATTTATACATACATACATTAATCAAAATATATGTAAAAGAAATAATAGAATTGGTGTTTGACAAACCTAAAGAAGGAAAAAGGTTAGATTTTTTTTTTTAAAGAAAGGAAAAAGGTTATACGAAAAGAAAGTTTGAGGTTTCCGTTTGTGCTCAAAATATGTGAATATGTGATTAACAAAAATTCTTTTATTTATAGTTAACATTTGCATTATAATATGATGCTAGAAGATAACATAACAACTAATCGAAACCTTTCTTTCAAAAAAAAAAAAACTAATCAAAACCTTTTTTTTCTCAAAAAGAAAAACTAATTGAATAATACGGTGCAAAAAGATTACATAGTAACTAATTGAAGCTTCTTTTCCTCAAAGAAAAAAAAACCTATTGGAGTCTTTTTATTATAAAATAAGATCATTTAAATAAAGGTGAAAAGAAAGTAAAAGAAATAGAAATTAACGACAAAAAACCTTTGGTTGTTTCTAAGAATGTGAGACGTCAAGAGGTGGCAGTTGGTTGTAAGGAACAGATTCATGGTGAGGGAGAAAATACTGTGAGGTTTGGTGAGGGTGTGGTGGCGAAGACTAGAAGGGGAAGAAGAGGGGAGGGAGAAAAAAGTGTGAGAATGGGGCAAGTCGAGGTGCAGGTTCCGGGTTTAGGAGGAGAGGGGACTGACGGTAAGAAGGCGGGGGCTAAACAAGCTGAGATGGAGGTGCAGGAGGGTGAGCCGAGAGCAGCAGGGAGGAGGCAGGTTGAGGTTTTATTGATGGCGACGGGAAGGTTACTAGGTCGGTGGAAGAGGAAATTATTGTGTTAGAACTGGTGGTGAACAAGGTGCTCACGCTGCCATCTAATTCAAACAATTTGATTTTGTAGGATAATATTGCTGACAGGTGGCGGTGGATCCTTGATCCCATCGACGGCTATTCAGTTAAGGCTACTTATCATTATCTTACTCGACATGATGTGACGGTGGAGCATAGTATATATGCAGCAGCATGGCTGAAGCAAGTGCCTCTTAAAGTATCAGTGTTTGTTTGGAGACTTTTTCGCAACATACTTCCAACCAAAGACAACCTTCTTCGACAGAGGGTCCTTCAACATGATGACACTCGTTGTGTGGGAGGGTGCGGCCTTATGGAGTATGCGGATCATTTAGCTCTTTATTGTGAGTTTTTGGGAACTCGTGGAACTGTTTATTTCAATGGATAGGTGTTTCTTTTATCGCACCTGCCACGGTTCAGGATCACTTTCATCATTTTGGAAACTTGGCGGGTTTACCGCGATCTACATTCCCTTTTCTTAAAGTTATCGGGCATGCTTGTGTATGGGTTATCTGGAAGGAAAGGAACAACAGGATTTTCAACAACAAAGTGGAGGGTTTATGCAAGTTATTGGATAATGTGAAACTTATGTCTTTTTTATGGTTAAGGGCGAATAAGCTTACTTCTGCCTTCAGTTATCATGACTGGTGGCGGCACCCTTTACTTTGTTTGGGTGTTAGGGAGTAGTTTGTGCTTCTTTCTTTTTGTTGCCTTTTTTATTTCAGAATTGTGATTTGTATTTTTTTAGGGGTTTCTCTTTTGCACACCTTGTGCGAGTGAATCCCTTGTGGTGATTAATCTAATTTCATTTTGGCTTGTTAAAAAAATAATAATAACTATTTAGTGGCTTCGTATTCGTATGAGAGAAAAATGAAAGAAAAAAAATGAGATGAGAAAGAAATATGTGTGTTTAAAAAATAAATTAATTATTCTTAAGCAAAATACTAGATGTAATAAGAAAGAATAGATTAAAAATAAATAAATGTACTTAGTAATAATAAAATATTTTTGTTGATTTAAAAAATTATAAACATAACTTTATCAATATAAATAATTAAAACAAAAAATAAATAACATTTAGAAATATTTTCTCTCATTTACATAACATGATTAACAAATTGCAGGAAAACAACGTCAATATGCGTAAAGAAAAATAGATAAAAAAAATATCAATCATACTAATGTTACATTATCGGGGAGTTAAAAAAAAGTGATTAGTTTGTCTACAAGTTAGTTTAACTGACGAAAAATGTGAAATTGTTAGGTCAGACATCATGATCATGATTTAAACTCCAATACGTTCATTGATGTGTCCGAGTTTATTATAACTTTGTTATTTCATCTAACTATTCAAAAAAGCATATAAGTTTCTATTGACCATGAGATTAAAATAAGAAGAATTTTATTTTAATGTCCCTTAAAAAAATAGTTTGATTTTAATGTGATTATTATAGTTATTTTTTAGATGATGTAACTGTTTTCTTTTAGTACTTTTTTTGGGGTACAATAACCGTTTTCTTTACTAATTGTATGTTATGTTTTTCTTGAAGAAGCTAATAGTAAGTTATGTTATGCAACAAAAGAACGTATTCTGTTTTTACACTATTATAATTAATTAATTAAAAAAATACAAAACCATGAAACTGATTAAAACTAAGTAAGACCCATAAAAAAATCAAAACTAAGTATGACGTGAGGTTAATGAAATAAAAATAATTTTCACTAAATATATTGCACGTAATATCCACGAGGACAGCAGAGTAGATTGATTGCTTTGTGGCCAAACCACATAAGACACACATTGAAAACTTGAATGTATGCTAGAAGGGCAGCATAAGACATCCAAAAAAGGAAAGAAAGGAGAAATTCTATATATTAAGATAAGATAAAAATATCATTAACGACACTAATATTCGTTTTATAACTGATAAAATTTGAATCATGTTATTTGAAGTTATAAAATTAAGCTCTTAACATTTGAATAGAATCAATTTACACTTATAACGCAGTTTTGTTTTACTTGAGTAATTTTACTTTGTTTTCGGTGGCACATTCCGTATCTTTTTTATCTTTTACTAAATATCATATCAACTTAATTTTTATTTTTAAAGTTCAGTAAAAGTTTGAATTATCAACCATCGAAAAGATATTTCTGTTAAACACCGGTGAAAATTTTATAAAAAAAAAAAAAAAGACATTTTGGCTATCACCAAATATGGCAATGATGAACCAAGAAGCCTTACTTTGGTCAAATGTAGCAGCAGAATCAATATACCTTTTGAAAAAATTTAGATGTATTAAGCATTATTCACAAACTACAAATTTGTCAAAATGGTGGCTTTGCAACACCATAAATAAACTTTTGATTATAGACCATTATCATTTCTTCCAAAACTTCTAACAATTGCCCTTTTATTGAATCTTTACGAAAACAAAAGTGAAAAATCAATTGGTCAATTTTGGGAAAAAGATATCTTGCATGAGCTGGCTTGACCAACGACAACATCATTCTATTTTTTGAAGGAACATCATTCTATTGTTTATGTTGTATTTGATAGTTTCATTCTTTTTGACCAAAGCCAATTCAAAGATTTACGCTTAGGACTTGATTTAACCAATATGCCTTTCCTTTGGGTTTTGAAGGGTTGTGCGAGATCAAAATTCAAATGAAATGATGGCAGTTCCCACATGTAGCTTGTTTTAATCATAAAGTATTTATCATTGATCTTGGTTGTACATAAAAGCATAGTCATTGAATTGAAGGAAATCGAAGCCTCTTCAGTCAATAGTGACTGATATTCCGGCGTAGTGGCCCCTAGGTGACACATGAAATGTTATTGCATTGTGGTTTGGAGTAGTGGCTGTCGTGCCGCAAGTACCAGCTGTTAGAACTATTAGAACAATCACTATGTTCTTTACGCAGCGGAAGTGCTTATTAAGAATAAGCTATTTTATGCAAGATGAAACGAAACGATAAAAAACAGAGGAAGAGAAAAACTCTATGTAATTTTTTATTCACACTTATGTCACATGTATATCTGTATATTTACATAGTAAGAGTGAGTATATATACAACAAGATGTTGTAACAAACTCTTCTAACAAACTAACTGCCTTGGTTAACACGCTAACCAAGTTTGTTACTAGACTCAGCTTCTGAAAACCATCAGAGGCTATACTTCAGAACCTGTACGTCAGGAGCTGATCAACAGTACTTCAGAAGCTCCTACTTCAGACGCTGTCTTCAGACGCACTTTTCACTTCAGACGCACTCTTCACTTCAGACGCAGAGTCACAGTTATTGATTAATATTCTAATACTCCCCCTTAATCATAACTGCTGACTTATTAAAAACACCTAATCTCTTTCTCAAGAATTCAAATCTATCAAGCTTCACTGCTTTCGTAAAACCATCAGCGAGTTGCAATTCTGTTGGGCAGTAGTGCAGTTCAATCATTCCATTAGTCACCTGCTCCCTGATGAAATGGAATCTGGTCTCAATGTGTTTGCTTCTGCCATGTGATATTGGATTCTTCGCAAGACTTATGGCTGATTTGTTGTCAATTTTCAGTGTTAACGGCTTCATCACTTCACACTTAAGTTCCTTCATCACTGAATCCAGCCAAAGTGCTTGACACGCAGCAAAAGTTCCAGCCATGTACTCTGCTTCACATGATGAGAGTGCAGTGACTGGTTGCTTCTTGGTACACCATGAAATTGTAGCATCATTGAATTTAAACACATATCCTGAAGTGCTTCTCCTATCAGTTAGATCTCCACACCAATCACTATCAGAATATCCTATGAGCTCATTCACTTCACTTTGAGCTCCATAAGGAAATAGTAGAGCAAAATCTATGGTGCCCTTTATGTATCTGAGAATCCTCTTTGCAGCTATCAGATGAGATTTCCTTGGATCATGCATGAATCTGCTAATCACACTCACTGAGTAGCATATATCTGGCCTGCTGTTACATAGATACCTCAGGGATCCCACAATTTGTCTGAACTTTGTAGAGTTCACCTTTTCTTCTTCAGTGCACTCATCCAGCTTTGAGTTTGTTTCTGATGGATTTGAAACTGTATTGCAGTCTTTCATTTCAAATTTATCAAGCAATTCACCAATGTACTTTTTCTGATACATCACTATACCAGTTTTCACTTTCACAAATTCCATTCCTAAGAAGAATGAAAGTTCACCCAGATCAGTCATTTCAAACTCCAGCTTCAGTTTCTCTTTAACCTTCTCAATTTCTGAAGCTGAGCTGTCAGTGATGAGTAAGTCATCAACATATAGACAGATTATCACAGTTCCTCCATCAGAAAGCTTCTGAACATAAACACCAAACTCAACTGAGCATTTATCAAAGCCTATTTGGGTTAAAACGTGATCAATTTTCTTGTTCCATGCTCTAGGAGCCTGTTTTAATCCATATAGGGCCTTGTGCAATTTATACACCATATCTTCTTTCCCAGCAATTTCAAAGCCTGGTGGTTGTGATACATACACTATCTCTTCCAGTGGCCCATTTAAAAATGCTGACTTTACATCTAAATGGTAGAGTGACCACTCATTCTTACAAGCAATAGCAATGACCAGCCTCACAGTTTCAATTCTAGCGACTGGAGCAAACACTTCATTGTAGTCTATGCCTTGCTTCTGAAGAAAACCTCTAGCCACCAATCTTGCTTTGTGCTTAGAGACTTGTCCGTCAGGGTTCAACTTCACTTTGAATACCCATTTGACATCAATTTTCCTTTTTTTGTCTGGCAAGTCAACTAGCTCCCAGGTTTGATTCTTCTCAATTGACTGCAGTTCTTCAACCATAGCTCTTTTCCATACATCAGTTTTCAAAGCTTCTTTGTAATTGACTGGTTCAGCATCTGCTAATAATGCAAAATGAACGAGATCACCTTCATCATTCACTGCATTATCAGATGTGACTTCACAATCAGTCAACCTGGCAGGTGCATTTCTGTTCCTTTGAGGTCTTGTTGGTACTATGATTTCCTCTTGATCATCTGCAGTAACTCTGTGATCACCTTCACCTTCTGATTCATCACTTGAATCAGGGTATATGTAGCTTTGATGGGTTTCACTGTTGTACTCAGGTTCATTTTCCCATTTCCACTTCTCAGCTTCATTCACTATCACATCTCTGCTGAAATGAACCTTCTGAGTCACCGGATTGTACAGTTTGTATGCACCAGTGGGATGATACCCAATGAGTATCATGATTTCACTTTTATCTTCTAGCTTGCTTCTTCTAGCATCTGGTACATGCTTATAACACAAGGAACCAAACACTTTTAAGTGTTTAACACTGGGCTTTCTTCCACACCAAGCTTCTTCTGGCACCTTCAGATTCAGCTTCTTAGTAGGACATTTGTTCAGGATGTAAGCAGCAGTAGTTACTGCTTCACCCCAAAATTTGTGTGGTAAATTCTTCTGCTTAAGTATGCTTCTGGTCATGTTTAGCAGAGTCCTGTTCCTTCTTTCTGCCAGCCCATTATGCTGAGGGGTATATGGAGCAGTTACTTCATGAACAACCCCTTGACTTGTGCAGAAAGCTTCAAATTCCTTTGATGTATATTCCCCTCCACCATCTGTCCTCAAAATCTTAATAGATTTATCACTTTCCTTTTCTACTAAGATTTTGAATCTTCTGAATGTTTCTAAAGCTTCACTCTTAAGCTTAATAGTAAACAGCCAGATCATTCTTGTGAATTCATCAATAAAGGTAATGAAGTACTTACTACCACCAAGAGAAGGTACTTCAAATGGACCACAAATATCTGAATGAACAACTTGCAATGCTTCTCTTGCTCTTTTAGGTGCATCAAATATAAATGGCAATCTACTTTGCTTGCTCTTCACACATATTTCACATATGGATTTCTTGACATTCAGTTTTGGTAAACCATTCACTAAATCTTTAGAACTCAACTCACTCAGACTTCTAAAGTTGAGGTGCCCATACCTCAAATGCCATAATGCTTCAGCATCCTCAATAACAGTTGCAGACATACACATCATCTTGTCACTTGATATGTTGTATTTGTAGGTTCTGTTCTTTGACAAAGTAGATTTTAACACCAGATTCTTCTTTGGATCAAACAGTTTCAAGGATTCACCCTCCATTGAAACTGAGAATCCTTTCTCCACTAGTTGGCCTATGCTCATCAGATTACACTTCATATCTGGAACATAGAACACATCTTCAATTATGACTTTACCACCAATATTGCTCCTCATCATTATGTTACCACTACCTTCTGATGCAAGCTTCCTGTTATCAGCCAATTTGATACTAGTTTTCTTGCTAGCATCAAAATTTGTTAACCATTCTCTATGAGCTGTCATATGATTAGAACACCCAGAGTCAAGGTACCACTCTTCACCTCTCATCCTATCTTCACATGTAGCAGCCATTAACAACACTGCATCAGGGTCACCTCCATGAGCAATATTAGCTTCTTCTGTATTCTGATCTTTCTTGAACCAACACTCATCAGCAAAATGTCCAAACTTATCACAATTATAACACTTAACCTTACTCTTATCAAAATCCTTCTTCTTGTTCTGATTTTTCCCAAAACCTCCTCCTTTAGAAGACTCAGTTTTGTTATCAGTCTTGGATTTTGAACTGTTTGACCAGTTTGGTTTGCCTTTCCCTTTCTTGAAGTTCTTGCGATTTCCTTCTTTCTTTGTTGTTTGAGCTTGAAGAGCTTGCTGAACTGATCTTTCTGAACTTCTATCAATTACCAACAGTTCATGTGCTTCCAGAGAACTCTGCAATTCTTCAATCTTCATAGTTTTCACATCCTTTGCTTCTTGGATTGCTACTACTATGAAATCAAACTTTTGGCTTAAAGATCTTAACACCTTTTCAACTACCATCTGATCAGAGATGTTTTCACCACAATTCTTCATCAAATTCACGATTTCATTCATCTTTGAGAAGTAATCACTTACCTTCTGGTCTTCTTCCATCTGCATCATTTCATACTTCCTTCTATATGATTGCAGCTTGACCTGTTTCACCTTTTCTCCCCCATTGTGATAATTCTCAAGAATATCTCATGCTTCCTTTGATCTTGTTGTTTTGGCTATCTTCTCAAAGTGTTGATTATCAACATTCTGTTGAATGTAGAACAGAGCCTTGTAATCTTTCTTTTTGTTTTCTTTGAATGCAGCTCTCTGCACATCAGTAGCATTTGCAGGAGGTTCTTCAAAACCATTCTGAACAAGATCACTCAAATCTTGCGCACCAAACAACGATCTCATCAAAGCGCTCCATCGTTCCCAATTCTTGCTATCAAGAATCAAGATATTTGATCCAAAGCCGTTTGTGTTCATCTTGCTAAATCTCAGAAACGGAGAAATCAATGCACACACCTCACTCTGTGTTTCCCGATGATGATTCCCCTCACTTTCACTCGTGTTTCCCTAAGATTCAACCCCAAGCTCTCGATGCCAATTGTTAGAACTATTAGAACAATCACTATGTTCTTTACGCAGCGGAAGTGCTTATTAAGAATAAGCTATTTTATGCAAGATGAAACGAAACGATAAAAAACAGAGGAAGAGAAAAACTCTATGTAATTTTTTATTCACACTTATGTCACATGTATATCTGTATATTTACATAGTAAGAGTGAGTATATATACAACAAGATGTTGTAACAAACTCTTCTAACAAACTAACTGCCTTGGTTAACACGCTAACCAAGTTTGTTACTAGACTCAGCTTCTGAAAACCATCAGAGGCTATACTTCAGAACCTGTACGTCAGGAGCTGATCAACAGTACTTCAGAAGCTCCTACTTCAGACGCTGTCTTCAGACGCACTCTTCACTTCAGACGCACTCTTCAGACGCTGTCTTCAGACGCAGAGTCACAGTTATTGATTAATATTCTAATACCAGCCACGTCGGTGATGCTTTTGAGAAAGCATGCGAATATCCTCAAATTATAGCCGATGCTTCTGTTTTTTATTGGAATTTTGTCATATCACCCTAAAATTATGTTTTCTTCTCCACCAAAACCCTTTGTTCTTCCCCTAAAAACCCTAAATGAAATGTCTTCTCTTCGTGCAACTTTCAAGTGGCCCTGTCTATGCAGTCGCCTCTTCTCTTTGTGCAATCCTCTCAGTTCTCTAGCTGCACTCTATATCACATCAACCAAGTTCCAACCCCTAGCAATAACTCCTCAAAGTAATGCAGCATCCAACACTCCTCTAAAACTTATTTTCTTTATACTGGTTTTGAGGTTTTGTATATTAGTAAAATGAACTTTGATTATTAGTTATGAAAATGTTCAGATCATTTGGTGGGCAAACGGAATATGTGATTAACTGCATAGCTAATTTCATGAAATGATACTGAATTTGATGTCGAATACAAACTAGCTGTATTGTAACTTATACAGTTAGATACAAATCTACTACCTTAAGATATTTTTAGCAGAAACAGATTATGCATCTAATAAAATATGACAACTGGCAATCAGAAAACTAAACAAAGTTTGCAGCATGAGGGAGAAATTTTGTCTTCATACCTTCTGGGTTAATGACACTCACAGAAGTGACACCGTCGCTATGTCCCTCCAATATATGTGTACATAATCCGGCACCTTCCCATACCCTAAAATGTAAAAAATCCATATCATGGTAAAAGTTCAATGAAAAGAAAATAATCAAATTACAATATCAAGTAATCGCAAAACATACCAACAACTTTTAGAAGAATCAAACAGTGTAAAAAAACATTACCTTCCAAAACCATCATAACAGCCTGTCAAAATAAACCTGCAAAAAATAATGAATAGTCACTAGTCAGCTTAAAATTCATAGTGAAGGGGACATTCAGGACAAGAATGAAGTTAATTAACAAACTAAACTATAACAACCATTCTTATTCTTATATTTTAGACAGTTAAAATTACAGTGTCAAGGGTTGGACCAACAAGACTACAAAACTCTTGATAACCCAATGATAAAAACGTTAACAGTGGCCCATAGACATTGGTTAGTTAAACACGAAATAGAAAGTCTGAAAGAGAAGTGTAGCATTCAATGCATTAGTAAATTTAGATGCTACACTTATTACGGGCAAGGTTAGGCATTTAGTCTAACCACAGTCCTCCACCACATTAAAAATAAACTCCATACGGTAAAAAACTAATCATGATGATGTACTCAAACCCTATGTTATCAGACAAAATCTCCTATCACTCTGGTCATTGTGGCCAAATATGTAAAAAGTTAACGGAAACAAATGAGAACCAACCGCACTTGCTTAAATTAACTTTTATAGCTTAGTAAAATCATTAACAGAAAAACCACTATGTATTAAAGTTTCTCATATAAATATTTCCGGGTTCCAGCAGTAATAAAGGTAAGAGTTAATAAATAAGAAACTCAAACATGGACCATTATGGATAGGCTAAATCATTAGTGTCAAGTCTTTGAGAAATTATCATTAAAGATGTACACAATTACAAACTTACCGAGAAGAAGAACCATCAACAGCACTGACCCAGTCATCATGCAATGAAGGGTCCTCTTCCTTTCGCGGGGCTACAGACCTTATGTACTCAATTTCCAATATCCTTTCCTATAATTAATCATTCACAGTAGTTAGCTACGAGCTTACAACATCAGAGACAAACATAACGATGGTTTGTGTGAAGATTAAAAGAATGGGTGTGTTATTGTTTCAATATCCTATTTCAGCCCCTGGAATTTCAACAATTTCTCCCACAATATTCAGATTCCCGGATTGAAAAAGTGCTTTCGCCTTTCAGTCCATAAAAAAGCTAAAATTCTTTGCTTTTGGCATTAAAAACCAAACCATATTACAGAAAAACACAAGCAATGAACTAAAATTGATATTATGAGAGTTATTGTGGCATTATTTCTTCATTTCAAGACTGCAACATACTTGATCAAATAATCATTCAATAATCTAACAATGCGTAAATAAGATTGGACTTGTTTTATATGGTTAGATCAAAAATATGAGTTGAAGGTTGAGTTCAAGCCTAGACGATGCGTACATATTAATCTAACAAACTAACTACTACTTTTTGTCATTAAAAAAAGTAAATTAAATTAATATTCAACATAAATATCCAAAACTTTAATTTTTAATCCCTACAATCGCATTTTTTAATCCCTATAACATTTACATATGACATTTTTAGAGATAAAAAATGCCAACGGAAATTTTTTACAAAGACAAAATGTTGATAGAAAATTTTACAGATTAAATATACTGAGAAAAAAATCACCAAATCTAATAATATACAGTGCATTTGAATAGAAAAAATCACCAACGCAGACTTGCATTTTTAACAGAAAAAATATTTTAAAAATTAGTAGCAGTTTTTAATTGTAATTATAAATTTATATCCTACGTAGCCTTGTGCCTAGGTGTTTTTTCAACAAAAAATGAAAGAAAAAAGAAAGGGAAAAGGTAGTAAATACTTTTATCGATAAAAAACTTAAATGAAAAAGGAAAAGGAAAAAGTGAGAGGTCCAATTAGTAAGTGAGTTGACTCATATCCTACAATGACGTTAGTTCAGCTCTTGCTTCCGGTTTACGGAATAAGGACCTTACTAACGGGTAATTTATTAGCACCTCTATCAACGCTATTTGTGTCTTGAGATCCGCCCTAAACTTGGTGAATGATAAATACAAACTCACAGAGATGAGTGAGTTTTGCCTTAAATATTGTGTACCACGTGCCCATCAAACATTACAAAGACACCTGAATCTGAAAAAGTTACCAGGATGAGCCTTTAAAACTTAAAAGCCTCGGTCTACCACATCAACTTTCTCATCCGTGCAAACAATTATGCAGTACTATACTTCTAAGTCCTAATACTTCTTGCTTACGCAGTGAATTGAAATTTCATGCAACTTAAATTTAAAAAATGAAACACTGAATTGTCTTGGAATATAAAAGGATTTTTGTAGTAAAACTTTGATGTTCTAGTCATAATATTTTAGCAAACCACAAAATCTAAACTTCAATTCTAAAGGGCAAAACACTATGATCTGTTGCAAAACAGTTCTGCAGAAAATACAAAACAACTTTTGCCTTGTAAAAGAGCCGACCTAAAGGAAATTGTCACTTCAACAAATTTCAAAGAAGCCCTCTTCTTCTCTTGTAATCACTAACTGTCAATGTCAGCTGATGGCACCTTCCATCGTTTTGCGGGACTTGAAATCCAACAACTTCTTCAATTCTCTGCTTTTTTGCCATAAACCCTGCCTGAACACCCTTTGCTCCACCAAACTTATCCAGCATTGCTAGTGATATTGGCAACTCAAAATTGTGCAGTACATTTGACTCTGTTCCTTCATCCACTGGAGCTCTTGTGTCTACTAACTTCCCAGCACCAGCAGCAGCTTCCAAAGCCTCGGCAGTGGCCGCCATACCAGCTCCAGTCCCATTGCTGCCTCCATCACCCACTGCACCACCAGAAGCATTATTTCCAGCTGCAGCCTCTTCAGCCGGTTTTGAATTATAGTAGTTCCTTGATCTAGTCCATCTCCTTGAAAAAGGATCATAACCTGCCTCCCCTGCTTTCAATGCTTTATTAACTGGCTTTAAATCAGAAGCATTTTTGAAGTTCTCAAACCTGTTCTTTCTGTTCATCTCAGAAAGCCTCAACGCCTTGGCATCCTTCTCCCGAGATTTCCGGGATTCCTCCAATTCTTGCAGTTTTGTCTGGATCTTCTCTACTCCAGCTGCATCGTTCTTGCTTTCTGCAATTTCCAATTCCCTTTTCAACCGGTCCTTCTCAGCTGCAACATTTAGTGGCCTCCGCGAGAGAGATTTTTTCTCTTCTAACATCTGCTTCACAGTAGCTGCTGAGTAAACAAAATTATTGATCTTCTGTATGGCTTGCTTTTTTTCCACCACATCTAGCCTCTTCAGCATCCGGCCACCACTTCGCTCTACTTCCTTAACCCACTGTTTAAACTCCTCCTCAAGCGGGGGAGAATCACTAACCATAGCCATTTGCCACCTCGCAGCAGAGGTCTCATTTCCCCAAACAACATTCAAGTACTTGTATGTGGTTTTATTATCTAATTTATACAGCCGATCAGGATCCGAGGCATCAACATTTTTCACCATACACAACCTGTAGATAGGCCCAGTCTTTGACCTGCCAATGCCAACCCTTACAAAACAACCAACAATTAACTCCTCAAAAAAAGGCTCCATAAACCATTTGGTAAGTTTTGACCTTGGAATGGTGATTTCTTGTATGTCCTCAAACAAAGGCTTTTCAAATCCAGGCGTTATCTTGTCGTCATCGCTGTCAATAATCCCTTCACCTTCAGACAAACCTTCAACGTCCTCATCACTACGGGACCTACTTTCACTTTCACTATGGCTTGAGCTACTGAAATTAGGTTTCCCTTTTTGTGACAAAACCCCCGATCCTGCACTTTTAGACCCCTCTTTCAGCTCGCGCTGTGCTTCCGGCTCTCGCTGTTTCAGCCTCTTAGCACGCAGTTCATTCAATGCACCATCCTTAGCAGCTGACCTGTCAGAAGACCTAGTAGATGACATCACACGAGAAGACGGAAGAGGCGGAGTCTCTTTTCGCGACACATTTCCCTTCTTTCCCTTCTCACGCTGGGATGCTATCTTCGACAAAATATCTTTATCATCCTTCTTAGCAGCCCTATCAGACAAAATCATCTCTCTTTGAAGTTCAGTCATCTCAGAAAGTTTCTTTCTGTCATCCTCATCCTTGTAAAGATCATCGCCAACATCAGAATCATCACTCCTGTCCACCTCACGGTCAGAACCATCACCATCACCATCATCTCTTCCTCTCTTCTTAATACGAGCCTGAGAGGCATCATCATCAGAATCGTCTTCAGAATCATCGTCTCCGGAATCAAAAAATTGATTTTTTGATGAAGGTGGGAGAGAATGTCTGTTTCTACCAGCAGCCTCCAAAAGCTCATTTTCCAAATCAGCCATAATTTGTATAACACAATGCAAGGTTTCAAAAAACGGAACGGTACCGAGATTGCGGCCGTTACAAAACGGTATCAGCAGCCACCGTGACCTTTTCACGTCGAGAACAAAAATCACAGGAAAATCGCCGTTACAGACTTGAAAATTCAGAAATTTGAACAGGAGAAGAAGGAATACAAGAATACAAGAAATCTGAATCTGAATCTTATCTTTTTTACACAAATCAATTACTTACTTCTCTTCCTGCTTGCCGCCGTTTCTTGCTTCCTTCTCTTTCTTCAGGGTTGCGATTTCAGTTTGTTCCTGCTTGCCGTTTGCGATTTGCGATTTTTTTTTATTTTTTTTTAAGTGACTTGGTTTATTCCTATATTTATTTAGGGTTAATTTCTTTTGTAATTTGGGCGAGTTTCGATTTACCTCATGTCAAAAAAACGTTTAGATTTCAACCCTATAATACGAAGATTTTCCACAAAACACACCTGTAATATAATGATTCTCCACAAAACACCCTTGACCTCATCCAGACGCTGACGTGGCACGCCACTGTGTAATTATGTTTATTTTTATTTTTTTTAAACCTGACACGTGTGTAATGGACGCTAACGTGGCACGCCATTGTGTAATTATTTTAATTTTAATTTTTTAAAAAACTGACATGTGTGTAATGGTTAAAAAAATTAATTTAAAAAAATAAAAACTGAAAAATTATTTTCAAAAAATTAAAAATAAGAAAAAAAATCAATTTCTTTAAAAAAAACGAAAATAAATTAGACTTGTTTAAAAAATATATATATATATTTTTACCAAAACATTCAAAAATTAGCATACATTATTTTCTTTGAATATTTTTAAAATTTTAATTTAATTTTGATTTTTCTAAAAAAATTTCAAAAGTTTCAAAATATAGTAAGTTTAGGAATTTTTTTATTTTTTATATAATTTTTTGGGATATATATATATATATATATATATATATATATATATATAAATATAAAGAAAACAACTCTTTCAGCTCTTTTGGACTGACTGTTTTTTTCAAAAATACCCTTAATTTTCAATACAAATAACACATGTAACAAATAGATAAGAATAAATTTAAATATTAAAAAAAATTCCAGGTTTTTTTTATCCTCAATTTTTAAATATTAAAAAATATTCTCAAATATGTAACACATCGTAAAAAAAAATCTAGAATAAAATTTTCGAAAAAAAATCTAAATTTTTCTAAATTTATATCCAGATTTTTAAAAATGAAAAAATATTTCCAGATTTTTTTTGTTGAAAAAATTTTAAAAACTTTTTTTTCGAAAATAATTTGAATTTTGGTTTTCGAAATAAAATTTTTGAAATATATATTTTTCCTAAATTATAAATTTTGGAATTTTGAAAATATTTTTCGTAATAAAAAAATCTGAATTTTTTAAAAAAAATTTAAAAAAATAGGCAGAAATGTCATTTGTACCTTTAAAATAATAAAAAACAAAATTAATTATACAGTCAGCACACCACATAATCAGATATGCACAATCAGCATGCCACTCAGCTCGTCACGTCAGCAATTCTGCACAGTCACATGGTTCAGGGGCTAAAATCAAAGAATCTTCTTTTGCAGGGTTGGAATCTAAACTTTTTTTTTACATGGGGTAAATTGAAACTCACCCAAATTACAGGGGGTAAAAACATATTAACTCTTTTATTTATTAAACTCAAACAAAAAAAAGTGTGCATTCATCTCTTATTTATTAAGTATCCCCGTGAATTTAGCTCAGTTGGTAGGGATAATGCATAATATATGTAAGGTCTGGGGTTCGAATCCCGAACACCACCAAAAAAATCTCTTATTTATTGAGTTCAAGGTAATTTTAAATTGACACTTTTAATTTGAGCATTTAGGTAACAAATACTAGATGAAATTTTAAAGAAAAAATTAGGACTTTGATGTTAGAACTTTGAACTTTGATTGTATATGTTGTTGTGATTGTAATTTTGTTGGTGAATTACCACCACGACTCATCAACAAATTCTTCATATGACTACCAATAAATAGAACCACCAAAAAGTTTTAGATTGTTTGATTCTTTGGAGGAAGTGGAAATAACAATGATGAAGGTGATAGTGAAAGTTATGATCCTGCACGTCGTTCTACCTGAAGTGGAAGAAATAGTCACAAGAAAAGGGGTTTGAATTGTGACCCTTTTAAAAATTATTCCTGAAACTTAAATAAGTTTATATACTCAAGAAAGTTCTTGGTAAGAGTTAAACAAATAAAAATATTTGTTAATTAATAAATAAAAGGACTGGAGAACTCTGGATTATATTTAAAATAAAGTAAATAAAAGGACAATAGAATTATGTAATATATGATTGAAATAAATAAAGTAATAAAGGAACCAGGAAAAATATTCATCTTGAAAGACATTGAACATGAATTATGAAAAATATTCACGTGAGAGAGGTTGAATTCTTTTCTATTGTAAGCTCTTGCCAATTGTCTTGATATGTTGTTATATTTATAGATGGCTGGAGTCTTTGAAGCTCACTTGAAATATACATAAACATATAGCTGTTGTTTGTACTTTCCAAAACAACCCATGTGCATTTGCTTTGTTGCTTGATGCGCAAGGTTGCAAAAAATGTGTTATTCAAAGTGAAGAATCTTTCCATGCCTTTTGAGACAACCAACGTGAGGTTGTAATAATACAGCTATGATTAGTTGTAAATAGATGGAACATAATGATGTCATCCTTATCTCTTTATAGTTTCACCAGAATGTTCTCAAGAACATTCTTTCTTTGTAAAACAATTTTTTCTTATTTCTTTAAGAACACATGATGTAATAATCCAGTTGTGATCTTGTGTTAAATGGATGGGACATAATGACATCATCCTTATTCCTTTGTAGTTTTACGAGAATGTTCTCAAGAACATTCTTTCTTTGTAAAACTATTTTTCTTCTTTCTTTAAGATACATGTTTTTTCAATATTTCTTTAAATGCAAAGCCTTTATGTAATCATGTGATATTCTTTCTATTTATGTCATATATCAAGTATCTTCTTTTGGTGAGACATAGGGAATATTTTGTTCTTGAATTTGTACCACAGTTCATTTATGTCCTTTTGCTTATTTGCTTTGATAAGGACGTTTTCAACTTCGCTTGTAATCTTAGAATGTTCTTATCTTTAACAAGAACATTCTCATGAAACATTGCTCGCAAAACACACTAGTAGATAACAAAATAATAATTGTAACATTTTTGTTATCTTTAAAACATCAAATGAGTATGTTTTCTTCATTTTGTATGACCAAAATGATATCCGTAGGAACATGAGAAACCTTTCTCAAAGTCAAAATTCCTTTGATTGATTGTTGTTCTCCAAATCATATATTGAATAGTGATAGAGGATTCTTGGACCATCATGATTATTTTATGATAGAATCTCAAAGCATATGATCATGAATTTTCTTCTTTGATCATTCTCCGATCAATATCATAAATGAATGACTTAATAAATAATTCATTCATGAATTGATTTCTCTTTAAAGCTGATTCTAATCATTTTGATGAAATGATGAGAATAATTTATAGCGTAATATGCATCCTCATCATGAGAACATTCTTTCATCGGAGTTGATAATGTTCTCTTCTATATGGGATGACAATACATTGTCGGTTAATTAACCTTTAATTATTTCATCTAACTATTCAAAAAAGCATATAAGTTTCTATTGAAAATGAGATTAAAATAAGAAGAATTTTATTTTAATGTCCCTTAAAAAAATAGTTTGATTTTAATGTGATTATTATAGTTATTTTTTAGATGATGTAAGTGTTTTCTTTTAGTACCTTTTTTTGGGTACAATAACCGTTTTCTTTACTAATTGTAAGTTATGTTTTTCTTGAAGAAGCTAATAGAAAGTTATGTTATGCATCAAAAGAACGTATTCTGTTTTTACACTATTATAATTAATTAATTAAAAAAAAGTAAAAAAATACAAAACCATGAAATTGATTAAAACTAAGCAAGACCCATAAAAAAATCAAAACTAAGTATGTCGTGAGGTTAATGAAATAAAAATAATTTTCACTAGATATATTGCAAGAGAAAGGTCTGCACGTAATATCCACGAGGACAGCAGAGTAGATTGATTGCTTTGTGGCCAAACCACATAAGACACACATTGAAAACTTGAATTTCTGCTAGAAGGGCAGCATAAGACATCCAAAAAGGGAAAGAAAGGAGAAATTCTATATATTAAGATAAGATAAAAATATCATTAACCACACTAATATTCGTTTTATAACTGATAAAATTTGAATCATGTTATTTGAAGTTATAAAATTAAGCTCTTAACATTTAAATAGAATTAATTTACACTTATAACGCAGTTTTGTTTTACTTGAGTAATTCTACTTTGAGTTTGCAATTTTTTTAAATCCATTGTTTTATTTTTCTAATCCTCTTTCTATCTCTCTATGATTTTATAGTCTTTTTAGCTAATTTTTTGTTCAATTTTCTTCTCTTGCAATAGTTGAAATATATAGATTTTATTAATTTGTTCTATTTTTCTTCTTTGGTTTTAACAATATTTTATTGATTTGTTCTATTTTTTCAGTTCAGTGGATTCGATTAAAGATGAAGCGCAAAGCTGCAATAATTGAGGTTTGACTACATGGATTTGCAGAGTTCCTCTCAACAAAAGAAAAAAATTGTAGAGTTGAATATTTTACAAAACTAATAAAAGTTGTAGACTTTTTTTTACACATAATTGTATATTTTAATCAAGCTTTATATTTTTAGAGTTGTATATATTAATAATTTGATTAAAGTGTGTGATGTTATATGAATTTTAAGTAGTTTTATTTTCATTGAGATTGTAAAAATGCTAGCAGTAATATTGATATTGTCGCAAGTGTCTAACTAATCACATTAATAACGAGTTATGAGTGTTCGAATATAAACCGATTCAAAATAAAACCACAAATTGGTACAAAAAACTAAATCACACAAAATCTAATATTGTTGCATATGTTTGAATGTCCTTTGTGAAAGCCTCTCAGATTAGATCATATTTTAATTTGATAATTCGGTTTTTTTTTACCTCAAATTGATCAAACCGCATGACAAACCTCAGAATGATGAGCCATTGTTTTTTTTTTCTTCTTCTTTTCTTATATGAATATGTATGTTGTTTAGATTTTGACTAAGTTTGGTTTTCACTTTTCAAATGAATTGACATTTGGGTATCAAAAAGTAGATTTTTCAACAAAAAAAAAAAAACTTCTTTTTTCTCATGATTGTTTCTCATTTTCTAATTTACACTTACGTATTGTATCTATTTAAAATACTTAATAAGCTCAAATCCTTGGTCTCCCATTGCTTCCCAAATTTTTGCTTACATTGTATTTTTTTTTTTAAAGACACAAATTAAAATATATCAAACACTTTATTCTAAAATCAATGTACATGATATGCATTAATTCAAATATTTATCATTTTTTATAGTCAATCACCTTTAAATTAGAGTTAAAACAAACGGGTAGCACTTGTGTGACATAAAGTTGAATGACATTGGTGACATTGATCAATCACAATATCACACATGACTTTTTCTCTCTCTCTCTCTTTCTCTTCCACAAAGATTATGATATTGTAATTGGCCAATGTCACTCAACTCTTTGTCACCCAAGTGCTACCAAAAACAAACATTCATAGTGTATATCATTTAATCTCATAATTTCAAAAAAAAAAAAAATAGTTCATTCACTAATAAAAAATAAACAAATAAATAATAATTAAAAAGAATAAAATACTCACGTCCTTGACATAAGAATGCAAAGTAAATTTCTTTTATGTACGCCTTTTTTTTTTAATAAATGTATGTCACATCTTTTAATAGCATAATAATCCATAAATGCATTTTAACAAAAAAAACTTCTTAATGATCCATAATGATTATTGGTTATGACATTTAATGTCATTATTAAAAAAACAAAAGTCATAGTGAATTTCTTTTTGGTAAAAACAAAGTTATGGTGAATGAATGTTAATTTTGTTTAAGGTAGGAAAAATTCGAGAGATAAAATAGCACTCACTAAGATATTTACATTTACCTACCTTCAAATATACTAGAAGTGCTCAAAACATATAACCTTTAAATCTAAAGTATGTCTTTACACTGCTAAACTAAACCCTATTTGATAGTCAGGATAAGATAAGACATGATGAGATATGAAACTAGATAGAGACAAGATATGATATGAACATGATAAACATTAATCATATCATGTGTTTGATGCGTACATGATAACAAATTTGATATCATTATAATTATATGAAAAAATTAATTAAATATTGTAAAAACGACGTGTAAATAATTATAGTAACAAATATATATATATATAACATTATTTTAAAAATGACAGAATATCATGATAATAAATAAGGAATGATCTTCTTCTTTTTTTTATCAAAAACACTTATTGATTTAATTGTTCTTGCTTATGGGTTTGTTGAGGAAATTGAAAATTTTGGATAATTAATTTATTAAAAAATTAGAGTCAAATAAAAAATGTCTTATCATTTAAAAATATCGAATAAGCATATAATTTTTTATTCATGATAACACATCAACATTTTTTCGTGGTTAAATCCAACCAAAAAAAAAAATAAACGAATTTGAAATAGTTCAAATTGAATAAAAAATGGCATTAAATCGAACAACATAGAAAAACTTAAATTTAATATAAAATAAATTAAACAAGTGACATGAAAAAAAAACTAAGAAAATAATTCTTAGGCCAAATACCACTCTGAGTCCTTTAAGTTTCACGTTTGTTTTAGATAGGTCATTTAAGTTTCTAAGGTTTCAGATAGGTCATTTATGTTTTGAGTTTGTTTCGGATAGGTCCTTTATGTAAGAGTAGATATTGAGAGAGATGTTAATGCATCATGTGTGAGTTAAACTTCTAGTTTTGATGCAAGATTAGCATCTTAAAATTAGCAAAAAATTAGCATCTTAAAATGAGTTTAATACGCATGTATTTTGTCAAATCACAAATGTTATATGGATTTCTTTTATTGTCAAATCATTCCAAAGACCAGACGTGAATGTGTTTGAAATGGTTGAGGTTGAATAAAAAATAGCATAAAAGTGAATGACATCTTATAAATACTAATTTTTTAGATAAAATAATTAAATAAATGACATCCAAACACTAGCAAAGTAATTCATCTTAATGTTAGAACGATATATGGAGCCTATATTAGGTTGGATCACGATATTAGGCTAAGAGCAACCACATAAGTGATATTGACACCGCATCTTCACTCAAAATGTCTAATAAGTATGTATTTTGTCAACTCAACATAATAGTTCTACAATTGTCTATAGTGTGACCCACCAAAGACCAAAATGAAAGAATTTAAAATAATAAAAGTTAGACAAAGATATTACATGAAGGTGAATGACATCAAAAAACTTAAATTTGATTAATAAAATTAAGCAAATGACATCCCAAAACTATTTTTTTTTTATTATAGTGTTTAGATTTCAGAGTAATTCTACAATGAATTGGATTATCACATTTGAATAAGAGAAACCCCACAAGTAAGATGGACACCACTTCTCCATCTAAAACTTGAAGACATTAGGTATATATTGGCCATCTCAGATATATGTTGCTCAATATATAATCTTGCATCAAAACTAGAAGTTTAACTCACACATGATGCATTAACATCTCTCTCAATATCTACTCTTACAACTGTTGTGCATTATGAGCGAGCCAACACTGATGTGGATCCACACGTTTTAAAAAACAGAAACCAGATAAGTGAGAATGATACCGCATCTTCATCCAAAAGGCTTAAGTATGAGTTTTTTTTACTTAGGCTAAATTATGTTTTTGGTCCCTTAACTATTTAATTAGTATCGCTTTGGTCCCTTAATTAAAATTTGATTTATTTTGGTATCTTAACTTTCTCTCCTTACACATTTTGGTCATTTCCGTTAGTTTTTATTCAAAAACGTTAGGTTTTCTTCATTTTCTTCTGAAATTTTTCTCGGATTTTTGTTGTTGAAGGTTGATGGAGATGATATGAAGATGAAGAAGAGGAGAAGAAGATGGCAATGATGAACCAAGAAGCCTTACTTTGGTGCAGCAGAATCAATATACCTTTTGAAAAATTTTAGATGTATTAAGCATTATTCACAAACTACAAATTTGTCAAAATGGTGGCTTTTGCAACACCATAAATGAACTTTTGATTATAGACCATTATCATTTCTTCCAAAACTTCTAACAATTGCCCTTTTATTGAATCTTTACGAAAACAAAAGTGAAAAATCAATTGGTCAATTTTGGGAAAAAGATATTTTGCATGAGTTGGCTTGACCAACGACAACATCATTCTATTTTTTGAAGGAACATCATTCTATTGTTTATGTTGTATTTGATAGTTTCATTCTTTTTGACCAAAGCCAATTCAAAGATTTACGTTTAGGACTTGATTTAACCAATATGCTTTTCCTTTGGGTTTTGAAGGGTTGTGCGAGATCAAAATTCAAATGAACTGATGGCAGTTCCCACCTAAACAAAAAGGTGCTAGGACACCATTCTGTAGCTTGCTTTAATCGCATTGCGGTTGGAATTCTACCTTGAAATGTTTGTCCAATGGGGTACCCTTTTGTGTTGGCCATATTTTGCTGACAAACTTTTTGACACGACATGTACTTGTGGTGAATTGAAAGTTGGGTTGGGATTTGACAAAGTTGAAAATGGATTAGTGTTAAGCGAGGAGTTAAAAAATATCTAAAACATATAAGGTTGATTAACTGCTTAGTGGTGAGAACATAAGGCTAAGGTGTATGTAGCTGAAGGGAACAAGGCAAAAGGAGGTGTATCTTCAGAAGGTTTATTGAGTTGCTGAAAGAATAAGAATTGGCCTTTTATTTGCTGCAGTGATATTACTTTTCAAATAGTTGAAATGGTCATGAACAATTCACCAAAAGATAATACTTTTCAAATAGTTGAAATGATAAGTGGATTTTTTGTCTTCACAAATCATGAAATGTATTTGTAAGATGCACGTATTCCTCTTAATACTGAATGAAGGGAAAAGAGAAATATGAGGATGGGATTGTCGCAAGAGAGAAGATATAGTCGTGAGTATTTTGGAAATATAAAATTGTGCAGGTGGATTAAGGTGTAGTTTGAATAGTAACTTAGATATTTCCTCTTCTGAATTTTCACTTTTCTTATGCTTTAAAATTGGAGAGCTAATTTAAGTATCGTCTCAAGTCTAATTAAATAGCATGCTACCATAAATAATTCAAATGCGGTACTAATTGTACTACACATAAGTAAAATGAGTTCAAGATATGCATAATTTTAAGGGTTTACATAATTAGCAATTAGAAACACAAAGATTGTAGTTTACAAATGATCACATTCTGACACCAGGACTTCAATCTGAAGTGTCGGTGTTACATAGGATAAAACACTAGTATTTGGTGCCTCGGACAAAATTGGCTTCAAATTCGTATCTGAGATATATCATCAACGTGTACATCACTGTACAGGAATCTGTGAAGAAATACAAAGTTTTGAATCTGCACCACCACTGATAACACTGTCACTTTTCCACCAGTCAGCACACAGTACCTGAGTTGAACAAAAATAAAATTCTATCAGAGGCCATTTTAGTCCTTTTCTTGGGTAAATCAAAGATGTTTTAGTTTGATTTATTTCAAATATTGTCAATCGCCAATGGCAGAAAATAACGGTTAATTCAAATTACACTACGCAACAATGCTAAAGTGCCACTAACCACTATTGACAATGTTCTGTTCTAAATAGCGTATCGCAGAATAATATAAGTTTGTTCAAATTTCGCTAAGCGCTGCTGTAATCTCTATTTATCAACATTGTTTACTTCCCTTTCTAAAATATAGAAAGAAAGTTCTATACCTTGTCACTGTGAGATTCAATGGTTGACAGAGGCCACTGCAACATAAAGAACATAAGTTATTGGTTAAAAACCCAACGAAGATTTATAATTACACCAAAAGTAAAAAACACTTGGTTAAAATAAGGATATATTACCGCAGTTCTCAGATCCCATAACATAACTTTCCCATCATAAGATGCAGAAAGTAAATGAAACGAAGACTTATCATGCCATTTGACAGTTGTTACCCAAGAAGTATGAGAAGCAAACTGAAAAACAGGAGCAGACGTGCCTGCAGAAAATATAAACTGCTTTATAAGATACTGATACCAGCATACATGATTGTCTACGGAGGTTAGAGGGACAATTATTTGCTTCATTTTACTGACCTGGCTTACGAGGATCCCAAATCCTAACGACGGGGTCAGAACCACCGGCAGCTATCAGAGCAGAACTTTCCCCTCCAATGTCGAGGCAGTTAAGAGCCTTCCCACAAAACTATACACAGAGGACAAAGTCGTCTTAAAATTTGAGAACTTTTAGTTTTTAATATTTAACATGAACTGACATATAGAATTGTTTTCAACAACACTTTTTATACGACAAATAATACCAACCAATAAGTGAAGGAAAATCAGATGAGCAGAAAATAGTGCCTCAATCAAGTGTGAGTGAAATATATTGAGACAAAAGATGAAAAGAATATTAAAGTGAATTCAACAAGTTATACTAATTTAATATAAAAACGATAGGTTCAGAACAGGACCAACTAGGAATAACTCATAATCTTCATAATCATAGAAAGAATTAGGAAAATAGTTGACACAACATGTAAAGATTAGAGAATATTATTCAGAGACAATAATCTCAAAAATACATAAATATATTACAAGAAAATAAACATATCTCTGATCTTCATCAAAAGAACAAGAAAAACTATCAGCATGCCCTAATCCAATTCTAAATTACCTGCCAATTTGCACGCAAATAGTTAAATGACAAAGCACGGACGAGCAAGGTGTTACAGCTTAATTTGAAGACAAAATTTATACTTCAATAGTGTACAAATTCGACAATTGAGAGAAGAGCTAAAGTGATTTGTTAACTTACTATATCTGTCACGTTTTTGCCTTTCTCAACATCCCATTTTCTAATAGAATGATCCCAAGATGCAGAATAGATTGACTCTCGCTGTGGCCAAATCACAGAAGACACGCACTGTGTATGGCCTACGAGGGTTGTAAAAGCTTCTCCCTGTAATAAAACAGTGTATTATTAATGAAAATTTGATTGTCTACAAAAAGAACAGAATGATCTATCCAAAAAGGGAAAGAGCAAAAAAAATACTACAAATTAAGAAAATAGTAGTTACAAAATATATATAGTAACAATAATATTAAGAAATTTTTTAACATGTCTCAAAATAGATCAATATACTCCTTTTCAAATAGTTTCAGTCTTTTTCCAGACTTCCAGCGGTACAAACATATTAACAAAGGGAGTTTTAAAATTTTATAATTATCTCAAATCTTTTTCTTCTTATAAATAATGGTGCTGCATGAAAAAACAAGGGGACTAGAGCACAGCAAACTCAACAAGTGGAAGACATCCTTAGATTTTACTACACGCATCAATTAAAACAAAAGTAGAGTCGAATCAAATGCTACTATCAACGACCCCTTACGAGCTAGAATGGCTATCTTAATACAAAATATTTAGGAGAATATGTGAGTATGTGACTATACACAAATTCAAATTTCAACAATATAAGAAGAACAAGAAGGTGCAAGGAACCTGTACGAACCTCTAACTGAGAGTCCTCAACTCGACCTTCAACTTTTCTCTTCTTAGACACTAGATCATTTTCTGCATTAGTGTCATTGATTTGCCATAGGTTGATGGTGCAATCCCAAGAACCAGAACAAACCTGATCATGTGAGACAGCAGAGGAAGAATGATGTTAAAGATTACACTTCATAAAGCAAATGTGTAGAAACTAGAAACTCAAAATAGAAAAGCAAATAGATACCATTTCTCCATTGGTCTGTGCTGCAACGCTCTGTACAGAAGACTTGTGACCACGCAAGATTTTGTAAGCTCTAACCCTCGCAGGATGGTTGGTAGCCTTCTCGGTATTGATCTTTTATATATAAAAAAAAAAAAAAATATAACATAGTAAGCGTAAGCTCAAGATAAGAAATTCAGATCAAAAAGCTTCTTTTATTTACCTTCCATAGCCTTAGTGTCCGGTCTTTAGAAGCAGTAGCTAAAGTTACAGTTTCCACGCCTGATTACAGTACAAATTTTGAGAACTTGGAACAATTCAAGTAAAATATTGAGTCACACTATTTTACCACATGATACATGAATGACAGAAATATGCACAGATGTTTTCATTTTGCAACAAGCATTTTCCAGCTAAAATCATAAAGTATTTATCATTGATCTTGGTTGTACATAAAAGCATAGTCATTGAATTGAATTCTACAGCACATATTTATCTTGTGCTATTGACCCAAAAAAATATTCAAGGAAATCGAAGCCTCTTCAGTCAATAGTGACTGATATTGCGGCGTAGTGGCCCCTAGGTGACACATGAAATGTTATTGCATTGTGGTTTGGAGTAGTGGCCGTCGTGCCGCAAGTACCAGCCACGTCGGTGATGCTTTTGAGAAAGCATGAGGATATCCTCAAATTATAGCCGATGCTTCTGTTTTTTATTGGAATTTTGTCATATCACCCTAAAATTATGTTTTCTTCTCCACCAAAACCCTTTGTTCTTCCCCTAAAAACCCTAAATGAAATGTATTCTCTTCGTGCAACTTTCAAGTGGCCCTGTCTATGCAGTCACCTCCTCTCTTTGTGCAATCCTCTCGGTTCTCTAGCTGCACTCTATATCACATCAACCAAGTTCCAACCCCTAGCAATAACTCCTCAAAGTAATGCAGCATCCAACACTCCTCTAAAACTTATTTTCTTTATACTGGTTTTGAGGTTTTGTATATTAGTAAAATGAACTTTGATTATTAGTTATGAAAATGTTCAGATCATTTGGTGGGTAAACGCAATATGTGATTAACTGCATAGCTAATTTCATGAAATGATACTGAATTTGATGTCGAATACAAACCAGCTGTATCGTAACTTATACAGTTAGATACAAATCTACTACCTTAAGATATTTTTAGCAGAAACAGATTATGCATCTAATAAAATATGACAACTGGCAATCAGAAAACTAACAAATTTTGCAGCATGAGGGAGAAATTTTGTCTTCATACCTTCTGGGTTAATGACACTCACAGAAGTGACACCGTCGCTATGTCCCTCCAATATATGTGTACATAATCCGGCACCTTCCCATACCCTAAAATGTAAAAAATCCATATCATGGTAAAAGTTCAATGAACAGAAAATAATCAAATTACAATATCAAGTAATCGCAAAACATACTAACAACTTTTAGAAGACTCAAACAGTGTAAAAAAACCATTACCTTCCAAAACCATCATAACAGCCTGTCAAAATAAACCTGCAAAAAATAATGAATAGTCACTAGTCCGCTTAAAATTCATAGTGAAGGGGACATTCAGGACAAGAATGAAGTTAATTAACAAACTAAACTATAACAACCATTCTTATTCTTATATTTTAGACAGTTAAAATTACAGTGTCAAGGGTTGGACCAACAAGACTACAAAACTCTTGATAACCCAATGATAAAAACGTTAACAGTGGCCCATAGACATTGGTTAGTTAAACACGAAATAGAAAGTCTGAAAGAGAAGTGTAGCATTCAATGCATTAGTAAATTTAGATGCTACACTTATTACGGGCAAGGTTAGGCATTTAGTCTAACCACAGTCCTCCACCACATTAAAAATAAACTCCATACGGTAAAAAACTAATCATGATGATATACTCAAACCCTATGTTATCAGACAAAATCTCCTATCACTCTGGTCATTGTGGCCAAATATGTAAAAAGTTAACGGAAACAAATGAGAACCAACCGCACTTGCTTAAATTAACTTTTATAGCTTAGTAAAATCATTAACTGAAAAACCACTATGTATTAAAGTTTCTCATATAAATATTTCCGGGTTCCAGCAGTAATAAAGGTAAGAGTTAATAAATAAGAAACTCAAACATGGACCATTATGGATAGGCTAAATCATTAGTGTCAAGTCTTTGAGAAATTATCATTAAAGATGTACACAATTACAAACTTACCGAGAAGAAGAACCATCAACAGCACTGACCCAGTCATCATGCAATGAAGGGTCCGCTTCCTTTCGCGGGGCTACAGACCTTATGTACTCAATTTCCAATATCCTTTCCTATAATTAATCATTCACAGTAGTTAGCTACGAGCTTACAACATCAGAGACAAACATAACGATGGTTTGTGTGAAGATTAAAAGAATGGGTGTGTTATTGTTTCAATATCCTATTTCAGCCCCTGGAATTTCAACAATTTCTCCCACAATATTCAGATTCCCGGATTGAAAAAGTAAACCAAACCAGGAAAGACCTATTCAACTGTAAACTCACGATTCAAATTCAATCTACAAATCTATGCAATATTGCAAGAAACGATTTTATAAGTGACTTGACTAAATTTTGACAGCTAAGGTTGTCAACTTGTAGGATTTTACAAGTTACCTCGACGTTTTGATATCTATGGGGTCATAACCATAAACAACTCCTTAACTTCATATTTTTACTTCAAAATACTACAATACAGTTATTGGTAGCTAATTTTGTACATGATGAAATAAAACTTATAGTTCTGTATGTATTTGCAAGTGACAACTTACAAAATATACAACAAGAATCAGACCTTATATAATGATGATGGTGATCAGATGATTTCTTACTCTCTTAAACAATGGTGCAACATGCTGATTGTTGTTAAATTATCAACATGAAATATAACAGGTTAAGTTCAGTTCTAAACCAGTTTCAAACAAGTATCAACTTAAGGTAGTTCAAGACTGTTATTATACCGCAAAAAATCTGTTTTTGAAATATTAGATTAAATATGTTCTAAGTTCACATAAAATTACAACTTTTTAAGTTATTCAATTTTAGTACCTATTTATAACAATTTTCCAAAAACAAAGTGCTTTCGCCTTTCAGTCCCTAAAAAAGCTAAAATTATTTGCTTTTGGCATTAAAAACCAAACCATATTACAGAAAAACACAAGCAATGAACTAAAAATGATATTATGAGAGTATGATAGGTGATTACCGCAGAGATTCCCTTAGCAAGAAGAAATTCCTCAAGAGACATACGAACAAACTCGCCATCAATCAAAAAATCAAAGGGTTCCGATTTATGATCCTCGTCTACAAAACAAAATGAATATAATATCATAAATTGTTTAATTGATGATGAAATTGATATGGAATTGAGAAATGTATGATACCTTTGGATTGGAGAAGCGCATTGACGAGAGAGGAGAGGCCGAATCTGGTGAGATCGACAGGGATAGCTATGGCTGAGCATGGAACTTTGAATGGTTCTGGTAAGCTTGTTACGAAACGGACTTGGATTCTTCGAGTACTACTTTCGCCATTATCTTCGTTCATCATTGTCTTCTTCTGCGAAATGGAGTTTTAGGGTTTAACTAAGGATTTAGACTTGGTTATTTATGGTCTGGTAATACGACGTCGTTTTGCTATAAATATTTTTGAAATATATATTTTTCCTAAATTATAAATTTTTGAATTTTAAAAATATTTTTCGTAATAAAAAAAATCCTGAATTTTTTAAAAAAATTTTAAAAAAATAGGCACAAATGCCATTTGTACCTTTAAAAAAATAAAAATAAAATTAATTATACAATCAGCACACCACATAATCAGATATGCATAGTCAGCATGCCACTCAGCTCGTCACATCAGCAATTCTGCACAGTCACATGGTTCATGGGTTAAAATCAAAGAATCTTGTTTTACAGGGTTGGAATCTAAACTTTTTTTTTACATGGGGTAAATCGAAACTCACCTAAATTACAGGGGGTAAAAACATATTAACCCATTTATTTATTAAACTCAAACAAAACAAAAATGTGCATTCATCTCTTATTTATTAAGTATCCCCGTGAATTTAGCTCAGTTAGTAGGGATAATGCATAATATATGCAAAGTCTGGGGTTCGAATCCCTAACACCACCAAAAAATCTCTTATTTATTGAGTTCAAGGTAATTTTAAATTGACACTCTTAATTTGAGTATTTAGGTAATAAATACTAGATGAAATTTTAGAGAAAAAATTGGGACTTTGATGTTAGAACTTTGAACTTTGATTGTATATGTTGTTGTGATTGTAATTTTGTTGGTGAATTATCACCATGACTCATCAACAAATTCTTCATATGACTACCAACAAATAGAACCACCAAAAAGTTTTAGATTGTTTGATTCTTTGGAGGAAGTGGAAATAACAATGATGAAGGTGATAGTGAAAGTTATGATCCTGCACGTAGTTCTATCTGAAGTGAAAGAAATAGTCACAAGAAAAGAAGTTTGAATTGTGACCCTTTTAAAAATTATTCCTGAAACTTAAATAAGTTTATATACTCGAGAAAGTTCTTGCTAAGAGTTAAACAAATAAAAATATTTGTTAATTAATAAATAAAAGAACCGGAGAACTCTGAATTGTATATTTAAAATAAAGTAAATAAAAAGACCATAGAATTCTGTAATATATGACTGAAATAAATAAAGTAATAAAGGAACCAGAAAAAATATTCATATTGAAAGACATTGAACATGAATTATGAAAAATATTCACGTGAGAGAGAGGTTGAATTCTTTTGTATTGTAAGCTCTTGTCAATTGTCTTTATATGTTGTTATATTTATAGATGACTGGAGTCTTTGAAGCTCATTTGAAATATACATAATCATATAGTTGTTGTTTGTACGTTCCAAAACAACCTATGTGCATCTGCTTTGTTGCTTGATGCGCAAGGTTGCAAAAAATGTGTTATTCAAAGTGAAGAATGTTCTAAAGAACATTCTCTTCTTTCCATGCCTTTTGAGACAACCCACGTGAGGTTGTAATAATACAACTATGATTAGTTGTAAATGGATGGAACATAATGATGTCATCCTTATCTCTTTGCAGTTTCACCAGAATGTTCTCAAGAACATTCTTTCTTTGTAAAACAATTTTTTCTTCTTTCTTTAAGAACACATGATGTAATAATCCAGTTGTGATCTTGTGTTAAATGAATGAGACATAATGACATCATCCTTATTCCTTTGTAGTTTTACCAGAATGTTCTCAAGAATATTATTTCTTTGTAAAACTATTTTTCTTCTTTCTTTAAGGTATGTGTTTTTTCAATATTTCTTTAAATGCAAAGCTTTTATGTAATCATGTGATATTCTTTCCATTTATGTCATATATCAAAAAATCTTTTTTTGGTGAGACATAGGGAATATTTTGTTCTTGAATTTGTACCACAAAGTTCATTTATGTCCTTTTGCTTATTTGCTTTTGATAAGGACGTTTTCAACTTCGCTTGTAATCTTATAATGTTTTTATCTTTAACAAGAACATTCTCATGAAACATTTCTCACGAAACACACTAGTAGATAACAAAATAATAATTGTAACATTTTTGTTATCTTTAAAACGTCAAATGAGTATGTTTTCTTCATTTTGTATGACCAAAATGATATCTGTAGGAACATGAGAAACCTTTCTCAAAGTCAAAATTCCTTTGATTGATTGTTGTTCTCCAAAAGCAACAAACATTTATATTTTTACTTTTAATCAAAACTAAAATTTCATAAAAAAAATACCGTTCATAATTTTCAGACGTTACCGCAATAAAAAGAGCAGAAATACCGACAAGAAGTGCCTGTTTTTCGCTAATTTAATTTAAAAAAAAACACTGTTAGATGCTAGTGTGGTATTGTGAATTTCGTGGCTTGATCTTTCGTGGTATATAGCATTGACCTATAAAGAAAATAGACTATTCTGAACTGATTTTTTTTCTCCTTTTAACTACATCCTTAAACAAATTGGACCATAAGAATACTATTTTGTTGGTATCATTCAAAATTATAAACATTTATATTATATTTATTATATTTTTTAAAGATATTATATTTGTTTTTTATAAAGATTATATTTGTTATATTGTTTGTATTATTAAAAAAAAATATAAGTATAGTTTGTTACAATATAAAAGTGTAAAAAATCTATTATCTATACCTATAATTTTAATCAAAATTTCATAAAAACTACTGTTTGTAATTTATCTGCTTCAGCGCAACAAGAAAAGCGGACAAACGGACACAAAGTGCTCGTTTAAATGTTGGTATATATAAAGTGAATACATAATTTTGGACTGACTTTTTTATTTTTAATTATATCCTTAAACAAATTTGTCTATAAAAATGCTATATTGTTGGGTCATTGAAAAGGATAAGATTTATATTATATTTGTTATATTTTTTTTAATGGATTATACTTGATATATTGTTGATATTATTTAAAAAGATAAAAAAAAGTTTGTTACAAATATATATATATATATATATATATATATATATATTTAATTTGATTAAAATTTAATAAAAGTATTCTCGTGAGCTTAGCTCTGTTGGTAGTAGGGATATTGCATATTATTTGCAGGGGTTGGGGTTCGAACCCCAGACGGATGTTTGTCTGAAGGTTAGTCCAATGTAATAATCTCTTTAGAGGGAGAAGATTATTTTTGTTTTTATTTTATAAAAAAAAAATCATTGGCTAAATTGGAACAAATGTTGCCGACTAAAATATTGAGTTGGAATTTAGAAGTATTAAAGCTTTTTTTAAATTTGGAGTTGATTGTGTAGCCAGGATGTAAGAATTTATCTAACCACGATTGTGTTACTCTTTAAATGTCTGAAATTTGAAAATTACTGTTCACGCATTTAAGAAGGCTGAAAAACACAAGTAATTTACTCAAATATCCATCGGCAGTTAACTGTCGAATTTATTTAGAACCGACTGCAGTTAACTACCGAGGAAACCTCGGTAGTTAACTGCCGAGGAAGTAAGACCCTTCTCTTTTCTTCTTCTTCCACTTCAACCCTTTTTTTTGTTTTTTTTTCTTTCACAACCACAAACTTCACTTTTCTTTTTCTTCCAAATCAAACACTGTGCTACACTTTGCAAAAGGTAACAGAAGAAGAACAACAAAGTCCACCTCCAAACACAAATTAAAGATTATAAATTCTATTAAATTCATTGAAACAAATAAATTGGAAAATGAGTTGAAGAAAACTGTTCAGTTGCGAATTCCTCAGGTGTGATGACGTATTTTGTGTTTCCGTGTTTTGGCATCACAAACCTGTTAAGAAAATTGACACAAGTTTTTTGTTTTTGCCATAGCCATGAGTTAGGTGTGATGACGGAGGATTTTTCCGTCGTAGTCCAAACCAGAGGTGGAACCACAAGGGACCACCGTCGAAGATGACTGCAGCGGCGGACATTAGAGCTGCGGAGGTGAAGCCCCATCTCTCTGCAATGCTCGTTTTATGCGAATCGTTATAGGAAGTTTGCAGGTTTTCAAATGATTTCCACGACACTTAAGTGCCGATGAGTAAAATTGAATTTCGGCAGTTAACTGTCGCCGGTTAATTTCCTCGACAGTTAACTACCGAGGGGCATTTGAGTAAATTACTCGTGTTTTTCAGCCTTCTTAAATGTGTGAACAACAATTTTCCTAAAATCTTGCTATTTTCTCAGTGGTGATGTTCTAAATTGGCTTGTAAAGGATGTCTACCTAACTACGCCCGATGAAGTATTCACGAGGCCTTGCTGGATTCTTAATAGATGTAGTTATGGTAGAACATGTCATTTAATAAATACTTGGGAGGATAATTAGCTACCTTTTCAACATGGTTACAACGTTTGAACCACAAAACCTCGTCCCACCTCATTTTGCATGAAAGTGGAACTTAGAATATTCAGATGATAAATGCATGTTTTCTACCTTTTGAAGTATTTAAGATTCTACAGTTACTCCTCTCAATTGAATGATATGGGGCCATCACAAAAGGTGATTTTATCTTAAAAGTGCCTATCATGCATCAAGCTATAAGATACTAGGAATAGTCTAAAAATGCCTCAAGGTTCTTCCCCGCAAACTCAATGTGTGGTGGTTTGGTCAAACCTTTGGAATCTTCACACTATTCCTAAACATGTTCACTTGACTTGATGAATTTTGAAAGATAATCTCCCAACAAAGAAGAATCCGACTCATTCATAAAGACATGCTTAAGGAGTCTAATTCACTTGACTTAGATCGAGTTTGGATGTGCTCACTACTTATGATTTTTTTATTAAATGACAATATAAAACTTAGCCAAGTTCACGATGACCACATCTTTGATTTCTTATAATAGTATTTTAATTGTTAGTCTTTTTATTAAAAAAAAAATGTTAGTCTTTTATTTTTGTCAATAAATGTTAGTCTTTTATAGTTTTAGTCAAAACAAAATTGTTAGTCATTTTTTTTTAATAAAAAAAGTGTTAGTCTTTTATTTTTGTTTGAAGGAGTGTTAGTCTTTTTATTATGAATTTAAAATTTGAAATAATAGCGAGTCTTTGAAAACGGCATAAAAACCCAAAATATTACACCTAACACTCATTTAAATATTACACCACAAATTTAGATTTATTTATCGCGTTTCTGAGCTTGTGTCTGTGGTATCCTCTGACTTCTCTGAATCGGATCGTCTCATCTCATCTCAATGGCATCGACTCAAGGTCAAGTCATTACATGCAAAGGTACTTTCTTCTTTCTTATTCGTTTATCAATTATCAATCAAACCCTAACTCTACAACGACGTCGTTTTGAAGCTGCGGTGGCCTGGGAACCCAACAAACCCTTAACAATCGAAGATGTTGAGGTCGCTCCTCCGCAAGCCAACGAAGTCCGTATCAAAATCCTCTTCACCGCTCTCTGTCACACCGATGCTTATACTTGGAGTGGCAAAGATCCTGAAGGCCTTTTCCCTTGCATTCTCGGTCACGAAGCTGCTGGGTGGGTATTCATTCCATTCTCCAATAATCTAATTCACTTCATTTACAATTCAATTCAACCTTTTATTTTCATTATTATTATTATTATTAGGATTGTGGAAAGTGTTGGAGAAGGTGTGACTGATGTGAAGCCAGGGGATCATGTGATTCCATGTTACCAAGCTGAATGTGGAGAATGTAAGTTTTGTAAATCGGGCAAGACCAATCTCTGTGGCAAGGTCCGTGCTGCTACTGGTGTCGGGGTTATGATGACTGATCGCAAGCCTCGGTTTTCTATCAAGGGAAAACCCATTTATCATTTTATGGGAACTTCTACTTTTAGTCAGTACACTGTTGTTCATGATGTCAGTGTTGCTAAGATTCATCCGGATGCTGCTTTGGACAAAGTTTGTCTTCTTGGATGTGGTGTTCCAACTGGTAAACTCTTGACCATTATCCTTTTATCTCTTAGTGTCTTATAGGAGAAATAACTGTTATTGTTTTTTGAGTTATATGTATAGCATTGTACCTTATCCTCTCTGCGCATAATTTGTCACTAATGAATTCATGATGTGTGTTTGGTTGGACAATGATTTACATGTACCCATGGAGATGTATATCATCACTACTGCTGAGTCATACACTTATCTGATTGGAGTTACAAATTTTGTTCCTGTTGCTGAACCATGATCATGCACTTTGTAATGTGATAGTTTATTGATTCATATAGCACATCATAAAAACGTTGCTTTGTAGACCTTTTGTTTTTTTTTCCCTTTCTTTCTTAATGCTATTGAAGTCTTCCCATGGTGTGGACTTAATGCTAATGTTGGACTTCTGTAAAAATATAAAATTTTTGAATGTTGGACTTTGGCTTCATGATCTGTATTGTTGAATAAAAATACTGGGGAGAGATTGGTCGGTTGAAATAAACAGTTTGCTTTTGATTTCCATATTAGTTATTATATTTCTTCCTCAATATGTTGTAATTATTTGTATCTTTCCTTGACCCAGTTCACTTGTTAGTATGAATTTATAATTACTAATTTTGTTTCTTTCACTTTTTAGGCCTCGGAGCCGTCTGGAACACTGCAAAAGTTGAGCCAGGGTCCATTGTTGCTATTTTCGGCCTTGGAACTGTTGGGCTTGCTGTAAGTTTTTAAAGTTACAATATCAGATGTTCATGTTTTTGCCTTTTTGTGTGCAACTGTATGATTCATAATTTATACTTGACAGGTTGCAGAGGGTGCAAAATCTGCTGGTGCATCACGGGTGATTGGCATAGATATTGATAGCAACAAGTTTGATACAGGTACATCTCAAGTTTGTTTACCTAATAACCTGGACAAAGTGTTTATAATGTTGTGAAGTGTTTTGTTGGCACCCTTTTCGATTCTTAGTTATGTTTAAAAATGCTTTTCCACATAATGACTATCACTCAGCATCTGACAGTCCTATATAAACGAAGATGATGATGACGGCAGTATGACATGGCTTTATCATGATCTTGATATCTATTTGTAGTAATTGATTTGTTCCCTTATTGTTTTTCTTTTCTCATACCTGCGACAGAGTGTAGACCTATAGTTATACAAAACTGTCTTACTATGAGCTATTTTATGTTTGTTGTTTTCTCAGTCTTGGTTCTTGTGGTGCCAGGGTGCGACAAAAGATTCTTCTTCACCTGATCTTGCTCACTTGTCTTTTACTATTTTACATTGCAGCCAAAAACTTTGGAGTCACTGAGTTCATTAATCCAAAAGACCATGAGAAACCAATTCAGCAGGTTATAGCTGATCTAACAGATGGAGGAGTCGATTATAGCTTTGAGTGCATTGGAAATGTCTCTGTGATGAGATCTGCATTGGAGTGCTGCCACAAGGTTAATGCTGCTGCCATTGTCATTTCATTTTTAAGTCAAATTTTTAAATATTCCACTGGTCACGGGTGGCTGTACATTATTAAAATATTCTTTGTTTTAAATTTCCAGGGATGGGGGACATCAGTTGTTGTGGGCGTTGCTGCATCAGGGCAGGAAATATCAACTCGCCCTTTCCAGTTGGTGACTGGGCGTGTATGGAAAGGAACGGCTTTTGGTGGCTTTAAGAGCAGGTCACAAGTGCCTTGGCTTGTTGAAAAGTACTTGAAGAAGGTAAAGGTTTTTCACGTGTCCAATGTATTAATATAATATTGTTGGTAAATGGTAACACAAGGATAATTAGTATACTTTCTGCTTTTGCAGGAAATCAAGGTTGACGAGTACATTACCCATAATTTGACTCTTGCGGAGATCAACGAGGCTTTTGATCTTATGCATGAAGGGAAATGTCTTCGTTGTGTGCTTGCATTGCATTGATGAGGTGATCTGGTCCAACATTGATACCTTGGGTTGCTGTTTCCTTCTTCTATGGCGGTTGCAGTTAAATAATCTGAGTGGCTGTAGTTTGTAAAAACAGATGGTATGGTTTATAATGTGAACGGTATTCCAATCTGATTTGAAGGTCTTTGCAATCTGTAAACATCTTTTTTTGAGTTATGGGTTATGACTATTTCTTCTATGTTAAAAAAAAATTATATTTCTTGTTTTCAGTAATTTTTTTTTTCTTTTTCAAAGACACGTAATTAGATTATTTTACAAACTTATAATTCGAATTTGCACCATACACACCATATAATAGATTTTCATATTACAGTATGCTGTGAGAGATGAAAGAAAATATAAATGGTACCATGAAGTTGCCTTTGAAACGAAAAGGGGCAAAACAAAGACATGAAGAATACAATTAAGATGGATCAAAATAGAACATAACGTCGATGAAGCGACGTGCACAATGTCGATGTCTTATATTTACCTGAAAATCTTACGGTGATTCCAATAGGCAACACTTAAAACAACGGCCTAGAGGATGTTTTTTACAGGGTTGGTTAGTGATTTAGTGATAGATATCACGCATGGAATAGATACTAAGGTATTCCAATTCATGCTAGACATGAATTTTCCCCGAAAAATTAATAAACTTGCTTGCGATGAGATGCATTGATGGACTCTGGTACTCAAAAGATTTTAAATAGCCATATTCTAGAGGCATTTACTTATATAGAGCCATGAAATTCTACTTCAGTCTTATTTTGTTTGTAGATCAGTTCAAATCAAGGTCGTATAGAACATTTTGGTGTTTTTTTTTTTTTTTTTTTTTTTTTTATAAAGTAGAAGTGATGCAGAGAGCACCACCCAATTATTAAAAAAAGAAAGGAGCACAAAAAAGAAAAGAAAAGGAAAGACTAGACCAAAGCCTTTTCAAAAGGTAGTAAATCTATAGTTAAGAAGACCTAATATGTTTTTTTTACAAAATCTCTTATGATCTCATCTGGGATACGATCCCACCAAGCGAACCATCCCACCAAGCGAAAGTGGATAAAGAAAGCTCTATGGTAGCTAGGATATCAGCACATGAGTTACCTTTTCTATAAATGAGTTGCAATTAGGTGCATGTTCTTAATCAAATTCAAACAGTTAAGCCATGTGTTTGTAATCTGTCAGGGGACGAGGGTAGCCTTGTTGAAATAAAGCGTTTCTGCATAAAGAGCCGATTCTACACCTAGAAACTATGAAAAACAATCAAGTACCATTCACGTCTCTAAAGATTCCTCCTGAAGCGGCATTAACATTAGATGCGGCACCATCTGTATTCACTTTTATCCAATTCGAAATGGGGGGACACCAGATGACCTCTCTAATTACAGGAGCTTTAGGTGGGTGAATATCCACCCTAAAAGCTTTAAGAATTCTGAATTCATTCATCTTCACAACACCAGTACATCTAGTTTTGTTTTCAGACAAAAAAAACATCGGAGCTAGTCATGTTCACAGCCACTCTCCAATTGATATATTGAAAAGATTAATAATGTAAGATTTAATGATCACTTTACATTGGGGGGTCCAATTTAGTGTCACAAAGTTTCCAAATATCTTCAATATTGGTGAATTGAAGAGTCTTGTTCAAGATAGTAACTAGCCAGGACCACTGTTTGGATGCAAAGGAGCATTGAGAAAAAAGGTGAAAGGTGGATTCTACATAGAACAGCAGTTGCTACACATTAGGTGGTTTTGTTTCATTGTTTTGCATGTGTGTTGTACAATCTGTACCATCTGTTACATTGCATGTTTGTGGGATATACATATACTTACACTAATAGTCACTGCATCCTTTCTCATACTATATCACAATAGGAGAACTGTTTGCTATATGCTATATAGACTAATTCTCACACCCCAATGCATGCCGATGATTTTACCTTGCAATATCAATTTGACAAATTATAAAAGAAACCATAGTCTTATGAAAATTTTAAAAATACCATCTGGTATTGTCATCAAAATCCAAAAATAAGAGAGATGAGAAAAATGAATGATATGTATGCATGCGAGAGTGAGAATTGTTTGTTTGTTATACAGTATAACAGACAATTACACAAGTCAATTACAAAATATTGAACACCTAAACCCAAAAACATATTATCTCAATAAAATACAGGAACCTATCTCAATATTATACAGTCAACTTTCCTATCAACATGATACAAAATTCTGAGCTCTTATACTTTCTCACTGTTGGTCATTCCAATCCATTGGAGAAGGGTTCGGTTTGCCAACGAAATTATGAAACATATTTTCCTCAGTGTCGACAGTCAGTCATGTCTACCAGATAAACACTCTTTTGTTCCTATAATAACGCCACAAACAGAGGGAGGAGGACTACAATTTGCCGCTCTCAAAGCTTGATAAGCAAGAGTCTGATAAAGCAGTAAAAAGCTGTGTATCTACAAATAGCTGCAAAGCCAATAATTCATGAGCTTAGATGGCAACTATCTATAACAACCATTTAAATCTTATGTAAAGTGCCTATGAGTTGTTACCTTAATGAATGGTTGGTCCGTAAGAGGAAAGGAGTCAATGAAGCTATCTTTAAGAAGTAAAGAAACCTGAGCAAAAAATATTGAGAATGAGCTGGGAAAACGTGATCAAACTAAATATTCTTATTTATTCCAGAAATAAAAATAATAGCAATAACTTCGTTATGTTACCCTGTCGTTATTTGATTGTACACTAGTTATCGTATGCGATTTCAAATCCGAACAAAGCGAGTCCAAATAGTACCACATGATATTCAAAAACTGAGTTGCAGCTTCAGCCTGCAACAGGTACAAATTAGCAGTTGTCACTGGTGGGAGAATCATCAGAGGCTAGAAGCTGAAAAACTGCTGATTTTTTTTAAATTTTTTTTATATTGATACAATAAATATTTCTCTAAATTTCAGAAAGAGAAGAACTCCATAATGGGAACTAAAAAAACCTGGACTTCGTTGCACCTATGTACAGGATGCTTGCTAGCAATTGAACTTTCACTTGAAAGTCTGGCATGAATTGGACTCAACTGAGAAACAAGCTCTCTTTGCTTTGGAAGTCTAGGCAAATGACACATTTTAACCTGCAAAAAGAAAAAAAGTAGAAAATGAAAAACATGCGAGAAGAAAACCACATGGTACAGCATAGCTATCCTCTATTAGAGAACACACTCAATAACGGGATCCAAAAACCTAGATACAATACAAGCCTAAATTTTGGCATTTGTGTATCAATTCTTGCGTCCCAAGCCTTAAAAAACATGAAAACGTATAAGCTCCAATTTGGAGCATCAGCCAAACACACGGTTGTTGAGGTATCCACCGTGATTCCAAATGAGAGTACTTAGCATAAGGTAAGTGTAGCATGCTTGCATAAGACTATCTATTCTTTTAGCGGATCATGCTATCTTTGAAATGTCATTACAAACCTGATTTTTCATTACATCAACTTGAACAAGATTAGCAGTTTTCATATACAGATCATCTGGTTTATGTTGTATGCCAACCTGCAAGAACAATGGATAATTGAATAAACAAACAATAATAAAATTCTTAGAAACAGGGAATAAATGGTAAAAAATTGCACTTTGAAGTTTATACTCCATGTATCAGAATTTAACACAAAATTTATTATACAGACGGCCTTTCACTAATCAACCCTTGTTTCTTTGTCTCTCCCCCCTCCCATTTTCGGCTCATTTCTTTCTTTCAAATTTTCTGAAAAATCAGTAGAAAGAGCAGGGTGTCCAACAATTTTGTTCATTGTTTTTATGAATATTTCCCGATACTTATTAGATACATATTTGATAGGTCTTACCAACGAAAGAAACATTGACATCTACATATTGTACATCTTCGATACGTCTTACTAACTAAAGACACAAATTTGTATGTTTTTTTTGTTAACACGTCTTGTCTTTTGAAAAATTCTCGTATCCATGCGTCCGTGTTGTATCCTATCATACTAATATTATGTATCTGGGATTCTTATTGAAACTTGCATCCGTAAAAGAAATTAATACATTAATCTTAAAAAAATGATAAATGCTAGTCACACACAATTTCATGTGGGCTCTACTTGAATTTCACCTGAATATTACACAAAGCAATGATAAATACTCCTACTTAAGTTATTGCACACAACAAATATCACATGAAACAGCATATTTTATAGAACAACAAAAGGAACTCACAATATATGGAACAGGGGCGTCAAGAAAATCAATCATTTTTGCAGGCAAAACCTGAAAAGCATATGGCCAATATATTGTTATACTTAGTGAAGTCCCAAGAAAAATCTGAAACCAGAGGTTGTTGAATTGACAGACTCACTGGGAGCAGTAAACTCTGCCACTGAAATGGACGAATCAACGGTATAAGAGAAAGCACTACTGCAGATAGAACACCCTGCATTGTGTCAAACATTGCCAAAATGAAAGGCTCCCTAAAGCAATCCAAACTAATCCACATCATCAACAAATAATGACCATTGATTAGTATACAATTGTTTGAAACTTACCAAATTTGGGCACACTATTACAACTTGTTTTTCCAATAAAACTCCTGTAACCAATGCCAGCAACTGCCAGTAACATGTATAAAAAAATTGAACCGATCAAGACGGTAGCAAAATATTTGCAGCTAATACAGCAAATTTTCAGTGACAGATTATCACTGTTGAAATTCAATTAGAATACGTGCTTACACTATCAAGGGACAGAACTCGACAAGTAGTTGATGTTGTCCATACTGATAATGCAAAGGCTTCCTCAGCAGCTGCCAACTTCGGATTGACCTTTTTACCAAGTAGAGTTGTAAAGAAAGCACATATTTATGGATAATAATTGTGTTAAAAAAGACTTAAGAATTACCTCAGCTGGTTCAGAACAATCTAAAAAGTTTTCCTTGAAGCCAAGAGAATCAACTGAATGTCGTATATATTGAATAGCTTGTAAATGTTCAAGAGGGTGGAAGACAAATTCACTTCCTCGAGGTGGAATAGTTTGAGCATGATATCTGCACACTATCTGTAGTAAATCATTCTTATGCTCCTATCAAAGCCATTCACACCAAAGAAAACATGTTAAATGCCAATCAAGAATCACGTAAATCTAATCAGCGCAAGACGAAATGGAAAACTATTTTGCACTAACCATAGCCCATTCCATTAACAAATCATCTCCGTAATCTATTTCGTTGTTTGGAAAAGGATGATCCTCATCTTCCGACACAATGCTTCGAGCTGGACTGCCAATGAAAACAATATGATATTGAAATTGAACATCAAATCTCATACAAGGAACCACTAGTGAAGAAGATGGATGAATGAACTATAACACATCAGGAAAAGTTGTGCACCATAAGGAGGCCATAAATACAAGGAAGCAAACTATTACCAGAAACATATCTCAGCAGCACAATAAAATTAAAACCTAGAATAATATGATTATAGATCGACCACCTGAAAAGTGACGCAGAACTTCCAAGGCGTTCTAAGGCACGACCCCGTGCAGGTACAGGTGTTCCAACACAGGGAGAAACTTGGCCACCTTCACAATTTCCATGCATTCTTTCCATAGAATTATGAGTTTTCGGTCCTTCGAAATCACATGTATCATGATCTTGTACATTATTCTTGCCATCCTTCTCTATATCCCTAAACTGAGAAAAATCTGAAGCATCACTGGCAGTCACACTTACAGGGGATTGACAGCGAGAATCCCATATTTTGGGTGATAACTGTAGGATTTCATCATCAGATATAATGCCAGCAGCAGCAGCGGTAATGGCTGCAGCACCATCAAGAGGTATTGCACAAGCCATCCAGTCACTAAATGACTCCCTGTCCGGTGAGAGTGAGTTAGTATATGAACTCAATTGATCATCTAGTTTTGGTGTCGATGGAATGCAACCAGAAAGAGACTCCCTGTCCGGTGAGTTAGTATATGAACTCAATTGATCATCTAGTTTTGGTGTCGATGGAATGCAACCAGAATGAGACTCCCTGTCCGGTGAGTTAGTATATGAACTCAATTGATCATCTAGTTTTGGTGTCGATGGAATGCAACCAGAAAGAGTAATCTCATTTACAAACTGAGTAATCCGGTTCAGGCGCTCCTGTGCAATGAGGCTGCATCCAAGTGAGACATAATTAATTCTATTGGATCTAGGGAAAACAAAAGAACAATAAGTACGTCGCCGAGTCAATGAAAGGAACTAACCTGTTTAACATTTCAAAGTGTAACTCAAAGAAAGGAACTTTCGTCAGAAGACAGTAACAGCGAGGTGCAGAAACCAGAAAGCGGCTGCATAGCACAGAGGGAATAGAAATAGGAGATGATCTGCCTAATATACCAGGGGGCCTCTGAACAATTTCAGGAACATGTAAGCAAACTCCATAAAGTGGTGTATTGTCTGCTGCCTGATCAAGGTGCACATAATATGTTTCAGCAATCACCGGTATTTATTTTGAACTGTTTGTGTTTAATTGCTAACCATTTCAAGTTAAAAATTAAAGTTGATAGAAGATGCCAACAAAAAAATTACCTTGAGTGTAAAGACAAATGATAGATCATCTCTGCCTAAATGCTCCTGTGGAGAATAAACAAAAAGGAAAATATTATCTTTGGTCACAACTTTCAAAGGTGCTGAGCGACATAGCACTCGGGGAATGTTAATTATAAGATAAGAATTTGAGTGACTAATTAGACATTTAAACAAAAATGAAAATCAAGAAATGTAGAGCTTCTGAAAATTTCTCTACATATGCATGCCTTAGTAAGACATGGTATTAGGTTATGCATGTATAGTACGAATTCACCATCTAAAATGTTGTATTTGACAAAAGATGATAGATTGCTTTAACTAGCCCGTAGAAATTTTTTTTGCCTTTCCAAATGAGAGTAAACTGTTTACCTGTCCGTAGACAATTTCGTTTAGTTCACTTAGAGATGGAGTCCTCTCCAACAACCATGCCTGTAAATCAATATTTTAACAAATGAAAAAATTTGTGGAAAAACAGCAGCAGCAAGATTGATAAACAAAATGCCAAATTCTACCAAAAAAATAAAATATATCAAAATTAGTTTTTAATTTTAAGAAATCATTAAAATCAAAGCTGCGCAGAATAGTATCAGACTCCTGATAAAACCTATGAATGCAAGTCAGTATAACTAGCAGAAGATTTCTCTATATTCCCTAGAACTCTATTTGTTATGTTCATATGCTGTAAACTAACAAGTGAGAGTGCCGGTTTTGTATCTTCAAAAGAAAAAAGAGGTAAACTAAATCTTTTTAAAGATAGTATTTAGCAAAGAGAAACAGGACATATCTGATCAAGTATATTAACTGTCAAACAGACCTTAACACCTTCAGGAAAGCAAAAGGAGGCTAAATCCTTCATACGCACTGTGAACCTCCTTGCAGGAGGATATTTGAACAATATCTGCAAGTTTACAAAAATGTTTCAGCTATAAGGAAGCTATTAATCCATAACAATGCACTAATGGGACATCTGAAAAAGCTTATTTGAGTTTAAACTCTGCATAAGCTTATTTTGAGTTTATCTGATGACATACCTGAAAAATAGCTTATAACACGCCTATAGGTTGTTTTCAACAGATTCTAATAACCTCTTTAAGATATTTGTATGCAGACTTAAATAATCACTATTAACGATCAAAATATGAATGCAATATTCCAAATATCTTTGTAAATGTGGTGAAATTGATCAATTTAAAATGCCTATAACACTCGGTATTTTTGCAGGGCTCTAGAAATCAACCTTCAAGATTTTTCAACAGAGAATCACAACTCATTTTACTTGAGCTCTTCCATATCTATTTTGCGCAGAGACTGGAAAACTAGTTCTTAGGCTTCGTTTACTTTGTGAAAACATTTTTTTTTTTTTTCATTTTCTAAAATATGTGTTCATTTTAACTAGCTTATAGGAAGATGTGAGACTCTTAAAATGAACCATTGTGATTGAGAGAAGATGAAATGCTAGTTATAGATGATGCATTTTTGACAATAATGAAAATAGTCTTTTGGCATTTTAATTGTTTTAAAAAAATGTGCACACTTATTGTTCACTTCAAGAGTCTAGTATCTCTTTGTTAGCAAGTAAAATTAGCTCAAATTTTCGGAAATAAAAATATAAAATGTTTTCACAAAATAAAGAGGGTCTTATATTCTTAGTTTGCTTCTATTTCTTATGCTTTGGAGGATATCTTATCCTCCTTTAGTTGTGCTTTCTTCCTTTTATCTCTAACAAAATTTCTTTTTCTCACAAATATGCATATTAAAGAGATTGATATCTAACAAACCTGAGGTTCCAAAATTGGTTCCGGCGGCCTTTGTTGCTGCATCATTTTGTAATTTAGTAATTCAGACATTTCCTTCTCTCTTTCCCATTTCTTCCTTCTTGCAAATGCCTGCTCCACTGACTCCAAATTAGCATCTGGATGCAGCCCCACTATCACAAAATGTTCAAAGAGCGAGGTTGGCTCCTTATAATTTAAACAATCCTACAATAACATTCAGTGACTTACTTCAACAGACTGATAAGTTCGTGTTTCTGACAAACACGTGTAAGGGACAGAAAGTCACCTCCTAAAAGCTACTGCAACAATGTTAATGCTATTGAGTCTACAAGAACGACGTTCCGAATAAATCTTAGCATTCACAATACACACATTACTCATCTACCAGCATGACATGGTTAGTTATATGGCTATTCAATATAAGAACAATCTGCGGAATCTAAAATCAAATCATCCAGCATGATATATTCTCTGAGACGAGACGTGAAATAACACGAGTAGTTGAAAATTGTTATGATTGATACTATTGTACTACAGTTGTACATCATAAAATATAAACTGATTCCATAATTCCACTACTAGTTACATTTCAACTAGGCGAGGAAAATTTTCAAAACCAAAACAGTTCATAAAGATTCTAAAAATTGAATACCATAGTTTTGGGATGAAGCTGATACCACTGACGTTTCTGGTTTGCCATGACCTCAGGATTGAAATTTGCGGGTAAACCTTCTTCCCTTGATTTTCCACCCCAACCCCATGCCTTCTGCACATGAACTTTTAACTTGTGAAAACTATTACTACGTTGAAATCCCTTAGTAACAATTTCACTTTTACTTCTCCTATGTGCAACACTAGGCCCTATTTGTGGCAAGCTTGACCCACCACCAGAGTACATACTATTCAATGCTTCCCCAGCAACCCTAAATGCTCCTTCTGATATCTGTTGTAGGACGACCCGCATCGGAGATGTAGGTCTTTCCTCATTTGGTTCTGCTTCTTCTTTTGCAGCATCCATGTTTTATTATATACACCTACCTCATGCTCATGCATTCAACCCTTTTGATCATTCAACTGAATTTTGATGTTGATTCTTGAATGAGAAGACCCCAGATGGAAATTATCACCAAAGGTCCTCTTTTTTCACATGTAACTGAAATCTCAATATGATTTAACGTCCTTGTGATTCTTGTGGTGGATTTCAAGTTTTTTTCTTTTCAAAATTTGAAACTTTTTCACCAGAATAATAATGGGTTGCAATGTGATTCTGAAATGAACAGAGAATAATGATGATGATGGTGGAATCACAGAAAACAATGTGAGGAATAAAAAAATAAAAAAATTGAAGTCTTTGAGAATGTTACTTGTAACGGAAACAAACGTTAGTAAATGCATGGAAATTCAAAAGACAGAAAAAAGAACAACATTGTTGTTTGGTGGGTATAACAAAAACAAAAACAGGACAAGAGGAACAAGGTGTACGTACGTACCTGTTTTGTTTTTTGTGGTTCCTATGGCTTAGTCTTTTTCGTTGACACAAGAGAGCGAGAGAGAAGGGAAGGAAGAAAAAGTGTTGCTAAATATAGAAATTGAAAAAGGAACCAACAAAATTAATAAAAGGGTTGATGATATAATAAGAATCTTATTGACAAAAAGAATTAGAATAAACTACCATTTTTATCTTCAACCAAAAAAGAATTAAGGGCATAGCCGGTTGCTAAAATCATCGTTTTTTATTGACTTAATTGCACTTTTGGACCCCTATCTTTTCAAAAGTTGCGGTTATAGACCCTTAACTAATTTAAATACAAAACAGCTCCCTATGTTTTGTTTCTTTAGCAGTTTTGGACCCCAAGACAAAAAATAAATAAAAAAATTGACACGTGACACCTCACTTAGGGTGCCACGTCAGCGTTGACCGAGTCAGCAATGGACTGGGGATCCAAAACTGCCAAAGAATCAAAACATAGAGGACTGTTTTATATTTAAATTAGTTAGGGGTCCAACAGTGCAATTAAGCCTTTTTTATTTGAACAAACTAAATTGTTAGAAACATTGTAATATCTAAAGGTCGAGTTTAAACTCAAAACTTTTAATTTATTTATGTTTAAAGGTGAAATTTTGATCATCGTGCTATTTGAAAGAAAGAAAAAAAAAATCTTCATTTGTATATTCTCTATTTATGAAAAATTTATATAAGTGAAAAATTAGTGAAATTCATTGATTCGCATGGTAACAAAAGTTTTCCCACGAGCTTAGTCAAATTCATTGATTCTCAATTTACTAAAGTTGCATTTGCATTGAGTGTCTTAGTGCATTGCTCTATTTGTTTCCTAGTTTGGCAAATTTATGAGGGACTCTTTAATAACTCTCCATCCAAACAAAGCCACATAATTAACTCATCTGTCTTTTTTTTGGTTACAATTAACTCATCTGTCCACTACCTTTTTTGTTTTAAGCGAAAATGAAGAGTAAACAAAGTAATCACGTAAAAGCTTTTTTTTTTTTTTTTTGGTACAAACGTAAGAGCTTTTTCTTCTCAAACAAATGGTGAGAAAACTCGACTTTCGAGTTTGGACAATATTTCTTTTTTCTTTCTCATATTGCAGCATCATTCTCAATTCAATTTTTTAACTCATTATTATTCTTTTTTTTTTTTTGTTACAATGTTGTATATTGTACAAAGTTTTGGTGGAAAACCTCTATTAGACACTGAATTTGAGTTCGAGTCTCAATCAAATTTTCTTCGTACATGATATTTCTTTTTATTTATGATAATGATAAATATATCAATACTTAAAAATATTTATTTAGTAGTTTTTAAAAAATAGATTTTTTTTTAAAAAGAGAGAAAATATAGATGTATCCAAACAAACCAAATTAGTTTTTTAAAAAGTGATATTTATTACAGTAAATAAACGTAAAATAGATTCTAATTTTTCGTAAAATCTCTCAATTATTTTATGTAAAAATCACTTTTATTTTAATCTATACCAAAAGAACCCTTATTCTCTCTTTCTTTCTCTTCTTTTCAACCCCTAGTCGTCACCACATTTCTTTTTATATCTACCAAAGAGGTCATTTCTAATCCAAAAACACTCATCCAAATTGTTTTTACTTATTTTGTAGTTAAACAAGTGATTTCCATATATTTTCAGTCTTCTTTCATTTGTTTATTATGGAGATACAGAGACATGAGTATTCCGAAAACTTGAATGCAGTCATATGTATTATGTCGGTTTATGCTATTAACATGATTGTTGTGAGTTTGTTCACATATTCATCTTTCTTGTTTTTAACGACTTTGAATTTATATTATATTGATGTATTCTATCGATTTGAATAAAAAAATATCGTTTATTTTGATTAAAAAATAGTGAAAAGACATATATGTGAGTGTCGCTCTTTCAGCTAGTAAAGGGATAATGAGATTGCATCTATAACAATATATACAGATGTAAAATGTTGGGCTAAATTTTTCATGATTTGAATTATACCCTAAAAATTAAAAATTGTGCCTAAAACAATGCTATATTGTTAGAGTTGTTGAAACAGATAAGAAATTATATTATATTTGTCGTATTATTGCTAAAAGATAAACATAGTTTACCACAATTTGATAGTCACAAAATACATACATATAATTTTAATCAACGCCAAAATTTTATAAAAAAAAAATGTTCCTCATAAAAACACACGTTTGTGCAGTATAAACAGTGGACAGGCAGACACGTAGTGTTCGTCTGAACGCTAGTTTTTCATAATTTTTTTAAATAAGTTTTTAAAAAATACTACCTTTCTTGTTACATAAGATAAAAAATACTACATTTTTTTTTTCATTCCATAAGATAAAAAAGGAAAAAAAATGATTAAATGTATTTTTTGAGGGGGATTAAATATAATTTTAGTATCTATAGATTTTTTATATTTTATTTTTAGTCTATGTAAAAATGCTCTTCAACTTTTAGTTCATACAAAATTATGTATCGGTCTCTATTTTACTTGACTTAAATTTTGTAATACTTTTTGAAGGTGAGAAAAAACAAGAAGGGGTGTGAATTGTGTTGTTTTTTTTTTATTTTTTTTTTCTAAGTGTTTGCGAAATGCTCAGAGTCTGGCACAAAGTCTGGTTGCAGCGGAAATATCAAACACAAAGATAAAAGGTGGGAGAGAGAAAGAGCAGACACAAAACAGTCTATACTAGTTCCTCCCACAAAACAAAAATAGTCTAGTGCCCTTGCACTTCCAAGGGATTTCACTATAATCTCACTAGATTGCAATTGCTCAATGACACTTCCACGAGACTTCTAATTCTAAATGCTCAAACACACAAATAAGAGACTTCCAATACTCAATCACACCTGAAGGAGACTTCCAACGAGACTTCTAATTCTGAATTTCTTATGATTCAGAATTTTTAATTAAGCTTAGCTACACAAAAAAATTCCATTTTAATTTTACCGGGTGAGCCAATTTTAAATAGAGAGCCGAGCCTCCTATTTTATAGGAACGGCCCTGCGGCGGATATGTGAATTTTTTCAAATATAAGATACGATATCGCTAAGATACGGTAACAAAAATTTTAAACTAATACTTATATGTATGTAAAATACTTAAAGAAAATAAACATTGAGTACTCTTCGTTATTATTTTATTATAAAAGTCACAATTTTTATAAAATAATACATGTGATCAAAATAAAATAAAATTTTCTTATAAACCATATTATACTTTTATATGTTGGTGGGTATCGAGAGAAACATTGTTAAAAGAAGTCAACACAAATTTTATCTAATGTTGATTAACCGAATCACCTCTGTCGTTAGCTTAATCCACAAGAAATATAATTTTAAGTGGTTCATCGAGAAACAATTATAGTGATGCATATCTAAAATTGAATCATATACATCTTTAGTGAATGTTTACAACATTGTCTCACTTTTTTACCCTTCATCTTTTTTCTAAGATACATATCTCTGAAGTATCTTATAAGTATCTTTGTGCATATGTAAAGTATCATATAAGTATCCAATTTGGTCATTCTACAACCTTGGAAATATGATTATAATTAGTGCATGCGACCACCGCAATCCATAATGTCTTAATTTTAATTCATTGTTCATGGAGAAACACACCATTTCATAAGAGTAATTATAAACGTTGACACAATGTCACTGGAAATATGTATTCGTAATTATTGTGGATAGGTGAGTAATACTATGCCATTTGACCATCGCAACTTCGGAAATATAATTGCGTAAAAAAAAGCTATAGAAATATAGTTATAATCAATCTAGTCAACCATCTCAATCCTTAATACCTTGATTTTAATGCACATTCTATGAAGTAATGCACCGTTTTATTTTGACGGTTTTCGAAATAATACACCGATTCATAAGAATAGTTATTAACGTTGACCCGTCGTCATTGATAATCGGTATTAATATTTATTACGGCTAGGTGAGTAATTCTATACCATTTGACCGTTGCACAATTTTAAAATATAATCATACTAAATGCGGTCAACCATCACAGTCCTCAATACCTCGATTCTAATGCATAGGTGGCCTATAAAGAAGCACAACATTTCATATCAACGATTCACAAAGTATCAACCGATTTACGAAGTAACACATCGTTTCATAAGAGCAATCGCGTTGTCATTGGTTCGTGGCTAGCTAGGTAAGTGTATTCACTTCCCATTTTCATTCATATTTTTCTTCTCTATTTTATTTTTAATGTACCCTAATTAAATTTGTTTCCCATTTTACTTTTAAAAATGCACCATCATCTATCTATATTTTTTTTCTCTCTCTATATATATATATATATATATTTGATTGCAAAAATATGATTTGAACAAGTCCCTCTCTCTCTCCCCAAACGGTAAAGTGAGTCTTCAAAACTTCCCACTCACTCACAACACACGCCACTCTGTTTTCTTCCTTCAAATAAATTTCCGTTACTAAATTCCGCATTTTTCTCCGTTAAAGCGGTTACTATTTTTCATAATCATTTCACATTTTTTTTTTTGAATTTTCTCACATTCATTACTAATTTGCGCTTCAAAGAACAATAATTTTTTCAAACCCACTACGAGGTTACTCTAAAAATTTCATCTTTTTTAAGGTTTCTGAGAATTTCAACAGTATTTTGTTTTGTTTTGTATCAGTATGAAAACCATGCCAATTGTGTTAGACACAACCTCCGAAGAAGAAACCAGCATTGATTCTGATTGGGTGAAGCAGTTTTTGGAAATGTCTGATGAGGAATTAAGCGAGGTTGTCGTGTTAGGTGTTGATGATGATGATGATTGTGTGGTTTTAGATGGTGACCCTGAAAGCCAAGTGAAATGTGTTGATGATTCTTCAACTGGGTCAGGGTCTGATGAGGAGATTCTTGTAGTTGGTGAAAAGGGTCAGGTAAATTTTTCAACTTCATTCTGTTACTGTTTTTGGAAATTAGGTTTTTTTAGTTGTTTTAGAAGATTAAAGTTTTTGTTTTTATTAAAAAATTGTTTGTAGGAAGTAAAAGGGTTGAATTTATGTATTTGGAAGTAAAATTGTTGCTAATTAAGTAATTTTTCTGTATTTGGAAGAAAATGTAGTCTGAGAGGATCCTTAAAATCAAATGTGGTCTCAATAGTTTTTTATGATTCAAATTATTTGATTTTTAATGAATTTACATAACTTTTTGGAAGTGTGTTTGAGGGTGTAATACTTATGAAATAATGAATTACTGACTTAGTGCTTCATATTGTAGATTATGGTCAATTAAGATAATGCCAAAATGGTTCTTGAAATTGAAAATTCTCAATTACATTAGTCCGTTTAGTTGGTCAATTTAGTCCCTATAGTTGTTTCGGAATGACTGATGTGATTGATGATTTTCAATTTCAGGGATCATCTTGAAATTTTGTAAATTTCAGGGATGACCTTCAAAATTTTAGGTACTAACTTGGTGATTTATGCAGATTTTAGGATTTGTTTTCGTTAGAGCATTACTATTTGCTATTTGCACTTTTTTTGAAATAAATTCTTCCCTTGATTTTCTTGGGATTTATTTACACTGTACTATGATTTTCATACTATTTTTGCTTATGACTTAAGATGTATTATCAGTAGCATATAGCTGTGGAGGTTCATTTTGTTTTTGACTTGCAGATTGCATGCAGAGACTATCCTCATTCTCGGCATCTTTGTGGCAAATTTCCTTATCTTTCAACCCCTCATGAGAGACACTGTGGCCAGGTAAAAAGATCATTGATTAAAACTATGTCATAATTTAGCATTATGCAGTACCTTGTTTACTTGTATAATTATTATTCTCTTATGTTATTTCATAGTAATGTATGCTTTTTCTAACTTCAATTTATAATTTCGATGATACACAGTGCCACTGTTATGTGTGTGACTCTCCAGCACCATGTCTGAAGTGGGGTGATGGCCTTTCAACTACAGATCATTGTCATGCAACTGATAAGTCTGAGATATGGAAGACTCTGAGACAAGATTCCTTGTCAGCTTCAAACAACAGTGATACTTCAAGTAATGTTGTGAATTCTCAGCCTAACCATATGTTGCCGCTTGAAACCGCACGGTTGTCTCCAAATTCTGTGTTAGTGAATCGGACATCAAGGTCAAGTGCATTGCTTCCGCTCTCAGCAAATCTCATACCTCAAAATCAGGCTAATTGGAATGCATGCTCCTCACTAAGTTCTAGATTACAGAATCAGGTCTCAAGGTCAGCCGAAACACATCCACTGTCAGTAAATCTCATGCCTCAAAATCAGGCCACTCGGCAGATTACAATGAATGCATGCTCTTCACCAGGTTCCGGACTACAGAACCAAGCCTCTAGGTCAACTGCAACACATCATCCACTCTCAGTAAATCTCATGCCTCACAATCAGGTTTCTCGGCAGATTACAATGAATGCATGCTATTCACTAGGTTCTGGACTACAGAACCAAGCCTCAATGTCCACTGCAACACACCCACTCTCAGTAAATCTCATGCCTCAAAATCAGGTTTCTCGGCAGATTGCAATGAATGCATGCTATTCACTAGGTTCTGGACTACAGAACCAAGCCTCAAGGTCAACTGCAACAAATCCTCTCTCTGTAAATCTCATGCCTCAAAATCAGGTTTCTCGGCAGATTACAATGAATGCATGCTCTTCACTAGTTTCTGGACTACAGAACCAAGCCTCAAGGTCAACTGCAACACATCCAAACTCAGTAAATCTCATACCTCAAAATCAGGCGTCTCAGCCGATTACAATCAATGCAATGTCCTTACAAAATTACAGATTACAGAATCAGATATCCAGGCCAAATAATGCCCCTGGGTGCTCCACAGCTTCCAACTTTACAATCCCGAATGGTGCAAACAATGGTATATGTCAAGAATCCGGACCTACGTTGGCGAGAAACAGATATCCTTCTAATACCGCTGCAAGAATACCTCTAGGTGTACGAAACCATGCCATCCAAAAGAAGCGAGGACATGGAGTTGGTACTGGGAACCCTGTGACAATGAACCACGTTACTGCTCCTGGTGCACCTGGTTTCAGCAATCACATCAATACGCAATACAGTGATAGATCTAATGCTGCTGCGACAGGGTTTTCAAATAGTAGAAATGGTTATGGACAAGATGGCGTTCGGATTACCAATGCAATTAATCCACTGCTCACACAACCAAGCCACAGTCCAGCATATGAAACTCGACCAAGTTATCAATCAAATAGTGTCCAGAATCTTTATGGATACAATAATTTTCAGGGTGATGAATCTCTTTCGAGTTATGTGGCTCGCCTGAACACAAATCGGTACTTAAACGAGCACCAAATTGGAAGTCAAAATGAAAATATCATCAATAGTGGAGCTACAGTGCAAGATGCTTTCCAACAGAAACCTCATGGTGAGATTCAAAATGAAGGTTTGCTAGCTAGAGACTCAAGTTGGGCCGAGAATACTAATCAAAACATTTCTTATGTTCAAAACTTAGCATCTCAGAACATATCCCAAAATGAAAATGAGTCTAGTACTCCATTTAATGGAAATACTCGACTCTCATTGGATGATATCAAGCACTTTCTTTTTGATTCCAGTTAATGTAAACGTTGCTTTAACATCTGAATAGAAAATACCATCACACCTGATTTCAGCACAAATGGCTAACTATCAGTGATTTTTTTCTTTTTGAGGAAAAGACCAAGGGTTATAATTGAATAGAAAACCTTTAGTTGAAATTGTTTAAATTTTAATCTTTTTATTTTTTTAAATAGTATCAATTTGTCAATTTTATCTTGACTTTCTTAGCTATTAGAAATGACATGTGGCACCTGCATCATCAATGTCATAATCAATGGGTAAAGGATAACCTATAATGAAATCAGTTTCCTAAAAAAACATAATGAAATCATTATCATTATGATTAAGAAAATTCTAGAGATTACAAAATTATATAACTATAACTATATATCTTAACATATGAATATAACTCAACATCCATTATTTTTTTTATTCTCAAATGATTTGTTTGTGAGTTTGGAGGAAAAGTGAGGGAAGAACTTTGAGAAAAAGGAAGAATCAAGTAGAAAAAATAGATGACTTTGAGAACGGAGGGTTTTAGAGAGTTCATTTTTTTTTTCATAATACAAAATCCTCATAAAACATTGTATTTTTTATTTTTAGGAAAGGACGCTTGTAACATTTCATTCCTAATCAATTGTTTGATACATTTTTGTACATCAATTAAAGTATTAAAGTGAGCTATGGATGTGGCTACCTTTGCTAAGGTATGAACAACCTCATTGACTTCTCCAAGACTAAACTCAACAAGAGAGTTTTCAAAATAAAAATTACACTAACGTTTACATTACGACAAAATAGAACCAGACTCACTTATGTCATCACTTCATTTGTTAAAATGAGCAGCAACTTTTTTGGAATCAAATGCAAAATCAACGTTGTCTAACTGTAGGTCATGAACCCACTACTGAGCATGAAAGAGACCCAATGCTTACCTCACATCCGCAATACAACGAGGAAATAACCATAAAGTTTTGGTCAGGACAAAATTACCTTCATCATCCCGAACACACATCCCGAACACACATCCGCAAAAACAACGGGAAGGATGCATCAATACTACATTTATACCTTCCTTTACATTGTTTTTGCCAATAAACACCGACCGACCCTCATCTCGTGTTTGAACTCACGGTTCCGAAGGTGTTGTCCGTCACTTATATGATTCAATTGGCCACATTACAATCTTCAAGTAAATGGACAACTCTATCCAAAATTTGCATACTAGTTTTTGTCGCATTCTACCACAACAAGTTTACTATCTATAGAAATTTTGAAAATTTTAACACCTTAAGGTTTTAATATGTATTTCGTCCTTACAATTAAGGGTCGTTTAGAAATTGATCCTCTAATCGCTAATCCTTAAAAATTGGCCCTCCCAACGCGCTTGCAGCCTGCCCTTTCTTCTTCTTCCTTCTTCTTCTCTCTCTCACTCTCAGAAACTTGCGTTAGCTTATGTTCCTGTTCTTTGATTTTCTTGTGTGCTTTCCTCCCAACAATCTAGACTAATCACCAACACGCCAGAATTAATGGTTTTGAAAATTTCATTGTATCAAAATTGATAATTTCATTCTATCAAAATTAATCGTATAGATATAATTTCATTCTATCTTGTGTGCTTTCCTCCCAACAATCTAGCTTATGTTCCTGTTCATGTTTTTTAATGGCTTCCTTTGAACTATAAACGTGAAGCTTCCCAAACAAAAACAATTATCGATAGCTTCAAAGGGCACATCATAGGACATAGATCTGAAGCCTTGAAATTTCAATTTCAATTTCAAGAGTACAGTGAAGATTTTATAATTCAGAAACATGCTATGGCGGTTGTTGCTGTCGCCGGCAATGGCGGATCTGGTGTTTGGTGTTTGTGGCGGTGGTGATTTTGCTATGAAGGTTGAGAAGAGAAGAGAATGTCGCAGAGGAAGAGAACAAAAGAGGAGGGTTACATGGGTATTTTCGTAATTACACGTTTGCCTGAAAGCTTCGCGGTATTTTCGTTTGTTCACATAAAATAAGCCAATCAGAACTGTTACGTCAATAATCAGATGACATGACAGTCATACTGAGTCAAGAGACGAAATTTTAAATAATTAAACATTGTAAGGTTAATTGCAAGATTAACGATTACATGGACAAATCTTTAAACGACTTCTGACGAAATACATATTAAAGTCAAATTTCTGACAACGTCGTCAAAAACTTGATAGACTAAAACATTCTCTGATTTTTAATTCAAAATAAGTGGAACTATACATCATCTTAAATTATTATAGTATAAAGATATAGTAGCCATAAGGATTGTGACTTTCAATATCTTTTCAAATAGGAATCTTTTTGTTTAAAAACAAAAGAAAACATTTAGGATTTTAGCAAGAAAAGTAAAGTTCAATATAAAAAAAAAAAGTTTTAGAGCTCATTGGTGAAAGAGTGGCCAAGGACGTGACTTTTTTTTTTTTTTCTTTTTTCAAGAAGGACTTGAGGTTTGCATATATCAGGATTAAATTCCAGGATTTCTTTCTCCATGATTTCCTCCTTTATTCTCGGACTTGCCAGTTTTTTCACATCTAGGGTTAGGGCTTGGCGTAACGGGTTTGACCAAAACAGGCCCAATCCAACACTAAGTCTAAACCGTTACCTCAATACATAGATAGCACAAATCCTAGGAAATAAACCTAGTTAGTGATCACGGCAGTTTAAAAACAGTTTCTGTATCATGTCGGACGTAAAATTACGCAAGGTTTACGTGGTTGTTGATGATGATCATGAGGATGATTGTGTGATTCTAGATGTTGCATGGAAAAAACCTAAACCACGTGGAGTTGATGATGATTGTGTTGTTCTAACTGCTAAACCAAAAAAGCAAGTTAAAGGTGCCAATGATTCTCCAACTGAGTCTGATGTTGACTTGCTTGTACTTGGCGACAAGGGAAAGGTATTTTTTCATACTACTACTATTGTTGTCAATCATCCTCTTTTTTTTTTGCTTTCTAAAATAAGATTGTTTCTGAGATGAAGGGCTGAAATGGTTAATATTGTCATTTTAGAGGTTAAATATTTATCGGGGGTGATTGAATTTTGTCATTGTTGGAACGGGATTCAAATTTGCAATCCGAAAACAGAGATATTTGATCATCATGGAAACAATGGTATTCCGATCGTCTTCTTGAAATGCAGCCGGCTTAAAGAAAAACTTGATAAAAGGTTCAGAAATCACCAAAATCGCATTTTTTTTCTGCTGTTGCTGTCACATGACCTGTGACATGAATGAAATGGATATTTTTTTTTACCTATTATACCAAATATTTATTAATTATAATTGCTTAATAACTATATTCGAAACCTTTCCAATACCCCACTAAGCAATTATTCGTGAAACCTTCCCAATATATTTTTCTAGCATGCAATTTGTGTCATTTGAAATTGTTTTTTTTTTTTTTTCCTTTTTTCTACCAACATAAATCTATATGCAATATACTGTAAATTTGGCAGGTTATTCCAATCCTTGTTACCATTCCCCCGATTCACGATATGATATTGTCATATTGCCTCCGATCCTTGTTGCAATATCTTGTCTAGGATCTCGAATTTGTCTACCTTGTAATGATGGGTTTAGATGTATCACTACAAGAATTCTCCAAATTACTAACCAAATCAAAATTGCATTACTGAGGGATTTAGACCCTCAGTAATTACTGGCGGAATAAACCTTCAGTAAAATTAAAAAAAACCCTCAGTAACATTAGTGACGGAATAAACCCTCAATAATTCAAAAAACTACTTTACTGACCGATAAATCCGTCAATAATGTTAATGACCAATCTATGTTGGATTAGTGGCCGATTTTTTCAGCCAATAATGTTGAATGCATTATTGAGGGATTTTAATCCGCAGAGTAATGTTGTGACAAATTAAAAAAATCCGCCGGTACCCTTTTTTTAACAAAAAAAACACATAACCCTCACTCTTCTCTCACGCTGAGATTTGTTTCTTCGCTTGACCTTAGCAATTTTCTCTCGCCACCCATCACCACCGCGATGCAAACATCCTTCAATCTCAACGCCTCCTCACCTCATCTCTGTCTCCCATCCTCGACCTCACTCAAGACTTAATCAAGTTCAACACGACAACACTGTTGCACCAGAAATCCTTTGTCTCTTTCTTTCTTCACTCGTCGGTTACTATAATACTCAAATCCCACTCTTTTCAATTTCATTCTCTTCTTCACTACCGAGTTGACTCATTATTCTTCTCAACTCGTTCTCTCAACTCACTTTCTCCGCATTTTCTTCATTCGGTACTCTCTCTCTCTCTCTCTACAATTTTGCTTCTGATCCGTACGATTCACTGTAATTACTCTCGATTTTCGTTACTTGATTTTGTACTGAATCTGTTGATTTTTTGATGTGATTTGCGCTGTGATTGAATCGCTTTGATTTTTGAGTTGAAATTATTGTTAATCATGTTAATAATGCTTGATTACTGTTTCAATTTTTTGATTTTGATGAATTTTTGGTTAATTTTTGTGGAGTTTGAATCGAATGATTGTAATGTTAGGTTTTAGGATTGAAATGTTAGTGTATTTGTTCAACAAGATTCAGAGATCTTGCTGTTACTGTTGCTTTGATTTTGTACTGAATCTGTTGACTGAATCACTTTGATTTTTGAGTTGAACTTTGGTTAATCAATGCGATATCTGTGCCAATTTTTGATTTATTTTCTGAATTTTGAATCAAATTATTGTAATATTAGGATTTATGATTGAAATGTAAAGGTTTTTGTTCTTGAAGATTTTGATAGTTTACTGCAACACATGCTGAGATCTTGCTGCTAAGTTTTGTAATTGTATAGTACTGATTATATTAATTTTGTTAGAATTTTGTTAGGAGTTTTAGTTATGTTACTTAGTTGCTTTGATTTTGTACTGAATCTCTTAATTTTTGCTAATGTGATCAATTCACTTTGATTCTTGAGTTGAAATTATTGTTAATCATGTGTAATAATGCATGTAATTTTGCTTCATTATTTTTGTTTCTTGAGACTTGTGTGCAGTGATTTGAAGTGTGTCTGGTTTTAGTGTTGTGTTTGAAGTCGAAGTTCAATTCTAAGATTGGAATTGACTTTTGTTGCAATCATTGATTTTCTTGGAAGTTTCGATATATGTGTGTGTTTGTGGTATCTTAGATTTAGAACTACGAAATTAAAGCAATGGTAGTGTAATTGTGATTTGGTGAGATATGGAAAACCATGAGCGAGTATAGCATTTTTTGTTCTGTGGCTTGTAAAAGTTATTTTCATGACTGTTAATTTGTCTTTAAGTTCAAATTTTGACTTAAGAGTGTTGTATTTGAAGTGGAAGTTCAGTTCTAAGGTTGGAGTTGGCTTTTGCAGTAGTTGTTTTTCTTGGAAATTCAATATAAACGTGTGTCTGTGTTTGTGAGAACTTAAATATAAACGTGTGTCTGAGAACTTAAGAGTGTTGATCACACGTATTGCCAATGCCCTGAAAAGTCCTAGGAGTGTTGTTATCAAAACTGCTATTATAACATCTGCTGACATTTTCGGTGCATATAATGATCTTATAATAGATTCTTTGGATCCTCTGGTAAGTTAGAATTCGTCCTGTGTACTATTAAATTTGCAATAAATTGTCGTGACTAAACGTTTATCCCCAAGGAGTTATATCCCTATAAATAAATTGTCACTATTCTTTAACGTATTAATCCAAGCCATCATCACATTTTCACTTTTTTTTCCTAACCACAAGAAAGGCTTGTTGAGAAAGAAGAAGAAAAATCACAAAAGAAAGAGGGGAATCAACAATGGCTACACTTGTTGTTCAAGATTCAACTACTTCTGTTCAAGATGCTGAGCTTCTCCATAAGTCATTCGAAGGTATTAACCAATTAATTTTTATATGTACATATTGTTCTTAATTTTTATCCTTTGATTGTGTCTATAACTTGCATTTCCTTACGTAGAATAATTAAACATTTTTATTTTATATGATTGTTGAATAATAAAACTTGTGGTAGTAAATTTACACGTTCTTAATGGTGGATGCAGCTATTACAGCTTCTTCTCAAGTCTTCACAGGACAAACGCTTTGTATGTGAGGCAGCAAAAAAAGCCTTGATATCAATGACTACTTGTATTTCCCCTATTTCATTGCTGCCAAAATTGCAACCGTACCTTAAGCATAAGCACCCCCGTGTTCGTGCAAAGGCATCGATGTGCTTTTCTCGAAGTGTTCCACAACTGGTATGAGTACCTTTATGACTTTTGCTCATCTTGATGACTCTTCATATTGATGTCTTTTAGTTTTAATTTATTTCTAGAGTTTTGGTCAAAAAATGAAGCTGATATGGAGGAGTGACAAATTAGTTGTGGTTTTGGCATATGTCAGGATTATTATATATACAAGTGCAAAACATGTTAGTTTTTTTTTGTAATTTTTGCTGAAAAAATGTTATGGTTCTTTCTTTGGCAAAGACCAAAGTGAGTTTTATTAGTATAGAATAAAGATCAGTTCACTAGTATAAGATGTACACTTCAACATTAAGGACATAGACTCAAAATAGTTGTAGAAATGAAACTATGCAAGCAGTGAATATTTCAACAAGCCGTCATTCACGTAGACAAATATATTAGGTGTTGTCCATCATACCAAAGTTCTTCACCACTTGATTAATTGAAATAGTAGCTGCTGCAAAGTTCACATGTGATGTTGTTGATATGGGAGAAAAGGAAATGACTGAGAAGGGATCTGATGTCAATTCTAATGGTTATGCTCTTGTTATGGATAAAGCTAAGGGAAGAGTTTTCATGCAGTAAGATTCTTGTGATGTTTTGTTTTAGTTTTATTTTATCGTTTGAGACACTTTGGTGATTTTTTATTTACCTGTTATGCAGATTTGTTTAGAGATATGCTTTGAGGCAAGTACCACTCCTTGTTGTCACAGTTATTAAATATGTTTTGAGGCAAGTACCACTCCTTGTTGTCATAGGTATTAAATTGTAACACAAAATACCCTATCAGTTTTCATTTTTTTGATTTGGACAATTCAAGATATACTAAATGTTATTTGGAATTGGAATTTGTTAGTTTATGAACTGTCTGTGATGTATGAAACACACTTGCTGAGTAGCTTTGATTTTCAAATTGTTAGTTTTTGAAAATTACGATTTCTTTGTACACCTATGTTAGCCACACCAATATTGAATGTCCTGATCCCCTTTCCTGAAGCATTTCTTTCTATTATATAATAACTAGTGATTGATACCGAAATCCATATGATCATGAGATAACACCTCTTAAAACCGATTCATTTTTTAGTTTTATTACTGATTTGGTACTAATATTTCAATCTATAAATATGAATTCAATATTTAGTTTGACTTCTTTTATTTTCAATAAAATCATTTTCTTGTTCCTATTATCACAGCAGACGTCGACGATCAGATATACATTGCCGCAACCAAACAAACGCCCTTGCCTCCAGCTCCCATATGTGTGTAGTGATCATGATGAGTATCATAGATATCATATCCTTGTATGTGATCTCCTGACATCTTCATCGGCGAGACCTGTTTTCAATCGTGATGATTTCAACATACCAGAAGAGGACAGTTTTATGAGAAACATTAATAATTTTATGGATCATGTTTCTCGTAAGAAAATCCCCAAAATATAGGGAGAGGAGGAAACAGGAGTGAGAGATCATAAGGGAGATGAGGATCAAATTTTCCTAAACATTTTGATAATTAGTTTATCCTGTTAGTTTTTTTGGATTGTATGAATATTATTGAAATATTTATGATTTTGTACAAAAACTATTTATGATAATTAGTTTATTCTTTTAGTTTAATTAATTTGTGTCTTATTATGTTTAATTTTTTTCCTTTAATTTATTTGTGTTTAATTAATTTTATATCTTTAATTAAAATATAAAAGTGATGTAACAAAAAAAAAGGTGGAAAGTGCATTACTGGCGGAAAATTCTGTCACTAATGCAGATCTGGAAAATCATTACTGGCTGATAAATCCGTCAGTAATTTAAGGAGGAATCTGATGGTGCATTACTGAGGGATTATTCCGTCAGTAATTATTGACGGATTGTTCGGCCAGTAATTACTGAAGAATAATCCCTCAGTAATGCTTTGACAGAATTACCTCTTCATTACTGAGGGAAAATTCCGCCAGTAACATTACTGACGCCAGTATTACTGAGGGACAGCAATCCGCCAGTAATGTGTAGTACTGAGGGATTTTTTGCATTATTGAGGGTTTAATTCTGCCAATAAAATGCAAAATTCTTGTAGTGTATTTTTGGTGTTTACTGTGTGCCTTTCGACTTTAGTGTATGTGCTGTGCTGTGTTTTGTTTTCCTCTGTGGCCTCTATCTAACTGTTGTTTTCATGTAGGAGGCCTCGATATATTATATGCATTTTTAGTTGTATTCTCAAATAACAATATTTATGAGATGTTATGAATTCTGAACATAACCATATTTTGCCTCTTGATGCCAAACAATTGTCTTCACCTTCTGTGCTGAATCGGAGATCAAGAATAGCTGCACCACGTCCCCTCTCAGCAAAGAGATCAAGGTCAGATGTGTCGCCCCATGCAAAATAACAATATCTGGGGTAATGTAAAGAAGCCTAGGGCTCCATCTACTAGAAGCAGTAATATCCGGGGTAATGCAAAGAAGTCTAGGGCTCCATCTGCTAGAAGCAGTAATACCCGTGGTAAAGCAAAGAATTCTAAGACTCCATCTACCAGAAGGAGTAACCTCTGATTTGATGATGTCAAGCACTGGTTTCCTTAGTTCGGTTAATGTTGATGTTGCTTTGCGATGTGATTTTTGTCTATTTCTGCACAAGAGGTTAACTATTAGTAATTTTTGTCTTTTTGATTTCAATTCTGTAATTTGCATACACAACAATTTCCAGTATTAATTTTCTTTTATTGCAACAATTTCCAGTATAATTATCTTTTATTAATTATTTGTATAATCTACACCTAAGTTTATATCTTCAACTTTACATTTGTCGCAATACTTCAATTCACCACCATTCTTAAATATAAGGAAGAAATAGTCATTGTAGGTGGATCAAAATATAAACAATATCTAATTAACTTCATCCTATTCATTCTGTAACTCTCAAAATGTCTGTCTATGGAACATATTTCAACACAATTATTTGGAAAAATGAGTAGGCTAGGAAATATAATATTTTTTATTACATCAAAAAAATTGAATGAGCCTATTACCCATTGATCCTAATTTACGTTTAAATAGTTACTTTTGCTTATAATTGAGTCCAAATGAAGCACATTAGGCAAGGTGACCCTCTATTTCCTTATCTTTTTGTTTTGGTGGCTAAAGGTTTATCATCGCTCATTCATTATACGACACTGTGTGTCCACACACACATACATATAATATGCAGACTTATGTTGCTTTTACCGACACTGTGTGACCCTCTATCTCCTTACCTTTTTGCTTTTTTCAGGTAGGCATTTATAAATATGTTTAGACTTATGTTGAACATTAGGGAAAATGCTCAATCTGAATAAATCAAAAACAACTTTTTAATAGGAATGCATGTAATGAGACCAAAATCATGTGCATTATATGTGTGCTCTTGAATTTGGGTCAAGGGAAATATCAGTGACTTCATTTGATGGCGGGGAGAAACTGTAACACTCACTTGTATCAAAGATAGAGTTTAGAATAGAATCATTTCATGTAGTGGAAAGGTTATGGTCAGTAAATATAGCCTGACAAATTTTTTTTCATTGTCAATCTTTATTTATTTATTTTTAGGGTCTTTATCAACTAGTTTTCAATTTTTTGCCTAAGTTTATTAAGAGACAATCAAATACAACTACTCATGTACCTTAGCAAAAGTGATTGTATTGTGGGCTCGTCACTCTTTTTCTGTCGATTATCTTAGTGTATTTTGTCTATTAGTTTTAATAAATTGAATTAATTAAGCTGCTATTGTCAAAAGGAATGTCACTTAACATTGAATTGTTTTAGTATAATATATTCTTAAATTTATTATTGTCCCAAAAAAATGAGTTTAATGAAATTTAAGATAATGGAAATTCTGGGATTATTTTTTCTAACACCACACAGTTTGAGTAATTAACTCCAAAAATTACCAACTTAATTTTAAATCACAATCTGTTATTCCTTCAAAAAAAAAAAATCACAATCTGTTATAATTTTTTTTTTATGTATAACTTGTTTATTTCAGTTTTTTTAATCATAGTTAAGTTTAAACTCTAAACAAAAATTCAAGAAAAATTTCAAATAAAACCAATTTTGAGTTGATTTTAAAGGTAATAGATTTTAAACAAAAGTAAGCTGCGTCGTAGAGGACTAGTCATCTTAACCACCCTAACTAACAAACCGATATTATCACATGACTTCTCTTCTTAAGTCAGGGAATTATGCGAACAAGTGGTCCCATATCTTATCATTTGGTTAGGTATCAAGCAGAAAAACTCGTGTCATCATCATCAAAGATAATTGTCAATGGTTGTTTGGGCAAGGAGACAAAATTAATTCATTGAATGGTTAATGACTTAACTTTTCTATGGTTGATCATATTCAATATTCAATAGGAGAAACATAATTTTCTTCAAGCCACCATAAATGATTTCATCGGGAACAATAACTTTTCTATGGTTGATCATATTCATCTACATCAGAATCATAGCAAATAGACCAAACTCCAACCATAGAGAAGAATAGTTATACACAACCTTAAAATACATATCTAGAATAAAATATATTCGATGTCGTTGAAGATGATGCCTTAATCTCCTTCACCTTAATTGTTTCCTCTATATCACACACACGCGCGCACACTAACTCACTCTCTCTCTCTCTCTCTCTCACACACACACACACACACACCCCAATACCTACGATGCATAAAGTTGAAGTGAAGTCCTCTATTTGTAGATTTCTGAAAATTGAATATTCGTTAAGCAAAGTTTCGCTTAGTCAATGTACATTTCTTTAAGTGGAGGGAAATACCAACTCATATTTTTTGGTCACTAAACCACCATGATTTGCTATGCCATGACAGACTCCCTTTTTGAATCAACTCCTTGCACTTTCTTTGAATTCTCTGTTTCCACTCACTTTAATCTCGTTGTTACTTCGCTTAGCGAGTATTCTTGAACACTTAATCTTTATTTCTTTACCAGTGAACAACTTCATGACCAAGTAACCTTTCCGAGTAATACAACTAAGAATAGGGCCACAAAGGAAGTGTGACGTGAGTAGGGGTATTTATGGGTCCAGGTGACCCACACCAACCCAACCTATAGTTTACTCAAACTCATCAAATTCGGGTCAAACCTTAATGAACCCGTTCAAACCTGAAGTGTTTTTTTTTTTTGGGTTCAAGCTCAACGAACCCGTTCAAACCTGAATTGGTGTGGTTTATGATTTCAAAACCACCGCAAACCCAACCCATCTAAATTAGTTGTTAATTTTTTTACTTTTTTTTAAATAATACAATTTAAGATTTTTATATATTATCCTTAAAATTGTTTCAAGTGTTAAAGTTTTAAGGGTTAAATAAGATTTTTCGTCCCTAAAAATTATAAATTTTGTTTTCCACCCTTCAAAAAAAATATGGTATGTTTGCTCTGTATACAATTTTTCAACGTTCAGTTTTAGTTCATGCTAAATTCACATTTGTTTGATTATCCTTAAATTTTTGAATGATAAAAAATTATGTCCCCGTGAGCTATTATGCAGGGGCCGGGGTTCGAACCCCGGACACCCCATTTCTCTACTAGACCAAAAAAAAAAACATAAAAAATTATTTAAAAAAAAAAGAATTTTGTAACATTTTAATTGATTCTCCACCTTCGCTAATCTCTCTCTCTCTCTCTCCCCGTGATTTCCTCTTTTATTCTAGGACTTATCAGTTTTTTCACATCTAGGGTTAGGGCTTGGCGTAACGGTTTTGACAAAAAAAGGCCCAATTCGACCCGATAAGTCTAAACCGTCAATTTTCTATATAGATAGCGTTGGACAAACAAACCCTAGGAATTAAACCTAGTGATCACAGCAGTTCAAAAACAGTTTTTGTATCATGTCAGAAATACGCAAGGTTTATGTGGTTGTTGATGATGATGATGATCATAATGATGATTGTGTGATTCTAAATGTTGTTTGGAAAAAACCACGCCTAGTTGATGATGATTGTGTTGTTCTGACTGGTAAACCAAAAAAGCAAGTTAAAGGTGTCAACGGTTCTCCAACTGAGTCTGATGATGATTTGCTTGTACTTGGCGACAAGGGAAAGGTATTTTTTCGTACTGCTTTTGTAAATTATCTTTTAGATTTGTTTTCGACAAAAAGGTTGAAATGGTTAATTTCATTCAAAAGAGGTTGGAGGAAGGTTATGTGTTGGTATGTCCCTTCCACATAGATGGAAACCTTTAATTAATATAGAAACCAAAAGGAACCTTAAATTAACAACCAAGGGAGTCTCTGATGAGATCTTCACAAAATGAGAAATATCAAGTGTATGCTGTTTGTTGCCTTATCATGGGGAATTTTAAAAATCACTCAAATGTAGAAGTTGTACACAAGTGTCACGTCAATATATTGACATTGCATCCATTATTATTTGAAGAATCAAACCATTGATTGATGTTACTTTGAGAAAGTTTCAAAAGTATAATTTGCATGAAAATGTGATCATTAGTAAACAAACAAAGTAACTTAACAAAGAAGATTTTCTCTCAGTAATTGTTAATGGTCTTTCCTACTTTTCCTGAAACAGTTACTACTACAACAGATAAATAAATAAATATTTACAATTTTCTCTTATTACTGTCCTTGTTCAATTTATTTAGACAAGTGCTTGACACTTAAATACCACTGCAAGATCTCGGGTGAAGTTTTTTTTTGCCTAACAATATCGGTATTATCAGTTGAGCTAGGTCTTACGGTCTTAGTTCAATTATTTATATTCGAATAAAAATTAGTACTCGCATGTCAACAGTGTTAGTTTAAATGTTTGCGTACTACATCATGTTATGTAGCAACAATATGCGTGTACTTGTGTTTTGTTGCAGATTTTTTTTTGGTGTAAGTCATGTATTGATGCTAAAACTTGTGGGTTTAGTTGTATTGTTGGTGTTTACTGTGTGAGCCTTTAGTATATGCGCTGTGCTGTGTTTTGTTTTCCTCTGTGGCCTCTAACTGCTGTTCTCATGCAGGATGCCTGAGTATATGCATTTAGTTGTATTGTTGGTTACTTAATTGTATTGGTAGTTTTTTTTTTTTTTTTTTTTTTATTTTTATTTTTTATGATTCTTAAATAACAATATTTAGGAGATGTTATGAATTCTGAACATAACCATATTTTGCCTCTTGATGCCAAACAGTTGTCTTCACTTTCTGTGCTGAATCGGAGATCAAGAATATCTGCACCACGTCCGCTCTCAGCAAGGAGATCAAGGTCAGCTGTGTCGAGCCTGCTTTCCAAAACTCTCACAGATGAAAATCAGGCCCTTATGAAGAAATTAGCCACTGCATTTGCCATTAAAAACAATGCCCCTACACTTGCCATGAAAAATAATGCCACTGCATTTGCCACACAAAAGAAAACAACTGCACTTGCCATGAAAAATAATGCCTCTGCGTTTGCTAACGCACCTGCATTTGCCATGAATAATAATGCCTCTGCGTTTGCTAACGCCCCTGCATTTGCCATGAAAAATAATGCCTCTGCGTTTGCTAACGCACCTGCATTTGCCATGCAAAATAATACCCCTGCATCTAACTCCTGGCTCAGTCAACCAAACTATAGTCCGGCATTTGCAGCTCAACAAGCAAACTATATTGCAGCTCAACAAGCAAATTATAGTCCGGCGTTTGCAGCTCAACTACCAAACTATAGCCCGGCATTTGCAGCTCAACAAGCAAAGTATATTGCAGCTGAACAAACAAAGTATATTGCAGCTCAACAAGCAAACTATAGCCCGGCATTTGCTGCTCAACAAGCAAACTATAGCCCGGCATTTGCAGCTCAACAAGCAAACTATAGTCCGGCGTTTGTAGCTCCACTACTTTACTAGTCAAATAATAATATCCGGGGTGATGCAAAGAAGTCAAGTACTCCATCTACTTGAGGTAGTCACATCTCATTGGATGATGTCAAGCACTGACTTCCTGATTCCAGTTAGTGTTGATGTTTCTTTAGGATGTGAAAAGAATATATCATCACTTCATTTCAGCACAAGTTGTTAACTTTTAGTAATTTTTTGTCTTTTTGATTTCAATTCTGTAATTTGATACACAACAATTTCCAGTATTAATTATCTTTTATGAATTGGATCTCAGAGCATATCACAAAATGCAAATGAGTCTAGTACTCCATTTAATGGAAATACTCAACTCTCATTGGATGATATCAACACTTCCTTCTCGTGAATGGAATACACAAGTACTTCACATATTTTTGTTCAGAGGTATCGTTATGGAAGACTCATAATGCGCTCATTTTGCATCAGTGTACAAGGATGTGTGTATTTAAAATGTAACATTGTTACAACTTTTGACATGAGTCGAGGGCTTACAAGTGTTTGTTGATTTCTCAATGTTGATATGAAGCATTTTGTTAAGGTGTTTTCATCTTTGTCTCCTTCAATCTCTCAGGTGGATCCATCAGAATGTCATCTAGATTCACACAACTTGAAGCCAACACTATTCATCATCATATTTTAGACTACCGTCTGAGTAATTTAGCTCAAAAAATTACCTACTTAATTTTAAATCACGATCTGTTATATTTTTTTTTTCTATTTATAATTTGCTTATTACAAATTTATATCATAGTTAAGTTCAAACTTTAAACAAAAATTCAAGAAAAATTTAATTTTTTTTTTTTTTTTTTGAGTTTATTCTGACAATTGATTTTGAGCAAAAGCAAGCAGCATCGTAGAGTCATCTTAACTAGGTCGACACTACTTACCAAAACTTACAAACCAATATTATCTCTTGGCTTCTCTTCTTGAGGCAAGGGTTATGCGAACAAATGGTCCCATATCTTATAATATAGATTCTTCTATTTGGTCAGGCATCGGCAGAAAAACTCATTTCAATGGTTGTTTGGCCAAGGGAAATAAATTAATTTATTGAATGATCATTGGCTTAACTTTTCTATGGTTGATCATGATCATATTCAAGCGGAAAAACATCATTTGCTTCAAGCCACCATGAAGGATTTCATCAAAAACAATAACTGGTATATTCCTCATTCGATTCTTTTGAATTATCCTGGTATTGCTACTGGTTTGCAGGATGTCCATGTTCCTAATTTTAGGACGGATGACAAGCTAGTTTGCGGAGGGAATTAGCCGCCGCAAAATGCATTGTGCTAACATTTGTGTGGGCCAAAAAACTCCGCAAAAACATTTGTGTGGGCCTCAGTTTTAAACCGTCACTAATGCTTGTAGATTTTTTTGCTTTTTATTATTGAGGAAATAATCATTATAGAGAAAAAATTTCATTAGCGTTGATTTTAAACCGTCTCAAAAGTTGCATTATTTTCACTGCCTTGTTTGCTAAGAATCAGTATGTCATTGAGGTTTATAGTGGCTCACCTGATAGGCCTTATGGTTTGTTGTTGGGAGGTGGTGGAAGACTTTTGGCTGCACATTTGGTTCAGATTTTGGCCATTGTTGCTTGGGTGAGTGTTAATATGGAAACTTTGTTTTTTATCTACATAAAATGAATTAACTTAGGAGTTCACCTGTGGAAGAGATGGTTGGATTGAATTTAACTAGCCATTGTGGATTGGCTTCTGAGTATCATGAAGAGGTTGAAGAGCATTCCAAGAAACGTGCATTTGACATATGAAGGAAACACAAATCTAGTTTAAAATTTTATTTAACTGTAATGTTATGGTTTTAGACTGTACAAAGCTACTTGCACATTATGTATGGTAGCCATAAGTTGTGTATATTCCTTTTGGCGTTCATGTTTCATTATAAATTTATCCTTGAATGAAAGAGTTTTGTAACGAGAAACAAAATTCCAAATTGAGTTTTTATACTTTTGTTTCTTTTGGTAATCAAGTTTATCATGTGTGTGTGTGTGTGTACTCAGAGTAACACATAAGCTATGACACAAAATTAACATTAACATTAATAGTTATATAGAGGTCCAATTTTCTTATGTTTGGATCCTCTTCATTTTTTTGGCACATACCTTTTCTGTTTTTATTATTACTCAAATTTTGGAGTGCATTGACCAAAAAATATTTTTTAAAGTGTATAGATGATATTTGGACCTACTCAATGCTGTTTGGATGAGGAAAGTAAATTAATCATTGACTCTGATTGGATAAAGCAGTATTTGGATATGTTGCATGAAGAATTAAGCGAGGTTGTTCTGTTAGGTGAAGTGAATAAGCCTAATGGAGGTGATGAAGATGATGGTTCTGTGGTTCTAGGTGGTGGAAAACCAAGTTACATGTGTGAACTATTCACCAGTTGGGTCTGAAGAGTTGCTTGCAGTTGGGGAGAAGGGAAGGTATTTTCTCCAACTTCATGCTTCTACTTCTTTTGCAAGTTATGTTCTTTAATTTAGAGGTAGACTTTATTTCAAAGGAGTCATGCAAAAAAATTTCTAAAAAAATTGTTTATGAGAAGAAGGGCTGAAATGGTCCAATATATGTCATTGTTGTATGTAGAAGTTAAATAGTTTTGCTGTTCCTTGTGTTTTGGTCCGAGAAAAAAATACAATTTTTGAACGGATTCATTTTCAAATGATTAAAATTTGAATTGATAGTCCTGATTGAGATTCTAGAAAGTATGTAATGTGTAACTGTTGCTAATTAAATCCAGAGCATTTAGACGAAAACATAGTCTGAGACGATCCTTTGAATCTAATTTTTAATGTTGCATGGTGATGATGTCTTGATAGTTTTTGATGATTCTTCTATATTTGACTACTGATGAATTTACATAACTGTGAGAGGTGTGTTTGAGTGTGCAATACTTATTCATCGAGTGAATTACGGACTTAGTCCTTGATATTGTAGATTTTGGTCAATATGATTGCCAAAATTAATAAAATGCCAAAATGATTCATGAAATCGAAAAATTCTTTATTTCATTAGTCCTTTTAGGTTGGTCAATTTAATCCATAATTTTTTTTTCCAGAGTGATGACCTGATGAATTTTACAATATGAGAGGTGTGTGTTTTTCAGGGATCATCTTGGAATTTCGTTAATTTCAGTGAAGACCTTTCTTCCCTTGATTTTCTTGGTTATCAGGCATTGGCTGTATTTACTCAGAACCATGATTTTCATGCCTTTTTTGTTTTTTGTGCTAATGATTCCCGGCATCTTTGTGCCGATTTTCCTTAATCATTGATGACGCAGAGTGATAAATCAGAGAAAAGATTCCAGGCTGGTTAACACTGCTCCATTGCCAGCTTCAACCAACAAAGGTACTTTAGGTGATGTTGTGAATTCTCAACATAACCATATTTTGCTGCTTGATACCGCACACGGCTGCCTTCAATTTCAGTGCTAATGAATCGGAGATCATGGTCAATTGCATCGCGTCCGCTGTCAGCATGCCACATATCTCAATATCAGCCCTTTCGGCCAATTACAATGAAATGCATACTCCTCACAAAGGTCTAGACTACATAATCAAGCCTCGAGGTCAACCGAAACACATCCACTCTCAGTAAATCTCATACCTCAGAATCAGGCCTCTCGTCCGAGTACAATAATGCAATCAATGCATTTTTCTCACTAAGTTCTAGATTTTCAGAATTAGATCTCCAGCTCAAATAATGTCCCGGTGTGCTCCACAGCTTCCAACTTTACAATCACAAATGGCACAAACAATGATAGATGTCAAGAATATGGATATACGTTGGCAAGAAACAGATATCCTTCTCTAGGTGTGTACGAAACCATGCCATCCAAAATAAGCGATGACACAGAGTTTGCAGTTTTGGACCTCAATGTAAGATGTATAATTGGATAGACAGTATTGGTGCTAGGAAAAACGTGACAACGGACCATGTTATGGCTCCTGCTGCACCTGGCTTCAACAATTATGTCAATCCGCAATATGATGGTAGATATCATGCTGCTGCAACAGGATATTCAAATAGCAAATGAAAGGAATTTATAAGTGTATTTCTAAGTTTATGCATATGGCTTGTTATTAGCATTCAAAAATCAAGTTGTTATCAATGTTAACTGGTGTTTCTAGTTTGATCACCTACAACTTTTTCTAGCTTAACAATTTTGGAAGAGTTACCAAGAGTATTTGCTTGATTTATATGAATAAGTAAATTAATTGGAAAGTTATAAGTTAATGTTAAATGATTAGGAATAATCAATTATGCTTATAGAGTAGCTGAATTTCTTTAATGTCTCATGGTTGTAACTAATGAAGATGTTGATAAACAAAGACAAACCGTTCATTCTGGACTCAGAATGTTGTAGCATAATTCCAACTTGTTTTAACCATCTTTAAGTCAAAACAAAGTCTCTCAAATCTCAAATCAATATTTTTTAAGTCCAAAAGTCTTTTCCTTTAATATTTCTTGAAAATAATTACATGACTTGGTTAAAATTAGAGGTATGCTTATACCAGGATGTTGCACATTGAATTACTTATGGAGACCGAATGGTCTAAGGGGTTTTTCAACACTACCATCATAGTTAACTTATGGATACCACTTTCTCAAGATTCACAAGCAAAGTTAACCATGTAACATTAATAAGGTCAGATCTTTCCTCAAAATGTTAGATCTTTTCCTATAACATGAAAGCTATTTCTAGTCATTCAAGGTTTTTATCTTTTTTTTTCCTCAAAAAAAAAAAATGTTTTTATCCTTTTCAAGCATAAAAACGTACTTCATATCAAACAACTAGTTCCATATTCATTTCCTTTCTCGCGCTTAAGAAACATGCTCTAAAATAAAGTTGATCAAGTTTTATTTTAAAGATTAGAGTTTTAACAACTTGTTTAAAAGAACGTTAAAAAAATGATGGCATGTTTGCATCCCTATAAAATTTTTCATGCTAAATTTACATTTGTTTAAGACACATGTTAATGATTCCACAAATAGTAAATATTTATTGAAAAAATTTAATTTTCAATTTTTTGAAAAATTAATTGGCACATTTCCAATATATAATGTACTATGCTTTTGATATACTAACATTTGTCCTAAGAGCACATGTTAGCAATTTCCATTTGTTTAGTTATCTTTAAACATTTAAATTTTTGAATAATATTTTGCGAGCATGTTTATAAATTGAGTTATGCTTATAAGTGTCCTAAAAATTTAAAAGAGGAAATAATTTATAAGTTTTATGTAGAAAAAGTTTCTTTTTGAATTTTCAACCTATTGAATACATAATTTATAATTTTCACTTAGGGCAACATATAATTGAACACCTTGTGCGAGATGAACCACTTTTGGTGTTTTAATATATTTCATTTTGGCTAGTTAAAAAATAAAAATTAAGAAAAAGTTTTTTCTCCCGTAAAAAAAAAAAAAGAAAATTTTTTTTCTAAAATTTTCTAAACAACTGTCCTAAAATATAATTTAATTACATATTATTTTTAGGGTTAAATAAGTTTTTCGTCCCTATAAATATATCAAATTTTGATTTTAATCCTTAAAAAATAAAATGAAATGTTTTCATCCTCAATTTATGTTTTTTTGTTTTGTTTTTGGTCCCTAATGGATATGTTTTTGACATTTTTTTAATATAATATGAATATATAAAAATTGAACACAATAAACGGACATAACATTGATATAATTTGAACATAAAATAATTATAATCGTGACATTTATATGAACATGACCATTAAGGACCAAGAACAAAATAAATAAATTTGTGAGGATGAAAATATTCAGTTTAATTTTTTAGGGACTAAAGTCAAAATTCATTATATTTATAGGACAAAAAACTTATTAAACCTTTATTTCTATCGACTAATCTTCGTGTTGAATTGATTTCGATTTGACATAAAAAATACAACCGATCCAACGAAATCTGATTCTGAAACCGGCCCAACCCAATCCGCAATCAAACTTAAGCGTGAGTAAAACCTTCATCTCTATATATAGCTAACTTGGGGAATACCTAGGGCTTCCATTTTTACGCAAATCTACGGCATCCATCACTGTCCATCGTTTGCAAAGTTATAGATTCATATAGCATGCCGGACAAAGAATTAAGCGAGGGTGTTGTGGATAAACCTAATGGAATTGATGATGATGATGACGACGATGAATGCGTGGTTTTACAAGTGAATAAACCTAGTCGAGTTAATGATGATTGTGTGGTTTTAGATGGTGACCCAGAAAACCAAGTTAAATGTGACAATGATACTCCAACTGGGTCCGATGAAGAGTTGCTTGTAGTTGGCGAGAAGGGAGAGGTATTTTTTTCATATTGTTTTATAGGAGTCATGTAATTTTTTTTCTAAAAAACATTGTTTCTGAGAAGAACGGTTGAAATGGTTAAACTTGTCATCGTAGAAGTTAAATAGTTTTGCTGTTTTTGTGTTATTATGGTCTGAGATTTTTTTTTTTAACGGATTCATATTCTATGATTAAATTTCAATCTGATATTTTATGTTGCGTAGCGATGATGTCTTGATAGTTTTGTGATGATTCTTCTATATTTGAATTTTAATGAATTTAAATAACTTTGAGAATTGTGTTTGAGGGTGCAATACATATGAATTCATTGAGTGAATTACTAACCTAGGCCTTTATATTGTAGAATTTGGTCAATATAATTGCCAAAATTAAGAAAATGCCAAAATGGTACATGAAACTGAAAATCTCCAAATACATTAGTCTTTTTAGTCTAGGAATTTCATAAATTTCAGGGATGACCTTTACAATTTTAGGCAATTTGGCTATTCACACCTTATTCAATTTTAACTTTTAAGGATTTGTTTTTGTTACAACAGTACTGTTTGTACTTATCTTTTTCAAATATAAGTTCTTCCATTGATGTCTTAGGTATCGTGCTTTATATACTCAGAATTATGGTTTGCATATCTTTCGTTTTTTTTTTTTTTTGGCTTAGGATTGATGGTATATCAGCAACATCTAGTTGTGGAGGTTAATTTTGTTTTTGATTTGCAGGTTGCATGCAGAGACTATCCTCATTCTCGGCATCTTTGTGCCAATTTTCCTTATATTTCAACCCCTCATGAGAGATACTGTGGCCAGGTAAAAATAAATCGTTGATTAAGACTACGTCAGAATTTAGCAATTATATGTGCAGTACATTGGTTACTCATATAATTATTATTCTCATATGTTATTTGATAGTATCATATGCTTTTTATTACTTTGATTTATAACTTTGGTGATACACAGTGCCACTGTTATGTGTGTGACTCTTCAGCACCATGTCTGAAATGGGGTGATGGCCTTTCAACTACAGATCATTGTCATGCAACTGATAAATCTAAGACATGGAAAAAACTGAGACAAGATTTCAAGTTGGTTAAGACTTCTCCATTGCCGGATTCAACCAACAATATTGGTACTATAGGTGATGCTGTGAATTCTCAACATAACCATATTTTGCCGCCTAATACCGAACAGTTGTCTTCACTTTCTGCACTAATGAATCGGAGATCAAGATCAACTGCATCACGTCCGCTCTCAGCAAGGGGATCAAGGTCAGCTTTACCGCGCCTGGAATCAATAGCTCAGTCACAAGATAATCAGCCCTTTCAGCAGATGTTAGCGAGTGAATTACTAAGTTCTGGATTACATAATATTGCCTCTATGTCAACCAAAACACAACCACTTGCAGGTAATCTCTTGCCTCAAAATCAGGCCTTTCAGCCGATTACAACGGATGCAATGAATGCATTGTCTTCACTACGTTCTAGAATACAGAATCAGGTATCCACACAAAATAATGTCACTGCATTTGCCACGCAAAATAATGCCTCTGGATTCACCACAGCTTCCACAATACTGAATGGCATAAACAATGGTATATCTCAAGAATCAGGATCTACATTGGGATATCCTTTTCACACCGTTCCAAGTACTTCTCTAGGTGTACAAAACCATGTCATCCAAAAGAAGCGAGGACGCAAAGTTCACAGTTTAGGAACGATGTTCAATGGGATAGACAATATCGGTGCTAGGAACACAATGACAACCAACGACGTTACACCTTCTGGTGCACCTGGTTTAAACAATCTTGTCAATCCACAATACGGTGTTACATATCCTGCTGCTGCAACAAGACTTTCATATAGAAGAAATGGTTACGGACAACATGGTGCTTGGATCGCTAATACATTTAACTCATTGCTCACACAACCACCTTATCAGTCAAATAATAATATCCAGGGTAATGCAAAGAAGTCTAGGACTCCATCTAGTGGAAGTAGTCACCTCACATTTGATGATATCAAGCCCTAGATTCCTGATTCCAGCTAATTTAAATGTTGCTTTAGGATCTGAAAACAATATACCATCACCTGATTTCAGCACAAGTTGCTAACTGTTAGTAATTTTTGTCTTTTTGATTCCACTCCTTTAATTTGAATACAACAATTTCCTATATTAATTATATTTTGGTAATTTTATAATCTATTTAATGTATTAATAATATCTGTATCACACCTAAGACAATATCTTCAACTTTACATTTTTGTAATACTTCAATTCAACCCCATTCTTAAGTATAAGGAAGAAATAGTCATTGCTCGTGGATCAAAATATAAACAAAATCTAACTAACTTCCTCCTATTTCATACTATATCTCTCAAAATGTCTTTCTATGGAATATGTTTCAACACAAAAAATTTTGAAAAAAAAAAAAGTAGTTTAGGAATTACAATATTTTTTATTACATTGACCGTTGATCTCAATCTGCGTGTAACTAATTACCTTTGTTTATAATTGAGTCCGAATGGAGTACATTAATACTATGCATATCACACCTAATTGTCAATATCTTCAACTTACATTTGAGTCTTAAGGGAGCATTTTGAAACTTTATTTTGTAAAATTTTATTATTCTTTTTATTTTTAGTTTTATTTTAATATGTGTGAAACAAACAAATGCGCCACTCATTGTAGGTCAGATGATATACTTCATTTTTAATATTATCAAAAGTAAATTTATCTGTCCCTTCAAGAACATCCGATAAAATTAAAACGAAAAGTAAATTTATCTTATGCATGTGATAAAAAAAAGCATCAAAGTTGATAGTTTGTCTCACACAATAACGTACAATTGTTGATACAAATACGCTGCCACACGTATAAGTCATTTTCTGCCCGTTGAAAATTGCACAATTGTTGAGTACCACAGAGAACTCTTTCGAGCTATCCCCACCCACCACGCAAACATCCTTTCCTAAATTCATACCCGGAAGGAGGAATGTTCCTTATTGTTTTAAAACTAGTGAATTTTTCCTCTTGTCCTATGACACTATTAATGAAAAAAAATAATTAAATGATTGATAATGATCGTTCAAATATTTGTAGTCATTATGTTCTGTCCCTGTTTTTAAATTAACTTGTGCGTTCTTCAAAATTTTAAATTAGTTTTTATAGTCATGTTTACCTCGTTGAAAAAAACCTCTCTTTTAAAAAGTTAGAATTTTTTTTACTATAGATGAATTACATATAAATTCTTATATTATTGATGCTTAAAAATTTATATTTAATTAATTAAATTTTTCTTAAACAATTCTAAAATTTTGTGGAAAAGATTCTTATTATATTCTAACCATTTCTATAAAAACTCATTCAAAAATATGAAGTGTACACATGGATTGACTTAAAAATGAAACAAAAAATGTTGATAAAAATACTTGAAGGACTATTGTTTGAAGAATTTATTTTTTGAAAAAAGCGAGCCAGGAGCGAGAAAACTCCAGAAAGTCCCAGGATTGCAAAGTCAAACTCTCTTGAAGCGAGTTAATCTGGCTCAAGCGAGTTCAACATGATAAGGTGCAACGTGGCATTCTTCCATTGGAGCAGCGTGGGATTTCAGGCAACTCGCTTAAGCGAGTTTGCACAGACTCATCCACATATAAATAACTTTCTCTCTCTCTCTCTCTCTCTCATTTCTAGATTATCTTTTCACTGTTTTATACATTTTCTGGTTTTTAGAGAGAGAGAGTTATGACATTTCTAGAGAGAGAAACACAAAGCAAGGGTGTTAGAAGTAGATTCTTCCCAAGATTTGTAGAGATATCATGCATCTTGTCATGAAACCTTCATCTTTCTTTCATCTTTTGCAAGGCTACCATAGAAATATGTAGCTACATCTACCCTTGTGGGTTTTGAGGTATTCAAACAAGCTATTATGTAATTTTTTGATTATTTATTATATGGTTCTAACTCTTTTATTGAATATTGTTATTATTCTTGTGTTTAATGTTTTATTTAAGATTTGAAATGTTATTGAAAGGTACTTTTGAATCTAGGGTTAGAATAATAATCTATCAAAGTTTTTATTCTAGACTGGTTTAAGTTTTGATAATCACTTTGAAATTAAGAACTTAATGCTATTGAGTCATTTAATAGATTGAGAAAACATCGATTAAATGAGACAATTGATATCACAATGTTATTTAGACATAAATAATATTGTTGGGTGATTGTGATAATATTGATTAAAAAACTAGAATCCGTTATGCGATCATGAGAATGTAGTTGTTACACTTGGTTGACGAACTCTAACCTCAAGTGAAATTGCCCTATCTCGTCCCTATTTATTTTAATGTAAATTAGTTAGATTAGTTTTAAACAAACAAACTTTTAAACCAAACACCTAAGATGATAAATGACGTTGAATGACTTATGATATACGCTAGTCCCTGTGGAGACGATACTAATATATTCACGTGTACATAGAAATAATATGACATGTAAAAATCTTACATCTACTCCCCTTGTTTATACAAGAACATGTTACATCATTAATGCTCCATTTTTTTTAACATCAAAATATTATAAAAGGAACACCTCCACAAGTTAAGGGAAATCAATAATACCATCATGTGTTGACATGTTAATGAATTTTTTTTATTCGTACAAATATTAATGATATTTTAATGAACCTTGCTAAATGGTACGAGAGCTTGTGCACACGAATTGCACGATACGTGAAATTTTCTCTTAATTGTGCTAGCTTACTTTTTTTTTTTTTTTTTTTTTTAATAAAAGACAAACTAAGATATAACAAATATTGAAAGAAGTTTCCTTAAAAAAAAATATTGAAAGAAGTTGAAACACCTTTGGCTTGTGTGCCACAAGTATCCACTCACCCTTTGACACACCAGTTGAGATGCACATGCAAGCCAAATTGATTTGAAAAGGCACCCCTGCAAAATAAAGGTGCTTTGTGATTTCTCAAATTCTCACAAACAATCATATATGAGATACTATATTGGTCATTTAGGTTAAAAAAAATTAAGAGAGAGTTACTCTCTCCGGTCCTTAATAATTACAACAAAAAAACATATTTGTACATTTCCCACGAATGTGTTCTCGTGTACATTAGTTTTTTCCTATTTTAATAGTAAGAAAATTCACAATTAATAACCAAAAAAAATATATCGGGCAAAATAAAACTGAGTCTGAATTCATCAATTTTTATAGAACTATCGATATCAATTATTTTTTTCAAATAACTTTAGTAGCTAGAAATTTATCCTTTAAAATGAATAATAGGAGAATTTAGGGTTCAAATTTTGTCCTTAACATACCACAATCTATTAACTGAGCAATGCTCACGAGGACAATACCTATTTAATTATGTCCGAGCGGAATTGCAACATTTTTTTTTTTTAAAGATAATGGAAATGCAATGCAATATTAGTATAATTTATATTTTTTTTTTGTTGTTGAAGGGATATACTATCTTCTTTATCAAGTATTTATATATTATTATAGACTAATAACTTTTTAGTACAAAAAGGACTAATCATTTTTTTTGGTTGTAAATCGGGTATCATCCGCTCGTAACTGCGGAGACTAATCCCTCAAGCATTGTGAGATCCAAATGGACGACATACTTTCCTTAAGAGTTTTAAGGCTACTGTATGCCCAAGACTGTATTCGAACCCAGGACGTTGGTTAAGATAGGAGAGACTCGTTCCATCTCATCTAAGCGCTCTTGGGTAAAAGGACGAATCATTTTTAGTACAACTATTCTATTACAAGAAATGAATCAACAATTCAATAATATATAGTTGTAAATCAGCTGTCCCATATCATTTTATTAAATATTATCAAATGAATGTCGATATATGCATTTCAAATTAAATAACATTAGTTATAGAATATTCTTTCATTTCTGGAATGAAATTTATTAGTTTTTATGGGAGGTTGACATAAGGAACAGGAGAATCGCATCTAGGATTACATACTATTGAATGAAATGAATCATTTTTTCACATTATTTTAGTCTTTCATCCATATATATGTATTTGCATTTTTAAACTTGAAAAAAACGTTAAAAAAAGATAAATGATTTTTGTATATAAAAAAGATAAATAAAAAATTAAGTTAAAGGATAACAGAAGCAATTTTGCATGAATCATGGTTGTATAATTAGACGGTAGGATTAGATCCCTAAAATTAGTCGCAAGTTTGAAAAAATAAAAACAAAAAAGTTTTCCATATCATTTAACCGAAATGTTAATGTCGATATATGCATTTCAAATTAAATAACATTAATTAGAATATTCTTTCTTTTTAGGAATGAAATTTATTAACTTTTTTTTTTTGACAAGATTTATTAACTTTTATGGCAGGTTTATATAAGGAGGAGGAGGAGAATTGCATCTAGGATTGCATTCGGAGTTTTTATTTTTGTTGGAAGCATATGTCTAGGAGTATAGCATACGAAAATACACATTAATCATTTTGCTCGTATGAAAGCTCTTAATTTGTATTTTTTTTTCCGAATGAATTTAAGACAAACATTTCTTGACCAAAGAAAAACCATGCATTTTTTTTTAAATATATATTTCTTTTAATGTTTAAAAAAGAAAATGGCATGATAAATTGTCACCGATCACCACTATTGTATAATAGAAACCAAAAAAGATGTTGCGCAAAATAATCGATGGTTGATTTTGAATTGAGTCATAGGGAAATGGTATATACTCTTTTAGTGGAGAAAAAAGTCAACCAATCTACGCGAATGAATATACTCTTTGGTTAAATACTAATACTCCTATTTTAGTTACTTCTTAATTTTCAGTTTAAAATTTATTTCAAAAAAAGTAAATAATAATTATCAGTTTAAAACTATTTAAAAAGTATTAATAAAATTAATAAATTTGGTTATTTTATTTATAAAACTATTTATCATTTTTTTACAATATCTTTGACTACTTTTTTTTTTTGACAAAATCTTTGACTACTTATTAATTTCTTTTTTTTATTAAAAAAATATTCTTTTCTTAAAAAAAAATCTTTTTTTATAAAATGAATGAATCTTTTTTTTTTTTTGAAGGAATCTTTTTTGGTTTTGAAAAACCTAAAGTATCGGTATACACGCTGGTTTCAGTTACGTTTCACGATATTATAAACGCAAGATTCCGTTCAAATCTTCGTTATTTATACCAACACAATTATTCTTCACCCCACAGATCCTATATTTCAGTTCAGTTTAGTTAAACCTATTTTCTGCAACCATCACCGCCGTCAACGATGGCTTCTTTCACCTGCTCCGCCTCCGACCTCCACGCTCTCCTCGGCAGCGGTGCAAACTCCACAGCCGCTGCCGAATACATCTGCAACGGCTTCAACGCTGTTGCAAACAAATTCATTGACACAACCTATGCCGTTGACAACACCTACCTTCTCTTTTCCGCTTACCTTGTTTTTGCCATGCAACTCGGTTTTGCAATGCTTTGTGCTGGTTCCGTTCGTGCCAAAAACACCATGAATATTATGTTAACCAATGTTCTTGATGCCGCCACAGGCGGCATCTTTTTCTATATTTTCGGGTTTGCCTTTGCTTTCGGCACACCTTCTAATGGTTTCATTGGAAAACATTTTTTCGGTCTTAGTGATTTTCCTTCTCAGTCTTTTGATTATGGATATTTTCTGTATCAATGGGCTTTTGCAATTGCTGCAGCAGGAATCACTAGTGGTTCAATTGCTGAGAGAACACAATTTGTTTCTTATTTGATTTACTCGTCTTTTTTAACCGGTTTAGTTTATCCAATTGTTGCACATTGGTTTTGGTCTGCCGATGGTTGGGGTAGTCCGGCTCGGTCTGAAAATCTTTTGTTTGGTTCCGGTGTTATTGATTTCGCTGGTTGCGGTGTCGTTCATTTAGTTGGTGCAGTTGCTGGTTTTTGGGGTGCTTTTATTGAAGGACCAAGAATAGGTAGATTTGATCATGAAGGTAAGGGTGTTTCAATGAGAGGACATAGTGGTACTTTAGTTGTTTTGGGAACATTTTTACTTTGGTTTGGTTGGTATGGTTTTAACCCTGGTTCTTTTCTGAACATCTTGAAAACTTATCGTGAAAGTGGTAATTACTATGGTCAATGGAGTGCTATTGGGAGGACAGCTGTGACAACTACATTGGCTGGATGCACAGCAGCTCTCACTACTTTGTTTGGGAAACGTTTGCAAACAGGTCATTGGAATGTTACTGATGTTTGCAATGGTTTGTTAGGTGGTTTTGCTGCTATAACTGCAGGTTGTTCTGTTGTTGATCCTTGGGCTGCACTTATATGTGGATTTGTTGCTGCTTGGGTTTTGATTGGATGCAATTTGTTAGCTGAGAAATTTCAATATGATGATCCTCTCGAAGCTGCTCAACTTCATGGTGGTTGTGGTACTTGGGGGATTATTTTCACTGCTTTGTTTGCTAAGAAACAATATGTTAATGAAGTTTACGGCGGTTCACCTGATAGGCCTTATGGTTTGTTTTTGGGAGGTGGTGGAAGATTGTTGGCTGCACATTTGGTTCAAATTTTGGCCATTGTTGCTTGGGTGAGTGTTACTATGGGAACCTTGTTTTTTATTCTTCATAAATTGAATTTGCTTAGGAGTTCACATGAGGAAGAGATGGCTGGATTGGATTTAACTAGCCATGGTGGATTGGCTTATGAATATCATGAGGAGCTTGAAGAATTTCCCAAGAAACGTGCAATTGATATATGAAGGAAACTATACAAGACTCTTTCTTCATTGTGTTTGTGTTTAAAGTGAGCAAGTAATAGTATATGTTTACCCTTAATTATGGATAAATATATCCCTTATTTCTCACTTTATAGACAAATTCAGTTTAGAAAAAGTTTTATTAGTGAAATACTATGTTATGGTTACATTGTACATAGCTACTTGCTTTATGGTGCGTTTTGAATATTCCTCTTCTTAATTATGTTAATGTTTCTCTATTGTTATTAAATAAAATGAGATTTGAAGCATTAAACCAAAATCCTAGTATGAATTCATTTTCTGTTTCTTTTGATTAATCAAATTTATTTATTTATTTTAATAATGATATACAAGTAAGCGTGTAATCAAAAACTTGATGTTCTTGCTAGAAAGTGAGCAATGTGATTAACTTGTCTCCTAAGTCCTAACATAGCTAATATTAAAGTTATTATTACATTGATCTAAAACAGTTTGGCCCGAGTTTACAATATTTCTGAACTCAGTCTCGTACTCCACCTATTCCTTTAATATTTCCATTACTATTTGACAGTCCAATTCAATTTCCACATTCTGATAATCCATTTGTTTAAGCCAAGTAATGGCTGCCATGCTTCCCTGGCTGGAATCTAAACGTATAGTTGGTCTAGTCAATGTGTTGGATCGAATATTTGTTATACCTCGAAGCTGATATCAAATCTAAACTATTTCAATCGGTTGGATTATAACTAGCAGAAGTGGCTCAGTGGGTCTATTGTTTAGAGATTAAAATCACATGTTGAAACTTTATTGAGAAAAGAACCTTACCATTAATCTAGCATCATTGCTCGATTAATGTAGTTCAAACAATGATTCGCTGATTGATAGAGAAGTTGACTCAATTGTTGGACTTGTCGAGAAGAATGTTGCAGGGTGAAGGTAAACTATCAAACAACACAAACAAACAAAAAAGGAAGATCTCGAACCATAAACTATCAAATAGTTGTTGCAACATGACTATCAATTGTTCTTCACTAAAAGAAGTTTGTACAATCATTGCATGGTCGCTAGCATTCATCGGGTTGTGGGAGCATCTCAAGTCTCAACTATGAAAGAATTTCTACTAAACAAATCTTCTCCATGGTGCTTCTGAGTGCTGACTGTGTGGCCTTCTGTGGTGGTTGCTTTGCTTATTATTGCATGATAGTTCGCTAGTCAGTGAGAGAGTAATGTTGAGTAGTGTCAACTGTCTTAGTGTGTCTGCATTTTTGCAGCTCAATGGTTAGACTTAAGATCGTGGTGGTTGCTTGGCTAACATATAATTTATTTTTAGGAGTTAACAGAATCCAAATATTGTGCAGCCCAATTTTAATTCCCACTCTAAATATTATTAGATGAGATTGTGTGATTTTTATTTATTACCTTTTGTTTGTTTTTGTTTTTAAAATTTAATCTTTTAAAGAATGTAAAGAAATCTGGAATTTTTCTTTCAAGATTTGTTTAGACAAGCGAAATTTCCTTATATTATGGTCTCTAGAGACGCAAGTCATGTAACCTGAATCAAAATTTCCCCTTGTTCACAACTAATAATCAGGGTAAAGACAATACCTCAGGGGAAAGGAAGGATTGCCATTTGTATATTTGATGAAGTTAATGAGCACTGCGGCGAAGCAGCTCACAAGTAAGAAATCCCCTTCCCTCACAAGAAAAGAGCTCTCCCCTCTTTCTTTTATTCTTCGGGAGTTCTCTCTAAGTTTATGCAGAATTATTTTTTTCCTTTATCTGGAATGGTTCTGGATTTTAAATTCTTTATGTTGCTACAGATATTATGGTTCGTTTCTTCCATTCTTGCTTGAAGCTTGCGATGATAAATGTTCAGATGTTCGAGAGGTTCCTCATCTTGGTTTATATATTATATTAATGTTGCTTTTATAGTTTTGTTATTTAAGTGAGGTACACAAATTTTCTCAAAGCAAAAATTGAATATCTTCTCAAGCAGCTGTTTATGATGTTGGTGTTTGTGCTGAGTTTGGTGGATTTGTTTTCAAACCCCTTGTTGGAGGTCAGTTACTCATACCAGTTTCGTATTTCTCATTTTATCCGTATGTTATACCATTGTTATAGTCAGTTCTCTTCTTCTTTTACAGAGGCACTTTCAAGGTTAAATGCTGTGACAAACATCCAAATGCACAACATTCTGATAATGTAACGGCATGTTATAATGCTGTTTCAGCTCGTGGAAATATTCCAGTTCCACCGTGATAGCATAAATGAAGCATAGGTACATCATACATGTTTTTGTAATCTTAGTCTTGCATGCGATCATAATATCACTTGAACAAGTACAGGTTGCTAGTCGTACACATACTTCTTGAGTTTGCTGTTCTAAAACTACATCTTGTCATGATTTTCTGATCATTACAACTATGATTTTGACTTGCTTTTATGCAAATCTAGTCTTGGCAATATGGAGGGCTGTCACTTTCAACTTAAGCAATAAAAAATAGTAGTAAACTCAGCAATCAAATTCTTTGATTGAATTTAGAGGAAATGGTGATATTTGAGGGAATTTGTGAGTGTATGAGGGGAGGATAACAACAACATCATTGTGACTGAAATGGCTGATGAAAATACTTTACATGTTGATGGGAAGGCCTTTGATTATATTGATTCCACTGAGAAGGCTACTGATTTGGTGAAAACTGATACTCAAGAAACTTCGACTAGCAAGTCAGGTTCAAAAAGTCCAGCTGAGAGCATGGAAGATTGAGTGCGTTCAACAACCAAGCCACCAAAGTTGGTGTGTGTGAAGATTGGGCGTTCCAAATGATTACATCTACTACGTTGATTTGAATTTCAGTTTGTGGTTTTTTAGATGTCCTATTTTGATCGTTAAAACTTCGTTATCGGTTTGTTTAAAGGTTGTGTAATACTTAGGTTTCTTGGACTTATGGTTGTATTTGATCATGGATTATATTGATGGGTGGTCTTATGTTTCTCAAATTATTGTTCTGTATACCAAAATAATTTTCACTCCATCAATTCTACATGGAGATAAATCTAAATGCAGTTAGCACGTCGAATGTGAGTGGCACTTTGCGCAATTTATGCCACACTTTTCAAGGGGGAAAATGAAACTGTTTATCTGTTGAAAATGCTGACAAATATCACACGGTGTTTTAGAAACCGGATCAAACCTGTTTGTCAATTCAATTGGCTTAATTTCGATGAATTAAATTGGTTACTTCAATCGATTTTCTTAATGTCTTACTAATTGACTTAAAAATTAAACCTCAGTAATTAATTAATACTGTCATCACACCTATATAATACATACACCACACCTTTTAAATTTAGTTTTAAACTTACACATCCAATCATCCATTGATATCTCTCCCATAAATCGTCATTAAATCTTATAACACTCTTATAGAGATCATCATCATTCCCTTCTTCATCATTATTTGACATGACACAAACAATTATGTCTAAAATTTTCAATCTCCTAATCTTTTTGCAGTTTGCATGTCTGTTAGTTCTGTCGTTGCATGCTGGAGAAGATTGTGTGCGTCGCAAGTTTCCGCTCGTACGGGTAAGAATATATGAACAAAAATCATATATTAATTTTTAAATCGTTGGGAAACATGTTTCTGGATTCGTGACACAAATAACACATGCCAAAAGCATGAATTTAACAGGTATCTGGGAAGAGAAAAAAAAAAACTCTAACCAGAAGTTGGAAATATATCACAGAATTAAGGAACTTTTTTTCTGGGTCAAAAGAAACATTGTTTTTTCGGAGGTGTTTCTTATTTAATTTGAGAGTAAGTATTTGATCAAGTTTCAAATAAATTTTCATTACATAACTTTAAAGTCATATTTAGATTAAGTTTATTTGTAGTAAACATTTCTTTAACGTACCAAATAGAATGCTAAAATTTTGGATTTATACGTATAAAGTAGGAACAATTCTTTAACATATAACAAACAAAATGCATTTATTTTTCTTTCTCCAAATACATGACGTGATACAAAACTCAACAAAGAGATGAATAACTAACTGATGCAAAATCAGTTGCAATTCAGTTAGGTTTTTCATAACAAAAAAACAGGAGTTAGTTAATTAGTTTGGTAGTTATAATTGGTTGTACAAGATCCAAAAACACTTTCTAGTTATCGTAACTTCCTTCTTTCTCTTTTCCTTTCAATCTTATGTCATGACAACTTACATAACCACATGGAAAACACACATATATATAGCATACCAAACTAGCTAGCTAATTATATTCATCCATGGTTTTTATCTTGAAGTGCTCATAGCATATTCTTCACTGCTATTCACCTATCTTCATGCTTTGAAATCAAGATTCATCCATAGATAAATATTGAGAAAGAAGAGTTATTGACAAGGCAAGTGCAACATCATCTTGAAATATAGCAAACATATATTTTTCTTGAAGTTTACATTGTTTTATTCATCTATATTTCCAGCTTTTTGTCCCAGAATCTGGAGAAGATCAAGAAAAGAAATTATCAATTAAGAATTGATAATTCTGAACACATAAAGAGTTAGGTATGTTTTCTACTGCCACATTAATATTCTGAACTGAAATTTATATATTGATAGATACTTAGCAATTAATAATCATTACTTTTCTGTTTTGAAATTTTATTTTGTGTAGCACAAGTGGTGATCAAGGAACTTTGTACAAATGGAAGATCAAGGGAAAGGGAAAGGGGTAATGGAACCTCAAAATTCAGGAACTGAATTAACAGCACTTATTGTAGATGATGATAAGCTTGTTCGCATGATTCATCAAGGTCTATTGAAAAGAGCTGGTGTGAAAAGTGAAGCTGTAAAAAATGGTAAAGAAGCTGTAGATATCCATTGCAATGGTCAAAGATTTGACATTATCCTCATGGATAAGGAAATGCCTGTCATGAATGGGATTGAGGTACATAGTTATATTATCACATATTCTGAAATGTAATAATTTGAAAGCATTGTTTATCTTGATTCTGTTTTCCTATTAGTTTTGTTCTGTATGTACAATAAAGAAGGATGAAAATGCATGTTCCATGTGCATTTATATTTAAAATGAGATTCATTTGTTGGGTGTTTTTATGCAGGCAACCAAGAAACTGCGATCGATGGGTATCCGCAGCATGATTGTTGGTGTGTCATCGTGTACTGAAGCAGAAAAACAAGAATTTATGAAAGCGGGGATAAATGATTATCAAGTGAAACCATTGACCATTGGTGTGCTTAATTTGATTCTTGATGCTGTAAAAGCTAGCAAGTAGCATGGCTTTGTGGATGACGCTGTAAAGAATTAGGAGAAACTGGGCTTCTACTGTAGATAGTTTCTTTTAAAAAATGTTTGCAAGTAAGTGATGCTGTAAAGAATTAGGAGAAACTGGGATTTTACTGTGATAGTTTCTTTGAAAAAATGTTTGCAAGTTAGCTATGCGATTCTCAATTGTATTAATTCAGTATGTCAAAATTGAAGCTGCTCAAAAGCTGTTTGTGTGAAACAATCCTAATAAAATCCAAGTCTATAGATTTATCTCCTTAGAGTAGTCTAATCGCTTTCATTAACTTAGGCATCAAGTTATCAATGTTTTCATGAGTCTTCTGTGAGTGTAGCATCTTTTCAGATAGTATAAACCAGCAAGATGAATCTTTTTACCAACTTTGACAAAACGGAAACAAATAATGAACCACACTGAATTAAATGATGTTCAATTTCTTTTATTCTCTTATCATAGTCTTCTTTGTAGTATAACAAGGAATCTAATAGAGGTTTTCGCTTAGGCTATATATTCAATGAAACCTTGAACAGAAAAAACCAATGGATTTCTCTTGCTAGAAATGGTTTGGAAAGCTATTCTATTTGAAAAGGTGAAGCATTCTTTTATGATTGGTGTCAAGTAAGTGTCTAATCAATTGCCGGCTGAAAAACAAATCACCCGGCCTGCTCTAACATGAAATATGGCTTCAAAAACTTGCTTTGAAAGGATTGTTTCTGATATCAAGTTACCAACAATTTAGTTTCACAACCATAGCAGTAGCACCAATACCATGCCAGATTTTGAAGATCAGCAATCTTTCATAAAATTTATTAGGAATATTAAAAATCTAAATTTCTAAGTGGTAATTAAGATACATCATTAGAATAGTTTTCAAATATTCAATTTTACATATGACACAGAATGTACAGATATTAATACCGCTCCAATAAGATCGATAAAAACTGTGTAAGCTACCAAGATCAACATTATCATTCTGGCTGCATTAATGAAGCTTAGTCGATAAGGGTACGCATCCCATGTCATGAATGCTCAGTCCCCCACATGTTGTAACAAGTAACTACTGAGTTCTGAGTCATTTTGTTCTGCTGTCCCTTCTGTATGGACCAACGACCACCTGTGATACCAGCAATTTTAACTTCATAACACACTCATTTCTCTTCGTCCTCAGAATCTGACTTCGCAAACAAAGGCTCAGGTTGAGTTTCAGCATATGCTGGAGCTATGAACTTTGGTTCCTTCGCTGCAACATCAGCATATTTTAGGATAGCTTCCCTTGGATCTTCATCCATCCACGTCTCCTTAATCATGCCTCCTTTCTGCAGTTACGTAAAAAACAAAATTATCAAGAAAAATTCTGAAGTATGAAGACCTAGAAGTCAAGAAAAATTGCTAAGAAATACACACAAACCTTTAGTAGATACTGGGTCAGTAAACTTCCTTGACTTGTACCAACTCGTCCACCAAAGCCAGGTCCTGTCATGGGCATTTCAGGCTTATGGGACTTCAATGGATCCTTTAATACCTTCTCTCTCTGACGCTTGCGGCTTGGCTGATCTCTAAATAGAGGTAAAGCATGAGGATTGTGTATGACAGGATTTGCTACAAAATCATCAACTGATTTTTTCCTTGGTGCACGTGCAACACAAACAAGAGCTCCTCTCTCACTGATGGTTGGATCATATAGTATGTGAGTCCCTCCTTGGCTTTTATCACCAACAGATGCGAAGATCTTTACAAATAAAAGTAAATTCAAGAAGTATTATAAGTATAAGCAACAAATCTTGTTTCAGAGAATGCAAGATGATACCAGAAAATTGTTGAGTAACATGACCAATGATTTGTTACCTGATTCAGTTTAGGATGCCAAGAACACTGAACAACACTGCAAGTGGGGGATATGCCAACTTTTGAAACAAGCTCGAGATTTACTCTATCAAAGAAGCATAGTAAACCTCCTGTTGAGCTATCCTTTTCTACAGATGTTCCAGTAAAAAATAGTTGCTCGTCAGGACTGAAGCCGACATTTGTTTGACCATAGTGGTTAGGCAGTTCTTGAAATACCTTCAAGGCTTCTTTTGTTTTGCGCATATCCCAAACCTACAACATAATTCATCGTTAAATCAGGCAGGACTTGGGAAAATTAGAAAAGTGTTTATGCAGGCCTAATAAAGAAGAAAAATAGCAAGCCATAAGATATGATTTCAAGTATGTGATCATTTATTAACCTTCAATGTATCATCAAAGCTCCTTGACAATAATATTCTCCCATCAGCAGAAAATTTCAGACTAGTAATATCATCTTCGTGGCATTTTTCAAAATGTATATCAGGCCTACTCCCCCATCCGGGTTTAATACTCCAAACCTGTGAAACAACATAACAAGAAAGTTACAGCTATGTTTAACTTAAAAGTGGAACATGGATGTTGAACTTATTACCCAATGTCAGTGAGAAAGGATTTTTACCTGTATAGAACCATCCCCTATACCACCAGCAATGCATTTACCATCATGATCCCATGCACATGTGGTGACAGGAACTCTTCCAGGTCTCGCAAGCTTTGGTTTAATGACCTATCATTGAATGATAGCAGCATAATTTATATAACATCATAGAATTGGAAAATATAAATTTATAAGTTATAACATAAATAATCATAATTCCATCTAGAGACACAAAAACCTCTGTTTATGTGAAGTGAAAATGCACATATGCATATTCTTTCATTATCATTGGGTAGAAAAAGGAAACTTGGGAAAATGGAGAAATTCTGAATCTACTTGCTATCAGAAATGAATATCCGATCAATGACCAGTTTCTATTCAGAACATGCACAAAGCAAAAAATGCACATACAAAAATAATCCAGGGTAGAAGAGGGGTACTGTAAAGACAATGGCAATTACTTCTTTAAAAACTAAAGCAAAGTTGTAGATCCCAAAATACAAACAACTTAAACTGAATATTTTACAAAAAAAAACAAAAAACAAAATACTAACATATACAAATCACACAATGTTTCTATTGGAAGAGTTTTCTTCTCTTCACCCAGCCAAATGTGAAAAATAAAATGAAAATGACCATGGAAGAAGAGTAAGGTGAAAAATTTCCAAACCTGCTTCTGGCTTGTGAAGTCATTTACATCCCATATGCGGAGCGACCCATCCTCTGATGATGTTAAAATAGTCTCCTTAGTTTTTGGGTGCCACTCTCCACATGTCAATCCAGTTATATGACCCTTGGTATTCTTTAGATCACGAATATACATGTCTCCCTTTACAAACTCGCCTAGAGTGAGGCCATCACGATCATAAATCTGCAATGCAACGAAAGGAAGTCAGGCAAAGCAAAATAAATGCAATTTTTTTTTTACTAAAACATGAAAGAAACTAGCAGAAAACGGTGTTAGGTTCTTAGCTACCTTAGCTTGAGCTGATCCGGTCACACACAAAAAGCGATCCGCAGTTGGACTCCAACTTAAATTGCGAATTTGATGTCCTTCAGACGGCTCGATTTGTCGAAACGATTGCAGACGAGAATTCATTCCTTGAAAGTCATACATACGAACCATATAGTCATAGCTTCCAGATAGTACTCTGGATCCAGTGTGATCCACAGCAAGAGCTGACACAACCTGTTAATAGTTGCCCAAATCACACCATTAAAAACCAATAACTATAGCTACTTCTCATTCTTATATTTAGCACCCATCTTCTACATATTTTAGTTTCTAATTGCTTATTTGAACTCATGAACATTTGTGAGGTTATTAAGGAGAGCATATTTTTTTGATAAGGCAAAAGAAAGCAATAAAATTCAAGAGAAGGGGGCTTGAATAAAAACAAATGATGACATGATCAACTTAATTGCACAAGCTCTCCAGTATAGTTTATGGAAACAACTCATGACTTATATGAAAACAGTTGACCTTTTTTATCTATCTTATGTTACAGAAATTACTTCAAACACTTATATGATAAGAGTTGTACTATAGGTGCTTAATTAAGTTATTTATCCAAACAAAATCATATTCATTGGATGCAACAGGTGTTTGTTTGAAGCCACAGAACGATAGTATATTTCAGCTTATCTACTGACAATTGGTAATCATGATAAGTGCTTATGTATAAGCTATTTTTACAGCAATAGATAAAATAACGTTTTATTGTTTTGTATATGCTATCCCTTGTTTTTATAAGCTATATTGAAGAACTTACAACAATAAGTTGAAAAAAGCTTATGAAAATTGTCATAAGCTGTTTTCAAGTTCTCCTAAGCTAAACAAACTCACAAAACTTATGCGAGTAAATAAGCCAATCCAAGCAGGCTTTGAACTTATGAAAACAGCTTATAAAATGTTCATAAGTTGATTTGGGCAAATTTTCGCAAGCCCTTCAAAATAGTTAATGACAATTTGTACAAGCCCTTCAACTTATGAATAAGCCAATCCAAGTAGGTTTTCAGCTTATGACAATTTTCATAGTTTGTATTCAGCATATTTTCACAAGCCATTGAAAATAGCTTATTCATAAGCTGAAAGTTAAGTTGATTGAAACAGGAGAATATTCTGGAGAAAAGGATAATCCTAAAAAAGAGAGAGGAATGAAGAAGAAGAAGAAAAAGAATACCTTAGAATGACCTTTGAGGACAATCTCGTTACTAAGAGGAATACGAAAGCGGTTTCCAAGTTGGTCTTGATCGGAATCGTTGTCTTCTTCGTCTTCAGAATCATCGAAATTGGAACCAGGTGGGGGTGGTAGAGGGCCAATCATTTCACCGTCATCCTCGTCCTCGTCGGCTTCATCACGTGGCGGCGGTGGAGGTGGTCCGACGAGGGGAGAATCGTCGTCTTGAGGCGGAGAAGGAGGGTTAGGGTTTTTGGGGGGACGAATGGAATGAAGCCATTCCTTGGAAGAAGAAGAGATGGAAGGAAAATCATCATTGGTGCGGCGAGTAGCTTTGTGAATGGTTTCGAGAGGGGTTTGAGATTTAGATTGTTTACCGAAGGAAAGAGGGAATTCGGCTCTAACGCCGTCGTATATCTCACCTGAATCATCCATCCTTTTTTTTGATCCATCGATTACACTACCACCTTCTCTCCTTATACTCTAAGGACTAAAATTCTAAATTGCCTTAAATTCGAGGACTATATCATAATTTTTTTTTTAATTTTATTTTGCCTTAAAAATGTTTTTAGATCCAAATTTTTATTACTTCTTTTTTTTGGTTCACAAATTTTTACTACTTTACTTTTGAAAAAAAAGTTCTTCACAAAAATTCATATTTTATTTATTATATGTGAAAATTATTTATTTTTTTTTGACAATTCATTTTTATTAAATATAATTTTTCATAATTTTTTTTATAATGTTTTCAACATTTTTGTAAAAAATCATTCAAAAATTTATAAGTTTAAATATAATAAAACAAATTTTAATTTGACATGGACTAAAAGGCGTTACTAAAATCAAATAATGTTCTTAAATAAAACTAAGCAGCACTAGAAAAAGATAAGAACCTTTATTCAAAAAAAGAAAAAGATAAGAACATATTAATATGTTTAGTTAACAAAATATGACTCAGAATGGTTCTTTAAAGCACGATTAAGTATCCTTATTTATTAATTTTGTTAAATTTTAATCTAATTTTTTTCCTCCATTAATCCCTTGTTAGGTTTGCAACAACTCTATCCTAAAATTTTGCCTCTAAATTTGCATCATATATGTTTTTCATTTCTCTCTCTAATAACCATGAATATTTTTCAAAGCAAATATTTAATAAATATCTTAATCCTTATTCTTACTCCCTCTGTTCTTTTTTAAGTGTCTTTTTAGCGTGTATTTTTCGTTCCTATTTAACTGTCCTTTTTGTATTTTTAGGGTATGATTTGTCAATTATACCCTTTTTCAATTACTCTTAACTTTTTCAATAAATCTAATTAATGTTATCTATTTGGAAAGCTAAAGTTTGTTTTTTTTAAACAAAGTTTGTTTCTTATTATCTTCAAATTTAAACAAAATTTTGTTACAAACAATGGTTCAAAGAAGAGTTAAAATTCTATAAATAAGATGAATAACAATTCTATAAATTTAAAAATTCTATAAATAAGATGTCGCACAATGCGAATCTAGCATTGGTTGAAGCCATAGTTGAAGTCTTAACTTTGATTAAAGGAGTTGAAATGAAGTAAAGTTTTTCTTAGTTTTTGATTAATGTGAAGTTGGAATAATTTTTATATTGACTTATAATAATTTAAAAAATGTGCGGAATATTTAAAAAATTGACAATTGTTTATTTTGGGAGAGAGAGCGCGTAAAAAAATAAAAATTTGTTGGAGAAAAAGATAATAACTAACAACTGTTTGTTACGAGAAAAAGATAACATATTAAATTTATTAGAAAGATAAAGTGTGTGTAAAAAAATATGAATTTATTGTTGAATTAAAAGGAGGGTATAATTGGAAGAAAACGTGAAAAAATACACTTTGCTATTTTGATGAAAATTTTCTAAAAAGACACTTAAAAAAGAACGGAGAGAGTAGGTACTAATATTCTTTATTTTTAAATAGTAACAAACCATATTTATTTTTTTCCATCACGCGGACAATATAACAAATTCAGGTCTGAATTAACTTTATCTTATTTGAGAGACTTATTTACATTGTTTCAAATCGTTGAAGTACCCTGTTCAAACCTTAGGAAATAATAAACAAAAAAAAATAAAATGGAAGTACCCCCTTCAAACTTTATCTTTTTTTTTTTTGACAAAAAAAAACCTTTAAGCTAACTATATAAAACAGATCCTTAAAAAAAACTATAAAAAAGATTGACATATATAATAAATCTTTTTTGTAAAACCATAAGCCATATATATTTTGTCAAAGATTTGTTACAAAATTTAGTAACAAAATACTTATCTTTTTTAAAATTTCACCAAATCTTTTGAAAACAAAAAAAAGATATCATCGTAATTTAGTTTTTTTTTTTAATCTTGATAAACCCTCTTCTATAAATACGATCCATAACAAGTTAAAGGCACACACACTCAACTCAGCACAACAACAAGAACATATTGAGAAAGAAAAGAAAAAGAAAGCTATGTTGCAGAACAATCAAGATACGGAAGCCATGATGAAGGAACATAAACTTGCTATGATAAAGAAGAGAATCAATGAATGCATGGAAAAAGCGAAAACGGTGCCATTCAACCCTTTCCATAACTTTACTTGGCAATGCGTGATAGCGAAACTTGCTCCACAATTTTATCCTGAAGAAGAGTTGGCACAAATAAAGAAATACAGTCAACTTGTTCTCCAAGAAACTCAAAATATTCCACAAAACACAACGGAAGGAGAAGTAGCGAATACCAACAAAAGGTGTCGCCCATGTGATGAAGGTAGCATGTCTTATGCGGAAAGAAGAACGAAACCAAAGACCACGAAGAAGGTGGAACCAAAAAAAAGAACAAAACCAAAGACCACGAGGAAGGCGGAACCAAGAAAGCAAGATAAGGTAAATTTGGCGTTACCTCCGCCAATATTACCTATTAACATCAAGAACAAGATCAAGGAGTTGAATGGCACTGATATCAGATATATCATGTCAAAGAAATTGTTTGCGTCAGATATCAAGGACGACCAAAATCGTCTTTTAATGCCACTTAAAGAACATGAACTTAATTTTCTCACCAAGGATGAAAAGAAGACTTTAGGTACAAAGGATGAAAACGATAAACCGGTTGGTTTAGAAGTGATTGTGTTGGACCCTTATTTTAGAAGCTTCGCAATGTGCTTCAAGAAGTGGAGAATGACTGATAAATGGTATTACAGTCTTATACAAGATTGGAAATATGTTGTGAGGGAAAATGGCTTTGAAATAGGTCAGAAACTCAACATTTGGTCATTTAGGGTTGAGAACAAGTTGCACTTTGTACTCAACATTAATTAGGTAATAGCTATAAACTTGTTTATTTGTTTCTGCATTTAACTAGTACTTTGTTTATGCGTTTCTGGCTTTGGTTTTGGCTATTTACCTCTGTTCATGTTCTATATTAGCATGAGAAGGAACTTACGAATTAGATTTTCCATATGTTGCAGTTTTTGCTCTCTTTTATTAGCCTTTTTTTTTTTAATCATTCTTACATAAAAATAATAATTGCTTCTGTTTGATGAAATTCTACTTCTCTGTATCAATGTGTGGATTTTTCCTATCAGTTCAGCAAATATCAATGTTTGTTTCAAAACACCAAATCTTTTTAAGGATCTTTCCTTCCACGCGGTTTGATTTGATTGCGAATACAGAATCAGTTCAGGATCTTTACCTTGTGACACAATGTCTAGACTATATTTTTGTATTTAGGTGATGGCTATAATTTCCCTTTATGCTTAATATTGGTCTTTTTGTCAAGTTCAGTAATGTATGATTTTCTTTTTAAAAGGAGATGCATTTATGTGTACGGAATCTTCTTATCGGTATGTGTCAAGTTCTGTTGGTCATGGTTCATGAAATGGTTTGAACCATGCTGTCTAGTTAGCTACATAAACAACATTAGTGGTTTATTATATATCATGGTATTCATTTCCATGTTCCTTATTAGTTTTGTTTTCTTTCTCTCTTTCTATTGAGTGTGCTATAATTATTTTCTATATGTTGTGTAAATTTATATCTGTTATTTTTTTTATGCAGGAGTGCCACTAGCAGTAACTTCAATACCAGTAGCAGGAAGAATTACATAGCCCTGAATTGATTATGAAGCTTTAATTTGGTCTTTAATTTGCTAATGGACAACTTGTTCCAAGTAGTTGGCATTACAAAATGTTTTATAGTATGTTGCTTTTAACAATTTGACTATGATACCTTAGGTGACTTTACATTATTTTCCTTGATCATGTTGGTCCTTTTTATTCTTTAAGTTTTGATGTTCAATTGTTAACTTCAATTTTTTGCTATGTTTCATTAACGTCGTCTGTCACAAAATCATTTATGGATTGTTTCTCAAAACATTCGCAGTGGCTTCTTAAGAGTTTAGCCTTTGACAAGATTGAGAGCTAATGCTGCTGTTATCCTTCCTTGGATGTCTGAGACAACATTCAATTTTATGTTTTGTTTGTGCAGAAATTCTAAATTGTTTATCTTTTGTGTTTTGGTGGGATATTAGTGTTTGGAACCACCAAATTCGTCAGTGTCAATGTTAGGGACCAAATATATGATTTATCTCTAACTTAAGTTATTTAAGTTATTATACATTATTTAAGACTTGCACAATGTTGTGATTAATTCACACTGCGGAGACCGCAATCTATAACACAATATTCGGCATACTTGAAATCGCGAAATCTGTGACAACTACAATCTATAACACAACATTCATAATACTCGAAATCGTGAAATCCTATACACAATCGCGTCCTTAACTGCGACCGATATTTAAACTGCGCTCTGCCACTATCCAACAACATTGAGTATATAAGTAGGCTCTTACAACTGTGTGACTTATTTTATGGACTAACAATTTGGTTTCCTCTAAATTCTTACTTTCCTAACTTCAAACTTACATGGTAACTAACTACTTTACTTATTGAAGTTCCTCTATGATTTTGGGAACAATTGAAAGTTATTTGTAATAGATTTTAATTGCAAGGGTGTGTTTAATCCAAACACAGCTTAACAAAAGTACAATTTGTTACGATATGAATTGCAAAATATGTATAGATTTCCTAAAAAAAAATAAAATATCTATATATATAATTTAAATCAAAATTAAAATAATTTTAATAAAAAAAATTCATAAAAACTACCCTTTCTAATTTATATGCATTAGCTTAGTAAAAGAGTGGACATACGTGCACCGTGCCCGTCTGAAAGCCATAATTAATAACGTAAAATTAATTAATATGATAATAATAACAATAATATAACATTTTATAATAAAAATATCTACACAGGGCCGGCCCTAGGCATAGGCCGGGAGTGCGACGGCCTAGGGCCCATGCCGTTAGGGGGCCCTAAATTTTTTTTATGGAGGGGGGTGTATATAGAAATACTGGGTTTATGGGAGGTTTATATAGTAAAGTTCACTAAAAGGCCTGAAATATTAACAAGATGAAGGTTGGACTCAAGTCTGTTAATGTTTTAGGCCCTTTGGCAATATTTGCTATATATACCCTCGTATAACACAGATTTCTTTATACACCCTCTCTATAAAAAATTGGTTTTTCTTAATAATTTGCCAAAAAATTTATTATCGAAAAAATTAAAAATATTTTTTTGGGCCCTTTGTTCCTAATAACGTGTCTCACTAATATTAGAAGTATAGGTGATATTTATTATCCAAGAAATTAAGATAATTTTCATAACAAAAACATTATATTTTAGTTGAAAATGAACCTACGAAATTAATCTTAATCTTTCCTTTCTAAGGTTTCCAAAAAAAAAAAAACTTAATCTTTACTTTTTAAGATTCCAAAAAAAAAAATATATCAATATTGTAATATCAAATTTCTTGAATTGATTGAAAGGATTGCAAAATTGAATTTGATAGTGTAAGAACATGCGAGAGCATTCATGATCATGAAACTGATTTGAGATGCATCATTATCATTTTGCAGGAACTATTGTTATCTTCTACAGTATTTTATTTTGTTTTGGTGTCTATAAAGTATTTGATTTACTTTAAGATGTTGTATAAAAAAAATTATTTGGTAGTTAAAAGTGTAACACCCCATTTTCCTGTCTTAAAAATTTCATTAAATAAATCATACATCAGAGTATACATCATAAAGGAGAGTCACATTTCATCTTTAAAAACAGCTTAGATAATAATTTATCAAATTACAGATATTCGATTAAGCAGCGGAATTTCAAAAGGGTTTCATCTCATAAATGTCTTGGCTTAAAAGCCAGCAAAAACGTCTCAAAGTATTTAAGGATTCTACATCACAAAAGTCAACATCATTTATTCAACACGATACATAAAAGAATAGACTCCACAAAAGACCCTATCCCGTTACATATCAGAGCAACCCTAACTTCACACATCCTCGCATCAACGCATCTAAGACTGGGTACCTGCACTTGCCCACAAGGCGGCAATTCCAGCAGAAGGGGTGAGATTCACAACAATAATATTAATATATAATCATAAGTCAAGATTAACAAATCATACATCCAACTCATCACATATACATTATAACATTCCATGGCATCATCATAAACATCATCATAAACAGCTTCATAAACAACATTACATCACACATCAACGTCTCAAACATCACCTCATGTATGTCACAATTGACTCGACTAAATGCAACACCTAACGTCTCAACATCTTGCATGTGGTACCATATAATTATAGCATTAATATGCTTCACCGTCGCTTTGAGCAAATGCTCCACCGTCACTTTGAGCATAAAGCTCCACCGTCTCATAATTATGCAAATGCATGGACTCGTCGTTTAACATCTTAATACACCGTCTCAACATCATTACATTTTTCAAGCATGGCACATGCAGTTAATAATAATTACATGGCAGAACATCATCTCAATTATGCATACACATTGCAACACATAGCATCATCTTATTCAATTAACATCATACTCATACAACACTTATATTCAACAATACATCATTTATCAAAGGTGTAATAGAACCAACATCACTCACTTTTACATAACTCATCTAAGGGTATAGAACAGCACTATCTCTACCCAAAGGGTTCCTCTAAACGTCCTATGCAAAACAGCTTGCAAAACCACGACACAGTCCTGAACCATCTAACTCGCCACGGCGAGTACATCTGCTCGCCACAGGCGAGTACTCCCAGTAGCTCACTCGCCAAAGGCGAGTTGGGGGCGAGCTGGAGGCGAGAAAAACTGGGTGCTTCGGCCTTTTTGACATTTTTCGACAAAATTCACATTTTTAAGCTCCCTAAATCAAATTTGACCAAACCAACTTCACAAATCATCTCTATAAATATAGGGGCACTCAAAACCATCTAAAGTTTGGCAAAAATCCTAACTTTAAGGGTCAAGCTCGCCACGGCGAGCTATACTGCTCGCCTCGCGAGCAACCAAGGGTTACTCGCCACGGCGAGTGATCTGCTCGCCTCAGGCGAGCGATCTCAGAACCACTACGGGTTCAGTCCAATTCACACCAAAACCTGCCAATTCTCTCCAATTATGCTTCTAATCCAACAGCAATAACATCCTAGGGGGTTATCTAGGTTCTGTAACACATCTTTACAGCAATGGCACACCTTCTCACATCAATTTCATCAAAAATCACCATAACCCTAATTCTCAAAACTTCTCTCCACTCTTCCCAATCCCTAAGCTAATCAAGAACAGATGATTAAACATTCATACTATTGAAGTTAGGCTCACCCTTACCTGGAAATTATGCAGAAATTGGAACCTAGCTTTCTCCTTGTTCAACCGTTCTTCTTCTTCTCTAAAAGTCTGATACGCGTTCTCAAAATATTCCCTTTCCTTAACCTACTTCTCTTATATACTCCCTCACAACTTAACTAATTCCTTCTTAACCCACACAACTCTTCTTAATTATAAATGTAACCCCATCTCTTAAAATTCTATCTTTTTCCACCACATCTATTTATTTACCAATTAAATATTCATATAAACATCACTTATATTATTTTATTAAACAATAAAATAATAATACTTCACACGTCACAAATACGTCACAAATACGTCACATAATCATCAAAACCATATAATATATAAACATATATCATAACATCTAATAAAATAATTAAATAATTAAAGAGGGCGTTACAAAAAGCGAGAAAAAAAACAAAATGAAGAGCTAATAAAATCACAACAATGAGCTAAAAAAAATTATGACGTATTATACAAAGGACCCTTTTCTCATATTATGCCTAAGGCCTGTAAAACTCTAGGAACGGCCCCGTATCTACACTAATAGATAGTACATGTCCCACCAAATTTATAGTATGAAACTCAAATGATTTTGTGGGATTTGCGTGAATTTTGAGATAAAGCGCAGCCTTTGATTATGGTTGTTTTTAAGGGTGGGTTTGATCTACTAGGTAGAACCATATAAGTTAAAATTTTATGGTATTGAATAACTTTTTGTTTTATACAATTTTTAGTTGATAAAAGATACTTTGACCCTCTCAAAAAAGAGATATTTTGATAAGAATTTCAAATTTTGTTGTCTTTTGCCTCTAGTTTGTCCTGTCCCTTCAATAATTTTACAAATCAAATATTATACAACTCGAGTAATATAAATGAATGGATATATCAAACAGATCAACGATGGAGTTTTAGATGAGTTACACGTTTAATGCTCTAAAAAGTCATTTGGTTATAGCCTTACCTCGTTATTTGAAACAAAGATAATTGTTAAAGAGGGATACTTTGTTAAATTAGTTCTTCTATTTTACTTTTTTTTTTTTTTCAAATGCAAAGTTACCAACCAAAATAACTAACTAACTGACTCACTTTATTCAGTTACAAACAGAACAGAAGTTAGTTAATTAGTTTGATGTATATCTTCAGTTGAAATTCATTCAACACATACTTGCTTTCTTTCTTCACTCTCACGTAATCAAGAGTTCTTTCTTTCTCCACAAGGCAAGTGCTACTGCAAACTTCATCTTCTTTAAATCTACTTATCATCTATGTTCTTTCTTCTCACATTCTTTTTCAATCTTGATTTTCTATAACAAACAGAACTGTAGTAATTAAGGCATAATGGCACGTGTATTTCCTCCATATCATCCCAGAGTCCCGCGTGGATTAAAAGTACTGGTTGTGGAAGATGATGAACTCGTTCGAATGGCTCATAGAGATATCTTGACATTACTTGGTGTGGAAACTCACGCAGTCAAAAATGGTAAAGAAGCCTTAGACCTCATTAGCACAGTTGAAAGTAAATTCGACCTCATTCTCATGGCTAGGATCATGCCCGTCATGGATGGAATTACGGTTGGTACACAACATAATTACATACATACATAGTTTTATTTCATCTTAGGAATTAGTTTAAAGCAATTTATATGTTTGATAATTTTGTATGTCTGTATTAATTAATTTTAATGAACAGAAAGAAAATGCATGTGGTATGTTGCATATATCCTAGCATATAATCATTCATAATGAGAGATTCATAATCATTTCATTCATATGTGTGCACTGCAGGCAACAAAGAAGCTGCGCGATTTAGAATACCCTGGCCAGATTGTTGGTGTCTCACGTCGCCTTACAAATGATGAATATGCAGAATTTCGCAATGCAGGGCTAGATGATCTACATCATGAAGATGGAATACCCTTGCACTATCATATGTTGAAACTAATTTTGAAAAGGGTTCTTCCTGTCAACTAGCACGACCTTTTGAGGATGATCTATGTTTTGCAAAATATTCACTCAAAAATCATGTCTAGGCTCCATTTTACTTTTACTTTCCTTTGTTCATCTTTCTTCCAGTTGTAATTCACTTTGAAATAATTGATTCTGTGTAGTGCTGGCTCTGAATCTTTTCAATAAAGTTGTTAATAGATTTGTGTGATTTTAGTTATGTGTCAGCTGGTCAATTACCTTTGCTAGTAGACTCATAGATTCTCATTTATGTATATATTATTGTTGATTGTTAATGTTGAATGTGGAGACTACAAGTTGTTATTTTTATAAAATGTTGGATTTATGCATCTATGCATGAATGTACTGTAGGCTTGGCCACAACTGGTCAAAGATCCAAATATATGTGTTACAAATCATAGAAATTGGTTCTGAAAATATATTTAGAGATAGCTATAAAATATAAACTCTTGAATACAAGCTTTTAAGTGTTTAAATTAGATGATGCTCTTAAACAAAACTAAGCTGCTTTGTTAAGCTTTTGTTAACAGAATATGACTCAGAATGGTTGTCATTTATCTTATAACAACTCATGTGCTTCCAAAATGCAACAAGTGGACAACAAAATGCTATGATAACGTTAAAAAAAAGAGAACAATCAACTGGTTGTTCTTGCGCAGTTATGTCAGATGATTGGGTGTTGCAGGCTCGAACGTTTTAAATATGTCTGCAAGCATATAATCATAGGACTGGTGCCGAAGATCGGTTGATATATCTTATGTCGACTTGTGCAAACAACTCCAACCAGATTTGGTCATGTTGAGTTATATCTTGCTAGTATTACATTTTCAATTTTATAGGCTTGATTTGCAGAACATGCAGTGATTGTTATTTGACTATAATACCATAATATATCAATAATTAAAATTTTCCAAATTTCTTTGTTACAAGCATTCAAAATTTCAACTTAATTATAAAGCAAAAATATACAATATCACCAGAATAAAATGTCATACTGATAAACATAAAATTCAAAAATAGACTAAATTTCCATTTCAAAATCAATTATACTAATTTTAAAGGAATTATAATTACTACTAAATTCAAAAATATGCTTCAGTTGTTTTTTGTCAAAGTTTCAACTCATAAGGCCTCATAGTTCAGTAGGTCTGCCCAACAGTGCTTCCCTCCTCTCCCTCTCAGCCTTTTCTTCAATTTCACTTTGCCTCCGCTTTTAAAGAACTCATCCAATTCTGCTTGAATTTCAGCATGTTCCTTCTTTTAATTTCTCTCTCAGCCTCTGGAGTTCAGAATCACCACATGTTAACTAAATTTTGTGTAAAAGATGGTGCACTGATTCCACATAGCGACAGACATTTACTAACGAAGAAAGAATGAAATACAAAGGAACGAATTGAAAAACAAAATCACGACTTCTTTGGTTGAATTGAATAAAATAGACACATTCAACAAGTTCAGTGTAATCCTTTCAATACTACAAGATCTGAAGGAAAAGAAATCAATAATGACTACCTTGACGCTTCCGAGCTTCTTCTTCTTTGCGCAATTTTTGTTTTCTCACCTCTTCCGGCTCAAGATAATACTTCAATTTTCTCATTTTTTCCCTCTCCTGTTTCCTGGAGGGTAAAATCCTAGAGATACGCTCCTCCCTTTCTCTCCTCAGTCTATTGAATTCCGCTTCGCAGTGACTCTCAACTCTCTTAAGATATATCTCCTGTAAAGCCAAACCACATGATGAAACATCAGACATACTAGGTAAAATTAATAAATGGTATTTTGTCTTTGTCTTATAGGACGACAATTTACATCAATTATTCAAAGGTTGTCATTTCTCGAATTGGCCAAGATATAGAAGTGTAGCTTAAGAGTTTATGATACTAACTTTATAGCCCATCATTCGACTAAGCCTCTCCTTCTCAATGAGATCTGCGGCATGGCGCTGTCTGCTTAGTTCAACCTCTTGCTGCATCAAACCATGGTCTCACACATTTAGTACAAGAAAAACCTTTTTTAAATAGAATGCGGCAAAAACAAGATTTTGTTCCAACTTGAGAGGAAAAATGTCCAAAAATTGAATTGTTTCCGAGGGAACACAAGTAGACATACTTTTTGCTCACGCTCATGAAGAATCCTCTCTTCCACTAATCCATGTTGATATGCAGCTTCAATCATCGGAGCAGCCTCTTCTCTCTTTGCTCTTTCCAAATGATCCATGGTTTTGGCCAATTTCTGAAGCTTCTTCTCCATTTCCTGTCTCTCCTGGAGTTGTTCGACCCTCGGATTCTCCTTTTGAAAAACATCTTCGTCATCACTACACCGTGAGTAAATAAAGGAACCAGAAATTTATTATAATCCCCAACTATCTAGGGTTTGAATAATTTACGTAGAGTAGAGCCACAAAAAACAAGAAAGTAAAGAAGAAGTTGATAGATATATATACCTGAAGATGCCACAGTTTTCACCAGGTGGGAGGTGAATGGAATCGAGATCGAGTTTGGACGCTTTCTCTTCAATCTCCTTCATTACCATCACATCTGCCATGGTTAGGGTTGGAGCGGTTATACCTTCTGAGTATTTTGGGGGGTTTTTTGAGGATTACAAATTCGATATTTATACCTTCTGGGTTTTGGGAGGCTTAGAAATTGGACTGGGCTTCTGTTTTTTATTTATTTTTTTTCAAAATAATTATAGAATAAAATATATATTTTTATAATAACAAAATATTTTTTTTCGTCTTGTGCAACATTGCTAGTTTTTTAATGTCATTGTTAAGATATTTTTCGAGGTAATACTATTTTAGTCCTTAAATGTGTAAGGAGTAGTTACAATAGTCTTTCAATGTATCAAAATTTTAAAATAGTCTCTGAATGTATACTTTGTTTGCCAAAATAATATCTGACGCTAAAATAATCCATCAACACTCACAATAACTCTTTTTATATAGGGATTGGAATGGTAATAAGTAAGTACTTATAAGGACTAGTATGATAATAAATATATTGAATGACCAATATGACAATATTAACAAAGTATTTTAATGTCAATGACTATTTTAACTAACGAAGTGTATAATCAATGACTATTTTAAAATTTCGATACATTGAGAGACTATTGTGACTATTTTTTAGTCATTCAAAGACCAAATGACTATTATCCATATTTGTTTTTATGCATACACTTATGTTTGTAGCAGTTGAATTTCTTTTAAAAATGACAATTTGTAATTATTGTCTTTCATCACATTTATATATATATATATATATATATATATATATATATATATATATATATATATATATATTTACTCTGGCAATTCACTATAAACTTTTATCATAATTTATTATAAGAGTTGTTTTTTCAATTATTAAAAAAATTGTCTATAGTTTAATTGCATAGTCATGATTTAATTTTTCAACGATAAATAAATTATTATTGAAACTTAATGATATATAGAACAATTATTGGGACTTTTTTTTATTGAGATATTTGATTGAAGAAATTGAATTATTAATTAATATTAATTATAAAATGAATGATATATATGTAGATATGAGATCTATTTAAGCATTTAAATTGGGTGCTCCATTTTAGATGATCAGTTATAAACTCTTGAATAAAAGCTTTTAAATTATTAAAATCAAATGATGTTCTTAATAATCAAAGAAAACTAAGTAGCATTAGAAAAAGTTAAGAACATTAATATTCTCCAGAATGAGTGATAGTGGTGGCGAGCGTATTTTGGAATTAGTTTTGAACGACACAACTTGCATACCATTTGAAATGGCCACCTAGATAGCTTCTGATAAGGTTAAGCTTTCAGCTTCAAGAGCAATGACAAAGGAGGTAGAGGGATATGAATTACCAAACAAGAATAGACTCGTAAAGTCTCTTAAACACATTGTATCCCATGATAAAATTACTGTTGAAAGAAGTTGCATTGACGTTACACTTGATCGTGCCTAATTAGCTTGATCCAAAGATGCTCTAACTTATCATTTTGTACATGTGCTTTTGCTTTTTTGCATACAACACCATTCATGTTGGGTTAGGCACGGATTCAAGTAGTAAGAAATGGGGGCACTTGACCCCACTTACTTTTTTTTTTAAAGTCAATAATGGGTAGTTTTTTCTTTTTTTATCAACAATAATGAGTATTGTACAACAAAAAAAGACAATAATAGTATTTTTATACATTGATCCCACATGAAGTTTATTAATGACTCGACATTAAGTTTATTAATGTCCTCGCATTACATAAAAACCTCTTTAATTTGGCTCAATTTTATCCTTCAATATTTTTTTTTTGGAGTTTACGGGTAGTGAACAAGAGAATTTGCATGAAATTAGTGATATTTCTAGAATGATAGTTGAAACTAATAAACATTGCTTATGCAATGATGTATTTACTTTTAAATTTAACATTATTTTTTTTGCCTTGCACCAGTTGATTAGAGTTTGTCTTAGCTATGAATTTTGTGAAGAATCAGATATGCGACTGTAAGAGGTATGCATTTTTGAATGATTTCTTGGTTACACTCATAGAGAGTAATATGTTTGATAGGTTTGGAAATGAAAAAAACCATACAACACTTTGAAAATATGAAAACATGTAGAGAGAAATTATAATCCTTAAATATTAAAATGTCTTCAAATTTTGGATATACAATAATATAATTTCGGTAATATCTAACTTTTTTTTTATATACAAAGTCATTTATGCATTTGTATTTTAATATTAGTATTTATAATATTTGACTTGACCCTAATTATTAAATTTTTTTAATCCGTTCCTGTCCTTTTCTCACTTCCATCTACTTCTAAACTCCAAAATCAAAATTCCAAAATCTCATTAAACTATAAATTTATCAAACCTAAAAGATTGTGGAAATTAAAGAAAACCATGAAAAATGAACAGTTTAATTTTGTCACATGGCCATTACCAAATAAAGAAAACACTCGATATAAATTGAAAAGTGAACAATTTTTACACATGCTAATAATCCAAAATGCAGTTCCAGTAACAAAAGTAATGGGACCTGGAAATACCAACCCAAAGACAAAAGATTTTATAGCATTCATTTGCCAAATCTTATTTGATAATAAAAAAAGCAATAATCGAATTGCGTAATGAGTATGTATGTCATATAATAGTTCACGTTTATCTCATCTTGGATAATGAATATGTCATTAAATTGTTTAAATAAGTTAATAGGTCAGTCGAACATCTAAAACGGTCAAATTAGACTCAAAATAAAGTCTTTCTTTTTTCGTGGTGGTCGGGATTCGAATTCCAGACCTTGCATTTATCATGCATTGTTCATATCAACTGAATTAAACTCACAATGACACTTAAAATAAAGTCTTGACAAGTGACCGAACATTCTTTAATTGTTTAAATTGCGCCTAATAAAATCTAGATACTTTAATTGTTCAGTTTTTCATGGTTTTCTTCAATTTTCACAACTTTTTAGGTTTGATAAATTTAGAGTTCAATGAGAATTTGGACTTTGATTTTGGAGATTAGAAGAAGATGAAAGTAACAAAACATAAAAAATCATTCAATTTTGAGGTAGATTTTAATTTTTAATTTTTTTTTTATTTTGTTGGGTTTTAGGAAGATGACGAACATGATAAATATGAGGATGATTCTTCGTATGAATTGTAGGATTTATTACTTTCAATATTAAAAAAATTAAAATAATCTTATGTGAATTGCCACCTCATCAATTTTTTTAATAAAAATGCAAAAAGAATTAATTTGTGTGTTCATAAAGATAAAGCCTAAAGGATCCTAAAAAATAATTAAAAGATAAAGTATACACATGAAAAAAAAAGATTTATTACACTTAAATAAATAAGATAATTGATCCTGAACTAATTTTGGGGTTGTAACAATATTCATAAATTATCCTTAAAAAAAATCAACATTCATAAATTAGTTACGAATATTATGTTTTGTTATATCTCGTCATATATTGCTCAAAACAAAAAAAAAAAATCTCGTCATATATTCAAACAAATCATACTTTTACTATAACTCTTCTCTTCACCAATATTTACTTTCCTCTATAAATGCTTCATTAATCTACTCTAACAAATAAAAAAAGAATGGAAAACTTAAGAGATATCCACAGGTCATGGGGACGTACACTTTCACTTGCACCACCATGCCAACAACCGGAAACACCGCCAACCATGCCGCCGTCGGCACTTGATCCTTCTCCTCCCGAATGGAAAATATGGGGACGTACACTTTCATTCTCACTGCCATACCAACACCCGGAAACACCACCACCGCCGCCGCCACTTGAAGAAGAATCTCAGCCGCAGACTAGTCGCAAACGTAAGCGTCCTTCTAACCCTAAGAAACAAAACTGGACAGAGACAATAAACCCACCTTTTCCATGGGCTACTTCTAAACGTGCCAAAGTTTTTACTATTCACCACTTGCTATCTCAAGGCTTCAACATAATCGGTGGAACGGTTCAATGCAATAAGTGTGATTTTGAAAGTGTTCTTGAATTTGATTTGGAGGAAAAGTTTAATGAAGTTGTTGAGTTCATTGAAAAGAACAAGTACGGCATGAATGATCGTGCACCTGAGGCTTGGATGAACCCTATGCTTCCAAAGTGCGTAAAGTGTGGACATGAAAATGCTATGAATCCAATAATCACAAAGAAGAGAACCATTAATTGGTTGTTCTTGTTGCTGGGTCAGATGATTGGGTGTTGCAAGCTTCAACATTTGAAATATTTCTGCAAGCATAACAATATTCATAGGACTGGTGCCAAAGATCGTTTGATTTATCTTACTTATGTCGACTTGTGCAGACAACTCCAACCAGATTTGGTCTTGTTGAAACAACTCTAGTTAACTAGTGTTTGTTACTTTTTTTAATTTTCTGAGCTTGGTTATTAGATTAGTTAGGGTTTCTTTTGAATAAATTGCACTTGGGATTTTGGGTTCTCTATTTTAGTTTTTTTTCCCTTACAAATTAAGAGTAACAAAAGTTAGTTTAATTTTGATTGTTTTTTCTTCTTATTATTGTTTATTTTCAATTTTACCTTTTATATTGTAACAAACTATACTTTATCTTTTTCAATGACACCAACAATATAATAAATATAATATGCAAATTTGTTTACATATAATTGGAAGTGAAAAAAATAAGTATAGTTTGTTACGATATGAAAACATATTACTATAATTAACTCATATATAAAGAAAATACATGGTTTTCGACTGATTTTTTCATTTCCAATTATACCTCTAAACAAGTTTGCATATTATATTTGTTATATTGTTGGTGTGATTGAAAAAGATAAATATAGTTTGTTATTTTAAAAGAGATTAGTTTGTTACAATATGAAAGTGCAATATATCTATAATTATAATTTGAATCAAAATAAAAAATAATTTTAATCAAAATAATTTTTTTCTAAAAACTACTATTCGTAACTTATATGCATTATCGTAAAAGGTTTTACGATAAAAGTTGTTTCATGCCTTAAAATTTGGTGGGTTGGCCATTTTTAAAAGTAGATAAATAATTTTGTTTTGAGATGCTTTAATCAAACGACTTAGTCTATGTTATGTTGGATAAGTATTTTTAACAAAATTATTTATCTTAAAAATACTTATCCAACATGACATAGACTAAATCGTGTGATTAAAGCATCATAGTTAAGTATTTTTAACAAAATTATTTATCGTTATTAAAAAAAATATTATTTATCTACTTTTAAAAATGGATCAATATCAATGGACACAAGATAGTTAATTATAATATCATTTTCCTCTGCTCATGCACATAAAATAAAATAAAAAATAAAAGCATCTAAGTGACTGATGAGTAGGGTATGTGAATGCTGTAAATTAGGTACGGTAACAAAACTCGTATTAAAGGTATCTGCTCAAACTTACCTCAATTTGATGGGTTTTTTATGCTTTGATTGAGTTTGAGTATGAGTTTGCGTTTTTCCTGATTTTAAAATACGACTATAAGGCTGAAAACGGGGATATATGTGCCCAACCAGAATTCGTACTGAATGTAGAAAATTATTGACATGCAACATCTAAGTCTCTAAATGTCATCCACACTTTTGGGCTATTTTTGAACTTTGAATCACCGTGAACATTTTTCCTGGTTTGCAAGTCACAAATACACACATAATGTTGGTGTGGATTATGGGTTTTGGAAAAATTCTAGGTTCGGGGTGGGTTCGAGTTTGAGGCTGAAAAAAGTTATTTTTTTATTAAAAATAATTCACTGAAGATATAGGGATGAAGATGATTTTTAATTTTTCATCCTGTCAAAGTTTAAGTAGGGTATCAGACAAGTATACGACATTTATGACGAACAAGATGAAACTCGTTTCAGCCCTTCCATGGCTACGGTAAACTTCGGGTACCTAATTCGATTTTTAACGATAAAAAACAAATAACACTAAGAACTTTTGCAGTAGACTTAATGTCGCCTATAGTTTCTGCACGACTTTCTAGATATGTCAAACAAACTCAAAAGAAATACTCATACTAGTTAAAAGTTCCTTTCAAAAAAGAAAAAAGTTAAAAGTTCAAAATTTGTCCACAATGTGGATATATTTTCATTATTATAAATTATTTAGTTCATAAGTAGTACGAATTGAAGTTGAGTAAAATATGAAGGTACTAACGAGTTCAATCTATTTTAATAAATTAAACTTGCACCACGTGACTTGAATCTCGATGAAAAATGGTGACCACATTATATTATTCAAAAATGTTTCGAGCATTATTTCCTTTAGCAGAAAAAAGTTATGGGAATCTACTGCATAAAGCTTAGTTCAATGGAGACAATATTGATATTATTAAGTTTGACATCTTCATTTAGATTCGAATCTTGGACCTCGCAATTGTGTTTGTAAGTTTCATGTGGTGTTTTTCACTTCTTTTGTATATCCAAAAACATAAAATAGTTATGTATTGGCCGGTGTCTGTGTGTGCGTTTATGCTTCATAGTTTTGATGAACCCGAAGCTGCTGTTGAGGATTCTCCCGCGGTGGAAGATTCTCAAGAGATTAAAGAAGAGGAGAAATCACAACAACAATCAATACAAAGTTACTGGCTCAGCATCCAACATCAATCCCATTCAAGGAAACACCAATTATTTGTTGAGTTACCCCACATGAAAATAATAAATACATATGATTCTAAACTACCAAAAGAAGACGACTAGAATATGAAATAGAGGATATTTTCAATTTTCCACAAATGTCTAAAACCAACAACACCTTCCTTATCAATCTCCATATCAATAGTAATAATCAACTCATTGACTATTTTTTGCTTCCACCTGCATTATTCACTCCTGCATCTTAGCCTGCTTTCTTAGCAGTTTTCTCCTGCAGTGCCGTTGCATCCCTAAACCTTTATTTGAAGTATTTTCTTTGTTAGCGGGATTTTTCCAAAGGTATCATTAATAAATATGAATTTAAAGTTTGACCCTAATAAATAACCAGACACTGGATGTAAATATCTCCAAAATTAATTTAATATTCTAAAACAATGAAATTTGACCACCTTTAATAATGTATGAATTGGATCCCTAATTTAAAAAAAATAAAAAATGGAAAGTTCTATTTAGAAATAGATAAACATAGGACAATATTAATAGAGAGAATCCTAATTCCGATAGGACCTATTTGATAGTGGGACCCACTACTATAAGATTTCAGTTCGAATTACGAAACCATAAACACCAAGTTTTGAAAGAGTTTTAAGAAGATATTCCCGATTTTCTTTTTAAAAAAAATGTTCACGTTTTGTTCTTGGAAACTAACGTAACCACTAATTTAACGAACATTTGCATATAAGAAAAAAAAAAAGAGCAGCTGTGAAATTTTGAAAGTGGGAAAACAAATAAGGAAATATTTTTTTGGGTGTACATATGAAGAAAAAACATCATCCTAAAAGATTGCATTAGAGTTAGACAAGTGTTACACATGTTATTTAATGTACAGATGAAACCAATTTGTCTTGCAGTGAATTCAGTCTCACAGGAACAACATTGATTTCTTGGATGAATAAAAAAAATGGAGAGTTATGATGAAGAGGCTTTAAAATGGGCTGCAATTCAGAGGTTACCAACTGTTACACGTTTGAGGAGAGGTTTATTGATTAACTCTGAAGGAGAGGCTAATGAAATTGATGTATACAAAATTGGATTACAAGAAAGAAGATATCTGTTAGAAAGACTAGTGAGTATTGCTGATTCTGATAATGAGAATTTCTTGTTGAAGCTTAAGGATCGTATTGATAGGTAAGATTTTCATTCTTTAATATATGTTTGTTAATATTTTATTTTATGCTAGATTATAAAAATGTACTTATGAGTTATGACAGAGTTGGAGTTGATATTCCTACAATTGAAGTTCGATTTGAAAACTTGAAGATTGAAACAGAAGTTCATGTAGGAAAGAGAGCTTTACCTACCCTCACTAATTACACTCTTGATATGGTAGAGGTATGTAGTACTGTGTAAATAATGACACTGAAAAATCAATATCAATAGTTTTGATATTGGAGAATACTCTGATACATTAACTCCTTTTTTTTTTTTTTGGATTTCAAAGGCTCCATTGAACTCTATACTAAGAAGAAGAAGACAACATGTGAATATTCTTCAGGATGTTAGTGGAATAATAAAGCCTGGCAGGTAATAATGAAATGAATACATTAATTCGTTTGACATGACATTGACACGTTGACCCTGGTAATTATTTGAGAAAATTAAATAATTGAATGTAACCACGTATATATGTGTGGTGACGTGTGTCCAACACCTAACACACATTCTATATGAAATGTCGATGCTACATAATAATTCCAGCTATGAATCATTACAAACACAAATGAATATCTTAATCTATGTCCTAAGGTGTGAACTTAGTGATAAGAATTTGACCTTGTAACCTAAATGAACGGTGTTCAATTTTATCGGTGATGATCGTAAAATAGAAATGTTCATTTGTGTCAATTTAATAATAATATACTCACAATTTCTACTCTGAAACATATCTCCAGGATGACATTGCTTTTGGGACCTCCAAGTTCTGGAAAGACCACACTTCTCTTGGCCTTGGCTGGAAAACTTGATCCCAAGCTAAAGGTTAATTAAGACAAAAATAAAAATATGTTATTCAATTGTTATATCACATTTGGGATATCTAGCTAGCTGATGAGGTGCAATTTGATAAACAGTTTACTGGAAAAGTGAGTTATAATGGTCATGAGATGAACGAATTTGTACCCCAAAGAACTGCTGCTTATGTCAGTCAAAATGATCTTCACCTTGGAGAATTGACTGTCAGAGAAACCATGGCCTTCTCCGCAAGAGTCCAAGGCGTTGGGCATCAATATGGTTAGTCTATGCCGTTGCATTTTTCGCTACTTATTTTATCTCAAAGTAATTTCAAAGCAGAAGTTAATATTTGAAAGGAAAATATTCGTCTTTGGTATTGTGTAGATATGCTAGCAGAGGTGTGTAGAAGAGAGAAAGAGAAAAACATTATCCCTGATCCAGATATCGATGTCTTTATGAAGGTAAGAGAGAGTGTAACACAAGTTACTTTCATGTTTTCGATTTACTATAGAATTACTAATACATGATTGTTGGACTAATGAGTTATAATGCTCAGGCTGTTGCAACTGAAGGCCAGAAAGAAAATCTAGTAGTAGATTATATTCTAAAGGTAAAATTCATAAAATCAAAACCTTCTCTAATAATCATAAAAGGAATGAAATTTTGTGTTAATTTTAATTTTATTTGCTTAATATTTTCAGGTTTTGGGACTGGAGATATGTGCAGATACTGTGGTGGGAAATGAAATGTTAAGAGGTATTTCTGGAGGACAAAGAAAACGTGTTACGACAGGTAAAATCGACTTCATTTCAATATTGAAGTATACGATTCGATTCACTACAATAAAGTGACAATGAGAAACTCTTATGAATCTATAAATACAGGGGAGATGCTGGTAGGACCAGCTAAGGCTCTTTTCATGGATGAAATATCTACTGGTTTGGATAGCTCGACAACTTTTCAAGTTGTGAAATCAGTGATGCATTATGTCCATCTTCTGAAGGGAACTGCTGTGATCTCACTCTTGCAGCCACCACCTGAGATTTACGATCTTTTCGACGACATTATTCTACTCTCTGAGGGGCATATTGTGTATCAAGGTCCCTGTGAGCACGTGCTCGATTTTTTTGCTTCAATGGGTTTCATATGTCCTGCGAGGAAAGCTGTGGCAGACTTTTTACAAGAAGTAAGTGTTACTTTGGCCCTATTTAGTTAAACAGATGAATTAAGCATGTATAGCTTGCCTTTATCATGAAAGTACTTATATATTACATAAGTTATTTCTATAACAAAAGATAAAATAAAGTCAAATTGTTTTCATATGAGTTGTTTTGATAAGTTTTGCTGGAGAATATACGGAAATAATTGAAAACAGCTTATGGATATGTCATAGGCTGTTTCCATAAGCTCTCTCAAACAATCTTATAAGTTGATTAATCCAGTACATAAATTCAAGTCAATCCAAATAGTCCACTTATCTTCTTTCTACCTCATATATGGTTAGGACATAGGACTAAGTTTTAACTGTTTTATATTTTCTATAATGTTGCAGGTGACATCAATGAAAGATCAGGAACAATATTGGGCACAAAGAGAAAAACCTTATAGATTTGTGACAGCTAAAGAGTTTGCAGAGGCATTTAAGTCATATCATGTTGGGAGAAGCCTTGGTAATGATCTTGTTACTCAATTTGACAAGTCTAAAAGCCATCCATCTGCTTTGACAACCAACAAGTATGGAATTGGAAACTGGGAATTATTCAAAGCTTGTTTATCAAGAGAATATTTACTCATGAAACGTAATTCGTTTTTATATATCTTCAAACTTTGCCAGGTAGGTTAGAAGTTCAAACCTTCTATTTATATTTTTCACTTTATGTGCGCATAAATTGATTCACCTTCATCACTGAAGCCTTTCTCTTTTTTTCAGATTGCTGTGGTGGCCACAATTACTATGACTGTTTTCCTCCGGACTGAAATGCACCATGACTCAGTGACTGATGGAAACATTTATGCAGGTGCAATGTTCTTTGGGAATATGATAATCATGTTTAATGGTCTTTCTGAGCTTGATCTGACAGTCATAAATCTTCCTGTTTTCTACAAGCAAAGAGGATATCTTTTCTTCCCTTCTTGGGCATATGCTCTCCCTTCATGGATCATAAAAATCCCCTTGACTATTTTGGAAGTGGCTGTTTGGATATTCCTCACGTATTATTTTATTGGTTATGATAATGAATTTGGAAGGTATAAATCTAAGTTTTCATTATCTATGAGTAAAACACCCTTCAATTAGTTTGACAATGAAGCATGTTTTTAATATAAATTCAGGTTTCTTAAGCAATTCCTGCTTATATCTTCTGTCAACCAAATGGGCTCTTCGCTATTCCGGTTTCTTGGAGCAGTTGGAAGAGATATGTCAGTTGCTTCAACATTAGGATCATTTGCATTGGCTTTGCTAGTTGTCATGAGTGGTTTTTCCCTCTCAAAAGGTATTATAGATCATGGATAGAAAAAGTCAATATTTATGTTTCTCCAATGTATTATTGTTCTAGATTTAGAATAACAATACATGACTGCTTCTTTTGCTTTATGGTTTCAGACGATATAGAAAAAGGGTGGATATGGGGATACTGGATATCACCTATGATGTATGCACAGAATGCCGTAGTGAATAACGAGTTCTTAGGGAAGAGTTGGAGACATGTATAATTTTCATTATTCTATATCATAATTTTACGAATATTCCTTATCACATAAATATATTCAATTGACTGGATATGTGTTTTGTTATGAAAGGTTCTTCCTAACTCGACGGAATCGCTAGGAGTTGAAATTTTGAAATCTCGCGGGTTCTTCACTCAATCTTACTGGTATTGGATAGGTTTTGGAGCAATGATTGGATACACGTTACTATTTAACTTCGGTTACCTACTTGCTCTCACTTATTTGAACCGTGAGTTTGTTCATAGTGAAAACATGAAATTGTTTGAACAAAAAAGAGTCTTAAGTGCATACTAATATTGGATATTGATCATGCAGCAATTGAGAAGCATCAGGTTGTAAAATCAGAGCAATCTCTAGACAATGAGGAGAATAGTGGAAGAAAAAGAGGAATGGTTCTTCCTTTTGAACCACATTGTATCACCTTTGATGAAGTAACATATTCTGTAGACATGCCTCAGGTAATAATAATATATATTCAAATGGAAAAGCTTGTACTCAACTTTCAAATCTTTCTTGTAAAACATAAGTTTTACAAATCTTTTGCTCTCTAAACCTGAAGGAAATAAGGAATCAAGGTGTCCATGAGGATAAGTTGGTTCTTTTGAAAGGTGTCAGCGGAGTTTTTAGGCCAGGTGTTCTCACTGCTTTAATGGGCGTCACCGGTGCTGGAAAAACCACTTTGTTGGATGTGCTTTCTGGTAGAAAAACTGGGGGATATATTGGTGGGACCATCACAATTTCTGGATATCCCAAGAAGCAAGAAACATTTGCAAGAATTTCTGGATACTGTGAGCAAAATGATATCCACTCTCCTCATGTTACTGTCTATGAATCGCTTCTCTATTCAGCATGGCTTAGATTGCCTGCAGAAATCGATAAAGAAACAAGGAAGGTTGGTGTTTGAATCCCATGCTTTTATGATTTTCTGTATACATAATCCCACACCCTTCTTTCTGCCTCATATTCTCCATGTTTCACTCATCACGTATAAAATTATGCCGAAGCAAGTGAATGTGGCAACAAAAAATAAAAGGATGAATATTTTATCCATGTTAACAAGCCTGGATCTGACTAATGGTTGCAGATGTTCATTGAAGAAGTCATGGAGCTTGTGGAGCTAAACCCGCTAAGAGATGCAATTGTCGGATTGCCAGGTGTTAGTGGTCTATCAACGGAGCAGCGCAAAAGGTTGACAGTTGCAGTTGAGTTAGTGGCTAATCCTTCTATAATATTCATGGATGAGCCAACTTCGGGGCTAGATGCAAGGGCCGCTTCCATTGTTATGAGAACAGTTAGAAACATAGTGGACACTGGAAGAACAATTGTTTGTACCATTCATCAGCCAAGCATTCATATATTTGAATCTTTTGACGAGGTAAATTTTAAAGTTTATAGAAAATTTATTGTTTGTTTGATTTCTTTCTTTACCAGGCTTCTGATCTTGAATTTCAATGAAATATAGCTTTTCCTGTTGAAGCAAGGAGGACAAGAGATATATGTCGGGCCACTTGGACACCATTCTTCTAATTTAATTAGATACTTTGAGGTAGAATTCTTATCAAAACTTTGAAATCAAAGTGTGTTTTACTTCTCTAAACTGCTTCACCACAAACTTTATTTTTGTGCACTTTTTGTCATGAAGAGAATCCAAGGTGTAGGTAACATTAAAAATGGATATAATCCAGCAACTTGGATCTTGGAAGTCACTACTTCATCTAAAGAAATTGAATTAGGGGTTGATTTTGCTCAGGTGTACAAAAATTCAACATTATACAGGTATTTGCTATTGTTAAAATTCTAACAACAGTTAATGGCCAAAAGTTCAAAATGACTGCGAGTTATTATATATACACAGTTTACTTATGGAAAAACTGATCCGTGACCTTTTCTTTTAGGAGAAACAAAGCTCTTATTCAAGAACTGAGCACTCCAGCTCCTTTTTCAAATGAACTTTGTTTTCCTTCAAAGTACTCTCGGTCCTTCGCCATCCAATTTATGACTTGTTTATGGAAACAACATTGGTCTTACTGGCGCAATCCTCTGTACAATGCCATAAGGTTTCTCTTCACAACCGTTGTCGCTGTGTTGCTTGGCAGCATGTACCAGAACTTTGGTTCCAAATAGTAAGATCAAACTGGAAACTGCAATTTTTTACGACTTTCAAACTTCAATTCTATTTATTCTAAAAGTGAATTTGTACAATAATTTATTACAGTAAAAAGCAACAAGATTTATTTAATTCGATGGGCTTTATGTATACGGCTAGTATACTTATTGGTGTCAAGAATTGTTTCTCAGTGCAACCGGTGGTAGATGTAGAGCGAGTAGTCCTTTACCGAGAAAGAGCAGCAGGAATGTATTCATCTATGGCATATGCTACTTCTCAGGTAAACAACTTCTTATCAGTCGTTATTTACATAGCCTCCATACTTGTAATAATTTGTGTCTATTTTTTCTAATATATTTTTTTTCTCTTCATGTAGGCTCTAATTGAAATCCCTTATAATCTTGTTCAAGCTGTGGTTTATGGAATTATTGTTTATGCAATGATTGGTTACGAATGGAGTGCAACCAAGTTTTTTTGGTACATATTTTTCATGTTCTTCAACTTCCTCTACTTTACTTATCTTGGCATGATGACAGCAGCCATGACCCCAAACCTACCCATAGCCGGTTTGATTAGCGGTGCAACCATGACATCATGGAATCTCTTCTCAGGATTCCTAGTCCCACACCCTGTAAGTTTCAGCTTCGTCTGATGTTAAGTTCATATTTGTCTTCTATAATATATTAATGATTTTCTGTGTTTCCATACAGAGGATTCCTTTATGGTGGAGATGGTACAGTTGGTTGAATCCAGTAGCTTGGACTTTAAATGGATTGATGACTTCGCAGTTTGGAGATATAAAAAGCAATGTTGAGATTGGAGGAACAAGTGTTCCTGTACAAGACTATTTAAGAGACTACTTTGGTTTCAGACATGATTTTTTGGGAGTGGTTGCTATTATAGTTGTTGGTTTTACAATAGCTTTTGTATTGGTCTTTGCCATATCGATCAAGATATTTAATTTCCAACGACGTTAAAATTTCCGTTAAACACTTGTGTAAGATGGTAAAAATATGGATAGCCTTTTGAGTTATTTTTTCTATCATTTTGCAGATGTATTTTTTACTGATGATATATAGTGTAGACTGTTGAGTTAAAAAGCTATTTGCATGGCTTTGATTTTATACATGTAACAGACTTTATTTCCTACAATGTTTGGGAAACCTCTCTTTTTGAAGTATATGTTTGTAAGTTGTAATTAACATTTGGTATACTTTTTTATGAACTACTAGCATACTTTAATTTTCGGTTTCATAGTAAGGGTTTAATTTAAGAGTCTCTTGGGTTCAATCAATGAGAGGAGATAGGAGGGAATTTTATAATGGGGAGAGATTTTAATTATATATTCTCTAAAATAAAAAAAAATGTTTGGTTCAAAAGAGGAGGAAAAAGGTTTTAAAACTAATTTACATTTTTATTCTTATTATAATATTAATACAATTCTCATGATGTTTATGATTCATGCTTTAGACACAAAATTAGTAACAAGACATAAGTCTTTGATTAGACTGGCGACATATGAAAACTACAAAAATAATGTAACACAAGTTTCGACAATATATTTATAAATAAGCCAAGAGCTGTATGCATGTACTCCCTCGGTCTCATATATAAGCATCCATTTGACTACAAATTTGTCCTAAATATAAACCCTTTTTTAAATTAGTAGATGTATTTGTTTATTTTTTTTCTTAAACATACCCCTAATTAATACTATTAACTTATCTTGAAATATGAAAAAATCAAATTTAATACACATATAAACAAAAGATAATTTAGTAATATTAACACATCAAATAGACTAAAACTTTCTCTCCCTTCTCTCCTTTCTCAAACCTAGCCGTCACCTCTTTCTTCTTCTTTTCTATCCTAATTGAATAAGTGAATTCACCATATTTTCTGTTTTCTTTCGTTTGTTTTGTGATTTTGTCGTGACTCTATTTGTTTTGATTTCCCGTCTTTGTGCGATGTGTTCTTGATTTCCCGTCTTAGTGAGATGTTTATTTGATTCAGATTGAAAGATTAGCTTTGAGCAAGTGCAGATCCGATCAATGACAATGACTTTGACGTCGTCAACGTTGCAGATTCGGAAACATGAGTATTTCGGAGATTTGAATATAATCATATTTGTAGGCATAAGTACTCTGCCGTTTTATGCATTAACATGGATGCTGTGAGTTTGTTCACAAATTCATCCTTTTTGTTTTTAGCGAATTTGGATTTGTATTGTATCGATGTACCTTTACCAATTTGAATAAATGAATATCATTTATTTTTCTAAAAAACAAACACATCAAATAGACTATAGGGATGGAGGGAGTATCATCTAAAATCTAAAAGAACTGTAATATGCATAGTTCACAGCAGATCCCAAGGGTGTGTTTACGAGCTAGAATTTTAGAAGGGTTTTTGAGAGGAAGACTTTGGAGAACCTAACTCTATCTAAATAGATATATTTGACATTTTAAAAAATTAAAAGAACATGTATATTATCATGATACTCGAGCATGTATTAACATCATAAACTAGCATATATCATATTGAGCCTGGGTTTTTTATATGGACTTTTTTAATCTCAACCATTTATTTTTTATGTAATGGTTAATAAGTATTCTTACCATTTGTACATAAAGATGCATTCTCACTATATATATATATATATATATATATATATATATATATATATATATGAATCAATATTCGTTACACCAAATCTCAAGCGTTCACTGCTCTTAATTCAAAGACTAGAATTTATTCAATAAAATCATAATATAGACATTCATTATTCCACATCTTACTTTTAAGCCTATTTATTATATTCTCTTTCATCAATCTTATTCACATTCTTCTCTAAAGCATCTTGTTTTCAGCCACTTTTTTGTCTTCTTCCCGGTTCTTCCCTTTAACACCATGTTTCTATCATTTGACATTATTAGAGATGTTGATCTCATCAATCTCATGAATTTTCAGTATAAAAAAATTACCATTAAAATACATTGGATGTTGAATTGTGGCAGACGATGTGTTAAGTTCATATTCAAAAGGTTTATGTTTAATTAAAAAAATTGCATGCTAGCTGATGTTTGATTCAAGCTAAGGATAAACAAAAAAATTAACCATGAAATAATTCTTTCTTATGATAACATAGTGCAGGACATCTCATTGAGAAGAAGATGGGTCTCTTTAAGGAAACAAGGGGATTTTTAGGAAAGAAAAATATTGAATGTTGAATATCTACATTATGATTTTATTAAATAAATTTTGGCCTTTGGATTAAGAGTAGTGAACACTTGAGATTTGGTGTCAACAGATCCGTTGACACCAGGTGTCAACGGATCCTATCTACTAATATGATGTTGTAGTTTTTAAAATTAGCATTAAGTTAAGTCTACATATCCTAAACTTTTGAGGAAAAAAATTGAGTCAAAAAGATGAAGAAAGGTTGTTTTTTGACAAAAATTTATTATACTAAAAACAAAATAAAAGTTTAAACTATTTAGGAAACATTGTTCAAATAACAAGTCATTAAAAGTGTTGAACAATACAAAATAAGAAACAATTCAAAACATGAATCATACGTACATGCTAAAAACTTTAACTACATTTAAAAGTGTTGAACATCCTACTTATTTGTACATCACACAAACTTGTGTTGCTGAGCATTCAGTTAGAAAGGAAATTGTGATTGTTTTCAAGAATTGGAAATGGAGAGTAGTACTTTTGATGGTGAGGGAAGATTCAAAGGAAGCCATAAGAGGAGTTTCAGCAGGTTTCGAAGTTCATCACTTATGAGCATTGATCTGGATAATGTCTTCCCTAACTCTGTTAATAGGGAGGAGAATGACGATGAAGAGGCTTTGAAATGGGCTGCAATTCAGAGGCTTCCGACTGTTGCACGTATGAGGAGAGGTTTGTTGACTACCTCTGAAGGAGAGGTTTGTGAAATTGATGTATACAAACTTGGGCAGCAAGAAAGGAGATACCTGATAGATAGACTGGTGAGAATTGCAGATGTTGACAATGAGAAATTGTTATCGAAGCTCAGGGATCGCATTGATAGGTGACATTTCCACTCTTCAAATATTAATAACACTATTATTGTTACATTTCCACTCTTCTAAATCCATGATTTTGATCACATTTTCAAAATATTTTATTTCATTTCACAAATACATTTTGAGACTGAACTTTTGATGATGAAACAAGTGAGATGTTTGTAACAGCTAAGGTTATGACATGACTCTAGCTAATATACACTAGTTTATATCACGAAACCAACCAAAAATGATATAAGACATTGTCTAAGTGAAATCTAACTTAATAACTCTTTTTCATCGGTAATGTTGTAACAACTCAGTTTATGACATGACACTATCTCAGTGGGAAGACATTTTAAAAGCAGTGACCAAAATGTTGAAAATAAGGAAGAATAAGAACACCAAAACTAACCTAGAAAGGCCCCTTTCCTGGGTGGAACAATTCTTGGCCAATCTTTACATACCTCCATGCCGAACTCCGGATTCCCTTTCCCCTGACAACCGGAGGGTTAACTCCGGAAAAAAAAAAAGACTAAACTTCTTTGCCAAAAAATGGAGACTAAAACTGTATTTAAGTCTCTTTTTTTTTTTTTCCTGCATCATAAAGATGCGCTAACGTTTTCATTTTCACCTTGCATGCATTTTATCCCAGAGTTGGAATTAATCTTCCTACAATTGAAGTCCGATTTGAGCAATTGAATATCGAAGCAGAAGTTCAGGTAGGAAAAAGAGCTTTGCCTACCCTCACTAATTACGCTCTTGATATGGTAGAGGTGAGTTATAATAACATTGAACACCAACAGTTTATAGCATATATCATTGATGGAGAAACTCTAATATACTAATTCCCTTTTTTTTCTGGGTTTCAAAGGCTCCATTGAACTATATACTAAGAAGAAGAAGAAAACAACATGTGAACATTCTCAAGGATGTTAGTGGAATAATAAAGCCTGGCAGGTAACAATGATCATGTATTCCAAGTATATATTATATGTATCATTAAAGAGACAGGACCAAGTTCTCATAAGATAGCTCAATTGGTAGCTACCAGGGACATTATATGTAGGGGCCGGGGTTTGAACCCCCTACTTCTCCACACATAATGTGAGTCTAGTCACTGAGCTATTTGACCAAAAAAAAAAGATAGGACCAAGAGAACCTTGGTGGAGATTCTAATACATAAAATATATTTTCATTTGCTAATCTATATATCTCCAGGATGACATTGCTATTGGGTCCCCCAAGTTCTGGAAAAACAACACTCCTTTTGGCCTTGGCTGGAAAACTTGATCCCAAGCTAAAGGTTACTTAAGATAAATCAAAACATTTTATTATATTTTATTTTCTATTTTGGATTTAAAGCTAGCTAATAATCTTTAATTTCATAATCAGTTCGCTGGGAAGGTGACTTATAACGGTCATGGGATGAACGAGTTTGTACCTCAAAGAACTGCTGCTTATGTCAGTCAAAACGATCTTCACATTGGAGAATTGACGGTTAGAGAAACTTTGGAATTCTCAGCAAGATTCCAAGGTGTTGGACCTAGATATGGTTAGTGCACGGCATTACATCTTTTGCTAAATGTTTCATCTCAATGGAATTTTAAAACATATGACGCTTGAAAACATGATGAAAAGTTTAATGGAAAATATCTTTGGTAAAATGCAGATATGCTAAAAGAGATATCTAGAAGAGAAAAGGAGAAAAATATTATCCCTGATCCAGATATCGATGTGTTTATGAAGGTAAGAGACGGCGCAACATCTTTTTCTTTTCCTATTTTCAATTACAAATAGTATGGCTAATAACACAGTGGATGAACTTGTGACTTGAAAATATGCATAGGCTATTTCAACCGAAGGCAAGAAAGCAAGTCTTGCAGTAGATTACATTTTAAAGGTAAAAATTCATACACTAAAAACCTTCTTTGATCTTCATAGAGTAACAGCTAATTTATAGTTTTATTTGCTTTGTATGTTCAGATTTTGGGACTAGAGACCTGTGCAGATACTGTGGTGGGAAATGCAATGTTAAGAGGTATCTCTGGAGGACAAAGGAAACGGGTCACGACAGGTAAAACAAACTTCATTTCAACATTGAGGTATACATCATGATTCACCATAACAAAGTGACAATGAGAAAATCATATGAATCTATTATTACAGGGGAGATGTTAGTAGGAACATCTAAGGCTCTTTTCATGGATGAAATATCTACTGGTTTGGATAGCTCAACAACTTTTCAAGTTGTGAAATCAATGAAGCAGTATGTCCACCTGCTCAATGGAACTGCTGTGATCTCACTCTTGCAGCCACCACCAGAGACTTATGATCTTTTTGACGACATTATTCTACTCTCTGAGGGGCACATTGTGTACCAGGGTCCTTGTGAAAACGTGCTTGAATTTTTTGCTTCATTAGGTTTCAAGTGTCCTGAAAGAAAATCAGTGGCAGACTTTTTACAAGAAGTAAGTTGAACTTTAACTTCTTTCTACAATCTATATAGACATGAGTGAATTTTAACTATTTAATTTTGGCCACTATGCTTTATTTAGGTGACATCAATGAAAGATCAGCAACAATATTGGGTAGAAATAGAGAAGCCTTATAGATTTGTGACTTCTAAAGAGTTTGCAGAGGTATTTGAGTCATTTCATGTTGGGATAAGCCTCGGTAATGAACTTGTTACTCAATTTGACAAGTCTAAAAGCCATCCAGCTGCTTTGACGACCAACAAGTATGGAATTGGAAAATGGGAATTGTTCAAAGCTTGCTTATCAAGAGAACTTATACTCATGAAGCGCAATTCATCTATATATAAATTCAAACTTTGCCAAGTAGGCTTTAACAATTTGAACATAATAGTATTTCACTTTATGTATAAACTCCGTGCTTGCTGCTCCATTACTAATGTATTCCACCTTCTTTCAGATTGCATTGATGGCTATTGTTACCATGACCGTTTTTCTCCGAACTGACATGCACCATAACTCAGTGATTGATGGGGGCATTTATGCTGGTGCATTGTTCTTTGGAAATTTGGGGCTTATGCTTAATGGATTTGCTGAACTTGCGATGACCGTTGTGAGGCTTCCCGTGTTTTACAAGCAAAGAGACCTTCTCTTCTACCCTTCTTGGGCATATGGTCTTCCTTCATGGATCCTTAAAATCCCCGTAACATTTGCTGAAGCAGCCGTTTGGACATTCCTCACCTATTATGTCATCGGTTACGATCCTGAAGTTGGAAGGTAAAAAAGAAAATTTCAATATGTATTCATCATAGTTTGGCAAGAATTCCTCAACTCAGGTTGACTTTGACAACTACCGATTACGTTAATGCAGATTACTTAGGCAATTCCTTCTTCTTGCGCTTATCAACCAAATGGGCAATTCATTATTCCGATTAGTTGGAGCAATTGGTAGAGAAATGACAGTGGCTACAACACTTGGGTCATTTATATTGTGCTTCCTCATTGCCATGGGTGGTATTGCCCTCTCGAAAGGTACTACAGTTCACACATTGAAGTAGTCAAAGTTAATGTTTCTCTTATATATTATTATTAGAATTTAGAGTGTCAATACCTTCCCACTTTTTTGCTTTTTGGTTTCAGATAATATTACAAAAGGGTGGATATGGGGCTTCTGGATATCACCTGTAATGTATGCACAGAATGGCTTAGTGAATAACGAGTTCCTAGGAAAGACATGGAGACATGTATGCTATGCATTATTCTACATCTACATTTTGTATATTAGATAAATATAGTATGAACTATGATGAATGGTTAAATATTTTCTTTTGAAGGTTCTTCCAAACTCAACTAAACCGCTAGGAGTTGAAGTTTTGGAATCTCGTGGGTTCTTTACACAGTCATACTGGTATTGGATATGTTTCGTGGCATTGATTGGATATACATTACTGTTCAACTTGGGTTACATTCTTGCTCTAACTTACTTCAATCGTGAGTTTCTTTACATTCTTGTTCTGTAACAAAATGAGCCTTATGTATGAATTAATATTGCAAACTAATTCCTCTAAAAATAAGTATACTGGCAACTGATTATGCAGAAATTGAGAAGCATCAGGCAGTACAATCTGAGCAATCTGTAAGCAATGAGGAGAATGGTGGAAAAAAAAGAGGAATGGTTCTTCCTTTCGAACCACATTCTATGACCTTTGATGATTTAACATATTCTGTCGACATGCCTCAGGTAATATACATTCAAATGAAAAGGGTTCACATTCCAAACAATTTGTAATTTCTAAATGAGTTTCATTAAATCTTTTTTCTATACCTGAAGGAAATGAGGAGTCAGGGTGTCCTTGAAGATAAGTTGGTTCTTTTGAACGGTGTCAGCGGAGCTTTTAGGCCAGGTGTTCTCACTGCACTTATGGGTGTCACTGGTGCTGGCAAAACAACTTTGATGGATGTACTTGCCGGTAGAAAAAGTGGGGGATATATTAGTGGGAACATCACAGTTTCCGGGTATCCCAAAAAGCAAGAAACCTTTGCAAGAATTTCGGGATACTGTGAGCAAAACGATATACACTCTCCTCATATTACTATCCATGAGTCTTTGCTCTACTCAGCATGGCTCCGGTTGCCTGCGGAAATCAATACAGAAACTAGGAAGGTTGGCCTTTGAATATCATGTTGTTTATAATTTATTTTCATGTACACATGTCATGTATTATTTTTGTGCAGCTAGATTACTTTCATATGTGACTTTCCTGCCATATTGATTAACGTTTGCATTGTTTATGCATCATTTTAAGTATGATACGGTTGTTGTTAACCTGTTGCACCAGATTTCTTTTAAGTTGCCTATTCAGACACACAACATAGATGATGAGCAAGTAATTTTTCTAAATTGTTTTCTGTTGCATTCAAATTCATATGCACACATTATTTTGTGGGAAGCAAAAATAGTTTGGAACTGACCAATGGTTACAGATGTTCGTTGAGGAAGTCATGCAGCTAGTGGAGCTGAACCCATTAAGGGATGCATATGTTGGTCTGCCTGGTATTAACGGTCTCTCAACTGAGCAGCGTAAAAGATTGACTATTGCAATTGAGCTGGTGTGTAATCCTTCTATCATATTCATGGATGAGCCAACTTCTGGGCTAGATGCAAGAGCAGCAGCTATTGTTATGAGAGCAGTTAGGAACATAGTGGACACGGGAAGAACAATTGTGTGTACCATTCACCAGCCCAGCATTGATATCTTTGAATCTTTCGACGAGGTAATCAAAAAGAGCTAAAATTCATAACAATTTAATGTTAGTTTGTTTACTTCTTTTCGAAATATTTTGATCTTTATTTTCAATGTAATTAAGCTTTTCTTAATGAGACGAGGAGGACAAGAGATATATGTGGGGCCACTTGGAAGTCATTCTTCACATTTAATTAAATACTTCGAGGTACAAATATTCTGAAAGTTGTTTAATTATAGTGTATGTTTTACATCTCTAATCTATTGTAGCATGAAACTTACCTTTGTGCAAACTTTTTCTCCTAAAGGGAATTCAAGGTGTCTGTAAGATTAAAGATGGCTACAATCCAGCAACTTGGATGTTGGAAGTTACTAGCTCAGCAAAAGAAATAGAAACGGAGATTAATTTTGCTCAGGTGTACAAACGCTCAGAATTGTACAGGTATTTTCTGTTCTATGAAGTATTGATCTTGGAAACAAAATACTAGGTAGCAAATAAATAAGTGCAAAAGGCATGAAACAAGTTTTGTTATGAATTGTTATATATCCAAAGGTTATTTAAGTAGAAACTTATGTGGCATTTGTTACAGGAGAAACAAAGCTCTTATTGAAGATTTGAGCACTCCATCTCCTGGTTCAAAGAGCCTTTATTTTCCTTCGAAGTACTCGAGGTCCTTTTTTAACCAATGTATGGCTTGTTTATGGAAACAACATTGGTCTTACTGGCGCAATCCATTGTACAATTCAATAAGGTTTATCTTCACAATCGCTGTCGCCGTGTTGCTTGGGAGCATTTACTGGAAAGTTGCCTCCAAAATGTAATACGAATCAACTTGAAATTACTAGGAGATGTATATGGCTTTCAAAGTTTTGCTTCTAATTATTCTAACGTGATTTTACATACCACTTGATTGCAGTGAAAACCAACAAGATTTCTTTAATTCCATGGGCTTTTTGTACACTGCTACTTTGGTTATTGGTGTCAAGAATTGTAATTCAGTGCAACCACTTATAGGTATTGAGAGAATAGTATTTTATAGGGAAAGGGCTGCAGGAATGTATTCAGCATTGGCATATGCTGTTTCTCAGGCAAGCGTTGAATTAGTCTATATTTACATAGTCACATGTACGTAAATAAATTTGTGTACATTTTATAATCTTCAACTTTTCTTTCATGTAGGCTCTAATCGAAGTCCCTTATAATCTTGTCCAAGCTGTGGTTTATGGGATTATAGTTTATGCAATGATTGATTATGAGTGGAGCGTCACTAAATTTTTTTGGTATATCTTTTTCATGTTTTTCACCTTCCTTTACCATACCTACTTTGGCATGATGGCAACAGCCATGACCCCAAACCTAGCTATGGCTTCTATACTCACCAGTGCGTTCAATGCATTTTTTAATCTCTTCTCAGGATTCTTAATCCCACAAACAGTAAGTTTTAGCTTCATTTGATGTTAACTCCATAGATTTCTACTTTAGAAATAATAAAATTGATTTTTTTTTCTTTTTAATAATTTTCTGACATGGGCTTGCAGAGGATCCCTGTGTGGTGGAGATGGTTTTATTTGATAAATCCAGCAGCTTGGACTCTAAACGGGTTGGTGACTTCACAGTTTGGAGATATAAAGGACAGTTTGGATTTTAACGGAAGAATTGTTCCAATACAAGACTTTTTGCGGGATTACTTTGGTTTCAAGTATGAGTTTTTGGGGATAGTTGCAGTTATAGTTGTTGGATTTACAATAGGTTTTGTATTGGTCTTTGCTATATCCATCAAGACATCAAATTTTCAGCGACGCTGAGTGTAACGCCCACACTAAACGTATCTAGAAAGTTTAGTATGTGCATTAACTTCGAATGAATATTTTATACAACAATATGCGGTTGTGCAATTTACATATAATACTACTCGTCCAAGAACATAGAAAATACATCCTCAAGCCCATGACATCCTGCAGCGGGTACGAACGAACACTTGTTGATTATCCATCTGGCTTCAGCTTGCTAACTCTTGCTAACCAATCTGCTGATCTGAAACAAATAAGGATTGGGATGAGACATAATGTCTCAGTGAGTTCTACCTAATCCTAGGCTATAGGTAACCTCGGGGAAAACCTACGGTCACCATGTGTCTACAATACAACCTGACGGTTGATTATACGTGTGTGGGGACTTGCTTGCCTAGACGGTCGTGCATACTAGATATGTCGTAGGTTCTTCATGTTATAACTTAAAGGTCTTGCTATACATCATGCGTGTCATGGCGGTCAAGGGAACCTAAGACCGCTATGTCAAGATACACTAAACGCATCGAGACCTAAACATAAGTCATTCATGACACGTTCTATCATCGGACGATTGGGGAGTTCCTAAATCGTCTACGATGTAACATCATAGCCTTAACTTGATACATAAGCTTTACTTGTCATTTACCATATCATGTTCATGTTCATGTTCATATTCATATAGAAGTTAGCGTGTAACAATAACATTATCTTGGTTCATTTTACGGAGTGCCTCGGGTGGAGTAACCCCGAGTACAATCCCATACATGACCGATGAAACCTAGCTAGGGTACATCAGACTCCCTCAGTGTCGTGCGGGCCTACCTTGCGGAGCGTGTCCCGTCCCCCTGGCGTGAACCTCTTGTATCCCCCTAGCATGGATAGCAAGAGACACGACACCTACATCTTGTTTAGTCTTAGTCATACATGATAATTTATACTTAACTTACATAGTTGATTACCACGAGTCTGTGGCCTACTGGTATAATGGTAATTCAACATTGCATGATCTTGTACATACATGGGGGTTTAACCTAAACTTGCTTGCTTACTTACAACGGGTCCGTGATCTACCCGATTGTCGGTAAGGTACTTACATGGTTAAACTTGTTCATAGCGAAGAGTTATACTTAACAATTGTAGTCTTAACATACTTGGGATACATGCTAACATTCTAGTTCTCGGCGGTCTACGTCGAGGTTCTATTATTTTTTCCCCACTTGGTTATTCGCTACCCGAACGAACATGATTATACATAACCTCTCTTGTGCCGTTCTTGAATTATATGTTAATATTGGCCATGATTTTCATCTCAAGGATCGTTTGATGTTATGTGCATTGCATAGATGTTGTTTAGGGGTTATAAAGTTGGAAACCATTGCATGAAAAGCCTCAGACTACACTACAACCCCTTAACAAGCCAACAAGCCATAGAAAAGTGGGAGATGGCAGAGCCAACTCGCCTATGGCGTGGCGTGTTGCTGTTATGGGGAAACTCGCTATAAGCGAGTTTTAGGCTTATGGCGAGTTTCTTCGGGTCTGTAGTGCAGATCTTGCATTTTTGACCCAATACTCAAACAATTCGATCCAGCAATGCATCATATACATCCAACAACTTATATAAACATTAGAAAACATCTTGCATGACAATTTTAACATATAAACAACAAATTGGCATTTGGGTACAAAATCACATTAAATACTAATCTAGCATAATTCAAGATTTTCTCACTAGAATTACTCAACCCAAAGGTGGGATAAACTATCTAAGAGCTCACCTTAGTATACTTCAGCAACAACACACTTCAACTCTTGCTTTCCAACTCAAATCCTAACCCTTGAATCTCTTGATCTCCATGTTCTAAGGTTCCAATGCCATACCAATCCAGCTCTTGTTGCTTCTTGCTTGCTAAGCCACTATGATTCATGTTTGATTATCAATTACACAGACTTGGGGAAAGATTAGTGGATTAGAGAGTGAGATTGGGGCGATGGTGTAGAGAGAAGGAGGAGAGAATGTTTGGTCTTGCAAGCTTAGAGAGAGAAACAACATAACTAATGAAGATGCTTTGGCTCCAACATGCTTAAATATCCCTTAGGCGAAAATACTAAAATGCCCTCTGTCTTAATCGTTCTTGATCTGACACTGACAGTTTAACCCGTACTTATCCGATACTGCATGATAGTATCCTCCATCTTACTATAACTTTCCTGGACATTTTCCCTCTGATACATCCACTGTTAAATTCTTGGGCTTGACGAGCGGGTATTACACTGAGAGTCTGGAATATTTGGCGTAGTATTAAATATTGTATTTTATGTGTAATTATGAAAAGTTTCAATTTGCAACTCAAAAAAAAAAAAAAACCAGATGTGGATTACTATAATGCTTTAGTGTTACAAATGTTTCTTGTCTTTATGTTATCCCTGTGGTGTTGTTAGGGGTACAAGTTAATTGCTGATATAGTGAATGGTTTTAAGGATCAATAGCTAAGACAGGAGTGCTAACTGTTTACAGAGATGTTCATTGAGTTTTAAACTGTATGAAGTCTTAAGACGCTTAAAAGGACAAGTGCTTGTCTCTACCATGTTTGTGGTAAGATCCACAGGCACCATTGTATATGAACATCGGCCAATTATTCGGCCGATGCTAAATAGACACTAGCTGGACTCCAGTCCCCTTTTAGCCAATCTGCCAAATGCATAAGGAATTGTTAGCAATGGCTTGGTTCACCCTTGTCAATGTTGGTTTCTCCAACGCTAGTCATTGTTTGTTTGGCCCACACGAAATGTTTTTCAAATAAAGAAGGAAAGAAAAATGGAAAAGATAACTTTTCTAGCAAGTTTTCATTGAAAGCCTTGCTTATCAAAAAGAAGTCGTCTTAGCTGCAATAACTTAAAGGACTTAACAAGACACAGACACTGCAGAAATACGAGAAAGAATATGAAGTGTGAGCTTACCTGCAATGTCACACAAGCCGGAGTTGACTGTGCTCAAATCCACAACCACATCTTCCATTGAAATTGTCAAGGACAGTGGGCATGTAATTCTGTTGCGAAAATAGATCACAAAATAACACTGGCTGTAACAATTGCTACTCACAATTCTGCCGGTCAATTAAAATTTAGAAGTCAAAAGAGATATGAAGCATCGACACAAACACATACACGACACTGGTTGTACTTTAAGAAAATGACATTATTGAAAATAGTCATGTGTGTCGGTGTTGGACATGGACACATGTCGGAAACACGCCTTCGATTAGAAGTTTGGGTGCTATGAAGGTAATTACATCGAATTATGTCATTTTTTAGAATTATTATCGGTGTCGATGTGTCGCCTATATTTGTGCCTATATCTGTGTCCGTGCTTCATAGCAAAAGAGCAATCATGATTGCACAAATTCCAGTTCAAACAAGAATGAAGGAAATAAAAGATAATAATGATAAAGTTTGCTTTCTTTGATGGTGGTTATCAAATTCAAATTAAACAAAACAAGAGGCAGTTTCCAATCTGTCACATAGCAAGAACTCTGCAAAAATTAAAGTTGAAAGCACATCAATTTGGTGATTTGTCTTCAATGGCATTCTTTATCTATTGATATGTCAGAGACAGCATGAAACATTTTGTGTTTTTTTTGGTGCATTGCTTAAATTTAACATTAACAAATAAGAGGCAAGAAATGGAATGTTCTAAGCATGGAAGGAAAAATTCCCAAAAATTAAAGATTATAATAATCATAGAGCAAGACAATCAACATATAATTTTATATATATATGCTTGAGGTGTTAGCTCAGTGATAAGAGTTTAGCCCTATAACTATAATTGGGGATATTGTCTCTATAATTATCTAACTGACTCGAGTCAATCAGCTCCGGTAACCCTGTTTTCCGGTGACCTTTTTCCATGGAAACAAGCAAAGGTCATTGGATGAAAGAAGGAAAAAAGAACAAAGGGATTGAAGGAGGTGAAGGTTTGAAAGGAGAAATTTTTTTATGTCAATATTTTGAAATGGGACGTCTCTTGCTTTTGTGCTTGAGCATAGGAAGTCTCTTGCTTGTGTGCTTGAGCATCTAAAGTCTCTTGTTTGTGTGCTTGAGCAATTGTATTCTTGTGTGATTATATTGAAAAATCTCCTTGAAAGTGCAAGGGATTGGACTACTTCGGATTGTGGAAGGAACTAGGATAATTGCTTGTGTCTCTTTCTTCTCTCTCTATCTCTTTTATATCCACTTCATTTGATTTTGAACATTGTTTCAACTCTGAACTCTATCAACTCTGGACTTAGTTAAAAAGAAGAAAAAGTTAATACAATTCAACTTTCTTGTCTTGTTGTGTTTTTCTCAACGTAGGATCCTCTCTATTCTTTTACTAGAAGTATGATTCAAGTCTTAAGATAATTTGGTAGGAACTATTTTTCTTTTTTTGGTACAGGAAATCTTTTTGTTTTGCTAGAAGGCGAAAATTCTTGTTATGTTTTTGACGAAAATATCTTTTTTTTTTTATATAAAAATAAAATCTTTTCTTTTTCCTAGAAGGCAACAAATCTTGTAATATATACATCCTTCGATCACTATTATAAGTAAAATTTTGCATTATAGATTCATTCAATTAATGATGTATATGATCTTTATTGTAGACCATATACATCATTTAATGAATGAATCTAAAATGTTAATGTTTGCTTATAATAGTAACCGGGGGTGTATACGCGTAGGCATACTAAAGGTAAAATTTAATTTTGATCTAATAATCTGATACCGTAGTTTTAAGATTAGCATTAATTAAGTTAAGTAAAAAAAGATTAACATTAAGTTAGTGGCTTAAGGGTAGGGATGGCAATTGGACCCAGACCCTATGGGTACCCGCAAAAAATATCCACAATGGGTAGGGTAAAACCCCGCTTTCATGGGTTTGGGCACGGGTCTGGGTAATACCCACACATATTAATGGGTATGGGCACGGGTAAAGGTACTATAGTACCCAAACCCGCAACCCCGCATATACATATTTATATAATATCATAAATAATTTATTTATTTTTAGTGCATAATTAATTAATTTATTTGGATATTTAAGCCAAAACTTAAACCTAAACTAAAAAAACTGCTTAATACAATATCAGCTCCATCCGGTCGGTGTACAATTTTTTAAGGATATTTTAGATGTTTTTATTTGAGTAAATACTACAATTCGTATTATTTTATAAGTTAATTTTAAAAAATTTGGACCATAGTTTTATTTCAATAGTGATGTTTTTATTGTCTTTTCATAGTTAAAGTGCGGGTAATGGGTACGGGTATGGACACTTAGGTACTCATAGGGTATGGGGAAAGGCACTTAAGTTGTTGCCCACGAGAGTATGGGCACGGGTATGGGTATTTTTTTCAAATGCGGGTATGGGGATAGGCACTGTAGTACCCTACCCATTGGATACCCATTGCCATCCCTACTTAAGGGGACGTTGGTATCTCGAAAATATTTTCATAATCTTCGGTATTTATGATGAACGATTCTTTGGTCAAAAATATTTTCATAATCTTCAGTATTCATGATGAAAGATTCTTTAGTCAAAAAAAATATGAAAGATTCTTGAGTCAAAAAAATGAAGAAAGATTGCTTTTTGACATAAATTTAACTATAATAAAAACAAAATAAAAGTCTAAATATCCTAAACTTTTGAAGAAACTTGGTTCAAACAACAATAAAAGTCATTAATTAACTAAGTCATTGCTCAAGTAGTTAATGTGCCCCACCAAAGAAAGAATTGTTTGGGAGAATCGAATTCGATATCTGGGTCGAACAATTTTTGGGCTGATAAAACTTACCTTACAGCCAAACCCCAGATTACCAAAGCCCGGTCCCTCTGGGAACCGAAAGGTTAACACTAAAAAACAAATAAAAAGTCATTGATTCGTGTGAACTTGTTAAAAAAGTGGAAGATATTAGATACTAGTATTAAATTTACAATTTATGGTATCTGTTTAAAAAGATAAAGTATAAAGAAAATAAACAAAATAAAGAAACAACAAAAAAAGAAACAACACAAAAGATGATGATACGTACATGCTAAAAACTTTAACTACATCTACAAACTTGTGTTACTGAGCATTCAGTTAGAAGGAAATTGTTATTGTTTGCAAGAATTGGAAATGGAGAGTAGTATTGAAAGTGAGGGAAGATTCAAAGGAAGCATTAAGAGGACTTTCAGCAGGTTTGAAAGTTCATCACTTAGGATGAGCAGTGGAATGGATAATGTCTTCCATAACTCTGTTAATAGGGAGGAGAATGATGACGAAGAGGCTTTGAAATGGGCTGCAATTCAGAGGCTTCCGACTGTTGCACGTATGAGGAGAGGTTTGTTGACTACCTCTGAAGGAGAGGTTTGTGAAATTGATGTATACAAACTTGGGCAGCAAGAAAGGAGATACCTGATAGATAGACTGGTGAGAATTGCAGATGTTGACAATGAGAAATTGTTATTGAAGCTCAGGGATCGCATTGATAGGTGACATTTCCACTCTTCAAATATTAATAACACTATTATTGTTACATTTCCACTCTTCTAAATCCATGGTTTAGACTAAAACTTTATTAAAGTCTTATTGTTATTGTTGTTGTTTTCTCCTGCATAATAAAGATACACTAATGTTTCCACTTTCACCTTGCATGTATTTTATGACATCTCAGAGTTGGAATCAATCTTCCTACAATCGAAGTCCGATTTGAGCACTTGAATATTGAAGCAGAAGTTCACGTAGGAAAAAGAGCTTTGCCTACCCTCACTAATTACGCTCTTGATATGGTAGAGGTAAGTAATAATAACATTGAACACTGACAGTTTATAGCATATATCATTGATGGAGAAACTCTAATATACTAATTCCCTTTTCTTTTTTCTGGATTTCAAAGGCTCCATTGAACTATATCATAAGAAGAAGAAGACTGCATGCGAATATTCTAAAGGATGTTAGTGGAATAATAAAGCCTGGCAGGTAACAATGAACATGATAAGTAACATTAGAAAGACAAGACCGAGAGAACCTTGGTGGAGATTCTAACATATGTAATATATTTTCATTTGCTAATCTATTTATGTCCAGGATGACATTGCTATTGGGGCCCCCAAGTTCTGGAAAAACAACGCTCCTTTTGGCCTTGGCTGGAAAACTTGATCCCAAGCTAAAGGTTACTTAAGACAAATTAAAACATGTTATTTAATTGTTAAACTTAATTATGAATAATGTATGTGCTTCATATTTTCCATTTTGAATTATAGCTAGCTAAAAATCTTTAATTTAATAATCAGTTCACTGGGAAGGTGACTTACAACGGTCATGAGATGAATGAGTTTGTACCTCAAAGAACGGCTGCTTATGTCAGTCAAAACGATCTTCACATTGGAGAATTGACAGTTAGAGAGACTTTGGAATTCTCAGCAAGATTCCAAGGTGTTGGACCTAGATGTGGTTAGTGCACGACAATGCATCTTTTGCTAAAAGTTTCATCATCTCAATGGAAAATATCTCAGCACAATAACAAGTTTAATGGAAAATATCTATTGTAAAATGCAGATTTGCTAGAAGAGATATCTAGAAGAGAAAAGGAGAGAAACATTATCCCAGATCCAGATATTGATTTGTTTATGAAAGTAAGAGACGGCGCAACATCTTTTTCTTTTCTTATTTTCAATTTCAAATAGCAATTGTTTAAGGGTATTTCACCAATTGAAGAAACATGATTTCAAATAGCTAATAACACAGTGGATGAACTTGTGACTTGAAAATATGCATAGGCTATTTCAACTGAAGGCAAGAAAGCAAATCTCGTAATAGATTATATATTGAAGGTAAAAATTCATACACTAAAAACCTTCTTATCTTCGTAAAGTAAAAATAAATTTTTAGTTTATTGGCTTTGTAAGTTCAGATTTTGGGACTAGAGACCTGTGCAGATACTGTGGTGGGAAATGCAATGTTAAGAGGTATCTCTGGAGGACAAAGGAAACGGGTCACGACAGGTAAAACAAACTTCATTTCAACATTGAGGTATACATCATGATTCACCATAACAAAGTGACAATGAGAAAATCATATGAATCTATTATTACAGGGGAGATGTTAGTAGGAACATCTAAGGCTCTTTTCATGGATGAAATATCTACTGGTTTGGATAGCTCAACAACTTTTCAAGTTGTGAAATCAATGAAGCAGTATGTCCACCTGCTCAATGGAACTGCTGTGATCTCACTCTTGCAGCCACCACCAGAGACTTATGATCTTTTTGACGACATTATTCTACTCTCTGAGGGGCACATTGTGTACCAGGGTCCTTGTGAACACGTGCTTGAATTTTTTGCTTCATTAGGTTTCAAGTGTCCTGAAAGAAAATCAGTGGCAGACTTTTTACAAGAAGTAAGCGGAAATTTAACTTCTTTCTACAATCTATATGGACGAGTGAATTTTAACTCTTTAATTTTGCCCATTATGCTTTAGGTGACATCAATGAAAGATCAACAACAATATTGGGTAGACAGAGAGAAGCCTTATAGATTTGTGACTCCTAAAGAGTTTGCAGAGGTATTTGAGTCATTTCATGTTGGGAGAAGCCTGGGTAATGAACTTGTTACTCAATTTGACAAGTCGAAAAGCCATCCAGCTGCTTTGACGACCAACAAGTATGGAATTGGAAAGTGGGAAATGTTCAAAGCTTGCTTATCAAGAGAACTTATACTCATGAAGCGCAATTCATCTATATATAAATTCAAACTTTGCCAAGTAGGCTTTAACAATTTGAACATTATAGTATTTCACTTTATGTATAAACTTTGTGCTTGCTACTCGATTACTAATGCATTTCTCCTTCTTTAAGATTGCTGTGATGGCTATTGTTACCATGACCGTTTTTCTCCGAACTGAGATGCACCACAATTCAGTGATTGATGGGGGCATTTATGCCGGTGCATTGTTCTTTGGAAATTTGGGGCTTATGCTTAATGGATTTGCTGAACTTGCGATGACCGTTGTGAGGCTTCCCGTGTTTTACAAGCAGAGAGACCTTCTCTTCTACCCTTCTTGGGCATATGGTCTTCCTTCATGGATCCTTAAAATCCCCGTAACATTTGCTGAAGCAGCAGTTTGGACATTTCTCACCTATTATGTCATCGGTTACGATCCTGAAGTTGGAAGGTAAAAAATAAATTTTTCAATATGTATTCATCAAAACTTGTCAAGTATTCCTCAACTCAGGCTAACTTTTACAATTACTGATTATGTTAATGCAGATTACTTAGGCAATTCCTTCTTCTTGCGCTTATCAACCAAATGGGCACTTCATTATTCCGATTAGTTGGAGCAATTGGTAGAGAAATGACAGTGGCTACAACACTTGGGTCATTTATAATGTGCTTCCTCATTGCCATGAGTGGTATGGCCCTCTCGAAAGGTACGACCGTTCACAGATTGAAGTAGTCAAAGTTAATGTTTCTCCTATATATTATTGTTAGAATTTAGAGTAACAATACCTTCCCACTTTTTTGCTTTTTGGTTTCAGATAATATTACAAAAGGGTGGATATGGGGCTTCTGGATATCACCATTAATGTATGCACAAAATGGCTTAGTGAATAACGAGTTCCTAGGAAAGACATGGAGACATGTATGCTATGCATCATTCTACATCTACATTTTGTATATCTGATAAATATAGTATGAATTATGATCACTGGTTAGATATTTTCTTTTGAAGGTTCTTCCTAATTCAACTAAACCGCTAGGAGTTGATGTTTTGGAATCTCGCGGGTTCTTTACACAGTCATACTGGTATTGGATATGTTTCATGGCATTGATCGGATATACATTACTGTTCAACTTGGGTTACATTCTTGCTCTAACTTACTTCAATCGTGAGTTTCCTTACATTAATTAGAATGTTCTATAACAAAATGAGCATTAAGTATGAATTAGTATATTGGCAACTGATTATGCAGAAATTGAGAAGCATCAGGCTGTAAAATCAGAGCAATCTCTAAGCAATGAGGAGAATGGTGGAAGAAAAAGAGGAATGGTTCTTCCTTTCGAACCACATTCTATAACCTTTGATGACGTAACATATTCTGTCGACATGCCTCAGGTAATATACATTCAAATGAAAAGGGTTCACATTCCAATCAATTCGTAATTTCTAAATGAGTTTCATTAAATCTTTTTTCTATACCTGAAGGAAATGAGGAGTCAGGGTGTCCTCGAAGATAAGTTGGTTCTTTTGAACGGTGTCAGCGGAGCTTTTAGGCCAGGTGTTCTCACTGCACTTATGGGTGTCACTGGTGCTGGCAAAACAACTTTGATGGATGTACTTGTCGGTAGAAAAAGTGGGGGATATATTAGTGGGAACATCACAGTTTCCGGGTATCGAAAAAAGCAAGAAACCTTTGCAAGAATTTCGGGATACTGTGAGCAAAATGATATACACTCTCCTCATATTACGGTCTATGAGTCTTTGCTCTATTCCGCATGGCTCCGGTTGCCTGCGGAAATCAATGCAGAAATTAGGAAGGTTGGCCTTTGAATATCATGTTGTTTATCATTTGCTATATACATAACATGGCGATGGTTACACCCATCTTTCTACCTACACAATGTGCATGTACACACATCATGTATTATTTTTGTGCAGCTAGTTTTCTTTCATATGTGACTTTCCGGCAATATTGATTAATGTTTGCATTGTATATGCATCATTTTAAACACACACTTGCTTGACTTGAATGTTAAGTTCTCTTATGTTTTTAAGTATGATACAGTTCTTGTTAACCTGATTCACCAGATTTCTTTTAAGTTGCCTATATAGACACACGACATGGATGATGAGCAAGTAATTTTTCTAAATTGTTTGCTGTTGCATTCAAATTCATATGCACAGATTATTTTGCAAGTACATTATTTTGTTGGAAGCAAGAATAGTTTGGAACTGACCAATTCTTACAGATGTTCGTTGAGGAAGTCATGGAGCTAGTGGAGCTGAACCCACTAAGGGACGCATATGTTGGTCTCCCTGGTATTAACGGTCTCTCGACTGAGCAGCGTAAAAGATTGACTATTGCAGTTGAGCTGGTGTGTAATCCTTCTATCATATTCATGGATGAGCCAACTTCTGGGCTAGATGCAAGAGCAGCAGCTATTGTTATGAGAGCAGTTAGGAACATAGTGGACAGGGGAAGAACAATTGTGTGTACCATTCACCAGCCCAGCATTGATATCTTTGAATCTTTCGACGAGGTAAACAAAAAGAGCTAAAATTTAACAATTTAATGTTAGTTTGTTTACTTCTTCTCGAAAGATTTTGATCTTTATTTGCAATGTAATTAAGCTTTTCTTATTGAGACGAGGAGGACAAGAGATATATGTGGGGCCACTTGGACGTCATTCTTCACATTTAATTAAATACTTTGAGGTAGAAATATTCTGAAAGTTTTTGAATTGTAGTGTATGTTTTACATCCCTTATCTATTGTAGCATGAAATTTACCTTTGTGCACACTTTTTTTCATAAAGGGAATTCAAGGTGTCAGTAAGATTAAAGATGGCTACAATCCAGCAATTTGGATGTTGGAAGTTACTAGCTCAGCAAAAGAAATGGAAATGGAGATTAATTTTGCGGACGTGTACAAAAGCTCAGAATTGTACAGGTATTTTCTGTTCTGTCAAGTATTGAACTTGGAAACAAAATGCTAGGTAGCAAATAAATAAGTGTGAAAGGCACGAAACAATTTTTGTTATGAATTGTTCTATATCCACTGGTTATTTAAGTAGAAACTTATGTGACATTTGTTATAGGAGAAACAAAGCTCTTATTGAAGATTTGAGCACTCCATCTCCTGGTTCAAAGAGCCTTTATTTTCCTTCGAAGTACTCGAGGTCCTTTTTTAACCAATGTATGGCTTGTTTATGGAAACAACATTGGTCTTACTGGCGTAATCCGTTGTACAATTCAATAAGGTTTATCTTCACAATTGCTGTTGCCGTGTTGCTTGGGAGTATTTACTGGAAAGTTGCCTCCAAAATGTAATAAGAATCAACTTGAAATTACTAGGAGTTGTATATGGCTTTCAAAGTTTTGCTTCTAATTATTCTAACGTGAATTTACATATGAATTGATTACAGTGAAAACCAACAAGATTTCTTTAATTCCATGGGCTTTTTGTATACTGCTACTTTGGTTATTGGTAACAAGAATTGTAATTCAGTGCAACCACTGATAGGTATAGAGAGAGTAGTCTTTTATAGGGAAAGGGCTGCAGGAATGTATTCAGCATTGGCATATGCTGTTTCTCAGGCAAGCGTTGAATTAGTCTATATTTACACAGTGCCATGTATGTAAATAAATTTGTGTCTACATTTTATAATCTTCAACTTTTCTTTCATGTAGGCTCTAATCGAAGTCCCTTATAATCTTGTCCAAGCTGTGGTTTATGGGATTATAGTTTATGCAATGATTGATTATGAGTGGAGCGTCACTAAATTTTTTTGGTATATCTTTTTCATGTTTTTCACCTTCCTTTACCATACCTACTTTGGCATGATGGCAACAGCCATGACCCCAAACCTAGCTATGGCTTCTATACTCACCTGTGCGTTCGATGCATTTTTTAATCTCTTCTCAGGATTCTTAATCCCACAAACAGTAAGTTTTAGCTTCGTTTGATGTTAACTCCATATATTTCTACTTTAGAAATAATAAAATTGAATTTTTTTTGTTTCTTTTTAATAATTTTCTGACATGGGTTTGTAGAGGATCCCTGTATGGTGTAGATGGCTTTATTTGATAAATCCAACAGCTTGGACTCTAAACGGGTTGGTGACTTCACAGTTTGGAGATATAAAGGACAGTTTGGATTTTAACGGAAGAATTGTTCCAATACAAGACTTCTTGCGGGATTACTTTGGTTTCAAGTATGAGTTTTTGGGGATTGTTGCAGTTATAGTTGTTGGATTTACAATAGGTTTTGTATTGGTCTTTGCTATATCCATCAAGACATCAAATTTTCAACGACGCTGAGAGTCTGGAATATTTGGCGTAGTATTAAATATTGGTAATTTATGTGTAATTATGGAAAGTTTCAATTTGCAACTCAAAAAAATAAACCAGATGTGGATTAATATCATGCGTTAGTGTTACAAATGTTTCTTCTCTTTATGTTTGTCCTTGTGGTGTTGTTAGCGGTACAAGTTAATTGCTGATATAGTGAATGGTTTTAAGGATCAGTAGCTAAGACAGGAGTGCTAACTGCTTACAGAGATGTTTACTGAGTTTTAAACTGTATGAGGTCTTAAGACCCCTATAAGGACAAGAAGTGTTTGTCTCAACCATGTTTGTGGTAAGATCCACAGGCACCATTGTATATGAACATCGGCCAATTATTCGGCTGATGCTAAATAGACACGAGCTGGACTCCGGTCCCCTTTTAGCCAATCTGCCAAAGGTATAAGGAATAGTTAGCAATGGCTTGGTTCAAGCTTGTCAATGTCGGTTTCTCCAACGCAGAGATACAATTATGAGCTTACCTGCAATGTCACACAAGCCGGAGTTGACAGTGCTCCCATCCACAAACGCATCTCCACTGAAACTGTCAAGGACAGTAGGCACGTAATCCTATTGCGAAAATGGGATCACAAAATAACACTGGCTGACTGTAACAATTGCTACTCACAATTCTGCCAGTCAATTAAAATTTAGAAGTCAAAAGAGATATGAAGCATCAACACAAACACAGACACGTAATTTAAAAAAATGACATTATTGAATATAATCATGTGTGTCGGTGTTGAACATGGACATGTTTCGGAAACACGCCTTCGATCAGAAGTATCGATGATATGGAGGTAATTACATCGAATTGTGTTATTTTTTAAAATGATTATCGGCGTCGATGTGTCAGTGCCTATATTTGTGCCTATATCTATGTCCATGCTTCATAGCAAAAGAGCATTCATGATTCCACAAATTTCAGTTCAAACAAGAATAAAGGAAATAGAAGATAATAATGATAAAGTTTGCTTTCTTTGATAGTGGTTATCAAATTAAACAAATCAAGAGGCAGTTTCCAATCTGTCACATAGCAAGAACTCAGCAAAAATTGAAGTTGAAAGCACGTCAATTTGGTGATTTGTCTTCAATGGCATTCTATATCTATTGATATGTCAGAAACAGAATGAAACATTTTGAGTATTTTAAATTTTTTTGGTGCATTGCTTAAATTTAACATTAAAAAATAAGAAGCAATAAATGGAATGTTCTAAGCATGGAAGGAAAAATTCCCAAAAATTAAAGATTATAATAATCGTCGAGCAAGACAATCAACATATAATTTTATATATACACACGCTTGTGGTGTTAGCTCAGTGATAAGAGTTTAGCCTTATAACTATCATCGGGGATATTGTCTCTATAATTATCTAACTGACTCGAGTCAATCAGCTTCAGTAACCCTGTTTTCCGGTGACCTTTTTCCATGTTAGCAAGCAAAGGTCGATGGATGAAAGAAGGAAAAAAGAACAAAGGGGTTGAAGGAGGTGAAGGTTTAAAAGGAGAAAATTTTTGATGTCAATATTTTGAAATGGGAAGTCTTTTGCTTTTGTGTTTGAGCATAGGAAGTCTCTTGCTTGTATGCTTGAGCATCTGAAGTCTCTTGCTTGTGTGCTTGAGCATCTGTATTCTTGTGTGATTATAGTGAAAAATCTCCTTGAATGTGCAAGGGGACCGGACTACTCCTAGATTGTGGAAGGAACCAAGATAATTGTTTGTGACTTGACTAGCTGACTCGAGTCAATAACTCCGGTAACCTTGCTTTCCGGTGACCTTTTGCCATGGAAGCAAAGGTCAATGGATGAAAGAAGGAAAAAAAAAAAGGGGGTTTAAAATTTTACCCTTTATATGTAAGGAAATATGCTCTTTTACCCTCTAACTTTATAGAAATATGTTCTTTTTACCATCTATCTTTAGAAAAATAAGCTCTTTTGACCCTTTATTTTTACAAAAGGTTGCAATTTACTTTGCAACGTTTTGTAAAAATAAGGGGTAAAATTTTCAATTTTTTTTTAATAGTGGTTAAAATCACAACATTTTAAAACTTAGGGGGCCAAAAGTGCACTTTAGCCTATTATTTTAAGCGTCTTGTTAACGACGGTCTCAGGTACTCTTTAAGGATTTCAAATTTAACAATTATTTTTTTAAAAAGTTAACTATTACAATTTCCAATGCATTAAATACATAACTTTTCATAAAAAAATTAAAAAAAAACTTACCATTTAGAATACTTAAAAGAGTGTTTGGGAACACTCTTTAACATTTCCTTTATTTTAACTAGCGAAAAGACGGGTACACCCGTCTTTCCGCTCTTTTTACTACGCTAAAATTTGAAAATTATGAATTATAGTTTTTTATGAAATTTTGATTTTGATTAAAACAAAAAATATAAATGTTTGTTGATTTCTAGTTATAACAAACCAAATAGTTTAATGGTATAATTAGAATAAAAAAATTAAGTACAAATATACTCATTTAGTTTGTTATACTTTTTAAATAATAAATAATATATATATATATATATATATATATATATATATATATATATATATATATATATATATATAAAAGACAGGATCCGTTGACACCTGATTTACAATAAAATCTAAACCGTTATAACCTATCAATCCAATGCCTTATAATATTTCATACTTGAGTTCTCATGATCCCTTTTTCCCAATCACACGTGATCACACAACAAATTTGCTACTTTCTAACACTTGCTCAACAACAACGATGAATAATAACTTGGCAGAGATCAGCACTATTCAATTGAATGATTTATCAATTTTGATTTTCTATTCAAGAAATTATTAACAATTAAAAAATATCACATGACCCCTTTTCTCGATTTCTCGTCACCGAGCTTTTGCATCCTCCGGCATAATTTTGCTGATGAAGGCCACTGCGTTCCTCTTTCTGTAATCCATTAAGAAGCTTATATTGTTCTTCTCCCTGTCGATATATTGGAGTGATATCCAAATAATGCTAAGAATAATTAATTATATGGATTATCCCTGACTTTATGTGCCAAATATGTTGCGATCAAAATCTTAAACAATTGGTACTAATTTATTCTTTTTTAAAATAATATTAGTTTATCCTTGAAAATTCAAGGTTTCAAGGAGAAGAAAGGAGAAACACGAAAACAATGCAATGAAGGTGGATATCTCCATTTGATAGTGTGATCCTCTACTTTGCTCTTTCATGTTTTGCTTTGTTGCGATATTATGAGCCATTGGATTGATTAGTTATAACGGTTTAAATTTGGTGTAAGTCTTTTGACTTACACTCGGTGTCAACAGATTCTGCCTATATATATATATATATATATATATATATATATATATATATATATATATATATATATATATATATATGTTACATATTTTAATATTTAAATTTATTATTATCTATTTGTTACATATGTTATTTGTATTGAAAATTGAAGACATTTTTTGAAAGAGAAAAAGTTAGCCGAAAAGTACTGAAAGGGGTAGTTTTTTTTATATATAGTATAGATATAGATAATGTATGGTGAAAGCGGAGAGAATGTAAATGTAATTTCCTTTATAGCTACCCGGTACCCCCGACACTAGTTAAGCAAATTAAAACTGTTTGAAAATGGAAGGATGCATACTTGAAAGCAAAGTTTCAAAAGAAATATGGCCGACCACCTATTTTTAGCCTGCAGTTTGGCAACCACGGTTTAGTCTCATGTCAGGAATTGGTTGGCATTTCATCTGCTCTTGATGGTGTGCTTGGTAATCACTTTGTCCAGTTTTCTAATATGGCGGGTATGCCACGGTGTTCTCATTCATTTTTACAGGTTGTTTGGTTTGCTTGTGTATGGGTTTTATGGAAGGAAAGAAACAACCATGTTTTTCAAAATACAGCTTCCGACCCTTTAGCTCTTACTGAGAAAGTTAAACTTAATTCCTTCTTATGTTTGAAATCGAAACGACCATCGTTTAGTTTGTTTAGTTATCATGACTGGTGGCAACACCCACTCCTATGTATGGGTGTCCACATGTAATTATTTTCGTTTTTTTTTTTGTGGTGTCCTTCTTGTGTTGGCACCAATGACATTGTAACTTTTGCGGTGTCCTCTTTCAGCACGTCTTGTGCGGGGAGGGGGGGATCTTCCATTGTTGGTTTTATATAATTCATTTTAGTTTGTTCAAAAAAAATTCTTTCATGAGAAGAGAGAAAATAAATTAGAAAAGAAGAGAAGATAAAAAAAAAAAAAAAAGGAATCTGAATATGAGAGAAATGATAAAGAGAAAAAAGAAGTTTGTTCTTTGCTCGTGACATCCAAAAACTAAAAATAAAATAAATAATAGTTCATCATAATATCGGAACTTCTGACCAAGGGGGTAAACTTGGTTGGATAATCTCATTAGGTTAAGAGCAATCACACAAGTGAGATTGACACCACGTCTTTATATTTAAATCGTAAGACATTAGGTATATGATGTTTATCATCATCTACTCTTGCATCCAGTGTCGAACTTCAACTCACGTGTGATATATTAACTCCTCTTCCTTAAACGTGAGTCTCTCTGCATCTGTGATCTGGTAACATAGCCAAACAAGATCAAAGAAGTCATTACATGGGAAAAACGATGGGTTCGTAGTGATTTAATGGAGGGAGGTTTTTTATTAATTTATTTCATGAGAAGAGAGAAAATAAGTTAAAAAAGAAAGAAGATAAAAAAAAATCTGAACATGAGAGAAATGATGAAGAAAAAAGGAGTGTGTACTTTGTCTCTGAGAGTATAATGAATAAAGTGAGTTGCTGGTAACTTTACAGGTTTGTTGAAAAAGTTGAAGATTTTTGGTAAATAGATTAAAAAAAATGTTTAGATGAAAAAACAAACAAATGACATCTAAAAACTAAAAAATAGTTCATCATAATGTTGTGACTTTCGGATTATCCTACATTGAGTTTGATCATCACATTAGAGTAAGAGAATCAACACAAGTGACTTTGACGCTACAACTTCACCATAAACCTTAAGGCATTAGGTCATATTATATGTTGCTCTATATCTACTCTTACATCCAGTGTGAAACTTTAAATCATACTTGACACATTATCATCTCTCTACTAAGTATGAGACTCTTCGCGTTCGAGATCTACCACCAGGAACCACTTGCTTTCCAACTCAATCAAATCGAGTTATGATACCATCGTTGGACCTTATGGTGAGCCAACACTTGCGTTGACCAACTCATTGGACAGAGAACAACCACACAGTTGAAAATGAAATTTCATCTTCATCCATTATTTTAAGTGTGACAAAATTTTATCCCATAATTAACACGGGTATCCATACTACTATAATAATACTACTTCATCCGGTCACAATTATAAACAACTTTTGCTTTTTTAGGTTCATTAAATAATTAATGTATCCGGAATATAATATAGTGAGTTTTTCTAATTACACCCTGTATAATCTTGGTTACACCCCAAAATGACAACATTACCCTTGCATAAAATTTAATTTTCAAAAAACCTCTACCTTCTTTCTTGGTTACACCCCAAAACCCATCTTATGTCTTTCCTTCTTCAAGCATATTTATCCCTTATATGCAAGATTTCAAAGAAAATTCTAAGCAAATAAAGTTAGCAAGTTGTGTTCTTCAATCGATTATGTTTTTCTTGTCTTGGGTTCTCTAATTCTAAGCTTTTTCTGGGTTCAATTTATGTTTTTCTTGTTTCAGGATTCTATTGTAATTTAATCTTAAACTGAGTTTAAGTAGGTCATGTAAACTGAGTTTAAGTGTACATATTTAAACTCCGTTTAAATAGGTCATGTAAACTTAGTTTAAGTAGGTCATGTAAACTAAGTTTAAGTGTACATATTTATACTCAATTTAAGTATGTCATGTAAATTTAGTTTAAGTAGATCATGTAAACTGAGTTTAAGTGTACATCTAAAAGTTCAACCTTGTTTAATGATTCTACGTAATCTCAATTTAAGTATGTACATGAAAACTTAGTTTAAGTAGGTCATGTAAACTCAGTTCAAGTAGGTTATGTAAACTAAGTTTACGTGGACCTACTTAAACTGAATTTAAGTTAACCTCAACATGTAAATTGAAACCGTCGTACAGTGCAATTGAACAAGAAGAAGAAAATTCAAAGTGACATTATTGAAAAAGAAGAAGAAATTCACTTATATGCAATCGAGTTTGGATGAAAGATGTTTTGATTCACTCTTTAATCTTCCACATAGATTGATTGAACATCAGGATTATTTAATCGTTTGTGGGTGAAAGAGGGTGACAATGAATAAAATCAAGGTTTTAAGTGAATTTATGTAAAAGAGCAATTTAGGTATTATAAAAAAATTAAGAATTTGGGTGTAACCATAAATACATGGGAAAAAACTCTAATATAGTCTAATTACATCACTTATTTAATGAATCTGAAAAAATAAAAGTTGTTTATAAATGTGACAGAAAGAAGTATAAAACTACGTTGGAAAATGGAAAGATACGCACGTGGAAACAAAGTTTGAATTGAAAAGAAGTAAATATCTTCAAATTTAGTGATTAGTCAAAAATTGAGAGAAGGTTAGTTATCGTGTTTAGCTAATATTCAAAATTTTAATACCTTAAAAATGTAGTTAATTTTGTATTGAAAACTTTGAACATCATTTATTTTAGAACATCTATAAAAATATATAAAGGAATGCATAATTTTTTTAGGCTGGATTTTCATTATTCCATTTATATCCTTAAACAAATTTGTCTTTAAGAATGTTATATTGTTGGTGTTTTTGAAAAAAAAAAAAAAACTTATTATATTTGTTTTATTGTTTTTTTTTTTGAAGGAATATTTGATTTATTGTTGGTAATTTTATTTTATACATATAATTTTAATCAAAATATAAATTTGATAAAAAAAAAATTACTTATAATTTATACACGTTAATGCAATAAAACCATAAAAAAAAAAAAAAAGAGACAGACGAGTATGCAACATCTATGTTAGTATAAATAATATTTATGCCAGAAAACTATAGTTCCCCACATAATTATTTTTGAGACAATTATATACTTTATAATTTTAAAATATTTATGCCAGAAAACTATAGTTCCCCGCATAATTATTTTTGAGTCAATTATATACTTCCTAATTTTAAAATATTTATCATAATCTCAAGACTAATACTCATATTAATTTATATACAAGATGGATCTTATAAAAGTTAAATCATCCATGGTATGAAGAGAGTTATCTAGTAGCTTTAAGTATTTCTTTGTAGAGGTAGGATCCTCTCCATTCTTTTCCACATGCTATTGATAAGTATGATTCAAGTCTTAAGATAATATGGTAGGAAATATTTTTCATTTTTTTTCTTTTTTTGGTACGGGAAATCTTTTTCTTTTACTTTTGGTACAGGAAATCCTTTTCTTTTACTAGAAGGCAAGAATTCTTGCTATGTTTTTGAGGAAAATATCTTGTTTTTTATATAAAAATAAAATCTGTTTTTTTTTACTAGAAGGCAACAAATCTTGTAATATATACGTGCAGGCATACTAAAGGTAAAAAAAAATATATTTTTTTAAATTTTGATCTAATAATCTGATACTGTAGTTTTAAAGATTAGCAATAATTAAGTTAAGTAAAAAAAGATTAACATTAAGTTAGTAGCTTAAGGGGACGTACGTATCTCAAAAATATTTTCATAATCTTCAATATTCATGATGAAAGATTCTTTGGTCAAAAATATTTTCATAATCTTCAGTATTCATGATGAAAAGATTCTTTAGTCAAAAAAAATATGAAAGATTCTTGAGTCAAAAAAATGAAGAAAGAATGCTTTTTGACATAAATTTAACTATAATAAAAACAAAATAAAAGTCTAAATATCCTAAACTTTTGAAGAAACTTGGTTCAAACAACAATAACAAGTCATTAATTAACCAAGTCATTGCTCAAGTGGTTAATATGCTCCACCAAAAGACAAATCGTTTGGGAGAGTCGAGTTTGATTTCTGGGTGGAACAAGATTTGTTCCACTAAAAAAACAAATTAGAAGTCATTGATTCGTGTGAACTTGTTAAAAAAAGTGGAAGATATTAGATATTAGATACTAGTATACAATATACAAAGTATGTGTATCTGTTTAAAAGGCTAAAATGTAAAGAAAATAAACAAAATCAAGAAACAAAACAAAAAAAGAAACAACAAAAAAGATGAATCTTACGTACATGCTAAAAACTTTAACTACATCTAGAAGATTTGAACATCCTATTTATATGTACATCTTCCAAGTCCATCACACAAACTTGTGTTACTGAGCATTCAGTTAGAAAGGAAATTGTTGTTGTTTGCAAGAATTGGAAATGGAGAGTAGTATTGAAAGTGAGGGAAGATTCAAAGGAAGCATTAAGAGGACTTTCAGCAGGTTTGAAAGTTCATCACTTAGGATGAGCAGTGGAATGGATAATGTCTTCCATAACTCTGTTAATAGGGAGGAGAATGATGACGAAGAGGCTTTGAAATGGGCTGCAATTCAGAGGCTTCCGACTGTTGCACGTATGAGGAGAGGTTTGCTGACTACCTCTGAAGGAGAGGTTTGTGAAATTGATGTATACAAACTTGGGCAGCAAGAAAGGAGATACCTGATAGATAGACTGGTGAGAATTGCAGATGTTGACAATGAGAAATTGTTATTGAAGCTCAGGGATCGCATCGATAGGTGACATTTCCACTTTTCAAATATTAATAACACTATTATTGTTACATTTCCACTCTTCTAAATCCATGATTTTGATCACATTTTCAAAATATTGTTGTTATTGTTATTGTTATTGTTGTTGTTATTGTTACATTACCACTCTTCTAAATCGATGCTTTAGACTAAAACTTTATTTAAGTCTTATTGTTATTGTTGTTGTTTTCTCCTGCATCATAAAGATGCACTAATGTTTCCACTTTCACCTTGAATGTATTTTATGACATCTCAGAGTTGGAATTAATCTTCCTACAATCGAAGTCCGATTTGAGCACTTGAATATCGAAGCAGAAGTTCACGTAGGAAAAAGAGCTTTGCCTACCCTCATTAATTACGCTCTTGATATGGTAGAGGTAAGTAATAATAACATTGAACACTGACAGTTTATAGCATATATCATTGATGGAGAAACTCTAATATACTAATTCCCTTTTCTTTTTTCTGGATGTCAAAGGCTCCATTGAACTTTATACTAAGAAGAAGAACACAGCATGTGAATATTCTAAAGGATGTTAGTGGAATAATAAAGCCTGGCAGGTAACAATGAACATGATAAGTAACATTAGAAAGACAAGACCGAGAGAACCTTGGTGGAGATTCTAATATATGTAATATATTTTCATTTGCTAATCTATTTATCTCCAGGATGACATTGCTATTGGGGCCCCCAAGTTCTGGAAAAACAACACTCCTTTTGGCTTTGGCTGGAAAACTTGATCCCAAGCTAAAGGTTACGTAAGACAAATTAAAACATGTTATTTAATTGTTAAACTTAATTATGAATAATGTATGTGCTTCATATTTTCCATTTTGAATTTATAGCTAGCTAAAAATCTTTAATTTAATAATCAGTTCACTGGGAAGGTGACTTACAACGGTCATGAGATGAATGAGTTTGTACCTCAAAGAACGGCTGCTTATGTCAGTCAAAACGATCTTCACATTGGAGAATTGACAGTTAGAGAGACTTTGGAATTCTCAGCAAGATTCCAAGGTGTTGGACCTAGATGTGGTTAGTACACGGCATTGCGACTTCTGCTAAATGTTTCATCCCAATGGAAAATATCTCAGCACGATTACAAGTCTAATGGAAAGTATCTATGGTAAAATGCAGATATGCTAGAAGAGATATCTAGAAGAGAAAAGGAGAGAAACATTATCCCAGATCCAGATATTGATGTGTTTATGAAAGTAAGAGACGGTGCAACATCTTTTTCTTTTCCTATTTTCAATTACAAATAGAATGGCTAATAACATAGTGGATGAACTTTTGACTTGAAAATATGCATAGGCTATTTCAACTGAAGGCAAGAAAGCAAATCTTGTGATAGATTATATATTAAAGGTAAAAATTCATACACTAAAAACCTTCTTTGATCTTCGTAAAGTAAAAATTAATTTTTAGTTTATTGGCTTTGTATGTTCAGATTTTGGGACTAGAGACCTGTGCAGATACTGTGGTGGGAAATGCAATGTTAAGAGGTGTCTCTGGAGGACAAAGGAAACGGGTTACGACAGGTAAAACAAACTTCATTTCAAAATTGAGGTATACTTCTTGATTGACGATAATAACAAAGTGACAATGATAAAATCTTATGAATCTTTTAATACAGGGGAGATGCTAGTAGGAACAGCCAAGGCTCTTTTCATGGATGAAATATCTACTGGTTTGGATAGCTCAACAACTTTTCAAGTTGTGAAATCAATGAAGCAGTATGTCCACTTGCTCAAAGGAACTGCTGTGATCTCACTCTTGCAGCCACCACCAGAGACTTATGATCTTTTTGACGACATTATTCTACTCTCTGAGGGGAGCATTGTGTACCAGGGTCCTTGTGACAACGTGCTTGAATTTTTTTGTTCATTAGGTTTCAAGTGTCCTGAAAGAAAATCAGTGGCAGACTTTTTACAAGAAGTAAGTGGAACTTTAACTTCTTTCTACAATCTATACGGACATGAGTGAATTTTAACTATTTAATTTTGGCCATTATGCTTTAGGTGACATCAATGAAAGATCAGCAACAATATTGGGTAGAAAGAGAGAAGCCTTATAGATTTGTGACTCCTAAAGAGTTTGCAGAGGTATTTGAGTCATTTCATGTTGGGAGAAGCCTTGGTAACGAACTTATTACTCAATTTGACAAGTCTAAAAGCCATCCAGCTGCTTTGACGACCAACAAGTATGGAGTTGGAAAGCGGGAATTGTTCAAAGCTTGCTTATCAAGAGAACTTTTACTCATGAAGCGCAATTCAACTTTATATAAGTTCAAGCTTAGCCAAGTAGGTTTTAACAATTTGAACATTATAGTATCTCAGTTTATGTATAAACTATGTACTTGTTACTCCATTACTAATGCATTTCTCCTTCTTTAAGATTGCTGTAATGGCTATTGTTACCATGACCGTTTTTCTCCGAACTGAGATGCACCACAATTCAGTGCTTGATGGCGGCATTTATGCCGGTGCATTGTTCTTTGGAAATTTAGTGCTTATGTTAAATGGATTTGCTGAACTTTCAATGACCGTTGTGAGGCTTCCCGTGTTTTACAAGCAAAGAGACCTTCTCTTCTACCCTTCCTGGGCATATGGCCTTCCTTCATGGATCCTTAAAATCCCTGTAACGTTTGCTGAAGCAGCTGTTTGGACATTCCTCACCTATTATGTCATCGGTTATGATCCTGAAGTTGGAAGGTAAAAAAGAAAGTTTTCAATATGTATTCAGCAAAACTTGTCAAGTATTCCCCAACTCAGATTGACTTTGACAATTCCTGATTATGTTAATGCAGATTACTTAGACAATTCCTTCTTCTTGTTATTATCAACCAAATGGGCACTTCATTATTCCGATTACTTGGAGCAATTGGTAGAGAAATGACGATGGCTACAACACTTGGGTCAATTATAGTGTGCTTCCTCATTGCCATGAGTGGTATGGCCCTCTCGAAAGGTACGGCCGTTCATAGATTGAAGTAGTCAAAGTTAATGTTTCTCCTATATATTATTGTTAGAATTTAGAGTAACAATACCTTCCCACTTTTTTGCTTTTTGGTTTCAGATAATATTACAAAAGGGTGGATATGGGGCTTCTGGATATCACCTGTAATGTATGCACAGAATGGCTTAGTGAATAACGAGTTCCTAGGAAAGACATGGAGACATGTATGCTATGCACTATACTACATCTACATTGTCTATATCTGATAAATATAGTATGAACTCCGATAACTGGTTAAATATTTTCTTTTGAAGGTTCTTCCTAACTCAACTAAACCGCTAGGAGTTGAAGTTTTGGAATCTCGTGGGTTCTTTACACAGTCATACTGGTATTGGATATGTTTCGTGGCATTGATCGGATATACATTACTGTTCAACTTTGGTTACATTCTTGCTCTAACTTACTTCAATCGTGAGTTTCGTTACATAATTAGAATTTTGTTTTAAGAAAATGAGCCTTAAGTATGAATTAATATTGCAAACTGATTATGCAGAAATTGAGAAGCATCAGGCTGTGAAATCAGAGCAATCTCAAAGCAGTGACGAGAACGGCGGAAGAAAAGGAGGAATGGTTCTTCCTTTCGAACCACATTCTCTAACCTTTGATGAAGTAACATATTCTGTCGACATGCCTCCGGTAATATACATTCAAATGAAAAGGCTCACATTCCAATAAGTTCTTAATTTCTAAACGAGTTTTAGTAAATCCTTGTCCTAAACTTGAAGGAAATGAGGAGTCAGGGTGTCCTTGAAGATAAATTGGTTCTTTTGAATGGTGTCAGCGGAGCTTTTAGGCCAGGTGTTCTCACTGCACTTATGGGTGTCACTGGTGCTGGCAAAACAACTTTGATGGATGTACTTGCTGGTAGAAAAAGTGGGGGATATATTAGTGGGAACATCACAGTTTCCGGGTATCCCAAAAAGCAAGAAACCTTTGCAAGAATTTCGGGATACTGTGAGCAAAATGATATACACTCTCCACATATTACGGTCTATGAGTCTTTGCTCTATTCAGCATGGCTCCGGTTGCCTGCAGAAATCAATACAGAAACTAGGAAGGTTGGTATTTGAATATCACGTTTAAGATTTTCTATATACAGAACATGTCAATAGCTTCACCCATCTTTCTACCTACAAAATGTGCATGTACACACATGTATTGTTTTTTAGCAGCTACTTTAATGTCATATGTGACTTTCCTGCTATATTGATTAATGTTTGCATTGTTTATGCATCATTTTAAACACACAATCGCTTGACTTTTATGTTAAGTTCTCATATGTTTTTAAGTATGATACATGTGTTGTTAACCTGATTCACCAGATTGCTTTTAAATTGCCTATATAGACACACGACATGGATGATGAGCAAGTAATTTTTCTAAATTGTTTGCTGTTGCATTCAAATAGTTATGCACACATTATTTTGTTCGAAGCAAGAATAGTTTGGAACTGACCAATGATTACAGATGTTCGTTGAGGAAGTCATGGAGCTAGTGGAGCTGAACCAAATAAGAGATGCATATGTTGGTCTCCCTGGTATTAACGGTCTCTCAACTGAGCAGCGTAAAAGATTGACTATTGCAGTTGAGCTGGTGTGTAATCCTTCTATCATATTCATGGATGAGCCAACTTCTGGGCTAGATGCAAGAGCTGCAGCTATTGTTATGAGAGCAGTTAGGAACATAGTGGACACGGGAAGAACAATTGTGTGTACCATTCACCAGCCCAGCATTGATATCTTTGAATCTTTCGACGAGGTAAACAAAAAGAGCTAAAATTCATAACAATTTAATGTTAGTTTGTTTTCTTCTTTCCGAAAGATTTTGATCTTTATATTCAATGAAATTAAGCTTTTCTTAATGAGACGAGGAGGACAAGAGATATACGTGGGGCCACTTGGACATCATTCTTCACATTTAATTAAATACTTCGAGGTAGAAATATTCTGAAAGTTGTCGAATTGAAGTGCATGTTTTACATCTCTAGTCTCTTGTAGCATGAAATTTACCTATGTGCACACTACTTTTCATAAAGGGAATTCAAGGTGTCAGTAAGATTAAAGATGGCTACAATCCAGCAACTTGGATGTTGGAAGTTACTAGCTCAGCAAAAGAAATGGAAATGGAGATTAATTTTGCTGAGATGTACAAAAGCTCAGAATTGTACAGGTAATCTATGTTCTGTGAAGTATTGAAGTTGAAAACAAAGAGCTAGATAGCAGATAAATAAGTGCAAAAGGCACAACAATTTTTGTTACGCTTTGTTGTATATCCACAAAGGGGTAACCTTGGCGCAACTGGTAAAGTTGTTGTCATGTGATCGTAAGGTCACGGGTTCAAGTCCTGGAAACAGCCTCTTGTGTAAAAACAGGGTAAGGCTGCGTACAATACACCAAATGGTGGGACCCTTTCCCGGACCCTGCGAATGCGGGAGCTTCAGTGCACCGGGTTGCCCTTTTTGTTGTATATCCACAGGTTATTTAAGTAGAAACTTATGTGACATTTGTTATAGGAGAAACAAAGCTCTTATTGAAGATTTGAGCACTCCATCTCCTGGTTCAAAGAGCCTTGATTTTCCGTCAAAGTACTCGAGGTCCTTTTTTATCCAATGTATGGCTTGTTTATGGAAACAACATTGGTCTTACTGGCGCAATCCGTTGTACAATTCAATAAGGTTTATCTTCACAATCGTTGTCGCCGTGTTGCTTGGGAGCATTTACTGGAAAGTTGCCTCCAAAATGTAATAAGAATCAACTTGAAATTACTAGGAGTTCTATATGGGTTTCAAACTTTTGCTTCTCATTAATCTAACGTGAATTTACATATCAATTGATTGCAGTGAAAACCAACAAGATTTTTTTAATTCCATGGGCTTTTTGTATACTGCTACTTTGGTTATTGGTGTCAGGAATTGTAATTCAGTCCAACCACTGATAGGTATCGAGAGAGTAGTCTTTTATAGGGAAAGGGCTGCGGGGATGTATTCAGCATTGGCATATGCTGTTTCTCAGGCAAGCAATGAATTAGTCTATATTTACGTAGTCCCATGTATGTAAACAAATTTGTGTCTATATTTTCTAATCTTCAACTATTCTTTCATGTAGGCTCTCATTGAAATCCCTTATAATCTTGTCCAAGCTGTGGTTTATGGGATTATAGTTTATGCAATGATTGGTTATGAATGGAGCGCCACTAAATTTCTTTGGTACATATTCTTCATGTTTTTCACCTTCCTTTACTTCACCTACTTTGGCATGATGACAATAGCCATGACCCCAAACCTAGCTATGGCTTCTATACTCACCAGTGCGTTCAATTCATTGTTCAACCTCTTTGCGGGATTCTTGATCCCACAAACAGTAAGTTTTAGCTTCCTTTGATGTTAACTCCATAGATTTCTACTTTAGAAATAATAAATTGATTATTTTTTGTTTCTTTTTAATAATTTTCTGACATGTATGTGTTTGCAGAGGATCCCTGTATGGTGGAGATGGTTTTATTGGATAAATCCAGCAGCTTGGACTCTAAACGGGTTGGTGACTTCACAGTTTGGAGATATAAAGGATAGTTTGGATTTCAATGGAAGAATTGTTCCAATACAAGAGTTTTTGAGGGATTACTTTGGCTTCAAGTATGAGTTTTTGGGGATAGTTGCAGTTATAGTTGTTGGATTTACAATTGGTTTTGTATTGGTCTTTGCTATATCCATCAAGACATTAAATTTTCAACGACGCTGAGAGTCTGGAATATTTGGCGTAGTATTAAATATTGGTATTTTATGTGTAATTATGAAAAGTTTCAATTTGCATTGCAACTCAAAAGAATAAACCAGATGTGGATTAATACCATGCTTTAGTGTTACAATTGTTTCTTCTCTTTATGGTTTTAAGGATCAATAGCTAAGACAGGAGTGCTTACAGAGATGTTTATTGAGTTTTAAATTGTATGAAGTCTTAAGACCCCTAAGACAACTAGTAGTATTTTCAAAGTGATTAAGAGGCACCATTGTAGATGAACATCAGCCAATTATTCAGCAGATGCTAAACAGACAGTAGCTGGATTCCGGTCCAAGCTAGTCCCGCGCTACTCATTGTTTGTTTGTCTCACACTAAAAAAATAGTGGTGGCCAAGCAGGACTTCGTCTTACCGAAGATAACTTGAGGGCTTAACAAGACACTGACAGTGCAGAAATACAAGAAAGAATATGAAATTTGAACTTACCAGCAATGATTCATTCCTTAGAATAAAAAACAAAGACACAAAACATAAACACACCATTACAAAATTGCAGCATTAATGTTCCAACAAACTATAATATTCCAATACATCATGAAATTGAGAAACGAAAGAAATTTGAGTGGCAAGATAAGGTCAGTGTATTACCTACCCTTGGGATGTTGAGCTTCATTGGAGTTTAAGGGTGCCGTGGGCACGAGGCATAACAATACAGTGCGCGGCGGAGGGTTTCGCTGTTGTGAAGGCTACACGGTGGCACACATTAATTCGTCTAAAATATTACATTTTTGTCCTCTAACTTACCCAAATTTTGAATTTTAAAACTTGAATTTATTTATAAAAAAAATTGAGGATAAAATGGTTGTACAAATATCATTTCCCTAATTTTTACCCTAACAATTTTTCATTGATCAATGTTTCTTTTAAACTTTATCGTCTTTAAAATTGGTCTGCGATATGATCTACCATTAACGAAAACTGATGTGACATACGCATGTGGCTAATTTGAATGACATGACAAATGGCTACATTTCTGCCACATCAGCTTAATTAATTGGAGTTTACATTCAGACCAACTTCGGAAATGGAAAAATGTAATCAAAACAATGTCCCGTGAAATTTTTAGAGCGCTAAAAACTAAAATTGGTATATTTAAAGAGATAAAAATAAAAAATAAATATTTTGAGGGGAGATAAAACAAATTATATAAAAATATGACATGATTAATTGGTATTTCCTCCGTTTATTATTATTTGACCTAGTTGACTCTATCACGTATGTCAATGCACAATTTTAAACTTAAATTTCTTTAATAATCTAGTAAAAAAAATTACGAAAATTAGATATTTTAAAAGTATTCATCGAGACGAATCAAACAACATCTTATATGCTATATTTTGTTTTTATATATTAGTAGATAAATAGAGTCAAAACATGTTACATAAATAATACACATTTTTAAACTAAGTCACAGGTAATAAGGGACGGAGGGAGTAATATATAAAATTTATTCATTTACTGCTCACATTATAAAGTATGCTATTTCGGTGTGAATTTTTCTTAGACAGATATTATTCACATCTAAAAAATCGAAGTTACACCACAAAATTATCAATATATCCTATAATTGAGTTCACGCTTCACATACATTAGTTTTATATACATAAATTCGGTTTATTTAGTTTATGTAAGTTGAGTTTACATAAGTTAAGTAAACTAAGTTTATGTGTACATATATAAATTGAATTGTACATTAGTTATGTATACATAAATGAAGTAAACTAAGTTTACGTGTGCATGTATAAATTGAGTTCACGTGTTCACACCCATTAGTTATATATACGAAAATTGAATTCACATGTGTGCTATGTAAACATAAATTATGATACCATGTGTGTGCTACGTAAAATTAAATTACATTACCTTACTACTTAATATGTAGACTTAAATCACGTTACCTTACGTAAATAATACATGTTTAATCTAAATTCATGTCTGCTCTATATATCACACACATATACCGAAACAAAACTAAAAAACGACATCGAACAAACAATAAATAGAAACTCTTCATTGAAGAAATTCATAAATTTCAGTTACTTGTATGAATAGAGTGTAAATCAATGAAAAATATGTTGATTCAATCTTTAATTTTGGTAGGTATTGGTTGCACATCTAGGGGTAAAGGTTCAAAGTGATAATGAAAAAAAAGTTTAAAAATTTTACAAGGAGGACAATTTTGGTATTATCGTAAAATTTTAAGTAAATTTTGAAACAACATTTTCCTGATGTTTGCCAGAATCCTTTCATGTGGGAAAAATATTTTTCAATTAGTAGAGAAGCTAACTGAAAACTAGAGTTAAGCTAAGTAGAGTGGCTAATGACGAGCTTAATTGTTGATACAACCTTGTATAAACAGATCATAGGATCAACAACAACGGCAAATCCTCATGCTTCATAGATTTTTCTTTGGGTCAAGTACATGGTGAACTTAGAAAACACGTGTTATTGGATGAGCAATAATGGCGACTCATACAGCAAATCCTGGAGTTCAGAGTTTTGTGAAGTTTAGAGATAGTTTGTTAGATCTAAATCGTCTTGCTCATATGCATAATGTTAGCCAAATCGAGTGTTCCGTTTGTATTGGATGCAGAATTTGCACTTGTTGTCAATTATTTTTCTCATAAATATGGATCATTGATTTAATCTAACGATCATCATGTTTACTGCTCCACCATTGAGAGACTTAATTAAGTCTTCACTTTAGAATTAGGGATAGCAATAGGACTCATGTCCATTGAATACCTGCAAATATACAACAATAGACATAGTAAATACCCACATTTATAGGTTTAGATTTGCGCTCATTAACAACAAATTTAGATGGGGATGGATGTGGGTACGGACATTCGAATTCCCAACCCGTCCTTAGCCTACACATATATTTAAATTGAAATTTAGATATAATGAAAGTTAATTAATTGTAATTTTTTGAGTTATTTAGACCTAAATCTTTCTTTAGAAGTGTTTGAACCTAAACCTAAACAATTATTGTTGTTGCATCTTTCTCATAAACTATTAATCGACGTATCTTCTCCTTTTGTGCATTTATTTTTTGTTTTTATTGTTATTCAACCATGGATTCATATGGTTCCAACTACGAATTGTTGAATCATCTTTAAATTATTTGTTAATTGTTATCTTTTTTGTTGTTTTTTAATGTTTTCGGTGATAGTGGACACTGATATGAACGTTTAAATGTTCATAAGATATAAAGATAGATAGTAAAATTGTTGTGCACAAAGATATCAACTCCACTAGAGACTTTTTTACAAATGAGTGTATGGAAACCAACACTATAGTACCTTACTCATTGGGGCTAATTTCATCCCTGTTTAGAATCCACGGTAAATTAATCAACTTTTGATGACCAAAATAAAATTAAAAAATTACTAGCTTTTAAAAGTATTTTAAAAGGATTACTCAACAAAAAGTATTTTAAAAGGAAAAATTCTTTGTCGTTTTGTCTTGCTTTTTGTTTCCTTTCGCAAGGGTCAACAACTTCCGGCCATAGACCCATATCCTCATCTTGTACAAAATTTAAAACTTATCTGTCTTATGCTTTTGTTTTGTTCATGAAAACAAAATGAAAGGAATCAAAATGAGTAGAAAAGAAAAATAATAGAAAAGGACAAACTTCATTCAAACTTATTTATAAGTAAAACTTGACTGAACCATATATATATTAAAAATAATAGTTAATCTCGTTAAAAAATGTTTCTATTACATGATGGCGTGCGTATTGCTTTTTCTGTTGGTATAAATGGCATGTGATCAGCTAATGCTTAGAAAGCCAATGAAATTCCTGCTTATGACATTCGTTTGACCATGGTTAACATGTTGATCGTTTTTATATAGATTTAATTTATATGCATGTGTAAATATATTTTGCATTGTCAACTTTTGGATTAATTGGAGTGTGTGATTTTTACCTTAACCATCTAGAAAGCTTACAAGCGATTAATTGTGATGGACCGACTTCAAATTACACTATGTATAAAAATTGGGAGGTTAAATAACTCAACTGGTTTAGTTTGAACTAAGGAATAAGAAGTTGGAGGTCTTGAATTCTAACCTAAATGAATGAGAAAAAACTAATGTAACAACTAACCACTAATATTTGTCATTAAAAAAACATGCATTTAAATTAGGGTTAATTTAGTAAATGAACCATATAAATATTCAAACTTTTGTTTTTGGTCCCTAAAAAAAATAAAAATTCTTGTAACATTTTCCTTTAACATTTATCGTGAAGTCTAATTCTGAAACTTCCATAAAATTCACACACAAACATATACTATCTCTCAAATATACGACCTCAAGAATCAAACTTTGTTTCTTATATCAAGGGATAACTATTTTACCAACTATTTAGACATTAAAAAAAATTAACTCATAAGCCATAACACCATTTAAATCGCAGAAGTTATGGGGTTGGCAAGGCAATAGGAGTTAAGATCCTCTCCATTATCATCCTCTTCATTTCTACAATTTGGAGAGATAAAGACAAAAAAATTGAAAAAAAGTAAAAAGTAATTAATAACGATAGGACCCACTTAATGGTAGGACTCACTATCTATTTTATGTGTCTTTTTTTTTATTCATCTATTTTATGTGTCTATCTCTCTTCAAATTACATACTTCATTTATTTTTGTTAAATGAAGAGGATTCTTACCCCGGATAGGGCTTTAGGCTCTAATTTTCTTGTTAGTATTTAATCCTTGAATGTAGGGTCTCAAATAAATTTAAGTTATATAGATAGATATATTTATGTATTCCGAAATAATTTTTTGTGATTCTTTTAGAAAGAAAAAAAAAGTGATTAATTGGTTATGCAAGTCCGCATCTTAATCCTAGAATCGTATCATACAATTGAGTCGAAGGTCTTCTACGTGGCAGGGTCTAAAACATAACATTTTTATGAAGAGGTCATCTGTTGAAGATTATATGTATATGGAAAATGTTAAAGAGTGTCTTTGGGTCATTCGTTAAGAGATTATAAATAAAAATAATTTGTTAAAAAGTGATGAAAAGTGTTGAATTTAAATTTCTAAAAGTCAAAGAGTTGTAATTCCTAATACAAAATTACTACTTTTACTTTTAGTTTCTTTAACAAATACCCTAAAGGCACAAATTACTTATCACAACATGGATTGAGCACAAGATCCAAAGGTCATAGGCGAGCTGCTTTACCACTACGCTGCATTTTAAACGCTTCACTTACAAATGCAAATGTTAATAACATATAAAATCACATTTAGCTAAAATAGTGTGTATATATATTGATTAGAGTTTCTCTAATTACACCCTGTATAATTCTGGTTACACCCTAAAATGACAAAATTACCTTTGCATAAAATTTAATTTTCAAAATGTCTCTTCCTTCTTTCTTAGTTATACCCCGAAACCCCTCTGCCATCTTTCCTCTTCCAAAACCATACTTCAAGCAGATTTATCCCTTCTATGATTTCAACGAAAATTCGAAGCAAATAAAGTTAGCATGTTGTGTTCTTCAATTGATTATGTTTTTTTTGTCATGGGTTCTCTAATTCTAAGCAAATAAGGACTTGTTTTAACAATGGAGAAGACTTAGATTCTACTGTAATTCAATCTTGAACTCAATTTAAGTAGGTCATGTAAACTTAGTTTAAGTAGGTCATGTAAATTGAGTTTAAGTGTACATACTTAAACTCAGTTTAAGCAGGTCATGTGTGTAAACTAAGTTTAAGTATACATCTAAAAGTTCAACCTTGTTCGATGATTCTACGAAATCTCAATTTAAGTATGTACATGTAAACTTAGTTTAAGTAGGTCATGTAAATTGAGTTTAAGTGTACATACTTAAACTCAATTTAAGTAGGTCGTGTAAACTCAGTTTAAGTAGGTTATGTAAACTAAGTTTACATGAACCTACTTAAACTGAATTTAAGTTAACCTCAACAATGTAAATTGAAACCATCGTAAAGTGCAGTTGAACAGGAAGAACAAAAATGAAACTAACATTATTGAAAAAGAAGAAGAAATTCACTTATATGCAATCGAATATGAATGAATTTTTTTTTTATTCACTCTTTAATCTTCTATAGAGATTGATTGAACATCGTGATTGTTTGATCGTTTGTGGGTGAAAGAGGGTGAAATTTTAGAATGACAATGAATGAAATCAAGATTTTAAGAATTTTTTTATAAAAGGACAATTTTGGTATTATGATAAACTGTTAAGAAAATTTGGGTATAACCAAAAATATATGGGTGTAAATAGAAAAATTCTATTGATTAATCATTAAAATTTTGTAAACAAAAATTAAATTTTTGGGACTTTTGGGGCTGTCCTTACCAAGCTACAACAACACCATCACCTCTTCATAAAAAACTGCTAGAAACAAAATCTTGATTTTCTTTTTTCGTATTCTTTAGATAGTTAGGTACGGCATTGTTTTCCCACAGCAGCATATGGTAGAGAAAGATATTAATTAAAACTCATGCATAAGATTTAAAAATAGAAGAGATGTGATTTGCTGAATGAAACATATTTGTAGAAAACCAATCATTGAGTTGGAGGCACGCAATTTTTATTTTTAGCTATTATTATACCATTTTTTTAAAATAAATAAAAAGACTATTAGACTTTCTACCAAATAAAACAGACCACTGGACTCACACAAACAGCATCTAAGAAAGTCAACTTAACTGATTACGTATTTTGTATTGTATTTTAAATTTCTCAAGACAAAATCAATGATGTCAGTTAAGCCATTATTATAATGTTATAGCACTATGCTGATTCATGTTTATTTGAGGTTGTTTTACCTTAAAGTAAGTAACAAATTTTTTAATATTATGTATACTACAAACAATGTAGAACTGGGATGTTCAAGGCCACATTGCCTCAAACTGTATGGTATGAAACATGAATATTAGCTATGTCACTCCAATTTTAACGTCATGGAAAATGAAATTATATATATATATATATATATATATATATATATATATATATATATATACCTCAACATGGAAAAAGGAAAAGGGTCATTTTGACTGAAGAAAAAAACACCGACAGAAATAAACTGAAGCAAACTTAGCACATAGCTAATGATATTGAATACCCTTTCCTCCAAATTTATTGTTAGTTATACTAGGACCAATTGGATTTTAACTAGGGTATCATAAAGGATAAGACTTTTTCTTGCTATTGATGGAGGGTGGAGGTAGTTTCAGGATTAGTAGTTCATCAATTTGGAGGAACAGTGATGCTGCTGAGATTTTTTCTCATTCTTTCCACCAAGAAGATGATGAAGAAGCTCTTAAATGGGCTGCAATTCAGAATCTTCCTACTTTTGCGCGTTTGAGGAAAGGATTGCTCACTTCACTTCAAGGGGAAGCCATTGAGATCGATATTGAGAAGCTTGGGATGCAAGAAAGAAAAGATTTGCTTGAAAGACTTGTTAGACTTGCTGAAGAGGACAATGAGAAGTTTCTACTCAAACTTAAGGATCGAATGGACAGGTTCGAATTCATTTTTTTTATTGTCCCTCTTGTGATTTTAAAAGAGATGCTTTTGAAATACACTAAGTTCTTTGCTTCTCCTCCTTTTTTTGTTCATTGGATGATATTAGAGTTGGAATTGATCTTCCTACAATAGAAGTTCGATTCGAGCACCTGAATATTGAAGCAGAAGCTCGTGTAGGAAGCAGATCTTTGCCTACCTTCACTAACTTCATGGTTAATATAGTGGAGGTAAATAATCAACTGTCATAAATAGTACTAACTTACTATGTGATGTTTTGTTGAAGGGAATTCTAACTAAACATTTTGGTTTCTTACTTTTACATTTTAATTTTAAAGGGCCTATTGAACACTCTTCATGTACTTCCAAGTAGAAAACAACATCTAAATATTCTCAGGGATGTTAGTGGAATATTAAAGCCTTCAAGGTATTAAAACAAATAATGTTATTTTTATTGATTTTCCTTTCTAGGACTTCTTGAACCAATATACGATGTTTCAATTTGGTTCTTTTCAGAATGACGTTGCTTTTAGGTCCTCCAAGTTCTGGAAAAACCACACTCCTGTTGGCTTTGGCCGGAAAACTTGATCCAAAATTGAAGGTTAGAACATTTAAAAGAAGATAAACATGCCTCTTATCTATGTTTTCATATATTTCATCTCTAGTTTCCAAGCTTAAATCTATAGCTAAAATACTAATATAGTTGACTTTGTGATCAGTTTTCTGGAAAGGTGACTTATAATGGTCATGAGATGAGTGAGTTTATCCCCCAAAGAACTGCTGCTTATGTGGATCAAAATGATCTTCACATTGGAGAATTGACAGTTAGAGAAACCTTGGCCTTCTCAGCACGAGTCCAAGGAGTTGGACCTCGTTATGGTTAGTCAGTCTACAAGTATTAAGGCTTTGTTTGGATGAAAACAACTTAACTAATCGCTTATAACATGAACGATTTTTATTGTAAAAAAACAAACATAAGCACTTATCATATAAGTTCTCATATATCAGCTATTTCAATAAAAAAGTGATAAAAAAGTCAAAATGTTTTCATTTAAGTTGTTTTCATAAGTTGTCCTGAAGAGCTTACAGAAATAAGCTGAAAACAACTTATGGACATGTCATAAGTTGTTTACATAAACTCTCTCAATTGGTCTCACAAGTACTTATGACAGTAAATAAGTTCAAACAAGTCAATCCAAACAGACCCTAAATTATAAAATTTTGACCACTCGTAATATTGTTGAGATTCTGCAGAATTGCTAGCAGAATTGTCCAGAAGAGAAAAAGATGCAAATATCAAGCCTGATCCAGATCTCGATGTGTACATGAAGGTAATATAGAGGTTTTTAATACTTGGTGAATCTTAGACTTATTTTCCACCCAAATAGAACTGACTGATAATGAAGTGGCTGTCATTTTATTCACAATGCTCACAGGCTGTAGCAACTGAAGGCCAGAAGGAAAATTTGATAACAGATTATGTCCTAAGGGTAAAGTAATATTTACTTTCACATCTAATGTCACCATAACTACATTTTAGCATTACGTCCTGAGGGTAAATTAATTTATACTTTCAAAACGATATCTATAATGTCACCATGACTACATTGTTTTGAAGTATCTTCTTTCTTTGCTCTACATTTGAAGGTTTTGGGACTAGAGATATGTGCTGATACTATTGTAGGAAATGCAATGTTACGAGGTATCTCTGGTGGACAAAAGAAACGTCTTACAACAGGTAAAACAAATCCGATTTGAATATTAACAGACATTGTGATTTATCACCTCAATAAATTGATTGTTATGAATCTATAATGTAGGAGAAATGTTGGTTGGACCCACTAAAGCTCTATTCATGGACGAAATATCTACTGGTTTGGATAGCTCAACAACTTTTCAAATTGTGAATTCAATGAAGCAAGATGTCCACATTCTCAAAGGAACTGCCATTATCTCACTCCTGCAGCCACCACCAGAGACTTACAATCTTTTTGACGACGTTATTCTACTATCTGATAGTCGCATTATATACCAAGGTCCTCGGGAACACGTACTTGAATTTTTTGAATCAATCGGTTTTAAATGTCCAGATAGGAAAGGAGTGGCAGATTTCTTGCAAGAAGTGAGTGTCATTGTGTCTTCTCTCATTTTTTCTAAGTTTTATAATTTATACCATGTAATGATAAATTTAATTTTGTCTATGAAAATTGTCATATGTTATTATAGGTGACATCAAGGAAAGACCAAGAACAGTATTGGGAACACAAAGATCAGCCTTATAGATTTGTCACAGCTGAAGAGTTTTCTGAGGCATTTCAATCATTTCATGTTGGCAGAAGACTTGGTGATGAACTTGGTACTGAATTTGACATGTCTAAGAGCCACCCAGCTGCTTTGACAACAAAGAAATATGGAGTTGGAAAATTTGAACTGTTAAAAGCTTGCTCATCAAGAGAATATTTACTTATGAAGCGCAATTCATTTGTCTACATCTTCCAGCTTTGCCAAGTAAGTTTGGAAAAGATACATTTTCATTTTTAACATTATGTTCCGACCTCAAGTCGGTTGTATTGCTTTTCTGAGGAATTATCCACTTTGGGCATTGTGTAATACCACAAAGTTTTACCTTGAGTTAAGAGATGCCTCGGTGGGCTGATCCGCTATCACCAAGCAATGCTGAACATTTTTGGTGTATGGAACACATTATATATTATATAATGCAATGTATGTTTACATTTCAAATCCATTACTGATGACTGCTCGCTCCTTTTAGCTAGCTGTAATGGCAATGATAGCCATGACCCTCTTCCTCCGGACTGAAATGCACAGAGATTCGGTGACTCATGGAGGTATATATGTAGGTGCATTGTTCTATGGTGTTGTTGTGATCATGTTCAATGGAATGGCTGAACTATCCATGGTAGTTTCAAGACTTCCTGTTTTCTACAAGCAAAGGGGATACCTATTTTTCCCTGCATGGGCATATGCTCTTCCTGCATGGATCCTAAAAATTCCTTTGATTTTTGCGGAGGTGGCTGTTTGGGTATTCCTTACCTACTATGTCATTGGTTTTGATCCATATATTGACAGGTAAGAGTGATATGTTTTTATAAGTCCTGGATGTACTAGTGAATTGTGTCATGTTTGGATAAACAGTTTAATTAAGCGCTTATCAAATAAATGATTATGTATAAACTATTTCTATAATGAAAGATTAAATAAAAGTCAAACCATTTTCATATAATTTATCTTTGAGAGCTTATCAAAATAAGCTGAAAACGACTTATGCTCATGTCATAAATTGTTTCCATAAACTCTTCTAAACTGTCTCGCAGATGTTTATGCCAATAGATAAACATAAACAAGCAAATCCAAGAAATCCCTTGATCCTTTTTGGTTTTTTCCCCTCATACCATTGTATTTTCTTATATCCTACCAAACAAATAATGATATGCATCTTCCTTTCTACTACCTAATGCAGATTTTTCAGGCAATACCTTATTCTTGTACTAGTACACCAGATGGCTTCTGCATTATTCCGATTCATTGCAGCAGTTGGGAGGGACATGACAGTGGCTCTAACATTTGGATCATTTGCAATTGCCGTCCTATTTTCAATGAGTGGTTTTGTCTTATCAAAAGGTATTATTACGGATACAACAAATAAACAATCACAGTGTCTCTCACTATGTTCTATACTAAGAGTTCTCTCTTTTCATGTCTTTATGATCATAGACAGTATAAAAAATGGGTGGATATGGGGATTCTGGACATCACCTATGATGTATGGACAAAATGCCATGGTAAATAATGAGTTCCTTGGGAATAAATGGAAACATGTAAGTGTTTTTACTATTTTATATGTTCATTTTCTATGACTTCCTTATCATATAAATAATCTGATGTACCACCAAGGTCTAGTGAGTGGTTGGCACACAATGTATGCGAGTATAGGAAATCACTGAGTATTGAGTTTGATCCTACGCAAACAAGAAAATTCAAACAATCAAATGTCTTGATATATTTTCTTATGAAAGGTTCTGCCTAACTCAACTGAGTCGCTAGGAGTTGAAGTTTTGAAATCTCGCGGATTCTTCACTGAGTCATACTGGTACTGGATAGGTGTTGGTGCTTTGGTTGGATATACATTACTTTTCAATTTTGGCTATATGCTTGCCCTCACTTTCCTGAATCGTGAGTGTCTTCAGCTTACATATATAATAAAACAGATGAGAGTAGCCACTGGCCATGTATTGATACTACAAAATTGATCATGCAGCTCTTGGGAAGCATCAAACTGTTATACCAGATGATTCTCAAAGCACTGAGCAAATTGGTGGTAGCGGGGAAAGAAATAATGTATTGAGATTCATAAAGAATGGATTTTCACAGATCACAAATAAAGGTACTTTCATCTCATAACTAATGAAAATGTAGCAATTTAGTAATATCTAGATGAGTTATAGTCTATTACATAGTCGATTTTCAATTCACATAACACCTTATGGATAACAATGGAGCTACTTCACAGTGAGAAACGGTGAAAGTAGAAGTGGAAGCATCTCTCCTAATAGACAAGAAATAGTTTCTTCAGAAACAAATCATAACAGGAAAAGGGGAATGGTTCTTCCTTTTGAACCACATTCTATAACCTTTGATGAAGTTACATATTCTGTAGACATGCCACAGGTATGTAAAAACCAAATGAATAAAAGTTTAAATTTTGATACACTGTAAATGTTAAAAGTTTTACATTGCGAATAACATTCAATCATACGTGTGACTTTAGAAGTAGGTATAATCAAATTCAAACCATTCTAATTTGATTGACAGTATAAAAATCTTTACACGGACAGTGACAAAAGATCATATTGAACTTTCAAAGCATTATTGTGAAGTATAGATTATCAAATACTTGCACCGAACTTGCAGGAAATGCGACGAAACCTAGGTGTTGTTGAGGATAAGTTGGTTCTTTTGAAGGGTGTAAGTGGAGCTTTCAGACCTGGTGTTCTCACTGCTCTGATGGGTGTCACAGGTGCTGGCAAAACAACTCTGATGGATGTGCTTTCTGGTAGGAAAACCGGTGGATATATTGGTGGGAACATCACAATTTCCGGCTTTCCAAAGAAGCAAGAAACTTTTGCAAGAATTTCTGGATACTGTGAGCAAAATGATATCCACTCTCCTTATGTTACTGTGTATGAATCTTTGCTCTATTCAGCGTGGCTCCGATTGTCCCTGGACATCAATGCTGAAACCAGAAAGGTTAGTTTCTGAATCACTTGGGATTTTGACATGAATCATCCACTTTAATCACACTGCATTCATGTACCTGGGTAATTTATTTACCATTCATTTTTTTTAACAACTTTATTTACCACTCATTGAAATTATTATGTCATGAGAAAACATAAGAATAAAAAATATAGGTGTGACAAATACTTGCATGTTTTATCAATGTTACCAAGTTTGAAACTAAGTAATGGTTGTAGATGTTCGTTGAGGAAGTCATGGAACTTGTGGAACTGAAACCACTGCAAAACGCATTAGTAGGATTGCCTGGTGTTAATGGTCTCTCGACGGAGCAGCGCAAACGGTTGACAATTGCAGTTGAGTTGGTAGCCAACCCTTCTATAATCTTCATGGACGAGCCAACTTCTGGGCTAGATGCAAGAGCTGCAGCTATTGTAATGAGAACAGTTAGGAACACAGTAGACACTGGAAGAACTGTTGTTTGTACCATCCACCAGCCTAGCATTGATATATTTGAATCTTTTGATGAGGTGACTTAAGCAAAGTCTGGAAAAATCAGGAAATATTTTTTGTTTGTTCTCTTCCATTGCAAAGTCTGTAATATTTTTGTTACAATGAAATGCAGCTTTTGCTACTTAAGCAAGGAGGACAAGAGATATATGTGGGGCCACTTGGACATGATTCTTCTAATTTAATCAATTACTTTGAGGTAGGTAGAAATTAGATATAGATATCCAATTAAAAGTAATCGTTATTATGTTTCAAATTGTTATCTTTTTGTTAACATTTCTACAAGTACTCACTTTTGTCATGAAGGGGATCCAAGGTGTTAGCAAGATTAAAGACGGTTATAATCCAGCAACATGGATGTTGGAAGTCACAACTTCATCTAAAGAAAGGGAATTGGGGATTGATTTTGCAGAGGTGTACCAAAATTCAGAGTTATACAGGTATTTTCACTTGTATGAAATCAAATCAAACTATAGAACCAGAAAATAATCTACTATAACTATTTCAGGAGAAACAAAGTACTTATCGAAGAATTGAGTACTCCAGCACCAGGCTCGAAAGATCTTTATTTTGCTTCACAGTACTCGAGATCCTTTTGGACACAATGCATGGCTTGTTTATGGAAACAACATTGGTCTTATTGGCGCAATCCTAAATATAATGCCATAAGATTTTTGTATTCAACCGCGGTGGCTGTTTTGTTTGGAAGCATGTTTTGGAACCTTGGCTCCAAAATGTAAGATCAAATTGGAAAACTATAAATTTTATGGCTTCAAACTCTCGAGTTTGTAAAATTTCGTATCAATTTTTTCAGTGAAAGGGAACAGGATCTTTTTAATGCCATGGGGTCCATGTATTCTGCTGTTATCGTAATTGGCATCAAGAATGCTAATTCAGTGCAGCCAGTGGTTGGTGTCGAAAGAACGGTCTTTTATAGAGAAAGAGCAGCCGGAATGTATTCAGCTTTTCCATATGCTTTTGCTCAGGCAAGTATCCAAACCAATTTATAAAATATAGAACTTGGTACCATCATAGATGTCTTTGTTATCTTATATGACATAACGAAAAACAGTTAATAAGTTAATCATTTAGTAATTTTAAAGGTTATTAGGAAGATTTAAAACTACTACTTTTATTTATTTCATCATGTGCAAGTAATTCACCTTAGTTGTTTTTTTATTTTTGAAATTCTCTTGCACTGCAGGTTGTAATTGAGCTCCCATATGTTTTTGTACAAGCTGTAGTCTATGGCATTATAGTGTATGCTATGATTGGTTTTGAGTGGGCTTTGGTTAAAGTTATGTGGTGCCTATTCTTCTTGTATTTCACCTTCCTCTATTTCACCTACTATGGCATGATGTCAGTGGCCATGACCCCAAACAATCACATTTCCATTATTGTTTCCTCTGCATTCTACTCAATATGGAATCTCTTCTCAGGATTCATAGTCCCAAGACCAGTAAGTTTTATTTCCTCAAACTCTTAATGCATTTTAATTTCATGTCCTTTTGTTGTGAGAGTTGGACTTTGTAATCTCAAGGGATAGTCGGAAACTATTATCAACTAGTAATTAGTGTCACTTTAATAATATCTTCCCCTTTCCCATTTCTTTTATTTTTAAAATTCATGTTTTTTTAAGCATAGTGATATAAGTATATATAACTAATTTATAGTACATTTTTTTCTTGGTGGCTTTGGCCAACAGAATATTCCAGTGTGGTGGAGATGGTACAGTTGGGCAAATCCAATAGCATGGAGTTTGTATGGATTGGTGGTTTCACAATATGGAGATGTAAAGCACATAATTGAAACCAGTGATGGAAGACAAACAGTAGAAGGTTTTCTGAAAAATTACTTTGATTTCAAGCATGATTTTCTAGGAGTGGTTGCTCTTGTCAATGTTGCATTTCCAATAGGTTTTGCTTTGGTCTTTGCCATAGCAATCAAGATGTTTAATTTCCAAAGGCGCTAAGAACATTCAATTTCTTATCCATCTCAAGACTAAAAACCCAACAACAATGATTGTATTTTTTTTTCTTTACGAATTAAATATTGTATCGTGATAGTGATTAGATAGTAAGTTAAATATGTAATTTATCTATCCGTAATTACAACTCAGTTGGAGCTTGGGTTCGAATATGAGATTCTCCACTTATACACACACCAAATTTGGAAGTTCATTATACCATGCTCCAATGTAGCATAAACTAGCAATAAGCTAGTAAACCTAGAATGTCTTTAAGATTGAATGAAAAGAAGAATGCAAGCAACTAGTTCACCAAAGTGTATATAGAACACAAACTCTTTATAACGTAATAGCGTGGTAACTGCACAAATAAACATATATAGAACAAGTTACTACAAAATAAGAAATATCTAAAGACTTTTTTTTTTTTGAAAGAGGAAATATCTAAAGACTTGTTACATTGGTTTAAAATTGTTAAATAGAAAAAGATGTAAGAATAGAGTAGTACTATTGGTTGTGTAAAATCCGATATGGTTGTAATTTCCTATCAACTATTTTGAATAAGGTGACCAGTTTTAAGAAGCCTGTTTAATCTTTGTTGTGATGTTTTCAATAGGCTTTTGTTTGGTGCTAGTACTATTGGACGAGAGTTGTTGTTCTCACAACAATAGTTTTCTAGAAACATATAAAAATGACCAAAAAAAATCAGCGGTAGTTAACTAATGTTGGGTTTCTTTATAACTGTTGGGGGTTTTAGTCATTTCCATGTGTTTCTAGAAAACAATGGAGATGAAAACAACAATTTTCCTATTGGACTTTGTATTTGTTGGGAGTTGCGCCTTTCTGGCCTTCTCATTTGCTCTATATACTGAAAAATGTCCTTCCAAGTTATCTATCGAAGATGTTAAAATAAAATAAAATGTCATTCGAAAGTTAAGAACCAAACGGTTTTAGCATTTTTTTTTTTTAGCAAGAAAAACATGTCTCATTTGTTGGACTCTTGCAACTTTTGATTAATCGGCCCAATATTTTTTGTATTATTCTTTTTAATCGGCTCAATATTTTTTCATAAAAATTGATTGGCCATTACTTTTCCTATCCTCTGAATTTCTCTCGCGCGTCATATTTAGATTCTAAAATCTGAAATATTTCAACGTGTTTTTGAAAGTTTTTATGCCGTTTGAATTCTATAATCTAAACTGCATAGAGCACGCGAGAAACTTATAGGGTGAGAAAAGAAGTAGCTAAATTATTTATGTCTAGCAATTGCACATCAAGGATATCAAGCTTACACACCAAAAAAAAAAAAAGACTCTTTTTATACCAAATATAGAGTCCTACTATAGATAAGAATAGTATTAATTATTTATGTGAATGGTGAGTCAAAAAGTATTTGTTGAGAGATGTCAATACTTTAAATAAATATCAGTCTAGTCACTTTGAAAGAATTGATCTTCGTGGTTTTGCACGGAGAATACCTTTAGAGCCCGTTTGGTGCACATGATAGGAAGACATGATATGATAAAACTATCATATCCTGATTCAATTTGTTGTTTGGTGCATCAATAGGAAATGATAACTTAAACCAATTTCTTATCCTATCCTACTCACCCTTTGTTATTTTTATCCTTAGTTTTTGGTGGGTTAGAATTATCCTATCATGATTAGCACTAAAATGTTAATTTTGCCCTCTCTCAATTCATCACTCATGATCTCTTTGCTCTCTATCCATCGACCTCTACCTGTTCCTCCATAACTCTCCATCGCCATCTCTTCTATTTGATACAGATCCGACCCCAATTCCAACCTACAATCATTTTTTCCTCAATTTGCTTAATTTTTTGTTTTTTTTCTTGATTATCTATTTTGTACTCAAGTTAAATTTGAAAAGGGATGAAACAAAGAGTTTAAGAATTTCGTATTATTATCTTCAACAAAGACAACTATTTTTTTTTTAATTGAAGAAACCATATTTTTTTTTAATTGAACTTTAAGAATGAAGATGACAGCACCCCTAAAATAAGGAAGAAGACGATTGACAATGTTTTTTTATAACTTTGTGTAATTAATAATAGCTTAATTACATTTAATTAGAATTAATTACAAGGGTAATTATGTTATTTAATTGTGACATATATGATATTATATTTGTTATCATGTGTGCATCAAACATGTGATAGGATATATGTTATCATGTTTATATCATTTCCTATCCTTATCCAATTTCATATCATATCCTATCTCTATCATATCATGTGCACCAAACGAGCCCTTAGTTTACAGAAAAAGTCATTGAAATATTTTATTTTTGATATAAACACTTGAAAAATATCTTCTTTTTTTTTTACTAAAAATAAATGAAGAATTTTTATTCATTCAAATTGATAAAATACGTCAATACAATACAACCTTTCAAAAAAATCAATCCAATAAAAATTCGTTAAAAACCAAAAGAATGAATATTCAAACAACCTCTTAACATCCATGTCTATCTTCAGGTGTCCGGAATTAGCATGGCTCAGGATCTGTTAACATTGACGATACTAAAGATCATTATAGTGTCAATATTTTTCAATCATATTTAGTACATTATAGAACTCTCTATTGCAAAAATTATCATTTTATAACAAGGATGAATTAATTATGCATTTTATATTTTTTACACATAAAAATTCATATTTAGTTCATATTATGGTAATAAATTCGAATTTTTTTAGAAGAGAATCTTATAATATTCTAAAGATTTCTGAAAAATTGTAACAAAAAAATTCTTACAAAAACTCATTCAAATTCTAAAGGGTACATGTGTCCTGGTTTAAAAGCGGGGACAACGAGTGTAGATGGAAAACTTTTGAAAACTACAAATCGAAGAAAAATTGTAGGGGTGTTAAAACGAAAAAATTGAAATATTTATAAGGACCAAAAACATATTTAACCTTAGATTTTTTTTGGTCAGATTTAACCTTAGATTTAATTCATATGCAAGTGTAAATATATTTTACATTGTCAACTAATTAAAACTTTTAGATCAATCGTAGATTTGAAAAGAGTATGTTTTACCTCAAACGGTCGTTTATTTCTGGTCCACCGGTAAACATGGGAGGAGCCACCCCCAGCTAGCCTGGGCACTAGCCCAGACTCAGTTCCAACTTTCTTTGTAGCAAGCCCAGCCATTACTAGAACTTTTAGCTTTTCCTGCAGATTTTTGTGTAAATTCAGCAGGAAATACATTTCCTGCAGATTTTGTCAAGGATTTAGGTTCCTAAATGAGGTAATACCTTAGGATTTTAAGATCCGCATGAAAGATATATCCGCGTGAAATGTGAAATTATCTACAGGAAATGTGAAATTATTTGCAGGAATGAAGTAACATTTTGCGATAAATTTTTTGTCCAGACTCTATTAAATTGCTGGCTCCGCCACTGCCGGTAAATGACTTATTTGAGTCATCACCCTAGAATCCACCAATTCTATGAACAATAGTTTTTTTATTTTTTTTACAGCTCTATTAATAATCGCTTGATATTGATAGAAAGAGCAAGATGCAAGTTACAAACTGTATATGCCATTGCTTGCTCTTTTCGCCAGACTACGTGTATATGCCATTGCTTACTCTTTTCGAAGGACTGATATTCGAGATTCCAAAAGACGTTGCAGCGAAATCCTTAACATTACAACAATTGAATGTGTTAGGAACAATTTATAACATGGAAATCATCTATATTATGACATGGGCTTAATAGCAGTTTTAGCCCCCTAACTTTTCCAAAGTTGCGATTTTGGCCCCTTAAGAAAAAAAACTACAAAACCGCCCTCTAAGTTTTGCATATGTGGCAGTTTTGGCCCTCAAGACCAATTTTGACTTAGTCTAAGCTGACGTGGCACCCTAAGTGAGGTGCCACGTGTTTTTTTTTTAAAATTTATTTATCTTGCCTTGGGGGGCCAAAACTGCTACAGTTGCAAAACTTAGGGGACAGTTTTGTAGTTTCTTTTCTTAGGGGGCCAAAATCGCAACTTTGGGAAAGTTAGGGGGGACTAAAACTGTTATTAAGCCTATGACATGTCTATAAGCTATTTTCAGCTTATTTCTAAAAGCTCCTATACGAAAAGAGCTTATGAAAACTTTAGGGTTACCCACATGCTTGTACCATTTTACAATTTAATTGAAATCAATCAACCCTAAGAAAAAAAACCACCATTCATCATTTCACAATTTAATTGAAATCGAAGCACAACCCACAATTTAATTGAAACGAAGTTGAGAGAAAAAGGAGGAAAAGTACCAAAACCTGATAACAAGCAACAATTTCGAAGTTTTGAGCAACGATTTCACCGGAATCTTAGCTAAGCGACTCAATGCGATGAAGGAAGAAGCCGCGGCGACGAGTTTGGTCGGAAGTGGCGCATTTTTGTCGGAATTAGGATTTCAAGGGTAGCGATTGTGAAAGTGAAGGGTCGTTGAGCTTGATGAGTGCATATTGTGTCAGAAATTAGGGTTGCGAATTTGGGAATTAGGGTTGAGAATTTTGAGATTTGGGAATTGGAAAAGAGAAAGAAAATGGAAATCTGAAATGATTAAATTCCAGATCCGAATTTTTAATCGGTTTGGATATCCAACCCGTTTAAAATGGGTTGGTTGGTAATCCATTTACAAAAAATCTAGATATGTTAAAGTGGATTGGATATGATTATGGGTTTAGGCCTAAAACTGGTTGTTATGCACACTCTTACAGGTCAGTACAATTGAAGAACAAGAAGCAAAGCAAGGGAGTTTTAAGTTAGTGGGCGGTTGTAAAATAAAACAACTTGAAAGAAATAATAAAAATAAGAAATAAGGTTAAAAATAGTATAAAGTAAAAAAACTATAAATTTTAAACTTAAAAACTACTTGAAATAACATCTAAAAAATGTTAAATACTATTTTTGGTCCTTTTAGTTTTTCAGAATTCTCAAGTTAGTCCTTTAAGTTTCAAAAGTTTCAATCTGGTCCTTTTAGTTTGACAGAATTCTCAAGTTAGTCCTTTAAGTTTCAAAAGTTTCAAATAGGTCCTTGTAGTTTGACATAATTCTCAAATTAGTCCTTTAAGTTTTAAACTAAAAGGACCTATTTGGGTCCCAAGTTAGTCCTTTAAAAGACTAACTTGAAAATTTTGTCAAACTAAAAGGACTTATTTGAAACTTTTGAAACTTAAATGACTAACTTAGGAATTGTCAAACTAAAAGAAACTAATTGAAACTTTCAAAACTTAAAAGATTAACTTGAGATTTCTGTCAAACTAAAAGGACCAAAACTGATATTTAGCCTCTAAAAAAACTATAAACTCGCAAGAGAAGTTTGTTACGAAACACATCAAGACAAACTAATTCAATAAATTATAAGATGGTTCATCGACGTTACCAAACACAGCCTAATTCTCAAAAACATCCAATTCTTTTCTCACACACACACACACACACACACACACACACACACACACACACACATATATATATATATATATATATATATATATATTCTCATAGATTTTTTGAAGAATCAAACTCTAAAAAAATTCAAATCTCCTAACACAAGTTTAGTCGTATAAGTTATAGGGTCGGCCTTAGCCCAAGGCAATAGAGGATAGGGCTTTAGGTTTCTATTTTTCTTGATATTTTAGGGTCTCGAATAAATTTAAGTTATAAAGATATGTATTATGTATTCTGAATTATTTATTCTATATTTACAATAATATATATAAACAGCATTCATGAAATTGTGTTAGTTTTTTCCCTTGTCTGTTTTACCTTTTATTTAACTATATTTTAGTCACCATTTTATTCTTTTTATCATTTTTGTCTTAAATTATTAATTAAAAAAAATAGTTATATCCCATTAATTAGGAATTACCCCACTACAATATCAACAATTTTTTTTTTAAAGGAAGGAACAATATTAATACAACAAGGACTTATTGGTCAAAAGTATTTTATCATTGTATAAGTCAAAATAGATAAATATCTTTCTACATACAATTAACTACGGTACATAAAAAAAATAGATAGATATGAACGTTAATTTCCTCTTTCTTCTGGTTAACACAATTTTTCTGTGATTAAATATTTTACATATTTAATTGAAAGACAAGATCCACTCGAAATATACTTTGTGAGCCGTCGGTCGAAACCTTAGTTTCTTCTCCTTCATCCATCAAAGAGGGGTGATTTAAGGTCAATTTTTGACCCCAAATCACCCCTCTAAATCGTTTTTCTCCTTCCATTTTATTTAAATAAGTGATTTTCACATCAAATTAGGTTTATCTTTTGTGATTTCGTCGTCTTAGTACGACGCTGTTTTGTTTGTCGTCTTTGTGCGACGTTGTTTGTCTTTTTTCTTCTGGTGTTTGTTCGGTTCAGGTTATCAGGTCAACTTCGATCCAGTGCAGATTCAACCAATGACTTTGGCGTCATCAACGTTGCAGATCCGAAAACGTGACTATTTCGGAGATTTTAATATAGTCATATTTGTAGGCTTATATATTTTGTCGTTTTATACTATTAACATGGATGTTGTGAGTTTGTTTGCATATTCCTTTTTTTTGTTTTAGCAAATTTGTATTGAATCGATTACTCTATCAATTTGAATGAATGTTGTTTATTTTGTGTCAAAAAAATCCACTCAAATTATAAATTCAAAGACAAGATAATTTGCAGACATTATTTAGGCGCCTAAAGTCTGTCTATTAGCCCCGCCTAACAATACAGCCGTCGAAGTCGAACCTTTCCAACCATCAAGTCTTCATAAACTAAGATAAGATTTTCTAAAAAAAAAAAAAAAAAAAAAACCCTAAGATAAGATGCTTTTATTTTATGAGTTAGGTTAGATCTCTCCATTTCTTATATTTAAAATGCATTGACTAAAAAAAGTTTGAAAAATTTATAATTAATTAACGGCAGTGAAATCTAATTAGTTGCAGGTCATAATATCCATTTTTGGGTCAATCTATTTTTAAATGAAAATTTTAATTTATTTTTAAAAATGAAGAGGATTCTAACTCTAATTTTATTGAGAAAATAGACTTCTCGAAATTCTTCCCTATTTACTTTTCCTTCCATTTAGTTTGTTTGTTCGATATTAAGACATGTGGTAATTAAAACCTTCAACGGTCGGGATTAAAACTTTATAATTCATCACTTTTTAACAAAAAGTAAGCATGTTTCAGATATTCATCATTGCAAAATAGTATTGCACATACAAAGAAGGCTCGGGTGGTCACGATTATTTAGGAGGTATGATATTTGGACAAACTCGCATATTAAAAAAGATAGTAAAAGAAAAGAATTAAATAATATGTATTTTATGTACGTTTAGTTTTGAAAATAAGTTGATAGATTTTCAATCTCAACGGTTGAGTTTTTAACATCCGAACAAAACTAAATAGATGAAATACAAACTCATATATATTTTTCGCAAAAGAAACTCATATACTTTAAGCAGATCATTAAAAATCGAAATACAAAATCCTCCGTAAGTTTAGTTCAGTTGGTAGGGATATTGTATATTATATGCAGGGGTCGGGGTTCGAACCCCAGACACTCCACTTCTCCACAATTAAATTGTGCGAGCTCTAACCACTAGATTTCTTAACTAAAAAAAAAATTAAAATATAAAGATCACCGAGTTATTTTATTTTTTCACAACATTTATGTCAAAAGAGGTTCGGAGCTCGATCATGTTGGCTAGTGTCATTTAAGGGAGTTAAATATTAATTAAAATTGTAAGTGTTATTTGAGTCAAAGAATTTGTCTGCCTTCGACAACACCAGTCACCTTAAAAAAAATAAAAAAACTGCAAGAAACAAAATCGTGATTTTTTTTCTTCGTATTTTTTAGTTTATTCAACCATTAATTGTATCAAATATTTCAAATATGGTTTGATAACTTATTCATAAAAACTATTTTTATCTCGCAATTGTAAACAAAGGATATCGACTTTACACAAAAACAAAAGACTCTTTTTGTATCAAATAGAGTCCTACTATACATAAAAACAAAGACTATTTTTAACAGCGCTTTACCCTATGTAATATAGGTCAGTTTAGGTTTTCCTCCTTATAAAATATTTTTTTTTTAATTTCATCCTTGTAATTTGAAAAAAAATTGGTTTTGAACCTTCATGGAAAATTTCACTCCCTATAATTTGAGCAAATTTAGGTTTACCCTTTTGTAATTTGAGCAAATTTCGGTTTACCCCCTGCCATATCTTCGATTTTGTACAGTCCAAATTCACGAAGGTCCAAAACCAAAAATCTTCAAATTACAAAGACGAAATCCAAAAATATATTTTACAGGAGATAAAACCGGAAATGACCTATATTACAGGGGTAAAACACTATTAACCCAATTATTTATTTGAATGGTTAGTCACTTGAAATAGGTATGGAAAAACATTTGTTGGGACTTGGGAGATGTCAATCCCTTATACCTTATATGAATAACAATTTAGTCACTTTGAAAGGAATATTCAATGTTGCGCATAGAGAATACCTTTGATAGAAACATTCGAAAAATATATTTTTTCTACTAAAAGTAAATGATATTAATTCATTTAAATTGATAAAATACATCAATACAATACAAATTCGTTAAAGACAAATAAAATGAATCAGCAAAAAAACTCAAAGCCTTCACGTTAATTGCATAAAACGAATAAATACATAAGCCTAAAGCCATTTATTGAATTTGCACTATATCAAAGCCGATTTGATAATTTAAACCGAACAAACATTATAACAAGACGGAAAAACAAAACAATTATGTACAAATACGTCGAACAAATGCCATACTAATACGAAGAAATCACGAAAGAAAAAACTAAATATATGTGGAAATCAAGTCCCTAATACGCACCCAAAAAAAAAAATCTAATGGTGGACCTCTCAAACGTACCTGTAATATAGAAATTTAATATATTTTTCCCTTTTAAATCGATATATTTATATAATAGAATAAAAAAGTTTACAAGTAAAATAGTATGCTATAACATGTTTTGTCAAAAAATAAAAAATGCTATAACATGTAAAATTTAAGAAGTCCATTCTTAGACCTCTTTTTCAGGTCCAATTAGAGGAAGAGAATTACAATTTTGATAGTTTATTTCGGGTGCAAAATTGATCATAAACCATTCATTTTATTAAAAAACCACCCTGTTTCTTAGGGACAAGATTGTTTTCCTACAACAGCAAGGTATTGCAATCTCAGTGATTTTCTGCTTGATAATTTGAACGAAACCATGAGTTGGACTGGAGTCAAGCCATCTTTATTTTTTATTATTATTACCATTATTTTTGAAATAAAAAAAACTATTGGACTAACACAAATAGCATCTAAGAGAGTCAACTTATAACTAATTACGTACTCTATTTTGTTTAGTGTTTTTAGTTTACACTTCTTAAGACATATTTTACATTGTGAACTAATCACAACTTTCTTTTTATCAAAAAAATAAAATAATATACTAATCTCAACTTGTGTATGATTTTCCCCTATACCACCTCTAAAGTCTAGATGCAAGATGGATTGTCATAGACTGACTGAATATTAGAGTGATCCTTAAATCAACTCTGAAACATTCAAAAAAAATTTTCACACATATATTATTTCAAATATAAAAGATTTATAAAGATTTGACTTCAACGGCAGTATTTAGATGAGTTCAAGAGTCAAACTCAATTTCTTTTACTGAGGGATAATTATTTTCCCAACTATTTATGCCATTCAAAAGCAATTCAACTTCCTCTTCAAAAAAAAAAAAAAAATCAACTCTCTTAACATAATTTTTCTGTGTTCGGTCAAAAAAATATATAATTTTGATTTTATTTTTTCATATTCCTTAGTTTATTCAACCACACTTTTATTAAATATTTTAAATTTAGTTTGATAATTTATTCATAAAAGCTATTTTCTCGCAGTTCCACATAGATCATAGCAAGTTTACAAAAAAAAAAAAAAAAAGTCTCTTTGTATCAAAGAGAGTCTTCCTAGACATAAGAATAATATTATTTATTTATGTAGATGGTAAGTCATTTAGAAAAATATTTGTTGAGCGATGTCAATCTCTTAAATAAATAAAAATCTAGTCACTTTGAAAGGAGAATACCTTTAGTTTACAATAAGAGTCATTGAAAGATTTTATTTTTGCTAGAAACACTTGAAAAATATCTTTCATTCTTTTTTTCTACTAAAAAAAGATATTCATTTATTTAAATTGATAAAGTACAACAATACAATATAAATATGATTATCTTCAAGTGTCTCGAATAAACATACCTTCAGATCTGTTAACGTTGACGATATTAAAATCATTAATTAAATTTACACTAGATTAAATTTTAATAATGTACATCGAACAATCATCAAGACATTGTACACTGTTAAAGCTCCCAGCCTGCCACAGGCAAAATCTTTATTTATTTTTTCCTGTTTCTTTGGGACAAGATTGATTCCCCACAACAACAAGATATTGAAATCTCAGTGATTTTCTTTATGATACGTATTTGAATGAAACCATGAGTTGGATTGGCGGCAAGCAATTTTTTTTATTTTTAATTATTATTACACGTGCATCTATACCACTTTTTAGAATACAATTACTTATTGGACCAACACAAACAGCATATAAGAAAGTCAACTTATAACTGATTACGTACTGTATTTTGTTTAGTGTTTTTTCACTTCTTAAGACATAATCAATGACGTCACTTATGCCATTATTTATCAATAAACTGATAGTATTATATTACTATAGTATAATGGCATTACGATAGTTCATTATTTATTTGAGGCTGCTTTTACTTAAAGGGTGTCAAAAGGAAAATAATAGTAATCTGTGCAATGTATATCTAGCTGGCATGTTTATGATGGAATTTGAACATATGAACATGAGCTATGTCCCTCCAACTTTTACGGCATTGAAAATTCAATGCATCCACGTTTCTCTCTCTCTCTCTCAATATATATAGAGAGACACACACATCATCATTGTTTATTTTTGTTTCACGTTAATTCAAACTCCAAAGAGAAAGGAAATGGTTCTTTTGACAACACAAAACAACACCATAAGGAAATTAAGTTAGCAAGTAGCCCGTAATTTTTTGAATACCCTTTTCTCCAAATTTGTTGTTAGTTACTAGGACTAATTGGATTTTAACTGAGGTATTACAAAGGATAAAACGTTTTCTTGTAATTGCGGTGGTGGTGAGGATGGAGGGTGGAGGTAGTTTCAGGATTAGCAGTTCATCAATATGGAGGAACAGTGATGCTGCTGAGATCTTTTCAAATTCTTTTCACCAAGAAGATGATGAAGAAGCTCTTAAATGGGCTGCAATTCAGAAACTTCCTACTTTTGAACGTTTGAGGAAAGGTTTGCTCACTTCACTTCAAGGGGAAGCCACTGAGGTCGATGTTGAGAACCTTGGGTTGCAAGAAAGAAAAGATTTACTTGAAAGACTTGTTAGACTTGCTGAAGAGGACAATGAGAAGTTTTTGCTCAAACTCAAGGATCGAATTGACAGGTTAGAATTCAATTTTTTTGTCCTTGCTTTTAAAAGAGGTGTTTTTGAAATGCGCTAATTTATTTTCTTCTTCCTTTGATGATATCAGAGTAGGAATTGATCTTCCTACAATAGAAGTTCGATTCGAGGGCTTGAATATCGAAGCAGAAGCTCATGTAGGAAATAGGTCTTTGCCTACATTCACTAACTTCATGGTTAATATAGTGGAGGTAAATAAACAACTCTCATAAATAGTACTAACTTTCTATGTGATATTTTATTGAAGGATATTGTAACCAAACAATGTTTTTTTTCTTTATCATTTTAATTGTACAGGGCCTATTGAACTCTCTTCATGTACTTCCAAGTAGAAAACAACATCTAAATATTCTCAAGGATGTTAGTGGAATAATAAAGCCCTCAAGGTATCAATACAAATATTATTCTATTCATTGATTGAACTATAGGTCCTATTGAACCAATATAACATGTTTCAATTTGCTTCTTTGCAGAATGACATTGCTTTTGGGCCCTCCAAGTTCTGGAAAAACCACACTCCTGTTGGCCTTGGCCGGAAAACTTGATCCAAAATTGAAGGTTAGAAAATTAAAAGAAGATACACACATTTTAACTATATATCATCTATGTACTCATATTTTAGCTCTAGTTTCCAATCTAGGATCTATAGCTAAATTCCTAATATAGTGCGGCTTCATGACCAGTTTTCTGGAAGGGTGACTTATAATGGTCATGAGATGAGTGAATTTGTCCCCCAAAGAACTGCTGCTTATGTGGATCAAAACGATCTTCACATTGGAGAAATGACTGTTAGAGAAACCTTGGCCTTCTCAGCAAGGGTCCAAGGAGTTGGGCCGCGTTATGGTTAGTCCAAAAAATTTCTTTTTTCTTATCATATAAGTATTTATGTATAAGCTGTTTCTATAACAAAAGATATACTAAAGTAAAACTGTTTTCATATAAACTGACAACAACTTATGGACAAGTCATAAGTTGTTTCCGTAACATCTTTCAAACAATATTACAAGTCATTATGTGAGTAGAAAAACTCAAATAAGTCAATCCAAAAGGGCCATAAATTAGAAAGTTTTAGTCATGTGTAATATTGTTGTCATTCTGCAGACTTGCTAGCAGAGCTGTCCAGAAGAGAAAAACATGCAAATATCATGCCTGATCCAGACATTGATGTGTACATGAAGGTGATATAGAATTATATTATACTTAGTGGATCATCTATTTCTTTTCCATGAAAATAAAAAATGAATGATATTAAAGTGGTTGTCCTTTTGATTCATAATGCTCACAGGCTATAGCAACCGAAGGCCAGAAGGCAAATTTGATAACAGATTATGTCCTAAGGGTAAAATAATTATACTTTCAAAACATGTCACCATGACTACATTGTAATAATATGTTTTACAGCCTCTTGTTTCTTTGTTATACATTTGCAGATTTTGGGACTAGAGATATGTGCTGATACTGTTGTAGGAAATGCAATGTTACGAGGTATCTCTGGTGGACAAAAGAAACGCGTTACAACTGGTAAAATAAAAACCCAATTTAAGTCTTAAAGTGGATCATTATTAATCATCTCAACGAATTGATTAATATGAATCTATCAATGTAGGGGAGATGTTGGTTGGACCAGCGAAAGCTCTATTCATGGATGAAATATCTACTGGTTTGGATAGCTCAACAACTTTTCAGATTGTGAATTCCATGAAGCAGTTTGTCCATATTCTCAAAGGAACTGCCGTCATCTCACTCCTTCAGCCGCCGCCAGAGACTTACAATCTTTTCGACGACATTCTTCTACTCTCTGATAGTCACATTATATATCAGGGTCCCCGGGAACACGTTCTTGAATTTTTCGAATCAATCGGTTTTAAATGTCCTAATAGGAAAGGAGTGGCAGATTTTTTGCAAGAAGTGAGTGTCATTTTGTCTTTTATCATTTTTGTCAAGAGAAGGTTTTATGCTTTATTCTATGTAATAAAAATTTACTTTTTGATATGAAAATTATTATGTTATTCTAGGTAACATCAACAAAAGACCAAGAGCAATATTGGGAACACAAAGATCAGCCTTATAGATTTGTCACAGCTGAAGAGTTTTCTGAGGCATTTCAATCATTTCATGTTGGCAGAAGACTTGGTGATGAACTTGGTACTGAATTTGACAGGTCTAAGAGCCACCCAGCTGCCTTGACAACCAAGAAATATGGAGTTGGAAAACGGGAATTGTTCAAAGCTTGTTTATCAAGAGAATATTTACTTATGAAGCGCAATTCATTCGTCTACATCTTCAAAATTTGCCAAGTAGGTTTACAAAATTTGGACATTTTCATTATAAAATTATGTTCCTACCTCGAGTCTGATGTACTTCTTTTCTAAGCCCTCACAGTTTTCTGAGGTATTATCTGTTTTTTGGCCTTGTCTAAGCCCTCACAGTTTTGTCCTTCATTAAAAGGCACCTCAGTAGGTGTTTATAAACTACCATTAGCCTCAATACCCAAATAAAATTATATTTTTATGGTTTACATTATTCAAATCCATTACTGATGACTTCCCTCTCCTTTTAGATATGTATAATGGCAATGATTGCAATGACCATCTTCTTCCGGACTGAGATGCACAGAGATTCGGTGACTCATGGAGGTATATATGTAGGTGCACTGTTCTATGGTGTTGTTGTGATCATGTTCAATGGAATGGCTGAAATTTCCATGGTAGTTTCAAGACTTCCTGTTTTCTACAAGCAAAGGGGATACCTATTTTTCCCTCCATGGGCATATGCTCTCCCTGCATGGATCCTAAAAATCCCCTTAACATTTGTGGAAGTGGCTGTTTGGGTTTTCCTTACCTACTATGTCATTGGTTTTGATCCATATATTGGAAGGTAAGAGTAAAATGTTTTTACTTCTAGTCATAAGCGTACTTGTGAATTGGGTCTTGTTTGGATCAACAACTTAATTAAGCATTTATCATATAAATGCTTATATGTAAGCTATTTCTATAATTAAAGACAAAATAAAAGACAACATTTTTTTCATATAAGCTATAGTTGAGCGCTTATCGGTATAAGTTGAAAACAGTTTATGGGCATGCATAAATTGTTTTCATAAGCTCTTCCAAATAGTCTCACAGGTGTTTTTCCTAATAGATAAGCTCAAATAAGCTACTCCAAACAACCCTTTGATCCTTTATGTTTTTTTTCCTTCATACCATTGTATATTCTCATATTCTACTAAACAAATAATGATATTCTACTTCTACCTAATGCAGATTTTTCAGACAATATCTTATTCTTGTACTAGTAAACCAGATGGCTTCTGCATTATTCAGATTCATTGCAGCAGTTGGGAGGGACATGACAGTGGCTCTAACATTTGGATCATTTGCACTTGCCATCCTTTTTGCTATGAGTGGTTTTGTCCTATCAAAAGGTATCATGAATCTAAAACAAATAAACAATCACATCGTTTGTCTCATTATGTTCCATCCTGTAAGATTTCTCTTTTCTTTGCTTATGCTCACAGACAGAATAAAAAAATGGTGGATATGGGGATTTTGGATATCACCTATGATGTATGGACAAAACGCCATGGTAAATAATGAGTTCCTTGGGAATAAATGGAAACATGTGAGTTTTTTACTATTTTTATTTTTTATTTTCTACAACTTCCTTATCATATAAATAACCTAATGTATCGCCAAAGTCTAGTGCAAGTGTTTGAATTCGATTTCTCTTCATCGAGAAATCTAAATAATCTGATGTCTTGATATATACTTTCTTATGGAAGGTTCTTCCTAACTCAACGGATCCAATAGGAGTTGAAGTTTTGAAATCTCGCGGATACTTCATTGAGTCATACTGGTATTGGATAGGTGTTGGTGCTTTGATTGGATATACATTACTTTTCAACTTTGGATATATCCTTGCTCTCACTTTCTTGAATCGTGAGTATCTTCACCTTAGATGTGTAATAAAACAGATGAGACTATAGTTTAATGTACTGATATACTACAAAATTGATCATGCAGCACTTGGGAAGCATCAAACTGTTATACCGGATGAATCTCAAAGCGATGAGCAAATTGGTGGTAGCAGAAAAAGAACTAATGTATTGAAATTCATAAAGGATAGTTTTTCACAACACTCAAATAAAGGTACTTTCATTCAATAACTCATGATTGAATGTTTTATTTCAATTCACATAATACATTCCAGTCAAGTAACATTGGATCTACTTCACAGTGAGAAGTGGAGAAAGTAGAAGTGGAAGCACCTCTCCAAGTACTTTATCTGATAGACAAGAAAGAGTTGCTGCAGAGACAAACCATAGTAGGAAAAGAGGAATGGTTCTCCCTTTTGAACCACATTCAATCACCTTTGATGAAGTTACATATTCTGTAGACATGCCACAGGTAATGTAGAAACCGAATAAGTAAAGATTTTAACTTTGACACACCGTCAGCAAATCACAGTCAATGATCTGACATTTATTATTCACTAACATTATAAAAAATCTTTACACTGATAGTGTATATATCAATTAAATCCAAAAATAAATTGGCAAAATATCATATTGAACTTTCAAAGTATTATTTTGAAGAAATGAATATTAAATACTTGAACTGAACTCGCAGGAAATGCGAAACCGAGGTGTTGTTGAGGATAAGTTGGTTCTTTTGAAAGGTGTCAGTGGAGCTTTCAGACCAGGTGTTCTCACTGCTCTGATGGGCGTCACCGGTGCTGGCAAAACAACTCTGATGGATGTACTTTCTGGTAGAAAAACTGGTGGATATATTGGTGGGAACATCACAATATCTGGCTATCCAAAGAAGCAAGAAACCTTTGCAAGAATTTCAGGATACTGTGAGCAAACTGATATCCACTCTCCTCATGTTACTGTCTATGAATCTTTGCTCTATTCAGCATGGCTCCGATTGTCCCCAGACATCAATTCTGAAACCAGGAAGGTTAGTATTTTAATCACTTGTGATTTTGCAAGACTTCATTGTTTTATCAATGCTGCTAAGTTTGAAACTGACCAATGCTTGCAGATGTTCATTGAAGAAGTCATGGAACTTGTGGAACTGAAACCACTGCAAAACGCATTAGTAGGACTTCCGGGTGTTAGCGGTCTCTCAACAGAGCAGCGCAAAAGGCTGACTATTGCAGTTGAGTTGGTAGCTAATCCTTCAATAATATTCATGGATGAGCCAACTTCTGGACTTGATGCAAGGGCTGCAGCTATAGTGATGAGAACAGTTAGGAACACAGTAGACACTGGAAGAACAGTTGTTTGTACCATCCACCAACCTAGCATTGATATATTTGAATCTTTTGATGAGGTGATAAAAAAGAAACAATTCAAGAAAATAAGAATTTTTTGTTTGTTTTCTTCCATTGCAAAGCTTCTAATATTTATGTCACAATAAAATGCAGCTTTTGTTACTAAAGCAAGGAGGGCAAGAGATATATGTGGGGCCACTTGGACATAATTCTTCCAATTTAATCAGCTATTTTGAGGTAGGTAGATATATATATATATAGATATCCAATGAAAAGTATGGAATACTGAATTCATTTTTATGGTTCGAATCATTATCTTTTTGTTAATAGTTCAATATGTCCATACTTTTATGTTGAAGAGAATCCATGGTGTTAACAAGATCAAAGACGGTTATAATCCAGCAACATGGATGTTGGAAGTCACAAATTCATCTAAAGAAGTGGAATTGGGGATTGATTTTGCAGAGGTGTACAAAAATTCAGAGTTATACAGGTATTTTCACTTGTATGCAATCTAATCAAACTATAGAAATGGAAAATAATCTACTAGAATAAACGTTTATAGCATACCCTACTATAGAAATATGAAATAAAGTCAAACTATATTGAAAAAATATAAGCTGTTTTCATAGGATACCCTAAAGAATTTATGAAAATAAGCTGAAAACGGCTTATGGACATAATCTATTAAAGTGAATGCTGATATAAAATGTACTTCAAACATTTTGTTTCAGGAGAAACAAAATACTTATCAAAGAATTAAGTACTCCAGCTTCTGGTTCGAAAGATCTTTATTTTACCTCACAGTATTCGAGATCCTTTTGGACACAATGCATGGCTTGTTTATGGAAACAACATTGGTCTTACTGGCGCAATCCTGTATACACTGCCATCAGATTTCTATACTCAACCGCCGTAGCTGTTTTGATTGGAACCATGTTTTGGAACCTTGGTTCTAAAATGTAAGATAAATTGGAAAACTAGAAATGTTTACTCTTGTATTTGTATAACTTTTTTTAACCAACAATAAAATTTCATATCAAATTATTGCAGTGAAAAGGAACAAGATCTTTTCAATGCCATGGGGTCCATGTATTCTGCTGTTCTCCTAATTGGTATCAAGAACAGTAATTCTGTGCAGCCAGTGGTAGCTGTTGAAAGAACGGTCTTTTATCGAGAAAGAGCAGCCGGAATGTATTCAGCTTTTCCATATGCTTTTGCTCAGGCAAGTATCCATTATTTTAGAATCCTGTCTTTTGTTTGACTGCAGCAATATCCTGATAAATAAATCAATATCCCAAAGAAAAATGAAGAACATCTAAATCAATTATAAAAGATAGGTTCTGATACCATCTTAGATGCATTTAATATCTTAAAGAGCATTAACAAAAGTTAAAAATTTATTTACTTAGGAATTCATCTGTGTAAGTAATTCATTTGTGTTCTTTTTTTAATATATATCTTTTGTTGCATTGCAGGTTGTAATTGAGCTTCCACATGTTTTTGTACAATCTGTGGTTTATGGATTTATAGTTTATGCTATGATTGGTTTTGAGTGGACTTTGGTTAAAGTTTTGTGGTGCCTATTCTTCATGTATTTCACCTTCCTCTACTTCACCTTCTATGGTATGATGTCAGTGGCCATGACCCCAAACAACCACATTTCCACTATAGTTTCCTCTGCATTCTATTCACTATGGAATCTCTTCTCAGGATTCATAGTTCCAAGACCGGTAAGTTTGAACTTCCTTAAATTCTTAGGGCATTTTAATTTCATGTTTTATGTCACTAAGGGGTCAGCTCAGCCTCAAATAACAATAGGAGTCGGTTGTAAAATGATCATTAGTGTCACTTTAATTAATAATTGTTTCTTTTTTCCCATTGTTTTATTTTAAATTCCATGCTTCTTTTTAGCATCTAGTGATAGTGGCATATAGCTAATTTATAGTACTTTTTTTTCTTGGTGGCTTTGGCTAACAGAGAATTCCAGTGTGGTGGAGATGGTACAGTTGGGCAAATCCAGTAGCATGGAGTTTGTATGGATTAGTGGCTTCACAATATGGAGATATAAAACAAAACATTGAAACCAGTGATGGAAGCCAAACAGTGGAAGGTTTTCTGAGAAATTACTTTGGTTTCAAGCATGATTTTCTAGGAGTGGTTGCTCTTGTCAATGTTGCATTTCCAATAGGTTTTGCTTTGGTCTTTGCCATAGCAATCAAGATGTTTAATTTTCAAAGGCGATAAGAACATTCATTTTCAACTTTTTGTATAGGAATTCCATCTAAAGAAGAAAAAATCCCACATCCTTTATTGTGTATACATATTGTATTTTCCAGAACTTCAGTTAGATACTTAGATATGCTCCGGTAGTCAATTATACTCCATATGTAAAAATATAAGAGAATCGTAACACAGGTGTGTTTAAATATAAGAGTCCAAGGTCCAAGAAACATGCCCAGTGTATTTTCAAAACAAATTTTGTTTCCACGTATTCCTTAAACAAAGTTCTTAGGACATTTGTTAGTATGACCCAATAAAATATAATAGATTATATTACATTATAAAATGAATTGTTCATTTTAGAGGAGTTAGATGTATAGTTGCAAATGATATTTCTCACGAACTTATAAATTATGTTAACTAACTTCCCTTCAAAAAATATCTTTTAACTAACTAATTCTTATAACATATTTTTAAGATATTCCGTGTTTCATCTTATCATTTTTAGTTTTAATTTTATGTCTAAGAGACGTCAACTCGGCCGTAAGAACTTGACTTTATAATATGAAAATTGGTGGTATTGGGGAAAATCGAACCTGAGACCTCAAGGAGGAGTACACTCTCAGGTCTCAAGGTAGTATCATCAAGATAATCCAAGTGGTTTAGTATTGATAATAATTTTCCTTTCAACATCTCTATATCTCTCTCTTTTCTCCTTTCCAAACCCTAGTAGCCGTCACCACTTTTCTTCTTGATCTACATAAGAGTGATTTAGGGTCAATTTGGACCGAACATCACCTCTCCAAATTGTTTTTCTTTTTTTTTAGTTAAATAAGTGATTTTCACATAGTTTCAATCTTATTTTGTTTGTTTTTGTGATTTCATTGTGTTTGTACGTCTTTGTTTGTTTTGATTTTCCGTCTTTGTGCAATGTTTTTGATTTCCTGCTTTAGTACGATATTTATTTGATTGAAGTTGAAAGATTAGCTTTGAGTAAGTGTAGATTCAATCAACGACTTTGGCGTCGTCAACATTGTCAAAAAAACAAAAATTCTTTTTTTTATAAAAATAAAATAAAATAGTTTCTCTTCACCAATTTTTTGTACAGAAACCGCTAATTTTATCAAATATTTAAAATTTTGTTTGCTAACTCATTCTTAATCAAGTAACTTATCTATTATCAAGATCATTGCCATGTACATAATCCTCAATAGTGTCTTTTTTACCAAAAAAAATTGTTATCATTTTATAAACACCTAGTTTTCATCCTCGTTCAATGATGACTAATCTTTATCGGGATGACGTCTCACCATTTGCTTAAAGAGTTCACAACCCAGCAATTCATTTTTTTTTTACGAAAAAACCCAGCAATTCATTGTTGATTGAGAATAATATTATTTGGTTTAATTCCCTCAAAAAAAAATATTATTTGGTTTAATAAAAATAATATTCTTTTTTGGTAGAAATTATTTATTTATGTGAATGGTGTAATAGTGTAATACTAAAAAAATATCTGTTAGAGATGAGATATATACAAAGATCACCATGTTGAGTTTTTGCCTTTTACAACAAGCTTTTTTCCAATAAATATAGTTTGAACCGATCAGAAGGAAAATCTACACTGTTAAAACTTTTCTGTTTTGAGGAAATACCGTTAAAGTGGCCATCCTGCCACAAACAAAATCTTTATTTGTTTCTCCTGTTTCTTTGGTAGGATATTGTTTTCCCACAACAACAAGATACTGAAATCTCAGCCACACTGAAAGATACTTTTGTCCCATGAGTTAGACTATTTATTTATTTATCCAAAAACTGATACTATGATTATGATATGAAGATGATTCACCTGCATTGCCCTAAAAGAAGTAAAAAGGAAAATAATAATAAACTGTACAATGTAATATAGTTTGCATGTTCCTGCCTCAAACTATATGGAATATGAACATATGAAAATTCCAAAGAGAAAGGAAAAAGGTTCAAAGCATTTTTATTACACGTTGTCTATTCTTAGTATTTTTGGATGATGGAGGGTGAAGCTAGTTTCAGGATTAGTAGTTCATCAATATGGAGGAACAGTGATGCTGCTGAGATTTTTTCAAATTCTTTTCACCAAGAAGATGATGAAGAAGCTCTTAAATGGGCTGCAATTCAGAAACTTCCTACTTTTGCGCGTTTGAGGAAAGGTTTGCTCACTTCACTTCAAGGGGGAGCCACTGAGATCGATATAGAAAACCTTGGGTTGCAAGAAAGAAAAGATTTGCTTGAAAGACTTGTTAGACTTGGTGAAGAGGACAGTGAGAGGTTTCTGCTCAAACTCAAAGATCGAATGGACAGGTTCGAATTCAATTTTCCCTCTTGCGATTTTAAAAATGATGCTTTTGAAATACATTGATCTATTTTCTTATCATCCTTTTCTTCTTTCTTGGATGATATCAGAGTTGGAATTGATCTTCCTACGATAGAGGTTCGATTTGAGCACCTAAATATCGAAGCAGATGCTAATGTAGGAAGCAGATCTTTGCCTACCTTCACTAACTTCATGGTTAATATAGTAATGGTAAAGTACCAAATTTTATAAATTGTAATTTTTTTTTTTTAATAAACTGCAAATTTGTATGTGATTTTTTATTGAAGGGAATTCTAACTAAACATTTTGGTTTCTTACTTTTACATTTTAACTTTAAAGGGACTATTGAACTCTCTTCATGTACTTCCAAGTAGAAAACAACATCTAAATATTCTCAAGGATGTTAGTGGAATATTAAAGCCTTCAAGGTACCATTACAAATAATGTTCTATTCGTTGATTTCTCTTTGGACATCTTTAATCAATATAACATGTTTCAATTTGGTTCTTTTCAGAATAACATTGCTTTTGGGCCCTCCAAGTTCTGGAAAAAGCACACTTCTGTTGGCCTTGGCTGGAAAACTTGATCCAAAATTGAAGGTTAGAACATTAAAAGGAAGCCACACACACATCTTATATTATCTATGCCTTCAATATTGAATCTCTAGCTAAATTGGTAAGATGGTGTGGCTTCATGATCAGGTTTCTGGAAAGGTGACTTATAATGGTCATGAGATGAATGAGTTTGTGCCTCAAAGAACTGCTGCTTATGTGGATCAAAACGATCTTCACATTGGAGAAATGACCGTTAGAGAAACCTTGGCCTTCTCAGCAAGGGTCCAAGGAGTTGGGCCTCGTTATGGTTAGTTTACATGATTGCTTTTTGCTTATATTCATTATTGAAAACACAAGCTGAAGTGTTAAAGACTTGTTTGGATAGGTAGCTTAATTAAGTGCAGCATAAACGCTTATCACATAAGTGTTTATGTATAAGCTATAAGTTGTTTCCATAAGTTCTCTAAAACTGTCTCGTAAGTGCTTATGCTAGTAGATAAACTCAAATAAGTCAACCCAAAGAGATCCTTTATTATAAAGTTTTGACCATGTGTAAGATTGTTGTCATTCTGCAGACTTGCTAGCAGAGCTGTCCAGAAGAGAAAAACATGCAAATATCATGCCTGATCCAGACATTGATGTGTACATGAAGGTAATTTAGGGGTTCTTTTATACTTAGTGGATCATCTATTTCTTTTCCAATACAAATATAAATGACTGATAATAAAGTGGTTGCCCTTTTGATTCATGATGGTCAGGCTATAGCAACTGAAGGCCAGAAAGCAAATTTGATAACAGATTATGTACTAAGGGTAAAATAATTTTTACTTTCAAAACCATCTCTAGTCACCATAATAACTACATTGTAATATTATGTTTGAAATTCCTTTGTATCTTTGTTATATATTTTCAGATTTTGGGACTAGAGATATGTGCTGATACTGTTGTAGGAAACGTAATGTTAAGAGGTATCTCTGGTGGACAAAAGAAACGCGTTACAACAGGTAAAAAAACAAAACGAATTTCAATATTAACGCGGATCATGATTAATCATCTCAATAAGTTGATATTATGAATCTATAAGTGTAGGGGAGATGTTGGTTGGGCCAACTAAAGCTCTATTCATGGATGAAATATCTACTGGTTTGGATAGCTCAACAACTTTTCAAATTGTGAATTCAATGAAGCAGTATGTACACATTCTCAAAGGAACGGCTGTCATCTCACTCCTTCAGCCACCACCAGAGACATTCAATCTTTTTGATGATATTATTCTACTCTCTGATAGTCACATTATATATCAAGGTTCCCGTGAGCACGTGCTTGAATTTTTCAAGTCAATCGGTTTTAAATGTCCTGATAGGAAAGGAGTGGCAGATTTTTTGCAAGAAGTGAGTGTCATTGTGTCTTCTCTCTTTTTTTGAAAAAGTAGCTTTTATAATTTATACTGTGTAATGAGAATTTGATTTTTGCGATGAAAATTGTTATGTTATAGGTGACATCAAGGAAAGACCAAGAGCAGTACTGGGAACACAAGGATCGACCATATAGATTTATCACGCCTGAAGAGTTTTCTGAGGCTTTTCGATCATTTCATGTTGGCAGAAGACTTGGTGATGAACTTGGTACTGAATTTGACAAGTCTAAGAGCCACCCATCTGCCTTGACAACCAAGAAATATGGAGTGGGAAAATTGGAACTTTTTAAAGCTTGTTTATCAAGAGAATATTTACTTATGAAGCGCAACTCATTTGTCTATGTCTTCAAGATTTTTCAAGTAGGTTTGGAATTCAGACATTTTCATTTTATATCATAGAAAAGTGTTATTTTGACATATACACCATTTGCGTTGTTCATCCTTTATTAGACAGTTAACGTAGTTCAAATACATTGTTAACTACTTTTAATGTATGGTTAGTGTCATGATTAATGAAATTCAAATATGTGGTAAAGTACGTTCAGTGGATGATTAATGAATTTAACAAATTGTTGTAACTCATTAACCATCCAGTGATTGTGATTAACCATGTAGTTGAAATGCATTAACCATGTAATGAATAAATGCATAGTGTCGTGTCAAAATATCGTTGTGTTCAAATATATATGAAATCTATTAACAATCTACTGAGCTAATTAACCATGTATTTAAACTGTGTTTGGAAAGGAAAAAAGAAATTGACTAATGTGTTTGGAAATTATATAATGCAATGTATGTGCACATTATTCAAATCCATTACTGATAGTTTCCGTATCCTTTTAGCTATGTATAATGGCAATGATTTCGATGACCATCTTCTTCCGGACAGAGATGTACAGAGATTCATTGACTCATGGAGGCATATATGTAGGTGCAATATTCTATGGCATTGTTATGATCATGTTCAATGGAATGGCTGAAATTTCCATGGTAGTTTCAAGGCTTCCTGTTTTCTACAAGCAAAGGGGATACCTATTTTTCCCTCCATGGGCATATGGTCTTCCTGAATGGATCCTAAAAATCCCCTTGACTTTTGTTGAAGTGGCTGTTTGGGTATTCCTCACTTACTATGTCATTGGTTTTGATCCATATATTGGAAGGTAAGAGTGATTTGTTTATAAAATTCCTAAGTGTACTTGTAAATTGAGCCATTTTTGGATAAACAACTTAATTAAGTGCTTATCATATAACTGCTTATGTATAAGCTATTTCTATAATAAAAGTCAAAATAAATTCAAATTGTTTTTATATAAGCTATCCTCAAGATCTTGTCAAAATAAGCTGAAAACAGCTTATGCACGTGTCATAAGTTGTTTCCGTAAACTCTTACATACAATTTCAGATGTGCTTATGCTAGTAGATATATAATCTCAAATAAGTCAATCAAAACAAGCCCTTGAACATTTTTGTAATTTTTCCCTCATCTCATTGTCTATTCTTATCCTACTAAACAATAATGATGTGCATTATTCTTTCTGCAGATTGTTTAGACAATACCTTATTCTTGTACTAGTACACCAGATGGCTTCTGCATTATTCAGATTCATTGCAGCTGTTGGGAGGGATATGACATTGGCTCTAACATTTGGATCACTTTCACTTGCTGTCCTTTTTTCTATGAGTGGTTTTGTCCTATCAAAAGGTATCGTATCATGGATACAAAACAAATAAATAATCACAGTGTTTGTCTCCGTATGCTCTATACTAAGAGTTGTCCTCTCTTTTCTTTGCTTTATTCTCACAGACAGTATTAAAAAATGGTGGATATGGGCATTTTGGATATCACCTATGATGTATGCACAAAATGCCATGGTAAATAATGAGTTCCTTGGGAATAAATGGAAACATGTAAGTTTTTTTACTATTTTACATGTTGATTTTGCAATGACTTCCTTATCATATAAATAATCTGATGATGTCTTGATATATGTTATCTTATGAAAGGTTCTTCCTAACTCAACGGAGTCGATAGGAGTTGAAGTTTTGAAATCTCGCGGATTCTTCAGTGAGACATACTGGTACTGGATAGGTGTTGGTGCTTTGATTGGATATACATTAATCTTCAACTTTGGATATATCCTTGCTCTCACTTTCTTGAATCGTAAGTGTCTTCACCTTAAATGTATAATAAAAATTTAAGACATGCTCGTTTATTAATACTACAAAATTGATCATGCAGCACTTGGGAAGCATCGAACTGTTATACCAGAGGAATCTCAAATCAGAAAAAGAACTGATGTATTGAAGTTCATAAAGGACAGCTTTTCACAACACTCAAATAGATGTACTTTTATCTCATAAATAATTACTGAAAATTTAGTAATGTCTTGATGAGTAATTGTTGATTTTAATTCACATAATAACTTTTGGATAACATTGGAGCTACTTCACAGTGAGAAACGGCGAAAGTAGAAGCAGAAGCATCTCTCCTAGTACTTTATCTGGTGGGAAAGAAACAGTTGGTGTAGAGACAAATCATAGTAGGAAGAGAGGAATGGTTCTTCCATTTGAACCACATTCAATCACCTTTGATGAAGTTTCATATTCTGTAGACATGCCACAGGTAATGTAGAAACCGAATAAATAAAGAGTTTAATTTTGATACACTGTCAGTGTTAAAAGGTTTACACTGTCAACAAATTATTGTCAATCATGTGTGACTATAGAAGTAGTTACAATTAAACATGCAGGTTTCTAAGGATCTAACGGTTATAATTGATTGATAGTATAATACATATTTACACTGACAAAACATCATTTTCAACTTTCAAAACATATTGTGAAGTAAAGAACGAAAGATTATCAAATCCTTGGACTGAACTTGCAGGAAATGAGAAACCGAGGTGTTATTGAGGATAAGTTGGTTCTTTTGAAAGGTGTCAGTGGAGCTTTCAGACCAGGTGTTCTCACTGCTCTGATGGGCGTCACCGGTGCTGGCAAAACAACTCTGATGGATGTGCTTTCTGGTAGAAAAACTGGTGGATATATTGGTGGGAACATCACAATATCTGGCTTTCCAAAGAAGCAAGAAACCTTCGCAAGAATTTCAGGATACTGTGAGCAAAATGATATCCACTCACCTTATGTTACTGTCAACGAATCTTTACTCTATTCAGCATGGCTACGACTGTCCCCGGACATCAATGCTGAAACCAGGAAGGTTAGTATTTTAATCACTTGAGATTTTGCAAGACTTCATTGGTTTATCAATGCTGCTAAGTTTAAAACTGAATGCTTGCAGATATTCATTGAAGAAGTCATGGAACTTGTGGAACTGAAACCACTGCAGAATGCATTAGTAGGATTACCTGGTGTTAGTGGTCTGTCAACAGAGCAGCGCAAAAGATTGACAATTGCGGTTGAGTTGGTAGCTAATCCTTCAATAATATTCATGGATGAGCCAACTTCTGGACTTGATGCAAGGGCTGCAGCTATTGTAATGAGAACAGTTAGGAACACAGTAGACACTGGAAGAACTGTTGTTTGTACCATCCACCAGCCTAGCATTGATATATTTGAATCTTTTGATGAGGTGATAAAAAAGGAAGAATTCAAGAAAATAAGAATTTTTTGTTTGTTTTCTTCCATTGCAAAGATTCTAATATTTTTGTCACAATGAAATGCAGCTTTTGTTACTAAAGCAAGGAGGGCAAGAGATATATGTGGGGCCACTTGGACATAATTCTTCCAATTTAATCAGCTACTTTGAGGTAGGTAGAATATAGATATAGATATCCAATGAAAAGTACGGAATACTGAATTCATTTTTATGGTTCAAATTAGTATCTTCTTGTTAACATTTCATAATTTACACACTTGTCTTGAAGGGAATACAAGGTGTTAGCAAGATTAAAGACGGTTATAATCCAGCAACATGGATGTTGGAAATCACAACTTCATCTAAAGAAGTAGAATTGGGGATTGATTTTGCGGAGGTCTACCAAAATTCAGAGTTATACAGGTATTTTCACTTGTATGCAATCTAATCAAACTATAGAAATCAAAAATAATCAACTAGAAAGCGCCGACTAGAAATAATCACTTGTAAGTTCTTATTCAAGCATTGGTCTGTTTGGATAATCAGCTTAGTATAAAATAAAGTTGATATAAAATGTACTTAAATCAGCTTGTTATAAGTTGTTTTCATAAGCCATCCTAGAGAACTTATGGCATGAGAAGTATATTAGAGTGTATGTTGATATAAAATGTACTTAAAACATTTTGTTTCAGGAGAAACAAAACACTTATCAAAGAATTGAGTACTCCAGCTTCAGGTTCGAAAGATCTTTATTTTACTTCACAGTATTCGAGATCCTTTTGGACACAATGTATGGCTTGTTTATGGAAACAACATTGGTCTTACTGGCGCAATCCTATATACACTGCCATCAGATTTCTATACTCAACCGCCATAGCTGTTATGCTTGGAACCATGTTTTGGAACCTTGGCTCCAAAATGTAAGATAAATTGAAGAACAAGAAATGTTTACTCTTGTGTTTGTATTACTTTTTTTTTATCTAACAATTATATTTCATATCCAAATATTCTAGTGAAAAAGAACAAGATCTTTTTAATGCCATGGGGTCCATGTATGCTGCTGTTCTCCTAATTGGCATCAAGAATGGTAATGCAGTGCAGCCAGTGGTTTCTGTTGAAAGAACAGTCTTTTATAGAGAGCGAGCGGCCGGAATGTATTCAGCTTTGCCGTATGCTTTTGCTCAGGCAAGCATATCTTATTTTAAAATCTCTTCTTTTGTTTGACTGCTGAATGTTCTTCTAAATCAATTAAAATATTCCAAACAAAAGTGAAGAACATTGTAGATTTTGTGTCTAAATCTGCTCCACGAAACCAATTTATAAAAAAATAGGTTATGATATGTCTTTACTATCTTAAAGAACATAGAAGAAAATTTAATAATTTATTCATTTAGTGATTTGGAAGGTTATTAGCAAGAGTTCATCTGTGTTCTTTTTTTCATATCTACATCTTCTCTTACACTGCAGGTTGTAATTGAGCTTCCTCATGTTTTTGTACAATCTGTGGTCTATGGATTTATAGTTTATGCTATGATTGGTTTTGAGTGGACTTTGGTTAAATTTTTGTGGTGCCTATTCTTCATGTATTTCACCTTCCTCTACTTCACCTTCTATGGTATGATGTCAGTGGCCATGACCCCAAACAATCACATTTCCATAATAGTTTCGTCCGCATTCTATTCAGTATGGAATCTCTTCTCAGGCTTCATAGTTCCAAGACCTGTAAGTTTTGACTACCTCAAATTCCTAGTGCATTTTTATTTCAATTTTTTTTTACCACGAGGTATCAGCTCATTGGTAAAAGTACCTTGTAACCTCAAGAAACCGCAAGAGACAGTTGTAAAATATAATATGTCGCTTTAATTCACAATAGTTTCTCCTTTTCCAACTTTTTTTTGAAAAAATTTCATGCCTTTTAAAGCATAGAAGTATATAGATAATTTATTGTATATTGTTAACAGAGAATTCCAGTGTGGTGGAGGTGGTACAGTTGGGCGAATCCAGTGGCATGGAGTTTGTATGGATTAGTGGCTTCACAATATGGAGATATAAAACAAAACATTGAAACCAGTGATGGAAGACAAACAGTGGAAGATTTTCTGAGAAATTACTTTGGTTTCAAGCATGGTTTTCTAGGAGTGGTTGCTCTTGTTAATGTTGCATTTCCAATAGGTTTTGCTTTGGTCTTTGCCATATCAATCAAAATGTTTAACTTTCAAAGGCGATAAGAGCATTCAATTTTACATTTTTGTATAGGAATTCCATCTAAAGAAGAAAAGATCCAACGCCGATTAAATACAGTAGTATCATAGCTGAATCAATTTACATATTGTATCATAGATAAAGATTAGATGGTCTAAGTGATATTTGATAATATTTTTGGTATTGATTCTTCCCTTCAAAGTCTTAAGTTATTGTTTTTAGCCCATGTAAGTGAGTGATTAGAAGGTCTCACGTAAATAAAACTCAAATGGTAAAATGTTGGAGAAATATTTGATATGTTGAGATGCATGTTTGGATCTACAATTCTCCACATCTTAATACAATGGGTATGAGTTTCACCTCTAAACTATTAAAAAGAGTGAATGATTGTGACCCCAATAAATTTTTAAAAAATTACAAATTGACCCCTAATTTTTTTGGAAATTACAAATCTACCCCTCAATTTTTTTAAAAAATATAAATTGGCACTTCAAAAATTTTGAAATTTGAAAACTGACCCTATTTTCAATTTTCAAATTTGGCCCAAAAAATATATAATTTAAAAAAGTTGTCCAAAAATGATGACAATGAAATTTTGTTACTCCGTCCAAACTAAAATATTTAGAATTAAAGGCAACTTAATTAAATCATCTGAACACCTAAAATTATAAATTCTTTAGAAAAAAAATTCAATTACCACATCCAAACACATTTTTTTCTTAAAGAAATCACTATTTTCAATCCTTGTGTTTATGTTTTTAGAGGTCACGTTAACCCAGACACTTCAAATATTATCGAATACTATTGAAGATAGACAAATTTGTTGCGCTGATGTGCTTTTGAATTGCAATGTTCCTTCTCTCCACATTTGATGTGGGTAAGTTTTGTTCTAAAACAAAAAAAATTAAACCACCATGTTGTTTTTGTCACAAATTACATTCTAGTTGCGATCCAGAGTTTTTTTGCTTGAGTCGTTCTTGTTCTAGGTCAAGCCGTCAGTTGGGTGATCGAAATTTCTTTTTCGATTTTTTACGCTTGGTTCTATTGAATTCTTGTTCTAGCCGTCTCTTCCGTTCCTGTTGATTGGTTCCAGCCTCACTCGGTGCTATTTAATTTTTTTTTGGCTATTCTTGATTCTTGTCATCACTTACGTGATTCTTTGTGCTAGGAAGTTTTTTTTTTTTGTTCAACCAAAAAAAAAAGTACAGACCAACGTTTGTGCTGTTCACATGTCCCTACTCTTGGTGTACCTATCCTTTGGTGCTGCTAGGTCTCTAATTTTCTTATTTTTTTAGTTTGAAACACTCTTAACATGACTCCCGAAAAAGCAAAAGATTTTTGTGTCCGTTTTACTGGAAAGAATTATCCCGCTTGAGAATTCCAGTTCAGGATGTATGTCAAAGGAAACAAATTATGGAGTCACCTCGACGATGTCTCTAAGGCACCGATAGAAAAAGTTGCTTTAGAAGAGTGGGAATACAAAGATGCTCAAATTATCACTTGGATTCTCAGTTCTATTGATCCTCAGATGATTAATAATTTACGTTGCTTTTCAACTGCTCAAGAGATATGGAACTATTTGAAGCGTATTTATAATCAAGATAATGCGGCCAAGCGTTTTCAATTGGAGTTAGAAATAGCCAATTACAAACAAGGTAATTTGTCTGTTCAAGAGTTTTATTCTGGATTTTTGAACTTGTGGACAGAACACTCTGCTATTATACATGCTGATGTTCCCAAGGCTTCTCTCGCGGTTGTCCAAGAGGTCTACAACACTAGTAGGCGTGATCAATTTCTCATGAAGCTTCGTCCAGAATTTGAGGTAGTTAGAGGTGCTTTGCTGAATAGGAATCTTGTTCCTTCTTTGGATACTTGTGTTGGTGAACTTCTTATGTTGCTCAAAGTAGAGGTAAGGGACGTGATATGCGACAAGTACAATGTTTCACCTGCAAACAATTTGGACATGTTGCTCGCAGTTGTACCACTGAGCTTTGCAAATACTGCAAACAAAAAGGTCATGTTATCTTTTATTGTCCCATCCGTCCTCCACGGCAAACACAATATCCGACACAAGCTTTACATGCCACTACTAGCTCTGCAGCGGCTCCTTCAATTACTAGTGCATCTGATGGTGGTCCTCTACAGGCCGAAATGATTCAACAAATGGTACTTGCTGCTCTATCAAATATGGGAATTCATGGTAAGTCTTCTAATGTTTCTCGTCCATGGTTTCTTGATTCTGGTGCATCCAATCACATGACCGGTTCCTCTGAATACTTGCACAATTTGCATTCTTATCATGGTAATCAACAAATTCAAATTGTTGATGGTAATAACCTCTCCATCACTGATGTTGGTGACATAAACTCTGATTTTCGTGACGTGCTTGTATCACCCGGACTTGCTTCTAATTTATTGTCTGTTGGTAAATTGGTGGATAACAATTGTAATGTTAATTTTTCTCGTGATGGTTGTCTTGTGCAGGAACAGGTGTCGGGGAAGGTGATCGCGAAGGAGCCTAAAGTGGGAAGATTGTTTTCGCTTCAGTTTATTTCTAGTCATTTATCTTTTGCTTGTAATAATGTTTTGAATTCTTACGAGGATTGGCATAGAAAATTGGGTCATCCAAACTCTACTGTTTTGTCTCATTTATTTAAAACTGGTTTGTTGGGAAATAAACAAGTCATTTGTATTGCTTCTGTTTCATGTCCTGTTTGCAAATTGTCTAAAAGTAAAACACTTCCTTTTCCGTCAGGGGCTCATCGTGCATCCAATTGTTTTGAGATAATTCATAGTGATGTGTGGGGAATGTCTCTTATAGTTTCTCATGCTCGCTATAAATATTTTGTCACATTTATTGATGATTACAGTCGTTTTACTTGGATATATTTTCTTCGATCTAACTCTGAAGTGTTTTCTATGTTTAAGAAATTTTTAACATATGTAGAAACTCAATTTCAAGCAAGTGTTAAAAAATTTCGCTCTAACTCTGGTGGTGAATATATGTCTCATGCGTTTCAGGAGTACCTTCAACAGAAGGGGATCTTGTCCCAATACCCCCCAACAAAATGGTTTCGCAGAGCGAAAGAATCGCCATTTGCTTGATATGACATGTTCTTTACTTCTTCAAGCTTTCGTGCCACCACGTTTTTGGGTGGAGGCTCTTTCCACATCTGTGTTTTTGATTAATCGTCTTCCTTCTATAGTTATTGACTTTGATTCTCCTTTCTTTCGTCTTTTTAAATTTCAGCCTGATTATAGTGATTTACATACTTTTGGGTGTGTGTGTTTTGTTCACTTACCTCCGTTTGAAAGGCATAAGCTTGGAGCACAGTCTGTTCAGTGGGCATTTATAGGGTATAGTAACTCTCATAAGGGCTTTGTTTGTTATGATGTCTCTAATCATCGCTTCCGAGTTTCGAGGAATGTTACATTTTTTGATAATCAATTCATGTTTCATTCTATTTCTCCTGACATAAATGATATTGCTATTCTTCCCAGTTTTTCTATTATGCCTCAATCTATAGAACGTTACAAGCCATGATTTACATATGTCAGAAAACACATAAAACAGGTTCCCACTGCCCCTCCTGACACTGAGCCGCCACCTGATCCTGAACCAGTCGAACCAAGACGTTCTGGTCGAACATCTCGAGCACCAGATAGATTTTCACCAGACAGGTATGATTCCAAACATACTTCTTTGACTGCCTCACTCTCTAGCATATCAATTCCTACTTGTTACTTACAGGCTGTTAAAGATGTTCACTGGATTAAAGCAATGAATGAGGAACTTCAGGCACTTCAAGAGAATTTTACATGGGATATTGTCTCTTGTCCACCTGATGTCAAACCCATAGGTTGCAAATGGGTGTATTCTGTCAAACTGAATTCTGATGGATCTCTCAATCGTTACAAGGCTCGATTGGTTGCCTTAGGAAACAAGCAAGAATATAGAATTGATTATGATGAGACATTTGCATCGGTTGCCAAAATGACAACCGCTCGCACGATACTCAACATAGCTGCTTCTAATGGTTGGTCTCTTCATCAAATGGATGTCAAGAACGCGTTTCTTCATGGTGACCTGACTGAAGATATTTATATGACTCCTCCTCAAGGTTTATTCTCGTCATCAAAGGGTGTATGCAAGCTCAAACGCTCTTTATACGGTTTGAAACAAGCGCCTAGAGCATGGTATGAAAAATTCCGCTCCACTCTACTTGGGTTCTCTTTTAGTCAGAGTTAATATGATTCATCTTTATTTATTCATAGCACGTCTACAGGAATTGTCCTGCTTCTCTTATATGTTGATGATATGGTTATTACTGGTTCTGATAATACTTCCATTCAAAGACTTAAAGAACAGTTACATGCCTCCTTTCATATGAAAGATCTTGGTAACCTGCATTATTTTCTTGGTCTTAGGTTCATTCTACATCCAAGGGTATCTTCCTCCATCAACACAAGTATGCCACATATTTGATTTCCATGGCAGGTCTCCAATCGGCTAATCCAGTGGATACTCCTCTTGAGGTTAATGTTAATTATCATCGTGATGATGGTGATCTCTTGACTGATCCTTTATTGTATCGACAACTTGTGGGTAGTCTTAATTATTTGACCATTACTCATCCTGACATGTCTTTTGCTGTTCAACAAGTGAGTCAATTCATGCATTCTCCGCGCCATCTTCACTTGGCAGCAGTTCGCCGTATAATTCGTTATTTGAAGGGAATCTCTCATTGTGGCCTATTCTTTCCCATTGGAAATTCTCCTAAGTTGAATGCTTATAGTGATGCCGATTGGGCAGGATGCCTTGATACTCGACGCTCTGTTACTGGTTGGTGCATGTTTCTTGGCTCTTCATTGATCTCATGGAAAAGTAAGAAACAAGCACGAGTCTCTAAATCTTCTACTGAATCTGATTATCGTGCCATGTCTGCCGCTTGTTCATAAATAATTTGGCTTCGTGGTCTTTTGGCTGAACTTGGATTTCCTCAGACAGAGCCAACCTCACTTTATGCTGACAATACAAGTGCCATCCAGATCGTTGCAAATCCTGTTTTCCATGAGCGCACCAAGCATATCGAAGTTGATTGTCATTCAATCCGTGACGCTTATGATGACCGACTAATATCCCTTCCTCATGTCAGTACTCAGTTGCAAATTGCAGATATTCTTACCAAGGTTGTTCCGCGCCCACGTCATCAGTTTCTTGTTAGCAAATTGATGCTCATCGACCTGCCGCATCAATTTGAGGGGGATATGAATAAGGAGTTGACTTGTTCTCCTTATTGTATTTATTAGATAAATCAAAAATTGATTTGTTTCTAATAATTGTAATTTTTTAGTGTAATTATATATTATTTAGTGCAATTATATGTATAGCCTTGTAACCTCTATATATACATAAGGAATAACATTGAGAAAGGCATCAAGCCGTAATTTGTGACTTGTTTTTTGAAATTGTAAGTATACGAGAGTTTGAGACTCTAACTAAATCTATGAAATGTCAAATTGTTCACACTAAATTTTCCAACGTCAATCAAAAAACTTCCTCTAGAGGTACTAGAGCACCTCCGATGAGAGTTGAAATGAAATACATGAAGTTTTGTTCACGTCCCCGACTCTCTAGTCCATTATATATGGAAATATAACTTTTATTGGAGGTGGTGTGAATCTTCTAAATGGAGCATTTTGATTCGATGCTAGACAATTTGAGTTAAAAGGATATGAGTGTCACTTTAAAAAAAATAAAAATGTCCTTGCAACATTTTAATGTAGATTTAATTATATTATTTTTTTGGTTGTACCTCTAATCAATACTATATACAGGTATTCTCAAAACAATTATATTTCACATTTACATTTATGACAATAAAAAAGACATTAATATTTTTTTAATTTGTACCCAAAAAAAAAAAAAACAAAGAAATTAGAGTGCAATGACATCACAGAAAAAAACAAATCATTAGTTTAATAAAGTTTGGAAAAATGTTATGTCTTTGTTTTGAGACAATCTGACGTACTCCGTTAAATAAAAGTATGCACTCATTTCGAGATGGAATAGTCTTGATTCTTGAATATAAAACAAAGAAACGGCCCACTTGAATAAATACTACAATATTGTAATGATCGCTATTCTGTGAGGAGTCTTTCTCAACTCCAATTTTTCGATGTGAGTCACTACTCTATCAAATTCAATTCCATAAACAATTTTTCTCAACATGTTTTAAATGGTTTCATTACTTATACTTACTTACATTTCTCAATTAACCTTTGTTTCTTGTGTTTTTATTATTTCTCATTTTCGTGGTTATGTCTTCCATAAACTCGCTTATCTTACCAAGAATCGCAGTCACGCATAAAAAATCTTGATAGAGTGTTTGAGAGAGCTTATGAAAACAGTTAATGACATGTTGATAAACTGTTTTAAGCTAATTTGGATTAAATCTCCATAATAGCTTATGGAAATATGTTAACACTTGCATGAAAACGGTTTGATCATAAATTCTTTAACTATAGAAATAGCTTATAGATAAACGCTTATATTGTAAATGCATTTTATACGGGTTTAATTAAAATGTTCATCCAAACGCGCCACGAATCATGGTTGAAGCCTTTTTTTCAAAATGTTGCCTAACATGAGCTTATTAACCCATCTCTCTAACCGGTGGATGTTTTTATTTTAGGAGATGACAGATTTTTGACTTTCTGTTTCTTGTCGTAGATGTACAGGAAAAGATACTACCAGGGGTGACACATTGGCAAAGCCCTAATTATTTTGCATATTTTCCATCCAATAGTAGTGTCGCTGGTTTTTTAGGAGAGATGCTTAGTGCTGGTCTCAATATTGTGGGTTTTAGCTGGATATCTTCTCCTGCTGCAACTGAACTCGAAACGATTGTCCTCGACTGGCTTGCCAAGGCACTCCTTCTGCCTCCTGATTTCTTTTCAACTGGTACGGTCTTGGATAATTATTTCTATGAGTTTGGATGATGTTGCAATTTGCAAAATCTTGCTTGAGATTTCATTAGACTGCACCTTGAATGAATTTGGATTATAAAACTTTGAATATTGAACCCAAAAGGCATGTAAAATATTTAATAGGCAGAAGCTCATGTACTATGATGATATGTAACTTAAACTTGTGATTCATGGATGTGATTATATTGCAGGGCTAGGGGGTGGAGTTATACAGGGAACAGCTAGTGAAGCTGTACTAGTCGTATTGGTGGCCGCCCGTGACAAGATGCTGCGGACAGTTGGAAGGAGTGCCCTTCCTAAGCTTGTGACATATGCATCTGACCAAACACACTCTTCTTTACAAAAAGCCTGCCAGGTATGGTTAGTGCTTAGTGGTACTTCAAATTGAAAATGGCTTCTGATCTATTGTTATTTTATATAAAAAAAATTACTATCCATTAAGATGACACGCGTAGTAAACAAGCTCTCTTATATTCATGATGGGACGAGTCTTAGATTTGAAAAATAGGTCTTTTCATGGATTATTATCATGATCTTTCTTTGTGTTGCTTGGTTCCGGTGCATTAGTATCAAAGAGATCATTTTCATCATTAATTATAATTACCTTCTGATTTTCATTGGCAGATAGGAGGACTTAATCCAGAGCTTTGTAGGTTGCTTAAAACGGATTCTTCCACAAGTTTTGCACTTTCCCCTGATGTACTTTCTGAAGCAATTTCAAATGACATTGCAAGTGGTCTTATACCCTTTTTCTTATGTGCTACGGTAAGAATTAAAGTCTTCTGATATTATTTTATAATAAATTACTTTGCAATGTATTTGCATACTTAATTGTCCGGTTTTTGTCTGTGTGTGTATGTTCCGTATATCAGTTTTTATTTTTTTATTTTTATCTTACTATTAAGTTTCGTATGTAAATTAGAAATTGCTAAACCATCCGATCATTAGATCAAGGGATAACATATCCTTCTTCGAGGTGTTGTAGAAGCTTTGTTTCTTTGTTTAGTGTTGCTGGGACACAGACGTCGTTCCGGTAACAACCTTAGTCTCATGAAACTATAACTCTTTTAGATCTTAAACTATGCATGCTAGGAGATTTTGTGTTGAATATTTTTCATGTTGACTTTTACATAGATAATAATTAAATCTGAATATTGTACAAAATGGATAATAAACATTGGGAATTTTACCAACTGAAACTCTATGGTCAGTACTAATGTTCGTTCTGTATTTCTTGTTGATGAATGGAGATGTATCTGAATATTCACATCAAGTTGAGGTGGCTATTAACTTTTCGCATTGACTGCATTCACTACATTTATGCATGCAGGTTGGTACTACTTCATCAACAGCTGTTGATCCTCTGCCTGCATTGGCGAAAGTCGCTAGGGTAATGTATTTGATTTGATGAATAAAACTTGCAAGTATAATAGTTTTTGCATTGGTGGGGATACTAACACCAAAGTCCAAATAGTTAAAAGAAGTATGTGACTCATAAGGAACTAGGAAGACAGCGTGATAGATGAAAATCAGAAACAATTATGCCGGAAGTTAGAAACTCAAGGAGATAACAATACCTATGGAACATAAAAAAAAAAAATTAAAAAAAATTAAAATAAAAAAAAAACCTTATAGACATGGATTCTCCAACTGTTAGACTAAGCCATTTCTTCAACATCCATCTAAGATCTAACAGTTAAACTTTTTGCAACATTACCTATGAAATGACCAACAAAATATTGATAAGCGTTTTGACTGCATCTTGGAGAGTGATACAATCTGATATTACTTGGTTATGGGTGTCTTATTGGCAGACCAACAATATTTGGTTTCATGTGGATGCTGCTTATGCTGGAAGTGCTTGTATATGTCCAGAGTACCGCCACTTCATTGACGGAGTTGAAGAAGCAGATTCATTTAACATGAATGCACATAAATGGTTCCTTACTAACTTCGACTGTTCAGTGCTTTGGGTTAAGGTACCCATAACATACTTCTAAACGTCACTTCAGAAACTGTTTTACTTTATAAACAAGAATGTATATAAGTAAAATTGATGCATGTTGATACAGGACAGAAGTGCTTTGATTCAGTCGCTGTCTACAAATCCGGAATATCTGAAAAATAAGGTAGGCTTCTGTTTACATGCTTGTAGGTTGTATTGAAATTTCACTATGAGAAGTTTTCAAACTTTTGAACCACATGTTTTAACTTTGTGTGGGTTTGGAGCTTTCATATATTCATGAACAGAGTCATTTGAGCCATGTTTCTTAAACAGGAGGCATATCTTTCACATTGTTGCAGCTTAAGTTCTTATCTAGTTCTGTTCTTTTGGTATTGAATTTGCAGGCATCTCAAGGAAACATGGTCATAGATTACAAAGATTGGCAAATTCCGCTTGGACGTCGTTTTAGGTGTGTCTTTGGAATTTTTCTTTAGAAACTCATCTCTTTGCTTTCTGTTAACAGATATACATCATACATGTTTGTATGCGGTATTCAAATCTATCTCCTGCTAGAAACTTGAATTAATTATTCTAGTATTTGGACTCCTAGTCCTAATCCATTTTGATGTGATCATAATTAAAATATTTCTTGGATTTTTATGGATTCATGTATCTATTGGTTTTTTAAGAGGTAATGAGAACCTTAGATTAGATGAGATTAGATGTCGTGACTTGTAGTAAATCCTTGGTAGTATAAGATTCATAATTACCAACACATGTGTAACCTTTGCCTGTTAACCTACACTGGGCTCCAGATCATTAAAATTGTGGATGGTGATGCGACTCTATGGGTTAGAAGGCCTGCGAACTCACATAAGAAACCACATTGCAATGGCTGCTTATTTTGAGGAGCTTGTTGGTCAAGACACAAGGTTCAAGGTATTCTTCCTTCTAGGACAAATTGCATAACGCATCATACGTACAACTGTAACCTGGCATTAGTGTTTTACGCTAAATAATTTGTTTTGAAGTCAAAACATGCATTGCCAAATAATGATGCATGTCTTATCTCAGTTACTTACTGCATTTAATTTTCTGAATATATCATGAAAAAATTGCAAAACTATATATACACAGGTTGTCGCACCTCGAACATTGTCTTTAGTTTGTTTTCGGCTTTTTCCTCCCCCAAACTCTGAAGATAATGGCAATAAACTGAACCATGATCTACTTGACTCAGTAAATTCAACGGGAAGTGTTTTCATTACACACACGGTATGCATAAATTAACTTCAGGCTTTTGTTCTGTTTATAACCTATGTAATATGTTCTTCCCCTTGATGATAAACAATATGTGCAGGTTCTATCAGGTGAGTACATTCTACGTTTAGCAGTAGGAGCACCTTTGACAGAAATGAGGCATGTCAGTGCAGTGTGGCAGATTTTGCAAGAAAAAGCCACTGTTCTATTAGAGAGTTTATAGGATGAATCTGCTCTTGCAGCATCCACCATTGCTTTTTCAGATATCCTCAGTTTAACATGTCTGCGTTGATTTGTGATTCTTCCCTCTGTTACATTACTCCTTCCTTTTGGCAGCATAGTCCTGTGATGTATGCTTATAAGGTTGTCTTAAGCAGCAGCTTTCATTTACGTGTGCATGGAATGTGTATAGCGCATAAAGTACACGATATGTTAGCAATTAATTGATTACAAGTTTTTCTAGAAACATTATTATCGATAATGAATCTCACACTAATCGATTTTGAGCTCCCTGTGATTGGACATCGATTTCAGCATTGAAGTTGTTTCTTGTGTTAAAATATGTAACTTTGCTTCTTAGACTTGAGAATTCATAGGTATCCTGTGCTAGGTCCTTGAACAACTGTTTGAATGAAATGGAAAGATCTTAATGGGGTCGATAGGATATGTTTGATCAAAAGAGTTAGAGTGATGGAATGAGTCGAGCTTAATTTTCAATGGCGTTAAAAACATTCAATTTTTACTTTTTATATAGAAATTCCATCTAAAGAAGAAAAGATGGAATAACCATTATTGTACTTTATTGACCGGCTAATATTGTATCATAGTTAGAGATTTGATACTCTAAGTGACATTTGAAACGGTTATGTTATATAGTTAAATATGTTTTTTTTAATTAAAAATGGATAGTTATTTTATTTTTTTGCAAATGTCCTCTTCTCACGATCATAAACAAGTTTGTTTAGATTAGTCCTACGAAATCTCAAAGTATATCATTTTAGTTAGGTTAGATTTGATCAAACTCATATTTGATCCAATCAAATTTATTTAGTTTTAATTGAGTATCCAACCCGTAGTTTTTATCGTAAAAACCAAACCAATTCAACCAAGTGATGAATGAGTTGGATTTGCATGTTGCAAATAAAAAAAAAAAAATTAGGCCACTTTCATTACCTGGGCATTTTAAAACACAAAATATATTCAAAACCAAACACACTGAAATTGAAAAATATACGCATATAAAAAATAAAAGAATTTTGTTTTTAATAATGTATCATCCATGTGTTGGAATGATGGGTTCAAAATCCTAGACTTATCGATCCAGTTTGCTTTAGATTTAAAAAAAAAAAAAAAAAAAAAAAAAAGAGGATTTTTCTTTATATCTTTAAAAATGGATTTTTAGGAATTTATTCAAAAAATAGTATAGGTCATTTCAAACTCATTCGGTATAAATTAAAAAAAAAATTGACATTTAGTAACTTAAATATTTGTTGTTTGAGCTTTTATATAGCAAAAATCACTTTTTTTTTTTTAAATGGCATCTTTTAAAAATGATGTTTATGAAAATCTATTTGAAATAGTTTTTTTTTTCAAACATTTTTTCAAATTTTTAGTATCAAAAAAAATATAAGAAAATGATGAAATATTTAGAATAACATTTTAAGATAAGTTATTCAAACAGATTTTTTATTTGCAACTTTCCTTAAAAATTTCTTTATTAAAAAAATTATAAGAAAAACATATGGCTTAATTATACTTTTGGACCTTTATCTTTCCAAAAGTTGCGGTTATGGACCCCTAACTAATTTAAATACTAAAGAGCCCCCTATGTTTTAATTCTTTGGCAGTTTTGGACCCCCAGTCTATTGTTGACTCGGTCAACGCTGATGTGGCACCCTAAGTGAGGTGCCACGTGTCAATTTTTTTATTTTTTTTTGCCTTAGGGGTCAAAAACTGTTAAAGAATCAAAACATAGGGGACTGTTTTGTATTTAAATTAGTTAGGGGTCCATAATCGCACCTTTTGAAAAGATAGGGGTCCAAAAGTACAATTAAGCCAAACATATTACATTACAAAAATATATTTTTTAAAAAGAAAAACTATAATAAACGGGGCCTAAACACCATGTTTAGTGGGCTTGTGTCACTAGACTCGTATTCATTGAGTATCCAAAAATATATTTACAATGGACACATGTAAGCAAAATGAACGGATATGTCTATTGATACCCGTGACACAAAGTGGAGATGTCAGAGTTTGATTCATGATCATGTCTAACAATTTTGACATTTTTATCGGTTGAGATTCGACTTATGAGACAGATTTTATCTTTTTTATATTACTATGATTGGACCAAATATTTACCCCTGAAATAGTCACAATCGACCACCGATTGAAATATGGTATGGTGAACTCCTAATTTCTAGCGATGTTTGAGGGACATAACAGGAACAGTATAGTGATAAAAAGGTGGCGGCCGGGTACCTGCTATTGCCGGTAATTAAACTGAGTGGTGCTCAGTGTGTTACGTTATCTATCCAAACAAACATAGTAACATGATGACATTACAACATAGCACATATAATATGTAAGTCACAACACAATTCTTTCAATCAAACTCGATCATAGCGTTAAACTATATATTATTGAATTCATGTGGTTGATGTTTAAATTTGAAAATGAAAATGTACATGCAGGGAAGAAGGAGGAGGAAGTGAGTTGAAGCCAATGGACGCTGAGCAACTGAGAGAGCAAGGTCATAAGATGGTTGATTTCATTGCTGATTACTATAAAACTATTGAAAATTTCCCTGTTCTTAGTCAAGTTCAGGTTCTCTTTCTATCCATTTTCATCTAATTAATAAATACACAGTTTCCATTTCTTTTAACATTTTCCCTCTTGTTGCAGCCAGGTTATCTTGGAAAGCTTCTACCAGATTCTGCTCCTACTCATCCTGAATCATTGCAACATGTTTTAAATGGTTTCATTACTTACTTTTCTCAATTATCCTTTGCTTCTTATCATTTTGGTGATTATGTCTGCCATAAACTCACTTTATAATTATACTATTGAGAAAGATCACTAAAACACTCTTATTAATTGTAATTTGTGGACTAGTTAAATCGAGTGAAATTCAATAAATAAAGTTATATTTGTGGGAAAAAATAAATAAATGTTGTATTGATATTCTAAAGTCAAAATTATTTTGAGACATAGAAAATGTGCAAATGTGACAATTATTATGAGACGGAAGGGGTATTAAGAAGTGGAGTGTTAAGACCTCACTTTTCAACACTCGTTCTCTTATTTGGTGAAACCCCTCAGTGGGACTCATTTCCAAAGTATGGGTACTACATGAGTTTCATCAAATAAGAGAATGAGTGCTAGAGTGAGTGTTGAAAAGAGGGTGTTGCTTTATTTCACTAAAATATCATTGTCAAATATGTAGTTGATGGGGCCTTAATCGCAGTCATGGAGATATAAAAAACCTTGATGTGTATTTGGATGGGATTATGAACATCTTATTTGAGTTTATCTATGGAAGCATTTGACAGAGATTGAGAGTGCTCGGGGAAACAATTTATGACATGTTGATAAGCTGTTAGTGTCCAGCTAATTTTGATATGCGTTTTTGGATAGCTTATGAAAACAACTTAAAGCTTATATGCAAACAATTTGACCATATCATATAAGGACTTATCTGATAAGCGCTGATATGGTACGTGTTTAATTAAGTTGTTCATTCAAATGAGGACTAACATGAGATGATTAATCCCTCTTTCTCAAGCACGGATGTTTTCTTTTGGGGAATGACTGATTTTTTTTTCTTCTTTTTCTTCACTTTCTTGTCGTAGATGTACAGGAAAAGATACTACCTGGGGTGACACATTGGCAAAGCCCTAACTATTTTGCATATTTTCCATCCAATAGTAGCATTGCTGGTTTTTTAGGAGAGATGCTTAGTGCTGGTCTCAACATTGTTGGTTTCAGCTGGATAAGTTCTCCTGCTGCAACTGAACTCGAAATGATTGTCCTCGACTGGCTTGCCAAGGCACTCCTTCTGCCTCATGATTTCTTTTCTACCGGTAAGCTCTTGGGTGATTATTTCTGAGTTTTAATGATGTTGCAAAATCTTGCTTGGGATTTCATTACACCATGAATGAAATTGGATTATTAAAATTGAAGTTTGAACCCAAAAGGCATATGAAATATTTTTTAGGCAGAAGCTCATATACTATGATGATATATAATTTAAACTTGTGATTCATGGATGTGATTATATTGCAGGGAAAGGGGGTGGAGTTATACAGGGAACAGCAAGTGAAGCTGTGGTAGTAGTGTTGGTGGCTGCCCGTGACAAGATCCTGCGGGCGCTTGGACGGAACGCTCTTCCTAAGCTTGTGACATATGCATCTGACCAAACACACTCCGCTTTACAAAAAGCTTGCCAGGTATGGTTAGTGACATTTCAGATTGAAAATGCCTATTGATCCTTTGTTATTTTATAAACCAATTCATATAGACGACACATGTGGTAAAAAAAGCTGTCAAATATTCATGGGGCGACGCTTAGATTTGAACCATGCATTTTTTAAAAGAAGTCCTTCTTTGTGTTGCTTGGTTGCATCCTTTGAGGTTGCATTATTATCAGAGAGATCTTTTTATCGATTAATCATAATGGTCTTTTGCTTTGACAGATAGGAGGACTTAATCCAGAGCTCTGCAGGTTGCTTAAAACCAATTCTTCCACAAATTTTGCGCTTTCCCCTGATGTACTTTCTGAAGCAATTTCAAATGACATTGCCAGTGGTCTTATACCTTTTTTCTTATGTGCTACCGTAAGAATTAAAGACCTCTTATGCTAGTTTGTAATAAATTACTTTGCCATGCATTACATACTTAATTATCCAGATTTGTTATGTGTGTGTTCCTTACGTCCAATATTTTTCTTCTTTTAATTTGTGTATCTTACTAGTATGTTGGGTTTGCAAAGTGCTCAGCTCATGCAATCATTAGGTCAAGGGATAATATATCTTTCTATGTGTTGTTGTAAGAGAATTGTTTCTTCATTGTTTGTTGCTGGGACACAGATGTCCTTCCAATAACGACTTAGTTTCATGAAATTACACTCTTTTAGATCTCAAATTGTGCATGTAAGGAGATTCTGTGTCAAAATATTTTGCACGTTGACTTTTATCTGGATGTTAAATCTGAAGATTGTTCTAAATAGGAATAAACATGGGGAATTTTACCAACTGAAACTCTACGGTTGGTACTAATGTTTCTTCTGTATTTCTTGTTGAAGATGTTTCTGAATATTGGAATTAAGTTGAGATGGCTGTTAAGTTTTCGCATTGACTGCATTCACTACATTTTATGTGTGCAGGTTGGTACTACTTCATCAACAGCTGTTGATCCTCTACCTGCATTGGCAAAAGTCACTAAGGTAATGTCTTTGATTTAATTGATAAGCAAACTTGCTAGTATAACAATCAAGGCATTGTAGTGTGGATACTAACTGACGTCAAAGTCCGAACAGTTAAAAAAATTATGTGAGTCCTAAGTAATGAGGAAGACAACTAGATAGATGAAAAATATAAATGATTATGACGTGAGTTAGAAACTCAAGAAGATAACAATACCTGTGGAAAATTAAAAATAAACATTTTAGACATGGATTTGTTAACGGTCAGACTAAGCCATTTCTTGGACATCCTTATAACAGTTAAGCTTTTGCAAGATTGCCTATGAAATTACCAACATAAAATTGACAAGTCTTTTGAGTGCATCTTGGAGAGTGCTTCAATCTGATAATACTTGATTATGGGTGTCTTATTGGTAGCCCAACAATATTTGGTTTCATGTGGATGCTGCTTATGCTGGAAGTGCTTGTATATGTCCAGAGTACCGCCACTTCATTGATGGGGTTGAAGAAGCAGATTCATTTAACATGAATGCACATAAATGGTTCCTTACTAACTTCGACTGTTCAGTGCTTTGGGTTAAGGTATCCATAATATCTTTCTAAATGTCACTTCTGAAACTTTATTTGTAACATTTCACTTTACTTCATAAACAAAAACATAAGTAAAGTCTATATGTGTTGATACAGGACAGAAGTGCTCTGATTCAGTCGCTGTCTACAAATCCAGAATTTCTGAAAAATAAGGTAGGTTTCTATTTGCATGCTTGTAGCTTGTATTAAAATTTTGCTATGATAGGTTTTCAAACTTCTGAATCACGAAAGTGTTTATAACTGTGTGTGGGTGTGGAGCTTTTATTTTGTTGTTTACTTTCTTTCATTGCTGTTAAACCATATTCCATTGTCAAGGAAGTTATGGTATTTGAGTTCCGCTGTTACAGTAACAGGGTCTTACAAACCATGGATTGGGTCTTATACTGAGTAACAGGGTCATTTGGCTTAAGTTTCTTAAACAAGAAGCATATCTTTCAAAATGCTGCAGCTTAAGTCCTTGTCTAATTGTGCGCTTATGGTATTGAATGTCCAGGCCTCTCAAGAAAACACGGTCATAGATTACAAAGACTGGCAAATTCCTCTTGGGCGTCGGTTTAGGTACATCTTTGAAATTTTTCCTTTAGAAAACCATGTTTTTGCTCTCTATTAACAGATACACATCTGTGTCTGTGGTGTTCAGCATCTGATCATAAAAATCCGATAAGCATTACAAATCGTGATTCATGATTTGTAATGCTTATCGGATTTTTTATGGATTTATATATCTGTAGTTGGTTCTTCAAGAGGTAATAAGAACCTCAGATGTTATATGACTTTTATTAAATCCTTGGTAGTATGCCACTATCTCTTTTTGATAAAAAAAAATACACATTAAAGATTCATAATTACTGTCACACGTGTAACCTTGCCTTTTAACCTGCACTGGGCACCAGATCATTAAAACTGTGGATGGTGATGCGACTCTATGGATTGGAAGGCCTGCAAACTCACATAAGAAACCACATTGCAATGGCAGCTTATTTTGAGGAGCTTGTTGTTCAAGACACAAGGTTCAAGGTATTCTTTCTTCTAGGACAAATTGCATAATGCAACATATCATATGTACAACTGTAACCTGACATTAGAGTTTCGCTCTAAATAATTTGTTTATTGTCAAAACATGCATTTCTTATCTTAATTACTTACTGTATTTAATTCTCTGCATAACCATTAAAAAGATGCATCAAATTTATATACTCAGGTTGTTACGCCTCGAACATTCTCTTTAGTTTGTTTTCGCCTTTTGCCTCCCCCAAACTCTGAAGATAATGGCAACAAACTGAACCATGATCTACTCGACTCAGTAAATTCAACAGGAAGTGTTTTCATAACACACACGGTATGCATAAATTAACTTCAAGGTTTTGTTCTGTTTATCACCTATGTAATATGTTCTTCCCCTTGATGATAAACAATGTGTGCAGGTTCTATCAGGTGAGTACATTCTACGTTTAGCAGTAGGAGCACCGTTGACAGAAGTGAGGCATGTCAGTGCAGCGTGGCAGATTTTACAAGAAAAAGCCACTGCTCTATTAGAGAATTTATAGGATGAATCGGCTCTCTCGTAGCATCCAACATTGCTTTTTGAGTCATCCTCAGTTTCAGGTGTCTGCATTGATTTGTGATTTTTTCCTCCATTACATGACTCATTCCTTTTGGCAATGCAATCATGTGTTGTAAGCTTATAAGATTGTGTGAAGCAGCGGCATTACTTTACTTATTCGTGGAACATGTATAGCGAATAAACCACACAATTAATCGATTTAATAGAAGTTTTGTTAGTAACGTTGATCGATTATAAATCTCACAATAATCGATTAGGAGCTTCATGTGGCCGGACATTGATTTCAGCATTGCCAATAATCAATCAAGTGATTGTGCATATATTGATCATTTGATTTTAAATAATCAGTTAAGTTATTTATTTTGTGTTAAAATATGTTATTTTGCTTCTTAGACTTGAGAATTCATAGCTATCCTGTGCTAGGTCTTTGAGCAACTGTTGGAATGAAATAGAACGATCTTAATGGGGGTCAATAGGATAGGCGCTAATATAGAGTGATCAAATGAAAGCGTCATTTTTCGTTGATTTGGTCAAATAGGCTAGTGACTAGAAATTCAATTTAAGGTGAATAAGTGGGGAATCCGACATTCGAATCCCGACATTTGCATATAAAATCCCAACCAAAGCTAAGTTCACATGGCAATGAAAGTTTCATTTATCAATGATTTTTTGAAAAGCATATCATATCTTATTGATATTAGACACAGTAAGAAGGAAGTGTGAGGCTTCTTCAATCCATGCCTTATCTAGTTTCTTTATAGCAAACATGGCCTAGACCATGTAAACAACATTTTCACTGCATTACCGGTGTATAATTATTAAAATAAATAAGTGTATATTTGTGGTGAAGAATGTAGTCTGGACAAAAATAAAAAGCACTAAAGAGCGTTTGGGTATTATAAAAGGGGCTTCTACGCTAAAAATTGAAGTTATTTTGTTTAATCAATAGTATAATTGTCAATGTCATGTCAGCATGTTGGTGGACCACTTAAAAACTAAACTTTACCTTATCACAAATCAGTCCTCATGCAAAATATTAAGGGGAATTTCAATTTTAGTGCACAAATGGAATCTATGTTTAATTTTGATTTAATCATGTACACAATTGCAATAAATAAAGATATAATGACAGACAAATGTGCAATACTCCATATAATCTGATGTGGCATGGATTAAATACACAAACGCTCAATGATCGGCCATTTAACTTTACCAAAAAAGTCATTCTCATGACTTCATCATAGAATTTTACATTATAAAATTGCGGAGGTAAGTTATAGGAAATCATGCAGGTGGTGGATATTGTGCAACTAAATAACTCTTAACGTGATTGATTCGTGAAAAATATTTCGCTATAAATATCATTATTCTTTTTGAATTAATAGTGAGTGAGTTTGATGAGATTACTGCGTTAATGTGAATTTGTTAAAATTTTAAAATGTAATTTTATCCTCTCAAAAACATGTAATTTTTATCAAAAATAAAGATGGACCACCAATGTTTGGCTGAACTCACATTTAATCCAAACATACCTTACCTACAGACACATCACTAGACATATATTCTCACTTAGTGCTTAAGCCTTCGGTTGATTTCGCGTTTTGCAATTAAAAAAGACATTTTTCATTTATCAAAAGAAGATATTATGGATTCTTAATTAAGACAATTTTCATTTATCAAAAGAAGATATTATTATAGTTTTGTGTGTATAAAGGAATATAATAATAGTACTTGTTTACACCGAACAAAAGTTTCAATTGTTAATAACAAAATTATAGGCGAGTCTGGTTAAGGGAAACCAAATCTCGTATAGTTGAATCTTTCTCAACCACAATTGGGACTTTATAGTCATATTAATGCGAAGAAGATTTTTGCAAGTAATTAATCTCTTAGTTTTACTTTATGTAATAGAGTTAGGCAAATTCCAACAATTAAAGTTTATCACTAATTTTCCTTTCGATTACTAACATATGTCCATTGATTAAGCTTTGCACATTTATTTTCTACTCCCTTACGTGATTAGCCAAAAAGTGCAGCTTAGGTACAATAATTCCATCTTCATTGACTACCTATCTTGCAAAATAAAGGGTCATGAATATCCATTATTCACTCAATTAATTACTTCTGAAGTCTCATTACCTCCCAATAATTCCCTCATTCTATTTTAAGAGTATTTTGACCCAAAATTATCCCCCTTAAATACTAGTTTAATTTCTATCTTAATTCTTTTTTTACTTTTGCAACGTGACCATTCACTTCCTTCATTAATTTAATATATTCATTATTTTTAAAGGAAAATGATTCATGAACACCCTTTTATTCATACATCCCATTATACACCTTATGTATTAGAGATATTTTGGTAAATTAATCTCACAACCACACTTTCTTTTTTATTGTGTAGGGTCCAGGTTGTCACGTGTCAGAATTCTGTGTGGATATAAAGGGTGTATTGCCACATGGGGGTGTCCATGTAACACCACTCATTTTTAAATCACCCTCATATCCTTATTGTACACCCATTCACACAATTTTTGTCAGAAACCTTATGGTAGGCTCCCATATATATCTTCTTTTTTTTTACCTTTTTCTCCTTCTTTGTTTGGTCCCTTGTCTATTCCTATATTTTGTTTTGTTCCTAATCTTAGAATTTGTCCTTTTGAAGTTTTTGAACTGTCATTCGTTCGAGCAACTCGCGGGACTAACCTTGCTATTAGGAAGAGAAAAACATCCAAAGGTAAGACGGTATTCCGTACAATTATATATTTGTAAAATCATACTATAAGTTCAACGTAAATCCCTTATTCTAATAAGAAGAGAAAACTTGAATATAAATAAGTGAATGGAATTTATATTTTTATTGCATTTCAAGTGTAGTGGAAGAGTCTCATCTTTTATGACATAACATGACATTATGTTTATTTTCCTATTAGTAGTTTATTTATAAAAAAAAATATATATCCATATTTTCTAAAGAATATATAATATTTAAGTAGTGTTTTAATCCGGGACGTTACAACTTCATCTTCTTGATTGAAAAACTAAGAAGATTCAAAAAATATCTCCAAATAATATATATAAAGCTTGAAGACCAAAAGACAATATAAGATCTAAATTTATTGAAGCTTGAAACAACACATAAAACACGCACCAAAATCATATAGAACGTAGGTTTTCAATTTCTTATCCAATAAACTTATATGAGTATGGCACGCGACTTTAGGAACGACATCATCAGCATTAATTTATCATGAACATTAATTATAATATTTTTAAAATTTAAAATATATTAATCATGAACATTAATTTATATTAAAAATATCGTTTTTTTTTCATAAAAAAATTCTCATTTTTTAATAAATGTGAATTTTTACCATTTTCTGTTGTATTTTCAAGCCTCCATAGCATTTATTTCCTCTCTCCTCTAATCTCTCAAACAAAACGTTAACGTTAATGTGTATACATGTCAATCACAATACAAAGGGTAGATACTTTTTTATTCAATAATACCTATAGCTCCTATTTTGATCTCTTCTCTTATCGACTTAAACTACATGGTGTTTGCTTGTATCATCCCTCACTTTTCCTGCAACAAAACACCAATCACCAATCTAACATATCTTCTCGATTTGTTCAGATTATCATCTATTTTCAATCAATATAAAACTTCGCTTCGGACACATTTGAATTTTTGTTTATCATAGAAAAAAATTCTCTTATGAAAAGATTTAATTAACTTCCATTATCGCACTTTAGGATTCTTTGGATTGTGCATGTGGTGGTTGTTCGTTTGCTTCTTGATTTCAAGTTAGTGTTGGTTTCTTTTTGTGCAATTTAGCATTGTGTGTTACTTGTTAGAGTTGGTTCGATTGTTGTGTAATTTATCATCGACTGTATTACACTTTTGTGTGAATTTACAAAGTTAGATTTTTCCCCCTCATTAATCTTTGTATTTCCTTTTTTTAGTATAGTATTCTACTTTTTTTGTAAAAGTTTAATTTATATATACTGTTGCCATATAAGTTTTACCGTAAAAATTAATAAGTACCATAAATCATGAGTTTTAAACTTATTAAATGATATATGTGCGAAACTTTTGTACAATAACAATGTATATAAAGTAAAAAAATTATTTAATCTTTTTTTTCATAAAAAAAATAAATACTATTTTCACCGATGATCATGCAGGTTTACAACAAATTTACTCAAGTTTCCCCAAACTTCTTTTTCATTTTTAAAGCAACCATCCTCGCAACAATTTTTAAAATATAGTTTTTTCATTAGACATCTTATCAAGTGTCTTACGACATTTGTTAGCATTTGTCAATAATTCTTGATGTTGTGTTATTTTCTGGTTGAATTAGACCACTATCAATATCAAAGAGTAAATAGTCAATTACCCCCCTGAAATTGTGAGTTTCGTCAATTACCCCATGAAATTAACAAAACTTCAATTACCCCCCTGAAATTGCACAACGTTAATCAATTTACCCCCTCCGTCAAATTTTTCTGTTAGTCAACATGACGTTTTGCAAATACCCCCCGAAATTTTACACTTATGTGCAAAATGCCCCTTGAACTTGAAAATTTATATTTTTTTCTTATCCTTAAAAGTGATTGCATTATCACTGAATTGTGGAGCATATTTACCTAAGTTTTGATGATATACAATCATATATTGACAGTATGGTTGAACATAATATTATTATCATTCCTTTGAAAACGGGGGGAAGAAGATCATGATTCCTTCAAGATCCTTTATAAAGTGAGAGAAGTAACAAGTTTATGTATTTTTTCTTGAAAGTGGGAGAAGTGTGTTGGTGGTGTGCACCGCTCACAATATAAAGGAAGCGGAAATTTTTGGTGTGGTTAAAATTAGCAATAGCAAAGTCATATATTTTGACATCTTGGTAATTCTTGGTTATGCCAATCATATATTATTTATGTGCTTCATTATGTATGACATGTATTAGTTTTTCATCTGACAAATGTGGATGTACTTTACTATGCTGACTTTCATATCATTAGACTCTAATACATGGTTAATGTTTGATCGTTTAAAGGAACATATATGGTTTTATACCGTCAAAACTTAGCTAATATGCTCCACAATTCAATGATAATGCAGACACTTTTAAGGATAAAAAAATATATAAATTTTCAAGTTCAGGGGACATTTTGCACATAAGTGCAAAACTTCAGGGGGGTATTTGCAAAACGTCATGTTGACTAACAGAAAAATTTGAAAGAGGGGGTAAATTAATTAACGTTGTACAATTTCAAGAGGGTAATTGAAGTTTTGTTAATTTCAAATGGTAATTGACGAAACTTACAATTTCAAGAGGTAATTGACTATTTACTCCGATATCAAATGTAACAAGGTCCATGATATACGTCAATTAAATCAAATCCTCACAAAAGTCAATAGAGAACTTATTTATAGCCACAAGCTCCTCCGTGAAGCTACGAACTATAATTCCACCTAACAATTAATTAATATACATCTATATCTATGCTCCTAACTCCAAAACTTTTCTATGGAAATTGGAAACTAGTGTTTCAATCTTTTTCGTGTGCTTTCCATTTATCTTTGTATCATGCACATAATTAGAAACAGCCAAAGTATAAGATAAAGTGCGGCAGTCGATTCATCAAAAATATTTCCTAAAAAAAAGTTGACCGTTCAATAAAAATTACTCTCATGTCTTAATCTTAATTTTGATATATACACTCAATCATGATTCATGATGTGTGAGGGTTGTAAATTGTGCAATGAGTTAGGTGGTTTAATTTTTATCGATAAAAAATCTTAATTTTGGCATCTCATTGCCACGGTTTGTTTATATTTTTATTATGAACTTTAACTAACCTTCTTTATCTTACAAAATGTTGCATTATTTTGATGAAGATGTAATTGTGAATGCTCCATTTTTACAAACATGTTTGTGAAAGTCTCAAATCCTAAAAAAAGCATGTAATTATAGTTATAGCAAAATGGCATCACATTCACAATCCTCATTCATGATCTGATTCATCTCCCACTCACTACCACTATACTTACGTACCTATGCAAAGACACACTGTAAAGTGTAAACAAACAAAACACCCTTTCCTTTTCACGAAAATTATACTAGATGCATGCTCTCACTTTGATAAAACATTAAAATAATAGACAAGTCCACTTATAATCTAATGTAATTATATTTATTTATTATGGACCATAATGAGATCTACCATATCGTGATCTCATCAGTCATATAGGTACACATGGAACAAACATGCTTTATAATAAACATTATACTAAAAGATATACATGCATCAATATGTAAAAACTTTAACAAATGAAAAAACAAATTCTCCAATACTTCTCTAAAACCCATGCTCTATAAATTATATGTTAATTGAATGAAGCCCCATTTACGTACCACATCTAAAACCTTTAAGAGAATTATTCTCTTAAAGAACAAAGAGAACTTGAATCGTCCTTTTATGGTTTACTATCTTCCATTCACTAAAAGTTAAGTGATATTTTTCAGAATATATTCTTAACTTACACATGATTAAGCATGTGTTAGTGATGAAGTTTTTTGTGTTTTTGAATTGTACAAATCATATGAGATATATTTTGTATGAAAAAATCTCTTTTTTTAATGAAGAAGTCTCACTAAACTTTTATTCATGATTCTATACATATACAACAAAATTGAGATATGAAAGCTATTTCTAAAATACATATTTAAATATAAAATAAATCTTAAAAATTTTGTACACAAATAGAAATCATAAATCATATTGATATCTTATTTCATATATAAATGAAAAGTATAATTTTATCCAAAATCTTCAAGTAAAATATTTAAACATTTTACTCACAACATCCTTACGTGGTATTTGACTTTGTAAAAATCCAACTTGAATCCAATCAAATAGTAAGTAGTTAAAAAATAAAATAAAAATTAGAGGAGAGACTCAACAAACTCTCTCTAAATTCTTACACACACTCTAATTTCTTTTCTATGTCCTATTTTTGAGGGTTTTAAGAAGACTGTAATTTAGGTTAAGACATCAAGGTTTTGATTTCTTCACTATTACCACCGCCGCGACTGTCAGAGTTTTGATCTCTTTACAGTTGCGCCACGGCCGTGATCAAAATATAATAACCAACATTGTGTTCCTCTCAAGATCTCATTGCAACCACAATCACAATTCATAATCTTATTACATTAATGTTAATTAATAATATTTATACCTCCATATAAATTGTTGTTAATTCCATACCTACCCTACACAATTGGGGTCACCATCATCGTTGTGTTGTTCTATTTGGTGTCGAAAGGTAGAAACTTTGTGAAGTATCTTCACATGATCTAAGAAGAAAAATTCAGGTTTGTACTTGTTATTGCGTTTGTATAGAATTTTGATTCTAAATAATCATACCCTTTTGTCTCTTTGTAGCTGCAAGCTGTTATTTTTATTCTGTTCTTCGTGTTTCGTATTTTTTGTTGATACTGATGAATGAAAATCTCTTTGTTTTAACGTGCAATGTGTCACACAGAATCTAACTCCACATGGTGCAAAAATGTTCTTCATTCCTACTAGCTTTTGATGACATCACTTGGTTTTGGTTTTGGATACTACTCTTTCTCTCACTACTACTTCTTCTTCACACCGACTCAATATTCTTCTGAAAAATCATCTTTTTTGTCATGGCTTTCAATGACATCTTGGCTACAACGTTGAATTCTTCAAAAGGGTCATTGTGGAATACCCTTTTGAGTAAGATCCTTGGATTGCCTATTTTGGAGCTTGTGGCAATATGTACTAATTTGGTTGTTCTTGTTTTGTTTCTATTGAGGGAGGTTTTTTTCTGTGTTGGTGGAAGAGTTTGGTTTTTTAAGGATAATGATAATAATGTTGCTGTTGTTGGCAATGGAGAAACTTTTGATGTTAGAATTGGGACATGGTTCAAGTTGTCGGTGTTTTCTTGTTTGTATGTCTTGTTGGTGCAAGTTTTGGTTTTGGGATTTGATGGTTTTGCTTTGATTAAGGAGGACTTTGTGGTTGTGGATTTGTCTCTTCTGTCTGTGCCGTTCGTGCAGTGTTTTGTTTGGATTGTTTTGAGCTTCACTGCTTTGCGTTGCAAGTACAAGGTGTATCAGAAGTTTCCAATTTTGCTGAGAGTTTCTTGGTTTGTGTTGTTTGTTGTTTGCTTGTGTGGTTTGTATGTTGATGGAAGAGGGTTTTGGGTGGAAGGTTCCAAGCACATGCGTTCTCATGTTTTAGCAAATTTTGCTGCTACCCCTGCTCTTGCCTTCCTTTGTATTGCAGCAATTAGGGGTGTTTCTGGTATTCAAGTTTGTAGGAACGCTGAGAATCAACAGCCATTGCTTCTTGATGAAGATGACGACGAAGAACCAGGTTGCCTCAAGGTTACTCCTTATAGTGATGCTGGACTTTTTAGCTTGGCAACTTTGTCTTGGCTTAACTCAATTCTTTCCATCGGTGCAAAGAGACCGCTTGAGCTTAAGGACATTCCCCTTGTTGCGCCTAAAGATCGAGCCAAAACAAATTTTAAGGTTTTGAATTCTAATTGGGAGAAATTGAAGGCTGAAAAATCACCGACGCAGCCTTCATTAGCTTGGACACTTCTCAAATCATTCTGGAAGGAGGCAGCTATTAATGCCATTTTTGCTGGTGTCACTACTCTTGTCTCATATGTAGGTCCATACATGATAAGTTACTTTGTTGATTACTTGAGTGGTATAGAGACTTTCCCTCATGAGGGGTATGTCCTTGCAGGGATATTCTTTGTTGCGAAGCTTGTGGAGACCTTCACAACGAGACAATGGTATCTAGGAGTTGACATCATGGGGATGCATGTTAGGTCTGCTTTAACTGCAATGGTATACCAAAAGGGGCTTAGGTTATCAAGTTTGGCCAGGCAAAGTCACACAAGTGGTGAGATTGTTAACTACATGGCTATTGATGTTCAGAGGGTAGGGGACTACGCTTGGTATCTTCATGACATGTGGATGCTTCCTCTGCAGATTGTTCTAGCCCTCGCAATTTTGTATAAGAATGTTGGAATTGCAGCTGTTGCGACACTTGTTGCTACAATCATTTCCATCGTAATCACTGTTCCCGTGGCTCGGATCCAAGAAGATTATCAAGACAAATTAATGGCTGCTAAGGATGAAAGGATGAGAAAAACATCCGAGTGCCTAAGGAACATGAGGATTCTCAAGCTGCAGGCTTGGGAGGACAGATATCGAATAAAATTGGAGGAAATGCGTGGAGTAGAGTTCAAGTGGCTTAAGAAAGCCCTATACTCCCAAGCTTTCATAACTTTCATGTTCTGGAGCTCTCCTATATTTGTTTCAGCCGTCACTTTTGCTACTTCCATATTATTGGGCAGTAAGCTGACTGCAGGTGGTGTACTTTCAGCTCTAGCTACTTTCAGAATCCTCCAAGAACCGTTGAGGAATTTTCCAGACTTGGTATCTACAATGGCTCAGACAAAAGTTTCTCTTGATCGACTATCTTGTTTCCTGCTGGAGGAAGAATTGCAGGAAGATGCAACTACTGCCTTGCCACAAGGTGTTTCTAACATTGCTATAGAAATTAAGGACAGTGAATTCTCTTGGGACCCTTCATCTGCCAGGCCTACTCTTTCAGAGATAAATATGACAGTTGAAAAAGGGATGCGTGTGGCTGTTTGTGGTACAGTTGGTTCAGGGAAATCAAGTTTCCTTTCTTGCATCCTCGGAGAGATTCCTAAGCTTTCTGGTGAAGTATGTTTGTGTACTTAAGCTTTTAATTCCTTCTATGTTATTTTTCTGTATGTTTATTTGCATTATAGGGGCTGTTTGGATTGACTTAGTTGAGGTTATCTACTATTATAAGTACTTGTGACACTGTTTGGGAGAGCATACGAAAATACTTTGACATGTCTGGACTCTGGAAGCTATTTTCAGCTTATTTCCATAAACTCTACATAATAGCTTATGAAAACAACTTAAAGCTTATATGAAACTGTTTGACTTTATTTAGTCTTTTCTTACAAAAATAGTTTATACATGATTACTTGATAAACATTTATTCTAAAGTGCTTAATTGAGCTGTTTATCCAAATAGACCCTCAATGAGAAACCATTAGATAGGATTTAGAGGTCAATGAGTTGGATCCAAATATGGTTTTTGATAGAACACTATGGCGTCATTTGATCCATGTAGCCGACCCCACTTAGTGGGATAAGGCTTGGTTGTTGTTGTTGTTGTATCCAAATAGACCCTCAATCTTTCGTCTTGTAACAGTTTTTAAAAGATGCACTGGATTATTTTGCAGGTCAGTGTATGTGGTTCTGCTGCATATGTCTCCCAATCAGCATGGATACAATCAGGAACTATAGAAGAAAACATCCTCTTTGGAAGCCCAAAGGACAAACCAAAGTACAAGAATGTTATTCATGCCTGTTCACTGAAAAAGGATCTAGAACTTTTCTCACATGGAGATCAGACAATTATTGGTGATAGAGGTATAAACCTGAGTGGGGGTCAGAAGCAGCGGGTACAGCTTGCTCGTGCACTCTACCAAGATGCTGATATTTATCTCCTTGATGACCCCTTCAGTGCAGTTGACGCACACACTGGATCAGAGTTGTTTAGGGTTAGTTTTCCTTAGCATGCAGTTGATGTTACTGTTTAACTGAATTGGATTGACTTAATTTGTGATATGGAACTGCAGGAGTATATACTGACGGCACTTGCAAATAAAACAGTCATTTTTGTGACCCATCAAGTTGAATTTCTTCCTGCTGCTGATTTGATACTGGTATGGCTATGTGGTTTTTTCTTGCACATCCATGCATTTATATATTTAGAGGCAAAGTTAATGGTTAAACTTCATTTCACATAATTAGAGGCAAAGTTAATGGTCACCCTTCATTTCACATTTGAGAATTATTCATTCATTTCATACATGATGCATGCTCCAGGGTTTCTGGTGTCTTTGCTTATTTCAATGTGATGTTTCAAATTCAAGCTCATCCCATACCCTGTTTACATTCTTAGTTCTTTCTTTTTAAAGCCGAGGGTTTTAAAGAATCCTTGGAAAAATGTATGATGCTATACGGAGTTTTAGGTTGATTTAAAGTTTTGATTTCGAAAATAATTTAGGAATGTGATCATGCAGTTCATATGAAGTGAAGATGATTCTTTCTAAATTTATCTTTCCATTTTTGAAGGTTCTCAAGGAAGGTTGCATCATACAAGCCGGAAAGTATGATGATCTTTTACAAGCAGGAACAGATTTTAAAGCTCTAGTTTCAGCTCACCATGAAGCCATAGAGGCAATGGATATCCCTAGTCACTCCTCTGAAGATTCAGATGAAAATTTATCATTGGAGGCATCTGTTATGACCAGTAAGAAATCTATTTGTTCTGCAAACGATATTGACAGTTTGACAAAGGAAATGCAAGATGGACCATCAGCTTCAGATCCAAAAGCAGTTAAAGAGAAGAAAAAATCAAAAAGATCGAGAAAAAAACAGCTTGTTCAGGAAGAAGAGAGGGTTAGAGGCAGAGTCAGCATGAAGGTGTATCTTTCATACATGGCAGCGGCATATAAAGGTTTATTGATTCCACTCATTATCATCGCACAAGCGTTATTTCAGTTCCTTCAGATTGCCAGTAATTGGTGGATGGCGTGGGCTAACCCTCAAACAGAAGGAGACCAGCCCAAAGTAAAACCCATGATTCTTCTTCTGGTTTACATGGCCCTTGCTTTCGGCAGTTCATTGTTTATATTTGTAAGGGCTGTTCTAGTCGCTACATTTGGTCTCGCAGCTGCACAGAAATTATTTTTGAAGATGCTTCGATGTGTTTTCCATGCACCTATGTATTTCTTTGATTCTACACCAGCTGGAAGGATTTTGAACCGGGTACTTAATTTACTTTTAATTTATTTTACATTTTTCTCCCTGTATATTGTGTAAACTGGGTATTCTATTTGTATTTTTTTTTACTTATTTCTCCCTGTATATGGTTTGAGACCATAATAACGTGTCATCTGTATCCGTTCAGGTTTCAGTTGATCAAAGTGTTGTGGATCTTGACATCCCTTTTAGACTTGGCGGGTTTGCTGCCACAACAATACAGCTTATTGGTATTGTTGGTGTAATGACAGAAGTAACATGGCAAGTTTTGCTCTTAGTCATCCCAATGGCCATCGCTTGTTTGTGGATGCAGGTAATTAGAGATATTCATAATCCAGCATCAAATCTTTGAAACTGCTTTGTGAATTGTTCTAACAATAACCAAGTCTGTTGCAGAAATACTACATGGCTTCATCAAGGGAACTGGTACGTATTGTAAGCATTCAGAAATCACCAATTATAAATCTTTTTGGTGAATCAATTGCTGGAGCATCCACCATCAGGGGTTTCGGACAAGAAAAAAGGTTCATGAAGCGGAATCTCTATCTACTTGATTGTTTTGCACGGCCATTCTTCTGCAGTCTTGCTGCTATTGAGTGGCTCTGCCTGCGTATGGAGTTATTGTCGACTTTTGTATTTGCTTTCTGCATGGTTTTGCTTGTAAGCTTTCCCCGTGGAAGTATTGACCCCAGTAAGTACTTGGTTCTAATAACTCGTTTTCTCTACTTACTCTTGCAAGTGATATGTCTAATCCCGAAGGATTAAATTATGTAGTATTATTATAGAAATTAGGTAGTGTTTGGCACAAACAGAATGTAACAGAATAGCCTGTTCTATTTTGTTCTTCCCTTTTCAGTGGGCTAACCGGTACCACTTTTTTATGTTGTCATGTTTTGTTCCACTATTAACACACACCAAACATGGAATAGAACTCATGTTTTATTCTGTTAGTTCTAACTTGCATAACAAAAGCTACCTTATTTTTTTTTCTTCCCTCACAAGTAATGGTTGCAAATGATGCAGAATATAATAGTAAGACATTATTCTGTTGCTTATTACTATTACTTTTTCTACATAGGCATGGCTGGACTTGCTGTGACATATGGTCTGAATTTAAATGCGCGTTTATCCCGTTGGATACTTAGCTTTTGCAAACTTGAAAACAAAATAATATCTATTGAAAGAATTTATCAGTACAGCCAAATTCCAAGTGAAGCACCTGCAACTATTGAAGATTCCCGCCCTCCATCCTCATGGCCTGTAAATGGGACAATTGAAATATTTGATTTGAAGGTACCAATATAACTCCATATTTATATGTTCTGTATTTTTATTTTTTTTGAAGTCTTCATTTGAGAGGTGGAATAGTTTATTACATTGTTGCTTGACTTGATATTTACTTTTTAGTTGCATCTAATTCAAGCTGTTAACCATGTTACATTTATTACAATATCATAATAATGATTACTGCAATTGTTTCTTTTTAATGATACTGCACCTCCATTTTATTACCTAACCCTGTTTCTCCTTAAGGTCCGTTACAAAGAAAATCTTCCTTTGGTGCTTCATGGAGTGTCATGCACATTTCCTGGTGGGAAGAATATAGGAATAGTTGGACGCACTGGCAGTGGCAAATCTACTTTGATTCAAGCACTATTTCGATTGATTGAACCAGCAGGCGGAAGTATCCACATAGACAACATTAATATTTTTGAGATTGGTCTTCATGACCTACGAAGCCATCTCAGTATCATACCACAGGATCCAACCTTATTTGAAGGGACCATTCGAGGAAATCTTGATCCCCTTGAGGAGCACTCAGATAAAGCTATTTGGGAGGTTAGTATTTCGTATGTATATGCATGTTTGAAAGAAGAGGGTTTGCATCCTTATAACACTGTATTAGCCTAAGTAGTTATTGTTTTTAGTTGAAATGGAAGTATTGTTATTAAGGGAGGATTAAGAAAGAGGTCAAGATATCTAAACAGTAAAAACATACATAAACAAAACTGATATAAAAAGGGGAGAGAGAAAGGACATGAAGCCGATATAAAGAAAAGTCTGCAATACTTTTTACTAGGCAAGAGCTCATAACATGAAAATAGACCAACAATTCATTTTGAAAATTATAGCTATTTGAGTAGAAGGCTATGCACATCCACTCTGTAATTGTGGGTTTTAATTTTCCACAGGCGCTAGATAAGTCTCAACTTGGAGATATCATCCGTGAGAAAGGACAAAAACTCGATACACCAGGTAGGTAGCCATGAAGATTTTTGCAAAATACACATGTTCCTTCCCCGCCCCTTAAAAAGAAAAGTGTTTGGATTCACAAGTACTTATCTTAACACATTTTGAAATCTGCAGTTATAGAAAATGGAGACAATTGGAGTGTAGGACAGCGACAACTTGTTTCTCTTGGCCGAGCTCTACTGAAGCAGTCAAAAATACTTGTACTTGATGAAGCAACAGCATCCGTCGACACAGCCACTGATAATCTTATCCAGAAGATTATCCGAACAGAGTTCAAAGACTGCACCGTGCTTACCATTGCACATCGTATTCCTACTGTCATTGACAGCGATCAAGTGATGGTGCTCAGTGATGGTGTGTATTGTAACTGTCATATCTTATTCTTCTGTTTGTCTTTTTTGTCCATTGGATTCACATTATGGTTCAATAATTTATGCTTATGAAGATAACCCTACAATGCATTTGCAGGTCAAGTTACCGAGTTTGACACTCCGTTACGACTATTAGAGGACAAGACATCCATGTTTCTAAAGTTGGTGACTGAGTATTCCTCACGGTCGAGTGGTATACCAGAATTTTAGATCAGATCAATGTTTAGAAACATAGTTGGGGGCGGTGGCCAGAGCATGAAGACAATTCAGAAGTTGAAACAGCCAACGATGATGCCCCCTTGCATGCTACTGATGCATTTGACGCATGCATAGACCAAACTAGAAAAAGAAGCGAAAGAAAATCAAGAACTCTAGTGGGAGAGAACTAGTTTGATTTTTACCTTTTTAACACATTTGAGGAATTCGTGCATGGTTAGCATGCTTGGTAACTCAATAAGACATCTGTGATTACAGGAAAGCAAGTATAGGCATCTGAATTGGTTTCAATGATGTGCAATAAAGTAGTTTGTAGACTGAGGAACTAGAATTTTGCTTAGTTAGAAAAGTGTAGAGTTTAAGCTTTCTTGTGGATTCCATAACTTGTAGAGACCCCAAAGAAAAATTAGATTTGGTTATCTTTTATTCTCTGCAGTTATTTAATTTTCTATTTTTTATCAAGTGTAATTAACTGTTGTGGGCAATATCTTCGTTCTGTAGTGTAGAATCCCTTGCATTATAAATTTGTAATGCAACAAAATTTTCCTTATTTGGATTGTATTTGTGGTTGAGATGGATGGAATAGTGGTAAAGCTCATTGATCCACCCAAAAAATTGCATACTAATTGTTGGCCATACTCATAAGGATGTATGACAGGATCTAGTAAATTTGGCAGATTTAATGCAGACACACAGTGGTAGGGTCCAAGAAAAGGTAGGATTCATCTGGGGAATTGTAGGGCAATTAACACGTGAGAAAGTGTTACGTATGATATACCTAATTGATGCTTGAAAATCACCATAATTTTGAAGATCAACGTCTTCACCTTTAAGTAGAAGTTCGTTGTCCTCAATGTTAGTAAAACCAAGACAATGATCTGATAAAGTAACATAACTTGAGTTTTAAGTTTCAAACTTATTTGTTTTTCTTGTTTTTGTCGAATCAGTTTTGATTGAGTCATCTTCTTAATTGTAAGAAGCAGTAATATTATGAACTTCTGCTTTGAACGTAGTCGTTTGTTCAAGTTTCATACTATTTTCAAGTATTCATCACGCATAAACAATATGAAATACTTCTTCACCCTAGATGTGTCTTACCTTACTAACAATCCACTATGTTCAACTGGTAATTTTTTTGGTTTTTTTGTTTTGCTTTTCCTGTAATTAAAAAGTTCAAATCAATATGTCAAAGAAAGTCTTAGAAAACCATTATGCAATCAATTAAAAGTGTTTAATTGGTGGAGTATTTTTTTTTTTTACTGCAATTGGTGGAGTAACTAATGAGCTTGCTTTAGGGTACCTACGCATATACAGTGAGGTAAATCGCAGATGCATAAGATACATCGTTTGTTATATAAAATATAGGTTTTTTAGAGGTAAAATATAGGTTTTTTTTTAAATGATATTTATAGGTTTCATATTTTTGCTATAATTGTTTTAACAAACAACTTTTTAAAGAAAGCTTTACATGGGAAATTGGTTTAACAACTTAACTTAAAAAGCTTAAAACGAGAAGCTAGTTTCAATAATTTCTCAAAAATTATTTTTAAGATATATCTTTTTTTAAAAATGTGTAATTTTTTTTTAAGAAAGAAGAATATGAGATTTTTATTATGTTAAATCTTTGACAATTTTTTAAAAATAAGTAAGAATCACTTTTTTTAGTGAACAACAGGGTTTCAAAATCGATTTTTTTTTACTGCCCTACTTTTTGCGAAAAAACACAAAAATGCCTTACTTTTTCGGAAAATTGCAGAACTGTCCTACTTTTTCAGATTCTTCTGGTACCACTTTACTTGGAGTTGCGATGTACCCTCAAAAGTGACGAAAATTTTGTCCTTATTATACCCCTCTACTTGGAGTTACAGGGTACTTTATTTTTATTTTTTTTTCGAAATTTTTGTGCACCACTACATCTTGACTTGCGTGGTATTTTATGGCTTTCGTCCGTGAAACCATCGACCATAAAGAAGGATTACCAAAGGGAGAATACAAGATGGACCTACAAAATAAATGGTGTGATTGTGGACGATTCAGAGCGTTACACCAACCATGCTCACATGTCATTGCTGCATGTTCTAGCTTTTGTCACGACTACAAGACTTTTGTCGATAAAAAGTTCATGAATGAGTGTGTATATGTCGTATACAACATCCACTTCAACGTGGTTCACCACCAGACATATTGGCCTGATTATGAAGGACTAAAGGTGGTTCCCAACAAGTCCATGCGTAGGGCAAAGAAAGGTCGTCCACCAATTACTCGCATTAGGACCGAGATGAACGATGTGGAAACTGAGAGAAGATACAACATTTGTAGGATGTCTGGTCATTCCCGCAAAGATTGCATTAATATTAGACATCGGTAAAAATCTAGTCTTTATTTCATATTTATTGTATCGTATGTTTTTATTTTATAAATATTATGATTATTATTATAATTACTTTTTTATTAATGCCTAAATCAACATTATTAATATAAGTTGAAATGGTGTGATAAATTGAAAGATGAAAGGAAGTATTTATAGTAGATGAAATAATACATTTTTCATAATAATTATAGATTTTATGGTATTTTATTTGTTATATAATTTTAATTAGTTTTTTTAAATTAAGTTATTATTATTATCTTTTTATACTATGCATGCAAGAACGGAAAACTATGCATGAAAAAATTTGTTCTTATTATACTACTCTACTCCAAGTAGAGGGATATTTAATTTTTTTTTTTTAAAAACCATAAAATACTCCCTCCGTTCTGTAATACTTGACCTACTTGACCATTTCACACATATTAAAAAAAGTATAAAGATGAAAGAAAGAGAATGTTATTTTTACTAAATTGCCCTTATTATTATTTTTAAACATTCACTTTTAAGTAATGATCACTAAATTGCACTTTATTGTCATTGGTTTATATTTGCATGCTAGACATGCTTAAGTATGAGATACAATTATATTGGAGATCACAAAAAACATTTATAAGGGTAAACTTGTCAAATTTTGCTTAAAAATTTGAGAAGGTAAAGTATTGTGGGACTTTTGGAAGAAAAAAAAAAGTATCCCGCAACTCCAAGTAAATGGGTATAATAAGGACAAAATTTTCGTCACTTTTGAAAATACCCTGCAACTCCAAGTAGAGTGGTACCAAAGAGTCTGAAAAAGTAAGACAGTTATTCAAATTTTTGAAAAAGTAGAGCATTTTTGTATTTTTTGGCAAAAAGTAGGGCAGTAAAAAAAAATCTTAAAAAATCTCAAGAAAAACAATGAAACAGTAGCACCAGGGTTTCAAAAGTCAGCTTGAGTCATTCCATGCACATAAGGACAGTCATTTATTGTAATATGTATCCCTCTAACACATCAACAGGGAAAAAAAGGAGGAGAAGAAGCGATGTGACATGTATCTAGTCGTGTTTCATGAGTATCCATATCAAAGGGTACACAAACTGTCCCACACCACATTGTGTGTCTTTTGTTTGAATTGCCAAATTTCTACATTGTCCTCTAGGAATGAAATCTTACATTGCTTGTCTAAAATGCCGCCATTTGGAACAAGTGTTATTTGAACAATTTATAATTGATAACTTACGGGGACAATCATAATTTACAAAAAAAGAGTAGGTATTTATACAAAAAAGCAAAGCAATAGAGAGATAAAATAAAAAATAATATGAATATGAAAGAGAAAATTGTAACAAAAGTTATCATAAAATAGATGTTCAAATATCATTTCTCCTGAAACAATTAAGGACCATGTATATCTAATGTAGACTTGACTTTTCTATCAATAACTCACTCGAAAAATTGATATTTCAACTATTAATGCAAAATTAAACAATTAATATTACATGATTATGGACTCAATTGTTAAAGATTTTTTATAAAATTATTTTTGACGTTTGAGTTATGTTTGTGTGAAAATAGGTTAATAAAAATTGATGTATTTCACTTAAAATTTAAACCAAACATTAATTTTCTTTGACCTATTTTTATTTATAATTAAGGTCGGAGATAGTAGTAAGCTTTTTTCAAAAATGATTTTATTGCTAAAAATGAAATAATTATTTTGATTAGTTTTGAAGAAAATCATTTTTATCTCCGTGAGCTTAGCTCAGTTAGTAGGGATATTGCATATTATATGCAGGGACTAAAGTTCGAACCCCAAACACTCCACTTTTCCACAATTAAATTGTGTAAGCTTTAGCCATTAGACTACTTAACCAAAAAAAGAAGAAAATCATTTTTAACAGTAGAGAAAGAAAAACATAGTGTACGGTGTTTGTGCTCTTTTACATGATTTATTGCTAAAAATGAAATAATTTGTAAGCCATGATTTTATTGCTAAAAATGAAATAATTATTTTGATTAGTATTAGTTTTGAAGAAAATCATTTTTAACAGTAGAGAAAGAAAAACATAGTTTACGGTGTTTGTGCTTTTTAAACCATACGGATGAAAATATATGGAGTAAATTACACTCCCCTCCCCTCAAAGATGCTTGAAATACACTCCCCTCCCCTCTTACGTTAAAATATACAATTTCCTCCCTTGAAAAATAAAATTTACACTCCCCTCCCTTATAAGATGCTTGAATTACAACCCCCTCCCTTGATAATTAAATATACATTACACTTTAATCTATTTTAACATAAATAAATATTTTTATGATATATATTAATTTTAAACCACCCTTTAAGAAAAATTAATTCATTTCTTTATAATTTAAATGTTAATGATAATTAAATTTAAATATTTTGCTATTGATTTTATAATTTAGAGTTTAAAATTAACTTTTAAATAACCATGGTTTATTGTCGTTAGTAATTTTTCACATATTTTAATTTTATTTTGGCTTGTTTCATATTTTATAATAGGGTTTAAAACTACATGTTAATGAAATTGTGAATAAAAAATAGCAAAAAAATATGTATTCAATTTTTTATTATGTTAAAATAGACCTGCGCAATACTGTTAATTTCGAAGTGTATTAGATTATTATTTTTTTGCTAGATTATTAAAAATAAAAAAATATATATTGAGGGAGTGAAGTGTAGATTTTAACATAAGAGGGGAGGGGAATGTAATTCAAGCTTTTCTTAGGGGAGGGAAATGTATTTTTCTCTAATATGTTTTGAATAAGAGGGGAGGGGAATGTATATTTTAACATAAGAGGGGAGGGGAGTGTAATTCAAGCATCTTTGAGGGGAGGGGAGTGTAATTTACTCAAATATATTTTATCGATAGTTTTGAACTTGAATATTTTTTTTCAACCATAGTGTTTGTTTTTCTTAAATATCTCAAAAGAATAATCTTCAAATTATTTATATCAAAATCACTTTTATTTAAATATATAATAACATAAATTTTCTCTTAAGTACCTCTGTCAACATTTTTTTGGGTTTTGAGGTATATATCATGGTGAGCCACCAGAATTCAACTAAAAAAAAAATCCGTAAAAAACAAGGCAAATTAACAAGTGATTTATCATCCAAATTAACATGGAAACTTTCAAGTGACTCTCACACTAAAATAGTCAAATTGAACCAAAAGACCAATCATAAAGTTCTGGATCAGGATTTATGTCAGACATCACTTGTGTATCATTGGAGTACCAATATTATATAACATTAGCTAATAAAAATGTGCCACGTAGCACATCACATGCATATTTTTTTCTCTTTTCTCTTTAAACCTTTCTACATGACACACCTTCATTAGTCAATGTTATATAAGATTGATATCTCAATGGTACACAAGTGGTGTCCGACTTATGTCTAACTACTATTTAACTAGCAATAAGAATTTTTATCATAAATTCTTTTATTATTTGAAAAATTATTGTAGAATTCTTTTATTTAACTCCAATTAATTACTATCCAAATTGGTTCTGGCTGAATTAGAAAATAGCCCAATTAATTTTTAATAACATGGGCCGATTCAACTTTCCGCTTGAGTGTATTTCAAGTAATCTTAGGAGAACATCGAGTTTTCTTCATCATGAGGCAACCTCTGTATCAAATCTAACTCATTGAAAAAGGTGAAATTAAAAGCCCTTCCACACTTGAATAAGTTCTCAATGCACATCCATTGTGGCACACTTCAGTGATTACTATGTTACCATGGACTCTAAATTCAAGGATGGCTCGTTTGAATACATCAACATGGATGGGAAGAATGTGGGTGCGACAATGCGGTTGCACCATAGAAGCAGCACCAAAGGTGAGTCAAAAGATTGTTGTTGCATCAACATTTATGTAAACAACAATGTTCAAGGTGTCACAAATTCTGTGTTGCATGATAGTGAGGTTAGGATGAGAGACCCAGGTGTTAATCTATATTTTGAAGATTTGAAGTTTGATAGAGGAACTCCCTCTTACCACAAAAGATTTTGTTGGGGAGACAAACTTGGTTTTAGTCTTTGCATATTAATTTTATTATTGGCTCTTATGTTTCTTTTGGTGCTTCTTTTCTCAACTAGAATCATCATTTTTATCCTGTGAAATCCAGTTACAACATTGTATGATTTTTATTATCTAATTATTATACTTTTTGTGTGAGTGGGGGAAGGATATGAAAATAATTTGATCTAGATTAGATGCTCCAATTATCAAGAGCAGATGTTTAAGATTCTAACTTTTCAGTTGGTCGAAATCACGACGTGAATCATCTATAATTTTATTTTATTTTCAAAAAATTTAACGATAAAAAAAAAAGGTAGGAAATAGTTGGATTTGAATTTGTGTCTCACAATATCAAACATTTCTATAGTTTTTTACTATATGAATTAATTATACTCGTGGTACAACATAAATCATCTATCTCTATCCGGCGGTTTAAAAGGACACGTAATAAATTTCAAGACATAAATTTGTGTCCAAACAATATTTCTAATTGTGTTTATATATATGACTTCAAATTAGGATTGCATTGCTACTTTCTTTTCTTCGATTTATATTGTGAAGGGACTATAAGAATGTTGAAATTAATGATGATGATTATCACCACATTTTGATAATGTGAATGTGAAAGAGGAAGACAATGAATTTCCCATGCTATGATGCTCATCACTGATATTGCATAGAGGTTCATTAAGGAAACCCCCAACATCTATAAAATATGTTGCTTTCATCTCCTTTATAACCTCTCACCATCACTACTTTGCCAATTTTCCCTTCACGTATCTATACCATTAGTTTTCTGCTTCAAAAATGAACATGTTAATACTTATGATAAAAAAATAATCAAAATACAAGTAGAAAAAGAAAAGAGAAGACAGAGTCCACACTCCATCTTCATGTGGCTCCTCATTGTTGTAAATTTTGAATATATTTCTAAAGTTTCAAATATTTTGTGCCCTATATTTTTACCTGAAAAATATAGAAAAATATTTTATTAGAAAATTATTATCATATTATTATTAATACAATTGTTTGATTTGGTTTTGTAACTTATTATTAATTCCATATTTTGTAACTGTCATTCCATTGATACCTCTTGAACATGACTATTATTAAGGATTATTTCTTGGTTTACTAAAGGACCATATTTGGTTGATGAGAGACGTACAGAAGCAAAGATGCTACACCTTTTCATTTTGCTTTTCCCCAATGTTCAAACCAAAATCCAATTTTGTACACTATTAAATCACAAATAATATATTACTCTCCTTCCGATACCATGGAGTTCTTGGGTAACATCATTCCCGTGTTTAACAGATTCGAGTTGTTCTGTCTCCTCTGATATGATTCATATCAGGGAAGAACCTATTGTATCCTAGGAGGATATGCGCTTATGAGGCGGATAAATCCTTAAGGACAATGACCTTGAACGCCTCAGGTTATATATATATATATATATATGGGGATGTATCAAATAAGAAGTGATTTTAAAATGAGAAGTAAGAAGGTTAAATAGCAGCCGTTAGATTAAAATACACAGTTTAGATTAAAAGTTGGTTTTAGTGGAAATCATTGGGTGGTTACATACAATTTAGGTTTTAGTGGAAATCATGGGGTGGTTGTTTATATATATATATATATATATATATATATGTGTGTGTGTGTGTGTGTGTGTGTGTGTGTGTGTGTTTACTAAGTTTCCTCTGATTTGATTCGTGAAGATTTTGATGGAGTTTTGTCGACAACCAAATACGATAAGTTTCTTGCTCTCTATTTTACTTTTTACTTTGTTATTATATTTTTCTTATTTGCGACAATTTTATGCCTAATTTTACAACACTCTTTTTGTACTATTTTGAACATCATTCTAATTTACTTTTGTATTTGCTATTTTTTTCCTTGTCAAAAAAAAAACTTCCCATTTTTGTGCACACGAACAACATCTCTGTATTTTCTAACAAACCTTAAAAGTTTGGACCATCTTCACGGTACTCCTGCACATAATAGTAGTAGAAGAGTACATTTTTTCTTTATTGTTTTGCCAGCTTCCTCATATCTTAACCCTACTTTGTGACTTGTGGGTATAAATATGAATGGGTTAGCAAATAAGAATAAAGGGGTTGGAAACTGGATACGATCGAAAATCACAAAGAAAATGTATAGAGAAAATAAACTTAATGGGAACTCTTATCTCTTCAAATAATACTACACTACCATATTCATTCACATTTGCCACCTTTCCTTGAATTAAACCCCCACCATTTTTATTTATTTTTGCCACTACCAGTAGCCACCATCTTCCTTCCATCGGAGATATCTATCCCCATCACGACATATCAGTCGCGCCAACGTGGACCAACACCGTTGGAGCTGTCGCGAACCATGTGTGCCATCTCCCTCTTCCATTGAGGTACAAAAGGGCCATATCCCTTTTCTTCTCTACCGCTTAGGGCTATCAATTTCTCATTATTAAAGAATAGGAAAAATTACGCGTGTGTCTCTTAATTTAAATTTAAATAATGATTTGCTCATTTATCTTTTCATTGCGTTTTTGTCCTTTTGTGCATTTGTATATGAATTTTCTAGATTCAAATACATGGCTTTATTTTTTTGTGACATCCCAATCTGTAAATATATATGATTTTCATTTATGTTTGTATATGAATATTAGATTTAAAGCTTAAAAAGTTATATACAAATGGACAAAAAGAATAAATTGCAATGAGAAAAGATAAATAACCAATTTGTTATCTAAAATTATTTTAAAAAAATTACAAGTGTAATGTTGCCTAAAGAATAATAGTTATTTTTATTTAGGGTTGTGTGTATTTTAACTAGAATGTACAAAGAGTGGGTTGTGTGTATTTCCATTTAGGATTTTAGATGGATCAAAATTAAGTGATCATAACTAAACTTAAAAATCGAAATAAGAATGAATTGAATCTAAAAAATGAATCTGTGGAAAAGCAATCGAACTTGATATCGAAGTGATTCTCTAGCTCGAATCGTGGGAATTTAAAGTATGTTTTTTGATGTTTCGTTTATACTTTCTCATTAGAATCTTGTATTAAATTGAAAAGTCCTTAAATCGCTCAATTCCGAACAATGTTGGGCTATTGTTGAAATTTGTGAAAAATGTGCATTTTTTTAGATAGATTAAATGATAATAGTCATTGGAAACTCACAAACAAATGGAGGAGTTTGGGTTCGAGTCCCGATCACAACGCCCGACCTAATAATTTCGATCATTTTGTTAGTTGAGCTAAGACTACGTGTTTAGAATTTACCACACATACTGTACTTTAGTTTAAACTACTAAGTGTATGTTTGGTTCCACTCTTTGAGAAGACAAAATTGATTATAGACATATAAAATTGAATGTTTGGTTCCTCTATTATTTTTAAACATTGTTTGGTTTCTCTATAATAAAATTGATTTTGATTATAAATTTAATTCAAGTTTAAGCCGATAGTTGTAACTTTTGACTATATGATTGACTTTTATACTCAAATATTTTGTTCAAGTTACTTCTACACGAATGTATCAAACATAAATTATTTTATTTTCAACTTGATTTACTCAAAATTATTTGTTCTCATGGTAGAACCAAATATACACTGCAAAGTAACCAAATTTATTTTTTCCATGAATATATCTTATTTATTCTCTCAAAAAAAAAAGAATATATCTTATTTATTGAATTTCACTTATTAATCACTTCACTAACTATAAAGAAGTATTGATGGTTTGAATGTAACAAACTACGTGTATTACCGTAAACCGACACGTTGTAATCAGCAACATGTGTAACATCACCGACATGCTATTGCGACCAGCACAGGTTGCTAACATGCGCGTCATCAATCACTACTAACTACACTGCTCCATTTCCTTCTACACCTCCCAAATCAATCCCTCCGGCGACTGTAATGTGAAATGAGACGTCGCCCCGTGGCGGCCATTTTCTCCGATCAAATGGAGAAACCAACTACCAAATCCCACAATTCCCGTATCTTCTTTCTCTCTTCTCTCTCCGCTTTCTTCTGGCTTTTACTCCTCTACTTCCATTTCATCATCCTCCCTCACCAACAACCCTCCACCACCGTCAACATCCAACAACCACCACCACGGAAGCATTTCGGCTTCAAAAAAACTGATCCATGTGTAGGTAGATACATCTACGTCCACAATCTTCCCTCAAGGTTCAACCAAGACATGTTAAGGGAATGCAAAACCCTAAGTCTCTGGACCAATATGTGTAAGTTTACTACCAATGCAGGTCTTGGTCCGCCACTCGAAAACATCGACGGAGTTTTCTCTGATACTGGTTGGTATGCTACTAATCAATTTGCTGTTGATGTTATTTTCGCGAACAGAATGAAACAATATGAATGTTTGACAAATGATTCTTCAATTGCTGCTGCTGTTTTTGTACCGTTTTATGCTGGATTTGACATTGCACGTTATCTTTGGGGGTATAATATTTCAATGAGAGATGCTGCTTCTGTTGAGCTTGTTGATTGGTTGATGAAGAGACCCGAATGGGGTGTTATGAATGGGAGAGATCATTTTCTTGTTGCTGGTAGGATTACTTGGGATTTTAGGAGATTGAGTGAAGATGAAAAGGATTGGGGTAATAAGCTTTTGTTTTTACCTGCTGCTAAGAATATGTCTATGCTTGTGGTTGAATCTAGTCCTTGGAATGCTAATGATTTCGGGATTCCTTATCCGACGTATTTCCATCCTGCGAAAGATGAGGATGTGTTTGTTTGGCAGGAGAGGATGAGAAGATTGGAGAGGAAATGGCTCTTTTCTTTCGCGGGTGCCCCTCGTCCTGGTAATGCGAAATCGATTAGGGGTCAGATAATTGAGCAATGTAGGAGTTCTAAAGTTGGTAAGCTTTTGGAGTGTGATTTTGGGGAAAGTAAATGTCATTCTCCTAGTAGCATAATGCAGATGTTTCAGGGGTCCGTTTTTTGTCTTCAACCTCAGGGTGATTCTTATACAAGAAGATCTGCTTTTGATTCGATGTTGGCTGGTTGTATACCCGTGTTTTTCCATCCGGGTTCGGCGTATACGCAATATACGTGGCATCTGCCTAAGGATTATACAAAGTATTCTGTGTTCATTCCGGAGGATGATATTCGAAAGAGGAATGTTAGTATAGAGGAGAAGCTTAGTCAGATACCTGAGGAACAAGTGAGGATCATGAGAGAGGAGGTGATTAATCTCATTCCTAGATTAGTTTATGCTGATCCTCGCTCTAAGTTAGAGACTTTGAAAGATGCTTTTGATGTTTCTGTACAAGCTGTGATTGATAAGGTTACCAATTTGAGAAAGGATATTATTGAAGGGCGCACGGACGAAAACTTCATTGAGGAGAATAGTTGGAAATATGCATTGTTGGACGAGGGACAGCATGAAGTAGGACCTCATGAATGGGATCCTTTCTTTTCTAAACCCAAGGATGGAAATGGAGAATCCAGTGATTCCTCTGCTGAAGTTGCGAAAAATTCTTGGAAAAATGAGCAAAGAACTCAATCCTGATTTGTCATGGGGAGGTAAAAGATTGCACTCTGCTGGCTGCAGGTTTCTGATACGTTGTTTAGAGCAAGATTCTGTTGATTTCCCTGAATTAGGGAACGAGATTTGCAGCTACAAAATAATTGATGGGGACAAGCTATAACAACTTACTACAGAAATCGAAAACCCGCAGCTTGGAGAGATATTCACTGCTTGCTACAACAGTTTTTTTATATACATTCTTTCTTGTTTCTGCATTTTGTATTTTCCATAGTGGTTTCAACATGTATTTTCCAAGGTCGAATTATTTCCCTCCATAGAGTATATTTGTTCACTTGATTTTTATAGGAAATGTAAACAAATTTATGGTTAACTGGTCAGTTGAAGTGCAATGGTCTATACTATAATAGTATATCATTTCGCAGCTGCATCAAACTGCATATGTATGCTTTGATACTTGATGATACTAGTAACTTCTTTGCAAAAGATTATTTTGACGTGTTCTGGAATGACTTTGGATGGAATCATGGAATATCATACATTTGTATCTGCTAATATGGCTATGCTGAATATTTGGCAATGTTAAGTACTCTGTTTGTCCTGTCTTGATTATTTCAGAAAACCTTTCCTGCATTACTGTCTTCTTCCTTCTTTTTTGTTGTCATCTTTTTGTCTTGTACAAAGTTGTTAATACAGGCAATACCAGAAATGGTAGTGAATCTGTCTAGAAAGTGATTTTGGAAAAGTTACGCAAATAGAGTGTACTAGTACTACAAACAAAACCTGAATTTATTATGCATATTTATTTACTGTGTTTAAAGACTACTCCCTCCGGTCACTATTATAAGCAAAATTTGACTTTTTAGATACATTAAATAGTCTTTATTATAGACTTGCTACATTAATTATTCAATGTATCTAAAAAGTGAAATTTTGCTTATAATAGTGACCGGAGGGAGTATAGTGTAATGCGATTGAGGAGGAGGAAAAGGCACCCAAGAAGAGTGTACTACAAACAAGTTCAAAATTGATTATGCATATGTATTACTGTTAGTGTAAATGTAATGCGATTGAGGAGGGCCTTTGTTTAATGAAATGATTAACTGTGAATCTGAATACCAAATAAGGAATGAGGTTGGGTAATCTAGTCTAGAGATATATAGTGATCCGAAGTGGAACTCAGGAGGTGGCCGGAAGTGTTGGAGTGTGGCGGAGGGAGACGATGTAAAGTCTCCGATGGAGTTGGTGTACTTGTAAGCACTCTTAAAGAGTTTGGGATGAGTGAGAGGTATGAATAACTATCTTAATATAATCATGTGAATTGATGTAAATATATAATGCTTAGTTCACTCTTTAATTTCTTTGCGCAAGGAAATTCAAATTCTAAATATGTTCCTTTCTATTTCATTAGGAGTAATGAATAACTAGAGATGAAACCAAAATGTGAAGCTTAAAACACTTCAAAAAATTTTTTTGACTGTAATTCATTTTTTGTTCTGAATAATTTCCTATATGAAGTTTACAAATTGGAGGTTGGAGACAGCCCCAACACATTGGCAACTTAATAATCAAATGCAATGTTTCATGTCACCAATGAAAAATGAAAAGCCAGAAAAGGAGTTTCTTGTACCTAGCACGTATGGAAACTTTGTCTTGGTCTTACATGAAGTCGTTTTCTTGGCCAGTTATGTATTACAGTTAGACATAAGAAATCAAAGGAATTAATTTGACATGAAATACTACTAGCATAAATGTATGTTACTTTACTACCCTCTTCCTAGATTAATAGATTGAGTACACATGTATCAATCATCAATAAACGAACAGTGGAGTGAAAGAAACATGACTAGGAGTGGTTTATTAGTTGGGCCTCTGGCAGACTTGTATCAGGGTCTTGGCTAATAACATCGGACGCACTCATGTATTCCTTGTGTGAAGCTGATCCCAATGTCTCTTCTTAGTCAGTACTGCATTAATGTCTTACTATGTCTCTTTATTATTTAACTATGTGGTGTGTTACTTTTACGCATAAAAATTGGACCCATATTCGACACCGTATAAAATACAACTTAAATGTGTATAATGCTGAAATTTGGAACGGAGGAGAGAAAATAAATAAATTTAAAAGTTGGTAACATATACATACGTTGTGTTGTGTTGATGTCAGATTTTTTGTCCGAGAAACCTTTATATTTACTATATATGTGAAACCTTTACTGTTTATTATATACAGGTCATTATCATGAAAATATAAAATAAAATAAAAAAAAACATTACTATATTTTAAGACTATGTTAATCCAAATTCCTGTTTCAAGCTTCTTCCTAGTCAGATCAAATATGTTACATGTACTGGACGCACCACCAGCACGAGGTAGAGGAGAGGGAGCCATTGCATAGCAAACTAAGGAGCGTACATGTTTAATAAATGAATGCAGTAGTATCCAACATGCGTTGAATGTATGATTGAACATTCATTCTATTGGCTCCAATATTATTTCGTTATATTTTTTTTATAAAAAATTACACTTCCTTTTTATGATGATGAAGAAAAGAGGAGTTGGAATTTTTTTTATAGAATATTGTGAATGTTTCTCTAATAATACTTGCATTTATTTCTTCCAAACAAATATAAAGTTAAAATGTAAAAAGGCAACTCTAAGAACTTAAATTTAGTTCTGTTGAAACAAAAAGAGCATAATTTGAGTAACATAGTGAGAGTTAGAAACCAATATTTGAGTGAATTTGAAAATAACGGTTACTTAGTCATCTATTAAAACTAAGCAAAACATCTCGTGACACATACAGTGTTCTCCTCAATTCCCACTGAGTTTCAGTTTCTGTTTTCTCTTTCTCTCTCTCTCTCTCTCTCTCTCTCTCTCAACAAAGGATACTCGTGATGAAGAGCTCTTATATTTCACGAGCTTCATATTCCTCAGACATCAAGAAACGCTTCTCTTGTTCACATTTGAATTCTTCCTCAACACCTTCAAATACCCCTCCAATTCCACCACAAAATCATGCAACCTACAACACATTCTTCTACTACAACAAAAACCAATGGAATCCAAATTTCAACTCTTTTTCCTCACCCTTCTCCTACTCATTCTCACCATCCATGCACAAACTCTTGGAACTTACATTGTTCAATTACACCCTCATGGCACAACCAAGTCTTTGTTCACCTCCAATCTCGAATGGCACCTTTCATTTATACAACAAACCATTTCCTCTGATGAAGACCCTTCTTCTCGCCTCCTCTACTCTTACCGTTCTGCCATGGACGGTTTCGCAGCTCAGTTAACTGAGTCTGAGCTCGAGTACCTACAAAAAAATCCTGATGTTATCTCAATTAAGCCTGATAGGCTGCTCCAAATTCAAACCACGTATTCTTACAAGTTCTTAGGACTCAATCCTGCAAAACAAAGTGGTTGGTATCAATCAGGTTTTGGCCGTGGAACGATAATCGGGGTGCTTGATACCGGTGTTTGGCCAGAGAGTCCTAGCTTCAATGATCATGATATGCCTCCAGTTCCCAAAAAATGGAAGGGTATATGTCAAACAGGGCAAGCCTTTAACTCTTCCAATTGTAACAGAAAACTCATTGGTGCAAGGTACTTCACCAAAGGCCATTTGGCAATATCACCTTCAAGAATTCCAGAATATCTCTCTCCAAGAGACTCCTCTGGACATGGAACACACACTTCATCCACTGCTGGTGGAGTTCCGGTTCCATTGGCGAGTGTATTTGGTTATGCAAAAGGTGTGGCAAGAGGTATGGCTCCCGGTGCTCACATTGCAGTGTACAAAGTGTGCTGGTTCAATGGCTGTTATAACTCTGATATCATGGCTGCAATGGATGTGGCAATCAGAGACGGTGTGGACGTTCTATCCTTGTCTCTAGGCGGTTTCCCCGTGCCACTATATGATGATAGTATTGCCATTGGAAGCTTTCGAGCAATGGAGAAAGGGATTTCAGTTATATGTGCAGCAGGAAACAATGGCCCAATGGCGATGTCTGTTGCTAATGATGCTCCTTGGATTGCAACTATTGGTGCAAGCACACTTGACAGAAAATTCCCGGCTATAGTTCGCATGGGTAATGGAAAAGTTCTCTATGGAGAATCCATGTATCCGGTGAACAGAATAGCAAGCAATAGCAAAGAACTTGAGCTGGTTTACCTCTCTGGTGGGGATAGTGAGAGTCAATTTTGCCTCAAAGGGTCTCTTCCAAAGGACAAAGTTAAAGGAAAAATGGTGGTATGTGATCGAGGTGTCAACGGAAGATCAGAAAAGGGTCAAGCTGTGAAGGAAGCAGGCGGTGTTGCTATGATCTTGGCAAACACAGAGCTAAACTTGGAAGAAGATTCGGTTGATGTTCATCTCTTACCTGCAACATTGGTAGGATTTGATGAATCAGTCACCTTGAAAACTTACATAAACTCCACAACAAGACCACTTGCTAGGATTGAATTTGGAGGAACTGTAATTGGGAAGTCTAGAGCACCAGCAGTAGCAGTATTCTCAGCTAGAGGACCAAGTTTCACAAACCCTTCAATCCTTAAACCAGATGTTATAGCTCCAGGAGTCAACATCATTGCTGCATGGCCTCAGAACCTTGGTCCAACTGGCCTACCAGACGACACTAGAAGAGTAAACTTCTCTGTCATGTCAGGTACCTCAATGTCATGTCCTCATGTTAGCGGAATCGCAGCTCTTATTCGTTCCGCTCATAAAAAATGGAGCCCTGCAGCCATCAAATCAGCAATCATGACAACAGCAGATGTAACCGACCACACAGGAAGACCAATACTCGATGGAGACAAACCAGCTACCGCTTTTGCCACCGGAGCTGGAAATGTGAATCCACAAAGAGCGTTGAATCCCGGACTGATATATGATATCAAACCAGACGATTATGTCAACCACCTTTGCAGCATTGGTTATACGAAATCAGAAATATTCAGTATCACACACAAAAACATTAGCTGCCATACAATCATGCGGATGAATAGAGGATTCAGCCTTAACTATCCCTCAATCTCAGTGATCTTTAAAGACGGAATAAGGCGAAAGATGTTCAGCAGGAGGGTAACAAATGTGGGAAATCCTAACTCCATTTACTCAGTGGAGGTTATGGCACCTCAAGGAGTAAAAGTGATAGTGAAACCGAAAAAACTTATATTTAAAAAAGTGAACCAAAGCTTGAGTTACAGGGTTTATTTCATATCAAGAAAAAGGGTCAAAAAAGGTTCTGATACAATGAACTTTGCAGAAGGACATTTGACATGGATAAACTCACAAAATGGTTCTTACAGAGTTAGAAGCCCAATAGCAGTGAGTTGGAATTCTAAGTAGTATAGTAAACTACAACCATTATTACTAAGTTTGTCTTAGAGAGCTTAATTATATTATCATTGTTGCATTAATTTCATTGCTTTATTTATGTCTAGCAGCAAAGTTTATGCTAAACTTTGCTTTAGGAATTTTAGTAGACAAATCTTAAAAATAAATCCATTTATAAAGGTTAAATGATCGGTCCTGCCAATTTTTAATGAAATAATTCTCTTCTTTACTTGTTTTAATCATCAGAATTGTTTTTCCTGCACAAATTTTCAAATCTCATGAATTTGCTTTGCATTCAACCAATTATTTCTATAATCATGCAAGAAATATAAGTAGTTTTGTTTCCAATAAGGTATAAATACATTATATTCAACAATGACAGAAAGTAAATATACATCTAAACCCTAAAATTTATTCAATCTGCAACAAAAAAAAAACACCTAAAATTTGGGGTTGTTTTTAATCTTAATAATGATACCTTTAGCTTCAATCTGCGCAAACAAAAACCATAAAATTATGAACAGAAATTTAAACCAATTGAGATAATAAGAGGGGAAAATGGAGATGAATAGGGTTCTTCGAAAGGGAAAACGCAGGTGAAGGGAAAAACGGAACAAAAATGGCAAAAAAATTTGGACCATTTCTCGATTTGTGCGTGTCATCCTTGCGCAGGGGCCATGCTAATCTTCTCTGTATCGTTCCAATTTTATCGGATGTCCCCGAAGGGACGTTAGTTGAAGCGTGAAAGCGTAATATAAACACTCCATGTTTCTTTCAAGTAAGCGATGTGGGACTATTTTCGCAACTAAAACAACGCACTCACCAACACGAAATGAACCCTCTTCCCTCCTTCATTCTCACTTTAAGTAATACAAAAGTTTTGATAGTGCCCTTTAAAGAATTAGATACCTCACCTCTCTTTGTACATTATTAGGAATCTTTCATCAAAGTTGAAACCTATGAAATCTACGTATAGAGAGCATTGCAACTTGTGTTTAGACTAGTTCTGAAAGGAGTTTAATGAGCCCAAAGTAATCTATCTATACTCTAAGAGATGTACTGTGAAGTAATTACAAAACCATATCTAGTATTAACCCAACCATATAGTGAGCTATATACACTGGGAAGTTAGAACTATAGCGGATCCAAGACCCTATGAGTCAGGGGATGCAAATATTTTACTTCAATTATATTTGTAAAAATAAATATGAAAATTATATTTTACTTCAATTATAAATAATTTTTTGTAAAAAAATATAGATAAACATCTCACAAAATATAGTTTATGTGACCTTGAAAATTGAAAGTGTCATTTATTTTGGGATTTTTTTTTAACAAAGAAGTTAATTAAGTAAAAAAATTGTGATTATTTTGTAATATATATAGTTTATATGTGTTAGTTATGTATACAACCACAAACCTTTTGTAAAAAAAAAAAAAAAACTAACCTATTGACAAATCCTTCAAAGATTAAATTCATAATATAGATTCAATCAGTTTGGTCCTATTTTTGTATGCGTTTGTGGGAAAATCATGTAGTAGAGTAAGTGCCTAAAAAAAGTAAGAAAGTTGGAAAGAAATATAAAAGGTTTGGAGATGCTTTAAGTTAATTAATTGTAATAAATTTGTCCTTTAAGTTTTTTTTTATCAATTAGGTCCTTTAAGTTATTTAACCGTAGTAATTTGCGGATTTCAGATATTAAAAATGTAAGTTAGTCAGGGCCTAAAAGTTACAATTAAATAACTTAAAAGACCTAAATATTACGAAAAATACTTAAATGATTAACTTGTCACAATTAAACAATTTAAAGGACGTAAATGATAGTTAAAAGACATCCAATTACAAGGGAAAACCATGAGTGAGTGGTGCAAAATTGTTGGTCAAAGCATATGTAAAAAGTATAATGATTTGACATTGATCAGCCTTGCTATTGCATAAAAAAACAGAAAGCACAAAAATTCAATTGCCCATTGTGTCTTGCATCAAGAGAGCGGTGCAAAATCATTTTTTCACGGTATGCAAAACATTAGTTAAATAGGATGGCAGGTATAATTATGAAAAGTTGAGGGTGTGCAAGTGCATACCCTGGTGCAAGGGTAGCTCCGCCCCTGACTATATGGTTAGTCCAACTATATATAGTTTAAATCACATAAAATTTCATACTTGTTGTTCAATGCTTATTAGAAAAACGTTTTTAACTAATTGAAGGATAATGTTAGAAGTGCAACTATTAAAAACATCCGTGAGTATAACTCGATTGACATGGACAATACATTGTAACATCAAGTGATCCGAGTTCGAACTTTAGATTCTCCACTTAGAGAATAAATCTCATCGTCTGAAAACTCATTTATATGTATAAAAATAAACTTCCAAGATAACACTTTTTCGACAAAAATCATTAATATGAACCAATGGTTAATCGTACATAAAGTTCTGCAACACATCCAGAATCGAAAATAATAATAAATTCAACATATCTCATATTATTTATCATTTATTTAAACTTTGTCACACGAATTCTTAAAAGACTTGTACAAAAAAGGAGATGAAGCTCAGTTATGACATTTTAAAACATCATGCTTCAAGATAGAGCACAAACTAACCAAAGTAGTAATATACAAGATAAACTGAAATCATGCCAATCGAAATTGACACTAATAAATTGAAGTCAAACGATTCATGTCAAATTACTATGAGTACAATTAAGATAAAACTGTGAAACTAAATTAAATTAATTGTGCAAGATATAGAAGAAAAAAATAAGAAAATGAGTGTGACATGACATTAAATAAAAAGAAGTGGGAAAAAAAAAAATTCTTATTTGTTTAGCCTGACGGGTCAACCCACCCCAACATATAACTGTCCCATTTTTTTTTGTGTGTTTAGACAAGAGTGGATCAAATAATAGTGATCGGAAAAAATCTCAACTATCCTAGCTAAAAAAAAGACGGGTTAGTCGGTCCTCAAATTTGTGTAAGGGCTCATCAATCCAACAATTAGCTCCTCCATTAATGGCTTATTTTGATGTCCGTTAAGGTTCCTAAACTATGAAAATACATCAATATAGTTCCTAAAACATCATAAAAAACAATTATTAGTCCTCAACGTTCACAAACTTTTTCTTAAACTTCTTAACTCAACTAATCTCATCCTTTTTTAGCTTCTTCGTTCTCAAATTTGTGTTTGAAAATCAATATAATTTTATACCATTTGTCTTATACTTTTTTTTTTCTAGCACCAGATGTTGTAGATATTATACATAGAGTCTAAATGATCATACATAGTAATATGAATGTTGTGTTTATGATGATTGATTTAAGAACATGCTAAGTTTTAATCATTGATGGTCATAAAGAGAAATATTATGTCTCGTAAGTTTATAAATGTTGTGTTTACGAGAATTAATTCAAAAACAAACCAAGTTTCAATCATTGCTGGTAGATCATTCAATAAAACTAGTCCGAGCTCAACACTAGGGGGACATTATGAATCAAGTGTGTAGAGATTGTAGGACAACGATGGAGGAGTTAGAGAGTTGCCCATAGTCATTGTTTTAATGGTTAAAATGTTCTTTGAAGAACAAGAAATGCACGTTCCAACCAGGGAAGGAAGTTCTACACATACCTTATAAGAATGAACCTTCAATGTAGTTTTGTTTTTTATAGATGAATATAAAAGTTGCATGGAAAATATGAGAAATATGGACTGCTCGTATTAATTTTACTTTTAAAGGGACTAAATTGAAGGATTTAGAAATAAAATGGACTAATTAATTGTTTTATAGTATACTTTAGGACTATATTGCCTATAAAAAATACTTTCGGGACCATATTAATATAATTTTGTGGTTTAAGGACTATTAACGAAAGGTCTCAAGAAATATTGAAGTCTAAAGCAAATTTTAAAAATTAGACTTTTTTAAAATTAATTTTTTTAAAAAATTAATTTTATGTAAAAATTTTATTTTTTAGCCTTTTAATATTTATTATTTTATTGAACGAAACAAACTTAACTGATGTTGTTTCAAAAAAAAAAAAAACTTAACTGATGTCATTAATCAATAATTGTTCAATACGGCATTTAACTTAAACACCCTTTCTAATATGTAAAATTGTTTGTTAAATTATTATAATTAATTTGATTTAACATTTCCTTTTTAGTATATAATAAAACCAATTCATTTAATGTTTATTCAAATATTGTCGATCTTCACAAAATTAATACTTTTGTGGAACCTGTAAATATTTTAAATTTGTTTTTTGTTATTATCTCATTATTAGTAATAATATATATACTAGTTAGAAGAATGTATAAATTTAGGGTCTAAAGCGTTTTATTGGTCTAATAGTTGAGACAGACGTGATTAATGGATTTAGAGGAATAAGTTAGTGGATGAACTAAATAATGATGTTTCTTTTTAGGTCCTCCAATATTTCTAAGAACTCATATATACACATATAGTATTAGATGTACGCTTTTTTGGCAAACACACAACTGGTAGATAATTACCAGATATATATTTAAGGGCTTAGAGATATTGAGGGATAAAAGAAACGTTGACAAAATAATTGGATGAGAGAATAGAGGTCTTTTAGAAATTTTAGTAGTTTAGGGAACATTTTAAAAAGATTTTTGTCTATTTATTTATTCAATAATTTTCCAAACCAACGAGAGAGCAAGCCACATCATATACACGTGCTACATGTGCAATGAGGAGCACAATGATCCCAACATGGCATCTGTAATATGGGTTTTTCTTTTTCTTTTCCTTGGCACAAAGGGAATTTGGACACAAGCAAGCAAAGAGATGTAATACAAGTACATAACATTATTATTGTTTTTAACCAAAGATGTAATGTAATGTAAAATAGAACAACACAACCATATATTAAGACTAATTCAATATTAATTGAAGACCTCTCTCCAATAATAAGGAAGGATATAGTTCAGACTTCACCAGGAAGCTGCCATTTCACATGCCTTCCATCTGTATTAATACATGGACAGATATTTGATCAGAGATGTGATCAAAGCAAATAGAAAAAATGGGAAGTAATGTTTCTTAGTCTACACCATGTGTGCATGTGACTATTTTTAAAGGAATAATAAAGGGAACAATCAAATATAGTTTTTATATGAGAAGTGGCAGTTGGTGAGCTCAGACCATGATTGATCAAGTTCACCATTTTTCTCCCATTTCCTTCTGTTTGCAGATTCCTCTTAGTTATACTTTATTTTCCATTAATAAACATATACTATGTACCTATATATTTATATATTTTCATCTACTATTATTACTTGCTTCTTCATCGAAAAAACTTATTTGTGTTTAAGGGAAAAAAAATGTGATCTAGATCTAGATATTGACAAGGATCATATCTGTACAATGCATTTATGTAAAGGCCCTCTTGAAAATATAAACTTTCAAGTTTTTAGAGGATCTCTTTAAATTTTTAGCGCCATTAATTAGTTAGTTATTAACCATAAGTAAGCAGTAATATGATGGAAAATATAAATTAGTTGTCTTTCATGAAGGAAAAACTTTAAAAAATATCAATTATTAGTATACTTAATTATCATGATTCAATCAATGGACTTTATCCACAAAATAAAATATTTACTTAAGAAAAATGTCTTATATGGTCATTTCATGAGTTAAACTCTCTATTTTACTATTTGAGAGGCAAAATAAAAAATAAAAATTATTGACAATTTTATTTTTATCTAAGATTAATATTGTTTCAATTGTTTATGAGGTGTTAGATAAGAAGACAAAAGTCTCTGTAAAAAAAAAAAAAAAGATAAGAAAACAAAAGTCACCACCTAAAGAAAAGATCAGAAAACAAAAGTAAAATATATTTAATAAAATATTATTATGAACTTTAAAAACCACTCATCTAAAAGTTTAATATGTATTTCGTTCAAACTTTTTTTAAAGGGTATTTCTTCTACACTTATATTTTAGGATTTGAGGTACTATGATTTCTAGTGTAGAGTACTAGTACATCTAAGGATGTAAAAGGGTATTTATGGGTATAGATAATATAATCTTTTGTCTATTCTATTAGATAAATATGATACTCGTACTAATTTTATATTTGTGTGGGTATTCGCTAAACGGATAATCCACAAATTTTAGGATACTCACATATATTTACATATACTATTGATAACGCTTTCTTTTAAAAAAAATTGATTTTTTTGTAAATATGCATATTTATTCATTAAGTAACAAATAGTTAAAATATTTGTTTATTATATCTACAGATATTTGTTAAGCTATCTACTCCATGCCCGTTTTTGGATTTTATCTAAGGATATCGACGGATATGAGTATTTTGGCTACCCTTAAATATATGACAAAAATTGAGTGTACAAGTGATACACTAGACTAATTTTATAAAAAGAAAATGATAACATATGTTTTAAGGTCACATACTAATATACTAAGGAGTTAATGTGAAAATTGTCTTTAAAATTGTGCATTTAACTCTTAAACGGTTTAAAATTTAATTTTTCAATGCAAAATTTTTACTTTTAATTTTCTTAACATGCGCCTTAAGACACAAGTTACCAAAATCCTTTAAAATATACCTTGTTATTTTTGTAGACCTTGCATTTCATTAATATAATGGAGGAAGAACTGTCTTATTTTCCAGTTTCTTTCGCCTCGTAACATGGAAAGATTCTCTTATTAAAATCATAATGAATAATTAACAATTTTTTTAGGCTAAAACCATCAAGTGGACAATAGGGGATGGTTCTTGTCTTTACTTTAATCTGTTTTCAATTTAAATAATTTTCCTCTATCTCATTTTTCTCATTATCTGGAGTACTATTTTCTTTTCTTCCCTCCCTCATATTGGAAGTTGTTCCAATTATTACATGGCTTTAGTTTGGATTTTGATATTAAGATAATAACAAACACATCACTATTGTTTTATAGATCTTACATAAACCATATGTTAGCTTGATCACTAATGCATCATTTCTAAATCTTTGTCATACTTAGAAGTTACCCTTTAATAAGATGGAACTAGAAAATTCCACTTCCACACTCATTGTAATAATCTAATAAAACATAGTACATAAAGTGGATTAAAAAAATTCACTTACTAGAAAAGATGCTTTATACTATGTTTATTGTCTTAATACAGGATCATAAAGTTCAAAATAGGTTTTAAAGTTCCCTTAACAACATAATACTATAATAATGTGTTAACTACTTTTTGTTTGTAACTTTTTCATGTTTTTCTCTTTTCATACAGCTGGTTGAATCTTAATTATAGATCACTAAATTGATATATACTAGTGAACATGTTAGATCTAGTATTCAAGTAAAAAAAAAAAAACTAACACATGGATGCAATTATGATACATTTGTTACCTAACTAGATAAGAATTTTTTTTTTAAAAAAAAACATAAAGAGAAGTTTTATATTCTCTAACAATCATTTTAACAAGAATGTAGTTACCGTAAAATGGAATTCAACATAAAAAAATACTAGTAGATAAATTTTTTAATCACTCCTCAAAAAGACAAGAATAAGTTATAACCATTACATGAAAATTAGAAACTAACAGCATTAAGAGTCATACATATTCTCTCCCATGTTTTATGTCGGATAAACTACAAATAACTCCAAATCTTCACCTGTCATTACTTACACACCACTATCTTCTTTGATATAGCACTTCAAAAACCTCTCTAGTTCTTAAATTTGACCAAAATTAATCATATAGTATATTTATTGGTCACATAATATAGTGAATAGTGAATATTGAATCACATACATTTGGAAGCAGTAGTTGTACATTATGGAGAATTGAGCCTTAAACAATGAGAATGAATAATAACATGATGCAGATGAAAACTCAAATTTTCATCTTCTTCTGTTACATTGTCATTTTTTGTTTTTCTAACAGTTTTTCTGCTACCTCAAATGATGAAGTATCAGCTTTGCTTTCTTTAAAAGAAGGTCTTGTTGATCCTTTGAACACCCTTCAGGATTGGAAATTGGATGCTGCTCATTGTAACTGGACCGGAATCAAATGCAACTCGGCTGGAACTGTAGAGAATCTTGATCTCTCTCACAAGAATCTCAGTGGTATAGTATCCAATGATATACAAAGACTTCAAAATCTTACTTCTCTTAACTTATGTTGCAATGCATTTTCATCACCATTTCCGAAATTTATATCCAATCTTACCACACTGAAAAGTCTTGATGTAAGTCAGAATTTCTTCATTGGTGAATTTCCATTAGGACTTGGAAAGGCGTCGAGACTTACAACATTAAATGCATCAAGCAATGAGTTCACAGGTTCAATTCCTTTGGACTTTGGAAATGCAACTTCCTTAGAAATGCTTGATCTTAGAGGCAGTTTCTTTGAAGGTTCAATTCCAAAATCATTCAGCAACTTGCATAAGTTGAAGTTTCTTGGTTTATCAGGGAATAATCTCACTGGAAAAATTCCTGGTGAGCTTGGAAAACTTTCATCATTGGAGTATATGATTCTTGGATATAACGAATTCGAAGGTGAGATTCCAGCAGAATTTGGAAATCTCACTAGTCTTAAGTATCTAGATTTAGCAGTAGCAAATCTTGGTGGTGAGATTCCAGAGGAATTTGGAAATCTCAAGTTATTGGATACACTTTTCTTATACAACAACAATCTTGAAGGAAGAATTCCATCACAAATTGGTAACATTACTTCTTTGCAGTTATTAGATCTTTCTGATAACAATTTGTCAGGAAAAATTCCAGATGAAATAAGTCTTCTGAAGAATTTGAAGCTTCTGAACTTCATGGGAAACCAGTTATCTGGTTTTGTTCCTTCTGGACTTGGAAATTTGCCTCAATTGGAGGTTTTTGAGCTATGGAACAATTCATTATCAGGTCCATTGCCTAGTAACCTCGGCGAGAATTCACCATTGCAATGGTTGGATGTATCATCCAATTCACTCTCTGGAGAGATTCCAGAAACTCTTTGCAGCAAGGGCAATCTTACCAAGCTAATACTTTTCAACAATGCTTTCTCTGGTCCAATTCCATCAAGCCTATCAATGTGTTCTTCGCTTGTTCGTGTTCGAATTCACAACAATTTTCTTTCTGAAAAAGTTCCTGTTGGTCTTGGCAAGCTTGAGAAGCTTCAAAGGTTAGAATTAGCAAACAATAGTCTCACTGGTGAAATTCCAGATGATATTCCTTCTTCCACATCACTTTCTTTCATTGATCTCTCAAGAAACAGACTTCATTCTTCTCTCCCTTCCACCATTCTATCCATTCCAAATCTTCAAGTTTTCAAGGTCTCCAATAACAACTTAGAAGGGAAAATTCCAGACCAATTTCAGGACTCTCCTTCATTAACTATTCTTGATCTCTCTTCGAATCATTTGTCCGGAACCATTCCAGATAGTATAGGTTCATGTCAAAAATTAGTAAATCTGAACCTGCAAAATAACCTTTTGATTGGTGAAATCCCAAAAGCATTAGCTAACATGCCTACAATGGCAATGCTTGATCTTTCAAACAATTCTTTGACTGGTCATATACCTGAAAACTTTGGTGTATCTCCAGCTCTTGAAGCATTTGATGTCTCATACAACAAGCTTGAAGGTTCTGTACCAGAAAATGGTATGCTAAGAACTATAAACCCGAATAATCTCGTCGGCAATGCTGGCTTATGTGGTGGTACCCTCCTTTCATGTAATCAAAACTCAGCGTACTCATCAAGGCATGGAAGTTCACATGGAAAACACATTATCACAGGATGGATCATTGGAATATCATCAATTCTAGCCATTGGAATTACAATTTTGGTGGCAAGATCTTTATATGTAAGGTGGTACACTGGTGGTTTTTGCTTCAGAGAAAGATTTTACAAAGGTAGCAAAGGGTGGCCATGGAGATTGATGGCATTTCAGAGACTTGGCTTTACAAGTACTGACATTCTGGCTTGTATCAAAGAAACAAATGTGATTGGAATGGGAGGCACCGGCGTTGTTTACAAGGCCGAGGTACCTCATTCTAACACAGTTGTGGCAGTGAAAAAGTTGTGGAGATCAGGAAATGATGTTGAAGTAGGAGGAGGAAGTGATGAGCTTGTTGGAGAGGTGAATGTTTTAGGGAGACTAAGGCATAGGAACATTGTTAGATTATTAGGATTTCTTCATAATGACACTGATTTGATGATAGTTTATGAATTTATGAACAATGGTAATCTTGGAGATGCCTTGCATGGTAGGCAAGCAGTTAGGCATCTTGTGGATTGGGTTTCAAGATATAACATAGCTCTAGGAGTTGCTCAAGGACTTGCTTATCTTCACCATGACTGTCATCCGCCGGTTATTCATCGCGACATCAAGTCAAATAATATACTGCTTGATGCAAATCTTGAGGCAAGGATAGCAGATTTCGGGTTAGCCAAGATGATGATCCAGAAGAATGAAACAGTCTCCATGGTTGCCGGATCCTATGGCTACATTGCTCCTGGTAAGTTACTATTTCCAAATCTTATTTTATCTGTGATTAAAGCTAAACCAGAGTTTAATGAGTATACACTGATATTGTACAAAAACTTTTGCACTCGCGTCTAATCACATCAGACTATGCACATATTTATGGCAATGTTTTGTCTAGTAAAATAACAAACTGTTCGAAATGACATCATGGTAAGATGTGATTAGACATCTGTGTAGATCTTTTTACATTGTCCGTACATATTCATTAAACTCTAGTTAAATTATCAAAGATCATAACTTTCGATGAATATTAATTTGTTAAGAGACATTTACTCGGATTTATTACATCGATAACATTTCAATGGTTTATTAATTGGCAGAATATGGATATGCATTGAAGGTTGATGAAAAGATTGATGTATACAGTTACGGAGTAGTTTTATTGGAGCTTGTCACCGGAAAGAGGCCGTTAGATCATGAATTCGGAGAAAGTGTAGACATTGTAGAGTGGATTAGAAGGAAAATTAGAGAAAACAAATCTCTAGAAGAAGCATTAGATCAAAGTGTAGGAAACTGCAGGCATGTTATAGAAGAGATGCTTCTAGTTTTAAGAATAGCTGTTGTTTGCACTGCTAAGCTCCCTAAGGAAAGACCAAGCATGAGGGATGTTATAATGATGCTTGGAGAGGCAAAACCTAGAAGAAAGATCAATGGCAACAATGAAACATCTTTAGCAGCTAACAACAATAACAAGGAGATGTCAGTTTTTAGCACATCACCAGTTAGTGGTCTTCTATAGGAACTAAATTTTAGTTTCATCTATGTAATTTTGTAATCAGTGCTACAATATCTTGTCTTTATAATCTTAATTAATGTAACGATTAATTTATGCAAATAAAATTTCTTTGTCATGATTTTGGTATAGATCCATGTAATTCAATAGAAACTAAGATGAAGCAAGCAACTGTACTTGTACCTACTAATTATCTTTTGAATGCTAATGTTCAAAAGTAGCTTGGTCCCAACTTCTTTTATATAATAAAAAAATGTGACTAATCAAAACCTTATAAATTTGATGAAGAGTGTCTTTGCGAGTTGTATTTTGGGGTTAAATCTATTTTTTGATATTTAAAAAAATAACATGATATTATATATTCACGAATCATGTTACTTGTTTTTTCAATTTTTAAAAATATTAAATATATATCAAAATAAAGGGTTAGCCCTCTAAAATCCTCTATTCCAAAATTCTCTAAAATTCAACTCACAAACACACCCTCAATAAAAGCCACTGAATTATTCGGAAGTGACATATTGTTGAAGTTGCAGACAAGCATTCTTTCAGTATAATAGTCCCACACAAGATTGCTTGTGCTTGAAGGCATGATGTTCTTGACCAAAACCAAATGAAACATAATATTTTTGGACCTAAATGTGCCTCATAGTGTTAAGGAATATGCTGATTGCAATCACAAGTACCATATTAACAAATGTTGAGAAATATCAAACAAAATAAAAGGCTATATCAATTTGCAAACAAACATCTTTCTACCTTAGTACAATACATACATATCAGTTATATTTTTTTTTTTTAATTTCTTTTAATATCAATCCAATTGAATTAAACCAAATTGTTTTCATCGGTTTAATTTGGTTTAGACTTTATGAGAAAAAATTGTAAAAAATGATCAAACCGATTATGTTTTTCATGGTTCAGATTTATTTTCTCCTAAAATAGACATGTTACATCCCAAAAAAAAAAGTGGTTGGTCAAATTTGTAATTTTGAAATTGATGAAAGGGCACCATTTAGGAGAAGAATATTCATCCTCATGTTTTCAATTTTATATTCGAAACACGTTGAATATAGATATCTCTAAAATTTATAACTTGATTTGTTATATTGTGAGAATCTAACATCTTTTACTAATTTCAACACTATTGGTATTAATTGCTTCAAAAAAAAAACACTATTGGTATTAAAATGATTTGAAAAGAAAATAATTAAAACAATGGTTATTTTTTAAATAAGAAATAATTTTTTAAAAATATTTCTTAAAAGTTGAACTATGACGCAAATACACCAAAAAAGAGAAGGGAGGGGTACTTATTGAAGTGAAGTGAGTACACAATCGAAACGGTGTCGTAATGATGAATAAAAACGATAGACAAAGAAGACGAGGAAAATCAAATAGAAAGGTAATCGAAATTGTGTGGATAATTGAATGGTGTACTCAGTTCAAGGTTTAAAAAGTTGGACTACAGTTTAAAATTTAACTAGTAATAATAGTAAAACGTGCATGTTTTTTACATATGTCAAAAAAATTAAATCATCTTGTCAAAAAAATTTAATCTTATTCATATTGCACACAATTAAGAATTAAAATTTAATTTGTTCATGAGCATAATTTAGTTAACGGTGATATTATATTTTCTATTTAGGAGTCACGGTTTTAACACTAAATTTTTTACTTATCCATCTTAAAAAAAAAAAACACAACTTTTTGACTAAAAAAAAATCAACTTCACATTGAAACCAAAAAAAAAATAAACTTCGCTCAAAAGTTAAAAAATTATAATAACAAGTATAAATGTGTGTGTCAAAAATTAAAATGATAAGTCTACAAGTTATAACTCGAATGAAAAAATGCTGAAATTGTTAGACAATATGTAATAATCGGTTTTCAATTAGTGTGAATTTATAATGATTTTGTCATTTCGTCTATTTAAATAAAAAATGAAAATATGTTTCCAATCGTAACTAAGTCTTCCTTTTTTTTTTCATAGTCGAGATTGAAGCTAAATAACTATTAAATGATTTTTTTAGTTTACTATAAACATCAACATATTATAAATGAATTAATAAGTTCTTTTAAAAAATGAATTAATAAGTATAATTATTTTTTAAAAAACATTATTTTGTGTCTTTTTTTTGTTGAAGGAAACATTATTTTGTGTCTTATTGTCCCTTCAAAAAAAAATATTTAAGATAAATTTGTCCACCTAAATTGATAATAGAGAGAATCAAACCTGAGACTTCAGGGAGGAGCACACTCCCAGATCCCAAGCCAATATCACTAGACCAACTTAAGTGGGTTCAAATTGTTGTATGTTATAAAAAAAATATTGTTGAATGCATAAAGCGTTTGTAACAAATATGGTGCGGTTGATCGTAAAAGGTAAGTACACAAGAGAAAACAACACATGAAAAACTTTTTGTCCCATGTTTTGTTTGGTGGACAAAAGCTTATTTTGGTAATTTAAGCAACTTGTATTCAAGACAAAAAATTGTGATGTAGTGATGTAGTTTAGTAAGAGTTAAAATTTTAGTTTTTGTTTTGCCCTGCATCCCAATTTGTCCGATCTTAAGAACAATTTCAAAATCAAACACAATACAACTTAAGTTGTCATGTTCATTTTTCTAATAGATCGCTTCCATAATATACAAAATTTGGAGTCAATGAATGTTGGTTCAATTGATAACGAGTTGATTCACCGCGTGGGTTCAACTCTATGTAATCACTAATTGAGTCTTGTAATATGTCCTGACCCTAATGAATTCTTGAAGTCCAACTTACCTAAACTTTTTAGGGTTAAATATATTTTTGATCCATATAAATATAAAGAAAATATAAGTCCTTACAAAAATATCGCACTTTTTAGTCCCTGTAATTTTCTCGTTAGCATTTTTAGTCGTCGTTATTTTTAGTCTTTGTAAACATTTTAAATTTCTGTAAATTTTCCATCTGCATATTTGGTTCTTAAACATGCTAAAGGAAAATGTGTCGGACACTAGAAGTACAATTTTTTTTAGGGGATTAAAAACAAAATTTTGAATATTTATAGAGTTTTTTTGTGGTGTCAAAGGTTCAAACCCTGGAGATTGCATATATTATGCATTGTCCCTACCAACTGAGCTAAGCTCACGGAGACGAATATTTATAAAGATTGATAACATATTTAACACAAATTTTTATAAGAAAAAAAATTAGTAAATAAGAAATTGAAAAATAACTATGTAGGTTGTTGTTGCATTAAACTATAGAAAGTTGCTCTTCTCCCTTTCAAAATTGCTCATTCTTTTAATTATGTCCAACACATGAGTTTACTATTATGGAACAGATATGAAGAAATAAGGGTAAATAAAATGATATTGTTGAACGCAAGGCACGCCGGTTTTTTTTAACCCTCAGTCTATGCATGGACTAACTGAACCAGACATAGGTCGAACCGACCGGTTCGATTGGGTTCAACTTCACATGAGAAACGGTTATGATTCCCTCTTGTATAAATCTTTTCTTCCCTCCAATTTTCATTTTCACCTTCATTCAAAAACTTCTCAACTCTCTCTCTCTCCCCCCCCCTCCCTCTCCCTCTCCCTCTCCCTCTCCCTCTCTCTAGCTGTTGGTTGCGGTAAGTTATCATCTTCTTTGATTGATTTTCGTTTTGATTCGATTTTCTTTTTAACTATTTTTGTTTGTTTTGTTTTAATTGATTTTAGAGATTCACGAGAATGTGAAGAAAAATTTGTAGAAATGTGAGAAAAATATGTAGAAATTGAAACTCTTAATTTAAGAAAGTTTTTTATGTTGTTTCTCTGATAATTTAGAAATAGATTTGAATTTATTCTACACGATTTAAAATTTTGTTTCCATTCGAATTTTTGTTTCCGATTTTAATTGTTATTTTATTTGAATCTATAGTTTCTGAATTTAATTTCGTGTGTTCCTTGATTTCTCTGTTTTCTAATTTTTGTTCTTTAATTTGTCTGGTTTGATTTTATTGTTCTTCACTAATTTAGTTTATAGTTTCTGATTTGAATTTTTTTTTTCCGATTTATTCTTTTTTTTATTCTATCTGAATTTATAATTTTCTATTTAAATTTTTGTTTCTGATTTTAATTTCATTTTCCTTGATTTTTTCTGTTTTGATTTATGCGTTATTATTTTGTTTCTTTCTATGTTAGTTAGAAAATATAAATAAAACAACGTAGAAGAAATTGAAAGTTTTCTATGTTTGATTTAGCTTTTGTTTCTCGATTATTCTGAATTAGTTTTCTTAATGTTTCTAATTTTATTTCTTGTCTGTTTGAATTGAATTTTACAGATGGATCCTATCGATTGGCAAAAGGTTTAAAAGAGATTGAGAGCTGCGATATTGCATTCCCAAACTAATATTCAGGATCTCACCCTTGTAATTATCTTGCATTATTTTTTTATACGTAGAATATATACAATTAACATAACATATGTTTATTAATACTAATATTTACACTTACTCACCTTTTCCACCATCTTTAGGAAGCTCAAAATTTGACCGTAGCATACGCTCTGCTCAAAAATGGTCGGGAGAATGTGGTTTTTCGTGAGTAAGTATACATTATTATATTGTGGACTCTTATAACTTGTTTACACATTATTGATAAGTTGTTTACTCATTATTTATTGATATAAACTGTTTACACATTATTGATCAATATAGGGATGAGACTGATATTATGGTTCTATTGCCGATAAGGTAATATGTTAATTTATTGTTATTGATTGTGTTGATAACGTAATATACTAACATAATTTTTTTTTTTTTCTTTTTTTTATATTCTTTCCACAACAAAAAGGAGGAGTTAGATATTGTGGAAGTTGAACTGAGAGAAGCTAGGCTTGAACATAAACTTCAAAATGAAACTCATTTTCACCTCAGCCCCACTCATCTTCTTAGTTTTGTGATTATTTCTTTCTTATGTTTTTCATTTTTTCTGAAAAAAAATGCATCGTCATGATTCTCTACTTCAACTGGGTTAAAAATAGAAAGTTGTTGTTCTTGTGTCTTATGTCATGTTTGAAAGTGGGAAATAACAACACAAATAAAAGTTTGAAAGTAATGCTGATTTGGTTTTCAAAGAATTTGAAAAACAATGGTAAAATTTATCGGGTCCAGCAAAAATTATCCATCTAAGCTGAAAGGGCGCCAAAATGGAAGAGGAATGTTGTGACAATTTTGGTATGACAAAAATATTCCTCCCTTCACGTTTTTTCCACACACTACTTGGTTAGTCTTCACTCAAGGAAAATGCATTCTCACTAAATCTAATATTGAAATCAACCACACTAATTAACCGTTATTCTCAAACAACCATATATATATATATATATATATATATATATATATATATATATATATAATATTCTTCCCTTCATGTTTTTTCCACACACTGTTTGGTTGCTTCTCTTTTTTCACTGCAATCGATGCTCTACATTCTCAAGTGACGAAGAACAAAAATGTCAGAAATTTGTAACGATTTCAATTTTTCATTCAACTTTTTCAAATCTATTCTTTAATCTAACAAAGTTGAAGAAAAAAATGTTGAAGAAATTGAAACTGTTAATTTAACAAAATTTCTGATATAGTTTCTATGTTTTTTAAAAATTGATGCAGTTTCTGTTTGAACTTATTTTCTTAAAAATCTATACAAAGTACCTGGAAACTCTACACTCAATTTTTTATGTCCTATACAAACAATATGAATTTGAATGTTACCTACTCAGTGACAAAAATCTATATATAAAAAAAAAAACCTTTTCTCTATTTATTTTTTATGAAAAAACAAAAAATTCACTCTACAAAGTTACTTCAAAATTTTACTCCCTCCATCTCTAAATAATAGCCGCTTAAAGTTTGTGCACGATTTGTAAGAAAATGATTAACTGTGTTGGTTTCAATGATAAAATTAGTATTATTTACTAAAATACTTTTATTAATTGTAGTTAGTGTAGTATTTAAGTTGGAGGAAATTCAATAAATAATTAGGTATAATAATGAAAAAGTAATAATAAATGTTGCATTGATATTCTAAAGAGACAATTATTTTGATACGGAGGAAAAAAAATACTCCCTCCGTCCCTTAATATAACCCCCTATTGCTTTTTTCACATTTCTTAAGAAATGTTGTTGGTGTAGTTAATGTGTCTGTTTTATAGTACAATTTTACAAAATTAACCTCATTAAAGAGATAAAGTGAAAAGTCAATTTATTGTACTTTTAGAATTAGTAGTAGTATTAAATAAGGGTATCTATGGAAAAAAATAATTAATGTGTGTTGTAATTTGAAAAGGGGGTTATATTTAGGGACAAAAAAAAAACAAAAGGGGGGTTATATTAAGGGACGGAGGGAGTACTAAAAGGACAATTATTTTAAGACGAGGTAATTTCTTTTGTTTAAGTATACTTGCACCGTACGCAACTTCAAATAAATAATTTTCACAAGTCTAAGAACTAATAATTGTGACTTAAACACGAATTTATAACAAATATGGATCATCTCGAAAGTAATATTTGCATATGATCATAATTTTTGTTCTCACAGCATTTAATAAAATCGAGAAACATGTAAAAATCTTGGATATGATGAGTTTAAATTGTAAGAGATCACACTTAATTACTCTATCATGTGAAGAGTACACATGAGAGATTTATTTTTTATTTTATGAATATACGATTCATTCCCACCGTTGTGACATAAAATAATAGTCAGGTACATACCTATAACAAATATTTTTGTGTCATAGCAAATTGTATGATCAATTCATTTAAAATGAATCGTATAATATATACAGTGCAATTGTTAAATACATAAATAGTGTCTTGTAAAAAAAAACACAAATATTGTTAAATTATATTCAAAAGGTATGATTTCATATATAGTTCATAAATATTATATGATCGTAGTAATAAAACATGATAACAAGTATTTGAATTGTTATTTAATTTCATGATTTCTGTAATCATAAGTGTTGTATGAACTTATTAAATTAAATACAAAAATGATTTTTAATTTTATGAACTTTTTGTTGTTAAACTAACAATAATTTACATAAAACATGAGAGACACAATAACATAAAAGACAAAATTGGTACAATTTTTTTTTAGATAGATTAAATAAGATTTGAATAAATAAAAATAATAGTAGACCTAAATATTTAAAACCACCTCTTTATTAAAAAGTTATAATTATGTTTGAAGTTAATCATGACATAGTTACATGCAATATTGTTTGCAATTCAGATAAAATTGATAAACCTCAAAAATCAAATCAAACTAGAAATTACCTGACATCTTTTGGTTCAAATCAAGAACTAAGAAAACCTAATGGATTGGTTTGGTGCTTAATTTTCAATTTTGAAATCCAATAAACTAATGAACCAAACTGTTAGGCATATCAATGCCTCTCCGATTTTCAAGCTTTGTTGGTCTTTTCTTTTTAGTGATGTTGAATGGCCATCTTTGTTGGCAGCTTCCTCTGAAACAAGAAGTGGGGTGTCTGAGGTTCGAACCCCGGCCCCTACATACATTATGCAATGTCCCTATCAATTGAGCTAAGCTCACGGGGACGTGTCATCAAACACTTTATTTAAACAAAATATTTTATTGTTGACCTATTTTGTTTTTTATAATGCACATCTAATAACTCTTAATATCATTAATTACCAACTTAGATAGCAACGAGAAAAAAAAATCTCAATACAAAAAAGGTCCGATTGAGGCATAACATGATAAAAAAGATTAGTTTATGGTGGTTTCATAGAGGGAGGTTTTTGTTCCTTTATTTCATTAGAATGTAGAAAATAAATTAGAAAATGAAGATGGAAAAAGGAATTTTGATATGAAAGAAATGGTAAGGAAAAAACAAGGAGTGTGTACTTTAACAATGAAAGTATAGTAAATAGTGTAAGCTACCAACAATTTTGTAGGTTTGTTGAAGAATTTGAAGATTTTGGGGTTTATTTTACCAAAAAATAGACTCAATTAAAAAAATGCACTTTATTTTAAAATTTCTACTAAGTATATATTTTGTCAACTCAACATACTACATCATCTTTTTTCCATTTTCAGATTCCACCAAAGACAAAAGACAAGAAATATGAAATAATGGAGGTTGAACAAAAAAAAAACATGAAATGGAACAACATCCAATAACTAAAATTTAGGATGAAAAAAATTAAACAAATGACATCAAAATGCTGACATAACACTTCATCCTAATTTTGGAACTTTCAAGGGGTCATAGTCTAAATTCGATCACCACATTAGACTAAGAGAAACCACACATGTGTGATTGATATCAGATCTTCGTCCTAAACCTTAAGACATCAGATATATATGTCATCTCACTTATATGTTGTTCGAAATTTACCATTCTATCCAATATAGAACTTTAACTTACACTTGACACATTCATATCTCTTAACCAAGTGGACAACTATTCGTGTTCGTAATCACATGACATAGTAAAATAAGGTCAAACAGAGGAACACTATGTTCCAAAAGGTTGGTCGGTGGTTGTTTCATAAAGGGATTTTTATGTTCATTTCTTTTATGAGAAGACAAAAAGGAAATTAGAAGGAAAAGTAAAAGATTTGAAAAAGGAATTTCAACATGAGAGAAGATAATGGAAAAAAATAATTATTGTGCATTATGTTCGTGAGAGTATAGAGTAATGTGAGTTGTTGGTGATTTTATGGATTTGCTAAAGGAGTTGGAGATTTTTGGGTAATTATTTTACCAAAAAAACTGATTCAATTAAAAAATGTCACATAATTTTAAATGTCTAATAAATATGTATTTTGTGAACTAAACGTAACACATCTGCAATTTTTCATTGCCACTTGCCGCCAAAGTCCAAAAGTGAATGAATTTGAATTAATAGAGGTTCAATGAAAAAATTCAGATGAAAAACAATGACATCTAAAAACTAAATTTTAAGATAAAAGAGTAAACAAAGAGTTTAAGATAAAAAATTTAAAAAAAAATTATTTGTGACTTTCGGGGGATTCTACATCGAGTTTCATCATCACATTAAACAAAGAGAATTCATACAAGTGAGTTTGATACCACATCTTCACCCTAAACATTAAGAAATTAGGTATATGGGTCATATCACTTATATGTTACTCAACATCTACTCTTGCATCCAATGTGGAACTTTAACTCACACTTGACACATTAACATTTCTCCCTCAAGTATGAGACATTCCGCATCCGAGATCTATCACCATTAACCAATTATGTTTCTCCACAAAATCAAACCGAGCTATGATATCATCGTTGGGTCCTACAAGGGAGCCAACACTGATATAGATTGACCCAATGCACACAGAACAACTAGACAAATGAGAATGATATAAAATCTTCACTTAATATTTTAAGTATCACGGAATTCTAGCCCGTGCTTGGCACGGGTATCTATACTAGTTACTATCAATCACCTAACTTATCGACTCAAACGGTTAATTTATGTAAAAAAAAAATTCTTCGTGTATAATCTATATGGTTACGCGCAAAGTATATTCAACTTATTTATTTTTTACCAATTAAAAAAGGGGACCATGAAAACTTTTGACATAGACCCACATAAAAATAATGACATAATGGAGGTCAACGCTTTGTTGAGTTAGTTTTCTTTCATTGCTCACTTCACTATCACTAGTTCTAATGTCTTTGCTTCTCTTTCACACAATGAATCACGTACCTGTTCTTAGTACCATACTTGTCCTTATTATTCTGTATTATTTGCTGAAAACTCTACATTCAATTTTCTATGTCCCATACAAAAACCAGCAACACTTCCGCCACCAAGGTATATCCGGCCCCACCTACCGTCCGATCTTTGGAAACTCATCCGAGATCAAACGTCTCTACGCAGAAACTAAATCAGAATCAAATTCATTTGACCATGATATCTTAAAACGTGTGGTTCCATTTTACCACAGGTGGTCTTGCATGTATGGTAAAACTTTTCTATATTGGTTCGGGTCAACGCCCCGGTTAGCTATATCCGACCCGGATTTGATAAAGGAAGTCTTGGTTACTAAGTGTGGTGAGTATGGGAAGGTTCCTTACAATCCACAATCTAAGTTGCTTTTTGGACAAGGACTTGTTGGATTGCAAGGTGATCAATGGAGTTTTCATAGAAGGATTTTCAACTTGGCTTTCAACACTGAGATTCTTAAGGTTAGATGAGATTGGATTTATAACCATTTTTTTTTATAATTATTACTTGTATTGTATCAAGATGTTTTTTGAAATACATTGTTTGTTCATATTATAATAAGATTTAACCCATTTTTTTAATTAGAGATTTAAACAACTTTATTTTGACAAAAGATTGAAATAATATTATACAAAAGACAAAAGTATAATCAAAATAGTTTAAATAAAGATATAATCGAAAGATAAAAAGTCAGTTCAAAATCATGTATGCCTTTATTTTTGTCAAGTAATCTATTCGTTAGAAGTTGACAGGTTTAATAAGTGGAATGGGAGTGTCTGAGTTTCAAACTCTGGCCCGTTGCATATATTATGCATTGTCTGAGACGGTAAAAATAGATTCTAGGGATGAACCGATAAAATCCAAGTCTCAGTGTAGGAATTCTAATGATTTAGAATAGAATTCGGTACAAAATAGAAATTGTGAGAATAATGTTGAATGAGAGTTTTAGGGTTTTAGAGAAAAGAAGATAATTGTTGAAATATTGATTGATTGCAAATGAGGCATAAGGCCAAGTTTAAATACAACCCTCAAGGCCAAAAGAGTAAAATGGCATAAGGTAAATATTATATCTAACACTTTATTCCTGTAACAATACCCTCCCCTTCAAACATCCTTGTCCTCAAGGATGAACAATCACAAGTTCCATGTTTAGGAGGCAAAGCTAGTTATAAAAGCAAATAGATTGAGAGCTAGCTGATGTTGCTTTGTTGTGAATAGCCTCATTTGGGACACAAGGAAGTAGTTGTGTATATATGAGTTGGAAAAACAAGCAGTGAAGTGAGCCAATAAGTCCCCTTGTAGCTGAAAAATTGCATTGAAAGCCTCGCTAATGAAGTTTAAAGCCATGTTGATTGAATTGCCACTATCACTTGCATCCAGAACAAATAGATCCATGTATTTACACAAACAATATAATAGTTGTCCATCATCTAAAATGGAACAAATGACATAGTAAAAATAACCCTTCACTAGTTGTTCAATTTGTTTAACTTGCTGTAAAAATTCTGAACAAAATGTTGCTGTCATCCCCTTTCTAAAACAAGTCTTCATGGTGGCATCCAAACTCTTGCAAAAAAGAATAATTCCCCTTGGCTGTATTGCTGAGAACCTCCTTGTTTGGCAATTTGACTTGCAATTGTTCGAATTGTGCAGTACCCAAACTCAGTTGACTGCCTTCATCGATATTAGAAACAAAATTGAATTCTCTTCTCCCTGCACTGTCAACAAAACAACAGTGAACAATTGCCAAAACAGAACTGCATTCATCATGAAAAAGTTCGTTCAAGTAGCTCCAAATATGAGCATGATGTAGTTCAGGTGCCAACACTTGGACATGCTGCAGAATATTTTTAAATCTATTCATAGAATCAACACTACCATTCCATGAATAATCAAATAAATCTTCAAATGGTGTGTGAAGATCGTCTATAGGCTTTGGTTGTTTGAGAATTTTATTTTTCAACAAAATCAATATTTCTCCCTCTGCAAGACATTCCATATGAAGCTTTGAGAATCCCCATGAGTTATGACATAGCTTGGACATACATTGCACTCCAATATATGGTATCTGCAACCTTGTACCCCTTCCTTTAGCCACCATCAGTGATGTGATATCCTCCATTTTGCAACTGAATTTCTTAGCCAAGTTAAAATCTAAAATATTGTGAATGTCACCACAATCAACCAACTCATTCCCATATAGTGCTTTTACTATCACAGTTACTGAAACTTCTTCCTCATAATCAACAAAAATACAACTAAGATTAAAACACTTAAGTGTCAAGAGAGTATACCACATAAATCCTGACCAAAATTCTGCCTTTGATAACTGCATCAGTAATGAGTTTTCCATAGATAATAAACATCAATGAGATCCAATGCAACATGCTGGTAAATGTGTGCATAATAACAAGCTTAATAAAAACCCTATGAAGGCCTTTGGATGCACCAAAAGAAACACCTTCAAAGTCATAATGTGTGCACCCCATAGTGAGGGTATCCCAAACACACACAAGACACTTAGACATTTGATCAAACACTTGGGGGGACCAATCAATTGTTTCAATTTGATAATGGTAAACACAATCAATAAACAAATCTGTCTCCAAGCAATGAAATCGATTAATCCACTCAAAATTAGAATCATAACTTTTAATAAGGATTTGGTAGCACAAAACCTGGAACAACAACCCTTCAAACATAGCACGTTGTAGCTTTTCGCAATCCAATTTTGCATCTGCCACTCTCAACGTTGCAAGTGATTCTGATTGGAGGGTTGAGTATTGTTTTTGCAAAGATACGCTTGGAAACCCCCACATGGAGTGCGTTTCAACCTCATCGGTAGAACATAATTCACGATTGGTGCATCTAGTGCCAGTGAGGTCAGTGTCAGCGATGGTATTGGTTCCTTAGGGCTTTCGGGTGTTGTTTCCCCAATTTGATCAACGATAGCAGAAACTGGTTCTGCAATTAGATATATGAACGAGTCAATTATTCCTCTATATCATCGACACTTCTGATGGAATGTATCTGGAGTCGGTGTCCAATACCAATACAATCCAGACATGTGTGGTTACATTCAAATTTTTAACTCCGTTGATGCATCCTTGTCATTGTCATGTTCTGTATTCGTATTTGTGTCGGTGCTTCATAGCATCATTCAACATGAAAATTATACAATCAGTCCTGACCTCAATTTGGACCGTGACATCAAGGCTTTTAAGTCTCTGTAACTTCAATGCAGTAGCCGTTCAGCTTGTATTTGAACGCGATTCTCGGCGTTACTAACAGCCATGACATGACCGTGACCTTTACTGCACTTGATAGTGTGGAAAATGGTGAATATATTTTGTTAATGTCATGGACTTGGATTATAAAATTAAATCCATGATTTGTCAGTGAGATTACTATCTGTGGAATTAGTTCTCAAAATTCTTGACATGAGTTGAGGAATCATTTGATTAAAAAAATATATATTTATTTGACTATTGATTCTTGAAGGAACAGGAGAGGGTCATAAGAAGATGTTGTGTATGCAAGAATTTAACATTCATTAATGATGATGTCATGAAAACTGTTGCAGGGATGGGTGCCAGATATTGTGGCAAGTGTGATGACGATGCTAGCAAAATGGGAAAATCAAAGAGGAGGAAGAGATGAGTTTGAAATAGATGTGCACAGAGACCTTCATGATCTTTCTGCAGATGTTATATCAAGGACTGCTTTTGGCAGCAGTTTTGAAGAGGGCAAACATATTTTCAAATTACAAGAGCAGCAGATGCATCTTTTCTCACAGGCAGTTAGAAGTGTCTATATCCCTGGATTTAGGTATCTATTCCAAATTTTCTTAAAAATTTTTTTGCAAGAATAAATCATTATAACTTATATTCCAACATAAAGAGTAGTTTACTATTTCAAGTTACACTGTCAAAGATTAGCAATTATTATGAACTACCTTAAGCAATTTATTTTAAAGCGACGCAGGTCATATTTCAATATGTCTTAGTGATATAAATTTGAGACAAATATATTATAACTTCTGAATTGTTTTGGGTATATAATATAAGATGAGAAATACAACCATACTTCTTTTTGTTCCATGATTTAATCTGCACTTTGAATCTGTGAAATTCAATTTGCTTTTGTAGATGTCTCTTAATAAACTTTATGATATGCCTGGTATGAATTCCCTTCTCGACTGAAATAGTTTTTCCCCTTTGTTTCTAAAATTTTGATAAAATGATAGATATTTGCCAACTAAGAAGAACAGAGATAGGTGGAGACTAGATAAAGAGACGCGTGAATCAATTTGCAAGCTGATTGAGACAAAGAGCAGTGTTAAAGAAAATACAAAAAATGTACTAAATTCATTAATGGGTTCCTACAAGAATGAAGTTGGTGGAGAAGATAAACTACGGCTGGATGAAATTATAGATGAATGTAAAACCATCTACTTTGCTGGAAAGGATACAACAGCTAACTTGTTGACTTGGTCCCTTCTTCTATTAGCAAAACATCAAGAATGGCAAAGTAAGGCACGTGAAGAAGTTCTTTGTGTCATTGGACACAGTCAACTTCCAGTTGCAGACAATTTAAATGACCTTAAAATTGTAAGTTCAATTCTATACTCTGGTTTACGTCTTTCAAGTTCCACAAGAACTAGTAGAATGAATCTGTTTCTATCGATATTAGAATGAGTACTTAAAAAATGTAAAGTTTCTTTGTGAATGCCACTGGGAGCATATAGTAATTTAGATTGCTCATTAGTCAAATGGTCTATTGTGAACGTTCAGCCTATGCTAAATGAGACATTTAAATTGAAGCAGAGATGCCGAAAATGTTGCCATGGATTGAGAAACGGTGAAATTTTATGGTTTTAGTTCAATAAATTAGAATTAAAATTAAAACCTTCAAAAAATAGTGCAGTATAACTATGTAAGTATGTTGATGTATTGTATCGGTAAATGAACAAAATTGTGGATTGAGTTTATGGAGTAATAATATTTGTCGGTTTACATATTCCAACAGGTCAGTATGATAATTAATGAAACCCTTCGACTCTATCCTCCTGCTCTAATGTTAACGAGGCAAACAAATAAAAATGTAATGCTAGGGAGCATTGAAGTTCCTGCGAAGACTCAACTCTACTTGGCTTTGACTGATATTCATCACAACAGAGAAATTTGGGGAGAAGATTGTCACGAGTTTAATCCAATGAGATTTAGCAAGCCTCGGAAGCATTTAGCAGCATTCTTTCCTTTTGGATTAGGGCCTCGAACCTGTGTTGGGCAAAATTTGGCATTGGCTGAGGCAAAGATAGCTCTTGCTTTGATTATTCAACATTATAATTTTGTGGTATCTCCAAGCTATATACATGCTCCTGTACTATTTATAACTTTGCAGCCTCAACATGGTGCGCAAATCTTGTTTAGAAAAATTTCATGTTGACTATTGTTATTTTCTTTTCCCTTTTATGTGTAATTTTGAATTTCGATTTGTGGTAAATCTTTGTGGCTATAAGTTACCTTTAGTAAATATTTGGAACCAAAAGCTTTTCATGTTGATATTTGCATAGATAGAGTATACAAATTGTATTCAAGAACACGCAAAACTCTGAAGTTATAGCATAATGGTTTATGTGGTTAATTCCACTGGATTGTGTAAATTGCGATGAGTTGAGGGATGTCAGGCTCATACATTGTTTCGCATTCAAAAGCTGTTGTAAACTGGCAGCATTCCTGATATAATTATATTCCGTAGTATGTTTTGGTAAGTAATTTTTTGGAATTTCTTTTTAGGCCAACCTATCACTCGGGAACCATGTTTTGCATTAAACAAAATTTTCCCCATTTTTGGTTATATTATGACTGCTTGTGACTTGGTTACTCTAACAAATTGCATGCACTTTTATGACAAAGTGAACTACTGGATTCCCATTTTACATGACAGTCATACAAAACGTATGGGTTTCAAGGTTTATAGGTGCCCTAAAATTTTATGTAGTTATGTAACAGAAGGTTGTGACACAAACCTTTGTGATTAAATCGAAGATGTTTTATCATAGAAATAAGCGCACTCAATTAATTTGTTAAGTATGTGTGAACTTTGAAGACATTTTTTTTGTCTTTAACTCTCCGATTCTTAGAGGAAAGAGACAATAATAATTTAGAAATCGGCCACAAGGTAAGTTAAACCTGATCAAGAATTATAAAACTTTTAGTAAAACTACGGACCACTTTGTATCTCAACAAACCTAAACCACTTTGCTATATATTTTTTTTCAATGCTTTTAAAGAAAAAATAGATTTTTTAAAGAAAAATAACTAAAAAAAAAATACTTTTAGTAAAAATACGGACCGCTTTGATATAACTATGTTGTTAATAAAGATACTTTAGTAAAGCAAACCAACAAACAAATACTTTTATTTAATAAAACAAAAAAATACTTTTAGTAAGTAAAATTTCTTTAGGATATATAAATTTGTAAACTCAGTGATTTTCTTAAAAAACCAAGTATAACCTTAACATAATAATATGAAATTAGAGTAATACTGTTTGTAACAAATTAGTTACTTGTGATATTATTAATAATTTGATAGTATTATAATTTTGATAAAAGGACTTAAACTTAGAGGGAAAAACCGTAAGTGAAGCAAAGCATAGACAAACACATTTGAACAATATAGTCAAATATCAAACATTTAATGACAAGTCAACTTTATTTAGATTGTCTAGCCTTGAATATCCATTTTGTGACAACTTTTACTACAACTTTCTCTATCATACTCACATTATTTTTTACTTTATCTCTCTATTGCTTTGATTTTCGTGCAAATATCTATTTTTTCTTTACAAATTATAGTTGTCTCCGTAAGTTATCAATTAAAGGTTGTTCAAATAACACTACTATGTAACAAAATGTTGTTGACCTATCCAATTCAAAATAATCCATAGAATTGGCCTATACATATCAAAAAACCAATAACATACCCATAATCTCGATTGTACCAAGTAAATTGGAGACACTAAAATATTTACATCTAACATGGATTGTAACAGCTAATTTTAACAATCCAGATTCTTAGAAAATTAAATCTGCAAACTATTTTTTTACATAGTTTGTGGAAATGTAAAATTATTTGCAGCATCCGCAACTAGCACAATCGCATCCGCAATCACATCCAAACTTTAATGCCATGGGAGGATTCCAATTTATGTTGAACTGAGTAGCAATTTCTTTTAGAAGTTTGTTTCTTTCCTCAACAAGCGGTTCCGGAACTTCGCACAAGTTTATCACCTGCAATTAAAACTGCATAAGATGTTTTATCCACAAAAACAAAAGCTTAAAGACCACATAAAATAAAACATTTCATATTCATTGTACCTCTTTGTTAACACCACATTCTGCCAGACTAGCTATGAACTTTTCACCATATTTTATAGAAAATTGTGACCGAAGCTTCTGCAATTCTGGAAGTTCACTGTACTTTGCTCCAACATAGCATAAACTACCTATAGCTTCCTTCATGTCGGGGATGAATTCCCTAAACAACATTGAAACTTTAGATACAAAATTCTAGAATAATTAAACAATAAAAATTTCAATGAACATAACTTTGACTTATGTAAGGTGTTGGCAAATAATAATAAAATTAAACATTATTACTCATATTTTGTAGGTCCTACATGAATATGCATTTTGCAGCACAAAGTGGGGTCACCCTTGATTTCATATTTAATTCTTAAGGATAACCAACTAACCGATGCCCTAACTAGTTAACTGTTGTTCTTTTCTTCCTAATATCAGCATTGTTTCTCTCTGTGTTATTTGTTCCTTAAAGGATTGCACAATGCGGAATGATCGATATATTGTTTACATGTGAATGAAGGGTGATTGAAAGAACATGTTATCATACAAATCCAATGAAATGATAAGCTAGTCAACAATATTTACGTTTAAAATCTAGAATACCTTTCATATTCCATAAAAAGAAGATTGCAAGCAACTACTTCACAAAAATATATGATGATCTGTAGAAGCTGAGTCAAATTTTTCTGATGAAAATAAGTCCGTATCTGCATAAATAAATAACCATATAAAAAACGTTAAAATATAAGAAATATCTAAAGACTTGTTCAGTTCAATCCTAAGACATTGGTTAAAAATGCTTAAATTAAAAATATAAAAAAAATGCAGCAATAGAGTTAATGAGTAAGTATACATACCAGGGGAAGAGCACTGTATACTAGCGGATACGGGACTAGCTTAGAAATTTCGTTTCGGATAGCATCCATCTGATTCTTCTTGGTCTGAATTAGTGCACGTGCATCCAAAATCGTCTTTTTCAGCAACTTCTCGCTGAAATATAAGATTTATAGACAAATAATCACTTTTTAAAAGGAAGTAGTATTAGTAACACATTCCATATTATTGTTTGAAAATAAAAATAACATTTGAAAGGTGAAATTAATGTATGCAAACATTACCATGTGGAGACCTTGAGTTGCTTTTCGTTAGAACAAAGGATCGTCTTAACAATCATCACTGTTGTGTGGGTTTCTATCAGTCTGCATCATAGGGAATAATCATGTTGTTAAAAGAACAGTGATGATGATATTTAAAAACATTACAAAAAATATCATTATCTATAATTCCAAAGTAAATCGACGTAACGTTTTATTTAACAGCCAAATATATTAAAGCATACAACCCCTTGAGAGCTTAAACCCCACAAAGCCACGCCTACATGACTCAAAAAAGTACATGGATCAAACCATAACCAAATCGCAGCCAAAAGCACAGCTTAAAACAGACAAAAACGAAACAACACCCCTAAAACGAATCCCCTCCAAACTATTTTCCAAAGAAAACCAACCTCTGAACCGAAGCTCATAAACCCTTGAAAAACTAAATTATTCCTATTATCATCAACCATAGATTATTACTACTATTAAACAGAACACTGTAACATAAACTACTACAAGAAGAAGGTAAATTATTACTCGTAATCACAAGTTCCAAAGATTTTTCTTCCTCTTGAGAACCCTCGCTACTGAGACCTCAAAAGCAATGCAAATTTAGTGTGAAATCAGTTATATAAATAGGATCTAGGGTTCAGCTCTTTTTATTGTTATTTTATGGCCTTATTTGAGATGAATAGGGTTATTCGGTTGGTGTCATTTATCTATAACTAGACCATTTACCCGTGCGTTATTTTAAGAAGTTAATATTCATCGTTAGAAATAAAACAATGTAGTTCGCTTGAATGTTAAAATTGTCATAACTCAAATCATAATGTTAATTACCATAGACGTTGGTATTGTTCCATAATTCTAGTACATCGTTCATGTTACTTTAACAAAGGTGTAATACGTGTGAGCAGAGTTTGATGGTTAAAATAAGAAGTATTGCTTATAACGATAATTCCAAAACTGATGCACTTGAAGTGGAATAAAATTAGGAAATGCCCAACATTTTAGGATAAAGATTAATACAGAAAATATGAAATTATTATTTTGTTGGGGGACTTGGTTTGACTTTATAATTGGCGTGTAAATAGGGAGGGGGCGCAAAATTAATGACTTCCAAAGTCTGACTTAATATTTGAATAAAATAAAGTGGTAATGACAAAAACAATCTTGAAGAGGTGTATATCACCTGCAACTAATTAGGCAAGAAATGTGGATGAAATCCACTACTTGATTCAATCGTAGAGATTAGGTTTTGGATATTTTGTTGTCATAAATAGAGGAAGCGGAGCACATTGTCTGCAACAAAAAAAAATTAGATGAAGATGAAATCTCTTAGTTGATTGAATTAGAGTAATTACGATTTTTGTTTATAATTACCATAAAAACAGGAAGGGCTTGAAGTGAGCATGAAATAATTATTTCTGTTTAAGATATTCTAAATTATTTACGTTGTGGATTATTCGATATTATAAAAAATTTGGTATATAATTGGTTAAACAATAGGTCTAAAAAGTTAAACATATTGCCAAATGTTTCATAAATTAATTGCTAGCAAGTGACCAATATTGAATTTCATGATATATAAGAGAAAAAGAAAATTGATGCGAAGGGAATAAGACAATTAATTTGTTGAAAATCTATTATTCGATTCATGTTACTAAAAGCCATGGTTTGTTACTAAAAGCAGATAATTGTTACTAATAATGTTACTAAAAGTCTGTAAAAATGTGTTTTGAATATTGTTGTCCCCAGAGAAATAATATTTTGGTTCTGATAAGAGAGGAAAGATGAGGGAAACGTGAATCAGTATAAGATTAAGGAGAATACCCCTGGAAGTAAATCGTTTCCATAAAAGTAGGCAAATAAGTTGAACTTAATCGCAGAAGCAGGAAAATCAGTTGACTACGTGAGAAAAAATTATGGGAATTAAATAGGATAGTTAATCGCTTCCAAAGAAGTAGGGAAATCAGTTGACTACAAAGCAAGGAAAAATTATGCCAAGAAAAATTTCTGCGAATTAAATAGGATTTAATATATGTGATTAATAGCATCCAATGCATTAATTTAGGAAATCACAGTTAGGTTTAGGAGGAGGGAAATTTGGCAAAATATTTAGGTTAAAATTAGGACAACAGGATTAGGTTTATGAATAAGAGATAATAGATGCATTAATTTAGGAAATCACGGTTAGGTTTAGGAGGAGAGAAATTTTGCAAAATTTTTAGGTTAAAATTAGGGCAACTGAGTTAGGTTTATGAATAAGATATGCATTAATTTAGGAAATCACGGTTAGGTTTAGGAGGAGGAAAATTTGGCAAAATTTTTAGGTTAAAATTATGGCAACAGGGTTAGGTTTATGAATAAGTGATAAAGATAAGAGATGCATTAATTTAAGAAATCACGGTTAGGTTTATAAAGAGGGAAATTTGCCAAAAATTTTAAGTTAAAATTAGGGCAACAGGGTTAGGTTTATGAATAAGAGAAGAGATAAGAGATGCATTAATTTAGGAAATCACGGTTAGGTTTAGGAGGAGGGAAATTTGGCAAAATTTTTAGGTTAAAATTAGGGCAACTGAGTTAGGTTTATGAATAAGATATGCATTAATTTAGGAAATCATGGTTAGGTTTAAGAGGAGGGAAATTTGGCAAAATTTTTAGGTTAAAATTAGGGCAACAGGGTTAGGTTTATGAATAAGTGGTTAGGGCAACAGGGTTAGGTTTATGAATAAGTGATAAGTGATAAGTGATAAGTGATAAAGATAAGAGATGCATTAATTTAGGAAATCACCGTTAGGTTTAGGAGGAGAGAAATTTGCCAAAATTTTTAAGTTAAAATTAGGGCAACAAGTTAGGTTTATGAATAAGAGATAAGAGATGCATTAATTTAGGAAATCACGGTTAGATTTAGGAGGAGGGAAATTTCGCAAATTTTTAGGTTAAAATTAGGGCAACATAGTTAGGTTTATGAATAAGAGATTTTTAGGTTAAAATTAGGGCAACATAGTTAGGTTTATGAATAAGAGATATATTTGTTATATTAATTTTAAAATATTTTTTATAGTATTCTTTTTAAAGATATTATATTTGTTTTTTGTAACAAATATTTTTTATATTGTATTATTTGAAAAAAAATAAGTATAATTTGTTATAATAATTAAAAAAATAAATATAGTTTGTTACAATATAAAATTGAAAAATATTTATGATTTTTTTTGACACAAAAATATTTATGATTTATACCTTCCTTATAAAAAAATCTATAATTTCTACCTATAATTTTAATCAAAATTTCATAAATATTATTCTTCTTAGTTTACAAACGTCGGCGCAATAAAAAGAGCAGATAAACGGCCACGAAGTCAACTGCTAGTCTTAATAAAAAAAATGAAAGCTAAAATAGAATATAATTTTAATGAAATATTATTTTCACTCAATATACTTTTTTTACTTATTATTAAATAAGAGGTGCATATTAATCACACTCTTTTATATATTAGCGGTCTTTCCGCTTTTATATTAGCGGTCTCTCGGTCATGATGATTCGTTATTCTATGTTATTGTTTCTAGAATTATTTATCTGTTATCTTTACATTCCAATTTCGAGGTGAAGTTTGCTAGGAAACAAGCGAACATGGTTGCTCATATTTTAGCTAGGGAGCTTGTTCTTGGGCTAGTCACCGTAGTTTTTATTCTTATCCTTCTTGTATTCTTCAAAAAAAAATGTAAAATATCCTTTGTAAATTCCCCGTAATTTTTTTTAAAATATCGTTGATAATCTACAAGTGTTAGCGAGATAAAAAGAGTGGAAAGACGGACACGTGGTAGTAGGTATAATAGATGTTGTGCATTTTCATATTGTAACAAACTATACATGTATCTTTTTCAATGACACCAAAATATACTCCCTCTGTTAGGGTTGGGAATAGGCCAGGCCAGGTCAGGCTTTGATAGGCATGAGCCTGGCCTACGAAAAAATTTGCAGGCCTGAGGCTAGCCTATGACCTTTCATAGGCCTATTTTTTTGGCCAGGCCTGGCCTGAAAGCCTATTTTCAGGCCTACTTATTATTAAAGTCATTAAAAATTCCATTTTATCTACTTCTAAATAGGTTTAATAGGCCTCAAAGCATATTTCAGTGTAAGGCTTGTCTATCACTATAAGACCTTAAAAGCCTATTTCACTATAAGGCTTTAAAGCCTATTTAAAAAGTCCACTATTTGAGTTGTTTCTTTATTTTTATGTTTAATATAAATTATATTTTATTATAAATAAAAAAATAAATTTTATTAACATGCATAAGCAGGCCGGCCTATTAGGCTTCATAGGCTTTTTTGATAGTCTAAGCCTGACCTATTTACTTAAATAGGCTTTTTAAAAGTCTAAGCCTAGCTTTTTAATAAACAGACCAGGCCATAGGCCCTTGTAGGCCGGCCTGGCCTATTCCCAACCCTACTCTTCATTCCTTTTTAAGTGTCTTTTTAAAAAATTAACACTAAAATAGCGATGTGTATTTTTGCACATTATCTTTTTGTTATACCCTCATTTTAATCCACCAATAAATTCCTATTTTTTTGCAAACACTTTATCTTTCCAATCAATTTAATATGTTATTTTTCTCTCGTAACAAATAATTGTCAGTTATTATCTTTTTCGCCAACAAATTCTTATATAAAAAATTATATTGATGAAACTTCTTCTTCTTCATTGTCATCTTGTTTTGTTCTTGTATCTTGTCAAATGAGTCTTCAACTATTGCTCCCTCTTCACCTCTCGTCAACAATTCCAACGAGTCTTTCACTTTTTCTTCCTTTTGAACATTCATGGAGATTTTTATTTTTCTTCTCTTAAATCTGTTCCTTTACTTTACACTTGAAATTTTTAACAATTGCTACTCATCTTATTTATAGAATTTTAACTCTTCTTGAAACCATTGTTTGTAACAAAATTTTGTTTAAATTTAAAGATAACAAGAAACAAACTTTGTTTAAAAAAACATACTTTAGTTTTCCAAATAGATAACATTAATTAGTTTTATTGAAAAAATAAAGTAATTGACAAAGGGTACGTATAATTGACAAATCGTACCCTTAAAATACCAAAAAAACAGTTAAATAGGAACAAAAATTTCACCCTAAAAAAACACTTAAAAAGGAACGGAGGGAGTTGTAAATATAATATAAATTCTTATCTTTTTGAATGACACAAAAAATATAGCATTGTATAGACGATTGTTTTTAAATTTGAGTGGTTTATATAGTCAAATATGATTAAGGGTAAAATATTGAAAGTGAAGAAGTCACTTCAAAACCATGTATTCCCTTTATATGTGGATAAAATAGATATGAATAGTATAGGCAAAGATAGATATTTTGCACTTTTGTATTGAATTATACTTATATTTTTTAATGACAAAATAAATTCTTATCTTTTCGAATGATACAAAAATCTAATATTTTTTTAGAAAAAATTGTTTAAGGTTATACTTAATTTTTAGTTACTTTTTGGGATGCCATATATACGAATTCAATCATGTGGGTCCTAAACAAGAAGCAAATTTTATTCTAACCTGCAACGTTAATTATGAGAAACAAGCTTTTAGATTGTTTTACCAATTGTTTGACTACGAAATAAAATTTTGTGAATTTATGGTGTTAACTCCATTGGGTTGTGTAAATTCTAGTGAGTTGAGGCATGCCAGGTTCATACATTGTTTGAGATTCAAAAGTTGTTGTAAACAGGCAGCATTTTTTATATCCAATCTTATTAATTATATTTCTTAGCATGTGTTGGTAAGTGATTTGCTGGAATTTCTTTTTAGGCCAACCTATCACTTGGGAACCATGTTTTGCATTAAGCAAAATTTTCCCCATTTTTGGTGTTACTCTAATAAATTTCATGCACTTTTATGACAAAGTGGACTACTACATTCCCATTTTACATGATAGTCACATGAAACGTATGGGTTCCAAGGTTTATACGTTCCTTTAAATTTTATGTAGTTATGTGCATAATAACAGAAAATTGTGACACAAACCTTTGTGCTTAAATAGAAGATGTTTTATCTATCGTCAAAAAAAAAAAAAAAGATGTTTTGTCATAGAAAAAAAAATGTTAAGTATGTGTGATCATTGAAGACATTTATTATGAAACGAAATAATATTAAATAGTCTTGTATTATTTTTCATTTTAAATTACTAAGAAATTACTAAACCACTTTGTGATAACTATTATTTTTTTATGGCAATGCTGGTTTTTAAGGAAAAATAGATTAAAAGAAAAGGAGATACGTACAAAGAACTTAGGGATATAAATACAACCCAGTAAACCACACTAAAGTATAGAAATCAATCCTAAAGGTGTTACAACTTACACAACCTGCATAAAAGTGGTGTGAGACCCTCAACGGGTAGACAAACCACTTTGCCATAACTATTTTATTAATAAAGATACTTTAGTTAAACAAACCAACAAAAGAAAAATACTTTTCCCCTAAAAAAAATACTTCTAGTAAATAAAATTTAACTTGGATGAAGACACAAATTGTCACTTTTAAGCAAGAAAAGTTGATAAAAGGATTTAAACAGAGGGAAAAAAACTGTAAGTGAAGCAAAGCATAGACAAACACATTTGGACAATATAGTCAAATATCAAACATCTAATGACAAGCTAACATTATATTGTAATCTCACACTTGAAATATAACAAAAGGTTTAGTTAATCTATCTAATTCAAAATAATCCATAGAATTGGCCTATACATGATCAACAAACCAATAACATACCCATAATCTCGATTGTACAAAGTAAATTTGAGACACTAAAATATTTACATCTAACATGGATTGTAACAGCTAATTTTAACAATCCAGATTCTTAGAAAATTAAATCTGCAAACTATTTTTTTACATAGTTTGTGGAAATGTAAAATTATTTGCAGCATCCGCAACTAGCACAATCGCATCCGCAATCACATCCAAACTTTAATGCCATGGGAGGATTCCAATTTATGTTGAACTGAGTAGCAATTTCTTTTAGAAGTTTGTTTCTTTCCTCAACAAGCGGTTCCGGAACTTCGCACAAGTTTATCACCTGCAATTAAAACTGCATAAGATGTTTTATCCACAAAAACAAAAGCTTAAAGACCACATAAAATAAAACATTTCATATTCATTGTACCTCTTTGTTAACACCAAATTCTGCCAAACTAGCTATGAACTTTTCACCATATTTTATAGAAAATTGTGACCGAAGCTTCTGCAAGTCTGGAAGTTCACTAAACTTTGCTCCAACATAGCATAAACTACCTATAGCTTCCTTCATGTCGGGGATGAATTCCCTAAACAACATTGAAACTTTAGATACAAAATTCTAGAATAATCAACTATATTACCAAAACAAGAATAAAAATTTAACTTAACATAACTTAGACTATCTAAGGTGTTTCAAATAATAATAAAATTAAACAATATTACTCATATCTTGTAGGTCCTACTTCAATATGCATTTTGCAGCACAAAGTGGGGTCACTCTTGATTTCATATTTGATTCCTTCTTTTTTAATTCTGTAAGTGAACCTAACTACAGTAGAAACTCTATAAATTAATAATGTCGGGACCGGAGAAATTTATTAATTTAGAGAGTTATTAATTTATCGATAAATTAATAATAATTATTAATTTAAAGAGTTTTTAAGTAATTATACTGTACATACCAAATAAAAAGGCAAATTAATCTATGTCTCTTAGAATTACGTTGCAGCAAATCTTGGGACTCAATGTAAATTAATAAATATTGTATTCATATCCATTAGAAATATGACTTTTGACTTTTGAAGTGTATAGTAAATGTAAACAAGTGGAATGTTCAATGTATTCTTAAGCAAGTTTGGCATATATAAATTACATGAATGTGTTAAAAGTATTCAAACCATATCTCACTCACGAGATGGCTTCTCATCTAAAAGGTGTTGCAAAATCAACCATGTCAGATCAAATACGTAAGGAGTTGTTCGAGTACAAGAGAGATAATCCTGCAAGCACACAAAAAGACTTGCAGAGATGGCTTGAGGGAAAATTTCAGTTGAAAGTTAGTCAAGGAACAATATCAAACACACTTAAGCGGTCAAATGACTATCTCTCTGCTGAAATAGAAAAGGGAAGAGCGGAGATCAAAAGACACAAACCAGCAAAATATCCTGACATGGAGAAGGTTGTTTATGAGTGGTTTCTACAGCATCAAGAACGTGTGAATATTACAGGAGAATTAATTTTGCAGAAGGCAAGAGATACAATGAAACTCTTGTACCCTCATGATGATTCAGATTTTAACTTCTCTATAGGATGGCTTGGGAAATTCAAGCACCGACATGGCATAAAGTCATTTCGTCGTTTTGGCGAGAGTGGGTCTGTTGATGTACAAGACATGGAGCAGAAATTGGTATCGATTCGAGAGAAAATTGATCAGTTCCCTATGAAAGATGTTTTCAATATGGATGAAACTGGGTTGTTTTATAGGCTACAAGCTGATCATTCACTGGCAACAAAACAACTTGAAGGAAGAAAACAAGATAAAGAAAGGCTGACGGTAGTTATTTGTTGCAATGAAGATGGCTCTGAAAAAATCCCTCTATGGATTATTGAGAAATATGCAAAGCCTCGTTGCTTCAAGAATGTCAACATGAATAGCTTGGATTGTCAGTATCGAGCTAACAAAAAAGCATGGATGACTAGTGTGCTTTTTGATGAATATGTTCGTTCATTTGACCAAATGATGCATGGTAGAAGAGTTCTACTTGTGGTGGATAATTGTCCAGCACATCCAAGAAATATTGAAGGGCTAAGAAACGTTGAGTTGTTCTTCTTGCCACCCAACATGACATCAAAGATTCAACCTTGCGATGCTGGGATAATAAGAGCTTTCAAGATGCATTACCGTAGAAGGTATTACCGCAAAATATTGGAAGGTTATGAGGTGGGACAATCTGATCCAGGGAAGATAAATGTCCTTGATGCTATCAATTTGGCAATCCCAACTTGGACGATAGATGTTCGAAAAGAAACAATAGTGAATTGCTTCCGACACTGTAAAATTCGTTCAGCTAGTGACGTTGTAGGAAATTTGGATGAATCCACTTTTGATGAAGAAACTCAAGACCTCCAGACTATGATCAATCAATGTGGCTATCGTAATAAGATGGATATCGACAATCTAATGAACTATGTAACACTCTAATTTCTATTTTTATTATTTTAGTTGCTTTTGAATATTTTATTTGAATTTTTTAAATGATATGTGGTGTTGTTATTTGATTGATATTTTATTATATGATAATTAGTGATGATTTTTATTATTTAAGTAAAATTGGAGAAAATAATATTTATTTAGAATTATGGGGGTTAATTAGAATTAATGAGTTTTAAGGAGGGAGTTAAGAAAATAAGAGAGGTTATGTTTTACTGAGTAAAAGGAAGTAGAAAGTCAGTAAGTGAGAAAACATCTGTACGTATCAGAAAACATAAGCTTTTGGGAGAAAAAGGGAGAAACCAAGAACAAGGGGGATTAGCCAAGAGGAGAGCTTGATTGTTGTAGGATTTGTGATTCATCTTAATTAAGGTAAGGGTGAGGCCAACCTTCAACTATTAATATATGTATAAATTCTGAAATTGGATTGAATTGGGGTGTTTATGGTTTAGGGTTAGAAAGTATGATGAATTGCAAAGTTGTTGATAAATTGTGTTGTTGATTTCATGATTCTATGTTGTTTTGAGTAATATGTTGTATATAGAACCTGTAAACGTTGTAGTAAATCAATTTGGGTGATTGGGATCAAAATTGGGTTTTTGGATGAAAAAGGTTTATGAAAATCACAAGTTTCTTTGAACTGCCCCGATGAGAAATCATGTCACGATTTTGGCAATCATGTCACGATTTTGGGCAATCATGTCACGATTTTGGCATCACGTCGCGATTTGGCTAGGCAGAATGACATTTTTAAAACATCAAGAAATCGTGTCACGATTGACCAAAATCACGTCGCGATCCTAGGCGAATTCTATAGTAACTTACATTGTTCTATTGAACCAGTTAAGCTTATATATGAAGAAGAATGTTATAATTGAATGTATAATCATATGAAATGATGTAAATGCATATACGAATGAATATAATTATATGTGCCTTGTTGTTGGTTTCCGTCGATGATGTTGTTGAGTCGTGTTGTCCAAGTTGGGGAGTGTGTCATAAGTATTAGGCACAGATGTTGATGTCGTAGTAGATGTTGTTGTCGTTGTTGTTGGGTTGTATATGCGGATATACACCATTGAGTTGTTGATGTTGTATGTTGATGTACACAAGTGGAGTTCATTGCATAATGCATAAAAGCGGGAGGGCTTTTGCCCTGGAACGCCTTGTCGTTCAAAGCGGGAGGACTTATGTCCTGGAACACTTTGTTGTTCAAAGCGGTGAGGGCTCTGCCCTGTATTTTGGTACCACATGCATATTGCATTAGTTGTTGTTGTCGTTGCATCGTTGTAGTCGTTGAGTTGGTCGAGTTGATGTTGTCATTGGTTGAGTAGTTGTTGATGTTGATGAGTCGTTGAGGTTGAGGTGGTTGTTGAGTTGTTGTCGATGATGTGGTTGATTGCTTAATATAAATTAAAGGTTGCAAATCTAATGTGAAATGAAGTAGTTGTTGATGATAATGTTGATGCTTTTGGTGGTGTTGTTGTAAATCAATTATAATTGATGTAGTTGTTGTTGATGAATGTTAATGCCATGTATATATGGATTTAATAATGTTTGTTGCTATGATTGTTGTTGTTTTAATTCAAGTTGATGAATTATATATATATATATATATATATATATATATATATATATATATATATATTATTTTTGATTGTGAATCTCACCCCTTCTGTTGGAATTGTCGCCTTGTGGGCAAGTGCAGATTTCCAAGGCTAGTAGGATGTTGACTCAAGTGTCTTAGGGCTCTGATACGTAACGGGGAAAATGTTGTTTTGTTTCTTTCATTCCTTTATGTATCGAATTTTGAACATGTTGTTGGATTTTAAGTTGAGGAATAATATTTTATTATGTTGAGGCCTTTGTGCCAAGAATTCTGTTGAAGTTGAATGATGATGATTTTGAAAGAAATATTTCCGCTGCAGATTTTTATAAGAATGATTTTGTTGGCATTTAAATAGCTTTATATTCTATTTAATAAATTTTGAAAAGCAGATGTAATACTCCGTTGATGTTGACTCTGATTATATATTTATTATACGTTATTTTGGGAAACGGAGTGTTACAAACTACCCAGGTGAAAATGAAGCATGTTCGGAGGTTCAGAGTTTAGAAGATATTGTGCGTACTATCATTGAGAACAATGCAGAGGATGACGACGAAGATGATACGGTGTCTTTGGAGCCTGTTACGCGAAAGGAAGCACTTATGGCGTCGAACACTCTTCACAACTTTATGATACAATACAAAAATACAACACATCAGATATTGGATGCAATAAGAAAAGTTAGAGATTAGCTCCAAACAAACTTGAACTTTAAAGGAAAACAAACAACTATTAAATCATATTTCAACAAAGTGTAATATATTTTTTTTCAGTTTCTATGAATTATTAATTTATGATTTTCTTAGGACCGAAAATTATAAAGGGATCTCCCAAAAAATTATTATCTTATTATTTTATCGAATTATTCAATTTTTTATACTAGCTCAAATCGGGACCGAATAAATTTATCATTTTAGAGAATTTATTAATTTACCGAGTATTAATTTAAAGAGTTTCTACTGTAATTAACAATTTTTTCTTTTTAATGCTCTCCCCAATTTGGGTTTGGGCCCTCTAAGTCCTTAACAAAAAGTGAATTTCCTATCCCGTAAACGTCTTTCCCACTAGATAAAAACAGGAAGAAAAAAAATAACCTCCATTATAAATAAAAACCAAGTGAAAAAGAATCTTCTTTCTTTTATTTCAAACCAATGGGTCAACTCGCCCCGTCACCATTTCATTTTTAACGAATTCAAAATCTCAATACATATCGTTAAAAAAACTATTAAAAAAATGTTGAACGGGACACTCTAACGAGTCTAACCCATTTTATTGTTGCTACTTAATCTTGCGCTTATTACCCACTTTAACTTATTAATTGGGTTTCAGTCTCGTTTCTTCTCTATAATAGCAAGTTATTTATTTTCTTTGTTATATTAAAAGAAAATCACTTCCTAACCAATGAATTTTTCTACCCTTCACCTACCAAAACAACTATACCCCCACTAGCCCATTTGTTACTCATATTTCTTTGGGTATTGTGGCGGTGGTATATTCTCAAAACCTCGCACCACTAAACTCAGATTCACTTTCTACTACAAAACAAAACTATGGATCTAAGAGTAAAATTCTTAACCCTATATTACAGCCTACATTGTTACTCTCTATGTCGTGGTCCCTTATAGGATTACACAATGCGGAATGATATTGATAATTTGATATATATTATTTACGTTTAAAATCTAGAATACCTTTCATATTCCATAAAAAGAAGATTGCAAGAAACTACTTCACAAAAAAATATGACGATCTGGAGAAGCTGAGTCAAATTTTTCTGATGAAAATAAGTCCGTATCTGCATAAATAACCACACAAAAAAAGAAAAACGTTACAAAATAAGAAATGTCCAAAGGCTTGTTCAGTTCAAGTCTAAGACATTAGTTAAAAATGCTTAAATAAAAAAAAATGCAGCAATAGAGTTAATGAGTATACATACCAGAGGAAGAGCACTGTATACTAAAGGATAAGGTACTAGCTTAGAAATTTCGGTTCGGATAATCCATCTGTTTCTTCTTGGTTTGAATTAGTGCCCTTGCATTCAAAATCGTCTTTTTAAGCAACCTCTCACTGAAGTATAAGATTTATAGAAAAATAATCACTTTTTAAATATGAAGTAGTATTAGTAGTAACACAACTAGTATTGTTGTTTGGAGAAAAACAATAGACTGTGAAAAAAATAGATTTGAAAGGTGAATTTAATGCATGCAAACATTACCATGTGGAGACCTTGAGTTGCTTTTCGTTAGAACAAAGGATCGTCTTAACAACCATCACTGTTGTGTGGGTTTCTATCAGTCTGCATCATAGTAAATAATCATGTTGTTAAAAGAACAGTGATGATTGATATTTAAAAACGTTACAAAAAAAAAAATCATTATCTATAATTCCAAATTAAATCGACCTAACATCTTTATCTGTTATTCCAAAGAAAACCGAAGCTCATAAACCCTTACAAACTATTATTATACAGAACATGTAACATAAACTACGACTAGAAGAGGTTAGAACTTCTCCGCTACTGTACCTACTCGTAATCTCGCTACCGATACGTGGAAAGCAAAACAAATTTAGTGTGTGAAATCAGTATCAGTATATAAATATGACCTAGGGTTCAGCTCTTTTTATTGTTATTTTATGGGCTTATTTAAGATGGATTGGATGGACCGGTCCAAAGGTGCACAGTAATATTTTTTTTTTATAAATTTTAATAATTTTTTTAAAAGCTATAATGGAATATAATTTTTATAAAATATAATTTTAATTTTCATATTGTAACAAACTATAGATATCTTTTTTCCTTCAAAAAAAAAATTATATATATCTTTTTCAATGACACCAACAATATAATATAAATTCTTATATTTTTTAATGATACAAGAAATATATAACAAACTATACATATTTTTTTCAATGACATCAAAAATATAATATAAAGTCTCATCTTTTTGAATATAATGCCGCCAAAAAAATAGCACGATATAAACAATTGAATTTTAAATTTGAGAGAATTGTATAGTCAAATTTGTTTAAGGGTATAATTGATTAATAGGTATATATGTTGAATTTTTATATTGTAAAAGGATATTTATCTTTTTAAATATTGTAAAAAGATACTTATCTTTTTAAATGACCCAAAAATAATGCATTTTATAGGAAAGTTTGTTTAAGATATAATCGAAAGAAAAAAAAGTCAATTCAAAACCATACCATGGAAAAAGGTTAGCCACAATCAAGGAAACACACCAGCCACAAACGTGAGACGAAAACAAAAACCAACAAATGGAAATACCAGAAACCGCTACTGCTGTGCTAAACTAATCAAAACCCTAAACTGGCAAGGAACTTCCGTTTTCTTTTTAAGAAAGGAACTTCCTTATGTTATCAATAGTGCGATTGTTCCTATTTGAATGACTAGTCTATAACAAGCGTCCTAACTCAAACAAAAACCATCATAAGAAATCAATAGAGAGAAATAAGTATAAAAATCAGTGAAGTGAACATAAAGAAGTAAATTGACTTACAAAAACGAAGCAGAGACGTGAACTGAAGAACTATAAGAGAAGGAGGATGTTTCTAGTTACTATTCTATTGTGTGCCCTCTTGCTTTAAATAGCAATAAGTGAAGCCCAAGATATAATATTTATTTATTTTAAATAAAAATCTCAAATCCACGTTTTTTTTTCAAAGTTTGTTTTTTTTTGACAAGTTTGTTTTTTTTGACACAAAAAAAAAATTGGGTTGACTTTTTTGTTATCTCAATTATACCCTTTAATTAATTTTTCATTGTGTATGTGTCCCTTAATTATATCTCTTTTTTCCGAAGGGCTTTAATTATATCTTTCTTACTCAATTAGATCTCATCTACCACAACTAATTTATTTTTATATATTTTCATCTAATCTTCATCAAATATTACACTATAAATCGAAACCCATAACTCATCTCAAACCCAAACTTCATCTTCTTCTCTCTAAATTCATCACAATCAAAATGAAAAACAGTGCTCCTAATGTTCAACGCAATCAAGATGAGAAATTGGGGATTACTTATTTATCTTCATCTCTATTCTCACATATCACTCACCCACATGTTTCACAATCCCAAGAACAACCAAAAATCATGTAATAAAACCAATTTCTCTGCAGAGCACCGTATCACGCAAATCCCACAAAGCTCAAAAAATATATCAACTTCCTTAAAAAAATCTCATCTCCATCTTTTTTTTTTTTTTGTATAAATGGACAAAAAAAACAATAAACATTTGAAACTTAAACATCCAAACTAGGGGTGTTCATGGTTTAAAACCCAAACCAAACCAAACCTAATATAGGTTCAGGTTCGGTTCCTAAATCCATTTAACTAAAAACCGGTTTTTTGGCAAAAACAGTTTGGATCTGGGTCAAAACTAGTTCAAAATTGGTTTAGATCCAGTTTGCCATAAAATTGTTTTGGTGGAATTGAACCAGTTTTTCTCCACTAGCCAATGAGAGAAAAAAAAGAAGGGAAAAGAATGATAAAAAATTGGGGTTCGGATTCTGGGAAGGTTACGACTTATGATTATGAGATGGGTTTCAGAGAAAGAAGTGATTTTGAAAACATTACCCAATTCCATTAACATAAAAATCCTGATATATAACCACTGTTCTTCTTTCTTCTTCTCTTCATCAAAATTATTCAATCAATCCAATAAACACTCAATTAGGTCAGAGATCTGTTCACCTTCATTCACTTTTACTCAATTTCAAAACGCGATTCTTATTGAATTCATACTAATTGAATCGCGCTTCCGATAAGCGCTTTTCCGATAAGCTATTCAATCGTAATCGCTTTTGTGAAGTGAGTTTGAGAAGGCGATTTGGCACTATGAAGTGATTTGCGAAGGCTGTTGAGACTGTGTAAAGCTATTTCAGAAATGCAATTTGACTAAAAAAATCCATTCTGAACGTGATTTGAGAAAGGCGATGAGTTTGTGAATTGATTATGAGTTATTGAGTTTGCCTTTCAGAAAAAACAGTTTTAAACCGGTTCAATGAAATGGTAAATTGGTTTAATTTTTCCCAAATTATATGGGTTGGTTTGGTTTTTCACTAATTCGGTTGAGGTTTTAAAATATGGATCAGGTTTGGTTAGTCATTTGGTTAAGGTTAACCAAATTTTTGAACACCCCTAATCCAAACGGAGTAGTCAGGGCTCGATCCACAATCACGATACAAGACCTAACAATTTTGGTATTTTTATCATTTCCGTCTCCAACTAAAAATTTCACACTCGCGCCCCTTGTTTTAGGTTTCAAAGGACCGCCTTTTACTTCAAAATCATCTTCCTTATTAGTTCCAATTCTAACTGTCGGAGAAGCAAATGCCATGGGAGTAGAGTTTGGGAGGATGAGGGCGAGACAAAGCCCTTATTAACATTGACCATAATTTTATGTTTGACAATTGCTATAGTACACGACGGTATGCATCCCACGAACGCACGACATGTTACGTGGCACAGTCTCCATTGTTAAAATAAATTTTAATTAAAATAAATGGGAAAAGGTGAAATAGTGTTCGGGTGAAATACAACCTCGTGCGGGTTCCATGACAAATGCATGTCGTGTTGTTTAGCATTTTTTTTATGTTTTTACTAACTTTTTTTTTACTACCATTGACCATAACTTTGTATGAAAGCAATTCCATTTTAGCATTGAAGTATATTTACAAGCCCATTCTCACTTCTTTCATCGCATAGTAGCAGGAGTAACCGAAAAATTAATCTTATAACTAATAGGGTTAAATATGTTTTTAGTCCCTATAAATATATCAGTTTTCATTTTAGTCCCTCTAAAATTTTCCTTCAACTTTTAGTCCCTATAAAATTTTCAATCACTACTTTTGGTCCCTATTTTTAAGTTAATTTTTGTATTTTTTAGTGAAATTGTGCAGAAATGTGTACAATATTGTAAAATAATTTCCCAAAAAAAAATTAGAATTTTATAACAAAACACAAATTAAATATGAAATTTTAACCGTGAACAATATAAAAATTCATATTAAATTCATGTTTTGTTAAAAAATTCTATTTTTTTTTTGGGAGAGATTATTATAATATTATGAATTTTTCTGCAAAATTTTATTAAAAAATATGAATTCTACATATGAGTTTACTTTAAAGGAGGGACTAAAAGTGAAGATGGAAAATTTTTAAGGGACTAAAACAAAAAGTTGACATATTTATAGGGACCAAAAACATATTTAACCCTAACTAATATGCATATTTATTTGAGATTTTAAAAAAAAAACTGATTAAATTTTTGCTTTCATGATTTTTTGTGTAGCAAAGTTCTTGGTTTTTTGTTTAGATTAGTGTTACAAATAATACAAAAAAAAATCATTTTTTTTTTGGAAACTAGGGCATGCAAAAAAAAAATCTTTTTTTTGGGTTAGATTCAAAGAAATCTGCTGTTGTAATAGATGAACAAGCCAAGGAGAAGTATTTTTATTTGATTCTGTTTTTTTATTTTATTTTGCTTTATTGAAAAATAAAAATGGAGAAGTCAAAAAATGATGTTTTGCTTCCTCTTGTGTTGTGTCTGTTGTTGGTATTTCAAGTTACAAAATATTGAGGTGCAATATAAAGGTGTTATTTGTCTATTTGATGCTTATGTACAAACCCTTTGAACTGTTAATTTTTTTATCATAGGGATATGCACTCGGTACCTTAAATTTTACAACACTCGCATACACTGCCAATCCGTTTGTGTTAGACCGTGGTGGTATCCATTGAAATGTTTGAAAACAATAGTGAATCAATGCAAATGGGTAAAAAATAAAATACTATTGATAATATTGTTTATCATGTGTGAAAATTGTTATCTAGGTGGAAGATAACATGTTTTCTGATCAATGTTTTATTTGTAAACTAAACATGTAGTTAGCAATATCAATGGGGATATTGATTATGAATGGTGATATTCTTGTATATATACATGTTGATTAGATGTGTGTTTTTTGTAGACTTTGGTTCATGTAACGTTGCATGATGAAGCTAAGTGAAAAGCTTTTTAGATATCTTTCTTCATCATCTATTCATTAACGATGAACAATAATCAGGTTGAGTATTATCGTAAAGGATCATCATAGCTTGAGCAATTTTGGGGGGCTTGATGTCATGTACCTAGTATTGTATAATCCATCATCTCAAATTCAATGCTAGTCTTCATCTTGAGATGATGCATAATATTATTTTTAATGAAGAAATGCATAATTGCCAAAATAATACTATAATATTTTTCATATATCTGATGCTTAGCACTTAATGTGAAATAAAGGGATTAACCGCAATGAATGGAATTGTATATCTCAAAACCTAAACTGCAATGAATGAAATTGTATATCTACCTTATACAAGGGATTTTTTTATTTTTTTTTATCTTCAGGCAACATTCTCACGAGTGAGTTTGTTTTTTTAGTTAACCATGATTAATAATACTTTGTGTCATCTCTTGGTTTTTTAAAAAGAGATCATCACAATTCAAACTTCATTTTCTTGTGTTTTTATCTCCTTTAAATTTAAATGTGAACTATCTCATTTTTTCATCTGATCTACTTAGTTTTTTGTAGGCACATAAAATCAATTCTCCTTTTTGAATTTATTTTTTCTATTCTTAAAAAAGTAATTTGTAATACTTGTTTATTTTTAAGTCAATACTTGATTCATCACTTAGATAAAACCAAAATTATTTAAACACATGCACACATAATCATTTAGTTTCAAACAAGCTATTAAAAATGAGTATATACTGTATTATTTAACTTTTTCTTATTTTTAATTTTTCTTTACTTTTATGTGTACGTGTGTCTAATATTGTCCACAAATCCTAAACACATAATTTTCTCCTTCTTTTTTTTTTTTGACGAAGTTTTCTCTTAAAATGTAGTTGTACGTACCCATATTAATTAAAGTAAGGAAAACCGATTTAAGCGTGACCCTCACGTGTTAGGGTCGAATTCAGAGAAAACATTGTTTACAAGGACTAAAAAACAATTACATAAACTTAGAAAAACCCTTCCCTTTTACGACGTGTTCATCATCATCATCACTGAACTACTACATTGTTCTCCCTTGATTTAAAATCAAAATCGGAAAGAAAAAAAAATTAGGAACAGCAAGTGTTGTAGCAGCTGCATCGTGTGAAGAAACACTTCACTTTCTGGGTAACTTTTTAGGGTTTTTGTTTTCATAATTCTGATTCATATATTTCTTTTCTCATTCATACTCATGTACAACAGAACAGAACAGAACATCGCAATTTCTACTTAGTTCGTTTCGGTGATTCAAGAAATCCAAGTATTATGTTGCCAAAGAGACTAAGCTCTTTCTTTAAACTCTCCCCTAAACCTCACAATTCCAGGTAACTATTCTAAATTTATGATTTTTCTTGGTTTTCTGATTCTTTTATTTATTTTTTTAATGGAAATTGTTAGTTTGTTTGATTAATATTTACTCGTTTGTTCGGGTTTGATCCGGGTTCAAACCAGTTGAGCTACCCAGTCCCCAGTTTTGTGATTCTCTATTAGAGATTAATTCACACTTATGTTCTTCAATTCAATTAGGACTGAATTTACAAGTATGGGTTTATCTTCTCTCAAATTGGGGTGGGTATCAATTTACTTTCACCAATATTGTGATCATTTCATCGACCTCTTCAAATTACATCGCGGGATGTGCACTCTATTCTGCTGCGCATCTTTGTGCCATTTTGTGAATAATAGTAGCTAGGAGAAAGGGAGAGTGTTCTTCAATAGAATGAAAGGGAAAAAGGGATGGTTCGTGGAGGAGACCATTCTATGCAATAGAATGAAAGAGGAGAAAGGGAAGAGTGTTCTTCAATACACATAAAAATGGAAATTCCGGGGAGAGGAGGGGGCGGTTTATATGGTAGTAGGAAGATATTTTTTTTTTCAAGTGTTCAAAAATGAAATGAGAATTGGAAAGAAGACTCTAATAAGGTCTGTTTGGGAGGGTTTAGTAGGGTTAAGTCTAAATTTTGAAATATATTTAATATTTTAAAAAAATTAAAAGAACGTCGTGATTAATAATCGCATAATAGTCTAATCATACTTAATTGATTTAAAAAAACATTTTATAGTGTTTGTAGTTTGAAAAAGAAAAGTAAACCCTCCCTTCCCCTCCTAAACCCTGAATCCAAACACACGCTAAAATTAACCCTTTTGGTAAGCAAAATAAGCGAACAATTAATGAGAACAAGTAAAAGTTGAGAAAGATATAAACTATACAAATTAGAAATTTAACACGATTATCAATTTAAAATAGGTAAACAATATATTTTATGCACTCTTGTTAAATAGTGGCTTTTGCGTAGCAGAATTTGAACAATTCGCTATTGTTCCGCGATACACTATTTTTTAGTACAAAATGTTGTCAAATAGTGGCTATAGAACTGCTGCAGAGCAGAATTTGACGAAACCACTATTTTCTGCGATTTGTGATTGACAACACTGATTTTATGTATCTTTTGGAATTTATTAAAAAAGTTAGATTTTGAGTATTATCAAACATATTATGAAAATCGAACAAGCATAGTTATGAATACCGGATCGCACTGCAATGGCTGACCCCCAAACAACAAAGGCCCAGTTTAATAATGTGCAGAGAATTAGACATGAAACAACAGAGACCAGGCACGTTCATAAAGTTTGAGAGTGGCAAGCTCGTAAGAATTCACCAATGTTGGCTGGACAAGATACTGGTGGGCATCGGGTCCGTTGGCGGAAATTCAAGAGGTCACAGTTTGTGTTCATTGACCCGGGAACATAAACCTAATATTACTTCTAGAAGGGCAGATACAGAAAAAATCAATAGAGAATAGGTTTGACAATTCACACAAAGGATGAATATGGATATTCCCCCATGTGAAGAATGGCGACCATAATTTTCCGCGATAGTAGCTGTGACTGCTACTATTGAAAAATGCAATGCTATGGGAGTCTCTACTCTAGCCACTGCGCACCTATTCACTGCTACACCCATTCCGAAGAGTATTACATTCGTGGTAGCTATAAGCTAACCGATGATAAGATTATTTAATTTCACTCTATTGCATATCACTTCGTTGTATTTCATTTCATTCCATTCCCTTCCATTCTCAGCTCATTAGATATCCAAACTGTGCTCAGAAACTCATTGATACCCTTCAATTTCTTAACTTGAAAATGTCGAGCTTCAGATCTCAATAAAATGATCCGATTCTGTGATTCAAGTTAGGAGAGTTTACCATTTGCATTACTCAGGGTAAAGTCAGTGATTGAGAATACAGTAAATTGAGTCCTAACACAGGTAAAATGCTTATTCTTCAAGTTCAGCTGAAAATTTTCAGAAATAAAAAACATAAAGTACTCTTTACCGTTACTTTGTTGAAATTGAATTCATAACGTGAATGATAAAATGGTCCTTGATTGTAACTACCAGTTTTAAATTATTGCAGTGTCGCGAAGAATGTGGATGAAGCACCAAGTACAAATTTTGGTCGTAAAGCAGTTTCGTTTGTTCTGATTACTGTTACAGGTGGTGTTGCTCTGAGTGCTCTTAATGACCTTGCTATCTATCATGGTTGTAGCAGGTAAATATCAATCAAGTTTTTTGTGGTATTATGTATTAAGACTAGAGTTTACAATCTTTACTGTAATCTCATAAATGAATTTGGCATACACGAGAAACTCTTAAGAATTGTGTTTTACCATTTGACATACTGTGGTTTAGACTTTAGAATAAGAAACCCGAAACAGACCTTACAATTTAATGTACATCGTGTATGGTATTTCTTATCCCATAACTATTGTCCTTTGGGGAGTAGAAGTTCTTCAAGAAGGACAAACTTTTTGGTTAAAATAAAACCGAAAGTTGAACATTTTTAATCTCCTACATAACAACTATATCCAAGTTTGTAGTTATCTTTCCTTTCAATATTACTTTATGTCTTTTAAAGTTTCACACAATAGAAAGAAAGAAAAAAAGCACTGCATGCAAATCAGATCTGGAAAATTAAATAATTCTAGATTTTATTTTCATTTTCTACTTCCACTAATAATTACAAGAATATCACCTGATTTTCACTTTGGCTTCCTGTTTTCAAGGATTTGTATAAGAAATTGTCCTGTTCCTTTCACAATTTCCTGTACGAAACATTAAAAATATGAAATAAAGTGAAAGCGATGTGGCATCTTTTTAATTAGTGAAAACATAAATGAAAATAGAAAATATTTTCTCAAGCTAAAGGTGGCCTTAGGACATTTGTTCTTCTTGTCATTTTATACAAACTTCCAGCATTACCATTATAGCATCCTTATAATTTCACGTCAATTATAATAACCCCTAGGTGGCCTTGTTATATCACCATTTTCAAATACTTTGTCCTCATCCTTCCAATTGACCACTATTATATTTTTGGCTTAAATGCACTTTTGGTATTTGGTCCATGTCATAGAGATTCGACAAAGTTTTACGTTGGCTGTCGAGGCCTAACACAACCCTCTCCTTTTACCCGGGCTTGGGACCGGCCTTGGTTGTTGTTGTTGTTGTTGTTGTGTGCACTTTTGGTACCCCTATTTTCATATTGAATTTAGCGACTTGTCCACATTTGCTCTGCCACGTCACTAATGACTTTGACATGTAATCAAAGTTGACCCCAAAATGGGGTGGGGGATGAAAATTCATAAAAAGTTGAAATAGGGGGACCAATGCTGAATTTTATAATAGGTACCACAACTTCAAAAATAAAAATAGGGGTACCAAAAGTGCATTTAAGCCTATATTTTTTTTATCCACTTTCATCTTCTTCTTGGTAAATATTAGACGGTAAGCATCTCCAAGACGGAAACTTTTCTTATATTATATTACCAATATTTATAAAAAAGGAGCTTCTCAACTACTGCTCTTTATATTTCAAAATTGAAAATTTGTTCCCACGGCCGCTCCTAAAATTATTACCTGTGAAATTTGCAGCAAGGCCATGGAGAATGCAAGCAAGAACCAAGCAATAATAGATGCTATTGGAGAACCAATCGTTAAAGGTCCATGGTACAGTGCATCTCTTGCAGTGGCTCACAAGAGGCAATCTGTGTCTTGCTCATTTCCTGTTTCTGGACCCCTAGGCTCAGGTGTCTTACAGCTGAAGGCAGTCCGTAATGGAGGTTAGCAATATGAATATTTATTTTAATAATTTTAATGCCAATGTTTTTCCAAACTCCCGGTTAACTACATCTGTCTGTAATTAACTAGTTATTACTACCATGATATGCTGGCTATATGAATTTGGTAGCTTGCTTTGACATTATATTTTCGCATGCTGATTGTTCCTAACATCATAAGATCTAATGTTTGGACCCTTGGGGACACTGGGGTGAAGTCAATCTGATAGTAGCTAATAGTATTAACTATTGGTATGGCTTCTTTGAAACAGATGACACTTGGTCGTCCTTTTTTCTTCCTCGTGATTGGAATATTTTAATCATGGATGCTCTCCTCCATGTGCCTGAGAATGAGGAAAAGAATCGGACATTGCGGATTAACCTCTCTCACAAGCTGTCTCCTTCTACTGCTTGCACCGAGTGCGTAGCTTATCCATCCGAAAGACCAGAGGCAAAGTTGAGTTCCAAGCAATAATAGTAAGCTTAAGTGGCGATCTTTATTTCAACTATGAGTATGAACAAATGTTACTGGTTTTATACCTTTTTACATGAGGCACAACAATAGTATTATTATAATAGCAAGCTTAAGTGGCGATCTTTCTTTCAACTAAAAGCAATTTTTTTTGGTTTTTGACCTCTTACAGGAGATATTGTTTGTTTGGATGGAATAAATTTCAAAAGTTTCTTATGGTGTAATACATTAATATTATTCATCATTGAATTTTCATTATTTAAAATAAATATTGGCTCGTGGGTTGTATTCTTTTACTTATTTTGCAGTATCTTTTATTTTTAATCTTTTTAGCTATTTTTTTTTAGATCCACATTTGTATTTCTGTTTTCTACTTCAAATTAGAGCTCAGTGACTTTTGTTTGGTGACTTTGGTATGTTGACAGAGATATCAAACTTTATCCTTCAGGTCTCACTTTAGTTAATAATGCCCTGTTTAATCGGATAAGCTAACAGTCATTTGGTTTCCCTATTTTTACCATTTTTTTTTAGAGAAGTGCTATACGGTACGGGAGTTAATTTGACGAAAATTCACGGACGCCTCAATATATAAGCAACCTGAACGGTTGCTATTGATTTTATTTTATTTTTTAAAAATTTTAAAAGTTGCACTATGTCTTCTTTGTTATCCAATTCAACTAGATAAAATTTTATTTTTTTAAAATTTTAAAAGTTGCACTATGTCTTCTTTGTTATGCAATTCAACTAGATAAAAAGGTGGTCAACACCGTTTGAATTTGATGCACCGTTTATTTAATTTATTTAATTGAGAATTCATTTTATTAGTGTTATAGTTTAAACTCTCTTTTTGTCAATTAAATCACTTACTTTTCAAAAAAAAATAAAATTGCGCAGGTGAACAACATCAATTAGCCATCCGTGAATTTTCGTTGTCATACCTTCCGTACTATTTCGCATTTTTCTTTTTTTTATTTGGTACTCTTATTTTAAAATATGAAGGTTTTGGTCCATTGACCATATTTTTGAACTAAAAATTGGTGATGTGATATGTTTTAAATGATGTGGTATATGATCTCAAGATAAGAAAAGATTAACATTGATGAAATTATAAAAAAATATATATTAAAAACTTCAATTAAAACATGTCATGTCACTATCATTTGCACCAAATATTTGATGGAGGGATCAAAATGGTAAATTTTAAAATAGGATGATCAATTCCGCAAAATAATAAAAATAGAGAGAATAAAACTGTAATTAAACCTAAAATTTAAGAATAATTTTTTTCTTCAAAAGTTAAATATATTTAAAGTTTGAGGAGCATTAGGTACACCTTCTTAACACTCGCTCCAACACATTCGTCAATTTTTTATTCAAAGAATTCTCTCGTGCTCATAGAATAAAAAAGTTGGACAATGGTCCTCGTAAGACAATAGCTGTTGGTAAAATTTTATGGGTCGGATTTTGGTAACTCAACAGATTTGAGTTAAAAGGAAAATGAGTTAGAGATCTAAGTTTAAACTTAGACAATAAAACAAATATTGATCTAACAAACTAATTACTAATATTTGTCATTAAAAAAAATTGTTCGCAAAATTTTGGATGTAAGTCAATATTTGTTAGCAAATTTTTTTATGTTCAAACGTCAAAATAAACTTCTTGTAAGTCAAAATTCATCCATGCTCATAACCTTTCTTTCCGAAAGATGTTTTAACGTACAGCACATAATTTTAGAGTTAGCTAAAAGATTTGAGATGAAAGGTAATGTAAACAAAGTAAAAATAACAAGTTTTTTTTTTTTTTGAAAGGAAGTAAGAATAACAAGTTGTATGCTAGAACATTTTTTATTTTTGAGGAAAGCTAGAACATTGTTTATATAAATTATCAAATTAATTTAATTAATTTGTCAATTTAATTTAATTCTAAATGAATTATTAATTTTAATATTTTTTTTATTCAAAATTCACGCCCTAGCCCATAGGATGACAATCATCCCACTAAAATTTACGTTCGACAATTTTTTTTTTTAAATAATACGATAATGATATGGGCAAAAATTGGAAGTCACAAACAAGTGAGGCAAGTCAAAATATAGAGAGCATGAAGTCATAAACAATCATGGGCAAAATTGAAAATAGAAAAATATGGTCATTTCCTCCTTTCTTCAATAAAAGAAGAAGAAAGATAGTAGAAATTAAAAAGTCGTGGGTCCAATGTGATTTTAATACCTCTCTCCAACTTCTTCTCAAACCAATTAAGAAAATTGATCTGTTGAGAACTCTCAATTTGTGCTTAAAAAATGCTCGCTCCAACTTCACTCTCACCTATTTCATCTAAACCAAACATAACCCAAGTTATTTATTTACATGACCTGTGGACAATGATATTGACAATGATATGGCTTTTCTCAAGTCATGCCCGTATAATATGATATTTTTCACTTAAACTATTCTGAAGTGTTATTCAAAAACAAAGAAGTTGACATCATACGTTGATGTCGTACAAAATACACTCAACATGATAGAGTGTGATAGGGGGAATATATATTCCTTGTTGATTGGTCAAAAATATTATCTATGAAGTGCATAATATGTTATCAACCACCTCGGCCACATAATGATCTTTAGAAGAAAAGATTAGCGACGTTTTGACATGAGCAACGTTAACGCTCGGCCAAACAACGTTATGATGTGTTTGTTTTGGCGGTGAGTGGCTTTTAAACGCACGTCCATCCGAATCTATACTTTGCAGCTTTTACTCTTCTGCGTTAAAATAATATTTCACCGTGCAATGTCCGTGGGATGTGCGTTTTGGTCACAGCCACCGCAAGTTTGTTGACTTTTCACCACGGAAATGCACAGGCTACAAATTGTAGCTTCTAAAGCAATGCACATACGCTTTTTAAACACTGCCAAACAAACATATGAGGGGAATAAGAGGGTCCAATTAAGTGTTAAGTAGGTAAATAGGCATACAAGGAAAATAATTGGTGTAAACTCGAAACCACTTGACACCTTGAGAGAGAAAGAGATAAAGAGAGTGATATGATAGATGCAATATATTGTCGATATAATAAAAGGAACGGAGATAGATAAATATATATATATATATATATATATATATATATATATATATATATATATTCAACATGTGTATGAAAAATTAGTGTATATAAATATCATTGTTCAACATATAAAGACCATCAGAAAAAGGTCCAGATATGCTTACAGAAACTTATGATAGGCTAACCAATCAAATTAGATAGAGATGATCATTTTTCCTAAAAAAAATAATGACAATGTGATCATTTCCTCACATTCATCTCCATCGATATATTATGTGAATAGCAGTGTGATAGTTAACCTTCTACATGGAAATGAAAGGAAAAAAAAACATTATACATGAAAATGAAAAAAGGAAAGAAAACAAATCTTATTAACAGTCGTTATTTCTTAATTTTTTTTTAAGGAGGAAAAATATGTACATATTGTTTTGAAAGTTTAACAACAGGGGCCAAAATACAAAAATAATATAGTTTAAACAAGTTTTATTTTTTTAATAAAAAATACTAAAACAGATAATACAAGAACCAAACAAAATAATCAAACTCAAATGATTATTGAGTTCATTAAAGGAAGAATTATTTGAAATAACTGAATTTGATTTTTGAATAAAACGATTTTTAGATGGACTTTACTTACCTTTTTATTGATATGCAGATTATTGAAATCTATTTCCTCTATGAAACCAAAGGGCTAACCACAAGAACCAAAAGTATTTTTTTTAGGGAAGAAGAACCAAAAGTATATAAACAAGAATAAAAAAAATATTAAAATAGTTCGGAAAAGGTTTCAAAAAGCGACAAATATACTTCTATATTTTGAATGAATCATCGGTTATCATTTTGGTTTCTAAATGTGTGATATAGTGTTACCATAATCCTTTAATGTATCAAAACTATAAAAAAACATCATTGAACATGTCTTCTATTTATAATGTTATGGATCTAACTGTTCAAGAAAAAAACACGTTTGATAATCAAATCATTCAACAAATAAGTATGACTAAATTGACTAACAAAAAACACATTAAAATGTTTTCTAACTTTTAAACATTCAAGAATTATAATGACTATTTTAGTCTCTATTTTTCATGAAAGCCGTAAGGAAATTGTAACCCCAATTCCCTTCGAGAAATATTTCTTGGTGTATTAATCAACAGTTGACAACTAGTAATGAATTTTGGTGAAAAATAGAATAGTCCAACTAGCATGAGAATTAGGTCGTGTAAGAACAAAAAAAAAGATGCTCGTGACGTTTAAGACTTGAGAGGTGTATCGAGGATATGCTCTCCATGTGATTGTGAACCTTCTTTGGTTGGTTGGTGCAATAGTAGTACTTGATTCATACTTTATCATCATTCATCACGTTTTAATGTTTAATGCATATGGGAAAAGACAGTGACATTTCCTTCCAAGTACTTTCCAATTTCCATATGGACCGTCCCACCAACTTGATATTTTCCTTTGCTCCAACTTGAGTTGAAATTGTAATCTAAATTACTTGTCCACCACTCATTCAATACCCAAATAAACCTTTTATTTATTTTATTTTATTTTTTGGGTGAAAAAAAAAACTTATACTATTCATATTCACACATTAAGTTCCAAATATTCAACCACTTGCTACTACAATTCTCTTCCTTATATAAGGGATCTGGTTTATTTATTCTATTTATATAAAATATAATTGTTTTGATTTGTTGCCTACTTCTACAAATATCTTTCCTGTCCAATTCTCATCTCCTGATCTTGCTTTAAGGGCTCATCATCAAGGGTATTATTGCTTTCTTCTCCTTAACCTCTCTCCATCACTAATGTTTTTCTCATATCTAGTTTTTTCCATCTAGTAAGTTCTAAGTTTTTTTTTTCCTTGTAGAAATATTTGTACTCCAAAAGCAAAGTATCAAAGGACAACCATATAAAACTGATCCATCCTCAATCATCATTAACCAATCAGAAAACATGTTGCTAAGAAGCTCTTCAACACCAGTTCTTGGTTCTCTCCTATCTTCTTCCGGTTCCTTCACAGATAGTCCTATTCATCATCATTCTCATAGTCTTCATCCTGAATCCTATCATGCACTTAAGCATCTACCACCACCAACCACTTTACTCCACCATCATCATCACAATCATAAACTCTCATGCACTTCTTCTCCAATTTCTCCTTCCATTGCTGATCTTGAAAGACAAAACAAAGGGTTGATTAGAAGAGTTCAATCTGAAGGGAACTTGGAAGACTTAGCCTATGCTACTAGTTGTAACAATAATGAAGAGAGATTCAATTATATGGACTCTTCTTCTAAGAGGTATTCAGTGAGACAAAGATGTTTGGCCCTTGAGACCATTCCATCTTTCTCTCTTTCAAAGCAAACAGGCTTGCGCGAAGAAGAGGAAGATGAAGAAAGTGATTTTGAAGATGAAGAATATGATGGTTTCAGTGGTGCGCTGAATAGTACTGGCAGTGGTGTAGTGGTGAGTGATGAAGTGAAGGATAGAGTTTTCAGGGTGAGTTTTGGTGAGGAGGGAAAGGTAGGTACTAAAGAAATGTATCTTGCAAAGGGACTTGGTATTGATGTGAGTGGTGATGGTATAGGTGGCTGCAGAGGAGGGAATGGAGGTGGTGATTATAATTCCATGGGTTCTGGAGGGAATGATGGAGATAGTAATCATGGTGTGGAAGAATATTACAAGAAAATGGTTCAGCAAAACCCTGGGAACCCATTGTTTCTGAGGAATTATGCTCAGTTTCTGTATCAGGTAAATTCCTTTTCCTTCTGTTTCAATGTATAGTTCTCAATTGTTGAAAATCTGATTGTAGTAGCCAACTTGTTGAATATTACATGCTATTTTTACCTACTTATTTCATAGTAATAAGCTAAACAAATCATATTCATTTTCAACTCCAAAACTTGGTTTTATTAGCGCATACAAAACTATTGGTGATGAATGCAAAATTGATGCTGTTTTGACTTTTGACAGTGCAAACAAGACCGTGAAGGGGCAGAGGAATATTATTCGAGAGCCATACTAGCAGATCCAAATGATGGAGAAGTTCTGTCACAATATGGGAAGCTAGTTTGGGAGTTACATAATGATGAAGAAAGAGCATCCAGCTATTTTGAACGAGCAGTACAAGCCTCTCCTGATGACAGGTACAAATACATCATGTTCTTCATTCATAACAGTCAGTTCAGACTATTAAAGTTCTCTTTAGATCGAGTTGCATGCTGGGAAATGCTTTCTAACAATAGCTTATGTATTTGATATCAGTCATGTACAAGCAGCATATGCAAGTTTCCTTTGGAACACAGAGGAAGATGAGGAGGCAGGTTCCAATGACCCACAATGTTTGCCTCAACATTTTCATTTTGGAGCTATGGCAACTACAGGTGCTTAGAAGAGAAAATGATGTACTCCTGAGGTAAAAATGCTGATAGCATATTCTGGTGCACATAAGGGTCTCAGATGTATTGAGAAACTGCTGTTGAGAACCAGAAATCACAAGCTGGGTTTCTGTTGCGGTGTCGGTTCTTTGAATGAAAAATTATTTAGACGTACTACCAGTTTGTAACCATTTGAGTAGTCAACGAACTGATTTGTAAAATGTTATCTTGATTCTTGAGACTTGTTCTTACCCGTTCATTTGGCAATAAAAACACCAACTTTAGAAGGAAAAACGAGATTGCAAGGGGTTTTATAGAAGAGATATATTCCATCATCAGGTTGCATTCCCTGAAGTAATTAAACACAGGGATGTGGAAGAGGAAGTAACTGATGGCCAAAACTTCGTAAGCTGCGCATCACTAAAAAAATGGCCTATAACAAAAACTTAAATCTCAATCTACAGGAGGGGAAAGTCTGTTAACCAACTATATGATTCAAAGACATTCAAGATCAAAGTAATTGTTGTGGATGGTGTAGGATCAGAGCAGGAAGACTATCGTCTATGTCGTATTGAGCTCCCTTAAAGAGAAAATTAGTAATTACGTTGATGAAATACAATGATAAATATTATAAAAATCAATGGTTAAATTGAAAAAAGACCACTCGCATGGATTGCAAAAAAAATAAAAATAAAAACCAGGTTAAAAGTAATTAAGTAAAAGATGCAACCAAGTTAACCTTGGAAAAGTTACTAGATTTGCTAAATGCATTGCAGTGGGCTAGAGTCTTGGAGAGCTAGGCTTTGAATACATTATTTTCTCTACTACAGTACAACACAGAATTAGGGACCACTCTTTCGAATTATTTGTAACAACTAGGTCAATTTTACCAACAATCTGTAAAAACTCTCACGTCAAATTGTCTACAAGATAGGCTAGTGTGATTGTTTACATAATGTCAATCCTCATTTCTCTTGATCTAAATATTGAATGATCATCTGATATAGATTTATAATGAAAAGCATTACAAGTTTCCAGTAAAAAAAAAGTTAAAAATCGTAACTGATGATTTTGAGTTCAAGTCAAACGGAAGGGCAACCCTGGGCTGAAGATAACAGATAATAAAGGAATTCTTTGTTGAATAGGTAACGAAGAAATCTCAACCATGAATTATTTTGTCAGAATATGAGCTTTTGAAGGGAACTATATACTCATTGAAGGAGAATGTTTTACCCTCGTGTAAATCAAAACACCAAATTAAAACATTGAACTTATAAGATTTCCAAGACACTATCAAAATAAGTCCCAACAAAGGCAACGAGCAAGAAAAACACAGCATCATGACATGACGATCATCACAACCTGCACAATCCTTTTTTCCCTTTCAAACACATTTTCTCATTAAAAAAAAAGCATCCACAATCCGAAATGAGGCCAATATAAATAACAAAATTCCCCACCTGAATGGCATCATAAAAATCATTCAAAGGGAACTAACTGAACTATACTTGAAAAACAAACTAGCAAGTCTCAATGGCTTTTAACTCAATAACACCCAAAATGTAAAAATCCTTTTCACGAAACCACAGAAGGAAAATGTTGTGCACTAGATAGCAAATAAGCCCTTGAATAACATATTCAAGCATGTTTTCACGACATTTGCCTATCGTGAACCACGCTGAAGATAACCATCACCTCTTGGTCTGGAGTAGTCTGAAGCATCCTGGTAATATCCCCTTCCCGAGCTACGACCACCAAAACGCCCTCTAGGAGCATCTGTTGGATAACTGCCTCTGCCTCTTCCCCTTCCTCCTGATCAAGAGACGTAAGAAAAAGATATCAATATTACAAAAAATAATTCCATATTTCATCAGAAAGTGAAAAGACAAAACACTCAAACATCAAAAGAAAGGCAGAACTAAAAAAGTCTATAATATGAAGACATTGTTTCCAAATAGTTTCAATTACTGCAAGGGAGGCACACATGTCTCCTTAAGCAATAGAAGAAACAACTGACAATCAATTTTTAATATCAGGTAAAATTGTCACAACTTTTGACAGTAATAAATTGAGGCAAAAAGATGAAAGACATTACTTCCTCCTCGAGTTGCACTGCTAGTGCTTGGTCTTCGCTCCTCTATGTATATTGGTCGCCCAGCAAGTTGAATGGGAGAAGCCTGCAATAACATGCATAGATTTAGACAGATATGAACACAAAAAAAGATCTGAAATGAATATGTACACTCCAATTATTGCATCATAAGTACAAGACAGTTGATGTTAATACAGAGGAGCATGATTGAATTTATTTTAGCAGAATTTTTTTACAGCATCAGACATTGTTACTTGGCTTCACTAGAAGTATAAATTTAATTAAAAACCTACATTCACATATTTCAGTATACACAATAACCCGATAAACCATCCTTCAAGGAAAATGTATATAAACCAGGCAAGTAAAGCATAAAATATAAGAATAGAAAATTCAACTATACCAATTTAACCTGATATCCATATGAAAACATTTGATGACAATAAATCAAATGAAAGATGAAGGTTCTGATTTTAAGGCATAGAAAAATTGATTTTGTACATTTGTTGCAATGTAACAGATAACCTAGTTGAGCATATAAACAAATAGATCCACATCTGGTATCTTCAATATGTTTTATGATTATTAAAGGTATGGAAAAATTAGATAATCAAACATTTATTAGGTCTAACAAGCTAAAAATAAGTAAATAAAATAACATCAAACCTGAAGCGCATTTTGTGTGCCAACAACGTCTTCGAATTCCACAAATGCATAGCAAACTCCAATTTCCTGTAAACACCCGTTTCTATTTTAGATTGTGCTTTTTTCCATAATTAACTATATAATCATCGTTCAGTTTTATGTAATGAGAGGAGCTACCTGTCGGACCCTTATGAATATTCCATCCGGCTTAATTCTGCCGAAATTCTTAAATTCCTGGTCGATCTCAGCTTCAGTAATATCAGCAGGCAAGTTTCTCACATAGACAGATGTTACTTCTTCTGGAAGAATTATAGACCGGGTGTTAACTTGATGACACAACACTATAAATTCTTAGACAATATTGATTCCAAATTTACATAATGCATGTCATGCAAAGCACCAATTTAACCAGAGAATACTAAAGTTTCATTCTAAAATTCCTTTAGAATAAAAAGTTTATGCACAACAATTCTAGCATAAAAACATATTTCAACAAGTAGCCGTATACAACAATCGTTCAAAAAATTAAACCACTAGCATTTCGAGTAACAATTGCAGCAGTCAAAAAACACGCGTAACGGATGATCAGAAGAATGAATAAAAAATTCCCCACACATCATCAACGTAAGTACTAAAATTATAGAAATACAAGTATACCAATAAAAAATTCATATTAAGAAGTTGAATCAAACCTTCTTCAAATCGGTAGCCTTCCTCAGCTGCCTCAGGCCCAGACTCTGAAACATATGCAGATGCTGAGCTTGACTGCTGGAAAGCAGGCTGCGCTACTGACTGCTGAACAGCAGGCTGTGTCACATGATTGTACTCTGAAGGAGGAGGAGCACTTTTAAAAGAATGTTGTGGAGCATGTTGTGGAGCAGCAGACAACGCTGCTTGGCCTTTGGCGCGTAACTACAAATTCATCAAAGCATAATTATATTAAGACAAATATATTGACATTATATAAACTAAAACAAAAAGGTTATCAAAGAAACATAAAAAATAATTGAAAGTTGTACATACAATAGATGCATAAGTTTTCTTAGCAGGTTCCTCAAAAGACTCTTCCACAGGAGCAGCGGGGGTTTCACGGATAGTGTGAGCAACATTATGCACTGGTGGAGATGCCTCCTGTACAGGAGTTTCATCTACCACAACTTCGGTCTCGAAATCTTCTTGTAGTTGCTGCTGCTGCTCAGGAAGACTATACTTGTCCACTGGATCATCATCTATATGAACTGAGTTGACATATTCTCTAGCTTCTTCCTCAAAACCATAGTCTGAAGCTGATAAAAAGATTGACGACAGAGAAATTATTAAACGGAAGCATGTGTCTTTCTTTAATTCAATGAAAAGATAAATGTAAAAATACATGATCTTATATTTAAAAGTAGCATCACGATGAAATCAATTCTGCTATCCCAGACTTTTTAAAAGTAGCATTTACTAAAAAGGATGTTCTGTTACTGAATGCACAGACCATTAATCTTCGTCCTAGGTGTTTCAGTTTGTATAAACAGTTAGCAGCACAAATATTTCTGCTTAAACTAGTCAGAAACTAATGTCCAAAAAAACATGATTCTACAATCTAATTATACCTGGTGGTTCAGCAAAAGAAGCAGAAACATGTGGCTGTGAGTCAATCCTTTCAGATGCCACCGGTACCAGATTCGGATGCACTACATCTTCCTCAACAAACTGAAAAATATCATTGAGTACAAAATAACCCTTCTCCTGAGGAGCAAGGAAGAAGGTTTGAACAAACTTCTGCTTCCTATTGACATCTTTGTTCTTAACAACACCGGTAACCATTACAATCACTCCACCATCCCAAGAGTCCAGAGAATTGATCGTCTTGATCTCAATTGTCGAAAAATTCAGCGACGTCACAATATTGTGAATATGCTGCACAACACAATTCAATCCAACCCAATTAACTATCTATTGATTTAATAAAATAAAACAAAATAAAAGTTCATTAATCTTCACATAACAGCATTCTTTTCCCTTCAAAAATACCCTCATGGTTAAAAAGAATAAACCATCAATTTAGTCTCTAAACTATCACGTCTTCAATTAAGTCCATAAACTAAATAAATATAATAAACAGCCCCTGAATTATATAAAATATGTCAATTTGGTCTATGCTATCTAAATGTTGTAATAAGATTCCCTGCTGTTACAGCAGGGTGCTGTAATCAGTGATGGCCGTCCGATCACAGTTTGATGGCCAAGATTGTTTTACCTAAAAACACAGTTTTCAATCTCAACCGTTCGATTGAGATGAACGGTTGAGATCAAAAACTGTGACCTGGTCCCTAAATGTTAGAGTAAACTGACAGATTTTCATATACCAAGACTAAATTGACGGATTTTCATATACTTTAGAGACTAAATTGACCGGTTTCATATATTTTAGCGTAATTCAGAGACTAAATTGATGGTTTACTCGGATTAAAATCACCAAGAGGCTAGAACTAAAATGAGTATGCATAAATAAATAATTACTTCTAATCTAATGAAATTAAAATCTAAAACCCTAAAACAATTGAAAAAAATGCAAATTCGAGTGAGAAGTAATATGAATTACCAAGACATCAGATGCAGTCTCAGTATAATCACCGTCAACACGAATCATCGAACTCGAATCAGAATAAAACTGATGAACATGATCAGGTTGTTGACGAAGAACCTGATAGTACTGTCCCACAAAGTAAGAACCAACCTACAAATCAATCAAACAAACAAAAACCCTATCAATTCACACAAATCCAAGAACCCACAAAATAAAATCCACATAAAAAAATAAAATTTAAAATAATTATAAAGAAATAAATAAAAACCTGGGCAGCACTAACTGAACCCTGATACGAAGCCATAGTTGCACAGATCCAGAAGCAAAGGTAACCGAAAAAGAAAACCCTAAATTCTGTGATTTAGGGTTTCGAAAACTCAAAGAAAAAGAGTGAAAATGCGATTTAGGTTTAGATATGAGAATGCGGAGAGAAAAACGAAGGAATCAAAGTAAAGTGAAAATAGATCGAAGAGTGAACGAATGAGAGAAGAAAATAGTGAAAGATTCTTCTTTCTTCTTCTTTATATATAAATATTTTGTGAGGGGTTTAGGACGAAATCGTAGCCGTTGGATTAGGTGTAAGAGATATAACTTATTTTTATAAAGTTTTTTATTTATTTATTTATTACTCTGTAGTAACGTAAAATTTAATGGGTCAGATTATTTTCAAGTCAACGTAGATGGACGGATGGAGATGTATAAATAGACTTGTTTGGACTTTGTGTGTGAGAGAGAGTACTTACTTCTTTTTGTAGGGTTTTTTACAGTTTCTTCTAAATTCGTTATTGCTTATAAAACACATATACATAGATCTAGTTTTGCTTTATTTGGATAAAACAAACTATTTTTAGGTTATCTATCTATGTTCTCCATACTGATGATGTAATGTATGTACGCATTTGAGGCATGAAAAAACAACTATTTGCACGTACGGAATCACAAAGAACAATTTACTGGCATCTATACCAATATTATGTTTTTAACTAACATTTTCTTTTCTTCAATTTTACCCTCATTTAATTAATTTTTGATTGTTTTATGGTTCATTGTCGGTAAAAGCGGAAAATCGGATACAAAAGTGTCCAGCTTGATGTTCGTAGTTATAAGTCAACATGGATGGACTCTATTTCAGTAATCTTAACCATGTCGGTTTTGGATTATTGGATACCTTTTGTGAAATGATGGAGTTAATTAGATTTGTAGTTTTTTCGATCGTGAGGTTGAGCTTTTAATTTATTGACTTAACTTTTAGACATTTGGAGAGGTCTACAATTTGCGTAGTGTCGAACAACTTAGGATTTAATTGTTGACACCAAGTAGAATGACTTTCATTCTCATGCAACTGTATTGTCTCGTTAGGAAGCTCACTTTTCTTTCTTGTGTGGTCTCATTTAATCATATCTTGAGCGAGGAGGATGAATGTGTTCAAAGAACCACTGCGAAATACGATTCTGCTTCCCCTTCGTACTACCCGATTCTTGCCCGAATAATTGGTTTATCAGCGTTGATGCCTCTAATGGCGACTTCGGATTGATCTTTCTCTTCAATTCAATATCATCTTGCTTGCAAATACTCCTGGGGTGTTTAAACAACGTTTAGTTTAGTACATTTCTCTTGTTTTATTTTCCTCTTGATAGAAAAACTGTAATAAAAGAGAAACAAATCTTTACCAATCCTACAAATATGTTAAACATAATTTCTTGAATAAATTATATTCTATTCATATCTTATTTTAAATATATTTGATCTAAATTTATACTCAGGTATTTCTTAAAAATAAATAAATATTTGGAAACTATTTTTTTATAATACTACTTACACATATTAATCTTTACATTTTTCATTGACTTAATATTTTTTCGCCTACAAACAAAATTTCTAGTTGGAATTTCAATTTTATTCTTTATAGTTTGTTTGTAATTTTTATCAGTATATTTTTTGGGTTTGTTTTTTATTTTAATGATTTTTTTTAATACAATTTAGCTTTATATGTAGAGTGATGAATAAAGTTTAAACTCTAAAGATTTGATCCGATGGTGAAAAGAAAGATTATGGTTCAAGTCGTATTAGCGCTCTTGGAAAAGATAAATGCATCTTTGGATTAGCCCACTCACTCTAAATTTTTGTTATAAATAAAATAATCCTCTGCTATATTAAAATTTTAAAATAATCTATAAATTTTCAAAATTTTATTCAATTTTGTCTCTTTGTCATTCTTCGTCAATTAACAATGTTAAATATGATGATGTGACATGTTAACTGTCACGTTGTCATACATGTCATTGTCCACCAACTTCACATCATATGAATAACAAACGAATAACATCATAAACTAAATTGAAATATGAGTGATTGAATTAAAACGTGAAACAATATTGACTAAATCAAAAATATGTAATTATCTTTCAATATACAATTAAGTGTAACTACATCCAATTAACACTACTCTACTCAGGAGAAAAATAACATGCATGTATAGAAGTGGAGGACATGATTGATATGAAAACCTTTTTTCATGTGTCATTTCACCCTATTTCCTAATAAATCTTGAACAAAAATTCTTCCTATAAAGTGAAATTCTTGATGTCTCAAGGAACCTTGATCAAGGTGCCTCGCCACTCGCAACCCATTGCTCCAAAATTTCCTTCAGAACTTTTATGCTCACGGTTGTTGTTAGGTTCATAAATCCACCTTCACATTGTGGTGGAAAACTGTGGACGCTTCCTTCACAGGATTGTATCTTTGGACATCCTTAGACAGCAGAAAATCTTCTACCTTCGATGAAAAATAGTTTTCTAAAATTGTGTTTGCAGCCAAAATAGTTCCCTCAGATTTTATGGATTGAAATTGTTCTTTATTTTGTAGGTTATTCAATAGATGGATCCTTCATAGGCTTTGCTTTAGAGAAATGATATTTTAATATATTAGACACATCTAAAGGTCTTTTTTAATCAAAACCTACGCAAAATTGTGATCCACGATTTTTTATACTTTAACATGGATTTTTTTTTTTTAAATCATAAAGTTTTATTTAGAATGCTGTCTTCATTCGTCAAGGCTTACAAATTAGATTGAAGAATCCGGCAACATGCATAATAAGTGTGAGATCGAAACCAAGAAAAGAACAATATCAAGAAAACCGTGTACGCAACAGATGACATAATTTAGTCAAAAAGATTATCTATCCTCAGTACTCAGTAGTACTTAAAGTTACACTGCATCTATGCTATAAATTACCTAAAACCAATTACCTACAAACGCCAAAAATTACAGGAAGCAAAAACAGTAGCCATGTCACTTTGTCAACTCAGTAGTAATTCCCGTAATATGCCTGAGGAACGGCTGCAGGTTGCTGTGTCGGGGCTGCAACAGGCTGTGCATAATTTTGTTGAGGCAGTGCCGGCTGAAATTCAGAAAAAATAATCAACACGGATCAGTACTCAGGTTTAGCTGAATATATAAATGTAAGAGTAACAAAAGGTTATTAGTGCAATTATTAAACTGGTAAAACTCAACTCAATGAAAATCCTGATACACGGGGCACGTGTTCACTCATAAAAAAAAACTTGGGCCTTATAAAACAATGGTATGATAGATAATATTTTACATTCTTTTTGTTTACTATACACACACAGACACCATCACATGATTCCCCTTACTTTTTTGCTTTCCCTTGTTCATCAGGGCAAAATTGTAATTAACCCTCACAAGAAAGAACTATAGAGCTGAAACATATCAGGCAAACAATAATGTCCAAAACATAAGGGCTGAAACAGCTTTTCACCTGTGCTGGATATGCAGGAGGATAGGCCCCATAAGCAGTGCTTTGTGGAACTGATGCAGGCAATTGTGGGTTAGCATAGTTGCCTCCATATCCAGCATAAGCCCCGTAGGAAGCAGCAGCCTGGATTCAATCAGAATGGATAACTTCAGAACAGGAATACCTCATCATTCTAGAATGCAGTGTCAAACATACAATATAAGTGCGACAAATGTTTAACTCTAGAAAACAGACATGACATCACATGAAACTGTCAGGCATAGCATGAATGGAGAGCATCTATGACATGATTTTCTGCAGATAAAAATGCATGAAGATGATTTTCTGTAGATAAAAATGCATGAAGATGTCTTATATGGGCTCAAGGCAAATACAATTAAAAGGGTAATCAACTCATTACAATGAGATGGCGCAAATTCCATTTCAACAAGGCTAATATGGTGTTTTCAAATTTTGATGTTTCATGGATTAAGGTCATGACACACCTGTGTACACCACTATTTCCAAAAACAAAAAAAGTTTATATTGCACAACCCGGCAAGAAAGACTCGCTAGTTTATAAAACAATTTCGCCCACGTCATAGACAAACACCATGCAACACCTGGATTTGAACTAGGGAAGCAACACACAAGCAAAAAGTTGGGGGAAAAAAACCAATTTACCTGCTGCTGGGTGTAGCCAGCAGGCCATTGTTGTCCTTGTGCTTGAGTGGTTGCTGGCCAAGTTTGAGGCTGTACTCCATAGTTAGGCCATTGGTTAGGTCCATTTGGATATGCACCCACTGCAGATTGGGCAGGTGATTGAGCAGAATAAGCTCTTGACACTTTTGTTTTATCCGAGGCTAAGAAATCCTCTGCATGACGTTTTTTCAACTCCGACAAGCCCCTGTTTGGCAAGAACAGTTTGGCATGTCTATCCTCAACCCTTTTGATAGATTGAACATCTCCAAAGAGATTTAGAAACTGAAAAAACAACAGAAAATTCATAAGAACTTAATAATACTGCTAACATTTATTAACAAATTAAGGTATGGCATAAACAGAAACAGGAAGACCTTCCAAGAAACAAATTTATTTATTACTCCCTCTATTTCGCTATGAGTGTCATTTTTTCTCATTGCAAACATATTAAGAAATGACTATAAATTGAAGAGAATACTAATTTTACCTAATTATTTTTATCAACTATTGGTGTGGTGTGCAGTATATAATCAAATATTGGGGGATGGTATGCAATGCAGTTAAACTAAAAATATAACCCAGACATGTTCGGAATTATACCAATCAAACTGCAGCATAAAAATTAAAACACTGCAAGAGGAAGAAAGGAAAAACACAAACACTTTGAAGCTTCACTTGCCATTGCTAGAATGGAGTCAGAGGATTAGAGGAGAACAGGGATTGAACGTGCAGAATAAAGACATAACAGAATCGAATAAGAGAACAAGAAAAGAAAGAGAAAAGGGATAGACTCAAAGGAGGACGGAATACAGAACAAAGTGAGAACAGAAAGCAAAAAGAAAAAAAGTTGCTGGTTCGCCAAAAAATGAAGGTGGCCAGACAATAAAGGCTGCCAGAGATGAAAGAGGAAAGAATTGAGCATTCAATCTTACATGGATGGTCAAGATTAAACCCAAGTAAAACCGAACTAGACCATCCATGTTTGGTTATATGGTCACTTTATCAACCAAGTTTACTGAACACGTTAACCATTGGACTGCCTACACATAATAAAACCTGTCACAAACCCATTGATTGATTACAAGCCCACTGTTGGTTAAACAAATTTATAGTTGTTTACTGAGATGTGACGTGAAGTGGGTGCTTCAGAGTAGATGTCCACAGTATTACTCAAGGAAACTAATAAAATATAATATTGAACATCCTCCTCATATGAAATTACCTCCAGAAAAATGTTAGAAAGCTCCTCACGCTCTGTTGCACTTGCTACACCAGGGTTCTCTGGGTTGGGTGTTATGAATTTTACAACCAGTGACTCTAGAAAGTCAATGTCAACTCGCTTTGGCTGGGGTTGAATAGCCTCAAAATGCAATAAAGCCTGTGTAAGACATGAAGTTAAATAATCTCGTTAGATATGAAAAACATTTCGAAAGTTGAAGAGAAAAATTGCCAAGTGCGTAATATTAGTTAAGCACCAATAGAAAGTGAAAGTTGAGACAAACCTCAAGTAGTGGCTTTGACAGTGAAGCATTCTCAAGCCCCCCAACTAGAATCTCTCTAGCCTTTTCGGAATTCCCAGAAGCCTAATGACAGAATGAGAAAGAATATTTCAAAAACAAGACAAGACAACTTTCACACAAACAAGCATAGCAACTGAAGCATAAAACTATAATTCCCAGAAGCCTAATGACAGAATGAGAAAGAATATTTCAAAAACAAGACAAGACAATTTTCACACAAAGGAGCAAAGCAACTGAAGCACAAAGCTAGAAAGTTGTTAAATAATATAAAAATGGTCATCTAGAATTGAGGTTGTGATTTTTTTGTACAGAATCATCTCTATTTATTGGGATAAATGACAGGCTCGCAGAAATAATCATCATTTAGCAGGATCCAGACAGGTCAACAAAAACAGTAGTTAATCAAGAGAACTGTCCCAATTTCATGTTCTATAGCCAAATGTGGAAATGTCTGAAAGAAAACAAGACTGCATAACAAGTGAAGAATACAAATATGCTGCCAAACCTACCAAATAAACAAATCGAGAATACTGAGCAAACAACATTGGCAGTGTTTGTGAATGTTCTTTTCCTTTCTCAATGGCAATGGCCTGTTCATACAAAGAGAAAGCATCCTCCAACTTCCCCTGCAATATCATGAAATGGAAAAGCTGTAAATTTACGCAAAAATTGAGTCACAATTTATTAACGCTTTTGTAAGTCAGCATACCAGTCGATGTTCCATATTGGCATGCCTGATTATTGCTTCAAGAAGACCTGGAGAAATTTCAGTGTGTACAAGTTGATACGCAGCTCTAGCGCCAACTATATCTCCAGCCTGCTCCTTGAACCGAGCGCAAAAAAGATGTATCTCCGGTTGTCTCTGCATTATGACAAGCAAAAAATGATAAAGCAGCAACAAAACAAAGGGAATCACCTATCGCACAAGAAATGGAATTGAGCTAATTATGCTTATAAACAAAGTATATATGAACATTGCTTTTTATAAATCAAGACTAAATTGGACGCATAATAAACACCATTCACTGATGAGCTGCAACAAAAAGTCATTCATAAGCCTTCACTTATAAGAAATGGGTCATTGGCAATGCGGTGTACATAAGATTTCTATTCTCGGCTAAAAGGCCCCAGTAGGGAAATAAAAGACAACTGAATTTTCATTTATCTCGAAACTAAAGAAATCATATAAACATAAAGCTCAAAAAAATAAGATGCCCCTTCACCATTTACAGTCAGGTAAACAAAAAACCAACCTATTGTGTATTGACACTCTAGATCAAGTTTCATGAACTATTATCCTATGCCTAGTATTAGAGTCCATTATATATGTGTGTTTCTCACCCATTCACTTAGCTCAAAAACAGGACAGATGAATATAACACTAAAAAGCAGCAAATGGCTGCCAAAACTACAGCTTTGACATTTGGAAGAAATTACCTTGACAAAAACTTGGCTCGCCCGAGCGAGAACATTATTTGCAAGATCCATACTTTCACTAGCTTCCATACACAAAACATAGCGTATCCAGTACTCAGGATAATTGGCACAGGCAATGACACATCTCTCATACAACTTGACAATCTGATCCACAACCAACAAAACAAGAAAAGAACACATCATAAAAATTGTCCAACAATGTAAATGCAAGCAAAAAAATCAAGAGAAGCATAAAAGGAAAATTCAAAGCATTAGAAATACTCCGTGGCGGGACAGAGAGGCCCCTCGTATATAAAACGAGGGACCCTCCTTGCCTGAGACAGGTGATTATGAAGATTAGAAGATACCTGCATTCATAACATTCACACTTTTAAAAATAAACTTTTGCAAACACATGACAAACCTAGAATGTCCACTGACAAATTAGGGTTTGAAGTACTTAGCCTCAAGAAACCAATTTGGAGGCCCATGCTTTAGTCTCAGTTCAATTCCCGATTAAAAAGTTTCTTCATCCAACGGAATAGTATGTGCACTTATAAGACATATGATACAGCAGATATTACTTACTGTAAGTCAACCTATAACAGGAAAAAATAGAACAGAATGTGCACTTGTAAGAAAGCAGTTTGGTTACCTTGCTCAAGTCACCTTCTCTTTCTATAAAGTCCAGATAATTATGCCAGTTTTCAAGCTCCCCAATATTAAGAGGCCGTACGTGAAAGTAGGGCCTCCTGATAGTTGTTTCAAAACCAATGATTTTAGAATCGAACTCTTTAGCTTTCTTATACATCTCTTCTCTAATGGCGATATACTTCTCCAACTCTTCTGCTTCTGTTAATCCAGCACTTGTAGGTTTGGGAGAATTATCTGCACCATCAGGACGAACCTCACCTTCAACACTTTGGTCAGTACCTTCTAAAACAACACCTGCCACTGCAGCAGCTTCATCAGCTGTCCGTAATTCTGAAAGAGGTCGATTACTAGCCAACTCCTTGAAGCTGCAACAGCATTACAGCGTTGAAGTAATTTAATTCGGGGAAAATAGAGAGGAGATGGTAGAAGGGTATAGGTAGAAAAATAAAACAAAAAATAGTAACTGTGTTTCTTTTTTGAAAACAAATGAAGTGGAATGATAATATTAAATTAAAACAAGTAATTACCTGTTGAAATATCGATCCAACTGCTGATTTGGATTCTCTAATATTCTGGTGTAAATCATTGCAAGGCGGGCCCAGTCTTGCTGCATGTACTCATATTCAATGTATTTATCCCAAAGAGGAAATGAAAGATAATCTGTTCCAACATAAGCTAATCCTCGTTCAAAAAGCCTGAAATAAGCAAGCAGTCTTGATTAATCTGTAACTTAAAGCATCCATTTACTGATGCACATCCATGTATGGGAAACAGCAGCACTAGTGTTCTAAGGTAACAAACAAATCACTCGTAACATCATATAAGACATCCAAACGCTGCATTTACCTTCCTGCAAAAAATCATACTATGTCCGAGAAATGGAGCAGTCATAGAGGCCATCTAGCCCTTAACCAGACGAGATCTTCCCAGCAGCAATTTGCAAATTGATACACCTCATAGTGTCAAAAGATAAAAACAGCTAACCATTTCAACAGGAAATGGGGGGGAAATAGAACCCTTCCACACAACTACGAAGTTTGAAATCAAATTGAAAAGTTTATCGGGAAAAATGGACCCAAAATTTCAACTACTATACATAGTGGACTCAAAACCAAGGATTTAAACATCAGAATGGAAAACATTCTGACATGCAATCCCATCAAAGCTTTTCCGCCATAAAAAGGAGATGGTACTGTTGCACGGTCTCTGAAATCAGGTTAGAAAGCAAGCAAGAAACAGCAGAGCCTAGTAAATAGAAAATCCGATCATAGAAAATAATAAGGTAACATGTAAATAAGCCTCTATTACCTACGAACTGTGTCTGGATCTCCATAGGTGCTAATAGCGAAAATGCAATAATGCAACCACATGTCCACTGAATAAGTAACCCCTTGCACAGCACGTTCATAAACTTCAACAACTTTATCAGCAGAGCCAAGGCGCGCCTCATGGTCAGCATATTTCTTCCAATACCCATAACACAAAGGGAATTCTGCTAGGAAAGCATCATAGACTCTACGCATCTTCAAAATATTGTTCTTCAATAGAAAAATCATTATATGAGAACCGTGAGTCATAAAATAAATCAATAATAAAATCAAATACATCACATTAGTTTGCCACTAAACCTATAACTGCAAGCATCTCGTAATAAGGGACAAAAGGAAAATATAATATACTAGCAGGTTTAAAAATAATATACCGACAGACAGAACCAGAGAAATCGCCCACATAACTTGTGTGTACATTATAGACATTCTTAATCAAGACACCCCGTAGAACAGATGCAGGTTTAAGTATTTAACAATATAAATTATCCATCTCATTGCACACGTAGTATACTGAATCATAATGCATGCATGTCATATATCTAACTAATATGAAAACATCGAGAATCAGTCATTTATTTTGATTCCTCCTCATTATATTGCTTCATCCTAATGGTTAACAAGTAATGGTTATGGGAGTACAAAAGAATCTGAGAATTCTCAAACAGGTAACACCGCATGCATTTGGCTGAAGCCAACTTGAATAATAACACACAAAAAATCACATAATACACCAAGACACTAGATAAGTTTCAGTATCAGCCCTACCACCCAAATATACCCCAGCAAAAGAATAAAAAGAATCGAAATTCATCTTTTATATGCATCGATAGCTATAACACATGACATATTCAAGTCTGTAACGAAACAAGTGAACACTAGCAAGTCCTTAAAGCTGGCAATGGCAATGCTATTAGAGACATGTCCAAATATCCAAGTCAGTCAAAGCTGAAACAAGTGTAAAAATAACACATCCTCGACATGTAATTCACGTCTAAAAAATTGGGTCAACATAGCATACCTCTGCCACCTTCTCTGTCTCGTCAATCAAAGAAGTCCAAGCAGTAAAATCAGAAGAATTAGCTGTTACAATATTCCACAATCGATCTTCTTCAGCAGACAACGCAGCTGTTAAACGTGAGATGAATGATTAGCAGCAAAACCATAACTTGGTTGAACAGCAATATGCTTGTGAATAATTAATAACAAGATAATATTAAAAACAAGATGTATGGAGATAAGACGTGTATGTTTAGGCCTGAATCGGTCAACTCAGTAAAATAGAAGACATCCAGAAATCGCAGAAGTGGCTTAGAATATGATCACCAAATTACAAACCAAAGTCATGATATCTTGTTGCACTGGTAAACCAATCAAACGTAAAAAACTTTAAATGTATGAACGTATTTATACACCTAATAAACCTATTTATTATATCAATATGGTCAAGATCCAAATCAAACTACAGATTTAGGCCTGGAAAAACTTCAAAGTCACTTGAGACAGACAAATGGAAGTAGCCGTTCGCATCTTTTCTCCAAGTCCTAGAAACATGTAAGACGAATTCTTATAGCCTTAAACGCCACCTCCAATGCATGAAAAAATAAAGTTTCTTACCCAGTGTCGCTAAATGGCAGCAACAGCGGCAGTATACCGCAATTGCGTAGCGGAATTTTAACAAACCGCTACTGTTTTATCCGCTATCCGCAATTGACAACACTGTTGTTACCACGAGCGATTAAAATTTTCTTATTTCCATACATGAATATTGGTGAAAATTCATTAGTTCTCAACATTGATATGCAATTGTATTACTTACAAGCTTACATGAACTACAAGGCCTAAATGAACTATTTGCTAGTTAATAATAAACCACTTGAATCTCAAGTCCTTGACTCCTTCATTAGTTAATTATATTACTGACAAGCTCTATACATAACCTTGACATTGAACTCTGATCTTTTTATTAACAAAACTACAATAAAAACGAAATAACTTCACTTTTCCTGAAGAGTATGCACAGACAGAAAAGGCATATACATACCGTAAGCATCTGTGAGTTGCTTCTCATCAGCCGACCCATCAACATTCTCTGATGCATTTCCATTTTCAAGTCCAACTGTATCAACACTGCCATTTACAGATGAATGGTCAGCAGAGACCATAGCAGAATCCATAGATTCCTTTCCAACCAGACTGGAGTCCTCATTAGGCACTCCAGTAGCTTGCTTTGACTCATTTGTTGCACTAAATTGAGCTTGTAGTACAGAATTAGGATCCCCAGCAGTATAAGCATTCCCATCGCCAGAATAAGCAAATGCATAGCCTGAATTGGGCTGAGCAGCAGCAGCTTCTCCTGCAACCTCAGCAGGAGCAGGAACATTAGCACCAGCTTCGGGAACAGGATTCGAAGAAGTGTTGTTGTAACCATCCGATGGATACATCTCAGCAGCAGATGCTTCTGCAACCATTGTTTCACTATCTCCCATACTTGAACAAAAAATCTGAATCCACAAAAAACAAAACAAAAAATATTAATTAACCAAATTTCTACCTTTACAATGCACTGAATGCAGTAAGGCCCTGTTTGCATGAACAGCTTATTTGCAGCTTATAGCACAAGCGTTGATAATGATAAGCGCTTATTATAAGCTATTCTATAGCAAAAAATTGATTGAATTTAAATTATTTCTGTATGAGCTATAAGTTTTTTTCATAAGCTATTTGGGCCCCGTTTGGATTGAGCTTATGAAAAAGAGCTTATTCAAATAAATAAGTTTTTATTTTAATTTATAAGTTCTCACTAACGGAAATTGTACATTCATAAACTGTTTTTTCATAAACTACATTAACAATCTTATAAATAATACATAAAGGCATATTTATTTGCATAAGCTGTTTTGTATAAGCTCTAAAATAAGTTAATCCGAACTTATGAAGATAAGCTAAAACAGCTTATGATTAATGACCGTTTTCATAAGTTCTCTAAAAACAGCCTAACAAAACTTATTTCACTACATAAGGTCAAATAAGTCAATTATTCCACTAAATAAGTTCAAATAAGTGAATTGAAACAATCCAAACAGGCCTTGAGAAAACAATATCAGATAATTTGAAATGCGATAGCAACAGAACCAGTAAATCTAATGAATGCATGATACGAAAACAGAATTTTGAATGAATCAAACAAATTAAGCAAAAAGCTATGACAATTGAATATAGAATCCCTAGGGTTTGAGAGTATAAACCCTAATAAGAGTTTTCAAAGCAATCGAAATACCTTATGAGAGAGAAAACGGTTACGTTGCAGAGAGGAGAGAGAAGACGAAACACTAGTAGCTTCCGATGAAGTTTTTGGTGGTAAATCGTGGATGGAAATTTGCGAAGTAGGGCACCGAGCGTGTGAGGTTCTACTATAAATATATCGCTGATGATGTGGGTGATTGCGTCCTCATGGCAGGTGATGCTACTGCAAGATCTGACACCGTTGGTGATAGATAATGATGTGATCTGAACAGTTGATTGCGTGATGGGATTATTTGTGCGGTGTAGATTCGATGAAAATGTTGCAAATGGGATTTTGTTTGTTTTAAGCGAAGTACTAACTAACTTGTGTAAGTGTGTTCCAAGGGGCAAGCGGCTTTAGGGTTCTACGATTCCCGGTTCTCGTTTTAAGATCATGATGGAAAGTTGTTGCGTATGAACCTCATCTTTTGGTCACTTAACTTATATTTTTTGATTTCACTTTGATCTCTTACCTGTATTATAAGGTGTCTCAATTCGATCCTTTCTTAATTTGATCCTATAAATCTTTTGTTGTTTACTGTTTTGGTCCTCTCCAATAGTTTTTAACATCAAATATCTAAGTTGAACTATATTTAAAGATGGTCCACCATAGACCTTTTTTATTTTTTCTTTAAAAGAGCATTGTTGAATCTTGTAAAGTCTATTGTATTTTATTGTAAACCACCGACGCCTAATATTTTTCTCACCTTCTTCATCTTCATCAACATAATCATTCATAAAAGAAAAATTACTACCACAACCATAATCATTCCTAAACAAAAGTATAAGATTTGTTTATATCTTCAAAACAATAAAACCAAATTCTTCATCATATTCATCCTATAAAAGAAATTCATCGACAACAACCACATAGAATATAGAAAAATCTTCATCTTCTCAACATCATCTTTAACAAAACAAACCAACCGTCAAATTTGAATCAAAACAAAACACCATCTTTAACTCTTCACCTCGTGATTAAGAAAACAAAACCCATTTCGTAAAACCCATTAGAAGTTTGAAATTCATCGTCACCAAAAAACCCATCATCAACGACAGTAAAATTCTCATTTCTCTAATTCTGTCTAAATTCTTAGAATTTCAACAACAATTTCATTTTTTAGAATTTGAAATTCCCATTTTTTATAATTTATCAGATCCATTTCTCATAATTCGAAATTCTTATTTGCTCCAACTTTTTTTAATCAATGATCTACATTTATTAATGCAAGTGATAATATTTATACACTTTCACCCACAATCTAAGTATCCTACTCGTGTGTGAGAATTTGAAGAATTTTTTTGATTCATTTCTCAATCAATCTTTTACTTCGTTCAACAGGAGTGAGAAACACAATAAGATTAATTTAACTAGTTCTCCAAAAGTGCACCTTTGGTGATAATTTTTGATCAACCAAAATTAAAAGGTTGCCTATTTGGAGGGTAGCAATACTTTGTAAACCTTGGTCGAGTAAATATTAGTCACTAAGGCTATCCTTGGTAAAAAATAGATAAGTGAGCTTATAACAAATGAATTTATATACGATAGTTTATAAGTTAATTTATAACTAATAAGGTATAAGCTATTTGATTGAATTTATAGTCATGATAAAATTAACGGTTAAACTAACTTATAAATATGAAATGACGTATAAAATATATTTTCAAGTACTATTTATCTTTTTACCAAATATGATTACAGAGGTAAAATTAAGAGAAAGAATGATAAGTTATAAACTATTTGGATTATGATAAATCTAAGATGAATCAACTATTTTGGACTATGAATTTAGAGTTGGTATGGACTCTAAGTCATTGAAGAGTTTAAAAGGAGAGTAACTTAATGGTCTAAATTAAATGGAAGTAAGATTAAGTGTGTGAAAAACGACAAAACTAAGGTCAGGACAATGTGCAAGTCCAAGTGCAGCTTTTTAGCTCATTGCAATAATGTAGCATACAATGATACAAGTCATACAACTACGGAATATATATATATATAAGATGTACCACAAGTTACGATGTTAATGGTATATAAGATGTATCAAAGCCTTAAACAATATTAATATATATTTTTTAAGAAGTCAAAATGGATTATATATATATATATATATATATATATATATATAGAGAGAGAGAGAGAGAGGCGTCATCTCCTAAGTACAAGGTGTAGCGAAAGAGAGGGTTAAAGAGTTACATCACAAGTTACAAAACACCGTGAACGACGAAAGAAAATAGAGTATCATCCTATGCTCGTACATGATAAAGGGCTATTCCACCACCTATGATAATCAAAAGCAAAGGTTTTGGAATTAGCTTTTAACCACCAGAAAGAAAGAAGCTTAACATTATTAATAAGCTTTGAAACAGTGGATGCTTTTGACTGAAAAATTCTGTTATTTCTTTCCTTCGACACAGTCCACGAAGTAGCACACCAAATAGAAGTGAGAAGAGATCTCTTAGATTTCGAAAACCCATCTAAACTCTGAATCTGAGCTAGATGATCTGTCATGTTCCCTGAATACACCGTTTGAAAACCGATCTACTTCAAGGTGCCATTCCATAAGGTGCTGAACAAAGCATATCTATAATATATTGTTATTGATTTGTTGAAGGGTAATTGTATTTTACTAAAGTTGGCCTTTCTTAATTGTGATTATTTAGTATCAACATATCTATTTATACAGGCAGATGTTATTTGTTATACTAATTTTTAATTAATTGTTCGTGAAAATTTTATGATTTCCTTATATTAGTGTCTTCTTCGGCTTAGGAATTCATGAATGTTATGAAACATAATAACATATGATATGAGGTGCATGCAACTCATCCAGTTAGAAATTCTATATACAACTACTATAAAGATTACAAATTTGGGGAAAGGGTTGGGTTTTTTCATTTTGAGTTTGGAAAAATATTTGTTGTGAATAATATTTTTTATATGCTAATTTGGATGGATGCATACAATTTATCAATTAATAATTGAAAGCTTAGAGAGTTGAAGCTCATAAATTGAATGGTTGTTTTTATTTGGTTCAAACCAGGAGTTTGACTTGTTATATTTTTGTTTGCCAAAAAGATTATTTTAATTCCATGACTTTGTTGCAACTATACAGTACTATACCTCTTAGATTTAGTACCAAAATCATGTTGACTAGAAGCTGGACCATGAACAAATATATATGGAATCCAACATAGGTAAGGGAAACTGACAAATTAGAGACATGAATGCATAAATAAACTATATTATTAATTAATAGACAATTTTTTCTTTTAAAAAGGACAAGTTATATATTGTTTTGTATTTTTGTAAGATGTTACAAAGAAAATGTTAAAAACAAATTTCTCTTTTATTAATAAAATAAATTATTATTTATAATTAAAATAAACCATCCATTTTATATGTTTAATTTTAGAAGATGGTTCATGACTTGAGGTCCCTAACATAAAATTCAGTGTGGTGTTTAACTACCAAATGGCTTTTTTCCAAAATTTTTGTACTCCTTTCATTAAGACTATGCTTGTGAATTGTGATATAGTAGATTTAAAATAAAGATGGAATGGAAGCAAAAGGAAACAAATAGGCTATGCTTGATTCATGTTTCCTTTTATACCAAATGCTTTTGAATTTTGATAAAATAAAAGTAACCATACTTATATATTTGTTTTATTTCTATACTAAAATATTTCTTTTCTCTTTTATTTTTGGTTTCAAGAAGAAAATGTTTCAAAGGCTTAATAGTTCCCTTAAAAAAAAAAGTTATCTAGTAGTGGATAGGTTGTTGGGTTGATAAATGAGTTACAATCGATCATGGAAAATTATGCATATTCAATCTTAAAAACAATAAATGTATGATATATTTTCGAATCATTGGATCTGAATTCACTCCTGAAATTTTTGTAACCAAAAAAACTCTGCATTAGTTAATCTTGGCTACCAATTTTATTTTTTTTATAACTTCATCAAATCGTCTTTAAATAATCTCCATTATTGTTTTGAGGTTATACGGTTAAGAAGAATTATTGCATCACACGTTTAATGTGTGTAAATCAGGGAACTAAGTTTATGTTAATCTTACTTAAATATATGGTCTTCTTTATAGCAAGGGGCGGATCTGTGTGAGGCTAAGTGTGGCTATTGCCACACGCATAAGTGTCTGTGTGTGTGTGTGTGTGTGTGTGTATATATATATATATATATATATATATATATATATTCTATTTCGAAATATGACATGACATAATTCTTTGGTCTAGTGGCACTACTAGAAAATTTGGTTTTAGCGACGGAATTTTGTGAGGTGATGTATTCCGTCACAGTTTGTGACGGATTTTGTGAGGGTTTTAGTAATGATACCATTAGTGACGGACTTTATGACGGTTTCTGCCACCGCTAGATTTCTGTCACAAATTCGGTCAGTAATTTGAAGGGACTAGGTTTTGTGAGTGATTTAGTGACGGTTTGGTTCCATCTCTAAACATTCCGTCATTGATTCCGTCGGAAATCTACTAAGTGGATAGTGACGTCCTTTTTTCCGTCACAAAGAGATTACGCGTATTTTACATTAAATCATGCAAAAGTAAATTATTTTAAATCTATGGGTGAGCTGAGACTCGAACCTATGACCTTCAACTAATGGACAAGGCGCTTTACCACCAAGCTATGATTACTTTGTTGTTATTTCATTCAAATTGTTTTATTTATTATGTTATCACATATTTTTTGTTAAAAGCCCTCCATTTCCTTCCAGACAAACGCGTGAAACCCTCAGTCCACACAGATCCGTACTCTTCAACTCTTCTTCATTCCAAATCATGCTTCATTACCAATGATTTCAACAGAGTCCCAAAATGAAGAATTTCCAACTCTTTACTTCTCTGCGACATGTAAACTCTCTTCTCCCCTGAAAACAAACCCTTCCATTCCACCACCATCTTCATCCTTGAAGTCTCTCAAAACCCTTTCACCGATACATGTTAACTCTCAAAACCTTGCTGTTAATGATTCAGTTGAGGATTGTTACCATTTTGTCCTCCCATCTCAACCCGACCTGTTTAGCTTCTTCAGATCCACTATCCGCTTCGCTTTGTTCAGCTGGTTCTGATTCCGATGATAATCAGAATTGTGTCTTTTGCAACATTATTCGTGGTCAATCCCCTGCTCTCAAGGTATTTTTTTCTCTCTTTCTGAATTATTCATTTGTGGTGAAAATTTATTTTTTTGCAATAATACGAAGATTTTGAAACAAAGAATGATGTTTTTTTTTAAAACTAAAATGACTCTAAAAGTTGCTTTTTCATTGTTTACTATCTTGATTTTCATATAATTTGGGGCTAATTCATTTTAGTCAATGATATAAAACTATCATCCGTGTGGTTTTAGCTACTTTAAAGTGAAATTTTCAATTTAGAGGATGAAATAGTAAGATATCTTCATCAAGAATGAGAGAGTCAAATGTTAATAACATATTCAACTCCTTGTAAGTAAAGTGTAAATCAATAAACAAGCTCATAATTTGTTATGATATATCTGCAATATCCACTTTAGATTTGTTAATCAGTTGTTGATACTGCATTACAGATTTTTCTAATATTTGTGTGCACTAATTAAGTGCTGAAATCAAGAAGAAGATGAGATGATTCAGAGAATGGTCATATGATTTTCTTTTTTAACTTTTTATCGTGTTAATGATCCTCTTGTTTGTGTACTATTTGCTTTTGTGGAGAATCTTGTAAATATTCGGTGGACCTGTCCTAGTTTTGTCAACTAATTTGAGTTTATCTATTAACAGAAGCACTTGTGACACTAATCTGGTTTGCATGGCTGGTATATACTTTTCTCTTTTTAAAAGAACCAATTCATTTTCTTACTTAATGTGAACAAATGTTTACAAGTTGCATGTTGTGAATGTGATAACAGGAATATGGGCAACCTTGAGGAATAATGAGATGCTGACGTGGCCGGAGAAAATCAAATTTGCAATTGGACTTCTTCCAGCCATGCTTGGTGGGCAGGCGTTTGTTGAGGCTCAAGATGGTGTTTCTGTTAAAAAATGGATGAGAAAGCAGGTATCGTAGTTGTCTTGATTCCGTAACTGTGGCAGTTCATAAATAGATTTATATTTCTTGGCTAAATTGCCAGTCAAGGTCATGGCCTGTTCTGACTTGTAACTTTCAGATAGAAATCTTGTCAGTTTGTAAATGGAGTGGAGTGACTCCTAACCATCTTAGTGATACTGATAAGTATTCTGAAATGAGTTGAGTTAGGATGGATTTCCAGTGACCTGATGATCATAATAAGAAGTCCTTTTATCATAAAAATTCAAATTAAATCAGATGAAGCTCTGTATATATTTACTTCTCTGCTACTTATAGCTATCAGCTCAAACAAACTATGATATTATATTTGTATTAAATAATGCACTAAAATAAAAATTAATGCACTAAAAGATCTTTTTGTAAAGAAAGAGTTTCCTTACTTCCATGAGTGGGAGAATATTATAGTGTACTTTGTTCCTGTAGCTCATTTTATCGCTCATTCTAATGATGGCAGTTCTAATAATCTTCACTACTCCGAAATAAAGAAAGGATATCTGTAGTTTTTGTTGTTATATCAAATTATTACTTTGAGAATATTAATTTTATCTACCCGATCATTTGTTTAGTTTATCATGTCCCTGATCAGTACTCTTAAATACATATTTACTTTAAAAATCATTTTTTTGTGAATTGAAGTTCACATTGCGCTAACATAAATTATTCGAAGATATAGCACTTCTCAAATAATGATATATATGTTACATAGTGTTTTCATTATGTTTCGTTTAATTCTATATCCTATTCATGAAGAATCTGCTCTCAATAAAATAGGTTGGAAAATTGTTATTATTTCAATTAAATGAAGGTATTTTTGACTATAGTAAAAAGAGAGTTAGCATAACTTCTCAGATAATGAGAGAAGCCTATAGACTTAGTTTCTATTTGGTATTTGCTATTGAGCTGTCAAAAATATCATTCATACGCCTTCACCTATTAGTTCTTTTAGGATAGTTAGTTCATGACATGGTACCACATAGCTTCTTTCAATAAGAAATGTAGTTTGATTTTAAGTCTCCATTTTATGAGAAATTGAATTTCAGCACTAGATAGGGAGAGCTGTACATTAGCAACATTTCAAACCCAAGTAACTCATGTGAGAGGGAGTGTCAGAGACGTCCATATAACTTCATTCAAGTATCCTCACTTAGTAATAGCTTAGGATTATGACATTGTTGATAACTTGATTCATGACACTAGCTTAACAATAGAAAATATGAACAATTGTGTACTGAAATGGTCCTTGCTTGTGTTTTTCTTGGTTTTGACCTTGGGTAAAGGGGAATGATAGAACTCTATTACTTAGGGAAAGGGTTTTTTTTTTAAATCATAGAGGCGAAGTTTTGAGGAAATTATAGCAGTAATTGTCATCTTCCGTTTTTCTAAGTTGTGTCTGTATTGTGACATCCACCTCCTAAGAACTTAATCCATGCATAATGGGTGGTGCACTATCAATTGTATTACAAATTCATTAGATGTCCTGGCTATGAGTTTCGAAGCAGAGAATAATTAGTGACCCTTTTGGTTCTTTGTCGTCAAATTAAGTTGATGATGAAGTTTCTATTGACCCTTGTGAGTTGTGACAATGTTTGGAGTTGAATGTTCAGATAGAAACGTTATAGTCTTGTAAGTTCTGATTGATTTTTGCTATCTGTTATGCTGACCCTTTTGTACAATATGCTATCTGTTCTGATTTTTGCTATCAGAAGAGGAATATGCTTATTTTTTATCAATTTTTTTCCCATTGTTTCTATCTTATTTTTTTCCCTGTTTGTCACACATGTATCATCAAATTAGAGATCCAAATTTTGAATCTTTGTACATTAGTTTATATAGAAAAACAAAACACAAATGCGGGTGTATTTTGTATCCTTACCCGTTTTTATTTTGAGCCAGGCAACGACTTCTGAGGAACAAAATCTTCTTGTTTCTTGCAAAAAGAAGGAAGCTTTGCAATATGCACAAGGTCAATTGTGGGACCTGTACTTGTTCTTGCTTTGCAGCTTGGTGAAAAGGTATGCTGCCACATTTTTCAGTGTTGAAGACTATACTTAGTTAGACAGTCTCTTATATGTCTTACAGTCCTTTTTCATCATGCCTTTACTGGGGGATTGAATTTGGTACATGTTTGCACTGCAGTTTTATGTTGATACAGTGAAGCAAATGGCACTTCGTCAACTGGTTGCAGAGTCTCCTCTGCGCACATTATGCCTTCTAATTGCGGGTAAACCAGCTGATGTTTTCTCTTCTGACAGCTCAAATAGTGGGGACCCTAGTGCTTTTAATATGTCTCAGCATCCTGCACAGGTGATTTTAGTAGGAAAAACTAAAAAGCCAATGATGCAAGGGATATGCAATTTATTCGTTTTCTTACTTATAAGTTTCAATAGTTGCAAATGTTATGGTTTTTTATTCTAGTCACCACCATTATTTGGTTTTGTTGTTTCATAGTATTATTTTATACTAATGATGTTGTTTGTCGTGTTAAGGTTTCAAGGAACATTGATCTTGTGTATTGAGGAGGAAGCATTGGTCTCATGGGTTTAGTTTCTCAAGCTGTTCAAGATGGCAGCCGCCATGTCATTGGGTATATAACACTTTTTTTTTTCTCTTTTCATCATCATTTTTTTTATCTCAAAAAAATATCTCTTTTTCCCCCAAAGTTGTATTTGGGAGTAACTACCATGCTTGAACAAAAAATTAACACTTGGTCAATGAGTAACTACCATGCTTTTGTTAACCTCTTTTACTCATTAATTAACACTATCTTTGTCATTTTATTGTCCGTTGTTGCAGAGTTATTACCAAGACACTCACTTAACCCCTTTTACCTTCTCTTAATAAAGTGTACTAATTACTCGCTCAAAAGTTAATGTATCTGGTTCAAATTGAATTGGATGCATCAACTTTTGTTGACCTGATTTTCTCTTATATTTAGAACCAGAAATACCGGTAAATAATTTATAAAAACCATTTCTTTTCTTTTTTTATTTAAAAAAATCTACTTTTCTTATTATCAGATTTTGCCTATAAATTGTTGTTTACGTCTTTGCTTTATTGCCATTTTGCAGCTAACTGGTGAAACAGTAGGTGAAGTTAAGGTTGTTGATGATATGCATCAAAGGAAAGCTGAGATGGCTAAGCATTCATATGCTTTTATTGCCTTACCAGGTTAGCATGCAATTTGTGTGTTAATTTCTAGCATTTTCTAGTTATAGCGTGAAGAAATTACCATATATCATTGTTTGATTCCTTTGAAAAAACAATTGTTTACTTGGTTTCTTTTTAGACAGAATGGTTTCTTTTTGTCTAGTAAAGTTGTTTAACGTTCTAGACTAATCCAAATATTGTTGTGTTTTGTGGGGTTTATTTCTTTGCTAAACCCTTTTATCTTTCATGCATTGAATTAATATATATACTATTTCTAAAATGTTTAATTAAAAATTGTTTTTGTTGATTTGATTTGGAAGTCGCAACCACAAGTAATGAATAACTTTGACAAATGTGGTCCATTCATTGAGGAAAATAAAGGAATTTATTAATTATAATAAGAAGAAAGTGCCTTAAATCATGTTGTTTTAAAATGTTATTATGTGTTTTGTTTTGTGCCTCTTTTCTCATTGCTTCAATCTACTAATTCCTAAACAACTTTCATGGCTTTCGTTCACACATTCCAATGTTTATGATTAATAAGGAAGAACAACCCTTCAAAGCTTACTTGATACTAACAAATAATGATAGTGACCTTACCTTATCCCTTAAAATATAAAATATTGGACTGAATAATGATGGTTAAAACTACTGGAATGACTCGCAGACGTTATTGATATATTCTATGTTGTGTTATATTGCTAGTTCACTCAAGGAATGCATATAATAAAACAAATTTTAGTAGGTGAATGCATTGCTTAGTGAGTCAACATGTGCTTTGATTTTTCCATCTTATGAATTCTAGATAAAAGAATGCTATGAGTTGTAGACTTGAATAATCCTTGTGAGATATTGCGTTTTCTATTTTCAGTTTTCTGTTGTGTGGGGCCCTTGCTATAGCAGGGTCACTAGATCTTGTTGACAAGGACCTACTTGGTTGGTGGTTATGTGCGCAACAAGTTAAATCTGGAGGTCTGAATGGGCGTCCAGAGAAACTCCCTTATGTGAGTACATCTTTTCAAGTTTATATCTATTAATGTAGATGATCTTATTGTTTTTCTCAGTTTCTCTTACCAGCTTTAGATCTTGTCAGGTATGCTACTCATGGTGGGCTCTTTCTAGCCTGATAATGATTGACAGGGTTCATTGGATCAGTAAGGAGAAGCTTATAAAATTTATCTTGCATTGTCAGGTTATTTGGTGGAATTTATGTATACAAGTCAACATGTTTTTTTCTTCTTCTTTTGTGGTATTAACTGTTATCAGGTTAGTATTTCTGAAATATTGTGTACGTTGAAACTGTTAGGACACAAAAAATGGTGGGATTTCAGATAGACCAGATGATGTTGTGGATGTCTTCCATGCATACTTTGGGGGGCTGGTAATGTTTTCCCTTTTCTGTATTATCTCATTTATTCTTGATTTATATATGCTAAAATCTTGTAATGTGGGTATTCCTTAGCTAATATGGGAACCACAACACCTCTCTTTCTCATGCATTAAGCTATATTGATGTCGAAATGATAGTGCCTACTGACCAGTGACTTTGTTTGGTCATATAATTTCGAAAGATACGCAAAAAGGCATTCTTCAAGAAACCAATGGCTTTTTGTTGCCCACCTCTTGTTTTGGTTCATGTTATAAAACTGATTATCGCATAAAAGCCTAAGGTTGTGGGCCTAAAGCGTGGACAATGCATAAGACCAACTATCTCAAAAGGTTAAATTGTTGAGTAAATTGATGTTCATATCTAAACTACTAGATCAAAATAGGCAACAAGTGTCAGATATATTTTACCTCTAATGGTTCCAATTCTGTTGAAATCTTCAATCACCTATTTACTTTTTTGTTTGGGGTGTTCCAGGCCTAGAGGCGGTCGAGGTGGAGGTCCTGCCTTGTTGAATTGTGGCACCGGGTAAGTTTCTGAGATCAGTAGTGATGAGTATTTTGTTTTTTTTTTTAGTGAAATTTGTAAATTTAACTTGTTACCTATTAACTGAACTCCTCGTTTGCTATCCATTTTTCCATAAAAAAAATCTCTTTTTAAAGCACAATAATCACTTTTATATCATTATTATAGGTAACAAATTACGTTAATCTTTTAACAATAATATAACAAATATAATAAAATTATTTATTAAAAAATGTATAATAATTTTTTTTTATCTTTTCAATAGCACAAACAATAGAACATTGTTGCTCCCAATTGCATACTGTGATAGATTATTATTATTATTATTATTATTATTATTATTATTATTATTATTATAAAAAATAAATAACAAAACTCAATTTCTCCCTCACATCGTTCAAAATAAATAACAAACAGATACATAACAAAACTTATATATAACAAAAACTCATATTTTTCCTCATTCACCCATCAATCAGCAATCACTCATCATTCCTCAATCGCTCATCAGGTTTGGAACAAATACTAAAATCCTTTCATCCTTCATCAGTCTAACTCCCAAACAGGTCCCCTAATCGGTTCCTTATCTAATTTCCCCTCTCTAATTCCTAAATTCATTTGCCCTAAATCTTCACTTCAACGATATAATTCCCAAAACCTTCACTCATCGGTTCACTTCGATCAGCTTATCGCTAATCTTACTTTGCTGCCGCAAACAGGTTCCTAAATCCTTCAGTTCGCTCAGCCCGTTGCTCACTTATCTCATCTCACTTTGGTGCTGCAAAACTTGTTCAAAACTATTTTTTTTCTCCTTCTCTTGTTTTTATTCTCTTGTTTTTATGCTGTAAACTGTGCTAACTGAATTGGGTATGTGCAATTTGAACGCCTATCTGTTAAGGTTTTGACTTTTCTTTTTGGGATTTTGTCAATTTGTTGGTGATTTGGGTTGTTTTTATTGATTTATGTTTTAGGCCGTGAAGATTTTATGGTCTGTCTTTTACTTGAATCCCCTTCTTTATGTTGTTTGCTTCAAACTACTGTATGAAATTTGGATGGTTAATTTTTTTTAATTAGTAATTAGGGAGAACAGATTTTGGATAGATTATTTTGGTTTTGTTTTTGTTTTTAATGAGTAATTAGGGAGAACAAGTGGTCTTGGGCTCGAGGTATTCCCCATGTACTCAAGGTTTCATAGCATTTTTACTATGCTTGAGGTTATGTTCTTTGACGTGGAACCCTGTCCATGATTAGTTTTACAGATAGACCAATTTATTCGGCCTTTCCGTAAATAGTCTTTATAAGGAGACATAAGCAAAATCTTAGTTTCCCGTTAGTTCTTAACACTTGATATTAAATTATCAAGCGATATATTCTAATATTGTAGTGTCGTGTAAGAAGAAGAAGAAGAAGAATAGTAATAATAAGAAGATGATGATGAATATACATATTCAAACTAGTCATTTATGAATTCTTATGTTAAATCTTTTTGAACAAATCCTTATGTGTGATTCTTATGCAGATTAATGGAAAATGCTATTTGTGTTTATGTTTTAATTTTGTGTGCCTTTAAACTTGTTTATGCCCATGTTTAATTTTGTGTGCCTTTAAACTTCTTTTAACTTTTTTATGTACAATAGTTAATTACTTAGTTTTATATGTATATAGATGGAAGACAATGATAACACCAAGGGGCAGTGGAAGAGGTGTTGGTATAGGCATCAGAAAGTTTTGGGGAAAAGGGAGAGGTAAGCATAAAACTACTTTGTCACGTTCTTCCATATTTACCATCTGGTATTGTATCTGGTGGTGATTCACATGCATCATCATGTGATGATTCGTATCCGATAGCTGGGATTACAGATCCTATTGATGGGCGTATATGGATTTGTCCGGGACCACAGTAAACGTAAGATTTTTTTATAAGTTTTCCGTTTAATTCTATAATAACTTGTATGCTTGTATTTTACTGCTTGTTTAATATTGTTTTTATAGGTTTGAGCCTGCTGTTCAACCCCCACGTGACATTACAAAGATTATGAAACGTTTGTTTCAAGGGACTTGGGCAACTTGTGGTATAAAGGAGTTTCAGGTATTGTCCTTCTCTTCCTCCAAATTACGTTCAACCTTCTCGATGTTAGATTTGTAACTCGGTCCATTTTATATTTGGAATTGTCAGTTGATGTTATCTTTAGATAAGGTGGACTCAATAAGTAGTAAGCTAGAAGTTTCATTAGTGTCAATCTAAGCACATCCTTCAAATCAGAAACATATATGACTTATAGGAGGCTATTTCATAAAAATGTACCATTGTTGTTGATAAGCCTAACCTAATGGCCAATATTTATTTACTTTAAAATGCATAGTAAAAAAGAATAAGAAAAAAAATGGACAAATTTGGCAGCAAGAGGACATAATAAAACTAAATTTTTATATATTGAATACACTGATTAATTTAATTTCATATTTTGTACGTAAGAATTAAGACGAACTCTAATTTTGTAGGATGAATATGAAAGACGGATTTTTGAAAGGAACTCACAGCAAACAGAGGGGGATGATGTGTCTAATAACCATCAGTCAGACAACTTCATCTTCTTAGACGTAGTTGGAGGAGTCAACAAGAAAGGACACATATGGTTTGGAAGCAGAGGCAGGAAAATACAAGCCTTCTTCATCCAGATCATTTGACGGCATCTCACCATCTGAATATGAGAATATGGGGACTGCAATATCTAAAATGTCGGCTGAAAACATGGAACAATGGGCGGTTGAAGACTAATGAGGAATTGATCCGTGCATCATAGGAGGAATCACGTTTAGTTTGAGAGAGCAATTCCAGAAATTCATGGAGTTTTTTTCACAAGGCCATTCACATCTACCTCCATATCGACCTCCTCCTTCGAGTTAACATCAACATGTGTGTCCAAGTACTTGATTATTTATCATATTATTTTGATAATTTGATTATAACTTTTAGTTTCAAGTAAATGTTATAATACTATTTAGTGATTATTTCAATATATTTTGATGCAAAAGATAAGCAGTGTGATTCTTGTGAACGCAATCAAATAGGTTTTTTTTATCAAATATTAATGTGATTTTTATCGTATTTTGTTTTTTTCTAAAAGTTTTGATATTTGTGGTTCAATTTGTCTTGTATTCCAAAAGTGTTTTGAGAAATTTCCAAAACTAATTTTAAGGCAAAAAAAAATATATTGCTATTTGTGACGGAAATATTGCTTTTTCTTCTGTACACACACTAGCGTCGGTCTTCAAAGGGACGCTAACAAAATTCCCAGAATATTTGCGACGGAAGCATTCTCTCAGAAAATTTGCAACGGTTTTTTCCCTCAGAAATTTGTGACGGTTATTTTTTAAGTCGGTAATTTGTGACGGAAAACTGGGTTTCAAATATCCATATTAAGAAAACTTTAGCGACGGATTTTAGTAGTTTGTGACCGAATGCATTCCCTCGCAAAGAGTGACGGATTTGATTTTCCCTCGCTAAATTTTTCCGACCCTCATTATTACGACTGATTTTTGTTTCGTCGCAAAATCCGTCAGAAATATGTTTGTGACGGAATATTGCCTTTTGCGACGGATTCCGACCGTCGCTAAATCTGAATTTTCTAGTAGTGTGGCGCGGCATTTGTGTCTGGGTCTGTTGGTTGTCAGTTCAACTCTTAACTTTTGTATTTTTTTTATAATTTTTTCATGATAATATAAACAACATACATACATAAATAAATTTACTTGTAAAAATAAAATCAGTGAGAATCAAACTTGTGAACTCCAAACACATAGACTTAATTATCCTCCACTAAGCTATAATGTTTGCTATGTTATTTTTTTGCAACTTTGATATATATGTTTGTGTGCACGGGAGCGCACGCGTGGACGCTCTAAGACATATAAATATATATTAAGATTTTGCAGCTTACGTTATGCATTATCTATAAATGATTGGCGATTTGTTATGATTAATACATACGTTGTTATTTTTGTAATTTATTTCGCCAAACTTTTTTAGTCTTACTTCCTTCAAAAGAAAAAAAAAAAAACCCATTAATAATTCAATCCCAGATCCGCCCCTGGACCGGAGCCATTTCCTTCCTCTCCTAAACACCACCCATCTCTGTGGCAGGAGCCACCTTGGCGGATTTACGAGCACACCATTTGTTCCTGCAATGACTTAGCATCACGTAGAAAAGTGGAAGACTTAATATACCCAACACAACAAAAACCCATTTATAGTTGGACTTGGATTTTTTGTTATAGTTCGGATTTTCATACTTATGGCCATGGTATTTTGGGTTCGTAGTCGTAGTAGGTGGTGCGGCATGATTGGGTGTAAGTGTGGGCAGATCAGCAGATGATGAAGCAAGGGTTTGTGTTTTAAGCATGAAAAAAAAAAACAGAAGATACATAGAAGGACTAGCGTGTTGTTGTATTGGCCCATTTTGTTTTTGTTTTAATGAAGGAAACTGAGAAGAATGCAATATACATAACAATAGAAAAGCAAATGAAGATAAATAAACTCACAAGCTTAGATATAAATGGAATGAATGCAAGAAAAATTTCATAAAAGGAAACTACAAACTTAGACTCACGTGTTGCTTTTATTAATCTTATATTGTGTGTGTTTAGTTAAATAAGATTAATAATGTACACCATTTATCAAAGAGCTTAATTGAGAATCAAGATTTGTATATGTTATATTTAGTTTTGGTTACGGAGCGAATCGAGGACGAATTTTACCTTCCTCGTCCCTGTAACCGAATCCCTGATAAATACTTGTTCCCCTACCCGATATCCAACACAGATGAATAATCGAATCCTCGTACCTAAAGGGTCTGGATATCCCTGCCCCATTTCCCAACTATGAAGTTAGTGGAGGTTATGTGAAAGAGAGAGTGGGTGATTGGTGAGAAAGAATGAGAGGGAGGCGTTGCTAGAAGTGAGAGACGGAGGTGGAAGTGGAATAGTTAGTAAAAATAAGCAAAAAAAAAGGGGTTCGGGACGGGTAATTATGTATTTTTAGACAAGCGGATGGGTTCAGGGTGGATACTTGTGTCCCCATTGCCCGTCATGTCTCCATCTTTTGAAATCAGGGATACTTATTTATTCTACCATTTTATATACATAAGCTTGTGTAAGATTTTCCTTAGAACTTTGTTTTTGATTATTTTTTCCTCACTATTTACAACCGTTTATATAAGATTTTCTAATTAACTTGTACATTTGTGTAGTGGGCATTAGGTGTTATTTGTCACTAATCCCATATTGAAAATCATATATTATTTGGATACATTATTCAATTACTATATGAATAATATGTTTGACACGTAAGTGTGTGTGTCTCTATATATATATATATATATATATATATATATATATATATATATATATATACACACACACACACATGTATATGAAAACTGTATAATATATGCACAATATGTAATCTATGCTTACATTTATATTTTGTAGAGTTTTAAAAGTATTTCGCTTTGCAAGGGAAGCTCAAGTAACAAAGAATAGATTTAACAACATATCATGGGTCCGAGTGCAGGTTTAATAATATAACGTACATAACCACCTTAAAAAATTTGTGTATGAATATAATATAAATAATTTTATTGATACAATTACGTATTTTATTTTTTTGTAGTGTCCTCGCCAAGAAAATGGTATAGATTGCGGGTACTTTGTGATGAGGTTTATGAAAGAGATTCTCAATTCAAAACTAAATGAGATTCCAAAGCTGGCATGTTATTTTTATATTAAAGTATAATATTTGTATATAATTAAGTTTATTAAGTAACATGGTTATATTTTATGTTATAATATATGCAGTACACTGATGGTTTCAAGTGTTTGACATACTTAAAAGATAAACTAATAGAAATCCAAGAAGAATGGTGTCAGTTCATGATCAACCTAAAACTTATATGATATTTTTATGATAGGTGAGTTTCATGTTTCTAAATATATTTGCTAAAAGTGGCAGTGGTTTTAATTTATAATCTTGCTTTAATTTGTACTTATGATCAGTAGTACTTTGAATTTGTCTCTAATATAATATATTGTTATTGCTTAATGGTGTTTCCTGATATATATTCAGGTGGAGGAGAGTGAACGAAATTTGGAAATGAACGATGATTTGTCTACTTGTTTTGGATAAAAATGTTGAGACGACCAAGAAGATAGATAAAGACTGCATGCTATCATATAAGATTTTGATCTTTATGTTAATTAACTAATTAATTGTAACTTAGAGATATCCATTACCATATTAGTGGCTATACATTTATGACTTTTATGCTATATATATATATATATATATATATATATATATATATATATATATATATATATATATTTCCTTTAAATTTCTGACTTTATATATATACTAGACTTTTGACCTGTGCGACGCACGGGTCTTCTCGACTATAATAGAGACCAATAAATAATCTTTAACCCGTAAGATTATGGGTCGATCAATAAACGCAAATTAGATTATTATAGATACAATATTACAATCAAATGATAATAAAAAAATATATAAAGAAAAAAGATAAAAAAATACAAAATTATATTGTTGCACAAGTCAATTTTATTTATTACTTTTATAGTTAAACATAAAAAATTAGGCAATTTCTACGGTACACTCAACAAAATTGAGTGTACCGGTACACCTATATATTAAATTAATAGTTAAATGAGTTATTTTTTTTAGAAAAAATATATTTTCGATCAGTTACAACTATAATAATTATATTTTATATTTCAAAAGTGTCGGGAAATCAAAATTCAACTTTTTTTAATTTTTATAACTCATAATAGTGAATATTGATTATTTTTTCGATAAAATGTTAAAAAATTAGTATGATTCTTATAAAGAATGAAACGATGTTTCTTCTTATGAAATAATATTTTCTAAAATATAAAAGTCGACAAATATCTCTTTATTACACAAAAATAATCATTAACTTATTGATTTATGAAATAGGTGTACCGGTACATCTTAATTTAAGGGTGTACGGTAGAAACTGTAACGTCCTCTTTAATTATTTAATTATTTTATAGAGTTTAGAGTCCACTTTGATGATTTATGTGATTTTATACGATTACGTGATGTGTTGATATTTTATTTAAAGACTTATTTTATTATTTACTAGAATAAGATTTGAAAATAATATAAATATTGAGATGTGGGGCTGTTTTGGAATTTAGAAGAGTTTAGTGAAAATAGAGAAAATAAGATAAAGTGGATTGAGGAAAGATATAAGCAGGAAACTAGGTTTAGAAAAGTTTTTACGTGAAACTGCTTTTGGAGAAAAAGGGAGAAAACAATAGAAGAGAGAACCAAGAGGGAGAGAGACCGCCGATCATCAATACTAAGGTAAGGGTGGGGTTTCACTTCTCTAATTAAGAGCTTAATTCTTCATGTTTGATTAGTGGTTCATGAGAAAATAGGTAGAAATGAGTTTAGGGTTTAATTTTTGAATTTTCATGAAAACTGATGAATTGTGTGTTGTTACTGTTTATTTTAATGTATGGAATGCTGCTTGATTATTCTGTAATGATTGGTGTCAGAATTGTTGAGAATGATAGAGTTTAGAAAGAATAGGGTTGTTGGTAAAAAGAATAATTGATGATGAATAGAGCTAATGAATTGGGCATGAATTGGAGTTGGATTGCTGTGTTTTGTGTTGTATTAAGTTAGGTTATGGAAGAGTGAACTATAGGGTCAAGTTTGGTGAAAATCGGAGTTAAAACGAAGTTCTTGGGTGGAGAATGTCACTTTTCTCGAGAGCTGCACAGTGACAGCATCTCCTGTTCCATGTTCTTGCGCCTTTTTCACACATTTCTGTTTTGAACTGGGTTTTGGTGTAAACATGAAAGTTGTAGATAATTGTGTTAGCTTTTTAATAGCTTTGGTTTGACTTCAAAATCATTCTTAGTACGTAAGTTATGGTCAAAATACTACACGTAGGTCACAGTAATTTTCATGAGATTTCAGCACAACTTTTCGCTTCCACTTCTGTACCTAAATTTGAAATAAAAACTGGTACTGATAGGTACAGAATTTGTCTTAGGTGTAAACACGAAAGTTGTAGACAAAAATGTTAGCTTTCTAATGGCTTTGGTTGGACTTTAAAATCATTCTTAGAACTTAAGTTATCGTCAAATTACTACACGTAGGTCATAGTGAAATTTCAGTTTCTGTACCTGAATTTGAAATAAAAACTGGTATTGATCGGTACAGAATTGGCCTTAGTTGTAAACGCAAAAGTTGTAGATAGTTGAATTGTCTTTCCAATGGCGTTGGTTTGACACAAAAACACCTTGCGAATAATTTTATATGAATTTATGAAGTTATGTGACGAATTAAGAGTATTATATCATGAGCTTACCTTTAATTGTATTAGGACTATTAGGACTGAACTTGTTCTCAAGATGTCATAGGGTTATAGAAAAATCAATAAGTAGAAACTAGTATAGCTATAAACACGAGGGTTTAATGTGCATTGTTTAGTGAAGTTAATTGATGATTTAGAGTTGGAATTATGTGACAGATTTATATATTGTGAAACATGTTCATATGAAGTTGTAATGGTTATATTGGGTGATTATTGTTGATGTTGACTTGCTGCATATTATTTAATGGTGTTGCCTTGCTGTCGTGATTAGGATGTTAATGTTAGTCTGAGTTGTTTAAATTGTAAGATGTTGATCCAAATTATTGGAGTCATATGAGATGTCTAAGTTGTTTAACTTGTAAGACGTTGAGTCCATGCATATTCATTTAAGTTGAGGGCTTGATGCCCTGTAATGTATATTTATACATATTATGTTGAGGGCTTGATGCCCTGTAAGTTGAGGGCTTGATGCCCTGTGAGCCTATTTACGCTTATACGTTGAGGGCTTGATGTCCTGTAAGTTGAGGGCTTGATGCCCTGTGAGCCTATTTACGCTTATACGTTGAGGGCTTGATGCCCTGGTTGGTACCACTTGCATGATTAAGAGGTCGTAGTTGCATTTTGTCGAGATGGTCTAAGATGAATAAGAAGTCTAAGTTGCATTGTTAAGTTGAAGTTGTGTCGTTGTTATTTAACCTTGAGTTGTTGATGAAACTTTATATGAAGGACTATTATTAGTTAATGACGATGTCTATGATGATAAGTGAAGTAGTAAATGAATAATTATGTGAGATAACATTATTAAATGAAGCTGAATTAAGTTGTTAAATGCATTTTGTTTGTATTATATGCTTATTATTATTGAATGTGAAATCTCACCCCTTCTGTTGGAATTGCTGCCTTGTGGGCAAGTGCAGGTAACCAAGATTAGGTGCAGTCGTGTGAGGCTTCCCTTGGTTGTGTCTAGGTGCTCTGATACGTAACGGGATGGGGAACCTTTGATTATGTTTTCTCTGTTCCTTGCGTATTCTTTTATTTTGATTTTCATGATTATGTTTTCTCTGTTCCTTGCGTATTCTTTTATTTTGATTTTCATGATTATGATTATGTTGAGAATTTTCTGAGACGTTGATGAGTCCTGCGTGCCAGAAACTTTTGTGATGATTTTAATGATTTCCGCTGCAATGTTTGAATATTTTTAAATGACCATTTTCCTGAAGGAATAAATTATTATTTATCCATTACTTGAGATGTTTTAAAGAATGTGACGCTCCGTTATGTGTTCACTCTGATTATTTATTTTAAAGAAATTTTTTATGCTGGGAAAACGGGGTGTTACAGAAACTCCCAAAAAATTAATGCAGTTTATGGTTCCTAAGAAATTAGTTAGGGTAGCCGAGTTTGCATGAAAATTAGGATATTCTGTTTGTAAACGTATTAAATAAGTGTATAACAACTTGTCAAAAAAATATCTACAGAAACAATAAGTTAAGTTGCTGCAGACCTAAAAAAATTAATAAATAATAAGGATAAGAATTAAGATATATATTAAATTTTTGCTTTGAAAAATATTCACGATTATTAGAGAGAAATGAAAAACACATATGATGCAAATAAATTAGGTTAAGACTTAACAAAATTAATAAATAAGGATTTTACTTTAAATTTATAAAAAATGTTATTTGTAAAAAAAAAGACAAAAAAAAAATGTTTCCTAGCGCTTTTTTTCTTTATAAAGCCCTATCTAAACCTATTGTTACATAACGTTTTAACACAAAAACGCTGTTTTTTATTAGAGAAAAAAGATGGAAGCGTTATTTTGAACTTGTTATAGATGACTTTTTTTTTTGTAAGCGCTATCTTATGACCACCTTTTCTAGCGCTTTTTCATATAAAGCGCTATATAAACCCCACTTTAGATGACGCTTTATGCAGAAAAAAACGCTATATTACATTTACCAACGCCATTTACAATAGCGTCTTAAAAGCGCTATAAAACATAAAACATCTAAAAAAGCAGTATCTATGATCATTTTTGTAGTAGTGTTGGACTTCATGTTATTGTCTTTGCAAATGATTTTCAGTAGCAGCGGCAGACACACATATAGCCTATGTGTGGCTAACCACGCATGCAATTTATTTATTTATTTCTATGATGGTGCCAAAAACAAAATAAAATAAAATAGATATTTTGTAAAATTTTAGGATAGAGTTTGTTTTGTCCGATAGAGAACTTTGGCTTAAAAAACTGCATGTGTGTGGACAGAGAGCTTGTTAATTTTTATTTTATTTTTTATATATAAATAAAACACAGGTTAAGAATAAGAACAAGTGAACAACATAACTCTTTTTCCCTTCTTTTCCACTGCCCTGGATGGTAGTAGTATTTTTTGTGTGTAACCCTGCGTGGAGCATTCACTAACTACATTGATTAATCCATATTAATTAGAGAAATTAATGACCATCTTTGATAAACTCTCTCCTCTTAACCATTTCTTCATATCTCCCGTTCTGCTATTGATTGATGTTGATATAAATAATGACACCAAGCATTGGCACCAAAGTTTACAAATTTATTTGTTGCCTTTGACCAAGAATATTCTGTTTTGTCTTAGTTTATTACTATTATAGATTTATAGCTATTGATTTGATTCATACTAAATTAATAACATCAATCTTCTCTTGTTTTGTATGGCTGGCCACAACTCTTGCAACTGAAGCAGATTTACACCTGTCTTAATTCTTTATGTGCTGCCCTGAAAGAGACCTCCACTGCATTAATCATTAGCACACGGCTAAGCCTTCAAAGTAACCTATTCTTCACTTATTTTCTATATTAAGCAATGTCCCCATTACCAGTACTAATCTTATTTTCTTTTCAGGTGGCTGAAATATATATTTTTCCATTGATCACTTTTCATTTTAAATTCCAGTGTGTTTATTTTACAAAAAAAAAATCGCCATTATAAAGAATAACTTTTGTTACATTTATAGTGGACATCACGTCTTTAATAATACTGATTTGGATTTTTTTTCACTCACTTTCTTCTTTCTTTACTAGTACTTTTGATGTTTCTTATGATTTATTAGGCACACAGAAAAGGAGATAAGATCTAATGGATCAATATGTAATCTTGGTCACACCTTTTAAAAGCACTTATATTTCTTAATAACTAAGAAAATATTGCAAGTTCAGTAAATCTAGTCTAGTACTCAACATGTCTTCTTCCAATAGACTCTAAGTCACTAGTTGAAGTGATTGTGTCTTTTTTTTTTTTTGCTGTAGCAAATTTGGATTCCTCGGTTGTTTTATTGATTCAATACATTATTGGTACATTTTTTTTATTAACCTAATGTATAAAAACCTAGAGCATTTATTGAAACAAGTGAGCACACACAGTGTGGTGTGATGCATGAACATTACTACATATACTATTATACTATATCAGTATATTACTATGTGATTGCTAAGTTGAGTAAGTTCCATATCATAAACACTGCATCAGATACTTATGTAAAGGGAGAAAAATTAGATTATTTTCCCCTTTTGCGGCTAACATCAGATACTTGTGTAACACAAACCATATAGTATTAATTGATTAGATACATTACTGATATTAATTGATTTTCCACTTTCAGTTTCACTTGTCTTGCCCCGTATGGCCGTATCAGAGAAACATGATGCAGAACTTTGGGAGAGGATATGCATTGCAATTGGCAAACAAAAGAACAAAGTGCAGTGAGGGGTCTATCCAAAATTCCATAATTTTTAATGAACTTTCAATTTGCTTTCTCTATTATTTGATCTTAGACCTATAATTACTTGTTACTAAATCACAGCAGAAAATAATCCAGTGACTAAACAAGAGAGAGTGATAGTTATGGAGTAAATAATTAAATTGAAAATTTTCCTCAAAACATAGATATGTCATAATCTCATTTGCTAAAGACTAAAGTCATATGGTGTGGGGACAAAAGATGTATCACACATATCCCAATAAACTTCTGTCTCACACTTTAAAGTCTTAAACTTTTCTCTTCATTCATACTATACCACAAATCGGATTCAGTACTCATCATAAGAATTCCCTTTTTAATTCCTTTGATCAGAACTATACAAAGGTCTCAACAAGGTATATTTTTTCACCTAATAAGATTCTAACATTAGACTTATGAATCATGAGGTATATACAACCCAATTCAACCTCAATACTTCCCATGATTTCTTTTCTTGAGTACTGATTTCAGAAACATCAAACAAGCAATGAAGAATCCAAAAGCTGCAACTCCTCCCACAGCAAGAGCAACTGTCCTCTGTGTGTGTGGATTCCCTCCTGATCCTAATCAACATCAAACACAACAAAATTTCAATCTTTATATTAAATTCTTATTAAACAACTTAACAACCACAACCATATGTCCAAATCTTATAAAGAAACCCACCTACCACCCATATCCTAGATTCATTCCCAAAACACATTCTCAAATCACCTTATGCCATTTGGTCCAATATTTTAATCTAATCAGACAAATAACAACTGATATCAGCACTTCACAAACTCATATAATCATATCAGATCAAATAATTTACATTATCACATTTTTCCCACCATTAAAAAATCAATGAAAATCCACTTTTTCTTAATTAAGACTATCTAGCATTAAAATTAAAATTTCTAAAATTCTTCAATATACAATCAGAAACATGCACATATATTGAACACAATCCATAGATATTCTAATGTATGTTTGAATTTACGAGGAGTTAGAAGCTTCAAAGTGTAAATTTTGATGTAACAAAGTTACTTCGACACAAAACTATCAAAATTCACCGTCAATCTAAACATGCAGATGGATAAAAAATAGATGGTAATTTACCTGAAGAGGAGGAAGTGGTGGAAACTCCATTAGGATAAAAGCTGTAACTGACAAAGCAACTAAAAAGATAAATCTGAGCAGAAATTGAATCACCACACTCCAATTTAGCTTGTTCTTCAGCACTCTTAATACACTCACTACAATCATCATTTTCCAAACTACTCTCACACTGTCCCAAAACATACAAAGACGAATAACTCCCTGTATAGAACAAATTCCCACCACTCTTCACACCATTCTCCACCATTCCAAACGCTGAATCTCTCTTAGCTTCAAACCCAACACCATCATTAACCTTCTTCGAACCACAAACCTTGTACAACAATTGTGTCTGCGGAACTTGCCTGAACCCAACAACCTCGTACCTTAAATAACATCCATTGAGCTGAATCCTCGCCGCCGTGACATCACCACAAAGCTTGCTTATCTTGCTTGGAATCTTGCTGATACAAAGATAACAATCAGAAGCTGAAAGGTCACCTCTGCATTGGTAAACTCCGGTGACTGCGTTCTGGCCGTCACCGGTGGTTGTGGCCGCGAAAGTTTTCTGTCCTGATGCTGAAACAAGAGAAGATAACAACGTTTGCAGATTTTCTGAAGATTGTTGTCCTAGTTTTTGCTCTGAACAACCTTTGTACACAACGTTGGTGTTATCGGTGGTGAAAGCTAGTGATGAAAAATTGAGCAGAATGAGAAATGAGAGTGTTTGTTTTGTTCTAAGGATACCCATTTGTGAGATTGAAAAGAAAGTGACGTTTTTTTTGTTGGGTTTTCACTCACTTTGATGAGTATTTGTAGGTTGTACTATTGAAGAAGAAGAAAGAAAAAAACAAAAACTCAAGTTTTTATTTTGTGTTTGTTTTGTTTTGGTTTTTGTTAAAGAGTTTGTTTTCTTGTTTTTATATGCAACCACCTTGTACTACTTGCATCATGAGTGCCGTTATGGTTTATTATCTTTTCATCCTTAACTTTGGTTTTGGGTAACCATGTTATTAGTGTAAATTTCCTTTTTTTTTTATAAAACAATTGATCTGTTCTTCTTCCTTTTTTAAAAGAAAAAAAAAGCACACACTTTTATTTTTTATTTATTGACATTTATGTAAAATCTACCAAATAAAGGTGAAATCTACTTGATTTAATAACACTCGTTTAATAAAAGACTGAATATGCTAAAAATATTTAAATCTACGTTTGACTGAGAGATGAGATTAAAATATGGAACTTTTAACCTGAAAAGTAGCGTGTTCGTCTTGAGTTATTGGGGTTTTAATTAAAAATTTGGGAAGTGATTACTGATGATGGTCTGAAAAGGAATGAGGCTCCTCTTTTTGTTGCAAACTTTTTCACATTAAGTAAAGTCTGTGACTGTGAGATTATTTTGACCAGAAAGCCAAAAAAATGAACGAGTAATAATTTTTGCAGTCAAAAAGTGGACCCCTTTCATGTGTGGTCCCGGTTGTAACGTGTGGGTCATCTTCGTCTTAAATTACACCATTAAGGCTTTGAGTCGTGAAATATTGTGTATAATTATTGTTTCAAATTTATTTATTTTTCTTTTTTGCAATTTTTTCAAGGAAAAATGTTAACAAAATTAACGAGTTGGTAGGAACAATAGATTTGGGCTTCGAACCTCAACTATCATATAAACAAAGTTTTCTTTAAAATTTTTGAATGATAATTTTTTAAAGGGAAATGTTAAAGAGTGCCCTTAGGACATTGATTGAGATGATAAAAATAGAAACATGTTATGGAAAAATGGTGAAAAATTTAACTTTTTAAAAGTCAAACATTGTTGAATTCAATGTAAATATACTATTTTTTGTTTCCTTAATCATTGCCCTGAGGACACTGGTAACAAGACTTGAAGGATCAAAAACAATAGTTTGAAAAGTAAGCATTCTTATAAGTGAAAATCACCACTACATACAAACTCCTCACAAACAAATAAATCCCAAGCTCTTTCACTACATCATTTGGATCATACTAATTCGAATTTGTTTATTAAAATCTCAAACATGTTGAGAAATTTCTCTAATCCAAACCCATCTCTTCATACAAATTGTATATTGTTCTCAAGTCAATTCCTAGCAATAGTTTGGGAGAGAATTGTACCAACATTTCTTGTGCGAAAACAATGAATTGCAGAAGCTTGTTGAGGTTGATAATACAGAGTGTAACAAACTGATCTAGTATGATCAAGAACTTATAGTACTATTCAGAAGTTTCTAATAGCTGGATACTATAGTGGACAATCTCACACGAAGTGTGGGAAATAAAAATAGTCGGTTTTTGTGAACCAAGATAAATCTATGTGTTATTCTCTATTCCTCTTCTCTTATTATTCATGGTACACTATACACATACACACTATCACGATTATAATTACTATTAATCTATCCATAACACTTTGGTCCTAATTAAAACACAACCAAATTAACCCAAAGTTCTCTAGTCCTAAAATAATTTTAATTTTATCATATAACCGCATCCATAACTTTATGGTCTTTGATAAAACAATTGCTTAAAATACAAGACATCTCACACTAAATTAATCTATAATATTGTTTTATTATTTTGCTCATATAATATAATTATTCTCCATAACATAACATGGCGGTCCTTGTTATAACTGCTTAAACACTTAATCTTTATTCAATTGAGAACATTATGGTCCTAGTTAAAAGTTACTTATAAACTTTTTTTAATCCAGAATAATATGGTCCATGATATAACAATTACTTTATATAAAAAATTAGTATAATATTGCATTTGTCCAACATTTATCAAGAATTTGCTTGAGTATGTAAACTTATTAAAATTTCAGTATTAAATTTAAAAAGAGTCACAATTCAAATTTTCCTTTCTTGTGACGCTTATCGCTACTTCAAATGCGCCTCATGCACAATAAGTGTAGGGTCAGCCACGTGTGAGGTACCTGACCTATCATCGTTTTTAGTCAAATGCCTAATCTGATTCTGTTTAGGGGCATGATTAGCTGCAGCGTTCGCTCTGCGAACGAAGTTGCGCTTGGTTGGCCTACTAAGCACGAGCCTATCAACTTCGTTAGCCATATCTACACAACAATCAGACAGGAAAAAAATTAATTAAACATTATTTAAAATTTCATTAACACACCTAGAGCACCTAGAAAATTTTGGTTGTTCAAGTTGTTTGTGAACAAATGGCGGGTACCCAAAGGCCAATGTATTGGGCCGGGCTGGAATTTGTCCAGTAAATAAGAATTCGGGCCGCGTGATGAAACGCGCTTCCGTTGGAAGTGATGATCAATTATTACTGTCAAAAAGCGTACTTTCACAGTGTTTGGCTCTAAAACCGAACAGCAAAAGCTATAGCGTAATCACTTCACAGTTCACACAAGTAGAGTCAACAACACAACACAGGTAAAATCAAACATAACACTCTCTCTTCACTCAAATTTCATTTCTAACCTTTTCTTTTTCTTTTCATTTCTTCACTCTCAAAAACCCATTCCCTCCATTCCCTTTTCTCACCCAAAAAATAAAAATATGCAGACAATTTTCTTCACTCAAAACCCTCAAGATTCTTGACCACACTGTCACACTCTTCGACTCTCCAAGGTTCGTTCTTTATGCACCGTTTCTTGCTTTGACTTCATTTTTGTCTTTTCTTCAACGATTAATTTACGTTTTTGTTTCCTTCTCTTTCATTTCGTGTAATAATTGAAATATTGCTGGTTAGGGTAAACTATCTATTGTCTGATCAACAATGGCACCCAATCCCAAAGTTGTAGCTGCGTTCCGCGCAATGTCGTGTCTCGGGATTGAGGAATACAAAGTTAAACCTGTGTTGAAGAAATTGCTTAAATTGTATGATAAAAACTGGGAACTTATCGAAGAAGAGAATTATCGGGCTCTTGCTGATGCTATTTTCGACGAGGATGATAATCAGGTTTATAACTTGCTGATACTATACTATTTCCTGCATTAACATATTATGTATCTGGTTTTGTTTGTTTATTCACTGTTTTACATCTTTAACAGGCATTGGAGCCGGAGCAGGACAAGAAAAACAAGGTTGACGTTCGCAACATTTGTAAATTGTTACTCCCTCCAGTCTCAAATATAAAAAAAGATTATTTTTTCAGATACATCGGTTATTTATTCAATGAAAAGATTATTATTTTTTCAGGTCTATATGTCATATATCAGTTTTTCAATGAACCTGGAAAAAAAGAATCTTTTCTTATATTTGAGACTGGATGGAGAATTATATAGTGTTGAGTTTGTCTGTGTTTCTTTGTTACTGTTAATTCTATGGCTGCTGAAATGTCTTAGGGTTTTTCAAACATATAGGAAGGGGAGGTGGATGAGGAAGTTCGTCCAGAGGAGCGAGTGAGGCCTTTGAAGAGGTTGAAATTAAGAGGCCAAGACGGGCGCCTTCTGACTAGCGGTGGCTCAAGTACAGCTGCCTTTGCATTGAAAACACCGAAACCAGAACCTGGCACAGTACCTGAAAGTAGTTCCAGACTGCTATCAAATGGAAATGCCGTTGTTGACAAGGGAAAGAAGCCTGTATCACCTGAAGAACCTCTAAGAGGGAGAAGATCCATATCTGACAGAACTCAACCTGCAGTCGCGTTTAGAGAACCGGCTGTTGAACCAGGAGCCTCTCCGTTGTCAAAAAGCAAAACGTCTCATGCTTACCCTTTTATCACCCCCAAGGACGAGCCTGTTGATGAAGTGGAAGATGATTACATGGTTCCGCTTTCAGTGATTCATCCTGGTAATTAAATAACTATGCCTTGAAAAGAAGTTCTTTCCTTTTCACTGTTTTTAGCGTTTGGTGTAATATCGAAATGTCAAAGTTTACTTATGTTAAATCCAATAATAAGTATTGTATATTGCTGGTTCAAATTTTGGCTCGACTTTGAATTAATTATAGTTGCAATGAACCTGATTGATTTTTGGCCCTTTAAATTCCGGCATTTCATGGCATCCCACCATGTGATTCCTTAGCTTATGTTATATGCAATTCTCTACTTGCATATTGTACTACCTCTGCATTTCCAGAAAGCTCATCTTAAGATAGTTTCCGTTTTCTGTTGCATCCGAAATGGTCTTTTTTTTTTTGTGTTCCACCTAAAAAATATTACCTTTGTGCCATTTATCTTTCTTCTACACATTCTATTGCTGACACTGCATACATCTCTGTATTAATGATTGTTTGATCAGTTTTCTTTTGATTTATTTTCCTTCAAAAGAACCATCAAGTGTTCCAGACTCTTCAACGAAGAATGATACAGCCGGAGAGCAAGATGGCAACAACACCGTGGCATCACCATACAGAAACGACAATATTGAAGGTGAAGATATTCTTCCTTCCTCAAATGAAGAAGCGACTTTTAATGCCGAGCTAGCCTCATCGTCTATGAGAGAGGTAACATTTTCTCTAAGCTGCACCTTAGTTCTTTGGGGACCGGATATTTTTTTGCCTAGTCATGATCCAAGTCTAAAAATCGACAATGTTGAGATATGTGTGTCTGCTTGGTGGAATTTGCAACTGATTTGAAGAATACTTTGCAGGAAGCATCTGTAAAGATAACACCAACAGTTGGCCTTTCAAAAGAATCTGAGGCAAATGGCACACTGATTGACGGAGGAAATAAAGATTCTTCTGTTGCAAATGGATCAATCTCTGTCAAGTCTTCTCCTGCCTCGGTCGCACCTCAAGTTCTCGTTTCTCCACCTTGCCCAAGCGGTCCAGATGATGCTGAACTAGTTTCGAAGGATGCAACGAATGATTTATCGGAAAATGGTGGTGGGAAGGAGTCAGGGGAACCTATGCCTCAAAATTCCCGTAATGCAACGAATGCTCCAAACCATCATCATACAATTGACGATACAAGAGCTGTTTGTGCTACCAATGACCTATCAAAGGGAGAAGAAAAAGTGAAAATTTCATGGTTGAATAATTCTAATAATGATATCCCACCTCCGTTCCACTACATACCCCGAAACTTGGTGTTCCGAGATGCATATGTTAATATGTCTCTATCTCGTATTGGGAGTGAAGATTGTTGTTCTACCTGTATGGGAAATTGTGTCTTATCGTCTAAACCATGTTCTTGTGCAAATAAAACTGGAGGGGATTTTGCCTACACTGCACAAGGTGTACTAAAGGAAGCGTTCTTGGAAGAGTGTATTGCCATCAGCCGTGATCCACAAAATCATTCCTATTGCACAGAATGCCCTTTTGAAATATCAAAGAATGACGGTTGTTTAGAACCATGTAAAGGACACTTGAAGAGGAAGTTTATTAAAGAGTGCTGGAGCAAATGTGGCTGTGGGAAACATTGTGGCAATCGGATTGTCCAACGTGGAATAACTTGCAACTTGCAGGTGATTGTTTGAGTAATCTTCACTAGTAAACAAATATATATTCAATGTTGATGTCATTGAGGCGACACTATGGGTTTCTTTCTGTTCTTAACACTTTCCCCTTAACATATTTAGACATCTTTTCTCTAATGATTATGTACTACTCAGGTGTTTTTAACTTCAAATGGAAAAGGGTGGGGTCTTCGTACCTTAGAGGATCTTCCAAAAGGTGCATTTGTATGCGAGTTTGTTGGAGAAATTTTAACCGTCGAAGAGTTGCATGAGAGGAACTTGAAATATCCCAAAAATGGGAAACATGCGTTCCCAATTTTATTGGATGCAGAATGGGACTCGGGAGTTGTAAAGGATAACCAAGCTCTTTGCTTATATGCTGCATCATATGGAAATGCTGCTAGGTTTATTAATCACAGGTATTACAATTTCTCATGTTTTAACAGAAGTTTTTTGTGATTATTTTTTGAAAAGTTACTTGGATTATTGATTTTTTTTTAATAAAATGAATGAATCATTAGTAATTTAGTCTTGTCGATGTTGATTGCGTTTGCATCAGTATTTTCTTCTGATCAATGATCCTAGAACAGTACAGCGCATTTTGCTTCCTGGTTTAGTTCATCAACCTTATAATTAATTTCAACTCAAACAAGTGACCACCGTGTCAAAATATCAAACTGAGCCAAAAACAACTCAATCATTTTAGATAATAACTTATAAAGATTTGAATACTTGGGTTCAATATTGTGTAAGCAAGTGACTGGTCAACTTTGTCAATCATGGAGTGAAACTCGTCTTATAACTAAAATTTTCCATGGTGTCCTTGTGGTGTGAACCTTTGTCGTTTCTATGGTATGTATTGGGTTCGTCATTACAATTGTTCTTTTCTTCACACACTTTGCTTGTTTTGACATACCGGCAGGAGTAGATTATGAATAAGGAAAAAAAGTTCCAATTTCTAATTGTTTTCATAGAATAAACTCATGCCTAATGTAAGAAGAGAAAATGTCAGGCCAGAAACGATTCAACTTAAACAAGCTATGTGATAAGGAGGGAGGGAATCAATCCAGGGAAAATGTCTTAAATTTTGATATATATATATATATATATGTGTGTGTGTGTGTGTGTGTGTGTGTGAGGGGTAACCTTGGCGCAACTGGTAAAGTTGTTGTCTTGTGACCGGAAGGTCACGGGTTCAAGTCCTGGAAACAGCCTCGTGTGTAAAAATAGGGTAAGGCTGCGTACAATACACCAAATGGTGGGACCCCTTCCTGGACCCTGCGTATGCGGGAGCTTTAGTGCACCGGGTTGCCCTTTTTTATATATATGTGTGTGTGTGTGATAAGATAAATAATTTATTTGAGAAAGTGGAAGATGTTCACTATTCTAGTGTTGACTGATTAGATTAAAGCCTGAAACTGATAAAATCGGGGGAACATGGAATCGGTCAGTATACTCGGGGGGGGGGGGGGGGGCTAGACGTGACTGCACTTGGTTTTTCATTTTTGAATAAGGCTTTTGGTTTTGCATAGTTGAGTTAGGCCAAACCAAATTCTATGAGTGTTGTCTTTAAATTGCCCAGACAAAAAGTACCTAACATAAAATATGAAGCACAATTAGGGTGAAAGTGGTTCAGTTTAATAATGTACAGATTGGGAAATTAGTGGCAGCATTTCTGTAGACCAAGGTTCGTTCCATTTGCATGCTATTGATGATATGCTTATTTTACTGTTAACTGTATTTGTGGGTGGCCAGGCAGACACTCATAATTTGGAATTGTAAATTAGATGATTCTCAGTAATTCTATCTCGTTATGGCAGATGTTTAGATGCAAACTTGATTGAGATCCCGGTTGAAGTTGAGGGTCCATCTCATCACTATTATCATGTGAGAAGTTGGCAAATTGTCAAAATTCAAGTTGTCATTTATAATTACCTTTGTTGCGTAGGTTGATCCTTTAGAAACCTTGCTAACTGATGTCTTTGAATGTTGAAACATGCAGTTTGCCTTCTTCACATCCAGAAAAATCGCAGCACAGGAAGAGTTGACCTGGGTATGTCGATTTGATTCTGTAATATGTTTGGTGAATGGTCTTATATTTAGTGAATCATGATTGATATAAAGCTTTTTATTTGGTACTTGGCTACTGAATTGAAAAATACCATTTACAATGGTTAGTTGGCTCTTGGCCAGCCATCTGTCAGTGTACAACTTCATTGCTTGTCATTTTTGTGTAATTCACTTTCTTTGGATTGTTTACATATGCAGGACTTGATTTTTTGTCTCTAGAAAAGCTTATGTGCATAGTGTTTTTGCAGGATTATGGTATCGATTTTGATGACGATGATCAGCCTGTTGAGCTGTTTCGGTGCAAATGCGGCAGTAAATTCTGCAGGAATATAAAACGCTCAAATAGTAAGTTTAATCTTCCATTTGTATGTCATGTGCATAAGTTTGTTTTACTCTCAACATAAAAGATATGACCTGTTACCTTTTATGATTATTCAATTCCTACACTGTGGCCTTCTCTATGTCGTTTAACATATGCATATGTCCACAAACTGTTTTATTTTACATTCACGAGATATTTGGAAGATCTTACCTGGATTTATTATAACATATGCATTTGTCCACAAACTGTTTTCAACTTATTTTCATAAGCTCCAAAAATAACTTCTACAAGCAGCTTACACAGCTAATGCAGAGTTTCGCTTCATCCCCTTTTCAATTGCAGAAATGATTTATACGTAAACACTTTTACAACAAACTTTCTTTGAATATAAGCGCTTAACTAAGTTGTTTACCCAAATGCTCCCTCAGTCGCTTGCTTTGTCGTAGATATTGTAAGTTAACTAGTTGTTCTTTTGTACTTTGCACATATCACTCATCGTCTGGATATTTTTTTTATCGCATAGTTGATTTCGCTTGAATGCCAAGATGCCAGGCATTAACGAGACTCAATTAACGGTGGAAGACTCTTGATTGTGTTCTCTGCTTGTTATAAACTCATAATCTTGTGCTTACGGTTTAGTCATCACTGAGTCACATCTGTCGTGCTCTATTCCATGAAGCTTAATCACGTTATGTTGCAAACAAAATAAGTTTCCTGCCTGCATTACAATGTTGTTAATTCGTTTTACCCTCATAATGCAGGAAGCATTAGATCGTCAATTGCTGGGTGATAGATAGGCATTCTCTGCTAAACTAATTTGCTGTCCGAGATCCATGTTGCTGATTAGTAATGACCAACAAGACCCAGGCTACTGAATCAGCCTCTTCTGTTTTATTTTTTACTTTTTTTTTGTTGTTCTGTCAGGAGGTTGGATAGTATTTTTTACAGCCATCTGAAAACTATGGACGCTATTTTTCCATCCCTGTCGCTATTAAAAAATCGCACATGTTTCTGGAAGTGTAGTTTCCGGACAACATAAATGGTCTAGAAGTGTACTTCCAGACAGCACAAAGTTGGTATTTTTTCGGATATGTGCATTTAAACTCATGTTGTGGGTTGGAGAAAGTGTTTCCGAAAAACTATTAGGCATTCATGGCCCAAAAGTGAAAATAACCTTTGGGCACTAGCAAATCTGAATCTTTGATGCTTTACTGCATCATTCATGTTGAAAATTATTCTCTGCTGAATGCACAATACTGTTGTCAAAGAAAACTTTTATGGTATTTTTTGGTTGATATATGAAAATGTGAAATATTCATTTTGCTATGATCAGCAATCGGAACAACCGTATCATTTTACAAAGTAATAACGGGTGGTAACTGATAGAAAGTTGACTAATTAGCCAAAAATATTCTCACATAGGAGACAAATCATGTTCGAGCTAACATGGAGCAAACGGGCAGAACTAGGTTACCACTTACTTACCTAGTGGGGATATAGTCACCCAGAATATTGAATCTTCAACCATTTTGATATGCTAGTATGACATTAAAGATGATGCGCTTATGGAATTAGAGTCAATGGCTCAGGAAACACGTTATGTTGCGGCTATAGGTAAGGCCTAATCCTAATGGATTTTGATAGATAAAGTTTGGTGTTTTTTTTTACCCAACAAAATTTTTTTATTAAGGGAATTGGATCCATTAATTAAGCAAGTGACTGGGGATTCGATCTCTGACTCTTGCGTAATAATAAAATTCGGTTGAGAAGAGAGAAGAGAATCCACATGGTGTGTCCCCATTGCGAGAATTAAGCAAGTGGTGTTAATTTTTTGTTGCAAGGTCAATTGTTGAGGCAGAGTATAAGATTTCAGAACATGCTATACTGCAGAAATTCTATGGCTTCAGTCATTATTGCGAGAATTAAGGGCCAAACATCAACCTCCAAGAGTTCTTTGTGATGATTCAAGTACACTCTACAGAGAGAGAGAGAGAGAGAGAGAGAGAGAGAGAGTCTAGTTCTACACTCACGCCGTAAACATATGGAATTAAACATATTCTTTGTCATGTTGTCAACATGTATAATTGTCTCTCATATTTCAGCTCAAGATCAATGGACAAACATGCTAACAAGGCCCTTGTGAAACATATGTAACCGTATAACAGCCGTATCACATGTCACTCGCACTATCTAATCTCGAGGTATGATACAATATTTATTTGGTAATTAAAGAAAATACAATAATGGTTGTGGGATACAAAATATAAAAATTGAATGTTCTTAACGCCTTTGGAAATTAAACATCTTGATTGCTATGGCAAACACCAAAGCAAATGCTATTGGAAATGCAACATTGACAAGAGCAACCACTCCTAGAAAATCATGCTTGAAACCAAAGTAATTTCTCAAAAACTCTTCCACTGTTTGGCTTCCATCACTGGTTTCAATGTTTTGTTTTACATCTCCATATTGTGAAGCCACCAATCCATACAAATTCCAAGCCACTGGATTTGCCCAACTGTACCACCTCCACCACACTGGAATACTCTGTTAGCCAAAGCCACCAAGGGAAAAAAATGACCTATAAATTAATTATATGCTACTATTGCTATGCTTAAAAGTGCATTCAATTTAAAATAAAAAAAAATGGGAAAGAGGAAACTATTATTAACTAAAATGACACTAATTAATTACTATTTTCCCTTGAGGTTACAAAGTTAGACTCTTACTGCTAAAAGAATTTGAGGAAGACAAAAACTTACTGGTCTTGGGACTACGAATCCTGAGAAGAGATTCCATACTGAAAAAAATGCAGACGAAACAATAATGGAAATGTGATTGTTTGGGGTCATAGCCACTGACATCATACCATAGAAGGTAAAGTAGAGGAAGGTGAAATACATGAAGAATAGACACCACACAACTTTAACCAAAGTCCACTCAAAACCAATCGTAGCATACACTACAATGCCATAGACAACAGCTTGAACAAAAACATATGGGAGCTCTATTACAACCTGCAATGCAAAAGAAGAAATATAAAAAGAATGATTAAATAAAAGCAGTAGTTTTAAATCTTCCTAATAACCTTTGAAATTACTAAATGATTAAATTATACTATTTTTTGTTATTTTCTTTTAGATATTAAAGACATCTATGATGATATCAGAACCTGCATTTTATAACTTGGTTTGGATTCTTGCCTGAGCAAAAGCAGATGGAAAAGCTGAGTACATTCCGGCTGCTCTTTCTCTATAAAAGACCGTTCTTTCGACACCAACCACTGGCTGCACTGAATTACAATTCATGGCACCAATTAGGATAACAGCAGCATACATGGATCCCATGGCATTAAAAAGATCTTGCTCTTTTTCACTGCAATGATGAAATGAAATTTTACAAACTTGAAGCCATAAAAAATTTATAGTTTTATAATTTGATCTTACATTTTGGAGCCAAGGTTCCAAAACATGCTTCCAAGCAAAACAGCCACTGCAGTTGAGTACAGAAATCTTATGGCATTATATTCAGGATTGCGCCAATAAGACCAATGCTGTTTCCATAAGCAAGCCATACATTGTGTCAAAAAGGATCTCGAGTACTGTGAAGGAAAATAGAGATCTTTTGAACAAGGTGCTGGAGCACTCAGTTCTTTGATAAGTGCTTTGTTTGTCCTGAAATAGTTGCAGTAGATTATTTTCTAGTTCTATATTTTGATTTGATTTGATTTCATACAAGTGAAAATACCTGTATAACTCTGAATTTTTGTATAACTCTGCAAAATCAATCCCCAATTCCACTTCTTTAGATGAAGTTGTGACTTCCAACATCCATGTTGCTGGATTATAACCGTCTTTAATTTTCCTAACACCTTGAATTCCCTTCAAGACAAGTGTGTGCATTATGAAATGTTAACAAGTTGATAATAATTTGAAACATAAAAATGAAATTAATATTCCACACTTTTGATTACACACGCACACGCACATGCATAGATACTGCATACATACATATTTTCTACCTACCTCAAAGTAATTGATTAAATTGGAAGAATTATGTCCAAGTGGCCCAACATATATCTCTTGCCCTCCTTGCTTAAGTAGCAAAAGCTGCATTTCATTATGAGAAAGATATTAGAGACTTGGTAAACTGCAATGGAAGAGAACAACCAATTTTTTTTTTAGTTTCTTGAGTTTTAAATTTTTTGTTTTTCACCTCATCAAATGATTCAAATATATCAATGCTAGGCTGGTGGATGGTACAAACAACAGTTCTTCCGGTGTCAACTGTGTTCCTAACTGTTCTCATCACAATAGCTGCAGCTCTTGCATCTAGCCCAGAAGTTGGCTCATCCATGAATATTATAGAAGGATTAGCAACCAACTCAACTGCAACAGTTAGCCTTTTGCGCTGCTCTGTCGAGAGACCACTAACACCAGGCAGTCCTACTAATGCGTATCGTAGCGGTTTCAGTTCCACAAGTTCCATGACTTCCTCAATAAACATCTGCAAGCATTAGTCAGTTTCAAACCTTTTTATTCTCATGTTTTCTGATAATGTAATAATTCCAATGAATGGTAATTAGTAACTAAATAACACAAGTACATATGCAATATGATGGAAAAATATCAAGTGATTCTGATGCCAACCTTTCTGGTTTCAGCATTGATGTCAGGTGACAATCGGAGCCATGCTGAATAGAGCAAAGATCATAGACAGTAACTTGAGGAGAATGGATATCAGTTTGTTCGCAGTATCCAGAAATTCTTGCAAAGGTTTCTTGCTTCTTTGGATAGCCAGATATTATGATGTTCCCACCAATATATCCATCAGTTTTTCTACCGGAAAGCACATCCATCAGAGTTGTTTTTCCTGCACCGGTGACGCCCATCAGAGCAGTGAGAACACCTGGTCTGAAAGCTCCACTAAGACCCTTCAGAAGAACTAACTTATCCTCAATAACACCTCGGTTTCTCATTTCCTGTAATTTCAGTTCAAGTATTTGATAAACTTTACTTCACAATAATGCCACTGTCGATCAATTATAACCATCAAATCATTAGAGAGTTTGAATTTAACTAGAACTACATCTAAAGTCAAACATACGGCTGTGATGTGTTGAGAGTGTAAAACTTTTAACACTGACAGTGTATCAAAACTAAACTCTTTGTTTATTCGGTTTGTAGATTACCTGTGGCATGTCTACAGAATATGAGACTTCATCAAAGGTGATCGAATGTGGTTCAAATGGAAGAACCATTCCTCTTTTCCTACTATGCTTTGTCTCTACACCAACTGTTTCTTGCCTACCGGATAAAGTACTTGGAGAGATGCTTCCACCTCTACTTTCGCCGTTTCTCACTGTGAAGTAGCTCCAATGTTATTCATAAGTTGTTATGTGAATTGAAATCAACAATTACTCATCAATACATTACTAAATTTTAAGTAGTTATTTATGAGATGAAAGTACATCTATTTGAGTGTTGTGAAAAGCTATCCTTTATGAACTTCAATACATCAGTTCTTCTTATGATTTGAGATTCTTCTCGTATAACAGTTTTATGCTTCCCAAGTGCTGCATGATCAACTTTGTAGTATATCAGTACATAAGCTATATTCTCATCTGTTTAATTATATATCTACGGTGAAGATACTCACGATTCAAGAAAGTGAGAGCAAGGATATATCCAAAGTTGAAAAGTAATGTATATCCAATCAAAGCACCAACACATATCCAATACCAATATGTTTCAGTAAAGAAACTGCGAGATTTCAAAACTTCAACTCCTAGTGATTCGGTTGAGTTAGGAAGAACCTTTCATAAGAAAACATATCAAAATCATCAGATTATTTATATTTTTTGATGATTAGAATCAAATTCGGTACTTCAGAGCTTAGAACACTCACACACACTGCACACCAACCACTTGCACTAGACCTCAGTGATACATCAAATTATTTATATGATAAGGAAGTCATAGAAAGTGAACATATAAAATAGTGAAAAAAGCTTACATGTTTCCATTTATTCCCAAGGAACTCATTAATTACCATTGCATTTTGTCCATACATCATAGGTGATATCCAAAATCCCCATATCCACCATTTTTTTGTACTACCTGAGAGCATAAAGCAAAGAAAAGAGAGAACTCTTAGCATAGAACATAATGAAACAAGCACTATGATTGTTTCTTTTCTTTTTGTATCCATAATGGTACCTTTTGATAGGACAAAACCACTCGTAGAAAAAAGGATGGAAAGTGCAAATGATCCAAGTGTTAGAGCCACTGTCATGTCCCTCCCAACTGCTGCAACGAATCTGAACAATGCAGCAGCCATCTGGTGTACTAATACAAGGATAAGGTATTGTCTGAAAAACCTGCATTAAGAAATGTTGTAAACAATGAAGTTTTACTTATTATTATTAGTAATTTCTAATTGGCCCGTAAGTAATTGACCCAGTCAGTCACATGACGTCAATCAATATGTCAAAAGGAAGATTAGTTCGGCCTTTCAACAAAGATGAAATAAAAAAGGGAGATATTTTCTTATGAAATTGGATAAACCAACATGCACTTCTCTAGTATATTCTGGTACATCTCTTTCTCCACTTCCACTTGGTAAGTCTCAATTTTTTGTTGGATTGAATGCTTCAATACTAGATTCAAGAGCCACTGATCACATGACACTTCTCCACTTATTCACATTGTCTTATCAACAAGAGAACATCCACAACAATTGGTTCCCTTATAACTATAGCAGGTCAAGGAAATGTCCAGATAAGCCCATCTATAATCCTACAAAACGTCTTTCATATTCCAAAATTGTCCGTTATTTTGTATCATTGTCTTTATTGTTTTGAAAACCAGAATTTCCTTAGTCCAACAACAACTCCTTTTTTTTTTCTTTTCTAAATCAATTAAGACCAACAAGGATAAAGTCATTTTGTATCATTGTCCCTTGGTCATCCTTCATTTAGAGTCATGAAACAATTATTTCCTTCTTTTCCAATAATCTCACTCATAAAATATTTGGGTGTATGTCGTTTGTCTGTATCCAAAGTGATGGTAGAAGTAAACTTGATCCTAGAGCCTTAAAGTGTGTCCTTAATAGGGTATTCCTCCACTCAAAAAGGTTACATATGTTATCATCCACCATCTCATAAGTACTTTGTCTCTCGAGATGTCACCTTCCATGAACAAGAAAGTTACTTTGTTCAAACTCATCTTCTGGGGGAGAATATAAGTAAGGAAGATGAGTTTCTTCTACCTCCTGATCTTACTTTCGGGCCAAAAATTGAGGCTAGAACTAGAGGTAACAATGTTGAGACCGAAGTTGATTATGAAAAAGATGGAAATGTTGAAGTTGATGTAAGATATGAAAAGAATTTGGTATATACTAGAAAACAGATCATTCTTAAATCTACTCATATCCAAGAGTGTGATTCGACATTACATGAGGTAATTTCACTTGACCCTATAAACTCTAGCAATTCAATTTCTAAATTTTCTCATCCACATGAACCAGAATGTAACTCATTGTTACATAAGGAACCAGAATCCAGCCTAATAAAGCATAAGAAACCAAAATCCAAAGAAAGACCACCACTACACTAAAGATTTACATCTTCCAATTGCCCTAAGGAAAGATACTAGAACTTGTACAAGCAAGACACTCTATCCTCTATCAAACCTCCCATGCTTTGAACAGTTATCACCCACCCGAAAAGCCTTCCTCACAAGTCTAAACACTACCACAATATCTACCTCTTTATCTGAGGCATTACCTGCCAGAAAATGGAAACAAGCCATGAACTTGGAAATGGAGGCACTTAATAAAAACCAATGGAAATTTTATAAGACCTCAAAGATAACTTATATGAAAACAATTTGACTTTTATTATGAAAATAGCTTATACATAAGTGCTTATGCTATGAGTGCTTAATTAAATTGTTTATCCAAACTTGGCACAGTTCACAAGTACACTTGGGACTTATAAACACATATCACTCTTACCTTCCAATATATGGATCAAAACCAATGACATAATAGGTAAGGATTACCCAAACAGCTACTTCAACAAAAGTCAAGGGGATTTTTAGGGTCCATGCAGGAAGAGCATATGCCCATGGAGGGAAAAAGAGGTATCCCCTTTGCTTGTAGAAAACAGGAAGCCTTGTAACTACCATGGAAAGTTCAGCCACTCCAATAAACAGGATCACAATACAGCCATAGAACAATGCACCTACATATATACCTCCATGTGCCACTGAATCTCTGTGCATCTCAGTCCGGAGGAAGATGGTCATGGCTATCATTGCCATTATAGCAAGCTAAAACGAGAGGGAAGTCATCAGTAATGGATTTGAATATTGTGTTCCATAATTGCTGTTGTGTTCTTAATTATTCATCACACAAAATATTAACTAAAAGCATTATAACAGATTTTGGAATATTGACTAGTTCTTCATAACATATATGTAGAGGGTCAGCCTGACGATGTGCCTTTTAATTAAAGGCAAAATTGTGATGGCTTGCGTTTGGAACATGATGTTAAAATGAAAATGTCTAATTTCCAAACTTACTTGGCAAAGCTTGAAGATGTAGACAGATGAATTGCGCTTCATAAGTAAATATTCTCTTGATGAGCAAGCTTTTAACAGTTCAAATTTCCCAACTCCATATTTCTTTGTTGTCAAAGCAGCTGGGTGGCTCTTAGACTTGTCAAATTCAGTACCAAGTTCATCACCAAGTCTTCTGCCAACTTGAAATGATTGAAATGCCTCAGAAAACTCTTCAGCCGTGACAAATCTATATGGTTGATCTTTCTGTTCCCAGTACTGCTCTTGATCTTTCCTTGATGTCACCTATAACATAATAATTTTCATAGCAAAATTTAAATTGCTATCATATAATATTAATAAATGAAACTTTGTTTATATAATGTGCCACTCCTATAACACAATGACACTCACTTCTTGCAAAAAATCTGCCACTCCTTTCCTATTTGGACATTTAAAACCAATTGATTCGAAAAATTCAAGCACGTGTTCCTGGGGACCTTGGTATATAATGTGACTATCAGAGAGTAGAATAATGTCGTCAAAAAGATTGTAAGTCTCTGGTGGAGGCTGCAGGAGTGAGATCACCGCGGTTCCTTTGAGAATGTGAACATATTGCTTCATTGAATTAACAATTTGAAAAGTTGTTGAGCTATCCAAACCAGTAGATATTTCATCCATGAATAAAGCTTTAGTTGGTCCAACCAACATCTCCCCTACATTTATAGATTCCTAATAATCAATTTATTGAGTTAATTAATCACAATTCGTGTTAAGATTGAAATCAGATTAGTTTTACCTGTTGTAAGGCGTTTCTTTTGTCCACCAGAGATACCTCTTATCATTGCATTTCCCACAACAATATCAGCACATACCTCTAGTCCCAAAACCTACAAATGTATAGCAAAGAAACAAGAGAGACTTCAAAACGCAATACTAAAATGTAGTTATGGTGACATTAGATGTGAAAGTAAATATTACTTTACCCTTAGGACATAATCTGTTATCAAATTTTCCTTCTGGCCTTCAGTTGCTACAGCCTGTGAACATTATGAATCAAAATGACTGCCACTTTATTATCAGTAATGTATAAAGTGATCCACTGAGTATAAAAGAAATTTGATATTACTTTCATGTACACATCAATATCTGGATCAGGCTTGATATTTGCATCTTTTTCTCTTCTGGACAATTCTGCTAGCAAGTCTGCAGAATGTCAACAATATTACACGTGGTCAAAACTTTATAATTTAGGGCTTGTTTGAATTGGCTTGTTTGAACTTATCTACTGGAATAATTACTTGTGAGACTGTTTGGTAGAGTTTATGTAAACAACTTATGACATATCCATAAGTTGCTTTCAGCTTATTTCTATAAGCTCGTCAGGATAGCTTTTGAAAAATCTTATATGAAAACAGTTTGACTCTCTATCTTTTGTTATTGAAATAGCTTATACATGAGCACTTACATGTTAAGTGTTTTTTTTTCTTCCATTAATAAACGTTTATGTTATAAGTGATTAATTAAGCTGGTAATCCAAACAAGGCCGTAATACTTAGCTTGTGTATTCAATAATGAATATAAGCATAAAGAAATCTTGTAGACTAACCATAACGAGGTCCAACTCCTTGGACTCTAGCTGAGAAGGCCAAGGTTTCTCTAACGGTCATTTCTCCAATGTGAAGATCGTTTTGATCCACATAAGCAGCAGTTCTTTGGGGGACAAACTCACTCATCTCATGGCCATTATAAGTCACCTTTCCAGAAACCTGATCATGAAGTCACACTATATTAGTATTCTAGCTATATATTTAAGATTGGAAACTTGAGATAGAATAGCAAACATAGATAAGAGGTGTGTTTATCTTCTTTTTAATTTTCTAACCTTCAATTTCTGATCAAGTTTTCCGGCTAAAGCCAACAGGAGTGTCGTTTTTCCAGAACTTGGAGGGCCCAAAAGCAATGTCAATCTGAAGAAAAAAGAGAGCAAATTGAATTAAATTATATTGGTTCAAAAGTCCCTAGAGAAATCAGTGAATAGAACAGTATTTCTAAGGATACCTTGATGGCTTTATTATTCCACTAACATCCCTGAGAATATTTAGATGTTGTTTTCTACTTGGAAGTACATGAAGAGAGTTCAACAGACCCTTTAAAATTCAAATGTAAAAGAAATAAACCAAAATGTTTAGTTAGAATCCCCTTCAATAAAAAATCACATAGCACATTAGTACTATTTTTTAAAGTTAGTACTTTACCTCTACTATATTAACCACGAAGTTAGTGAAGGTAGGCAAAGATCTGCTTCCTACACGAGCCTCTGCATTGATATTCAAACGCTCAAATCGAACCTCTATCGTAGGAAGATCAATTCCAACTCTGATTTCATCCAATGAACAAGAAAATAATGATTAGCACGGAAATCAGCACATCTCTTTTAAAATCACAAGAGAAACAATTTTTTTTTTTGAATTCGAACCTATCCGTTCGAGCCTTAAGTTTGAGCAGAAACTTCTCATTGTCCTCTTCAGCAAGTCTTACAAGTCTTTGAAGCAAATCTCTTCTTTCTTGCATCCCAAGGTTCTCTATATCGATCTCATGGTTCCCCCTTGAAGTGAAGTAAGCAAACCTTTCCTCAAACGTTCAAAAGTAGGAAGTTTCTGAATTGCAGCCCATTTAAGGGCTTCTTCATCATCTTCTTGGTGGAAAGAATTTGAAAAAATCTCAGCAGCATCACTGTTCCTCCAAATTGATGAACTATTAATCCTGAAACTACCTCCACCCTCCATCATTACCACCAGTCAAAATCCAATTGGTCCTAGTAACTAACAACAAATTTGGAAAAAATGGCATTAAAAATCATTAGCTATTTGCTAAAGTTGCTTCAGATTATTTCTGTTGGTGTTGTTTTCTGCAGTCAAAGTGACCCTTTTCTTTTTTTCCATGTTGGAGTGACATAGCTAATGTTAATATGTTTATATTCCATACAGTTTGAGGAAAGGTGGCCACGGCATGCCAGCTCTACATATATATCAACTCTCATAAGTCATAACACCATTTAAATCGTAGAAATTGGGGTTGGCAAGGCAATAGAGGATAGGGCTTTAGGTCTCTAATTTTTTTGGTAGTATTTAATCCTTGAATCTAGGGTCTCAAATAAATTTAAGTTATATAGACATATTTGTGTATCTATCTATAATATATATAAAAAATAATTTCTTTCCAGCTCTTTCGGCTATTTTTTCTCTTTCTAAAAATATCCTTAATTTTGAATAAAAATAAAATAACACATGTAACAAATAGATAAGAATACATTACATATTAAAAAAAAAGGTAACAAACATGATATAAATATATATATATATATATATATATATGTTTTTTTTTCATTTATCATTTAAAAAATGTAACAAACTAGATGAGTATATTTATACTTACGTTTTCATTATTCCAATTATACACTTAAGCAACTTTTTGTATTATAAAGACCGTTGTTGGTGTCATTAAAAAAAATATTTAGATTATTTTTTTGTTATATTGTTGATGTCATATAATAAATAATCATGATTAGTTTAGTTTGTTATAACTTGAAAGCAACAAACATTTATATTTTTAGTTTTAATCCAAGTTAAAATTTCATAAAAAAAAATACCGTTAATAATTTTCAAACGTTAGCGCGATAAAAAGAGCATAAAGGCAGACACATGAGTACCCATCTTTTTGCTAGTTTGTCTTAATTTCTTAACTTTCTATAAGGAAAAACGTGCCTGCCTTTTCGCTAGTTTGTATTAATTTTTTAACTTCCTATGAGGAAAAACAACTCAAATAAATAATGGATCATGAGCATATTTTTGCTGCCTAATACTCTTGTTGACGAGATTGAAAAAAATGATAAATGCCTTCTGGTGGGCAAATGGTGGAAATAATAATAGAGGTATTTATTGGCTATCTTGGGATAAACTCACTGTTCACAAATTTTTTGGCGGGATGGGCTTCAAAGATTTGACGGCTTTCAATTTGGCAATGCTAGGAAAGCAAGGGTGGAAATTCCAAACCCAACCAATATGTTTGGTCACAAGACTGTTCAAAGCTAGGTATTTTCCACGCGATAATTATATTGAGGCGAAGCTAGGCCATAATCCAAGTTTTGTTTGGCGAAGCATTTTTAATGCAAGGAGGGTGGCGCGCTTAGGGGCTAGATGGAAGATAGGTAACGAAATTAATATTCCAATTTTTCAAGCGCCTTGGTTGAGTGATGGTGGCTGCATTTCAGGCGAAGGCCAGTCAAGTGATGTAATACATCAGACAAGAATTAATTCTCTTATTGATCACAATAACCATAATTGGGATTACAACGTGATCAATTATTATTTTGATCCTGAAACAGTGCAGAAAATTTTAAAAACTCTTCTCTTTCGTCAGGAGGAGGAAGACCAACTTATATGGAGAGCAGAAAAAAATGGACATTATTTTGTGAGGAGTGCGTATCGTATATGCATGGAAGAGATAGCAGGTAATTCTCATCTTCATAGAGCAGGAAATTGGGACAGTATTTGGAGGATTAAGGTACCTCCAAAAGTGAAGAATTTAATTTGGATAGTGTATCGGAATTGTCTACCGACACGAACAAGATTGTTAGATAAAGGAGTTCATTGACCGTCTTTGTGTGCTTTATGCGATGAGAGTTATGAGGATATGATACACGTATTGTTTGACTGTCATAAAGCAAGGAATGCGTGGAGGGAGAGCTGTTTGTTGAGTAAAATTGATTTGGCAATGCATAACAACAACACAACAACTGAGATCATCTTCGCTCTACTGCAGGATCTGCCACAAGATCAAGCTCAGATTTTTTTGTACGATCTTGTGGAGCTTATGGAAGAGTGGTAACATGCGTGTTTGGCAAAACACAACAGAAACTTGCCAAACTGTTGTAGAGCATGCACGACATCTGTTGTTTGGTTGGAGAGTAGCAAATGGCAGCAACCAGAGGTGTGAAATGACAAGAAATGCAGCTGATATGCATACTGTTGAACATGTAGCAGCTGCGGGTACAGTTCCAACGCTGCCAGTTTAGGTGCCGTGGCAGAAACCAACAAGTGGCAAGCTGACAACGTGCCCGCCTTTTCACTAGTTTGTATTATTTTTTTAACTTTCTATAAGCAAAAACGTGCCCGTCTTTTCGTTAGTTTGCATTAATTTTTTAACTTCCTATAAGAAAAAACAACTCAAATAAATAATGAATCATCATAGTACTGTAACACTATAATAGTAGTAACATAGTACTGACATCATTGATTTTGTCTTGAGAAATTTAAAATGTACTAAACAAAATACTTAATCAATTAAGTTGACTTTCTTAGATGCTGCTTGTGTTAATCCAGTGTTCTTTTTTTTTTTTTAATTGGTACGAAGACCCATACAATAGTGCTAACAAGTGTCCGAAAGACATCGGTTAAGGAATCAAATATAGTAGTATTTGCAATTGAAAAGTTTAAAAAGTGCAATTTTCAACTTAAAATTCATTTTATTTCAAAAAAACTTAAAACTTCATTTTTTGACTTCCTTAACCAACGTGTCGAAGACAAAAGACAATAACATTGATTAGCATGTCCCTTATTTTAAGGAATAAATTGTTTCATTCAACAAATCATTGTATATCCTATTTTCAGTATGGTTCTTTCAAATCATTGTATATCTTTCTATATTACTTAGATTTCAATATCTTGCCGCCGTGGGGTAAAGTCATGTCGTATCTATGGAACAGGTAGCAAGATTGATGTTGATGCTAACAAGTACCTTAACAAATACAAAATTGAAATTTTGTCCTTGATTATTGTCAAATGATAATCACATTATTTTTCTAGATATAAGTTTTTTTTTTCTCCCTTTCTTTTTAAAGAATACTTTAGAACATTTGTTAGTATTTTTCATTACCTTCCTCCGTCTCACCGACACGTTATTTTGCTGCCTTGCCATCTCGCCACAACGGTGTCTTAGAAAGTTTCGCTGCCTCACCATTTTAAGTGTATAACGTTCAAGTTGATGCACAAATGGAAAAATGAAATGAAATGAAATATAGGTAAGGCCCTAATCCTAATGGATTTTGGTAGATAAACTTTGGTGTTATCCTTCTTTTTTATCGAAAAAATGTAACTAAAATAGGACTGTCACACCTCCCTGCAAGCATAAGAAGAATCAATTATTTAATATTTATAATAAAATTTACGGATTTAAAATTCTCTGTTTTAAACAAAATTACCTTTTTTGAATTCTATAATCTGTCATGTTTCGGATTATAGAATCCGGACAATCCATATATGTGGTTTAAACCCATATCATTTAAACATGAAAAAATAACCCCAAAAACCAACCTACAGTCCTTCATTTTTCATCAAATCCTCATCTAATTCATATCATTTGTCAAATTCTGAACATATATAAGCAAGAAGCTAGTACACATTTCCTCTATTCTTTTGTTTCAAAGTTTTTTTTTTCTTCTTTTTTTTTTTCTATCGACTAGTATTGTTTAGATTTTAAAATACGAAAATTGTTTCATTTGTTTGGATTTTAGAATAAAAAAATTACACAGTTTTGTAGCATTGCTGATTTCTCATGTATTTTCCTGATTTTCTCATGTTTTCTCAAAGTTTTAGAAATGGAGAGACGTGCAGACCGCATTAGGGGGAACAACATCTGCTAAGTAAGAGCGTGACAGGAGACACAGAGCTGAAAGGGGTGAGACCTCGCAACGCAAGATCTGAACATGAAGGAAGCACATATTTCGGATTCCAAAATCCAAACACTGGTTTCTCTCTGATACAATATTTAGTTAGATATAAAGAAAATATAATAATGCTTGTGGGATATTTTCTTCTTTAGATGGAACTGCTATACAAAAAGTAAAAAACGAATGTTCTTAACGCCTTTGGAAATTAAACATCTTGATTGCTATGGCAAAGACCAAAGCAAATACTATTGGAAATGCAACATTAACAAATGCAACCACTCCTAGAAAATCATGCTTGAAACCAAAGTAATTTCTCAAAAAGTCTTCCACTGTTTTTTGGCTTCCATCACTGGTTTCAATGTTTTGTTTTACATCTCCATATTGTGAAGCCGCCAATCCATACAAACTCCACGCTATTGGATTTGCCCAACTGTACCACCTCCACCACACTGGAATACTCTGTTAGCCAAAACCACCGAGAGAAAAAATGTTACAAAATCAGACTATTATTAATTAAAATGACACTAATTACTATTTTACAACCATCTCTGACTATCCTCTGAGGTTACAAAGTCAGACTCTTACTATTGAACTGAAGCCTTAAAAACAAGAAATATGAAATTAAAATTCACTAAGAATTTGAGGAAGTAAAAACTTACTGGTCTCGGGACTATGAATCCCGAGAAGAGATTCCATATTGAGTAGAATGCAGAGGAAACTATAATGGATATGTGATTGTTTGGGGTCATAGCCACTGACATCATCCCATAGTAGGTGTAGTAGAGAAAGGTGCAAAACAAGAAGAATAGGCACCATAAAACTTTAACCACAGACCAGTCAAAACCAATCATCGCATACACTATAATGCCATAGACCACAGCTTGTACAAAAACATATGGGATCTCTATTACAACCTGCAATGCAAGAGAATTAACTGTTTTTTGTTATGTTCTTATGATATTAAAGTCATCAAACTTGGTGCCAGAAGATATATTTTATAAATTGGTATGGATACTTGCCTGCCCAAAAGCATATGGAAAAGCCGAATACATTCCGGCTGCTCTTTCTCTATAAAACACCGTTCTTTCAACAGCAACCACCGGCTGCACTGAATTACCATTCATGACGCCAATTAGGATAACAGCAGCATACATGGACCCCATGGCATTAAAAAGATCTTGCTCCTTTTCTCTGCAATAATGAAATGAAATTTTACAAATTCAAGAGTTTGAAGCCGTAAATTTTTTCTAGTTTTCCAATTTGATTTTACATTTTGAAGCCAAGGTCCCAAAACATGCTTCCAAGCAAAACAGCCACGGCGGTTGAGTACAGAAATCTTATGGCATTATATTCAGGATTGCGCCAATAAGACCAATGTTGTTTCCATAAGCAAGCCATACATTGTGTAAAAAAGGATCTGGAGTACTGTGTAGGAAAATAAAGATCTTTCGAACAAGGTGCTGGAGTACCCAATTCTTTGACAAGTGCTTTGTTTCTCCTGAAACAATTATAGTAGATTATTTTCCATTTCTATAGTTTGATTAGATTGTGCATACCAGTGAAAATACCTGTATAACTCGGAATTTTTGTACAACTCTGCAAAATCAATCCCAAATTCCACTTCTTTAGAAGAATTTGTGACTTCCAACATCCATGTTGCTGGATTATAACCGTCTTTGATCTTGCTAACACCTTGGATTCCCTTCAAGACAATTGTGTACATTTTGAAATGTCAAGAAGATAATAATTTAAAGCATAAAATCAAAACCAATTCCATACTTTTCATTGTGTGCGTGTATATATTCTACCTACCTCAAAGTGATTGATTAAATTGGAAGAATTATGTCCAAGTGGCCCCACATATATCTCTTGCCCTCCTTGCTTAAGTAGCAAAAGCTGCATTTCATTTTGAGAAAAGTATTAGAAACTTAATATATTGTAATGGAAGAGAACAAACAATTTCTTTTTTTAATTTCTTGAGTTTTCAACTTTTTATTTTTCACCTCATCAAAAGATTCAAATATATCAATGCTAGGCTGGTGGATGGTACAAACAACTGTTCTTCCAGTGTCTACTGTGTTCCTAACTGTTCTCATTACAATAGCTGCAGCCCTTGCATCAAGTCCAGAAGTTGGCTCATCCATGAATATTATTGAAGGATTAGCAACCAACTCAACTGCAACAGTCAGCCTTTTGCGCTGCTCCGTTGAGAGACCGCTAACACCAGGTAGTCCAACTAATGCGTTTCGCAGTGGTTTCAGTTCCACAAGTTCCATGACTTCCTCAATGAACATCTTCAAGCATAAGTCATTTTCAAGCTTAAACATAATAATTCCAATGAATGGTAAAATCTCAAGTGATTAAAATATTAACCTTTCTGGTTTCAGCATTGATGTCTGGGGACAATCGGAGCCATGCTGAATAGAGCAAAGATTCATAGACAGTAACATAAGGAGTATGGATATCAGTTTGCTCACAGTATCCAGAAATTCTTGCAAAGGTTTCTTGCTTTTTTGGATAGCCAGAAATTGTGACGTTCCCACCAATATATCCACCGGTTTTTCTACCAGAAAGCACATCCATCAGTGTTGTTTTTCCAGCACCGGTGATTCCCATCAGAGCAGTGAGAATACCTGGTCTGAAAGCTCCACTTACACCATTCAAAAGAACTAACTTATCCTCAAGAACGCCTCGGTTTCTCATTTCCTGCAAATCCAGTCCAAATATTTGATAACATCTACTTCACAACAATGGTTTGAAAGTTCAATATGATATTTTTTGCCAATTTATTTTTGGATTTAATTTGTATACATCATTCGTTTAAAACATTTTATACTATCAATGAATTATACTTTTAGATCATTAGAAACATTTAACTTTAATTATAGCTGTTAGATAATAAAATACTTAGCTTAAGTTACTGGACCTTTATATTTCTAAGTTAGCAGTCCATTAGATTATATATATATATATATATATATATATATATATATATATATATATATATATATATTTATTTTGTAGCTGTAACAATAAATATTCCTAAAGTCACACATATAATTGAGTGTGATTTTCTTTTTACACTGACAGTGTATCGAAATTTAACTTTTTATTCATTTGGTTTCTGCATTACCTGTGGCATGTCTACAGAATATGTAACTTCATCAAAGGTTATAGAATGTGGTTCAAAAGGAAGAACCATTCCCTTTTTCCTACTATGATTTGTTTCTGCAGCAACTATTTCTTGTCTACTGGATAAAGTTCTAGGAGAGATGCTTCCACTTCTACTTTCTCCTTTTTTCACTGTGAAGTAGCTCCATTGTTATCCATAAGGTGTAATGTGAATTGTTTATAAAAATTACTCATCTAGACTCTTAGGGTGCGTTTGATTTGATCTGCTAAAAAATTAAGGACTGGACAACAAGAAACCGTATAAGATCGAAAATCATTCACTACCATAAAAGTTTGTGGTGTGTTGTTTTCTATAGTACTTCATGTTTAGCAAATCAAACACACCTTAGATTTTATATTGGGCCTAACTCATCATTACAAAACTGGCTTGTAAGGTGAGGGACTAAATCCAACCCTTTATACCCAACACTATGAAGATGTTGGAGGTTGCAATGAAGGAAACTCAAATGCCGCAAAGGCAGAATGTCCAACATACTCCCTCCGTCCCAATTTATAAGCAAAAACACCAATTCACATTATGGAGAAAATAGAAAGGAGAACAAATTGAATGAAATTTGCATTTAATTTAATTTTAATTTTATATGTTGGGACAAAAATGACATTTTTTTGTTTTATAATTTGGGATGGAGGGAGTAGACCTTACTACATTGTCACTAGTTATGAGATGAAAGTACCTTTATTTGAGAGCTTAGAAAAACTATCCTTTATGAATTTCAATACATTAGTTCTTTTCCGGCTACCACCAATTTGCTCATTGCTTTGAGATTCATCTGGTATAACAGCTTGACGCTTCCCAAGTGCTGCATGATCAATTTTGTAGTATATCAGTACATGAACTGTATTCTCATCTGTTTAATTATACATCTAAGGTGAAGATACTCACGATTCAAGAAAGTGAGAGCAAGGATATATCCAAAGTTGAAAAGTAATGTATATCCAATCAAAGCACCAACACATATCCAGTACCAATATGTCTCAGTAAAGAAACTACGAGATTTCAAAACTTCAACTCCTAGTGATTCGGTTAAGTTAGGAAGAACCTTTCATAAGAAAACATATCAAAATCATCAGACTATTTATATTTTTTGATGATTAAGAATTAAATTCGGTACTCTGGAGTTTACAACACACACACACAACGCACCAAGCACTTGCACAAGACCTCGGTGGTACACCAGATTATTTATATGATAAGGAAGTCATAGAAAATGAACATATGAATATGAAATAGTAAAAGAAAGCTTACATGTTTCCATTTATTCCCAAGGAACTCATTATTTACCATGGCATTTTGTCCATACATCATAGGTGATATCCAGAATCCCCATATCCACCATTTTTTTATACCGTCTATGAGCATAAAGCAAAGAAAAGAGAGAACTCTTAGTATAGAACATAGTGAGACAAACACTGTGATTGCTTATTTGTTTTGTATCCGTAATTATAGTACCTTTTGATAGAACAAAACCACTCATTGAAAAAAGGATGGCAATTGCGAATGATCCAAATGTTAGAGCCACTGTCATGTCCCTCCCAACTGCTGCAATGAATCTGAATAAGGCAGCAGCCATCTGGTGTACTAGTACAAGAATAAGATATTGTCTGAAAAATCTGCAATAGGAAGTATATAGACAAATGCATATCATTATTTGTTTAGTAGGATAAGAATAGACAATGATATAAGGGAAAAATAATATATCAAGGGCTTGATTGTATTGACTTATTTGAGTTTATCTACTGACATAAACACATATGAGAGACTCTTTGGAAGAGCTTATTAAAACAATTTGACTTTTATTTATTTAATCTTTTATTGTAGAAATAGCTTATACATAAGTGCTTATGCTTTAAGTGCTTAATTAAACTGTTTATCCATACTGGGCACAAATCACAAGTACGCTTAAGACTTATAAACACATATCACCCTTACCTTCCAATATGTGGATCAAAACCAATGACATAGTAAGTGAGAAATACCCAAACAGCCACTTCCACACAAGTCAAGGGGATTTTTAGGATCCATGAAGGAAGAGAATATGCCCATGGAGGGAAAAAAAGGTACCCCCTTTGCTTGTAGAAAACAGGAAGCCTTGAAACTACCATGGAAAGTTCAGCCATTCCAATAAACATGATCACAGTAACGCCAAAGAACAATGCACCTACATATATACCTCCATGTGCCACCGAATCTTTGCGCATTTCAGTTCGGAGGAAGACGGTCATGGTTATCATTGCCATTACAGCAAGCTTAAACGAAAAGGAAGTCATCAGTACTGGATTTTAATATTGTATTATATGATATTTAATGTGATCCATACACCAAAAATGTCCCGCATTACTTGGGGATAGAGGGCATACACAATTCCCAAAGTCGATATTCTCTTGATGAGCAAGCTTGCTGTATATAGTATAAATAAATAAAACAACACGACAGACTTGAGGTCGGAAGATAATGTTAAAAATGAAAATGTCTCATTTCCAAACTTACTTGGCAAAGCTTGAAGATGTAGACAAATGAATTGCGCTTCATAAGTAAATATTCTCTTGATGAGCAAGCTTTTAACAGTTCAAATTTCCCAACTCCATATTTCTTTGTTGTCAAAGCAGCTGGGTGGCTCTTAGACTTGTCAAATTCAGTACCAAGTTCATCACCAAGTCTTTGGCCAACATGAAATGATTGAAATGCCTCAGAAAAGTCTTCAGCTGTAACAAATTTATAAGGCTGGTCTTTGTGTTCCCAGTATTGCTCTTGGTCTTTCACTGATGTCACCTATAACATAATAGTTTTCATGGAAAAATTTAAATTGCTATTATATAGTATTAATTAATAAAAAAAAAATTATGCAAAAATGAGAAAAGACACAATGAAACTCACTTCTTGCAAAAAATCTGCCACTCCTTTCCTATTTGGACATTTAAAACCAATTGATTCGAAAAATTCAAGCACATGTTCCCGAGGACCTTGGTATATAATGTGACTATCAGAGAGTAGAATAATGTTGTCAAATAGATTGTAAGTTTCTGGTGGCGGCTGCAGGAGTGAGATCACCGCGGTTCCTTTGAGAATGTGGACATATTGCTTCATTGAATTCACAATTTGAAAAGTTGTCGAGCTATCCAAACCAGTAGATATTTCATCCATGAATAAAGCTTTAGTTGGTCCAACCAACATCTCCCCTACATTTATATATTCATAATAATCAGTTTATTGAGGTAATTAATCACAGCGCGTGTTAGATTTAAATCAGATTAGTTTTACCTGTTGTAAGGCGTTTCTTTTGTCCGCCAGAGATACCTCTTATCATTGCATTTCCCACAACAGTGTCAGCACATATCTCTAGTCCCAAAACCTACAAATGTATAGCAAAGAAACAAGAGAGACTTCAAAAAATAATATTACAATGTAGACATGTAGTTATGTTGACATTAGATATGAAAGTTTAAATTACTTTACCCTTAGGACATAATCTGTTATCAAGTTTTCCTTCTGGCCTTCAATTGCTACAACCTGTGAGCATTATGAATCAAAATGAAAGCCACTTTAATATCAGTAATATATATCTGTATGGAAAATAAATAAATGATCCACTGAGTATAAAAGAACTTTTATATTACTTTCATGTACACATCAATATCTGGATCAGGCTTGATATTTGCATCTTTTTCTCTTCTGGACAATTCTGCTAGCAAGTCTGCAGAATGTCAACAATATTATCTACTGGAATGAGTATTCGTGAGACTGTTTGTTAGAGTTTATGGAAACAATTTATGACATGTCCATAAGTTGCATTCAGCTTATTTCCATAAGCTCGCCAGTATAGCTTTTGAAAACAGCTTATATGAAAACAGTTTGACTCTATCTTTTGTTACTGAAATAGCTTACACTTAATCACTTACATGCTAAGCTTATTTTTTACAATATTAAACGTTTATTTTATAAGCGATTAATTAAGCTGTTTATTGAAAGAAAGCCTTAATACTTCAGCTTGTGTATTCAATAATGAATATAAGCATACAGAAATCTTGTAGACCAACCATATTGAGGTCCAACTCCTTGGACTCTTGCTGAGAAGGCCAATGTTTCTCTAACAGTCAATTCTCCAATGTGAAGATCATTTTGATCCACATAAGCAGCAGTTCTTTGGGGGACAAATTCACTCATCTCATGACCATTATAAGTCACTCTTCCAGAAAACTGATCATGAAGTCAAGTCACCCTATATTAGCATTTTAGCTATTGATCTATGATTGGAAGCTAGAGATGAAATATAAAATATAGTTAAGAGGTGGGTTTATCTTCTTATTAATGTTCTAACCTTCAATTTCTGATCAAGTTTCCTGGCCAAAGCCAATAGGAGTGTCGTTTTTCCAGAACTCGGAGGGCCCAAAAGCAACGTCATTCTGAAGGAAAAAAAAAAAAAAGCAAATTGAAATAAGTTATATTTGTTCGAAAGGTACAATAGAGAAATCAATGAGTGGAACAGTAAATGTATTGATACCTTGAAGGCTTTATTATTCCACTAACATCCTTGAGAATATTTAGATGTTGATTTCTACTTGGAAGTACATGAAGGGATTTCAATAGAGTCTTCAAAGTTAATTAAAATGTAAATAAAAAGAAACCAAAAGGTTTAGTTAGAATCCCCTTCAATATAAAAATCACATAGCAAGTTAGTACTATTTTCAAATTTTAGTACTTTACCTCTACTATATTAACCATGAAGTTAGTGAAGGTAGGCAAAGATCTGCTTCCTACACGAGCTTCTGCTTCGATATTCAGGTGCTCGAATCGAACTTCTATTGTAGGAAGATCAATTCCAACTCTGATATCATCCAATGAACAAAAAAAGGAGGAAAAGCAAAGAAATCATTGTATTTCAAAAGCATTTCTTTTAAAATCACAAGGACAGATTTTTTTTGAATCCGAACCTGTCCATTCGATCCTTAAGTTTGAGCAGAAACTTCTCATTGTCCTCTTCAGCAAGTCTAACAAGTCTTTCAAGCAAATCTTTCCTTTCTTGCAACCCAAGGTTCTCTATATCGATCTCGATGGCTCCCCCTTGAAGTGAAGTGAGCAAACCTTTCCTCAAACGTTCAAAAGTAGGAAGTTTCTGAATTGCAGCCCATTTAAGAGCTTCTTCATCATCTTCTTGGTGAAAAGAATTTGAAAAAATCTCAGCAGCATCACTGTTCCTCCAAATTGATGAACTACTAATCCTGAAACTACCTCCACCCTCCATCATCACCACTAGTCAAAATCCAATTGGTCCTAGTAACTAACAACAAATTTGGAAAAAATGGTATTAAAAATCATTGGCTATTTGCTAAAGTTGCTTCAGATTATTTCTGTTGGTGTTGTTTTCTGCAGTCAAAATGACCCTTTTCCTTTTTTCCATATTGGAGTGACATAGCTAATGTTCATATATTTTTTGTTCCGTACAGTTTGTAACATTATAATAGCAGACAACATTGGTCTAATTGCCTAACTGACATCATTGATTATGTCTTGAGAAGCTTAAAATACTAAACAAAATATGCAACCATTGAAAGTTAAGTTGATTTTCTTATATGCTGCTTGTGTTAGTCCGGTAGTCTTTTTTTTATTTGGTACAAAGACCAATAGACAGAGTCTTTTTATTTTAAGGAAAAAATGGTATACATGCACACGTAATAATAATAAAAAAATAAAAATTGCATTGGTTTCATTCATATGGTTTTATCTAAATTTAGGTGCTTTTCATATGATTTTTAAACTTAAAATAATTTTTTTGTGGTTATAGCAAATTTTGAAAAAATTATAGATTCAAGGAAACCATTGAAAGTCAAATCAAGAACCATATGTTATTTTTTAAATTTAGATCTAATGTAGAGTTTCAATATCTTTCTCTATCACTGAGATTTCAATATCTTTCTCGTTTAGTCCTGCTCAGATGTACATGGTGGCAATTAAAAATTCAATTGTTGGGATTAAATATCTGAAAGTCAAATTAATTTCAAGTCTAGGATTTAGTATTACAGGAAGAGCATAAAATTTTGAATGATCTGGTTGCTTCTGTCGAATCTTCTAAAGAGAGAAGCTCATTCATGAAGTAGCTATTACAAATGACTAATTATATATAGTTTTTATTTATTTTTGGATGAACACTCTTGAGTTTCTATATGCAAAATGATTTTTCCTAAAAAATGTGTATTTAAATTAGTAAAAAACTTAAAATTAATTAAAGTTTCCGAACAAAATATATGAAAACTATGCAAAGTAGCGAAATAATAAGTTTATTTAAATTCCTTAAAAAAAAGCTTATTTAAATTAATTAAAAAAATAAATTAAAGATTTGCATCTAAGTTAGTCAAGCGCAGTTTTTCAACTAAAATCCAAAAGAATAAGTATTCATTCCTCACAAAAGAATAAGTATTCAATTAGGATTCTAAATGATTTTGAAAAACTTTTTTATTATGAAAAAGTATCGTGGTATTTGATCAAGATTCTTTATCACTTAAACAAAGTCTTATGATATTCAATTAATACTCTTTCATTTAAAAAAAGTCTCGTGGTATTCAAAAATATTATAATTATGAAGGATCATTTAATAAATTAGATTATAATGGATTTTGTGAGATTTTTTTAGTGAATTGTAGGTATGAAATTTTTTAGTGGCATAAAAAAGTCTTTCATTAATGTTTTTCTAACAAGTGCCCTAATTACATTGTTTAAGGAATCCATAAAAAGAAATTTTATCTCTAAAATACAAGTCAAACACATGTAGTAAAAGTTATAACTACAAAATTTTCAATATAAAAGTTATCACTTTTAGATGCTTAAACAATGTCCAAATGACACATGTTAGCATTTTCCTTTCATAAAAACATGAGATTTTTTAGACTTTACTATCTCTATTCTTCTTCTCTTAATAAATTCTATTCAATAATTCTTTAAAATTCATAAAGTCTTTTGAAATTTTATAAATACATAAAATCATTTTTTTTTAAAACTCAATATCCGATCTAAGACCGACTAATTCGAGGAGACCAATCCCACCGCTCACTTGCGAGAGTCTCATTTAGAGTTAGAGCAAAACTCTGTATGAAAATTAACACCAAAGAATCGAACCAGAGACCACTCCTGAATCCCCAGCCAATCACGAAACCAACCTCAAATGGGTAAAATCATTTTAAATCCATTAAAATCTAAATTAATTAAAATTCTGCCAAATCATTTAAAATAGGCAATACTTTTTTAAACAAATAGTGTTTCTCATATATCAGCTCAAGATCACTTGGTAGATATGCTAACAAAGCCGTTGTTTACAAAAAATATGCTAATGATCCAACCTTGTGAGAATATGCTAATGTCACTTAGACTATCTAATCTCGAGCTATGATACATTATTTAACTGGTAAATAGAGAAAATACAATAATGGTTGTGGGATATTTTCTTTAGATGGAACAATTGAATGTTCTTAACGCCTTTGGAAATTAAACATCTTAATTGATATGGCAAAAACCAAGGCAAAAACTATTGGAAATGCAACATTGACAAGAGCAACCACTCCTAGAAAATCATGCTTGAAACCAAAGTAATTTCTCAAAAACTCTTCCACTGTTTGGCTTCCATCACTGGTTTCAATGTTTTGTTTTACATCTCCATATTGTGAAGCCACCAATCCATACAAATTCCAAGCCACTGGATTTGCCCAACTGTACCACCTCCACCACACTGGAATACTCTGTTAGCCAAAGCCACCAAGAAAAAAAATGTACTATAAATTGGCTATATGCTACCTTAAGTCTATAACTATGCTTAAAAAAGCATGAAATTTAAAATAAAGCAATGGGAAAGGAAAACTATTACTATTTTACAATCGTTTCCGACTGTTCCTTAAAGTTACAAGTCAGACTCTTACTCGTGAATTGACACTTTAGTGACAAAAAACATGAAAGTAGAATGCACTAAGAATTCGAGGAAATCAAAAACTTACTGGTCTTGGGACTACAAATCCTGAGAAAAGATTCCATACTGAATAGAATGCAGATGAAACTATAATGGAAATGTAATTGTTTGGGGTCATGGCCACCGACATCATACCAAAGTAGGTGCAACAGATGAAGGCGGAAAACAAGAAGAATATGCACCACAAAACTTTAACAAAGGCCCACTCAAAACCAATCATAGCATACACTATAATGCCATAGACTACAGATTGTATAAAAACATAGGGGAGCTCAATTACAACCTGCAATGCAAGAGAATTATAAAAGAACACAGATAAATTACTTACACTGATGAAGTAAATAATAGAAATCGGTTTTAACTACTTATTGGTATATATTTTTATAAGATAATGAAGACATCTAATATGGCATCAGATCCTATATTTTATAAATTGGTTGGGATACTTGCCTGAGCAAAAGCATATGGAAAAGCAGAATACATTCCGGCTACTCTTTCTCGATAAAAGACTGTTCTTTCGACACCAACCACTGGCTGCACTGAATTACCATTCTTGACGCCAATTAGGATAACAGCAGCATACATGGACCCCATGGCATTAAATAGATCTTGTTCCTTTTCACTGCGATAATTGATATGAATTTTTACAAACTCTAGAGTTTGAAGCCATAAAAATATTTCTAGTTTTACAATTTAATCTTACATTTTGGAGCCAAGGTTCCAAAACATGCTTCCTAGCAAAACAGCCACTGCGGTTGAGTACATAAATCTTATGGCATTGTATTCAGGATTGCGCCAATAAGACCAATGTTGTTTCCATAAGCAAGCCATACATTGTATCAAAATGGATCTCGAGTACTTTGAACAAAAATAAAGATCTTTCGAGCCAGGTGCTGGAGTACTCAATTCTTTGATAAGTGCTTTGTTTCTCCTGAAACAGTTATAGTAGATTATTTTCTAGTTCTATAGCTTTATTTCATTTCATACAAGTAAAAATACCTGTATAACCCTGAATTATTGTAAAACTCTGCAAAATCAATCCCCAATTCCACTTCTTTAGACGAAGTTGTGATTTCCAACATCCATGTTGCTGGATTGTAACCGTCTTTAATCTTTCTAACACCTTGTATTCCCTTCAAGACAAGTGTGTACATTTTGAAATGTTAACAAGATAATAATTTAAAGCATAAAATAGTAATCAAAATTCCATAATATATATATATATATATATATATATATATATATATATATATATATATTTACCAACCTCAAAATAATTGATTAAATTGGAAGAATTATGTCCAAGTGGCCCAACATATATCTCTTGCCCTCCTTGCTTAAGTAGCAAAAGCTGCATTTCATTATATGAAAAAAATTAGAAACTGGGTAAATTGTAATGGAAGAGAATAAACAAAAATTTCTTGAGTTTTCAACTTTTTGTTTTTCACCTCATCAAAGGATTCAAATATATCAATGCTAGGCTGGTGGATGGTACAAACAACTGTTCTTCCAGTGTCTACTGTGTTTCTAACTGTTCTCATAACAATAGCTGCAGCCCTTGCATCAAGTCCAGAAGTTGGCTCATCCATGAATATTATTGAAGGATTAGCAACCAACTCAACTGCAATAGTCAGCCTTTTGCGCTGCTCCGTTGAGAGACCGCTAACACCAGGTAGTCCTACTAATGCGTTCCGCAGTGGTTTCAGTTCCACAAGTTCCATGACTTCCTCAATGAACATCTTCAAGCATAAGTCATTTTCAAACTTAAACATAATAATTCCAATGGATGGTAAAATCTTAAATGATTAAAATACTAACCTTTCTGGTTTCAGCATTGATGTCTGGGGACAATCGAAGCCATGCTGAATAGAGCAAAGATTCATAGACAGTAACATAAGGAGAATGGATATCAGTTTGCTCACAGTATCCAGAAATTCTTGCAAAGGTCTCTTGCTTCTTTGGATATCCAGATATTGTGATGTTACAATCAATATATCCACCAGTTTTTCTTCCCGAAAGCACATCCATCAGAGTTGTTTTGCCAGCACCGGTGACGCCCATCAGAGCGGTGAGAACACCTGGTCTGAAAGCTCCACTAACACCCTTCAAAAGAACTAATTTATCCTCAAGAACGCCTCGGTTTCTCATTTCCTGCAAGTCCAGTCCACCTATTGGATAATATATACTTCACAATAATGCTTTGGAAAATCAATATGATATTTTTTGCCAATTTATTTATGAATTTAATTCATATACATTATTAGTGTAAAAACTTTTATACTATCAATCAATTATAATGTCATATCATTATAAACATTTGACTTTAATTATTACTAATTTTAAAGTCACACTTGTGATTGACTGGGATTTGCTTTTTACACTGACAGTTTATCAAAATTTAACTCTTTATTTATTAGGTGTCTACATTACCTGTGGCATGTCTACGGAATATGTAACTTCATCAAAGGTGATTGAATGTGGTTCAAATGGAAGAACCATTCCTCTTTTCCTATTATGATTTGTCTGTGCAGCAACTCTTTCTTGTCTGTTGGATAAAGTACTAGGAGAGGTACTTCCACTTCTACTTTCTCCATTTCTCACTGTGAAGCAGCTCCAATGTTATCCATAAGGTGTTATGTGAATTGAAAATCAACAATTACTGATATAGACAATACTACATTATCCGTAGTTATGAGATGAAAGTACCTTTATTTGAGAGCTGCAAAAAACTGTCCTTTATGAATTTAAATACATTAGTTCTTTTTCGGCTACCACCAACTTGCTCATTGCTTTGAGATTCATCTGCTATAACAGTTTGATGCCTCCCAAGTGCTGCATGATCAATTTTGTAGAACATCAGTACCTAAACTATAGTCTCATCTGTTTTATTATACATCTAAGGTGAAGATACTCACGATTCAAGAAAGTGAGAGCAAGGATATATCCAAAGTTGAAAAGTAACGTATATCCAATCAAAGCACCAACACATATCCAGTACCAATATGTCTCAGTAAAGAAACTACGAGATTTCAAAACTTCAACTCCTAGTGATTCAGTTGAGTTAGGAAGAACCTTTCATAAGAAAACATATCAAAATCATCAGATTATTTATATTTTTTGACGATTAGAATCAAATTTGGTACTTCGGAGCTTACAATACTCACGCATTGCGCACCAACCACTTGTACCATACCATACCTTGGTGGTACATCAGATTATTTATATGATAAATTATAGAAAATGATCATATAAAATAGTAAAAAGAACTTACATGCTTCCATTTATTCCCAAGGAACTCATTATTTACCATGGCATTTTGTGCATACATCATAGGTGATATCCAAAATCCCCATATCCACCATTTTTTTATACTGTCTATGAGCATAAAGCAAAGAAAAGAGAGGAAAACTCTTAGTATAGAGCATACGGAGACAAACACTGTGATTGTTTATTTGTTTAGTATCCATAATAGTACCTTTTGATAGGACAAAACCACTCATTGAAAAAAGGATGGCAAGTGTAAATGATCCAAATGTTAGAGCCACTGTCATGTCTCTCCCAACTGCTGCAATGAATCTGAATAATGCAGAAGCCATCTGGTGTACTAGTACAAGAATGAGGTATTGTCTGAAAAATCTGCATTAGGAATTATATAGACAAATGCATATCATGTTTAGTAGGAAAAGAATATACAATGATATGAGGGGAAAAAAATTATCAAGGATTTGTTTAAATTGGCTTATTTGAGTTTATCTATTGAAGTAAACACATGCGAGACTGTTTTGAAGAGTTAATGGAAACAACTTATGACATGTCCATAAGCTGTTTCCAGCTTATTTTGATAAGCTCTCAAGGACAACTTACATGAAAACAATTTGACTTTTATTTAATCATTTATTATAGAAATATCTTATACATAAGCTCTTATGCTACCAAACTAGGGACAATTCACGAGTACACTTAGGACTTGAAAATATATCACTCTTACCTTCCAATATATGGATCAAAACCAATGACATAGTAAGTGAGGAATACCCAAACCGCCACTTCCACACAAGTCAAGGGGATTTTTATGATCCATGCAGGAAGAGCATATGCCCATGGAGGGAAAAAGAGGTATCCCCTGTGCTTGTAGAAAACAGGAAGCCTTGAAACTACCATGGAAAGTTCAGCCAATCCATTGAACATGATCACAACAACACCAAAGAACAATGCACCTACATATAAACCTCCGTGAGCGACTGATTCTCTTTGCATCTCAGTCCGTAGGAAGATGGTCATGGCTATCATTGCCATCACAGCTACCTAAAAGTAGAGGGAAGTCATCAGTAATTGATTTGAATATATAATGCGTTCCATACATAAAAAAAATGTCCTGAATTACTTGGGGATAGAGGGTCAGCCTATCGAGGCGCCTTTTAACTAAAGGAAAAAATGTGAGAGCTTACACAATTCCCAAAGCGGATAATACCTCAAAAACAATACAACAGACTTGAGGTCGGAACATAATGTTAAAAATGTTAAAATGAGAACGGCAAATTTCCAAGCTTACTTGGCCAAGCTTGAAAATGTAGACAAATGAATTGCGCTTCATAAGTAAATATTCTCTTGATGAGCAAGCTTTATACATTTCCCACTTTCCTACTCCATATTTCTTGGTTGTCAAGGCAGCTGGGTGGCTCTTAGATTTGTCAAATTCAGTACCAAGTTCATCACCTAGTCTTCTGCCAACATGAAATGATTGAAATGCCTCAGAAAACTCTTCAGCTGTGACAAATCTATAAGACTGATCTTTGTGTTCCCAGTACTGCTCTTGATCTTTCTTTGATGTCACCTACGATAACATAATAGTTTTCATAGCAAAAATTAAATTGTTATTGCATAGTATAAATTATAAACCTTAATTTTTTTTGAAAACAATAATGAGAAATGACACAATAACACTCACTTCTTGCAAAAAATCTGCAACTCCTTTCCTGTTAGGACATTTAAAACCGATTGATTCGAAAAATTCAAGCACGTGTTCACGGGGACCTTGGTATATAATGTGACTATCAGAGAGTAGAATAATGTCGTCGAAAAGATTGTAAGTCTCTGGTGGCGGCTGCAGGAGTGAGATAACGGCGGTTCCTTTGAGAATATGTACATCTTGCTTCATTGAATTCACAATTTGAAAAGTTGTTGAGCTATCCAAGCCAGTAGATATTTCATCCATGAAGAGAGCTTTAGTCGGTCCAACCAACATCTCCCCTACATTTATAGATTCCTAATAATCAATTTATTGAGGTAATTAATCACAATGCTTGCTAAGATTGAAATCAGATTTGTTTTACCTGTTGTAAGGCGTTTCTTTTGTCCGCCAGAGATACCTCTTAACATTGCATTTCCCACAACAGTATCAGCACATATATCTAGTCCCAAAACCTACAAATGTATAGCAAAGAAACAAGAGAGACTTCAAAACATAATATTACAATGTAGTTATGGTGACATTAGATATGAAAGTACAAATTACTATACCCTTAGGACATAATCTGTTATCAAATTTGCCTTCTGGCCTTCATTTGCTACAGCCTGTGAGCATTATGAATTAAAAACGACAACCACTTTATTATCAGTAAGGTACAGCTGTATGGAAAATAAATAAATGCTCCACTTTTATATTACTTTCATGTACACATCAAGATCTAGTTCAGGCTTGATATTTGCATGTTTTTCTCTTCTGGACAATTCTGCTACCAAGTCTGCACAATGTCAACATTATACGGGGTCAAAACTTTCTAATTTAGGGCTTGTTTCGATTGGCTTTTTTGAACTTATCTATTGGAATAAGTACTCGTGAGACTGTTTGGTACAGTTTATGGAAACAACCTATGACATGTCCATGAGTTGCTTTCAGCTTATTAACGTAAGCTCTTCAAGATAGCTTACGAAAATAGCTTATATGAAAACTGTTTGATTCTTTTTTATCTTTTGTTATTGAAATAGCATATACACGAGCACTTATATGAGAATTTTTTTTTCTTTTCTTTTTACAATAATAAGTGTTTTTGTTATAAGCGATTAATTAAGCTGTTTATCCAAACAAGGCCTTAATACTTCAGCTTGTGTATTCAATAAAAAAATATAAGCAAAAAGGAATCTTGTAGACTAACTAACCATAACGAGGTCCAACTCCTTGGACTCGTGCTGAGAAGGCCAAGGTTTCTCTAACTGTCAATTCTCCAATGTGAAGATCATTTTGATCCACATAAGCAGCAGTTCTTTGGGGGATAAACTCACTCATCTCATGACCATTATAAGTCACCCTTCCAGAAAACTGATCGTGAAGTCAAGTCACACTATATAAGCACTTCATCTATAGATCTAATTAGATTGGAAACTATAGATAAAATAGAAAACATAGATAAGAGAGGCGTGTTCATCTTCGTTTTAATGTTTTAACTAACCTTCAATTTTGGATCAAGTTTTCCGGCCAAAGCCAACAGGAGTGTCGTTTTTCCAGAACTTGGAGGGCCCAAAAGCAATGTCATTCTGAAGGAAATAAAAAGCAAATTCAAACAAGTTATATTGGTTCAAAAGGTCCCGAGAGAAATCAATGAATAGTATAGTATTTGTATTGATACCTGGAAGGCTTTATTATCCCACTAACCTCCCTGAGAATATTTAGATGTTGTTTTCTACTTGGAAGTACATGAAGAGAGTTCAATAGACCCTTCAAAATTAAAATGTAAGAGAAAGAAACCAAAATGTTTAGTTAGAATCCCCTTCAATATAAAAAATCACAAAGCAAGTTAGTACTTTACCTCTACTATATTAACCACAAAGTTAGCGAAGGTAGGCAAAGCTCTGCTTCCTACACGAGCTTCTGCTTCGATATTCAAACGCTCAAATCGAACCTCTATCGTAGGAAGATCAATTCCAACTCTGATATCATCCAATGAACAAGAAAAGAATGGTAAGCAAAGAAATCAATGTATTTCAAAAGCATCTCTTTTAAAATCACAAGGTGGACAAAAGAAAATTGAATTTGAACCTGTCCATTCGATCCTTAAGTTTGAGAAGAAACTTTTCATTGTCCTCTTCAGCAAGTCTAACAAGTCTTTCAAGCAAATCTTTTCTTTCTTGCAACCCAAGCTTCTCAATATCGATCTCAATGGCTTCCCCTTGAAGTGAAGTGAGCAAACCTTTCCTCAAACGCGCAAAAGTAGGAAGTTTCTGAATTGCAGCCCATTTAAGAGCTTCTTCATCATCTTCTTGGTGAAAAGAATTAGAAAAAATCTCAGCAGCATCACTGTTCCTCCATATTGATGAACTACTAATCCTGAAACTTCCTCCACTCTCCATCATCACCGCCACAACAATAACAAGAAAAAGTTTTATCCTTTACAATACCCCAGTTAAAATCTCATTAGTCCTAGTAACCAACAACAAAATTGGCGAAAAGGGTATTCGAAATCATTTGCTATTTGCTAACTACTAATTAATGTTCATATGTTTATGCTCCATACAGTTTGAGGAAAGGTGGCTACGAACATGCCAGATCTACATTGTAGTACATATTATTAAATATTTTTACTTCGTATAAGGACAACAACCTCAAATAAATAATAAATCATTATAGTACTGTAACACTATAATAGTAGACTAGTAGTATCAGTCTTAGGATAAATCATGGCCTAATTGTCTAACTGAGATCGCTGATTTTGTCTTGAGAAGTTTAAAATACCAAACAAAATACAATAGACCAATTAACTTGACTTTCCTAGATGCTGCTTGTGTTAGTCCAATGGTCTTTTATTTATTTGGTACAAAGACCAAGACAATAGTCTTTTTATTTTAAGAAAAATTGGTATAAATCACTGTCTATTAGTATATTTTTTAAAAATCACTGTCTATTAGTATATTTTTTATGCACAAAACTTAGGTGGTTTTCCTATGGTTTTTAACTTCAAATACACTTTTTGTAGTTATAACAAAGTTTGAGGAAATAATTGAAAGTTAAGTTAAGAACCATACAAAAAGTCCTTTTTGAAAGTTTTGTCTTTTCTCACTGGCATGAGTTTCAATATCTTTATCTATCATTTGAGATTTCAATATCTACTTCTTTATTTCCAAGTAAGCTTAAATTATGTAGTTCATACTAGCTCTTTATATCCCAATAGTATTGCAGAATCCCATTAAATATGGTGAAGAATGGATTGTTGCAGACTTTCTTTTCAAAAATAGATATAGGAGACCAGAACCATTCTTCCCTTGATTTGCGAGTTGAATCGAGATTTAGAGATAAGAAAAAACTGTTTAACGAGGCTGCATATACTTCAATAATTAGTGTTTTAGTGACTAAATTTATGATCTTAATATAAAGCGTTCAAGACTCCAGGGAATGGAACTAAAAGGTAACCACAAAATCATGAGTAAAACATAAGCAAACACAGACACAACACAATTGCTTTCCGTGTTTCTGGAAATGCATTCTCTCGGGTTAGCTTTCATATTCTCTCAACCAAAGGCGCAAATAATTATATAATTTGGACTTGGTGCAGCCACACCAAGCCTAACAAAGGACCGCGGGACATACATCTTACTAAGAGAGTTCATTTTTTCCTTCACATGATTTTTATTTAGTGTGTCACATTCAACTTGAAATTGTTGGTAACAAAACTCAACCAAACATGCTATAAATCAAAACTAAGGAGCACTTTGAGTCTATTATTATTATATTATAAAAATCAATTTTACAAAGTGGGCTTCGGCTCTCTCGTAATAAAAAGAAAAATAATCAATTTTACAAATATAAATCTGAGGATACGTTTATTCAAAAAAAAATATGAGGATACGTTGGCAAGACTAATAAGCAGTTTTTTTTTTTTTTTGAGGAAGACTAATATCCAATTTATAACTTTTTTTTTCTTTTTTGAAGGAAATATGTTTATAGCATTTCATTAATAATGAGAGTTTCAATACAATTGGGTATTTCAAAATAAACGACGGGACTAGCTAAAGACATGGCTTCTCTTGCAAGAGCATGAGCAACCATGTTGGCTTGTCGCCTAACAAACTCCACCCTAGAGTTAGAAAAAGAAGAGCTAAACAGAGAACGACAAGAAGAAATGATACAACCAAAGTCGGACAGGTCGTTCCTAGTAGAGAGGAAAGCATCAGCTGTCAATTTAGAATCAGTTTCAAAATCCACGTTGTCAATCTGCATATCACTCAACCATTGTAAAGTTGTGTGCAATCCTAAAGCTTCACCCACATCCACCTGAACATTGCAAGGATAGGCCATAGTCTTAGCCAGAACAAAAGTACCTTCTGCATCACGTACGCAAATACCAATACCTGTTCGGTTCGCTTGCGAAGAGAAAGCCGCATCAATATTGCATTTATACATGCCGGTTGCAAGGGGCTGCCACTTGACTGGGCGTGGTTGGGAGATGGAGGTCGTTGCTTGTTGAGCGTGCGAAGGGGATGCAAGGACATTCAGAGAGTTAGCCAGTTTCCAATCCTCAATCATGTTTAGAGCTCTTTCGACGACCTTTGCGCTTGTTTCTGTTTCCTCATTCCACACTCTTAAATTGTGATGTTTCCATATGCTTCAAATGACAGATGTCAACCGTTGTGTTAAGCCAGCGGATAAGTTTTCTGACAGGTAAAATATGGCTGCCGTGGCGGAAGTGGTAGTGGAAACAGCGTGGTTCACAGAGCCTCAAAGACCTGTTCTGTTCCAAACCTGTAAAGCAAACGGACAAGCAAAGAAAACATGCAAGAGATCTTCATGAGTGGAATCACAACTAGCACAATTAGTAGGACAGGTAACACCCTTATCCAAAAGCCGGACCCTGGTTGATAGGCAACCACGACACATTAGCCAAATTAAATTCTTCACTTTCGGCGGTACTTTTAGATTCCAAATACCAGTCCAAAAACCTGGACGCCAGTTGTAAGAAGAGTCAATAAGTTCTGATACACATAACATGTAGGCACTCCGAACAGAGTACCTTCCGTTCCTTTCTGCTTTCCATATAATCGTGTCATCGTCAACCTGAGAAAAAAGCGGTGTATGGAGTACTTTGTGGGCTATATCATCACTAAAAACTTGGCGAACAACCTGTTCATTCCAGCTTTTATCGTATAAATTCATCAAGCTATTAACAGTAAAATTATGAACAAAATGAGCTCCTGGGGTATCACTACCAATAACATCCCCATTTGACAACCATGGTTCATTAAGAATAGGGATGGTCGCACCTGTACCTATACTCCATCTAGCGCCACCCCGCACAATAAAGCGAGCGCGCATGATACTGCGCCAAACATAGCTTGGGTCATGCCCCATAGTTGCCGTAAGATAGGAGCCAGAAGGGAAATATCGAGCTTTAAAAATACGAGCAACTAGAGATTCTTGTTCCGTAATAAATTTTCATCCCTGTTTACCCAACATTGCTAAATTAAAAGCAGCGAGGTCTTTAAAACCCATACCTCCGTGAATCTTTGGTGCTGAGAGCTTCTCCCAACTCATCCAATGAATTCCCCTTTGCGCTGTTTTACCATTACCCCCACCAGAAGGAGTTCATCATCTTTTCAATGGAGTCTAGTAAAGTAGTGGGAAGCTGAAAAATACTCATCACATAAGAAGGAATTGCCTGCAAAACAGATTTTATCATTACCTCACGCCCTGCTTTGGAGAGACACTTTCCACTCCAAGAATTGATTTTCTGCCACACACGATCCTTAATGTACGCAAAGGTAGCTTTCCGATCACGACCTATCGTAGAAGGAAGGCCTAGATATTTACCTGTGCCTAACACCACTTGAACGCCTAAAATAGCTGTATTGTTTGCTTTGAGGTCGTCGGGAACATTGCGGCTACAGTAAATTTCGGACTTTGGCAAGCTGATCGCTTAGCCAGAGGCTAACTCATAGGTGGATAAAATATCCAACTTATAACTTATATCCTCATATTTCAAAAAAAATAAAAAATCATATCCTCACATGAAAAAATAACTTGTTTGTTGTTAAAAAAAAAAAACTTGTTTGATAACTATTCACAAAATTTATCTTATTTCTTAAACACTATTTTAAGTAGTGTTTGAATTTATAATTTATCCTTTTTTTCTTTCATTTTTACCCTTATTTTGTTTTTTAACTAAAATCCATGTTCATCTTTTATAATTTACTATAATTTCAAATAAAATAGGTTATTTTAAATGCTACATATGAAATATCAAGCTTTGTATCTAAAAATTAATAATAATAAATAATATATATATTATATTTATCAGTTAATTGATCTACTAATTTTACCAGACATTTCAATTAAGTTATTTGTTATCAGTTATAAATATCAATCAACTACGTAATCAACCACCAACAAACTGAATTTACGAGAGAGTCTAAGTAAGATTTTGATTTTTTTTTAGTACATAGACGAAATAGCAAAGCCATTATAAACTCACACACAAATGGAGGTACCGAGGTTCGAACTCCGGTCATGACATCCGGCCTAACAATTTCAGCATTTTGTCAGTTGAGCTAGGACTTCTTGATTTTGATTTTTACTATGAAAAAAATAAAATAATTATGGAGATGTATCTATTTGCAAAGAAATAAAAAAGAAATAGAAATATGGATCTAACGTGCAGTAATGGGCCGGGTATAAGGATTGAAAGCCCATAACATTCAGAGTGAGTATAAAAACGAAAGAGGGTTGAGTTAGGGTTTGTTCTGTTGATTGTTTACTGTGATCGAGCTGCAGCAGCAATGTCGAAGAGAGGTTCGTTCCATTTTCAGATTCTTAGATCAATTAATCACTTTTACTTACAAAAGCGCGTTTTAATAATCGATTTTCAATTTGTTTTTCAGGTCGCGGAGGATCCGCCGGTAACAAGTTCAGGATGTCACTGGGTCTACCAGTGGCGGCGACGGTGAACTGCGCCGATAACACCGGAGCTAAGAATCTCTACATCATTTCCGTTAAAGGTATCAAGGGAAGGTTGAACCGTTTGCCTTCAGCTTGCGCTGGTGACATGGTGATGGCCACTGTGAAGAAGGGAAAGCCCGATCTCCGTAAGAAGGTGCTTCCTGCCGTCATCGTTCGTCAGCGTAAACCATGGCGCCGAAAGGACGGTGTTTTCATGTACTTCGAAGGTATATTCACTTTCTTCGTTTATTTATTTTAAAATTGAAATTAATTTTCATTTGATTTGATTTATAATGATTTCTGGTTTGGAATATCCAGATAATGCTGGTGTTATTGTTAACCCCAAAGGAGAAATGAAAGGTAAAATTTATATATATCTCTTGTTAGTTTTGATTCTATGTTATTAAACAATGATGAGAATCGATGTAGGTAATATATGTCTTAGTATTTAAATTGAAATTAGAGTTAATAGTTTAGAATTAATAACACTGCTGTATCTTCAATAATTGGAATTAGAGTTTAGTAACTTGGTGTTAAAATTGAAATTATAGTTCAATAGTTTAGGATTAATCAACGATTTAAATTGTTAAATTGATGTGCAGCATTTTTGGTTTTGGTGTTGTGCTTTTCGGTTCTTCTCTTGATTTTGTGTTGATTGTAATTGTAGGATCTGCTATTACTGGTCCAATTGCGAAGGAGTGTGCTGATCTATGGCCTAGGATTGCAAGTGCTGCTAATGCTATCGTTTAAGTTGTATTTCTAGTATTGATAAGGATTTTGTTTTTTGCTATTTGATGTTGTCCTGTTGGATTTTGAAATGATTGAGGATAGCTTAAAAGTTTTGAATTTTGTTGTACTTCGAAGTCTTTGGAAAATATTAATTCCTAGTTCTTGTTTTAAATTCTTGTGCTATTTGCATATCAATGCACCATCAGTTATTTGATCTTGAAATTAGGAACAAGTGTTCTTGCAGAGTGTTAATCTGTGATCAACAATGTTTGGTTTTGCTAATCGATTCACCTAGGGTTCATTGTCTGAATTTGGGTTATGATGTTTTAAAGTTTGTGTTTTTGTCCAACTCAAGACAGGTTTTTCATAAGCTTAACTGGTTTCTGGTTTGAGAATTTGATTTTGCTATTATTCTTATTGGTATCATTTTGTTGGTCATGTTTGCTATTCAATGACAATGTTTGTTTTGTTGCTTGAATGCAAGTTTATTTTTGCTTGTATAGTGAATGTAGTAATTCGTCCATATATTTACAAGTATATTTGGCTCGTCTTATACAATACTTGCATCTTCTATGCCATATTTGGTTCAACGTCAGTTCATTGCATTTAGACCGGTTGATTGGGATTTGGCTAGTCATCTACATATTTTTTAGCACCAACTCTGCATTCGTCAATTTTGTACGTCATAATCTCATTGCATTTGGACTGTTTGATTGAAAAACCTATGAAGAATTGAGTTCACTAGCTGGCATCTGTCTCGTTGGTTTTTTGTGTCCTGTAGCATAGGCAAAACATGTTTATTGGTAATACTTTTTATGACACTTCAGATTGTTCTTAGTTCACTCTCTTTGTACAACCATGGTCCCAATTTTCCTAACCTTTTCCTTATATAGTATGCTATTTGCTGTTGCCTCCAGCCCCCCTATTCTGACTGCTGTTTATATAAATTGCGGTTACATTGTTCTCTCACATGAATTGGTAGAACATCATTTAATTTTTTGGTTTGATGCTTGAACTCTAAATGTATTGATGTGAGAACTATTACTGTATTTTGATATTTAACGCCTTGTCCTGGAAGAGATACTTCTTTCATCACCATTCACTTCATTTGCACTTGTGAATTGTGATTCCCATTGTACAGTAATAAATAGATATGTGGAGTGAAGATCTGTCATATGTTGTGAGGATGAAACACGTAAAAGGGTAAAACTAAGACCTGCGGATCAACTGTAGTATACGGATGTGGTAACATAAAACTTTTAAGAGAGGTAACATTATTCATTAGACAACTATTTGTCACGACTCTGTGGTGCTACGGATGTGGTAACATAAAACGGTCAAGAGAGGTAACATTATTTTTTGAAGAGGAGCACACTTTAACATTAGAAGCCAACACCATTAGGACAATCTAAGTGAGTTTGGTAACATTATTCTATACGATAATTTTATTTTATTTTAACTAGCATAAAAACACGTGCAATTTTATTTTATTTTATAGCAAGCATGGTATGATGCCTCAGAAAATACTATGAATTCACTCACATTTTGAAAATAAAACGGTTAAGAGAAGTAACATCATCTGACACGACAATCTTCAATGCATTTACACCTGTCCTTACAAATAATTTATTCAACAACGGTAATGAGCATGCTAAGACCTTAATTTGCTTTGAGGCAGTTCAGTCCAGTCCTTTCCTCACTTATGAATCAAAGAAAAAACTTAGTGATTTCTTATCTTGTTGCTTTCAAGCTTAGGTTGGATAACTTGGATTGCGCCTTTATGTCTGGGGACCTAGTATCATACCAGGAAATTGGCCAAAAATCTTAGCGCAATATATGGTTAATAGTTACTCGTATAGAAGACTCTTCTTAAAAACGTTCGAATACCCCATTGATGTTACATCACTAGAGTGCAATTTTCAATCCAAACTTCATGTTGGGACCATTATTAATTTGTGTAAAGACACCAAACTAAAGTTTGATCACTTGATATACTATTCATGATACTGTCTAACTAACATCTACCACAAATCAAAATTTGATTTGATGCCAGCTTTGTGTGGTTGGCACATGAAAAAACACCTATCATGCTTTCTTCCAGTCATATTTCTCATGATTCATTTCAGATAGCAATACAAGTTTTAGTTGACTTCTTTGTGTGGAGAAAACACTACAAAATGAAAACATCATAGGTTTATATCTCTCAAAGAATTCAACTCATGAGACTTAAGAGAAAAATGAGAGTTAGCCCTTTAGTGACACTTGATAATGTCCACAGAAGAAGGCAACTTGGTTGTGGCACTGCATCAAGAGTTCTCAGGAAGATGGTTTTCAAGTTGAAGAGTAGCTGGAAGAAAGCTATGAAATGGCATAGGTACAGTCCACAGTATAGCTACGATCTTCGCAGTTATTGTCTGAACTTCAGTGATACTCATTTAAACGATCGTACACACTGTAGTGGTTAATGATTTTTTTCTTTTTAACCTTCTCTTTTGTGTATTAATGTAAATCAGTATTATGAATAAGTTCTATATAGATGTTGAACCGTTTTTTTCATTTTATCATATCGCCATTTTACTTTTAGAAACCGACTTATGTTGAAGTATATGATAGTAAAATATGATTTAATGGATCTGTAAAACTTATTTTGTGAATTTATTAACTCTTGTTGTAATTCTATGGTTCTATATGTAAAACCCTGAGAAAAGAAATTGCAAATTAAGCATGTGGACTGCGGAGTCTATTTGATTTTGAATTAGTGCCGCCTATACTAGGAAAGAAGTTTGTTACCTCTTTCTTATCCTAAGAAGATTAATTGGTCAAAACAATATATTAAAACAAACTTTTTAAACGTATGACTAAGAAGCATCCTCCTGTAAATATAGACAACCAGAACAATAAACATATAGTTTTTAACCATGGCTTCGATTCAAATTCTTCTCTTGATTTTCACCCTCCTCTTCACATCATTCATTAACCCTACAACCTCACAATCATGCAATTCATACACTTTGCCAAACAAACTTAATTATGCAAGATGCAGTGATTTACCTGTTTTAGAATCCTCTTTGTATTGGAACTACAATCCAAAAACTAGTATAATCGACGTTGCATTCAAGAAAAACAACGTAAAGGGTTCTAGTTGGATTGCTTGGGCCATAAACCCTACTTCAAAGGGCATGATAGGATCGCAAGCCATAATCGGTTATCAAAATTTTGATGGAATTTTCAAAGCTTATACTTCACCAATAACAAGTTATCAAACTATGTTACAAGAGGGCAATATTAGTCTTCCGGTTTACAATATTTCAGGAATGTTTGTAGACGGGAGCATGATGATTTTTGCAAGTTTACAACTTTCTCAAAACGTCACTTTGGTTAATCATGCTTGGCAAGAAGGATTGGTTTCTAATGATGGAAGTTTGAAGTCTCATGCTTTGAGCGGACCTAATGTTCAAAGCTTCGGAACTTTGGATTTTACATCTGGTAATATAGTTTCTCAAAACGTTGGTGGAATTTTGAAGTTTAAAACGATGCTAAGAATTGTAAGTAACCTACTCTTTTTCTTTTCATTATTTTTTATACAAATCGCTATTTTATATTATATTTTTGTTTAGGTGATCATCATTGCTTTGTTTATTTTTGAACTACAAAAATAGTGTAAATTTTAGTATGTTTTAAAAGTTTTTATTCAGGATCTTTAAAATTGTAGTTCATGCTTTTTTTTGAAATGGTTTTGGATAAGCAATATTTTTTTAGAGGTGGGTAAGCAATTATTATTATATTTTTTGACCGAAGGTGGGTAAGCAATTTGTTATATCTTATATTTGTTTTTTATTTTTTCATAAAATTCGGTCATGAAGATAATAAGGGTTATACGGATCGATTCCTTGCTTTTACGAAACAATATTTGGATTTATTTTTTGTTTATAAGAATATATGATTTTGGTTTGATGTTTTCACTTTCAATTATACCCCTAAACATTTTTGTTTTCATTCAAAAAGATAAGAATTTATATCATATTTGTTTTGTTGTTGGTGCCATTGAAAAAGATAATAATAGTTTGTTTTTTGAATAAGATAAGTATAGTTTGTTACAATATAGTGAAAAAGATAAATATAGTTTTTTTTTAACGATAAATATAGTTTGTTTGTTGAATAGGATATGTATAGATTGTTATAATATGAAATTGCAAAATATTTATACCTATAATCTTAATTTCTCAAACATGTGATCTCCTTTATCATTTTTGTTTATTTATTTGTTGTTATTATTTGTTTGAAATTTTGAACTTTAGTAGTGTGTATGATCCCTAACACTTTTGTCTCTCTAAAGGTACATGCGATTGTGAATGTTATCGGTTGGGGAACACTAATGCCAATTGGAGTAATAGTAGCTCGTAACTTGAAAAGATTTGAAGGACCATCAGGATCAACATGGTTTAAAATACACAGAGCTTGTCAATCCATAGCATTATTATTTGGCACTATAGGTTTTGCCACCGGTTTATATATGGGAAACCATTCGGGAATTCACAACACTCCACATAGATGCGTCGGAATCACTCTAATGGCTTTGGCATTTGTTCAAGTTTGTGTTGCATTTTTTCTTAGGCCAAAGAAAGACCACAAGTATAGAATATGGTGGAACATTTTTCATTTCTTAGTTGGTTACACAACTATTGTCTTAGCCATATGGAATGTCTTCAAAGGCTTTGACATATTGGAGGGTAACATCATGTGGAAAATAACATATACTTGTGTAATTGGATGTTTGGGTTTAATTGGTTTGAGTTTAGAAGTTGCTACTTGGATTAGGTGGTTATGGAACAGGAAGAGCAAAGAACTTGGAGTATAGGGAAGATAAGGTTAAAGGATGCATTATAGTGATTGGAATCAAAATATGGTTGATTGTCTTTGCTTATGTTGAAAAATCTCTACTTTTGAATTTTTAATGTTATTTTATTTATTGGAAGAAAACAACTGTTATCTGTTTATTTATAAGATAATTTCATATTAGTTTATGTTGGAATAAAATCATGTATAGAATTTAATTTATGTTGATTGTTTTATGTTTGGTGAACTTTATTGTTGCTATCTGTTTAATTGATGGTAATTGGTTTCGTTGCCTTTGTGTCATTCCGAAAAAAAAATATACGCTACTTTGAAATTTTTGAAGGGGAAAATTTTATCAACTATTATAAAGCTCAACTATTTTAAATTTATTATACAATTGAAGTAAGTCATCGTTGCCACGAACAACTAAATGCTACATTCCAGAAAAATATATCGAAGGAAAAAAATACCTTTTAGAATATAATTTTGAAAGCAATTCACCAAAAAACAAATATAATATTTAAACGAATAAAACTAAAAGTGTTTCATTTTGGATTATTGTTTTTCTTCCAGAACCTAATTGCAATATGAAAACGTATTAATGAAATGCAAAACTGAAAATTATTCCAAAAACCAATTCTTTCAAGTCTCAACCCGTACGAAAAAAAAATAGAAATTAATTTTCGAAAACAACTTATAAAACATGGAAATGTGTGAGAGGAATGTGGCAAAGATATTTTAGTCAAATTCATTGGAGTGTAGCAAACTAGCAAGGACCAAAATTGAAGGCTCCAAGCCTGTAAATAAGAAAGAAAAAAAAATATAAAATGACGAATATTTGGTCTGGGTGTAGCTTTTTTTGTCCATTGCAACAAACTATATTTTTATATATTAAACCTTGAGAAAAAAATTGCAAATTAAACTTGCTCTGAATTATTTTTAACCCTAATCTTGACTTATTTTCTTTTTAAAAAGATCATATTGAATTTCTAATTTATTTTCAACATATAAGTATTGAACATTTTTCTTAAAGAAAAATCAAGAATTTTATGTTAATTTCTTCTACATAAAAAATCCCCACATTTTAGGCTGTTTTAGGCCTAAATGTGTTGGGGTGACACGGGGTTTAGTTAAATAGTAAATTTAATATAAATTTATTTACATAAAAATGATTTGAGTAAAAAATTTGAGGCTAATAATAAATAAGGACAAGCTTTCTATGTGATTAAGTAAAATATAATGATTTACTCCATTAAATAATTAATTGTTTTAGAAGATATGAGTTTGATTTATGAGTAGAACAATTATAAATCAAACTTTATTTATCTTTCGATTGAATTTCAAATTACTAGGGCTTCTTTTCTTTAAGAATCGAAGGGCTAACAAAAAGTTTGAAGATAGAAAGAAGGAAGATTACCAATGTAACTTTTTGAAAAGACTTATCTGAATGGTGCGCTATCTATTTCAATGACCAATGATTTATCTATATCGATGATAAATGCTTTTGTCTTTTCCATAATCCAGAACAAGGAGTCCCTAATTTGTGGCATAGTTGGGGGATCTAAGCCTATGTTTAGTTGCGCAGCGAAGATAATTGATTACGTGTAAAATTGATTTTTGTTATAAGTAATTTTAACTAAAAGTGTATTGTGTTTGGGATACCTTCATGTAAAAGCGAGTTTAACTATAAATATGTGTGTGATAATCAATTCTAAAATGAAAAATTACAAATCTTAATTTCAAGGTAGAATCAATTTTGGAGGTAAAATCAATTCTAATCAACAACAACCAAACAAATCAGAATCAATTATACACTTCCATAATCAATTCTGATCCCTCCAAAAATGGAACCAAATATACACTAAATTATTCTAGAAGTAATGAAGAGGTCAATATAGATAACACTTTAGATCTTACCTGTTATAATTTCTACAAAACTTTAGTTTAGATATATCTCAAACTCTTTTTTTTTTCTTTTTACAGGCTCAAACTCTCTTTTTCACCTGAAGATTTCTAATGTCAAGATATACAGATTTAGCCTATGTTAATTAGTAGCTACATACATAATTTGTCAAAAAAAGCTACATACATACTTACGTCACAAAATTGAAACTCATACGTCCGATATAACTATCCACATTTTTTCTCTCAAATTCTACACATTATTTTTTTAATTTCTATATCATTACATTTTCATATAAATTTATATGCAACCCAAATTATTTAACGTTGTATATTAGACTTTTTCAGTATTTTGTACTAGAATCTTGAATTGTTAGTTGTTACATGCAATATAATTAAACCAAACAAATATTAAGGGGGTTCATGTTGTACCTCAAGAAAGTGTGGAGCACGTGGAATAGTTTAGGCTCTATTTGAGTGGATGCTGCACTTTGAAAGGTGAAGGCAAAGATTCCTGGAATTTTGATATTCATCATGAGACCCTTTTGTCCACATTTCCATATTATAAAGAGGAATGGTTTTGGGTAAGTCCCCAATGGCACACTTTTCTGTTTTATTATACTATAATGTATATCTAACTATAATTATTAATCCTCTAAAAAAACTATAATTATTAATGTTGCTCTACAAGTAATTCATGATGACTATGACTAGGTGTCCACATAATGCATTAGCTCATGATATTGAAATCATCTTTTTCATATGAGAAAACCTCATATTGTTTTTTTGACAAAAAAACCTCATATTGTTGTTTACTAGTTGGCATTGGAATAATGTTTAGACTATTTCTTTTAGGATGTGGAGTAGGTTTAATTGCTACAACTTGGACCCAAGTGGCACAAAAATCGTCTTTTGTCATTTATGGTTAAAAAAGTTAAGAGGAAACTGGTTTAATGTTGTGGTTATGTGACGTATATAATTTCCTCTTTTTTTATTTCCACTCATGAAATATTTCTTTTATGTTGGTTCAAGAATATTAGCCAAAATCTATTCTTCATGCTTGCATTTTTGCTTAAGTTTAGGTGGGACTTTAATTTGGAAGCAATAATGAGCTAATTATTCAGGACCTACAACAGTTTTGGATGAACAAAGGTCTACAAACCAAGAAGGCATTGTTAGAGATCAATATTGGAGTAGTAAGGGCTTACAATTGCGAAGAGAACATTCAAACTACCCAATTCCATGTACAAATAACATGCATTTCTCATTGTTTATCTACATTGTATGAGCATATGCTTTTAATTTTATTAGAATAGCATGGCCACAATCATGATGTTGTCTCCTTTTTCTAAGGGTACCACTAGCACTTTGCAAAAGGTTATAATATATTCATTTTTTAATGGAGGTTATGTGCAAACAAAATTATGTTAACTCGGTTCCTAAAGAAAGAGGTTTTTATAATAATATAAAGTTCGACAACAAAGTAAGTAAAGTTTAATTAAACGTGATTCGTTATTGTATTATCTTATCTTAAAAGACTTAGTTTGTAATTATATGCATTTTAGTACTCTATTACCCCATATCAAAACTAATGCACTTTTTTGAGGAAGAAAATAATTTTACCATTTTCTAAAAGCATCACTTGGTATTCATTTCATTGAATTTACTATAGAAAAAATTTAGAGCGAAGAGCAATGTCCTTTTAAAGATAGAGAAACTATTTAAAGAACACTGAAATTTACATTTTACCACTCAAAGGCATCAACCAAAACCTTGCAACAATTTTTCTCTTTTCTTTTTCTTATCTTTTTTTGTTTGTTGTCGTTTAGTCAGATTATATGTGCATCAAAATATGGTCTAATGACTTGTGTCCTACAAAAGCATGATCGTGTATCACATGCTTGATGACTTGTTTTTCAACAAAGTCTTTTTTGTTGGCAACTTGGTTACCCATCAATAAAAGATAGGCAACACAACCCATCAATTAACAATACAACAAACATAAGAAAATATGAGTAAAAATCTTCTCTACTCGCTGAAAACAAATATTTTATCCGGTTACATTTATAAACAACTTTTGCTTTTTTAGGTTTATTAAACAATTGATGTATCTAAAATATATTATAGTTTAGATACATAACTTATTTAATGAATGTGAAAAAGTAAAAGTTGCTTAAAAATGTGACTAGAGAAAGTAGATAATATCATTTGGTGAAAAAAAAAATGTAATAGGTCATACTATTAAGTGGGTTTCACATATATTAATTTTAATTTCATGGTTTGATAAAGTGAATTCCAGTGAAAAAAAGCAATGGCTTCCTTGGACCATCTCCAATGGGAGGGTTTTAACATTTTAAGACTCAGTACCTATTAGGTACTTCCATTAGGAATAATCTTTTTTAGGGTCTTATAAGATCCGGGGTCTTACTTAAGACCCTCACTTTTAAGTGGTACTCTCACTCTTTTAATATTAAAAAATAGAAATGTAATGATATAAAATTATTGATAGTTAATTAATGAGTCTAATTTAATAAATTTTTGTGAGATACTGGGTTGAAAGGATTGAGTTCTTATAAATAAACAATGTGTTTTGTCAAAAATAAATAAATAATATGTACACGTGAGATCCATTTAAGTATCGAAAAGAAAAATAAATGTATGTGGATCCTCTAAAACATTTTTTTACGTCTAAATATTTCATGAGTTTGTTTATGATCTCTTGTCAAATACTCTAGTGTTCTTCTGATCAGTAAAAGGGCCATATTTCTCCGAGGCAGAGAAAACCATGAGAAAAAAATTGATGGGATCCTTGTTGGATTTCGTTGACCGCTGATGCTCAATGTCCCACCTCGCAAAAAGACGTAGTTATAATCGATAAAAATTACAAGGAGAAGTCCCCGTGAGCTTAGCTCAGTTGGTAGGGACATTGCATAATTTATACAGGGGCAGGGGTTCGAACCACAAGGAGAAAACAATGTACTAATCTTACGCTCCAGCCTCCCCACTCACATCACATGAATCAAAAGCAGTACATAATTTTTTATTTTTTTTTGAAAGAAAGTACGTAATTATTTATTAAAAAATAAGAAGATAATAATTAGATAAAATGTCTCTTTAGATGTGAGAGGTAACACTGATTTAACAAATATAAAATTAATTATTATATATTTAATTATTTTACATAGAAAACAAAATTAACTTTAGTAGCTTTCAACCACCACAAAGAGTATGACTTAACTTTATTTAACAGATCAAAAATAGAGCTTTCTTGATTCTTAAATAACCTACAACTGCGTTCGTTCCCCAAGACCCAAACACACAAAAGACAAATCAAATGTAAAAAAGAGTGCCACGATTTCAGACCACCTGTATAATTAATAAATTGCAAGAAGTGATATGAAATAACCTAAGAGTCCGCCCCTTCAAAACAATCCACGCCCGCACCAACGACCAAATAGCACCGTAAGTTGGGTACGACATAAACAAATGAGTAGTGTCCTCAACGTCACCACACACAGCCACACACAATCGTGCCTCTATGGAGATAATGCCACAAATTGCCAAATTTGATTTTGTAGGTAGTCTTTCACGAAGCAGTCTCCACGCAAAAATAGAGACTTTCAGAGGGACCTACATGCTGAAAAAGTCTCTATTTTTGCGTAGAGTCTTTCATAATGTTTCTTTGCAGGATACATCTACTGATTCCTGAGATGTCAGCATGTCATAAACACCACAAATGGAATAACCCCCACTCGGGTCCAAAAGTCATTGCCACGAATCAGTTGATTATGTTTTAAAGAAACATTTGTAGTAATTCCCTACACTCCTCTAATAACTCGTCCTCCCACGCCCACAAACGGCGACGCCACTTCCACACCTCCCCTCCATCCTCCCACCCCCAACAAGTTGTTGTTGGTAGTATCGTATACAATTGATTAGACTACGCGAACAAATAACGATCATGCTTATCGTCTTATTTTTTTTTATTTAATCTTCTATTACTAGTTGTTGTTCTAACAAATAATAAACTTAAAATTCAAGATGTAAATAAAATATGATTTTCTATCTTTGTGGGACGAGTTGTATTTATTGAAAAATATTTTTTTTACACAAAAGCAACATACGTATATTGTTTTTTTTCCTATCTTCTCAAGCGATTGTTTTATCTCCTTACAAACAATGTTCACACTCAGTAATAAACAAATATACGATATTGAGATAGTATGTGAGTTTATTGTTATATAGACAAAATGATAAACACTATTTAAAAAATACATAAATATATGCAACGTCGTATGCTTCATACTTAGATAAAGTTATCCACATCAGTATTTATTGACATTGTCGATTGAACTAATTTTACATACAATTAAAAAATTTATTTTAAAAAATTTAACTTTTGAGGTAGGGACCTTATAATTTTACCCATAATTTTAGTTTTGATTTGTAAACCTTGTGATTTTACCTATTGAGGTAAAGGAAAGAACATTTTTCCTAATCATGTGGTGCAAATAGAAAGCTCACGTGCACACCGTTGGATATTTTGTGTTAGAAACCAATCACAGCAACGTAACGAAAACTCTTACACGCTTGTGAGTGTTTCGTGACCGAGAGTATCTCTCACGCGCTTTCAATGGAGCGTAGGATATGAAGTAAGGGATTTGGTCCATAACCAAAAGAAGGTGCAAAGCGCATCCGTTCGTCACCGTTCCACTCCCTCAAATCCAATTCACTCCCTTTTCCCGGTGACGGTGCTTTCAATTCTTCATTTTCCCGTGAAATTCTCCTTTCTCAGGTAACTATTCGATTATTCACCTCATAATCGATTTCTTCATGTGATTCTGCTTCTGTTTCCCCTTTTTTTGATAATGATTCTTATCGATTTCATTCGTTATTTTGTGTTAATTTTTTTCTTTGCTATTTGATGTTTAATTCAATAAATAAATATGAGTATTTATATTTTGCATGTTGGTAGGTATATCATGTGAAGATTTGATCATGGAGTGTGAATTGCTTTTTCATGATTTTTTTCAATTTTTGAATGAATTATTAACTAAGGAAAAGTATTTGTATTTGACCTTTTTTTGTTTGTTTGTAAAATTTTGTTTTAATGAAAAAATGGGGGAAGTAAAAAAAAAATGATGTTTTTTGCTTCCTGGAGTATGAACTTGCATTTGATGCTTGTATACAAACCTTTTAAACTGTTTATTTTTTATTATTAATATTATTAGGAATTGTACTTGGTACCTACCCTGATAATATTATGAATTTCAGAAGGAACATTCTCACAACTGAGTTTCTTTCTCTTGATTAATTTTTGATGCTAAACTAAACAGTAATTTTTCTTTCACAAGTTTGTAGATTGATGACAACTTGTCTGGTTTGGGCATCAAGAACAAAATACGACCTTTGTAGTATTTTGCTGGTAATGTGAGAGATAATGTGAATCTCAGCTTTTATTAGTTGACTAGACAGCTGATACCTTTATCTTTTTCAAATAACGATTTAGGAAAGTAATGGAAGCTCGTCCTGCTTTCTCAATTGAAAGATCAAGTGGCAATCAACTGAATAACATAGGGATGTCTGGAGCACTTCCTTCATCGTTGTCTGTCCATCCAACACCCCTAGAGGAGACATTCCCCAGATTTTCTGATTCGCAGCCGACTTATGTGGAAAAAGATCTTAAGACAAAAACTTTTAATCATTCAAGTCATATAAGTTCCAGTGGAGCAGTTGGGCATATGTTTTCATCTTCCCCTGGATATTCAACCGATCTTCATCACTCATCCCTTTCACCTCATGAAAAACACTCTAGAAGTGCTCATTTTATTTCACAGTCATTGAGTAACATGGCTTCGGTGCCATTACCGTATTCTTCAAATAACGGACCGGTACCTTCTACAACATCAACACATTATTCCAATGGAAACAGTGCTTCATGGCATGCAGATCCCCTGCCTAGTTTTCTTGATTTCTCTGCAAATACCTCAATTGATAATAACCAAGTAGAGAGCGATGCCTGCAATATTATGGCCACCGAGGAATTTTCTAAGCGAAATGATTGGCAGGAGTGGGCTGACCAGCTAATCAGTGATGACGATACTTTGACTTCTAATTGGAATGATCTTCTTGCTGATAATATTCAAGATCTTGAGCCAAAGGTTAAGGTTTTCATTACTCAAATCAGTATTAGCTTGCAGAGTAAATGTATAGCAATTTATTTAAGAAACATGTTGGGAACTCATTTTGTTTCTTTAGGCGGTGGAATCCATTTCAAAGTCATCTTCACAATTTTCGGCAGGACACCAATCCCAAGGTCACCAACAACTTCCAGCTCTATCTGGAGAAAATCATGTTGGCGTTGCTCCATCTTCCTCAGCAAATTCTGCAACAGCCAAGCCACGAATGCGATGGACTCCTGAGCTTCACGAGGCATTTGTGGAGGCTGTCAATCAACTTGGTGGGAGTGAAAGTATGTCTATCTCTTTCTCACTCCAAAGTAAGGTCTTAATTCGTTAAACTTCTGCCTCAATTATTTTTTATGTGCTTCTTTCTACAGGAGCTACCCCTAAGGGTGTGCTGAAGCTCATGAAAGTTGAAGGATTAACTATATATCATGTTAAAAGCCACTTACAGGTATGTACCATTTTCTTTATCTTCCAAGGATTGTTTCCTTGAATGCTTATATTCAAATATGTTGCTTCAACGAAATGCAGAAATACAGGACAGCTAGATATAGACCAGAGTCATCTGAAGGTACATAAGATATGCATTGTATTATAATGCCTTTTGCACGGACAAATTTTTGCATATCAGTTAGGACTTAGGATGAGGAGACCATTGGCTATTAAATTTTTACCTGTAAAGTTTACTGTAGAATTGCCTTTATTAAGTAGATGGTTCTTGTCAGATTTTCTGTTAATTGGAAACTTACTTTGCTCCACATCGAGAAACTTGGAATTTATGTTAAGTATGCTTTTCGAACATAAGAACATATGTAAAAAAGAATTTGAATGGTGCAAGTGTGTGAAGTCTTAAATTGGTCTCTATGGCTCTTAGCCCTTTGTATACAATATTTTGGTTATCTGTTTTCTTAAGACATTTTTTCCTTTCTTTGTTCCTTCACTGTCCTCATGTAAGGGTAAACCATTTTAGAGAAAATAATTTCCATGGAATTTTAACTACATTCTGCGTAACTAGTTGTGAAATTGCTAAATATAAATCATCTCTTTATATGAAATCCGAAGAAAATCAAAGAGTTTTGGATTTTCAAATAATTAGTTAAGTATTAACTATAATTTCCTTTAGTCTAATCTTTTATTAGATTTGCATATTCGAGATATTATGATACCTAACAGTGAGCTCTATTATTGACTGGGTTTTGTGTATTTGATGTTTCTAAGTTGTGTGTCTTTATCATCTTCCTTGAAATATAGAGTAATGCTCCTTATTTATGTAATTACATGATTTACAATTTGTTGAATACTGTTGGCAGGAGCTGGAGAGAAGAAACTAAGCCCCATTGAAGATATTTCGTCTCTAGATTTGAAAACGTAAGTGAACTATCGACTTTTATTTGATGCTGATCTCTATTTTGTTATGTATTGTTGTATTTCTAGGAATATTGATACATCAATTTCTTAGACAACATTTTGGTTCTCTAATATGACTTCGCTAATACAAATATTCAAATTTTCAATATCTGTATTTGACTTCTTTAAAGGGGGAGATGCCTTTAATGTTGATTAGAAATAAGAGATTATGATAAAATATATGCATGTGCATTAAAAACGGTAAAGTTGTTAAAATCTAGACCATTTATTTTCCAATGAACGGTTATAATTTTGCAACAGTAGGTAACATATTTGGTTTTGTTGTTGTGGGTTAGATGAGTAAATTGCACCCCACTTTAGAGGAGCCATTTCCTAAATATTTTATATGCTGTTCCTGAGCTTTTACCACCATCTAATCTAATCAATCAATCTAAAGGTAAAAGAGAATGTAGCTTTTGAAACTGGACATGTGGACAGATGTTTTCCATTCATCATTGGCGTTGGTCATTTGTTTTGTTTGGAGGGAAAAAGTTGCATGTCCAATTATCCTAGAGATTGACACTAAGTCACTAACACACACAACACTGACATGTAAACTTGCATAGAAATTAGCGCTGTAAAGTTATCTCATCTGCTGGCATTATGAAAGATACTGATTCAGGTATCAAGACTTACCGAAAGAAAATAGAAAATCTTACCCACCATCTCCCAACTCTGAATCAGTGGGTATCCATGGTCAAGAACAAAAACGTCTTACAGTGGTATCTTTTCTAGGAATTCAAGAGCCTGAACTGTGCCATCCCATATCTAATAATCAACTAACTGCCTTCTCTTACATTCTATGTCTCTATTTATAAAGGGATGACTAGTAACTACTACAACTACTTTCTTGATCTTGACAAGCCTGCTCTAACTAAAAATGTCTAACTAATTCCTAGTTGGGGCCTGTTCCTAGTAATTATGCATATATCATCTGTTAATCTGATAAGGTAACAGATAAACAAAAAAATATGGGTGTTTTCAAGATTGGATATTACGAGTAAAATGCTAGAAAAGTAGGATTTTAAGATAATCCATCAATGAAGTCTACAGCAAGGTTCTCAGTTATATGGATCAGGAAGGTGCTTTTTTAGAGCAATGCATCAATGCAGATTAAATATTTTTTATGTCTCTATGTAAGCTTTTGGTCCCCAAGGCTTGGTTGTTGTGGTTGTTGTGTGTAAGCTTTTTGGTAATATTTCATACACAGACATGAATAGTGATTGGTATACTGACTTTACCATTGCATCATTGACAGTGGTATTGAGATCACGGAAGCTCTACGACTGCAGATGGAGGTCCAGAAACGGCTGCATGAACAGCTTGAGGTTTGAATTTATTCTTTTTGTGAATTTTCTTCTGATATGCTCATTTGATTGTGAAAAGATTAGAAATGTGACTTGAAGACTTGTAAGCAAGCTCTATTTTTGTTGCAATTGCCATGGCTTTTAGAAATTTATCATCTATAACTTAATGGATTAGTGTGAATAATCGTTTTTTTTTTTAATGGCAAATGTTAGTATGTTAATTGTTATGCTAGTTTTTTCCCCTCCTTGCCAGGACTTGAACCCTGGACCTCCGACTCCTTAATCCTTAACTCAAACCGGTTGAGCTACCCAACCCCCCAACTAGTGTGAATAAAATACTTTTAGGATTTACTAGGATTATCTACTTCAACTGGTGTTTCTGAGCTTAGTGAAGAAATTCAAAGAGAATGGAATGTAACTAGCCTGTAAAGGAAGTAGTTAATAATATTTGGTACTTCTGTTCATTTTTTAATAAAAAAACGTGTAGTCGTCTAAACGCAGTGTCTTAGTGGCAAGGTTATGCTCCCTGTCTCACATTAAGTGGTGTTTAAGGTGTTTTCAGAAGAATCTATAAAAGCAATAAATAAGTGGGATGGGTGTAACAACTTTACTAAATCATCGTTATTAACTATTGTCCTAAATGCATAGTGAAGTATAATGATTTGAAAGTGATGCACGTTGCATTCATTTGGGGGAATAACTAAAAAAATAAAAATAAAGTTTTATCGAAAAAATAAAATGTCACTTAATCTGGGAGCATCTTTACAGTTTAATATATGATAAGTTTAACATGCATTACAAAAATGAACATCTTTGCAGTCATTAGATTAGTGTCATGTATCATCGTAGATACTTGTGGTACCTCAGAGCAAAGGTAGCTGATGTTTTATTCTCTTTGTGTACTTATCAATTGAAATTCGCTAATCTCTCTTTGCTGTGGAGTATGAATTAAAAATGAGATACTAACCATAAAGATAACATTTTGTCAAAAAAAATAAAATCATAAAGATAACATGTTAATTTATAGGTGATGCCCATTTCTTGATTTGTAAAAGAGAATGATCTATCCTCTTCAAGACATTTTTTTTGCAAAATATCTAAGCCTTGAATATTTTATTTTTTCCCCTTCTGGAATCTGGACATTTTTGGATATACAGATAGGATTTGTTTGTTTCTTCTTGGGTCATGGAATTAACTTCCGTAATATTGTTTGATATGTAGCTTTATGCATATGGCATTTAGGGTTATGTTGCTTCTGTCACGTCATACATGAACTGTCCAAGGCATTTCACTTGTTCCTCTTATAGTTGTCATGCCTTTTCACATGATCTGATACAGCTCTCCCCCTTTTTGTGTTAGATTCAAAGAAATCTACAGTTGCGAATAGAAGAGCAAGGCAGGTACCTCCAGATGATGTTTGAGAAGCAATGCAAATCTGGTGTTGAACCATTTAAGGCATCATCGTCAGCCATTGAGAATCCATCTGGAGTGTCTTCTGACACCATGAAAGACTCTCCTACCAAAAATGAATTTGAAGCATCCAAAATGGACCATTGCAGGTCAGGACCTGATCAAGCTAATGGTAGTACCACGGTTGAGGAAAGCTCGCTGGAAGCGGTTGAGAAGCAGGATACCTCCAAATCCCAACAAGCTTCTGAGGATCTTGAGCAAAATGAAAATGAAGATAGCCCTCAAGCCCCTAAGCGTCCAAGGATAAATGAGTAAACCTTGCGATCTTTCTGAATCAGCATTGAACTGACAACTCAATACTGATTCATTTGAGATATAATTTTAGCAAGGAAGACTTGATGAATTCATGCCTAGAGCTCTATAACTTAACGGGTTCCTCATGTCCTGTTGTGTTCAATGCAGACTTGTATGCTTACCTTTCATTTAGTTTTAAGTTAAAGTTTTGACCATGACATTCTTCAACACCTTATCTTTTTTCCTGGTTAGGATGAGATTCTAGTGTACAGTGCAGATAATGGCTTCACCTTATCTTATTAGGACAATATCTTATCAACATCCTACGACCTAAATTTCAATGTGGTATGTACTAGATTTCTAATATGAACTGTCTGTTTTAACTGTATCAAAATAAAATAAAAAGGTACAATTCTAGTTTTTAAGTTGGTTTTTCTCACCAATTATGGCGTGGAGGACATACTTTGGGTTTTGAATTCACTGTCTGTTTGTTGGATTAGTCATATCTTCATATTATAACATGTAGGCTACATGACATGGTTATTCATTTTTTAAAATGAACAAGGACCAGGTGTAATAAAAAAAAGTCACCACTAGATTATTTGCTAAAAAAATCTAACCATTTAGCTGACTATGTAATGTCTCTCCACTTATTCATTTTAAAATGTAAAACTCTAGTCACTTGGTTATTTGATATAATTCCCTAAAAAAAAAAGGTTATTTGATATAATTCCCTAAAAAAAAAGGTTGTTTGATATAAAAACACCACTAGATTGTTTGATAAAAAAATCTAACCATTTAGCTGACTATGTAATATTATACCTGGTCCTTGTTACAAGATTTTTTTAATTTTTTTTTTAATATTTGTTGGTCCTATTTATAAGAAAATATTACAACTTTTAAGGTGTACTTACTTGTTTAAGAGACTTCTATAACACTTCTTTAATGATTGTCTTTAATAAACTGTTTTTCCAAATTCCAACTCTAATAAGCTATGAATCAACTTCCATTCATCGCTTTGAAGTTCATAATTTGAAATCCTGTTATCAAGAACTAAACTTTCATTCCAATTAGTAGCACCTTGTTTGGAAATTGAGAGGGAGTGAAGGGTCAATTTTTTTCTACAAAATTTGAGATAAGATTGACAGTTTGAAATAAAGCGTTTTTTCATGGTTTTGGAGAGGAGAAACGAAAGGAGGGTATTGGAAAGGAGAAACGAAAGGAAAGTGTTGGAAGCATAATTGTTGTTGCAGAGACAAAGAGAGAATAGAAAGTGAAAAGTGGGAGAAGCTTGTAGAAGAATCATTCATGGCTAGAGAAGAGAACAAACAAAGGATCACAATGCATATGATTAATCTAAGATTTGTTGAGCCAAAGGTTAAGAAGTTGGAGGTCCTGCGTTTAAATTTTGACAGAGAAAATATAATAATAATCAACATACTTTAAAAAAAAAGATTAATCTTAAAACAACATGAATGAATTGCCACTTGAACATATTTTAGTTGAAATTTGACGGTGGGACTAGTAAATCAGAAAGGGTAAATGTGTAAGACCAAAATGGCAAAATTAAAATTACAAGATTCAAAATCGATCAAATGAAAAACTTGAGAAGCTAATATTGCATTTAAGCCTAAGAAACCCTACCAAACTTAATAGTACATACTCAACACTCAATATTTCTTCTCCCTCCCATTCACTATGGTAAAACTAACGGCTTGAGATGATTATCTGACTTGTTTTTTTGGCAAGTAATCTGATATAGAAGGATATAAACATAGATGGGAAAAAACCATTACTAATAAGTGCAGCAAAGCATAGACACAAACACATTTTGATAATATTGTCAAATGTCAAGCATTTAATAACCAGCCACCATTAGAAGTATCTCACACTTGAATTCTTTTTCCAAAGTAATAAAAGATGTATTTGATTGAAAATTTACACCAGTACTGGTGGTACATCTTATCTTAATATTATAAAAGAAGAACAGTGCTGCAAGCAAATTCTTCAAAAACCCTAAGCAAGCTCTTCCCAATTTAACCAGCAATTCTTATGGAGGGAAAACCCTAGGGTTTAAATTGAAAAAATGACTTTGTTGCCCTTCGGATCATGTGCTATGGCCTTGAGAGTCAGGTTGCTTCTTGCCTGAAGGAAATCTGCATGGATAATTGTGCACACGTTTCCTATGGTTGGGTAATGATGGTTGCTGCAAGTAACCATCCACTTGGCCCAATGTTTGCTATGTAACTTAGAAATGAACACATGAGATTTTCTCCACTAAGTAATGAAGTAAAGGTAGTTTGTCTTTCTATTTAAGTGAGGATTATGTCTTTGTAAACCACAAGACAACAACCACATTTCGTTTTTTCTACCAGAGCCAAGAATGGAACACTTTGGGAACTTTACTATGTATGTCAAGGACCGTGAAGCTGCTGGTGCGATATGTTTGATGAAAGGTATGAATGAATAGCTTATTGATTCTGCATGTGTAATATTTTCTGTATCACATGAAATTGTTTTTGCCATTGATCATTCAAATATGACTGAGAACCTCTTTCTGCAACTGTGTTATGTTTTTGTTCAAGTTTTTATTTGTGTATTTTTTATCTCATGAAAGGTGTGAATCCAAACTCACAAAACATTTTTCTGCAACTTTGGTGTTTAGGTTTTTGTTTAAAATCTTATATATGTACCTTTTATATCATGAAATCTGTGAATCCAAAATCAGAAACACCAAGTGGTTTGTGTTAATGTGTTTATTCTTTTTAGATCACTTTAGTTTGTTTCTGACATTGAGTATTCAATCATGTGCTCAACAACTTCTATTTGTTTAAGACATTAACATATGGACATTATGGATTCACAGATTTAATGAACATGCCTGTATCACATTTAATGAACATGCATGTTTAAAATCATATATATGTAGTTTTTATCTCATGAAATTTATGAATCCAAAATGAGAAACATGAGGTGTTATATGGTTGTGTTCCTTCTATTGTGGCCGTTAGTTTTTATTCTTATTTGTGCATCTTTCCTCTCATGTCAACAGTTCAAGGCAATGTTGGTGGGGAGATTGACAGAGGCGTTAGGAAGGATTTGGTTAACCTTCGAACCTTTCACATGGAGTACGACATATGTTTTGTAAGTTTTCATACTTGCTATTAATCTGTTTTTACTTTAAGCTTGTGATATGTGCTACTAGTTGTTATATGAATCGTGTTTGTCTTTTTGAAATGAGAATTTTATTTTAGTCAATGAATATCACTATTAAGCAAAAAATTTGTTAACATTTCCCTTCTTTTTATGATGTGTTTGGTTGACATCATGTTTGGTTTGAAAAGAATATATGCATTAAGAATAATGATCACTTTGATGTAGGATATTGTATGATAAAGCATTACTAACAGCCCATCTTTGATGTAGATTAATGATCACTTGGTCCTGCTACTTACTTTGTCACTGATACCAATCAAAATTCGAAGGATAAAAAATAACAACTCTCACAATACATCAACTATTACAAATGAAACTCAAGAGTCTCTAACAAAAATATTTAACGAAGTTATCTAAATTAGAATGATAGGGATGAGGATAAAATGTTTCTCACAAATTACTCAAAGGATTTCTGATGCAGTGAATGATTTCGAAATAGCCAATTATTTGCTATGCGGATGCCTATATATGATATGCAAATGCACATAAAGCTCACGGAAAATCTTTACAATAAACATAAAAACTAATTGATCCACCAATGAATGAATTGAATTGCCCAATATTTTGATTTTCACTTAATCGATTCAAATGACCAAAAAAGTTTTAAAATCATTAGTGCAAGATGTCATGCTGTAAGGTATCTAAATGATCATGCATGGTATTGCTTTTAAACATCTTCTAGAAGTAATGATTTTGGATGAAGATGGCAATCCATGCACCTCAACTCTCAATGTTGTCTATCCGGAGGTGTTTGCTAATTTGTAGAAATTAGTTTATCAGGTATGAATATGTCTATATTTAAGTTTAATTGTCAATTTAAATTATCGCATTTATATTGATAACATGCATAAACCTTTGTTTATTTTTGTAGATTATTTTGGAGCTAAATAGAGATGATGTATCTGTCTGTAACAAGGATACAGTTTTTTGGATTGATTACTCTTCAAAGTAGCGACAACTATTTTGGGTTACTTATAACATAAGTACGCTTCATTGTTATTTTTTAAGGATATGTAATTGCTTTTAACTAATGTGTCACAATTTGTTAAATGATGTCGTCTTTAATCTTATGATGACAACATAACACGTGTTGTCTAACCACTGCCTTAGAAATTGTTATTTTGGTGGTATGTTGTGAAAAATTAGTTGTTAATGCCACAAAAAAATATTGTTAGCCCGTGCGTTGCACGAGTGGAAATACTAGTGATCTAAAATGCATCAAAACTTTGTAATTTTTTTTTTGAACAGGCTAAAATGAATCTTATATTAAACGACAAACGATATATTATATGATGCTAGATGGGACAATCTAAGATCTCCTACACTAGGACGATGCGGATTGGCATCAATATTTTAGTTGATAGTTGTATTTGTTGCTATGAGTTGAACTTTGATATTTGCATTTGTTGTCTTCATCCAAACCTCTATGAGTGCATTGCTTCATGGTCACGGGAAAACTTAAATAGATCTCACCAAATTATATAAGTCTCACACATATAGTGAGAACCATTTTAATTAAGTCATTCCAATCTTATCTCATATATAAAATGATCATTAACATCTAAAAACAAATCTATAACATTGTTTACATCTATTGTTTAAGGTGAAACATATATGAAGATGAGACATATGTATTCGTTTTATAAATTGAGAATGAATCTAGCTTCTCATATTTTGTGACTAAATATTAGGATAAATATGTTTTCTTTTCTACAACCATTAGTTGGATTTATTTTATATCTCCCATATTTTTATTGAAAGAATCAATCATCTTTTAATATTTATTATTGACAAATATACATCTAATATTTTTCCTTAAATATAATATCAAGTTAGAGAAAGAGAGGGGATGAGAGAGAGAGAGGGGGGAGGGGGAATATAAACAGCATAAAAGGAAGAAAATAATGGAGAGGATATGCTCACCATTTATCGACCCCATTTTTTGTAGTCCACTCACCGGCTATAGAAGGAATAAATATCATCCTAAATGAATAGTTAAATGAAGTGAGTACCATTTATTACTCTCCTTTAAGAAAAGGATGTTAAAAATTACTATAAAGTGAAGAGTAAAATTGAAAGAAAAATTTTTACGATTAAAATTTTCTTCCTTTTGATATAAAAAATAAAATTTATGAAATGTATTAGATCTATGTCAATTAATTAAAATGGTTGATTTGTGCTATAAAATTTCATTTTCAACATTGTTTTAAGTATTAAAATAAAAAAATTGTGAAGATGATTTATTATTTTATAAATTTCTGACATTAAAATTAAAATAAAAAATGTTTGTAATGTATTAGATCTAATTCAAATAATTAAGCTTATGTGTAATGGAAAGATGAATTTTGTTCCCTTATAAAAAAAGAAAGGGCCAAATTTTTTATCGTTCCGTCACGCACTTCTTATTTATAGAGAATCTGATTCTTAATTGTTTAGATAGGGTCGATGTGGGACTCATTTCTATGGTTTATCTGAAACTGAAAGCATAAACCAAAGGCTATTGCCATCTTTGATATTTACAACTTCTTCTCTAATCTTACTGAACTTGTAGCCATTTACCTCTTGCTCCAACCAAGGATTTTAACTATTGCACTTTTCAATTGTGTTCAGCTATGTTATGTTATATAATTCAATATTAAAAAGCTAAAATCACTGATTATATAAATAGCTTTGTACATGGTAACATTAAAAAGAAGATTAAGGGTACATGGACGAGGTGATATTTAATATTTTCATTCCATGTACTACATATTGCTAAGGTGTACTCTCTGACACTTGGTACAAAAAAAACCAATTTATAGCATACAATTTGGTTTTCTCAAATATCAAATGAGAAGCTACTGAATGTGAATTGCAAGTATCTCATGGCAACCTTTTTGTGTGTGTGGTCATTCATCTAAATGACTACTACAAATGGAACTTGTTGAAATTGAACTTGTAGTTTAGTTTGAATCATTTTTTACTTTTTGGATGAACATGAGCACTTCTTGGTATGCAACTATGCATTATTTAACCTAATGTAATGTTATGTGTTGGCAATTGCTTTGAGCTTTTAGCTTAGACATGTTCCATTTAAGAATTTATGGTAACTCATTTTCCCATTCTTAGTTTATTCTGCACAAATTGTTGAACTAGCAAAACCATTGTAAAAATATGCAATTGCTATACTGTCTTTTCTTTACTCAAGAGTTGTGGCCAACCATTATTGGCAAGGAATTTTTCTAATCGATTAGCTACATCTTGAGTCAGATGATGATCAGATTAAAAATGAATTGTAGATATCATTTGAAAACTAGTATTTTTTTTTTTAATACTCGGTGATTGAAGTTGAAAGTAACACCTATATCTTAACATTTCATTGGAGTGATCTAAATTTTGAATCAACAAGAAATTAAACCATAGATAGCTAAATGGTGATTAAGTGAGTATGGTAACATTGAATGTATATGTTTGAATTTCATTGATATTATACGGCCATTTTGGTATATCATGTATACAAATGAAAAACTATATACTTTACTAAATATTTATATACTCTCAAAAAAAATATTAACTTAAAACGTTTTACGTAATTCATTAAATTTATACCAGTCTATCTTCATAACACCACACCCTCTATTAGTTTAAAATAAAATATAGTTTATGGTATCTAAAAGGGTCGATTTGTTATTTAAAAGAAAAACGGATTGATAATGATTTGTATCACTCATTGCTGAGCAAAACGCCATTGCAAATATTCAAAGTGCCACTACACTTGGCATGTGTTTGGTTATGCGATGACTAAAATTGATTTTTATTGAATCGATTTTGTAAAATTGATTTTAGGTAAAAGTGATGAAATTATTTTTTTGAAATGACAAAATTTTATTGATAGCATCACCCATCAAAATTCAAAGGATACAAAATTTCAACTCTCACAATACAGCAACTATTACAAATGAAGCTCTAGAGTCTCAAACAAAAATATTTAACTAGTTAGATCAATTAGAAGGATAGGGATGAAGATAAAATGTTTCTCATGGATTGCTCAAAGGATTTCTGATGTAGTGAATGATTTGGAAATAGTCAATTATTTGCTTTATGATATGCAAAATACACACAAAGCTCAGCGATAACCTGCACAATAAACTTTTTTTTAAGCAAACTAAAGAAGGTCTTCTTGCATAAGGTGTATCATAAGAGACTTAAGGAAAGTTACAAAGTTACATTACAAACTCAAAAAAGGACTATAAGAAACAAAGAAAGGAACACGCTATGTACAATGGACAAACAACGACGGAAACTTAATTTTTTTCAGATGACATTTGCAATTATTCCTCTTTTTTGTTGAAATATATACCCATTTCTTTCTTTCCAAATTACCAACGCAATGGAAAGCTAAATAATATTCGTTGCCAATTGAACGTGCTTCGCAAAAACCGCCTAGACCACCAAAATGCACAAGATGGTTCATAAGTGTATCTTGAGAACAAGGGCAAAATAAAGTGATCACGTATTCATTCATGCCACACGCATTTGAATACTTAAGATGTTTTGTTTTAGAATTTTTTACCTTTCGATATTAAAATTAACAATTGTATTTAGATCTATTCATTTTTTACCTTAAGTTGTGAGGTAAATTTAAATTTTATCTCTAACTTCCTACTATCCTAACTATTTGAATAGATCTTGAATCACGACTAATTTACAGGCATAACCAAGTTCGATTGTATGGTTTTGTTGTCACACTTTTTATTTATAGAGAATCTGCCTCTCAACTTTTTAGACCGTGTCGATGTGGGATTCATTTTTATGGCTTGTTTGAAAGCATAAACCAAAGGCTATTGCCAATAATACTCAATGTGCTTCCATTAATAATGATTTCCTTCTTTATCTCTTTGCTCATTCTTCTTCTGCTTTGTTGCCTATACAACTACATTCTTCTATTCCATCATTGATATTTACAACTTCTTCTCTAATCCTCCTAAACTGTAGCCATTTACATCTTGCTCCAACTCGGGATTTTAACTGCTACGAATTCCACTTATCCCTCTGTTTTGCATTGTTTTGTATATACTAATTAATTTCTTTCAATCGATTCACATTTTGAAATTAGAATTAGAACATGGAAAAGTTGTTTAGGTTCCAAATATTGAACAACAAATATTGAGTCCTATGCGTTTATTCTTATGCCTAAATCAATTAGTTGATAGTACGAGAATATGGCATAGGTATGGGTATATGATACGAGAATACGGCAATTAAAAAAACTTAAGAAGACTATATGTCGATAAAAACACGAGTTATGTTACATAATACAACATAAAATAGCTAAAATCAGTAGCTATATAGTAGACAACACTTCAGGTTTTGTAGGTATTGAGCAGATCAACATTTTTCAGTTATCCAAATGGTAGCAAATCAAAGAAGTCATTCCAACAGAAAGTGCATTAGAAGGGACTTAAAGAATGTTACAAAGTTAGGTTTTAAAGTCAACAAAGGCCTATAAAAAACAAAGAAAAGAACATGCTATGTAATTTATTGTGAAAGTGACTCAAAATTGAAGAAATTGAAGTTTGTTGAAGCTGTCAAAATTAGAGCCCGATTTGGAGAAATCGGAGTACGATTTTTGGACCAGATTTGACATTTTCAACTCGTAAAAAATCGGAGCACGATCTGGCAAAATCGGAACACGATTTCGCGCAAAGTCGAAAAAATAAAACGTATTTTTGGGTCTGATTTTGTTCCAATTTAGGAGGGATTCTTTTACTATAAATATAGACATTGTATCACTGTAAACCTTGAGATAGAGAGGGCTGAAACAAGAGTTTAGAAAGGCAACAACAAAACTAGGGTTTGTATAGAGTTTGTCTCTTGGCAACAAACACTAGGGTTTGAGGGTTGATTCACCTTGGGAAACGCTATTAGGATTGAGTCTCTTGGTTACGGGAAGAGATTGGGACTTTGGGTAGAATTAGGTGGGAGACTTATTCTTGTAACTCATTGATATCTCTTTTGTAAAGTTACTCATCATTATAGTGGAACGGAGGACTGCTCTCTCCCCAAGACTAGGTCAATTTGGACCGAACTGAGTCAACAAATTCTTTTGTGTTCTCTCTTCTTCTCTCTCGTTGTTTTCTACTTTTGTTTGTGATTATAATTGTTACCCACTTGTTTTGGTTGCTTAATTATTCCTTACTCCACACATCAAGTTGTTATTGATGTGATTTTTCATCGAATTCACAACAGTAATGACAAACAAACAACGATGAGGATTAGGCCTTCAATAGTGGTAATCAAAATTGAATGTAAGATACATTGATTTCAACCACCAAAACGACTGAAGCTTAATTTTTACGTAACATTTGCAAATGTTCTTCTATTTGTTGAAATATGTGCCCATTTCTTTCTTTTCAAATTACCAACGCAATAGAAAGTCAAATATTATTCGTTGCCAATCAAATTTACTTCGAAAAACCGCCTAGACCACCAAAATACATGAGTCTAACCAATTTAAAACTGATTGAAACAAAGGACCAAAAATAAGTGATCCATATCTTCATTAAAAAATACAAAATTTTACTAAAAAAAGAGACCAAAAGTAGTGATTGAAGATTTTATAGTGACTAAAAGTTGAAGAAATTTTTTAGAGAGACTAAAATGAAAATTTGGTATATTTACAGAGATCAAAAATATATTTAACCCTTAAAATTAAAATTTATGAAATGTATTAAATCTACTTCAAATACTTATGATCGAAGCCAGTTATTCCCAACAAAACGGAGGAAGATAAATATTCAACGTTACTACCTAACTGAATAGATCACAAATTATGACCAGTCAACAAAGGACTATAAAAGACAAAGAAAGGAACAAGATATGCAACAAACAACAAACAATGAAGAGGATTAGGCCTTCAATATTGGTAATCGAAATCCAATATAACATATCTCCATTTCAACCACTAAAACGACACTAAAGTTTAATTTTTTTCACATAATTTTGCAATTGTTCCTCCTTGATGAAGTATACACCCATTTCTTTCTTTTCAAATCACCTAAAAAGCCAAATAATATTCATTGTCAATTAAACATCGAACATGCTTCGAAAAACCACCTAGACCACATCAATGCAAAAGATAGGACGAGATAACACCCTCCATGTTTGAATACTCAAGATGTTTTTTTTTTTTAAATTTTCTAACTGTCGATATTAAAATTAAACTTTATAAAATATATTAGATCTATTTCATATATTTAAGACCGAAGAAAAAGTGAATAAATTTTATTCCGTAAAAAAAAGAGATAAATTTTATCACTTTTTCCTCAAACTTAAGTAACTAAATATATAAACAACTCCAATGATTCGGTTTCCTGTCGCACACTTTATATTTATAGAGAGCATGCCTTTCAATTGTTTAGACCGTGTCGATGCGGGACTTATTTCTATGGCGTGTTTGAAAGCTTACACTAAAGGCTATGGCAAATAATACTCAATGTGCTTCATTAATAATGATTTCTTTCTTTATCTCTTTATTTACTCTTCTTTGCAAATACATTCTCCATCTTTGAATTTACAACTTCTTCTCTATATCCTCCATAACTTCCATTCTAAATTGTAGCCATTTGCCTCTTGCGCCAACCAGTGATTTTATAACTGCTACGAATTCCACTTTTTGAGGTTACTAGTTAATACTAGTTAATTTTTTTCAATCGATTCACATTTTGAAATTAGAATTAGAACATGAAAAAGTTGTTTAGGTTACAAATATTGAACAATAAATATTGAGTCGTATGTGTTTATTCTTATACCTAAGTCGATTAGTTGATAGCACGAGAATACGGCATAGGTATGGGTATGGTACGAGAGAATACGACAATTTGCAAAAATTAAGGAAGACTATACCTCAATAAAAACAGGAGTTATGTTACATAATACAACAAGAAATAGCTAAAATCAGTAATTATGTAGTAGATCTTCAGGCTTTGTAGGTATGGAGCAGATCAACTTTTTTTTCAGTCATCCAAATGGTAGCATTGAAAACAAGACTCAAGGTAATTGCACTAAGGTTTTCTTTTTAACATTTAATAGAAAAAACAATTTATACCATATAATTTGGGTTTCTTAGATACCATTTTATGTGTGTACTGTGTTTCTAATCCTGAAGAATGATACAAATGAGAAGTTACTAAATGTGAATTGCAAGTATCTCATGGAAACCTTAAGGTCTATAGACTATAGTTCAAATATCTTCTTCTTCTTCTTTTTTGTGTGTGTGATCATTTTTCTAAAATTACTACTACAAATGAAAGTTGTAGAAATTGAACATAAAGAATAGTTTGAGTCATTTTCTACCTTTTTGGATGAACATGAGCACTTCTTGGTATGCAACTATGCATTGTTTATCAACAAGAAATTAAACCATAGATAGCTAAACGGTGATTAAGTGAGTATGGTAACATTGAATTATATATATGACTTTCATAGAAAATAAACGGCCATTTTGGTATATCAATGAAAAACTATATACTTTTCCCCAAACTATACATTACTCATCTACCCACACAAATGTGTAAGTCAGAATCTAGTATACAATAGATTTGAGTCTTTATTCTTTAAATTCTCAATCCTCATGGTAACACATCGATCATATTAAGATCCTACACCGAGTCCTTGATGAATCTATTTATGAAAGAGAAGCCTGTGAAGCAGCAGATAATTCTTGTGCAACAGAACGCATCATGGGTCTAGACTCAGGTGCAGCACGCGTGCATGCTAAAGCTACTGTCATTGTGAACACTATTGTTTCACATAATTTCCCCGTTGGAGGTGGAAGTCGTTGGTCCAGAAAATCCTTAACAACCACTTCCATTGATGCTAAAGACTTGATTGAATTTAGGGTGCCCAAGAATTCTCCAGGGTGCTTTCCCATCATTATCTCTAACACCACCACTCCAAAACTATACACATCACACTTTTCAGTCACCCTCATAGTTTGTGCTAGCTCTGCAAAATCCAAAATTAAAACTTTGTAGACTTAATACTTAAGTACAATTTTTTTTTCTAAAAAAATAGTCAAGTACAAATGCTAGTTCAACACAAAATATGTTTTATATTGTATGAAATATATATCAGAATTTAACGCCTCTAAATTAAGTGACAACTAAAAAAGAATTATTATATATATCTATGGAGTATGAAAGTGCTGATAATCTCAATCATTAAATGCAGTGTGTACCTGGAGCCATGTAGCCATAAGATCCAGCAACTGAGGTCCAAGTCGAATTATTAGAGCTTAACAGCTTTGCAGTGCCAAAATCTGCAAGATGAGGTACATAATCTGAATCAAGTAGTATGTTATTCAATGTTATATCTCTGTGCACAATTGGTGGAGAGCAATCACTATGCAGGTAAGCAATTGCATGAGCTATTCCTTGCACAATTTCCACCCTTGTATTCCAACTTAGCTCCAATTTTCCTTCTCCACCATACAAAACTTTTCCCAAGCTTCCCTTCTCTACATGTTCATAAACCAGGAACATTTGTTTCCTACGAGAACAGAAACCATAGAGCTTAATTATATTTCGGTGCCTCACTTCTGTTAGCGTTCTTATCTCATTCATGAAGCTCATGCGGTTCACTTCTTGAATGTCATCAGAGTATGATATATTGAGTCTTTTGACAGCAACTACCTGACCTGTTAGTAGTTCTGCTCTATAAACACTTCCAAATCCTCCTTTTCCAATGCAGTACTTTTCATTGAAATCATTGGTTGCTTTAACAAGATCAGAAAATGTGAATTTTCCTTCTCTTCCCCATACCATGCAAAAAGTACTCTGATCATTATCTTCAATGCTTTTGGATTCTTCACCGTGTTTTTTGGCTTGCCTTTGAAATAATAAGATTCCAGCACAAATCATCCCTATAAATAGTCCTCCACCAACTGATATAGTAACACCAAGAAGTACCTTTTTGTTGTCCCCTCCAGAACCTTCTTGAGACGATATTGTGGCACATCTTAATCCTTTTACATCACCACACAAACCTGAGTTCCCAACAAAAGCTTCAGCGGTTTCTGTCTGGAAAACACCACCTGTTGGTATCAAACCTGTCAAGTGGTTGTAAGAAAAATCCACAGATTGAAGGCTGATCATACTTGAAAAGGATTGTGAGATTGTTCCAGATAGATTGTTGTGTGAGACATTAAAAATCTCCAATGATGCTAACTTTTGAAGGTTTTGAGGAATTTCTCCTGAAAGATTGTTGTTGCTTAGGTCTAACAAGTATTGGAGGGAGAATAGATTGCCAAGTTCATATGGTATCACACCAGATAGATTGTTATGACTTAAGTTCAGGCTTAGTAACCGATTACAATTACCGAGCTCTTTAGGAATGCTTCCACTGAAGTTATTATCTGATAAATCAACAATATTAAGTTGAGCTAATGTTCCAATACTTTTTGGGATTTCTCCTGATAAATGGTTCCTGCTCAAGTTCAACATGAAGAGCAGACTGAGATTTTCAATTTCAGGTGGGATATTTCCGGTGAATTCGTTGGTGTGCAAGCTAAGAAACTGTAATTTACTCAGCTCACTTAGCTCAGATGGTATTTTTCCAGAAAGTTTGTTTCCACTCATTTCCATTGCAGTTAAGTTGATACATTTACCCCACAATGGAGAGAGATGGCCAACAAGATGATTTCGACTTAGCGAGATGAAATTAAGATTTGGATGAATCCCAAATGATTCTGTGATGTTTCCACTGAACTTGTTATCATCAAGCCTAACTCTTGTTAAGGATGAACAATTTCTCAAGGAGTTTGGCAATGGCCCGGAAAAGCTGTTGTTATTTACTGCCAAAACAACTAGATTGTGGCCACTGCATAATTCAGAAGGAAGTTCTCCTGAGAAACTATTGTTTGAAAAGAAGACATGAGTCAAAAAAGGACTATTCTTTCCAAAATCTTTGGAAATGCTTCCTGAGAAGTTATTGGTGAACACAGAAAAAGAAGTTAAGGCAGTTAGATGAGCAATTGTGTCTGGCAATTCTCCATCTAAGTTATTATTGTCGACATCAAAAATTTGCAGTGAAGTTAAGTTTCCAATATCCATTGGAATGTTTCCAGAGAGGTTGTTGAAGAAAAGATTTATGACTGTTATATTTTTGAGATTCCATATGGTTGATGGAATTGGACCAGAGAAATGGTTTCCTGAAAGGTCTAACCCTGTCATCACCTTCAAGTTTCCTATCTCATCAGGGATTGGACCAGAGAGCATATTATTGTACAAAAGTAAGATTATAATTTTCTTCAATAAGCCAATTTGTGGAGGTACCTTTCCGGTTAAACTATTGTTTTGGAGTTGCAAGGAAGTTAACTCAGTCCAATTAGCGATCAATGAAGCTGAAATTTGACCAGAAAAAGAATTATCTGATAATCCTAGTTCTGATAGTTTAGTCAAATTTGCTAATGACAAAGGCAAAGAACCTGTCAGGTTATTTACTGCTAAACTCAGGAAAGTTAGATTTGTACATAGGCCAAGCTCAGAAGGGACTTTAGAGTTCAAAATATTATTACTAAGATCAAGATGCACTAGCTCCCTCAGTTTACCTATGGAAGAAGGAATTTCTCCATGGGCTGAAATGTTGTTCAGTTCAAGAATTTGAAGTCTAGATATTAATCCTATCTCTGTTGGAATAGGGCTATTAAACATGTTATTACTGATACGAAGATCTTTGAGATTTGAGAGCATGGAGATGTTAGATGATATTGTTCCTTCTAATCCACAATTGGTGAGGTTGAGATATTCAAGCTTTCTCATATTACCATATATGGATTCTGGTATTGTACCATTCCAAGTGTTTTGAGAGAGGTCAAGATATGTTAAGTTCTTGCACTCAAGTATGAAACTCGGAATCTCACCGGTGAATTCATTTTCTTCCAAACCAAGGTAATTTAAGGAAGGCATGTTTGAATATTGAGACCAATCAAGGGAAGATACAAAAAAGTTTGATCCAAGTTCAAGGTAACTTACCTTTGGGAGATTAGTAAGCTGATAGGGAATGGTACCATTGAGATTATTGTTGTAAAAACTAACATATTGAAGTTCCCTTAGCTGGCCTAGCTCATATGGTAGCGCGTCTTCAAATAAATTGTTTCGAAAGTCTAAGAAATTGAGCTTGGAGAGTTTGCCAATTGATGATGGTATTGATCCTCCAAAACTATTGCCATTGAGGTTGAGAACGGTTAGGTTCGGGAGAGATGCAAAATCTAAGTCAGTGAGTGTTCCACTGAGGTTGGCACCAGATAGGTTTAACCTTGAAACAGTTGTATTGGTGTTGTCACAAACAACAGCATCCCAATTGCAAAGGTTGATAATGTTACTGAGTGACCATGAGTTGATAGGTGAAGAAAGATGAGGGGATAGACTATTTTTCCATTTGACAAGAACTTCTGCTTCTGTTTTTAGTGATGCTGTGATTTTCAATGGAAGCAAAGATATAAGTAGTATATAATAAACAAGAGCAATAGCTTTTTGAAGATGTGCCATGTCTCTGAGTATATGGCATTTATGTTAATGTTTTAATCTCTATATAAAGGAAGGGAAAAAAAACTATTCCTATTTTAAGGTTTTGGAGTTGTCAAACATATGCTGACATTAGAATCCAACTAGTCTAGGAATTAGTTAAAATAAAGCTTCTGTCATTAAGGCACAAATGTCAAAATGAGGGAAGCAAAGTTATATGGTGCGGTCCACATATATTCATACGGGTGATTATGATTGTTTTTCTTACATTGTAAAAAAATAAATAAGCAAGTTGGATGATAGTCTTACATGAAGTTCATTTGGTTGGTTGAAATTATCATATCAGTGTATTATCTTCATTGGCACAATATGATTTTTGTTTTACTAGACTTATTAATTATTATGTTTCAATCTACTCCTACTCCATAAACCAGACTTTACATGTTTCATTCTATTCTTTTATCAATTAATGATAGTGTTTGCTGCACTTTCAATGAAACTTCTGAATATTGACCGAGTGTATATCATTTCCCCCAATTTCTCAATTTTTGAATAAATATTTGGTTGTGGTCCAAGTCTATGCCATGGTCACTTTATATTCATATCATCCTTTGACTTTTATTGGTTGAATAAATAGCTATATTCATTAAGTTTATATGAATAAATGTTCACCTTCCCTAAAAAAAAAAAAAAAAAAGGAATAAATGTTCAATTAACCCATATAAAAAATAAAATGCATTAAAAAATAAAATGCTTTGGGGTGAGAGAGGCTCGAACTCTCGACCTCAGGATTACTCAGAAGCTATGAGACCTACGCGCTAGCCAACTGCGCCACCACCCCATTGATGCTAAATCTCTTTGTAAAGAGTATTTAATATATAGTTACTGCTCCAGAAATTAACGAGTTTCAAATTAAACATAATTCTTTTTGATGTACTGTTTTAGATTGATTGATTTGACAAAATCTAATATTGCATAAAATTATACAACAGTATTCTAAAAAAAAATAATGAACGATTGATAGGAAAATTGACAAATTAATACATGCATCATATGCACAAACGTAACTATTTCAAAATAAATTTCTAATATCTTATGGCTTGGCTTTGCATAATATGATTTTACTTTACGAGAGTTAGCTTCACACAATATTTGAAGTTATATACCTTTAGCAGCAATAAATTAAAGGCTTAATTGCAGTTTTAACATTCTAACTTTTATAAAATTACGATTTTGGCTTTTTAAAAAAAACTACAAAACGGTCTCCTAAGTTTTGCATCTGCGGCAGTTTTGGCCCTCCAAGGCAAATTTTTTTTTTTAAAATAACACGTGGCACTTCACTTAGGGTGCCACGTCAGCGTAGACCGAGTCAAAATTGACATTGGGGGCCAAAACTGCCACATATGCAAAGCTTAGGGAGCCGTTTTGTAGTTTTTTTTCTTAAGGGACCAAAATCGCAACTTTATAAAAGTTAGAGGGTTAAAACTGTAATTAAGCCTAAATTAAATATGCTCTCTAAATCTAATGAAACGACATGCGCAAAATGCCCAAATGAAAGAGTTAAAATATGGTATTAAAGAAAGAGTATAAAAGACTGCTAAGGTTCACCAAATAAAAAATAAAATTAAAAAAAGCTGCTTAAAAGGTTGAACTAACGATGAATTGATTTAAGTGGTAAGAGACTTGAGCCTCTTAAACATGTGGTCAAGAATTTAATTTTTGACACACGCGTATGAAAAAAATTGGTTGAGAGGGAAGAACCCACTTTATATTGTGTGCTCCATATGTTCTTCGACAAAGATTAGTCATTGCTAAGCGGTGAAAAAAACTTTGTGTCAATATAATGGCAATACAAAATAAAAGACTATAAAAGAGCTGCTAAGAAGGTTGAATTTTAACGAAATGTGTGCAAGACTCTCACGCTGTTTGTGATAAACTATAGTTCAAATTTCAACAAGAAAATATACCTATATTTAATATTCAACATGTCTCATATAAAAGATTATTTCTAGGGGATGAAGGAGAAAAAGAGAGAGTATATTTTAAGGATTAAATAACTTAACTAAATTATCAACCGGTTATATTTTAAGGTTTTACCAATGAAAGATCATCAAATAAAGTCCTTTCAAATATGCCATTTGCATATTAAACTAAAAAGAAGAGGCTAAAATTAGCAATATTAATTTAGAAGGACCAAAAGTTTGGTGAAAATTAATCGAATGATGATTGGTATATTTAGAGAGATAAAAAATATATTTAACCATTGATAAAATGATGAGTTATCATTACATGACGAATTGAATCACACAATGCATACCCTTAGAACCTCCATAAAGATGGATTCTTTATCTATTTAACATCGAGTTAAAATAGACACTCCATTGAAAAGTAAATATTTTGGGTGCTTAGAAGAGTGGCTATGAAAAGATCATATTTCTCTTCACTCATTAGTGTAGAAAACACTTCTTAAGTCAAGAAAAAATAGCTTTTTGAATCGATTTCGCGCCCGACTGAGTAGTTGGCGACATAACAAGTTTTGACGGGTTAAGCCGAGCTGACTTAAGAAATCTTGTTACGTCGGGTAAATAAGAATTGATTTACTTGTTATGTCGGGTAAATAAGAATAGATTTAAGAAGTCTTTACCTACATGAACTTGAATAAAAAATAAAATTGACTTAAGAAAAGAGTTTCTTAAGTCAGATAATTTGTAACCTACCTAAGAAGCATGTTTTTTTCTTGCATAAATCCAGAATATACAGCCCAGACCATAAATTTGTTTCATATGTCAACCAAAATTCAAAAGATATCCATGCAACAAAATTATATAGAGTAATAATAAAAAAAAAACCATAAAACTATATATAATACAATTTAGTTTTTTCATCCATTGATCCTAGCTTGTAATCATGAACTAATCCTTAATTAAAATTGAATCATTCCCATAAATTGAATCATTCCCAAAAAATTGCAAATATCATAAATTAATCAATTATAAACTGATCAAATTTACAAACAATACCATGTTGTTACGGCTAAGTCTTCAAATTACACTCTAACAAGACACTTTGCTTTACCACTCCAAGTTGAATCGATCCAATATCCTAATAAGCATTCAATCACTTCAATGAAGACCATATAACAAGAGGTCTAAATGAGTCTCACTAAAAACTCTTTATCATTTACATTTCAATTAAAACAATTGTACAATAATTATTGACTTCAATTAGTGACATTTCAATTGTACAATTGTACATTTCAATTAAAACTCTTTATATGATAAAGATCGGTAGGGTATGTGACCGAGTTAGATGGTTTTATCAAGTTTAATCACGTGACTTCAATTAGTGACTTAGTGGTTTAGCTATTAAACCGGTAAATCATGACCTTGCAGGCCGATGACTAATCCAAGTTTTGAGACTCTCTTAAACACCCAGAATAAAATGTTGATCTTTAAATATTCCGTGAAAGCCAATCAGCACAAAATTTGTTTTGGTCGCTAATAGCTAATGACATTTTGTGACCTGTCAATCTCACATTAATAATTTATAGGAAATATATGCTACCATAAAAGAACAGAGAGATGGGAGGGAGAGAATGAGACAAATTTTAAACAAATGACAAAAGATGAAACAAGACGTACATAACAGACAGCTAGTTTTTTTATGCAAGCAATTGGACAATTAGTTAATGTATAACCTTAGTTTGAAGAAACTAACATTCTAAAATATATTCCCTGTCTTAACTATATAAATTAACGTTCAACAGAGGTTAGAAACAGCACATAATTATTCTCAAACATCATGGCAATGGTAGAAGAAAATGGCCATGCTAGGGGAAAAGAAGATTACACTCAAGATGGCACAGTGGACCTTAAAGGTAGACCAGTTTTAAGATCAAATACAGGAAAATGGAGAGCTTGTTCCTTCATAGTAGGTATATGCAACAATCTCTTGCGTCCCTCTGAAACTTAATATGTATGTTTGGAATGGTTTTTGGTAAAGCTATCACTAATAAAATTGATATTTTTTTTATCTTTAACCTTCTAATTCTAAGTAAAATATGTATAATAATTGTAAGTTTATTAACTATTTCAATTCAATTGATTAATAAATTTGATTTAGTTATATTTGATGTGATGAAAGGTCACAAATTCATGTCATGAAATTAGTCTCATGTAAAAAAACAAGATAAGACCGTGTACATAGTGCATTAGACTGCCCTTTTATATTTGATTTCCAAGTGAAGTGATTCATGTTTGAATGATACAAATTAAGTCCGTAAAATTTTATTTTATTTAATAAAATGTGAACATAGGGCAGAAATGAAGAAAATCAATATTCTCTCGTGATTGGCAAGCCATTTCATTTTATTTTAACCTTTTATAAGCATTTCATTTTCAAGATTTGGGCACATCCCTTTTTTTTTGGTCATGTCCAACCTTAATTTCAGTGCATGTCCCATCAAATATTCTGTCGTGATTGGCAAATCATTTACAGAAAAGCACACACAACTCCTTGTGTACGTATGAACAAGGTTTTTGTACCATTGGATCTTTATCCAATTGACCGGGTATGATAATCATGGGAAGGTCTAAGCTTGTATCGGTCTTGCTCACTTACCTCGTCCCCTTGTTCATGTCTCACTCAACAAGCACACGACATGGCCAATTATTGGTCTAGGACCCTTAGCGATCATCAACCTAGCTCCACAATCAACCCTTCTAAAGTCCGAATGGGTATCGAACAGCTCTCGAGCGTCAAACCTAAAAGACGAAGGCAAAATGTGCTTCAATTGACTGAGTGACTTAATACTTGATACCAATCACAAGCTATATTTAATAAAATATTTAATATGTATAACAAAAGTAAATGTTTGACAATTCCCCTGAACAATAATGAATAATACATTAGTAAAAAGAACGATTATCATTTTTTAATATGGAAAATTCATGTGTTTATTTTAGGGTATGAAATGATTGAAAGGATGGCATACTATGGGATAGCATCAAATCTAGTGTTGTATCTAACAAAGAAGCTCCATGAAGGTACTGTCAAATCTTCAAACCATGTCACCAATTGGGTCGGTACAGTTTGGATCATGCCAGCTATTGGAGCTTACATTGCTGATGCTTATCTCGGTCGATATTGGACCTTTGTTATATCATCAGGCATTTATTTTTTGGTAAGATATTCAACTCCAAGGTTTTAAATTTTTGTCGTATAAGTGATCTTTGATACTCAAATCCGGTCGCAACCTTCTTATAAAGCCTTGTTCAACATCACTAATTTTTTTTTGTTTTAGTCTTATTTTGTATTTTAGCAAGTAAACATGACATGTCTTTGATTTTTTTTTTTTATGTAGGGAATGTGTTTATTAACTCTAACAGTATCGCTACCAACGTTGAGACCACCGCCATGTGCTCAAGGGATAGCAGACACGGATTGCCAAAAAGCTTCATCACTACAAATTGGTATTTTCTTCTTTGCTTTGTACATCATTGCAGCAGGCACAGGGGGAACTAAACCCAACATTTCCACCATTGGAGCCGACCAATTTGATGAGTTTGAGCCTAAAGAGAGGTCCCAAAAACTTTCCTTCTACAATTGGTGGGTGTTTTACATTTTAATTGGAACCATTTCAGCTCAAACAATATTGGTTTACATACAAGACAATGTTGGTTTTGCCCTTGGTTATGGGATTCCAACCATATTGCTTGTTGTTTCCATAGTGGTGTTTGTGTTTGGAACACCACTTTATAGACATAGATTACCTTCTGGAAGTCCTTTAACTAGAATGGTTCAAGTCTTTGTTGCTGCCATGAGAAAGTGGAAGTTAAATGTCCCAATTGATTCAAAAGAGCTACATGAGGTGAGCATTGAAGAGTATACAAGTAAAGGAAGGTATAGAATTAATCACAGCTCTTCACTAAGGTTAGTATAATTAATAAACTTTTAATAGTTTCTACTTTTTACCACTTCAAATTTCATTGCATTAATTTGTTTTCTCATGTCACAAACTTATTAACTACGAATGACTCACACAAATATTAGACACGACCCTGACACAGACACATAGACCATAGATTGAAGGTGGGTTAAGTGTACGCCACATATCAGTGTCTAATTAGCGGTGCAGTTTAGAGGTAATGTTGTAATCTAGACCGTAATATTTGAATACAAGTTATACAATGTAAACCTTAAGTTTAAAATAATACAAAGTAACCGCAACCACTCTATAGCCGGAGACGTAATCACAATTGACTGAACTTCATTAGTAAATATTGCATGCTTTTGTTTGCGTTTTTTGTTTCTTTATTTATTTGAACCGGTAACAATAGCATTGATAAATTCTTGCAGATTCCTTGACAAAGCTGCAGTGAAAACCGGCCAAACTTCACCATGGATGCTTTGTACTGTGACACAAATTGAAGAAACCAAACAAATGACAAAAATGTTACCTGTATTGATTACAACATGTATTCCAAGCACCATTATATCTCAAACAACCACGCTCTTCATCAGACAAGGCACAACTCTAGACAGGGGAATGGGAGCTCATTTTGAAATACCTCCAGCATGTCTCATAGCATTTGTAAATATCTTCATGCTGATAAGTATTGTAATCTACGATCGAGTCTTTGTTCCAGTAATCAGGCGCTACACGAAGAATCCTAGAGGGATCACAATGCTACAGAGACTAGGAATTGGCCTTGTGATGCACGTTATTGTAATGATTGTTGCGTGCCTTATCGAGAGAAAGAGACTCAGTGTTGCAAGAGAAAACAATCTTTTAGGCGCGCTCGATACAATCCCTCTTACTATTTTCATTCTCGTCCCTCAATTCGCTTTGATGGGGATTGCTGATACGTTTGTGGATATTGCTAAGCTAGAGTTTTTTTACGATCAAGCGCCAGAATCCATGAAAAGTCTTGGAACATCATACGCTACAACAACTTTGAGCATTGGGAATTTTTTGAGTACTTTTCTTCTATCAATTGTTGCTGATCTCACAAGTAAAAATGGTCATAAGGGTTGGATTTTGAATAATCTAAATATCTCACGTATAGATTATTATTATGCATTTTTGGCCTTGTTGAGTGTTGTCAATTTCATTTGCTTTTTTGTTGTTGCCAAATTTTTTGTATATAATGATGATGTAATGGACTTAGAGATGAACCCTGCTTCATCTAAAGATAAGGCTGAAATAAATCAAGTATCTCACAACTAGATGCCAAATCCTAGAGAAAACACTATAAAGTTTCTCTGTTCTTGTAACAAGCCTTTTGAAAATGCAAATAAAGGTTCAGCTCTGTATCCATATTTATGACTTGTGGGGCAATTCATTAACCATATACAAATGTAACATGTCTTTTGCATGCATCGTGACCATTGGCAATGGCTGGACCCCACATAAATTGCATTGAGAGTATCCAAACGGGAATATAGAAGGGTCTTGCTAACAATTGATAATATTCATGTAGAAAAAGTTGTTTTTTGATGTTTCAATATGTTGAATACACAAATTTCAATATAAAATTTCCATTTTAAACTTCTTATCAAATGTCTAAGAGCACTTGTTAGCATTTTCAAATATAGAAACGCCAAAAAGACATTGATCTCTTGCAAAAGCCAAAAAGACATTTTGATCAATAATTTAATTTAATTTATGTTTGTAAGCTAGTGACCTTTTGGGTCCATATATCAATCTCACGTCCACTTCTAATACCACAATAGCCTCGAAGAGGTAAACACCACCGAATTCCGGAAAAACCAAAAGAGGCAAAAAAAATATTGCGGATTATTCTTTCAAATATGCCTTTGAGATTTCTACCTTAGTTTTTTCACAAGAGTAAACTCAAATAATTTCATTAGTAAGATTTCTACCTTAGTTAGGGAATCATGGAAGTGGTTGAAGAAAAAGGGCAAGACGATGGTTACACTCAAGATGGCACAGTAAGTCTACAAGGTAAACCGGTTTTAAGATCAAAGACCGGAAGATGGAAAGCTTGCTCTTTCATAGTAGGTAAAATTACTCAACTATTTTAAGAGACTTAACATAACTGTGATTTTTTTTTTCTTTCTGCCAATTGTGAATACTTAAGACATGTTTGATTGTGTTGTGTTTTTCAGTTTTTTAAAATAAGTATGAACTGTTTCAAAGAGTTTCAGCTTTTTTCAGTGACATAATATTTTACCTTCTCATTTTATTGTTTTTACATATAGTATGACAAATTATTATAACACTTATGAATATGATATAATGCATTTATTTGTAACTTAAATTTATAGGGTATGAAATGTTTGAGAGGATGGCTTACTTTGGGATAGCGTCAAACTTAGTGATCTATCTAACAAACAAGCTTCATCAGGGTACTGTGGAAGCTTCAAACAACGTTAGCAACTGGGCGGGTTCGGTGTGGATGATGCCAGTTGTAGGAGCTTACATAGCTGATGCATATCTTGGTCGATATTGGACCTTTGTAGTTTCATCGTGCATTTATCTCTTGGTATGAATGTGAGATTCATTTTTAACATTTCAGTATATGATATGCAGTGGTAATCAAGGGTAGGACTTGGTAGCAATGGACGAAAGCAAGAAGATTTATATATCTATAAGCCAGTAACAAATGCATGCATCATTAACTTATAACTAGATAACATTTTTTTTAAAAACGAAACTAGATAACTACTAACAATACATCATGTGAAACCCTAGTTGGAACTATCATTCTATTATTAGTTGAAATCATGCAAGTCTTGCATACTTATGTATGTATAATTTCTTATGTGGTTGTAGTACTATCCATTTCCAAAAAAGTGAAACCCACATTAACTTCAATCAATAATATAGTAAAAGTCATAAAAGTATATTACTAGCTAGCACTCCTCAATTCAAAAATACCTTTTGAATATCAAACCTTTCAAGGCATCTAACATGTGTAGAAATTATTTATGCTTGACATGATTTTGATATAACATATCTTATGTAATTATAAACACACATATTTCCTTGTTTTCTTTTGACTCAGGGGATGTGTTTGTTGACTCTAGCAGCTTCACTACCATCATTGAGCCCACCACCATGTGCACAAGGCATCGTAGGCGAGAATTGCCTTAAGGCGACACCATTGCAAAAGGGTATTTTCTTCCTTGCCTTATACACCATTTCTCTAGGCAATGGTGGAACCAAGGCCAACATTTCTACCCTGGGAGCAGACCAATTCGACGAGTTTGATACCAAAGAGAGATTCTATAAGCTCTCTTTTTTCAATTGGTGGTTTTCTAGCATCTTAATCGGCATGCTTTTTTCCAGCACTGTCATGGTTTACATACAAGACAATGTGGGTTGGGCCCTCGGTTACGGGCTTCCAACCGTTGGCCTCGCTGTTTCAATAATAACGTTTTTTGTAGGAACGCCATTTTATAGGCATAGATTTCCCTCAGGAAGCCCTATAACAAGGATGCTTCAAGTCTTTGTGGCTGCTATGAGAAAATGGAAGACACATGTTCCAAATGATCCAAAACTGCTACATGAGCTAAGTATGGAAGAGTATGAATGTAACGCTAGAAACAAAATTGAACACACATCTTTCTTGAGGTTGAATCAAATTACTTTTTATCCATTCAAGTTTCGGTTTCAGTAGGAGTCATTTTAATTACAAATTTCTCCCATTTATGTGTTTGCAGAATCCTTGACAAAGCAGCTGTAACAACTGGCCAACCTTCACCATGGATGCTTTGTACAGTGACACAAGTTGAGGAAACCAAGCAAATGATAAAACTGATACCTATTTTGATTATAACAATTATTCCAAGCACCATGGTAATGCAATCATTCACACTCTTCATTAAACAAGGTACCACACTTGATAGAAGAATAGGACCCCATTTTGCAATCCCAGCGGCAAGTCTCCTAGCAGTTATAGTTATCTTCATGCTGATAAGCATTGTAGTCTACGATCGTGCGTTTGTTCCTGTGATTAGGTCCTATACAAAGAACCCTAGAGGGATCACAATCCTACAGAGACTAGGAGTTGGCCTTACATTGCACGTCATTGTGATGGTTATTGCAAGTTTGGTTGAGAGGAAGAGACTCAATGTTGCAAAAGAAAACAACCTCTTAGGCCTGCATGATACACTCCCTCTTACTATTTTCACTCTCTTTCCACAGTTTGCTTTAGCAGGGGTTGCTGATAGCTTTGTTGAAATTGCTAAGATGGAGTTTTTTTATGATCAAGCACCAGAAGGCATGAAAAGTCTTGGAGCATCACTTTCCACAACAAGCTTGGGTTTGGGAGGTTTTGTCAATGCCTTCATTCTGTCAACTGTTGCTGATATCACCCAAAGACATGGTCACAAAGGTTGGATTTTGAATAATCTAAACATCTCTCGTTTAGATTATTATTATGCTTTCATGGTAGTATTAAGCTTACTCAACCTCATATGCTTCATGTTTGTTGCCAAGTTCTATGTTTATAATGATGTAAGGCAAAACAATCCAAGCTTGGAGAAAAACCCTGCTCCATCTCAGAACAATTCTAAAATAAGCCAAAGCACTCCACAATAAATTGTCAACTCTTGGGGGAAATATGAACTTCCTTCACGCGTTAAAGAATCGAGTGAGTGTGGACAAAGAATCATGTTCATGGGTATACGGTTCTTCAAAAGTCTAATATTTTCTGAAGAGCTTGGAATGTAGTCTTACTTGTAGGTAAGTTAATAGAAATGGTTGCTGAGTTCATATTCCTAATGTTTTAAGGAAAATTCTATCGAGTCCTCTAAGAGCGCAAGTTAAGAAAACCAATACTGTATTATTCTTTTGGAAAGTATGTATTCAACTTTTTTAAAGTTAAAATTGTTATTTCCAATTCCAATAATAAATTTCTACTTATAGTCTCCTTAACAAGTGCCTTAATCGTTAGCATCATGACCCAAGTTTTAATTATGCTCAACTTACACGACGCTAAAAAAGACATTTCGTAGCACTTATTTTCACCTCACTTGGAAGTGTTATTAAATTTGTATCTGTAAAAGGCATCACTAACTTACTGGCATGACTTTTTGTCTTATAATTATTTTTCCTACAAAAGTTCACAATTCAAAAAGCTAATAGGATAAAAAACTGGCAAGACTTGGCAATATAAAATCAGAATTGGCATGAAGTTGCTTGTTTCCAAATTGGATGATCAGAATATGATAATATTTGATACAGTAAACGTTAGGATTGAATGTGGTATATGAAAGCAGAATCCAAACACATTTTATGACAAATAGCAATAGAAAATATCCACCTATAGTATGATACTAAAAGCGCCAGCAAGGGCCTGTGGTGTCCCTAAGCTAGGGTTTTCATTGCTCCTTCTTTCACTAACTCATTCTCATGTTTTTTCTGAAATACGTTTTTTTCTTGGCCCAAGCTATGTTTATTCTCCCCGGGCGAATATCTGTTGTAGTAAAGTGGGCTGAGCAAATAGGCAAAAACTCCTTCGAAATTGTAAGCTCTTGCAAATACTCCCTCCTTTGAATATTATTTTATTGTTTCGATATTCACAAATTTATGTTTTGAAGTAAACTTGGATGAAGTAAGAATAATAATGTAAGGATTAAGTTCACTCTACAGGGTAAAACAAGTAATCTAAATATTTGACCAATAAATGAGTCCCTGATATTGTTCTCATTTGAAAACATGAGTTTAGGCCATCGCCATCGTTAGAAGTCAATGATCTAGACTTGTGTTTTTATACAATAGAGCACAAGAAAAATTGTTTGTCATAATACAAGTTGGAGAAATTTTATCCCAAGTCCCAAGGCATTTCAAGGAAGAAAAAAACTCAAAAAATGGAAGAAAAACTCCAAAATTCATCTTTGGAGGTCCAACGCTTCCACGTGCACCCCAGGCACCTAGAACTGGCAGAGGACATATTTGTTGCTGTCCACGAGAAAAATCTTTTTTTTTTGCTAATTTTTCAAGTTGAGTTGGGAGAAGAAAAAAAAACTAGAATTCCAATTTAAACTCATTCATAAACTTAATGGTTCAAGGCAAGGATAGCATCATGAGAATCAAAGAGGAGTTTTATCCTCTCACTTATTTTAGAGTGTGTTGATCATTTCTTTTGTTTATGTATTCAATTACCAAACACTCTAAGAGTAGGATTAAAAAATGAACCTCTATTTATTTGTTGAATTCAATTAATGCAAACATATTTATTGAGTTATAATCTAAGTCTTATTTCATTTTCATATGTTTCGATCTTTATAATACTTTGCGACTCTAGGCCTCACAAACCTAGATATTTATATTGTCCTCTAGGTTAAGGTATAAGAATGACGACCTTGGCCTAAACCGAACAAGAACAATATGAAAGTTGCTTACTTATCATTAGTTAATTAGGGATTTTAAAGTATGATGGTTAGATTATGATTTATCTTTTGAAAATTGTTAGTATAGCCTTCGTCTAGGCACAAATACTAAGAGTATTCTACATAAACATCACGGTCTAATAACAATTAACCTTCTTTTATAAAGTTAGTAGAGATAGGGGATTCGAAAAATCCTAATCATCACTAAATATCTTAATCAAAACATTTATTTTCCTGCAATCAATTCAACTCGCTTTACGCAATCAAAGCAAACTTTTTTTTTCGACAGTACAATCAAACCAAATTTGCCAACTCCTTTTCTTTCATAGTTTTTAATTATAAGTTTAGTAATTTTTTTTTTTTTGACATATAAGTTTAGTAAATTGACGAGTAGAAAACAACAATCAAAGAGTAGAGCTATCACAATAACAAATTTATAAAAAAATAATCATTAATAGAGAAAGACAAAAAAGAGAGAGGAGGAGAAACAAATACACAGAGACAAGAAATAAATAAATACGCGATTAAAAATAAAAAATGTCATTTATTTTTATTAATCATCCGGTTCTCAAGGGCTCTAATAATTCAGAGTTTAACATGATAGATAAAGCCTATTTCGTTGTCAAACTCAAGTTCTCTTGAACAATTCATCTTAGCGGAACTTATTAACAACTTGAATTCAATGACTCCTGAAAAATGTCATGCTTCGACAAATTCAAGGTCGCGAAAGATTTATTGAAAAAACGTTCATGAAATGTGGTGAGGATTAATTAATTACAAATTTATTACTCATCAATAATTTCCGTAGAAGAAGACTTAATATTAATAATTTCTCCTTAAAAAAAATTTAATAATTTCATCCGTTCAATTTTCACTTTTAAAAAATTTGTAATGTCAATGTCTCAAAAATATTGTAATGTCAGTTAACCGACTTTAAATTGTTTATTTTTTTTAAGGAGACTTTAAATTGTTTATTGTTTTGTTCAAATAGCTGCCAACCGGGTCATGCTTACAATACAACACCAGCTATAGATTTTTAAAAGAAGAAATGTGGATTTTTTATAAGAAACGTGGATTATTGCTCTGACTTTTTTTAAAAATGAATATTTAGAATGTTTACTTTGCAAATTAAAATAAGCAAAAAGATTGACATGTATAATTTTTAAATAATTGGAGGATACTAAGTTTATGAATATTTCAGTACTCTATCGTCATCCATATACACAATGCATGTTACTCTTTTGTTTTATATGGAATTCGTGCATATCCTTAATCTCTAAATGTATTAGGCGAAATCCAATTTCATCGGCACATATTTGTTTTTGTTCATAATAACTTAGGACAGATTCCTTTCAAAAAGTCTTCGCGAGCTTAGCTCAATTGGTAGGATATATACAAGGTACGGGGTTTAAACCCCGACTATAACCAAAAAAAGATTTCATTAAAAAAAAAAACTTATGACAGATCTTAAGGACGGTTACATGTGGTAAGAAATTTGAACCCCTAAAACAAGTGGTTAGGGGTTTAATATCTGACTCTTGTTTACCAACAAAAAATTGATTGAGAAAGAAGAACTCAACTTGTGTTTTGCGTAGGTTCCTGCACAAAGATGTGGTAAATTTTGTACCAATAATAGAGTATAAAAAAACTTATGACACATTTTGTGACCTGACAATCTCACACTAATAATTTAAAGGAAATGTTTTTTTTTGGTAAAATTTAAAGGAAATGTTACCAATAATGAATAGAGAAACGGACAAATTTTGAATAAATGACAAAAGTATAAAATTAGACGTACATTGCAACTAGTATTATTTTTATTTTTTTGCAAGCAATTGGACAATTAGTTAATCTATAACCTTAGTTTGAAGAAACTAACATTCTAAAGTATAATTCCCTGTCTTAACTATATAAACTAACGTTCAACAGAGGTTAGAAACAGCACATAATTATTCTAAAACATCATGGCAATGGTAGAAGAAAATGGCCATGCTACGGGAAAAGAAGATTACACTCAAGATGGCACAGTGGACCTTAAAGGTAGACCAGTTTTAAGATCAAAAACAGGAAGATGGAGAGCTTGTTCCTTCATAGTAGGTATGTGCAACAACCTCTTGTGTCCCTTAATGCCTTACTGAAACTTTTTATGCACGTCAAATATTGGATTATGATTATGTCCTTTCAAAAACAATTACATAGCATATTTTATTTCTTTTTTGACAATAATTTGTTGCTTGTAAGTTGTTATTGTCTAAGAGCACAAGTCAATGTCACTGCCGTCGCCAAAAGTCAGTGGCTACCCCTCTTTTTATAAGCAATTCATTTCAAAGGTTTGGGTCCACCCCTTTTGTCATGCCCAACCCTAAGTAGGGTGAATGGTCCCTTCACAAAAACTACAAATGTGTGGCTCATTGGAATGAAGAGGGTCTTCTACCGTTGGTGCTTTATCCATCCGACCGAGTATGATAGCCATGGCTAGGTATGAACTTGCTACGGTCCTACTCACTTAACTCGTCCCCAGTCCATGTCTCACTCAGAAAACATATGACATGGTCAATCCTTGGTCTAGGATCTCTAGTCGGCTTCTAGAGTTGTTGTATTTGGACGAGTAGCCCTCAACCTTGCTCCACAGTCGGTCATCCTTAAATCTAAATACCTAGTACCGAACACAACCCTTGAGTGTCAAGCCTAAAAGGTGAAGGCATAAAGCAATCTAACGGGCCGAAAGATGATTTTTTTTTTTTAATATTTACAATTGGGCGCATTTTAATATCTACTACAAATGTGGTATAGTACATTAGTATCTATATTTTTATAATACGCTCGACAACTTCATTTGTTTTCACATGTAGCACAAAGAACAATTGTCACTTCTAAATACAAAAAATCCATGTGTTTATTATAGGCTGCGAACTGATTGAAAGGATGTCATACTTCGGGATATCATCAAATCTAGTGTTGTATCTAACAAGGAAGCTCCATGAGGGTACTGTCAAATCTTCAAACAATGTCACTAACTGGGCAGGTACAGTTAAGATCTTGCCAGTTCTTGGGGCTTACATAGCCGACGCCTATCTTGGCCGATATTGGACCTTTGTTGTATCAACTGGCATTTACTTTTTGGTAAGATATTCAATTCTACAGGTTTTGAATTTTCGCCATATATACAATATTTGATATTGTATCAAATCTTTTAATTTTTTTTAAACAACTTATATTATTATCACCAACTTATACAAGAGGTACAAATACAAGGCGAAGGCGAAAACGCCAAAACAGAAAAAACAGAACTGTTGTTGTTTGTAATACTGCTGAGTGCTGATTGCAGCAGCCAAACCACAAATAGACAAAACAAAAACACCAGAACAGCCCTCTACACCAGAAAAATCAGAAGCGAAAAAACTGCTACTGCATAAAAACAGAAGCCAAAAGGCACATCTGCAGCCAGCAACCAACGACGGCAAAAGTCCCGGACACCTCTAAAACTACCCCACCTATCTTAATTAAATATGGTTAATATAGTCTCATTAATCCATTTTAAAACCATCTTAGATGGAATTTAAATTATGTCATTTAAAGGGACAAGGGTAAATTCTTACTACTAAATTGACATTTCACGGACATGATATCTCATTTATTGGAGTCAATGTGACATAAAAAATCTCAATGCATCATTCAAATTGCAGTTGCAAATCTTTTTAGTCATATCTCTACTATAGCAAGTATAAATGTGATAAGTCTTCTTTTTTATTTTTCTGCAGGGAATGTGTTTATTGACTCTTGCAGTGTCAGTACCAACGCTGAAACCACCAGTATGTGCTGTAGGGATAGAAAAACAGGATTGCCAAAAAGCTTCATCACTACAAATTGGTATTTTCTTCTTTGCTTTGTACATAATTGCAGCAGGCACAGGGGGGATTAAGCCCAACATCTCCACACTTGGAGCCGACCAATTTGATGAGTTTGAGCCGAAAGAGAGGTCTCAAAAACTATCCTTTTTCAATTGGTGGGTGTTCTTCATTATAACTGGAGGCATTTTAGCCGAAACAGTATTAGTCTACGTACAAGACAATGTTGGTTTTGCCCTTGGTTATGGGATTCCAACCATATTGCTTGTTTTTTCAACATTGGTGTTTTTGTTTGGAACACCACTTTATAGACATAGATTACCTTCTGGAAGTCCTTTAACTAGAATGGTTCAAGTCTTTGTTGCTGCTATGAGAAAGTGGAAGTTAAATGCCCCAAATGATCCAAAAAATCTGCATGAGGTGAGCATTGAAGAGTATACTAGTAACGGACGGTATAGAATTAATCACAGCTCTTCATTGAGGTTAGTTTTTAGTAGTATTTCTTACCACTTAAAATTTCACTGCATAAACTAGTTTGTTTTTTCATGTCACATAAATTTATTATCTATCAAACACCGAAAGTCTTACACACATTTATTTATCAAGCACCGAAAGTCTGACACACATACACAAATATCAAACAAGACTCTGACACGAAAACACTAGTAATGTTTTTTTTGAAAAATTGAAGTGATTGAATGTGATCATGTAATGTGAATGCCGTTGTTAGTGTTGGATACTAACATGTGTCGGACACCAGACTTGAGTTCAATCAAAGGTAAAATCATAAGTATATAATTATAACATGTACAAATGTTTATAGATTCCTTGACAAAGCTGCAGTGAAGACAGACCAAACTTCACCATGGATGCTTTGCACTGTGACACAAATTGAGGAAACTAAACAAATGACAAAAATGATCCCTATATTGATTGCAACATGTATTCCAAGCACAATTTTTGCTCAAACACACACACTCTTTGTCAAACAAGGCACTACTCTAGACCGGAGAATGGGAGCTCATTTTAAAGTCCCTCCAGCAAGTCTCATAGCATTTGTACATATCTTCACGGTTATAAGCATTGTAATCTATGATCGTATTTTTGTTCCTATTATCCGACGCTACACAAAGAATCCAAGAGGAGTTACAATGCTACAAAGACTAGGAATTGGCCTTGTGTTTCACGTCATTGTAATGGTTGTTTCGTGTCTTATAGAGAGGAAGAGACTCAGTGTTGCAAGAGAACGTAATCTTTTAGGCGCGCACGATACAACCTCTCTTTCTATTTTCATTCTTGTCCCTCAATTTGCTTTGTTGGGGATTGCTGATACGTTTGTGGAAATTGCTAAGACAGAGTTCTTCTACGATCAAGCACCTGAATCAATGAAAAGCCTTGGAACATCATATTCTTCAACAACCATTAGCATGGGAAATTATTTGAGTACTTTTCTTCTATCAAATGTTGCTCATCTCACAAGTAAACATGGTCATAAAGGTTGGATTTTGGATAATCTAAATATCTCACATTTAGATTATTATTATGCATTTTTGGCCTTGTTAAGTGTTGTCAACTTCTTTTTCTTTCTTGTTATTGCCAAATTCTTTGTATATAATGATGATGTAACTCAAACCAAAATGGACTTAGAGATGAACCCTGCTTCATCTAACGTCTATAAGACTGAAATAAGTCAAAGCATCTCACAACTGGATATCAAATCCTAGAGAAAACCCAAATAAAAGTTTCTATGTTCTTTAATTGAGGAAGGTTCAATTAAGTCCATAGTTGTGACTACTTTTCAATGCTTATGTTTTCTTATAAGCATGCAATTGTTGCGTAAAATTATTAAAATCTTATGTTATACTTTGTTGAGTATATGGTCTATAGTTACTGATAAGTGGACAATCAGCCTCAAACGTTTGTTAAGGTTATGGTTCAAGGTAACATTGTAAATTGGACCTTAAATAATGTTTATATGTAAGTTTGTACTCTATGTAATGCAAAGAACGTGCATTGGTCAAATTTTGTTACTAAAGATCGTGTGTTATTTGTCTGTGTTTTTCTTATCTATATTATTATTTTTCCTACAAAAGTTCACAATTCAAAAAGCTAATAGGATAAAAAACTTGCAAGACTTGGCAATAGAAAATCAGATTTGGCATGAAGTTTTAAATAGCATATTGCCATTTGCTTGTTTCCAAATTGGATGATCAGAATCTAATAATATTTGATACAGTAAACGTTAGGATTGAATGTGGTATATGAAAGCAGAATCCAGACACATTTGATGACAAATAGCAATAGAAAATATCCCCCTATAATATGAGAGCATAAACAATAAAAGAATGTACCGTCTTTATACAACACCATATATCCAATAATACTTACCTCTTAAAATTGATGTTGTTTCTCCAACTTTGTTCCTCAAATAACTGCAAACCTCAACATCACTGCCTTTTTACTAGTTACCTAAATTACAAAAACAATAGAATAGAACAAAACTACTTCTTCAACTTGTGATGATAGTTACGAACTTGAGATTAAGAAACTATGCAGTATGCACAGATATTGCTTTGCTTCCTTAATTTAAACTTAAACATATGTTTAGTTACACTAGATAGTTTTTGTCGTCCTTGTAAGCATAGCTCAGTTGGTAGGGACAATGCATAATATATGCAAGATCCGCGGTTTGAATCCCAACCACCACCAAAAAAAGATAGTTTTTGTCGTGAGATGACCCATAAGGAAAATTATGTTGAACACCCTAAGCCTAAGGTCATCAAAGTTCCCAAATGATGTCGAATAACAACATTAGCAAGTACCTACCAGTGTTTCCATACTCAGCACCTTGTGGATCCTCGAAAGAAACATAGGCAACTTGAGATTAATGCAAATTTTTTAGGAACATAAAAACATCTCATTATATTTTATGTTTTTAGGGATGAAAAACTTATTTAACACTCAAAACAATTAGTTAGAGAAATGAAAAACAAAGAAGTTTGATAAGGCCCTTATAATAGTATTCTACAATACTATGGTTAGTACAATTCTTGATAAAAGGCTGCAATAATATGTCGAATTCCCAACTTACTATGTTTGAATTTCACTGTTTGGCTCTTAAAATAAAAATAAATAAATAAATAGTATTCTACGGTAGCACTAAAATAGTTTTTGTGAACTTTTATCTCGGTAGAGACAATACATAAAATATGAACCCCGGCGGCCCGGCCACAAAAAAAATAAAAAAATAAAAAAAAACTAAACGATATTCATTTCATACACTCTAAAATCGCAATTGAAAAACATTATAAAAGAAGCAAAACATCAAATAGATTACTTAAATCAATGATTTGTATAAGAATAATAACTTTTGAGCAGTCCTATTTAAACTCCTTCAAGAAAAATAATAAATTTTATGCATTAATCCTATTTAATTGATGTAACAAAAACATATTTGATTTTGGATTAAGAAATTGAATTGCGGTAAGGTTTTCAACGAAATTGGGTAAAGCGGAATAGGAAAAATCACCTTACCTAAGAACGAAAGAAAGAGATGGAGAGATGTGGAAGTTGTGCAGTCCTATTTTTTTTTTAACCTTAACATTCACACGTATGAGAGAATACACCCTCTCAAGTTTTAAACTTATTTGCAGAATGCTCCCTGAAATTGACAATAATCAAGCAATTTGGTCCCTATGACAAACAATTTTGTTTGTGCTCTCTTCAAAATGTCTCACGAAGATAACACATGTAATTTTTATGTGATCGTTAGAGCAATGACACTAACCAAAGTATTCACCGGATATGGTAGAATGAAGAATGGTATCCCCATTATTTTTTCTTGAGATGAAGATAAAAGAAGGCATCTCTTTTGGCATGAACAGCTGCCCAGAAAAGTGAAGTTTTGCCTTCGAAATTCCGGTACGAAATGAGGATCGGATCTGTTTTGGCTATGTTGTTGCAAATGTCTGCATTTCTAAGCTCTGCTGCAACGTAGACATTCCCAAGCTCTGCTGCAACATGAAGGGGAGTATTTCCCTTTGAGTTTTGTATTCTTAGATGTTCCTCCTATACATGTCTTTGTTGTCACAAAAAGTGTTTGCCTCACATACACAGCAATGTGTAACACTGTGTCTTCTGCTTTTGTGATCGTGGCCTCCAATACTTCAGGGTTTTCCACATATGACTAAAAAACTTCTCTCCTTGGCCCTCTCATGGCATGATTAAACAAACTTTCAAACTCAATCTTGGCAATTTTAAGAGCTAGTTAACCCGTGGCGGAGCCAGAAATTTTGAACAGTGGGGGCACTATATAGCAGATCCTTCTTAAATAATTTGAAAATTCTACGCTAATTTTGTAACAGGGTCATCTTAAACAATTTAAACGTCGATGTAAAAATACTAATTTAGAGGTCGATGATTAGGAGTAGTTATTTTACTCTCTAAATGTGTGATTTGTTATCACTAAAATATTTCAATTTTATCAAAACTTTGAACACATCTTCAAATATTTCTTTTGTTATTAATTGTATAGACCAAATTGATTAACGAAAAATATAGTTGAGGATTAAATTAACTAATTAGACACATTTAAATATATGATGACACCTCATCTTATAATATTTTAGCTATATTCTTGAGTCGTTTTAAACAGAAATTAAGAAGTGATTAAAAATAAAAAAAATGTCAAGACAAAGGGCTCTACTGATGCAGAGTTCGACATGAGATAAGTAAAAACTATTTTGTTATCAAACTCAAGTTCTTAAACAATTTGTCTTAGAGAAACTTATTAACAACTTGAGTTTAATGACTCTTGAAAAATGTCATGCTATGACAAATTCAAGATCTTGAAAGATTTATTAAAAAAAATGTTCATGAAACATGGTGAAGACTAAATTACAAATTTATGACTCGTCAATAATTTCCGTAGAAAAAGACTTAATATTAAATAATTTCATCCGTACAATTTTCACTTTTGAAAAAATTATTTATTGTTTTGTTCAAATAGCTGCCAACCGGGTCATAATACAATACAATCAGCTATAGATTTTTAAAAGAAGAGATGTGGATTTTTTATTTTTGCTAATAAGAAACGTGAATTATTGTTCTGACTTTTTTAAAAATGAATATTAGAACGTAAACTTTTCAACTTAAAATAAGCAAAAAAAAATTGACATGTATAATTTTTTAAATAAGTCTTGGAGGATACCAAACTCATGAATTTATAATATTAGTACTCTACCGAGACTCTATCCTCATCCCTATACACAATGCATGCTCTTACTCTTTTGTTTTATACGAAAGTTGTGCATATCCTTAATCTCTAAATATATTAGGCGAAATCCAATTTAATCGGCACATATTTGTTTTTTTCACTTGTTTTGTTTTTTTTGAAGAGGCATTTTTTTTTCACTTATAACGCATGATAGAGGATTGTTACAGGTGGTAAGAAATTTGAACCCCTCAAACAAATGGTTAGGGATTTGATATCTAACGCTTGCGCACCAAAATAAATTTGATTAAAAAAGAAGAACTCAACTTGTGTTTTCCATAGGTTCCTCGACGAAGATGTGATAAATTTCGTACCAATAATAGAGTAAAAGAAAACTTATGACACATTTTGTGACCTGACAATCTTACACTAATAATTTAAAGGAAATGTTACCAATAAAGAGTAGAGAAACGGACAAATTTTGAATAAATGACAAAAGTATAAAATAAGATGTACATTGCAACTAGTATTATTTTTATATTTTTTTGCAAGCAATTGGACAATTAGTTAATGCATAACCTTAGTTTGAAGAAACTAACATTCTAAAATATAATTCCCTGTCTTAACTATATAAATTAACGTTCAACAGAGGTTAGAAACAGCACATAATTATTCTCAAACATCATGACAATGGTAGAAGAAAATGGCCATGCTAGGGGAAAAGAAGATTACACTCAAGATGGCACAGTGGACCTTAAAGGTAGACCAGTTTTAAGATCAAAAACAGGAAGATGGAGAGCTTGTTCCTTCATAGTAGGTATGTGCAACATCCTCTTGTGTCCCTTAATGCCTTACTAAAACTTTTTATGTACTTGTGTCCCTTAGCGATTGATCTGTAAAGTCTAGCCTAAACTATCAATGCTGAAATTATTAGTTCGAGCTTGATTCGTAGTAGAATATTATAAGCTTCAGTAGTGTTAACTACAATTTCTACAAACCAAAAAAAATAAAAAATATTAGAACTCATTAACCATTTGAATTCAATCAAATGATTAATAAATTGACTTAATTATTTGTACCAAAAAAAAAAAAATTTGACTTAATTATATTTGATTTGGAGTGAAGCAAATTATGTTAGAATGATATAAATTTTTAACTCGAAGGCAAAAGTTTTGCTTATTGTTTTATTTCTATTCAAATAGTAAGGTGGGTATGCAAAATTGTTTTTCCTAATAGAAATCTGACGTTATTTTATAGGTAGAAATCAAACACTTTTTTCCCATAAAATAACGTTTGATTTGGGTAAAATCAATTCCAAAACCTCAAATACTTGCATTTCTTTTAAATATTTGGATTATGGTTATGTCCATTCAAAAACAAACTACATAGCATATTTTATTTCTTTTTTGACAATAATTGTTGCTTCTAAGAGCACAAGTCGATATCACGGCCGTCGCCAAAAGTCAGTGGTTACCCCTACTTGCGAGAGAAACCTAGTATTTTGAAAATTTTGTGAAATACTATGTCTCTTCTCTCTCTCTATGCTTTATTTTTTATAAGCAATTCATTTCAAAGGTTTGGGTCCACCCCTTTTGTCATGCCCAACTCTAAGCAGGGTGAATGGTCCCTTCACATATTCTCTCATGATTGCCAATGATTAGTTAAGTACAAAAAGTACAAATGTGTGGCTCATTGGTATGAAGAGAGTCTTTTACCATTGGTGTTTTATCCAACTGGTCGAGTATGATAGCCATGGCTAGGTATGAGCTTGCGTAGTCTTACTCACTTAACTCGTCCCCAGTCCATGTCTCACTCAGAAAACATATGACATGGTCAATCCTTGGTTAGGGATCCCAAGTCGGCCATTCTAGAGTTAGGCGTATTTGGATGAGTAGCCCTCAACCTTGCTCCACAGTCGGTCCTCCTTAAATCTGAATACCTAGTACCGAACACAACCCTTGAGTGTCAAGCCTAAAAGGCAAAGGCATAAAGCAATCTAACGGGCCAAATGATAATTTTTTTAAGGGTTAAATATGCATTTCATCCCTGTAATTAGGGGTCGTTTGAAATTCTGTCCCTGAGCTTTCTAATCCTCCCATTTTGCCCCTGCAAATATTAATCACTTGAAAACTCGTCCTAATTAAAAAAATTTGCTGATGTGGATGATAATTAGATACGTGGCAACTGTTGACTGGATTTTTGTCAGGACACGTAAGCTCAGGGCGTTTGCAATGACAACTTTACCCCTGGCTCCATCTTTTCTTCCTACTTATTCTTCTTCTTCTCAGTCGTACTGGGTTTCTGAAAAACCTAAAACGACAATTCTTCTTCTCCATCCTTTCACTCTTAATCCTTGTTTTTCTGAGAACCCTAGCACAACAACTCTTCTTCTCCATCTCAGTTCTGCTTCAGTTCGCAAATGTCAACAGGTAACACCAGTACAGGGTACTCATATGGATCTTATTACGGTAATTTCGAAACTTCCCGTGGAATGCTTCCAATGTGCCAGTGTGAGTTGCCCATGATCATCTACATTTCCAACACAAGAGCGAATCCTGGACGTCGGTTTTGGAAGTGTTGCAATTGGATGAAAAAAAATACATGTGGTTTGTTGATCTGGGATGATGAGCTTGTTCCGGGTACAAGGCCATGTGGTTACTAATCACACAGTTTGGAATGTCTACTAACCGACTTACATCATCTACATCATGCTCAACAAATATGTTAACAACCCTATTCTTTTTAACAGCATAATCCTTAATCTCATTTGCATCCTCATCCAATCTTATGATCCTGAAGTCAACATATTCATCAGGCATCCACCACAACCTATATTGCTTTTTAACCTCCAGATCTTGTTCTACAATACCACATATTTCAAAATAACTCCACTTCTCAATATCTAAGCCTTCAAAAAGTTTTACATTCCCCCCAGTGTAGTTGATTAACCAATCCCTAACAAAACGTCCTCCATAGCGAACTGAAACGGAAATAGACATTCTGAAAGAAAAATAAACTCACTCAGCAACACAAAAAAGGTACAAAAACGAAACAAGGGTAACATATTTCACTGTTTTTTAGCGAAAAATAGAAACCCACATGTTTTTTACCATGTATTTCATTGAAAAAACAAACAAAGGTCACGTATTTTGAATATTTATACAAACAAACGAACCTGGGTTTTTCTTCTTCACGATAGCTTTCTAAAACAAGTTCGATATAGTGCTTTGCGTTCCAATAGAGATTCCAAACACCAATTTTCGGAGCCAATCGATCTCCAAACGAGTTCTTCTCAACAATTTCTCCCCAATTCGTGTTTCAACCCTAACCCTAGAACATTCCCCCCCCCCCCCCCCCCCCAATTCGTGTTTTCTGATTGTCAAAGAGGAGGGAGGAAGAAAAGATGGAGCCAGGGGTAAAATCGTCTTTGCGTGCGAGTCCTGGTTCATTAAGGGCAAAGTTGTCATTGCAAACGCCCTGAGCTTACGTGTCCTGACAAAAACCCAGTCAACAGTTGCCACGTATCTAATTACCATCCACATCAACAATTTTTTTTAATTAGGACGTGTTTTCAAGTGATTAATATTTGCAAGGGCAAAATGAGAGAATTAGTAAGCTCAGTGACGAAATTTCAAACGACCCCTAATTACAGGGATGAAATACATATTTAAGCTTTTTTTTAATATTTATAGTTGGGTGCATTTTAATATCTACAACAAATGTAGTATAGTACATTAGTAACTTTGTTTTTTGACGAAATTAGTAACTTATTTTTTACAATACGCTCAACAACTTCATTTGTTTTCACATGTAGCACAAAGAACAATTGTCACTTCTAAATATGAAAAATCCATGTGTTTGTTTATTATAGGCTCTGAAGTGATTGAAAGGTTGACATACTTCGGGATATCATCAAATCTAGTGTTGTATCTAACAAAGAAGCTCCATCAGGGTACTGTCAAATCCTCAAACAATGTCACTAACTGGGCAGGTACAGTTAAGATCTTGCCAGTTATTGGGGCTTACATAGCCGACGCCTATCTTGGCCGATATTGGACCTTTGTCATATCATCTGGCATTTACTTTTTGGTAAGATATTCAATTCTAAGGTTTTGAATTTTCGCTGTATATGAACGTTTATTCACGAATATCATGTGAACGCTAACGTGTTGCTTTAATAAATGAAGAGTCAAACATTCAACTCTAACTTAACGGAAAACTGGGAGGAAAATGGTGCTGTTTGAGTAAATAATACACGGTCGTGAAAATTCACGTAGCTGCAACTAGCGATAAATAGTATTTTCCTGTACAATATTTGATATTGTGGAAAGTCTTAATTAAATACTGTTAATATAGTCTCATTAATCCATTTTAAAACCATCTTCGATGGAATTTAAATTATGTCACGAATATGATATCTCATTTGTCATATCTCTACTTACGCAAGTATAAACGTGATAAGTCTTTTTTTTTCTGCAGGGAATGTGTCTATTGACTCTTGCAGTGTCAGTACCAACACTGAGACCACCAGCATGTGCTGTAGGGATAGAAAAACAGGATTGCCAAAAAGCTTCATCACTACAAATTGGTATTTTCTTCCTTGCTTTGTACATCATTGCAGCAGGCACAGGAGGAATTAAGCCCAGCATCACTACACTTGGAGCCGACCAATTTGATGAGTTTGAGCCCAAAGAGAGGTCTCAAAAACTTTCCTTTTATAATTGGTGGGTGTTCTACATTATAATTGGAGCCATTTTAGCCGAAACAGTATTAGTCTACATACAAGACAATGTTGGTTTTGCCCTTGGTTATGGGATTCCAACCATATTGCTTGTTTTTTCAACATTGGTGTTTTTGTTTGGAACACCACTTTATAGACATAAATTACCTTCTGGAAGTCCTTTAACTAGAATGGTTCAAGTCTTTGTTGCTGCTATGAGAAAGTGGAAGTTAAATGTCCCAATTGATTCAAAAGAGCTACATGAGGTGAGCATTGAAGAGTATACTAGTGACGGAAGGTATAGAATTAATCACAGTTCTTCATTGAGGTTAGTTTTTAGTAGTATTTCTTACCACTTTAAGTTTCACTGCATAAATTAGTTTGTTTTTTCATGTCGCATAAATTTATTATCTATCAACCATCGAAAGTTTGACACACATACACGAAGACACTAGTAATGATTTTTTGAAAAATTGAAGTGATTGAATGTAATCATGTAATGTGAATGTCGTGTTAGTGTTGGATACTAATATGTGTCGGACACCAGACTTGAGTTCAATCTAAGGTGAAATCATAAGTATATAATTATAACATGTACAAATGTTTGTAGTTTCCTTGACAAAGCTGCAGTGAAGACCAGCCAAACATCACCATGGATGCTTTGCACTGTGACACAAATTGAGGAAACAAAACAAATGGCAAAAATGATCCCTATATTGATTGCAACATGTATTCCAAGCATAATTTTCGCTCAAACAAACACACTCTTCGTCAAACAAGGCACTACTCTAGACAGGAGACTAGGAGCTCATTTTAAAGTCCCTCCAGCAAGTCTCATAGCATTTGTACATATCTTCTTGGCTATAAGCATTGTACTCTATGATCGTGTTTTTGTTCCTATTATCCGACGCTACACAAAGAATCCAAGAGGAATTACAATGCTACAAAGAATTGGAATTGGCCTTGTGTTTCACATCATCGTAATGGTTGTTTCGTGTCTTATAGAGAGGAAGAGACTCAATGTTGCAAGAGAACGCAATCTTTTAGGCAAGCTCGATACAACCCCTCTTTCAATTTTCATTCTCGTCCCTCAATTCGCTTTGATGGGGATTGCTGATACGTTTGTGGAAATTGCTAAGATAGAGTTCTTCTATGATCAAGCACCTGAATCTATGAAAAGCCTTGGATCATCATATGCTACCACAACCTTGAGCATGGGAAATTTTTTGAGTACTTTTCTTCTATCACTTGTTGCTCGTCTCACAAGTAAACATGGTCATAAAGGTTGGATTTTGGATAATCTGAATATCTCACATTTAGATTATTATTATGCATTTTTGGCCTTGTTAAGTGTTGTCAACTTCTTTTTCTTTCTTGTTATTGCCAAATTCTTTGTATATAATGATGGTGTAACTCAAACCAAAATGGACTTAGCGATGAACCCTGCTTCATCTAAGGTCTATAAGACTGAAATAAGTCAAAGCATCTCACAACTGGATGTCAAATCCTAGAGAAAACACACAAAAAAAAATAAGTTTCTATGTTTTTACATCTGTGATTAGACATCTCTCCAAAAAAGACTTCCATCAAAATCTTATGCTATATTTTGTTGAGTATATGTTCTATAGTTACTAATAAGTGGCCAATCAGCCTCAAACGGTTACGGTTCAAGGTAACATTGTAAATTGAACCTTAAATGTTTAAATGTAAGTTTGTACTCTGTGAAATACAAAGAACGTGCATTGGTCAAATTTCGTTACTAAAGATCGTGTGTTATTTGTCTGTGTTTTTCTTATATATATTATTATTTTGAACCGGCTTTATGTTCTAAGTTCTAACAAATAAAATATACCAATATATAAAGATAAATAATGTAACCTTTTCTCAGTTTTTTTTTTTTTTTGGTTATTTTTCTCTGTTTTTTTTTTAGTACAACTGAAAACACTTCAACCATTAGTTATTTATATTTTTTTTTTTTTACAAGAACCATTAGTTATATTTAACACCCAATATTTTGACCTCAAATATTTTTACCATAATAATACCTAAATTTTAATTTGAATAGCAACCAAAAAATTTTATATTAGATGATATTGATGTCATAAGTGAAAGAAAAGAAATTATATATGTATATAACTCACAATCATGTTCATTTTTCGTCCAATAAAATTTAACGGTTTTCTTGAAGAAAAAAATGGTTTTCAAAAGCTAATAAGGTAGCTGAAGTTGGATTTGTCATTATATCTTATATAAATTAGATTGGGACCCGCGCGATGCGCGATGTACCAAATTTATTTATTTATTGTTATTGACTTATTTATGCATGGTTAGGTCTGATAGATTTGTTTTTAATAATTAATTTTGATAGATTTTGGTATTTTTGATTAAAAAGAACTACACATTTTCACACTATTTAATATGTTATTGAGATGTATTAAGACTAATATCATATAAACTTTTAAAACATATATATAAAATAAGAAATATTTGAGTATATACTTGTTCTTTTTCAAATCTTACGAAATTCGAATCAAATGATTAATATAATAAAATATTTTTTTTAAATTAAAGGAAAATAAATATGTATTATATAGCAGTTCGATTGACAAAAAAATGTTTTATATGTAAAGTTAGTTATTAGTTAAAAAAAAATGTAAAGTTAGTTTAACAGTCGCCAAATAGTACACGGTTATAACCAAGTTGCTTGGACTCCAGTGGCAAGGAGCTCCTTCCAAGGATGTACCTGGGGAATATCGGGTTCGAATCCCAGGGGGAACAACTCTTGGCCGGATTAGTCGCCCACCATTGGTGGGTCAGAAACCGGTGCGAAAGCCAACAAAAAAAAATAGTACACCGTTACACATACAATATAGATAAGAAAATTATTTTACACATGCATCCAATTATTTATTTGTATGTGTTTTTCTTATCAATATAAAATTATTTATATTGTAATGTAATTATTTTACACATGCATTTAATTAAATTACATTGTGATACACTTTATTTTGTTAGTTCTTAAAATAGTTTCATAAATATCTAAATGGTAATATATAATTGAATGTATGTGAAAAAAATTACATACAAATGATAAGTGTTAGAAAGTGACATATTTTATGTGTTATTTTAGGCACTTTAGTTATTTGTTTTGCAAGTTATCTAACGAAAAACTACAACTTGATGAATAAATGTCATTTATGCTTTATGTTCCTTACTTTACCCAATTGTGCAGGAAATTTCAAGCCAAGACGTGAAAATCATCAAAGTGCAAAAGTTCAACTCGCCACAACAAGTTCAACTCGCCAAAGCGAGCAAACTCCAGAAAGTCTCAGTTTTGCACGCCCTCAACATGCTAGAGCGAGACCATTGCGAGCCAACTCGCCATGGCAAGATAAAAGCGAGCAAGCAGCGAGAAAACTCAGGGAGCCATGAACTTTGAAGGCCAACTCGCTACAACAAGTATCAACTCGCCAAAGCGAGTTAAGGCGGCTTAAGAGAAGGCTACGTGTCAGAAAACTTGTGGGGCAGCAAGACAACTCGCCATAGCCAGTTGGATATCTCATTTTATTGATATATTTTGATTTTAAGAGAGAGAGAGAGAGAGAGAGAGAGAGAGAGAGAGAGAGGGGGCATTTTATAGAGAAAAACACAAAGCAAGAGTGTTTGAAGTGGATTTTCACAAGATTGATAGAGAAATCAAAGATCTTGTCTTGAATCTTCATCTTTTCTTCCATTCTTGCAAGGCTACTATGAAAATATGTAGCTAAATCTACCCTTTTGGGATTATAGGTACTTGATCAAGCAATATGTAATCTTTTGATCCTTAAATATATGGTTCTAGCAATTTTTACTTGATATTGATATTATTCTTGTGTTTTATGCTTATATGTGATTTGAAATGATATTGAAAGATACTTTTGAATCTAGAGTTAGTATAATCATCTATCAAAAATTTTATTCTAGACATAGGCTTTAGGTTTTGATAATCACTTTAAATATCAAGAACTTAATTATATTAGATTGTTTAATAGATTGAGAAATCGTCGATTAAACGATACAATTGAAATCACAACATTATTTAGACATGAATGATGGTGTCGAGTGATATGTGATAATATCGATTAAAAGCTATAATCCGTTTATGTCATAAGAATACATATGTAACACTTGGTCAACGAACTCTAACCCTAATCGTTATATGCCCTATCTCGTCTCTATTTTATTGATGTAAATTAGTTAGATTTACATCAACAAATCAAACACATTGTGAAAAGGCTGAAAAGCCATTTTGATGTATTTATTTTTGTAATCTCATGACTTTTGTTGCATGTCAATTTCAAAGATCTAATAGCTTGGTCGAGAAGGTAAACACCAGCTAATATGCTAATAAAAAATTGATGAAAATTGAAAGAAAAAAAAAATGACATGAAGAAGTACAAAACAAAAACGGGGCACATTGTTTTTCCTAGTTTTATTCTTATTATGTTAGCTCATGATAAAAGAATGATGTATACTACTTTAGTTTGGGAAAGCTAAATATTTAAAATCCAAGTTTCTTTAAATATATCAAAAGCTCATTGGAAAAACAACCTTGAATTATTCTCCACACTGAAGAGTCCAAGTGGCTGTTCTTGTTCAATATCATGGAAGTCATTGAAGAAAAAGGGCCACTAGATGATTACACTCAGGATGGAACAGTAGATTTACAAGGCAGACCAGTTTTAAGATCAAAGACTGGAAGATGGAAAGCTTGTTTCTTCCTTGTAGGTAAAATTAAGTATTTTACTGCCTTATATAGCCATTCTAAAACTTATCCTATTTTCCTCTAAAATAAAACTATTTTATTTTCAGTTTCTCAGTGTTAGCAGATTCCCTAAAGTCATTGATTGCATGCATTCACACAATCAGCACATTGGTGATTGTTAGATTTAAAATCTAAAATACGCTGAGTTTCTAATTTGAACCATTCGATATCAATTCAATGGTCACCGATATGCTGGCCTTATGAATGAGTTCAATTGATTACTGCAAGGAATCCAAATTATAAAAATAGCTCATTAATTCAACCTTTATTTAACGTTGTTTTTTGGTTTCATTTACCATATAAGGAATAATCGCTTCGGAATGTGACATATGCATGTATGTGTAATTGATAGGTTATGAATTGTTTGAGAGGATGGCTTACTATGGAATATCATCAAACTTAGTGGTGTATCTAACAGATGAGCTCCATCAGGGTACTGTGGAATCTTCAAACAATATTAGCAATTGGGGAGGATCAGTTTGGCTGATGCCACTTGCAGGAGCTTATGTAGCTGATGCTTATCTTGGCCGATATTGGACCTTTGTAATTGCATCATGCATTTATCTCATGGTATGATATGTGATATATATTTTCACCATTTGAATATATCCTACTTACTGGTATAGAAAGGTAGTTCAGAAACAATAAGATCTATAGATAGATAGATAGATAGACCAAGTAAACATATCATAATAGCAAATTTGACATCATATCTAAACTCATAATCTTAAAAAAAAAAATAAGCATGTATTGTTTCATTCCTAACATTGAGATTTTAAGACATCAAGTATATGCAACTATTCTTTTATGAATGCCATCTTTATTTTACTTGTTTTGAACCAATGTTATGATTTGGTATTTTACCTAATGCAATTATCGACGGACATGTGTCCTTGTTTTCTTTGGCTCTAGGGAATGTGTTTGTTGACTCTATCGGTTTCGCTACCATCACTGAAGCCACCAGAATGTGATAAAGATGTTGCATTCGAAAATTGCCCCAAGGCATCACCATTGCAAAAGGGTATTTTCTTCCTTGCCTTGTACATAATTGTTTTAGGCACAGGTGGAACCAAACCCAACATTTCTACTATGGGAGCAGACCAATTTGATGACTTTGATCCGAAAGAGAAATCGCATAAGTTTTCCTTCTTCAATTGGTGGTTTTTTACCATTTTGATTGGTGTCCTTTTTGCGACCACTTTCTTGGTTTACATACAAGACAATATTGGTTGGGAACTTGGATATGGCCTTCCAACTATTGGCCTTGCATTTTCAATATTGGTGTTTTTATTAGGAACACCATATTATAGACACAAATTGCCTCCAGGCAGCCCTATAACAAGGATGCTTCAAGTCTTTGTGGCTGCTATAAGAAAATGGAAGGCACATGTCCCAGAAGATAAAAAAGAGCTGCATGAGCTGAGTATGGAAGAGTATACATGTAATGGTAGAACCAGAATTGATCACACGACATTTTTCAGGTTGAATCTAATTACTTTTTATCTCCTAAAAATTTACCATACTTCCTTGTGTGGCGACAACACACTATTTCTTTTCACCGCAGGAGTCTCACTAAATTATGTTGGTCTCTTACAAATTTGGCGGCCTTCATATAAATTTCAATTAATAGAATAGTGTTAAAGACAATATATTGCTAACATTATTTACTTGTTTTTACATGAAACGAAAATTTTGCTTGAACTATCTAATGTGCATACTCTCATCCTTCTCTCTGCTTGCAGTTTCCTTGACAAAGCGGCTATAAAGACCGGACAAAACTCACCATGGATGCTTTGTACAGTGACACAAATTGAGGAAACTAAGCAAATGACAAAACTGGTTCCTATTTCGATTTTCACAATTATTCCAAGCACCTTGGGAATGCACATTTTCACACTCTTCATTAAACAAGGCATGACACTGAACAACAAAATGGGACCTCGTTTTAATATGTCTCCAGGAAGTCTCTCATCAATTACAATTATCTTCATGTTGATATTCATAGCAATCTATGATTGTATTTTTGTGCCTATGATCCGACTCTACACTAAAAATCCTAGAGGAATCACAATACTACAAAGAATAGGAATTGGCCTTGTGTTGAACATCATTACATTAGTCATTGCATGCTTGGTTGAGAGAAGGAGACTCAATGTTGCAAGAGAAAAAAACCTCTTAGGGATTGCTGATAAGATCCCTCTTACTATTTTCATTCTCCTCCCTCAGTTTGCCTTGTCAGGGATTGCTGATAACTTCGTCGAAGTTGCCAAGATGGAGTTCTTCTACGATCAAGCACCAGAAACCATGAAGAGTCTCGGAACAGCATGCTCCACAGCCTCATATGGTCTAGGAGGTTTTCTCAGTACATTCTTTCTATCAGCTGTTGCTGATATCACCCAAAGACATGGTCGCAAAGGTTGGATTTTGGATAATGTAAATGTCTCCCACTTTGATTATTATTATGCATTCATTGCAGTAATAAGCCTACTTAACTTCCTTTGCTTTGTGGTTGTTGCCAAGTTCTTTGTATATAATGATGTAAAACACAACAAATCAAGCTTAGAAATGAACGCTACTTCATCTCGGGAAAATGCTGGATTAAGCCAAAGCACTTCACAACCAGATGCCAAGTTCTAGGGGAAATATAACTGTTATTTCTTCATATGTTTAAGGAAGGTTCACAAGTGTATGATCCTTTATAAGTAGAAGATTCACTTTAGAGATTTGAACTTTGTCACACTTGCAAGTAAATTAATGTAAATAATATGATTATCTATGTTATGTAAACCCTAGAACATCACTCCTGTTGGCCATTCAAAAATGTAAACCTTCAAATTTCCCTTGTTGGGAATTGGACTCCTTTCTTCATTTAAGCTTGCCAACTCGGGGGCGTAATGTTAAATGCAATGGTCTTTTCTTGTTTATGAACACTTCATATATAGTCACATCAATGACAAAACATTATCTGCAATTGTTACTTATGGAATTGGTTTTTCTTGTGAGTGAGTTTCCTTTGTAGAGGATAAACTCATCTAATTTTGTTGATTTGTGAAAGCAAATCAAGTATCTGATTTAACTAAATTTAAACAATCAAGCTTTCATATTTTTAATTAAGCTAAAACCCTCTCCCTTTCCAAAATGCCAGCCCTAATTTTCTCTCTCTAGATTTTCTCTTCGGGTTTCTTCATTGACGGGTGGTTTTGGGTGACCTAAAATAACTCATCTTCATCTTTTTTCTATCCATTTCAATCTAAATAAGTGATTTTCACATAGATCTAGGTTTTTTTCTTTGTGATTTCATCATCTGAGAGTGGTGGTGTGTTGTTTGTGGTCTTGTGCGGCGTTGTTTGATTTCCCGTTTTGTTGCGGTGTTCATTTGATTCATATTGAAATATTGACTATTCAATCAAAGATTTGGGCAACATTACAGATCCGGATGCATGTGTATTCCGGACACTTTAATTTTATCATATATTTTAGTAGGCATTATGTCGTTATATGTCATTAACTTGGATGTTGTGAGTTTGTTTGCAGATTTATCCTTTACGTTTTTAAGGATGTTGAATGATGTACTCTATCGATTTAAATCAATGAATATCATTTTGTTTTTGTCAAAAAATAAATTAAACTCAATCTTTTTTTAATCAATGAGGGATTTTATTTTTTCAATACACTTCCTTATATGATGGATGACCGGAAAGAATAGACTCCGGTATCATATTACAATTCTTGATAGAATTTATAATCGAGAAAAAAAAAATATAAAATCAACTAGATCACCCTTAAAAAAAAGTCAATTGGACCAACTAAATCATAACTAATCTAACAACTGGGTAACTACCTTTTGCATATTTAATACAAGAAACATTTATTTGTTTGAGGCCATTTGTACACATGGAAACGGCAGACACTGAATTCAAAGTAAAGTTAGAATAAGAAGGGCCAATGTACTGAATTTAAGAATGAACATAGGACTGAGACATGAACGTTGGGTCCTATAGTAGTATTACAAACGTCAATGAAAAAGGGAACATAGGGCACAACATTTTGTGCCATGTCAATATCATGTCATCTTCAAGATAAAAATACGGCGGATTCCTTTTTATTTTTCGGCCTTAAGATTTACTCATCTATTAGTTAGGTCATGCAAAATGGACAATATATAACAACCTTGCATGAAAGTAGTTGAATAAGCAAACAACCTTGCATGATTCCAACATAAGAATAAGCTAACAACCTTAGTTCAATGCCCCTATCTTGCATGTTATTAGTTCAATGGCCCTATCTTGATCATCTGAGTCATTGCACCAAAAAGCTCATAAGATTATAAGAATAAGCTAACAACCTTGCATGATTCCAACATAAAAGCTTAACAACACAAGTAGTTCTTCTTTCAAGCACCATGAAAGTAGTAGAAGAAAAAGGCCCTGTAAATGGGAAAGAAGATTACACTCAAGATGGTACAGTAGACCTAAAAGGTAGACCTGTTTTAAGATCAAAGACTGGACAATGGAAAGCTTGCTCCTTCATAGTAGGTAAAATGAAGCGTTTTGCGGCTTCGTGCATATTTGGACACACTATACACTATGGGATCAGTGGAATCACATTGTGCCTCTACAATTTTGGCGAATGACATATACTTTAGAATTTTGACAAAATTATAGTGTCACTGTGTTTTTGATAAACTCACCGTCAATCTAAACATACATAGTTTCATCTATTTTTGATACCCTAACATTTTATTTTTCTTTCCATTTTATTGTTTTCATATATAGCAATGTGAATGAATCATTATGCATTTTTGTGTATAGGGTATGAAGTGTTTGAGAGGATGGCTTACCATGGGATAGCATCAAACTTAGTGATCTATCTAACAAACAAGCTCCATGTAGGAACTGTGGAATCTGCAAACAACGTTAGCAACTGGAAGGGTTCGGTGTGGATGATGCCACTTGTAGGAGCTTACATAGCCGATGCTTATTTCGGTCGCTATTGGACCTTTGTAATTGCATCATGCATTTATCTCTTGGTATGTTAATGATATTTATTTTCATCATTTGAATATATGCTTCTTAGAGGCAGCTAATTCACCTTCAAATTGCCACACTTTTTCTCACCCGTCCCACATCCCACCAATTCTTTATCAGCAACTCATTATTATCCTAAAATATCACCACCCTTCGCATGAGAACTTCTAAATCTACTAAAGAAAGAAGAATGAAGAACAATTTGCTAGAGAACTTCAAGGTTTGTTGCAATATGATACAACCTGTTACCATGATAAATGTATCTCGATATGTTGTTGTTCACGTATGTAAACACAATTTTAAGTACAACAGGTGAGCTGCTCTGAAAACGTCCGAGGTGGAGTTCTAGAGCACTCTTTGACTAATGTTACACTGTTTTTAGCTATTCAAAATCTGTCCCATCAACAGCCTATGCACTCCCTTTTATAGCCATCACTGAGTTGGACTAATGGGCCTATGTCTGATTATCCTAGGCCCATTAATTTGTGATCCAAAGCTTCCCATTGGTCATCTGTCTTCTGTACGGCCGCGCGTGGAGCGAGGGTGCAACTTGTCCGTACCAGGCGCGTGGAGTCGAGACGTGTTGATCATCCACACCACATACGTGGCCTTAAGTGAAGGCGTGCCGAGCTGGCTGGTCCGACTTGAACAATCACACCAGCGTTGACTGAAGACGTGCCGAGCTGGCTGGTCCGACTTGAACAATCACACCAGCGTTGACTGAAGACGTGCCGAGCTGGCTGGTCCGACTTGAACAATCACACCAGCGTTGACCGAAGACGTGCCGAGCTGGCTGGTCCGACTTGAACAATCAAAATGGAATGATCTATCATGCCAGTCCACAGTCCACCAAGCGTCAAGCCTGTTAAGGCGCAGGCGTTTGTTCCCCGTTCGTTTCATATCAGTCCAGATCCGTATCAGTCCACAGTCCACCAAGCGTCAAGCCGGTTAAGGCGCAGGCGTTTGTTCTCCGTTCGTTTCATATCAGTCCAGATCCGTATCAGTCCACAGTCCACCAACCCACTCTGCATTTATTATACCTTATCTCCTCATTGCAACCATATTATTAATGCTTCACATTTTTTCATAAAGACAACGGGTCCCGCTCATTTTAACCCCTATAAATATGGGAGTTTTACTTCACAATTTTCACCATCACAATTTTTACTCACACTTGAGATTCTATCAACTCCTTTGTAGTTCTCCCAGCTTGGCTCTGTAACGCCCGTTTTGAACTATTTTATTTATTTAATTATTTGATTGAGCTTAGAGTCTTTTTAAATAATTTATTTGATTTATGGTGATGTGTGTTATTTTTGTGTTATATGTTGGTGTTTTAGTAGCATATTATAAAAATATATATGTTATTTGGTGTAGAAATATTATGTTATTTGGTGTGAAAATATATTTGTCATGTGGTGTAGAAATACTATGTTATTTGTTATAAAAATATATGTGTTATTTGGTGTAGAAATATACATGTTATTTTGTGTAAAAATATATTGTGTTATTTGTTATAGAAATATGTTTGTTATGTAGAGATATATTTGTTATAGAAATATGTTTGTTATGTAGAGATATATTTGTTATAGAAATATATTCGTTATTTGGTTTGAAAATATATTTGTTATTTGTGTAGAAATATATATATATTATCTAGTGTAGAAATATATTTGTTTTAGAAATAATAAGATATGATGATATAATATAATATATATTTTGATGATGTGTGCTTTTATGTATTTTTAGTATTATCTTATTTGATTTATAATATAATATATTTAATTAAATATGGGTTGTTATATAATTTTAGAGAATTTGAGGGAAGGCGTAGAAATAAGATAAGATGAGTAAGAGAATTAGGGTTATAATTATTTAGTACGTGATATAACTTTTGGAGAAACCTAGAGAAAAAGAGAGGAGGCGCGAAGGAGAGAAGAAAAACCTAAGAAGAACGCAGTTTGATTCAGGAGACCAAATTAAGGTAAAGTGAGCCTAGCTTTCATTATATTAAACTGTAATTCAATTCAATTATGATTAACAAGAGATGGATGAGTTTTTGAGAGAATTAAGAACTAGGTTAAGGTGAATGAATTAAAAGATGAAGTTGAAAGGTGAGAATTAATGAAAACTAGTTTAGGTTTCGAATTGAGTTTCTAGTCTTAAAAAGAGTGGATAATCTAGTAGGTTAATGAATAATTAATGTTCTAATGATAGGATAATCATAGGGTGATGTTTAAGGTCATGTTTTGAGGGTATTGGATGATGTTTAAGGTCATGTTTTGAGGGTATTGGATCGAAAATGGAGTAGAAAAGGTTTCCCCAAGGCGAAACCGCAACTGAACTGCGATTTTGCTGTCGCTGTGCAAAACATGTTACTTGTTGTCTCAGTTTGACAAGTTTAAGTTCCGAACTGGGTTTAGGTGTCTTCATGAAAGTTGTAGATATAGATGTTAGCTTTCACTAGCCTTTGGAGTGACTCAATTTAAGCTTTTAGAACTCTAGATATGATTAAAATACTACAAAGGGGTCAACAGGCTCGTTCTCTTTTCGATTTTCTATAACCGAAAAACTAAAATAAAACCTGGGACTGTTCTGTTCATAATTAGCTTTTTATGTCTTCACTAAAGTTGTAGATAATTGAGTTAGCTTTTAAATGGCTTCAGAGTGACTCAAAAATGTTTTGTGAATCTTGAGTTATGATAAAAACACTCCAAGTAGGTCTTGGAAAAAACAGCATTTTCTGTTTCACGTTCTTGTGTCTTTTTCATACATTTCTGTTCCGAAATGGGTCTTGGTGTAAACACAAAAGTTGTAGGTAATTGAGTTAGCTTTCTAATGGCTCTGGAGTGACTAGAAAATTATTTGTAGATTTTGAGTTATGATGAAAATAGTCCAAGTAGGTCTTGAGAAAACTTTAAGAAAACTTAGCATAACTAATCCCAAGTTAGTCCAAAGACTTAGAGTTGGTTTCCAAACTTCAAACTTAGGTATTAGGGATTTAGTTGAGGTGTTTTATGAGTATCTGGCTTATGTCTTATTTAATCATACTTGATTACTTTTGAAGAATGTTATTGCTTATGAATTATGAATGATGAGTGCATAAAGTGCTATACTTATAAAGTTAATGTGATGATTTGATGTTGTTGATAATGATTGTGAATTGCTTGTGCTGTTTCTGTTGCTGTTATGAACTGCTAAGTTGTTTGTAATGTGATTTAATGATTAAATGCATTACTCGAAATATTATTGAATGATCAAGATGTTGAAATGAATTGTTATTAAGCTTGATGTGATTTGATTATGCTGCAATTGTTATTTAACTAAGTTGCATGAGTATGAATAAGTTGATGATGAACTCCAAATTATTGGATGTATAAGTGATAAGTTGATTAAGGTGTCTTGTTGATAGAGTCCATGCATTAGCATTCATTGAGCTTTGTCCTCACCATGATAGGAGCTTTGTCCTCCGCACGATTATTAGGAGCTTTGTCCTCCGCACGATTATTAGGAGCTTTGTCCTCCGCACGATTAAAGTATATTAATACTTATGATGACGATTGGTACCACATGCATATAAGTTGTTAAGATGTCAAGATGTTAAGAAGTTGCATAGTCGTGTCGAGTTGTCTAAGGTGTCTAAGATGTTGAGTTGTTGAAGAAGAGTCTTGATGAAATAATTATGAATGCATTTGTTGTTTAACATGATGAACTTGATGATGCGATGATGTTTTCTATATGATGAATTTGATGATGTTTTCTATATGATGAATTTGATGATGCTAAGACGTTTCTATACATGATTATGATGAGCTGTTTGAGATTATATCTGTTGATGAATATGATGAACTATGATGAGTTGCTTTATGATTGTACTTGTTGAAGATTATGTGATTAATTGATGTTTTAAGTTGTTAGTTGTAAATTGATGAATTATATGCTTAAGTTTAATGTTTGTGAAATCTCACCCCTTCTGTTGGAATTGCCGCCTTGTGGGCAAGTGCAGATTTCCAGGACTAGCTGTTGATGTGAGTGGACTCCTCACGTGTCTAGGTGCTCTGATACGTAACGGGATGGGGAACTTTGCTTATGTTTTCTATTCTTTACGTATTAAACTATGAGATTTTATGAACATGATATTAAAGAATTTGATGAGATTTTACGTTGAGGCCTTCGTGCCAAAGTTGTTTTTAAGATTTTTGAAATAGATTCCGCTGCGAAGTGATTTAAGATTTGATTGAAATATTTTGAAGGATAAATTATTATTTATTCCATTGTGATTTTTAAGAAATGTAGCATTCCGTTTAAGTTGTGAAACTCTGATTATTATTTTGAGAAATTTTTATGCTGGGAAAACGGGGTGTTACAGGCTCTTGGTGCAGCAGAGAGTGCTCCTAAGCGACACACTTACTTCTTCTTCGCAGGTAATTCTTACTTTGATACGTAGCTTCCATGACTAGTTAAAGTACTTGTAGTAAATTTCTTTGGGCTTTCCATATAATGACTTTGTTAGAGTAGGAGAATGCGTACCACACCTACCCACTCGGCCTAGGCTATCCGAGCCACACCTCCCACAGCTCACGAACTCGGCCAAGGCTAGCCGTATCATGGTGAGTCAACTCGGCCAACTCGTCCTTGTATGTTCATGCTATTTTAGCTTTGGCATCAAAGTCCTTAGAAGCATAGCCATAGAAATGTATGTAGCTAGTGTCACTGATTTTTTATGCGAAGTGGATCTTGTAGGAATATCTTCTTTTTTCTTATACATATGGGGAGGTCTAGTTGGAGAAGGAAAGAGGGAGTGAGATGAGTAGGACCAAAAGAGGGGAGGGGTAGAGCCCTACTGTCATGAATCTCCCTTGTTTGTCATTCACCAAGAGATAGCATAAAAAAAAAAAGTTATCTTCTACTTGCACTAATATTGATGTGGTCAAAGACAATTGAATAATGATTTATTGCCTAGTACCAACACTACCAACTATTGTACTTCTTTGATTGACTTTGATAGAAACACAATAAATGATAAGTGAAATTGATGGGTAGGATTTAAAAGGGGGGTGGGGACGGATAGGAAGGGTTGTTGGGACGGGTAGGGAGGGTTGGGATGGGTAAGGAGGGTTGGGATGGGTAGGGGGTGGGACGGGTAGGAGGGTGGGACGAGTAGAGTGGGGGGGATGGGTAGGAGGGTGGGACGGGTAGGGGAGAGGGGTAGGAAAGGGAGACGGGATGGGTAGGGCGAGGGAGACGGGACGGGTAGGGGAGAGGGAGACGGGTAGGGGGGTCGGGTAGAGTGTAGGACGGGTAAGGGTTGAGTGTGGTGGGATGGGTAGGATAGAAAAAGTTGGATGGGATAGAGAGAATGGGGACGGGTAGAGAAGGAGAGGTGGGGTAGGATAGAGAAAGTGGGGACGGGGAAGATAGGAGGGGTGGGGTAGGATAGGGAATCTTCAAAATTTGTGGTTGTTTCCAAGAATGTATCAATGCTATGCTTATGTTACCTTGTCCAAATGGAACCCATGCACTGCAAATCTTGTGTGGTACTTTGTTGGTTTCCATTCGAAACTCATATGAAGCCTTCGCCATTTTTTTTTTCGTCGCTTAATGATACTAGTATATCTATCTAGCAACATGTCATATACGCATAATAACAACTATATATTTGTTTGTGTCAGGAACTAGTGCCTTTGTTCATCATGAGTCATCAATCCACCTCTAGTTCCTCTGAGCCTCCTCCGATTTCAGACATATCCTCCGAAGCCATGTCGGAAGAATGTCAACTTGGTTCAGTGGCCGAGGAAGTTCGTCAATCCTCCGTCTATGTCGATCTCAATAGTACATTTAAACTTTATCCGTGTCTGACAAATCCGTCACGGAAAGGTTTTTTTGACATTTTCCCTTGCGAGGAGGGAGAATTTGTTTACCATTCACCGTCCAACCCAAGAACCGAATACTATACCTATATGTATGATTGCTTCTTCACAAAGTTAGGTGTTCGGTTGCCTTTTACTGACTTCCAATGTGAGATCCTCCGCATCCTTAACGTAGCTCCTACTCAGCTTCATCCCGGAGCGTGGTCCTTCGTCCGCTCCTTTGAAGTCATTTGTCGTGAGGTCGGTTTTCCACCATCCGCCTACGCCTTTTTTAGCTTTTTCTTGGCTAAGAAAAGCAACAACTCGTGGGTATACATGAGTAACTTCTCTGGCCGTTCACTCGTCCGACCCTATCATTCCTCTTGGAAAGGAATACATAGCTTTAAGGGAAAATTCCTCCGGGTCCGTCCCGGGCCTAACTATCCTCGACTCTTTCATGACGAGTCGGGAGATCCCCTGTTCCCTTTTTACTGGACGGAGAACCCCCACTCCAAGATTAGACGTCGCAATCTTCCGAAGACGGATGCGGACGAACAACTCATCTCACTTTTGCGTGAGGCTACCCCCGTCTCTGCAGCGGATGTGCTTGGTAATGAGCGTGACCGCGAGAAGCTAACCTCTTTGTTGAGTAATTATTCTTCCCTTGTCATGCTAATTTTATTTTTCTCTCTATACGTATAAGACTTGCTTTTCATTTCCTCCTTTATACTAACATTTTACCCCTTTTCCTCTTGCAGGGTCAGCAGGGATGGCACCACTCACGCAAGAAGAGCGTCGTGCAGCCAGGGCGGCACAGAAAGCCGTTGTGCAAGGGATTGGTCCTTCCTCTGTTGTACAAGACAAACACACTCAATCTTCCGCAGCTCGTTCTCAAGGGCCATTATCGAAGCGTCCTTCCAAAAGACGCCACCCCCACACCTCCATGGTCGTGGCTGCTGACGTTGCTGAGGGGCGTGCTGAGCCTGAGGCTCCCGAGCCCACTCCTACTCCTTTCATCCCTCCCAGTGGGACTTGGCGTTCCGAGTTGACGGCTTGTCGTTCCGAGGTCGGGGACCCCTCATTATGGGATGTTGAATTTCCCTTCAAAAGCGTCTTGAATCAGGTCTCTACCCCTGAAGACAAAGCTAAGATGAAGGAACTTGGAGTCAATGAATCTCTACAAGCCATCAGGTCTTATTCTTTTTGGCCGAGTTCACTGGCCAACTCCACTGAGAGAGTTTGTCGTGAGCAGCGACAACAATACCTGGAGAATCTGCAGTCACTTGAGCAACGCTGTGCAGAGTTGGAAGATTTACTTAGCCGTGCTAATTCCAAGTTGGAGAGGGCTGAGTTGGCCTTGAGCACTTCTAGTGCGAAGTATAAGGCTCTTGAGAAAACCAAATCTGATCTTCAGTCCCTTCTGATTTCCACCCAGGAAGAGCGTGACCAGCTGGTGGCGAGGATTTCCGAGCTGACGAGTCAGGGAGTAGCCGATTACGATCACAGCTTTCAAGCAGCCCTTGATCGAGTGCAGGAGATGTTCCTGGCTTTGGACCTTGGCGAGATCCATCCGGACTAGCGGGTGTTCTTTTCTAGGATTAGTGTTTTCTGCTTGATGATTGACTTGTATGATTTCCGCTTACCGTGTTGTATTCGAACTATGTCATTTCATTTTCCAAAGAAGGCCACCTCGCTTTGAGGGCCATATTGTGTTGTAATATGTTATCCCCGTACTATTGCGATATCCCTTGCTGTTATTTCATATTATGAATGTCTTCTTTTACTTGTGCATTTTAACTATTGCGAAATTTTTTTTTTATATTGTTCTTGATGATCAATCCTCACAGCCTAACTTTGCCTAAGGGTCGGGTCTATACCGATACTCGCTTAGGTCTTGAAGGCGTAGCCCTGTTCGGCTACCCTTATCAAGACGTCAAGGATTGTCTCTAACGGATCAATCCCTATAACGTAGATTTGCCTAAGGGTCGGGTCTATACCGATACTCGCTTAGGTCTTGAAGGCGTAGCTCTGTTCGGCTACCCTTATCAGGACGTCGTAGATTTGCCTAAGGGTCGGGTCTATACCGATACTCGCTTAGGTCTTGAAGGCGTAGCTCTGTTCGGCTACCCTTATCAAGACGTCAAGGATTGTCTCTAACGGATCAATCCCTATAACGTAGATTTGCCTAAGGGTCGGGTCTATACCGATACTCGCTTAGGTTTTGAAGGCGTAGCTCTGTTCGGCTACCCTTATCAAGACGTCAAGGATTGTCTCTAACGGATCAATCCCTGTAACGTAAAAGAGGTTTATCCTGCAGGAAGACGGCCTTGATTAAATATCATAAAAAAGATAGACAAACATTACAGTGATTCACAACTATTGGCATAATGCCTTCATTACACTCTACTAACAGAAACTAAACTAATAAGGATGCTGATAACACAAGACTTGGCCATTTTTCCCGATCCGCTTCCTTTAGCTGTAGTAATAGCGGAGGCTCGCCGCATTCCAAGTGTGTGGTACCCTCCTTCCATCTAGGCGTTCCAAACAATAAGCTCCCTTTCCCACTTCGTCTTTCACTCTGAAAGGTCCTTCCCAGAGGGCATGCAGTTTCCCTGGTTGCTCTACCCTTGGTCTCTTCCTCAGCACCAAATCTCCTTGTTTAAGGCTTCTCCTTCTCACCTTCGAGTCATACCTCCGTGCTGCTCTTCTTTTACAGGCTTCCTCCTTCAATTGAGCTCGCGCCCGAACCTCTTCCTGAAAGTCCAAGTTGTTCAATAAGTTACGGTCGTTCTCTTCTGCTTGTGTAAAAAGTACTCTCGCACTTGGCTCCATGACTTCAATCGGTATCATTGCATCTGATCCATACACCATCCTGAAGGGGGTTTCCTGCGTGGACGAGTGTGGAGTGGTATGGTATGACCATATGACCATTGGCAACTCCTCTACCCATAACCCTTTGGCCGCCTCCAATCTCTTCTTCAATCCCTGCAAGATCACCTTATTTGCAGACTACTAAGATTATTATCTTAAAAGCTAGTCATGGACTTCCAAATGTTTACCCCTAAAAAGATAAATAGGTCATACGCAAGCCTTAAACTTGGGAATATACCTGACCCGAAATCTTTGCAGTATCTATTCTAGTACAACTTTTCCTATGCTATCCTCATTTAGTTCATTTTTTACTACTGTCAGATTTTATTGTACACTCTTGGATTTCACGTGCATTATTGTTTTTCCATATATTATTGATCGATGCATTCAGGCTTCAAAAAGGTGCATTTAGTATGCTATTTATGTGATTAAAAACAGACATACCATTCTGTTGTTTGGCCACAGGGAATGTGTCTGTTGACTCTAGCTGTTTCAGTAAAATCTTTGAGGCCACCAGAATGTGCACAAGGAGTTGCAGACCAAAATTGCCCTAGAGCGTCACCACTGCAAAGGGGTATTTTCTTCCTTGCCCTGTACATCATTGCTGTAGGAACAGGAGGAACAAAGCCCAACATTTCTACAATGGGAGCAGACCAATTTGACGAGTTCGAGCCCGTAGAGAGGACCTATAAACTTTCCTTCTTCAATTGGTGGTTTTCAGTATTTTCCTGGGTACCCTATTCTCCAACACTTTCGTAATCTACATACAAGACAGAGTGGGTTGGGCCGTAGGATATGGCCTTCCTACCGCTGGACTTGCGTTTTCAGTATTGGTGTTTCTGGTAGGAACTCCATTGTATAGGCATAAATTACCCTCAGGCAGCCCTATGACTAGAATGCTCCAAGTCTTTGTCGCAGCTATGAGAAAGTGGACGACACGGGTCCCAGAAGATCCAAAAGAGCTACATGAGTTAAGCATAGAAGAGTATGCATGCAACGGAAGAAATAGAACTGATCGCAGCCCTTCCTTGAGGTTAGGTCTAATTGTGTTTTATCATTTCAAATTTCACCATCTTTTTTCATGTCATAAATGCATCACTTCTTCTATGCTTGTAGTTTCCTAGACAAAGCGGCTACGAAGACAGGCCAAACTTCATCATGGATGCTTTGTACAGTGACACAAGTTGAGGAAACCAAACAAATGACAAAAATGATTCCTATTTTGATCACAACAATTATTCCAAGCACATTGATAGTTCAATCGACCACACTCTTCATTAAACAAGGCACCACACTAGATAGGAGAATGGGACCACATTTTGATATCCCTCCAGCCTGTCTCACAGCATTTACAACTATCTTCATGCTTATAAGCATTGTACTCTATGACCTTGCTTTTGTGCCCATAATCCAGAGATACACAAAGAACCCCAGAGGAATCACGCTGTTGCAGAGACTAGGAATTGGCCTAGTGTTGCACATCGCTATAATGGTCACTGCATGCTTGGCTGAGAGGAAGAGACTCCGTGTTGCAAGAGAAAACAACCTCTTTGGCCGGCATGATACAATTCCCCTCACTATTTTTATTCTCGTCCCTCAATTTGCATTGGTTGGGATTGCTGATAACTTTGTGGAAATTGCCAAGTTAGAGTTCTTCTATGATCAAGCACCAGAAGGCATGAAGAGTCTCGGAACATCATATTTTACAACCAGCTTGGGCTTAGGAAGTTTTCTAAGTGCTTTCCTTCTTTCAACTGTTGCTAATATCACACAGAGACATGGTCACAGAGGTTGGGTTTTGGATAACCTAAACATCTCCCGTTTAGATAATTATTATATGTTCATGGCAGTACTAAGCTTACTCAACTTCCTTTGCTTTCTGGTTGTTGCCAAGTTATTTGTATATAATGATGATGCCAGAGAAAACAAATCTAGTTTGGAGATGAACCCAGCTTCATCTCAGAATAGTGCTAGAATAAGCAAAAGCACTCCACAACAATATTCCAACCCGTAGGAAAACTTGACCGTCATTCCTTTCTTCTATTCACCTTTCAGTAAATAAATAGCTTCAGATTTGTCTTACCATGGTTCAGCTCTTGCTATTCCCATTTTCACAATTAAATTTGAATGCAGCGGTCTTTACTTGTTTAGAAACATACACATTGTCATAAAGAGTTTTACATCAATGACAAAGAACCTCTGCAGAGAAAAACTATGTAAAGACATCTTTTATAGCACAGAATAATTAAGAATATTAATGCAGCTTATCCGATGCAGTTAAGTATTCCTAGAAACCTCTGGCCATTAGATGTTAAAAAACCACCATATGTTAGAATAACATCCATGTATGTAAATTGATTACTTACAGCAAAAGAGGCAAAATATTTATTAAAAGAAAAAAACAAGAATGTAGAATCAATTCTGAGAACTCATAAGGTTAGGTTGGGGAGAAAATAATAATTAAATAGTTTATCAGATGCACTTGGGTAAGAGACTTCTTATGATCTAATCTTGAAATGTTTAGGATCTAGTTAGCTCAAAAGATATGCCAGGTCACACTTGCAAGTAAACTAATGTAAATAATATGATTATCTATATTTTGTAAACCCTAGAACGTCACTCCTGTTAGCCATTCAAAAATATAAAGCTTCAAATTTCCCTTGTTGGGAGCTGGGACTCCTTTCTTCATTTAACCTTGCCAAATGTCCAATGAAGATTCACTATTTCAAAACAAACTCTTTGCCCTCAACTCATAACATTTTTCTGCAACTAATCAGTCATTAGCACAAGAACTCATGAATCCATCAAGTTCTCTGCAATTAAGTACTGGATTCTTCAGCATCCCTCCCTACTACACTTTTAAACAAACTTCACAATACTCCCATGAAATAAAATGTAAAACTCACAATTTAATCAATTTCACATGGATTCCATTAACCATTAGTGCTACAAAGCATGCCTTATCTTGAATGCCAAAACAAGATATATCTTGTAAGTCAGAACAAAATATAAATTCAGTAGAAATCCTGTACAAAAAAGACTAGATCTTCTGCAAATAAACACCCTATTAAAAATGGACAACATATCAGCTAACAAAAGGCTGCAATTTGCATGCAGCAATTGACTCCAGAATCCACGTGTGACCAGCAGTATTGGCAGTTAAATTTTCTGCGTCAGTTAATCTCTGCCAAAGAATTGAAACTTCGTCCTCCAGCTCACATCCTTCTGGGGGATCAAGATTGTAAACTGCCAACAAATTTGCATCTCTTCCAACTTCCAATTCATCCTTGCTTTTCAAAACGACACCTCCTCCCCCTTCAACTAAATCTTCAAGATATTTCTTATAACTCAAATCATATTCACCAGAAAAATAAAACTTTAAGCCACTGAATAGCTTTGGCTCCTGCAATCACAATCAGAATAAAGAATTCACAACAGATTTACAAAGTACTTTAACAATGAATATCAACAGACATATGGAGGCTAAAAAAAACTAAATTTTCAAGTTCTAGTGAGCTAAAAAGAAAGATGGTCTTATCCATCAAGATATTTCAATTGCAAGGAAAGGAAAATAATGTCAATAATTAACACCATGATTTTAAATTCTGCAACTGAAATTGCAACATTTAGGTTTCTGTGGTTTTCATAAACACGTTGAAACAGAAACCTAGTCACTCCCATTTGTCCAAATCTTTTCTCAAAATCAACAATCATAACAACGGTAAACTGTAAATCAAAACCTTTAGCAAGACACTTGATATTCTAACTGACGATGCAAATGATATTAGCAAGGACATAAAATGTAATGTAATGAAAGAATACTTACGTTGGCCATTGCCCTAAGTCTGCCAGCTTTTGGGCCACCTTGACACCCTTGGTTGTCGAGATCAATTTCATACAGTTCTTCTTCTACAAGATTCATCGCTTTCATGCATGCTCTTATCCCTACATTACAAGATAGGTAGAAATAGAATAACATGAATACAAAATCATGAATGAACATAAGAAAACAAAATGCATAAGCACGCATGAAAATCAAGTTAAGGCCCACACGATAATGATGATATTGTTAACAGGGTTCAACACTACATATGCTCTCCATCCCAATTTCATATTCACCGATTCCTCAGGGCCCAATAGCACCCACCTCCAAAGGTTTCATAATATATTGGAAGTATTTCAAGATATGTCTGAGTAGAGAAATCACTGTCCCATTATACAAGTTTTTAATAAAATTTAATTGAGGCGCCCATTTATAGTTTGCAAGAAGAAAACAAAACAATAAATGGAACATAATTGACTTGGTTCTCTTTGTTCCCCAAAATTGAAAGTCTTCTTCTAAATCCAAACTCTAAAAAACATGAAGTGATATAAATTGAAGATATTCCAGATTTGCAAAGTAAAAAAACCAAAGAAAGAAGCCATTAAATGTTAGTCAGTAACCAAACAAAAAGACGAATATCAAATCAGGTAATCAATGTTAGAAGCCTAAATTACATACAGTCCATTTTTAGGATCCATTGTCCATTTAGAATCGCCCTCAAAACTTTCAATGTCCTGGAGCATGCTCCGTTTGCATCAGTTGCTGCAATCACATGTGTGACATCTGAGGTCCAACACTTGGACACTGTAGCACCAACCTTGCTTGCAAAATTAATCAATAGCACCTGCACCATAAAGAGGAGAAATATGTTAATTAGTTAATGATATGATAGATAAAGCATATGAAGGTGCAATGAAGTAGTTTGCAGAAAATACATTAATCAAGATTCATACATCTATCATTCTTTTACTCAATTTATGTGCCTATCATCATATCAAATAACTTGCTTGGGTTACATTTTTCCTATGATAATGAATTATTGAGTCTCGTCGAGAAACCACTAAGAGAGATCATTACACAATTTGACCACCTTGTTTATTTACAAAAACAATGTCCTCAAAAACAAGATAATTAACTACTGAACTATGTCTTTCACCTTTAATTCATCCATCAATTTAAGGCCTCTCACTCCCTAGTTGACCCTCGTCATTAAACAAAATTTTGGGTGAGGGGATGGTGCCCCAGTCCATGGCAGGGACGTGCCCATTTTCATGTTCAGCCAAATGGAAGTATCAGCTAGGTGTCCTAGTCATCTCTTCAACATTTTGGACAATCGCACAGCATACACTCTATGCTTTTGTTAATGTAACACTCTAACGGAAATGTAACAAGAGGTCCACGAGAAAAAGTGAGGAGCGAGTTTTACTGATAAGGTAAAAGGGGACTGGCTCCTTCACTGGAAAGGGATTCAGGAATTTCTTCAGATTCCAGGAACAGAAAGTATAATTGCAAAAGAAATTATCCCATTCAAGAATAAGCCCCTTATAAGAAGCTTACTAGCCAATAATTCTCTGAATTTCTTCATACCTCTATATTCAACTATTCTACAAATATATTATCATTCCTATAGCCATGAATAAGCCCCTTATAAGAAGCTTACATTCATACCACCCCCCCCCCCCCCCCTCTTCCACTCACCACATCAGATATTTGTTGTGCAGCAGCTCATTAGCATAAAGCCGTGAATATTCTCAATACCCCCATCCTCCTCACACCCATTAGTCTATCAGAGGAACTGTATGATAATGAAGATAACTGAAGAGTTCACAGAAAAAAGACAACATTCATACTGACCTTTTCCTCATTTGATAGAGCAGATCCACAGAAAACCATTTTTTTACCATCATCCTGAAAAGCTCCCAGTTGGTTTGACTGTTGAGATGGCCTACGGCACCAGAGATAACCTTAGAAACAGTATAAAAACAAGACGAGAAAAAGGAGTGTGCTTTAATAACAAAATAATGTTTTATTAGCTTCCGTATGTACAAATACTATTATGGTAAATAAACCTTCGATTGAAATAAGCAGTCAAATAATGTTCGAAGTAAATAAACGGATTATAAATTAATCAAATGTTGTGAAATAAGCAGTGCATGCCATCTCTGTTGTTAAAGCGGAAAAGCGGCGCGGCCACCCCAAAAATTGACGCGGCGCGGTATGCGGACGCGTAGCGGGCGCTATTTCATGACGCGGACACTAAAACTAAAAATTAAATTATTAATAAAGGACTAATAAAATATGGAGAAAAAAAATATTTAATACTAATATAGATGAAAATTTAAAGATTATTAATTCATTTTCACTAATAGTTAGTTTATTTTCAATTTTAATAAATACTTAATTGATTTTTAGTATTAATATAAATGAAAAATATACTTAGTATCAACATTTAGTATATTTTTATGAGCTTATTAATAATTAGTATTATTGTCAAAAAAAAAATTTAGTATTATTACACATTGTTAGTTATTTAAATTAATTGATTTTTTTTAAAAGAGAAACATATCTAATTTTTTTGTCTAGCAGAAAGAAAGAAAAAAAAGGGGTAAAGAAAAAGATGGTTGTTAAATGGGTAAAGTCCAAATCAGAAATAGATTGATAGAGTGGGCCTGGCCCAATACCCTACTATAAAACAAAATAATAAAACCGTAGTTTTCTTCTCTATTCTATAGCTGCCGCCAACGTTTAGATCTGTGTCTCTGTTCATCATTTTCGTTCTTCTATAACCTAGATCTGTGTCTCTGTTCATTTTCTATCATTTCGACCTCAGATCCAGCTGTTGCGACCTTATATCCAGCTATTTCCGACCTCTGATAGTACGATTTTGACCCCAAAAAGTGGTTTTAAGTGAATATCGGCCGCCTTGACCCGCTTTTGGTCCGCCCCGCTCCACCGGAAAGCGGCCGCGAAACCCGCTTTCTTCGATCGCGCTGCGCAGTGGCGTTGTGACGCGGCTGTCCATTTTTTGCCGCGCCGCGATAGCGCCGGGAGCGGCCGCGTTTGACAACAGAGCATGCCATTATACAAATACCATGCTACCAAAAACATAAATAGAAGATTACTTAAAATACATACAAATGAGATGAAACAGGATGCTTCAGAGTTGCCTGTTTATTAAGATTAGATTTCTCGTTTGGAAATTTGACACTTGAATGACTAGGACACAACAAGAGATAATCCACCTGAACCAGAGAATGCATCAAATAAGTTTAAATAAATGCACAGAAACACAAATTTGAAAGGGAAAAAAAAAACAAAAAATAATACTAATATAAGAAAGATGTACATGATCCCAGCGGCAAGTAGAGATGTCCATTGCACAAGGAACATGATAAGTTCTTCTACATGACTTGACATAGCAACCAAGAGCAGCTCCCTTTTTACCGCATTTGGTGCATTTAAGCTTTGCTCCTCGGGCCACTTCTGCTTTCAAATTCTTAACAGTTTCACCAACAAAATACACTTGTGGTGCCCTGGGTTCCCAAAGTTAAAACTTCATCAGCTAAATTCTAACAGAACTAAAAGAGAACAAAAATGTTTAACTAATGCATGTTAAGAAATATTTGAACAATCCATGATCAATCAGGATTCAATATCCATTTTCAGATCGATTCCACCAAAATCATACATCAAGAATAATATACAATAATAAACAATGCATACACAGGATATCAGTCTAGCGTACCAGTCAATACAAACTTTATGCACATGCACAACATTTGGTTGCATTGCAGCCTCTCCCGTAACTGAAATCCCGCTTGCATAATGCAGCATTGACCCAGTAGCCTACAAAAAATCCCCATGAAAACCAGGGAAATAGTATCAAATAGATTAGTGTCAAATAAGAGAATAAGCTCTCAGGGAAAGGGGGTGACAATAGGCACTGATTAAGTGCAGGAAATTGATGCATATCATATATTACCTCTGAAATTTTAGAGGACTGACAAAACGAACAAATGCTTGTACTTAGGTACAAGTCACTTGGTGCATTTGAAGGTACGAGTGCACCACTGTCCTTGTCAGATTTAATTTCCAAGTCACAGCGGGAATCCACAAGCTTGTTATGATATGAGGTGCTTTGTTGAACAATACCATCTCCATTTGTAAGATTCTTTTGTCTCTTAAGATCTCTCATAAGATCCTCGTTTTCCGAGGCAGAACTTTCAGACCAGAAATGAGGCAGTGTTTCTTTCAAATTACCTTTTCCTGCTGTGCTTGATCTTTTCAATGACGAGCTTTTAGACCTCCCAAGACTGAGTGGCTGAAATGCAAAATTTAAGAGAATAAGATGCCAAACTGAAAGAGGATTTGTCCTACTAAATATGGGAAGTTGCTTTAAACTACATGAATAATCAAGACCAAAATATAAATAGATAAGAAATTTCTACCTTTTCGCTGTTTTGATCACTGCAACCATTATCAGAACCTTTGGTATCACAAAATGGAGGGCTGTCTGGTTCTGATTGCGTCGCTTGATTCAAATTCATTGAATCGGGCTTCTCTGCAATGTGGTTGTCAGCCTTTCTCTTGCAAGACATTTCAACCTCCTTGGCTTTACCATTCATCTTAATCCCAGATTGGTGATTCTTGCCAACCCCAACTTCATTTGACATACATGAATTCTGCAGAACCTTGTCAACCTTCTTATTTCTACATGCTGAATTGTAAAGAGTTTGGCACTGTTCCAAAACCCTCGTATTATCTACATTAATCAAATAACCAAAAAAAAAAAAAAAACATGTCAAATCAGCATCAAGCAATGAGCTAGATTTTTCTTATTCCTCAACAGATGCAAAAGGAAACGAACTCACCAGAAGAACGTTGCTGAAAAGCGTTCGCACAAAAGGTCGCATCCAAGCTTTTATAAATTGTCACTATATTTTCCACAAAAGGCAAATGCCTGATATCTGCCACCCATAAATTTACAATCAACATGTAACCATTGAGATCAAATTCACAATCAACATGTAGCCATTAAGATCATAAAAAGATCGTATTCACAATCAACATGTAATGTAACCATTGAGATCATAAAAAAAAAAAAAAAAAGTGCTTCAGAGCAATCTAAAGCAAGCAAATTAATTAACAAACTTGCATATACCCACAAATTAAACAAGTAGGAACATACACATAATTGAATTAAATTTTATTCAAAAGGAGTTTAATGGACATACACAGCAAGTGTGACATCCAACGAAAAACCACCATTTGTCCATGTGTCACACTACCGATTCAAAACTAATCATACAAAAGCGGGGTTATATGACAAATATTGGATTTTCATTGGAGGTCAGTCTAAAAGTGTTTACACTGACAGTGCTTACTCTTTATATCCAAATAAAAATTAAAAAATCAGACATTATAAAACTCATCATTGGTGCAATTCAAAGTAACTTATATCATTGAACATCTAAAATAATAACTAATTAGATAAATAGATAAATAAATAAACTTTAGAATAAAATCAACAGTCCTCTTAAAACACAAATCTAAATCAAACAAAATACGTGAATCTTAAAAATTAAATAAATAAATAAAAATACCTATTTTAGAGCACTTGGTGTTACAGAGAGCACATTCAGAACGAATTGAAGTACTGTCCGCCAAACAAGAACTGTGAATTATAAACAAAACAAAGAAATCTCAATGAAATTAATAAATTAACCTAAAAATGAAATAAAACAAAATAACATAATTCAGAATTAACGAACCTGCAGAACAAATGATTGCATGGCAACAAAACCGGTTTCTTGAACAAGTTCAAGCTACAAGATCCAACAAAAAAATAAAAATAAGCCATTAAAAAAAAATCTAAATAACAAAAAAAAAAAAGGAAAAAGTGGGAATACGTACCAGAGAGGGCATTTGAGTTCGAGAGCGAGTTTTTGAAAATGAAGCATCCATGGATTCAATAATTTACTGTTGTTGTTGTTCATTATTGATTTTCCAGAATTTTCCATTTTTTGTGAGTTTTTTGCAGTTCTCGGAAATCGATGTGAAGTGAAGAGAGGGAAGGTGAGAAAGTAAGTAGATTTGTTTTTCTTATGCTGAATTGGGAGATGATGTGGACGGCTCAGATTTAGTTTGAAAATAGACTATAGGCGCGAGGAATTTAATGGATTTCATATATTGGCGCCTTGAAAACGATGACGTTTTTGTGACAATGAAATGATGATGATATGATAGTGCTCGCGCCGTTTTCGTTTTCGATCTCCCGCTACATTTTCATGTTTTTTTGTTTGAATTACGTAACTTGGTCAACGTTTTGTTAAATGCTTACTTCCTCCGATCATTATTATGAGTAAAATTTTACTTTTTAAATATATTAAATAATTAATGTATATAGTCTTTATTATGAACCTATATATTCATTATTTAATATATTTAAAAAGTGAAGTTTTGTTTATAATAATAATCGGAGAGAGTAATTGTAATTTTGATCTACCCGATCTTATTATTTCGTGGATTTGATCTTTCTATTTTAAAATTTAATCATTTTGGTTTGTCATTTAGATATTTTTATTAAAAAATTAGTAGTGTGATATGTTTTAAATTATGCGGTATACGATGTTATGATGAAAAAAGATTATAACACATTGTCAATTTATTAATTTAACAATAGTTTTTCTTTTTTATATAAAAGATGAAAATAAATAAACTATGAAATAGATGTTTAATCCAAACAAGAGCAAAGTTCTTTATAGATTTGTTCTCAGCACATAAATGGTTAACCTTTGAAAAATTCAAAATTAAAATCTAAAAAGAAACACACTTCTTAGTCTCAAATATATATTATCAACATTAATTCTCAGATGTTCTTAATATGTTTTTTCTCGTGCAATCCTCAATTTTTTCCTGAGAGATTAAGAGTATATCAATGTCAACTCCTTGGATCAAACTTCTTACTATAATGTTAAGCCCCTATTTTAAAAAGGTCTAACACATTACCAACACATTGTAGCTAATATCTATGAACACGTGCAAGAAAAGCTCAAGATTTACTAAAATCCTTGTTATTGTTTGTATCACGTTGCTTAATTTTGGAGTATTATTGCATGGCCATTGGCCATAGATAACATTTTCGGTCAACAAAACACTATCCTATCAAGAATCTTGAAAGTGAGAAGATAATTATGTCTCAATACAAGGATTTAAAGGAAATGATAAAAGCTGGTTAAGACGAATATTAGTCACTTTTAAACAGTGGTGGAAACTTCATATCAATATCATGTTAAAAAAAAAAGATACAACGATTAGAATTATCAATTTTACTTGAGAGGGTTTTTAATGGGTTGACAAAATTGGAACAAATGAATGAAAGAGTCGAATCTAGATTTGAATATCAACTAAGAGGCACCTGTATTTTTTTTTAGGCTTAATTGCACTTTTGGACCCCTATCTTTCCAAAAGTTGCGGTTATGGACCCTTAACTAATTTAAATACAAAACAGCCCCCTATGTTTTGATTCTTTAGCAGTTTTGGACCCCCAAGACAAAATAAAAAATAAAAAAATTGACACGTGGCACCTCACTTAGGGTGCCACGTCAGCGTTGACCGAGTCAACAATGGACTGGGGGTCCAAAACTGCCATAGAATCAAAACATAGGGGACTGTTTTGTATTTAAATTAGTTAGGGGTCCATAACCGCAACTTTTGGAAAGATAGGGGTCCAAAAGTGCAATTAAGCCTTTTTTTTAATGATGTCTTGAATATGATTATCTTTAATGAATGGTGTTATGGGAAAAATCGAACAATGAATAAGACATAATATTTGGATTGAGTCGTTTCTTATAAATAAATTGTTAAAGGACAAAAAAAATAAAAAAAATACTTATTTGAAAGAAGAAAATATTTATTTCAGCTAGACAACCTGCCTTACATCATTTGTCAACAAAAAAAATAAAAAACTGCCTTATAGCACATGGAGAAAAAACACAGATTACCATAAAATATTTTTGTAACACTTCTAATTTTATTCATTTATTTGTCTCACATCTGCTGTAAAGATTACTTGGTCTTTTTTTCCTTAAAAAACCTTGTATTTTTAAAAATAAAATAAGGTCTTATACCAGTTTATGAACGTGTTTGAATTGACTTATTTATGAGCTTATGAAAAATATATTATACAAATGAATAAACTTTTATGTTAATTCGTGAGTTCCTTTCAAAAAAAAAATGTTAATTTATAAGTCTCCACCAACGAAGATTATATCTTGATAAACTATTTTTCATAAACTACTTTGACAAATTTATGAATAATACATAAAAACTTATTTACCTGCATAAACTAAAAAATAAGTCAATCCAAATTGACACCATTTCCTTCTCACTTTTCTATATAGTTAATTAAACACTTTCCTTTCTATTTTTTCTCTGTTGAACAGTGTAAACTAAATTATCTGCAAAAAAAAATGTAAACAAAATTATTATTTGACCTTTTATTTATTGAGCAAATGGTCACTTTAGTCATTGATTTTGTACCTCGCTGTCACAAAAGTCCCTGACTCAGGATTAAATACAAAGATGTCTCTGACTATGCACTTCCGTTATCACTTTAGTCACTGACGTTGAATAGTTCTGTTAAGTGATGATGTGACATAGATTTTACGATGACATGACATATGAGGTGTCACATGGACGAAAGTGAAAGTAGAGAATTGTCACTTTGGTCCCTCAACCAAAAATTAATATTCCTAAATTGAATTTCAAATCCTTAAATTCCTAAATTTCAAATCCATAAACGTGATATAATTCTCTCTTTTGTTCAAAACCAATCTTCCTTTAAACATCAATTTATTTATTGTTCACAATTGTTCTATTTTATTCCTCACTAGTGGGATTTTGAAGTTTGTTGCTTATGTGGTTTTGTTCCGGTAACAAGTTTGTCATTTGAAATTTCTTGATTGATTTTTCTCTAATTCTCCAAAGAGTAAAACTATGAGTTTATTTATGTTACCTTTGTTTTGAATTCGAGGTCATTTGGTGAGTCAAATGTGATAAAATGTTCTACTAGTTTTTATGTAAAAAGCTCTAAAAACTAGTTATAGTTTAATTGATTCTACACTTTTCTATAATGATTTTTTGTGGAACTAAAAATATGTACGTGTTCGAATGAATGTTAGGATCCTTGATACTAAATTTGTCATCGTAAAATCTGAGCCACATTATCACTTAATAGAATTATTCAACGCTAGAGATTAAAGTGATAACGAAAATGTAGAGTGAAAGACTAAAGTGGTAATTTTCTCTTTATTTATTCTATCTAATTTTCTCCTAAATTATCTTTCTACGTGCAAAAGTGTCTTTTTTTTTATTAAAAAACAAATTTAAAGGTGTTGAAGGTGAGAAAAACACAAGAAGAGAATGTTGATTTAAACTTTTTTTCTTTTTTGAAAATAAGAGTTTTAACAATGACATAACAAAAGATAACACTGAGAGATGCATAGAAAAGAGACAACAGAAGGAATTATCACGGTTCATTTCACAATATGAGGTTAATTCAATCCCTTTGCATTTTTAAGAAATGTTTTACTATAGCCGCACAAGATTACAATTGTTTCAACACACAGTGCCTCACACAAGAGAATTTATACAATTAGAGTTTGATTTTGTTTACACTTTAGAAATCAAAAAGTGGTAAACTAAATTAAAGTTTAAGAAATTTCTAACACTTAAGAAATTATAAGATGTTAAGTTTGTAAAAAAAAAATCTAGGTGTTTGAAGACTTTTGAATTTGACACAATTTGCAGTCAGTTATATTTCTTCAAACCAACATATCCTTATATAGGAGAGAAATAACAAAGTTGTTGTTTAAAGTTTGCCAACTTATCAAAATCAAATCCCAGATAACTTGATCATAATGTATATATGTTTAGGATCTTATATTATATGTATAAATGTTTTTCCCATAAATTCCTGTGACTTAAACTTTTAGGGAAATCACACGGATATTATATTATATGTATATATATATTTTTTAGAGGATTATATATATATATGCTGTACCTGCCCGTATGATGTTGTCCTTCTATTTAAATCTTTCAACAAAAAATTTACACCAACGCTGCATATGATATTGTCCTTCTATTTAATTCACAAGAAAGAAATTAAATTACCAATAATAATGGTAAGGGATAATGCATGTATATGCAAGGGCTGAGGTTCGAACCCCGAACACCCTATTTATTCACCTTTAAGGTGAATTTCTCTAACCCCTAGACTACTTGACAAAAAAAAAAGCTATCATATTTTTAATTAAGCTAATACCATCTTCGTCTCTAAAAAGTCGGCCCTAATTTTCTGTCTTTAGGCTTTCTCTTCCAGTTTGTTCAGGTACTTTCTTCGTGATTTCGTCATCTGAGTGTTGGTGTGTTGTTTGTCGTCTTGTGCAACGTTGTTTGATTTTCCGTCTTGGTGCGGTGTTCATTTGATTCATATTGAAAGATCGATTATTCAATCAAAAATTTGGGCGTCAACATTACATATCCGGAGGCATGTGTATTCCATACACTATAATTTTATCATATATTTATGTAGGCATTATGTCGTTATATGCTATTAACTTGGATGTTGTGAGTTTGTTTGCAGATTCATCCTTTACGTTTTTAGCGGTGTTGAATGATGTACTCTATCGATTTGATTGAATGAATATCGTTTTGTTTTTGTCAAAAAATAAATAAATTAAGCTCTATCTTATATTAATCAACGTGGAATTTTATTTTTTTCAATACACTTTCATATATCCAACACTATTGGTTTGGTGTGTGTGTATGATGGGTGACCGAAAAGAATAGACTCTGATATCATATTACAATTCTTGATAGAATTTAGAATCGAGAAAAAATATATATAAAAATGAAATGAAAATAATATGATTATGTGAAAATTGTTCCACTAAGACTTATATAATCAACTAGATCACCCTTAAAAAAAGACAATAGGACCAACTAAATCATAATTAATCTAACAACTAACTTTTGCATATTTAATACAAGAAATATTTTTTTGTTTGAGGCCATTTGTACACATGGAAACGGCAGATACTGAATTCAAAGTTAAGTTAGAATAAGAAGGGACAATGTACTGAATTTAAGAATGAACATAGGACAGAGACATGAACGTTGGGTCCTATAGTAGTACTACAAATGTCAATGAAAAAGGGAACATATCGCACAACATTTTGTGCCATGTCAATATCAATGTCATGTCATCTTCAAGATAAGTTAAATGTAATAGTAAATTACACTCCCCTCCCCTCAAAGATGCTTGAAATACACTCCTCCTCTCTTATGTTAAAATATACAATTTCCTCTCTTGAAAAATAAAATTTACACTCCCCTCCCTTATAAGATGCTTGAATTACAACCCCCTCCCTTGATAATTAAATATACATTACACTTTAATCTATTTTAACATAAATAAATATTTTTATGATATATATTAATTTTAAACCACCCTTTAAGAAAAATTAATTCATTTCTTTATAATTTAAATGTTAATGATAATTAAATTTAAATATTTTGCTATTGATTTTATAATTTAGAGTTTAAAATTAACTTTTAAATAACCATGGTTTATTGTCGTTAGTAATTTTTCACATATTTTAATTTTATTTTGGCTTGTTTCATATTTTATAATAGGGTTTAAAACTACATGTTAATGAAATTGTGAATAAAAAATAGCAAAAAAATATGTATTCAATTTTTTATTATGTTAAAATAGACCTGCAATACTGTTATTTTCGAAGTGTATTAGATTATTATTTTTTTGCTAGATTATTAAAAATAAAAAAATTTATATTGAGGGAGTAAAGTGTAGATTTTAACATAAGAGGGGAGGGGAATGTAATTCAAGCTTTTCTTAGGGGAGGGAAATGTATTTTTCTCTAATATGTTTTGAATAAAAGGGGAGGGGAGTGTAATTCAAGCATCTTTGAGGGGAGGGGAGTGTAATTTACTCTAAATGTAAACACCAAGCGAAATCACAAAGAAAGAAGAGACAAAAAAGTATGGCAGATTCCTTTTTTTTTTTTCGGCCTTAAATTTACTCATCTAGGTCATGCAAAACTATTAGTTAGGTCATGCAAAATGGACAACGTATAACTTTAGTTAGGTAAAAGACAAACTTCTAAAATCAAATTGCCCGTCCTTAAGTACACCAAAAAGCTCATAAGAATAAGCTAACAACCTTGCATGATTCCAACATAAAAGCTTAACAACGCAAGTAGTTCTTCTTTCCAGCATCATGGAAGTGGTTGAAGAAAATGGCTTAGCAAACGGGAAAAAAGATTACACTCAAGATGGAACAGTAGACCTAAAAGGTAGACCTGTTTTAAGATCGAAGACTGGACGATGGAAAGCTTGCTCCTTCATAGTAGGTAAAGTGAAGCGTTTTGTGGCTTCGTGCATATTTGTACGCTATACACTATGAGATTGTTGGAATCACATTGTGCCTCTACAATTTTGGTGAATGACATATACTTTAGAATTTTGACAAAATTATAGTGTCACTGTGGTTTTGATAAACTCACCGTCAATCTAAACATACATAGTTTCATCTTTTTTTTAGATACACTAATATTTTTCTCTTTTTTCCATTTTATTGTTTTCATATATAGCAACATGAATGAATCATTATGCATTTTTGAGTAATTTGTAGGGTATGAAGTGTTTGAGAGGATGGCTTACTACGGGATAGCATCAAACTTAGTGATCTATCTAACAAACAAGCTCCATGAGGGTACTGTGGAAGCTTCAAACAACGTTAGCAACTGGGCGGGTTCGGTGTGGATGATGCCACTTGTAGGAGCTTACATAGCTGATGCTTATTTTGGCCGCTATTGGACCTTTGTAATTGCATCATGCATTTATCTCTTGGTATGTAATGATATTTATTTTCATCATTTGAATTATGCTACAAAATCTTTCAAGTATCTATTCTTCTAGTACATGTTTTCCTATGCTATCCTCGTTTAGTTCATTTCTGCATTTATCACCCATAGATTTCACATGCATTATTGTTTTTCTATATATTATTGCTTTATGCACTCAGGCTTAAAAAAAGTGTCCTTTTGTATGTTACTTATGTGATTGAAAACAGACATGTCATTCTTTATTTTTGCCACAGGGAATGTGTTTGTTGACTCTAGCTGTCTCAGTAACATCTTTGAGGCCACCGGAATGTGCACGAGGAGTTGCAGACCAAAATTGCCCCAGGGCATCACCATTGCAAAGGGGTGTATTCTTCCTTGCCCTGTACATCATTGCTGTAGGAACAGGAGGAACCAAGCCCAACATTTCTACAATGGGAGCAGACCAGTTTGACGAGTTTGAGCCCAAAGAGAGGACCTATAAACTTTCCTTCTTCAATTGGTGGTTTTTCAGTATTTTCCTGGGTACCCTATTCTCCAACACTTTCGTAATCTACATACAAGACAGAGTGGGTTGGGCCGTAGGATATGGCCTTCCTACCGCTGGACTTGCGTTTTCAGTATTGGTGTTTCTAGTAGGAACTCCATTGTATAGGCATAAATTGCCCTCAGGCAGCCCTATAACTAGAATGCTCCAAGTCATTGTGGCAGCTATGAGAAAGTGGATGACACGGGTCCCAGAAGATCCAAAAGAGCTACACGAGTTAAGCATAGAAGAGTATGCATCCAACGGGAGAAATAGAATTGATCGCAGCTCTTCCTTGAGGTTAGGTCTAATTGTGTTTTATCATTTCCAATTTCACCATCTTTTTTCATGTCATAAATGCATCACTTCTTCTATGCTTGTAGTTTCCTTGACAAAGCGGCTACGAAGACAGGCCAAACTTCCCCGTGGATGCTTTGTACAGTGACACAAGTTGAGGAAACCAAACAAATGACAAAAATGATACCTATTTTGATTACAACACTTATCCCAAGCACATTGATAGTTCAATCGACCACACTCTTCGTTAAACAAGGCACCACGCTAGACAGGAGAATGGGACCACATTTTGATATCCCTCCGGCATGTCTCACAGCATTTACAACTATCTTCATGCTTATAAGCATTGTAGTCTATGACCTTGCTTTTGTGCCCATGATCCGGCGATACACAAAGAACCCCAGAGGAATCACACTGTTGCAGAGACTGGGAATTGGCCTAGTGTTGCACATAGCTATAATGGTCACTGCATGCTTGGCTGAGAAGAAGCGACTAAATATTGCAAGAGAAAACAACCTCTTTGGCCGGCATGATACAATTCCCCTCACTATTTTTATTCTCCTCCCTCAGTTTGCCTTGGCTGGGATTGCTGATAACTTTGTCGAAATTGCCAAGTTAGAGTTCTTCTATGAGCAAGCACCAGAAGGCATGAAAAGTCTCGGAACATCATATTTTACAACCAGCTTGGGTTTAGGAAGTTTTCTAAGTACTTTCCTTCTTTCAATTGTTGCTAACATCACCCAGAGACATGGTCACAAAGGTTGGGTTTTGGATAACCTAAATATCTCCCGTTTAGATAATTATTATATGTTCATGGCAATACTAAGCTTACTCAACTTCCTTTGCTTTCTGGTTGTCGCCAAGTTATTTGTATATAATGTTGATGTCATACAAGACAAATCAAGTTTGGAGATGAACCCAGCTTCATCTCAGAATAGTGCTAGAATAAGCAAAAGCACTCCACAACAAGATGCCAACTCGTAGGAAAACATGATTGTCATTCCTGTGTTCTATTCACCTTTCAGTAAATAAATAGCTTCAGATTTGTCTTACCGTGGTTCAGCTCTTGCCATTCCCATTTTCGCGATTAAATTTGAATGCAATGGTCTTTCCTTGTTTAGAAACATTAATATGGTCATAATTTTACATCAATGATAAAGAACCTTTGCTGAGAAAAACTATGTAAAGACATCTTTTATCGCGCAGAATAATTCAGAATATTAATGCAGCTTATCCTTTACATTTAAGTATTGTTAGAAAAGCTTTGGCCTTCAGACATCATTATATGTTAAAAAGACCACCACATTCTAGAATATCTTCCGTGTATGTAATTCGACACTTACAGCAAAAGAGGCATAATACTTATTAAAAAAAACCAAGAATGTAGAATAAATTCTGATAACTCTTGAAGTTAGGCAGGGGAGAAAATAATAATTAAATAGTTTATCAGATGCACTTGGGTAAGAGACTCAAAATGTTTATGATCTAGTTGATTCAAAACATTAACAACCTAGATAACAAATAACAAGTATATTCCATTCCATGTCACTAGTACATGATGAAGTGAAAGCATACATCATGAAACGACGAGTGAAAGTGCATGACTCAGGGGACGACGCCTTGGCGTCTGACTGACCAGAAAATTCTGCTTTTTTAAGGATTTTTCGTCAAAAAATCTCGCGGTAAAATTTCCTAATGACGGGGGAAAACAATGTGGAGGCCAGAGATAAAAGACTGAAAAGCTATAGTAACAGCCGCCGGAAACTGAACTGTAGTGTAGAATATAGTTCACTTTCATTTTTTATTTTATTAAAACAATTACTAGTGACTTATTTATTTTATTCTCACTTTTCTATATCCGATGTTAAAAAGGTTTTACTTTCCTTTTTATCTAACTTTTCTATTAAATTTTCTTTCCACATTCAAAATTGTGAAACAATTACAAGCATATTCTGTAAATGTGTGCTTGCCGGCTGCATAGTGCATATGATATAATCTGACATGATGTTATTCTAATTAATTACCGATAATGAATAATTAACAGTAACGTGTGCATATGGATACTACCTATCTATTTAGCATAAAAAATTACAACTTTCATATTTTGGTTTCAAAGTCAAGTTGAAAATAAAGAGGTACTGGTGCTGAAAGGGAAAATGAACATGAAACAAATATAGAGACAAGAGAGAAGAGCCAAAAAATTTGAGATGACCGGTGACTAGAAAGGGATTGAAGCATATATATAAATATACTCAGTGAAAGGTCTGAAAGCAAATTTAACTAACAATATTGTTTTTTCGTTCGTAAGCACAAGACTTTTTCTGCTACGCTAATCTCAAGTCAGCTTCATAAGATTTAATAATAACTTGGTGGGTAAGTTAAATGTAAAACACCAACCAAATCAGCATACAAAGGAAGAGGTTAAAAATGTGAATTCATAAAAACTACAAAACAAAAAATCTGGCCGATTCATTTTGTTTTCGACATTTTTTGTTTGTTTGTTAGCTCATGTAAAATGGACGATTTGAAAAGTTAGGTAGTGATAACTAAGCTTCTAAAATCAGTTTCCTTGTCCTTAAATACATCAAAAGCTTATGAGAAAAACTATCAATCTTGCTTGATCCCCACACAAGTGACCAAGTAGTTTTTCTTGTCCAGCATCATGATGGCAATGAAGCCTTTTGCGGCCTACTTTGAAGCTAATTAAGTTATTCCAGTTTCAGCATAATTTTTTGGATAGCATAATCCTTTCACTTTTTTCATTTTATTGTATTCACTTACAGTATATAATGCATTAATAACACTTATGAATATGGCGTATGCATTTGTGAAATTTATAGTGTATGAAAGCATGGCTTTCTATGGAATAGCATCAAATTAAACTTAGTGGTGTATCTAACAAGTAAACTTGATGAGGGTACTGTGGAGTCATCAAACAACATAAGCAACTTGGGGGGTGCAGTGTGGATTTGAGATGGAACATGAAAGAATTTCTGCTGTTTCTTTCTCTAATTCAACACTTGATACTAGTAGTGGTGGTAATTCACCTATTTCTAATTGGCAAATCTCTGGTCCCGGTAAGTCTCAATTCACCATCATAAGTTACTCAGTTCATATTTACAATTAGGTCGACTTATTCAAGTTTATTTACTGTAATAAACATTATAAGATTGTTTGGCAGAGTTTATGAACACAATTTATGACATGTCCGGAATACTTGTTGTTTTCAGTTTATTTTCATAATATATGATAAGCGCTTAAGTTATAAGCGTTGGATTAATTCAGAATTTTACATTTATTTATTTATTATGTAGGTATGATCCAAGAGATGTGAAGGCACGACTCAAAGTGTGAGCACATGCAGTAGCAATAGCATCTGCCACCATATACGGCTCATGACACCCAATTTTCTTGATAGCTAATACCTACTTCCTTTTTCTGGCGATTGAGACAGTGTACATTGGTTTTGAGTTTTTTTGGGTACATTGTTGAGTTGGTTTGTTTCGTCAAAGATTGGTTTTATAATTTAGTGAATTAGATTTGGAGAAATAGGGAAAAGGATTATGTCATGTTACATGATAGTCTAGTGTAATCTAAGCCCTTGATTTGACATTAAGCCAGAGAATTAAAAAAGACGGAGAATTTGAGAAGGAAAAAGAAAAGTGAAAATAAGTTTTTAGAATTTATGGTTAGCATAACACAACTCCACAAAATCCGAGTTGTAATTTGGGGATTGCACCCACTTTTAAACACTTATGCCATACCACGCTTATGAAACTACGATAGACTCGTGTAAAACCACAAGTTACAACTCCACTTATGCCATAACACAACTCCACTTATGAAACTACGATAGAATAAAGAATAAAAAATAAAAAGGTGAGGTGAAAAAAAGAAAATGAAACTTCGATAGGCTCGTGTAAAACCACAAGTTACAACTAATGGACAATTTGGAAAATACTATGTTAGGAAATAGGCATATTTGTGACACAATGTTTGAAATTAATAATGAAAGAATAGGCATATTTCATAGAACAAATATTTATCTGTTTGAGGCCATTTGTACAAATGGGAAACGGCAGATACTGAATTCAAAGTAAAGTTAGAATAAGAAGGGGTGTACTACTGAATTTAAGAATGAACATAGGACAGAGACATGAACGTTGGGTCCTATAGTAATATTCCAAATGTCAATGAAATAGGGAACATAGCGCACAACATTTTGTGCCATGTCAATATCATGAAAAAGGGTCCTATAGTAGTATTCCATTTTTTCTATTCGGCCTTAAGATTTACTCATCTATATAGGTCATGCAAAATGGATAATATATAACTTTAGTTGGGTAAAAGACAAACTTCTACAATCAAATTTCCCGTCCTTAAGTACACCAAAAAGCTCATAAGAATAAGCTAACAACCTTGCATGTTTCCAACATAAAAGCTTAACAACACAAGTAGTTCTTCTTTCCAGCATCATGGAAGTGGTTGAAGAAAAAGGCTTAGCAAACGGGAAAGAAGATTACACTCAAGATGGAACAGTAGACCTAAAAGGTAGACCTGTTTTAAGATCGAAGACTGGACGATGGAAAGCTTGCTCCTTCATAGTAGGTAAAGTGAAGCCTTTTTTGGCTTCGTGCATATTTGTATACACTACATTATGAGATTGGTGGAATCACATTGTGCCTCTACAGTTTTGGCGAATGACATATACTTTAGAATTTTGACAAAGTTATAGTGTCACTGTGGTTTTGATAGACTCACCGTCAATCTAAACATACACAGTTTCATCTTTTTTTTTAGATACCCTAATATTTCTCTTTTTTCCATTTTATTGTTTCATATATGGCAACATGAATGAATCATTATGCATTTTTGTGTAATTTATAGGGTATGAAGTGTTTGAGAGGATGGCTTACTACGGGATAGCATCAAACTTAGTGATTTATCTAACAAACAAGCTTCATCAGGGTACTGTGGAATCTGCAAACAACGTTAGCAACTGGAAGGGTTCAGTGTGGATGATGCCACTTGTAGGAGCTTACATAGCCGATGCTTATTTCGGTCGCTATTGGACCTTTGTAATTGCATCATGCATTTATCTCTTGGTATGTAGTGATATTTATTTTCATCATTTGAATATATGCTACTTAGAGGTAGGTAAAATTATTGGATCCACATTATACTAGGATGGGGGATATTAGGACAAAAAGTATATCCTTGCTGAAATATTAGGACAAGTAACTAGCAGAAATTCACAATTGCAAATTTGACACATATCATAACCCAAAACTTGACAAAGAGTATATCCTAGCTGAATCCAAACCATATAGACTCACTTACATTTAGATTTTCTAACATTTTCTCACACAAGGAAAGGAATAGTTCATGGTCATTTTACAAGATGTGATTGCATTGTGATTTTTAATGAAAAGGACTCTAAGATTATAATCTTAAAAGCTAGTCATGGACTTCCAAAAGTTTACCCCTAAAAAGATAAATAGGTCATACGCAAGCCTTAAACTTGGGAATATACCTGACCCGAAATCTTTGCAGTATCTATTCTAGTACATGTTTTCCTATGCTATCCTCATTTAGTTCATTTTTTACTACTGTCAGATTTTATTGTTCACACTTGGATTTCACGTGCATTATTGTTTTTCTATATATCATTGATCTATGCATTCAGGCTTCAAAAAGGTGCATTTAGTATGTTATTTATGTGACTAAAAACAGACATACCATTCTTTTGTTTGGCCACAGGGAATGTGTTTGTTGACTCTAGCTGTTTCAGTAACATCTTTGAGGCCACCAGAATGTGCACAAGGAGTTGCAGACCAAAATTGCCCCAGGGCATCACCATTGCAAAGGGGTGTATTCTTCCTTTCCCTGTACATCATTGCTGTAGGAACAGGAGGAACAAAGCCCAACATTTCTACAATTGGAGCAGACCAATTTGACGAGTTCGAGCCCATAGAGAGGACCTATAAACTTTCCTTCTTCAATTGGTGGTATTTCAGTATTTTCCTGGGTACCCTATTCTCCAACACTTTTGTAATCTACATACAAGACAGAGTGGGTTGGGCCGTAGGATATGGCCTTCCTACCGCTGGACTTGCGTTTTCAGTATTGGTGTTTCTAGTAGGAACTCCATTGTATAGGCATAAATTGCCCTCAGGCAGCCCTATGACTAGAATGCTCCAAGTCTTTGTGGCAGCTATGAGAAAGTGGACGACACGGGTCCCAGAAGATCCAAAAGAGCTACATGAGTTAAGCATAGAAGAGTATGCATGCAACGGAAGAAATAGAATTGATCGCAGCCCTTCCTTGAGGTTAGGTCTAATTGTGTTTTATCATTTCAAATTTCACCATCTTTTTTCGTGTCATAAATGCATCACTTCTTCTATGCTTGTAGTTTCCTAGACAAAGCGGCTACGAAGACAGGCCAAACTTCATCATGGATGCTTTGTACAGTGACACAAGTTGAGGAAACCAAACAAATGACAAAAATGATACCTATTTTGATTACAACACTTATCCCAAGCACATTGATAGTTCAATCGACCACACTCTTCGTTAAACAAGGCACCACGCTAGACAGGAGAATGGGACCACATTTTGATATCCCTCCAGCCTGTCTCACAGCATTTACAACTATCTTCATGCTTATAAGCATTGTAGTCTATGACCTTGCTTTTGTGCCCATGATCCGGCGATACACAAAGAACCCTAGAGGAATCACGCTGTTGCAGAGACTAGGAATTGGCCTAGTGTTGCACATCGCTATAATGGTCACTGCATGCTTGGCTGAGAGGAAGAGACTACATGTTGCAAGAGAAAACAACCTCTTTGGCCGGCATGATACAATCCCCCTCACTATTTTTATCCTCCTCCCTCAGTTTGCCTTGGCAGGGATTGCTGATAACTTTGTGGAAATTGCCAAGTTAGAGTTCTTCTATGATCAAGCACCAGAAGGCATGAAAAGTCTCGGAACATCATATTTTACAACCAGCTTGGGTTTAGGAAGTTTTCTAAGTACTTTCCTTCTTTCAGTTGTTGCTAATATCACTCAGAGACATGGTCACAAAGGTTGGATTTTGGATAACCTAAACATCTCCCGTTTAGATAATTATTATATGTTCATGGCAATACTAAGCTTACTCAACTTCCTTTGCTTTCTGGTTGTTGCCAAGTTATTTGTATATAATGTTGATGTCGGACAAAATAAATCAAGTATGGAAATGAACCCAGCTTCATCTCAGAATAGTGCTAGAATAAGCAAAAGCACTCCACAACAAGATGCCAACTCCTAGGAAAACATGATCGTCATTCCTTTCTTCTATTCGCCTTTCTGTAAATAAATAGCTTCAGATTTGTCTTACCGTGGTTCATCTCTTGCCATTCCCATTTTCACGATTAAATTTGAATGCAGTGGTCTTTGATTGTTTAGAAACATTAACATGGTCATAGAGTTTCACATCGATGATAAAGAGCCTCTGCGGAGAAAAACTATGTAAAGACATCTTTTATTGCACAGAATAATTAAGAATATTAATGCAACTTATCCGATGCATATAAATATTCCTAGAATCCTTCGGTCATTAGATGTTAAAAAAAACAAGAATGTAGAATCAATTCTGAGAACTCATCGGGTTAGGCCAGGGAGAAAATAATAATTAAATAGTTTATCAGATGCACCTGGGTAAGAGACTTCTTATGATCTAATCTCGACATGTTTTGGATCTAGTTAGCTCAAAACATATGCCAGGTCACTAGTACATGATGAAGTGAAAGCATACAAACCCAAGCCAGTTCATAACTACTTGATTTTACACAAATGGTTTAGAGAACTAGCAATAATATAATCTAATACATTCAGACAAACTTTTTCCGAGTTTCATTAATTAATGACCCGTATCAAATAAAAAGTAAAATTCGCATAATCTATTAAAGTGTACATATTTTTATTTATATATTCCAAAAATATATTGAATGTCAAAACAAACGAATTCCAATGAAATCCAGTCTAAGCACGCAGAAATGCTGATTAAAAGGGAAGATGAGAGAAACCAGCCTAAATCATATTATCATTGCTGAGTTCAACCTTGGTATAATGGTATGGATCAGAAATTGTTCTTTTATGGGTGCATATACAAGATACCTGAATTAACTAACTTTACTACTAACAGATTATAGTTACAAATACATAACTGGTTAAGATTTTGAGCTGAGTCGGGATATCATCAGCATTTGTGTGTTGTGAGGCAATTGTCCCTATCTTTTATCATTTTCACGCTTTAAAACTTTGAAGATATTTGAAGTGAATCTTGATAGTAAGTTGTTACCTGTTGGAGCATACTTACTCTTAGTGTTACAGCCACAAACAGTCGTCACATTCAGAGACACCTGCTGTACTATTCACCATGTAGGAGCTGCCAAGGAAAAAATAATTATAATCTCTATTTAAAACATTTTCGTCGAAGAAGTGACTCATGTAATCAAATTACCAACAGATATGATACTACTAGAACAAGTGGTTGAATCAGAAACACCGGCCTCACGAAAAATCTCAAGCTGCAAGGTCTAGCACCACTAGAATAAAAAAGATCAAATTAGCTACTCAAAAACAAAAAGAGAGTTTCTTACAGAATAAGCTTTAAGATTGTTACAAATATACCCTTTAAAAGAGAAAACGTAGCAATGAATTCAACAGTCTAAGGTACATAAATCGCTCCAAAAGAATCAACAACCTTAATTTGGGAACAAACATTGAATGCCAAAATAGACAAAAACTCAATCATTAAGTAAAAACAACTACTCAGAGCTTAACCACTTAACTTAAGCAAATATGCTAAACAACCACAAACGGCATAAGCTACCATAGCTTAACCAACAAGGGAAAAAACTAGAAAACATGAGATTTAGCCACTCAGACAAAAGCAAAAACATCAAAGTTTAATAATACTCAAAACCACACTACAACAATATTGGGCCAGTGGTGCTCACTCCGAAATTTGAAGTCTTAATTGAAAGGTGTCACCATTTCAAATAAAACCATAACAATTGCCAAAAGTTGAAGGTGTTACAATTAAAAACAAAAAAGGTGTTCGGCTAGTTCTTACTCCGACAAGTGAAACCTTAACTAGAAGTGTCACAACTTCAAAAAAATGTAAAAAATATTGAGTCGGCACTCACTCGGATGCCTAAAACTCTAATTGAAATGGATTATGGTGGCAACAAAGTCAATGCAAATAGAATATGCAGCACTTTTTACCAAAGGCAGCACACGCAAACCAGAAAGATGCGCAAACTGCTAACAAGCAATGGAAAATGTTGAAACAGCCCAAATACACAAACAACGAGTAAGCAAAACATCAAAACACAAAACAGCAAGTCACCAAAAACCAAATAGTGCAGCAGAAAATATAGGTGCATAACCCAAACCAGTGTCAAAATGGGAAAAACAATGTTGCAAAATTTGGTCAGCAAGGCAGCTTGTATCAAGCACTGGTGAAGATGTGCTGCTGTGACAACACGTGAAAGTGCATGACTCAGGGGAGGACGCCTTGGCGTCTAACTGACCAGAAGATTCTGCTTTTTGAGGTTTGTTTCGTCAAAAAATATCGCCGGAAATTTTCCTAATGGCGGCTGCAAACAATGTGGAGGCCAGAGATGAAAGACTGGAAAGCTATAGTAGCAGCCGCAGGAAAGTGAACTGTAGAATATAGTTCACTTTAATTTTTTATTTTTTTAAAACAATTATTAGTGACTTTTTTATTTTATTCACGGTTTTCTCTATCAGATATTAAAAAAGTTTTACTTTCCCTTTTATCTAATTTTTCTATTAAATTATTTCCACTTTTAAAATTGTGAAACAGTTACAAGCATATTCTGTAAATGTGTGCTTGCTGGCTGCATAGTGCATATGATATAGTCTGACATGATGTTATTCTAATTAATTACCGATAATGAATAATTAACAGTAACGTGTGCATATGGATACTACTACCTATCTATTTAGCATAAAAAATGCTTTCGGAAATTACAACTTTCATATTTTGGTTTCAAAGTCAAGTTGAAAATAAAGAGGTACTTATGCTGAAAGTGAAAATGAACATGAAACAAAGATAGAGACAAGAGAGAAGAGCCATAGAATTTGAGATGAGATGACCAGTGACTAGAAAGGGATTGAAGCATATATATAAATATACTCAGTGAAAGGTCTGAAAGCAAATTTAACTAACAGTATTGTTTTTTCCTTCGTAAGCACAAGACTTTTTCTGTTATGCTAAACTCAAGTCAGCTTCATAAGATCTAATAATAACTTGGTGAGTAAGTTAAATGTAAAACACCAACCGAATCAGCATAGAAAGGAAGAGGTTAAAAATGTGAATTCATAAGAACTACAAAACAAAAATCCGGCCGATTTCTTTTAGTTGTCGACATTTTTTTGTTTGTAAGCTCATGTAAAATGGACAATTTGAAAACTTAGGCAGTGAAAACTAAGCTTCTAAAATCAGTTTCCTTGTCCTTAAATACATCAAAATCTCATGAGAAAATCTAGTAACATTGCTTGATCCCCACACAAGTGACCAAGTAGTTTTTCTTGTCCAGCATCATGATGGCAATGTAGAAGAAAAAGGCTCAGCAAACGGGAAAGATTACACCGAGGATGGAACAGTAGACCTAAAAGGATGGAAAGCTTGCTTGCTCCTTTATGGTAGGTAAAATGAAGCCTTTTGCCGCCTACTTTGAAGCTTATTAAGTTATTCTAGTTTCAGTATAAATTTTGGATAGCATAATCCTTTCGCTTTTTTTCATTTTATTGTATTCACATACAGTATATAATGCATTAATAACACTTATGAATATGGCGTATGCATTTGTGAAATTTATAGTGTATGAAAGCATGGCTTTCTATGGAATAGCATCAAATTAAACTTAGTGGCAGTGGTGGAGCCAAGAATTTTATAGAGCTGGGGCAAAAAATTTATCGTAAATTCACATATGACATAATATACTAACGAAAAGACGGGCACGTGCGCTAATGTTCAAAAATTATAAACGGTATTTTTTTTTATGAAATATATACACACAGTAGTGTTTAGAGTAATATTTTATGTCCGTCTGTTTTTTTATACGCTAATGCGTATAATTTTATTTTAGTCTTGCATAATGCATATAATTATTTTTATAAAATTTTGATTTTAATTACAAGTACAAGTATAAATGCCTAAAAATATTATACTTATATTATATATATTTTGCACCTTTATATTGTAACAAACTATGCATATCTTTTTCTTATTAAAAAAACTAAACATATCTTGTTCAATGACACCAACAATGTAACAAATATAATATCATATAATATAAATTCTTATCTTTTTTAATAACACTAAAAATATGGTATTCTTATAACGAAATTTGTTATAAAGTATAATTGAAAAAGAAAAAACCAACTATTTTTTTTGGTAAGGAAAAAAAACCAACTATTTTAATATTCTTTATGTTATTATTTGAAATAGTCATAGTATAGATAAATAGTCATAAATCGAAATAAAAGAGGTCCGTCATTTTGTAAACAAAAGTAGAATTTGAAATAAGAGAGATGAAATATAACATACGAATAGTGTGCTAAATAAAATTAGGAGGTAAATAACCTTTCTGAGACCTCTTTGCGGTGAATGTTCGAATAATAACAACATCATCAAGTGACTTTTGTTGTGCGCATGTGAAAAATATTTGAGTTTGCCCAATTTTTTATTTTTTTAAGTGAGTTAATGGGCTATTAGGTTGGACCTAATATAAAAAAGTATTGATTGAGTGTCTAGGCTACCCATGCTTAATGGTGTATCTAACAAATAAACTTCATGAGGGTACGCTGGAGTCATCAAACAACATAAGCAACTTGGGGGGTGCAGTGTGGATGATGCTGCTTGCAGGAGCTTACATAGTTGTAACATTAAATGTTTTACTGGTATTGAAATTCATATTTTTTTATATATTTAATTAATAGTTTTTCGCTTCAAATTATAAGTCGTTTTGACTATTTCACATAAAAGTAAAAATTAACGATATTATAAGAAAAATAACAGTAATGATTCATTTTATCGTAAAACAATTTAGTATAATTTAAGAAAAAAGTAGAATCAATCAAGAATAACGAGGAATGAATAATAATGTTCATTTCTTAGCTGTAAAAGTTGTCCTTATCTAATACATCATCCCAATCCTGTGAATAAATTTCACTTCGCAACCTTCAGAATACTCTGTCGTTGGATTCGAAACCAAGGTTTTTTTAAGGAAAAGAAAACTATAACTGATAAATTTATACTACTACTTTTTTAAAAATTAATTAAGAGTATATTTAATGATCTTTTAAGCACTTATATACAAAACCTTAAATAGAAAGCAAACAGATATTTTATTTTGTTTCTGAAATTAAAAAATTGCAACTACTACCGAGAGGGAATATATGACAAGTAATAAATAGAAAATAATAATAAAAATGAATAATTTCAAGCTATGAGTTTACTTCTTTCTTTCAATCTTCCAGCAATAGAAACCCAAAAAAAAAAAAAAAAACTAAAAATTTCATCCTAATTCCTAAAGTGTTATTAATTGACGCATACCCCCTAAATCTAATAATAAAATTCTAATCTAACTTCCCAAAAAAAAAAAAAAAATCTAATTAACCTTTAACTCCTCCAACTGTAATTGGACTCCTAACATGGTGTGTGCCATCTGACCAAGTTAGGCCTCCAAATACAGTAGCCTCGCCTGATTTAGTAACTTCAATTGTCAAACTAAAACTCTTCTCTTCACCAATTTTGTCAAATTTCAACTTCTTAGGCTGAACTGATATCGAAAGTCCGACAGGTACACGGAGGCTTGCAGTGTATGTGCCTGGTGGTCCAACATTTTTCAGCTTCCTACTCAAAGTAACTGACCCATAGAGTTTAGGTATTGTTATTGTAGGATAGTTGAAATCCAAGATGTTTATACCATCACAATGATAATTAGTACCAGAGAACATGCTAATTTGTGTTTGGTTATAACCTAAGAAACAAAGAAAGTTTATGTAATCATTGATGTTTAACTCATAGACCAAACCAGGATCCATGGCACGATTTGGTCTTATGTGACCAGAACCGTAGTCAAATGGTGTTGCCTTGACATTAGTATCAGCAAGGATAGGTTTAAAAGTGTTGTCCCTTGTCCTAGCTGAAAGAAAACACACCATATTATCAATAGATATTTTTTCCTCTCTTTATTCAAGACTAAATCTCAATGAATCATAAAAGCAAAACTGAAAAGATATATTAATTGCAAGAAAATACAACTACCAACTAGGAAACATATATAGAAAATGTTTGAGCCAACAAACTATATTACATGAGATATATTAAATTGAGGTATCATATCATAATTTCATGAGTAATCTAATGATGTTACATTACTTACCAGTTGTCATGATTGCAGATTTAATAGCTGATGGACTCCAGTTGGGGTGGAGAGTCTTAAGAAGGCCAACGACTCCCGCCACATGAGGGCATGACATGGATGTTCCAGACATGGTTATGAAAGGAACCCTGCGTTTATCAAAGTCCAATTTTGTGGGACTTACCGCTCCTGAGTAGGCAGCAATAATGTTCACACCAGGTGCGGTTACATCCGGCTAAAAAACAAAAATAAAAAGGTGAGGTGAAAGATAGAAAATGAAATTTCGATAGACTCGTGTAAAACCACAAGTTACAACTAATGGACAATTTGGAAAATACTATGTTAGGAAATAAAATATGTATAGTATGATTTGTAACACAACGTTTGAAATTAATATTGAAAGAATAGGCAAACCTTGAGGATCTCTGGTGTGATTGTGTTAGGCCCTCTAGAGGAGAAATCCGCCATACTTGGAGCATGTTTTATGTTCAACTTTGTTGTGGGTGGATGAATATATCCTAGTGGATTCCTGTTATATGATAATAACGACAATAATTAAAGGTGTTAAGAGAACAATGTTGAATTAATTGAATTATCTATGTAGACGAACTACACAAATGAAGGGATGACAAAAGGAAGGAGCAACAAAAGTTACTTGGTTGAATTGATGTAGGCAAAGACAGAAACACCATCTTCATAAGTAATATGTGCTGCAGGCACGAAATGAGGATCAGGAAAAAGCTCATTGCCACTAGACTCATCATTACAAAGAATCATTCCAACTGCTTCAGCCTCCAAAGCAACACGACTCTTTTCCAATCTTGCATTAGTACCTCTAAGACAAACCAATATTCGACCCCTTGCTTTCTCGGGGTCAATTGTTCCATTCATACATAGAGTGCTACACAATGGTAACAAATCATGTTAATTACCATGTTGTACTTTCAAAAGCACTAAACACGAACATCGAAATTTTAGAGATAAGGTGATGTCAGTTTGAATCCTCCATTGATATTACTAACAGCCAATTTTATTTACATTCACCATTCCAAAAATAAGTTAAACAACAAACTAGACTGCAAATACAAGCGGTATATACTTACGCGTTTTCAACCGGTGCTTCTGTCAATTTTGCCTCAGCAGCAGTAATGAGTGGATAAAGCTTGTTTTTTGGCAAAGCTGTAGAAAGGCTAAATCCCTGATAATCAATCAATAATGAAAATATTAGAGAAGAAAATGAAAGTGATGGGAAAAATGGAAAACTTGACTTAATTAATGGTATTTCACAAGATGAAGAAAAAATGGATAATACCCTAAAGTGTTGTCCATTATGGAGTTGAACACTAGTATCAAACTCTCTATCTAAGGTACTTGCAGCAACAGTTAATATCCAAGGTGCAACATTTGAAACAGTTCCAAATGTTGGTCCAGAATTTCCAGCTGAACACAACACAGTGATGCCTTTCTTAACAGCATGAAATGCAGCAATTGAAAGAGCATCATCAAAGTAATCAACAGCAGGACTTCCAAGAGATAGGGAAAGAACATCAACTCCATCATGAATAGCCATATCAAAGGCTGCCATGATATCAGCATCAAAGCATTCGTTGTCATCAATTGGTGGCCAACAGACTTTGTAAGCAGCAACTCTTGCTTTGGGAGAGCCACCTTTGGCAGTTCCGTTGCCTAAGCCAAAAAAATTAGCTCCGGAAACAAAGTTTCCTCCTATTGTTGATAGTGTGTGAGATCCATGACCTGCATTGTCTCGTGGAGTATCAAGTGTGCCATTTTGTAGTACCTCTGACCCTGCATAGGTAGCATAACCTTTATTGAAGTATCTTGCTCCTATAAGCTTCCTGCATGAAATATATATTAAAAGGTTATTAAATCATAACATTTGATGGCACATTTTAAAATTTTCAATGTGTCCATGCTTTTAAGATACAAATCAAAATGCAAGCAATTTTACTCACTCACTGTATAAACAACTAAAAGAGTGAAAGGAAATGAAGCTTAATCACCTGTTGCAACGGAAGCCTGTGTGATCATTCTGACAAGTTCCTTTCCACCTTGTGGGAATGGGCCCTATCCCTTCATCTCTAAAGCTTGGAGATTCTGGCCATACACCTATATGGATCACAAATTTAGTTAAACTCCGATGAAAACAATAACACATGTTTGTTGCACAAAATTATTGTGCAATGAAACTTCATAGGACCGTTATGGAACCTTTGAAATATAGTTGTGATGAAAAAGTAGAATGGAATTTTTTAGCCTCAATTGTGTACAATATATACCATAGTATCCACAACGATGTGCAAGAGAAATACTACTAACTATTATGAATATTGAATCCAATTGTTCATTAGGAAAAAAAATTACCAAAAAGAGTAATGGTCACCGGGGAGTGGGGATTCGTCACACAAAAATGGATCCACGGCAAAGTGATTGCATTTCTTTTTTATTAGTCAGCATGAAAGAAGGAATAGATAGGAAACAAGACATTTCAAAGTTTTAGCTCTAGACTCGATAGTTGATACGTCAATAATGCTTACTTTTTGTTTGTGTAATACCATAAATCATTATAATACAATTTCCCTAAACGATCATCTTCTACTACTGTTATTATTACTTTTAATCTAATCTAGTCTATCTAATAGTAATATTGAGAAATGTGATTATCATTCACAAACTTTGACATTTTTTTTTTGAAAGGATTTACAAACTTTGACATAAAATTGCACAAAAAATATATGGTTAACAATGTTCAAATAAATATTTGGTTACAATTTATGAATAACAAGCTGTAGTTATCAATTAATTAAGAAAAAAATTAAGAGGACTTTTGAATTCATTAATCATGATTTTCATGTTTATAGTTGAATATACATTGTGACTAATGAATATATATATATATATATATATATATATATATATATATATATATGTGTGTGTGTGTGTGTGTGTGTGTGTGTAAACACTTGAAAATTATGTAGTTAATAAATTAGGACACGTTATTATTTACATTTATCACAGTTCAATATAAATAAACACATTATTTGAACGATATTAACCATCTATTGAAATTTGACGTAATATATGTGTGCATGATAACAAACTCATAATAATATATTTAAAACATTACAAGGGTAGATACGAAAAAAAAAAACATAAATTTTTTACCAGAATCAAGATTCCCAATAATAACATCTTCACCGTATCTTGCTTTTTTAAAGAGGGAATGAGAAGGAGCCACACCATTGTGTTCCATTGACATGAATTCCCACGAGTGTGTAGTGTGTAACTTTCTTCCTCGGTTTAACAAGACTGACACAACGTTTGGATGCTCTGCAATATCAAATACAAGATGGAAAGAAAAAACAAAACATTAAGTATGGCATTGATATATTCTAAAAAATTCCATTCATCATCGGTTATTTTGAAGGTTACCTGCTATGTCAGCAGCTTCTTTCTCTTCCAGGAAAGCAGCAAATCCATTGATATTCTTTGTGTATGAATATATCATTGCCTCTTTTGCTTTCTCATGGCTGAATTTCAATAAGATATTAATTGGTTTTTCTAATAAACAAATTTGAACTAACAAAAGAGTAAGCAATTCTATTTTCTTTTAAGTTTACTATTGAAATTGACTCTGTAACAGGCGCGTAGTCTAAAAAATGATCTTGATAAATAAAAAACACAAATTCTAACTGTATAATTTGAAATTCTTATTATGTATGACCCACTAATATACATGAAGTCCAAAAAAGCTCCTATAGATTGAATTTTTTTCAGATTTTTTTAGAGATGTTAAGAACCCAAAATATGGCTTTACACAAAAAAATTAGAAATTTCCAAAAGGCTACAAATTAATTATGAATTGTTATGGCGTCAAAAACTCAAAATAAAATAACCGATATCTTGACCTATAAATTAAATCTCAAAAAACAAAACAATGATATTTGACCTATACATCAAATTTTGAGCTCATTGATGATATTTCAATTTATTTTTATTTTTCAACCAAAACATGCAAAATAAACTTGTTCCTAATAAGCTTATATTCGCTATTTAATTTTGAAGGCATGATTAGAACATAATAAGAACCATCACAATAAAATTTTCTAATTTTAAAACGAGAAACAAAATAATTATAAACCGTTTAAAAAATTCATAACTATGGGTAATAAAAAATTCATTAATCATTAATGTGTCCCTACTCGAAAAAAAATGTAATTTTTTTTACGTAAAGCTATATTTTAAATCATGAAAAATTCAACTTACTTTTCTTAGACAACACGTGAAGAATATCAAATTACAAGATTATACTATATATTTTTTTATTTTACATGATATTTTTTAGAAATAGTCTATATTAAAGGGTTAATTTCAACCATTAACTCTTTTCTTTTTGAGTAAATTACACTCCCCTCCCCTCAAAGATGCTTGAATTACACTCCCCTCCCCTCTTAAGTTGAAATATACACTTTACTCCCTCAATTTTTTTTTTATGTTAAAATTTATGCTCCCCTCCCTTATAAGATGCTTGAATTACAAACCCCTCCCTTAATAATTAAATATGCACTACACTTTAATCTATTTGAACATAAATAAATATTCTTATAATATATATTAATTTTGAATCACCATTTAAGAAAAATTAATTCATTTCTTTATAGTTTAAATGTCAATGATAATTAAATTTAAATATATTGCTATTGATTTTATAAATTAGTGTATAAAATTAACTTTTAAATAATCATGCTTTAATGATTTTAGTAATTTTTCATATATTTTAATTTTGTTTTGGGTTGTTTCATATTTTATAATAGGGTTTAAAACTACATGTTAATAAATTTTGAATAAAAAATAGCAAAAAAATATGTATTTAATTTTTTATTATATTAAAATAGACCCACAATACTATTTTTTTTAAGTGTGATAAATTATTATTTTTTGTTAGATTATTAGAAATAATAAAAAAGAATATTGAGGGAGTAAAATGTAGATTTTAACATAAGAGGGGAGGGGGATGTAATTCAAGCTTCTCTTAGGGGTGAGGAGTGAAATTTATTCTAATATGTTTTGAATAAGAGGGGAGGGGAGTGTATATTTTAACTTAAGAGAGAAGGAAAGTGTAATTCATGCATCTTTAAGAGGAGGGGAGTGTAATTTACTCTTTCTTTTTCTATTAGAGTACCTTCCCACGTAGGATTGAAGGAATTCATGATGAGTATCGGTAACTCGGTCAAAGTCGGCTTCAGTAACTCCTTCAACATGCTCGTGTGATCCCAAATATACTATGTAAGACTTTATTAAACCAAAACAAAGAAACAAAAAAAAGTTAGCTTAAACTTGTAATCACTGCACGTAGCAAAAAAGAAAGATGTAAACTTTGATGTAACAGAGAAAATATATAGACAAAAGTTTTACCTTTTTCACCGCAGATGATTGAAACAAAGCAGTCAAAAGAATGACCAGAAATAATAGAAAAATCGAATTCTTTTTGGAAGACCACATTCTGCTTTTGAGTTCGCAGAAAACAAAAGAAACTGATACCTTAGGTTACAGTCCAAACCTGTTTTTATACTAAGTAAAATTTGGAGTGTTTTCCGATTTTTCAGTTACACTAGAATGTTTTTCGATATACCGCAACTAAGCAAAGAAATATAAGGATAAAATATTGGATCATTTCAAAACAACAAAACAATGATAAGAAATTTGGGTGTTGTTACAAACCAAAAGGAACCATACCGTTATTCTTTAAAGATCAGTTTTTTTTTTTTTTTAATTTAAATTTTAGGCTTTAATACGTGTTTCGTCCTTGCAATTAGGCGTCATTTAAAAATTGGTCCCTGTAATTGTTAATCCTAGCAATTTACCCTTACATTGTTTAATCATTTAAAATTTCGTCCTTTGACCAACTTAATCACTGCCACGTCACTAATTTGATGACGTGGCAATCACTGTCACACATGAAATTCTAATTTTGCCCTTAAGAAGGGGAAAGAATATGGAAGAAAGAATTGGAAAGCCAGGGGTAAAATTGGAAGTTTATGTGTGACAGTGATTGTCACGTCATCAAATTAGTGACATGGTAGTGATTAAGTGGGGAGAGGGACGAAATTTTAAATGATTAAACAATGCAAGAGTAAATTACCAGGATTAGCGATTACAGGGACCAATTTTTAATTGACGCCTAATTGCAAGGACGAAACACATATTAAAGCCTAAATTTTAAACTTCAAAATGAACAAAACCCAATTAAAGTGGTTTTCATTACTTTTTTAAAAATAAAAATATTTTCCCACCTATAATAAACATATTTAATTCCTTTAAAAAATTGGACACATATTTGGTGATACCCTTAAAAATTATTCATGACGCATAGGGTATAGATGGATTTCACTTAGGTGACTTTGGGGATTGGTGACTTCACGGTATTTTTAGGATGAATGAGTGATTAAAATAAATTAGGGTTAATCGTTGACATTAACCCTGTAATGCCTGACTCGATAGATATTGGACTTTGTGATTGCATCATGCATTTATTTCTTGGTATGAAGTGTGAAATTTACTTAGTGGTAAAGAAACGTAGGACTTGGTAACAATATTGGATGAACATTATAATCTACATTAATAGGGCAAGTAACATATTACAAGAGCAAATTTGACACCATAACTTGACCCCAAAACTTGACAATGAACTTATCCTATCTCGATCCTAACCATGGCGCTTTCATCACTCATTCACTCACAATTGGATTTCTGAAATTTCCTCCCTCAGGTAAGGCAATAGTTCATGGTAATGAAATCGACGGGGTGTATCACTTGACTTGTATAAATAATTTTTAAACCTAACCTAGCCTAAGTCTATATGCTGAATAAGCTAGACCCATAGTTTTAAATAGAAGTTGCAATCACATATGTGATTGTGGCTGAAGCTGAAGTCTTAATTGAAAGGTAGCACCATTTCAGATCAAACCACAACGATTCAGGGTAAGCAGTCACTCCGGTAACTTAAAACAAAACAGGTGTTCGGCAAGTTCTCACTCCTGCGCCTAAAACTCTAATTGAAATGGATCATGGTGGCAACAAAATCAATGTAAATAGAATATGCAGCACTTTTTACGAAAAGCAGCATATACTTGAGGCATGCAAACCAGCTCAAACTGAACAAAGGATGGAAAATGTTGAAACAGCCCAAATACACATACAACGAGCAAAACACAAGACGGCAAGTCACCAAATACCAAATAGTGCAGTAGAAAATATAGATGCATAACCAAACCTACGCTAAAACGGAAAGAGGAGACGCCATTGATCACAATGGGAAAAACAACATTGCAAAATTCGGTCAGCAAGGCAGCGTGTACCGCACGCACCAGTGAAAATGTGCAGCTGTGGCGACGCGTGAAAGTGCATGACTCAGAGGCGCCTTGGCGTCTAACTGACTGGAAGATTCTGCTTCTTTTGAGGTTGTTTTCGTCAAAAAACCTTGCCAGAAATTTTCCTAATGGCAGCAGACAGCGGCAAACAATGGTGGAGGCCAGAGATGAAAGACAGAAATGCTACAGTAGCAGCCACCAGAAACTGAACTGTAGAAATATATAGTTCACTTTAATTTTTATTTTATCAAAAAAAATTATTAGTGGCGTATTTATTTTATTCTCACTTTTAGATATAATTAATCAGATGTTAAAAAAGACTTAAATTCCTTTTTATCTACTTTTTCTATTAAATTTTATTTCCATGTTCAAAATTGTGAAACAGTTACAAGCATATTCTGTAAATGTTGTGCCTGCCGGCTGCTTAGGATATGATGGTGACATGCTGTTATTCTAATTAATTACTGGTAATAAGTAATGAATAGTAACGGTAAACTGTCATATATCTTTGTTTGAGGCCACGTGTACATATGGATACTAGTACCTATCTATTTAGCATAAAAAATGCTTTCGGAAATTACAACTTTCATATTTTGGTTTCAAAGTCAAGTTGAAAATAAAGAGGTACTGGTGCTGAAAGAAACAAATATAGAGACAAGAGAGAAGAGCCATAGAATTTGAGATGAGATGACCAGTGACTAGAAAGGGATTGAAGCATATATATAAATATATAAATATACTCAGTGAAAGGTCTGAAAGCAAATTTAACTAACAGTATTGTTTTTTCTTTCGTAAGCACAAGACTTTTTCTGCTATGCTAATCTCAAGTCAGCTTCATGAGATCTAGTAATAACTTGGTGGATAAGTTAAATGTAAAACACCAATTGAATCAGCAAAGAAAAGAAGAGGTTAAAAATGTGAATTCATAAGAACTATAAAACAAAAAAGCCGGCCGATTCCTTTTTGTTTTCGACATATTTTTTTTTGTTAGCTCATGTAAAATGGTAATTTAAAACTTAAGGTAGTGAAAACTAAGCTTCTAAAATCAGTTTCCTGGTCTTTAAATACATCAAAAGCTCATTAGAAAATCTAGTAACCTTGCTTGATCCCCACACAAGTGACCAAGTAGTTTTTCTTGTCCAGCAGCATGACGGCAATGGTAGAAGAAAAAGGCTCAGCAAACGGGAAAGAAGATTACACTCAAGATGGAACAGTAGACCTAAAAGGTAGACCCGTTTTAAGATCAAAGACTGGAAGATGGAAAGCTTGCTCCTTTATAGTAGGTAAAATGAAACACTTTGCTGCCTTAATAACACTTTGAAGCTTATTAAGTTATTCTGGTTTCAGTATAATGCATTAACAACACTTATGAATATGTTGTATGCATTTGTGTAATTTATAGTGTATGAAGTGTTTGAAAGGATGGCTTTCTATGGAATAGCATCAAACTTAGTGGTGTATCTAACAAGTAAACTCCATGAGGGTACTGTGGAATCATCAAACAACATAAGCAACTTGGGGGGTGCAGTGTGGATGATGCCACTTGCAGGAGCTTACATAGCCGATGCCTATCTCGGCAGATATTGGACCTTTGTGATTGCATCATGCATTTATTTCTTGGTATGAAATGTGAAATTTATCGTCATCATTTGAATATATGCTTCTTGTTAGTTTGCTTAACAATATGGATTATGATCCACGCTAACAACTTATGGGGTGATAATCCACAACAACTGACTTAACAATACATCTTGACCCAAAAATTAGGTAACATACTAATTATTTTATGCATATCTGTGTTCTCTTATGCTGTCTTAAAATTTACTCATTCCGATCATTGTCAGAATTTCTCTATCACACTTGGATTTCCAACGTTTGTTTTCGACGTATTATTATCAAAATACGGCCATGGTTTTGTACAATTCAAGTATCACACTTAAAAAAAATTGGGATTTAGTATGCTACCTATCTTACATGATTATAAAGTATAAACAGACAGCCCGTGATTTCTTTGACCACAGGGAATGTGCTTGTTGACTCTATCAGTTTCACTACCATCTTTGAGGCCACCAGAATGTGCACCAGGCATAGCAGACCATAACTGCCCCAAGGCGTCGTCATTGCAAAAGGGTATTTTCTTCCTTGCCCTGTATATCATCGCCGTAGGCACAGGGGGAACCAAGCCCAACATTTCCACAATGGGAGCAGACCAATTTGATGAGTTCGAGCCCAAAGAGCGATCCTATAAACTTTCTTTCTTCAACTGGTGGTTTTTTAGTATTTTCCTAGGTACCCTATTCTCCAACACTTTCTTAATATACATACAAGACAATGTGGGTTGGGCTGTTGGGTACGGCCTTCCAACCATTGGACTTGGTATTTCAATATTGGTTTTTCTGGTAGGAACTCCATTGTATAGGCACAAATTGCCCTCAGGCAGCCCTTTAACTAGGATGCTCCAGGTCTATGTGGCAGCTATTCGAAAGTGGAAGTCATGTGTCCCAGAAGATTCAAAAGAGCTTCATGAGTTGAGTATGGAAGATTATGCTTGTAAGGGGAGAAACAGAATTGATCGCAGCACTTCATTGAGGTTAAGTCTAGTTACTTCTTATCCCTTCAATTCTCACTACACGCGTTTTTCCATGTCAGGGGAACTTGGCATGAATTACTAATTTGATTGAATACATCTACCCCTTTTCTAATTGTAGTTTCCTTGACAAAGCGGCTATAAAGACTGGCCAAACGTCGCCATGGATGCTTTGTACAGTGACACAAGTTGAGGAAACCAAACAAATGACAAAAATGATACCTATTCTGATTACAACAATTATGCCAAGTACATTGATGGTTCAATCGACCACACTCTTCATTAAACAAGGCATCACACTAGACAAGAGAATGGGACCCCATTTTGATATTCCTCCAGCGTGTCTGACAGCATTTGTAACTATCTTCATGTTGATAAGCATTGTAGTCTATGACCGTGTTTTTGTGCCAGTGATCCGACGATACACAAAGAACCCCAGAGGGATCACAATGCTACAAAGACTAGGAATTGGCCTTGTGCTGCACGTCTTTATAATGGTCACTGCATGTTTGGCTGAGAGGAAGCGACTAAGTGTTGCAAGAGAAAATGGTCTCTTTGGCCAGCATGACACCCTTCCTCTTACTATTTTTATTCTGCTACCCCAGTTTGCCTTGACAGGGGTTGCTGATAACTTCGTTGATATTGCCAAGATGGAAATCTTCTATGATCAAGCGCCAGAAGGCATGAAAAGTCTCGGAACAGCGTATTTCACAACCAGCTTGGGTTTAGGAAGCTTTCTCAGTACTGTTCTTCTGTCAGCTGTTGCTAATATCACCCAAAGACATGGTCACAAGGGATGGATATTGAATAACCTAAACACCTCCCGTTTAGATTATTATTATGTATTCCTGGCAATACTAAGCTTGCTCAACTTCCTTTTCTTTGTGGTTGTTGCCAAGTTCTATGTATATAATGTTGATGTAACACAAAACAAATATGGCTTGGAAATGATCCTTGCTTCAAGTCAGGAGGACAAATATGGCTTGCAAAGCACTCCACAACCAGATGCCAAGTCATGGGAAAATAAGATTGTTGTTCCTTCTGCTAGCCTTTAGAAAAATAAATAGCTTTAGATTTGTCTTCTTGTGACTTCTTTCTTTCTTCACTTATCACTTCCCATTAACTACCTTAAAGCTAAATGCAATGGTCTTTTCTTGTTTATTAGGAACTTTAACATGGTCATAAATAATAGAGCTTATGATAAGGCATTGGGTATTATGGGTGTAGAGAAACAAATTCAATAGTTTATTTATGAAGTAGGAGACCTATCATGATTTCATCTAAAAATGTTTAGGATCAAGTTAATTCCAAACATTATGCTAAGTCACAATAACATGACATGACATGAAAGCATACAAACCCAAGTCAGTTCATAACTGCTTGATTTTTACACAAATAGTTTAGTAGAAATACCAACAAACAAACTTCACATGAGTTCCACCAACTATTAGTGGCTGCCATCAAATTAAAAGTAAAACGCACATAATAAATTCCACTTTAATTTCCTTAAATATTAGTGTCAGCGTCCATCAATAGTTCCTAGCTATAAAATTTTGCGTTAACATTTTTAGTCTATCTAAAATTTGTTGTCAACATTTTTAGTTCCTGTAAAATTTTCCATCATTGTCTTTTGTTCCTAAAAAACTTTAAGTAAAATGTTACAGAGGATAAAAAAGGTGGTTTTATTTTGTAAAGACTAAAAGAAATTATGAATATTTATAGGGATCAAAACATATTTAACCCTTTCTATATTATCAAGAGCAATTTTGGTATTGGGATTAAATTTTAAATAAATTTGTCTTTCGTAATGTCCTTCATGGCCTCTTGAGAGACTAACATGATTTGGATTCATGATTTTTTTTGTAGTTTTTGTGGTACAATATCTAATTTGTTTGCTCGACTATCATCCATTTGGCGAGGTCTTCAATTGGTATAGGACTTTGGTCACAAGTATATTATTTTGGAATATGACTCTAAACCGGCTTTAGATTTTATAAAAGATGTTCATGACTCTGATTTTGATCTTCATAGAACTATTTTTTTTCTCTCAGTATGACGTCTTCCTCTCTTCCTTGGACGGTCTCATTTACCTATACCTTGAGGGGTCAATGAATGTGTGTGATTGACTAGCTAAGTTTGAGGATACAAATGTCGATCCATTGACTACGTGGACTTCTCCTCTGCCACAATTAGTTCTCACTTTATTAGCCAATTTCCCTTGAGTTTTTTGGCAAGGAATTTATTTGTTTGTTTATCTTTTCTTCCCCATTGATATAGAAGGGCTATCCTCTTGTACCCAAAACAAAATGGACTATTGGAAGCTTGACCGAGTTAGCTTGTCACGAGCTTATATGAACCAGGTATAAAGTCTTGTTGTGATTTGAGGTTAAAATTTGCCCAAATCTACATTTTTTGAGTCAATTTAGATGGAAGCAAGGTTAATAGCTCTTGGAAGCAAGGTTCTGTGGATACTAAAGTATTCATAGTTAGTCACTCTTTTTATGGGTAATTATTTGTATTCGCACCAATATCCATAATGCAAGATTTTACTTTACTAATTGCGGATACTTTTTGTACAAGGCTGGCTGGCTTAAGTGAAATGTCACCAAAAGAACATGTCTTAAGCCTACAACCTTTTAAAAATTTACTAATAAAACAACCTCTTATTCTACTATTTTCAAAATTATAATCAATAAAATATTATCTAAAGTTAACATTGCCACGAGAAATACTAAATCTCATCGTCCTCTACTGAAGGACTAAATGGTCCAATTGAAGCTAGATCAAAGTCTTTTATAGACTGACCCAACATAAAAATTGTTGACATCTGAAAGATTCGAACCTGACATCTAAAGAGAAACACTTTTTGGTCTTAAGCCTACACTTTCATACCCGTCCTCGGTGGTTTTAATTAACTTTATTATCAATTAAAAAATAAAAATTAAATAAAATGTATTACACCAATTAATTTAATAAATGATTGTGTACTAAAATGAAAGAGGAGAAAAATAAAATAAAAAACAATGATAATTTTACTAAAATGTTATTATGAACTTTAAAGATGAATCATTATAAAATCCGTCTTAGACCAATAGATGTGTTGAATCACAACTTTTTTGCACATACGTGATATATTTGAGCTCAATTGCAAGGTTAATTGGTAAAGTAGTACGGATGTAGTGAGAATATGGGTGAAACATGCCGGTTTAGTTTGGTTTTTGGAGCAAGTCAATTTGAACCAATAAAAATAGTAGTTAATATAGTTTTTCCAATTTTTTGCAAAATCAAAAACAAAATGTTGAAAAACGAGATGGTTGGTTTGGATCATGCGATCAACATTGTTAAAAATAGTATGTAATAGTATGTAAGTATATGAATATGAAAAAGATAATTGTCAAAAAATTGTCATAAAATGGTTATACAAAATCATTTCTCCATATAATATACGCAACATGAAAGTGGATATGATGGTAATGTTCGGTAAAAATATCTCTTTGCAGAAATGGTGTTTAACAGAAAGGGACATAACAGAAAATGATTACCTGAAACGAATCTTTCCCAAACCTCCACCTCGTCATGGTCCACACCCAATGGACATAAATAGACTTCCAAAAACTACCAATTTCAACCAACGAGTCCTTGCTTCCCTTGCTTTTCTTGCTTTCCTTGCTAGAACCAACACTCGGTATTCGCGTGTTTGAAAACGAAACACCATAAAAAGACCCAACAGCTCCGTAACACCTGAAAAACTTAACCATCAATGAGTTTTAAATATTGATACAATTATCATTATCATAAATATAAAATAAAATACATATATTTTGACGAAATTAAACTAGATTACTTAAATTGATATCAGTGACTATCGAATACAAGACCTTGAAGAATAGCACACCCCAAAGCTCAAAGCCAACACCATCGGACTAAACTAGATGAGTTGTAAAATGAAAGATATTGAATTGAGAGTAATCAAACTAATATTAATTAGAGTGTTTAATTAGAAAAATGTAGTTAACACTGGTGGTGTTGGTTTGAGATCTTAATTACGACTAGTTTATTTTGTGTCAATTTTAGTGGACTAGTTTGGTTTTTTCAAAGAAAAAAGTTTTGTTCATAATCACGACCATTTACAAAAAAAAATGTTTTTCAAAGAAAAAAGTTTTGTTCATAATCACGACCATTTACAAAAAAAAATGTTGTCCATAATTATTCTTCACGCTATCAATTTTAGTGGGTAGTTTGGCTTTTCCAAAAAAAAATAAAAAAATCTCTTAGAGCATCCATAATGACAGTTCCTTAATAGGGACTCAATAAATAGACCTCACGTTACACATCACTTATTTATAATATTTTAATAAAATTATCTATCAAGGACTCAATGACTTCAATGGAATTACAATAATAAAGACTCCAATGAAAAATATTTAAATAGGCCCCACTAACTTTACATAATTAAACAAAAATAATATATTTATTAAATTATAAATTACCTCGTGTTATTTAATTATAATCCTTAAAAAAAATTATAAAATATTTATTTATTCGTGTGAACTTAAATTTCTATAACACAAGAGCGTTTCGATGAGATAGAATGGGTCTCTTATAGCTTAACCAAGGTTCTGGGTTCGAATCCAGCCTTGGGCATGCAGCATCGTTAAAACTCTTAGGGAGAGTCTGCCGCCTATTTGGGTCCCACAATACTCGAGCGATTAGGCTCCGCAGTTGCGCGCGGAAGATACCCGATTTACAACAAAAAAAAATGAACTTAAATTTCTGCTACATTTGCTAATCATTTGAAAATGAAAAAATTAACATTACAAATTTTACATTCCTTCGTTCAAAAATAATAAAAATAATAATTTGCATAAATTACATTTTATTTAAAATGATGACAAATAGATAAAATAATATTTAAAAGAATTATTAATAATTAAAATATTGCTTCTTTTGTAAGTGGAACCATATGGTACATATTTTATTACTTCTTTTAAACGTGGGACCCGTTAGTTACCTAGGAGAATGAGGGTCCTTATATAGTTACTCGTTCCTTAATGGGACTCATTTTTTCTTCCTCCAATGAGGGGTCCTTGACAGAGAGTGGTCTTTGTTAAATAAGGATCTCCCATTAAAGATGCTCTTAGTCCTTAATTGTAAGGCCATTTACAAAAAAAAATGTTGTCCTTAAATATAAAACCATCTACAAATTTCTAGATATTTTATTACTCTTTTTCCGAGTATATCCCTTATTAAAGTTAACATATATATATATATATATATATATATATATATATATATATATATATATATATATATATATATATAAGGACAATTTGATAATATCCATTTATATCTGTAACAAATTTATCACTTCAACAACCTTTCTTAATATAATTTTGTAAAGTAGTTTTATAAAATGGGATGAGACAAGCATTGTAAAATGAAACGAGTTATTTATTTTGAGACATTTTACTTACAAATGAGTTATTAGTGGACAAATGAAGTATATGCTCTCTCCGTCTCATAATAACCAAATCTTTTGCTCATTTCACGCATATTAAGAAAAAATGTATAAGTGAAAGAAATGAAAAATAGTTTTGAGTGTGTTATCATATATTGATGCATTAACCATTGTTGTAAATTCAAAATACGTATAATATATTGATTTGAGAGTGATGAAAATAGTAATAATTAAAATTATAACTGAAAAGAAGTAGCGATTTATGTTGTATGGACGAGTGAAATAAGTCAATTATTTGAGACAATTTCATTTTCTTCAAAAGATTTGATTAGTTTAAGAGGGAGGGAATAACAACCATTCAATGTAAGAATAAAAAATTGGGTTTGATTTAACAATTAAAAAAAAGGTCTTATTAACAAATGTGTTGCCTTTAAAGGCATTTATTAATGATTCAAAAATAAAAATGATTTATAAATTTTATATAAACAATTTTTTTTCTTTAACCTTCAATGTGTTAAATACATGACATCATTTTCAAAACAAACAGAACAATTCTTGTGTAGACAAAACCATAAGTATATTTAGTTTAAACACACTACAATGAAAATAAGTAAGGAAAACAATAACTTAAGATACAAGTTAATGTGTCAAAAATAAAAATATTTTGTTTTAATTAATTCATTTGAATTTAATTTTTTTTATTTTTAATTAATTAAATGTCTAAACCTTGACAAAAAAAAAAAGTCTAAACGGGAAGAGTAAATGATGATTTATATTATTAGAAAGAATGGCCCATAATTCAACGTTCAAAACCGAGAAAGGTCAAACATAAAAGCCATCATCATCACTTTTTGATTAACAAACTTCTCCCAACTGGTTAACCATTAACCAATGTTCAGACGCACACTTTCCTTCTTCTTCTTCCCATAGTTTCTATCTCTGCTTCAATGGCGAACAAACCGTTTTTCTTCTTCTCCATCCTCCTCGCATTTCTCGCCGTCGCCGGAGGAGATTCCGGCCAAGGCTCCGAACTCGATTATTCCAAACTCTCCGGCATTATTATCCCAGGCTTCGCTTCTACTCAGCTTCGAGCATGGTCTATTCTCGACTGTCCTTACTCTCCGCTCGATTTCAATCCTCTCGATTTGGTTTGGCTCGACACTACCAAAGTACGAACAATCTTTATCTATCTCCGTTTTTCAACGTCGTTTTGCATTTTCTGTATCATGATTCAATCTTACCGTGCCATGCGATATGATCTGTTTTGTGAAATGTTTTTGTTTGCTTATGGTGAAAGTTTTATCTCAATTACTATTCTTTGTATGTAAGATAGAGGAATACGTAGATTCTGAATAAATTCGTATAAAAAATATCACCGTATTCAAAGAATTTGTGTATATTTATTTCCTCTGTTTGGAACTCAGTTCTGAATTCAGCAACTTATAGGTTACAGCATAAGCGCTTATCCTATATGGGTGCTTATGAATATGCTATGTCTATCCCACAAGAAAAAATAAAGTCAGACTGTTTTTGTATAATCTATAAGCTGTTTTCATAAGCTATCCTGGAGAGCTTATGAAAGTAAGTTGTTTCATAAGTTCTCCTGAATAGTGTTACAAGTGGTTATGCCGGTAGATAAACTCAAATAAGTCAATCCAAACAGGCTCTTTATGAGTTTGAAATAAGCGCTTAAAAGTTTGAGTTTCGGAGTCACTAGTGTATATGAGAATTGGTTTGTTTTTTCAGCTTCTTTCTGCTGTGAACTGCTGGCTTAAGTGCATGTTGCTGGATCCTTACAATCAAACAGATCATCCTGATTGTAAGTCTCGTCCTGACAGCGGTCTTTCTGGAATTACTGAACTCGATCCAGGTTATATAACAGGTGTGTTTTCTTTTATCTATTTCATGTGGAAAATGTGTTTTTGTAAGGTATTTGGCCTAGTTTTTGTTTGATGATGTTCTTTATTTTTTATTTGCAGGACCTCTTTCGTCTGTATGGAAAGAATGGATTAAGTGGTGTATTGAATTTGGCATAGAAGCTAATGCAATAATTGCGGTTCCTTATGATTGGAGACTTTCGCCATCCATGCTTGAAGAACGAGACCTTTACTTTCATAAGCTTAAGTATGTCTACTACATCTTTGCATATGACTCACTTAATGTATGTTTGGTTATGCAGTTACAAGAATTGATTTTGAGTGAATTGATTCTGTAAAATTGATTCTATATAAAATAGTGAGTTGAATGTCAAGTGATTTATGTTTGGATGCATAAAAGTGGATTTAACAATAAGTTTAAGGCTAAAATCAATTGTAGAAGCCAAAAGCTACAAATTCTAGCTTCAGGTAGAATCAATTCTACAAGAAATATAAATTCTCCTTCTAATAATCCAAACATGATAAAATTATCACTTTTGACCCTCCAAAATTGAAACCAAACACATGCTTAGTTTAATGTCATTGTCTGCTATTATTTGGAGGAAATGATTGTTAGGAATTGTATTCAAAATTGCAGTAGGGCCAGTTTGTTTTTTTGCAGCAACTAATTTTCTGTGCTTAAAGCCTTAACGTGTAAGTGATAGTAATAAATCTAAATACATGGTCTATAAAATTGCATACTTGAGTTTATAAAAACTTCATAGACAAATGTTATATTCGTTCTACCTGGAGTATAAGGGAAGTTCAATAGAGAATGATATGAAATAGAAAGAAGTGCCAGAATTGAAAATAGTTAATTCCCCATATTCCCCAATGGTTAATGAGGGGACAAAGCAGAAGGCTGTATCATAGGAAAATTTTACTATAACCATGCAATGCTTGCTTTATTTAAATAACCATATTTTTATTCCAAGACAATATAAACCAAATCCTGTCATCAGCCTCTCAATTTGGAGGGGAGCAAGTGTTTGAAGGGGAATAGTTCTCCCCAGTCCCTACACTCCCTTCCCTTCATAAATTTTGAACTCCCAAATAAAGGAGTTCTTTCCATCCTATCACATTTTCATCCTCCTCTAAACAAACTCAAAGTTCAATGTATTTAAAAAAAAAAAAAAATCACTAGTCTGGCACAGTAAATTAGTCATACAGCCAGTACTTGAGAATTTGAGTCTAGTATCATCCGAAATAAGAGTATACTTAAGACTTAAGTTTTTCCATGATGCATCTTTGTCAACCTCAGTGTCATGGTTATTCTAATAATCCATATTTTTTAGATAAAGGTTAATAGGGCACAAAGGCTTTACAAGAGGAAAAAAATCTCAATTATGTTGACATTCAAAAACCTCACAATCAATTGTTGCGCTCCAAAAAAATTTATTAAAAATAAAGACAGTAAATCAGAAAACAAGAGCATGGCCATGGGGGGACAAAATCCAATACCCATGGATTAAACAAAGGGTCACCTAAATCTATAGCTAGGACCTAGGAAGGTTTAATCCATTTCTAAAAAATCCACCCTAATGAAGCTAGGAATAAGATTCCACCAAAAAAGTGATGATATAATAATCCATATGCACATAGCATCGTGACACATTTACAGATACACATTTGGAGTACTCTTGTGCGTTTCCAACACTAGTACTACACTCCATTCTAGTCCAATATAGATTTTCCGACATGTTGAGGACACAACTTGGACATAACTCTTGCACCTAGCTGACACTTCAATTTTGGGTAGACATGATTACATGAAAAGGGACACAAGCGATACGATAAATTCCATTTGTTTTATTTATAACGATCAAGTAGGGGGTTGAAAGCCTTAAATAGTTAAACTGATTATATACCTTTTAGGTTTTTGGTAGTGGATGGAAGGGTTGAAGGTGAAAGGCATAGTTCATCATCTTGTTGTATAATTTTTTTTTTTTTTGTGAAGAAACAAAGTGTTTAAATTGCATATGATGTCTTTTAGTATTTTCTTCTTCTGTGATTCATTATCATAGGAAATAATTCTAATAATATCTGTACACCAGAATATAGATCCACCTTTCAAACCCAAGTTAATTTGTTTTTCTCAAAATGTCAGGCCTTTAGATGAAATTGGTTTGTTAATTGCATTGAGGATATTTACATTTTTCAATTTGTGTTTCTTTTTGCAGATTGACATTTGAGACTGCTTTCAAACTTCGAGGTGGACCCTCTTTAGTTTTTGGTCATTCATTGGGTAATAACGTTTTTCGTTATTTCTTGGAGTGGTTGAAGCTAGAAATTGCACCAAAACATTATATCGAATGGCTGGATCAACATATTCATGCTTATTTTGCTGTTGGTATGATTGACTTATGTTCATCTGTTACAGTTTAAAGGTATTTCTGATAATTATATATCGCTGTGCTGATTTTCCTTCTCTGATCGGTTGTCTTAGCTGCTCCTCTTCTGGGTGCAACTGAAACCATTGAAGCAACACTTTCTGGATTCACATTTGGTCTTCCAGTATCTGAGGTTACCTTCTAATTTTTCTAACTTATCTTTTCTTTTGGGTTTGTTTGTCTGCTAACTTATCTAGGTTTATGCTGTTGAAAATCATTGGTCTATTATTCTTTCAGATATTACCTATATGCCACCAACTGTTAGCATTGCATGTTTCTGAGTTATAAGTCCTTTATTGTTCAACTCGATTCAAACTCTTTTAGCAATGAACTGTAGACAGAAATTCTTCAACATGACACAGCCTTCTACAATTGGGTATCATGCATTCATATATAAAGCAAGTAGAAAACACTTCTCTAAACAGCGAGCTGGATAATTGTAGAAAATAGTAGCTTGAGTTCATAGTTGTGCATTGCATCCTGTCTGATTTTCAGGAATGATTGAACTGATACCTTGTTATTCTATCATCCTACAAATCTAGACGATAACCAACTCCTAGATAAACATCAAATTGCTATGGGTTAATAGACAGATTGATTTGGACAATTCCATGCTTAAAATTGTGTATGCAGTTTTATTCCCATCTTAATACATGCATATAATAATTTTTTTAAGGCACCAGGGAACAGCTCGATTGATGTTCAACTCCTTTGCTTCGTCATTGTGGATGATGCCTTTTTCCAAGTACTGTAGAACAAGTAATAAATATTGGAAGCATTTTTCTGGAGGAAAACAAGTAGGTACCCATACATATCACTGTGATGAGGAGGAGTTTAAGTCAAACTTTTCTGGATGGCCAACAAAGATAATCAACATTGAAATTCCTTCAACCCGTGGTGAGATTGATGATACTTTTGCATTTTCTACTGAGCGATCTTGTTATGTTGGTTATGGCCCCCAACTGCCTTTTGTATCTTCTGCTTGCAGGATTTGAAGCATATCCCTCATTTTCAGAAATACCCGAGGCCAACTTGTCCGGAATGGAATGTGGACTACCTACTCAATTATCTTTCTCAGCTCGTGAAATAGCGGATGGCTCCTTTTTCAAGGCAATTGAAGATTATGACCCAGACAGCAAGAGACTGTTGTACCAGTTAAAGAAGTGAGTGTTATCTCAATAATTGTTAATTAAAATATAATTTTATTGAAATTTTGATCATTCTGCATGAAATGCTAAAAATTGAGACTTCAGAAAATTTATCCTTAAGCTAAAGGCAAAGCACAGGCGGCATCCAAACTACTGTGGGATTGCATATTGATTTTTTTCAAAAACAATTATTTTAAGAATCTTAACAGCTTAAACACTAAACATCAAAAGGAGTCATTTGATTGAACATATGTTCTTACTACACTATTGTTATGAAAAAGATAAATTAGCAACCAAATTCCCCCCTTCCTAAAAGAAAACAAATTTTTAACCTATTAGTTTTAACGTGTTGCAACTATAAGCTTTGAAAAAGAACTATAAATAAATAGGGTGGTTTCATTTACCAGTAATATATGTATGAGTGAGTTTTCCGGTGTTATAAATTTCTACTTTGAATTATTTAGTTTTTATTACATTCTTTACTGCTACGCAGCTTTATGCTGTTATCTTTAGTTCTATATTGGCATGTTTTTGAATACTTTAATGTTTCAGATCATATCTTGGTGATCCTGTACTTAATCCACTTACACCTTGGGATCGGCCACCAATAAAAAACGTGTTCTGCATTTATGGCAGTAATTCAAAGACAAAGGTACATTAGCATTTCTAGTGTCAACCACAACCGCAAATACTAGAGTTCCATTTAAATTAAGTATGGTAATTTATTTATTTATTTTTTTAAATCTGAAATCCCGAACTTGGAATTGGAAGGGTTGAAAATTGTAAAGTAGCTATATTATTCATTTGCACCCGATTCTGTAGTTTGTTTTAGTTTAGAACTCTGTCAGTTTTGTTTTAGTTTACTATGTCTGATGTTGCTATTTCAGTTTCTTTTTATTTTTTAGAACAAGTTGCGAATATTGAGTTTATGTATATGGGCCATCTGCATACATAAATATTGTGTTCTATTTGGTTTTATTATGGAATATTTAGTAAAGTCAGTACTTGTAAATTTTGTGATTTTCTCATTGTATACTCCCCTCATGTTTATTTGCAAGCCTTTACCGTACTCATTTTCTTCAGTATAGTTAGTTATGTTAAGAAGAGACCACTAGTAAAAATGTACAATAAAGAAACTCTTAGAACTTGGGTTGGGCCTAACTCAACCTTACAAAACTGATTTGTAAGGTAAGGACTACCTCTACTTATAAGATAGGCTCCGTTACCAACCTAAAAGTTATTCCGGCATCTCAAAATTCTATTATTTTCTAATTATATAGAAACTTTCAAAAAATCATGTCTATTTCTCTGTACTAGCCAGTTAGCACTTAGTAGCACTTTACATTCTATAGAGACATTTTATCTGTGCTATATTCTAGTATTTGCTTCTTTGTGCTTATTGTTAAATATTGAATACTTTCGTGTGGTATAAGGGTGACACTGGCTCAGTGGCATCTTAATAATTTGCATTTCTCACATGTAAATTATTTTGAGCTTCATAAATAATGCCAGCCGTCCAATTGTTTCTATATTAACCTTTTCTTTCTGATTTTTCAACATAATAAATCTTTGGGGAGTCTGTAATGAGATATTGTGCTGTTGTGAATGATATTTTTTGCTTCATAACTATCAAAATAGGTTGGTTACTACTTTGCCCCTAGCGGCAAGCCGTATCCTGATAACTGGATCATTACAGATGTCGTTTATGAGTATGAAGGATCTCTAGTCACAAGGTATCTGTCATTATTTTAGATATAATGGCTTTTTTTAATTGTAAACAGAACGAAAATTCTATTAGTGTCTGTGCATCTCATTTTTTATTTGTACTTCGAGGAGCTTGTCATGTTGCATAAAGTTACAAAAATATTTGTCTCTTCTGCACTTTATATTTGTGCCCATCTGGTCTTGGGCCCTGGCAAAATACCTCCTCTTCCCTTCTGCATTTCCAATTCTACTCTATTCTATTTTTATATCTCTGTTTTTGGTCTGGTCTTTGACCTTCAAGGGGAAGGGGAAGCATATAACAATCATTTTATTTAATTCGATAAGCATTTTTTTTTTACAGGATATACTTCAACCTTTAAACAGTACATGAAAGTATGATTAAGTATAACAACTTAAAAACAAATGTCTACACATTTATCTTGATAGTTTAACTTGTGTGCATAATATTTTGACACTGCTAGCTCCTTATTTGCTGTTGTCTTGCAAAATATTGGTTTGTTGTTTTTCACCTCATTAACAAGTCATTTTTCTTCTAAAGATATTGAATACAATCACCTAGGTCGTTGCTGTGCCATTTAATCGTAATCAATTCTCACAACATCAAAATCTAAACTAGCTTCTAGCAGTCATCATACTTTTTTGCTGGGTTTGGGGTAGGGATGATTTGTTGGTTAAAATATCTGGCATTTGAAAATTAATGATATTTTTTATTTTGGATCATGTATAGTGGGGATGTAGTTCTACTAATACAGTTTTTATTTGTACATTTTCTGGATATTATGTTTAAACTAGTCTTAACTGTCAGGTCAGGAAATCTGGTTGAAGGGAACCCTGGATCTATAAGTGGCGATGAGACGGTAAATTTAAATTATTTTCCTTTACTTTTTTATGATATACTGATCATCCCAACTGGATTACAATAAAATCAGCCCTTTACAGGTTCCATACAACTCCCTATCTTGGTGCAAAAATTGGTTGGGACCAAAGGTGAACATTACAAGAGCTCCTCAGGTATTCTTGTCTAAAAATAATGTGCCATCGTTTTTATTTTTAATTATTTTCACCTCTTCTGTTCACAGAATGTTTGATATTAAGTTCAATTAATTTGCAAATATGCTATTAAAGGGTTAGTTTGTTGGGACAAAGTTTTTTATTTATGTTGCATGTTCTGTTCTGTCTTAGTCTCTGAGGTAGATGGGTGTGTGAGCCTGAGTTCTAAGCCCGCAAGTTATGTTTTACAATTCATTATGTCTGTTGTGGATTGATGTGGTGGTGATGTTGCTTATTTTCTTCCTTAAACCCCTTCCTCCTCTTTATTTTTTATTTATTGTATATGTCTGTGGCACTGCTCTAGCTTCAAGAGGGAAGAGCTATGTTAGTTGTCCATTAAGATATGTCTAAAAGGTCACCGAAACGGTTATGTTTATTCTCAGTTATGTCATAATTTCCCTCAATAAGCATCTCAAAGGGGAAGGCATCTAATTTAAGATATATTTTGATTTAGATATAAATAAATCTGTATCTTTTCAAGTTTGATATTTCTTATCATGCCTTTATATATTTTCTTGTCTTCAGTTAGTTTATTTGCATTCATACTATTAATTGTATGGCCTTGTTTATATTTATCTTTGTTTTAACTTTTCAGTCAGAGCACGATGGCTCAGATGTACAGATTGATTTGAATGTGGAACATCACTATGGAGACGATATTGTTCCAAACATGACAAGGTTTCCTAGGGTTAAGTACATAACATATTATGAAGATTCTGAAAGTCTTCCAGGAAAGAGGACAGCAGTTTGGGAGCTTGATAAAGGTGCATGCATGACTTGTCCTTAGTTTTCTTGGACTAGCTAATTCTTTAATATATGAAACAAGGCCAATTAGATATGATGGCTACATAGATAAACTCAATTGTATACACATCTTGTCAATGCTAAAAAAATTAATGACCGCTTAAAGAACTCATACAATAGCAAAAGAAAATAGTGTTTGGTTGGAGGTAAATAGAGAGGAGAAGAAGGAAGAAATAATTTTAAATTTGCTTGTTTGGTTCAATTTTTCGTGGAGACGAAAGTGGAGCAAATTTCCTCTTCACTCAATTCTGGATCCCCCTTGAATATTAGGGAGATTTGGAAGGAACAGAAGGCGAGTTTTTAAAATTTAGGCTAAATTACAATTTTGGTCTTTTAAGTTATTTCGCCCCTAAGTTTCTTTCATTCCATTTTGGTTTCTAGGTTACAAACATTAGATACCTTGGTCACTTACGTTTTCTCGTTCCATTTTAGTCTCTTAAGTTACAAACACTGACACTCTTTTTTGTCACTTTTTTAAGGGTAAAAAAATTATATCTTCTATTTTTCGGGAGCCCCTAATATGCACTTATAGAAAAAGGTTCACGGGTGGACCTTTGAAAAGTACAGGATATAACCGGTTGGCCCTGTAACAAAACCATTTTTTAGTTTACTTTATGCTAATACTAGTACTACATAGGTAGACCACTGTAGTCAGTTTATAATATTTTCTCAAAAAAAAAAGTTTTATAATATTTTAGTGGTAAAGATAGATCTGAAGTAGAACAAAAATCAAGATAGACGTGAAGCCCGAGTCGCCAACGTCAAAACTATTGTCCGTGCCTCTGTGATCCTACAACGGTGGAAGGGGAAGGACAGTTTTGGGTGGAAAAAATCTGCTTGGGTACATCTAAATTGGGAGTATTGAAAAATTAAAAGGAATTAAGCAGCGTCTAAGCTAAAAGATTCAGAACTAAAATAATTTTCTTCCATTGTCCATGCCTCTGTGATCCCCCTTATTGTTGACCATAGCAATTTATTTTAGTTTTTACTCTGGATTGGAAAGCGTTTATCAAATTCATGAATTTTCCACTGGTAAAAATCTGCTTGTTCAACAGAGAACTATTAGTTTGATGTATTTTTGTCTGAAAAATATTTTTTTCCAGCAATTTGTGTACTTGTTTTGAGGCACAATTGTTACTAAACAAGCTCAAACAACAAACTGTTGGTGTGATTAGAACTTGGGAATTTTGAAGAATAGATCAACAACATCATCTTGGACTTGATTATAAAAAAAAATGGACCTTATCAGTAAGACCGTATAGGTGAGTTACACAATCTAGTTGGTTTCAAACATCTCTATATGTTTCAATTCATTTTTTCAAAGTTGGCACAATTAGATATGTGCCTCTGCTCACACCGGAGAAGAGGACCTCTCCTTCAAAGACACGGGATGACGATGAATCTAAATTACTCTGTACTCTACTAATAACAATTTTGATTGATGATGTAACATAGTTTCCACCAGTTCCTGTAGCACCATCGTCCACCGCATCACATGAAAATTATAACTTGGGTACTTGCACATTGGTGAAAAAGATACAACAACAACAACAAAGCCTTATCCCACTAAGTGGGGAAGGTTGAAGAAGATAGTGGCAGAAAAATAATAATAATTGGATATATCAAATATAAGATAAAAAAAAAAGGAAGAAATAAGGTGATAACCTTCTATAGTAGGTTCAGTTGAATGAGTTCACTAGTAGACCTCTTTAAATGGGACCATGTTAGGGGCGCCCCTATTTTCCTCTATTAAAATCCCACTCTTCCCCTCCCTTCGTCTCAACTCAACCCACAAAATATCTAATTAAATCTCTCCTTCCCTTCCCCTCCACTCCATTAACATTCTTCCACTTTCCTCTACGTTTTTGAACCAAACAAACCCTTAAGGTTTCAAATTATCCAAATTATTTAGTTAAATGTATGCATTAACCCAAGAAAAGGTTATTTATCTGTCACTAATTATCAGTATTTTAATAAACAATAAATTTGTATTGCTATTATTTTATGGATAAGCAAGAATTATGATGTCAGAACCCCCAAGCATCATGCTATAAAATTTACATACAAGTAAATTGACACTATATTCTTGTAGCAAATCACAGGAACATTGTTAGATCATCGGTGCTAATGAGGGAATTATGGCTTGAGATGTGGCGTGATATCCATCCTGATGCGAAATCAGAGTTTGTCACAAAAGGTATTTCACACTATTTTCATTGACAAATTTTTACAATTTAGCTGATAATCGTCAATTATTATGCCATTACAGCTAAGCGTGGACCTCTAAGAGACGAGGACTGCTATTGGGATTATGGGAAAGCTCGCTGTGCATGGCCAGAGTATTGTGAATATAGGTTATATTCTTTCTCTTCCATTTAAGGCCTAAGTTATTTTTCAGGAGGATTATGATTCTAGGTTCACAAAAGGTTGAGTTAGCTGAATTAACCAGAAGTCTATGACTCCCAAATTTGTTATTTTTTAAAAATATTTCATTTTTTTATCTCTCTTTTAGCATTAAAATAATATTTTTATTTTTTTAGCTTGTACTAAAAGAGAGAGAAAAAAAGCTTGTACGAAAGATACACGTTAAGAGGGGGACCATTTTTCATTTAACTAAAACAAGTGTAAATGTCCTGCTGCCGACTCGAGGATTAGTTCCATGGTAGGTTCAAAGAGCCTAAGCCGTGGGGATGCCTTTGAGCACCTATTTGGGGTTAAAGACTCTAATTAAGGTTGGTCAACAGTAAATGGGTATAGACATTAAAGTTTGCCGCCTCTGCATATTTGAGTCCAGCTGTCCAAGTATATGTCTGTTTCTTAAATGCGGGAATGGGTACAAGACTTCCTAAGTTGGAATTCTCCTTGACCTATCTTATCCTGACTTAAATGTTATTTTGTTTATTTCTTTTAATATGTCAAATGTATCATATTGCAGGTATGTTTTTGGTGATGTTCACTTGGGACAAAGCTGCAGGTTGAGATATACTTCAGCTGATTTGTTGTTGCATTATTTGTAAATAAAAAAGGTACTTTCTTTCATGTTCTGTGTTAATGTTTTGTTTGTCTCCTTTTTTTGGCTTGAACCTACACTGATATATGGAGGGCAAGCCTTGGTGCAACAATATGGTTGATGCGCCGTGACTTGAAGGTCACAAGTTAAAATCTTAGAAACATTTTTTCCGCGTGCGGGGGAAAGACCGCATGCATCTACTCCCCGCTTTCTGGGGAAAGACTTTATATTTACCCTCTCTAGACTCCACCTGCTGGGAGCCTCATACAATTGGCCGACCTATGCACTGCTATATGATTTTAAACAGAATTTGGAACAAGGTAGCCTTAAAAATACGAATTGCTTTGTTGTCGTGACTCTTAAATTTGCTCTGTCCTTGCCTTAAAAGCTTCAATTATTTGGTCTTCGGTGACCATTACCTCCTGCTAGGTCTTTCTCTTGACTAATTGTAATTGTTGTTCTTACCAATTTGCCTGAATCATAGATTTAACGTCCATAAATGCATGTTTAGCTTTTACATTGATGTGCAGCATGATTGAAGAAATGAACTGTTAATTGTTGTTGCCAAATTGTGAAGGCAACATTCATATTAAGATATATGCTGAGTTGTCTTGGAAGCTGGATGTTTAAGATTTTCTTATTTTTCTGTTAATAATACATGGCTTGTGTTAGCTTAATATATTCAAGGGAAATGCTGATGAATGCCCTTGAGGTATTGGTTAATCCATCAAAAGAAGCAAGTTTGTATGGGGAAATGTTGTATTTATTATATTGACAAAGGTTTGACTTGTATTTTCGAGACAAATTTTCCTTTTATAGGTTCCTTAACCAATGCCCTTAGGGCACTCATTAGCAAGACCCTGTATTCAATAGCAAAAAAACACTACCCAGTATGATTTCGTTGTTCATTAAGATAAACTCAGTTTCCTAATTAGATTCCTTTATTTAGATACTTCATCTCTTCTTGTTCTTACTTCATACATTTTACACACCTGAAGTAAACTTGCTCAATTTGAAGTTAGAGAATCTGTTTGACCAGAAACTCGGAATCTAAGACAGAATGCACATGAAACCGCTGAGTGCAAGGCAAAACAAAGAGATAAAGAATGTAGTTGGTCAAAGTGCACAACTCTATACAGTATATGGGTATATGCAATCAGTTTCATACCAAATAGTAATAAGACCGGTAACGATAAAATGACATTTCCTTTACTGCTTCATATTATGAAGGAGAGTATTTCAGTAAAAGGTAATATAGTATACATTACCCTCAGGAATGCAATAATGTTGCTTTCTTTTCCTTTTGGACATTTCATGGCTTCCGTTGTACAATCATATATAATGTAATTGATTTATATGTAGACTAGTGGTGTCTTTTCAGCTCTGATTTTACTGTAATGATAAGCTTTTTCTTTATTCTTAGAATCTCAGATGCCGGTGGGATCATTTTGTTCTCCTGGATGACACGCTACACTTGAATGTCAAAATTCCTCCTCTGAATAACAGATGTTTGGAATTTGACCAGTTGTCTGCATCACATACTTGTTGCGCCACTGTGTTCTTGCAAATTCTTTGCTTGCTTCATTTGGAACTTTGGCCCAATTTCATAGCTCATTTATCCACTTCACAATTTGTACAGTATATCTCAAGGCAGAACATAGTTAATGTAGTATTCTACTGTTCCTAGCAGCAGGCATGAGGCATCTCCCACTGATATATTACTCGTGGCATCTGATATTCGTCATCATATGCTCAACAAAATGAAATTCAAGTTATTACCTTCCATTTGTTGAAACACAATTTACACGGCTATTATGCTAGGTGCAATTTTTAACTGCTGGTTACTTGAGTAACCAGCTTCCACTTTGCCATCCTGGGAAATAACAGGCCAGATTTTGGTGGATTTGTAATCATTATTTGTCAATTGGTTGACGGTGTTCTTGATTTAGGACATACAAGCTATAGTTATATGTATAATCCATTGTTATAAAAATTTATATTGGAAATGAGGGTACATGAGAATATAAAAGATAATAGTGAAGCTGAGAAAATCTGTTATCTGTTTTCATAAGACACTTTCTTCGCTACATATTATTTGCCGTTGTTTACTATCTTCGTAATTTAGATTTATAACACAAACATATTCTGGAACTTAGGCTCTGTCAAACATGTTAGATGTATAATTGGAAAACCAATAATCATGTCTTGAATTGTTTTCTTTGATGTTGTAAATTCCTTCCACAGAAAGGAAAAACAATTTTGCACTGTTATTATAAACTTATGTTAAGATTCTTTTTTCCAGTCTGCTGACTTTTTGTAATGGAACATATTAGTCTTTAAGAATGTGACTATATTTGACACCTATTTGAGGCATGAGTGGCATGTGATATGGCTAAATCTCCATGTTATAGAGATGCATTAGCCATGCCATGTTTTTCATGTGACTACAGTAACTCCGGAGATCAAAGAGAAAGGGTTGCCCTAGTTACTTTTATACGATTCTTTAAAAACCTTTAATAGTAAACTTTTATGAAAATCCATGTATTCAGTGCATTGAAATTTGAAGTATTTAACTTTTTTAAAGAATTAACTTCTAAATTTCAGAAATAATTTCTATATTTTTGGCTATTAATTTTTCCACCCTACGAGATTTTTGTGCGCCCTATTATTTTTTTTAAAACTGCCCTTCAAATTTTATAATTCGAACATAGTTAAGATTATAAAATCCGAAACCTGCCTATATATAAAACGTAATAGTAACTTCTCCATTTCTACAGTTTCACATTTACCCCAAAAGTTCTCTCTCCATATCCCAAAATCCACACATTGGGCGAATCTTGCAGGTTTTTTCACATTATCATATCAATAAATATTGGCAGTGTAGTTGTTAAAAATAAGGGCTAATTCAGTTGGCTGAGGTAAAGCAACTACTATGCCCATTTTTATTTTATTTTTATTTTACCACAAATGATAGATATAATACAACAAAGTCTAATATCAAAGAACATCTTGAATGATAACACATGGCATACTAAGTTCTAATGTCATATGATTTGTATTTGGAGAGTAACAAGCGGAAATTGAATTTACAGTATGTTAGTTTACCAACACAACTTTACAATATCTCTTGATGAGCTCGGGTTTGACCTCAAGGGGATTCAATTGTGAGTAAACACCGAAACTAATGTTGTAATCTAGTAGTAGTGTCACTAACTATGTACTAGTATAACTTAACTTTCAAGTGAAATTGAGATGTTAACTTTTAAGTGTTGTTTCTATAGAGTATTAATTTGATGACCAAATATGCTTCCCATTTGTTGTCTTTGTGGTTATTGGAGTAAAGTAGCAACATTTTGCACATACGAAATATTTTCTCTCCATTTCTATCATTCTTGAGCTAGCTTGATAAATATAGTTTTGCTAGAGATTCTTGAGTTTCATTAGTAATACTTGGTCTAATGCGTGAGCTATCATTCTTGGTCCTTTGAATTATATTGGGGTGTGATATGTGGATTAGTGGTTGAAATTCTGAACTAATATAAACTTAGATCAGTTTTATTTTCTCTTTCCATATACTTTTAATTTGCACATTAAGTTTTCAATTTTAAAATTAATTAAATTAAAACAAGAATCTCTAAATGCCCGACCAATTTTTATTTTAAGCAAGAAACTCAATTTGTATCCTATTTGATCAAACACTTCCCACTAGTCCACTACCCCCCAAATGTGATGACTCTTCAGTGCATCTTTTTCTTAGATTTAGAGATCACTTTAAGGGTCTTTCCTGAAACAAAGGACGTATTTCTATTGTCCAAATAACATCCCAAATAGACAAATATAAACATATAAAGGAACCTGTTACATTGTTATCGATGTTGGAAGACCAAAAACCTTCTTTTTAAGCAGTCGTTTCCACCATAAAACACCATGGCACCACCACCCTTCAAAAATTGACCACAACGGTTTGAAAAAAAATCCACCATGGCCACTATCCGGTGCTTCTTCTTGTTTCCTCATAAAAAGTACCTCTGCTGAGACTTTTTGCTAAGAAATATTTAACAAGAGTCATGATATATGGTTACTTAGCATTCTAGAAGTCAAATTATATCATTCACTTATTGTAGACATTAAACCAAGTTTGTAGCCTTGTAGTATATGTTTTGAAAAATCAAGTGGTATGGATTCAATAAGTTATAACTTCTATGTAGTAAATGACAATGATGTCTCATGTAGCAAGTTTGGAACATAAAGGAAACCTAATACAATTAACATAGTATTTTGGTATCAAACCCAGCACCACCAGATTATGTTTAAAATTTTGCTAAATCCCACGAAGTAAAAGAATAGAATTAAAACACAGAAGGCTTTGTGTGACAACAAGGGATGGTAAATGAATTGGAAAAACTAATTAGAATTATCATAATGGGAGAGTGGTAAATTGAAATCTCATCAGTTTTTAGCAAAGTGCAGTGGTCTGGTTGGTAGAAGAAACTTACGTTGTTGAATTGAATAATAGAGTACGAGTAGTCCCACATCGGTAATGTCTAAAAAGTAGGAGAAAAATTATATAAATTGTTCTCCATGGCGCATTTCATATGTTGAAGCAAAGCGTTGTCGATTGTTAAACTTAAACTAACGTACAGTGTAGTAGTAAATACACTGACAATGTAAATTGATAATGATAACAATTAATAAAGTAAATAATTCTTATAAGTTCGTTTAATTTTTGATTCGATGAGTTTGAAGAATTTTATTTTTAGTGATTATTTCATCTGGCTAAAAGTAAAAAGTTTTAAGACATAAATTAAGTATTTTTTATATATATCTTTTCCAGCTCGGTTAATAGAGACATGTAATATTATATGTATGGGATGTATGGGTTCTAACTACCAGGCTATTTGAAGAAAAAAAAAACTTATGTTAATTAATGAATTTAAAACACATGACAAGGAAAAACACATACTCATCCGTCCCATAGTAAGCGATTACATCTTCCGACTACTATTACAAGCAAAATCAACATTTTAGACTTATTTATTAAATGATATATGTGGTCTAGCCTGTAGTTTGTAAAAAAAGAAAAGAAAAAAGAGCTTTGCAAGATGCGATGACGCGCCCAAACTCGAAAATATCATCTCGACGGGATGGAAGGCATCACATGTAACTTTAGAATCTAGCTCAAAATCGACGTTGTCGAAAGACATGTCACTAAGTCATTGGAGGGGTTCGAATAAACCCATAGCCTCGCCAACCGCAACCTAATGTAAACAAGGGAAACTCACCATCTTAAACGAAAGTGTCTTCTTCGTCACAAATGCATATACCAATTCCCGTACGGTTGAAGTAATAGTTGGTCGATAGCAAAATATGAAGAAAAAATATTATATGAATGAAAGTACTAACATTTTCTAGTAGTTACAATAAGCCATCACAAGTTCACAATGGAACCTTCTTTTGTGTATTAGTAAACAAAATAACATCATCAACAATTATATTCAAAATAGAGTCAAACCTTAAACGATCACAAAATATGCACCAAAAACGCAACCTTCAAAACCAAACCAAACTTTAAGAATGCCACATAAAAATACCAAATAATCAGTACTATGATCAACTGCTTCTAGAACACTTTCAAGACATTTACCCGGAAGCTGGATATCATGGAATTAAGTTACAATTTGTTGTGATCGCCTTTTGAACCCGACTCCCAACTTTTAGGATAGTACTTCTTCTTAGTTTTATAACTATAAATCAATCAGAAAAATGCAATATATACAAGATTAACTAGCAGCAGGAAAATAACAACTAAATGTGTGCCTTGAAGCCCTCCTTTCCACACAGTGTTGTAGTAACTAGTAAGTCAAGCCAGAGAAAAGGTTGTGCAAAACACTAAATTGTAACTTAAGCTGATAACAAGAACCCTCCCTTGCTAAATTGTAAAAGTAAAAATATTTAGGCTTTGTTTGGGGGGCTCTAGCTAGATGTGTCGTCTATAAATGTTCTAGCTCGTGTCTATCAAAGGAAAAAAGGAAAATAGTTAGACAAGAAATGCCTTGTATCATACTTTTAAGATATTATTCTAAGTACCTAAAAATAGTAAGGATTATTTTTTCCTATCTCAGAAGAAAAGAAAATAATGTTACCTAAGAATTTGTTAATGGTTTCAGTATATGATGGTGGTAATCAATCACTGATTTTCGCAGTTAATATAATTTTCCATTATTTATATGGACTTTTTAATCTGAAATGGAAGGGAGATGATCAATAATACTTGATTAGTAAGAGTTACACGTAGTTCTGCTCCAGAAACTTCAACAACCTTCTCATCCTTCATCACATTATAGGTCACAAAACTTATAATGTCCATTTGTCTATATGATTAAAATATCGTGTGCTTAATACATTATAAATATAAGTTACTTTAAGAATCAGAGATGTAATCATGTAATCAGTATTATAGTATCGAATTGAAAGCACCAAATTTTGAAGCAGCATGCGTAATGGAAACAAATTGCACCCACCAGATTAAAATTTTAAGACAAAACTAGAGATTTTACTATTCAAGTTAGAGACAAGTAACAAAAGACGTGAACGAAAATTTCATTAATAATGTGGAATGTATCTTTGCATTTTGTTGAGGGTCAGGTGATTTCTTTTGTATCGGCACCCCCTTTACAGTTTAATGACTTAATCACAGTGGCAGAAAAGTGCAGTGGTCTGGCCGTGTTATTGAACTGAATAATACTCCAGCAGAATTTCAATTAAAGTTATGTGATTGTTAAATGTATTGAAAATATTTTATTAGATCACATTGGATAGTTGGTAATAGAAATAGAAATTTGTCTACTATCCATTTTGTTTTAATAATTTTTTCATTAATAAATATAAAAGTTTCCCTTTTTTTTATAAATATTAAAAGAAAAGAAATGTTAATATTAAAACAAAAGAAAATTATGGATTAATATTTGGTATTAATAAATATATGATGAATGTTATTTGAACAACCATTTTCTGAGACAACTTATTAGACAATCAAATTATACAAAGAAATGTAAGAATTGACACAAAAATCAAAACAATAAAGAGAAAAATAAGAATACAATGTGAGTACGAAAGAGAATATATATAAAGAAGATATCATGTATATATTTTTTGACATGGGATATATATTTGTCATTTATATATTTAAACTCAAGACAAATTGTCGTCTTTGATGCATAAAATTAAAATATAGTTATTATTTGTCAATATTGCTCAAACATTAGTTATTATATTTATAAATATTCTCAAACAAATTTTTTTGTTACAACTAGCTACAAACCCGTGCTTCGCACGGGGGTTCAGCGGCTTTTTGGACAAAATATTATATCGGTAGGATAGATTGCGAAACAACTTATAAGAATATAAGATAATACAATATCCCTTGTATTCTTGTATTACTGGTCACCAAATTAAAACCTTTTATTTCCATGTTATATTCAGCGGCTTTTTCAACAAAATATTATATCTGAACGATAGACTGCGAAACAACCAATAAGAATATAACATAATACAATACAACCAACATGTTGTAATTCAGTTAGTTGATCAGCATAATACAATATTTAACACATTCCTGGATTACGTATCATGAAATAAATTCTTTGAAACAACGTGATTTTGAGTAAAAAATAAAATTGCTAAGTATTTTATTTTTAGATAGAGACATCAAGCTACTTGTAGTGAACATAGGACTTGATATGGCCTAACGTTTATTGGCAAAGTAGTTGCTTTCAAAAACTCAATAACCGTAAAGTGAATGTAGTAGAATAATTTATGAACCTGTACTTGATCTGATCCACCACCACGCCGCTATGCGTAGTCAATCTAACCTTATATGTAATACGTTCCTTTACAAAATCACAGGTAATTATAAACCATGATGTAATATTTAGAATAGTTTGGTAGTTATTATATGGCTTTGTTGTAGATTATGTCAAAGGATTTATATACGTTGAAACTGAAAGAGAAAACGATATAAATCAGCTAAAGAGGCATTAGCTATCTGTTTGATGCAAATGTGTGTTCATCTGAATGAACTGAATACTAAATTGTAGTTAATAGCCGCCTTTCACATGATTTACAGGAAAGACATATATCACCTATAATATAGTATTTAGCTCTTTCAGGTGAAACCACCTTTGCACCAAAAAGTTAGCTTAAATGTTGTCTTACCTACAACACTGTGTTTATTTTGTTTTGTTTAACCAAACTCTATATTTGAGAGATATTTGAAAGCCTTTGAGTGATACGATTGTATGTGCAAAATCTCTTCCATCCGTTTCCAATATAGATGTACCTTTATTTCTTTGTTGATTATATACGAAATATAGCTTGCATCTTTTTAAGAAATTGCTGCTCTTTATAAATGTGGAAATCAAGCAATTTAGAATACTATGGTTTTGAAATTCTTTATTATATGTTTGAATAAGTTATAATTTAGAACATCTGTTTACTACTAAAACCGATTCGTATTTGCACTCATGTTTCTACTCTTTTTAATAATGTTCATGCAATTTATCTAACATATATGTAAATGTTGCAGATTAATAACTCTAAAATGATAAACAGTCAAAGTTACACATTTATAAACTAAAAAGGATCATTGCATCTACTAATGCGGGTGGGGTTCCAGAAGTGGACCTCGATCCAACCGAAAAAACTATTGTGTTAAATTTTTTTTAAAAGTTCTGTTAGGTTCTTAGTAGCAATAGGTGACCTTATACCAATCCCGATCCATTAGATTTGTTTGGGAAATCAACGAAAGACAATAAAACATCTCAGAAATCTTATGTACTTAACCTCACAGTATAATAACTAACTCTCCTACAAATTAGGAAGGTAGTTACAACTGTTTTTCTAACTAAAAGTTAGCCTAAGCTGTGTTAACTTATGCTGCAAGTAATTGTGGCATATGGTGTTCTTCATCCTTATCACATAGCAAACTTGATTCCAATGCATGTGTTATGCTTCAAGATCGATTATGATTATGCGAGCATAACCCCACTATTTGAAAGCTAGCAAATACGTGTTAGAGATAGGTGTAAAAAGTCCGTAGAGTCTTATGAAGAAAAAGCAATGATCTTGTAGCATAGTGGTAAAACAATGTTCCATCACCATGCCTTGATTTAGTAAGAATTGTTCATTTTTTTTGACAGTACTAAAATTTGTTCTAATCCTTTGGTTTAGCACCTCATTAACAATAGAGCTAGTGTACTGAATTTAAACTCCATATTAATTGAATGAATAAAGCTAGTGTGTAATAAAATGCTAGATCTAATGCACTCATGAACTATTACATAAACAATATCAGACACGATTTTACTACTATACAACCATAGCTACACTGTTAAATCTATAAACTTAAATTTAATTTTAGATGTGTATAAATAATAGTGTTGCCGGCCACTCCATGTTATTTGTTGATGAGCCCAACACACATTAGAGACAACAATTTAAATGAGTTTTAGTCAGCATATCACCAAACAAATTGTGAACATTAGAAGGCACAAATTTATGAAAAGAAAATTATATTTCGAGGCTTAAATAATTAGGGAGTGTATTTTGGCTGCAAATTCAAAATGATAGTTTTTTTTTTTTTGGAACAGCATATATTAATAACAACCAAGCACAAGAAGTGCCAAAGGTTTAAGAGAATTACAAAGGCCAAAGCTTGGCTACAACGGCAAAACAAAACGCAAAAGCGCATAGGCCAACCAAAACCGCAAAAATGATAGAAAAAAACAGCAGCAGTAATGCTGCAGAAAAACTAACAGAAAGCTAAGAAACCAAAAACCAATAACTAACAACCTCAAAACCTCATAGCAGCAACCAAAACAGTCCTCACCACAAGACACCAGCCATCACCTCTTATTCAAGCATTCTCTTGGATTCCAACACCATTGCAATATACCTCTATTATCTTGCCCAGGTATGTTAGCAGCTGCAGCGAGAACCCTGCATAAAATTGTTCAGATTATTAAAGGTGTGAGGTAATGTAAAATGGAGTAGAACCATATGCATAGGCATTGTTCATAAATAACATTGTAAATTCGTCTTCGAAATTGAAAGACATTGAACGGTATTCAGTTTTGTATCTGGTGATGTGTACCTTGTTTCCAATTCTTTGCGATGTCATCTTTCCATGATGTATCGAACAACATGATTGACTATCATATAAATACCCAACACCGTCAAGCCCGCAGAGGCGCACTTATACCACCTAATAAAATAATTTAGTCAATAAAAACCCTGTAGGCAAAAACAGTGTGCTTTTGTTCTTTACATACAATTACATTCATTTAGGGAGACCTTTGCTCGGCTCACGATGAAAGTAGGTGTGGTGTCAGTAGAATTGCGACTTTGCCATAAGCTCCAAATGGTCATAACTCCTAGTAATTTTTGCTACTCTTGTAACCTGACAAATAAATCAAAAATCATAGTTGTAAAATTGTTAGCAGTCATTAGGAGTGCTCGAGTAATGTTATAGAGACCCAACAGTTCCCAACATCTAGTTATTTAAATGGAAAGATTCAATTTCTTCTGGTTGAAAGGTATAGAAGCAAAAAATGCTCCAAATTTTCCTAGTTGACCTATCATATTTTAGAAAATACCCAACACTCAATCAAATACCAAAAACGCGGAAAGCAAGAACAAAAACGCAGAAAAAGCAAGCACAATCAATCACACATATCATGGGGGAAATCATATATCTAGAATGCAATAATTATAAGTTGAATTTTCTCACTTTTTCACACAAAACAACCCCAAGGTGGGTTCTAAACTATGAGGAGGAACTCGCATGAAATTGCTCTGAACTTCTCTACAACTCCAAATCCTAAGCTCAAGCAAAACCTTAGCTTTGATTCTTGATTAAACTCAGCCTCAAGCATTCAAACTTATCACAACTCTTACTATAGACACAAAACTTAATAAAAATTTGAAAAAGCTACACAAATAATGCATAACGAATAAAATTCATTTGAATTATTAAATCATCTCTAACAAAATCTTTATTATAATTTCTAATTAATTTACAATGTTTATGTATAATTGACAAAGATCAGAAGGGAAACTTACGAAGCAATAATGATGTTTAATGTAAAAGAGACACGGAATTGCAAAGAAAGGAAAGAATGAAATTATTGTAGAAGGATGAATTTGGAGAAAATTGTGACTACTCGCCTAAACTGAACATAGCCATTCTAAGACCAGCATCAGACAGTATGAAGCTTGATTTCTCTATTATTTTAGGCATATGCACATGCGACCTACAATCAAAATTAATAATCATCAAACCAAACCTAAATTAATCGATTTTGCGAACATAAATAATTATAAGTGTTGTTTGATTAATAAACTCACCGTTGTGCAAAATGCACCACCACTGTTGTTTTATTGGCTTGATGTTTTTCCCCTTGTAGCTGATTCCTGTTAGTTTAGACCAAAATTAAGGAAAACATAGTAAATAAGTCAGCAGGGAATAAGTTATGTCCTCAACTTTCATTCTAGCTACTTTCTCAAAGTTTAGCATATCATGAATTTCCTGTTAATAAAGCATCCAAATTTTGTATTCTAATCAACCAAACCGACACAAAATATTCTATACAACCATTTTTTTTATAAGCAGAAATCAAACAATTTATACCAATAAACACATAATAGTTATCTCATCCTAGCCACATAATGAACAAACAACAAACCCAAAAACCTAAATTTTTGAGACATGTAATATATGCAGCAGAGGGCCAGAACAGGAAAATCATGAAGTAGAATATTACCTCTCGATAAGTAATATCATGAAGAGAGCAGAGACAGAGACGGTAAACAATAATAGATGACATGAAATGCCAATTTAGAAATAGGCTTTCATCTTTTTCAATCATTTAACATTCTTACTCTCACTGCTCCCAACTTCTAAAGCCTCCACATTGTCAATGGACTCATTGCTACCATTATGGAAGTGAAGTGTTTCCTGCAGTGATACGCGCACACACATATACATATACAGTCACATAACATGAAGAGGGAAAGATAAAAATATGGCCGAGGAAATTAACATACATACCTGTAACCAAATGCAGGCAATTTCTACTACAAATGCAAAAGCTGATATTACAAAGCTGGGCAAACAATATGGAAACCTGCGAGGTGATTTATGATTTGAAAAATAAAACTCAAAACAACAACAAAGTATAAAAAAATAAAAAATAAGAGTAAAGGAAAAGAAAATTGAACTGATAGAAATTTATTATAAAGTTAAAAAGAAAAAGTAAGTAACAAATAAAAAAGAGGTACACCAAAACTTAGAGACCCACGTCAAAAATTTCATTTTTTTTTCAAAACCCAAATGTAAAGAAACAATCTTTGATCAATCTAAGACAAACCCATAGCAATTAACAAAATATGACAGAAACTTCATCCCAATTAGTTGCCCCTTACTTCAAACTCTCCTCCAGACCTCAAAACTGAACCTAAATTCATGAAAACGGTGCCAAAATGTCGGAAATTTCGTTAGCTAACTATAGCAACATCAACCACCTGATTCAGAGCTATAGAGAAAGAGTTCTTATCATTTTAGTGAAGCCCTGCCCCAAAAACCCGTAACAATTTTCCAGCAGAAATTAACAACTTCAAACGCACTTTCCGAGTTCATCACTAATCCAAAACACATGAAATTTATATCTGATTTGAAGGGAAATGAATGTAGAATCTAAATATCACATAAATACTCACTCCTGATCATCACAGTAAAAGTAATGACTCAAAACAGAACCTGTCCGAACAGCAATCATAATAACTTTTAATCTTACCGCAAACAACTTATGGTTTCTAGCTTTTCATCCCAAACAGCACAGCAACAATTTTTGATGCTCCTGACAGTTCAAAATACATAATCATACACAATCACAAGCAACCAAAAAAATCTGGTAAGTGAATATCAATTGAAAAAAACAATCATAAGTTATCAATTAGAAGTTCATCATAGTTTTTAAAAGCCAGGAGTAAAAAACATACAAAGTTACTTAATACAAATTGAGAAATTTTATTTTAAGATGGAGCTCTTTAGAAACAACAACCACTTGATTCAGAGTTACAGGGAGAGAGTTCTTACCGATTTAGTGGAGCCCTGTCCCAAAGCCCGTAAACAGATTCCAGCAGAAATTACCAAACTTCAAATACGTTTTCTGAATTCGTTTATACTCCGAATCATACGAAATTTATGTCCGATTTGAAGGGAATTGAACGTAGAATCTAATTATCCAACAAACACTTTTCTTCCAGCTTTCTAAAACAGCTTATCCACCAGTTAAGCACTTCTGCCTGTTTCTAAACAACTTAATCAACGACTTATGGCTTCTACCATATCAATCTCGGCCAAAACACAAGACCAGCAACCCAAACATGTATAAACAATATTAAAACCTTGTTGTAACAGCTTAATTTGTAAATTAATCACTTATGACAGGTTTTTCTTCAAAACAGCTTATTTGACGGTTTAGGCTTCTAAAAATCCCAATTTCAAAGGAAACCTTACAACAGCAAAGCATACATACTCTAGCTACATTTCAGTCACATAAATCAATAAAAAAATATCCAAAGGTGAGTTATAATATGAGCAACTTACCATAAGTGATTTTTTTGCAACAACATAACAGCTTATGCCTCAGTCATGCTCCCATTTTCCATTCTAGTACATGTTCTTATCCCTCAATATGCAAAATCACAAAATCAAATAAAAAACATCAATCAAATCAACAACATTAACAACATAACTAACAATTTCATTATCAATAACAAAAACAAAAAAACCCAATCAAACAAAAAAAGGGTATTTGTGGTTCAGCCAAATCAAAAACGAAAATTGAATAATCCCAACTCACCTTGATTCTCTGTAACTTCTGTTGATAGATTTGAGAAGAAAATGATACATGCAAAGGGTGAGAGGGAGTATGCATGTTGAGGAAGAAGAGGGAGGATTTGTTTTTTTTCTTCTTTCTCTCGTTCCCGTTTATCTCTTCTTTCTCCGTTCCTGTTTCTCTCTTTCTTTTTTTTTTTTTCTTTTTCTTTTCACATATATATAGGCAAGGGGAGCACCATTTAATAATTTACCAAAACGCCCTTAAGAAAGGGCAAAACGGTCATTTCAACGGACATTAATCTTTAACATAGTTAATTGATGCTAACATAAAAGAGGAAAGAAATAAAAGCAAATCACTTACTAGAAAAAGTAGTTTTGGTTGCATCTATCCTATCCATCTTTAGAAGACTCTGAAGGTCTTTAGGCGTAGAAGTATGATAACCTCTGAAGCATGGGTACTCCAGTCTTCAAACATGGAGAAGTACCGGTACCGGATACATGTGCAGTAGTCGTAACTTATAAACTGAAACATATTTATTTTTACTTGTTGTGTCGGTGTAGTTGGTACAACAAAAACGTACGGGCTTTGAAAAAATAACCAAAATTATTTTGCTTTATTATTGGATTTCACTTATCTCTCTTGCTTTTGATGAAAATAGTATAGGGCGTGCACAAAAAAAGTAAAACTCTGAAGATAGAAGTGTAGTTAAACACATGATCAAAATACGAATAATATTATACCATTTTTTATTATAATTGATTTTTCCCTAAGCATGTTTTACAACAACAATGGTAGTACAAAATCTTTATTTGATGTTTTATATCAACGTACTTGTACCTTTATTTTTTAAAAGTTGCCATTACGTACCGGTATCCGTATCTATGCATCATTGATGATAACAAAGGTCAATATCTAAGGATGCTCCAAGTTTGTCCATAAAATTTGCATATAGTTCCTTCTCTTATAGTGTGACATTACTCCGCTCAATCATATCCTATATGTTTTGATCAGCACTGATAAATAAGAAACTTCATGGCTGGCCCTTTGATGAGATTAATACAATGCAGTGAGTCTCAATAGCAAGCTCCATAATTTCCATTTCCCTAGCCAAAATGAGACCTTGGAACTATGAATGAGTCATGAAAATCCTGATAAATAGATGCAGGGGCAGAGCCACCTATTGTCCAAGAGGTGCAGCTGGACCCCTCAGTCTTCTTATTTTACCCCAATTATCATGTGTTTTTGTATTTGAATTCCTCGTATGTAAGTCTTTTCCAAAGTATATTAATAGTGTTTTATTTAAAGTTAAATAAAACAGAATCACTAAAAATAGAACCTTATAGCATGAAAACAAAGTTCTTCCTATCATCTTGGTGGTTTGACATCACATATTCCTTCTGATAATCACCCACCCTTTTCTCAAAAAAGTTTGCCTTTCCTCTGCTCAATCATGTCGCATATGTGAATAATGTGATTATTTTGTCAATAGCTTCAAATTTAATATATATAGCAGTATTATATAATGATTTAATGATATTTCATTTCTTTGAAAAAAAAAGAAAAATCTTTCATTTCTTTAGTTCTCTATTTTTTTTGTATTTTATGTTACAAATAAATGTTATTTAAATATTTAAAATAATTGTAATTTTATATATAAAATAATAATTAACGAAATTAAAAAGTCTACATTTCTATAGCACTGACACTTCTAATCAGAGGTGTGTTTGGGGTGTGACACTGACACAACACTAATACATGTGATTAATTACATTCAATTTAGATGAAGCATATACCATAAGGTTCAATATTACTAAGAGTGAAGAATGGTGGGACTTGGTTCGCCTTGTTGGAGATGCATTCCGCTCAGTGAACCTAGGTCTCATCTTATCAGAATAAGGTTCATTCACCTTGTTGGCCTGTTGGATTTGTTCATGTTTTTTGGTCCGTGACTTGATTTATGCCAAGAGTTTTGGGATTGAGAGTTGAGACACTATTTACTTTTAAATCTAAGTCTCAACTTTTTGATAACAGTGCTTCAGTTTTCATAACTTTAAGTCATTCACAAAAAATCAATATATGCAAGGTCGCAAGTTTTCAGCAATGGTAGAGAAGTTCAATGGTCTGGTCGGTTGCGGAGGCAATGAAGCATGGGAGAAGAACTGTGTGTTGTTACATAGAGTACTGGTAGTCCCACATCGACAGTGTCTTAAAAATAGGATAAGAGGAAAACTTTATAAATGGCTTCATTGGAAAGTGCAGAAATCATAGGCAAAGTGTGAAATTTTATTAACCGTGAAAAGGGTATGAATAACTTCTTTCTAGATCTAAAAAATCGACATGTAATTATTTTATTTAATTTAATATAATAATTTCATATGTCAGTTTTTAGATTTGGGAAAATTTATTCTTATTCTTTTAAAAAAAAATTCAAAGTTTATCACATATTATTGTGATCTAAAAGATAATAAAAAATAAAGAAAATCTATTATGTAATTATCTAATTATAAAATTTAATATCTAACTGAGCATTAGTATATTTACCTATCGTTTGAACCTCGGCCCTTGCATATAATAATGCATTGTCCTACTGAGTTGTTTATTACATATTAAAAAAATGAATATTATTATAATTTAAAATCACTAAGTTTTGATCACTCCGTCAAACTTTTTTACCTAAAATATGATTTGACATATTTTAAAGGGTCATGTTAACTATGCTCCGAGAATTGGTTAAAATTGTGAATCATTTTTTATTTAAAATTTTCTTTTTGACTTCCTTAACCAGTAACACTACCCTATTTTAAATAATATGTCATAGGATATGATGTAGAGTAATGAATATTTATGAAATTTAAAAAAAACTCAAAAAAATTGTTTCAATTTCACCATTTTTTAAAGTACAATAATATGATGAGGTTTAGTGTTGATTAATTTAGTGAATGAGTGAAAATAAAAGATCAAAACTATAATTAAAATGTATTCACTCAATTTAAATATGTCGCATTTGTAGTTGACTAGGTTGATCTCCATATGACATACGATTTTATGATATTTTAAACTTTTAAATTAAAAGAGGGAGTCGCATATCGGAGGTGAGCACAAGCTTTGATTTACCATTAGATTTTAAAGTCTCATGATGATGAATTTTTTTTCATTTCTATCCCACTTCCATTTCCATAATGCCCTGCATTTTTCTGCAGAATTGACCTTCAAGCATCACCACTCTCACCTTGTCCATAAAAAAACAAAGCATAACGTAAGGGGAGGAGAGAACATTCTAACCTCCAGTCACCTCCATCTTCTATTTACAATACCTGGACACTAAACAACTTTTCAGAATTCGTCCCTCAACCTGACAACTTCATAGAGTACAAACCGCATCCTAAACAAGACAACATGTATCACAGTAGAAGACGTCCTTATTCTGGAACATATTCACACCATCAGTATTTATGTTGTATTTGTATGCATGAAAATTTAAAATATTTTTAAAGTGTTTTCATTTGGTGTTTGTTAAATTAATAATGGTAAATATTTTAATTTGAAGTCATATGTAGGACTTCTAAAACATCTAAATGTGAAACCAAACACGTTTCTGTAAAGCTTTCGTATGTACGACCATTCAACAAACTCGCACGATCCACAGTCTACTTGCACCACAAAGGTAAATATTCTTTAAAATATACATGTTGTCATTAACTTCTCAAAAAAATGTTGGTAATAAGTATATCAAACTACACCAAGCGGGTAAAAAAAACATTAGGAAGATTTTTTATAAATGCATAATTGGATATGATTAAGGGTGTTCGTTTTCAAAACGATCCAAATTTAAAACTGATATAATTAAGGGTGTTCGTTTTCAAATCGATCCAAATTTATAACACAAACCAATCAGAGAAATTGAGAATTGGTTGGATATCCTATTGCAAAAACTATTTGAATCGGATTTCATATTTGTATAGTATATAATAAATTGAAATGTCTGTTGTTTGACATAGACATTTGATAGTGCAAATGTTCGATAAGTCATTTGATAAATATTTTAAAGAGGAACTTTTCTGCCATATGTGTAGTGCAAATGTTCAATATAGTCATTTTGGTTCTTACACTAAGCCATTACAAGTTCACAATGGAACCATCTTTTGTGTATTAGTAAACAAATTAACATCATCAGATCAGACAATTATGTTCAAAATAGAATCAAGAATTTCACGAGAACGATACAATCATGCATAAAAAACAATGTGACAGAAAACTGGGGTACTAGCCGCTTTTTTTAATCTCGAACAAATATTTGAGTTCCATATGACACCTTTTGTCATCATCTTCAAACTGTAAAACATCAACCAAAAGAGTAAAGAGTTTATGAATCAATTGTTCTATATATATATATACAGAGTAAACACAAAATATTCATTCATTTTAACAACTTGGGCAACTAACAGATGCTCAACACATATCCAATTGTAAATACACGTTTACATTCCCATACCTTAAGTTTTGCAGAGTAAACGCCCCTTACAAGTGCACCAGAGGGAGTGGTGTCTTCTTTCAAGGCATATACATATGGATCCTTTTGGGGAGCAAAAGTACCCAACATTCCTTTACTCTGATCAACTGAAAAGCTCCAGAGTACAATCAACTTATAAGTTTCATACAACAAATACATAAACTTGTCATCTCGTTGTAAGCTCAAATGATACAACATATAGTATTTAAAATGCACACATAATTTAATACCATGTGCATAGTATATATTCAACATTAACCACTATTTAAGCTAAGATGGGTTCACAGACAAAACCAAACTAGATACACAAACATAGCATCACAGTTCAAAATTGATGGACAGATTCACTTATCTCAAGATAGGTTCACAAATCATTACACAAAGAGTAGAACAAGTTCATAATGGATGATATAAAGCATATCGCAAGGTTCAAAATTACTAAAGAGTGAAGAAAGGTGGGACTAGTTCGTCTCATTAGAGCTGTATTTCGCTCAGTATACCTAGGTCTCAGCTCAACACAGTCCAGTTCATTAACCTTGTTGTCCTGTTGGGTTCAGTGCAAACTTCCAACACCGGGTTTGTTCATGTTTATTGGTTTGAGACTTGATTTATGCAAGAGTTATGGGATTGAGAGTTGACACTCAATAGAACACTGTCCAGTGTTCACCTCCTTTAAACCACACCATTTTGGGCATGGTTCGGAGAAAATAACAATGTTGTCATCAAACTCGTGATTCTATCTGACCCTACCTTAACTTACAAAGAAACAACATAAGAAAATTGACCCAATTTACATATCTAAAGTCATAAACTCATTCGATTCAACGAGTCAACAAATAAACACAATAACGAGATTTAACTGTCAATGCCATGTGCAATTTAGGTTCTCGTTTAGAAGCACAAATTGAACTAAAATCCTCAGGAAAACAAGCTATTATTTTTTTTACTACTAAGCATTAAACGTAGTTTAAGCCTTTAATTTCTTCGGGTTAACTCGGAGTTTAAGTGCTGGACTTCTGAAATCGAACTAAAATTCAGTACCTCTGGTATGAGAAGAAGCCTTGCCAGACACTATTTACTATTCTACAAGCTTGTTTCCACTTGTGGGGCTACAATTGTGCTTCCTAAGGCATTGATAATACCTAAAAATTCTCTAAACCAGCAATCCGATACAGGATCTTAATGATCAGCAAAAATGAAACCTTCAAAACCAAATCAAACTTCGAGGATGCCAAATAAAAAGACCAAATAATCATTACTATGACCAACTTCCTCTCAAAACATTTTAAAGGCATTTTATCTGGAAGTTGGACATTATCGAATTAAGGTTCCATAGTCAAACAGAACATCATCTTAGGTTTATTGTGATTGTCTTTCGAACCTGACCCTCAACTTTTTGGATAATAATGCTTTGGTTTTTATAATTATAGCCATAAATACCTAAGTCAATCACAAAAAACCAATTTATGCAAGTTTAATTAGTAGAAGGAAAAAACTAAATGTGTACCTTGAAGCCCTCCTTTCCACACAGTATTGGAGTAAGTCAAGCCAGAGACAAGGTTGTGCAAAACACTAAATTGTAGCTTAAGCTGATAGCGAGATCCCTCCCTTAGAGTGAATAGCGTACGGTTCTTCTGATGTTCTTCCACAGGTAAAGGAGTAACTATTTCACCAAAATCCTCAGACAGAATTCCAATGGAGTGGAATTTTACTTCAGGTTCCAATTGACCTATCAAAGGAAAAAACAACTTAAATAAACCCAAGCGAAAATTGTTTTTGATATACAGCGCAAACAAACAAGGATGATAGACAGACAAAGTCCTTAAACAAACCATCTAAATCACTTTCCAAGGAACCCAAAAGCTTCTCCTTCCACCTCCTTAGGCTTTCATCCTCCTGCAAAACACAATTAACCTCATACAAAATAATCATTATTTCGGTACATTATTAGTAGAAGTCACTTTATCAACCAATAATGTAATCAACCTATAGGAAACCACTTGAATATCATTATATACTGCATTATTAATTCAAGAAAAAATCAATGCACTGCACTCAATCAAAGCAAAATAAAACTCAATAATACATTGTGAAAATACTTGAACTATTTTGGTACATTATTTGGGCATTCAATTTAAAATAATTCAGAAAAATACAATTTTTCCTCAAACCCACGATTTTAAAAGGACATGAGAACAAATTGCAGAATCAGAAATAAGGAAAAATTTAAAAATAAAAATAAAAAAAGAACCTTGTCTTTTTCAATCTGTTCTTTGAGAGAAAGAAGAGGACTAGGAACAAAGACTTGTTCTTCGTCTTCCTCGTCTTCACTAGCAACATGAAAAGTGTGAGTGGTTTTGTCAATAGCAGATGATGGACCAGCTTGTTCGTGTGATTTTTTTCCACCCTCCATTTCTTGTGTTGTGTACTTGTGAGAAGTTATCTGTGTCTTTGGGTTGGGGTTTTGGCACAGTACTCAAAGAGAGACAGACACAGACACAGTAGTGGTATGGTATGTTCAAATTCACATTCACTTTTGTTTTTCTCACTTGGGACTGTCGTCTGACAAGGACCCTTTCTTTCGGTGCTTTGTCTTTTCCATACACATATTTTTATTTAAATATTAATCATCTCTAATTTAAAATTAGGTTAATTATTTAAATTATAATGACCATATAAAATAAAAAGACATATTTTACCTTTGTAATTTAAGATTTTTTTATATTTTTTATTCTATAATACTCCCTCCGTCCCATAATATAAGAAAAAAAACACATTTTCTTTGTCCTAAAATATAAGCAAAAAAGACAAACTTTTATCTTTTCCAAGATTTTTTTTGTTTATTCTCATAAAATTAAATGCAAATTACTTTCAATTTTCTCTCTCTTTCATTTTTTCCATAACCAATAGCCAATGAAAATTGTTTTTACATCTTCTTATAAAACTTTTTTCAAAGAAAACACAAAAAACTATACTCCAAATTCTTATGTTATAGTTTTCTTAATAAGTGTGATTTTTTTTTTTTGCTTATAATTTAGGACGGAGGGAGTATACGTCAAGTACATGAAAGTTATTTAGAGGTTAAAAATTTTTACTAATAATTTTTTTTAAGAAAATTTTACCCTATACTTTAACAATTATATTTCTATCCCTACAAATATTTGAGACTCTCCATTATTTGGAAACTCAGATATGTAAAAATTAACAATGTATTCTTGTGATGACGTTAGATTGAACTACCATCGTTAAATTCTTAATTATCGACAAAAAAGCTCGTAGTTCTGATAAAAACATTACAAGGAATTAGAATAAATTATTTAAAATTAAATTAAGGTAGTTTAAACCAATAAAAGATGTTATTGAAAAAATAACTGAAATGTAATATTTAGAGTTTTTTTTTTACAAAGAACGTTTAGAGTATGTTTTTCAGTTTCTTAGAGTATAGAATACTTTTTTTTGGAGCAAGGGTATATAATACTTATTACTAATATTCACACGAAGATAATTTTGTGACAATATGATGGGGGACTTGTTCTTCTTACTATAAAAAATATATATGTTTACCCTTCTAAAATTACCTTTTAATTAACTATTTAATTAATAATGTTTTTTTTTTAAAGTATATTTGAACAAGTGAGAATATGGTTGGCTAACCCTATAGCTCACTAGAGAGGAGACAAATTATCTGTGTCTGTGAAAATAAACTCCCTCATGTTTTCTTGTTAAATCTAACATGTTGAATGAGAGTGTGTGTGCTTAAAACACAAGGGTCATAGATATTATATATGGTTCTTAAATGGGGCTCTTATCACAGTACATTTTTTTAGTAATTACTACTTACTGTAAATCTCCTCTTGGAGATAGATGTATTACCTTGGGTTCATTAATCTCGTTTCAGACGGAACTAGTCCAAATCGAAGTTGCAATGCTCTATACGTAGATTTCATAGGTTTCAACTTTGAGGAAAGATTCCTAATAATGTAAAAAGAGAGGTAATATATCTAATTCATTGAAGGGCCCTAGACAACACAATACAGTTGATGATTTAAAAACTTTTGTATTACTTAAAGTGACAACGAAGGAGGGAGAAGGGTTCATATCATGTTGGTAAGTAAGTGAGTTGTTTTAGTTGAGAAAATAGTCCCACAACGCTTACATGAAAGAAACATGCAGTGTTTATATTACGCTAGCACGCTTCAATAACGTCCCTTCGGGGACATCCGATAAAATTGGAACGATACAGAGAAGATTAGCATGGCCCCCGCGCAAGGATGACACGCACAAATCGAGAAATGGTCCAAAAAAATTTTGGTTCCATTTTCCTTTCACCTGCGTGTTCCCTTTTCAAGAACCCTAAGCATCTCCGTTTTCGCCTCTTATTGTCTCAGTTAATTTTAATTTCTGTTCCTTATTTGAGGGTTTTTATTTTCAGATTGAAAGTGTAATAGTGTCGAAGATTACAAACAAAACCCTATATTGATTAACGAGAAGATAAAGCTAATGTACTTGCACTGAAGTAAATCAATGCATGCTTAAGGCTATTTGTCTGTGGGTTATCTCAATTATGCAATTTAGGGTTAATTACTTATATGGTTTGATTTTAATAGCTAACATAATACTCTCTTTGATTTTTAATCTTACTATTTGCACACTTCATTCAATGGAGTTATTCAGTTAGTTGATATGTGTCTGTGAATGCTTAATTTGTCAATAAAAAGCATAACTGTGAAGTAATGCTGCTAACTTTTTTGTTGTTGAATGTATTTTCATTATGATATGCTCTTGTTTACGATTTTTGTGGTTATTGATTGATGCAATTCAATTTCAGGAGAATCTGCACTGCATATATTTATGGTGAGAAAATTCTGATACAGGAAACAAGTAAAGGAGAGTTTTGCAATAAAAAATTAACAGGACCAATTATTTAAACTTTATTAATCAGTGTGATTTCATGGCAGCTCACATTTCTGTGTGATAATACTGAATATCTTTTGACCTTGTATAACCAGTGCTGCGAAGGTGGTTGACATGATCATCTGGCCTAATATCATATACCAGTACTGGATTCACATTTACAGCTCCCAGGGCAAAAGCTCCGGCTGGCTTGTCTTCATTAAGTACTGGTCTTTCTTGTGTGGTGACTGGAGTCATATCTTCCATCTTGGGCGAGCTGAACGGGCTCGAGCTGCAATTCCACTGGCATGAGTGAGGACGTGTCACTGAGGTGCCTAACATGATAGAGAAGTTCAGTCTTCTGGTGTTCTCTGGAAGGCTTATCAGACCAAAGGTTCTGAGGCCATGCAGCAATAATGTTGACTGTTGGAGCTATAAAATCTGGTTTATGGATTGAAAGGTTTGTAAAACTTTGCCATCTCTTTGAGAATCTTGCTAATGCTGGTGCTATAGGCTTCCCTATTATTGTTTCTCCAAATTGAATCTGAGAAAGTGGCCGTGTTGTGGAGTTTATGTAAGATTTCAAGGGGATTGATTCATCAAGTCCTACTAATGTTGCAGGCAAGACATGAACATCAATTGAATCTTCTTCCAAGTTAAGCTCTGTGTTTTCCAAGATCATAGCAGTACTACTTGCTTCATTCACAACTTGACCCTTTTCTGATCTTCCATTGACACCTCGATCGCATATTACCATTTTGCCTTGAACTTTGTCCTTTGGAAGTGACCCTTTAAGGCAAAATTGCCTCTCACTATCTCCACCAGTCAGGTAAACCAGCTCAAGTTCTTTGTCATCGTTTGCTAGTGTGTTCACAGGATACATGGATTCTCCATAGAGAACTTGTCGATTATCCATGTTCTGATGATTGGCGAGATTGAGATTTTGGTGTTTTGGTAACCATCTTGGTCGTATTCAACAACAAAAAACACTGCCGTTCTTTGATAAATTGTGTTTGCGGCTTGTTATTGATTTGGATTGGAAAGAAAATGCTCGCTGCTGTGAGTGAAATTACCAACAAACTCAAAGCTAAAAATGTTCACCATTGTTGCACCTATAGTGGTACCCCTTGAGCAATTGTTTCCAGACAGAAATCCATTTCTCCATTTCCTGTCAAGTGTGCTTGCACCAATAGTGGTACCACCAGCAGTAAGAGATGCCTAATACCTGCTGCTAGTTACAGTAGGTTACAAAATTGACTAAATTCTGGCCCCAGATATGCTGCACAGATTGTGAAATGGATAAAGGACGATCTAAGAAGTTGGATGAAAGTTACAAACAGCAGAAATCCTTTCCAACAGTTTCACGGAAGAACTGTTATGTGAAAAACTGAATGTGTGTGTTATAATCAAAACTAGGCCATTAGCTGATTAAGTACATCATCGTCCAGAAATTGCTTCCATGGCGCTGATCATCAATGCATTCAGAGCATGCCAAATGTCTTGAATAATATATTTTTTGAGTAATTGAATAATATTTATGATTTATCGGTTTGTCAAAATCATTCTAAACTTACAAATGTTCACGGGGAAGTATTTAAAAGAGCTTAAAAAATTGAGATCTCAGTTAATTTCATTTTACATGGAAAATTCATAATTACGGTGAATAAAAAAAACCTTCAAATAACTACTGTGAAGGCTTTTAAGACTTTTAGATATTCTTGAAATATTGATGATGGATATGTAGATCAAAAATCACATCCTAATTGACATCAGATATCCTCCGGCTCTTCAACTTTTTATTTGTTTTGGATACATATTCCAGTGTTTTTAATGAAATTTATCTCAATACAAGAAAAAAGAAAAAAGTATACATAAATACATGAATGAATAAAATCTAAAATTAAGTCCATATCAACCTTCCTCTCAAAAAAATAAATAATCCGTATCAACCTTGAGCAACAATCCAAATGTGGAGGACAACAGCTCACAGCCGCAGAAAGCTAGCTAAATCGTAAATCATGCCTTTCTTATTGATGTATATCGGCGTCAAGAGCATATGAATAATCAAGCATGAGATGGCATCATATAAGTAAATTGTAGATGTAGAGTAAGTCATCTGAAAGGTTCCACTGGTTCTGATTCTTCAAGAGAGTTTGCTTCTTGAAAACATTCGGCAGCTTCTGACATTCTACCTTCAGCCTTGTGAAGAATACCAAGATGATACCAAGCTGAAGCATTAGTTCTGTTAAGCCGTAGTGCTTCCATCAGAAAGCTTCTAACAGCAGGATTTGATGGAGTACCGTCCCGTCTAAGAACCACAGCGGTTGAGATCAAGCTAGGGATATGTCCGGGATCAAGGTTCAAAGCATCGCGAAAATCTTTAAGAGCCTCTTTGTAAAGACCCTTGGCTTCGAGCATAGTACCTGTGAAATTGAACAAACCGAATAAAGCACAACACTGAGACCATTATAATGTTTGTCAACTTCCTATTCCTTGTTGAAAAACCAAGATCAAAATTAGGATAAAATAAACCAGACACGTTTACAAGCAACAAAGCTAACTGAGAGCATATAGGGCTTCCTTAAATCTGGAATATTATATAAAAATTAGAATTTTTTTTGAGAAACTAGTATAAAGGGTTCCATAGTTTCTTTCAGTAATTTGTGAATTATATGTTAGTTGCGGAAATAGGCTGAGGTAAATTAATTGTCATAATAGTGAAATTTTGGAGTTCGGTAGACCTATTTGGTTTTATAAGATGTGCTTGCTTCACAGACAAGCTCTGTGATCTCTTGGCAGCACACTCCTTCATCCAACTTATTACACAGCTAGCTATAAACAGAGAATGCATCTTCAGAATTTCAAAAATATCTAGCAGTTCTTTTCAACCGATTCGTTATAGCCAGTTGACATTATTTAAAAAAAAATTAAAAAAAGATAACAATATCATATATTTACCTATTACATGACATCTAGAAGCAGAGTATAGTTTGATGGCCTTAGATTTTGAAAGACACACTTCTGCATCATGCCACCGCGATAGACGTATGTATATATAAGCAAGATCATGCCATATTTCCATTTCCAAGTTCCTAGCATGATCTCTGTTGTCCTGTTACAAATAGTATGCGAAAAAATGGGTAAGTAGGTAGATGTAATGCTACTTCTGAAATTTATGACACTAGCAAAACAAAATAAAATAACAGGGATAAATAAGGTGTGCAGATTAAATAGTATTTATCTTTAGAATACGACCTAAGTCTTGAAATTTTCACATAAAAGTAGTTGGCTTAAATGAAACCTTCAAGAAAAATTATATGCATTCCGAAAATAAACCATATAAACTTCAATCATATCTCTATGGAGCACATTCATCATATCCCTACGGAGCACATTCATCATATCCCTATGGAGCACACATATATTCGCCAAACATTTCAAAATTTTCAACAAATAAATAACTACAAAAAATAGTGACCTACTGATTTATTGCATCTAGAATCTTAAGTATGCACCTAAAAGAGTCAGCCATCCAACTATACAATCCGCTCTCACCAAATAGTTTAATAGATCTGCAGGAACATGTACATGATGAAATCAATAACCATCAACATACACCAATTTGTTATGAATAAGTTCATATGCCAAATACATCTGGGCCTAACTAATACCAAGAAACTAAAAGGTACCAGCTTTGAATTAGCATAGGGTACTACATGATTCAAAATAGGGAGAAAGAGACACTATAAATTTGGACTTAAAACCAGCCTGCTATGAGTATTGCCATAATATACTGCTGACTCTTCAAGAGCGTAAATTCATCAACACCATATGGGCCTAAAAGGGAAGCCCGGTGCACCAAAGCTCCCGCACATGCAGGGTCCGGGAAGGGGTCCCACCATTTTTGGTGTATTGTACGTAGGCTTACCCTGTTTTTACACAAGAGACCGTTTCCAGGACTTGAACCCATGACCTATCAGTCACATGACAACAACTTTACCATTGCGCCACCCACAATTATTTCAACCAAGTGATCTCTTGCTAAAAGAGATAATATCTAGTATGCAGGAAGAATAAATATGTAAACTCTGATTTTAGAATTAAGAAAATGGAAAAGTGGAAGATAAAAAAATGCAAAATCGGAATATTGAGTTCCTCTTCAGAATCTAAAGCACAATTATAAAGAAAGCTCCATCTAATGTTAAACATGCAGCAGACTCCAAACAATGTATATATAGAAAACTTTCCAAAAATTCTTCACAGTTTTACATATAAATATCACTAGTTATCGCATTAATATGTGAAGTAAACACAGAGTTACATGCCTTAAAATGAGTAGCATATTGAAACAGTTTCATTCTTCTCCCTTATAAATCCAAAGGAACTGATTTGACCCTGGTTTTTTCTTTTGTAAGATATTAAACCAACTCAAATTGAATAAATGATGGTCATGTCTCACTACTACTCTCACTATGACTGTTACTAACTTACTATCAACATGATCGGGCATTGACAAGCAAGACACAAGTTTCTGCAGCAAATAAATTTCACAAGTTTATGGAAAGACCACATCCAATAATTTCTGACAATAACAAGAAGATAAAGGCCTATGATTCAGAATTATAAATCATGAAGAACAAAAATGAATGAACCTTATATAGCCTCGTTCTTGACCCAAAAGTTTTTCTCTGAACCAGGAGAATACCAAGAAGCTGAGTATATGTCTCAATGGCACTTGGCAACTTCTCCTGTGCAATTTGTAGTTTAGCTTTTGTTCGCAACAAATCTCCTTGATCCCATATTCCAGTCCGATCCAAAGCAGCATCTACAATACCTTCAGCATCCAAAAACTGTTTTTGTGCTGATAATATTCGGGCTAACAATAACCAGCCTCTAATATTAGACCCAGCTTCTAAGCTTAGAAAGCGTTCTGCATAACAAAGTGCAGAATCCAACTTCCTTTGCTCTGCACATTCTAAACTTAAATAGTAAAGTACAAAAGGTTCCTTCATTTTGGTCATAGTGCTAGCAGTTTCTAGTGAATGAAGTGCCTCAGATTGTCTCTCAAACCTCTCAGAGTTAGAAACAGCAAATTTTGAGTATGTTGAAAGCGAAACACCGAGAAAGCAATTGGCTAGACTTTCCAACTGATTACATTTCTCAACCAAGTTCTCACGCGCTCTGCTAGCATAGCTAACCCCATCTTTTGCAAGTTCAGGGTTCTCGCAACATATCTTAGAAGCCATTAACAAAGCAGGAACATGTTTTGGATCCTCACTGCTACTCAACAACTTTTTAAGAAGATTAAGTGCCACCAAGTCCTTATCTGCTCCATAATAACAAAGAGCAAGGGCATGGTACCTTTCTCTTCGATTGATAGTAACAGGGAGTAATTCTTCCCATTGGTTGGCTAAAGCTGTCAGATCCCCGGAAACCGATAGAGCAAATGAAAGGTGCTCCATTATTGAAGGATCCGACTCAATTTTATTTAGAGCGATTTTTCTTTGCAAAATCATTAAAAGAAGTATAGCCTCTTCAATGTTATTTCTTGGTACAAATGAACTGTCCATATGGGAACGAAGATCTGAGGGAATTTCTTCCCCTCCGCTATATAGAAGAAAAATGGCAAATTCTTTCTGAATTTTTGCTGTGGTACCTGCATCAAGATTCCATCGATGAAGGAGTGCATTCCGATAAGACAAAATAACTTCACGAGGACAATCTGCAAGTTTCCATAATTCTGGAAGTAGCTCAACTGCCTTACTTAGAGTCTCCTGCAATTTACAGTCGGAACCAAAGTTTCCAGGTAAGCCTTCCGGTAAAGAAGACTCAATCAAGTCCAGAATAATTTTGCATGTTTGGGCGGATTCTGCAAGAAATTTTGTAAATTTTATATTAGTAAACATTTTGGGTTCTCATATCTGAAAGCTTCCTTTGAATTTTTTAAACACTCAGAATTCAAAGGAAATGCCGGTCTTGATTCATTATATATATCGGGTCAAATTGTCCAAAATGATGATTGTGTGCAAGGATCTGAGTAATGATCATCTTCTTTAGTCATGTTGTGAAATCAAGATCACTATTTTTTAAGGCATTTGTGGTGGTTGACCTGAAGAATAAGAGTGCTAATGTCACACTGGAGCAGAATTGCAGTTGCCAAAAGAGAAACAATAAATTGGTGCTTCTCCTTGAAGATAAAGCAAGAAAAAGGAAAAAATTACTTTAAGTCAAATTTGTTTTTATGTAAAGTTCTGGACGAAAAACAAATATGGAAATGATAAAATCTCATAGTAAGGCATAACGAACACTATGTTCAAATAAGGAAGACGGAATATTTAACAGAATTATCAAGTTAAAAGCAAAGATCAAACAGTCAATAAGGGTACCTTCAAACCTTGCAAGAACCTGCAAACATTTTGCCTTTAGAAAGATTGCCTCTAATAGTAATCCAGCTGTATGTATAGACATTGGTGGAGTAGTGTGATTCCGAGAGCGTCTCTTGGGGGGTTCTCTGCTTTTGGCAAGGAAAACTTTTATCTTAGGAGTCACAGCAGCTATGTTTATGCCTTCAAAAACATGCAAAGCGGCGTCTATATTTCCTTCCTGGTATTCATATCTCCCTAACAAAGCTCTAGCCTCCTGCAGATTATAGGCATGTAGTGGATTGTGTCAAGTCCAATAAATCGATCATCAATCAACTACATGCATCATTGCAAAAGAAATCACAGACTTAACTCAACACACACGCACACATAACAGACTGAGGTAAAACGAACAATTCTATTAAACAATTCTACTTATGATATCCCTGTGAGATGTTTTCAACTACTTTTAATAAGCCCTCTGAGATAGTATATGCAAATAGTTAACCCTATACCCTCTTCTGTTTCCATCCACACTCAATTTTATTTTACGAGCGAAAACAAATGTCGAGATCACAAATAGCTTTTCAACGTGCATATCCAAATACAAATAACTTATTGAATATAAGCGCTCATATTCAACTAAATTGTTTATCTAAATGCCGTCTAACAATAAAGAGCAAATCATATATTACTTATGCAATAAACCATTAAAGCGCAAAGGAATCCAACCTCATAGTTCAAGACACCACTCTCACGCAACGACAATTCAGCTTGTTCTATGTTACCAGAATCCAGCCTCCTCTCAACTTGTCCATCTTGGCCAGAAATCCCACTCGCCGTTGAGGAAAAATAATCCTTAGTTGCAAGAGATTCCGAAGAATTAGGAACCATTGTTTCTTCTTCTTTAACCATATCCCCTGAGCAAAAACACTTCATTATCTTCTGCAATCTCTTCCCTCGTTGCTTATCGCTACTCCCCATGCTTGCTCTCTTCTCTCAAAAACCTCTCCACCACAGCACTGTCACAAACATCATCACAGTTAAACCACAATCATAACCATAAACAACCAACCAATCACTATCTATGAAACATGGACATCGACACGTAGACACTAATAATAACTTGAGAAAATAGAAATACCTAAGTCAACCGTAATCACATGTGTCAGTGTCGATAAACAATTTGAATTTGATAACCGCTTAATTCAAACAAAAATAATTAACGTTGATCACGATGACACAGTAACTGGAAAATAAAAATTACTATGAATAATTATAATAATAAAAAATTATCCTACGTACCGTGAATCCTGCAAAATTTACGGTTTAAAGTTTGAAATTGAGGTTAACTCTTAGAAGAAGAAACCTATACATATATGAAGAATTGAAATAAAAAGAGAGAGAGAGTAATAAAGAATCGTCACCTTTGAATATTAGAGAAAGAAAAGGAAAAGCAGAGAATAAAAACAGTGAATTCCATTGTTGAATTTGAGAATCAATCAAAGCATTTGAAAGCTTTTTTTTTTTAATTTGATTTCTGATTCAAGGAATAATAATAATAACAACTTTATTTATCTATTTATGTAAATAAATACACTTTATAGCTTTATGTGTGTAACTAAGTCTGAGTGGAACTGGAAAAGGAAAGCGAAAGAGAGAAGATGATGAGTTTTATTTCCCCAGAAAAAAGAAAAAGTGGAACGGAATTGTATGAAGAAAGGAAAGTTCGTTTTGTTTCGCAGTGGGTCCCATTTTAAAGCCACGACACGACGGTTAATGCTTGCCACGTGGTATACGTTTCTCAACGTCTGACCTGTTTGTCCATATTAATAACTACACTCTCTCATGCCAACCAACTGAACTACCGGTACCATCTCTAATTTAATTTATTTCATTTTTTTAAAATTAATTACACCTTCATATATTATTATACTTTTGTCATTTTTGTGATCCTAGACTTTATATGTATAAAACAAAAACAGAGCATGCCCTGTACGCATAATTGAGATGGAATGTGAGGCTGGCAAGCATATAATAAAGGGCTTTCCTTCACGTGGAAATCCCTCCTTTTACAAACCTCTTTAACTAATACAAACCGTGCAGTGCAGGTTTTAAATGTGAGATCACTAATTTTTTTTATTTTTTTTTTTAAGGAAATGTGAGATCACTATTATTAGTGTTGTTAAGATAAAATGATGAAAAGCCACTAGAATTGGTTTAATAGTGACGAGTTTCAATAATATACATTACTCTCATTGACGATAAACAAAGAGAGTCAAACAAAATTGATGTATTTTGTTTAAAATTTGATCTACGTACATCAATTTTTTTCACTCACTTTTCTTATATTTTGTAACTGATAAAGTAATAAAAAATGTTAATGAGTGTCTTCAAGGCACTCTTTAAAGAACCATAAGTGGTATTTGTAAAAATATTCTATTTAGTGCATTGGAAATCAAAATATTTGATTTTAAAAAAAATATTACTTATTTTAAAATATTTAAAAGTATTCTGAGACACTCGTTAACAAAATCATAACAAAATATAGTCACTTAATACGATATAGTCACCGTAGTTGTTAGTACTCTCTCCGTCTCAAATTGTATGACGTTTTGGGCATTTCACATATATTAAGAAATGCAATTAATATTGTATGGAAAAGAGATATTATGAGTTGTTTTACAAAATTGTCCTTAATAAATAATATGGGAAAGATAAATAAAAGAATTGAAAGAAGAGAGAGTAATAAATAGTTAAGGTTATAGGAAAAATAACATTAATGTTGCATTAATATTATAAAGCGACATATAATTTGAGACAATTTTTTTTCCTAAAACGACATACAATTTAGGACAGAAGAGTATTATATTAGGAAGAATCATTCATTATTTTGTGAGAATTATGAAGTTAGTTATCATGCCCGTTACATTATACCCGTTTTTTGTATGTAAGTTCTTTTTGTTTTTTTCCTTCACATTTTTTAAGAAAATTAATGTGTCTATTTTATGTGTTAATATTACTAAATTGTCTTTCGTTTGTATGTGTATTAAATTTGACTTTTCATATTGCAAGATAAGTTAATAATATTAATTAGGGGGTATGTTTAGGAAAAAATAATAAATACATATAATAATTTGAAAAGAAGTTTACAATTAGGAAAAAAAATATAGTCAAATGAGTGTTTAAATATAAGCACCGATGAAGTATTAGACATCACGGTTAAATTAGTCTTTTTTCAAAGAGTAATCGTAAGTCTATCATAATAGTTTTTGGGTCTTGTTAACGAGTGCCTTTAGGGCACTCTTTAAGGATTCTATAAAAATAAATTACTTAAATATATTTATTTAAAAAGTTAAAAATTTCAATTTTCAATGCATTGAATGTACACATTTCTAAAAAAAATTACTATTTTAAACTCTTAAAGAGTACCCTTAACATTTTCCATAGTTTTTTTCTAAATCGAACTCTTATTACTATTAGACATCACTATAAAACTCTTATTACTCCCTCTGTCCCTTAATGTAATCCCCATTTGCATATTTCACATTTATTAAAAAAAGTTGTCATTGTAATTAATGTGTCTGTTTTTTGTGTTAATATTACCAAAATGTCCTTTGTTTGTATGTGTATTAAATTTGACTTTTCAAATTTCAAGACAATTAATTAAAAGTATGTTTAGGAAAAAAAATAATAAATGCATCTAGTAATTTAAAAAAGAGTTTACATTTAAGGACAAAATAAAATCAAATTGATGTTTAAATATAAGGACGGAGGGAGAATTAAACATCACTATAAAATTAGTTTCTACTTACATTTTTTTTTAAGGAAGGATGTCGGTTATTATTAGACATCACTGTCAAATTAGTTTCCACTGACATCATCATGTGTTTTTTTTATGTTACAAATCATTGCGTGTTCTCTTTTCTCTAAATATAATATAAAGTCCAAACTGATGCTAAAAAATAGAGTAGTGCTTAATTTGATTTAAAATTTAATTACCATATTGATACTTTTCATTTTTTAGAGATCAAATATATTTTCAGATTTGTTAATAATAATAATAATAATAATAATCTATGACACAAGAGAAGAAAAACTTACATCAAAAAGAAAAACAACAAGGAAAATGGGAATACACGAATAAAAGGACTAGAAACGGCATGTCAATGGATACATCATACACCATTGTCTAGATTAATTGAGATATAAGCAAGCACACGCATGCATCACGCATGGTTGCCTCCTGTCTGGCATGGCGTAAGCAGAAACACAAATAGCATTGACTATTGAGATAGATGAGAAGAGAAAAAAATAAAAATAAAAATACATAAATAAATAAAAAGAGATTTTATTTTGTTGACCAGTTACATTCCTTTTCTTTGAGATGATAGCCCATAACAGTTGTATCCAAGGGATGGCTCATGGGAGTTCCCTGGAAATCTAGGGTAGCCTTAACTCTCGACCTAGTTGGGTCGGGTTCACAATATCACGAAAATGGGTGCCATCTGACTTCAACAAGTGTGATACCTCCACGTACCTATTGTACTTCTGTTGTAGTGGTTCATTTCTCGAGCTTGACATCAGTCTCATTTGACGTCCCATCAGAGTTCCTTTTGTAAGGAATTCATAAGCCAAGTACCCCGCAAACAATGTATTGTTCAAGCTAGGGTATGAGCCTTTGTTGTTATTGTCGTTGCATATCTTTGGCTTTGAGTCTCCATGTGTCGATTTTGGCGCAACTATGTGCTTATCCGACTTGACCAATTTGGTATTTGGAGTTGTGGGGGTAGTGATTGGCCTTTTGAAACCGTCGGGATCCATTTCCTTGTGCTTAGAGTTGTTATTATTGTTAGTGGACGAGGTGCTAGCCCGCGGGACACGACGAGGTGGTGGAAGCAGCGTTTTGGTACTCATGCTTCTCTATGCTGCATGCAATATCACAACCATAATCATCATCATTATCATCATAATAATATTTAACAACTTACAAAAAAAATGTCAAAAAACTAAATTTTTAAGTAAAAACTAAGAACTAATGAAAAAATATTTGAAGAGAAATCTAGGGTTTTATACAAGGTGCTAATATTAAGATTCAAGATAAAGTCTAACCAAAGAGAAACACTAAATTCAACAAATTTGGATGGAGATATGATATTGAAAAGGAGTAGAGGATACAATTTATCATTGAAATCTACCTCGTGGCCGGTGTGATGATGCCTTTTTTCTGATAATAGTTTCGGGAAAACCGGAGATATGGGTAGAAAGAGTAACAATCCCAACAAGGTAACACATAAAAATGGTCATAAAACAAAATGTTTTTGTATTTATAGCGGTTGTAGTGATTAGATGTCCTTGTAAAGTCGTGAATGTTACATGAATGTCAAGAGGCTCAAAGTTACTCAATCGACAATGATCATTATTTCCTTATTAATTTTATGAAGAAATTTATTTTAGATTCTACTTTTCTGGTTTAAGGTAAATAAAATGGAAGATCTCATAAGCAAAACTTAGATGATAAAATGTTAGAGACATTTGACGATCATATGTTTGAGTGCGGGTTTGAACATATAATTCACCTCCTCTGCATTTGGTGTGTGTTAGTTTTCCATTAGATTATTTGCAACAAAAAAGAAAGAAATAAAATAGAAAGAAATGAGAGGAAAATGACTTTTTTTTGAAACACTTAAGAAAGTAATAAAGGAAGATTCAACTTCAAATTATTTCTTCCCATGTGTTTGAATTTCTAAGAAACAATAGAAGATGGTTAAAATTACAAAAATGATCAAGTATATACGTAATATGTTGGAATTTTAAGAATGCGTTTTCAAAATTTTAATTCTCTTAGCGGAATAAATTATGATGAACATATCTTAAGAATGTGTATAACTTTCATTTTTGCCCTCGCGTTTATATTGACCACAAGACATTGTGTGTCACCTTTGTCTCGTTAAATATTGGACTCTTAGACATTTCTCTTGTTATGTAAGATAGGTAAATTCCATCTAGGTCACTCATGTCCTTCAACATGATTACTGGAGTACCTATCAACCAGTTTTATTGTCATCTTGTTACTAACAACGTTTGAATGACAACAAAGTACTCGATTCCTACATCTAGTGTACATAGTGATTTCATGTTGAATAGTGGGACTCACTAAGAGAATAATCACTTGAACAACACTATATGTAGTATTCTCATGGAGAGTCAATCCGATAAAAATGCTACTCCCAATATTTATATCTATATGAAGGCATTTTAAGTCTATCCATGATCCGTGAAATGTTACCATTAGTCTACCCATAAAATAGTCTCTATACTTTAATGTTGTTCCGCTTCACAATAAAGTTGGACTATGAATATTTTAAAAATAGTGTCCTTATGTGTAATGAGGTCTTACGAGTAAGTCGTACTTAATGTGTCATTAAACGGACTCGTTATTCTAAGGACTTTATTTTTGAAATAAAACAAAACTAATAAAGAAATGTCTTTTTATTATATATATTAACAAATATACATTTATATTAAGATCATGGTACAAAGTCAAATCCAATCAATAGATAGGTTAACTATTAGGGTGTAGTCCAACACAATATTAATTCATTTATATGATTATTTTTTTCGTAGAAGTCAAATTAACCCACCAAAATTAACATTGAGAAGAATCAAAACGAGAGGTGGAACTATGTAGAGACATAGGGAGGCCACGACCTTCCCAAAATCCCAAAAATTCAAATAAGGTAATATTGTAAATTATCAAATAATCTGACTTTTATGAAATTTTACATATTTGATCTCTTTCCTTTAAAAGAAATTTTAATTTACCGGTTGGATTTGTAAAATTAAGATTGTATACAAAGTTATTAGAGGTATAACTATGCTAAGTTTAACATATTTCAATCTTAAGTCATTCACACTTGTTTATGAGGTATTGTCGAATATAGTTTTTGTGTGTAAACCCTCTTACTTAATGTAAAATCATACCTTTCACATCGGTAGACCAAATATATAGATGTGGTGGATATGACTTTGAATGTCTAAAACGGTTATGTAGTTGCAATATATATCCGATACAAATCACCGAGTAAAGTTTGATTATTATCAAAGGGTCTATATTTGGTCTCTAAGAGTGTAATTAGATTGAGGGTTTAGGAGGGAAAGAGAGGGAAGGGTTTGTTTTTCTTTTTTAAATTACAGACTATATAACATGTTTTTCTAAAATAAATTAAGTGTGATTTAAGTATTATATAATCGTTTATCATGTTATTATTTTAATTTTTTAAAAAATATTTCATATTGTCCATAATTTAAAAACGAAAATCAAACCCTCCCCTTCCTCTCCTAAACCCTCCATCCAAACACACTCTAAATTTATTCTACTTTTTCATGGGTTAAAGCATATCTGAGTAACATTTCATCTGTCACTCTATGTATTGGACCGTATTTGCTATACCCATTCCGAAACAATATAATGTCATGACTAAACATAAATTCCATCCTACTTTGTATATAAACAATTTTTTTAAAATTTATTTAATAGTTAATGTATTTTAAAAAAATAAAAAAACCGAAGGCCACAGTGAGTCGCTTCTTATATATATATATATATATATATATATATATATATATATATATATATATTTCCTCTATCTCTATATGTAAGCATCCTTTTATTAAAAAGAAAGGATGCTTATATATAAGGGACGGAGGAAGTATATATCTTACTATTTCTGCCCCTACTTTATTAACTTCATATGCGATAAATCAGCTTGCATGACGGAAAAGTTATAGTGTACATAGACTTTTGTACATTGTGTTTGTTTGGTTTTCATTTTTTTTAAATAGTGTTTGCTTTTCAATTTTGCCATAACTACTCTGGTTTTGGCTCGTAACTATAATATGTATATCCCACCAAGATAAATCAACAAAAAAAACATAAATGTTATTTTGAAATCAATTCAGAACACAAAATGGACAACTTTTTATATGTTCATAGTTTATAGCGTGGTTGATAAAGTGTTAGATGTGTTGTCTATAAATTTTAGCTTAATCGATAAAATTGTCGAAATTGTGAGGTTGAACGTTGTGATTGAGGTTTAAACTTTGACTTTTTCACTCGTGTGAGGGTTTTCAACGACTATTATTATTTCGTCTATCTTAAAAAAAAAAAAGTGTTGGATTTATTCGGTTGATATATATCACATGTCACAACTTATAATGATCAAAAGAATTTCAAGAATCATGGTTGACATGCATTTAGTTGTAAAGATATACTCATTTTTTAGTTGTATATTTAAGTTGTAAAATCCAATAAAAACTTATTTCAATTGGTAATATTGATATTAAGTTGGACGTCTTCATTTAAGTTTAAATCCAAGACCTTGCAATCATAAGTGTGTGTATAAATTTTAGATGGTTTACCACTTCATCAGCGAAAAACAAAACAAAAATATTCAATAAATACCATCAATGCCAACTTGTATATCTTTTAGTTGTAAAATCCAATAAATTTTAAGGGTGAGATCATCAATAGAATCACCCCTCCTATTGGATTTAGTTATGAGAGGATCTAAATTCCATTGCTAGTTAGTCCGACATAATATACTTTGACACAGTTATATGAAACTTTATTTTGTTAACACCAACAATACTAGTTACATCATGTAAAAAAACCGAAAAGTACATGTACATTTTCAATGAAATTCTTTTATTGAAATGATACAAACTTCATTATTATTCATCAAACTCTATCTATTTTTTCTTAAGTGATTCTGCAATTTTACTAGCAATACAGTATGCTGTGGATTGAATGGTTATCATAGGGTTAACACCAAGTGCACTAGGCAAAACACTTCCATCACAGACATACAACCCTTTTGCTTCCCAACTTTCTCCATTCTCATCAACTGCACCCTCTTCTTCATTCTCACCCATTCTACAACTTCCCATTTGATGTGCAGAACTAAACATTGTCCAAAGTTCACTTCTGGACCGCGGTCCCCCGGCAACCGTGACAGTATCAAGAAACTCCTCCAGTTCTTCTTCTTTGATCCCTTCACATTTGATTCTTTGTCCATCACTCCTATAAGTTCCAACCTCAACAGCTCCCGCCGCAACCAAAATCCTTAAAGACTTCCTTAATCCAATTCTAAGATTTTCTCTGTCCATTTGATCAAGTCTATAAGAAATTCTTCCTTCACCTCTTACTTCTCCTGATCCTATATCTCTAACCAATGCAAAAAGGTTAGCAGTTCTTGCATATTTCGCCATTCTGTCTTTCATATCGAGTCCTGAGATCCATGGAACTAATACTGAAAATGATCCAGGTCCTAAAGCAGGTGCTTCTATAATGATTTTCGGCGTGGAGTTCTCAGCAAGTACTTTGTGTATAGAAGTTATGATTCCTCCTTCATGGTTATTACCACTTAAGTTTGTCATGTTTTCAGGGAAATAGCCCCAAGCAAATTGAACTGGATGGAGATGAAGGTTCCTTCCAATATTTGGATTTTTTAGGCCACTAGAAATCATTAGAGGAGGTGTAAGTAGTGATCCACATGATGAAATAGTTACTTTGGATTCTATTTGGAGTTTCTTTGTAATCTTACTCCTCCAACTTGTTGCAGCAATCACTCCTGAGCAATTCTTTCTCTTTGTTCCATTCTTCCCATCTTCTATTATGAATTTCTCAGCTCTACATCCAGTGAGGATAACTGCGCCGTTTTCGACAGCATCAACCAACCAAGTTGAGTCAGTACCCTTTTTATCCCCGGTTCTACAACCATAACAGCATGAACCGCAATAATGATCTTCTGAAGCATTCACTGCAACTGACTCGACTTTTAAACCGATTCTCTCGCACCCTTTCCGAAGAACTTGATTTTGAAAGCTTTCCTTGTTGCATTTATCTGTCACACCAATCCTTCTACATACCGAGTCAACAGCAGATTGATAATCAGAGCTTGTGAAAAGCGGTAGTTTATATTTTTCGGACCATTCCTTCTTAACAGAGTCAGGTGTTCTAACACAAGCAGCCCAGTTTATAGCTGAACCTCCACCGACTGTTGAGCCAGCCAAGATCATCATTTTACCGTCAAGAGTTGGCATGATTCCACCTGATTCATAGAGCTCGTTCATCGCTGAACTTTCCAAGGAAGAATAATCTTGAGAAACAAAATACTCTCCTTTTTCTAGGATGATCACTTTATGACCTGAGTTTGCAAGAATTGCAGCTGCAACTCCTCCACCGCTACCGGAACCAACAATGACAACATCGCATTTGATCTTGTACACGTTCTGCTCTTCATCTTCAGTAACTTCAAGGCCTTTTTCACTCAGGGATTGGATTAATGTAGAATTGGTTTCGTATGTTGTCTCTATTAGTCCTTCCTGGAGAGGCCTCTTCTTTGGTTTCAACTTTTCTCTAGTGTCCACCTTGTACCCTATTGCCTTCCACATTGGATTATGGCCATTTACATCTGTCTGCAGCAGTCAGGGAAAAGTGTTATGCCCAATGTTTTTATTAAAAATGATTCAAAATAGTTTGACCGATTTTCATCAGCTTTATAACAGTTCGGCTAGTTTTCTATCTTATCTACCATTTCTTTAAATGACCAATTTTGTAGATCATATAACAGGACATTTTCGCATGTTTACCAGTTTCACGGTTAAACCAAAATGGAAACTGTGTTTTGATTTTCGAATATATCTTATGCGAATGATGCTATTAATACGCTTTTTTTGGACAGATTTTGCACATGAAAGTGAAACTCATTGAATAACCTAAAAAGTGTGACATAATGTTTTGCTAACTAGCATTTTTATATCTCAGAATCAAACTAATAAATACCATATGAGCATTATTAAAATGATAAAATGGATGAGAAGCATTACCCTTGAGAACAAAGTATAGAAGAAAACAATTTTGATCAACACAAACACCGCCCTTAGAGGTATCCATTTGTTTTCTTTTGACCATTTCTTGAGAATTTCTTCTCTCTTTTCAAAAGAAATCTCAGAAAATTTAAGAACAAAAGGCCACTTCCAATGCAAGCAAAGAGTTCCACAAAGAAAAAGTGTCCCTAATTTGAATGACAGAATCCATAGAATCCACCGCACCAATGGCATGGCTTCTGGTGCACTCTTCTTGAACAACACCAATAGCTCTGCAGCCTAATATTCATATGAAAAAAATTTAAATTGATAAATTTCTAGCATTTTCAAAGTAAATATTATTGAATTAAACTAGTAAAGTTCTCATGCTCTTGCATGATGATCTTGAAAAAAATGACCCAAAAAAATGTGAAATTCTGACACGTGTCATTAAACTAAGACTTTATTTATGATGTTCAAAAGATTAAAGATACGAAAATGCAAAACATGACGTTTGGAAACAAATTTCGGCCAATTGTCCCTACGACTCCGACTGCATAGCAGTTTCAATTCCTTTCAAATATTAATGAAAGATTAGAATTTACATCGTACAACTATGAAACACCGACACAAACACGTCCACATCTACTTCGTCTCCGACTGCATAGCGACTGTAGTTCCTTTCTAAATATCAGGGAAAGATTAGGCTTTTTTTTTTTTATGGCATGAAAGATTAGAAATTACGGTGTACCACTATGAAATACTAATACAGACACGACACCGACACAACGATACCAGAATATTTTTTGAATTAATTGAATGTAATCAAATGTATGAGTGTCATGTCCCAGTCCACTACAGGTAGGTATACAATTTGTATTCAATAATATTACCACATATATGATAGATAGAAAAAATACATTAAAAAATGGATAAATTTGGTGAAAAAGAACCTCATCAGGAAATGGGAACTGAGAACCAGAAGTTGAATAGAAGGATGAGAGGCTTTCATCTTGTGATACTTGTTTGTTTAATAGAATTGAAGGAAAAAGGATGTCACATATGGAAGCTAACACATGCATCTGAGAGGTTGAAAATCCATGGCTATAACCTTTCTCTTTTCTTCTACCTCCTCTCAACAGAGGATGAGAATCTTCCATTACTCTTTTTGCAATCACAAAGATATTATTTTTGTTTTGTATTCTTGTGACTTGTACAAACTTTTATGACAACAATCTATTATTGTGTCTTCATTTATATAAAGTGAAATAGATGACACAACCCCATTTAAGATTCCTGAATCTGTTCAGTTATGTGGTGTCAGTGATTTTAAATGAGTAGTGTTTTACTGTTTTTGATTTAGTAAACTTTCTGTGTCCTGTGAGAAGGACCATACAATTAAGATACTGAAATGTCTAGTCATGATATGAAAAGGAAAAGGAAAAGAAAAAGCTATATATAGTAGAATTTTTAAGATTTTATTTAGTTTCCTAAAAACATTATTTTGTTAAAAGAAAAAATCTTATTAGCATTCAACCATCTCATTAACATTTGTAGTAATTAATTATTAATATTTATTATTTTAAAGATAAAAAGATTTTTTATTTTGGAAGCGACAAGTCAAAGCAGATTATGACTTATTTTCAATGCAAACCCACCGTGTATCATGTCAAATGTCAATTTTATAATTTTTTAAGGAAAATGTCAATATTAAATTATTATAATTTTTAAAACTATGGCACTTCTTTACTGAAGAAAAAAAAAAAACTATGACACTTCTTGTGATTAACTCAAATGAATTGTATATTCTCTCCGTTCTATATTAGACGTCTTTTTTTCTTATTTTTGTCTGTCTCAAATTATTTGCCATTTTTATAACATCAATATAATATTCATTGTTTTTTCACTGACATATCTTTATTTATTGTATTTTAATTATCTAACTACTCCATTAACTATAATTAATAAAAGTGTTTTAGTAAATAATGTATATTTTGCCATTAAAATCTACATTATTAATCATTTCCTTAATAGCGTGTAAAACTTAAATAAAAACCTAATGTGAGTACTAAATGGCAATAGTAAAAGTTTAAAAAAAAAAATGTACTCACCTCAACTAAATTTTATGATTGTGTATTTTGTAATGGTGATCCTCTTGTTATGTGCCAATTATAAGACTGTGATTTTCTCATTATTTTTTTGTTTAAATTATGTATTGTGCTAAGATCCCTATTAGTGTATTTAAATTTTGTTTTTCCATTCAAAAAAGAAAACAAACATTTATTTTTATTAATAGTGACAGCAAAGATTTTGTTGTGCAATGATAGGATTATGTCACAATCCTTATTAAAGGAAAGATTAATATCACACCTAATGTGGTTGAAATAAAATTATGAGAATACGTAGGTCTATCATATATGTGGTTGTCCTTTGTGTCATGTGTTGGTGGAATAGAAAGTGGTAGATATAGAAGGGAAGATACACCTTAGCCATGTCTTATTGTTACCACGAGCACGAAACTGAATAATATTTTATATAAGACCGTGTCGGGATTGAATTTCCGGATTAAGGAAAATGACTTGTTTTTTAAAACCATATTTTGACAAACAACATTTTTGGAAGCATTGTTTAAAAAAGGTGCTAATTTTGTCAAAGAAGGAAATATATTTATATTGGGACAAAGAAAGAAAGTAAGAAAGAAAGATATCTGTGCACTGCCAGTAGCAATTTTTAACATATTTATCAAATCAAACCATCATCATTTCACATTTTAAGAAAAGAAATGACATAAAAACTAAAATTTGAGTTTGCAAATTTCTCACTCTTTGCGCAGGTTTCGTTATCAAAAGTGGCGTATAAAAGATAACGAGTGTGTAAAAAATATAACAGTCTGGAAAATATGGAAAGAAAGAAATAATAGGTTATTCACAGATAAAATATGCTCGATTCTTTAGATGATTGATAAGATTAAGTCCCTCATTTTTATGTGATTGAAGACTAAATTCGTAACTCTTCCTTTAACTTTTATGGTTGGTGGCTTAGTCTGTTCACCATGTTGGGCATAGGCTAATTATTATTTTTGTTCTAGTTTATTTTTAGTGTTGTGTTTCCTTGTAAATATTGTATAGATGTTGCAGTTTCTTTCTTAGTACACCTTGTGCTATAAAAGTGATTTTTTTTGTAATATATTTCATTTTACCTTCTTAAAAAAAATTATTATAAAAATTTAAAATAAAATAAAAAAGGAAAATAAGTAAAGTGTAAAAAACAAAAGATATGTTGAAAAAAACGCGGAGGCTTAGGCGCGTGGTATTCGAAGTTGTTACATATTGTGATTGTGATGAGCACCGTGTTAAGCTAGTGGATATACTCAGCTCATGACAGAAGCAACTTATGGAAAAAAAAATTGAAGAAGAAGTAACTTATGAAATTATGATAAATACTATTAGGTTTAATATATTTTCCGGTCCTTTAACTTATTTTATTTTTTTAGTTTGATCCCTTAACCATTAAGTGTATCAATTTGATCTCGTGATCCACCATAGATCTTATTAAATCTTTTATTTATACAAGTTTGATCTTTTTTTAAAATGGAGACCATTGAATCATGGATGAATCTATTGTACCTTATAATAAGCCACAAACACATAAACCTCATCTTCTTTTCATTGTTCTTCATCTCCTTCCCTATCAGTATTCTTCATCCCTAAATAAACTCATTCATTATTTAAAAAAAAAACAATAAATCAAAAAACCAAACTCTCATTCATTATTCCCCAAATCAATATCATTTATCTGGATACATAAAATTGCCAATTGACAAATGTGGCATTTTTAGAAGTTCTGGAAGAAACAAGAAACGAAATTCAACACTTCTGCAAAATTAAAATCGAAAATTTACAAAAAGTTCATTTGCAAATTCATAAGAAAAAAAAAAAAAGTTTAACAGTTATGGAAAAGGAAATTGAAAATTGAGAAAATGGTTAAAGTGAGAGTGAACCATGGCATTAAGATTGGAGAATCCATTGGCTAAAGTAGGGGTTTTTGTGAAGCGACGTTGAAAAACATCACTGAGATTATGAGCAGGGTCGGTGGAGACGATGAGAACAGAAAAAAAATGAGAGGATTTGGGAGTGGTAAGAGTTTTGCTGAGTGGAAAGGGTAATTATTTGAGATTTGATTGGAGTGCATTGATGAGATTTGGTGTAATCGTTGTTAAGTCATGAGTTTTTTTGTCTTTAATTCACGGAATCACCACTAACTAAATGGTCAGGGATTGTCCCGGTTGTTATGCCAATGATTCTTCATTTTTTTTTCTGGGTTTTTTGGTTGAAGATATGAAGAACACGAAGAAAAGAGAGAAAAAGAATTAGTAACAAAGGAGCAATCCAAAAAATTAGTCAACACCTTTTTTTTATGGTGAAAAATTAGTAAATACCTAACAAAAGAGAAGAGAAGAAACATCGAATTTTTATTTTAGTCAACACATTTCTTGAATGATTGATAAACATAGATTATAATTATTAACATGTTGAAAAACAATTTTGAAGTTGTTTGAATTATTTTGATCTCAATCAATTTTGTATTATTTTTTTTTCTTCTGGGTTTTTGATGAAGATATTAGGAAGATGATGAAGGTGAAAGAAAAAAGGGACAAAGAAGATGAAGGGAGAACATGAAGAAAACGGTAAGAATCAAGTGTGGATGGTTCACTTTTAAATACTATAGACCTACAATCAAGTGGTTAAAATGATATCAAGAATATATACATTAAAAAATTAACGGCTTAATTGCACTTTTGGACCCCCATCTTTCCAAAAGTTGCGGTTATGGACCCCTAACTAATTTAAATACAAAACAGCCCCCTATGTTTTGATTCTTTGGCAGTTTTGGACCCCTAGTCCATTGTTGACTCGGTCAACGCTGACGTGGCACCCTAAGTGAGGTGCCACGTGTCAATTTTTTTATTTTTTTTTGTCTTGGGGGTCCAAAACTGCTAAAGAATCAAAACATAGGGGGCTGTTTTGTATTTAAATTAGTTAGGGGTCCATAACCACAACTTTTGGAAAGATAGGGGTCCAAAAGTGCAATTAAGCCAAAATTAACGGATATGACCAAAATAGTAAACGGCAGAAGACTTATGGGACCAATTTGACACACTTAATAGTTAAGGGACCAAACTGAAAAAATAAAATAAGTTAAGGGACCGGAGGATGTATTAAGCCATACTTTTATCATAATCTCATAAGTTTAAAATAAGTCAATCTAAACTAACCTTAAGTTGTTAAAAAAAAATTTAAACGGACATTAAGTTCTTATAAACTCTCAGTCACAATAATTTTATAATGAATCAACTTCTTACTAACTAAGTCGTATTACTAATTTTCTTTATTTTCTATTTTCGCCATCCTTAACATACATTGTCCCAGGAGGGGTTTGTAATTTACACAATTAATATGTACTAATTTTATTTCCATGCGTGTTTAGTCATTGATTTAATAAAAATGGACAAAGAGTATATTTTTTGTCTCACGTCTCTCTCATCTAAGCATATTACAAAGAAAATATGGAATGAACAACAAAAGGGAAGACAGTACACCTGCATAGTGTGAAACAAAGCTTAGCAGTAATTGAGGCAAAGGTCATACCAAGCTTTAGCTAAACAAGTCTCCCTTGTTTTAAAATTTCAAAACATGAATCTGACCTATTACTTGACATAGACTATTTTAAGGTTTGAATTGACTTTTAAAATAATGACCTAATTCCTTCAACAACAAAAAAAAAAGGACCTAATTGCATTTTTACAGGTTTCATATAAATGATAATTAAAAATAAAACTACTTTTCATGCATATAAAAAATATACCAGAGACTAAGTCAGAAAACAAGGTGAGACTTGTAGAATAACTAGGTCTCAACTAATTACTATTTGATTCTAAAAAGTGTAACTTTTCCAACATCTCATATTGCTAAAAAAAAGCATGTGATTCCATTAGTATACTTTCTGCATAATTTGTAAAAAAAAATATACTTATAAATGGCTCATAAATTATGTATTTTTTTTCTTTTCAAATTATTTGCATATATATTGGAGAATGGAGAAAGTTGATCTGGTTCCAAAATGGTCAAGCCCGTTAAAAAAATAAGCAAATGGAGAAAGAAAAACATTCTAAATCTGCCTTCATTATCCTCTCTCAAGTTTGAGTAAAATAACGTGACCAGGTTTCTTTTACTTTATAACAGATTTCCTAATGTGTAACTTTTGGGTCTTTTTTCTTGAATATTTTGACCAGCAAACTGTAGTTTAAGAGAGTTGAAAACAAAATTACTGAAAGCAACCAGTCAGAGAAAGATAAACCTCCTCCTTTAGATGTTGTTGTTCTTTATGTTTAAATGATCCTGCAAACATACAAACTTAATATTGATCTCAAAGCATTTACTATTCTCCTTCATATATAAATTTTCTTTACATTATTTTATTAGAAGTTTGCAGTGTTAGATCAAAATCAAATATAATCTTGAGAAGAGAAACAGTGCATAACCGCTTCCTGTCTCTCTAGTGGCATCAATGCGTCAGTTATTTATCAATGTGAAAGCAAATTGCTTCAGAAATACTTTATGAGCATGGAGGAGCATAACTTTGGCATCGATGAATTGAATGCTATCAATGAATTCTGCAACTTCTTTTAGGTCAATCAATCTCCTACCATATAATCTATTGGATGGAACTTTTAAGAGCAATGTCATTAACTAAGGTTTTGTTACCTTTTTCTAGTGCTTTATTGAGGAGAAGCATCTAAACCAGCACTTGCTCAACATTGAGTCTTAATCTATTGTAAACAATGTAAGCAATACTTAAGGAGATTGAACAAAGTCAGATTTTAGGGACTTAATGATAAACTTTTAATTTTTTAAAACTGTTTAAAAATTTAAAAAATAGACTTAATTAAAATCTGTATGAAAATATAAGAATCTATGGATTAATCAATAGCCAGCACGGCCAGACCAAGGGTAAGGCTACTAAAGCCCTCGCTTTAGGCCTACCAACAAAAAAATATTTTTTCATTGTATTTTATAAACAAAATGCCTCATATACAGACAAAAAAACCACATATATTAAAACTTTCTTTAAGCCCCACTTATTATTGAAAATTATTGAACCGGCCCTCTAGAGAATTCTATACTTCATGATATGAAAAAGGCTACAATCATAAAACTAAAATATCCATTGAAAGTAAATATCATAACAATTCGTTAGATACATTGTTAAAGATAGCTTGCAACCTATCAGCTGACGAAATGAAAGGAAATTAGTCAAATTCATCTGAGTCGTTTCAATAGGTAAGAATATGGTGTTGGACAAAAGCAAAATGACTGATAAAGAAATCAAGTTATGATATTGATCTCTCGTATTTTATTTTCCAAATGAGTAACAATGGAGATGAACAGGATACCCCTATCAATATTCATCTTCCAACAATGTGTATTGCAATCCACATACTATTCTTTTCATGTGCATGCAAATTACTTTATACAATTTAAATTCCTTACAAAGATAAAAGTAAAACTATAGTTGGTTTATGACGTGTTCAACATGATCACTAAAACATGGGCATGCTGTATTGAACCCAAGTTCAACACTTAAGCGATGCTAAAACAGAATCAAATATAGTTTTATTGTAGGAAACTGTTACCATAGCGAAAACTAAGAGTATCATCAGTCAAAACGAGCACCATTATCAGTCATGAGAAAGTGAAGTTGATCTCGCAAGAACAAAACCTGGATCACGAATAACGGGTTGGTAAGTATCACCAACATATGATATGTTTACATTGAATTAAATATCCCTTCAATTGTGCCATAAGTTTATTCTGAGAATTGAATTTCAACCAAATGGTATTAACTCCTTGGATGGGATTTCAAGGGCTACAGGCACTCCCTCCGTCTCTTATTATAAAAGCCCCTTTGACCAGTTTCACATGTATTAAGAAAAGTTGGCAGTGTGGTTAATGTGTCCATTTTGTGTGAATAGTACTAAATTGCCCTTTGTTTATATGTGTATTTAATTTGACTTTTCATATTCGAAGACGAGTTAGTAGTATTAATTAGGGTTATGTTTGAAAAAATAATAATAAATGCACCTAGCAATATGTATAGGGACTTATATTTAGGGACATGACTCTTTTTCAAAGGGTGCTTATAATTAGGCACAAGATTAGTAAAGCAAATAGAGATATTTGGTTTCTTATTAAGTGATGTAGGCATGCAGATAATAATCAAGTGTAAGCTATACTTTTAACCCTTGAATTTTGTTCCTAAATAAACTTAACTGCATATTGGCATTTAAATCGGCCTCCAGCCTTATCCCTTATTGTTTATTTGTTGTCCATATATTTATCAACAGAATATTTAGTAGTATTTCAAATTTTAGATTAAAAAAAGACTGGAAAATTGGTTCTAAAGAAATGGACAATACCTCTTCCAACAGTAAAGGAAGGAGATCTTCGGTTATTATTAGGCTCGCAACTTCCACACGCAACTTTTCTTCCTTGATGCCTGACCATGTATGCAAGGGCAAGGAGAACAGAAGCACTGTTAAGACATCTGCAGTAGATGGGTGCATTCCAATGCATTGACCTTCATTACAGAGACACAAGCTACTCGGCTTCCTTTGACACAAAGGGACCAACACATCAACTCCTTGTTCACTACTGCCTCCAGTTGTAACAGTTCCGGAAATCAATGTTACCGGATTTTCACTACCAACATTCAGATGCTTTACATCTATTTGACTACAGCAGTTTCTGCTCGATGAACGACAACCAGTCAACATATCTGCCCCTTGGCAGCAAACGCGTGCTCCAAGCGCGGACAACATATCTTTGTCACCAACGTTTGCAATGGTATCACAACATGACCTTTCTGAATCCAACCACCTGAACACATGTTTGAAGAGTGCAGTTGACCGAATTTGTTCCAGTACGTCTGCCTGAAATTTTGAAGCTCTCAAATGTTACAATTGTTCGTTTATTGGATTCTCTTCAACAAGTCTCTGATTATGCAAATGACATGTTTATCAAATTCAAGAACAAAATCATTTTCCCCTTAAATGGAAAAGTAAGTAGTTTCAAAACCTTGATTGCCAGCCTTCCTTTCTCCTCCTCACTCAATGTGAGTTTCCCATCTTCTTGCCTTCGAACCTCAGCCACCCATGTGATAAACTCTCGCAATTCACTAGGAGGAGATTTAAATACAACAGAGAGTACTTCCTGAATGTCTCTTAGATCCTCTGATTTTAGCAGAAGAGGAACGTCTTCAGTTAGAAATTTGGCAACACTGCTCCAACCTTCATGTCTACAACTCTGCAGATAGTCTTAGTTAAAGTATTGTAATCTACCAAGACAAATGATTTGCTTGAAGCATGAAGCAGCCAAACAATCAAAATATAGTTGTGGTTAACTTAGTATATAGTCTCAGCCATCACATAGAAGTTCCTGTTGTGGTTAACTTAAATTTATGAAATTAGATAATTTATATATGATCTCCAATGGTTTTACGAAGAACCAAACAGCACTACATTACCACAGTATAAAGTATTGATGGTGCCCTGTTAAGCTTTGAAATAATCATGTACCTGAAATACCAATGTCCAAATATAAATGCAGGGCAACAAGATTAGTTGCACAGATTTAAAAACTGAAGATTTTTCTATCAAAAAAAAAATGAAGATTTTATTGAATTGCAACCTTCAAATCCCAGCAATCAGCAGACTTTAATGATATTGATACACTCAAATAGTATGATTTCTAAATACCGAATAAAGCTAAGTCAAATTACATCAGCAGATAACAACCAATCAGACAAATATGGAGGCCAAACAATAAGTAAAGTTATTTCAATTCCGTCACAAGTTCAGTTCTACAAGTACTGAAACTTATTGCCCCCTACCCTTCCTGCCTCCAAAAGAAAAATACTCCAAAATGGCTCAAAAGATGGACATTTATAGTTTATAGGTAAAAAGAACTAATTCACCAGCAAATCAGTTCTTGACAGTTTTGAAGAACAACCATCCGCAAAAGTTCTGTTTTTCTAATATTTTCTGTTTAATGTGAATACACTAGGGCATAAATAATAATTTAGTTCGTTGTAGCATTGTATGCACGCCAAGAAATATTGCCATTTTGAAAAGTATATAAACTTGGATCAAAAGAAAGAACATCACATAAGATGAAAATCTTATGAGTAGTAAAATACTACCCATTTTTCAATACTAACAAAAGGTATAACAATGTTTAGTTTTAGTGAAAGGAATCATGCAGCAGTTGGATAGAAACATCAGTGAAGGTCACATTGTATTGACGAAATTGTAGGAGACACTACTAACCATGTATTTAAATTAACAACGAACAAGAACTTACCCCCTGTGTTGTCCAGTGTCTTGATCAATGGTATTCATGGCATTCCAAAGAAAGGTAACGGGGACCCAGTGAGGAGGATATTTGAATCGAGCAACATCCAATATAAGGGCCATATCCCTTTCAGCATGATATCCTCCAAGCGGTGAAAAATGTCCAATTCCAGTCTGTTATCCAACAACATGACAAACTTCCATCATTTCTATAGTTTGTGTCTAAGTATAAAAGATCTTAAACAATGAATTCCTAAACTCTTGTTCAAACTGAAAACGGACTTGACATAGACTTTGAGGCAATTTGGATATAGTCCCCACGAAAAACTTACGGGGAAAAATACATCAAAGATTCTTGTAATAACCATGAATTTTTTAAACAATAACTTCTCGTATAAATTGAAATAAGTATCTGCAATTCAGTACATTTAGAAGCTCTCTTATTTAACTTCTTCTTAAACATATACAAGTTTACAAGGTATTTTTAGACAAGTTATGAACAGTAAAATTGTTTTAATTGAAATAAGCACTCATAAGCTAAAAGCTAATCCAAAGAAGACCTTAACTAGCATAAGGGGAATGGGTTCTTTACAACACCTGATTGAGTGGAGTCCTGAGGTAAGACACAATGACATGAAAATCCTCAGAAGAAGAACACGAATTTAGACGGTTGCGGAAATCATGAATGTTACTCTGATCGGATCGAAAGGGTTCAACTTTAGCTCCATTACATCTAGCCAAGCACGCAACTTTTCCAAACGTAATGCCTTGAGATTGAATCTTGTCCAAAGGCTCACAACAATCCAACATTGAATCATCAAACCATCTCCAAGGACCTGTTAACTAAATCCTTAATTACTTTGAATCCAACATTTAACTATTTAAACCATTAATAGATTACTTAATTTGCAATTAATGAATCTATAAAATTGAAATCTGTTTCAAAATAAAAGAAATAAGAAAGAAAGAAAGAGAGGATTGAAGTACCTTTCCATTTTCTACCAGGATCAATAGCAAGAGCATTAAGAACAACAGAAAGAGTGGCTAAGCCACAGAAAGCAGGATCAGATTGAGTCTGATAGTAAGAAATTAGTTTGAAGAAACCATTCATTGTTCCATTTTGAAGAGCTTCGGTGAAGATTTTCTTGCCTTCCGGCGAAGCGAACTCGATTGAAGGAGGAGGGAGGGTTCTCCGGTATAGACCTGCGCTTGCCATTGCCATGCATAAACTCTGTTTCTCAGTTCCTGCTTTCGTTCGTAAATTATGTTATTATATACTTTGCTTGGATCTGAAGCCTGATTTTCTGGCGAGATTCTTGAGGTTTTTACTTTATTCAAAATTCGAGTTGTTAACATGTCTCTATTTTTTATTAGTCGTCATTTTGATCCTCAAATGTATTTTGGTTAATCAAATTTAGTCATAAAACTCGGAGAATACAATGACAATTTTTCACATATTTGTAACAAAAATAATTGTTGTATAAAAACGTTAATAATGTTGGACCAAACTTCATTTTTAATCAAACCAATTTACATCGTTTTGTCAATTCATCACCATGACATCTAAAATATATTAGAAAAAATTACGGTCATCACCCCTAAGGTATGTTTAATCAATCAAAGCTAATATTATACTATTTTTTGTATTATTATAAGTTGTTTATTGTTCTTAATTAAGAAGATAATTAGTTATGTTGGGTTGATTTCAATAGCAGAGAATTTCATTTACTAAAACACATTCATTGATTGTAGTATGTTAGTTGATACCAACAAATAAGGTATGTTAATGAAATAAAACTAATTTTTCTTTGGTATATAAAAAGACAATTGTTTGAGACAACATTGCAAATGGTAACACTTAATATGAGACGGATGAATTAATTTTTTTTAGTTTATATTAAGATTATATGACACTGTTTTTGTCAACGAGGGTTAGTTGTGGTGGTCAGTGGTGGAATATTCATGTACAAAATAAAAATAAAATAAAAAATAGAAGTGACCATATAAATCATTAGTCGATAGAATGGCAAAAGAAGAAAGAAATTCACAATAGTTGCAAAGGACTGGTGAATATGGGTGATAAAATCATCTATGTACTAAACAGATTTGTTATGAAACATGGTGTGTGAAAAATCGACGTGTGATAAAACAAATCAAATTGAATGTGTTTCAGGTTCTGTAACATAAATTCATAATGCCAATACCCTGGCTTACATCACAAACTCAGCCTCGATATGGATGATTAAGCATGTGTTTAAAAGCTTGTGTTTCCACGACGACAGTGTGAGTTGAAGCAGAAGCAGAATTTTGGAGACTATAAGCTGTGCAGTGGAATCTTGTGGACGTGAATCCAAACATGATATAAATATGTGAGAGTTGCTAAGAGGAAGGAGCACCAAGATCCTCATCAACTTTACCCTCTTGACATCTCTTCAGAATATGTAGTTGACGTCTCAAGTGCAGAACCTGAAATGCAAATTTCTACAGTAAGTTGAAGAAAAAGATGGAGTAGACTTGGCACAAGCAGAAATCAGAGTGCTGCTGGTGCCATTCATGGGGATAAATAATTTTGTCGAGCATTTTGTAACAATGTACTAAAACTCGCACAGGCCAATTTGAGGCACAAAAAATTAAACAAAAAAATGAAAGAAAATTACCTCTTCTTGAAGCAAAGTAGAAAGATTTTCAGTTGAAACCAGGTCATGAATTTCCGTTAAAAGCTGATAATCTGTGATGCCAGCCCATGTTGTAGATGGTAAGGACAGCATAAGCACTGTTAGAACATCAGTGCTAGCTGGGTGCATCCTAATGTTCTTTTTGCTGGAGCAAGTGCAACATAATTTCCCAGATGATGAAGGAATCAACACATCAACCCCTTGCTCAGTGTTACCATTTACCACAGTTCCACTAACCATTGTTATTGATTTGTCATCGTCAGCATTCCAACATTTAGTACATGTTTCTGGACAGCAATATGCTGCCGATGAGCTAAGTTTTCCATCTAAAATTTCTGCTCCTTGGCAACAAACACTTGCAGCAATGGCCCGTAAGGCATCTCCATCACCTGAAGTTAGTTTCTGTCTTCCACAAGAACTTGACAGAAAAGAGGACACGTGTTTGAAAAGCCTTGTTTCCTGCACCTGTCCCAAGACCTCTTCCTGCATAACAAAAAAAGTTAAACAGGTTATGAGACAAAGAGTAAAATGAATAAACCACGACTAGTTGAGATGAAACATATTAAACCTTGACAGCAAGCCTTGTTTTCTCTTCTGCACTTAAACTTGAATCGCCATCCTCTCGCCTCCTGATCTCTGCAACCCATTTGATGAATTCTTCAAAATTAGATGGTAATGATGTGAATATAACTGAAAGAACCTTATGAATGTCTTTCACATCCTCTGATTTTAATAGAAAAGGGACATCATCCATTAGGAATTTTGCAATACTATTCCAACTCTCATGTTTGCAACTCTGCAAGATCAGAAGAAGGATATGATATATCCAACCCAAACCTACATAAACTATAGAAGATACAAGCATACTTCATCCCACACCATCATTAACAATAAAGAACGGAACCATGCTGTAAACAATGTAATACCCACACTGATGCTATTTACTTTATGATGAAGTGTTAAATTCAAACTTGCTAAATAAAGGAAAGAAAAATACCAGAGTATAAAGCATGCCAGGTTCCCTATGTGGCCTTGATATAAGCATGAACCTGGAGAGGTAATTAGCAAAATCACATATATATTTGACAAAAAGATGACCAGCCAGTGTTTAAAGTTTAAACCATGAAATGAATAGAAAAATCATGGAGTTTGCTTAAATTTTCCAGGTCCATCAATGGATATCTAATATCTTTTGTAAAAATAATTCACTACGTTCATTTGCACCAACCCTTGGGAAAAAAGGTTTTGCATTTGTTGATCTCAACCTTCCACACATTCTAACAGTTATGTCTCACAAAGAAAGTAAAACTTCCTAACAGTAGGATTTACAAGATTACAAGATCAGTGAAAAATATTTGTCAAAAAAAAAGGACAGTGGAAAATCGCATGAAGTTTTTACAAAAAAGTTTACCCCCTAGATTGTCCAGTGGATTCATCAATATAATTCATGCCTTCCCAAAGGAGTTTAAGTGGAACCCAGTGGGGAGGATACTTAAAACGTGCAACATCCAAAATTAATGCCATGTCCTTTCCAGCATGATAGCCTCCAATAGGAGAAAAGTGGCCATTTCCCGTCTGTCATGAATAATCAAGTAAACATTGTCAGCATTTCTTCTACAATCAAATACATGCAACAATATAATTTACCAAATTAAATTTATGGGGAAAAGCAGAATCAAAAAAGAAGTTTTACATGAACTAACTAATTAGCATGCAGGGTTGTTTAAAATGAATGGTGAAGCCTAGAAAGATTCTGTATTTTCTATTTAAGTCAAAGTAAGTTCCATAACCAAATCACAACATACTTGTTTGAGAGCAGCTCTGTGGTATGATGAGATTACATGACAGTCGTCAGAGGTTGAACACTTGAGGACATATTTACGAAAATCATGAATGCTGCTCTGACTTGCATGAAAGGCATCAACTTTGGCTCCAGCACAATGAGCCAAGCATACAAGTTTCCCAAATGAGATACCTCTGGTTTTGACCATTTCTAAAGGTTCGCAACAGTCCAACATGGATTCATCAAACCATCTCCAAGGTCCTGCAGATGAATTGCCCAAAAGGTAAATACATTGCCAACCAAAAGTGGATTCAATCCTTAGTTATAAATTTGCAACCAAAAGATTTTAAAGGCCTGCAATAAAAAAAGGAAAATGCTAACAAGTGCCTTAAGGGCATTGTTTAAACCAAAGAAAGTAACTTCTGGTTAGAAAAATGAAGTAATTATTACTTTGAAGTTTGACAATAACTTGAGTTGTATTTCTGAGATAAAATTTCCGTAATTCCTATTCTGGATTCCTTAAATAATTCCCTTAGGGCACTTGTTAGCATGACCCATATAAAAAAGGCATCTTTGCTACACACCAGACGCTAAACTAAATTACTAAACTATAGGATAAATGTGACAGTCAAAGTTGAATAAGGGAAATAAACAATACATAAATGGAGTTTGTAAGCATACATTTGATTTAATCTATACCCATATACAAAGGGGATACCAAGTTTTGGCGTATTAAAATATAAGCCTTCATTTAAACTCTTTTATTTACAATGTTATCATTCTTTACCAAATCAAATAATTGAATTTAATAATTTCAAATAAGATCAAAACAGAACATGTTGTGAACCGTGACCCGAATAAGGTTAAGCACCTTGGAAGTTGAGTGATATGTGTCCTTGCTAAGGTTTATAGGGTATACTTTGCCAACGATATGCTGTAATCAAAGTCTGAGAGTTTCGTATCTACGGGGTAAAAGCTATGAAGCACGGAAACAAACATACACGGACACCGACACACCAACATTGATAACGGCTTGAAAGAATGACATAATGACGTGTATCCGACACCGGGACACACCTAATCCGATGAGTGTCCCGGGTCCTGGTAAAAGTGAATGAATTAGGGTTTTGCCTATGGTCCATGTATATAGAGGTGGGTACCAACGATATTCCTCATCTTGGGCCTAATTGTGGCCATCAAACTCGAAACATTGTTGAAAAGCACCTGCCTAATGCTTATCGTATTTTGTTCCCTCTATTCGAGCATGGTGCGTAGCGTATGTGCAGACTTGGTCTACTCGGGTCATGGGTCATATGTCTCGGTGATGAGCCTACGGACCTTATATAAGGTCCAGAGGATCATGCTTGTCCAATATGTGTGTGTATCTACTTATCTTTATTGTATAATAATCATGGATTCAAATCAAGCTCAATACACTCTCTGACTCCTAGCGTGTGAATAATGTTGCAGGTGATATTAAATTTTTATATTAGACCTGACTGATCCTTAAAAATACAACTTATAAGGTAAGAATAAATGCAGAAAAGATAGTACTCTCTCCGTTCCTAAATATCTAAACCAATTATTTGTCGTACCTTTCCATTTCCTGCCAGGATCAATGGCAAGAGCATTGAGGACCATGGAGAGACTAGCGAGTCCACAGAAAGCGGGTTCGGATTGAGTTTGGAAATAAGAGACCAATCTATAAAAACCTTCCATGGTTCCATTTTGAATGCCTTCAAGAAAGAGTTGTTTGCCATGAGAAGAAGCGAAATCAATGGAAGGAGGTGAAGGAAGAAGCCTTCTATACAAACCCGCCATCGCCGCCATTCTATTCCAATTCCAATTCCAATTCGCACTTCTTTAGTTTTCTTTCTTTTTGGGTCAAACTTTTTTTAAGATTTTTGTTAAAATCAAATTTAAGAAATTTCAAATATCGTTTAAAAATTAAGAATTTAAAATTACTTTCTTACTCCATACAAGTGAATCTCAAATTAGCCCCCATATATTTTTCAAATTATGTAAATTGATCCGTATATTTAAAAAGAAAAAAATCAGAATTATTCCTATAATTTAAAAAAGAATGGTTCCTATAAATTTTTAAAAAAATTGCAAAGTGGTCCCTATAATTTTTCAAAGTTTAAAAACCAATTTCTTATTTTGAGTTGTTCCCTCAACTTTTTGAAATTTCATAAAAGTATCTCAATAAAGTTTAAGAAGGATCTTGCCCGTGAGTTTAACTTAGTTGATAAAAAAATCATGATACATGCGAGAGTCGAGCTTCGAACTCTATACACTTCACTGATTCACTTTAAAAAAGTAAATTTTTAACTACTAAACTATTTAACAACAAAAAGTTTAAGAATGAAGAATTATATTACTATTCAAACAAAAATATTTAGAAATGAGAAAAATTTTGAATTGCCTAAAATTCAATTTTCCCTATAATTTTTAATTGCATTTTTTGTTTTTGAAAAGATAGAATTTTTAATTGCATAATCCAATCACACTCTTACTCTCTCCCAAGAGAAAATATAAAGTATTCAATTATTTTCCTATTTAATAAATTATTCATTTCAAGAAATTTGAAAATTAAAATACCTAGCGGATTGTGAATAACCCATTTATACTAGTTATCATCCAATGATTCCATTCTAGAGATAACCTATTAGTATTAAGGCATTTCTAAACTTATCACCTCTAATATTGTTTAATTTTTTTCTTTCAAATTTCAATCATTCTCATTGTTACACCTGAAATTTCGATGAGCTTATGGTTTCTATTAAAGGGAAAAATCAACAATCAAATTAAGCATTGCCATAGAATAAAAAAATTAAAAATAGTTGTGTTTTTAAACATAATTGATTTACTACATTCGTCTCTTTTCTCATCATAGACACTTTTCAGGAAACATATTGTCAAAATATTTTCCTTAAGTTTTTCAACAAATTAATCTTCTATTTCTTCAAATACAAAAAATCACAAGACTATGCATGTTTACCCTCATGTGGAAGAAAAACCAGTATAAATATACTTATCATCCTTATTGATGATTAATTCAACAATGGATGGATTCTTGAATGTTGACCTTTCAAGCAGAACTTCAATAGGTTATAGATCATGTGCAATGCCTTCTTTGACATAGAAAAATATTTGCTACGATTAATGCTTAATTTTTTTTTCCTTTAATTAAATAATTCATATATTCCAGGTGTAATTAGAGACTATAACATTTTCTTTGAGCAACATTTTCTATTACTTGGATAAAGTGAATTCCAACCCATAAAATTTGTCATAACATGTCCGGTGACAATAAGATGAAGGGTCTCCTTAAAGGCCTGAGAATCATTTCTCAGATATTTGGTATGTTTTCTAACAAGTTACTAGTATTTTACTATTCTCGTATATTTATAATTATAGCACTAATTAACATATATCCACTTTGTAGAAAATGAAAAGGAAACAGAAATTGAGATTAGTCACCCCACGGATGTAAAGCATTTGGCACATATTGGATTCGATGGTCCTACTGAAAATCCCCCCACCTGGGTAACTCTATTCTCTCAAAACTTTTCAATTGTTCATATATATATATATATATATATATATATATATATATATATATATATATATATATATATATATATATATATATATATATATATATTACTCAAACTTGAAAGGGTGAAGCTGCATTCTTTTTTGTGGCTGAAGTCGAAGTACATTACTTTCGATTTCGACTACCAATTACGGCAGCGGAGTCCTTTACATTGTTTAATTATTGTTTTTTAGCTTGTATTTGCTTTATCTTTGAGCTGGTGTGGCTTTCTACACTGTGTTTTGAACTCTAATTTCTTCTAGGTTTTTTGGCACGCCTTGTGCTAAAGAGCCTATTGTTCTTTTTATATAAATATCATTTTGGTTTTTTTTTTAAAAAAAAAGATTAATTAACCACTTATTACCAAATAAGATTAATCGGCTACTTAATTTTCTAAACAAAAAAAAAATCACTTGTTTAATTTTTTTTTTGTTTAACTTTAGGGAACAGTAAAAATATAGCCACTTAAGTGTGTGTCATTTGTGTATATGTCTTTGTAACTTTTGAGCATTATTTCTTTTTTCAGATGAACGAGTTTAAATCTGTCCCAGGACTTTCATCATCGGCACCTCTAAATATGAACCGAGATATTCATCATAAAAGACCTGATGATTCAGAACCCCGAGTCTCATTAGGTACATGTTATGTTTCATGCTTCATTTTACATACAAAATGTAGTAAATTATCCGCATCCACATAGGCGAACACCAATGGTTGTTCGATAAAGTCAGACAATACAAATTCAAGTAAAAAATGCGTAAATGCAGCATCCCGGACCATCAAGAATCTGAATTTTATAGCTAGTTAGTTTGGCTTTTCAACCATTTGTTTATTTATTTCACTGAAAATGTTGTTAATTCCTATGTAGATTCAATGAAAAAAGGTTCAAGGTCAGTGAATGTTGAAGAGGACACACATGAGTTGCCCTTGCCTAAATCATCTAAGCAACACTCACGTTCATCAGGAAACATGAGAGAGTCACATGCAAAGGAAAAATCAGACAAACCAAGGCAACCAAAAAGACATTCCAAACATTCAAAACCAAATAATGATTCATTCAATGAATCAAAAGTTATAACAACAGAGCAAATTAGACCAATGGATACAGATTCTCTCCAACTCCAAGGAACAACTAATGATAATTTACCACCTAGGATCCAACCAGAAAATCCTAAAAGGACTTATTCTAAGAAGACAAAAGATATTCAAGGTGTTGGAGGCTCATCCAAAGCAAGATCAAAAGCCCAACATAAGGAGCCCGATTCCGGCGAAGGAACACATTCTAGATCCAGTTCAAAATCTAAGGAGTCCAATTCGAATGAAGAATCTCACTCTAGATCCAGTTTCAAGTCTAAGGACCCCAACTCTACCGAAGGATCTCACTCAAGAACAGGTTCCAAATCTAGAGACTCCGGTTCTAAAGAAAGACCTCATTCGAGGTCTCGTTCTAAATCTAAGAATCTAAACTCAAATGAAGGACACCCTTCTAGACACAATGCCAAGTCTGAGAGTAAACATAGACTCAACGAAGATGAACAACTTGAGAGAGGATCCAATGAAGATCTATTGAGAAATTATACAAACTAGAAAATGTTTGTACTACTAATTGGACTGTTACATACCCAAAAAAATTGTAATATATCTTAGTGTTCTACCTTGGTAAATTATTAATGTACATATATGTTTATACAACAAGCTGTAAATGCTACTAATGTACTAAACTATAATTGACTATAGAATCAATAAAGCAATTACATATATTTTCATTTGGAGACCTTTTTCCACTGTTTTTTGGATTCTTTGCCATCATTGCACATGTGTAGTGCCTGAACCTGGAGAGGATCAAAAATATTTTTCATGTTATCAAACTTGTTGGAAAAGTAGGAAAATAAATTAAGAATGATAAGGATGATCGATGCTTTTGCCTTGGTGAATTACTATCATCAAAAAAAAGTTTTGGCATATTAAAAGTGCAGTATGTGTGTGTGAGGTTCAACTCTAATATGATGGCAATCTCAAGGTCTATGCTCAAAATCTCCCAAAAACAATTGTAAAATTAACATTAGCATATAAAAAAAAAATTACGAATATGTTTTTCAATCACAAAGTACAACTTGAATATAAATAATTTAATTTACAAAGTTATCTTTATCAATCCAACCTCTTATAACTACGATTATACCTAACAAAATATATGTTTTCTAGGATATTTTTTGTTTAAATAAACATGATAAAATATAGGTACAATTTTTGCAATAAATAATGGTGATAAACATAAATAAGATTTACCAACTATGGTTGTCGTGGTTAAATTTTTCGCTCACTAGTAACGATAAAAACAGATTTTTAATGACGGATGAATACAAGTCTTTAAAAAAAAACACGGTTTGTTTCAACGAACCAACGTGGACAAAAAAAGAGAAAGTAGTAGGAAAGTAACAGAGTATATATAAAGAAACAAAAGCAACTAAGATCCTCCGTTGTTGACGATAGCGCACGATGAACATCTTCACCAAGAAACCCACCGCCAAAGGTTCTTCTTCTTCTTCTTCTCTTTGATCCTTCAATTCGTTTTACACTTTCAATTATGTTTTTCAATTTCGTTTTTCGATTTTCCTGCAGAGGCTCTTCGTGAGAGTAAACGTGAAATGACTAACGCCACTAGAGGTAATCTAATCAAATTAATCATCAATTATCTCCTAATTTTATTACTTGATCAAATTTTTATTAATTAATTAATTCTATCATATGCTTCTCTATAGGTATTGAGAGGGAAATTGGATCATTACAATCGGAAGTATATCAAATTCTTTAATATCCTTTTAATATATTTAATTTAACATTTCGCGTTGTTATAAAGTTAGTAGTAATAATAATATGGATTGTTTGTTTTGTTAGGAAAAGAAATTAGTTGCTGAGATTAAGAGAACTGCTAAGACAGGAAACGAGGTAATCATATATGTATTTGCTTATTCATATCGTAATCATAGGTTTCTATTTAATTATGTAGACTCGTTCTACTCAGTAGATAAGCTAAAATAAGTCAATTCGAACTGGTTTTTACTGTCTACATTCTACAGACATGGTTTGAAATTAGATGTTTTATTCTCAGGGAGCAACTAAAATACTAGCTCGTCAGTTGATAAGGCTTAGGCAACAGATTGCTAATCTTCAGGGTAGTCGAGCTCAGATGAGAGGCATAGCAACTCACACGCAGGTCCATTGTTGACTTGAACCTTTTTGTTTTTGTTTATTTGCGAATGAGAGATGCTACTTTTTTATGATCCTTGTCTTAGCTATGGTTGCTTGTCATTTTGTGTAGGCAATGCACGCACATTCTTCTGTTGCTGTTGGAATGAAAGGTGCTACTAAGGCAATGGCAGCTATGAATAAGGTAGCGCATTTGGTTGGTTATTTTACAAATATTTCAAAAAAAAATTCATAATATAAAAGGTGGTTCAGTGCACGAGGTTTCCAAAAAAGGGGGTCCGGGGAGGGTAAATGTATGTGGCTTTACCGCAACAAGCTGAAAAGTTGTTTCTAGGATTTGAATATGTGCCATCTGGGTCACGCAAGGCAGCAACCTTGCGATTGCGCCAAGGTCTGCTCTCATGTTAATCAATGATATGTTGTTCCAAAACTTGATTGGGGTGTAATAGCAACATTTTGTTTGGTTTTTAACTTCAAAAAATTGCAAATGATTTATTTTTATTTTTTTTTGCGGGGGATAGAGAGGTAGAATTTTCATGAATTTGGGGCATTGTTATTGAGTTCATAGCATTTGATTTTTATTTATGGAGCTTTGTGCAAGTTTGTGTGAGTTTAATGGAACGAAGCAATGAACAAAGATTATTAAGGGTTGCTATGTATTTTGTGAGATTGTGAAGTTGTTCATTTGCTAAATAATGTGGAAGATATTGTTTCCCTCTTTCTTCCCTCCTGTCACACACACTCACAGAAAGGGACTTTAGAAATTAAAAGGAAACATCACTGTATTAGGGAACCAGCCTTGATAATAGCAGTTCTTCAACTTCCTGAGTTAAACAAGACATTGATATTGGAGTCCACAAATATTTTCTACACCCTTTTTCAGTCTTTTTACCTTTTCCTAAATTGGTGAACTCATTGCAGCAAATGGAACCGGCAAAGCAAGCCAAAATTATGCAGGAATTCCAGAAACAATCGGCACAGATGGATATGACTGTAAGATAATGCTTTGGTTTTTAGAATTTTTCAAGTTGGAGTAAAACAATAAGTCATTGTTTACACTTCAATAGCTTTTTGACTTCGATGGTATATAATTTTCTGTGCAGACTGAAATGATGTCAGATGTCATAGATGATGCCTTGGATGATGATGAAGCTGAAGAGGAAACTGAAGAGCTTACAAATCAAGTACACTTTCAATTGCCTTTTATTACAATAATTTTTAGAAAGAAAAAAAATACACTTCTCTGTTTACTTGACTTCTTTACTTGATTAATTTTTCAAATAATTAAAATGATCTGCAGTTTATATGGACTAAATTGTATACCTTGTGTTACAATCCTTGAGGGTTAGCAATGCTTGGAATCATAGTTCCTATTTAGTATCCTAACTTCAGCATAACACCCTTGGGGAAATCAAGAATTAAAACAAATCCTACTTGGTGAAGTTAGTTAAGGCCTATTTCGATTGGTTTATTTACTGACATATAGGAGCTTGTGAGATTGTTTGGGAGAAGTCATGAGAACAGCTTATGATATGTCCATAAGCCGTTTTCAGCTTATTTCTTAAAGCTCTCCAGGATAGCTTAAGAAATCAGACTATAACTTCTGTTATAGAAATAGCTTATGCATTATACGATTAACATTTAAGTTGTAAATGCTTGATTAAGTTGTTTATCCAAACAAGACCTAAGTATAGTTACATGGGCTGTGCCATTGGGCTATCCACGATCTTGTGGAGATAATTTAGGGGATAATAATCAGTGAAAAGCTTAGGATTCCCTCATACCCTCTTAAACTAATTTATAAATACAATATCAAGAGAAGTGTGGGTTTTTTACCGTCGTGTTTCCTTCTGAAGACCTGAAACTGCTTCTGAAATTCAGGATTGTAATGATTTCTTATGGCTTTGTGACTTAGTTACAAGGTTTAAGGAATGGTTTTTTATTCACTAAGAGTAAGATGGGAATGAATTCAAGGCCTTACGTTTAAGATGATATTAGCTTTTGATATTATAAAAAGAAACTTATAGTAATTCCACTTACCCTTTTCTTGGCAGGTGCTTGATGAAATCGGTGTGGATGTTGCCTCACAGGTAGTAATAAGCTTTTACTAATCTCTGCACTTATATCATCTGACAGTTCTTTTGGTCAAGCTAATTTGTATTTTATTTGTATTCTTTTGGCAGTTATCAGCAGCTCCCAAAGGGAGAATCGCAACAAAGAATACTGAAAATGTCGGCAGGTATCTTCCGTGTAACTCTTTCCCTATTCTCTAAAAACAAAAAGAAAGTTAAGAAAGGAATATACACACTTGTGTGTAGCTTGTAATTCGCAAAGAATTTGGCGAATATGTATTTTCAGAAACAAGTTAAAATTTCTTAAACGGTTAGCATTCTTTGCAAGTTTTAATGACCTTGGAATTTTGATGTTATTACAGCTCGGGCATTGATGACCTTGAGAAGCGTTTGGCGGCTCTAAGAAACCCATAATTTTGGCTGTAGTTATATGGTTGACAATCTCAAAGGTTTAAAGTACAATTCTTTTCTGAACTGTGTAGAGATTTCATAGGCTCGGTGTATGTGTGTATAACAACCTTGAAATAATGATGATATATAATATATTAAATTTATGTGGACAGTGATTGTAAAAGCTGTAGTTGAGCCATAGCTGTGGAATATATATGTAGTTTGATGCTATTTGTAAATGAGTGCCAAGTCCATTTCTGCTCTTACCTATTGATGTTTGGTAGGAGTGAAATTAGGCAAGGGGAGAACGATAGTGGATTGAACAAAGTGCAAATATATCATTTTTTGTGTCTACTATTTCAATCTATTTTCGCTCCTACCAAGAACTTAAAACCAGGATTTCTTGTGTTTTGATACTCCACTAGAACTCACATGGAGCTTTAAAAGATTCATTGGTTTTGTTGAAGGTGAATGGCTGAATGCCATACTCTTGTGAACTGTCCATTGTGTCCATCTAAACCTTGTATTATCAGTTCTCAGTAGTTGCCTTTAGAGAACTAATGAGTAAATTATAAGCAAAATCTGGGCACCACTTTTGACATAAAATGAAAGCTCTAGTGTCTTGTAGCTTCCTTGTTTTTTATTATGAAAGGGACACTCGATCCCATGGATGCTGTTATATAAAATGTTAATATTCATTAATTAATTAATAACATCTAGAAATTTAAAGTGTGTCAAATTAATCTTTGAAATTCGGTTGAACAAGTACCAGAGTGATTTTAAGTTCAAAAAAAAAGGAACCAGAATGATTTGCGTTATTGATTAGTACTTCACTTCTATATAAAGAAGTACACGAACTACTTTATGGCTAGTATGGTTCGAAATACTCTGTTCACGAAACGACATTTGTAAAGGAAATTTGGCAATCACAGTTTATGTAGCATGGATTTGAAACGCTCTGTTCACACGTGTTTTTAGATTTGGGTATAAAATTTATTATGAAAGTAAATCTAAGCTAAAGCAATTTCTATATTTCCAATTAAAAGAAATTTGTAAAATAGATGTCAATATAAAAATTTAACTCAGAACCACAGCAGAAAAAACAAATTGATTTAGAGAAATAAAAAATAATGTTTCAAACTATATCACGTTTAAGCAAAAAAGACACATGGGTTTAAGGCTAACGAATTTGAGTTTGGTTAAAAAATTTGTTGAATTAATTTAAAAAATAATCGTAATGAACCCATTCTACAATCGTATGTTGCTCAACAAATTTATGTCGAAACTAAAGCAGATATAAAATTTAAATTCCATTTATAAACAAAATCAAACCACAATCAAAACTGTGATTCAATGTGAAGAAATTATTACAAAAAATATTTAAAAAAAAGTAAAAACAAATAATAGTAAAATACAACTAACACTAATTTAATATTAAAATATATCCATCCATTTTATAATTCTAGCCATCAGATTTTAAAACCAGCCTCAATATCCATTCCTATGTGAATGTTAGTTTGGCAATATCATCCACCTGAGCATGAACTGGAAATAAAAAAAGAACAAGGGAAGATCTAGAGCTGCTCATGTAGTCCAAGACCAAACTCTAGCTTGTCAATAAATTCCACTCTCATACAAGAAACAATAACAATTGCATCATAAACTACAACTCTTTAGTTTCATCTACTTTTTTTTTCTTAAGAGAAAACAAAACACATTAATCTAGTAATGTTTAAATAAGAAAAGAAGAGCAAATCTTAGGAAGAGGGGAGAAATTAAGTCCACCTTAGTCCAGAAAACGGTAACAGGAAGTGAAATTGATTATATGACCTCATGTTAATTCAGTAATATACACGAACATGACTCCATCATGTTTGATATCGTTCATGAATAAACAACAGCAACAAGCGAGTTAGAATTTTTAAGATGTCTTCCGACATAAGGGAACTGGTTGTTTGTTACTTCCTGATAGAGAGGAGTTCAAAACTCCGCAGAGTATCATCACGGTTGCCTCTAGTAGATCCGGAGCGCGTATAAGTTGGCTGTTTGGTCTCCTGCATCGGTTGAATTCTATGTGCGGTCGACGGACGGCTACCAGATGAGGTCAGCCGGCCAGTGCGACTGTCGGTATGGTCACCTGAGGAACTTGGCTTGCTTGATGATAAGATTATTGGTCTTCTTGAACTGCTACCATGTCGACCCGAATTGCGTCCCTTGTCTTGATCATGATACTGAATTAACAAGGAAGACTAGCATAAGAATCATTCAGGAATGAAGCGTAAACAAATAAACCTCCAAACAATTTACAGCAGGCAGCTTCTTCACAAATAAATATTTAGATAAAATATTCCGACAGAATCTCAAAGTAGTGATTTAAAGAAACTTGTTGAAAAACAGTTTTTACCGCATCCTTGTGCACGGCTGCTACATCCTCAAAACTCCTATGTTTGGAGTGCTCACCGCGAGGACTAGAACTTGTTGGGTTCCTCCGCGAGAATGCTTCAACAGCACCAGTGAATCTCTCTCGAAGCTCTTTCCCAACTGAAAGGAGCAATCACGTAAGTAAATTTTAAAATTAAAAAAAAAAAAGGGGGAAAAGTACAGTATTTGACTGATGCTGATGTTAGCAATGAAATGATATTATAGTTGGATATTAGATTCAATTCAGAAATTTGGAATTCCTCACTGTTGGAAATTCCTCCTTCATTGCAGCCCGCCCTGCCTAATTGCGGCATTTGGGTTGCCTTCATTCCAGCCTCCAACACCCTAATTGTATTGGGTGTGGAGGGGTGGATTTAATCTCACATTGCCTAGAGATATGACATGTGTAGTGTTTATAAAGCTTGTGCAGCCCCCACTTTACAAGCCGGTTTTGTAAGGTTGAGTTAGGCCCAACCCAAATTTTAAGATGGCATCAAAGCCTATTAGATCTGTTGTTGGGCTTCCTACATTGTCCACACTTCAGTTTCAATGGGGGAGCATGAGGGGGTGTGTTGGAAATTTTGCCTTCATTGTGGTCTACCCCTAGCCATCTAATTGTGGCATTTGAGTTGCCTTCATCAGAGCCTCCAACACCTTCATTGTGTTGGGTGTGAAGGGGTGGATTTAGACAATCATTGCCTAGAGATATGGCATGTGCAGTGTTTATAAAAGTTGAGCACTTGACAAGCCGGTTTTGTAAGGTTTTTGTAAGGTTGAGTTAGGTCCAACCCAAGTTCTAAGACTCACCACCAAAGCTTAGACCCGTAAAGAATTAGAGACAAATTTATTATCTTATTTGGTCAAAAACCAGAGTATACCTGACAACTTTTCTGGTCTCTGTACAGATGGCCCTGCATTCATAGCCGCCTTGCCACTGTCATGCTATTATTAGAGCAAATATAGTTAGTGACCTCTACTAGAAAGTAAACCCCAAACAAGCAAGATATAAAAGCACTTACCCGCCCTCTAGAGCTACTGCCACTAATTTGCGGATACTTCAGTATAGTCCAGTCAAAAACATAGTCAAATTGATAGCCTGCATTACCGACATCCAAATTGATTTGTAATTACTCAACACAATAGGCTGCCAAACAAAATATATAAAATGCTAATGTATGGATTAGAATGTATTGGATTGGGGACCTTCTCGGATAAATAGATCTCGAAAAAGCCTCTTCAAATATGAATAGTCAGGCTTGTCTTCGAACCGCAATGATCGGCAGTAGTGAAAGTATGATGTAAACTCCGACGGATATGATTTGCAGAGCACCTGTCATACAAACGCAGAAGTTAATGAAATGAAACAAAAAGCGACAAGACCAATGTAGTTGAAATGAGACGGAAGCCGAAATGTACAAGTTAACCCAGTGTTGTCAAATAGAAGCTATAGTGGCACCATAGCCTTATAGCATTGCATAATTTGAACAAACCACTATTTTCCATGTTGACAACATTGGTTGTGCTAGTTGTTGAATGCAAATAATATGATTTGAGGCTTAAAATGTGAAAATCAACAGTAGAATATTAAACCTAGTTCTAACAAACAAGAGAAATATAAAGTTTGGCTTGTATAAATATTCACATTTCAAGGCACGACTATTATAGGACAATTTCACAGTCCTAGTCCTAGCCTGTCTTCTAAACCTTTATGGCATCAATATGACACGATCGAACTACAGATCAGGCCAGTCAACATCCAAACAAATTCAATTAGGATCCAGAGAAATATCGAAGTTTCTCCAAAAGCCTCATCAATCTAGCTGGTCATTATACCTCTATGGAAGTTGTCATCTTCTTCTCACTGATTTTATCATATTTTTGTTTTTTGGTGCCCGCTTTCAGTCCCTGCCAAGGAAGACTGAAAATAAAAGGAGTAGAATGAAACGATAGTTAGAATAATATGGTAAAAAATATCCAAATCTAGCAGGAGCAAAAGTATCCAACCTTCCTCTTAAGAAGTACATGAGAACATAACCAAGAGATTCCAGATCATCCCTTCTGCTTTGTTCTGCCAACAAAAAAAAAAGTAAGAATAAGATTTACAAAGAAAGCATTTTAATTATTGGTTGTCAATGCAAAAAGAAATTAAATACCATAACATATCACTCACCAATTCCAAGATGAGTGTTGACACTCGCATACCGAGCCGTGCCTGTAAGGTTCTTGTTTTCCCTATGAAAGAAAGAAAGCTTTTCTTAACTAAAGAAATATGAACTTATCTAAACTAAATATAAATATATATATATATATATATATATATATATATATATATCTGTAATAATGTAAAGCAAAGAGAAAGGACGTTATTGTGGAGCATTTGGTATTTGAATGAGAAAACAGACAAGAGACAATTAAGACCTGAAACTAAGTCATAGATGACAAGTCTAAAAAATTATTTCCTGCATTACAGTACTTAGGGTGCAGATTGTTCTAGATACCAGTTCCAAATAGTCATAAGCACACACTCATGCTTGCAAACACAGCCGCACTAAAAGATAATTTACAGTAATCTCAATTATCATTGTTATTGTTAACAGGGTGAATGATACTGATACCACCTAATTTAGGTCGATAATATCCACTTGAAAATGGTATAATACTTATGAAAGTAACGTAAATGCTTAAAATACAATGCATGTAAAATTAATATGGCAACAAAAGGTTGGATGTGCCCCCAAAATAAATTTTATACAACATTGTAATATCTTGAAATAGTGGTGATGAAAAAGTTTACCTGTACGGTATGTGCCTATGAGTATGAAGATCTCTGAATTTTTTGGCGAGGCCATAGTCAATGATGTAGACCTGAATTGAGGCACATAAATAAATCTATAAGCTAAAAGAAATGAAGTTTGCGTTGTTTTTAACTATAATATTTCATATCAGAATCTATCAATCGTTTATTTTTTTGTGGCAGCGAAGAAGAGAATTCCATTGAAATAGAATAGAAGAAAAAGATTGGGAAACAAGACAGTTGAAGACATGCTCCTAAACATCCACCCAAAAGACGAGAAAGAGACCGAAGGAAGTGAATTGACTCAAAATGTGGCCCAATCAACTTTGCGGGGAAGAAAAAAAACCTTGAGCTTCAAGGTGGAAAAGTGGCTATGATATGCTAAACTGCACCTCATGGTTTGCTGTAGAAAATGACTTATAAACCTTCACCTGACCTAATCAGTCATAGGGAAGGAAACCTAGAAAATGCCAAAACCTTAACAAAGCAGAATAAAAAGAAAAGGAGACAAATGAGAAACAGATTTTTTTTTTTTGAAAGAAAACATTTTAACAAGATAATATACCTGGTTTGCTTTACGCCCTAGGCCCATTAAAAAATTGTCTGGCTTTATGTCACGATGAAGGAAACCTCTTGAATGCATGTATTCAACTCTGTTAATCTGAACAATAATATGAATCAGGTTAAATATTAATATCACTATATAAGGCCCTACACTTCGTAATAGTTTCAATGTTGACTTACTAACTGATCAGCAAGCATCAACACCGACTTCAATGTTAACTTCCGGTTGCAATAATTGAACAGATCTTCCAGACTGGGTCCAAGAAGATCAATTGCCATCACATTGTACTCTCCCTCAACTCCAAACCACTTCAGGTGAGGAACCCCCGCTGCAAATAAGGAACCAAGTTTGATTAGTCAAAAAGAAACTTCTCAATTGTTTTCTGAAACAAATGGTTCTGATTGCATCATTCCAATAACTTTAGATTATGGACGTCAATGAATCAATCGGACTGTCCACCAAACTCGAGAAAAGAAACACGCACACGTACAAATAATGGAGAAACCATTTCCAAGTGAAACTCTAGCATTAGCAATTAGTTATACTTTTCACTACTGAAATCGGTAAAGAGAAATAGCAACATTGACTTACTTCCTCCTTGAAGAAGCATATACAATTTTGATTCATAGTGAAGTTGTGGATGCTTGGTCTTCACAGGTTCCTGGAAAATTTTCAGGGGCAGGAGATGATAGTTAAGAATCAAAAACGCGGAATATCATAAGCAGACTAATATCATTAACTGATATGATAAACTTCTGAAAACAAGGCAAAAGAAAGAGCGTGATGAATGATCTAAGATATACTACAACACAAATGTTAGCCACAGTTTGCATCCATAGAGAGATAATATAGCTTTTCAAATGTCACTGCAATCCATAAAGTCATTCTTAATGGTTTCTTGTAATCCATCTGTATTGCTCCCACCATTGTCCCAAAGTTAACAAAAGAGCGTAAGATATTTACCCCAACAATAATCTAAAACTAAAATTAAATCCGATGCATTTTTATCTGAACACACTTATAGCATCGATAAAAGAATATATGACAGTTCAAACTTCATCTTCAGAAGTAACAATGTCTACAACATGGAATTCATAAACACCACCTTTGGCACACAAAAATTCTAAAGTTTATAAAATACATGTTCCACGGAGTAAATCAAAGTGGAATGATCCTACATATACACACAGCTAAGATAGTAAAAATGCAATTACAAACAGCAACACAGTCATCAATCTCAAGAAGTTTATGAAATAATTCAATAACTAATCATTTCGTCTGGTCGAGACACAACATAGGGCTAAAAACTTCATGAGAACTTAACATACCAGCTTAACAGCAACCTCCTCCCCAGTTTGTACATTAACAGCTGATACAAAAAAGAGAAAGAAATTATCAACAATAATATAAATCAATAACACCAAAAAGAAATATTAAATTTAATAATTCAAAAGATAAAGAAACATGAAACAAACCTATATAAAGCTCCCCAAAAGACCCACTTCCAATTTTCCTCCCCATTTTAAACTTCCCAGCAATCACATGATCCATCTTGAACTGACCCTTCAAAACACCTATATCCACTAACTGCAGAAACCCTTTTCTTCTCAGATTTATTCCCAATTCAGCACCTAATTGTGCATAAAGGGGTTAAAAATTCAAGCTTTATTCAATAATCCACTACCCCCAATGAGATTACCCACGCTATTCGTCTAATTAATCGTGAAACACTAGTAAGGGGTGAATTCGAAAAGGGTAAATAAAAAAGGAGCAAAATTTACACAAATTGTAACGCCCCAAACAATGAAGATGAAGATTTTATTATAATTGAGAATAATTATACAAGAAAATCTTCCCCAACTACATTATTTTGACAGAAATTGCCCAAATGAATCACCGAAGAGCACCGATTGAAACCCTAATTTTGAGAGAACTTGACTGCATTGACCCCAGAAAATAAAATGCTAATGGGTATCGACAACAAGACAAAAAGAAAACTTTTTATGAATAAATAAAATGAAAAGCAAAATAATATATATGTGTATGAAGAAGATTGAGAGATAGAGGGTATGGTTAATGAGGTATGAACAAGGGTAATTCCACAAATTATTAAACTATGAACTTTAGAGAGAGAAAGAATGAGAAGAGAAAGGCTGGTAGGTGATTTGGTTGCATTTTCATTTTTTTTAGATAAATAGTCACTTTAGTCCCGACTCTTTTATTTCGTTGTCATAAAGATTTTTGACTCATAATTAAATACAAAGTAGTCTATGAATGTACATTTTCGTTATCGGTTTAGTCTGACATTAAAAACTTATGTTAACTAATAATGTGGCGTAGGAGCTAAAATGAAAGTAGAAAATTATCACTTTGGTTCCTGAATCAAAAATCAATCTCCTTAAATACAAATCTCTAAATCTCTAATTTAATTCCAAAATACTATATTAATAAAAGCTGTATATATATTTGTTTGTTAAGGTCTTACACATAGTTCTCTTAAAAATAAAAAAGGTTTTACCCATAGTAGTTCACACTTCAGTAACCTAGTTGAACTTGCCGTAACCTATAAGAAACTTATTATAGAAATATATGTATCAAAAGTCGTGCAGATAACTTTTTAAAAGTTAAATTATCATATTTTTCAATGCAAAGTTACTCATTTTAAATTCTTTAACATATGTCTTAGGGTACAAGTTAGAGGAATGCTAGCAACACTCTCTTTTCAACACTCTCTCAAACACTCACTATCTTATTGGGTGAAATCAATGGGTGTCCCACCACTTTAAGTGGGTTTCATTTTCAAAATGTAGAATCCACATTGCTTTAAGCCAATTAGAGAGTGAGTATTAGAGAGAGTGTTTAAAAGAGACTGTTGCTAGTGTAACGCCCATTTTGATTATTTAATTATTCGATTTATTTGAGATATTGCTATATATTTTTATATATATTATGTGATGTTAAGTGAAGATTTAAGATGTTTTTATGTGACGTGGTGACTTATTTTATTGTTAAATAAAATAAGATTTGAAAATAAAATAAAATATTTAGTTGTGGGTTAGTTTTGGATATTAGAGAGTTATGTGGGAGAAAGAGTAAATAAGATAAGATTTGTTGGGAGTATATAAAGGGAAATTAGGTCAAGAGAGTCAGTACGCGTACAGAGTTTTGGAAAAAGGTGCAAACGGACGTGAAGTGAGAAGAGGGCATAAGGGCTGCGATTTTCTGCTTTGATCAGGTAAGGGTGAGCCTAGCTTATGATTATATTATTCTGTAATTCATCTAATCAAGATTAAGCAATCATAGGGTTGTTTTGAGAGAATTGAATTTAGGTTAAAAGTGAAGAAAAACCATGAATTAAGCTATGAAATTGTAGAACAGAAGTGTAGGATGAGTGCAGAACGTAGATTAACCATAATGATGATGTTTCTGAGAGTTTAGATGATTTAGATGTTTAATTTGGGACTTTTTGGGTGAATTTTCGCAGAACCCGTAGCAGACTGTTCGTCGCTCGCCTGAGGCGAGCTATGCAACTCGCCGTGGCGAGTAGACCTAGTTTACTCGCGAGGCGAGCAACCCAGCTCGCCATAGCGAGCAGTACCCTAGAGCTCGCGAGGCGAGCACTCCAACTCGCCACAGCGAGCAGGACCTTAGTACTCGCGAGGCGAGCTATCCCACTCGCCATAACGAGTTAAGTCAGAACCCAGAACTGTGTACTGTTTGCGAACTGTTTCGCATAGAACCTCGAGAGATGACCCTTGGGTAGCTTCTGGGACCTTTAATGATGTTTATTATAATCTGTAATGATGATATACGATGATTGAGATGGTTTGTGATGATTTTATGATGCTTATATGTGATATATGAATTGAATAAGTGATGAATGCTTGAATTACGTGCGATGTTTGCCATATTAATGTTATACTTATGAAGTACTTGCTGCCATGTTGCTGTCTATGTGTGTATAGTTGCTGCATGTGTCAGTCCTTTGATGAATAAGATGTTTTGCGACGTTTAAGATGTTAACTTGTTTAAGTTAAAAGTGTTGAGTCTCATGCATACTCATTCTATGATGGGGGCTCATGCCCTGGAGTTTTTACTCACCAGCGACGAGGGCTTATGCCCTGGAGCTTTGCTCACCAGCGACGAAGGCTTATGCCTTGGAGTATATTTATGCTCATAGCGACGAGGGCTCATGCCCTGGATTGGTACCACATGCATATAAGACGTATGGTTGCATAGTCAAGTGATGTTGTCGGGTCGTGTCGTCTAAGATGTTTACTAAGATGTTTATGATGTTGATTATGATGCTGCTAAATGATGTATTGTTTATGCTGATGTGCTAAATGCTAGATGTTTTATATGTGATATGAAGAATTATGTTTGGTTGTTGAATTGTGATTATTTAATTACATGTTTAATATAATTATTTGTGAATCTCACCCCTTCTGCTGGAATTGCCGCCTCGTGGGCAAGTGCAGGTAACCAAGATTAGGTGCAGACGTGTGAGGATTTCTGCAGTCGAGTCTAGGTGCTCTGATACGTAACGGGATGGGGAAACCTTGCTTATATTTTCTCTGTTCCTTGCGTATTATGCTTTTGATTTGATTATGTTGTTTTACATGCTTATGTTTAACTTGAAGACTTTGATAATAAGATGTTGATGAGGCCTGCGTGCCAAAGACCTTTGAGATGTTTATTCTATATGATTATTCCGCTGCGAGATTTTATGAAAATTTAATGATTATTTATTCATTAACATGAGATGTTTTAGAAATGTGATGCCCTGTTTATGTGCTTACTCTGATGCATGCTATTCCTTTTAAAGAAATTTTTATGTTGGGAAAACGGGGTGTTACAGCTAGCACTACTCTACAAGTTAACATGACCCTATCCAAAATTTAGAAATACTAATAGAAGTGAAACGTGTATGACTTGAGAAAGAAAAAAAAGTGAACGTAAAATATTCGCAATATACTAATTGATTGATACTAGCTTTAATATTGTCCTTTGTGAGTATCAATTAAAAAGTAAGTAACGAAATGGATTCACTCAAAATTGATATGAATTTGATTTTGCCATGTGGGAGTGGGATTATTTTTTTGAGAGACCATAGTTGATTGGTTAATAATTGTAGTTGATTAAAAGAGAGGAAGATGAGTCTTCTATAGCTTGTAAAGATAATAACACACAAGGGTCGGAGTTCAAACTCCAAATTTTCTACTTCTATGTCATTGAATCAAGAAGTTCATATAATAATGCAATAGTTATAACCAAAAAGTCAGCATTAACAAATTACCATGTATTAACCAAAATTCAATAAATTTCAATTTACACATATAAGTATCACAAACATCTGCACATGCCCTTCAATAGAGACAGTGAGGAACCACATCTCCACTGTCATCATCCATTGGGATAATGTAAACGAATACACACAAATATACACGTTTTTTTAACAATATATAAATAAATGAATATACATTGTGTCACATGATTTACAACAGACAACGAATAATAAATTTACAATTCTATATAGTTGTGGTGTGACCAACAAAACTTGCAAGATTGATCTAAACTGTGTTGAGGCTAATCAGTTAATTCTAGACATGATACTTTCTTCCAGCCTTTTCCTCAAGTGATCAATCCTGTAATCATTAATGTTGCCAAGAACAGCCCAAATGTGGAATAACATAAAAAATTATACTCCTAAATTCACAGGATTGAGTTATGGGCTCCTAAACTTTGAGATACTTCTAATTTGAGTGTCAAGGGCTTTATAAACTTCACTGACTAGGTGGATTGCTTGGAGACACTTCTGAAGTATCAGACACCTGGGAAGTCTCCAACTCGTCATCTATTATGTCACCCCGGTTTGATTGGAAGAGAAGAGTTAGTATTACAAGCAAAAGAAAAATTTGAATTTTGAAGGAAACAAAATGTTAAAAAGAAAGTAAGCTTACCAAACAACGACTTGACAGATGGCTTCCTCTTCGATTTGGAGGTTTTCTTCAACTCAGCTGCAAAGCAAGATAAAAGCAAAATCAACAAACACATAACAATAATCATCAACTACCACAACATTCTAAATGTATCATACAGTATCCATGCACACGCAAAAGAACCAAATATTTTGTAGGGAGAAAAGAAGTGATAAAGGAAACACTAGAAAAGGCAAGCAATAGAGAAGAATGGGTGAATAAATATATATTTTACGTCTGGCTAAGTATAGAAAGTAAAGAGACATTCGAATCTTACATGGTTTAACACAAAATAGAGAAAACAACATTGTTATTTAACATTATAGTACCACTGAGAAGGGACCCAAAAAAAAAAAAGATGACAATGCAGTTTAAGTTAAGCTTAAGAAATGTTGAATCCTATAAAAAAAAACGTTTTGCATGCATAATTGATAGTTTTCAAAAGGATGGTGATTTTAATGGACACAATGAGGAAAATGGGATTCAAAGCAAGGAAGTTGGGGGGCTCGGTAGCTGGGGCGACGGGGAGTGTGATGGAGGTAGTGAAGAAACGACAATGGGAATTCAATTCTCGAGTAGGATGGCCAATTCCTCTCTGTTGGAGTTACTGAACAGTGACATGTGCATGGTGGTCAATCATCCACCACCAAGACTATCGGGATAAGCAGTGTGCAAAAAAATAGAGAGGCGGACAAACTTGGTGCAAGCCGAGAAGGCAGCAATACCTAGACGACGCGCGAAGGAAGGAGAAATAGGGAAGAATAAATTGGAACTACAACTAAGCCGATTGTATCGCCTATAATAGGTTGAGCTCACGAAGTTTATTTAGAGTTTTTGCTTGAGACCAAGCACAAAGCCAAGAAGGGGAGTGATGATGTGGAACGTATCAAAAGCAAAAAAGCCTAGCAGCAATAAACTTACTGAATACTGATTTTACTTGCTTTATCTTGCATCTCTGAGATCTAGTTATGAGTTTTATCAAATAGGGTATTTGTTAGTTATGATCTTATCAATTAGAACCACATTTCTTATTTGTAGCCTTTTAAAATGGCAGACTTGCATTGGAACAAATTTTCAAGAATTATATTCAGAATACAAGAAAAAATGTTTGTTAGTATAAGAGAAGTCTGCTTCTTGTTTTCACTAGAGGTCAAAAGGAGTCCGTCTTTAGGCACGTGATTCAGCTCTACACACCAGGGGTCATAACATGTTTTTACGTTTGAAATATCGTAAGAGACATGGAATCATAATTCTCCCCAAAATTAACCTATATTCCATCGGCCTCTAAATCATGGGCGATAAGTCCTCATGTTTATGAAGAAAGGAATAGAAGAACCGGGAATAGAATTGTGTTTGGAGAAGTCTGGGAAAGGGAATAGTGTAACACAAAAATTAGGTGGCAGCACGACATTGAAAGGGATGTGTAGGGAGCATGGAAGAGGGGGGATATGCGGGAGTATTGGATCATCAGCTAATCAGGGGTTGCTGGAAGCATTTTTCCTTATGCAATACTTTCTTCTTTATATTCTGCATCTTCTGTTCTTGTAAGGAACTATTCTCTATAGCTTTTGTCAGTTCAATGGCTAACAACATATCGATCTTAGATTAAATGAAATATCTCTCAAACAAGAATAATAGCTACAACCATACAACAACTACACAATATAAATTTGTAGCATGCATAATTAACATTATAGTAAACTAACACTCATAAGTAAAATAGAAAAAAGAGATGTACCCATCCCAGGAACTTGATAGTCGTTAACAATTTCAAAGTTCTTGTACGTGTATCCCACAAAATTTATGTCCTTAGATGAAAGCATCTGCAACATCACAATAAACAAGACAACACAGAATGAGAAAAATGGAACATATAGGAGAGGGATAAACACAACCGACAGATAGAAACATGAAGATCAAGAACAATAAGACAGCAAGCAAAAAAGTGTTAAAGTCTTGACAGATATCAGACAAATACACACCCTTGAAAGGGTTGTTGTGATTCGATTGAAAAATTACACCAATACTTTGATGTGTGGAGAAAAATTAGCATCAATCAAAACCAAGTAGATCACAAATAATAAAATAAGATAAAGGAGAAGAAGAAAATATGGCGATAATGTTCACCTAATTTGGCCCAAATTTGACCTACGTATGGAGGAGAGAGAGATCTCCAGTTCATTATCAATGAGTTCTTTACAAAGAGAAAACCAAAAGGTTACAAGAAATTAGTTTTCAACCGTAAACCCTATTTTCTACCATTGTCCCAAATCTCTTCCTATGGCTAAAAGACTCAATGATTTCACTCCAAATCCTATAATCTACCCTGAAATCCCTCAAACCTTTAGCCTATTGGTTCCCTTTTTTGGTCTCTCCAGGTTTGCCTTTTTCCACACTCAAAATTGTGTTGAAGCTGCCTCTTTTGCGGCCATGCACCTCCCCATGGTTCTGTGCGCCTTGCGCGTGGGACAGAGGCAAAGCCATGTGTTCCGCGCATGGGGCTATACACCCCGTGCATGAGAAAGAATCGCGATATTAAGGCATATTCAACAAGGGCAATCAATGACTTGCAGCTTCCTAAAAACTTAAGGAAAAAGCGCATTCATGTCACATCTCAAATTTTCAACAATGAATCGTGCAATATTTAGGCACGGGTCATGTCATAATTATGAGGAAAAAAATGTATGACAATTGCGAATATAGAAACAAAACACGTAAGATTACCTTTCTCCATGGACCGCCGGATCTTGATGATGAATGTGTTTGGCTGTCAGACTGCGGATGCAACAATGTAAAAGGAAGATGACTTAGCAAGGTGAATGAACTTGAATGAATAGAAATACAAAAAAGAAACAATCTGAAATATTCAAATACCTCTTCAAACTTTTCAAAATTTTGAGTATCTAACTCGTCGTTGACTTCAGGAGTAAATGCAGCTTCCATTTGATACAACTTTTCCCATTGAACACCTTCAAAGAATGGATGAGACTGCAGAGTAATGCAACATAAGTGTAATTTTTATATTCAAATCTCTTGTAACATATTCAATAAATTAGAAAAGGACACACCATACGACACCTTTATTTCAACCGCACCATTTGACCCCAACCTTTGGTTGACATTACACAAAAGCTTACTTATAAGATCTGTGGCCTCCGGAGATAGCCTTGCTTCTTCGGGAAACTTCAAGTGAGACTTCCAGTTTACTATCTGCATAAAATAGGAAGGTAGATAACTTTATTTAGCTATACCAAATTTGAGATCTCTAAATCACCATGTATACAATCATCAAACCATTCCAGATGAACGGTAACACATAATATGCTAAAGTAAAACTCGATAAAACATGGACATAAAATATTGAATATGAAAAATTAATGCTGACGTCTATTTTTCGCTTGAACAACCCTCTCAGGTTTCCATACTCTCAATATACCTAATAACAGACAAGATGACTCATAGCTCCTGATAATACAAGTTCCATTTCAATAAACAAAACATTTATTATCAAATTACCAACGGAGAAAATCACTCGGTTAAGATTACTATCAATGAAAGGTTTATCATGCCACAACATGACCAGGTCCCATGCCAGTACGTACTACGATTTCAACCAATGACAGATTCATCATGCCATATATCACAAAAAATATATTAACACAGTACAAAATGAAAGGAAAGAAAAAATTATCAGTCAGTGCATTATCTTAGATAAACAAAATGGATTATTGAGTACAACTTGTATATATAGTTCAGGGGCTAAATCAAAAGGTTTGGTAGTTTGATGTGACTATTTGCAAGTGGGTGAGAGTTTATGGGGACTAAATGCTATTTTTAAGGGTATCTTGTAGAGTTATGAAGAAGCAAAAAAGAAGGTCAAATAAATTTAAGCCTTATGTAAAACATTTATATCAAAGAGATTACCTTCCTACATGTTGACATTGGATCATCAGAATAAAAAGGTGGATATCCCACCAACATTTCATACATAATAGCTCCAAGTGACCACCTGTGAATTTAATAACAACTGTCAATCTTATATGAAATCCCAAATGCAGAAGTAAGAATCTTGAATGTAGACCCACATTACAACATTGGAAACAATCACTTTTGAATGAAAAGAACAAACTTGAAAGATATGATACAAATGCTCCATAAAGAACAAATTGAATCAATTTTAATGCCAACAAATCGCACACAGAACTTACCAATCACATTCCATCCCATAACCTTTCTTCAATAAAACTTCCGGAGCAATATAATCTGGTGTACCAACGGTAGAATAAGCCTGTGTCATTTATACAGTCACATTTACAAATTACAATACACTAATAGTAATGGATCATAGAGTGTCAATATTCATAAATACATATTGTCACGGTAATTGTAATAAATATAAAAGTGACCACGACTTAATAGTAATGAACTTACAAGTGTCCTCCTGTTTTTCTGCCAGTTTTCCAACTGTTCTTGTTGTGTACGTTTCGGAAATGCACGATCATCATTTTGTGCAGTTCCATTTGCATTCTGGCAATTAGAAAAGTCTGATTCTTCAAGTACACTACAGTCTAATGGTTTACATAGTCCAAAATCCGATAGTTTCAAGTGTCCATATTTATCAAGTAATAAGTTATCAGGTTTAATATCCCTGTAACATAACATATTGAGAAGATTAATTTCTAATGTACAATTGACTGAGTTTTTTATATTTTAAGTTGATATACAAACTACTATAAAGAGAAATAAATCAGGCTCAAGCATCAAATAGTTTTCAGTATATTATGTTTTTGAATATTTTGTGACATGCAGCCATAACAATACTTATTTCTAGCAATCCTGCACGAAATAGTTGAATTTGACGTAGTAGAGAATGAAATCCCAATATGAAGTAAATGCTCAATTCTAGAGATACCTATGTATATAATTGTGTTTATGTATAGATTCAATAGCCAGAACTGTTTCTCCTACATAAAATCGGGCTTCGTCTTCGGTTAATGTATCCTTTCTCATAAGAAGAGTCATCATATCCCCTCCCGGTAGATACTCCATAATAAGATATAAATACTCATCATCCTGGAAAGAACAATAAAGTTTGACGATGCAATTGCTGTCAACCTCTGCAAGGAGATTCCTCTCAGCTCTAACATGTTCTACCTGAATAATTAGCAAAGATAGAAATAAGCGTGATGACTTCATTATCTTCAACACAACAGCTTCTTGTCAGTAGAATATAATGAAATAAGGCAAATGACTACAAACCTGGCCTCTTCGAAGCATCTCCGATTTCTTTAACTTTTTCATTGCATATACATGTTCTGTAGTCTTTTCCCTGCAGATTCTAACCTGCAACAAATTTCAAAATTCCAATAGAGGTATAACATTTAGTGGACGGCGCATATAAAGAATTATATACTGAAAAAAAAAAAAAAAAATACTAGCTGATTGCCTCATATGACTTGTGGTATAGAAGCACATAAATACCTCCCCAAATGCACCTTTTCCAATCATAGTCAACATCTCAAAATCCTCAACACCCATTTTATGCCTTTGAAGACGCATATATTCGGTTTCCTTCTTCGCTAAATATTTAAGTAGGTTATTTTGATCTTCCTCAGAGACATCAGCATCAGCCAACTTCTTTTCCAAGACGGTTCGACTGTTGCAAGTGAGGTATTAGAAAACTCTGCAGCATGCTTGCCATCACACCCAACACAGTATAGAATAAAATTCACAGACAAAACTTTTGACAGTTTTGACATGCTTTGTCCAAATGAGAAAAAGAAATAGTAATTATGAACTCATCTTAGCTCACACCTCTAAGAAAAAAAAAATCAATGAACCCATCATCCACAATAATAATTCCTACTAACTTCCTTCAAAAATAATTCCCATACTAACTTATTGGTACTGTATAGAAAATATATAATTTTGTATAACAATCTAGATTGCCATATATCCTAATCCACTTGTTTCAACTATTCTTGGAAAATTCCGGTTAAAAAAGACTCACCAATCATAATATCTTCTCTTGTAGCACTTTTTGTATACTAGTAAAAAATATAATGCAGTAAAGGAAATATACAACTCTTACACTATAAAATATATAATGGGTATGAATTATGTCTTAAAAGAAGTTCAAGTTGATATCGATCAACAGTGTCAGCTATAAAAAAATTGAAGATAAGGAAATAAGAATCTCATGCAGTTTCACAAAAATCTATGTATGAGTAAAGAGTGATATTTCTCTAATTATAATGATTTCATTGTATGAAAAATAAGAGAGGTTACAAATTTAGTGTGCATTTGGCTACGCGGTGACACAACCTGATTTTGAATGAATTCATTTTGTAAAATTGATTATTGTTAAAAGTGAGTTGAATGTAAAGTGATTTATATTTAGATACATTCATATGAAGGTAGATTGAACGTTAACTTTAAGGCTAAAGTCAATTCTAGAAGCCAAAAGCTACTAGCTTCGAGTTAGAATCAATTCCAGAGAAAAAACAATTCAACACAAAAGCATCCAAACATGTCAAAATCAATTCTAAACCTTTAGAAACAATTTTGACTCTTCAAAAAGTGAAACGAAACATACAATGATACGAACATGAATGAAATGGAATATACCGTTCTTTTCTCTCTTGAAGATTCTTCATTTGTTCTTTATAATGATTCTCGATATATTGCTTAGCAGCAGCAACCTTCTGCTTGGTAACATTGGAAAGATCCGTCTCATCAACAACCGCAGTGGCATCGTCTATTCCACCATTACCATCATCCTTCTTCCTCGTTGAAGCTCTCAGTCTATCTCGCGGTTGAAACTTATGAAACCAACTCCTTGCCGAATCCATTTTCCTCACATTAACAACCACATTCAAACATTGTCATTCATTCCTTCCCTTTCTTCTTCTGCAAACAATTTCTACACTAAGCAATAATAACATCTCATAATTTTTTTTTTAAAAATAATATAGTTTTCATGCAGTGCCTTGATTATTCTGGTTGAAACATTAAGGGTGAAAAAATAGAATTGATGGATTGAAATTGGGTTTGAAAGAGGAAGCTGAGAAATCGGAATGCCGTGTAATTAATAGTTATGCAAAGAAAATTAATATGATCCTGAAAAAATCTATCTATCTATATATAGTAAATTAACTGTCAACTCAGATAGATCACTCTTTTTTTCCCACTTGATCAGACATGGTGATACATACCTCCAATTTATATATAGTTTTCCTACATTTTAAATTTGTTAAAAATGTGAAAAGTGTGTTTGAGATATTAATTCGATGAAGAACTGATATGAAATGCTAAAACAATAATACTTTGAAAAAAATAAAATAAAAATTGGTACAAATGCTTTGACAATTTAGAGCCGGTTTGTTATAGTTTTTTTAATAAAATAATCATTTTTAAGAGTTTTGCATCAGTTTGTTACAGCTTTTTAAAAAAATCAGAATCTAAAAATAGCTTCAAATGAGAAGTTGTTAAGTACAACTTCTCAAAAAATAGATTTTTTAGATAGAATAGAGAAAATATGGTTTAAAAGATTAAACTAATTTTGTAATAAAAAAATCTCTTTTATATAGTTGTATCCAAACAAACTAGATTATTTGTTTAAAAAAAATGATTTTTATTACCGTAAACAAACGCAAAATAGATTTTAATTTTTCATAAAATCTCTAAAATATAATCTCTAAATTATTTTATGTCAAAATCACTTTTATTTTAATCCATAACAAACGGGCCTTTAATTTAATGAAAAAGTAGTTTCCCTTTTTTGATAGCGAGTTGCATTATATATGCTAGAGCCATATTTAAACCCCATGTTCCTCAATTATTATACTTAAAATATGATTTTCTAATCACAATTTTACTTTGATCAAAAATAAATAAATAAGCAAAAAGTAGAAACTACCCTTTTAATTTTTAACATCTCCAAATATCAATATTGTATTTCAACCATTTAAATACGGTGTTACCACCATTTTAGCCTTTAACTTCTCAAAGAATCGAAGAATAAGTATTCTTAAGATCATTCTTAATTTTTTAAGGAACATTATACCTCAAAAGGGACTACGATCTTAATAATCTCATTTATTCGAAAGTGACGTAAATAATCAAAGGGAATACGCTCTTAAAGCAATTCTTAATTCAGACATTACATCTAGAAATGGTTTATGGTCTTAAGAACACTTTTAATTTCAATGAGACAGAAAAATGAGATGAAGAGAAGAAAGATTTGTCAACACAATTCAAATGGGGGGAGAGAAAAGTACTTGTCGGTGTGTGGAATGAATTATGTGAGCTCTCTCTGTCACGTGATAAACTTTGAAAACAAGTAATTTACATAATATATCTAATATAAAAGTATCTCAAACGGAGTACAAAAATATATTATATTAAGTACAAAAATATATAATATTATATACCAAAATATATTTCAGATAAAGTACCAAAATATATTAGATTGCATACAAAAATATTTTAGATTGCGTTCCGAAATATATTAGATTTTATTCCAAAATATTTTAGCGAAATTTGAGGACTAGAAAAAACTTTCTAATGATGATGAAAACAATTTGTAACATATTAGATTGTGTTCCAAAATATTTTGACAAAACTTGAAAATTAAAAAAAACATTTTCTAAAAATAAAACATTTTTTTAATAATGATTAAATTATTTAATTTATCATTTTTAAATAAAATATATAAATATATTTTTCCGCTAGTGCTTATTCCACTTACATATATATCCTTCACTATATAGACACTATTAAGGTATATTATATATCCGATATGAGATTTTCACTTTTTTCAATTCACACCATACTAGTTTTATTTTATCTAATACAAGAATTTGTATTTTATTCAATTTCCACACATATTTCAACGATGATAATTTTCGAGGACTTCTTTCATTCTTTTACTTCATTGGCTAAACTTTAACTTCCTCTTGCTGTATATAAAAAAAGCGTGCCTTAAATGAAATGGTTACATCCCAACATATCTCAGAATCAAAAGAACAAAATCATCAAAAGCTGCCTATAAAAATACGAAATATGCAAAAAAAAAAAAAAACATATCAGCCACCGTAGAATCAACGATCTCTAAGCACTCGGCTAGACAATTCCATCATTGATTTGTGCTACAATGGAGACTTTTATATTGATTCTTCAACCACCACAACGAAATTTTTTTGACAGACTCCCGTAAAAGAAATTCATTTTAATCATGCAACATGAACACCAAGTATAAAACATAGTGAACAAAAATCATAAAAACTGTCGTGACGAAATGTTACGACAACAAAAAATAGTTGAACAAATTGATTGTCTCATTTGTTTTTTTATGCTCTTGTCTCTTCTAAAACCCTTAAAATCTGAATTTAATAGAGGTTGATTTAGTTTTTAGAAGAAAAAATTTCATTACAAAATCATGAAAAGAATTCCAGGTCAAGAAAGAATGAGAAATTAAGTTATTTATATGATATAAATTATTTAATAAGATGTATGCAATCTTGTAGTTAGTTTATGATGACAGTACGTAAATACTAGTTTTTTAGTTATATTTGTGTCATTTTTGTGATGTTTTGAGAGTCAAATGCTTGTATATATGGCTCAATAGCTCAAGATTCATAAAAGAGAAATTTTGCATAAATTAGAGAAGAATGCAAGAATTTAGCTACTAGATCGTGCCACGATGGACCTGAATCGTGGCACGTTTGAAGCGTGGAATTTACCTGAAAATGCTGGAAAAATTGTGGCACGATAGATGTGTAAAGTGCCACGATGGTTGAGTAAATTTGCTGCCACGTAGGATTAATGAGCAAATCGTGCCATGATGGTTTCGAAACGTGGCATGATGGTGGGCTTTTCTGAAACCCTAATGCTTTGTCTATAAAAGCCATATGGGATCAGAAGCTGGGTGTGCGATTTTGGAGACCTAAACAGAGCATAGACGGCACCAGGAAGCTGAAGAACACGCAGTGGATCTCACCCAACTCACAGTTGGTTCTGATTTGTGTATGTTATATTATATCTATGTCTATTATTATGTTAGTTATGAGTAGCTAATCTTCTCGGTTGATTGAGCCATGATGAATCTATTGTGATATGTGAACCATGTAGCGAACTCTCTTTATTATTAATATTATTCGGTCTTTATTCAGAATTATTTGTGTTCATTGCTTTTCATATGATTGTTTGCATGACTATTAACCCTAGCTTCTTTCGATCACATAAATTGAGCTTAGGAATTGAATGACTACTAACCCTAGCTTTTAATCATGAACTAGTAATTCTATTTAATTCAACATGAGGAACCTAGAGATAGAAAATTGAGGATTATGACATATGATTTAATGTTCCGATATCGCTTCCGCTGTTATTCAATCGGTTTAAGAGATTAAAAGGTTATAACCTAGGAAAGGGCTTTGAGTCAAGAGACTGATCAAAGCTAATAAATTAATCCGTCGTAAAGAATGAATAAGTGTTGAGAGTAAAGAGAGATAAACTATTTCACATAAAGCAATAGAGGATTCACTGGCTTGACCATCTGTTTTAATCTAATTATTAAACCATTTTATTTACCTTGTATTAAGTTTTATGAACCAAAATCAATTGCCTAGGGCAACCTTAATAACTTTTATACATCCTAAATAATAACTTGAATGTCGAATTGAGATTAATACAGTCCTCATGGATTCAATCTTTATTACTACTTCGATAGTTTTTGGTACATTTGTCAAATATCTATCAATTTACACCTTCACAGTCACAATCTATAATGCATCATCCATGACAATCAAAACAGTAAAATCTTTAATGTGGTCGTGACCTCAACCGCGACAGTTATTTAAAACCTTGGGTATGAGTATGGATGTTTCCCTTTATTTTTGTGGGTAAACAAGGTATGTATCCTCCGCGTGCAACTACAAAGACTAATCTTTGAGTCTTTTGGGATTCAAATAGACGACAAACTATCCTTAAGAGACTCACGTCAAATTAGAAGGTAAAAAGATTAAACAAAATACCTTATTGAAGCCTATACTTTAAAGTTGTTGCATGTTCAATGCTGGATTCGAACCCAGATATTTCATTAAGTTAAAAGAGACTTACGTCATTTCATATAAGCGATCTCATGTTATTGTAATAAGTTGTTTTCTAAACTATGTTTGTCTATTTATCACATAACTCAATATGTATGTCACCCCACATGTTCATAATTTAAACTAGATCTCCAAAATGAAGAATTTCGAAATCAAATGCAAAATAAGTAATTTGATAATTAAAGCCCTCAAATCGGAGACACCAAAATATTCACCAGTCAAATGGATTTCAACACCTAATTTTAAATTTTAATAATCTAATTTCTTATAAAATTTAAAACTTCTAAAAATAAGTATTAAGGACAAATAGTAATAATAAAGAAGTAACTGCATGTGAAACAAAATAAGTGCATCAAACATCAAACTTTATTCCACCCAACCGGCACAATCTCCAAGTTGTCCTGCAAATAAAATATAAAAAGAAAGGCAAATGAAAAAAAGTATTGACAGATATAAATCACCAAAAAAAGTGAGAAAAATAAGTTCACTTAATCGAGTAATTAGTAAACATATTTTGTCTTCACAGAGAAAAAAAAACGTATTTTGTCTGATTTTTTTAAATTAAATTAAACTTCTCCCTAAATAAAAAAAAACTAACAATTAAACTTTATAGAGACAATTGAAAGGACGGTCCAACATTTAAATTAGTAATACTTACATGTGACATTGATTTTGGAGAAGCAGAAGCCGATGATGACGACGATGACGTGTCTTCGTCAACAAAATTATGATCATGATATGTGTCCGATTGTCTTGGATAAGAATTTTTCGACATGTCTTCATCAAAATTCTGAAACGAACATTTGTACCCCGGATGCCAGTCTTTGATCTTGCTTTTTATAGCAATTTTTCTTAGAACTTTATTTCTCTCATATTCCGTTGGATTCGGAAGTAACAACAATTTTATTATCTGAAATTGAAACCATATGAGATATTTTATCCACAGAAAAGAAAAGCATGGCGAGCATACAAAACATTCATGTAACCTTCTTATTGACACAACATTCTGGCTTGAGCTTGGTGAGATTGACTATATATTCTTCCCCATATATGCTACAAAGATGTGATCGAAGCTTCGCCAAATTTCGAATTTCACCATACCTTGTTCCAATATAACATAATGTAGCTATAGCTTCCTTCAAGTCTGGGGGAACTTCTCTGAACAACATTGAGACTTTAGATACAAATTTCTAGAATAAATTAAAGGTTTGCATTTCGTACTTTTGTTAAAACAATGGTGGAGTGTCTTGATCATAACATTAACAAATCACATAAGAGATAACACAGTACTAATAAATTATTATAAGAGGAGAGATGTAGTATGGTGAAACTCTCAATGTTGTTAAAATTGAATCTCAAAGGCTTGAACCACAATTGCATCTAAGCATTGTTAGAATAATCTAGAAATATATAGCAACTTCAGACTAAGGTTAATGAATATATTGACACTTATATAAGAGTACCTTTGAGATTCAATTGAAGGAAGACGACGAGCAATTAGTTGAAAAAATGGTATAATAATCTCTAGGACCCAAGACAAATTTTTATTATCAATAAACTCCACAACCTGCATAAATAACCATACATATGAAGAACAATGTCCCTGTGTCAAAAATAAAAATAACTCACTGGCTTAAAAATTTTAAATAGAAAAAGATACACATATAATACTTACTTTAGCACAAGTCTAAATAAAAATATTTACACACACATACTCACATAACTATTTTTTTTTTAATCAACAAATTTATTAATACCACCTATATCATACTGCAAGTCATACAATCGATGAACAGAAAAACACGACAATACAACTGGCTTGATATGGCGGTAACCTTCAACCGGAGGGATTTTGAGCCACTTTAATTTCCATTGCCAAGACAACTTTTTGATTTCCTCCACCATTTCAGTCTCCTTAATATAATTATTAAAAACCGATCATTCCTAACTTTTCAAATCACCCAAAGTGTAGTATATGCTACACAAGCCAATAACCTTTTTGAAGTCTTTTCTTCCCAACATCCCCACTTCAACAAACAAAGTGATGGAGAAAACTATAACTAAAAGAAGTTAAAAAAGAATAAAATTAAATGTGAATGATGTTAATTGATATCATTTTTGGCCTTTTCAAAAAAATAAATAAATAAATAATGTAAATGATGTTAATTGATATGACTATATTATTTTTTATAAGAGATGACTACATTATTTTTGTTTAATTTTATATTTATTTTATGTGAGTGGTTCAAATATTTTTGATTTGTGATCGTACACACAACAAACGACAATAGGTATACCTTTAAACGTGCCCTTTTTTCTTGTCCACGTAATAGTAACCGTCCAATTTCCTTTTGCATACAATCCACATTTCGCTGTTTTGCACAAAGTAGTGATTGTGCATATCGAGCCGTCTCACACAAATGTTCCAACAAAGTCTCTTCTTTTGGCAAAGTCTCGCTTAGAAAACAAAAGAATAAACGCAAATATTAGAAATCCATAAAAATATACATGTAATAAATTGTCGAATGTATAGATGAAGTCGTTACCAGGTGATTGCGTTGTAGCAACAAGAGATCAAGTTAAAAAACATTGTGTGAGTTTCTATCTACATCATGGGAAAGGATGTTAATGGAACAATATTGATAAAAAAAACATTCTGCAAATCTTACATCATTAAACGAAGCTTATAAACCCTAACGAAAACCCACATAACCGAATGTTCCAAAATCATTAGACAAAGGTGTGATGACTTCCTCTCAAAAATCTTAAAAGGAGAAGAAAGAAAAATAAGAATGACGGCTCTTACCGTTTCTCTTCTCTTGGCTATAAACAGACATGGTATGTTCGTTCTGTTTTCTCTTTTGTTATAGTTTTTTTTTTTTTTTTTTGTAATTATATATAAGTACTACATATATATGTATGTAATTTTCCCTAAAAAAAAATGTATGTAATTTGTAAATGTATATTTATAAATTTACAAAGAATCTCTTCACAAAATATATAATTATTAATTGTGATTATATTTAACTTTGAATCAATTTTTTTGGTTACAATTCTGAATCAATTTAGAAAGACATATGTATTTATTTTATAAATTGAGAATGAATCTTCCCATATATATATATATATATATATATATATATATATATATATATATATATATATATATATATATATATATATATATATATATATATATATATATATATATATATATATATATATATATAACGAATCTTCTCATATTTTTGGTTAAATATACTTTTAGGGTTCCTCTAGTATTTGTATAACAAATCTTTAGGGTTAAAAATACTCAATGGTAAAAAATAATAACGAATCTTATCAATTCTTTTAGACAGTGTCGATGTTGGAGTCATTTCTATGGCTTGTTTGAAAGCTTACACTAAGGCGTCCCCGTGAGCTTAGCTCAGTTGATAGGGACATTGCATAATTTATGAAGGGGCCGTGGTTCGAACCCCTGACAACTCACTTTTCTACATTTATAATGTGTGAGCTACAACCATTAGACTACCTGACAAAAAAAAAAAGCTTACACTAAGGCTATTACCAATACAAAATATGCTTTCAGTAACAATGATTTCCTTCTTTATCGTAGACTTGTTGCATGGGTCCTATAATAGTGACCGATAAGTGATCCTTGACTTTTGCGACCCACAAGCTAATTATATTTTTAGAGTAATGATTCTCTAAAATCTCTAATTCTCTAATGATACTAAAAATTATTAGAAACTGGTTAAGATTCATGGGTCGAGAGAGAGAAATATAAGGATTTTACCCAAGAGAGTTATAAGTTACCCAAGAGAGAAATATAAGGAGTACAATAATTGAAGTTTCTAGTTTGTAGATGGACTAACACGTCAGTCCTCATGAGCTTAACTCAGTTGATATGAACAATACATAATATATGTAAGGTCTGGAGTACAAATCTCGGCCACACCACAAAAAAAAAAAAAAAAGATGGACGCAGTGTATAAGAAATTGCAAGTGACATTTAGATAAAATATAAGACCAAATCATTTAGGATTAAAATAAAGTATTACAAAAGCTTATACTTCTCATATTACCTTCATAAAAAAAAAAAAAAATTAAACTCCAACTTATTTAGAAGTGTTATTCTGTAGTGCAAAAAACTTTTTCATCTAATGATGTTGCAATAGAAAGAAGCTTGAATAACAACACAAATCTAATGCTATATAAGCGCAACCTTGATGTATGTGTCCATGTGGTAGACTTTGGCAAATGTGTCCCAGTCCCAGAGACATATTGGTATTGGATCAATTTTAAGATTTCGCAGGAGGAATATGAGAAGGGAGTCAAAGATTGAAAGCGTCTTCTTCATGGCCTTATGGTTACGAGCAAGGGGAAAAACCTTACACGGCTAAAGAGTTGTACCTGAAGTTTTCTAAATTATGGAAACTATCGCGACATTGGAAATTGGTTTCATTAGGGAGAGGCGTTTTCGAGTTTCAGTTTTCTTCTTTAGAAGACATGCGTATGGCTTGGGCACATGGTACTACTTATTTGATACCGGGAGAGTCGTCTTTCTCTATGGACGAAGGATTTTAATCCTCATACGCAGCACCAAAATCACACTCAAGTTTGGATACTTTTGATGGATTTGCCAAGGGAATATTGGAGGGACAAAATGCTGCGAGAGATATGCGGAGCTATTGGTAGTTTGGTGCACCGTTGATTATTGATTCAGCTACTCAAAACCGTCATTTTGGGCATTATGCAAGGGTTATCGTGGACATGAATTTATCCAAGCATATTTTTGAGGAATTCTTGGTGGAGAGGGACGGTTATGCTTTCAACGTGGAGGTAATTTATGAACGTTTGCAGTTATTTTGTTCGCATTGTCATATTAGTGGACAGTGGACACAGACCTCTCCAATTGCAAATGGCTTCACCCTTTGAAGGAAACAGAAAAGGCTGACCTTGGGAAGAAGCCTTTGACGGAAGAACATCCAGTTTCTAAAAATATTACGAAACAATGGATGGCGAAGGAAAAAGAGGGTCATGTGGGAACCTCAGCCACAGCCCCTACCGAGTCTCAAACTGCCCAGCCGAACATTGTTACTAATTCTGCACAGCAGCCCCCGACAGTTCACGATAATGAGGTTCAGATTTCGGAAAAATCACTGGTTGTTATTGATATTGATGCAACGAATATGCAAGGAAACCGTCAACATTTGGCACACGAAAAATCCACTACTTCTTTTCATTTCGCCTTGCAAAATGTCACCGACAAGATAGTGCGATCACAACAAGGAAAAATATTATCTAGACGTGTGAATAGATTAACCCTAAAACAACAACGATTACGATTGTTATAAAACAAGCTCATATTTTATCTTCGTTATCTTTTGTTAATAATGAACAAAATATATATATGAAAAAAGCAAGTCGATCACTAGAACTACTACTACTACTCTAAAAAAAAATAGAGTTACCCTTCAAGTAAATTTTATTTTGAATTGAAACTCAAATTAAATGCGGATTGATATTTTTTTCCGAAAAATACAGCAATCCTATTGAGGTTGTTGCGTTGTAAGAAAAAGTACAATCGATGAAGAAGAATATTTGTTTTTTTAGTGTGGTTGTTCATGTCTCACTCAACAAACACACATGGGCAATTCTTGGTCTAGGACCTCTAGCGATCATCAACCTAGCTCCACGACCAGCCTTCCTAAAGTTTGAATATTGGGTATCGAACACAGCTCCTGAGCGTCAATCCTAAAAAGCGATGGCAAAATGCACTTTAATTGACTGAGTGACTTAATACTTGATACCAAACACAAGCTATGTTTAATAAAAAATTTAATATGCCTAACAAAGTAAATAATAATGTATAAATTATAATGCATTAGTAACCTTCTTTACAAAAATCTTCGCAACTTTCAGTTGGTTTCACAGTGTAGTCCAAAGAACGATTATCATTTCTTAATATGGAAAATTCATGTGTTTATTTTAGGTATGAAATGATTGAAAGGATGGCATACTATGGGATAGCATCAAATCTAGTGTTGTATCTAACAAAGAAGCTCCATGAGGGTACTGTCAAATCTTCAAACCATGTCACCAATTGGGTCAGTACAGTTTGGATCATGCCAGCTATTGGAGCTTACATAGCTGATGCTTATCTTGGTCGATATTGGACCTTTGTTATATCATCAGACATTTACTTTTTGGTAAGATATTCAACTCCAAGGTTTTGAATTTCTGTCATATAGTGATCTTTGATATATTGTAACATATCATAATTAAATATGGTTGATCTATTTTACAACTATGAATTTGAATTCCATCATTTGAAATTACAAGATCAAATTTTTATTACTGAATTGACGCTTGATGTTTTACAGTCTCATTAACAGATGTTACTACGACATCAAAAATCATATTGAAACACTCGAATCCGGTTGCAACCTTCTTATAAAGCTTTGTTCAACTTCACTAGATATATTTTTTTTGTTTTAGTCTTATTTTGTATTTTAGCAAGTAACCATGACATGTCTTTGATTTTTTTATACAGGGAATGTGTTTATTAACTCTTAACAGTATCGCCACCAATGTTGAGACCACCACCATGTGCTTAAGGGATAGCAGACAAGGATTGCCAAAATAATTAAATCACATTACTACATTTTTGTCTTCTTTAATTAATTTGTTTTATTGACTTACTTTGGAAGATAAGATACATGGCTTTCTCTTATAAGAAGATGTTCTTCACAGTTCTACAGATTTTGCTGATCTTGTTTACCATTTTTATTGCTTCTCCTCAATCTGGAGTTGCTTGCAGACCATTGTTAGTACATAATGAATGGTCGAGTGAATGTGGGCTTGTTTGACAATTGCTTGCAAACAGCCCTGCGCCACCGTCAGGTGGAGGAGACCCCACTCATCCCTAAATCATTTTTTCCATATAGACAAAAGTTTGTAAATTAATGGTTATATTAATTTTTTCGAACTTCTAACTTAAATTAAGTTCATTCAGTTTTACTTAGAGTTCACTAACCGAACTATCTTGAAATAAGATTTATATTAATTTGTGGGCTTCGACCTCTTTGTAATAAAAAAAGAAGATTTATTCATTTGCATAGGCTGGAAATTATATATATTAGCGATTAAATGTGCTTTTTTGGCACAATATATGTACAATTTATTATTAGAGTGATTTAATTTGTATATAGGCATAAGTTCATATTTTTTATGGAAAATGTTAATCGGCGCTCCAAAAACATTGATTAAAGGATCAAATATAATAATATTTGTATTGAAAATTGTATGGTCAATGTACTCCAAAAAAAAAAAAAATCGTGTGGTCAATATATCAAAAGTTAGAAAAGTGTCATTTTCAATTTAAATTATTTTCTTTCTTCTTCTTTAACCAAGTGTCATAGGGGCACTGGTGCTTTAGTTCTCTAAAACGATATTTATTTAGTTATTTTAAAAAGGGTATAGTTTAAGAGAATAAAAGTTTTTATTTACTTGGTTAAGGGTATAGCCTTTATAAGATTGGATTATTTACTTGGTTAACATAAAAGTCTGGAATTTGATTTAGGATGAGAAATAATTTTTATTTAGTTGATAAAGATGAACACACCGTTGAATTGCAACAATAAAATATTTAGAGTGAAAGACCACAAAACAATGGATAAGTCTTTTAGAAGTTGATTTAGCAAATAAAATTTTGAACTACAGATAAGAGAAGTTGGTTTAGTACTACTAATACATGTTAGTTGAATAAATTTCACGATTAAATTATCATCATAAATATAAAATTATCACAAAATATTCACACAAACAATGTTGCCTAGTAGAGAGAGATTGGGGGTACCAAGTAGAGTTTTCAAGAAACAGGCCTGTATGAAACATACCCAGTAAAGGCCCATTACATAAAAGAAAAGCCCATAAACCCATGTAAACGACCTTAAACCCTTCCTTCATCGCTGGTTCCTCGCCTCCATCTTAGGTTTTCTTTCTTCTGTTTCTCAACAACAAGGTATGCTTCAACAACGTTGTCACAAACTCTCTTATTTCAGATTTTCGTTCTCCTGCAACGCCTTTTGTTAACAATTTCTTAAACTTTTTTCTACAGTGACAAGGTTGGTTGTTTCAGTGTAACCATGTATCTTCAGTTTTACATCAACGATAACGGTGACAAGGTCTACACTACTAAGGTAAAATTCATCTCATTCAAACCTTGAATTAATCAAGGATTGTAATATTTATTTTATTATCATATTCACTTGTTGTGATTATATTTTGCAGAAAGAGTCACCGCTTGGGTTAGCTACTCAATCTGCTCATCCAGGTATTTTGCTAAAATCACCATAGTTTTACTGCCATTTTGTGCTTCAATCTTTGAAGCATCTCGTATTTTACAGTATTGGATCAATAGTTGATATTTGTTGTCAAAGTATTGGATACATTTTTTTAAGTAATTAAATAGATATATTACGGTTTGTTTTATGATTTACCACTGACACACCAGAGACACGCATCCAATCCTCGAGTAAAATTATGAAACTGATAGGTCAGCTAGAAACTTTCGATTTGCATTCGAGTGGAGATATACAAAAAGAAAGAGAGAAGAATTTTTTTTTACAATTGAATGTTAAAAGTAGAAGAAAACGGGAAGTCGAGACTTCAAACATGGAGAGGTGTGGTCTCGCGATTAAAATTGAGAGCGGCAACACATTTGAGAATAAGAAACAAGTCTATGTGTCTTGAAAATTTAGGACCTATTCCTTTTCATGTCTCAATTCTCAAATGTGCCGCCCCTCTTAATTCTCATTGCAAAGATGCTCTTAACGCCTCTCCATGTTTAACTTATCTCTTTAGTCCTTGTTTTTTACATCAGCATTCACATGTTTACATTTTTTTTTCCTTTTCTTTCTATATACCTACCCTGTTTCCGATTGCAAATCCGAAGTTTCTAACACGACCCATCAATTTCCTTACTTTACTTTGGAGATTGACGCATGTCGATGGCGAATCAATGACTTATTGTAGTTTATATATTTATTTTTTAAAAAAGGCATCCAATACTTATCAACGTGTATCAGAGTGTAATTGACACATAAAGTACAATACTGAGTTACTGACCAAAACTCATATGTCCATGCTTCAAAGACCTTTTCACCGCAGCGATTTTAGTTACAACGTTAGGCAGAATAATTAACATTATAATGTTCTCTCACAAATCATGTCTACCGCTATAACAATTGAAGTTGAGGTTTACATTTGATGCATTTTCTGTATTGGGTCTTCTATAGACCCTCATCTACTTTTGTTGTTGATCAATAAAAAAAATTACTTGATTTGGAATTTGGTAGCTTTAGTTTATCCTCTCTGTCTTTCTTTGCTAAAAAAAATAAGACAGGTGTGAGGCAAATGTTTTGAATTGTGAAGTAAAGGATACTTTATATATTTATTATGAATGTTTATTTTTGCACTCTTTTGATTCTGCATTGGTGAAATCATCACTGCCAATTTAACACTACCTTTTTTGTTTTGACAACTTTTACAAATGCTGTTCAATATTATTTAGAACCCATGATCCAATTTCCTACAACTATTAATGATTTTTTAATTTTTTGCGAAACTGCAGCCCGGTTTTCACCTGATGACAAATTTTCAGAGCAGAGAGTTAAACTGAAGAAGCGATTTGGACTGTTACCAACCCAGCATCCAGCTCCAAAGTATTGAGCTGTATTCAAGCCTTAGCTATTACAATGATTCTCCTTCGGTGCTTAGCAGTGTTTTGTGATCAATAGCTAAGTAGTTGAGTCGTTTATGCTTTTATGTTTTGAACCCATTCCGTGAAAATCTTTCCCAAATGTTAGACTTAAGTGACGAATGTTGAAGTTCACTGATGAAATGTTTGCAGTTAATTAATATGTAATCAATAGTTTCTTAGAATTTAGTTAAATTATATTGTTGCTTGCAATCTAAGTGCTGCTTTTGCAAGTTTCAAAACCATATCAAAATTAGTATGGATAAAAACAGTTGCATATGTTGAAAAGTTAGGGGGAAGGCGTAGAGCATGAGCACAAAAGGGCCAAGGGATAAAACTCACATATTGAAATGCGTTCGACTTTTGTGCCATTGTTTTTACCAATTTCCATGAATTCATCGGCCTTTAGATTCTTTTCATGTGTAATGTGTTCGAACCATACTGTCAGGAATCGTTTGGCGGTTTCTTTTACCCGGCGCACGTATCTTTGCATCATCGGACCCCTTGCCTTGTATTCCTTGGGTGATTTCAAAGTAAAATTCAATTATAAGCCTTCAAAGCGTTGATAAACAGTAACCAGTATATGTATTCTTTCCTTTTATTTTTTAATTATAGGACTCGGAGAATTGCTTTATGTGCTGATAAAAATTCAATAAGATGAACAAAAACTTGAGGAATTTAAGAACATAACCCGGTGATCAAGCCGGAAAGTGGCTGTCGCTACATCATATTACAATGTTTCAGCAAAAAATATAAAACTCATTGAATAAAGAGGTATAAGTGTTGAAAGGGTTAATAGTGTTTTCCACTCCTGTAATATAGGCTATTTTCGGTTTGATTTGCATCCTTGTAAACCTTTTTTTATGCAGAAAACACCCCTCCCCCATCCAACTCGGCAAATTTGCTTACGTGGCGCTGATTTGGCATTTTTTTTTCATTTTTTATTTTTTTTAACTTGCCACATGTAAAAAATATTTCTACATCAGATTTTATTTTTAAAATATTTGAATATAAATTTAAAAAATAAAAAAAAATCCAAAAAATCATAAAATTATTCAGTTTTTTCCAGAAATTTAAAAATTCGAAAAATAATATTTAAAAAATTCAGAAAAAATATTAAGATTTTTTCCGAAATATAAAAAAACAGAAAAATAGTCATATTTGTTTCCAAAAAGTTTTAAAATCGAAAAAAAAGTAGATTTTTTTTTTCAAAAATTTAAAAAACTCAGAAAATATAATCAGATTTTTTTTAAAATTAAAAAGATCTTAAAAAAATTCTAGAATTTAATTTTCAAAATAAAAAAAAAAAAGCAAATTTTCAAAATTACAAAAGAGGTCAGATTTTTTGAAAAAAAAAATTCTGATATTTTTTTAAAAATCTGTATACAAATATTGAAAAAATTCAGATTTTATTCGAAAATTTTAATCCACAATTTTAATAAATTTTTTTCCAGAATTTTTTAAAAAATCTGATTATATTTTATGAATTTTTCGTAATTTTTTAAATTTCGAAAAAAAACTTAATAGTTTTTTTTTATATTTTTGAAAAAATATCTAATTTTTTTTTGATTTTATATGACTACTTTTCTGTTTTTTTTTATATTTCGGAAAAAAATCTTAATATTTTTTCTGAGTTTTTTAAAAGTTATTTTTCATTTTTTGAAATTTTTGGAAAAAATCTAAAAACTTTTATGATTTTTTTTATTTTTTTTATTTTTAAAATTTTATTTTCAAATATTTTAAAATATAATCTGATGTGGAAATTTTTTTTTTACATGTGGCTAATTAAAAAAAATAAAAAATGAAAAAAATGCCAAATCAGCGCCACGTAAGCAAATTTGCTGAGTTGGATGGGGGAGGGGTGTTTTCTGGAAAAAAAAAAGTTTTACAAGGATGCAAATCAAACCGAAAATTTTACAGGGACGAAAACCGAAAATGACTTATATTACGGGAATGGAAAACACTATTAACCCGTGTTGAAATCACTATTTTGCAGATCCTATAGGCTTGGGCTTGGATTTTCTGAAGAATTTTGGGTAAAACGTTTTCCCTATTTTTTTGACAGCTTCCAAACACATAGATAAAAACATGTTAACAAAAATATGACACAAAGAGAAATTAATTTGGTTACAAATCAAGTAAGAAAACATAAACCGAACAAAGACACAAATTGTGAAGCAACAAAACAAACAAAAGAGTTAATCATGTTATACACCACAAAATGAATCAACAAAACTATGTGAATTGAAACCACTTCGAATATGAATCTAAAAATAAAAAGCACTCCATAGAATTGAAACCATATAACAATTATTTGGTCTGAACATTTAATGTCATAAGAAAGAAAACTTTTGTACAAGAACAATGCTTAATCGTCCACTAGCGAATCAATATGTAAAACAACAAACAATCCATAGATAAGTCGGTGAACTGAAAATGACAAACAATGTTCAAATTTTACATAACTATCTCTCTAACCTGGTTGAAATGTTGGTAAGACGTGCTTTTATATTTGGAGGAAACTCTTCCCACTGGTAGACCTTATATTGTACAACTATATCCAATGAGAGATCGTTCATTTGAGGTGGAGAAGGTGTTGGAAACTTTAAGTTCCTCCTTACGCATGAAAGAAATATAAAATTAATTAGGAACATACATCAAACAAGTTGACTAACACAAAAATTAAAATAAACCTCTTCAGTAACAACGGGATGAAAAGTCGACATCATTGAGGATCTAATGGCATACCCGCAGTCGAAGCGGGAGGTTCACAAACACTTAGTCTGGTTCGGAAATCATTGAAATGGAATATGAGAAAGCCCGTTGGTGAAGATGTCTTCTATCTGATGTCTTGAGGGAACATGGAGAACGTAGGCCTGACCACGAGCTACCTTTTCCGAACAAAATGAATGTTCGTCTCAATATGCTTGGTACACTGATGCTGCACATGATTACCAAATAGATAAACAAGACTGACATTGTCATACTACACCAAGATGACTTAAGAAAAGGGCAAACAGAGCTTCAATAGAAGATTATGAATCCAACACTATTCAGAGACCACATTGACGACACCTCTATATTCGGTTTCAACACTAGAACGAAAAAGAGAGTAGGTTGCCTTTTGGAAGACCAATAGGCGTAATTGTTGCCATAACTCAAATTGGCAAATATACAACTTTTCAAAATTAAAATTAAGTGGTATTGTAATGGGCTAGGGATGTGCCTGCATGATGATGCATGACCCTTTATCTGCGCCACGACTCATATCGCCCACTCAACGATGACGATGCACGAAGGTGAGGATCATTTGGCCTCCTGAAAGCCCATGAGTTGAGTCAATTTCATGAACACATGAAGCGTATTTTTGAGATTGATTGTAAGCCAGTAGTAGGTAGCATTTTTATTCCTTAAATTAAAAGCTGAATATATCAATTTTGATGAAAACTCGGGTGAAGTTTGTTAGGAGAGATGTTAACGTGATAATCCATATAGTATGGCTAAGGTGGCTATAATGTATGCGGGCTATCAAGATTTCCATGACACACCCTTTCTTTGTATTCGACATTTGCTTTTGAATGATGTGCAACAAGCCAATTTGGTAATAAGAAAATACAAAAAATAATTTTTGTAAAAAAATAGTGCTACAAGATTATTCGATATGAATCCAAAGATTTAAGGATCGTTTGATGGTAAAGATAATACATAAGCCAATATGATAATAGATGTGAATCTATACAAGAAACTAAATAGTATGTACTATTATTTTATTGTATATTTTAGACAAGCCAGAAAATTATGAGATATTATATGTATAGAAAAAATTACCCTTTATTATAAAATTTTATGTATGTGCCCCAAAAAATAAAATAAAACTCCATTTTATTATAATTTTATGTTAAATTTTTAATGATAACTTTCTTTACTCCTATTCTTTTTTAAAAAACAAAAGCAAGTATTTGTTCCAAAAAAAGTACTTATTTGTTTGTTATGCAATTATTTTTACTCATACCAAAATTTTATTTTCTAAATTATATCAAAGAAACACGGTTTGTTCAGGTTATAGTCTTTTTTTTTTGACGAAATACTTTACAACGAAAAAATAATTGAATTCTGTAAAATAGTTTTTTTTTTTTTTTTTGCTAAACAAGTGAAGGAAGTTAAATTACACAAAACATTATGAATTTTTATAAATTTGATGAAGGTTTAAGAATTATAGGCATAGTTTGTTTTAATAAATAAATAGTATATATTCTGCCACCAAAAATAAAAGTTTGAGCATTTTGATTGCTTGTTTTTTTTCTCTTTCCCTATCTGAAGATAGAAGTTTAACTGTTTAAGGAAGAGAGGGGTTTTTCATTCTCAAATGAAAGCATCCTAATCTTAAATTTAATACATGCTAATCTTAATGAAACTGATACTAACCTAGTACTAATTATACAGTTTACTTGAACTGAACTCAACATCCATTTTGAGAATGAAAGTCCAACTAAGTTTTATCCATACATGTCTTAAGGAATCAAACTTTGGAACTTTATCATATGTTTTGAAAAAAGTCTAAATATAGTTTGACACATATATGTATCTTTTAAAATTAAATCACTTCAATCCTATGAAAGAACGAAGTATGTGAAGACGTGGTGTGCTTTCCAGTCTATGCGGGAAGAGGAAGGAAACTGGCTTTAGCAACCATGGAGTAGGTTTTAGCATTAGTTGCTAAAAGTGTTCATGAACATGAACACTTTTTTTAATGTAATGAATACGTATTTATGTTTGAGTATTCTTCCATCCGATCTTAAATATAAGAGTTTTTTTTTTAGGTTCATTAGAAAATTATGTTATGGTGTTTTTCACATGTGAAAATTTTATACCCAAGTAATATACCAATGACATTTTTCCTCATACAAGGTAATATGATATTTTAACAATTTACTTATTTACTAACGGATATAGATATTTGAAGATACAAATATGTCTACGTATCCATTAACTAACGGATAATTGAATTATCAGTTTATTTTACCCTTGAGTATCATTAAGCTACATTTACCACACCCATGGTTGATTTTATATGCACGTACCCCACAAAGCTACTCTTAGGTCTTACCCCGATGGTTACTCACTTCACCATCCCCATCCAGCAATGGGACAGTAGAGACCTTTGAGATGAGGTTGTTATAGGAAATATCAATCATACAACTTTTGAGGTAAATACACATACACGTGCCAAATAGCATTATCATTCCATGATTAATTTTCTTCTTCTTCAATAATATAAGAATCTAATTCCAATAATTTGTTCATGTGTGCATGATTGATAGTACTCTTATAGTCCCTGTGAATATTGTCCATAAATTGTTGACAACCAAACACTATTGAGTGTGAGTTTGTCTATTTCCAAGTTCTAACACCACACCATCACCCATAAGGGTTATCATAATTAACTCTTTCTCCATCTGGTTTTTAAATTCACAACGTTGTTGTGTATCCAGTGAAATTAAATCAAACATTTTCTTTTTTGGTCTATGTAACTCTGTATTAATATAGCTACCTTAGGGGAGCTGAATTGCATGGTACGTACTACTATCTCTATGTCTCAATCGATTTTAATTATAATTCCTAACTTAAGGATCACGGCATCTAAGTATAATTCCTAACTTAATTCCTATCTCCATTATTGAGACATAAGGAGAGGAAGAATTTAATGCGATGGCTAATTTGAATAAAATAATAGTAATGTTTTGCAGCCAATCAATAATTAAATCTTTGGACAAATGAAATTTGATTAAATTGATAAGGATACAACTCATGCTTTGTATGTGCACAAGGAAATACAAATTCTTGCACCAAAAACAAGTTTGTTTTCTTACCATTAAATTAATAAGCCGCTTCATATTACCTTAGTTAAATGATTCAAGACTTATCGATACGATGATAAAACAAGTTTATACATGATGTGAGATTTGTTTCGTTTGTGTAGTATAAAATTGACCTACAACTCAGATTCTAAAAAGACTTGGTTATCGAGTTATTGACATGAGAGATTATTGATGAGTAATATATAAATATATATTTTTATTTATTTATTGTAGTTTGAGTTTACTTATTTTAACATTGGTATAAAAGTTTCGAGTTTCAACTAGCATTTGGTATAGCACCCATGATAAAGACAGACGCATATAATTGAGAATTGGTGGTTTCTATTTTTTAAAAATAACAAACGTGTTTTCATGCGAAAGATTTTGTGGCTATTTTTGTTTTGTTGTTGTAGATTTCATGGCTTTAATTTGGCCACACTATGCTTAGCTAGCGACCAAATATTGCTAGATTCTTGGACTTGAAAAGGGTTATGGGAAAGAGAAACTATAATGTTTTTTTTGTTTAAAAAAAGTAATTATTTTTTTAGGAAAAAGTAAATGAAAATACGCACATCGTTAATATACACTTTAGGAAAAAGCAAATGAAAATTATGCACATTGTTACCATATACACCTTCTAAAGATGATAGAATTTGGATGTGAGTAAGAGATTTTATTTGAGAAAGTTTTTTAAATTTGGTTATTATTTTTGGACTTTTCGTCCTCTCATTATTTTAAAATTATTTCATCTTTGCAATAAACATGTATAACATCAACAAAATTTTATTCTACTAAATGGATTCAGTTACATTGATTAAGTTATGTTATAATGGTTTATTGTAAATCATTGATCAAATTAGCCTATTTAAATTAACACCGAAAAGAAAATCCAATATGAAACCTCGAGGAGGAACATATTCACATGTCCTAAATCAATACTACCAAACCAATTCAGGTGGATTTCATTACTCAGATTAATATGTTAATTTTGATTGCCTACTTAAGTTCAAACTAGTGGCCGCTAACATTGACTTGTCAAATTAGCTGCTCAGCAAATGATTAATGTACTTTTGCCTGCCCCCGAGTGGTTTCATAATGTTAACTTCGTTTATAAAGATTTTCTATAAACTAAGATCGATAGGTTGAGTTTAATCAAAATCTAATGTTACTGTAATATTTTGTATGATAATCTAGTTTCCTTTAAAATACGATGCTCGCTTTATAATTTCTTAATGACAATCAATCATATTGGTTATCTCTATACGTGATTGACGATGCTAATGCTTGTAGAAATCAATTTCCTAAGTTTTGAAGCTATCAGAAGAATCTTTGGATGTGGTTTCCTTTTATTTTATTTTGTCTTTCTTTATATTTTTAAATTGCACCAAATTATTAAACAAAAAATGACATAAAGTCTTAGATTATGGTTCACGAATCATTTATCCATTTCAGAGAATCATCAATCTCATTGCCAAATCATAATTTATTTTAAGTGATTCGTGAAATTGAATATGATAACAAGATTGTTAACTTCCTATGCTCTTGCCTCATCGGTTTTCTTTTGATCTTAATCTCAACATCATCAATATATTCACCTAGTCATATTAACCAATGCCATGACCAACGATTTTGCAATGACTACAAAAATTCAGGCAAATTTTCATATCTAAATCAACAAATAAAAAGAAGTAAAATCTTTCCTTTCAATAATTTTTTCAGTGGAACCGTCCATCCAGCCGAAACTATTGAGTTGGGACGCGTCTTCAGGTTGAATTGGTCCATGCGCACCCCTATTTGAATATAATCACCCAAAGTAAAACAGTGTAATAGGGAGAAATATAATGAAATAAGAACTAATTAATTATATATTTTAGCTTATTTTACACGAAAAAAATAATCATATAAACTACTTTTCTTTGCAAACAGAGCAAGACTTTTTTTTTTTTGGTGAAAGAGAGCAAGACTTTTATGACGGCAAAGTGGGGTAAAGTATTGGCATCACACACATGAATAACGATCTAATTAACCAAGAAAATCTGCAACTTTTGTTAGTAAAGTGTTCAATATAAATTGAATAAGATGTTTCTCTTTTTGAAAGCGGACTATGCAATTGAGGTACAAAATATTTAAATTTAGTCCGTAAAATAGCTAAATATTTGTTTTTTGAAGGAAAATAGCTCAATATTTGTGTTTACCAAGATCCTAGAATTTTAGATGACATTTTTTTTAAAGAAGATGACATTTGTTCTTTTGTTTGCAAATCCAAAAAAAAAGAGTCAAATTTATAGTTAAATTGAAAGTTGTCGCAGAAACATTAACTTCTTAAATAATAATGTATACATTTTGGTTTGATTAACTTTTTTATTTTTGTTATGCAAATTAACGGTATCTTGTCTGGAAGAGAAGGTTCCATTGGTAAGTTGAATGACGGCTAAAATATTTTTAAATAGAGGTAGTGTTCAAAACTTGAAAATTGATTTACTAATAAATTACAAATAAGAAAAAAGTATCTTTGGATCCAATTCTCTAATTAGAAAAAAACTTTGTGAAAGAGAGAGAAGAATTAAAACCACTTATGACATTGTAGTTGATCAATGTTACCAACCGCAATGTCACTCAAATGTTACTTCTATCCATCATCTATCAATCTTTTGAACATGACTATGATCTAAAAATCTTTGTGACCGTAAAAATACAGCTTCAGCAGAAATGCTTTATATATTGTTAATTTCTTATAAGAATAAGCTCTTAACAAAAGTACACGAGATCAATCATATAGATTATTTTTGTTGACACATATAAATATTTATTTTTGTCATCCTTTAATTACAATTAAAATGTAAAATGTGGGACTATTTGACGTTGCAACTTGAAGCCCATATTAGAATCTACAAGCACACTCTTTTGTCCACACTTACTGTGTGGAGTCTCATCGTTAGATCCTTTGAAAAATATAATAAAGAGATAGAGAGATTATTCTTAGCCATGCTTTACACTTTACTTGTTATAAACTAATATTTTAGCTTAGTATCATCGACCGTAACTAATATTTTTATTTGACGGGATTGTAACTAATAACCATCTATTGTTGAATGTGCCTTTTCTAAATCTTGCATGGATCGTTGGGGTGTCTTAATAGAAATGACAATTAGACCTGGGTTTAATGGGTACCTGCACAAAATACCTACAATAGATAAAGTAAAATTCCGTTTTTATGGGTCTGGACACAGGTCTGGGTAATATATTATCCAGACCCGCAACCCCCCATATAGATATTTATCTAATATCATAAATAATTTATTTATTTTTGGTGTATAATTAATTAATTTATTTAGATATTTAAGTCTAAATCTAAACTTAAACCAAAAAATAGTTTAATGCAATAACAACTCCATCATGCCCGCGTGCAATTTTTTAGAGATATTTTGGATGTTTTCTATTTGACTAAATACTGAATTCGTACTATTTTATTAATTAATTTTAAAAAATTTGGATCGTAGTTTTATTTTCATTTGTGATATTTTTATTCTTTTTTCATAGTTAAAATGTAAGTAATTGGTGCGAATATGACCCATAGGATATAAGGAAAAAGACTAAAGTTGTTGCTTACGAGAATACAAACACGAATACATGTATTTTTTACAAATACAAATATAGAAAAGGATAGTGTAATACCCTATCCATTGAATACCTATTGCCATATGAGTTTTGGCTGCTAAGAAATATGATATAACGGCTACAAAGTAGGCAATTTATTTTATTTCGTAATGAGGTAGAAAATAATAATATTAACGGCAATAATTTGCTTGTTATACAACTTTTAGTCATTGGTGATATAACATACTAAATGTCTAATCTATTCGTGGGGCCCTTAGAGAAATGACATTGACAATGATATCTCACATGAAAATGGCAGAATGCCACGTCTGCATTGCGAAGCTTCGTGTGCTGACCTGGATAGAATTTATTGAGTAAAGTAAACTGTTTATAGGCCGAAACGAAAACATTCGAGACTGATCAATGGTAATAGTTACATCATGGCCCACTTTAAATCAAAAGGACAAAGAATGGATAAATTAATCATTCAAATTCCATTGTATAACATAGGGTTAATGATGTGTTTCGTCCTTGCAAATAGGGGTCGTTTAAAAATTCGTCCCTGTATTCGTTAATCCTTGTTTTTTAGCCTTGCAAAGTTTAATCAGTTAAAATTTCGTCCCTTGACCCAGTTAATGACTGCCACGTCACTAATTTGATGACGTGGCAATCACTGCCACACATGAAATTCCAATTTTGCCCTTAAGAAGGGGAAGAAAGAATTGGAAACCCAGGGGTAAAATTGGAATTTCATGTGTGGTTTAGTGACATGGCAGTGATTAAGTGGGGAGAGGGACGAAATTTTAACTGATTAAACTTTGCAAGGCTAAAAAACAAGGATTAACGAATACAGGGACGAATTTTTAAGCGACCCCTATTTGCAAGGACGAAACACATCATTAACCCTATAACATATTATAAATGCAAATGTGTCCGTCTTCTGTATTTTTTTGTCTAGTAATTTAATCGTTAGAGAAATTTATCTTAAAGATGAATAAGTGAGGTGTTTGGGGTTTGAACCCCGACCCCTGCATCAATTATACATTGTTCCTTATTAAGTGAGCTAAGTTCACGAAAAAATCAACATATGTGTCCGTCTTCTGTTTTTACGAGCAAAAAATGATATAGGTAGGTAAGTGAATGATAAAATTAAATGAAAATAAATGTTATATCAAGACACAATAACCAGCGTTCAAAATGTATTGGTTAAAGAATAAGAAATGATAAACAAACAAACAAATGAAATGAGAAAGAGGGAAGAAGGGAGAGAGATCCAACCGCAGCGAAAAATCAAGAAAAGGATATAATTAAATGAAATAAAATAAAAAAAGGTTTATTCATGAACAATATATATGCTCAATTCCAAAATGAACGGTATATTTTTTTTTTTTGAAACGAACAGTATATTATATTTTGTATATACGATGTTTGTATTGTGTTAAAAACATTGCGTCAAAGTTATTGTTATCCATTAGTAAAAACTTTGTCGTGAAAATATAAATATTTACGTTTGTCTTAGCAATAATTACATCACTTTGTAAATAAAATTTACTTATTTTAATATTTTAACAAATATCCTAGAGGCAATCATTAACATTCTCCTATTTTTTTATATAAAGTCAAAGTAAGATTTTTTTTTTATAATGTCCATTTTTGTTCCTATTGTCGTGTATTGTTTCTCTTTTAATGGGATATTTAACTAATTTTTTTTATTGATGATTTAAATAGTATGATAAAATAGTTTAAATTAAGGGTATAGATGGAAGAAAACGTCCAACCTAAAAAGATGTATCCTATTTATATATTGTTACATATATACTTATCATTATTATAAATAGAGTAAATTACACTCCCCTCCCCTCAAAGATGCTTGAATTACACTCCCCTCCCCTCTTATGTTAAAATATACATTCCCCTCCCCTCTTATTCAAAACATATTAGAGAAAAATACATTTCCCTCCCCTAAGAAAAGCTTGAATTACATTCCCCTCCCCTTTTATGTTAAAATCTACATTTTACTCCCTCAATATATATTTTTTTATTTTTAATAATCTAGCAAAAAAATAATAATCTAATACACTTCGAAAATAACAGTATTGCAGGTCTATTTTAACATAATAAAAAATTGAATACATATTTTTTTGCTATTTTTTATTCACAATTTCATTAACATGTAGTTTTAAACCCTATTATAAAATATGAAACAAGCCAAAATAAAATTAAAATATGTGAAAAATTACTAACGACAATAAACCATGGTTATTTAAAAGTTAATTTTAAACTCTAAATTATAAAATCAATAGCAAAATATTTAAATTTAATTATCATTAACATTTAAATTATAAAGAAATGAATTAATTTTTCTTAAAGGGTGGTTTAAAATTAATATATATCATAAAAATATTTATTTATGTTAAAATAGATTAAAGTGTAATGTATATTTAATTATCAAGGGAGGGGGTTGTAATTCAAGCATCTTATAAGGGAGGGGAGTGTAAATTTTATTTTTCAAGGGAGGAAATTGTATATTTTAACATAAGAGGGGAGGGGAGTGTATTTCAAGCATCTTTGAGGGGAGGGGAGTGTAATTTACTCTTATAAATATAAAGTATAATGAAATATCAAATTGAAAATGATGTATATAGTACTCTCTTTCTCATTTTTTATAAGATAATTTTATAAAAATCACATGTATTAATTAAGTTGGAGTACTAAATTTGTCACGAATGTAGCTACTATTATCAAATTATCTTTGTGTATAAGTATATTTAATGTTTACTTTTCACATTTCAAGATATATTGATAATATCGATAATGGGTAGTGTATTTGCAAAAACAACATATATGTATCTATAAATTTGTAGATGATCTTATATTTAGATACATAACTTTTTATTTCCGTAAATATTTTTATTATTAGAGACACAAAGAGTATCAATTAAAAATACCTTACAAAAATTGCAATTTAGAACTTAAAAATATATAGAACAAATTATTTTTACAAATAGGTTAAATATTGTGGAATAATGTAATTATTTACATAGTATTAAAAAAGCAAAATTACATAATTTGTCTATTAACTTAATTTCATGTAACATTTACGTCTTTTATTTTTATTTTTTTCTTTTCGATTTCATCATTTATGTTATAATTAGATAACATTTTCGTCTTTTATCTTTTTCTTTTCCCGATTTAATTCTTAATGTTATAAAATGTTAACATTGTTATCCTTTTTATGGGATTTTTTCAATGAAATTTGGGTTTCTACGATTCTATGATTGTTATCCTTTTTATGCATTGTCCCTACTAACTGATATAAGTTCACGATGACCGACTTTGTTTATGAGTTTGATGAATTTCTTTTAAGTTTTTTTTTTTTATGAATTTTTTGATTTTGTTTTGATAAAAAATATATTTTATAACATAAAAGACAAAATTGAGAAAAGAAAAAGATAAATAATGAAAATGTTACCTAATTATAACATAAAATGTTAAATCGGAAAAAAAAAAGATAAAGACTATAAGTATTATCTAAAATTAAGTTAAAAGAGAAATTGTTTGTAAAAAGAAAAAATCTCAAATAAATTAGAACGCAAATTTTTTCTGAAAGAAAACAAAAGAGGTTAATATTGTATCCTCCAAAAAAAAGAAAAAGAGGTTAATATACTGTAGGTTTGAGTCAAAGAAAATTGTCACTAACATTGTAGAACGAGACAAAAAAAAAGTTAATATTGTTGGGGCTATTCTAGTGCAATAAAATGTATCCTATATTTGTCCATAGAGTTAGCTAACTCATAATAGGTAACTTATGAAAGTAAAATAACTATATTCGTAAGCTAGCTAGGGCAATTAAGACTTAAAAGACACACCTCTTTGAAGAGCTATGGATGAAATTATTGGCCCTAAACAGAGGAGAGGAGTATCAAGCCGTCACTCTTTCTCCAACATCATCCCTCTCAACCCACCCAACAAAAGTTCCATCATTAGACAAAAACCCTAACCTTCGCAATCATTTGTATAATCTCTTCATTAGTAGGGATAGTAATTATTTTTTTTAGAATAATCTTGTGCGTCACACCCTGCCTATGACGTGTATATTTATATTTATTTTCAACAAGATGGCTGCTCGTATTACATGTGTCTTCTAAAGGATGATTAACTTCCGTTGATTTAGGGTTTGGATGTCAAAGAATATATATTGTGAAGTAAATCATCGGATGATTAAGCACATAGTTGTATTTTTTAGCATGAACAAAATTATGATTTTAATTAGGAAAATTTGTATAAAAAAAATGTACGAATAAAATTCATAGAACTAGTTTGAGTTTTCTTGCTGTGTAGATGTAAGTTAAAATAAAATAAAGAAAAGCAGGTAATCAAGGGTAAATTTATCAAGAAAGAGATTCGACCAAAATTAATATGTGTTTGTTTTAGCCGTACAACTCAATCATACACGCGTCTGAAGAAAAACTAGGATTCTTGACTTCTGTTTTCTCATGTTGAGGTGGGTTTATAACGTACGAAATGTTTGTCAAACGCCAAAACAAACACACAATTAGTAGATAAATATTGTTAGTTATGAAGCTGTCTTTATTCATTTTGTTGTATACATATTTCCTTGTACAGATAATGGTATATGTTAAAGAAAAAAAAAAGATTATTTATTTTAAAAGCTTTCATGCGGAGTAGCATGTGTATGCCACTTTATTGCAATGAGCTAAAAAGCAGCACTTGGAATTGCACACTGCTGTGATCTTAGTTTTGTCGTTTTTAACACACTTAATCTCTCTTCTGTTTAATTTAGACCATTAAGTTACTGTCTTTTTAAACTCTGTTAATGACTTAAAGTCCATACCAGCCTCGATAACATGTATTGTCTTTAAATAGTTGGTTCATCTTAGATTATCTTAATCCAAATTAACTTATAACTTATGATTCATTCTCTTAATTTTACCTCTGTAATCATAATTAGTTAAAAAATAGTACTTGAAAACATATTTTATATTCATATTTATAAGTTAATTCAACCGTTAATTTTATCATGATTATGAATTCAACCAGTTCATTTATATGTTGTTAGTTATAAATTAGCTTATAAACTATCAGTTATAAATATTTCTTTTTAAAAAAATATGTTATAAATTCATTTGTTATAAGCTACCTTATCTATTTTTTTTACTAAAGAAAGCTTTAATGAATAATATTTACTCAGCCAAGGTTTACAAAGTATCGCTATCCTCTGACTTTGGAGCAATTCTTGGATGGACACAAGAATTTAGACTCTTCATATGGTCACACATACATAAAAAGAAAAAAGCATAAAAAATAATAGTTAAAATAATCATTAATTTTCAAATGATTATAACATGTGTATTTTTTTCTGTGTGTGATTAAATAGTGTCGAAATTTTTGTGTCCACCTAAAAAGGTTTTCTCTACGTTGCCCATCGATGGATTAAGGGTAATTTACTCCTTTTGATGAAAATTTCTATTTTCTTCATTTTTTGTTACAATAAGTTCTTGTTTTCATTTTAAAAACGTCAAACTTCTTTACCTCTTTCATTTAAGGTATGATTTATACCTCTTTCGTTCTAAAATCGAATCGTATTTGTCATGAGGGATAAATTACCCCTAATTCATCAAGAAAAAATGTAGGTTCACCGATATGGTTTTTTCTTAGCATCAATTGCCATTTTTATTTTAAAAACATCAATTTTTTTCATCTCCTTCATTTAACATGTAATCTCAATTTACTTCGTTTTAAAATAAAATCTTATTTATCACTAGAAATATCTTAGACCTCACCACTAAAAATTACTCTTGACTCTGTTCTGATAGTATTCCTTTTTTAAACTGGTTTTGATAGTATTCATACTTTTAGCTACAGCTATATATGTATATCTCTAAAGTATCATTAATTTCTCTAGTGAACTAATTATCGTCGCTCTATTTGGTCCCAATGGTTGGTACGTACCAACTTCACAATCACTGTTTCTCCGACAGAGTCACATTTAAACGATTAATGATCAAGTTCTCATCCAATAATAACTGTCTCATCGACGTCCAAGCCACGTAGTATAGTTAAATTCACATATGGGACCTCTCAGTTTCCCTTTTGCAACGACTAATAAATTAAAAAGGCCCACTAATCATGCATACGTGGAATGGGACTAATTTTAACAAGTAATCCGGATTTTCACATATTTTGAAAGGAAGCTTCTACAATATATCTGTCAATTAAGGTGTATCGATAATCTTGTTTTAAAAATTTATATATCAACTATCATTTTTTATAAATAAAAGAGTTATTTGTTGATATTTAAATTTAAAAAATATCATTTCATTAGAAAAAAATATCATTTTATTGTTTATAAAAATCATACTAATTTTTTTTTATATTTTTTTGTAAAAAATAATCAAAATTCTCTATTATGAGTAATAAAAATTCAGAAAATTTAAATTTTATTGCGTTGACATTTTTGGTGAATAAGATTTAGTTATTATAATTATAAGTGATAGAAAATAATTTTTTCCTACAAAAAATAATTCATTTAACTATTATTTTAAAGATTTAGTATACCAATACACTCAAATTTTTAGGTATACCATAGAATTTGTCATTTTGAAGTGCATATTTTTTAACTTCATTATAGTTAATCAGTTAAAAATTTAGAATCATATTGAGTGTAACTAAATGTTACACGTATATTTAAATAATATCATTCATGCTAATCATTATGTGTCGTCCTCATATAGTGGAGGAGAGCTAGCTAGCTAGAGGAGAAACCACAATGGATAGTGATTTGTCACATGCATTCTCTCCCAATTATTATATAATTTAGATGATACATGTTTTGACAAATATCAATTTTGTCCTCATCTACATTATTATTGCATTGCTTGCATCCCTCATCACCCAGCCAGAAACATAAAGCAAAGAAACCGATACATATAATAGAAACTCTCCTTTTTAGATAAGTGGAAAAGCATATAATGGCTATATTATTACCTTTTATAACAAAAAAAGTATAATGAAACTATTAGTGTGTAGGCTTGGAGTGGCCCTAGCTAGTCTTGGTGGATGATTTTTTTTTTTTGCAGCAATAGTGCACTTGGGAGTGATCAAAATTTGAATGAAAGATATGTCTTTTGTATGACACTCCATAATTTAAATACTCTTAATGCTGAAAAATAGATTTGTCTTCTATAATTCAATTCCAAATGAACTGGAGATAAACAATAGGCAGAACTAAGATATAATCTTGAAAATAGTTCAAGACGAAAGGAAACGGATCCATATACATATATTATGAGTGGTGGGTGAATCTTTTAGATTGTATGCATATAAAGTAAGTAATGTAATTTGTTTGTTATTAAAAAATGTTCACAATAGTACAACAAGATTTGGTCTTAGCAAAAAAGACAAAGTTCTTAGCAAAAAAAATGTTCCATATACATATAATTATAATAATAATAATAATAATAATAATAATAATAATAATAATAATAATAATAATAATAATAATAATATTATAATTATTATAATAATTATTATTATTATTATTATATCCTCCAAATTTCTTAAGGGCCAAAGTGACCCCATGGAAGACAATTAGCTAGGTTACCCTACACCCTTCATGACATGTATCAATCTGTGATGGAGGACGGAACAGATGGGACTTGCAAGTTTATGATTGGCATTAAATTCTATTTCCAGCTACTAGAATTATTTCCTGTGTTTTTCTTAGAGCTGTCCATGTTTAACTTGGGCTCAAGGAGTTTATCAACCTCACGTGCTTCTCCAATTGAATCTTGGTACTTCCCTCCACTAATTAATTTATCCAAAAGCAATCAATGTAATTGGGTGTTGTATGCTTGGACACATAATTAACAAGTTCCCCAGCTTTACTAATTACTACTTATGTATGATTATGATTGACAACAGTACTATGAAAGTATATGAATGAAGCATTGTTTGTTGCTAACATTCAAGTAGATCAAATAAAAATTGCCACATGTTCATTGGATTGAAGAGAAGGATTGATTTATATGCATGACGAAAGTACATAAAAGAAAAACGACGAATAACGTGATTTTAGGACGATCTACAAGTAAGAATCTCTATTCAATGTACCCTAAGATAAAATATGAAATAAATTAGTTAATTGATGAATTAATTAACGCCTATCGATCTAGTAAACCAAAGCTAGGAAAGATTTGGACTACTTCCAACTAGGTCTCCTAGCTAGCTCAACATTTCGGACAAACGACCAACCAAAAAAAAAAAGCTATACTTTGCACTAGAGACATTTGATGTTGATTGATTGCGTCGGTAGTAAAGAAAAATTATCATTAGAACATTATTGGTCGGATATGTACATTGGATTTGAATTGCAAATAGTCATGGCTATACATCCATTATTCATGCACAGTTCGAATATTTGTGATCGTATGATTTAAGATTAGACGGTTCATGTATTCATAAAATAGATTTTCATTTAACGAAAACTAAGATGCTAATATTAAAACATGTAAGCTTCGCTTGACAAAAAATTGTGAGTTTCGATCTCAATCAAACAAATACGTGTATTTATGCAATCGAATTCATTTCCGTTAGAAAGTATACACAAATTTAAAATCATTAAAATAAATACTCCTACAAATATGTATAAAAGTATGAAGTAATTTTTTTAACATGAAAAATTAGGGTTTTAAACAATATATAAGTACAAAAATTATTCAATTTTATATACAAAAAGAGATAGAGAGAAACCATAATATTAAAACCTACATAAATCACCCAAAAAAGCACAAGGTCAATCCATAAGCTTTTAATATTTAGTTTGTAATTATTTTTAAGCTAATTATTAACTTTATATTTAGTTTTTTTTTTACCAAGTATTCAATAATGTTTTTATTGGGAAAAACCCAAGTCACACATCAGATGATGAGACTCTTAATGAGAGTTTATAAAGAGGGGGCAATCTTCACCTCACAAGTCGGTTTTTTGGGGTTGTGTTAAGCCCAACCACGACTTCTAAGATGGTAAAAGAGCCTTTCCAACAAGGGCGGACCTGGCCTCACAAAACCAGTGTGGCACAACTTTTTTCGCAAGTCGCCTTATATATTATTTCTCACAATGTTATTAAGAAAACTATTATATAGATTAGTGGTATGTATGAACGGATTTCATTTTAGGTACTCCGGTTCAACACTTGCTTTTTGCATTTTTTATGGTATTATTAGTTAAAAAGCTAAAATGGGCATTGCAAGATTCGAGCCCAGGTTGCATTGGTGAAAGGGGCGCGTCTATGCCACTACATAACACCATACACATGTGATTAAATTACAAAATTTGACTTATGCAATATAATAGTTAGCTAAAAATTAAAAAAAAAATATATAATTGGGCCTGGACTAGTGTGGCACTTGCCACAGTGGCCTAGTCCAAGTCTGCCCCTGCTCTCCAATATTCATTGGGCCACCTGCTATCAGATTTCCGTTATCGGACCACCCATCATTTATGTCCACGAACCAAGCCCAATAGTGTTGGTCATGAGAGGGTGTGTTGAAAGTCCCACATTGAATAGGTGATGCCCTGACAATATGTTTATAAGTGGAGGCAATCCTCACCTCACAAGCCGGTTTTAATTTATAAATAGAGGCAATAATCCTCACCTCACAAACCGATTTTGTAGAGTTGTGTTAAGTCCAACCATAATTTCTAAGATACACTAAAAAGAATTAAAGTCAGTGGGGGGCATTTTTACAGGTGGATCCACCATATAGTATAGTGTCGTTATAACCCACCAGATTTTTCACATGTGAAGAATTTTTATTAGAACAAAACAAAATAAAAGTGAAAGATGAACATTTTTGTCAGAGAAATGGGAAGAATGAAATGTTAAAGGAGGTTTGTCGGCTCATTTTGTTTTAATCAGCAACTATTAGGAGGACGAATGGGCTTGGACAAATAAAATTAGCAAAATAAAACTACTAACGTCGTTTTTTAAGTGAAATAATACATAGTCTTTAATTTTATCGGACAAATTTTTTTGACACTATTATTTTTGCCACATCAAAGAATTAGTTATGGATCCATCTATACAATACGGATCAATTATAAGAGATCCTCCTTTTTTTTTTCTTTTTTTCTTTTGTCCCTTTTTATTATATGGTTTTGAAATTTTCAACTTTAATTACTCATTCGGGTCCTTTTTTTTTTTTTTGGTCAGGTAGCCTAGTGGCTGGAGCTCACACATTATAAATGTGGAGAAGTGGGGTGTCAGGGGTTCGAACCCCTGCCCCTGCATAAATTATGCAATGTCCCTACCAACTGAGCTAAGCTCATTGGGGTCCTTTTTATGAGAGACGTTTATGTCAATAAAAGTTGATGAATTTAGTCCAAGTTTTAAACTAGATACATCAATTTTTGTTGATTCGAATGTCTCTTATAAATATTATTAGAATGAGTATTTATTTAATTATCAAAATGCCTCTTATTATGTTCCATATTTTTCTACAATCATGTAATAAATGTTTTAATGAAAATATAAACTAATATTCTTAAAAGGTAAACTTGTAAAATAATACAAGTTTTCAATAAATTTGATATTACGTTTGTCAATTTATATATATATATATATATATATATATATATATATATATATATATATATTAGTTTAAATTTTCTTAAATCTTGTAATTTAGCCAACGGGGTCCTATATTTCAGGATGGATAAGATATCCCTAATTTAAGATGTACATCATTAAAGTGAAAATTTAATAATGTTCTTAAAACATAGAATGCATGAATGAGACCATAGTTAATTGTTAAGCAAGCCAAGTTGAGTGAATTGGCTTGGGAAGTTTTTTTAAAAGGCTATTCAGTTATCTTTAGATAATAGTTTCTCCTCTAAATAATGGAAGAAAAGAAACTTTTTAATATAATAACAAAAGTAAAAAAGTGCATTTTGGTGGATTTGTATATCTCAGTTACATATAAGTTGTTCTCCCCTTATTTGTTAGAAGATTTCTTGTAACTTTGGTTTATCTTGAAACTTCCTACTATAACTAACCATTTACACAAGCATTCCCTTGCTGGAATATTGTAGTAAGAAAAATCTAATTAAAATGACATACTCTCTTCATCTTCCTAACTATATATAAATACACGTACCAACCTTTCTGCCTACATCTTAATTTTTCAAAATACCAAGTGATTAACTCTCTCCAAGCTTCAATTATACACATTATCCACATTTCTTTCTTTATACAAAACAAAACTCTGATCCACAAAATCTTCATTAAATTTCCTTTTCTCTTTCATTCCTTGAATCTCCTTTCTTTTCAATTTTTATTAATTAATTTCCTTTGAGTCATGGGTTTGAGAGACATAGGAGCTTCACTACCTCCTGGATTTCGATTTTATCCAAGTGATGAGGAATTGGTGTGTCACTATCTTTACAAAAAGATCACAAATGAGGAAGTTCTTAAGGGTACTTTGATTGAAATTGACCTTCACATATGTGAACCATGGCAACTTCCAGGTATATATGTTAATTATGCATAATTTTTAAAATATGTTAATTGTGTATATTTTTCTATTAATTATCTGAATTATCTTCATGGCTTGATTTAATTTATATAGTTTTAATAATTTGTTTGATTTCTGGAATTTTTGTTTTGTTTGTCACTGCATGAATTCTTCTCATTTGTTGTTTTCCTTTTGTTTGTGTCTTTCTTACAACAAATATAGAATAGCAACCTCAAAACATAGGTTATTTCACATCATAAAAAAAACATAAGTTCTTTGTTTTCTCATAAACCTTTGTTCTGTCTCTAGTTGTTGTGTTGTCTTCCTTCATGAACTTGATCTGACAATCATGTCTGCCATATTTTGTCAAATATGGAAAGTTAAAAACCAAAAGAATACTTTGTTAGATTCCACAACCAAAAGAAAATAAGAGAGAAAGAGAGAGATGAAAATACAAGAAAAATAGAAAGGGATGGAAAGGTAAGAGGAAGGGATCATTATGCATTCAGATGTGTAATGCATTCAATAAATAAAGTAATAAGTTTTTTTAAAAAATCTTAATAATTAATTTATCTATAAGATATACTTCATTAATTGATGTAGATTTGCTGGTATAATTGTTTTTGCCTTTTGTATATAGTTGTCTTGTACTTTAATACATTAATGAAGATGCAAGTGATGTTTTGTGAGTTCTATTTTCTACAAGGTTTCTTCTTGTCTTTTTCCTTATCTCATCATTTTTCTTCTTTAGTTAAAACGGATTTAGAAAGCAATCAATTTATGAAGATAATATTTATCCTTTTGCGGTAAAATACAAAGTATGAGACAACAAAGATTTACTTTAATTTAATTCAGATGCATCTATACATCACATGAATAATATAATATGATATAAAAGATTCTGCAGTTTGCACTAGCAACGAATCAAAATATACAAACACTATGCACCATACAGTAATATTATTCTTAGATGATATTAACCTCATGCTACAAAGCTCATGACAGTATATTAATATATGTCACAAAATAATTCCAATCATTGCAGCAAGGATTCCCTTGTATTTCTTCATATAAAAAACGTTTTTACATTTTTCTACATCATATATAATCGTATATATTTTTATTTAAAATATTAATTTATTTCTGAGTTGATTTTTTGTCACTTAATTAATTCTGTGAGTTGTTGGAGCATATAAACGAGTTCTCTTGAGATTTATTTAAATGAGTTTCCCTTTATTATATTAATTTCTTATCAGTCCCTTCAATTTTACGTTTAGGATAGATAAAAAAATTGGCAACTATTATTATTTAATTGAACAAAGTTGACAAAGTTATACATTTTCATCAAGCAATCAACACTGCTGTCTTTAACGGTATTATTATTCAATCACATACGTGTATAAATATACATACGCATGAATCACCTTTCTTTGATATGACTCTCTATCTATATGATTATGACTCATTATCATTCATATTATGTTTAGATATGTCATTTTTAGTGTCCCCTCATGATGAAATATAGGAAAAGCTAATTTTTATAAGAGAAATGATTTTTTGCAATTGACATCAGAATTTTGATGTTGAAATAGTGTCTTTTTATTTGTGTGTGCCTTTTTTAAATGTGTGTAACCAGGGTAAAGTAAAAAGTAAGAGAGAATTCAAATAACACAATTTAATTGGTATAGTCCATAAAAATAAAAATAAAGCTATTTTTTATATACGTACGGGACATATACATAATTTTTTTCTCAAGATTAATTAATTCTTATTCATGTACAACATTATGAAAGCATTGAAATGAGATAATAAGAAGGAAGGCTATACATAAATAGCAAATACTCCTTTCAAAAAATTAGTAGCAAATACTTCCCTAAAAAAAAGGCAAATAGAGTAACTTGGAGGATTGAAACTTCAAAATTTGAAACTCTATGTTGGTGTCTTCTTTGTCTAGTAAAATTTGAAACTTGAAAAAATTGGATGCATAATTCATAGATGACATGTGATTCCAACATACAATAGACATAGACATTTATTGTTTCTAAAATTGAACTGCTAGACATATTAATTGCATGTACTATCATGCCTTACCTTACCTTAACTTAGTCACGTGTTGTTGTCTATATAGTTGTTGGTATTTATTAATTAATGTGTATAAAAAAATTGACCCATCATGTGTTAATTTCATGCATTGCATGCAGAGGTGGCAAAGCTTAATGCAAATGAATGGTATTTCTTTAGCTTCCGGGACCGCAAATATGCAACTGGATTTAGAACAAATAGAGCAACTATATCTGGATATTGGAAAGCAACTGGTAAAGATCGTATGGTGTTAGATCCAATCACACAAGAGGTTGTAGGGATGAGGAAGACATTGGTGTTCTATAGGAATAGAGCTCCAAATGGTATCAAAACAGGGTGGATTATGCATGAATTTCGCTTGGAAACACCACACATGCCTCCTAAGGTGAGTTTTCTATGTATTGCCTTATCATTTTGCCAATGTGGTTCAACTACGTTTTTTTTTTTAGTGGCATATCAAAAACATTGAACAACATCAAGAGTATTTGATAGAAAATTATAAAACATGAAGGTATGATCATATACTTTTGACATTGTTGAACGTTTTTATGTATTTTGATTTCAAATTATAGAACATGCAAGCTCTAATATGTGATGTCAAAGAAATTCACAAAGTTGTGTGTTTCGCATCACCAAACTAATTCATATAAAACAAGTAATTGTGTTATAGAAAAAACTGCATACAATTTAGTGATAAAAATATTTAACATATATATGTGCAAGTCTTGTTGGACACAAATATGTTTAATTTGAAAACAATTTACAAAATCATTATATCCTCTTGACAAAAAATTACAAAAACAATGCTCTCTCTAAGTTTATGAGAGGGATACCTTTTCTTTTTTATTAATTCATGAAAAAAAAATGAAAAAAAAAAAAATTCAACTAATTAATCTTATTGACAATTGCTTGTTGTGGGAGAGAGAGATAATGCTATTGACAGTTTCCTATGTATTGCCTTATTTTTTGCCAATGTGGTACAGCTCTTCTTTTTTTTTTTTAAATATTTTCTTGACAAAAAACATTTTAGTTCCATTTTAAATTTAATTTTTCTTACAAAAAATAATAATTTTTAAAATGGTGTATCTTATGTCAAATTAAAACATAAGTTTTAACTGTTAGCCAAACTCCAAGTTATCTCTTTGCCCTAAAAACAATATGGTTAAGAGAAATATAAACACAAGTCTTACATTTTTTTTATGACAAATGAAAAATAAAAGGTTACCTTGATTTGATGGCTTGTATTTTTGGCGTGAGGATAAAGTTCATTTAAGCCTATGTTTTCTTGTTTCACATATATTTTTGTTAATTAGGTCAAATTTTTATTGATCACAGGAGGACTGGGTATTGTGTAGAGTCTTTCACAAAAGCAAAGAAGAGAACAACACCAACAATAATAGTTCCAAACTCAACACACAACAATTCATGTATGAGACAACACCTCCATCCCTAACTTTTATGTCATCATCTCCAACAAATTACCAAACCATCCCTAGTGGCTATAACAAACTTGATTCTTTTTCTTCCCCCATGACAACACTTCATCATTTAGATCCAAACCAAAACAATTCTTCCATGATGAATCTCCTTCAATATTCTCGTGAAACAAATCCAAATAATGATAGCACGGTCACTCAAATTAGTTCCAAAGGTGATGATGGATATGGATTCTTGTGGAACATGGATTTGGAAGAAAATAGCCTAGAAGATGGTGTGGCTTCAGACTTGGACGCAATAAGATTTGAGGTTGATAATGATAATGTGGTCTTACTATAAAGTTAGATAAATAAAACATTATTCTACATGTACATATATATTATAAGGTTATTTGTGTCATATATTCTCAAATTTGATTTATTTGTGAATGTATTCATTGTGTTTAGCTTTTAGTGGCAAAGGCACATGCTAGATTGGGATTTGGTGTTTCAAGATTGGGGTATATATGTAATAAGAGGATAATATAGTGTGGTCAGTTAGTTAGGCTTTTCGTAATTACCATGATTTCCTAAGTATTATTTCCGGGGGTAGGCCATTAATAATATCATTTGTATTGTCGATTAATTAATATTTGTAATACCAATGCTTATATTGTGTTATTTTCATCATTATTTTCCTTGCCTTAAAAAAAAACATTTTTACATCCAATGGTCATAAATATATGCACGGAGTAGCACAGACAAACATGTATTATGCTGCCCATGCGATGCGAGACTAAATTTCACATGATGGATAGTAATTTAAGATGAGTTTTATATTAAATTTTAGCTCAAAAAAAATAAAATGAGTTTTATATTAAATTTTAGCTACAGTCAGATTTTTTATATGTACATATCATACGTCAGAAAGAAAGAAAAATCAATTAGATATCATCGTTTGTCTAAAATTTATTATATATATATGATTAAAAGTATTTGCACTATATATATATATATATATATATATATATATATATATATATATATATATATATCGTGAGTACAAGGGGTTGTACAATCTAATTACTAACACTAGAATATTAAGTTGTGCAACAACACATTATGGAAGAGGAAAATAAACATATCAAACACTAACAAAAGACTCACAATGCAACAGACTGATCTGGTGTGATCAAGATCTTATAGTGTTAGTCAGAAGTTTCTGTTAGCAAGACAACTATAGTGGATAATCTCACACAAGGTGTGGGGACTGGAAGTAGCCGGGTTTGGTGAACGAGGATAACTCTCCTGTGTTATTCTTCTCTCTCTCTCTCTCTCTCTCTCTCTCTCTCTCTCTCTCTCTCTCTCTCTCTCTCTCTCTCTCTCTCTCTCTCTCTCTCTCTCTCTCTCTCTCTCTCTATTTAAGGTTACACAACACACACGTTATCACACTTATATTAATCTCTAGAATATTCTGGTCCAGAACATTCTGGTCCAAGATAAAACAATTGCTTAAATATTTGACAATAGATTAAAATCAATATATAATATTGTTTTATCATTCTGTCTTATATTAATCACTCTTAAGAACATTCTAGTCATTGTTAAAATAATATTCTATTTTAACTTAACTTCATTTTTCTCATTCTGCTTATAATCATTCTTCAGAACATTATGTTCTAATCAATTAAGTGTTATATACTCTAATCTTGTGGAACTAACATACACCAAGAACATTCTTGAGTATTTAAATCTTAACTTAACTTTCAGGAATAATGTTTAAAAGGGTCACAATTCAAACCCCCCATTTCTTGCGACGTTTGTTGCTACTTCATATACATCCTTAATTAAGTTTAAAAAAATTAGGTACCAACTAATTAAGTTAGCTACCAATCAAGTTTAAAAAAATGTAACATCTTTAATACTATAAATTTAAACATAAATTTTGCCATCGCAACCTAATTTTTATTAGATCCGTCATTGTTGTTGATCATGCTCTTTTTATGATTTTAAAGCCTTTTGGTGTGAAGAAATATAACATTTTCTCTAACCAAATTTGATTTGCTTATGTATAGAATATTGGAACAAAAATCAAGAGATTTAAATTCAAGCTTCATATTTTTGTTAATTATGTCAACTTGAAAACACCCAACAATTCGAGCTTGTGAAATCGCCTGAGTTCAGACTTTCCGTTGTTTGTTCTCAAATTCTTGGGTGTTTTCAAGTTGACCAATGGTGGTATCCGATGTGTGATTGTGGCAATTGCATGAAAGTTCACAGTGGACTATATTTGTGTGATCTTTGTGGGCGTAGTACGTTTGTTGTGAAGTCTAAGTAAGGTTGTGATTTAGTCATGTTTGTCTTTATTTTGATGTTCTGATTTTTATTTGTCGATGGGAGTATCATTGTTGTTAGGTCCATGTTGAGGGTTGTTGTTGACAACGGCGAGGCCACCGCTACATTTGAGCTTGTTGCAGGGTATCTCTTCTCTTAGTTATAATGATTTGGTGAGTGGTTTACTTGATTTTTCAGTCTTTGTCTAAACTTATGTTATTTGTTTGTTTTATCTTAGAGGTGGTGTTTGAGTGTTTCATTGTTTGTTAGGGTGTAAAGTATGAGTTGTGTAGGGCTGGTTTAGAGGCAGTCAAGAGGAAAAAAGTTCTCTTTGTGGTGAAGAAATTGGAGAACTACATTCATTTGTTTGGTCATCCATTTGAAGTCATCTGTTTGACAAACGATTAAGAGATTATCAAGTGCTATACCTTACTTGGGAAAGATTACACACCAACTAAGGTTATATTGATTTATATCCATTGATTATTAAAATTTTACGTGGTCATTTCGGTCAAAATCAAATGAATTATGATGTTGTTTTCTTTTCAATTTTCACTGTGTTCCATGTTGATGGATTCTCTCCTATCAGTCTCTCAGTCCTTCAAATGAACTCTAAGTTTTAAGAGTCTTATTGGACATATGCTTATTAACTTGCCACGTGTACACAAATCAATAGTGGCATCAATTTTTTTTAGATAATAGATAGATAAAAACAAAAAACAAAAAAAACTTTAGATTTTAGGTAGATAGATGTCTTAATTTGTCCAAGAAAAAAATAGATAAGACTAATAATAATTAAGCACGTACACGGGAAGCATGCAGGGTCACTTCAAAGTTTTTTTAAGCCCCGAACGAATCAATAAATTTACTTTTTTAATTATTCAAATGTCTTTCATCTTGTATTTTTTGTTGTAAAAAATTTATTCATAGTATTTTGATTTGAAGTAATCAAAAAGAGTTAAAAAGAAATATATCTATATAATATTAACTACTAAGTAAAAATAATAATTTTGACATCCTTAAAAAAATGATGCTTTGGATTGTCGCCCTTAGTCCATCTTCGTCAAGGGCACCCGAAGAAGCATACATGCTAGAGAATCCAAAAAGTTTGATAAGTGGTGCTTTGAGTCATCACTTATGACCTATACTACCTCGCTTCCCCTCCTATCATTTTCAATGGGGAATCTTCCGTCTATTCATGCATTTTAACAAGCATGCATGGATTTCTCTAAAAAAAAACAAGCATGCATGGATTAGGGCAAAATTATGGTGCATAAGCCATTTCCTTATGCACCATGCATAAGGACTTCACAAACATCAGATTTCATCCAAATACAAAATATTAGTAGGGGGTAACCCCTTACTATCATAAGTAGGGTATTACCGCGCTAGTAACATAAGTAGGGGGATACCCCCTACTAATATAAGTAGGGGGTTACCCACTACTAACATAAGTAGAGGGTTACCCTCTACTTATGTTAGTAGTGGGTAACCCCCTACTTATATTAGTAGGGGGTTACCCCCTACTTATGTTAGTGGTTAATGTGCTGGGACTTATGCACGTTGCATAAGGATTTCCTTATGCACCATAACCGCTCCCATGGATTAGATGTCTAATTTGATATTTCTAACATAGAGTAAATATATTGTGTATGTAATTTGCATTTAATGAAATGCATGCATGGAAAACATAGATTCAATGGGTGATAACGTTGAAAATGACAAAAAAGTGTACATAAATCTTGCACGAAATGTAGGTAACCAAAGAATCCAGCAGCATACTGCAGTCAGCAGTTGTAAAGAATCAAAATTTATAAAAATTAAAAATTAAAAAAACTATTTAAAATACTTAATTTTTTTCAACATTAACTTTAACATTCACATTCATATTAACTCTAAAGGGACTTCTCATACACTTTTTGTAGTAACACATTATGGACTATTATATTATATGATGCGTGATGTTTGGGTTTTCATTAGTAAATTGAATATAACTTAATATATCAAGATAAAACATGAATTGTCTAATCTTTATAAAATCGTCTATATATTGCTTGACTATGTGAATTTCTTGATGTTGAGTATCCAAATTCGAAGAAAAGGGGCATAATTAAGATAAAAGGAGACATGTAAAGCTTGTTAAATATTATTGGTTTGTCCGCAACATATCAAATGGCAGCCCCCTGTGAGTGGTCGTTTGAAATGTAACGTTGACGTGGCTTTTTCTATCCCCCATAACCGCACTGGTGTTGGGATTTGCTTGTGAGACGACGAAGGGACTTTTATCCTTGCCAAAACTGTGAACTCTGTTGAGGTGGGAGAAGCTTTAGGTTTGTTCCATGCTATTCAATGGTTGAGTGATATGCAAATGGACAACATTGATTTTGAAGTAGATTCAAAATTCACGAAAGATGCTTTTACCGCTAGACGAGATGATATATCTGAATTTTGGCACATTGTTGAAGCGTCTCGTTCTATGTTTCATTCCAAATTTTCTAACTCTCGGGTAGAGTTTGTTAGACGACAAGTCAATGTGGTAGCTCATACTCTCGCTAGAGAGGCCACATTATTAGCTAGTGATGTAGTTTATTATGATATACCCAATTGTATTGAATCTTCAATTATAAATGAAATGCTATAAGCACCTTTTCTTCAAAAAAATATTATTGATTTGTCTCTCCTTTTTAATATACTTTTCATTATCTATTGGTAGAAACTTCGATTAATCAATGAAATTCATAGCATGTGATTCTTGATTTATTTCTAACGCATTTTGTGTTAGTTATTTGTCGACACACTTATTGACATGGTGTCCGGCTGCACCATGGGCTGATCAGGTGAAAAAGATTCTTCCATTCCTCGCAATCATATTTACAATTTTCTTTTGCGTTATTAAGTCGTTTTTTTCTCTGTTTATTGCATTTTTCTATAACAACGATGTCGTAACACCTAAATTTTTAAAAATGTCCTTCAATATCTTATTTTCTTTTTATTTATCTCTTTATATCACATTTATCATATTGTTCTCTCATTATCTTATCTCTTAAGGTGTATACACCTATTGAAGTGTCTATCAATTATTTCATCCTTCTATTTCTAAAACCACTCTTCATGTTGAAATTGCATTTATGAAAATAATTGAAGCTTTAGAGGATGGGGTTTGGTAGCTCAATTAATTTGAGCTAAGCGAAAAGGAGTTTGAGGTTTGGGTTTGAACATGGACAAAGTAAAAATCAGTGTAACAAACTAACTATTAACATTTGTCGTTGCTTCAAAGATAATAGCTAGCTTTGAGTTGATAAGCACTAGAATATGAAAGCGGCACAACTAATTGAAGAAATGATATTTGTATAACTATTTTTTAACAACTTTTGTGACAACTTTCTCTAAGAGACTCTTATTGTTCTTATTTTCTATCATTCTTTCTCTCTTTATTTCTTTTATCCAATTAGAAATGAGAAAAAATATTGCCAAAAAAGTTGTATAAATATGTCTGTTCAAATTCGATTCCTAATAATTAAGGCAATTTATGATCCATAATTGAGATGAGGGTAAATTTAAGATGGTTTTTAAGAAGAAAAAAAAACATTTGGGGACTAAATATTTTGTCATACAAGTGAACAAGTTAAATTTTACAAGACATTAAAAACAAAGAAAATATTTTGACCCAAAAAAAAAAAAAAACTAATAAGTGTTCTTGAAGTATTGTTTAAACGATTAAAAGTAGTAACTTTTGTATATAAACACATGTAATTACTACTTTTATATGAAACAAGATCAAAAAATGTTTACATCTTCATGCCTACTCGTTATTTTAGCCCACCGCGCTTCAACTCTCCAAATACTTCAATCAAGGTCATGGCGTTAAAGGAAACAAACATTTTACCACTAAAAACTATCTTGACTACAATAATAGATTATTTTATAACTGCGATGCACGGAGAGATTATTGTAGTTATAATTCATAGACGGAAAATGACGGACGTATCCTCATATGTACGGAGATAGTAAAATATCAAATTGACACTTTGTTTTCCAAGGTGGGGCCCATCAAATTAGAACAAAAGATTAGACAACAGCAACTCCATCAAACACAAAAAACGAACACCGAACAAAACTAGCCGGAAATCGCGGTTAGTGTTACTCCTCCATCCGTCCGCCGACACAAACAGTCACAAAGTCTGCCCTTAAGGTTTTTCAGTTCTTTCCAGCGCGATTTGCCGCCGCGTTAATCACCTCTGTAACAGGCAACGCCGCAGATAACTGCGTCGCAGCAGATCAGAGCTTCGCTTCTGTACCAACATTGAAAACATAGGTAGGATACTGAATCTAGTTCTTGGAAATTCTTGCGTATTTACTTCATCTTTTTTAGATCATTCCACATTTTTCTTTTCTGTCATGCAAGTGCTAAGTGCTTTTCTATTCTATCACTGCGTTTTGTTGGTTATTCTTCGACAAAAATTGATTTTTAATAAATTGATTTCGTTAAAATTGAGTGGAATGTGAAGTAGTTTATATACATGTGAACACGGAAAAGTGAGTTGGGTAATGGATTTGAGAGTAAAGATCACCTTTTGAGTCAAAAGCTACAGATCCTAGCTTAATTAGTAAGGGTGTTTTAATAAATGATACTAATTTTACCATTGAAATCACTCAACTAATAACTGTACTAAGTGGAATAGTTAAGTGAAATTCAATAAACAAGAGTATTATTAGTAAGAAATAAAGTTGCATTGATATTTTAAAGTGACAATCATAGTAAGTGACACTTATTATGAGACGGGGGAGTGTTTTGGGTAAGAATCCTCTCCATTTATCAAAACAAATGGAGTATGCAATTTGGAGAGAGATAGACACATAAAATAGATAATGGGTCCTCCCATTAAGTGGATCCCACCATAATTAATTACTTTTTACTTTTTTCAATTTTTTTTTGTCTTTATCTCTCCAAATGGTATAAAGGGAGAGGATCTTAACTCGAGTATTTTACTTTTACAACTAGACATTTGGGAGAATATTCTGTACTATTTGATGAATTTTACTTTGTGTCATCTACCATTTTTGGTTAAGATGTTTGACATTTGATTTAGCCTTGCACATGAAAGCATACAAGTGCAGCTCAAGAAGTGATAACTGATATATTTGTAGCTCTAATAATGTCTATCGACTAATTTAGCAAGTAATTATGTGAATTTTTGTTTATGTTGCTTCTGTGTCCTTTATGTTCAGATACATAACATCTACACCATCAATGTTTACAATTGAATGTTTTGCTTTTGATTTCTTTTCCAGACTTTCTCTTCCCTTGCACTTCTGCTTTATCTTAATGAAATGTTTGTAATCATGTTTTTGCATATATTCTGTTCCATTATTCATTTTATGTTTATGGTATTTTTAGTGCGAAGATTGTTTTGATTGTTTTTTAATATAATATTTGATTGGCTTTTGCTACAGCGGTGATGGAAGCAGACTAAGAAAGTATCTTTTTCAAAATCAAGATGAGATTTTCCTCGGTTCCACCTGGTTTTGCATCCCTAACATCTTTTTATCTGAAAAGGGATGACAATGTTAAGTTGGACCCAATCCCCACATCGAATAAACCTGAGATGGATGACAAACAGATTTGTACACTACGGCCATGGATAATATCCGACCAGAGCAAGTGCAAACCTGAGGAATCTCACACAGAGCATCCTCCTATGACTAAATTGGTAATTTGCAATTTTTTTGGTTAATGATTATATCCCAGAATATTGAGTCTGAAATGAGATGCATTAGTAAAAGTTCGGTAATATGAACAAATTTTAATGATCTTGTCCATTTGAAAAATCAGTGTTGCTTTTGTTTTAGTAATGATTTTCATGATGACCGTCTCCTTAACAATTGATATGCCCTCAGGCGGTGGGAAACTAAAAACTATTGAAATAGAATCTTTCTGCTTTTATTTTATCTTCTTTTTCAAGTTTTACATTGTTATTAAGACCTGACTTACATAGAAATAGTGTGTATAATCTGCATATGTGCTTGTGTGATGTGTCTGGTGATCTGGCATAGGGTTGCAGAACTACTAAGATATTTTTTCAAGAATTTGATTTGAATAAGGCAATATCTAATTACTGCTAACGATAGAATACACACTTAGATATTAATCCCTCCGTCCCTAATTATAAGTTGTTTTGGTGATTTCACCTGTATTATGAAATGTAATTAATTTGTATGGGAAAAAGATATTATGACTTGTTTTACAAAATTTTCCTTAATAAATGGTATGGGAAAGATAAATTAAAGAGTTGAAATAAGAGAAAGTAATAGATGGTTAAGGGTATAATAGGAAAAGTAACATTGAAGTTTCATTGGTATTGTAAAACGACATATAATTTGGAACAATTTTTTTTCCCAAAGCGACTTATAATTTGGAACAATTTTTTTTCCCAAAGCGACTTATAATTTGGGGCGGAGGGAGTATTACAATTATGATCTACGCTTTAGATAGCTCGTAGCAAACTTTTGAGTGTTTTTTGTGTGAACAATCTCATGATTGTTAGACTATATGTCCAGTTATGTTTGACGGCATTTAAGTTAGTTTTATAATCAATTTGTTAGTGTAAGAGCGTTGTCAGGTGACAGCTCAGAATCATGACTCTGTTTAAGCAGAGTCGGTAATCTGTAAGAACTTAGAAGTTAGATAGGAACAGTTAAAGATAACTGCATTCAGGCTACACTATAAATGTAAGAAACCTGTTCCGTGTTGATAAAATTAAGAATCCAAATTCAAAGAGTACTAATTCTTTCTCTGCTTTCAACCGCTTTGCTGTATTTTCTTTCTTTTTCTTAGAAGTTAGAACCTTTAAACGCTTGACGACGGGTTTGTTTTGAGTATGAAGGCAAAATAACTATGGATTTAAACTTCTTTTTATCCAGAAACCCCCTACAAAGTCTTCTCTTCCAAAAGGGACCAAATATGGATGTTCAAAATGCAGTAATTGTTTTAAGGTAGACATGTCTCTCACCTTAACTTTCCATATTACTATAGAGATGACCACTTTTGGTTGTTTATTTATCAAAATCTTGAACCAGGTAACAGCAAGGTGGCATCCTGAGGATGCAAAAAAAGAAGTTCTGGAAGACGCTCCTATTTTCTGTCCAACAGAAGAGGTACCTACCACTTAAGCGTGATAACATGTATTCACTCGTGTTTTCATGTGTATCTCTTGATTTATGTCATCAAATATGGATTCATATGTCGAGTTTATAGAATACAATTGAATACATTATCAAGGTACTCAGAGGAACTTAAAAATGCGGATTCGTATGGCTGTATACATGATGCAGGAATTCAAAGACACGCTTAACTATATCGCAAGCATACGTTCCAAAGCAGAACCTTATGGAATTTGCCGTATTGTCCCTCCTACTAGCTGGAAACCGCCATGTACTCTTGAAAAAAAGAATGTATGGGAAAACACTGAATTTGTTGCTCAAATTCAGCGAATTGATGGGCACCAAGTTCAGTATGCACCAGAAGTTATGACTAGCTCTCATGATACTACAGAAACCAAGAGAAGAAAAGTGATGAAAGTAGCCATGGACTCTCATCTTGGTAATAAAAGTACTTGCACCCCTAATAATGGGAATGTTAAAGACTGTGACAAGGAGCCTGAACCTGGTCCTAAATTTAGTCTCAAAACTTTTAAGAAATTGGCAGATGAATTTGAGATCCAGTACTTCAACCATAAGGATAAGAATAAGATTATGGGTTCTGGTAAAAATTCAGCCAGACATCAACTGCAATGGGAGCCATCTGTTGAGGATATTGAGGGTGAATACAAACGAATTGCTCAAAATCCAACTGAAGAAATTGAGGTATATTGATGAAATATAAGTGAAACATGTGATGCCGTCTATAGTTTTAGTCCTTGATAAGTTGTGAAAATATTATGTAATTCTGCCTCATTGTTCTAGGTTCTCTGCGGTGACACTTTGGAGGCTGGAGATTTTAGCAGTGGATTTCCAATTCCAGCGATTTCTGATCCTCTGAATGCATGCACTTATCCTGAATATTTGAAATCTGGATGGAACTTAAATAATATACTTTCACTCCCAGGTTCCCTTCTTTCCTTTGAAAGCCCTGAAGCTGCACAGAAATTTTCCCCTAGGGTACATGTGGGAATGTGCTTTTCACCACTCAAATGGGTAATGCCATTGATTTATTGCATTATACTTGCATGTTCATCACATCTTTGTTTCTTTCCTAATAAATCTCCTGTTTACTATACTTTATGATCATTTGACCAAACAGAAAGTTGAAGAGCACCAATTATACTCATTATCTTACATGCATTTGGGTGAACCCAAAGTATGGTATGGTGTCCCAGGAAGATGTTCTGCTGACTTTGAAACAATTTGGAAGAAGTATCTTGTTGGAGCGCGAGATATGTATGCAGGACAGCCAGATATGCATGATAATCTGGTAAGAATGTGATTGCTTCTTGCATTGAAGAATTGTTTTATCATTGAAAAATGACAGTGGTGTATGCTAAACACCCATTTGTTTCTTTATATTTAAGATAAATTAAGCCTTTCATTGTGAATCTGTGCGTGCTGTTTTGTCAAATATCATATCATTGATTAGATGGATTCTGACTCTATTGGACTATTCATATCCTAGTTTTACCCTTTCTGTCATTATGTCCCAACTATTACCATTTCTGGAACGTGTTTCTCAATCATCCATGTCATACACACTGCTTTTTGTTTTATATTTTTCTTGTTACCTTTTGTAAGTAGTTGATTCCCAAATTTGAAGGAATGAATGATAATTATATGTTCTTTTGTTTCATCTACTGCTCATGTAAACCGAACCTTCTGCTCATTGTTGGACCCTAGTAATGCCTTGTACAATGTTATGTTCATTTACAAGACAAGACCCGCTTCAGTAAAAAGCTTAAACTCCTCCACTTCAGCTTTAAACTCCTCTACTTCAGCTTCCAATATTTATTCTTTTGGCTCTGTTGATGTAATGTTAAATAATTATAGCCATCAATATCCAACAGAGAGCAGAAATAGAAAATATTCTTCAACGCACTCAATTCTATGTGTGGGTAACTCCCAATGACATGAAATATAAAGTCTACAGTTCTTTTAGTACACAAGGGAAACATTATTTATTTGACAAATTGATTCTTAGTTTGAATATTTGGTACAGATTATGCAGTTATCCTGCTCAGTTTTGAAGGGAGAGGGTATACCAGTGTATCGGTGTGTTCAGTATCCTCGTGAGTTTGTTCTTGTCTTTCCTGGAGCATATCATTCCGGATTTGATTGTGGCTTCAACTGTTCTGAGGCAGCAAGTTTTGCTCCTCTTGAGTGGTTGCCTCATGGACAGAATGTTGTAGACCTATATAGTGAACAGAAGAGAAAAACTTTAATTTCATACGACAAGCTGTTACTGGGAGCAGCTAGGGAAGCTGTGAGGACCCGATGGGAAACCGATATATGTATGAAGAGCACGCCCGACAACATAACACTTAAAGATGCCTATCAAAGAAATGGGATCTTAACAAAAGCTTTTAATGTACGTACTTCAGTCCTAAATCCTAGATTCAATAACAATTATTAGTCAGTCACAAATCATGTTAGTTTTTCACAAATATTCAACCATTCATCTTGAGGAATGAAAATGAAGAAATAGTGACACAAATCTTTAGTTTTTTAATAATAAAAGACAGCTCTGAAGGTTCTCTCCCTCTTTTGTTTTCATTCTTGCGTATGGATCTGGCTTTACATTTTGCTTCTCTCATGTTGAATACCCTATGCAAACTAATTATGTTTGTTTCCTCTGTGTAGTCTCGTATCAGGAGTGAAAGTTTGAAGAGGAAATTTATTTCCACTTCTTTGAAGTCACAAAAGATGGATGAAAACTTCACTGCCAGTTGTAAAAGGGAATGTAGCGTATGTCTGCGTGATTTATTCTTGTCTGCTGTTGGTTGTCCGTGCTCAGATGACAAGTTTGTGTGTCTTGATCATGCAAAACAGCTTTGTTCTTGTCCTTGGACAGGCAGAATGCTCCTTTACCGTTATGAAATCAGTGAATTGGAGGTTCTTCATCAAGCTTTGGATGGAAAACTAAGTGCAGTCTATAAATGGGCCAAAGAATATCTTGGATTAACTGTGCGCTCAGTTGCCTCCCAGAAATCAAAACAAACCCCAGAAAAAGTAAATGATTCAGAAGACTCGATAAAAGAACCTATATTGCAGTCGGCGCGGGATGCATACAACAAGTGGAAACAGCGTAAATCACAGATAACACCAAATTCTTTGGTGGAGAAACAGAGCGAAATGGCCTTCCAAGCCAAGCAGACCCCTAGTAGTACTCACAGTAGTCCGTACGCCATTCACCCAAAAAAGAACACAACTTTACTTCATTCAGCAATATCAAATGAGGTCAAAGCTAAAGAGAAAATGGTGGGGCCCAAATCTGCTGCAACAAGCATTAGTAAAGGAAGTAATTCTGCTGGGATCAAACCTGATAGCAAGGCAATTGGGGATAAGCTCACAATTTCAAAGAAAGTAGGAGACCCAAAGGTTTCTGAAGTTTCTTCATCAACTACAGGCTCGCGTTTCTTATCTTTACTGCAAGAGAACATTTGGATTGATGTTTCGTCTAGTTCTTCAGAATCCGATGAGGAGTAGAAATCTAATCCAGAAAGAAAGCTTTTACTTTTTATGAAGTCCTCTCTAGGTTTATTGAAGGCCTAAAGCTAACTCTAAAATAAGACATTGAGAAAAAACTAGAGACCTTTATTGCTAATAATTTTATTTTATTATAATGTTATTAAATTATGCTAATTAGTATATCTTTTTTCGTTTGTTAGACCGTTTACTTACTGTTCTCAACAAAATTTGACGCCTAATATGCATGTTAGAAACAATTTATTTTGGGATGCTTGAATCCTGTACTTACAGCTTTCGCCTTAGACCAGCTATATGCTTCTGTGAGCCAATTGTATTCTAGGTCCATTGTTGTTTCTTCCCCATTAGAATGTGGCAATAGTTGAATAACTTTAGATTGCTGAAAACTTATTAGAATGTGCTCTCTTTTTCGTTGTAATGAGTTATACTTTGATTTTAAATAATGTATAAGAAGCCGGTGCAAGTCCTTCCTTAGGGTCTATGTGCGTGTTTTCATGTTTTATTTTTCTCAAGAAAAGAATATATTCGTTATTTTTTTCGTGTTAGGGAAGTTACACTTTGTTTTTAATATGGGCCATAGAAGTTCATATTTAAAGTATTTTAAACGGTGAAGTGAGCTCAATTGTTGGCTATTCTGATCATATTATTATAACATAATAACAATAATAAAATACTTACTCTGATCTCATACATAAACAAATATTGATTTTTCTAATCCATTGAATAATAAATAATGTAACAAATATTGATTTTTCTAATCCATTGAATAATAAATAATGTATTTGTTTTTATAATATAAACAAGATGCATCAGCTATTTAATGAATCTTTATAAAAATAAAAAATGTTACGAATGAGACACCGGAGGGAGTATAAATAGTAAAGCCCAAAGCTGAATTATTGATATGTATCAAAGCTGTATTTTTTTCCTTCTTCCTTGAAGTGGCCATTGAAGTTCATGTTTCAAGTACTTCAAACTAATTTCTTTATGAATCGTTAGCAACTAAATATTCATTTTCTAGATCGCATTATTTTCATTATATTTGATTCTCGTACAACACATGTTTTTTGTAACCTTGTATTAAGATATGTTAAAAAGAATTGAAAACCTGTAATTCAAATTCAGACTAATATACAAGGATAAATTAATAATAATATACAAATCTTCAGCTACAACAATATCTTACTTCCTGAAAGTACATCAATAATAGACACACGGATAACCAGTACAAAGCCAGGCATAGCATCCAATAATTTGCATCCTTTTGGACCAAAAATAAGATGAAAAAAAACCTATTGACGGTAAAACAAGCTCGGAATAGGCCGGATTCAAATGCTAATAGCTAGAACTAGAAAGAATGATTCAATGAACGAATAGTACAACAAGCTCTTCAGATTAACCCGAATTAATCACAACCCAGCTGAAACCAAACCATGCAATGTGACAATCCCAATCACAACATTGTCATCATCTATCACAGGCAAAAACTGAACTGGTGATGGAGGTGCTTCCATCTTCTTCATGGCATCCACTGCCATAGCATCTGGACCAATAGTTCTCGGATTCCTGACATCCCAAAAACAAAGGTTCAACATCATATTATTACATCCATATGTTTGCATCCATAGACCTTTCGTGGACAAAGCATCACATGCACATTATTTGTTTCTCTAAAATTGAGTTTGAATTGACATAATTTATATTCAAATCAATGATAGTATCACTCTTTAAATATGATACCATTTTATCTAACATTAACCGAACACTTCTATTTTTATTAATACAATCATGTTTTAACCAGTGTAGTCAATCTTGGATTGCAAAAACAGAGGTTGGTCCAAACTTCACTACGCTATAGAGCAGCAATTGACAACACTTTGTACTAAATGGTGTAATGCAAAATGAAAGTTGTTCAAATTCTGCTATGCTATAACCCCGCTATAGCAGCTATTTGAGAACGCTGGTTTTAACAGAGGCAAAATCATACAGTTGCAATGTCCGCAAACAAAACACAAAATCTAGTATAAATTCCAATTAACTTCCTATATTAGAGTGTGCAGAAACTACAGACTAAACTATTGAATTTGAACAATTATGACAGGAAAATGATGATTAAGGTTTTATACGCGAAATAGTTCTGCAGATTTGTATTGTTACCTGTTGCACATTTTCCCTACAGTCAGCTTGAAAATGGCTTCACCACTAGCTTTGAGTGTACGACGCAGATCACCATCGGTAAATGTTCCAATCAGACGACGATTGTCATCTATAACAAGCAAACATCCACATCCTTTACTTGTCAGTTCCACAAGCTGATCCATAATCAAATCCGATTCCCTGCAAATCGGAAGCTCTTCATCCTTCTTCATCACATCTCTTACCTGCACACATACACAATCATAACCAAATTACATCTCATTCACAAATTATTTTCACTGAAAACCTAATTGATTCAAATAATTCACTGATAGAAAAGAACTAAATCCTGATAGGCTTATCCACAACCACAATTTTAGAGATCTATAACTACATTGTGATCACAAATTCGCAATACAAAAGGTTCTAAATTCTTTTCACTAAAACCTAATTAATCCGATTAATTAACTAATAATTACGAGATCTCAAACAAACATCGCAATTCGCCATGATTTATACGAAATGCAGATTCTGTTATTTGAATTTGATCACAAAACAAAAAATTCATACGAAAGAGAAATGCAGACCTTAAAGATGAGGCTCTTGCCGATTTTCCCAGCGGGATGATTAGCAGCATACTCATCCTTGGTAAGATTCCGTGCCGCCATAAGCGCAATAGCAACAGTATCACCAAAAACCATTTGAATCGCCGTAGAAGTAACCGGCGCAAGGTTAAAAGGACATAACTCTCTCTCCAACGGCAAATGTACGGTCATATCACACACCGCCGAGAGCGCGTTCCCTTCAACAGACGTAACAGCGATTAAACGCGCGCCTTTCGCTCTAGCGCAAGGAACAAGCCGAAGAAGCTCCTCCGTGGCGCCGGATTTGCTGAGAAGAACGAGTACATCGCGATCGGAGAGGATTCCGATATCGCCGTGAAGAGCGTCGACGGGGGAGAGGAAGGAGGAGCGGATTCCGAGGGAGACGAGTGTTTGTGAGATTTTGTTAGCGACGAAGCCGGACTTGCCGACTCCGGTGAAGAAGACGGTGCCGGTGGTGTTGAGGAGAGCGCGGGTGAAGGATAGGGTTTGGGAATGGTCGATGCGGTCGAAGAAGAAGTTGAGATGGTTTTGTTGAGATTTGAAGAGATCAGTGAGGGTGGTTTCGTCAATTAGATCGTTAAGGCTTTGTTTGGGAGAAACCCCGTTTGCAGAATGTGGGAGAGAACCCATTTTAGAGAGAGTAGAGTTATTCTGAGGTTATGAGAAGAAAATACTTTGAAGAATATGGTTGCATTGCATTAATGGGTGAAGTTGGAGTTTTGTTAATTTACGCGGTAAAGATGGAACCTGATGTCGGTGAGACAGGGAAATGGATTCGCTAGGACAACCAGTTGTACATCTCATCCGTTTAATTTCAAAGATCGTGGGATATTTTATATCCGGTTATATGGACCGTTTGATTTTTTAGATAAAACGATCATACTCAACCCTAATAATAATTTTTGTAGATAATAAGTGTCCTTAAGACATTGTTTTTAGCATTAAAAAAAATACTTGTACAGAAAATTGTGTAGTTACGACATGTGACTTTTACAAGTGTTTCATTAATATTTTTAAGATAATTTTTCTTTTTATAGGTTCTTTATACAACGAACTTAGAGCATGATAATCAATTGAATTTAATGGTATCTTAATTAAAACCAATTAAAATATGTCATAAAAGTATTGATATTTGGTTTTGAAAAGCATTCTCAAAATGGTAATTATTCCCAATTGAACTACGATGACTTATGTTTGTGTTGGAATAAAATGATATGTAATTTTAAAACAACACTTACTTTTGGGTTGTGATATGTTATTGTTGATTCAGTTGAAGCTATTTTAAAATTTTCAATGAGTTGTATAGATATTTAAAAATATACAGTTGATTTGTTTAAATAATCGACAAATAAAAAATAATATAATATAAAATGGGGTTAATTTATACCACCAAATTAAGTGTCATAGATATGGATGCGTGCATGAATATTTGTAGTTTTCTACCGTTCCTACACCAAACAAAAAGACACCATGTCAGAGTTCCATCAATAATTATGCTTTGAAGTAAGTTCCTTTTTTTCTCTGCCGTTTCTCTGCATGATCACACTTCTTTCATGCTTTATTGCATTGAAAAATAAATTCGAACATATTTTTAAAGTTGGTGGGGTTTAGCATGGAAAAAAAAAATTGTTTCACATCATAAAAAAGTAAATGTTAGTGATTAGATTAGGTAAAGAATATAGTCTTATTATACACTATCAACATTAGATTTTTCAGACTACCAAAAGTTGAAAGATTATTGTTCAAACAAAAAGTTGAAAGATTGGATATAATATTGAAGGAGAGAGATGGTGGTTGAAGATGGTTACAAAAAAATCTAATATTAAAAGTGTATAATAAAATTGTGTTCTTTACCTAATTTAATGGCTAATATTAACTTTGTGGGGGTTTTGTGTGATTCAGTTCAAAGTTTTGATAAGTTGTACTAATATTTAAAAAAATGTAGTAAAGTTGTTTAAATGATTGGACTCTATGAAATAATTAAAAATAAAATAAAATTGTAGGGTTTATTTAAACTACCAAAAAATGTGTTACAAATGTGTATATTCTTAAGGTATTTGTTAGAAAAACTCTTATTTTAGTTTATTTTGAGACTATTATTAGAAGACTTGGAGAATGAATTGCCTCAAGTTTTTTTTTCCTTGTTATATCCTTGTAAGACAACTTTTTTATTTTTTAGTATAATAATTTAAAGTACTTTTAGGTGGATTTGGTTTAACTATTGTTAATTTTATATGTGTGTACGACTTTATGTTAAAAAAATAATAATAGTGTTTAATATTGTTTCTAAGTAGGGTTCTTCCTGTTATAATAGAATTTAGCTATTTTTAAATTAGAAAATTAAATATTATTCTAAAAAAGAATAAAATAATAATTAAAATAAAATAAGTTAAATAAAGGGTAGAACTATATATATATATTGTTTCTGAGTGACTTTATATATTGATATAGGTAAATATATTTATTTTACGGTGTATTTAGTTTGTAACTAAATTAATTTTGCAAAATAAAATATTAAATTAGTATATATCAAGGTTATTGTTTTTTGTCATCCTTAAATATGTAATTTAGGGAAAAAAGACGATGATGTTGAGTCGTTTGGCAATGCTCATCCAGAGTCTTGGAAGGTTGCCTTGCTAATGAATCGGGCAAGGGTCTTGTTTTGAGACCTGACACTAGTGTGTGGAGTGCTACAACCAAAATTAGGTCTTTGATTTAGATGTATCGTCTTTAAAATGATCTATGATGTACTAAATGTTTCATCCATCCTTTTCCTAAGTTCAACTAGACATGTTGAGCTCTTATGAGATATGTGACTCCTAGTGAAACCAGCCACGAAGATTTTGACTAGTTGTTTTAAGGTCTTAATAGATCTCATTGGTAAGTGGGAGAACCACACCAAAGGGAACACCTTGCACTTTAGGGTGTCTGAAGCCTATTCTATCTTCATCATACCACTGATTTCTTGAATAAGATCACATGCTCTTGTGGATCGATCGATTTTACCATCATATTCTTTCTTGGTTAGAAGTTGGAAGCTTCTCGGTATGGGATCTTCGTTAATTTCTAAGAAAAATGGAGTTGAGTAGCGTGACTTGTGTTTTCTTTATGTCTTTTTCTCCTAGTAGGGCCTCAAGATTAGTCCCCGATCTTTGCTCTTAAGCTATTGGTGTTGTCATAGCCACAATAACTATTTTATTTTGGAGGAGAATGAGGTCGTTTCCTCATATGCTTCTCAATTTAGCTATTCTTGCCTTAAGTCTTTTGACTTGAACATGCATCTTATTCACGTATGACGTGGCTTCAAATCTTACACCTTTGGGAGGGAGAACAACTTCATGTGATGTGATGTTCCTGGGACGGTGACCTGCTTAAGGTTGTGGGGCAATTTGATGCTTCGTTCACGCCTGAGGTAAGAACAATGTGGTTCCCAAGGTAACACAAGAGGCCTTATATTGGGTTGTGCATCTTCCAATATGCAATGTCTCTTGAGATGGTTCATGAGGTTAGATCATGTTTGCACCATGTCGCAAGGCAAGGCAGTTCACCTTAAATAAACTTGGGCTTGGTTCCTTTGTTGGAACTATGTTCTATATTCTTAATGGATTTTGCTAATGGATGACTCAAAGGATAGTTGGATCAGACCTTTAAGCTTGTATATGACAACATGCCATGCAGGACAAATTTTATAGGATCCAACCGAAAAGTGACATAGAAGGCTTAAAAGTGTAACATTGGAAACTAAATGATCAAAATGAATCAAAAAATTTATGCTTTGTTTGCGAGTTTGAAGGGGAAGAGAGGGAAAAGTTTTGGAATGAAGGAGCAAGTAGAAGAAATAGAAGAAATTGAGAGGCGAGGGACTTAGGGGGTTTGTTTTTCTTCATAATATTAAATCATTCTCATTCGGGAAAACTCAAAAATTGTATTTGAAGAGGGTTTTAGGAGGTTTTGAAGGGTTATACGAATTCGAAATTTAATATATGTCATTATAGTATTCTTAAAATAAAAAATATATTAGTATTCTTAAAATAAAAAATATATTAATCATAAACTTTAATTTATCATTCTCTAAAAATATGCTCTTTGAAAAAATATGAAAGATTTCTCCATTTTTTTTTATATTTCACATCCTCCAAAGCCCTCCTCTTTAAACTCTTAAACAAAGTCTCAGGGAATGAAAATAAATCTTAAAAACTAGTTAGAGCACAAATAGTATACCCGATCTATTAATACCACCAATGAATTGTGCATGCTTGGAAACAAAGTGAATTTTCCAACATTATGTTTAGACATTGTAATTTTGTAAACTGAACACTATGTAGCTCTTCTATAATCAGTGGCGGAGCCAGACAAAAATATTTGGGGTGGCCGCTATCGACCTAATGATTCTTACACGTCTATTTTTTTTATATCATTACGATTTTAGTTTACCTTTAATTGGCATTTTGTTAACTTAAAATGTTTATATAATTCTTATGGATTTATAAGCAGTTATAAACTTAATTGTTCTTTCTACAACACAATCAATGAAAAATCTGTGACAAGAAACAACTAGTTCTTCATACAAACAATGATATCAGTAATACAAGGTATGTATGAGAATCGAGAATACTATAGTTGTAAACCTTCAAATTGCCCTTTTATGAGAGTGAGACCAATTCTAGCCAATGATACACAAAAGTCAATTGTTATTTGTTTTTATTTTTTACAAAACTAATGGTTTAATGTAAATATTGTATTTTAGGGTAACAACGATGTAAAAAAAAAGTTCCGTGTATTGTTATACCTGAAAAGTGCATCAATTAAAAGTCAATGGCAAGAGGCAAAGGTAATGACTGGAAGTAATGTTGGTGAAAAGGTATTTATACCCCGGTTATCTTTAACTCCATCAGACATTGAAATACCTTTCAAGTTTAAAAGAAAACAGTTTCCTTTGGCCGTCTCTTTTGTCATGACTATTAACAAAAGCCAAGGACAATCTCTTCAACATTTTGGTATCTATCTTTCTACGCCAGTATTTATATGTGGCTCTTTCAAGAGTAACATCCAAAGAAGGTTTGAAGATGTTAATAACTAATGAAGATGATGAAGATGTAGATGAAATGTCGAATGTTGTTTATGAAGAAGTGTTTAGAAATGTGTAATATTTTAAAACGCACAGTGTGCTGATTTATTTTTATATGTATGTTTAATGATACAATATGTCCAACTACTGTACCTTTTTTTATCTTACAAAGAATTTTGGTTTACCATTTATTATATTTTCTTAGTCAATAAGACCCATGCATGGCATGGCAACAAAACCCATACTCGCGGGTACACACCCGAACCAAACCCATTTTGACGGGTATTCCCCGCTTTGACTGGGTTTGGGTATGGGTTTGGGTTTTCCTCGATTTTAAAACACGGGTACGGGACAGGTAACAGGGATGTAGGTACCCACCCCGAACACATACCCAAACTCGTCCCGAATGTGGAAAATCAAATTATTACCCTTTTATATAAATAGAAATCGAAATTCTAAGTTATTTCACTCACACAGTGTCTCAGTCTTTCTAATGACACTCAGTTATCATAATTATCTCTTATCTCCTTCCATTTCTCACACTCTCAGCCTTTCGCTTCTCCATCACCATGGCCATCGATCGCCATCATCTCTATTCTGGATAAAGCATTACAACATTGCGATTGAGACTGAAAAATACCTTTATTTTTATTTTAAAAAATTATCCATTGCGGGAATGGGGATGAGGCGGGTATACCCAAACCCATTGGGGACGGGAATAGGATTCGATTTCTCATCTCCACCGGGTATAAGTTGGGTAACGGTTAGGTATATGGGAGTAGGGTATGGGGACGGGGAAGGTAAAACCCGTCCCAACCCCGCCCCATTGCCATGCCTACATGCGGCGCACAGGTCGGCGATCTAGTTTCTGTTAGGGTTGTTTGTTTATCACCTATTTTGGTTTGTTCCAATTTTGTATATTTTAGTACTATCTGCAATACCCGTTAAAGAAGATGTGATGTGAAATTATGTAATTTCAATGTCTAATTTATAAACACACTTTGAAGAGTAAAATGGTAAACTTATTTTTTATGCAAACCATCATTCTAATTCCGAAAATCAGTTATCGCACTCCTTTTCCTTAGCTATTACACATATTTCCTTTTCTTTTTCCTGACCTTAAATGCAAAATATCTCTCCATGATTTGTCTAACTCAATTGATCTTTTAATTTTCTTTACAAATGCCATGATTGCATCAATCAAAATGAAATTAAAATTGAACATGTATTAATTATATGTCATTACAATTGTCTAGATCGAGTGAAATTGAAGTTGCACCTCTAACAATAATTATACGCCATTTAAGTTGTTTTTACTAAATTCAAATAATTTTGATTCGTTTAGTTGTCCTAAGGTTTTTTTCTTTTTGATAAATGTAATTTTAAAAAAAATATTAAAATCAATATTTTTTTTTAGAATTAAAATCAAGATTAATTCATATTCAATGCTTTTAAAAGAAAGATTTTGGGTTTATTATCTTTTATTTAATATTCAATGCTCTTAAAAGAAATATTTTGGTTTTATTTTATTTTATTTGAAATATATAGCATTAAAGATCAAATGCATAAGAAGACTGACTACATTTCCATATATACATTCAAGGAATAAACCTCAAATGTACATATAGTATATAGATACATATAACAACATGAACACTACATGAAATGTGCAAGAAATGAATGTCTTTGACTATTGACTAATTAAATTTATTAATATATCATCAAAATATTATTTGTATAGACCAAATTTCATTTTATATATTCGTTCATGCAAAGAAAAAGAAACATCATTGTGTTAGAATAAATGAAGATAACAGGAAGAAAAAAAGTAAAAATAAAAAAACCATATATAAGATACATCACTCGTTGAAGAATATACATCAATAATAATGGGTAGAGTGCAACTCTAACTTCCCATTCACCTCTAGAAACAATTTTCTTTTTTAAAGAAGAAACAACTTTCTATAATATTCAATAAGATCTTATAGATATTAGAATCTTAATAAAAAACCATAATAAACATTTGATAATTCTTACAACATTATTTCTCATATGCACATAAAATTGGAAGAAATAACATAATCATTAATCTATGAGTAAATTATACTCCCCTTCCCTTAAAGATGCTTGAATTACACTCCCCTCCCCTCTTATGTTAAAATATACGCTCCCCTCCCCTCTTATTCAAAACATATTAGAAAATATTTCACTCCCCACCCCTAAGAGTAACATGAATTACATTCTCCTCCCCTCTTATCTTAAAATCTACACTTTACTCCCTCATTATATTTTTTTATTTCTAATAATCTAGCAAAATAATAATAATAATCTAACACACTTCAGAAAAAATAATATTGCGGGTCTATTTTAATATAATCAAAATCTGAATACATATTTTTTGCTATTTTTTATTCAAAATTTCATTAACGTATAGTTTAACCCCGATTATAAAATATGAAACAACCCATAATAAAATTAAAATATGTGAAAAATTATTAAAGACAATAAATTATGGTTATTTAAAAGTTGGTTTTATGCTCTACATTATAAAATTAATATCAAAATATTTAAATTTAATTATCATTGACATTTAAATTATAAAGAAATAATTTTTTTTTAAATGGTGGTTCAAAATTAGTATATATCATACAAATGTTTATTTATGTTAAAATAGATTAAATTGTAGTGCATATTTATTTATTAAGGGAGGGGGATGTAATTCAAACATCTTATAGGGGAGAGGAGTATAAATTTTTAATTTTCAAGGGAGGGGAGTATATATTTTATCATAAGAGGGGAGTGGAGTGTAATTCAAGCATCTTTGAAGGAAGGGGAGTATAATTTACTCTTAATCTATAGAAGTATCGCTGTTTGGAATGTGAAATATGATGTACAACACAAATTACAACTCTAAAATTAATTACATGAATAGATGTGCAAAAGATTAATCATCACTTAAACAAATATTAAAGTCTATTTTTTTCTTCATCCATTCTAAAAACTAATAAAGTCTACCCATTCTATTCAAAGTGTTTAATCAAATTTCTTCAGAGTGTGCATCATGTGTTGATTTTTTCATCATATTCATCTTTTAAGATCCACATCTGCAACAACAAAAGAGAAACTGAATAAAGATCAAGATGAATTGAAATTAAAAAAAAATCAGGAAGAAATATGTTTAATTGTTGTACATGTGAAAAAATCTATTAGAAATTGAACCAGTTTTAAGAATTATATACCCATAGAAAAAAACATGAAAATAAGAAGAAAAAAATGAATAAAACAAAAGAGGGATCTTGAGAGTTTTGTTGAAATTTTAGTATGAATCAGAAAATTGTGTGAAAACGTTACTAAAATGCACAATTTATAGCATAATGATGCGAAAATTGTGAATTGTAACTCATAATGGTGTGAAAATTGTGAGTCTCAAACGCAATATTTATAGCCAACATGTATGGAGCAATCAGAGTAATTAGTCCCTTGATCAATGGATGCAGTAATTGAAAATAAAATTGTATTAAATAAAAAAACTATTATTAAAGTAATAATTAACTATAATAAAATGTATCATATTAAAATTGGTTTAATGCATGTTTCTTTGACCAAATCATATCAATAACATTCGTGATCAATTTAGAGTAGTAATAGTCATTTTGGCTTTGTCATATTAATATTATTTTGGTATAGAACTGCACCCCTTTCTCTCTCTCTTCTCTCCTTCTCAAACTCTAGCCGTCACCCCTTTCTTCTTCTTCTTCTTCTTAGAGGAGTGATTATTTCCATTTAAGGACTTGAAATAGGTCTCAAATTTATTTATATAATATACAAATAGATAACCATAATTAGTTCTTTGATATTTTTGTTTCAATATATTGACTTTGTGGAAAAAGATAGTCTCAAATAAATCAAATATAAACCATAAAATTAGTATATAACTATGTACGACGTTCCTAATTAGATAGCGAAAATTGTGAGCATTTAAAAAATCTGGAACTCTTAACTCAAAATAATAATAATAATAATCAGGAACTCCGTTAAAATATCACCTTTGTTTCTATATTTAACAATTTCCTATCAATTATATTCCCATGCTCTTCGATGATGTCCAGATTTGAACATCAGACTTTGGTTTTACTTAGTTAAACTCACATGTACATATTTCTATATTCTAACAATTCACTATCAATTTGATTTATATTTTCAATCATTTACTCGTAACTTATTCCCTAAAATATTCTTAGAAAGACTAATATAAAATTCTTAAATATTCAAAATTTCAAAGATATATTTAAGAGCCTCTACAAAGTTAGGGATAAATTTGATGATTTATTCAGTAAAATTAAGGATACCAATTAAATTAATTTGAATTGTCGAAGGAAAAAAAAATGGTCAGCATAATTTAGGTTGCCATAAGTTTATTCTTGTCCACATTCGATCTAAATCCAAAGTACAAATAGTGCAAGTTCCACATGCTAACCTGCCACCATTGTATGATGAAATGACAAGACATTTCTTGGTGGGTCTCACCACAAAATAACTTCTAGAAGTTTTTAAGTTTTAGAGCATTCTTTTCTTTTTTTGTTTGAAATAAGAGCATTCGTTTTTTGGTTACAACGTTTAAGAGCATTCACAAAAAAAACATTTATTTTTAGGATTTTAAATATTTTGTTAGGTATATATATTCTTTATTTATAATTTTTTAATAATAGTATTAATAAGTATTCAATTTCTCCAACTCAATACTTAAATGAAACATAGTAATCAACTATTAATAACTTTACATCATTATATTTTAATTTTTTAATATTTAAAAAGCGTGGATCTCACTTAATATTAAGGTCTTACGTGAGATATTGAGTCTTATAAAACTCCAAAAACTTTTCTCCCCAATGCAATCCCTAACCGATACTACCAAGTCTTAAAAGTTTGTGACCCCTTTTGGAGATTGTCTAAACTTTTCAATTAAGAAATTAAAATTTAGCTTATATACAATGCATAAGATAAAATAAAAATAAATGATATTCATACAACTATTTTAAAATAACTTGTCTTTTGTATTATTCTTTTGTCTTTTCAATCTATCTATTATTTTTGTTTAATAAGGAGAGAGAGAAAGATTATCCTAATGATTATTATAAAAAATTCTTTTAGAGGTCCAAAAAATTATCACAAAATTACTATTTCAAAAATGTGATACGATAACAATAAGATAAATGATTATTCTATCACGTGTATGGATGCATACATGATTGTAAACGGTGTAACATTATTTACTATTCCTAATTTTTTTATATATTTAACTGTTTTTTTTTCTCGAGTATGTAACATTTTATTTTAGCTATAAAATTTAAATGACAAGATCCTCATATTTTAAAAATTTACAAATTAATAAAAAAATATTTTAAAATTAAATAGGTAATTAAACAGTTCTGTGTAATGTTTTTGAAATATCCATTAACACTAGTAAATAAACAAGTTAGGTTTTTTTTTATAAAAGTAAGGAGTAAACAAATAATTATATTGTATTTTGTTAGAAGAACGAAACAGAAATATAATATATATTCCCTAAAAAAAATATTATACATAAATGATAAAATTACCTTTGCAAGAAAGTCATGTTTAATTTTGGCGGTATTTAATATTTAATTTGTTAAAACGGAAAATAAGTTGATTATCATTTTTTTTGTCTAAGTGATCTTCAATTTTTTATGGTGAAAAAGTCATTGCATGTTTGGATTCCACCCAAGAATCGTGTTAAGTTAACATGGACCCCAACCAGAATCTACGTTAGCCCTATACGACATAAGCAGTGTCAGTAACTCCATACAAGGTAACCGATGTGACATGTCCATAGTCTGGTTTTGGTTTTTTTTTTCCTTCTTAAAAGATAAAAAAAAAAATTGAAGAAAAAAGATAAATAGTTTTTGAATTTTGGCAAATTAATGTCTTAAAAGCATTATTTGAAAAAGTGTCTTGTTAACAAGTGTTTTTAGACTTTGTTTGAGAGTTTGAATGAGAGGGAAAGGAAAATTTTTGCAAGGTGAGAAATATAAGAAAAATTTAAGAAATCTTTTATATTTTTTGAAAGAGTATTTTCGGAGAGAGTGATAAATTAATTCTTATGATTAATATATTTCTAATTTTAACAATTTTATAACAACATTAGTAAAAAAACAATATTATAAAAAAATAGATTAAATTTGAAGAATTCATATAAACTCGTCCAAACCCTCCAAAACCCTTCTATATGTTAGTTCCCGCAAATGAAGAAGATTTTATATTTTGAAGAAAAATAAACTCTTCAAATACCCTCTCCTCCCAATGTCATCTATTTCTTTCACTTACTCATTCATTTTTTTCCAAACCCTATCACCCCTTCTCATCTAAACTCACAAACAAAGCCTTAAAGTATTTGTTGAAGATTCAAAAATAAATCATTGATAACTTTTATATAGAAAAAGTTATTTTTTTGATATTTCAATGTTTTGAATACACAAATCCTAAGATAAAATTTCTACTCTAATTTTTTTATCAAGTACTCTAAACACACTTGTTAACATTTTCTTTTAGTGAATCTATTAATAAAAATTTTGATTTGAAAATACAAATTTATTTATTTTTTAACAAGGCAAAAAGAAATAAATTAAGACAAAAAAATTTTATCTACCAAAGTAGAACACCAAAGTCTTACAAAAGTAACAACCGAAACAAAACCAAAAAAAGTAGAAACTAATCGATGCCCAAACAAACAGAAGAGCTAAGCCAGCAACTATGATAATCAAATGCAATATGAGCAAATTTTGCATTCAGCCACCGGTAAGAAAACAACTTAATTTTGTCCAAGAGGTGATAATTAGAACTTCCTTTATTATTAAAAATCATATCATTCCATTCTTTGCAAATAACCCATGCACAAGAGAACCAAACTAAGTACATTATTGACCTTTTGAAACACCTGCCAAGCTACCAAATTGAACAAAATGATATGCAGTTCCAAATGGATCAACAAATGAAATACCAAACCAACTAAGAATATGATGTCAAAGATAATTGAAAATATTACAAGTTAAGAATAAATGATTTACTAATTCATAAGTCCCACATCCACTTACACAAAACGAGAGTCAAAATGGATTATGTCATGGCTAAATAGATTATCCTTTGTGGGTAATCTATTTATGAAGAGCTGCCAAGCAAACATAGAAACCTTCAGAGGGACATCTCTATGCCAAGTGAATTCCTACAATGTTGTAAAATGTTGTGGTTCCTGTCTGGTAAGGAAATCGTACGAACCACAAACTAAGTACCCTATTGACGATTTGAGATTCTACAACAGTAATCTTCAGTATCAACCTGCAGATACACATTTTGATCTAAAATCCTACACTCCTCTATCAGCTCATCCTCCCACGCCAACAACCTACGACGCCACTTCCACGCCTCACCACACTTCCCCCGCCTTTAAGTGAATATGTCTGCCATTGTCAACCTTTTATTTTCAGACAAATCAAATAATATCCCCGAAACCTATCTCTTAAAGGCATATCCCCTAACCACTGATCCATACAAAAAAAGTAATTTAACCATTACCAACTTTCATTCGAACATTCTCCTCAAACCAGGCTCCCACCTCTCTAAACCTACTTCGTTACACATACGCACATACTCCTTCCACCAAACAGACCCATCTTAGCTACCCTGCTTCAACCCCACCCCCCCAAACCGCAATGATCCGACAACATTCTAAACCAAAAACCCCCTCTATCCACCAACATCCTCGAATACTGTTTTCCTATAAGAGCAATATTAAACCCCCTCATCCACCTAACCCCCAAACCTCCATACTATTTATACGCATACACTGTCAGTCTAAAATTATTTTACTTGTGTATTGCCAAATTATTTAATGTGTTTGACAACACATGAGTTATATATTCACTAATTGTCATGATAACACATCATTGAACACATGTATAAAACAAATTTATACGCATACAAATTAAACTCTTCAAGTAGAGTATTTATTAATTTGCAATCTCATACGTGTTACATATATATATATATATATATATATATATGTATATGTATATAGACAAGTACAAAGCACATTATAGACAAGATCACATATCAACTGAAAACGACATTCATGGACATAGTTATTCCTTGGAATTTTTTTAAATGAAGATTTTATATCTTAAAACAAACACCATCAAAATAATTACAAGAAGGAATAGATTCTTTATGTCTTCACAATCACAAGTGGTAGACTCATATGTAAGTCCCACTATAATCACTTCAAAAGTGTCGTAAGCTTAGGTAATCTCTAGCTACAGCATATATCCTATGTCCTATTTTTGCTTGACAAAAATGATAGGTGTATTAGGCGTCTCTTCATGGCCAGAGAGATTACGGAAAATTATTCTTTTTGAGGCAAAAAAGTGAGAAAACGTTACACACTTGCACCAGGGATGGATAACACGTAATTTTACGGACAGCTAATTTCTCGGACAAATTTTACTAACCTACTCTCTTTGTCCCCACAGTACATGTCATTATTTTTCTTATACACATATTTATCTTTAAATTATGTTTATCTTAGAGCTAAAAGAATACTTACAAATGAATTTACAATATTTAACTCTAAAAGAGCATTTATAATTAAACTTACATTTATCTCCATTCAATATAATATTGTTCATTTTATATCTTGTTTTACAATATTAAAACAATATTAATGTTTAATTTCTTTTCTTACTCTACCATTTATAATGTATTATTCTCTCCTTTCATAATTCTTTTAGAGTCAATATTTTAAATAAACTTTAAAATAAGTAAATATAGAATGATTGGATGTTGAGTTTTATATCCAACAAAACTTTAAAGCTTAGGAGAGTTCACTTTGGATGTTTGGATATAAAAACTCGATTAGGATAATATTAAAATATAAGCTATAAAATTTTGTTAGTGTTGCAAATAAATCAAATGATTATGCTTTTAGAATTTATCATTTTTGAAAGTTTTCATGTATGAAAATATAAAAAATGAGAAGTTGTTTTAAAATTAAATAGTTTCTTTTAAAGATAATTTTCTATAGGTGTTTTACTTAAAACATTATTTTAGACAACACAAAATAATATCTGCTTTTCTTAAGAAATATTTTAAAAAAACTAGGTTATTTTGTCTAATATGATTCTTCTGAAATGGATTCAGAGATAGACCATAATTAAAATAGTAAAGGTCTGAATTTCAATTACTTTTTGAGGTCTATATTAGATTGCCTAAAACATATATAATTACTAAATTATTTAATATCAAAATCATTTGTTTTTTTTTTTTTTTGAGGGGATCAAAATCATTTGTTTTATAATTTGTAATAAACATACTCTTTATCACATGTACATATATACATGAGTCCAACTTCGTAACCACGTCCTCCCCTTTTCTTGGACCAAGATTAGCTGCAGTCACTGCTTAGCGTGGTCTTTGCAATCACACCATCTTTGAGACATTGAATGTGTTTTCTTTGTTTCATGGCCTTCAATTTATTTTAATTAACAAAAAAACTATAAAAAAAATATAAGTTGGAAAGAGATAGAGAGATGTGTATGCAGGGAATGCAAATCCCCTCTCCCTTTGCTTGGTTATACTCTTACATAGTTAATTTTCAATGAGTTGATATTTATAAAATTGACATCGATCGAAATCAAAATGAGTTGAAAAATAAATTTAAAACCAACATTAAAGTTGAAGAGAAAATCATTTATATTTGAGAATACCATAAATATCAAACTTATAATCACATTTTTTTCTTCATAAAAGTGAATCCAAACATAAAACCACCCCGAGTCTTCTCGTACTTTCTCTTTCTGGCTAACAAAACCCTCTATGTGTATACTAAGATCGTGTTTTGGTCGATCGGAGTACTCGACCTGGATTTTAGGTTGTTATTGTCTTTTCATTGTTCTTTATCTCTTTGATTTTCTACTTGCTCACATGTTTTGATAAATAAAGTACCCCTCATACTGTGTATTTTTTATATATTCATTAACAATTCGTCTTTAACTTAAATTCATTAACCATTTGAGCCAAAATATTTTGTTTAATGTGATATAGAGCATACTCTATTAAATCTGGCTCAAATGGTTAATGAATTGTTCAAGAAAACACAAGATTAAATACTAGTTATAATAATTATTGATTAAATTTTAGTATTAACCCTGAATCCAAACTATCTATCAACCATAAAACTCCATTCCTTAGAATTGGAAGGTTAAAAAAGTAGAATTAATTGAAGTTGCCAATAAAAATTAATAATTGAAGGCTTAGTCATTTACGAATGAATTGCATTGTCTGCCATTATTTTTTTTTGGCAATTTCCTTTTGATAATTTGAAATGACAGCACTACTGCTGCACACATGAATCAGTATGATCATCAATGCAAAGTTATGCATTTAACGGTCAACTGTTAGTCTCAATGGGAAGAGAAATAATAAAACTTATCAGTTTGAAACAGAACTTATTATGATCATCATATATTATGCTTTATGGCCTCTATATCATTATCTTTCCCCACAAAATACATTTGGAGAGGACAACACTACTCTCCTCTTTTGTAGATATGAACAAATAATCACATCGATATATCATATCAATATATACATATATGGGAATCATTCCAAATAATGTTATCCACATCGATCACTATGTATGGAAATGACTACTTGCCACAAATGTAGCTTCAAAGTTCAAATTTAAATTCCATTTGTGGCAAATCAAATTGCTTATAACAATTGTAGTAAAATTTAACACTTCAAAAATAGAAAAATTATATATATGTGTCCTAAAATCTAGTATGATTAAAGGCACATAATATGCTGCAACAAGGGTAACTTTGACATATATTGAAGTTGTACAAAACATATAATAATAATAATATAAATATATATGAATAATGTCATGGCTGTTATTGTTGTGAGTGGTTTCCTGAGAATCACACGGATGATGTACTCCATGTATATTCACAAGCTTCAACTTTTTCAGGCCACTATGAGTCTACTACCAGTACAAACACAGCACTGTCTGCTATATCTTTAAAAGCAGATAAGTGATATCTCACATTTTATAACACTTTTTCTTCTGTCACAGCAAGTAAACAGGATCCAAAGACAAAGCACTCTATATGTTTCAGATCATAGCAGCTTTCACATTATTAAACCCTAAATATGATTAAAAAAAAAGTGCATTATTAAAAGAGAGTGAGAATTGATCTCTAATGAGTTGCACTTGCACCTTGTGCTGGTGGTGGAACTTGTTGTTGTTGTGGTGGTGGACGCTTTCTTTTCTTCTTCTCGTAACTAATACCTCTTGCTTTCGATTGAAGATCACGAACTTCGCGAAGGTAGAGCCTCACAGCTCTAGCACCAAATGGATTTGTTTCTGGTTTTCCTCCATTTTCTTCAAAGGCAGCACGAAGACGACCTATGAGTGCATCAAGGCTTCCCCATGCTTGCCTTAGAGGACATGGACATGGTGCTGGTGGATTTGGATGCCCATAAAATGGACAAATTGGTGTGTGAACTTTTGTCTTCCCAAATTGATCCAAATACCTAAACACCATGATAAATTAACCAAAATAATATTAAAATTATATATAGCTACAATTCGCATCATAGCTACCGCAATATGACACTAATGATCATTTTGCAACGGTTCATATGAGATTTGAACGAGATTTAAACCATGTCGGTTAAAAAGTCAAATTCAAGCAAGCATCGATGATATTAGACTATGATTTTCTCCAATATAAAAAATTATGATGCAATTGCAACTACCGGTCAAAACTTGGGTAGAGTGAGAGATGCAGTTGAAAAGAAAGAGAGGTTGCATTTGCATGGTGATTAATTTTATAAAAATATAATTAAATTTGTACTACATATACCTTAGAAATTCAAGGACATGTGCACCGCTGCACCTAGAGAGGGAAAGAGGTGGACGATGATTCTTGAGGTATTGACCAAAGGTGTTCCAGTCACGGCGTTTCTGGTTCTCATAGCGGCTGCTACTGTTGGGACTGTTGGTGATGGTTGAAGCTGCAGATGAAGAAGAGCCTCCACTTGCTGTTGTTGTTGTTGTTGTTGTTGTTGTTGTTAAGCTTATAGTGTTGTTGTTGTTATTCATGAAGTTGCAGGTCATGTTTTCATTGTTACATGACCCTATAAATTCTTGAATTGAATCCATGAAAATATAGCTTAATTTTACTTTAACAACCTTTGTGCTTTGCAGATCCAAGGTTGTTTTGAATTTTATCAAAACCAAGAATTAATTAATACCTTGTTCTTCTAGGGTTCATGAGACAAAAGTGAAAGAGTAAATTGGTATGTTACAAACTATTTTTATGTTTATTTTAGGAATAGGATAGGGAAATATGTACCTGAAAATGATGAAGCAGAAAGAAGAATTTTTTTGATGTAGAGAATGTGATGAGATTGATGGGATCAGTACAGTGAAGTGTTCATTCAACACTATATAATTAGAAAGCTTCCCACAACTATAGCTGTGGTTTTTTTAGGTAGTTTTTATTTCCTTAAAAGGGTGAAGCAAACTCAAACTTGTTTCATCATCATCACTTGTTAGTGCTAGTGGTTATATTAATATTCTTCATTCATGGTGTTGAGAGAGAGAGAAAGAGAGAGAAGTGTTAGGCTTTGGAGGAAATAGGAAAGAAAAGTTGGACAGTAGGTTTGGATGGAGACAGGAAAAAGTTTGAAGGGGTAAAAATGAGGGAATAACATGATTCTGCTTACTTTTCTTGACTCTGTAGTTTGGAATGACAGTTCATTTTAATTGACTATAATACCCCTCAGTTTACCCTTTTTAACCTTTCTTGTTCCTCTTTCAAAAGATAAAAACTTTAATTTCTGACACCCCCTTTGTCCACTTCTCACCATCCTTATTAGTATTAATTATTAAATAATAATAATTTGAAAAATTAAAGATTTTTTTTAATGAATTCCTCGATATGAAAAATGCCATCAATAAATGTTCTTTAAATATAATAGAAACAATATATATTCATTGATTAATTATAACATCTCTCAAAAATTATTTATAACATTTTTTATTCTATTTAATGTTTGATTTTGAAAAGGAAGATTAGTCATTTTAGTCTTTGAATAGGACATGAGTCGTCATTTTAGTCCATGAATGCAGATAAATTGCAAAATAGTCCATGAATGTAGACTCTGTTAGTCAATTTAGTCTCTAAATGAAGACTCTATTAGTCATTTTAGTCCATGAAATTGACTAACAGAGTTTACATTTAGGAACTGTTTTGCAATTTCTCTGCATTTAGGGACTAAAATGACTAACTCCCATTTTAAAAATTTATCGATTTCAAATTTTAAAAAGGACAAATTTTATTAGGAGAATATAAATTTTATTTCATTGAATAATTGAGTAAGAACAAGTTTGTGCTAATAATAATCCTCTACAAAAATTATACCATTAATGTATTTATGGCTTATAAGTATGTTTGATCTCTTATGTTTATTTTAGATTTCATGATTTAAAAGTTTTAAGTTAGTCATTTTTGTTTTAAAAGTTTCAAGTCAATACAAAACGTTACTCTCACTTAGGTGTGTTCAAAACCGAACCAACCAAATAGAAAAACCGCAAACCAATCTAAACCGAAACCGCAAAAAACCGCAATTGGTTATGATGAATTCAGATGACTTTTGCACTGAACCGCGCGGTTCGGTTTGGTTTTCGGTTTGCATCTTATCAACCGAACCAAACCAAACCAAATCGCAAGAATAATCAATATTACTTAAACTTGTACTAGCCCAATTACATAGCCCAAGAATAGACTCTTTTGATTCAATTTTTTCATTGTTGCACCATTAGATTCGATTCTAATTCCTTTCCATCTCCTTCAATTCATTTCCAATGATGAATTTGTTTCATTTTCTTCCCAATAATTTGTTTCATGCTTATGTTTCTTCGTAATTTTATCTATTTTGATATAAGTTTTGTTTGGTTTTAATCTAGTTAGTTTTAATCTCGTTAGAACTCATATGTTTATTTTGTAACAAATTGGCAATATTAGAGTTAATGTATTATTTTTATCTCGCAATAAACCGCACCAACCGAACCAATCCAAACCGCATTGGTTTGGTTTGGTTTGGATGAGTTTTTAAAAATCAACCGAACCAAACCAAACTGCATGTTTTTTTATCTTGTGATTTGGATGACTTTTATACTCAAAACCGAACCAAACCGCACCGCGAACACTCCCACCTGAGAATATGAGTTTTAAAATTTAACTTATTTACAAAATCAACTTTTAATTTTTGTTGCTTTATTAAACTCAATATTATGCGGCAGAAGATGCTAACTTATTTTATCGTCAATTATGTTTTAAACTAACTTGAAACTTTTAAAACATAAAAAATCAACTTAAAATTTTTAAAATATAACAGACCAACTTAAAAAATAAAATAAACATAAAAGACCAAATATACAATTAATGCCAAATGTCTAATTTCTCGACATGTTAATTTTATTAAATTTCACAATGAAAGTTTAATTTTCCACCTGGAGCACCCATGTCAATCTATAAGCTGAGATTTGGAACATCTGAGGCCATGTAATTTATCCCCTTTTCTATTTGGCTTCATTTTACATGGAGTTTTTTTTTTATTTGATGCGAGCAGAATGAACCGTTTAAGAAAACTGGAGTTTGATTCTTGAATGCAATTTTTGGTTAAATTATACTTACTTTATGTGGGCATTTCAATTTTCCATTTGAAGCATCCATGTCCCACATGGTATGTTTACCTTTCTACCACGACGAGAAATTAGAGATTTGGACATTTTAATATTGTGTTTTAGTAAATTTTAGTAAATAACATATTAAATGATAATGATGTTTTTTCTTGACAAAAAATGATAATGACGTGGTTACCCAAAAATTAAATGATAATGATGTGGATATTAGATGAACATATATAATGTAATATGTCAGGTAGGCGTTGAGTAACGGTTGTCTGATGGTAATTTAACGAAATGATTTAATTAAAATGAATAAAAAGTTAAAAAATTTGATTACTCCTAATTTTTAGTTTAGTTATATGTTTAAAAATTATCAAATTGTTCATGAACCTACACATTAATCAGTGTTAAGCAATGGGTGGATCGTATTCAATTCTATTCTTGAAAGTGATTTTTTGGTAGGTCTAATGGCTTCTCGTGTTCTTAGTATAAGTGGGTTGTAGCTAGCTTAACAGTGTTTTGCTAATTTTGGTTAGCTTTGTGTGTACTATCCCTGTATATGTTTCTCTCTCCTTTTTGGTATATTTATCTCTCTTGTTTTCTCTTGTTTGTTTGGTTTCTTTTGTTCTTGTTGTTTAGCCTATTTTTGTAGGCGTTTTGGAGTGAATTATCTCTTGTAGTTTGATTTTTTTTTTTTTTTTATCACACACATATATATTGTTTTGTCTTTAAAATATTTTATCAAACATAATTTTTTACTGCTATAGCTAAGAAAATTTAATGACATTACGAATTGATAACACAAATAAAATGAGTTAAGTGTAAATTTAAAAAATATGGATTGTTATTTGTTTTTTGGTGCAACAAAAGTTATTATTTTAACAAACTTATAATTTGTTATTTACACTTATAATATCTACCTTTGATTTGTTAATCATAGTAGATATATCCCTATAATAACAAACTTATATATCCCTATAAGACGTATAAATTGTTTTACATTTATACAATTAAAGGAGATTAGAGTTCATTTGCGATCATAACACCACTCATATGCATTATATCATGGTACTAAGATAAGTTCTCGTGTCTTGACCAAAAAAAAAAGTTAAGTTCTCGTGTTGCATCTCTTCGACTCTTTTCCTTAAGTTATTATTTTTAAATAAGCAAGGCCATTACATTTTTTTTTTGTTTCAGACCAATTGTCCTTTTATTAATATATGCTTGTGTAGTTCTTGATCTCTGTATAGGCCAATTGTATATTATCATTGATTTCATTTCTTTGTATAGACCCGTTGAGACTTCTATGTATATAGTTTATAGTTATGATTGTTTTGTAGGACAACTGTATGTTGCTAATGAAATCAATGATAATACTCTTTAGTTATGATTGTTTCGTGGGAACATCATAACTATTCAAGCCAATGAAAATAGATTCCAGTTCATGTGTTAAAGCTACTAAAATCTAGGAAACACAGTGAGATTGAGAGAAGGTCACGCTTCATGGCTAGCTAATAGAATTTTAGTCTATGAGCATTTGTCTATTAATTTTAGAGACACTCAATCAATCAAGCAAACAACTTATTTTAGTTGCAATTAATTATGCTGTTTTCCTTCTAGTTTTTACTTATGTCTTTCATAACATTTAGTACACAAAAATCATTTGTCATTCTAATTACTCTCGAGGGAAGCTGAAGAATTCAAAGCCGAGAAATATAATTCTTTAATTGGTGTAATCGTTTCAAGAAAAATAGAATCGCCGTTGATAATTATTAACCGAATCTTCAACTTGCTAGGACTTTCAAGTAAGCTTTAGATCGAGATGGATCATCACATTGAGTTAAGAGCAATCACACAAGTGATAATTCAAACACCACGTTTTCACACAAATCCTTAAGACATTAAATATGCAAACCTCCTCAATTGTATGTTGCGAACATTTACTTTTTTATCCAATGTGAAACTTATAACTCACTTAACACATCAACAAGATGATTTTCAAGTTTGTCAATGGTGATATAAAAAGAAGTTGATTTATATATGTAATGGGAAGTTTCTGATGAATATTGAATAAAACTAATTTTATATTATTAATTTTAAAAAATAAAAACGAATTTCTCATTATTTACATGCATATTTGATGATCTAGACTTTAGTTTCGGTCTCTTGAGGTTATTCCACATGCATGCCTAAAATTTAAAACAAATTAATTTTCTCATTGAGGTTATTCATGTTTGTCTTCCGTCATTGAGTAACTTGAATTGGTTAGTTGAAGTTAATGAGAAGCAGAGTAACTTTCTCTAACTTTTTTCTACACACTTTCCCTTTCTTTTGTAGTTGCTATTAATTCCTTTTCAGTTTTCAGCTTAGTTTAGTTGACCAAAAAATCTTTTTCCTGTTTTTGCATGCAACCGTGAGGGGGCAGTTAAATAATTCAACTCCGATATTTTTCTAGTTCTTGTTGGGCTGTCCATGACAAAATCTCGTACTATAATCTGATACTGTTTTCCTGTCATTCACAATTTCATATAAATTATAGTAATAAATTCTTCCAATCAATAATCCCTTCTTTCTCTCTTGTTCCTATCATATACAGTACTCATTGTTTTTTATACCTATATATATATTCCCTTCATATGCAAAACATTATATAGATTTTGACTACATGCACTAACTTGTCTTAGCCGTTCGATTTCGAATCGACGGACAAGGTCATTTACGGTTGATTTTGTTAGTACGTAATCTGAACTGTTTGATTTTCAATTAACAAATATAGTATGTACTCTGGTGTTGTTTTTTGAGCGGATAATCCAGATCCCATATATATAATTAACAAGTAGTATAAACTATTTAAAGGAGACCTCACTATCATTGATTATAATTATTTAAGTGGTTGGATCGTATCAGCTAGTTGATATTTTATTAGCTCTTGAATGATATGGTTCATGTCTTTATTAGTTTAATCAAAGTTCGTGAATTTGAATTCATGTACTAAAAATACAAAAACATTAAACTCTTGAGAAATTGTTTGTTGCATGTTATTGCTTTATTTGACTTGAGAGATTAATCTTTACCATTGATATTAGATGTACCCAAAAATAAATACCGATGATTTTTGTTGTGGTGTATAGTGGTTGATATAGGAATTGGGGTGTCTTTATTAATTATTATATAAACGAATATATTGAATATCAAAGTAAATGTAACTTTCAAGCATACTTGACATTTCATGAAGTACCTTTCACATTATTAAATAGATAATCAATTCAACCAAACACTTGATATATAGGCATATATTTGTTTTGTTAACTCGAGCTTTGAAATTTTAGCTCATATCCTGTGAGAATCTATGGTCAAAATATTTGTAATATATGTTAGAGTGGTACCAATCGGCATTTCACATCCACTAAACCTACGCTGAATGATGCAACTAATTAATTTAATACAAATATTGATGATGTAACCCCGCAAGAATGAAATTCATGTGGTCAATTTTCTAAACTGGATTTCATGAAGCAGCTGCTCTTAGTTGTAAAATATATACGATGTACTTGTATACATTAGGAAGCTTATAATAGCGATATCTATTAAATTATTAATGTACTTGTCAATTTCACTGTTCTATTTTTGTACATTAAACTCTCTAACACTCAAGCCTACTCATAGGATTTACATTCATCCACTTGTTTGAGTCATATTTAACTTGATCCCCTTCTAAATTATTGAATAAGTTAACTAGCTTAAGCTAATTCAAAAAATAAGATTAATTAAAGTGAAGAACATTAAGAATAATTATGGATATTTGGTACAATGTTTTATCAGATTTATGCTGGAATAGAGGATTAAATTCTGGGGCTCTGGTGTGATGCACATGGAGGGAGGGTACGTATAATGACGTTAATGTTAATTTATACAGCTTTTGTGAAACACGGACATAGATACATCATACAACATGACATTAATTATGTGGTGAACACTCAAATACGGGAGATGATTCTCTTAAAGAAAATTTCCTCGTGTTTTATGTGTGTTTTGACTTTTGATCACAACCATTACAATTCATATTTTGCTAAATTCTTCTTCTCTATCATTTCTAATGAAGATTTCAATAGACTTTCATGTCACATGAGAGAATTCATACCCCTCAAATGCCTTTTAAGTTTTGTGGATCCAATCATTTAATATCGTATTACTTTTTATATCTAATTATGTTAAAAAGATCACATATCTAATGTCTTAAAATTTAAGTAAAAATGTGATGTCAATTTCTCTTGGTGTGATTGTTTATAGTCTTTATATTATGATAATCGGACTCCCTTCATAAACTAACAATTTTACATTGAATTCGTTACTTTTTATTTACTACTTACCAGCAGCATCCAATGATGTAACTTAAGTGCAGCTCAAAGTTGTAGAGGCATATGCATGCATGCATGCATTGTCTCACCTCTCATGCTCATCAAATCTGCTTATTGTATTTCTTTCCTTAATGTATCTTCTCTATGCATATCAAACATGCAACATTAATTTTCTAAAATTGCAAGAGAAAATCATACGGTTAATTTCTTATGTTTACTAAAGTGGTTGTTTGTTTGTACTGTGTCTTAATAATTTGATTCTGAGAGAGGAGGCTTTTATTTATAGTTTGAGGACAAAAAAAAAGTTAATGGGCTTGAGTGGGCCAATGTTAATTACGTGATGGTACTGGAAGGAGTCAGGAACTCAACTACAACTAAGACTTAGTCCTGTTATTCTGACCCCATAAAACAATTATACAGATCAGAGACAGCTGGTTTATTTTGTGTTCCATAAAGCAATCAACATTCAACATGCTTCTATCTTTAAGGAGACAACTAGTACTAAACTGCTGTCTAATTAATGAAATCTTCAACTTCATGCAACTCTTTTCCTTTCACCACTGACTTCAACCTGGCTGCAAAAATAACTTCTAAAAATTGGTCCATTGGGTTCTCTTTTGTTTTTTGTGATTTGTTATGTAAGAGATAAGTAAATTTACAAAATAAGGTACTTAATGATGTAGCTCTCTTTATTTTTTTGGTGAACTAAATATCATCTGAACGCAACCGTAGAAATATGAATTTATATCCTTATAATGTAGTATCGAATGGCAATTGATACAAGTGTTTTTATTAAATTAAATATGTGTATAGTATCGAATAATTTTGTACTGCCTTATATAATTATGTCATTTCAATTGCCATCCCTACCAAGAAAAAGCACAACAGCGTTAAAAGGAGACATGATGTTTTTCTTTTGGGCATTCAAAATCTATAAAGCTAATACCAGTTACTTGTAGTCTTGACATTTGAAATTGATTGGTATGGTTTACGATAGGTACACTAAATGGGTAAGTCTGTAATTTCATATTGCTCATAATTCAGGTGAATCCTATATCCAAGTTGGACTATCAAAAGCAAAGGACAACAATTATCTTTGTCGATTTTTCCAATTACAAATTTTATTAGCGAGTGATTTAGAAGATTTCCAAAGTGAAAATATATGGGAGATATTCTTGAATCATGATTAAGGTTAAGATCTGCATAAATTTTTCCCCCAAAAAAAAAAAGATCTGCATAAATTTTGGGTAACAAGGTGCATCAAAGCAAAGTATGGCATATTGTGACATTAACTTATCTTATAATAAAAGCGAGATAAATAATTGGATAGTAGAAATTTTACTTTTTCCCATTTCTCAACTATCTCTATGGCAATAAATTTTCACGTAAGAGTACCTTGTGCTCAACCATTACAGTACATTATTGCTTTTCTCCATTAAGGAATGGGATTTTCTTTTTCAACTTTCTGACTTTTCACAAACGCCCTACAATATTTTAGATTGTAGAATTTGAACCGTATAAAAACATGTTAAAAAACTCTCCAACATTCCACAATGTTTTTCTCAAAAAATAAAACAACATTCAAATTTTCATATTTCAAAATCCGAACCAAATGAAAATGGTGAGAAAAGAAACTCCCTCAATGGGTGTATGGAAACATGACACAATGAATTGCTTTTCAGCCTTTCAGGCCAAAATTTGTCGTATCTTTTTTACCTAGTTAGCCTTTAATGTTAAATGCTGTATTTCGATATTTAAGGTGTGTTTGAAAGAGTTCATTTTATACAATTTATTAAGGTTTTTTTTTTTTGTACAAACAATTTATTGAGGCTTATTATATGATATATAAATAAATCCCCTGTCAATGTTTTGAGAGGGTATATAAAATCCGTAAATAACTTATGTACAATCACTATGTGATAAGTCATACACATCCTTGTCCTTGCAGTATTTGTTTCCAAACAGCCCCAGCTTGGTGCAATTCTTTTCCCAACTCCATGCCCCCCCTCCCCCTCCCAAAAAAAAAAACACTCCTTCGTTTTTGGATTTTAGAATTTGAATCCTCTTTATAATGTGCAGGTGTCCATCTAATGAATAAAACACTCCTTTAGATATTTTCACATCTTACTGGAGATAAATAATGCGTTGTTTATCTTCGGGCGCAGTATTTCTGGTGTGATAGTTTTGAAGAAGAATTTTTCTTTTTGTAACTAGGGGTGGTTGTCTTTCCGCCGTATGTCGTGACAATATACGAATGTATACATTCCTCTCGTTTAGTTGTGATCGGTTCTCTGATACTCTGCTAGGCGGGTGTTGGTGCTGCTATGATTATGCATTATAATAAGCTTGGATGTCTTTTTTTGGATGCATGCATTGGTGCTACTATGTCTTTCTTTGTTTGATAAGAATCCTCATGTTCTTCCCCCGCGTTCATTTATTAATAGTTGTGTTGTGTAGGAAATGTGAATTGAACTTTGGAATTGTCCAAGGAGGATTGTAATAAAGTGCTTAGAACAAATCTGTGATACAAGCTAATGCGTGATACACGGAGAATGCATCTGCAATACAAATTCAGGTTCAAAAATCGGGATGTAAAAAAATCCTGACGGAGCAGTTTACCTCGGTTAAACCGTAGTAACTTGTCCCTGGCTAAAAAAATCCCTCATTAGATGGGGGGTGCACGTTATAAAGGGTACTTAGATTCTAAATACAAAATCGAAGGAGTGTTTTTGGGTTTTTAGGGGACACAACGAGATACATGAGGGTTGGAAAAGAATCTCACATAAGCTTATCAGTGGTAACAGATTGCGTCTATTTAACATTAGGCCAAACCCATTTCACGAACCCCACCAGATTCTACACCATATTTATGGTTGAATAGAATGCTCAAATAGCATGAATTGATCACATGGTTGGGTAGAAGGGTCAAAACTCAAGCAGAATTAGCCATTAGGTACAAAAATTAATGGTAGACCACAATATCCTATACCATATTTACAAATATGTACAAAATTGACAAGGGACCACATCAGTTACGACTCTTGACTCTAACAAAATAGAGTTTTACATCATGTTGCCTAGCTAAAACTTCAACAAGAGCTCACTTGCTCTCTTAATAACAGACCTCTCCCCGTAGAAAGAAACAAAGCCATAAAGCCAACAAAATAAAAAATGAAACTCTTTGACACAATAACATAAATGATAGAACTAAAATGAATTAAAAAAAAAAAATAGTGATGAAAGTAATCTAATGGTCCTGAATACAAGAAAAAGAAACAAAATAACCAAAATTGTTTATCTTCATGATTTTCCCCTCCCGGAAGCTCCTTCACGCTGACTACGAAAATGACTGAGAAGCTGTTGTGCCTGCATGTATGTCAACACATGTTAGCCACATTTCAGATTATGTTTGGTACCTGTGATACTAAATGTCATGACCACCAATGTTTCTGCACTCTTAGAGTTTCTGTGTTACTGAAAATTTCCATTGTGCAAATAAGGCCAATTACTTTCTAAAACATTTAGAGTTTTCATTTCTAAAATTTGTGTTCATGTTAAATTGCTAATAAGAATTAAGATGATGAAATACTAATGCAGTGAACAATAATGATAAAAGAGAAGCCAGAAGATAAGTTAGAAAGAATGCATTTTCAGAAACTACGTAAACAATGTGTTGTTGGCATTTTCAAAATTTCTGAAAATGCTAGATTTGTTTTAAAAAATTGTGAAAGAATATGATAAGGAAAATATTGGATCTATATTCTCGTTGTTTATTAGTTGAAGTGAAAATGAAAAAAGAAAACATGAAAGGTAAACAGGCTTTGAGTGTCTATTAAGATTTGAGAACCCATCAACTCTCCCAATCAACCTCCGGTCTAAAAAGTAGCAGGTCGCAACTATTCATTCTCTTCTATTTATTCCATTATAGATGATTCAGAACTAGGTTAGGGCTGGGCCAGTTGTAATGGGCCTGCGCCTTATGTAAGTGTGCGTAATTGGAGACCTACTAATAGATTTCCCCATCTTCCTATTTCATAGGTATCAAATCAAGGGGAAAATGTATTAATTAAACCCCAAACAAGATAGTCAGAATTTCAATAACTTTTTTTGAGGGAAAATGGGCAAGGGAGAGGAAAGGATTCACTGCATAGAGTATCTTAGAAAGTAAAATTTCAGCAATCAGTTTCAACAAACCGAATGTGTTGGTTATCATGATTAAATCACAAAGATTGAAAACTCTATTTTATCTAGAGATGGATAACAGCTCATCCAAGTGCAGCAAAATGACGGTATAGGCGCACTAACAAAAATTTAACCATCAAAATAGATTGCAAAGACTGAAAGAGAATTAGCACATACCTTTTCCTTTGCTCTTGGCGTACCAAACTGAGACAATGCAACTACGGGGGGTACAGCTCCTTCCTGAAGAATCAAGGTACAAAACTTACGGCTGTGAAGGCTTAGTTGCAAGAGAATGGACGCAGCATTTTCCTTTCCCCTCTGAGAACCTGATTCCACAAGTTCAACCAAAAAGGGGATTCCCCTTTCCCGTACAATTTCTACCCGACCCTCTGGGATTGTCGATAGGTTTGCCAGAAGAGCAACAGCCTTGTCAACCATTCCATCAGCAGGGTCCAATAGCATAACCAGAGACTTCACCGCTCCAGCTTGAACCATCCGAGCTTTATTCTCGTGAAATATTGATAGGTTAAATAAAGCAGTTGCAGCATCTTTCTTCCCCCTAAGAGTTCCAGAAGCTAGAAGTTCCACCAAAGCTTTAGTAGCACCGGAACGACCAATTTTCGCCTTATTGTTTTCTGGTACTGAGAGGCTGAATAGAGTGGCAGCAGAATTTTCCTTGGCACCGTTATTTCCTGACTTCAAAACATGGATAAGTGGTTCTATAGCTCCTGCTTCCATAATCAAAGTCTTGTTGTCTTCGTTAATCGACAAGTTCAGTATAGCTGTCACGGCATGCTCTTGCGTTATCTTCGTGTTTGAAGATAGCAGTGGAAGTAAATGCATGATAGCCCCACATTGCCCTACAATAATACGGTTTTCCATGTTATGCTTGGTAAGGAGACGCAATTCTTCGGCAGCAGCAGCTTTTGTTTCATTTGATTGACTCTGTAGATCTTCGATCAACTTACTGACATGAGATGCGGTGGTCAATTTATCATGCTCCGAGTTGAAAACAGGGCTGGCATCAATTTTTGAATTTGAATGGCTAGTAATAACAATATTATTATTGTTATTGTACTTATTTTCGTTCTTCATTGTTGCATTTTTTAATCCAGGACTTTCAAATTGCTCTCGTGATACAGTTGGAAAATTCCCGAATTCTTTATATGCAGGAGAAGCAGGAAACACATTATTAGTAATTTCTCCAGATAACGGCGCATGCGGATGCTTATGTGATATCCCTGGCACCTTTTTTGAAACAGAAGGTACATAATCTGTACTAGAAATAGAACTTGAAAATGATTCACTTCTGCTGTGACTACACGAAGGAGCAAGAGATTGCTGCTCAAACTTTTCCGTGTCACCACTCTGACATCTATTGGATTCACCACTTAATCTGGAAGAGTTGTCACCCTTTTGCTTCTCAAATGAATTTGCAGTTTGAAGAGATGATTTTGAATTGGAATTGCTACTATGTGAAGACCCAAAACTACAGACACGATCTAAATCTTGACGCAATAGATAATCTGAGGAGGGTGAACTCTGGGTAGGATTACTCTGGTTTGAGTTACTAGGAAGTTCGACGTTATTTTCTTCACACCAATTTGCAATCATAGCTTTAACAGTATAATTGGGAATAAGATTTGCATGAGTTAGTCTCTGGTGAGTCTTGGGACAAACATTCAGCCCATGATCAAGCCACATTTGGATGGATTGTCTCTCATATGTTTGACCTGAAGCCACAATAACAGGATCCAACATGAGTTCGAGCGATAAAGGGCATCGAAAGTATGTTGGGACTGAGACACCACTTTTGACTTCAGGGCATTTAGTTTTCATCACATAATCACGTAAACTGCACACAAGATTCACAATTTGGTTAAGTTTATCCAGCTCCCCTTTTGTTTTGTTGACTTCCGCATTCAACCTTTCCTTTTCCACAGCAATACTTTCTTTCAGAAGCTCCTGGTTTGATGTCAATTTAAGTAGCTCTATAATTTCCCCTAGACGTTCATAGCAAGGTTTAGTATTATCCTTTTGATTTCTCAGTGCTTCTTCTATATAGACTGTAGCTGATTCTTTCTCCAGAGACTGAAGTTCCTGTATATGGTGCTGAAAAAGTTGCTAGCAATTAGTCTCACAACTTAATTGATCAACATGACGCCAAATAACTGAGAATAAATATTCCCGCCAAATACACAGTATGATTTATCGGCCCAACCCAAAATTCTAAGATGGTATCAGAGTCTATTCATCGGATCACTCACCATTTATATCCACACAAGTCTAATGGTATTGGGAGTGAGGGAGTATATTGGATAAAATCCAAGTTCCACAATGAAAAGAGATAAGATAAGCCTGAAATGAGTTAAAAAAGAGTGACACTCTTTACTTCACAAGCCGATTTGGTAGGGTTGAGTTAGGCTCAACCCAAATTCTAAGACAGGAAACAAGTAGTTACAAACTTTGGACATACGTCACATACCTGAAGATTATCCAAAACCGAGGCAGATGAAGTCGACTTTGAGGATCTATAAATTATGTGACATATCCTAACTGAAGTGCTCTGTAACTTTATTAACAATTCCCCACTTTGAAGAACCTGAAAATACCATAACCCCAACAAAACAGTTAAAAGAGGTCACAATCAATCTCTCCTAGAGAAGAGAGGCATTGGTGATTTGTTGTTTCCTTTCAATCTTGTTCAAATGCCAACAAAGAAGCAGAATATCCTAAAAGTTTGAAATAATAGTTGCAGAGTAATTATACTAGTTTGAGTATGAATAACTAACAGCTTACATTATGGATCCTGCTCGTCTTTGGGCTCCATCTCTCAACGAACTCCCTAGCTTCATTAACCTGTATATCCAATTCATCACATTCTCTATACGGAATATCATCTAAAGGGATTTTGTAATCCACAACATCGTCAAGGACTGGTTTTAAACACCTCAACGCAGCAACCATATTATTACAGTTCTTCTGAAGGGGCACAGGCTTAACTGCTTGGCAAGAAACTAGATGAATTAACCGAGAAATACTGTTGAGGACACATTTTGCTGAAGTTAGATCCATTTGACCTGTTTTGGTAAGACCGCGTAAGAAACTAATATTATAAAAACGACAGAGAAATTGAAAAGGAATTGTTTTGTAACAATTACTAAGAGTTAAGCTGATATATAATATAAAATTTTGTTTATTTTTGGCTAAATTGCACATAACATGTGCCAGCTTAGGTTTATTGCAGAGAAACTCCCCGTGGCTCAAAACTAAGCAACTTGATTCCCTGAACTTACCGAAAAATGTAGATAACCCTTGCAAGGAGTGAATATGCACCGTTTGATAAGTTCAAGGAGTCAAATTTCTATGTCTTGAACCACATACGAGTTTTTAGCAAATGACCTATAGTTTAAATGCAAAGGCCATCCTTGAATTTTAGCTTGACTTTTTATCTGCTTCAAGTTCTGATCCGACTCTCCAACAACAATTACTGGTTAAACTAAACTACACTAAACTAAACTCTAATTAACACCACATGTTTGTGTTCATGCAAAAACACAGATCAGAAATTCTACATTATAATACCTAAGCATTTGAATGTCATTCTAAAGCAAACCACACTAATAAACTAGCATGAAACGGACGGAAACAAAAATGTAAGGCATACAGATATTGCTTCAAGGTAAAACAGGTCAATACAAAATTACAAAGAGGTTAACGATAATTCACTAAAAGAGATCAAATGTAATAGCTGATGAAAATAATGCATGCAGGTCATAGAAGGAGAAACAAAATTTGGTTTTCAGAATTTCCAGTAAAATAATCATAAGGAATTGGGAACACAACAATGTCAAATTTAAGCTCAAATGACCCTAATTCAACTTTTACATATAATTCTTCATTTTGAAGAACCATACATTTTAATAAAAAAATACTCGAACTCTCAAAAAAAGAAAGGAAAAAAAAAAACAAATTACCACCTTTTTTACAACTTTTCCATATTTTCTCTACCAACAAAATAGAAAGTTTACATTTTTCTATGACCAATCAACAAACCAAACAAAAAGAGTTTCAACAACATGGTAAAAATCCCTTAAAATTCACACAAACCTCAAAAAAAAAAACCAAATAAGTCAAAAACAGAAAAAGGGCACCTAAGAAATCCATGAAAAATGAAAGAAATATAAAAAAAAAAAAATGCATTTTTTAAGCAAAAATAGAAACTATGAAGAATTGCATTTACATACCTGTATGCATGGTTATGAGAAACAGATCGAGATCAATAAAAATTGATTCTTTTGTGAATTTGAATGGTAACTAGTGAAGGGGTTTCCCTTCATTCATGGCTGTGTTTCCCTTCTCAACAAAGACACCTGGAAAGCCTGGGGAAGAGGGTCCCTTTCAGCAACCATAGAGAAATAAATTTTTATGAAACTAAGAAAAATCATAAACAAGGTTAAGGTTGTGGGTCCTTAATGATTTTAATACGGTTGCAGTTGCAGATTTTTTGTGTATTTTGGGAAATAAATGAATATTTTTAAGCATATGATATCAGCTTTTAATAACAACAAAAAATGCATATGATGTCAAAAATAAAAATCATGGTGTGTCGAAGTTGATAAATAATCCGATTATTTTATACATTGATTGATAATAAAAAAATATATGATTTTAGACATGTAGCCCGTGACAAAGAGATTTAAGCGCAAGTCGTTGATGTATACGATTTTTTAAATAAAATTACATGTAACTCTTGATTCAAATTTAAGCAAGTGCATATTGAATAATGAACTGTTTATATTTTTACCATGTTATGAGGGTGTCTTTGTTTTAAGTTATTTAGAAATAAAATTATAAAAATATGTATCATTATGTATAAGTTAATTAAATTTTATTTTTTTGGTATAACAAATTTATGGAAAATTGAATTGGTGTTGAATTAGACATTTTGCTGAGGTATCGATTGCGGTTCATTTTCTTCAAGTGATTACATGGACAAATGAACATCGTCTCTCGCTTATGAGTTCCTTAACTACTTTAATAAAATATTTAGTACGGTGTTTTGAGTTTTTAGTTGTTGAACTAAGAAATGCATGTAAAATAAATATAAATGACGAAAAAAAGAATAAAATTAGCTTGAGTTTGATCGATTATGTCTTTAATGCATTGTAAAATACGAATATTCATAGGCAAAAAAAATCATATTGATAATTGATAAAAACAACACGACCTACACAATGTTTAGCCTTGTTTGGATATTTGCGGAGGTAATGCGTAAGTTTTCACTTCTTAAGGGTGTGTGTGTGTGGCGCCTTACGTTTGGCTGACAGCTTTCCACTTCGCGGTGTGATTCGTTGTCAGTTTGTGCAACTTCCCTTGAAACATGCATTCATGCCAATCACAGATTGCAGTTGGTGGCGCTATAAACATGGAGCATGTATCGAGTGCCTCATTGTCCAATTCTCCTAAGCTTTGATCGAGTCTGACATATTCAAGATCCACACTCTCTTCGGTAGACTCGAGAAAGAATCAGTTGACTCTTGTTCAGAATCAATAGTGCTTGCCTAACCTTCCATGCACCGAGGGGAAACACATCTATCCTTAAATCATATATGTTGATTTCAGCTATTGATTAATTTTGAGTGATGGGATGATGCGACATAATCTTAATCAACTGCACGTAAACAATGTAATTATTGTGCCACAAAAGTTAAAAAGTTAGTTGTTAGGGACCCACATTCGACCTACGATTAGATAGAAACTAACAACTCTTGTCGATTCACTTGCTCCAACGGTAACTTTGATTTTCCCAATTGATTAAGTGATGGTTCCTCCTAATCATTATGTTAACCTTTCCTTGTAAATATTTTCGGTGGAGATCTACGCTCTCACTTTACTATTTGTCGCCTCTTTATTATTATTTTTTTCTAAGTTTTTTTGAGTCAAACCTTATTAATCCTCTCTCCTTCTGATAAAACCATAAACCATAGTTTCCAAAATATCTTCCTTTGATTCTAAATATTGACCCTGGTTATGGTGACGTAGAAAGCTCAAGTTCTGAATCTCTTGTTTTCTTAGACCATGTCCCCTTCGATCAATAATATATTGATCATCCTTATGCTTTAATTCCCGTTCATGATCATTTATGCCGTCACCTTTCAACCTTTTTCATAAGTGATGGGATGTTGTTCCTTTAATTTTGCCTTCATCTGAAAACTTCTTACCTTCTGCTACTTGTAGAGGAATGGTTTCCCACCAAAGAAAATGCATTTTATTTCCTAACTTCTCCTAGTCCGACAACTGCCTACCTAGCTTGGTTACATCAGATGGAGGTTGTCCATGGTCAAACTTGGAAGCGATGGGGTATATATGACATGATCATGCTTTCCATTGTTAAACAAGATTTGACCTGCAACACTTCTTTCGTTTTCTTGGGTATTCTTCTGTATGGGTTAACATGCATGTCTTCCCTTAGGGGATGATGACTTCTTACGAGACTCTACTCCTCCAAATTCAAAATTTGATCGTTTAGACTCATTTTTCATTTTTTTTAACTTTTCATATTATTAGAAAAAAAAAAAAAATGCATTAGTTTAATTTGTTTTTAAAATCTTTTTAGTGGTGTTTTTATATATTTTATTTGACATGTTTTTATCATTTTTTACTTAATTTTTTTTATTGTTTTTAAAAGTGAAATTCGCACTTATGAAACATGAGAGATTTTGATCCAAATATTTCAGATTATATAATCCAAATACATTTAAACTGTGTTCGAATTATATAATTTCAAATATTTTTGTAAAAGATAGGATGCGTGAGAAGATAATGCACTTATTTTAATGATCATATTTCAAATTAAACAATTAAGCTCAAATGAATAATAATCTCTCTCAAAAGATAAATTATTTGAGAAAAACCGAGATTCAATTGTTAGATAAAGTAATTTTTTATTGGACTTTATTTATGTCTCAATCAAATTTAGATTCCCTGACTTCTTACTTTAAGAACTCCGAAGAAAAAAATACTCCATCCGTCCTATAATACTTGACACAGTTGACCCTATTACGTATATCAATGCATAATTTTGAGCTTAAGTATCTTGAATAATATATTAGAAAAAATTATTAAAATTTGATATTTTGAAAATATTTATCGAAACGAATCTAACGACATTTTATATGATACTCCCTCTGTTCCTTTTTAAGTGTCTTTTTAGAAAATTTCCATCAAAATAGCAAAGTGTATTTTTTCACATTTTCTTCCAATTATACCCTTCTTTTAATTCAACAATAAATTCATATTTTTTTGCACACACTTTATCTTTCCAATAAATTTAATATGTTATCTTTTTCTCGTAACAAACAGTTGTTAGTTATTATCTTTTTCTCCAACAAATTCATATTTTTTTACGCGCTCTCGTCCCAAAATAAACAATTGTCAATTTTTTAAATATTCCGCACATCTTTTAAATTATTATAAGTCAATATAAAAATTATTCCAACTTCACATTAATCAAAAACTAAAAATAACTTTACTTCCTTCCAACTCTTTTAATCAAAGTTAAGACTTCAACTATGGCTTCAACCAATGCTAGATTCGCATTGTGCGACATTTTATTTATAGAATTCTTAAATTTATAGAATTGTTATTCATCTTATTTATAGAATTTTAACTCTTCTTCGAACAATTGTTTGTAACAAAATTTTGTTTAAATTTGAAGATAATAAGAAACAAACTTTGTTTAAAAAAACAAACAAACTTTGTTTAAAAAAAACAAACTTTAGCTTTCCAAATAAATAACATTAATTAGATTCATTGAAAAAGTTAAGAGTAATTGAAAAAGAGTATAATTATACCCTAAAAATACAAAAAAGACAGTTAAATAAGAACGAAAAACACACGTTAAAAAGATATTTAAAAATAAAAGGAATACTATTTATTTTTGTGTATTAATAAAAAAATATGATCAAAAGTAAGTGAAGTCAAAATTCTAAATTTTGGAGAGTGTTCCTATCTTGATGACGACCACAAGCCTGCAACAAAGCCACGTGAACTAAAAAAGCACAACAATAAATGGTGAAATCAAACACTTGCACAAATCTCTCTCTCTCAAACGTTGAACTTTCCAGTTATCACTACTTTCCCATTTTTCACATTCCCATGCCATAACCTTCACTAACAAACACAATCCGAATCCGAATCCGATCTAGGGTTTCTCACTCCATGGACAAATCAAAGCTAGCTCAATTCGGCGAGAGGCTCAAAACCAGCAGCGCCAACATGAGCCGAATCGTAAGCGGCAAAATGAAAGAAATTCTCCAAACTCCAACACCTGAATCCAAAATGGTCGACGAAGCAACATCGGAAACTTTATCTGAACCAAATTGGGGGATGAATCTCAGAATCTGCGGCCTTATTAACGCCGAAGAGTTTAACGGTTCTGAAATAGTGAAAGCTATTAAGCGAAAGATTAATCATAAGAGTCCTGTTGTTCAGAAACATAGTCTTGATTTGTTGGAAACTTGTGCTATGAATTGTGATAAAGTGTTTTCTGAAATTGCTTCTGAGAAGGTTCTTGATGATATGGTTAGGTTGATTGAGAATAATCAGGGTGATGGTGGGAATAGAAGAAGGGCTTTTCAGTTGATTAGGGCTTGGGGTGAGTCTCAGGATATTGCTTATCTTCCTGTTTTCAGTCAGACTTATTTGGTTAGTTTCTTTCTTTCCTTCTTCCTTTGTTTTTTCATTCAGAATTGATTAAATGTAATCACATGTGTCGGTGTCCGACACAGACACACCTTCAATTAGAAGTGTCGGTGCTATAGAACTCTTTTGTTGTAACATTACATGGTCATTTGAGTGTTACAATATGTTGGGTTTATGAGGATGTAGAGGATACACTCACCAGCATAGTTTCTTTCATTGGTAAAAATTCAAATGGGTCTCATAAAAGTGTAAAGTATAGTTGGACCTATAAAAATTTCAACTTTCAAGTAATAGGATAGAATATGATAGGAAGTGTCTACAGAGTGTGTTGCTTGCTAGCATTTATGTAGCTTTTATTATATGCTGATCAATAATAGAGCTATATCTAAGTATGCGAGTTGTGATCAAATTAGGGAGGGGGGATATAGAGTTCATCTTAGTAGGTTATTAGTTAAAACTACGGCGAGAGGGTGTTCTATTTATAGAGGTCAGGATTGGGCCAATTATGGGCCTATTGTTGGCAATCTTATTTAGCATCTTTAGGCTTAGACTACCCTTATTAAGGACATTGAAATTAATTCAGTTAAATAATTTTAAACAAGATGAAACACAACAAATTGCATTTCCATTAATGTTTGTCTTGTAGATTTCATAGACCAAGTACTTATAGTTGCTATATAGATATAAGTCCATTTCAATGGTTTTGTTTAGACTATTTTTTTGTTTTGTTTTCCTTTATATCTAATTATTAGGCTATCCTTCATCCAATAAAACTTCCTACCGAGTTTTCTGTTTGTCTTATACTGATAAAACAACAAATTTTTATTGCTCTTAAATTTTCATGTATGTATTCGTCGTGACATTACTGTTTGTCATTCCGTACTATAACGCATTATTCGTTTTATGACGACAACATTAACAATCAAAATCTTTCCCATTAAGCGGGATTGGTTACACAGATTAAATGATGTCATTATGTCCTGTCATGGATCATGTTCTGTGATATAGATCATTAAAACTCAGTTCTTTCTTGTTGGGTTAGCTTATTATTTTGCTTGACCATTACCTCTAATTATTGAGCTATCTTCCATCTTGACCTGTCATATTTAGCAAGGTCTGCTCGACACATGCCCAAACTACAACAAGACCCAACTATCTTTTAATCCTAATTCTGTTATGTCTTGTATAACTACTATTCTGTTGTTACATTTTCATCTCATCAACACCGAACATGTTTTCTATGCTGGTTTTATGACCATGCAGTCAATTTTCTTTTAATCATTTGTTTTTTTTGAAAAATAAAATTACGCTTAATCTTAAAAGGCAATGTCGATTGCAAATTATGTTGACGTATTTTCATCATTTAGTCTACCTAGGTCTCATTCTATGATTTAATTTATCTATTTCTTCATTACTTTTATGATGGATTCGAGGTATCTACACTTTCTCTCAAAAAACAAAAAAGGTATCTAAACTGAATGTTTTGCACAGTAAGATTTCCAACTTTGGCTTCCAAGCCTGTCTTAGGATATATCTAGATGAGTTTGCATTTTATACACCATTTTTCTTTATCTGGTTTCAAATGCAAAGCTTCTCTTCACAACTTTATACCATTTATTGTCGCTCCCAAATAATTCAAATAACACAGGTCCCAAGAAAAACTTGATTGAAATTTGGATAAGAAAATTTCCTTGAGAAGGTGTATTAAAAGCTTAAAAGAAGCAAGTATCATCGATCTTAGATTGTTTTCAAATAACTTTATTGTTTTTCTTTCTTGATATTATTGTTATACGTAGCTTCTAGAGATTGTCTGCAGAAGTCTTGTGCTCCTTTTTTCTCCACTACTAATTTGAATCATACATTTTTTTCTCATTGATTACAGAGTTTGAAAGGAAGGGGTGAATCACTTGACATTAGATTGTTTTCAAATAACTTTATTGTTTTTCGTTCTTGATATTATTGTTATACGTAGCTTCTAGAGATTGTCTGCAGAAGTATACTATGTAAAAATATCATTTACCAGGCGACCTTGGGATATCTTTTTACAGAATGTTGGTTTTGATGTGAATCATGTTCTTATTTATTTTTTATTCTTCCAAATATGACGCCTTCTATTTTTTATTTTACCACATGACGTAGTCTTGTGCTCCTTTTTTCTCCACTACTAATTTGAATCATACATTTTTTTCTCATTGATTACAGAGTTTGAAAGGAAGGGGTGAATCACTTGACATGACGGCAGGAAATTCACCACCTATTCCGTATGCCTCAGAATCAAGTGCTTATCAACATCCTTTAGATCCCCCTGAAAGATACCCAGTTCCAGAAGCAGGGCTACATGCTCTTGCTCTGGATGACTCGGCCGGTTTCTTTTCTGATCACCAACCAGCATCAGCTGAAGAAAAGAAAGAGCATCTTGTGGTTGCTCGAAACAGTCTTGAATTGCTCTCTAGCATATTAAATTCTGAGGCAGAGCCAAAACCTTTAAAGGTAAACTTTTTTGAAATTAAAGAAGTGCTGCTAGCAACACCTGAACAATAAATTGTTGTTTTGTTTACTACTTCATGATGTTTCTTGCCAGATTCTAAATTAACCGCTTTTCCATGCAAGGATACCATTCTTATGCTGGATATAATTTTTTTTTGCCTCTTATCTAAGGATTGATCCAGAAATCTATTAAACCGGAGGCTGAAACAAATATGATAATATATATATATATATATATATATATATATATATATATATATATATATATATATATATAGGGAGGTTATTTTGACTCCAAGAGTCGGTGTAATAACTTACTCCAAATCTTGACCTTTAATTTCAATTTTGATTAATGGTTTAGATTAATTGATATGATATACTTTAATTCCATTTTCTATTGTAGTCAACACTTATTACCACAAAATATCAAAACAATAAATGTCTTTTAATTGTTTGATTTTTTTCTTCTCCCATTGGTTTTTTTGTTTTCACGTTAAAAGAATTTGGTAAGAGAAAAAATTCTTTCATAAGAAAAATTTTGCTATTCCTTCAAAAAAAATTGCATAAGAAAATATTTGCATATATTTTTTTACGCTAAAAGAATTTTTTTTCATCTCCCATTGATTTTTTTTTCTTCTCCCTTTACTTTTTTTTTTACGCTAAAAAAAATTGCATATATATTTTTTTTAAAGAAAACAATTGTAAAATTTAGAGAATTGCATATTTGTTCTACTACCGTTACTATTTTTTCAAACGATGTATTTTATTTAGTTTCTTAATTATAATTCTGATCTTTTCTTATATTTTTTATAAACACACTTTTTTGTACTATTCTGTCACGAAAAAACAATAGAAGAAGTAACCCTGGTCTTTTCTTATATCCAATTCATTTACAATACTTTCATAAAAAATAAATAAATTTGTGTTAAGACCAAAAAAAACAATGGGAGAAGAGAAAAATCAAACAATTAAAAGACATTTATTGCTTTGATATTTTGTGGTAATAAGTGTTGACTACAATAGAAAATGAAATTAAAGCATACCATATCAATTAATCTAAACCATTAATCAAAATTGAAATTAAAGGTCAAGATTTGGAGTAAGTTATTACACTTACTCTTGGAGTCAAAATAACCCCCCTCATATATTAAAATATATATATATATATATATATATATATATATATATATATATATAGGGGATGTATCAAATAAGAAGTGATTTTAAAATGAGAAGTAAGAAGGTTAAATAGCAGCCGTTAGATTAAAATACACAGTTTAGATTAAAAATTGGTTTTAGTGGAAATCATGGGGTGGTTACATACAATTTAGGTTTTAGTGAAAATCATGGGGTGCTAGATCCACGAAAACTAAGAATATGAACAACCACCCCATGATTTCCACTAAAACCAGCTTTTAATCTAAACTGTGTATTTTAATCTAACGGCTGCTATTTAACCTTCTTACTTCTCATTTTAAAATCACTTCTTATTTGATACATCCCCTATATATATATATATATATTTTTTTTTTTTTGGGAAATCAAGGTATCTTTGAATGCAGCAGTGGAGATTAATATATCGAGATAATTGAGATCTATGTATGAAATTGTTGAATCCTTGATCAAATAAATTAAGGGAAATGCACCACAATAATATTTTTTTTCCTAATAGAAAGTACAATATTTGTGTGGCTGTAGGAAGATTTAACTTTGAGTCTGCTGGATAAGTGCAAGCAATCACTCTTTCTTATCAAGGAGATTGTGGAAAGCACCGCAAATGACGAAGAGACACTTTTTGAGGCTTTATATCTCAATGATGAGCTGCAGCAGTTGGTTTCTAAGTATGAGGAGTTGGAAGCTTCTCAAAGTTCAGAGGCACAAAGTGTTGACACTGCAGGGCATGATGCGGAAGCTGTTCAAAACCCCTCCGAAAGGCGTGAAGTGGAAGCTGTTCAAAACCCCAGTGAAAGGCGTGAAGGCGATGAGTCCGAAGAGCTGTCAGAAGCTGCTCAGAGTCTTGATCGAAAGCTGCCTCAAAAGTCAAACACTTGTGAAGTCGTTGTCGATGCAACCGAGGGGGTTAGTCACGTTGAAACCAAAATAGTGGATAGCACGAAAGAGAAGAATGTTGAACCTAGCCTCAAGACTAATACCGAATGAGAAAAGCGAAGGTTGCGTGTTTCATTGTTTCTTGCTTTATATTTTGTTGCTGTCCATATTGTGTAGGCGTGTAATATTTATAACCTGTAGTTCCTTCTATAAGGGTGATTATATCCCGAGGATTGTGATACTTAATCCTTGTGAGATTATTGTAGTTCATCATAATGTTAATGTGGTCTTTTCCTTAAAAATGCTCTCATTTTGATCCTTTTCCTCAGATAAATGAGTCATGTTTAGTGCATGGAGTACTGTTATATTCCCTGAAGTACGATGTTCTATGGGCATCAATTTGATGGATTGGGATTCTGTACTTTTGGGCGGTTTTAGACTTAAAATTAAGAGAAATTGAAAAAATATGGAGAACATGGAGGGAAACTGATGGTTAACAATACGCTTCAGGTAAGAAAAATTGGTCATATTCTAACTTAAACCATTATTGAACATTTGTTTACCATTCTACCAAATTTTAAATTAATATAGTCAGTTTCCCTTAAAAAAAATGGTATTCATCAACCATTGAAATTGATTATACATTAATCAGTCAAAAAATTATTATCATAAGTATAAGTATGGAGGTCAAATTTAAATAACTAAGTAAAATCAACATGAGCTTGTGGTGACACTTACCATGCTTCCAAACACTACGAAGTAAAACTTCAATTTGATATTCATGGTGCGTTCTAGTAAAACGGCTCCCTTTTTGCAATTCTTCACTTTTTCACTTGATGTTGCATTGAACAACTTGACTGTTGCCAATGCCAAGTTTGCTCGATTTATCGGTACAAAATCTTGCGAAGAAGCGAGCGCTAGCTAGTCAGGGTGCTGATGGTGGCAGAGGTCTCCAAAATATTTGTGGTCTCACTAATTACTAACTGAAGCATTGGCTGGAGTTTATAGGGGCTTTAGAAAAGGTAACTTTATTCACATTACTATTTGATTTTAATATTCATCATTTTTTCCTTTTTATTCACATCAAATTAACTGTCATTGTATTCCTATTCATTGATTTTTTACCCTTGTCATCCATTTCTCACTACTTTACTGTTTTTTTTATGAGAAGAATTGGGGGGAGGATGGCAGAAAAAATATGCCATGACCTGAATCACATATTAAAAGAACCAAGTTAATCAGTATGGTTCACGGACCAAGTCTTTGTAACTAGTGTCACACACATGCATAAACCAACAAATGATAAAAAAAATTACAACATCTGAAAAAAAAATGAAAAGTTTTAGTTTAGTATATATAATTTTTTTAATATTTTTTTATAACTATATTGTGTGAAGTAGCCATCGACTTTGTCGATAACTAATCTCTGTTGGAGAATCTGACTGACCACTTTTAGTGGAGTCTCTCCTTCCAACCACATTTTTCCTATCTACAAGATTCGAACCCGAGACCTTGCTTAAAAGAAACCTTTAAAAATTGAATTTGGGTATAATTTATAAAAAGAACCTTTAATTTGATCCTTCAAAAGGTATTGTTACATTAGGTTTTTAAAGGTTGTTACCATCAAATTAGTCCCCTAAAAGTTAATAGGATTTGGCTTCTTTTGTGTAATCTCTCATTTTAGATGAAAAAGCAAGATGTACTTATCAGCAAACAACTGGTCGATGAAAATTTCACATCTGTAAGGTACTATTAAGAAGTTGATAATAATGTTTTTTAAACACTATGAAGTAACACTTGAATTTTAAGGATTAATTAATTTGGTAACCCAGACCGTGTCTGTTAAATGAAGTAGCTAATTGAAAATCGTTCTTCAAAAATCTTTGCATGCACTGCATAGTTTATAAGAAAGAAGCATGGAAGACAAGAAATAAAGCCATGGTCCCCCCACCACCGATTCCAGCTAATAGCACATAGGCAAGAATTGCAATGCAGACAATCATGCTCTTTGTTTGGTTATGGAGATGATGAAAGACACCTGCTCAGAGCATATGTGTAACACACAAGGCTTCCATAGCCATGCAAGCTGAAGAATGTCTAATGCTCACACCCCACCTTCTTTGACGTGTCCATCCTTCACCATCTTCATTTCCCTATAAATTACCAGTTCTCATTGAGGTTCTCCCCATCATAAACAACATTCCTCCAATACCTGTCATCATGGCTAAGCTTCTTGCACTCTCTCTGTCACTTTGTTTTCTACTTTTCAGTGGCTGTTTTGCTATTAGAGAGCATCAGCCTCATCAAAAGCAGCAGCAGCCTCAACAAAATGAGTGTCAGCTAGAACAACTGAATGCCCTCGAACCCGATAACCGTATAGAGTCCGAAGGTGGGCTAATTGAGACATGGAACCCCAACAACAGGCAATTCCGGTGTGCAGGTGTGGCCCTCTCTCGTGCTACCCTTCAACGTAATGCTCTTCACAGACCATTCTACTCCAATGCTCCTCAGGAAATTTTCATTCAACAAGGTTAGTTTGTTTGATATTCTTCCATGCATGGTTTTAAATTGAGGTTGCGACCGTGGTTGCAACTTGCAAATACACTGCAAACTTTTATATTGTAGGAAAATGTGTCTGCTGCGATCGAACTCTAATATGTATTGACATTATATAGTGATAATTAATGCTTTACAATACTAATCACAGGTAGTGGATATTTTGGCATGGTATTCCCGGGTTGTCCTGAGAACTATGAGGAGCCACAGGAATCTGAACAAAGAGAGAGTCGCAGGTCCAGGGAATCTGAACAAGGAGAAGGACGTAGGTTCAGAGACAGTCACCAAAAGGTTAACCGCTTCAGAGAGGGTGATCTCATTGCAGTTCCTACCGGTACTGTATTTTGGATGTACAATGACCAGGAAACTCCTGTCATTGCCGTTTCTCTTATTGACACTGGCAGCTTCCAAAATCAACTTGATGAGATGCCTAGGGTGAGCACTTAGCATATAATGAAACTTCCCATATAATATGATAAAAGATAATCAAGTTTTAACACTAACAGAAATTGGCATTTGATTGTTTTTGATTGATAATGCTTGACAGAGATTCTATCTTGCTGGTAACCAAGAGCAAGAGTTTCTACAATATCAGCAACAACAAGTGAAAGGAAGGGGAGAACAAAGGAGAGGAAGGGAAGAACAAGAAAATGAAGGAGGCAACATTTTCAGTGGCTTCAAGAGGGATTTCTTGGAAGATGCATTGAATGTGAACAGGGATATAGTGGAAAAACTTCAAGGCAGGAACGAAGACGAGGAGAAGGGAGCCATTGTCAAAGTGGAAGGAGGACTCAGCATCATGAGCCCTCCAGAGAGACAACAACGCCACCCCAGCAGACAAGATGAAGAAGATGAAGATGAAGAGGACGAGTGGAGGCGGCCACATCATCAGAAAAGCAGAAGAGGGGAAGAGGAAGAGCGCCCCTGCCACCGAGGCCAAAAATGTGAAAGAGAAAGACACAACGGTCTTGCGGAAACAATTTGCACTGCCAGGCTTCACCAGAACATGGCCTCATCTTCATCACCTGACATCTACAACCCTCAAGCTGGTAGAATCAAAACTGTCACCAGCTTTGACCTCCCAGCTCTCAGGTGGCTCAGACTCAGTGCTGAACATGGAACTCTCCACAGGGTATGTTTTTTATTTTTATTTTAATTGAAGTTCAACATAACTGGAAATATTGGAAAGTAATAGCTAACTCAATACAATGTCCATACAGAATGCTATGTTCGTGCCACACTACAATCTGAATGCAAACAGCGCAATATATGCATTGAGGGGACGTGCATGGTTACAAGTAGTGAACTGCAATGGCAACACTGTGTTTGATGGCGAACTTGAAGCCGGTCGCGTGTTGATAGTACCACAAAACTTTGCCGTAGCTGCAAAATCAATGAGCGACAGGTTCCAGTATGTGTCATTCAAGACCAATGATAATGCCGCGATTGCCAGACTTGCAGGGACATCATCCACACTAAGTGGCATGCCATTGGATGTGCTTGCAGCTACATTCAACATGGACAGGAATGAGGCAAGGCAGCTCAAGAACAACAGTCCTTTCAAATTTCTAGTTCCAGCTCGTGAGTCTGAACATAGAGCTGCAGCTTAAATTTGGCATCAAACAATAATAATGAAAATTATGAATAAGAAAGCTAAGGCTTAGTTGCCTTTACTCGAGTCATGTACCTTTTGCGGAAACAGAATAAACAAAAAGCGAAATTTCAATGGTTTATGATTTTCTGTCAAAGTTTGTGTTCTATGTCTTAGAGTTTTCCTGGTTTATGGTTTATGAAATGTCTCATCCTTGATGCATTAGAATTATCGAGTATTGGCTAATCGCAAAAATAAAGTCAAATCACCTCCAACCAAACTACATCATTCAACTACTATTTAGTATTTATAAACCTTCTATTCATATTTTCATGGAACTGCACCAAAAAAAAAACATGATGTATTTTCTCTAATGTTCAGTTAAGAACCACTATGTTGTGAAAATGATTCAAAATTGAAGCTTTGAAAATTTGTCACATCGTAGTACGATGGGATTACATCGTAGTATGATTTTGGACCAGTTTTTTGGACTTTCGACTCTGGAAACATCGTAGTACGATGCGGAAAATCATAGTATGATTTTACGCTGATGCAGAAAAACAGAATCGTATTTTTGGGCCAGATTTGTTACAATTTTATGAGGGTTACTTTTATTATAAATATAGACCATGTATCAGAGTAAACCTTGAGATAGAGGGGACTGAAACAAGGGTTTAGAAAGGCAACAACAAAACTAGGGTTTGTGTAGAGTTTGTCTCTTGGCAACAAGCACTAGGGTTTGAGGGTTGATTCACCTTGGGAAACACTACTATGATTGAGTCTCTTGGTTACGGGAAGACATTGGGACTTTGGGTAGAATTAGGCGGGAGGCTTATTTTTGTAACTCATTGATATCTCTTTTGTAAGTTACTCATCATTATAGTGGATTGGAGGGCTGCTCTCTCCCCCAGACTAGGTCAATTTGGACCGAACTGGGTCAACAAATTCTTTTGTGTTCTCTCTTCTTCTCTTTTGCTATTTTCTACTTTTGTTTGTGATTATAACTGTTACCCACTTATTTTGGTTGCTTGATTATTCCTTGCTCCACCCATCAAATTGTTATTGGTGTGATTTTTCAACGAATTCACAACACACTACTAATTATTTTTCACTATATCATAATAAAAATAAGGAACAAATATTTGTCAATAAAAAATATGGAACAAGTTGTGATTGATAAAAAATATATTTTTCATTAATATATAAAAATTACGGTATCACTATGGCAATGTTAATACTATTTAAACTATCATATTGCTTAATGATATTGAACCATCTTCAACTAATAAACGTGTTTATGACACATACATTGTAGATGATACAAAATATAATGATGGATACTATAAATGTGACAAGTTTTTTTTTTTTTTTTTTACAAATAAATGTGACAAGTTGTCATTGGTAAAATTTTTAAAATATACACGAGATAAATTGTCATTAATAATAAATTCATAATAATCATCATACACAAGGCAAGATGTTTGGACAGAAATAGACCGGACAAGTTGTTATCGATGAGAATGAACATTTACAGTTTGTTTGAAAAATCATATTTTCCAAGTTTTCAATTCCCACTGTTTTTAATTTGTCAAAAATATTAGCAATTTATATAAGTTGATATTTTTATTTCTTTTTAGGAAATATAAGTTGATATTTTTTTTTGAAGTTTTAGAATTTTTGAGGAAATCTAAGTTGATATTATTATTTTATTTTTTTAAAATTTTAGAAAAAATGTAGAACTAAAATAAATCATCCAAACAAAAAGATACCCAAAATCGTTTTTGTTTATTATGTTATTGTAAAAGAAAAAGGAAAACAATATATATTTTAAACAATATGTATTACATGTAAAAAGAAAAATAGTATTACACCTACAAGTTTATTAGTAGTTGATATCTTTCCGAAAACATGTCATAGTTAGGGATGACAATTGTTTTTCTATGGTCTTTCAAAAAAATAAATTGTTTTTCTATAGGTAGGGTAAAAGAGTACATGTTTTCATTTATGTTGTAAACAAATTAACGCAAGTATCCTCTCAAAAAAGTTATGCAATTATTTTCTCGTCCCTATATCTAAGCACTTATTTTACTTTATATTTGTTCCTAAACGTAAACTCTTTTTTAAATTACTAGATGCATTTATTATTTTTTTCTTAAACATACCCTTAATGAATACTACTAACTTGTTTTGAAATATAAAAAGTCAAATTTAATACATATACAAACAAATGACAATTTGGTAATATTAACACACAAAATAGACACATCAATTGCTCTAACAAAATACAAAAGGGGCATAGATATAAGGACAGAGGGAGTATGTTATTAGCAACTCTATTTTCCATATTCATATTATTTAACAAAGTGACCGCATTCAAGTGTTTAATGAACTTTTGTGAAGATAACTTAAATTTGAATATTGAGTGAGATTTTTTTTAGTCATACTTTACTTATCTTATAGCTAAACTCACAAGTCATAGCACATCACCTTCGATCAAACTCAATCATCACCTCTCATCAAACTTTCTTCACTTATCTACAACAATGACTCCAACCCATCCTCATTAACCCAACAATTCGCTATGACGACTTCTTTTGTTGAGATAACAACCACAGTTAAACACGAGATAGTGTTTCGGTCAAAGATAGAGAAAACATTTGAGCTCAAAGATTTTTATATTTATCTCTCTAGAAACATTGTGGAACCCAAACTCCCAATTTTTAGATATGATACATGCCTCTTTACCATTAGATCAAATCCATAGATATATTTATTTATTTTTATACAAACAATAGGATATATTGATTTAATATATACCAAGACTCGAAATAATGTCTACATATATAACATCTATTATCTATGAGAGAAAAAATTATCATAAAAATTGTCAAAAAATAGTTGTACAAATATCATTTCTCTTTTATCTATTGCTATAACATGTCTCTCACTCACATGCTACATACATACATGATGACTCCAACTTATCGTTAACTAGCTAGATAGACATGTGCACACACGCATGTCAAACTCAATCCTATGATTCATATCAAACATTCGGTGTAAGGACAGTAATTTGAAATTAAGTTGAAAGTGAATCGGGTGCATATATATCTAAATATTACAAGACAGTAATGACCACCTCATGTGCATGAAAATCAAGAAAATAGCATACATGTAAGATAGAAATGAATTATATATTCATATATGGTCCCATCACCACCGATTTCAGCTAGCTAAATGCTCCACTCTTATAATTTTGTCTGGTTATTATGGATACCATGTTGAACAGAAGCCACCTGCATTAATGAGACATTGTGACTTTGTGAGGTGTAATGCACAAGGCTTTCATAGCCATGCACGATGAAGAATGTCTAATGCTCAGTAACACATATATGTTCTCTGATATGACGTGTCCCTCCTTCACACTGCTCTCTTTCACTATAAATTCCCATGCAATTAAGGATCTCCGCATCACAACACAAGCAGCATATATTCATTATATCCAATCATGGCTAAGCTTCTTGCACTCTCTCTTTCACTTTGTTTTCTACTTTTCAGTGGCTGTTTTGCTATTAGAGAGCATCAGCCTCATCAAAAGCAGCAGCAGCCTCAACAAAATGAGTGTCAGCTAGAGCAGCTGAATGCACTCGAACCTGATAACCGTATAGAGTCAGAAGGTGGCATTATTGAGACTTGGAATCCAAACAACAGGCAATTCAGATGTGCAGGTGTGGCCCTCTCTCGTTGCACCCTTCAACGCAATTCTCTCCGCAGACCATTCTACTCCAATGCTCCTCAAGAAATTTTCATCCAACAAGGTCAGTTACTTTGATATTCCTCCAATATCTTTACCTACATTGCATGCATATATTTGTGACAATATTGATCACATAGAAGTAAGTATTTTTTTACTATACTAATTACAGGTAGTGGATATTTTGGCATGGTATTCCCGGGTTGTCCTGAGAACTATGAGGAGCCACAGGAATCTGAACAAAGAGAGAGTCGCAGGTCCAGGGAATCTGAACAAGGAGAAGGACGTAGGTTCAGAGACAGTCACCAAAAGGTTAACCGCTTCAGAGAGGGTGATCTCATTGCAGTTCCTACCGGTACTGTATTTTGGATGTACAATGACCAGGAAACTCCTGTCATTGCCGTTTCTCTTATTGACACTGGCAGCTTCCAAAATCAACTTGATGAGATGCCTAGGGTAAGCACTTAGCATATAATGAAACTTCCCATATGATATGATAAAAGATAATCAAGTTTTAACACTAACAGAAATTGGCATTTGATTGTTTTTGATTGATAATGCTTGACAGAGATTCTATCTTGCTGGTAACCAAGAGCAAGAGTTTCTACAATACCAGCAACAACAAGTGAAAGGAAGGGGAGAACAAAGGAGAGGAAGGGAAGAACAAGAAAATGAAGGAGGCAACATTTTCAGTGGCTTCAAGAGCGATTTCTTGGAAGATGCATTGAATGTGAACAGGGATATAGTTGAAAAACTTCAAGGCAGGAACGAAGACGAGGAGAAGGGAGCCATTGTCAAAGTGGAAGGAGGACTCAGCATCATGAGCCCTCCAGAGAGACAACAACGCCACCCCAGCAGACAAGATGAAGAAGATGAAGATGAAGAGGACGAGTGGAGGCGGCCACATCATCAGAAAAGCAGAAGAGGGGAAGAGGAAGAGCGCCCCTGCCGCAGAGGCCAAAAATGTGAAAGAGAAAGACACAACGGTCTTGCGGAAACAATTTGCACTGCCAGGCTTCACCAGAACATGGCCTCATCTTCATCACCTGACATTTACAACCCTCAAGCTGGTAGAATCAAAACTATCACCAGCTTTGACCTCCCAGCTCTAAGGTGGCTAAGACTCAGTGCTGAGCATGGAACTCTCCACAGAGTATGTATTTTCTTTTAATTTGTTGTCCAGATTCGTTTTATGTCAATCTTTTAGCGTCAACATTATAGAAATTGTTCAAGAATTACTAACTCTTTATATGAAACAGAATGCTATGTTCGTGCCACACTACAATCTGAATGCAAACAGCGTAATATATGCATTGAGGGGACGTGCATGGTTACAAGTAGTGAACTGCAATGGCAACACTGTGTTTGATGAGGAACTAGAAGCTGGTCGTGCATTGATAGTGCCACAAAACTTTGCTGTTGCAGCAAAATCAGTGAGCGACAGGTTCACTTATGTGTCATTCAAGACCAATGATAATGCTGCCATTGCTAGGCTTGCAGGGACACAATCCACTCTAAGTGGTATGCCAGTGGATGTGCTTGCAGCTACATTCAACATGGACAGGAATGAGGCAAGGCAGCTCAAGAACAACAATCTCTATAAATTTCTTGTTCCACCCCGTGAGTCCGAACGCAGAGCTGCAGCTTAGAAACAAACAATGTTTCTAAGGCTTTTTGCATGCGAGACATGTATCCCACACAAGTGGTTAATAATAATGATGATGAATAAAAAACAAAGGCTTAGATGCCTTTGAAGCTTATGTATGTGTAAATGAACCTTTTTCGGACTTGAATAAATACAAGTGAGATTAATCCCGATGCTCTATGATTTTCTGTCAAGTTTGTTTGCTCATGCTTCTTCATCTTCATAATAAAGCAAATATAGAAAACAATTCCATACAATTCTGTCTTACGAAATGGTACAACTCTAACTAAAGCAACGTCAACGTCTGAGACATGACCATTGACTAACATTATCACAAAATTATAGCATAAACCCTAATCCCTAGCCGTTCACCAAAATCCTATTTTCTAATCATTTCAATTCAAATTTACCAGCGAATTTGTCCTAATCCTAACACCAGGAATAAGTGTTTTCAATTATATATATATATATATATATATATATATATAGAGAGAGAGAGTAACCTGAGAATTCGCTATTGAAGCAGAGTTGTAGCGACAGAATAAGATATAGACAGATATGTAACTGCAGAGGTAATGGATGGAGCAATACAATGTCAGAAATAACAACGTCCGGTGTTTGGTCACCTACACATAACAAGATTCTCTTTAAAATATTCAATCATTTTTTTTTAATCATTTTCCACTTTATTATTAAAATAATATTTCTTTATGTGTGTGACTAAACATTTTTTATTTGGTCCGGTGAACATATTAAAATTTCTCCCTTCTCTCTAGGGGAGAGTTATCCCAGAAGGGAGGAGTATAGTAGGTGAGAGGTGTCCGAGGATAATGGAGGGAAAATTAGGAGAAATAGAACGAATTTAGGGAGGAAATGTAATTTAAATTTTTTTCTTAAATAAGTTTTTTGAACCTAAAATGTAAATCATTTTTTTCTTTTTTAAGGGGAACTTGTCTAAAATGTAAATGAGGTGTTCTTCGAAAAATGATGGAAATGATGAATTTAACTTTTAAAATATTGTTAAAATATGTTCTTTGTTTTTTCATCATCGTAAAGAAAGTAACGTATGTGTGTTTTTATAAATTTTTAGTTTTAGTCTATCAACAGTGTTATAAGATTGTTTAAACGGATTTGTGTGAAAAGTTAGAATTTCTTGGTTATAAAACTTTGATAGATGATTTTGTGGATATTAACCGTCAGACATTATAATCATTCTAACTAAAAATTATAGAATAAATGGTCAATTTAGTTCATAAACTATCATTATCTCTTTAATTTAGTCATTAAACTATTAAATCTATTAAAAGGTCTCTCAATTATATAAAATGCATCAATTTTTTTTTTTACAAATGAAAATGCATCAACTTATCCCTTAAACTATAGTAAAAAATAATCAATTTTGTTAATGGATGAATCAGATAGTTAGATGAGAGAGTAATTCAAAGAGTAAATTGATGAGAAAGTGGTAATTTAAGAATAATAAATGACAGTTTATTATTTTATTTCAAAAAAAAAATGACAGTTTATTCAAAAAAGTATACGTTACTTGTAAGAAGAAAAAAAAAATCACATCTTACTTTTGTTCCCTCGATTATTTTGCTTCCGACAATTTATTATTTTTAAAAGTTTTTCGATATATTTTTATTGCACTTTTGATCTATTATTTTTAAAAGTTTGTCGTTATATTTTTATTACATTTTTTATCTCTTAATTAATGTTGAATTTGGTCCTTTTTGTCCAAAAAAGTAAAACAATCCTCAAAGTTGAGAGAGCAAAAGTGAAACTAAAAGACTGCAGAGTCCGAATATGCAAAAATATGGGATCTAGTAAATTTGTGAAAACTGAAAAATGAAAAATAAATTACACAATATAAATAGAATAAGAAAAATGCTAAATAGTATGGAACCTATGGCAACGAAAATTCACAAAACTGCGACACTTTTTTTTTTTTTTTTGAAAAGTTAGTGATTTAATTAATAAAAAGAGTTTAATGGTTATCATTCCTTTTTTTTGTTGGTCGTGAAAGGTTAGCAATCTTTAATCTTAACACTAATTTTTTTTGTTTGAGGGAATTAATCTTTTTTTAGGGACGAGGGAACTAATCTTTTTCTTAGGGATGAGGGAATTAATCTTAACATTAATAAAATGAATCTTTATTTATTAATTTTGTTAAGTCTTAACCTAATTTTTTTCCTCCACTAGTCCCTTATTAGGTTTGCAACAACTCTATCCTAAAATTTTGGCTCTAAATTTACATCATATTTGTTTTTCATTTCTCTCTCTAATAACCATGAATATTTTTTAAATAAAAAATTTAATAAATATTTTAATCCTTATTCTTATTATTTATTAATTTTAATAGGTCTACAACAACTTAACCTATTGTTTCTGTAGATTTTTTTTTTGGACAAGTTGTTAAACAGAATACCTTAATTTTCATGCAAACTCGGCTACCCTAAATAATTTGTTAGGAACCATGAATTGCATTAATTTTTTTATGTTTAACTATAAAAGTAATAAATAAAATTGACCCGTGCAACAATATAATTTTGTATTCTTTTTATCTTTTTTCTTTATAATTTTTTTTAATTTGATTGTAATATTGTATATCCAATAATCTAATTTGCATTTATTGATCGACCTACGATCTTATAGGTTAAAGATTATTTATTAATCTCCGTTATAGTCGAGAATATACGTGCGTCGCACGGGCCAAAAAGTCTAGTTCTTAATCAAACAAACACGGTGCAGCAAATTCAAAAAGTGTTGACCACCTTTTTCTTTAGTTGAATTGCATAACAATGAAAACATAGTACATAACAATAGAAACCGTTCAGATTGCTTATATATTCAAGCGTCCGTGAATTTTGGTGAAAATATTCCTGTACCATATAACACTTCTCATAGAATAATAAGTGTAACTCCCGTCAGATACGTTTGTTATTGTTAGTCGGGTCGTCAGATGGAAAAAAGGAACTTCAAAGTTGAAGCAATAGAAGTCAAACGATGATATAAATATGAAGGGGACATGGTATGGACTTAGACCACAACTAAATAATTTATTCAAAAATTTAGAAGTTTAGTGGATTTGGACCACATTGTCAATATTAAGAATTTTCATTGTAAGTGCAGCAAACACTACCGTTTATTTATCAAGGGTTTGTCAAACATGTACAATATTGTATATGTTAAATTAACTAAAATTAATAAGTTTTTATTGAAAACAATAATTATTTATTGAAAAGCTACGTATGAAATACAAAATATACAAGTTTCAATGTAAATTTACTATTTTAAATTTCTTATCATGTGCAAATTTGCACATAATAGAAAAATCCATTTATTAATAAGAGAATATAATAATTGAAACATATAAAGTCTTGTTTATTTAACATGTGTAATATTGCTCATGTTAAGACAACTAAAAATAATAAAAAGAATTTATTGAAAAACAACAATTAATAATTGAAAAGCTACCTATTTATTGTAAAATGCACAAGTTTTAAGTCTAAGTTATTAATTTAAACTTCTTAACACGTGTAAATTTGTACATATAAAAAAACTCATTTACTTACTATTAAGAAGAGTAGACACCAGTTTATTTTTGAACAATTTTCTTATAATCCAATTTTGTCTCTAACAAAAAATAATACAAAACCAGTCTTCTAGTCTTGATTGTTTTAAATTGAGTACAAATTAGTGTCATTTTGTATAGTAAGTTAGAGATTAATTTGTCGTATAAAAATATTAGAGACTAATTTTAGTATTATTTTTTATAAAAAGCTAAATTAGCTCTTTAAGAAATTGTGAAAAACTAATTGAATAAAAGACTCGTAAAACAAAAATCAAATTGTGCCGATTAAAATAACACCAGAAAATGATAGATTCAACCAGACAAATGAAGTTCATGTAAGAATATTCAGCTTGCATTTCCTTACAAAATAAGGAAAACAATCATAATCACACCATTAACTAATGGACCACACCATGATAACTTTGCTTCCCTGCTTTGACATTTGTGCCTTTTATGAACATAAACTTATTCTTAACGGAGCATGTGTTTGACAACTCCTAAACCTTAAAACAGTAACGGTCTTTTTTTCTTCTTTATATAAGAGATTAAAACATTAACATAAAAATTAAAAGCCATATACTCAGAGACATGGCACATCTTCAAAAAGCTATTGCTCTTGTTTATTATATACTACTTATATCTTTGCTTCCATTGAAAATCACAGCATCACTAAAAACAGAAGCAGAAGTTCTTGTCAAATGGAAAAATAGTCTATCCCCTCATCTTTCTTCACCTATCAACTCATGGTCACTCAGTAACATTACCAACCTTTGCAATTGGGATGCTGTTGTTTGTGACAACACCAATACAACTGTTTCAAGGTTAAACCTATCTGGTGCCAACCTCAGTGGAACACTCACTGACTTAGATTTTGCATCTCTCCCGAACCTAACCGTTCTCAACCTCAATGGCAACAGTTTTGGTGGATCAATACCATCAACAATTAGCAAACTCTCCAAGCTCACTTTCTTGGACATGGAAAATAACTTATTTGAAGACACACTCCCATCTGAGCTAGGCCAGCTAAGGGAACTTCAATATGTTAGTTTTTACCACAATAATCTCAATGGTACCATTCCCTATCAGCTTACTAATCTCCCAAAGGTAAGTTACCTTGAACTTGGATCAAACTTTTTTGTATCTTCCCTTGATTGGTCTCAATATTCAAACATGCCTTCCTTAAATTACCTTGGTTTGGAGGAAAATGAATTCACTGGTGACATTCCAAGTTTCATACATGAGTGCAAGAATTTAACATATCTTGACCTCTCTGAGAACAATTGGAATGGTACCATACCAGAATTCCTTTATGGTAATATGAGAAAGCTTGAATATCTCAACCTCACCAACTGTGGACTAGAAGGAAAAATATCATCCAACTTATCCATGCTCTCGAATCTAAAAGATCTTCGCATTGGTAATAACATGTTTAATAGTCATATTCCAATAGAGATAGGATTGATATCTAAGCTTCAATTTCTTGAGCTGAACAACATTTCAGCTCATGGGGAAATTCCTTCTTCCATAGGTCAACTAAAGGAGTTAGTGCATCTTGATCTTAGAAATAATATTTTGAACTCTAAAGTCCCTTCTGAGCTTGGCCTATGTACAAATCTAACTTTCCTGAGTTTAGCAGTAAATAACCTGACAGGTTCTTTGCCTTTGTCATTAGCAAATTTGACTAAACTATCAGAACTAGGATTATCAGATAATTCTTTTTCTGGTCAAATTTCAGCTTCATTGATCTCTAATTGGACTGAGTTAACTTCTTTGCAAGTCCAAAAAAATAGGTTAACAGGAACGATTCCTCCACAAATTGGCTTGTTGAAAAAAATTAAATTCCTTTATCTCTACAATAATCTCTTCTCCGGTCCCATTCCTGAAGAGTTTGGAAACTTAAAGGAAATGACAGAGTTAGACCTTTCAGGAAACCATTTCTCTGGTCCAATTCCACCAACCATTTGGAATCTCACAAACATAACAGTCATAAATCTTTTTTTCAACAACCTCTCTGGAAACATTCCAGTGGATATTGGAAACTTAACCTCACTACAAATTTTTGATGTCAACAATAATAACTTGGATGGAGAGTTGCCACACACAATTTCTCATCTAACTTCCTTAACTTATTTTTCCGTGTTCACCAATAACTTCTCAGGCAACATTTCCAGAGACTTTGGAAAGAATAGTCCTTCTTTGACTCATGTCTACTTTTCAAACAATAGTTTCTCAGGAGAACTTCCTTCTGACATGTGCAATGGCCTAAAGCTACTTGTTTTAGCAGTAAATAACAACAGCTTTTCAGGGCCATTGCCGAAATCTTTGAGAAATTGTTCATCCTTTATAAGAATTAGGCTTGATGATAACCAGTTCAATGGAAATATCACAGAAGCATTTGGGATTCATCCAAATCTTACTTTCATCTCACTTAGCAGAAATCATCTCGTTGGTTATCTCTCTCCAGATTGGGGTAAATGTATCAGCTTAACTGAGATGGAAATGAGTGGAAACAAACTTTCTGGAAAAATTCCTGTCGAGCTAAATAAGTTGAGTAAATTACAATTTCTTAGCCTGCACTCCAACGAATTCACCGGAAATATCCCACTTGAAATTGGAAATATAAGTCTGCTCTTCATGTTGAACTTAAGTAGGAACCATTTATCAGGAGAAATCCCAAAGAGTATTGGAAGATTAGCTCAACTTAATATTGTTGATTTATCAGATAATAACTTCAGTGGAAGCATTCCTAAAGAGCTCGGTAATTGTAATCGGTTAATAAGCATGAACTTAAGTCATAACGATCTATCTGGCATGATGCCGTATGAACTAGGCAATTTGTACTCACTCCAATCCTTGTTAGATCTTAGCAGCAACAACCTTTTGGGAGAAATTCCTCAAAATCTTCAAAAGTTAGCATCATTGGAGATCCTCAATGTCTCACACAACAACCTATCTGGAACAATCCCACAATCCTTTTCAAGTATGCCCAGCCTTCAATCAGTGGATTTTTCTTACAATCACTTGTCAGGTTCGATCCCAACAGGTGGTGTTTTTCAAACAGAAACTGCTGAAGCTTTTGTTGGGAACTCGGGTTTGTGTGGTGATGTGAAAGGATTAACTTGTGCCACAACCTTGTCTCAAGAACATTCTGGAGGGGCCAACAAAAAGGTACTTCTTGGTGTTACGATATCATTTGGTGGAGTACTATTTGTAGGGATGATTGGTGTTGGAATTCTACTATTTCAAAGGAAAGCTAAAAAACTTAGTGAAGAATCCCAAAGCATTGAAGATAATGATCAATCTATTTGCATGGTATGGGGAAGAAATGGAAAATTCACATTTTCTGATCTTGTTAAAGCAACCAATGATTTCCATGAAAAGTACTGCATTGGAAAAGGAGGATTTGGAAGTGTTTATAGAGCAGAACTACTTACAGGTCAGATAGTTGCTGTGAAAAGACTCAATATATCAGACTCTGATGACATTCCAGAAGTGAACCGCATGAGCTTCATGAATGAGATAAGAACGCTGACAGAAGTGAGGCACCGGAATATAATAAAGCTTTATGGTTTCTGTTCTATGAGGAGACAAATGTTCCTTGTTTATGAACATGTAGAGAAAGGAAGCTTGGGAAAAGTGTTGTATGGAGAAGGAAAATTGGAGCTAAGTTGGAGTACAAGGGTGGAAATTGTGCAAGGAATAGCTCATGCAATTGCTTACTTGCATAGTGATTGCTCTCCACCAATTGTTCACAGAGATATAACATTGAATAACATACTACTTGATTCAGATTATGTACCTCATCTTGCAGATTTTGGCACTGCAAAGCTGCTAAGCTCTAACAATTCAACTTGGACCTCGGTTGCTGGATCCTATGGCTACATGGCTCCAGGTACAATGCATTTAACGATTGAGATTATATGCACTTTCATACTCCACAAACATATATAATCAATTATTTTTCGTCGTCGCTTATTTTAAAGGAGTTAGAGTCTGATATATATACTTCATAGTTCATAATATATAGTACATATTTTGCTCCGTACTAGCATTTTATTTGAGTATTAAATCTACAATTTAAAATATCTAGATCCGTAAGTGAAATTTTAATTTTGGATTTTGCAGAGCTAGCACAAACTATGAGGGTGACTGAAAAGTGTGATGTGTATAGTTTTGGAGTGGTTGCATTAGAGATAATGATGGGAAAGCACCCTGGAGAATTTTTAGGAATCTTGAATTCAAACAAGTCTTTGACATCAATGGAAGTGCTTGTGAAGGATGTTGTGGACCAAAGGCTTCCACCTCCAACAGGGAAATTAGCTCAAACAATAGTACTCGCCATGAACGTAGCTTTGGCATGCACGCGCGCTGCTCCTGAGTCTAGACCCATGATGCGTTCTGTTGCACAAGAATTATCTGCTTCTACACAGGCTTCTCTTTCTCAGCCATTCAGTGTGATAACTGTAAGCAAGCTTACAGGATTCCATAAATAGATCCATCAAGGAGGGACTATGTGAAGGATTTTAATATGAGGTCTATGAGGATTGAAAATATAAATAATGAAGACTCAAATTTCATGTATACTAGATGCTGCCATACACATTAGCGTGGGTAGATGATTAATGTAGAGTTTGGGGTAAATTATATAGTTTTCATGTTTATACACAATAAAACAAAATGGCTGTATTGCTCCAAAAAATAAAAACAAAATGGCTGTATAATTTCTATGAAATTCATGCATTATACATTCAATGTTACCATACTCACTTAATCACACCATTATGCTATCTATTGTTTAATTTCTTGTTGACTTATAATTTAGATAGTAGGTGTTACTTTCAACTTCAATCATTACTAGTTTTCAAATTACATCTTCCACTATCCATTTTTAATCTTATCGTCATTGTTGGAGTCAATTAGACAAATAACTTGCTAATAATGTTTAGCCACAACTCATGAATGTTAGCACAAAAAGATGTCTCATTATGAATCAAATCAAATATTGTCCCCGAGTTGAATTGGAAACACTCAAAGGTTTTGAAAATTCTACTTCACTGGGCCATAATGAATTGCTTGATTTTGAGTTGGAAAAAGGTTTATTTGTGACATTGTCACATGTTCATATTAGAAAAGGTTCACCAAAAAAAATATTAGAAAAGGAAGATTTATATATGTTTATAGGGTACCATGTTTATAACAGTTATACACAGACAGTAAACAAATAAGAAAAAAACAGTAAGAGATATTGATTTCCAGTTGAATTTTGAGGCATGTCTCATGAGTGTACAAAATTTCTTTTACTAGTAAACCCTTGGTACAACATCACCATAAAACAAAAATGCATACAACTATTGGTCATATAGGCAATTGTATATTTTTGCAATGGTTTTGCTTGTTCAAAAGTTTGTGCAGCATAAAAGCAAGTCTAGGAAAATAAGCCATCATGAATTCATAAATGGAACATGTCTAAGCTAAAAAAGGTCAAAGCAATTGCCAACACAAACATTGAAATAGGTTGAACAATGCATAGTTTCGTGCCAAGAAGAGCTCTTCATCAAAATCTATACCAAAATGCATATTTGACAACACAGTTATCAAGTTAGTCCCTTTTTCTGCATCATGTTCAAAAAATTATGAAAAATGTAGATAAAACCAAAAGAAAAAATGTTGAACATCACCCCATCCATGTACCCCGAGTCTTCTTTTCAATGCTACCATTTGGGTAGCTGAAAAAATGGTGATCTGCTCCATACCTACAAAACATGAAGTGTTACCTATAATTAGTGATTCTATATGCAAGAATGACTTTCGGAACAATCTAGCAACAATTTTTTAACTAATCCTCATTCCTCATCAAATTATAAGAACGTTATTGGTTTAATAGCAACATTCCTTGGGTACAAAATTCACTTCAAAAATTATTTGAGAAAGAAAAATTGTTTGATTCACATAATGAATACTTTGAAGGAACAGATCATGCTCTCAAATAAAGAATGCACAGCACAGCACAATATATTATCACAGAGAAAAAGAAATGATATTTGTACAACCATTTTGGTACAACTTTTGGACAACTTTCTCATAATTTAATTTTTTTGTTCAATATTGATTAAAGCTGAAATTGAAAACGTTCACCTAGAAAAAAGTTGAAATTTCTTCAGGTCTGGAGTATTTTAAACATTATATAATTCACAATTCAAACTGCAGATGTTCTTACTAAGCCAGCCTCCACTAATTAATTCCTTACTTCAATGTTGCTACAAACTAAGAGTCCATGATCATCAGCCATGGAGATTAAAGACCAAGTCAAAATCAGAGTTATGACTCGGTCAAAGCTATCAAAATACTAGCTTGTTAATCTTGTCTTGTGTAATTTTTTTATTTATATTTTTTAAAAATAAAAAAATATTTTTGTAATTAAAAAAATGTTTTTTTAATTACAAAATTTTAAAAAATTAATTTGTTTTTAGTTTTTTTATTACAAATGAAAAAAAATTAATTACAATTTTTTTTGTTTTTTTATTACAAAAATTAAAATAAAAATTAATTACAAAATAAAAAATTTATTAAAAAATACAAAAATATTAAAGTAGGCGCCACGTCAGCGTTGACCGGGTCAAAATTGGGTTAGGGAGCCAAAATTGCAACAAAAAGTAAACTTAGGGATCTGAAAAGAGTTGTTTTTTTAGGGGGCTAAAATCACAACTTTAAGAAACTTAGGGGGTCAAAAATGTAATTAAGCATATTTTTAATAATATTTTTAGAATTTAGGCTATGAGTAATTAGCAAACTTCTTAATTTTGTTTTTTTTCATGAGCTTAAGCCCTTTTATCATGTTGACAAATCCCAACACAAATGCATCAATTATGATTGATCCATACAATTATGTATCTACTCATTAATTTGATTTCAAAGTTACTCTTATGAGTTGCTTTGCATTATATATACCTGATTTCTCTCTGTTTTTTTTTTTTACAATGTCTGTTGATATTATACAAGATGAACTCACATTTATCTATCTTAAGAATTTATCTACCATAGGGGTGGGAACAGGCCAGGTCATCCGACAGGGGCCTATGGCCTAGCCTACTTAAAGCCTAGCTCGGCCCAGCTCGTGTAATAAAAAGGTCAGGCTCAAGCTTTTTACAAAGCCCATTTACTTAAATAGGTTAGGCTAAGGCTTACAAAAAAGCCTATTAAGCCCGTCGGGCCGGCCTATTAAGCTTTTTATATATAAAATACATTTCATTATTGATAATGTTGATGCTTTATTTTTATAAACTCAAGCTTTCATATGATTTGGCTATTTAGTAGCAGGTATATTGGTGTGATTAACCCTTCGTTAGTATTTGTGTGCTTTAGGCCTTCATAAGTTTTGGCCTATTTAGTAGTAAACTTATAGATGTTCATAGGCCTTAGTGTAAAATAGGCTTTTAAATAGACTTTCGGGCTTCATCAGGCCTTTAAAAAGGTCAGGTCAGGCCTTGAAAATAAGCCTATGACGGGTAATAGGTCAGACTCAGGCCTATAATTTTTGAAGTAGGCCAGGCTTAGGCCTTACAAAGCCCGGCTCGGCCTAACCCATTTCCACCCCTAATCTACCATAAGAAGATGAACTCACATTCGTTGAACTTGTAAAAAAATTGCACCGCTGCGGCATTAATTAAATCATGATGAGGTGTAAGAATGAAGGGTTTGATATGCATGCATGGTGAAGAATGTCCACATTGCATGAAATCACATTCACTTACGTGTCCATCGTTCAACCTTCTCTCCATTTCTATAAATAAATCACTACATAACAATCTCCACATCACACTCACTCACTTCAGTTCTGTTCAGCTAGCATGGCAAAGACAAAATCTCTTCTGATCACACTTTGTTTGTTACTCTTTTTCACATGTTCATGTTCAGCACGACAGCTTCCACGTCATCAGAGTGAGTCTTCGTTGAACGAGTGCCAACTAGATAGCATCGATGCTTTGGAACCTGACAACCGCATTGAGTCAGAAGCTGGTTTGACTGAAACATGGGATGCTAATCACCCTGAGCTACGTTGTGTTGGTGTCTCTGTTCTGAAACGCACGATCAATCCTAATGGCCTTCACTTGCCATCTTATGTTACATATCCAGAGCTTCATTTTGTAGAACAAGGTCAACTTATATTTTTTTTACTTCATTCACTAATCAATCAAATATTTTTCACTAACCGATCAATGGGATATGTATACACAGGAACGGGAGTGTTAGGAATGGCAATTCCAGGATGTGCAGAGACATATGAAGAGCCACAATGGGAAAAAGGAGGAAGGCCACAACAACCGCAGGATCGTCATCAAAAGGTTCGTTACGTGAAGCAGGGTGACCTTATTGCTATTCCACCTGGTGTTCCTTACTGGACCTACAATTATGGCAATACCCCGCTTATCATCATCACTCTCCTCGACACTTCCAACAAACTAAACCAACTCGATCGTATCCCAAGAGTAAGCAACATTATTAATCCACCACAATAAACTAACAATTAACACTACTAATTAATACTATTTTGATTAATTGGTTTGTGTGGTGCATTATTGTAGAGATTCTATCTTGCTGGAAATCCAGAAACGGAGCATGCAATAAAACAGAGTGGAAGAAAGGGTGTTGAAAAAGAAGAAGAAACTAACAACATGTTCAGTGGTTTTGATTCACGTTTCTTAGGTCAAGTTTTGAAAGTGAAAGAAAGTATAATTAGAAAGCTTCAATCTCCAGACGAAGAACACAATAAGCACCAAATTATACATGTTAAAGGAGGTCTTAGTATTATAAGGCCACCTTTGGAACCAGAAATAAGATCAGAAGAGGCAAAACCACACAGAGAGCATGGAGAAAAGAGAGTAGAGGAAGAAGAAGAAGAAGAAGTTGAAGATGAACCAGGTAAACGAGAACATCGTGAATGGCGAAAAAAGACAAGAAAGCACAGAGAAGGTGAAGGTGAATGTGAAGGAGAAGAAGAGGAAGTAGTAGAAGAGAGAGAAACAAAAACTAAAGAGCATTGTCACCGTGCTGAAACAGAAAGAAGACATGGTGAGAGAACAAGAACCAGAAAACATGAAGGAAATTTCTTCGATGAAACCGTTTGCACATTGAAGCTTCACGAAAACATAGCTGATCCTTCACGCGCTGATGTTTTTAACCCAAGAGCTGGTCGTATAACCAATGTCAACAGTTTGACTCTCCCAGTTCTCAAATTGCTTCATCTTAGTGCCCAATGGGTTTACCTCTACAAGGTAACTAAATAAGTGCATCATTGTGCGTCTCAGAAGTCATGTGTCAGACACACCAACACTGACACATGTGATTATATCGAACTATGTCATTTAAAATTTAAATTTAACTTTACTAATAATTTTTTTTTTTTTGGCTTATGTGCAGGATGGAATATTTGTGCCGCATTGGAACATGAATGCGAACAGCATAATGTATGTAACAAGAGGAAGAGGGAGGGTTCAGGTGGTGAATAGTGAAGGAAAATCGGTGTTCAATGGAGAGGTGAAAAGGGGAAAATTGTTGGTGGTGCCACAGAATTTCGCGGTGGCGGAACAGGCGGAGAGTGAGGGATTGGAATACATAGTTTTTAAAACGAATGATAGAGCTGAGATTAGTACAATGATAGGGCGTAATTCAGCGATTAGTGCAACACCTGGGGAAGTTCTTGCTCATGTTTTTGGGCTTAGTCCACAAGAGGTGAATGAGTTGAAGAATAATCGTAACGAGGGTGTTTTGGCTACTCCTGATTCTCGAATCCAGGATGGCTATATTGCCATGGTGTAATGTAATCTTATGGATGGCTATATGTTGCCATGGTGGTGTAATGTAATCTTATGGATGGCTATATGTTGTCATGGTGCAACATAATCTTATGTTGTAAAATAAAGGAAATACTAATTTGGGGATAACTCCTAGATGAGTTTTGTAGATTGTTAATGCTATATTTTCTTTGGACATGGCCTCAATCACATAATAGGTCTCTCGAGCATCATATGTATACCATTATATCGGAAAAAAATAGCCTAAAGAAGCTTAATAACAGTTTTCATCCTCTAACCTCTAACTTTTACGAAATTACGATTTTAACTTCTTAAGAAAAAAACTATAAAATTGTCCCTTAAGTTTTGCAACTGTAGCAGTTTTGACCTCTAAGACAAAGATAAAAAAATAAAAAAAATAACACGTGGCACCTCACTTAAGGTAGACCGAGGCAAAATTGATCTTGGGGGCAAAAACTGCCACAGATCTAAAACTTAGAGGGTGGTTTTGTAGTTTTTAAGGACCAAAATTGCAATTTTAGAAAAGTTAGAGGTTAATGTCAAAAAAAATAACATAACCTATTAAGCCTCATACATTTATGAGAATAACTTTTGAAGTATAATTTTGTTTCACTTTAATTGTCAATTTTAAGTTTCAATGCAACATTAATTATTGATTTGTCCATAACATTTTTACATATTTATTGTAGAGAGAAATAATAGAATGAATAATAAAGGATTAAAGGTACTTCCTCCAGCTCTGTCCCAAAATGTAAGTAAAAAAACTCAATTTCTTTCTCTCAAAATATAAAAAAAAAAAAAAAACATTTATCCTATTTAATCTTGTTTTTTTAAAAAACCATTTTTTTCAATAAAATTTTTTGTTTATTCTCATGAAATTAAATGTAAATTACATTTAATTTTCTTTCTCTTTTATTTTCTCTGTAACCAATAACCAATGAAAGTTGTTTTCTATATTTTTCTATAAAACTTATTTTAAAGAAAACACAAAGAAATATGATATTTTATTATTGCTTACAATTTGAGACGGAAGAAGTATTATAAAAAAAACAAAGAACGAAAAGTATTTTGAAGTTGAGTACAAAACAATGCATTGAGCACTAAATTGAATGACATAGATGTAGATGTTTTAAGGGGTTCAATCGTTCAAGGGTTTAGTGGCCTTGTGTGTGGCTTAGGCCTTTGTTTCTACGCTAATGATCCAAATTAAATATAGTAGCGATTGAATGTGACTAGTTTTTTGTTAGAAGTGGAGATTAGGGGGAATCAAGGTGAGTATGTTGAGATTGTAGAGGGAACCATATCGAGAGCCATGACGCGGTTATTAATGAGATTATGTATTTGTAGATTATCAAACATTTTATAAATATTTGTGGATTATTTTATAAATATTCAATAAAAATATTTAAAAGAAAAATTTAAAAAGAAAATCAAAACTTTGTAAATAAGCACTGTTTTCTTTAAAAAAAAGTACTATTTTCAAAATTAAAAATGAATAAATGTGGTAGTTGAAAATTCAATGGACATAGTTAAAAAATTAATCCATTTACATCAATTTTTTTCTAACTATCCTATTTATTTACATTTGATTTCGGAGAGAGTATTCTTTGATACCATGTGTAGTTGCACTCAACACTTATCCACTATTTGGAGTATTCAAAATTTCAAATAAGTGAGGCTTTGTTCAATCAATTGGTTTTTCAAACCTGATACTAAAAACAAAAACAACACAATAAGCTAGGCTGTTTGTCCAAAGCATATTCACGTGTTCCAAGAAAGTAAACTCAACACTACTCTGCAAGTGTAACGTTGAAACTGACATAAACCAAATCACCAAGACATCTCAAAACTAAAAAATGAACGTTATCAAATGTGAGTGATTTCAACTTCAAAATCAAATGAAGAAGAAGAACACGACAACAACTATGGCTTCTCTCTCAATCACACTCCTTCCTCTTCTCTTTTGTCTTCTCTTATCACCTTCCCAATCAGCTCAAGCTTCACCCCATTTGCCAGGCTTCCTCTACACTAGAAACACAGGAACATGCACTCCACAGTAATAATAACAAATTTACCAAACACAGTTTTATTTACTGTTCAGTATATTTTGTTATTGAGAGCGTTATAAACAATGAATTTCACTAATCCAACCGTTTTTTGTTAGGTTTTGGAGCGGGAGAAAAGAGACATGGCCAAGGATGGTACCAGAGACATCAACAGTATCAAATGTGTTTGGATGGAGAGTGTATAAACGATACAGATCAGATCTAACGTTGCTCGAAGCAACGAATAGGAATGATGAAGTTGATAACCCCTTTGGTGCGTTGTTGAAAGAAGGAACAACAGCACTGATAAACTCGTATGCAAGAGAAGGTTTTCCTTATAAGCCATGGCAGGTTAAGACTTTGGTGATGCAAGGTTTTGTTTCTGAGGTTGCTGCTGCTTCTCAAGCCAAACATTTCTCCTTGGCTAATCATGCTTGCTCCTAAATCCGTATTAATATTTATAATGTCATGTCTTTTTTTGTAGTATTGTATAGAGTTGAAATGGAAATCACTACTGTGTGATGTTCATTTAATTTGGAAAGATGATGGTGTGAACTATTATATGAAATATCAAGAATTTGAAAAGTATTAATGACTTTTTGTATTACTTGCCCCACTTTTCTTTTCTACTAATTGTTCATGTTCTTTTTTATTCCTTCCTTATTCACACTTGTGCTTGGAAGCTAAAGAAATTAGTAAAGGGTCAATTAATTTTAGCCACTGATTTCATTCATTGGATCTTGGTTTGATAAAACCAGTTAGAATAGATGTACTTGTTTGAGACAAATCCTCTGTACACACACCTCTTGTTGAAGGCGTGTCTGATATGTAATACGTGTTCATGTTGGACTCCGCTACAATGTGAATACATTCATTCAAGTAATTAAATTTTCTCAAGAACTTAACTTGTAGTATGTTCTTTACTTTTAGTGAAGCAAATTGTTGTATTTGTTATCTTGAAAAACTATAGAGCATAGTCTCCATGACTCATGTGATGCATTAGAGTTAAGATTTGGTAATAAAACAAATTTGGATTCACATGTCTTTATTTCTTTTATATCTATAATATTTGTTAATTGCGATTTGCGATGCCCAAGCCCAACTTCAATTCAAAGAATTTTCTAATCAATTTTTTAAAGTATGTCTCCAAAACAATTGTTTTTTACTCAAACAAGCTTTAGAGATTTCATTAATAATAATAGAAGAAACACTATCACAAGTATAATGAAAAATATTGCAATAAGTGTAAGACTTCCCAACTACAAGAACAAGGTCAATATACACCACCTCTATAGTGTTAAACTGCTACTTATGGCTTTGGTCGAGAAATTTATGGCCTATGATTGGATTCATAGTAAGAGATATATGCTTGAGCCTTGAGCTAGAGAGTGATGAACACTATCATTAGTTAATCGCCTAGAGTAAATAAATAACCTGATAGACGATATTATGGACTACTTATTTTATGATAATGCAAATAATTTTTAATTAGAGTGAGTGCATTTGAAGATAAAGAAGGGAGAAATGATAATATCAACAAAAAACAACTAAGAGAAATGAAACTTTTGGATATCATGAAAAGATTCTGCCTGCAAACTCGCGGAGTAATTAGGTTCCCATATATGACTTAACGTAGTAATTAGGTTCCCGCATTCACGCAATCAATCATATAGATAGTCGGTGGATCAAGATCAAATGGTGCAGATTTTATGTAGCCATCCAATCTTAATTTAATGGTATCCTATGTGCCGACTACGTGAATGTGGGAACTTGCAAAGGAATCTGAAATCAGAATCTCGGCTTAAATTAATGGAAAAAGTAGGTGTTGGTACTGCAACATTGTTTCACACACAACTAGTATTGTATTTTTAAGGTGACGTTATGTTTGCTTAATAATTAAGCTAATTCATTGGTGCTGATCTACTACAGGTCGAATTTAGCAGCCTTTGTCAAAATATTCAGCGTAATAACTAAGCCACTCCTTACTAACACACCCACTTGAAAAACGAATCTAACCCCTCAATTGTTATAAAGGATGTGACTCAAAGTTTGCTTTGACACATGAGTTTATCCTACAAAGTTTATCATCTATTTCTTTGAATTGAAAGAACTCTTGCTTCTTTCTTTCTTTCTTCTTTATTCCTTCCATGTCTTGCATAAGCCTAAGGCTTCCACCTGCTAGGAAGGTATGGAAGAGCTTCACTTCTAAACTTGGTAGTAAACTTCATAACATTCGTAAATCCAAAGCCATGAAAAAACAAAGGAAGCATCTGAACACCAAAGCTATAAAACCATCTACCAACATCACTACCAAGGCACCTAAATTCCTTGCTACTAAGCGTTTTCGGCGTAAAAAGTTGGCTACTGTTGGAAGTGTATTCTGCAGCTTCAACAAAAAGCCAGCACCTGTTTATATTGATAAGCTCTTCAGAGAGCCTCCTTGTGACTTAGTGGGTTATTTGAAGCCACAGACACCAACTCACAGACCACAAATCAAAATAACTGCGAAGATTGGTGATTATCAAAGAGAGAAGAAAGACGTGCCAGAAGGAGCAAGCAATCGATCAAGTGAAAGAACTAGTACATCAGATGATATGTGGGAGTCAGTGGCATTAGCTTCACCTCAAATGCAAGGAATTGATGAACGAGCAGAGGAATTTATTACCAGGTTCAGAAAGCAGATGGCGGCACAGGAAAGATTAGCAAGAAATTTGTAGAACATGTTCTTGTTTTTGTGTAATAAGGTTGATTGATTGGTACGTAGGAAGAAAGCAAGAAACAAAATCCTTCTTGCTGATTTAGTTATAAAGAAAACTGGTCATGTATTAATTATAGATCTTGTAGATTATTAATGACCAGTTTGTATTGCTATTTTATCTATGTCAATTTTGTTCCAATCCATATATCATATACCATTAACGGAATAGAAGAGGTATGCAACAAAACTCCATCAGATATCAAGAATTGCCATGGACAACTATGGCTTCTTTGTCTGCAAAACCATTCATCAACACAACAGTATTTGAATTTGTGTTTGTTACAATTGAGGGGTAGTGGAAGTACAACAATGTTTGAAGAAAAGAATGGCGAAGTTTAAATTAAGTGGAAATTCTTTATCTAAAACACCAAAACAACATTGTTATTTTTTTTTTTTACAATGATATATATGCATGAAATGTTTTTGAGTAACTTCTAAGATACTAGTATTTCTAAGGAAAAATATTTTTCTCCTGTCTTGTTATATCTGTAACAACTCTGCATTGCAAGCGAAATTTAATCATTATTTTTTGGATCACGGTTTACAAACATAACTGAGCCACAAATAGAACAGTCAATAGTAATACTACTATATCCTTGAACTGGTATCATTTGACTTAGTGACCCTAAGGTTTCTAAAAAAAGTAGTAAAACGATCGGTATACACATGTAACATTGGAAGTTGACACATAAATAACAGACATAACAACGGCCAAGTGTTCCAAATGCTAAAATAATGCATAGTACTAACAAGCCACAAGGCTGTTCAAATATCAACAGTTCCGCTCTGTCCTGCTTTCTCACTAATTGTACAGTCTGCCCATTCCTCTTGACAGCTTGAGAACATCACAAAGGCTTGTAGCTTTGAACCGAAATGAACACAGGCCTTTTTGGCCTCTCCAAGCTTAGTTCAGGAAAAATTCTTCATTGGGTCATCATGATGTACTTTCTTCATCCTGTATGCCTCCATGTCCTCTTGAGTTACCTGTTTGGATTAAAACGATTTAAAAATCTGCAAGGAGGACATGTATTACAAATAAAATTATCAACCAGTGACATGGAAAAAACCATACCTGATCATTCCATCTGACATTATATTTACGCTTCCTCTCATCTTTCTCTTCTCTCTTTCTTTGATCCTCCTGTAAAATGGAAAATACCAGTACAACGCACATGAATATCATAATAATTCACCTCAAACAGATTCAAATATCCAGAATAAATGACTTTATGCTAAAAAGAACATCCATAGTGCCATCATCGTTTCTACAAATTACATGCAATATTTAGTTTGAATCAATGGTGCCTAGACCTTGATAATTAAGGCCGACAAAGCAATTAGCAAAAAACAATAATTAATTCCACAGAAGGTAGAATAAGAAGAAAAAAACAATAGAACTCATTAATATCAAGGAATATTGGAGCGTAAAAAAATATATGTGGCTGATAGATCTATATTACCTTTTTGAGTGCATCGGCAAGCAATTTTTCATCCAGAACTACGTCGTCTGGAACATCAGATCCCCATGTAGCAGGCCTTTTCTCTTCTATTGGTTTAGGATCCTCTGTAGAGATTCAAGAAAATAATTGAAGATCAATAACGAATAACGACACCAATTATCAATCATAAAAGAAGAAATTAATAGCAAAGAGAAGAGAAGGAGGAGATAGAGGCAAGCCAGGGATATGGTGTCAGCGTACGAACCTGCAGCAGACTCCTTACGTGCAATATTAGCTCTCATAAGATCACCTGCAGCCTCAGCAGCCTCAATACCAGCAGCACCAGTGCAATAGCTATTACGTATTGTCTGCTTGCAGCACTTAAAACCCCACTGGTGATCCTTCCACCATGAGCCCCAAACAGTTGTGTGATTGTTGATGTAAACATCCTCTTCATACTTGCTTCTGGGGATTGCGACTTCCTATTAGAAGCAACAGATAAATAACAGTTATTATCATCCTAATGAACAGCAAAACCTAAAAGCATAATGCTTAGAATTGAACGAAAACCAATAGCGAATCCCTGATGAAAAGAGCAAATCATATATAAAATATAGTGATATCACAAAGAAGCAATGATGCAATCATATATAGGTACGAGTAAAGTACCTGGTACGGGATACGTCATTTAAAAAAAATGAAGGCACGGGTACGTCAATAAAAAACATGAGTTTTATTGCATAATGTAAGATGAGAAAGTTAAATTGTTTGATTAACATCAGAACATCACAAGTATAAATAGTAAAAAAATGTGTCAGGGTAGAACAATAAAGAAGATCAAATACATAAATAACAGTTATATTGTTGTATTAGTGAATAAGTAAACCGCAAATTTAACTTCAAACGGAATAATGAGAGAAGGGAGTAAGAAGCTTTAAAGTATGGGTAGTAGTACTTCATCATTTTACAAGTACTCATGCTTCAGTAAGAAGTATTCTATGTAAGATTGATATGCAAATTGAAATTGTGAGATAATAAAGATATAGAATGCATTTCTTACCTGTCCCTTAACAATTCTACCAGCACGATCATACTCAACTTGCCTCTCACTCTGACCCAGAAGAAGTTCTCTTGGAAGTTTGTCCTCGTCAGCTGCATTGCCATACTTCTCAATAATAGTGTCCTTTGTTTGAGACTTCAATTTCTCCTTCATGACCTTGAAATTCTTATAGAGCAATTCAGCTTGGGAAGGAGCTGCTTGCATGTGAACATCTTGTCCCTTGTCAAATGCTTCCCAGGCATGGATGTTTAAGTCCTTGAATTCCAAAGCTTGACCACTACTTCTGTATTGGTTATCACCCTACAAAACAAAAACAAAAACAAATTTTAACCCAAATACAAAGATTAACATGCAAAAGCAATAAAAAATCAAATCATCAAGTTTTCTAAATAAATTTAATCTTCGAGACAATTTACCAAGTAAAACTTTTCATTTGGATCTGCCTCTGGAAGAGGATCTTCACGCATGGACCTGGTCTTGGGGTCATAATGTGCAGAATTGACATCAAGATTGAGAAGATATTTTGCAGTATCCTCTCGAATACGTAGGTTCCTGAAGGTTAAGATATATTTACGTTACAATTCAAGTAAGAAAAATTATAGAACTGGTAATTGTAATTAACGGACCAATCAACTTCGCCCTGCATTATTACAATGAGAGCAACATAAAAATTACCTCACAGTTCCTGTACTCCCACCGCCTGTTGTTCGCACACGCTTCTCAACCTTTGCAAAGTCCATCTGTTTGCTTTCATCAACCTTTGCCTCGTCTACCCTTAAATCATCTTCATCTTCAGCCTCATCAATTGCAGCACCCTCATCATTTTGGTCGCCCTTCTCCAATCTCTTCAGCTGTTGTTCCTTCAAGAACTTTTTTCGAGCGTCGTCTCGGGCTTCATATCTCTCAATGACTCGAGCGTATGTTGAAGCATCATAACCATTCCATCTGTCTCGTTTGCCATCGTAGTCAAGCTCAAACGTTTCTACCTTTTCATCAGCAGCAATATGCTTGCTTGTATGCTTTGCTCCTACTTTCCGTGGTCTTTCCATGCATGCCTTGGCAACATGTGTCATAGCTCCGCAGCTATAAAAGAAGATGAATATTAAGATACTAACCTAAACTTGTACGGGAGAATGGCAATCTACTTAATATATGTTGAGACAAGCAAGCTTATCAAACTTGACAGTTTTGGTAGACACGTGGAACCTTAGCAAACTTGAATTGTCAACATGCAAGAGTTCACATATTTTGAAAATAATATTAGAAAAAAACTATTAGCAATGAACGTAATAATGAATTAATGACATGAACTACATGTAAGAAATAAAAGTAAAAATAGGATTCACATTCCAACTCTATAACAAAGCAAATGAAGTAAAAATATGATTCAATAATTGACCCAACCCAACTATTAAGATGCCCTTCGCCTTTCAATAATATTATCTTGTAGACTAATAAAACAGAACAAAATAAGATCCATACATTAACTAAATTAATTAATTAGCTCCAGTACTTATAAACCAAATATGCAGTGCAAAGTAGATGCAATTCCTAATATGCAATTCAACCCACATATCCAACAAAATCAGGCAAAAGGTCATTTTAACACAAAAACCATGTATTAATCGAGGCGTGTAAACTAACAAGACGAATTTAGTTAAAAGATTTTGTGCAAGTTCAACTGTATTAGATCAAAAGTGTTTACGAACATCGTAACACATTTTTCATAAAAGTCACGAGTTTGAGTTTGAGTTTGACAACTATTGAGACAAAACACTAACACATCGAACAATACAATAGATATAACCAAATACTAGATTTTATTTTGTTATTAAGTTGATAGACAAGATACATCCATCACATTTGGAGGCACAACACAAGACACAAAAACATTGCTTTTAAAATAGTGAAAGAGATCACTTACTTCTCACATGCACCTTTCCTATACTTCTGGGCCTGAAAAGTCTTAGCACCTCTATCGTACCATGATGTGGTGTAGTTGGGATCAGATTTCCATTTCCTTTGATGTTTCAAACTCTACATTTGAAGGAAAAGAAAACAGATAAATATGCTAGTTTCTATATGTCAAATATGACAATTATCAATTGTGGATTGCAGAAAATAATGTTTGTTCATATGACAATTATCAATTGTGGACCGCAGGAAATAGTGGTTGTTCAAATTCCGCTACACAACAGTGCTATAGCGCGACTATAGCCACTATTTCACAATATTTTGCACTAAATAGCATATCACAAAACAACAGTGATTTGTTCAAATTCTGTTATGCAACAGAGCTATAGCATAAGACCTAGAAAAACAAGAAGAGAAACTATTCAGAAGGATCTAGAAGTTAATGAATTGGAGAAAGACATGGTTTCTGATAGAACACTACAGCGTCATTTGATTCATGTAGCACCGACCCGACTTAGTGGGAAAAGGCTTGGTTGTTGTTGTAATGGCGCTATAGCGGCTATTTAACAACACTTGAGATTCTATGAGCATCTCAAAAACTACAACAATAATAATAACAACAACAACCAAGGCTTATCCCACTAAGTCAGGTGGGCTACATGGATCAAATTACGACATAATGTTCTATTATAAACAATATTTCAATCCAACTCATTAATCTCTAGATCTTGAATAATAGTTTTTCTAGGTCTACCTTTGTCTCTAAAGATCTGGCTTGCCTCAGTCTGATCTAGTCATCTCTCTACGTGCCCAAACCACTTAACTTTAAGCCTAGTTTCCACCATCTTTTCTACTATAGGTGCTACCGCAACTCTCTCATCTCAACAAACTAATAATGGAAATTAATATGGAGGGGAGGAAAGTACTTACGGGTCTCTCGGCATTAAGATACCAAGGGGCAGATGACATATACTGAGGAATATGGGGATTGATTTCCTTGCCATCTTCATCAACCTCAGCAGGTGCAAGTCCGGCTTTACGAGCTTCCTCAAGCTCAATCTGTTTTCGATGATCCTCCCTGGACTTGAATGCCACTGCAATCCATCCAATACAAATTTAATTAACATGCAAAAACCATCTAATTAAGTCACAAGATCAATTACAAAGTACATAATTAGGTTAAATTACAATTAAAAAGAGGAAAAATCAACTTATCAAAGAATGATGCAAAGAGTTTTAATTAAATTCATGAACCCTAATCCAGTTTAACCAAAATTGAATAAACAACTATATTTGATATTATTCACGTTCTTGAATCTGAATCGGATCAAAAAGTTGCTTTCATCGATAAACAAGGTGTTCAGGAAGAGGATAATCGAATGAAAATTCGTAGAAAAGGATCGAAATTGAATTGGGGGAAAAGATATGTACCTGAAGCTGTTGCCATATTGTGATCAAAAGCAGAATAACGAACGAGTATTGAATCGAAGATGGATGAATCGAAGAATCACACTCCAATTTGGGATTTTAGGTCACTTTGCGATTTATACCTTTTTAATTTATTTTTTTGAAGGGTTGTAATTTATACTATGTAGTCTCGATATTGTAACAAAAGAGAAATTTAATCTGGATATAATTGAGTAAAAGCGGTGATTCTTCTTAAACGACTGCGTTTCTCTAACGGGCCGATGTTCAGGCCTACTTTCAAGCTTTCCAGAAGCCCATATAAATTACACAAGCTACTTTCATTGAGTTGCTATCAATATCCTCTAATTACCTACCCATATCCCCCTTTTCCTTTCAGAACTAAAATCCCTAAATTATCCCTCATTTTCACGCTCTTCAAAATTATACTCCTTCTATTTATTTTAAAGTGTCGTTTGAGTACATATTTTGTGTTTTATTTTAATTGTTGTTTCTATTGTTTAGTGTTTGATTCGTAAAACTATTTCAGATACAGGACAAATTAGAGACACGGGACAGGACAAAAACATATATTTTTGTCTCTCACCAAACCACAGCACAACTTTTTGTCCCACGTACAAGATGTCTGAAATACCAAAATAGAATTTTGTCCCCTAAAAATCGTATAAAACAAAAAAAAATTATTCAATGCTATAAAAATTTATCATGTACTGTTCTGCCTTGTGTTACGTTGTTCTGTCTTGTGTACTGTTCTGTTCAGTACTTATTGTTTTGCAAATCAAACGCACCCTAAGAGTACAATTTGTCAATTATATCATTTTTCAATTACTCGTATTTACTCTTTTTCAATAAAACTAACTAATGATATGTATTTCAAAAATTTAAACTTCGAAACAAATTTTTGTTAACTATAATAGTGGTTTGACGAAGAGTTGGAATTCAATAAATAAGATCAATAACGATGTCAAAATTTTCAAGTGTAAAATAGAAAACAATTACGACTGAAAAAATAAAAGATTCCATAAATTTGTTGGATAGAGGAAGTGTAACTAGGAAATATTTATTATGGCAGAAAGATAACACATCAAATTTATTGGAAAGAAAAAAAAAATTATAACTGGGTTAAAATTAGGGTATAATAGAAAGAAAAAAAACTACAAAACTTCAATAACTTTCCTTTAAAAAAAAATGAAACTGGAACTTAATTTATAGACATACAAGCTTCAAAAATATCATAAAAAATAAGCTTTTGAAGTTCATTAAGAGGACTCTTTAAAACAAGAAACTTCAACTCACGTTGAAATGCTAAAGTTTACAAGCTAGTCAACACTATTATTGATCCTTGAAGAAAACACTATTATTGTCTTCGTGTCAAGTACGATTAATTTGGATTTGTCATCTTAAACCAAGCAGCTTATGAATGTGATGCACAATGGTCTCGATAATCTCATTGAAATTATAGTTACTAGTGACCGTGTCTACAAAAAACTTTAAGTAATTTTTTATAACTATATAAAATATATTCTCTCGTCAATCCAATTCCAACCAAGACACATGCTCTGTATTTCAACATAGAGGACATCACAAAGTTCCATTTTCTAATGTAGCCATTAATTCATCTTCCGACTTCATGGTGAAGAAGCCCACCACATCAGGTGATTGCACCACATCCTACAAAATATAGTTTTTTTAGGATTTTATATTTTATTCCCATTTTCTTGAGAAAAGAATAAAGACCACGCTACCATGAGGTAACCTATTACTAGGTAAATAAACGAGGTAAACTGTTTTTTAACATACTTTTAATTTTCTATGGTTATTTTAATTTGTTAGAATATTTTTCACTTCTCAAAAAGAAATAATTATGTTAAGTGTTGAGATATTCTTGCATGAACTTTCACCTAACACATCATTCTTACACTCAACCAATAAAAAAATGACACATGTTATTAACTTTTAAAAAAAAAGTGTGATTTTAATTAAGGAAATGGAAACATAAATGGTAGTGGATGGTTCTTATCGGTTAAAGAAAGTGGAAAAAGGAGAGAGAAATATTAAAATTAATGAAAAAAAAAATTAATATTAATTCTTTTTATTATTTTAATAAGGTGTTAGATTTTAATTGGTTGGATGTAATAATGATGTGTTAATTAAGAGTTCACTTAAAAATTTCTCTTTTGTGTTAATCTATAATCCAAATGATGTTTTCTATTTTATTTTTTTAAAATGAAAAGGATCTCAACTCTAAACTAAGATCATAGAGTTTAGAGTTTAGAGTTAGTTGATACATATGATAAAGACAAAAACACTCTTTTATGGGGGGTAAGCCAGTCAAAAACACTCTTCTAAATTGCCTAGATGCAGAAAATGTAGGCAAATGTGGAGGCTTCCACATTATTTTTGTCAAAACAATGAATCAAAGACATGATTTTCTTTCCATTGAACGAGCAAGTTACATATAATTTAGGAATACCAAGTTGATCATAATTCTAGTAACTCCGTTATTTCCTCAGCTCTCGCATAAACATCGTGCCAGAAGTCCATATCTTGGCATAAACTCAATGAATCAAAAACTCTTTCTTCAGTTCCTAATGGAGAGAATGGAGCTTGAAATTGATAATTATCAACACCAATGTCCATAACACCACTTGTCTCAATGCTAGAATTATCAGATGACAAAACATCACACCAAAAATCATCATCCAATGCAAAATTATTTTCTGCCGAATCAACAACATCGTTATTATTGTTGTTGTTGATATTATTGTAACTTATAGATATATCATTATCATTATTTGAAGTAGCAATGCTGCTATTATTATGGGATGACACGTCACTAGAACACTGTGGCCTATCATCTTGTTTGGTGTCTTGGTCTGAATTGGAGGCGTCGACATGAAAGTCCAACTTGGTTTGTTTTTTATTTCGTTTTGTGCTGTTGTTGTGTTCGTGTTGGTTTTGTGGCAGCCTTTTCTTCAAATGTGTGTGCCATACATTTTTTATCTCGTTATCTGTTCGCCCAGGTAACCTTGCTGCAATAGTTGACCATCTGCATCATCATTAAACCATTAAATAAATATTTGCACAACAAAATCATGTTCTATTCATGCTTGATTTTGTAATACTCTTAAGTGTATGAATTATGAGAAGGAAAAAAATCAACCAAAGCAGAAAAGAGAAAATCCTTTGCTTTTTGGAGTAGTATTAATTTTTATATAGCACATGAAAATGTTGTAACATGTGAAAGAGACTTCACAGACCGACGTATCTTGTTATGATTTTGCTTCCCTTAAAACTAAAAGATAAATCAAAAGACTCTGGGCCAGACCATTATTCATTTTCTCTTCTTTTTTTAGGAAAAAAAACGCTCGATTGAAAGAAATTAATTTTTTTTGAAGGATGAAAGAAATTAATTTGTTGAATCATTCTTGAGTGAACATATATTTTTAGGACTAATTAATAAACTTTCTCTAGCATTTGTATATTTCCATTAAGTAAGATTATACAAATGCTTTTTTTTAGTGTAAAAAAACTTTCTTTACTTAATTAATAACCAACTTTAACACAGACTTTAATATTTCAAATATTATTCTCATACAAACTGTTGAGCTTGCATTCAATAAACATTGTATTTACCTAACAATTGTTCTGATTTGTCATGCATTTCTATACTTCCATTACTTAAGTTTATAAAATCACATGAATCTGGAATCCTCCATCAGTTCAATGCTATATACAGAGCTGAATATTAGCTAGGTAGTGGAAATGTAACTAGTTTTTATTTTACCTGTTTCCCAACATTTGATGCAAATTGATTATTGCGTCCTCTTCTTCTTTGGTGAAGTTACCCCTCTTGATATCCGGCTTCAGATAATTTGCCCATCTCAATCTGCAACTCTTTCCACACCTTAGCAATCCTGTTGATAAATTTGTAAAAAAAAATTAGTAAAACTTTGGTTTATTTCATGAGAGCAATACTACATAAGCAATTAAATTCATATTTTAATTTTCTCCAAATTAGTAAAGCTTGAATTAGAAAAAAAATTGTACCAGCTTGTTTGGGAAGAGCACGCCAATTGCAATGACCGTAAGTGTTTATGTGATTGATGAGGATTCGATCTTCTTCTGTAGTCCATGGCCCTTTCTTCAACCCCATTTTCTCACAACATGGAGCTCTTCCCATTTTGTAGTAACTAATTAATCCAAATTATTATGTGTTGTTTTGGATATTTGAAAGCAAGGATTGCACGCTCTCGTGTTTGTATATATAGTACTAAAATTAAAATGCCAACTTGATCAAAAGGTGACACTAAAGTTAAGAGTTGAAAGTTGAAACTTCAAATCTCACACGGGTAAGGTACTTTGATTAAATTAATATATAAGCACGACGGTCATGCAAATGTGTACATAACAGTCCAAAAACTATATTTATTATAATAATATTACAATTCGCACATTATTTTTAATTTTCAAATTGAGTAGTCGCTTGCATCACTTTTGTAAGTATTTTATTTGTCAAATAAAACGTGGGGAGGTGCCTAATATGTACATGTTAGCATTGTAGCTGTCGACAGCATGACACTTAACGTGCATTCACTATGAGGCTTCTTGTCGTTGTTCTTGTTCACTTCAACATGTATGTCCTTTATTTCAAACTATAAGTACAATATTTGACTTTCAGGTTGTTTTTAATGGTAACACTGGGGCAATAGCAAAAGCATTTGTCTTTTTATGTCTATAAAGGAAATCCGGCGTAGAAACATAAGTCAAAGAGGAGGATGCCGCATGGGAGCTACTCCAACATCATCCCTAAGATAAGCACATATGAATATAGAGATTGTATAAGGTCGGGTATATTTTGACGATTCTACGTATAAGAAGATTTAACTGACTTTAGAGATTGTATAAGGTTGGGCATATCTCGATGATTCTACGTATAAGAAAATTTAACTGACTCAAACACATCTTAATTTCAGATATCAAAGACACAAACGTATAATATATATTCATGTTATATTTTAACGGTCACTTTGAATAATAATAATAGTAATAAGGATCTCGAACGTATATGAGGTCAAAATAACTAAAATTAGGTGACTCATCCTACAAGTATATATGATTACTCATTACCGCTTCAGATTTTAAGAGAAAAAATATATGAGAAGAAGGAGTAAAGATCACATTACCGTTTCATGTGATCTTGTGTATTCTTACATGAACGATGTCTTTCGTTGCGACTTTCATAAAGTTCCTGATTGAGTTTTCCTAAATTGAATTAAAATAATTATCAAAATGTTCTTGTTGGTCAAGAGGACCTTTAATGTTGCTTGGTTTTCTGCTCTCAAGGTTGTTTAAGATAAATGTTGATAGTTCTTGTTTTTCATAATCATTCCTCCAATAGTTCATCTTGTAGCGGCCTTATCCGTGATTATAATGATTGCTTTGTGCAAGTTTTCTATCAAAAAAGTTGATTGTGTACAAAAATTTGCGCCGAGCTCTGAATCCTCATATTGGGTATCATGTTAGCTTTGAATTTGGAGCTCAATTGGGTCGATGTATGAAATAATTTCTGATGAATTACCATCCAACATTAAGTCTTTCTAACCAATTATATATCATCGATATTGGGTTTGTTAGTATAGAAATCTCTTTTCTATAAGACAGAAATCAATTTTTCTTAATAACCTTTTCCATTTCTACCATAAAAAATTATTTCCCTTATGTGTAGAAAAACAAAATCACAAATTTTAGCTTATAAAACATCAAGACCTCATGGACAACTTATGTCTAACGTTCAAAACATTAAATAATGCATTTATCGTTAAATATATAACACATCGACAACATCAAATTCTTATAAAACACAATTTTAACATAACATACACATATAAATCCGTAGTAGCACAATGGATGAGAAAAGAAAAAGAACGAAAAAAAATACATATATAAATCAGCACTGCTGAGGATTTTCTATTAACTAGGAGTATTAAATAAAAAACTCTTTGGCCCATAAAAAAGAGAGAAACTCCACAGTTCTTTTTTTTTATATATATAGTTTTTCTGTCAATGATGTTAAAATATTTTTATTTAGCCAGAACTTTTCACTTTATATTTTAACCATGGATATCTTTTGTAAATTGTGATTACACATCAATGATGAATTCTAATGTCTATTTATATTTTATTCACAATTATTCTACATTTATATAAAAAAATGTTGAACTTTATTAATGTGTATAAGCCCTATCATATCTTGAAACTTTTCTTCCGGTTAATTAATCCAAAAATAAGAATGGGAAACGCACACGTACGAAACAACAATCTTTCACTCCAGTCAAAAGCAAAAAGGAAAAGACAATCTTTGATTTGAAGAATCATATAAAGTATTGTGCGAGTAAAGATTCACCTATTTTATTTTGACAATTCTAACATAATGTAAATAAATTACTAGGGAAAGAAAAAACGTTTAAAGCACAACGTAAATAAATTATTACTGAAAGAAAAAAAGTTTAATTCTTGTCATCTCTATTTCATAAACTATTTGAGAACTTTACAAGTCCACGAACGAATTTGATTGTTTAATTCTTTTTTTTCTTTTTTTTGTAAGACCGGGTCTGAAAGGCGTCAAAGAACGAAGCTAAGCTTGTCCTATATATACCTGTATTGATTAAGTCGGTAACCCTTATTTCTGTATTATATTCTTCTTTTAGATGAACAAGTAGATTTTGCTTTTGCCTGAACATAAACAAATAGAGGAATGCACGAATTATACATTCTTTAGTAGTAATAATTGGAATAATAGTTACAAGACAAGTCAAAGATATAGTCGTATAAATGTACACTTCAGGCATCCAATGTTGAATAAACCTTCAATTATCCATTGTATATTACTTTTTGGAGTATGAACTCAATCTTCATTCTCAATTTATGTCCTTGTCAATGAAGTATTTCATGTGTCCAGCAAGTATTGGCTTTTGGTTTGTATCACGGTAGATATTTATGAATATCGATAAATCATGTAATTTTGAAGAAGCTTTAAAATGTAACTTTTAAAAGATTATTATAAGTCGTCGATATTGTGACATATCCATATATCTTTTACAAAATCACGATAGGTCGTCGTGATATTCCGTGTTTAGATCAAATGAATCACCTCCTTATTTTATTGATTCCTCCTGCTCCTTGCTCCTTTTATATAATGTTGAAAATGAGGATAAACAAATCCAACTATAAAAATATGGAGAGAACAATTTTATTTTAAAACTCGGTATCTGATCTAAGGACTGACTAATCTAAGAGGACGAATCCCACCACCCACTTGCGGAGGTCCGTTCTAGGGCACCAGAAGGAATCGAACATGAGACCTTAAGAGGAGCCTACTCCAAGATCCCAAGCCAACCACTAGGCCAACCCCAAATGGATAATATGGAGAGAACAATTATATGTGATTTATAAATGTTAAAAACTCTTTATTTTATATGCAATATTATAGTTTTTTTTATATCGCATTTTGCTTAACAATAATGATATGATCGTTATTTTATTGTATTATTTTTTGAAGAAGTTAAAATGGATTAAAATACCAAAAAATTAGTCTCTCAAATATAAGGAGTGTTAGAGGAGAACTAATAAGATATAGTATATGTTACATCAATTATCTAAAACAAAGAAAGCGTGTGCTAAAGCCACAACAAGCTCGCTAAAGAACACCAAAAAAACTAAAACAAAAAGAAAAGTAACTACTCTCAAACACAAAAGAGGATTAAGCCACTATATGTGGTAATTAAAAGCAAAATTAGGATGGGTTTTTTTCAACCACCCGAAGGATTATAGCTTAATTTTATCTATAAACTGAAGAATATAATTTCCTTTTTGTTGGAAGACTTTAAAGTTCATGCCACACTAAACAATTCAAGTACAAGAGAGCCAAATCAGGTATAAAGGAGAAGAAATGAGTTGATATATTTGTTATTTACTTTTGGGTTAATAGGGTTTTACCCCCTTAAATATAAGCCACTTTTGGTTTTGCCCCCTGTAAAAAAAAGTTTTGGATTCCATCCTTGTAAAATCAAGATTCTTCTCAATTGACCCCTTGATTCTTCTCAAATCCATCCTTGTAAAATCAAAAGGATGAAATCCAAAACTTTTTTTTACAGAGGGCAAAACCAAAAGTGGCATATACTACATAGGGTAAAACCTTATTAATCCTTTACTTTTTTTACATAATTACTAAATTTATTGTGTCTATGATGTTTTTAGTTGGAGGTGAGTGGAGGTGAAGGAACAAGTGAAGTCACTCTTATCAAAGATTAACTAGAATAAGAGAGAAAATCAATTCTAATTGACATATATTGGGCTCGTTTGTTTCATATTTTTTTTTCAAAAAAAATCTATTTTTTCTTTTTAAAAAATCACTTTTTCCATTTTTATGTGTTTGTTTAGAATTTTTTAAAAAATATTTTATTAAAAAAATTTATTTTGACCCTAAAATGAAAAACTATTAGGATTACTTTTCTCAAAATCTATTTTTTCAACAACAAGAAGATAACACAAGTGTATGCTTTTTTTTGACAAAAATAAACGATATTCATTCATTCAAATCAAATCAAATCAAATTGATAGAGTACATCGATACAATACAAATCCAAATTTGCTAAAAACAAAAAGGATGAATTTGTGAACAAACTCACAACATCCATGTTAATAGCATAAAACGGCAGAGTACATATGCCTACAAATATGACTAATATGACTATATTCAAATCTCCGAAATAATCATGTTTCCGGATCTGCAACGTTGACGACGCCAATGTTATTGTCATTGATCGGATTTGCACTTGCTCAAAGCTAATATTTCAACCTGAATCAAATAAACACCGCACTAAGACGGGAAATCAAAAACACACCGCATAAAGACGAGAAATCAAAACAAACAGAGTCACAATGAAATCACAAAACAAACGAAAGAAAACAGAAAATATGGTGAAATCACTTATTCAATTAAGATAAAAGGAAAAAACAACTCAGAGGGGTGATTTTTGGGTCAAAATTGACCATAAATTACCCCTCTGACAAGAAGAAAAGAAAAAATGAGTGACGGATAAGGTTTGAGAAGGAGAGAAGGGAGAGAGTATAAAATAATAATCTGATTTTAATAACACAAGCGCATGTTAGAACTCATTTTTTTTTAAATGGATTTTTATGGATAGTAGACAAACACAAATAACTTCAATTTTTTAAAAAATAATCTTTAAATTCTTTTGACACAAAATCTATTTTTTCAAAACTTAAACAAACACACCCAATGTTATCATGTCAAAATCATTTTTTTCCACAGTAACACTCTTATATATAAAAAAAAGATGGACGTGGTTTTTATACTTATTAAATATCGACCCCCACTTGATTAAACTCCAAAATGGATTCTTTTTTTAAGCAGAAAACTCTGAACAAGATTAGCCATATGTTCACACCTAAAGTAACTAATTTATCAATGGATGTTGACTCACCTATGGTGTCACTTGTTCAATAGGTGAAAAAGGCATGACACTTTCAAAATAATAATTTGAACATTTTTCATGATCTTCGTGAATAATATGATCCAATTATTTAATGTGCATAATTAATCGGACCCCACTATGTTAAAGCTAAATTACTCTACGAGGGGGAGGAGGAAAAACTGTCCCAAATAAATTATCGAAATTTTAAAGCTGACTTTTGACTGTTGATTATTGATAGTGTGCTCCTCCTAACTTGACTTCTAAGCAACGAAAGAATGATTTAACACTTCCAATTTTTGTCTATTCAGAAATTATTTTATGTATGATGAAGAAAAAACCTTTTTCCTAGTTAAATGTACTTTTTTGACTGGCAGTTGAATGTAATGCCATAGCAAAATATTTTCCCTGTTGTATATCAGTGCAAATTTGCCTCTTATTTTCAACAAAAGCTAATCTTTGATAATTGATGTTTTAAAGTTGCAAATTAATATATAGTTTCAACAACTAAAGCTAATGACTACCTGGCTCCTCAAAAAGAAACTGGTCATCATTCAAATTTTGAAGGTGAATAATACTATATGAATCGTTACTTTTTTTTATTCAATATCTAAATGATAATTTGTTATTTCCATTTTTCAGCACCACGTGCTTTGAATGTTTCCATAATCTTAAAAGTGCTAATATTGGTATAGCATATCTGTATGGTTCAACTATGAGGTGAGGAAAGATTGAAAACAATTATAGTGCAATGTTATTATGAAATTAGATTTAGTCCATAAGTCCTAGTTCAACTAAAAAAAAATCCAAAATTGTTAGTTCATAGCCCAGAATTCGAACTTCGGCTTCTCCATTTATGTGTGTGAAGTTTTGAATGACTATTGTCATTTCATCTTTCTACCAAAAATAAATAAAAATGAAATAGGTTTCTCATAAATGTTTCATTATTGAATTTGCTGTAACTGGTTATGTACTGAGTTCCACCCTCATATTGGCGAAGGAGTTATCCATAAAAAAAAAAACACTTGCATGCTCAACTTAAACAAATGTATTAGTAGTAGGGTGACAATAATAAGAGAGTCAGATTAAAATTTGTAGAGGTTTCAAGAAAATTGTGGTTGTATCGAATTATGAGGTTGCAATTTGCTCTTCCTCACACGTGCTCCACATTGGTTTTTCATATTCAAGTTCAGCTTGGTAATATTGTGTTTCAGCAAAAATTTCATGAGAAAACCTGTGGCTGATGAGACCTTAGCAAAACAGGGACCCCCTTTGCTCCAGGCTTTTGATATGTCAGAAAAAGTGTTTCTAGCATTTCTCTTCCACTAATATTGATTACTAAAGACTGAAGAGTACTAACAAGTAACAACACAATATGTAACACACATTTTGTACAACACTCTTATAAATTGAAATTAAAATAGAACCCAATAAACCATGTGAATTGTGAGCAGAACTATACGGAGCAGAGCAATGAAATTTTATCAGTTTATGGCTTTGTGCAGAGCAATGTTAATAATCTAATATTTTTTTCAGTACATCTAATACTACTTTAAAAAATAGTTAAATGTACATTTAATAAAGGTAATAATATGAACCATTGCATTTACTCTACCCATAGTACATCAAAATCTCTCAAATAATGAGTGAAATCCTACTGAAACCAATATGAGATTTTCATCAAAACACTAGAATGCGAAGCGGCTCCCAGTTCCATCCAGAAAACGATCAGTGTGCCACCCTTTGTTCTGTAATTCTTTTAAAAATACAGGAAAAACTCCATTCATTTTCTCATAGGCCTCTTGCAGAACACTAACACTAAGCTCATGGGAAGAACTCTCAATTTGCGCAGCAAATGCAGCAACTAGCCACCCTCTCAATGCATCTTCACCACTAGCATCTTGCTTCAATACCATGTCAATGCATTTACCCCCGCGATTTAAGAGAAACTTCTCCTTAGGGAATAATTGTTTTAATTCAGCAAGCTTGGAAGGCTTAATAACCTCGTGTAAAGCCTTCCCAACTCTTACATTTCCGGCATCTTCTTTGACTCTCACAGGAAAAAGCAGATCTTCTTTATATCTTAGGTCAGCAGGGCTTGATACAATTCCTGCCTGTTTCAGAATGCAATTAACAGTCAAACACCATTTTACCTTTCCCAATAAAGGAAGGAAAAAAGATGTGAGTTTTCATTTACAACAATAGTCGGAATCAAACCTTGAGAAAATCAGTCACGACCATTGCAGTTCTCCGTGGATTCAAAGTATTGATAGGAGTTGCTCTCATCTCTTCAGACACACAGTATATATGTATAATTGAAAGGAGCGGACACACAACCAACTGGCATAAAATGTTTCATAATAAATCAGTTAGAATCATCGATACAATATATGTTTAGCATTGAATTCTGTCACATGATTAATTATATCTCGAGAGAGTAAACTAGAAGTAATCATATAAAACAATCGAATGAAATCCTGAAAGGAGAGAGGACACAGAGAACTGACAAAAAAGGCTTCACGCAACGATTGTGAATCATCAATAAAATGCATATTTTTCACTAAGACATGCTGCGTGATTAGTTACATCTCTAGAGAGAAGGTGAAAAATGAAATTTTTCCTTTCACATTTTAAGTAATGGGCTCGTTGCAAATGAAGTATATATATGGCTTATATGCTCTTGTGCATGACTCCGTAAGCAACATTTGATTAATAATCTTGCCACCATAACACATAAGTCTAACAGAAGACATCTCACTTTTGGGCCCTTCACACCCACCACAACTTTTTGTTAAACTTATAACCTTAACTTTTCAATTAATTTCAACAACAGTTACACATTGCTGGGATTTAACATTTTCTCAACATACTACCTTAAAGTTGCCGTTAATTTTAGACATTATCCTCTTGAAAGAAAAACAATTTTAAGGGTGGAGAAAATGTTAAATTGCTACAGCTAACATTTCCAAGTCAAACCAAAGCTGAAGGGTTTAAATGACAAAGAGAAAGTGTTGAGGGGGGTTATTTGAAGAAAGGGTAGGAGCCCAAGAACCAATAAACTGAGTTAAACAAATATATCACGTTAAGAATTTAATCATGAAGCTCAAATCTTGAGTTCTGTCCTAAGTCCAATTTCATAGGAAAAATTTGTTCCCCTATTGCTATCCATTTTTATTTAGAAATTGAATTAAAAATATATTTTGCTTTTTTTTTTGGGTAAATTGGTACGAAGCATTGTTAACCAAGTTTGAAAAGTTTCAATAAAATGCATAATCTTTTAAACCTCAGAATTCTAGTAACAACCACAAGTCCACAGCCAAGAACAATATCATATATATTGTCAGCTCAAACTAATAGTACAACACAAGTTGAAAATTAAATCTAACACTAAAGCCAAAGAACAAACTAATAAAATATATATACCTTTCCCTGCATTGATGAACAGATAGTAGATGCTAATCGAATCCCAACTCCAATTCCCACAACATTACAGAGAGTTGAAAAAGCCTCCCCTTTAGCAAATAGGTCGCTGAGATTTCCTTCTTTAGCAAATGAAGAATATATAGGCAATCGTGTTGCTCTAGCTGCAACAACAGCCATCCCCTGTTAACTCCATAATAACAGTAAAAGAAGTTAATAGCTAAAAATATAAATGATAAATTCACTATAAATCTAGAATAGGATACTAAAGAAGTTAATCATGAAATACACAGTATTTAATAAACCATTAGCAATGAATCAACTCTTTTTTTGATCAAGTAATGAATCAACTCTAAATTGCAGCAAATGCCATAATGTACAATAACTTATCAAAGAACTCGATAGAAAAATAAACCTTGGCAAAATTTCCTAGGCCTGCCATTTCAAGAAAAAGATGTGGGCATAACGGAGAAAGCACTTCCAGGCCCATGCCTACATCGTAAAGCACATCGGCTGCAAAATGTAAAGTTAATAACAGTCAGACAACTTGTAAATTGAGCAAATTACTACTAAAATAACAAGGGGAGCAAAGGGGTGAAATGAGAAGAAAAGTAACAAGCTATATTGCAAACCTAGTAACCTCCATCGTTTAGGGTCAGAATCCATTCTTGCGCCCCAATTGCTACATATTAGCTTCCCTACATGTTGCATTCCATCCTTCAAAATCTGGACACATGCAACATAAACAGGGTATACATTAAATATATGACACTATTACTAAGTCTGAGAAATTGGCAATAGCATATTAGTATCAAATTACCCAGCTAACAGCAGTTGCTTGTGCGGGGGTGGGCCTCAACCCTGCAGCAATTAGCAGTGACTACACAAGAACACCCAGTTAATACACAATAATTTTATGTAAAACCATTCTCACAACTAGCAAATAAATGTATCAAGCAGATAGGTAAATACTATTCTTTGAATAAAATGTAAGCATAGTTATCAGTATCTTATGATAACATCTATGAAGCACCGATACGCCTAAATGGCCATCGAATCGTACCCGATACCGATACACCGAAACGCCGTCGATACGTATTGAAGGAGCATAAAAAAAAATTAATTAAGAAAATAAAAAAAAATCTCAATACGTCGTCGACACGCTGTGATACGCCGTCAACACACCTCCAACATGCCTTAGATACAGCTCATGACCGTTCAATTTTCAGTTTTCCCCTCTTTAATTACTATTCTCTAAATTTAATTACTCCTCTCTCTACTTTAATTGATGCATGTAAATTTTGTTGCACACTTGCACCCATTTAATTTATTAGCATTTTTCAACATTTGTTTATTTTTCAAGATTGTGCTCTGACTTCTTCTGAGTTTGGTTTATGTAAGACAATGATTCGCAATTTCCATTTTATTATAATTAGCCAGAGTTTTGAGTTTAGTATGAAATTCATCACTTCTCTTAATTTCAAGATTTTAACTAATGTTTACAACTTTATTTTAATTTTTATATACGTATCTTAAACATATCGTATCCTATGTTTTTTAATGTCTGACGTATCCTCGTATCGGATACGTATCGTATCCGATACCCCGTATCGTGTCCGTGCTTCATAGATACATGTGATTCATATCTCAATTCGATACAAAACTGAACGCACTCGATATGAATTCATGTAGTGTATCTATTTTGGATAATGAATCTCATTTAGAATCCCAATTCATTATAATGAATCCATATTCACTATGATGAATCTCGATTAATTATCTAATGAATCACAATCCTATTTTCAACTATGTATATTCCGCCACTTTTCCTTTATTAATGAACTTAAGATTTGAATTATTTTGAGGTTCATATATCAAATATCAGCTTCTAATTTTGTTCTCTCACTTGTTTTTATATAAAAATTACATTTCTTACAATTCATGATAACATTCTGATAATAGGTCTTCCGATTCTTAATTTACACAGTTCACCAAAATTTCTGAAATTGCAAGTTATGGGAAAGAGTACCTGAGTTGATAAGACTGACAATGCAGCACTGGTAACATGTTGTACTGCTCGAAACTGCGTGTATCTAAGATAACCTTCATTCACACTACAAAGGAAAACACTAGAAATTAAAGTAATTGAACAACCTTATCTAAATTCTAAACTAAGCCATCACTACAGGACTAGTTGGATTAACTTATTTGAATTGATTATCGATAGAACTTAATTGAGGAATGGGAAAAAAATGAATTGACCTGTAAGGATATCCTGAAGGGAAGAATTTGTTCATGAAAGAAGCAGCAAGCTTTTGATATAAAGGTCTAAAATCATCAACAAGAGTTACCTATAGAGAAAAGAGTTAATTTGAGAAGATTGTGCGAGTGTTGAATTGAGATTAGGGAAGAAAGGACGTACGGAGAGTTGGCCGTCGGGTTGAAATTGGTGACGGCAAGAAACGGCGTTGGAAGTTTCGTACCAGAACAGAGGATTTTCTTCGTTTTTCTCCATTTCGATACTTTCAATGTCGTGTATGTTGCTTTCACAAATTCAAGTCAAGTTACATCATATGATATCAGAACTCAATGGGTTTAGTTTAGTGCTCAGATTTCAACCCTGGAGGAGACTTTGTTATTGTTTAGATAATATTTTAGACTAAACCAAATTAATCTTTAAATTTTTGTACAAAACTCTCTAATTTGAAGGACTAATTTCAATCAAGTTTAAAAGAGTCGCATACTTTTTTGAAATATTCATAAACATGTGCATCTTTTCGAAAGTGACCTGCAAAAACGAAGATTAATTTAGTGGTTTATTCAATAATTTCATTTTAAAAAACCAATTTTAATTATACAAAAACAAATTGGAAAAGAAATATATATTATAGTTTTTCCTACAGCAAAGTATGTATTATAGTTGCAGAGTAAAAGTAAATAAATTGGGAAAGTATAACTATTAACTACATATCTATCTCTTTCATCAAAAATAAAAACTAAATCTATTCGAAATTATTAGGTTATACATCTTCATTCGAATTCAAACTCATAATTTTATAGTGTTCATAAGTTTAAATGATGTTTTTATTCAAAAAAATAGTTTGAGTGATTTCGTTTAATCACTGAAAAAACCTTAGTCTAAAAACTAAATTTAATTTATATCATATTATTTGTATTTATTTTTAATTCAATCTTTTACTCCACTTTGCCTCACACTAATATACTAGACTATAATGTATTACTAACGAGTGTCTAACGCATATTGGTTAATGGTTAAAATATCTATAAAAAAAAATGTCTTAAAAATACACATCAAACAATGATAAAAATAACAAAGCAGTGCCAACAATAGATTGGTCGAAATAGTAAGGGACTTAAGCCTCATAAGCATATGGTTAGTTTGACTTTCGACTCATACATATGAAAAAAAAATTGATGGGAGGAGAGTAGGGCTGGCAATGAACCGATACAACTTGAAGAAAATCCAGAACTCGACTCGGTAATTAGTTCACTGAACTTGGTTCATGAACCAAACGAGCCGAACTTGAGTTAATGATTAAGTTCGTTAACCAAATAAGTGGAACTTGAGTTATATATATAGTTCGACTCGTTTGGTTTATGAACTGACTCGATTATATATATATATATATATATATATATATATATATATTGACACACAAAGCTAGGTAATAGTATTTAACTAATAGCAATAGTAAAATATAATAGAAGCAAAAAAAAACAACAATGGTAACAGAGTGGACCTGAATAGTTTTTAGCAATGGAAATATGTTGCTTGTAGTGCCATGGTGTTTTAGCAAAGCTGCACTACTTTGTTTTTGTCCCACATTGAAAGTATTCTAGGTAGATACAACAATACTTGTCTATAAAAGAAACGACTTTGCTTCTCTTTGGTATGAAGGTGGGCGGTCGGTTATTTGACGGTTGTGGAATGGCTGTAGTCCTATTCGCTTTAGTTTTTTTTTTTTTTTTTTTTTTATAAATATTTTTATAGGTCTAAAATATGTACTTTTTTAAATAAAAAATAAATTTTAAAATTATGTGATTCGAGCAAATGAACCTAATGAGTCGAACCGAGTCGTTTGTAAACTTTAAACGAGTCGAATTGAGTCGTTTCAAACTCGAGTCGAGTTTCGAGCCAGACTAATTCTTATCGAGTTAAGTTCGACTCGACTCATTTCCAGCCCTAGAGGAGAGAACTAATCATATGTGTCCCCATAAATTTTTCGACAAGAATTAGTCATTGTTAAGCGCTGGTGTAAACTCTGTACAGGTAATTCAATTATTTATCATATCATGATCCTCTGACCACGTTCTTTTCTATTTATATATTTTTTCGTATGACTAAGGTATCTACATGTGTAATTGCAGAGATTCCTCGAGCAAGTTAAACTGCAATGGTGGCAAAATGGTCTCATCAAGAAATTTAACAAGACTACAATTTCATGAATGAATTTGAAGTCAAGACATTTGATTAAGCAGGAAAAAAAATAAATCACTTATTATCTTTTGTTTTGTATTTATATTTTTTTAATGGAAAATACTAGCATCTGGTGTACGCATGTTAAACCTATCAAAGATAAAATTGTATATTAAAAGCTGTAGCAGTTTATTTCTCAAACTTTTTACTAATACTTATCATTTTTTTATAAATACTTACTATCCAAAGAAATCCAAGGGATCATATATATAATGTTGGATATGTTAGCACGACCTTTTTAAAAAGAAATGATATATTGGAAAGGTGAGACCTAGGTTGCCTTGGAAAATTGGTGGGCAATTTACCCAAACCAATTAAAAACAGCCATGTGTCCTCCATTATAAAAATAACATTTATTATTTTATTTTATAATTTTAGCAAATTCACCCCATTTCAAATTTATGACATTTTACAATTTTAACCACCAAATTAATTAGATTTTCCCTTAATCCAATCACTCTTCAACCTAAAATCATTAAAAATGAAAAATATCACTCCTGAGAATTTAACCGAGGCACCCACACACAATCTTGATCACATACCTTAACCACTTGTCCAATGCATCTTTCTTGAAATGATTTGGAATGCGAAATTTATGTTATTAGTGAGCAATATTTTTTTTACAGCGTCTTATAGTTCAAGTTTTAGTAAAAAAATATCAATTTATATGTGTATCTTTTTTTAGGGCATATGTGTGTGTCTATATATATATATATATATATATATATATATATATATATATATATATATGAAATAATAAATATTTCTAAAATAAAAAACAAATATGAATTCATTCATTTGATTTTTTTTATATTTTAAATATTATTCTTTTATATAACTTTATATTATTTATTTATATTTGATGAACTACAACAATGTTTTATTTGTGATCAACCGAATTGAGATTTATTTTAGGTCCAACATTTCTTTTGAATCAGATGAACTATTTTTTTTTTGTTACAAGGAAAAAAAATAGAAAGTAAAAAGAACAGGAAAAGGACGAATCTAGATAGCCTCTGGGAAAGTAGGTTCCCCAAGCATCATCATTAATAAGCAGTAATAGTCCTTTAGAAGGAGAAGAATGATTAGTCATCACATAGTCTGTCTGAAGCAGAAGCAGCTCCCATCTTTGCTAGAAAATCAACGCAATTATTTTTCTCATGAAGGGTGTGCAAGATAGAAGTATTGTTGTGAATGATCAAATCCTTTATATCTTTTGAATCAGATGAGCTATTTAAAGGTATTAAATGAAAATTGTCAAGATAAATGTAATGTTTCTAATAAATATTTTTGCCTTTTATATGTAAAAAAAATTGTTAAATATTTGCTTTGCGTTCGCTGAAGATTTTATTTGCTTATATATGCCGATTTAAATTTTTATGTATTTATATGAGAAAGTTAATATGACACAATTTTGAAAACTACTAACTATTTTTAAAATATCAACGTTAATGTAGTGTTTTTATTAAATATTTTTTTTTATTTGCAAAACATTGTTAAATAATTGCACTACACTCGTCACAAAATGTATGTGCTTATATTGCAGAAGCAAGTATTTTTGTACTGATATGAGAAAGTTAATGTGATAAAATTTTCAAAACTCATGTTTTTTTTAAGGAAAAGCTCATGATTATTTTCTTGTTGAGATACAGGCGTATTTAAAAACAAATAAACTTGAATTCAATGAAATCATATCTTCTACCAAGACATTCATTGCGGAAACGGGATTCCTTCTGAAAGATGTTATTCAGGAGCAGATGAAACTCTTTTCACTTCCGGAACAAGTAGCAAAAAATTGATTAATAGTTTCATATCTTTATTATTTTCACTAGCAGAAAGACGAGACATTACCTGACTCGTCTGTCCGCTATTTTTGAGTCATTGAAAGTAATTTTGGAATAAGAAAAAGTGAGCTCAAAAGATCCAAAAAAGATTATTTTCTGGTCCACACTATTTGGAGCAGAAAAAATGGACAAATCTCAATGACCCAAATAGTATGGACGAGAGATTTATATATATATATATATAGTGAAATAAACTAAATAAAACAAATATGAATGATTCCATAAAATTTTCAAAATAAAATAAATTTTTGTTTTTTTGAGATTTTATGATTACAGTGATCGTGAGAACGTGAATCAGTGAAAAGATAAACGAAAATGTGTTTTGGCAACGTGATTTCATAATCAATGATCCAAGAATAAATATTTTATCTCACATATGTTAAGAGGACTCACATATGATAAGAGTCACTATTTTACTCTATAATTGCTCCTTTGAAAATATTTTAGCTCAATGTATCAAGGATAATTTTCCTTTTATTATTCCTTAAGGTCTCAGGTTTGATTCTTCCTGATACTAATTTGGGTGACTTATAATTTAGCTACTTCAAAAAAAAAATCTCTTGTTTTTATTGATTGCGAGAGAAATTTCCAAAATATATTTGGAAAGTTGTAGTGGTTAAATAGAGACATTGTAGTTAAAAGGTGTAATTTTTGACTATTGAAGCAATGTAACCATTCATGAACAAAACTCTTCCAAAGAGTTGTTTCTCTTAACCATATGACATAAGTTTTTCTTTAAATAGAGACACTTTGGAGGCATGAAAAAAAGTCAGAAAACAGACATAGAAAATCACATTCTTGTTAGTCTAAATTCTGCCGAAAATTATAATAATCATTCTTTCTTTTCACTAGTGCACGAGGGAAATTGACATAACTTTATTTTGTAAACTACCTTTGCCGATACGCTTGGTGTGAATGTGCAATTCGCGTCAAGGATTCTATCATATCCCGAATGTGATTCGCCGATATAACTCATTTACATCCGATTGACATAACTGGTGGGGGCACTCGTTATCTATACTTCTTAAAGAGTGCCTCGTGAGCACACGTTAACAAGACTCATAGCCTATTTTGAGTTGGCAATTATTTAACCATGTTTTGCAAATAAAATAAAAAAATATTTAATAAAAACACTTCATTAACATTGATATTTTAAAAATAGTTATTAATTTTCAAAATTTTGTCATATTAACTTTCTCATATGAATACATAAAAATTTACATCGGTAGATATAAACAAATAAAATCCTCGGCATTTAAATAGTTTATTTGATTTTTTTAACAGATTTTTTCAAAGGCAATAATATTTAATAAAATCATTACATTCATATTGACAATTTTCATTTAATGCATTTAAATAGTTTATTTAATTCAAAAGAAATGTTAGACCTAAAATAAATCACAATTCGGTTGATCACAAATAAAACATTATTGTAGTTCATCGAATCTAGATAAATAGTATGAATTTATAAAAAAAGAATAATATTTAAAATATAAAAAAAATGAAATGAATGAATTCATATTTTTTTATTTTAGAAATATTTGTTATTTCATATATATATATATATATATATATATATATATATATATATATATGCACATATTCTAACCAAAAAAAATATACACATATAAATTGATTTTTTTTTACTATAGCTTGGATTATAAGTTGCTCACTAATAAGTAATAACATATAATTTGCATTCCATTCCATTTCATGAAAGATGTATTGGTCAAGTGGTAATGTTATATGATCAAGAATGTGTGTGCCATGGTTCGATTCCCATGGATGATGTTTTTTATTTTTGATGATTTTTTGTAAAGGATGAACTCAGATTCGAAAAGAAAAAAATTGGAGAGTGATTGGATTGAAGGAAAAATTTAATTAATTTGATGGTTTAAATTGTAAAATGGCATAATTTAAAATGAGATGAATATGCAAATAATAAAATACATGCTAAATTGTGGAATAAAATAATAAATTTTATTTTTATAATGAAGGCTTTTTTTATTGGTTGGGGTAAATTGCCCACCAATTTTCAAAGGCAATTTAGAAAAAACCTATTGGAAATTGTAAAATATGATTTAGAAAATTAGAAATTTTAGAGTTTGAGTCGTCAGATTCAATCTAATTTAATATCTACAAATTTAAAATAAAGACATAGTTATTTAACCAATCATTCGATTTAATCCGATTTTAACATTCGGTTCAACCAATAATCTAATGATTCGACTAATGACTCAAGGACTAGATGAGTTGACCATCTATCTAGATTTTAAAACTATAGGGTGACTGTGTGAGGGCATATGCGGCGAATTGAAACAGTGAAGATAGTGGGGTCCATGGGCGGTGGAGAATCTTTATTTTTGTGATGCATTGCATCATCATGTGATAGCTCCTCAATTAAATTCTGTTCTAGTTAGCGTTGCCTCAACGCCATTTTATTTATAAAACCAATCCAATCTAATGTGTCTATACTAGTTACATTCCATTTTCCATAATCCTCAAATTCACCACTCTACGTACATTTTCCATGTCTTTCAGAGGTCTCAGCCGGGTAACTTGAACACTCTATACTACTAATTAACTTTCATGTCTTTTCACATTTGACTTGATAAGTTTGAATTGCAATATTACAGCCAAATGCTTCATCAGGCATGGGTGTTGATGAGAACAGCAAAAACACCTTCATGGAATTGAAGCAAAAGAAGGTCCATCGTTATGTCATCTTTAAGGTTGATGAAAAGAAAAGGGAAGTTGTGGTTGAGAAGACTGGTGGTCCTGCTGAGAGTTATGACGATTTCGCGGCGTCTTTGCCTGAGAATGATTGCAGATATGCTGTGTTTGATTTTGATTTTGTCACTGCTGAGAATTGTCAAAAGAGCAAAATCTTCTTCATTGCATGGTTAGTTTTAACCTTCCGCCTCGTTTCTTTATGTAATGATTATACTATTAACTTTGTTTGCAATCTGTGATGTTTGGAAGACAAGCCATCTATTTTGCAAGTGAATTATGTGGCACATATGATATTATGATTCGTTTGCGGTTTCAAGATAAACCATGCTGTCAAGAGAGTCGTTTTTTACATGTTCTCTGATTTCATATGAAGTTATATGTCTATTGTTTAGTTGTCTTGGCTAAATTTTATTGTCATATTGTTTAGATACAGTATTAGCAATCTTAACGGTATACAAAGTAACCAACATCTTTGAAATGCCTTACTTGAAGACAACAAATCTATTAAAGAGCTCAAATGCTAATAACAAGACTTGACCGAAAATCCCTCCAAGCTATTTAAGTTTCAAACCCAACATCATTCCCATTACGCTTTGGCTCCACTTGCACAAGCAACTGCATTTCCCCTAATAATTCTTCCTGAGCGAACAAAGATTTCTTCCACTATCTCTTCTATTACAAATTCCACACTCAGTCATCATCTAATCGATCACCCATTTCGGCTACACACAAACCTGACGTGGAAACAAATCTCTCATTACGAAATTACCACACCAGTTATCATTCCAAAAAGAAATCTCTAAACCACCGCTCAACCTTCTGCTAACCCCTTCAATTCAAAGAACCTTCACAAACTAAAATTATTTCCAACACCTAACAATGTCAAATTTCTCCACCTCAAAGAGCTGCCACTTCCAACCAAAGAAGTAATCAGAGAGAACTACTTTGTCCAAATCACCATACTTAAATGACAATAAACCATACCATAAAGCCTCCTTAGACACTGAGCATCTCCAAATCCATTTATCTAATAACGAGTTACTAAATAACTCCAAACTCTTTACCCCCAAACCTCCTTAATTCTTTGGAAGATACATTCTCCCAATAAACCAAAGAAATTTCCCTCCCATCAGCTAAACCCCCCATAAAAAAATCCTCTGAATCTGATTAAGTCTTTCTTCCTCTCTTTGAAGCTTTAAAGAAAGAGAATAAATACAATGGTAGATGTTTACCCTTCCGGCCTTCCATAATGAAAGATGTTTTCTAGTTTTACCAAACACTGGTTTCCAAGTCTCCAACCTTCTTGGATTTTCCCCCATTGGAACATCCAAAAACTTAAAAAGAAAGGATCCAATACCACAACGAAGAAAATGTGACACAGCCACCAAAAAGTCATCATTATATGGAGCCCAAATTACCCCCTGGACTTCAAACAACCCCATTTTCTAATCTGATTGTTGCTGTGAGACATCAACTTATCACGAGTATTAACCCACTTGGGTTGACCCGGTCGTGGTGGCTTGGGACCTTGGAGCATGCTTCTCCTCTAGGTCTCAAGTTTGATTCTCCGCAATGGCAATTTAGGTGGGCTAGTTAAGCTTCTTCAAAAAAAGAAAAAAACTTTTCATGAGTTTCTGTCCGATGCACTTATGTTGCTGATAATATAGCATTACTGGCAAGAAGATGTCATGCTAATTTGAAATAGTGTGACAGATGAAAAACTGCCAAACATCTTCACGCTTTAGTTTGACCATATTAGAAGTAATTTATCTGTTTTTTTTCGGACAAGGTGTGTTGGTGGTGGTTACTTTGTCCAGTTGTAACTTTGGAATTTAATGTTTAAAATATTTAGGCGGTGTCGAATGTTTCATTTCCATTCTTTTCGTAAAATTCAATTCGAGGAGCTAAATCATTGTGTGATAGTATTGGACAAGAATGCTACAATGGGGGACTCTCCCCCCCTCTCCGTCTCTCCAGTTTTCGACTGACCTTGTTCCCTCCCTCCGAAACTCTGATCAGAGTAGGGGATAATTTAGTGTCCTTACATAGGACCAATGATGGTTTCTCAATGGAAATGTTAGTTAGTCTTTGTCATGGTTCGTGTTTACTTCATCAACCAGAATTGCTAGTCAAGCTTTCATAACTACCTTGCTTTTCATAAAATTTGCTACGAATAAATATGGATAAGATTTTTTTTTTCTTGTTGAATTGCTTTAGTACTCTGTGGCTAGCACAATTGTCGATCTGATTGTCCACAGAAAGACTACTCTGATCAAATAATTATCGATACTCGATAGCATGTTTGAGTGAAATCTTTGGTGCTAGCGTGCTGCCACTTTCAAATATCATGTTTCAATTATTTCCTATCATTTATATGAATTTTCACCTTAATGTCTTACTTCGAGTTGTTTCCTCCTCTTGTTCTTGTGAAGGACAAACTTGTGTTGGATACTTATTTTACTATCTCTATGATTCTACCACTGAGATATCATTCTTATTTATTCATTCCTTGTTATTGATTAGGTCTCCTTCAACATCTCGGATCCGTGCCAAGATGCTCTATGCCACAACTAAAGAAAGGTTTAGACGCGAGCTAGATGGTGTCCATTATGAAATCCAGGCTACCGACCCCACAGAAATGGATCTTGAAGTGCTGAGGGACCGAGCACACTGATATGTTAATGAAGTTATTGATGCTTTCATCAAAATCTACTATGAATTATCCTAGCTTTATCAGTTCTAAAACCCATCTTTCTACAAAAATATACCCTCCAATAGTATGAATCTGGATTCTGGAGGCTGATGATGGGTTTAAGCCTTTAGCAGTTACTGATGTAAATTCCAGTCTGCTTGAATGTATTGTATGAGCGTGATTTTATGGATCAAGATGTCTTGAATACTAAAATCTTTGTTATTAATACGATGACTTATCATGTCCTGCTATCTCTAAGAAGTTTTAAAACTTGAATTTATCAACTGGCACTTTTGAAAGTCAACTTATCATGATTGTCGCTGAGTGCTGTTCCAACCAATGGCTATCTCCTTTTAGTTCTTTATGAGAGCAACTAATGACTATCCATTAGAGCATAAGTGAGCAAACTACAAGTCTACGACTGTCATGAGTAGTAATATAAGAATTCTTCAGTGGTTCTTGTTTATACCCTTTCTAAATGCTAAATAAAAAATATTATGCCAGAGAAGTAGTCGGTAGAATATTGTTTGATTGAGGCAAATGTCAAAGAAATGATGAGGCACAATTAGAAGTTGGTGTACTATCATGGAATTTTCAATTAATAAAAGAATACAAATGCCTTAATACTTAATTCACATATAAGTCAAGTAGTACAAGGAACATATAGAAGCTATAAAAAAATAAAATAAGACTTTCGATGATTTAATGAATGGTTCAAAACATTCTCTCAAAGAATATTTTTAATTCTGTATGGACCACAAATTGAAGACAGAAGTTAGTGAAATTAAAAAGTCTCAATTAGTTTTGTTGGACATAAGTGAACTAATAGAACTAGTGTTGAAAGCATCTGCTGTAAACAGACTGCAACCACCTAATATTATAAGGGTCAAACATTTTGCGTCTGTCTAACTTCAGCATTATATTCTTCCTTAGTAACAAAGCAGAAGCATTGATGTAGACGATCAATATTGATTCTTTGGTAATTATATTCATATAGTTACGTGCAAGTCTTTTAATAACACTAACTCAATAATTTCTTGGAACATTGACTAACAGAAAGTAGCAAAGGAAAGGAAAACAGAACACAGTTGAAACTGGTTATTGAAATTGAATTGAAACTACTATATACAATCCAAAAATTAAACATCAATTGTAACATTGCATTTGATATTCATAGAACAGACATAATCCGGGAGAAAGACATGACAGGGGAAAGGGAAAGCTTTGGTGCTTCCTAAACAAATGTAAAGATATTGGTTTATTACCAGAAATAACAAAATAATTAAACTCAATCTAAACATGTGAAACCGTTTTGTTATGAGAATGAGATTGCTCCAACTCCCCGTTGGTTCCGGCTTCCTCTTCGTTCTCACCTGACATCTCCTCCAAAGATTTTCCATTTGCCTCAGGCACCAAGAAAGTGAAAAGGAATCCCAAAATGTTAACCACACCCAAGAGAAGCAGCGAGTTCTTCACACCAATACCTGCAGGGTAACCTGCATCTGCTTTACTCTTGTCCTTGTTCTGTGCCAAGTACAAGAACCCAAACGCACCAACCATAGCACCAAGCTTCCCAGATGCTGATGATATTCCATGGCAGGTGGAACGGAATCTAGCAGGAAAAATTTCTGCTGGCACAACAAAGGTGGTAGCATTAGGCCCGAAATTTGCAAAGAAGAATGTCAAGGAATACAATACCACGAATCCAATTCGGTGATCCTTATGAGTCCAGTGATCATATGGAATGGCAAGAGCAAACATGAAGACAGTCATAAAGAAGAATCCCATCAATTGGATTTTAAACCTTCCTATCTTATCAATGAGAGCCACTGTAAACCAGTAGCCTGGAACTGTACTGCATAGAGCAATAAGAGTTTGAGCTCTTGCGATTCTGTAAACCTCCTCAAGTGCATTCATGGTTTGTGCAGGTGGTATCCAACCAATTGCACTGAAAATATCCTTCTGGAAGAGATTTTGACTGTAGAATGCTATATCAAGCAAGAACCAAGTACTTGTTGTACCAAGTAAATGTAATCCATGGCGGCTGAGGAACTCCTTTGACAACAAGCCATATGATTTTGCCTTCTCCGCTTGCTGTGGTTCAGCTTGGATCTCAACCTGCAGAACTTTAGACATATCCGCTGCAGCCTGCTTGGTGTCCTTAGCAACTAGAGCAGTGTAACGAGCAGTTTCTGGCATCTTCATCCGCCAATAGTAAGTCATTGCAGCCGGGAGTGCTCCTACCATCACAATTATCCTCCAAATGTAGTCTGCTTGTGGAACAGTTGAACCAATAGGGTCAACTGCGTAAGATGGTGAATCAAACATGGCCTTGAATGCAGCTGAAACTATGATTGCAAATATACCACCTCCCAAAATTCCAAACCCCTGCATTGCAAAGACTGCAGCAATGAAGGCACCACGAGTCTTCTTATTAGAATACTCTGACATTATAGTAGCCGAAAGCGGGTAGTCTCCACCAATACCGAACCCAAGCCAAAAACGGAAGAAGCAAAGAGTTGCCATGACGGTTTTTGGATTGTGTCCAAAAGAAAGGCCGGAACCAATGGAGCAGATTACCATTATCATCAGTGTCATACCATACACTTTCTTCCTACCCAACTTATCACCAAGCCAGCCAAAGAAAAGTTGCCCTGTAAGTGTACCACAGAAAGCAACCCCATTAACCGCAGCTGATACATTGGGTGGCAATGTACCGGGCTTCGCGGCACCATCAACATGGTAATATATGCGTCCGAGCAACTTGGTAACAAGGGATATGCAGAACAGATCATATGCATCAGTAAAGAATCCCATCCCAGCTATGATGATTGCTGTGAAGTGATACCATTGCGTTTTCGCCACATCAAGTGCATTTAGCACCTGAATTTGCTCCTTTGCCATTACTTTTCAATCTAAAGTCACTAGTTTCCTTTGTTTCTCTCTTCTTGCCTTCTCTGCAAAAAGTGGAAACCAATAATCAGAATTGATTAAATGAGTCATCTTTATTTTGAATTGGTTCAAATATAAGTGTAATTGATCAAACTAATAATGTTATCAAATGAAATCAACCAATAATAATTACACATCAATTGTGTAATCACATCGGAAATTGTCCCTTGTAATGAAATATAAGCAAAATAAGTCAAATAAAATTGATTTATTTGGTTCAAATTTTAAACCAAATATACGAATTTTCTTTGACCCATTTTTTGCTTATATTTCGAAACAAAAGAAAAAGAATCCCAACAACTAAATTGGCATCTCAGACTCTAACAATTATAAGTACCACCCAAAATTTAATAAACCCTAAATATCACAAAAAGGAAATTGAATGAACCGTCTACTAAAATACATAGTATACAATTTTCTCATTTCAAGAAATAATATTACGTTACGTAACATTTTCCAGAGACAAAACGTAAAGAAAACATGAAAATAAAATAATACACATGTGAATTAAAATTAACAATGCAAATAATAGAAATTCAAAATCCTAAATTTTCAAACGAGAGTGTATGATGAAAGAAATGGTGCAATAATATTGAGATCCGAAAACATGAACATGCATGCAAAGGATTATTTAGGGTATAAAATAATAAAATATGAATGTGTAACTATCACAAATTTCTGAAATAATTATTTAAATTCATCGTATCGTATGATAGTGACAATACATGATGCATGCATAGAACAAGACATTAGAGTGATGAATGAATAATAACAATGATCGAAAGAGACAAAATAGAACTAACTAACCTTGAAAAGCAAGAAGATATTAGTATTGATGTAGAAATGTGAAGAAAAGAATAGCAAAAGTATTATAGTAAGAGAAATTATTATAAAGAAAGATGAATATTAAGGTGTGCACAAAATTGATGAAGGGAGTGAGAAGAATTTATAGGAAAAAGAAAAGGAAGATAACAGCGCATGAGAGAGTTTAGTAACAAAATATTCCATCAGCATATACCCTTATGCTTCTATAATTACGGCTTCGCTTCGTTTCGTTTCACTTAGTCAAGTCAACTATATATTACTATGTGCTTTCTACACCTAACCCTCCTTTACTTTAGTGCTCTACTTCTTTTGTCAGCCGTCCATTGTGCCATTTCACTAACATGCCTTGCCTATGCTATATTATTAGTTAATTAATCACTAGGGTTAAATATATTATTTTGTATTTTTTTTGTGTGTGACAGAAACTAATATCTTTGTGACACATGTACATCTAATCGAATTGAGCTATTTTATTTTCAGTTTATTTGGTTCATTAACCAATTCAACGAGTTAGATTATTAAGTTACTTTTCAAACTTTATTTAAGTAGGCTTGATTCATTATCAACTCTAGTTGTCTTACAACCTTAATAACGTATTTTTATGGTAGTACTTTATATACGTGCATATTTCATGAAGAGATTTTCTTTTAAAGAGTGAAGAGGTATTTCTTATAGTGTTTATATGCACATTATTTATAACTTTGGAAATGTTAATTAAGTTAATAAATTTTAAAAATGTGATTGTTTGTTTGTTTTTAGAAATGTTTCTGATATTCGACAAATGGAGTTATATACGTGCATATTCCATGAAGAGATTTTTTTTCTTTAAAGAATGAAAGGTTTTTTCTTATAGTGTTTATTTGCACATTATTTATGACTTTGGAAATGTTAATTAAGTCAATAAATTTTAAAAATTTGTTTGTTTTTTAAGAAATGTTTCTAAAAATTAAGTCAAGCATCGGTAGAATACCTTTTTATAATTTTAGAATAGAATCCTCAAATAATTCCATTAATAGCTTCAATAATGTTAATGCTTTGCTAATGTGAAATCAGATTGAAGGCATACCAGCCCCTATTGACACAGTACACTGATCTCCTCCACTAACAGTATGGTTTAAGTTGAACGTTGATTTCACAGCAGATGATGGGAGTTGGGGAATTTGGTTCTATCAAATTCAGGCATAGCAAAGGCTATGGCGTTGAAACTTGGCTTGAAGTTTGCAAGGGATATGCTTTCTTAAATCTAATATCTGAATCAGACTTCCTCAACACCATATCAAGGCTCTTAGGGACAAACACCATGCTCAATCTTACTTAGGTCTTATTTTGGATGATTGTTAACTTTTATTTTCTTCTTTCCATAATTATGATTTAGTGCATGTTAGACGTGTGGCTAATCAAGCGGTACACTATGTAGCATAATGTTCCTAGTTCTATTTTTGATACTTTAACTTTTGATTTGATGTCAGACATTGTTTAATGAAAATTATTTCCATGTAAAAAAAGTGAAAAAAATGTCTCGATAATATTACATGTGACTTTTATCCAACCCTCCGTAGAGAGGCTACTAAAACAGAGTTTTCATCTTGCTGATAAAAAAAATTAAAGCATAAAAGGATGAATATATATATATATATATATATATATATATATATATATATATATATATATTAAAATGACTAATGTTAGTAATTATCTGTTATATTAATATTTTCTTCAACTCATTTAACTGTTATTTCAAAGCGATCATCGATAACTAAAAGAATAATTCATAACAGTTACATCAATGGTTTAGGTTTGTTAAAAGATTTTGTTAACAAGTGTTTTAACAAGTATCCTTAGAGTGTGTTTGAATGAGGTAATTGAGAAATTTTAAAGAATTTAAAATTGTAGGCAATTTAAATGATTCAATTAAATTTCTTTCATTTCTCAATACTTCTGTTTGAGTGGAGTAATAAAAAAATTTCAATGTCATCATTTTTGGGGAACTTTTATAAATTTTAATTTTTTAGGCCAAATTTGAAAATTGAAATTTGGGGTCAATTTGTAAATTTCAAAAAAATTGAGGGTAAAATTATAATTTTTGAAAAATTTGAGGGGTCAATTTATAATTTTTGGAAATTTATTGGGGTCAAATTGAAAATTTTGAAAAAATTGAGGACGAAAATACAAAATTTGAAAGATTTTAATTTTCAAATTCTTATCTTTTAGGTGTCATTTCAAATTCTCTAAATTTAACTTGAACAAAATAATTCATAAATTCCCATCATTTTGAAAATTCTTCAAATTATTCTCCAAACAATGGAATTCACCTCAAAGTATTTAACACTCTTAGGACATTTATTAATGATTAAAAAAAAGAAACAATTAATATTTTTCATTTGAAAAATTACTTTTTAATGTTTTAATGTGTTGAAAATACAAATCTCAAATATAAAAGTTGTTTTTTGTCCGAAGCACCCGTTAACAATTCTTTTTATTAAAAACAAATGTAAGAACAACTATGCATTCCCACCTACGATCTTCTCTCTAACTCTCTTCAACCAAAGTTGTGTTACTCAAATCAATTCCCCAAAATTCAAACATAAAAGACTTAGAGTGTGTTTGGATGGGGTAACTGAATTTTTTTGAAGAATTTAGAATTTTAGGGAATTCAAATGATTCAATTCAATTGCTTTCATTGTTAAATGTTATTGTTTGGATGAAGTAATAAAAAAAAAATTATTGTCATCATTTTTGGGCAACTTTTATAAAAAAAAAAAAAATTGGGCCAAATTTGAAAAATGAAATTAGGGGTCAATTTGAAATTTTCAAAAAATTGAGGGGTCAAATTATAATTTTTGAAAAACTTGAGGGGTCAATTTGCAATTTTTATAAATTTATTGGGGTCAAATTGAAATTTTGAGGACCAAAATGCAAATTTTGAAAATTTATAACAATGAAGAATTTTGAAATTCTTAACTTTTAGATGTCATTTGAAATTCTCTAAATTTAACTTGAACAAAATACTTCATAAATTTACATCATTTTGATAATTCTTCAAATTATTATCCAAACAATGGAATTCACCTCAAAGTATTTGAATTCCCTTAAAACATTACATTCCCTCAAAACATTACCCCATCCAAACACACTCTTAGCTTAAGCCACAAGTTGATGTTTATAATGCAAAAATAGTACATACTCCAGATGTCAAAACTCAAAGATCTGCTCACTCTACCTAGAAACAATTCAATTTTGACCTTCAAAAATCCCGAAATGTCATTCGAAAACCCGAAATTTTGACCTTGCTCACTCTTGCATTGATGTTTTTTAAATATATGCCGCACAAGCTATATAAGTAGCACACTGCTTGTTGCCCCAATTTAGCAACGTCAATATACGCCATCAAGTAATTTTTTCTTTCTTTGAAAATTGATATTTATACAATTCTTGGAATATATTTTTTTTTCCACTCTTCTTTTGAGACAAAAACAATAAAGAAAGAAAAAGAAAATGATAACATAATAAGAGCATGAAAAAGAAATTTATTTCAAAAGTTATTAAAAAATTATTGTATAAATATCATTTCTCAGTTTTACTAAAGTAATATCATACACACAAAAATCACACTCACAAAATCCATTTGTCATAATTTGTTGTTTATTAGAATGTAAATTATTATAATTTTATAGAAAATGGTCAAATGACACACCCTTGGACAATCATTTCGTTTTGTGGGTTGCAAAATAGTCATGTGTATGAATCAAATATGGGCAGAAAGTCCTTAGCCACATAAAGCCTCTCCTAGAGACAAAAGTCACCAAACACAGTCGTCTTAGTGTAACCCTATGACTTAATATGGATGATCTATGGACTCCGCTCATGATCCAAATGTTGTATCAAAGTTGATGGTTCGACAAGGGTTTGATCGACTCTTTGTGTTGAAAATCTTTCTGACGATAGTAGCCATGCGGCATGTCCAGTTGATGTGGTAGGTGTCAACGACAATACACATACAAGTAGATGTGGATGAAAAAGACTCTTCTCGAGGGGAAACAAAATGAATTGATGACTCATGTGTGATGGCATACTAAATTGATGACTCACTTGATGGGGAGACTCTTGTGTGGCAAGTGCAAGTTGAAAGTCCCATATTGTTTAAAAAATGAAGGTTGAACAATGTATAAGTGAGAAGACCTATAAACTTAATACCTTAAAGTTTTAGGTTAAAATGTCGTGTTCAATTTACTTATGTGGTTGCTCTTGACTCAATATAAATGATCATCAGTCTCCTCGTAATTCAACATAAACTTGCATGAAAGTCAAATTGAGACCATGCCTACTAATTGACAGGCAGTGATACAATAAAGTGCGTTCACCTTAATAAAACAATTTGAGTTCTAAACACTCGATTCACATTTGTTCTAAACAAATTCAGAGTTTACTCGCAAAGAATAAAGGGATTTTAAAAAAGTTTTGTTGATTTGGATCTCCTCATAAATGATCCTTAAGATAAAGATAAATTGGACCTTTGGCTGGTTCAATACAATAAAAAGATTAAAAAATTAGAGTTAGGAGAGCCTTTTCAACACTCTTAATGTTGCCACCGTCAAATACTGTTTGAAATTATCAATTATGGTGTATTCCATATGACAATATTTGTAAAAAATTCAATGATTTTACAAAATGGGGTTATGATTTCAACATTTCATATTAAATAACACCATTATTCATGTACCTGTTGAGGCCCACCCTTTGTATTTCCATGACTTTATCTCTTAATTAATATAATTGTTTGCTCAAAAAAAATAAAATTGATATGCTGATCGGAGAAGAGAAGAGTTTCTAAAACAGAATCACAGGTGAATTTTCACATGTTAGTGAGCTTGAAAAGTCATCCACTACATTTTTTGCTTCTAAATTTCAACAATCGATAACACTTTCGATGCATATAATTAAATTTTTGCTGAAAGCAACGCCAAGAAGACTAAAATTACAAACTAGTACACTCTAGTAGTGTGTAATGTAAGAGTCAACATTATGGGTCTGTTCAACTAAAAAATTATATCCTCTTTGTATTCACACCAGCAAGTACAAAACACTCACTCTAAACAATGATAGTCATACAAAGACAGAAAAATGGATTCTGGTTTGAAGCACCGACACTCTTCGGATTAGGTGTCGTGTCCGACACCGACAACTCTGATACATATAATTACACTGAATTACGTGATTTTGTCAAATTATGGTGTATGTGTATTTTTCATCTAGCTCCATGCAAGTATTGTGATAAATAACAATAACACGAGTAATTTTTTCTTGAGTATTTCAATTTCAATCATACAAATTCCCTGACACTAATGTTTTCCTTGGAGACCTCAGAATAAGAAAGATTGAAACAACAAGGAGTAAATAAGTTAAATAAAGCAAGCATAAAAAATTAAGTGATTTTGCAAAACTGCTTATTGAAATAGCAAATACTCTACACTCAAATGGTTACACTATAGCATTTGCCATTATTGGCAGAACTAATGGTTCCTAAGTTCCTCTTTGATAATGTGCCGGCAAAATTTGACAGAAAGATTTGAAGAGAAAAGGAAAAGCTTAAGTGCTCCCCTACCAAATGTAAGGTACTACTACATTACAATAGCAGTATACTACATAAACACAACCTAAATCTATGGAACAGTATTGTTATTCTGAGCATGAGATTTTTCTACATCGTCTTTGCTTCTGACTTCCTCATCATTCTCACCTGACATCTCCTCTAAAGATCTACCATTTGCCTCAGGTACTAAGAAAGTACACAAGAACCCCAAAATGTTACAACATCCCAACAAAATCAATGAATTCTTCATACCAATACCTGCAGGGTACCCTGCATCTGCTTTACTCTTGTCCTTGTTTTGTGCCAAATACAAGAACCCGAATGCACCAACTATAGCCCCAAGCTTTCCTGATGCGGATGATATTCCATGGCAAGTTGATCGGAATCTTGCTGGAAAAATCTCTGCTGGCACAACAAATGTTGTAGCATTAGGCCCAAAATTTGCAAAGAAGAAGGTCAAGGAATATATCACCACAAATCCTATTCGGTTGTCCTTATGAGTCCAGTGTTCATAAGGAATGGCAAGAGCAAACATGAAGGCGGTCATAAAGAAGAATCCCATCAATTGGATGGTAAATCTTCCTATTCTGTCTATGAAAGCCACGGTAAACCAATAGCCTGGAACTGTACTGCATAAAGCAATAAGTGTTTGAGCTCGTGCAATTTTGTAAACCTCCTCAAGTGCATTCATGGTTTGTGCAGGAGGGATCCAACCAATTGCACTGAAAATATCCTTCTGGAAGAGATTTTGGCTATAAAATGCTATATCAAGCAAGAACCAAGTGCTTGTTGTACCAAGCAAATGTAGTCCATGACGACTCATGAACTCTTTCGAGAACAAGCCATATGCTTTAGCCTTTTCCGGCTCCTCTTTCTGCGGTTCAGCTTCAATCTCAACCTGCAAAACCTTAGACATGTCTGCTGCAGCCTGCGCTGTGTTCTTAGCAACTAAAGCGGTATAACGAGCAGTTTCTGGCATCTTCGTCCGCGAGTAGTAAGTCATTGCAGCTGGGAGTGCTCCTACCATCACAATTATCCTCCAAATGTAGTCTGCTTGGGGAACAGTTGAACCAACTGGATCAACCTCGTAAGATGGAGAATCAAACTTGGCCTTGAATGCAGATGAAATTATGATTGCAAATATACCAGCTCCCAAAATTCCAAAACCCTGCATGGCAAAGACTGCTGCAATGAAGGCCCCGCGAGTCTTTTTATTAGAATACTCCGACATTATGGTAGCCGAAAGAGGGTAGTCACCACCAATACCGAACCCAAGCCAGAACCGGAAGAAGCAAAGGGTTGTCATGACAGACTTTGGAGTGTGTCCGAAAGAAAGACCAGAACCAATTGAACAGATAACCATCATCATGAGGGTCATACCATAGACTTTTTTCCTGCCCATCTTATCACCAAGCCAGCCAAAGAAAAGTTGCCCTGAAAGTGTTCCACAGAAAGCTACACCATTCACAGCAGCTGATACATTGGGAGGCAATGTACCGGGCTTCGCTGCACCATCAACGTGGTAGTATATGCGACCGAGCAACTTGGTAACAAGGGATACACAAAACAGATCATATGCATCTGTAAAGAATCCCATACCAGCTATGATAATTGCAGTGAAATGGTACCATTGTGTTTTTGCCACATCAAGCGCATTTAGCACCTCAATTTGATCCTTGGCCATGACTGTTCAAGCCAAAAGAACCAAATTCCTGCATAAGTGAAACCAAGAGTCAGATTTGACAAAATATGGAATATTTTATTTAGAATTATCGCGAATTTTATCGTCCAAGAACAAATTGAGGATGTTAACTAAATGAAATCAACCCAGGGCCGGCCCTAGGCATAGGGCGGGAGTGCGACGGCCTAAGGCCCATGCCGTTAGGGGCCCAAAATTTTTTTTATGGAGCAGGGTGTATATAGAAATATTGAGTTTCTGAGGGGTTTATATAGTAAAGTTCATTAAAAGACCTGAAGTATTAACAAGATGAAGAGCTGAGCTCAAGTCTGTTAATGTTTTAGGCCCTTTTGGTAAGATTTCCTATATATACTCTCATATAACACGGATTTCTTTATACATCCTCCCTATAAAAAATGGGTTTCTTAATAATTTGCCAAAAAATCTATTATGGAAGAAATTATAAATATTTTTTTGGGCCCTTTGTACCTAATAATGTGTCTCACTAATATTAAAAATATAGATGATATTTATTATCTAAGAAGTTGAGATAATTTTCATAACAAAACAAATTATATTTTAGTTGAAAATGAGCCTACCAAATTAATCTTAATCTTGACTTTCTAAAGTTCCTAAAAAATATAAAATTATATCAATATTGTAATGTCAAATTTCTTGAATTGATCAAAAGGATTGCAAAATTGAATTTGATTTTGTAAAAACATGCGAGAGCATTCATGGTCATGAAACTCATTTGAGACGCATACATTATCATTTTGCAGGAACTATTGTTATCTTCTTACGGTATTTTATTTTCTTTTGGTGTCTATAAAGTATTTGATTTATTTTCAGATGTTGCCTAAAAAAACATTATTTGGTAGTGAAAAGCGGGAAAAAAACAAAATGAAGAGCTAATAAAATCACAACAATGAGCTAAAAAAAATTATGACGTATTATATAAGGGGCCTTTTCTCATATTATGCCTAAGATCTGTAAAACTCTCGAAACGGCCCTGTCAACCAATAGACATATAATTGTATCCCCTGGTAAGTATGAAGAGGTTAAAAACAGAATAATATTAAATTCAGTAATGAGTAGAGAACATGCTACAACCACATCAAATTTTCAAAGCAATCATAGATTTTAAATCCTCCAGAAAATTGAATAAAACAGTCACTGAAATAAACTAAATAAATGTTTCCACAAAGAATAACATCAATAAAAAAATTATCTACAAACTACATGTAACACACACATACACTGAAATTAAATGCATGTTTGGTTGGTATCACGATAGATTTGTGATTTAAATCACGGTTAGCCAACACGGAAGTCACTATGAATCCAAACATGCACGAAGATGATGTTACACAAATTGGTTTTATGATCCAAAAGATACACAAAATTTACCATAACAAAAACAAAAAACTTACAAAAATAGGTACATGTTAAGAAATCAAGGGAAAAAAATCTCGTTAGATTTAACAAGAACCAGTGATTTGATTCGGCTAAAAATACATGAATCTTAATTCCAAAATTATAGATCAAATCAGCAACACATGCACACGTGCATCATTAGTGTTAAACATAAAACATATGTTAAGGATAAATCAAACCATGATGCATATATATATATATATATATATATATATATATATATATATATATATATCCATGGAATGAGACATGAGAGATGATAAAGAAAAAAGGGATCGTGAAACTAACCAGAGAGAGTGTAAGAAGAAAGTAGAAATGTTGAGAAGAGTGAATGAGAAGAAAGAGTATAAAAAGAGAAAGAAGTGTGTTAATGTGTGAGTGAGCGAAATAGATGAAGGGAGTGACAACAATTTATAAAGAACGAAAAACACATGCAAGAAATAAATGTGAGTTTAGCTTATCATAACAAACAAAATATTCCACCCGCATATACCCCCTTCTAATGCGTCCTCAGTTAGCATACTGAACCGACTCAAATTAATATAGCATATGTGTGATATTATAACGCATGTAATGAGTCTCTTCTGTATTAACCATGTTTTGAGTTCGAATCCAATCTAATTTTTGGAGGAAATTTGGCATTAGTCTCTGCAGGCGGAGGATATCCCGTGTACGCAAAAAAAAAAAAAAGTGTGATCTTATGGTTAGCATGCTTCCACTGTTATTTTTCAAAAGCTACATTTTACGGTTTTTACGGAATCAAATCATCGTAATTCTAGCATAGTATATTATCGTGGTACCGAATATACATGTCCTCTTAAGACCGTTTCTTGTGGAAACCTCCTTGTCACTTTAGTGCTCTTGCGTCTATGGCATGATGATTGTTAATGACCATCCATTGGACCGTTAACAAGTGTATGTATGTTATTAACTCATACGGTATAGTTTTTTATTCAAACTTAATATTCAGTTGAGTTTGAATTTTTTTATTAGTAAGTCATACGGTATACTACTCTTTCATTCAAAGTTAATATTCATTTGAGTTTGAAATTTTTATATTCCATTCGCACACGTAAACATAGATATTATTCAAACTTCACGTCTTTTTACTGAGTATCTTTGCACGGAACAACAAAAATTAATTCTTTGATTCGGATAATTTTTTTTTAAAGGATAAAACTTTTTTAACATAAATATTTTTTTAAGGTTGAATTTTAATCTATAACCGCTGATTAAATTGAAATAGATCCTTACTATCTCATCCAAGAACTCTTAGGCTTACACATTTTCTTTTTGTTTAAACGAGGCAAAAAAAACTCCAAAATGCCAATTGAGTATCACTTTTGATTTTTTACCATAATTATTAATTTTAGTTTCACGTATTTTTTTTTCGTTTGTTTTTTCTTAATATGTTTAAAACATGCAATGAGTTTTTTATGTTTTATAAAAGAAACAAGTAAATTTATCATAGGTTTCTTCTATTGTTGATAATTATATTCGAGACACTATTGATGTACCATAAATACGGACATCTCTTTCGTATAGAATTTCAAACATAGTTTGTAGTTATCTTTGCAGCTAGATACAATCCTTGTTTGTATTCTTTATTTTTTTTATGCATGGTAGTCTTTTCTTATAATATATGTAAAACAAGACAATGTGAATTCATATAGAATAAATTTAAGGTGTAAAATAATTTTATATAGAATGATATCTTTTACCTTATAAGCTTATTTTGTAAGTATGAGTTAGACTCGATAAAATATTTGTAAGTATGAGTTAGACCAGTATTAATTTAAAATATGGTATGAGGATCTATCAATATGGGACACCTACCATTCATATTCATGCATCAACGTGAACAATATTGGACATGAGAGTGTATACTGAAAAAAAAAATTGAAACTCTCATTTTCATCTATAAAAGTGACACTCATTGTCTGACACATCCTTGAATCAAGAAAAATTATTTAAAACTCCCCAAATATTAACTTTGTTAGTCATTTAGTTCAAAACCTTACATTGGTGTTCACTCTGATGACATGTCCCTTTTTTTACTATTAGATGTTTACTAGGATGTCCACGTTGACAAGAGACCAAAATAATAAAAAATATGTTATATATCTTCTATCTTCTCCAGCATCTCTAATTCTTTCATTTTCTACAACACTACTCGTGAACTTCTCTAAAGGTCTATTTAAAATTTCAATTAATATAAAAAGTGGTTTTTTTTAATAATAGTGACAAAGGTGTATGTATTTTGAGAAGGCAATCCTTTGCCCATTTCTTTTTGCCATGAAAGAGATAGCTGCTTAACCTTTAATGGATTTAGTTTCTCTAGGATAAAGATAAAGATATATATAAGGCTGACCCAATATAACAATTTGATAAGATGCGTCCAAAATGACTTCAAAGGTCAATATGTTAATTCTTTTAACCAACAATTTCTCCGAGAGGTTACCTCTTATATGAACTAGACAGCTTTTATTAACGACACCATCCATTCATTGTGTTTTTATGTTTTGTTTACGAAACCATCCATTCATTGTTATAATTAAAAAGAAAATTAATATTTATACAATTATTTTATGATAATTTTTGTGATAACTTTCTTTCTTATACTAGTAATAGACCCGTGCTTTCGCACGGGTCGCATAACATTGCGGTAATCATATAAAAATAATTACATTGTTAATATTATAAAATGTTTAAAGATATTAAATAAAAATTAGCAGCATTAATATAAATTTTCTATATAATTTTTTTTATATGTAGAAAAATATGTTAAATATTTGAATCGCGTATATTGTGGATTTTATTTTCTTATGTACGCGAAAACTAATTTTTATATACATTTATGAGAAAGTCAATACAATAAATTTTTTAAAACTCCTGATTATTTTCAATGTTTGCATCACACCCGTTGCAGATTTTATGCGTTTTATCTACAAAAACAAATTTTTATGTAAATGTATGAGAAAGTTGATAAGAAAAAATTGTGGAAACTAATTAATATTGTCAAAATATAAACATTAATATAGTGTTTATATTGAATAACTTTTTTATTTTATATGCAAAACATCTTTCAATGTTTGCACCGCAACCGTTCCAGAATTTATGTGCTTATATATGCATAAATAAATTTTCATGTACTTATGAGAGAAAATCGATATGAAATTTTGTAAACTCAGGACTATTTTCAAATAATCAACATCAATGTAGTTTTTTTTTTGTTTTGGAAAAGATCAATGTAGTGTTTTTATTAAATAGCTTTTTATTTTATATGCAAAACACCGTTCATTGTTTGCACCGTACCCGACGCAGATTTTATATGTTTTATCTGCAGAGAATTTCTATTACATAACTTTTTATTTTATATGCAAAACAACGTTCAATGTTTGCACCGCACCCGTTGCAGAATATATGTGCTTATATATGCATAAATAACTTTTTATGTTCGTATGTGAGAAAATCGATTTGATAAAATTTTGCAAACTCATGACTATTTTCAAATAATCAACATCAATGTAGTGTTTCTCTTAAATAACTTTTTATTTTATATGCAAAACACCGTTCATTGTTTGCACCGTACCCGTTGGAGATTTTATATGTTTTATCTGCAGAAATATTTTTATTAAATAACTTTTTATTTTATATTTAAAACACCTTTGAGTGTTTGCACCGCACCCGTTACAAATTTTATGTGTTTTATCTGCAGAAACAAAATTTTATGTAAATATATGAGAAAGTTGATACGATAAAATTTTGGAAACTCATTAAAATTGTCAAAATATAAACATTAATAGTGTTTTTATTGAATAATTTTTTATTTTTTATGTCAAACACCGTTCAATATTTGCACGGCACCCGTTGTAGATTTTATGTGCTTATATATGCATAAATAAATTTTGAAGTACATATATGAGAAAATCGATATGATCAAATTTTGGAAACTCGTGACTATTTTCAAAATATCAACGTCAAGTGTTTCTATTAAATAACTTTTTATTTTATATTTAAGACATCGTTAAATATTTGCACCGCACTTGTGGATTTTATATATTTATATATGCAGAAGAAATTTTTTATTTAACGATATGATAAAATTTGGAAAACTCGTAATTATTTTTAAAATATCAACATCACTACATTGTTTCTCCAAAATACCGTTAAATATTTATACTGCACTCATTGTAAAATTTATGTGCTTATATATCCAAAATAAAATTTTATGTATACCAATGTGAAAAAGTTGATATGCTTAAATTTTGAAAACTAACGACGTGAAAAAGTACTTATGACAAAAAAGAGTATATCCTAATTTTTTTCTCCTATAGTTACGCTATACTACATTTTTTTCCTTATTATTTAATATCAAATTGACAATGAAACCCACTAAATAAATTTTATTTTTGAAGGAAAACCCACTAAATTAGTAACCGAAGTTTTTTTTTGTGTGCAATTTATCTAAAAAAACTACAGAGAATCAGATAATAAGGAGAAGAAAGAAGAAACAAATTGAATTTTTATTTGCAAAATATAGAAAATGAGTTGTAGGCTCTGTATTGATAAACCAGAATGTATATAACGATTGAACCCATAAAATTTAGAAGATTATGAGTTTGATCGAGTATAATTATGAAATTTTAATGGAGTAAGATTTTCTTATTTGCCTATTATTATAGTATTAGTAGTAGAAGTAGATATTTAATTTTTTTACGTGGAATTGGAAAGATAGTCATCTTTAATCATCATGATAATATATTGGCTTTTATGAAGGAAAATTATGAAATTTTGTTGAATTTTGATTTTTATATATTGTTTTTTATAAATAAATTTTTTATATATTGTCAATAGATTAAAATAGCAAATATATTTTAAATTTAAAAGTATGCAAAAAACTTATTAATTTTGCATCCCAACAAAAAATATACGTGGAAATTTGATGTATCCGCGGATAGTTCCATTATATTTGTTTTTAAGTCATTTTAAGAAAAACAAATAAAATGATTTGATAGTTATCTGTAAAGAAACTTGTGATGACCATTATCCATAATTTTTTTTACAAATTAATTAATTTTGTTGTTATCCGTGGAAATTTGTTACTTGTGATAATCATTATCGTTATCCATAATTAATTTTTATTTATTAAAACTATTAAATTAAATTTGCAAAATGACCATTATGCACATAAAACTAAGGAGATCATGAGTTTTAAGAAGGACGATTATGAAATTTTGCTGGACTTCAATTTTTATATATTGTAAGTAGATTAACAATTTTATGATATTTTATGTGGCAATTTTCTTTTTCATATTAACATTTTGTTTTTACTTTATATCTTTATTGTTTTGATTTCCGTATCAAAACTTACTTTTCTTTGTAAATTTATGGTTGTTATATAAGTTGTCAAACAAATTGTTGTTTAAATAACACACCTTTAATTAAAAATATCAATTTTTAAATTTAATGAATAGCTGATATATATGGTTTCTAATATAGACCAACTATAAGTAAAATACATCATTTATTCAATAAATTTAAAAAATATAATTTTTTGTTTATAACAATGACCAATAGGTGTATTTTGAGAACTAGAATGAGTGCTATTCAATTAATTGGTGGTAGTTTTCCTAAAAAAAAAAACTGATTGCTGTAGTTGTCAAAAAATTAACAAATTGTTAATCAATCGATCGTAAAATACTCGTGCAGTATTCTTTTTTTTACAAATCCTCTTCCTTGACCGAATTAATTGTGCAAAATATTGGTTACCTCTAATTAATTGTGCAAAATATTTTTAACTTAAAATATTCTCGTGAGCTTAGCTTAGTCGATAAGGATATTGCATATTATATGCAGGAGTCAGGGTTCGAACCTCAGACACTCTATTTCTCCACAATTAATTGTGTGAGCTCTAGCCACTAAGCTGCTTGACAAAAAAAAAATGCAAACAAAAATTGAGTTTTTAAATGGGAATACAATGTATTTCGATAAAGAAAAAAAATGTTAATACCTAATTTAAAAACTACGTATCTCCTGGTACGATGGATAATTCTTTCTAAGATGTGCATTTTGATGATAATAATAAAAAAAAAAATGCAATTCGAACTTGTTCCTACGTATCTCCTGGTGCGATGGAGAATTCAAAACTACGTAGTTCTAGGTATAAAATGTTTGTTTGTTGGGCGTCAGCCCTCTTTTATTACCAAAAAAAAAAATGTTTGTTTGTTGGCTTGTTTTAAGAAAATGTTTTTGTAGTGATAAATGCGAGTAAAAAAAAAATGATTGTGGTGAGTTTGTTTGATTGCTAGTATTTTAATTCAAAAGTTTGCGAACACTGCAGCGAAAAGTGCATTTAGCATAAATATTGATTTTTTTTTTGGATTTTATGCAATGAGCAAATCAAAAGATGATTCAACGTAGTCACTGATTTTGAAATCTAAATAGTGATCAAATCAAAAGTGGGATTTGACGTAATAACTATTTCGGGGATTCTTGCGATGACTAAACCAAAAGTGGATCTAGCATAGTCATAGAATTCAAAATTTACATAGTGTTTGAATCAAAAGTGGATTTGATGCAATCATTTTTTTTATTAAAATGGAATAAAATCCAAATCATACTAAATGCTACATAAATGAGAGGTTTTAATAGTAAAACTGAATTAACATAGTTTTATTACTCTGGCCCAAGTCTGAAGTCTCAGCCCAGCCCAAACACATGAAGGATGAAGCAAGAGAAGAAGGGAAACAGAACGAGAAGGGTGAAAACAACTAGAATTCGCGAGGGAGAGGAAGAGATAAAAAAAATCGGTGGCCGTGCGTGGTGCAATTGGGAGCGGTGTACAGTTTCGTTAACGACAACGTCGGTGGCGACGGTAAGCACTCTTGTTGATATGAAATCTGAATTATGCGTGAAAATAAATGCGTAAACAGATTAGGTTCACTAATTGAACCAAGAATATAAGTTGTTAAGGGTCAAATGGCACAAGTCGAATTTGACTTTTGAATAACTTAGAGAAAGTAATAATTTAATGTTAAGAAGAAAATCACATTCTCTTATGATTGTTGCATTAATGTTAGTGTTGGCTTGAATTACGATTAGACTGTATCTGATGATTAGGTGATAAGAGACATAAAGTTTGTAGAAATCCACTGAAATAAGTAGATCTCACCCCCATTGTTATTGTCTTCAGATGAACACGTGCACAAAGGTAAAAGGTGCCGATGAATAACTCTGCTATGGATTTCTGTCAAATTCTGTTTTGATCATGATCTTCTTTGTAGTTTAAGTCTGATTCACGCTGTTGAGCGTAAACTTTTGTTATGTATTGTTAGGAGTTTCTTGAACTACTTCAAGTTAGGAAATTATGTATATTATTTAGATTTAGGAGACAAACAATGCGCAATCCCAAGTAAACTTGAGCTACCTTATTAGTTAAGTTTATTCAAATTCCAACAGTGGTTTAAGCTTGTAACTAAAGGCTGAAATTGCTGGATATATTTATTAATTTGCCGGTATCAATTTACAATATTCCCAGAGAAATTATAGATAAAATCTTGGGGTGTTATAAGATTGATATTGAATGCGGTTGATGTTTGAGCAATAGGTCACAATTAGTTTAGTGGTGGATAGTTCAGTAATGGTTTGAATTGGAGTTGATGGTGGTTGAATGTGGTTGGTGTTGAGTAACGGGTCACTATTAGTAATGTGGCAAATGGCGAATCATATGCCCGTGTGGATCTTATGACTCATTTTAAGGTCTAAAGTAACAAGTTCTTGTCCATCTTTTGAACTTCTATCTTGTTTCCTTTGCCTTTTGCTTCTAATATATTTAAATCCAGTCAGTTTTTAGAATTTTCCAAATCCCAATTATAAAGCATAAAATCACTAACATAACTTTTAGATGTTGTGTCTGCATATGTTAAGTCAATTTTTTTATTATACTGAATTGCAGTAATCCCTATGCTATTGTAAAAATGAGAAGGGGGAAATAGAAAGAAGCTATTCACATATAGTCAAACACTATGTGGAGTTATACCTAAGGGTGTGCATAATAACCAGTTTGAGGCTCAAACCCATAACCATATCCGGATCCACCTTAAAATATCCGGATTTTTTTGTAAATGGTTACCGACCAACCCATTTTAAACGGGTTGGATATCCAAACCAATTAAAATTCGGATCTGGATTTTAACCGGTCATATTTTTAGATTTGGCCATTTTCTTTCTCTCTTCCAATTCCCAAATCACGAACCTAATTCCAAATGTGACTAAACCCAATTTCTCTATCACTCGGCACCCACTCTCTTTCTCAACGCTCTCACTATCTCGATTTCTCTCTCTGTATGATTTCTCCAGATTCATGATTCATCTTCTTCTTCTTCATTTTATTTGCTCTATTTTTCGTTGAAATTGTTGTATTCATTTTCAATTTTGTTGTTATTAGGTTAACAAAGCTTGCTTGAAATCTTCCAGATTAACGAAACTCTTTGCAGGTTTGTGATTTTCTGTTTCTAATATATATTCTTTGGTTATTTTATGCAATGGCGATGATTTGTGTGTTTAAAGAAGCTGTTTTTATTCTTCCCCTTAAAATGAGCATATTAGATTGTATAAATCACCCTTTTGATCATTGTTTTCAATTTTGTAATCAAAATTTGATTTTGCTTATGTTTTGTCATCTGGGTTGTTTTCTAATTCTTATTATCAATATTGTGTTTCTTTTTATTTTTTGTTGTTATTCTCTTTTGTTGATTTCTTGAAATTGTTGTTGCATTTTGTTGTAGTTGTTAGGTTTGAAACCATTCACCCTTTTCATCTTAGTTTTCAAATTTGTATTCAAAATCTGATTTTTCTTATGTTATGTCAAAGTAGCTGCCTGCAATATATTATTACAGTTGCTGGTGTTAATTAGCAGAGGTGTTGAATTCTTTGTGTTATTTAGAAAGAACTGTTTGAAAAGAGTTGTAATCATTGATCAATCTTATGGAATAAATTGACTTTTTTCTCTTTCATTATTGAATTTTCTATTAAGAATTGTTATTATTTCATATAAGAAAAGTGCTACAATACTCAGGTTAAATGGAACAGAGTTGTTACTTGTTACTGATTATTATTTTCTCAATATAATTTCATGAAGAAAGCAACCTTAGTAAGAGGCTCCATTGTCTTGAATGGTTTCTGTGTTGTTCCTAACAAAAACTAATTTAATAACAATTACTTTAAGGTTGTCAACCTCATAACTTATATATTTTTTTTATTAAAATTTTCTACTATCTTACAAGATTTCTTTCTGTAAAAGGTTACTTTAGGATTTTTCTACTATCCTAAAAGTAACTAATTTAATACCAATTACTTTAAGGCTGTCAACCTCATCACCTATATATTTTGATTAGTTTAGGATTTCTTTCTGTAAAAGCTTAGTTTAGGATTTTGAATAGTTTTAGGAAAAGTGAGGAAGGATATGATGGATGAATAACATGTTACTTATCCTCTCAAAAAAAAAAACGTTACTTATATTTAGCCTTCTGTTGACCTAATCACGTTATGATACTAATAGCAACAACAACTGTGGATTGTGGAGTGTATAGACAATGCTGAAGTATCAGCTTACATTCAAGTTTTCTACCACTTCATTAACAGCTCCCAAAATAGCTAGTATGATTTCTCAAATAAGCTTATATATATATATATATATATATATATTATTGTAATTGAAATAGAAATTTAGCTTAGGTATATCAGCTTATAGTCCTCAACCGTATTTACCTTTCTTCAAGCAATTAACATTGATGTCTAGTTATGAAATAGTGGATAAGTTTTGGTTGAGTTTTTTACTTGTTGATGATAATGTGAACTTCTGTTAAGTGGGTGTCGGAATTCATCTTAATTAGTGGATAAGTCTGTGTTTGGCATTTTAAAAGTACCTTGGCGAGGCTGTTTGGAATGTTTCCATCATAGAAGAAGTCTGTGGTTTTATTTAAGTTGTGTCTTTGTACTAATATGACTTAGCAGAAGAAAAGTACACTCACCAACTCTTCATCTAGGCTGGTAGTAACAGACATATTTTTTAAGTGTTGAATCTGTGTAACATGAACAGGAAAACCTTCCTTCGTGTCATTCCTTAATCAAATCATGGTTGCTGCTATACTTACATGATGCACATGTTTTGGTTGCTGCTAAACTTTGTAAATTGCTGCTATACTTACATGGGACTTTGTTTTTATACTCTACTTCATCTCCAATCATTTTCAAGCCAGCACATTTTTGTTGTATACAAGAAAAAGGTGGATGAGTTTAGTTTTGTGTCTTGCTTTTCTGATGACATGGAAAACTAGAACATCTTTTGCTTTTATCATCACTTCAATTTTGGAAACTTTTTGTTCTGGCTAAATTAGGATTCTATTTTGAAAAACTACCCTTTAATTTTGTGTGATGATTTATAGAAACCTTCATCCATTTCTTTGAGGTTCAGAATATCTTGTTCTCATTCAACCAATAATTACTTCAACAGACAGTGATGGATTATAGTAGGAATAGGTGTATCAAATTGATGTATTACTACATAACTGGAAAATTTTGATTAATATGGGTATTTTGGGGTCAGGTTTCATCAAAGGCTGTTGTTGATTCATTTGGCTAATGCTCCAAAATATTAGATGCTTGACAAACTTGGTGGAGAAATTAATCTGAGATGATTGATTTAGCTGTATTTTTTTGGATGATTGTAACTAGTATTGGTGTACAATGATTGGATTGATTTTGCTGTGACTTGAAAAACTTATGGAAAACTAGTTTTAAAATTGGTTTGATTCTTTTTGAAGTAGATATATGTTATTGAATGAAATTTAGTATTTGCAACAAAAAAAAATGGAAAACTAGTTTTTTTTTTGGAAACTGGGTTAAAACTGGATTTTGAATAAAAAAACTGGTTTAAAACCGATTTGAATAAAAAAACTGGTTTAGTTCAAAAACTGGTTTTTACGACAAACCGGTTCTGAACCATATCCGAACTGGTTATACTTAAAAACCGGTTTTTAGAGAAGTGGTTTCAGGAACCAAACCAAAAGGTTTTTAACTTTGCACACCCTTAGTTATACCGATCGATGTCAAAATGCTTGGCACCTTATTTCACTTTTAGGGATAATCTCCTTAGTTGATTGTTTTCTTTTAATCTAGTAGTTGAAGTTGAATGGTGCTGTATGTATCTATCACATGGATTTATCAATATCAGTATCATTATATGCTTATTTCTATTTAGTCAGGAGGATGATTATCATTTTGTCGTAGTACATGTATGAAGAGGTCGAAGCTTTTAAATCATTCATTTGAACCATTTGCTCTTCTGATGTGTTTGCAATTTCAAGTTTTGTTTTTGTTTGTGGGTTTTCCCCTTACATCTCTCTCTCTCTCAATTTTCAGTAACTATGGGAAAGATGTACAAGAAGAAACAAGCTCATGGACGTGGACCTCCAAGAGAACATAACAATAAGCAGGAAAACGAAATGGACATCAGGAAGATTATGGAAGACGTCCAAAACTTCAGTATTTTCTCTTCTTCTTCTTCCTTTTTTTTTTTTTGAAATTATTTCCCATTGAATGTTGTCTATCTTCTCATTGAATCTGTTTTCTGTTTTTGATGCACTTCAAATATATGATCAATGACGTTTCTAAATTATGATTTTGCGTGTGAGATGTTTAAATGATACGAACGAATTTGAATTGGATGTTTGAATGCTAAGTACTAAATATTTGTTCATTTCATTATTTTAAATTTGGGGTGTTGGAGTTAAATAATTTATGGTAAGCATATTCACCTGGTTTGTTACCTTCTTTTTTATAATGGCTACTCCTTGCAATATATCTTAGGCAACTCGCATATGACATGGAATGAGCGCAAAAAGGTTGAAGATAGGAAGGTTGTTTCCCTTGGTGGGAAGGTGAGGTCTATCTATTGATGCTCTATTTTCTATATCGTGTTCTATTTATTTGCAAATGGTATTATCACAATGCTCAGTGCACAAAATTCACCGTGTTTCATCTGCTCTTATTCAGCCCCTCAAGAGTCAGAGATTACCTTTAAGTGTGGCACGACCAATGATGAAGAAACAAAAACAGAGGGAGGAAAAAATGCTCCAAGAGGTAATTCATTCTATCATCCTCCTCTTCATTTGTTTGTACAACTCTTACTTTCTTATTATTCCTTATACATGTACCACTTGTGCCTTTCAGCGTATGATTCTAGGACGGTTTGGGGGAAAGGTTGGTGGTAGCAGCAGTAAAAAACCAGCTGGAAAATACAAACCTGAGGACAGAGGTTTGAAGTTAAGTGAAGGTCGATTTAGAAATGGTATACTCGACGTGAAGCATTTGTTGAAGTCAACACCCACAGGAGGTCATGACACTGGAAAAAATATGTCCAATACAGGAAAAAGAAAAGGAGGCAACTGGAAACATGATAAAAAGGGTGGTGGTAAGAAGGATCAAATGTTTTAGAAAATGTCACGAGTCATTTGTCAATCTGTATGATCTTTATTAATCTGGCATTATCCTTACGTTATTCAACTTCTTTATAGGTAGCTTGTCAATTTTTCAATCCATTTATCTTGTTCTATTTTTGTTTGTATACTGGTACTTGATCTTTTTTTGACGTTTGATGCTTGAACTTTGAATGCACGAAATAGATGTGATTTGTTAATTTCTATTACCTTTTTATTAACACAAATGAAAATAGATTCCATATTTTAAGACTTTATTAATATGGAATATAAAATTCAGACAAAACTATGAGCATCTAAGAAATGTGGAGGTGGGAAATGAAATAGTTCAAGGATATGGAATGAATCATGGACCAAACCAATTAAATCCAATGAAAAAATAAATAAAAGATGTTTGAACAAAAAATGACATAATATAAGAAGTACCTATTCCTAAATTTTCATTAAAATAATTTTTTTTTTTGACAAGTATTAAAATAAAATATATTCTTCATGAAATAAATTTTTGGAAAAATAATTGTAATATATTTAATCTTGATTTTTTATAACTCCAGAATTTAATAAAAATGTTTTCTTGTAAAGGCAAAAGAAAATTATATTAAAATTTACTCAAGCACAGGGTTTACGAGAATGTACACAATTCAAACAAGAGCCAACAACAAATATTAGCTCATTCTTTCAAAAAAAAAAATAATATTAGTTCACCTCACTTTCATGTCCAAACCACCACTCCAAGTTCACCTCACTTTGGTATGCAAAATTTGTTGACAATACACTCAAACCATAGCAAGGGTCTGACAATGCATCAAATATAACTATTTTTGGGGTAGGGGATATATGAAAATTCAAAAAAAAAAAAAATTAAAGTTTTTTTAACAAGTCAAAATAAAATATTTTTGAAGTTATATATAAAATCGGAAAATTAATTGTTTGCGGATAATCAAATTTTAATAGTTGTTGTACGGTGCATAATCGGGTTACGATCCTAAATATGATTCCAAGACCATTTTGTTTTAAAAATAATCTATAATTTTGTACTTAAGTAATAAATAAATTTGGTGGCAATTTTTTTGTTACAAAAGAGAAAGAAAAAACTATGAAGTTTAAAAAACACATTTAAGCAAATAAGCTCCATAAATATCATAAAAGAAGAACATTTAAGGATCGCTATGTATGAAAATTCAATTGATCTATAAGAATGCTAAAGTTTGTAAGCCAATAAACACTTTTATTTCTTTCTTGTTAAGGATTGTTGATTCACACATGCCACCTTAATTTTAGTATCTTTAAAATACGATGAACTAAAATAGGATATTTCCATTGAACTTGAAATAGTCAAACCATTTTTGTCAAGATGTTCTCCGAGTCACTTTCACTATAAGATGAGAAGAAGAAAAAAACTTCTTCCAAGTCATGTTCAAGCCCATAAAATAATATCCATTTCTTAGCATGTAAGACACCGTAAACTCAAATAAACATAGAGTATATATCTCTTAATCCTTCTACCGTCTGAATCAAAAATAGAATACGACAACCAACAATATCTCCTTTATCCTTATATTATACACATCTTCACTATTTGAGCTTGATCCAATCTTCAACCTCTTCAAACCTATGTTGATAGTGTCCTTCTACCGAAGACTCCATGAAGAGGCTCTAAATTCCAGTCTTTGACAAATTAGCACTTTATGATTTGATATCTGTTTCAACTTTCAATATTAATTTACGATAAATGTGCTTTAAGTTTGTACATTTATTTATGCATTTTGCTTCCTTTGCCACTTCTAATTAACAAGTATTTTATTTTCACAAACAAAATTAACAAGAATTTCAGGTATTATTCTGTCAAAATATAGTACTTTACGGGTATTATAATTCTACATTTTTATGAAATTAAAACCATAAATTAAAATATGTATCAGTGTTTAAACTCTAATTAATAGATAAATTAAATATGGAGACCTTTTCCATTTATACTTAATTAAAATATAAATAATTTATTGAAAAATGCTGTATAATCTTATTTGTTTTGTGGGGGCACTCTACTTTAGGCACTGTAAGGAATTGGATATTAATAGTATAAGTTCGTACAAATAATAATTGTTCTAGGGGTCTACAATTCCACTTTTATGGCGTCTGTGTTGGATTTATTGATCAACTAGTTCAGAAAAAACAAATTCATTTTAATTACATCTGTGCGGGACAGGGTATCCTCGCACCTAATATTAATAATATGGCCTACAACCTTGACAATCATTCATTAATATATTGAAATAAAACTATTATTATTGAATTGGTTTAATACCTGGCGTTTAAATAGCATAGATATTTTAGGATTTTTACGGAAGAAAATCATATACTTGATTACTTTTTTTTTTTTTTTTAAGAGAATATACTTGATTACTTGTAGTACTGATTTTTATTTAAATATTTACAACAAAATTAATACGTAGTGGCTTATTGCAAAGTGAAGAAACCAAATAACGTGATCGAACAGTTATTTACAATTATGAACACATTACATTAATTAAATTGTTCTGAAGGAACCGGTCTAGTCTTGCAAATTAGTATTATAAAAAGTAGTAGAGGCACTGTTAACTTATTAAAAAAAACGTGGAGCTTCTTAACGCATGACGATATATTAATTAAATTAAATGGTATAATTGAAAAATTATGCTCTTTTTTTAGAGGTTAATAACACTCATTTTAGGAAGGTTTTTCATAAATATAATACTTATAATAGAAGGAGGGACCAACAATGAATTAATCTAAATGCAAAGGACTTATGTTTCTGAAACACGTGATCAGAGGTTTGATTACCGATTAATGCAATCACAACTTTGTATTAAATATTCCAAAAAAAAAAATTAAATAAAATAGAATGGAGGGAGTGATTTAGATCTTTTTCATCAATAACTCATTAATTTGGATTATTTCAGTATAATTCTGATTTATTATTTTTTTGAAAGACTTCTGATTTATTATTTAAATTACAGTTTACTCATCCGTACGTAATCGAATGAAGCAAAGTCAAGTCAAGTCAAGTAGCATCGACCTGCATTTATGCATTTTGGCAACAAAAAAAAAAAAAAACTGTACCTTATCGGTGAAGATAAATTATGTGGGGACTGGGGACTATGTAAGTTACATGAACTTTGGCTGCATGTGATGTGCATATATATTCTAATTCATACGTGGTAGTATATTTCTTATATCGATCTCTTTATTTTATATAGTAAACACAGTGTATTAGGTATACAAAATTAATATTTTTGTTTTTCAAGAGTTCCATACAAATAAGACAAATGATTACAGTCTACTATTGTATTTTTCCATAACTTTTACAAGGTTAGTTATTTTTCTAATTAACTGACAAACTATATAAAATCCATTATCCTTTAACAAGAAATAAATTTCATTATCGTGTGCAATACATCATATTTTTCCTAAAATATATATAATATTATAATTACATACTTTGTAAAGTTTTCTTTCCTTTACAGAACAACAGTACAAAATAAAAATTCAAGAAATGAGGTAATGATGATGACGATGAAGGAAGAAGAGGAATATTCTTATAGAACATTTATCCTGTAATCATGAATTAAGAATTCCAAATTGATGAAAAATTCCAAAAGCTAGAAAACTAGACAAAAATATAACCTAAAAAAGCTAATAAGTTAAGCTCAATAGTTGGTCCAGATATTCAGCACCCAAATCCTCAAAAACAAACACATTTTGAGAATCAATATTGGTCTCAATCTGAATTTGATCACTATGATATTCACTTTTGATTTTCTTTGTACTTACCTTATTGGACTTTTTTCTCATGATATGTTTTCTCTTGAGTGCCAATACAGGTGAAGTACCTTCTTCCAAAGGCTTAGAATTATTAGCCATTTCTTTAAGTGATTCTTTCACTACTTCTTGTGGAAAATTCAACACTGCCAATGAACCTCTTGTTGAAAAAGCTGCTTGATCATAAGCTAAAGCAGCTGCTTCGGCCGTGTCGAATGTTCCAATCCACACTCTAACACCTTTTCTTGTTGAATCTCTTATCTCCGCAGCAAATTTTCCCCATGGCCTAGTTCTTACTCCTCTAAATGCTCTTTTCTTGCTTTCCTTAATCGGCGGCGGTAGAGGTGGTGATGATGTTTGTGTTTCTTTGATCACTTGTGAATATGTTGAATTGGATGAAACTTCTAGTGGTTCATTGCTTAGTACGGATCCAGAAGAATTTGATTCAGTTGATGATAATGATTCATTTGTTTGTGATTGTGAGTGGTTGTTGAAGTTGATGTCATCACTAAAGAAGTTAACAAAATCTTCTTCTAGTTCCCAAGAGAAATGATTAGAGTAGGAATCTTGAGGGAAGTACATGAGGTTTTGATTTTGGTTTTGGAAGAGAGGAGAATCAAAATCCATTTTTGGATACAATACTCAATAAATTCTCTTTATATCACTTGGCACTTTCTCTAATGTGTTTTTTTTTTCCTTTTATAGAGAAACAACTAATTGTGGTTGTGGTGAGTCTAGAGTTTGAATGTAGATATTTGGGGGCTTGGTTCATTTATATACCCATTTAATTGAAGAAGGGGAAACAAAACGACCAAAAAGATTGAGAAATGGATGAATATTCATTTGAATTAAAAATTAATATAGTACAAATTTGGCTGTGGTTAAAAGGAAGGTCATAGAGGATGTCTTTGAATATTTTTATGATGTTCTTATCAAAGAATGGACTTAAGGCTTAAATTTAATTCTCTAGTGGAATATCTTTCTGGTTGAATTTTTTGGTTCTATGAATATTGTGTTTAAGATGATTAGTTTTGTTATTTAAAAAAGTCTGGTGACACAGTTTATTGTTACTTTACCTTCTATTCAAGTGTAAATAATAATTTATATATTGTTTTGTCTAATTTCTTTGGTAAAATGGGTAAATGCATAGTTTAATTAAGGCACGTGAGTCAAACTTTTGAGCAACGTGGGCAACTTCTAATGGGACATATAAGATTGAACCATTGAATTTGAACCAAGTAGGCGACTGCTGTTCTGGAAAATTATACTCTTTTACTAATTTTCAAATTTTGGCTATTGTGAGAGTTTTTTTATTCAAAACCTTTTGATATGTTTCTTGTCATTCTTTTTAAAGATTTTAATGAAGAAATTCACACACTATATACACATGAAGGGCATTAAGTTCTCAAACACATCAGTTCTCAAACATGACTTATGGAATCAAATATTAATGCACTTTTTCTTTAAGTAATTTAATGGCTAAAAATTTATCTCTTAAGATGAATCTGTAGAAAGTCAAATATATGAATCTCAATCCTATATAAAACAATCTGAGTTAAACTTAATGGGACGTCAATACAAATATAAGTTGCATTTACAAGACATTTTTAATGTGTTTAAATTAATTATATTTATTTTTATTCTAGAAGTTTATAATTTCCTTTAACGTTTTACAGTATTTTAGTTTTAAAATTAATAAAAAAAACTAGTTTTATTAGACTTTATTTGGCAAGAAGAAAAGCAAGTTTATAGATTTGTTAAAAAAAATATATATTAAACGGGACTCTCTTAATTCCCCAGCACACAATGTCGTGTATAGGGCCAATAAACTTTCCAATTCATATTTGTTTTTTTTTTTTTTTTTGAAAATTTGGTATTTGGCTAAGAACTAACTAATAGAAAAGGTTCAATCCAACGTCCATTTACGGGAACAGTTTTTTTTTTTTTTGAACAAGCTTTACGGGAGCCGTTTAAAGCAAAATTATGGCTGGTTTGAAGGTAGTCTACCAAAATTTACATCAGGTTAAATCAAACTTGACACCTTAAAATAAGCACATTGCATTGTTCTAAACTGACACCATTAGACCAACTCAAATGAGTTAAATTGGATTTCATTTAGAGGACAAAGTTGAAGTTAATAATAATATAAACTCACATAGGTTGGCATAGTGGTTTTGTATTACTTCTCAAAGTCTCAGGTTCGATTCTTCCTGATGCACACTCTAAGGAAAAATATTTCTGCCTCCAGATTTGTAATGGAACTCAAATAAAAAAAAGGCTTAAATATGTAAAAGGTCCCTGCAATTTAGCGTGTTTTTCGTTTTAGTCCCTGTAAGTTTTTTTGTTCTAAAACAACCCTTGTAATTTCGAAACCTTTTGGAAAACGTCCCTGCCGTCAGGTTCCGTCAACAAAAAAGCATTGGTGGGTAACGGAGGCACACGTGGCAGTTTCTGAGTTGGCAAAAGTTGCTGGCGAAATGTTCATAGGGACGAAAACCAAAAACGCAAATGTTCAGAGGTACGAAATTGGAAAAATGTAAATGTCAAAATTTCAAATTTAAAAGCAAGATTTTATTCTTCATCATCCCTATTGTTTCTCTTGTTCATCTCCCTTCCCTGCCAATTTCTTTATCTCCCTAGAAAAAAAAAATCACCCCCTCGTGGCTATGTCTTCTCGTTCCATTGCTAATTCATCATCAATTAAATTGCCTATATATGGGTGCAACAAAATCATGAGGATGTTCATCTCTAATTCAAATGAAAACTCTAAAATGAGATATTGGAAATGGCCAACCTGTACGGTGAGTTCATTGTTATAATACTTTGTTTGTTTTATAATTTTCGCATAGTTTAATTTAATTAAAAGCTTAATATGTTTAACTTTTTGTTTAAACTGCCTCATTGGTGGGTAATTGAGTCTGTGCAGAGGCAGTATCCTCAATGTTGTGTGACTGAGTTTGTGCAAAGGTTTGTACAGAGGCAGTTGCCACATTGTTGTTTGATTGTCACATAGCAGAAAAACTATGGAAAACACAATTAGACAATTGACCTTATATTTAAATCCAAGGCTTAAAAAGGCAAATACAGTTGTTCACTTACATTGTTTATGTTTGCAGAGCTACAACCAACTTGAGCTACTCTTCTAGGCCTTTTTGATGGCTTCTTAGGTTGGTAAGTTGATCATCAATTATCAATGGTGCCTCAACAATACTTCCAGCACCCTTAATATTGACACATTTCAGTTTCCTACACCTACTACTTCTCCTAACATTATGGTGATTGAAGACCTTGGTTGACTTTACTTGAGTTTTCTTAAACTATAATATAGTAATTAAACTTAATAATAAGATCATTCATAATAAAGCAATATACATAAATAAAACTTCTATAAAAGATGCAGAAACACTTAATGGTTTTAGGTCTAGTAATTGGGTGTGTTTGTCAAAACTAAATTCACATTTAGTTGAGATTGAGTAGCCTCAAAAGCTGCTGCAAGAGAATGGAGATTCACATTTGGAATGAGAAGACATTGTCATGAGGGGGTGGGTTTTTTCTAGGGAGATAAAGAAATTTGAAGGGAAAGGAGATGAACAAGAGAAGAAAGAGGGATGAAGAAGAAGAAGATCTTGTTTTTAAATTTGAAATTTTGACATTTACGTTTTTTCAATTTCGTCCCTCTGAATATTTGCGTTTTTGGTTTTCGTCCCTATGAACATTTCGGCAGCAACTTTTGCCAACTCAGAAACTGCCACGTGTGCCTCCGTTACCCACCAATGCTTTTTTGTTGACGGAACCTGACGGCAGGGACGTTTTCCAAAAGGTTTCAAAATTACAAGGGTTGTTTTAGAACAAAAAAACTTACAGGGACTAAAACGAAAAACACGCTAAATTGCAGGGACCTTTTACATATTTTAGCCTAAAAAAAATTCATTATGAACCGAACAAACATCGTAATAGGACAGGGTAATCAAAACATCGCACCAAGATGACGGATAACACAACACTACTGTTCTTAGACGACTAAATCACAGACAAAACACAAAAGAAAAATCACTTATTTAAATAGAAGGAGAAGGAAAAGAAAAAATTGATTTACAAGGGTGAATTGCATTCTATAACATCTGAAATATTCCTTAAAAAAAAAAAATCTGAAATATTTTTTTCTAACAAAATATAGTAATTTCATTAAATTATTATTAGAAATACCCCTAATTCTCTAAAATGGTACGTACTGGTGCATATATATATTTTTTTTTTTAAACTGAGACGACAGTTTATTTTATGAAATAATGTGTATATAGAGATGTCGATTATGCAGAAGAGAAGACTGCTTGATTAATTGATCCATCTTGGACGCTCAAAACAATTTGCATGAATTATTGTCGATATATAGATGTCACTCTCTGCTTAGCTTGATTCAGAGGAAATAGGAATGATATGCAGTGTACTTACGAATTTGAGACCTCCAGGTTAGGCAATCAGTTCTTGATCTAGATCATCAAACAAGATCAAATTGCTCACGTTTCATCTTTGTATTTTAGAGTAATATGCAAAGTTAACGGAAAATATCCAATTTTAATAAAACAATTCAAACTATATGAGTATATTTATAAATAAAAATCAAAAATCTATTTAGGTTGATTTGGTGGTGTTGACATGAAGATCTAAAAAATTGAGTTTAGTTGACTACGTATATATTATCGAATTATTTAATTTTTTTTTTTTTTTGTGAAGAAGCTAAAATGAATTATATACCACAAAAGGGCCTTCCGAGCGCAAAGTGCGTCAAAGAAGAAACACCCAAGTCAAAACAAGGTAAAGATAATAATTACAGTAATTACAAAGCTAAAGTCGGTAACCAAAGAACCACAACAACAAACCCCATTAGTTAGCCAATGCCTATAATGGTGAACGGGTTAAGCCACCAACCGTGGTAATTAAAAGCAAGAGAGGTAAATTTCACCCTCAACCACCTGTAAGTTATTGACTTAATCTTGTCCACAACCTGTAAAATGGAACATTCTTTTGCATTGAAAATCCCGTTGTTTCGTTCTTTTCAAATTTCCCACACAATTGCGAACCAAATAACCTATAAAATCGATTGTCGGGACTTCGCAGCACCTAAAAAACTGAATTGATACAAATGAGTTGCTGTCTCATTAGGTAAAACTACGATTACACCAAGCCACCGCAAAATGTGATTCCAAACCAAACCAAAAAAATTACAAAGTAAAAAAAGATGAGATGTAGTTTCAGGCAACCCGCATCCTCCAGCACAAATTTAAGTATCAGAAGCTAGAACATTACGACGATACAAGTTGTCTTTGGTAGGAAGGCGATCTTGAAACAAACGTCAAGCAAACAACACCACCTTCAAAGGAACATCCTTATGCCAAAGAGAAGGTACCGGCGCCACGTCGTTAACAGAAACCTGATCATTTAAAATTTTGTATGCACTACGGACATAATAAATATTAGTTCCAAACCTGATCGAATTATTTAATGTTATATCATTTTTTTAAAGATATTCAATGTTATGTCATATTTTTCTATTAATTTATTTGAAATTATACTAAATTTTAAATAAATTTTACTGATAGAATATCAATAGATAATCAACTTTAAGGAATCTGAAAATTTACATTATTCTTAATCAGTCCAAAGAATTATTGTAAATAAAGTAATAATATTTTTATAAATGTTTTACGACAACTTTTGGAAATGTGATTTACTACAGTCACTGATTTTCTGCCCGTCTGATCTTGATCTGATAGCTAAAGAGAGATAGGTTTATTTTTTACTTTCCAATCAAAAATACTAAGCTTAAGTGTTGATCGTCCAATCTCAATTGAATACTTATGATTGTATCACTGTGTGACTGCGTCAATTTATTCACTGCACTGAATTAAAGTCCCAACTTTAGGGACAATATTTTTTTTCCTTGTTCAAAAACAATAAAAGAAAAATGAAAAAAGAAGAGAGTGTAAAAATGCAACGCGAATATAAGAGAAAATTATTGAAAATTACCACAAAATAGTTGAGATGTGTCAAAACTCAAGAGCAACACCAAACACAATCTCGTAAATCTCAGTTGTCAACCCATTCAAGTGATTGAACATACCACTAATGTAAAGCAAAATCTCAGGCTTTCACTTTATTTTTAAGTCAACAGCAAGGTAAAAAAGAGCATTCGTTTTTGGTACATTTATATAAAAATAATCTAAAAGTTCCTCTTTCTTTCTCCTTCAAGAGCCAATATTGTAGCAATGAATGTACAAATTAAGACTTTGTATTTATCCAAAAATATTATAAAATTGAGACTTATTGCTGTCGATCATTTGTGTCAAATACACTGGTCTGTCATTTTCATAACTCCCAGCAGGGGCGACTAGTGCACAGTTATTTTTTTAGGGAAAAATATTGATGAGTGGCTGAGATAATAGAAGGAGAGAGAGCAACAGAGAAAACGTAAGAGAGAATCTAGATCCGTAATTTTGAGGCGTAGTTTATAATCCACAAAATCTAGTACGTTTTTTTCCTTTTTGTAGAGAATTAATGGCAAGTATGTTTCTACGTAAAAGACTTTATCCTTAGTTTTTTTTTTTGAGAGCAACTTTATCCTTAGTTATAAAACATGAGAATTGATATTTGTCAACTTTTCGGAACAAACTTTTAAACAATTATCTCTCATACATTGATTATATTCCTATTCTCTTCCATCTCTTATTCCTCAATTGTTTTCATTGCAAAAGAATAAGAAAGAAAAAATTGTCATTAAAAAATAATTGTATAAATATCATTACTTATAAAATATATACAATCGTATAAAGAAAACCCTAAATTTAATTTTTTTTGATATTATATTTTGATCAGATCATTTTATGAACAAATTTATCGTTAAAACCAATTTCTTTTTTAAATTTAAATCTACATTTCAAAACTAACCGCTAGTTTTTTTTGAATATTTTTCTCTAATAAAATTTATTATTAATTATATTTGAATATCTACTAACTTATAATGTTCTCAATTTTCAAACTAAACCGTATAATTTTTTTTTGTGTCAAACCCTCTGAATTTTATCCATGAAATAAATATAGACTAATCAAGAATATTGTTTTATCCATAAATCAAAATCAGGTTCTCTCAAACGATTTGTTCTTTGGCAAAACTCATTAACTACATGAGTTCAATCGGTTTTCAATTTTTAGTTTTTTTTTGGTCTAGAATCACTTTTGAATTTTACTAGGTATAATAAAATCAATTTTATGAAGCTAAGAATTTACCCTTCATAAAGAGACTCATTATATTTTAAAAGAGGTAGATGTTTAGCTCCATAACCATACATATGAAAATGTATATGTTTCATAAGTGGATCTGCTAGTTCTACGGTTGTAAGCTAAAAAAGTACCTGTAATAACTTTTATATATGGTATATATTGGCTTCTTAGTTACATTCATATGGAGAAAACTAATAATAGTTTTGTTACTAAAATTTGGTTGATAATTTTTTTTTTATAATTATTGCGTAAAGATCAAATCAAGTTAACGTTGGACTTATTGGACTTTTTCATTGAGAACTTTGTCATTTATTATGTCTATGTATAGTTCCAATTTTATATGGATCAAAATTGATTTCAAAAATGTAGAATTGATTATGACGCGTTTGGTTGTTGTTGAGTTGAATTGATTCTACCTCTAAAATGGACTTTACGTAAAGGTAGAATTTATAACTTTTAATTTTAATTTTTTTTTCTCACAGAAGTTTATAATTCGACTTATCTTGTTATGAATATATTCAATCACAAATCACTTTAAATCATAATCATTTTTAATTAAAATCAATTATACATGATCAATTCTTCCGACCAGACAACCTAACACAAGTTAAGACTCTATTAAGGGTGCGTTTGGTTTGCAAAACAATAAGTACTGAACAGAACAACACAACACAAAGCAGAACAGTACATGACAAATTTTTATAGCATTGATTTTTTTTTTGTTTTATACGATTTTCGGGGGAAGAAATGCTATTTTGATATTTTAGACAACTTGTATGTGGAACAAAAACTTGTGTTGTGGTTTGGTGAGGGACAAAAATATGAGTTTTTGTCCTGTCCCTTGTCTCCAGTTTGTCATGTACCTAAAATAGTTTTACAAATCAAACACTGGACAACTTGAGTTGTTCTGTCTTATCCTTCATTTTTTAGCAAATCAAACACACTCTTAGACTTGAAAATCATATGAAAGTTATCAATTATTTCTATTTTAGAATTCTTAACGAGTGTCATTGGTAGGATTCCAAAATAAAAATAATTGATACCTCCCCTAATAAAGTTTCTACTTTAAATTTTCTTATGAAGTGTCATAAGCTTTTAAATATATTAGTTTTTACCAGCATAGTTGTACTTGTAGATATCCAGTTTAAAAATATAGTCTTGGACTGTTGGTCCCACGAGTAAGAAAAGAATGAGGTTGAATGCACTGTATTTTTTCCATTCCAGTAACCTATCCCTATCTAACACTTCTAGACTTGAAACAAGTGTCCACATCAGCCGCCAGCGTGTCCTCTACCTTGCAGATAAAATAACTCAAGTGCTCTAGCAACGTTATATTGACACTCTACTATCTGTAAGCCATTTTTGAATAAATAAAATCTTCTAGAAAATAGCAGTGTCCATTTTTCTAATAAAATAATAATTCCAAAATTTTGTATAATTATTGAAAATATTTCAGTAATTTAATTAGATAAAAAAATAATAAAATTATAAACTAAATAGGTTAAACAACAGATAAAGTTAGAAGGAAAAAATATTACACCAAATGTAGCAACTCTATATGTATCATTGTATCTACAAACTCAAATATGCATCCATATGAAAAAGACTTTCTCAAAGTTACCTTTAGCTCAAACTTTAGAAACTAGGTGCTTAGTTTATTACTAGTGCATAGGATAATCTTTTTGATTTGATTGATACGATAAGTTAGGTGCTTGATTCAAATATGACTTGAACATTTGTCAATATATATATATATATATGAAATGTACGAAATTAAAACATAGATACAATTAACATTTTTAAAATAACATTGTCAATTTGTTTTTATCCTCAAATAACATCGTGCTTGAAATCCATGACACTGCATTTAGACCACCTTCTAACTGGTACAGAGTAGTAGATAATCAAGAATAACAAATTAAAAGTTCTCATACGTTACTAGATCGACTAAAATAACCGTGAAAATTAGTGCTACTTACATGTCAAGATAATTATTAACTATACTTGCTCATAAAAAAATATTTTGTTGACAATATTTTATTCCTAGTCTGAAAAATAAATGCAGAAAAATCATAGTGGGTCATTAGAAATACCGTTATGATGACCAAAGATGATAAAAAAAAATGCAGACAATAGCCTTAAATGATTAATACTTTAATAGATTGGCATTATTATCAACTTGTGTACTATAATATTCTAATAATGTTTCTTTCGAGCAACTTGCTTGGCATTATTAATATAGATAGATAGATTATCAGATATATTTTTTTATATATATATATAAACTTCGTCTTTTTTATATATATAAGCTACATATAATTAATAATAATATGGTTACTTCCCTAAAAAAAAAATATAGTTTTGCACCTCTAAAAAAAAAACTTATTTAAAAAAATGATCATGTTAACCAGTGTCTCCGGGGCACTAGTTAAAAAAACCATAAAGAGAAAGTTTCAATTTAAAAAGACACTTTATTGACTTTTAAGGTATTGAAAACACAATTTTCAATGCAATAGATTACTATATTTGCTTCTTAACTAGTGCTCCGTGAGCACTGGTTAACATTACCCTTAAAAAAAAACTATTGTTAGGTTTATGGGACCCGCAACCCACTTGGGTTGACTTAGTGGTATTGGCTTAGAACCTGAAAGTGTGTTTTTCCTCAAGGTCTCTGATTCGATTATGTGTGATGCCAATTTAATAGGGTTAGTTTAACTTCTTAAAAAAAATAAAAAATTTATGAGACCCGCGCGACGTCTCGTGCTTTTAAGTGACTTGTGCAACATATACATGCATGTATCTTCACAAGACTTTCTTTTTGGCATATATATCTTCATAGTTCCTTTTCAAAACATAAGCACTAATTTAACATCTATAAAATATTTAAACTATCACGTTAATATATGTTATAAAGACACAGTTAAAGATTATACAAATAATAAGTATTTATCAAGAAAAAACAATCTTTACCTTTTTGACAAATAAATGATACAGTTTATTTTTGGTATACTAACACATACTCCCTCCGGTCACATATATAAGCAAAAATTGACTTTTTAAATACATTGAATAATCAATGTATCCGGTCACATTTATTAGTTAGATACATTAGTTATTAGATGTATCTAAAAAGTTATTTTTTGCTTATAAATGTGACCGAAGGGAGTACTTATTTAGCATTTTCCTTATTTAAATACACAATATTTGGCTTGTTCAGTAGTTAATTGGTCCATTACATCGTCTGGACTTTCTCTTAAAATTCAAAGTCAAGAGGAAGATATTGTTGGAAGCTTTCATTGAATAATATTATAGTATATTCGAAGTTGCTAGTGACAGCGCTGTTGTTACGAAAACAAAAATGTTGAATTATTTGCACGAATTAAGTATATCATAAACGATAAGTAAACACAAAGGTATAGACAAATATACGACATCATACAGTGTTACTCAATACTTATATTTTTTTTTTATTTTCTTTTCCTTTCTTTCCTTTTAAGGAGACTCGAGGTACGGATAACCAATTTGATTTTATGTCTGAGAGGTCGACTATGGAAGCGATCTACTTACTTGGACGTGTGATGGAACGATATCGGACGGATAAAAAAGACTTACACTTAGTTTTCATTGATTTGAAGAAGGCGTATGATAGAGTTCCTAGAGAGATTTTGTGGAAAGCCCTGGAGAAGAAAGGGGTTAGGATAGCCTATATTAGAGTTATCAAGGATATGTATGAGGGAGCTTTGACTAGTGTGAGGACGCTGGATGGGGTTACCGAAGATTTCCCCGTAACAATAGGATTGCACCAAGGTTCATCTCTAAGTCCTTATCTTTTTACTTTAGTTTTGGATGTACTGACGGAACACATCCAAGAGTTAGCACCGAGATGTATGTTTTTTGCAGATGATGTAGTCTTGCTTGGGGAGTCGAGGGAGGAATTGAACGGGAGGCTCGAGACCTGGAGGTAAGCCTTAGAAGCGTATGGTTTCCGCTTGGGTAGAAGCTAGACGGAGTATATGGAATGTAACTTCAGTAAAAGGAGAAGTAGGTCTACCTTGGAGGTGAAAGTTGGCGAGCATACCATACCCCAAGTTACACGGTTTAAATATCTTGGGTCTATAGTACAAAATGACGGAGAAATAGAAGCAGATGTAAGCCATCGTATTCAAGCTGGGTGGTTGAAATGGAGAAGAGCCTCAGGTGTTTTGTGCGATAAGAAAGTACCACTTAAGTTGAAAGGAAAGTTCTATCGAACAACAATTAGACCAGCGTTGTTGTATGATACAGAGTGTTGGGCGGTTAAGAGTCAACACGAGACTCAAATAAGTGTAGCAGAGATGAGTGGTAAGACTAGACATGATAGGAATATGAATGACACCATTAGAGAGAGAGTGGGGGTAGCACCTATAGTAGAAAAGTTGGTAGAAAATAGGCTTAGATGGTTTGGGCATGTAGAGAGAATGTCAGTAGATGCCGTTGTAAGAAGAGTAGACCAAATGAAGGAGAGTCATGTTAAAAGAGGTAGAGGAAGACCTAGGAAAACTATTAGAGAAACCATTAGAAAGGACTTAGAGGTTAATGAGTTGGATCCAAAATTGGTTTATGATAGAACGCTATGGCGTAATTTGATCCATGTAGCCGACCCCACTTAGTGGGATAAGGCTTGGTTGTTGTTATTTCTTTTCCTTTCTTTCCATCTTTCTTATTTACCACCATCTTTCCCTCATTTCATTTTCCCTCTTGTTTCGTTTTCTTTCCCTCTTTCTCATTTCCTATGAGCAAGAACAAGTCATCTTTCATTCACTCATAGGTTCTTGTCACTCCTTCATCTATCTACAGTGCCACCCTTTTATGCTATTTTCGGTCACTCCACCTATCTCGGCTGCGACGCCATATTCCTCTCCTTGTTTTCATACACAGGTTCTTTCCTTTCTCTGTTCTTGTTTTTTAGAATTTTAGTGGCTTGTAATTGTTGTTATACCTTGGTTGTGCTAAACGTTGGTTTGATTCATAAGTAGATAGGAAGAAAAAAAAATCCTAAACCCAAATAATTTTTGTTTTATTCTTACTTATTATCTCATTTTATTACTTCATTCTTACTTTTTTATTAAAAACCCTCAATTTTTGAATTGACTAAATGATGAAATTGATTAAGGTTTTATATACTTAATATGTTCAATATTAATTTTCTCAACTTAATTGCATGATTATAGACTTCAACACAGCTAATACTGAATCAACCATGTAAATGGTATGGTTTTGGAAGTTGTAAATGATATGGTTGTAATGGACAAATTAGTGAACAATATAAGGTAATTGCCCAAGGTGATTTTATTGTTGTTTGTGGCTAAGAGAGCTTATTACTCACAGTAGGCTTTGATTTTATTTTTCTGGTGTACTGCTTTATGTGTTGTCAACTCCTATTTTTTGGTTTGGGAGCTAGTGTTTAAAGCAATTGTATATGCTCGACTGTGTTTAATAGTATTGCCAAAGTTGATTTGGTTTCTGCTAGCTTTTTACCCCTTAGTATATATTTTTACAAGTTCCTATCAAAATTTTGAGATTAGTTAACATTAAACTTCACACAATTTATCATCAAGATACTAGATGACTGGAATTGAATTAGTGAACAATATAAGGTAGCAATGTTATTTTACAAGTTCTTGTCAAAACTTTGAGAGAGTTTTTTTTTTTTTTTTTTTTTATGTTCCAACTTCTTTAGATTAAACAACAGAAAGGGCCTGAACTTGGCCTACATAAATGTTACAAATAGGAAAAGGGAACAAATTTGGAGGGACATTTCCCTGTCAGCTTCTAGATCCAATATTCTTTGTCAAAGAGACTAAATTATAATCTTCAGTATTCAGCTCTCTACTAACATGATTTACCATTACAAATGGGATTTGTTCTATTAAATTCCAACAATCACTAATGATAGGATCTATGGCTGCCACAAGAGCACACATGTTGACACAATCCACTACATTCAGAGCATCACTGGAGAGTTTTAACCATTGGATTCCTGAGCTTAACGCCCATCTCACCCCAAGTGCTTCAGCCATACAAGGATCCACCTCCACAGTATCCAATTTGCATTCATTGTGAACAACAGTTCCTTCATGGTTCTTCAAAATCAGTCCCCATCCTATTGTCCCATTAGAAAAGCAACCTACATCCACAAACATGTGGGGGCAGCCATCTGGCGTTGGCCCTTCTGCAGTCTGTCTTTTGTTAGGTTGTTGCGGTCTAACTTTGGCATTGGCTTCATTAAACTCTCGAAGAAACTGAACAGTTGTTTAGGCTAAATTGACAGGGTCAGTAATGACCCGTTGAAGACAACTTGGTTTCTTGCGAACCAAATCTTCCAAAGGATAGTGCAGAGCTGTGAACCTTCCTTATCAACGCAAGACAACCACTCTAACAACCAGCAATTCAGATACATTTTTTCACTGCAAAACCCAAACACAGTAATGAAATAGATCAATACAATTTCTATAGCTTCACACCAGATAACATGAAGCAGAAGAAAACTTAAAGCAGACTTTCAAACATGTTCAATAACAAAAGAAATATAATTTTAAAGGCAAATTACATGTTTTATCTTTTTATTTTTAACACCCGGCATAGCCATCAAAATGCAGAGAAAACATAATTAGTAGCACAACACATCAATGAGAATGAAAAATTGAACTCCAACACAACACAACACCATATTGAACTCAAAATAGATTTAACATCAACATAATACAGTGCACACAGACTCCACGATGACCGGCGACGACGTCTCTATTACTAACGCTGGTGAATACTACCACATTTCGGATGGAGAAAGTGAGGACGCACGAATGTCCATGATGATGGCCGACGACGTACCTCAAACGGACGTCGTGGGGAAAGAAGAGGGGCATCGCGGCGGTGGCGAGAGACAAAGAAACGATGCAAGGAGACGATGGTGGTGGTGATAAACGACGAAGTGATGGTGGAGAAAGGATCTGGAAGGTATGGTGACAGGAGAGTACGCCAGAGAGAGGAGAGAAGCTACATATCTGGTTTTAATGAGGGGAAATTACAAAGCTACCCTTAGTGTCGTATTTGTGTTTGTATTTGTGTGTCTACTTATCATTTCTCTCTAAAAAAAACATATAACTCAGTTAGTAGAAATATTATGATATATACTATCTCTGTTCCTAATTATAAGACCCTTTTGGAAATAAAAATTGTTCCTTTTTATAAGATCCTTTTGGTATTTCCAAGTACATTAATTATTTTTTACCAACATACCCTTATTTACTTTGCATCTTTTTCTTTAATCAACAATAAATATTATGTTGAGAACATAAATTAACTCTCTCTCTCTCTTAAGGATAAAATTGTAAAAACAATAGTAATTATATATAAATTTAATATCAGTGGCGGAGCCAGGATAATTATAAAGCCTGGGCAAAAAAAAATTCAACGCATTTATAGGGGTTTACATAAGAAATTGCAAGCAAATTGTCAAAAATCTAATGAAATTGCCAAATTTATAGGGGCTTATATAAGAAATTAAGGGCAATTTACATAAAAAATTGCATAAAATTTGGGTTGGAGCTCGGGCAAGTGCCCGGGCTCGCCGGGCCTTGGAACCGCCACTGTTTAATATTACAACCAATTTTCTTAATCTCCGTAATTTTGACAAAAAGTTCCTATATTTAGGGACGGAGGTAGTAAATGTTATGATTCAAACATTAGATTTCTCGCTTATTCATTTTAATAGTGAAATTATAGCTGTCAAACTATTTGATATAAGAAAACTAGTTTCATATTATCTAGTGTTTGTTTTGTTGATTTTTTTAGGTGAGTTAGAATTTGGAGGCTCATGAGTGCTAACAAAAATACATATAGATTCTTATTAAAGAGGTCTTTACATCGATATCATAAGTTAAATTTAAGACCTTACAGCTGAATCAACTTCTTACCAACTAAATTAATACTGGTTGGTTAGAAAAAACAAAATTAATTAGAAACTTGATTCAACATCTAGTAATTAATCCTTCCTATTAACAATTTTATATGGTATTTTCTATAAGCTGAAAATTAGTTGAAAAACAAAGTTAATTAGAGTGAGTTTTGAGCTATAATATTTGAAGGAAAAAAGCATAAAGATTTGTGTATATTTTTACACTCAGACGAATAACACATCATCATATTCGGACGATGAAATTACGGGAAAAAAAGCCTATAGATCCATGTGAAATTACTTATTTAGATTGAAATTAAATAAAAAAAAAATACAGTTTGTTGATTTTGGGTCAAAAAATAACACATAATCACTCCAATAAAGAAAATGGAAAAGAAAATCTAGAAAGAAAAAACTAAGGCCTATTTGTTAGAGAGGGAGAAGCTTAGTAGTTGGTAATAATCCACCATTAATTAATAAAAAAAAATTGTCACAACTTTGAAAGACAAATAATCTTGTTATTTAAGTTAGTATATCATCTCTCAAAAGAAAAAGGTTGTGACAACCACCGTAAATAGGTAATTAGTTTATATCATCAAAATTTTGTCAAAACTATGGTTGTTTACTTCAATCCATTACGAGAGAAGATTTAACAATTGTAAATAAGTAATGAGATTGTTGGCATAACATGTTGACTTCTAGTTGATTGAATTAAGAGAGATGTTAAATTGTGTTTAAGAGCTAAAAATAAAAATACTTTTTTAGAAATTGTGTATTTAATGTTTTAAAATTTAAATATTTATCTTTTCAGTGTAAAATTGAACATTTCTTAATTTCATTTTTTTAATATTAATTTCATTTTTTTAAAAGGCTTAATTTCATTTTTAGCATTTTAACTTTTGCCTGCCACCTGTTAACGTGACCATTAAATTAATAAACACCCAACATATTTGGAAACTTGTAACGTAACTATAGTATAGGCACGAATCAGGTAACTAACTCCCTCTTCAATATACTTAAAAAAAAGCTACGTGGTTGGTGGTATTGTCCCATAGAAAGTAATTATATCGTGGGGCAACTTTTGCTTGTTTGAATGTGAGGTCATCGACCTCCAAAGGTGAGGTGATGTTCAATGGTGAGATCTTAAATATTTAAGATTCGATATTTATTAGGTATTTTTGTTGATTTAAAAATGTTATGATATTTTGAATTTTTGTATCAATTAATTTTAAAATAAAATAATTTTAAACAAATTGTTTACCCACAAGATGTGATCTATAATCAAATTTTAGGATACATAGGAATTCTCTAAAGCTACAAATTGTAACTTTCAACTTTCCGTGTGGGTATGTTAAGTTTTTTTTCCTTGTAAAAACTTGACATATACATAATTCACCCACACCGAAACAAACACAAAAATAATTACTAATACTACTTTTTGTAAAAAATAATAATTGTTGATATATACTTATAAAACTCAGTTTAGTTTATTTGAAATTCAAAAAATATGTTAAGTATATTAGATAAAAAATTTCTTTTTAAATTTTTATTACATAACTTTTACAATTTAGAGTATGAAATAAATATGTTATATTCCATAAAAGAAAGTTATGTCATTAAATCTGTTATAAAATATCTCAAAACTAGAATAAGTTTTATTTCATTTTATTGTTTACTGATGAGTGAACAAAAAATAACGGAAGTTCTTCGTGTAGAAAAAAAATCTTCGTGACCTAGTTTAATTCGGGGGTCTTAATCTTAACCCCCAAGCAGTACCTACATGTGGTGGTCTCTGTTTAAGCAACAATGTTAATGTTTGGGTTAGAAACATTGATAGCAGAGATGTTAAGTTGTCCTTCTACATGTATTAAAACATTTCAGAAATTTGTTTTTAGAAAGAAATTACTATATCAATTTACCTTTGTTTCCTAAGTCTTTTTTGTTCAAGAGCCGGAACTCTTACAAAAATAAAATAAAAAAAAAGTATTGGAGCAGCATCATGGCGTGTGCACTAGCATGCATCACCACTTTCATCATTCGTCATGCATGAAGTTCTTTTTCTCAATTATTAATTCCTTCCTAGATTCTCACAACGTCAACTTGGATTAAAAAAAAGCTTTTGTTAATAACAAAATCTTATTTTTATTTTCAAAGTATTTTTTTTATAATTTGTTTTAGAGAAATTGTTACTATTTAATACATATAAATCTATCCGAAAAAATCTACAAATTTATCTCTAGCTACTTATATATAAAGAGTTACTAGAGATTTTCCCTAACCTCGAGCCTCCTCTAATCAATTTTTGTGTTATAAAAAACAGAAAAAAATTGTTCGCTGACAATTTTTCAGATATCAATTTGGGTTTTTACTCAATTTATATTATATCTATATAAATAATCAATAGAGTTGAAATTCAAACCGTCACTTACGACCCTGTAGGAGGTCAAGCCAAGTTTACCACAAACACTACATGTATAAATACCGGTGGTTATTCTTAGTTTTTTTTGAATAAGTACTACCACTTTATTATAATTAATCTCAGTAACTTTTCCATATTGAATTAATGGAAGGAGAAGGAAATAAAAATGCAGAAGCACGATACAGAGGAATTCGTAAGAGACCATGGGGTAAGTTTGCAGCAGAAATTCGGGACCCAACAAGAAAAGGCTCTCGTATTTGGCTTGGAACATTTGTTACAGCAGAACAAGCTGCACGTGCTTATGATGCTGCTGCTTTTAATTTTCGTGGTCACAAGGCCATTCTCAATTTCCCAAATGATTTTGCTCATTCTGGTACTATTTATATTCCAAACACTACTTCAACCTCAAATTCATATCAACAACAAGATGATAATACTTTTGATCAATTGGAGTGCTTGGACAACAAGTTATTGGAAGAACTCCTAGGTCAGGTGCAAGATGATGGTGCAGGTAGCTCTAGACGTGAATAGCAAGAATTATTTGATTAGCTAAGAAGTTATCTACATGCATGTAAAAGAGATGTCTTGCTTTATTTGCAGGAAATTAAATTTGTTGTTTCTCTCTTGCAATTGCAATAATGTTCAATTAATGAACGCAAAAAAATGTTAGTGAAAATGTATTTTAGTTTCTTAAAAAATTGCAAAATCAAATTCAGTTCATGAGAAAAACAAAATCAGTATTTTGTCACTATGAAAAACAATCGGGATAACTTAGAGTTAGTCTATATTTAAACCACCGTTAGAATAGGTTCCTAACGATAATTAAAAATTGGTGATTTGGTGTTGACGATAATTGAAAAGAAAAAATCGGGGTTATTTTTTTTAAGAAACCATCTACATAGACATATTATTGCAACAATGAACTAAACTAACATGTATTTTGTACTTTGTTGGTACACTATTTACTTTTACGAATGTGTTATAGATCTTTTATAAATTTCAATTAATACCATATGTCATTTTTAACCGTGAATCTTTTCTAATCTTTGATCTTTTTATGTTTTATTTTAGTATTGTTAAATACTAATGATATGCCATTGAATAATGCTGATCATAAATTTATTCTGCGACGCCATTATAGGAGGCAGTTGGAGATGATCTGGACGGTGTTGAGGGAGTCAGGGCGTGCTCTTGTGTGGTAGTCCGCACAGGGTGCGTGCACCTCCACCGTCTTTAGCCTTGTTTATCTTGGACTTGGACCTCTATCTACATGGCTTCTAGCCGGTCCAAAACATCTAGGAACTACAATACGGGATCTACTTTATATATTAGTTAACCAAAATAAGTGTAGAACACAATATAAGATATGCCAAATCATTTTGGGGGCTCAAAATAGAAGAAATTGTATTACCTGCCACATGATTGCAAGTTTTTTTTTTTTTTTTTAATACGATTGCAAGTTGATAATTAAAACCCTTCAAATTTAAATCTGATTGCAACTCCGGTTGTACCAATCTTCCTAATGAGCATCGTATGAAAGTTATACTCCACACCCCTACATTTATAAATTTACCCCAACATTTGATACAAACTATCAAATTTACCCTTTATATAAAATAAAACAAAATTACCCTTTCACTTTTCACGACCACATACCCTAAACCCCTCACGTGGAGGTTCAACGAGTTCAACCCTTTTTCTGGAAAAACATTCTTCTGCTTCTGCTTCCAACAAACAAGTAAGCCTGATTGCTTATGTTCTCTTCATCTTTTATGTGTTCTTTCTCATCCACAATTTCATGTGTTTGTTCTTAATTGTTTTCCAGAATCATTCACATAATCATTCACAGTTAGGTTTTTCAAGGTTTTCTGGGTTAGTGTGTTAGATGTCGTCATCCGAGGAATCGTGTTAACCAAAGCGTTCTGGTTGATTTCCAAAAACCATGTGCAAAGCGTTCAGGTAGGTATCCGAAAAATGCGTGCAAAGTGTTTCAGTTAGTTCTTCCCATAATCGTTTGGTGAAGAATTCCAGTTCAGACGCAATTATTTGTTTTACGTTCTTATAAAATTTCCGCATCCTATACAAACTCTAGCTGGAAAATGGGCTCTTGTCATAAATGAGGCCCAAAAGGAATAGACAGACAAATGAGCAATTCTTTTTAGCCCCCTCAATGTCTCTTTAAGCCTTTAAAAAATATGGAAGATAATTTTCAGATGTTTTTCTTTTTAAATTTTAACAACTCCGGTAAATAACTCCAGGAAGATATTTTTGAGCCAAAAGAGATATTAAAAGGAGTTAAGGAGGCTAAGAAGAAATCCTCCAAAGAAATTGGCCCGTGATTGGGAGAAACTCATGTGTCCAAAGCATATAGGAATAAGAAGGCTTTAGCAAGGCATCGAGATTTAGTTTCAGAGTTGAATAACTACCAATAGTTTTTGAAGGAATATTGTCAACTTACATTCCCTAATTTCCCTTGTAATCAGGCACGTAGGTACGCATGCAAGATGAAAAATTCCATAGTGTCCTAAATGAAAATTAATAAAGAAGAAAAATGCATGTTTGTTTGCAAGTGTTTCACAATCTATCTTCTCTAGACGAGACTATCAAAATTGCAAAAGTAATTTGAGATTGCTTTAAGTTAAAAGGAATATTATGCTAGTGATGAAAGGATCCAAAACATGCATGTGTTGAATATTGAGGGAGTTTGAGATACAAAGAATGGATGAGGAAAAATTCAGGAATACTCTAATAAAGTGCTGCTATTGCAAATAAGACACAATTAGAGTACGTTCAACAAAACTTCTACTTCTAAAGTTAAAATTGGGAATGGAGCACACATTGTGGCAAAAGACATTATAACAATTTCAATTAAAAGCCATTCATGTTTGAAAACTCTGAATATGTTTTACATGTTCACGGAATTGATCAATATTTTTCTTTTAAATTAATGTTGCTCAATAGTTGGAGAAAGGCTACAAAATGTTATTTGAACATAAAAGTTTTGCGATAAAAAGATCAAAATAACAAAGAAATGACCATAACTCCGATGAAAGAAACATGTTTTACGTTATGGATTTGATGTAGATTGAAGATACTACCCGTTAAAGAGGTAAATGGAGAAGTAGGCGAAGAACTACCTTTTTGTTTTGAAGGAAGGCGAAAAACTACCTAACATCCATACAAAATGTCTTGTCAAAAAAAAATCCATACAAAATGTGATGTTTATTCCATGTAGCATGCTAAAAAATGCTATAGTGCAAATAATTTTTGCAAATGTGACAATTATCGGAAGGCATTAAAGTGTATGTTTTAATGAAATTGGAGGTCTAACTCATCCTTAAAAACTGGTTCATAAGGTGAGAATTGTCTCACCTATATAAGTTCTTATCAAGAGTCGTATCTATCCGACGTGGGACATGGGTTTATGGTATCAGAGCTTGTCGAATCCAAGGGTCACCTACCGATTCACGCACCAAGCTCAAAGAGTGCTGCTGGGCGTGACGGCCGAGTCACGCACCAAAGCCTAATGAGTGTTGGTCGTGACGGGGGTGTATTGGGAAAAACCCATGTCCCACATCAGATAGATATGACTCTTGATAAAAGCTTCTATAGGTGAGACAATCCTCACCTTACGAACCGGTTTTTAACAATGAGTTAGGCCTCCAATTTTATTATGGTATCGAATTCTCAAGGGGCACCTACCGATTCACGCACCAAGCGCAAAGAGTGTTGCTGGGCGTGACGGCCGAGTCACGCACTAAAGCCCAAAGAGTGCTAGTCGTGACGGGGTGTATTGGGAAAAAAACCCATGTCCCACATCGGATAGATACGACTCTTGATAAGAGCTTATATAGGTGAGACAATACTCACCTTCCGTTAGGCCTCCAATTTCATTATGGTATCACCTACCGATTCACGCACCAAGCCCAAAGAGTGTTGTTGGGCGTGACGGCCGAGTCACGCACCAAAGCCCAAAGAGTGTTGGTCGTGGCGGGGGTGTACTGGGAAAAAACCCATGTCCCACATCGGCTCTGATACCATAATGAAGTTGGAGGCATAACTTATCCTTAAAAACCGGTTCATAAGGTGAGGATTGTCTCACCTATATAAGCTCTTATCAAGAGTCGTATATATCCGACGTGGGACATGGGTTTTTTTCCATTATGTTTTTATGTTTTTATCCATAAAAGTAATAAAAGTTGTAAAAAAAATTCATCTATTTAAAAAATTAAGTTATTTGATTGGTAATAAAAGATAAAATTATAACAAAATAGCTTAAGTGAATGGTAAAATTGAAAGTAAAAATGTTAAAACTTAAGATTTATAATTTTACAGAGACATACATTTGAAAGTTCTGACTAATTAATTAAAAGGCAAAATTAGAAAGAAAAAAGTCACACTAACAATTATCATCTTGCGAATAATGAAATACATTTGAGTTGGTTGAGTGATGTTGCCTTGAAATATTGAAATGTGTGCTACTCCTCTAGATCTCATGTTTGATGAGTGAGCTAATTTAGATTTAAAAAAATCTTACTAATAATGAGTGGAAAACATTCTTGCGGCGGTAGTATGAACTACAAACCTTTATCACGACTCATTCCTATTACGTTCTTTTTTTGGTCAACATTACCGCTATTAATACCACTATAGGGCCATATGATCTAGTGAATTTGACCATGTCCCGTTGAGGGCCTTCTTCTACCATCACCTGCCATTTTTTACTTTCATAACAAGTAGTGTTGTTTTTAGCTAAAAGAAAACAAGTTGTGTCGTTTTAAATATAAAAATTGCATCAGAATCCAGAGATGATGCAAGAAGAACATCCATGCATGAATCTAGCTGCCATATATAATTAAATTAAATATTATGATGGGAAACGAGACCATGCACACCCGTGCGAAGAAGCAGACACATGAAGCATGCTTTACTTAATAAATAATCGGCAACTTTGTTCACAAGTATTATGAAATTCCTTCAAAAAAAAAAGTATTATGAAATTTCTCCTTTGATCTAGTCCATCCTAATCATTCTGTTAAATGGAATGATGAAAGCAGATACATGAATCACTTTGTTGTTTGAATGAAATTCATGGTTGAAGACAAGCGGGTTTTCATGGAATGATGGAGCAGCCTTTTAACGATAAATAGTGGGTTTTTTTTTTGTTACAAAATAAATAGTGTTTTCTTATCCAATTGATTTAATTATATTTTACTATTACAAAAATATTACTAGCTACTAGTTTTATTTAAGAAGAATACTAGCTACTAGTAGTTTATTGTATTCAACACTATGAAATACATATTCCTCTCAAAAAACTACGAAATACATATTCATTGTATACATGATCAAACAAATGAACGATCAGTGTACCTCTTGTAATATCGTGTATTTGAATTTTTACAAAAATCAAAGATTTCATTATCTTTTGCGGCAAATAGTTATTTTTGTCTTTTAATAATAATGAGTATTCATAATAGTCTTTAAATTTACCAAATTATAAAATAATTTTTAATTGTATACTTCGTTTGTCAAAATAGTATTTGAAGTCTCTAAATCTGAAAATTTTCTTAATTAGTTTTTGTTGATTATATATACATAAAAAACTATGTTGACTAACAGAGTGCTTAAGAAAGACTATTTTAGAATTTCGCTATATTGAGGGACTATTGTGATTGTTCATTGAACATTCAGGACGAAAATGACTATTCGTCTTTATCTTTTCACTACAAGAAATTTAGTATTTTGTGACACATACTTTGTGACCCTTGCTTCAAAATTGCCTCAAAGTACACCTTTGCGACGGTTTTTGCGACCCTTAAGCCTAACTGCCGTTGGTTTTTGAGAAATTGTTGCGACCCTTGAGCTAACCGCCGCATGTTTTTAGTTATATCATACGCTTTCCCCACTTTACTCACTCCAGTTTTGACAATTTCAATCTTCCGATTCCCAGTTTCACTCTCCCAATTCCCAAATTTCTAACCCTAAAATCTCCACAATTTCACAATCTCAAAATCTTCATCTCACCCTAAATCACTTTCATTTCCTCTCACCCTTAACCTTTAAAACCCTAAAAAGCAATCTCCTCTCTTACACCCTCTGTTCTCCACCAGCCACACCGTCGTGCTTCTCTGCCAACTACACCGTCGAGCCTCAATCTCGTTCAACCGATCACCTTTCTCAAATACTCCACTCGTCTATTCAAACCTTTCATTCTAGGGTTCCCACTTCCATTTCTTTCTATTTCTCATGACCCACCTTTCTCTGATCTACAATTTGCATTCAAACTTTTCAACTTTTCATTTTTTCTTAGTGGGTCCACCAACCATACAATGCAGATCCAAAAATTAAGGAGATTATTTTTTAAGCCTCTCGGGATGATTCACGAATCACCCTTTCGTTGGAAACAACATTTCTGTGATAAAAAATATGTTAGACTTGACGAATCATCCAAAAAAAGCTAGAGTTTCATTACCCTCTCGTAAAAAATATGAAGAGACTCCAATAATTTACTCAAAAACAACATTCTATGCCACTCTTGTCTCTTTAATTCTTGTGTTTCTCACTCAAATCACTAAGCCGCAATATATCTTGTTGCTTGCAAGTGTAGTTTGTGTAGTTTAGATTTAAACTATTTTTTTTATCTAACTGATGAGATTTGAAAAAACTAGGACTCACATAAATTTGTGTAGTTCAGACTTAAACAATTTTTTTATCTAACTGATGAGATTTGAAAAAACTAGGACTCACATAAATCGAATTGTCTATACTCGCTAATTAATTATATATGTGAATGTGACTACAAAAATCATCTGATATTAAATATTTGTTAAATTATTAATGTTGAACATTATGAACAAGAAATTTGCATGTTTATACAGCTTAAAATGAAAGAATTGTTCAATGAAACAACTTAAAGAATAAAAACAAATGTAAGTGAATAAGTACAAATTAATGAATAAAGGCTTGTTTGAGTTGTTAGCTTTGTATGAAGACTTGATGATTTCCAACACCTTCAAGGGAAACGGTACTCATCAAAAGTTGCTCTAGATATTCCGAACCCAAATCTTCCAACACCAACACATTTTGAGCATTGTTCAACACCATACTCTTGGAATCCCTTTTACTCTTTATACTAGTCTTAGACCTTGTTCTCATGACATGCATCCTTTTTAGTTCTAACAACGGCGAGGAACCACGATTTAACAATGTCTTAAAATTCATGTTTTGAAGAGACTCCTTCACAACATGCTCAGAGAAGTTAAGGATAGCCCTATATCCTCGTGTTAAGAATGCTGCTTGGTCATAAGCTAAAGCAGCTGCTTCAGCTGTGTCAAATGTTCCAATCCACACACGAACACCATTTCTTGTTGTGTCCCTTATCTCTGCTGCGAATTTTCCCCACGGTCGTGTCCTCACTCCTCTATAGAGCCTCTTCTCTCGTTTTGTTGGATTCATGTGTGACTGGTTTGTACTTTTACAAGATGGTGGTTTTGAATTTAGGGTTTTTGGAGCAAATGATGGTGGTGGTGAGTTTTCTTCTTCAACATGACTATTGTATGTAATATTGGATGTGAGTTCTTGTAAATCCATTTCACCACTAGATGATGAAGAATTGGAGTCGATGTTGTTGAACATAAACAATTCTTCCCATGAAATATCAAATAAATTTTCGAAAGAATAAAAATCCATCAATAAAACTATAAAATAATATCTTGATCTCTCTCGATTTGTATAGATCAAAATATTTTACCGATTTAAATGAATAAATATTATTTTCTTTAGTAAAAAAGCAAAGAAATCTCTCTCGATTTATGTGTATGTGTGAATTCTCGCTTTTTGCATGGAAGATTTGAATGACTTGGGCTTGTGTATATATAGAAGGGGTGCATACGTATTGAGAGAGAATAACCAAATAGCTTATTATTAAATAAAACCGTTCAAAATGGAATGGAATTAACTAGGGAAAAAGTTGGCTAAGAATAGGAGAAAGAGGATGGCTTTGAATTTTTTTTATTACAATGGTACTTTTTTATATGCTTTCTTTCTTATGATTAGCAACACATGTGTATAGATTATGGCATAAGGTTTAAATTAAAATAAACGATTGGACCTATTCATATTTGATAGGATAGAAAGTATGCGCACGTGGAGTCAAACAATGTATTTTCGAAGACTAATTGTTCAAACCCGGCCCAAGATCAGAACACCAGTTATAAGAAGCATTTAATATTTCTTTAAAAAAAAAAGCATTTTATATTATTAATTAATTGATATATTTCTTTTGAGGAAAAATTAATTGATATATAATTTATTATTTTATAAAGATTTTCCTTTTTGAACAATTATAAGATTCCCTTCAAAAAATTATAAAGATTTACCAATATAGTCATGTAATTAAATACAATTCGGTAGATAGTGTTATAAACATTAATATATTAGGGTCAATGTTTGAACTTTGAATTTTGCATTTTTTCTTGAGTTTTTTTGGGTTGAAGAAAAAAGGATTGATGATGAAGAAGATGAGGATGTTCATCAATTTTTTAGGTTTTTTTATTTTATTTTTGTAATTAAAGAAGTTCTAATAGATAGGATGATCATATGTGGTGTGAAAACTCAACGTTTTATGAATGAAAAATGAAAAAATAATTTATTTTTGCAAATTTTGAAAGATATAGGACTTGAATGAGAAAATAAAAAGATAATTTTTGTTGTTCTATTACAAAGTTCTTGGATTTTTTGAGAACACTCATTTGTTTTGATGATATGACGCGTTCATTAATTATGCGACTCTGAAATGACATGGTTCTGTTGGAATTATCATTTTTCATGTCATTACTTTATTCATTTAGAATGATCACTATAAATCTAGTCATAATTAAATAATGAATATTGTTTTGAAATAATAATATCTTTTATAAGAGATATTCTTTCATGGATACAAATATAAATGAATAGTATTTGATCACACGTACATCAAAAACTTTTTTCTCAAAAGATTAAATCATTTTATTATTAATTTATTTTTTATTATTAGAACAAATCTTTTGATACGTGTGCGTCCAAACACTATTAATTTATGTTTGTGCCTATAATAGACTTTTACCTTTTATAAAAGGGTTAATAGTGTTTTTCATCCCTGTAATATAGGTCATTTCCGGTTTTAGCCCCTGTAAAATTTTCGGTTTGATTTGCATCTTTGTAAAACTTTTTTTTTCGGAAAAACACCCCTGTATTATTTTTATTTTTAAATTTTACGAGGATGCAAATCAAACCGAAAATTTTATAGGGGCGAAAATAAAAAATGACATATATTACAGGGATGAAAAACACTATGAACCCCTTTATAAAATGACAGAAAAATTTTCTCAAAAAAATAAATATAAAATGACCGAAAAATAAAAAACACATCCAAAATAGAGGAAAAAATATTAATCTTTGGAAAATTTGAGTCCCACCTGAGCAATCCAAGAGAAGAGGCTATTGAGGAATTTTCGAAAAGAAAAGGAACGCGGCCTATGGGCCGTATGCTGCCGGATATAAAAGAAACAAATACAACAAACGATTAGGTTTTAGAAAGGAGATGACGTGCACTTGCAGCAGGGAAAGTGAGAACAACGAGGATACGAAATTTGAGGGTTGGTTTTCTTTTTCATTGTTGAAACATATGAAGGTCTTAAAGGCGTAATCTTAAAGTTTCTTTCCCTTCATAAGGTTCTTTGAGGGTTGATTTTTCATTGTCTTTAAGGGTTGATTTGCATCCTCCATACTTAAAGTTTCTTTCCCTTCATAAGGTTCTTACGAGGACACAAGGACACACCAACACCGCTAATAACTTGAGAAAGTCGTGTCAGATGCGACGACGTTTATCCGATGGCGGGACACACGATTAATCGAGGAATGTCCGTGCTTCATAAGTTTCTACTGACAAAGAAGACAAAGTCATCCCCATATAATGTTTCAAATCAATGAAAGAAAACCTAATCGTAAAATTACGCCTCAAATCAACCCTCATAAGGTAATCTAGTTTTAGGCTTAATAGAAAAGGTCTTAAAGGCGTAATCTTAAAGGAGGGAATCAAGTGCTCTTGCTGAATTACTAACATCATCATCAAGTTGAATGTGGACAGTTGATGATAGAATTGGAAGGAGCAATGAGAATGAGAGAATTGCAAGCAGAAAGTGTTGTATTGTACGCATGGTTTGAAGGAAACACATTTTTTTGAGAGAATTACTAAACTGGATCACCTTATGATGCTAAATCCCCAATAACCCAACAGGGGTTAAAGTTTCAGCAATTCTACATGGTTCGGTGATGTTTGATATTCTATTACCTGGTAATGTGTGTTCAATAGTGCAACAAGAACATTTCTCAATTGTTGTTGCTGCTGCTATTGGAAAGAAGAATTCCAAGGTTTGGATGATTGTTGCATGGTCTTTGGTTGGTAGGTGCATATTTTTTATCTCATATTCTATTGTTTGTTAGAGTGAGTAGGTTGAAGAAGATTCAAGAACTGGAATCTGATAACAATTCTTAATTGATCTATGTTTCATGTTTGAAACTAGGGATATTAATGAGGCGGTGAGTACTTTTCTACTCCTCATCTCATCCATTCAAATTGTTCCCATCTTCGTGCCATTCCTTGGGAAGTACCTTACTAATCTCTATTTTAGTCAAATATTTGATAAATAATAAAATTTAACCATAAAATAAATAGAATATTAAGACATTATTGTAAACATTACATATAAAGAAATTTTTACACATATTTTGTTAAAAAACAAATAAATAAAACATATAATTTTGTGATTTATAACACATAAAATATATTTTAGTGAATTCCTCAAGGACAGGGTCTCCACAGGGAAGAAGTACGATCCCCACACAATCGGAGAGACTTTCTCCTCCACCCTCATCTCCACGGAGAAAAATTCCCTCCTGTGGACCCCTAAATGGGGCAGTTCCTTCGAGAATCTCCGTTTATGGATGAAAATTGTTATCCCTATCTGAAATAGAGGTTTACTCTTGAGATTATGAATTTTTGCATCTTTAGTCTAAGAATAGTCATCATGCATGGAACCATAAAAAAATTCTATACTTAATGCTTAAACATAATTAGAGATTTAATTAGAAGAGGATTGTGGACATGACTCCAACACTCTTTCTAACGGTTATTCTTTTATTGAGTGAAATTTATATGTCCCACAATTTGAAAATGGGTGTTGTCAGCACCTTCTAATTAGAATTATAGGTTCTTTTCGCTATAGAATTAGGAAAAGTGTGTGTTTATGTTAAGGATGACAAGATAGTTGATTGGTTAGTTGTTATACCCCAAAATCTGAACAATACGTTTGATGTCATTCGATTCCGTAGTGTCCGTAGTTTATGGTGTTCTATATAATTCAATATTGTAAAATTTTCATTCTAATTACTATCACTATATTATTAATTATAATTCTAATTTGATTATTTTATTTTTTTATATTTAGCGGTTTGATATAGATTATATAACCCATGAAAAGCAACATAATAGAGACCAAAGGTGTAAGTGACTAAGCTAAGTAGAGAATTGAAGAACCAGACTTGAAGGGAAAAAAGAAGTGTGTGTTGTGAATGTGATGAATATGAATAAGAACGAGGATTGTTCAAACTCATATCTTCCTGAAGAATTATGGGCAATTGTATTTAAAAAACTGAAAACTACGCTTGATGTTGTTCGATTCCGCAGTACTTGTAGTTTATGGCACTCTTTTCTTCCTCCTACACCTCTCTCTCACGACCTTTGCATTCCACATCAAGGATTTGTTCTACTACAAACCAAAATATACCGCATTCAACCATCATTTCATGATCACGAACCATCAACTTCTTCTTCTTGCTCTAATAAAGGGTGGCTCATTAAAGTTTCTCAGAATTCAAATTCCTTCAAATTTTATCTCTTTGATCTTTTCACTAATAAGAGACTCCCATCCAAGGATAAAACTACACATAAAGTGATGAATTTGATGAACGTTCGAGTTGTGGAGTTGTTTGAACTATACAATCTGTGTCGTAAATTTGATTCTAGGTTTAAACCTGTTGGTAATGTTCGCAAAGTAATCTTGTTTTCTGTTGAGGGTCGTCTCATGGTCTTTGCACTATATACTGATAAAAAGTTGAAAGTGTCTAATATCGGAAAACAGGAAAATACCATGTTAAAGGATGATGGTGGAGAAAACAAGTATTTTGATGATATAATGCTTTACAAGGGACAACTTTATGTTTTGGATAAAATGGGAACAATTTTCTGGATCAATGCTTTTTCCTTGAAGTTGGTTCAGTTTTCACCAAAAAACTTCTGGTGTGGTGAAAAGAGTAATATATGGAAGGTTCCTCTTACATACAATAAACAATTAGTAGAGTTTGATGGAAATCTCTATGTGGTTGATTTGTATATTGACGGTGAAAGGTTTTACAAATCGGGTCATATCTTGAAGGCTATTTGTGTGGAAGTTTATAAGCTTGATCAAGAATGGGGTAAATGGTTAGATGTAAAAGATTTGGGTGATGTTTCGTTTGTTTTGGGTAAAGACTCAAACTTTGCATTGTTGGCTCGAGATTATTACCGATGTGAAGGAAATTGCATCTACTTCTATTGTGAAAACAGAACTTGTTGCTTCAACTTGGAGAATTTAGAGGCTAAGCCTGCTAACATTTTTTAGCCTTGTCCAACTTTGTTCCATCCAAATATTTTAGATTCAGAAAGGCACACCCTCATAAGGTAAGGAAGAACAACCAAAGTTATTGATGATAAGTCACAACAGAGGTTCGACCATCGGTGCCAACCGCAATAGGTAGCAATGACTTCTTCTGAAGCCCACTTTTAAATAATTGGTATGATTTGTTCCTTTGAATAAGATTTTTTGAAATGACATGTGTTTGTTCACTTATTGAGTTAATGAGGAATAATAATTTTGAACAACAATGATATCGTCTGTCTTGTAGCTTGATGCTTAGGTAACAGTTGACCATGTTATGTCAAACATGTCTTGCATTGTATGGAAACACAGATTTTATTTTATTTTCATCACACTTATTACACTCGTATTTTACCACCACACTTGTGTGAATCAACATTATTATTCACACATTATGGTTCAAATGAAAGCAAAAAAAAATATGTAAGTCATGAATAAACACTGTAACAAGAAAACAATTTTATTATAAAGTACTAACTCGACATTAAGTACTAATTTAGGATTAAAAGTAGAACAAGATCACTCATCCCTGACTCCCTAAGTCTACTTGAACCAGTTGTGATTGATGGTATTCTCAGGATCCAAGAGTTCCTCTAATAATTTTTCATCCAAATACTCAAACTCTATAACTTGTTCACCAAGCTTCGAGTTAACCTTTGAAGATATTGATGAGGTTGAATTGGATGAAGAAGAGGGCTTAGAAGGATTATAAGCCACATTGCATGGAAAATGTTCATGAGGAAAATTGAGAATAGCAGAAGAACCTCTCATATCAAAAGCAGCGCGATCATAAGCTCTTGCAGCTTCCTCGGCAGTGTTAAATGTACCAAGCCAAACTCGTGCACCATGCCTAGCCGAATCTCGAATCTCTGCCGCAAATTTTCCCCATGGCCTTATCCTCACTCCTCTATACTTAATTTGCTTTGGTAATTCACCTTCCCTCACCTTTTTCTTTCTTTCATCTTCCATTGTGTGTACAAGAATGTTATCAACATGATAACTAATTAGCCTTTTATACCGTGCTACAAAAAATGCACTTATTTGGAAACTTATTCAAGGTTCAATGGATTGGTGAAAATTACCAAATGATTGAGATTGGTAATAGAATTCAATGTATGTTGATCACATACTCTGCTCAATGCTATAAGCCTATCACCTTTGGAAGGCCACCACACAAGGATTAATTTTTGTTTGGATTATTATTATTCATAAAGAAAATCACCTAGTTGGTATATATTTCTAACGACACACACTATGAGGTCAGAAGGATCATGCATCCAGAGGTTAAGCTAATGCTATTTTAATCATTATTAGTAACATCTAAGAGAAATTTGGATATATAAAAAGAATTATATGTCCTACCTCCACTTGTTTGTCTATACTGATATTCCGTTAAGTCAAGTACTAACGATAAGATTATATATTAATTAAAGGACCAGGATATTATAATACAATCTTATTCATCACGTGGTTAATAGTATCTTCAGGTAGGAAGGTGAAACATTGAACTTAAACAATTTATCCATCTTGGCTTACATCATGGTTCTTAGATACTGAAGTAGAACTTTGGTGGCTTTTTTAATTATGCAATCTTTGCTATTGATGTCAATTGGAAATTTGGAATATTCTTCTAAGATGCATGCATATTTATATTTACAAAGTCAAACAAAGAAATTAATATTGAGATGAAAATATAGTACTATGTACATCTTCATTTTTCTGTCCCTTGTGCCGAATACTTCTTTTTTAGAATGAGTTGTGGAGTGTTTTTTTGCACAAACGTGTAAAACTAAGGAAAATGTTTTTGCTATTGGTAATTACTTGCATCTTTTTTTTTTTTTTAAGAATCTCTTGCTATTGGTCCTTGTATATCAAATTGATGATGATTATGAGATTAAGATCAGCATGGTTGACATGAATCACATTTAATTAATTGTAATAATCATAAATTTTACCGCCATGACCAAAATATGATCATATAGTTGAACATATAAATTCAATAAAACTTCTTGTAACTGACTTAATAACCCCATAGCTTATAGCCAGCCTGCTTCATTCTCACATAAATCCAGTCAAAATTCAAGTAACTTTTTCAATAACTATATGGGAATAGTTTTGTAAAAACTAACTATTTGGAAATAATCAACTTAACCGAACTTTCAATTTCTTTGTTTGATCAAAACTCTGGTGCTGCCTTGAGATTTTGTGATTTTCATTTGTGCCTGACTATGATAAGTCACATGGATATATTGTTGCTAAAGTGGGGCGTATTTCTTCATTGATTTTTATTGTCTTTTTTGGAGGGAAATTCAGTGCACAATAACAACTTCCAACTAATTATGCTTTTTTTTTACATAATTAGTTAAGATTGTCGGAATTGGTTAATTATGATTAGTTATTAGTTAGGGGTAGCACTTCGGTGCCTTTGACTTCTGTGCATTTAATGTCTTTGTTTCTATCTCTATCCAGTTAGTAAAGCAAGAAGTTGGTTATATAACTGGTTAGTCCACCAAGTCCTATAAATAGGATTAGTATAAGTAGTATTATTACTCATTTTCACTATCTTTTATCGATCTATAAATAGGAATTCGAAAGCACAAATGTTGGAATGGAACTCGAAAGTACAAGTTAACAAAAGGAAAAGTTGAAAAAAGAGACAAAATTTCACATTATCATTTCAACAATATCGCTTTTTTTTTTGGAAATTTACACGAATATTGGCATTTTAAGCTTTCCTAGTACAAATTGGTCAAATAAAAGTTTTACAATACAATTTCTTTCCAAACAAAAAAACTCGGCATAACTATTTTTTAATATCATAATTTTCCATTTTTAATTAACATGGTTATAGTTTGTCTTTTCCATGTTATTTACTGGAGCTAGATGGGTTTCAACGAACATGGTCATGGGATAAGTTATTTATTCAAGTTTCTTTTTTTTAGGAAATATTTAAGTTCTTTTTTTTTTTAGGAAATATTTAAGTTATTTTCATGAATGCTTGAAGATGATTATGAAGATATGAAGAAGAGAATCGAAGAAGATGAAGATAGGTTAAAAAAATTAGGTGGTGTTGGCTCATTATTAGATAAAATAGACTTCTCTAAAGGTATCTTTTTGCTTAAATAGATCAAACAGTTAAGAATTAAAAATTGAATGAGGTCTTTAGTGAACCGCCTATAATGTTGATCCACCTTAGACATTTTAAATTATATTTAATAGAATGAGACCAAAATGACAAACAAATATAGAATTAAGGGATCAAAACTTTTATTAATTAAGGGACCAAAATAAAACTTCAAAATTAAATAAGAGACCAAAAGTCTAATTTAACCCTAATTAAAAAGAGAATTTCTCCTTTTTTTTACCAAAAAAAGAAGAGAATTTCTTTCCCAGCTTTTTACACGTGCTCTACTTCGACCATTTTACCCTAGTTTAATAAGTCTAAATATTTTTTTTGAAGGACAAGTGTTATGTTGTAAATTTCCTCAAAAAAAAAAAAAGTGTTATGTTGTAAATATATTATGAATTCTTGAAAATAATAAAATGTGTTGAATTATTAAATTTTGTTGCCAATTTATATTGTCTTTTTAAATTAGTCATTTTAATTTATGTCATTCTAGTAAAAAGTCTGAGTAGATAAATTCTCAAATTAAAAAACTGCACAAATGTTCTAAGCCCACATACACAAGGAAACGAATTCTTCTACTACTACGCGTTCTCCACTTTTCCTCTGAACAAAACATAACCAAACAAAACGAGAATAGAGACAGAGGGCAATCAAGTCGAACGGTCCTTCTTCATCACTCAAAGACCAAGCCAACGGTGGTTCGTGCGGCGGTGAACCACGTTCCTTCTTCATCTCTCCTTTGAGGTACACATTTGTTTCTTTTTTTTTTTGTTATCTCATATCTTTCTTTTCAATCGTATTAATAAGGTATATAACTTTATTTGACTAGCATTTAGTGATGAATATGGATAAGAAAGTGGAGTGTTCTAACTCGGATCTTCCCGAAGAACTGTGGACAATTATAACCAAAAAACTGGACACTACAATTGATGTTGTTCGATTTCGTAGTATCTGTAATTTATGGCGCTCTCTTCTTCCTCCTCCACCTACCTCTCGCGACTTATGCATTCCACATCAAAATTATTTTCTTCGCCAAACCAAAATATACAGCATTGAACCATCACAACACGGTCACAACCCTGCAACGACTCCTTGCTCTAATCAAGGTGGGATCATTAAAGTTTTCCAAAATTCAAATTCCTCCAAACTTTATCTCTTTGATCTCTTCACTAATACGAGAATCCAAGCCGAAGAAACTACCCAAAAAGTTTTGAATTTGATGAACTTCCGAGTTGTGGAGTTGTTTGAACTATACACTAAAAGTCATAGGAAAGATGAAATTGATTTTGGGTGTATACGTCCTAATAATTATTGCAATGCCTGCCGTGTTTGCAAAGTAATCTTGTTTTCTATTGAGGGTCGTTGCATGGTCTTTGCACTGCATAATAATAAAGAGTTGACTGTTTCCAATATTGGAGAAAAGGAAAATATCATGTTAAAGGATGATGGTGGAGAAAACAAATATTTTGATGATATAATACATTACAAAGGACAACTTTATGTTGTGGATAAAATGGGAACAATTTTCTGGATCAATGCTTTATCCTTAAAGTTGGTTCAGTTTTCACCAAAAAATATGTACTATTATGCTAAAAATAGGAGTGTAAGGGTCAATTCTAATTTAAACAAGAAGCAATTAGTAGAGTATGATGGAAGTCTACATGTGGTTCATTTGTATTTGAATAATGAAAGGTATTACAAAAGGGGTTACTTCAATGCTATTTGTGTAGAAGTTTATAAGCTTGATCAAGAATGGGGTAAATGGTTAGAAGTAAAAGATTTGGGTGATGTTTCGTTTGTTTTGGGTAAAGACTCAAATTTTGCATTATTGGCTCATGATTATTACGGGTGTGAAGGGAATTGCATCTACTTCTACTATATAGACAATACTTATTGTTTCAGCTTGATGAATTCTGAGTCTAAGCCTGCTAACATTTTTTGCCCTTGTCCAACATTGTTCCATCCTGTGACAATTTAATTTGTAAGTATAATAACCGCACTTTTAAAGATTGCATTTGTTTTTAGTGTGGTGTGGTTGTGACTTCTGTTTTTCTATATAAATGTTTAGATTCAGAAAAGCACACCCTCATACAATGTAAGGGAGAACCGTCAAAGTTATCGAGGAGAAGTCGCAACATAAGGTTCAATCATCTATGCCAACTACAGTTGGTAGTGGTGACTTCTTTTAGAGCCCACTTTTTAATAATTGGTATTATTTGTTTCTTTGAACAAGATCATGTTACATGACATGTATTTATTCATGTATTTGGTTAATGAGGAATAATAATAATTTTGAACAATGATGACATCTTGTGTCTTATAGCTTGGTTTGCATGCTTAGGTAATATTTGGCCACCATGTTATGTCCAACATTTTTTTTGTTGAAGAAATGTTATGTCCAACAATTTTTTTTTTTGAAGGATGTTATGTCCAACATGTCTCGCTCTATATAGAAAAACATGTTTTATTTTATTTGCATCGCACATTCACACTTATTACACTCTTATTTTATTACCACGTATTTGTGAATCAACAGTATTATTCAAACATTGTAGTTCAAACGAAAGCCAAAAGAAAAAAAACATATGTAAGTCATGAATGCACATTGTGTAACAACGAAACAATCTTTTTCTTGAGAGAAACCAAACAATCTTATTATGAAGTACTAAATCGACATTAGGTACTAATCTAGGATTCAAAAGTAGAACTAGAACAAGATCACTTATGCCCAAGTCAAGTAACTCCTACTTGAACCAATTGTGATTGATGGTATTCTCAAGATCCAAGAGTCCCTCTAACAATTTTTCATCCAAATACTCAAACTTTATAACTTGTTCACCAAGCTCTAATAGACCTAGGGTGTGTCTGTTTCAACTTTAAAAAAATATAAAATAGATTTTGAGTTAAAAGAATCTAGAGATTTTTTTTGGAGAGATTTTAAAAATAAAAAAAAAAATCTAAAGCTGTTTTTGTTTATTTACTATCATAAAAATTATTTTTTTTAAGATTTGAGCCTCTTACACTTGAGTTCCTTATATTTAGTAAAAATAGATTTTAGAAAAGCTACTTGAACTAGCTTTTCATTTTGAGGCTAAAAATGATTTTTTTTTTAAAATATAAAACAAACACTACAAAAATAAACAAGTTATATTTTAGATAAAAAAAATAGTAGCGCGAGTTAACTCGCGCTGAAAAAAACGTGTGTTCTTCATTTCTGACCACCGGTCAACTAGCGCTAGTTAACTCGCGCTGAGCTACAAGGTGCGTGAGTTAAGTCACGCTGCGTGACTTAACTCAGTTGAAGTTTACACTAACGTGACTTAAGTCATGTAAGGACATTTTGGTCATTTCATCTGGGAATGAACAAACCTGTTTGGGTAAAGAGCAGGATTCCAATATAAAAAGTTGCTTTAATGGCTTATTTACCTCAATGTTGGTGTCATGATACTTCATTCTTATAATGTTATGACATAAATGATCAATTTGGTACAGGAAAACATAAAGGAATAATGTGTTACATACGGGTTAAGATTCTCTCAATTTATAAATTTTTTTCATTTGTTTCATTTAAAGGGATAAAGATACATAAAAAGTAAAAAACAATTAATGATGGTGGGACCCACTTAGTGTTGAGATTCACCACCTATTTTTTGTGTCTATCTCTTTTTAAATTGCATCTTTAATTTATTTTTATAAATGGAGAGGATCTTACCGTTACAGACATCTAGTTTAAAGGATCCATGATGAGTCAAGATCCTCTTCATTTATTTTCCTCTTCATTTTCTCCATTTAGGAAAATAAAAACACATAAAAGGTAAAAAAAATAATTAATAATGGTGGGATCCACTTATTGATAGAACCCACTAGCTATTATTTGTGTCTATCTCCAAATTACATCTTCCATTCATTTTTATAAATGGAAAGGATCCATCATGTATTGCATTTGGTTTTTTTTTTCTATACCAAAATTTGCCTTATTTGATTCCAAAGCTCACCATTTTTAGTGAAAAACATGAATTGTGACCAAAATTACAACAAATGTGAAAACTTAGACAATAAAAGCTCAATTTTAATTCTAAAAAAAAAAACAAGTTCAATTTTAAAAAAGGAGATTACATTCGTGAGTCTAATAAAATAGGAGATGCAAAATATAATTAAGTCATTCTTTTAATCAATTTCTTTTTATCTTGTTTTGAAAAAGAATAAATCATACTGTGGGTTTTTTTTTAAAGAAAATTATATTGTGGTTAATATCGCCAATCTCACATATAGATTTAATCTTATTTTTTGGATCATATTATCTTGTATCCCTACAACATATGTTAAGAAATCACAAAACGAATTATGTCTTAAAAATAACAATTTTTCATCTTAGCTAGAGCAACTTCATCTATAAATAGTGTTCGTATCCATATTAACATTCCAACATGTATCCAAACTTTATTATTAAATAAAATGCCTAAAAACTTGTTTTAGTCAAATTTTTAAAACTCTTTGAGCGAACATAAGTACAATTTTTAATAGAATATTTTTTTAAAGAAATTATATCGGTACAACAATTTTCAATTATTTTTTTAAATGAAATTTTGTGATAATTTTTTTTAACAACTGTCTTATATTCACATTGAATCATAATAACTCTCTCTTTCTCCCTAAAAAAAAACTCTCTCTTTCTGTCCATATTATTTTTGTTAAAAAAAAGGAAAAAAATAGTTATCTCGGATTTGTTCAAAACATGGTTGTGTAATTTTTTTTTTTTTTTTTATGGTTTGCAAATCAAAAAGAAAGAGTAAATAGTCAATTACCTTTCTGAAATTATAAGTTTCGTCAATTCCTCTCTGAAATTCACAAAACTTCAATTACCCCCTTGAAATTTCACAACGTTAATCAATTTACCCCATTCGTCAAATTTTTCTGTTAGTGAACATCATGTTTTGTAAATACCCCCCTAAAGATTTGCACTTATGTGCAAAATGTCTCCTAAACTTGAAAATTTATATTTTTTTTTCTTATCTTTAAAAGTGACTGCATTATCACTGAATTGTGGAGCATATTAGCTAAGTTTTGACGGTATACAATCATATGTGTTCCCTGAAACGATCAAACATTAACCATGTATTCTCATTCTTCTACCACCTTCCAATGTACCAAAGCACAATTGTAGCCTACAATTTAATACTAGAACAACCTTAGGAAGTTGTGATTGTTCTTCTATTTTCTATAATATATTCTTATTCTTGTTATGCGATCTAAATCATCTCAAATCTATTGGATTGTAATAAATGATCAAAATGTTAATTGTAATATTGGATTGTAATATTGTAGAGTTTAAAATATTAAAGTTAATTGTTAATTGTTTGCCTTTAATATCTTTTGCGTTAAGAATAAGAAAAAAAAATCAAGTTTAAGGGGCATTTTGTACATAAATGCAAAACTTCAGGGAGTATTTGCAAAACGTGATGTTGACTAACAAAAAAATTTGACAGTAAATTGATTAACGTGTAATTTTAAGGGAGTAATTGAAGTTTTGTTAACTTCAGAGAGTAATTGACTATTTGCTCTAAAATGAAAAGGTAAATATTTAATTTAAAATTGAAGGCCAAATTTTTGAAGGCTGCACACGTAAACGATTATTAATCTTTTTCGCGACTGCCCTTTTCCTTCCTCGAAACAAAATTGAAGAGAGACAGGAGTTGAAGTCCTTCTTCATCGGTCAACAGTGGTTCGTACGGCGGTGAACGACGTTCCTTCTTCAGGTACGTATTTGATTCCTTTTTCATCTCAATCGTTTTTCGTTCTTCTATGTTTCTGTTCTCATTGCATTGCATTTGGTAGTGTTCAAATGTTAATGAGTAAATTACACTCCCCTCCCCTCAAAGATGCTTGAATTACACTCCCCTCCCCTCTTATGTTAAAATATACATTCCCCTCCCCTCTTATTCAAAACATATTAGAGAAAAATACATTTCCCTCCCCTAAGAAAAGCTTGAATTACATTCCCCTCCCCTTTTATGTTAAAATCTACACTTTACTCCCTCAATATATATTTTTTTATTTTTAATAATCTAGCAAAAAAATAATAATCTAATACACTTCGAAAATAACAGTATTGCAGATCTATTTTAACATAATAAAAAATTGAATACATATTTTTTTGCTATTTTTTATTCACAATTTCATTAACACGTAGTATTAAACCTGATTATAAAATATGAAACAAGCCAAAATAAAATTAAAATATGTGAAAAATTACTATTGACAATAAACCATGGTTATTTAAAAGTTAATTTTAAACTCTAAATTATAAAATCAATAGCAAAATATTTAAATTTAATTATCATTAACATTTAAATTATAAAGAAATGAATTAATTTTTCTTAAAGGGTGGTTTAAAACTAATATATATCATAAAAATATTTATTTATGTTAAAATAGATTAAAGTGTAGTGCATATTTAATTATCAAGGGAGGGAGTTGTAATTCAAGCATCTTATAAGGGAGGGGAGTGTAAATTTTATTTTTCAAGGGAGGAAATTGTATATTTTAACATAAGAGGGGAGGGGAGTGTATTTCAAGCATCTTTGAGGGGAGGGGAGTGTAATTTACTCAATGTTAATTGGTTGTTGTTTACCACTTGTTTTTGACAATAATTGCTCACACAAACCTCAAATTATCAAAAATACGCCCAATGACAATTAATTACCCTTTGCATCATTTTTAATTCAGTATAATCACTTTTTAAATCGGTAAAACCATGAACAGTAGGTGCTTGTGAGTAATTGTTAGGTATCTAAGGAGCAATCCTCCTTTTTTTTTTTAGGCTAAATTGCATTCTTGGCCCCCATTCTTTGCAAAAGTAACGGAGGAATACATGGACACTAAATTTAATGACTCAAATGCCACATGTGTATTATATTGTTTCGCTTAATTGCACTTTTGTCCCACCAAATTACGCAAACCGGCCATAAGGAATACTACTATATCTTTATTTGACTAGTAGACGTAGTATTTATCAATATGCCCTACTTTGGAGAATTGAGTTAAGTTAAACACTCATGGTGTTGCTTATCATTTTACGTGTGGGGGCTGATTAGGGAGCACACCAGAGCTTTTCATACGGGCTTTTAGTGCTACTTTTTGCTTGTGTTCTACTGTGGGTTCTAAGCTTTAGGGTATATATATCTAGGTCTAAAGCGTGCGCGTAAAAGAAGATTTGATCACATTATTGAGGGTGACTCTCTTTTACTGCTATCCACACCCTTATTATCCCTTTGTCGTATTTAAGCCTTATCTAGAATCGGCTGTAAGGTTCATTAGATCATATATTAGGAGAAGCAAACCAAGTGGCTGATGCTTTGGCCAAACATGGTTTATTCTCTCCTTGCTTTTTCATTGTTTTGATGTTATTCATGCTTTTCTTTGTATCCCCCCTAATGGCTCTGACATTGCGAAACTTTTCGTAAGCTTTTTCTGTTCGAGTGTCTACCTATTATTCATAAAAAACATTTAATTTAGCACCACATCTTATTTTAAATTTCGAAGATACTATGGAGTTTACTCATACTATTAGTTTCGTATTAAGTATTATTTTTATCCTTTGAAAGGCAACTGATAAAATAGTCGAAGAAGGACGAGTGTTGGAGACTTGATAGGAGAGAAAAGTATGTATACATAAAGGTGCAAAACCCGTTTTATTATACTTTTAATTTAAAATTGTATTGTGAATTTTCTTTTTATAGAGAGGTTGGTATATTATATAATCCATGAAAGCAGATACCAGAAAGACTTGAAGAAGAAGTAGAAAAATAAAAGAGTGTGCTATAAATGTGATGGATATGAATAAGATAGTGGACTGTTCAAACTCAAATCTTCTTGAAGATTTGTGGGCAATTATATTCAAAAAACTGAACACTACGATTGATGTTGTTCGATTCCGTAGTATTTGTAGATTTTGGCGCTCTCTTCTTCCTCCTCCACCTGCCTCTCACAACCTTTGCATCCCACATCAAAATTATTTTCTACTCCAAACCAAAATATACCGCATTGAACCATCACCACATGATCACAACCCTTCAACTTCTTGTTCTAATAAAGGTGGGATCATCAAAGTTTTTCAGAATTCTAATTCCTCCAAACTTTATCTCTTTGATCTCTTCACTAACAAGAGACTCCAAACCGAGGAAAATACTGAAAAAGTTTTGGATTTGATGAACTTTCGAGTTGTTGAGTTGTCTCAACTATATGCTCGAAGTCATCATGAAGATAAATTTGGTTTTGAGTGTGCATCTGGTAATTATGTTTGCTATGTTTGCAATATTTGCAAAGTAATCTTGTTTTCTATTGAGGGGCGTTGCATGGTCTTTGCACTGCATAATGATAAAAAGTTGACTGTTTCCAATATTGGAGAAAAGGAAAACATCATATTAAAGGATGATGCTGGAGAAAACAATTATTTTGATGATATAATACATTACAAGGGACAACTTTATGTTGTGGATAAAATGGGAACAATTTTTTGGATCAATGCTCTTTCCTTGAAGTTGGTTCAGTTTTCACCAAAAAACATGTACCATTGTGCTGAAAATAGGCATATAAGGGTGAATTCTAATATAAACAAGAAACAATTAGTAGAGTATGATGGAAGTCTATATGTGGTTGATTTATATATTAACGATGAAAGGTATTACAAAAGGGGTTACTTCTTGAAGGCTGTTTTTATGGAAGTTTATAAGCTTGATCAAGAATGGGGTAAATGGTTAGAAGTAAAAGATTTGGGTGATGTTTCGTTTGTTTTGGGTAAAGACTCAAATTTTGCATTGTTGGCTAGAGATTATTACGGGTGTGAAGAAAACTGCATCTACTTCTATTATGATGAAAGCAGGGTATCTTGTTTCAACTTGAAGAGTTTAGAGTCTAAACCTGCTAACAAATTTTGGATTGGTCCAACTTTGTTCCATCCAGTGATCAATTAATTTGTAAGTACAATAATGCACATAAATATGATATGTGATTTTAATATCTTTGTAGTTGTGACTTATTTTTCTAATATAAAAATTTACATTCAGGAAGGCGCACCCTCATGCAAGGATAGAGAAAACCACCAACTTCATTGAAGATTTGTGTTTAAATTTATGGATAACCTATCCGTTGCAGAATTATAGAATTGAACTTAGGTCACAGTAGATGTGAGCATTTGTCAGACCATCTCTGCCAATTGCAATTGGTAGTAATGAATTCCTTGGAATCGTACTTTTTAATTATTGGTATGATTTGTTCCTTTGGATATGATTTTGTTTCAATATTAGGTGACATGACATATTTGTTCAGTAATGATAATTTTGAAACTGAACTTGGTGACTTTTTTTCTTTATCTGTGTTGATTTTTAGGAATAATGAATGTATTTTGCTTATCTAATGTTAATATTGTTTTGACTATTGTTAATTACTTGCATCTTTTGCTATTGTTGTAACTAGAATATGATATGATTGTCTAAAGTTGAGTTTATTTTACTTTTTTTTTTATTAAGAGAAGCACAAAAATCAAGCAAAAAAGGTGCCAAAACAAAACAGCACAACCAACCCAACAAAACAATAATCAAAATCTAAGAGTGACTTCATTGATATAAATTTTTGCCACACTGCTATATCTTATGTTTGAGCCTTTGTCACCATTTTTGGTTGTGTTGAGTATGGAACCCCTTGTATTTGAAAGATATCCCTTCAAGTTTTGATACATAGCATTAGCAGTAGATGTCAATTAGTTTACCTCAATCAAATGTGAACTAATTACAAACTTAGGTGTTTGATTACGTTTTTGAGTAATTTATTTAATGCCATTTAAAAGGGCATGGTTACTGAGAGCAGTTTAAAACCGTGCTAGCATGACTTGAATTGAACTTGTCGCAAACAAAACTTGGCTCTCAATTCTCATTATATGTTACACCCTCTGTCTTATTTTTATATAAGCATCATTTTCAGCCGCAGAAGGGAAGCTTATGAAAAGGGACCGAAGGAGTAGTTTTTAGCTTATTTATCAAATTGGAATAAACATTGTGTATCTACAAACAACTCTCTTGTAAAGTAGTACTTAATTGACATTAAGTACTAAACATATATTTTGGGATAAAAACAAAACAAAACAAAACAAAGCAAAACAAGATCACTCATGCATGCTTAAATCAAGTAACGATGTTTCAAATTCCAAGAGTTCCTCTAACAATGTTTCATCCCAATACTCAAACTCTAAAACTTGTTCACCAAGCTTTGATTTAATCGATGATGATGATCATGATGATGGCGTTGAATTGGATGAAAAAGATGGCTTAGAAGAATTACAAACCACATTGCAAGGAAAATGTTCATGTGGAAAGTTGGGAATGGCTGAAGAACCTCACATTTCAAAAGCAGCACGATCATAAACTCTTGCAGCTTCCTCGCCAATATTAAATGTACCAAGCCAAACTCGAGCACCATGCCTAGCACAATCTCTAATCTCAGGAGAAATTTTTTGCCATGGCCGGATCCTTACTCCTCTATACTTGATTTGCTTTGTTAATTCCTCTTCATACATGTGCCTGTGTGATGGACGACAGGCATCTAGTTTTAAGTGTGCATCTGGTAATTATGTTTGCAAAGTAATCTTGTTTCCTATTGAGGATCGTCGCATGGTCTTTGCACTGCTTGGTGATAAAGTATTGAAAGTTTCCAATATTGGAGAAAAGGAAAATACCATATTAAAGGATGATGGTGGAGTAAACATTTTGTTGATGATATAATACTTTATAAGGGACAACTTTATGTTATAGATGATAAAGGAACAATTTTCTGGATCAATGCTTTGTCCTTCAAGTTGGTTCAATTTTCTGCAAAAAACTTGTCATGTTGTGATAAAAAGAGGCATATAAGGGTGAACTCTGATACGAAAAAGAAGCAATTAGTAGAGTATAGTGGAAGTCTCTATGTGGTTGATTTGTATATTAATGATGAAAGGTATTACAAAAGGGGTTACTTGGCCAAGGCTGTTTTTGTGGAAGTTTATGAGCTTGATCAAGAATAGGGTAAATGGTTACATGTAAAAGATTTAGGTGATGTTTCATTTATTTTGGATAAAGACTCAAACTTTGCCTTGCTGGCTCATGATTATTATAGATATGAAAGATATTGTGTCTACTTCTGTTCTAAAAGCATGACTTCTTGTTTCAGCTTGGAGAATTCACAGTCTAAACCAGCTAATATCTTTTGTTCCATCATATGACCAAGTATAAAAATGCACATAAATATGACAGGTGATTTTAGTGTATTGTGGTGGTGACTTTTTTATTTCATATATATGCACTCAAACAAGTTCAGGGAGAATCATCAACCTCATTGAAGATTTGTAACTGAATTTACGTATAACTTATCAATTGTAGAATTTTAAATTTGAATCTAAGTCACAACAAGAACGAGGAACATGTCAAACCATCTTTGTCAACCGCAGTTGGTAGTCATGAATCACTGGAATCCTATTTTAGTTATTATTATTATTATTATTATATGTTATTTTGGATATGATTTTGTTTCACTATTAAGTGACATGACATGCATTTCTTCACTTAAAAGAGTAATAAGAATTTTCAATAATGATGTCTTTTGTCTTATAGCTTAGTTGACATGCTTAGGTACTTGTTGACCACCTTAGCAGTATCAAACATGTCTTGCTCTGTACGGAAAACATGTTTTGTTATTCTCTCTTATTTTACTACTCACGACACATGTGTGAATCAACATTATTATTCAAAGTTTCAAACATTCAAATGAAAGCCAAAAAAATAAAAACATATGTAAATAATGATAAACGTTGTGTAACAACAAAACAACTCTATTATAAAGTACTAAATTAACATAGTACTAAACAAAGATTTTCGATTAAAAACAGAACAAAATGACTCATGCTTAAATCCAGTAACTCCTACTTGAACAAGTCCTGGTTGATGATACTCTCAAAATCCAAGAGTTCCTCTAACAATTTTTCGTCCAAATACTCAAACTCTATAACTTGTTCACCAAGTTCCGATTTAACCTTTGAAGATGATGATGAGGTTGAATTGGATGACAAAGAGGGCGTAGAAGGTTTAGAAGCCACATTGCATGGAAAATGTTCATGAGGAAAATTGAGAATAGCAGAAGAACCTCTCATATCAAAAGCAGCGCGATCATAAGCTCTTGCAGCTTCCTCAGCCGTGTTAAATGTACCAAGCCAAACTCGAGCTCCATGTCTAGCCGAATCTCGAATCTCTGCAGCAAATTTTCCCCATGGCCTTATCCTAACTCCTCTATACTTGATTTTCTTTGGTAATTCATCTTGTTTCACCTTTTTCTTTAACTCATCTTCCATTGTTTGTGTAAAAATAATGTCGTTAGCATAACTTACAATGTCTTTTATAGTGAGCTTCAAAAAATGCACTTAAGTGAAAATTTATTCAAGGTTCAATGGATTGGTAAAAATTACCAAACGTGCTAAAAAGATACATCTATGATTGAGATTGGTTATAGAATTCAATGTATGTGGATCACATAATGTGCTCAGTGCTATAAGCCTATCACCTTTGGAAGGCCACCACATAATGCAAGGACTAATTTTTGTTTGTATTATTATTATTCATAAAGAAAATCACCCTAGTTGGTATATATTTCTAACGAGACAGATTATGTGGTCAGAAGGATCATGCATCTTACTAATGCCAATTTAATCATTATTTATATCCAAGAGAAATTTGGATATAGAAAAATAACCGTTTGTCCTACCAGTGCCACTTGTTTGTGTTGGAACATGTGTGGAAATTGAGTTAAAAGACTAAACACAAATTCCCATGTTGGGTAGAACTAGTGGTGTGTGAATTGAAAAAAGTGGAAATCCCACGTCGGATGGAACACACACATTAGTAGTGTTTATAGTGGGGGTGTACCTTTAATTAATGGGGGTACATAGTTATGTGAACGGAGTAAGCACTAGAGAAAAAATATATATATATTGATATATATTTTATTATTTGGAAATGATAAATTAAATAATTAATTTAATCATTACTGGAAAGTGTTTTCTTAGTCCCCAAGTTTTGCTAAAATATTTTGAAACGGAATCTAGAATATTTTGGAACACAATCTGAAATATTTTGGTAGGCAATCTAATATATTTTAGTGCTTGATCTGAAATATATTTTGGTACATAATATAATATATTTTTGTATTCAGTATAATATATTTTGGTACTCAATTGAGATATTTTTGTACTAGATCTAATATGTGAATTACTTGCTCCCAAAGTTTCTCACTTGTTAGTTGTGAATTTTCTCTATAAATAGAGAGCTCACACAATGCATTCTATACTCCGAAATTCACAGTTGATGCTTCCTGTGTTTTTCCTCTCTTCTCCCTCCTTCGACTTGTGTTGACGAGTCCTTCTCCTTTTTCTACTCCTTTCTGTCCCTTCGGAATTAAGAGTGTTCTTAAGACCATAGTCCCTTTTCGGTATATTGTCCCTTCGGAATCAATAATGGTCTTAAGAGCATAGTCCCTTTAATTATTTATATCTCTTTAGAATAAATAATATTTTAAGATCATAGTCCCTTTTCGTTATAATAAGAATGATCTTAAACATATATATTCTTCTTCAATTCATGGAGAAGTTAGATGTTTGAATGGTCGTAGCACCATATTTGAGTGGTTAAAATACCAGATTGATATTTGGAGAAGTTAAAAATTAGAATGGTGGTAGCACCATATTTGAGTGGTCTCAACACCATAAGAGTGGTCACAGTACCATATTGGTTTCAGTATTAAAGAGTGGTCTTAGTACCATATTGAAGGTGTAATTCTCGAACGATTTTCTACAGTGCAGTAGTTAACCGCACAGTTGTAGCTGGGCTTGTTTTATCCTGGAGGCGGCGTGGTTGATAGTCTGTCTTGCACAATTTTGGGCAGTGCCACGAAACGTCTTAAAGAGAGCGACCTGGTCGTGACTCAACCTAATAACAACTTCGGTAGATATTATGTTTCAAAATAGAATTTTGGAAAACCAAAATACAACAGTTTGGAAATCCAAAAACAACAATTTTAAGACGTTTCGACTGCTAAGTCTACCGAAGAAATTACTTATTTAGGTTTCATTGTCCCTAAATATAACAAGGATAAATCAAGCTATAGAAATACATCTTTCGACTGAAACAATGAAGTGCTTGTTGTTATAACAACAACACTAACGAAATTCACATATGCTACTTCGAATCTGTTTGAAATTTATTTTCAAAAATCAGAACCGTGCTGTGAATAAACAACTGTAACTGCCAAGAGAATAGGAACCCTTAGAATGGTCCTATGTGAAAATCAGCAGCCACCATCAAGAGTTGACATTGGTTCACAATTTATTGTTAATACAATTGTGAAAAACCATGTCATATGTCCCGCAATTATATGAACATGTCAAGTGCTACTTTGTAGCCTAACATGACCAAAGAAAAATTCACTGATATGACTAGTTAAATCATTCTAGTTGGTGAATTAAGTGAATGATGGATAAACATTAGTGCATCGCACCATGTTTGATATGATTATGCTATGTTCAAAACATATGCTACTGCTGAAAATAAGAAAGTGTTGTTATAATATTATAACACCATTGATGTTGTTGGCATTGATATATGAAAGTAAGAAAGATTCTGAATTTCAGATTTCTACTGAATAAGACTGAGTTCACTCAGACTTAAAGAGAGACTTGAGCGCAATGTATTCTTGTTGGAAACAATACTCTCGTGGTGATAGAAGCACATAATCTCCACATTTTCAATGAGTTTTATTTAGAGTACAAACTTATTCATGAAACAACTACACCTTATTTTTCTAAAATGAACGGTAAAACAGAAAAGAAAAATGAGAACCTTTACCGAGCTAGTTGTTTAAATCATGCTTAATTTTGGTACTGTATCTCATTGGTGAGGGAACTTTTATTGATTGTTTGAAATCTAAATAGAGTACTCAAGTCTAAGAACAAAATTTCTACTTATGAAGTTTTGACAAAAAGACAACTCAACTTGTCTATTTTTTTTAACTTGGGATTGTCTGACATAAGTTCAGATTTCGAACCCAAGAGAGTTAAACTCACTAGTAGAGCCTATGAATGTGTATTCATTGGGTATGCTATAAGTAGGGAAGCTTATAGGTTTTATGACCTAAATGCTTAAGTGATCATAAAAATCAAACGATGTTGATTTCTATGAAGTAAGTACCCCTTTAAATTAAAGAACAGTGGGGGCACTAGTGGGGGTAAACTAAATTCCCCTTGTATATTAAGAACTAGTGGGGGCACTATATCTGATCATATTTCAGTAATTAGAAATAGTTACGAAAACATCGCACGGGATGTTATAGAACCTCAAAGAGGTAAGAAAGCAAGAATTGCTAAGGAGTATGGACCTTATGGTTTATACATTGGAAGAAGATCCATTAAGCCTTCCAGAAGCTATATCCTCATTGGATGTTGAATTATGGCAAGAAGCGATAAACGATGAAATGGATTCTCTATATTCTAACGAAACATGACACTTGGTTGACTCACCTCATGGTTGCAAACTAATCGGTTATATTTGGATTTTGGGAAAAGAACTAAAACCTGATGGTACGGTTTATGAATACAAGGTCCTCCTTGTAATCAAAGGTTTTAGACAGAGGAAAATATAGACTTCTTCGACATTCAATCACCAGTCACGAGAATCATATTCATAAGAGTACTAGTCCCTTTAGCCGCTGTTCATAACTCGATAGTACTCCAAATGAATGTGAAAGTTGCCCTTTTTATGGTGAACTAGAAGAAGAAATCTATATTAAACAACCTGAAGGTTTTGTGATTCATGGACAAGAAAAACAAGGTATGTAAGTTAGATAATTTTTATTTTTTTTGTGAGGTCTCAAAATAAACTCCTAAGGAAAGACATGGAAATTTTTTGACATTCTAATGTTATTGAATGAGCATAAAGTGAATGAAAGTGACAAATGTATTTACAACAAATATGGAAATAATATTTGCACGGTCATATGTCTCTATGAAGAAGACTTGCTCATATTTGGTTTAAAGATTCATGTTATGAATTATGTGAAATCATTGTTTATCAAAAACATTGATAAGAAAGACCTAGACGAAGTTGAAGTAATTCTTGGTTTCAAGATTACTAGATCAGAAAAGAGAACTTTTTTGATGAATCTCACGAAGTTGAGAATATCTTAAGATAATGTAATTATTTGACTGTAAACTTGCAAGCACACCTTATTATCCAAGTGTAAAACTTTTCAAGAACACTTGAGATGGTGTTAGAATATGTGAGCATCATTGACAGTCTTTAGGTATGTCATTGAATGTATTAGACTCGACGTTGGCCACGTTGTGAGAATTTTGTTCAAGTTTACTAGTAGACGGATGAGAAGCATTGACATGCTTTTGAAAGAGTCATGAGGTGCCTTGTGAAGATTATGACTCTAGAATTACATTATAAGAAGTATCATATTGTACTTGAATGGTACAAGATACAAATGAGAAGTATCCTATTGTACTTGAATGGTACAAGATACAAAATAGAACATCCTTCAGATGAGTCTTAAGTAGTGACCAGAGGTTGCACATTAAGCATCACTGGAGGAGTTATTTGTTGAAACAAATGATATTGACTCAGTCCACTATGGAAAGAACCTGAGATGAGAACACTAGAGAAAACTAGTGAAGAAGCAAGTTGATAAGATGCTTGCTAGTTGAGAACCCTTAGTGGGTAAAACTGTTTCCAGACGTGTTAATTCATTGTGATAGTACTGCAGCTATTACAAAAATTGAGAATCGTTACTACAATGGATAGAGACGATTATTAAGGCACGAACATATAAAGAATTAGAGAGCTAGCTACTCTCAAAAGGAACAGTTAAAGTAGATCATGTACGTACTAAATGACGACTTAGTTTATCCTTTGACGAAAGGAATAACTAGAAAGAAAGTCCTAAACACTTCCAATAGGATGGGACTAATGCCCAAAGGTCACAAGTGATGGTAACCCGACCTACATGACTGGAGATCCCAAGAAATAGGTTCAATGGGTAATAACAAGTCACAAGTGATAGAACATGCTATGATAAAACTTAGAAAGCATGATTCCTGCAGCAACAGAAGGATGAGATAATAGAAACTCTTAATGAGATCTATACTCCATGTGGAGTGGAGTACATAGCTACAGGAGTACTCTTGATAGACTCACCTATACGAATGTGGAACTTAGGCCGGTTCCTATGGAATTCGGGGCAGAATACCTAGAGCGTTCATTAAAACTGGGATAGACGTGAAGGGCCATAAACGCACGGGCTTTTAGAATACACCTTAGAAAAGGTTTGTGTGCGGATTCTATGTCTGAGATAGAGTTCAATGCTGTAAGCAACTCTTGTTAAATCGGAATATTACCTGCTATGCAAAGGTTCAAGTTGTAGGCGACACCTTTGTTTACTAGCAAATCTTATGGAGACGTCTTTGACGTTATTTCTGAAACCATTTTTTAAATTCAAGTGGGGGATTGTTGGAACATGTGTGGAAATTGAGTTAAAAGACTAAACACAAATTCCCATGTTGGGTAGAACTAGTGGTGTGTGAATTGAAAAAAGTGGAAATCCCACATCGGATGGAACACACACATTAGTAGTGTTTATAGTGGGGGTGTACCTTTAATTAATGGGGGTACATAGTTATGTGAACGGAGTAAGCACTAGAGAAAAAATATATATATATTGATATATATTTTATTATTTGGAAATGATAAATTAAATAATTAATTTAATCATTACTGGAAAGTGTTTTCTTAGTCCCCAAGTTTTGCTAAAATATTTTGAAACGGAATCTAGAATATTTTGGAACACAATCTGAAATATTTTGGTAGGCAATCTAATATATTTTAGTGCTTGATCTGAAATATATTTTGGTACATAATATAATATATTTTTGTATTCAGTATAATATATTTTGGTACTCAATTGAGATATTTTTGTACTAGATCTAATATGTGAATTACTTGCTCCCAAAGTTTCTCACTTGTTAGTTGTGAATTTTCTCTATAAATAGAGAGCTCACACAATGCATTCTATACTCCGAAATTCACAGTTGATGCTTCCTGTGTTTTTCCTCTCTTCTCCCTCCTTCGACTTGTGTTGACGAGTCCTTCTCCTTTTTCTACTCCTTTATGTCCCTTCGGAATTAAGAGTGTTCTTAAGACCATAGTCCCTTTTCGGTATATTGTCCCTTCGGAATCAATAATGGTCTTAAGAGCATAGTCCCTTTAATTATTTATATCTCTTTAGAATAAATAATATTTTAAGATCATAGTCCCTTTTCGGTATAATAAGAATGATCTTAAACATATATATTCTTCTTCAATTCATGGAGAAGTTAGATGTTTGAATGGTCGTAGCACCATATTTGAGTGGTTAAAATACCAGATTGATATTTGGAGAAGTTAAAAATTAGAATGGTGGTAGCATCATATTTGAGTGGTCTCAACACCATAAGAGTGGTCACAGTACCATATTGGTTTCAGTATTAAAGAGTGGTCTTAGTACCATATTGAAGGTGTAATTCTCGAACGGTTTTCTACAGTGCAGTAGTTAACCGCACAGTTGTAGCTGGGCTTGTTTTATCCTGGAGGCGGCGTGGTTGATAGTCTGTCTTGCACAATTTTGGGCAGTGCCACGAAACGTCTTAAAGAGAGCGATCTGGTCGTGACTCAACCTAATAACAACTTCGGTAGATATTATGTTTCAAAATAGAATTTTGGAAAACCAAAATACAACAGTTTGGAAATCCAAAAACAACAGTTTGTCTAAACTAATGGTCAATATATATATCAAGTACATCACGTTTTTAATAGTATCTTAACCTAGTGAGGTGAAACAATGAACCTTAACAGCTATATATATCCATTTCGTCTTACATCATAGTTCTTAGATTGAAACAGAATTTGGTGGCTTTTTTTATTTTGCAATATTTTCTATTGATGCTAATTGGAATATTCTCCTAAGATGCATATTTATAAATTAAGTCAAACAAAAAACTATAATAAAATGAAACCGTAGCAATGTGTATAAGAATCAGCAGTGTATTCTAACAAAGAATCAGCATGGTTTACCAAAATATAGAATGAGGACAAACCAAATTGAAGGAAGAGAAAATTCAGTGGACAAGAACAATTTCCAACTAATTATGGTCTTTTGTTACAACTACAATTGTTGGAACTTGAAAGTACAAGGAAACAAAAGGAAAAGTTGAAAAAAGAGACTAACTGGTACCATAACCAAGTAAACAACCCTTAAACAAAAATATTATATTATCATCTGTCCAAAAGCTAGCATCGTATCATGTTTTGGAATCATGTAAGACATCTGTGTTCCATGAATCTTGAGATTTCAAATTTCTTAGGACAATTGGTCAAACAAAAGTTTCTTATACTACAAAACAATTTCTTTCTAGACAAAAATCAAAGACAAAAAAGTCAGTACAACAATTTTTTAATAATCACAATTTCTAGAGGAAAATAACCATCGTCTTGCTCAAACATAACATGTGAATATAAACGAGCGTTAATAGTGTTTTTTCACAGTAAAATAGGTTATTTATGGTTTATTCCTCTAGAAAATTTTTGGTTTGGAATCGGTCCTTTTAAAAATAATTTTTTTCAAAATATCCCCTTAATAGGACATTTTTAGAATTATTTTTTTTTAGAATTTTTGTTTTTAAATGACCTATTAGAAGGTATTCTAGATATTTTTTTTAAATGATTGATTTCAATCCAAAAAATTTCTGAGATAAACCAGAAATAACATATTTTACAGGGAAAAACATTGCTAACCCTATAAACAATTGATAGAACTAAAATGGTTAATGGGTTTTACCAAGAAAAAATCAATTGAAAAAACTCAAATTTGACTTTTAAGTTGAACTAGGTTTTATTTACCCTACAACATAATTTAAATTATATGGTTCATTCTTCTAAAAAGCAAGGGATTAAGTCCCTACCCTCTATTCACCTTAAAAGGAAATTTTTAACCACAAAACTACTTCATAAAAAATTAGATGGTTAACATAAAAAGCAGAACACACGGATATAATTTTTGTTTTAAAAACGTCATTTGTATTCTTATAATTTCATGAAATAGCATTTTCACTAAGTTCATGCTAGAACTTGTAATTGCTTAAAACACGATTTGATTTTGAGTTCATAGGATTACATTTTTTTTCAGGAGAGCAACTTTATCCACCCAAATTTCTAAAAAAAACCTACACGTAATTTTGAAAATGTTTTAAAAAAAAAACTTCATTTTTGTCCGAAAATATGCATTCAAACAGCGTATATATTAGTAAAAAAAAATATATATATATACGATGCAGTTAACCAATTCACAAGTATCAATCGCTAATACACAACTTTGACCATTAACATCTTTAGTTATCTATAATTAAAAATTATAAACATTTATATTTTAAAAATATTTATTAAGACAAATCAAACAACATTTCTTTTGGTACATAAAACAACATTTTATATATTAACGTTTCTATTTATATATTAGTTAAAAAAATAATAAAATATCAAAGTAACGTGAATAACACATTACCAAATTGCTATATGTATTGAAGAACTTAGAATTAATATGTTTACTTGTAAGTTGTAAGTGACTTTGGGGTGGGAGAAGTTGATGTATTTTTCGATGTGATACCCAAATCATATATTGGATTTAGAAAAATACAAACCGAACCGACCCAATATTTATGGATTCGACCGACTCAAGTTATCTGGTTGACCATGATCCATGGCAGTCAGTAAGAGACGTCACTAGTTTCAGCTAGTAGGACCATCCAAGACACACTTATCAGTTATGAGCTCACTAATAGTAAAGATGGTGACAAGGGCCAAGACAACATTCATTCAAACAAGACAAAGTAAATGCCAAAAATGACACACTACAAAGATTGGTTTTTTCAAAAGAAAAAGATAACCCTCTTTGTAAAGTCAAACACCGACCCCTCGTGCTTCTCTATGTGTAGTTCCTTTTGTGACAAATACATGTGCCTGTTCCTTACAACTTAGAACTCATAATAATCCAAATGCATTCATTTTATTGGTTTCCCACTTTCATCAGTATTTTATTCTCCTTTCTTTCCAAGACAATATCTTTCTTTCCTTTACATTGCTATTAAACAAATCAATCTCTTAAAAGGGAAGAACTTCTTAAATATCATATCTAACATTCATAGTTTTCAAATGGCACAATCTTCTTCACACTATGCTTTACTCATATTTGTCATTGTTGTACTAAGTATCTTGGTCACTACTTTCATATTTATCACCTACTTGATTTTTGTGACCAAATGCTGCTTAAATTGGCACCCGTTGAGATGGATATCCATCCTGCCACCTCCACAAAATGAAGAACCCTTCATAGCTTTCTCTCCAAGGATATGGAACCGCGGCGTAGACGAATCCGTCATTCAAGAAATACCAACATTTCAATTCACAAAACGTGAAGGTGATGATGATAATCATCAAAGTGTAAAGGGTTGTGTTGTATGTTTGAATTCTTTCCAAGAACAAGATATGCTAAAAGTACTTCCTAATTGCAGCCACCACTTTCACTTGGATTGCATTAACATTTGGCTTCAAACAAATGCAAATTGCCCTCTTTGTAGAACAAGCATTTCAGGTAACACACAATTTCCAATGAACCGTGTCATAGCTGCACCAAGCTCTTCTCCACAGGATTCTCAGTTACTCTCTAACATGGGTAGTGATGAAGATTTTGTGGTCATTGAATTGTGGGGAGATGGAGAGAATCGGGGAACACGGTCTCAGATTCAGCAAGAGCGAAATGAGTCAAGGGAAAGACTAGAAACACTGAGTAGAACTCACTCTACAAGTAGGAAAGCGGATGAGGAGATGAAGCTAGTGCAGTTGAAACCATGGAAGTTCCACCATGGTTCCATAATGGGTGATGAGTGTATTGATGTTAGAAAAAAAGACGATCAGTTTTCAATTCAGCCTATCAGAAGATCCTTCTCATTGGATTCTGCAAGTGATAGAAAAGCTTATGTAGATGTTCAAAACATCATCCAACAGAATAATAGGCATCAAAATGAGGATTGTGGAATCGACAGTGAGGGTTGTAGCTATGAAGATTGTAATAGCGGTAGTAACAGGGGTCGAAGATCTTTCTTTCCATTTCGTTATGGTAGGGTATAAAAAACTGCATTACTTCCTCAAGATCAGTGTTGAATAATACTATAATGTAAACTTGTAATGTGAAGTGATGTGATAATTTGATTTTCATTATTTTTTCTTTCTGTTGAGTTCAAAATTTCCATTCCAGTTATGTCAGTAAGGAGTGACAGAAACGATACGAGGAAAATAAGAGATACTATTTGCTTATGTGATATTGTCACAAAATAAGTGGCATTGCTTTTAGTCTGTCATTACTTAAAATCACAAATGAAAGCAAATGATTACTTGCACGCACGCAGTTTTCATTCATGTTCAATTCATGGTCCCTCTGTTCTTACTTTGAGTGTCACTAGGGCCAAGGGATTTTGAAGGGGCAAGGAGTGAAGAAAGTAGGGTAGGTAATCATTGGAAGGCAGAGCACAGAGGGACAAGGAGAATGAGAAGCCACTGGGAAATTATATCAATGTTTTCTTTGGCCTCACCGCAAATCTCAGCAATAAGTGTGGTTTAACTTTCTTTTTTTCTTTTTGAAGCCAACTTGGTATGGTTTTTGTTTTAACTCTTTAAGAAGACCAAAGGGATCCTGAAAACAAGAAATTGGGTTAATGAATCAGGACAATTGCCAGACTAATTTTGCTGGGGTCCTTACATCTGAAAATGGAAGGCATCTTTAAGACGTTTTTAAGTTCCAACATCAAGCTGAGGTTCATTTAACAGTCTAACCTCACACCAATGAATCTATGTACAACAAAGAATAGAATTTCCAAATAACAATTAGAAAGGAACAATCATGACTTGGAAATTCATGCATTCCATTTAACTGAAAGCACCCCCCAAACAAAAAATGTGGGAGAGGGACAAAGCTATTATTATTCAAAGCTAGTTGTGCTGGTATTTATAGTGGGAGTTTCTGGAGGTCTGTTATAAACATCACCAAAATGTAGATTAAATTCTCCTGCCTCTAAGTCATCTGTCATTGTTGTTCTAGATAATTTGTTGTGATGATCTCTCCAGTAAAAGTGTTGTTCTTGGTCTTGATCCTCTGACCCTCTATCAGAAAACTTGTCATGGTAATTATATGTTGTTTGGTCATTGAAATCTGGAGGCTCGTAAAAGCTTGCCTGAGCTTGTCCACTCCGTAGGCGACTTCTAGCCCACCAATGGCTTCTGGTAGCGTGGGGCAGTTCATTATAATTTTGGTCCTGACTAAAGCTCTTCCTAAAGATGGGAGCTGATGAGGAAGCCCCAAGTTGAGATGCAGCCCGATCCTCGTGGTACTCATTTGAGTATTCTTCATAGTTGGGTTCATTCTGTGTCAAGTTGGAAGGCATCGAATAGTCTCTGGAATAACGTTCTGTTATTCCATATGGTTCTAATGGAAAATCTCTTGAAGTTGCAACGTGAGGTCGAGCTGTGTAGTACCAATCAAGAAGATAGGGGTGATTGTTCTGGTTGGCTTCAATCAACCACAATGAATCCAAGTGATTGCCAGTTGCAGAAGTGCTGAATGGCATTTCCCTGGATATAAACCTGTCTCTGTCTTCATCGCCTGCCGTATTGGGACTACCCCTCCACATTCTAGGAGGGGAAGATGTGTGTATGTTTCCATGTACTGATAACTTCCGCTCTCTGAATGTTCTAAGATTTAGCAAAAACTGCTTCCCCTGAGTATTTGGTTCCCATGATGGATAACTACTCTGAAAGCTGTAATGACAACAGAAGATAAATTAAACGAAAATACATATAGGCACAAGTGCTCCAAAACAATTATTAATGGAACATGAATTCTGAGAAAAGAGTTGCCTATGGTGCTATTTTTACATATAAACTAAATTCCAACTAAGAGTATAAACATTGTTTTACTTTTTTATGACCAAAAAATTAAAAAACATGAACACAGAGGTTTCAGAATATTCATATTAATAGTAATGGAAATAATTCTAAAATTCAAAACATATATATGGATAACTGATGAAAATTTCGCCTTCCTGTCGCTAAATTAGATCACAAATTATAATGAATTTTGTATTATGAGTGTAACAAGTTTTCCAAGACCATACCTCAACAACGATTTCTCCATCTTCCCCTGTGAACTCCTTCTGCTACGAGAGGCATTATACGGGGAACCATAATGAGAGTTTCCATGCTCTTGAAAATCAAAGGTGCTAAAACTGCGACAAATATAACAAAATATAATCAATATTTTCTGCCATTAGCTATGGAATTGAGACACTGCCTTCCTCCATCGCAAACTCAGAAGTCCCAGAGAATGACCACAGTTAGTGTACATCATAAAAGAAGAAAAGCAAAATAATCCATGCTAACCTGCAAACATGCCCAACACCTTCAACATTTACAGTGAAATCGGTAATGTACTGCAAGATATCATCAACTCGCTGCAAAATGAAAGGAAAAAAAATTACGGTGAAATACAGTATACTTGGGCCATATAAATAAATCTCCAAAGTATAAAAATGACCTTTGGGACAATAAACAGAAGTAAATATGGAGTGAGGAAAATCGAAGCCATCTCCTCAAGTAACATCATTACAGTATACTGCACCATGCAAAGAAAAACATGAGCATGAGGTATTAAAACCTATTCTATGGTGTAAATAAATAACAAATAACGGTCATTCTAACATAATGTGAATGTATTAGACTGACACCTTAGGTAGAATACCTGGAATAAGGTTTCAAATTCAATGCGGACCACTTCAGTAATTTCTTTGCCACGCCATCTCTTTGGCATATAATGTGTATGCTGAACCACCATAGATATTGTTCCCTCGGGATCTAAGACCAGAAGCTCATCTGCAATTGCAGCCCGGCTAATAGCAGTTATAGTTCCAAAAACAGCAGCATACCAAAACAAGTTCCGACCAAATATCTGCAATGATATTTTAGAAAAAATAAATAAAAACCTTTAACGACTACCATGACATTATGTAAACTCAGTAAAAATTAACAGAAGTTCATTACATGGCCCTCTAGCAAAGACTCCTCGAGAAAAGCAATAATGATCAGAATTGCAGCAAAGCCACCCGATACAAAAGATATGAATTTTGCAATGATAGATATGATAGGTGAAGGAAACTGCTTGAGATAATCAGAAGCATGTGATACACTGTTATTAATCCGATGCCTGAAGAGATGGTCGACCTATGACACAAGTTAATGATAAGCTATAGCAATAAAAGTAAAAGAATGCAAGTGAGATAATTCTAAAAATGAGAACCAGGTACAACAGAAGACATATACTGATACAACATAAAAATCAATCCCAAAGTAGATTTCAGAATGTCATATGCAACCTACATGGCTATTGTTTGGTAGTATAAAGGTTTTTTTCAAACAACATAAATGTTAACCAAGTCAAATAATTATGTTACAAACACCTAAAATTCAAGTCACTCATTAATATGCAACCTGTTTCAAAAAAATATGCAAGAATAAGCCGCTAATGCTAGGTGACTGGAATAATACCATAATGTGGTCACTCATAAATCGCTATTAAAACATCATCAACTAGTTAAGCATTGAATTTTCCTATACTAAAAAAAAATTATCAAAAATTCCTTTATTGTTATTTCCATAAATTTTCCAATAAGATTTTTCATGAATAGTTGTTTACAACTTCAAATCTTTCTTTCATGGTGATTTTTTCTCAGATATTAACAGAGAATGCATGGATGGATTATATACACAACCACTGATGGGCCTCCATCAAAGCTTTTTGGATAACTGTTGCATGTTTGCTTCCAATTATTTACAGAAAATAAACTGAATAAAACGTGCACTTGGTCTTTGACATAGTATAGAAGTGTCTATGGACACTACGGAAGCAAAAGAGTATTAATTAGAACCATGAAAGCAACAGAAGAGAAGAGAAAATGGAAGACCAAGAAAATGAATATGATACCTCGTTGAATTCCCTAAAAATCCACCTAGACAAATTTGACCATCTTCGAGATGATGCTGTGCTTGGGTGATTATAAAATTGCTCAGCATGCCTCAGAAAGAGATATGCCAGCATAAATATGACAAGGAATGGAGAAAGTAAAAGCATTGCAAACCCAACTACCATAAGCCTTTTCTGTAATGTCTTTGGATTTGACACAAAATCCCTTCTAACGCAAAAGTTCCTGCAGCAAATGTCATGTTCAAAGGAGAATAAAAATATGTAAGAGTAAATTATATGAAAATTCTCATATTAATTAATTGACCGAATTACCGCATAGGTCAATCTAAATTCATTCATACTAAAGACAAATACAGAATAAAACAACCAACTCCTATACAACTATGAAATTACAAGCAGTGTCCAGAATAACATGAAATTTGAAATGTACATCTTAAGCACCAGATATAAATTGTATCCTTATATAAGGAACCATGGAGCATCTAAATAGCCCTTCTATCTTTCAAACAAACAAACAAACCGATTTCACTAAATGGTTGAAAGGGAAAATTGGACGGATACACCTCAAAAGACAATAATTCATACACATTATTAGCAATTTACAGGAACAAATGATATTGAACACTCTGATTGTACAACTAAAGGCATTTGTACAAAAATTAACATACCGATCAAACATGCTATGTAGGATGCACCAATTTAAAGTCCATTCAAGGGTCTTGGTAAGTACTAAACGATATTGTGCTCCATCAGGACTAGATTGAACTGTAGGACCAGTCCCTGGAAACCATTGTGAAATGGGGAAAGCAAGCACACCCTTGTTGAGCATTCCGATTAAGTAGTTCTCCTTCCGCATCAGTCTCATGACTATATCATGGGCAGAAAGATCCTTCAGCACACATAGTTTCCGAGTATTTTGAACGAGAACAACTTCGTCAACAATTTTGGCCCAGGGCATAGTTTGAATTTCATTGTCAGTGACATGAAGACTGTAAAACGTTCATGGTATGTTAAGACAAAAACATGTGAACTGTGGAAAATTAACCAACTGCTTCAATGCATTTTAGTTGTTTATCATTCAAACAATCAAACTTACCTGCTGTAGAAAAACTGGCGGATTTCGAGAATATCCTTTAGTTGAGCAAAGAATCGCAAGAAGCAAAACATCCAATAGAAGGAAAAAATTCCCAAGTATCCAACAATAATAGCTTTGGTAAGTGTGAGTGGGGTTAAAGGGTGTCGATTAAGAGCTTCTTTGCTAAGATCACAGGGCTTAATTCCAGATTCAACAGCATCCATCCCACATTTTGCATTACGTAGCCCATTCCAATCAACATATAATAAAAAAAATCCTGAAAAACATATGGTGAACCCCAGACTTAGAAGTTCAACAATCCACTTTGTAACAATACACCACAACCCTTTCTCACAGTAGTAGCCATAAAGTCTTTCAAAGAAGAGATCCAAATCAGCAATTGGTTCTACATATACACTTTCTCCATTGAGGAAATCTGAAGGGCTCTCACTTCCTGGACTTGGGATCCTTCCATAATTAGACAATTCAATCTCTGGCGAATTATCATGAAGTAAACCTCTTGTCAAAGATGACGTGCCTTTCTGTTTCCATTTGAATATACTAAAAGCGCCGGAACCACTTGGTCTGCTAAACATTGTTCACAGACACTAATAGTAGGTGTAAACAGCCAGTCCATTCCCCAAAGACCAAAACGGTTATAACAAGGTTCTACGATCATGACCAAATCAATATTAGAATCTTACAAAGGAAAACAAACAAACAGATATTGTGCAGTTGCAATCCTAATTAGCAACCCAAATAAACAACAGAAAAATAAAAGATAAGACAGTATGAATCGCCAGCCAAATGTCTTGCATCATGTGCTCTGAGTTGGCAACACAAAAATTTAGTCAAATTAATATTTAGACCAAGATTTCTACCGGTTAATGAAAACCATACCTGATCATGAGAGAAAAGTCGCACAAAACTGTCAATGCCAAAGTCACAAAGGGGCAAGCTGAACCTAAAACATCATCCTAAAATGTCAGCATACAACCATTTTTCAAAATCAGTTAAGTTGCAGTTGCAGAAATTCACATTGCCAATTTGGAACAACCCAATGGAGCAATTATGATAACATAGGTAAGTGCAATATGAGTCAAATTAGCACCGCATTTTTAACTATCTTAAGTATTCATTGTTTGCAACTGATTTCATTGATATTAACAATTTGCACAGAAATTTTGCCTCAACTGTTAACTTCAATTCCTAAGATCATTGTATTTGTATACTAACTAACTTCCATAAATGTCACAGTCATGCCCAAAAAAGAAAATATTCAGTTATATTTCTCCCCATCCATACAATACAAGTATAACACATTCAAATAATGTTATTTTCTCAAATTATTGTCGACGTTACAAATTATGCAAACACTGCAAAACCTTTAATGTAGACGACAAAAATGAATTGCAACGACACACAAATACAGAAACGTGGTTCCGTAATCTAATATTTATCATCATCCATATGATATGGAAAAGAAAGGGATTAAAATTATGTACCTTGAAGTAAACAGAAGAGTTTATAGATGATGAAACAGTAGCGAAGGAATCGAGTCAAGTGCAATGAATTTCGATTATTATGAAGAACAACGCAAAGAAGAAGAAGAAGAAAGATTTTTGTTTATAGTTGCGTGGAGGAATATGAAATGAAATTACAGCGACAAATAATAATATAATATAATTATTATATTTTATTATAAAGTTTGCGTTTGGAAGGAGATGAGCATAGGTATTTGAGTTTGTTCTTGCTTCTTTCCTTTTCTTTAATCGCGCTTCGTCTTCTCTTCTCTTCTCCTTCCCTGCAAGATTTCCCAACTTAAACGCCGCGTTTTGCTCTTCTTTTTAAACAACACCCCCCTTCTTACTTATCATCGCAAATAAATAAATCACTTTTCATATAATATCTAAGTAAAAGCAATCTTTATACTAACAAATTAGAGTTGTTAGAAATAGCTCATTCCAAGATCCTTTACTCTTAAGATGTCCACCTCACCATTCTTTTACATGGTATTTGTTCCTCAAATTTTTCCTTATTTTTAACTAGGTATTCAACCCGTGCGATGCACGGGTTAATTAGAGTTTTATTAATACTCCCTCCGTCCTATATTATAAGCAAAAAAAATAAAATCACACTTATTAAGAAAACTAAAATATAGTAGTTTGTAACATAGTTTTTTGTGTTATTTTTGAAATAAGTTTTATATGAAGATGTAAAAACAATTTTCATTGGTTGTTGGTTATTGAGAAAATGAAAGAGAAAGCAAATTGAATGCACTTTACATTTAATTTTCCTTTGGAAAAGATGAAAGTTGATCTTTTTTGCTTATAATTTAGGACAAAGAAAATGAGTTTTTTTTGCTTATAATTTGGGACGGAGGGAGTATATGTTTGTATAATATTATCTTTGTATAATGACATTTTTTTTGAAAGGATGCAAAGAGCATCAAATCATTTCATCAAAAAGAAAAGAAGAATATATTACTTTGTATGATGACATGTCATACTAACAACTATATAAATTTGACTTCAACAAAAAAGAATATAACCTTTTTTTATGGAAAAAAATAACATTTGTATGATGGATTAAAAAAATGCAACATTAATATTATCCACACTATATAAATTTTTATTTCATTACACTCAATTTTGATTTAAAAGGATACTGCTAATTCATCTATTTTATTCAATAAGTAAAAATTATATTTAAAACATATATGATTTTTTAATTAGATGTTTTGGTGTGTCAAATGAATATATATCAAAAAATCAAATTTATAGTGTGAAGTGTGTGTGACGAAGAATTCTTCATGCACATTGGAATGCCACCGAAAAAATAAATTAAAATACGTGTTGAACTTTCTCTTCCCTTTCCCTTGTAACTAAAAACAAATTTTATTTACGTAGAAAGACACTTAAATCAAAACACAAAAGAAAATTGATCCCTAAAATATAATTTATGTCTCGCAATAAGTGTAAAATAGCTAAAACATAAATAAAAATATATGACATTAATACGAAAGTTTATATAATACCAAAAATATCTATGTTAAGAGTAAGTGGTATTTTATATTATTATATACAAAATTTAAAAGAACATGTTGTTTGTCAATCAAATAAAATAAATTTCATAATTGTCCTCGTGAGCTTGGCTCAGTTGGTAGAGACAATACATAATATATGCAAGGTCTGAAGTTTGAACGATTAAGTGTTATCCAACCTTCATGTTAGATACATGAAGTGTTACTCAATCATCACGTTAGGTACATGATAAACTATGGTTGTATCAATAACACTATAGTTGAAATGCTCAAAGTGAGGCATAATCGAATATAATAAATTCAATTGAGACATTCTTATGCATCTGTAATTATTATTGTAAATGTTTATACTTGTTTAATTTTTTTTATTATTGTAAATGCGTATAAAGACATTCTTATTATGACAAAACTAACAATTTAGAGAGTGAAACTATTGACTAATTGGAGGAATGAGTTTGGATAACCAAATGGTTAAAAAGATAAAGAAGAGGTCGTACGAAATCATAAAATAGAATTGGATAATGTAAATATAGGAAATTTGTTGCATGAAGGGAAAACATAGTAGCACGAGAGTATGAATATAAATGGTATATTTTAAATTCAACCATTGCCAAAATAATGAAAAACTCTTCACCGCAATGTTTGAAGCTTTGTGCGGCTTCACCAAATAAAACTCATTAATTAATTGGAATGCGTAAATGGATATTTCCAAAATTCTATATGGTGTGTTTTTGTTTTTTTCCTGTTAAGTAACATATTTTAAATAAGAAGAAGCGAAGAGTATGAAATTCGAACTCGACCCCTACATTTAATTTTTTTAAAAACTTTATACAGACTTTCATGTTTACACGGTCAAAAATAGTCCTTTGGTTTTTATTTAACTTTTACCTTATCTATTTTATATGTAATCTCTTTAGCAATTAATAAAAAATTGAAGTTGTCAGAATCTAATAAAATATTACATTTTTTCATCAATATTAAAACATTACGTTGATAAAATAGTTTTATAAGAAAAAAATGAATAAAATTAATGTGTTGAATGGTGGTGTAGCTCGCAAGCTTCGTTGTATTGAACATCATTTTGCACCTGAAAATTAATAAGTTTGATATCATGAAAACGATTTAATCAAATATTAGAATGACAAAAACAATGGTTTTATATAACAGAAAATAAATAGGACTATTCATATATCTATATCTATACAATTAATTTGAACAAATGCTACCATACAGAGGGTTGTGAGAAACAAAATTCACTCAATTAAAGGTATTGATAGAATACGAAAGGGTGAATATTTTCTCTAACTTATGCTTAAATACATTATTATTAGAAGAAAAAACTAAAGTTAGAATTTAAGGTGATTCCCATTTAAACACATAAGAACATCTCACAAAACAAAAACAATGGCATAGCTTTCTTTTTTATGCAAAACGATGTTATAGCTAGATTGAACTATGAAGCATGTTGGAAATTTCATATTTTCCTAATAATAACAATATAAAGTAATAAGAGAAAGAAAAAAAATTATAGATTTCAACAATAGAGACTATAAAAGAGAAAGAAAAAAAAGAGACTATGATTTCAATAAAATAAAAAAGACTATAGATCTAAAAGAAAAAAGATTTCGAAAATATATTAAGTAATAAGAGGAAAAAAGTATGTCATCAAAGACATGTAGATTAAAGTAAGTGAGATAAATGATGAATTCCAAGTTCTAAACTTTGTAAGATAGATCAACCAACGTTCTAACTGTTCTTAGTCTAGATTAATAAAAGATTATAGATTACAGATTTTAATAAAAGATACCATAAGAGAAAATAAAATAAGATTAAGAATATAAAAGAGACTATATATTTCAATAACCTATAAAAGAGACTATAGATCCAAAAAAAAAAAAAGATCTCAATAACATATTAAGTAAAACGAAGAAAAATAAATATGTCATCAAAGAGATTGTAGATTACATTCAATTATAGAAAAGAAGTAAAAATGCTTCAACATTGTAAAATAAATTTAAGTCATTGTATATGGCACATCTTTAGAAAAACTTCTAACCTTCTCTTATATTATCGTAATGATGTGACACTCTTTAGAAAAACTTCCCATTCTCTCAAAAAAAAAAAAACTTCTCACTCTCTCTTATTTTATCTAATTTTAATATAGATTTGTATATGGAACTCATACAAAAATTTCCCACTCTTACTCTATCTAATCATCTTTGGTTGGATAAATTATGAATTCTAAATTCTAAACTTTTGTAATATAGGTCAACCCAAACATATTCTAATTTTTCTTAGTCCAGTTGAGACATGCTTTTTTTAACAAAACATTTCAAATCAATGGTTTGAGTAGAATTAAAACTTACGTATAATTTCAGTTGAGTGATTCTAGAGATAACCCAAAATCGGATGATAAATATATCAAACCATCAAAGTACATAATAAGTAAAAAAATAATGAAAAAGTTCAATATTTATGTAAATTAAAGATGACTACCTTTTTATATAAGAAGTGATCACAAAATCCACCTATTTTTGAAACCTGCAATGAAATTAAGAAAAGAAGAAATATTAGACGGAATTACAGATGAAGTTCAATATCTTGCAAAAAACAAAACAAAGAAGATCAAGACATGTGTGAAGAGTAATTAGAGAGAAAAAATCTATCATACACAATGAAGAATATCACCCAAGAATTATTTAGAGAAAGTGAAGATGACACAAAATCACATATTTATACACATAATGATCATAAAGTCAGACAATAATATGTAAAAAAATTACAACTGATAAGTCTACACAATTTTATTTTTTTTTCATTGATCAATAATACAATGTGAGTAGAAAAAGATGAGTAGTGCCTATTTGAAACTGTCAAATGTATAGAAAGGGAATGTGGAATTAGTAGGCGTTATAAAGAGGGAGAATGAATCTGAAAAATTATTTACGACGAGTTTTCAAATGATTAATAATTGCAGGGGCAAAATGAGAGGATTAGTAAGTTCAGGGATGAAATTTCAAACCACCCCTAATTACAGGGATGAAATGCATATTTAAGCCATTTTTTTTAGGTTATATTTAGAGGAATGTTATGAGATGCATCAAATATCCAAAGGTGATAATGTAAGAAATTAAAAAGTGCTTTATAATTGGCTAGGTGCATGAAAACGTAGCAATTATATTTTTTTTTAAATGGCTATAGTAAATCTATGATGTTTATGTTTATTAATGTAATGTGTTTGTTCATTCTTTGTTGTCAAGTTTGGTTCTAATATAATGCATTAGTAAACAAAGTAATTATAATGCACACATGGGGTTGAGTTACTATTATATGAAGTAAGAAATGTGAAATTTTGTGACTTAAGCTTATTAAAAAAATATAGATATAATAAGAGCAAATGTAACATATTTATCGTCTAATGTGGTTATAATATAATGCATCAATAAAAAAAGTAATATATATTTCAAAAAATAAAGTAATATGATGCATACACGATTGAGTTACTATTATTATATGAAGTAAAAAATGTGAAAAGTTTTTGTAACTTACTTATTAAAATGGATATATATCGTAATCTATGAATTAGTGGAGGATGATAGACTTTTTTTATTGTTTTGGAGAGTAATTTATGAATGAACCTAAACCCAATAAATTATGGGTTCTAATCTTGTTTCAATGTAGAATTTGTAAAGTTTAACCATAATTGATTTGGATGGTTAATTAGAGATTAAGTTGAGAGATTATTGGAAGTTTTTTTAGAGTACCATATGAATGAATTGTTAGAGCATTAGTTAAAAGAGAGTAGCAAAGTATCAATAAAGAATGAAAAATTAGAGTTCATTTAGACATGCCACATCATCAAAACTCTTGTATAAGAATAGCTCAAGTTTCTTTTACAAAGATATATAGAAGATACATGTTAAATGATTGTAATATTAAAAAAAACCGTTTTTATAATCAAATAATTATTAAAATTTATGTTACATTAAAAAAATTGGTACGTTACAAACAAATAATTATTAACATATAAATCTTAATTGAAAAAACACTAATTACATTAAAAATTTGTACGTTACAATCAAATAATTATTAATATAATTATTATTTCGATTAACATTTATACGGTACATTAAAAATTTGATACGTTACAATATTATAATAAATAACTTGAATAAATTAAATTCTTAATTTTGGTCTGTTACACTATCACACTAACTTACTAATTAAAAATTTGTACGTTACAATCAAATAATTATTAATATAATTATTATTTCGATTAACATTTATACGATACATTAAATATTTGGTAGGTTACAAAATATTGTGAAGTTAATTTTTTGTATGTTACATGAAATATAATCTAATCGTTTAATGCACGTTTTATAAAATTAACGATGTTGATAATATTAATTTTAAAACGGTCAAATTAATAAGTTTTAACCGTTATGATACTACTTTTCTATATAAATAGTAGTGCTTTTGAGTACGAGTACAAAACAATCACGAAATACAATTCTTATTTTTCTGTTCTCTGGTTCTCTGATATCTATATTCTAAGTTATTTATGTAATTTTTCCTTATTTCAAGATAAATGTCTACAAAACACGACTTCATCTCTGATGTTTCTCCAAGAAAACAATCGTGGACATTGGTTGTGAGGGTTGTGAGGGCTTGGTTTGTTCAAGACTACAAAAATAAAAAGCTACCATTTTCCATGGAGTTGGTTCTAATGGATCGAAATGTGCTTTTTTCCATATTGTTTTTGTTTTTTTTCTTTTTTGCATTTTTGTGTAAAGTACAGTGTTTTAATCTTTGTTATCTAGGGTGATCGAATTGGTGCGTCTATACGAAGAACATTGATCTACAAAATCATTTTTCATCAACTAGGATCACGTTCAACTATGAAATTATAGAGGCAAATAAACTTAAAAAAATGAATTATTATTTTGGTAGAGAGAATTTTTTTGTCACACTTTACCTATGTCTTTTTATGCTTCATATTTTGGTCACACTTTAACTTCAAAAGGTACCATATAGATTATGATATTAGATGAGTTCAGTCTTTATAATGGAAAACAATTATACATGCAATTGAGGGAGTTGACACATATCTTATACCTTTTTGTTCCCCGTGTTTGGGTTTGTGGGTTTCAATTAGGAATTTGAGAAGAAGGGATGGTTCTTTTTGAAAAATGGAAAAGAATGATTTGAAAATCAGAATTACGGTAAAGTAAAAGAAGATTAATTTAGAGAGTTTTAATTTGTGACCCTTGATCTCCAATAAAATAAAATTGAGGAAAGATATTAAAGAAAATTGTTTTCTCATTATTTCTCTCTTCATAGATAATTTGTTTCCAAGAAAAATACTATCTCCAATATTTTTTTAGGGACTCTTTTCAATCTTAAATATAAATAAATAAATAATTAATTTTTTTAATCTCAAATAACATATAACTTACTTTGTCTCTATTCAATGTTGTTTATCCTATGTGGTATTATAGAAATAATCAGATTCAATAACTCAAGACTTTTGTAACAAAGAAAACTCAAGACTTACCAGAAATGCAATTATTGCTATGATCACAACTCAAGATTCTCTATCTGGTAATCTTACAAAGCTAACAAATGGTCCAACTATCTCTGATTTTGTTATTTTGAAAGCTTATAAAATGGATACTCATCATCAAAGAACACCAAAATTATGGAGGTTATTTGACAACCACCAATCCATAGTTGGATAAAGTGTAAAACTGATGACATAACTTAAGGCAATCCAAGACCAACAACTTTTGTAGGTATCTACAAAAACAACCATGGAGAGAGTATTAGTTGTTTTGTTTCAAACCTTGCAATTTGTAATGCTCTGTTTGCTTAGATTATGGGAGTTATTCTTGCAATGGAATGTGCTTACCAGAAAAATTGGCATAATCTTTGGATTGAAAGTGATTCAAAATTGGTTACCTTAGCCATCAAGTAATTCAAATTGTTTCGTGGCATAACAAAAATAGATGTCTTAATTGTCTTACTCTATTGCAATCAATGAATTTCATGATGTCCTATAAGTTCAAATAGAGAAACTATTGTGAAGATAAGTTAGGTACTTTAGGCCTATCTATCAATGATTTTATTTGGTGATCTTCCACACATGTTCAGATTAGGGAAGATTTAGTTAAGAATAGACAAGGTCTTCTATGTTATAGATTTTTTTTAACATTTTGAAAGTTTAGTTTGCTCCCTCTTTTTTTTTTATCCTACTTTTCATTTTAATACATCTATTGTGTGTCCTTCATAGGCCGTCAACTTATTGAAAAAAATGTTATGTATCCTAAAATATATTTTAATTCATGTAAGTTTATTTTTATTGTATTCTCATGAAAGAAAATTTTAATAGAAGACACTTTTTAAAATGTTGTATTATTTATGAAACCAAGAAAAATAATTGATACAACAAGTTTTTTAATTTAGGTATTTTTGTTTATAATTGAGATCAGAGAGTATTGAAATTTTGCAAAAAAATAAATAATTTTATTAAGAGTGAAAAATTGAAACATAGGTAATCATATCCATTTGATAAATGGATATATTGAATGACTTATAAACCATGAACTCTTACTAATTTTCTTAAAAAAATGAACTCTTACTAATTGGTTAATTTTTTAGGAATATATTAATTATTGGCTAAATTGTATTTTTGGTCCCTTAACTATTTAGATGGTATCGGTTTGGTCCCCTAACTAAAATTTGATTTATTTTGGTCCCGTAACTTCTCTCCGTTACACATTTTGGTCATTTTCCGTTAGTTTTAATTCAAAAACGTTAGGTTTTTTTTCATATTCTTCTCCTCTTTTTCATCCTGTTAAATACTTTTAAATAAAATATATCCCGTGCTTGGCACGGGGCGTTACACTAGTATTTAACAAATCAAACCCCCTAAAAAAATAAATTAAACCGTAATGACTGATTCAACCAATTGAACGGAAAAATTGACTAATTTACTGTTTAGGTTGATCTTCATTTTGATATAATATAGTGAAACTAAATTAAACGAGAATTGATATTATGATAGAAGGAAGCATTTTGATATTATATTATTGCTTGGTAGAAGGAAGCAATTGTTTTAATTTGAGGAGGACTACTACAGTTCCGAGCTATTATGATAGTAAAATCCTTGCTTTACATTTTTTTAACTAGTAATGAGATATAAACATTTTTTTTACATTTGTAGTTCCCACAAAAGTTTAAATTTCTTTTAACTAATATTGAATTAATTTTGTCATTCAAACTGCCTAACTATGGTTTTATTTTGTGATTCAAATTCCCTAAGTATGTGTTTGTTGCGATACATTGCAATTTTCTGCAATTAGCATTTTTTTTGTTTTTTTATTAATGTTGCGATTCACACTTATTTTTTAATGTTTGTGCATCGTCTTTCTCTCGTCTCCTACGCTTGATCTTACAATTATCTTTTAGTTTAACTTTATTATCTATCGAAAAATAAATGTTAAACAAAATAGATTATGATAATTTAATAAACGGTTTTGCATCTCAAAAAGCCTGAAAAATAAAATTTATATAAAATATTAATTTTATTAAAAAATTCTCATTCTTAAAGTTCGCTTTAGGCCTCAATAATTGTTAAGATTACCTATTACGGTTGTTGTTTTAATGACGATAACTAGACCAAAAAGTCTAATTAATTTCTTCTTAATAGTCTCTTGTCAATATATATTCATAACTAAATACTCATAAAGATAAATCACAGCTTGATAGAGGAGGTAACCAAAAACAAATAGAATGGCTTCTCCTTATTCTGTGTCCTCCAAAATAAATTTGGAAACTACATAAACATGGATATAAATTGTGAATTGGATCACATGTTTAGTCTTTGAACTTGTAAGAGTATCCTTTGATTAGAAAGTTTAAATAAACCGTCTTATAACTCACTGCCATTATTCGTTGAGTTTAGTGCAAATATCCGATTATAGAGTATTTAATTACAAGGAAATGTAGCAGTTCAAATCATTGAAAAACCTATATAATCGTTCTTGTCTTTCTTCCAAACAAAAGCAAAATAGTAAAATGCAATGAGCAAAACAATGTGTGAAATAAACAAGAACCAGCTTGTTTGTAGCACTAAGTTGGACATTGACAATGACATCATTCAACTATTAAATTAATTTCCTAAATAAACTATTATTAAATGACAAAGTGACACCATTAAAGCTGAGTGTCACAAACACAGTTTTTAAGTTTATCTATCCTTGATATCTCCATGGCATTACCCCGATTAAGATTATTCTGCATGATCCTTGACACACAAAAAAAAAAAAAAAGATTCTGCATGATTGGTTATAACGGGATTATCCAACAATTCAATTTTAAATTATATAAAATATTAGTATTTTATTATTGGGTAAAGGGTTGTACTATATTGTATAAGAAGATACCAAGGGTTCCGTCCAATACAATGGTGAAGGATAAAATGGAGGACATTTCAATAATGACGCAAAGACAAAGAGAAGTAATATTGGAATTTAGAACACCTCAACACCCATCTTTAGGCACAAATAATTGGGGAGGTGCATCACCTTTGTTAGCAAGGAACATACCCGAGGAATCACTTGAACAAAAGTATACAAAACTCAACACAACACGAACCGGTGACGAGATCTTTCCGGCTGAATCTGTTGACTTGTACTATCTTAAGCAGGATCGTAGTGCCAAGAGATTATACAATAGAGGCATCGCACGGGTCAGAGATCTAGTTATATTCAAGCTATTGTTTTCGCGCAAAGAGAAGAGAACAACCACGTTGGGTTCCAATTCAAAGAAGATATGGCTTCCAAGATTGGATTATAAAAATAGGTGGCCACAGGGTTGGTGTTAATTGAGTATTGAGTATATATATTGTTTTTGTTATGAATGTGCAAATTACTGCTACTACTTCCTTGTGATCTGAAAATGGGTATATGAATGTTAAGACGTTTCATGCATCTAATAGACTAATACCATATGTTTCTTTTCTTTTTTAATTAAAGGTTGCAGCTGCTATTAATTTCTATGATACTTTTGCTTCAGCCCTATTTTTGCAGCACACTTAATTAATTAGCAGAACATTTTTTAAAATAAAATAAAAATCTTGCACGTCCTTGCTTGAGGTTTTTTCTGCTGGTTTACGAGGGATGCCGAAATATTATCATATTGGACTTTAAATACCATACACGTGAAATTGAATATTGTACATCTTAACTCAAAAACCATCATGTAGATAGATAATTTCACTTATATATTATTTAACGTAACGTTCACTCTTCCATTCAATAAACTTCTAACTCACACTTTATATACCAACATTTTCTTCTATCAAGAGTTAAAACATATAATAGACTTTGATCATATCATATCATATGCACATGGTCCGACTCGAGTAAAGCTATACCAAAAGATTCACCTTAAACCTCGAAAGAAAATATAACTTCTATTTAATAAAAAAGCCTCATATATTCATGCCATGAGTCCATGGCCCTTTATATTCTACTAGACTACTACTACTATTTTCAAAACTAAAATTAATATCAATTGAAAAAAATATTAACCAAAATCATTGTAAGGAGTTTTTGGAGAGCATATCGCTCATTGTAAGGAGCTTTTCAGCTTTAAGTACATACACGACTTTGTTAGGGATGTATTTTTTGATATATTCAGACAGGCAGGAGTATCAGTGAAGAAGGAGGCGCATGTGAACTTCCTGACTGACCCACTAGATAGAAGATAAACACTCAGGCATGCGGATGGGTAGGAGAAAAACATGTATGTGTAGACTTCACTGGGGTTTCACCACTTCTGGGATTAGGTGTCGGGTCTTTTACACTAGGACAGGCAGCTCTAAAAGTTGCGTCAAGTAAAGTGGTCAAACATGAGAAAGTGTGTTTAGACAATCAACATGTTTTTATACCATTTGCTTTTGACACTTTCAGTTTCTTGGCACAAGAGATTGTTGACTTGCTACATAGAGTTCAAAAGGTCATGCATAGCAAAGCCATGTCTCCTAGGTTCATAAATGTTGTGTTTACGAGAATTAGTTTTGTCATCCAAAAAGGTATGCGGCGCAGTTTGTTGTATGTTTGCCTTCTATTCAAGTGTAAACAAAAGTTTAAATAATTATAATAAATTAGAAGCATATATCTAATTACAATAATATAATAAATGATTTACATTCTAAAACAAATTAGATGTCGTTAGGCATGGCAATGGGGCGGGGTGGGAACGAGTTTTACCTTCCCCGTCCCCATACCCGATTCTCATATGCTTATCTGTTACCCTACCCATACCCAACGGGGATGAAAAATTAAATCTCATTTCCGTCCCCAACGGGTTCGGGTATCCCCGCCCCATCCCATCCCCACATTGAATAATGTTTTTTAATATAAGATATATTTTTTTTCAACCCCAAGAGCAATGTTGTAATACATAATCCAACAATATGCTCACTTTAACATTTGCTAGACCGAATGATTTAGTTGTTCCTTTAAATATCAATGGTAGTTTTTATAACATGACAATTATCAAACAAAATAACATGACATATCAACATAAGTAATTTTCCACATTCGAGACGGGTTTGGGTATGGGTTCAGGATGGGTACCTATATACCCGTTACCCGTCCCATACCCGTGTTTTCAAATCGGGGAAAACCCAAACTCATACCCAAATCCAATCAAAACGGGAAAAATTCGTCAAATTGGGTTTGGTTTGGGTAGATAACCGCAGGTATGGGTTTTGTTGCCATGCCTAAATGTCGTCTATGAACATAAAACAAATTAGAGTTTGGCTGCTATGTAGTTGGGACATATGTATATTGTGTATCGGCTGAATAGGTTTTACTGGACCGATGTGCTTGATCAGCCTCAACCTTAAAAATTAGTTTTGGGAGTGGATTGGTACTTATTTACCATATTGAAACCCATTATAGTACTGGAACTAGACTTTATACACAATATGTGTGTGGATTGTAGTCGGACCCTTGGGCGTGAGAGTGGTGCTAAAATTTGATTTGAATTAACACCGACGAACTATGGTTTCTTAAATTTCTTTCCTTCTATGATAGCTGCATCTGCTATGTTTTTAGCACGATGGACATTGGATCAATCAAAGGAAACATCATGACCTTCATTTGTATGAATGATTGTGGGGATTGATTCAATTATTTCTCTTAAAAAAAAATAAAACAGTTAAAGGACCTGGTTACAACTTTTTTTAGTTTAGGGACCTCATTGAAAATTCTTAAATAGTATGGGGACTTACAGATTTTTTTTGTGGCCATATGCATTGTCCCTACCAACTAAGTTAGGCTCACGAAGACATAGGGACTTACAGGTTAATTAAACCTTATAATTATTTTAGAGTTTAACGACGATGAGTTGACAATTCAAAACAACTCTGCACACACAAAACATTTCAAATTGCATTTAAATTAAAAATATTAATTAATATGACGATTTTAAATGTTTTGATTGGTTGTGTGTGCAAAGTTGTTTTAGACTGTCAATAAACCAACATTAAACTCATAATTTTAAGGGTAAAGGACACAAATTCAAAAATAAAAATAACTCATAAATTTCATGTAAAAAAATTGATTTTGTTGTTTTAATGTATTGAATGCACAATTTTTAAAATAAATTTTTTAGTTTAAACTTCTTGCAATCATTTAAATAAATTTTTTAATTTAAACTTTTTGCAATCATTTAAATACAAAAATTGGTGTAAAAACACGTTGTGTATATGTGAAATGATGTTTTTTTTTTCTTTTTTGGATTAAACCATTCCTTTTCATTTTATAAAAAAAAAAAAAAAAAAGTGTTTTCCCTTTTGTTACCAAAAAAAGTGTATGTTTGGCGCTACCCCTTCTTTTTTGGTTACAAAAAGTTTAGGTGGGTTCGGCTCCGGTCACCACCAGGGTCAGGGCACGCCTCCGGGCCCAAAGGACACTTATAGAGGTACTTACAGATCACCCACCAACACTGCCCTCACATCGGCAGAGGGAATCGAACACACAACCTCTTGCAAGGAAGTGGCCCGTTCCTTACCAACTGAGCCAACGTACCCCTTCTAATCATTTCTCATTCATTAGCATATTAATTCTAATTATTGTTCTAATCATCATCAGTTTTGAATTATATGTTAGTATTGCTAATGATAATGACATACAATGACAAACTAATCATCTAAATAATCATTAAAATGTCTATGAATAGTGTCCAATGGGTGTGGAAAATGTTGTTATACATGGAAAAAGTAGTAATCTACATTAATTAATTAATTAATTAGTTAATGCTCTACCCTAAATTTTAACCTTTTATTTGTCAAGAAAAGAGTAATTTTAAAAAGAAAAAAATAGGGTGAATGATCAAACTCAAGGTAGCATGCCAATTCTGGAATGACTTAGTCTCAAACCCTTGGTTTAGCTGTAAGCAACTCGAATTTTCAAAGAGTCGGTTAAACAATTACAACCTCTATCTGATCACCGAACAAGGAAACCATGATCGAAGTTGTTGGATGCCTAGGTTATCCAATGTTTTCAAAGCAATAGTGTCAGGTACCGTGGATGTCGAATTAGGTATCCCCAACGACAACAACTATTCTGATAAGTTTCTTCAGATTCCTCTCTGCTATTGTGATGGGATTTTTGGATTTCTTGATTACTTAGATCACTCCATTATTCTATGGAATCCGTCCATTCAAAAATCAAAGGCTATATAACCAGTTTACCTATTGCAAAGAACCCAGTTGTTTTCATTCGTGGGCTGTTCAGTTTTCGAGATCACATTTGCCTTTTATTTAGTCGTCCTGGGATTGAGTCTCATTATAACTTTTGGTCACTCAATGACGACAAAACTTGGAGGAACTTTTGTATGATAGCTTTTCCTGAGCCGGTTATTATTTCCTCGGCACTTTACCTGCATCATGATGACTTGTCGTTGTTGTTGGAAAATGAACAACTAGCCACATATAATGGGTGACACTTTACAATTTTGTTTCTATTATAAACTTTTTCACATTTGGTGTGTATATGAAAGAAAACATTAAATGATCGTTTCAAGATTAGGTTGCCACATGTACTATCAAAATAAAATAGGGGAAATGTTTATAATAGAGATGAATTGGGAAAATGTAATTAATGTTATGTTTTTCATTTTTAACCTCATTATTATCATTTAATACGGTAAATATATTTTCTTTTCAATGGTCCTTTTCATGATTGTGGATCAATGTAAATGAGGTAGTGTGTGATTATTTAATATCAACGAAAAGTACAAATCTATTCATTTACTTGAACCATTTTATTTTTTTATTTAATGATTGGAAAATGATGTTACAAAATTCTTTTTAATCAACTAAGATCAAATTCAACCGTTAAACTATGGAGACAAAAAGAACAAAAAAAATGTATGCTTATTTTGATAGAGAGATTTTTTTTCACAATACTTTTAGTAAATACATTTTCAAATGAATGGTAATATTTCTGACTTTTTGGTTTACCTTTATTTTTGGTTTCCTAGCTAATTTATCCCGCATTAGCATACTAGAAGAATTTTTTAACCTTACTCCTAGGATCACCATTTAGGAGTTAAAGAACTTACATGTAATTGAGTGGTTTGACATAGATCTTCTACCTTTTTATTCCCCATGTTTGGTGGAGGTTTAGTTTTGGGTTTCGGTTAGAAACTTTAAGAAGGAGGAAATGTTTGCTTGAAAAAGGGGGAACAATGAATTCAAAATCAGAATTACAGTACAATATAACGAAATTAGGTAAGAGCCTTTTAATTTGTGACCCTTTAATCCTTGATCTTTAATTATAAAAAAAATGAAGGGAGGAGATTAAAGAAAATTGTTTTCACAATTTTTTCTCACCGAATATAATATGCTTCTGAGAGAAACTCTCTCCAATGTTTTTTTAGGGATTCTCTCCAATCTTAAATATAAAAAATAAATATTATATTTTTATATCTTAAATTAAAACAAATATAACTTACTTTGACTCTATTTAATGTTATTTATCCTAATATACATTTTAATTCATGTAAGTTTTATTTTTAATATTTTTTTTATTCTCATGAAACAAGTTCCAATAGATGGTGCTTTTCATAATTTTATATTTTATTTTTATCAAATCAAGAAAACTAATTGCATATGAGTAAATTTGATGTTAGATTTTTTTTTATATATAATTGAAATCCGAGAGAGTATTGTGTGATTAAATAAAAAAAAAGTAATAATTTATTCGTAGTGGTAGATTAAAATAGAGGTAATCATACATGTTGAATATATTGAATGGTTGAAAAATCAAAGTTAATATGAACTCTTATGAATATGTACGACAACAAAACTCATATTTGTGGGTACCCGTCCGAACCAAACCCAATTTGACAGGTTTTTCCCACTTTGATTGGGTTTGGGTATGAGTTTGGGTTTTCCTCGATTTTAAAACACGGGTACGGGATGGGTAACGAGGATATAGGTACCTACCCCGAACTCATACCCAAACCCATTCACGAATATATAAAATAAATTTATTAACCCTTTTATATAAATAGAAACCCAAAATCTATATTATTTCACTCACACAGTCAAAGTTTCATCTTTCATATGACAATCACTTATCATAGTTCTCTCTTTTCTCCTTTCATATCTCATACTCTCGGTCTCTTTCTTATCCTTCATAATAGTCATCGGTCAACATCTCTTTGCTAAATAATGCATTACAACATTGCGATTGGTGCTAAGAAACACTTATTAAAAAAAAAATCCACTGCGGGGATGGGGCAGGGATACCCGAACCAGTCGGGGACGAGGATGAGATTCGATTTCTCATCTTCACTAGGTATTGGTAGGGTAACAAGTAAGTATGTGAGAGTAGGGTATGGGGACGGGGAAGGTAAAACCCATTCCAACCACGCCCCATTGTCATGCCCACTTATTAATTAGATATATTTTCAAGAATATATTAATTATTCACAGTGTTTTTATATTCTAAGCATAGATGTACTTTTGTCCACTATTTTATTACTCTCACAAAAATAGTTATATCTTTCTAAAATTTAACTTTTTTGTTCCAAATAAACGGTAATTTATTGCTTCAATTTTAAATATGATGATAAAGTACCAAATAATATCAAAATTCTGAAATGAGATCAAACTAAAATATAATCAAATAATATTTGAAAAAACTTATTTATTTGTAAACCCCCTTAAAGAATTTTAAATGAAATATATCCTGTGCTTGGCACGGGTCGTTACACTAGTATGTGAACAATCAATAGTATACAGTGTCACATGTGCTTCTCATATTGTTTTTGTTTGTACTTTTTTTTAATGTTTTGTTGGTAAGACCATTTCAATTTTAGTTTTTTATTTTGACAAAAAAATTCATATGCAAGAAGCAATGTAGTCATTTGAGACTGTGATTTTTCAACCAATGCAAAATATATCTTATAAATAAATAGATATTATATCATAAATTAAAAAACATCTATTTTTGCAAATTTAATAAATTATAATTTTAGTTTTTTAATTTTGAAATTATGACATTTTATATATTTATTTATTTAGATTATTTTTTAAAATTTTGTTGTTGAAGATTTTTATTTCATTGTTGGTTATACTTTATTACTTTGTTAGTGAAGATTATTATTAGATTGTTGATGAAAATTTTGTTCATTATTAAAAAAAATGAATCAAACAATACGGGTGATACCAATAATTTATGGTTGTTCAAAAAAAACTAACATAACTTCTTTTAAAAATAAAAAAAAATTGACATAACTAAAATATTAGTGTTAGTGTAGGGTACCAAAGTAACTTCATATAACTTTATTTCTTTCGTAACTGATTTCACAATTGCGATTATATAGTAGTTTAAAGCATGAATTAATGTCTTAAAAAGTAAGTTTAAATTTGACATATAAACAACCATCTCACAGTCACAATTCAAATTTGAATTAATGTCTTTAAAGTAAGTTCAAATTTGTTAAAGTAGTTTAATACATGTTATAAACAGCTATCTCACAGTGGCAGTTCAAATTTGAATTAATATCTTTAAAGTAAGTTCAAATTTGATTTCAAGGCAATTCAAATTTACACTATTTTTCTTCCTGATTTAGTTGCAAACATTAAGCAGTATATTAAATCGTAAGTTAACAAAAAAAATCATTCCAATTTGAGAATAAGTCATAAATAAAAATTGTTTTAAGGGTAAAGGACACAAATTTAAAAATAAAAATAACTGATAAATTTCATGTAAAAAAATTGATTTTGTGGTTTTAATGTATTGAATGCACAATTTTTAAAATAATTTTTTTAATTTAAACTTCTTGTAATCATTTAAATACAAAAATTGGTGTAAAAACACTTTGTGTATATGTGAAATGATGTTTCTTTTTTTCTTTTTTGGATTAAACCATTCCTTTTCATTTTATTTAAAAAAAACTATGTTTTGTTATAGCAATTAAAAAAAAAGTGTTTTCTCTTTTGTTACCCAAAAAAAAGAAAAAGTGTATGTTTGGCGCCATCCCTTCCAGTCATTTCTCGTTCATTAGCATATTAATTCTAACAATTTCTAATTATTGTTCTAATCATCATCAGTTTTGAATTATATGTTAGTATTGCTAATGATAATGACATAAAATGACAAACCAACCATCTAGATAGACATTAAAATGTCTATGAATAGTGTCCAATGGGTGTGGAAAATGTTGTTATAGAACCCGCAATCCTAAACATACAACTCCTCTAATAAGCTTTTTGTTCATATTTTGCATTGAATCATTTTTCTTTAACAGAGCATTCATACATTTCTTCTCTCTCTTAGAACATGCTCCTTCGTACTATTTGAAGCAGATACGGGCCTTACCTCTGCTATTTTTGTATACAACTCGCAACCTAAAAACCTTCTACATGGGTTCTCTAAAATCCATGTTGTACAAAGAGGAGAATCAATGTCGTACCTAAAAAACTATCACCAGAAGATTGCTCAAGAAGTCTCAAGAGCAACACTTACACAATTCAAAGGCACCAATGATTCAAATTCAAAAGAGAAGTTACACATCAAAAAAGTTATACAAGGAGTTTCTCTTGAAATTTAAAGGGAACTCTACGTACATGCATAGTAATAACTAGTTATTTCATTTGTCCATATAATGTAATCTCAAATTTTAATTTCTTCTCTCTCTTAGAGCATTGATAAACTTCTTCTTTATAAGGAACAATGCTCTCGGTTTCAAATCCTTATTTATAATAAAACTAAATACATGTATGTCTATCATGTATTTTTTAACAAAAAAAACTTATTAGAGTCTTTAAGAAGATGAAATTATAATAATAACAACTATAATTATAATGTTTTCGCTATCGGCCTCTTAGGAAGCCTTCATATGATTGTTGACTATAAAAAAGATGAAAATCCTATTATGCCCACAAATGAGAACTAGAAAATTAATTAGCCTTTAGATAAAGAAAAATGGAAAATGTTATATGTCGCAAGAACATGTATCCCAAATTCATCACAATAATTATCTATATGTCCACTACCAAAGGTTAGGGGCGGGGCCAGCTTGTATCCGGGGGATGCAGTTGAAACCCCTCGCCCCTTTAATTTATTACCAATTATAAGTGTTTTTTCTAACATGAACCCCCTAAAAATAAGGTTTGCACACATTGCATTATGTTGTCCAATAATATGGCGTATACCTTGACTCTTTCAATTTAAGGCTAACATTGACATTTTCTATTGACTATTTAACTTTAATGTGTTGTTGATTTATTTTGCTTTTAATGTGTTATTAGTTGGCTTAATTACATTTTTGGCCTCCTAAGTTTCTTAAAGTTATGATTTTGGCCCTCTAAAAAAATACTATTTTCAGGTCCCTAAGTTTACTTTCTGTTGCAATTTTGCCATCACGCCAATTTTACCAAGTCAACATACACGTGGGCGCCACATGTGTAATTTTTTTTTTCATTTAAAAAAAATATTTTTGTAATTAAAAAAAACAATTTTTAATTACAAAAAATATTTTTTTTTGTTTCTTTATTACAAATAAAAAAATTACAAACTTTTTTTTTATTACGAAAATTAAAAATAACAAAAAATTATTTACTTTTTATTTTTTTAATTACGGAATAAAAAAAATACAAAAATACGTCAGCGTTGACTGGGTCAAAATTGGGCTAGGGACCTAAATTGCAACAGAAAGTAAACTTAGGATGCCTGAAAATAGTTGTTTTTTTAAGGGGTCAAAATCACAACTTTGAAAAACTTAGGGTGTCAAAAATATAATTAAACATTATTAGTTTACTATTGGACATTCTAAAGCTTAGTATTTTAAAATAACTAGATCACTACATCAAACTAGGATTTGTATTTTAAACTTGTAAACAAGCTATATATTGTACAACATTCCTATATTTTTATTTTTATTTTACTATTTCCCATCCTTATATTATTTTTTAAATTATTTTTTATTTTTTCTATAGAGACTATTACATGTATAATATTAACGATATTACTGTTATATCATTGATTTGCATATGAGTGTTGAATGTGTATCTTTGAAAGAAATAAAATGATCTTTAAAAATAAATTGATTGAGACTAAAAAATGTATTATATTGCTTATCCGTTAGTTTATATAGCTTTTGAAGTTAATAATGATTTTGTTGTTGCCACATCAACCGTTGAACAATCTTTTTCTACTATGAAAAAACTAGATTGCGCACGTAATCAAAAGGAAGATGAATAGACCAACAATTGTCTTGTGATATATATTGAAAGAGATATATTCGACAACATTGATAATGAGCTTATTACTCAACAAATCCAAAACATGAAATTGCCTAGAGGACAATTGTCAAGTATATATGTTTGCAATTTTTTAAAATATATTATTTTTATATATTATTATATTTTTTTTTTGAATAAGAAAAATTTGAAATAGCAAAGCAAAGATTCAAACCCCTATCCTTTCACCCATTTTAACCCACGCTTACCAATTGTGCTACGATATATTAATTAAAGTTGAAAATTTTGAACCCCATAACTCAAGGTTCTGTCAACGCCACCGCTAAAGGTGATTTCCGTCTTTTCCAAAACAAAAGGCAGTTAGCAATTTCCTTTTTAACATAACATTCTTCTTATATAAATAACTAAATCAAGGATTTATATGAGACATCAAATTTTCACTCAAACATTATAATATTTACTAGTGATATAATAATTCTTATTACATTTGTGATTGAAGTAAGAAAACAGTTGGCTCAAAATGGTACGCGGTCTCTATAATCATATTGTTTTTAATGCATCGTGACATAATTGCATGAGAGATTTCCCTAAAAGAAAGAAATAATTGCATGAGGAATGACAAGTATATTATCGTTCGTTCTTAAAAAAAAAAGAAGTATATTATCTTTCGGTCTACGAGGTGATGAATATGATGTTTTGCCAACATATCTACTTTATAGAACCTGATTTGTTGGGAAAACTAGTACCGTGGAACATTTTATTTCATTTCGATCTCATCCATATTGACCATATCTTCCTAAAAATTAACGCATTGCTTTTCAAATTCTTAGGACAATTAGTGGCTTTCATTATGATTATTCTGAGATAAGAAAGAATGAATAAAACAGCAAAAGATTTCACATATGATTTGCTTTTAACCGTTATATATTTCCTCAGTTTTTTACTTGAATCCCATATTGGTTAGCCAATCGAGTCTTCACACAAATTTAAGTTGAATATGTTTGATTATTATTTCCCACAATTTTCATATTGAACCTAAGAAGCTCTATGCTGATGAACCAAATCCTTTTATTAGGCTTTTGGATATAAAAGCGTACTAGTGTCTTTGTTTTTAAATATAGAAGTATCTTATCTTATAAACTAGATCACATAAATTAAGAAAAATGATAGTAGTAAATAGTAATTAAATTTAAAGAATATCAATTTTACCATCATAATATAAGTTATTAAGATAAAAATGTATATTAATAATGATAAACACAGTGTGAATATTTTCTCCATATACAAGATTGGCGGCTAGTGCTTTTGCAGGTGTGTAGTGGTGGTGAACATTTTCCCAATTACATGATTGCTTACACCAAAGAATGTTGAATAGTTTGAGGACAAAACAATGCTAGCTGAATCTCATTATTAGCAGTTCAGATCCACTGAATTAACAACCAGACAAGGACAAAGCATTGTCATTCAGAATTTAGGTTGATATGTTTTTTGTCCTACACAAGGATGATGAATGGCCAGCACCCAAAATAAAAGGAATAAAATTATACTAATTGAGGTATAACACCAATTTCAAATAAAAATAACCAAAAAAATTCTGTTTGTTAATAGAAGAACCCTAACTCTTATTATCATAGTAGAACTTCACATAAAAGGTAGTAATTTAGAAAATACATTTTTTTTATTTCTTTTAGAACATTAAAACAAGACTAGCTAGTTGTTAAAAAAAAAAAAAAACTAACTATTTTGGCTCTTACATCCCTATATTGTATGTATTATGTAAAAAACATATCAATATACACATAATATTATAGTAATCCAATCTTATCTTCTAAAAACATATTGGATTAAGCACTTTATCATGTTAAATATACGTGTGATTACAAAGGATTTTCAACCTATCATTGTGGTAGGAATATTACTTTATTTCACCAGTACAAAACTTATCAATTTATAAAAATATAGTACTCCTATATAATGTTTGACTTTACTTGTTTCTTGCTCTACTTTGTGTTTGTGGAGATCCCAATAAAAAAAAAGTAATTGTAATTTCATTTTCACACCGTGAAGGTCGAATATTAATGGCCCTTTAGTGAAAGTGACAACATGGTTTTGGACCATATTAACCGTTGTAGTTATCATATTACATTATTAGTGGTTCAACAATGAACTACATTCTTATACAAAAAAGTTATGATATATATTCCCAATTAAAGTAAGAAAATCGACATTGTAGACACTAATTATTCACAAGATGACAAAAATTTCTTTATCTTTTTTTTACACTCAGTGAAACTTACGGGCTAAATTGATTTCCATAGGATTCCTTGCTCCTATTTTATCCACATAATGGAAACATAATCTTTCTAACGAAATTCTCACCCCAGATCCTCATAGCTTATTAAAGATCTTTTGGTATTAATTAGATAGTGACCACTAGAGTCATTTATATATTCACCACATATAAAATTAAATTTGATATCTTACGGGTGTTGCATCTTCATATGCCTATCGATATTGACCTAGTGAAAGAGAGAGATCTCGAATGTGAAGACATAATGAAATCAAACATTGTACTCATTACTTTGGAGGTTGAGGAGTCAACTTTTCTTAATTAGATTACGTGTTAGCTAAAAGTTCAGCTACAATATCCATTTGGGATGATTTTGGCTTCCAAGTCCCAACCATGTTAAGCAAAAAAAGGAAAGCAACGAAAGTAATGCCATGATGAAAATATTTCTTTTCTTTTTTCATTGAGTTTCCATTATCGATCAAATTCGTGAACCACTAATTTAAGAGATAGAAATGCTATAAACTCGCTCTTTTATCGAATGACATTAATATAAATTTTATTAGTGTATATTAAATCGATTTTAATCTGTGAAACTCATATGATTTTGATTTAATAAAAGAGTGAATGTTAAAAACAATGTGTACACAACACTTATCGTTTAAGAAATTCAAATCTTTTATCATTTAAACTGATATACTCTTGATTGTGTATTTTCTCTTTTATTGGATCCCTTTTCGTTTTTCATATTAATTGTTTTTTTACTAAATGAAATAGTTTATATTAGAATTAGTTCAATTGGATCATATGTTTTATGTCTTTTGTGTTTTTGTAGTGCGTATTTTTGTATCGACACTGACATCATAATTTTATGAAGCTATAAAATGTAGTTTTGAACAAAATTGTATTGCTCATCGTAATTCTTTTAAGATTTGTTTGTTACGCATGATAAGATAAAAACATTATATGATAAAAAGTTGGATAAAAATAATATATCATATTGATTGATAGGATAATCATTGATCACTAATGATATCATGTGTTTGGGATACACATGATAAGAAACATGATATTATTATTTTATTATATCATGTATTTGGTGGATTTTTTTTTTTTGACAAAAGTATTTGGTGGACCATTTGATAATGATATGATGAAATATATATTATATAATTTTTTTTAAGAAAAAATAATATTATAATATAAATGACAAGATATTTATGTAGGATATTTATCATATTTTGTTTCTCTCTATCATATATATACCAAACGAACCCTTAATTTATTTTCAATTTAAACATGCACATGACTCATTCGCATTTCATTAATAAACAAACTATATAGCAATAAAAGAAGACACTGTCAAAAAATTGGGGACTAACGATAGTGCAATTTAAAATATTCATCAATTCCTTTAACAAAAAATCTAGTATCCACATTATATTATAAAGTAGGTGGTGCAATCCAAGTGTTTATCCGAGGAGTCCTTGAAGTCACGTGAGAAACGTGACTCCCCTAAACACCACCTACTGATATGTCTCTTGTCTAAGAAGTAATCTAAAGGGATTGACCTAATAGAATTAGGCTAAATCCTCAAGTAGAGATAATGTGTATAATAAAAAACAAATCCAGATGCCATTATGTCATAAAAAAAATCCGGATACTATAAAAAAAATAGCTAGTGTGTAGTCTAATATGACAATAGTATGTTTAGAAAGTGTAATCCGATAATATAAGTTGAGACGCCGGAGAAGTATTAAAAAAAAATGTAGGATTCGATTATTTCTATTGCCGACAATTTTTCACTCTACCTAACAAAAGAATTACTGCCATTTGTCTGTAAAAAAACAATAAATATATATAAGCCAGTGAAGAAAATAACCAATCACATAATTTTGTATGTTTTGGTGAGGCATCTTTTCATGAAAACGAGAGCATTTTTCAATATATACAATTATAACACAAGGAAGGGTCCTCTAAAAAAAAAGTTGTAATGCAAGGAAGGGTAAAAGGTTACATAAATATATGATGCAAAATTGAGAAGGTGTGATAACTTTAGGGCAATAAGATGATTGTTTTCTTTTTACAGTAAGGCACAATAAGATCATTGTTGAAAAGTAGCTAAAGAAGGGGACTCCTTTTACTAGAATTTCAAAGAAAGGGTTGAGAACATGAAGAAAAGATAAGGAAGCATGTTCTCAATTTGATATGATGTTGTTGGCCATCCATATTCACCACCATAAAGTATACTCATAAGTCATAACCCAATTGGATTCTTCCTTTTTGGATTTGTCCTAATGGTGGATGCTAATGTTAAATACAAGTTCTAATTAGCCTTTAATCCTTCATGAAGTTCCCTTTGGGACTTTTTCCCTTATTAGTCTCCAAAGTCAATATTTTGTTTCTATTTGTTTTAAATACTTAAAAGTTCACTCAGTCAAATGTATTCTAATCTTATGTTTAGATCTAGACTTCTTACAATAAAAAAAGCAAATATTCGTAGGAAACAATATCTATCGTTAATTTAAGATGAGACGAACGAGTGTTAAAGAAGTTTAAATAAGAAGTTAAATGTTTCATTCTCTACTATTAACATTTTTCCTTTTCTTCTAAAGTTACATTTTTCATTTCCCTCTAACAATAGTACTTTAGATCTGACGGTTGAGATTGAAAACTGCGCGACTCAGTTAGGTTCCAACTACGATATAGAAGAAGAACTCACACCATTGACATTTTGTCACACTTTGCCTATTCACTTTCTTCTCAGCAATTGCCAACTACTACAAGCTCACTCTCTCTCTCTTTCTCTGTGAAAGGGTAAGCAGAACTCTTCATTGTTTGCAAAATCTTTCACATTTTCAGACACCTCAATTCCATTAAACACTTTGACATGTCATCAGATATAAGCTAAATTTATTGAATCTACCTTCAAAATCAAGAACAAAGTAGTTTACATTCAATTTTTTGTTATGGCTAGTTGCAAGTTTTGTTGTGCTTGTATTTTTGCTTTTCAAGTGTAATAGAGGGTTTGGTTCTGTTTAATTTACCGATTGGGGAGTAAAGTTTGAAGCTTTTGTTGGTGGGGTGGTGGGAATTTTGTGGTGTGAGTGATGGGTTGGGATTGTGTGGTGCTACAAACAGTTGGAAGAGAACCGCCATTAAAACGGCGAGCTGGGTTGCGGAGGAAGCAAGCTGGAAGAGGGTCTTACAGAGGAAGTTAGCTAGTTAGGGAAATTTGATTTGATTGGTTTTGTGTGATTCGAATTTGGAGGGTTTTTCTTCTTTTTTGGAGGACTAATTTGAAGACCCTTTTGCTTGAGGGTGTCTTTGAGGTGTAAAAGTTTCTAACTTTTTATAAGGGGGAAGAAGATGGATAACAACTTGCATCAACTACTTAGAAGTCTTTGTTTCAATACTCAGTGGAATTATGCAATCTTTTGGAAGCTCAAACATAGTGCTCCAATGTATGTTATTACTACAACTTTTACTCCTTTTTTTGTGTGCATCACATGTATTGAATCTTTTATTTGGATGTTGGCAAAATAGAATATGTTAAATGAGTTGAAGTTGTATTTTTGGTCTTAACCTACAGTCCCTCCCTAGTAATTTGGAGTTCGGTATGGAGTTAAAAGTCTTACTAAAGATTATTCCAGCAAGGATTCAAACTCAGGTTCTCCCGAATGATTCGTCCTTAGCTGAAGCTCGTTAACCATTTGAGTCCAACCAATTGGCTGTGAAGTTGTAGTTTTGCATGATTGTATCCCTTGGTCTGAAATTTGAATCGGTCTTTTAAATATGTCCGGTTAGCTTAACTGGTTGTATAGCGTACACATCTTGTTTTTATTAATAACAACCAGAACATGTTATATTTTTTTTAATCATCTTTTAGTGTAAAGGACTAAATATTTTCCTTTATGTTCTTCCTTGTCTTTTTTTCCTTCCATGTTTGGTGATTTTTCATGCCTGTCTTTATTTTGGATTGGCAAATGTTAGTAAATTAGTGGTTATGTTACGGATTCACTTAGCACAAAGAGTTATGCATTACCTTACATTTTCGAGATGTGGTATTTTTTTTTTTTTTGTTGCAGGATCTTGACATTGGAGGATGTTTACTACGACAATTCGGATTATTTTGATGCTTCAGAAAATAAGTACTGTCAGAAGACCTTAGAACAGATTGAGGGTGGGAAATTTTCACATGACGCTTTGGGGTTAGCTGTTGCAAAGATGTCATATAATGCATATCCATTAGGGCAAGGGTATGATTAATCAAATGCAACATTTTAAGATTTGAAACTTTCATTTAGGTTGCCCCTCGTCCTAAGATCCTTCGTTTACAGTATTGTTGGCCAGGTAGCTGTTACTGGAAAGCATCAGTGGATCTGTGCAGATGATAATCAAGTTACAAGTTCTGGCTTGTCTTTAGAGGTGAGAATTCTTGTTATTTAATATTGTCCCCGGCCTTAGAAAATTTGAAGATCTTGAATTTGTATTGGGCAAGTATCATGTCACTATCTAACTAAACTTCCAACCATTCTCATTCTTCCCCCCTTTTCGTTTGATTTTCAGTTTGTTGATGGGTGGCAATCTCAATTTTCTGCTGGAATTAGGGTATGCTTACTGATTTATTAGAATTAGAAGAGTGAACTTTCTATGTCTATCTGAAAATCAGAATCACCTCACAATACCAATAGTAATACCAAGCAGTGTTGTTAAATGGTAGCTATATGCATAGCAGAATTTGAACAAATTGCTATTGTTCGCGTTATGTTATTTACTACATCATGTTGTCAAATATCGGCTATAGCACTGCTGCATAGTTGAATTTGTACAAACTGCTATATTCTACGATCTACAGTTGACAACACTTAATGATAATGGACAGTTTAATGTTGATGGTATATTTGGAAAAGTATGTTTCATGTGGTAATAGGATTTAATAAGACAAATAACCAAGCCATTACAAGACTCCTGCTCATTGTTCTTTTTTCACTAATTGCAACCAAACTTTATTGAAATAATATAATGCTGTGTTCCACTTTTGTGTACTTTATGCAAGAAACCTAGAAATTCACCGATAGAAAACAAGTTCCTAGTCTGCATCACTATACTTTGTTTGCACTGAAGTTTTTCATTGACAAAGCTTTTACTTTTCCTTGTAGACAATTGTTATTGTGTCTGTTGTCCCACTAGGCGTTGTTCAGCTTGGCTCTCTAATAAAAGTAAGATGAGTACTTTTTTTATGTTTATTTCCTTTGCTTGAGCGCCATAATATCTCTTCATGATGCTTGCTGTTCATAACATTCCTTGTATTTGTTGTGATTTTAAATTTTATTTGCGTTCTGTTCTTTTGCTTGAATATATCATGACCATTCAGATTTCATGACTTGCTTTTATTTGCGTTCTTTTGTTGATTTAGATATTGGCTAAATACTTGAACAATCCTAATTTTATACTAGAAAAATATGTACATGTAACTTAGTGAAAAAGAAAGATAAACAAGTGAAGCTGTTATCAACCCTCCTAGTTATGTCATTTGAGAACTTAAGCATAGTGTAGTTCTGCTAGCTACAAGTACTCTAAATTATAATTTACTAAACTAGCTACCGGAACCAGAGGATTTGGCATGAAATCAAGTACTGTGGCACTTGCTAATGCTGAACTTATGGATAATATTGTTGTAGATATAGATATCAACCTGACGTGATGTTAGTATGGAGAATTAGTTATTTGTTCTTTTTTTTTTTAATATAAAACAATTGCCTAAATTGGTAGAAAGAGTCAATTACTTAATCCAGAAGTAGCTAATTAGTTTTTATTAAAGATCTGTGCCTATTTGCTTCTCTTTTTCCAAAATACTTTGAGTTTAATATGCAAGTCTTTGGTTAGAAAATCCATTAGGTCTTGCTCTTAATCTCCTTGTATAGTTTGTTTAATTTTATTCTCTTGTCACGAGCTGTTCTATGATTTTGATGGATTGTAGGACATTTGCAGGATATAAACTTATGAGGAAGTTCATTTATTGTGTAAACAATTGATAATTTGTGTTGTTTTTGCCACCCGCTGCTGCAGGTGAATGAAGACATGGGAGTTGTTAATCATATAAGAAATCTTTTTTTGTCCACTCAAGATTACTCAATAGACCACATTCCTAGTCAAATACAAAGTAGTTTGAAGAGCTCTTCATCTCAGGTAAGCTTCTTCGTACACGGACCTGGATTGCCTGCTGTAATAATTCTACACAGTTTCACACAGTAATCAATCTCGACCATTGATTTGAGATTGGAAGACTCAGTTAAACGATCTCGATCATAGATCTTGATCTGTCTTATTAAATGTTAGGGGGTAAGGGATTTGTGTAACAATTCGCATGGCCATGGTTACGTGTTCACTAATATGGAAAGCGAGTGGAGTTATGCCATAATTATTTATAACCAGGATGTGTTGAGCATTATCTTAAGGTTTACACTTCTTTTTTTCAGCCGGATGTCTTGAAGGAAAAATCATCTTCGGATACTATGCCTGCGTGCATGAAGAATAAAACAGTGGATGTTTTGACGCCCCTTCAATGTTCTGGAAGGAACAACACAACTCATTCTGCTTATTGGGAAATGTGTGATATTATGGTCAAGCATGAAGGGGCCGAGCTCTACAGTGATGTGAGTCCCATTTTACTTCAGTCAATGTCTGATATGATTAATGTGGAGCATCAGGAATTTGGAGAGATAAGACCTATAAACACAAGGGAGTGTGAAGGGGGCAGTAGTGGCTGCAAAAATATGATATTGGACTCTGAACAAAATCGCTCGTCATTTTTAAACAATTCTGCTATAAATAATGCTGGCGTCTATGATTTAATACACCAATCGGAGAAGGATTCCTCCTATTCACCGTTGAAGTTTCCGGCTGGATATGAACTACTTGAAGCACTTGGACCATCTTCTTTGAAAGGGAGTAAATATTTTGATTGGTTGGCACAGGTTAATCAAGATATGAAAATTGTGGATGTGCCGGATGTGTTTAACACTAGTCAGTTGACATCTGAATCTCATCCAGAACGTCTTTTGGAAGCAATGGTGGCCAACATCTGTCACAGCAGTAATAATGATGTTAATAGTGAATTATCATTTGGTAGATCAATGCAATCTGCATTGAGTTCTGGAAAAACAACTGATGCTTCTATTCAAGATGTGCACACTATAGATCATCCTTCTCTTGTCAGAGAGGACAAAAACCATTGTTTGAGTTCATCATCTAAAGTTGTTTCTTCCACATGTCCTAGTGCTTGTAGTGAACAATTTGAAAGATCTTCTGAACCATCTAAAAACAGCAAGAAGAGGGCTAGGCCCGGGGAAAGTTGTAGACCTCGGCCAAGAGACAGGCAACTGATCCAAGATCGAATTAAGGAGCTTAGAGAGTTGGTACCAAATGGAGCTAAGGTAACTTTGTGTAATATTTTCGTACCCGTTTTTGCATTGTGAGTGATGGTTGCAGTTCTGGTTCATGTGGCTAAACATTTTGTGTTAACTTCAACAGTGTAGTATTGATTCACTACTGGAGCGCTCGATAAAGCACATGCTCTTTCTGCAAAGCATAACTAAGCATGCTGACAAGCTAACTAAACTTGCTGATACTAAATCAAAGGTAAGGTTTAGAGGGATTTGAGAAATATATCCTCTGGTCCATAATCTGTGAAAAAATATTTGACTACATTTTATATCAAGTTGGGACTGATATTTGAACTTTTAGATTTGCATACATACAAAATTATGGTTAAATACTAATTACTCCATCCATTCCTTTTTAGTAGTTTTAAGGTTATTTGCAAATGGCAATAAAATCCATAAACTTTGTTACTTTGATAGAATTATTTGTCTTTTTCCAATAATACCCTTTTAACTATTTATCATCCCACTCAACCTATTCCCGTCTCTCTGCAGTATATAGTTAAGGGTATTAATTAACCAAACAACAGTTATGTTGCATTGAACTTTGAAAACAATAAATAATATGAACAAAATTATTCTACAAAAGTGACCATTAAAAAGGAATGAAGGGAGTAGCTGATTTCTCACCCTGGTTTAATACTGGAAACAGTGGCATTTAATTTTCCTAAACATGTACCTTTAGGATACATTTCAAGTTGACTGTAATTTTTTTTCTTTAGTTATTATTTAAGAAATAAGCTTTTGAATGCAAATGATGACATTCAGCATTTTTGTTGATTTTCTTCCTTCTTTAATTAACACTACTGCAATTTTGCAGTTGCATCATATGGAAACAGACATTCTTGGATCCACTAGTTCTGAGCAGGGTTCAAGTTGGGCAGTTGAGGTAGGGGGTCATCTGAAAGTTCATTCAATATTAGTAGAGAATCTTAGCAACAATGGACAGATGCTTATTGAGGTACGTGTGAGTATGACCTGGAATATTACAATTTGATTTATCAAGTAAAAAAACTTAATTAAAAATTATAATACATAATACAAACACACAAAGAAAAACTCCCCCTGTTGTGGTATTGCATACATTCTCTATTCTCATTCTGACTTTTCTTGTAGACGCTATGTGAAGAGAGCAGCCATTTTCTTGAAATAGCAGAAGCCGTAAGAAGTTTGGGGCTTACAATTTTGAAGGGTGCAACAAAAGCTCGTGATAAGAAGATATCGATATGCTTTGTCGTTGAGGTAGGATAATAACTAACAGAAGATTTATTTTCTCTAGAATCAAACCTAGCCAACCGATCTATATGAATAAGGCTTGGTCGTTGTTGTAGACTGTAGAGTCAAACCTTCTTACTGCACTGTTATTAAACCAGGGGAAACCAAGTATATATAATTTAATTAAAATATATTTTGAAAATTATTGCATACCAATTATTGTGAATTTATTTGTTGTAGTTGAAAACATCAGATACATTGAGATTTTATAACATTGAACAAGATATACTTTACCAGTTGAAACTTCTTCATGAATTTATTATGTTTTTAATTTTTATATTAGCTATCAAGTCATTGTTGTTGATGAGTGATGACCAAATTGTGCATCAGGGTGAAAACAACAGAAATGTACACAGATTGGACATCTTGTGGCCACTTGTTCAGATACTGCAATCCAAGAGCGTTGTGTATCAACAGTAACTGTTTGATTCGTGGAAACTTCACGGCCTTTTATTGGTCATCAGAACTCATTCTTGATCTCTGAAATGATTGATGCTCAGAGTCTCCTACCCTTGTAATGAGCAAGACTCAGTTTGTTGTTTTTCTTAACTTTGGGTTGGAATATATGATTTTTGTTTGATTTTTTGTTTGTGTTTGGCATTGAAAACAATACAAAGTGTTGACCACTTCTTAGTGCCACCTTTTTTGATGTTCCAGATTTATCTTTTGATGATCAGTTAAAATATATAGCCTTGAGAGCTTAATAAGAAAAGTATGGAGATTCAACATAACATGCAAAGGTTGGAACTTGCGCTCCAGTATATATTGCGATGTGATTAGTTATCAATGTAAAATCAAATTTTAGTTTCTATCAATGGATGAAGTTGTTTTGAATCACTTGCAATCTCTAAAACAATAAAAAGTGGTTGGACTGTGGTTGATCCTAGTGGTAACTTGCAAGCGATTTGGGCACATTAAGCAAGTGGTTGCAGATTTGTTTCCAGATTCTTTGCTCAATGAGAAAAAGCATTTTCTTATAAGTTTGTATGAACCGCAAAAGCAGTACTTGCACCAGAGTTAAGAGATTACCTTTTCAATGGTTCGTCCACGTCTTTAATGAATCTTTTAGTTCATTCTGTTATTTTATGGAAAAACGGGAATGTTGTTAGTATGTTACCATGTGTAGGTTTAAGCCTATGTGACTCATCTTTGTCTTCCTCTCATGGCCTTCACTCAAGAACTAGATGCAGTTTTGCCAGCATCTATTTTCTTGATATTCCAAAAAAGGTCACAAGGTGGAATACACAACCAGCACCACAGAGGACCTTTTCAACACCGTCTTTCCAAACAACCCTTTGAGTTAATATAAGTTAAATAAATAAACAATATGATTCATATTCATATCTACAATAAAAACGAAAAAACAAGCAAGTCTTGCATGTATTGGGCAAAGGGTTTTTTATGTCAGATCTTCTGCTTATCGAATGGAGAGGCATTGATGATGGAGGCCACTCAAGAGGAATTGGGGGAGAGGGTCCGATAAGAAATCTCTAACGACAAAGAAGGCAAAGGAAAATTGAAAGAAAGTATATGGTGCAAACTGCAGAGGGTCTATCAGACTGGTACTGGAAAAAGATAAGTTGAATGGTAAAATAACAGGGTGCATGGTGGACCAAGCAATTGAAACCAATCTTAAACAAACATGTCGTTCAGACAAACGGTTAAGCCAAAAGTTTTGTTGGAAGTCTACTCTAGAATTTGACACATCAGTGGAGAAAACGACATACACGTATAACTAATTATTGTATCAATTATTCAATATAGCAATAAATAATAGAGTTACTGTACTATCAAACCTCACCCTGAAACCCACCATTGACATTCTCCAACCAATATCGATTCTCATTTCTCACAATCATTAATTGATATTGTACTTGTCTAGACACAATCCGAGAGGAAATAGATCCCATCATGTGAATCAACAAATAGATTAGACAACACTCTTAACAAACCTCACTGCCCAAGATAAAAAAATTGCAGAGGCCTATTTGCGTCTTATTGTATGTTTTGTATCATGGTGGGTTGCAGTAGAACAAAATCATGGTGGCTCACTCTGAAATTTGCCAAACTCGCCACGGCACTAAACAAACACTAAGTCAGGTGAAAGGGGGCAAATAAATCAAACCGGGGAACAAAAAACTAGGTGGCAACATGAAAAAATCTAATCTAATGTGATACTGAAGCAACTTCAACAGTGGTCGCACTTTTAGGACCTTTAATGTCGAATTCGCTAGAAGGAATGAAATCAGCGATCTCTACTATTGAGCAAAAAGAATCTAATCATTTTAATTCGCAAGGAATGAAATCAGCGATCTCTACTATTGAGCAAACAGAATCTAATCATTTTAACTCTGTTTGGTGGACAAGTTTAGCAATTGAAAGATAGTTCCTAATGTCGAGCCAAAGAACAATATATATGCATACATAAATCATGTGTAATCCATGTGACTGATGCTACACCTACAAATACAATACTTGGTGGGGAGATTTGTGCTGGTGCCAGACAAGCACTAGCCAGATCCTGGGAAGTTGAGGAATGGGTATACTGATCAACCAGGGAACCTTCTTGCAAAATGAGTCTTGAAATTCCGGCTACTAGTAGGTTTTTGTTTTGGGAACCTTCTTCTTGGGTTGCCTTCTGGGAATGGAGTTTTTCATCCCAATAAAAAACAACAACGCCCCAAAGAGAGCCATATTCTGCAAGGAGTAATACCATACCATTTAATAAACAATTGTAACAATACATGAAGGAAAACTGTGACAGTAGCTTGAAATCAGGCATTCCAACATGAAAATATATTAGGCTTAATTGCACTTTTCCCCCCTATCTTTTGCTAATTGTGCGATTTTGCACCTCCTCTTTTTTTATGAGCGATTTTGCACCCCATCTTTTGCCAATTGTGTTTTGTTCAAAATCATCATTAAAAGAGGGGGAAAGGGGCAAAAGATAGGGTGCAAAATCGCTCAAAAAAAAGAAGAGGGGGTGCAAAATCGCACAATTAGCAAAAAGATAGGGGGCAAAAGTGCAATTGAACACAAAGATGGGGTGCAAAATCAAAAAGGGGGCAAAACGATGGGGTGCAAAATCGCTCAAAAAAAAAAAGAAGGGGTGCAAAATCGCACAATTAGCAAAAAATAGGGGGAAAAAGTGCAATTAAGCCAATATATTAAAAAGATAGTGAGCCCATGGCTCTGACCTGTGTGAATTTGATGAAAAGTTGAATATATTCTTTGTCCTCATTGTCGTAGTTATAGAAATCGTACAATATTGGAGTGGCGATCAACTGGTGCAAAAGCTACAAGGAGAAAAGAACCATATTAAACAGGGTACTAGACATGAAAATAAACTCAATTGCAAGGAGAGAATTCAAACTACAAACCAAAAGTACAGCTCCGAACGAACTGCCAAGTATGAAAAGAATCCCTCCAATGCCCTTGAGAGCAATTGCCCCAGCAACTAAAAACTTTATCTGTTCATGACATAAATTATATTAGGAAAATGTTAACAAGTGCCCTAAGGGCATTGTTTAAGCATCTAAAAGTAGCAACTTTTGCATTGAAAATTGTATGGTTTTGACTTTAACAAGTGTTTGACTTGTATTTTCAAGACATAGTTTCCTTATGTGGGTTCCTTAAACAATGCCCTTAGGGCACTTGTTAACAAGACCCATTATATTATTATATAAATAAACATAAATTTTCTAGATACAAAGCAAAGTAATATGCATGTGAAAAGGAGTGCATCATTGAACACATAGATGGTGATAAAAGGATGACAATATGCATAACAGATAAAATGATGAAAGAAAATTCAATTGTTTTCCATTGTGATGTTTCATAACTTCCCCGACATCTTTATCAACCCTCCACCCATTTCAGTTTTCAGAAGCTGTATGGACTTTTTAAAGTTGCTGAGAACATTTTTACCATTCATGTCCAACACTATCATATCATACTGCCTGCTGAGATCATAAAATTATGATGGGCAAGCAGTAAAGCAAACATAAGCCTCATGGCCAAAATAAATATTGACAAGCATGAACAACTTAATACTTTTTTAGGAGTATACGTTAATACTTTGTCCATGCTACATGATAGTCTATTTTTCAAATGGCAAATATTCGTATAATTAGTATTATGTTGGGAGTGGAAGGAAATCGAACCTTCTCCCACCTTATCATTTCATTTATTAGCTCTGTCACTCCAACCACCAAACCAACCTTATATACCCAACATAATAGTCTTAATTGAACCCATGCATTTACAAAGGCATAACTTATTTTGACCATATTTTTTAACTAATATATAAATACAAAGATGTTGTTCAGTTAGTCTCAATGAATATTTTCAAAATATCAATTTTTTTATAATATTTTATTATAAATAACTAAAGATATTAATGGTCAAAGTTTTGTATTGACAAGTATGAAATGGTTGACTGCAACATGTATTTAGGAATGGCGGGAGTATTAAGTACTCTTGAAGGTTTTCGTCTACAATTCATCAGGCTTCTCATTTCAGTCATCCCTATACTTAATGATAACAGGAAAATGCATGTTCTTTACTACTAAACTCCTAAGTAGTCTCAAAGTCCATGTAAGACTTCACTTCACTGTAATTTAACCTTTTTTTTCCCTTATTGTTTTAAATTTAAATCATGCTCTCCTGACATTATTGATACCGAGAAAGAGAACAATAGAGACTAACATCAATTTCTGGAAGATTGAAGCCAACTTGCGAATCTACTTTGTTTATGAAAGCATCAAACTTCGGTCTGATTGCTTTTGCTGCAAGTCCCCCATCAACTCCATAGTCATTAAATCTGTGAGGGAGGAAAAATAAAGAAAAACCATAAAAAAATCAACTAACAAACAAGTACTTCCATAATTCACATGTCAAATGAAAATAAGTTCCAACTCCAAATTTCTGATCAAATGTGAACAGTGAGCACTAGCAATAACCAGCAACTTTTTCAAGAAGTACAAGGAAAAATCTCTAAAACAACTTATTAAACTCAAGCGAACCGACTTAGCTAAAAATTAAACATGGCAGAGTATAGATAAGAAAATGGACACAGTGTTCACATCATTCCATATCAATAAGAAAACAAAATCCACGAGCAATGGCAAACAGAAATTCAGTGTATAATAAATATTACAGATATATCTCCCTCAAAGAAAGATATTAAAACTAAAGTCCAGTTTAGATTAGCTTCCAGCTTAAATAAGATTTTAAACTAAAATAAATACCTAAATAAGTAACTAATAAATAAATCTGTATAAAAATGATAAATAATTATGCATAATTTAAATAAATAAATGAGCTTATGAATAAAAATAAGGTTCCAAAGTTTAGTTCAATTAATGAGAGAAGCTATTAGTTAGAATTCAGAACACTCATAATTATCATAAAATAATTTCAAGTTTTTGATTTCCATGAGTGGTTGTGAAAAAAACTTATCCAAACTAGCTCTAAATTTTAAATTTTTTACCGATAATTTCCCAGCTTAACAATAGCACATAACGCATCATAAACAAATCAAACAGATCCAAAAAAAAAAAACTCTACTTGAAATAGATCTACTAAACCATTTTTCCTCAGTTCAAGCCTTAAACGAAACAGATCCAATTTCAGTAGAAAAAATCACTTCCCTTAGATTTTCAGCAATTTCAATAGTAATAGTAAGAACGTACATGCATGATTTTTTTGAAAAATAAAAAAAAGGATTAAAGAAGAAAAAGAACTAACTCTTGGTAAGCAGAGAGGATGAAAACGGAGGCGAAGAGAACTCTTCCGAGAAAAGAAGCGAAAGCCATTGAAGAGAGAATCTAATCTAATCGAGGGTTGAGGGTTGAGTGAGTTGGTGAGGTCTTCCCGGTCAGAGAAAAAGAGAGCGCCAGCGAAAATTGAAAACGAGACTGAGAGAGTCAAGGGTGTAATTGTCTTTTCATTCTGGATACAAATAAATTATCGCAACTACTTTTCGGTTCTAATAATGGGGCTGCATTTTATGACTAACTTGGCCCAACTAGGATTTGAATTTTGCTCTTCACCCAGCACAAATCACTCGCACTCTGCAGCGTTTCTATTTTTACCCTTGCGCATGTTAAGTAGCGCAGCGCACCTTAACTTATGCAAGTTGTGTTTATGCGTTACTTAAGTAGCGCCGCGTGAGTTAACTGACGCTTACTTAAGTTATATATCAACAAAACAGAAACACATTTACTCGTTTCTCCAACTTTATCAAACACGAAATTTTCTCTTCCAAGTGCGATTTTCACCATTCTGGCGCCATTCAAAGCCAATTTATCCCATATTATCAAGTAACTGATGATTACCCTACTCAATTGCATTTAACTTGTAGAAATTTGTTTTTTTTAAGAAATATAACTTTTTTAGGGTTTTATAAATTTTGCTTGCATGTTAGTTTTGATGATTGTTAGTGATGAATTAACTTATGAATTGTTGTTTAGAAGTTGTTTATAGTACAATGTGGTAGTTTAGGGATTACAAATTGTTAGATTACGTAGTTGTTTGAAAATTGCACATCATGTGTTTGGTAAAATGTCTCAATGGTAATTGTTTTGTTTTTTTGGATTGTGACTTATGAAATTAGTTAGCATATGGTTTGTTAATTTTGATTATAATATGTTTGACTGCAATGTGATAGTTTACAGATTGAAATGCCATTGTTGGAATTTTAGTGTTGTTGTTGAATTGTTGGAAATGACACAATGTTCGTGTGAAATTGTATCATTGAATTTGTGTTTTGTTAAATATTGTGCAGATATGCCTCAGAGGAATACGTCTCAGATACCGTCTGAGCAGCCTGAGCCGCCTCAGGATAGGAGTGACAAACTTAGGGCAGGGAAGATTGCCCCTACTGGAAGTGCACGGAGGGAGAAAGAAGCATCACGCCCTCCTATGGCTGGTCGAGGGAGAGGTGGGGGAACGAGAATTGCTAGAGTTGATGTTGCGAGAGGATCAACGTCGCAGATGGGTCCATCCCAGACGGTGGACCCGACGCATTATCAGGTGTATGAGCACCCGCATGATCATGCGTATCAGTTTCAGGAGCCTCAACCTCACTAGTATCAGTTTAATGCTTATCAGCAGCATTGGTACCAGTATCATCATGACGATCCTGTTGTTGAGGAACCTCAACCGCATGAGTAGGATGTTGTTGAGGAACCTCCGGCTCGTTTTCAGGGGGGTGTCGAGGGTGGTGTACGAGGCCGGCCCGGACGGCTATGCAGGGGGGCCTTCTGACCTCAGGCTTTTACCTCACTTTGGTGGACATGTGGCATGCAAGATATGGGTCGATGCCGATGTAAGTATAATTAAAAGTTTATTTTACTTCTTTTACTATTTATACAACTTATTCTAGTTATTATTTTACTTATTTATTTAATGTTAGCATGTAATTAATGTTTGTTCTACTTATTATTTATTTAACTGTGTTGTTTGTTGTGTTTTGTTTTTGTATTTCAGTTTCGAAGAAAACATAGGGTGAAAGGTATATCGCATGGGAAGAAGCTAAGCATTAAAAACTTGGCATTGCCTATGCCGGGGGAAGAAAATGAGTGGTTTTGGTCAGAGGTTAATATGTCCGGTCTTACTCCCCTCATGAGTAGTGGATACGAGAACATATCTCACGGGTTTGTTTGTGCGATGACCGAGAGATGGCATGGGGAGATCAGCAGCTTCCATCTACCTGTTGGAGAGATGACCATCACACTAGATGATGTGGTGTGTCTCCTAGGCATCCCCGTCACTAGGAGACTCCTTCCTGATAGAGAGTTAACCCGTCAGGAGGGGCTAGAGATGATGCAGGCGGGCCTACTGTTTACAGAAGAGGATGCCGCTAAGGAGCTGACAAAACAGGGTGGTTCTCACGTCGGTGTACTGAAGAGGCGTTACGAGGAGCTCTTGAATAGGTGTAATCAGCTGGTTGAGATTGACACAGAGGAGGAGCAACACGAGCGAGCTCAAGTTAGGTTGACCTGCGTTAAGGCGTTTATGTTGCTCTTGCTTGGCTGGACCATTTTTTCCGGAAAGAACAACAAAAACATTAATCTTCTTTGGCTGCTTGCGCTGCAAGATATGGACGAGTTAGACAACTGGTCATAGGGAGGGATGAGACCTGCTTTCCTATACGACCAGCTATCTCTTACCTCCGACTCATCAGTGGCCTCATGTGGTGGTTACATGACATTGCTTGTGGTAATATTTGTTTTTCTTCTTTTTTACTTATTAGATCGTAAATGTTTAGTTGTTTGTATAATTCTTGCGGTGATATAAATATTTGTTTCTTTGTGTTTGCAGGGGTGGACTTTGGCGCTTTTCACGAACATCATTCCGATGATTGATGATGAGGACTGCGACCCTACTGTTTCCCCGCTTGTGAGTCAATGGAGACCTCCTAGGGGCTTTTTTAATCCTGGACACTACCGAGCTGCCATTGATTCCTTGGACCATTCACATGTCACCTGGAGGCCGTACGAGAGATGACGACACATCACGCCATTTTAGGACATATGATGGTACTCCGGATGGATCATGGCCGACAGCGACAAGATGATCCATCACTTGCCAGAGCGGGTTCTTAGGCAGTACGAGTATGTCCAGAGAATTCTGAGACCTCCTACAAACATTGAGCTTATTGCGGCGGATGACGTGGCCCATGCCTTCATGGAGTTTGCTCTACATGTCCTCAGTCATCAACAGAGGGGTGGTCCGGTTCTGGATAACCAGCCGTGGGCTCATACTAAATGGTACATGAGATGGTTCGTTGCAGTATCACATCCTATTGTGAACCCCCCTACGGCCATTCCTGATTATGCAGCTCCTATCCCTACTCGTCCTGTCCCTCCTTACGAGGAGGTTATTGTTGAGCAGCAGTGGGCCAGACATCCTCCAGACCCATACCATATCACTAGCAACATCAGAGCCAGAGTGGACAGTGTAATGGGGCATCCTGATGTGTTTGGTAATCCAGAGGTTCTTCGCATAATGCAGGGCATCCAGTCGGAGTGGAGCATGATGGAGCAGATGTCGGCTCCCAGAGAAGGAGTAGGAGTCCACGGGATGGACCAGTATGACTTGTGTAGCTGTTACGACTTGTGTAGTTTTTTTTGTTTGACATTTTGAAGGATTTGGTTGTAATCCTATTACATTTGCACTTTTATGACATTATGTGTTATTTTATTCCGTTGTTTTATTATGTTATTTTTCGTAATTTAATTATGAGTTAATGTTTGATTGAATGAATGATGAAAATTGGATGAAAATTGTATGCTTGAATGAATGTATGAAAGAAAGATTGAAAAAATAGGGCAAATAGAGGTTTCTGCCTCTTCTAGGACGTATGCACAGAATGTGCGCTACTTAACTGACGCATGTGCTAATGGCTGCGTCAGTTAGCGCACGCAGTGTTTTACACATGCGACAGTTAAGTAGCGCAGCGTATGTTAACTAACGCATACATTTACACTTGCGTTAGTTAACTTGCGCAAAGGTATATTTGGAACGGCTGCAGGACGCGAGCAAAATGTGCAAGGTGAAGAGCAAAATTCCTAAGATTTAGGGGACTTTACGTGTAGAAATAATTTCAAAATGAGTAACATAGTCTTATACTTTTTTTTAACAATATTGTGTATTTGTGATTTTCATATTAAAGAACTTTAATAATTATAGTACGAATGTTGTTTCAATTGAGATTTCTTTAATCAGTGGAAAATGAATTTGGGCATCAACTATTTGTGTTAAACTTCAGTGATATTGATTTGCATCATGGTAAATTAATTAGAAAGTTTGGTATCAACGATACAAAGTTGAAATATCAGGACTTTGTATGTTTAATAATAACAAAGTTGAATACCATACTAAAGAATATTAAACCTCTCAACAAAAAAGTTAAAAAGAAAAACCTCTCAAAAAACAATAAGAATATTAAAGATATCTAATCTAATAAATTTATAGTTTTAAGCGAGTGTGTGGCGGGAACTAATATATGTATTATGTTAACTCTTTTTTCTGGATCATAAGAGGGTCGAAGTGGAAAAACAAAAGAAAATTACATCTTAATCAATTGAGGAGTAGAAGATTCAAGAATATCAATTAACAACAAATGTCTAACTTGAGCTCAACATAGCTTATATTATGTTAACGTTTATGGATACATAACGAATCTGGATCTAATTAATCATCCCTAAACAAGAAAATAGAGACACCAATTTATACTTATATATAAAGAGATACCATGATATGACCAAACCACTTCAAGTGACATATGATTTGGAGAAGTATCATGAAGTTTCTGTTAGTGGCAGAACCACTTTAAGGCTAGGGTGGGCCATGACCCATCCCACCAAAATAGTTTAAATTTTTATCATAGAAACTATTACTAAAATATCCTTAATTTTCAAATGAAATTACCTTATGATTCACCTTTTTTTTCATCTCGGTACAATCACACTTTCAAATCACTACAAACACGTAAATAATTAAATAAAATTTTAAGGATTTGTAGTTAAAAAAATAATGATCAACCTGCTTCTTCGTGTATATTAAAACATAATTTTTTTGTGTCTTAGTAATTAAAAGACTTACACTTTCTTCTTTGCAAGAAGAAGACTCACTTTGCAGGAATACTCACTTTAAAATTACATCCCAGTTGCCTCCTCTTTGCAGGCCGATAGGAGCCTTGATACTTTCTCTAGATGTGTTTGGTTTTTAATATTCGATTTGGGAATTGCCATGTTGATTTATTTTATTTTATTAAATAGACAAGACAAATTAGCTGCATATTATTGTTAAAACTTTTGAAATTGAAATGATAACCAAACTATGTCTTATTGCTCTCTTAATTTATTTAAATTAATAGGTTCAACAATCCCTATATCAAGGCTCTATTTTTAACAACTGCTCCCTGTTCAAACTACATTAATTTATTTAATTTTAAAATATGAAAGTCACTTCTGAATAAATTAGCTAATGTGTTTAATATGGTACACTGATACTAGTTACATCCAGTATCTTATATTATGAAAAATGAAGTTGTGTCTCAATCATTAAGCAACATTGTGTTCTTTTGTTGTTGGTACTGTTTAGATCTCTAGAAGGGGTTTGCTTCTAGATTTCATCGTTATAATATTTTTTTTATCAGATGTGGACGTAATTAGTTGATAATATACCTATTTAATTTTTTTTTGATAATATAACTAAAAGTTAACCATGTTACATATTCTCGAGAGTACGACAGAATGCTGAGAATATTAACAATCAATAATCTAAAAAACCTTAAAAGATTTTGACATAACACCTTTACCCTAAGATAAAATATATAAATGTCTCTTATGGTTGATGTAAGATTAAAGATTATTGTTAAACCAAGTAATTTACTTCTATATCTCATATCCTATAATAATACTATATCTCATATCCTATAATAATACTGTTATCATCAACGAAACATGTCTTTTAATTACATTGTTATGATGACTTTCGATACAAGGATTCAACACATAAAGATCTCACTCCCGTTCCACTACTAAATCGAGTCAAGACATTTGTTGAAAAATCCGAAAGACCTCTCTTATAAATATACATTTAGGTCACACATAAACCCAAGACATGTATAAAGTAAAAATTGTATGAGTATCTAGTCAACATTAATACAAAAGAATGATAATTAATTGATAGTGCTTAGCAAGAAGTAATCGTATAGTTAAGAAAACAACACTAACAAGCAACATGATGTAGAAGGTATTTATTTATACTCTTTGTGTAGAATATTAAACAGGACAAGAAGAATTGCATCCAAATTTGAGAATTTTCTAATCTAGCTAGATAGTATATGACAATCATCCATACACGTGCAGTGGCCCCATATTGAACTCTTTGTGTTGACTGGTCTAATTGCTAAGACAATAGTCAACATTATCTTTCTGATGCAGAGTGCTGCAAAATGACAACAATTTAATTTTCAAAACTTTGGGCTTAGGTTGCATGATTGAATTAAGAAATACTATATGGTGTAATATTCCTCTCAGACCTAAGCTTCCGCTATATGGATCTTGACTAGTAGATTATTTTAACTTCTTTGGTTCAGGAATAATTCCAAGTTCCATCTGACACGCACAACATATCTCTTGCATTGTCCTACCATTCGTGGAGAAACTTTATATTTTAAAGTTTTTTATTGTGAACTTCATATTTTCGATTATGATGCGTATCTGTAATGAATTTAGATAGGCCCAATAGAATAGTATAAACTTTGGTTACAAGTAATATTAGGTGATGAGTCATAGTATTTTAGAAGAATCTTGTGATGAGTCACAAGAAAGTTGTTAGAATATCAAGACTATAAATAAGTGATTAATCATTGTAATCATTATCAAATGAATGAATCAATTAATAAACAACTCCAAAAGTTGTTCATAAGAGTATCCTATCAATTCGATTTAATTAAATTTCTTTTGTTTTGAAAATTAGGATACCTCAACATCGAACTCTAATAACCAGGATGTTCAATCTAACAATTTTAATATTTTTAGAAGTTGAGATAAAATTCATGGACTAAACGAAATCATGTTTTTAATTAGTGACACAACCTAGCATATATTATATATGGGTCTTATCAACGAGTGTTATAAGACACTCTTTAAGGTTTTCTTATTAAGAAATTATTCATTAAAAAAGTTTAACACTTCAATTTCTGATACATTAAATACACAATTTTTGATACAAATTTATTATTTAAAGTTCTTAAAGAATGTCCTACTTAAGATACTCGTTAACATTTTCTATTATATATTAATCTACAACTGTGAACGGTGAAACTACCGCAAGTAAAAATGAAATAAGCTCATTTTTAGTTCATAGGTGAGTTATTCTCAAATGAAATCGAGAAACCCCACTTATACTTGCCTTAATTAAATCAAATTATGTCAGGGGATGGAAATTGTTTTATTAGGAAGAAGAGAACTGTAATTGGATGCTACATTTTTATTCTAGTAATAATTTATAAATCTTGTCAGTTCCGTTATCTCTAGTTTGGTTTGTGTTGAAGAATTTGAACTTGACCCTTATTTTATCGTTTTGCGATTACTTTGCTTTCGCAATTTTGTCTTTTTTTATTTGTTTTAATTTAAGATAATAACCATATGCAGCCAGCATTGTATTGATTATTTGGCAGGAAGCAACATTATAATTGTCACGGGCTAGAAAACAAAATACTAAAGAATAGTGCCACTCGTGTGCGGACCAGACACTAGTGCAAAAGAAGTTTTTCATGTGGTAAAAAAAAAGATTTGTTACGTGAATTTGGCCCTGTAAATGTAAAGAGAAAAGAGCTAAAACAGATTCGAGCTTTGCATATGCACTCAAAATATGCAAATTGTCGTACAATATGCACTTCACTTTGCATGATTTATCAGCTTAAAACAAATGTGATGGTTATGGTGGAGCATTATTGATCGACGAACCAGTAAATATCTCGTGCAAAATTGTACATTTTTTTTTAAACTTCGTGCAGGACTGTACACATGTGGAGAAAATAGAGTGGATAATAACCAAAAATGGACTTCTCTAAACGGTAAAGAAATTACTCTTCTTAAACAAATGATTAAGAGTTTGATCTTTTAACTCTTAAGTATGAAGAAAATTTGATTGAGAAATGAGAACTCGCATTATGTATCCCACAACTTCCTCAAGAAAATTATAAACAAAGGTAAAAACTTCATATCTATATTATAAAGAATACCATCATTCAATAGTGATTAAGTTTTTTTTTTTTTTATGACATTTAGTTGATAAAACGTTTAAATATCACTATATTAATAATTTAGCTATTTAATATTTTTTGACAGATTAACTATTTAACCTTTATTAATTTATTATAACTTCAAATTAAAAATTAAGTTATTTACTTAAAGATTAAATAGTTGATTTATTAAACTAATGAAATTTAAGATTTTTTTTTAATTCACCAAATTGACATCGGAGAGAATCGAACAAAATACCTTGAGAAAGAACATACATACTCCAAGGTCAAAATTTTAATGTATTAATTATGATATATCTTAAAAAAAAAAGTCATTTAAAACATGCAACATATTTTTATTTTTTTTAGAATTGATATATTAATTAAAGAACCACAAATATATTTAACTTCATTATTTATTTTTCTCAAAAAACACTCTTCATTATTTTGTCTTTTGCCAGACGATACAGACAAAATTGTACACATAGACATAGAAGCAGAGTGTTAGGGCATTAAATAAATCTCTTCATAAATGAATACTGAATGACAATTAACTTTGGTACAATGAATATGAGCTAGAGTACATTTTCAGTTTCATTTTGTTGCTTTATTAAAAATAAATAATTAAATCCTTGTGAACCTAAATCCTTATTTATTAATTTTGTTAAGTCTTAATCTAATTTTTTCTCTCCATTAATCCCTTATTAGGTTTGTAACAACTCTATCCTAAAATTTTGGCTCTAAATTTGCATCATTTATGTTTTTCATTTCTCTCTCTTATCCTTATTATCTATTAATTTTATTAGGTCTGCAGCAACACCTGTCGTTTCTGTAGATATTTTTTTTGACAAGTTGTTATACACTTATTTAATACGTTAGAAACAGAATACCTTAATTTTCATAGAAACTCGGCTACCCTAAATAATTTGTTAGAAACCATGAACTACATTAATTTTTTATGCTTAACTATAAAAATAAAAATAATAAATAAAATTGACTTGTGCAACAATATAATTTTGTATTCTTTTTATCCTTTTTCTTTATAATTTTTTTTATAATCATTTGATTGTAATATTGTATCTTTAATAATTTAATTTGCGTTTATTGATCGACCCATAATCTTACGGGTTAAAGATTATTTATTGATCTATATTATAGTCGAGAAGACTCGTGTGTCGCACGGGTCAGAAGTCTATTATTATTATTATTATTATTATTATTATTATTATTATTATTATTATTATTATTATTATTATTATTATTATTATTATTATTATTATCCTTCTTTGTTAATTTTGTTGAGTCTTAACCTAATTTTTTCCCTCCACCAATTCCTTATTAGGTTTGCAACAACTCTATCCTAAAATTTTGGCTCTAAATTTGCATCATATATGTTTTTCATTTCTCTCTTTAATAACCATGAATATTTTTCAAAGCAAAAATTTAATAGATATCTTAATCATTATCCTTATTATTTATTAATTTTATTAGGTCTGCAACAACTTAACCTATTGTTTATGTAGATTTTTTTTGATAAATTGTTGTACACTTATTTAATACGTTTACAAACAGAATACCTAATTTCCATGCAAACTCGGATACCCTAAATAATTTGTTAGGAATCATGAACTGCATTAATTTTTTATGTTTAACTATAAAAGTAATAAATAAAATTGACTCGTGCAACAATATAATTTTGTATTCTTTTTATCTTTTTTCTTTATAATCTTTTTTATTATCATTAGATTGTAATATTGTATCTCTAATAATCTAATTTGTGTTTATTGATCGACTCATGTCTTACGGTTAAAGATTATTTATTGGTCTCTATTATAATCGAGAAGACCCGTGCGTCGCACGGGCCAAAAATCTAGTAAGTTGATAAAAATATTGCAGTATGTTAGGGTTGTGGTCATAGTTTTAAAACCCGAATCGGACCGGCCGATCCGACCGATTGGACCGTGAACCGGTGGTGTAACCGGTTCGAGCTGTTTATCAGATCGGCCATGCAATTGAATCGGTAAAAACCGGTGACTCGGCCGGTTTTTTGAGTCAATTCGGTTTAGTAATTTTTTTTTTCAATTTCTGTCATAATTAGTCATTAAGCACGGTTTAATACTAATTAATGTTCGGTTTAATACATTTAATGCAATTAATGCTTCAAGAGCTTGGACTTTTGTAGAAAAAGTATCCGAAATATGAAAAAGTTGGGTACAGTAGGAATTGAACCATGGACATTAAAATAAATAGTTGGAAGATTAACCACTACAACAACTTTTAATCTTTGTTACAAATTAAAATATATTATATATGTAAATATATTACATTTTAATTTTATAAGAGAAAAGAGCACATCATTTACTTTTTCTTTTAAAAAGAGCACATTATTTTTAAATATAATATTTACACAATAATAATAATAATATACACATCATATGTTTTTTTTAAAAATTTACATATTATATTAATATTAATATATTTCATGTCAACAAAATATAATTGTTCAAATATTAATATACATATTACATGTCAATTTTTTTAGTTTTTAAGTGAACGAGTCATCGATTAAATCCGATTTAATCCGGTTAAATAACTATATAAATTTAATCTCAAGACCGGGTTATCTAACTGAGTTATCCGAGTTGATTCGGTTCAGTCATGCGGTTCGACCAATGACTCAGTGGTTCGACCATTGACCCAATGACCCAGTACCCCTGCCGAGTCGATGACCGAGCTGAGTTTTAAAACTATGGTTGTGGTTCTAATTTTGGATTCTCTACATATTTATTTTAGAGGAGAATTTCTAGCTATTAGATTACTTAAAAAAATAAAAAATAAACTTTGGTGCAGCAGATATGAAGCAATTTATTTTATCAATCTCCTGGCCTGTTTTTTTCCTCTCCTTTGTTTACGGATGTTGTTTATCTCCATATTACATAACTAATATAATTTATAGACACTTAAATTAATTATACAACATGAACAAGTTTTAGGGAAAGACTTAATATTCAAATGAATAGCTTTGTGATGATCCACTTTGGGTCATGTGAACTTGGAGAAGAAGAAGAAACAAAAAAAGTCACTTGGAAAGTGTTATGTTGTGGAAATTGTTTTGAATTTATGTGTCTTCGAATGGGAAGACCATAAAATCCATAGCAAAGCATAATGTCATGATAAAGGTAGGCTTCGCAAGATCATCATATAAGAAAAGCTAAGGCATATACAATACACTAATTAGTGAAGAAATAATACAACATTCGAAAGCTTCTAGTTTTAGCTAGACAATATCAAATGGTCCATATAATTTTATTTAAAACTTGAGACAAATGTCAAATGTTTAGGAAATTGTATATACCAACGTTATCTTCTATTGAAAAATATAATTTTTTGAACTCCACGTTGATAAATGTCTAATGGTAATGGGGATAATTATAATTTAACAAAAAAAAGGATTATACCTTTTGGTGTATACACATGCGTACATGCGTAAGTGGCAAACAAACAAGCATACGAAGGACACAACCATTCCTCTTAATTTGAGGAAAATATCATACATTGTACATGGTTAGATATGAATATGATAAGTTAAATAAATCAGATATTGAAAATGACAAAACATGTTACATAAACCAGAAATTGTTAACTAATGTTGCCATTAAGATTTAATAAAAAGTTCTCATATTCATATAATTTAATTGATTAGTTAGGGAAATTATAAGAGACTACTTTTTACATATATATTAAATTTCATACAGGCTCCAACTATATCATTCTTCCAAACCAGTACCAAATGCCAAATATATAAATTTCTCATTTTCTCTCAATTATATTGAAACGTATATATGTTTCTCAATAAGATATATACATCCATTAATTTTATTTTGTGAGCTTTTGTTAGAATGTCACATTTGGGAGGGTCTACATGTTCGTACTTATACTCGACACAAATAAGTGACTGAAATTTTTGAAAGAGTACATGTATAATATTTTTTTGATAATGATAATTAATTAATTAATTAAGTACTATACATATAGTATTGCTCGACAAACAATGACCAGAAAGGCTTAAACAATTTCAAATCTGGAAATAAAACATATACCCTCACCCCACCATGTCTTAATGAGCTTCTGTATAGTCTAAACTACTGTCACCATCGTTTGTTTCATTCATTTTTGGAATAATCTGTTTCTTTTTTCTGTGTCTTTTGTGTGCTTGCTTTACATTTTGATTACCTGTACTTAAAGGACAATTATTATTCCCTTAATAAGAATCCAATAGGACTGATCATTAGTTTATCATATTTAATTCCTAATCATTCATATTAACAAAAATAATTGGTGTCTGTTCATTGAAAACACAAGTCCCCACTACCTCTAGAGTCCCTCAAAGAGGAAAGTGTGTCTCCAGATTATTGACCTTTTACGGTGTTTGCCAGAGTAATTGTTTGTTTAAACTTGTATTCAACCATCTAATTAATCATTATCTAACGTCCCCTAATACATAAATAATGATTGGATATAGATATAGACATCAAAAGTATTGATTAACTTCCGACCGAACTCCGGATTACTAGGTTCTCTAATGAGAGAACCAGAGAGTTAACACAAAAAAAAGTATGGTATATCTCTTGGATTTGATGACTCTAAGTAGTACTCCATGATATCCAATATGCCATTTAGATTGGCTTTCAAATAAAAAATCATTTTCATAATATTTTTTCCTCCAACCCAACAATTAGAATCACTTCCGGTATGGTTCAGTTTGAATGAATATTTAATTTTTTTTTTTATTAAATGTGAATATTAGACTCGTCTAAGTGTAGAACGTTGCTAAAAAAAGTTAAAGAAGTTTGGTATTTTTTCCTTAAACACATGTGAAAAGAGCTTCCAAGCCCATGATCCATCAATTGTTCCACATGGATTTTAACTCTACCATCTTAAACGAGTAAAGTTTTTGTGTCATGCATAACTTATGATCTAATGACTTGGACATATACAATGTTTCTAGTTTGATTCACATCGTTGCTGCAATCTTCTCCTTCATGACCTCCCTCAACACTTTATATCCAAGGCATAAAATAATGGAACTCCTTGACCTATCTATCATCCTGATCTTACGTGATTGTGTTATGTTGACCGTAATCAACACACCACGCTTCAATCTACATGATTATGTTAAACTAAGATTGCTTCCATCTTCAATATTCTTCATTTTACATAACCTAAAATCGTTGTTTCTAAAAATAAATAAAAAATATCGATTTCAAATTTGATACCCATGGTTCTCACTTGAATAATTTGTTCCATTTCCCCACCATGGACACCACTTGTTGTTAATTTGAACCCTTGTACTAACCCATCAAGACAATATGCGGAGAAAATAACAATGACAAACTAAAAAACAAACAGTCCAAGTAACAATATTTAACCAAGAACAAATCTAGAAACCTAAATGTATAGCAAATCGACAATAAAAACAAAGAACAAAAATAAAGAGAGTAGAGGAACAAACACTCCTAGATTGTTTACTTAGTTCAGTCTAAGTTGAGTTACGTATGAAGGAGAGAACATCTCTCTAGTCCACTATGAACGAGTCACAAAAGAAACAAAAAAGTTGCAAAAAATCAGCTTTATCACTAAATCATAATTTCTACCCATTTATGTTCTTTTCTCTCAACCCCCAAGAAGATCTCCCAAGAAAACAAGTGAGAAAGCTTTGAATCCTTCCTTTAATGAAATCTCTTATCTAAGGTGTTTAAAATGTGTTTCATAACCCTTGTTTCTCACTTAAAACATCTCAATATTTTTAAGTCAATATTTCACCACAAAATTAACCTCTCTTCCTTCTTAGCACTAGGCAACATGTGCTACAACTCTTGACAATGCTTTGGTTTGGGAATTCCTTGACACTCACAAACACGTGATAAACACAGCTATGACACCATATGGTGCCTTAACTAATTCGTACTTACTTTCCTAATTTATCCTGATTAATTTCCGTAGTCACTTTATTAATAACCCACATAGCGGGGCAATAAACCAAGTTTAAAGATATAAATAATTCCCCTCGGTTCAAATCCAACATGTAGTAGTGTAGCGTTAAAACTTTTATAGAGATTAGAGAGAGAGTTGTCCATCTAGGTCTCATAAAGTTCGAAAGATTAATATGTGAAGGATATCGGGTTTACATCAAAGAAATAGATAATTCTCATTTCATTGAATTGTGATATCAAAGTCACCTACAAGTGACAAAAAAATGACTCGTACAAGTGAAAAAAAAAAATGACTCGCACACTCTTGAAGGCAAAGTCTTTCTTATTTCTATGCAGTGAGTTGGAGTACCCTTGTGCTATCTTTTAATAGTAACAATAGTTTTTGCTTTAAAAGGAAATTCTTACTTGGTATACAATTTTTTTTTTGAGAAGTACTTGGTATACAATTATTATTTAACCTACTTGTTTATTTCTTCCATTACCATATTAATTTCTCTTGGTCAAATGTATCTATATAAAGAATAAGTAAAAAAGTAGTAATTTTTTTTTTTGATAAAAAAAAAAAGTAGTAATTGAAAATGGACTTGCGGCTATCATGTATGTGGTGCCCTATATAAATATTAATTCTTGAGAAACAGAAAAGACAAGAGCCAATAGCTAGACCCAATCATCAAACAAAATGGGTTTGGTTAATGCTATCTCTTAATTTTGTCACATAAGGATGTTAAATAAGAATCTCATTTTCTAATTTGGTGATATAGTTTTATATGAAATAAAATAATTAACATGTAGGCCATTAAGGGAACCTTATGTAATTAAATATTCATCGTTCTAATAATCTTCCCTTTCCTCTTGTTTAATTCTTTTTTTGTCTATAAAGATGGTGATAAATGATTATGATTTGCACAAGAGAGGCAGAAACAACCAAAATTCTTAAGGCCATGATGACTGGTTCTGGTTCTCCTTGTGGAGCCTGCAAATTCTTGAGGAGGAAATGTGTTAGAGGTTGTGTTTTTGCACCTTACTTTTGCCATGAACAAGGTGCTGCTCATTTTGCAGCTATTCATAAGGTCTTTGGTGCAAGTAATGTTTCAAAGCTCCTTGCACACCTCCCTGTGACTGATCGTTGTGAGGCTGCAGTCACAATCTCTTATGAAGCTCAAGCTAGACTTCAAGATCCAATTTATGGATGTGTTGCCCATATTTTTGCACTCCAACAACAGGTTTGTTCATCTCTCATGATCTTAAACTGAAAACCCTAGATGATATACGCTTACAATTTTTTTATAATAATTGCAAAGAAGAATTTAAATTAAATAATTAACAAGAGTATAAAAGGTACTCCAGTTTATATATAAAAAAGAGTCTTCAAGGACCAAAAAATCAATAATCTACAAGACGAAGACCTAATACAATCAACATGACATAAATACCATGCCGATCTGTAAGACTTGGCACATATTTGGAATCACTATAAGCATGACAAAATTACGATGGCATCGAGGTTTTGTTTGAGATTCAAAGTGTAGTTTTTGTCAAAATCAAAGTGTGGCAAACCCTTATTCTGTGAAATTCGCACAGTTAATACAGTTGGTGTATTATTGGTGCACTGGTTTGAGTTCCTAATAAAATTTTGGCTATTAGAAAGAAAAGAAAAAAAAAACTATGTTCATCTATGCTTACTATATATTGTTACTAATAAATGCTTCTTTTTTTTTCCTGATCTTTGTAGGTGGTCAATTTACAAGCACAGCTAGCTTTTCTGAGGGAACAAGCAGCTCAAAGGTGTCTCAATGCACCAAATTCTGAAAACCCTAATGAGAAGAACTTTGTAAAACCTACTAATATTCTCCCTCAAGATCTTCAAAGTTGGTTCCAGATGGAAAATTCCAACATGTGTCCTCAATATCTTCCAAACTTGTGTTCTTCCACTAATCTCTCATCAACAACACAATATTATAATGGGACTACCACAACTCTCACGGATCTAAACCCTATTGGAAACTATGAAAATTCAGGAATATTGTTGGAAGAAAGCATCTCATCATTTTCTAACTTTGATGAGCGATGTAATAATTCAATGTCCTATGACAACATGCAAAGACAGTGGACCTATCAGTAAGTGGCTAATTTGGTTAACTTACAGTTGAGTAAGCTCTATGAAAGATCAGATCAGTCTATGTGAAAGAATTGGTGAAGAAGACTTTATGAATTTTGATCTGTTGCTATATATATCTCTTTGTTAGTATAAATAAGCTTAGAAAGCCTAGATGTGTTCGTACATATAATTGGAATGAAAATCTACCCAATTAGCTAGTGTTTGTTTAATCTGATTCTAGTGAAATATATATTGGCATTTATTAGAATAATAAAGTGTAACTCTTGGAGATAAAACAATGGTTTTGTATGAGTAATTTTGGGGTTTGTTTATAGACCTAGAAAATATCCTAAATTTTGACCTAATAGATCCACACCTGGATATATGTCCTTTTTTCTGACATTTGCTTTGCTTTCTCAAATTAAATAGGTTAATTTGCTGTGACAAATATTGGGAATATAGACTAGCTAGGAGATGGTAATCCCAAAGTAGGTTGTATATTAATTTCAGAACCCTATATGGACTAAAGGTAATATTACTCTTATTTTGGGAAGATGCCTGGATATGGTGGCAAAGGAACACATGTTGCTTAGGTATTCATAACTAATGCAACTATAAAAATATATTTGAATGGACTCCCTAAGTGTGATTTTCATGTGAAAGAGTAAAGTGTGAATTTTTCGTAACATTTAAGCTCCTCATATTCATGGTTTTAAATTACAATTTGCATCTGCAATTGCGGTCACAATACTGTTGTTGTGTGCTAGACTCCGCAACGACATCGCGTCACAATAGCAGTGCGATCTTCTCACCAATAGTTAAAATTCCATAACCCCAAATTTCAATCTGCTTTAGATCTAATGAAAAAACTTATCTTTAATAGTCTCTCAATTGTTTATTTCAAGCACCTCTACCGGTTAGTATTAACGGAGCAAACTGAAACTCTACCGTGGTAAATAGTAAAGTGGCACAGTGGTGTCATATCATTTGTGAAAATTTAAAGTTATTTTACGCCACAAATGCATATCACAACAACGGCAACGACCACAATCGCACTTTAAAGGTAGTGTTTGGCACTCCTTATAAATGATTTGTTTACTCTCATGTGAAAATCATGCGAGAGGATCCATTTCTAAAATATATGTTTGCCAAACACTATAAATTGATTAATCAACAATATATGTACACCTTTAATTTTCATACACTCATCCAAGAACTCATTTTCTCTTTATCTCTCTCTTTTCATTACACCACTAACATATCACATCTATCACTTTACCATCTCTACTCCTTTCTATATCAAGGTGTAGAGTAGATATTGGGTGTCCATGGATTATTTTCCTTTCATATTTGTTTTCCTCTATCATTTTTTTTTTCCATAGGCAAATATTAGTATATTAATTAGTTTTTTTATAGGCAAATGTTAGAAATGTTACTGGTCATGTTAGTTTTTGGGATCAAACCATAATAATTAGTTGTCATGTTACCATTTTATCTTTTATCATATTCATGAAAAAATAATGCAAGCTCAGTGTTTTAACATTTAACTCAAACCAATTAAGTTATCAAACCTTCACCCTAGTAGAAGCTAGCTTGGTTAGTTATTGGAGAAATGTACCGGTATTGTCTGGTTAGTTTGGTAGAGGCGAATAAAGGAGTGTTGTTAGGAAAATCATAGGAAAGTTTGTCTCCTTTGTAAGTCCCTCTAAATAGACCAATATTTAAAGGTGGATGCAACTAAAAATTTAGAGTGACGTAAAATCGAATTTTTGTTGTGTTTATTTCCTTTGTTTTTGCCTGTTGGTCTCATTTCTTTCTTGTTCTTTTCTTTTATGTGATGAGTCTGTTTGAGTACCACTTAGAGCACACACATTGCCTGGCAAAATGGATGGTAACACACTAACCAATACATTTGTGTCATAGTATCTTCGATAATTGGTATTGGATATGAGTAGCTAAAACAACCATAGTAGCTAGCAATGCATTGCCACGGTTGTTTGTCAGGATTTGTCAGACTTTGCATCACGATTTTTGAATTCTTTTTCTTCTTTTAATTAATAGTATATTGTTGTTGTAAGATAAATGAGACTCATTTTAAAATTTTAAAGCAGTGTTATAGATATTTATAAAATGTAATTGAGTAGTTTAAGTAATTGGAAAATATGAAATAATATAATGTATTATGTAAGTCTTATTTATACCATCCATATAGATGACATGAATCTATATGCCCTTATATTTATTTCTAAACTTTATTATATTCAATTATAGTCTACTTCGTGCGCAACTAGTTCTCAAGTTTTTTACTTTGTCGTATTGTATTTTGCATTATATTATTTAACCTAAATGTAGTTGTGGCAGTCTGATGCCACCACAGTAACATATCATTATTAATATACCAGGCACCACATAACTACTTAAAACATGATGTAAATTTACAAGGTCTTCACCATTCTAAACAATTCAATGTGTCCATCTAAAAACAGTCAAAAGATTGATTCTTATCATGTTTATTATTATTATTATTATTATTATTATTATTATTATAAATTCACAGTTTTATTAAATATTGCTGGGATCCACCATCAGATTTTTTTGGGTGGTCCATAGAAATTAAATGTCTTACCCCAACTCAAATAATAGTCTGATTATTGTATAGAAAATTTTTTGGATAGGAGGGATCGAAAATCCACCTTGAGTGTTTTTCAACAAAAATTAATATAAAAATGTCGTAACAATATCATGGTAATCAAACCAAAAATATTATTTATTTTTCAAAAATTGCTCTTCTCTTATCAAGTTTCACTCATTTCCAACCAAACTTTCGAAAATATTTACACATATATTAAATCCAACTTACTTAATTTAGAACATACAACCTACGTAACTTAAGTCACGCTAAAAACTCATACTGAACCTCAGCATGAGTTAACTCATGTTGGTTTTCTTTCTCACATTCCATTAAAAAAGCCCGTTTTGCTCACAATACTCACACATTTTCTTCACAGATTGAATGTAGTTTAATATTCTTCACATATGAACACGCCTTCATGATTTCTAAACAAGGAAAATCAACAATCAATCATATGAATATAAATACATATATCCTCGTTAATCATATTACATCGCAAATCACATTTCATATGAATCATATTGAATAGAAAAGAATTAAATTGAATGAAAATGAGAATTTTGAAGAAATGAAAACATGCAGATGCTGTTTCTGGCGGTGTTCGTTCCTACGACGACAAATCCAGCGACGTTTCCGGGAAGTGGAGTTGTGAGTGCGAATTCAGCTGGTTTGTGATGATAAAAAGAAAAATAGTACGCAACTTTTTTTATTCAAATATCAAAGTTAACCATATTTGAACCACGAATAAAAAAAAACTTATATTTGCACCAAGTATTAAGTGGATTGCAGCAAGAATTAACTATAGATAAAAAAAGGACAATTGCTTCGATCTCTCTAACATATATAATAATATTTGCACCAAGAATATATTACATTGATATTGTAATAAAAAAAATTATATTTACTATTCTCAAATTCACCTTTTGAAAATGATTTTTTGATAAGATCTATGGTAGCCCATGTTCCTATTATAATTGGCTTGTAGAACTTAGGCATGACAATAAAACTTATACACGCAGATATCCGACTGAAATCATCTAGATTTGACGGGTTTGCCTCTTAACTGAGTTTGAATTTTTCTCAATTTTAGAATATGGGTACGGAACGGATAATAGCGATATAAATACTCACTTCAAACCCGTACCGAATGTAGAAAATATTGATACGTAACATGCAAATCTCTAAATATTATCCCTTCTTTTAAGATATTTTAGGATGTCGCATGTTATGATTTTGGTGAGGTTTACATTTGAGGAAAACCCTCAAATATATATATATATATATATATATATATATATATATATATATATATATATATATATATATATATATATAATAGATAAAAAAAAGGACAATTCCTTCAATTTCTCCAACATAATAATATTTGCACCAAGAATATATTACATTGATATTACAATAAAAAAACTTATATTTACTATTCTCAAATTCACCTTTTGATAATGGTTTTTTGATAAGATCTATGGTAGCCCATGTTCCTATTATAATTGGCTTGTAGAACTTAGGCATGACTATAAAACATATACACGTGAATACCCGACTGAAGTCATCTCGATTTGACGAGTTTTCCTCTTTTACTCGACTATAAAACCTATACATGACAATAAAACCTATACACGCGGATACCGACTGAAGTCATCTCAAATATATATATATATATATATATATATATATATATATATAACAAAAAGGACATTTGCTTCAAACTCTCCAACATAACAATATTTGCACCAAGAATATATTACATTGATATTACAATAAAAAAAAACTTATATTTACTATTCTCAAATTCACCTTTTGATAATGGTTTTTTGATAAGATCTATGGTAGCCCATGTTCCTATTATAATTGGCTTGTAGAACCTAGGAATGACTACACGCGGATACCCGACTGATGTCATCTCGATTTGACGAGTTTTCCCCTTTAACTGAGTTTGAATTTTTCCCAATTTTAGAATATGGATACGGAGCGGATAATAGAGATATAGATACTCACTTCAAACCTGTACCGAATATAGAAAAATATTGATATGTAACATGCAAATCTCTAAATATTATCCCTTCTTTTGAGATATTTTAGGATGCCACATGTCATGATTTTGGTGACGTTTGCACTTACTATAAATACATTTGAGGAAAACTCTCAAACATATATAATATAGATATAGATGTCTTCAAATATAATTTAAAAATATGCTTATAAACGGGTCTTTCCCTTGGAAGTGAGTTTTGTAAGATTGAACAAAATCAAATTCAAATTCTATATGCTATTTTAAAAGTATTATTTCAAAATAACCTTCCAGGTGTTTACACAAAGAAAACATATTATTATAAAATAATTTTCAAAATAAAAATTAGTTTTCAAACTATTAAATGCATGGTTATTTTAGTATATGAAAAACTTCATCGTAATTTTGAATGTGTAAAGAACTAATTACATCATTCATTTTAAAAAGCCACCAAAAAATAATAAGAGAGATCTTAAGATCTCTAGTCGTGGTGGGATATTATATCAACTCGATTTTGGCTGAATTACTAGTCTTGTAGTAGCAAAACCTTGGCGTCCCTACTGTTAAGGGCAACCTAAATTGCTTGGCTTGGGCAACAAATACTTATATGTCATCATTATTACATGTCATTTCCTTCCAAACGTGATGTGTTTCTTCTTGCAACTTTGGAAGAAAAACAAAGACTATATATTGTATGAAAAGAAGTCCTCTTAGCAAAATGTTACATCCTATGCGCAAAACCCATTTCCGAGTGGTACAACTTCAATTTAGTTAGGATAAATATTTTCAACTGTAATGAATAATATAGTCGGAGAGGCACCAGTATGAAAATGTTCAACAAGTTCTCAAACACATAATTATCTTCTCTTTTTTCCACCTTTCCCAGATTTGTTGGAAGGTCCAGTAGTTGCAGGTGTCGTTGATGCAGTCTCCTGCTTCTTGGTCCTTCCATGGTGTTTAGGGACCATCTCTGCAACACGTAACATTAGTTGCTTTCCTGCAAAGACATAAAAACAAAACAAATGATAATGAGATACTAGTGTATTCAACATTCATTAAATCTATGCATCTTGAAGAAAATAACATGAAAATAATTTTCTAATCCTTTTAATATGTGATGCTTGCAAATGAGTTGCGATTCTCGACTCGACATTGACAAAGAACATAAGAAATAAGCTATCATAATTTATAATATCATAGATGATCTCTCTGGTGTGGGCTAAATATATATTGTTATAAAGATGGGATTATCACATCAAACCAAATATCATTTTCAAAATATTTAGTCTCTATTTTCAGTTTCCTTCTCTCTCTCTCTACCTAAATCCTATAATTTCTGCAGGCTTAAACATCTGTGTCTAGAAAATAAAAAAGAATAGCATAATCTTGTGGCCAATGTTATATTATCATGGTCTCACAATTTCTCTGAGTAACTACTTTAGAGTTTGATAAGGCCATTTTAGATCTTACAATTAATTATTAGAGAAAAAGGGATACACACCGTCGGTGCAAACTAGTTTTACACTGACGTTCAATAAGAATAAAGTATGTAGTAGTTGTTTTTAAAAGACAGTTACAAAATTGATCTACATGGCAAGATGACAGGTTTCAATTGTTACTTCCCATTTTTTTAACCTTTACCATTCTCTAAGAAGAAAAACAGTCTATGAGAATTCACTGCTGCTTCAGAATATACTTATTTCAAGCAATATTGCACTTTATTGTGAATTACACTTTGAAAGAGTTTTGCATAGTGTTTCTCATCTCCCTCTGTTGTGATGTTATTAGCATCTCCATGTAAATTATTGTTTCCTACTTCTTCGATTTGTGCTTTATGAACATGCTACTTTAGTTAAAGCAAGGTACTTTTACCTTAATCAACTTGAATTTGTAAAAATGCCACTGGCCTAAACAGTCAAAATATAGATTTAAAAAGGGTCACAAATGTTACATGCATAAGGTATGGCTCCAATTTAATTTCTAAGAAAGAAAGAAAAGAGAATATTTTCAATTGATTTCTCACATCATGCTTTCAAGCTTCACCTATGTGAGCAAATCATTAACTCATAATGTTGTACTTCTACTGTTATGTTAAATAAAATGGCCGAACAGAAACAAAAGTCTAACTTATAACCAGTTCCAATCCAGTGTTGAGTCCAGAGCCATAAAAGTGGAATATAATTATAATTATTGAAAAAACTTACGGGAAGCTATGGATGGATTAATGAGAGTCCCATCCTCGTTTTTGAGCAAAACCCTAACTCGTCCTCTTTGCATGAAATCACGAGGGTAAGCTTTGTCAAGCTGTGATGAACAATAATAATTATTATACATTTTCCAATAATGAATTCAAATTGAAATTGAAAAAGGAAGTTTAATAACCTCAATTGCAAAAGGAAGTTTAAGATAGTTGCAACAATCCCCAATTTCGACACAAGTAGGGTTTTCGCATGATTTGGAGATTCCGATTCTTCTTCCTTCAGCAACAGTCTTTTTGGAATTGATGTACACAGGGTATAACACGATCCATTTCTTTATGCTTGCTAATTCACCTTCCATTGAACCAATTTCAGATCAGATCTATCACTGTGATGATCGGAATTAACGACGGCGAGAGGCGGAGGATTGTGGCTGAAATGGTAGGGTGGGTTGAAGTGAAGTCAAGAAGACGAGGAAACGCGTGCCTCTGAATTTTTGTTTTCTTTTGCACATATTTCTTGTTCTTTTTTTTTTTAAGCTTAATTACTTTTTTTCATGCATGTTGATAGACTCACGAAAATGGTCGTGTCTCTCTCAAATCAAACCAAATTGTCCTTAATTATTATATTTTTTGCAGTTTTATTCATACCTCCTATTTTCAACTCCAAAAACGCATTGAAATGATAGTTTTAGACATACCCCCTATTCTCAACCATGAAATAAACAATGAATAAAGCATATGGTACAAGGAATCTACTTTATTTAACACACTAACAAAAAAAAACCTAATTTCTAAGATATGAGTTTTTTTTGTTATAATTAATTCTAATACCAATTGATAATTTTTAATACTCACCCAACTCAATAGATACATATGATAACATATAGTATTAATAGAATAAATGTGTACAAGATTTAATTGGTTGGTGTTTGACCATTAAGTTAGACCATTAGAGAAGCCATTAAAGAAAGATGTTAGGGTTGAGAGAGTCTTCTCTCCCTTCTTAATGTCTGTCAGAATGAGAGTGCGTTAAAGCAGTTATCTGACCTGATGGGATAGTCAGTATTATTAAATGTTTGTTAGGAAAATGGATTTTTCTATAAGCTTACTTTGAAAAATGACCCAGTCCATTACGATCTGTTTCTAATTACAACTCATTAATAAATATCCTTTTATTTAATGCAATATTATAATTATAATTAATAGTTGTTACAATGATAAATTGTTTTAATTATTGATTAAGGTTAATCCATAAAATCCAACACACTTAACATAATTTATTTAACATTAGAGACTAAAATGATAACGAAAGTGTAAAGTCATTAACTTATTTGTATTTAATCATGAGTCAAGAAACCTTTGTAACAGTGAGGTGCAAAGTCAGAAGTCAAAGTAATTATTTACGCTATTTCTTTTTCAATACATTTGACTTGCCAAATTTTCGTTACTTTTGTCCCTCACTTTGACAATATTTTATTGGTTTAATTACACTTTTGGCCCCCTAAGTTTTCCAAAGTTGTGATTTTATCCCCTTAAAAAACAACTCTTTCCAGGCCCCCTAAGTTTACTTTCTGTTGCAATTTTGGCCCCCACGTCAATTTTGACTCAGTCAACGGACAAGTGGACGCCACATTTGTAAATTTTTGTATTTTCTTTTTTTTATTTTAATTTTTTTAGTTTAAAAAAATATTTTTGTAATTCAAATTTTTTTTAATTACCAAAATAAAAAGTTTTTTTTAATTACAAAAAATAAATAATAATTTTATTTTCTTTTAACAACAAAAAATAACTTTTTTGTTTTTTTATTACAAATAAAAAAAATTACAATTTTTTTTGTTACAAAAATTAAAAATAAAAAAATATATTTATTTTTTATTTTTTTAATTACAAAATAAAAAAATACAAAAACAATTAAAATATTATACACGTGGCGTCCACGTCACGTCAGTATTGACTGTGTCAAAATTAAACTAGAGAGTCAAAATTATAACAGAAAGTAAACTTAGAAACCTGAAAAGAGAATTATTTTGTTTAAAGAACCAAAATCATAACTTTCAAAAACTTAAAAGACCAAAAATATAATTAAACTTATTTTATTCGAATCACTTGCGGAGACAAACTCCTTTGCCTAAAAAAACACGTCAGTGACATCTAAATTCAATTATACATTTGGAATTGCACGTGTGTCCCACCCACTTTCCAATCCCAACCCCATAGGAGTAAATTAATAGAATGGGAGAGTCTCTTGGCTAATCTCTGGGATCAACTAGTTTAGAATTTGAATATATCTGCATTATTTTAATTTTCAAATACAAATATGGAGAACATATAACACACTCCTTTTGAATTGATGGAAATGATATCATACAGTGAAATGGAATTATGCTATATTTTATTTATAATGATTTTAAATTGAATACTTGTAAAAAAAAACAACTGTAATTTTGTTTGTAAAAAAAAAAAAACTGAATTACTAATTGCTAATATTTTAAATTATAATAAGTCCTGGGTTTTTATCCTATATATCACTTTTGTAAAATTCAATCATCACTTCAAGTAAATGGATTATTTCTCACTTTTGAGAAAGTTCCCTATTTTTAATTAGGTCTAAACTCACTCTTAACTTCAAGTATTGCGATTATATAATTCTTACCCCCTTTTTTTTTTTTTTTGAGCGACCCCCTTATGTTTTTTCCTTTCTAAATTGGTATTTTTTCCCTTCCCGATTGTCTTTTAAATTTATGCTAAGATGACAAATTTAGTTAACGTAACACCAACTCATAGTGCTAACGTTACTGTTTTTTATATCAAAATACCAAATATGAATGTTGCATTTAGCATGTTCATCTAGCTATAACCCAATTCCTCCACCGAATTAGAAACTCTAAAATCTCAAAATGGCTCACAAACATCAATCTTCTTATTTTTCTATTTTTTTTTCATCGTCATCTTTTTCTTAATCATTTTACATTACAAGGGTAGTATGTACGAGCATATATTCGAGTTTTTCATGTTACTCATGTGATTAATTTTGCATCTCGTGATAGTAAAATAAAAAGAAAAAAAACACTAAATAGCATGGTTATTTAGGGATGAAAATTTATCAATACTTCTAGAAATTTAGAACCCTAATTTGGGATTTTATCCCCTCTAACGTGATATTTCTTTGAATTCGGGGCCTTCAAAATTTGATTTTATTTTTTGAGGGACATAGAGACACTGTTTTCCAGCTAAATAAACTCTTGTGCTTCACTACAAGTTTTAGAACATGGTCCCCATAAATTCTACGATGAAAAATGTTAAAACAAGATATCCACTACGTACCATGGCACACTCATATCTTCTTCTCTCGTCTTCCTTGAAGTACTTAAGTTATAATCAACTAATATTATTGTGTATGCATGAGACCAAATAATAGTATGTTTCTATATTTAAACAGTTTATAATGCACGCGTGCGCTTAGTTCTATCGATCAAATTAGTACGGAATTCACCAATAATATACAATGAAATCTTAAAATAGTTTCACACTTTCATGGTTAAAACTTAAAAAGTAATTAAGTTAATCTTGATAGTACAATTGAGAACTCGGTTATGATCATAAAATAGTAGCACTTTGCAAGACAGAATCAAAGCCATATTGTGTTTCTGTTTGTTTGATTATTATTTGATCATCACCATGCGTAGATATGTCAACATCCCCCACTAATTAATTAATTTATTTAATTTAATGGTTCTATCAACAAATCAAAGCAGTATTATTGGGCAATGTTTAATAAGATTATTAGAGTTTTTGTTTGATGCTATTATGGAATAGCCAGGGGTTAAATGATAACAGTGATTGTAGTTTATGCATTCAATCCAGGAGACACTTTGTCTATGTGTATGATTACAAAATCATTAGGGTATTGATGTTTTTTTTTACAATGTATTGATTTTTTATTTTTTTGTGGGAACAATGTATTGATGTTAAAATTAGATTGAATTAGTTAAGATTAAATTAGTAAATAGTAGTAATGTTAGGTAAAACTACCTGTTAATGTGTGGGGTCCATTGGATACTCCCCCTGTCCCTAAGCCCCTGTCGTTGCCTTGCCAAACAAAAATAAAATCCCATAAAGATGTTTCATCAATGCACCCAAGGGAACATTGCATTTGGATCTGAACAATGTTGAAAATGGGGTATCTTTTTCACTTTTGACTTCAGTTCCTCGTTTCCATTTTTTTACAACACTAAAAAAATCCCCTCGAAGACATGTGGAATAAAATGCTATGATTAAGCCTCTTGCACCATATCTTTTTGGTTCCTTTCTTATTGACAAACGATAGTGTCTGTGGTTATGTTAGTTTTTAGAGTTTAAATTTTATAATTTTTTTTATTGTTTTTAATTCATCAATCGAGCTATCTATGCGAGTTTTTGGATTCTTTATTGTTAGTGTTAGAAAATTTTTTAAATCAACATGGTAGAATATAGTCAAAAAATATTAATTAAATGGTCTTGTTAACGAGTGTCGTAAGGATATTGGTTAAGAATTTCTTTAATAAAAACTTTATCTTGAAAATACAAAACTTTACATTTGTCTTAGCAATAACTACACTACTCTTACTTATCTATTTTAGAACTTTAATCAATTCCATGTAAGGTCAATGAAGATAGTCAATGAATATTGACTCAATTGATATTGAGTTGACTACCTATAAAGTCATGGGTTTAACTCTCGAGTCTTGAGACGTGCTTTCATCCTAATGAGTCTAATGAGCTTAGCTCATATAGACTTTTTTATTCCAACAAAAATTGATTGATAAAAAGTAACATAATTTTTTTTACCGAGAGAAGAAAGCGTATTTGGTGTACAGATGCTAATATCTTATCGACAATCTAAGATACATGAGATTTGAAATAAAATCATTAAAGAAAAAATTAGGATAACACCACACTGAATGAAACCATCATCTTGTTTATTTTTGGTTTTACGATAACAAAAATTGATCTTAAGTTAATTGAATTTGTAAAGTGATTTATGTTTAACTGTGTTTATACTTAAATGGATTTAACAATAAATTTAAAATTAAAATTAATTATAGCAATCAAAAACTACAAATTTTAACTTCAAATAAAATCAATTCTCCTTTACATCATTTAAACATAATAAAATCAATTATACAACCACTAAATCCACATTTGACCCTCCAATATTGAAACCAAACATATGTTTAAATAGTTTGAGCATCCATGGAAGAAAAGACTCTTTAAACCTATATATGTTACAACTAATTTATTAGGTGCAAACAAAATACTTCAATCAAGAAACTGGTGGAGTTGAATTGAATAAGCATCAGACAGCTCATATTTTATATTTTGTATATATCCATCCGTGCGCCCCGATTAATTCAACCGTGTAGATTACTTTGAACTATTTTTCTACCAAATTCAAGATCAGTGTCTAAATTAATAATTTGTTGGTATCAATTTATATGCCTAACACCTCATAATAGTGAATGAGATTATGACAAAAAGTAGTACAAAGACAGCAGAGATAAGTATGTTCTTGTCTTGTAATAAATTATATAACAAAAAGTTGTAATTGTCCTTTACAAAGTTAAATTAAGCGTGTGGTTTTGTTAGAGAAAAAAGATCTCCCTTTGAGAAGTGGGAAGATGAAGGACAACTCATAATTCAAACAAAGGTACACTTAATCATTATTGAAGTTTGACAGGCAAAAATTGCATTATAATTCATCACAACCCCTATTTTTATAGCCTTACTTTATGCCATTTTGGTTTAATAGCCACCTATATTATATCGTTGCTCATATTTTGATAACCACATTATTTGCAACAACAATTACTAATTTGAGTAATATAAGTACTTGCAAAATAAAAGACCCAAAAACCTAATGCTTGGTTTAGGCGTTTAGCTAGGCTCATCAATCAAAGTTAGGATATAAGATTATTGCACTCATGCAATTACACATACACCAATTTGAGGAGTTGAAATAATTTTTTTTTTTAAGTAAGAGTTGAAATAAAATTTAACAGTTTACCTTCCAACTTTGAATTTTCAACTCTTATTTTAATGTGAGAACGTTGGACACTCAATCTTCATTAGTTCATTCAATAGTTTAAATTGCATGATCACATTAAATTTTTCGATTTAAATTTCAAATATCCGCACAATTATATAATCGCTAATCAATCAGTCAAATTATAATCAGAACAATTTATATTCCAACTTTGAATTTTTGACTTCATTTAGCAAAGGAGAATGTGAACTATTCAATATTGATTCAAATGGTTCACACCGCGTGACTAAGTCATGCGTGGTTCCATTGTAGTTTCGTTCTTGACACTCTCATTAATTATATACAACTAGGAAAAGAACATAACTCCTCAACATAAGGGAACATCTTCCTTCAAGAATTCAAATGCTACTATGCTATAGCTTAACTGATAACTCCCAAATTAGTCAGTTCCTCATCATCCTAAGTGCTATTTCTTGCAACTCACCCAAGTCATGATCATTATTATTGTTATGTGACATTCTTTTCTTATAATTATTACAACCTTGGAATGAGAAATCTTCTCTGCTACTTTGTACATCTTGCATGCTCATGATTCCATCATTCATGCTGCTGCTATGATCAATTGATGACTCAAGTGAGCTTTGAGGAGATATAGGGTTCATGTTCATGTAAGTTGGACAAAATGGATAATTCATTGCTTGTGTGGCATCAACATTATTATTGTTTCCTGTCCATTGATTATTATTCTCAATGTTATGTGACAGCTGAGATTTCACTTGCATCAATTGTGCCTGCAAGCATGCTACCTGCATAATTAAAAAGAAAACTTAGTGAAGAAGTGCCAATAGAATTCATTAAGGTGATAACTAGAAAATTTGTTTGTTTATTAATAAATTGACTAATGAACATTTAATATAGATAGTGACAATAAATAATATTCTTTGACTGGCCCTTGAAGCATCAAAGAGCCTTGAGAAAAAGACAGGAGTAGTGTGGTTTAATTATCTCAATGATATTCCAAATTTCTAATATATATTAAAAAAATAAAGGGGAGAAAAAAAAAATGAAAATTGCAAGTTCTAAAAAAACTTTGGTGTATGATCAATGACGAACTATGAATCACTGAAAATAATTGAATGTGATTAATCACATGTATCGGTGTCTACCAACACATGTCAAACACCAGACTACATCTTCAATTAGAAGTGTCAGAGCTATATAAGTGACCAAGTGTACTCTTAGGTAAGTGTGTAAGTGTTAATTGTTAGAAGTTGAATGAACCTCTGTTGTTCATTAACAGAAAAAACATAGCCAAATGTGAAGTTTATATAATTAACTTGTGATGAGTAATTAACTATATGAAAAATATGTGTACCTGTTGTTGTAAGGCAAAAATGTGAGAGACACAGCCATATACAGGGTCTCTAATACGAGCTTGAGCCTCATAAGCAATTGTGACAACAGCTTCACAACGTTCATGTGCTGGTATATGCAAAAGCAACTTAGAAACATTGCTAGCACCAAACACTTTATGAATAGCAGCAAATCTTGCCGGGCCTTGTTCTGAGCAAAAGTAAGGTGCAAAAATGCAATCAGGTGCACATTTTCTTCTAAGGAACTTGCATGCTCCACAAGGAGAACCAGTTCCAGAGCTAGGTCCATTTGAAGAAGCCATATTACAAAGGTTGTTTTCTGTTTTTGATGTTATGTGCGTGTGAGAAGTGAAAGAAAGTGAATAAAAATTGTTGCGAGGCACACGGACACACTAGGAAATGGTGAAAGGTTCTAAATACTAAAATTTGAGGAGTGAGTGAGATGGAAGTGGGACAGTGGGAATAAGAGGCATAAAAGAGTCTTATAAAAAACATGAAAGGGGAGACATGGAAGGGTCATATGTAGGGTTCAAGGGAGACATTTCTTTATGGCAGGTGCAATTAGGGACTGGTTTTTCTAATGGGAGGGGTTTGCTTGTTACTTCTTTTTGTTTATAAAATGTCTTTTGAGACTTTTCAAACACAAATCCAATCGCATGTTCGTGCTATTCTTCTATGATCACGAGACTAAAGGAATAGTGTTTGTATATACACACATAAAGATATTTATCCTCAAATGTATATATTAGTAGTTATGTTAGTTCTCGATAATCTAACACGAGATCTTCTCTTTCAAAAAATTTCAATGTCTTTTAACTCATCAACCGAATTATCTACGCGAAACATCCCAAAATACTAAATCTTTTTTATCAATTTCTTTTTATTTTTAGAAAAATGTTGCATATGTGTGCTCAAACACCATTCTTCTGGCCTTGTGAACATAGAAGAATACATAAATCTAATATTCATATTAGTTCTAAGTTTTAGTAAGAGTATGTTTTTTTTCACTATTTTCATGTGTTTGTGTCATATTGATGTCTGCACTCAATAATATACCGCCGAAATACGATATTGGAAATTATGTGTCTAGATAACACAATTGGTTTTTAATGGTAATATAATTCATGTTTTATGGGATACTAAATAAAATAAACATAGTAGTACTTTGTTACTTCCTCTATTTGATTTTTGTTTGACATTTTAGTAAAATATTTTTGACTTTTACTACTATCATTTACAATATCAATGATAATAAAATATAGTATTGCGGGAATATTATTTTATTAAAATCTTAATTTCTTTGACAAAACTTATGACAAACAAAATGAAAAAGTTGAAGCACTCAATAATTATTAGTGGAGTTACTAGACAGAAATTCAATAATTAAGCAATTCAAAAGATTTAATATTAGTGTATTATTAAACGTACTTTGATTAGTACTAGTGACTAGGAAAATGAGAGTAGTAGTTGTTAGGGAGAGTGGAAGAAGAAAAAAAAAAGATTTTATTTATTTATTTTGGTATATGACTGTAATTGTATGGGGTTGAAGGGTTGGATTGGACTTGGTTTAGTTTAGTTAAATTATTTAATATTTAATTGGTTAATTAGTTGTTGGTGTTATTTTTCCGCCGAACGCCGTACCTGGGAACTGCTGCAGTTTGTCGCTTCCTAAAGCTCAATTAGCACACTGCCACCTGCCGGTAAACACTACCACCAACTTCATGTTGAGTCGAGTTCAATGGATTTGTTTTAGTTACATCCTAATCATCATTATTAAAAAGGTTAAAGTACACTTTTATTCCTAATTTTCAAAAACTTGTAATTTTGGTCTCTTATGTACAAAAACTACTCCCTCCATTCCTTAATATAACCCCCTTTTGTTTTTTTTTCCCTAAATATATACCTCTTTTCAAATTACAACACACATTAATTATTTTTTTCCATAGATACCCTTATTTAATACTACTACTAATTCTAAAAGTATAATAAATTGACTTTTCACTTTATCTCTTTAATGAGGTTAATTCTGTAAAATTGTACTATAAAACAGACACATTAACTACACCAACATTTCTTAAGAAATGTGAAAAAAGCAATAGGGGTTATATTAAGGGACGAAGGGAGTATAATTTTAACGGTTTTAGATTTGGTCAATTTGTATCTTTGGTCCTTTTGGTCAATTTTGACCAAATCAACGCATGTATGGCATGCCACGTGTGTAAATAATGAATTAAAAAAATAAAAAATGCCTTATAATCATAAATTAAAAAAAATTAAAATTAAAAATAAAACCCAAAATAAATACTATGAATATGACCCCATTGCTTTACCCCTTACGGTTCTGATTCATTAAAATCAAATATTAAAATCAATTTATTTATTTGAAAAGTGGATTCAAAGCTTTTCTTTCACACCTCAAACCCAGAAAAACACCACACCATATCAGTCCAAACACAACACCCTTTTTCTATTAGTTCCAGACGTTCATCTTCAATAAGGCCCATTGCATCTTTCCTCCTCTCGCTGTCTTTCACGCAATAACCCCTTTCCTCTTCCTTCTGCCTTTCACGATCTTGCCTCTCCATCTCTTTTTTTATCTGTTCCTCTCTCTTTATGTGCGGACAACAACATTAGCAATAGCATAAACACAACACCCTATATGGAAAAAGCTAAAACAATAATATCTATTTAGTTTGGTACAACAATGGTGAATTGAAGAAAAGAAAAAAACATGGGTCAAGATCTACAAAAACAGCACTGGGGAATTGAGAAAATTGAAGAAAAGAAGATATTCATGTGGAGGAAAAGAAGAAAAGAATAATAGACAATTGACAAAAAGAAGAACAACATAAGTGGGGGAATTGAGAGAATTGGATTGAATTTGATTTAAGAAAGAAAAAATTCTGGTTTTTTTTAAGAACAACACCTTCACGTGCCATTCCTTTTTCTTTCCTTGAATTTTATTTTTAATTTTTTTCCTGATTTTTTAATTTTTTTAATTTAATTTTTCATTTATTTAATTTAAAAATGATTTTATGGTTTTTAAATTTTTTAAATTTAATAATTACATACTTGGCGTGCCATGTAGGCATTGACTAGTCAAAATTGGCCAAAAAAGACCAAAGGTGCAAAGGGGCTAAATCTTAGGGGACCAAAATTGTAGTTTTTGTACCTAGGAGACCAAAATTGCAAGTTTTTGAAAGTTAGGGGGAAAAGTGCACTTTAGCCTTAAAAATAAATTGTTGTACTAGTAACAAAATGTTGAGTAAACACTCATTTTAATATGTCAAACAATGTCATTATAGTCTTTAAATATATCAGACCTACAAAAATATATTTAAAAATGTTTTCTTTAAAGAGTTTGATTCTCAAATATGTCTATCGTTGGTTAGTTTCATCGGTGATGTCTCTTTCATTAGTAATTTTAAGATTTATAGCAATGTTGAAAAATCAATAGTGACATAGTTACTTTCATGAGCAAATAGTCACTTTAGTTCCTGACTATGCACTTTCGCTATCACTTTAGTCTTTGATGTTAAATAATTCTGTTAAGTTATGATGTGACACAAATTTTACGATGACATGACATATGAGGTGTCACATGGACTAAAGTGAAATAAGAAAATGATCACTTTGGTCCCTCAATCAAAAGTCAATATCTCCAAATTAAATCTCAAATCCATAAATCCCTAAATCTCAAATCCCTAAATGTAATCTAATTATCTCTAACAGTAAGTTGGTGTTTAATGAAAGATTGATTTTGAACAAAGAAAATAATTAGCTGACATTTAGGGATTTTAGATTTAGGGATTTATGTATTTTAGATTCAATTTGGAGATATTGATTTTTGGTTGAGGGACCAAAGTGACAATTTTCTACTTTTACTTCATGTCCTCGTAAAATATGTGTCACATCATCACTTAACATAATTATTTAACGTCAGGGACTAAAGTAACATAGTTACGTATGTGTTTGTTCAAAACATTGTTGCGTATGTGAAAAGCTTTATTGCAGTAATTTGTTAAACGAGTACTAATAGTAATAAGTTTATGGGTCTCGCTAACTTGTGCCCTAATGACACAAGATAAAAAATTAAATGTAATAATTTAATTTTGGAAATTATGCATTCATAATCTTAAAAGTTTAAAAACTTATCTTTTCAATACAACATTTATATTTTAATTCTATTTTTAGATCCTTATCTTATGTCTTAAAAAGCATAAGTTACCATTTTCTTAAGTTTATTCATTGCAAGATGTTTTAGACTTTGGTCATTACTCTTTTTGTTGCTTTAAACATAATTTAATGCCAAATTGCATTTGCCTTCTTTTTCTTTGGTCTCAAGAAAGTCATAAACACCTTTGGTGTGAGTAGTTTACAACTTCATTCCACAAATACACTTTCCGTTTCTTGTATCCATCGCTTCTCCTAGTCCAACAGAAGATTCCCACATTGTTTGACTGTCGGCTAGTAATTGAAAATAGACATTACTAATTCTTTTCCTTAATTAGTTTACCAACAATAATAACAAAACATTATTGAGATTTGAGCAACAAAAAAAAAATCATAAAAATCGCTCAATCTCTTGTAGAGCTTATATTTGAACTTAGGGGCAGGATTGTGACGGTAACTCAATGTTTGTTTAGTTTTGAGTGACAAAAGTTCATTTTAAATAAATTTAATAAATTAATTGTGACTAAAAATGAATTTAATTTCAAAAGTGTGTTAACTTAACAATTGAGTTAAAGTGAATAATGAGCTCCAATAAATGACAAATCTTTCGGAGAACCCAAGTTCGAATCTTGGGTGAATCAATTCTTAGTCAAACTATATTTACTTCACAACCAAACTTAATATCATCAAAGTCTCCTTTCTTTGAAAACAGGTAGAGAGAATAAACTCTAAAACATCCAAAATGTCAAAATCTATGGTTAATTTGTCTTTTTTTCTTTTTCGAACTCGTGAGTGCATCACTAAATTCATACATTGCATGTAGTTTTGTTTATTCAAGCAGAAAGATGTTTCAACAGATTCGGGAATATTAGATATTTAAGGTCGTTATCAGAATCTAAAATCAAATCTGTGATTTTAGAAGAAAAATAACTCATGTAGATCCCTTACATCACTTAATTGATTGAGTCACGCCCCCACGCTCAAGAGACTCAATTAGAAATGGTTTAATATTATACATGGCCACTACTTACAATTCTTAAACCTACAATATTGAATTTGAAAGTCAAAATACTTCAATCAGATTCAGATGAAATGCATTCAGAAAATAACAAAACAAATAATAAATAATCTTGTAACAGCCTATTCATCACACCAAGGACCAGCTGTATTTGCTAGGCAGCAATAGCAAGTCTCCAGTGACGTAAGATGAGCCACTAAGCAGCAGAGACACATAGAAATGGCTCATACATCATTAAAAAGCAGAAAAAATGCAACACGAGAGTAATTCGTCATTACTAACTTAAATAATTGGCTGTTTATATCAAAGAAGAGTTCAGAAGTTCTCAAGCTAACAGCTCCAAGAACTGATTGGGTCATATAATCATCATATATTGATGCATTGGTTAACATCACCTTTTCATGTGACACACATGCAGATCATGTAATATCTTGTCCAACAAAATGAGTCCCCACACGACCATAATAACTCCATAACCAGGGAAGCTTTAATTTATTCATTCTTAAATTTTTGGCCTGCCTAGTTACGTAAATATAGCTTCAAAACAATATTCCTGCACCCAAGGTTTCTTATTTCTAACATGCTTAAAGAAAACAAAAAAAATAAATGCTTAAAGAAAACAAAATTCAGATCATCATAATAATTACCTCAAACAATGAAGTGAAAAAGACCTATCAATGCTACTTAAAATGAGTATGTTGTTGGGGTATAATATAAGAAGCTTCATTAGTGTTTTTTAGAAGGTAAAAGCACTTAACGTGAACACATATTCAAAGGGAAGTACTTGATAACAAGAAGTTTGATGTTAAACAAGCAGTTCTATATACACATAACCAGATCATGGATGAGATTTCTGCTCTACATGACGAGTTTCAACTTTCAACTAGATCCCTGCACTAACAAACACACCCAAAAAAAAAGGTGAAAGATCTCCAGTCAACTCAAGACGAGATCTTATCACGAGAAGTTACGAGAATCCCACATGGACTATGTACAAGTCCTTGTCAAAAAACTACTTCGGACAGATTATACCCCAAAACAGCACACCTCTAGTTTCCAACCTCATCTCTTGTGATGGAACCTCACCTTCAACAAGAATTGCAGTTTAACCTGCACAAAAGGTCCACATTCAGTCACATGAATGTGTTTACTGACAAAAAATAAAAAAAAGTACCATATAGCTGGCTTTAACTGTTTAAATTTTGGTAACTAATCAGTGTAGCATTTCCAATAAGAAAAATTGTATATAATCAAATAAAGGTTTGCTTTCATCAGAGATATAATTCATCTACTATGGGGTGAAAAGGGGTTATTTCAACCTCCTTGCTAGCGTGTTTGTTTGTTTGTATAAGCTTTTGAAGAAAATCAGAATCCAAAAAAACTGATTTTTTATTATTTAAATAAGCTAATGAGTTTCATTTATTATTTTTTTTGGTCAAGTAGCCTAATTAAGTTTCATTTATATTTGCAAGAAATTTTAAAATTAGAAGTTTTTCTAATTGTAACCAAATAATAGTTGATTTCGGCTTTACATAAACTATAATACCTTTTGAACACAACAGTAGAATAACTTAATTTTAATCTTAAACAAGCAAGCTCAAAATATCAAAATAGCACGTCAATGATGGCCATGGTAGTAGAAATTTTCCCACTTTCATTTTATTAAAGTTTATACTTAAGTATCCTAATGATAAAACAAAAATACAACAGTCAAGCTTAAAACTTACTTGAGCGGTATTATAGACAATATACTCATTGTACATGAGCTCAGATGCCTTGACATTTGATGACACCGGTTTCCCACAAGGAACAACGACATCACCTCTCCACTTTGCATATTCTGATTCCAGGGGCATTTTCTTGCCCAGTCCTTTAGTAGAATGCTTTCCTTGTGGAGGTTTATCCATATACTATTTTACAAAGGAAAAATAAAAACAGAATGAATATGTTGTTGTTCATTTAGACTGCATGTGCACTTATAAATAATAATCAACCACATGCCCTTATAAACTGATAACCATAACTTGAATTAAATCCAACTGACCTTAGCTTTTTTGAGCTCATGCACATTTCCAAGGGCAACTTCACTCAAAAGCATTAGACCAACAGGATTTTTCTTATCAGTGAAGCAATACTGAGCACTCTTGCTGACAAGGTCAGCAAAGTAAATCCCTTTGCCAAACTGCAGGCAAAACATATTTAGATTATAGTATTGCTACGGAAAGGTAAACACATGCATGAAAACATCAACATAAAAAGGGAGTGATAGATAGAACCATATAGCCAGTTGCAGGGGCTTCGGGAGGTGCAATTCTGAGTCCTTGGTTAAGAATGCCCACAAAGTTTGTCAATCTAGAACCTGAAGTAGAGATCAAAATCGTACGTGAGTATAGATCAAATTTCTGAATATTTTCATATACAGCCGTGGTATACACATTAGCACAAAACATCCATCCTAGTTATTGCAAATTCACCCCAGAATCTGGTGTTTTTATATGAAGAAAAAAAAAATTAACCTTAAATTTTCTCTCTTTAGAACACCTCTGGTCTAGTATTATCTTTACCGTCACTATGGAGTGATCAGATACATTAGAAGAATTTCATGAGGGACATTTACAGATTGGAAGATTCTAAAGGTTTTAAACTAATTTTAACATCCGTGCAACGCACGGGGAGAAAATGAATTACAAATATATGTATCATAATATATATGCAGTTTGTCATACATAATATATAATATAATCAATATTAAATAACATATAAGTATTAAGGGAAATACAATATAAAATGTTAACAATAACCAAACAAAGAAATTTGTTATTTATATTTGACTTTGGTCAAAACCATTTATGTGAAAAACACTACTGAAAACAGGCTTGCGGTAATTGATTATATGCACATTTATCCCATAGCATCGTTGAATTAATTTGGGTAAAGTTTGTTCTTTTACTATTAATAGTAATATGAATTGAAAGAATAACAGTTGTAATCGCCTGTTTAATCATATTCGCTTATCAAAAATAATTATAATAGCATTAACACACTCCATTATTAATTTGATCAATTCTAATAATTAATTTTCATGAATAGCAGGATACCATACAAACATGGATATTTTTCACAAAGCCTTCGCATACAATCTTTATTAAAGGAAACACTATAAGTCAAGATGACTCATTTTGTCTTTTCATGTGGCTTATCTTTGATTTGCCTTTGTATACAGATTGGAAGGTTTTAAATCCTGTTTAGAAATATGTCCTTTCTTTCTAATTCTCCTATTGATTTTATTACATCATACAAAGATATTTAATAAAAGCAAACATATGATCAAACTAATAGCTAGCGCCACAACTTACCATGCCATAGGAGCATTCTGTTGCCAACTTTGTCTCTGTAAGGGGCATATTTATCAAATTCACCTTCTCTTTCAAGTGAAAAAACTTCTTCTAGCTCAAGACTCCAGTCCTGTGTAGATGGATTACAATATCGTAAGAACTTGTACATTGTAAGAAATGAGAGCTCCCACCAGAAATATGAGCGCACAAATAAACACTAGTTAACCAAATATAGACATACCGTATGTGTGGGGGCATGAGTATTATGTAGAAACTTCTCAACTAATCTAAAATCTTCACTGTCATGAGGAAGTGGAGATATATCACAGTGGAGCTTTTTATAATTATCATCAATGGAGTCATCGTTGTTGGCGTCAAATCCCACTAATCTTGAGGCTATCTCAATGTCTTGAAGGGCTTCTAACATTTTCACCTGACAAAAAAGCAAGACTGTAATTAAATTATGATAAAAGTGACTCAGATGCATCAAACCACATGCGAAACCAGTCCATATAGAATTAGATAGTTTTTTTTATCATTAATATTATTTACATTCCTTGGACAAAGTTGAAACAGTGAAGATAAATAAATAAAAAATCGCAGGTCTTGCATTACTACTATTATTTGATTAGTTCCATAATTTTGAAATTTAATAACACTGTCAAATTGCAAGGAAATAAACTCAAAGAATCATGTGAAGGTCCAGTATAAATTGTCCATTAATTGTAACTGTATTAAATATGAAAAAATCTCAATACTTGAGTTTACACTTCAACTGCCGAAGTTATGTAATTTATTCAATCATGGCTGAAAGTTAAAAACTACTGTAGAAGCATCAACCTAGTTTAATGATATTGCTAAGCATAACACGATACATATGATGTATAAAAATAAATAAAGGTAACACAAACCTTTGACTTAAAATCATCCTCATCCCTAATAATATGTGGATGAATGGAAGGGATCACAGTGAAGAACCTATTGCTAGCATCAATGAGCAAGCTATCCCTGACTGATGGATCAGCATTGCTGCTTTTAAAAAGATTTTGTATATCCGTTAATGCTTCAAAACCTGGGAGGAGGAAGCAGACATCACTTTAATAAACGATATTGGATAGCTTGACACTGCCAATGAAAGAAAATGAGAAACTACCATAGCTTGTAAAAAGTTTTAAAATAATAATTGTGTTAACATACCCTTTTGGATATTACTTTTGCTCAGTTTCCCGAGTGGCATTTCGGACATATTGATCTCAAATTCCATCATGGCGGATCTACAAAACTCAAGATTTAGTATTGCATCACACATATTCAAATAAAATGACAAGGCATTTGACTATGACCTGTATGTTTCCACATTAAAGAGCATCTTGATCAATTCTATTAATGGAGGGGGTAATTTGCTGTCTGCATTGTTTTTACTCTTTTTCACGACTTGTTTGTTAACTCCATAATCCTACAAAATCAAGTGTTTAAAACAAACATCAGTTGAATATCGACCTGATGTGTGGAAATGATATCCGTCAAACAGATAATTTAAAAATAAAACTAGAAATAGTACAATTTCCAAGGGGAAGAATCTTCCAGGTTGCTTCTGAATAGTCTTTTGTTCCCAGGCCTCCCAAGGGTTTCCAGTTTTCTCAAAGAATAGTCGTTTGAATTCCCTGATTGCATCAGATTTTGACATTTCCTCCAGTTTGTTCCCTCCAATCTTGTCATTTCCCACTCGACCCCATTTGCGAAACACGTAGCAATCTGACCCATTATCTTCTTCAATTATTTGCAGGATGTAGTAGCTTTACATGGGAAACAAAAGTTAGAAGATGATGATGGAGACCTAATTTTTTTTAGAGGGTATTAACAAGAATCTTAAAAAAGAAAGTGACGGAACAGAAATCAATGGGAAATTAGACCCAACAGCCCCAGACCCCCAGTGCCCACATTAGTCACCATCACAGTAAATAGCTAAAATTGCTGCATAATCACTGTCCTGATTCCATGATCAAAATATTTAAGAATTCACCAAGTAAAAATTAAAAGCAATCCCATCCAAATTGTTCTAGTGATAGTGCAGTTTCTGCATCTATGCTCTCTACTCAGCTGTATAGCTTGTAGATTAGTCTGTCGGTTGGCTAGTGACAGATAACAGAATTTCATTACGCAGCAGTTAGTTAAGAAGGCAGTTATGAGTTATGACCCCTCTCAATAGTATCAGAATGACATTCAGAAATAAAGAATTTCAAAGTTTCAGAATTCTCTCTAAAACCTGTCCACCTTTCATTGACTTTCTCTCCAATTGGAAATGATAGTCAACTTCAGATGGAAAAATGAGCATACCAGCTCTTGACAATTGACAGCTTGATGTTTTATATGAAACATGGCATTATAACAAAAAAGTAGGATACTTTTGGGTTAAGTTTTATTAATCAAACACCAGAAAACAAACTGCTACGTCCTGGTAAACAACTAAAAAGATTAAGCTGAATGGGGAAAAAGAAAGCTAAGATGGAATGAACCAACCTGTTAATACCAGTAGACAAATCAGACATATTCAAAGTTGTATTATATATACTTTTCCCTTCCTCTAGTATGTGGCCAGAATCCTGTAGACCAGAAGCATCATGAACAGCACTTTGCCCCTTGACTTTGATGGTGACCATGCTAGAAGCCTCACCAATCATTTCAACTTTGTACATATCAAATGGAAGCTTCTTCTTTCTTTCCATACAGTCAATCAAATAGTCCTCTCTGACTATTGGTATTTTCATCCTCCTACAGATCAAACTCTTCCAAGTTAGTTATGACAGAAATAATCAAAGAAAAAGGAAACATCAGAAACTGGCATTTGAATTCGCCAATACCTTGCCTTACGCATCTCAACTTCATCCTTAAGCGCTCCACTGACCACCAAGCAGTTAGTATCTGTAAGTTATCAGTTCAAGTAAAAAAATTACAAAGATCACAAGTATATCTCTTTTAAAAAAAACATTTTCATAAATTGGTCGCTGGAGCAGATACCTTTCTTCACTTTTGCATGAAGCAATCCACCTACGGCATCAATTTTGCGTTTCCATTCCTCCTGTAAAAGCACCTTACATAAAATGAATACTAGATACTATAAAACTAAATTAATCATGACAATTCCTCAAATGATTTTGGGCGACTGAGGCATAATTTATAAATATTAAAGGAAAAAACAGATAATTTTATACAATGGAATCCTCAGGCAACCCAGAGATGGCAACTTTCAAATCAGCCAATGTTTCACTGTTTGATGATTGGTGCTGGCCTGCAGAAATTTGACTTTCAGTAGAAGTCCTTGATGATGGCGGAGGCAATATCCTAGTTGGTTTCTTCCCTTTTTGAGATTTGAACCACTGTAAACAATAGACAAAAATAAGTCACAATACATTGGTTTTGTTCTATGACTATTTTCTTTGTACAGACCTTTTTAAGGTACTGATTATTTGTTTCCTTTGGGATTTTCCACTTCCCTTCAGCACGCTTTGGTTCGCAGGTAGAGTAGGAACATTTACTCCACTCGGAAATGTATCCAGTGCACCGGTACATTCCTCCAGAATAACGCAGAAAACCATCACATAGTGAGCAAGGACGAAGTCCTCCAAACATCATTCCATCAGCACTGAAATGACAATAAAAAGCTATCAAAACTGGAGAAATAAATAAATCATAACTTGCAGGATAATATTTTCAAAACCATCACAAAGAAAGCAGAATGGATCTGGAAAATATGACCTCATCCAGACAATTATAGACATGCTAGATTTTCTTGCATTTAAATTATTTTCTTTTGATGAATTGTGCATAATTGTAGACACTCAGCAGACAAATAAACATAATCTATTGTTGGTAAAATCACCGGCATCTTAGTAGAAAGGGACAGTAACATAATGGATGACAAACTTTAATCTTTATAAGTATAGCCTTAGATGTGGCAGAGCTTCTTAAGGATCAGAGCAGAAAAGGCATAAGTGATTAGATTACCAGCGGTCACGCAAATCAAGCTCTGATCCTGTTGAATCTTGACCATTGGCATCCAGCATTTCACGCATCTCTGCTGTTGTCACATGCTTTTTAAGATCATCCTTCAGAGCCCAGAGATCTTTGCTCTGAGCCTCCAGTCTATTCTCAAGATCACGTGCCTCCCCTGAGTCATCAGCATTTTTCACTGCCGCTACCCTGCTCACAGACACATCTCCCTTGACTTTAGCAGTCTTTGAGTTTTGCTCACCCTCTGCATCTTTCCCTCGTTTAGTGCCACCTTTGGAAGAGGATTGTTGTGTGGATTCTTTAACATCTTCAGCCCCGACATTTGTACCACTACCACCTGAAAGGAAAATGGTGAGAAAGTAACTACAGCACTAAAAATCAGCCATTCTGCAACATATCATTCACCGTACCTCCTCTATTTGTAGGATGGTCTTTCGTAGCCAACTCACTGACAGCCGATTGATCAGAAGATGAGAGACTATTCCATCCAGGCAAATTATCCACTTGAATTGATGGAGATAGTTCCAAGAGACACTTAGCATGGTGCCAAGCCAAACTCCTGGCACCTTGACCATCAGGCTTAGTAGATATGCGAATCTAAAAATCAAATTAGTGAATAGTCGGTGAGGAGAGATAATCCAAAACCAATAACACATGCATAGATCAATATGACCATGAATAATTAGGAAATATTCTGTATTCTGATATGCATCTGAATAAAAACTGATCTCTGAATGGCAATCAAATTTAAAAATATTAACATTGCAGAAATGAAGAAGTTTAACAAGCATGAAGAAAAATGTTGCTATTGTAAGTTGTGCAGCTTTCATGCAATAGCAAAACGAAAAAGCTGACATTCATAGATAATAATTGAACATTGCCAGATCATTTTTTAACTTAATGACATTTTAAGGAAATTATATCATAGTTAAGAGGGAGGGAAGTTGGTCAAATTCAAGACCCCTGATTAGCACATTCACAAATTATATCTCCCTCCTAATTAATAAAGACAAATGCGTACAAGAAACCAAAAGGCATTTATTTCGTTAGATATCATACAACCAGTGTTGTGAACTTTCTGCCATGGTGGTATGGCAGGATGGAGTTTTTGCCAGCTACCATAATCCCCAACATCTATTACATCCGCGACGTTTCCACCATAGGTCACAACGTCACACTTATGAAGCAGATTTTTGGTTGGCCACCAAAATCCGCCATTGTACGGCACTATGGCAGGTTGGATTTTGTGCCAGCCACCAAAGTCCCCAACAACTAGTACATCTTTGATGTTTCCACCATAGACCACGACGTCATGTTTATATGGCAGCCTTTTGGCAGGCCACCGTAATTTGCCATTGATAACGTTGTATACAACTGAAGAAGAGGAATGGCTAAAATCTTATAAGATTATCATCTGCCCAAACGAAGAGTTAACGGGAGCACAAATGATTTTAGAGTGGAAGAGCTTGGGATAATTATATTAAAATCACTCATGTCCACCACCACACAATCCATAAAACATATCTTTCAGGTAGCTTTATATTCTTCGACATGTCACAATTTGCTATAACAAACAACATCCAGAAATTTATGAACATCCACAAACTTCCTTTTACTCGAATGTTGAGTTAGGCTATCTAGAGAGGATTTTGGCAATACAATATGAATATTAGCATGGAGAATAGAGTGAAATAGCATAACGATTCTAGTCCTGCATGCCAGGACATGATCAAAGATTTAACACGCGATGGAATAGCAACTTCGCCAGGCAAAAGACATAGGCAGCAAAAATCTTAGCTATCAAGGCAAAATTCGTGATATCAAACATGAACTGCTAGATATTAGAACAAAAGTATAAACCATGCATCATAATGGTTTCATCCCTTAAATCATCAATATCATCAAGAAATTACTAAATGTGTAATATGTTATTTTTCATAAGTTAACCATGATAACCAAAATAATCAAAATTTCCATTTTAATTAGCACGTTTCTGATTATGGCCTCACTTTCACGCCAAAAAGAAAACTCATCAGGTCCCATAAACAAAACATACACGCTCTAAGAAGTTAATCAATTTCAATTTACAATTACAACAATATACAGACAGAAAAACTAAAAACCAACCTCTCCTTTGATAATTTTCTGACCACAATGCTTGCAAGCGGCACGTGAAGTTTGCGAAACTTCAATACTGTATTCAACATTTTTTCCAGCACTCGACTTAGAGGCAGCATTCGACTTTGAACCAGCATTCGACTTCGGTGTGCCACTACTACCACCGCCGCTCTCAATGTACTTTCTAATCTTCTGCTGATCTTCCCAACGAAGTGACTCTAAATTATCAACATCATCAACTCTATACAAGAACAGTAAATCGTTACCATTGTGAAAACATTAAACAAATTGAAATTTATTTAAATAAGTATAAAGTTTCATACAATTTTATCTGGTTGGCTTTCTTCAATATGCACTCAGCATGGTTCCACATCTGTTACAAATATATACACACTACATATTAATAAAAAAGAGTATACTAAAAATATAATGGCATTACTGTTTAAACTGTAACCTAAACCCTAGAATAAGTGTAAAAATCAAGAAATGTGTGAATGTAGCAGCATAGATAAAAGTACATTGATAAAAATGGGGGATTATTGAAATAAAATAAAAAAATACAAAGAAAAAAGAAGAAATAGAGAAAAAAGGGGAAGTTATGATTACGGGCATGAGGCCATCGAATTTGGAGGATTGAACCATTTTTCCAAGACGGAGCTTCTCGGTTGCAATGGGACTCTTGCAGGTTCTGCATGACGAACGACCTGATTTTGCGTACTCTGCTTTCCATGGCTTCGCGTTCTGAGGGTTCGACGACATTGAAGATTCTCACTCGCACAAACACACTCCAACTCGAAACTACCACCCTCTCTTATTATATAGTACACTCAGAATATTATTATTTTCATTTTAGGTGCCCCATAGTATATAAACAAATCATATAAACATCACAGACATGCTGCAATTTTAATATTGGAACACTACCTTACCAGCTAAATAAATTTAATTAATACTCTACGAGGAATTAAAAAAGTTCGATTCCTTACATTTTGATAGGCCAGTCGTAGGTGGATAGTGGAGTTGAATATAGTTAATACTTGAATTGAATATTGTTCTTTTTTTTAATTATTTTACTTCAAATAAATTTAATATTTATGTGCTTAGATGCAGTTTTTTTTTTCTTTCTTTTTTTTTACAAAAATAAAACGATATTCATTCATTCAAATCGATGGATTACATCATTCAACATCGCTAAAAACGTAAAGGATGAATCTGTGAACTAATTCACAACATCCAAGTTAATAGCATATAACGACATAATGCATACAAAAATATATGATAAAATAAAAGTGACCGGAATAGCCATGCATCTGGATCTGCAACGTTGATGCTCAAATCTTCAATTGAATAATTGATCTTTCAAGATGAATCAAATGAACACCGCAACAAAACGGGAAATCAAAAATGCCGCACAAGACGACTAACAACACACTACCACACTCAGATGGCGAGATCACAAAAAAAAAAAAAAACCTAGATCTATGTGAAAATCACTTATTTAAATTGAAATAGAGAGAACGATTTTTTTTTTAGTCAACTAAGATATATCTTCCTCAACACCCTATCAAAAAACATATATCTTCCTCCACAAGCTGTGAAAAATTAATACTTCCGAGATATTTAATTATAAATCATTTTAAACAGTTTTCTAATGGATGTTCTTTTATATGGATTGGCCTGAAATTCAACTATGTATACAAGTATTTTTAACTAAATATCCAGGTTTTTGTTTTTCTAACTCAAGAAAAAAGGAATTTCTATAATAGAATATTAAAAAAAAATCCAAGTCAAGGAAAAAAAAAATATTGCAATCACTATCACACACCGAGTCTTCTCTATGTATTTTTTGGTAGGATTTAACTTCGCTATTATTAGTACTTAAAAAGTTATCATGGCTTTTGGTAAGTTATGGAAGGTCAACAAGAAACGTGCAAGAGCAACATTATTTCCTTTTTAATGTCCAAGGTTACTTATTTGCTTGTTGATAATATGCTTAATAGCAGTTATCACCCTCTAACTTTCCCAAAGTTGTGAGCCCCCAAAGAAGAAAAAAACTACAAAACTGCCCCTTAAATTTTGCATATGTGGCATGCCTCTCGTGCGCTCCCTAAAAACCTAAAAACATCCATCAGTTTTCGGATTTTAGAATGTTAAACGTGCTGATAACCATATGTTCTACTGATTGCGGAGGAAGATTAAACATACCCTGACACTCACATTACACAGTTTAAGCATATTTTTGACGACTAACTCAATAAGTATCCGAAAGGAAAGTCTCCACTCTTTCACAATCAACAACTTTCTCTCTTGTGATTCCTATAACAAAGCACTTTATCTCGTATCTCTACTGAGAATTCCTTATAGGACTGATTTATGTGCTTTTGAAGAGTTTAAAATTTGCTAGTTTGTTTATCAAAATCTCAAATTCTGTTGTCAGCCAAATCTTGGTATGAAATATGAAATTATAAAGCATCCAGAGTTTTACAATTTTTTCACAAGTAAATAATGTTAAAATGTCTCCTACCTCCTACCACAGTGGCAGAGCTGTAATAAAAGGCAGACTTACTTTTGCCAAGTATAATAATATTCTTCCAATTCATCACAAAATGTTTCTTGTCATAAATTAACAAAACTACAGTTCAACCCTTGTTTTCTAGGGCTAGTTTTTCCTAATTCCATCAACTTAGAAATGTAGAAATCCACCAGTTTTTCTCTGTCTACGTTATTTTGCTGTCCTTGTCACTTCAATCTCATGCGGACTCTTCATTTCTTGACATCATTGAAATACATCGCCATAAGAAAACATTTAATGTACAATTGGAGTACGCATGAACAGGAACTGCAACCAAGCGAAAAAGATAGTAGTGTTAACAAACATTGAAGCAAATTATGAAAATCTTCAGCAAGTACCATGGTGTATACCTCAAACGATTTCCCTGATCTTTCAAATTCTAGCATACTTAGAGCAACTTGACAACTTTGTGCAACAAGAGGCTCTGGGTCTGCCGAAAATTCCTCAAGAAGGGATACACTTTGGTCATCTAAGAGCATACAACAAAATAACTATGTAAACGGGGAGATTCGAATATTTAGAAGTATTCACAACTCTACTTAGTAATAAAGAAAAAACATTGAGGCAATAAATGATTAATTAGTCAACTGATATCTGTCATGTGACTCTACCTGAAGCAAAATTAAATAGAAGTCAAACTTGGTAAAAGATTAAATAAAGTTAAGCAAAATTAAATTGAAGTAAAACTAAGAAATTAAATAAATATCTTAGGACAGAAAGAAAAGAAAAAAAACACAAAACATAACATTTGTGTTCTATGTTTAGTGGGGTGAAGAGAGTAAATTTTGGTTCAACTAAAAAAGTTGGGGTAGCTGCCACAGAAATAAGTTCATGTTTTTAAGTGATTTGGACATGTGTGAAAAAGAGATGTGGAAGCACCAGTAAAAAGAGTTGACCAAATAGAAGATAGACATAAAAATTCCAGATGCAGAGACTAAACAAACTATATAACAGGCCAAATCACAAAGAGGTATTTACATGAAAAAAATCCATCTTTGAAGTAATACATGACAAAGCCTTATGGTATTCATTGGTCCATGTAAAAAGGTAGAACCAAAGAGAACAGAAAGATTGTCCTGTTCCATTTTCTGTGTGCCAAACATTACCTTATATACATCATAGGCTTGTCATAGACTACAGAAAATCTACTTGAGATGGAGGGAATATAGATCATGTACTATTATTATAGAATTAATAAAGACGAGATATTTTGTTGCAAGATATAAAAGAGATGGAAGGGCATAGGTGCACAGAAACATTATTTTTCGGAGGGCTGCCACCACAAACTCAGAAAATTAATATCATAACACAACTGATAAAAAGTAAACAATAAATATCAATGATATTAAAAGAATAGAAAGGTTTTGGTGAGAAAAAGATTTACATCTCAAACTAAAAGATATCGATTGCAGCCATAAACTAATAGTTAGACGCTCTTCAAATTGATGCATAATATATCTTGACCAAATCTAACCAAGAAGCATGCTGTGCGCGTGCATAAAACTTTAAAATCACTTTGAATAGTAAAAATTAACAGGTTCCTTTTCCAACACCTCTAATTTTTTATTTGCAAACTAAGAGAAGGAGCTTACGTTTTAGTTTTGCCCAGTCAAAACCATACATATATGAACCGAGTCACCATTAATACTAAAATCTGCAACCTAAGTTAAGTTGAACTGATCAATGCTCATTACCAAAAAGAACATTTACTTAAGACTGCTACATTACTATCTATTCATGAACTCTATACACTGCACAATATGCTTGCTTTTATCTTTTTATACATGGATGAAACCACAAAGCAATATTAATACCATATATTATTGACTGCAACAGAGGCCACACGATTCTATAATATGTGGTTTTAAATGCAATACCTGCAATTGAACCAAGAGCTTCAGCAGCCTCATGTCTAACCATTGGGTGCTCATTCACATCTCTAAGTATATTGGATAGAGCAGCTGAAGCAGCTTTGTCTTGCAATTGGCCCAAAACATACGCAACCTAAAATTTCAGCAAATATGGGTATTAAAAACTTCAGAGAATCAGACAGGTGTACTCAAAGTTAAGCAGCAACATTAAGGCAGGTTTGAATTATCGTTTTATTAAACTACTGAAGAACAACTGACTTCTTTTTTTGGTTTTAAACAACTGACTTCTTTTGACATTTGACATGACAATTACATGCTTATTCTGCTCCAAGGAATATAATGTTTCAACATTTAAAAGTACAAATGATATGGAACCCTCTAGATTGCCCTGATGTTTTCTCATGTGAAGTGCATATCTTATCACTTATGTGCAGTTCATGCAAAACATACTGAATGCAGACAACGTTTATTGACATAAAAGTGTACTTATCAAACCTCATGTTTCAGTAAAGCACTCTTGGAACCCAAGGAATCAACAATAGCAGCAACAGCTTCAATTCCGCCATCATTTCGAAGTGCAAAAAGAGCTGCATAGCGCTCATACATCCCTTTTTCCTCATCAAGAAGTAACTCCCTAATATTATTAATTTAAAACCGAGTTAGCAACATACAAATTACTCTCACTGGTTAACAAGAGTCTCTTTCTAACAACATGAACCAAACAAACCTTAGTTGACTAACTGAAGAACAAGAGCTGGCCGGTGCCGCAGGATCAACAGACTTAAACGGAGAAATACCAGGTGCGGTCGAATCATCAGTAGCAGCAGCATGTTTTAAATTGAGAATACGTTGAAGAGCTAATTCACACGTTTCTCGAACCTCTTGAGCTGGATCAGAATCCAAACTATGCTTCAAAAGAGAAACATTACTATCTGAACCAATAGCGCCAAGTGCTTCAGCTGCCTAAGCAAGATTGAAACAAACACAATCATCATCTTAAAACTGAAACAGAAAAAAGTGACACATTTAGAAAAGGAAGCAATAGAAGGCTACTATGGCACTACCTCATGGCGAACAATGGGATGCAAAGAAAGATCATTAAGAACTGAGGTTAATGCAGGTATGGCTTCGAGTTCTTGCATTTGCCCTAATGCAAATGCAGCTTCGTGAGCCAACAAATTTGATGAATCCCTCGTTGCTGCCAAAGAAAGAAAAAAAAAACTAGTTCAGAATCCATGCCATAGAAAACTTAGCAACAATCATTGATTAAGTCACTGTTTGGATAAACAGCTTAATTAAGCATGTATCTTATAAGTGATTTTGTATAAGCTATTTCTATGACAAAAGATCAACTTTTAAATAAGCATCGCGCAAGCTGTAAGATGAAGAGAAACGGAAAAGTGAGAAACCGAGAATAAGGGCGGTGCGAGGGGCGGGGCCTTTGAGGTTGCGAAGAGAGAAGAGTGCTCTGAAGCGTTCGGAGATTGGCTGGGTTGAGTCCAACAGCAATTCGCACAGGAACTTCTCCATCTCTGATGTGCACGAAGCGACGTCGTTTATCGAATTCGCAGACATAGAGCGATCAACAAAAATCGTGAGAAGAGAGTGTGGGCTTATGGATGCGGTGGTGGAATTGACGGTGTCGGGGTCTGACGGAGGCGACGGCGAGTTCAGGAGTTAGTTGGGACTCACTGTTCCTTAAACTTTTTAGGGGCACACGATGAGCAACAAACATTATTGCAAAACAATCCTCTAAGATCTTTATAACTCATAAATTTACCCCAACAATTAAACACAACCTTACTTCAAATAATTAGGGTAGTAGTCACGTCACAGGTTTAATTGATCATCCTATTCTTTAATTTAATTTAATTTAATTTAATTTTTTGTTTTAAAATTAGTTACCAGACCACTTTATAACAAAGAATTAATTTAAGAAAATTGGGGATCAATTTTGCAACTCATTTACCCAATGGAATGATATGTGAACAACCAAGTTGTACAACCAACAACTTATTTGATATTTTTAATGATATTTTGTTTGATTCGATTTTTGTGCTCCTCACAAAGTTAAAGGTTGTTCCATTAGTTATCCACTTTTAGATATACAAGTAATATAGCTCAACCCAAACTCTCATATTGGGTTAATCCAAACAGATTTGACCGATTATTCTAGTTTTACCCAACATATGTACACCCTTAAAAAGAAATGCAATATGCACTTATTTTATTTTCTATTAAATTGATTTTAACAATTTAATTATTTACCTTAATAAATTAAAATTATAATAATAATAGGTTAATGAACTTCGGATAATGATGAACAGTTATTGATCTTCACATAAATCTCAATCAAACTTTAGATTATCAAGGTTTAGTTCACTTGAAAATTGGAGGGTTATGAGAATGGTGAGTGACTTAGTTCATTTTTTTTTCTTCTATTAAAACTTAATTAATTCTTATCAATGACATCATTACTATTGTTTTGAATCATCATTAGTTTATCAATCTTCTAGGTTGTGGCGCATTTCACCATCTTCTTTCGCGACCCCGTGTTTTTCTTTTCGCTGTTATTTGATACTGATGCATTGAAACTTTATTAGAAGAAATTACTTTCTTAGATAGATCATCTCATTTCATGTGAAACAAACTAAATCCCCGTCAATAGATAAAATAGTTTTTACACAAATAAATCAAGGGTTTGTTTAACATCTACAACATTGCACGTATTAAAACAACTAATAGTATTAACTTTTTATTGAAAAACAACAATTATTGATTCAAAAGTTTTATTCTTAATATTAAACGTATGAGTCCCAATACAAAATTTATATTTTAAACTTATTGACATGTGCAAATTTGCACATGATAGAAATTAACAATTAGCAACCATTACGAACTTCATCTTTCCTTCCATTTGCCCCCTGTGCTTCTTTTTGTTGGACAACATAGTTGCATCGTGAAATTCATTATTTCCATTAAATTGAGCAGCTGTTCAAGCAAGCAGTTGGTCCAACTCCATAGAAACATTTCCCCAATTTTTCAATTGCTTCCGCACCTATTCATGACATCAATGAACCCAAAATATAAAAAACAGCAAGTCACAAAAAAGAAAGATGTCACATGCATGTCTCTATTTGCCTCTTTCATCTTTCATGTGTTCACTAAAATGTTTCCTCAAATAATAAAGATGATAATAAGCATTATTTAGAATTTCAATATATTGTTGCCTACTTGTACTTGGCTGTCCTACAGAAGCTGAAACAAAATAATCACAGTTAGCATAGCAATTTATTACATTTATATAAACATACCGTGTCGGGACGCATGAAACTCGCTTCAGCCACTTTGCTCTCTATGTCTCTGCAGTTTGAGTGTTTAAAACCTTGATCTATTGAAACAATGTCCCTACACATTGCAACCCATAAATTGTCATGATAATCCAAAAAGTAACATTTTCAGTTTTAACACTGATCACAATGCAATGTTCATGCTATACTTACTCATCTTCATTGTTTGAAAGCCATTGTATGTCTGGTACGACAATCACATGTCTTCCTTTAAAGCCGGTCCAATTTATACTTGCTTTCGCCCAGTTAAACAGTTATGATCTAAATGTTGCATACATTGAAGGTAAAACAAGACATTGTCGACTGATGATAACTATCCGCAAAAGTTTTGATAGTATTAGAGTTAGAAAATGTAGCAGCTATCTGGAGTCTATTGATGTTGTAGGTATAATTCAGTTGGGAATGGAATTATAAATGCAGGGAAGAATCAAAAGAATAATAGAATCAACGAAGGGATGAGTGAATCAAAGGAGAGAACAAGAAGAAACCGCATAACACGTATTTCCTATCCCACTTCTTTGCCTATCATCTCTTATATAACTCTCATACATTTAAAAGCATACACAGTGCCATATTGATCCTACAACTTGAATTGCAAAAGAAAGAAAGAAAGATTTCCGATAATAATAGTAAAAGTAAAGGTGAGACAAACAATAATTCTATCCAACTGTTAATTACCTGGCTCCAGATTCTGGAATAGAGAAATGAACAACAGCGAGTCCCCAAAATACATGAACTTTTGTGACAGTACCAAAGCGGCTGAAGTCCTATTCTACTTCCTTCTCACTATAAAAAAAATAACAATACATCTAGATATTAGTAAAGCAGATAATTAAATTGTTGAAATTAAGCATCATTGTTTCTTCGAAAAGAAAAAAAAAAGGCATACATACTGGTTGTAAATGGCAGATTATGGACAAACAATCGAGAGTGATAAAAAACTCTTAATATTTTCTCCTGAAGTAATAACCGGACATCTCATCGATCAGCATCTTCTTCGGCCTCTAGATCGAAGCCACTATTTGCATCACCAAATTCCAAAGTCGGCTGCTTGTGTGATAAGAAAATAATAAAGTGCTTTTGGTCCATTAACTTAATTTCAGATAACAATGTTATTTTATCTTTTTTTTTCTTCATATTATTTTGATCCAAGGTTTCAAATATTTCCTCCCGACCTTCCCATTTTTTCAAGTCGTGGGAATTCATAAAAAATGGTCACCACGTTCCATATGGCAAATATTTGACCATCTATCAAATAATCACTCAATCAGATTGTCGTTACTTTCTTCATTGTCGCCATAGCATGAGATTTCTCAACTGGACGTAACTAATAGTTTTATCGTGAACCAGTTTTATGGTGAGCCTCTATACATATATGTGTCCCTCTTTCATCCTCTCCTTATCGTGAACCGCCAGCACACATCAATGTGTTAGAGTTTATTATATCAAATCAAAGAATGTCGTATCAGAGGCTGACAAGGGGCAGGACACTCATAAGCGACAAAGGAAGGCAGCTCAGAAGCTGCAGCACCTGAGATAGCTCAAGGTATGGTTTCTGACTCTGTCATAGATAACATTATTTCCTGCGAACCTCCCTAATCAGTATCACCACCTACTTCTGAACAAACTAACCCTTCCCTAAAACATCTAACATCTGATGTGGTAATCCCACTAACAGTTGCTCAACACCATGAAACCATACAAGTGTGTAGTAATTCACTAGAGGACTCTTCAGATGAGTCGTCTGACTCATCTAGAGCTGCCTTGCTAGAATGGTTATTTGAAGTCCTTAAGAAAATGGATTTAGTTGATCTCATAAAGAATGTTGCCAGGAAAATAGAGGTTCCAAGACCACCTACCATTGCAGATACCATATATTCAACCAAAAAATTAAGGCATTAGGTTTATTGGTCATCTATATGCTTTAGAAGTACACATGGATCAATTAAATACCTTTCGAAGTACAATGAAGCTTCAATCAAAAACCTCGAGACACAGATTGGGCTAATTTCTACACAACTTACAAATAGGTCTAGAGTAGGTTTTTCAGGATCCACTTTAGGTAATTCGAAAGGGGAAAGTTGTAGATTAGTGGTAGACAAAGAGGAGTTAGAAAACACAGAAAGTGATAATGAGGATGAGGAGTCAAAAGAGTATAGTGCTAGTGACAAGTAAGAAAAGGAGGAGGACTCTAAAGAAGTAGAGTCTAATATCCAAGAGTTTCAGGAGAAGGTGATTAAAAGTGTAGACATTCCTAGGCAAGAAAGAAAATTCCGGAAGAGATCCGAACACTTGCATAACCATCTCAAATAGATTTCAAATCTATTATGTAATCAAGAGGTACTTCATTGTACCTTTTTGTTGTGCTCATATGTGCACCACTATCTCAAGATTTTCAGTTCTTAAATATTTTAGAGTGGTCAATCAATTATTAAGGTGAATGAGAAAGCTCCTCTTTGTGGTTGATTTAAGGGTAATACAAATGGTTGCTCTTCTTGTTATGACATTGTCTTTTGTATGCATAGCTTCAATTGTTGGTTATTTTTCATTTTTCGTTGGGAATGTGACCGTTTTTTAAGGTAACTTAACGACCACTGTTATATTCATTGAAATTACTTTTGATAAAGATTGATGTTGTTTTTGGCTGGAATTTGATTTCTTTATTGTGGTGAAGACTTTCAATAATTCATAATCTATTTCTTGGAGAATAAAAATAACGTCAAAAAAGAAAGAATAAAAACAGGTGGAGCAATGTTTTGCAATTGCGCTCTCAGATTTTTTTCCTCAAGTAATGAAAACAATCTCAAATAAAATTAGTTATTCTCATTTTATTAAAAAGAATAGAGGATTGCACAATTATGAAATAAAATAATAATATTTTAAAAATAATATTATTTTATTTTATGTGTATCTGAATCTTTATAGCCAAGGCACAACCATATTATTTTAGGTTAAATGACTTTTACCCCTTCCATTTGGGGACTTTTGGTTTACCCCCCTATTAAGAATTTTTTTGGAGATTCCACTCTGTAAAATAAAGATTATTTGGCTTACCCCTCTACAGCCAACAGTCAATATCTGACTGGATAAATTTGATGATTTAACATACTAACTGTGTAATGATGGGTGACGTGGCATTGACACGTCGTAATTTTTTATTTTCTATTTTTTTAAAAATGTTAAAACAATGAAATACCTAAAACACCTTTAATGATAAATTAAAAAAAAATCTCATTTATTTTCCACTCTTCTTCTCCTGCGTAAATAAATCCCCTTCTCTCTTCTTCCTTCTCTTCTCTCCCATCTTATGTTTTCGTTCATCCTTTTCTTCTCTTCTATTAACAAAAACAACAACATCACATCATTCCTTCACAAAATCCCAATTTTATATCCAATCTCAATCCTCCATCATCTTCAATCTCTCCCAAAGACCCATTTTCTAACATCCAAAACCCCGAATTTCTTAAAATTTTCTCTTTCCAAAACTTCAAACAAGATCGAAATCCTACGGCTGGGAAGAAAAATTTCTCAAAATCGAATTTGGTGATGAAGGGGGAGAGAAATAATGAGTTTTTTGGGTTTGAAATCTTCGCACGGACCATGAAGCTCAGGAAGCTGTTCAATGTTTCAACAGAACTTACATTGACACATCTATGATTACTTGTGAGGTCGGTCCGACGGCCTGTTTCTTATTTTCATGGATGATTTAATATTTTATTACTCAAACTCAAACCACTCTATTATTATGTTCTCAGCTGGCGCCTTTGGATTTCGATTATGGTGCTGCAAATAATGACTTCGCCCAACGAACCACATTTTCATTGGTCATGTTACCAACAAAGACTCTTGTTAAAAAGAAAAGAGTTTTTGATCCCTGTCGACTCTTTATCTTTTATTTGCCATTGACAACCACGCATGAGTGTGTATATATATACATTCCCTACAAGAAAGAATGAATGCTTTCGACAATTATAATAACTACTAATGTTTCTTGTTATTTCTACATGTGTGTGGTGTTGTTATTTTTGTTCCAGTGAGAAGGAATTAGAAGAGCTTTTCAGCCCCTTTGGTACTGTCACAGAAGTTCGTTTTGTTCTTAGCCGACTCACCAAGAAGGAATTAGTTTTTTTTTTTTTTCATCGGTTTTCGACCCATCAAAAGTGGGCGTCTAATTCGACGTGTGTAGAGACATGTGAACTGAGTAAGCGTTGTTGCTCTTGAGAATCGAACCCAATATTCTTCAAATACGTTATTGGAAGGAACTTCTTGCTACTCGAGCTCAAACAATTTTTTTTTCTTTACTTTTGATAACAACAAAGATATGGTGGTTATAATTACATTAAAAACACAATTTTCTTTAGATAAATTAGATTTGAATCCTCTCAATTATTTAAAAAAGTTACAAAGATTGTATGAATAATCTTACAATTAAAATGTATTGAATTCTACTCATAATTCTTATAAGTTGCAAAGTTTATTGTATTTTAACGATAAGATGACCCACATAATCCGATCAAGTTTATTTAACAATTAAGAAAATCTAAATTGTGGATAAAGAAGAAATCGAAAAAGATTATTAAAAGAAGAAAAAAACGGAAAAAGACAAGTAAAATGTGTAGTGACCCCACTTACATTATCTTGTCCAAGAAGAAAAAGTGAGAAAACGACGCTACCACAAAAAGTAAATAAAATGAAACTAGCGTTATAAAACAAGCGTTGACAAAAATAAAATAAACGAGTAACAAAAACAAAATGAATTCCGGCGATATCCCTTCTCCGTCGACGACGGAGGATTCATCACCACCGCCACCATCACCACCATCATCAATCCTAATCCCTAATCTCCCAAACGAAGTATCACGAACAATTCTCTCAATGATTCCTTACGCACATCACGCTCGTCTGAAATCAATTTCCAAATCATGGAAATCTGCACTTTCATCGAAATCATTTCTCAACAATCTCTTACTTCATAACCGTAACAGTGTTATTTGTATATTCCCTCAAGATCCTTCAATTCCTACGCCGTATCTCTTCGACGTTAACGCCGTCGCGTGGTGTCCACTTCCACCTATGCCATGTAACCCTCACGTTTACGGTTTGTGTAACTTTGCCGCCGTTCCGTTTGGTTCTCATGTTTACATCATCGGTGGATCGGTTTTCGATACTCGCTCTTTTCCGATTAATCGTCCTTCGTCTTCTTCGTTGGTGTTTCGTTTCAATTTTCGTGATTTTTCGTGGGAGAATCGTGCTTCCATGATTTCACCTCGTGGAAGTTTTGCTTATGCGGTGATTTCGAATTCCGGTGAGATTGTGGTTGCCGGAGGTGGATCGCGGCATTTGGTATTTGGAGCGGCGGGATCGAGGATAAGGGCGGTGGAGCGTTATGATGTGGAGGAGGATCGGTGGGAGGAAATGGAGCCGTTGCCGTGTTTTCGTGCGGGGTGTGTTGGGTTTGTGGAGAGGGGAGAGAGGGAGTTTAGGGTGGTTGGTGGTTATAGTGGTTCGATGACGGTTTCGGGGGTGTTTCCGGTGGATGAGTATTGTAGAGATGCGGTGGTGATGGGATTGGAGGATGGTTTATGGCGTGAGGTTGGAGATGTGTGGGGTGATGGAGAGAATGTTAGGGCTGGGAAGATTGTTGTTGGTGATGATGATTGTGGCTCTCCTTTGGTTTTCATGCTTGATGTCAATGAGATTTTCAGGTACTTACTCGTTTTGGATTTGGTTAGTTAATTTGTTGCTATAAGTATTAAGCACTTCTCTGAATCACATGCTTGTTAGATTTTGCTTCAATGTTGCTGATTTGTGTATGAATTTCATACTATTAAGTTTGGTATGTTTAGGCTTTGATTTGTAACAATTCAGGGTGAAATCAAGATATATTTTGAATTCTTTGTTGTCTTTTGACACTTATAGCATTTGGACATGCGTTGGAATTTCTTAGACCGACATTTCCCATTCAACTTGTTCATTGCTTTGTTCCAATAATCAGGCATGAAGACAAATGGTTATTTCTTAGATGACATGTGTTTAGTGATCAATGTCATCTCTTGACTGGAAGTGTGATCAATGCCATACTATTAAGTGGTTGGGCGGGATTGGGTTGTAGAGATTTAGGCTTTGATTCGGATATTACAAAAGAATGTTAGAAGATGTGGGACTGCTTACATCATGTTAATACTTATATTCTAAGCTCTGTAACTAATTGTGGCAATGTGCATAAATTATTAGGATAAAAAAGTGCATCATGCAGGTGTAGTGCTTCATGTGTCTGTCATTCACAATATTTATTTGTTCATTTTGTTCGGTGACAATGTGTATACTTAAATTAATACTGTAGTATGAAGCATAAATGTCGAGAATAAATATTCAGATGTTTGTGATATTGAAATAATGTGATGCCTTGAAGTCTGGAATGGCTTGAACATGAAGCACACGAGACTCTCAATTATGGAGAGCAGGTGCTGGCATATAGAATAATAGAAATTTAAGACAAATGCATGTAATCACATTTATTACTGTGGTATGTGTGAAGTATTGTGTTTCATTGAACTTGAACATTTCTTCCTTCTGTGGATCTTGATCAATGTATAGATGTGACAAGCATAACCAAAGCTATGCTTTACTGGTCCATGATTATGTGGTGGAGAATGTTCCTAACTTACCTTTCGCCAGTCGATTTGAGATACAATCAATGTGTTAGGACCTAGTATGAAAGTGTGTTTAAGTAATTAGTAGGTAGTTAGTTAGGTTTAAGTAGAGTATTAGTAAGTGGCCCATTAGGATTAGGATTAAATAATAAGAGGCCCATGCGGTGTAAATACTATAATGTTCTCTTTATTTGTAAATGTTAGGACCTAGTATGAAAGGGTGTTTTAAGTAATTAGTAGGTAGTTAGTTAGGTTTAAGTAGATTATTAGTAAGTGGCGCATTAGGATTAGGATTAAATAATATGAGGCCCATTCGGGTTAAATACTAGAATGTTTTCTTTATTTGTATATAGGGAAATTCTTAGGAGTTTTAGAGTATGACGGAATAAGTTTTCTGTTTAGGGCCAGAGTAGGATTCCTCTCTGAGTTGTGTTGCAGCGTTGCTATGTGAGTAGTTAGAGAAACTATCTCTTCTACTATTTCACTATTTTCATTCGTATCAATAAAGCATCCTATTTTCCTTAATTACCGTATGTTTCATCTTCCCTTGGTTGTGTTACTAGAATGTTCTCTTTATTTGTATATAAAGGGGAATTCTTAGGAGTTTTAAGGTGTGTTTGGATTGAGGGTTTGAGAGGGGAGGACTCGCTTTTATTTTTTAAATTACGAACAATGTAAAATGTTTTTCTAAAATACATTAAGTGTTTTTGAAGTATTATATGATTATTTATCATGTTGTTAATTCAATTTTCTAAAAATCATTTTATAATGTCCATAATTTACAAAAGAAAACTAAGCCCTCCCCTCCCTTTCCCTCCTAAACCCTCAATCCAAAGACACCCAGTATGACAGAATAAGTTTTCTGTTTTGGGCCAGAGTAGGATTCCTCTCTGAGTTGTGTTGGAGCTTTGCTCTGTGTGTAGTTAGAGAAACTATCTCTTCTACTATTTACTATTTTCATTTGTATCAATAAAGCATCCTATTTTCCTTAATTACCATATGTTTCATCTTCTTCCTTGGTTGTGTTTCTATTAATTCGTTGGTAGGATCTATTGGTTCCTATCACAATGCTGCGTTGATTCCACACTATAGGAAAATGGATGATGAAGCTTTGCTAGAAAATACTGAGACTGAGATAGTTAACTGTTTTGTTTAACTAACTTGCTTATCAATCATCTAGCGGACCAAAAATGGAATGCTTGCCAATTTATATTGCTCTTTGTTAGGACCAGTTGGATCTATCACTATGTTGTATACACACATCCTGATTGGTTTTTGCGCTTTTTAAATTTTCTTTATCCATTCATATAAATCCCTGTACTCTGTTGCTTGAACTTCTTGCAACCCATATACATAGTAGAACATACAATATTCTTGATGGCTAAGGCTTTGCTTTGTTTGCTCGCAAACTACAATTCCAGAACTTCTGAAGTTGTAAATCTGTAATTCACTTTTCTATGAATACAACTTGCAGATATGAAATGTTCTCAAATCGTTGGGTATATGAGACTCGTGTGCCAAAAAGACCTCCCCGTGGTTCAGCCTTTGGTGTTGTTGTCGTAGCTGGCGAGCTGTATGTATTGACACATTTATATGATGATGATTTCACAGAAAGCCGAAGGTCCAGATCCTACAAGAAGACAGGAACAATGTGCTTTCAAATCTATAATCCGAAAAAGAAGTCATGGAGAACAATGGTCACAAAATCACCTTTCACTCGCCGTGTAGATATTACTAGTGCTGTATTGAGCACAATTGGTCTGTGAATTGTGGTACATCTTATTTTTATAGTTTAGGCATCTCTGCCAAATTCATTGTGCAGCACATCATTTGACCACCGGGTTCCGTGCAGATGGCTTATATTTGTGTATTTCTGTGTTTAGTACATCTCTTGACTTGATCAGAGTATAGTTCATTTTGTATTAGCTGATACCATATAAATATGCATATTGATCAGCTATTATTGAAGTGTGTTAAACCTTGAGTACTGAATATATTGTAATGGATGGATATATAAATAATTGTGACTTGTAAATTGTTACTTTATTTTAAACTTTTAAGATAAAGTAGTTGTAAATGTAGTTCTGCTTTTGAGATCATCCTTGTCCGACTCGCAAAGGGTGCTGCTGCACCCTCGAGCTTAGTTTTATCTCTGTTTTTGGTTTTTCTTTTTTTCTTCTTTAGCCAATGTACCAAAAAAGAATGTAGTTCTACTTGGCGCACCTCTCCCATCTTATCCTTCACTTAATAGGACAACTGAATTCAGTTTGCTCGAGGTGACCGTCAAAATTGGAGTAATTAAGATGGGATAACAGATAGGAATGTTTCTGAATCTAAAAATAAACCGTCAAAAAGGTTTTATCATGTATGAGGATTTTGTTTCAAAATAAAATATTGTATAAACAATTTACAGTCCTGTTAAAATGATGTATACATGAAAAAAAAAATGAATGAGTAGTTCGATTTTCCAGTTTTACCAAAATCGGTGCAGTTGGTTTTCATTGGTTCTCAATTCTCATTCATTCTTAGTCCAATAATTGACTCAGACCAAGTCATATAACCGATTCTTGATCATATACTAATCTAATTTCCTCTAAGAAAAGAAAAGTTCAAGCAAATTTAAACGTCGTTATTTCTTTTTTTTGATGAAGTATTCTTCTTGTGATTCTGTAGGATCCTTCTTGCATTCGTACACTATTAAATTGACCTATTACCAAAGCATGAAATTGACCCCAAAGTCATGAACCATCATCACCTTCTTAGTTCTTGTTTTAGAATATGTTAACGACTACAATATTTTTCAGAATTGTAGTATTCGTCTTATATTCAAAAGGATTGTAGTATTTTACTTTAGAAGTATGACTTGACCTTTTCTTATTGTTTTTTTAAAAGTTTTAGATGTTTAAATAATTTAATAACTAGTTATTCATATCAAATACCACTTACAAGACAAAAAAAAAAAGGTTTTATACACATATCAAAAAGAGGTTATAATACAAACAGATGATACAAAAAATAATGTTACAAAATGTCGACCAATAACTTCAAAAATATACACTGTAGTACTGCATGAGGATTATGTATAAGATCAGATTCATCACAACAGTGCCAAAAATTGTAGCATGTAAAACCAATTAGTATATGTATATAATACCAAAACTTAAAATATACGGAGTATGAAAATTATTGCAAAATTTATTCTAACATTCAACTGGTTTTTTATAACATAAAGAAAGTATTTAGTCTTGTTCATTTTCAAACATTTGTTACGTGTGGACTATAGGCTATAGCACCTTAAACTGAAACCATTCGCGGTCAAATAAACGTTTCAAACAATGCTATGTTAAGGAAACAACATGAGAGACATGTCTATATAAAGACCCCTTCATAACATTTCATATCACAATCTCATTAATATCACAGTTCTATACCAAAATATTTAATCACATTACTGCAAAGTACAAAAGAAACATTTTTTTCTTCTTTAATTAATTTGTTTTATTGATTTACTTTGGAAGATAAGATACATGGCTTTCTCTTATAAGAAGATGCTCTTCACAGTTCTACAGATTTTGTTGATCTTGTTTACTATTTTTATTGCTTCCCCTCAATCTGGAGTTGCTTGTAGACCATTGTTGGTACATAATGAATGGTCGAGTGAATATGGGCTTGTTTGGCAATTGCTTTCAAACAACCCTGCGCCACCGTCAGGCGGAGGAGACCTCACTCATCCCTAAATCATTTTTTCCATATAGACAAAAGTTTGTAAATTAATGGTTATATTAATATTTTCGAACTTCTGACTTCAATTAAGTTCATTCAGTGTTACTTATAGTAGTTCACTAACCGAACTATCTTGCAATAAGATGTATTAATTTGTGGATTTCGATTCTCTTTGTAATAAAAAAAATGTATTTATTTGCAATTAAATGTTTTTTTGGTACAATATATATGTACAATTTATTATTAGAGTGATTTAATTTGTATATAGGCATAAGTTTAATTTTTTATGGATTAAATAGAGTAGCATTTGCATTGAAAGTTATGCAGTCGATGCACTAAAAGTTTAAAAAACGTCATTTTCAATTTAAAATTTTCTCTTTTAGTTTTTTTAATCATGTGCATGAAAGACACTGGTGCATAATTTCATTTTTAAATTCAAATAGAAATTTAGTTCGTTTGTCCGATAAAAAAGATGTTTTAATGTATATACAAATCAATCACCATTAACCTCAAATTCTTGAGACCTTACATGAGGTTGGAGTAATTTAGCAATGACATTCTCCTTGGCAAAACTTTCACTAGTGTATGTTTTACATGTAAACCTTTTTCATACCAGATTGATGTTCATTTTAGTTCTCTAAAACGTTATTTATTTAAGAAACAAGATTTGTGGATCTCGTTGAAATGTTTTATCTCATGTGGGAATTCTCTCAATACAAACAAGATTTGTGCAAATTGATAAGAATCAATCGACATGGTGACAGAATAAATTCGACCACTATGAGGAGTAGACAAGGGATATAATAAATTTGGGAGGGTTTATACGAATTCTTCAAATATAATATGTTGTTATAATATTTTTAAAATTAAAAATATATTAATCATAAACATTAATTTATCACTCTCTAAAAAAAATACACTTTTAAAAAATGTGAAATATTTCTTAATTTTCCTTTATATTTCTCACCTCCCAAAGTCCTTTATTCTCTTCCCTTCTAAACTCGCAAACAAAGCCTAAAATACCAAAATAGTATTCTCTATCAAAACTTGTACAAGACCAAAAGTTATTCATTACCATAAAATTTTATCATGTGTTGTTCTATCTTATAATGTGTTGTTCTTGTGTTGTTATGTCCAGTACTTACTGTTTAAAAGATCGAACACATTCTCACTAAGTGAGCAGTTGCTCATCGAAGAGTAATATTAAAATCTATAACGAAAATAAACGAGTTTAAGCTAGATTTCTCACTATTCCAATTATATCACTTATTTAAATTATTGTATTCAGAATTTTGTCTTTATTAAAATATTTATCTAAACAAAATCAGTTTAGTCCCGTTAAAATAGAAATAATTCCAGTATTCAATAAGAGCAAATATATACATATACGATAAAATAAACATACAACTAAAAGCAGACATATAAACACGTTAGTATCCGTCTGAACGCGGATTTATAATAACATATTAAATACAAAAAACACATAAAATTTCAATGCACACAACTAGCATCTAACCGAGTACTTTGAAGATATATCTCCTGTGAAATGAACATGTGTGAAACCAAAAGAATAAATAAATTCTGTCTCCGTGAGCATAACTCAGTTGGCAGGGACATGCATTGTTATATGTAAGGGCTGGAGTTCGAACCCCGGACACCTCACTTATTCTCCTTGAAAAAGGTGAATTCTAGCCGCTAAATGATTGAAAAAAAAATAAAAAAATAAATCCTTAGCTAGAATGAACACTGCCATGTTGGTTTGACTTGTTAACTGCTCGTGGTTTGAAGATGTTTAAATTGACTTTTAATTAAACTGAATCTTAAACAAGTAACTTGGACGCCAAACATCTAATTAAGTATGAGTCAAAGGAGAAAGTCAAGCTGCAATTCAAATTTATTGATAAAATATTGAATTTCCATGCACTCAGTTTTACATGCATTTGCAAATATTTCTTTGATTTCATAAATATTTTAACTATTAAATATTCTTCCTCCATTCTGTGTTTTCGTTCCATAAGGATGGGAGGGGACTCCATAACGCTTTTTTTTTTTTTAAGGAAGACTCAATAACGCTTTGTTGCTTTGTTAGAAATTTTTTTTAAGATGCTTTTTATTATTTTTTATAATGTTGGATATAGAAGAAATGTTTCCTAATCAGTAACATTTCTATTTCTATTATATATACTGGCCTTGTAAAAAAACTTGTGTGTAGAAAGGCCTTATTAAAATTTACATTCCATCTACAACAATATATTATATACAAAATCAAAAGAGAAATAATTAAAAATAAAGAAGATTGAAAAGTTAGAACAAGTCTCTGAGACCAAAACTAAAATTCAAAATATAAAAAATCATGTTACACGTCTCAACAAGTTAATTTTGAAGATACGCGTGAGAATGACACCGTACGACGTAGTCCTACATTTTGTGTTCTAGCGTTATAAGACCTTCATTTGTGAGTCACAAGTCCCATTCAACACCTGATATTAGTTGTGGATGAATGTATATGTTCGGGTGAAAAGAAAAAAAAAATTGAAGTCGATTAGAGGAATTAAACGAGACTTTAAGGAGACTTTTAGAGGAATTAAAAGAGACTTTAAGGAAGATTTTTTTTTGTCTAGTAGCTTAGTGGCTAAAGCTCACATAATTATGCAATGTCCCTATCAACTGAGCCTAAGTTCACGGGGACGACTTTAAGGAGACTTTAACTAGTTTTATATTTTATTTTTATTTTTTGGCTTTTGCACCGGTAGATAGTAATTGACGTTTGTCTGAAAATATGATAGCATGAAAGATATATTCTTATGTTTGTTTCAAATTTTAAAAATTTTATTCCTAAGAATAGAAGTTTTGTGAGAATGTTGTTTTGTTCCTAAGGAAATTAGGAGGAATATAGTTCTCATGAATGTTGAAATAAAATCATTAATTACTATACAAAAATATCTATTTATCGGTAATTATTAGAAATACTTTAAATACTAACCAAACAAATTTTTCAATAAACCTGAAAATAAAATTCTCGTATTTATATTCCCAGAAAATTATTCTTAGGATTATATTTTGTAAACTTAAAACAAACGCTACCTCAAAATCTTTCGTTATGGTTCAGACGTGCAGCAACCATTATCATATCTATCACCTTATTAGCTTATGTTATATGAATGTCTTTATTAGGATGTGATTTTCTTTACTTTTTTTGTTTTGTTCTTTTCTTCTCTCATGTAAACAAAAAAATAAAAATAGAATAAGCATTTGATTTCACCTATACACAAAAGTTTAATGGCAATCACATGCTCTAATGAATCCACTATTAATTACAAGTATTTAGTGGCAACACAACACTATCAGTATTTTTCTGAATAGATTATAGTCTATAATTTAAAAGTTTAGTTTTTGCATCCTCTAATTTTTGAAATGTATTTCAAATTTACAATTGGCCAATCGATAATTTATTTTAGTTCTTACAATAGTTACTTCAAAAAAGTTAGTACAGGGAACTCAAATTAGTATAAAGCAACTTGGTTTATCAAAGTGATTAGAAGGTTCGACCAACGTTTTTCACCACTGTACTTGTCTGACATTAGTTCTCAAAGGCAACCATTTGTTTCGTGAGCTAGTAAAAACCTAGTAATACAGGGGGAGCAAAACTACTTTGGGAGATTTTTATCATTAATGTAACACTTGTGCTTCTATTTGATGACACCGGTTAAGGATGCCAAAAAAGGAAATTATTACTGTAAAAAGAAACATTTTTGTCTTTCTTAATATTAATTAAATAATTTTCAATATAATAACTATTATAGAATTTTCTTTTTTAGCATTCTTAACCAGTGCCCGAGAGCACCAGATAGCATTTCCCTTTGATAAAAAACCAAATGTACCACCTGTGCTACATTTGATAAAATAGTGGTAAACCTCAAAATTTTGCACATGTGCTACGTTAAAAAATATTACTTTTAACTATTTCAATCGTTCGTTTTTTAATGCGTTCATTGAGAAAGTCAAGCTAAATTCATTCTTATGGCTGAAATCTAAACAGGTGGTCTTTGCTTATACCTATCATGATTGGTGGAGACATCCGCTGTCCTGTATAGGTGTATTTTTGTAATTTTGTTTGGTTTCTTGGATGAACCTTCAGGTTCAATAACTTTGTAATTATGTAAACACTGTTTTTAGATTTTTTTTTTTGCGTACCTTGTATAAGGGGAAACACCTTTAAATAATATATATTTCATTTTGATTTGTTTAAAAAAAATGACTGAGATTTTTGTCAAGAGGGTTGTTCATACTAAGAAGCTTCTCACGTGCTTCTATTGTTCATACACCTTCAAAACAGTTTTTGTAGAAACACGTTTTTTTAAGAATAAAACAATATTTTCTACACTATCAAGACTTTGCTGCATGATTCTAGTACACTTTGGAAAAATCCCCATGCTTCATTATTCTAAAACACTTTGATTTTCTCTTAATCGGATTATTATATATTTCTTGAGTTGCAAGTTAAGCAAGAATTTTTAAAAAACCACAATGCAATCCCCTTTCTTGCGGCTATTGTTCACTTCAATTTTGGGGGTATTGCAAATGAAGCATACTGTTGTATTTTCTTGATGTTAATTTTTCTCTTTTGGCTCTGATAATAATCAGTGTCTGTGACATTTTGTTCAATGGGTTAATTTATTTTGATTATTAAAAATATTGAAAAATTATTCAATTTAGTCAATAACTTTGTATCAGGGCTGGAAGATAACAAAATGTTGGAAGATATGACTAACGACTTGAACCATTCAAATTATGAGAAATTGAGAACGAGCCTCATTTTAGATCCTTTCGATCACACATTGTTTAAAATGTTCTATGTTTGTAAAGATTTTACTGTACTTAGTTTATTCTTGCAACTTTTATTTTATCATAACTTTCAAGTTTTAATTAATCGTTGAGTTGTGTTATTTGAACAACCATTTTTAATTACAACTTATGAAACAATCATAATTTACAAAGAAAATGAGGAATTGGTACAAAAACCAAAAAAATAGAGAGATAGGGAGTAAAAAGATAATGTGAGTATGAGAGAAAAAGTTGTGAAAAAATGGTTGTATAAATATCATTTCTCTTAATTGTTTTACATTTATTGTGAATATTTGATTTTGTAATATTACAAATCATCGAGATCGTTTCATTAAAAGTTTTTATTGCAATATCGGAACCTCCTCAGCCGTTCATGTTGAGTTTTGTGGTCTTTATATTATGGCTTAAAACTTTCTCGGCAGCTCCATTTTTCCTTTCTTTTTGTTGAAGTTGGTTCCCTAATCGTATTTAATTTGGTAAACAACAAATTTTATGTTAGTGTCTCCCTCTGATCTCTCATTATCAAGTGCTTCACTTGTTTCGTGCTCCTAATTGGAATGTCTCTCTTACACACAATTTGATCATGATAATAATTTTTCTTGAACTATCTTTGATACTTTTCTCGACCCCCGAAGTTGCGTTTTCATTTTGATGTTTCGTGCTCCTTAGTTTTTTTTTTTCTTTTCATTTTTCCTATTTTTATATATAAAAAATTGTTTTGGTCCTATTTGCTACATTGTTTATTGAATGTAGTTCACAACTAGTTCATACTTACGATTTGAAGACAAATTCAATTGTGTTTTCATAAATCACGCGTCCTTATAAGGGCTTAAACTTAAGAGATTATATTTTATTAGATCGAACTCACCTCTTAAAACTTGATCGATAAACACTTAAATTTTTGACCTCCTAAAAATTCATTGTGTTGAACATCATCCACGATTTTTCTTATAAAAAACAACATTTGCAACTAAAATTTGAGTTAAAAGGATAATGAAATTCATCTTAATATTTTTCTATCAGTAAGCTTATCGAGGGAATCAAGTGGGAGTGAAAACCATTATATGAAATTCTATCAGTAATATTTTTCTATCATTAATATTTTTTTCCCTCAAAAAAAAAAAAAGGTAACTATTTTTTGTCTTGTATGCATTTGTTTACCAAGGTTAAACCATTATATTAGTTTACATACGGTGAATGAAAAACGACACACCTAGTCAATTTTGAACATGTACTTCAAAAAACATATTCATTGACAAGAGGCGATCATATTTGAAGGAGTAAAACCCCTTTAAAAAATCAATATTTGTGCACCAAATTGAAAGAGTCGTTCATTTAGATTTTAGTCAAAATTTACATACTACAACCTGAAAGAAAAGAATATATCTAATTTTTTTTCAGGTATACTCCGATATAATTAAAATTGAATGTGAATACAAGAATATAAGAAATACCCATCTAAAAAATATATTGCATGTGATTGTGAAACATGCAACTAAATTTTTTTACATACTATAACCCACTAACACGTGGAACTTTACATGAGAGTTAATGTGATTAATCAAACTATACATGTAAAAATATTAAGATTAATTTTCTTAGTTGTAAAGCTTCCTCCTATTAATTAGGGATGAGTAGGATCTCCTACTCCTGATCCAGGTGCATTACCGTTTGGAAGAGATTGCAAAACAAGGCCATGGTCCCAAGACCACCGATAATAATTCAATAACAATGGCCTGCAATCTACTCCTGATTGAGGTGTAACGAAGATGTTGAGGATGATTAGTACAAGGAGCAGAACTTTAAAGAGGATCATTCTACTATAAGAGAAAGCCATCTATGTATGTTTGAATGAATGAATCAATTGATCAATGATATGTTGTTGTGCTTTGAAGGAGTTTATTAAATCTCACAAACTATATGATATGATGAAATTAAATTGTGATATGTTAATGTGTTTTGGTAGAAGGAGGGGTGACACAACTCATTTATATAGGGAGTGGAATTGAAATGTTTATTGGTTTGCTTTGACTATGAAGGCTTTGAATATTGAAAAATTTGAATACCAATAACTTGGACTCCAAACACGCGACCCATATTATCACTAAAATAAAACAGGACCATGTCAAAAAAATGAACGAGAAAGAGTAAACAGTGTAACATGTGTCTATGTGTCATTGTTCACAAAGAAATAACATGGTTATTTTGCGACAACTTTTATACCATCATTTCTCATACTCACATTATCTTCTTACTCTATCTCTTCATTTTTTTTTATATTGTTTTTAACTAATAAAATAAAGAAAAAAATTGTCACTAAATAATTATACAAATATCATTCCTCTTGATCACAAACTCTCTTAAAAAGAAGTTGCAGAAACAATAATATTTTCTAAACCATCGAGACTGCGCTACAATATTCTAATATCCCTTTGCATTATTATTCTAATACTAATACAATTTGATTTTCTCTTATACTTTCTGAGCTGCTCGTTAAAAACAAGAATTATTAAAAAAGTATTGTTAATAAGTGTTCTCATGACTAGGCATGGCAATGAGGCGGAGCGGAGACGGTTTTTACCTACCCCACCCCCAAACCCAATTCCCTGATAAAGCCCTGTTCCCCGCCCCGTACCCCGACGGGGATGAATAATTGAACCCAAACCCCATCCCAAATGGGTTCGGGTATCCCTGCCCCGCCCCCATACCCGCAGTGGATTCAGATTTTTAATAAACATAATCCCTTGACCCAAACTAGAACATATATCATGAACCCAAAATTCATCCGAACATACAATAAAATTATTTCAAATAAAGTAATGCAGCAACCATACAACTCGTAATCCAAATTATCAAATATACAACTCGTATATTATGTAATTTAATATAATCGGGGCGGGTTCGGGGACGGGTTCGGGGTGGGTACATGTTTCCCCATTACCCGCCCCACCCCCATCCTTTAAAATCGGGGAAAACCCAAACCCAAACCCAAACTCAGTCAAAGCGGATTTTCCCCGTCAAAATCGGGGCTGGTTCGGGTGGGTACCCGCGGGTACAGGTTCTGTTGCCATGCCTACTCATGACAACAATAAATTTGGCCTTTATCGTTCTATTCGCGAGGTGTTGTATTTCTTGATATAAACTCAACGAGAATAAATTTGACCGATTAAAAAAAAACAAGTACCCTTATGACATTCTTTAAAAAATTTAAATAAAGAAATTATTTCAATTTATAATGTATTGAATGTAATTTTTTTCTTCATAAAAACGTATTATTTATGGTATTTAAAGAGTACTTCCCAGCACTTAGAGCATCCAAATTGGTGGGTGATTCACCTATTTAGCACCGGAATAAATTAAAGGGTTAAATATGTTTTTGGTTCTTATAAATATATCAACTTTTTGTTTTAGTTCCTCTAAAAATTTCCTTCAACTTTTAGTCCCTATTAATTTTTCAATCACTACTTTTGTTCTCTATTTTTAAGTTAATATTTGTATTTTTTAATGAAATTGTGCAAAAATATGTAGAATATTGTAAAAAAATTCCCAAAAAAATTAAATTAAATTTTTTCAACAAAACACAAATTAAATACAAATTTTTAGTCATAAAAAATATAAAAATTCATATTAAATTCAAGTTTTGTTAAAAATATCTAATTTTTTTGAGAAAGATTCATATAATATTATGAATTTTTTTACAAAATTTTATTCAAAAATATAAATTCTACGTATGAATTTTCTTGCGGCCACTGTAGGTTCACTTCAACGTTGGGATTGTAAATGAAGCCTGAGTTTTATTTTTCTGTTGATGCTTTTTCTCTTTTTCGCTCTGATCTTTGGATTTTTTGTGCTCACTGTCTTTGGCATATTGTTTAATGATTTTTTTTTTCTTCTGATTATAAAGAAATTGACAAATTATTCAATGCAGTCAATAACTTTGTATCTGTGTTGGAAGAATTCAACAAAATGTTATAAGATATGACTAACTAAAATAAAAACTAATTGGATCATGCAAATATGAGAATGTGCCTCAGTTTATATCCTCTTGATTACATTGTTTGGAATTTTTGTAAGTTTGTAACGCTTTTAATGTTTATAGTTAGTTCTTGTAACCTTTTTATTTATCATCTTTCAAATTTTAAACGTTATTTTTCTTCAAATAAACAATCAATTTCGTCACTAAACTTCCACTCAATCATCAATTTAGTCTCTAAACTATTATAATCAACGAAAATGCTCATAAACTATTCTTCCATCCAACCATAGTCACCTAAGTTTCCCGTTAAGGTGTCTAGTAGTCCCCCAAACTAAAAAAATACATTAATTTAGTCTCTAAACTATCATAAAAAATAACAAATTAGTCCTCAAACTTTTAAATATTTGTTATTGAATACTGTTGTGAATTCGATGAGAAAACACACCAATAACAAACTTGATGTGTGGAACAAGGAATTATCAAGCAACCAATACAAGTGGGTAACAGTTATAAACACAAGCCAAAAGTAGAAAACAACGAGAGAAAAGAAGAGAGAACACAAAAGAATTTGTTGACCCAGTTCGGTCCAAATTAACCTAGTCTGAGGGAGAGAGCAGCTCTCCGTTCTACTATAATGATGAGTAACTTTACAAAAGAGATATCAATGGGTTACAAGAATAAGTCTCCCGCCTAATTCTACCCAAAGTCTCAATCTCTTCCCGTGACCAAGAGACTCAATCCTAATAGTGTTTCCCAAGGTGAATCAACCCTCAAACCCTAGTGTTTGTTGCCAAGAGACAAACTCTATACAAACCCTAGTTTTGTTGTTGTCTTTCTAAACTCTTGTTTCAGCCCCCTCTATCTCAAGGTTTACACTGATACAGTGTCTATATTTATAGTAAAAGCATCCCTCATAAATTGGAACAAAATCAGGCCCAAAAATTACGTTTTATTTTTCTGACTTTGCGCGAAATCGTGCTCCGATTTTGCCAGATCGTGCTCCGATTTTTTACGAACGAAAGTGCCAATTCTGCTCCAGAAAATCGTGCTCCGATTTCTCAAATCGGGCTCCGATTTTGACAGCTTCAGCAATCTTCAATTTCTCCAATTTTGAGTCACTTTCACAACAAATACCTTATCTCTCTCCTTTATCTAATCAATCGAGACGACTTAATTATTCATAGGTGAAACCTAAGTATCTACAATGTATCTTCTTGTTTTGGACGGATAAATATGAAAGTTACATGATAAAAATGAGAATGGAATGAATAGGAAACGATTTGAAGACTCTGACGATGTTGGAAAAGGGTACACTAGAGTGTTTTAGATCTTGTTTATGAGGACGTGGACAATAACAAAAGGGAGTTTGACACAGATACACAAATGACAATATACACAGGGAGAAGAAGGCACAAATTTAGTGTGGAGGCAATGAGTCACATGACCCTACTTGCTTATTGTATTTTTAACGAGTACTTAAATGTTTATGTAATCTGATCCTATTTATATTGTATTATTGTCTCTACTTAATTCATCCATAACACTACAACAAACTATAAAACTGAGAAGAATGATAGCGAATGTCCTAATAACATTGATTAAGAAACTAACATAAATAACTTTCTATGATAAAAAGTGTTGTAATTATTAAATTGATAAAAAATAACAACTTGTATTTATTATTTGACCCCACTTATCAAAATTTATGGATCTGTCCTTGATAGAAAGGGTGTGCTACGTGTAGAATACTCCTTGGCTTACATAGTGCCAAATCGACTCTGGTCATTAGGACAATTCAATACTTAATTTTCACAAAATTTGTGAAGTTCATATGGCAATGCACGGCATACCACTGTGTTAGTCCGCGTTGTGTAGGAGGCAATGCACACACCTACCACACCCAGTTTTCTCATAATAGAGGTTTGAGACATGGTACGCTGCCCATTAGGGTGAGGCGGACGATGGAGGGATTTGACTCCTCATTAAGATTGAGGGTTTAGAAATACACTCCTTTCGCTCCCTAGGTTCCAACTTATTGTAAAAGATTAAACGATGATTCTAACTGTATATAGTTGTACCCAATATGTTAGGTTTTGCTATCCTATCTTTAGAGAGGACCCTTGGGACTGTTGTTCTAGTTTCATTTTGGTTTGGTTAATGGTTTGCATTAGTTCACCAATACCTCTTAGCGCCTAGTAAGGGCAACAAACACTTATCTTGTACATATTTTGATGTATGCAAATATTTTCCTCTGCATGTTATCTATGTGTCCTTCATATTTTAATTTATCTGTAATTTTATAAACATTATTTTATGATTAGGTTTGACGAATGGGACATTGGGGCATTTCAATTGATTGGAGAAGAGATGAGCTATAATTTGAAAAGAAATTTTTAATTGTCGTGGGACTAATGTATTTTTATATTTTATGGACTACTAATAGAAACCTTAACATGAAGTTTAAGAGACTAAACCGATGAGAGTGATAGTTTAGACGTTAAATTAACCGTTTATTATGTTTTTTTATCGTGAATATTTTGTTTTTGATAGATTTGCTACCTTGTTTATGGCACGTGAATCAAAGGTAGCTCATACCTATGATTTGAAGATAAATTTGATGTGTTTTCATAAAACACAAAACATCGTATTGAATTGAACTAAAACACTAGGGTTTAAAATAACATCAGTGAGTGGGGCTCTGCCCTCTTCTTGTACAAAAACAAAAAATAAAACATTAGTGAGTAAAATTTGAGATAAAAAACATGAAATTCATGATAGCTCTTCCATCAGTAAGCTTAGCGAGGGAATAAAAGTATAAAATCAAAATCACGAATGAGATAAAATTGAATGGCCAGATCTGCATATAAGATTTTTTTTTTTCCTTCTTTCTTGTATGAATTTGTTTGTCAAAATAGTTTAAAAAAAAATTATATTTGTACAACTATATTTGTGACAATTTTTGGACAATCTTTCACCCCTCTTCTTCTGGGACAAAATTAATAGACAGAGAAAAAAGAGATAGAATAAAAGGACAATGTGAGAAAAAGTTGTCTTAAAATGATCACACACATATATTTTTTATCATATAAACTGTTCACAAATACACACTGAGGAATATTATTATGATCCACGCGACAAATTTCCTACCATATAGAATTAATCTAGAAGTAAATTTATTGAAGAGTGATTCACAAGAGAAAACACTTTTGAAGAAATGATTTCCTTTCAAAATCAATATCTATGCATCATCCAAAGAGTTATTCATTTGGATTTTAGTCAACATTTATACTACAGCCTATATGAATATATTTCAGTTTTTTCAAATATATTCTGTGTGTAAGGTGATTGAAATTGAATGTGAATACAAAGAATACAAGGAGTACCATATATAAAAATTGCATGGGGCACATGCAACTAAAAATAAATAAAAAATTGATACAACCCACTGACACGTGGAACTTCAGCAACAAGAGTTAATATTATTACTACTTCGATCGAACTATATAAAAAAATAAAATTAATTTCTTCGTTGTAAAGCTTCCTAAGTTCCAATTAATATGAAGGCATATATGTGCAGCTTAATTAGGGATGAGTAGGATCTCCTCCTCCTGATCCAGGTGCATTACCGTTTGGAAGTGATTGCAAAATAAGACCATGATCCCAAGACCATTGATAATAATTCAATAACAGTGGCCTGCCATTTACTCCTGATTGAGATGTAACGAAGATGTTGAGGATGATTAGTACAAGGAGCACAATTCTGAAGAGAATCAATCTGTAAGAGAAAGCCATTTATGTATATGTATGTTTGAATGAATGAATTGATCAATAATATGTTGTTGTGCTCTGAAGGATTTAGTAATTCTCACAAACTATATGATAAAATTAAACTGTGAAATGTGTTTTGGTAGAAGGAGGGGTGACACAACTCATTTATATAGGGAATGGACTTGAGATGTTTATTGTTTTGCTTTGACTATGAAAGGTTTGAATATTGAAAAATTGGAATAGCAAAATAACTTGGACTCCAAATACACCCATATTTACGCGCGACCCATATCACTATAACGTGACCATGTCAAAATATTGAACAAGAAAGAGTAAGCAGTGTAATATGTTTCTATGTTAATTAATTCAGATATAGTTACTAGTATTTATTAAAGGTATATTCTTAGATTGTTTATTGATAAGACTTATAATCACAAGGTAAAAAAATGGCATGCAGCCAAAAATTTAAGAAAATGTTAAATTACTTTGACTTTGTCAAAGTAAATGGATGGAAGGTTCAAGGTTCTTTAACCCGAGTGCTACAGTATAGTGACAAAATTATTTACCAAAATGGGGTAAGTCGTATTACGGAGAGTTATTCGTACCAAGAAGCTTGCTCCCATTGTTTATGGACCCTCTTTAAAACTATTTTGTACAAGGGGACTTCTACGGTACACTCACAAATTTGAGTGTACCGGTACTCTTGTTTTACAAAATTTATAAATTAACAATAATTTTTATGAAATAAAAAACTATTAATAATATTTATATTTTAGAAAACATCATTTCATAAGAAAAAAACATCATTTCATTGTTTACAAGGATCATATTAAAAAATTTACATTTTGTCATAAAAAATAACCAATTTTCATTGTTATGAGTAATAAAAATTTGTAAAAATTCAATTTTATTTCGTCGAAGGTTTTGGTAAATAAAATTTAATTATTATAGTTGTCAATGATAGAAAATAATATTTTTTCTTCAAAAAAACAACTCATTTACTATTGATTTAACTACTTGGTGTATCAATACACTCAAATTTATTAGGTGTATCATAGAATTTGCCTTTGTACAAACAATGATTATCCGGACTTTGCTACATGGACCGAAGCCAACATCATATCAAACTAACTTTGCTACGATATTTTTTATAAAGGAAAAGCAAGATTTTTTTTAGTAAGGAAAAGCAAGAATTATTAAAAGAGAAATGATATCTGTACAACCACTTTGTGATAATTTTTTTGACAACTTTCTCTTTCATACTTACATTATACTCTTATTTTTTCTCTTCCTTTTTCTCTCTTCATTGATTTGACCAATTAAAAGAGAAAAAAAAATATTATCACATAAGTTATCTCACATAGTTGTTCAAATATCATTACTCATATTAAAAAGCCAAAAAATGCAATGCCTTTGCTATGGTACGTTCACTTTCCATGCCGTTTCAACCATTTGGTCAATAACTATTGTTTTGGGCCCTAAATTTTTTTTTTTGGACCAAAAATAAAACCCCTAAATTTTTAACCTTTTTTAACTAGTATATATGTATGTTATTACTGGTAATGAGATATCAACAATTTTATTAACGTTTGCGGTTTCCACGAAAGTATTAATTTTTTGATTCACACTCCTTATATGCAATTAGAATATTATACACTAATTGATATACTTGATTATGTAAAAAGAATCAATCCTTTTGTAAATGCATATATTACTCATATAATGATGTTAACATAATTCAGATAATGTTAGCTTTTGTGGAACATAGTTTTTCAAAATAAAACTTAATAAAATACTATCTAAAATCGACAATGTCTCAACAAAGATTAAATAGAATGACTTTATTATTTGTACCAAAAAAAGAAGAAGAATGACTTTATTATTTATGGTAAAAGAAATGTTAAATGAAATTGATTATGATAATTTATAAAGCGGTTATGCATTGCAAAGAGTCCAAAAAATAAAATTTATATAAAAATGTATATTTTCAAAAAATTAATTTTAAAAAGGTCTCATTTTTAGCGTTAGCCCTCAATATTGGTTGAGACGGTCATGATTTCAATGTTGGTATTTAATCTATGAGCTTATTTTCGTGTTGATGTTTTTTTTATCTTTTCACTCTTATTTTCATTTTTTTTCTCTATGAGCTTATCTTATAGAAGCAATAATTTCTTATTTTCATGTTGATATCTTATTAAGAGGAAGAACAGAAAAAACAACAGGATAAACAAACAAAAGAATTTGAGGGTAATAATTGAAAATTTAAAATGGATTTAAAGATATTTTGGTCAAATCCGGGTGTAACAGAAAATTTATAGGGTGTAACTAGAATAAATCTTTAGTCTTTAAACTATTACAATCAACTAAAATGTCCATAAACTATTCTTCCATATAACTACTTAATCACCTCATTAGAATACCCCTTGGCTTGTCTAGTGTCAGGTCGACTCTGGTCATTAGGATAATTCAACACTTAAATATTCACCTAATTTGGGAAGCTCGTATGGCAATGCACAACATACCATGTTAGTCCACGTTGTGTAGGAGGCGATGCACACACCTACGACACCCAATTTTCTCGTAATAAGAGTATGAGATATGGCGGGCCACCCATTAGGGTGAGGCAGACAATGGAGGGTTTTGACTCCTCATAAGAATTGAGGGTTTAGAAATATACTCCTTTCGCTCCCTAGGTTTCAACTGATTGTAAAAGAGTTAGGCGATGATCATGATTGTATATAATTTAAACCAATGTGTTAGGTTTTGCTAATGTATCTTCAAAGAGATCATTTGGGACTGTTGGTCAAGTTTGATTTTGGTTTGGTTAATAGCTTGCATTAATTCACCAATACCACTTGGCACATAGTAAGGGCCACAAACACTTATCTTGTACATGTTTTGATGTACATAAATATTTCCTTTACATGATATCCAGGCGTCCTTCATATTTTAATTTATCTGTGATTTTATAAACATTATTTTAGGATTAGTTATTTAGGTTTCACCAATAGGACATCGGAAAATTTCTATTGATTAGAGAGGAGACAAGGTATAATTTGAAAACAAATTTTTTAATGGTGAGGGACTAAATTGATGCATTTCTATATTTTATGGACTCCTAACAACATAAAGTTTAACTAAGAGACTAAATGTTGGATGAAATAATAATTTAGAGACTTTTTAGTTGATTAGTTTAAAGACTAAATTGATGAGATAGTGGTAGTTTAGGAATTAAATTGACCGTTTATTTCATTTTTATCGTGAATATTTCGTTTTTGTTAGTTTTTCTACCTTGTTTATGACATGTGAATCAAAGGTAGTTCATACTTAAGATTTGAAGATAAATTCGAGTGTGTTTTCATAAAAACACGTTTTCGTAAAACACAAAACACGCACCATTATAAGTGTTTAATATAGAGGGCGTGGATTCTATCATATCAAATTCCCTTTTTTTTTGTTGAGAGAATCATATCAAATTCAACTAAAACACTAGTGAGTAAAATTTGACTTAAAAAAACATGAAATTGATGATAACTCTTCTATATCAGTAAGCTTAGCAGGGGAATAAAAGAAAAAATTCAAAATCATGAATGAGACAAAATTGAATGGCCAAATCTACATGTAAGACCTTTTTCCCTTCTATCTTGTATGAATTTGTTTGTCAAATTAATTAAAAGAAATGATATTCGTACAATTGTATTTGTGACAATTTTTCTTTCATTTTGTTTTGAGACAAACATAATAGATAGAGAAAGAGGGAGAGAGATAGTGATAGATTAAGAAGACAATGTGAATATGAGATTAAGAAAATTGTCGTAAAATAATTGCAAAAATATTATTTCTCATTAGTTAAACTGCCCATAAATACACGATGATGAATATTATTATAATACATCACAAATTTCCTACCATATAGATTTGATCTCAAAGTAAATTTATTGAAGAGCGATTTACAAGAGAAAATCACTTTTGAAGGAATCATTTCCTTTCAAATTAATATTTATGCATCATCCAAAGAGTTGTTTATTTATCCTTAAAAAGTGTTATTTATTTATATTTTAGTCAAAATTTACATACTACAATCTATATATATGAATATATCTAAAAAAATTCAGATATATTATGTGAGGTGATCGAAATTGAATATGAATACAAAGATTACATGAAATACCATATATAATAAAAACTGCATGCGAGACATGCAACTAAAAATAAATAAATAAATGATACAAACCACTGACACGTGGAATTCAACAACGAGAGTTAATGTCATTACTACATCGTTGTAGAACAATATAAAAAAAATTAAACTTAGTTTCTTTGTTGTAAAGCTTCCTAAGTTGCAATTAATTTGAAGGCATATATATGTGCAGCTTAATTAGGGATGAGTAGGATCTCCTACTCCTGATCCAGGTGCATTACCGTTTGGAAGAGATTGCAAAACAAGGCCATGGTCCCAAGACCACCGATAATAATTCAATAACAATGGCCTGCAATCTACTCCTGATTGAGGTGTAACGAAGATGTTGAGGATGATTAGTACAAGGAGCAGAACTTTAAAGAGGATCATTCTACTATAAGAGAAAGCCATCTATGTATGTTTGAATGAATGAATCAATTGATCAATGATATGTTGTTGTGCTTTGAAGGAGTTTATTAAATCTCACAAACTATATGATATGATGAAATTAAATTGTGATATGTTAATGTGTTTTGGTGGAAGGAGGGGTGACACAACTCATTTATATAGGGAGTGGAATTGAAATGTCTATTGGTTTGCTTTGACTGTGAAAGGTTTGAATATTGACAAAATTGGAATGGCAATACCTTGGACTCCAAACACACCCATATTTACGCGCGACCCATATATCACTAAAACATGACCATGTCAAAACAATTGAACAAGAGTAGTTGCAAAATAACATCCATGTTTTGCTTTTAGTTGTGCGCAAAATAACAGTCGTTGCAAAATTCACATTTTAGGTTTTACGAAGGAACAACAGTAGTTACAAAATTCACTTTTTAGTTGCAAAATACAAGTGGTATTCCTTCAAAATAATATAAAGTACAAGTGGTAGTTTGATTTGAATTATTTGATTCTGGAGTACTATCACCTGCAACCATTGTCTATTAATCCTTTCTCTTTAAATTGGAATTATTTATTTATTTATTTATTTTGTTAAACAATGTCACGCATTTTCATCAAATTGATTATGGGCATATTCCATTTTCTTATAGAGCGCATGCAATACAATAACATGTGTATACATCCGGAAACAATCACTATTTTTGCACTGTCTATATATAAAAAATACATATACAATTATGCCATCTAAAAGTGCATCTTAAAAATTAGGAACATTATTTTTAAACAACTGACTGGGCTTAAGTCCAAAAAACAAAACAAAAAAACTACATAGGAACTAACCAGAGGAAATAAACATTCTTAAAATTAACATTAAAAACCTGCTCCACCTCTTGAGGAGGTTGAGTTAATCAAAAAGTTTCACTACTGGAAGTACATCTCTGATTAGCTAAGATATCCACATATCTATTAGATTCGCAGTACATATTAGAAATGCTAGCATTCCAATTCTGATCAAGAAGAGCTTTCATTTTCTTTAATGTGCTCCAACCTGCAGCACTACCATCTTTCCTATCATTTAAACCGTGAACAATTGAATCTCCAGATTCCTTATGCCACACTTTCTCGCCATGCATACTCCTTCATACAAACCCTTCTTTCCTCATTAATATGAACCTCCTTCTAATAGCAAGGACAAAGGGAAAAATACACCCTAGTCATCATATCATGTATTAATACACCGGTCATATTAAGACCGCCCGTGTGAAGATTTTTTTATGGATATCTACAAATATATTTGTTGTCGTTCTCTGAACTTTGAGATCTGTTCTGAGTTTGGTGAGCTTTCATAACCCAACTTACCTAAACATTTCTTCATAAAAGAAGTTATTTGTGAATTTCTGATGGTTGGTTTTCCCCCATATTTTTTTACGTCAAAGATAATTTCATTAACAGAAGTATGACAAAATCAAAAGTCAAAACGACCGGTACAAGATTTACCATCATCATGAACATTTTGACTTAAAGAGATTTTTGATTTATTTAAATTAATAAGTTGATGAAAAAAACATATTGATAAGTATTAAGATTCCTTGAATGGTCTAAACATCTTGAATAGAATCCATACAAAAAGTGAGACTATCATTTTCATAGACAAAATAAATGATTAATTTTTGGAAACCCTCTAACAATTTGAGTTTCATGAAGAACTTTATCTTCATGTGCATTATTTAGACGTTTACAAATGATCAATAACCAGTATCCAAATTCAACCTTCATTGCCATTTAAGTATACAACTTAGATAATAAAATATAGTTAATATTTTGGGGTGTAGTGGTGGTTCTCTCTACTTCTCAACACTGATTAAGTTTTGCAACTAGACCCTTTAGGGGGAAAATTGTGACTGTATTTTATTTACACAATTTAGTTTGAGACCCACTTCCTTCATTTAGGGTTAATAATGATAACCAATCCCTTGAGTTAGTCTGATGGTGTTAGTTTGAGATTTTGGAACGTGTTTATCTCAATATATCACGTTTGGTTTTTCGATGTCAATTTTAGTGGAATATAGAGTCAAATGAATGGTGAAATTTGGCCCTTTGGATTAGTCAATAATAATAATAATAATAATAATAATAATAATAATAATAATAATAACGACGACAACAACAACGACGATAAAATACATGTCCATTGTTTCACGAGTGAGTAGATAAATTAGTCACCCAAATTAGAAACATTGGTCAAATTATCTTTCATTTTTGTGAATTGACGGATACATCCCAAAATTCTATAAAAAAGGAAAAAATAATTAATCAAAATAGCTCATATGTGAACTTTTTGACGGTAGAGATTTTGATCTAACACATTAAGTGCACATGTTACATTATCCATAGATCATACATCTATACTAGCTAATTACAAGACCGATTTGTCCATAAAATTGTGGTCATCTTATAGGATAATAAAGTTGGTGGTAACTGCAACTATGTGGGGCTAATTACCGTCAAATTAGTCTTCAAGAGAAGGGACTTAAATTTACAGACAAATTAACTTTTTGTGTGGTGACATTATGTTGGAACATTAGTTTAATGTTGAAAAATAAATTGGAAGATTAAATATCAAGTAATTATACTTTGATCTAATGTTGTGTCAATTAAAAAAATAGATTGGCGGGATCTCATATAAAATAGAACTCACACATTAGTAGTGTTTAAACTGCGATATTTAAAATTTAAATACTTGATAATGATAAAAATAATAGTAATTATTATTTTTATTCGTGAATATCACTTTCCATAAATTTAGCATAAGAATAAGAATTTAATTAAATTTTTTATATTTTCATCATTCAAATTTGTTTCCTCCACTTTTGTGGATTTGTTTCTTTTGATCCTATCCACAAGTGTTGTTGAACTGATTAATGAATAGTTTTCATTTTGGTCTTATCCATTAGAGTAACTGCTGCCGCAATTTTTTCTAAAACATTTACAATATCTCTGTATAAATAGAGACTCCACTCAGTTCAAAAATCACACCAAAGAGTTTCATTGAGTTGTCGGGAACTTTTTCTCTCTTCTCCCTTTCTTGACTTGTGTTGACGAGTCTTTCTTCTCTTTATCTCTTTTTTCTGTCCCTTCGGAATTAAGAGTGTTCTTAAGACCATAGTCCCTTTTCGGTTTAATGTCCCTTCAGAATTAAGAATGGTCTTAAAAACATAGTCTCTTCGATAATATAAGTCCCTTAGGAATAAAGAGTATTATTAAGATCATAGTCCCTTTTTAGAATAATAATGGCTCGTCGGAATTAAAAATGATCTTAACGGTATATAAATATTCTTTCAATGTTTTAATTGAGCAGAAATTTAAAAAGTGGAAATGGTGGTATCACCATATTTGAGTGGTCATGGCGCCATATTGATACTTTTGAGAAGTTAATAATTAGAATGGTGGTGACACCATATTTGAGTGGTCTCAACACCATAATAAAGTGGTAACGGTACCATATTAAAGTGGTTTCAATATTAAAAGAATGGTCTTGGTACCATATTAGAGGTGTAATTCTCGAACGGTTTTCTACAGTGCAGTAGTTAATCAAATAGTTGTAGCTGAACTTGTTTTTATCCTGGAGGCAACGTGGTTGATAGTCTGCCTTGCACAATTTTGGGCAGTGTCACGAAACGTCTTATAGAGAGCGACCTGGTCGTGACTCAACTTAGTAACAACTTCGGTCGATAATAGAATTTGAAAATCCAAATACAACAGTTTGGAAATTCAAAAACAACAAACACATTGGTCCGCAAAAATTAATATATTTAGTTTAGAGTATAGATCAAATACATTAATTCTTTTGATTTGTTAATCTTTTATAAAAAGAACAAAAAAGGGTATTTAATGACAGGGAAATGTTAATGAATGCCTCTATGACACTCTTTAAGACCCATAAATAGTAAATATTTTTAAAAAGAGTAAATTACACTCCCCTCCCCTCAAAGATGCTTGAAATACACTCCCCTCCCCTCTTATGTTAAAATATACAATTTCCTCCCTTGAAAAATAAAATTTACACTCCCCTCCCTTATAAGATGCTTGAATTACAACCCCTTCCCTTGATAATTAAATATACATTACACTTTAATCTATTTTAACATAAATAAATATTTTTATGATCTATATTAATTTTAAACCACCCTTTAAGAAAAATTAATTTATTTCTTTATAATTTAAATGTTAATGATAATTAAATTTAAATATTTTGCTATTGATTTTATAATTTAGAGTTTAAAATTAACTTTTAAATAACCATGGTTTATTGTCGTTAGTAATTTTTCACATATTTTAATTTTATTTTGGCTTGTTTCATATTTTATAATAGGGTTTAAAACTACATGTTAATGAAATTGTGAATAAAAAATAGCAAAAAAATATGTATTCAATTTTTTATTATGTTAAAATAGACCTGCAATACTGTTATTTTCGAAGTGTATTAGATTATTATTTGTTTGCTAGATTATTAAAAATAAAAAAATATATATTGAGGGAGTAAAGTGTAGATTTTAACATAAGAGGGGAGGGGGATGTAATTCAAGCTTTTCTTAGGGGAGAGAAATGTATTTTTCTCTAATATGTTTTGAATAAGAGGGGAGGGGAATGTATATTTTAACATAAGAGGGGAGGGGAGTGTAATTCAAGCATCTTTGAGGGGAGGGGAGTGTAATTTACTCTTTTAAAAATGCATATAATCATTGCCTTGGAAATCGAAATATTTGACTTTTATAAAAATTAATTGCTTATTTTAGAATGCTTAAAGAGTATCCCGGGAGCACTCGTTAACAAGACTCTGAATGAAATACTATATTTATTATCAATAAGTCTTAACTCAACGAAAATACATTCAAATTGTTAAGACGGATATCCGTAGTGTACGACGTTCGAATCCCAAACCTTTCATTTGTGTGTGTGAGTTTATATATGGTATTTTTCAATTCGTATAGACAAAAAACGCATATTACTACATCCATTTCTTTTTAATTGTGTTTGAAGGTTGTTCACACACACCAATTTTTTTTTTTTTAAGTTTTGTTATTTTTTTATAGAATAACTATTTTGAAAGATACATTTAGGGAGAGTATTATTCCTAATCAAAAAAAAAGTTTTAAGGGATATTTGTTTTAAGTTTAAGATTTACATTCTTAAAAATACATGAGTAAGGAATAAGTATACACATGTTTGTTACAAGATTGAAAAATCATTATTCTTCAATATCAAGGTTCTTGTGAATGAAATAATTTCTCATAACTTTCGACATTTCTATGAAGTTATTCCTAAGTTAAAGTATAGAAAAGTGGGTTGCCTTAAACTTTTATATACTTTTTTTTTATCAAGTAATTATCAATTTTCCTGGGAATATTCATGAGCGTGCCAAACAATTTTTTTAAAAAATACACAAGAATAAACCTACGTCTTTATATTCTCAGGTATGTTTTCCTAGGAATTATTTTGACAGTTACGCCCCCTAAAGCAAATTCATATATTTAAAGAAAGGAGTACATGAGCGACCATACAATCTAATATTACAAATTTTAAAAAAATCAAGAGCGTTTAGATAAGATGACATGAGTTTCTTCTAACTTAACCAAGGTCATTGAATCCAGCCTTAGATATGCATTAGTGTTAAAATTTATAAAAAGAGTTTGCCGTTTATTTACATCCTACAAAGTTTTAGGAATTAGTCTCCACAATTGCTCATGCAGACTATGCATATTGTCAAAAACTAACAACATTTTTAAAAGTAATTGGAATATATTTATTATCTTTTATTGTGATATTTTTTGTTTGAATGATTATTAATATTTTCTTGTAGATGTTCACAAAATAATATTGTTTTGTTAGCTCTAAAATGATGACTTACATATTCACTTTTTAAAGCGAATAAATAAGATATCCGTGGTTCGAATATCTTATATATATATATATATATATATATATATATATATATATATATATATATATATATATATATATATATATATATATATATATATATTTGAAGAAAATATAATACAATGTCTTGTTAATTGAATTAAACTGACAGGGACAAACTTCATTTATATTTATAATAGATAGATTAAAGAACGAATCTACTTCCAATTTACGGTTTTCTTCTTCTTCTAAACTTGTTTCTTTCTTATATTATTAATTAGTTTTTTATTTATTTGACGATAAAGTAGTTCTTGTTCCTCGTTTAATTTATAGTATTACTCGTGATAATATTTTAAATGTTTTTACATGAAATTTTCAAAATTCATTTTGTTTTCTTAATCAATTTGTTCAAAACTTTTAATATCATAAGAAAAAACATAGGCCAAGTTAGTCTTGCAATGTAGGCTCTTATGTCTCAACCAAAATTTTTATACCCTATCAGGTAAGACTTGAGGGTTAAAATGTAACTTCATTTAAAGAGTTAAATATGTTTTTAATCCCTTTAAATATATTAAATTTTTGTTTTAATTTTACTAAAAAATTCTTTAAATTTTGGTCCCTTAAATATTTTGAAAATTTGTTTTCAAAAGTTCACGTTTTGTGTCTCAATCAACATTTTTTTATTGACATATCATTGATAAGATCATAAAATATTATTAGTTTTTTTTTAGAAATTTAATGATGATTTAACTATCGTTGACACAACGTGTTCTCAATTTTTTTAAACAAAAAATAAGAAATAAAATTATATAATATATGCATGGCTTAGGCCATTCATGTTTCACAATTCAAGTATTGAATGAGTTAGAACTTGGAATGCTTCAAATTAATACTTGACTCTGAAGGAAGAATTCAAAAGAAAGGGAAGCAACATAGGAAGAGCGTTAATTGATGAACAGCGTTGACCACGACTGGACCACTTCACCCTCACGGACCCTTCCAACTGAGTTATCACAAGGTGCAAATAGAAAAACCTTAAATTAACAAATTTCTATCTCTACCTTTACAGTTAAAAGAATTATTAGTTTGCTCCAATTATAAAATATGACACCTTATTAATTTACATTTATATATTGTATTTATTAGAAATAAGCTAGATTTGGTCTTTATGTGAGTAAATTGTGTAGATATAAGATAATCACGTCTACATGGGAAGAAATCGTCAATGCTAGCAAATTACTCTTTCTATGACAGTTTAGAGTGACTATGCTAGTTCTTATAACTTAGGTATGAATGATCTTCTAAAAGATACGATACATTCTTGACAAAACTTCACAAGACATTAAAGAACAAATTTGTAAGATACTAAACATTTTTTTGTTGTATATGATGTTTGGTAGATAAAAAATTATCATGATATTTTAAACAATTTGTATTTATGATAAAAAGTTGTTGTTTCGGACCGACAAAAAGCCTAATAAAAAAAGTCCAACAAAAACGGTCCAATAAAAGCTAAGCTTAACATCCCACAGAGAAGCACCACAAAGGTGTACGTTGAGTCCCGTGCGCATCATCGCACACGAGCGCGTTAGTTCAATCATAGTCGTTCAAATAATCTTTAGTGAACTCCTGAATTCACGTCGTGAAACCTGGAGACGGTTAACGCTCTTCACAGCTATATAAGTGTGATTCAGTGTCACGCTCATGCACACCTTAATTGTTCACCCATTTCGCACGCTTTTTCCACCTATCTCATACATTGAATTGAATGTTGGATTGCTAATGTATTCTCCTCCAGTGACGAAACTTGCTCTTCTCCCCACCGAAGCACCGTGAGCCTCCGCCACAACAATCGTCGATCTGGAGATTCACTGCAACAAACTCTCTGATCTTACCAGATAGATTAGTTGCGATGTAACTTAGTGATGGACAAATATTTCGGTTTTTGTCAAGTCCCTTGTCCATATGTCCAATCTCACAAACAATTCTAAAATCAAACACAATATACAGTTGAAATACTCATTTCTAACAATATTTTCAAGACATTATCACCAAATCCTTAAATAAAAGCTCACACTGCAATGTACATTGTGAGATTAACTTTTTTACACTTCTACAACTTCAACATGATAGTGATATTTGTTTATCAACAACATTTGCTTGCAATTTCGGACATTATATTATCAAAGAATCGAGACGCGACTAATTGCGATTATAAACCTTGACTAATCTTGTCTCGGCTGAAAGTTCACCATACTTTATGTCTAATACTTGTGAGTCTTGACATAATTTTATATCACGTGATCGTGATCTGCATATAGATAAGAAAAAAGAAAAGGAAAAAAAAAAAAAAAGGAATGCAGAAAATGAGTTTCTATCCTGCAACGTCAAAACACATAAGCACACACCCCACAATATACCAACAAATATGTTAAGATTTTGATGTTAGTCTACCATCTATTGAAAATGTGTTAGAGAGAAAGATAGATTGATAAATAATTGAGGCAAAAGAGAGTTCAAAAAGTTTAAAAGTGGAAATTAAGAAACACAGAGAGTAAAAACGGAGGAGAGGATCCATTTCCAAGTTATGACAATTCAAATTTTTGACTCAAATGGATAGATAGGAACATATGTTGTTACGATTTTTTTATTTGAAAATCACTTTTAAAAAAGAATAACTACTTGAAAATTTTCATCAATTTATTGTTAAGCTTCTTACACAAATGAGAATTTAGAAATCAAAGGTAAAAATATGCATCAAATGATAAACCGATTTTTGTAGATTGTCTTAAAAAGTATTTTTTTTATAAACGATTTTTCTTTTAAAAAATCATTAATTTCATTACTGTAGACAGGGAAAAAATTAGTTAAGTTTTTCTTAAAAATCTCTTTAAGTATTGAATGTTATTTTTTTAAAAATATTCATGGATACGTGTGGGTGCGCTTCCGTCCTCATTTGTGGGGTTTTCGGATGCACCCCTTGGTGTTTGATTGCTGGAGCGTCTTATGATGGTATATATATATATATATATATATATATATATATATATATATATATATATATATATATATATATATATATATATATATATATATATATATATATATAGGGTTATGCTAGAAGCCATCCATGAAAGTGTCTTTTAGCAACCCACACCTCAAAGTGTGATTTCCACATTTTAGTTATAAACTTGTTAAAAGACACCTTCATAAATATTAGTTGGTGTCTTTTAACAAATGCTTATAGAATAACTTGCTAAAAAACACTTTCATAAAAGGTGTCTTCTAGCAAAACGTGTGTATATATATATATATATATATATATATATATATATATATATATTTGCCATTCAAAAAAATAAATAATGGATTTGTCCTGTGAATTTATGTCAATTGATAGAAACATTGCAAACATTGCATAATATATGTAGGGGTCATAGTTCAAACCTCAAACATGTTGCTTTTTCACATTGAATTTTTTAGTCACTATACTATTCAAGGAAGAACAAAAAACATTCACGGTTTTGGGACGATTTAAGGTTTTTTTTTTTTTTGTTTGAATGGGATGATTCAATATTATTAATATAAGTGAGAAAATTTCATATACGTAGCTGTTTAGCATTGGTTTTACCATAATTAAAAGCAATATATGTATGCCAATTCCAGCTTTAAAAACTGACAAATAATAGTTAAATTAATAGGAACTTTTTTTTAGTAAGAATATGCGATTATCAAAAGAATTCTTGGAGGCCAAAATGAATTGGAATAGCTACTTAAATTATGGTTTCGCGGTCCCAGTGAGCATAGCTCAGTTGGCAGGCAGGGACAATGCATTATTATATGTAGGGGTCGGGGTTCGAACTCCGAACACCTCACTTATTTACTTTAAAAAGTAAATTCTAACCACTAGGTTACCTGACAAAAAAAAATTATGGTTTCGCATCTTGTTTAGAGGGACATCTTTAAGTACAAAATCCCAAATTATTGCACCTATTTTTTTTAAAATTTTTTTTTGACTTAAGCAAATCCCAAACTGAAGTGTGTATTTTGTTTATTGTAAAATTGTCTGTTATTATTCACTTGGAACAACTTTCTCCATAGTCCACTCCCTCCCCCAACCTTTTGCCTTGTCTTTGGCATGACCCCTCACCAAGAACAACCAATCACCCGCCATATGAAGGCAAGTCGAAGACCCAAAACGACCTCCACCCTTCACTAGCTCACTTCAACATCACCACCAAAACCCACTCCAACCAGCCAATCGAGTAGCCTGTAGCCAAAATGATGGTGTAAGGTCTTATTGTCACGCTCTTGGGCTGATTAGATTCCTCGTCTTCCAAAGCGGAAGAAAAACTATCTTCTCTACGAAAATGGCAGAGACAATCGTTGAATAGTGAATTTGCTTCAGTTTAACATATAAAGATGCATTTGATATAGTTCCTCATAAGGAATTTCCATCTAAGTTACATTTTGCAATGGAACTTGGTTTGTCTGATAAGACTCTTTAAAGGTATTTCTAAAATGTTATATCATTTAACAAAATTGTTTAATGAATAGTGATCATAAAAGAATTTATAGACCAATTTAATTAAAGAATAAAATCATTTATCCACAGAAAAGGAGTAGATAATAAAAGGGAAATGCTAGTAAGTGCCCTTAAGGTCTACATCGACACAAGCAAGTAATAACAGTAGCTAGAAATACAATGCCCCTACTCTGCAGGAATCAGCAAAGTGTAAACTGATACTTGAAAAATGATAACAAGTGGAACATGGAGTCATAACACAGGTCCGTATCCTTATGGTTGAGAAAACATTCTAATCTACCACTGAATTCCTCAATGGGAAACCCAGCAATGCCATGACCATGAAGGACTATGAACACACTTCTACAGATGAAATCTTAATATCATAAAACATGCATATCTCTGAACTGAAAGACCAAATGTATCTCAATGATGTAGTTCAATAACTAGTAATGGAAAAAACAAAAACAAAAAAAAATCTTAGCTGCTACAATGATATACCATTTTATATAGTTATACCTCAAGTTCATAGTATATTGCATTGAATTCAAGTTCAAATCATGCATTTGCTTAGAGATAATCAAAGACGTATATTAATCATTTTGGCCTTTCGGGAAGTTCAAAAAGATTTCTACCTCCATATCTTACAATTTAGAATATAATAAAATTAACTAAAAGTTTCCTAGAAACACTGACATGTGAACAACCATACATACATTCATAGTTTGCATTGAGATATACACTACATCACAAGTTAATAACTATACTTTCACCATTAATTTTTGGCTAAAGAAGCTTCAAGCTTTTCTTTCAACTGTATGGCAGCTGCTTCCCCTCCTTGAGTTCTGATGGAGAATGTATGAATTACTTTATCCGGGGAAGTTGAAACATTGGCCTCTTGAGCTAAAATTTGATGCTCTCTGAACACTTTAACAATTCCAGAAACCGGGTGGATATCCAAGGGGCAGCTAACTCTAACAACTGCATCATCCTGTCGAGCCTGAAAATCAATATCTTGCAATGGCAATTGCTGGCCCTTATTGTCAGCCATGTTTTTTTCAGTTTCCATAAGCTTGATCTTCTTCTGGAGATCAGTGATATGGGTAATAGCATCGCCAAGAAGAGAAGCCTTGTCCATTTTAGAAATGTTAGGAACAACAGCTCTTAAGGCGTAAAATCTCTGGTTAAGCTTCTCCCGTCTTTGCCTCTCCGCTTCAACATGATTCAGTGGTTCCTCTCGTCCATTGGCAGGCTTTCTCCCTCTTTTTCTAGGCTTCCGCTCGTCTCCAAGAGGGGAGGAGGAGTCTTCATTACCCAAATCAATAGAAGAAACTCTTGCTTGAGAAGTAAAATTCCCAGGAATCATTTGACCCAACTGAGGGTACTTTTTTGCCTCGTTACTGTCTCCTACACCCCCATTGGAAGAATTACCATAAGCATGGTTTGCTCCAAGCGCTTGTACTTCGTAAGAGTCAGAAGTGAAACCAGAATCATCTTCCACTTTTGGGGAGAAACTAATAGTTATCGACTGAGATTTTGTATCCCCCAAGCTTAACTCGTGCCCAAAAATCTTCGGTGCTACCTTAGCCTGTCCAGGGGTAGATTCTCCAAAAGTTGCCCTGACCATATCCAAAAAACCTTGCTCTTCAGGCACCATCTCCGTCGAACCAAGCTCTATAACCCCGGCTTTAAGAGGTACAAAAGCAACACTTTGAAAACCAGCCGATTTAGCCAGAAACGACCTCGATTCATACTGATTTAAACAACTACCAGTATCAGAAGACCAACTTGGTTTAGCACACTTAAAAGAATTTCCAGGACCATACTGAGAATTAAAACCAAACACATAATAAACAGAGGTCAAGTAAAGCATATACAAATCCGAAACACTGTCCAATTTCTTATAAATATTCTCAACTGAGCTAGATCCACCCCAGCAACCATGAATCTTCCCCAAAACCTTCCTCCTAACATCATCTTTCTCCCTTTCCTGCTCATTCCTTGGACCCCCTTTGGGATCCAGACAGTGTCCCTCACCATATTTCAACACATAGCCACCGGATTTCAAACTGGCAACCTGCCACAAAATCGCGTAGTTCCACTTAGAACTCTTAACAATGTGACACAACCTTTTGTGGATACTCACATCAAGATTCGGTGGAACAATAACATCCGAAAATACATGTTTGCTAACAGCTGAGCTAAAAAATGCAAAAGCTTCATTACCCAATACAGATTCCAACATAGCCTTGTCTTCTTCATTCTTACAAAACCTCTCACCAGCCATCTTTCTCTAATATACCCTCAGTTATTAAAAATCCAAACTTTATGGAAAAAAATAAAATTCTAAACAGAACCCAGAATTCCAAATTGTGCAGCAATTACTTCAAACTATTCATCCACCAAAAATTTCAAGAAATCTAGAAATATAATAAGCTCAGAAGCATAGTCTCTGAAAAACCTAATAAAGATATAAAAAGATGTTAAAATTGAACTTAATTGGAAATAGGTAAATTGGGGAATTAGCAAAGAAGGAAAGAATAGAGGAATTACCTGAAAAAGGAAGATATTAGGGTTTATCCTCCTCCGTCTTTGTATTGTATGAGATACAGTAAAGTGCTAAGCTTTAACTTCACAATGAATAGAGTCACGGACATAGATCCAACTTCAGATCTGAAACTAAAGTGCTGAATGCAAAAAATATTTATCTTTAATAAATTCTTAGATTTTTTTTTTTTCCTTTGTTCAGTTTTGAATTAAAAAATTCACCTTTTAAAATTTTAATTCAAATCGGTTGAGTTATTATACCACTTATATTCTTTTTTTTTTTTATGCATCCTAAAATACTAAAAATGTTCACAAATGCCCTTAAGTATTGACTTATATTTTTAAAATAAGTGTTTTTATAAAGCTTAGTAAATAATGTCCTTAAAACATATATTTGACTTACACTTTTAAAATAATTTTTCTTTTATAAAGACTATTGAATAATGTTATAAAAAAATCATTTTAAAAGAATGTCCTTAAAACATATGTTAGCATGGTATTTTTATTTGTTAATCATTATAAATTATAAATCCCGAGAGAATAAGACTTTAGTAATATGAAATTGGGCATCTAGCAAATAAAATTTGATCAATAAGTTTCATCGAAGAATATACCTCATATTCTCTCAACAATTTATCTTCAGAGCAATGATATTTGACAACCATTCAGTATAACTTTTGGAAAAGAGATGGATAAATTGAGAGAGTAATAACACAATTAAAGTATAAGTAAGAGTTGTCGAAAAATTATTTCAAAATAGTTGTGTATGTATCACTTCTCTTATGTTTAAGTCGAATTCATTAATCATTCTAAAATTATTTCAAAATAGTTGTGCATATATCACTTCTCTTATTTTTAAGTAGAATTCATTAATTATTTCAAAATTTTGGAGAATGAAAAAGTTTTTTTTGACAAGAATGAAAAAGATATTATTAATTAATGTCACATCAATAACTATTTTACAACCGTGTTCAAATAAATTTCTAACACCATAGGGACACAAATAAGCTATTTTTAAGTTTGAAGTCCTTTTTTTTCCCTAAAAAAAAAGAGGTCCTATTTTTATTTTTTTTAAAGTTTAGGAGGAGTTTAATTAAATTTTAGGTACCCAATTAAAACAAATTAGTCCAGTGGTCTAATTAAATGTGCTTGAAAAATTCATGGACTCAATTATATATATATTTCATATACTTATTTAAATTTTTTAAAATAGTTTAGCGACATGAAGAATAATGAAAAAGTTTGTTCTTTTAGGGGAAAAAATTTGTTGTCATAGACAAAATAATTGATAAGTACTCCCGCCGTCCCATATTATAAGAAAGAAAAAAAATCACACTTATTAAGAAAATTAAAACATAGTAGTTTGTAACATAATTTTTTGTGTTATTTTTTAAATAAGTTTTATAGGAAGATGTAAATATAATTTTCATTGGTTGTTGGTTATTGAGAAAATGAAAAAGAGAGCAAATTGAATGCACTTTGCATTTAATTTTCATTTGAAAAACAGAATTTTTTGAAACAATGATAAAAGTTTGTCTTTTTTGCTTATAATTTGGAACAAAGAAAATGGGTATTTTTTGTTTATAATTTAGGACGGAGGGAGTACAAGACAAGGGGCATTTGTTTTGGGAAACACAAATTATTTTCCTAGGAATAACATAGGAATGAAAATATGAAAATTTGATTCCCGGATATTTGTTAAAAAAAATATTTGGCAAATATAGAATATATGATTTTGAAAGTAGTGTACACAATATTTAATTAGAGGACATAATTGTAAAAGTTTACATTGAAAAGTGAACATGACATTCATTTTGAAACAAATCATTTTTGTTAAAAATACACTCATTTTGAAACGGAGGGAGTATATATTTTACTTATATATTCATAGATAAACACTATGTGATTGGCTCTTAGATGAAGGGGAAAAAGAATTTCTCTCTCTAAACTTTGCTCTGACATCTCTCTAGCCAAACCTTTCTTCCATCTACTGCCTTACCTTTCTCCCTCTCTAATCCAAACTTCATCATTCAAGATGTAGACTTGACACCGGTGTTGGTGCGCTCGGCCTTCACGACGACATCACCATCACTCTCCAGCTTCGGGTTGCTCATCGCCGCCTTTGTTCGTCTCAGCCGTCTTTGGGGTTTCTCCGATCAGGTTTCAACAGAGTAGGCTAACGAGGGTGCGATGGTGAACAAAGCTGGAGGTTTTTGAAGGTTCGAGGTTTGGTTTCACCGTCGTGTTCACCTCTCTTGTCGTCGTCGTGTTGGTAGGTTTGTGATTGTTTTGTTTGATTTTGGTGGCAGATCTATCGGCCTGTTCTTTATGTTCGTTTTGTGTTTTGTTAGTTTTCGTTTTTTGCTTTTGTTGTGCTTTCTTTTGATATGAGCTTGGGTGGTTGCGGTCGTGGTCTTTTTGCGGTGGATGGTTTGAGTAACAACCCGATTTTTCGTTAATTTTATTTTTATTTGTTTAATATGTGTTTATATGTGTTTGTGTGTGATTATTTATTCTTGGGTGTAATTTCTTGGGTTTTCGTGTTAGAAGGGTATTTTGGTCTTTTGGTGAGCAAGGGTAATTTAGTAAGTCCTAGTGAAGGTTATTTTTTTAGTGTTTCAAGTGGGAACCATTTATTTTATTAAGTTGTTAGTGAGTTGTGGTAATTGAATTAAGAGTCGATGTTTACTCGTTATTTTTACTGTAAGAGAGTAGAAACTTGTGGAATGGATTAATTAGAGCTTTGAACCCATAAAATAATTTGAGGGTTAGGCACATTAGTGGTGAGTCTTTAAAACCCATGTCTTAAGAGAAACTAGGGTTAGAGCATTCATTTTACAATCTTAGAAAGAGGTAGAGAGAGGGAGAGAGAGAGAGAAAGAGAGAGAGAGAGAGTGAGTGAGAGAGAGAGAGAGAGAGAGAGAGAATGAGATAGAGGAAGAGAAGAAAAGGGTTAGAAGAGTAAAGGCTTGAAGATCAAGAAGGGATTAGGGATTCTAAGAGCTAAAGTGAGGCTAAGGCTAGGAATCTTGGAGATTGAGGTAAGGGGGCTAGTGTTCTATCATAATCTTTTAATTTTAATCTCTTTTCTACCCATGTTCAAAAGTGCTTAATTGAATAAGTGATTATTTTGAGCTTAGTTGTAGAAATTTGTGCTTTAGTTTTGATGACATGTTTAAGTATGTGAATTGAATGATAATTGTGTTGTTGATGTTGAATTTGCATGCTTGAAGTGTATACATGGGTATACTTTGTGTTTTCACATAATTGATGTAGAATGATGATGTGGTTGTTAAATTGTGGATGATTTTATGATTAATTGTTGTTGTTGTTGTTATGGAATGTGTTGTTGATGAATTAATATATTGGATTTTCATAATTATGGATTGGTGATGTGAATTGGGTTGTTGTTGAAAGTTTTGGTGAAACTTTGTTGGATTGTTGAATTGTGTTGAAATGATGTTTTGATTTCAAGTTTTGTGTAACTTTGAGTGCCTTTTGATGTATAAATACATGTAAACAACCTTTGGGACGAATTTGGACATTTGAAAGATCAAAATTTGAGTTTTTGGGTGAAAAAGGGTTGGAACCTGTAACATTTTTGACAGAACTGATGATTGGTCGCTTAAGCAAGCTGCAAGCGAGCAATCACAATAGCTACTGTGACTTGGTCGCTTAAGCGAGCAGTTGGCCGTTGAAGCGAGCAATGCCCAATTTCAGCATTCTTTGTTTTTCGTTTCGGGCATTTGGGGACCAATCCGAGCTTTCTAAAATGTTTCTTTTAACTTGTTAAATCACTGTTTACACTCTTAAACCTACTGGAACATCTTATGGGTTGAATTGGACTTGATTTTGTGAATTGAGCTTAACTTTTGAAAAATGTCCAAGAACGCCGATTTTTCCGAAACTCGTTTTTCTCAAGAAAATGGAGTAGGGTTAAGGATGTATATTGATTATGTGACTTCTAAAAATGGTCTTAATTGATTTCATTGAGTTTAACTTGTTTTGCTTTGAAAGTGGATTTCTTTTGGAAAAGTGGTAAAATGAGATGAACTTTGTGATTTTTACCATTTCGTCATATTTAGCCGGTGAAACGCGCATGTGTACTCTACTACACACATATGTGGTCTAGAGATATACATAGTTGAGGCAATTGAGTGTTTACTTGGTTTTTGGTTCAATTTTCTTAGTTGTTTTAAAGTTGTGCAATATGAAACGAACTTGGTTGAATTTAATCTTTGAGCCCGATTACCTTGAAAATCCTTTATGAATAGTTTGATGTGAATAAGTGAAGATGTATGAATGATTGATGGGTGTTGAATATGAAGTTTATCATAGTATGGTGTATTTTCTCCTTTACTTGAATAGTGAGAATTTTATGAAGTTGTTGAATTATTATGGTGATGTTGTTGGTGTTTATATATGTTTATGTGCATATATGTTGTTGGTGAACTTTCTTACATGCTATTGGTGTTGAATTGTTGGTGTAAGCATGTAATGAATGATGTTGGTGATGATTGTTGAAGTTGTGTGAATATGTGCATTGTTGTCGATTGAGTCATATGTTCATGCATCATAACATGTTGTCGTAGAATACGTTGTATTCAATTATTCAGGGTGATTATGATGTTCAGTTGGCATCATGGGTGACGACCTTGGAGGTGATTTGGTACCACATGCATATAGGTGTCATGTCTAGGCACATTGCATGAAGTTGAAATGAGTCCTAATTGCCTACACCCTCCGGTCACTAATATAAGCAAAAAACTACATTTTAGGTTCATTCATTTAATGATGTATGTGGTCTATAATAAAGACCATATGCATCATTAAATGAATGAACCTAAAATGTAGTTTTTTGCTTATATTAGTAACGAAGGGTGTATGTACTTAGTGTGAATTATGTGCTTGGTGTTATTGCGTACTTAGTGAATAATCGTGATTGACTATATACTTGTTGAACTTAGTTAGTAATAATTCGGTGAATATGTGAAGATGTGTACTTGTTGATGTTTATGATGAATCATATAATTTTATATCTATTGATCATTCCTGTTTATACTGTCTGATTATGATTGATGTGAAGCTAACCCCCAGTGGTCTGTGGTGGACCGCCTACCTATTTGTATGAGTGGGTAGACAACGTGCATGATTAGTTGATTGCTTGCTTGGTGAGTTGCTTGAGGATATCAGTAGCTTCCTCTGTTTATCTGTTTTAGAGTCTTAGATAGACTCTAATCTAGGATGTTGTCTTTTATGTTATTCGGGATCATTTTATATTGTTGAGACTTTGCCCACGTGTCGGGATTTGGATATTATATTATTGGATGTATTTATGAGTTGATGACATGGTTGCTTGAGGTGTATGCTATATTTCCGCTGTGACGTTTTATTGATTGAAATTTTTATACATGTCAATTGAGAGTTATTTGAAGACGTGACGCCTATTTCTTGATTATTGATTATATTCGCGCGATTTATCGCTTTAATAGAAATAGGACGTTACAGTTTGTAAACCCGTAAGGGTCCGGTTCGTTAACCCGAAAGGGCTGTTTGGTTACTATCGCTTTGAACTCATCCCTCGATCTGGGTTCAAATGCGTCCTTGTGAAACTGGTTATGTTGGTGTTCATGTGCTCGATTTTCTAATGTTTCCAAGTCTGTTGAGATCTGCAGGTATCGATGTGTCATGTGTGCCTTCACTCCAATACCGTTTTTTATCCATCTCAGTCTCTGTGACTGTTTTGGACTGTTATGCTCGAAAGAGCTTTGCGCCTACTGCTTTGTTCAGGGGGTTGTTGGTATGTGGATCTTGATACAGTGTTGGCGGTCAATCCATTCGCCAATTTAAAACCCTATTTTAGCCTACTGACACTCACTTTTCATCTTTTTTGTAATCTGGTTTCGTTCTCCAATGCAGGATCGCTGGGTTACGCCCGTGAGTAATGTTTGTTTTGTTAGGATTGATTAGGATTTTTCCACCTATTTGTATCATGATGTATTCCCAATTGGGTTGTACTGGGTCATGTCAAATGCCTCCCAGCTTTGTAGCTCTGTTTTTTATTTAATATATTTTTCCTTTAGTCTAAAAAAAACACTATGTAAATATACTTTCATTTATTATTTGAAATTCGAACATTTGATTAACCTCTAAAAAAACATCCGATTAAAATAATCAATTCTACATAAATAAGATATTATTTATGAATTTGAACAAATAAAAAAGTGTGACATAAGACTTGGTCCGAACTAGCCTAAGACTTGGTATGAATTCGCGACCATTCGATCTACCACTAAAATACATTGGACCTAGGAATTGTTTCGAGTTACATTAGATATTTGATGTCTGCAACACCCCAATGCGCTCAATGACCTCCCAATGGTCACCATACCTAACTATTAGAGGTCGTCGTTCGGCTTGGCTTTTTTCCACGCCGGCTCCTTTGCAAAGTTGTATAAATACCTCCCTCCATTACATTGGAAGCTATACATTCTTTCCATCTAGAAACCTCTCACCTTTTGCCCTCATGTTGTCTTGAGTGTCAAAGTGTTTACGGGTATCAACCCTAACATTTACGCTCAATAAAACGTTGTTATAGTTCGACCTACATTCTTTATCCATCAAAACAATTATTCTTAATTAGTTAAATGCAAACATGTGCTATTTTACTATTTTTATTTTCGTAAACCATTTCTCTTGCTATTTTACTAATGACCCTCTGATTCCCTATGGTTAGGTCATTAGAAAAAACATGAAGTCAAGGGATCCTATTACAAGAAAGATCAAAAAATTTGTATTTTGCCTTTAGTGTATTGTCTTTGGCATGCATTTTTTAGACTGAAGTCTTTAGAACGCATATTAGAATAGGAGTTGTTTGATTTATTTTTATTTAACGATTGAAAACATGTTAGTTAATGCGTTTCTTTTGTTTGAATGAATATGTATTTTATGTGTTGTCTTTGTTGTTATAGTTTAATGGTTCGGTTGTGACTAAAATATTTTGTATGGAACTTTGGATTTAAACTGGTTCACCATATTTTTTCATCTCTTCGTGTATGTTTATTTGAGTATGTGTTAGTCACTAAACTATTGAGAAAAAGAAAACAAAAAAGTGTTAATTTCTTAATTTGGCTGTTCAAATTGATCGAAGTAATTAACAACTTTCATTTTTGGGTTTTCGCTCAAAACCTTACGTGCTCGCCAAAAAAATCAACTGAAAGTCGTAAACTTCATCCCAAAATGGATAAACACGCACGCATGCTTAAAAGAGTTTGGGGTGAAGAATATATCTCATGATATCTTAGTTCTTAGTATCTCATACTGAATTTAATGATTTCTGTACCCAAAATTAAGGATCCTCGCATGAAACACTACTACCTAATTAGTTTGAACCAATGAAAAGAGAAGCCCCCGCAAAGGTGTAATAACATGTGAAACCCTTATATATGTTTTTAGGGAGATGTGAGAGTGCCACACAAAAAAAAGTGAGTGTCACGCAAAATTCACCCTTGACAACAAATTAAACGAAGTTGTTTTTTTAAGGAGATTTTAAATTTCCCAACAACCATGATGAACGTGGGGAGGATCTAGCACTGGCAGATCGTAGCATATTGCAATGATTTTGAGGAATGACAGCCCTCCTTCTTGAGGAAAACTTTTAAATTTAATAGATGGATGTACTATAAAATAAAATGTACTTGCACTTGATCTGGAATTCTTGCAGGTGATGTCAAGTACAGGTTCCTATATGTTAGTTGATCTAGATTTCACACTTTTTCATTGTTGTTATCTCAAGATTAAAAAGGGTGAATTATTCAAGTTTTGGGTCCATTCAACTTAAAAAAGTTCAGTGAATAAATAAAATGTAATTTACAAGTGAATAAAAAGATATACCAAATTAAATAAGCAACATCCAACAACAGACAAAAGAATACAAAACAAAACACGCTATATATATGTATGTAAACATTAAATCTTGAATTATAATAACCAATGTAAATGATATCATGAATTAATTAAGAAATCCTTTTGTGAATGGTGACAGGGAATCCACCTTTCATCTTTGAAGTCAAGAAAGAAATGAAATTTGGATGTTCATCCAAATGAGGTTCTGGCACAACCTTAAACTTTCCAACAACACAAGCAACAATTCTTTTCATTTGCATAAATGCCATTTCTTTTCCCAAACAAATCCTCGGCCCAGCCTGAAAAACCGGATAAGTGAACGAAATAAATCAGAGAGGGTTTTGGTGAAGAGGGTGCCTTTTTGGTAATTGGAAAGTTGGTTTTTGAGGATGTGTTGAACGGTGGATGGGTTTCCGGTAAAGATTTGACGCATGCCTAAGGGACGGTTTAGGTTGAAAGTGGCGGAAGGTGCTATTTGAACGATGTCGGAGAGCCATTGGATGCGGCGGTTTCCGACGTTTCTGATGGATAAGTAGGAACCAATTAGAGGATATGATTTTGGGATGGTGATGTTGTTTTTTGTTGAAGATTTCTTGTTTTGTTTTGTTAAGAAGAATAGTATGGGAAGAGTTAACAAGAAAATAGGTAAGAGATATGGAAGAAGCATTTCAAACATTGTTCTAAGTATTCTAAGTTCTGAAAGAAGATAACAAATGAAATAAATATTCAAGTATTAGTAACCGGTAGGCAGGGCAGAAGACTTTTTTGGTTACAAGCAGAAAAGGGAAGGTAGTATACATATAGTGCCGTCTTCGATAATTTGGAGGTACTGTTATAATCTCGACAATTTTTTATTTAAAAATAATTAGAAAAAAAATCTAACACCAATTATAAACTATAGTAACAGACAATTAAGTTGTAGTTAAATACATGAGTAATGGTTTAAACATGACATTTACCTAGGCAGCGGTTATGGTGCATAAGGAAATCTTTATGCACCCTACATAAATCCAGAAATGGTTTTGGAGTACAACTCACATAAACCATTAAGTACATCTAATGGTTTTGGAGTACAACTAACAGAAACAGATCCTTACTTTTTTTCACCTGCTGGAAATCATTAAGTACATCTAATGGTTTTGGAGTACAACTCACAAAAACCATTTCTGGATTTATGCAGGGTGCATAAGGATTTCCTTATGCACCATAACCGCACCCATTTACCTATAGACAAATAGACATTTATTTATAGATAATGCATAATTGACAATAAATTTGCCGTCTTTCAGATTTTTTACCTACAAAAAAAGACATTTAGTAACGTATTGTGGTTGTAGATACAAGTTTTTTTTTATTTCACTTTTTTCAAATTTTGAAGTCTCTAAGTTTGAGGTCCTATGTTAAAGGTCTTTTTACACTTGCACATGACCGGATATATAATAGTCTACAAGGGGTCTTAAAGTCTTAACTAATTATAATAATTATAATAAGTAAGAAGAAAGTCAAAAATTATATAAATGCTAATTAGTGTTTAAAGACTTTTCTTAAGAATTGGGTCAGATTTAATTCTTTGAATCGGATAGCAAAAGGTAGTAAAATTCTCTCAATAAATTTGTAACAAAAATAGACTGAGAAGCTAAGTAGGTTTAACAATGTAAATATTTGCAACGATTAAAAAAAAAAAAGTATGACCAATAAAACAAGAGACGTACTAATTTGTTTGAAATTGAAACATCAACATAGTTTAACCGATTGGGTGGTGACTCACTAGCTTAGGAAAAGTTCCAAACATTAGAAAACCAAAGCAAATATTGTGTAGTCACGAGATTTAGGGACACATAAAAGAGAAAGTAAAGAAGAAATAACTAAATAAAAAAACGTGGTCATACAGACCATATATTTTGGTTAACTTAAATTTTCTAAAGCGGTATAAAGGGATGTATATAATAAGGGTATTTACCAATCTTTATTTTAAATTGAACTTGCACATCCTAAAAATATTTATTTTGTGGTGAGTTTGCACCTCATTTGATCTCTCATCTTTTGATTTTTGACGCGGAACAAAACATCTGTTTTTGATTTTGCACTGGCAGATCGTAGCATATTGCAATGATTTTGAGGAATGACAACCCTCCTTCTTGAGGAAAACTTTTAGAGTGTGTTTGGATTGAGGGTTTATGAGGGGAAGGGAGGGCTCACTTTTATTTTTTAAATTACGAACAATGTAAAATATATTTTTAAAATAAATTAAATGTTTTTAATGTATTATATCATCATCAATCATGTTGTTAATTCAATTTTTTAAAAATCATTTTATAATATCCGTAATTTAAAAAATAAAAGTGAGCCATCTCCTCCATTCCCTCCTAAATCCTCAATCCAAACACACCCTTAAATTTAATAGATGGATGTACTATAAAATAAAATGTACTTGCACTTGATCTGAATTTCTTGCAGTTGATGTCAAGTGTAGGTTCCTAAATTTAATGCAAATTTTATTCAAAGACAAAATAAAAAAGAGATTTTACACTTTTTCATTGATGTTATCTCAAAGATTATAAAAGGGTGAATTATTCAAGTTCTGGGTCCATTCAACTAAAAAAAGTTAAGTGAATAAATAAAATGTAATTTACAAGTGAATCAAAAGATACCAATTTAAAGGCAACGTATAGTTTGCACCACCAATTGTATGGGTCCAAGTTGGACCACTTTTTTACCATTAAGATTATACCACCTATAAAATCTTATCATGGTCTATAAACACTAAATCCAACCCTCAATTACATCTCTCTCATCTAATTCATTCATCTCTGCATTCTCTATTAATTTTTTCGAGAACCTTGACCTCCATCTTGACATTTTAAATTTTCTTTCATTGTGCTTATTTTAATTTTTTTTTCTTATTATTTGTATTTTAACTTGTCATTTTCTTACTTTAATATTTAAAATTCGTCTTCTTTTTCTTCAACCTTCCACCATTGTCTCTTCAATGGTAATTGGATCCAAAGTTATAGTAAACATAAAATTGAAATCAGAACATGATGGAAATGGATTAAACAACATAAGTATGCAACAATTGAAGCCATTGTCGATGTAGCTAATCTTCAGCATACCCAGATCTAAAGGCTGGTTTGAAAATTAGAACCCAATTTGAAATTCTATGGGATGAAAACGCCAAAGATCCACCTGGTTGTAAAATGGTAAAAACAACATTTCTAGAGGAAAACACCAAAGACTATGGGATGAAATCAAAGATCTACTTGGTGATGGTTAAATTCACAAAACTCAACTAACAACACCATCGAGAATTTTTTTTAAAATATTCTCCCAAATTAAGGAAAGTGATTAAGGTAAAACAAAAGGTTGCCAAAAAAGAACATCAAGAATATATTCTTTTTTCCAATTCTAATGAAAACAAATGAGACATTGTCTTGTGTGCTATGGAGAGAGAGAGTCATAAAAGGGAAAAAGTAAATGGATTATATTTTGTTTTTCTTTATTTCAAAGAGTTTACGGGATGAATTTGGTGTGTAAAGACCATTATAAGATTTTGTGGGTGATACAATGTGATGATAGAAAAAAATGGTGCAACTTGGACCCATATAATTGGTGGTGCAAGCTAAACGCTACCCCAATTTAAATAAGTAACTACATCTCCCTCAAGCAACATCCAACAACAGACAAAAATACAAAACAAAACACATATGTACCACCAAAAGTCAATCCTAAAATTCATGCCTCCTAGGATAGGATAATAAAAACGTGAAGCTAACAATCACTTCACCTTTATTTATTCCTTTATTAATTAATAACCAATGTGAATGATATTATGAATTAATTAAGAAATCCTTTTGTGAATGGTGACAGGGAATCCACCTTCCATCTGTGAACTCAAGAAAGAAATGAAATTTGGATGTTCAGCCAAATGAGGTTCAGGCACAACCTTAAACTTCCCAACAATACCAGCAACAATCCTTTTCATTTGCATAAATGCCATTTCTTTCCCCAAACAAATCCTCGGCCCAGCTTGAAAAACCGGATAACTATAAGAATCTCTCGGCACAAAAGCCCATTTCCCATACTCGTCCTTCTCCAACCACCTTTCGGGCCTAAACTCGGCCCAATCCTCCCCCCATATACTCTCCATCCTCCCCATCGCATACACATGATAAGTCACCATAGTCCCCTTTTTCACGACCCTTCCATCAGGTAAAACATCGTCGTTTATTGCTTCTTTAGTATCCATCGGTACAGGTGGATACAATCTCATACTCTCGCTCAGCGCGGCGTGTGTATAAACCATTGTCTTCACTTCATCATAGTCCAAGGATTCAGATTTCTCATTTATTTCCTTCAAAATTTCCTCCTCGACCCATGGATTTTTCCATAATAACCAAAAAAACCACGTCAATGCTGCAGAAGTAGTATCTTTTCCAGCTAAGATAAAACTTATAACTATATCCGTTACAAAATCTTCATCAGAATGACCTGAACTTAAAAAACGTGACAACATGTCTTGTGTATGAAGTTTATCATTCTCTTCTAATTCTTGCTTTTTTTCGCGAACTATTTTGTTAGCGAATTCTCTTATTTCTGTTACTGCTTCACTTAGACGTTTTTCTGAACCTATGTTGAAAAGTTTCTTCATTTTCCATATAAGTGGAAATGGTAAACGGAAACGTCTGCTGCTGATTTCTGTTGCATCTTCATAAGCTTGTGCGAATTTCGTTCTATTAGTTGATGGAGTTAAGTATTCTGGATCGAAACCAAAGGCAATTTTGCAGATGTTGTCGAACGTGAAACGTTGGAGAATGTCTTGGAAATCAAGGATTTGTTTGGTTTGTGTTGATGAAATGAGGATAGGGACTAAACGGTTGGTGAGTTCTGTGTCAACCACGTCTTCCACGAATTTTCGTAGTGAATTGGTGTTGAATTCGTGGCTTGCAACTTGTCGTTGAAACTTCCAATTATCGCCGTTTGTGTTGAAGATTCCATTGCCTAAGAAATCAGAGAGGGTTTTGGTGAAGATGGCGCCTTTTTGGTAATTGGAAAATTGGTTTTTGAGGATGTGTTGAACTGTGGATGGATTTCCGGTGATGATTTGGCGGATGCCTAAGGGACGGTTGAGGTTGAAAGTGGCGGAGGGTGCTATTTGAACGATGTCGGAGAACCATTGGATACGGCGGTTTCCGATGTTTCTCATGGATAAGTAGGAACCAATTAGAGGATATGATTTTGGGATGGTGATGTTGTTTTTGGTTGAAGATTTCTTGTTTGGTTTTGTTAAGAAGAATAGTATGGGAAGGGTTAACAAGAGAAGAGGTAAGAGATATGGAAGAAGCATCTCAAACATTGTTCTAAAATTCATGTCCAGAGGAAAGAATAGTATATGAAATAGATGTTGAAGTATTAAGCAGACAAGGGAAGACTTTTATGGTTTAAAGCAATGGTTGTACAGTAGTTGTTTGGTATATGTTGGATTTGTTTTGTGAAGAGAACGAAACAATATGTGTGTGTATATATAGTCCGACGTAGATGATAGTCAACATCCCACAAGGGGTCTCTAAGGTCAAGGGCTAGCAAATGCTAACAAAATGGAATATAATAATAAAAAAATTATAAAACAAAAAAAAATCTAGTTTGAATAAGGCTTATTTCGAGATTATACAAAATAACTTACGTAAATAAATAAACTTTTATATTATTTATATTTTTGTCAATGTAGTTTATAAAAAAACATGTTATGAAAATACAATTTTCTTTGCTGAAAACTTATAAATTAACATAAAAGCTATCTATGTTTCATAAACTAAAAAATAAGCGAATTCAAACGGACACCATAATTAAGATATGAGCGATTTGGTTGACTTGTCTTTGAATAAAACTATCTAAAATATTTTGAAACAAACTAAACTAAAAATGTCTTTCTAAAAATCAACGCTTCCATATCAGTATGGACATTGTGATTTCCATAGATATCATCTGCAATGGTGAATTCAAGACTCTAGTCTACGGGTACAAATATTAAAATTTGATAAAAAAGTTATGATCATTATCAATATTCTTCAACATATCATCTTAATATTTGTCAATTCTCTCTCCATTCGATCATATAAATCGCTTTAGGGACGCTCTTCGAATCCTATTCTCTACCTTAATTGTACCAAAAAAACTAGGAACTGTAATACTTTTTTGACACAATAGCCACTTATAAAGTTTGCCATATAGTGTATGTCAGGTGTATAAAAACAGTGTATAATATAAATGGATATATAACTTGTTTGGGCTGGTCTGTTAGTGTTTGTTTGAGACCTTTAAATACCCATCCGAATGTATCAGGTTCAATTTTTTCCGATGACAATTTTAATGGACTTATTTAGTTTCTTTAAAAAAATATATAGTTTTTTTTTTTTTTAGAAAAAAATGGATATAAATGGTATCCACCCGGTAGATGCATGTATGAATTCACCAAAACAAAATATAAATGGTATCCACCCGGTAGTTTAAAATCAAGATCAATAGCTAGCATTTGGGTACTGTTTTTCTAGAAATATTGATTGCTTAATCGCCAGAACTAAAATTAACTTATTTCGTATAAAAAAAGTAAACTTGCAACTATTTTTTAGCTGACATCAGTTTCAATTACGATGTACCGTTTATTTATGTATGCAAAGACGTCACTTTTTTTATAGAAGCAAAGTCATCATTTTCTTATACTAATCACATCCAATTTATTATTCTTGAATTATTATTATTTTGACAATTTATTAATTATGCAACTCTTTTTTTTTTTTTTGTGAGGAAAACCTCATTATGCAACTACGTCTCCTATGGGAAACCGCGTAAACTCGAATATGACACTCCTTTCTGTAAATATTTGGAACATTCGTTTAATTCAAATTATTTGTCATTTAAAAATATCAAAATAATTTTACCGAAAAATTATCAGGAGAATTTATTTTGTCAAAAACAAACATGATTATCTACATTTAATTCCATAATTTATCAAATTATTCTATTATTACTATAACATGAACATAATAATTATTATTATTTTGGCTACCAGGATACTGGTAAGAAGTTTCCATCACCGCTTAACAACGACTAATCTATGTCAGGGACCTTGTGGGACACACAATGTGAGTTCTCTCCACTTAACCAATTTGTTTTCATAGGCATTCGTCAAAAATTGAAACTCTGACCACTTATTTAAGAGGTTCAAGTCTCTTACGACTTGGACAAATTCATTGTTGGTTACTCAATTGATTATTTTTTTTTAGAGAATGTGTACTATACTAAGGTTGATCCTATCTTTTTCTCAAAATAAATGGAGAACTTCATTTGGAGAGAGATATACAAAAAATTTTGAAAAAATAAATAAATTATGGGTTATGCTAACAAGTGTTTCTAATGACACTTGTTAAGGAAATTGTTTCGATCCGACTAAAATGTCATATTCACTTAACAAATGTCCAATAACATGTTATAAAACTCAATAAGACTCCAAACCTATTACACTCCCTTATGTCTATGTAAAGGGGACTCCGATACAATTTCAAGTAAGTTCGTTATCTACCTAAAACCTGTCATCCTCCTTACTTCCCACCTGACGTAGGTGTCAGAGCGCATGTGCAGGTACGACACTCTTCCGTCTCACCGGCAACAGGGTATCTTCCATGGATTTCGGCGAATTTTTCGCGAACGAGAGGGTTTTAGTGAAGAGGGTGCCTTTTTGGTAATTGGAAAGTTGTTTTTTGAGGATGTGTTGAACGGTGGATGGGTTTCCGGTAAAGATTTGACGCGTGCCTAAGGGACAGTTTAGGTTGAAAGTGGCGAGGGTGCTATTTGAACGATGTCGGAGAGCCATTGGATGCGGCGGTTTCCGACATTTCTGATGGATAAGTAGGAACCAATTAGAGGATATGATTTTGGGATGGTGATGTTATTTTTTGTTGAAGATTTCTTGTTTTGTTTTGTTAAGAAGAATAGTATGGGAAGGGTTAACAAGAAAATAGGTAAGAAATATGGAAGAAGCATTTCAAACATTGTTCTAAGTATTCTAAGTTATGAAGGAAGATGACAAATGAAATAAATATTCAAGTATTAGTAACTGGTAGGCAGGGCAGAAGACTTTTTTGGTTACAAGCAGAAAAGGGAAGGTAGTATACATACAGAAAAGGGAAGGTAGTATACATACAATGCCGTGCCGTCTCCGATAATTCGGAGGTAACGTTGTAATCTCGACAATTTTTTATTTAAAATAATTGGAAAAAAAAATCTAACACCAATTATAGACTATAGTAACAGACAATTAAGTTGTAGTTAAAATACATGAGTAATGGTTTAAACAAGACCTTTACCTACAGACAAATAGACATTTATTTATGGATAATGCATAATTGACAACAAATTTGTCGTCTTTCAGACTTTTTACCTACGAAAAAAAGACATTTAGTGACGTATTGTGGTTGTAGATACAAGTTTTTTTTCGCTTTTTTCAAGTTTTGAGGTCTCTAAGTTTGAGGTCCTATGTCAAAAGCCTTGTTGCACTTGCACATGACCGGATATATAATAGTCAACAACCCTAAGGGGTCTTAAAGTCTTAACTAATTATTATATGTAAGAAGAAAGTCAAAAATTATATAAATGCTCATTAGTGTTTAAAGACTTTTCCTAAGAATTGGGTCAGATTAATTATTTGAATCGGATAGCAATAGGTAGTAAAATTCTCTCAATGAATTTGTAACAGAAATAGACTGAGAAGCTAAGTAGGTTTAACAATGTAAATATTTGCAAAGATAAAAAAAAGAAAAAAGTATGACCAATAAAACAAGAGAAGTACTAATTTGTTTGAAATTGAAACATCAACATAGTTTAACCGATTGGGTGGTTACTCACTAGCTTAGGAAGAGTTCCAAACATTAGAAAACCAAAGCAAATATTGTGTAGTCACGAGATTTAGGGACACATAAAAGAAAAAGTAAAGAAGAAATAACTAAATGATGTGTATTTTGTGCATACTCATAATTTTTATTTTGTTGTGACCTGTTTCGTAAAAAGACCAATAACTGATGTTAGTTACTCCCTCCGTTTTAAAATACATGTTTATTTTGGAGAAATTGTTGTAACCAAGAAGTCAAATAAATTTTGTTACTTTTGATGAAATTATGTGTGTGTTTTCTATAATACCCTTAACCATTTATTATTTCATTCTATTTTTTTTCTCTCTCTATAATAAATATATAAGGATATTATTGATAAGACAATAATTAATGTTGCATTGAAACTTGAAATAGACAAGTATTATGAAACAAAATTAATCTCCAAAATAGACATCTATTTTGAAACGGAGGGAGTATGTCCCTAAATATATCTTTTTTTTATAATAAAAATCATTCTTAGTGTGTAAAGGGATATGGTACATTCTTTGGTTTGTCTTCGGACTGTTACACGCTCAAAAGGGATTTTGTTGCTTGATGTTGTTCGTGGTACAATGACTCACTATATAAAGTTATCCACAAGTGCTTATAATGATAGACACTTGTGCTATAAGCCGCAAATAAGTTAGTTGCTCAAACATACCCTAAACACACGTGGTTTTTTTATATGGATGGCACATTTTTATTTTTTTTATAAAAAAATATAAAAATTAGGGAAGGAGAAAATAAAATTGTAAGGAAGGAGAAATTTTATTAACAACAATAATACTAATGATCATATTACAATTTTTATATGTGTGATACGAACTATGTTCTTTAAGATTACAAAGTCAAACATTAATCATTAAAAATTAATTTTTGGTTATTTATCTTATTTTTGAATTTATTTTTAGTGGTCTTTTTCTAACACAATTTAATGGAAAGGGGACATTGCGGTCTTTTTCTAACACAATTTAATGGAAAAGAGACATTGCATAGTCTATGTGGAGGTCGGTGTTTAAACTTTAGATGCCCTATTTATTTATTATTTTTTTTGAGAAAATTTATTTATTTATTTTAAGAGGTGAATATCTAGTTGTTAGACAAATTGACCAACAAATTTAAAGAAAAGAAAAACAATAAAACTAAAATTAAAATATAAGGAGCCCCAGTTAATCTTTCACAAAATTAAATAAGCAAATTAAAACTAAAAAATTTCGTCAACAAAAATTATAAAAAGTAAAATAATAGACTAAAAAATAACATTTTTGTCTTATGTTGTTCTACTTATTTTTCTTTCTAGAATCAGTATTTAAATATACTACTAACGGAAAATTGTTTTTCTTTTTGACACAAACGGAAAATTGTTGTAATACTTGTATTTTCAAATATTTTTTTTTTGGTCAGAAGTGGGGTGTCAGGGGTTCGAACCCCTGCCCCTGTATAAATTATGCAATGTCCCTACCAACTGAGGTAAACTCACGGGGACTTGTATTTTCAAACTTTAATATGGAATAAAGAGATAAATAAAAATAAAAATTCTAGAAAATTAAACACACAAAAAAGGAAAGAATGATTCACACCTAAGAAACAAATTTTATTTCTTTTGATTTTTCTCACGAAATCTAACAGAGTCACAGGTGCCAGATGCTCCCTTAACACGGACCTTAACTCGGTTCGTGCTTCTTGTTCACACTTGTATTTTTCTTGTTGGTCAAATTTTGTTTGCTCTGTTTCGAGGACCATTTTGATTGCATAAAGTGGCTGAACACTGAATCTAACACTTTTTGTGCGGACTAGTAAATAATGATGCAATTCAAATCAACTTTGATTAGGACAAGCATGTCTTCGGTTAAGAAAGTTCACCAATTTTATTCCTCAAACCTTGTTGCACAAGAAAAGTGGACAAAATCTCATAAAAAATAGTTGACAGAATGATAACGAAAGAAAAGTTTTCTTTGATTTTTTTTTTTTAGCACTTTAGTGATCAAAATTTAATCTTCTTAAAATGAATAATTAGAGAATTCAAATTTAAACTCTCGCCCTTTATATAGCATTGTTTCTACAAACAAAAGTAAGGTTAGATCGACTTACTTTTGAGTTTATCTAAAACAGTTTATGCTAACAAATAAATAAATATAATTTTAAGATTATTTTTGGTTACTTATTGTTATTTAACTTTTTAGTTCAAAGAAAAACAACCGGCGTCAGAAAAAGCCAGACACTGTAATTAGGCTTTTTTTTACGAGGGACATTAAGTTATAAAGGTTTTTTTAGGGAATTAAATTATAAAGTTTGACGATAAGAATTAAATTATTTTATTATATTTATTTTACGAAATACTCTTTACGAGAATATAACACAAAATTCGACGGTTCTAATGATACTTTTTTATATTTTCTGCCAAGTACACAAGTATATTTGACCAGCCTTCATTTATATCTTATCCATATTTTTATTTCTTCTTATTATTATTGATGATTTTGTTATATATAGTTTTAACATCATGTGAGAGTTAGCTTTAAGTCTTTTTAGCAAAGTTTTAGTTGTTTTAGTCGAGTTTTAGTAAATAAATTGATGAATGTTGAAGGAAGAGCAAAACAAAGAACATGACACTGAATTACGTCAAATCATCCAAATCATACAAGTTTGTGGTTGTGATGTACTTTTTTACAAGATTATCGAGTGAACTTTTAGGGTATAGTCACTTCAGACGTTTCAGTATGTAGAAATGGGACAAAGAATAAAGATGAGATAGTTAATGCCTAAAATTTAATGTATGCTATGATCCACACATCCACGCAAATGTTGGTGCGCATTGTGCACGTATGGAGTTCTACACGCCTGTAAATAGATAGGTCTTGCCTCACTTGAAAAACATGTTTTGACGATGAGAGAAAGGCAATATCACAATTTTGAAAGGTTACCAGCAATTAAAGACATCCTGGATGTGAGGAATTGACCAACGGTGCTTACTATTCATGTATATTCTTTTAGAGCATGGGTAGTTATATTTCTAGGATTAGGTCATGTAGATGACCCTCTTTGTAATTGCTTGAACCATGTAACATGTTGGTTTTGTTGAATACAATCACTCTACAGGATTCTCATTCATTTATAACTTGTTCTTAATGCTTTTTGTGCGTCTACTAATGTTAATGAAATGTTCTGATTTCAGTAGACCGCTAACTCTGTTGTTGCGATTTGCACTAGTTATTATTCATTCAAACTATATTAGTGTTGCCTTTCTTGTGATTCCACTCAATTCAAACTCGATTGTAATAATGGTTGCCATTCGTCTACATATGTCCATGGCATGATCCAATCTTGCTAACCACTAACCCCAGCTATATGGATTTGCACTAGTTTAAGTGATTTGTAAAAGTGTAATCAATAGGTGCCCCTTATTATAGTACCGTAACAACTTTGACGCGTAATCACTCCTTTGTACAATTAAGAGCAAACCTAAAAATTAGGGTGTTCTGATTATGAGAAGAGTTCTAGTTTTTGGGCCAAAAGCAACCCTTTTCAAGAGAAGAGTGCTAGTTTCCCAACTACTGAGCTAGCTACTATGTTCAAATGTCTTGAAAACCACTTGGAGGAATGTAGGAGAAAACCTAGTTACCAAATGGTGAAATAGAGGGGAATCAAACATGGCCTAATCATTTTTTCTCTTTATTTGTGACCAACTTAACCAATGTCAAGTGCGAATCCCCTTAATTCTAATGTAAACTTGAGGACGTAGGTAGGAATTTCACAATCCCCATAGATGTGCACTTGTGATGAATATTATTACGTACACAATTAGTACGATTGCTCTGTCATTGTCATGTTAATTCTAGCAATTTCGAATTCTTGTTGCAATCATCACAATTTTCAAATTATTATATGTTACAATTGCTAATGATATCCACATTAATGACAACCCAGTCATTTAGGTAGTTATCAAAATATCTATGAATAGTGTCCAATGAGTGTTGAAAACGATCGGGGGCTCTGATAAAGAGACATGACATTTTTTAATCTTTTCATCTGAATCACCCGCCAAGCTTCTAATAATGGCACCCATCACAATTATACTGCAATTTAACAATCTTTATCATTCACAAAACAATGTTATTGGCACTACTAGTGTTTGCAAAATTTAATTGATGAAAATTGATTACAAACTGTCACTCATCTAAGACCCATGCAGCTTTCTTTAGTATTAATTTATTCGATTAGATATGAAGAAGACTAGTATACTGGTACATATATGCTATTAGTTGGTTTCATCTTAATCAAAATTTTGGACCAGATATAAATAACAAAAAACCAAAATCATTTCAAACCTATTTTACCGGAACATGTTTTGTTTTCAAATTTAACTTTTCAAACCAAAAACTCGGAACCACCCCAAACTGCACCTTATATAACATAAACCTAGAGAGCATACACCACAAGAAATAGAACTAAACGTAAAGTTCAAGGTTCCTCGCCCAAAATAGAATGTAAAAATCTTAAAGCCGTTCTGTGATAGTGTTGATAAAAATAATCAAAACCCCTGCCTATAATGGTTTCAGCAAACAAACCAATTAATCATATCTTTTCGCCACCAAAATTTTAAGCCAACAATCATAAGAGTCTAATTCTTATACATCATCAATGTAAACAGTTTTACACTATCAGTAAATCACAACCGCTCATATATGTGACTTTAAAAGTAGTTATAATCAAAGTCAACATTTTTAATGATTTGGCAGTATAAAACATCTTTACACCGATAATGTACATAAATTAAATCCCAATCACAAACATCTCCCACGCAAGAAAAATATGGACACCAGTTTTAGGACCTATTTGATTCGCTACATGATTAAGATCTGTGTAAATCACAATCATTCATTTTACACAATTTTAAAACAGAACCCCATGCCATGTAGTCCCCCAATAGACTTTGAAAGTTTGCAAGAGCAATAGTACAATACAAGTAACAGGTAGAATTAGAATACAAGTTAATATTTGGAAAGAAATCGACTTATTTGATGGTCATTTCCCCTGCATATGATAGAGCAATACAATACAAGTAACAGCATCTACATATGAACACGGTGAATATAACAAATCGAACCCTCCCTTGCATAGGCAGGTGGTGGACCCTGATGAAGGTGGTTGTCCATGGGAGGCAGATAGATCAGCAGGTGAGTAGTAAAAATAACAATTAGAAAATAAAAATGACTTACACGCATTCGAAAATTCCAATTATACTGCAGTTAACCGAGATTTACGTATTGAATTGCAATAAGTTTAACTGCCTTGTGACCGTCGACACATTGCCCTTGTATTTCAAAATCACTATCATCTCGCAAAGCAAAATTTGTTTAGTTTTTTGTTTCAACACAAATAATACAATGTTTAGGCATCGGACACAATAAAATTTAGTCACAAAAAACTTCAACAAACAGTCTTGTAAATAAGTTCATTTGTTAATCAAGTAAGCTAAAAAAACTTCAATGCTTGACAGTGTAAAACTGTTTCAAAAAATAAGAATTCATAATGCGTCTTGTACATTTGTAATGATCAAATAAAAGCTAACAAAAAAAGCTCTTAGTTTGATAGTGACAAACTGTTCAAATAAATACGAATAGCAACGGTTTTAATTTATAATTCATTATGTTTCGGACATTAGTTAATCAAGTAAAAGCTGACAAAAAATGTTCCTGTGTTTTAAGGCGGCAAACTGTTTAAATAAGAATAGCGATTCAAAAAGTAATGCAATTCGAAGGGGTGGAACTAATGACAGTATATACAACAACATTAACCGCATGCAGATTAGCAATATGCCTAAGAACACCCCCAAATAAAAAAACCTCTGGAGACAACATAATTAAAAAGCAAATGAATTGATATTTTGATTCCTATACAAGCAACATATCCTTATGCAACCAGAATGCGCATATCTGCAACTGGAAGCTTAGTAACAACAGCACCAGCACGTCTACCGCCCAATGTGCTATATGCCGCGTCATGATCAGCATTGAAAACAGCAGGTGGTATGGAGCAATTTGTCTCTTCATTTGCTGAAACCAATACCTTTTGAAGTTACCGGGTGCAATGAAAGCTTCTTGCTATCCAAGGCTGCACAAACTACTCCTGATTGTTAACACAAAAACATTGTTTCAGCTCTTGTGTTAATTTATATGCTCTTCAGTTTTTGAAGCCACTTTGGTCATTCATATTCGCTGATAACCTACACATTTCCAGTTGGTTATCGAGAAAATTCACATCCTCTTTTGATATACATAAAACAAATTTGATAAATTATTATTTCTTCTCAATCTGTTTTAGCTTCATTCTGAAAATAATATTGTTTCACTTCCTTGAAAACTTCTTTGCGAAGTAAAATTCCTCACAATAGTTCTCAAAAATGTGTTATATGTTCTATGATATCTTTGATAAATTACTAGTTTTCACTTTCAAATTAATTATATAAGAATTTTGAATGATGAAGTAAAAGTTTTCCATATCACATCGTCAAGTAATTTCTAGAAGGATATAGCTCTAGTAGTTCTAAATTCTAAGTGAACATGGGGAAAGTTAAAATAACATTGAATTCTATTCAAAGGAGCAATATAACAAATTTACATAACTATGATTTAAATAGACAGAGATCCATCATATGCAATAATAGGGAAAATGAAGTGGACCTTCAAAAATCTTAGTGTATATTTAGATTTGTGGTGAGTTCAGCAAAATCACTTTTGTTCAAATGTCAATCTCACTATCAATCCAAACATTTACTTAATATGTGCATTAGTCTCTTCCTTAATTTTCTTAGTAAACTCGCTCTTTCGGCCAATAATACCACTAACCATTCAGTCCGGAACCAAAATCCTGAAAACATTCTCTCCAAGGTAACCTTGTCACCTCATTGTTTCATTTACTTTGGATTCAGTCTTGGATCCTTGTACGTGCATATCATTTAAATTCTCAGTCACATCTTAAAGAGAATAAGGAATTTTGAGTTGACTTTTTTTTATTCCAATTACTCCCTCCGTTCCTTTCCTTTTTAAGTGTCTTTTTAGAAAATTTCTATCAAAATAGCAAAGTGTATTTTTTCACGTTTTCTTCCAATTATACCCTCCTTTTAATTCAACAATAAATTCATATTTTTTTGCACACACTTTATCTTTCCAATAAATTTAATATGTTATCTTTTTCTCGTAACAAACAGTTGTTAGTTATTATCTTTTTCTCCAACAAATTCCTATTTTTTTACGCGCTCTCTCTCTCAAAATAAACAATTGTCAATTTTTTAAATATTCCACACATCTTTTAAATTATTATAAGTCAATATAAAAATTATTCCAACTTCACATTAATCAAAAACTAAGAAAAACTTTACTTCCTTCCAACTCCTTTAATCAAAGTTAAGACTTCAACTATGGCTTCAACCAATGCTAGATTCGCATTGTGCGACATCTTATTTATAGAATTTTTAAATTTATAGAATTGTTATTCATCTTATTTATAGAATTTTAACTCTTCTTTGAACCATTGTTTGTAACAAAATTTTGTTTAAATTTGAAGATAATAAGAAACAAACTTTGTTTAAAAAAAAACAAACAAACTTTGTTTAAAAAAAACAAACTTTAGCTTTCCAAATAGATAACATTAATTAGATTTATTGAAAAAGTTAAGAGTAATTGAAAAAGGGTATAATTGACAAATTATACCCTAAAAATACAAAAAAGACAGTTAAATAGAAACGAAAAACACACGCTAAAAAGACACTTAAAAAGGAACGGAGGGAGTATATTGTTGGCGTTAATAAAAAAAAGATATGAATTTTTGTTATAACTTAGTATAGGAAAATTTGTTTATTGATATAATTGGCATAAAAAAAAATCAGCCCAAAATTCGCTATTCTCTTTATAAATAGTATATATAATATAAATTTATTCTATCTATACTATATATAAACAAAATAGGGTTTTGGGGAGATTTGAGTCGACTCTTTTGTTATTCCAATTATACTCTTAAACAAAAAAAATTATAATAAAGTTATATTGTTTATGTGATTAAGAAAGATATGAATTTTTGTTATATTCGTTATATTATTGTTATCAATGAAAAATATAAACATCATTTGTTGAATTTGTTACATTTAAAAGTCACAAATATCTATACTTATAATTTTAATCTATATAAAAAAAAATTCCCTAAAAAATTTATATAAAATATTTTTTGTAATTTGCATGCAAAATTTATATAAAATATCGTTTATAATCGACATGCGTTAGCGCAATAAAAAAACAGAAAAGATGGACAAGAAAATGCTCGTCTTTTCACTAGTACTATGTATAAAGAAAATAGGAGGATTTTGGGAGATTTTAGACTGACTTTTTTGTTATTCCAATTATACATTTAAACACATATTTTTTTATAAATAATGTTATATTGTTGGTGTTATTAAAAAGATAATTATTTTTGTTATATTATTGTTGTTATTGAAAAAGATAAATACGGTTTGTTCATTGGTTGAAGTAAATTACCCACCATTCTTTCATGAGTACCCTAGTTGTCCCCTTGTTACATTTGTATGTCACAAAATATCTACACTTATAATTTTAATCTATATAAAATATCATTTGTAATTTATGTGCCCGTCTTTCCACTAGAATATACTCCCTCCGTTCCTTTTTAAGTGTCTTTTTAGAAAATTTCCATCAAAATAGCAAAGTGTATTTTTTCACGTTTTCTTCCAATTATACCCTCCTTTTAATTCAACAATAAATTCATATTTTTTTGCACACACTTTATCTTTCCAATAAATTTAATATGTTATCTTTTTCTCGTAATAAACAGTTGTTAGTTATTATCTTTTTCTCCAATAAATTCCTATTTTTTTACGCGCTCTCTCTCCCAAAATAAACAATTGTCAATTTTTTAAATATTCCGCACATCTTTTAAATTATTATAAGTCAATATAAAAATTATTCCAACTTCACATTAATCAAAAACTAAGAAAAACTTTACTTTCTTCCAACTCCTTTAATCAAAGTTAAGACTTCAACTATGGCTTCAACCAATGCTAGATTCGCATTGTGCGACATCTTATTTATAGAATTTTTAAATTTATAGAATTGTTATTCATCTTATTTATAGAATTTTAACTCTTCTTTGAACCATTGTTTGTAACAAAATTTTGTTTAAATTTGAAGATAATAAGAAACAAACTTTGTTTAAAAAATACAAACAAACTTTGTTTAAAAAAAACAAACTTTAGCTTTCCAAATAGATAACATTAATTAGATTTATTGAAAAAGTTAAGAGTAATTGAAAAAGAGTATAATTGACAAATCATACCCTAAAAATACAAAAAGGACAGTTAAATAGGAACGAAAAATACACGCTAAAAAGACACTTAAAAAGGAACGGAGAGAGTATAATTAACATGATTTTTATATTAATTATAATTAATTTTATTATTTCTATTTGCTCAAAAAAAAAATTATTATTTCTATTATAAATACAAATCAGGCGCTCTATTTAGATACATAGTTGTTCACACAATCTAACATCTTTAGTTCAGAGAAAAAAATGACATCGTTAGAGGTACTACCGCAAGAGTGTATTGCCATCATCCTGTCTCGTACGACTCCAGTTGACGCCGGCAGACTCTCTGTGGTTTCTAAGACATTCTGTTCTTCCGCCGATTCAGACGAAGTCTGGACTCGTTTTCTCCTCCTTTCCAGCCCGGAAGTCATGGCCTATATCATCTCACACAATCCTTCCCTTACCAAAAAGGTTCTCTATCTTGCCCTATCTGATGTCCATCGCCCTATCATCATCGACCATGGTAGAATGGGCTTTTATTTAGATAGAAAGAGTGGAAAAAAGTGTTACATTCTTGCTGCTCAATCTCTCTTCATTCCTTATGGTGCCCTCGTTGCTCCTAATACTAATATGCCTCCTTCTAGGTTTGCTCTTAACTTTTCTATTATGTATAGTGTTTACTCCATAGCCATAGTTTGTTATACTAATTAATACATGTACAAATTTTGGACAGGTTCCCTGAAGTTGTTGAGATTCGTGATGCGTTTTCGCTTGAAATTCGTGGAAGAATAAACACTTTTGATTTGTCCCGAAATACTCAGTATGCAGCTTATCTTGTGTTCCAGATGATTGATGCTCAACGATTTAAGAACTGTCTTGTTACGTTATCAGTTGGTGTCAAAGGTGGCTATCCTATTACTTACGTTGGCTTTTTGGAACCATGTGTGAGAACAGGATTGCGACATGCTAGTGTGAGAAACGATGGGTGGTTGGAGATTGAGATTGGAGAGTTCTTCAATTCAGGCCTTGAAGAGGAAGAAGTTCATATGAGTGTTATGGAGGTACGTGGTGCTATTTCAATGAGAGGTTTCTTTGTTGAAGGAATAGAAGTCAGGACTAAGAAGACAATTAAGCAACATTGACTAAACTATGCAAGAGGTCTTGTGTCTTGGATGGCAGAATATTGTTCCAACTTTCAAACATACTATATGTTACAATTTTTGTGGATATTGTGAAACCGATAAACAAAAAAATATGAGTTTTAATTTTGTTTCTGGTTCTTTGGACTTTGTCAATCTCTTATTCAACAATTTAACATCTATTTCTAATTCTAAGTAAGATAGGTACCACCCAACCTGTTAAATTGATCAAGATAAGTTACATATTTTATATTTTATTGACACAGTTCTCTGAATTCATACAACAGTTTTTGTTGTTTCTCTTGGTTTTATCGTTTTATTGAGTTAAGGATGTTTTAAAGGAAATAGTTTGAGGGAGTGCAGTAAGACAGTAAGATGAGTTGCATGTTTTATGATATCTTGGATATATTACTAATTTTCTCTTTCAAATTAATTATAGAAGAATTTTGTATGATCGAAAGTTTTCGATATCACGTCACCTAGTAATGTCTAGAAGGATTTTCAGCAGCATTGCCATTTTCATAGTTATCGATCATAGTTCCTACATCAGAATTGTTGTAAATTGCCTTCCAATTTGTGATGTTTGAAGCTCAAAATCGTGACACGATTTTGGGAAGCGTGCGGCGATTTTCTTGGCAGAATGGATGGTTTCTGCTAAAGCAAAATCGTGGCACGATTTGTGCAGGCTTGACGCGATTTCTAGATAAGGTTGTCGTACCTTGGGTCGTACTCTTAAGGCGTGGCGCGATTTTCACAGGCGCGGCGCGATTTTGTTGTCACTGTGTACTATTTAAGTGTTTCAGCTCATTTTTTAAGGAGAAGAGAGAAAGGTTCAAGAGAGAAAAACTTGGGAAATCAAAGGAGATAACTTTAGGGTTGAGGGTCTTTGATTAGAGTTATCTTGGGTTGGGAAACATTGTAAATACCTTGGGTGAGTAAAAATCATTGAGTGTCTTGTTCATTGGTGAGATTGAGAAAATGGGTAGAAATTAAGTTTGTTCATTGTGAGCTTGTTGAAGTTAATTTCTTGTAATCCATTTGTATCTCTTTGTAAGAACTCATTGATAGTGGATTGGAGAGAACAATCTCTCCCCAAAATAGGTCAAGTTGGACCGAACTAGGTAAACAATTTTGGTGTGTTTGTTTCTCTTCTCTCTTTATCTTTTGCTTGTGTTTATGTTTTTCACTTTGATTCCTATATTAGATCTAAGTGTTGTTATCATTGTTGTTGCTTGTGATTGCTTTGATTGTGGTTACTACTTTTCTTTGCTCCACACATCAAAGTATTATTGATGTGAGTTTTGAGTCCGAATTCACAATTTGTGAAAAATATGGGGTCCTCGGGTACATATTCTATATGGTTCCGATCAAAATATTCTCCGGGAAAATCATCAAGTTCAAACAACTAATCATCAAACCAAAATTTTAACTGGAAGTGAAATAATAAAATAATAATTAACATACAAGAAATTAACAAATGTAATATATCACCAGGAGGAAGCAGATGAGTCTCTTCCCCTTTTTAGGCATTAAAATATGCTGATTCAGTGTTCTTAGTTTGTATTAAAATCAATTAGATATCAAATAATGCTTAATTAACATTAATTATAATTAATTCTCATTGATTCTATTTCTATTTCTGTTATAAAGACAACCGAGTGTGCTATGTCTAGACACAGAGGATAAAAGAATGGCAACGTTTGAGGAACTGCCGGAAGAGTGCATTGCCATTATACTGTCTCGTACGACTCCCGTTGATGCTGGCAGACTCTCCCTCGTTTCTAAGACATTCCATTCTGCCGCCAAATTTGACGATGTCTGGAATCGTTTTCTCCTCCTTTCTGCCCCCCAATTCATGGCCTCTATCATATCACACAATCCTTTGCTTACCAAAAAGGCCATCTATCTTGCCTTATCTGATCGCCATCACCCTATCATCATCAACCATGGCAAAATTGGCTTTTATTTAGATAGAAAGAGTGGAAAAAAGTGTTGCATTCTTGCTGCTAGATCTCTCAGGCTCAGCATTGATGGATACCGTCGCTTCAATGTTACTACTATACATGATTCCAGGTTTGCTCTTGACTTTTCGATTTCCTTTGTTCAATTATAATATTTATAATATGAAGCACGGATACGACACCAAACATGACATTGACACGAAAACGAGGAGTGTCTTTGTTTCATAGGTTAATAGTTAATACAGTTATTATTAATCCACTCAATACATCTTCACTAATTTAATTAACAGTTATCTACAACTTTAATTATGAATACTAAATATGTTAATCACCAAAGAGCACTTGGATGAGATGCTTAAGGTCCAAGGTTCGAATAGAACCCTGAAAATGCAGCGCAGTAGTGCTAAATCTCTTGTGGAAAGTGGTTCTATCTGACTCGAGAAAGAAGTTGTGCATAGAGGATATCCGATTCACACAAAAAAGTACAATCACACTCGGTACTTTTCAGTTTATGTTCTGTTACTCTTTTCTGGTTCCTTTGATTTTGTTTCCCAGTCCCACTGTACTTTACTTTGTAAGCACCAGGTTGCCCCATTTTTTCTTCGTTTTTATCACTTTATTGGTTTCTTCAGCTTCTCCCTTGTTCATTTTAACATTGTTCTTTTTCCATTTCCTTGAATCTTACATCACAAGTCTATGGAAGATGTCTTAGGGTTTTTCTCAAATTCATGATTATGACCGCCAATATTTTAACAAACTAGAGGCTATTTGAGGAGAACAGAATGACTAAAAACCCCATGGTACTTGTTCTTGTTGGTCCAATCAAGCCATTACTGATTACTTTCAAGCTGAGTATGTCATGTCCTTTTTTATGTGCTTGAATCATTCTTTTTGTCATGTTATTGGTCATTCAAGAGGAAAACAAAGGTTGAATATGCTGTTCCCTCGTCTGATAAGAATAACTGACTTTTGCTATCATATTTTTCAACAAAATGTATAAAAAATTCAAGAGAGTACTGAATACATCTGTTTCGATCTTGCAAAGAAGGGTCAAATAGGCAGCCTTACCTTGCGTTTCCAAACTATTGATTGAAAAATTGAAGTAAAGATTTAAATTACTTGATAGACATAAGTTTGTTATAATTAATACTTTGCATGCATTAATGATTATGATCACAGTCTCTATCAATGATTTTCCAATCAATGGCTCTAACTACTGAGTACACATGTATAAATACTATCCATTTGTGATCTTATGAATTACTTTCAACTTTTTGCTAAGTTCCTGTATTTTTATCTTGCAAAAAATTTGGATAGGTTCCCTGAAGTGGCTGAGCTTCGTGATGTGTTTTCGCTTGAAATTCGTGGAAAGATAAACACTCTTGCCTTGTCTCGAAATACTCAGTATGTAGCTTATCTTGTGTTCAAGTTGATTGATGCTCATGGATTGGAGAACCATCCTGTGAAGTTATCGGTTGGTGTCAAAGGTGGCCATTGCATTACTAACAGTGGCTGTTTGGAACCATATGTGAGAGATATGCGATTCAACAACATAAAAGGATTGCGACGTGCTAGTGTGAGAAACGATGGGTGGTTGGAGATTCAGATGGGAGAGTTCTTCACTTCAGACCTTAAAGATGAAGAAGTCCTGATGAGTGTTATCGAGAAGCATGGTGCTTATTTGAAGAGAGGCTTCTTTATTGAAGGAATAGAAGTTAGGACTAAGAAGACAATTTAGCAACATTGACTGAACTATGCAATGGGTCTTATGTCTTGGATAGCAGAATATTATTCCAACATTTAAATATACTATGTTACATTGTTCATGGATATTGTAATGCCGGCGAACAAAAAATATGAATTTTAATTTTATTTCTTATTCTAGAATAAGCTAAATGTATCAAGATAAGTTAGAGATCTATATTTTTTATTGACACAGTTTTCTGAATTCATCCAACAGTTTTCGTTGTCTTTATCTTGGTTTTATTTCTGATTCTAGAACAAGCTAAAATTGCTTGCAGTAGTTCTTAAAAGCATGTTATATGTTTCATCATGGATATATCATTAATTATATAAGAATTTTGTATGATCCAGTAGAAGTTTTCCATATCACATCACCAGGTAATTCCTAAAAGAATATATCTCTATCAGTTCTAAATTCCAAAGGAAATCAATATCAACATGTATAACAAATATACATAACTATTCTTTAAATAGACATATAAAGTTAATACAATTATATGCACGTTCATTATAAAATATGGCAGATTAATTATATCAACATTGATGGTTCTTTGCATTGGAGAAACTAAAAAATGGGCTATGGTTAAGAAAAATTGAGATTTCACAATCTCAACACATTCATCTATGGTTATATCTTTTGAAAAGTTACCATCATATGCAAAAGCAAAATAAATCAAGAACATTTCCGAAACATAGTTACATTCCCTGCAACGCTAGTTAGATTCCTCTATTCTTACTAATCAAATTTTAATACATCTTTCAGGATTAAACAGTAGAAAAAAGTCCCCGTGAGCATAACTCAGTTGGCAGGGACATGCATTGTTATGTAGGGGCCGGAGTTCGAACCCCAAATACCCCACTTATTCACCTTGAAAAAGGTGAATTCTAACCACCACACTACTTGACAAAAAATAAATAAAATAGAAAAAATGTAAAGATCCTATATTTAAGTTTATCACTTCCAATCCTAAAACTAATATCCTATATTTACAACTATATTAAAATTAATTTTCAAAAGATTTGCTGACATAATAAAACCGTACTTCAACAAAAAGAAAATTTCCTAATTATCCTTTTTTAAAACTCACGTTCTTCTAAATCTTATGTATCAAATAATCATTTTATAAAATATAAAACTAATTTATTTATATTTTTTCAAAATCTATTTTTTTAATTTATCGTTTCTAAACCTAAATAATTCCCTTATATTTTAAAAAAAAACATTTAATTATTATCATATTTACAAACGAGTTTGTTGCTTATTTCCAATTCCCACAACAAGTGTAAATAGATTGTTTAATTTTATTTTATTTTTAGTTTACCACTTACAAAAAAACTAATTCACTGTATTTTGCAAATAACTAAGGAAAATTGTTTCCTCTTTCTTTTCCCATCAATGGTTGAGCTTACCTACGGCACCTGGCTTTCTCCGGCGCATATTAGCTTAGCTGCGCTTAATAGGCCAGCTTCCTCTCTGGCGGCCACTTACCTTACCCACGCTACACTCCCACTCCAAGCTACGCCTGCTGAGCAAGATGCATTGCGATTTCCTCTTCTGTGGACGCACCGGAATCTTCTCCAGGACGAGAAGATAAAGACTTTTATGGCAGGCTTTAGACTTCTAATATCACTGATTTAGTGAGTTTTATGGTCAATTTTCTACTCAATAAATAAATAATATTAAAAACAATCTATTATGACATAAATATAAGAAAACAATTTATTCTATTTTTTTCTATAAGTATAGATATGTGAATGGATTAAGGAGGATTTTATGTTGGGTATTAATTTTGGTCTGAAAGTGTGTTTGAAGAGGAAAAATATTAATAAAATTGGGAGTGAGGTTAGCATCAGTTCGGTTGATCTGTTCCTTCGATCTCAAAATGAAAAACCGATAACCAAACCAAACAAGGTCAATTTAGATTAAATCGGTTCGGTTCAAAACCGAATGAAACAAGATCGGATACTTTTTCCGTTTGGTTCAGTTCGAACTTTCGGTTTCATCGGTTTTGTCTGAACCGCCTACTCCCCTAATTTTGCATATAAACAATTAATTGAAACACTACATTATGTTAATAATTTTATAATAATCATTAGTCCTAAAAAATTTAGCATATCAACTTTCTCATGTTGGTATACAAAAAATTTGATTATCGAGACATAAGCACATAAAATATGCAACGAGTGCAGTGCAAATATTTAACGATGTGTTAAATATAAAATAACCACTACATTGATTTTGATATTTTGAAAATAGTCTAAGTTTTCAATTTTATATTTTGAGAAATGAGTTTTCAAAATTGTTATCCTATCGACTTTCTCATATATGTATATAAAAATTTGAATGCATATATAAGCACATAAAATCTATAACGGGTGTGGTGCAAACATTGAATGATGCTTTGCATATAAAATAAAAAGTTATTTAATAGAAACACTACATTTTGTTTTTGAAGAAACTAAAATGGATTATATTACTGAAAGCCTGGAAATTTTAGCACAAGGAGTGCAAAAATCCCCAGCTGAAAGAGTCAGATACAAGAATGCCAAAACGGCCAAAACGGCCAAAACAGGACACTACATTGATTTGTATATTTTGAAAATAGTCCTGAGTTTTCAATTTTATATTTTGAGTGAAGGAAAATCGAATTCATTCAGAATAAAGCAGCGGATAAAATTTCGATTTTCTTTCCTTGGATCATTACGAATTTCAAACATGAATCAGTGATTCGATTGTTACCTCGAAAGTATGGAGTCTGGAAACTGGTTACTGGAACTGGAATCACGATCACAGCAAAGCAAGCAGCAAGCAGCAAAGCCTCTAGCAAGTCCACACGAACAGTGTTCTTCCAAAACTCGGTGCTAGCCAAGGAATCAGAAGTGCAGAGAAGAAAGGTTGCTCCAAAAACGTAACCAAAAACTTTAGCACTAGGGTTCTATTTATAGAACTTCTAGTGTGCTCTGCAAGTCAGAAGTCACTATTGGGCTTCAGTAAGCCTAACAACGAGTTTAGTAATTTTGCTAACTAATTAGCGTTCTTTACTAAACGCACCCCTTATATAAGTCATACTTATATATTTCTCTTTTGACTGTTCTTTGTGTGTGACCCTATAGGTTCTAGTCACGTTGGCAATAATATTAAATCTAATATTTAATACTATAAACAATGAGCGGTATCTAGCAACACATCATTGTTGGAACAAAGGGTGTTTCACAAGTATACCACTTAAGTTTTGATGATAACAAGGTATTAAAAATTATCAATTGGATTTGCTAAACATTTATTCAAGTGTGCAGGACCATTAATCAAAGATTTATTTACAAGAGGTTCTGTTTGAATAAATTTAAAGAGAAAAGGAAATCTTAAACTGAAGCTTGAAGAATATCTGACTAAAAGAGCTCCTGGAAATTCAGAGTCAGAGTGCGTCTGAAGAAAGAGCTTCTGAAGATGAAGTCATCAGAAGCAAGTTCATCAGAGGCAGACTCATCAGAAGCAAATAGTATCCAGAAGCAAAGATTCTTCAGACACCAAGAAGCATTGACAAAGTACAGTGTACGAAAAGTACAACCACTATGCCTACGTTTGTCCCTGCAACCACCAACTCTGCACAGTGTCTTCTATACACGACAAGAATAACAGTAACTGTAGCAGAAACTTTTCTTTATTTGAGGGAATGGATTTGAATTTGATTTCATTGTACAAGCCTCAAATCAAGCAAAGGATCAAGGGTGTCAAATCAGCTTCGGTAAAGAAAAGTTGATGAGCTGGCTGTTCTCCAACGTCTCTCAAAACCTCTATAAATAGAGCTGAAGACTTGAAGAATTGACATACATGTATCAGAACGATATACACGCGAATTGAATTCTTATCTCATATTCTAAGTCGCAAACTCTGCTCATCAACAACTTAGATAATTCTTACAAAAGCTCACATTTTAGAATTTCTAAGTATCTAAGAAAACAGAGTCTGTTCTGTTTCATTTTGTTTTGTGAATACCTCTGATAGTATATCAAGTATTCAAAACTCTTTTCAATTCTTTGTATGTTTTAAAGTCTCTTGCTTGTGGGCTTGAGCATCTGAAGTCTCATTCTTGTGTGATTGAGCAAAGGAAGTCTCTTACTTGTGTGTTTGAGCAACTTGTAATTTGATATTACATTTTAGTGAAACTCTCCTTGGAAGTGCAAGGGGGACAGGACTACTTCCGGTTTGTGGAAGGAACCTGTATAAAATTGTTGTGTCTTCTTTCTTTCTTGCATCTGTCCCTTATTCCGCTGCTGAGACTCTGAACTCTGATTAGAGTCTGAACTCCATCAGACTCTGAATCCTGAGAACAGTGCTATTTTTCGTAAGAAAGAAACGTTTTTGAAAACACAATTCAACCCCCCCCTTCTTGTGTTTTTCCCACCTTCAATCATTGCTACCCAAGTGACAAGAATGTCAAGTGATCTGACGAAACCTTTCCATGATAATGCTCATGTGTACACTTACTCCTTTGTCTCGATATCTTCATTGATCCCAAGGCATAGATATTGTCACCCTTGTATAGATCAACGTTTATATTTCTTGATTCCAAAATATACTGAATAACGAATAAGTGCAATATCTTATATTGACTTAGTTCGGCATGGCCATGCAGTTTTACAGTCATATTTTATCAAGAGACCTAAAGATATATCTCCTGTTTATGAGGAGGGACAAATCCCATCTAGGACACTCATGCCCCTCAGCATGATTCATCAAGTACCCATCAACCAACGTTATGGTTATCCTTTTACAGACAACGTTAGAATGGCAACAAAGCACTTGAGTCCACATCTAGGGAACATAGTGATTTCAGGTCTAAGAGCAATATACACTATTATCATTGTGAGAATATCTTATGACAATTTCATAACTTACTATGTAGTATTCTCACGGTGGGTCAATCCAGTATAAATATTACTCCTAATATTTATACCTATGTATATACTTAATATCTCATATCTATGACCCATGAGATGCGGTCATCAGTCTACATACATAATAGTCTCGATGCTTTATTATTATCCTCTATTCATATTAAAGCTTTGACTACGGATACATTTAAGAATAGCGTTCTTTATGATAATGTAATCTCATGATTAAGTCACACTTAATATATTATTACACGAACAATCTATTCTAAGGACTTTATTAATGTTATCTAAATATAATAAAGAGTGCCATATATTATTTAATAATAAAAGTCATGATACATAAGAAAAGTATAACATAAACAATTGGCCTCTAGGGCTTATACCAACATTGAGAAATGAGTTTTCAAAATTTTAGCATAACAACTTTCTCATATATGTATATAAAAAATTGTTTAGGCAGATATAAGTACATAAAATTTGCAATGGGTGTGGTGCAAACATTGAACAATGTTTTGCATATAAAATAAAAGGTTATTTAATAGAAACACTACATTATTTTTTATTTTGAAAATAGTTATGAGTTTTTAAAATTTTATCATATCGACTTTCTTATATATATATATATATATATATATATATATATATATATATATATATATATATATATATATATATATATATATATATATATATATATATATATCTGTGTGTGTGTGTGTGTGTAAATTTATTTGTGCAGATATAAGTGCATAAAATCCGCAACGGATGCAGTGCAAACATTTAATAGTCTTTTGCATATAAAATAAGAAGTTATTTGATAGTACTACGTTAATTTCGATTTCGCATATATAATCAAATAAATTTCTTATATTAACTTTCTCATGTATTTACATTTTTTTGTTGAGGAATTCTAATATATCTACATAAAAATTTGTTTTCGTATATATAAACAAATAAAATTTATAACTAGTGTGACTCAACTATTTAACAATTTTTTGTATACCTAAGAGAAACATTGCAATAGTAATCATAATTTTCATTTAATATCTATAAACATTCTACCAAATTAATAACTTAATTATTATTTATATAATTATCGTAATGTTAGGGACCCGTGCGAAAGCACGGGTCTATTACTAGTTTCCAAAACATAGTTACAATCCCTGCAACGCTAGTTAGATTCCTCTATTCTTACTAATCAAATTTTAATACATCTTTCAGGATTAAAGAGTAGAAAAAAGTCCCCGTGAGCATAGCTCAGTTGGAAGGGACATGCATTGTTATATGCAGGGGTCGGGGTTCGAACCCCGAATACCCCACTTATTCACCTTGAAAAAGGTGAATTCTAGCCACCAGGCTACTTGACAAAAAAAAGTAGAAAAAATGTAAAGATTGTGTCAAATGGTTCTAAAGACAAATTGCCTGCAAGAAAAAATGGTGGACATAGAGGTTTGATCATTTTTGGTTTAGGTTTCATCACACCCCTTCTATGACTCATTTGTCAAATTATCACTCAATTGTGATTTTTTGTAGGGAAAAAAATATGCACTTAATTGTCATGTAACATAACATTAACGTGTTAGTAATGAAATGACCATAGTCATATAATGAATAATACATGAGACTAAATTAGAATTTAAAATAAAGATAAAATAAAAAATACATAATTAAGTCAAGAAATAGCAAGAAATTAAAATAAATTTTACACTACGATTCGTTCATAACAGCCAGTCAACTTTAACTGTCAAATTATTAGAAACGCTAGACTTTTATCATAATCATTTTTAATTAACTCACGCATGATTATGATGTGCGAATCATGTAAAACATTTTAGGAAAATGTTAACAAGTGCCGTAAGAAATCTAAAGAAGAAATTTTGTTTGGAATTGATGCATTCAACACATAAAAACTTTAAAAAGTAATTTTTTTTAAATAAAACTTACCAATTATTTTTATTTTAGAATCTTTATCAGTAGCAAGACCCGACGTTTTATACTTGAAAGTTAAACTCTTTTCAATGTGACAATACAAGTTTGATGATGTCTCCTCAAAATAAAAAGTTTTATGATGTATTAATGGTGCAAAAACTAAAATAAAAAAATCATGTCAACCTTGTTAATAGTGCCATGCAAAGTTGTGGATCCACATGTCAACTTTACAACATACTCCAAACAAATGTAACTGTTAATGTCCACAAAAGTGAAGAATTTCCTTCATCGATCAACTGCAGAATCACACCTTCAAAGTAAAAAAAACAAAACCAAAGACACAAAATTATATATCCTTCATTACACCTTTTGTGGTCTCTGGTCTTTGATTTATGGGAGACATACAAAAAGGTAACACACAAAATAACTCAAATGTCATCATCATCTTCAAATTTTGGCTTTATCTATTGATACAAATTTATCTTTCTGTTTTTGTAAATTATATATGATGATTTATATTCCTCACATATAACTCAATGTTGTTCAGATATTTATGATATGAAACCCAGCTTTACACAGATCGTGGTAGTCTCATCTATTGGGTTGATATTGGTCATATTATTGCATTATCGACTCAAACAGATTAGAGATCAAAAGATCATCCCTCGTTTAAGATTATCGCGTACAGGTCACACCCCAAAGCTTGAAAGGTTCTCTCATTACGTAGGTAAACAAATATGTAATATTTTTAATTATTACACACATGGATCCACTAATATTTTATCATTTGGAAATTTCAATAGCAATGTGAATCTATGAAGCATGGACACTCATAGAACTAGGTGTGTCTCAGACACCGACACGACAACGACACATATGATTACATTGTATTATGTCTTTTTTTTTTAAATTAGGTGTGTCCATGTCGTGTCCAATGTCTGTTCCGTGCTTCATGATGTGAATTGATTCATTGATTTGTTACAGCTAGGCAAATGGGGTTCAAGGATAGAAGAATTTGTCCTGATCTATGTAGATTGGCTTCTGAATACATAAGCAAATGTGAGGGATTTGAAGATGATATATATGCCTACTTTGAGAATGAACCAGATTGCGATTCGCTTTATGTGAAGCTGGTGGAGGAGTTTGAGAGATGCATTCTTAGTTACTTTGGATTTCATTGGAACCATTGTGATATATTGATAAGTCAGGTATGTTTAGTTATATACAAATAATAACATTACACATTACACTCTCCAAAGCTTAAAGACATTCACATTATTAATAATTCATTACATTGCATTAGGGGATCCAAATCCGTAACTGAGGTTTTTTTAACTTTGCAGGTTTTGAGCTCAGAAATTGCAGAGCCTAAAAAGAAGTTAAAGCACATAGTTATGGCGGCTACTAGGTGTGTGTTTCTATTGTTATATGGGAGTCAAAGAACTTATCAGTCTTAGATTTTTGTGTTTTATTGCATTTACCTCTTCTTACTTCTTAGGTTCTTTACCAAATTTCTTGTTAGATTCAGAGAAACAAATGATTTATCTTATTTCCATAAAAGAAAGGTCCAAAACTTCTATAATACATTTATGAAAGGAAGCTTGATGAAACTCTGTAAAAAGAAAATACATAAAACACAATATTAATCAAATACTATACTGGATTTGAATTAGATTGCCAACTATTTAATAGTGAAGTTATTTATGTCTATAGATTATAATTAGAAGAAAAATATTACAAGTTGAAAGTTAGAGCTTTACCATGGTGTATGTTTTGCAGTGGATATTTAATCTTATAATTTGATACTCTACATATACTTCCTTAAAATAGGGCACCAAGCATCAAGGAGTATGAGGTATTAATCAAGTTGAATCCAAGAATCATGAATAATAAGCAAACTGTAGCTCAATCTTTAGTGTAAATAGAAAACATAAAGTGTGCCAGAGTAATAGAAATACAATTCTCTTCTATCCTTCATACTTCTTCTAACACTAACAATGTACACTTATCATTGTTGTCAAAACATTTGCAATTATGTTCAGAAGGGTCACTTCAGTGTATTTTTTTTTCTAAAGGGGGATAGTATTCTTTGCGCAGGGAACAAAGGTTCGAGAGAGTTGCCAAGAATCTGAAGGTGGCAAGTGTTTTTAATACATTAGTGGAAGAGATGAAAGCAATGGGAATTGCAGTAAATGATGACTCTCAATGTACTGAGGTAATGGCTCCCGTAGCTCACAGTGATAGGAGCCCGGTCCTACTTTTGATGGGGGGAGGTATGGGAGCAGGCAAGAGCACTGTACTCAAAGATATTCTCAAAGAGTAAGCAATTACAGTTTCTGAACAAAAATTAAACATACCATTTTACACAATTATTTTAGTTCTGTATAAATAAAGTCTACACATAATGGATTGTTTGAGCATAGATTAATCTTCAAGTATTAAGAAAAATTGTGCAATAGAATTCATATCACAGACATAGTGTGCAAATATCAAAATCCTTTTCTTGAATACAATTTTTTACTATTAAGCTACACATGAATTGTTAAAGTTAGACAAGAAAAAATTTCTCGGAAGCTTTTGTTAACTCCTTTCATATTATTACATCACTTGTAAATCTGAAAACTGATGTTCAAATCTGAATATTATGATACAAATTGTTTGCATTAAATACTGAAGTTGAGAAGTGTAAGTTTTGTTTTCCAATAAAATCCAATGACCGTGCACATTCAAATTCAAATATGCCTAAATGCTGAAGAAAATCGAAAGGTAATGGAACGACCAAGTTTTTAATTATAACATGACATGTGTGTTTAACTACGTTAGTTTTTCAAAAGGGAAGATCTAGAACATGTTGCTTTCTTGTTTCAACTATCATTTATGCTATCTAGCTTTTCAATTTTGATGTACAAGACTTGTCCTGAAATCGTCCAAATAGACAATTAAAAGAACCTAATGTTGTTTCTTTATGAATGAAATTTAAACAGACCTTTCTGGGCAGGAGCATCAGGAAATGCCGTAGTCATTGAAGCTGATGCCTTCAAAGAATCAGATGTCATCTATAGGGCACTTAGCTCAACAGGCCATCATGACATGGTTAAGACAGCTGAGTTGGTGAGATCATTAAGACACTTCTCTGCTCTTACCCTGCATTCCATTCAATTTTATTAATCATATCTGGGTCGAGGATGATGGCTCTTTAGTACAGTAACATAAAAGAGCATTTGAAAAAATAATTTAATTGACTACTTATTCAATAAATATTTATCATGAGAATATATATAAGTTTTTTCTACAAAAGAATAGCTATTACAACAATTGAAGAATGAATGAGAGTACATGCACATATGCGCTTAATTAGTTGTTTTTATAAAATATCTTGAAGAACTTGTGAAAATAGGTTGAAACCATTTAGACACATATAATAGGTTATCTTTATGAACTTTTTTGAATACATACACATGTACTTATATCGTAGGACACATCTCCTGAACATCCTAATTCCACCGATCATTTCATAACAGTGGTTTTAAGCTTTGTATATGCTTTTCATTCTTGCATCATGGAGTCATTGGTCCAAACAGGTACACCAATCATCTACAGATGCAGCGTCATCCCTCCTGGTAACAGCACTAAATGAAGGTCGTGACGTAATTATGGATGGCACACTCTCCTGGGTACCATTTGTTGTGCAGACAATAACAATGGCTAGGAATGTCCACCGCCGCCGTTACCGCATGGGAGTTGGCTACAGGGTGAATGATGATGGAAGCGTAACAGAAAACTATTGGGAACGAATTAAAGATGAGGAACCTGAACAGGTTGGAGGAAAAAAGAGAAAACCATATAGGATCGAGCTAGTTGGAGTAGTGTGTGATGCTTACCTTGCTGTTGTTAGAGGCATAAGGTCATCTTGAATCTTTCCATTTTACAATATTACTCACAAATCACAAGGAACGAATTCCTCTTCAAGATTAATGACTAGATTTGAATGTTGACAGGAGAGCTATCATGTCTAGAAGAGCTGTGAGAGTAAGATCGCAATTGAGATCTCACAAGAGATTTGCTGATGCATTTATGACATATTGTCATTTAGTAGACAATGCCCGTCTATACTGCACAAATGCATTGGAAGGCCCTGCCAAGGTACACATTCCCTCTCTTAATCTTCTTTAGATGACAAAATCTAGAACAGTGCACACTCCTACATCTTCCAAATCAAGAATGAGTATAAATAACTCAGGATAAAAATCGTAATTAAAAAATTAAAAACAATCGGTAAAACTTGGAATCCTTCTCCCCCTTCTCTACAATTTAGATTGATTGATGAAACTTGTATGCAACATACCGTAATTTTTTTTGTTGTTTTGACAAGAACATACTGTATGTGCAGATATTTCCATTTCTAATACCAATGTACTAATAATTAAAATAATAGTCTTTATCATGGCTTCTTTTTACTTGTATACTCAGCATCTATTACTGCTGACATTATAACTGATGTGCAGTTGATAGGTTGGAAAGAAAGAGACAGGACCTTGCTGGTTGATCCAGATGAAATCGACTGTTTGAAGAGGGTTGCAAAGTTAAATGAAGATGCAAACTCCATATATGAACTCTACAAACACCCCAACCCAGCTTGTGAAGCTGGATCTGTATGGAAAGACATTGTATTATCTCCTTCAAGGCTGAACATCCAACAGGAGCTCAAATTTTCAATCCAAGAAATTGAACGCTTCAAATGAGAACTTCATGGAGCACATAAAAATTTCCCATTTGAACAACTTTTGAGACAAGTAAAGCATGTTGAAATTTGTGATTGATAGAAGATTTTATGTATGTTTTATCAATGTGATTAGCTTACATAGTTACATGTATAAACAAAGAACATGTAGTCAGAATTTTGTGCAAACTGCCCATTTGCAGTCAATGCCAGGAGAGTGCATGACGGTCAAACTGATCGATCAAACAGCCTACTTGCTGAAATTCTTTAATCTTATGCTCGTGAAGGAACATTCTTACACCAGAAAACATACCCACAAAACTTGTTATATATAACAAAAGTGGCAGGCATCGACAAAGTATAAGATTTTAAGCTATATAGTTTGTCAACAAAGTATGAGTATAGTTTATACTTGGAAAAATTGAGTAATATAGGTAAAAAAAAAAATCAAAAATCAAAGGCACAGAGGTGGATAAGGGGGAAATTAAATTTTAAAAAATTAAAATTAAAAGCAAAGCACACAAGACATCTATCAATCTTTTCTAGGATCTCCATTACAACAAGAAATTCTCAGAAGTTTGAAGTATTTACAGTGTTAGCTAGAGAAATAGCAAAATGGAATGTCAATTAAACAAGGCTAACTTTGTCGGAAACCTCTCTCAAGCATTCTTCACACAGAATGGACCAATTTACAAAAGCTTCTGCATGTGAACCAAGCAAGTTCCTTTTGAAATGCAATGACGACCACTTGTATACGCCATAAAATTTCCAACTAAGTGTTTCAAAATTTAAATACAAGAGATTTTATCTGTAAGTAAATCACTCACTATTCACAAGAGACACAGTATCACAATGCAATAACACTACTAGTGTGAACCTAAGAGTGGACGCAGTATGTCTTCTGGCCTGAAATCATGGCTAACGGTTTGAGGATCATGGCCGAGGCCCATTCAAATAAGAACATGTGCTAGGAGAGTACCCAGCTGCATAACAAAAGTTGATATGCCCCTTCAGGTTCTTCACCAAAATCAGTTAAGCTGTTGTGCAAGAAACACGCCTATATATGCAAATTCTGACCTGAGCTAAGGTAAGCTTTCGTTCCGGTTGTCAACACTTTCACCTCTCTCTGAAACTGACTTTGTCATTAATGCCCCTGCGAGTACATCATCACTGTCTCTTCGGTCGCAATCCATATTCACTGTCTTGATGTCTTGTAAAACCTGTAATTGTTTTCACTGGTAGCAGTATGCTGCAAAATAATACCCTGTAGTAACAATGATCCTGACAATATACTACTACTACAAGTAAATGTTTTATTTTAGCACCTTAATTTATCTCAACTTCATATTTATACTAAAACACTCCATTCCTCATTCTTTTTACTATTACAATTTGACAGAACAATATACTCCATACCATAGTCCATAAATCAATCACAATTCACAATCCTCCTATTTGAGCACCCCTTTCATGATTGTCTCTGCAATATGTATTATCTCGTATGACTTCTTTCATTGCCTAAGTAATTCAAGCTTCTTATAAGAAAACAGTCTTTCCAAAGGATGACTTGGAACCCACCTGGCCACCCACAAATACCTGTTTTCTCAGTTAACAATAAAATGTTATCATATGTTTACCAGTCACAATTATGATTGATTAAACATTCAATACATATATGGTTCGGTTTGAATCAGATAGCACCAATATCATTATGCAAGATTTGTTGCCAAATAGATACAAAACTTCCAAAAACGTTGTGGCAGTTTTAACCATTCAAGTCAAAAATGCTGATTGGATAAGAAAATCATTAAGAAGCATCTACTACCACAATAACTCAGTGGTAGATCACCACAATGATTAATGATAAAGCTTAGCATCTACTACCACAATAATTCAGTAGATCACGACAATAATTAATGATAAAGCTTGTCCCTGGTTTGTTAATTTAATTGCTTCTGGAATCAAAGTCATCTACTACCATTTATTGATCTCTTCAGCACAATCTCTCCACAGGAATTTAAATGCATTCAGTAACAGCTAACAAGCACAAATACAATTTCATACTTGTTTCATTGTACTAAAGCTGCCTGTGAATTCCATTATTAAACGTATTGATATATGCATATAAAATATGATAGATAAGAAAGCATGACCTTGAATCATCCTCAGAAAATTAAACAACTCTAATATAAAGGCATAAGTTGATGGAAGAGGACAACATGGTGTTGTAAAGCTCCATCCATAATGGAATTCACAAAATAACTAGACTAATTTTGATTATGAATCTATTATAGGAAAAGGCTAATTCCATGACTGAAACTCATGAACTAATTACATGACTACAACTCTGACAATTGCACTAGCACCAAAGTCCTCTTCCTAGAAGAAAACAGGAATAGAGACATCAAAGTAGCGAACGAAACAGGAATAGAGAAATACAGGGTGACTAGCAAACTTCAAGTCTGGACTCTGGTCACCCAACTCAATATGCCTGCTTCTGTGACGTGTCCAATTGTGGAGTATCACTAATTACAGCATTTATCCATGTTTCATGTTTCCCCCGCTATCCCATCACAACATAATCTTCAGAATATAGGAGAATGGAAGGCGATGTCAAGAGATTATCCAATCCTGCAAGTGGTGTTGTTAATAACAGCTATAGTGTATCAGAATTTGAACAAATCACTATTGTTTGGTGATACGCTATTTAGCACAAAATGTTGTCAAATAGCGGCTATAGCATTGTTGTATAGCGGAATTTGAACAAACTGTTATGTTACGCAAACTACGATTTACAACACTACCAGGCAAGGAAACACGATTTTGACAACAATGCTTCATATTACTTAGGTGAAATTCAAAAACAAAGTGAAAACTAAAGACAACATGTGCAATCGTTGATAACACATTTCATTTATTAGTGTTCGAAGTTTCTGTGTTTGACAACACTACCTGCAAGTAAACACAATTTTGACAGCCATGCTTCATATTACTATAAGCTAAGTTCGAAGCAAAGTAAATTTTATTTAAGCACTCAAAGTTTCCACGATTAACAATGCTACCTGAAGGATACACAATTTTGACAACAATGCTTCACATTACATTACTCTAAGCTAAAGTTTAGAAGCAATGTAGACTAAAGAGAACAGGTGCAATTGTTGATAACACGTTTTATTTATAGGGGCTCAAAGTTTCCGCAATTGACAATACTACCTGCAAGGAAACACAATTTTGACAACCATGCTTTACATTACTCTAAGCTAAAGTTCAGAATAAATTAAAGACTAAAGAAAACAGGTGCAATCATTGATAACACGTTTTATAGGGAAAAAGAATTTTGAGAACAGGGTTTATAACTTGTATAGAGATCCTATCCAAATAATATAAAACCATAACTAAACATACTCATATATGCATATAAAATAAGATTGATAAGAAAATACGACCCTAAATCATCCTCAGAAAATTTTAAAACTCAACATATGATGGCGTAAGTTCTTGGAAAAGGACAACGTAGTGATGTAAAGCTCAAACCATAGTGGGGTTCATAGAATGGCCAAACCAATTGTGATTATGAATCTATTATAGGCAAAGGCTAATTCCACGACTGAAACCCATGACCTAATGACATGACTGTATAACTCTAACCATTGCACTGGCACCGAGGTCCCCTTCCTGGAAGAAAACAGCCTAATTGCTAAAAGACATAAGTTCTTAAAACCCCTAAAATTAAAATACTACAAGTAAACAACCTAACTACTAAATATCTGTGCTGAAGAAAAAGGAATAGAGGCGTCAAAGTAGGAGTAGCAAACAAAACAGGAACAGAAAAATACACAAACTTCATGTCTGGTCACCCAACTCAATACGCCTACATCTGTAAGTGTCCAATTGTGGAGTATCACTAATTACAGCATCTCTCCCTGTTTCATGTTTCCCCAATGATCCGATCCCATCACAACATAATCTTCTGAATGTTGGGGAATGGAAGGTAATGTCAAGAGATTATCCGATCCTGCAAGCAGTGTTGTTAATAGTGGCTATAGCGGTGCTGTAGTATGGCGGAATTTGAACAACCCGTTAATTTCCGTGATTGACAAAACTACCTGCAAGGAAACACAATTTTGACAACCATGCTTCACATTTCTCTAAGCTAAAGTTCAGAAACAGAGTAAAGACTAAAGAGAAGATGTGCAATTGTAATAACAAATTTTCTTTATAAGCGCTCAAAGTTTAAGCATCAAATAAATTCGAAATTGTGTACTTGAATGTTTTAATAACTAACAATAATCTAAGAATTTGATTTGGTCACAGATTGGAGTAAAGTAACCTGACCTGTGTTAAATGAATCACATTCAGAACAAAAATATATCAGTCCTCTGTATTGCCGAACATGAAATTCAATTAAATCAAGCAACAAGGAAGTGGTCAACTCTAGTAAACTTGAAAGATAATCTGAATTTTGGAAACAGGAATGTAGCATGTGTTTGGATTTGCGTTTAGCCCGCATTTCTCGTATCCCAACGTGTTGTTACGGTGAATTTTGTGAAGCTGTATCTGTAGGTTCGGTTTAATCGAATGTTGTGTTGCCTCTTGGATGTGGTTCCATAAGAGGTGCAGATTTAATTAGAAGAACACGTGAATAAATTTGATGAAATCCCTTTAATGTTTATACAGAAGGAATAAATTTGATGAAAACACAAACAGGTATCATGAATTTTATACCCAAGATGCAAAAAACAAGATCTCGTGAAAATCAAAGACAAAAATGACAGATTCATTCCATTGTAAAATCACAATCACAATAATATAAAACAAACAGATAGAGATTTTATACCAAAAAGATGCATAGACAAGTGGCAACGAATAAGATTTCAAGAATTCAATCACAAAAACCAGGTCCAATCCAATTGTTCAATCATGAAACCAAAAATTAGGGTTTATTATAACAAAGCTGCCACGAATCAAATTTATAAAATATCAATCACAAAAACCAGATTCATTCCTTCGTAAATACATATCACAACCAAAATTAGGGTTTTGAAACCAATGATGCTTAGATAAAACGCAATGAACTAAATTTCAATTAATCAATAATGCAACAAAAACCAGATCTATTCAATCAAAAAATCATAATGGTAAAATTTAGGGATTTTGTACCAAATCTGAAAATAAACAAGATCTGAATCTGAAGAAGACCAAAAAAAAAAAAAAAACACGAGATCGGGGAAAACCTTCTAGCTTTTCATTTATGAATAACAAAAATACAAAGCTAGAAATCCTGGACAATTTCAATTTAAAAGTTTAATGGTAAAATTGAGAATTCCTTCTTCTTTTCAAACGACATCTGTAACGAACCCAAACTACACCGCATAACAAAGAAAAATTTACAGCTAGCTACCACTACAAACACTAGCTTTTCTAATTACCCCTCCCCCTTTTCACTTCCTACCCCCCCTTTTTGCTGGAGCCTTCCTTGCAGGTGATTTCGCTGCAGCCTTCGCAGGAAGAGCAGCCTTCTTCACCGGTGCAGCCTTCTTCACTGGCGTAGCAGCTTTCTTCACAGCCGGTTTCGCCGCAGCAGCTCTCTTCCCAGGTGATGTCCTTGTTGAAGTTCTTGAAGCCTTAGCAGGCCTCGCAGCTGGCTTCGCCTTCGCAGCGGGTTTCGCCTTTGCGGCAGGCTTAGCCTTAGCCGCAGGCTTTGCCTTAGCAGCTACAGGTACAGCATTTGCCTTAGCAACAGGAGCCTTCGCTTTGGGCTTTGCAGCGGGCTTCGCCTTGGCAGCAGGCTTAGCCTTAGCAGCTGGTTTCGCCTTCGCGGCAGGCTTAGCCTTGGCAGCGGGCTTGGCCTTGGCAGGAGCAGCTTTTGCCTTAGTCTTAGCAGGAGCAGCTTTCGCCTTCGACTTAGCAGCTGGAGCCTTGGCCGTAGCCTTGGCTACAGGTGCTTTCGCCTTGGGCTTGGGCTTGGGCTTAGCAGCAGCGGGCTTCTTAGCTGGAGCAGAAGACTTAGCTGGTAACTTGTAAGAATTCTTGACCTTAACAAGCTTCCCAGCAGCAACAAGCTTCTTGATCTGAACCAGAAGAATCTTCTTGAAGTTCGCTGGAAGATTCTTATGCTTCTCTTCAATGAACTTCGCCAAAGCATACTGGCTTGAACCGTTCTTCTCTTTCAGACTCACAATCGCTTCCTTCACCATCTGTAACAACAAAAATCACATTCAAAATTTTGATTAGATTTCGATTATAATAACAATGATGATAATAACGATAACGATAATGTAATTGTGTTGAGTTGAGTTGGATTATACCTCTTCATAGGTAGGGTGAGTGCGAGGGTTGGCAGCAGGCTTTCTGGGTTTGGGCTCTTTGGGGGCTTTCTTGGGCTTGGCGGCGGTAGTAGGCTCGTCAGATTCATTGACAACAGGCGGGAGAGGGTCGACGGCGGCCGGCTCCTCCACAACGGCGGAGACAGTGGGTTCGTCAACGGAAGACATTGGGTTGAAAACGAGGAGAGAAAAAGAATGGATATGGATCTAAGAAAAAGGACGAAGATTGAGCTAAAATTTTGGTGTGAGAAATGACGAAAATTACGTGGTTTATATAATGTGTGTAAGAACAACAACATCCAAATGCTGAAACGTGATTGGTCGAGACGCGTATTCAAGGATTGATCCCGCATTCAAGTTTAAATGTCAACCTTTGGATTTAGCGTTATCGACGGTTGGTGTTATCTGTGGGAAGGCATATATGGGAAATATTTTGGGGATTGAATTGTGTTGGGAGAGTTTTAGGTGTGCTTTTAACCTCGAATAATTTGATTATATCTCTTTTGTTTTTTAATATTTTTAAGTGAGGTTTTTTGTGTATTTTAGATTATTATGTGAGCTTTCTAATGATATTTTCAGCGTTTTAAATGGTTGGGTAATTTGGGAGGAATTTTGGTTTGAAGCCAGATTGGTTATGATTAGGGTTTCTTGTCATGGTACCACGGTTTATGATGAATTCAGAGGAATGTTTTGACCTTGGATGTGAATTATGTATCATATGTGATAGTAGGGTTACTGAGGATTCCATTGCATCAAGAATTGTGAAATTCTGATTAGATTTGAGTGCTTAACTATTGATTATAAGGTCACTAAGGTTGAACAAATTTTTCCAATGAACATAGGTTGTCATGTTTAGTGTATAGAACAATGAATTTTTTTAATGTTGTGTTAAAAATTTAAATTCTATTGCACTTAGTGTTTAGTGTTGCTACAATTCAGTGGTGTTTTATGGACATTATATTTTTTCTTTGAACTATTCAAAGTCAATTTAGTTGTATTTGTGTTATGTTAACAACTTACCAAATAGTACTTCATTTATGTGTATTTCATGACTTTGTAGCAAGCAGTGTGTTTCAATTTCTCATAAAAAAATTGTATTGGTGGGATTATGGGATTTGTGATTATCTACTATGTGGTGATAAGTTTTGAAACATAGTTTGTTGGTTCAATTTAGCATTCCCTGTCTAAAATTGTGAGCTTAAATAAGAGATATTTTCCCTTATTCAAATCCAAATACTTAACACCTTTATACTTGATCACCAAACTACTGCTAATTTATACTTATCCATAAATATGGTTAACCACCCATCTAAGATCATTTTAAAGTGGTTTAAAGCGTTATGTTAAGGCTCGTCTTATACATATTTATAAACATGTTAGTATGAAATAAGTTTTGTAGTACCATACTCAAACTCCATACATTCTCTTTTGTAGAACCACAAATCTAAATTCAAAATACATGCTTTGGATAAAAATAAGTTGCTAAAGCAATAAGAATTAAAAATGTGCAAAAATATAGTATCCTCAAGAATTTCAAGTTTGAGAAGAACTACTATTCATTTCCCTCATATTCATTTTTTTATTCAGTTATCACGGTAGAATAATGAGGGAAAAAGCTTGTATTCAAAAAATGAGCCATTTTACTATGTTTATCAAATGTTTTAAAATTCAAACATCTAATCGACGAGACAATTAGGTTAGGGTTCGACTACTTTCAACTGTTTGAATTGGGACAAAATTGTAATCTAGTCGCTCAAATCACCAGTTGAATTATTTGGATTGATTCAATTTTTTAAACTTAAAGTCGATAGTGTAACATCCATTTGTGTTTTTATACAAGGTTGGGTTGTCTTCCAAATAGGCAACTTTAACTCTAAGAGTCGAACTCGAGTTATTTTTCTGAGGGAGAGTCGTGTTACCAACTCTCTCGATGCTACGGTTCTGATTTAGTTTTGTTTTTAAAAACATTTATTATATCATTGCAAATTAGGTTCCATTTTTCCGGCTTAAACCTCTAACTTTATAAGAAACGGGTTTTGATAATCTGGAATTCGACCAAGAGATAAGTAATAGCTTTGAACTCTGGTTTCTCTCCTCTTTAAATCACCACACACATTCCTATACAACTAAATCAAAAATATGCATTTGATCCTCGGAGACATACTATTTTTTGTTTTTAGTCCCTTTAAAATATTATTTTATTATTCATTCTTGCAAATACAATAACATCCAAGTTTTATCCCACTAAGTGTGGGATGACTACATATATCAAACATCGTTATATCGTATGTCATATCAATATCCAACTCGTTAATCTCTATGTCATTCTTAATAGTGTCTTTATAGTTTTTTTATATCTTTGTATGCCTCTGGTGGGTTGACTACTCTCTTTACTATAAAATGCACAAGTATTTTCTCTACATGCTCAAGCCATTTAAGTTGAGTTTCTACCATCTTTTCTATGATAGGTGCAACCACAAACTCATCTTCAATGTTATCGTTTCTAATTATATCATGCTTAGTCTTGTCGCTCATCTAACACAACATCATCATCTCCGTTAAGCTTATTTTACTCTCATGTTGGTTCTTTATTGTCTAACACTTTGTCACATATAACATTTTAGGTCTTACATGTGTACGATCGAACTTTTCATTCAACTTAAGAGGTATCTTTTGTATCACGTAAAACATTTGAGACCCTCCTCAATTTCAATCATCCAGCTTGAATTTGATGATCTGCACCTCTATTTATTTCTCTACCCCTTTATGTTGTGGACCTAAAATGTTTAAAATGAGTAACTTGAGGTATGACATGATTTCTAACTTCCAACTCCAAGCTAGAAATGTTTCTCCTTTTGCTAAAATTGCATTCCATGCACTATGTCTTGTTTATACTTTGGTAGAAGCCATACATTTCTATCGTGATACTTGTCTCCAATTCCGCATTTAATTCCTATCCCGACTCTCCCAATAGGAATGTGTCATCTTGCAAATGTACCATATTTTGTTTTTTGTCCTTACTGTTGTGTTTTAGTCCCTAAAAAAATTTGTTCATATTAGAACTAGTCCTTATAACATGTAAAATATCTTATTTTAGTCCCTCTAACACAAGTGACATAAAGGACCAAAACAAATACGTGTTTTCGCCTTTTAATCTAAACAAGTGTTTTTTTTTTACATATAACATAGTTGCATTTCATTTTTCTTTTGTAATTTGTTCATCACGGTGCAGCATTGTTTGATCTTTCGTCTTAACGTGGTGTTTGTTTAATTCAGATTGACATACCAACTTCAAACAATAATAGATTCAGTCAATAACTAGCTTAGTATCTGAAACTTCGCAATATTTGTGCACTATAAATCAATCACTTCTTTTTTATGTGAATCATATGTCTTATACGAGCAATTCAACGACTAATCCCTCGAGTCAGATAAAACCGTAATAGATGTCAAAATTCACTATCAATATATTTAACATTTCTACATTTATAAATTTGGGTTCGTACCCAAGACCTATGTTTAAGGTTAAATTGATCATTTACTATTTCATTTAGGTGTTATTGGGTATACACCAATCACTTTTGATAGACTTCTTAAAAAATATTCATTATAATTTCATGGAAAATGTTAACAAGTGCCCTAAGAGCATTATTTAAATATCTAAAAGTAACAACTTTTGCATTGGAAATTGTACGGTTTTGACTTTAACAAGTGTTTGACTTATATTTTCAAGACATAATTTTCTTATGTAGGTTCCTTAAACAATGCCCTTAGGGCTCTTGTTAAGGAGACTTTAGTTTTATTAAGTTTATTTTTTTAGGTATAAATTACCAATTTGTAAAACATCCCTTGAGAAAGAAAAAAAAAATTAATTAGCAAAACATAATTTATTTGAAGGAATTAGTAAAATATAAATTATAGTTCGGTTTATTTTTTTTTAGGTATAAATGACCAATTAGTAAAATATCCTTCGGAAAAAAAAACTAATTAGTCAAATATAATTATAGCTCCGTAAAGATTCAATGTATGTCGAAAAGTCAAACAAGGATAAAATCAAATTCAAATTTTAAAATTTCGTAGAAAAAATTAATTCTTTTTTTATAGGAAAGAAAAAAATTAATTCTTATGACTAAGTGGAATCTATGATATAAAATATTTCAATCAGTTTTATTAATTAAATCATTAAAAAGGTAAAAAGATTTTATTTGATAAATATAAAAGGATAAAAATATAGAGCATTTAAAATAAAAGATTCAACTTGACCAAAAAAAACAAAATCGATTACTTTATTTACTAAGCAATCTAGAAGAAGATATTTTTTTTAGTAGTTCATACTTCAGCAAAATCGATTATATATTTTTTTAGTCTTTTTTTCTGGTGCAATAATTTGTTGTTATCTAATTCAGCAAAAATATAAAATATTATTTTGCGTGTGAAAATAATGAGAAAGTTTACTTTATACTAATTACTTTTTAAAGATATTTAGCACAGGTTATTTTATATTCAAACGATAAAATATTTAAAATATGATTCAATTTATCAATAAAATAAAATGATGAAAACTATATCTTATAAAATTAAATTAAAATAATAACAATCTCCCACAAACCCTTCAAAAATAAAACACCCACAACCGGTATTTTTAGTCATTTGATAGCCTTTAATTTGATTCTTCGTTTCTTAAAAAAATAAATAAATAATCTTGGTGTTAACCCTCTCTGGTTCCTCAGTAATTTAATAATAAAAATGAAAATAAATAAAGACACAACAGTTTTTTTTGTTCAAAAAAAAAAATTATGGGGCTTTTACGCTGCAGTGAGAAAATTGAGCTTTTTAAAAAAGTTATTTTGTTTAGCCAATAGTATAACTGTCGATGTCATGTCAGCTAGTGTTCTACCGATGAACCACTCTAAAATTAAACTTTACCTTATTACAAATCAGTCCTCATACAAAATATTAATGGGAATTTCAATCTTAGTGCACAAATAAAAATCTATGTTTAATTTTGATTTAATCAATGACACAATTGCAATAAGTAAAGATATAATGGCACATCTTATAGGCAAATGTGCAATACACTATATAATTTAACGTGACATAGATTAAATACACAAATACTCAATAATTAATCTTTTTTTTTTGGCTAAATTATCTTTTTGGTCCCTTAACTATTTAATTAGTATCGGTTTGGTCCTCTAACTAAAATTTGATTTATTTTGGTCATTTAACTTCTCTCCATTATATATTTTGGTCATTTCCGTTAGTTTTAATTCAAAAACGTTAGGTTTTCTTCATTTTCTTCTGAATTTTTTTTGGGATTCTTGTTGTTGAATGTTGATGGATATGATATGAAGATGAAAAAGAGGAGAAGAATATGAAGAAAACCTAACGTTTTTGAATTAAAATTAACAAAAAGGACCAAAATGTGTAACAGAGAGAAATTAAGGGACCAAAATAAATCAAGTTTTAGCTAGGGGACCAAACTGATACTACCTAAATAGTTAAGGGACCAAAAATGCAATTTAGGTTTTTTTTCTTCAGGTAGCCTATTTGCTAGAATTCACCTTATAAGTTGAATAAGTGAGGTGTCCGGGGTTCGAACCCCGACCTCTGCATATAATAATGCATTGTCCTACCAACTGCAGGACCAATAATTAATCATTTAACTTTAGTAGAATAGTCATTCTTACGACTTCACCGTATAATTTTTCTTAATTTATTTGTTTGATAATTAAAAGTTAAAGACATTTAACACATGTTATTTTAAATTCGAACTTGATCGAATATTTAGCATATGATTTCATTTATTAAGCAAACTAAATTGATACCCCTAAAAAATAAAAAATTATATCTTATTTTTTGTGAGGGTTACAACTTATATCCTATTAAACAATTAAAATAATAACAACCATATTGAATATGAGCGTTGGATAACTGAATGAGTTTGAATTAACGAATTCAACGAGTTGACGCATAAAAGTCAAAAGTTAAAATCTTAACAATAAGAAAGTTAACATTTGTTATTACAAAGAAAACAACCGCACTCCCGTAAAAAAACAAACCCCACCCCCCACCCCCCCATGTTATTTTGAATTCGAGCTTGATTGAATATTTAAAATAATAACAACCATCTTGAATATGAGCGTTGGATAACTCAATTGGTTTAAACTAAATAATTCAATAAGTTAACGAATAAAAGTCAAAAGTTGAAATATTAACCATGAGAAAGTTAACATTTGTTATTACAAAAAAAAAACCTGAAATCCCGTAAAAAATCAAACCAACCCCCCGCCCCCACTATAATAATCGGTTGATTTATTCAATTAACAGTCTTTGTTTTAATTTTATCACATTAATTCTCTGGTTTCTAGAAGAAGTGTTTTAGTGATTCAAAGTTCGTCAGAAATAAATAAAATTTGACCAAAAATTATTCTCATTATATATTAAACTTGAATTTTTCATAATGATTCATTTTAAGGAGGACTCATTAATCATTTAAGTTCAATCAATTGGTTATTTAAATATACTTTAGCAACTTAGGATTAATAAATTCAGTTCAATGAAGAAGGGAAATGGTATTTCCCTGTCACAAAAGGAACTGGTCTATTGTTATTTTTATTTTTTTGGTACAAAGTCTATTGTTATTTTAAAGAAGAAGAAAATGTAGAAAACTTCTATTCAGTTTTGAGTTGGACGATGGATTTTTACATGAATTATATGATAATTGTTTTGTTTACTGAATATGATAATTAGTATTAATTATTAAAATGGATGAAGATAATGACATTTTCTTTTAGGAATAAGATAATGACATTGTTAGTAAGTATCTTTTTTGATGAAATCTTTTTTGAGGAAATTGTTAGTCAATACAATATCTTAAGATTATATATAATTAATCGACACATAAAAAAATCCATTGGATCTATTTTGGATTAGGTTATGGCCCTTAAAATAAGAATTTTGCTCTTCACGCAGCACAAATCACTTGCACCCTGCAGCGTTTCCATTTTTACCCTTGCGTATGTTAAGTCGTGCAGCGCGCCTTAACTTGCGCAAGTTGTGTTTTGTGCGTTACTTAAGTGGCGCCGCGTGAGTTAACTCACGCAGCGTTACTTAAGTCATATATTAGCAAAACAGAAACACATTTCCTCATTTCTCCAACTTTACCAAACACGAAATTTTCCCCTCCAAGTGCGATTTTCACCATTCTTGCGCCATTCAAAGCCAATTTATCCCATATTATCAAGTAAGTGATGATTACCATACTTAATTGCATTTAACTTGTAGAAATTTTTGTTTTTTTTGAAGAAATATAACTTTTTTAGGGTTTTATAAATTTTGCTTGCATATTAGTTTTGATGATTGTTAGTGATGAATTAACTTAGGAATTGTTGTTTAGAAGTTGTTTAGAGTACAATGTGGTAGTTTAGGGTTTACAAATTGTTAGATTACGTAGTTGTTTGAAAATTGCACACCATGTGTTTGGTAAAATGTCTCAATGGTAATTGTTTTGTTTTTTTGGATTGTGACTTATGAAATTAGTTAGCATATGGTTTGTTAATTTTGATTATAATATGTTTGACTGCAATGTGGTAGTTTACGGATTGAAATGCCATTGTTGGAATTTTAGTGTTGTTGTTGAATTGTTAGAAATGACACAATGTTCGTGTGAAATTGTATCATTGAATTTGTGTTTTGTTAAATATTGGGCAGATATGCCTCAGAGGAATACGTCTCAGATATCGTTTGAGCAGCCTGAGTCGCCTCAAGATAGGAGTGACAAACTTAGGGCAGAGAGGATTGCCCCTACTGGAAGTGCACATAGGGAGAAAGAAGCATCACGCCCTCCTATGGCTGGTCGAGGGAGAGGTGGGGGAACGAGAATTGCTAGAGTTGATGTTGCGGGAGGGTCAACGTCGCAGACGGGTCCATCCCAGACGGTGGACCCGACGCAGTATCAGGTGTATGAGCACCTGCAGGGTCATGTGTATCAGTTTCAGGAGCCTCAGCCTCACCAGTATCAGTTTGATGCTTATCAGCAGCATCAGTACCAGTATCATCATGAGGAGCCTGTTGTTGAGGAACCTCAGCAACATGAGGAGGCTGTTGTTGAGGAACCTCCGACTCGTTTTCAGGGGGTGTCGAGGGTGGTGTACGAGGCCGGCCCGGACGGCTATGCAGGGGGGCCTTCTGACCTCAGGCTTTTACCTCACTTTGGTGGACATGTGGCATGCAGGATATGGGTCGATGCCGATGTAAGTATAATTTAATGTTTATTTTACTTCTTTTACTATTTATACAACATATTCTAATGATTATTTTACTTATTTATTTAATGTTAGCATGTAATTAATGTTTGTTTTACTTATTATTTATTTAATGGTGTTGTTTGTTATTTATTTAATGTTAGAATGTTTGTTTTTATTGAAATTAAGATTAAGTTTGTTTGTTCTTTAAAAACAATTAAGTTAGTGTTGTTTTATGATTTATCAAAAGAGTTTGTTTTAATTTATTTTTAAGGGAGAAAAAATAGGGGGAGATTGAAGCAAAATACACAAAAGAATATAATTTTGATGACGTGTCAAAAAATTAAGAAGGGGTAAGATTGTATTTTCGGTCGACATTAAGTTTCATATATAGAGAATAGAAGAATAGATGTAAATTGTTTTTTTTAAAGAGATTGTAAATTGTTTTTTAACTCTTTAGATATTTAAAAGTTGAATTATAGGATAATTTGTTTTTATTGAAATTAAGATTAAGTTTGTTTGTTCTTTAAAAACAATTTAGTTAATGTTGTTTTATGATTTATCGAGAGAGTTTGTTTTAATTCGTTTTTAAGGGAGAAAAAATAGGGGGAGATTAAAGCAAAAGACACAAAATGATATAATTTTGATGACGTGTCAAAAAATTAAGAAGGGATAAGATTGTATTTTTTGTAGACATTAAATTTCATATATAAAGAATAGATTGAAACAAATAATTCTTCAGAAATATATTTCCAAGATTCCTTCTAGAAATATATTTGCATAATTAAATCTTCCTTCAAGCCAAACATATATTTGTATCAAATATTCTTTTCAAAAATATATTGAAAAAAATATTCTTCAGAAATATATCTTTCAAAATCTCTTTTGAAAATATATTTCAGAAATAAAGAGGATTTTTTTCCCATTATTAAAGGTCGTAAGCAATGCCTCCATATAACAAAAATTATATTTTTTTTCTTCATGAGTTTATGTTTGATATGAATTGAATATTATATATTCATTTTAGCTAATTGATTTTAAAATAATTCGAATACCAATTTTTCTAACAATATTTTGGTTCAATAAATTCACCGCCTCCCTCTTTACCACAAATCCAAACTTTCTCTTCCAAGATGTAGATGCCATAGACGGTGGTGCGACGAGATTTGTCCTCCGCACCACCAGAGCTAGAACCGTCGGCGGCTTCTTTCCGATCGGTGGTTTTGAGCGTACGTTTCTGTAACGCATTGGTGGGTTTGTCCACCAATCGCGTAGACCTTCAGGTTGAAGCTTCGAGGTGTTCGTTTGGTTCTGTAAAACCCTCCTAGGTCGTTTTCATTTCAGATCTGGCTATGCAGGTGCCCGTGAAAGACACTGTTGTTTTTGCGACTCTGTCGTCGGGCTGCTTAGTGGACTAGGTTCACTCCAAATCCGACAATGATTGGTTCATTGATCAGAATGAATCGTTATATCAGTTTTGCTGCTTTGTTGTTTTTGGTCTTAGGTATCCTGGTTCCGCTCCAGATTTGCTGAAATCTGTAGGATCCAAAGGTTTGGGCGCATTTGCAGCTCTGGAGTTTTGTTCGCTACGCATAGGTTCGTTGGGCTCGAAAGGGCTGGTTATGCTGCTGTATTTCGTTTCAGGGGCCGTTGGTTCATGAATCTATCGGTGTTGGCCGTTGATTCTTACACCGTTAAAAATATATCCCAATCATCCTTTGATTGATTGACATGGGACTGTATGGACTCGAAAGAGCTGTTATTGCTTGCTGTCATAGTTGGAGGGAGTTGATGGTACGTGAATCGTTTTCGTGTTGACGATCGATTCATTCGCCAAAGTTTTAGACCTGCTTTGTTCGTTTGTTTGAAATCTTTAGGGTTGGATACATTTTATGAATTTATTTTTTTATGTTTGCCCATTAGGGTTGTTGACTGGGTCAGGTTTATGTCCCCTGATTTTTACTTGTAATTTTTCTCCTTTTTTTTAATAATATATATGAGTAATTGACAACAAATTAGAGTAGGGTGTCAACTTAGTTGAACACTATTCTTTTTTTAAATTTTTTTAAAAATAATTCCATATCTTTCACGTCATTGTTTCCAGAAGATCGAGCGCGTGCGTTGGAAACCAATTTGTGAGAGAGCATTGTTCAAGTGTGAAGATATATTTTGGAAACTACACAAGAGGTCGGTCCTTTAAGTTTGAGGTTTGTAATAGATTGGTCTTTAAGTTATTTTGGTAACACATAAGTCCTTTAAGTGTGAGATTTGGAACAAATAAGTCATTTAAGTTGTTTTGGTTACAAATAAGTCATTTAAGTTTGTAAACGTTTTCGATTTAGTTCTTCTACCACATCATTGTTTGATTATTAGAAGGACTAAATTGAAAAAGTTTACAAACTTTAAAGACTTATGTGTGACCAAAATAACTTAAAAGACCAATATGTTACAAACCTCAAATTTAAAGGACTTATGCATAACCAAAATAACTTAAAGGACCAATCTATTATAAACCTCAAACTTAAAAAGACTCTTTTGTAATTTACCCATATATTTTTCATTATGCCTAGGTTCCTTCACTCGATTGATAAGTCTTTCAAGGGTAGCTAATAATGCTTCTCATATTGTTATGAGAATTGATAAATCACCGGTAACAATTTTGCACTATTTGAAACTTTTTAAACAAAAATCCAATTTTAATATAAATCAAATTAATTGTCATTTTAACAATACAGCAAGGCAAACTCAAAATATTCATGACCATTTCATTTTGCTGCGTCTTTTAAACATAGTAATAAATAAATAGTAATAGTAATAACTAGACTTTTGACCCATGCGACACACGAGTTTCTCGACTATAATAGAGACCAATAAATAATCTTTAACCCTTAAGATTATGAGTCGATCAATAAACGTAAATTAGATTATTAGAGATACAATATTACAATCAAACGATAATAAAAAAAATTATAAAGAAAAAAGAATACAAATTATATTGTTGCAGGGGTCAATTTTATTTATTACTTTTATAGTTAAACATAAAAAATTAATCCAGTTCATGGTTCCTAACAAATTATTTAGGGTAGCCGAGTTTGCATGAAAATTAGGGTATTCTGTTTCTAAACGTATTAAATAAGTGTAAAACAACTTGTACAAAAAAAAAATCTACTGAAACAATAAGTTAAGTCGTTGCAGATCTAATAAAATTAATAAATATTAAGGATAAGCATTAAGATATCTATTAACTTTTTGCTTTGAAAAATATTCACGGTTATTAGAGAGAGATGAATGAAAAACATATATGATTTAAATTTAGAGTCAAAATTTTAAGAAAGAGTTGTTGCAAACCTAATAAGAGATTAGTGGAAGAAAAAATTAGGTTAAGACTTAACAAAATTAATAAATAAAGAAGATAAAGATTTAAGCACACCGAGCAGCGACAAATTAAACAATTTACTGCAACCTACAAAATTGCCATCCCTGAACGAAGCACTAATCAAACCTTTTAAATTTCATATTTCCTTCATCTAACATACTGATGGCCTTCTTTTTCTTGGATAAGTTAGTATCTTGAAATCCACTATGCTCATTAAATTGAGCAGCAGTTCTAGCTCGCAGTTCCTTCAAACTCTCACCTTCTTTTGCTCTCTCAATCACCTGAAAATAACAAGGGCCGTTATTTATCAACTATTTGCAATCTAATTTGAAAATATGTATACCACCTAAAACAAGGGGCTGAGTAGAGGATTCCCTAAATTGAATTTGCCGAATCTATAACTTAATTTCACTTACCAGATGTCTGCCATACAAGTGGGTGCTTGAGAGTGCTGTAAGAGCAATTTGTGCCTCCTGCTGAGTAACATACTCCACAAAAGCAAAGCCTCTAAGATTTCCAAACTTCATTGGCAATTTTAATTTTTAAATCTGCACGGTTTTAAGCCATCAAACATGAGTGAAAGGAAAACTTTTGAATACTCTCAACAAACAACTAAATGTACATATTATTATGGCCGACAGAATGAATATTTTTAGCAATTGGACTAAAATTATCATTTTTTATAGTAATCACCTGGCCAAATGGGCTAAATAACTGTCTCAGATCCTTCTTTGTTGCCTCAAAAGCAACATTGCTCACAAGCAACTTAGTTGAACTCTTGTCTTTCTCAACTTTCTTTTGTACTTTACCAACATTCTTGACATGACAAGGTTCTAAAATATGAGCATAACTGTCCAAAACAGCCCCCTATACTCAAACAAAAAAATAATAATTAAAACAATTCCTTTGTAAAACAACCATAACTATATTTAGGATTTCAAATACATATAACATGCATCTTTTGATTCAAATGTGTAAATACCCGTAAATCGTTGCAAACACTTGTAGCAGTCTCTGCAGAGTCAAACTCAACAAATCCAAATCCCATAGAAACATTTTTCCCTTTTTTCAAATGCTTCTTCACCTATTTTTGAAAGCAGAGAAAAAAAAATGAAAAATAGCCAAGTCATTAAAAGTAAAATGTGTTACCTAGCACTTAAACCCATTTACCTTGACACTCAAAATCCGTCCCTCTTTCATGTGTTTACTGAAATGTTCCCTCAAACCCTCATCTGTTGTCTTGAAATTTAGGTTCTTGACAAACAGGGACCGAGCCTGAAGCATGATAGATTAATCAAATGACAGAAGAACAATAATTATTGATTATTTAGCAATGGTTAATGTACACAATTTCAAAATAAATATTGACTTAATTGCAAAGTAAACTGCGGAGGACAAAAATAGAGTGGTGACAATCAATTTCCCTAATGGCAAGGACAAAGAATCAACAGTGGGGATAAATGTCCTTCAAATTGACAATCAATACAGAAAATGATATTGAACTTCAAAGTTCTGTTCTTATTGACATAGATAGAAATTATTGAATGAACAACAAAGAGACGACTATGGGCCTTCAAGGAAAGTGTAAATGTTTAGGGCCAAAAAGCTCAAGTTACAACGATAAATAACAAAATGGAAAGAAAAATCCAGTTGTAAATAATACCTAACAGGGGTTAATACCAATATTTCCAATGTCTATCATTTTTCATATTTTGACCACATAAAGGACTATGACAGGTTAAGAAAAGTAATTTAATCTGGAGATCCTTGAACTATTTGAGGATTTTTAAATAGCTCTTGAGCTAAAATAATTATAATTGTGTCCTTGAAATGTCTATAATAATGAAGTCCTTGAAATTAGAAAAATACCCGGTCCCTGAATTTTTAAATAACTTGTAACTAAATACCTAAATTCAAAGAACTAACCAATTAAAAACTTTAGTTTAAGGATCTAACTATAAATTATTGACAAGTTAAGAGACCAGATCTAAAACATTTTTAGTTAAGGGATCTATATAAAAATATGGAGTTCAGCGATCTATAGAATAATTCAACCTAACAAGTAAAATGAATATATCATTGTTATATTGTCAATTGCATTGCATATATCATTGTTATTTTGTCACTTGGTCTATGCATTTCTATTTTATTTTTATCAATTGACCATACATTTTTTCTCTTCTCTGTTTTCCATCAATTCTCGCAAAAGACTAATGCATCAAAACAAACTAGAGCAGAAGAATGATAAAAATAGGTCAAACCTCTATTCTGTCCGGATCAATATCAACATCTGATATTCTTTCCACATCTTTCTCTAATATCACTCGCTTGACATCCTTTTCAGCAATTCCATTATTCACCTCATCATTTTTGGATTGTGATTTTGGGCTAAGAACATCGGAAGGAGCCCACTCCAAGTATAAGGGAGAATCCCTACATCGAATAGAAGGCAAAGCAAGTCAATAACCTTCAATGAAAATAAATAAATATGGGATCCCTATCGTAGCTGAGTGGAGGGGGGGTTAAAATTGCAGTTGTACAGCATCTCAAAGTGTATAATCCTTCCCAACTAACAAATTCCAGGCTCTGGTCCAATTACTACAGCAATACGATTAAAACTATGAAGTTATGGCCGTAGTTCTGGATTTTGAATGATGGTGGTGGTGTTAATTATAAATTTAAATGTTTGATTTTGTGGTTTTTGTTGAAGTTGAAATGATGAATTTTTGAAAGAAGAAAAAATGTTGTTGAAGATGATGAAGATTGTATGAAGATGAAGATGAAGATGAAGGAAAAAGATGATGAAAAGTAAAATAATTAGGTGTTGGTGATACACAGTTAGATCTGATAGACCTCATTTATCCAGCGGTCTCCTTTTTTTTAGGATTAAAATGAATAAAATAGGACCAAATTGAATGATGGAAAGAAGATAAAGGACCAATTTGAAACGTTTAATAGTTAGGGGACCAAATTGAAAACTGAAAATAAGTTAAGGGATCAAATGATGTATTAAGCCAAAAAAAAAAGAATAAACTTGTTTCATGAGGAAATGGTTGCTAACAGTGCAGGAACAAGTCCTTTGTTCTGAACTAGAGCAACAAATACATAAAGAACAACGTAAAAATTTGAAAACATGCCACAAATAAATTGAATGATGCATTAAGATATCTATTAACTTTTTGTTTTGAAAAATATTCACGGTTATTAGAGAGAGAGGAATGAAAAACATATATGATGCAAATTTAGAGCCAAAATTTTAAGAAAGAGTTGTTGCAAACCTAATAAGAGATTAGTGAAAGAAAAAATTAGGTTAAGACTTAACAAAATTAATAAATAAAGAAGATAAAGATTTAAGCACACCGAGCAGCGACAAATTAAACAATTTACTGCAACCTACAAAATTGCCATCCCGAAACGAAGCACTAATCAAACCTTTTAAATTTCATATTTCCTTCATCTAACATACTGATGGCCTTCTTTTTCTTGGATAAGTTAGTATCTTGAAATCCACTATGCTCATTAAATTGAGCAGCAGTTCTAGCTCGCAGTTCCTTCAAACTCTCACCTTCTTTTGCTCTCTCAATCACCTGAAAATAACAAGGGCCGTTATTTATCAACTATTTGCAATCTAATTTGAAAATATGTATACCACCTAAAACAAGGGGCTGAGTAGAGGATTCCCTAAACTGAATTTGCCGAATCCATAACTTAATTTCACTTACCAGATGTCTGCCATACAAGTGGGTGCTTGAGAGTGCTGTAAGAGCATTTTGTGCCTCCTGCTGAGTAACATACTCCACAAAAGCAAAGCCTCTAAGATTTCCAAACTTCATTGGCAATTTTAATTTTTTAATCTGCACGGTTTTAAGCCATCAAACATGAGTGAAAGGAAAACTTTTGAATACTCTCAACAAACAACTAAATGTACATATTATTATGGCCGACAGAATGAATATTTTTAGCAATTGGACTAAAATTATCATTTTTAATAGTAATCACCTGGCCAAATGGGCTAAATAACTGTCTCAGATCCTTCTTTGTTGCCTCAAAAGCAACATTGCTCACAAGCAACTTAGTTGAACTCTTGTCTTTCTCAACTTTCTTTTGTACTTTACCAACATTCTTGACATGACAAGGTTCTAAAATATGAGCATAACTGTCCAAAACAGCCCCCTATACTCAAACAAAAAAATAATAATTAAAACAATTCCTTTGTAAAACAACCATAACTATATTTAGGATTTCAAATACATATAACATGCATCTTTTGATTCAAATGTGTAAATACCCGTAAATCGTTGCAAACACTTGTAGCAGTCTCTGCAGAGTCAAACTCAACAAATCCAAATCCCATAGAAACATTTTTCCCTTTTTTCAAATGCTTTTTCACCTATTTTTGAAAGCAGAGAAAAAAAAAATGAAAAATAGCCAAGTCATTAAAAGTAAAATGTGTTACCTAGCACTTAAACCCATTTACCTTGACACTCAAAATCCGTCCCTCTTTCATGTGTTTACTGAAATGTTCCCTCAAACCCTCATCTGTTGTCTTGAAATTTAGGTTCTTGACAAACAGGGACCGAGCCTGAAGCATGATAGATTAATCAAATGACAGAAGAACAATAATTATTGATTATTTAGCAATGGTTAATGTACACAATTTCAAAATAAATATTGACTTAATTGCAAAGTAAACTGCGGAGGACAAAAATAGAGTGGTGACAATCAATTTCCCTAATGGCAAGGACAAAGAATCAACAGTGGGGATAAATGTCCTTCAAATTGACAATCAATACAGAAAATGATATTGAACTTCAAAGTTCTGTTCTTATTGACATAGATAGAAATTATTGAATGAACAACAAAGAGACGACTATGGGCCTTCAAGGAAAGTGTAAATGTTTAGGGCCAAAAAGCTCAAGTTACAACGATAAATAACAAAATGGAAAGAAAAATCCAGTTGTAAATAATACCTAACAGGGGTTAATACCAATATTTCCAATGTCTATCATTTTTCATATTTTGACCACATAAAGGACTATGACAGGTTAAGAAAAGTAATTTAATCTGGAGATCCTTGAACTATTTGAGGATTTTTAAATAGCTCTTGAGCTAAAATAATTATAATTGTGTCCTTGAAATGTCTATAATAATGAAGTCCTTGAAATTAGAAAAATACCCGGTCCCTGAATTTTTAAATAACTTGTAACTAAATACCTAAATTCAAAGAACTAACCAATTAAAAACTTTAGTTTAAGGATCTAACTATAAATTATTGACAAGTTAAGAGACCAGATCTAAAACATTTTTAGTTAAGGGATCTATATAAAAATATGGAGTTCAGCGATCTATAGAATAATTCAACCTAACAAGTAAAATGAATATATCATTGTTATATTGTCAATTGCATTGCATATATCATTGTTATTTTGTCACTTGGTCTATGCATTTCTATTTTATTTTTATCAATTGACCATACATTTTTTCTCTTCTCTGTTTTCCATCAATTCTCGCAAAAGACTAATGCATCAAAACAAACTAGAGCAGAAGAATGATAAAAATAGGTCAAACCTCTATTCTGTCCGGATCAATATCAACATCTGATATTCTTTCCACATCTTTCTCTAATATCACTCGCTTGACATTCTTTTCAGCAATTCCATTATTCACCTCATCATTTTTGGATTGTGATTTTGGGCTAAGAACATCGGAAGGAGCCCACTCCAAGTATAAGGGAGAATCCCTACATCGAATAGAAGGCAAAGCAAGTCAATAACCTTCAATGAAAATAAATAAATATGGGATCCCTATCGTAGCTGAGTGGAGGGGGGGGTTAAAATTGCAGTTGTACAGCATCTCAAAGTGTATAATCCTTCCCAACTAACAAATTCCAGGCTCTGGTCCAATTACTACAACAATACGATTAAAACTATGAAGTTATGCCCGTAGTTCTGGATTTTGAATGATGGTGGTGGTGTTAATTATAAATTTAAATGTTTGATTTTGTGGTTTTTGTTGAAGTTGAAATGATGAATTTTTGAAAGAAAAAAAAATGTTGTTGAAGATGATGAAGATTGTATGAAGATGAAGATGAAGGTTGTATGAAGATGAAGGAAAAAGATGAAGAAAAGTAAAATAATTAGGTGTTGGTGATACACAGTTAGATCTGATAGACCTCATTTATCCAACGGTCTCCTTTTTTTTAGGATTAAAATGAATAAAATAGGACCAAATTGAATGATGGAAAGAAGATAAAGGACCAATTTGAAACGTTTAATAGTTAGGGGACCAAATTGAAAACTGAAAATAAGTTAAGGGATCAAATGATGTATTAAGCCAAAAAAAAAAAAAGAATAAACTTGTTTCATGAGGAAATGGTTGCTAACAGTGCAGGAACAAGTCCTTTGTTCTGAACTAGAGCAACAAATACATAAAGAACAACGTAAAAATTTGAAAACATGCCACAAGTTGTGACTTTCTACTAGAAAATATGAAGATAAAACAAGCATTATTCAGAACATTAACGAACTATTGCAAAATTGGCTACTCAAAAAGGATGAAATAATATAATCATAGCTTTCAATTTCATCATAAGGAAACATACTGTATCCTGACGCATGAACAGACTATTCCATGCTCTGGTATCTCCTTTAGCTTCAGCTGCTTTCCTTTCTTCCTCTCTTCGTTGTTTGAGATTTTTAGAGCCTTGGTCCTTGTTCCTACAACATGTAAACCATAAAATGACAATACATGATAATGCAAATATATAATTTAACACTGTTGATGAAGCAATATTATGTAAAAGAGACAGGTATACTATTTTAGCTAGTTACAAAATATTAATGTAAACTATTTTAGCTAGTTACACAAACTATAATATTATAGTATTGTATTTAAATAAAACCAACACAAACTATAATACTATACTATTATGTAAACTATTTAAAAGAGACAAGTATAATAGTATTGTATTTAAATAATACGAACACAAAATATAATACTATACTATTATGTAAACTATATTATGCAAATATTACGTAAGAGAGCCTTACTCTTCATTGTTTGAATGTCTTGGTGTAGCTGGCATAACATGCAATAATCTCCCCTGGAAGATTGAATTGTCCGACTCTTCTAGCGCCCTGATAAACATTTATCACATAATTGTATAAATTACAATGAACTGTTGACAAGCACCAGCTTAAGTTTTGAAACAGTATTAGTGTTGCGAAACGTAGCAGCTATCTGAAGTCTAGTGATGTTGTAGCTACAGATACAATTCAATTGACGTGGAATTATGCAATTCCAACCTACTTCGATTCATTGCAGAAAATATTTCCAATAAATTCCAATAGGTTCTTAGAATGTTTTAGAACTTTTCGATAACTCTAACCAATGTAGTAATCCTATCATTTACCAGGATCCGGCTCCTTTAAAAAGAGCAATTCACTTTAGAGTGTAAAGTGAATAATATCAATCGTTATTAAAAAATCAAAGGTAGATATTGTAGGTGCATTATAACAAATCATGAGTTTGTTAAAATAACAACCCTTGATTTTCTTGCTTTACACTTCACTCACTTTAGAGGATCCAAATCCCATTTTACAGGACAAGGCCCAAGTGGAAAAACCGTCTTCTGATCATTTAAATACAAAATATACTATTTTAGCTAGTTACAAGTATTATTTAAAAGAAACAAGAACACAAACAAGACACTCTTGGAATTCCATCCTTAACAACAGAAGAGACAACAAGCGAAATCCAACCCATCACATGTCTGCCAATACACCCTTAAATAGACAATGGATGAACATTAAAAGACTGAGAAGAATCCTTGCAGACATGAACAATTCACAAAAGCCAAATACAAGACAAAAGAAGCATAGGTGACACATCATCATAAAGTTGCTCCTAAATTCTACCAGATCCTCTAAAGCTAATCAATTGAAATTGTTTCAAATTTAAAAGACACACCCTAAATTAAGCATAAGCACTAAATAAGTAACTCTGCGCGAATGTGGATAAGGCTGTGGGGAAGTTTATGATAAGGACTTGGGTATTATGGAACGGGGTGCCCAAGTCTCCCATCAAGTAGTATATGGGATGCTCAGTGGAGTGTTAAAATGGTTTGGTTCCCTCTTGATAGCTAGCTTTTAAGGGAAAGTTCGCCAAGTGCTTGGAATGGACAAAAGATTATTTATGCCTACATCTGCAACCTGAAGATTCTTTAAAAAAAAACGACTTAATGCTTCAAAAGCATTCCCTCGCAAATTCTACAGCTCAACCATGAACAAAAAGAAAGATTTACAATATAACAATAGTTGGTATAAATTAAGGTGAGACAACAATTTCTATCCATCTAGTTGTTACCTGGCTGCAAATTCTGGAACTGAAAAATGAATAAAAGCTATTCCTTTGGATCGTTTTGTATCCTCATGAAGAATCAAATGAACCTGTGAGACACTGCCAAACTGACTGAAATGCTCTTCCAGTTCCTCCTCACTGCAACAGAATAACAATAAAAATATAAAACCAACTAGAAATATAAAAAATATTAAGGTCAATTGAAATTAACTTGCAGAAGACATTCATTCTTGTGGGAAAACAATAACAGGAAAAGTAGGCAAAATAATATGAAACATGCATCCATAAGATAATATGAGAACTTACGTGGTCGAATATGGCAGATTAAGGACAAACAGTCGACACGGCTCAGAAACTCCTTTCTTATGTTCTGGATTTGATAATTGCCCCTCTTCCTCAGTTGCATTCACTTGAGACTTATCATTGGCTACATCCTTTCCAACAGTATTTTCTTGGTCTTCTAGATCTAACTCTTGAGCACCACTTCTTGGGGTTCTTTCAACAGGGTTATTACCACGATTTTCTTCATGTTCAGTAGTATGACTATGTTTATCTTTGTCATCATCATCAGAAGACGCCGAATCACTGTTGTCATCGCCATTGTCATCATCACTGCTTTCAGAATCAGACCACTCTGTTGTCAATTTGCTCTTGAAATAATCCATATCAGAGATTACTCCATCATGCTTAAGATCACGTTTCTTATCGGATTTAGGGTTTTTTGGTAATTCATCTACTTGTGAGTCGCTTAAAATAGGATGGTTTGCAACTGATGTACTTTCGGTCTCCTTATTCAATGTTGCTTGGTTGTTACCATCATTGGATACAACTGAAGTATCATTTGCCCACAGCTTAGACATTGCCCGAGGTTGCATGACCTGAAGAAAATCTTGAAGTTTTGGGTCATCAATTTCCATAGAATTGTCTTCATGTCCTTTAGCTCTAGCATGATTGTTAACATGTGGGGTGATCACTTTATTGTCTTTTTTTGTTGAATGTCGACTCCGCGGACGAGGAAGATTTGCATCACCAAGTTTTCGAGCCACCTATTTGGTTGATGAAAACTTCGTCAAGCATTTTTTATGGCTCTCGGTTTCAATAATATGAAAAATAATACTCACTACATCATAAATCAGATACATATGTATTCAATGAATTTAAAGAGTGAATTGTTTCTTATAATAAGGACCGGAGGGCATATAATAGTGTTGAAGAAGTTAAGAAAAAACAATGGTACAAACAACTGACCTCACAAGTAATTTTTTGTGTCAAAGTAAGAATTATTAAGATGTCGAATTGCTTCCTGTGCTCCCCGGTCGGTACGAAATCCAATAAAAGCAAATTGCCGACTTTTTCCGGTTCTGAATTTTAACCAGTAAACAACACCGATGAGTTAAAATTGTAGATAAGTGTCCATGAGGATTGGAATAAGGATTTTAGATTTAAGGAAAGAAACATGTAATACATGGTACGCATCAGCTTGACATCAGTTATTTCTCCTATCTTAGAAAATTTTAGTTTTAGATGATCCTCCGTATAGTATTTAGGGATACTCTTCACACATATCCTCGGCCTGGAAACACACCCATAAACAAATTGTTTGGCATATTTTGGTTCTGAATCAGAGTGTTTTCATTATATTAAGACAGAATGCCACGTTTGCACTTACATGGCTTCTTTCTAGTATATTTGCACAGTTGCAGTTGAGTATAGTAGACAAAGCTGGCAAGGATGCATGCGTCTGTGACAAATTAAACAATCAATTACAATACAACTTAATTTTAAGCGCTTCTGAAATAAGTGCTTATGAACAGTTCCGATTCCAGACACAACAAAATAAATAGATGAGACGAACTTACTCTTTGAGAGTCTTACGAAGGCGGGTGTGGCTAGGGATGTTTGAGGAAGGCGTTCATATTCAAAGGGAAAAGAGAACAAAACGGGTCGGACTGAGTCGGGTTATATTGGCCCAAATAAGTTTGATTGAGGAGTGCTTGCTAAGTTATTTTTTTACAAGGGCTTGCCGAAATTTGCTACTGGTCTCTTCTTTTGATAAGTTTTCTATAGTTCCGCTTCAACCCCAAGAATCCTCTCACTCCCTTCCCACTATGAGGAATTGGCCATTTCACAACGCTCCTTATTTTTTCAGAAAGGGTGTCTTATGACGAGTAATGGATTTGCATTTGCTTGGGGCTATTGTTTTAGAGCCAGATTAACTGAAACAGTAAAATAGTATATTATAACAGTGAATCGTAAGTGGTTGATATGGTATCATCTAGTGAGAACCCATTAAGGCTTTGATATTTGAATGGTTCTTTAGAAGCAGCTGTCAGTAGTAGTTTATCTTCCCTTTTGCTGATGTTGAGTGAAATTGGTCTTATTTCATTGTCTAACAGTAGTTATGTATATGTTGCGCAGAAAGAGACCCTGTCTGGTGAAAAGCCAGAGCCAGAGGGGACTCACCTTCACAATATGATCATTGTGGTAGCATCATTGGTTTTTACAATGGGAAGACCTTCAATAAGTTTGATAAAAGCAGAAATGATCAGCCACTATCTAGCCGAATTCTCAATCCCTCAAGTCTGTTAAGCATGGAAGGTCCGGTACAGGTGCCACTCACTCCTCAAGGTTAATTCCTCTCAAGTGAAAAAAACCTACACATGCTTCTTTTTTTTTTTGCTTCAGCTTTACAAGGATTTTTTTCGTTATAATTTCTAATTGATACTTATTAAATCAGTATGTATTTTAGGTCTATAATTGTTGGGAAAATTACACCGACCTTCCCTGAGGTCTCTTTAAACGATACAAATACCCCATCTAGTTTTGTAGTAGACACAAACCTCCCTTAACTTCTCATAAAATAGACAGACACCTCCCTTTACAACTTAACACCGTTTGTTATGTTTGTTATTCTGTTAAAACTAAAGGGAAAAAGAGAGAGGAATGTCGCCCTATGAACAATGCAAACGATCTGAAAACTGATTTTCGTCAACAACCAACAAGTGATCTAGAGTAAACATTTACTTTAAATTATAAATCAACACAAAGGAAATAGATGGTCACGAATTCAGATTACAATCTGATAGACCTTCATGAGTAAAAGGGGGCAACAAGGGGTGGTCCATTCAACTCTCAGGATGAGATTGTCATAGACATATCCATTGAGTTTTTTAATAGCCCTCTTGGTATCTTCCTTGTTTACAAAGTTGAAAAAACCAACAATAAAATGGTCACCCTTCATCCCCAAATACTGCATACCATAAGAACAAAACCTTTTTGGAATTGAGACAATGGATCAATTTTAATTATATAGAGAGCGTGAAAATCTAAAAGAGAGGATCAATTTTAAAAAGAGACTAAAACTAAGAACAGTAGTCTAAAAGACGAAAGCCTGAGACAATGAATCAATTTGAGAAAAATAGAACATAAAAATCTGAAAGAGAAAGAAGGAATTTCATTTTTTTGTTTGTTTTGAAAAGGAAGCGTTTCAAGATTTTTAGTGGAAGGTGGACGGATGGAATTAACAGCAGGAGGTAATGTTGCTGAGTGAGAAAATAGAGGGGATGTGAGATATATTTACATAAATCTCATGGAAGGTTAATGTAATTTTCCCTTGATTGTTTAATCAATATAATCTCTGTAGAATTTTTGTTCTTAGATTTAATAGAGTGGCAGGGATTTGTTAATATATCGACCTTAATACATTGGTACCAAATATTGTTGGACCATAAAAAGACCAGTTTGATGCTTCTTCAAATACCAAGTGACAAAAATTTAATATCATGGCTTGGGATCTTGAAGTGTACTCCTCTCAAAGTCTCAGGTTTGAGACTCCCCAAAGCCAATTTTTTGGCTTCTTCCAAAAAGAAAGTGACAAAAATTTATGTATATACTCCCATCAATTTTTATTTTATTTTATACTTTGCTCGCGTTAGTCAAGATTATAAAGTCCATGGGATCAAAAAGCTCCCAAAGGGTCGAAAGTCAACTCTTGAATATGCGGAAATAGTTTCTTAATAGGTAGGTTGTGTAAATTACAAACATATAGAGACTGGGTTATGATGTGGATCAATCGAGAGAATAGCTAGATAAACAAGTATGGGTGTAACCGTGTAAGTGGTCTTGACTAAACATGCTCTGTTCAACATACCACTCAAACCAAATTAACCCACCAAATACCCAATCCAAATCGGTTTAGGTAACAACCGAATCAACGGGAAACTAGTGTCCTTAGGTTCCGGTAACAGGTATGCGTTTTCAAACCTCAGCAGATGACTTGTATCCCTGCATTTTTATTTTCCACGCAATACTAACTTGGTGAGTAAAGTTACACTATTATATGTTTATGCTGCTTTTCATGGGTTAAACCTTTGGTGATTTCCCCATAGAAATTGGTATCCAACATTATAGAAATAGAAACGAGCTATGCAAGTTGTCGCATTCGATTTGTGGTTCATGTGTATGGAAATTCATGATTTGGGATAGACAACTCTTCAATGTGATTTACATCAAGGGATGGAGGCACATATTTGGTTTTAGGATCTGCCCTTTCAAATGGCTATTATTTAAGTCCGAACACATTCAAACATTATGTACATTATTTTTCATTTCTGCTAGCTTTTTCAGGAAGCAGAAGTTCATCTTCTTAGAATTGAAAAATTACCCCAGTTGTATAGTTACTTTATGTTTTTAAGTCTATGACACAACTGCAGACCAGGCTTAGGTCTTAAATTTTTTGACATGCGAGACTTATGCCTTGCAAAGCCTAGCTCGACAAAACCTATCCCCACCCCCTAAGTACAATCTTGTTGCCTCGTTCAAACAGTAATTACATTCATGAGTTAATATTTGAGGCATAATTTTTTAAGTTGTCAATGTTGTCAAGATTCATGGTAAGAGGGGTTCTAAAAAAACATTCTTTTTCCATCACTCTCTATACCACTGACTCTCTCATTGAATAAAATCAATAAGGGTCTTACACTTTGGAATAGGTTTCACATAAAGTGGCGAAATTCACATTAATTTTATTTAATAAAAGAGTGAATGTTAGAGAGAGTGATAAAAAGATAATATTTCTAAGTATTCTTGTTCATAGTAATCTTAAACTTAACTTGGATTTTAACAATGCTTGACGAGAGACCATTTTCATTACAATCATTCATTCATTTCAATCTTAAACTTAACTCGGATTGGCGACTCTAGGAAAACCTGGTTCTTGCTTCATTTGGTTTCGATGGCGGCTGTTTGGGTTATTTGAAAGGAGTGAAACTCTTCTCTTTTTGGTTAAAAGCAAAAAACACAAACTTAGTCTTCGATTTTCATCACTGATGGATTAATCTCATTCAGTGGTTTACTCTTGTTACTTAGCTAGAGTGTTGTATTGATTTTTAGCTAGGGGTTTGGTGGTTTTTTTATGCATTATGTTTGTAAATACTCGAGTCCCAACCTAACACTTCTTGTGCGGGTGTGGAGTTTCTTCGGGTTATTATATTTCATTTGGTTTCTTTAAAAAAAATCGCTTGGCAAGAGACAGTTTTCACTTCAATCATTCATTCATTATCTATTTTTTCTCTATATTTTCTCTCATTTATTTTCATTGCATTTTTTTAACTTTAAAAGAAAGTCTTCAGATCGTAAGAAAAAAAAGAGATTTCATTTCTTTGGATAAAAACCACAAACATCATTCTCTTGAAGATCAATCTCTTTGTTCAAGACTAACCGAGCAAAATCTAAAAAATCAAATTAAGGACCTAAACAAGTATTTTTTTGAAGAAGCCTTACCAAGAGTTATATAACACACATGTTTTCTCTAGGCAATTAGATTAATTAATCAAGGGTTAATGATGTGTTTCGTCCTTGCAAATAGGGGTCGTTTAAAAAATCATCCCTGTATTCGTTAATCCTTTTTTTTTACCCTTGCAAAGTTTAATCAGTTTAAATTTCATCCCTTGACCCAGTTAATGACTGCCACGTCATCAAATTAGCAAAATGGCATGGGAATGGACAAAAATACCCTCATCTTCTTCAATTTTTCAGGCTCTGTTTCAGGCTTTCATCTTTCTCCTCCTACCATTCCCAATCCAAAAACCTTCAACAATTTTCTTCTTCTCTCTGATTCATCGCCTTCTTTTCTTCTTTTTCTCAAAAATCAGTTCAAAAACAACAACAAAACTCAAAACTTGGTTTCTTTTCTTCTTCATCAATAGGAAATAAACCACAAAACAAATTGAGAACAGCATAACCTGGTTGAATTTGAATATGCTTAAAGTACTCTAATCAACTAGCTTGGAGGTAGAATTTCAACAATTCCAAAGCTATTTGTTGTTGCCTTATTTAGTTGGATTTGTCTGGTTTATATTGTTCTTTCACCCGTCATAGAAGGTTGCTATGTTTGCTGGTTTATTTCGCTTAGATATGTTGAAGGTCTGCTCAAGATATTTTCAATCAGCTCATATATGGGTTCTTTTGTTCGAAATATTCATTCTTTTCCCAGGTTGGTGTTTTCAAAAAAGCTCGTGTTCAACGATAGTAATTTGTCCCTTATTCTTTGATTTTAAAAATAACAACAACAATACCAACAATAGCAATCCAAGATCCAACAACAATAACAACAACAACCCAAACAATCCAAGCTCCAAAACATCAATTGTCCCTTATTTTTTTGATTTTAAAAAGACTGAAAATTGAAAAGTGAGATGAATGGAACAATTTTAAACTTGTATGTTGTATATGCACAAATCGAAACTGAAAAATGAGGGTGAAGAAATTGGAACAATGTGAGAAGAACAATGAAAAAACAAAAGGGATTGGAAGGAAGAAATTGGAACCGTGTGAGAAGAGATCGAAACAATGGGTTTTGATTCCCTTTGGTCGATGTATGAATGGGAGAGGAATTAGACTGGGTTGAAACAGTTTCAATTGGAAGAAGAGACTAAGTTTCAATTTTTGGAACCTGTTGGAGTTTTCTGGCGATTTTTCTTGAAGAAGAAATTGGAGTTTTTTGGAAATTTAACAGAGGGAATGACATGCAGATGCGAACCAGTAATAAGAAGATGAGGGAATGAATGAAGACAGGGGTAAAACTGTCATTTCACGTGTGGGTTGACCAATTAACAGTGCCACGTCAGTAATCAACTGACATGGCAGTCATTAACTGGGTCAAGGGATGAAATTTAAACTGATTAAACTTTGCAAGGGTAAAAAAAAAGGATTAACGAATACAGGGACGATTTTTTAAACGACCCCTATTTGCAAGGACGAAACACATCATTAACCCATTAATCAATTATAGATCGACAATAATGCAATTTGTGATGTGATTATGGTCTTTTTTATTGTGATTATGATTTTTTCTGCTTAGGAATTTAGTTTCTATGATTAGTACACACTCAATCTAATATGTTGTTATTTATCTTTGATTTTTACAGACAAAAAACATGTGATGTGATGATGCTTCGCTTAAGGATATGAAGGGTTCTAGTTGTACTCTGCTTGTCCAGGCAACCTTGTTTGCCAGAAGTCTCAGTTAAAAAAAAAGAATTTGACAAATACACATTGAATTAGCATTAGTAATTATATTTTGGTTTAATTGAAATTTTGGTTTCTATTTTCACTCACTTACAGAATTGATCCCTCCGTTTTAAAATCACGTAGTTTTGATCCCTTTTTTTATATTTTTCAACTCATAATTGATTATGTGACATATTTTAAATGACATGTCATTTGTAACAAAAAAAAAGTGTCATACGATTTGATTATGTGGAATTAACAACAACCATGAAATTACCAGAAAGCTCTCCAAAAACTTTGATTGAAATAGACGTATCACCATTTTTAAGTTAAATTTTTTGAAAAGGGACCAAAACTGTGTGATTTTAAAATCGGAGAACCAATTTTATGAGTGAGTGAAATAGAGGGATCAAAACTATAATTAAGTCTAATGTTTTATAAAGTAAGTTGTATGTAAGTAGTGAAATTGATGACAATTTTTGAGATTATCCATGGATCCTTTAAGATAGGAATTTTGAGATTATCCATGTGGATTTGTATCATGGGGTTACCTCAAGAATATTGACATCCAAGAATGTTGTTTGAGATTACAAGTGTCGTGGGAACGTCATTGTTTCTCGATAATGGCCAAATGGTGTATTTGGCCATTATGCCAAGAATTCTTGTGGACATGAATCTTTTAGAAAGATTATTTGATAAATTTTTTGAACCAAAGTAGTTTGAAGAACAAGACTATAATTTTCATTTCGATGGTAACAAGATATAAGAGAACAATTTTATTCTCTAATGTTTGTTTCATGTGTAGAATGCTAATTGAATTTATCCAAGGATTTTTATCCTATGAAAAATGCTTGAAGAACTCTAAGAATGTGAGAGCGAAGCGTCTTATAAAAGCATTGTCTGGTCATACTGCCAACAACTTATTATTTAGCCTCTTCCTTTGATCACTTATACGCCAAAGACAAATCGCAAAGTGTTCGATAGAAAGAGCATCCAGTTGTATTGTTTACAGACGATTGTGAAGGCTCTGCCTCTTATACACAAGGAGAACTGCAAATCATCTAATAGAAAGAGTGTTTGGTCATGCTACCCACAAATAATTGTCAAGACTCTGCCTCTAGTCAACTTACATAAAAGTCAACCATTCATCATCATTTTATGTAAGATTAATAAGACAAAGCTTATCGTCTGATAATTATATCTCTAACTCTTACAAAGTTTATCCTTTGATGATCAATTATGTTTTCCTCTAAAAGATCAAATTCAAATATAGAGACAACAAACATATAATACACTTGGCACAATAATACAAGTTATGCACCACAATTTCAACATTCATACATGATCGTGGAGACAACTTCTTCAACAAGACAAGGATTTTGAAGAATTCTTATGAACAATGCTACAAGTTAATGCAACAACACTTATCTCAAGGAATATCATTTGCAACATTCAAATCAAATTTGGCCAACGGTTCTTAACTATATAAGGTGCTCTGTAACACTTAGCAGATCATGAAACTAGACAAGTAAAGAGAACAACACATACATCATTTGAATACAAAACAATTGCGCAAAGTAAACTTTGCAATCATCAAACTATGTTCATTTCATCACTGTTGTAAACTCCACAAAGGGCTAACTTGTAGCCAGACTTTGGGAAGATAAAGAGAATAAGTTTAGCTAGAAGTATTTGTAGTTGAGAAATCTAAGGTATTGTTGGGTAGAGAAATGATTGAGTAATTGAAAGTGTATGAGTGTAAGTAGTGCCTAATTTGGCCAATTCTTAGTTTCTTCTTGTAACTCTATCCTAACTACCGCTCATGCGAACAATAGTTAATTACCCTTCCTAGGAACGTGTTATAACTCTTGTTCAACAACAAATGAAAACTAATTGTTGTTGGAGTATTTGTGATAATTTGAAGTGCTTGTGAACAAATGATAGGGTCTAAAGAGCAAATTCTTTAATTTTTTTTCCATTGTAATTACTACTATTTTTTATACCATTTTATTTTTTCGTAGGTTTACACACATTCTTTCGCTCAAGGTTTTAAGTTTTTTACTAGGCCAATTTTCAGTGAGTTTGTAATTTTTAGTCATTTTAATTATTCATGAATTGTGTATGTATGTATGATGATACACATTTTTTCCCGTGTTGAGAACTTTGCTGTCACGACGTGAATGAATGAACTAACTAACAATATTAGTCCATACCTAAAATACCCGAAAAAAAAGTAATTTTTCTATAATTCTATATGACCTATTCAAATTATTGAATTAATTCTTGACACAGAAAATGTTTATTTTAATTTTAATTTTAATTAAGAAAGACATTACACACACCCAACCCAATTATGCATAGTTTCGCTGGAAGTTAGTCACTTGTTTGTCGTTTAGCATAACATGGGACCCATCAACTCTTCAGTGCCCTCCAGGTGGATTTCATGCACCCGCTGGCATTGCTTATTCTCAACTAAACGACACCCACACTCGTCGTTTATTCCTTCCTTTTTTACACATAAACGACATCACAAAACGCACCTTCTTCTTCATCTTCCTCACAATCATCACTTTCATAACAGAAAATTAGGGTTCATTAATTCAATCATAATTCTCTTTGTTTGTTATGAATCTTTCATAATTATGAATTCTTCTTCTTCTTCACCACCTCATTACAGTTCTCTCCCATCTTCAAATTCCATTCCTCCAAATTTCATCTCACGCGCCACCACACATAAACCCCTCCCAATCACGCGCCGTCCATGGGAAGAAGTTTTCGCACTCTACTCCTTCACACGTCCATACTCTCTCACCGAAGCCACCTCACGCGTGAAGCGTAACATCAACCACTTCCGCGTAAACTACATCATCCTCATTCTCTTCGTCCTGTTCCTCAGTCTCCTATGGCATCCTATCTCAATCATCGTCTTCTTGGTCACGCTCATAGCGTGGTTTTTTCTCTATTTCTTCCGCGAAGAACCGATTGCTCTGTTTGGTCGTGTTGTGGATGATAGGGCTTCTGCGGTGGTGCTTGCGGTGGTGACGGTTGTGGCGTTAGGGTTTACTGGTGTTTGGGTGAATGTGTTGGTTTCAGTTGTGGTTGGTGCTGTGGTTGTTGTGTTGCATGGTGCGTTTAGAAGTACAGAGGATTTGTATGTGGATGAACACGAAGGGTATGATGGAGGGTTGCTTAATTCGTTTGTTGGGGGTACCCTTACAAAACGTGGTGCAGGGTATACCTTAATAGAGGAATGATAACAACACTCTCTTTTCAACACTTTCTCAAACACTCACTATCTTTTAAAATATAGGACCCACATTGATTTAAGCCAATTAGAGAGTGAGTATTAGAGAGAGTGTTCAAAAGAGAGTATTGCTAGCACTACTCTACCTTAATATAGGTTCTTTGATTTTCTCTTCATTTTGTGTCCCTTTTGCCGTCATAAAAATTCATTCAATTTGTTGAGGGGAAATTGAATTGTTTTTGTATTCTTAACTCTCAATAGGACTGGTTTTTACATGTACATTGTTTTTTTTCCTCTTTAGACTTTGATTGATAGAGTGGGATTCGGTTTTGTGTATTTTGAGTTTCGATTTCGATTGTCTTGATAGTAGTATTATTGGTTGTTTATTCTTCTAGTACACTATTATAAGCAAAAAATACACGATCATTGATTTAAAGTGGAAGGTAGCTTCTGGTTGCAAACTTGCAATGATTTTAACTTAATTGTTCGTGCTTTATTGTCTCTAGCTAATTTAACAAGTTATGCATTCTCATCATAAAATGTTTAAATATCGAAAGTATGGTTGATTTTTTCGTATACAAAGTCACGGCACTTGTATATTCCGGGTCTGTGTTAATTTATAGGAGTACTTTTTTGTACTAAGAATAAGGAGGGGCCCAAATCATCTAAAAGAAAGACTAGTTTCTAGTAACTCTAGGGGAGAGCACCTAGGGCACCTAGCAGAGAAAGATCAAGCTGTTGTGTATTTTCTGTGTTATTCGTCTTCTTCCCGAATCCGATTCTCAAGGGAAAAACAGTTCATTTGGAGTTCGGTCGAGAGATAAATAAAGTTTGATTAAGAATTGTTCCCTCTAAAGTAAATAATCCGTCCTTTGGTGGACCTTTTTAACCTTTTTTGTGATGTATTTGATAGTATGCGTTAATGATGCAAAGTATTTTATTCATTCGCTTGCAAGTAATTTGGCGGACCATTTTGTGGAGTCTAGTTACTACCATTTTTTTTCCATCAACAAAACCTGATATGTTGCTTAAAAGATCCAAAGTTTAGTTTTACATGGGAGTAGATTATTTAAATTTTTGATTTTGTGGAAAAAGATCGACCAAATCAATTTTTAAAAGTCAGTGGAACAATAAATTTATCTTTCAAGGACTAGGACTTTACTCTGTTTTATTTGAATGCTTTTGGATGACACAATTGAAATTAAAAACACATGTAGTGTAAAAAAAGAACACATGTGGGGTGTACCAAAAGAGCATGCCCCTATAATAACAGGAGGAAGAGGAACTTGCATTGGAGCTAAAGCGATGTGTGCTTTTATGGGTGGCCAGGGCACTCACTATCTTAATGGCATGTGTTGATTAAAGATAGTTATGTGTTACTATATGGAAATGCATCCAGTCAAAAATAATGATGTACTAATAATCTGGAAATGCATATTGCATAGTCGTTTTCATAAAGTTCTAATGCGAACTGACCAAATCTTGAAAGTGCCAAACAAATGAACAAAGCAAAAAAGAGAACCATTGAATGCCATCGCCTTTTTTCATTGAAGTGGTTGAAATTACTAGCTTTAATTAAAATCAATTTTACCATTGTGCCAAAAATAATAATTCAATTTTACCTAACAAAATAAAACCAAATTCATGATAAAATATGAAAATTTACTGAACTAAAATTTATGCGGGCAGCAGCAGCAGCACAATCCTGCATTTACATAATACTAGTAGCTTTTCAGTACAAAAAGCTGATATAGCCACATTGAGTTCAGAGAATTGCATATCAGAGGGATTTCTGAATTGTGACTACTTAGAAGAAGAAAAAACATTGTTTTTTACCCTCTAGCTAGACGTATACTTCCAAATAATAACACTGTTTTTTTTCAGTCTGAAAGTACCCTTCTATAATTATGTGGTGATTAAATATATGAGATATATAAAGTTTCCCTATTAACATGATAGAGCCGCATCTCATTTTCTCTTTGAAAGAGTGTGTTACTAAATCCATTACTCTCAAATGGTATAAAGTTATTCAATTGGGTTTAATTTCTGCACAATTTGTTGCCCTGCATAAATCATTCATATTAGGCGGAAAAACAAACGAAAAAAAAAAAAAAAACTGTCTATTCAAATATCAAATTCCCAACAAATTATATCTTATGACCAGTATGTTGGCCTGTAGGCTGTAGCTACATAATCCACATGTTAACTCCAAATTATTGGAATAACAAGATAATGTAAAAAGGAAGGAAAAAAAAAAGAAGGAAAAACAGTCTTAAAAAATCCGGATGTAATGATCATTACAGTATGACCAAACCAGATCAAGATGCTATAAACTAAAGGTACAGAAGGGGTTTGTTTTTATGGAGAAGGAAGAATTTCTATCTAATATAGTACCGCCAGCGACAATGATGCAGTGATGAAGATTACCAAGGTGCAATAAAAATGTGAATGGGGGGAAGGGGGAACCATGATCAAGGGTGTGGAGATTTCCGGGCATAAGCGAGGACCATGACAAAATCCTTTGCTGAGGATCCAATAATAGCCGGAATTCGGTGTGATGTGGACGCTGTTGAATCAAGCCACAGCTCAACCAAATTATGCAGTGTCAATGTAGGGAGCACTGGTTGTCCCATACATATAATCTCAATCTGCAATTTGAATAAACAAAAGAGTGAGCAAACATGATGCTGTGTTAAAATAATATGTTGCTAAAGTTTCTCCCTGGAATAATGCAAACATGACAAAAATAAAACACTGATGACACTGAATTGTGAAGGCTTTAACTGTCCTTAATGTTTTGTGCTTATCAACTTTTTATCTGAAGGAGAAATGTGAGCTAGTGAAAGCACTTGGTTATGGTGAGAAATAAGAACATTTACTTACAATCATTAAATTAATATTGATGTCTGATGATTTAGATTACACCATTATTTACAAATTCCATGTGATCTTCTCTCATATTTAATAAAAGATACATGTGGGATTTGTAATTATTGATGTCAACTAAATTGTTTAATTTTGAGCTACTAATTGTAATTCAATGTTCTGATTTCATTTAACATGCACTCTCTCTATATAAAAACATGACTAAAATCTTCAAAGCCAGGTCATTCCCTAATGAACCAATGTATATGTACGAATCTGAGTTACCTCTGTTTCACTGGTCAGATCGAGTTTCTTCATTAGGTATTTTTGGATAAACGAGACAGGTACGCTTCCATCCCTGCGGCAAAATACAAGAGATATTATGTTAGACAGGATATCACGTTCTAATTCAGCAACATCTCATCATATTAAGCTTTAGCAGCAGCAAAGATAGAGTGAAAATAGTTCCTCAAGCATGTTTTCATTCAATAGCTAGCTGGAATCATTTAATCTTGATACACATAACCCCTTCAGCAAGGTATAGATTTACCATAAAAAATTAATCCAGAGAGCTATCACATTCTAATTGCAAATATTTATTGATGAAAAAAAAAAGCATTTACATACAATTGTGGATTTCTTGAAAGCATATGTTACTTAAAATTCGCATTTGCTTTACTGAGATAGATCTTTAATATTGGTCTGTTTTACATTTTTAGTTTTCCCTATGCTAAAATAGCTTATGCATTTCGACCTCGAGTGCACAACAAATTGTCACACAAACAAAAGCAGGGGCAATCTGCATTGCACTGGAGTGAAAAAAGAACGAAAACTGAAAGGCTAGTAGAGAGATATCTATAAGTTTACAATAATTAAATATAGATAACACCTAGCTAATTATGGCCTCCAATCTAAAACCTTACAAATAACTGAGGACGATGACATGGAATTGGTGAAATCTGAAAGATAAATGTATCAAAGAGGTAAACACCAAAATTTAAATAGCTAATAATAAAGGTGAATTTCTGTAGTTGTGGAAGAGTTGAAGATGAATAAATAGAAGAATATTTTTTTAGGAAAATATATCTTAAATAGGAAAAATAATTAGAATTTGCATTTAGAGCTCTTTGGATGTGTTTTAGCTATTTTTTTTCCTTCAAAAAATGCAATTTTTTTATATGTATTTTACCATGTGTTGATTATTACATAAGTAAATAAGATGTTAAAAAATGGAATACTAAGACATTGTATTCATTTTAAAGTGCAACCACTGAAAGGTTGTTGCTTGAATTTTACTATACATAGATAGGCTTAGCTTATAGATATCATTCAAGAATAACGGTATACAGATTCAAATGTCTATCATTCAATAGCCTAAGGTGTTATGCATTGCTCCGAGTATAATATTCCAATTTTTAAAGCATGAAATAACTTGAAACTGAAGTAATTAACAGAGTCAACATTAACACAGGTCCATGGAGTCCGAATGAACTTACTTTATTCTCACATAGCTTGCAGGAATTTGTGGCAAGGGTGTGTCTCCTTCTCTGAAGCATTAGTCTGAAGTTAGTACATGGTATTTTGATATCCAAAAAGAGGATTTATAGAACATAAGATATAAGATTTTAAGTTATCAATTTAAGTTCGGAAGATGATATCTTACTGATTTTCAGAAGCTACTAAGGAGAACCAAATTGGACCACCCTTAAAGAGTTTATTGCCAGTAGAATCAACCACAGTTTGGGCTGATATGCCCGATTCTCCAAAAGGTTCCTTTTTCCTGCGTACTCTGCGCAATTTATTGGGTTTTGATGTATCTGAAGAAACGGGAAATGGGCTAATACTTTCATCCTCAACTTTTGCCTTGCGTTTCCTTTCCTTATTTTTGATTTTCTGCACTTGAGAGCCACTCTCATTTGGTTGAGCAGGTTCTGGTTTAGCATCAGACCCTTGTATATTATTAGACTTCAAAGATTTAGTCCTGCTTGCGACCTCTACTAAACAATTCAACGGTTTCCAAAGATCCATCTTTGCGTCACGTGTTTTGGAATCGTTCTCTGTTACTCTATTTGGTGCGGATTGACTTCCCTCACTCTGCAGCAGAAAGTTAAAGTTCAAGCATACGAATGTAAGTAAACCAGTGCCAATACAATGTCAGAAATCAAATGAATAAATATGAAGCACTGACGCAGACACGGACACCGGACCCAACACTGACACTAACACAGACATGTCGACACTGGTAATATTTTGAGACAGTGAAATATTTGAATGCAACGGCATATGTTGGTGTCATGACACATGTCGAACACTAGTCATGCCTTCAATCGGAAGCGTCGGTGCTACACAATAAAACAAGGAAATGCAACAATGTATTGTGAGGAGCTAGGATATCTCTCTCTCGCTACCTGTCCGTTATTTTGACGCAACTTATTTGAAGCTTCAGGTGAGCTTGAACTCTCGGGACGGTCGTCCAGTAGTTCTGCCTCTTTTTTAATTGATTTTTCAATGGAAAAACTAGAGGACCGCAGACTGCTAGCCTTTCTGGTAGGTTTCGTTCTTCTTCCTGTCATGGTTGTTTGCACAGATACCCTTGGTGTGTTGACCACCAAAGACGAAAGAGATCTCTCCTTTCTTTTAGCTGTCAATGGTTCTGAAGCGGCGACAATTTCAGGTTCAGGTGCTTTCACCTTTCTTCCCTTTAAGGGGAAAATTTTGGCCCTTACATCTTGCTTAGTGTGGTCAGGCCTGATAAATGGTAATCAGAAACCAAGGTTGTAACTTAGCATGCAACAATTCAAAGGAACACATTCTTTTGGAAGATATAGAAAACCAATAACCTTAAACATTCTCAAGTAAACATATACTAGCTCCCAACTAATTGGTGTCAACCTTCTCAGTCGTTTTATCAGTTAATTGCATAACAACCAGTTATACCATATTCTTCTGTATTATGTTTCCAACTAAATGTTCAAATAAAAATTAATTAAATGCAATCAGTCAAAAGTAAACCATAATTGTTACATTTTACCGTTACATAATATGTCTTAAACCATATTACATTTATTATGATATATACTATCAACATGTGAAATATCTGTCATGAAAACTACTAGCATTACAATACATATACACCATCAAATAAATTTTCAAAAGATATACAATTCAAAACATTATAATTCCCTATAATTACATGCATGCATGTATTATTATGACAAATTATCCCATGCGCGGAGTATATATATCTTTCTTAAGCTAGTTTCATAAAGCAACAGAATTGATATGGTCTTGATGGCACCAACATTGCATAGTCATAAACCAGCCTTATAAAAACGCTCATGGCAGAGCTTATATAGTTACATCCACAATTTTCATGCATATTGGTCAACTCAAATTATGATAGATACATTCTCATCTGTTTTAAAAGAAGAAGTAGAAGTAGAAGTAGAAGTTTGAAAAAGAATAAGAATGAGTTGAAAAATGGTCAAAGGCAGAGAAGACTTACCTTAGTTTCTCAAGTGGAACACAACCCAAATCAATGTTACATACTGGACAGCATTCCAAATCCTCATCAGTAAATTTGTCATAAATGCACTTCCTGCAAACTGAATACAGATAATAATATTAGTACAACTTTTAGCTCAATATAGTTCACGCAAAATTCAAATGAACAAACAACTATTTTATCATAAATAGCTAATTAGAACATAAATTAAACTTTAAATAACAAATACACAAACACAACATTGTTACATCCACGACAATTATGTTGTTGCATTGCATGTAGTAAGACTAAGTAGAAGCTAGCAATTTTACTACATGACCAGTCAACAGTGGTTGTTTAGTTGTAGTAAAAAGTTCAAACCACTTTCCACTTAGGATATTAATGTAACAGCCAGCGGCAAGTGCAAAACACACACAACAAAAACTACTGAATACTTGACCAATCCAAACCACCAATGTTTCTGAGTTCTGAAACAGCATCATGAAAAATATAAAGAGAGAGAAAAAAAATAAAAAATAAAAAAGTAATATTTTTTTGACAATCATGAAAATTACGAAATAACCAAGCATATGAATCTGAATGAACAGTGACCCACATGAAGAATAAGACGATGGGTAATGCAAAATGAAAGAAAAGATGAAAAATTAGTGAAATTAAATTATAGATCGAAGAGCTTACACGTGTGAAGACATTCAGATATAGTTGTAGGTTGTTTGAACAAATTGTTACATAGTGGACAAGTCATGCATGCTGCAATCGTTTCTCTCTTCACTTTCACAACATCATTCGACATCGTTAATTATAGATTGTTACGAATCTTTGTTCCTTCTGTTTCACTTTCATTCAACACGTATCTATCTTCAGTTACTGCATGCTGTTGAGAAAAACAACAAAATTTACGTCCATTATCGTTGCAATCAATATGAATGCATTAATACAAAGAGAAAGTGTGTGAGAAAAAGAAAGAAGAAAACGTAGAATATATATGTATATGAACCTGATCGGAGATGAATTGAAAAAGGGTGGTTGAGGATTTAAGAAGTGAAAATAGGAAATGGGTCGGTGAGATTTGACGTGGGTTGTGTTGGATTTGGTGAGAGAGATTGTGTTGAGTTTGCGTTGTGAATGATCTGAATCGAAAAGAGCATGAATGAACCAAAGTACCAAACACAAACACAAACACAAACACAAACCAAGTCGTTCGTTTCTCTCTCTTTTCTTGTGTTACTTGTGTCTTTTATATTCTTGATGATTTCTTGCTTCTTTTTCTTTTCTATTCTTTTTTAGCTTTTGGGTGATTTTTTTTTTTTTTTCATACAAAATATTTTTAAGACTTTTCTTCTCTACCCAAGTAAATAAATAAATTAATTATTTTAAAGGACTTTGTTTGAGTCAATATTTTAAGGACATGAGTTACTCTTCAACCAAAGACAGCTATAGAAGTTGGGGTTTTTTGATAACGTGCGCTAAGGTTGAGATCGCGGTGCTAGGCGGCGTGTGGTGTCACTCAACAAGGTCCAATTTAACTACTTTAAACAACTACTAGCCAGACTTATGTTATTAGCATAAAATAACAAAATACTTATGTATATAAATATGATTATATTTAAGCCTATGAAATAATCATGTTCATGTGTTTGCAAAGTATTTAACGACATTGGAATTATTGATTGAATTTGTATTTATTTAAAACTGATATTTCAATCTAAATCAAATAAATACTGCGCTAAAACGAAAAATAAAAAACACAACGCACGAAAACATAAAATCAAAATAAACAAAATTGTGCAAAAGACGACGAAATCACAAAAACAAACAAAATAAGATCGAAAATATGTGAAAATTATTTATTTAACTAAAAAAGAAAGAATAATGTATGTTTACATAAGTTTTCTAAAAGGGCAACTTGTGATTTTTTTTCAACCTCACCTCTCATCCAAATATGCATTTAATATGTCGCATAAGTCGAATTTTGGAGTGTGTTTCTCTTATTAAGATCTCAGGTTCGATTTTTTCAATGTCAAATTTAGTGAATTAGTCTATAGAGAGCTTTGTTTTGTCTTTAAATGGAATACTATAAGCGGATGATGAGATTAGACCCCCTCAAGTTATTCAGTTCTTAGTCGGATACCGAGTTTTAAAAAACAATGTCAAATACCTCTCACAATCCTTTAAGTTAGATGCTTAAAAGAAGTCAGTTCTTTGAGTTGTTTTTGTTACAAATTTGTTGTTTAAGTTTTTTTTATGTTACAAATTAGTCATTTTAAGTCACATAATATTAACATTGTTAACATTTTAAGTTATTTTTTTTTACTTCTAATAATCTAGCAAAAAATAATAATCTAGCATACTTTGGAAAAAATAGCATTGCGGGTATATTTCAATATAATCAAAATTTGAAATACATATTTTTCGCTATTTTTTTTGACAATTTCACTAACATATATTTTAAACCCTAATATAAAATATGAAACAATCCAAAATAAAATTAAAATACGTGAAAAATTACCAAAGACAAAAAAATATGGTTATTTAAAAGTTAATTTTATACTCTAAAATATAAAATTAATATTAAAATATTTAAATTTGATTATCATTGACATTTAAATTATAAAGAAATGAATATATTTTTCTTAAATTGTGGTTCAAAATTAGTATATATCATAAAAATATTTATGTAAGTTAAAATAGATTGAAGTGTAGTGCATATTTAATTATTAAGGGATGAGTTTTTTTTGAAGAAGAAGAAGGGAGGAGGTTATAATTCAAGCATCTTATATGGGAGGGGAGTATAAACTTTTCTTTTCAAGTGAGGGGAGTGTATGTTTTATAACATAAGAGGGGAGATGTGTGTAATTCAAGCATCTTTGAGGGGAGGAAAATGTAATTTACTCTTATACATATATGAACCCTAGTTTTCTTTTGGGGGTTTAGTTGAGACTTTTTATCAAGGTTATAAAAGATACTCAACTAAACCACCTAAAAAAATTTCTTTAACCTATTATGAATCGAATTCATAATAAACAAACCCCTTTAATCAATCAGAATATAATGACACAATTCACGCATTTGATAATTATGTTAATGAGTAATACTAGCATCATATGTTTTAACACAAATTTTTTAATTTGTTAAAATTCACATGAATCCTACTAAATCATGTGGTTTTTATATGAATTTGATGAGATCTATGTAAATTTTAACGAATAAAAAAGAATGAATTGAAAAATATATATTAAAATATGTGTTGTTACAACTCATTAATACATGCAAGTCCTAAGCAAGGAATTAACATACATGCAAGTTTTTTTTTTTTTTTTAGCAACATACATGCAAGTCTTAAGCAAGGAATTTACAATTGTGTATGACTTGCATCCATTGAACTTGAAAATTATAGTAAAACGCTATTAATCGGATGTAATTTTGAGGTGTTGAATTCATTGAACTCGAAAATTACCGTAAAAAGAAAAGAATTGGATGTAATTTGGAGGTGTTCAATCCTTCGAATTTTTCTTTAGAGGAGAGTCATGTAGGTTTCATTTTGTTTTGCGGTTTGATAGTATTGAATCTGACATGCACCGAAATCACATCCGTTATTTTTTGTCTTTCTCTTTTTTGACTTATCAGCTTACTCTCTCTCTAAATTTCCTTCCTTTTTGTTTACCTCTCTCTAAAAATTTGATAATGTGTGTGTTTTTTTTTTCTTTTACGAATTAAACGAGTCATAAGGCTACAATAAAAATAAAATATTATAATAAATTTAATTTTTCATATTTTGAATAATCATATATTTTTTTTCATGTATTTCCTGTCCAATATTATAGCTTTTATGCTTTATCATGAGGACCCAAATGGATCTTGGATTTGTAACGGGCGGTTGTTAATTTTTGAGTTAAAATGTAATGAAATATATGTGTCCAAATGTCCTTTACTCCTCTCCGATTAGGGGTAGATTTGATCAATCCTCCTAATCTAGCAAATAGGTTAAAGAAAAAAGGTTAGGTGGTTCAGTTGAAACTTGTTATCAAAGTTAAACAAGATACTTCAATTGGCTATGCTGAGAAACGAGAGCACAAAGTAACATGTGGTCTTCATGTTTTGCTAATTAACTGCTAAAGGGTCCCTCCCTCACCAGCACCACTGCATGCCTGAGTGCGTTGAGTTCACACTTCAGAGAGAGATTTGCCATGAGGTGAGAATTGAGACCAATAAGTGTGACTCATGGTTTATGAAATCATTTATCTAGTGGTTAATCCCCTTCAAAGACGTACCGAAAGTCAAAGAGAAAGATGATTTTGGCAATATGGAATGAAAAAAAGAAGTGAATATGCAAATTTATCTTTCAAAATGTTGGTCAAAATAATTTTGACGCACGAACTGGATTAGTCGTCCACCATTGGTGGGTCAGAAATAATACGAAAGCCAAAAAAAATAAATTAATTTCTCTACAATTTAAGTCCCTTCTCTTGAAGACTAATTTGACGGTAATTAGCCCCACATAATTGCAGTTACCACCAAGTTTATTATCCTGCTTTTATGATCATAGTATCTACCGTCAAAAGTTAACATATGAGTTATATTGATTGATTATTATTATTATATTTAGAATTTTGCGATGTATCCGTCAATTCATAAAAGCAAAAGACAATTTAACCAATGTTTATAATTTGAATGACTAATTTATCTGCTCACTCATAAAACAATGGACATGTAATTTTATTATTATTATTACTACTATTATAAGTTGGTATAGTTAAAACTCTATAAATTAATAATGTCAGGATTGGAGAAATTTATTAATTTAAAGAGTTATTATTTTATCGATAAATTAATAATTATTAATTTAAAGAGTTTTTAAGTAATTATACTGTACATACCAAACAAAAAGGCAAATTAGTCTATGCCTCTTAGAATTACGTTGCAGCGAACCTTGAAACTCAACGTAAATTAGTAACTACTGTGTTCATATGCATTGGAAATCAATAATGACTTTTGAAGTACAAACAACTATTGAATCATATTTCAATAGAGTGTAATATATTTTTTTTTAGTTTCTATGAATTATTAATTTATGATTTTCTTGGGACCGAAAATTATAAAGGAATCTCCCGAAAAATTATTATCTTATTATTTTATCGAGTTTTTCAATTTTTTATATTGGCCCAAGTCGGGACCGAACAAATTTATTATTTTAGAGAATTTATTAATTTACCGAGAATTAATTTAAAGAGTCTCTACTGTATTCGGTCTAATGACTGATTAATCTAAAATGTTAAATTTCACCGTCCATTTGACTCTATATGAACGGATTCACCGAAATTAATACTGAGATAATCGAACTTGATACTTTAAAAAAAAGACATTCAAAAGTCTTAAACTAACACCATCAAACTAGTAATTGGTTATTATTATTAACCCATAAGTGGGTCTCAAACTAAATTGTGCAAAACTTAAACAGTGTTGAGAAGTAGAGAGAACCTCCACTACACCCCAAAATATTAACAATATTTTATTATCTAACTTGTACTTAAATGGCAATTAAAAATTATTTTATTATAACCAATGATTGAATTTGGATACCGGCCATTGATCATTTGTAAACGTCTAAATAATGCACATGAAGATTGAATTTGGATACGGTTTATTGATCATTTGTAAACGTCTATGCACATGAAGATAAAGTTCTTCATGAAACTCAAATTGTTAGAGGGATTTTATTGGAACATTTGTGTGATGTTAGAAAATAAATTAAAAGATTAAACACTAATTAATTATACTTTGATATAATGTCGTGTGAATTGAAAAAATAGAGTGTGGGGGTCCCACATAAAATAGAACACACACATTATAGTGTTTAAATTGCGGTATTTAATTTTAAATACTTGATAATGATAAAAATAATAGTAATTATTATTTTTATTCGAGAATATCACTTCCCATAAATTTAGCTTATGGTAGTTGTGATTAAAATAAGAATTTAATTAAATTCTTATATTTCCTTCATTCAAATCCAATAGTTTGTTTCCACCACTTTTATGGATTTATTTCTTTTGATTCTATTCACAAGTGTTGTTGAAGCTGATTAATGGATAAACTTCATTTTAATCTTATCCATTAGAGTAACTGTTGTCGCAATTTTTGCTAAAACAGTTACAGAATCTCTATATAAATATAGGACTCCACTCACACCAAAGAGTTTCATTGAGTTGTCGGAAACTCTTTCTCTCTTTCCTATTTGGAATAACAATGTCTCGTCGGAATCAAGAATGATCTTAACGGTATATAAATATTATTTCAATATTTTTCTATTTGAGGAGAAATGGTGGTAACACCATAATAGAAGGATAATAATACCGTATTAAAGTGGTTTCAGTATTAAAAAGTGATCTTAGTACCATATTTGAGGGTGTATATCTCGAACAATTTTCCACAGTGCAGTAGTTAACTGCACAGTTGTAGCTGAGCTTGTTTTATCCTGGAGGCGGTGTGGTTGATAGTCTGCCTTGCACAATTTTGGGCAGTGCCACGAAACGTCTTAAAGAGAGCAACCTGGTTGTGACTCAACCTAGTAATCGGCAGGATTTATTTCAAAAATTTATTTTCTTGCATATTCGTCGGCTACCATTTCAAAGGTAATCGGCATGATTTATTTTCTGCATATTCGTCGGTTACCATTTTAAAGGTAATTGACAAGATTTATTTTCTTCACATTCGTCGGTTACCATTTCAAAGGTAATCGGCAAGATTTATTTTCAACATATTCGTCGGTTAACATTTCAAAGGTAATGTTCCTATGTAGTTTTTTGGACTTAAGCCCAATCGGTTGTTTAAAAATAGCCGTAAAAATAATGTTCCTAATTTTTAAGATGCACTTTTAGATAGCATATTATAGGGTCTTGTTAACAAGTGTCCTAAGGACATTGTTTAAGGAACTCACAAAAAGAAATTATGTCTTGAAAATACAAGTTAAACACTTGTTAAAGTCATAACCGTACAATTTATAATTTAAAAGTTGCTACTTTTAGATGCTTAAACAATGCCTTTAAAACACTTGTAAGTATTTTCCTCTTTTATATATAGACTGCAAAAATAGTGATTGTTTTTCCGGATGTACACTGCTCTTCAGAACTCATGTTAGTGATGGATTCCCTATTATTATATTGCATGCGTTCTATAAGAAAATGGAATATGCCCATGATCAATTTGATGAAAATGCGTGACATTGTTTAACAAAATAAATAAATAATTCCAATTAAAGAGAAAGGATTAATAGACAATGGTTGCAGGTGATAGTACTCCAGAATCAAATAATTCAAATCAAACTTCAACACCACTTGTACTTTATATTTTTTGAAGAAATATCATTTGCATTTTGCAACTAAAAAGTGAATTTTGCAACTATTGTTATTCCTTCATAAAACCTAAAAGTTAATTTTGCAACTACTGTTATTTTGCGCACAACTAAAAGCCATTATAAATCAAGCTATTGCGCACATAATTTGAATAACATTATACGATTATTTAACGAGAGCTAAATGCAAATATATTTGCAAGTATTCTTTTGAGCTCAAAGATCTTTCTATATCTCGGGCGGACACATCATCTCATCACCTAATTTTTTTTATAAAAAAAAAAATGATAGTACAACAAATGTAGCATTATCCTTAAAAAAAACAAATTATAGTATTATCAATTTTGGTGCTATATATTGAAATTGGCCTTGGATTTCCACTTTATGTACACTTTTGACTTAATATTCTGGTACCTCCCAACAAGATGCATCGATCTTCAATCATTTCAAGACCCAACAAGACCTTTGCGTCGAGCATACGATATTATGGACAAAAAGAAGGATCCACAAACCATTCCAGTAAGAATCACCACCTAAAGATGCAATTGGAACCCAAAAATTATAAAAATCAGAATAAAAAACCACCTATTCTCTTTTTCTTTTAATATTTATGCAGGGGCATGTATACATACCCATTTAAAAACATATGAGTGACCTTCTTTCCATGTATATGGAATGTTCATACCAAATATTGCAGCCACCAATGAATATATTGATAAACAAACAGTCCCGGAACTTAGGAATAGCTCTAGCTGCATATATGTCATGCACAATAAGGATATGAAAAAATAATATAGCATATTTGAATACATAAATTATATCTAATTATACCTGAATCAGTTGATTTCGGTGATTATCAAGCTGCATTCATGCAAATACAACACAATAAAGTGCTGTTAATATTCATGCTACAAAGTACAAACCAATGGTGTGCGAATTTTCGCTCCTAGTAATTTGTAAGAGATTAAGAATTTAATATCTACAAAGCAATGAATTTACTTAATTTTGTGCCCTGAAAATTACCTGTATATTGATGTAATCTTCGGTGTCATCAATATACTCTCGCACCTAAAGTGTAAAACAGAAATCAAATTATAATAAGCAAGAAAGAATGATTACAAGTAAAATGTAGTTTAGTTCGCTGTTAGTACCGTGGTCAATTTATTTAATGTGCCATCAATTTGTATGAAATAGGCCTGCAAAAACAACATTATTCAGTTTAATACATCATAGGCTAATCATGGAAATGGATTAGGTGCAGTCATGCTGTATGAAATCAGCTGCAGTCTGTCCGATCTTGATCAGACAACTTCAATGCCGACTGTCGCCAAATGAGAGATTTTCATTTATTTTAGTCTCTAATTTCTATTGGTTTTTCTGGTAGTGCAATTTTATGTGTTGCAAAATGGAATGAAAAATTTAATAACCTCTAGTAACATCTCAAGCTCTTCAACATCATGCTCCCCTTGAAGTGTTGCTGCACTTCCTCTGCTTGATCTGTGTATTTTTGAACCTTGATTTGGACTGTGATGCCAATTGGGACCATCAGAGCTACTTGAGGGAGAGGATGAAACAGCCATCTTTCTTGATAAATAAAGTTCAGCCATGTCATCATCATCATCAAGTAGGTTTTCCAGTTCCTCTCTTATCTACAAGAAATTAAATTATTAATCAAAGTAAGTTTCATCACGAAAACTCTTGGTTATAAATATGTTTAAGGAAAATGAAAATACCTAAAAAATCTATTTGTTATTTAAACATACCTTGTGAACACGATTTGTCAACCTAGTCATTGCACTTTTTAATTTTCGCACTTTATCCAAATTACGACTGCTAATCTGTACACAAATGTAATTCAACCAACTAGGGTGACGATTTTTTTTTGACAGTCCCAACCAGGGTGACGATTATTAAGGGGTAGAAGGGGACAAGGGACCATAATTTTCTGACAACATATATGTTATAGGAAAATCCAAACATTAATTTATCAATATTTTTCAGGTGTTACAACTTACTATATCACACCATTAAAAAAAAACTTACTATATATATATATATATATATCACGGATTGGATATGAACATATTTATATATGCAATCTAGAGTTTAAGTGCAAAAACAATGTTTTTTCCGGTATCAATGCGATTCTTTTGATGATATAATCAGAATTGTCTTGTCCCGGAAATCAAGGAATGCAATTGATACAATTTAAAAAAGTTACTAAGCAATTACATGGTCGGGAAAATTTCGGGATAAGAAGCTTCGCTATAACTATCTTTTCCCTAATCACAAACTTTTCTCTATTAAATCCAGCTGCCATTCAAACCATTTGGATATAAATACAAAGGAAAATATTTCATCGAGCTATACACCCGAATAATACTTTGAGAGTGAAAGATACATAGATACATATATCGATGATATGATGAGAAGAAAGAGATAGAGAGAAAATGAGGTATTGAGCGTGTTGAATTTTTTTTTGACATATCCAAATATCATTGCTCAAATATAAAAATTCATTAGCACATTAGGTGCCATGCTAAAAATATCAATGCATGAAAAAGAAAATACGCAATCACAATGCTTAATGCAAATTAAGTGATTAGACTAAATTTCAATGGTTGGATCGTTTGGAGTTGTCCGAATTTGATTCCTAACTAACAATTATTTGTAGTTTAGTTACTTCTTGATTCTCATTCAGATTCTAGATTACCAGGACTCTCTCTTGCAAGAAATAGAGGGTAAATTAAGAAAAAAATGGTTCTTAATGAAAAGATCATTTGATTACCTTAGAGGTTAGTTCATCCAAAGCTGGATATGCAGCAGTCTCTAACTCTCTTGTCCGTGCATCAAGGAAACTACAAATTGCCTCCAATACAACTTCCAAAGCTCGAAATTCAAATGGAAATTCTACAAAACCACCACAAGTCAATTTCCCATTATTATTAAAAACAACACAAAATCAAAATAAATAAATGAAGAGCCATGAAGCTACACAACACTAGATCTTTCCAATAATAATAAAATTAAAATCTCCACCGTTACAATGTATTTCTCACAAACAAAACAAATGCTTATCCACAAGTTATATATGATAAAAAAAAGCCATAATTGCAAGGTTGAATGTCGTATTGGGTTCAAGTCTCGGCTCCTCTACTCATGTGTACGTGACTTTTTAAATGACTATTGTCATTTCGTCTCTATACCAAAAAAAAAACTTACCATTTTCTTCTCCACCTTCACCTTCACCTTCTTGAGCACACAACTCTTCTTCTACTTGGCCTTGACCAGCAACACTTACCTTAAGTGGTAACCTTCTTCGTAGCTCTTCAACAACAGGCACAACATCATCATCCATTGGGTCTCTAACCAATACCTAAAATAAATAAATAAACAAACAAACAAATTATCCATTTTCACTTCATCATTTTTACTAAACAAATTAAAAAGCTCTTGAAAAAGAAAGATACACTAATATTTCATATTAAGATGCTATACTATACCTCTTCAGCAGTGATTATTGCTTTTATGTGCTGCAAAAGAAAAAATACATATAAAAAACAGAACAAAAACAGAACAAATTATGATTGTATTGAAACAAAATATTTTTGTGTGTTTGCCTCTAGATTGAGAACAATGACTTTCTCTCTTCCAAGAATGGTGGAAGGATATGAAAGAAGAGGATCCATAATACGAAGATCTCTTGCATGAATTTCAACCAAACGCATAATAGCATACTTATCCACATCCAATACTATATCTCTACCATCACGGTCTAGCAAAATCCAGCTTCTTGAAATAGTAGTTTTCTTCTTATTCATAGCTTGAACTTTAAGCTCTACTTCAGAACCAGCAAGAGCCATTTATTTATTTTGCAGGATTAAAAATTGTTTGGTATGAATGGATTTAGAGTGAAGTGAGGAGAGAAAGGTTTATGCTATTTTCAGAAAGAAGAGGATGAGATGAAGATGAGGGAGAGAAAGCAATGAAATTAAGATGTGTTGTTCATGAATTTATTTGGTGAGTGAATAGATAGGTTGTGGGGTAAAAGAAAGACACAATAATAATGCCTTACTAATATAACATGGTAGGTTTTGAACTAGGTAGTACATAGAAGCAACATGACAGGATGGATACGTTTGAGGAAGGAAATTCATAGTTGCTAAACTTTGCACACTTTTTTTTTCATTAATTTTTTATTTATACTATAATAATATGGGTGGAAATTCAGTTGCACACTAGCACCTTTTTTAAAATAAATGAAAACTTGTGTCATATAGGGTGCAACTTTTTTTTTTTGGGTTTTATATAGGGTGCAACTTAAAAAACCAAGTTATAGGCACAATTTAAAAAACCAAATTCAAAATAAAATCTTGGAATTGTGTATAAAGTTTAAATTTCTATCTTCTTAATATAAAAATTAATTTTTGGTTTTATTTTTAACTTCTTACTCTGTGCTCTTAGGTAGAGGCGGAGCCTTTCATAGGTTGGGGTGGATCATGGTCCACCCAAAAATCTAAAAATTAACAATTATAGATCTATTTTATGAGATTTAAAACAATTTAGAGATGATTTTTGTTTTCGTCAAAATTCAAATCCCCACAAAATGGTGTAGTGGTTCATCCGAAAAAAAATTAAAAATCACAGGTCCAGTTTGCAAGATTTTAAACAATTTTTATGCGGTTTTAGTTCTCGACAATTCAAAAAGTGGCATACATGATTTTTGTCATGTTTATATTTGGTTGGTTAACTGAGGTTTATAGACCTTCTAATTTGTGGGAGTTTCATACATCCTTTATATTGTTTTGTCAACTGAAAATTTCTTCAATTAAAAGTTGTACCATAAAAAGTTAAATATGTCATTTATTTTTTTTAAAGTACTCACCTAAACTTTTTAGTCAAACTCTATCACTTTCAACTTCATGCCTAATTATTACAAATTTAATTTTATGTCTATATATTATAATTTATTTTATTGATCCATTCTAATATTTTTTTTTGGCTTTATCGTTACTCTTATGACACAAGTTAACATCACCTTAAAACTAATACTAATTCAGTATTGGTTTTGTTTGGACAGGATTTTGGTTCTTTTAGGGGAAGAATATGCTGTAATTCTATAGTTATTTTATTTCAAAAGTTGGTAAAAATTAAGGCTATCCAAAAATGAATCTTTTACACGTTTTCTTATTCTCAAAATTTACTAACCTTGACTCAGTTTGCTTACTTGGGTTGTCAAGCCTTTGCCTTATTTTTCTTACCCAAAAACCGGTTTTTATGCAAGTGTCCCAATATTAATAGGAAAATGTTAACCAATGTTCTTGGGGCACTGGTTAAGGGTTTTAAGTGGAAACTTTTTATAAAAATTTGTATATTGAAAATTGAAAACTTTAACTTTTTTAAAGAATAGTTTTTTAATTTAGCATACTTAAAAGTGCCCCGAAGCACTTGTTAACAAGACCCTTATTTATATGTTTTGAAAATGACTCATTCAAAAAGCTTAATTTTTTTCACGTGGATGCAAAAACACAAATATCCAACCCTTCTTTATTTTTGTTAATAAATTTGTCAATTACTTGTACCAATAAAAATGATATAAGTAACACACTTCCTGTAGAGGAAAAAGATGCACGCACATCGAATAACAAAATTTTGTGGCTATGCAATACTATCACCAAATAACAAAAGTTTTTTCAATATTTTTTTATGGGTTACATCTACGGTGAAATAAATTTGAATTGTTATGTAATTTTGAGTATGACTCATACTCTCAAAGAGTATGTTGTATCATGGATTTATGTTTACGAAACAGATAAATTCTTAAAGTCGGTGACTATATGTCACGACCCCAAACTTATATAATGGTTTAATATGTTATCATTGTTAATGATTTCATGGTTGTTTACTTCACTGCCGCCGGTGTCATATTACCACAATTTGGAGGATCAATAAACTTATTTGGTCTCTCTTGTTTAATCACGTTTGTATTTTGATTGATGCTTTTATTTATATGTTGATTATTATTTAGTGATAATTTTATACATTAATTGCAATTTTTTTTATTAATACTATAATAATATGGGCTGGGAAATTCATACACTTACACCTTTTTTAAATAAAAATAATAATTTAATATTGGGTTTTTTTTGGATAGTGGGTTTTTTCGTATGAGAAGAAGAACAATGGAATCTACCAATAAATTTCAATCTATCAATGTCTTATTTCTTTCATTTTATCGTGCTCTTTGTTTGATTCTACCGTACTTCTCGACAACCTCCTCATACCACCATTAATGATGAGTCAACCAAGAAGAAACATCGTTATTTACTTCTTTTGCACAAGCCTTAAATAATGTGTTTGATTTTTCTATTAATCACCAGTTCTCAAAACCTTGTTACATGGTAAAATTGATAATTATCAATTAAAATTTCTTGAAGAGTTACACTTACACCAACGAGGGTTGGAAAACTTCAAGAACAAGTTACATGGTAAAATTACACTGCAGAAGGAGGATAAACCACTAAAATTGAGCAACCTTCAATTCAAATTAGTCAAATTATGAAAATCATTATGCTATTGAAAGATGATCTCACTAAGAGTCTTTGAATTTCATATAATGACATTATCTGAACTAAAAATACTTGAAGATGATTTTAGTGAGGTTGCGTCTAAATTATAAAAGTATAATACGAGGAAATGTAGAATACTTTTCATGTAAGCAACGCAGTTCGACTTTCAAATTCTAAATCAGGACAATATTAAATTTGGAGGTGTTAAGTAGGTTTGTTAAATTTGAAGGTGTTAAGTAGGTTTGGATCTCATATCAAAAGTTAGCTCAAGGATGACGATGTTCAAGCATATTTATATGTACATCAGCCTAGAAACATGTGCAATGTGGGACAAATAACAAACCACAAAACAACTTCAACACCCACCCTCACGTCTAGCGTGGATATGAGTCAAATTCTCACATTACAATCCTTAACTCGGCTTTGATACCATGTTAAATGTACTATGAATTTTGGTTTTTCCCCTCATATTTTTGTTCCTCTGTTTGTGTTTGTTATTCTTTTTATAAATTTCTCTTTCTTTTTGTTGCTTAATTCTATATATCAAGTTGCAACTTGCAAGCATATACTCCCTCCGTTTTATAATATAAATAAATTTTGAGTTTTAAATTCATTCAATTAATTATGTATAGAGTCTATACATCATTAAATTGAATGAATTTAAAACTCAAAATTTACTTATATTAAAAAACGGATGGAGGGGATTGATACTGTAAAAAAGAAGAAGTTGCAAGCATATAGTAGTATAATTTTAGGGACTAGACTATGATTGAATTTTTTTTCTCAAAACAGGTCACAATTGATAGTCATTGGTAGGAAGGTTGGCATTCACTCAAAAAACCATAAATTGGATGCTTGGTTTGTTTTTAATTTGCACAACAGAAACAACCAACCACAACTACAAGCATTTCTGATGATGAATGATGATGTTGTTTGCCTTTTCGGGTAAGTTTATCATTTTGGCTTCATTGGCAGATATGAAACGTGAAATAGACCGCACAGCAAGGAAAGTAGCACGACAAATTTATGACCTATATCAGATGGAGAACACGGACCCCATGTACTACCTCAAATAAAAAACTTATTCTTTTTCATTTTAAGAAGATACCTATAGATTTTTTGTCTCAAAACCAAAAAAGAAGGAAGACACCGATTATTAGAGAGAGGTAAAAATAAAACGTATTTATTTTTTGACACAAATAAAATAATGTATTTAATGAAGCTGTGTTTTTTTGCCTGAAAAAGGCTATATTATTTTATCAAAATAAACTCCTACTCCCAACAGAAAAATAGTATACTACAATACTTTTGTCATAAACTAGTCTGGAATGACTGTTTTCTTTAGCTACCAAGACAAGAATAAAAAAGAAAGGAGTATCCCCTTGCAATTACTCTTATAAAAAATTTCTAATTGAAAGAGGAGTATCAACTCAATGCAATGTAGTCGATGATTTCATTTTGGTTGATGCTAACAAATGGTTTAAAGATATTGTTTAATAAACACATAATTTTCTATTTAAATATTATATCTTTTAATTTCATAAACAATGTTCTAACATCCTTAATTATGTTGAGGACTCATCCAAGTCCTTAAATTTTGGGTTAGGATCCTCTCAGTTTTTATTTTTATTCTTTCTCTATATTACTATAGTTTTGAAGAATTATAAAATGTATGTTAAATAATTGAACTCGTCAAATAGATATGATTTTGACTTTTAATTTTATGCATATAAAGTTCAATAACACTACCCTAAAAATGTCCATTAGACTAGTAAAAAATCTTTCATTCTAGTAAAAAATCATCCCGTCTCACCAAATTCCTCAAAAGACTACTAAAAAATCCTACATATCAAAATGCCTCGATGACACATAACGAATTCGAGCTCAATATTGATAGCGCACCATACTGTAACGCTCATCAACCATCCAACGACTTCACATTTAACCATAAAAAAGGTATCATTCACCACAAATATAAGGTACACTATTTTTCATCTTATCCTCTTACTATAATTTGGCGTCGAAGTGCTTACAAATATTCCATCTTACATCAACAAATACTTTTTAAAAAGACAAACTATATGACTTTCTTTGAAAAGATGACACTCCAAAGTCTAAAGATAATACATATTGTTTTCCGACAGACCATGCTAATCATAGCTATAACACCCTTGTTAGCAATCTTACTTAACTTTCTACAAGTTATGGTATGGTCATTTGAAAGTGCAAACTTTATACCGTGAATGTTGCTAGAGATAATTGAATGGTGTATGGCATGGCATGATATGAGTATGACCAATAGAGCGTCACATCATCGACAGCTCATATCTATCTCCATGATTACAACAGTTCAAGTACTTCCTCTCAACTATCAATAAGTCCCAAAAATAAATGAAATAAAAAAAGTAGCGCTTCTATTATTTCATTCCCATTTCTAGTTCCTCTCCCGTGTCCTACTTGGCGGTAACGAATCTCGAGGCAACCCAAAGTATAAATAATGTCAACAGAAATAACAATTTTTTTTTAAGAAAGAGTGAGAATTTTAACATGGATGATTCATGAAGGAGCTGCATCTCTCTCTCTCTCTAAAAAGCGCAAAAGCGAATAACTGAAAGAAAGAAACCCTAAGGTTCTGCGTTAGTTACTTGAATTCAACGCATCGAATTGTGTTACTGTGATCGCGATTTACGTGAAATGTGGTTGGCGACGATCGAACATCGATGAAGCAATCTCAACGGTGGCAGAGGACTTTGATCCTCTGCCTCCTTTCTCTCTCCGTCGTCACTCCTCTCGTTTTCGTTTCTCGCCGCCTTCAAGTTCTCACTCGCGATGGTACCTACCTCTATTTCTTCTTACTTCTCTATTTCTTCTATCTTTCTCTCTCTTTTTCATTCATTTTTTTTTATTGATTTCTATTTCAGGTCGAAGAGAGTTTCTTGATGATTTATCCGGTGTTGTAAGATTCTTCATTTCATACTTTAGGAACTAAATTCATTTACTTATTTTTACTAGAACATGTTTTATTTTGTGATGTAACTCCTCTTTTGTTAAATGAACTTTCTACCACTTTGAATGCTCTGCTTCTGAAATTGAATTGATTGTTATTCGTTTTTTTTTTTTTTGCAGAAATACAGAACAGATCCTTTAAAGTTAAACGCTATAGAACAGGTAATGCAATAGATAAAAATAAAATAAAAATCTTATTTCACTGAATTGGAGAATAAATATATCTAACTTTTGCTTGTGATTTGGGTCTATTTTTGCAATTCAGGAAGACTCCGAAGAATTAGAAGAGCCAAAGCAAGTTGTTTATAAAGAAAATTATGTTGTTTCAACTATTAGTGATGATGGTTCGGAAAACAGTAATGATTCTGTGGAGTCTAAAATTGTGGGGACCAGAAATAATTTTTTGGAAAAAAATGGTTTGTATCCATTGGTGCATTTCTTAATTTTTATGGTCTTTTTTTTTTTAAATGGCAAATATAATTAATAACGAGTAATCGCAAGACGCAAGAAACTCGAGAAGGAGAAAAACAATACAACTGATGTACTCAACACTGAAATGGTCTATTTAATGTCACTGAAATGGTGTACTCAACACTGATGTTACTGTCTGATTTTTTTTTAATTGTGATCAAGTTTCAGAATTCGACCATGATGAAACACGAGACCTGGAAGCTCAGCAGAAAGGATTGTCCTCCACGGATGAAACACGAGACCTGGATGCTCTGCAGGAAAGATTGGTCTTCAAGGATGATACACAAGACCAGGAAGCTCAGCATAATGGATTGTCCTCCACGGATAGAGATCAGGTTTGGATTAATTCTTTTGAATTTCTGCCCTTATAAATAGGAGGTTGCATGATTGCTATTTTCCTGTCTTAAAAGTTAAAATTTAGCAATTGTCAAAGAAAAAGTTAAAATTTAGCACGAAGTTGTTCCCTAAAGGAAGTTGCAGCGCTCGCGAAGATATAATCTTCTTGCCTGTCAATATCACTTTGTTTCTTTGAAGTTTAATCGCAAGTGTTTCTGAGTTAAAAGGTTACTTCAAATTTGTCATGAAAAGTGCTATGGGTGCATTTAATGACAGTTAATATTGACTTAAAAAACTCGTCTGATCTAAGAGCTGTTGCCTGATGTTTTTATTTTTTCGGACATCAATTTCTCTGGCCTAATGTAAATGTTATTCATGATAAGAAGTTGGGTCATAAACTTGGATTTTTTTGCTCGACCTCTTATAGATTGCATTTATCATCTGGTTTCTTTGTGCAAATTTTAATATGACAATTTAGGTTTACTTAACTGCTCTGTAACATGTTTCACTATAGACAGGAAAGTTTTATTACTTGCTGATCTTATACTTTGGATTTAAAGTTATCAAAAAGCATAATCTCATGTTGGTTTCATTCTGAGATTTTGTTGGGCAATCAACTTCAGATTGATTCCTTTGATTGCTCTTTATTTTGCTTCAACACTATCAAATCTGAGTTTGTCCCTAGTGGTTGGTTTCATCTGTGCCTAATGGCTAGCTAAGTGGGAAGGTTTAGTTGGACTTTGAAGGACTTTAGAAAATCAGTAATTCATGAGGTTTTTTATGGACATAGCATGAAATTTATGATTTAGGCAGAGTATTGGAATTTTTTGATCAGTTTCTATAATTGAAGCAAACCTAATTTTGCTGGACTATAAAAAGGTCTTATTGGTTACTTTGTTGGCTTATATATTCATGTCCAGACGTGAGCTGATCTGCTATTGGAGTAATTTAAAACAGATTGAGGAAATAGTTATAAATGACATGTGTTTATCACACATGTTATTTATGTATTCCATTCATAAGCACATGTTATTTATTACTCCCTCTAGTCCTATTTATAAGAAAAAAGCAAAAATCATCTATGCCAAGGAGCTTGACTTATGTTTCAATTTTGAAAGTTCATTCTAAATATAATCCTGACATAAAACGTTTTAACACCCACTCACATGGAGAATAATTGTATTTCTAGTAACAAAGAAAAGATATCAAAGTAATTTCAGAAATTAATACATGTTAAAGTTTGCGGCTTTTCTTATAATTAGATCCAAAAAACTCATCTTTTCTTATGTATGGGACAAGAGGTTGTAATTTGTTTTGCATCTCCATACTTTTAACTAGACTCATAGATCTTTAGTTGGCAGGAAAACGAATTATATATTCAAAGAAATAATATATATGGAACAAGAGATTGTATTTGCCCTGCATCTCCATGCTTTTAACTAGGCTCATAGATATTTAGTTGGCAGGAAAACGAATTATATATACAAAGAAATAATATTGATTCTAGATGGAGAACTTTATATGTATGTGTGCATGTTCAATTTAAAATTACAAAATAGATTGTGGAGAAACTTATTCGTGTAATCTAATTTCAACTTTTCGGAATTGCTTTTATTTTCAGAAGAAATTTAATATAACAGTTACGGACAATCAGATTATACAAACTCGCTCTCAAAGAAAGACAGATGAGAATATTAAACTGAAAGAAAAGCAATCTGGTTTGACAGTAAACCAACACCATCGGATTTCACGTCATCAGTCTCGCAGAGTGACAAATCAGACTGTTATGGAGATTAAGGATCAAATTATTAGAGCCAGAGCATACTTAGGCTTTGCTCCACCAAACAGCAACTCACACTTGGTGAAGGAGTTAAAGCTGAGAATTAGAGAGATGGAGCGTGCAGTTGGAGAAGCTACCAAAGATTCAGATCTTTCAAGGAGGTAAAGTATTCTCAGTAATTTTTCGACTTGCATATTGTTCAGCAATTATTACTTGTATTTATTATATATGATGTACAAGTCTGTAGAGAAAACTTTACTAATGCTTTGGTCTTTTCATATCCCCTGTGCTAATTAAAGCAAACAATGTACAAATTTCAGTTCAGTATAGGAAATTAGAACTGGAGTGATAAAAACTTAACTTTTTCTCAAAAGTTCAAAATCCAGTCTGTGAAAGTATAGTGTGGTCTTTCAGTACAAAATTGATGATGGAGAGAACATTCGTGTAGAATTTTTGTAACATAAGATGTTTAAAGAATATGGGGGTATTTTCAATCTGAAAACAAGTGAAGTTCACAGTGCTTTGCAGAAAATGAGACACATGGAGGCTTCACTTTCTAAAGCCAGCCGAGCGTACCCAGACTGCACTGCTATGGCTGCTAAGCTCCGTGCGATGAATCATAATGCTGAAGAACAAGTTCTTTCTCAGCAACATGAAGTAACACATCTTGTTCATCTTGCTGCAAGGACCACCCCAAAAGGTCTTCATTGTCTTTCTATGCAACTAACTGCTGATTACTTTGCCCTGAGCCTTGAGGAGAGAAAGCTGCCAAATGAAAATAAGATTCATGATACGGAACTTTATCATTATGCCGTCTTCTCTGACAATGTTCTGGCATGTGGAGTGGTCGTTAACTCCACTGTGTCTAATGCCAAGGTAAATGTTGATGCCTTTTACGAAAATTATTTCAATTTTGTTTCTGTCTTTTGATTCAGTTGTTTCGTGCATTGTCTTATGTTGAACCCTGATGCAATTCATGAAAAAGGAAACGATCCTAGCAAATTCAACGTTAGTTAATTTAGCTATCAAGTTATTTTCAAGTTTGTGCCTTAGTGGTTTGCTTTGGACAAGTGATGACCTTCAAGTCCCTTAGTAGTTTCTTCACGTTATTTTTTATGATTGAAGTGGGTGATTATAGGACGAGGTGGTGAGAACTGAGAATGCACTATTCAACTTGATCTTCTTTTTGTTCTTTATTGACCATGGATGCAATTTAGTTTGCATTCCATTTTTATCTATTTTGAGTGCAATTTTAAGTTTACTTCTCTAAAGCTTCGAAAGAAGAATTTTCTTAGATTTTTCAGTTTTAGTTGCTGTAGAGTGCAAAAATAAATCTTACTTGCACAGCCAAAGCAATCAAACCAGTAAGAGCACAAAAAAATGTACAATCATCTTCCATAATGAAATATCTGAGCATCTCTAATAAAACATTTTCCGTCAATCAAGCAATCAAACAAGTAAAAGCACAAGAAAATATATACATCTTTCCTAATGGAATGTCTGAGCATCTCTAATAAAACATATTCCCTCTGATTTTGATTACAAGCAAAAGTACTTAACCTCAGACTTGTTAAAAATTTAGTTAAATGCATTTAATCTTTTTGATCTCATAAAAAAAATGTGCATTCTCAAAAGTGTCATTCGCAGGAACTTGTTCTATGAGAATAAGAGTCGTTGGAAAATAAAATTTGTACTGATTTAGGGTATTTTAGAATGGCATTAATTAATATAGTGAGTTTAATTAAATGTGCTTATGTTTGAGACCACCGAATACGAAATAATCTTTGAGGTACCTCTTTTCTTTTTTGACATTTAACACTTTCTCAATTTCTCTACTGCTTTTAAAGAACTATCTTATAACTATCGTTATACTAAATTTATATTAGTGTCTAAATTTTAGCAAATACAAGAAACACAAGATTGGAAAGCTATATTAGATCTACTTAGAAGTATTAAGTCTGCATATATAGTGGCAAGAAAGCTTGACAATGACTTTTAAATTGCAGGAACAGGAAAAACTTGTTTTTCATTTAGTGGCAAATTCACTCAACTTTCCTGCAATCTCAATGTGGTTCTTATTAAACCCTCCTGGAAAAGCCACCGTCCATGTGCAAAACATAGACAATTTTGAATGGTTGTCCAAGTACAATACATTCAAGAAACAAAATTCCAGTGATCCAAGATATACTTCTGAATTGAACTACCTCCGTTTCTACCTGCCAGATATCTTCCCCACTCTAAATAAGATTTTGCTTTTTGATCATGATGTGGTGGTGCAACAAGATCTTAGCACACTATGGAATATTAACATGAATAAAAAAGTAATTGCAGGAGTTGGGACTTGTCAGGAAGGTGAAACTTCATTTCGCAGGATGGATATGTTCATAAATTTCTCAGATCCATACATTGCAAAGAGGTTTGATGTCAATGCTTGCACATGGGCGTTTGGGATGAACTTGTTTGATTTGCAGCAATGGAGGCGACATAATTTAACTGGTTTATATCACAAATATTTGCAAAGGGTATGCTTAAATAAAAAAATTATGATATGCTTTTGGTTCTTTTCTCTATGTTTGGTGTAACTAGTTTATACCTGTCCCCAAAATATCTCGGTGGGTCCTAGCATTGGTTAACTAATTTAGACTTTAAACAACCTTTTTTTAATGCTTTCACTGTTTCTTGTTAAAGAATAAAATTTAAAAGTGGCTCTCTGTAATTAAAAGTAAGAAATAAGAAATGAAAATAGAAAGTAAAAAAATCTGAAACCAAACAGCCACTTAGATTTGTTATCCAAAACTATGTTTTGGCATCTCCAATTTTGATTCTAATGGGGAATGTGTTGAAGTTACTGTTTAAATTGCATAATATAGAGCACAAATGTATATTTTATGAAGTTCTGATGCAATGCTAATCTAATGTGAATTTCTCTGGGTAATTATTTGCAGGGTTCCAATATGCCATTGTTTAACGCTGGCAGTCTGCCACTAGGCTGGCTCACCTTCTATAACAAGATTATGATTTTGGACAGACGGTGGCACATTCTTGGCCTTGGTTATGACTCGAGCATCGATACAAATAAGATTGAGCAGGCTGCTGTTATACACTACGATGGAATCAGGAAGCCATGGATGGATATTGGGCTGGGAAGATACAAGAGTTATTGGTCAAAATTTATCAAGTCGGACCACCCACTTTTGCGACGTTGCAATATCCAGGCGTAGCTCAACATCTAAAATTACTCTACTTGGCCGGTCCTGTTTGACTAGTTTGTTGGCACTTTGATTGCCTGCATGCTTTAGTCGATTCTTTCTTGTTCTTGGCAATTCTTGTTGTAAAGCCCTTCATAGGTCGCAGAATTTTCACACACGTATTCTTTTAGAAAATTAGCTATTTGTTTTAGTGGCGCCAAAGATGAAATAAGACTTACAATAGACATTTTAGATGTTTGGAGATGACATTCATTGTTGTGTAAATAATGCATTCACATGCTCTATTACAGGTTATGCCACCACAGTTTGCCATTAGTTTACGCCAATTTCGCATGAACTTGATGTCGAAGTTATGTTTTACTTTGGAGGACAGATTTGCATAAATATTGAAATTTTTGCCATCATTTCAATTGTAGAGTCAATGATGCTTGGTGCTTGTTTTTCCTGTTACATGAAGCTAGAAAGTAGTGGGTATTCAAGCATTGTTCGTGTAATGTTAATTATATTTAGGAATACTTTTTAAGTTTTTTATATGTAAATTTTGTAGGAATATTGTCGCCATCATATTATTTTGACGAAATACACACAAAACTTCAAACCAATTACTTTTTCTGTCAAATTAATCATTACGAAATATCTCATTTGTGGAGAATGATACTCAGTGTTCAGGAATTTACTGTTTACTGTCTTCTAGTTATAAGGCTGGGGAATGATAGGGAAGCAAAGGTTGTGCAAGTGATGTATTATTGGGCACCACACATAGTATGTGACACGTGGATACAATTAATTGGGCATTTGCAGATATGGATATCTAACAACGGCACAACGTGTTGCATTTTTCATTCTATCCACGCTGTGTGGTGCATAGGTTGACAATGCACTAATGCTAATTGCTAATATTACAACACCATTTGCCCAGTTGTATGAAATAAACAAAAGTCCATATTTTGAAACCTGAATTGATATTGAAGAAAAATGGCAACCATTATTGCTGGCACCTCAACATCTTCAATCATCCGCACAGGTTTTGTGCACAAGCAACCTCTTGGAGTCTCATCCCAGACCATTGTTGGTAAGTTTTTCCTAGTGAATCAACCAGTAATTTCATTTTCATCAAACAAAATGACATAACAATTCATTTATTTCAATCATAAATTGTATAGGATTGCCATCAATAGCTAAGGTGGGAAGAGTGAGGTGTTCCATTGAGGGAAAGCCTGATGTGCAAGGAAGCAGCTCAAACATAGGAATGGGAGCATCCTTGATAGCAGCTATCTCTGCTGCAACCTTGTCAAGCCCAGCAGCCATGGCTTTGGTAGATGAGAGAATGAGTACTGAAGGAACTGGCCTTCCCTTTGGACTTAGCAACAATCTTCTTGGTTGGCTTTTGTTTGGTGTTTTTGGTCTTATATGGGCACTTTATTTTATATACGCTTCCTCCCTTGATGAGGATGAAGATTCTGGATTGTCTCTGTGAAACCCCAAAAGGATATGCACCTTAGAAATTGCACAGTTCAGTCCTTTTTTGTTGTATTAATAAAACTACTACTTGTGTATTTATTCTGATTTCTCTTTTCTGGTACTTTCAAATAGCCGATTCTTTCTTTGTTATGGATTACTCACATGATGTATCAAATCAGCATGAAAATTTTATTTCTATGAAAATGGAAGTAGAGAAAATCCAACTATTCTCCCTATATGGTAAGGAAGGAGATTGGTGGCTTCATGGTCATGGAAGATCAAAATTAAACAAATCATACATCCAAGTTATAAAAAAACTTAATTAGTGTCAACTTAGCAACGTTTCAATTATTTAGTCTTTGTATGCTTTATCATACTATACTTGCACATGCCAAATTCTTATGAGTGATTCCATAAGCACAGCTTAGAAGATGTGGTTGCTAATTGCTATTTAAGCATCGGTGTTTACAAGCACTCATTATTATATTAGTTTCATCAAATGATAATCAGAATGGATAGTACTTATCTTATGGGTGGGTATGTAGGCCATATAGAGTGTCAAAATTATGTTAAAATGTTGATGAAATATAAGGATGTCAATGTGAGTTATTGGTGAAATTGATTTAGTAATTTTGTTTTGAAGTATTGAATTGGAGAGATAACGTGTATAAGTTTCTAAAAAAGTATCATATGCACGAATGAGATTCACTTAAGATCCTCAAAATGTAAAAATATATAGGGTGGACTTGGATTAGAGGTGCTTTAATACACTCTTTGTGAGCGCCAATCTTTCATACACCAAAACTTGTTATCTCTTACAGCCAAATGACCGAGAGTTTTTGAGCAGAATTCCCAGCTGCAAAACAACGCAGTCCACCCAATGCTCACAACTCCAGCACCAAACATACAGAAGATCTACTATCCACAATTTCACTGAACCAATGACAACAATTTTCTTGATTAAATTAAGAGTACTACTTTATATCTCCAAGCCAAGTCTGACTTTAATTAACACCCCATTCCCTAATCAACATTCACTGTTACAATTTTAAGTTCTGCAAAAATAAGTGGGATGACCTTATGCACCAAGCCAAACATAGACTAGACATTTCAAAATTCTTATAACATAGTCCGGCCGATACACAGACCTCACAACCAAGTCTCTTATCATAACAAAATGCATTCTGCTCCTACCATTTACGCTCTATACCCCAAACAAAGCAATGGATTTGATATCCATTGAGCGTCTGAATAGTTGATCTCGGAACTTTATAATCAAAGTCAATTCCAAGACATAAATTTCAGTTGCTCATCAACTATAGGTATCTAAATGACTTTGTCCTGAAAAACTCTTTAATTTCTTGTTTCCTTTATTCCTCTAACACAAGCAAACCATAGCGAGGAACGACATGATGCACAACTTGGATAAGTATAGTATGATATATTTAAATAACTTCTTATTTAGGAAATGCTCTTTTTTTATGAAGCAGTATGGCACAACAATACTACAAAGACTGATCAGTTATTATTTTCCATCACCACTCATTGCTGTATTCTAACAAACATAGGAAGGATTTCTTTCTGAATTACATCTGTACTTAAAGACTAAAATTTAATGCACATTTTTTGTCACTAATACTAATACTATAGCAGTATAGCATACTCAGTGATTCATGGTACCACTCTATATATATCATTATCACATGTATCCATTGATTCAATCAACTAGCTTTTATTTATTAGATGAAGAGATCAGTCCTATCTGGGAGAGATGAGGCTCAATGTCTTCATGATGAGTATCAACAAGTTGTGGGCGTTGAGCCAGAACCCAACGTCCATCTTCAGTCTTGACCATATTTCTGTTCAAATCTTGCCTCCAATTTGGTGGCACAGAGTGCTCATCTTTCACAAAGTCACAGGCCTTATTCACCAAAGCAATGTCCCTATTAGTTGTTGCTTCATATCCACGGTCGCTCCCATGGTATCTGCTCATCATCAAAGTTAGCCAAGCTATAAATAATAACAATTATATATGCACACATCAAGCTTTTTGCCAAAATTACAAGCTAAAACTTTGATTCAAATTAAATTTATTTATTTTTTTGATGAAAAAAGAGAAATTATTTTGAATTTAATTACCGGTATATATTAACTTGTTATATCTTTTATTCTGTTCTTAGAGTGCCTCCGGTGGAGGAGTATTTTTGTATGTATGTGTATATAGTGCCATTAAAAAAAAGTCAGCAATATATATATATATTTTTTTTATATCAGACTCAATTATATGATATTGAGATTAATTTTGATAAACCGTCGACAAATAATAAACCATATTTCGTATGAATTTTAAGGTGTCAAATATTTAATTTTAGTGATTTAACAATTATGATTGGTTTTGGTAATATAAACAAATCTTTATATTGTCCGCGTATATCAATGAAATCGATAGGTATATGAAAATATTTATTAGAAAATAAGAGCATTCGTAATAGAGCACATTTATTTGAATGCTTACGCGGATTTCTCATGTATATTTTACCTATTTTATATTTTTTCAATACTAATATCTAATAAGTATCTAATTTCTCCAACTCGACACCTCATAAAAATTTATTAAATAGATTTTACTAGTAATTCAATATCATTATATTTCAACAATTTTTATTTGTTTTTAATTAATTTATTAAGTCGGGTATATGAAAAGCGAAAAGAGGTGGCCCTTTTGTAGGTATCATTCTCTATAAACACATCCAAATTATCCACTCCATAAAGAATGTGTCTATTTAGTTTGATATTAAACAGATGAATTATCCACAATTGTGGATGTTCTTTCTATAACATAATATAACAGTCTTGTTCAAAAAAATAATATATATAACAGTAAAATTTAACTCACTAAAAAAAACAGTAAAATTTAATTGAATCTCTATAAATTTTTGTCATTACCTGGTACGAAGTAATTAAATTCAGTTTATTAAAGAACTCCCAGAAATAAAAATAATTGTTAAGTTTATTCAAAAAATAATAATTGTTAAGTAATACTACTACTCATTTATTTAACTCTTCTACAGATTAAATAAAATATAGGTAGTAACTTTTCTCGTAAAAACATTTGCATATTTAGTATACAAACTACAAAGTTTTGATAGCAGAGTAAGTATTACGTAAACACAACTCCAAATAAAAAATGTTTTAAAACACACATAAATAAAGAAAACTAAATTATCCAACTATGACTAAATTATTTCTCATTTAATTACTATTTTATTTGTGTGCACTTAAACCTTTTTTATTTGGGTTTGAATCCAAGTATTTATTTGGATACAAAATATTATTGCTAAAAAATGTAACATTCCTTTTTATTTAAAATAAATAAATTAAACACTCACATTTCTTTTGTTATTAAAAAAAATAAAAAATCTAAGGACAGTGACCGTGAAGTTGATAGGTCGGTAGGGGGACCTCTTTCTAGTCCTAATGATCATTGTTTGTTGTGTGTTAACGTTAAGGTGTGTGATTGGCCCCCATCAAACCCCCATACGGCCATACGCTAAAGATAAGGATAAATTTTTCGAGGCATTCACATAAAAGCTAATTTTAATATACTTGTTGACTTAGTCACATAGGGAGTAGTATTTTGGTAGTGTCGACATGAATTGATTTTGCATACGTAATTGATTCTAATTAATTTGGAGTTAGGATTTGCATTTTTTGTATGTATACATGATTTATACAATCAAATTGTATCGTTCATCATACTTCACATTTAACTAATTTTTAATAAAAATTATTTTTACAAAATCAAATCATTCAAAGTCAATTATACTTCACACTTAACTAATAAAAAATACAATTGAGTCTTTGAATCTTCTAAACAGTTTATAATTGTATTCATAATTTTTGTTCTTGATAAAATTTATGAACATTTAGATAATTTGTAATTAAGTCTTTAAATACAGATTCTCAATAAATAAATTTTTTTAAATTCAAGGAGAACTTCTTTTTTTTTTTTACGAAAAAAACAAGATGGATCTAATTATAAATTATAAAAATATTTTTGAGTCGATTAAAAGAAATTTAACTTACATACGCTATTAGTATAATTTTTTTTACATATGTATCAAATTATATATTGTTACATCATTTTATTATCATTTTAAAAACACATGATTCATCATGCTCGTTAAATATTGTGACAATGTATATTTTTTTTAATCATGTATCAAAGCCCCATTGGATATATGCATATGTTATCATTTTTTGTGATGATGTACATAAATTAAATATTTAAAATACGTGGTTGGACTAGTTAAGTTGAAGACAGGAAGACTTACCCGTCGAGTATGTGCAAGTGGGCCTCCAAGTTATGAGCACATGCAGCATCACCATTAGGGTTCAAAAATGGAGAAATTTTGTGGTCCAACTCTAACTCAACTCCAACATGAGTATAACACCATGGAATATCAATATCTTCAGCAAACTTCAATAACCACTCAGGCGATTTCTCATTAATAAGAAACCCTGGTGACTTTGGCACCATATCATGCTTATTATGAACCCTCAAAACCTTAACCCCTAAATGTTTTTCCAACCTCCCTTTAAATTTCACGTTCCCAACCCTAGGTCCAGAAAATGAGAAAACAGAAACATGAATTTTTTCACCATTTTCCCTAACATTTAACCTTGTTTCTGCTATATCAAACGCACTTAATGTTGCCATAGCACTCCCTAAACTATGTCCCGTTAACGTGATACTAACTTCTTCGTTAGGAAATTTCTCTAACAACCTTTTCACTTCTCCTAAAACTTGTTCTCTAGCAGAATATTTACAATAACCGTCTTTTGTTTGTCTATCGGTGTACATATCAAGAAAACCTGCTTCTACTCGAACATCGTTGTCCGGACAAGGAATGTCTTGGTAAATAGGTTTAAGAAAATTTTGAAGATTGGCTACCCATTCGACATGAGTAACGGTTCCTCGCCAAGCGATAGTGATGTCTCTACGACCTGTTAGTTCCAAACATAAATAACGTAAGAAAAACTCATTTTTAATCAAAAGTTCATTTGCAAAATATTTTTTTCCCGGTCTCAAATATACACAGAAAAATTGATCAAGTGAAGTTGATATATTTAGTTCAAATTTTTGGACTAAATACAAAAACTTTCTTTGACCCATTATTTCTTATATTTGATACAAGAGAGAGTAACATTCACTCAAAAGTACCTTTGTAAACGTTAATTACACACCTATCCGTTTTGTTGTTTCATCGTTTGAAACGGCTATGTATCCCATCCAATTCGCGTGTTCGCTCCAATATTTATCTGGCCATCGAGATTTCTTGAAGAAATCTGGGACGTTAACATTCGCTGAGGCGTAGAGGTAGCGTGTAACGTCATACCCTATGTGTGGAAGATCTAACGATGGGAAAAATTCAAGGTGTGGGTGTTTGCAACTACCACAATATTTTGAGTATGGATCAAAATCAAATGCATCATAACAAGCTTGTGACATTTCTCCATAACGGATTAGTTCGGATCGCATTATTGGATCCATTGGATCTAGAAGTCCGACCCAATCATCTTCGCCGTGGATTTTTCGCCATGCTTTTTCTATGGGAAGTTCGGTTAGTTTTGATGATTGTTTTGTGTTTTGTGATTGGAGTTGTGTGATGGTGTTGGATTGGGTTGCAGTGCATTTTGTGGTGAGTTTTTTTGTTGTTACGGTTTGTGGGTTTGTTGTTTGGAATTTGAGGTGGTTGGAGTTGGATCTGAAGAAGAAAGTGGATTCGGATTTGGGAAAGGCTATGAGCATGTTTGAGATTGATGCAGCCATGTTAGAGTGAGAATGAAGATGGAGTTGGAGTCTTGCTGAATTGAGTAAGTGAATAAAAAAGGATGTATGGTATACTATTTATAGAAAAATAATAATGGTTCACGCTATGTGTTTATTAGATAATATTTTTAAAAAGAAACTTGTAAAAATAAAGATCAAAACGATAAAATGTTTGATTGGTAATGGCACTTGAAATTGATAACTTGTGATATGACGATAAACAACACGTCCCTTTTTGTGTATGATGACGACATGTCCATTGATCTCATGAAGATAATAGTATGAAACAAAGAAATTAAATTAAATTGGATGTTGAAAGTTAAATCCGTGCACATGTTTAGCTTCTGGACAAAGCTTCTATGCATGCAGATGGAATTGCCTTAAATTTAAAGCAAAGAAATAAACGTGAACCATTTTACTTTAGTTTTCTACTATTTTTTTTTTTATCAAGTATGATTAAAGGCAACGGATGTGCAAGACTATGCTTTTAGTTTAGGACTAGTACTCTTATATTGCAAATGCAATTATAATGACCTTTGGGTTTATGATCAAAGCACTATTATACAAAAATTGACATCAAGTTATTGAAATATATGAAGGGCGTGAGCTACTTAACAAGAATAAATAGAGAAGTATCAATGCGTTTTTTTTTTTATATATAAAAACATCATATTAAAATAAAATTATTTTATATTAATGGAACAGGAGAATTCTTAACTCTTAAGTACTTGAAGCGGCAAATCTCTTTAGAGACTCATAGGTGCTACATCGTTTTCTAATTTTATTTGTCAAAAAAAAAATCATTTTCTAATTTTATTTTAAATCTGTATATAGAAAAATACTAAAATACTTTCGATACAAATTTATTTTATGGTGTCTCCATCGGGTACCCTCTCCATTCACACATGAAAGCATTTTATTAGGTTGGTTTTGATTCTCTAATGCTAGATAGGGTACTTAATATATATATATATATATATATATATATATATCTTGGCCAAGAGATGAATATGAATGCAAAATGACCGAGTCTTGTTGACTTGAAATACAGTAGGCAGGGAGTATCAGATTCAGAAACACACCCCACGAGTCGGGAGGTTGTGATGAATAATAATATAATAATTGGTGCGTGATTCACGTGGAACAGGGACTAATTTTTATAAATGTTTTATATTTACTGAAAGATATTAGATACCAATAGGCAACGTGTCGCAAAAGGAATGAGCATATTTGTTGCGGAAAAACATATATTCCAAATATGCAGGTCATGAATAATAATATATTCCAAATATGAGCATTTCGTTACTAATAGTTAGATGTTGGATTTGAACAACCCAGTAATTCATTAGCGGTAGTGTGTACCCTTACAGCCACAAGCATGTTCAAGAACAAAAGGGAGATAAACCCCCCAAAACAAACTAACCTCTAGAAAAATAAAATATGTATCTTTATCTATTGGCTAGGACTCCTTAGTAAGAGTGTCTGTCGACATGATTTGTTTCCCGAGGAACAAGATTTCCCTCGACACAACCAATCTTCCTCACTAGAGTATGTATATCTTTTCAAGTTGACCAGCAAGGATGAGTCATTACACTGAATCGGTTTCAACCACAACATAGGAAAAACTTGTATGATTAACTGAGAAACTAAGTAAAATATTCACCATTATTATTCCGGATTATCCATCCGCACCCTGCTTTTTCCAATTGTTGCAATTGGAATATCTCTTGCCTTCTATAATTAATTTCCTTCAATATTGCTTCAATAGTAGTCTCACGGTTATAAGAAAAATGTATTGGTTCCTAGATCTCCAAATGCAATCCATTGTTACCACATACAATGTTATTTGCCCTTGTTGAGAAGAGTTTTTTTTCCAGCAATGTTCCACTCAATCCAAGATATTAGATCATCATATACAAAGAATCTATTTGAAGGTTGACTTAGAACTTTATCACAAACTAGTTTGGCAAAATTGCAGTCCCTCAACGCATGTAATGTTGTTTATGTGGCAGCAATACATAACTGACAACCCGGTGAAATCATAAGGTGTCTGTTATATCTTTTAGAATTTGTAAGACTAGCTCCTTTAGTAAACCTCCAAATTAAACATTGTAATCTTTACATAAATTTCAAGCTCCAATGATTGAGAAAATTTTGTTATGCATACAAATTAACGGCTTATGAAGAATTCATACCCTCCATCATTTGTAAGGATCCAAACAACACTATTGTCACCATGGTTTGAATGTGGCACACCCCATGGGAGAATATTATCACATATTTGTTGCGGAAAAACATATCTCAGTTTCAACTCATCCCATTCTCCATGGTCATGCAGGAAGTTGCTCCCAAATTGGTTGCCTCTTCTATTGTTATTAGTTGAATAGCATATGCCTCCAATTTATCCATGTAAGATTGCCACCTGTCCAAAAAATTTACTCTAAGACCATTTTGTAGGCGACAATGAAGATTTCGATTGACATGGTTCCAGTTCTTACATATGCCTCTAAAAAAATTGAACCAATACGGTCTTGAGATATTTAGCTCGAATAATTCTCACCTAAAGATCGTATCGTAAGAAGTCCCAATCCACCAACTTTTTAGGAGTGCAAACTTTCTCCTGAGAGATAGAACGTGCGACTTTTTTTTGTCAACCTCATCACAAATTAGCATAGAAACCATAGTAGATTGCATAGCATAGCTAGAGAGTGCTTGAATCACAAATTTAGGAAGAGTGAGTCTACTTGCAAAAGAGAGTCTTGGCTTTCCAACTGCCTTTAGTCCACCTTGTCAAGTATAAACTTGAAAGAACTACTTTTACTCTTTTATGGATAAGAGGACAAAAATATAAGTGGATAAATGACATCCCTTTCTAATCCCTCTAGATGACTTAAATTCCTCTAGAACCTCTTCATTCCAATGCATCCTTACTAGAAGAAGAGATACAATGCATAATCATAACAATAAATTGTCAAGGAAGATCGATAGCAATCAGAGTGTCTTGAATGAAACTCCACTTCAACCTATCATAGGCTTTCTCCAAGTCTTTTTTATAACCATCGAACCCTTCCCCGATCTTCTTCTCTTCACAACATGTGAAAATTCTTGAGCCACAATGATATTATCTCTGCTTTGTCTCCAAGGTATGAAACTACTCTCGCATGGACTAACCAAAGTATTCGTAACCATTCTAAGCATGTTGGTAAATACTTTCGTTATTGTTTTATAGGTTATGTTACAAAGAGTAATTTGGTCTGAAATTTTTAATAGAATATACATCATAAATGAAGATGTTTAAGTATCTAGTAATTAGCCTACTTGTAATAATTTTGTCCTATTAATATGTAATTAACAATCTTCTTATGAGTTTGGTTTGAAGCGGTAGGTGCCTATACTTTATTTTTCTTGATTGGGGTGATCAATTTTTTTATTGGTCGAGGATTAGCATGCTTAGTTGTGTGTCTCAGCTCTCCTTAGCAAATTTTGAGTGTTTTTTTCTTCTTCTTAAAGACATATGAACTTCTTACTACTATAACCGTATTGTTTCATTTATTAAAGTATTTTGTCCTGCGAACATTGCTTATTGCTTATGGAGTTGTTGGAGTGTTCTTTGACGTGGAATACATTTATACCTTAGGAAATTCGAAGCATAGCTTTAGTGCTTAATTAAGAGTTATCTTTCAGTGTCATAACCTTAGTGCTTAAGAGTTATCTTCTAGCGTTCGATGATGATAGTTTTTTTTTTTTTTTTTTTAAGGAGGGAGGAATTTCGGGGAATAAATTTCTTTAAGGAGGGGAGAAAATGTAACATCCCAAAATTAATGAATAGAAATTATTAAACTTTGGAAAAATTAAGATAGTCATTTAAAAAAAAAATTAAAAGTATAAACTTAATTAGATTGATGATCCTAATTAACATAAGACAGTGTATTATAATTTAAGTTTACATTTATTATTTCATAGCTATCTTCTTTTAAGAATTAGCTCTATAAATAAAATAAACGGTTGGAGCTAGATTATAGGAAATGATCTTTTTTGCTCAAAAAAAAAAGGAAATGATCTTTTGAAATTCAATTTGAAACATATCGTTGTATATCGTTTAAATGGGAAACCTAATGAGCTATCTAATAGGGATGGATATAGGATAACTATAGTTTTTACTGTTAATTTAAAATTTAAAACAGGACAGTCAGTTACTAATTTTAATGCAGATTGGATCTTCTTTTTTTTGTTGACAAAAGATCGGATCAATTGAAAATTATATAAATACTAGTAAAACAAAACCAAAGGCATGATAATAAAAGAGAAGGGCCACACATTGAAGATTATAGGAGAAACGGGGAAAATATACCAGGGCAGTAAAGAAAGAATAATTGAAGAGTGATTGTTAATCTGGCCATAATTCAAGAGGTGAGTAATCACACCCTTTAACCCTTCTATAGTATATTGATTTTAGAAAGAACTACAATTTATTTGATGAAAACTCAACACATTTAACTGGGAATTTTATGAAACTCAATTATTTAATGTTATGAATTTTTAACTTGATTTTAGAAGGATACCGAATACTATATTGTACGATATACATATTTTGATTCATGAAGTTAACTGTTTAGAGTTTGATCGTTGGATGTATTCGTTCATAATTAATGGACTTTGAGCTGCTTATATATAATAATAATAATATAATGCTTATAAATACATGATGTTTGAATGGGTGATGGTCTTTTTATCTAGAATCATGTTCTTTACCCAAATAATTTTGCTCATTTTCAAGTAAAATGACCAAAATACCCCTACGTAATGTAAGTCGCGCTGGTGTAAACTTAAACTGAGTTAAGTCACGTACAGCGCGAGTTAACTCGCGCTAGTTTGCCGGTGGTCAGAACTGAATAACACACGTTTTTTTCCACTTTGGTCAGGTTTTCAACATTCAATTAACACGTTTCCTACCACTTTTACACGTTTTTTATTATTACCATATTTATGTTTTTTTATAACTTATACTACCATTCCCACTTATAAATACTCCTCCATACTTCCCTATTTCCTCACATCATATCTCTTTCTCTCCCTCCTCGCTCTCTCCCCCTATAAATCTTCTTTTTTTAGTTTGTGTTTATACATTTTGGGGTAAAATAAGGCCAATCGAGGGCTAAAAAGATGTCGATCTTGTGGTTCTAAGAGATCAATCAACTTATGCCCGATGATGATTGGTCTCTTAAAATCTCAAGTTTAGTCTCTTTTTAGCCCAAAATTGGTCTCTTTTTACCTCATAGAAGTAGATTTAGAAAATTCGATCAATTACTGTATAATGATATTCATTGAATAAAATGATAAGTTATTTGTTTCATTTATGTTCCTTTCTACTTTCTTTTTATTTATTTCGCTACCTTTATGATTTTGTCATTTATTTTTGTTCATTCCTTTTTATTTCAATTCGTTAAAATTTGTGTAATGAATAAACTCAAAAAAAAAAGTAGCGTAATGAATAAACTCGAAAAAAATAAGTGAACAAATAAACTCGGCGTAAATTCGAATAAATAAATACTAATTAAACTCAACGTGAATTTGAATAAAAATTGCGTATTGAATAAATTCGAATGAAGGTTACATTACATTAAATTACAATCGGGAATGCATCTTTCAACTACAACAATTATCTTACCTCTAAATGGGGCAAATTCAAACTAGCCAAACAACAGGACTCAAGCATTCGCCCGACATTCAAGTTTTTCCTTTGTAAAGAATAAATTTTTGTTAGGCTTAGTTTGGATGACGGTATCCAAGTGCCACCGAAATGAGGTACATTCCTTGACACTTCAATACCTTCATCCAAACCAGCCTAACAAGAATTTAATCTTTTCAAGGAAAAACATGAATGTCAGGCGAATGCTGAGGACTTGTCGTTTGGTACATTAAATTCGGGAATGCACCTTCCAACTACAATAATTATCTTACCCATGAATGAGGTAAATTCAAACTTGCCAAACAGCAGCTCTCCAACATTCACCCATAAGTGCTTTTGTTTCATTCAAAAGGTTAAATTTTTGTTGGTCTTGGTTTTAAATGATAGTATTCAAAAGGTTAAATGATAGTGCCACCGAAATGAGGTACATTCCTTGACACTTCAATACCATCATTTAAACGAAGCCAACAAGAATTTAACCTTTTGAATGAAACAAAAGCACTTCCGGTGAATGGTGGACAGCTGCCGTTTGGCAAGTTTGAATTACTCCATCCATAGGAAGATAATTGTTGTAGTTGGAAGGTGCATTCCCTACCTAATGACGATCTTCTGGCAGAATCAAACTTTTGATAATATCTTCAGTTGATCTTAGCAACGTCACACGCTTATCGATCCACTGGAACTTGATGTGCTCCCAAAACCTGCTCGTCATGTTTTCATCATTCTTTAACTCTACCCAAGTGAATGATACTCTCCCCTCGTCGAGCGTTGGACGTTTATACCGAACGTTTTCCACCCTCCTTGTGTCTCCGGGGTTGACTCCTTGGTTGAATGCATTCAGTTCATCCTTGAGGCCTCTTAACGTTACACCGAGGCACCGAACTTTCAACCTCTGAGGTTCTCCGCCGTTGAATTGTGCATGAACGTCAATCCACCCGACCATTGTTTCAAATCTACACAATAAGATATAAAAAACAATCAATGAAAAACTCATTCATCATCAAAACTTGGAGTGCAAATTATACATAAATCCTAAAAATGATAACTACAACATAAACATGCAAACATCTAAATAATTAAGCAATATTACTCATTTGCATGTAACATTGTATCATATCTTGAAAAAAAAAATAATAAACAAACCTTAACATAATCTAATAAAAAAAATATCATATCTTAAACAAACTCTAACTAAATCTAAAAATAAAAACAATCTAAGTTAAAAAATCTAACGTAATAATGCAAACATCTAAATATTATAACAATTAAGCACTATAAGTCATTTGCATGTAACATTCTATCATTTCTTGCAAAAAAAATTAAAATTTTAGCAAAACAGTAAACCTAAAAAAATTATAGATTAAGTGAAAAAATCTATCATACCAACATAATTTAAGTGAAAACTTACTTGTTCTTGTTGTTGGAGTGTTGTTTGATTTGAAGTTGAAGGAATTTTGGAGATAATTTTTGAGAGAGATTTGAGAAGAAAATGGAATGAGGCAGAATGAGGCTCTGCCTGAGCTTATAACAGCATGTAGCGTGAGTTAAGTCACGCTACCTGACTTAAGCTGTGCTACTTTTATAACTAACGCAAGTTAACTCATGCTGCGTGACTTAAGTCACGTAAGGGTATTTTGGTTATTTCACTTGAGAATGAGCGAAACTGTTTGGGTAAAGAGCAGAATTCTTTTTTTTTTTTGGTTTAGTAGCCTAGTTGCTGGAGCTCACATAATTAAACGTGGAGAAGTGAGATGTCCAAGGTTCGAACTCTGACCCCTGCATAAATTATGCAATGTCACTGCCACCAGAGCTAAGTTTACGGGGACAAGAGCAAAATTCTTTTATCTATGGAATTTATCCCACTTTTAGAGTGGTCACGAGGAAGTTAATCAATTATATATATATATATATATATATATATATATATATATATATATATATATATATATATATATATATAAGCAAAATCGATGTTTTTTCTTATAATTAGAATGGTTAATTATGGTTTGGTTTTTATAAATTTATAAGTTTACTATACATATTATATCATAGTGATGGTTGTTATAAATATATTTTATTTTTAGAGTGATTTTATAGAGATGAAAAGTTATAATGAAAATTATTCTTGATATTTTTCGTTAGTTATAAATCATTACTAAAAACAATATCACTAATATTTTTTTATGATAACGACGCTGTTTTTTTAGCGATATTGTTTGTTGATATAATGAAAACAATATCGTTATCAACAAACATATTATCTTTGTAAAAAAAAATATATTATCTTAATTTTCAAATGGTTCTTGCTTTCCTTAAAAATAAATTGGTTCATGCTTGGACCTACACCCAGATTTCTTACGTTAACAAAATCAAGAATGCTGTTTGAATCAGACTTCAAATTATGTTTGCCCATCACCTAAAAAATGGTACAAAATAATTTTGAGTTTACGAATAAAACAATCTAGATAATTCCTTAAAAAAAAAAAAAAACGAGATAATACTCAATTCTGATACTGATTAAAGAAACCGGAAAAAAAAACGCCGCTGCCGGGGATCGAACCCGGGTCACCCGCGTGACAGGCGGGAATACTTACCACTATACTACAACGACTTGCTGTTCTTTCAACCATTTGTAACTAATATTATCTAATTTAATTTTATATGTTCTTCTTCTGCTTGTTTGTTAAAATGTTCAGTTTCACCATTGTTGAAGGACGCTTCAATATTCGATTGACTAAATGGAAGTAACCTTCTCGTCATCAACGGCAAGAGGTATAATACTTCTCTTGAATTCTCACCATTCTTTATTTTCATTCCTCAGTTTAATTTGTTTTATCTCCGATCATTTCCCTCGTCGCAGTTCCTTTCTTGCCGATAACAAAATCAAACATTCGCGATCGAAATCCGTCTTCACTCTCCATCGCACCCCGTAACAAATTCGTGCAATTGTCATTTTCTTCGACATGCTTTCGCACTAACAATTGCAATAATCTTTTCAAGGTATCGGAAATTGATTCATATTATTCCAACAATTTTCATATATTTATATACAATAGTAATTCACATGCATGTTTGAGATTCCAAATGCAATGGATGTGATGTTAATTCTGTTTTCGTAATTCGTACCATGTTTTTCGCGGTTCACAGGTTTTATCTGCTGAAAAGGATCATGTTCAAGTTGTAGAGGGAAGGTAAACGCTTTTTTTATTTATTTAAATTTCAAATTTTACTTGTTTTTATTTACTGATTGGTTTGAGCGTTTTTTCTTCTTCTTGTAACATTAATTTTATTGCTTTGCAGTGGTGTTGATGAGATATATGATACATTGGTTAGACGAATTCTGCCTACAGCGTCAGTGGCGTTAAATCCTAATTATAAGTAAGTTTTTGCTTTTGGAATTATGAAAGCTAGTAAAATTTGTTATGAGTATTGAATACTGATGTCAAACGTTAAATGTATGTACCATCCTTTTGTGCGCTATTGACTATTCCCAGTGATATCAATTGCTAATAGCATAAAAAAGCAGTTTGTTCAAATTCCGCTACGCAATAGTGCAATAGAGCCGCTATAGTCGATATTTAACAGATGACAAACATTTTACACTGAATAGTGTATTGCATAGCAATATCAATTCGTTCAACATTCACCACCACTTTATAACGCTATAGTGACAACACTGGCTATTCCTTAATATTAGTTTGTTTAATCTTCCTAGTGTCTATGTTGCTTGTCAGATTTTTTGTTGGCCTGGCTGGTCCACCTGGTGCTGGAAAAAGCACCATAGCGCATGAAGTAGCCAAACGAATAAACAAGCTTTGGCCAGAGAAAGCTTCTTCCTTTGACTCTCAGGTTCAACCTCCTGATGTCGCTATTGTGATTCCCATGGATGGCTTTCATCTTTATCGTTTTGAACTAGATGCTATGAAGGTTAGTGTCCTTCTGTTGCATGCAACTTTTGTTATCCATTTAATGTTATTCCTAGTACATTTCATTGTTCATATGAATGACATAGAGTTGATAAGTTGAAGCAATCAAATCATGTGTTGCTCAAAGTGAAATAATTGATTGCTACACTGTCATTTTCCATGTGATAAAGCAACAAAGTTGGGATAGGAACATGTCATGAAGTTTTGTTTATTGATTTCTTTCCCTCAAGACTAAATTGATGTTACATTCAATTCAGACTATTATTGAGATATACTCGATAAAAGTTATAGCTCTCTTCCATGCAAAAAATATTTGTTAACTACTTGGAGTACACTGTAAATGCTAATGAACAAGAATCAATATTTATCATCATGAGGAATCATAATTCTGACATCTAAGTGATTTTTTTGATAATAGAATCCTGAGGAAGCACATGCCAGAAGGGGAGGTGAGGTACCTCTTCATATTACCCATCAATTTCAAACACCATTCTTAGAAAAGCATTAATCTTTGGATTGTATATCAGCTCCATGGACATTCAATCCTACGCGACTGCTTACCTGTCTCAAGAATCTGAGAGTTCATGTAAGGCTTACAAGTTTGTAATGATATTATCATTGTTGTTTTTTGAACAAGAGTATTATCATTGTTGTTGTTGTAATTATTATTATTATTATTGTTATTATTTCTTGTTGCTTGAAAACTTTAGAATTGTTTATTTGACCATGAAACTTTCCTCTCTAAAATAATGTCATTTATCTCCATGGGCCAATTCTATGGTAAATCTAGAATGCACATAATAACTATAAGCATCTATGCATTGCAAAAATTCTAATCTGCTTTGTTTTATTGCATTTTGGTGAAACATAATTCTCCAGGGATCAGTTTATGCACCATCATTTGACCATGGTGTTGGAGATCCAGTGGAAGATGATATCTTTGTGAACCTTCAGTGAGTATCTTAACAATACGATGGACCCATTTTTCAGCATTTTATTAACTTTTGTTGCAAAATATAATATATATTAAATAAAATTAAATGATAAATTTAAAGGTAACACTCAAAAAGGAGAAATGGCCATCATGAAGGGGTCAGTATTTTTCTCCAGATATTTACCATTAAAATTATGTCAAAATTTGAATTTGTAATGAAATCTGTTATCTTAAAACCTTTGCAAGGCCAACCTACTCTAATACTATATGTGAGCAGAAAGTCCAGTTGATCTCATTGAAAATATAGGCGTTCCAGGACTTTCTAGTGAATGTACCAATTATATTTCAACTTACCACTTTTTTCTTTTCCAATGTAATTTCATACACTTAACAACTCTGATAGATTTAGCCCGTAACAGTCATTAATTTTGTTGTTCCATCTATTAATGACAAGTTTTCAAGAATCATTCTTAGTAATATCTTGTTTTTATTTTAATATTAGCTGCAACATTTGTATCATTGTTTTAGTGTTTGTCTCCAGTGAGCCATCTTTTTACAAAATCAAAGTAATTATTTTTCCAAATTGTTGCTACTTGCAACATCTATATTCAGCTTATTTCATTTCCTTTCTTCCTTTATGTAGGCACAAAATCATTATTGTAGAAGGCAACTATTTGCTCTTGGAAGATGGGGTATGGAAGGAGATTTCATCTTTGTTTGATGAGAAATGGTATTGGTTTTACCGAGACACGTTTCTTATATTTTTCCATTGGCCTTGAAAGTTGTATGTGAACTCTCTATTGAAAATTCGGATGTGAGCCGACTACTCTGTTGAAAATTCTGCTATGAAAATTATACCTTTGGACTTGTGTTTACTGAATCACATTCAGATGATAATTAGCTTTTACCAATCTTACATAGTTTTTTCTATATAAAGAAAAATCTTATTTTGTTTTTAGAGCCTAAGTAGATAAAGGTTCCATGGATGAAATAAAGGCATTGATTTATAGAGGCATGTATTGTATCTCATTTTTTCCTATAAATCCTCCCTGGTTTAACTTGTAAAATAATATTTATCCATGAGAGTTTATTCAGGATTCAGCTAGAAGAACATATCAATGCAATACCTTACACTTTTGTTTGCTTTTTTCTTAGTCTGTAGTATGTATTATTTACCTAATTGATGTTCATATATTAGGCCCCTACTTATTTATATGGAATTATTTGTATTCTGACGTGATGTAGTAAAGTTGTTTTGACATTAATATTAGTAGCCTTTCTATTTTCTAGTGCACTATTTGTTGAAAAAGTTAACTAACTCTCAGAGTACATTTTTATTCCTCGACAATATGGCTTACGTTGTCTATGCCTCTTGTTAGCAAGATACACTTTAAACAGGGCAGACCTTACACTATGTTTCTGACCAGAAGAGACCACCCAAACAACCTATCAGATTCAGTTGGTCTGTTGCTTTCTGTTAAGATTTGGCACTTGCCTTCACAGTTACAAAATATTTATAAATGTATTTACATCTATCAAAAAAAAAAAAAAATGCAACCTAGCCCGAGACCATTATATGCTTTTTCAGCATTAGAGTTATCAGGGATACCGGTTTGCCTAATTTGTTTGTTCCTATTCTTTTCAAGGTTTATTGATATTGATATCGATAAAGCAATGCAGCGAGTTTTGAAGAGGCATATCTCTACTGGTATTACCGTGCACTTTTCTGTAAATTTTTTATATATATCAACTTCCTCTGCATAGGGAATTCATTTTAAATTAACATGAATTTTTCTTTTCCCTTTCCATCTATAGGCAAGCCTCCAGACATTGCTAAGCAGCGGGTAAACTTCACACCTTACAACTTGTGATGTTTAGTTGAATGTTGTCTTGATATTTGATCTATTGTTCTTTTTGATTATGGGTCATTCGCTTACATGGAACACTTTCATATTGCAGATAGAGAACAACGACAGACTCAATGCAGAACTTATAATGAAGTCCAAGAAAAATGCTGATATAATAATCAAGTCGGTTGATTTCTGAGGAATCCGTTTGTGCTAAGTCAAGCCTAAATGTGCAAGAGAAGTAAGTATTATAACTTTATAAGGATGTCTGTAATAAAGGTGATTAGTTCACATCCTAAAATTGTTATGCAGCTTTTGAGTAAGCAAATAATTTTGGCAATGGGTACAAGCACCATTATAATGCTACTTTGGATTGTGAGTGCAAACATGTTAATATAATATGTGCTTTGCAGCTAGTCAACTACTTGTTCTCTCAGTTCATCTTGATCAATGTCTTACTACATTGTTTCTTTTGTGTCTTGTGATGGCAATGTTGTCATCACATGTTGGATTTTACGCTTAGAGGTACTGAATACTTTTTGCACAATTTTCAGTTTAAGTGGTTTGAATTTTGTATTTTCTTCGTTTTCTCCTTCAGGCGTTTTTCATTAATCATTGATAGAAGAATATTTTACTAATAATTTATAAATATCTATTACATATTGTTTGATCAAGGGAAAATTGAGAAGAGGAAAATGCAGTCAAATAATTTTTTTTAATTTGGATTATAGTGGAAAATAGTGGAAGGTTATCTGGAATCTGGATCTTTGAAAAACTATCCTGGCATAAACACCATCCTGTCTCCTTTGGTATCTGTCTTGCTCTGCCGGGAAGAAAATTGCAGCCATTGGATCATAAGAGGCTATCACATTTATTCCATTGGAAAAAATACGAAGCAATGAAGTTTCATCTAGACATTAGTGCCATCCATTCTTGATTTATGAATAAATAAAAAATTGGGATCATTTGGTGTTGGGATAGGATATTGATAAATAAGATGAGAGTTTGATGATCTCGCACAAGTGCTTGGTGCACAGTAAGTGTGAGGGTTGTAAAATTTGGGATATCAAGTTCGATTCTTGCTCATAAATAAAAATGAAAGTAGGATAAGAGTGTGATAAGATTTTATTTTATTCAATGTTTGCTGTGCACTAAAATCACTAGATAATATGGTGTTATCATATCCCAGTTCTAGTAACTTGTAAGCTCGTTGAATACTTGCAAATAATTATCCTCAACGGGTAGGGTGATTATCCGTGTTATTAATCGTGGACAACTAATTACTCCTAAATCGCATGATTGTTGTTTTTATTGGGTGCCGACATAGTTGAGCTGTCAATAATATCCATAAGTTTATTGGGTATGAGTAGTCTACGAGTACTCTAATATCTGTCCTCACCTGCATATGAAAGACACATGAAATACCAAAAGTGAGATTCCTTAGGTAAGAAGAGACATAAACCTACATGCGAAAATGCCATGCTTCACCAAACAATTCAAGAATACGTATTAATCAGATCACTTAATAAACTAAAGAAAAACATCATTTACTAAAAAAGTAAAGAAATTTATGACACAGTAAAACATCGTAACCATTTTTGAGAATTTCGGGACAAAACTTTTGCTGCTTTTATCAGCTCTCTTTCTCTAAACCTCCAATCTATCTGGTAGCTATCACCAAAATTCTAAGTGCATATAAAATAAGGATTTGATTCATCTCAACTGAGAATATTAAGGACTGATATTTTAATTATCTATAGACATTTTTTATCAGCAATTAATATTATTCTCTAATAATGTGAGACAGGTCCATAAAATAAATGGGACCTTTAACGCGTATTGCAGTTTATGAAGTTTGACAAAACACACTCTAATTTATGTGTTTGGGTAAAATTAGACAGCAATATCTTGGATGGAATATGGTACAATTATGGGCATGCATAAATGCTCCATGAACTAGCACATGTTATTGTTTCCCAACCCATCCACCATGTTCAGGGAACATTTCCAGCTATTTATTCGGTTCTTGATCTAAAAAACAACCGAGAAATATAAATATAATTTTAATATTATACCAAGGAATGACATGATGAAAAATCATTAAACAAGCAAACACACTAATAGGAAATAGGAAATTATAGATACAATATATAAGAAAGCCAAGTCTAACAACATAATTTGGAGTCGTTTATTGTTTCTGTTTACAGTAATCAGTTCTTAAGACTCTCATTGTATCTTGTTTCAGACATTATATATGTATAACAAACCATATAACAATTTTATCAAAAAATAAAAACCATAAAACATTACACAAATTAACTATATTGAACACCCTGCTATGTCCATTAATTCGTGGCTTCTGCAACTTAATTATCTTTGCTTTAGTTACTATAAGCCAATCGGGTACCAAAGTATGACAAAAGATGGAGCAGGTGGTGAACAAGTGCGACTAGCAAGTCTAGCTCCTGTTCTTGCATTTTTCCATGGCTCTTGGTGCTGAAATATATAGATAAACTCAAACAAATTAGTATTTTTTAAAGAGTAGAGTTCAAATTAATCAGTAGATTTCATCATGCGTGTTTAAACTTTAAACACTTGACTAAATAGAAGGTTTTTTTATTTTTTTTTGCCTTTCGCACCGGTTTTCAACCCATCAATGTTGGACGATTAATCCGGCTCATGCGTAGAGGCATGCGCACTGGCCAAGCATTGTTCCCCCCTAGGAATCGAACCCGGTATTTCCCGAGTACGTCCTTGGAAGGAGGTTCTTGCCACTAGAGCCCAAGCAACTTGGTTCTAAATAGAAGGTTGAATTACAAATGAAATGAAGACTAACTAATGAAATTTACTTCTTGCAAATTGTAGCAAAATTGAAGACATGATACTAACCTATACCAATAGCCTCCTTTCCTTTCATGATACGCAAACGTTTGCATGATTCAACAAACATCCTGGTTGACATGAAGAGTCCATGTTAGAGGGCTAAGCCTGAGCTTTATAACTAGTTACATACTTAAACTTAAACCCTTATAATCTTCTTCAATAAAAATAACACAAACCCTTAAAATAATTTAGTAAAAAAAAATTATAATAATTAACTAGATCCAATTACTTTTTTTAAACAGAAAAATATTCAGAAACACCACAACTCCGATAACAAGACCTAACCAGAGCAGGGGATCCAATTACATTACATTAACTAAGGTGCATGTTTAATACCGATTCGACTAAATCATATAAAAGTTACAATGAAAAAGGTTAGCATATTATCATCTAATACATTAGCATATTCCAGTAGAAATTCTTTAAATTGATTTTCGGTAAATTAATAAACTCTCTAAAATAATAAATTTGTCCAGTCCAGACTTAAGCCAATGTAAAAATTTGAAAAACTTGATAAAATATTAAGATAATAATTTTTCGGGAGATCCCTTTATAATTTTCGGTCCCAAGAAAATCATAAATTAATAATTCATAGAATGAAAAAAAAATATTACACTCTATTGAAATATGATTCAATAGTTGTCTATACTTCAAAAGTCATTATTGATTTCCAATGCATATAAACACAATAGTTACTAATTTACGTTGAGTCTCAAGGTTCGCTGCAACGTAATTCTAAGAGGTATAGACTAATTTATCTTTTTGTTTGATATGTACAACATAATTACTTAAAAATTCTTTAAATTAATATTTATTAATTTATCGATAAATTAATAACTTTCTAAATTAATAAATTTCTCTGATTCTGACATTATTAATTTATAGAATTTTAACTGTATTACAATGTAAGGTGTCATAACTTATGCACGTGGACAAATACCGAAAGATTTCACCAAACACATAATTTATTTTTTTGAACCGCAAACATTTACATGAAAATAGTTAGCATAATATAAGGTGTCATAACATGCACATGGACAGATACTGGAAGATTTTTACCAAACATATCATTTACTACGCCACATATAATAAGGGTTTGTCTGGTATGTAGCTCTCGAAAAAGTTTAAAGACCGCCCCCTTACAAGTAGGGGCAGAGTAAAAAATTACACTTAAGGGGAGACCAAGTTGAAAGTATAATTCAATAAAGAAAAAATGTATATTCAAATTGACAACATTGATAAGAAAAAAATTGAATAAATAGGCAATTACCCCCTGAAATTGTAAGTTTTGTCAATTACCCCTATGAAATTAACAAAACTTCAATTACCCCTCTGAAATTGCACAACGTTAATCAATTTCCCTCTCTGTCAAATTTTTCTGTTAGTCAACATGACGTTTTGCAAATACCCCCCTGAAGTTTTGCACTTATGTGCAAAATTCCCCCCGAATTTAAAAATTTATATTTTTTTCTTATTCTTGACTCAAAAGATATTAAAGGCAAACAATATTCAATATATCCTAACTTCAATATTCAATATATCCTAACATATGCACTAAAGTTTAACTTCTAGCAAATGAGATGACAGAGTCCTATATTATGAAGACAAACATAGACAGACACGAATCATGATGGAGACATATATATATATATATATATATATATATATATATATATATATATATATATATATATATATATATATATACTTATAGACCAATACTAGTATTCCCTGCTAAAACAAATAAACATTTTCAATATTAAACTTGAGATTAATCTGTCAGATCCTAAGAACTCATCAACACTTGAATTAGCATCTGTAGCAAATTTAAGAAATGTGTTACCAAACTAAATCAAAGAAAACTTGTTTATTATGAAAGTAGTATTGGTTCACTAAGAAATTTAGACATTATGATTCCAAAAACATACATTTCAGATCACGGTTAAAGTTGAACATTTGTTTGCGAAAATGAAAATAGCCACATACATGACACATATTTTTCATTGGGCAAAAATCCATATGGAGAACTCTAACTGAATAATAGAATACTTAAAAGCTCAAGAGTGATGATAAATGTTAATTGTTTATTTTTAATATCTTTTAAGTGAAGGATAAGAAGAAAAAAAATATAAATTTTTAAGTTCGGGGGGAATTTTGCACATAAATGCAAAATTTCAGGGGGGGTATTTGCAAAACGTCATGTTTACTAACAGAAAAATTTGACGGATGGGGGAAATTGATTAACATTGTGCAATTTCAGGGGATAATTGAAGTTTTGTTAATTTCAGGAGGGTAATTGACGAAACTTACAATTTCAGGGGGGTAATTGCCTATTTACTCGAAAAAAATTAAGAAATTGTAAGATATATCTAAAGCTAATATAAATCCGAAGTTATAGGGATTTTTTTTTTGGTTACAAGTTATAGGGAATTTAAAGGATTTAAGAAAAATGAGTACACTGAAATTGCCATATGATGACTAGATTAAAACGGCTTTTGAATAACAGAAAAAATTATATGAAAAATCACAAATGCAAATGTAGGAGGATGGATATTTCCCGATGAAATAGTGAGCAATGATTCTTTGGTAGTGTATGAGAGTGCGCGGACAAAATAGGAGACAATGAGTTGAAATTTCTAAGCGAAATTGCATCGAGGATTCATAAATCTAATTAAGGATTAGAGTTCTTCTCTAAATTGCGCACAAAACCTTACTTTCTTTTTTACCGTTAAGGATTCTCGTTAAAGATTAGTATAATCAAGCTTATAAACTTAGGAAAAACATTACTTTCTTTTTTACCGTTAAGGATTAGTATAACCAAGCATTTAAAGTCCAACATATTAAGTTAAAAAGCCCATTATATAATATGTATTGAAAAAATATAATATTATATATAATTCACAGAAATAAATATAGAGAAAAAATATATATAATAAGATACTAGTATAAAATTTCCCTCAAAAAATTAAAAGATACTAGTATAAAAAAAAATTTAAAATATGTGGAGACAATGACCTCCGTTGTTCCCCTTAGCTCTTACAAGTAAAAATAATTCTATGATAAAAAATTGAAAACGAATTAATGTATTGAGGTCCATATTAAATTCACACGTATTTAAATAAACAATGTTTATCTCCATGAGTTTAGCTCAGTTGACATAAATATCGCATATTATATGTAAGGGCCGGGGTTCGAACCCTGGACACCCCACTTCTCCACATAAAAATATATGATGCTTTTTTTTTTATCCCTTTTTCAATTTATAATTTATAAGATATATTTTCAAATTTTCAACTGAATTTATTATTTATACATGTTTTTTTCTTGTTTGTAAATAATAAGTAAACAATAAATCCTTAAAAAAAATAAGTAAACAATAAATATTATGAAATATAATTTTGGAAAATTAATACGGATAATCACTAACAAATCTAATTTAATCAAGTATTTAGTCTATAAAATCTATATATTTTTTTTTTATAAAAAAAAATCTATATTTTTTTGTGTGTTAACCATTCAGTTCCTCAGAGAACAGTCTTAGTAATCGAGAGTTTGATCGAAAGAGTAAAACATGGTAAATAATTCATCATGGGGGGCTCATTGACCATGTTACCCAACACTTGGTTTATAAAACCTATATTTTGAGATAAAGTAGTAATTTTTAGCAAATATATTAATTTTTAAAAATCTAACAAAAATAATTAAACAAGAAACCATATTTTAAAATAGTGTAGTAATTTTTAGCAAAAAGAATTTAAATATATTTTTATAATTTGATATTTTAAAAATACCTTTAAAGAATCAAATAAGATAAGAATCTAAAAAGAAAGAATTAAACAAGAAACTATAATGATTGATCGAAAAATAAAACTAATAATTCCTCTCAAAAAAAGAAACTATAATAATTGATCAAAAAAATGATCGATTTTTTGTGGTGGTCAGGATTTGAACCCCGACTAAACCTCAGATTTTGCATATATTATGTATTATCTCTAACAACTACGTCAAGTTTACGAAAATTGAAAAATGATCGATTACTACACATTTTAACAATTTATGATGTTTGTAATTGTGTGTATATATAGTCATAAAAAACATTATAGTTCAACCGTCGACTTCCGTTAAAAAATAAAATAAAATGAATCATTGACATTGAGAATAGGTTGAAAGACTTACGCCCATGGGACGTCACCGACAAGCATCCAGTCACCATCCTTGTCTTCATAGGTTGGGACATAATCAGAGTTGTTTAAAAGATCCATCAACTTACTCTCATTCATGAAATCCTTCATTCCTTGAGACTCACAGTTGCCTTACATAAACATAGAATTAATCAATGATCATATCAACATGAGAAATGATACATTAACAACTTTTTAGGTCATTTTTTATTCAAAAAAAAAACCTTTTTAGGTCATTTTGGCTTTTTTTTTTTACTCGTCTTAGTTTTTTTACTAGTAATATCTTCATTGTCCCATAAAATTATCTAAATAGTTGTTCAAATATCATTACTTTTTTCAATCTCCATAGTCGGTCTATGCGTCTTGTTCTCTAAAAAAAAGTTTAAAATTGAGCTTAATAATTAGGCAAATTCTATGGTACACCCAAAAATTTGAGTGTATTGGTACACCAAATTCTTAAAATAATAGTTAAATGAGTTATTTTTTGTAGGAAAAAATTATTTTCTATCACCTATAATTATAATAACTAAATCTTATTTACCAAAAACGTCAACGCAATAAAATTTAAATTTTCTGAATTTTTATTACTCATAATAGAGAATTTTGATTATTTTTTACAATAAAATGTAAAACAAATTAGTATGATTTTTATAAATAATGAAATGATATTTTTTCTAATGAAATGATATTTTCTAAATTTAAATATCAATAAATATCTCTCTTTTTTTCATAAAAAATGATAGTTAATATATAAATTTTTGAAACAAGAGTACCAGTACACCTTAATTGACGGGTGTACAGTAAAAATTCCCTAATAATTAATGAATGTATTACGTACCAATGGTGAAGGAGCTGAACATTTTGCCTAAGGCATCAGAAAGCTGTGAGTAACTTGTGTACAATTTCAAGTCTACTTTGCGGAGGTAAGGAGCTCCATCCATACTAACTTTCACAAATGTAATTGCATTGGAACTGTTGTTCTCACTTTCACTCTTTTGCATTGCTAGCATGTTCTTCCGGTACGACCGGACAGGTGGCCAACCCACCACTTGAGCCCTATACATACATACACATTAATTAATTTCATTTATTTTAAGACTACATATTCATATAACATTGTGATCAATACACATGTGCATACCATATGATATGGTTACTTATTCTTTTTTTGAGAAAGCATATGGGTACATATTCTTTCTATATATCCTTGTAATCAATTCTTTTCTTTATCAAATAGCTAGAGCTCACACAATTTAATTGTGAAGAAGTGGAGTATCTGGGGTTCCAACCCCGGCCCCTACATATAAAATGCGATATTCCTATCAACTGAATTAAGCTCATGGAGATCCTTGTAATCAATTCTACTTACACTAATATTGGAAAAAAATATATATAACTCCAATATTTAATTTGTTTGGGGTGTAAAGCCATATATACAACATTAATCCAAAATAAAATACTAAGCTCGGTGTAAGTTTTTTTTGGGTAATAGTTATTCTTTATTTTATAAAAGCCTGTGAAAAAAAATAATTATTTTATAATTTTACCTGACCGGATGTATTAATTTATTCTTAATTAGCTAGTCGATTTTTTTTAATTAGCTAGCCTTTAATTTACAAATAGAGTAAACCGACTAGCTAGCCTTTAAAATAAAAATAAAAATACTCAGCCAGTATTTTACGTTACGTGTTACGAATCTGCAGAAGATATCATGGTATGACTGATCAGGGCCGGCCCATAGCCCGTCGGGGATGGGCTATCGCACCGGGCCTCAAATTTTTTGGGGCCCAAAATATTATTTTTTTAATATTTAAGACACTAAATAATGGTTATATATTTGTTAAAAGAAAACAACTTCAATCTTTTCAGCGTGCTTCAGTGGCTAGGCTAATTTGGCTAATTTTTGTTGAGTGAGAGGTAATGGGTTCAAGTCCCACCAAAATGTAAATTTTAATAATATTTTTTAAAATGACCTAATTTTTTTCTTGGGGCCCATAATTTAATTTTTTTTTGCATCCCTTATAAAACTAAAACTGGGCCTATGAATTTGTTAAGACGGCCCTGTGACTGATGAGGAAATTAAATAGAAACTTTCCTATGGTGTACTGCATCATAGTACATAATGTATCACCACAAACTTGAAGCAATTTAATGGTAATTGTTCTCGCCTCTATAACTAACTAGGCATGTGGGACAGATTTATAGCATGAAAAATACTCATTCCATTTTTATGTTGCACTTGCACAATGTAATCAAGAATCGTACCATATTTCAGAAGAACTAAATTATTTTAATTCTTTTTCTAGACAAAGTTAATTTTTTTCATAGTCTCTCATGAGTACATACATATTTCAGTATCTTTCATTAACTCTTTCCATCTTCCGATCTATATGCCTCTTTCTCTAATACGCACATAGATATACATGCTTAGCACCATGAATTTGTACATGTGCTATAAGCTATATTTACAAGCTTTAGTATGAAAGTTAAGAAACTTGAAAAAAAAAATTACCATCTTTCTTAAATAAAAGAATGTTGGTAAATATATCAAGAGAATATAACTTGCACATACCAAATTTGAATTTGTATATGATACAGTAGTGAACTAGCTAGTTTGTGTTCTTAACTGTGTGGAGACCTAATTTGAATATAACTTGTTCTAAACTAGTTTGCACATATTGATTTTTTCACTTGTTTCCTCCTATATATCTTGGAATTTTTTATTTTCAAAAAACTTATTTATTTTACATATCAAATTCAAAGTAACAAGAGCTAGTAAAGTCACTTTACCACATAAGTGGTTCGTAAATGATATATAGAGTATATATAGATTATTAACTATATATTTGATTAAAACGCCTAAAAAAAAAAAAACTATTTGATTAAAAACTACTTACTTTGCAGGAGGCTTAGCAGGATCTGCAGGCAAAAGGGTCTTCTCCTTTTGCAAAGTCTTGGTGGTTTTATCACTTGGATCTACCTCAGCAGTAGCTTCCTTAGAGGAAAGATTAAGCATCAAATCCATAGTAGTTGTTTCATCATCAGCTTCAGTCTCAGAAAAACATCTCTTCCTTACAACTCCTTCAGTAGCTGTGGCTGATCCATTATTTCCAAGAAATCCAATTCCAAGTCTCAGCTCAGTTTCCTCAAATCCCATATTCTCCTTCTTCATGCCAACAACTTCCATGATAAGTTTCTCACTCTCTTAATAATTATATATAACACTCTTTCTTTCTCTCTCTCTCTAAGCATTCAAGTGAATAATTTGTTTGTAATGTGGAAATAATAATAGTGGTGGAAGGGAAACTATAGTGTAGTATAGGGGCAAGGGGAGTTTTTGGTGGGAATTAATAGAAGGACGCATGGTGCGTTTTGTCTTTTTAATAAAGTTTTTTAATTATTAGTAGGAATTATAGGTTTGTTATTACACGTGGAGGAATGTGTGAGCTGGATTTGTAGGGCTTGGTGACGACAAGGTGATGTTATCTTACTATGATTGTTAAATGGAAGATGTGTAAGTGGACACTCCATGTGGCTTGCTTTTTATCACTTTGTTTACTACACTCTCTCCTAGGGTTTTATCATTTCAATCACAAGGAAGGGTCCTTTACTATTTTTCAAGGTAAGGAAGGATATTTGTTAATGAGCTAAAAAGTTTTTTTTTTTTCTTATAGAAAACAATATTTTCTTAGATTTTTAGATTTTTAATGAACTATTTTTCTTGATATGATTAAGTAGTTGTTTATCAAATTTTCAGTTTTTTACTTCATCCTCAAATAAGTCAAACTATATTAGTAATAGCTGAAATCATAGTTTTAAAACCCGGCTCAGATCGGCTGGCTCGACCGGTTGAACCGTGAACCGGTGGTGTAACCGGTTCAAGCTGATTATCAGATCGGCCGTGCAATTGAATCAGTGAAAACCGGTGTAGCTCGGAAAAAACCGATGGAAACCGGTGACTCAGTCGGTTTTTTGAGTCAAACCGGTTTTGTAATTTTTTTTCAATTTTATGTCATAATTAGTCATTAAGCACGCATTAATACTAATTAATGCTCGGTTTAATACAATTAATGTGCTGCTTCCTAAAGTTTCAACTGTTTTGACTTTTGTTTTTTGTTGAAAAAATCAAAAATTGGAAAAATGGATGGATCTAGGAATCGAACCGAGCACATCGAAGTGTATCACTAAAAGCCAAACCACTAGATCTTCATTTGTTCCTTTGAAAGAACTCATCGAATTTTTTGTTCAAAAAGAGCATATCATTTTTAAATATAATATTTACACAATAATAATAATATACATATCATCTCTCCTCTAAAAACAATATTTCTTGTAAAATAAAAATCTCTCCCCAAAATTAATAATATACATATCATATATATTTTTTATAGAAAATCTACCTATTATATTAATAGTAAATAATATGCAAAACAAAATATATTTCATGTCTTCTTTAAAAAAAAATATATTTCATGTCTCTTTGAACAAGATAAATATATTTTATGTCAGCAAAATATAGTCACACTCTTTAAACAATAATATATAGCTATACAAATATTAATATACATATTACATTTTAGTTTTTAAGTGGTCGAGTCATTAGTTCAATCAAATTTTATTTGGTTAAATACCAACAAAATTTTAATCTTAAGACCGAGTCATCTGACCGAGTTATTTGATTTGATCTAGTTCAGTTACGCGGTTCAACCAGTGACCCAATGGTTCGACCATTAACCCAGTGACTCAGTATCCCTACCGAGTCGATGATCGAGCCGAGTTTTAAAACTATGGTTGAAATGATAACATTTTTGGCTTGGGAGCTCTAATTTCTATCCAAGATATACAACAAATAGAAGGAGAATAAAGGTTCCAAAAAGCAATCAATGGTTGAGGAAAGCCAATTCCATCACTTCAAAGCAAAAGAGCACTCAGAGAAGAGGCGATGTCTCGATGAATAGTTCCATAGACGTGATTACAAAAACTACAAAATGATACCAAAACAAAGCCTCTTCTTAAATTTCCATATATTACAATGACATTAAAAAAAAATCTTCGCAACACCAAAGTTTTAGTAGGTTGCACAACAGGAGATCAAATCAGCTACACTTAAGAAAGAGGTTGAGTATTAGAAGACTTGTTCATATAAGAATCCTTGAAACTCATGAGAATTGAGTTTGAATCCTTCCAGATGTAGTTAAGCTCGTAATTTTAGAAGAAATGTAAAGGGAGTTTTTTGTTAAACAATATGACGAATAATCCATTCACCACTTACTATGAAATCCCCTACCACAGCAGTTTGGAGATTACAAGCATAATTTTATCATAAATAACATCACCAATGCAAGAAGATATCTACTTATCACTCTAAAAAGGATATATGCATGTTTACCATCACCAACCTTCCAAATACTAGATTGACTAAATGTCAAGAAAACTTTTTTAATGTCCGGTCATATGTAAGAAGCTACTGGCTTGTTATTAGAAAAAATTTGCTTCTCAAAATTGAGGACCAATGAGTTTTAGAATTCATCGAGTACCAACACAACTTCATACAATCACCAGCCGGATTAATTTTAGATATAGTACTTCACAAAGGTTAAAACAAAACAATAAGGACCAAAAAGAAAAAAAAAAAAAAAAAAATATATATATATATATATATATATATATTTAGAATCGCTAAAAATAAAATTTAGAGGAACTAAAACTATAACTCTTGAGAACCATTTGCATTATATCTATATTCTATATATGGGAAAGGGACGTGAAAGGTGGTTTTCACAATAGAAATTGTAGGGAAAAAGTACATGGAAAATGTTTTTTTGTACACTCATACTTCCATTATACATCTTGAGAGAAAAAGAAATAAAGAGAGTAATGTGTAGATGTGTTAGGTTGGTGATAAAAAGAGACATATAGAGAAAAACAAAGTGTTCGAATAAGTATTTAGAATTAATGAGTGTTCAAATATCATCATTGATAAAGTTTATAGATGTGCAATTATTTGACAAACACACTTTACTGTGCGTTGGTAAAAAAATAGTTTTGACATGTGTTTCCTCAAAATTGAGCACACATGGTGGCCATGTCCACTAATATAATTTGTCTCAAATGTCCTCTCTTTTAATATCTTAGGTAAATCAATTGGGCAAAAAAGAATAGGAACTGAAGATTGTACCCAAGATTGTGTTAGGGACAATCTAATCTATTTACGGTTGGAATTAGAGCCAGCTTTAGAATATTGAGACATTGAAATCTTGTATTTGGGGGAATGGCCTTTAGCTTGTGGGATGAGTGTGACCCTCATTTATGCAAGTTGAGAGACACAATCTCTGAGAAATTCATTTTGTAATAAATCTGGTAACCTATTGAGTAAAACATTACATTTAAAAGTGCATAATTGGATTTTCAAAGATTATATGGTATATATAACCTAATGTGATTACTAGGTACACTATATTGTGGTTGTTGCATTATTATGTTGTGAAAACTGAAAACCTCTCTTACATAATAATTTTTTAGTTTTTATAAAATAATTATATTTTGTGAATATGTTTGTCTATACTATATATAAAGGAAACTACCCTTTCAACACACTTTTGGTTGGATTTTTCTTTCAAAAAATACTCTTAATTTTAAATATAAGTAACAAATAGATAAGAATAAATTTAAATATTAAAACAAACGTAACAAACACGATATGAATATATGTTTATTTGTTTTTTTCCTTTATTATTTAAAAAGTATAACAAATTATATGAATATATTTATGCTTACTTTTTCATTATTCTAATTATACTCTTAAACAATTTTTTCTATAATAAAGACTATTATTTGTGTCATTATAAAAAGCAACAAATATTTGTATTTTTATTTTTAATCAAAACCAAAATTTCTTTAAAAAAAATATCGTTCATAATTTTCAAACGTTAGTGTAATAAAAAGAGCGAAAAGACAGACACTGCCCCGTCTTTTCGCTAGTATTAGTAATGAATACTTTAAAAACTCACCATCATTGGTTAGCATAACAAACAACTCCCTAGCTATAAAGTACATCTACATTATTTTCCATAATATGAATCACTAAATAAGAATATACTAGCAGCTATATGGTCAAACATGTGAACTTCGATCAAGATAAGGAAATAAAGGTATATTAGCAAGCAATTAGTTAGTTAATACCAAAAATGGTGTGCGAGCTGATTTCTTTTCCCTTTTTCCTTTTCTCCAACCCCTCTCAAATTGGCTATAGGTAGAAAGGTGAGTTGGTACAGTGGGGGCCAACATGCATGTGGTAAGATTCATTTGATAAAAGTGTGAGGCCCCACACAAGTCGCCATGTGCTGATGTGGGTTTGTTGGGTTTATGTATAGCCTTTTATGTGTCAAACCCTATTCCATGTGCGCCGCTAGAGGGCACCCCCCACTCATACATACTCTCCACATACCAATCTCTTTGATTTTTTTCCCTAAGTTTTAACAACACTTTTTTTTAATCCCAAATCAAAATTTTGTTGGACCTAACTCAAAGTTTTAGCAACATTATCGATCAAATGCTTCACCTTGCGAACCATCAATAGATTCTTAATAACCTAGAGGCGTCAACACCCTCTCAAAAGGCCCTAAGGCCTAAAGCGCGCCCCTCCCCGAGGGCGCTGCCTTAGCCAGCTTCTAGAAGCCACTAGAGCTCGGCAGAAAAACTTAACTGTCCTTGTTACTTGGGGTTTAAGTCAAGAGAAATCAGACTTATAGAGGGCTATATATATCATTCTTGAGAGCCTTTGACCAATACAATACTATATCGATTATTGTACTCCTGCAAGTACACCTTGAAATGTTGTTTCTGCAAAACTTCCTATAACATTTTACTTGATGCATGTTTGATTTTACTAATTTAAGTAATCTTTTTCGATGCGTAAAAATTTGTTCATTTTCTTGGATCTTGCGTGATCAGATCCATATATTGTGCTTTCTAGTTTCTAGGGCTCCTTGACAAATTGCAAATTCGAGAATTCCACGCTTATACCAAAAGTGCATGTACACACACAGCCCTAAAAGCTGCCTCTATTGATTAAACCATCCTCGAATTTTAAATACCCTTGGTACATAGAATCTGAGATTAAATTCTGTGGTCTTGAATTTTGTTAATGTTTTATTACATTGATCTGTTTGTGTCAGTTCTGCTGCACATGTCTCTGGTTTGGCTAGCTACGGAATGAATTTGATTAAGTTACGTTATAATACACTAGCTAGCTAACTAGATCCATTATTTGATTTCACATGCATAAATCGAAAATTTGGCAATATATACAAAAATATTGATCAAGCATGTTGTCACCTGTTCTGTTTCATGAATAAAAATTAGGTTTTATGTCATAGTTTGGTCTCCTTGATTACTTATCAAATGAATGAGCAAGTAATCTCAGTACTTTGAACACATTCACCATTATAGTTTTATAACCAAATACAAAGATAATGCTTTGAAAAGAGAGTTGAAAAACGATTAACAAGCATGCATGCCTTTGATCAAGACTTTTCAACGCAGACTATGAAATTAGGTGGGGACCAAATCTGACTTTAACTCCACAAACACATGTAAGAAGGGAGTCAAAGGCATCGTCCAACAAGAACATCAATAATTTAAGCCATATTAAAAAAAGAGTGATATGAAGATATTATAGCTCCCTCAAAATAAAAATAAAAAAGAAGAAGATATTATAGTTGTTGCAGAATAGAATAATAAGGATAAGAGGGCTGCTTAAGGGTAAGACCATCAAAATTCTCGCTTTAGGCCCCCAACAAAAAATTATTTTTCATTAGATTTTACAAACAAAAATGTCTCATATTCTAATAAAAAAGTCCTATATATTCAACTTTGTTTTAAACCCCACTTATTTTTAAAAATTATTAAACCGATCCTAGTTGAGGTTCTAAATTTCAAGCTCCTTCAAATTAAAATATGATGGCTGGCATTTCTTGTGCTCTAGCTTCTCTTGAATAAAATTCTGCTTGTGAAAAAAATAAAATGTGTTCAAGGTTGGTAAATGAATAAGGTCCGGGCTGGGAGGAATGGGTAAGTAACCCACGAATCGCTTTAGGGTTGGCTCAACAAATAAAGAGATCTAAAGCGGACTTTAAAATGAGGCATTTAAAAATTAGAGGTCTAAGGTTAATAAAATTTTATAACATTAAATAATATACTAAAATAAATATTAAATGCATTCACATTATCAATTATTGACTTTTTACTTAATTAGTTATTACCAAAATTAGAGTGAAACTTTATACTTTGAGGGAAAATTGGTACAAAAAATTAAAATTAATATTATTAGCCATATCAAAAAAACTTATTTTAAAGATTGAATCAACCGCCTTACTTGTAGCTCCATTAATTGGAGAGTGGTCGAGATGTGCCACTCTTTTTAATAACTTCATTTCAAACTTTATCTTTATTTTATGTGGGATTTTGAGTTTGACCTAATTCAATTCTTACGAAATTGTATGAGTGTTGCGTCGTTTTTGTTGTTATTGTTGTTGTATAAGTCAAAAATGATTTCATCCATCAATCGAACTTGTATTCTTCCGAAGATTCTTTCTTAAGTAGAAAACATTAATCACTCAAGTTCAACTACATGATTTAGTGTTGCCCATTTATAAACACATGTTGATGTCAATTGTCATATCTCATACAATAGAAAAGTCTTAAAACCCTTCTTAATTCGTGTTTTATTGAATTCAAAACTATTGAGTAAAAACGAACCCATGTACGCATGAGCATCAACAGTTTAGCTCCAATACATAAAAGCTGGAATTGAGTTACATCATTGCAGAATTGTCTGTGCTACTGCTTTCACACTAGCTGTTCTGCTTGTTCATGCGATGATATCTCAAAAGAAGGCGCATTGATAGAATCTCATGGCAAATGTATGGCCTAAACAATCAACAATCACATGGAATACTTTGACATCAAGCGGGAACAATGGAACAGTGTGAGTGTGAGAGTGGGGTCTAACTATTCTTTTACCCAACAAAATTGAAGTTAGGCCTTCATTCCCCACTTCCATTAACACCTAAAAGGCTCCAATAACAATTCCCTCACAACTCACGTGTGACTCTAGTCCCACATTAATTCACTATCAATATAATAATGTAACTCACGCTAAAAATACATGTATGAGTTAACTCACGCTCGGCTATTTGATGAGAATAAGCAAAAACATACAGGAGAAGAGCAATTATCATAATGTAACGGGTGCTATTGTGTTTCCATAAGCTGCAACTAATGCTTACACTTTTTTTTTACCATGTAATAGATATGAAGTTTTTATTGTTGTTTAACAATGATTAATCTCAATGGAAGAATCTACTGGAGCACATAAGATAGATTATTCTCCCTTCTAAATTGAATTTGCTTCATACACAAAAATCAAGAATCGGAACCATAATCATTTGTTCAAATAATACAAATCTCTTACCACTTTGATCCAATTCATTGTTATTCAAAACTTCTTAACTCGTGCTTCAAAACTTATTTTTTTCTTTAACACATGATTCAATTTATTTTTTCTTCTATTTAAAATTTAATCCCTACGATATAAGAAAAATTTATTTATATAATTTAGTTTCTCTATCTTTTTTTACGATACTTTCTCTATTTTTTAAGTACTTATATCTTTTTCTTTGTGATATCAATTTTTATTTGGATAAATTCTGTGATGTTAATCAGTTAAATAATATTAGGAAACAAAACAGAAATTTCTAAATTTGGTTGAGTTAACATGGTGAAGCAACAAAATACAAACTAACATGGAGTAGAGGGAATTGAACTAGAATACCCTCCATGTGCACGTTGCTGTAGGGACTTAGACATCATTGAGCTTGCCAGCCCTTACTGGCATTTTATGAAAACTTTTCATGCATTTATATGAATTTGGTATATAGCCCAATCAATGAATATTCCCAAATATGTTGTTGTAGGCTGTTTTTGTTTGCGTGATTATGATTTTGAGTAGCAACAAGATACTTGTTGCGGCAAGTGTGAGCTGAATTAGACAAGGTTTTACAACTTGAGAATTTACCTCAATTCGTTTTACATATGTAAACTCGACTTGTAAACTCGACTCGAGAACTCGTACGAGTTTACCAAAAATTAAAATTAAATAAAAATTACGATGTACATGACATATGTAAATTAATATAATATTATAAATAGTTAAATAGTGCAAAATATGACTAAATTGTAAAGGTTTTCAACCACCATAATAAAGCGTTATGTTCAACTAAACATCAAAATACAAAATAAACTTGCAAAATCATAAGTCTCTTAAGTCTTAACCTATGAAGCCCATATATGGGTACGAGTGTGGGTAAGATACAATACGGTTACGCGGATATGCGAATTTTTTTAAATTTAGGAACGATGCGGTTATGATACGTTAACAAAAAGTTTATAATGAAACTTATATGTATGTAAAATACTTGAAGAAAATAAACATTGATTGCTCTTCATTATTATATTATTATAAAAGTCAAAAAATTTAAAAAATAAGTCTCTTAAGTCTTAACTCTTAACCATCCAAAAAGGCAAGTTTCACAAGTTAATAAAACTATAAAAAAAAAAAAACCTTTCAAAAACAAAACTATAAAAAAAATAAAAAAAATTAGACTTACATTCCGAGTTTACTCGAGTTTACCCGAGTTTACCAAGTTTGACCGAGTTAACTCGAGTCAAACTCGTCAAATATTCTGATTTTATCAGAAATCGAGTTGACACGATTTTGATATCTAAAAACGTAAACTCTGTAAACTCGGCGAGTTAACACTCGATTTGTGGAACATTGGAATTAGATGTCTTACATAAGCGAGATGATTGATAAACCTGGTATCTTAAAAGGTTTTGAATAAAGATGTAATGTCCAACTCATTTGTGTAGCTTCTCTTGGCCTAATGTAGATGATCCAATGGATTCCCCTCATCATGATCCAACATTGGTATTAAAGTTGATGGTTTGATGAAGAGTTCCATCAAATACTTGCGTTGCAAGTCTTCGACAATGGTGGTTAGGTAGCGCGTCGTTGAGCACAACGATGACGACAATGCAAATGTATGTCAGTGAAAAAGCTTACGCTTGAGGGGGAACATAGGTGAGTTAGAAATCTTTTTAGCAATATATACATGAGATGGCCCAAAAACCCTAATGTCTTAAGATATATATGTGATGTTCAACTCACTTATGTGGTTGTTACTTGTCCAACGTGGATGATCATCGACCAGGTTCTCCTCATGACCCAACAATACTAACTCCACTATTTTTAAGTTTTCATAGGTTGTTTACGTGAGCTAATGAGTAAAATAATACAAGAGCTACTAGGTTTAAATAGATAAATAATCTAAATCCAACGAACTTACTTAACGGACCACTTACAAAAAATAAAAATAACTACAAAAATTACTACTAACAATCTAAAATAATCAAATGAAAATATATTAACTTCCTTGAATTTATTAATTTATTACTATTGTAGTCTATGTCTTTACAATATTTATTTATTCTTTTTTCTCTCCAAAAAACTACATGACTTTATTGCAGAGGTAGATTTCGACCTCAAAAACATATATTAGTAGGCGTCCTAAGGTATTCTTAAGACTTAATTAAGTCCTTTATGCATGCTATGAGATTAATCTTTCAATCGACATCTAATTTTTATCACTAAGATTGGATTATCTACTTAATTTGTGACTATAGAAATATGGAACTCGTGTTCTTTTTCTTGAGGAGAGCCATGTTGTTAACTCTCTTGATACCTTATTGGTATATACATACTAGTATTTAATTATATGATGGTATCAAATAGATGGCCTTCGTTAAAAGTGAATTTTCATTACACGGTAAGGAATCTGCAAGAACATGTATTTTGGGATCCTTGTTTCATCATCTTCTATTCAATATCTGAATCATCTTTGAAGATTTGAGCTTAGCATGTATTATCGCGGTTCCTAATTGAAGTCAACTATTAGAACCATATCATCCGAATCTGAATACACAAATCAGAATGATATATCTTTGTTTATTCAGATCAAAGTAATCGTCTATATATATGATCAAATAAATTAACAAACAAAGTGATTTATTCGATTTGGATAGCATACCGGCACATGTATCAAATGAGTGTATAATCTTCATAATAAACATACAAAACATATACTTTTTTTTTTGACAAAAAAACATATACTATTAGTCTATAATATTACAGTGTAATCTTTTTTTGGTTACAATATTACAGTGTAATCTAAACAAAGTATACTTCTGTTATATTTTTAAATAAGTAGATAACATATAGCTAGGTGTTGAGCAAGGAAATTGTAATCCCTGCAATCATTAACTGCAATCATGGATATTTTAGAACCCTTGAAAAAAATAAAATTTAAAACATATTTATTTTTTTAAACTGTCCAATCTCGATTGATAGTCAAAAATCTCCTAATTGCATGAATGCGTATGAAAGCAAATCTCACATGTCATGTACCCACATGCCAACATCCACATGGTAATGCTCATCCAATATGGACATCAACGTAGGACCCTCACCCCCAATCACATGTCATTGTTTCCAATACCAAAAAAAAAAAAAAAACCTCACAATCCAACGCTTCTAGATTCATTACTAAAACCTCCCAACACCAATCTAAACCGTCCGTTGGTGGTGGTGGTTCATTGTATTCACCATCCATTATTAACTCTACATGTTCCTTGGTTGTCCCCTCTACCTTAAACAACATGCTATTCCTTGTCTTTCATGTCACATACACTCACACCTGTCTCTATAACAATCACTCTTTCCACCGTGTGGAGTAGGCCCCACACCCTTAAACAATGCCGTGTCAATAGCTTATTGGTCGCTGACTAAGCGCGTGTGACACATTATGGTCGGTTTATTATCCTCCACATGAGAATAAGTTAGTTCCATTTATTTAATGTGCTACTATATAATTGATGAGATACCTAGCTTCTTCTCATCTCATTCCATTTCATCAATCATCAACAATTCTCTCTCACATTTATCAATAGAGTTTGGATTTGGATTTGAAGGTGAATTTGTTTACATAGACACTAAGGTAGCAGAATTAATTATTATCAAGAAATGGGAAGCTTTATTGAAACAGATTTGATTATTAATCACAAGGACACAGAATTAAGGTTGGGATTACCTGGAAGTGATGATGAACATTCATGCAATGGTGGTTCTATTGTTAGAAGCAACAAGAGATCTTTTTCACCGGAAACAAGTGATGAAGAAGAGTCTATTTCTAAGAGCTCTGGTGATTCTAATTCCACAACCACGAGTGATCATGACCAAGACACTGTCCAACCTACAAAGTAAGTCATATATGAATAATGGATATTGATGAATACATAAACTTTTGTTGATTTTTTGGGATGATGTAATTAATGAATTATATTGATGAATATTTGCAGGGTACAAGTAGTTGGGTGGCCACCAATTAGATCTTTTAGGAAGAATAGTTTACAACAAAATAAAGTGGAAGATGGAAGTGGAATGTATGTGAAAGTGAGCATGGCTGGTGCACCTTACTTGAGAAAAATAGATCTCAAAGTTTACAAGAGTTACTCAGAACTTCTTAAGGTTTTGGAAAATATGTTCAAGTGTACATTTGGTGAATATTCCGAAAGAGAAGGGTACAATGGATCTGAATATGCTCCTACTTACGAGGATAAAGATGGTGATTGGATGCTAGTTGGAGATGTTCCATGGAAGTAAGTTCTTAATAATTTTGATTATATTTTTGGTTTTATGGAGTAAATTAATTAATAATTATGTGTTTTTATTAATTGCAGCATGTTTATATCCTCATGCAAGAGGCTGAAGATAGTAAAAGGATCAGAAGCAAAAGGGTTGGCATGTTTATGACCTCACAAAATTAACAAAAGCACAAAGTCAGGAATGCATGACGTTGAAGATACAGAGCAGAGAGTTCTATAGAGGTGGCTTTGAGGCCTGATTTCTTAATTCAAGCCTTTCTAGAAACTTCTAAGTTTTAGATATTTGAGAGAAAGAAAATACAAGAAATGATAATGCCAATGCTATTTTGATTGTACATATGATATATATAATTAAGATCTCATTTTGTAACTAGATCTATTTATGTTCAATTAAAATATATACACAACATGGGAAAAATGTTGTTTCTTCATATACACTTTTTTTTTTTAATTTATAATTTTGGTGTTAATTGCACAAAGCTAGTTATATCATTCCTTTTTATTTCAAGTTTTTGTAAATTTCACATGACACATGTTTAGGAATTTTTAAGTTTTTTTTTTCTTTTTACGTAAGGAATTTTATTGTTAGTTACATGATGATGGAATTATCTTTTGTTGTTGTGAATATGAACAAATCACATCAAAAAATAATGTGTTGAGCAAATATCAATGACAACTACAAACTAAAATGATCCAACCAATGAAACTAACAACAATCGAATAAAGAAATAAAGATAAAAGAATAAGAGAAAACACCGAGAATTTATTTATTTAGTTTGACCTAAATTGGCCTACATCTCGGGGAGAGATTAGCTCTCTAGTCCTTTATCAATTATCGGGGATAGAGTAACTCTCTAATCCTTTATCGTTGAGATTCTTACAAATAGATACAAGAATTAACCTTCAACATTAAACCTTAATTTCTACAATATTCTTAACCTCTTCCTTTGAACAAGAGATTCAAAGATTTTCATTCACCAAAATGTTTACAATGGTTCTGAATCCAAGATTCTACCACAAAAACACTCAGTTCCTAGCCTTCAACTTCCTAAAAATTCCCTCTTTTATCAAAAGTAAAATCTCCAAAGCCTCTCATACACTCTATATCTTGTAAATTGTGCCAAAAACTCTATGTTTACATATATTTATGTGCGTCTCCAAGATTATTTCTAGCACTTGCAAGGCTGGATCACACAATCAAAAAACCAAATTTCCCCCGGTGGATGCCGCCTTGCGGACATCCCACTCAGCAAGGAGGATTGTGCAAACAAACAGGAAAATACGGATTTGCAAGGCACGTTTGCAATGATTCTCCAACTTGCCTTTAAATCGGTGGTGATGACCATTTAACAACCATTCACCTCAAAAAATATATATTAAAAAATAGGAATTGTTGAGCTTCTAACCTTAAGAAAAAATTTCTTAAAAAAACAAGATTTACTGATAAGACTTTTAAAAATTAAAACAAAAAATTCACTCCCTTTACAAAAATACTGATACATACAACCTTCTTTTATCCGGAACCATTTACGATTCAATTTCTCAGGAAAAAAAAAGGTATGACTTAATGTATATTTTGACTAGAAATATATTTTAAAAAAAATAAAATTCCCTTCTTAAGAAAATTAAAAATTAAAACATATAAATAAATATCTTTATTTAAATGATTTTTTTACTAAATAAAATAAATACCATAACTATACCAACTTATATTTTCTTTAAAAATAATCCATAAAACTAAATTTATGAGGAGGAAAAACCATTGAACTTTAACCATCTTTACAAGAGCTACATTGTACATGGACTTTGTCCCATTTTTAGCAAAATTCATTTAAGGTTGAATATAAAAAAAGGAAAGAAAATAAAAAGATGAGATTCATTCTTCAATCTTGAGATTCATTCTTCAACATTACAAAACGCATTCACATCTGATTTACATTGTATTTAACCATACTAACATTTTTCAATTTAAATACATTGTAACTAATCAATATATCCTTTATATAATTTGATTTTTCTCATTCTACTCTAATATTTTGGTGTGGTATTGTGTGCAATATATTCCTCTGTGGAATACTGAAGACAAATTGTTCTTATGGCCATTGCATTGAAATCATATTGCTTCTTGCAATTGAAGAAACCTGAAACCGGTTTTCGGGTCGGTGTTTCCTCCAATAAAGCTACAATAATCTCAGTTAAAAGATACACTTCGGTGTCTGCCAGTGCTGCCAGAAGTATCGAAACTATTAGCATCTCAGAAACATTCAACAAGCTGAAGAAACAAGGAAAGGTGAGGGTACTTATTTATTATATTTTTATTTTCTGGATCCATGCAATGCATGTTACGTTTTCTCTTCAACTTGAATAGTTGTACTATGCATATTGTTTTAATCATTACATCATGGATTAACAATATTATCAGGATATAATGTATTAGTAACTATGTTTATACATACTTTGTACCATGCCAACTTAATTTATTTGCAAAGATATGAATGAAATTGATGAATTGAAATTATTAATAATCATATTTGTGTGAAGGTGGCATTGATCCCATACATCACAGCTGGTGATCCTGATCTTTCAACCACAGCAGAAGCACTGAAAGTTCTTGATTTATGTGGATCTGACGTTATTGAGCTTGGTGTTCCATACTCAGATCCTTTGGCAGATGGTCCTGTTATCCAGGTTTGTTAATTTCATTCTTTCTTATTTTCTATACGCATGATATTATTATAATTTATCATTATATGAATGATTCTCAAACGGATGTATCTTTATGTGCAGGCTGCTTCTACTAGATCATTAGCTAGGGGGACCGATTTTGATTCGATTATTTCTATGTTGAAGGAGGTACAATTTTTTGAAACTATTTTCTATTTATTAAGTATTTATCTATGTCACACTATTGATTTTTGTGTGCATTGTTATCTAGTTAAAACTATTTTTTGTGACGTTCTAAATGGTTGATTTTTCAGGTTGTTCCAGAATTATCTACTCCAGTTGCTTTGTTTACTTATTACAATCCAATACTGAAGCGTGGTACTGAGAGATTTATGTCCATTGTAAGAGACATTGGTGTTCATGGTGAGACTCAACTTAAGTAATGGTTTCACAAATCGGTCACTGACATTAACGACTAGTGGTTTAGTCAATTTCATAAAAGTAGTATGTTTATCGACTAATTTAGAGACCGGTTTGAAAAATAAGCCGTTTAATTGGATGCTACAGAGACCAAAATATATATATTGGTCACTAAATTTGTTTATATTTACCGAATTTCTAGTAGCTCGCTGTGCTTCATTAATGGTGATGATATTATTTTGTTTCTCGTTTGTATGCAGGGCTTGTAGTCCCCGATGTTCCTCTGGAGGAGTCAGAGTTTTTAAGGACTGAAGCTAAGAAAAATGGAATTGAACTGGTTTGCCAAGCTAACTTGAAATTTTCTTTTTATTTTGTTAATTTATGGATTTCAAATGTATATATACTTCATTATATTGTTGATTATAATGATTTGATGCATTTGCTTCTTTGATGTCATGAAGGTACTCCTCACAACACCCACCACTCCGACAGACCGAATGAAAGCCATTGTTGATGGTGCAGAAGGATTTGTCTATCTTGTAAGAGCTTGTGCCAATTATGCTAACTTTGGTTATTTTTCTGCATGTTTTGTTTAAGTCTTCAAACATATACTTTTAATTTTTGAACTTGAAGCGAGAAAAAGAGATCTATTTTCAAACATGTTATATAGTTTATGTGATAGTGATAACATATCACCAAAATTAAGTTGCATTTACCATATGCTTGTTTAATTGATGTACAGGTAAGCTCTTTGGGGGTTACTGGAACCCGAGCATCAGTTAGCGATAAAGTTCAGGCACTTCTGCGGGAAATCAAAGAGGTTTGTCTTCTTAAACGAGATTTGGATTCAATGCTGCAAAAATATGACACACAATCATGAGATTGAAGTCGTTGTAGATATAGATTAAACGACTCATTCTAAATTCAAAAAAAAAATTCATATGATCTTCATCCAACGACTCTAATCTTATGACGGTAGATTGCAAAAAACCCAAATCCAAATCAAATTTGGTTAGTGAATCTTAATACTTATGCTCTTTATTGATCCTTTTCTTAAAATTAAGGCAACAACTAAGCCGGTGGCTGTTGGCTTCGGGATATCAACAGCCGAGCAGGTGAAACAGGTAATAATTTCTTTAATAGTCATATATTATTCGTTAGTATATTATGTTAGCGTCAAAGTTTGAACTCTAGACCTTATTTTCAAACCACCTTGAGTTTTATAGTTCAATCACTTGAGTTACGCATTAGCGAAAATAATCAAGTAATTTGTTACAGGTAGCTGGATGGGGAGCTGATGGTGTAATTGTTGGGAGTGCTATGGTGAAGTTGCTTGGTGAAGCCAAATCTCCTCAAGAGGGATTGAAAGAACTGGAAAATTTCACTCGTTCCTTAAGATCAGCACTTGATTGAAATTTTGTGTGGAAGGGCACAAAATCCTAGTAGTTGTTATGTCTTTAATATTTTCAATACAACCGTGATGTAATATATTCAAGTTTTTGTTCATTTTCAATTGTGATAGGATATTTTCGTTACCGAAATAAATGTTCAATGTTAGATGTATCACCATTCTCTTTTTTTTTTTTTTGGTACAAGTGTCACCTTTCTCTTCTATGTTGTGATAACTGGTTCTCAAAATCATTTCATATACTTAGCAATATCAATTCTACCTTGTTTTATGAATTTTTTTTTTACATAAGTTCTAAGATTGATTAATTGAACACTTAATTGGATCATCTACATCATTATCTTTGATAAATTTGTGCATGAACATTTCTGCAAAAACTGTTTTGTCAACGACTTAAATTGAAAGGATATGGATACTATGCAACATTGTGACAAACTCGTGAGATTTTCTATTTTCACATAAGTCTGATTACACTCTTGACTTATGAATATTATTAATAGCAACATATTACTCTTTATCACACATTTTATATTCGTTAAAATTTATATAGATTTCATCAAATATACATGAGACTCACATGATTTGGTGGAGCTCATATGAACTTAACAAAAACTTTCATATGCAATTATAAATGAAAATAGTCTCAACACAAAGCAATGTGAAGTGTGAAATACTAAAACAAGAATTGATTCATTCAATTTACCATGTCAATAAACAAAAAGCTTTTCTTGAAGATACTTCTTGCTGATATACACGCCATAAGATTATATTTTCAACTCAAATGTGATGGAAATTTTGGCGTAATGAGTTTTGATAGTTTCAATATCAATATCAATATAAATTAAAGACTAGGTTATCAACACTATTTCAATCTCAATATCTTCCCTTGTTGTGTACATTTTGACAGTTGTTTCTAAACATCCCAAAATTAAAGAAAAAGTAATGGTACGAGGGTTACTACCCATTTAACTAGAGACCATTTTTCCAAAACAAAAAAAACTCCAAGATGGTAGTATGAATGGAACTCTTCACATTTAAGAAGGCAGGAATTAGAAAAACACCATACGAATCACACAATCCACATCATCACAATTTGAATTTAGTTTGGAACGTGGTTTGAGACTAGTTTCTTGATCTTTTACTGTTTTGAATGGTTGATTATGAATGATCAAAATTAAAAGTTGCAAAGAGGAAAAAACTTACGGGGCTGAAATGTGGTTTTTTCAAGCCTTAATTTTAATAATACTAAAACTTCCCTTCTCCATCTAAATTTATATAAAAAAAAAAAAAAATCCTTCAATCTGAATATGTACTTCTCTCTCACAAGCATTCATGAATATGTGACATGATCTTAAATGAAATATTAAAGATTGAATAAAAAAAAAAGTATTTGTAAGTGAATTTCTTCCTCTCATTGATTATTTTATAAGTTTTTATGCAATTTAAAAAAATTTGTTTGTGCTTTTGGAATTGTTGCACGAATTCACGTTGTAGGAACGATGTAGGAATAAGTAAATTGAGTTTACACAACTTATCAAAATTGAGTTTACATGACTTTAAGTAAATTGAGTTTACATGACTTATCTAAATTGAGTTTACACCAGTTATGTAAACTGATTTTACATCACTTACTTAAACAAATTTATTTTATTTTAAAGGCATTTTTGTCATTTTGGGTTGAAACAAATGTTTTTAGAGGTGTAACTAGAAATAGTCGCATTGTATCCACAATAAGGTAACTTATATTTGCACCACATAGTTTTGCGCACTTTCAGACCAAAGAATAGTGGGAAATATCAAGCAACTATGTCATCATCTCAACACCTTCGTCTTGGGAGATTTTGCGGTATGATTCATCATTTTCCCTTTAAACGAGATGTTTAGAAGACATGACACATCATCCAGTGTGATGATCATCTCCCTAACATACAGATGGCACCTGCTAGTCTCCTGATGCCACCTCTCAGACAAAGTCGTAAGCATAACATGACCCACATTGTGGAACCCTGTCGTAAGCAGTGGGATAAGATCGGAAGTCGTAACTTGATTCCATAACCAATTCATATGGTCAGATGAGTGTGTAAGTACCTCTATCTCCTTCACATGTCTAATGCATCATAGTACACGTTCATGACTCTAAAATACAAAAAAAAAAAAAGGTTAAATTAATATAAACTATAATAAACACCTGAAAGTTAAAAACATTATAATTATAAACGAATATAATTACACTTACATCAACATCCGTCCAGGCCTTCTGGGCAACATGATCTTTGAATGAGGGCAGTGGAGATGAATTAGAAGGACCGCGACAAAGGCAACAAATGTTGGCAGGGGTTTCAATGAATCATGTTGTTCGTCGTTGGTTTGAACCTCCTCATACTACTCCCTAGGCTCATGATATTGCTCATAAGGCGCATAGTGTTGCTCCTGCATAGGGTCAACCACTTGTGACTTACTTGTCTGTGATTTTCCCTCCCCATCGGTGTTCCTATGCCCCAATCCTTGTTTAGGAGGAGGGTTCAACTCTGCTCTGTCCCTACGTGCACTACCAGCCTTGGTCTCCATGCCTGACACGCGTCTATGTGGATTGTCAGCCATATCTACACAACAAACAACATGAAAAAAATTAATGAACAACTCAATGAGGCATTTCATCAAATACTTGGAGCGCAAAATATACATTCTCAATTCTTTCTGTTATTTCAATTTTTAAATTTGCACGTTGCACCTAAATTTAGTCTAAACAACATTCATCGTCAAAACATGCAAATATTTGATCATAAACTAACCAAAAAAACAATAATTTTATCAACTATAAACACTAACATATGACCAAATTTTTTATTTTTAAAAAAACTACCATATAAAACTAACAATGTGAACGTTAAGGGATTACAAACACTTCTTCAAAAAAAAAAAATGAACACTTACTTGTTATATATTTGATAAGTTGCTCGACTTTGAAGAAATTTAATGGAGATTTGTTTGCAGAATTTTGGAACAAATTGAATAAATGGGAGCTAGTGTTGTTGGTCTAGTATAAGAGCGGAGCGCAATGACGGTTAAGTGTCGCTAACATAATTAAAGAACAACAATGGTCGTTGGGAACGAACGACGATTAAATGATATTCGGAGTAAATGAGTAATTTCGTGATGTCTCAAGTTAGCGAACTGAAGTTGTAAACGAACCCTCATTTTGACATAAAATAGGTAATGATTTTATTTTTTAGGCAATAGTCATTTTTGTTCTTGAATGTATGGCGTGTAGCCACAATAACACCTTGATGTATCAACATTCAAAATAATCCCTCATTTGCACTCCATTAATCAAAATAGTCTAGGACTCTATAATAATCTCTCAATACTCACGATCACTATTCTCATATAAAGACTGATACGACAATAATTAAGTAAATATCAAAAGACCAATTCGACAATATTAACAAAAACATAACGTTAGAAATTTTGAGAAACAAAATACATAATAATCAATGACTATTACCCTTTTCGTCAATGAAAAGACATTTAACATCTAATTGTTGTTATTAGCCGTTCATTGATCAATACGACTATTACCCCTTTTTTCCTGTATAGAGCAAATTACCAAAATGTCCTTTATAAATTTTAATTTTACACATACTCCTTCCCGTTCTTCACCCTCGCACAGTTTCAGTTCAAGACGGCACTGACTCCTCTCTACTTTCAGTCTCCGGCGACGGCGTGGCGACCACGAGATCGCACAGTCTCACCGGTTCAGCGACGCGTGAGCAGCTCTCCTCTCTCAGTCGCGACAACATAATCTTTTTACATACGAATTGAAACTAATGCGAGCTTCTTCACCTCAGTTCCCTTCTTGATTCCCTTCACTTCATAAATTCAGGTTTGTTTTCTTTACAATTTTATCATTTCATTCAATTCAATGTCGGTAACAAATTATTCTATGTTACTTAGAACCCTAGAAATAAAAAATTGGGGAAAACTTGAACCATTGATTCTTATGTTGTTTGATTCAATTCCATTATTTTCATCACTGTCGTTTGATTGGAGATTTTCAATTGATGCTTGTTTTCCTAAATTCTTTTACTTAGATTTTGTGAAAACAGCAGCATTGAGGTCCTGATCTTAATGTGATTTTTATTATTTTTTTTTATTCTGAATTCTGTTTATTGGTCTATCTCATGATGATGATGATGAATTATGTTTTGATTGAGAGAAATTTTGTTGGAATGAATAGTTTATGACTTGGTTGATTGGAATTTTGTTTATGATTTGGTTAATTGGATAATTCTGAGTAGTTTATGACTTGGCTCATTGAAATTCTGTATTTTTTTTTGTTTGCTTTAACCCTCCGGTTCTCGGGGAAAAGAGGCCCCATTAATCCGGAGTTCGGCCGGGTAAATAAATTCTGGCCAAGAATTGTTCCATATCCAATTGAAATTCTCTTTAAGACTTGGCTAATTGGAAAAGTGTATGACTTGGCTAATTAGCCTAATGATGATGAATTTTGTTGTAGTGGCTTAATTGGAAAAGTTTATGACTTGGCTAATTGGAATGAGGTTAGTCATAGTTTATGACTTGCTACTGTTTTAATAATATGACTAGCCTAATGTTATTAATGTTGGACTTAAAACTCATGTATAAGATTTTTTCTATTCTGCAAGTGGCAAGCATTTTAGTAGGCTGGTTTCGATTCTCTAAGGCTAGGACAAGGCTATCTAGTTGGTAGCTAGTATATTTGGAGCTTCAGTTTTGTGTTGAAGTTGTTGCGGTGATATTTTTTTGATGAAATTATATGACATTCATGAATATCAATTATAATATTGTAGTTAATATTTTGGGCAAGATCCGCCACTGCTAATCTCCCTTCCTTCCTTCCACAGTTCCACTCCATATTGAAACTGCAGAAAGTGTTCCCAATCAATCTTGCATCAGTGTTCCAAAAATTTTGTTTGAGGAAAAAGAATGGGAAACGATAAGAAAAAAACGAATCGAAAGAAGAAACAAAGTCAAACAAAGAAGATGAAGGAAGGAAGCTTTCAAGAAGCATTGATGAAACAATTTCAAGAATTTCGCACCCCATTGTTGGTGGCGATGGCGATGATACTGATGATGGGGATAACTCTTTCAATCTTTTATTTTGATACTGGGAAGCAGCAGCAGCAGATTAGCTTTCAGGAGTTTATGAATAAGCTTTTGGAACCAGGATTGGTAGATCATATTGTTGTCTCCGACAAATATGTTGCCCAGATATATGTTATGAACTCTCCTCGTAATCAAACAGAAACGAACTCTCCTCGTAATCAAACAGAAACGAACTCTCCTCGTAATCAAACAGAAACAGACGGTGAAGAAGAAACCCTTCCTGCGAAGGGATATGGTGGGCAATATAAATATTATTTCAATATTGGGAATGTCTTTGCTTTTGAGGAGAAATTAGAGAGAGCTCAAATAGCACTGGGCGTTGACCATCATGATTTTGTACCTGTTACCTATTCTTCTGAAGTTGTCTGGCACATGGAGTTCATGACACTCATTCAACACCTGTTGCCTTTAGGATTTCTCATCTATATGGTTGCTGGTGGTAAGGGTCCTTTTGGAGTCTTTAGCATCGGAAAACCACATTTTACTAAAGTAGACAAAGATGCCAAAAACAAGGTTCGTTGGTGCTACTTTATTCTTTTGTAAATAAATGGTTAATATTTTTTATATTTGTATTTTAGGGAGTTGTGGTGTGGTGAATAACTTAAGAGTGGTCATAAATTAATTTAAGAGAATAGTTTTCTTGTTTGAATTATTTTTTGTCAGGTCTATTTTAAAGATGTTGCTGGCTGTGATGAGGCAAAACAAGAAATTATGGAGTTTGTGCACTTCCTCAAGAGTCCTAAGAAATATGAAGAGCTTGGTGCCAAAATTCCAAAAGGTGCTCTTCTGGTGGGTCCTCCAGGCACAGGGAAGACCCTTTTAGCAAAAGCAACTGCAGGGGAATCTGGTGTGCCATTTCTCTCTATATCCGGTTCTGATTTCCTAGAACTGTTTGTTGGTGTTGGATCATCTAGGGTGAGAAACTTGTTTAAGGAAGCAAGGAAGTGTGCTCCTAGTATAGTATTTATTGATGAAATTGATGCAATTGGTCGGGCAAGGGGTAGTAGAGGCGGAGATCGTGCAAATGATGAACGTGAAAGTACTTTAAATCAATTGTTGGTGGAGATGGATGGTTTTGGAACCACTGCTGGAGTTGTTGTGCTGGCAGGTACAAATAGACCTGATGTATTAGACAAAGCCCTACTTAGACCGGGGCGTTTCGACCGCCAAATAACAATTGATAAACCTGACATCAAAGGTCGTGACCAGATATTTCAGATTTACTTGAAAAGGATCAAACTTGACCACGAGCCTTCATACTATTCACATAAGCTTGCATCCCTTACTCCAGGATTTGCTGGAGCGGATATTGCTAATGTTTGCAATGAAGCTGCTCTGATTGCTGCAAGGACTGAAGAAGCACAAGTCACACATGTTCATTTCGAGGCAGCTATTGATAGGATCATTGGTGGTTTGGAGAAGAAGAACAAGGTAATAAGTAAGCTGCAAAGACGTACTGTTGCTTACCATGAAGCAGGTCATGCTGTTGCAGGTTGGTTCTTGGAACATACTGACCCATTGTTGAAAGTAACTATTGTTCCTCGCGGAACATCGGCTCTTGGGTTTGCCCAGTATGTTCCAAATGAGAACCTTCTCATGACAAAGGAACAACTTTTCGATAGGACTTGTATGACCCTTGGTGGTCGGGCTGCCGAGCAGGTTCTCATTGGGACAATCTCTACAGGAGCACAAGATGACTTGGAGAAAGTCACCAAGATGACATATGCTCAAGTAGCCGTCTATGGTTTCAGCGAAAAAGTGGGTCTCCTCTCTTTCCCTCAAAAAGAGGACAAATTAGAGATGTCTAAACCATACAGCAACAAAACTGGTGCAATCATTGATAATGAAGTGCGAGAATGGGTGGACAAAGCATATGAACGTACTGTGAAGCTTATAGAGAAACAGAAGGAGAAAGTAGCTCAACTTGCAGAGTTGCTGCTTGAAAAAGAAGTTCTTCACCAAGATGACTTGCTTCCAATCTTGGGTGTGCGACCCTTCAAGAGCACTGAATCACCGATTATGATAGAGCCTGAGGTTGTTCCACATAGTTAAGTATGTTTAAGTTTATTACTCCATTCATTCCATAGTATATGACTTATTTGAACATTTCACCTAGATTAAGAAAAATATATAAATGAAAGAGAGATAATAGTATTTTTACTATATTATTCTTCTCAAATATTGGTATGTTTATGATTAGCCTAAACGTTTGGTAGAGCATTTGAATTGGAATTCTTCTCAAATATTGGTATGTTTATGATTAGCCTAAATGTTTAGTAGAGCATTTGAATTGGAATTGGTGTATGTAGTATTAATTAAATGGTACAATTGAAAAAATATGATGAGTGTGACCTTGAAATTTAAATGAATCAACAATTTTAGGACATTCTTTTTGGAGACAGGTCATATAGTATGGTTGTGTTGAAGTTGGTAACCATCATGGTCCAGTTGATATCAATTGTAGATTTTGCAATAAACAAATACACGGGTGAACACACTCACATCACAGCCAGCTAGAAAAAAGATGCCTTCTAGGCAGTTAGGCTCTTCAAGAGCCACTCCGTACCTTGGGAGCTCTTGCATTTCACAAAAGCTTTTCAAGTTTTAAACAATCTGAAGTATGCTGATTCTCATGAATGGATGGGTGAAAGTTGATGGAAATGCTGCAACCATTGGCATGTTTGATCAAGCCCATGATCATTTGGGCGATGTTGTGTACGTTGAGTTGCCAGAAGTGGGAGCTGCAGTGACACAAGGAGTTGTTTTTGGTGCAGTTGAAACTTGAAAGTATGAAGGCAACTACAACTACTGACCTTAACTCCTGTTTCAGAAAAAGTGGTTGAAGTTGAAATGAGTGACAGTGGTGTGGTGAACTCAACAAATTGATGGATTCACAACAGTATTCCAAGCATTAGTAGTCTTTCCAATATCTTTCAGGACAGATGAAGTCAATTTGGAAGTTAAGAATTACTTATTTTTATTTGCGTAATCCAATATTGAATTTTGAAATTTGCGTAATCATATATAAATATACCTTCTGAACAGGCAAAACACGACCCTTCCCTTGGGTGAAGCTCGTGCTTATAGAAATTCCTCAAATTTTGAAGCAGAGCTTCAGAATCATAGTTGTTGTTCTTAAGTGCCTTCAACAACTAGTAAGATGGCGTATGGATGAAAATATTATTCAAAACTGGGTAATACAACCTACGTCAGACAAAATTTCCATCCTCTCATGTGGTCTATGTATCGACTTATCCACTGACTAAGCCATTTAAAGTGACGAAAGGTCATTTGTATTATATTAATTCACAACGAAGGTGCAAAAAAGAACAAAGGGAGAGTTAATTACCAAATATGCAATTAAGACCACTGAAAAAATAAGATAGTTATAGGCAGAAACCAAGCGTTTCATCATCAATGTCGTAGTAGTTACTGACAAGATTTCTTAACTTGCAGAACAAATTGAAAAGCATTGCAGAACTACAAATATGGATATAAAAAACGTGGCTTTCATTTCGACACACGACATTGTAAATGGCCATGGTAGAATTTTCACTATCATTAATCATTCAGGCAAAATTACATGCCTATAATTTGAAACAAATGTTCAGAGAAAATACACGTTAGCTTCAATATAATTCAGAATGCAACTAGTTACCTGTAGGACATAAATGTAATTAACTATCTCCACCACCTTTGAGATTCTCCCTGTCACAATAAGCAAAGAAAAAGAAAAAAAAAAAAAAAAAAAAGAGTTGGTTTTTAGGTAAATGAAACATTACAGTTATTTGGAGGAAGTAAATGGTGTCCAAAATGAGGGGGAAATAAAGAACTTACATTACATCGTAGTATTACTCAGAACTGCTTCTACCATACTCTTAACTTGAGATGCCAGACTCATTTGAAGACTTAGTAACTTGAGATGCTTATCAAGTACGAGCAAGAACTCAAAATCCCAATTGAGAATCAGGTTGGACTCTTCACAACTTTCAAGAACTTGCTCCAAATTATGAAGGTACTTGTGAAATGATTTCCCAAAAACACAGAAATCATCCATAAACACTTCCATAGAATTTTCAATAAAATCAGAGAATAAAGTCATCATACATTTTTAAAAAGTTGGCGGAACATTACATAGTCCAAATGGTATTCTTCTTAAAACAAAGATGCCATAAAGACATGTGAATGTTGTTTTTTGTTGATCTTCAGGAGCCATGACTGTTTGATTGTATAACCATCCAAGAAACATTAGAACTCTTGCCCTGCCAATCTATCCAACATCTGATCAATAAAAGTTAAAGGAAAGTGATATTTCCTTGTTGTTTTGTTGAGCTTCTTGTAGTCCATACAAATTATTCAACCAGTGACGGTTCTAGGTGAAACTAATTCATTTACACACACGCACACGTATCAAAACATAAATAATTTTACATTCAACTCACTTTTATTCAAAAACAATTTTATAGAATCAATTTTACTCGCCGCAAAACCAAACATATACTATGTACAAGTTGTTTATTAATTGATGAGTTGTTGTTTTTGCATATTTTTGTTGATACTTTAAGTGCAAGCATAGTGTTGAAATTAGTGTTGTTATAGGATGTGCAAAAATTATGCGATTGAGGTTAATCTGTTTCAATTAAAGTCAACCGTTTAGATAGTACCTAAATTTGATCTTTAACCGAATCAATCTTCAAACAAACTTCATTTACCTGTTGGCCAAATTTTATATAGCACATTACCCCAAAAAGGAAAATTGCATAACTTTCAGTATCATTTAAATTCGAGGTTTTCTTTCTCACAATAAACTATCAGTTATTTCATAAGGTTACCGAGTAAAACCTTATGACCTACGCGGTTGGAGAAAGTATTTTCTATTTTCATTTTTAATTATAAAATTGTCCCTTTTTTAACTAAAAGAAACGTGATTGTTGTAACAATCAATAAAAAAAATTCACATGTTCAGCCTATACACAACATAAGATTTTCAACTCAAATGAGATGGAAATTTTGGTGTAATGAGAATGATTTTGCCTAACTTTGTTCAAGACATATCATCAATATACATTACGGTAAAGACCTTTGGCAGTATGATGATTATGTTGCTTCACCGAAGAGCAGTAGTTTTGGTTCAAATGACATACATATACACTGCAGCTCTCTCAGTATAGGAATACAACTTAACTTACTGGGTTATCAACACTATTCCAATTTTAATATCTTTCCCTTGTTGTGTACACTTTGACAGTTGTTTCTAAACATCCCAAAGGAATACAATGGGTACCAACATTATTGCCCATTAAATTAATTGTAAAAGTTAAAAACAGGCTATTTTTCCAAATAAAAAATAAAAATTCTGAATGATGGTGGTATAAATGGAACTCTTCACATTTAAGAAGGCAGGGAATCACCATATTAATCACACAATTACCACATCATCACAATTTGAATTTAGTTGAGTACATTAAGCTTGACAGATTGAAGACAAGTGACATACTTGCATTGTATCCACAATAATGTAATTTTGAATCACAGTATTAAAAAAAAAAACCAATGATTTTTAACTATCCAATCCTTTTGAAATGTCCAATTCTTTTTAAGAAAATCGTGTGTCGCAGCAAATCTAATAGGAAGTTACCCTAGATAGCATCAGAAAAAACTTCAGTTGAAATCGATACTACTACTTACATTCTGATTGATCATTGGGAATAATTATACAATATCTATAATCTAAATATAACAGTATGCATCGCGGATGAAGTGTCCCTACTGAACTTTGTTGCCGGACTGGAGAATCGAATGCACTTTGCTTTGAAAGTGTGCTTCTAGCCTGCAAAAGAATACAAGAATATGAGTAAACAACATACATTCTTGATATGAAGGGTAAGTGAATGAAGAAAAATAAACAGAAGGTTGGCACCATGCCTTGTAGCACATTTGTAATATATTGTTTCTGGAGAATTATAGGTCCGTGCATTCAAAAACATTCTTTTGACGTCCTCGACAAACATCTCAAATGTGACATAATATAGCTCTGACTCCACCCTCTTACTCATTGTCTTCAGATCTGTGCTCAAATTAGGAATATGTTATATAGACTTCACACACGTTATATAATGGATTTAAATGCTCTCATGTACCGATTTCATAAGAGAATTATGTGGAAGATCTCACCATTGAAAATTAAAAATTCAGTTGAATATTTTTTTAAATGTAAGACACGATGAATTTTAATGATGAGATCTCTCGTATAACCTTCGTGTGATATTCACACGTAAGAGAATCCAACTCCATGGATTCAAAATAATATCATACCAATAACAGAAAGCAAAAGCAGCGAGCATGCTTCTAGACATAGGTTAAGTTAATATGAAATATAAGGATCCTTCTTACCCATGGGATCTTTGATGATTTCATAATAATCAGGAACATCTCGTGCATCAACAGGTTCCTTGAATGGCCAAGCATCAGCGTGATCATGCATCGTCTGCTTAAAAGAAAAATGATTATAATAATTGATTTCTCCAGTGTAACTATTCTGCTCTCAGGCATATTTTATGGTGGGATTATCCATGAATATGGATTTATGTATCAGTGCTGCTTTGCACTGTTTTCAATTACTTCACTGAAAAAGATCAATGAATGAAAATTTGAGTCAAGGTGCAACATCAAGTAACTTGCCTTTAGAAGTGTACGCATAAACGAAGTTAAATGTTTTAGATTTGTAGCAATGTCGGTAGAACCGCCTAAGGTTCTGAACCGCGAATGACCCCACTGATCAGGAGTCCATCCAGCCTCTCCTGTTATTGGCATTCAACCATTGATAAATTCAAACATTGATTAGGAAATTACCAAACAAAATATGAAAAAGAAAACCATTTCATTCATAAGGACGCAATGGGTTAATTTTTTCACAACATCCCAGTTGATGAACAAACATTGAAACATATTATGCTATCTTTATTAGGAGTAGGGGAGCAGGGAGAGGAGAGGTGACAAAGCTTTTGATTGGAAGTTTTTTGCAGATGAAAGGGAATGGAAGGGGAAGGACCAAAGGAGGTGCGCACGTGTTCCCACCATCCTTTCTCCTTGAATTTCAGGGTTGAGCAGACATTTTTTTCGTTCAACTTGAATAAAAGGAAAATGGGAAATAACATCCCTCTAATTTTAGTTCCCAAACAAGGTAAAAGAGAGTTCCCCTCCTTTAATGAAACATCCAAACAACAAAAAAATAACACCGCCTCCCATCATCCCTTGGCTCATGAACTTCCAAAAAGGGCAAAAGTTTCATACTCCCTCCGTCCCATAATAACTGAGCCATTTGCAAAAAAAAAGTGTCCTAAAATAACTGAGCCATTTCACTTTCCAATACAATATTAATTACTTTTTTCCCTTTATAACTCTAATTAATACTATTTTCATCACTCCCAATATTAATGCATCAATACTTAACAAGAGCACTTAAAACCACTTTTCTCTCCTCTATTTATACATTTGTCTTAATATGTGTGAAATGAACAAATGGCTCAGTTAATCCGGGACAGAGGGAGTACATCATAAATAAAACCGCCTCACACTTCCCTTAGCTCAAGAACTTCCAAAAACGGCATTAGTTTCTTACATCATGAATAACAAAACAGATCTCGGTACACAAAACCTATGATGATGATAACACTAGAACTATGAGGAGATTATATGCTTCTAGACATGGTTAAGTTTAATCAGGAAGATGCGATCAGCATTAAGAATCAAAAAGGTTTGGAACCGTTCGTAAGGCCTTAGATGAGAGAGGTCGACATATCATACAAGTAAAAGTTAACTGAACTGTAAAAAGAAACGAAAAAGATTGACATGAAACACGCTATATTGTGTAGACAGGTAATGCATAATTTTTCCCACAGGCACCAAACAAAAAAGGTTGATAAGTAGTTAAACAGAAATTGGGGATAAAGTACTTACTTAAACCAGGGATGTCTTCAATAATTCTCTTAGGAATACCAGCTTCTCTCTGCATATTGTGTCAATCAGGAGGGGGAAAGTTAATATTCTATAAGCTTTCTAATCAGACTAATGTATGAAAAAAGAAAAATGCAGCTTCAACCAAAATAAAAGATGATTCTCTTCTCTATCCTTACTCATTGTTAATGTTAAGGAAGTTAGCATGCTTTGATATTGTAAGTACAGAACAATTGCGCTAATGTCACAAATGCAATATGCATTAAGCTGACAATACAATCCATATTTTAGAAAACCCCTAGACATGGGGAAAACATCAATTCTAGACAGGAAATTACAGAAACAAGCAGAATTCAGAGTGCCACATACCTTCTGAAAATCGATTCCAGGATAAACAATGTGACAATTTGACAATTCTCTAATCTTTTCATCTATTGCCTACAATTACAACCAACAACAATAACCTAACACGTCATGATTTATCAAGAGTGGCAAGTAAAAAAATAAATTAGTAGAAGCTAAACATCATATAGAAACAAAGATAATGCATTCAAAATATAAAAATGGCTAAAACTTCAACAAGATAATATCAGATTTTTTTACAAAATTTAAACTGGCCAACTATACATCATATATAGAAACAAAGATAATGCATTCAAAAATATAAAAAAGATCAGACCAGCTACACATGTAGAAACAAAGATAAAGGGCAACCCGGTGCACTAAAGCTCCCGCATACTTTCAATATGTTATGTAGAAACAAAGATAATGCATTCAAAAAATTATGACTGATCCGGACCAGACAAGACCGACAAAAAATTCATTCAAAATTGTAAAATTGATTTGAAATAATAGAAATACAACACAAAAATAACTTAGTTGTTCACAAAATTAAAGCAGACCAAACCAGCTACACATCAGAGAGAAAAAAAGTAATCAATTGACCAGACAGGGGGGAAATTGGTTATTGGGAAGTTATTGGAGTGGTTATTTAGAGGGAGAGGCCAAGCTCTCTAATTCTTGGAGAATCAAGACAAAATCCGTGTCCCTGTCAGCATCTTTCTTTTTATAGTATTTTCTGCTGGAACAATTGTGCACATGTATGTTTGAATATCTGATTGAGAACTTATCTCCAGAAGATTGATCAATAATATTCTGTTACTATCCATAAATAATTATGTTTGGTGCCACTTTCTACCAATTTTCTGAGGTGTTTTAAGGCCATGCACGATTGCCATTTGACCTCAACAATTTGCACGGCTGTGTAACATTTCACATGCCTGTTTTGACATGTTTACTCAGTTGACTTCCTTATTAAATGAATCCCTGAGCAAGCAACATGGACATCATCTATGACCTAACACCACCTAAAAGAACTCACATTCACAGCCTCCCTTCTGACACTCTCGGTCTCCTATCACGCGGAAGTCGTGCCAGAAAAAGCACCGTCCTCATCCTTGAATCAAAGAAAAATGATATCTCTCGAGGACATACTATCAGCTAGGAAGCCCTTTAGGATTCGAGTTTTGTGATGTCCTGTACTGTTTTATTGCTCTTGTACGGAACTTGGTTCAGAATTGTGCTCTTTTGTTGAATATGTAACAACCAAGTCCATGACCAGGGAGAGGGTGAAACATTTTGTTGAACATTTTGTTACTCCTATTCAAAGCTATAAAAAATTATTTTTCTTATATAATTTGTAATCTTCCTTTCCTATTTATACTTCATATTTGATACTCTCGTTTTGATCTTCAGCATTGCAAGGTAAACAATTCTTGTGACAGAAAATTGTTTGATCCAATGTTGTAAAGTTCGAGATCCTACCTAAGACCAGGAGGGGGCTGCAGGATCGTAAAACATAGGACCGTAATATGACAGAGATCGTAAAACATAGGACCGTAATGTGACAGAGATTGTAAGATTTGTAAAAATAACAAAGTACACTGAATACCAAGGTAGTCAGGAACGAGTCCCAGCACGTAGGATCGCACGATCTTACGTGCCACAGCACCTCGACCGTGCTTCGATCCTACTTACGAACCGTGTTTTCTCTGTTTTGCTGTTTCCTCTGTTTTCTCTGTTTTTTGCCGTTTTTCCTCTGTTTCCTCTGTTTTTCTCTGTTTTATTGCTTGGTTCTGTTTCCCCTCTAATATCTCTGTTTTTATGCTTGGTTCCCCTGTTTTCCCTCTATTTTCCCTATATATTTCTCTCAATTCTATCGACAACCTATCGATCCTACTTACGAACCGTGTTACGTTCCTCGTGTTTACGTTCTTTCACCGGCCGACCGATCCTACGTAGGAACTCGTTCCTGACTACATTGCAGAATACACACACACACAACAGCCAAGCCTTATCCCACAAAGTGGGGTCGGCTAATATATGTGTGTGTGCAATGTGCATTGATAATAAGCTTTTTCAGAGTCCATAAGTCCTAGCTCAATTGGCAAAAATGCCGAAATTTCTAGGCCGGACGCTGTGACAACGGTTTGAACCCCGGCTCCTCCATTTGTGTGTGTGAGTTTCCAATCGCTATTACCATTTCATCTATCTACCAAAAATAACAAATAAGCTTCTTCTGAGATTTAACATTATTATTTAATGTATTAGTTATTTTCAATTATAATCCTGTCTTTTCATTAAAATAAAATTTATCTAAAACCTTTTAGATGGGTGATATGATGTGACCCTGTTTTAACAATGCAAATTAAAACTAAATTAAAAATATATATATTATCTTACCTGTCTTTGACGACGGATCATAGTTGATAAATCAGTGTAAGGAAGCTTTGGATCAATCTTACATTCCATGAGAATTCCCCCATCATAATCCTTTATGTAACTGAAATGACAAGTAAATATAATGAATTTTCATAGACTGTAAACGAGAATACATCCATTTAACTAAATAGTGCATCATAAAATTCTTATTCTGTGAGTGAAAAATCATAATCATAATCTAAACAAAGTTACTAGAAATCCCTGCAATTGTACTTTAAAATTTTCAGTTCACTTAATAGACACAGCACAGCATCAATAGTAAAATCATGAAATGAATGTCCTAGCGGGAAGTGCTTCTCATAGATATCAGACAACAAAATTGAGTATAAGCATACCCATGCCATCGATCTTTCTCCAAGTGAATCTCTTTCGTAAATCCCTGAAAATACAATCAAACAACATTGCAAATTTGTAAAATGTAAAACAGTATCCGGTTAATTCAACATAAGGTTTTTTGGCACAGAACCCCTTTAAAATGATAAAAAATAATTTCTAGAGTACCAAAAGATTAAATGAAATAGAAAGAACAAGATATGGATCCTATATGACTGCTATCAAGCAGCGAAATTATGCTTTTGTGGCTACCAAATTCCCGACAAACTTAACCAGGAAATAGACAGGTCGTTGTGAACGTTCTTTGCGAATAAACTAATATTGATAGCCTCCACCAAGAAGCAAAAAAAGAAGGAACTCATTACATACTTTCTATTTTCTAATATCAGCTAGTAAAATCCAGATGTATCTCTATCGGAATTTACCAAGCCATCAAGAACCACAGAAAATTCGTCAGACAAAATCTCTTATCAGATGGAAAAATGGTTTTTTTACCCCAAATTAGGTATTTTTTAAATTCATGCTATACTATACAGTAGTTGTACATTTTCAAACAATTTCCCAAATTATTGCTCCTTTAGCCACATCATACTTTTACTCCATAATAGCAATACACATTGATGCACCATACTATTAGCACAACCCAACTAGGATGCGATGCTCCAGAGCGTGGTTTGCTGCTTGGCGCAATAAACATTGCACCTACACATGTTAGAGATATGCATATTACTTTTAGGCAAATGCTAACAAGTGCCAAGGGCACGTGTTAAGGAGTTAAAGAGAGATATTATTTTGGAAGTTGTGTATTTAATTCTTTAAAAGTTTAAAATTGTTCTGTTCAACACATATTCCAAGATAATATTTCTATATTTAGCTCATTAACGTGTGCCTTTAGGGCACTTGTTAGCAAGACCCTTACTTTTACTGTTTTTCCTGCCATGTGAATTGCTGCAACTCATGTGGCAAAAAGATTAATATTTAGGGAAATTGTTCATAATATATGCATTACTTGGTCAGAGAGCAAAGCATTTATCTTTTTTTTTTTTTTGGTACAAGCAAAGCATTTATCTAACTACTGATATCAATATACCCAGATGATAATGATCAGAAATATTGACAACCGAACCTGTTTGATGAAATAGCCAACAGCATTATTGTCAGCATATGTGAGAAAATGTGTTAGCCCATCTACATCACGAGCATACTGTTTTAAGTGATTCATCAATCTGGTACCATACCCTTTTACTTGCTCATCAGCCGTAATTGCACAAAAGGCTATCTCACCAAACCTCTGGCTATCAACCATAGTGCACAATAGTATTAATAAATTAAACCATGGTGCAATTATAGAAAAAAATAAGTAGGCAGGAGACAAAATTAATGGGAGAAAACAAGCACAACATATATTTAGAGCTTGGGTATTTCCCGTCAAATTATTATTCAGACTGAATCCCAGACTATTCACTTATATGGACCTTGAGAAGCATTTTTATCATGTGCAACGAAAGTACAACTGTACAAATAAGACAATATAACAGCTAAAACAGACAACAGTTCACCTTTTTAATACCCCGTGATAATGACTACTATTACTGTAAACATTTTGTTCTCGGTTATTGATACAAGAACAATAACAATATAACGACACAATTATAGATATGTACAAGAAAAAATATAAAGCAAGGACTGGTATAACCTGAAAGGAAGAGACGAATTATTACCTTGCATATGGACGATATGTAATGCCTCCAACAACGTGATTACGCCTTATAACCATTACAGACTTATGGCTCCTACAAATTTACCATAAAAAGGTTTCATAATTAGAGACAAGACAAGGAAAAATTCCAGAGTAGCAAGGGAAAACTTGTTGACTACAAAAAAAAAAAAAATCTAGGATGCAGTTTGTATTCAATAAATTGACTAGTTTCCGACTATGAACTAATCCTGCATGCAAAATAGAACTTTTATAAGAAATATCTCAAGTATCAAACTACAGATATTCCTTACAAATCAAACTTTAATCTTTAATAAAATAATGGAGATGATATTGATGTAAGACAGAGAAGCAACAGTGGCCCTCTTGGCAGAATGAAGAGTACTCCTGGTATGGCATGTTGGTAAACCTATGGCGCTCCTCCGTATCAAGTTTCAAATACTCTTTGAAGCAGCATAAGATACAGTATTATTAATCATGCCACAAGTATGAATTACGCGAAGTCGCGAAGTACTTGTAAAAATACTAAGCTACTCTGTATTAGATAGTTTCATGTCTTTCACTTCTATTCCTAGTTTCGTATTGCTTGGTATGGCTGCAAAATCTTTGGGAAACCATAAAAACAACAGGAAAAAACTTTATGCGCTTCCACTTCGCAATTAATTAGAACTGTGTCCGCTCATTTTTTTCTACATAGAAATTATAGGATTCTAGTTTTGATGGGTAGAGAAAGGAAGGAGGGAATTATGGTAAAATAAGTTTTCCAGTTGTTACTAATAAAGAAAAATTAACATTCCAAACTAAAACGCATTAGTCAACATTATTATATTTGATATACAAATAGTATAAGACATACTTTTTATTAAGGTTCTGTTGGGCAGTGCAACTGGGAGTTGTTTTTGCCTTGAATGGAGAAATAAATTTTCACCAAATATGTATCATACCCAGACTAATTTAAGCACCGTCTGAGTAAGAAAGTATGATGAATACTTAAAAAGATTGTGGGCATTACCTATCCATAACAAGCCGGACAATGTACTCCTTGGGCATATTGGGAAGTTGTCTGGCAAATATATTCTTCAATCCAATCAACCTACGGAGCAAAACAAATAACAATGGTAAGAATGGAACAGAATATCAGTAATGATTATTTCGCCAACTAAAAAATTTGTTTAGTTTTAACTAACAAAAGAAAGTAGCAGGGGGTGAGCAGGTGCCTTGGCCTAATATAAGTTCATGTTGCATCGATTCGTAATTGTACCTAAAAAATGTAGTCATTAGGTTAATGGGTATGTATTTTTTATTTATTTTTTGTGAATGGCTAAAAGGTATTATGTTACAAGGTTATATGGTCTATTGAAAAAGACTCACATAAATTAGGAGTACGCTCGGAGTATCATTATGCACAGCCTCAACTTTGGAAACGGTATGATACATTCATTTTTTAAACCACTAACTTTTAATATCTTAACTTTAAGAATAAATATCATTTCAATCCTTAAAATATATATTTTGCATCGCCTTGGTCTGCAATTAATTGGCATCAAACAGACCCTGCAAGTCAATGGAGATCATCACATTGGTTCTTCAAATTCCACTGAATTGATCTCTCCATGGTAAAACAATGATATTAGTTTCCATTCTATTCAGTAATAAATTTGATTTCTCCTATAAAAAAGAGCATAAATATAATATTGATTACATCTTTAAATTGCTGGAAATATAAGTTTACTCTCACTTTTATACTTGCCCTCCGCAGAAGTTAATTGTTTGATCCATTCCCACTTACTAGCAATCAAGTAAATATTATATGCATAAATGTTAATAAGAAGATCAGTAGTGTAAGCAGGGAAGCATAAATGTTATACCAAACCATATGCTGGTCAACACCATCATTTGACAGGCATGTAAACTTGAGCTTTCCAGTTTCTTCCTGAAAAAGACAATACAATCTTAATCATTACACCTATCACCTCAAAGCTCAAACTAGTTTGTAATAACTGATGTAAAACTACGGACCTGTTTAGATAAACAGCTTATTTCACATGATAAGCGCTTATGTATAAGCTTAGAGAAGTTATTTTTGTTGCAAATGATGTAATAAAGTTAAATCGTTTTTGCATATGCTATAAGCTGTTTTCATAAGCAATCCTGGAGAACTTACGAAAATAAGCTGAAAAAAGCTTATGAAAAATGTCATAAGCTGTTTTGAAAAGTTCTCCCAAACGGCCCCGCAATAAATCTCAAATAAGTCAATCCAGACAGGTCCTACCTTAACAAGCAATTAAAAACTAAAACTCCTACGAAATTTACAAATTCTCGAACCAAAATTACAAATAACTATGAAATTTTGAGTTTTCGAAAGAAATTCTCAAACAAAATTTACAGAAGTAACTACGAAACTTTATCAAGAATTGAAATTAAGTTGAAGATTAAATTGAAGAGTTAATTTACCTCTTTCTTGAGACTCTCTTCCCTGGCACTATAAGCACCACTAGTCTGCAAATTTTCAGTGAAAATCTTGGTCGCGTCCTCCTTAACCACAATGCCGGGAACAGAACCACCACCAGCGCCGGCACCGGTGACAGGAGGTCCAGCATCTTTAGCTCCATCAGATTGTTCAATCTTAACAGTTGAATTTTCAGTTTTGATCTTCGTATTGCGAGGAGCAGAAGGAGCATTGTTAAGCCTAGCAGCAGTGAAATTCCGCATGGAGGAACCGTTGTCATTATCGTACTCGTCTTCGTCGTCGTCAACAACTGCGTCTTCGGAATCGTCATCGGAATCGGAATCATTGCCTCGAGCGGAGATGCTTTCGAGGTCGTCATTGGAGGTTAACGCGCCGTCGCGTGTGTCGGCGGATAAGGAAGAAGGAGGGAACGGTGGCGCGTGATCTTCGGAGACGAGTTTGCGTTTGTGGATGGATGAGGTGGCTGAAGCGGAGGCGGAGTGGGATGGAGAAGCGGATTGGGAACTCCGGGAACGGAGTGGTCCTCCGCCGTGTGATTCCATCTTAGGGTTTTACTCTCTTTCACTTCAATTGCTTCCAACGGTGCGTGCTATTTCGTGTATTGAACCTTCAATGTCAACGTCTAGTAGTATAAAATAAACGGGAATAAAAAATGTCAAACAATTCAAGTTTTTTTTTCCGTCAAATCTTATTCAAACTTTTTAATCAAATATATCAATTTTATTTGATTTTTTTTATATTAAAGTTGAAATTGGACTAGTATTTAATATGTTTGAAAAAAAATATTAAACCTAAACTTAGAATATGATTTTCTTAAATTTTTAAAAATATCAATCTTGTTGAACCAAACCAAACCAATTTATTCTTCGTCAATTTATTTGGTTTAGAATTCTTTTTAGAATAAAATGTAAAAACTAGACCTAATCAAAAATCAAACTAAATTGATTTGTTATACCCCTAAACGCAACCCTTTCCACCTTTCTCCTAAGTTCTCAAATGTCAACTCTTAGACACTCAAAAATGTAAATTATAGAACTCTTATCAAACCCTTGGTTTTTCATCAAAACCACATCTAAAACATCACATTTCACAATTCAATAAGTTATATGCAAGATGTGGGTTCTCTTTTACTCTCATTTTTTTGTTTTTAGTTAGTTTCTTTTTCATATTTGTTTTGTATGAATTGTAGAATTCGAACAAGGTTTGTGACATATCTGGATTGTAAAACTCAAGCGTCTCACAAACTAAATATTCTTCCTTAATGTAGAGAGATGCTCAAGATGTTGATCGCATTAGGCAATGCAAAATTACAACAATTGTCTCTCTTGTCGACGAAGCAAACAAAAAGTAGAGCCAAAAGAGGCGAGATTTCTCATGCTCAAGCAGAGTCGTACCCTCGGGCCTCAGGCAGAGCAACATGCTACTTACCTTTGAAATGTGACAAAATAGTCAAAACTTACTTCACCGATGTTGATGTGTTATAGGAAAATGAAGCAATGTAGGAAAAGAAATGAAAAGAGAAGGGAATGTGAAGAGAAATAAAATGGGAGAGGAAGACAGCGTGAAAAGGGAAATGGGGCAAAGAGTATGTTTTTGAAAAATTAATTTTAGAATTATTAAAGGGTATCACTAGAAAAAAAAAATCATCAACGTATGCTACACATTTTTTTAACATGATGGTGCATGTCAACACACACCTCCAAGACAACTTTTAATCAACTTTTCACTTTATCACCTAACAACGCCATGGTACTTTTCACTCACTCTCTTCTCGAGTAAGAATTATGTGGAACTCATTTTCAAAGTATGAAACCCACACTGATTTATCTAATAATAGAGTAAGTGTTGAAAAATGAATCTTTCTAGCCCTTCTCTTTTTCTTTTTTTGGTTACATTCTAGCCCTCCTCTTAGAACAAATGAAGACTCCAAATGAAAACAAAAGAATAAATCTATTTCTTTTCGTGTTATATATATTTACCCGTCTACATGTCAATACACGATAGTGGCTCGGCACATACATGTATCAAAATTCCAATTTACTCTAAAATGTGACATAAATTACTGTCAAGTAATAATTCGTTGGTAAAATCAACATGATACTGTGGCTGCAGAGATCAAGCCACAGAAGCTGTGTGGGAGATGATTCACCCTCTGATCACCATTTGACACTTTGTGTGCTTGCAACAAAACAAGGTGCATGCAGGCGCGCTCCATGTACAAAAATGAAAAAGCTCGCCCAAAGGAATATTGGAGTGATGAACAAAATGGCTTCAACTGAATCTTCACAAGTTTTAGTCCGTTCTTGGTCTATTTTTATTGCTGCTATATAATGGTAATAACCACCGTGATCCATGCTTCTTTTTCCCGTAACACCGCCAATATAGAATGAAAAACGATATTATTACACCAAGTGGGATAGCCCATCTGCAATTTCAATAAAAAAAAAAATCATATATCAGCATCAATATTCCATAAAATGTTGTTAGTTTCATAACTCAACAAGATAGTCAACAGTGGCCATTGCTTAGAGAAAATGGAATGCAGGTAGGGTCGGCTCAAGTGTAAGGGGACTAAAGCCCTTGCTATAGGCCCCGCCAACAAAGAAAATTATGTACCATAGTTTTTATGAATCAAAAATAGTCGACACATGTTGACAAAAAATCCCAACTTAAAGTACGAAAAAGAAAATGAACAATCAAATGCTTTTAGCATAAGCATTTATCATACAAGTGCTTACGTATAAGTTATTTTTTTAACAAAACATAAATTAAATCAAACTTTTTTCGTAAAAGCTATATAAGCTATAAGTTGTTTTCATAAGCAATCTTGGAGAGCTTATGAAAATAAGCTGAAAACTGTTTATTGACTGGCGTGTTATAAGCTGTTTCCATAAGCTTTTCCAAACAGTCTCACAAGTGTTTATGCCAATAGATAAGTTCATATAAATCGATCTAAACATGCCCTAAGAGTCATGAAACCACACAACTTAACTTATCTAGCCTACAATAAAATGGATCTTAAGAGAGACTCAAGAAAATGTAACTTATTTCAGATGCTTGAATTAAGTTGAAAGTACAAAAGAAATACGGTTTACTTACCTGTCAAGATCAAGGACTGGGCTGTAAACAAGAGTTTCCCACGATGCAACTATAAAATGCCAAACTGGGTTGTAGTAAAGTGACTCTGCTGACCAAAACAACCTTGTGTAGGTCTCCAGAAATATAAAAAGTAACCATCCTCCAATTTCAATCAAGATGAACTTTATAATAAACCGGCCAACCACAACCGTGACGAGGGAGAAAGCCACCAACCAATTGAAAAGCCTGTGGTTGTACTCCTTTATAAATAGAGACTTAGACTTTACCAACATCTGCATATTCATTTGTTACATTAAGGTCAGTTAAGCATATTAAACAGTGGCAAATCAAGGAAAATTGTTACCTAGAATAATTCATTTGCATGTACTGCAGTAAAGAAAAATAAAACACCGTTACTATACCAGACCTTTGCCATACGTCCCTCGTAGTTTGCTTTTGAAGGTCCAACACAATCATGCTCAAAAGTACGATTGCATTTCTCGAGACCTGCATTAAATTTTGCCATTGAAGGAAGCTTGAGAACTTGAAGCTGGTCCATCATGTCCTCGCAATCGGTGTACAGTGCCTCACAAAGCTTTGAAGATTTATATTCATTTTGTAAAATAACATTCTTAAATACCTGCATAATTATCCTCAAGTAAATATGATTTCTCCCATAGTAAATATAAGCTTCAAATCATCACATTCCAATTCCAAGATCAAAATAGAGCAGACTGTAAATTATCATATATCATCCAATCAAATGCAGCTAAAATTTAAAGGATATTAAGCATCTTGGTTTAATTTAGACATAACTTTCACATTATTAACAAAAGCAAGTTATGAACACGTTGATTCTTAGAAGCTTTGTTGTGATTCATAAGTCCTTCATAGGTCGAGCATCTCACTCTTTCTGACACACTCAGTGTGTGTTCTCTACGCAAGACACCAGCAACAAACACAGGACTTTTTGCTATTCATTTACACGCTCGTTAATTTTTGCAAAGAAGCAAAGTTGTTTAAAACCAAAACTATATAAACATATTTGATATGAGAAAATCATTATACCAACTAAATACTTCAATTTACCAGCTAATTAAATTCCCAATAAGCCTATTTTCTTTTCCAAGCTCCCATTATACTATAATAACGAGTATTCAAGCAATACCTTATCTATTTCTTCATCCAGTTGCGCGACTGATTTCTTAGCATGGTGACGGCCAAAATGTTGCTGATCGAATGCTTGCATGGCGTCACCTCTAGCCATGTCATGGGATGATTGAAGATATCCTTCTGGAAGAGGTAGAGCCAATGTGGCCATCTTTTCACTGTATAACTTAAGACATCTTTCAAGAATGTCCTTGTTGAAAATCTCCACAAGAGAACCTGTTGATGGAATCTCTCCCTTGTTCAAGGCTTCAAGTATCTAAATACGAAAAATAAAAGATAAAGCTGTTTTATGGAGATATACAAGATAAATTCACACAATTCAAAAAGCATTATCTTATTTTAGTTGTGAAATTTTTCCATCGGAAAACATTAAAAATGGCAAAGGACTAAATTGGGAGAGAAAACATACTGCATAAGGGTCTGTTTGGTTCAAAGGAGGGGAAAAGGGAAGGATTTTCATTAAATATTTTGTTTGATTGAGAGGGAGGGGAGGGGAGATAACTCTCTTAATTTGGTTCACAGAGCGAAGGGAGAGATGCTAATAGAGAGAAAGAGCCAACTTACTTTGTATCTCCTTAAAAAAATTATGCTACATCTTATATAAGGTATTTTGATCAATGCATTAAAAAATTACTAAACATGTCTTCTCTCCCCTCCAAATCTCCCAATGTTGGAGAAGTTCCATAGAGGTCGAGGTGGGGGATTTTATAAACACGCCTTCATAGACTATTACTTAAAGAAACAACAGATACCGCTAACATGGAAAAATAAGTTAGAAGATTTACTTTACATTGAACTATAACTCTAATTACTTTTATTTTTCCATTAAAGAGAACAAGAAAAACCAAGCACCTGCTTCAGGAAGGAAACAAACTCTTTCCCATTTAGAGATTTTCCTTGTACAATCTTTGGACGGATTATACTAGAAACAAGCTCTTTTAGCTTCTCCCTTTTCTTCACATATGATGGATCGAGCTCCCCATCCTTCAAGTCACAAAGCTTTGTCCGCTGGAGATGTGGCTGTTTGAAGTCCAATTTCAAGGATTAATTAGCCAACCAAACAGTGTTTTTAATAAAATATATATAAGATTGAATTCCACGTTAGGGTTGAAATGGAAATGAATGACCGATTTTTAGAAGACATGAGGAAGACACATACTTGTGGTAAGCTAAAGGCCGTACTATTGTCACCCATAATAGCCAATGAATCCCGGATTTGATTAATCTGATGATGTAAAATTTCAGTATAAACATTCAATACCAAACTAGTAATATTATAACTGATAATTGGAAATTAAATTCCAGAAGAGACTATACCATATCAATATTTCTGTCTCCTGCAAGTTAAATATAAAGAGCATCATCAAAAAATTGCTTTAGAAAACAGGAAAAATATAATGTAGAAGCTAGTAATGATACTGACTATCTTTATTAGGGACTTGTCGAAGAGCTTCATCCACCATTTGTTGCACTGATTTCCCTTCTGCAGGATATTAAGGAAAATGTTAGTATCTAATAGAGTTGACATGATGGACAAGGGTAACAGCAGAGATATATTCCCAATTATTCAGCAGTGACCAAAATAACTTTATGAGCATTGCATGAGGATACTCAAAAATTATCTAACTTACGCAGAAAATCACGTTGGATAAGCCACAAGAGCTTGGCAGGTTCGAATGCAACATCCTGGCCCTATAAAAGCCAGCAATTGAAAAATACATCAAATTAACAACAAAAAGGTTCGTGAAATAATTGATTAGATGAACGAGGAGCTAAGGCATGTGGACTACCTTCACTCTATTCCAACACACGGAGATTGCAAGTGTAAATATTGAGTTTGCAAAATCAAAAAACAAGTTAGTAACCACAATTTACCCAAAAAAATTGTTAGAGTGCAGAATTAAAAATGATAAGAGAGAAATGAATTAAGAAAAAGTAAATGATATCAACAAACAAAAAGTTCATCAAAATGCAAACCTTCCATAAAATTCTTCAGCGAGCTCAACCGCAAAAGAGAGTCTAGAGATGTCAGCTTCGCGTATCTGAATACACAGAGAATAAAACATTTTAGCATGGCCTCAAAAATTTAAAACGAGCTCATTTCTGAGGGGTTATGATGACTAACCGTCTCAGGCAGATTATAGATAAGCACAGAACTTATTACAGTGGCCAGAGCAAATATCCTGCAAAAGGAAAACACAAAAAAAAGCTAATTGATGAATAGCATGTGATATCAACAAAAACCACAGTATACAAGATCAGTGCACAATTACCGATCATCATATACATTCGACTTCCCAATGCTTTCAAATCCTTCTGTATCAATGTAAAAGACTGACGTTTTTACTCCGTCAATTTCCAAATCTATAGGTGTTCCCCAAATCCATATTCCTGTATGACATGATCAAATGAGATTAAAGATAGATTGAAAAAGACTATATCTCTAACTCCAACTAAGCATAACAAAGAGTAAAATAATAAACTCCATCCACCTTTAGTTTTCGTGTCACGCATGTGCCCCACACCAAACCCTAGGAAAACAAATATATTAGCCAACATTAAATACTTAAAAGCTGTCAAATTACAACTGCAGATTTTAGCTAAAAACTGCATGTGATAAGAGTAAATTCTAGTAGCAATAAAATATGCACCTTCATAACAAGAAAGAGAGAGAAGTTGATTAAGCAAAAAAGACTTTCCGGAGCGGTAAGGTCCAATTACCTGATAAAAAAAGCAGTAACAATCACCTGATTAAGAAAGCCATAAAGTGATTAAAGCAGAAACCATGAATGATAAATGTGGAACAAACAACAGTTATTCAACACATCACAAGCTTCCATCACTTTGAATCGCAGCGAAATTATCAGATTAATATGCAGCCATTCATAATAATTTTAGCTAATGAGGATCATCAACATTGGCAGGTTTTTAGCTAACCTTTCGCAATTTCTAATTCCTTACTCTTATAAAGATTTTCTGTCTCGTCTTTAGGCGAAGAAAATAATAGTTTGCATTTGCGAAATATTAAGACTTACATGTTTTGACACACTTCAACGGTAATATTTCCTAGAGGTCTATTTATATAGTATCTGCTGTCAAACCCTTTGACTAGTGCAACGAAGTTAAGTCAACTTTCAAGGGAAAGTTCTCAAATGTTTTAAGAAAAGGTAACAGCAAGAGATCATATATCAATTAGCAACACACTACGCGAAATAATGACTTATCTAAATGGATTATGCTATACACCATGATATGAGTTGAAGACTGCATCATGAAACTAATCCACCAAACATCAATAAGTATCACGAAAATCCACAAATTTAGAAAACAAAAGGATTTTATAGTTGCAGTCAAACTTACTGCCACAGATGCAATGGGGTTTGTTATTCTCTCAATAGCCTCCAAGCCTTCCTGTGATAGACGAAGTTTTGTATGACCGGGATCAGGTTCGACAATGGGAAATCTGTACACGCAAAAATTGGACAAGGATAAAGACACAACTTTGTTGAGATAAGACACACTTCATAACTAACAAAAGAAGTTCGGTCATACAATACCCAAGAGGATATGACAAAACAATAACAAGGAGTGTAACATAAGAAACATAAAAAAAAAAGTTGGTAATTATTATCATAAATCAATAATGATAACAAAGAAAGAGTCCCGGCCCCAAATTATTGAATTGGCAACATAACACAAATACAAAAGACATGTTATATTTCTTTTCAGCACCACCTAAATTAACAACAATTTCTCACCACATCTATATACAACTTGAGATAAATATTCACTTGAATGTTCTGTTCATGCAGTGCACAAGTTTTCATGTGTGTTTCCCATTTTGCTTATATTATGGAGGGTGAATTATTATTCAGCTCATATTCTTTCATGATAAATTTTGAGCTAAGCAGGTGTTATTATTATGCACAACCGTAATACTATTCTTATACATGAAATCTCACAATATCTTCTGTATTTTTACTACTAAAATGCCAACTCCTATTCCATAATTGACCAAAAATAAAATTGACTTCTACAAAAATCCCAAAAAAGAAAAACTCAAGAGTCTGTTGAATAACTGAATTACTTAAACTGTACAATATACAACTCCAGATGGCAACTAAAAAGCCTAACTGTTTAACCGTATGCTTCGTGGAGCTGTGATTTTGTTGAAGCTACACAAATTGTAGCTTTTGCTACAGTGATTCTGGCAAGTATCACCACCAATCCAAACATATGCTAAGTAATCTTCATTAATTGGAACAACTTCTTGATTGCTGATAGCAATACAAAGAAGCTACATTTCATCTCTAATTCTACAAACTACCATCCATACATTAGCAAACGATCCACTAAATTCAAAGCTAGCTCATGATTTGGCTTAAAATTCTTAATCAACGAGCAAATTCATCCCATAACCTCATAAAAATTGAATTTTTATTCAAATTCAAACCATCTCGTGAGACAAAATGGGCGAGTGAATCTTACGTTACCCCAATAACCAAACTCCAAAGAAAGGATCCAAAAGGTTTTAACTTTAACAAACAAAACAAAAAATGAAAGATTATGTAAGGTTACAAAACTGAAAACAGTTACCAGATCTCAGAAACAAACAAACAAACACATTATAACAAAAAGAGAGACAAAGAAACTTACGGTTGATGAAAATTGATAATGGTTTCAGAAGAAACGGTTGGAGAGAGAAAGAGAAGAAGAAAAAGAAGAGAGAGAAGAGTGTCCATCAAAAGTGGCAAATGCGGTTTGAAATGAAACAATATCTGAAAATCGAAAGGAACGGAGGTTGTTGTTGGTTGAAGAAATGTCAATCGAGAATCATAACAGTAACAGTTATGTTGAATTGAATTTACTGAACAAGGAAACTTGAAAGTTGAAACAAGACAATATCATGGGTTGGATTTGGATCTGAAACAAGTCTTCTACGATTTCGATCCTTGTCCGTGCGCAGAGGTAAACCTTGTTTGGCCAATGTTAGAAAAAACAACTCCACGGTAACTCGTTTTCGCACGTTACTCCCCTTTTTACTATTTTTCGGTCCATTCAATCTTTTATTTAAGGCAATGTCCATTCAATTTATTATTACTAGTAAATTAATTTACATTTAATTTATTTTTAATTAAAATTCATTTTCCTAATTTAATTTTTGTCACCATATACACAAATATTCATCTACAGAAGTGTGTATCCAAATATTAAAATATAGGGCATGAGCATAGTAGTTCATTTGAAAGAGTCTAAAAAAATTGAACATGAATAGTCTTCTTTTTTTTTTTTTGAGAGAGCTCAATGAATAGTTTCATTAGTCTTATAACAAGTCTAAAGAGTTTGTGTTGGAAATACTTTAGATGTCCATCAAAGTTAATTATCTTAATTACACTCTGGATTAAAAAAAATTGTAATACAATTAATTTCGATTTGTTTTTTTTAATCGATTCATGTGATTCCAATTAAATTGATGCGTATGTATATATTTGCAGTACATTGTTTATAATAGTTTAAACATATTTTTAATTTGTCCCATAAGTGCAATTTAATTGATAATTGTAAGATCATTGATATACGATGTCTAATTCGAGACCTTGCATAAATTTTAGAGTAAATTACACTCCCCTCCCTTCAAAGATGCTTGAAATACACTCCTCTCCCCTCTTATGTTAAAATATACAATTTCCTCCCTTGAAAAATAAAATTTACACTCTCCTCCCTTATAAGATGCTTGAATTACAACCCCCTCCCTTGATAATTAAATATACATTACACTTTAATCTATTTTAACATAAATAAATATTTTTATGATATATATTAATTTTAAACCACCCTTTAAGAAAAATTAATTCATTTCTTTATAATTTAAATGTTAATGATAATTAAATTTAAATATTTTGCTATTGATTTTATAATTTAGAGTTTAAAATTAACTTTTAAATAACCATGGTTTATTGTCGTTAGTAATTTTTCACATATTTTAATTTTATTTTGGCTTGTTTCATATTTTATAATAAGGTTTAAAACTACATGTTAATGAAATTGTGAATAAAAAATAGCAAAAAAATATGTATTCAATTTTTTATTATGTTAAAATAGACCTGCAATACTGTTATTTTCGAAGTGTATTAGATTATTATTTTTTTGCTAGATTATTAAAAATAAAAAAATATATATTGAGGGAGTAAAGTGTAGATTTTAACATAAGAGGGGAGGGGAATGTAATTCAAGCTTTTCTTAGGGGAGGGAAATGTATTTTTCTCTAATATGTTTTGAATAAGAGGGGAGGGGAATGTATATTTTAACATAAGAGGGGAGGGGAGTGTAATTTAAGTATCTTTAAGGGGAGGGGAGTGTAATTTACTCTAAATTTTATTCAATTTTAATCTCTAGTTTTCTTAATTTTTACATAAAAATAGCATTTATAGTCTCTACATTTAGTCTGTTTAAAAGAAAAATAATGGCTAAAATTAAATACATATATTGATTAAATTTATTTTTAGTCTCTGCAAAATTAAAAACTTTCAGGTTTAGTTTTTATAAACTTTTTATTCACTTTTAGTCTTTGTTTGCATTTTATACGGACTATATTAGAGGACTAAAAATCCCAATTTTTTTATAAAAAGCTTTTAAAATATGAAATATTCTTACAAAACTACAATATTATAATTGATTAAAATTACCATTAAAATTCTATAAGAAATAAACTTAAAAATTTGTGATTTTGTAAAATTAAAAACATATTTAACTTTTTTTTTTACATATTTAACTCTAAATTGGCATGGATTCAAATGCACACATGATACATGACTCCTTGCCGATTAAAGCAACTGGTTTTCCTTTATTAGCAATTAAGGCCTCTTTAATTTCTCCATCCAAAATTTCCAAAAAAGTCTCCTTATATTTACATCATCTCCATTTTGAATTTTAGCCTGAAAAGATCCCTATTCTGCATTCAAGTCTTTTACCAGTTCATTGATTTTTTCCTGGCTTACTCTTTCCCCACGATCAAGCAACCCAATATAATCAAGACAAAAATTAGCCTATGACTTTGTGTTATTTGCATCATAGTACATATATTCACTGTATTCATAAAAAATAACGGTCCAGAGAAAGGTTCATCCACAATCCTAATCGAAATACCTCGTCATCTACCGTAACATGAATGACACTATTAACTCGATCACTAAAAGATGTATCAATCAAGATCCGCACATAGTTAAATGGTAATTTTTTCGTCAATGCACATATCTAACTTTGAAAATATCCTTATCCTTATAGTAAACATTTGGGATAAAATTTAACACATGTCAATAGTATACGAAGAACTTAGAGCATAAGTATCAGTTGAAAATATGGGTGTTTTTACTGAACCCTGTCAGAAACATATGACATCTGACTTTGAAAATCAACTTGAATTTTGCCATTGTTTCCAACAAAACCATCATGGTTTATGTCCGTGTTGAATAGAAAAATACATAAATCATAAATAATACATACTTGTTGAACTGTGATTAATTATTGTGGATCTAGTGGAACCATTGTAGACTTTTGAATGAGTTGTATGAATATTTAAAAAATATAATTGAGAAGTTTAAATAATTAAAAAATCTAAAATAGTATAAAAAATTAAGTGGTGCCAATTTATATCACTCATATGAGTGGTATGGATATGGATGGTCTCAAGAATAAAATTAGTCTAATTAAATTAGACAACCTCGACGAATGAATAGAAAAGTCAAAGGTTGACAAGTCATCAAATAAGGATTGGCGTGATTCAAATAGGAAATAGTTGTCGGAGAATCAGAAAAAAAAACCAACAAGCAAGATCGACAACTAGGCTACTTAAAGTAATATTGATAGGCCAACACCAGCATGTGCTTGTAGGTATTTAACTCGTCAATTCTTGAACACTTGATATTGTTGCTGCAAAAATCAAACACAAACATAAAAAATAATTCTATCATACAAAAATGCGTTGAGTCGTAGACTATATCATTCTCTTCGAGATGTTTTCTTACTCTATCTTAATAGTACAAGAATTTCTAGCCTCATCGTTGCTAGGATAAAAAGTCCTCCAATATACTTTAGTACGAAGAAAACTAATAAAAATGAAAGTGAATCGTTTTTCCGGTCTCACTTGTTCTAATTATATGCTATCAAATAGTATATTATAAGAAAATAATGATATATAATTAATAAACATGGCTTAACATTAAAATGATATAATTGACATTAAAGATTAACGATATTGTATACTCTTTACTTTCACACCCATTAAATGTCAAAGGTGAAAATTACTTGATCAGAAACTCAATGCTCAGTAATCAAAAAAAAGAAACTCAATGCTCAACATCTGAAGAAGCAAAAACAATCATAACTAGTTCCTCCACAAGAACCATATACTGCATCAAACTCCAAGTCGAGGCACGCTTCATCACAATCCGAATCAGTACAAGGCCCTGACCATGTTTGATTTGGCCTTCCACAAACCTTTTCTTCCACCTCTGCACATAAAAAAAAGGCTTAGAATTGAAGAAGCACGAGAGAATAAATATATATTGCTTAGTTAGTTGTACCCCATGGCCATGAGAAACTAAGGAGAATGATAAGACAGAGGAACACGATGACGGGGTAGAATTTACTAATAAAAGAAGTCATGATTCTAAATGTAAATGACTTTCTCTATCAACAAAATGGTTTTCTCCGAGTATATACTATATAGAAAACAACATAGGTAGAGATGACAAAACTAATTGCATTTTTAAAATTATTTACCTAATTTTTTTTCAAGTTAAGCTAAGATTTATAATTTATTAATATTATTATTATCAATCTATTTTAATCCGCCCATATAATATTTCTATGAGGCAAGGCATGACAAAGTTTATTGAAAAGAAAATAAAATTTTCAATTTTATCATTATCAATCACTTCTAATTCGCCCATGTAGTCTTTCTAGGAGCCAATGCATGAGAAAAGTTTATTGGACAAATAATCAAATAATTTAGAGGTGACACATATCATACATAATAATAATATATAAAGATTTTTATACATATACATTGTCATTGTAATAAAAATATACGTTGTCAATCAACTATAATCATTAGATCAACATAAACCACCAACGAAAAATGGTGATTAAAAGACCCTAGTTTTTAACATGTTTTGTTTTCTAACTATCTGCAATGGTAGCCATGTTAAAAAGGTGATGCGGTGAGATTTTATAAATTAAATTGATAACGCCAAACACCCAAAATTTGTTGTTTAAAACCAACGTCGGCTCAAGGGAGCTGCAAGTAAGGTAACCACATTAGGACTCACATTATTTTTTGCCTCAATGTAATTTTTTAATTTCATTAATAGCATTAATTTATTTAATATTATTATTTTACGTTTCATGGTCTAAATTTTGCTCATAATTTTGCTGCTAATTGATGTACTAAAAATTTATCAATCATTTGAATGTAGTTTATATTTATTTTTGTGATATTTGATATTGTAATAACAAATTTGTATTAAAAGACTTATTTTTTGTGTTAATGTTTAAAGGACCTCATTTTGAATTTCACATTAGACCTTTAGATTTATTGGGTTGACATTGTTTAAATAGATACTTGTGGGATTTAGAGAGTAATTAAGATCTAATAATATTTGAAGCGACGATTTTCTTTTTAAATGACGATTGATACCAGGGGCGGTTTTACCACCCAACTAGCCTGGGCACACGCCCGAGCTCTGCGGCAGATCGCCTAGGAGACCCAATAGGAGCCACTACAGGTCTGCAGCCCACAAGTTACCTATAATTATCATATTATCCACATTTTATCAAATATTACATATGTGTTGCAGTGGACTAGCGAGCTCCTTACCACCCAGAGGGCGCTGCTCTCATTTTTCTTTTCTATTGTATTAATAATATTTTTTGAGCTCTCATTTTTCTTTTCTATTGTATTAATAATATTTTTATTCAAAAAATAAGGTCCTAAAGGGACTTGAACCGCAGTTCTCTATGTTAAAAACAACAAATTAAACCACTGCACCAATCCACAATTTTGCTATTATGTTAAAACTATTTAATATATATTCTAAACATATTTTGCTCAGACTCTACACAATTCCTGGCTCCGCCACTGATTGATTCATAACAACAATAGTGTAAGAATCAAATTGAGTATATGCCACAATTGTGAAAATTCAATGGAGATTAGATTTATGGTCATAGCCTATAACTTCTAATTGCCTCAGTTTTAGTTCTTTATGAGTTCTACTCTCGAAAGCCCAAAAAGATTAATCGACAAGTGAGCGACACTCGGTCGCAACAGAGGTGGGATGGTACATGCGGATAACAACACTCAAATAAGTAAGAGAGCAAGATATAAATGAGAGTTACTATGATAGGATATTGAGTACCTTAGGTTGTGAACAATGCCTATATGTATTGTGGGAGAGAGCCCAATAAAGAAACATGACCAACTGTTAGGCCATCAACGGCGAAGAGACATTACAATATTGAATGAGATCTTGCACGAGTAAGGCTTATTGGGCGGAAAATTAATCTTTTCACTTATGAGATTGCTCATTCCCTTATATCAGCGGTAGTTAACTACCGCTCAATATTTTTTAACGGCAATTAACTATCACTCACACTTTTAAGATGAGTTCAATCACTTTTTAAGTTGGTTCAATTGGCCTTAAAAGTGCCAACGAGTAAGGCTTATTTGGGTGTTGGGCTTTGTCTGAATAAGGATTGAGTTGTTGGAAATTGTTCTTCTCTCTTTTGTTTTTGCTTATTTATCGATGTTAAAAGTGTCTACGTGAGTTAACCTACAGTGAAAAATGTCTAACGTGAGTTAACTCACGTTGAAAAAAGTCAAGTATGAGTTAACTCATGCGGGATATAATTAAGGAAATGAATAATTTTGAAATAGAGAAGAGTAAATTTCCGAGGATTGCTTTTTAGGCCCCCTCAATATCTCTTTAGGCCCCCCAAAAGTATGAAAATAACCTTTGTAAAATGTTTGGAACATAAACACTAAAGCCTCCGGAATATAAATACCGATGGTTCATTTTAATTTTTCACCTTTTGTACCTCCGGTATGCATGCATGTTTGCATATTTAGCACATTTTCACGTTTGGACAAAGAAGCTTAAACAGAACCCCCAACTCATATGATGCCTCTTCCCCCACCAAAAGAAGACAAAGATCCAAAAGAAAATAAAGATGGCAAAGACGCTAAAGATGCAAAGGATTGGAAAAATGGCAACGTAGAGAAAATTAATTCTACTGTAATCTGTAGGATTTGAAGAATCTAAGTATATTTCCCACAATCTACCATATATGTCCAATGTCCTTCCAAAGCTTCAAAGCCTTTGGCTGAAGTGTGGATCAGAACTTCAACTATCACAAGATGCAACACAAATTTTGAATGCTTTAATGCAGCAAGTTCTGTGGAATTGGAATCATCTGCGACTGCATCACAAGTACCAGATGTGCATTCTTTAATTGAACGTCGCAGTCAAGTGCAAGTTTCAATTCAACAACAACAAATTCCATGAAATCTCTTTTATTTCAAATGGGAATGAGTTCCCTTATCACCAATATTCTGAAAGTGAGGATCCTACAGGTTTCACTTTCTCTATCTCTCTTGCATGTGTCCGATTGTAGTACTTTTTCCCACAATCTACAGGTTTCAAATGGGAATGAGTTCCCTTTAGAAGGACATGGTGAGAAAGGGATGTTTCTTTTTTGTGGGAAAGTGAAATGGGTTTGCAGGGAAACACAATTATAATATATTATTTGTATAATTAATTTTGATCTAATTGAATTCATTAACAATCCGGTAGTTACATACCGGAGGAACAAAAACAAAATTTCACTGATGTATTTTAAGGGCGGTTAGGTAATTTTGGGGGCCTGAAAAGATACCGGGGGCCTAAAAAACCCTCCACATTTCTTGAGTTGTTAGGCTTATAGACAGAGTAGACTGTTGGCCCGTGCAATGCACGAGTCTTCTCGACTATAAAGATCAATAAATAATCTTTAACCCGTAAGATCACAAGTCGATCAATAAACGCAAATTAAATTATTAGAGATACAATATTACAATCAAATGATAATAAAAAAATTATAAAGAAAAAAAATAAAAAGAATACAAAATTATATTGTTGCACGGGTCAATTTTATTTATTACTTTTATAGTTAAACATCAAAAATTAATGCAGTTCATGGTTCCTAACAAATTATTTATGGTAGCCAAGTTTGCATGGAAATTAGGGTATTCTGTTTGTAAACGTATTAAATAAGTGTACAACAACTTGTCAAAAAAAAAATATACAGAAACAATATGTTAAGTTGCTGCAGACCTAATAAAATAAATAAAATAACTAGACTTTTGGTTCGTGCGACGCACAGGTCTTCTCGACTATAATAAAGACCAATAAATAATTTTTAACCCGTAAGATCATGGTTCGACTAATAAATGCAAATTAGATTATTAGAGATACAATATTACAATCAAATGATAATAAATAAATTATAAAGAAAAAAGATAAAAAGAATACAAAATTATATTGTTGCATGAGTCAATTTTATTTATTACTTTTTATAGTTAAACATAAAAAATTAATGCAGTTCATGATTCCTAACAAATTATTTAGGGTAGCCGGGTTTGAATGGAAATTAGGGTTTTCTATTTGTAAACGTGTTAAATAAATGTACAACAACTTGTCAAAAAAAAATCTACAGAAACAATAGGTTAAGTTGCTGAGGACCTAATAAAATTAATAAATAATAAGGATAAAAATTAAAATATCTATTAAATTTTTGCTTTGAAAAATATTCACTGGCTATTAAAGAGATAAATGAAAAATATATATTATGCAAATTTAAAACCAAAATTTTAGGATAGAGTTGTTGCAAACATAACAAAGGATTATGAAAAAATTAAATTAAGACTTAACAAAATTAATAAGTAAGGATTAGGCCTCTAGATCGGGTCCGAAACAAGTTCTTGGTTAGTTTTTAAAAAATTAATCTCTCAGCTAAAAGCTAAAGTTATTAAAGAATGCATTAACATTTGAGAATTTTTCAATTATCACCAAAATAATTTTCTCCTAGTGTTGTGACCACCGAAGAAAGAAGAAAGCATTGGAATTTTGGGTACATCACTGAATTCAAGGATGCCAATGATCGAGAAACCGACATCATTTTCTGTGTAACTGAGCAACCACTACACTAGCACTACACTATGATTCCTGTAGGGAAGAAAATTTATCACGATTGAAGCCATCATTTTGTAAATTTGTACCGTCCAAAACTCTGAACGTAATCGCTCAGACGTTTGTTTACGTGAAAAAGTGGTCCTGACATTTTTATGGAGAATGGTAAGTAGTGAGTGAGAATGGGAAAAATTTGACAGATACAGTAATATGTTGCTCATCAAATAAGTGAATGATGGAAAATACTAGTGCTCTTTCATCCTTTTCAGTGTGTTGTAAGGCACCAGCAGCATCTTTTTCAGTGTGTTTAAAGGCACCATCAAAATTGTTTGTTAGCGTTCATTTCTTATTCTTAAAGAGAAGAATAAGAATCAATCTTCAATCAAACATACGAGTAATTTACAAATTATCTATCTTTTCCGAATCCCACACCCACAATGCACTGAATCAAACAATTTCTCCCAACACAAGGAATATATAACATAAAGTCAAGCAAACAACAAAAGCAACCCGCAATACTCAACAAATAAGGAATCAACTTCTCAACACTCTAGCTAATTAATTAATAACCAACAATATATATATTCATCAATAACTTTATTTTATTTATATTATTAATTATCATATATTATATATCAGTAAAAGAAAACCCATCCCTTACAATAAAAACCAGAAGGGGATAGAGCTGGTTAGCCTATTACAGAACATACACAAGCTCTGAATTCTCAATCTATAGAGAATTAAAATTTCATATAAAAAAAAAAACAAAAAACAAAAATCTCATTTTTTTTTTGGGTTAAAAAACAAAACTTCATGGGTTTTCACGAAAAACAGCTGCCAAACCAGTCACAACCTTAACTCCAGTCTGAACTGAGTTTTTGGGTTTCAATTCTGGTGGCTTCCATTCAACCACCACTTTTGACTCTGACTCACCACCACTCTGTCCAGACTCACCGCCGATCAAACCCCTCTGTTTTCTCTCTGTTTCCTCACTGATTTCACGAGACCAAGGACAAAACATAGGTGGTGTGATTCTTGTGTAAGGAGAGAACCATTTTGATCTAACGTATTCAAGTTTTCTCCAAGGTGGAACATGCAAACCCTTTTTCTTCAAACTCTGTTTCGCTGCCTCAGATGCTATGGCTACAATACTATGTAACCGATCACTCTTTCCAACAAATACATAAGGAAGTGTTTGGAGAATCACTTTGTAAGCTTTGGTTGATCGAGCAATCTCAAATTCTGATCTAAAATCAACGTCAATTATCACCCTCTCCTCTCCCATTACCACATCAATGTATTCATATTCCCCTACAATATTTAAACAAATAAAAATAAGATTAACATGTAACCTCGACACCTGTAATAAGTTAAGAATTATTATCTCAGACACATATCGGACACCAGACACTAGTTTGATCAGAGATAAATGAATTACCGGCGATACAGAAAGTGGATTTTTCCCAGCGAGATTTGCAAATTGAAGCATCATATCCAAGATTCAACAATCCATCAGTAATAATTTTTCTGCAATTATCATCTTTGCGTTTACACAGAGTTTTGTTCTTCTCAATAATTTTTGTTGTGTCCGCTAACAAGTTTCTTTCATTAACATTTGGACACGCTACCAAACCCTGTTAAAAATAGTAAATAAAAAACGGTTAAGAAATAATAATCAAACAATTATTAATCTCTAACTTATCGGCTTAATTAATTAATACTAAATAAAACACGCGATTATTACCTTAAGAATTTCATACGCTTCACCAGATGAACTACCACCAAGCGCGTGAAGTTCACTGTCGGAACCATCGTCGAAGTTTCCGTTGAAGCAGTTACGTGCACAGGAAACTGAATGCTTCTCATGATTCTCTTCAATGAAACTCTGCACCATCTTCGCCAGACACACCGAGTTCGGTTCAAAATCGACGAAGCCACTGCGTTGATGCGGCTCATCTCCGGCGATCTTCTCCGGAGGTGGATTCTTTAGAACGCCGGAGAATTGTCGCTCAAAAAGACGCTTCAGCCGCGACTTGACCACCGGCTTAATCCTCTCTGCCGGAATCTGAGAATCGATCGGCTGAATCTTCATCGTGAAAGGCATGACGAAATTCAAAAATCTTCAGAATTTGAACAACTTGGCTAGATTTTGCAGAAGATGATTCAGAAAAATTACTACAGCGATCGTCTTAATATTTTCTCAGATTAATTAATTTATACAGAGAAATGGAGTAATGGAATAACTTGAAAACTATGCTAAGTAAAGTTGCTTTTGCTTAGGGTTTATACTAAACACAATTAGAGTTCTCAATCAAGACACGTAACTATGCCATCATGAAATGAAGATCGGTTGCGTGGCCGGAGAATCGGTAATCTCCGACGAGTGAAGACTGTGTTTCTTGTTTGCGCGTGAAGGTGTGGGTGAAGAGAGGATAAGGAAAAGATCGCAAATGACAGTACTTAAAGGCAGCCAGTAGAGAAAGAATGGAAAGATCGCCACGTGTTAACCTATGTGGCAGATTAGAACGGACGCTCCTGCTAGTTTCTATGCCGAAAATACCCTTGTAAGAAAGTAATTGGTCCCGCTATCGCAATCACGATGGACACAAGTGTATCGTTGATTTTGAAGGAATTTGTTTGTGAAATTAATTCCGACTAAAAATGAGTTGAGAGTAAAAAGATCCTAGTTTATATGTTTTTTTGTAAAAATGAGTTGAATTATAAATTTGAATGAAAATTAATATTAAAATAAAAAATTACAAATTATAACATGAAATGTGATCATTTGTGAGGTAAAAATAATTATCCTTGGCAACAATCAAACATATTAGAATCACATTATATCACCATAATAAATTTTGACTCTTTTAAAAGTTGAATCAAACAAATGCTAAATTAGAGTAAATATTTATTTTGATTTCTAAATATATGAGACATTTTCGTCCTAATTCATGAATATATCAAATTGCATATGTATGTCTCTTTAACCAATTATTGTGATTTTCAAATATGCTTATTTTATTAATCAATTTAATTCTTGAATATCTATCAACATCCTATGATCCAAATCAAAGATCAACATTTTAAATTATAAAAACAAAAATTAAAATATGTATTTTTGGATTAGTTGATATTACCGATGATCTGAATGCGCAAACACATTTATTGTGGAGATAAGTTAGGTCATGAAAAACAAAAGACAAACAATCATTTTTGTCAATGAATATAGAATCGTAACTATAATAGTTTTTCAATGTTGTAAAATTACAAATAATCTTTGATTGTGTTTCTGTTAGTCAAAATAATTCATGATTAAAGACTACTCTCACTACAATCAAAATGCACAATCAATAACTATTTTTAAATTTCATTATATTAAAAGACAATTGTACCAACTGATTCCACACATTGAGAAACAAAATGACTTGTCATAACATTGGGCTCTTTGGGGTGAGACAATAGTGGTGAAGCGCGTGACTTCAACGTGACAATAATACACTCCCCTTTCTCTTCTCGTGCTAGAGAGGAAGTTCACACGCTTCATTGATTGGTTTTAGGACCGTTTTGTGAGATAAAGTTTCAAAGGGTAGTTTTGTCATACGATGCATCACTGTCCGTGTGGCTCCGTGTAATTGAAGAACGGTGGTTATTATCCACATATTGACAATAATATCCCTATATGTTGGTTCAAATGTCAATATCGTGTTTATGAAGGTTTAGTGCAGTTACACGGAAAATGCCACACACTGATAGTCGCTAATGGATATGAGCGTTTAAACGCTGCGATCGAAGCGGTGACTTGTCATGAACTTGTTCTGTAACTTGTACGTAACTTACATAACTTAAATTAATTCAAAAAATTGTTATTCTTATTTTGCATATAAAATAAGGGCATGCGATTCGTAGGTGTTTTGTTTAAAGTATAGTTTTGGTTCTAACAAGTTGTCTTATATGAATGAAACTTTTAAGAAATAGTTGCAGTTTGTTTGTGTAAAATAAGCTAAAGTAAACACACGCTAACTATTTAACATTATCATTTTACTTGTTCTAAGCTTCAAAGGATAAATCAATTGTCCTAAGCGTAAGTCGTAACTAGCAGTTTCCTTAAAAAAGGGTGTAACTAGCGTTGGACTAAGTTGAATAGTTAAAGTTATAGCTTTACTTGGAAAAAAAATAGATGCTTGGAGCTTGACTCATTTATTTAAATGAGACTAACCAAAATTTGAGTTTAACTTATTAGAAAATAATAAATTCGTAGATTTGACTTGTTTGGTTCATTTATAACAACCCCAAGTGCAACTATATCATTTTGGTGGGTAAATGTAATATAACATGTATCTGCGATCAAATTAGCTCTCTTTAAATACGCTTCAAACAGTGTATGCTTAGTCATAGTTAGGTAAATGTGATTTTTTTGGGTCTTATCATTTTTAGAGTAATGATATTTATATAACTATTTGATGACAACTCTTGCTACAATTTTTTCTCTCCTTTTCTATTGATCAACAACAATAAAAAGAAAAAAATAAAAAAGAGAATAAACACATGATCTGAATATAAAAGAAAGTTATTAAAAAATTATCATAAAATAGTTCTACAATTATATTTCTCTATTTTAATTAGAGACCTTAAGCATATATTCATGGCTGTATGAGACGTGGTAAAGTCATAAAGTACAAACGTCCCAGAACAATAAAGAGTTTATTAATTATGACCAATTTGGTGGTTAGAACAAGATTGAGACATACCATGATAAGTGATTTGGATAAGGATAAGTTCTAGACATGTTAAATCCTTTAGTTGAATAAGCATATTCTAAAATTTCAAGATCTAAGCATGACTTATTAGTTAATATCTGTTGTAGACCATTTTCACAGTCCGTCTAAAAGCATACTTCACATTGTGAAATTAAACAAGCCATAACCTTGATCTTAAATAGGCAATAAACTAATAAATAAGCAAATCAAAAGTAAAACTTTCACGGTTTCACCACATAAAGTTTCCAACATTTTTTTATTTTATAAACATAAAGCTAAAAATGAATCAATTTTATCCAACTCTTTCTTTTTAATTTGTTTCATTGTTAAAAAAGAACAAAACAAATCATAGAATAAGATATTTGGGTTCATTTCCGGTCCACATACTGCTATCTTTGTCCAAATTGCAACACAACATACGGCAAGTATATATATTTTTTCTCTTAAAAAAAGAGTATATATATGTATTTTTTCCCAATATGTGAACTAATAGATTATTGTGATATTTTTTATTTTTAAAGAACATAAAAATTATTAAATTTATATGAATAAATAGGCTGATCTACAAGGCTTAATAGGTTTCTATGAGCTTAAGTCTGAACTATTTAAGTGAATAAGATTTTTTTTTTTTTTGAAAGGAAGTGAATAAGATTTTTAGAATGTTTAAGTATGACCTTTTTATTAAACAAGTCAGGTCGTTTCATGGAATTTGTTCATTTTAATGACATCCACAAAACCAACTTTTAAGCCACTTCTAGAGGGCTTTATGGAAAAAATAGGCACTAAATTGCAATTTAATAGCACTTGTCAGCCCTAATGAGATGAACAAACGAGTGTGACTTTACTCTATTTACTTTCCTCTATTGATTGTCCATTTACGAAGAGATAAACATATGAAATAGATTAATATTAAGTGCATCCCTTGGTGGATCTCACGAAGCTATCATACGTGTCTATCTCTCTCATAAACCTACAGTAAATTGAAGAAGGTAAATGAAGCAAAGCCAAACTCTCGACAAACATAAGTACCAACAAGCTTTTGAGGAATCCACAATTTTTAATTTCTAAGCTTTGTCAAGAAATATTTAAAACAACGAGATCTTATCTTTGCATAGATTGAATTCCCCTTTAGCAAGTCGACCAACCAAGCAATGAGAAAATGTCCATTAGTAACAGTTTACAACATGCATCAACCTCAGTCCATTGGACTTTAAACCTTTATCTGACAATCAAAATTACAGTATAGATCAAGAAGAAAATGCACAAGAAATCAAGTTGTATGAGCAACTTCATGCAATAATCTAAAAATAATAATAAAGATATAAATCTATGTGTTAAAAACATCGTAGGTTGCACACTTTTAGAGAAGGAGACGCACGGAAGGAACAATTTTTAGAGAAGGTTGCAAGATTTCCTCAACAGACGATGATTTGTTCAAAGTTGTGCATAAGACCAATGAACTTGCTTAAAAGGTAAAACTTTAAGCACCTATAAAGTTGGTACAACCTTCAATGCTGTCGATCTTTTATCTTACTTTAACAATGAAGCGTAGCTTGATTTGAGGATAAGTCCTAATCAAATAATGGAGAATGATATGGATCAAAATCTAGTCCAGGAGCTCATCTCCAAGACCTAATACATGAACCAACCATTCTGTAAGGGAAACCTGCAGATGGTTCACCATCTACTACTTTAATGTCAATAATATAATTCTAACCACCATTTTTGCACCATGTTAGTTAAAAGAGTTAGGGGCGCTAATGTAGCACGTTAAGTATATTGTTGTACACATGTGTCCCATGCTAAGTGCCTTGAGAATGAACCACATTAACACCGCTAACTCTGTTAACTATCACCAGCAAATAGATAGATCGACTTGATGATGTTTTGCAATTTCAAGAACTAACTTAGAGTTTCGATAAAGTGAATTAGACTAATTTGACACCTCCTTACAATTTCATCGAGCAAAGCGAGATTTTAATCATTGATATTCATTCATATGAGAAACATGAATATTCACAATAGACTCTTACTTACAACATAGCCTTATATGCAATTTCCGTATGACTTACGCGGACAAAGCAACAAAAAAGGTACTCTATAATTATTAATAACCATCCCTCTTGTCTTGTTCCTCAGCTTCCTTGTTGGCTGCTTGAACAGACTTGAACCACAGGAAAGCCTGAATTGAATAACATTAACTCATTAGTTCACAAAAGATTAAACTAAAATGCCATTCAATTCGTGTAAATCAATAACTATCTCATATCAACATTGTTGAGAAGCATGGCTGAGTCTGACTAAGAGATATAAATTGAGAGAATTTTAAAATAATAGAAGGAAGAATACGATTCAATTAGGGTAGGATACACCTTTATAGAATGATCCCAACTTAACTAACATAACAAATTTCCACCTAATCATAACTAACTTCTAACTACCTTAAACAAGGTCTAACAAATCTCCTACCATATCTAACAACTATTGCAGTTTGCATGAACTACGGACATTTTTTAATTGACTAATGTTAAAGAGTCCCACATCGGACAAAAATCATGGTTTGTGAGGTGATGATTGCTTCACTTATAAACACATTGTGGGGCTATCTCATGTCCAATGTGGGACTCTTTAACAACTAATTTGAACCTATCTATTCACATAAACACTTGTCCATAAAATGTTTTCAACTTATTTTCACAAGTCCACATAATAGCTTATGAAAAAAAATATTAAGACATTATTTTATCTCACCATCCAAACCAGGCCTATAAACTGATTCACTATGTTAATGTAACTTCTAATTCCACAATCCAACTAGATTATTACATTCAACCTTAACAAAACGAATAATCATAAAATGGCGATGAAAATAATTACCGAAGTTGGAACACCGGTGAAGGCGAAAAAACCAAGCAAAGGAGTATAGAATACACTGTCAGAGCTCAAAACTCCAAACACTGGCTTTTGATTCACATACTCAAATATCGAACCAATCTGTAGCATAAAATTGAAAACATCATATAACAGAATTAGAAAATGAAAGAGAGAATAGGTTAGTTATTTACAGCGGCAATTGCAGTGATAGCAGAGGCAAGTAAATAAACATAAAACGGAATAACAAATCCTTGTTGTGTGGGTTTGTTTTGGGCTTCATTTTGAGCCCATGGAGGAGGTTCTTCTGAGTCAGGCTTAGCCCATGAAGGGATTTTTTCATCGGATTTACTAGATTCTGCTGAGCCTTTGGTCACTGCCACAGTTAAAAACTTGTGTGGTGATTTTTTGTTACTGAGGAACGGTTTCTGACATAGGGGAATGCCTAGAAACGTTGTGGGTTGTGATGCATGGCGCTTTTGTAAGGTACATACCGTTGACAGTGATGAAGAGAAGGCAGTACTGTTTGTCACTGCCATGGATGGTGTTTGTAGATTGTAACACAAGTTTAGCCTGTCAAATCTTATCCTACATTGGGGTAGTGGAATGGGCTCAAAATGTTGTTTGTCACTAAGTCCAGAGAAAAAGGTTGTTGCTACTGACACTCCCATTTTCATGAATTGATCACAATTTCGGACAAGTTGAAATTATTACTTTCTCTTCATTCCATTCTTTTCTAAAATTAACTATATAGAACGAATGAAGTATATTTTTTCTTTAAAAATAACACCTTATTTGTAACTTGCCTTTCGAATTTTAAAAGTGCAAATGTGAAAAATTAAAAAAAATTAAAAGTGCATAATAACGACTCTCTTTCATCTTGATCTGAGGTCATGAGTTCGAATCTCGAGAAATTAGTCTTTGAAATTGCGATATTCGGTTCATATAAAAAATTATAATCTTTTATGATTTAAATATCTTTTGCATATAAATTTTAGATTATTTTTATTTAGATTTTACACAATATTTATACTATAATGCACTATTTATTGCTTGCTGCTAGTTCTGAAAAGTATTAGAACCGTAACCCACAAAAAATGATAATTACATTTATTAAAAAAAAGAAGAATAATTCTATTATCCAAACAAAACGATAGAACAGAATATGGAACATGAAGTTTGTGTGAATATGCTATTCATGCACTTCTTGTTTCTTATATGCCTCTCTTACCGCATTATCCTCTCATTAACATTTTAAAACAACTACAATTCATTTCATTTCATTGCATATAATTAGTGTTACATGAAACTCAAAACAACATTCACAAATGGAAACAAATGTTATCAAGCAGAACAGAATTTCAACACTAACTTCAACTCACCACAACCTCATCAAACATAGACCTCAACATCCATCTTCTATAGTTTCTGTGCTCAGAAAGCCTTCAAATCATGACATTATTACAGAAGAAACATCAAAAAATACTACTAGAACTATTAATGTCTACAAAGATAACTGGTTTGATCTCATAGCAATAAACCATTTATCAAAAACCGTTCAAGCTGCCACAGGTTCATATATACCCTTTTGTTCCTTTTATTGTAATTTAATTGTTATCTCAATGAGAAGTTATAGAGTTTGTAGTTTTTATTCTTTGCAGGACTCAGAAACAATAAGAGTGGCTATGAGAGCCTTGTTGAGGCAGCTACTATGGCAAAACAGAAATTTAGTGCTATTCAACAGCAAGAGGTTACCATTCAAGCTCTTGATAGACTCTTTCCACAGTTTGTATTTGCATTGGTAAGTTCATTACTCACTTTTATTTCATCTTCTTCTAGCATGTGAAAATGTACAATAAAAACTATGTCTCATATATATGGTTAATAAGGGCTTTCTTATTTTTTTATTTATTTTTATTTTTTCATATATATATATGAGCATTGTAATTTATACAATGAAATTGTTTTTATGTATGACCAAATTACAGATAAAGAAACAGCCACTACCACCTAAATTCACAAGGGAGTTTTTTGCACTTATCACCACTATGTTCTTTACTTGGTTACTTGGGCCCTCCGAGGTACATTTTTCTATTGTTTATGCATGATTTGAAAATCATTTTGAATGATATTTTGCATTGCTGAATTACTATGCCTTCAATCCACAACTAATTATGAGACCAAAATTTACTATAAGCTTAATGGTGATAGCTGGTGAGTTCAGTAAGTCTTGTTGAAAAAAACAAATCATTATTGAAAATGATTAGAATACTGAAAAATGGTTAATGTAAATGTAAATGGCAGAGCAGAAATATAGTGGGCAGAGACATTAACAAACAATAGGTTTATCAAAATGCAAGTGTGATTAAAAAGACACTTGCATGGAAACAGATTAGTGGATGCAACATGAAATCATCAAATCAATTTACCTTGTTAATAGAAAACGAGTGGGATATGAAATTATCCCCTTAGTTTATCTATAACATATCATGCCCCACTAACTGGTGTGACAATTAGCGTACAATGTCTTCTCAACCAGATTATGCCACATTTCAGTTTCATTAGCAAGGTTTTGAATTGTTGATCAAGATCAATGAAAGTATTTTTGACAATATCAATAATTTTATTTAATAAGTATAAATAAAGTTGCACTTTAATTATTTGACCAAGTATCCTATTTGCTTTTACTTTCCGTCCTATGATTTAAAAAAGATTATTTTCTTTAATTTCACCATGAGAAGGTGAGAGAATCGGAGATCAACGGGAGAATAGAAAGAAATGCAGTCTACATCAAAAAATGCAGGTTAGTTTATTTATCTATTCATTCACAATTCATTTATACTATATGGTATATATCTTTAACATGAAATGATGCTCAAAATTAGATCCTCTACAATCGTTGTATGGTTCAGCGCCTGTAGGATACATCAGCTTTCGAGAGGGAAGTAATGATTTTGGGATTTTAGAGACCCTATGCGCTGGACTGGACCATACAACGATTTTAGAAGATCCGGACTCCACAATCTATGATTATGCTTCTCCCTAGCAAGAGTTTGTTGTCAATACTCAATACCAAAATCATGATTATTATATTCATCAGTTCAAAAAAATTAATACATGCAGGTTTTTGGAGGAGACAAATTGTGTAGGGATGTGCATTAATATGTGCAAACTTCCAACTCAATCGTTTATAAAGAATACTCTGGGTATGCCAGTCAACATGGTACCAAGTAAGTATCCTAACAATTCCAAAATTAAACCTAAATAGGAAATATCATATGATGCTGAAAATGAACTAAGTTTATCTATTTTTAGTAAGTCCACTAAAAAATAAACAAAAGAAAGAATGTTAGTTAACACACTTGAAAGAGTATCATGGCCTCTACAAGCCTCCACTAGATTGTGGAGGTCAGCATCATCATTTCAATGGAGGACCCCATGAACATACCACTGAGGAGGCAAAATTGCAAGTAGACCATAGAATGATATCTCTCATATATATGGTTTTAATTTCATAAATAAGTGACACCTCTCATGAACCTAAATAATATCTATTAAGTTAAACTTCATATATGGTTTTAGTTTGAGTAAACGATCATTTTAATCCTTGAGTTAACCAAAATTAAAATATGTCTCTAATTAGTCAATTTAGTCTTCGTATGTGTTTTTTTGTTAGTTACTTAAATGTGTCTTTCATTTTCATTTGTCACTTTGATCATCGAATTACTAACATCCACTTAATGATATTTTTGTAATTTACATACATTCAAAGGCTATAATAACATTGTATTACACTTTTAAGATCTAAAATGACTTTTTACCCGTTTCAATTTCACACCTTTTAGGACTAAAATGATTATTTCCTCGTTTCAATTTCACCAATGACATCTCATGAACCTATCATAGAACGAGTGCTGTTTACCAAAAGCAATCAAACTGTATCATGATGACTGTGTTGAAATTATGAGTTTCTAAATTATACACGACTCCTAATGATAAAAAATAAATAAGGGCAGTTCCTAAAATGATTAAATAAATCTCAACAATTTACTGCCAAAAAAAAAAAAAAAACTCAACAATTGAAGTATACATTTAGATTGATTTTTTATTTATCTTTCTATTTGCAGATTTTGATGACATGAGTTGTGAGATGATATTTGGGCAGGATCCTCCAGCATCAGTTGATGATCCATCACTGAAGCAACCATGCTATAAAAAATGTGATTACTTAATTGCAAGATTACTTACATTTGTTTACATGCCAATTTATATTTTCATTTGATAACAAACTGCAAAACTCGAGACATGATTTTGGAAAACCAACGCCAACTTTATTTCTGGTCTGCTAAGAGACACCATGGTTTAAGAAATAGCATAACTGCAGAAGTAAAATAATATTATTCTTTTTTTGGTAGAAAAAAATATATAACTTAATGTAACTAATATTGAATGTTCATATATCATGCAGGCAAGGCATATAAAAGTCATGGAACAGACTGCCTCTAGAGGGTATGGATGGAAGAAGTCATTTCAGAATAGAACATCACTCTCTAGTCTCTACTAAGTTACTAACCACTAATAATTACATGTTTATATTTTCTTGTTTATATTGTGGTGTACTTACAAACTTTGATTTGAATTAAAGTAGATTAAAGTGAATTATTTGAATTAATAGTGATCCTTAGCATAAAAAATTTCTTTAGCATGCAATAAGGATTGGAAATTGGTGATGATATCATTGGTGTCCTTTATTTATGATTGCAAAATCAAGTAGTTTCTATTTTTAGGGAGAAGTGGTTTGACTAAAGGATTCGTTTGTAGACTTTAAGGGCAGCAAGGATGGAACAAGAATGTTGTCTCCCACACACATTTCGTATGCTGCCAAAACTCATACTCATCAGCCATAGTTTCTCTCATTAAGAAAACAACTAAGTGCTTCAACGCACTTAAAATATGTAAAAGTATAAGTGACTAATAATCCAAAGGTTTATTTATATGATAGATTGATAGGCAAGTGGCTCTTTCAAATGTTTCTATTGCTTCCCTATTATATACTAATATTATTTTTAGATTAGAATTATTCAATAGAGAACTCTTGAAGCTAAGAAAATTACATCCACATAATTCTTTGGAGACTTGCACAAGAAATGTTGGGGTCTGTTTGGTTTGATAACAAAGATTGGCACTTGTTTTCATTCTGTATAATGTGCGTTCAAATATTTGTACAAATAAAACGAAAACATATATTTTTTTTTGTTTACTGTACAATTTTTTAAAAACAGGTTAAATAGAAACACTTTTACAAGGGAAAGATAATAGAAATAAAAACTAAAAATATCCACTTCTATACTCATGTTAAAATTAAAAGTATTTTGAAAATGTCATGTGTTTGGGGAGTGTATAAATGGGGATACAAAGTCAATTTTTCTTCTTAAGATTATGACAATTTGCAAGTTGGCCAATATTCTCAATTGTAGTTATCCACCAAATGTATATTTTTCAAAACATGTACACCCGATCCAGTAGATAACTACCGGATGTGTATTTTGGGGACCTTAGAAATATTAGGGGGTTTAAAGAGAAAACCCGCTCTTTAAAGGCTTCAGTTGCTAGTGTAGTGGATCAGATCAAGCCCAACTCATTTTTTTGTCTTTCAACGTGAAAGGCGATGACAATTGCTCTTTAGACATCTAAGAAAACCCAAATGATAATTAACTACGGTTCAACACGCTTTTAAAATCGAGTAAGTAGATTCAAAAAGTATCTGCGATTTTAAAAGTGCGGAACAACAGTTAATTGCTGTTTGGGGGGCATGAGAGCAATCATTAGATGCCTAAAGAGCAATCATCAAAGGTGAGTACAGCTGCCAGAAAGAATGCATAATTTTACATTGCATTTTTTTTTTTTTTTACAAATACATTGCATGTTCTATTCCGTAGTTTTAAGAATAATCATCTCCTCAGAAAAAAATAAATAATCACATCACATAATTCCACATTGAGTAATTTTTTTTTACATGGCTTAGCATATTTACACTTATGAGGTGTTTGTTTTTAAAAGTATAGGAATCACATTTCTAGAAATATATGGGAACGAAATGAGTATACCCAGATTTTTCCACGATTGAGAAAAAACTATTTTAGGGTACAAGGTTCTAAAAAATGACATGACTTCTTCTCATAGTTTTATTCTTAAATGAGAAGGTGGACAACAATATTCACATGAGAATTTATATATGTGTTTTTAAAAAAATTCTTATACTCCAAGAAATATTAAAAACGTGTGCCCGAGACTTTTCTGAAATATACACATGAATAAAATTCACATCCTTATATTCCTGGAACAAAAATGTATCTACAGGTTATTTTTTATATGACTTGAAATAAGCACTTCCCTTAACTAATTGCAAATTGCAATCACAACTCTTTAGAAAAGTTTTTGTAAAAAAAAAAAAAAAAACTCTTTAGAAAAGTTAATCAAAGCTCGTATATTTTTCATGTGATCATAATCAAAGCTCGTATATTTTTCATGTGATCATAATTAGAGTAATTTCTTCAACTACTAACCCACTTTTTGTGCAACTGTTTTTTAACATATTTGCTTACCTCGAGGGGAGGTATAAAAATGACAATTGTTGAAACACTAGTGTATATTGGGAGAAACTTGGAGTATACTAGTGAGGTTGTGGAGCCTTTGGAATGTAAACACAAGGATGGAGAAACTAGTGTAAAGTGTGAATTGAAAATTTTATGTCCCACATGGGGTAGATCACACACTCTAGTAGTGTTTATATATGTGGGAGATCACCTCCAAGGGTGTGCCATTGGGGTACCCACTTTTTTGAACGGAGTGAGCCATGCCAAAAATATATATAACACGCGCGCGACGCCGCCGTCCGTCCGACCAGGCTTGGGCCCGGGCCATAAAAGAAATATTTTTTCTCCGAGATTCCCGCAGAGACCAAGTCTCACACGTTTTCCACGTTTTCCTTACGTGCAAGCTTCAGCTCCACGTTTCCGCGTCATAGGTAACTGTTACTGGGTCGTGGCGGGTCGCGAACTGGGTCGTGGGCTAAAGCTGGCGGGTCGCGAACCGGAAATCCCATCTATAAATAGAGGGCTCGGGATTTTCAGTCTTCATCCCAAAACTGAGAATCGAATCCTCTTCTCTGGTTTTCTCCCCTTCTCATCTCCCGCGGTTTGTGTTGACGAACCGTTCTTTTCTTCCTCCCTATTTGGTTTCTCGAGTGGTCTGCGCACCATATAAGAGTGGTTTTTTCAAAACTATATTGAGGTGTTGTTCTCGAGCGATTTCTGGCAGTGCAGCCTTAATCGTACAGTAAGAATCTGGGCTGTTTTATCCTGGAGACGCCGCGGTTGCTAGTCTACCTTGCACAACTTAGGTAATGCCGCGAAACATCTTAAAGAAAGCGACTTGGTCGTGACTCACCCCGATAATTGTTTCAAAGCTCTTTCGTAATTTTAAAATAAAAACCAACAACAATTGAACTCCTATTTAAGATGAGTAAGGTAAGAACTTGCACTATAGGTGTGGGCACAAGTATATCTACCGTAATGCCCACCCTGCCCTGCACTCACATTACACACACACTGGCACACACATTTATACATCGTGATTGAAACAACAACATCAAAATAACTATTAGGTTAGATTTATCGTCGCATGAATGCACAATATTATTTACAATTATTTAAAATTGTGTTACTCATTTGAAAAACATTTTTTTGAAGTCGTTGATATGTTCAGTCTAATTAGTATTTTATTTTTTTTCCCTTTCTAGTTTCTATTGGTACCATTAGACCAAAGTAATATTTACTCATTAGTTTATTTATAAAGATTAACGTAATATTTGTGTAGTTAACCATGACTTTATAATTACAACTAACTAATACAATATTTACAAGTTTTGGAGAATACCCCTTGCAAGTCTATGAAGTTACTCTTGCAAAAGAAATTTTATGAATTTATTATTTTGATATTCACTTATTTGGTATATTTTGAACGATGAAGTAGTTTAATAACTTGATTTGTAATATTTTATGATTCAATTTTGAAGATCTTTGCGTCATTTTTTCATTTCTTACAATGAAATTTTGTTATTTATTAATTTAAAGCACGGGTAAAATATCAGTGGTGAAATTTTGATAATTATATCTTGGGATAATTACACTCACCTCCCTTGAGGTTTATTAAAATGACACAGACACCCCCTTTAGTTTTAAAACTAACACTAACCTCCCTTATGTTCTAATGAAATAGACAAACACCTCCCTTTCTTATTAACACCGTTAACTTTCCGGCAATTTTCTATTTTCAATTAGTTTTATGGATCCTTCTGTCACCGTCAGATAGAAAACAACCGCCACCGAAGACAGCGAATAGCAAACCTTGATCATTGCCCACCATTTCGTCCTCTTTCCATCAACAAGGTGGTCTTGTTCTTGTTCATTGTTGACAAGGTGTTTCTAGATCAACCTCTTTTGTCATTGCTTATCTTATGTGGAGAAAAGGACAAAGCTTTCAAGATGCTTTTCAATTTCAATATTATGTGAAGAACGCTCGCGTTACAAATCCTAACATGGGAACAGTGTCAGAAAAGAGTAGTAAATGTAAATTTAAGTGTAAATGCTAAGGCTATGCCTTCAAGTCCTAATTATGTTCTCAGGATGTTATAGAATGGCTCCTCATTTGGTGAATTTTTTTTTTTTTCGACCCAATAACAAAAAAAAATGAAAAATTTGACCCACATTGAAAAATATTTACCCAAATGACCCACTTTCAAAATTTTTTTTTTTTTTTTTTGTCTTTTTCCCCATTACCGCCGTTTGGATTGGCGGTAATGGGCTGCTTTTTCTGCACCCCCCTGCCACTTTTCTGCACCGTTTTTTTTTAATTATTTTTTATTCATTACCGCCATTTCAAATGGCCGTAATGAATTTTTAATTTTTTTTTTCGTTTTTTATTTTTTTGGCAATATATAAGAAATTTAAATTAATTAAAAAAAATTAATAAATATATATTAATGAAAATTGTTAATAAATAAAAATATTATTCATAGTGATAGAAATAAAAATAAAAACACAAAATACATAACGGTATTAACTAGCGTTTTGGATTGGTCGGACAATTTCTCCTAATATGACCTGGTTGCCGACACAACCCACACAGTCTCGGTGTCGGTATCCTTTCTTCCACCTCCTCGTCCATTTCAGTCCGTATGCGAGTACTATTGGGTCGACCTTTCTTTAGTCTTTGCATATTTGGATTATGGAAAAGCTGAGGACCTTCGTATGGGGGCCAATAACTCTTGTCATGGACTACTTTGAATGCTTCGTTGTAGATCGCGTAAACATTCTCGTTTTTGAACACGTCTGGAATAAGGGTTGTGTAGTCATAGTGAAAAGAAGAACATGCGGCTATGACATGGGAACAAGGCAAATGTAAGGCTTGATATTTCCCACAGTCACACCATCTCGCTTGCAGATCAACCTTGAAAGTTCCCATTGGCCTTCCCTCCCTGTAGTTGACGGTCTCACGAACAGAGAAGGTATACATCTGTCGATCGAAATGTTCGACATAATGGGTGTTGGACTTTAAAATGTCATCCTTAAGCATGTTCTGGCAATAGACACTGAAAACGTCTCCAGAACCTACCCTTGCAAACGCACCTTGAGCCCTTTCGGCAAAAAGACACGCCAACCTATAGTAGGTTGATTGGACTATAGCTGTAACAGGTAGGTTGCGTGTTCCCTTAAACACAGAGTTCCACGACTCAACGATGTTGCTTGTCATTTGGCCCCATCGACGACCCTCGTCATATGCTTGAGTCCATTTTTCCTTTGGTATATTGTCGACCCAATCTAATGCACGCTGATTTGCTTCCTGAATTATACCACGGTAGTAGTCGAACAAGGGTATGTTTATAGCATATCCTGTATTCCAAGCAAAAAATTGTTAAATATTATAGTTAATAATTACTTGAATTAAAACAGTTATAAGATAGTATTTTTACCCATATTAGTGACGATGTCCTTGAGATCTCCATCCTTGATTGCCCTCATGAAATTTTGCTTAATGTGTCGGATGCAGTAAACATGAGTTGAACCAGTTTGTTGCCAACCATTCCGTGGGTCATTGAATGCACTTTTAATTGATTCATGTCTGTCTGAGACCATGCAGACGGGAATTCGTTGTGTGACATGCTTCCTAAGATTTTTCAGAAAAAAACCCCATCCTTCCTTGGTCTCACCTTCGACTAGCGCAAAGGCAACTGGAATCGTTTTGTTGTTCCCATCTTGTGCTACCGCAAGCAATAAGGTCCCTTTATACTTGCCATACAACCAAGTCCCATCAACATGGACAATACAAGCATGCAAACAAATTTCTCTGCATAATTGTCCTGCATCCTGCTACTTTCAAAATTTGCAAGGCACTATAAACTTGTAGTGGTGTGGTTCATTTCCAAACACAGAGCAAAAATTCTCACTTCATTTCTTCTCAATATCCTTCCATAATACCAAGCTTTTTCTCCTTATATTTTGATCGTAGTTGAATCTTTTAAAGATGGAAAACTTCCTTCATTTCGGTAACAAACATAGATCCTGTCATATTTCAGAAACTATCAATGTAAGTTAATTTTATTAATTTAATTTCTACATTATATTTTTCATTGTATTTTTTTATTGTATTTTTCATTGATAATTGTTCAATTTTTTCTTGTAGGACGAAACTAAACATTACATTAGAAGTCGTTATCATCAAAAAGTTTTAGATGCGCCCGAAAACATTCAACATTATTTAAAAGTAGCTGGATTATGGGAGTTTACTAGATTAAATAGACACAACATAGATAATCGTTTAATAACCGCATTATGTGAACGATGGAGACCAGAGACACACACATTTCTTTTCCCATCAGGAGAGTGTACGATAACGTTGGAAGACGTTCATATGCTACTAGGGTTAAAAATTAACGGAGAACCAGTTACCGGTAGAACAGAAATACCATGGGATACTATTGAATCTGTTTTAGGCAGTGCCCTAACGAAACGGGGGCGGGACGGTCTGAGTATAAAATTATCTTGGCTCCATAAATATATCACAGGTAATGGAATGCCAGGCCCCCCCTCAGATCTACATTTGTTTAGAAGTTACGTATTTTATTTGATAGGCACTCGTTTAATGCCTAATTATACTGGCAACCTTGTACATTTGAAATGGTTGCCATTGTTGAATAAATCACCTCAAGAGGTTGGACAATACAGTTGGGGTTCGGCTTGTTTGGCGGTGGTTTATAGATCTTTGTGTGAAGCCGCAGAATTTGGTGTGAATAAATTTGAGGGGTGCACATTACTTTTACAGGCATGGGCATATTCAAGAATGATATGCATAGCTCCTGTGCCCAGGAATCCACCACCAGCTGAAACACTTCCTCCGTTGGCAAATATGTAAGTTAAATAAATTTGTAGTTTTTTTATTAATTTTTAAATACAATTTATCAAATATATTAATTATAACATTTTAAAAATACTTAGATGGCTAGAACGTGGGAGTCGCTATATCGAAAATCCTCGGCATAATCTCATTTCAACACGTTTGAAAATTGACAACATGACATATGATCAGGTATTACTATTTTTACTTTCATTAATGATTTTCATTCATTCATTGACTAACATATCTCATTATAAACAGTTTTGCTGGAGACCTTACCTTGACTTCCACTACTCCAACGAAGAAGAAAGCCAGATTTGGTCTGCAAACACATATCTCATCTGTTTCGAGGTCGTCGAAAGACATCAAACAGATAGAGTAATGCTTCAGTTTGGCTTACCTCAATTTCCACCTGCCATGCCAGATGATTTGAGAAATCTCCATGAAACTTGTTGCCATAAGATCAAAATAAAAGGCTCATGGGGAGATCACCATCATTATTATATCCTTAAGTGGAACCAACGCCATCAGTTTGCACTACACGGAGTCCGATATACCTATGTGGTTTATCCGAATCGTATATACTTTCAATGGTATTGGAACTTTTTTGGGGAACGTCTGTATCTTTCTAGAGAAGCACTATTGGCAAACCCAATGGCACGCAGTGGAATAACTTTACAAGGCTTGCCAGCAAACTATCCTGCAGCACCTGAACCCAATATGATGCCAGATGAAGATATGTGGTCAGATACACATCCCCCTAACAGCCAGTTCATTACACCTTCACTCCCTTACTTTGACACAAGCTTTAACTCATCCACCAACTACAACTTCAGCCAAACTTACCAATCACCACCACAACCCACAAACGAATTCTTACAACACTCTCCAATTCCATATCCAACCTACTCGCAACATAGTCATCATGGAGAAAGCTCCCAAATATCAAATTATTCATTTGATGACTTTAATCCAACTCAAAACACCCCACAAACCAGTTTCCCACGCCAATCAGAATACTCCCCTTTCAACCTACCAACCCCTCCAAACAATGTACACTACCCCGAAACAACCTACGCACCCCAATGGCCAGAACCACATATCAGTTCAATAGAAAATCTGGCTGCAGGATTTAACGAAGATGATTTCGTTAATGAAATGTGGACACACTCTGTTCCCCAAGTGCAAAATGATGTCACTATGGAAACTAATGATGCGGAAATTCAAAATGTGGCAGTGGAAGAGGAACAACAAGAGGAAGAGGAAGAGCAAGATCAACGACCCGTGCGAAGAAAAAAAGATAAATTATGTGCTACGGGAAGCCACAATTTAAATTTAGGGTGGCGTAAATGGTTACCACGAAGAAAGTAGTTTTTCTTTTCGATTATTGTTGTGTTTGGATTCACGGTAGAATTACTAATTGCACGTCCCGAGGCATAAAAAACGTGAAAACACAGAAGCTGTGAAAGGTAGCTTTCAGATTAACGCAGGTCTATGCCGTGATTTTTCATAAAGTACCGCAGTACCAAACACACTATATGTAATTAGCGTTTTTAAAATATTAAATCAATTTTTATTAACAATTTTCATTAATATATATTTATTAATTTTTTTTTAATTAATTTAAATTTCATATATATTGCCAAAAAAATAAAAAACGAAAAAAAAAATTAAAAATTCATTACGGCCATTTGAAATGGCGGTAATGAATTTAAAATAATTAAAAAAAAAACCTGACGCGACGGGTGCAGAAATGTGGCAGGGGGTGCAGAAAAAAGTGGCCCATTACCGCCAATCCAAACGGCGGTAATGGGGAAAAAGACAAAAAAAAAAAAAAAATTTTGAAAGTGGGTCATTTGGGTAAATATTTTTCAATGTGGGTCAAATTTTTCATTTTTTTTTGTTATTGGGTCGAAAAAAAAAAAAATTCTCATTTGGTACCTAAAATGGTGATAAAGCCAATAAAACATCAAATGCAGATCGTTTGATTATTGTGACGCTTTTGGTATTCATGTTTCTTCTAATGTATTCATGTTTCTTGTGACGCTTTTGGTTGCTCGCTCTAAAAACAAACAGAGGATTAACAATGTTAACATAAAGGGGAGGTGTTTGTTTGTTTGATAGAAACTTAAGGGAGGTTAATGTTAGTTTTAAAACTAGAGGGGGTCTAATTGCCATTTTCATAAACCTTAAGGGAGGTGAATGTAATTTTCCCTTATATCTTTAGTCTTGAGATCTATACCGGTGAGCCGAGAGACCTACCTTATATAAATTTTCTTTTATAAAAAAGAGAAAATAATTACATCTGTTTTTTTTTTTCTCTTTCTTTTCTATATTTTATGATCAGTTTTCATTTTCATCAAATTCTGTCTTTTATTTCCTAAACTATGTTATAAACAGCTAAATTTCACAATTGATACAAAAATTCAGCACGTTACACTGACAAACGATATGTGCAAAGAAGTAGAAAGAAAGAAAGGAACAAGTTCCTCATGCTTCGCTCAATTATTACTAGTGCATACTGACAAGTTCACATATCATATGGCAAAGGGCCCCCAAAGGAGACAAGCTAGCCCTGCATAGCCAAGCCATCATAGCCTTTACAAACAGTGAAGGGTAGGAATGGCCCGATTTGATAAGAACTTGGGTAGAGGCATGTGCCTCTGCCATTTCACTCGATGTCTCATGCACATTATGCATTGCTTTGCTTTGTTTGTGCACACTAGGACTAAGAAGGGATAACATCAACTATTAAAATTTGTGATATGAAGCCATAGTGTATGGCTGCAAAAAAATGGGTTTTCACGTGGATCACACTTGATGTGCTTCTACTACCCGTTTAGAATCACGGTGAAAACCACACCCGCCGTTGTTTTCGCTAATGCTCTAAATTAAAGTTTCTACTTTTTCATATTTTTTAAGCATTGGGCCGCATGAATAGTGCATTGAAACGCAGTTTCTAGCAAACGTATTTCCAAACGCGCTCTAAGACAAACCAATTATATATTATATATGTATTAATGGTTGTAATTTTAAGCTTTGTTTTCTACGGTGCATCTCTCTTTGTCCTTGAAGAATTAAGTCCCATAAACCTACCAAATGAGGATCAAGTTGAGGAATGAAAGAATGACAGAAGACCTTAATTGTTTGAATTTGATGGACCCACCCAGTGGCAAAAACGTCAATGCAAGTTGAAATTGATGGGCCAATAGGCCCGAAAAGGATGAGATAAAGAGAACTTTTCATTTCTATCTTATGTGAGTTAACCCACGTTGAAAAATACACCTACGAAAATTAACTTACATTGAAATACACCTACGTGATTTAACTCACGTTTGGCTATTTTACAGGAATGAACAAAAACAGATGTGAGAAGAGCAATTACTTGAGATAAAAGAAAATCTATTACTTTTTTTCCATACTAGTTTCTCCCATGTTTTGAGGATTTTAAATTTTATAATCTAAAATGTGTTAAATGCCTCTAAAATTTTCCAAAACACGTTAAAACATCCACATAAACCCTTATATTTTGTTTTGGATTTTATAACTTAAATACGATGCGCGAGAAGGATGGAAAAAGAAATTTCCTAAAAGAAAAGGGCAAAGTCAAGGCTCATCATACCTTTAAGGCTGCTGCATGTTGTTGCTATGATAAGGTAGCTCTTAAGTCCCATCCAATCAAAAACCCCACCAATACTGAACCTTTGTTTCGTAATCATAATTATATTGCACAAAAAGTATAATGCAAAAATGTATGACTTGAAGCTGTACCTATAGTATTACGATACTAAAAACAAGTAATTTTTTATTAAAAACTACAATAATTTTTTTTAAAAATTATATATTTAATATAAAATACACAAGTTCTAATATACATTTACCACTTTAAACTTTTTAACATGTATAAATTTGCACATGTTAGAAAAACCCTTACTATAATTGAGGAAATAAATGCATCAAGAAGAACGAAGTGTAGCAATGTGAATTATTTGGCTTGCAACAATTGCTTGTTCTCATTCTATATTCATATGTAAGAATCAATGTGAAAGGTTGGATCGGATGAGAAGTTGCCATCAAGTAGTTAATGTAGTTAGGAATTATTCCTAATTTAAGAGAAGGAACCAATTATGCGGCTATGGTTCAGTTTTTACTTCCTCCATTTTTTTCCTTCCAAGTATTCTTTCTTTGTCATTTTTATTCCTCATATATTCTCATTGGAGCTATTATTCAAGACATGGCTAGACACAAAAAGTTAACATCTCTTTCGGCAACAATTTGATTCTTGGTAGATTAAGTTTGTGGGAGTTTAATCTTTTCTATTAAAGCCAGCCATTGATATAATTTTGCCACTTTGTTAATTAAATTGATAAACATTCCAAAGATTGACGTCCGAAAATTAAAATTCGAATTATCTTAAAAGATGATTATAAAATACAAAGTCGCGTTTTAAGGCAAATCTATCGTGAAAATTCATAAGCTAAGAGTTTTATATTTGGTGAATGAAGAAATCACAATACAAAGTCACGTTGACAGAGAAGCTACAAATAATAGCTTTGCAATTTCACCATGAAAAGAGTCGCAAACGTAAGATAGCGGTGGCCCACCGGATAACCATACACATGCATAGCTTCATGAAATACATCGTTTAGTTAGAATGTACCGCCAAAAGAAACAAAGGCTTAGTCTTTTCATCTTTTGAAAATGTTTACATTTTTATGTTTTAAGATATTTTTGGAGGACTACGTCATGTATTATTTTTCCAAAGTAACAACTACATTCGTGTAACAAAAAAAAAGTAAATACTTTCATGCTTGTGCAACAAGACATCAACTATTATCACATTGACTTGTATGTTGGGTTTTCCCCCTCTTAGTTTTACTTGTTCCTCGATGATTCAACTATGATTAGACTATTTATAGTTAATTAAGAGTGTGTTTGGATGGAGGAATTAGGAGAGGAGGAAATGGTTTGCTTTTCATTTTTAAATTACGGATACTAAGAAATATTTTTTAAAAAGTTAACATATTAACATGATAAATGATCATATAATACTTCAATCATATTTAATTTATTTTAGAGAAACATGTTATATAGTCCGTAATTTCAAAAAACAAAATAGATCATCCCCTCCTAAACCCTTAATACAAACACACCGTAAAAGTTATGTTCATGCATATGTGAAATCCAAACGTAACCATTTTGTATTTTACAACATACTAGTATGTCCAAATTAAACATTGCTTCTTCTATTTTATTTATTTTAATTAAAGAACCATAGCTTCTTCTATTTTATTCACCAGTTTCCTTATATGTGCACATGCATATTTGTTAAACAAAAACTGTGAAGAAAAATACCTCAATTAGATCCTAACAAAATAGTACAACAACTTTAAAATGCGACCAGAACACAAGCTAAAGTTATGATGTCAAGATCAAACAATCATTGTGATAGTAAACACCTCAAAATAATTACAATTTTACCATTTCACAAATTAAGCACACAACGATTCAATATTCTGTTTCTTAAAGGGGCAGCCCCTAGCCTAGAACTAGAAGTCCAAAAGTGTTGTAGCCTAATTGTGCCAATTGATTTGCATGGCTACTCCATTGATATTGTGTGGGAGTGGGACCTCCATTCGTTTGTCAGATAGAGAAAAAAAGACCTAAACCATATTTAACATTATTGATCCCATCCTACAACAAAACTCCACTAAAGCTTTACCTTTTATTTCGATGATCAGGATTTAATTAGGAGTTGGTAACAAATATATGACTAAACAAAGCCTTTTTAATTTTCATTTCACGTGCTTGCTGAGACATCACGTTTGAAATCTAACGCATATTGCTTTCGATTTTTCTAACAACTCTCCACAAAAATTAATCACCTATCACCTATTAAAAAAGCAAAAGTTGTCATCGTTAAACATGCCTGGATTTCAGGTTTAAAACTTCTGATTCCACTAATTAAAAAAAACATACATATGACAATTAGAAAGTAGGGAGTAAACTATGGGATTACTAAAGATAAGGAAAAAGTAAGCAACCAAAACAAAAGAAAACCCTTCCCTTTTTTCATGTGTTATTATATTTATCACTTTGCTTTTATTTGTTCCCTTCTTGTTTTGTCCTAATTATAAAACTCTAACTTCCTACGAAGCATTGAAACTTTGTTACGTGGTACCTTACACAATGCTAAATCTCTAATGGTTTCGCATATTAGATCTTTGAATATGAACCGTTCGATGTCCAACACTACATCTCCAATTTCCACGTGACATTCACACCATTCATTCTCTCCATTCATGTCCTTCCTCAAAATCCCACATATAACCTCAAACATGTCTTCTGATTCGTCCCTCTCTCGGACCCTCCGAAATTCCGACCAAATACTATGTAACGTTGGCGTGTTCTCCAACTTCCACGGTGGCAAATGACGTTTACGGTTAAGGATCTCATGAATTGTGTCGAAAATTAACAGTCTTTGAAGAGTGGAAACTTTGGAAGGGTCGTTTCCTTTGAGGTACTGTTGCTGTTCTAGTAAGAGGAACATGTCATTGTCTTCGGGCAAATAATTAGAAGCACGAAGTACTTCTGAAACATATACAAAATCGTTATCTTCTTCTGACTTTGCTTCCCTATTGTAACACAAAGCTGCACACCACCCATCATCTTCTGACTCAGCTCCTAGATCTGCAGTTTTACCAAAGTTCATTAACGTTAAGAAACTAAATAAAGACAAAATAAAGTTTAGGGCTGGAAATGAGTCGAGAACTTGAATCCGGCTCGACTCAATAAAAAAATGAGTCGAGAACTTGAATCCGGCTTAAAATTCGGTTCGAGTTCGACACAAACTCTTTTTTCACATCTCATTTAATTTTGATTATTTTTTTTACAAAAAAATAAAATTTTACGTGAGTTAAGAAAATGAACTCAACCTAACGAGTCGAACCAAACCGTTCACGAATTTTAAATAACTGAACTCGAACTAAAAAAGAATTTGTATTGAACTCAAACCAAGTTTCAAACTGAATCAATTTTTATCAAGTTTACCAAAACTAAGACGAGTTCGACTCGACTTATTTTCGACATTACTAATTAACTAAACCCACTTACTTTTTTTACAAAACTAAACCCACCGACTTGTCCTTTGAAGGAAGGATTAAAATACTCATTTACTACTTTTTAATTACACTTCTAAAATGCACTATGTGGAGGTAATACTCTCTCCGTCTCTTATTACATGACCTAGTTTAAAAATAAGTATCTTTCATGTAACATGTTTCGACTATATTTTTCTACTACTATATAAAAACAAAATATAACATGTTGTTACATTCGTCTCGATAAATATTTTTAAAATATCAAATTTTTGTAATTTATTTTACTAAATTATTAAAAAAATTTAAATTTAAAATTATATATTAACGTGACATAGTCAACTTAGTCAAATATTTTCGGGTACACAACACCACACCACTGTCGAAATAGAAAGGCAGAAAATGCCATCCCTCCCACGTGATCGTACAAGTATACTTTCTGACGTAGTCAATGAACCAACCCACTCCACTTCCCTAGTATCAAATCATTGGTCCACGTAAGATGCAAATTTCATCACTACCACTGCCACTCCACTATTACTACTAGTGTGAAACAAAGAAAATTCTATCTAGTTTCTCCTCCCAAAGTGAAGTAAGTAAAAATTCACCATTTACCCGAGCAACAAAAAAAACAGTTGTTAATGTTACCAAGTAAAGGAAAGAACAGTTTGAATCTTAAAAGACCTAGTAAACACGCGTAGCACAAACTTATCTATCAATGACATCACCGCCAATATTAACTCACTCTGACTAAAAACCACAACCTAAAGCTAACTAAAGCAAATGCCAAGCAACCAACGATTACGATGTTTCTCTGTGTAGTGTGTACCAACAGGATACATTTACTACTATTTACCTTTATATTCAATGCTTCGTTTCATTACTGGAGACGCGGAACACGACGAGTCATCTTTGTAAAACGACGAGTCAAGCACCGATACTGGACTCAGTTGGTCTAACTCAGCTATACTGTTTAGTAATTTATCACACCTCTTCAACAGTTCTTTCCCTTCTCTATATTGCTCCTCCACCTTGTTAAACCTCTGCACAGTAAATAAATAAATCTCATTAAATATAATTTAAGATAAAAATATTGAATATTGTACGAAAATTAAGATTTACTACTAACTATCGTGATCTAATCGATTTAAGATATGAAAAATTAATAATACAAACCTCTGTATTGGTATGTGAAGAGGTACTTGATGATTCATCTTCCACCAAGGCTTTCTCTTTTTGGTAAGTGGCAACTTTTCTCATTCTCGGCGACTGGTTCAGTGATTGCCGGTTCGGTTCACTTCTCGAAGAATGAACCGGAGTAACTCTTCTGCGATCAACATTTCTCTGTGTCTCCACGTGGGTAATCTTCTTCACGCGATTGGGACTGCGCGTGGGTGAGTTTACGTTGGTTATGTTTCTAACCTGCGGTTGAATATGATCAGTTCGAACCCGTGGTTCAGACCGGAAAGTGGAGACCGGTGGTGGAGAATCATTTCCGATCCAACCGGTTCGATTAACAGGAGAATATGATCTTCCTGGCTTCATAACCACAATAGGAGAATGAGAATCATTCACATTCTCAATAACAAAGTTTCTTTGATTTGTTACATTCATTGATTTCTTAGAATGTAATAGTCCTTTCAACTGCAACGCTTCAAGGATTTGTTTCAGTGTATCAAGATCTTTAGAAGGTTCATGAATCCCACGCATTTTCAATCTTTTCTCAATCTCACCTTGAACTGAAACAGTACCACTCTGTTTTGGACCAGGGAAAAAATCAGCAGAATCATAGAAACATTTCTTTTGTTTTATTATTGTTCCTCTGACTGGTTCTGTTTTCTCGTTTAGATCTATAACAACACTGTCGTTTAAAGATGAAACTTTGTCGAATTGCTTTAATTGGAAATTTGTAGCGTCAAAGAAACGATACTGTTGAGATGATAGATCTCTATGAACCGTTGATTCAGAAGCAGATCTTAGAAGCATAGGGTTTGGATCAGAGTCTTCAAGACCCATGAGTTTTGCAACAACGCTGGTGGAAGTTGAACGTCGTCGTTTTTCTTCCTCTTTAGGATGGATTGTCATTGTTCCTTTTGCATCTACAATAGCTCTGCTATCTAAGGATAGCCTTGGAGCTTCTCTGGTGAATTTCCATGGAGATTTCGTTCCTTCTTTGAAATCAAAAACCGGAAGAACCGGTGTCTTTTCTGGTTGAGGTGTTGATGTTTCTGGTGTTGATTCAGCTGGTGAGTTACCGTTTGTTTCAGGTTCCTGTAAAAATATGAAATCGTTAGTTATATGAGAGTGAAACAGAGAGTGTGATGAGATTGAATGAATTGATACCGTTGATTTTGAAGAAGGAAGTCTTTTAACGGAGTAGATGTGTTTTCCTGGGTGGCGATCGAAGATGTGAAAGAAACCTGCCATGCATCCTATTTGTTTTTGGATTTGTTTCTCAAGCTTTTGATCTTTTACTTCCATCTCTTTTGTCATTTTCACTCTATAATTTGTTTGTTTCTCAATATTGTGAAGAGTTGAACATTTTTTCAGTTTCTCACATTCTGCTGCTTCTCTCTTCCTAGCTCTGTTTCTCAACTCTGTCTGTGATATGTGGTCACTCTTTTCTTCCTTTTATTCTACACTCCCGCTTTTCTCGTCTTTAAAACGCAAGACCGTAAATCTTACCAAATTATATTTTTGCCCTTTGTTTTTGTCTATATTCCAAACAAGTTACCGAACATTTTGTGTGTGTCACTAAAACTGGTTATCTAACATTAAAGATGAGACATAAATCATACTGGTAACAATTTCACAACGGTTTTCAATTATGTATGTTGTTAATTACGTTCAGTTCAATGGATGATTAGTAAAAATATAAATAATGCAATCAAGAAAACGAAATTATTTGTATTAAAATGTGAAAAGAAGTCTTGTTACAACGTTAAATATGTTAAATCTTTGATATACTTCGTAATAAGACAATATGATACTCATATTTTTATGGATAAATCTGTTTTTATATCTATAAATATACGAAGTTTTCGTTTTAGTTTCTTTAAAAAAGTTCTTCATTTTTTTAGTCCTTAAAATTTTTTTATCTTCTTTTTTGGTCCCTCCTTTCAAGTATACTCACGTGTATAAGTCGTATTTTTGAAAGGTTTATAATTTTATAAGAATCACTTCTAAAAAAAACATAATTTTTTAGCAAAACATGAATTAAATATGAATTTTTATATTTTGTTTAGTTAAAAATTTACATTTAATTTATGTTTGTTAAAAAATTCTAATTTTTTTGGTGGGAATTTTATAAAATACAAAGGCTACATATTTCAGCACAATTTCACTAAAAAAATACAAAGGCTACACATGAATAGACTTAAGAATATGAATCAAAAGTGGTGATTGAAAATTTTATAGAAACTAAAAATCGAAGAAATTTTTTAAAGAGATTAAATCAAAAAGTTGATATATTTATTGGGACAAAAAAAAATTAAACCTATTTTTTTTAATGTTTAATATTTCTTGAGAAGATGATGAGGTGTCATATCTCTTTGTAGTCTTGATATGTTGTTGCTTATGACGTTGCATTAAATTCTACTAATAACTTTATTAATCATAATGTTCATGTTACTTGCAAATTGTATGTTAACATGAAAATTATATGCATTTTTCTTTCAAAAAAAAAATGAAAATTAAATGCATTTGTACAATTTTCTCGATTAATGAATTGTGATAGACTCGTATTTTTCTAATGTTTAATAATTCTTGAGAAGATGATGAGGTGTCCTATCTATTTGTAGTCTTGATATTTTGTTGTTCCGGATTGCTGACGTTGCATTGAACTCTCCCTACAACTTTATTAATCACAATTATCATGTTACTTGCAAATTGTATGTTAACATAAAAATTATACGTATTTGTATGATTTTCTCGATTAATGAATTGTGTTACGTTGTTATATTCACTAACCATCCAATAAAATTGCATTTATATATATTTGTACGATTTTCTCGATTAGTTATGGACTTGAACTGTACCAATCACCTAAATTGTTGTCAAATTTACTTGTTAAAGTAACACAACTCAAGAGAAAAAGAATTTTATTTATTTATAAGTGTAACATTTTAATTATTGTTGTTGTTCTTGTATAAACCAAGGCGTTGATCACACGAGCGGGTGGTGTGAACTCCATTCTTTGTGCTGCAATCTTCATTCCTTTTTCTGGTATGCTTTGTTTTCAAATGAGTTGGTGTATATGGAGAGACACTCTCATGTCAAAGTAAGACATGATGTAAGCATGCTTCAAGTGAGATGTGGGAATGATCATACTTGGGGTGAACCCCTATTTTAATGCACCTCAGCTCTGATACACTTGTGTTTAATTTGTTGCTATCTTTACTCAAGTCATAGTTGAAACAAGTCTATCGAGATGGACAAAGACATTTTATTGAATCAAATAGGTGCTTGTATAAGAAACAGTAGAAGCGCATTTGTTTCTAAAATACTTATTTCGTCCCATGATTTATATTCGAATGAATATCTAATAGGTACCAAGTTTTAACAATTTAAGACATTTGTTAGTAGGGTTTGAGAGTTGTGAAAGAAAACGTACTGTTGGGCCTCAATTTGCACAGAAAAGCGAGCACACACTTTTATACACTTTGCAATTGCATCTGGTCCTTTTACTGAAGTCACATGCACTTGATTTCATCACATACCGAAAGTCACATGTACATGTCACATATTAATAAGTTATGCCGTAAAAGTTATCGATTTTGTTTCTTTAATCATTGTCTCAAGGATATTAGTTAACATTATTTTTCTTTTCAATCTAAATTTTAATTTTTAGATTAATTAAGACAGTTATTAGCATGATTTGAAATTTTAAATATATTCTCATATTGATTACTACTACTTGAATTTTGATGATTTTATGGTATTTTTTGCATGATAGAAATAGAAGGAAAAAGTGAGATCATAAATTGAACAGGAATAAACTACATATAACACGATATGACACTCAATTAATAGATAATAAGCAATCAAAATTGTTTCATCCAATATAATTTTGGGACAAATATTTAGAAGAGAATAACTCGAAAATTTTAAGTAAACATCAAATTTTCCTTTTTGGAACTCCATATAGCTATGTGTAACGCCCCATTTTTATTTAATTATTTTTAGTTGATGTTTGAGTATTTTTATATGATTTTATATGACTATATTTGACATATATGATTTAGATATGATTTAATGTGAAATATATGACTTGGTATGAATTGTGTGATATTTGGTGTGATGATAATTTATTATATGATTTATGGTGTTGTGTTTTATTTAAATAAATGTTGTTTGATTATTTTATTTATTTAATAAAAAGGTAGAAAATAATATTATTTGGTTTAAAGGGAATTAAGTATAATTATGAGGAATAAGTGGGAGTTAAGGAAATAAGAGGGGGTTATAGTTTACAATAAAAAGAAAAGGAGAGTCAGAAAGAGTTTTACGTACAATTAAAAAAAAAAAGAGAAAGTGAGTTTTTGAGAGAAGAAGAGGAGAAAACCTAGAACCAAGAGAAGAGGCTAGAAGAAGAGAGAAGAACGCAGCTTAATTCAGGAATCATAATCTAAGGTAAGGGTGGGATTCCTTCAATAATATGTATATATAATTTTGATTGTTGATGAAATTGTGTTCTAGGTTTAGGGTTTAGAAAGTTTGTGATAATTGATATGATGTGATGAATTGTGTTGTTTAATGCATGTTTCTGTGTTGTTTTGATTGTTATGTTGTATATAGAACCTGTAAACATTGTTCTCTATCAAATTTGGGATTTGGGTAGATGAAATTTGGGTTTTTGAGTGAAAAATAGAGTTTTCCCGAGAGCTACCTTTGACAGCATACCCTGTTTCATGTTGTTGCGTCTTTTGCATCAGTTTCTGTTTCGAACTAGCTTTCGGTGTAAACACGAAAGTTGTAGGTATGAATGTTAGCTTTCTAATGCCGTTGGTCTGATGTCAAAATGATTTATAGAACTTGAGTTATGGTCAAATTACTGAACGTAGGTCACAGTGAATTTTTATGAATTTCAGCACAACTTTGTCCGAATTTGAAATGAAAAATGGTATTGATTGGTACATAATTCGCTTTAGGTGTAAACATGAAAGTTGTAGATAATTAAGTTAGCTTTCTAATGGCACTAGTTTGACTCAAAGAGGATTTGTAGATTTTGAATTATGATGAAAATAGTCCAAGTAGGTCTTCAGAAATTTTTTAAGAAAACTTAGCTTAACTAATCCCAAGTTAGTCCAAAACTTATGGTTGGTTTCCCAACTTCAAACTTAAGTATTAGGGATTTAGTCGGAGTGTTTTATGAGTATTTGGCTTATGTTTTATTGATCAACTTGCTTTATTTTTGAAGAATGTTTTGGTTTGATATGGATGTAGTTGATTAATGTATATGTGCTTTCCGGAGATGTGTGATTTAAATATGTGTTATATCAAGATGTGTTGTTTGTAGATGTGTGACTTAAATATGTGTTATATAAAGATGTCATATTTAAATATGTGATATTTGACGATGATGCTATTTAAAGATGTGTATTTGTCGAGTCATCTAAAGATGTGCATTGTTGAGTCTTTACTTGTGTCGTTGCATTTGAGTCGTGTCGTTGCATAGCATAGTCAGCGATGAGGGCTTAATGCCTGACAGGTCCTCTATGACCTTAGCGATGGGGGCTTAATGCCTGACAGGTCCTATTTGACCTTAGCGATGGGGGCTTAATGCCCTGATGGTACCACATGCATGAGGTCTAAGTGTTGCATAGTCGTGTCGTGTCGTTTGTGAAGTGATGATGTAATTGTGAAGTGATGATGTAATTTGCAAAGTGATGATGTATTCGTGATGGTGTAATTGTGACCTGTTGATGTATTTATGACGTGTTGAAGTATTTGTGATGTTATGATGTACTTGTGAATGTTTGAGATGTTTTCGTTATATGTGATGATTTGTTGATGTTGTTGATATTGTTGTTGTTGATTGTTTAATTGTTGTTGTATCTTGCTAAATGTCGTTGATGTTGATAACGTTGCTGTTGCTATATATATATGTATACATACATATATGAACTTGTTGATACTTGTGGTATAATTTGTTGTTGTTTCATCGATTTGATGAATTATATATTATTATTATTGAATGTGTTTCTCACCCCTTCTGTTGGAATTGTCGCCTTGTGGGCAAGTGCAGATTTCCAAGGCTAGTAGGATGTTGGCTCAAGTGTCTTAGGGCTCTGATACGTAACGGGATGGGAGTTAATTGTTGAATTTTCATTCCTTTATGTATCAATTTTGGAACTATATTGTTGGAACATTTATTTATTATTAAGAGGATTATTGAAATGATTATTTATGTTGGGGCCTTTGTGCCAAGATTTTGTTGAAGTTGATTATATTTTAAAAAAGACTTTTCCGCTGCAAAATATTACGAGATTAATTTATGTTGTTGAATAAATAGTATATTTTCTATTTATGAATTTTTGAAAAGTAGTGTAACATTCCGTTTTGCGATGAAAACTCTGATTTTACGTATATTTAATTATGTTGGAAAATCGGGGTGTTACACTATGGAGGATCAACACATGTAAATTCATGCATAATATCACTATTATTTAAGCTTGAAAGGCTATGATTATCATATTCCTATCTATCGTTGGAACGTAATATTTTTGTAAATTTTCCGAATTTCATTTGTACCATATTGTAAAACTTATGGAATAAGTATTATCTTTTGTAAGCTTACAAATAGATGTAAGATTGTTTGAAAGATCAAGAACGAAACCCATATTTCGATTTAAGAGATTGAAGGTCAACTTCTCCACAACCATCAACATTTGTATGAGGATCATCTGCATCTGTAATATAAGGACTATGAGAAGGAGAAATATACTTCAAATTAGAACTCACAATTAGGTCCTTAAACTAAATTCTCTTTCAGAAAGGGGTGGTTTTAGATATTTTTTTTATATGATATCACATATGTTTTTCCCCATTTTTAACTATAAATAAGTGGCTTCAACATAATTTACGTATTTTTTATTTATTTTGTCGTCTTACGACATTGTTTGATTTTTTATCTTGATGCAGTGTAAATATGATTTATAGCCTTGATGCAGTGTTCAATCATGGCCGTATATGAGGCAGGGCGAGGAGGGCGACCATCCTAAACTCTAAAAAATAAATACAAAATTTGGACTCCAACAAAAAAAAAATATGGGTTCATTAGGCCTTTAAAAAATTAATACTTCAATTTTAAAGGGAGGTGTGGTTGTTAGTAATGAACTTAGTTCTTTGTTGACTTATTTGTAATTATTATGATGTCATAAAAGGAGTTTAAATTCCTAGCCTTCCACTATCCCAAACCGTTCCGTCAAAAGAAACCATCCCACACTGCAAAATGTTGAAATAATTGGATGATGCTGAATTAAAAATATCTTGCACTTAAGGTTGCGTTTTGTCATAAGGATCTGACGAATGTTGATGCAAATGATCTTTGTTCTAAATTGAAGGTGTTGCAAATGTCTTTACCAAATATGTTGATGTTAGCATTTAAAATTCTTGAGTTTGTCAAAGCCACATATTGTTGTCTGAATGTTTCAATTACCTATCGACCTATCGAATTCTCTTAAAGTGACCATGACATCTACAGAAATGTGTTTTTAGAAGTTAAAATTATTGAAAAACTACTTGATATCATCAATGTTACAAAAAAAGTTGAATGATCTAACCATTTTATATATTGAGATAGATATGATATAACATATTGACGTAGACACAATTATTAATGACTTTTTATCTAAAAATGTCCATTAAAATTGTTTTGTATGAACATTTAAATATTAAATAAAAAACTCAATGTTTTTGTTATGAAGTTGTTTTTGTTAGATAATTTCTTAACATAGTAAAGCTATCTTCTTCAAGTAAATTATTTACACACTTTAAAATTTTAAATTTTTTCTATATTTTCTATACTCTTATTTAATACCAAATTATAGATTCGTCCATGCCACTAAAATCTTAAAAACAACCATATGTTCAATTGATTTTTTGTCTGGTGTACTTAAGACATGACAACAAGCGAGGATGGGATTTTGTGTCCAATTTAATCCAATCTTTAAATATGGTTAAATCGGTGTACACATGCTAGTGAACTTTGTTGATTTGTAAAAGAGAAAGATTGATCAACATCAACGTAAAGAATGAAAACATGTGGAAGTGGAGCACTGACATGTTGTCAGATATAGTAAATTAAGGTTAGGAACATTTTGATTCCGTTGCAACGGAAATATTCCAATATCGAACTCCCAAACCCCAAGCGGCACTCCTCCCTCCATAGACCGTGGCATTTCACCGCTTCTTTCTCTCTATTTTATTCTGCCAAGAAATTATCAGTCACTAGTCACTCACCGCTTCCATCAATCGCATGCATGCTTTGGAATTGGCATTAGGACCACACTGCTTAGTAGTGGAAACATTCTCATACACGTGTGAGTTAGTGTGATTAGCACAAATGGGTGGGTTAATCCATATTTTTTAGTCAAGCAAGACCAATGACCAAGTAACAAGACTATTAGAAATCGTGTCTTGATTTTCTGTTTGGGTATAAAGGACAAGCTTAACCGCTTCTATTAGATTACACAGATATGTCTGATACAATACGATGTGGTATTGGAACTACAAGTAGATACCCAATAACTACTCAATAAGCACAGTTTGTTCCCCAAACAAGCTCCCCTTGTTGCAACAAAGCTCAAATGGTAAACTACTTGCTTTTTGCAGGATTATATACTTATGCGTTGGGTAAAATATTTTTTTGTGTAAATAAATTTATAGTACTAATATAAAAAAATCACTTGGTAAAATTACTTGTGTTGGGTTTGAAGTGATAATGGTTAAGTTTCACATCTCCTTCGCATAAGTAAATTTTTTGATGTATAAGAGAGATCATCGATATATCTACTGCTTTAAGATTTTGGGTGAAAATGTAACGTCTCTCTCTGGTTTATAGAGTAGTGGTTTGTTGTTTCTCACTGGACTCTTCAATGAGTGATACCAGAGCTCTGGTTCATCTTATGGGAGAGTGGAATTGGGTCATGCGTTGCATCATGTTATAGGAGGTGTACTCAAAATTGTGGGAGAGATTGCTGAATTTCCAATACGAGTGGTCAAAGTCTCATGTCACCCATAAATGAGTAGAAACATAACATATCCATCTCTTATAGTCATGAAACATTGATCACTTGTTTCTCTAATGACTCTAGACTTCCCAACAATTTGTTGTATTAGCCATCAACTAATCTCTCCGTAAAATCATTCATGACACACTTTTGATTTGAGTGATCATTAAAAAGTAGTGACTAGAGTTTTATTTTTGGTAAAAATAGTGACTAGAGTTATAAATGACAAAAATAATCATGATTATTGAACAAATAAAAAAATGTAATTAAAGGGTTAATTATGCTGTTCATCGAATAGGAGACTTAAAATTAAGCTTTGTGCAAGTGCTACGAAGACAATGAATATATTTTCATTAAGGACGTGTCTGATCTGCTGAAAAATAAATACTCAGCAGAACAACACAAGGCATGACATAACACCACAATAAATTTTTTAAAAGTATTGTACAATTTTTTTTTCTTTTATGATCTTTGATACGTAAAATTGTTATTTTGCTATTTTACATAAATGAAGTTGTGATGTGGTTTAAATAAAGATAATAATTTTAATTTTCATAAATATAAAAAAATAATATTAAAATCAAACACAATACAAATGAAATTATCTTATTCAGTCTATTATTTTTTTAGTAGATAACACGCATCCTTTGGTTACAAAAAGTTTAGGTGGGTTCGGCTCCGGTCACTACCAGGGTCAGGGCATGCCTCCGGGCCCAAAGGGCACTTATAGAGGTACTTACAGATCACCCACCAACACTGCCCTCACATCGGCAGAGGGAATCGAACACACAACCTTCTGCAAGGAAGTGGTCCGTTCCTTACCAACTGAGCCAACGTGTGTTGGTTCACGCATCCTAAAGCTCCTGTTTTGAGTTGTTTTTTTCTTCATAAACACAAGTTTTTTATTATCATGTTTTATTTTATTACGTGTTTTACTGTTGAATTATGTTGTTAAAATCAATATATCTATGGTCAATTTATGAACTTCACTTCTCATAAAAGATCTTCACCATGTTGTCAAAAATCTCTCCGTTGAACTTTACGTCAAAGATGTTCATTTAAACTCTGAAAAATCTCTTTCAAAAGATATAAACACATAGATAGAAAATATACAAAGATATTTAGGGGTGCGACTCAGGTTTGGATTATATAATCCGAACTATTTCAACAAATGTTTTTTGTGTGGCCCACAATATACCGACAATTTATGTGGTCCACGATGCACATAAACCTCTATAGATAAGTGTGTTCGGTTTATTTGATGTAAAACACAACAAAAAACTCTGAAAAATCATCCAAACGATATGAACACAAAGAGGGTACTATGAGCTAGATCTTGCTGCGTTGATAATATGAATATGTCAGTTGACAAGACAACATGATCTAACTCAAAACATTAATCCTCTTGAAACACCTTGTCTTTTATCATTATGTCGCATATCTAATTTCGAAGAGGTTCTTGTGAACCTCATCCAATTGGATCAAGTACAAAAACACATGTTCGAACACCTTCCTAGAAGATTCATCACTTATGTTATTTTGTTGTTTAAAGTTGTTTAGTTACTTTTGTATCTTTTTTTAAAAAGCTTCCTATGTCATTCGCCATGAAAACCTACCAAAAATCAAACTTGAAAACAATTTGGTGCTGTTCGGATTGTATAATCTGAAAATATTTAGAGTTTCAGATTGTATCATTTGAAACCTCCCAGACTAGGTGGACTGTGGCGTTTCTCGCACCCAAGGTTTGGATGAATTGTGGTGTGTTTAATGCATTTTTTGTCGATTGGACCGTGGAAAATGTTTCCTTTGACTGTAGTTATAGTCTAGGACTTAAAGATATAAATATTTTACATGCTTCAACAATTTCATTCATTCTTCACTTCCCATCATTTCTTATTTTTTCTTAAACTCTTTTTTAGTTTTTTTATAAGTGTTTAAGATGTCATGGTCACTGGCTCACCGATGATTGTTCCTAAAATCCCTGCATCAAGCTTTAAAGGAAACATATTCACTAAGGGACATATTGTGTACGAGGGTCCGTGTGAGCATATGCTTGGTTTTTTTTTGCTTCAATGGGTTTTGTATGCCTCAAGAGAAAAGTAAGTATAACGTTATGATCTTCTTTCTACATGGTTATAACATAATGAGTTTTAATATTTTAATTTTTGGTTATTATTACGTGGTATTGTAGGTCACATCAATGAAAGACCAGAAGCAATATTGGACAGTAAATGAAAAACCTTGTGACACCTAGAGAGTTTTCAAAGGCATTTCAGCTGATTGGGATAATCCTTGCTGATGAACTTGCTACCCAGTTAGAAAAATCTAAAAGCCACCTTAGCAACCAACAAGTATGGAATTGGAAAGTGGGAATCATTATCAAGAGAATATATACTTATTAAACACAATTCATAAGTGCCATATTCGTAAAGAACAATGCACGGCATAAATTCTTCCATCAGTCACTGAATCACGGTGCATTACAGCTCGGGGAAAACAGAGCAATGATGGCCACCACAACAATCTGAGACAGTAGGCAGGCACACACGAGTAATGGATTTGTATGTGACATGAGAAGAAGAAGATAAACCAACACAATATGTTTCGAGAGAATGATCAGTAGATGAGTCACACCTGCAGTAAAGGTGACCTTTTCTACAAATTTTGTTGTTTTTAACCGAATCTTTGCTCTTGAGTGTAATACTTAATACAGAGCAGAGATTAATTTCATATATGAAAATTTTTAGAGGGATCAAAAACCTCAAGAATATTTTAGGAGGACTAAAATTAAATGTTGGTATATTTATGAGGACTATTTACTTATTTAACCCTTCCTCTTATCAGAAACAAAACACATGAATCAACACACTATATTTAGAGAGAATGAGAAGCAGATGAGTCACACACCTAAGAAAAGTAGTACTCTCTTATGTTATTTTTATACGAAATAAAACAGTGAAACACATGAATCACCAAACCAAAGAAATACATTAAAAATAGTTTTTTCATTTTCATTGAGGAGCATACTGATCCCCTTTTGTCTTTATTAAGAAGATGCTTAATACTATAACAGGATTGACATCTAACATTCTTGAGTGCCTTTCGGCAACAAAAAAAAAGAGAGAATTTTAAAAAATATGGAGAAATATGGAGAGAAAATATGAGAGAGAGAAGGTAAGTATATTTCCGTCCTTAAAGGTAGACAATCTTTATCCGATGAAAAAAGAAAAGGTAGACCTCTTAGAGCAGAGTATAATCACAAGAGCTTAATTCATACTATATGTTAATGTAATTAACATGAATTGTCCGACCTAAAAGTAGGGATGGTAAAGTGAATGGGTTTGATGAATTTAGTTGGTAATGGAAAGATCAAAATAATTTATTAATCCATTAACAATTCAGTAATAAAAAATTGGAATTATATGGGTTTTTCCCCCGGAATGATCGAGTTTGTGTGTTGTTATGTAAATATTGACCGATTTTCAAACGTTAGATCTTCAGCTTATTTAATGCACATATGGGAGTATTTCATTTTCTTGATCAATATATAAAAACATATTGCAACTAGGCAGTAATAGATTAAACTAAACATATATCATTACAATGTTGAATTTCTATCCATCTTACTTTTCATTTTATTGAAATTCAACGTGTTCTAGAGAAGGCAACACTTTATAATCAGCGGTGGATGTAGAATTCGAACAATAACATAGTAAATGTCAAGTGTCATTAGGCTCAAGTGATTAATCAACTTAAGTTAATGGAGATTACAAGTTAAATGTTAATAGGAAAATTTTTTCACTATGCTTTACTTATGCATTCGAGATCCAGCTTATCAATGAACTAGAGGGTTAAAAACAACAAAAAATCAAGTTCATTTTTTTAAATTAAAATAAGGAGAAACGTCAAACATATTAAATCAACGAGTAAATATGTTTAATCAAATTTAGTTAAAACCACATACATGAATATCTTTATTCAAAATCAATATTAATACTAATCAATTTAATTAAGAGTAAATAGTCAATTACCTCCCTGAAATTGTAAGTTTCGTCAATTACCCCCCCGAAATTAACAATACTTCAATTACCCCCTGAAATTGCACAACGTTAATCAATTTACCCCCTCCGTCAAATTTTTCTGTTAGTCAATATCACGTTTTGCAAATACCCCCTGAAGTTTTGCACTTATGTTCAAAATGCCCCCTAAACTTAAAAATTTATATTTTTTTCTTATCTTTAAAAGGTACCAAACCATCAAAGGAGGAGGTGGTAAATTGCTAAGAATATACAAAACTCCCCTAATGCATAGCTCTAACGTTGAACATAAATGAGGGTTCCAACATCATTCATAAAAAAGACAAGCCGGAATTTTAGTCCTGTACAACATTCATCTCCACGACAAAACTTTAATTTTCTCCACCAAGTCATCTACCTCGCAAGTAGAATTGTTAAAAATTATGTCATTCCTTGCTTTCCACAACAACCAAGCCGCGGTATGTCAAACTAGTCGCAACCCGTCGATCACCTTTTTGTTTCCACTCTCCCCACACCAACAATCCCAATGAACAAATAAATTCGGAGGAATTATAAATGAACAATTCATCCACACCATCAATCTCAACCAAACCGACCTCGCCACCTCACAATGTAAAAATAAATGACGCGTTGATTCTTCATCCGTATTGCACAAGACACAAAACTTAAAAATTTATATTTTTTTCTTATCCTTACAAGGTACCAAAACACAGTTATACCAAGGTATCAAAGGAGGAGGGGGTAAATTGCTAAGAATATACAAAACCACCCTAATGCATAGCTCTAACGTTGTTTGGTTTAGAGAAGGTTTAGAAAAGCTTATTTAAAATTGATTTAAACTCATATCATAACATATGTTCTAGTGTTAAGATTTAAATAAACTTAAAAAGTAAATTAAAACATGGATAAATATTTAATTAAGCTGTCTAGAATAGTTTATTGAATAAACGTTCAATTAAACTCTTGATTCAGTACAATAGTTCAAAATTTATAAATGCAAAACTTTAGGGGTAACAGAAAAATTTATCTCGTTGAGCTATGCATTAGGGGGTTTTGTATATTCTTAGCAATTTACCACCTCCTCCTTTGATGGTTTGGTAAAATTGTGTTTTGGTACCTTTTAAAGATAAGAAAAAAATATAAATTTTTAAGTTTAGGGGGCATTTTGAACATAAGTGCAAAACTTCAGGGGGGTATTTGCAAAACGTGATGTTGACTAACAGAAAAATTTAACGGAGGGGGTAAATTGATTAACGTTGTGCAATTTCAGGGGGGTAATTGAAGTTTTGTTAATTTCGGGGGGATAATTGACAAAACTTACAATTTCAGGGGGGTAATTGACTATTTACTCATTTAATTAATTACATTCAATATATATAATATGCACGAGCGAGCGCGCGTGCTTATATGAATTGTCTAAAAAAACATGTTATTGAGTTCAATGAGTAATTTATTCTAATATGAGTAACGTTTTAATGTGAGTAACTTATTCCAATGTGAGTAACATTTTGACCTAACTTAAAATTTTTAAAACAAAAGAGATCAACTTAAAACCTTAAATAAACATAACCGACAAAACATGCAATTAAACCTGTGGCAAAAATTACACGATTGTTTGGTTGTTGTTGTTGTTTTGTTTGTATGTACAATTTATTTGTGTGAGAACAAAACTCATCCTTAACATTTGTTTTAGGATAAACAATTTTTTTAAGAGAAGAATTGAGCGCGCTAGCCTCAAAGTCAAAAGACCTTTGTTTTCTATCACACTACCCGAGGTCAGCAATGATATATCTTTAGAAAAATAACATCAAAAATTCTTTAAATTCTTCAAAAATAAAGAGCAGTCAATCACAATACACTATTTACCACTGAAAAATAAAAAGTGAATAAATAAATCATGCAATTAAAACTTGCCAACTGTGTTTTGAAAAATTCTTGATGCTATTTTTATAAAGAAATAGCATTCCTGAGAAAAGTTTGTGTCTTTAGACCTCGATGATTAATAGACAGGGAAGGGAGAACCATTTTAGGGTACACTCATAAGTGGAAAGCTGAATAAGAGGACGGAAACATGTATAAAGGAGGTGAAGAAAAGAGGCATGAAGTTGCTATGACTTGTAGCACAAAATAGGTTCCTTTTCAATTTATTTCTCTGTTGTTCATTCTTGTTTTCCCCTTTCAATTTTCATGTACTCAAGCTTTAGAAATTTGATGCTAACCCCTTTGTTCAATTTGCGGATTTCTTTCGATCTTTTATGATTGATTGACATATGTTGCCTCTTCTACTACTTCTACAATTCATTTAGAATTTTAGGTGATTGTTTTGTGTTTCTAGTTTGTTAGTGCAATTGATTCAGGTTTGTAGGTATTGGTTTGTGTTTGTGATTTATTACTAACTTATTTAAAAAAAGAAAAAGAAAAAAGTTGTATAGAGTATAGATTGAGTTTCTAAAATGGTAGGGCTGAATGACACTAAAGGCATAATAAATGGTTGTCCAAGATGGTACACTTAATTAGAGTGTAGAAAATTGTTTTGAACTTGATAAAAGAGTACTACAATGATTATAACTGAATTATTTGAGGTTATGTACAAAATATTTGAGGTTCATGTAAACTGTTACTATTTTGTAATATATTCTAGATCTTAATTTAGATCTTTGTGTAATTGAAATCGTGTACAAAAATCTCTGTCAAAATTTTATAGTTTGAATGCATTATAGAACAACAAAAGTATGAGGTTCGTATTAGAACCATCGTAATTTATTTATTTTTTCTGGTAAAGTAGTTTGCCCTGATTAAGAAGGGCAGCACTACTTTTTTTTTTTTTATGAAAAATAAGAATACATTTTTTTTTTGAGAGAAAAAAAAAAAAAAAAAGAATACATCTTAGGTCGGTTAATGGTTAATCCGACTTAAAATGTTTTTTCTTATGTCGGCTCAAATATCCTTAACAAACAAAAACTTGTTAAGTCGGCAGCTATTAGGTAGGCGCGCCCGACTTAAAAGGCCCTTTTTTTATCTGACTTAAACAATGAGGCTTAAGTCGGTTGCTAAATTCGACTTAAAAAACAAAAATTTCTTACTACGGAAGCTGTTAGGTCGAACGCGCACCCAACTTAAAAAGCCATATTTAACCGACTTCAAAAGAGTTTTTTTTACATACACTTTATGAATGTCTATTTTTCTAATTTTATTCATTTCCTTTCATGTGTAGGCTCTAATAGAACTGCAATATGATTTCGTTCGAATTATGGCTAGTGAAACTATATTTTATGCAATTATGGTATATATTTTTCTTGTTTCAGCTTTCTATTCTCATGCTCTCAACATCATTGGAGGTTAAATAGTTAATTATATAAAAAAAAAAAATAAGTAATATAAAAGTCGATGTGAATCCAACAACTATATATTGTAACCTATTTCAAAAAAATTATACTTGAAACTAAAATAATATTTCAAATAGTCTTGAACCACTACACTTCTTCCACATAATCCAACTTTTTTCCTTCATATATATCTCCAAAATTTGTAACTATACCCCATACAAAGTACACTGTATCAGATTTATGGAACAATACAATACCCACCATATATACATGAATCATTCTTATTAATATTTACCATACATGAATCATTATTATTAATATTTCTTTTTGAAATATTATTAATATTTATTTAAGTACTCCCATATACGTAAATTATTAATATTTATTCAAGTACTCCCATATACGTAAATTATTTATATTTGTCTAGTTCTAAAGTAATTTTTTTAATTAATCTTTCAAATATACTAAAAAGCAAAAATTAATGAGGAAAATTTAGAGGGTGAAAACGTAAAATCCCTCTCTAATTCCGTCATTAAATTTTATGATCAATGAATTTGTGAGGGGTTTTATTTTTTTCATCACTAATTTCCCTCCCAAATTTTGCTTTTTCTAGTAACCTGTAATTAACCTTTTGTTTAACATTGTTTAAGTGGTTTATGGATTTGTAGTTTATTAATTGATTAATTTATAAGGAGAGACCTACAAATGTTTTACGGTGCATATTTTTCTTGTATATCAACTTTCTCCTCTCACGTTTTGAGTGTCATTGAAAATTAAATATTTTACCACATAAAGAAAAAACATATATTTTCTCAACAAAAATAAATAAATAAAAGTCGATTATAGAATGCAACATCCATAAATGCAACCTCTTAAAAAATATCAAACGTAAAACCAAATAATTTATACACCAATACATTTCTACCAATACACTTTTGGGCAAAATGAGATCCGTCGGGTTGGCCTGTTTAACCCGCATTTTTTAGTGGAGTGGTTTGAGATTTTGAACCCGCTATTGACAGTGTCCGCTCTTCCTAACCCATTAAAAAAAGAGGGACGGGGCTGGTTGACTTGATATTAGAAATAAACTCTCTTTTTCATTTCTTTTTATTTATAAGTTAAAATCAATTTTCTCCTGTAATGGAAAAAAAATTCAATTATTTTATCATTTTTGTTTCATGATTTTAGCTTCATACTTTTCAGTTAGTCAATTGATAACTCATGAAGTTTTTATTTTGAATGTCTTATTGATTTATTATAAATTTTTAGATGATGTAATTTATATGTTTGGATGATTATGTTCATGTTCTTAGTGGAGTAATTACTTGTATGTTTTTTTTAAGGAACTTATATATAAATTTCCTTAAATTTACTTTAAATTTATATATTTTTACATTGTTTATGTGAAGTTTTTAAATGATAATTTTTTTATAAAAACATTGACGGGTCAATCTACAGGTCCGCCATAAAACGGAGATGGGTGAGATTTTCAACCGTACATCTCTAGTTGGCCTTCCCCGTTCTGCCCCTTTTTAGATGGACTGTTGACTGAGCGGGTTGACCTTTTTTTGCAATATCTAGTTATAATTACATTTCCAAGTCGAGATTAAAACAATTTTTTTGGAGACGAATTTATTTTTTTACTTCGATGAATTTTGAATACAGTTGCTACAAATTTATCAATACCTCCAAATTTAAAAGATAAGGGGACATTATACATAAAACTTTTTGCTTCTTTATTTTATTTCATTTCCACAATCTTAGATTACAATATCATAACTTCAAAGTCCATGAAATTAAGAAGAAAAAATACAATTATTTGACACATGAAAAAAAGAAAAATGATAACTCTGTGCAATATTCTAGCATTAGGTATATTATATAATTCATTTGCTAGTCCAAGTACTCACTCATCTCAGATTCAGAAGACCTGTACACATTGGCCATGACGACACCTAACATTAATTTTTGCAATTTTTGGACAATCTTTATCCGTTACACAAGTTTTTATAAGCCAATGAGGATTAACAGAATGAGATACTATAATGACAAACAAAAATGGAAATAAATAAAATCAGAAGATAAACAAACTTTAAAGTTTCAACCATATTTTTCTCTCTTAACATCTAAGAAATATGATATAATTTGATCTATTTATAATGTATAAAGTTCACGCTTTCATAAAATTAATTAAATTGTTTAAGCATTTATAAAATTTAAAAACCCATCTTTCAAAACAAAAAAAATTAAAAACCCTTTAAATTCCTCTTGATTATATCGGTGTGTTTTGTTTGTCCCTTTGAGACATTTCTAAAGAAGGTCATATAATAAACTTATAATCATAAGAGTTGAATATTGTTTAAGTAAATTTTCATTACTGTTTTCTTTAATAAAAATTCGTTACTTTTTTAACCTTTCGTCATGGTAAAGCGAAAAATGATTTTTTTGCATTTGGTGTTGTTATCAATGAATATAATGTATCATTTGGGTGAGAAATAGTTATGCACAACTAGATCTTATTGTAGGATCAATATATATTTTGATTAAATAATTGAATCATAAAGAATGTTTATTTAAAACTAGTAATTTTATAATTTATTGCATCTTCTCATTCAGATGCACTATATGATTCATACTTATTTACAAAGTAAAGTGGTATTGAATGTAAACCAAAATGGATTTTTAAAATGAATTATATTTATTACATAACCACTCTTTTTTGGCCTTGGCGGTTTCAAAAACAAGGGATGGCATTGGGTACTCTATGGACATGGTATTACAGAGTGCCCTTATCCATACTCTTGTTTGTAAAAAGCACATGTATCCAAGCCCGTATCCTCGTGAACAACAACTTTTGTGACCTTTTCTATACCCTATGGGCACCTAACTGTCCATACTTGCACACATTACCCGCACTTTAATTATCAACAGACAATAAAAATATTACAACTGAAATAAAACTATGGTCCAATTTTTTTTCCAAATAAACTCATAAAATAGTATGAACCATAGTATTTAGCCAAATAAAAAACATCCAAAATATACTTCAAAAATTGTACACTAGTAGAAGGGAGCGATTATGTTATATAACTTGATTGTTGAGAAGAGACTGCTATACTTGAAACCTAAAAATTTAATGGTTATGCATGTAAAACTCAAAGCGCATGGGGTTGCCACACTAACCTTTAGGTTCGATACGCTCCCACCAATAACTGTATGTTGGATGCAATATGAATGACCAACGAATCCTCTTCAGGATACTATGAGTTCCTTGATGTGTATTGCACAACCACACTAAGCGTATCTCCTCACAGTATTTTACAGATCTATGTTTCAAACAATTCACTCATGCATTAGTGAAGTTATTAAATGATATTTTTTTTATATAAAAACATTGACGGGTCAACCCGCATGTCCGCCATAAAACGGGGAGGGGTGAGATTTTCAACCGTACATCTCTAGTTGGCCTTCCCCCCTCCGCCCCTTTTTAGACGGGCTATTGACGGAGCGTGTTGACCTTTTTTGCCATCTCTAGTTATAATTACATTTCCAAGTTGAGATTAAAACAATTTTTATGGAGACGAACTTATTTTATTACTTCGATGAATTTTGAATACAGTTGCTACAAATTTATCAATACCTCAAAATTTAAAAGATAAGGGGACATTATACATAAAACTTTTTGCTGCTTTATTTCATTTGATTTCCACAATCTTAGATTACAATATCATAACTTCAAAGTCCATGAAATTAAGAAGAAAAAATACAATTATTTGGTACATAAAAAAAAAAAATGACAACTCGTGGAATATTCTACCATTAGGTATATTATATAATTCATTTGCTAGCCCAAGTACTCACTCATATCAGATTCAGAAGACCCGTACACATTTGCCATGACGACACCTAATTTTAATTCGTCCAACCCTTGGACAATCTTTATCCGTTACACAGTTTTGTTTAATCCAAGGATTAACAGAATGAGATACTATAATGACAAGAAATATGGAAATAAATAGAATCAGAAGATAAACACTCTTTAAAGTTTCAGCCATATTTTTTCCTCTTTTTATCTAAGAAATAAGATATAATTTGATCTATTTATAGTTATAGTGTATAAAGTTCACGCTCCCATAAAATTAATTAAATTGTTTAAGCATTTATAAAATTTAGAAACCCCATTAAATGCCTCTTGATTACGTCGGTGTGTTGTGTTTGTCCCTTTCAAACACTTCTAAAGGAGGGCATATGATAAACTTGATAATCATAAAAGTTGAACATTGGTTAACTAAATTTTCATTACTTTTTTCTTTAATAAAAATTTGTTGCTTTTTTAACCTTTTTTCATGGTAAAGGGAAAAATTATATTTTTGCACTTGATTTTGTTATCAATGAATATAATGTATCGTTTGGGTGGGAACTATTTATGCACAACTAGATCGTATTGTAAGATCGATATATATATTTTGATTAAATAATTAAATCATAAAGAATGTTTATTTAAAAATAGTAATTTCATAATTTATTGCACCTTTTCACTTAGATCAACTATATGGTTCATATTTATTTACAAAGTAAAGTGGTATTGAATGTAAACCAAAATGGTTTTTCAAAATGAATTATATTTATTATAGAACCACTCTTTTTTGGTCTCGGCGTTTCCAAAAGCAAGTGATGTGTTGGGTATTTGTATTGGCTGCATTATTGCTAAAACAAATATCCATCATTGTAATGTTGGATATTAGGTTCCAACATGTTTTAGGCATTTTTGTGAGATGTTGGATATGATGTTCCAACATCTTGACACGGTTCAGTGTGCCTTGTTTTAAGTCTTGTAGTACGCGCGCTTTATCTTATTAAGGAATCCACGTCCTGATATCTTGTTGACCAAGCAACACGCATATTTGTTCAGAATCAGTTGTGTTTTTTTTTTATTGATAGAAGAAATGGCAAAGTCATTATAAGCTCACACACAAGTGGAGGTACCGGGGTTCGAACCTCAGTCACGGCATCCGACCTAACAATTTCGGCATTTTGTCAGTTGAGCTAGGACTTCTAGATAGAATCGATTGTGTTTTATTCCTAAAGGAGTAACAATTTTTTTGGGAATCTTTGGATATGTTTGGCGGTTCCTAAAGATGTTTCTATATTTTAGGACTTTCCATATTTGTTACTGATTCTTGTTACATAGATCAGCTGAACGATCTACATTGTACTGAAGCCTAACTAGGTTAATGAGCCCATATTGCTTCAGTATATAAGGAAGACTTCAAGACCTAATTTGGTAGCCGTCATTCTAAAAAGAATAGTTTTTTTAGGGTTTTGAGTCGTGTTCTTTGTGTGTTCTTCTCTTGTATCGTTTTGATGCAAGTCTAGGACTGTATGTTATCTGTGAGCCTTTCTTGTATCACCTTGATACATGTTAAAGACTGTTTATTGAGTTGTAACTCGTGTGCTACACCAAAGCTTTGAAACAAGGTTGTAGTTTATGTTTGAAGGTAACTTTTACCATTATGTGTTTTAATCTGATAATCACAGGAGCTTGATTGTGAAGGGATTTTAAGAGAGGTTTTTCAAAATTTATCCTCTTAGCGGAACAAATCCATTAGAACAGATCTTGATTAAATCATTAATCACAAATCAACACATACTTAAACACTTTAAGGATTATGTGTTTACCTCTTGAAGAGCATAACTTTTGTAGTAGAATTATTTCTGATCACGAGCAAAGCAACGTAGCCATGCCTCTACTCAGTCCACACGAACAAGACTTCTCCGATGACCGGTGCTAGCCAACTCCAACGGAGATTCAAAGAGAATAGGGTTTAGAGAGAGGCGGCTAGGTTTCTAACTTATAGAATTAGGTTAAGTCTTTCAAGCAAGCAAAAGTTTTAGCACAGGGGTTCTATTTATAGAAGCACTTGTGTGCTCAGAATGTCAAGCACTTAAGTACACCGTACCTTATGGTGCACCATATCTCACTTAAACACACTGTACCTTACGGTGGACCGCGTTTCTCTATTTTCACAATTAAATAATAAGTCATACGTAATTATTTAATTACTAATAAGTCTCACTTATTATTTTATAAATAAGTCTTACTTATTTATTTCTCTCATCTATCTGTCCTTTGTGTGTGACCCTATAGGTTCTCGTAACGTTGACAATAATATTAAATCATGTATTTAATATTATAAACAATGAGCGGTATCTAGCAACACATCACTGATACCCAAGTGACGAGAATGTCATGTGATCTGACGAAACCTTTCCGTGATAATATTTATGTGTATAATTACCCTTTTACCCTCATGTCTATATTGAACACAAGACATAATATGTCATCCTTGTCCAATTCAATATTGGGCCCGTAGACATTTCTCCTGTTATGTAGGAGGGGAAAATTCCATCTAGGTCACTCATGTCCCTCAGCATGATTCGTGGAGTACCCATCAACCAACTTTATAGGCATCCTGTTACGGATAACGTTTGAATGGTGACAAAACACTCGACTCCAACATCTAGGGTACATAGTGGTTTCAGGTCGAAGGGTGGAATACACCACTATCACTATGAGAATATCTTATGACACTTTTCATAACTTTTACTATGTAGTATTCTCATGGTGGGTCAATCCAATAGAAATATTACTCCTAATATTTATATCTATGTGTAGACTTGATAACTTGTTATCCATGATCTGTGAGATGTGATCATCAGTCTATCCACATAATAGTCTATATGCTTTAATGATATCTCACTTCTCAATAAAGCTTGACTACGAATACTTTAAGAATAGTGTCGTTATGTTTAACAGGGTCTCACAATTAAGTTATACTTAATGTTCCATTAAACAGACTAACTATTCTAGGGACTTTATTATTTTGAAACAAAACAAAATCAATAAAGAAATGCCTTATTATTTATATATTCACAATATATATTTATATCAATATCATGATACAAATCCAAACCCAATCAATATAGATTGGCTATTAGGGCTTACTCCAACAGATTGATTGTAGCATAGTGAGATGAGATCTCAGATCTAGGAGTTCCTAAGTTAAAATCTAGGCGGGTAAGTCCTACCATCCTAGGTCTTAAGTTGTAAACGTGGTTTGCTGAGAACTTTAGAATAAGGATTATACTAGTGGATTTCCTTTCTGTCTTGGTAGCTTCCAGAGTAAGTGTGTTTGTTACCGAACTGAGTCAACAAACTCTTTGTGCCTTTTACTTTCTTGTCATTTATTTCCTTGTGTATTATTTGTTTATTTGCATGATGTTGAAACATTAAACTCAACATCCGTTTTCTGTGTTCGGTGCTAGAACATCGCATAGAACATCTTAGTACTAGTGTGTTAGAATTTCAGGATGGCATTGGGTAGTGATATATATATATATATATATATATATATATATATATATATATATATATATAACATGTACTAAAATGGGACAAATGGAGTACATTCTACACAAAAAATTTATATACAAACTTTAATTTAGCTTTTTTAAGGGGATATGCATACTTTAATTTATTTTTATACATACTTTAATTGTCATCTATGCAATTTTAATAACAATAACAATGAAAGAAAGGCAAAAATTACATACATATAAATTAACGCAAACCCCACCAAAAAAAGATAGTGAAATAAAGGGAAAAAAATTGTGTACCAACAACAAATATAGGTGTGTGTTTTTTAAGAAAAATATACCATAATTTTGATTCAAAGATATTGGAGTGTGTGGTGAGTGTTACTTGTGGTGTGATGGTGGTACCGTACCTTAACAATATGGAGCATATGGTAAGGTGCAACACCATAACCTCTTGGATATTTGTGAATTTTAGGGGGTTCATCGGTATAAAACAATGGGCAAAATCGAAAAATCAGTGGTTTTTACGAAGTTTTGTAAATCTCAGAAGGTGCAGCTGCACCCACTCACTCTCACGCGGCTCCGCCACTGGCATTGGGTACCCTATGGGTAGGGTATTATATAGTGCCCTTACCCATACTCGTGTTTGTAAAAAATACATGTACTTGAGCTTGTATCCTCGTGGACAACAACTTTAGTGACCTTTTCCATACTTTATGGACACCTAATTGTCCATACCTGCACCCGTTACCTACACTTGAAATAAACCTATGGTCCAATTTTTTCAAAATAAACTCATAAAATAGTACGAACCATTATATTTAGCCATATATATCTAGTTGGCCTTCCCCCCTCCGCCCCTTTTTAGACGGGCTATTGACGGAGCGAGTTGACCTTTTTTGCCATACCTAGTTATAATTACATTTCCAAGTCGAGATTAAAACAATTTTTATGGAGACGAACTTATTTTATTACTTCGATGAATTTTGAATACAGTTGCTACAAATTTATCAATACCTCAAAATTTAAAAGATAATGGGACATTATACATAAAACTTTTTGCTGCTTTATTTTATTTCATTACTTTCATTACTTTTTTCTTTAATAAAAATTCGTTGCTTTTTTGACCTAGTAAAGGGAAAAATTATATTTTTGCACCTGGTCTTGTTATCAATGAATATAATGTATCATTTGGGTGAGAAATATTTATGCACAACTAGATCGTATTGTACGATCAATATATATTTTGATTAAATAATTGAATCATAAAGAATGTTTATTAAAAATAGTAATTTCATAATTTATTGCAACTCATTCATATCAACTATATGATTCATATTTATTTACAAAGTAAAGTGGTATTGAGTGTAAACCAAAATGGTTTTTCAAAATGAATTATATTTATTATAGAACCACTCTTTTTTGGTCTTGGTAGTTCCAAAAACAAGGGATGACATTGGACAGTGACGTTGCCAGAATATTGAGTCAAAGGGTTCGATCTTTTGAAATTTAATTAATAGTGTACCAACAACAAATATAGGTGTGTGCTCTTAAGGAAAATATACCGTAATTTTGATTCAAAGATATTGGAGTGTGTGGAGAGTGTTATTATTGGTGTGATGGTGGTACCGTACCTTAACAATATGGAGCATATGGTAAGGTGTAACGCCATAACCTATTGAATATTTGTGAATTTTAGGGGGTTCATCGGTATAAAACAATGGTCGAAATCGAAAAAAATCAGTGGTTTTTATGAAGTTTTATAAATCTCAGAAGGTGCAGCTGCGTCCCGTCACTCTCACGCGGCTCCGCGACTGGCATTGGGTACCCTATGAGCAGGGTATTATATAGTGCCCTTACTCATACTCGTGTTTGTAAAAAATACATGTACTTGAGTTTGTATCCTCGTGGACAACAACTTTAGTGACCTTTTCCATACTTTATGGACACCTAATTGTCCATACCTGCACCCGTTACCTACACTTGAAATAAACCTATGGTCCAATTTTTTCAAATAAACTCATAAAATAATACGAACCATTATATTTAGCCAAATAAAAAACATTCAAAATATACTTAAAAAATTGTACACCAGCAGGAAGGAGCGGTTTTTTATGAAGTAGTTTTTAGGTTTAGGTTTTGGCTTAAATAGCTAAAACAATTAATTAATTATACACCAAAAATAAATAAATTATTTATCATATTATATAAATATGTATTTGCGGGTTGCGGGTCTGGGCAATATAGTACCCTTGCTCGTATCCATACCCATTTAAATTTGCAGGTAATTACCCGAACTCAAGAAAATAAAGAATTTTACCCTACCAATTACAGATGGTTTTTGCTAGTACTCATTAAACCTGAGTTCAATTGCCATATGTACCAACAACTCTAGGGGTTAGGCTTTACTTTTATTCCTTTTAACAACTATTAACATACTATCATGAAATGTTTTAAAATAATGATCCAGTGTATAAAAATTAACAAAATTTTACAACTATATGGTATTTCTTCACATCATCTTATTCTAATATATAATATACACTATTTATATCTCACATAAAAATCTATTATTGAATCATATACCATCAAATGTCTAAATTATTTGAAGTTATCTATACGTGTTCATTAACATAATATACAAGGATTCAAGTGTTGGATTGATTTCATTATACTTCTAGAAAGAGCTATTGAAAGTATAAGTATGATAAGTCAAATACTTGATGTCAATAGATTATTGATTCTCTCTCTTACAACACACACATAATCACATACTCTATTGTGATGTCCACCAAAGCATCGGTAATAATTTGGAGATATTACAAGAGCATCTTCATTTATCAATTGGAATCCTATCGTTTTGAGTCGAATTATCGACAAAAATTTAATAAACTTAAATATTTTAAATTACAATTCAACAAGATCCCAGATTTGTTCTCACATGTGTACAAGCGGTACACCATCCTTGCCGCAAATCTTCGAACTCATCAATACCTAAAGTGTTGGTTGTAAGCAGTGTCGGTCCTTTGGGGGTGCAAACAGCTCTACTGAGCTGGGCCTCCTAAATTTGGAGGCCCAGTTTTTTTTTTCTTTGTACAACGCGTGGAAAAATCTAATATATATTAAATTCACGCACATATAACATTATTATTAACGAGGCCTGGTGGTAGAAACACGCCTGAGCCTCAATTTGGATTTAATTCAACATAGATTTGAGTTCTAAATATCCTCAAGACTCTCTTTTCTCTTAAAAACACAATATAATTTGTTTTTTTTTTTAAAGCACCTATAACACTTTTCTCTTGAAAAAAAGTAATGTTTTTTTTAAGGGGGGGCCTCTATCTTCTTACTTTTTAAAGCTTGTAAGGTTTAGCTATAACTAAACCCTAATCACACTCCTTAATTCCCTCCTTAATCAACTAATCCTAGCTTCCACAATAAACTTTTACACGTGTAACAACACCAACAATATTATTAGGAAAAAAACAACTAACCCTAGCTTCCTTTGGAAGCTGCTATGCGTTTATTTAATGCCAGACCCACACTTGCCTTGGTAACTGTCTGTATTCTCATTTTGAAATTTTAATTCCTTTTCCCCATAATTAAATCGTATCTTCTATCAACGAGTCTTCTCTCAACCTTGGTTCTCTATATATACTCACTCATAGGTACTGTTTCATTCACTTTTAACCCTAAATCAAAAAAACATTACATCTGCTCATCATTTCAATGGCCTTTCCTGAGTTCGAAAGCTTGCTTGCATTGCATTGCTTGAAGGGTATAGTATCCTTACTGTTTAATCTTGGTTAACACGTTTTGTTGTTGTATTCTATTTTCGTTGTATGCATTAATTAACTTTTATGCTGTATATTTTCATGAACGGCTCCTTTGGATCCAAACTCGTGAATGATTTGCGCCTGCAGTACAGGAACATATGCGTTGAGTTCCATGCCCATGAAGTGAGTCCATCATGTAGTTCGTTTTGGTTGTTAATTAGCACGTATTCGTTTTAATCATTTTGTGGCATTTTGTTGGATGTTTTTAATCATTTTGTTTTTTGAAGTGCGGCATTGTCTAATCATGATTGTTATCTGGACCATCTAATATGGCCTTAACTGTGTTATTCTAGTTGTCATGTGCTATTTGGTTTTAGTTTTTGGTTTGCTTGCCACAATTCGTAGTTGTTTGGAATTGTTTAGTTTTACAATTTATGTCGTTTAGTTTCACTTGGTTGGGCATTATGGTTGCTATTTTGGAAGATATTCAGTGGAACTTTTTTGCAGTGGTTGTGCAATTAGTTTAACTTTACTTTAATGCTAATTTGTGATAGTGATGATTGTATACGCGACACAAAATTAAGTTTTATCGGTTAGGAACTTTTTTTGGCGAAATGTCCAACTTACTTCTTTTGTTTATATATCATCTTAATTCCGCTTCTTTAGTTGAAAAACCAGGATGATTATAGTTGGTGTCCTTATGCTTTCAAAGCTACTTTAAAAGTTCCGGTGTATTGTGTTTTTACAAAATTCATTTATTAGCTTTATTAACAACTAATAATAATGAAAGGACTTCTTTTTTTCGGAAGAGGACATATTCACATCGAATTAATCGAAATGTCAAAAGCATAAGACGTCTTTTTCTTGATAGTACCTATTTTGGTACTAAAAACATTCGGTTTTTTTATCCTCATGAATCAGACAATACTATGCTATTTTCTATGCTTGTATTAGTATTATTTACTTTCTTCGTCGGGTCCATAGGAATTTCTTTCAGCCAAGAACCAATCGATTTGGATATTTTAGTACTCAACCAGAATCCTGTAAAATTATTTCTCCCTATAACGATCAAAGAGTACATCACGGAAATTTAGTTGAATAAATTAAGAATTAAAACGATTAAAATGTGTACAGAAATTTGGCACAAAAGTGTCCATGCCCTTGAAAATATTAACCGATATAACCCATTAATACACTTTAAGTAAATTATTATTGGTACCTATCATGAGAAAAAATATTCTCTCATTTTTTCATAGAAAAATGTGCCTTTTTCCAGAGAATTTTTGTTTAAAAAAATGGTTGATTAATAATTGTTCAGTTAAAGCAGGGGCGGAACCACCCTCAGCTAGCCTGGGCATTAGCCCAGGCTCAGCTCCAACTCTCCTTGTAGAAAGCTCAGCCATTACTAGAATTTTTAGTTTTTCCTGCGGATTTTTGTGCAAATTCCACAGGAAACACATTTCCTGCAGATTTGGCCATGGATTTAGGTTCCCAAGTGAGGTAATACTAGAATTTTAGGATCCACATGAAAGATATATCCGCAGGAAATGTGAAATTATCCGCAGAAAATGTGAAATTATCTGCAGAAAATGTGAAATTATTCGCAGGAAGAAAGTAACGTTTTGCGATAATTTTCTTGCCTAGGCTCTATGAAATTCCTGGCTCCGCCACTGAGTTAAAGTAAGGACAATATAATATGTATTTTGGGCACACTATTTTTTCAGAAAAAATGTTCTCTCATCTTTTTAGAAACCTTATCTCTTTATAATGTTTTTATTTTAAATTATTTAATGTAAGTTGAGAGTATATTTATATATTATATATTAAATTTAAAAAATGAGCAGTCACAATTTTTTATATTAATATATTAAATATTAATATCGAATATTACATATGTTTAGAATTCATATATAAAAATTACGAGAAAAAAGTTTAGTACTTTTGATATCATATCACGATATCCCTCAATTACAAATAGTATTCTAATAAAGTTTATATTTTATTTAACACAAGCTTGCTTTGTATAGTTTGGTAAAGTAGCAGCGTGTGCCTCAATGACTTTGTTGAAGGTACTGTGTTGGTGGGTAATTAATGTAAACACTATATTTTAGAAAATAAATTATAATGTGTAAGTGCATGCCATATATCTTACAGTATATTACACACAGCCCAACACACGTGAAGGTTTCAAAGGAAATTGAGCCAAACAATGTGAGGCTTACAGTTAATGAGACATAGATCAATGTGAACATTTATAGTGACTTATCATATTACCTATCAGACACGAGATATAAATCTATATTGCTTGAAATTACATACCTTATGCTTTACACTATAATATTTGCTGTTCATGGAGCCTTCAAAAAAACGCAAGAAAGTATGTAACCAAACAGAATCATCTGCTTCAACTGATGTTCGTAAGGTAAATAAAAGGGGTGTTGGTTGCTCAAGAAGTCCATTGTCTGATATTTCAAATGGTAAGATATTCATATTTATAAATTACAGTGTTGATATACGAACTTTTTCAGTTTATCGTAAGCTAATAGCATATGTTGCATACAGTTTCGTATTCAAATAATCGGAGCAGTGCAAATCTTAAAGGGAAGCAACATGCTCGCAAAGATAGACAAGGGATAGGGTTGGCTGAACAGATAACATCACAAACACAATGCAGTGAGTCATTCAATATATTACATCTCGAGAAGGATTGAAGATATTGATCTCGAATGAGGATGAGGAATGCACAAACGTTACCTCGAACGTTATTTACAAAGAAGTTTTCCGCAATTTATAATTTTCAACTGTTTGGATGTATGAAATATTCGACATTACATTTTCGTAAGTGCTGCTATTATGGGTAGATTTTTAAGTTTCTTTCTCCTACTGATGTATTTTGCTTAATTATTGATATGCTATGTAAGTCAAGCATTAATTTTTCCTATTGTTTTACTATTTTAGCATTTTATTACCGCTGTTGGACCCGTGCGGAGCACGGGTCGGTGTCCTAGTATTCACAATTAGAGCCGAGCCTCTAATTTCGTAGGAACGGCCCTGGTTGTAAGGGGTCAGTAATCCTAAACCACGAAAATACAACTAGCAGGATAAAAATGTTTTTTCAGTGTCACATCTCATTGCCCCCAAAAGCACCCTGATAGTATAGACCACTAACTGCCATGTACCTAAAGGAGAGATGAAGAGGAAAGTTTCAGGGACAGGGTGTCCGCTCTTCCTAACCAGTTAAAAAAAAGGAAATATTAGAAAGAAACTCTCATTTTCATTTCTTTTTATTTACAAGTCAAAATCAATTTTCTCATGTAGTGGAGAGAAAAATTCAATTAATTTTATCAATTTTGTTTCATGATTTTAGCTTCATATTTTTCAGTTAGTCAATTGATAACTCATGAAGTTTTTATTTTGAATGTCGTATTGATTTATTATAGATTTTTAGATGATGTAATTACTTGTATATTTTTTTTGAAGGAACTTATATATATATTTCTTTAAATTGACTTTAAATTTATATAATTTTACATTGTTTATGTGAAGTTATTAAATGATATATCTTTTTATATAAAAACATTGACGGGTTAACCCGCATGTCTGCCATAAAACGGGAAGGGTTGAGATTTTGAACCGTACATCTCTAGTTGGCCTTCCCCCCTCCGCCCCTTTTTAGACGGGCTATTGACGGAGCGGATTGACCTTTTTTGCCATCCCTAGTTATAATTACATTTCCAAGTCGAGATTAAAACAATTTGGGCCTTTAGGGTTAATGATGTGTTTCGTCCTTACAAATATGGGTCGTTTAAAAATTCGATCATGTATTCGTTAATCCTTGCTTTTTAGCCTTGCAAAGTTTAATCAGTTAAAATTTCGTCCCTTGACCCAGTTAATGACTGCCACATCATTAATTTGATGACGTGGCAATCACTGCCACACATGAAATTCCAATTTTGCCCTTAAGAAGGGGAAGAGATAATTGGAAACCTAGGGGTAAAAATGGAATTTCATGTGTGGTTTAGTGACATGGCAGTGATTAAGTGGGAAGAGGAACGAAATTTTAACTTATTAAACTTTGCAAGGCTAAAAAGCAAGGATTAACGAATACAGGGACAAATTTTTGAACGACCCATATTTAAAAGGACGAAACACATCATTAACCCAAACAATTTTTATGGAGACAAACTTATTTTATTACTTCGGTGAATTTTGAATACAGTTGCTACAAATTTATCAATACCTCAAAATTTAAAAGATAAGGGGACATTATAGATAAAACTTTTTGCTGCTTTATTTTATTTCATTTCCACAATCTTAGATTAAAATATCATAACTTCAAAGTCCATGAAATTAAGAAGAAAAAATACAATTATTTGGTACATGAAAAAAAAAGAAAAATGACAACTCGTGGAATATTTTAGCATTAGGTATATTATATAATTCATTTGCTAGCCCAAGTACTCACTCATCTCAGATCTGTACACATTTGCCATGACGACACCTAATATTAATGTTTACCATTTTTGGACAATCTTTATCCGTTACACAGGTTTTTCTAATCCAAGGATTAGCAGAATGAGATACTATAATGACAAGAAATATGGAAATTAATAGAATCAAAAGATAAACGAGCTTTAAAGTTTCAGCCATATTTTTCCCTCCTTTCATCTAAGAAATAAGATATAATTTGATCTATTTATAGTTATAGTGTATAAAGTTCACGCTCCCAGAAAATTAATTAAATTGTTTAAGCATTTATAAAATTTAAAAACCCCTTTAAATGCCTCTTGATTACGTCGGTGTGTTGTGTTTGTCCCTTTCAAACACTTCTAAAGGAGGTCATATAATAAACTTGATAATCATAAAAGTTGAATATTGTTTAACTAAATTTTCATTACTTTTTTCTTTAATAAAAATTCGTTGCTTTTTTAACCTTTTGTCATGGTAAAGGGATAAATTATATTTTTGCACCTGATTTTGTTATCAATGAATATAATGTATCATTTGGGTGAGAACTATTTATGCACAACTAGATCGTATTGTATGATCAATATATATTTTGATTAAATAATTGAATCATAAAGAATGTTTATTTAAAAATAGTAATTTCATAATTTATTGCACCTTCTCACTTAGATCAACTATATGGTTCATATTTATTTACAAAGTAAAGTGGTATTGAATGTAAACTAAAATGGTTTTTCAAAATGAATTATATTTATCATAGAACCACTCTTTTTTGGTCTCGGCGTTTCCAAAAGCAAGGGATGTGTTGGGTATTTGTATTGACTGCATTATTGCTAAAACAAATATCCATGATTGTAATGTTGGATACTAGGTTCCAACATGTTTTAGGCATTTTTGTGAGATGTTGGATATGATGTTCCAACATCTTGGCACAGTTCAGTATGCCTTGTTTTATGTCTTGTTGTACGCGTGCTTTATCTTATTAAGGAATCAACGTCCTCATATCTTGCTTACCAAGCAACGCTGATCAAAATCAGTTGTGTTTTTTTTTGATAGATAGAAGAAATGACAAAGCCATTATAAACTCACACACACAAGTGTAGGTACCAGGGTTCAAACCCTGATCATGGCATCCGGCCTAACAATTTCGGCATTTTGCCAGTTGAGCTAGGACTTCTGGATAGAATCAATTGTGTTTTATTCCTAAAGGAATAAAAATATTTTATGGAATCTTTGGATATGTTTGACGGTTCCTAAAGATGTTCCTATATTTTAGGACTTTCCATATTTGTTACTGACTTTTGTTACGTAGATCAGCTGAACGATCTACATTGTTCTGAAGCCTAACAAGGTTAATGGGCCCATATTGCTTTAGTATATAAGAAAGACTTCAAGACCTAATTTGGTATTCAAGCCGTCATTCTAAAAAGAATAATTTTTTAGGGTTTTGAGTCGTGTTCTTTGTGTGTCCTTCTCTTGTATCGTTTTGATGCAAGTCTAGGACTGTATGTTATTTGTGAGCCTTTCTTGTATCACCTTGATACATGTTAAAGACTGTTTATTGAGTTGTAACTCGTGTGCTACACCAAAGCTTTGAAGCAAGGTTGTAGTCTATGTTTGAAGGTAACTTTACCATTCTGTGTTTTAATCTGATAATCACAGGAGCTGTGATTGATTGTAGCATAGTGAGATGAGATCTCAAATCTAGGAGTTCCTAGGTTAAAATCTAGATGGGTAGGTCCTACCGTCCTAGGTCTTAAGTTGTAAACGTGGTTTGCTGAGAACTTTAGAATAAGGATTACACTAGTGGATTTCCTTTCTGGCTTGGCAGCCTCCAGAGTAGGTGTGTTTGTCATTGAACTGAGTCAACAAACTCTTTGTGCCTTTTACTTTCTTGTCATTTATTTTCTTGTGTATTATTTGTTTATTTGCATGATGTTGAAACATTAAACTCAACACCTGTTTTCTGTGTTCGGTGTTGGAACATCGCATAAAACATCTTAATACTAGCGTGTTAGAATTTCAAGATGGCATTGGATATATATATATATATATATATATATATATATATATATATATATATATATATATATATATAACATGTACTAAAATGGGACAGATGGAGTACATTCTACACAAAAAATTTATATACAAACTTTAATTTAGTTTTTTTAAGGGGATATGCATACTTTAATTTATTCTTATACATACTTTAATTGTCATCTATGCAATTTTAATAACAATAACAATGAAATAAAGGCAAAAATTACATATATATAAATTAACGCAAACCCCACCAAAAAAAGATAGTGAAATAAAGGGAAAAAAATTGTGTACCAACAACAAATATAGGTGTGTGTGTGTTTTAAGGAAAATATACCGTAATTTTGATTCAAAGATATTGGAGTGTGTGGTGAGTGTTATTAGTGGTGTGATGGTGGTACCGTACCATAACAATATGGAGCATATGGTAAGGTGCAACACCATAATCTCTTGGATATTTGTGAATTTTAGGGGGTTCTTCGGTATAAAACAATGGGCAAAATCGAAAAATCAGTGGTTTTTACGAAGTTTTATAAATCTCAGAAGGTGCAGCTGCACCCCCTCACTCTCACGCAGCTCCGCCACTGGCATTGGGTACCCTATGGGTAGGGTATTATATAGTGCCCTTACCCATTCTCGTGTTTGTAAAAAATACATGTACTTGAGCTTGTATCCTCGTGGACAACAACTTTAGTGACCTTTTCCATACTTTATGGACACCTAATTGTCCATACCTGCACCCGTTACCTACACTTGAAATAAACCTATGGTCCAATTTTTTCAAAATTAACTCATAAAATAGTACGAACCATTATATTTAGCCATATATATCTAGTTGGTCTTCCCCCCTCCGCCCCTTTTTAGACGGGCTATTGACGGAGCGGATTGACCTTTTTTGCCATACCTAGTTATAATTAGATTTCCAAGTCGAGATTAAAACAATTTTTATGGAGACGAACTTATTTTATTACTTCGATGAATTTTGAATACAGTTGCTACAAATTTATCAATACCTCAAAATTTAAAAGATAAGGGGACATTATACATAAAACTTTTTGCTGCTTTATTTTATTTCATTCCCGCAATCTTAGATTACAATATCATAACTTCAAAGTCCATGAAATTAAGAAGAAAAAATACAATTATTTGGTACATGAAAAAAAGAAAAATGACAACTCGTGAAATATTCTAGCATTAGTTATATTATATAATTCATTTGCTAGCCCAAGTAGTCAATCATCTCAGATTCAGAAGGCTTGTACACAATGGCCATGACGACACCTAATTTTAATTTTTCCAACTTTTGGACAATCTTTATCTGTTACACAGGTTCTATTAAGCACCCAAGGTCCAACAGAATGAGATACCTTAATGACAAAAAATATGGAAATAAATAGAATCAGAAGATAAACAAACTTTAAAGTTTCAGCCATGTTTTTCTCTCTTTACATCTAATAAATATGATATAATTTGATATATTTATAGTTATAGTGTATAAAGTTCATGCTCTCATAAAATTAATTAAATTGTTTAAACAGTTATAAAATTTAAAAACCCCTTTAAATGCCTCTTGATTATGTTGGTGTGTTGTGTTTGTCCCTTTCAAAAACTTCTAAAGGAGGTGATATAATAAACTTTTAAATGCCTCTTGAATATTGTTTAACTAAATTTTCATTACTTTTTTCTTTAATAAAAATTCATTCCTTTTTTAACCTTTTGTCATGGTAAAGTGAAAAATTATATTTTTGCAACTGGTGTTGTTATCAATGAATATAATGTATCATTTGGGTGAGAAATATTTATACACAACTAGATCGTATTGTACGATCAATATATATTTTGATTAAATAATTGAATCATAAAGAATGTTTAATTAAAAACAGTAATTTCATAATTTATTGCAACTCATTCAGATTAACTATATGATTCATATTTATTTACAAAGTAAAGTGGTATTGAGTGTAAGCCAAAATGGTTTTTCAAAATGAATTATATTTATTACAGAACCACTCTTTTTTGGTTTTGGTAGTACCAAAAATAAGGGATGACATTGGACAATGACGTTGCCAGAATATTGAGTCAGAGGGTTCGATCTTTTGAAATTTAATTAATAGTTAATATATATATATATAACATGTACTAAAATGGGACGGATGGAGTCAGGGGCGCAGCCACCTCCCAGCTAGCCTGGGCTAGTGCCTAGACTCAGCTCCAACTTTCTTTGTAGCAAGCCCAGCCATTACTAGAATTTTTAGTTTTTCCTGCGGATTTTTGGGCAAATTCCGCAGGAAACACATTTCCTGCAGATTTTGCCATGGATTTAGGTTCCCAGGTGAGGCAATACTAGGATTTTAGGATCCGCAGGAAAGATATATCCGCAGGAAACGTGAAATTATCTGCAGGAAATGTGAAATTATCTACAGGAAATGTGAAATTATTCGCAGGAAGGAAGTAACGTTTTGCGATAATTTTTTTGCCCAGACTCTATAAAATTCCTTGCTCCGCCACTGGATGGAGTACATTCCACACAAAAAATTTATATACAAACTTTAATTTAGTTTTTTTAAGGGGATATGCATACTTTAATTTATTTTTTTCGAAAGGCATACATACTTCAATTTTTTTTTTTGAGGCAACATACATAGTTTAATTGTCATCTATACAATTGTAATAACAAAAACAATGAAATAAAGGCAAAAATTACATACATATAAATTAACGCAAACCTTACCAAAAAAGGATAGTGAAATAAAGGGAAAAAATTGTGTACCAACAACAAATATAGGTGTGTGTTTTTAAGAAAAATATACCGTAATTTTGATTCAAAGATATTGGAGTGTGTGGAGAGTGTTATTATTGGTGTGATGGTGGTACCGTACCTTAATAATATGGAGCATATGGTAAGGTGCAACGCCATAACCTCTTGAATATTTGTGAATTTTAGGGGGTTCATCGGTATAAAACAATGGTCAAAATCGAAAAAATCAGTGGTTTTTATGAAGTTTTATAAATCTCAGAAGGTGCAGCTGCGCCCCTTCACTCTCACGCGGCTCCGCGACTGGCATTGGGTACCCTATGGGCAGGGTATTATACAGTGCCCTTACCCATACTCGTGTTTGTAAAAAATACATGAACCTTAGCTTGTATCCTCGTGGACAACAACTTTGGTGACCTTTTCCATATCTTATGGTCACCTAACTATCCATACTTGCACCTGTTACCTACACTTTAACTTTGAAAAAACAATAAAACTATTACAATTGAAATAAAACTATGGTCCAATTTTTTCAAATAAACTCATAAAATAGTACGAACCATAATATTTAGCCAAATAAAAAACATCCAAAATATACTTCAAAAATTGTACACCAGCAGGAGGGAGCGGTTACTTTATAAAGTATTTTTTAGGTTTAGGTTTAGGCTTAAATAGATAAAAAAAATCAATTAATTATATACCAAAAATAAATAAATTATTTAGCATATATATATATGGAGGTAACCTAAACCCTTATATATGGAGCGGTTACTTTATAAATTAATTATATACCAAAAATCAACATAGCACCCTTACTCGCGCCCATACCCATTTAAATATGGAGGTAACCTAAACCCAAGAAAATGAAGAATTTTACCCTACCAATTGCGGATGTTTTTTGAAAGTACTCGTTGAACCTGAGTTCAATTGCCAACTGTACCAAATACTCTAGGGTTAGGCTTTACTTTTATTCCTTTTAACAACTATTAACATACTATCAATTTTAAAATAATGATCCAGTGTATAAAAATTAACAAAATTTTACAACTATATGATATTTCATCACATCATCTTATTCTAACATATAATACACTATTTATAACTTACATAAAAATCTATTATTTAATCATACACTATTGAATGTCTAAATTATTTGAAGTTATCTATAAATGATCATTAACATAATATACAAGGATTCAAGTGTTGGATTGATTTCATTATACTTCTAGAAAGAGCTATTGAAGGTATACGTATGAAAAGTCTAATCCTTGATGTCAATAGATTCTGACTCTATTGTGATGTCCACCAAAGTATCGGTAATAATTTGGACATATCAATTGGAGTCCTAGCGTTTTGAGTCGAATTATCGACAAAAATTAATAAACTTAAATATTATAAATTACAATTCCACAAGAACCCAAATTTGTTCTCGCGCGCGTACAAGCGGTACGTCATCCTTGCCTCAAAGCTTCGAACTCATCAATACCTAAAATGTTGGTTCTAAGAGACCGGTATTCCTAAACCACGAAAATACAATCATATAGACATAAACCCGATATAATTTGCATTATGAGTCTTGTTATTTTCATTAGGACTTATCATTGCATTCAGAGAAAGACTGGATATATGCACATTCAAGCCTCAGCATAGCACATCACAGCACTATGAATACACAATACATAATCAGATTGCAAACTGAAACAGACACTTACCATATAGAAAATCAACATTAAATTTAACATCAGATAATGCCATAAAAAACGTGGTTGGCAAAGTTTGTGTGAATCATTGTTAATTACTGAGCCGATGCTTCTAAATTGATGCATATATACTAATAATTTAGAAGCATCGAGCTACCAAATCTATAGCCAATTAGGGCTGCCAAAGGGACTCTTGCCCACGAATTCTTCCATCAGTCTGCTGAGATTCCCATGACAGCTGAGAGTCTTCCATTTGCTTGTAAAAACCGGAAAGACTACCAACTATCATGAGAATCTCAACACTTCCATTTAACATAATTGCCATATCCGTTAGAACAATGCAGCGGCATAAATTCTCCAGTCAGTCGCTGAATCACAGTGTGTTACAGCTCGGGGGAAAACGGTTATGGCAATGATGGTCATCACGCAATCTGAGACAGTAGACTGGCATACATGAGTAATGGATTTGTATGAATTATTAGTAGTTACTTAAATTGAAAAACTACATTATTCAAACCTACATGACAAAGTTTGAAGATATAGTAAAATGAATTGTGCTTCATGAGTATATATTATCTTGATACACATGCTTTGAACGATTCCCACTTTCCAATTCCATACTTGTTGGTTGCCAAGGCAGCAGGGTGGCAAGTTTATTAACAAGGCTTATCCCAACTTCGGTCAGCTGAAATGCCTCTGCAAACTGTCTAGGCGTTAGACAGTTTGCTAAGGTTTTTCATTTTCCGCCCAATATTGTTCCTGATCTTTCATTGATTTGACCTGCAATAACACATAATAATAACCAAAAATTAAACTATTATAGTTACTTGGAAAATTACATGAATATTTTATTAACCCTATGACTAAAAGCAACATTTTATAGTAACACAAACCAAATTAAATGAATGGAGATTAGAAAGGAGATAATATAGAAAGTAAGAGAGGAACTTACCCTGTGTGTCTCAACCACTATGCTCGAGTGGGAAACGTGTGTAGAACATGCATAAGTAATGAACACAAACCTCTTTTTTTAGAGGAAGTAATGAATACTAACTTAATAATAACTCTTTTATTTTTTTTCTATTCTTAATAACTCTTATAGTTGCACGTAGATATCATTTTTTTCAGCTTTTAAATGACAAATTTTATTAGTTAGTTTGTTAAATTAATATCTAGTTTTTCATCTCTCTTTTTCTCTTAACTCAAACGAGTGGAACTACTCATCCGTCTTTGACTTTGTAAAACACACTTAAATAGATCTCAAAGACGTATGAGCATTTTAAAAAGATTTATAATTACGGACAGATTTCATAGTATATTGTTAAAATATAGGAATGCGGGGTTTTGGGGAGGATAATGGCTTCTCAGCAATATTAATGCTACTGCATCAAGAAGCATTGGGTGGGGTTACTTTTCTTTTGGGATTTCTTAACATACTATTAAAAATAGAGAGTTGGAAATTGTTAGAGGATTCTTATGCAATAACCGTTCACACTTTGTGCAAATGTAATAGTATTATTCTTGATGGAAGTCATAAATAAGAGAAAAATAATCTTTTAGAAAAAACCTGTATGGTACCATATGGATCTAGGATTAAAGCTTTGTATTATTCATTTTTTCCTCAACCTTAGTGCCTTTTTCTTACTATAATCTGCATTAACACTTCTTGGATATGATTTAAACAAGTGACAGTGGCTTGGGTAACAATTTAGATATAAATCGATGGTTGTAAATGGAATTTGGCTATAAAATACACTTTTCATCATCTTATTAGCTTATATATTTTTTTTCTACAACAATTTTTATTTTTATTTTTTTAAGCGAAAGGGTAGCAGATGGTGAACCAATTGCAAAACCCTACATAGATATATAAAAAACAAGAACAAAAGGAGAGGGGGGACAAGGACCAAAACCCTCTTCAGTGATAAAAGCTAACCAAAAAAGAGAAGAAAAAGAAAATAAAAAGCAAAGAACCCAAAAGTAAAACAAAAGAAAACAAGAAAGTAAACGAACTCAAAGAGTGTCTTCGAGTTAATCAGGCAACCTAGCCTTAGACCGGGTGTTGTGAACATAAAAACCCTTCTTCAAATTCTTTTTCATGGCCTTTGAAACCACTTCAATGAAGGGCTCCTCTGTAGCAGCAGAACGGTTCCTCAGATAATTGATAGCAGCCGCTCTCTCTTCCTCATCAGTATAAACCCTCTGAGGAGTGTTTGTAGCATCTTTTACCCTCCGAACATACTGACTCAAAATCTCCATGTCGTGAGCGACCCTGGGATTTATCATCAGTGACATTATCATTTGATTTTGTCACTGCATCACTCCATAAACCAACCAAACGCATATCAGGATAATGCTCCCTTTGTTGTTCACTCTTAGCTGAATCAGATGAGCTGGATCCAAAGACCTCATGAATAGCCTTTTTAGAGTGTTCTTCAATAGAAACACTCAAATTCTCGTTACCTTGGACACCCAAGTCATCTGGATGTAAGGTATTAGTACTTACAACTTCCCCACCAACAATGGTTTTCAGTTTAGTATTATCTACTAATCCCAAAAGAGGATTATTATCAACACGTGTTTCAGTAGCATTATCAACTGATTCCTTTGCCAAATCTTCCTTCTGAACAAGACTAGATTTATTACCCAAATGCTTCTCATTAGTGTCCAATTTCTCTTGATCCACTTTAGCAAGTTTGCAAGACGAAAAGTTTTGACCAATTAAAAAATAGCTTATATGTGACTGATGTCAATTAAAAAAATTCTAGAGCTAACTTGGCTATAAAATACATATTTTCCTTTTGTTAATTTGTGCATTTCCATTATTATTACTTAATTTAACATATTGTATAATGCTTTGCTTTTTGTTTTCTAAATGCTTCAATTCATCATTCACACACAGTGCATACAATGTTTCTGCCAAATGAGCTATGCTATTTTATCTGTTGTTTAATGTGATTTTAAAACTTAATTTTTATTTTAATGTATTAGGCATATCTATACTATATATAAAGGAAACTATCCCTTTCAACACACTTTTGAGTTGAAATTTTTTTTCCAAAAATACCCTTAATTTTAAATACAAGTAACACATGTAACAAATATATAAGAATAAATTTAAATATTATAACAAATGTAACAAACACAATATAAATACATGTATATATACTATATTTATACTTACTTTTTTATTATCTCAATTATACCCTTAAACAACTTTTTATATAATAAAGATTGTTGTTATGTCATTAAAAAAGCAACAAACATTTATATTTTTACTTTTAATCAAAACTAAAATTTTATAAAAAAAAAAATACCGTTCAAAATTTTCAAACTTTACCGCATTTTTTATCAAGAAGTGATGCTTACGTACGTGGAAGAAATTGGCACTAGATTGTTGTGTAATCGTGTGAAAGTAATTAAAATGTACACTAACCGACCTATAATTATGGTATTGTTCAACTCTAAGGTACTTTGTTGTGATTCTAACGTCGGTTTGTGTTGTGAGGGCGTCTAGTTAGGGCAATGAGGACCGGTACATAGAAAATGCATTCATGGTTGAACCAAATTAAACTTCAACTTTATTCTGCTATGCTTTATAAAGGAAACAAGGACAGTTACACATGATGTGAATAAGTATTGTTCACGTGGTTGATCGGATAGTTGAAGAAAACCAGTTAGTACCTTCAAATTTAAAAGATAAAGGGACACTATACATATAGCTGTTTTATTTTATTTCATTTCCACCGTCTTAGATTACAATATCATAACTTCTAAGTCCGTGAAATTAAGAAGAAAAAAAACAATTATTTGATACATGAAAAAAAAAACTAAATGACAACTTGTCAAATATTCTAGCATAAGGTACATTGTATAATTTATTTGCTAGCCCAAATACTCATAATATCAAATTCAGACCTGTGCACATCGGCCCTTACGACACCTAATATTATGTCTTGTAATTTTTGGACAATCTTTATCTGTTACACAGTCTTGTTCAAAGTAACGAACACTAGGACATGCAGATAATACAATGACAAGAAAAAAGGAAATAAATAGAATTAAAACATAAACAAACTTTGATGTTTTACCCATATTTTTTCCTCATTGCATCTAAAAAATATGATATAATTTGATTTATTTATAGTGTATAAAGTTTATGCTCTCATAAAATTAATTAAATTGTTTAAGCATTTATAAAATTTAAAAACCCTTTAAATGTCTCTTGAGTTTATCGGTGTGTTGTGTTTGTCCCTTTTAAAACACTTCTAAAGGATGTCATATAATAAACTTGATAATCATTAGAGTTGAATATTGTTTAACTAAATTTTTGTTATTTTTTCTTTAATAAAAATTCATTACTTTTTTAACCTTTTATAATGGTAAAGGGAAAAATTATTTTTTTGCACCTGATGTTGTTATCTATGAATATAATGCATCATTTGGGTGAAAAATATTTATGCACAACTAGATCGTATAGCAAGATCAATATATATTTTGATTAAATAATTGTATGATAAAGAATGATTATTTAAAAATAGTAATTTCATAATTTATTACACCTTCTCAAGATCAATTATATGATTCATACTTTTTACAAAGTAAAGTGGTATTGAATATAAACTAAAATTGTTTTTCAAAATGAATTATATTTAGAATATAACTTTTCTCATCATAATAGTTTCTTACGTGCCCTATTTTTATTTTCCAAAACAAATTGTTAGGATTTTCAGATTTTAGAATCTGAAATATGAGTTGCCCATATTTTTAAAGAGACAGTGGTTTATATTATTTCAATGACATAAATATAAATGACAAAAATTTAAAATAAATGTAAATATAAACAAAATTAAAAGGACAAAATGATACAAACAAAATTCCATTTTATTAATATATCATTACATTTACAATAAAATAAAGCTTAAGTTTAAAGCTTATAACATAAAATATTCAAGGCTAATGCTAATCTATCATAAACCTAAAGCCAAACATGTGGTGCAAGAAGATGGAGGGGGGAAGGAGGAGGAAGGAGAAAAAGATGGTGGGGTGTGGGGGGAGGGGGCTGGGTAAGGTTTGTTTCCTTTCTACGGCGAAAGAGACCTTGATGGTCAACCTTGCACCCAAAAAATCAATCGCACACCTGCGCTTCTTTGCAGCATGTCACCATCTCCACTGACCGCTCATACAATCCCTGTATTTCTAAAGTAGCCTTTTTGATGAAAGGTCAACGATGAAAACACATTGTTGTAGAAGTAATAAGAGGAGAGAGTATGAGAAATTGTGAAGGATTGAATGTTATCTATAGGGGAAATTTGTGAAGAATGATTGCATATAGTGTAACGAGTCTTAATCGTGGGTCAAAAAATGTGTTCAAAGGGTTTTACCAGCCATTAAAGCTAGTAAAACCTTTTGAAAAACGTGTTCCATGAGTTACTCTTGTCGCCCAAAACTCTGGCAAGACAATATAAATATGTCAGTTGGCAAGACATCAAAATCTAACTCAAAACAATAATTTTGAAACACCTTGTATTTCATATCATTTTGTTGCAATATGATTTCGAAGAGGTTTCTTGTGAACTTCATCCAGTTGACCTGCTGATCGAAATATTTCAGTTGACAAACCATCTGGATCAAGTACAAAAGCACTTCTTCGAACACCTTTCCAGAAGATTCATCACTTCTGTTATTGTGTTATTTTAAGCTATTTAATTATTATATTTTACCTTTTTTAAAAAATTTCCTATGTCATTCGCCATGAAAACCTACCAAAAATCAAACTTGAAAACAATATGGTGCTGTTCGGATTGTATATAATCCGAAAATATTTAGATTTTCGGATTGTATAATCTGAAACCTCCCAGACTAGGTGGATTGTTGCGTTTCACCCAAGGTTTTGACGAGTTGTGGTGTGTTTAATGCATTTTTGGTTGATTGGACCGTGGAAAATATTTCTTTTGAGTGTAGTTATAGTCTAGGATTGGTTTAAGGATATAAATACCTTACATGCTTCAACAATTTCATTCATTCTTCACTTCCCATTATTTCGTACTTTTTCTTAAACTCTTTAAGTTTTTTAGGAGTGTTTATGGTAGAATTTAGGTCGGTGCAATGTTCTTTACGAATATGGCAATTATGAATTGCATTTGAGTATATATTCTCTTGATAACGATTCCCACTTTCCAATTCCCAGTTAGAAAATTCTAAAAGCCACCTTGGAAACCAACAAGCATGGAATTGGAATTGCAAGTTCATTAGCAAGGCTTATTCCAACATCAGTCAGCAAAAATGCCTCTGCAAACTCTATAGGCGTCACATACCTATAAGATTTTTCATTTTCTGGCCAATATTGCTCCAGATCTTTCATTTTTTTTTCTCCTTTTTAATCCAGATCTTTCCTTAATGTGACCTACAATACCATATAATAATAGCTAGCCAAAAATTAAACTATTAAAACTCATTATGTTCTAACCATGTAGAAGGAACTAAGTGATATCCAGTTTGCTAATGAGAATAAAGGTAGAGGTGGAATGCCTAATTGGTTGATAAATGCATTCTGATAGGCTGCATTGGATTATGGTTCATCAAAAATAGATTTTGGTGAAATATCAATTCATAGAGTCGTAAATATTTGACTGAGGCAAGGTTTGAGGTGATGATCAAATTAGTGTTGCAATCAATCTCGTTCCTGCGTGATGCAAAAAAAAATAGGTTAAATAAATCTTATGATTATTTAAGTTTGATAAAAATATCGGATTAGTCCTTTAAGTTTTTTTAAGTTTCAAATAGATTTTAAGTTTTTGTAAGTTTTAAATAAGTCTTTTAAGTTGTTAGTTTAAAACACCTATTTTAAGTTTTTTAAGTTTTTAAATTTTAAATAGGTCATTAAAAGGTAATGGTGCATTAAATTAACAACTTAAAGTTCTTGTGAGCTTAACTCAATTGACAGGGACATTGCATAGTAGATGCAAGGTCTTATGTTTAAACCCCGGCCACCAAACTTATAGAATAAAGTAGAGTGCCGATAAATGAACACCCTTTGACTGCAAACCACACCACCCACGTGGTCTTTTTTTATGAGTCTTGAATCGATTTCATCCTTGGAATTTCTTAAAGTCATCACATTTTTCATATATATACTTGACCAAACTAATCTCGTTAAAAGGAAGCTTTCCAATGACTGAAACACCAAGCATAACACCGAAGCAATATATGTCACACTTTTCATCGAACTTGAACATACTCATGCACGATATATTCATTTAAATTACTAATATGCGTATGCACACCATGCATTGCTTTTCCACGTCCAAAATCTCCAATTCTAGCTTCTATATCATCATCACCAATAAGAATTTTAGAAGACTTTGAGATATCAATGAATTACTCATGGAGTATGTCTTGTGTGTATGTATTCAAGACTGACTGTCGCACCAAGTGCAATACTATACTTTGACAAGGTAACGACAACTAGGTCTGGTAATACGAGCCAGAAGTGGCCGTATATTGAAATGTTGAATTGAATCCGATAAACCATGGAAGTCTATGATTTACTGTTTCATATCTTATGTAAAATCTTTCTACCTTCTTCATCTAACTATATTGCATCTTTAAGTGGTTGAATTATCTTCTTAATAGCAATGGATTTTCCATTGCTTCTTGGTAATTATTTTTCTCCATCGAGGTTTTATTGTCATCTGATTGTACCTCAATTAATTCTGAAAACAAAAAATGTAGATTGTAGAAGTTAAATACATGGGTTAGTTAGAATGGAAAGAACAAACCTATTCAATTAGAAACATCAAAAGAAAATCTAATGACATATGAGCCACTCCAAATGATAGAAAGTGTCTGAAAATTATACATCAAGTATAACAATAAGTACAACATGAAAAAGATGCATGCACGAACAATTGAAATCAAGTTAATATTGGGAAATCAATTATTTTTCAGAAATTCACTTTCTTTTAATCTAGAAGCAGAAAGTAACATGTTTTTGTCAAAAATATAGTACTTAGCAAAGACCATTAAAAAGTATATGCAAATTCTTGTGACTATAATTAGGTAGAAATAATCAGGAGAATATAATTATCTAGCAAACTATCAAGGAATTCATGCTACACTATTGGATTGAACACACAGCAACACACCTTAGAATCATGTTGAGGTATAATAAGTGTTCAATTAAAGAAAGGCTATTGGATTGATTCAAACCTTTATTAACAAATCAAAGTAAGGATTACCTTGCAAATCATAATTGAACATTGAACATGTACACTTCTGTATATTTTAACAATTTGGTACCTACTACCTGTATATACATTAAAGTAAAAGAAATATTAAAAATAAGTAAAAAGAAAAGTGGCCTAAAAATTGAAGAAGGTAAAGATGGTGTGATGCACTGGCTACAGTTTTCCCTTGAATATGTTGGTGAAACACTCATCATGTGTGAGTGTGACAGATTCAAGAGATGGCAAGTCTGAATTAGCAACTGTTTAACTTTGGATTAGGGGTTCTAGAGAACCAAGAGATCACATAGTGGCTTAAAAAAATTATAAAAATGAAAAAAGAAAAGTAAACTGAACCATCTAAAATCAGTTTACAGAAAGAAGAAAAAAAAGTGTGTGTGTGTATATATAAATAACAGAAAAAAATTTAAAACATTGGTTTTATCACGTGATTGGTCCTCTAGTATTGAAGCTTGAATTGCATGGGATTGAACTGTCTTAAAACTGAACGAGGATGGTAGTGATTACTTAACTCCAATTTTTATTTTGGCTTAAATATGTGTTTGGTCTTTGCATTTTTATCATTTTTTGGGATTGATTTCTACACTTTTTTTTGTTTGATTTTGGTCCTTGTAGTTTGTAAAAGAATTGGTTTTGGTCCTTCCGTTAGTTCAATGTTAAAAAAAAAAAAAACCAAAACTAACAAAGTGCCACATGGCCCAATTATTTCATGCCACGTGGCACACCATAAGAAAAAAAAATTAAAAGAATTCAGATAAATAATGGTTATATATATAATATTTATATAAAAAATTCAGATAAAATAATTCAGATAAATAATGGTTCAATTGAAACTAACATAAGGACCCAAAATCTCAATAACCAATTGCAAAATAAAGAAAAAAAACCTTAGATTGGATCTGGGTTCGGTTTTTTTTTTTAGTTTAGGGGAATTGAGTTCAAGGGTTAAAGAGAAGCACAAGTCCCATTAACGACGCTTTTAAGTTTCTTAAATTCTAATTGAAATTTCTTCTATGTTTTAATTTTGTTTATGTTTTTTTTTTGTGACTGGAGAGAAACACATGCCTGTTGAAATTTTTTGTTTAATGATTTAGGTTCTGAATGTTTGCCATTAAAATTGAAGGAGGAAGAAGAAGAGGAAGATATTTAGTGTTAAGTGTCTATGATAAAACCATGTTCTTTATTTTATCTAATGGTCAGATTTACTTTCCCATGGTGGGAAAGAATTATCATTTCCCATGCTAAACTCCACCTCTAATACTACCTCTGACTCATTCTTACAAAAAAGAAATTAAGTATGCTGATTTAAATGTTAGATTTGATATCATTTATAAAAATACTTATTATTATTTTTTGGTAGATAAAAATACTATTATTAATGGTAGTTAATTGGAATAAAATCCAACAAATAAAGGTAATATAAGTGCAAAGAAAATAATAAATATTGAGTTTGTATTTTTTAGAGAGAGAAAAAGTAAGAAATGATGTATTTTTTGCGAAACGGATGGAGTAACAAATAATCATAAAGGTATATATGATTTGGTGACTAGGGTGAGAGTTAAGGAAGAGAGGTCTCAAGTTCGATTTTCACCTCTATATATTTATTATTTGGTAACTTTAATGTATTTAATAGATAATTGGATGATTAAAATAAGGGACTTACTAACAATTGGCTTAAGAGTACCAGTGAAGCAGTCTATAAAAATATTGTTTTGGGAATAAGAAATAGACTGTATATTTGGCTTTAGAGTAGACCATATATTTGAGAGATCTGAGGGATATGAATTATTTGAATTGGAATGGAAATTAGTTGGAGAATCATGAAACTAGGGATCCGAAAACGGAAAGTATTTTCAATAAATTGAACATGTCTTGGTAAAATTTCTTGGTTTTAAGACTAATAAAATAGACCCTTTGGGTGAGATTATAACCAAGAAAAACACAAGGCTCAAAACGTGGTTGAAGTTTGTGTGTGGTATACGGCATTAGCCAAGGAAAACAAAGACAAACAAAGGATTTGAGCTTGTTGTAATTGGGTTGATTGTTGAAAAGTGTGAATAACGGCGAGTTCATTTTTAAGGTTGGAGTAGGGAGACGATTGGTTAGATATACAGCTTTTTGGGCGGCATAGGACCAAAACGATGGAGGAAGAGATGTTTGATGGAGTACACATCGTGTTGTTTCAAGTAAATGACGGTGTTTTCTTTCACAAAGACCATTATGTTGCGGTGTATGTGGTGGCAAGTACGGATCCATGCATATGACATTGGGGGCAAGAACCCCCACTTACTTAATATTATTGTTATAAAATATTCAATATATTATTTTTATTTTATTTTATTAAAAATTAAGTATTGACCCACTTAAAAAATATTGTAGATTTTATTTGTGAAAAATCACATGCAAAATATGAGAGATAAATTGCTCAATGATTATTTGGTCACATATATAAAAAAAAGTATTTGATAGTGTTAAAAATAAAAAGTATAATAATTTTAAAATATAAATAAACAATTTATAATTCATAGATTCCCTATAAAAAAAAAAAACTTATAATTCATAGATATATAGGTGTCTTTTACTTATAATTATGTTATCATTTTTATCATTCATAAATTGATGTGCTTTCTTATAAAAAAAATTAGTGTAAACTATTGTCTCTACTTATTGAAATTTCAAAATCCATCACGGTGTAATGGAGTAGTTAAATGTTAAATTCCATGATTTTGAAAAAACTTAGAAATCCAAAATATTCTCCACTACACTAGGTGATATCCTCCTCCATAATCTGTAAGTGCTCTCCAACGCCCTCTACTATTGTCGTCCTAGGGTACAACTTCATCTCCAACGGGGAGCACTTTGGTGCCATTAATGGCACCGTGCCATTAAATCTGGGCCACACAACACACATTGCTATTGCATCTGGACCACACAACACATCTATCTTAGCCTTTGTATGGCCCAGATTTAATGGCACGGTGCCATTAATGGCACCAAAGTGCTGCCCATCTCCAACCCACTTCTTTCAAATCATTTTCAAATTTACAAAATGTTTTTTCGGTTAAATATGTTTTTGGTCTTTATAAATATGTCAACTTTTCGTTTTAGTCCCTAAAAAATTTCCTTCAACTTTTAGTCCCTCAAAAATTTTCCATCTTCACTTTTAGTCCCCCTTTAAAGTAAACTCATATGTAGAATTCATATTCTTGAATAAAATTTTGCAGAAAAATTCATAATATTATAAGAATCTCTCCTAAAAAAATTTAGAACTTTTTAACAAAACATGAATTTAATATGAATTTTTATATTGTTTATGGTTAAAAATTCATATTTAATTTGTGTTTTGTAAAAAAATTCTAATTTTTTTTGGGAAATTGTTTTACAATATTTTGCACATTTCTGCATAATTTTATTAAAAACTACAAAAATTAACTTTAAAATAGGGACCAAAAGTAGTGATTGAAAATTTTATAGGGACTAAAAGTTGAAGGAAAATTTTAGAGGGACTAAAACGAAAAGTTGGTATATTTATAGGGACCAAAAACATATTTAACCTTTTTTTTACACAACTCAAGTTGATTTCAAAATAATTGTTTTTTTGACAAATAGTGTTTTCAAAAATATTTTATGGAATATATTTCATTAGAATTAGGGATAAAGTAGACTGATTTATTTTAATTGGAGAAAAAATTAGTTTAACTAAAAATAGTCAATTTAATTAATCCACATTTTTTTAATAATAAGCAAGCAGACAATCAAAATTATGAAACTCGTGTAAATTAAATAATATACTGTAAAAATATTGATGAATTTTAAAATTCTTTTCCAACCACTAATTTAGGTATAAATAAATATATAAACTAAAAAAAGACAATAAATTAGGCTTAAATAATATACAAATACAATAAATTATTTTAGATAATATTACTAATATTGCATCAAACTAAAATTAAAATAATACAATGTTAATTTGATTTTGGTCTGGATTAATTGATTTTGAATGTTGTAATCTCGTGCTGAACTGAATCAATAGATGTTTGGTTTGTTTTAATTCAAAATCCAAACATAAGAAGAAACTAAACCAACCAAATTGTTTTGGAATGAATATTCAGAACATCAAATTTAGTTCAGGTCCTAAACTTTTAGAAAGGATTACAAGAGACAAAACACTGTTGATAATCAGGAAAAAATAACAACATGACAGTTGAAGTCAATAAATCCTATTGGATCTAATTTATAAGACGTATCCATTCAAGTTTTTGGCACCAATGACCGTTCTCAAACCAGCAAAGGCTTGTTTTTAAGCTAACGCACAATCTTCAACTGCCTCTGGCTTCAGGCATAACATCAGAGTCCACTAAAGACATGAGACAATGTAAGCAGCCAAGCAGCGCCCCACATAGCTCCGGGGTCTTTGGCTGAGACTTGCTATCAGAATGTTTAGCAATTTCAGCTACTGTTTGGACTTGAGAGCTGCTATGCAGTCAGCATAATACCTACCTAGCCCCAGAATCTGGACTAGCATCTCCATAGGAAACCAAACCCTTTTGCCCGGATGCAGAGCTTGATCTAGACCTGCTACGGGATACAGAGGTCCTTTTATTATAATGCTTTGGGGGTGTAGCGTCAGGGGATCTGGAACGAGAAGAGCCATTGCTCCTTGAGTTTGACTTTGACCTCTTTATGTTTGGAGATTGTCGATTGTCTCGTGCACCAAGTCGGGATTTTAATCTGTCACTTATGGGAGGTCGCCTGCCTTCCGGGCTAACACTGCGTGTTGGACTCCGGCCACGACCATTGTCTCTATAACGGCCTCGTACTGGACTGCGGGAGATGCTCCTACTACGACTTCTTCTGCTTTGGTATCTAAACAGATAAGCAAACGAAATTAAGTTCATGAATGATATGTTACATTTCCATTTTTTCTTGCTAGACAATTCTTAGAAACAAACACAGCCGTGCATAATGCACAAGATTGGGAAACGATACACACACATTATTTGTAATTTAGTAGCAAATGTAACAAATTACATAATAAAGGGAGATACAAGGACAAAGGTGAAAATGAACACATAAAAATGAATGTGAAATATTTAACCTACCACAGCATGTCCATAGACTAATTAAAGTAAATGTCCAATTATATATTATTGAGCAAGTGCTCCAGAAGGATAATGTAAATTGAGGGAGAAGGAACCTGGGACGGCTGCCCCTTGGTGGGCTTCGAAAACGTCGTGGTGGTGAGCGCTCAGAGTAATTTCTGTAGCTTGTATTTCTTCAAATACAAATATTACAATTACAAGTCAGAACAAGATCCAACAATTTTTTAAGGAATACAGTTTAACAAAATGGTATATACAAAGAGACATACCTATCAAAGTTCCTTCTAACATTTCTATCCCCATAACGATATGCGCGAGGAGACCGCTCTGGAGATGGAGTGCGATATCTGCGTGCAAAGGCAAAACGCTCAGTAAAGCCTCGACCTTTTTTAACGCGCTTTGGCCCATTTGGCGAAGGGCTTTTTGAAATGCCCCGGCCATGTTTGGAGGCAGCAGGTTCAGATGCTTTATGGTCAGGACTAGCCAATAGAGCACGTCCTTGGTTTAGCTCCCCAGAATTCTCGGTAGGACTCCTAGCAGGACCTCTTCCAGGACTCGCATCTCTGTTAAATGGGATATAAGATAAACTTGTGATGGAGTTGACAGCTTGACATATAAATCAAAGCAAAATTCACATCATAAGAGGAATCGTATGCTAAAAAACAAGAGTCAACACCTGTTGTGATTTGAATCATCTGAATAAGCTCGTTGATTAGCAGGTTTACTAAATTCAGTTTGAGTATCATGCCCATTATTCAGAAATTCACCATTTTCTGGAGACAATTCACCTTCTTCATGTGATTGCTTGTCTACTGTCGTTCTAACCTTGGGATCCACCTCTAGTTCTGGACTGGTTGGACTTTGTAAGGGGAGGCTAGAAGAGTTATCTCCTACATGAGAGGCTATTTACTTAGACAGCAATATCAACATAACAGTACTCATAAGATCCTTGAACTACCCGAAGTGTGAGGGAAATGAGGGAGGTGAGCGGGGCAGCACATCTTGTCAGAAATAGATAAATACCTAGATTTTTTTCAGCTTTGTCGTCAGCTTGTTTTTCATGACCAGCTTTCTTATCACTAGCACTAGAACTGTCGCTTTCAGTATCACTTGAACCTTCAGAACTCCTAAAAATACAAAAGCAACTTAATTCAAAGCAGAGAACAAGCAAACTGTAACTGAGGGAGGTATACTATAGAAAGAAAGAAAAAATCCACAGTTCCCCATTAAAGTCTAGCTATAATCAGACCTTTTGGACTTGTGTCTTGATCTTCTACGACTGTGCTGGCTTCTTCTCTGCTTCCGTCCAATACTTTTCTTCTTCCCGTGCCTGCGTTTACTTCTCTTCCTCTTGTGCTTCTCATAGCTAGAAGAACTTAAATCAGAATATGATGAATCTGATTCAGAATCTGAGGAATCACTATCACTGTCACTATCAGATGATGAGTATCTCCTCCTCCTCTTCCTCCTGTCTTTGGAAGATGTTTTTCTCTTTCTACTTAATTTTTTGTCAGCATCAGAACTATCATCAGAAGTTAAGGATTTTGTTGACTTTTTCCTTTTCCCTGAAATGAGAAACAATTCATATATTAAAAACAATTACAATCAGTAGAATATTTCAAGTGACAATGTAAATAATATATTAATATTGAATCTATCCCTATCACAAGTACCTTTCTCCTTCTCAACTGCATGCTGGCTTTTTGCTTTAGAGACTTCACCGCAATCAACAATTTTAATTGGTTGTGTAGGTTTCCCATCCGCTGTTCCCAACTGCTCCATTTTCTTCAGAATCTCTATTCCCTTGGTAACTTTTCCAAAAACAACATGTTTCCTGCAACATTATGTGATGTAAAATATCAAATCTCTCAAAATTTAGCCATCATAAAAAAGCTCAGAGCTTTTAGAGTAAATGAAAATGTAAACAAAAATCCAGCTGGCATGGACAATAACAGTGGCAACCAAAAACTGAAAAAATGCCAAGTTGGAAGTTTCCGGAGGGCGGGGGTGCCGTGGACATCAACAAGAACAAGAAATGCAGATTGCACAGTCATAATAGTGTGCAATACGATATAAGCACATCAAGCTTTAAAAGAACCATACCCATCAAGATGAGGCTGGCGCTTGAATAGAATAAAAAACTGAGATCCATTGGTGTTAGGCCCACTATTAGCCATAGAAAGGACACCAGGTCCATCATGTTTTAGTTTGAAATTTTCATCTGCAAGGAAGAAGTACTTGTAGATTTAGTCAAATGATTCACCATAAAAGTAACTAACCATGCATAAGAAAACTATCATCATTTATTTCTCAAATGTCAAATATTTCATAAGAGATAAATTTACCTGCAAACTTTCCTCCATATATACTTTCTCCACCGGTGCCTGTCAACCAGAAAAATATTGTTCCTTACAGATCTTGGTAAAGGAGAAATCAAAAGGGAATCTGCGTATTAAATTTGGTAAACAACAGATAAAAATGTAAATGAAAACATACCATTGCCCCTTGAAAAATCACCACCCTGTCAGGACATAAGAACAAAAATTGGCATTATTAAGTGCTGAAACAATAAAATTGTAAAATACAAAATAAGTTTGACAAGGATACAGTAAAAGAAAATGGTGAATTCCAAAAGTTTTGTCGAAACTGCCACTTCTGCCCAAGTTTACGAACCGGATTTTTATTGCAATTGTGGAGAATATGAAGGGAAAATGGAAAGGAAAGATGAGAAATGAAAGAAAGATTGGTGCATTTCCCACCCAAAAGGTAGAGGATCCTTGTCCAGTGTGCAGCACAGTACTGACACAACCTCCAACATAACTAGCTTATGACAATCATGTATACAATAACCATGAAAGGCAACTTACTTGAGCCATAAAACCTTTAATTATACGATGAAAAGATGTTCCTTTATAATGCAAGGGTTTCCCAGTTGTTTCCCCAATCCCCTTCTCACCTGCAAAAAGAAAACAGCCCAATTACAGAAAAAGCAAAGCCAGTAAATGAAAGAAACAATTAGTATGAAAGCAATGCCATCATTTTAAAAGTGACATTTCAAAGTCTTTAAGCAAAAATTTCAGAATTCTTTATAAAATATACTATATTTATTAATTTTAGGCTGGAATTTATCCATGTCAACTGCATGTAAACATAAACTGTACTCTGTTACAGGTGAGTTACAAATAACCTATGGACACAAACTCTGCAACTCATATTCAACATGACAAAGATATCAGAAAGAACAAATTCAATGAAGAAATTATGCATAATCAATGAAGAAATTATGCATAAAGAATATAGCAATTTTTTGGCTCTTTTGACCCATGTTTTCATAAGGCACGTGGAGTGAAAGGGTCGTGTAGTGGGGTGAGAGCTGAGGTGGCAATTAAGTTAAAGAGAGTGAGAGAAAAATACATGTGAAAGGGGAGTATGTATATGAGGTGTGTGAGAAGGAAAGGAGAGTAGGTTAGTCTTTGGTTGTAGTTTTTGGCTTTGACCTTGGGCGGAGAGAATTACAGATTCCTGAGGAGCATTGCTCTAGGGTTACAGGAGTGTTCCTCTTGCAATACTTTTACTCATCTTTCAGTCAATAATACAGTATTTCTTTCATTCGGACTTGGGTTTCTAACATGTTTTCTGCAGACAACTTTAAAATACGTGATGCTCGTGTGAATTTAAAACCAGCACTGAGCCTAAGTTTCATTTCGCAGGGCAGGGAACTAGATCCAAAACTAGGCAGATAACTTCCAACCCCAAACTAACTACTGTTTTGCCCTACTGCCGGACATATGATGTGTTTGGTTAAAACAAAAGCTCCCTTTAACAACGAACCAAAATATTATATAAATAAGAATGGAAATGGAAGACTATTATATAAATAATTTAAGGATACCTGTACAAAGAGCCCGAAAATTCTCGGACGTCTTAGGAACTACGCTAGAAAAAAGCTGCACCATTGCAAAAAAAGTACAGTCAAACCAACCGCAAACTTCAGATATCCTTTCAAGCAAATCACTAAAAAAAGTTCTACTATTTTCAATTACCTCAATAACAATTCTTTCAACAGGATCCCCATCAACTGATACATCAAAAAATACATTAGGATTCTTATCCAAACTCATTGCCTCGACAATAAGATGCTTCAGACACAGATTAGAATGAAGAAAACAATCGCGAATCAGCAGCAACGTTCCAAGAGTGTATGTATCACAAACAGCGTTTCAAGCCAATGCTAATCTATTAAAACAAAGAGCCATAGTTAATTCTTCAGCATCAAACACAACAAATTATCATCATCTTCCACAAGTTTTATGTTTGAAACAGATTTGAATTAATCAAACAAAAACACACAAATATAATAAACTATGAGTCCTAATCAATAGGTAGATTTCATACTTATTTCTTTCCAATTACTAGAGTGCAAGTTTTTTTTTTTTTTACCAATACATGATAATTACTCATCATTTAAAATCGTGACATTGTGATATACATAATTAGGGAAGATTCACAGGATCGTTTTTCGCATATTCAGTGCAACAAAAACCCTAAACCCTAAGTATCTATTTCATTCAATGTGTAATTAGACTCGGCTTCATCGCAAAATCCTAGAAAAACCTAAAAAAAAAAAAAACTAAATCGAAGTATTCACCGGAAAGCACATTTTGCATCAAGATCGAAGAATTGTTAACTGAAGTAGCGAAAGTGGAAACAGAAGAGGGTGACACTCTAACGAATTTCGTGTGTTACGAATTGCACGATGGTACTAATTGAGCATAGAGAGAGAGAGAGAGAGAGAGAGATGGACTCACCGTGAACGGTGGTAACAGTTCTGTTTCACCGAACACTGACGAAAACGAAGTACTAGTTCGTATTCGGCTAGGGAGATAGAGGAAGCAAAGCACGAGCACGCTGTTGAACAAGATTTGAGTCATCCATGCTGGCCCAGTAATATGTTATATGGTTCTTATCTGCACCTCCTACTGTTTCTATTACACGCCCCCTTCTGAAATCTCTCCATGTAATATGGGGTGGCACTTTGGTGACATTAATGTCACCATGACATTAAATCTGAACCACACAACAGTCAAGATAGATGTGTTGTGTGGTCCAGATACAATGACAATATGTGTTGTGTGGTCTAAATTTAATGTCACGGTGACATTAATGTCACCAAAGTGTCATCCTATAATATGTCGGTTAATTAGTTTAGATTTGCTTTAATTGAATTTATAATTTATTTAATAATGAAATTATTTTATAAAATATAAACAACTCCTATAATAAGGAGAAAAGAATAACCATTAAAAATATGTAAATACAACATTATTTTAAGATAGCAACCAACTTTTTGTATAATTTATATCAATTATAAATGGGATGTACACTTTTGAATTGGATTTTTCTTCTATATTTACCCTTCATTTAAAACTATTTTAGCATTTTTGTATTGTTATTTTTTTGTTTTTTTTTGGTACAATTGTATTGTTTAAATTATAAAAAAAATAATGAAATCTCATTAAAACGATGACAATCCACAACAATAGAAATAGGAGAAACAATGCACAAGAATAAAAACAATATTAAACACTATAAAAAAAACCTTATTTTAAACTTATGTAAAAATAAATTGTGTTTTGACATAGCACTTTTTCTTTCAATTTTATGTAGCTTGTACTTAGAACGAAATATTCTCTAATGGTTTAATTAAATACTTGTCTTTTTTGTTAAAGAATTAAATATTGTCTAATGGCTTAGTTTTTGACAACATTGTTTAATGGTAAGATAGGTGTTTGACTAAGAGATCTCGAGTTTGATTCTCACTAATGTTTTTTGAGAAAATGTAAAATAAGTAAGTGCGTATTTTTTGGTTACAAAATTTTATAGTGAAGGGATAACATTTACAAATGTATTTACATTTACCTTCCTCTAAAGGTACTAATGAGACTCAAACTGAAATCTCTCGGATTCAAGATCTGTTTTTTTACCACTAGACAAAACGTTTGAAGTTAAATAAGTAAGTGCACTTCTCGACAAAATTTAGATATACAAAATTCTAAAATAAATTTATAATATTTGTTTTTCTTTCAAAATTATATTTATTTATACTAAAAAAAATTTCTTCTAAGAACATATACTCAGCATTTTTTGTTAATAATGATACTCAGCATTTGTTAGCATTAATTTTAATTTTAATACTTAGAAGCATTTGTTAGCATTTAAAAAATAATAATACAATTATTAATACTCAAAAGCATTTGTTTGTATTTAAAAAAAAAAACATAAAATATGTTTTTGTAAACATATGCGCGGTTTTTGTAAGCAAACAAGGCGAGCCAGCAAACAAATAAAGAGGGAATATACCTGTGTTTTTTGTTCGGTTATCCTTTTTGATTTGACACTGTTTTTTCTCTCTACTCTTAAAACACGCTACGGCGGAGAATCTAGAAACCAAAAACTGCTTATCGGAAGCAGCGGCGGCGGCGACTACACCACCCTGCAACGTCGTTATCGCGGTCGAGCATACAAATTCCTTTGATCAAACACCGAATTTTCTCAACATTCATCTCTACTCTGCACTAATTCATTTTCCGCGTTCCTCTATCAATCATTCCAAACCTTTCAAACCCTAACAATGGCGAATGATGCAACCGAAGTTTCGACAAAATTCGAAGACGAATACTCACCTTCATCAACCGTCATCAAATTCGACCGTCCAATTCCCTTACTCCGAGGACCGTTACCGGCGAGTTCTTCCGATGATCCATCGGCGGGTCCATACGTTCTTGCTTTTAAAGACTCACAAGCTTGGGCTTCTTCATTCATAGCATGCGAGCGGAAGATTGTTCAGCAATGTGAACAAGGGGCGAGGATTGGTTGCGCAATTAACGCTTCTAGCAAGTGCAAGCCTCCTTGGTGGAAGGTTTTGTCAGGTGTTAAACTTGAAGATTTGAAGGAACGAGAGGCTTGTGAAGTGCGCGAGATGGAGGAGTGTTTTGCTGTGGCGAAGGAGAAGTGTGTTGGTTTTGCGAAAGAGAAGTGTTTGGTGCCATTTAGAGATGCGAGGATTAAGGTTGGGAAAGGGGTTTTGAATTTGAAGGAAGCTGTGAAGTTGATTAGTTGGGGTTCAATGCCGATGAATGGAATGAGTACTAAGTGTTTGATTGGTGGTGAATTCGGTGTGACTAATCGAAGGGCCAGTGAATTGCTTGGTTCTGATGATTGCGTAACACGGATTTTGGGTGATAGGCAAGGAGGGACCGAAAATTGAAACAATGTTGAAATGAGGAAGTGCGTCTTGCATGATTTTGTGATCTGCTACTCGAGGTAGAATTTCCATGTTCTAATGTTTGCTTAAAGCTATTGGTTTTGCTCTTTGTTTTGCCATGCCTTTAGTTGAATCAGAGATTATGTGAACTTGCTGGTTTCCTATAAAGGAAATCAAGAAATCCCTATTGCATTTGTGCTTTGTGGATTGTACACATACTCAGGAAACTTGAATGGCAATGTTTGAAATGCTAGCATCGTGGGAAATTAGGAATTTAGGATTACTTGGAATCTATGATTTCTTTACCTGGGTATTCTATGTTTCTATTTGAACAGTTTATATTTTAAATTTGATATCAAAACTTGATTTGAAATCCCAGGAATTGATGTCTAATCTGGAGCTTTGGTTTGTAAATACCAATACAATACCAAGCACCCTTGATTATTTTTATTTTTTTGTATAAAATTGATGTCGTGCAATTAGTGTTAAGGATACTTGGTATTTGCAGCTCGGTCATCTGTCATGATGATCTCTGGATTATCCTGGCATCATTTGTTATGCTCGAAAATGTCAACCATTTTGATGAAGTGTTTTTGTCTTGCATGGTATTTTAACACAATTTTGTTTGAGAATGAAAGAAACTGAATCAGAAAGACAATCAAATAGAAATTTTATTGAAGAGCATTAATTCCTAAATTTTTGAACAACTGGTTGCAAAACTAGGCTAGGGTAGAAGAGACAATGAATAGTTCAAGCCCTGGCATTTGAGAGATTAGGACTCTTCCACAACAATGATCACATTTGATGCCTCCTCTCACATTGGTCTCATTTTGATCCGCTCCTCTACTAACTACCATAAACAAGGTTATCAAACGTGAAAGTCGACCGAACCTTGTTAAATCAATGGCACTCAACTTTTAGCCTTGACTAGTATCCAGGCACAATTTATATCCAGGCACAAATTATGTGCATAGGAAAATATTCAACATTCTAAAATTCGGCAATCAAGTGAATCATAAAACAAACTTTAAATATTTTGGAAGCAACCAATGAACTAAAGTAAGATGAGTTCATTGACCCATGTCCCAACCAATACACAGACATCACATCACAATTTAAAATTGATGGATAAACTCGCAAATTACAAGTTAGGTTCACAACATATCATTTAAAAAGACTATAATAAGTTCCAAAGTCGCAGGATAAATCGACCAATAAGTTGTTTTAAAATTACTAAAGATTCTAGGATGGTGAGGCCAAGTTCCTCCTGTTGAGTGGGGTTTAACTTGATAAAGCTAGGCTTCAGCTCATTAGAGTTGCATTCACTCACCTCATTGGCCTATTGTGTTAATTGCAAACTTACAAGTTACAACAATAGGTTTGCTTCCCTTATCTGCTTTGTGGCTTTGTTTATGTTAGAAGCTATGGGATTTTGACTCAATAGAACATTGATCACCTCTTTAACAAACGGGCTCACGTCGGGATGTTAGATGCATCGATGGAGTCAAGTGCTACAATTGTTAGGTTAATGTATAGTGCATTATGGATCCTTATAATTGAGTAGACCCAACCAATTCATAGACATCATATCACAATTTAAAACAACAACAACAACAACCAAGCCTTATCCCACTAAATGGGGTCGGCTACATGGATCACATGACGCCATAGTGTTCTATCAAAAACTATATTTAGATCCAACTCATTGACCTCTACATCCTTTCTAATGTTTTCTTTAATGGTTTTCTTAGGTCTTCCTCTACCTCTCTTAACCTGACTCTCCTCTATTTGATCTACTCTTCTAACAACGGCATCTACGGGTCTTCTCTCTACATGTCCAAACCATCTAAGCCTATTTTCTACCAACTTTTCTGCTATAGGTGCTACCCCCACTCTCTAATTTGTGAATTTATCCATCAATTTTAAATTGTGATGTGATTTATCCATCAATTTTAAATCACATCACAATTTAAAATTGATGGATAAATTCACAAATTACAAGATAGGTTCGCAAGATAACACTTAAAAAGAGTATTATAAGTTCAAAAACCACAGGATAAATTGACAAATACAATGTTTTAAAATTAGTGAATGTTTGAGGACAGTGAGGCTGATTTCTCCCTGTTGGGTTGTGTTTAACTTGATAAAGCTAGGCTTCATCTCATTAAAGTTGCATTCACTCACCTCATTGGCCTGTTGGGTTACTTACAAACTTACAAGTTACAACAATAGGTCTGTTAACTTTTCGCTTTGTTTATGTTAGAAGCTATGGGATTGACTCAATAGAACATTGTTTACCTCTTTAACAAATGGGTTCATGTTGGGATGTTAATTGCGCCGATGGAGCCAACTGCTACAATTGTTAGGTTAACGTATAGTGCATTATAGATCCTTATCGTTAATAGTTAGTTGTTAGATTAATTTTTTCTCCTTTGTCTAGTTAGTTGTTTGAACCCAGGATCTCCAACTCCTCCTCCCTTAGCTCAAACCAATTGAGCTACCGACCCTTCGGATCCTTATCATTCAGTTGGTGCATTTTGAGCCTTCTAAAAATAAACAGAACCACTGTCATTTTAGGCATGTAACTGTTTAGCGAAAATAAACATTATGTTGTAAACTCGGTCAATTGTCCTCAAACTCACAATTCTATGAGTCTCTGCGAGTCTACCCAAGTTAATGCTGGAGCAATTAATAAGCGAGTTAACTTTTTGATGCTTAGGGTTTGTAACTCGAACAATTCTAAGTTAACTCGAGAGTTTGACCACCGTGATCAAAACTATCCAACAATTGGTTTGTTATTCTGTTACGCTGTGTAACTGGCTTAACAAATTTAGAGGTTTGGATCCTCCACTCTCCTATTTTTCCTTACATATAATTCCTAATTGGATGCTGCTGTTTATCAGCACTCCCGTAAAAAGCCACCTCCTCCTCAATGTGGAAGAAGTTAGGGAATACTCGTTGAATGTTGGATGCAGGTTCCCAACTATTCTCCCAATCAGGCGAACAAACCAATGTAGCCGGACAATTTTCTTTGAGAATTCCAGCCACTTGTATTGGAGCATTTGAATTTTTTACTCGTTAATATCTACTCCCTCCGTTTCACAATACTTGTCGCTTTTGAGGAATTTACACATACCAAGAGATCAAATAAATTTTGTTATTTTTGATGAAATTTTGTGTGTTTTTTCTATAATAACCTTAACTATTTATTATTTCATTCTATTATTTCTCTCTCTGCAATAAATAGGTAAGGGTATTATTGACAAACCAATAATTAATGTTGCATTGAAACTTGAAAGTGACAAGTAATATGAAACAAAAAATTTCTCCAAAAACGACAAGTATTGTGAAACGGAGGGAGTAGTTAGGAAAATATTTCAGGCTGTGTTGGTTTGTGAGTGTAATAAAATGGCATTCAAACAAGCAAGACACATTTTCTAGATGATGATTTGAGAGCTCTTTAACTCTCCCAAGACTGAGTTACTTCACAGCTACTTCACCTCTTACTAACTAACAATCAAACAACTAACTATAGGCACATCCACCAATTCTTCCCTCCCACAAGACATTAGGTGAATAGAATGGATAAAACGACAGCAATTACAAAACACTCTGTCAATACTCATTGTCTCCACCGGATATCATCTCCGCCTTCAACAACCCTTCCTCCTTAATCTGTAATCCCCTCTTCCAGCGGCATCATCTTCAATTGTTTGTTCTTGCATACTTGTCCTGGGTCAAATATATCATTGTAGCGAAAACACAAAAACCCTTTCTTGATATTCCTCTTCTCATCAGTCATACACTTCCAACTGCTCCTTGATAGATGGATCTATGATACCCCTTTAAAAATTATAATAACTGGATTGAAACTTGAAAGTGAATTGAATTTTTTTTGAAGAACCCTAATTCACAAGTTCTATACTGGTGGGATAGTAGAATTGGGCTAGGGCAAATGATATAATGAATAGCCTTACCCTCTGGTATTCGAAAGTCCAAGACTCTCCCACAACAATGATCACACTCAATGTCTTCCCTCTTTCCTCTCTCACTCTTTAAGTCTCTCCCCTACAATCACAACTACAACAGTTAATTGTGCTGTTACGTTTTATAACTATCTTAACTAATTAAGAGACTGGGATCATCTGCTCTCTCTCTCTTTCTTCTCGCATACACCCTCTTAATTGGAGGCCTCTGTTTGTCATAGAACAATGTTAAAGCTTCATAATCTGAATGAATTATTTTATGAAGCCTGTGGCTAGGTAGTAACTTATTCTTCTTTGGTTGGTGCAGAACGCTATCAGAATTACCATCTCATAGATCTTGGCGAATCAAAGTATCCAGGTTTTTCTTCCCTCCAAATTTTGACTTATGTTTTTTTTTTGTTTAAATAAGTTGCAAGGAGGTATTTGTTTGTGTAGTTGCATCATAACTTGAAAAAATGCTCCATAGCCCAATCTATTTTGATGTTTCATATGGTAACGCACAAAGGTTAGATTCTAACCTTTGTATTCTGGAGTTTTACTGAATTGAATCTTTAAATAAAACCTACCATGTACTTCCTTTATGCAATGTTGTCTTATTGTTCTTCCGTTTGGCCAATTTTAACCCTACTCTTTGGAAACCTGAATTTTATGGAATGCAACCATAATGCACAGACATAATGATGAAAGAGATTTTGAAGGGAACTTTAATTATTTATTTCCATATAATGTATATATCGATTTGCTAGGTTAACTCCTAAGTTTCAGACTGACTTGCTCTAGCTGTTTGATTGCATTTGGAATGGAGCTTCATTGTTTGTCTATCAAATAATGTTAGTTTAGTATACATTCTGTCTTACTAGCCATGCTAGTGTCTTTGGTCAAGAGTTCAACCATATGCGGAGATGTGAAACTTGTTGTATGTTGCAGATATTTATTGATTAAAATGCTGGTACTGTCTCTGATTTGTCCTCCTGTTTGTATGTATCTAATGGCTAATAACTTATGGCGCTTTTAATTGAGAAGTTAAACAGTTTAGCAATAACTTTTAGCCACTTGGGAATAGCTCAAGTTATAAGAGACAAGTGGTGGTTGGGTTAGCATGCTTCCCTTTATGAGCGGAATGATGGTAAAGATGGGTATATTGTTACCCAATACTTTATGGGCCAGATCTAGTTTGCAAGTCTTGACCCATTAAATAAAGAGTTGCAGGCCATAACAAAATTTTATACTTCGGATCAATTACAAATACACACACCGCAAATCGATATGGCGAACATCTAGTAGATATCAGTGAAGCCTATAGTGTTGACCATTCTCATTAAAGTTTTTTTTTATTACTTAGCTATTTCAATTTCAAACAGGGACATTTCAAACATTTTTTGTATATATATAATTTTTTTTTTTGAAACAGCTAATGTTATAATTGTTAGTAATAGTTAGTATTGTGTTGAGAGTGGAGATTGAACCCTCAACCTCCTTATCACTCCACTTCTTAACTTTCCCACCCTAGCCACAAAACCAACTTTATATCCCTATTTTTTATATCATTTTTACGGAGCATTAGGTTTAGGTTTGTGATTTGACTCCACTTAAAGTTAGTTACTTCTTGAGGTTTACCTGTAGCCGAGGAATTGTTTTGATTTGACTCCCTAGTTGTTGCTTGTAGTTTTTACTTAATGTGAAACTGGGGTATTAGAGTGAGAGACTAATTTTTGAATTATGGATGATAAATTGTATTGATTTGAAAGATTCACACACAGAGTTTAAAGTAACTGGAGTATACATTTAAATGATGTTTGGTTGTTTACCATAAAATTATCGACATGGTACAGCTAGACGATATGTCTTGCGAAATTAAATATGCAGTCCTTATCTGAGTATGATTGGCACGTAGCAATCATATTGAATATGATGTTTGTGGTGGTGATGATTGATTAGCAACCTAATCTAATCCCCAAAGTCTGTTTTTTGGCTATGTCCCTTTGTCCTGTACTTTTCATACATCGCAAAGGGCATATTTAAAGAAATTGGTTTTCTTCTCTTACTCTGGCAGAACGGTGTATTCTGCATATCAGTCCATTTTTTTACCATAGCAATCAAATCTTTTTCTCACCGGATGGAGTCAATTACATAAATCTATTGACATTATAAAATATTTAATGAACTAGATTCCATTTACTGTTAAATTTCTTTGATGGTTTATCCAATAGTTTTTCTCGATTCATCTATGCTTGGTTATTGTACCATGCTTTTCCTCCTTATTGGTGTTTAGAGGGTATTCTTTTGCACTTTCTCTAACAACCTATAATGACTTTTCCATTTTTTCCACAAAGTGGTTATTGTAAATTTTTTCTCTTACAATTGTATTTTTAATCGTGTCTTGCGTAATCATTTATCTATTATAACATTCTCATATGTCATACCATGCTCATTTTCTTGTTTATTATTTACTTCTTTTTTTTGGTGGTGAGTTTATTATTTACTTTCATACAACAATATGAATCTTATTGTTGCGTGAAAAATAAAAATTATATTAACAAATTAGTGATTTTTTATCAATTTTTTAAAAAATATACAGCTTATTATGGATATCGCCGTGTGAATATTGCTGATGCAATTTTTTGTATTAGTACGGGTGGTGGGGATACTAGGTTTCCCATTAATTTATCTTACAATTATTATAAAACAAAGACTGGGTCATCTTGAAAAGGATATTTTCCTTTATTATTTCCTCGTGAGTCGACATGGTAAGGTGCTGCGAAATTGCACTGAGCTAAAGACAACCAGACATTTGTATTGTTTGTCACGTACAAAGTTTTATTTCAGCTTGACATTTCAAAATCAAAATGTCTTTTTCGTGAGATTACTTGTTAGTTGTTCCTTACTGGTTTCTTTTCTGCAAGTCAGAACATACTGCTAAACATGTGAAAAATCAAAAAACAAAATTAGGGACGAAGTTACCAGGTAGTTTCGCTTAGTCAACAAAGACTACCCGTCCTAGTCTTGCAACGTACATAGGGACCACAAAGTACTCCCTTCGTTCCAAAATGACCGACTTTGTTTGATCTTGTGCACTATTTAGATAACATACTTCAATCATATTTAAAGATAAATTATAACATATATGATGTTTACGGATTTGTTTCGATAGATATTTAAAAATATAAATTTTTATAATTTTTGTTAATAGATAATTAAAGATATTAAAGATAAAATTTATGCAACATATGAAAAACAATCAACTTGATTAAGGGGAAGGAGGTAGTGTTTAAGGGGAAGTAAAAAAATATTAGCAAATAATGTTTGTCCTTGTAACAAATAATGTAGCAAAATTACAAAATAATATTTAATTGTGTATTTTGTTATTCAAAATCTAAAAACTATTTTTAATTAATTTTTGTTGATTTTCTATGTCTAAAGATTATTTTGATTAACAAAGTCCAAAAATAAAAGACTCTTTTAAAATTTTACTACATCAAAAGATTATTGTGACTATTTATTACATATTTAGGAGAAAAAAAAGACTATTTGCTCAAAAGAAAAAAATGAACATTAGATATGACAATTCTCTCTTTTTAAACTCAGTGCGAATCGGGTACACATTGTTCTATTGTACTCGTAAGATAGAAAATAGTGTGAATAGAAGAAGTTCCACATAAAGATAAATTTAGTATAAATAAATATTTTTCAAGGCCGGAAAAGGCATTGTACATTTGTACTTCTCCAAAGATAAAGAAAGATGAACAATAAATGTATTGCTAGTTTTAACTTTTAAAGGTCGTCCACATTGGAATATTTAAAATTATTAGAAATTTTAATGATACTATTTAATAATAAAACATCATGACTTTTTTTTATATTTACTGTGTTGGGTTAAGATGGTAACTTGATTGATATCGATTTAATATAAGATATATAATTTATTTTTTGTTATTTTAATTAAATTGGTATCAATTAAGTTAATATTTCAATCGTAAAAATAAAGAGGATCATTAACATCTACTATCACGAGATGACATCTGCAACTCCAACTTATAAATGTGGACAATATTAGAATTTCTCTTTTGTTTAAGAGTTTAATTTTTATAATGTAAAGTTATTTTGCACATACATCTATCCAATGATGTGACAATATATCATGTAATGTATATGTAAAACAACTTTACACCAAATTGCATACAAATTAAATTATTTATTTAACATGTTGTTTATGATATGATAGATAGTTTAGTCATTGGTGTGATCTTTATAAAAGATAATTATCGATTCACATTTTTCACATCATAATTAAGGAAAATGTTAATATGTGTTTTTACGACGCATGTTAGTATGACCGAGTAATTTATTCCCAATTTTCATGTAACTTCTCTGGTGGAAGTCATTGCATCCACTTTTGTTCATACTAGACATAACATGTTTTCTATGATTACCAACCTTTCATCCATAATTATAAGACTTTTTACAAAAATTAGTTTGTCTCTTAAGATTAGACTATCTACAAATTATTAGATGCATCCATGACTTTTTTTAAAAAAAAAAATATAGTCATTATTAATACTATCAATCTTTTTTAGAATATGAAAAATAAATATTGATTGCATTTACATTTATACACCATAGGTAGTAATTTTTTTATTATTATTAATAGTATCAACAGTCATAAATATTTTAGATAAACTTACTATACCAACAACTTTATTTTGATATTAGTGATTTTTGTTAGAGATTTCTATAAGGTAGGAATTGAATTAATACTCCCTTTATACCATAATATATGTCGCATATGATAATTTTACATTAAAAGAAGATGATAAATGAAAGAAAGAAAATAATAATTTTACTCAATTATCCATATTAATTAAAGGATATTGTGGTGTATTTTTATTATCATAAATGTATAGTGGAGAGTGATGTACCTGATAATATTTTAATTAGATGCTATATTTTTTTTTTACAGGAGTTAGAGATATACTTCGAAAATGGGCAATTATACTTATATTGAAAACTAGAAGCGCTATATTGTTTTTTATTTGAGACACTTATCCAGTGGCCAATTAACTTGACAATTCATACAAGCATCACAATGAGATGTCATCTCGACTTATGTCACTTATCCACTAGTGGCCAATTAACTTGGAGGTGGAGAATACTTTTTCCCATCCGAAAGTAAAATTTAACGTGTAAATTAAAGCATCGACTGAATATGAGTTAGGATTATCTTATTTTTTAAAATAAATGGAATATGTAATTTAGAGTAAAGAACGTACAAAAAATATATTATAGGTTCTACTATTAAGTAGATTCCATTATCATTAATTATTTTATAAAACTTTTGTGTTTGTGTCTCTCATAATGGAAGAAATTGAGATAAATATAAATGAAGAAGATCTTAACTTACTAAACACATGCTCGGTGGTGTTTGACATCGGAAAAAGCATAAAAAAAAGGTGGTAGCTTAATTAATATGTTTATCATATGTCTGAATTCCTAAGATACCCTTGGTATACACAGTGGTATTTTATTTTATTTTTTGACAAAATACGGTGATATTAGTTAGAAGTTTATATAGAAAAGAAACCATAAATGTATATAGTAATTAAAAAAGAAACTTATATTTATGGACAAATTTTTAATTAAATAAGTACTTATGCTTAAGGACGGAGGGATACATAATGTTCAAGGTTGCCACATATAGCTAGAAGTTTATTTAGTAAAGAAACAATAAATGTATATAGTAATTTAAAGAGTAAATTACACTCCCCTCCCCTCAAAGATGCATGAATTACACTCCCCTCCCCTCTTAAGTTAAAATATACACTCCCCTCCCCTCTTATTCAAAACATATTAGAATAAATTTCACTCCCCTCCCCTAAGAGAAGCTTGAATTACACCCCCTCCCCTCTTATGTTAAAATCTACACTTTACTCCCTCAATATTCTTTTTTATTATTTCTAATAATCTAGCAAAGAATAATAATTTATCACACTTAAAAAAAATAGTATTGTGGGTCTATTTTAATATAATAAAAAATTGAATACATATTTTTTGCTATTTTTTATTCAAAATTTATTAACATGTAGTTTTAAACCCTATTATAAAATATGAAACAACCCAAAACAAAATTAAAATATATGAAAAATTACTAAAATCATTAAAGCATGATTATTTAAAAGTTAATTTTATACTCTAATTTATAAAATCAATAGCAATATATTTAAATTTAATTATCATTGACATTTAAACTATAAAGAAATGAATTAATTTTTCTTAAATGGTGATTCAAAATTAATATATATTATAAGAATATTTATTTATGTTCAAATAGATTAAAGTGTAGTGCATATTTAATTATTAAGGGAGGGGTTTGTAATTCAAGCATCTTATAAGGGAGGGGAGCATAAATTTTAACATAAAAAAAATATTGAGGGAGTAAAGTGTATATTTCAACTTAAGAGGGGAGGGGAATGTAATTCAAGCATCTTTGAGGGGAGGGGAGTGTAATTTACTCTAATTTAAAATAGACTTATATTTATGATGGACAAATTTTTAATTAAATAAGTACCCTTATGTTTAAGGACGGACGGATACATAGTTTCAATGTCGCCACATATTTTGTCTCCCTCTCTCTCATCTTTATCCTTTGTATTTTTTATATTCTTTATGCAAAAATTATCGAAAGATATAAAATTCAAAATTAGAGAATCCGAATTCCTTTTCAACTCCTTACTTTGATTTTATATGAGACCAAAGCATGTCCATCATGGCATAAATTAACTTAGAAACCATTTTAACTATTGATCCCTTCCTCCAATTTCTATGGAACACAATTACAATACAATTGCTCTTTAGGCACACATGATTTGCCTTCAAGCACCCTAAATTGACGAAAATACCTTCAACGGTAGTTAACTACCGTATGTTGATGAATCGTAGTTAGTTGTTGTTCTGTCAATTACATGAACATAGAACACATTTTTGGTAAATTACCCATTGGTATTAAGTGTCGTTCATACCTTTGGTTCAATTTTTGTGTTATGAAATGATTATTTAAAAAGTAACATGTGGAGTGAATCTGAGTTTATTCTTCTCTTATATGTCTTCTCTTATTCGACCATATATATTTTCTTTTTGTTCTCCAAACAGTCCTACTCCTGCTGCAGCAACTGGTCGTACTCCTGCTGCAGCAACTGGTCCAACTAGTTCGGTTTACTAAGGACAATGGGTCTATAAAGGTATATGGTTAAAGGATAACGGGTCTATAATAGTCTATAACAATATATGATTCAACTTTTGTAATAATCATTTCATTATACAAAAATTGAATATGAGCGGTACTGTTAGGTAAATTAAACAGAAGTGTGTTCTGGATTCATGTATACGACATATTTGGAACGTCAGTTAACTAATGTTCATTAAAATACGGTAGTTAACTGCTATTTGAAGTATTTTCGTCAGTTTGACTCTCTATTTTCTGTCTCCATTCTGACGAGTCATGTAAAATTGAAAATTGGAGACGAGAATAAGAGTGAGAGGTGGAAGAAGCTTGGGAGGCCCAATCAATTAATTTAATTGTTTTTTTTAATATTATAGATGTTAAATTAAATAAAGAGAATTAACCTTAAGGACTCAAAATGATGGTTTCTGCCAACGTAGGGATAACATCCTAACAAAAATTACAACGACTAAACTTATTTATCTTTTTATTGAAAGTGATATACATGATACTGTTTAGATGTTATAATTTATAAAAAAAAAAAATGAATCAATATTACTGAGAAAATGACATTCGTTTAAGGACATTTTATATTTTTCCCAAAAGTCACTTATTGTAGGATTGAGGAATATTATTTTAGTTCATATGACAGTTTACCTCTTTTTTCTTTAAGAAAAACATGGCACCAGTAGTTGGGTTAAAACGCAGAAAGTTACTACATTGTTTGCATGTCAAGGGTCTTATGAATTTGTGTATATTTGATATATCAAATGTACACGAGGTTCTTTAAATTTAAAGTTTGAACTAGATGAATTTTTTTTAGTTTTAAATTGATTATTTATGCAAGAAAAAATGAACAAATTAGTATTTTAATTTTCTTGGCATCAAATTGATATTTTTATTTTCATTCAATTTTGTTAAAAAAAAATGCTTGCACGACCATTCAACATTGAGATAGGAGTTTCAAAAAAAATATTTATAACACCAAACATGCATACTTGCATACATTTTTTTTATTGTTTTTCCATTTTAATTTTACAAATAAAATATTTTATCAACAATGTTATAAATCAATTAATCGATCAATTTTGTTTCAAATAATATCGAATACCTATATAGTTTTTAGAGCAATAAATTTATACAACTAACTTGTAATAAATATCCACATATGCTCCTTAAAAAAAAATCTATATATACATTTTTTAACCGTGTTTGATAGAAATAGAGTAATGATCGATACATTTTATAACATAAAAATTACATGCACACTTTTACTTAAATATATGATCAACATAAAACTGATTAATCTGATACAAACTTAAAAGATCCCAATGCATTTACCCAACTTGATATTACAGCTAGTTTGTCAAAAGACGGTAACTACTACTAGGCAGCCTATTGTGATTATCAATTTTTTCTTCATCTGTTTATCCTTTTACATTTATTGTGATTTCGTATTAGTCTAATTTTGTGATTAGTAAATGTCTGATACGTGAAGTTAGGTCCCGCAGCAGCAGTAATCGACACGAGTCAGGATAGCTTTAACCATTACGTTTGGCTGGTGTGAAACATGCCGCAAATTTTGATGTTCCCTCTCTATTGCGTCGTGTAGAATGTACATGATGTTGTAAGCAAAAGTCCACAACATTCATTCATTCTAAAAGTTAACAGTGTTAATAATATATTAATTATACTCTCATCCTCTCAAAGATGCTTGAAATACACTTCTCTCTCCTCTTATGTTAAAATATACAATTTTCTCCTTTAAAAAGTAAAATTTACACTCCCCTTTTTTATAAGATGCTTGAATTACAACTCATTTCCTTGATAATTAAATATGCACTACACTTTATTCTATTTTAACATAAATAAATATTTTTATGATATATATTAGTTTTAAACCACCCTTTAAGAAAAATTAATTCATTTTTTTATAATTTAAATGTTAATGATTATTAAATTTAAATATTTTGTTATTGATTTTATAATTTAGAGTTTAAAATTAACTTTTAAATAACCATGGTTTATTGTCTTTAATAATTTTTCACATATTTTAATTTTATGTTGGTTTGTTTCATATTTTATAATAGGGTTTAAAACTACATGTTAATGAAATTATGAATAAAAAATAGCAAAAAAATATGTATTCAATTTTTTATTATGTTAAAATAGACCTGCAATACTATTTTTTCGAAGTGTATTACATTATTATTTTTTTGCTAGATTAGAATTAAAAAAAAATATATTGAGGGAGTAAAGTGTATATTTTAACATAAGAGGGGATATGAATGTAATTAAAGTTTTTCTTAGAGTAAGGGAATGAAAAAATTTCTAATATATTTTGAATAAGAAAGAAATGTATATTTTAATATAAGAGGAGAAGGGAGTGTAATTTAAGCATCTTTGAAGAGAGGGAGTGTAATTTACTCCAATATATTATACTTCCAAGTTGGAAAATATGAGGTGAATGCACTAAGGAGTAAATTTATTCTTGTTTGTGTTTAGGCACTTGGTGTGTACAGGATGACACGTTCATGCTAAATTATCTAAAACTTGAACCCGAATAATGAATGATATGAAAATGGTATATAACTTCACATAAAAAAATGTACAACAAAATTGAGACAGGTAAATATAAAAACTAGAAGCGATATATTGTTTTTTATTTGAGACAGGTATCCAGTGGCCAATTAACTTGAAGGTGGAGAATACTTTTTCCCATCCGAATGTAAAATTTAACGTGTAAATTAAAGCATCAACTAAATTTGAGTTGGGATCATCTTAATTTTTTAAAATAAATGAAATATGTAATTTAGAGTGAGATATGCACAAAAAAATATATTATAGGTTCTTTTATTAAGTAGATTTCATCATCATTAATTATTTTAGATTTTTTTAAAACTTTGTGTGTTTGTGTCTCTCATAATGAAAGAAATGGAGATGAACATAAATGGAGAAGATCTTAACCCACTAAACACATGTTCGGTGGCGTTTTTCATTGGAAAAAGTATAAGAAAAGGTGGTAGCCTAATTATACAATGATATTAGTTAAAAAATTATTTAGAAAAGAAACAATAAATGTATATAGTAATTAAAAAAGAGACTTATATTTATGGACAAATTTTTAATTAAATAAGTACTTATGTTTAAGGACGGAGGGATACATAGTGTTTAATGTCGCCACATATAGGTAGAAGTTTATTTAGAAAAGAAACAATAAATGTATAGTAATTTAAAAAGAGACTTATATTTATGGATAAACTTTTAATTAAATAAGTACTTATGTTTAAGGACGGAGGGATACATAGTGTTTAATGTCGCCACATATTCTTTGTAAAAAAAAAAAAAATGACGCCACATATTCTGTCTCTCTTTCATCTTTTTTCTTCGTATTTTTTACATTTTTTATGCAAAAATTATCGAAAGATGGAATATTCAAAATTAGAGAATCTGAATTCCTCTTCAATTCTTTACTTTGATTTCATATGACACCAAAGCATGCCCATCATGGCATAAATTAACTTAGAAACCATTTTAACTATTGATCCCTTCCTCCAATTTCTATGAAACACAATTACAATACAATTGCTCTTTAGGCACACAAGATTTGCCTTCAAGCACCCTAAACTGACGAAAATACCTTCAACGGCAGTTAACTACCATATGTTGATGAATCGTAGTTAGTTGTTGTTCTAAACCTGTCAATTACATGAACATAGAACACATTTCTGTTAAGTGTCGTTCATACCTTTGGTTCAATTTTTGTATTATGAAATGATTATTTAAAAAGCAACTTGTGGAGTGAATCTGAGTTTATTCTTCTCTTATATGTCCTTTTCTTATTCAACCATATATATTTTCTTTTTGTTCTCCAAACAGTCCTACTCGTGCGGCAGCAACAAGGGAGCAACTGGTCCAACTAGTCCGGTTTACTAAGGACAATGGGTCTATAAAAGTACTCCCTCTGTCTTATATTATAATAAAAAGATAAAAAAATCACACTTATTAAGAAAACTAAAACATAGTAGTTTGTAACATAGTTTTTTGTGTTATCTTTGAAATAAGTTTTATAGGAATATGTAAACATAATTTTCATTGGTTGTTGGTTATTGAAAAAATGAAAAAGAGAGCAAATTGAATGCACTTTACATTTAATTTTCCTTTGGAAAAGATAATTTTTTGAAACAAGATCATTAAATAGGATAAAAATTGGTCGTTTTTGTTTATAATTTAAGACAAAGAAAATGAGTATTCTTTGCATATAATTTAGGACGGATGAAGTATATGGTTAAAGGATAATGGGTCTATAATAGTCTATAAAGTATGATTCAACTTTTGTACTAATCATTTCATTATACAAAAATGAAACTAAAGGTATGAATGGTACTATTAGGTAAATTAAACAGAAATGTGTTCTGGATTCATGTATATGATAGATTTGGAACGTCAATTAACTATTGTTCACCAACGAACAACAATTAACTGTTGTTTGAAGTATTTTTGTCTAGTTTGAAGTGTCAAATGGAAAACTATAGATGTCTAAAGAGTAAAAAAAAAATCGTGTTCTTTATCGGCTCTCTATTTTCTGTCTCCATTCCGACGAGTCTTGTAAAACTGAAAATTGGAGACGAGAATAAGAGTGGGAGGTGGAAGAAGCTTGGGAGGTCAAATCGATTAATTTAATTGTTTTTTTTTTTTAATATTATAGATGTTGAATTAAATAAAGAGAATTAACCTTAATGATTCAAAATGATGGTTTCTGACAACGTAGAGATAACATCCTAAAAAAAATTACAACGACTAACCTTATTTATCTTTTTATTGAAAGTGATATACATAATACTGTTTAGATGTTATAATTTAAAAAAATAAAAATGAATCAATATTAATTACTGAGAAAATGACATTCGTTTAAGGACATTTTTATTTTTCTCAAAAGTCACTTATTGTAGGATTGAGGAATATTATTTTAGTTGATATGACAGTTTACCTCTTTTTTCTTTAAGAAAAACATGGCACCAGTGGTTGGGTTAAAATGCAAAAAGTTACTACATTGCTTGCATGTCACGGGTTTTTTGAATTAGTGTATATTTGATATATCAAATGTACATGAAGTTATTTAAATTTAAAGTTTGTATTATTTTTTTTTAGTTTTAAATTGGTTATTTATGTAAGTAAAAATCAACAAATTAGTATTTTCTTTTTTTGGTATTAAATAGATCTTTTTATTCGTTCAACTTTGTTTTTTCTTTTAGAGAGGTTATTCAACTTTATTAAAAAGTGTATATACGACCATTTAACTTTGAGATTAAAGTTAAAAAAAAAACATTTATAACATTAAACATGAATACTTGCATACGTTTCCTTTTTATTCTTTTTACAATTCTAATTTTACAAATAAATATTTTATCAACAATATTATTAATTTCATATCAAAACTGAATATTTATAAACCGTGATTTTTAGAGGGATGAATTTATAATATCAACTTAGTAATAAATATTCACAAACATTTTTTAACCGTGTTTGGTGGAAAGACAGTAATGATCCATGCATTTGCCCAACTTGATATTACAACTAGTTTGTCAAAAGACGGTAACTAGGTAGCCTATTGTGATTATCAATTTTTTCTTCATCTGTTTATCCTTTTACATTTATTGTGATTTCGTATTAGTCTAATTTTGTGATTAGTAAATGTCTGATACGTGAAGTTAGGTTCCGCAGCAGCAGTAATCGACACGAGTCAGGATATAAAAGTCCACAACATTCATTCATTCTAAAAGTTAACAGTGTTAGTAATATATTATACTTCCAAGTTGGAAAATATGAGGTGAATGCACTAAGGAGTAAATTTATTCTTGTTTGTGTCTGGTCATTTGGTGTGTACAGGATGACACGTTCATGCTAAATTATCTAAAATTTGAAATGAAGATGATTTATAACTTCACATATTTACATGATGGATTGCATGTTTCTATTATATCAGAGAGTAAGGAATATCGTGTTTTAAAAGATAAATATTATTTGAGAAAGAAAAAAAAAAAAAATCCAAACTTGTCTGGAACTTTGTACTTGTCAGCGTGTACGCGAGTTCTACGCGAAATCCTTGTCCGTCCAGGACGGCATGCCATCAATTGGACCTGGAGCTATTGAGAAACATTTTTTTTTACATATATATATAAAAAGTTAGATGACTTAGGCCTCGGATCTCATACGATCAATACCAATCTTAACGAGCGTTAAAATAGATACTTACAGATCATCTATTAAAAAATTTCAACATCAACAGTAGCGAGAATTGAACATATAACCTTGTGGATGAGTCAACTCCTTACCAATTAAGTCGGCTAACCGAAAATATTGTTACCAAGAAACTTTTCATAATTGTAAAAATGAACTAACTTTAATGGAATGATTGAACGTGCAGCCACGGTTTATTGCTGGGCTCTCCAAAAAAACATACTTATATTATGGAGAATTTTTTTGTAAAAGCATTTTGATTCTTGGTTGAGAAAGAAAACTACGATATATTTAACTAAAGAATTTTCTTGATATTAAAATATAACAAAGGGTGAATTTAGTAAAAGAATTTGTCTCTTACAACATCACAAAGCAACATTCAAATTCTATAGTTATATTTGTGTCCGACTATGAGTATGTTTGATTTGCTAAAAAATAAAAGACAAAATATGACAACTCAAATTGTAAAATATTTGATTTGTAAAACTGTTTCATGGACAAGACAAACTGAAGGCAAGCGACATGACAAAAACAAAAATTCTTGTCCCTCACCAAACCACAACACAACTTTTTGTCCCACGTAAGTTGTCTAAAATATCAAATTAACATTTTGCTCGCAAAAAATCGTATAAGATAAAAAATTATTCAATACCATAAAAATTTATCATGTGCTGTTTTACCTTATGTTATACGATTCTGTCTTATACTGTTATGTCTAGTATTTACTGTTTTACTTTTACCTATCAAACGCATCCATAATGTCTTGAAATACATTAAGTCACCAATAAAGTTTTTCAAATTAGTCCTTTTTTTAATAAAGATTCTCTTCATTCCTCCTAGTTTGTGCTATGCACCGTGTATTGACCATTGAGATAGAGATAATGGTTAAGGACAACTCAGTTTTATGTCGACTTCATGAAATGCATCCCACTAAGTATATTTTTTCAGTACACAGATCGTGCAATTTTTATTTTGAAATTTCCACCATACTTTACTTCCAATTAATGTGTATTAGTATCAAACTTGTTACTTTCTTCCTAGCAAAAACCATTTATATTGCACCGCAAGAATGTTTATATGTTAAAAAGTCCTTTTCCTAACTTTGACCAAATTAGATAACAGCAAAAACATAAAGAAATACAGTGTGGATAGATTTCATAGTTTTGCTAGGAAGTTACATAGAAACTATTTCATGTATACTTTAACACGAAATATAAATTTTTCTATATATATTAATGCAACCATTCCTTGTAACTACAGAATGAAGTTCTTTCCTAGTCCTTTCCTCAAACTAGATATTTTTCTTCTCATTCTCTAAACTTTTAGTAAAATTCCACCATGTCTAGTAATCATAATCTACAATATGATGGTACCTCATTTATCATTGACATCACCAATACCCTCACCAAAGTCACTTCCAAATACACCAATGCAAAAAGAAGGTGGCGTTTTGCATACACAGCTATTTATTCTAGAAGGGTTATGCTGTCCCTTGCAAAAGAGGTTATATCTAGAAAAAATTCTAACCCTTACACAAAACTCTTTCACACAGAATCTTCAAGTTCCACCACCACTCTTGATATAATTGAACCACTAATTTTTACACAACATAATGGAACCAATTTGGTTTCTGATGTTGTTGATAAAACCAAACTTGCTGATATGGTTAAGGACAAAAACTTGAAGTCCTTAAGTGAGTTTGGAGGAGTTGAAGGTGTTGGACATGTTCTTGGAACATTTCCAACAAAGGGAATCATTGGAAGTGACGATGATATTTCGAGACGGCTCGAGTTGTTTGGTTCAAATACTTACAAAAAGCCACCACCAAAAGGTCTTTTACATTTTGTGCTTGAAGCTTTCAATGATACAACAATTATCATTCTTCTTGTTTGTGCTGGTCTTTCCCTTGGTTTTGGTATAAAAGAACATGGACCAGGGGAAGGTTGGTATGAAGGTGGAAGTATATTTCTAGCAGTTTTTCTTGTTGTGGTTGTAAGTGCACTAAGCAATTTTAGACAAGAAAGACAGTTTCACAAATTGTCTAAGATAAGCAACAATATCAAAGTTGAAGCTGTGAGAAATGGAAGGCCACAACAGATATCAATTTTTGATGTTCTTGTGGGAGATATTGTGTCTCTCAAGATTGGTGATCAAATTCCGGCTGATGGAGTATTTTTATCCGGTTATTCGTTGCAAGTGGACGAATCTAGCATGACAGGTGAGAGCGACCATGTAGAGATTGAGCCTTTGAGAGCGCCTTTTTTGTTGTCAGGCGCAAAAGTTGTCGATGGATATGCTCAGATGCTTGTAACATCTGTGGGAAAAAACACATCATGGGGACAAATGATGAGCTCGATATCGCGAGACACTAACGAAAGAACGCCCTTACAAGCACGCCTCGACAAGTTAACCTCTTCGATCGGAAAGGTTGGACTTGCAGTAGCGTTTCTTGTTCTTCTAGTGTTGTTAATTCGTTATTTCACCGGTAACTCACAGGATGAGAAAGGGAATAAGGAATTTCGAGGAAGCAAAACCGATGTAGACGATGTTTTGAATTCTGTTGTGAGTATCGTTGCGGCTGCTGTCACTATTGTGGTTGTCGCCATCCCTGAGGGTTTGCCATTGGCTGTGACACTCACTCTTGCTTACTCCATGAAAAGAATGATGGCTGATCATGCTATGGTGAGGAAACTTTCAGCTTGTGAAACTATGGGATCAGCAACAGTTATCTGCACTGATAAAACAGGTACCTTGACATTGAATCAAATGAGGGTGACCAAGTTTTGTCTTGGTCTTGAAAATATTATGGAAAACTTTTCCAATGCCATGGCACCAAAAGTTCTTGAGTTGTTCCATCAAGGGGTAGGACTCAATACAACTGGTAGTGTCTATAAGCCTCCATCAGGATCCGAACCTGAAATTTCAGGGAGTCCAACGGAGAAAGCTATACTCATGTGGGCAGTATTGGATTTAGGTATGGACATGGATGAAATGAAACAGAAGCATAAAGTCCTTCATGTTGAAACATTTAACTCGGAGAAGAAACGAAGCGGTGTTGCTATAAGGAAAGAGAATGACGACAACAGCGTTCACGTGCATTGGAAAGGAGCTGCAGAGATGATACTTGCAATGTGTACAAACTATATTGACAATAATGGCGTGAGGAAGTCCCTTGACGAAGAAGAACGGAGTAAAATTGAGAGAAGCATTCAAGGTATGGGTGCTAGTAGTCTAAGATGTATTGCTTTTGCTCACACAGAGATTTCAGATTCCGAAGAAATTGATTATATGATCAAAAGGGAGAAAAAATCACATCAAATGCTTAGAGAAGATGGATTGACATTGCTTGGCATCGTTGGCCTCAAGGATCCATGCAGACCAAACACTAAGAAAGCTGTGGAAACTTGCAAAGCTGCAGGAGTTGAAATTAAGATGATCACCGGCGATAACATATTCACTGCTAAGGCAATAGCAATAGAATGTGGAATATTAGATTCTAATAATGATCATGCAAATGCTGGAGAAGTAGTTGAAGGTGTTGAATTCAGAAACTATACAGAGGAAGAGAGAATGGAAAAAGTCGATAAGATCCGAGTGATGGCAAGATCGTCCCCTATGGACAAACTTTTGATGGTGCAATGCTTAAGAAAGAAAGGTCATGTAGTTGCGGTCACAGGCGACGGCACAAACGATGCACCTGCCTTAAAAGAAGCTGATATAGGACTTTCTATGGGAATCCAAGGAACCGAAGTTGCCAAAGAAAGTTCCGATATCGTCATCTTAGACGACAATTTCAATTCTGTTGCAACTGTTTTAAGGTGGGGAAGATGTGTTTACAACAACATCCAGAAATTTATTCAGTTTCAACTAACAGTGAATGTTGCAGCACTTGTGATAAACTTTATTGCAGCAGTTTCTTCTGGCGATGTTCCCTTAACAACAGTTCAACTTCTTTGGGTGAATCTCATTATGGATACACTAGGTGCTTTGGCACTAGCAACAGAAAGGCCTACAAAGGAGTTAATGAAGAAAAAGCCAATAGGTCGTACCGCGCCTCTTATTACAAACATTATGTGGAGAAACCTTCTAGCTCAAGCTTCATATCAGATTGCAGTTCTTCTGATTATGCAGTTTTATGGAAAATCAATCTTCAATGTAAGTAAGGAGGTAAAGGATACACTAATTTTTAATACTTTTGTTCTCTGCCAAGTTTTCAACGAATTCAACTCAAGAAGCATGGAGAAACTTTATGTATTTGAAGGTATTCTTAAAAACCACTTGTTTCTTGGAATTATTGGGATTACTATTGTTCTTCAAATCTTGATGGTGGAACTGCTAAGGAAGTTTGCTGATACAGAAAGATTAACATGGGAGCAATGGGGAATTTGTATTGGAATTGCAGTTGTTTCATGGCCACTTGCTTGCTTAGTAAAGCTCATACCTGTTTCAGATAAACCTTCCTTCAGTTATACTAAGTGGGTTAAATTATTAGTCTTCAAGATTAAGAATGCTTTTTAATTTACTCAAGTATCTTGAAAACTTGAATGTGGTATTCAAGTATGGTTACATAGGGGATATTGATTTTCCATGTGTCTCATACCAAATATGTGGAATTTTTAGCAAATACCTTTGTTTAGGCCTGGAACTATGGGTAGCAGTTGGTTGATAAGTTCTTGGAATGTGAGAGTGTATAATAAATATAACTAGGTGAATCTATTTTGTGAAATTGGGTGGGTAGGAATTAAGCTAAAGTTGATATATTCATGTTAACTTCTCTTAAGTGTACCAAAAGTATATAAAGTATTAGGGTTCAAGCCTTCAAATTTGTATGAACAGAGTTGCATTCGTTAGCTGTTACAGGTATGATATTCTTTTTGCTTATATTGACTTTTAGATATCAATAGCTAAAAGGGAAAAATGGAGTTCTTTGGAGAACTTTGTTGATGTTGAGGACTTGATCCAAGCTCATCAAAATTTCATGCGATTTTTGTATGTAATATTGTCTTCTGATGCTATTGCTATGCTAACAAACTATGTGAGAATTGTAATCTTTGGTGTGTTGCTTTGTTATACAATTTTTCTTGGACACTTCTCTTTTATCTATAGGAAGATTATTATCACTTTAGACCTCAGTACAAAATTGATATGACTTGAAAATTAATCTTTCCTTTTCTCTTTGGAGAAAAACAATATTACATTTTTACCGGTTGATATCAACACGTTTTTTTTTTCTTTTATTAAAAATAAAGTTTGGATGAATTGATATTTAAATTTACTAGAGTTGATGTATACCTCAAGATTTATAAATAACTAGAGAGTCTTATAGATTATCCACCAACAAAATCTTCACATTAGCAAGCGAGTTTGAACTCAAATCCTTATAAGGTATGGCTTGCATCCTTATCAGCCGGATCAACTTTAATTAGCATTGAAGCATTATCTAGAAATGTCAAACCAAAACTCACATAATCTTTTTTCCTTGTGTGATAGAATATAGAATTTACACACGCACGAGACTAAAATGAAAAGACTCTTGAACTTAATTAAAATCTACATTGCATAAAAAAATAAAAATTTATTGTACGTTGAAAGTAACAATTGTCAAAAGTATTTGCAAGAATTGAAAGAAAAAAAAACTTGGTTTTTGAGTCTATTGATATATAAATGTGTTTAGCCACCGAATTTAAAACTTGAATATGTAGAAGTTCGAGTTCTAACACATGCACAATTTTTATTTTTATTTTAGAAAGATATTCACAATTTTGTCTTCTACTCATCTAATGTGATGTTTGGATATACAATCCTCTGTTGCCACCGCACGTTTGTATCCATTTCACCATGAAAATGGAGAAGACACAAATTATAGCTTCTAACAAAACGTGGGTCCATGTTTGGGCAGCCTCTATAACAAACACATACTAAAACTTTAAAATATTTAGGACTAAATTATAAAATTGAAATATTTATAAGGTTTAATAAATTATTTAATCATTCTCTCTTGCACATTTAGATGTGCTATAATTGTTAAGTTTTCATATGTATAAATTATTTTCAGTTATAAAAAATTACTTATCTATATAATTTGAATGGTTAAAAATAAAATAAAAACACTTTTTAATAAAAACATAATAAAACAAAGAGTCGTGCTAACTTACGTCCGAGGGCTCTAATTAAAAAATATAAAATGGAAAATTTTCATTAAAAAAACATTTTTTAATATTTTTTAAAGCTTGATATCACAAATTTCAATATGCTTTTAGTATAGTATTTATTTTCTTTATTTTTTTTGAAACAAATTATAATTGTAAGCACACGTGGGACAAGGGGCAGTGGTCCAAACAAGACATGTTTGATACTTTATCATGTCCAAGACGGATAAATCAAAGGTTTTGACTATTCCTAAGAGTATACATCAACCAAAGAGAAAGTGCCATCCACTAAGTGTATAACTTTGTGGGGACAAGTATTAACAAGGTAAACATTGTCACTAGGGTGACTTGGGAGAACCAAGTACCTTTTTAATTACATCTTGTTATGCAATTGATTTTCCACGATTTTTCATTTGATTTGTGAGAGACTTTTCATTTGATTTGTGAGAGACAATTTTTGAAAAGATTAATTATGGGTTGACATTCTTTTTTTTCCATACCACTTTTATACTACTTCATATAACATTTTTATTTTTATTTATGTTTCCTTCTATCATACTCTTTCTCTCTCTTCTACTAAAGAAATGACACATAGGGATGTAGAATGGAGGATTGCCACATAGGGTGGTCAATGTATCACTATTCTTTTGAAAAATTGTCTGCAACTCTTTCATAATTCTTCATCCGCATCAAATCATATTATTTTTTTAAGGATTGAAGCCTCGTCTTTTTCACTTTCTCATTACCTCCAAAGCTTTTCACAAGAATATCCCATGCAACTTTTGATGCTACAACCTTCTAAAAGACATTTAGGTTTCGTATAGGAGTTTGAAAAGAAGGCAAATAGAGGGCTTAAAAAACCCGGAAGAAAGAAGTAGAAAGAATGGAGATTTTTGGGAAGAGGATTTTGGGTGTTTGTTTGGGTAAATTTTTCAAATCCAATCTATATTTTCATAATACTCGCAAAATTAAAAGTTCATTAATCATTCACTAGAAAAACACCTTGTCAAATAAATTGAAAGATTTTTCTTTTTTTCTCTCTAATCTCATCTATCCAAAACGTTCCTCTCTCTTTCCTTCTAAACTCACAAACAAAACCTTACATCTACACACGAATGAATCAAAAATAGAGTTTCACATTGTTTTCATGGTAATGTGTCATATGCGTTGGTCACCTTTTCAGATACTTCTTAATGATAGTTATAAATTTAACAATTTTTTGACAAATATAAATAAAAAAATTGAATAAACGTTAAGAATTTTTTTTTAAAAAAAAACTATATATCTGATCCTTTTCTCAAATTTATTGTAGTATTATTCTACTATTTAAAGAGAAAAGTTAATTTGGTCCATTTCCAAGAGGTTCCCGCTTGAACACATGCTTCCATATCCAGAACACATGCTTCCATATCCACTCTTAACAACTTTTCCACTCAAAGAGTGACCTTCAGTGTCAATCCCCTAATATTTGATTGTTTTATTATATTATACCATGATAGTTTAGATTTAGATCAATGAATGGTTATGCAAGTGTAATTTTTTCTCATTAAAGAGGAGGAACTTTGCTGGGAAATCTATTTGTTTTGCTTCGAATTGTTGCTTTTATCTAAGGTGAGGAAAAATTGTTAGAGTTGTTTAGGGCCGGATTTTGGAGAGCGCAAAGAGCTCAATAGAGTTGGGCCTCTAAAAACTACAGGTTTCAAAAAAAAATTAAGTATAATACCCACCTCTATTTAAATTAAAAAATTTCATGTTACTTCTTTTTCTTTCCTCGATACACCTAAGTTTTTTTTTCTTCTAGACTCTAGTTCTACTTTCTGGACATAAATTTGATGCTATCAAACTACAATCAATTTGTATAACCACTTAATCAGTCAATTTAAAAAGTTTCATTGAAAGAATCACAACAATCGTTTTTCCTCTCGTATAAACCATTCGTTTTTCTCTTTCCCACGACGTAAGAGTGACATTCAAAATGACACCGTTAGGTAAATTTCACCTCTCTTTCACTTAATTTTATTTTATTTTGTTTCATGTTTAGAAGTACTTCTGATTCTAATTTTTTAATGAAGCTTAGCTACATAATTTTTTTTTTCCATTTTTATTTTACTGGAACCTATTTTAAAGAGAGAGTCGAGTCTTCTATTTCATAGAAACGGCCCTGGAGTTGTTATCGATTTGGCACACAACATGATAGGTAATGTGCTAATTTTGTTAGAAATACTCCGAGGGTAAAAGCGGAGTGGTGGTTGAGTAATTCAACACATCTCCTGGCAATGGTTTTTGGCTAAAAAGACATAGTCTTAAAGGTTGATTTTACTAATGATTTTAAAATTCTTTGAATTGCTTCGTAGTATCACTTAGTGTGTGTTTGGTTTAACTTTGGATATAATTGATTCTAAAAAAATTGATTCTGACATAATTGATTTTAAGAAAATTGATTTATGTTTGGATACAATAATGTAGAATTGATTAAACAGAATGGATGTTGTTTGGATAGTTTTGATCAAAATTGTTTTTGAATGTATAATTACTAAAATGGACATAGCTAAATACAAATAAATGGACATAGTTGAATATATATATATATATATATATATATATATATATATATATATATATATAGTACAATACTAAATACAGATATATTATTTAATTTAAATAAATAAAATTTTCTATATATTAAATTAAAAATAATAAATACGATCATTAAACTATTTTTTTTGATAAAATAGTTGTTCTATGTATTTTATATTTTTTGAATTAAATAATAATAGAGCTGGTTGTCATAAATGATAAAATATAGCGTAAAAGAAAAAATACAGTAAATCTGGACGGAAAAATGGTAAAGAAAAATTCAAAACTTGGTAACTCATTACCATAAATATTTTATGGGGTTAATTTGGTTCATTAAATTTTTTGATTTATTTTGGTTCATCAAAATAAATACAAACCAAAAAGAAGGAGAATTGATAAAGGATAATAAAGAAAAATAATGAGCTGTAATAATTAAAATATAAAATTTAATGGAGAATTGATTATAGTAAACTTAAAAGCTAGGAATTGTAGCTTCAACCAGAATTGCTTTTGAAGATGAGAATTGATTTTGAGAAGCTGAACCATACATGTTGAAATTGTTAGTTTTCACTTTTGAAGCTACCAGAATTGCTTTTGAAGGATTTAAAAGCTGAACCAAACAACTTCTTATACTTACTCTCATATTTTAGGTTTAATATTACTTGTACCTTGATCCATTATTAGTATATTCAATATTTATCGTTAAAAAAATGAATTTAGACTTATACTTACTCTCATATTTTAGGTTTAATATTACTTGTACTTTGAATTGGTCTAGTGGTATTGGCTTAGGACCCAGGAGTGTGTTTCTCCTTAAAGTCTCAGATTTGATTCTCTTTGACGTCAATTTAGGTGAGTTAATTTAGCTTCTTCAAAACAAATATTACTCGTACTTTTATTCATTATTAATATATTCAATAATTTAGAGTTATTTTTTATTCAAAATAATAATAATTTAGAGTGATTTTATGTTTGCACAAAAGTACTCTACGGTAATAGATCCCCTAGGTCAAATTAAAATTGTGTTTAAGTGATAGTTGATAATCTTCTGATCATCCACTGGGTGCGTTTTAGTTAACCATGCACTTCATTTCGTTTCATTGTATGTTGGGTTATAATATTTATGATTTATCTTCCTCTTTTTTCAATTTATCCATCTTGCTGGTAAAACAATATAAGTTTTGCCTAGAAAAGTCACTAGAGGTAAGAATGGATGGAATCGAGTTCGACTTTTGAAAACATAAGTTTGGTTTAGTTAGACTTTTTTTCATTTTATGATTTTGGCCCAACATTTTAATATAAACATGTAAAAAAGTTTTCCATAAAAATAAAGCTTCTAAAGAGCCCTTAATATTATCTATTAGAAAAAAGTAAGTTAGGCTGTAGAGTAGACCCATATAAAAATGTCTTACCAATTTGCAACCCCAAATATCTCAAAAATTATGCTTTCTAATTTTTTTTTTTTACTTATTTCATCCGTCTCAATTTAAAAGACTCTTCTTAAATATATAAACTTCTGTAAAATTCTAAAGTGTAATGATTAATGGCGCAAAAACAAAAAATAGCGCACGACAATATAGTAACTCATCATCCTTAAAAAAAAAAAAAAAAAAAAAATTAGAGTAACTCATCACATCACTTCAGATTAAGCGTGTCATGCAAATGTTATCTTAAATAAATAACTATGGTTACATTAACCTTTTAAACTTATGCTAGGACTAGGAGTATATAATGCTTTTTAAAGTTATACTAGCAATATCTGATGCTTAAAAATCAAGTGACTGAACTAAAATGGCTAACAAACTTTATCAAAGAATGAACAGTTGGACAAAACTTGAGTAATGCTAACACAATTACTCCAAAACATAATTACTACATGCTTAATAGATTAATTTCACAATTGCCAACACTGGTAAAAGAATAAGGGTATTGATAACTTATGCTCTTAACCCTCATGTTTGCTTGCAAAAATAGAAATTTGCATTGAAAATACAATATTTTAAAAAGTTTTTTTAGAGGTTTATTAAAAAGCTTAATGTAAAATTTTTAAGATGAAGATTTCTATATTGAGCTTTTTAATATGTTCTAGGAACACGTGTTAGTATTTGCCAAGAGTAAAGGTTGTCAAGCATAGTGTTAATTTAAATGTGACCTAATATTACAAATTTTAATCTTATAAATCAAAGTTGATTATTTAAATAACAATCATACAATACTTCACACGTTAACTTATTAATTTGTATGTTTGGTATTACGGTAGCTATGTCAGAATCACAGTGATCCACCATAATTATTCAAAATGCATACGATAGTTAAAGATCATAATGACTTTGGATTATAAAAAATAATTGTGATTTTTTTTTTCTTCTGCCCCTATTACCAAAAAAATTGATATGTTTGTCGCTGGTTGAAAACTATTGATACAAATGCCACTGTTCTTCATTTAAGTTGACGAGCATGACTATTTTTTCAACTACTCTACATTTTAGTTGGCGAGCATTTTTGTTTTTGTTTTTTTCTTCCTGTTCTTTATTTTAAATGGCGAACTAGCCATTTTAGTTTTTTTTTTTGTGCTCTTTGTTTAAAATGGCGAGTATGCCATATTGTTATCAGAAACATTTTATTCATATATTAATTTTCTATAAAAAGGAACCCTTCACATACATTAAACACTCATCCATTAGCAATAGCATTGAACTCACAATAATGGCTTCTTTTGCTACACTTTTCTCCTCCCTAACTCTCACAATAGCCCTTTTCTCACTTTCATGCTCATCACAACAGTACTTCTCACCAATTGAAAAAGACTCATTAACCAATCTATACTCCACTTTACTTTAATCAGGATCAATACCTACACATGAATTCAATTTTGTGATTGATATTGGAGGACCAATCCTATGGTATGACTGCAACAAAACCTACAGTTCTTCAACATACAAGCCCATCTCTTGTCAATCCAAACATTGCACTAATGATGCTGGATGCACTAGCTGCAATGGCCATTTCAAACTACTAATGTTTCTAACATTAACAACACACAAAAAAAAGGACAAGAAAAAATTCATTATGGCATGCTCGCCATTTCAAACAAAGAGAAAAAAAAAAACTAAAATGGCTTGTTCACCATTTAAAATAAAGAACAAGAAGGAAAAAAAAAATTATGCTCGCCAACTGAATTGTAGAGCAGCATAGAATGTCAGAAAAAAGCATGCAGGATGTTGAAAAAATAGTCATGCTCGCCAACTTAAATGAAGAACAGGGGCATTTGTATCAATAGTTTTCAACTAGGGGCATACATATCAATTTTTTTGGTGATAGGGGCAGGAAAAATAATTTCTCATTGTTGCATTTATGTGCAAAACAAAATTTATATGATCAAAACATTTCCAGTATTTCAAATTACTCTTCTTTTTTGGTTACCTTCAAATTACTCTTCTAATACAGTTAATTAAAACTTTATTTTCCAATATCATACAAATCTTCATTGTTTCTTAGTTTACGTTATTTTTTTCAGCTTGTAATGCTACAAGAAAAGAACCAGAAAGAAAAACCCAGCAAAACTAAAATAAACAAGCTTACACACGCTAATGTATAAAAAAAGTTAACATTCTCTTCCCATAACTTCAAGCCATAAACTAACATTTGAGGACCACTACAGTGACCATTAATCTTTCTTCTGGTCCTACTTTTAACACGCTGAAAAAACAAACCGTCAGATACAAAATAGAGGCAGAAGATAATAAATTTAATTCTGATAAATATAAAATAAGATCACAAGTGATAATGTGCTTTTATATTACACTGTTACGGATAGAACCTGCAGGACTCTTATACTATTTAATTGAGAGGTAATTATAGGTAAAAACTTGCACCTGACAAAAAAAAATGTACAACAAAATCATAACACCAATAAATAAATGCTGCATAATAAACATTAAACATATTCATACAATGAACCAAGACCTAAAATAACAATCTAGGTCAAGAAAACCAAAGTAAAGGACAATATAAAAATATACTATTCACAGAAATTAAGAGTCAACAAGAAACAGTAAAACCAGGTTGGCATGAAATAACAAGAGAAGAAAAAGTAGAGAGACAAACAAAAAAGGTAGTAATAACAACGCACGCCTGCCAGAAAATAACAGAAACTAAGAAAGGAATAAACGAGAGATGCTTCTTCTAACAGTAATTTCACTCACCTTTTTGGTTTAAAGTTTGTTGTGTATCTTTCAGTTTGTTGAAGAGATCGTTAGGATTAGGAACTTGGTCCACAAAATAGGAAAGAGTGAGGCTGTCACAGCATGACCTAGTCAAGGTTAGGGTTTACTTACTCTCTCTTCTTTCAATTCAAAAGAAAGCTCTCTAACCAAAGTTTAGATCATGCTGGCAGCTTCACTTTTTCCTTTGTGAACTTTCATCTTCATCTCCAGTAATAGTTATGCATCAACTTCACTCTCTCTAGGTTTATATATATATATATATATATATATATATATATATATATATATATATTTTGTATGTCAAAAGAAGTAAAAAAAATAAACAACTATTGTAGCACAAGAATGAAAAAGAGAACAGATTCAAGTATCTAAACCTAACTCAAAGAAGAAAGAAAAAAGAGAAGGTACAAGAAAGCCATGTGGTTTCATTTTAACACTATTTGTAAGCATAGAAAGAACTAGGAAGGCGAAGAATCCAAAGAAGAAAACAAGAGTATTACTACAAACTATGATAAGGAATCTAGATTTGGAGAATATATATATATATATAAAGAAGCAAAGAAAGAAAGAATGGGACATATGTAATAAAAGAGGTAGATACTGTAGTAAAGGAGGAATCATAAAGACATAACCTATCTTGTGAAACAGTGAATTTAAAAGGAAAGGATTTAACATGCAGAGTTTGGAAGAAATTGAATTCAAAATTAAAACAGCTAAGAATGCTATAAAGGGAATAGCAGATGCATGATGATTGATCAAGAGCGAGCTGTCTTATAGCAATAGGTTAGAGTAGTATAGTATAGGTCAGATTTTCTATTATGTAGAGAGCTGCTATTTATGAGTCTTGTAGCTAGAGACTAGAGTAGAACACAGTGGGGGATCCTCTCTCTTTTTTTGCCACCTATTCCACATTTATACTCTACTGTCTGTTTTACTATCAAGAAAATGTTTTTAGGAAAAAAAAGTTTTCAAAGTTGGAATATTTTAAAGTTTTGTTAACGAATGTCTTTTAGACATTATTTAAGAATCTTTAATTTAAAAATTGTTTTTTTAAAAAAGTTAGAGTAAATTACACTCTCCTTTTCTCAAAGATGCTTGAAATACACTCTCCTCCCCTCTTATGTTAAAATATACAATTTCCTCCCTTGAAAAATAAAATTTACACTCCCCTCCCTTATAAGATGCTTGAATTACAACCCCCTCCCTTGATAATTAAATATACATTACACTTTAATCTATTTTAACATAAATAAATATTTTTATGATATATATTAATTTTAAACCACCCTTTAAGAAAAATTAATTCATTTCTTTATAATTTAAATGTTAATGATAATTAAATTTAAATATTTTGCTATTGATTTTATAATTTAGAGTTTAAAATTAACTTTTAAATAACCATGGTTTATTGTCGTTAGTAATTTTTCACATATTTTAATTTTATTTTGGCTTGTTTCATATTTTATAATAGGGTTTAAAACTACATGTTAATGAAATTGTGAATAAAAAATAGCAAAAAAATACGTATTCAATTTTTTACTATGTTAAAATAGACCTGCAATACTGTTAATTTCGAAGTGTATTAGATTATTATTTTTTTGCTAGATTATTAAAAATAAAAAAATATATATTGAGGGAGTAAAGTGTAGATTTTAACATAAGAGGGGAGGGGAATGTAATTCAAGCTTTTCTTAGGGGAGGGAAATGTATTTTTCTCTAATATGTTTTGAATAAGAGGGGAGGGGAATGTATATTTTAACATAAGAGGGGAGGGGAGTGTAATTCAAGCATCTTTGAGGGGAGGGGAGTGTAATTTACTCAAAAAGTTAAACACTTTAAATTCTAATGTATTAAATATATATATTTTTATAAAAACTTATAACTATTTAAGTCTTTAAACAACACTTTGGATCAAATATCAATAAAGTTTAAAAAAGTAGATAAATAAACAACATTTGATTATCCAATTTGACCCAAAATAATCTTCTTTTAGATGAGAGAGATGAATTCTTCAATTTACTATCAATAAATGCGTACGAAAAATTACAAGAAATTAGTTTTAACAAGTTATTTAAAAACTTACATAATTTTGACCATTTTTCCATTAATTTTTTTCTTGAACAAGAGAGTTGCAAAAGTCAATAAAAAATTGTACTAAATTGGTCTCCAAGAGCAATCTTCAATCTCTCTACTTTTCTCTCGAACTCATCTCTTTTATATCAAACAAATTAGGTTTCTCATTTGAGAAAAATTTGAGAAAGTTATGTGAAAGATTTAGAAAAATGAAATAGAAAAAGAACATGCTTTTAGAATTTGAAAAGAAAAAGATTGGTTAAAGGTTGAGAAGTGAAAACTTGACAAAATTATCTATGAAAAAAACGGAGATGATCAATTTCTTATATTCAACAATTAATCAATGCATAGTTGATATAATATTTTAGTCTATTTATAGTTAACAAAATATTTGATATAAAAAATATGTGACTAATATATCTGATGTTTTAAAGTATCATATATAGATGTAGGTGTTCGAATATTTTAATGAACTTAGAACATTGACTTATTGTTGTTTAATTATCCTCTCATGTGTAAGTGTAATTTACACGTGAGAAAGTAAGGTAAGATCTTTTATGATTAAAATTTACTCCACTTACATTTTTCATACATTTCTCTCTTTCGATTGATAGCAAGAGATCACACGTTATTCTCTCATATGAAAATTACACATGAAAAAGCCTACTTATCATACTCCCATCTTTTCAATATTGTGTAGCTGGATGAGTAACTAATACGAAATCCACTAATGTTATGTTTGTTTTCACCTTGAGAATGTTGTGAAGGTGCGTTTTTAGCAAGGCTACACTTTATAGCTTTTTGTATTAACAGTGTGTCCAAGTCTCAAACCGAAGACCTAATGGTGCAAGAACAAGTCCGCAAACAAATAATATCTTGGGAGATAACATGCAATGGACACCCATCCAAACATTTATTAAGTGTGTCTTTGATTGTGCTGTGAAGAGAATTGATTTTAATAGAATTGATTGTGTAAAATTAATTTTCATTAAAATAATTTAGATTAAAAGTGATCTGTGTTTAGATACATTCAACTATACATCTCGCTAATTGATTTGTTCTTTTAAAAGCAAAAACACACTAAGTACTCTTATTAATTAAGATTAGACAAACAAAGGTAGGGTTGTGACTTAAACGATTCAAGAGGGTACTAAGAGGGACAGAAAGTCACCGAGGCTACAATTATTGGGTTCTGGAACAAGAACAAAAAATAGTGCTAACAAAGGGAAGAAAAGAAAGGGGGCCATGTTTAGATTTTCGACGCATATTCCCTAATATTTTTAAACCACTTATTCACTCTCTGCTTATTACACTCGCATGGGCATAATCACCATCAGTTGTCAATTCAGTGTGTCTTCAATTCAACGTTACTTCCTCATTCCCAGCCATCGAGAAAAAGACTATCACAACAAATAAGTGTAACACAACAACACATCCTTTTCCTTTGTACGTACCATCATCACAGTACCATTCACTACTTTTTTTGGTGCTAGTCGAGATTTGAATTCTGAATCTTGCATATAGTATATGTATTGTCTTTATCAATTAAGTTAAGTGAGGAGGACATTCACTCCTTCAATCTCACCCATTGCATATAATTCATGTATAATCAGTTTATTATATCATAATTATAATATTGAATTATAACATTTCCTAAAAAAAAAAATATTATGCATCATATTTTCATGTACAACATACGTTTGTATAATTATTTTAAAGGGCTATGGATATTCTTACAACATTATTTGTACTATATTTCTACCCTTTACTCATACTTGTATCATATTTTATACAGTTATCAGTAATAATTTCTTACTTTAGAATCTCGATGAGGGTTCTAAATATACTCTTTAACCTATTAGTGGTTATGGTGTAATAGTATTGTTTTTGCAATTTCCAGGGAGCCTTGGTTCGCAATTCGCATGCGTTGTAAATGTTGGTGATTTTGTGACAGCTAAGTTCTGTGGATTCTGATTCACGTTAAGTTGTTAGTTATAGGCTGCCTCATAGCCCTGTAACATATAGACAATTCAATTCATTATTTTACCAGTTGGATGCATTGGAGATGCCAATTTCTGTTGTTTTTTAATACATTAATTTTCTTAATTATTCATACTCATCCACCACTTTTGCATAAAGCAGTTGGGTAAACTTCCAAACATCTTTGCATGCTACTCATGTGACTGTCATGTATCTTTAATCTTTATTGTTTTTTCTTGGCTTTGATTGATTCAAGCTTCTCTTAAAATAAAACTCTAGAATCGCATGGTCAGAAATTACAATTACTTTAGAGTTCAGCTCATATAGGAAATTCATCTAAACCAAAAATAATTGCTAAAAGCCAAATTACATAGATAAAAAATTGATAAAATTCTTTCGAATGAGTTGACATCAATCAAACTTATTCATTTATCTTCTATTTTAAGCTTTGTGAAAGTTTTATTTTTTGTCTATGTTTTTAATTTGATTTATGTTGATGAGTACATTGTTGGATGAAAATGAAATTGTAATAGATGAAATGTAAAACATTGCTAAAAATAAGTTGTTTTTTTACTTATTAACTTGATTTTAATGTTGCAAACAAAAAATTATATTGTCTCACAAAAAACCGTTACAATAGAACCAACCAAACTTGATTTAGTTCGTATTTTAAAAGCAAACTTATCCAAACCAAACCACATGTTTTTTTATCTTGCAGTTTGGATGACTTTTAGCCTCAAAATTGAACCAGTTTGTACCCCGATCACTCCAAACCGAAGTTTAACACTTTTTTTTATGTTATAATTGAAGTTGAACACTTTTTTTTTTTTTAAATATGAGCCATCTAGTTTAGGTTGAAGAATGAGCTTGTATAATTATATTAATTAGTCTCTTATTTTATTTTTTTGAAATTTTGTAAGTGTTCGATTGATGACCCCGTGTTCAAGTGCCTACGACGAGTTGACGATTGAGTCGGTTTTCAAATGTCATCCTTCAATTATCCGGGGATTAGGCCCCTTTTGAATAGAGGAACCATCATATTAAAATATGTTACAAATAAGTAAGAAAAATGAGAAAAACAAAATGATTGTCACTGCAATACATTGTGATTCCAAATACACCATAAAACTTGTAAAACCTACACTCGGTTGTAAGCAAATGATTTACTGAAGAGACGACGAATGTATACCACTTGCAATATACTTGTACTCGCAAATAAAATATACTCCAAGAGTGTGTAAAAGACAACACGTTTTCTGGTACTCTCATTTGCTACAATTACAAAAAATTCACACATCAATATAAAAGAAATTTACCATCCACCAAGATGCATGGGTTGATAAATACACATTAATTCAGTTACTAGTAATTAGGGAGAACAACTTACTTAGTCGATGTCTGGTATCACGTGCTTTCAAGTACTTTTGTTCTGTAATAATAGATTCCAATGCTTCTCTCAACTCAGCAATCTTCACATTAATTGGATCAAAATGCTCTGTACCCAAAAGCAAAAATGAGTAAATGAAAATTTACTGGCTCTTGGGGGCAATGCACACTTGACTTGACCACTAGCACATACACTTGAGAATGTTAGGATTATAGAGAGAATAGAGAATGGAAAAGTGAATTATGAAAAGAGAGAATGTGTGAATTTTGGTGTATGCAACAACTTGTATTATTTTTTGTTCATGATTATTGTTGTGTACACCTTGAACAAGGCTAAGAAATATCATAAAATGACAAATTTAACCTCAATTTCTACCGTCAGTTAACTGCCTGTGGTTAAAATTCATTGATAGTTAATTGTCGATGAAATTATTTTGGCATTTTCATGGTGTTTCCTAGACTCCTTTCATGTGGGAACAACAAGAGAATTGCTTTTCTGACTTTCAAAACGTCATATTGACACATGAAAATGATGTTTTTACCCCTGACGGTAGTTAACTACCGCTGTACACCAACACAGCAAAAAAAAAAAAAAGAAACAAAAAAACTCCAGCGGTAGTTAACTACCGTGGAGTATCAAAATTGTTTTTTAATTATTATGACTGTTCCAACAACAACATACACTTTATTCATACATTCATCAATCAATTTCTCCATTCATTTCCTCTCGTTTATTCCTCCATTCATTTTCAGAATGAACAAAACTCTTTCCTTTCTTCAATTCATTTCCTCCATTTATTTCTCTCACCACCAAACCGTGACACACTCTTTCCTTTCTCACCTTCCACTCCTTTTTTCACACTCTTCACCATTACTACAACACACCTACATTCAGAAAGTAACTACACTTTCTCAAATGGATTTCACTAAAGTCACACTAGAAATCTTCTCCAAACTCGAACACAAATGACTTTCTCATTGCAAACACAACCACCAAATCTGAATTCGAATTCGACAAAAAATTGAATTTCAAGAACAAAGAAACGCAAAAACGATTTATTGGATGATAAATGGTCTTACTTTTCCCAATCGGTGCACGTGGTGGAAAAAGCGAGGCCGAGAATGGGGCGGCAGTGGTGGTTGTTTTTAAGAGAGAAGAAGAAGTAGCATGAGAAAAAGAAGGATCTCTGTGTTTTTTTTATTCAATTTTATATATATATAATCTCTTATCTACGGAACAGTCATAATAATTAAAAAACAATCTTGATACTCCATGGTAGTTAACTACCGCTTGAGTTTTTCTTTCTTTCTTTTTTTGCTGTGTTGGTGTACAGCGGTAGTTAACTACCACCGGATCAATCCAGCGATAGTTAACTACCGCCAAGGGTAAAATCGTCATTTCCATGTGTCAATATGACGTTTTGAAGGTCAGAAAAGCAATTATCGATCAACAATTTTCTTTTATCATTCAATAGTATTTATACAACATAGTAATGGGCTTTTCATGACATACATAGGCCCAATACTATCTAACAAACTCATATGTTCAGTTACTTGTATATCAAGTAACTTCCCTTAATTACTTGCATTGCAACTAACTACTCTAAAAACTAACTAACCAAATACTTCTAAGTCAATATTTGAATTATTCTTCAATAGAGAGAAAGGTGAGAAAGCTTAAAGAATGTTTCGAAAACATTCAAGTGTTACTTCTCATTGAATTGTGTAGTTATTTATGCAATGTGTCCCACAATTATTGGGATAGAAGACTCGTCAAGGTCCAACTAACTTTATTAAGTCTCTAACTGATTTTCACTATCTAATAAACATCATTGATTTACATTACGAAAGCTTAACTATATTATAAAACTAGTTGAGAAATTAAGATATAATTTTTTTAATAAGCAAAATGAAATTAACGGGAGTACAGTTAATAAGCAATTATCTAACCCATTATATACCAAAGTCTAAGAAAGAGACAAATACTAGTTGGTAACTATTACCACCAAGCACATCTCCCACACCCCTTTGAAAATAACATTTTTCCTTATATTCCAAATGCTCAAGTGAAATTAACATGCCATAATTGATTCAAGTACACGTTATAAAAAAAAAAAAAACTCTTCACTCAAGTACACAATAACGCAATTAGAATATTTTAATTTCAACAACTTAAGCAATATTGTTTGCTCTCACTCTCTTGATCATTTTTCATGGGCTCATTAGCAATATTGCTCACTATGAATTTTGGTTGAATCTAACTCAATCATACAACACCGATTTGTAAAATAAGAACTATCTTGCATTTATAAATATATTTTCAAGTCATATCTCATTCGATTAGAATCTTCTCAGCACATGATGAGATTAACTACATATTATATCCAATTAAACTAAAGAATTCATAGCGAAAAGTCAAAAGAGTTTCTCTCCATCATAGTTATTCAATTAGCCTATGGGATTATCAGCCAATATCCATTCGTGCAAGTTTAATTTAATTCAAGTCTAGTTAACTTACCATCTTTAGCTAAGTTATGCACATTTGGAATGTGACCAACATGAACATAGAAGGACACAGTTTCTGGCGTAGAGATAGGATTGTGAAAACAAAACTTGTAAATTCCACTATGTTTGGCTTTTAACTCAAACTTGTCCCCTGACGTTCCCTTCAAAGAATGTACCTCATTTCCTCCGGGAGATGTTACCTGTAGATCATACATTCATTGAACCACAAATCACAAAACAAAATACTCATGCGTCGATATACTAATTGAAAAAAAAAAAATCAAATATGAAATGTCACAAAGTTTACGTTACAAAGACAAACGTTGCAGATATAAGCGATTCGGGTCAAATCTTAGAGAACAAGACTGAACCATTGGACCGGAGCAAAAGAGAGATGAGGAGGCTGGCTCTAGTGGTTTAGTCTTATTCTTCGAGGCCTGATCCGAATCACTTATATCTCCAACGTTTGTTTTTGTAATAGTTTATCAAAATAAAAATAAAAATAATAATAATGAGATCTTATGATTATGATCTTACCGTGAAATCAATTCCAGGATGATCTGAACTCCAAAATATATCATGGTCCATGACAACAAAATTTCCAGAAATGGTGTCATCGGCATGTTCCACATACTCTGATACACATTCAACATCGTGTAAACTGATTGAGAGAGCAATTACGTGACAAACTGTGTTACCTAAGAAAATTATCACAATTGTACAAATCTTTGAAAGCCAATCCATATTTCCCACTTTGTTATGATTGTTAATGCCTAATTCTCTATTAAGTTGTGGCCTAAATTTACCAACTTAGATTTCTCTTGTAAAAATAGAAAAAATTATTCGTCAAGTGATCAGAAATTTTAACGGCTTTAAATATGGTTAACTAGTTTAACAGGTCGTTACTACTTACTAGCATCTAAAATCACGTTTTATAGTCATGTGTGTTGTTTGTAGATATATAAAAGTATATACATAAATCTTAATAACAAGTTGTATATGTGGTTGGAGGAGAAAATTAGTTTTGTAAATCAAATCAAAGAATAAAAAAGAGCAAAGAAAGACAAAAATAAATAAATTAAAAATACAAAGATAGAGATAGATAGATGGGGAAAGTATTCCAAACAATGTAATGCCATCATTTTTTTTGAAAGAGAAAAAAATAAACAAAGAAGAAATTATTATTGACTAAAGCGACACTATGTTGCGAGTTTGTTCCCAACTTCATTCTTTTTGTTTTTAACGACTTTGAATTTATCTTTTATCGATTACTCTATTAATTTGAACGATTATCATTTATTTTTGTCCAAACAAAGTGATACTAATGATCATCAAACAACATTTTAAAGGGATTTAAACTTTTGATGTTGCAAGGTGAGACTTTTACCACTGAGTTTCAACAATGCAATCATGCTCAAATCATGCAATTGTGGTATATTTAGATAAATTGTGAGATTTTTGTGTGACTTTTTTCTTTAAATTTTAACATTTATTTGAACTATTTTATTCAATTAAATAAATGAACCTTTTGTACCAAAAAATCCACAGTTAGATCATGTGACACGAAGCTCAATTCTGCTATCAATCAGAGCATGGCAAAGGGAGTGTTCAAGAAAGCAATATGAGACTTGTGGAGTACTAGTGTGCCATCTAACATTCAAGTCTTGGTGTGCATTCTTTGCCTTAATTAAGAAATGGAAAATGTAACACATTTATGCTTTGATTATCCTTTTGCAAATGTGATATGGAATAAGGTATGCACATGGTTAGGCACATATCATTACCATTGAACATGGTTGGAGGAACACTCTGATATGGCTTGCTACCTCTTGGTGTTTGTGGCTGGTGCGAAATGACGTCGTTTTCAAAGGAGTTGTAAGAGATGTGTCTATTGTTATGGACAATATCAAAATAGTGACTTGGCCTTTTGTTTGTAGTTAGAGATAAATTTTTTGTCAATATTCCTTTAGTGTTCTAACCCTTGAAAATTATTGCTTACACTTTTGAGAAGGCTAAGAAACACCGTAAAATAACGAATTTAACCTCAATTTTCTTTAGCAGTTAACTATCGCCGATTAACATCCTTCGGCAATCCGATGAGGTTATTTTGGTATTCCTAACCCTTTGTCTTTCTTTCGAATGCTTAACAATACTACTTTTTAGTCCTATTAATAAACTTTGTTTATCAAAAATGGATGTCCAAAATAAATCTGATTACATAAAGCAAATTTGGATGCACAGAGATCACACAATCACATGATTACATATACAATTTACAAAAAATGTCCACATACCTTATACAATATTATAATGACTATTTTTATGACTTTTTTCTTCTAATTTGACCACTTATTTAAACTATTTTAACATATATTTTACAATATCATCCCATTTTTAGATCAAAAAATGTAGTTGTTCAATTTTTATATTTTAAAAAGTTTCACCACTATTGAATTTGCGCTTTTTTTTTCTCATGTGTCATGTTGAATGATGAGCTGACAAGTCAGTTGTAGTGTGTCAATGCAATTTTAAAGAGAAGTCATATTTTTTTGGGTTTTACATTTTTCTTATTTTAAGTTTTATTTAAAAAAAAAATACAAATGATATGAAAATAAAACAATAAGATTTAATTTACATATGAATTGTGACTTCAATATGTGATATACCAGCTAATAATTCAACTTCAATATGTAATCTCACAAGAATAATGGTGGAAAAAATATATAAAATTAGGAGACTATATTTTCTTATTTAAAAACAAAATCATTAAAATTGCCGATCAACAAAAATAAAAGGATATAACTATTTTATTTGTAAATTGTTCGATAACATTGAGTTTATACACCGTAATTATAGAGGTTCTAGATTGGACTCAAACATAGAGGCTTAACACATGGACCAACAAATCTCTATTACAACTTAGCTCTCCAATAACTTTTTACAATCGATAATCGTTTTAAAGTAGATGATTGCTCTTTAAGCCTCAAAACAATCTGGGAGATATGTTTGATATTATATAAAAAAAATGGTAATAGATAACAAGTGGACCTTATACATATCCTTAAAAAAAAAGTGGACCTTATATATAATATCTAACACACTATCATTTCCATTACACTATCATTTGTTTGTTTAAAACTCATATGAGCTCCACCAACTCATGTGAATCTTGTATAAATTTGGTAAAACATTCATATATTTTAATCAATAAAAAAGAATATGTTGAAAATCGTATGTTACAGAGTGTGTTATTGTTAACTTTATTATTTTGTATATTATTTTCACATATTTCCATGAAGAGAAATTGTTGAGTAATTAAATGTGGATACTTTTATCAATCAAAATTTAAATATTCATTTATCACATTATACAGTTCTAACATATTCCGCTAGACACAACTCAAATAAAAAAATGAATGAAAGAAAATATTGTTATCTTTTTACACTCTTAATATAACATGAACAAAAAAATAATGTTATCTTTTTGCACTCTTGATAACAAGAAAAATCATGCAAACCTTAATCTATGTGAGAAACATGAACCAATCATTAATTAAATTAAGGTCTTTTTTTTTTGAAAAAAAATTATCCCCTCAAAATAAGTATTCTCTCCCCTTTTTAAAAATCTCTAATATCAACCTCTCATTGATTATCTTGCATTCCTCCTATCTATTCGTCCTCAGTGAAAAAGGAGTGAAAGCAATTGTTAGTTTTATCATTTTTTCTTCACTCTAATTCAGTCCACTCATTTGTCAAGAACATAGTGCACACACAATTTTGTCCCCCAAATAATTCTTTATATATTATTTTTTAAAATGAGAAAGGAATCTTGAACACATGAAGATACCTAGCAAAACTCTACATATGTAACATCATGAAATTCGTTGATGGATTCCTCTATCTTTCCCTTTTTATTTCAAGACCACAAGACAAAAGTACAAAAAAAAAAAAATTAAAGTTTAAAAGGGAAGAAAAAATATCAAACCGACAAGGTTAACCACCAACAGGATCTTCACTCTAAAAAGCAAATTCAGTTATGATTCTTGATCAACTGCTACTTCGTACCATTCTACATCTTCTGAATCATCTACATTTGTTAAGGTAACATTATTATCAAAACAATAAGAGGCAAAGACCATATCTTGGTTGACATGGTGCATTTATTACATTCTTTTTGAGTGGGAAAATTGAAATGACATTGAATTAACAAAATACTGAACCTTGAGTTAATAATCATCTCTATCAACTACCAGAGGTTCTTGTCCAATCAACAGCTGCAGAACCTACCTAATCAATAAGAGAGAAACATGAGAAATTGAAATTTTAGCATCTGTCTAGTACCGTAGTGAGTTTGACAAAATCACGATGCAACTGTAATTTTGACCAACCCATTGGTATACCAAACATACACTTAACCTGTTACTACAAAAGGACATATATTATAAGAGTTAGAAACACCAAAATTTAAATGGTTTCCAAAGATTTTTTGCTTGGTAGTTTTACTGTCACACCAAGTTGCCAACCAAGTTCACACTACTAGTGTCCGATCGATTTTGAGTCCGAATCCCAATCAGTCCACCATACGAAGAAGGTTAATCTCGATTATGCGTAATTCATTTTGGACTAGAACCCAAGTAACCAAAGCGATTGGACAATACATTGACATCTTCATCATCATCCTGAGAAGTTAGAATATCTAATTCACTCTCAAATTTCTCACTAAAAAGTTCTTCCCAAAACCCTTCATCTAGTTCTTTATTCAATTTCTCATGATTCTCAAATACCTCAATCTCTTCCTCATGTTCTCCACCACCTCTTCCAAGACCCTGCATTTCCATAGCCAACATTTCCAACTCTGACACTTCAAATCCATATCTAACACTGCTCCTTCCATCACCACCATTACTTGATTCTCCATACTCAATTGGCCTTCTCCTCTTCTTAGTAATAGCATCTTCAATCTCCTTTCTCTTTTCCTTCTGTTGAAGTAACTGCTGAATAAAAGCTGGATTTTTCATAGCTCTAGCCAAAAAAGCCATCATTTGTTGCTGCTTAATTTCAGTTCCACGTAGCCTTTCCTCCATTGCTTGAAGAATTGATCTTGTATTCTGTTGTTGCTGTCTAAGCTTCACAAGTTCCATCATTAAAACTTGTTTGTCACGCCTCAAATGATTAATTTCTTCGTCTAGTCCAAAACGACCAACTTCAACACAATGACCATGTGATGATTGTTGTTGTGAAGTACTAGGTTGTGAAGTTTGTCTCCTTCTCTTAATGTTTGCTAAAAGATGTTTATGTCCTCTTAGAAATCCTTCATTTGCAAACTCCCATTTATCAGGATCAATTTTTCTAAAACCCTGTATACAAAAAATTGAGTCCCACATCGAGATTTCAAATATATATTTTTTAACTCATATGACATTAAATATAGAATTGTACAATTACTTCAACCATAGGTAATGGTATAATAGTAGTTATAACATGATTCTATTTTCTTATTAGATGCATGAATGTGACATCAACGTTCAACATCAAATGGAGCAGGTAGGAGGAGAAATCCAGAAACCAAAAATCCAGGAACAACAAGACAAGACGCGTGACATTAAAATAATCACATGCACTTCCAGATAATACTATATTTTATCCAGTTTAAAGAAAAGGTTAATAAATAAAAAAATATTATAAAGGAACTATACAGTTAAAATATTTGCTGACTTTACTAGATACATACATATACACATACAGTACAAATGTTTTATACATTAATTCAACTATTTTAATATAATTTGATAATGTATATTTTTTTGTCAAGTAACCTAATGGTTGAAGTTCACACATTCTAAATATGGAGAAGTGTTCAGGGTTCTAACCACTCTCCAAAAAAGTAAAAAACTAATAAATAAAATATTATTTAGCTTGCTTAGGATTATTTTTTAGCACAAACATATATAAAATATTAAAAAACCAATATACAAGTAAGGTAAAATAATTAGTCAAACAAAAAAGGTAGTGCAAAATGATCCTTTTTTTTTTTGACAAGAATGATCCAATCTTCTAAAAAAAAAATTTAGTGCATATTAATATTAATTTAGCTTAAGATTAAAATTTTCTTCTGGGATTAAAGAAAAGATGGTATTGGTTACTTAATTGGGTTAAATATTGTTTATATAAATGAAATGTTAATCTGAATGACACAGAAGATGAGAAGAATACTTACATAGGTGTTGAGTTGTCTAACAAAACTTGAGAAATTGTTGTGTTTGAAGTATCTAGGAAGAAGGTCTCTGGAGAAAGCATTTGGATCCCAAACAACAAAGCTAGCACCACCTCTGCTCCATGAAACTATGTGACTTGTTGTAGGGTCCTCCACAACATCAAATGTCTTTGTAAGAAATGGTGGTGGTCCTACTTCATGAAGCCCCTCCATTGGCCGTGGAATAACAACCGTTGATCCCTCATCATTTCCTCTTTCATATGTCGATGATGACGAGGTTGCTTCAATGTCCAAATACTCTTCTTTCACCGGGTACAAATAGTTCATTTTATAATTCACGAACGAAAAATTTGAGGGTTGCTCGAAAACAACAAAGTCGTGGTGGAAATAGTTTGAGTTTGCTTTAAAATTGACAAATAATAAGGGAAATTTAAAAGAAGTGAAAGTTAAGGAAGATTTTGAAAGAAGTGAAAATGTTCATAATAAAGGAAAGGATTAAATTCAATGAAATGGTGATGAGTGTAAGAAGGAGAAAGAAAAAAAATGAAGCATTGGAAATTTGGGAATTGATGAGTGAAAGAAGAAATTTGAATTATTTTTTTTTTGTGAAAGAAGAAATTTGGAAAGTCGTTAAGGCAGTTGAAGGAAAAAAAAAACAAAAACAAGATGAGATGTCTTACCTATATTTGAAGAAAGCTAAAGAGGAAGTGTTGTGAGGGTTTATATAGAAAGAGAGAGTGAAGTGTAGTGAGAAAAAATAATATTAAAGATGTGTATTATTAAGAACTTTCTAGACATCTTGGAAGGAAATATTGTGTTATTTTATTAAACCAAAAACAAATTGTAGTTATTTTATTGATAAATTCTTTCTATGAATAGCAAGTGGATGAAAGAGACAAGTTTGTGGGTGAAGGAGTGGGTTCTTTGTTGGGAAAGTTCTGGAAGTTAGAGAGGAAGGAAGTATTTGATATGGTGGTGGGGATGCTATAGTTATATTTTAATGTTATTTGATTAAATTATAATTGTTTGTGGGGGTTCACATGTTGGGAGATAGTGGTTTTAGTTGGCATACTGATTTTATAATACTTTGGATAGGATATGGTGTGTCAGTGTGATGTGTGAAAAGGAAATTAAACCATGGTTCATCAATTGGGTGGTAACATATGTAAAAAGAGTCTATAATAATTGATTTGAATCAAATGAAAGTGGATAAGCACAGAATTTATGGTGAGGTTTTTAAGAAGTAGAAGAATGAATGGAGAGTGAGCTTCTTGTTTTCTCATGCTTGGTTTGGTGAAGTAAACTCTCTCTGCCACCAAAATCTAAGGAGGAAAAGAAAAATAACATTTGTTTAGTATTTCCGTACGTGACCAAATCTTATGTGGCCTTGTCACTTTTTTTCTTGAACAAATAGGACATATATTGATTTTTTTTTTTTAAATAAATGATATTTATTCATTTAAATTGACAGAGTGCATCGATAAAATATAAATTCGTTAAAAACAAAAAGATGAAACTGCGAACAAACTCAAAAATAGCATAAAAAGGCAAAGTACAAAAACTTATACATATTTAAGTATCTGGAATATCCATGTCTCCGGATTGATGACGTCAAAGTCATTGATTAAATCTGCACTAGATCGAAGCTGATCTGACAATGTGAACTGAACAAATACCTTAACGAAACAAGAAAGACAATCAACACCGCACAAAGATGACGAACAATATAACGCCGCACTAAGGCGACAAAGTCACAAAAGAAAAAACAAGATAGATGTGAAAATCACTTATTTCAATAAAATGGAAAGAGGAAAATGAGTTAGAATGATGATTTTGGGTCAATAGTTGACTCTAAATTACCCCTCTTTAATAAATGAAAGTGAATAAACTAAAGTTTTAAGTGACGGCTCAAAAGAGGCTAAAGGGAAAGAGGGAGGTTTTGGCTAAAACATATATTAATATTTTGGAGAGTAAACCATCAAATTGTTAGCTAAGTCTCTCTCAAACATATCAATGATTATATTAATCTTTTAAAATAACTTTTTTTTTAACTAATAATATTTTAAAATAATTGTTTTTAACTAATATTGTAATACTTTAACATAATATTAGGCTTTATCAAATATTATTCACTGAAACTGTAATGTTTTTAACTAAGGATAGCTTGATGCTTAAGATGAGAAAATTTAGAAGTGGAGTAATAAAAAGTTGAAAAACATTACGGTTCGACAACTTTTTGGTTGTCCAACAACATATATTTATATTGCATAGATATTATATCATTTTTTTAATTAGTTATTTTTCTTTCTTATAATCACATCAATAGTTATAATTGATGTATTTTTATACAAATTGTTTAATAGTTGTTAATACTTAGATGTTCATATAACACTACTCTAAAAAGTTTGAGGGTCTACTACTTACTACCTTAACACTAACAAGCATATCGACAATTTTTAAAAAATAACAACAATAATATGTGGACACCTTTAATTTTTTTAATATATATGCAATACTTTTTTTAAAAAATTGTTTTAATAACAACAATATAATATGTGGACACCTTTAATTTTTTTAATATCTATGCAATACTTTTTTTAAAAAAATGTTTTAATAACAACAATAATATGTGGACACTTTTTTACTATTGTTGAATAGTAAGAGATCAAGAAGGTAATACTCAAAAGTATGTGTACTCGTTGGAATTAAAATAAGAGAGTAATACCAAAAGTTTTGTAATTGATTGGAAATCCAAAATGCAAAATAAATAAATAAATTGTGATATTAAAAAATTGAAGGAACTAAAAAATTATTAGTAAAATAATGAAATATATATACACATATATGGGCTGATATGGTAGGCCTATTAGGCTTTTCTATAAGTCTTAGCCTAACCTATTTAAATTAATGAGTTTTTTTAAAAGCTTGAGCCTAACCTATTTAATAAACGAGTTAGGCCGAGTCAAGTTATAAATAGGTCGGGACATAGGCCTCTGATGGACGGCCTGACCTATTTCCACCTCTAAAAAATGGCTAGGGTTTCATATAATATAAATAACTTTTTGACATCACAAAAGAATACTATATATATATATATATATATATATATATATATATATATATATATATATAACCTAATAAACTCTAACTAACTAGTCCAATAGTATGGCCCATTACTCTATTATCTAACACTCCAAACATCCAACCATCTTTTGTAACCTACGTCAATTTACACAGGAACAATTAAAACCAATTCGTTTATATAAGTGTGGCATCTCTGCCACACCCATGTATGATATGAGAATCACACTTTGCTCTCTCTCTGATACTGACTTGGGCATCTGAGCGGATGTCTGCTTTGTAGGTAGGTGGAAACAAGGCCAACCGCACCAGAGTTTCTCCTTCTCTGTACTGGTTCACCGCAACCATATCGTCCTTAAGGGTATGTTTGGATCACAAAAGAAAGTAGAAGGAAAGATAGTGAAAGGAAAGAATGATAAATGATTGAAAGTGAGCAGAAAGTGAATGGAAAGTGAGATGATTGTTTAGTTGTTTGGAATGAATGAAAGTGAAAGGAAAAAAAGATATAAATTTGTCAAATGACGTAAATACCCCACATTAAAATGAACTAATATATTTTAATTAAACAATGTTTTTTCGACATCAACTAAAATTGAAAAAATTAACAACATAACAAAATAAAATGAATGGATATTTAAAATGAAATGGTAAGCATGTAACGGTTAAAAAGGTCTAATATTAATATTATTATATTAATTTATTGGTCCATTGATACGTAAAAAAATAAAATAGCACAACCCACCATTCAAAGCAAGGTTATATTGGACCTTTCATTGAACAATGCTCTTCCATGCACTTTCTTCGCAGTTCTGGGCAGAAACAAATTTGGTTGTGGACCCCACCAAATACAATCTTTCCTTCCTCAATCATAGGTGATCCAAACGAGAGAAGCCCAAGTTTCAAGAAACTTTCTTTCCTCTTGCCTTTCTTTCCCTACACTGTCTGTTGTTCCAAACAGACCCTAAGTTATTTATCATCCTCATATCTATTGATTTCTCTTTTAAGCTGCATATAAATGTGTGAATGTACAAATAACATCTTTCTTAACTAATTTAAAGCAATGGGAGTGAAAAAAGTCGTGTGCAAAAGAAATTATAAGGTAAAAAATGCAATAAGTGACACATTTGTTGGCATTGACAAAGCAATACAGTCAAACAAAATTACACCATACTCTCTCCGCAATTTTTTTACTCTTTAGATCATTAAATAAATGATATATGCGATTTATATTATAATTCACGTATATCATTTATTTAATGAATCTAAAAATAAAAATGTTTATTTGTCAAAAAAATAAGATAAAAATGTTTATATTAGAAATCAGAAAAAATATATATGAATATCGGAGTGATGAGTGTTCTAATATTGTTCCGTCAAAATATAAAAAGTGTTTCTGCCACTGTCACAATGTTGCATTTGTTTAGATTTAAAATAGTAAACTGTGAGAACCAATTGTACTGTGCATCGTCACCTTGTCGAATATATTACTGCTACTACTATTTTTTTACTCAATAAAAAAATATTGGATTGCGTTGATGGTCTTGGAATACTAGTATTATATTGTTGAGATTGCGTGGATAGGGTATCTTAGTGCCACGTATCAAGAATATCAAATAAATTGTGTTAATGAAAGCAAATAATTTAATAAACCATTAAATAAATCCATACTGTTAATTTAATATAATACAATATAATATTCTTGCATCACCAAATATACTTTTTCTTGTGACGGATTGATATTCTGTGATATACTCACTCTCTCCCATTTTTAATTTTAAATAATACTCCCTCCAATCATATTTATAACGAAAGATTTTAATCAATAAAAATTGTTGTATTTAATTAAAAATTCAGTTTAAATACATCAAATTTTGTTGTTGTTGTTGGATTTTTTTTTTTTTTTTTTTTTTTTATAAATAAGTCTAGACGAAATATTTAGCATACAAATTAGCTTCTGTCTTTTGGTTTTCATTTAGAGGCATCCCCTTCTTATCAGGGGTGAAAACCAATTAAGTCGAATTAAGTTTGGCAAGGTTTAAATATGATGTGGTCAAACAATTCAACTCCAAAATCGGGTGTGTTATTTGTCAAAACTTATTTTTGGATTGGAGTTTGACATTTTTTTTTTCTTCATAAAAACTTGATAAGGCTATTTAAATGCCTATTTGATGTTAAAGTGTTTAAATAAGTCATTTGGCAAATTTAAATATACTAACAAACAAAGTAAGATGTCAATTAAATTAAGATCTATTTTGATATTTTATATATATGTTATTTTAAATGTGTCAAATGCCATCTTTATAATAAGTCATATGGCAATATATATTTAATCATCTCATGTATATCTTTTTTTTATCTTTGAATTAACTTATAAGGAGATGTTTAGAATATTCACAAAAATTTAGAATTTTTAACAAAATAATTTTTTTTGATGTCAAGTCAACTAATAAGCAAATTGAAGAGGGGAATGGATAAAAGAAAGTATATTTTTTTGAAATGCACAAAATGGGGATTTAGATCCTATCATATGTAAAATAAAGAAACACACGAGAAAGTTATATTAATGATCTTACCATTGCAATTACAGGGTTAATATACTCAAGTAAAATATTTTGCATTGCAAAAAGCAGTAAAATTTAGATAAAGTTAATAAACATTATTATTGATATTAAAAATGGCTCGATTGTTTTTGCCAATATATATTTTCTAAATTTCATTTTAGGTCTTAATATATGTTGGATTTGTCCTGCTTGCCTGGTAGAGAAACTTCAATTTGAGAAATAAGAGCATACATTGCAGTATTGCACATCTAATGACTTGGCCAACGAAAATAAATAAGTATGTAACTACTAAAATGTGATGAATATTTATATGACATGACTAAAGAACATTTTTTTTTCTTTCTAATCATATGATTAAAAAATACCAATCGACAGGTTATTAAAGGGAGTTAATAAGTTATTTTGGTAAGTGTATTCATATATTCATACCAGTGTATCATATAATACAGTGTTTTTTTAGTTCACTCATTCTTCAAAATATGTCTACCAATTAGCTTGAGACAAATGCTGGTGAGGGGTAAATACTATGAGGATTTGTTGACAAATGGCAAGCACACACAACCTAGAATTTTTTGTTCTTGTTGCTAGAAACATGCCACCTAGACATACTACATAAATCCATTCTCTCATAGTTCGTTTGAGTAGTGTCACCATGCCCATAACCTGGATTTGTTTGTTTTTGAATCAGTAGTGCATATAATGTATCATCCTTTTGAGTATAATATTATTACTTTTTTTTACTAGTACAATATAAACCGAAACATTTTTAGTTTTGCATTGGTTCTCACTTCTCAGTTCCTACCCTATGTGATGGCAGTGCGTCGTGGACAGGGTACCGTTAAGGCACGTAACAAGAATATTTTTTTGGTCTGATAAATTTTTTATTCAACATAAAGTCATAAATTATAATGGAAATGAATCTGATGATTGTTATAACGTTCTCGAAAGTTCTAGCTTCTAAAATGTCTATTTATGTTCCTTCAAAAAAAAAGTTTTTTTTTTTTTGAAAGAAAAAAAAATCTATTTATGTATTGTTATTTGTTAGTATGTGGTTGATCTCAAAATATGAATGAGAGACATGTCACAGCTCACATGATTAACGAACTTGCTTAACACGTCTAGTAGATTAACGAACTATGAGAGACACATGTCATACCTGGAATTTTTAAGCGTATAATTATTAGGGATTGAATAACTTAAAGATTTTGACCAAATGGAACCCTAATTACTAATATTTATAGTTCAAAAAATAAAAACAAGCATATAGTTATTAAAAATTGGTGGACACTATCAACAAGTTATCAGGAGCAGTTTATTTTGATATCCTTAAAATAATTAGTAAATTGTATACCGATAAATGTGTTCAGATACTGGTATGGGTATATCGATAGACACAGTTTTTTTAGTTCAATAAACACAGTCTTCAAGATATGTCCACCAACTGGCATGAGACAAATGTAGTAAGGGGTTATAGAAGGATGGTTTGTTGGCAAATGGCAAGCACAGACATCACCTAGAATTTTTTGTTGTTGTTGATAGAAACATGCCACCTTAGATGTTACTCAACATGTCCATTCCTTCGGGTATGAGTACTATCACCAAATATATGATTTGTTTGATTCTGAACCAGAAGTGAGAATATGAACACGGTTAACATATATCATATATGCATCATCCTTTTGAGTAGTTTAAGCATTACATTATTTTCTTTTGACTAATGTAATATTATTACTTTTGTCACCCAATAGATTACTTATTAAATTAGAAAAAGAAAGAGGTATATATCATGGACAAGTAATTACTTCTTCTTTTTTTTCCTGAGGAAACTTTTGTGAGTAGTATAATATTATTACGTACTTCTAAAGTTCTTGTGTTATGGCTGGCAGTATTACTCAATTATACTACTATTATTATATTATTATGGCTGGTGGGGTGTCGTGGACAAGAAATTTTTATGTATGTATCGAAAAAAAAAAAAAGAGAGGTATCGTGGACATGGTATCCCAATGGCACGTAACAAGAAAAAATTATTTAACATTTAATAATGGTGGAAATAAATCCGATGATTGTTTATAACGTTCTCGAAAGTTCTAGACTTTGAATCGCTAAACGTATTTTTTGAATTTGGCACTGAAAAATTCAGAATCTTATTGGTTGTTCTTTCTCTTATCCTATTAAACGATGATGTCTGTAGTTTTTTTTAGTTGGACGTGTTCCCAATCACATTTGGCACAATATTATATGGAAATTTTGTGGTGCTAAAGATTATTCATGTCGTGGCAAGTAGTAACTCGTCATAATTTTTGTCAAAAAAAAAAATTGTCATGGTACACTTCTCAAAAGTTATTTGTACGCGTATTTTTCCATTCCTTATAATCCATCGTTTTAAAACTTTAAAAAAACATATGTGTATAAATAAATATGGTGTAGTGTTGTAGAGATCGTTTATTAATAGTGTATGAAACTTAAAGAATATTCGTTAAAAAAGGATCATTGATGATGTTCTAAAGATATTACTTAAAATCTGTCGCGTGAATCTTTATTAGCCAAGGTAGATAAAGACAAAAAAAACTTATGCGATTTAAATATGTTAGATAGAAGATGTTTTAGTGTATGAAATCTTTATTTGAAATAAATGTTGGTCAAAATTTAAATAACTCGAGCAAACTTCGGATTATGAAGACTCATTTCTTTGAAGAATCGAGAGTTAATACCAATTTGTTTTCCATGGATACTTAGAACAACAGTTTTTAATCGTTACTCTAAAACATATGGGACAACATATCATTATCATAATGGATCCAAATAAGATGGTATCGTCCCAAGTTTTCTAAGATACATCTATAACAATTATATAAAGGGAATAAGAGTTTGGGTTGAATATTTTATTATTTTAATAAAATAATTGTTATAGATGTATCTTTAAACAAAAATTTTCTATATTGTTGTTATCGAAAAAGATAAGAATTTATAAAATATTTGTTATAATCAAACCACATCCTAAAAACGAACCGTACTTTATGTGTGATTCAGTTCTGTTTTGAGTTTTTTAAATTGTCCTAACATTCGTTTTGGTTCAAATTTTTATTTTGTTCAACAGTCTTAGTTATTAGTAATAATAATAACAATTTGATACAATTCGGTTTATAAACCAGTTCGATTCAAAAATGTACATTTCAATTTTTGTAAAGGTAATTTTGGTTCAGCTTGAAACTACATAACCAGTGCACCAAATCTCTATAGCAATTCAGTTTGGGACGAATCAGTAACAGTTTGGTTCTGTGTTTCTATACTGTGATAACAATTTTGTTTGGTCTAGTACGATTTTCTTCTCAAACAGAACAATGAACAGTCTAGTTAACTGTGATAACAATTTTGTAATGTTCAATAATACAATGTGCTGATTGTCCTTGTATAATATAGATGATACATTATGCATTTAGTTATACATATGAAACAAATTATATAGTTCTGTATTTAGTTTAGTCAATCCCTAAAACTAAACACTTCAGTTGTGTATACTACAATTATCAATTTATGAGGTTTAGGGAGGACTTCTAAAGTCATTCACATTAAAAAGCTCGAGTCAATCCGATTCAGTTATAAAAAACTCTTGTTTTTCCAGTCACAATCAAGGTTGTATCTATTTCCTTTTAAGTGCTATAGCAAAATACAAGCAGGAAGTCGTGATCGAATTTTGCTATCACAATTGAATTGATAAAACATCTCTCTAATTGTTGTGAATAAACCCACTCGAGCCTCCACCTAACCCAACAACATAAGTTTTATTTTTTTGTGCAAAAGAGCAGGAATTTCAAACATAATAATGAGTGCTCAGCAGGAACAACGGCCAGTCAGCCAACGCTCAGCAGCAACAGCTCATTGATGATTGCCAAGCTTAGCGCCCAAATGCAGAAATCAGCACAGACGAAGAATTTCTTTTATTTATGAGTGCTCATCGTTCGGTACATAGGGCAGCGTGTTTCCATTTGTTTTGAGCACTGGTTGCATTCCTGACGGATATAAATACAACTTTTAAACAAGCATACATGCCAAAAAAAAACTGGTTTTGAATCAAAGGGATTCATGCCAAAAAACTGAATATGGTCTAACCTAGCAAATTCAAACATCAATTGTATGAACATAACTTGGATTGAAATAAAACAATCACATAGGAAGAGAGCACCAGAGGATCTAACTATAGCTACTTATTCATTGAATTTTCTTAAAATCTGTATTTGTTTTAGTCATTGATTACTTTGAAGGATATTGTATTGGCTATAGTCATTGTTCTTAAACCTAGCTGATTAGAATTTGCGTCCAAATAGGAATCACTTTTGTGCATTGTTGGATTTGAATACAGTCATCATTTGAAATGTTGCGCTACTTATATTCTGTTACTTCACGGCCAGCATACTTTCTGCAAGTCAAACACATGGAACTGAAGGGCTCTTGCATCAAACCATTCAATTTCGCGACGCTTTGCCTAACAAGTAATAACTTCATTTTAGAAATTGGAAGCCTAATCCTAACATATTGACGGGAAGCAGTTATTGAATAGTGAAATACTTCCCAGAGTAGTAAAATAGAACCATACCTTACCTTTGTGCAGATTATCAGAAGGACACTTGAAGGAAACTTCTAGAAGTGAAATAAAACAACAGTTGAAGAACACGACGAGATTGGAATAGAGCATCCCAATGGACAGGCCTTCAAGAAAAATGCCCTAAAAAATCTTTTGATACTAATAGACTCTTCAACTTTAGGAAATGAAAACAAATTTGGCCACTCTTATGGGCGACAAGACTCGAGTTCTTCATGGATTTGAGATAAAACTTCCACATAATCAATAGGTTTAAAGAACAAATAGGTGGATGTGGGACCTTGATTAGAGAGTCTTTATAGTACAAGACAGAAAACAACAAACCCAACCCCCACCAAAAATGAAAAATACTTAACTGAAATAGCAAAAAACACCCTCTTTCAATTCAAAAAAAGGCAGCAAAGAAACTTACATTGATGCAGAAGAAGTGTGTGATTAATCTCATGCTTGCAAAGTTTTCCTCTTTCAGTGGGGAGCCAAGGCTGCATTTGAGTGCACTTCTTTACATTTGTAACACCGACATTTCAATTTGAAGGTGTGTCCGGTCCTTCATAAGACATAACAGTCTACACAAGTTTCTGATCTCCGCAACAGCAATACACCCTTTCTCTTAAAATTCAAAACTTTACCAAATTGGATACACATTCCATTGCCCGCGTATCAGTAACCTCCAACCACAGAGAAGCAACAACACTTGTTTCCAATAAACAGAACAATCAATTTAAAGTTTTTAACAAGCAATAAAATGACCAATTGATTCCAGAAAGTTTTTCATTTTACTGTTCCACTTAGCCTTTCAAGTTAAATAAACATGAAACAAGGAATGTCCATGATGGCTATGAAAGATATCTAGCAGAAAAAAGTGAAATTTAGCGAATGAACTCAGAAGATGGACACGAGAATCTTGGAGATAGTGTTCAGTTGTGGATTGAATCAGACCTTCCGATAATAAAAAAGAAATTTTAGACTAACAAAACCTAAATGCCTAACACTACAATGATGCCTTCATACAAAAAAAATATAAGGATAATTAATATTGCAATTAATATCAATGTACATTACACGGTGTTTGTAGGAATAAATTAACTAATAACGGTAGAATATTTGTTATAAATAAATAACCATAACACTAAGAAATTATAAGCTGACATTGTTCGTTTACTTCATCTTTAAGCAATTCGTGAATAAGATTCCGGTCAAACCAACGACAATCATCGGAGCCCTTAGTCCAACTTCCAGCACCTATATAAAATTTGTCACGAGAACTGAAAGTCATTTTCTTAAGCGAACTCACACTTCTCAATAGGTGAGTAGCTAACTCAATTATATTCATGGAGCAAACACAACCACACAATTCCACATATTTTAAATCATTATGAAAAAACCCAGCATATTTTCTTCTTTCTCCCTTAAATCCAACCATATGTGATTTCTCCGTACATAGTTTTCTAATCTGAAAATGGAAAAATAAATAATATTAGATTACTTAACTTATATATATGAACATTTTAAAATTCCATCAGTCAAATAAAACAAATGCAGGACTTATTCATTATTTTACTTGAAATAAGAGGTTGTTCATCTTGACTATGGCTATGTTTTACAATGTCAAACTACTGGCTTATAACAGATATATCTTACAACGTATAAATACATAAGACTGAAATAGAGTTGGTTGCTAGCAGTTCTTCTCACATGAAGATTATAACGAATAATTTCTCTCATTTTTATCGAAAAAAATTTAAATAAAATTAAAAGTATAATTTTATGTCATTTTATATTGATAAGTTAATTCAACCACTAATTTTATCAAAAACTTCAAATTTCTACTAGCCTATTCACTGTAATCTATAAGCTAACTTATTCGCTATAAAATATTACATTTTTATCTTTTCAAGAGTAATTGGGTTGAAATTAATCATGTGAATTTCAACAAGTTGTAATATCTTTGCACCTATATTACACATTCAACAACTTAAACAATTCACTTTAAAAGTGAAAGTACATATCTATTTTATGTCCTTGTAATTAACTACACGAGAGTTTCTAATTGGGTTAAATTATAGAGTCTGGTTTTTAAATTAAACATAAAAATTTAACACTTAGTTAGAAAATTGATTTAGGAAACTAAGAAAAGTTACAACAATTAGTTTTTAAGCATATTAAATTATATAAATGTGATTTTTTATTTTTTATAAATATGTAGAAAAACACATTGCAAATATTAAATAAGGAAAATAATCCTTCTCGTACATGTTAAGTTCAATTTCATAATATTGATTTACATGTAACCATTTAGAAAATTATTATTCATAAAAAAGTTAAAGTATACTTAATATTTTTAAAAAGTGAACAACTAAAAACTTAAGAGTTGAATAACTCACCGTTAGAGAAAGTTTCTGGAGATGCTTAGAAGCCATTGCAATATCTAAAATCCAAAAGTAGTCCATATTAGGAAGATCTTCTCCCTCGATAAATAACCCCAATTGTCTAAGATGTTGAAATCGAACCAAGACCGTCTTTAATTCCCATATCTGTTTACACCAGTAACATTTAAAGTGAACTTAAAGCAACTATTGACACAATTAATTCAAAACATAAAGTATTCAGGCAGTCAATTGCAGCAAATAGCGCCGTTATCCTGGCGGAACAACGTGGAGCAGAATTTGCAGCCACAGGATTCCCCAGGCATCGCATGCCAAGGGTGCGTCCGGAGCAGCAGAGATCATGTCCTACTTTTGCAATGCAGAACGCGTCTGACAAGGAACTACATGGCTGTAACAGAGTTTGTTTATAAAAGAAAGCCAAAACTATGAAAATTCTTGTGTCGAGAAAAACAACTTGACTTCTCTGGGTGTATGGGATACAATGAAAAATCAAGAGAAAACTAAGAATGTAAATGACAGAGCATTTGAATGTTAGAAGAAGAAGTGCAAAAGACTTCCAGCGGCTGAAGTCGCCTCATTATGACACAGCAAATGTGTTAATATTGTAAATGGTATTAAGGATATAAAGTTGGGGCAGCAAACCATCATAACCGGTCAAGTTTATTTAATCTTTTCTTTTTCAAGTTAAAACTAGCAAGCAAACTTTCATAGGTAACTAACAAAGGTGCAAAGAAAAACAGTATACATATCTTTATTATAAATTTTACTTTAATATAATATTATAGCCTTGATAATTCAAATTTCAAAATGAACAATATAGTCCTCATAAAAATCTGAAAAATTGCAACTGAGGATTTTATTTTAGGCAACAGCTAAGATATTAAACAGCCTCCTTAAGATACTAGATGCAACACCTTCAAGGGAGGCTCACTCATATGGAAAGAATAAACATCAACTAGCAAACATGGGTTTTGACTGACTCACCTGTGAAGGGCTTATGACCATAGCTAAATTCTCGATATTACTTAATTGTGCAATTGCACCAAAGGGAGGTTGTAGACATTTCCTTCTCTTAGCTGTATTCCAAAAAACCTTCAACAACCTTGGAGCGGTAATATCAAAGTCCGTCTTAGTGTCACCACTATATTCAAAGGATGAGAGATTCAATGCATCAATAGCTATCTTATTAGGATAGATATCCTGATAGCCACAATCAATTATGTTCAAATGACGCAACTTTGGACTGGTTATATTCAAATTATATATGATCCAGCAGTTCTTAAAGGTGATGTCCTCGAGTTGTAGACATTCAGAAAACAAATGAGGCACAATGTTCTTAGATAGACATTGACGGAGTCCATCCAACGCAACTGTTGTCACATTTTTTAGTCCAGAAAACCAAACAGGTTTAGAAATTACACTACCACCGTAGCTAAATTTGGATAACATATGAGCATCAATGTTCATCGAGTGTTGTACTCCATAATTATAATAATAAATGTAAGAATATTCAAAGGATGAGAGGTTTGATGCAATGATGTCTATATTCCTCGGAATGTTAACACCACAGTTAACAATATTCAGATTTAACATCGTTGGACTGTTTATTTCCAAGTCAGAATTGAACTCACAGTCATCAAGGGTGAAGTCTACAAGATGGATGCAGTTGGAAAACAGAGCCCGGAACATACACTGTTCCACATCAACTAGATGCAACACAAGAGTTCTCAAATTCTTCAAACCAGAGAAGCCCATAGGTGCTACTAGGCGGCACTTCTCTAAGTGCAAATACATCAGAGAATCAGTGTTAGATAAGAGAGTAAATGGAAATTTATATGGCTCTATTTTAAAATCAGTATCATAGTTTTCATCTGAGAAGAGCAGTTCAATACGATTGACACCTCTAGAAATTCCTTGGAAAATCAACCTGTCAATGACATCCCTGTGTTTAGTACCTAATGGAAAATTTACTCGGATTGAGCGGATCATGTCACCTTGATAATGCAGCCTGAATTGATCCAATCTTGTGGCAAATTGATATCGAAGGCAATTAAAGAGTGGAGGAGTTGTGCCAGCCTCAAATAAGTTATTGACATCAAAATTGAGGTCAATTCTTAATTCCCATTCATGAAGCCATCGTTTAGACAATACACTTGTTTGCACCAAATCCTTCAAACTTAACTTTGAAAAGATATTCGATATAACACAATCAGGTAACTCAGGTAACTCACTCTTTAGCTTTTTACTCTTATTCATAGCTGCTGCAAACAATAATGATCACACTTTAGAATACAAAAATAACAGCATAATCAATGAAACTTTGAAAAGTATATTTGATTTAATTAATTTCATCATGATGCTATGCAACAGAATATATACACAAACAAGCGATTATTGTTATACAGGCAATCAAAATTGAGTTTTCGGAATAAAACAGTGTACCGTAGAACTGCTGCTGGAATATACACAGCAGTCAGCAAGAAGAAGAAGAAAAGACCGTGGAGAAGACGTCGAAGGTGAGATCATTCAATGAAGATGACGATGGCAGAACCTGGAGAATTAGGGTTTGTTTTTTCTAATATTAGGATTTCTTCATCTTCTTATTTTTTACGTTTTATTTAAAAACCTTAGAAATTTTGATCACTTAATTTATAAATAACAACTTTTGGATGAGAATCGTCTATCTATTTTTTTATTTTTGTAAGGAGGTTTGATTTTTATTAAAACTACAACATATATTTTTATATTGTAACAAACTATACTTATCATTGAATGACATCAACAATATAATAAATATATTTTTATAGCAAATATAATACATTCATATCTTTTTAAACGATCCTTAAAAAAAATATCTTTTTAAACGACAACATCAATATAACATTCTTAATTTTCCCTAAAAAAAATATAACATTCTTAATTTATAAACAAATTTTTTGTTTAAGGGTAGTATAATTGAAAATGTCATCCCAAAATCAATAAAGTATAGATCAGCTACTTTGATTCTTTAATTGACATACCATGGACATTTTAGTCCTTCCTATTAGGAACCAAAATGTCTTATTATTTGAAACTTAAAGGACGAAAGTGTCTACAGTTCATAATTTACGGGTTTAAAATGAAACGAAAAAAAAACTCATTTGATCATTTACATTATGAATGTGTTTGGATGAGGTAATTAATTTTTTTAAAGAATTTATTATTTTTGGCAATTCAAATGATGCAATTAAATTGTCTTCATTTCTAAATATTATTGTTTGGATGAAGTAATCAAAAATTTCATTGCCATAATTTTTGAGCAAGTTTTATAAATTGGCTAAATTATATATTCAATCCTTTAACTAATTATGAGATTTCTTATTGGTCCTATAATTATTTTTTGTTTCAATTTGGTCATATAACTTATCTCCGTTAATGAAATTAATCCAATTCCTTTAACTTTTAACACCAATGTCTTAGGTGGACACACACTTGAAGTGGTCCACCAAAAACTTCATTAATTTGCTAAATATTAGTCGTTCGATCTTTTTTTATATTTAAAATAGAGCCCTTAAATCATGCATGTCTATGCCTAGTAGATCTAACAATGCACTACCAACACCCAACTTTTTTTCTCTTTTCTTCATCTTCTTCCTTTCACCTATTCTTCATCTTCATCATCAAGTTCATGCATTCATGAAAAAATCTGCCTAGAAAAAAATCAAGAAAATGAAATTAAAATTGCCTGCGTTACATGCATATATCTACACAAGCAATACCTTGGAATGCAATAAATTTTGATAGAATTTAGTAGAACAAGTTCATATCGTTTTGCATGTTTACTATCCTAAGATATTTACGACTACACAAGCTAAAACATTTATCTGCAGCACAGTGGATCTAGTCTCATAACCATCTCAATATATACTTTTGCTTGGTCATGACCCACGGTCTTCAATGATACAATGTGCTGATTGTCCTTGTATAATATAGATGATACATTATGCATATATAATATGAAACCGATTATATAGTTCTGTATTTAGTTTAGTCAATCCCTAAAACTAAACACTTAATTTCTGCGGTGCATACTACATTTATCAATTTATGAGGCTAACGTATATATGCCAAAGAAAAATCGTTTTGAATCAAAGGGATCACATGCCAAAAAATTGAATACAGTCTAACCTAGTGAATTCAAACATTAATTGTATGAAAATAACATTGGATTGAAATAGAACTCAATCACATAGAAAGAGAACAACAGAGGATCTATAACTATAGCTACTTTATTCATTGAATTTCCTTAAACCGAGTTGAAATCCCCTACATGATGCCACAGCTCATGTTTACCTATTAACTAAGATCACATAGGAGAATACACATTTTCCACATAAAACGGTAAGGTACTTTCCATGAATCTAACTCCGATCACTAGACCATTCTCAAAGCTACTGGAAAAATAAATTTCCACAAAATTAAGATTCCACCTGCCACCTCTACAGAAGGCCTATACGAGAAGCCCATATTATTAGAACCCCAAAGCTTATAACCAACATATTCCTCCACAAGCTCTGACTTGATTCTTGAATACCAAACTTTTCACATTATCGCCTTGTTTGGTAGGCGAGAAACACAGCAGAGAGAAAGACATGCAAGAGAAGTTGAAGGAAACAGGCAACAACCTCTCTTGCAGTGGCGGATCCAGGAATTTTATAGAGCCTGGGCAAAAAAAATATCGCAAAACGTTACTTCTTTCCTGCGAATAATTTCACATTTCCTGCATATAATTTCACATTTCCTGCGGATAATTTCACATTTCCTGCGGATATATCTTTCCTGTGGATCCTAAAATCCTAGTATTACCTCACGTGGGAACCTAAATCTATGGCAAAATCCGCAGGTAAATCCGCAGAAAAAACTAAAAATTCTAGTAATGACTAGGCTTGCTACAAGGAAAGTTGGAGCTGAGCCTGGGCACTAGCCCATGCTAGCTGGGGGGTGGCTCCGCCCCTGCTCTCTTGTTTGGAACATCAATGAAACTGTGAAGGGAGAATAAAATACCGTGAGGCCCACACCTTTTTGAGTTCTCTCCAAATTGAGAAGAGGGTGGAGGGCGCATTTTTCCACCTTCGCTCTTAGATTTGTGCCCTTAAGAAACATGTTAATAAAGTTAAAAGAAGAAATTTTCTTTAAAATTTTGTTCATTCAATTCATTGAAAAGTTAAAGATTAAAAGTAATGCACACATTCCAATAAACACTTCTCTTTCTCTTGTATCAAACCACATATCAAATCTACTATATTTCTCATATAATTCTCTGATGTAATACTTGATGTGCGGAGCAAATTAATCAATCAACCAAAACAAAGTGGGTCACAGTTATAAATACAAACAAAAGTAGAAAAACAACAAGAGAAAAGAAGATAGAACATATGAAATTTGTTTACCCAATTCGGTTGCTGACCTAGTCTGGGGAGAGAGCAACCGTCTGTTCCACTATAATGATGAGTAACTTTGCAAAGAGATATCAAAGGGTTACAAAAATTAGTCTTCAAACTTAATTCTACCCAAATCTCAATCTCTTCCTGTGACCAAGACACTTAATCGAAACGGTGTTTTGTTCAAGGTCAATCAAAACAATCTCAACCCTAGTGTCTCCCACTTAGAGAAATTTCTCTAAACCCTAGTTTGTTGTTTGTTTCTAAACCTTTGTTTTCAACCCCCTCTCTCAAGGTTTACTCTGATACAAAATCTATATTTATAGTAAAAATATCCTAAAAAAACTGGAACAAATTTCAACCCAAAAATACGTTTTTTATTTTATTTACTGCTGGTAAATTCGGGCATAGATTTCTACTCTTCGGGCGCCGATTTTTGCCCTAAGAAAAAGGCTGAAAACACAGCCAAAATCGGCCACCGATTTAGGCAGTTTCAAACATCCCAATTTTGAGTCACTTCTACAACATTCTCTATTCTCTTATCCCCTCTTACATTTTTCTCTCTTGACGACTTCTCTTCCAAACCAAAGAAACTTCATTGAAAAACTCATAACACCCAAAAGAGCACACTGCAACAAACCTACTGCACTTCCTCAAATCCCCTCATGCAATTGATAATATCTTCCTTACGGTCACAAACCAAAACAAAGTATGATAGTAAATCAAACAATTTTAGCTTTACCTTGTATGGTATTATTACTGAGTATAGCAACTACACGTTTAAAGAAGAAAGGCTGGTTTTTTGTAGGAAGATGAATGCTAAGTCCCCTAAACCTGATGTAGCTTCTGGCGTGTTTTGTCTCTTTGTGTGTGGTACACTGGTGACTTAATGAGATTGTTTGTTTCTGAAAAAAGGCCATAGGCCTGCAATATGGCATACTTGGTTTCAAATTTCTTGTGTAAAAGTGATTGAAAAACTTGTGAAAATGATGCTTCTTGAAGGAACGGTAAAAGTGGTTAAAAATTTAACTTTTTAACCTTTAAGTTAACATTATTACTTTACCTACTTCCCAAATTCATCAACCACAACTTCCACTTTATCTTGCAAAACGATCAATTTTTTTTAATCATTATTAAGAGCTAGAACTTATAGTCTTGGAAGACTTACTACTCTTCAAACATATCGCTTTCAAATCTCCAAATATAAGAGCTCTTTCTCTCCCGACCGTTAAAAATTTACCTCTTAAAATAAATAAAGGAAATGCTAACCAGTGCTTAGAAGACATTGGTTAAGGATATGAAAAAGAAAGTTATATAGTAATTATTGTATTGAAATTGTGTAATTAATTGATAATAATATCAAAAGCAGCTACCTTGATAAATCTCTATTATGGTATACTTGACCAATACCTCAAAAACACTAGTTAGCAAGACCCAATAAATAAATGGTTTGTTTGGAGTTCAAACTCTATCACAACATATATTATACAATGTGCTTATCAAATAAGACGCACAGACACCACAAGAGGCCGCTCTATTAGACTAATATAATTAATATATTTTTTTAAAAATATGTTTAAATAAGTATGGATTAATATTTCATTTATATATAAAAAAAATATTTCACTCTTTCGCAGCGCCATCCGTCAAAAAAGAAAAAAAATCAATCTTTCGCAATATCAAGCGTTTTTTAATCTATTAAATCACCCAGCTAGCATTGATGTTTCCTGATACATTTTTTTTTATTTTTAAAAGAATGTTACCCATCGATGTAAAAGTGGAGAATCTCATGTACTTTTACTTACTTGACAAAATAAATGAATTTTATTTTTTTTAAAGGACTTGCGTGAGAAATATGCGTATCTCCAAAAATAGATATTAGAATTGAATTTTCGTGGAAGTCATCGCACTACTGGAACCTCCTTTAATTCTCTCTTCTTTATAACTTCATAGCGGTACTGAGTCGGTTACACTACACCATTAGGAAAAGTTACGTGAAAAAAAATGTCTTCGAAAAGAGATGTGGAGAGCGGGGAAAGAACCCTTTACCCTACGATGCTTGAAAACCCTGAATTAAGATGGTCCTTCATTCGTAAGGTATACTCCATCATCACCTTTCAGTTGCTTCTCACTGTTGCTGTTGCCTCCGTCGTTGTCTTCGTTCCTCCGATTCCTCGTTTCTTCGTCAAAACCACTCCAGGCTTGGTTCTTTACATTGTTCTCATCTTTATTCCCTTAATCAGTACGTGTTCTTTTCTTTCTATTTCTACATTATGATATGTATAACTTACTAACTGCTATATTATCTAGGTCAAATACCATATGCGGTTCTCGTAATTAGATTATTATAATAAGTTTTTTTTGACTAATTGATGTTTAAGTCTTGTACCATGTCCTATTTTCATCAAATTCAATTAAAAAATGTTTATGTGAATGGTTAATGTTAAATTGGGGTATGTTTCACCCTCACAGAATTAGGGTATATGTCCGAATTCACCGTTCTCAAAATTAGGGTTCATAGGTGTGTTTTTAAAACAAAACTGATTGATTTATAATATTGTCGATGAAATATTTATTTGTGAAATAAGGTTTCAATTAAAAAACAATATGAAGAATTGATCACTTTTGGACACTACCTCAATGGTTCTGAATATTTCTTTAACGAAGTTGGCCAAAAAAATGGGTGACATTGTAACAAAAAGAACTTAAAACCATTTGGTAACAAAAGAAATTTAAAGAACTAACTTGTTATAAATATATAATTTAAAGGACCGCAATGGGTATTTGATCTATTGTTTATGTGATTGTATTTCGTAACACTCTTATTTGTTTAATTTTGCAGCTCTATGTCCACTTTACTATTATCACAGGAAGCACCCTCTCAATTACTTCCTACTCCTAATTTTCACAGTCACTATAGCTTTTCCAGTTGGTTTGAGTTGTTCCTTTGTTAGCGGTATGTACTCAGAATTATTTTGTTACTTAAAAACTTCTTTTGATAATATGACAATTTATTTGGTTCATCAATGACTATATGAAATCATGTGGTTTGCCTATTGGATGAATTTGTGCATATATATTTTGCATTTTTAACTCAACCTACAATCTAACTTATAGATTTAAGTTACATGGACTGTTGGTGTATACCTTTTTTACATGTATCTAATCATATTTTAGCATATGAATATTTTTGGAGATATTTCATGAAATAACCTGAAAAAGTAGTATCATACATGTTTTGGTTTGGATGTAAGTATAGAAGAATTTTACACTCTTAACATTGAAATTAAATCTCTTGATATATTCTATTTGCAGAATTCTTGTTAAAATTTCAAATTTGGCATAAGTATATAAGTATGTCAAAGGGTTTGTTGTGTTACTACTTTTAATTTTGTTATCGGCTTTGTTTAGATGAATGCTACTGCTTTGTTTGCTTTCTATCCAGCCCCATGTGTATATTTTTAGGTTTGCTTATGATAAACATGGTTTTTCAATTAAGAATTGCTATGTTTTCTGATGATCCTGGAAACTGAATGCAGGGAAAGTAATTCTAGAAGCTGTCATACTGACCGCTGCGGTTGTGTTCAGCTTGACTCTCTACACATTTTGGGCCGCAAGAAGAGGTCATGATTTTAGCTTTTTGGGCCCATTCTTGTTTGCAGCTTTGTTGGTTCTTCTCCTCTTTGTCTTTATTCAGGTAATTTGCTCTCTATTTAGTTCTTAATAAATTGGCAAATTAGCCCTTGTAATAGTGATTTTGATATCTAACTTTCATGTTATGTTTGTATATTTTAACAGTGTGATCCTTTTCTTGCAGATTCTGTTTCCATTGGGAAAGTTGTCACATATGATCTATGGGTGTCTTGCAGCGATTATATTTTCTGGCTACATTGTATATGACACAGACAAACTTATCAAGAAGTACTCCTATGATGAGTATATTTGGGCTTCTGTCTCCTTATATCTAGATGTCATCAACCTCTTCCTCTCCCTACTTACTGTTTTTAGAGCTACTAATTGAAGATAATATAGGAAATTCTGTTTGATGTAAATTTTTGTTAGATGCTAAATGACCTTGTCCAACTGTGGAATCTAATGTCTTTTAACGGTTTCTTGAATATCTCATTAGGATTTTAACGTAAGGTTCGAATCATGGTTTTTATGTTTCTATAGCCTCAAGGAGAGGGATTAACTATCTGTATTATCAAGAATGATGATGCTATTACATTTGGTGTTAGCATTAGTTGTATTTAACTAAACTCTCTACAATTTCAACAATATTGATGTTACTGCGATATGAAAAATTGACTCTGTTATAATAGTAAATAGATGCTTAACAATGGTCAATGAGTGTAAAAAGCGGTACCTATGGCAGATGCAGAAGTAAGAGTAGCGATACAATCATGTGAAATTGAATGGACATTCGCAGCTGAGCTAACCACAGAAGCAAGGTTGTCGCACTTAGCTCACATTGCTTCGGCAGCCTCAACACACTGCACCGTAACTAATATGGCAGCCGAAGCAATATCCATGTTTGTCTTGTCTGTCTTTTCATCCTTGATTGGTGTTGATGAGGCTGCTGTTGTGGCCACAATGGAAGCTAAAGCAGCCACAGTAATAGTAGTGTGCTGCTGAGCAGTATGTAGTTTGCTTTCCTCTTTCTTTCAACCATCTTCTTACAGTTTTAGATCCTGAACAAGTCGTGCTGCTGCCAACAGCAGCACTTGCTCTTCCACCATTGAATAATGGGTGAATGGAATAGTTTTCTCAAGAAATATATAGTGTGCAACTTATTAGAAAAATCTAATAAAGTTGCTCATAGTTTAGTAAAAATTGATTATATATGTTGGCAACATCGTCAAATTGATATAAATGAGAAATTGGCGAACTCCCTGATCCGGCTGATGCACCACCATGATTCAAAGGCTCGCTGCTGAGAGATATTCTATCTGATGTTAATGGCGACACATCCTGTTGCATATGCAAAACAAACAATATTAATAAAGACAATGGCCATCGTTAACTGAGGATGTGCGTGTGTGTGTGTGAGTGTCTTTATAGTTAGTAAAGAGTAGTAAAAACCTCCCTAACAGAGTGTGACATAACGTGCTCAAGAAGAAGCTGTGAAGGTACAAAGGAAGCGAAAGAAAACTGACTCATAGACTCAATTTAGATTTGAGAGCTCCTCGGAGACAAAGTGGTTGCTAGTGTCTTCAGGAATAGAAGTAGTGTGGCCATTGGAAGGCATGCATGAAGGAAGAGGGTGGTTGAGAATTAGGTGCAAGAACTGATGCACTCCATGATCTTGGCGGAAACTCCATAGGAACTCGAGGACCCTACGGCCAGGGGCGGATCTACTTGGGAACCCAAAGATTCATTCATCTCCCAAGTTTTCAATATATAATATATTAGTCATAGTTTTTGCATAGTTTTCCTGTTGTCGTAGCGGAAAGGCCTCTTGTTTTTCTTCTTTGTGTCGCGTGTTTGACTCCCCCTCATCTCTTTTTTTTATACATTTCTATTATCTTTTAGTATTTTTATTCAAAAAAAAGAAGAAGTTCAATGTTAATTTAGAGAAGTGACAGCATCATCCATCAAGAACACGTAAATATATAGTACTGGTTTTGGCAGCTGGAGTAAATGATGTTGAATTATATAGGCTAAAGAGGCTTAGGCGTGGTCAATAAAAACTAACCATTTGAGTTACGATGTTCTTATTTTGTCAAAGACTAATCGTGTGGTAAGATGTGCTTATTATGTCAAAGATCACTTTAAAATATCTATATTCACTCTTGTTTTTCCTACTTCACATTTACACGTGACTATAATAAAAAGAAGGAATAATTACTTTCCTCCTCCCTTAACTTAATTTCAGATAACAATTTCGTTTTTTTTTTTACCTCATTTTTATCCTTTTGATCAATTTGTATATGAATTTTCAAGTTTTAAATTTATGGTTTTATATCGTTCTTTTGATCAATTTGCATATGAGCTCAATTGGGATAGGATGGTGTTCCAAGGGATACGGTGTAGGGATCGTTGGTTGTAGGATGACATTCTTGAGATTTACGGTGTAGGTTACTATGTGAAGTTAGGGTCTGCTTGAGGAAGACAACAACAAAGTCGGGATGGGATGGTGTTCCAAGGGATAAAGACAATCCAAATAGGCTGAAAATGCAACATTGATACCTCCTTTTCCTAGGCTAGTAATCGAGTTGGCATTGATACCGACATCATAGATGATGCAGAAAGTTTTGGGTTTGCTAAAACAAAATCATTGATATCTTTGTTCTCCGTGCTAGTAATCGAGTTGGCATTGATATGTGCTTCAAAGATGATGTGTAAAGTTTTGTGCTTGCTAAAACAAAATGGTTTTCTTTTGTATGTTTGGTCGATAGTACATAAGTGTGTGGATTGTTGTCCAATTGGAAAGTGTGAATTTTGAGTTTTCAAATTAAGGTGAATAAAGTGTGAATTTTGACTTGTTAGTGTTCTTTGAACATTGAGGTCTATTCTGACCTTAGTGAATCTTATATGACCAAACTTTTTTAAACTTTTTGTAACCAGAAATACCCTAAATCCTAAAAAAAAAAAAAACTACTTTTACACAACATCGTATGATTTTTAGAATTTCCTATTTTCGTTATTTAATTTCAAAATACAATAATATTTATTATGAATTTCCTTAAATACTGATTTTCTTTGGCAGGTCCTTAAATACCCAATTTCCTAATTTAATAACTTTTATTCCAAAATACACCAAGTCCTAAAAATATGAAATCATTAAGGAAATCCCTGATTTTCCAATTTTCCTATTTAATATTTTTCCTATTGCTATCTTCTATTTCTATTAATTTGTTTAATTATTTTAAATTTAACTTTGTAACTAATTTAGGTGTTTTGAGTGATATAGTTTTTTCAATTGTTTGTAAAAAACCAGATATGTAAATATATTTTTTCTGCTGTTTTCTTCATTGGTTTTAAAGTAAATTTATAAGCATATTTATATTCAGGTACGTCAAAAAAGTATATTTATATTCAGGTATATTTATTTATTTTTTGGTCAAAAAAGTATGTCTATATTCAGGTAATTTTTTTCTTTTTTCACGAATTCATTTTTAGTAAGATTAGATTTTATATTATTATAATTTGTTCTTAATTATGATTTAGCCTATGTATCTCTTTAAATAGAGACTGGGGTTTAGTATCAAGTTCAATTGCATTAGGAATTCTAGTCTCTTTTTTCTTTCTTTTTCTCTCATTGAGTTTGCACAGTTGCAAGGAAAAATGTCTGAAAAAAGTGATTTCGAGGATGGAACTAAGGGAGCAAGATCGGCTTGTATGTTTATTTATACATTTACTGCACCAACTTCTTTTATAGTTTTTTTTTTAGTGGATATGTTTTTATAGGTTTGATAATGAAAGGAGAAGATAATTGATATATATTTTTTTGCTTAACATTATAGACATTTTTCTTTAGGTCCCTTAAACACATCTTTTGGTTAGATGAATATACGTTTTTTGTCAAACATACATCTGGTAAATAACTATCAGATGTGTATTTAGGAGCCTTAGGGGTGTAAAGAGAAACGTTCCAACATAATTGATTAAGTTGGCTTGTGATGATAAACTTGGTATAGATTTACAATTTTCAATAGGAATTGCTAATTTTTTTTTTTATGATGCTGAAAATTGGATGCAGGGAAAGTAATCATCATACAGTCTCTAACATGGGCTACTATGGTAGCGTCCAATCTTGTTCTCTTCACAATTTGGGCCACAACAAGAGGCCAAGATTTCAGCTTTCTAGGCCCATTCTTATTCAAAGCTTTCTCAGTTCTTCTCCTATTTGGCCCCATTCAGGTATTTAACTCTTAAATAATTTCTGACTATCTACTAATTAATCAGAAAATTAGCCCTTGTGTAATTTAACAGTGTGATCATTTTGTTACAGGTTTTGTTTCCATTGCTTTTGTTTCCATTAGGTAAATGGCCACATAGAATATATGGGTGCCTTGCATCAATCATATTTTGTGTTTGCCTTGTATATCACACAGACAACCATATCAAGTGGTTTTTCTATGATGGGTCCACTTGTGCTTCTGTTTACTTGTATCTAGACATCAGTGGCCTCTTTTTCTCCCTAGTTAGTACAAATATTTTGGAGCTGCTGATTGAAGATCAAGAAATTGCAACATATTATATCCCAATGTAGTTATGTGTTTTTGTTTTTCAAAATTCCAAGGTTGCTTTATGAAATTATAACTATAGCATTGGCAGTTTCATAGAATGATTTTGTCCCTAAATATGAGTTCATTTGAGTACTATATATGGTTGATGATGGAAACACATGTGCTCAATACCTCTCAAAACATAAAGTGTTGAATTAAATTTGGTAAATTACCAGAGATGTTCAATGTTACATTTGTTTTGTCTTAGCGTAACGATTGAGAGAAACCTGGAAACGCCTCGAGTCTAGATATCGTATTCTCTTCCTGGACATGACAGTAAATCCATGCACATTTCTAGTACATCATCTGCATATTGGAAACTCACTCTTGTTCTTTTTTGTAATTGTTCCTGCAATAAGTTCGTTTTCAGCATTACCTGAAATGTTATGTTTGCAAGCCTTGTCATGGAATGGACATGTAGGGAATTCTTTTTTATGTCAGTTTTTGATAGAAAATTTTACCTGTCATGTTCTATGTATGTAATTGTAAAGAGAAACTATTTTCCAAACAAGATATTGAGTTAGTCTTATAATAATAGAATAATTATAACTATAGTCATTCCACATAATAATTGTCATCTGAGCACGAGTTCATTTTCAAATTACTAGATACATATATTTTTTTAGTGAATAATACCTTAATTACTTTATCACATTTTGGTGTTATTGTTTAACTGAAATAGACATTTTTGTAATATCTATATACCAAAGGAAATAGCGATAGTGTTTATAAGACGGTACAGTGTTACTGTATAATATGTAACTCATTGACAACTATTCAAGTTAAGGAGAGTGCATCTGAGTACTTGATATGCATGATATTGATAAACACATGTACTCAATACATCTCAAAACATAAAGTTATGAATCAAATTCGGTAACTAGCAATAACAAAATGAGAGTTTCAATTGTTGTATTTGTTTTGTCTTTGTGTAAAGATTGAGAGAAGCCTAGAAACCCCTTGAGTCCAGATATCATATTCTCTTTGATTTCTACACTCGAGCTCGACGATTCCCCTCGAGTCTATTTTCAATCCGAAGTAGCGTTGTACATGTCATCAAAAAGGATATTTTGAGGATATGTAATCAAAGAGGATATATTGAAGCTTCTAGAGGAGTCTCCATTACATGCGAATCAAAAGCGTTCCAAGATAATAAACTAATGTTAACTCACCAATCTACTGCGCTATTGCTTCACGCTAAGTATGGTTAATTTGCACGTGCCAATTCACGGATGTGCCGAATCAAGGTAGGAACACTCCCTACAAGGAATGACTTTCAACTTGGTTTAATCCCTGTCTAGATCCAAACCCAAATACATGGCCCACATCTCTACATGAAACGCATCACAAGGTGCAATTTTATGAGCATAACTGATCAAACAAATGCCATCTCGAAGGAGACCACCACACCAAAAAGGTTAGTTGAGCTTTCATGCGCGCCTTTATAGTTGAGCTTAACGTTTGCATCTAAAAAAAATTGTACAAAAGAAAAAGATATCCGTTCATTTAAATTGATAGAGTACATCGATATACAATATAAATCCAAAGTCCCTAAAAACAAAAAGAATGAATCTGCTAACAAACCCATATCATCCATGTTAATAGTATAAAACAGAAAAATACATATGCTAATATGCCAACAAATATGATTATATTCAAGTCTCCAGAACACTCATGTCTCTGGATCTGCAACGTTGACGATGCCAAAGTCATTGATCGAATCTGGACTTGCTCAAAGTTAATCTTTCAACCTAATCAAATAAACACCACACTAAAACAGGAAATCAAAAACATGTTGCACAAAGACGGGAAATCAACAAACAAAGTCGTGTAGAGACGCAAAATCACAAAAACAAACAAAAGAGACTGAAAATACGTGGAAACCACTTATTCTATTAGAAAAGAAGGAAAAACAATACCCAGCATTCTACTAGAACCCTAGTATCTTGTAAATAAAAAAATTAATAATAAATAGAAACGTATTCTTTTTTTTGAACGAGAAAACCCTAGTATTCTTAGTATTCTTGCTTCTGCATTCTTCTAATAGAACCCTAGTATCCTTGCTTAAGAAAAATGTCTGGAAATGGAGATATCAAGAGTGGAGGGAGTACCCTTTACCCTACGATGCTTGAGAGCCCTGAATTAAGATGGTGCTTCATACGTAAGGTACACTCCATCATCACCATTCAGTTGTTTCTCGGCATCGCTGTTGCATTCATAGTTGTTTTCGTTCATCCCGTTGCTAATTTCTTCTTCAACTCCAAACTAGGCCATGTTCTTTGCATTGTCCTCATCATTGTTCCCTTCATAAGTACGTATTCTCTTCTTTTATATCTTCATCATAATTTTTCTGTTATTGTATTTCATAACACTCTTATTTACTATTTGTTTCATTTTGCAGTATTATGTCCACTATACTTTTATCATAACAAGCACCCTCTCAATTACATCCTCCTCCTAATTATCACCGTCGCTATACCTTTTCCAATTGGATTGATTTGGGCCTTTCTCAGCGGTACGTAACTCTCAAAATTCTTCTTGTTTTTATTAATTAATTCTTTTGATAATGATAATATATTTTTGTCAGTAATGATTTACTATTGGACGAGTCGTGGACCAACATCCAAACCAAGCCGATTGTTTCTTGTTTATGGTGGCCGAAACAAATCTATTTAATATCAATTTTGAGCGTTTCTGAATTATTTTGGATTGGTTTGCGTTTTTTTTTTATCTGAACAATTGCTATTTTGTTTCTTGATAATTCGGACGCAGGGAAAGCCATTCTATTATCTGTCATATCAACTACTGCAGTTGGGTTCAGCTTGACTCTTTACACATTTTGGGCCGCAAATTCTATTTGTTTCTTCTAATTAGGTCATTGGAAACAAATGGGATTCTTATCTTCAAGCTGATTACACTAAAAGGTTAGTACCCCAATTCCTTTATCTTCGTATTTCTATTAAGGGTTTTTCATTTTTTTTTATTTTTCAGAAGGGAATTTTTGGTTGTTGTTGGTTTTTTATTTTAATGTGCTTGGTTAATGAGGTTGTTTTGTTTACTTGATTCATTTTTTCTGTCAAAAGGATATTTGTTATGTGTCTTTTGGTCTCTCTAAGTGAGGAATATTGATTTATAAGCATGGATTTATATGTACAGTTTGCTTTTACCCATCCATTAGAAATCAGAAACTAGTGTTATAACTTATAATAATGTGAGAAACTTGATTGGAACTATGTTAGTTATTTCAGAATGAGGGCTCATCTTCAATTCACCATTTAGGATTTTGGGTTGCAAGATTTTGAATTTGTGCATTTATGTTTTCATGGTGATTATATGCAGATTCAGCATGATCCCAAATTAAGCTGAAGTGTTTCCTTTTGGATTTACAGAATACCTGTTAATTTGTGCAGTTATTTTTTCAGATTTGCTCTTCAATAATGATGGATCCTGGAAAATTTGACCCAAGACACACTGGAGAGTTGTTGAAGTATACTTCCTATCTCCTTTTTGCGTTTTCATAATGAGACTTATCTACTGTTTCTATTCTTTGACCTGTTTTTTTTAACTGATTCTATTTGTATGTTTATGGTGAATAGGCATATGGATAAGCAGAATGAGGTCCTTATGGAAGCATACAGATCAATGTTGCATGAATTGCAAAAACTTCAGGTTGTTATATTTCTCTGCACACACAATCTATGAAGCACTAACACAGATACGACACTGAACTGGACTCATCGACAACGATAAAATTTTTTAAAAAGAATTAGTTGAACGTAATACATGTTTCGGTCATGTGTCACTGTCGGACATCGGAAACACCTTTCTCGTGTATTGAGATTTGTAGTCTTGCATCACTGGGTGTGTGTATTTTGCCTCTTACTCTTGGTTTTATTCTCCTATCAATTTAGGAAATGGCATATTTGTTATACTGCTAACAGTGGCAACAAGAAATGTGGCTGACATTTTCAAGCGAGAAAAATGATGTCATTAGAATGTGATACAGTTTCCTGTTGGAAAATACACAACTTCACGATTTTCGCTCATTTGGTGTCAATCTTTTGACACATAATAATCATGCATATTGATTTATCTGCTCTTTGTCTAATTTATTTTCTACACGAGATTGAGATCCTTATACCACAGTTTAGACAGCTCCTTAGTCCTTTGTCTTTTCAATGTGAATAGTAATCTCGTGGTAAGCTGTATTATTCCCGGGATCTAGACCACTTGATTCCAGTCTCTCCCTTTTGATTTATCACATAGTTGTTGATTTATCTTCTATCTGATATGTTTATGACACATTTTAACATATGATTATAACTTCATTTGCAATTTTTCAGTTGCCTTAGTTACTAAAATATTAACTCAAATGAGGCGAAGAGGAAATTTCACCTTTAAAAATTGATTGTTTTCTAGGCTCTAATTCTAAGCTGGCTCATTCACTTGATTGTGATTTCACTCTATCTGTGATCATGTATATTTGTTTCCCCTTTTTTGTTGTTGGATATAATGTGAATAGGATAGTTTTGTCTTTATTTGTTGTGTAATGTGTATCAATATCCATGAAATAATTAATTAGAGTCATACTTTTCTTTGGTGATTATTATTTTGAATACGTAAATCACATGACACCTACAAAAACTTGAATCCCCTAATTTTGGAGTTCTGGTTGTTAGGTGGAAGAAGAAATGCTTATGAGCAAGCTTTATGAAGTTATGTCCATTCACGGTCTCACTAAACAGGTAAAGCTCTATTTGCTTTATCTCTGATTCTCAGTAACCGGCCTGCGAATGATAATCCAGATATTTGTCCAAAGAATTGAACTAAAATTTGTATTAACCTTTTTGGTTTCTGGTTACTGATGATGCTGCAATTGATTATGTTTGGTATTTGTAGCATTTGTGTTGTGGCAACATGTATAACGGTAGTTCATACCAGCACACCCTTTGCGGGGAAGTTGTTCACAATGTAAATTTAAATGTCACATATATGTCAAGTATTTAAATGCACTGTTCTTATGCATCATTAATTAATAAATGTTTGAATGATGGTGAACAATAAACTAGTTTCCCCTCAAGTGATCATTTTATGAGGTGGTTTACCTCTTGTTTTTCTTCTGTTTTTTTTTTTTTTTGTATGAGTGGAGTGATGATAAGTAAAGTTTATCTCTTATTCTATAGAATAAATGTTAAAAGTTTTTCTTTAACATACTAGCCCAAATTTAAAGTATATCTCACTAAAAATATGATTTGTTTAAAGGCCTAAATTCCGTTGCTCGTTGTGATTTGTTTACCCTCCCTTACATCTCACCAATGAAAAGAGAAAGAGGCAAGGTTGAATCGGATGTGTGCTCAAGTTTTGGGATATATTCTAGCTGTTAAGTGGATTATTTAGGTTGCATTGACAACTCCTTTATTTAACTTTTGTGCAGAATGAAGGCAACTCCAACACTTCCCATAATAATGCAGAAGCTGAACAGTCCAATAATGAAGTCAATACAACTCATGAGGAACAGTAAGGACAGTTCTGGTTCAACACAGATCATCTACAGTATGAAAAAGAAGCAGCAAGGTGATGCAGTTAAACATGCATGACATTGATGATGTATCATTTAGTGAGTTGAGCATTGTATGTAGAAGACTTATAGAAGCATCAATGAAGAAAGTAGATTAGGTGACAGATTGTCGAATAGCTGGAAGACCAAAACCTTCATCCATCCTGGTCAATTTTCTCGTAGATTTGGGATAGTGTTTTATTTTTTGTAAATAAAAGCACGGATTTTTTTCTTCTTTCCGGGCTGCAACAATTAAAAGATTTTGATCTTCCTGTTGTTGACACTTGACACAAAAAATGTCTATGTTTAAGTTTTAATGGTTCAATGTTTAGTGCGCTCCATTATACATACTTTTGGATCTTAGCAGAATATGAAATGAGGGAAAATACTTATTCCTGCCTTATAATTCAACCTTGGGGAACACAGTCTCCATTATGTAAGTGATTGTGGAGTGAAAGTGAACATGTTTTTTGTTTAAGAGCGATTTCCTTTGAATTATGACCTTTCAAATTGAAGGGCCTAACTCTGCAAAATCACCCAATAAATTGAAGATTTCTGCTCTTCCCCCTGCAAGTTTCGCTCCCACCCAGCCAAATTGACCAAAATACCCCTGCGCTAGTTAACTAACGCAAGTGTAAATCAAACATGACTTAATTTTTCACATGCGTGACTTAAGTCATGCACCCTGCTAATTTCTTCTTCAACTCCAAACTAAGCCATGTTCTTCGCATTGTCCTCTTCATTGTTCCCTTCATAAGTATGTTATATATCTTCATCATGACTTAGGTACTTTTTTTGTTATTGTATTTCATAACATGAATAATTGGTGAATGGAATGAGTTTGTCCGAAAAAAACTACACAAGAAACTTTGAATATTTGTGTGCCGCTTAATAGAAAACAAGCTCTCTGCTTAGTAAGAATTAATTGTATACCTTATCAACATCGTCACATTCATCAGAAGAATTGACGTGAGAAGAAGCCGTCTTCGACTTAACCCTAGAATCAGTTAAATTTGGGATATGAAATAGCCAATTCTAAATGCTTGTTGGCAATTTCTTTAGTTGGGTGGTCATATAACTTCTTTTTAGTCTCTTTAGTCATTAGTCGTGCCCCGCTTTTGGTTTAATCACTCCCCCAATCCTATGAGCAAATCTCTCTGAGATATAAGCTTCATCTTGTTCATTTGGATGCACATCTGCCTTAAGGCATCCAACATAACTAAGATTATCATCAAATAATGATACATTGAGATCTATAAAGACTTTCAAACCAGACCATTCTGTTCTCAAAATTAACACCTTCAGTTGTTTGGACTCGGTAAAATGATAAAGATTAATATCAATGTAATCTTCTAGATACTTAGATGTGATAGTGATCGGATATTTCAATGGGCCTGGATCATATGGCTCATTGATAATAATTGATAACGACGCAAGGGCATACTTGGATGTGTTATTATCCGGCAGTTTTGGTGGTGGAATGGCGAAGCCACCTATGAATTGAATGCTAGTTGCTTCAAAGATACAATCGAAATCCAACAATGAATTGGATGTTAGTTGCTTCAAAGATACAATGGAAATCCAACGGGTTCAGAGTTTTCACAAATGCTGCAAGTTGGTGGTGGATTTTTCGCAGAATCACGAAATCGTCAAAATCTGTGTCCTTTGAACGAGGCTCGACCCTTGGAGTGTTGATTGATACCGGATATGTGATTTTTGTGTGGTGTGGAGATGGTTTTTGAGAAGGCAAATGAATCTTGTCATTCTTTGGACTGAGCGTGTGGTTGCCAACAATGGCAGAGACGGAATAAACGACAAAATCGTCAAGAGTAGAAGGCTCATCCGCAGACTTTAACGATTAATATGATCTAGGTCGCTTTATGAATAACACATAATAACACAAATCTCAATTATAACTATAGTCAGTTCCATATAATAATTGTCTCTGTGTATGAGTTCATTTTCAAATTACTAGATACATTTTTTTTTTATGAATAATACCCGTAATTACTTTTCGCATTTTGGTGTTATTGTTTAACTAAAATAGACATTTTTGTAATATCTATATACTAGAGGAAATAGTGAAAGAGTGTTTATCAGACGCCACCGTAATTACTATATAATATGTAATTCATTGATAACTATTCAAGTTAAGGAAACTGCATCTGAGTACTTGATATGGATGATTTTGATAAACACATGTGCTTAATACATCTCAAAACATAAAGTGTTGAATCAAATTTGGTAACTAGCAATAACAAAATGAGAGGTTCAATTGTTGTATTTGTTTTGTCTTTGTGTAACGATTGAGAGAAGCCTAGAAACCCCTTGAGTCCAGATATCATATTCTCTTTGATTTCTACACTCGAACTCGACGATTCCCCTCGAGTCTGTTTTCAATCCGAAGTAGCGTCGTTTTTCTCCATCATCTGATAGATCTCTTCCTGGCCATGCTGGTAACTCTGTGCACACGTCTAGCACAATATCTGCATATATTTATGATTACAAAGTTATGACCTATGTACCTGTGTCGGTAAAAAAAAATTGTGAAGCTATGGTAACTTACTCTTGTTCTTTTTTGTTATTGTTCCTGCAACATGTTTGCTCTTCATTTTCAGCATTACCTGAAATGTTTGCAAGCCTTGTCAACGAATGAACACGTAAGAAATTCTGTCTAATGTCAATTTCTGAAAGAAAAATTTACATTTCCTGTTCGATGTATGTAAACAGAAACTATTTTCCAGTGTAGATCACCTGCAGTTATCATCAAAACAGGATTTAATTGTTTTTCAAAACAGAAATTTTGATGTAGTCTTAATAGCATAATTTGTAATTGGTAATAATGATAATGTACCGTTACGGGTGCGTTTGAGTAATTCACTGCCCTTAGCAAGTAGTTCTTGGCTGCAGGAACCTATAAAACCATCTGCATTCACAATTTCTCCACTATCACTGGTGCTGTTGTTGATGTTGTTTATGTTATTACCTTTTCCACATATTGGTATACCTCCCATTCCTTTCTCCAATGGTGTTACTGCAGCACTATTCCATATGTCTTTCATAGCTCTAGCTTTCAGTGTTGCTGCTCCTCGGAGAGCTACATATCAAGGACCATATACACATTACATAAACTGCGAATATAAGGATACAAAAACAAAGAATATGAAAAATAAGTCGATATGCATATTACACATATTATATCTTTGTGAAACTAAAGATAAGTGTAAGACATTTGAAATAATTTAATTAACGATTTTGTATGATTGGTTCAAATATGTTTTAGTCTAAGCAACCTAGTCCAAGAGCATAATCTAAATATCTTAGTGGCTTATAATAGTCTTGGACATTTTAATGGTTTATTGTAGGTGTGTTGTAACATCATGAATTTTTATGTTTCGATAGCCTCAAGAGGACTACGATCAGGAGATAAAACTACCTGTAATATCAAGAATAGCAATGCTATCGTGGTATGAAACATTGATTCCATTATATTATGAAATAGATGCTCAATGATGTGGGATAAAAGTCTTACCTGTGGCAGCTGCAGCAGTAAGAGTAGTGATATCATCATGAGAACGAACGTTCACAGCTGAGCTGACCACCGATGCAAGGTGGTCGCGCTCAGCTCCCATTGCTTCGGCAGCCTCCACACATTGTGCGGCAACTAGAGTGGCAGCCGAAGCAACAGCCACGTCTGTCTTGGCCATCTTCTCATCCTTGTTTTGTGTTGATGAATTTGCTGTTGCTGCCGCAATGGCAGCTATAGCAGAAGCAACAGCAGCCACAGTAATAGTAGCGTGCAGCTGAGCATTTTGTGTTCTGCTTTCTTCTTTCTTCTTTTCTCTTCTCTCTTTCAACCACCTTCCTACAGTTTTAGGTCCCGAACAAGCCGTGCCATTTCCAACACCGGCACTTGCTCTTCCACCATTGAATAATGGGTGAATGGAATTGTTTGTCCGAAAAAACTGCACATACATTAACAGGAATAAGCATAAGCCACATAGTAAAAATATAGAACTAAGTTAATAGAGTTGTTCATAGCGTAGTAAAAATTTATTGTAAACCTTGACAACATCGTCAAATTCATCTGAATGAGAAATTGGACTGTCTGTTCCAGTTAATGAACCGCCACCGTTCAAAGGTTCGCTGCTGTGAGATAATCTGCCTGATGTTAACGGCGACACTTCCTGTTACATATATAATAATCAACAAAAAACATTAATAAAGACAATGTCATATGTGAATGTGTTTGTGTCTTTGTGCTAAGTAAAGAGTAGTAAGCACCTCTCTTGCAGAGTGTGACATAATGCGCTCAAGGACAAGCTGCGAAGTAGCAGAGGAAGCAAAAGAGAACTGATTCTTAGACTGTATAGAGAGATCTTCAGATAAAGAGTGGTTAGTGGTTTCTTCAGGAATAGAACCATTTGAAGGCATGCATGAAGAAAGAGGTGGTTGAGAATTGGCTGGTGCAAGAGCTTTTGTAACTTCAAGAGCTGAGGCACTCCATGACCTTGACAGAAACTCCATAGGAACTCGAGGACTCTCCGGCAGAGGGGTGCCGCCACTCGGAACCAATTCAGGCCGCAGACAATTGATTGGTTCCATGTTAGCTGGGGTGAGCTAGCTCTTAGTGTCTTGTAGTTTTGAATGTTAAGTTAGAGAGAGGTGACAAAAGCATATATGAAGGGGTAGGTAAATATATAGTACTGGTTTTGGCAGAGGGAATGAGATGATGTTGAAGTATAGGCTAACTAAAGGGCTTAGGAATGGTCAATCACCACTAACCATGTGGTAAATATGTTTTTCTTGTCAAAAGTTCACTTTAAAATCTCAATTCACACTTGTTTTTCCTACTTCACATTTACACGTGACTGTTATAAAAAGAAACAAAACATATAATTGAATCATGGAATGGTCCCACTAAAATTTGGTTATGAGTTTTTTTTAATTGAACTAGTTTTGCATGTTAATGTTTGGTTTAATAAGATATGATAAATGTCATAAGATTATGGTGTATTTTGATTATTTAATATATGTTGTATGCATTGGGAGCTATCATGACTGATTCACATGACAATATTAGGGGACTTGGGAGTATAATGTATAGATCAAGAAAAGAATCTAGTGGAATTCTGCAATTACCTGCATCCCAAACCATATACACACTAACACATAGACATCTTAGTCAAGAGCAGACATAATTATGAACAAGACAAAAAGGTAATGCATTTCGGAACAGCCAAATTACTTTCTTTGGCCAGGTTTAGAGAATGTTATAAATATATATTGTCACCTTAATAGGCTTCCATGTGAGTCTCAAAGCTGGTTTAAATTTATTAATTTAATAAGTAAATGACTTTCTTATGTTACAATATTATTTATTTCAAACTCAAAAGCTTATGCGGTTAATTATTAGTACTAGTATCAATATAATTTATTTATTACTGACGAGAGTCGGGTCTAACGGAAGAGATTAGACTTCTACAAAATAATGTGTGAGTCTCTTGACTAGAAGAGGTGTCAGCTATTGGTATCCGACATAATGTAAATGTTATGATAGTATGTTTATTTAGGGATTGATGTTTTCTATTTCTCAAATGAAATAGAAGACTCTATATGAGATTTTGATCCCCTACAACAGTTGCATGATGCAATAACAACTGTGAGAATCGTTAGATCTACCAAGTTACATAGATTATACGTTAAAAAATTAAAGATTTGTCGCGCAATTACACTTCACAAGATATATAGAGGTACTTTTGTCAAAAATATAGAAGCTTTCAAAATGACTTAAAATGACATTCAAAATATAGAGTACTTGAATTGTCATGTAAACATTGTATATGGTGTCCTTGACATCATTGATGTGTTCTATCATAATTAAGAAGCTTTAGAGATGATCATTGATATGTATTTTTACATCCCTAAATATGTTTATATCATATTGTCTTATGCTATGAAGTATACAACAATTAGAGCACAAAATTTTGAATGGTATATAATAACTTTAAAATGATAGGATTTTCTTTAACTTCGTTACTTGTTAGTTGGTGCTTCAATTTGAAAATTCCAAAAACTATCCCTCAAAAAGTTAATTCCCTCTAAACTTAAGATAGTTATAAAACTTAATCAGAATTTGGTCAAATAATTCACGTTATCTTCTATGAGGTTGAATAATGAATACACATCTCTTTTAATCAACTTTTTATAGATCTTTATGTAAACAATAATTTATGTTTGTTTCTGATCACACAAATCACTTTTTATTTATATAATTTTTACGTTTTCTATAACAGATTTTAGTTTTAAGGTTCTAAAGTATTTCTTTCAACAAACAAAAAGATAATAAGTATTTTTTTTTGGGTAAAAAAAAGATAATATTAATCAGACAATATTATGAAGTCTGCTTAAAAGAATACTGACTAGAAAGTCATGATAACCGAGTTGTCAATGTCTCGATTTCACTTTTAAAGGGATTACAAAGGCTAATGTCTTAACTGGTACTACTAACAGTAACAGAAATGATTAAAGGAGAAGCTATTTATAGTGACTTGGAAGAAATTACATACATGAAAGCAATGACATTTTCACAAATTATAGATTAATCAGCTTAAAAACCTCCTCGGAAGTTGCAACAATGAGATGTTTCCTTTGAGGAAATTAATGTTCATCAAAATTTTGGAATAGCAAACTTGAAAGTATCTGACAAATAAAGTTGCAGTAATTAATTAGCACTATTTCAAAATAATTTGATAGCTACTACTCGATCATTTTGATGATGAGTGATTCTTTTTAAAAAAAGAAAAAAATTATTCTAAAATAAATTACTATTTTGATTTTCGAAACAATATTAATTATTTGTTTTTCGATTTTATCATCTAATTAATATTACTTTCGGTAATTTCAAGTCAATATATTCTTATGTATACTTCTTTCAAAAAAAAAAATATTCTTATATATACTTATGGTAATGATGATTACATTAATTCGTGATAAAGGATAATTTAATAAAAATACCACTTTCTATTGTTTATTTATCCAATTTTCTTAATATGTAGTTTTTTTTTATGGTGACTTTTCTTAATATGTATGAAATAGTCAAATGAATTACTCGTTTAGGAATGGAGGAAATATTTTATACTAAATTCAAATGTTGATGTCATTTTCTAGTAATGTGTTTGCTACACTTATATATTGTGTCAAATTATTACATGAGGATAATTAAGTGCCATAAATTTAGGATATATATTCCGCATGGTTTGGTCTTGTTTATCATACCTCATCCAAGTACAATAAGGTTTGGTCTTATATGATATGGCTCATTTATTCCTTGACCAAAAACAATGCTGTTTCCGTTCTCCTATTCAAGGACCATTTTGGTACATAGATGCTGTCTCTAACATTACATTATGAATGAGGTGAGTGATGATGTTCCTTCTTGTTATAGGTGTTGGCTATGTCCAAGCCCGACATGTTAGGAATGCAAACAAAGTTTTGAGCAGAACCCTTTTTGTACAAAACAAAACAGTGTTGTTAGACACAAAAAGCAGACTTCACAGAACGGGACCTTTTGCTGAAATAAGCGTGCTTATATACGTCATCAGCTACAACTTTTAACATAATCTGATCAATACACTCTTCAATTCTATGAAGAAAGGTGCAAAAGGAGAAGCGAAACCACAGCTTTTGCTTTTGGATTTGGAAGTATTTTGTTATGTACTTCATAATTACTGACAAAAGGGTAAAGCATTATTCCCTTTGCTTGCTTCATTTTCTTAATAATTATTATTGATCCCTTTTAATTTCAATTGAAATTCAAATGTGCTTTTTGGTTTGTTAGTAGAAAGAGATATCCTTTTATTTTATTTTGTAAATCGAGTATATGTGCATGCGATTGCAGTGATTAGTTCATCAAATCAATATGATCATAATAGATTGTAAAACTATCAATTACTAGCGTTGCAGAGTTTAAATGAACTTGTGATTAAACTCTAAGAGACTCAAACAATCTAATTCAAGCCATCTTAATTAAAAAAAATCCATTTGTTTAATGCCAAGAGGTTGGCCTTTTATTCCACATATTGCAAGATTCAAAGTCCCACATGTCTCTTTATAGTGAGGTAATGTAATTCATTTTTATTTTTATCTTTATGTACTCATTTAGTCTTGAGGTTTTCCTTACATTAAACTAAGTTCCAATGCCTCACCTAATTATATTAAAAGTATACCATTTTATTTCAAGTCAAATTTGGCTCCTCTTTTGGACCACGAAGGAAGGACAAAGAGAGATAACTAGTTGTCTAGTTCCACCTAATTGGTATAATGGTTGGTTCTTTGGACAAAAAAAGTATACATAGACGATTTTGTTTATTCTACGCAACCCCACTTTTTTGTTTCCCTTTCTTTGATTTTTTTCCATCCTGTTTATTAAATAAATAAGACATTTCCATGTCAATTGTACAATATGCTACGTATGGCGAGACGATCCAAAGCGTCAAAACAATTAATACATCATCAAAAAGGAAAGAAGAAGACATAAATATGGTTTTAGGTATTTCTTCAAAAATAATTATAGTTTTAGGTAAAAAAAAGTTTAGATTAGAGGATTGTGTCTCGATCTAAAATAGATGACCTTCGAATTCAAACATCAATTATAAAAAAGGAGATTAGTCACTTTAGTCTTTAAATAGAAGATGAGTCATGACTTTAGTTCATGAATGCCGATAAATTACAAAATAGTCCATGCATGTAAACTCTGTTAGTCAATGTAGTCCCTGAATGTAGACTTTGTTAGTCACTTTAGTCCTGAAATGACCAACAAAGTCTACATTCAGGGATTGTTTTGCAATTTCTCTGCATTCAGAGATTAAAGTGACTACTCATTTCCCATTCAAGAACTAAAGTGACTAATTCCTCTAAAAAAAAATTATATTTATCTTTCTTCAAAGACATTAGTGGATCTCTAACTCGAAACCTTCAAGTTAAATACTCATCTTTTTACTATTAAATTAAACCATTGAAATTCAAGATACTTAAATATGACAATGGGCTATTATATAGTTAAAATAAATGCATATATAATATATGTTATGTACCTCTAAATTGATTTGTTTGGATCAATGGTTTAAGCCAAATTCATCATTGGGTGTGATGTGAAAGAAGTTAACCTTCCTAGGCAAACATCTCCCGACACAAAACCAAATATGAGCAGAGAACGTGATTGATTAAAGAATCAAATAGATGCTCGAAGAGAATAGGAGTAAGTGTACATCATTCTTTATTGGCTACCCACGGGGAAGGAGGAAAAGAATTACTAATTTTCTACTTGGCATCTTATAATTGAAAAATATTTAATCTTATTTTTTTTTATATAAATTGGAAATGCTAACTAATGTCTAGTGTTTTGGGACACAAGTTAATGAAACCAATATAGAAATTTTGTAATGAAAAGTGTAAAAAAGTTGTACGTTCAACTTTTTAAAAGTAAAAAATTTGATGATTTCAATAAATAAAAAAATCTACTTTTAACATTCTCAAAGTAGTCGTCTTGTTTGAGTACCGGGTATCGGAAATCATTACATTGAACTAAAATAAAATAAATTATATAAAGAAAAAAATAATATCACATCCTTTAAAAAAGTTGATTGATTACATTTAAACCATCATAAAAAAACACAATCATTCCAATTTTACCCTTGCAATTGATTTGGAAAGTGTTGAAAATATTTAAATATGAATAATTATAGTGGATTTAATTTAAGGATGAATTTGAAATGGAGGTATTAAATATAAAGTTATAATAGACTTTTGTTTATATTCGAGACCATGAGAATTTTTTTATTTGTAGTTTACATGCAAGATCAGAGGGAATACATCGCTAGCAAAAATCTTTAAGATCTTCTATATATAGATCCTTTTACATCAAATGTGTGATTTCTAACTCACACTTGACCCAACATTTCTTGACATCACTTCATCACCACACTCCAATCCCCTTAATCCGTAAACCACATTGCATCAACTTCAAATGTATAACAAAAACAAAGGGTGCGTAAAGGATATGTTGTGAACCTCAATAAAAATGTGTACAAAAAATAACATGAGAAAGTTAAAACGCTTCAAAAAGATTAAAACTTTTGAAGCATATAAATTAACCCTTTAATGGTTAACTTTTGATTAAAAAAAATGGTTAGTAATACATACACATACATAACTAATCATGGATGTATTAAAATATTGTTGATATATCAACATCAACTCACTTATGTTGTTACTCTTAGCCTAATGTAATGACCCCCAACGGTTTCTAAAAAACAGTGGGGTGTGTGTGGGCGGGGGATGGGGTGTGTTTAGCTCAATGTGGTGATCACTCGGTCTACGAACAGGAACAAAACATAAATATGTAAAAAAAACAAGATGAACCGGTTATATTTTTTGTTGGAACCATCGGTGTCTGGTGTGAATCAATCTTACAATTGATGTGCAGTATTATTCCATATAAAGCATACTCGTTACCAGAACAATGTATGTACATCTTATGGAAAATGCAAACGCAAATAATCGCAACTACTCCAATATACGCACAATATTAATGTACATTATCCAATGGAAATGGTCAATCAAGTGTATGAGGATTCCTTAGATCACTGTTTTGTTTAAAGCTCTTGGCCAACCAAATAGCTGTTTCCCTTGGAGAAACCTTCTCAGGCCCAAATGGCTTCAGCAATACACCAAGCTCGTCAAACCTATGTTGTTGTAGCAGCCTAGAACTGAACTCTAGCAGCCCCTCCAATGCCTCAGCACGTTGCTGGTACGACGATGTGTCAAACCGATGCTGACGCGACTCGGATGAGGAGCGGCTTGAAACGCCGGTTGTAACATAGTTAGAGCATTCACTGGCGCTCCCCTTTGGAAATCGAACATCAGTGCCAGCATCAGTGATGCTGGTGGGGACAGTAACTTTTTTGTCCACCAGGATTGTACACTTGTCCTTGGTAATTGTGCAATCAGCACTCCCTGTTGAGGTAGAAGAGTGTTTGGCTGATGCTGATGATGATCTGCGAATTACATGGAAGAATGGATCCTCATAAGAGGCTGTTGAGAATTCTGCCATCTTGTCAATTTGTGGTGCATCAACAGAAACATTAGGAGAGTCTGCGTAATCAACATTGGTGAAGAAGCTTGTTGTGTTCCTTCCTCTTGTATGAAGCGGAAGGGATTCTCTCTGAGTTGGCATGGTAGACTTACCCGATGGTGCGCGAGGCACCGGAATCTGAAACGATTAACAAACACTGAAATCAATAAAACTGTCATTGATTCTCTTGTAACATGTGAAACTCTCTTCATGAAGTAATACATTGCAAATATCGCCACCAATTATGCTCTAATGGAAGCCAATACAAAGTTATTATCGAATGAAGTTTGACATTTGATCCAATCTCATCAGCATAATTTTGGCTAACATAAGCATTAAGCAGTTTATATATTCAAACCTGCATGCAGCACTCACCCTGCCTAAATGTATCATGATATAAAAGGTATAAAGAGAATTGATAATATTGAGCCATATAGAGGATAAACTTACCGATTCACGCTTTGGACCAGTAACATGTATCTTTGGTGGTGCCGGTGTCTGCCTTCTGGCAGCGGAAGAATCCTTAGCTATTCTAAGTCTTGGTGTTCTCTCACCAGTTGAGGACTTTATGGCTTTTGATTTGTTAGTATTGCAGTAATCACGGACACCACCAGCAGATAAGTTGTAGAGCTTCTCTTCTGAACAAGTGGATAATCCTTGACCTCTTTGCGTAGAATATTGAGAACTTTGTTCAGTTCCAGAAATACTAGGATTCAAGGCCCTGTGATTGTTTAGTGACAGGTATCTGTCTTGATCAGAAAGAGTAGAAACAGATTCTGGCTCCACAAGTCGAGTTCTCCTACCATAGTTTGAATCGAGCCATTGGCGTGGAAAAGCACTTCTTCTGGGGCTATTTAGTTTTTGGTGAATTTTAAGAATGTAAGGCTGAAGATGTGGATGATTTAGTAACTCTCCAGCCTGTTAAAACACACTGAGCTTAAGTTGTTTTGGATATATACAGCAAAATAAAGTTAGCAAGTTTACTTTATGCAAATTTTGCATATACCACTCGTCATGCGAGGGTAGTAAAAGAACAAAACTTCAGCAAACACTTTAATTTGCAAATATAGCAATGTCTCACATAAATATAAATACAAATATAAATATATTGAGCTTAAGTTGTTTTGGATATATACAGCAAAATAAAGTTAGCAAGTTTACTTTATGCAAATTTTGCATATACTACTCTTCATGCGAGGGTAGTAAAAGAACAAAACTTCAGCAAACACTTTAATTTGCAAATATAGCAATGTCTCACATAAATATAAATATAAATATATATATATATATATAAATATATATATATATATATATATATATATATATATAGACATTTGCTTGACTTAAGAAAACCTTCACATGTGTTTCGACTTTTAAAATGTTCACCTCAAGAAACAGAAGAGCCAAACTTATAAAACAGTGACAACTTCGAAGACAACGGCAACAAATTAAAACTCTATTATATTTAATCAGCACAAAAAGAGAATGGTGAACATAAGCATTAAGGACTTGTAGATCTAAACAAATAGTCCTAATAAATAGGTTCTTGGCTTTTGATATGCATTCTAGCACACATGCCAGAGGCTTTAATTTATCAACAAAATTTATTTCACTTTTGTTTACTCATGATGCATGGTCAGAAAATTCCCCCTCTTTCTAACTGCATGCTCTTCCCCTTAAATACTGTGGAAAGTGGCAACCTTACAGTTTATATTTTCACATTTTTTTGGAAAAGAATGTCGTTGAAGTTTGAGACCATATCAGAGTATGTGAATTGCATTGAGTAGTGTGATGGTAAACAGAAAAAAATACATGTCTTCATATGAAGTTTGAGATCATATCAAGTAGAATTTCTGTCTTACAACTCATAACGAGGAAAACTAAAATGTAAAATCATTTTTAAAAATGGAAGTGAAAATATGAGAGCAAAAAATTGAAATCTGCATCTAATCAGACTGTGATGACATCTGGCCCATAACCATCACTGACAATCAGAAATTACCATGACTAATTGATATCTATTGATCATGTCTTGATAAATGCAAAGAATACACAGATAAAACTCACAGTTGGCCTTAGCTCTGGATTTTTCCGCAGCATAGTTTTGACAAGCCCACGGCTGAAAGAAAGAAAAAATATATCACAATAAGCTACACAACTATGTCATTCACCGAGATACATAACTTCAGTGTAAAAAATTTATGACTACAATAGATTAAATGACCAAGAAAGAGAACTGACAAGATATGCAGACGCCACAACAAAATTTAGAAGCACATCAGGGTCGACATAAAATCTGATGTAGGTTTGATAAACAATGAATGAATGTATGGATATGATGGTCAATATAAATTCTGTTCAATATCTGTATGTATGCACACTCGCATAAGCCAACTGTTGACCCTTTTCAAATTTAGTATGTATGGTCATATGGGCACTACAATAACAGCTGAATAAAGCAGGGAAAAAATATTATTCGATAACAACGTAAGATTTTTATGGAACAAAGGACTCACAAAGCACTAGAGTACATAGTTGGCAGTGGAGATACAATAGACTTGTTTATTTTTTGAATCAAAGCTTGTATGTCCTGTCCAGATAAAGAAAACACACGCATAAAGATATAAATAAATAAAATGATTTAATGTTGTGCTCCGAGCTGTAGAAAAGTGAAATACTGAAAGTAAATAATCCATCATAAAAGAATGAGAATTTCCAAAATAATATAATTCAAAGTCTTGGACACCATCATGAATGTTTATGATCCAAAAACTAAAAGTTATGAGTTATAAATGAACTACTGCAAAAGCAGTAAACTCTACTACATGAAATTTAAATTTTTTGCTGGTAACATTTCGGTTGTTTAAAAACTGTGAATAAAAAAGCTTAAGATATTGACTTACAAAAGCTTTAAAAGCTGGCCTGTGAGCAGCCATTTCGTAAACACAGCATCCTGGCAAATATTATAAGTCATATAACAAATTACAAATGTGATTAAAAACATATTGTAAAACGGGCAAAAGAAAGAGGAATTGAACGGAGTAAAAAAGAAATCTATCATACCCAAAGACCAGATATCTGACTTAGAGCCATAGGGTATATCTGCTAGAAGCTCTGGGCACATATAACTTGGAGTCCCAACAATCTGTGTTTAAAGCAGGAACAAAAAGTTACTACTCCAAACAAAATAGCTAAAACGGTAAACAACTGTATTTTCACAGTATCACTCACTGAGGAAGCAAGATCATCAGATGTCAACAGTTTAGCAAGACCAAAGTCTCCTGCATCGAACATACACTACATTAGGATAACCTACTAAAAATCAAAACGCAATAGAGACATCGAAAGAGAAGTGTGAGAATCAAATGGGTAAGGCCATTTACCTAGACGTATATCTTGATCCTTTGTCAAGAATATATTTGAACACTGAAATAGACGAGGAAATAACATCATAAACAGCTGGTTTTGAAAATTCTCTGGGATATAGCTTTATAACATTTGTTGTTCTTGAACTTAAAGAAGTCCTTTACCTTAACATCACGATGAAGAATATGATTTACATGTAAATAATCAAGAGCCATCAGTAACTGGACAAGCCACTTGCAGAGTTTCTGTCAAAAGAAAACAGATATCAATTATTTCATATAGTTCCAAAGAGCATTGAAATAGGAATGAAAATTATCCATCAGGGCTCAGAAGTGAAGGGAATTGCTGCAAGAATGACCAACCTCTTCAGAAAAGTTCACACCATTGGCCTTTTTTACAGTTTCAGCCCTGGCAATCAGACAAATTATGAAAAGTTACAAGACTACACATTTGACAATTGAAAAGATAAATGTCTTCATAAATGCTCCAACTCCATCAAATACTTGGATTCAGTGTGAAACATAACTTACATATCCCCTCCTTCGCAATAGCCGATGATAATACATACAAAACAACCCTGGAAATAAAGATACCAGCTTGCTAAGTATCATAAATCAATGAAGATTATAAACCCATATGACAGTTACAAAAGAGGTTCTTCGGTTAAGACATAAGATCTCCATTGGTATGCTAAAATTATAAGCATTCACACATCCAGAAGACATCATATTTGTATAAAAGCGGAAAACAAAATTTTGATTTATTTCTCCAATCAATTTCAGTAAGTTAAGCAAAACACGCATGCGCTACATGTGCACAGACACATCCAAAATATGAAGAGAAACAACATTAGAAGGTTCTGATTTGAAAACAACGCTGACCTTTTCGACCCAAGAATCTTTATACTCCACAATAAACGGATTGCGAACTTTAGATATAAGCTCCATCTACAAAAACAAAGAACAAGCACGGAATCTTACAATCTAATATATAAGAAAAGAAAGAAAACATAAATATCATTTTCATATTTTAAGATATAAAACAATGAGAAATAGCATATTTAAATATAAAATTGATTAAAATGAACAAAGCTAGGCTTGAAGAACAACTTAAAATTTCATGCCGCAATATATCAAGACGTGACATATAATATATGTACAAGAATGAATGTGCCATTTTCAACATCAAACATGTTGTCTTCCACACTCCCCTTTAAGGAAAAGGATAATCAGGCATTAAACCCGAAAGAAAGATGTGAGCCTTTCAATAATTTGACTACACTTTCCTCAAATAACTGCAAAATAGGAAGTAAAAAGTGGATTACCTCCTGATGGGCCGACCTACGGGTTCTGTCGGTTTGGCGAGCAAGACGGATCTTCTTGAGAACATACCTAACATGTAAATGACATAAACAAATTAAAAAAACATCATATGGTATAACAGCTTGTCAATATAGTGAAATGGATAAGTTCACATTTAAATACTTAAAACTCAACCTGCAAAAGGAAATATAATATCACAAACACTTATACTCACTTTTTCTTTTCATGCTTGTGCCTCACAAGCAGAGCACAACCAAATGCACCTTTACCAATCTGTTCTAGAACTTCATACTGCTCCATTTGAACTTAAACCACTTTACCGCTTACTGTCCTCCACAAAGTGACATTCCTGGAAATCATAGCAAACTTTAGTTCATCATCACAAAGTAATATCAACAAACAAACACACACACACAAAATAACACAATTCATTAACCAAGAGGTTAGCCTCTAGTGGCTAATGAGCTTCGGTTAAGGACAAATCGGTCAGGAGACCCCAAATTCAAGTCCTGGCTGGAACAATCTTTGCCAGACTTTACTTACCTCATGGCCCCTTTCCCCGACCTATGAAGCACAGATACGGACACAGACACCGGACACGACAAGGACACTGACACGTCGACATGCTAATAATTTGAGAAAATTACATAATTCAGTTTAAGTATATGTGTCGGTGTTGGACATGACACGTGTCTGACACTGGGACACATCTGATCCAAGGAGCATCTGTGCTTCATAGCCCGAGACCAAGAAGGTTAATACCAAAAAAAAAATAACATAATTCATTAATACTACAAATGAATACCACGGAGAATTGAAAAATCAATTTCAGCTCCAAACTACAATTCAGTTCCAAAAGTCATAGACCCCCTAAACACAGGTTTATGAGAATTCAATTCAACACTTGGATGGTAACTAGTAAGTAAATGTTCTACCTAATTCCAGAAATAGAACAAGATTGTTATTAGAGAAGCAATTAACACTCTGACAAACATGTACATACTCATAATTTCCAAACTAACACAGTTTCAAAAATTATCAAAACCATACAAGTAGTTGTATATGAAGCATAAATAACACCAACCATATAAGAGATGTAAATTTGTAATAAATAGCAACAAAATTGTTCAACAACTAACATCCAACCCTAAAATTAGAAATTTATTTTACCATCAATAAAAATAAATGAAAAATAAAATAATAGTAACCATAAGGAAAAACACAAAGACAAAGTAAAAATTAGAAAGAGAAAAGAACAAGATGATGCATGTTTAGAGGAAAAGAACCTGAATTAGAATTAGAATTAGGCAAAGTTAGCTGAGAAATTTGAGAAAGTGTTCTGCACTAGTAAAGGTTATATGAATAATAATCAAATAAATAATCTATAGTGTATGATATGACATGTGTATGATATAATAATATTGTTGCATATCTTTTATTTTTGTATACTTTGGAATTTAAAATGGATCAATCGATAGTATTAGAAAAAGAGAGAGCGCCAAGAATTAGAGTAGACGTAAAAGGGACGTGTGAATTCAAAAATGATGAGAGAGGGTGGGGTGGGTCCAAATCGAAAAAGAGCTAAAGCGTGTGACAATGATAAATAAAGGATAGCAATGAAACTTGTTTAAGACAAAAATATTATAAGGTGCTCCCACCACATCATATACGTGATATTGCATCTTTTCCATATTCTATATATAAATATTCTTTTAGCTGAAAATTCATGCATACTACACATTGTTGTCTGATTGATTCTCAGTTAAAGAGTGATGGTTAGATTAGATGATCAATCATGTATCCAAGTTTAGGTAGACAAGTTTCCAATTTTACGGTTATAATAAGAAAGCTGTGTTATTTAAACATTAAATTTATGTGGTAGCCACAATGTAAAAGTAGTGGTTAGTGTAGTCATTATCAATCAATATTATTTGATTTTGTAGAAACATACAAAAATTTAATGATGTGAATGTTAATTGGACGATTACTGCTAACTTGGTGTACTCTTACACTTCTTTAATTTGAAATTATATCAAAGCGCATTCTTATTTTAACATGCAAAAATTTGAGATTTTAAGAGTTTTATTTGTCAGGCTCATGTGCTTAATGCTCCTTGCATAGTTGCATTAAGGAGGTGCTATGGCAGCCCTTCAAAACAGTCTATAATTTGGGGCGGAAAGAGTAATAAATTCAATTTGTTTCCGTTGTTGTTTGTTCTACACTCTTTTCTCTTTGATAGGTTTTATCTCTATATGTTTTGTCTCACAAATGCCTTTGCGTTTTTCTTTTTTATTTTTATTATATTGTTTAAATGTTGCAGATGATAGATAACGGTGAAGGAATGTCATTATTGTTACCATATGTTTGTTGGTTGTTTTTGCACATTCATTTTGATGAAAAAGAAGTCAAAAAAATTTCACGTACGTTTTAATTTCATACAACTTACTCAGATTTTAAAAATCTTTATACTAACAAATTAGAGTTGTTAGAAATAACCAATTCCAAGATTCTTTACTCTTAAGATGTCCACCTCACCATTCTCCTACATGGCATTTGTTCCTCAAATTTTTCCTTATTTTTAATACATGTTAAATGATTATAATATTAAAAAAAACCGTTTTTATAATCAAATAATTATTAAAATTTATGTTACATTAAAAAAATTGGTACGTTACAAACAAATAATTATTAACATATAAATCTTAATTGAAAAAACACTAATTACATTAAAAATTTGTACGTTACAATCAAATAATTATTAATATAATTATTATTTCGATTAACATTTATACGGTACATTAAAAATTTGGTACGTTACAATATTATAATAAATAACTTGAATAAATTATATTCTTAATTTTGGTCTGTTACACTATCACACTAACTTACTAATTAAAAATTTGTACGTTACAATCAAATAATTATTAATATAATTATTATTTCGATTAACATTTATACGGTACATTAAATATTTGGTAGGTTACAAAATATTGTGAAGTTAATTTTTTGTATGTTACATAAAATATAATCTAATCGTTTAATGCACGTTTTATAAAATTAACGATGTTGATAATATTAATTTTAAAACGGTCAAATTAATAAGTATTAACCGTTATGATACTACTTTTCTATATAAATAGTAGTGCTTTTGGGTACGAGTACAAAACAATCACGAAATACAATTCTTATTTTTCTGTTCTCTGATATCTATATTCTAAGTTATTTCTGTAATTTTTCCTTATTTCAAGAGAAATGTCTACAAAACACGACTTCATCTCTGATGTTTCTCCAAGAAAACAATCGTGGACATTGGTTGTGAGGGTTGTGAGTGCTTGGTTTGTTCAAGACTACAAAAATAAAAAGCTACCATTTTCCATGGTTCTAATGGATCGAAAGGTGTTTTTTCCATATTGTTTTTGTTTTTTTTTTCTTTTTTGCATTTTTGTTTAAAGTATAGTGTTTTAATCTTTGTTATCTAGGGTGATCGAATTGGTGCGTCTATACGAAGAACATTGATCTACAAGTTCAAGGAGCAGCTCCAGGAGGGAATGGTGTTCACGATTTCCTCATTTGATGTTGCTTGCAACAGTGGTTCCTATAGACCATCACGCAGCGAATACAAACTTAATTTTACAATCAACACAAAAGTCAAACTATCTAAAACTGCTTTGATACCAACAAACGTGTATTTGTTTACACCTTCACCTGATGTTTTCAATGAAAAGTACGACAACAACTACTTGGTTGGTAAGTGACTATAATTTTTGGTGAAAATAGTTTTATTTTTCAATGTTACTGTTTATATTCTTATAATAATAAATTGTAATTTGATCGATATATTAATTTATGTTATATATGCAGATGTAATTGGAGTCATGACTGTAGTTGGTGTTGAAAGAGAGTATGAAAGAGAAGGTGTAAAAACTAAGATGAATGTCATTGAATTGGATTCAAATGGGTAGGTTTGATTTTTTTGTAATTGTTATTTTCTAAGACCTATATTATCGTATTTTTATTAATATTTATATAATATTTGACAATTTTAAATAGGTATCGTTTTAAATGTACTCTTTTTGGATAGTATGTTGATGAGTTGAACTCTTTTCTATTGTCTGGTGAATCTGAAAATATTGTTGTAGCCATTATGTTGCCAAAATTTAAATTGTTTCAAGGTAATAGTTTATTACTATCAACTGTGATTGTTTATATATATATATATATATATATATATATATATATATATATATATATATATATATATATATATATATATATATATATATATATATACCTGATTGATATACTTTTGTATCTTAATGGTAGGAAAACCAACATTGCAAAATACATTATCTTTAACTAGAGTCACCTTCAATCCTGAAATTGATGGAACAAAGGAACTAAGGAAAAGGTATATATTTTTACAAAAAAAAATAATATTTTTTATTAAATTTTAATATTATTGACAAATATTTTTTATTACAACTTTCTTAGGGCAAATACAAATTCTCCAGCATCGGGATTGATCCAGTTACCAGATTCATCTCGCATACCCATAGATGAAGAGTTTCTCAAACTTACTCCTAGGACCACTGTTGAGGAGTTGAAGAATGTTAATAAGGTTTTTTGTTTTATTAGCAATCTACCTTGGTAAAGTTTGTAATCCTTTTAGTATAATGTTATATTGTATGGTGATGCAGGGCACCTCTTTTATTGTTTTGGGAACAATAAGTGAGATTGTTGATGAGGATGGATGGTGGTACACCGCTTGCTCATGCAACAAAAAGGTGTATGCTGATTCAAACATGTACTTTTGTGAAAAGTGTGATCTTCATGTTGTGCATGTCACGCCTAGGTATATGTTAACTTAAATTTGTTGATATTTTTCAATTTGCGTAAAGCGCTATCCTTAAGTTTGTTATAACACATCCAAGTGTTTGATGCAGGTTCAAAATCAAGATTCGAGTAATTGATGACAACGGAAGTGCACTTTTTGTTTTATTTGATCGAGATGTTTCTGGATTGCTTAATAAATCATGTTCTGACATTATTGAGTCCAACAACGTTGTCGTAAGTATTTTTTCAACCCTTTTTAATAATACAAAGCTTTACTATTATATTTACTTTGGATACATTTTAAATGATACACAAATAAAAATAACAATTTTAAAATACTTTTATTCTTATGCTATTTTGGCAGGGTGATCCATCTCATGATTTACCCAATGAGATTACACAATTGGTTGGTACTGAGTTGTTGTTCAAGGTTGACGTGAGTGTTGGATTCAACTCTAGGTATGAGAGTAGCTATCGTGTTATGAAGTTTAGCAACGATCCAAATATTCTTTTAAAGTTTAAAAAGGTTGAGACATTCAAGGTATCCTAACACTAATTGTTTGAAACAATTTTTGAACACATTAGTTTCCTTAATGTATTACAAAATTGTAAATTTTATTGTTTGTGTGCATGTTTAAACAAATAGGATGATTTGGTTGAACCTGCATTTCATAGCCGATATGCTTCGAAAACAATTGGTCTCGAGAAATACAGTGTTGTCATGGTATTTAACAACTTTTTGAAGTTTATTTTATTTGATTTTTCGAATGAAAAATAAATGGGATATTGTAATTATAATATATAATTATTTTACTCTAAATTGACATATTTTTTATTACAGGACTTAATGGATAAGTTTTCTGAAACAAGTCCCACAACTCCATCGTTTGTAGACCCAAAAGGTGTTATTGAATTAGATTCTGAATCATTTGCACCTCTTAAAAAGAGAATGTTAACAACAGATGAAGATTGTGGAACAACTAACAAAATTGTTCAACCTACTAAAAAGATTGTGAAGATAGAGAAATAGTATCTTTAAGTGACTTTGTTCTAATTTTAATGTACCAAAATAAGGTCCATGTCATTGACAATGGAATTACTATTTTCAATAAGGTTCATGTCATTAGCAATGAAATTTCTATTTTCAATTGAATAAATCAATATTGTTTCATGTATTGACCCTTCAACGAAAAAATATTTCAATTTTCATATTATCAATCTACAATTTACATGTGTCTTAAAATTTACATAAGTTCTAAAATATATATAAAGCTTGAAAGCCGTTTTTTATTTCAAATAGTTTTCTTCTATGGAAAAGAATTATATAACCTTAAAAATTAATTATAAACAAGAATTGCATTTTTTTTCAACGCTATGAAATTATGAAGATGATGTGGACACCTTATAAAATAATTCTTGGACATAGGCTTAATTGGACTTTTTTCCTTATCACTCAAACTATTTAAGCCCATAAAAAGTGGTTATTGTTTGCGTTAGTAATGGTGAATTATTGCCACAGTTTTGAATCCTAAAAAAAAAAATAAACTTTAGGATAAAAATCAACTTTTTTTCACAAAGAATTTCCATTTTGGCATATCTTTATACTAACAACTGAGAGTTTTTAGAAATAGTCTATTTAAGAATTCTCTACTCTAAGCATGGCCACATCATCAAAATCTTGCATGGCAATGTTCCAAAAAATTCTCCTAAATTTTAATTCATGCTTAATAGTAATTATTATATAATAGCCGTTTTTAACTTCAAATTAATTTTGTCATAAAATACAAAGTCAGTTACATTCAAATAATTATTAATATAATAGGCGTTTCGATTATGTTTTATACTATACATTAAAAATTTGGTAGGTAACAAAATTATAATAAATAACTTGAATAAATAATATTTTCAATTTTGGTCGGTTACACAAATACAATAACATGCTAATTAAAATTTTAAATGCAGTAATTAATTTTTAATGTTATATAATTAATTTTGAATGGTTATACGGAAATAATAAACTATTTAATTAATAATTCTTATGTTACAATTAGTTTTTAAGGTTATATAATATATGTTTTTGTTACAAGAATATAATACATAATAATTTTTAAGATACTATTAACTTTCAAATGTTTTTTTTAAACAAAATTTCAAATGTTATATAGTTAATATTTTGTTGGTTACATCGAATATAATATATCTAGCATTTAATTCACATTTTATAAAATTAAAGACATTAATAATATTAATTTTAAAATGGTTAAATTAATAATTAATAGATAATAACCGTTATGATACTATTTTTCTATATAAATAGTAGCGTTTTGGGGTACGACTAAACCACGATCACAAAATATAGTTCTTATTTATCTGTTCTTTGGTTCTCTGATATTAATATTCCTATTGTTTCTGTAATTTTTTCTATTGCAAAGAAAAAATATCTTTGGAACACAATTCATCTATGATGTTTCGCCAAGAAAACGATCGTGAACATTGGTTGTGATGGTTGTTCGTGCTTGGTTTGTTCAAGACTATTAAAATAAAATAAAAAACTACCATTTTTCATGGAGTTGGTTCTAATTGATCGAAAGATATTTTTTCATATCATTTTAGTTTTTTTGTATTTTTTATATTTAAAGTATAGTGTTTTAATCTTTGTTATGTACGGTGACCGAATTGGTGTGTCAATATGAAGACATTGATCTACAAGTTCAAGGAGCAGCTCCAAGAGGGAGTGGTTTTCACGATTTCCTCATTTGATGTTGCTTGCAACAGTGGTGTGTATAAACCATCACGCAACGAATACAAACTGAATTTCACAATCAACACAAAAATGAAAATATATAAAACTGCTTTAATCAATATTTTAATTTGTGTTATATATACAGATGTAATTGGAGTCTTGACTTGAGTGGGTGTTGAAAGAGAATATGAAAGAGATGGTGGAAACACTATGATGAATGTCATTGAACTCAATTCAAATGGATAAGCTTAATCTTTTGTATGTTTGTTTTTTTTAAACATGTATTATGGTATTTGACTAATATTTGTATACTCTTTTGACAATTTTATGATAGGTTTTAATGGATAAGTTTTCTGAAATAAGTCCCACAACTCCACATAGTGTGAACTCGAAAGATGTTATTGACTCAGATTCTGAATCATTTGCACCCTCATAAGAAGAGAATGTTGCCAATAAACGAAGATTGCGGGACATCTGACGCAATTGTTCAACCAATCATAAAGATTGTGAAGATAGAGTAATAATATTTTCAAGTGACTTGGTTACGTTTAAGTCGTTTATCCATTATGTCAATGTTATGTGTTTGTGTTTAATGTAGTAGAATAAAGTTCATGTCATAGACAATGAAAATACAATTTTCAATTGAATAAACCACTACTGTTGCATGTATTGACACATCAATGAAAAAATATTTTAGTTTCCATATTATCAATTTATGATTTACTTATGTCTTAAACTTTACACAAATTCAAAAATAAATATAATATTTAAATGAAGGATTCAATGAAAGAAGTTATATATTGAACAAGATACACGTTATCTCTCTTAATCCAATTAACCTTTCTAGATTCCTTACACCCACCACATACAAAAAAATAAATAAAAAATTAAGGATTAAGTGCAAGAAGTTATACTTTGTGGGAGCTTTGAAGAAGGGAATAAATTAAACCAACTGAGTTGAGTATTGAAAGAGAATACAAAAGATACAATACAAGAACTAAGGTGAATGTCATTGAATTAAATTTGAATGAGTGGCTTTTATTTGTTTTTTATTTTATTTTTAATATATAATATACTATGGTATTTAATTATAATTTTGATTATTTGTGAATTCATTTTGAAGAGATATCGGTTTGAATGTACTCTCTTCGGATATTTTGTTGAGGAATTAAACTCTTCGTTTATCTTCCGCTGAATTTGAAAAGGCGATTGTGGCAATTTTGTTGGCAAAGTTTAAGTTGCTCTAAGGTAAGTGTTTATAACTATCAACTTGATTGTTTAATATGATTGGGATGTAAAAATCTATTTATTTACTTAAATCATTTTATTTGTTTCCTTAGGGATAGGAAAATCAAGGTTATAATTTTTTTTTCATCAACTAGGATCACATTCAACCCTGAAATATAGAGACAAATGAACTAAAGAAAATGTATTATTATTTTGGTAGAGAGAATTTTTGGTCACACTTTACTTATGTCTTTTCTATGCTCCATATTTTGGTCACACTTTAACTTCAAAAGGTACCATATAGATTATGATATTAGATGAGTTTAGTCTTTATAATGGAAAAAAGTTATATATGCAATCGAGGGAGTTGGCACATATCTTATGCCTTTTTATTCCCCGTGTTTGGGTTTGTGGGTTTTCATTAGGAACTTTGAGAAGGAGCGATGTTCTTTTTGAAAAATGGAAAACAAGGATTTGTAAATCAGAATTACGGTAATGTAAAAGGAGATTAATTTGGAGTGTTTAAATTTCTGACCCTTGATATCCAATAAAATAAAATTGAGGGAAGATATTAAAGAAAATTGTTTCTTATTTTCTCTCTCTTCATAGATAATTTGTTTTTGAGAAAAATACTATCTCCAATATTTTTTTAGGGACTCTTTCCAATCTTAAATATAAATAAATAATTAATTTTTATAATCTCAAATAAATTTTTTTTCCCGTTGAACCAGGAGAAAGGACAGACATCAAGAGGAAGCATCGACATCCCAACTATGTTGGCCCCCCGATGAACCCACATCCTCTACCGTCAATCTCAAATAAAATATAACTTACTTTGTCTCTGTTTAGTGTTGTTTTTCCTATGTAGTATTATAGAAATAATCAGATTCAATAACTCAAAACTTTGTAACAAAAAAAAACCAAGACTTACCATAAATGCAAGTATTGCTATGATCACAACTCAAGCTTCTCTTTATGGTAACCTTACAAAGCTAACAAATAGTCAAACTATTTCTGATTTTCTTATTTTGAAAACTTATAAAATGGATACTCATCATCAAAGAACACCAAAATTATTGAGGTTATTTGACAACCACCAATCATAGTTGGATAAAGTGTAACACTGATGGCATAACTTAAGGCAAAGACCAACAACTTCTGTAGGCATCTACAAAAACAATCAGGGAGAGAGTATTGGTTGTTTTGTTTCAAACCTTGCAATTTGTAATGCTCTATTTGCTTAGATTATGGCAGCTATTCTTGCAATAGTATGCTTACCCAAAAAAATTGGCATAATCTTTGGATTGAAAGTGATTCAAAATTTGTTACCTTAGCTATCAAGTAATTCAAATTGTTCCTTGGCATATAAAAAATAGATGGCTTAATTGTCTTACTCTATTGCAATCAATGAATTTCATGATGTCCTATATGTTTAGATAGGGAAACTATTGTGAAGATAAGTTGGGTACTTTAGGGCTGTCTATCAATGATTTTATTTGATGGTCTTCCACACATGTTCAGATTAGGGAAGATTTAGTTAAGAATAGACTAGGACTTCTATGTTATAGATTGTCTCAACATTTTGAGAGTTTGGTTTGCCCCCTCCTTTTTTTGGATCCTACTTTTCATTTTAATACATCTATGGTGTGTCCTCTATAGGCTGTCAATTTATTAAAAAAATGTTATGTATCCTAAAATATATTTTAATTTATTTAAGTTTATTTTTATTGACTTTTATATTCTCATGAAAGAAAGTATTAATAGATGACACATTTTAGAATGTTGTATTATTTATGAAACCAAGAAAAATAATTGATATAACTAAATTTTTAAATTAGGTATTTTTGTTTATAATTATGATCAGACAGAGTATTGAAATTAAGTAAAATAAATAATAATTTTATTAAGAGTGGAAAAATTAAAATATAGGTAATCATATCGATTTGATAAATGGATATATTGAATGACTGGTAAACCAAAACTAATATGAACTCTTACTAATTTTACTATAAAAAAAATGAACTCTTACTAATTGGTTAATTTTTTAGAAATATATTAATTATTTATAGTGTTTTTATCTTTTAGCCTTAATTGTACTTTTGTTAACTATTTTATTACTTTCACAAAAATAGTCATCTCTTTATAAAATTTAACATTTTTTACCACAATAAATGATAATTTATTGTTTCAATTTCAAATATAAGGATAAAAATACCACATAACACAGAAATTATGGATGAAAAGAACCAAAAACAATGTTATTTAAAAAAATCTGTTAATATATAAAACCTGTTAAAATTTTTTAAATAAAATGTATCCCGTGCTTGACTCAGGGCGTTACACTAGTATACCAACATACAAAAGAACAAAGCAAGATGTGCATGTTCTTATTGTTGAAAAATCTTTTTTCAAAACACAAATCAATTATCGGATGTAACAAAAAGTTAAATTGATTTTCAATTAAAAATCTTCGTGTTTCAATATTTGTTGTGAATCAAATATCTTATGTACACGACGAAAAAATTCTCATTTAAAAAATTGAACATTATTGTATTTTTAATGTTAAATTTAATTCAAAGACTCTCGATTAAATCGAAAAATATCTCCTACTATCTTATCATCTAAGTGATATTGAATATTTGATCGATATTTTAACAAGTCATAAACTATTACAAAATAAATGATTAAGTTCATACATACACGTGTCTAATTTGAGCAACTAAATTAAAAAAATTCTCTGGCTCCAAATCACTGGTTGGCATGTCTGTATCTTCATTTTAGATAATCAATTGTCATTTTTATTATTCTTAATTCGTATAACACTTTTCTTAATTCATACAACACTTTTTTTAAGATTAATTCGTATGACACTTATTTAACAACTAAGCATCCCTTTCTTCTGACCGTCGTCACTTTTCTTCTTCTTAATTATATCGAAGAGTGTGATTTAGGTTTAATTTTGACCCAAAATCATCACTCCAAATCGCTTTTCTTTCTCTTTCAGTTAAATAAGTGGTTTCCACATATTTTCAGTCTTCTTTCACTTAATTTTTTTTTCTCGTCTTAACTCGACTTTGTTTGTTTTAATTTCTCGTCTTTGTGCGGTGTGATTTTTATTGCCTGTCTTAGTATTGTGTTTATTTGATTTGATTCAGATTGAAAGGTTAGTTTAGTTCAAATGCAGATCTAATCAATGATTTTTACAACATTAACATTACCGATCTGGAGACATGACTATTCTGAAAACTTGAATATAGTTATATTTGTATCCATACATACTCTGCCGTTTTATGCTATTAATATGGATGTTGTGAGTTTGTTCACAAATTCATCTTCTTCTTTTTAACGACTTCGAATTTGTATAATATCGATGTACTTTATCAATTTAAATGAATATATATCGTTTATTTTTGTTAAAAAAATTAGTATAGTAAAAAGTGTTAGAGTTTCATAAGGTGAAATAAAATTCGAATTTCACCTTATTTGTTCATTATTTATGCTGAAGGTCTTTCATCCCTAATTCGTGAAACTGAACGTCGCAATGACATTAGAGGTACTATGATATGCACAGATGCACCAGTTATTTCTCATCTTCTCTTTGCAGACGATTGCTTTCTTTTCTTTAAAGCTTGTGAACGTGAGGTTGTTTGTATGAAGAATATTTTGGCTACTTATGAAGAAGCTTCAGGGCAGGCCATTAATCTCCAGAAGTCAGAATTACTTTGTAGTCGTAATACTACAGATGATTCTTGGGCTACCATCTATGATTGGACGTAGTAAACATGCAACTTTTAAATTTATTAAGGATCGTATATGGAATAAAATCAACTCCTGGAGTAGTAGATGTTTCTCGCAGGCTGGAAGAGAGGTTCTCATTAAGTCTGTTTTGCAATCTATACCTTCCTATGTGATGAGTGTTTTCCTTCTTCTGGGATCCCTCATTAATGAGATAGAGAAAATGTTAAACTCCTTCTGGTGGGGTCATAATTCAGCGAATTCTCGAGGATTGCACCGGCTATCTTGGGAACGCCTTTCAGTTCCTAAGGTGTTTGGAGGTATAGGTTTCAAGGGTCTTAAGTCTTTCAATGTGGCTATGGTTGGCAAGCAGGCTTGGAAGTTGGTTTCTTCTCCAGAGTCTCTAATCACTCGTTTACTCAAAGCTAAATATTTTCCTCGAAGTGACTATTTTGGGGCTAGCATAGGCCATAATCCTAGTTATGTTTGGCGTAGCATAACGTGATTCGCCGTGGTTTTCAGTGGAGTATAGGCACAGGAGAACACATTCCAATTTGGGATCACCCATGGCTCAGTAATGCTGCACGAATTTTATCGTCTACTCATCATCATTTGGAGTGGCCATCTATCATTGTTTCTGATTTGTTGGTTACACCCCTAAAACAATGGAATATGGAGCTAATTAATGCTTTTTTGACAATGCTACTGCTAGAAATATTTTTAATACTCCATTATTCCTTTCGGTAACTCACGATGTGCCTGTTTAGAAGTTTGAGAGGGATGGTGCCTATTCAGTTAAAAGTGTTTACAAGGATATTCTGAATCATGATGTGCAGTTGTACAGCACTGTGTGTCGGGTAATTGGAATTGTATTTGGAGTATAAAATTGCCCCTGAAGGTCAAGAATTTTCTATGGAGAGCTTGTCGTAATTGTTTACCCACAAGAATCCGCTTGCAATCAAAAGGAGTTCAGTGTACTGATAGGTGTGCAGTGTGTGATGATTTTGGTGAGGATAGTACCCATTTGTTCTTTATGTGTGATAAAAGCAAGATTTGTTGGCAGCAGAGTGGATTATGGAGTCTTTTGATGGCTATTTTTGATATTGATGCAAGTTTTTCAACCAATGTGTTTGCTATCTTACAACTTCTGGTTCAGCAGCAAAAGCAAGTTTTCAGTGTGACCCTCTAGAGTATATGGAAGCATCAAAACAACAAAGTATGGAACAATGTTACTGAAACATATCAAGCTATTTGTGCTCGTGCAGGATCTCTTCTTATTAGTTGGAGGAATGCTCAGTGTATTCTTCATCCTATCCCTCAGCATCCCGCTACCCCAAACGACTTGAAGTGGATTAAACCAAGTCCCGACAGATTTAAATGTAATGTTGATGCGTCCTTTTCTCAAGCTCGGAATCGGGTTGGCATTGGTGTGTGCATTCGAGATGATGAAGGTCGTTATGTTTTGGCCAAGACTGAATGGATGTCTCTGCTCCTTGATGTGGATTTGGGAGAGGCTTTAGGCTTATTATCAGCCATGTACTGGGTTCACGATTTGCAGCTAGGTATTATGGACTTTGAGCTTGATTCCAAAAACTGTGGTAGATAGTCTTTATGGCAGTAAAAGCGGCGTCTCTAATTTTAGCGCAGTAATCAATGACTGTAGACGCCTGTTAACTTCTGATTTAGTAACCTCTGATGTTAGGTTTATTCGGAGACAAGCCAACGAAGTCGCTCATAGCTTTGCTAGAGTGGCTTTGCGTCATGCTAGTTTTCATATTCATATTAGGATTCCATCTTGTATCTCTACTATTATTATGAATGAAATGCAATAAAAAATTTCTTGTAAAAAAAAAAACTCGAAAAGATTGTTTTATAAGATATCTATGTGAGTGAATTTAATGGAAGAAAAATAAAACTAAGATAAATAAATAAATAAAAGAGTTTTAACATATTATTGAGGAAATAAACCTTATTTTTACTTGCCTTTATTATGTTTAATAACTGCAACCATAAATTTGTAAAACAATAAACAGCCAAAGTTGAATAAAAGCCTATAAATCCATGACATAACATTTTGCACATAAAACAAAAAAAAAAAAAAACTGATAAAATTATGTATACCAACACAATAAACAACCATAAGTTTTGATTTTAATTTTAATCCAAATCCAAACCAAAAATTTCACCAGATCAACAAAATGACCTTTAAGACTCTTGACTATCAAAATCGACTTGATTATGCCACTTCCAAATAATCCATAAACAAGTCAACCATATCAATGAAGGAAGTCCTTCACTTTTTTTTCCATGAGAAACCAAACCTACAAATTGAGTTACATGACTATAACTATTATTCGACAAAACACAACTAATATCTAGTCAAGACAAAACATATGACCATAACTTACAAGATACATGACAATCAAAAACAAATATGTAGAAATTTAATTAATAACACATCCTTCCACACAAAAGGGGTGACTTGTATTATTGTTTGTTCAAAGTTTTTCTATACACAATTGTTTCCGGAAAACTTATTTTAACTTTTCTTCGGTCTGCACCATTTTCCTAGAAAACATATATAAAGTTTTCGGGTTTGTATAATTTTCCTAAAGTTTTACGATTTGTAAAATATTTCTAGAAAACTTATTTTCGATTTGTTCTTTATTTTATTTTTTAAATTATTTTTTTCAAACCGTAAAGATTGAAATGAAGTTTTTTCGAAAAAAAATTATACGAGAAAACTTTTACGTATCAGAAAAATCATGTGGGGTGAAAGTGAGATTGAAAAATAAAAATGTAAATTAGTTAAATGAAAAAAAATATAAAATTGATATTTTTAATAGTTTGTAGGGGTGAAGGTATAGATTTACGTGTATATAAGGTAAATTTTTCCCTACTTTCTAATTGTTATGGGCTTTATGAAGATCAGCGGTTGCTTATGTCCATTCATAATGAGACAAAGACTTGTTAACCTTTTTTGAGAGTTTCTTTTAACACCCTTTTCACCTGGTGCAAATTATAAAATTTGAAATACTGTAAAGTGTTGGAGGTTATTTTTAACTTATTTCTACACTGTTTAGATTCTATAACATGAAAATTACAGGGCACGTGAGAAGTCGGGAGGGTGAGAAAAGAAAATCTCCAACTTTTTTTATAAGCAATGGCTTGCTAACCTTAAACAGGCTACAATAAAGAAGTGGGTACATTTATGGGCTTGCTAATGAATAAAGGATGAGCATAAACTTTGTCTTATTCGGACCCCCTGCATGCTACAATTGTTTCCCTATAAAAACATCTCTTTGGGAAAACGAAATTAAGACAGTGAAGGATAGGATAAGAAAGTCGATAATCATAGATTGGCTAGGGTGTTTGGAACAACTTTGATGGTCACAACTCCAAGAAAAAAATATTTGAGTAGATATACATACAATTATACATCATTTAATCATTTTAAAATATATTATTTAATTGTATTTTTTTTAAAAGGTTTATTTAATTGTACTTTTGGATAGTGTGGTTTTAGCCCCTCAATTTAAAATGAATAATTTTGACCCCTTATAGTTTACCTCTTTTGCACGTAATAATCCCACATATATATTTTAACCAATTTAGACCAAATTACTTTTGACGACATGACATCTTGTGTGTTTGCCAATGTGTTTCCTTAACACCAATATATATGCATCATAAAAAAAAAAAAAAAAAGGAGGAAACTCATCGAGATTGACACACTTTTATAATATATGTTATATATAAAGAGAATTCACGATTTTGGTTTTGAAGTCGATTTTTTTGCTCTCACTTATACTCTTAAACAAACTTGTTATAAGAATGTTATATTGTTGGTGTCATTGAAAAAGACAGAAATTCATACTATAAAAATGTAAAATATTATCTCTACCTATAATTTTAATCAAAATCAAAATTTTATATAAAAAAAAGTTATTGTTCATAATTTATACGCATTAGAACAATAGAAAAAACAGATATACGAACTCGGATAGACATATGAACACTAGTACATAATAATTTTTTTTTAGGGGAAAAAATTATTGTTGTTCCCCTAAAAAAATTATTGTTGTTGTTCTGGTTGTTTTCTTTTAGATAAATTGTTGTTGTTTAAATCGTATGAAATTTAACATAAATGATGGAATAGGAAAAATATATATTCAACTATGAATAGAAAATAAATCAAATTATATACAAATTTATTAAGGGAAATGTTAACGAATGTAGCATGATATTCTTTAAGAATTTAAATAGTATGTTTTTACGAAAATACGTGCATTCAATGTATTTGAAACTATAGTATTTGATTTTTTTAAGAAATAATTTCTTAACTTCAAATCTTTAAAAAGTGTTCCGAAACAATTTTTAAAGACCTATTTAAAAAGACTAAACAAAGAAGTTATTCTAATTTATTTATTTAAAAAGTTAAAATTTGAGTTGTCAATGCATCAAAGAGTGTCCCAACAATACCGGTTAGCATTTTCCTTTATTAATTATGAAATAGTTATGGGGGCGTGTGTTACTATTGGTGATGGAGAGCATAGTTTCTCCATGTAAGAATTATTCTAGTGGGGAGGAGTTAGTGCTTCAACTCATCATACCTTAATTCAATTATTTTCTTTAAAATGAATTTCATCCATAATGTAGGTGTCCCCATACATACTGCAGTAGACATGAGAGAGCCATATTCACCAAGAAAATATTTGTGGCATCATGCCGATTGCTAGTCAATTATCCATGTCTGATCGAGTAGCTCCTAAATTTATGTTCTTGTGCAATGTTTGACTCTGATTTATCTAGTTATTCCGATTTCATGGATATAATGTACCTCAAAAAGTCAATCAATAATTCAGATAAAGTATCAAATCGATCATGATTAAGTCAACAATTCGTCCAACTTTATTTACACCTTTTTCTAAACATCCCACATTATATTTGCTGTCCTTAGTTTGCTAACAAATAATTCATCAAGAAAATGAAAATTTGAATGACAATATTGTTACTTAGGAAGTGTTAGCAAATTGCATAAGAAAACAATGAAGAATAATATGAGTAGAGAATGAGTTAGCCATTCAAAAAAAAAAATATCAACGAGTTAAAAAGGAAATTATGAAATTAGCAAATTGCATAAGAAAACAATGAAAAATAATATGACCAAAGAATGAGTTTTTTTTTTTTTAGAGATGAGTAAAGAATGAGTTAAAACTATTTACAGGTAGAACTAGAAGTGCATAATGACCTAGGATGCAATCACACATTTTTCTCAGCAGCAACACTATATAAGGTTGACTTGCATAACAATCTCACACATGCGTCTCAAATTAAATAAAAAAAACTCTTATAACAACCACACGTGTTATGCACTTTTCTTTTTCTAGTTTGATATTTTGAATTATATATTATATATAATATATAAAAGAAAAGCAGATAAATTATAAATAAAAGATGTAAATTTACTTGGGTAACGCTTTGTCAAGCACGTGTTACTTATGTTTCAAAAAATAACAACATGTGTTACTTAGTGATCTTCTTATTACTCTTTGAACACGTATTATATCTAAATGATCTTTAGATGATGCTTAATCAGGTTATCTAGAAGACACATCAAAATAATGCTTTCTTAAGCATGCATGAAAATTAGATAATAATGTATCATCTAGTTATTTTTCAAGGGAGAAAATGTATCATCTTGTTATTGTTCTAGTGAGATTTTTGCAGGTATATGGTAAGCGACGGATCCAAGATTTTTGAATAGTGGGGGTACCATATAAAAAATTGTCCTTTCTTATTTTATATATTAAGGAAATTTTGAATGATATTCTCATTTTCAATGTCAATAAAAATATTTTTTTCTATATAAATAATTAAGCAATCATTTAACTGGTCATCTCCAACTCGATTTTGCATTCAATTCTTGATAATATTTATATTATCAAAAAAAGATTTGAGATATATGAAGATAGGTATGGGCCAAGAGAGAAATAATTTGTGATAAGTGTGGACAATATTGTCAAAATGTCAACTATTGATACATTATACTACTAAAAAAAAGTGTTTATAAAAATTTTGTGTAAGCACAAGCCCACACCTACTACAACATGGATCCGTCCCTGTATATGGTATACATTGGATAATAATGCTTTAAAACTTGCGTTATTTGAAATTACTCGTGAATTACATGATGTTGATTGCAGCGTAACATTTTACCGTGTTTATTCTTTTGTCATAACATTTTATTGTGTTATTAGAATGGTGGCAACTACGTTACCTATTAATAAAAGATATGTAGAATTATTCATACAGAGTTGTCCTTCATCAAAACTATTTATTTTAGTGGAAGGACTTTGAATCTGTGTGTGCTTTAAAAATAATTAGGACAATACAAAGAGTGGGATGTAAACCTACGTTTGAGAGATATTCTTTTACCTTCATAGAGGATTATATTGAGCCACATTTTTGCTAATATAAAATATATTCTCTTAACAAAAAAAAGTCAATAAAATATTTTTTTTGGTAAAAAAAAGTCAAGTAAAAAATTGTGACGCAAAGTATTAGGGAATCCACAATAGTGAGTGTTAAACCTATCTACCTATTACCTTGCTTAATATGGATCCATGAAGCATTCTCTCTCTAATACATTATTTTAAGCGTCATGTTAACCAGTGCCTCGAAGGCACTCGGGACATTGGTTAAGGAAGTTAAAAGAGAAAGTTTTAAATTAAAATGTCGCTTTTTATACGTTTAAGACCTTCAATGCAAAAGTTTCAATATAACATTACTACATTTGGCTTCCTTAACCGGTGTCCAAGGAGCACAGGTTAACATTTCCTTTATTTTAAATACCAAGTTAAAAGATCGAGTGTTTATTAAATTTATAACATTAAAATATGATCAAGTTATGTTCAGGGTCCTTTAAGTTTTAAATTTTAATATTGTGCTTGTTCAAAAAGTCTAAATATTGTAACACATTGGTCTTCTATATTATTATTTTCTTTCATATTAGTCGTTTATGTGTGTAAATATTTGCAACGTTAACAACTTTATGCTTTTGATGTAACTTCATTACATAACGATGACATGACAATTTTGATGTTAATTTTGTATCAACAAATTGTTTTTTTAAGTAGAAAAAGGGATAGGTTGGGCTGGTTATATGTGATCCAAATGAACCCTAAATCTCATCAAAACCCAATGTTGTACGGTGTCAGTCCCAACCTATTATATCCGCACCAGAACTGATGCAAAATAGAGTCGGATTTTGCACACATAAAAAAAAGGAAAATGTTGTTTTCAGCGAAAATAAATTCGCTAGATTTTACACGAGCCTTGTATTTTTGTCACGTCTTTATCTTTTGCCAACCACCTTAATGCTTTAAGTGGATTTTTTTTTTGTCATCAAAGAAATTTTAGCTTCGGGATAACTTCGCCAAATTTCTCTCGTTGTATATAGCAAATCCCTAAAAAAAAAAATTATTATGTACTTGAAGCACACTTCTACAAATTATGTCGTCCCAAATACACTTAAAAAATTATGTGTAAATTACGTGTGCTTTTTAGGCTTGTGGGTCAAGAAAGTTGCTTCCAATCAAATTTACTAATTATATAAGTAAATTTGTGTCGACTGAGTCGTAAATTCGTAATCGCAAGTAATTCTTTTTACCATATACATACTACCTTTTTTTAAAACACATTTTTTGCCATTCATTAGATGTAAGTGGTCATTCTTCTGTCCAAATAATTCAGAGTTGTTGTGGCTTCACAACATGTCGACACTATAGTTGGAAGAGAAGTAGAAAATTGCCACACTAGTTGGTACGTCGACAATGGTTTTCAAGATAACGAGACCAACAAAATTAATCCAACGCAATTAGCAACAGATCTGTCATATCCTTGCCTTGACTCAAGAGACTTCCATCATAAATTACTATCTTAAAATACTACTTAAATTAGTTCTACATGCTTCATTATGTTCTAATAAACTATCATATTTTATTTGACATCCCTCCAACCCCCTAAAGGACATTGATTCCATCCAACTAATAGATTCTCTCAATCTCAGCAGCTTCCCTTATCCATTTTAATTATACAAACCATATAATAATGAGTAACATTTATACCTTATAATATTTATACTACGTAGCAAGGCTACTATTTATTGAGTTTTTTTTTTTTACAGATTTATCGAGTTTTCTTTTATTGTTTTCAATATGGGTTAATACAATCCAGTATTAAAAGTTGCATCTTGATTTGTATCCTTGAAGATGTCCCTCAAGAAATAAATGAGTGTAATGAATGAAAACAGATACCTTCCAGTGACGGATCCAGAATTTTTGAATAGTCGAGGCACCATATAAAAAATTGTCCACTTCTATTTTATATATTAAGGAAATTTTGAATGATATTCTCATTTTCAATGTCAATAAAAATATTTTTCTCTATATAAATAATTAAACAATCATTTAACTGGTCATCTCCAACTCGATTTTACATTCAATTCTTGATAATATTTATATTATCAAGAAAAGATTTAAGATATATAAAGATAAGTGTGGGCCAAAAGAGAAATAATTTGTGATAAGTGTGTGCAATGTTGTCAAAATGTCAACCATTGGTATATTATACTACTAAAAAAAGTGTTTCTAAAAATTTTGTGTAGGCACAAGCCCACACCTACTACAACATGGATCTGTCTCTGCTTCCATCATAAGTTAAACATAATTAAATTAAAAATGTAATCAGGTATACATTACAATGACCATTACTATTTGACGTTCAAATTTTAAAACAGTGCCTTTTTTGAAGAAAAGAATTACTCAGTTAACACACTTGACCTAAAATTAAGTAATTTTATTCAAGAAATTTTTTAAGAAGTAATTAAATTTAAAGTCAAACTATTATCATATTATTAATTAAAAAAAGTTTTAAAAAAGGTCTTGAGAGGTATTATACATTTTGTTTCATTTGCCTAACCTTTTTTTTTTGTTTTCCGTGAATAACTTTACAAATCGTATATCAATTTAAGAGTTAGGTATTGACTATATATTATATACTGTATCCAATCTTTTAAATTAAAAAAAATCCAATGCATGCATGTTACCACTAACAAGGGGAGATCGAAAGAAATTAACTACGTGTTCCTCTTTTGTTTTGTGGGAAAAGAGGAACATTCCCGTGACATTCTTGCAGCACGCCTCATATATGATATAATAACTTTGAGTCTTGTAATCTTGTGTCTTTAGGGCATAAGTATTTTGTGCCCTTAGAGCACAAGTTAAGGAATTTGAAATTAGATTTTTTTTTTATAGAAAAGAACAAAATTTTGACTTTGAAAAGTTGAATAAAGTTGAATGCATAACTTTTAAGACAACTATTTTTATTTTAAATCCCCTAACATATGTCCTTAGGACACATGTTAACATTAGCCAATAACTTTCTATAAATTTACTAACATTTTAATTCTTAAGCTTTATTAAGAGTTTGGAGAAGAAGGGATGAGAGGATTTTGAAAGAAAAGGAAGGAGCAAGTGAAAGAAATAGAGTACATTAGGATGGGAGGGTATTGAAGGGTTAATTTTTCTTCATATTATAAAACTCTCCTTATTTGGGAAACTGAAAAGTTGTATTGAAGGAGCGAGAGTTTATATAAATTCTACAAATTTAATTTTATGTTGTTATAATATTCTTAATATTTCATTTGAGGCTGACCTAGTGGTTGACTTGGGATCTTGAAGTGTGCTTTTCTCAAGGTCTCAAGTTCGATTCCTTCTGGTGGCAATCTCGGTGGGGAAGTACATATAGACTGGGCAAGTACATATAGAGTTTTGCTCTGGCTTAGAATGGGGTCCCTGCAAGTGGGCGGTGAGATTGGTCCCCTCGGATTAGTGTCGGTCATTAGATTGGATACCGAGTTTTAAAAAAAAAAATCTTAATATTAAAAATATATGAATCATAAACATTAATTTATCATTCTCTAAAAAAACACTTTTTCAAAAAAAAAAAATGAAAGGTTTCTATTCCCCTGTGTATTTCACAGCCCCAAAGCTCTTCTTTCTCCTCTCCTCCAAACTCTCAAACAAAGTTTTAGAGTGTGTTTGGATGGGTGAATGTTTTGAGGGAATTCAAATATTTTGAGGTGAATTTCATTGTTTGAATGATAATCAAAAGAATTTTCAAAATGATGAAAATTTATAAAGTATTTTGATCAAGTTAAATTTAGAGAATTTTAAATGACACCAAAAAGCTAGAAATTTTAAATTTCTTCATTGTTATAATTTTCCAAATTTTGCATTTTGATCCTCAAAATTTTCATGCTGACCCCAATATTTTTTTATAAAAAATTGCAATTTGACCCTCAAAATTTTTGACAGTTGCAAATTGACCCCTATTTTCAGTTTTTGAATTTGGCAAAAAAATTAAAATTTATAAAAGTTGCCCAAAAATCATGACAATGAAACTTTTTATTACTCCATCCAAACAATTGAATCATTTGAATTGTCTAGAATTTTAAATTCTTTAAAATTTCTCAATTACTTCATCCAAACACACTCTTAGTGAATTAGACCTTATTAATCCTTAGTACTCTTAGAGAATTAGACCTTATTAATCCTTAGTTTGGAAATAAAATCTAATTAATAATTATTTCAATTGAATTTAGAATGGAGTTCTTCCAAACATTTACCTTTATACGAAGCTTATTAACCATTTGAATTAATAAGTTGATTAATTTTATAATTATATATAATTAGGTGAAGGTAATTACAATGCCTCAAGCATATTTGCAACAAGAGAAATACTAGCAACAAATAAAAGATATCATATTTAAGTAGGTTCGTATATTTGCACTATCACTAGTGCTAGTTACACAAAATTTATACACACTCTTTTAACAATATTGAACAAGGAAGAGAGAATATCTGACTAAAGACCCGTTTAAATAGACAATATAATTTCTAACAATTGAATAAAGGTACATGACTATTTTACTCGACGGTAATTATTGAGACAAATATCTAATTTGATATTTTAAAGATAACAAACTATGATTAGATTTTGACCAATTTGCTCTTCTAGCTTTGTGTGAGTAGATTTATCATACGATAGGTTAAGAACAAAATCCAACCTAACATGACTTAGAAGCTCACGTACAATACACCAAATTAGAATCAATCATAAAGAATGGACGTCCTCTTCATGAGTATATCAATTGCAAATGTGAAACATTAGAGAGACCGTAAAAGAATCATGGAACACAGATGTAATTAATAGCTATATTAATAGGTTTCAATCTAATCCATGCCAACACATCAACGGAGAAATAAAAAAACTCAAGAGAGTATTGTTGAGGCGAGATTTATTTAAGAATTTGTTTTTGTTTTTTTTTTGAAAGGAAGAATTTGTTTTGTTGGTAAATAAAAGAGTTAATATCACTTAAATCTCACACATACAACCCTAAAATCTTAAATTCAAATTCAAATAAAAGTAAAAAGTGTTATAAATTGAGATAGTTTTTACGTATAAATTACAATTAGAGAATTTTCTATCATACTTTCGGATTTATTTTGGGTCAATACACTTTCAGTTTTATGGACATTTTTCTGTATTTGTTACCAATATAAAAGCCAAAAAAACCTACCCAACGTGAAACCTACCATGAAAAACATTTTTAATTTTGTAACAAGACATACGTGGCACACACTCTTTAAGAAGATGCGTTTGCTTCCTGGATTTTACTTCCTCCGTGTGTCCGGCACAAAAAAATGTAAGCACAAATCATGAGGTTAGCAAGTCCAAATAATAGACCAAAGCTCTTCTTGTCCAAATCATAACTTGTTTTAGGAAAATAATATATTTTGTCATAAATTATACGTAAATAGTTTTAATATATATATATATATATATATATATATATATATATATATATATAGGGTCGGCACAATAAACTTCAAAAATTAACGAGACTTAAAATAAGTTTTGATATATAGAGCCTTTTTGTGCGTATATGAAGACTTTTTGTTAAATTTTTTAAGAAATATAATATGTTCTTGTTAGGCCTAAAAGGATGGATGTATTGGCCTTGCATTTGGGTTGACACCAACGATACCAATAAAGAGTTAATGTCATTTTTTTAATTATTTTTTACTTTTTTTCTTTCAATTCTTTTATCTTTCTGATATCATTAATAAAAAATAATTTTGTAAGATAACTTATAATTCGTTCATATGTACAAAATTAATTATACTTTTTAATATGTGTAAAATGATTAAAACTTATATAATTTAGATCGAAGGAAATACAAACTAAATGTAAACGTACACTTTTTATTTTTAAATATTTTTTTTATCCATTAACTTACAAACATCATTAGCTACTTTGGTCAACCTCATAAAAAAGTTAGCTACTTTGGTCCCTTAAGCTACAATAGTTAGACAATTCAGCTTTTTGCATATGTTATGCATTGTAGTCCTTTTATCAATGTCGAATAATTGTAAACTATAAGGTGTGAAATGACTAAAATTTGTAACTTAAATGACCGATTGTTTTAAAATAATGTTTCATGGACACCCTTTCTCTATACACACAATGTACCACCTCATGTGAGAGTGTGTGAGAGACAGAAAAAAGTGAGTTTTTTTTTGTGTGCATGCAAACCACGTGGACACATGTCACAATTGGTACATACCATCTAAAGATGGTCTATGTATCATTTCTCATCATTTTAATCATAGACAATTCATCACTTGAGTAACAAATATCAATCTTTTATCCAATTATTCTAACATATAGATATTTATCTTTTAAAAAAAAAAAAATATTTATATGAAATTTCTCTCACTTTGTATCTCTCAACTTCTCTCTATATGTATAATTGAGGGATATAATATCAACGATGGAGCCCCTTTATTATCAGGGTACAATTGAATTTCCGAATGATCGTTGCTTCATTTTTTGTGTAGAAATAACATTGAAAAGACGAAAATACTAACATCTCTCCTTCAACTGTCCCTTTTTTTGTTCGATCCCTTGTTTTTAAGTGGTTGGGATTTGAACGGGTACACCACATTAACCATTTCATCTAGCTTGCTTACCTTTGTATATTTGATTTGCCTTTGTTACGGTTTGGTCAATTTGACTTCAACGAAATAGAATATATATATATATATATATATATATATATATATATATATATATATATATATATATATATATATTAAAAGGAGACAACGAGCATGAAGGTGGTAATGTTGTGAGTTGTAATTCAATTTTTCAATTATAATAAGTTATTTACGGTGAATGTAAGAAGAGTTAGAGTTGAGAATGTTGAACTTATGACGTGTTGTATTATCAGTTAGTTAGTTTTAATTAGGGTTGAAAATGAGTCGAATATTGGGTTCGTCACAAATTTATTTTTTAGCTTAAATTCGATTTGATTCAAACTCCCAAACAATTCAGTTCAACTCGATAACCCGAATCAAATGAACTAAAATTGTAAAAAAAAAACTAAGAACAAAGTATTTCTTCAACTTTAAATTTGAATATCAATAAAATGACTAAAGGTTTGTTTGTTTCAAGGCAAAAAATTACATTCCTTGAAATTAAGGAATAACATTCCTACCCATATTTTGGTAAAAAATTTAGATTTCTTTAGAATGTTTTAGAAATTAATTAATTAAAAAAATAAAAATGGAAATAAATGTTAATGGTAGTGAGATAAATGTTAGTGATAGCAAGAATTTAACAAGTTAAGTTTTATTCTCATGGAAATTTTAGATTTCCATCCTTTAATATGGATAAAAGAAATCACGTGTAAATAACATTTTTGGAAATATAACATTCCTGAAACAAATTTTCAAAACTTAAAACAAACACACCATACCTAGCAAACTTAATGAGCTGGAATAAGCTATTGTATAAAGTTTAATTTAGTTCATAAACCAAATACGACTCATTTTGTTCATGAACTAAGTTCAACGAATTAATTATCGAATCAAATCTCAAACTGTTTTTGAGTTGTTCGGTTCATTGTCGGCCATAGTTTTAACTATTTTGTTAGTTAGTTGCTAAATATAACTTCAGATAAACGTCTTTGTTGTTTTATATACGGGTTAGAGTAGCATTCATACTCTTTACTTTTATATTATCATACTTATTATATATAAAATAGAATTCCTTGTACCAAAAAAAAAGAAAAAACTCTTTGCTGGTCAAATTATGTGTTACATCTCTCGTTTTCTTTCTAATTTCTGTTTTTTTAGTTAATTTACAATTTTCTTACACCGTTCACTCAATCTGTTCGCGACATATAATACTATTGGTATTTATTGGACCTGCTGGTTAGCATGTCACCTTCCCCAGCTATGAAGAAAAGAGCATGTCACACACACCTCCCTCTTCTCCCACTAATATTACACACATTATTATGGTCTTCTATCGGGTCCCACCTATCCCACTAAAAAATCAGGATAAATAAAAAAATAAAAAATAAAAAAATCTCATTTGCACTTAAAATTTTACATTTTTCTTGATGGATATCATGTTCTTTTTTATAAAAGAAAAAGTTAGTTTAATATTCTTATAACTAATTAATCAACTACCATAGCACAAAATACCAATTCGCCGACCATACACATGACAAAGCCAAAATTTCCTATATAAAGCCATGCCATAATTCACAAATCTCTCACTCATCAATTTAACTTGCCTCCTCTTCCTTCATCCTTATCCTAATCTCTTCTCACTTCCCAATTCTTCTCAATTAACCAAAATATCACTCACCCCTTCTAGTTAATCAAATCAAACATTTTATACAACCGCCATTATTTTGGTGACATGTATAATATATAGTCTTACCAAGTGCTAGCTATAACCAATTAAAGCCTAGTTCACAAAAAAAAAAAAAACTAAGCATTTCCATTTTTTTTGACTCAATTAAATCCTTTCCATTGAAGTTATATATTTTTTGACTCAACCATTTAAGTTTATATATTCATAGTAAATATATAGTATCCTGCCTAATAAACACAATTATATATTGTTGTATTAAGAGATGGGTAATGGTGATTATGCTTACCCTTCGAGCATGAACGTTGAGAGTGTGCACCGTGTGGCTATACCACCACATCAACCATTTTTTGAGTCTCTAAAGTATTCTGTGAAAGAGACTTTATTCCCAGATGACCCATTGAGAAAGTTCAAGAACCAACCAGCTTCAAGGAGGTTTGTGCTTGCTCTTCAACATTTCTTGCCCATCTTGGAGTGGGCCCCACAATACACCCTTCAGTTCTTGAAATCAGACCTTATTGCTGGGATCACCATTGCTAGTTTGGCTATTCCTCAAGGCATTAGTTATGCCAAGCTTGCTAACCTTCCTCCAATTCTTGGACTTTGTAAGTATAATTGAACAACTACTTCCATTAATTCTAGCTAGTAATTGTTACGTATGAGTTTGGATTCTCTGCCGCTTATAGCTTGGTCCAACATCTCTCAATGGTTGAAAGTTGAGAAGGTGTTGAACCCACTATTTTGCAAAGGATCTTAGTCGGTTCTTTCATTTGAATGCAAAAAATAAATACTCATAAAATGTCATATATCTTCCTCCAAAAGAGAAAATATATTTTTTCATTGCGTTAACACTTTGAATTTTAGAGAAATGACTCTAGTAATATAGAATTCGGTTAGAAGTACCTTATGCTATAAGTAATGGTAAAATGTTGTAAGTACATTCGATATGTCGAAACGCCGGTTTAAACTCGCAATCGCTCGGATGATTAAGACTTGTTGTGTGTGCAAATTTCATCGCTAGAACTTAAAAGACAAAAAGATAATAAAAAAAATTAACAAATACATAAATGACTACATTCTATTTTAGTCAATGAATGCGATGTAAATTGAAAAAAGATAATATTACAACCTCACGCTTTGCATAATTAAATTATTAGGTGTGTGTGTTTTAATAGGGACCGTATTTTTTTTTGGTTACATTTTAATAGGGACCGTATATAATAAAATGCGAGGATATGCATCTTAGAATTTGCTGAATTTATTTAATGGACAATTTAATTTGATTTAATGGGCAGATTCAAGTTTTATACCACCGTTGGTCTATGCAATGATGGGTAGCTCAAGGGATTTGGCGGTGGGAACTGTGGCGGTTGGATCACTTCTGATGGCATCGATGTTGGGTCGTGAAGTTAATCCAATTGAGAACCCAAAGCTTTTTCTACACCTTGCTTTCACAGCTACGTTCTTTGCTGGAGCTCTACAATTATCACTTGGCTTGTTTAGGTACTAACTATTTCATTATGTTTCAAGCTCTAAATAATACTACAAATTATAAAATATGAATTGTTTCCATTTGCATATGAGAAATTTATGAATCCTATATATTTCTAGTAGTATCTTTTTTCTTTTAAAATTACAAAGAGAATAATAATATATCCTACAGTCATACTTTGGCGGTTTTGTACATCATTTTTAATGTATTTTAATATTAAATTTATTTATGAATCCTATATTTCTAGCAGTATCGTTTTTATTTAAAAATGACAAAGAATAATATATACTATGAACGTTAATATATTTTTTATATTAAAATATTAATATATTTTATTTCATCTTTATATGATTATATTCTTATCATTTTATTTAATTATTGCTAATCCGTTGCCATACTTGCCAACACATATGGTATAATTCTTTCTTAAAAAAAACGTGGTATAATTCTAACCTCTATTCCCATAATATCCAAAGTTTCTATTCAATTATTTATATTTTTCAAAATTTAAATATCAATAATTAGATCTTAAAATAATAATAATAATATAAATAATAAAAACAGGATATATTTATTTTAATATGAAAAAGTCTTTACAATACTTCATTCATTCTTTAAAAAAAATACTTCATTCATATTATTGCTAAAATTTTATCATCAAACAGAAAGAAAAATTTCGCTTTCAAAAAAAAAAAAGAATAATTTCTAGCATAATAATAGTTTATGAGCTAATTAATAATCTGATTCTTAATTTACAATAAACGAATGATATTTCAGCAGTTGGCTGTGAGGTGTGCTGGAGTTTTTTGTCTTTTTCAATTTATTAATTGGTCTTGTCAAAACCATTTTGTATTTTGCAATTATGAGATTCATCCTCCACCTTCTTAATGCATATGGAGATTATTATATAATTAATTATTAAATTCTGGAATAAACTTGTTAAGTGCGATTAGCCTATTTCTGTTTTAAATCGTGTGAGTGTGACTGTCCAAAATAAAAATAAAAATGGTGTGAGTGTGAATAATTGACCTTCACAGCATGTGTAGGAGTATACAAATATTCCTTTACATAACATTATTAATCTTCATAATCTAATGTTATGCATTATTAATATATTAAATGATTAATTAACCCTGTCCTCGTGCAGGTTAGGGTTTATTGTGGATTTTCTATCACATGCAGCCATTGTAGGGTTCATGGGAGGAGCAGCCACAGTAGTTTGCCTGCAACAATTAAAATCAATTTTAGGACTTGAGCATTTCACACATCAAGCTGATCTTGTGTCAGTTATGCGTTCTGTTTTCACTCAAACTCGTGAGGTACAACTTGTTGAAACTATGGTCTGAAACTATATATATACAATACAACTAGCTACATATGTACTTGTCTTATTACTCCGTGACACTCTAGTGTGCATTTTTCATCCACTACAATACAACAATACATCACATTATTGTCCACTGACATGTTACACACCATCATCCATCACCAACATATGTACAGCTCTAAAATTATTCAATTTATTCTTTAAAATAAATTATAACAATTTTTGTAATAGTGACAACATTAGTTTTAATGGACTTCACTAAATTAATATTAAGCAAGAGTTTAATTTTTTTGGGTACAAATATATATAGTTTGATAAAGTTCATACATATACATCTAATTATATTTATTAATTGGTTTTTAAAGTGCAACATTGATTTATTTTTTATGATATATATAAAGTGCAAGTTGAAAAGAAATTTTTGGTTTAGTTACTTTAATAATCATTAATTAAATTTACTAGTTGCTATAGAAACGTTGCATGCTTTCACAAATTATCGATGTTCTGAAAACAAATACTCCTACTACTAATAAAAAAACATCCCCTTTTACCTCTCGTGAAGTATTTGGTTGGTTGAATGTAGCATAATTTTATTTTCTTACCTATTCAATTCACCTACTGCAGTGGAGGTGGGAAAGTGCAGTGTTGGGATGTTGCTTTATATTCTTCCTCCTCGTCACAAGATACTTCGTAAGTACTTTCCTAACCACCTTATAATTAATTATTCTACTCACACACATATGACTCATTTCATGTTCCATATATTTAGTGTTACAATACTTAATTCTTCATTGGACATGGAGATATTGTCGCCTATTTAGATTCTGTTTGAGGGATTAGTCTCCGTTGATGTACGCGGAGGATACCCGATTTACAACAAAAAACAATACTTAATTCCTAAAAGTTTTAACACTAACTAAACAAAGAAAAAGAAATATATGCCTACCGAATGTTGTATTTAAACAAGATCCATGACATAAGTGAGGAGATATGATCCTATAATCCTATTACTCCTTTTCTTTGCCTTATTGATTAACACCCGTGTTTCTTCGGGTATAATGGAATTTAAAACTAATTATCTTATTCTTTTGATTAACTATATTGTCAATCCTAATTAACCTAACTATACTTTCTTTATAAAGTTAGCGAATTTTCAAGGTAATTGACATTAGATCCTTCTTTTGGTGATGTTCCCACCTAAGCCATGACAAATTGGTATACCACACCATAGATATGTTAGAGAAAATACTATTTTTATATCATAGGTATTAGATAATACTCTTTTAATTAGCTAAATTAGCTAAACTCGTGGACATTAATTCGATACCCACATTAGAACAAGTATACCATGAATATGATAGAAATGGACATAACTTCTTTAAGGATGCTCTTTATTATCATATAATAACAATTTTTACCTTATATTAATCGGAATATCTCAAATAAATAATCCTTAAGTTTTCACAAAATTGGAGATGAATGAATTGACATTCACACGTAATTAAGGACAATTTTCAAAGTGAGACAATTCTTAGCACATTTGTGGGGCCTTCATAGTGTAAGTACTAGAGTGAAAATGTGTTGATATTCTTAAACTAAACTCTATGTGGCAATTGTGGACCTATACTAAAATTAGTAACTTAACATTGCATGTATGGAAGATGCTCTTAGAGACTAGAGTAGCAATATTGTGAACACCCCACGAGATTCTCAATTCTTTTATTTTTCTAGTCCTTCTGTACATGTTAATTAATTATCAGATTTAATAATTATGAATTTTAAACTTCAATTGATAGACAATCTTTTAATTTAAGAATAAAAGATGACTATTATCTCATATTTATTATTGCAATTTGTTTTGTTGGGCAGAATAATATTTTTTATGATTGCAATTTTTTTAAAAGTTGATGAAAATTAATAATTAAGTGATTATTTGTGATTGTGATGACAGAGCAAACGACAACCGAGGTTCTTTTGGGTGTCAGCAATGGCTCCTCTGACGTCAGTAATATTGGGAAGTATGTTGGTTTATCTAACTCATGCTGAGAAGCATGGCGTTCAAGTGGTGAGTTTTACCATTTTTATAATTATTTTCTTTCACAATTGGTAACACACTCGTGAATGTGACACAACTACACGAAAGTTTTGTTGTCCGTTATACTATCCTATTCAACTTAAGATATTAATATCTGCAGTTGTACGTAGAGATATTCGATTCACATAAACAACGCTAGTGTTCCGAAGTATGAATAGGACATACACCATGCCGCACAATCGCATGTATTTAGGGGCCTTTTGGATAGTTGCTGTCGTTAGGCCAACTCAAAATCATGCCCTACTACCCTACCGTGTACCCATTAGTACAATTTTTGTTGGCCCCCATTCACTTATTGTGGATGGTGTTTTGTTATTGTCGTTTGATTGTGTATTGTTATATCAATATCAATAAAGACTTTTATAAGGATTCCATTTCTATACACCACAATCAATCAATATAATTTTTGTTACACATGCATTTGATAGCATTCACTTATTGGTGAGATTTTTTTTCCAATAAAAAAAGTAATTGAATGCACGTATAAAAAAGTTCTACATGTATAACAATTAGTTTCATTTTATTATGATAATAGTATTTTAAGTTTAATAGACATACATTATTATTAATTTAAATCAGTTTTACATAGACATCTGATCAAAGACACGTTCATTCATCCATGTCATTTCAACAATTTCAAAATACTCTTATAAAAATAGTTTCATATGATTTTATTATCAACCAAAATTGAATAAATACATTAATTATTTAATAACTTTTTTTTATGTTAAGTGATAGTAATATTATATTTTGAAATCTTGTTGTTTCAGATAGGTGAATTGAAGAAGGGACTAAATCCACCTTCAGCAACAGATTTGGTGTTTGTGTCACCTTATGTAGGCACAGCCATCAAAACTGGACTCATTACTGGTATAATAGCTCTTGCGGTGAGTCCACTCAAATCTCATTTCCTTTGTGTGCATGTTTTTTCTCCCTCTAATTTAATCATGCCAACAAGGTATTGAAAACTGAATTTATGATTGTGTAGGAAGGAATAGCAGTGGGAAGAAGCTTTGCAATGTTCAAGAATTACCATATTGATGGCAATAAAGAAATGATAGCTATTGGTACCATGAATATTTTTGGTTCATTAACCTCTTGCTACCTCACAACAGGTAAAAAAAATTCATTAATATCAATTAGCATCAAATATTCAAATAGATAAATAAAACTACCAAATTTCTGCATCAATTGCTAAAAAAAGTGACATAGAAAGTTGAATGTTGTTTCAGGACCGTTTTCGCGTTCGGCTGTGAACTATAATGCTGGTTGCAAAACTGCAGCATCAAACATTGTAATGGCAATAGCAGTGATGTTGACATTATTATTCCTAACACCTTTGTTCCATTACACTCCTCTAGTGGTACTAGCAGCCATAATTGTATCTGCAATGCTTGGACTCATAGATTATGAAGCAGCAATCCATTTGTGGAAAATTGACAAATTTGATTTTTTAGTATGCTTCAGTGCATATTTTGGAGTTGTTTTTGGCAGTGTTGAAATTGGCTTAATAATAGCAGTATGTATCACTATGCTCAATTTTTTTATTCTAAGCCATTTTATATTTTGATATGAAATGTTATTTATTCATATAATTAATATATGCTTTTTGTGAATATGCAGGTTGCAATATCTGTACTTAGAGTACTTTTATTTATTGCAAGGCCTAGAACATTTGTTTTAGGAAACATTCCAAATTCTGGTGCTTACAGAAATGTAGAGCATTATCAAAATGCACATCATGTTCCTGGAATACTAATTCTTGAAATTGATGCACCAATTTTTTTTGCTAATGCAAGCTATTTAAGAGAGAGGTGAGTTACTTAGTTGTATGCAAAAAATATACTTCCCTTCGATAAAATTGGAAACTTACTAGGAAATTTTGTTCATAGGATCACAAGGTGGATTGATGAAGAGGAAGAGAGGATTGAAGGTGCAGGGAAGACCAGCTTGCAGTATGTTATAATGGATATGACTGGTAAGTTCTTGATTAAAAAGTAATTAACTAACAATCAGGTTAAAAAGATTTCGAATTTCCTAGAATTAGATATTCTCCGCTTCACGCAGTTAGTATGTTAGTGGTCATTTGATCAAGATTGTACAACTCATATTGAAGTTTGATATTTTGATCGAACAATCACCAATATCTCGAATGTGTGAAATCTCTTACTTTAGGGATCCAAATTCAAAGATTTTTAGTCTAACTTGAAAGTTAAATTTTATTGCAGCTGTAGCAAACATTGATACAAGTGGAATAAGCATGCTTGAAGAGTTCAAGAAGACGGTCGACAGAAAAGGGCTACAAGTAATTATTCACCGTCTCTCATTTTTTTATCACAACAAATTTAAATATCGAATTATATGTCACTTTAGAATATCGAAAAAGTATTAATTGATTTTTTGTACTTTTTTTTCCTCTATGTGTTTAGCTCGTTATGGTCAACCCTGGAAGCGAGGTGACGAAGAAGTTGAACAAATCAAAGTTCCTTGATGAAATAGGACATAAATGGGTTTATGTGACAGTTGAAGAAGCTGTTGGAGTATGCAGCTTCATGCTTGGTACACACAAGGCTAACCCCATGAAAGATGAATCAGAAGGTTTGAACAGTGTGTAAGAAGAAACAGCAGCATTGTTCATTAACAAGCGTTCATCTTAGCTACTAATTGCTACCACTATAGTTTCTGTGGCATGATAGTTTCTGAATCATGCTACATAAGATAGAGAGGCACAAATTTGTGCAGGCTATTTTTAATTAATAAATTTCTCTAATTTGCAGCTTAAGTTGGAACTTGGAAGAATGTTTCCAACATAGTTTATTGAATATTTATGTATCTAATTGAATATCTATTTTCAAATAGAAAAGAGTGGTTGTTATGAAATTGAAGTGTTTTTTTTTTTACTTTTTTTTAACTCAAATCTATAAAGTAGAGATAAATTGTTTTGTTACTCCAATACATTTGATATTGATTCGATTATAATGTCATTTAAAAATAAAATAATTGCAAGTGTCTTTCAAAACTTATAGATCCGGCGACTTGTAAAATAAACTTCTATTTTACATTAATCCTCTAAAAAAATATTAGTGGTTATTAAGTTGGTTCATCTCTCCTCTAAAAAAAATTCATGCCTACAGAAAAAAATATTTCTATATGTAATGTGTTCAGAAGTAATATTTGTTTATGATGCAAGTCATTCATGATTTTGTCATTTATAAAAAAATGTCTAGTTGACTTGAAGAGCGTGAGTGTTGTATATAAACTACCTTTGTCTCGATTTTCAAGTAACATGAGACTCCTCAATCCAACAAGGTCCTTTCATAAAGGACAAAATCGTAAAAGAACTTGCACACAAAGCATACAATACCTTGAAACGCATTGTGATGTGTTTGATGATGGAACGAAGCATTGACAACTTCACTAGAGAACGGGCCTGCGTACACACCTTTAACTTCGATTAGGGGGCAACTAATTTGGTACCCCTTAATATCTCACATTGCTTAAAAATTGAGGCAAATAATAGTTTATATACAAACATTCACACTCCTCAATTCAACGAGACACCTTTTTATAAAATATCAAGAGTTTATATCCAATACATTGTAGTATATTCTTGAAATATAATATAACAATATTCTTTCTCTTACAAACAAACCTCTTTTGCCATTCTAGGTAATTTTCTTTGATCAAAGAGAAACAACATATGGAAAAGCAGAGGAAAAATATGTTTATTGATTCACTCAATTTGAACCTCCAAGTATTTTAGTTATTGGACAAATAAATAATACTTCATGTAGGACATTCTAATAAATAAATAAAACAACAAAAACGGCCAAAGACAAAGATAGACACAAGTACAGAAGTATTCTTGAGAGTAAAACACAGCTTGACTTCACTGCTCACTGGTCTCAGCTGAAGCTTAACGGAGTCAATCAATGGCACCCATCCAGAAGAAGAAGAAGACAAAAAACAAACACAAACAAGTGAGCCTTGTTGAACCCAAAATCAATGAAGTTGATTGGTGGGAATCTTTCTGGCACAAAAATTCTACTGCCCCAGGTTGATTTCTTCTTTTTTCTCTTCATTCAAATTTTCAACCATGTTGTTCTTCCAGAATCAAACCCTTTCTATTATTATCTCATTCAATTCAATATAAGGGATTTTCTTACCACACCCCATTTTGAAAGGGCATTGACATTGGCTCCGTAAAAAAATCTATTTTTTTCCTTAAAAAAATCACTTTTTTCATTTATAAGTGCCCGAGATTAAATTGGACCACTCGAAAATTGTGAGGGACTGAATTGAATATTTACTCAGTAATTAATTTTTGAGATGGTGTTATTGATATATGGATATGATTGTTGCAAAAATGTGCACAGGATACTCAGTACCTAATGATGAGTCACAAGGGTTTAAGTATTTCTTTAGGGTGTCAGAGACTACATTTGAATACATATGTTCTCTTGTGAGGGAGGATCTTATATCAAGGCCTCCATCAGGGCTTATCAATATTGAAGGAAGGCTTCTTAGTGTTGAGAAGCAAGTTGCTATTGCTCTTAGAAGGTTGGCATCTGGCGAATCTCAAGTCTCGGTTGGAGCTTCTTTTGGAGTTGGCCAGTCGACGGTTTCACAGGTGACTTGGAGATTTGTTGAGGCGCTTGAGGAACGTGCTAAACGTCATCTCAATTGGCCTGATTCTGATAGAATGCAGGAAATTAAGTCTGGTTTTGAAGCGTTGTATGGTTTGCCTAATTGCTGTGGAGCTATTGATGCAACACACGTCGTGATGACACTTCCGGCTGTTCAAACCTCGGATGATTGGTGTGATCAAGAAAAGAATTATAGTATGTTGTTACAAGGAATTGTTGATCATGAAATGAGGTTCATTGACATTGTGACAGGTTTGCCTGGGGGAATGACATTTTCGCGATTATTGAAGTGTTCGACATTTTTCAAGCTCTCACAAAATGGGGAGCGTTTGAATGGAAATGTTAGAAATTTCGGTGGAGATGTGATAAGAGAATATGTAGTTGGTGGGTACAGTTATCCTCTTCTTCCATGGCTTATGACGCCGTATGAAACTAGCGGTGGATCAGATTCAATGTCCACTTTTAATCACAAACACGAAGCTGCAAGACTACTTGCGGTGAGGGCACTTTCACTGTTGAAGGGTAGTTGGAAAATCCTTAGTAAGGTTATGTGGAGACCTGATAAGAAGAAATTGCCAAGCATTATCTTAACGTGTTGTTTGCTTCATAATATAATTATTGACTGTGGAGACACCTTAGATCCAGAGGTTGCATTGTCTGACCATCATGATGCTGGATACCGAGAACAGTATTGCAAGCAAGCTGATCCTTCAGGTAGGACCGTGCGAGAAAATTTGGCCAAGCATTTACAACATGGAATGCAATTAGATGCTCATGGTACTTCTGCTACCTCTGTCCATCTTATTTAGAATTTGACTTTTGGCCTCAGGACTTTGTTGTTCAACTTAGTTTTATTTATTTATTGAGAGCTGTGATTAAGTAAAGCTTCTCTTATCCCATTGTTTTTGGTGAATGTTAATTATTAGTATTATTGAAAGAAATGTTGTTATGCATATAGCTCTCAGTGAGCAATAACATTCCAGCTCAATGAATCCTAATGTCTTCCTTGTTATTGCACTTTATGTTGCGCAAATGACTTTTATGAGACGAGTGAAACAAATAGAATTCGACTTTTGGCCTTGGCATTCTGTTGTTCAATTTGGGCAGAGTTTCTATTTTTGGTGCAAAGTTGTGATTTAGTAATGCTTCTCTTATCCTATTGTTTTTGGTGAATGTTAAATTATTTTTATTGGAAGAAATGTTGCTGTGCATATAGATCTCAACGAGCGATAACATTCTAGCAAAATAAATCCTAATATCTTCAGTTTTATTGCAATTTTTTGCTGAACAAATGACTTCTAAGAGACGAGCAAAACAAATCAAAATGAAGATAATTGCATGGCACCATGATGGTGAATATTGTACTAGCCAAGCAATAACTGCACATCTAACCAAGAAGGAAATAAGATAGAGGGGATTTTCAGAAAATGAAATGGCGAAAATTCCATCCTAGGCTCTTCTAGTGAGTGAATGGTACGCTACATGTACAACGAGATCTAACTGTTAAATTAACCCCAGATCCTCTCCATAGTAAAAAAATGCAAGGTTTTGAAACATGTCTAGTCTATAAAGGAAAATTTACAAAGAAAAAAACTAATGTATCATTTGTCCCATGTATTTTAAATTATGCTAAAGTTCTTGCTGGCTCAATCAATCTCCCTTAGTGGGTGGCTGCACGCATGCACAGAAGGATGCTTTCTTCTTCTTCAGCTTGTGGTAGTTTTTCCTTGTCCCACCATAGAGATAATCTCGCAAAAGGACTCTTGGATTTTGGTCATCAATCGTTGCTTTTCCCTTGCCTTTGCCTTCTTTGTCATCATTCAATTTTAGAAGTAAAAATTGTAGCCTTTGCACCTCCAATTGCAGCCGTCCTATTTTTTCAGATCCTCTCCGAGCCTGTTCTGAAACTTTCCTTCTGCTAACACTTCCACTCTCATCTGGCACTGTTGTAGACTTCCCAGCAAAAGATGACGTTCCCTCTTCCACGTTCTTCATCAACTTGCGGTTGGCATCAAACAACTTTGTGATGACCTCCTGAGCAGATTCAAGCTGCCCTTTTGCAGCTTCATACTCAAGACCTTTTCCCATTGTGCTCTTCTCAATAATTTCCATCTTGTTTATCAAATCTTGTACTGTGATTTCGAGGTTCATCAACTTTTGAGCATCTGAATCAAGTCTTTCTAAAACCTTCCTCTTATTATTGCCTTCAAGAAGCAGCGGTTGCTCCTGTAGTCTTGAGATCTCTAATTTGTCTACACTCAATTCCTTTTCAATCAAGGACTCTACCGAAGAATATCTATTTTTGGATTCCTTGCTTTGTCTCCTTTGGTAGTATTCAGTTGGTGCAGTGTCCTTCTGTCCCTTGCCAACTGTCACGCCAATAGTGCCATCCTTATCAGCAGTTTCCCACAATTCGAGCATCTGATCATCTGACTTATGAGCTCCTCTCCTACTTGCCCCATGCGTATGATCAAGTATGATGTCTTTTTGCAGAACTTCAATTTCTGCTACAGGAATATCTTGCAATGATTTTCCTGTCTTATGTCCATAAACAGCTCCGAATTGATGCTCCTTTGCTTCATCCATTTGAGTAGAATGCTTGTTTGCTTGAATATTTCCTTGGCGCCATCCGATTCCAGATTTTAAAACTCTAATCTCTCTCATTTCATCCTTAGGCTTGAAACTTTCATTCATCTGTTTAACAGCCATTTCAATTGCATTAACCCTCTTCTGCATGTCGGGGAAGTCTGGCAGTGCATCTGTTTTTGTAGCATTTTGATCTTCACTTGATCGTGGATCACCTTCAGCGTATTTGACATTTGCCAACTCTTTAATCTGGAAACAAAGATTGACACAGACTATGTTATATATTTATACAGAAAATGAAGCTGGATCCCAGTTAAAGAAGAAGGAAGCAAATTTCACTTTATCACAAATGACCTTCCCCGTTAGCACACGAGTATCCAGTGATCTTACTTTCTACAAAGTTCAAGCATTGAAAGTTAATTTCTTGTATGATATCATTAGATGAGTTTTCTTTCATACTCAAAGATGGTAACAAAAAAAAACACAACTAGAGTTTATTTGATCAAAAAATATTAAGAAAACACTCCAGAGATAATATGTTAATAGTAGTAAATAGTACCTTTGATTCTTTGTAGTCATGATGAGGCTTTGCATGTACAAGCGTCTGCATCTCCAAGGATGTTATACAATCATTCAAACCACTGACAGCTGGGACATAAGCAGCCAACTGACCCTGTAATCTCCTGTTTTCACCTTCCAACTTGTTAACTCTTTCTTTCAGCTTTTCACTTTCCATAACTTCGGAGCTGCTTCTGTATTCAAGGTTCTCACATGCATCAGCTAGCTCACGGACCTTCCCTTCAAAGAATGTCTCATTGACATTAGAAATCAGCATTCTGGTATAGAGTGTGGCAGCTTGAGATTCCCATTGTTCAATCTCATCTACTCCCTTGAGTAATGCATAACTTAGCTTTTTTTCTCTCTGTTTAGTTTCTCCAAGTTCTTGATGCAGGTGCCTCATTTCTTCATGCAACTTCTTATTCACTTCACAAAGGAATCCAAGCTCGTCGTTTTGACAATCCTTGTCCGAGGACAATTTTAAAATATGACTATCTTGGTCTTTAAGTATCACCTTCGCCTCATCATACTTACTCTTCAGATCTTCCACCGATTTTTGCAAAGCTTTTTTCTCATCCTGTAAAGCACTATGCATCTCTGCTGCTCCCAAAATCTCCTTTTCCTTTTGAGACAACAACTCCTTTCCATTCCTAATCTGACAATTTAACTTATCATTGACAGATTCAACTAATTTTAGTTCAGTGTTAGACACTACAAATGACTCCTTGAGATATGAATTTTCCCTTTGCACATCTTCTAATTTTCCCATCACTATTTTCAATCTCTCCTCAAGGTCGGTATTTACTGAAACAAGTTTATCCAGTTCTTTGCTTAGCTCTTTAAGTGCCGTCAATTTTTCAGTTGTCATTACTTCCATTTTCTCTTCAACCTTGTCTATTGTCAACTTCAATTCTTGATTCTTCTCTATCATCACACGGACCTCTTCTTGCAGTGACAAGTATTGCTTAGACTTGGTCCTCAGTGCCCCATCAAGAGCTTCTCTTTCTGTTACAAGATTTTCAGCCTTTAATTTCAACTGGTCAAGGAATGAAACAAGAACTGAATTCTCAATGGCTGCTTGCTGGTTTTCATGAAAAACCATGACAAAAGAATTCTGTGTCTCTTGAAGTTTGTCATGTATATGGTTCAGAAGTTCCTGGTCTTCTTCAATGTTATCTTCAGACAAGTTCTTTCTGTTAGTGTCAAGTGATTTTAACACCTGAAGCAGCCCAATCCTTAGTACATTAATTTTCTCAGACAACAACTTTGTATCAACTTGCTTTTGAACATTGTCATTCTCCAATTTAGATATCAATCTGTCAGACATTTTGGACGCCTCCAAGAGTCTCTGACTCTCAACTAGAAGGGAAAAGTTTCTTTGCTCCAAATCCCGAATACATTTCTGCAAGATGAAAGTTTCCATTTGGGCATGTACAGCTCTGTCCAGTTCCTCTTCATATTCCTTTTTCTGGTAATTTGCATCTTCTTGTAGAATTTGAATTTGAAACTCCTTCTCAACCAAGTGGCCTTCATTCAACTGCACAGTTCTAGAACGCTCTTCCCTCTCAGCGTATAATGAAACCAGTAGATCTTCCACTTTTTGAAGTGCAGACTCCCTTTCTGCTTTTAGTTCCAAATGTTGCAGTTCCAACTCACTATGTTGTTTCTCAAGATTTTTCAGAGTTTCACGAGTCATGTTCAATTGCAAATATAAGGTTTCTTTCTCAGAGGTGATACTAGACTTCTCATGGTCAAGCGACAAGCAAGTCTCTTCTAAAATCTTTGACTTTATTCGTAATCCTTCAAGCTCAGCATTCACATCAAATAGTGAATTTTCTAAAAGGTGGTTTTTTTCTGAGAGCTTCTCCAGCTTTTCGGATGTGGTTTGCAACTGAAAAAACAAGGTTGCCTTCTCAGCAGCAAGAGTGGATTTCTCCTCAAGCAAGGATTCACAAGTTTCTTCCAATATCTTCACTCTTCCTCTGACACTCTCCAACTCAGCATTCAAAACTGAAAGAGAACTCTCCAAATTTGCATTTTTCTTCAGAAGGTTCTCCATGATCTCCAGCTTTTTGTTGAGAGCTGCGTTCTCTCCTTTGCCAGCCTCACATGTTTCCTTCAGCTTTGAGTTTTCATCTTGCAATGTCTTCACGGATAAGGAAAAGCATTGTAGGTCTAAGCCAGTTGATCTGATCTCCTCCACCGTGGATACGTGTCTTTTGTTCACATCATTAAGCTCTTCTTTCAGACAGTAAATTTCCTGCTGAAGAGCATTTCTTTCATCAACTCGCAGTCCAACTTCCATTTCAAGTAACTTTATTGTCTCCCTCAGGCTTAATATCTCATCTTGCAAATTATTCATAGACAAAGATGAAGACAGTTTGATATCATTCAGAATCTTGTTTTCCTCCTTGGCCTTGTGAACTTCATCCTCTAAAGACTTCTTGTGTGATTCCATTGTCTCCAGAATTTCAGCTTTCTTATGAAGGTCAGCAGCAAGAGATCTAAGTTCATCTTGGGATTGAGAATGCAAATTTTGAAGAGTTTGGAAAGCAGTTTCAGCCTCAATGAATCGCAACCTCTCCTCTTGTATGGAAGTCCAAAGTCTACCCAATTCCTTCTGCTTGTCACAAAGTTCTTCACTTTGAGACCCTATCTTCTGTGCCAAAGACTGCAGTTCAGATTGTAGAGTCTGATTTAATGTTTCCAAGAGAAGACACTTTTCTTCAGAAATATGTATTTTTTCAGCACATTCGTTTATCTTGCAATTTAGCTCACGCACCTCCTCTTGGGCACAAGAGAGTTTATGCTCCAAACTAGAAATTATCTCCAAGCATTGCTGATAACGAAGAGCTGCATCTTCCTTCTCTTTGGTAAGTTTACCAATTTCTAACTTCATTTCATCAGTTTCATTTTTAGCTATACTAGCTTGCTCACTAGTTCTCCTTGCAGTCTCCTCGGCTTGTACTAATTTCTCCTCCAGTTTTGACAATGTCTCCAAGGACTGGTTATACTGAAAAAGGGCAGCTTCCTTTTGACCATCTAATCTTTCAAGGTCTGCCTTTAAGGATTCAGCTTCAGTTTCAGCTATGGTAGCGCGTTCATTAAGTTTTCCTAAATCCTTTTGAGCAGAAGAAATATTTTTCTCAAGATTACATATTTTCTCTAAGCACTGCTGGTACTGAAGAAGATTACTTTCTCTTTCAGCCTGCAATTCAGCAAGGGATTCTTTTAAGGTTTGAACTTCAGCTTCAGCTTTGCTGGCTCGGTCATCAAGTCCTTGAGAATTCTCTCTTGCACGAGACATTTCTGATTCCAGATTAGATAATCTTTCCAGACTCTTCTGATACTGAATCAAGCCATCTTCCTTTTCACTTTCCAATTTAGCAAGGGCCATCTTTAACTCCAAAATTTCTGTCTCGGTTTTGGTCATCCGCTCGGAATCAGATAAGACATGATTCTCGGTATCATGGCTTCCGTTGTTTAGTCCATTAGTCTCCTCTGTGTCAAAAAAATTGAGCCCCCTTCTAGCACGCCCTTCTGAAAACTTTACATGACTTATTGATTCTCCTGTCATGAAAAGATCATTGAGCTGTTTCAAACCCTTTCTGCTTATTGCAGTATCTGTTTCATGAGTAGAAGGATCCTTTTGCAATTCATCCGAGTCAGAAAATGCATGTGAATGGCGGGTAGCATCTGGCGTATGCGGCTCATTCTCCATGGAAGGATTGTTGGCATGTAAATCATCAGTTGGTACTGGTGGGACTTGATTAGGAAATGCTTCAGCCATGGTACGATGGGCTTGGCGAATCACTCCAGTTGCATGATCATATCTCTCAGCCAATGCTCGGTATGCCCGGTAAAACTCTTCAACCAATTTCATAAGCTCTGGACGCTTCTTGTAATACATTTCTGCCCTTCTGGCAAAGGAATCTGCGTCTAATTCGATAAGCTTGATCATTTGCTTCACCTTGACATCCATATCTGTTCATGACCAGACATCATTATGATAAATTAATGTGTTCAAGGGCAACAAGTGGATGTAAACATACAATTTTCAGTTTACAACAGAATGATGATTGCCACATCTCTTCTGATTTAAGTGATTATTGAAATAGATGCTACAAGTGAAAGGAAGGAAGTAACACAGATAGTAGATATGCTTTATTATCATGTACAGACTACATACAGGACAAAACTGATAGTTTACAGCAACAAAGAAGATTCAAAAACATGTATAAAAATAGTTTTGTAAATGCTTCTTTATATCCCCTGATAAGGTACCGAATTGAGTGCATCATGAACGGTGATTAAATTTGGAAGTGAAACTGGAAACTGGTTTAGTGCATGTTTGGTATCACAATGGATTTGTCGAAATCACATTGAGCCACCCTAATTTTGAAAAGCTACAGGTTCACCGAAAACATGGTGTGTGGTTTCGGCAAATCACCCGTGGTACTAAACATGCACTTCAACCGAATATATCATTTTGCAAAACATTTTCAAATGGTAAAACTGAAATATGTATGGACCTTTGTGTAAGCCCTCACTGCAATGTCAGTGATTATGTGTGACAGCTAGGAATAGGAAACTATTTTTTTTTTTTTTATAAGATAGAAGAAAATGATCAATTAGGTTTGGTTTCAAGTTTAACAGAAGTACTTCTTTCTCCTATGCATCAGAAAACAGAAAATGAGTACAATTTAATCTTCACTCAAACCATTTATGTGTCAAGTTAAGACCATAAATAAATAAATAACAAATATTTCTACCAACTAAGATCAGAAAGAGATGAAGCATTACCTGTCAGATTTTCCTGGAGCCATTTTGAGTTCTTGGGGCTTATGTGACTGTCCCACCACCATGAATACTTTTTGTTAGATTCACTATGGGACAGAGCTGCCATCACCACCAGATCAAGCTAGAACACCAACACTGTCTCTTCTGATATTAATTCAGTGAAGTAAATCTAGAACCACCTTATACAATCACACAATCAATTTCCCTTGCTGCTTGCATAAAGTCATTTGAAATAAACAAAAACAAATGAAATGAAAATAGTTTAGTTTCAGTTAAATCACAAACCATATCCTATTTTTCCTCATCAAGTCAAAAGTACATGATCAGAAACAACACCAAAAATAAAATAAAATAAATAAATAAATACCTGATCAGTTACACTCTCTCTCAACTCTCAAACTCCAAGAATCAAGGAACAAATATCTGACACACTGGGATCAGTACTGCTCAAACACAAAATTCCAAACAAAGTTATCAGAATTTTCCCAATAAACAAGAAAATAAATTTTCATTTGTCAGATAAAAGGCAAAATTAAATAAAATAATAAAAAAATTTGTTCTCATTATTTCTTATGAAGATCATGAAATGGACAAACATAATTTAAACCTTGAAATGTTTTCATATTATGTTTTTTGATAATTGAGATCATACATATATTATTAACAGCTACAAAACAACAAAAAAGCACATAATTCAGGTAAAAAATTACTTACAGAAAACAAAAACAAAAACCTGATCAAGTCATTCTGTTCCAAATGACATCATCATCCATAAACAAGTTCACCCCATGTTTGGTTTTGGATCTCTTGTATGTAATGTGAACAATGTTATTTATTTGTGTGTTTTTCACTTTCCTCTTTCTCTCACTTTTGTGATGCTTTTCTTTTTAGGCACTATAGGTTGGTGGTATTGTCCCTAGGCATCTCAGAACTTGGTAAAGTGAAAAAACATAAACATATACAAAAACAAAGTTGGCAAGTGTAAAAGGAAACAAGACCGACCAAAAAGGAATGATGGAAGAAAAAAGGAAAGTAAAATAAAATATTATATTATTTTATTAGTAAATTATTTAGACTAAGATACTCACATTCTTTGCCATGATTTGAACGTGGAGGATAGTATTTCGGTACATGTTATGTAACTGTTGGGGAAATAAATGTCAAATTAGGATAGCGTTTGGATTCTCAATATATTGTATTTATTTTTGGGTTTCTTACACTTTATGTCAAAGAGAATAATGATAAATAATTATGATAAAAAAGACACTTATGTCAAAGAAAATAATAATAAATAATTATGATAAAAAAGATAAGCATTAGCAAAGTGTTCTAATATATTAACTAAAATAATATAAAAGAACATTTTAATATATTCAGTCAAAAAAATTAATATATTAGAAATGCAAATAAAATTAATATAAAAGAACATATTCAGTCAAAAAATTAATATATTAGAAATGCAAATAAAATTAATATAAAAGAACATTTTAATATATTCAGTCAAAAAAAATTAATATATTAGAAATGCAAATTATTCATAGTACCTACTTTTAAAAATAGTCAAAATATTTTTTGTCAAAAAATAAGGTAAAAATATTCTGTGAGTAAAGTCAATATTAACGCATATATCTATTAAAAAAAAATACTAACGGCAGTATTTGGTAGTTGAAAATAATAATAAGCTTTGATCATTAGAGAGAGCGATAAACACCATGTAAAAACTCTAACCCACAAAGAGAACATTTCAGGTTTAAATCTGAATAACCATAGAAATATTAAATCTAACAAGCTCAATATTGTCGATTGAATTATGTTTTACAAACTGAGTAAGATAGTTAAAAAAATTGTTCATAAAAAGCCATAATCTATTAGTTGTGTTTCTCATACGAGAACAACCATAGTCACAATAATTATCATACACAATCATATTTATAAAAAAATTATTTCTTTTCAAGATTTATTAAATAGCTTATGTATTTAGACTATAATATAATTTAAATATATCAGTTATTAAATAAATATTAAAAATTCCTTAAAAAAAATAAATATTAAAAATGAATATTTACCTTAAATGTGACCCAGGAGAATACATTATTTATCACCAAAATAAAATAAATTTATCAGATGCGTTGTGATTTTGCACCAAAAATAAAAGATATGTCGTGATTTTCGGGTTGATTATTCCATTGCATGTAATGATCACTCTTGTTGCTGAATAATGGTGCTTGTGCAGTGCTTTTTTCATCAATACTGAAAAGTGAAAAGCAACACTACTGTCGTGTACCAAAGTAACGGTTGTAATTTGTACCCCAAAATAAAAGAAAATCCCAATCCCAGCGCTCCCACATTAAGCTAATTACAAACACATACAAATTTAATTAATATGGTCCTTTAACTCAGTTGGTAGAGACAATACATATAAAATATGTAAGGTTCGAAGTTCAAATTCCGACCAACAAAAAAATTAAAAATTAATTAGTATGGTTGATTATTTTGCATATATTAATTATTCATAGACACCCTTTCCTCCATACCATCAATATACACCTCCTATGGCAGGGGCAATTTAGTATTTTCATCTTACCACTACTCTCCTTATATATATATATATATATATATATATATATATATATATATATATATATATATAATTGTTTGTGAAATATGATGATTTGTTTTTTTATTGAATCAAGAGTGAAGAAGACATCAAGAAATTATTGGACATCCCGACTAAATCGGTACCCCAGTGAACTTCAATCCTCTCCCGCTCACTCATATAATATATATAGAAAAAGGGAAAAAATATGTAAAGGGAGAGGGGGCAAATCAAACCCTCTAAAGTAAACAGAAATTATGGAAAACGTAAGTTAGGTAACCCAAATCGGTCTCTAAGAAAATCCCCCAAACAAACTTGGGCATAATGTTCCACCAGACCGTGTCTGTAATCGTGTGATTGTGAGGTCTAAAGAAGAAAGAGAAAAGATATGCATGTGAAGTGTTACATACACACCTTCATTGATCAATGTTATATAATATATTGACATCCCAATAGTACACAAATGATGTCTGTGACGACTGTGACTAGCAAGTTTGTCCACCCAACCATTCCCTTCACCAAACGATGTATGGTTATATATTTTTATAGCTTCTTGTGTGTAAAGAAAACAATGCTATTTTCACTAAAGCTTATTTGTTAGAGTTGATCAGGGATTGTCCATTTGATTTGATTTATTACATTGTATTTCTTTATGAGTTATATTTGGATAAGGTCTAATGTCTTATGTGTATCTTTTTGAGTTGTATTTTTTTTATTTGTTAGAGTTGATTAGGGATTGTCCATTTGGTCTTATGTCTTATGTGTATCTTTTTATTTCAATCAATAAATTTTAAGACTGTTTTGGAAATGCATTAATTGGATCTTGACAAAAAAAAAAGTGTTTTAAAAATGCATTAGTTGGGTCTTGACAAAAACGAAGGATTAATTGGACGGTTTATTACACTTGAAAAAGTGGTGGGGGAGGAAAAGGACGGTAATCTGCATAAGTCAGTCCATTTCATCACGCGTCCTCATGAGTCACGCCACCCCAAACAAATTCCTCTGCTGCTCCTTCTATGTGAACCACACGTGTTTTTAGTGCTAAAAATAAATAAATATGTGAAACCACGCGTGCTAGTTTACTTCATACTTCATCCGTCTTAAAATGTAATAAAAAATTAATCAATAAAAATTAATGTATTTTGCTTAAAATTTGTATCAGATGCGTCTACTTATGTTGACATATGGTTGCTTACATTTTAGGACGGAGAGAGTATTTCATTCTATCTTTATTATAAAATATTAGGGAAACGTGTGCGTTTTTCCGCTTTTTTTATTATTTTAATATTTAAAAATTATGAACGGAGTTTTTTTTTGTGAAATTTTTATTTTGATTAAAAGTAAAATATAAATGTTTTTTTAAATTCAATGACATCAATGACAATCTTTATTATATAAAAAATTGTTTAAGATATAATTGGAATAATAAAAAAGTAAGTATAAATATACTCATCTAGTTTGTTACTTTTTTTAAAGGTTAAAGAAAAAATTGAACGCATATATACATAATGTCATGTTTGTTACACTTTTATTTTAATATTTGAATATATTCTTATCTATTTGAAAAGAGAAAGTTAGTCCAAAAGAGTCAAAAAAAAAATTATTTTCTTTATATATAATATAGATAAATCTTTTTTTAATACATTCATGGAATAACTCACGTAAATGATTTATATTATACATAAAATACATCATCTATTAATGAATCTAAAAATTGAATTGTTTCTTATAACGAGGAAACTATTATATTACTAGCAAAAAGACAAATATGTTTATATGTTTTTCTACTGATTTCAATAGTATAAAGAAAATATTGTCAAATATTTTTGGCAAATAATAATAAAATAATTTTTTTGAGAGTGTCTAACATTATTTCATTATAGTGGAGTTGTTCCTAATTTAAAAGGATTTAACTATTCCTTAAATGAAAGATAAAAACGTAAAGAATAAAAGTCTGCTCAAACATCAATTTATTATATTGATTTAGGTAATTATAATAATTAAAATATTTAGAAAATTATAATAATTTATTGTATTGATTTAGGTAATTATAATAATTATAGGGACCAAAAATATATTTAACCCTTAAATAAAAGAATGAAAATGTTACCAGGTGCCTTTAGGGCACTTGATAAGAGGTTTGAAATGAACATTTTGTCTTAGAATTTGTGTATTCAATACATTAAAAAATATCAAAAAATAACATTTTCTACGTAAAAGTTATCAATTTTTTTTTAATCTTTAACAAGTGTCATTGTTAACAAGACCCATAAAAAAATAGTTGAATTTTGTTTTGGTAAATACAACTTTGTCATTCAATTAGGTCTCCTTTAATGGACTCCAAAATTAATCACTCAGATTAATTGTTTTTTTGAGTTGGATACCAAATTTCTAGAAAGAATGCGTATGTGTTCCACATTGTGCATATCCCTTTTCTGTGGTGAAATCATTAAATTTATTTTTTATTTAAATTGTAGAGGAGTCTCAGGTAAAGAAACTTGGTAGAGGAGTCTCAGGTAGCATTTGACATAGTTTCTTATATATCATTTTAATGTTGAAGTTAAAAATTATATTTTTTGAGAACTTTTCTTAACAACTTTACAAAAGATATAAAAAAAAAGTTTAATATGTTTTTATCTCTGTAATTTGGTCGAGTTCTGGTTTACTCCCATGTAAAAAAAAAGTTTAGATTTCAACCTTGTAATTTAAAGATTCTTTCGAAATAGACCTTGTAATTTGAAGATTCTTTTGTTTTAGACTCTGATGCCATCTGATTGTGCAAACATGATGACGTGACACGCTGAGTCAGCATTTTTGGATGATGTGGCGTGCTGACTGTATAATTAATTTTATTTTTTATTTTCATTTATATTAATTTTAAAATAAATAAAAAATGAAAATAGTTTTAAAAATAGAAAAAAATTAAGTTTATTTTTTTCAAAATTGAAAAAATCAGAAAAAAAATCATTTTTTTTTAAATTTAAAAAATTCAAAAACAAATTCAGATTTATTTTAAAAAAAGTAAAAAAACTGAAATTAAGATTTTGAAAATTAAAATAAAATAATTTTTTTTGAATTTCTTACCTCAATCTGCAAAAAAGATATATTTTGTAATTTTTTCAATTTGAACGAAAAAAAAAATACAACTAAAGAGGACAATAAAAGAAATTAAAGTAAAATAGAAAATAATAAAATATATTTTTGGAATAGTTTTTTAAAATTTTAAATTTTTTTTCTTCAGATTATATAATTTTCATATTTTAACTTGAATTAGAAAAAAATTATATGTAGATTTTTGAAAAAAAATTCCAGAATTTTTATTTTTCGTAGAAAAAAATTAATTAATTTTTTTCGAAAAAACTCTGAACTTTTTTTTTTCTTTCTAAATTTTGTTGTTTTTTTTATTTTAAAAATTAAATTCCATAGTTTTTTATTTTTTCTAGAAAATTCGGTTTTTTTTTTCAAAAATATATTGTTTTTTAAGAATTTTTATTTTCAAAAAAAAATTCAGATTTTTAAATTAATATAATTTCATTTATATTATTTTTTATTTTAAAAATATAGGCAAAATGCCACATGCCCTTAAAAAATTAAAAACAAAATTAATTATACAGTCAGCTTGCCACATAATCAAATATGCATAGTCAGCGCGTCACGTCAGCATTTTGTCCAGTTAGATGGCCTCAGGGTCTAAAACGAAAGAATCTTAACATACATGGTTGGAATCTAAACTTTTTTTTTACAGGGGGTAAACCGGAAATTACAGGGGTAGAAACATATTAACCCAAAAAAAAAATTAGAGGAGAGAGAAATTAAGTTTCAAAAGATTGAACTAATTTTGTAACAAAAAAAATCTCTTCTGTATAGTTGTATCCAAACAAACTAATTTTTTATTTTATTTTAAAAAAAGTGATTTTTATTACGGCAAACAAACACAAAATATATTCTAATTTTGTTAAAAAAATCTCTAAAAAAATAATATATAAATTATTCAATATCAAAACAACTTTTATTTTAATTTGTAACAAACCGTCCTTAGTTGTGGAATAATTTGTATTATGATGATACTTTTTTCATCTGAAATTATTTATAGATACCAAACACATATTTAACCAAAAGAAAAGACGAGACATTATATAAAGAGAGATGTTGTTCAAACTTCACTCAATGCTAGAAAACGTCAGTAATTTACCTATATAACATCTTCAACAGTTAATTGTTGATGGATTTTTAACCGACGACAGTTAACTGCAGATATATATTTACGTCTTTTACTCGTGTTTTTTTTGCCAAACCTAAACGGTCAACATCAATCTTCATATAAAAATAGCTTTTTTTAAATTAAAGGCCCATAATCGGGTGTTCTTTAAATTAAATAAAAAAAAAGTCTAAACCTGACCGGGCTTTCCTAGCATCTGATTCTTAGTGGTCCGTCAAACATTTACCTTGATAAGTACGTAACTTACTACTCTATAAATAACAATAATAATCTAGAAAACACAAACCCTAATTCTTTTGGTTTTCCATCTGAGCGTACCCTAATCTTCTTCATCACAAGCATCTCAATAAACAAAACCTCTCACGTTCATTCATGTCTTCTGCAACAAACGAATTATCTTGTTCAGGTTCTACTTGGAATTTTAATTTATTCAATTTTATTTACCTGCATCATGACGAAATTAATAATATCAAATATATATTTCAAATTGATTGATTAGTTATGCTTTTAATTTAATTCAAATTCTTCTGGATTATGTTCCTTATTAATTGCAGTAACAATGAAGAGGAGGAGGTCTAGAAAGCCCAAAATTGAGTTGCCAGATTCTATTTTATCGATTATATTCTCAAAGTTAGGTTTAAAGGATTTGGTGAAAACAAGCATACTGTCCAAACATTGGCGTCATGAATTAGGATTAAGAACTGACCTGAATTTTGATGTCCATAACATGTTTGAGCTTGACTATAATACAATTCAAGAGTACCAAAGAAGCCTTCCATTATTTAAAGGGTTTCAATCTGAATTTGCCACAAGATTGGATCGATTCATGCTACATTATCAAGGTGCTATGATCCGTTCAATTCGAGTAAATTTTCCATTAGGTACTAAACACAATGATGTCATTAACAGAATGATTTCCAAAGGAATTGCTAAGGGTGCCGAACGTATTGAATTGCTCTTCTCATATGAAACTATTGATCCTATTCCAACTTTGGATCAAATAGAACCATACAAATTTTCATTTACTCTCTTATCTCACACTGATTGTCTGACATATCTGCACCTACAAAACTGCCACCTAGTAGCACCTAAGGACTTATCTGGATTGAAGAATTTGAGAACTCTTGTGTTGCAACTAGTTGATGTGCATCAAAATCTACTTCGGGTTTGTTTTCAAATTGCATCCATCTTGTAAACTTCACTCTTGATCAATGTGATTTCAAGTCTGACTTAAAAATAATAAGTTCAACATTGTTTCATTTGAACATTGTTAATTGTGGGGATCAAGTTGGGTGGGCGAGGAATATAGATGTCATCGCATCAAATCTTTCATCCATTGAATATTCTTTCAATTCTGATTACCCATTACACATAATGAAGATTGAGGCTGATATGCTATCTAAGTTTAGCTATAGAGGTAATCAAATTTATAGATACGGAAGTATTGAAAATCGAGAATACTATGCTTTTGGGTTTTCTGGACTGAATAATGTGACAACGATTGTGTTTGATGGACTCCGTGATTGCCCCCAACGTTTTGTCATGCCCCTTTTGTTTTTTGAATGTCTCCAACTCGAGGACGTCACCTTTAAGAATTGCAAGCAAATAAGTGATATGAATATTATCAGTCCAAAATTGCTTCATTTGAAAATAATAGATTGCGAGTATAACGATGTCTATCCTCGGCGCATAGATATCGATGCATTGAATCTCTCATCCTTTGAATATAGCGGTCATGCAACGACAAGTATCTTTGTTACAGCTCCAAGTTTATCGAAAGTTTTTTGGAATGGAGCTAAAAGAGAGAAAAATACATCTCCCTTTCGTCCAATTGCAAGATTACGACAAATTGAGATTTTAACTATGATGATAAGCACTTCACATGTGAGTCACTCCAAAACCATATTATCTCTTTAATGTTTATTGTTTCTATATAGGTTGTCAATCTCGCATAGTGGCGCAAAGCAGTTGATTCCTAAATTGTTTCTATATAATCAAGAACTAAATGATCAATAGGAGCTAAGGAAGTTTTTCCAATAAACAATTCAACTACCAGTTCTACATTCTTGATTTTTCATTAATATCCCAATAACTCAGAAATCAAGTTGCTTGTCTTGACAAGTCTATTTTTCTTTCTATGTTTTAGTTTTTTTTTTTTTTTTGAAATGCTACATCCATGTAGTGTCATGTCAGACGTGTTCTGCTTGCAAAAATTTGCAATTGTTGTGGTTGCGAATTGCTCCTCCACAGTGATCTATCATGATAGTAACGCTTTTTACTTCTATTAACTTCACTGCCTAGGTTTCTTTTGATTCTGAGTTACTACAGTTGATTTTAATCCACTTTCAATATTACTGGTGCAAACAGGTAGCGGAATTAACGAAGGTCTTGGTTCAATCTCAAAATCTTAGACAATTGGAGTTATTTATTGAGGGAGCGTATGATTCTAATTTGGACTACTTTTGGATTTTAGATATTACAATGGCTTCTCGGCATCTCCAAAAACTTTCTCTTACGGTGATTTATTCAACTTTTTTGTTCACTTTTTATTTCTTAATTTTTAAATGTTATATATGAATCAATCTTATAAATAGTGAGACTTTAAGAGAACCACACTCTAAGGTATCATGCCAGCAAGACCGGACCAATCCTAGTGGCGTAAAATATATCCGTACTTTCACTTTTAGAGTCCAAAAGTGAATTGTTTAAGCTGTTGAATGTGTAACATAGGTGCAATGACATTACAACATGTAGAAATTTTCACGATTAATTTCAAGCCGGTCACTCTTGAAAAAATTCAAATCTAATATTCATGGTTTAGTTTAGGATTTGTAAGGAGAACTAGTAAGATAGTTTATAGATGTTGAGCCAGTAGATTGAATTTTTAGTTTTTGCTAAAACTTGTGGTAAAATTAACCGATAAATACATCTAAAAAAGGGGACTTCTACGGTACGCTCACAAATTTGAGTGTACCGGTACTCTTGTTTTACAAAATTTATAAATTAACAATAATTTTTATGAAATAAAAAACTATTAATAATATTTATATTTTAGAAAACATCATTTCATAAGAAAAAAAATCATTTCATTGTTTACAAGGATCATATTAAAAAATTTACATTTTGTCATAAAAAATAACCAATTTTCATTGTTATGAGTAATAAAAATTTGTAAAAATTCAATTTTATTTCGTCGAAGGTTTTGGTAAATAAAATTTAATTATTATAGTTGTCAATGATAGAAAATAATAATTTTTCTTCAAAAAAACAACTCATTTACTATTGATTTAACTACTTGGTGTACCAATACACCCAAATTTATTAGGTGTACCATAGAATTTGCCTCTAAAAAAACACTATTGAGAGAAGATCCATTATCAAGCAACTCTATTTTGTATTTCTACACTATAAGGTGTCCGCTATAGCCTATAACTTAATCATTATAAACAACCTCTTATTTCGTTTAAAATAAGGAATAAGTCATCCATTTGTTTTATATGCCTAATGTATTTTTAAAAATTCATATGATTGTTATTTTCCAATTTTCAGATTAAAAATCTACATTTTGAGAAGTCGCACATGGGTAGATTTCAGAGACGAAGAAGAAACTATGCAAAGTTTTTTCATAATGATTTGAAATATGTTGAGTTACGTGGTTGCGTTTGCTCCGAAAATGTAATTGAGCTAGCAAGTCACGTGTTAAGGAAAGCAAATTCGCTTAAGAAAATGACATTCAGTTCTCGTAACAAATTTTATACGGGCTCTGGTAGATGGACTAATGGCTCAGATAACTGCTGTTGGTTTGAACGAAATCTTATTCATAAGATGCTTAAAGATGAAGTACCTGACCAATGTGAGCTTATAATTTTCTAGGATTGTTTTATTTATTTATAATTTTCTTACAAACATTGTATAATTTACGTTGATATGAATTTCAATATCCATTATCCTTTTTTTAGGTGTTTTTAAATTTTAATAGGAAGGAGTCATTGTAGTGTAGATATGGACTAAGTCTTGTTAGGCTAAACTATTTTTTTCATTGTTGGAAGCTTTTTATAATGAAGTGTTTATCATAGGACAACCTCTTATCCTTTAAACACTTAATATTTTTTTTGTTGCTAATTAAGCCTCCTAGTATGAATGCGTTTATATATACAGACATTCTATAAAGTGATTAGCGCACGTCGAAGAGACTTGTTCACCAACAAAACTTGTAAGAGAACTACTATGGGGTTGATGGATCGACTTGGGTAGTTTTAACTGGTGGAAGGTGTTTGTGTAAAGAATGTTTGTTGAGTTTTTCCTAGTTGATTTATATTAGTTGCACAATGTGAGTGCAATGTAGGAAACCTGAGTTTCAAGCATAAGTCTCATTACCTTAGGTGTGCAATCGAGTTGAAGGTCTCGTTGTAGGATTAAGGCCGTCTTGGCCATTATACCAACAAAGTCCTTGCTTCAAGTTTCAATAGTCTTTTACTAGTATAAATGTTTTTTTTTTTTTTTGGAAAGAGTATAAATGTATATATTATTACGAAGATTCGTAAGTTGATTCAAAAGTACTAATCTGTCTTATCGCAAATGTATCAGACAATTTTTTTTCTTCAAAAAAATAAAATTAATTGTCCAATACTTCCTTGAAATCAGCGGTGGTGCCAAGATTATTATAAAGTTTGGATAAAAAAATTTGTAACATATTTATAGGGGATTACGTAAGAAATTGCAAGCAAATAATAAAAAAAATCTTAAAAAATTTCCCAAATTATAGAAGTTTATATAAAAATTTTAGAGGAATTTACATAAGAAATTGCAAAAAATTTGGACCGGAGCCCAAACAACCGAAGAATGGGGCAGTTTTGTTGTGGATGAAGTTGTTTGATTAATTTGCTGAGAGCAATGTTGCTACATGGAATGCTATGATTTGTGGTTAGGGTTGTGTGTCCTCTCGTAGAAGTCCAACCTCTACTCTCTCCTAGTCAAGTTCACGCATGTATACTTTTCTTCTACCCATCAGTACACCGTAATATCTACATGCTTAAGGGCCTATTTGGTTCAACGAAGACGAGGGGAGGGATTTTAATGGCGGGGAGGGAAAGGGAGAGGATATATTTTAATTAAATATATGTCTGGTTCAAAATAGAGGAGGGGATGAGAGAGATTTTAATTAAAAATGTGTTTGATTCACAAGAGGAAGAGAGAAATTTTAAAATTAATTTACTATTTTACCCTTAAACCTAATTAAATATACAAAAATATTTGTTTTTACTATTTCATAGATCAATGAAAGACAATAATACATCTAATAATAAAAGTTGTTACAAGGATAATAATAATAATAATAATAATAATAATAATAATAATAATAATAATAATAATAATAATAATAATAATAATAATAATAATAATAATAATAATAATAATAATAATAATAAAAGTTGTCACAAGATAATATTGAGATTTTAAATTAATCTAAGGATAATTTTGGGAATGCAATAAAATTTTAAAAACCATCTCCTCTCCCATCCTAAAACCTCCAATTTGAGGGTAAGCAAAAAGTGGGTCTTGAAGGAATTTTGCTCTTCTCACATTCCCTCCCATTCTAAAAATTAAACCAAACACGTCAAATTAAAAATATTTTCTCCTCTCTTATCCAAAACTCTCAAATCAAACAGACCCTAGGTGTTGATCTTCTATTTAGTGGGGTCGCTCAGGAGGTTCACATAGCCGCCCACCAAAATTTATCAAAAAGAACATCTCCAACTAGGCATGGCAATGAGGCGGGGTGGGGACGGATTTTACCTTCCCGTCCCCATACCCGATTCTCTTATATTTACCCGTTACCCTACCCATACTTAATGGGGATGAGAAATTGAATCTCATCCCCGTCCCCGACGGGTTCGGGTATCCCCGTCCCATCGCCATCCCCACATTTAATAATTATTTTTAATAAAAAACAGAAGTTTTATGCAACCCTGAGAGGAATGTTGTATTAAATTATCTAACAATGTGTTCACTTTTGACATTTGTTAAACCGAATGATTTAGTTGCTCCTTTAAATATCAATGATAGTTTTGATGACATGACAATTATCAAACAAAATAACATGGCATATCAACATAAAGTAACTTTCTACATTTGGGATGAGTTTGAGGTGGATACCTATATACCTGTTACCCGTGTTTTGAAATCGGGAAAAACCCAAACCCATACCCAAACCTAGGGGTGGCAAATGGATGGTTTGGATGGATATGGATTTGGATGTAAATGGATGGATAAAAAAATATCCATGGTCCCTTTACAATCCACTCAATTTTTTTAAAATAATCCAATACAATCCAATCCATTAAAAATAAAATCCATCCACTCCATCCATTTTTAGTTTTTTAATGGATGGATATCCAATCCATCCACATTTTTTTTTTAATTTTATAAAATAAAATACCAAAATGAATAATTTTTATGAAAAATAACTTATCTTTATAAATTGTTTATTAAAAAACAACTTATTAAAAACAACTTATTTTATGCAAAACAACTGATTACAATTTCATTTTAAAAAACAACTTATACATAACAACTTATTTCATGCAAAACAACTTATTATACGCAAAACAACTTATTACAATCTCTTTAAAAACAACTTATTTGAACCAGTTTAATATATTTGAACCATATTTTTTTTAGTACATTTTTTTTCTTCAGATTTTTATATTAATTTATAATTAAATAATTAGGATCTCTTTTTCAAAAAAGCTTATTTGAAACAACTTATTTATGAAAAACAGCTTATTAGGATCTCTTTTTCAAAAACTGCTTATTCGAAACAACTTATTTATGGAAAATAGCTTATTAGCATCTCTATTTATAAAAAAAAAACAGCTTATTCGAAACAACTTATTTATGAAAAACAACTTATTAGGATATCTTTTTCAAATACAACTTATTAAAAACAACTTATTTATGGAAAACACCTTATTAGGATCTCTTTTTATAAAAAAAACAGCTTATTTTAAACAACTCATTTATGAAGAACAACTTATTAGGATCTCTTTTTTAAAAACAGCTTATTCGAAACAACTTATTTATGGAAAACAGCTTATTAGGATCTTTTTTTATAAAAAACAGCTTATTTAAAACAACTTATTTATGAAAAACACTTATTAGGATATCTTTTTCAAATATAGCTTATTTATGGAAAACAACTTATTTATGAAGAACAACTTATTATGATCTCTTTTTCAAAAACAGCTTATTCGAAACAACTTATTTATGGAAAACAACTTATTAGGATCTTTTTTTTTATATAAAAAACAGCTTATTTAAAACAACTTATTTATGAAAAACAACTTATTAGGATATCTTTTTCAAATACAGCTTATTCAAAATTGCTTATTTATGGAAAACAACTTATTATGATCTCTTTTTATAAAAAAAAGGCTTATTTGAAACAACTTATTTATGAAGAACAACTTATTAGGATCCTAATAAGTTGTTTTTTAATAAATAACTTGTTTCGAATAAGCCGTTTTTGAAAAAAGAGATCCTAAAAAGCTATTTTCCATAAATAAGCTGTTTTGAATAAGCTGTTTTTTAAAAGAGATCCTAATAAGCTGTTTTGCATAAATAAGTTGTTTCGAATAAGCCGTTTTTGAAAAAAGAGATCCTAATAAGCTATTTTCCATAAATAAGCTATTTTGAATAAGTTGTTTTTCGAAAAAGAGATACTAATAAGTTGTTTTTTCATAAATAAGTTTTTTCGAATAAGCTGTTTTTTTAAAAAGAGATCCTAATAAGCTGTTTTGCATAAATAAGCTGTTTCGAATAAGCTGTTTTCGAAAAAGAGATCCTAATAATTTCTTTTTCGTAAATAAACTATGTTGAATAAGCTGTTTTTTATAAAAAGAGATCCTAATAAGTTGTTTTGCATAAATAAGTTGTTTCGATTAAGCAGTTTTTGAAAAAGAGATCCTAATAAGTTGTTTTTCCATAAATAAGTTGTTTTGAATAAGTTGTTTTTTATAAAAAGTGATCCTAATAAGTTGTTTTGCATAAATAAGTTGTTTCGATTAAGCAGTTTTTGAAAAAGAGATCCTAATAAGTTGTTTTTCCATAAATAAGTTGTTTTGAATAAGTTGTTTTTTATAAAAAGAGGTCCTAATAAATTGTTTTGCATAAATAAGTTGTTTCGATTAAGCAGTTTTTGAAAAAGAGATCCTAATAAGTTGTTTTTCCATAAATAAGCTGTTTTGAATAAGTTGTTTTTTAAAAGAGATCCTAATAAGCTATTTTGCATAAATAAGCTGTTTCAAATAAGTTGTTTTTGAAAATGAGATCCTAATAAGCTGTTTGCCATAAATAAGTTGTTTCAAATAAGCTTTTTTTAAAAAGATATCTTAATAAGTTGTTTTTCGTTTTAATTATTTATATATTAAATTATTTAATTAAAAATTAATATAAAAATATGAAGAAAAAAAGTGCACTAGAAAAATATGGTTCATATGATCCATTGGATAAAAAATAAACAATAAAAAGTTATCCATTGGATCTTTAAAATCAATTGGATGGACTAGATCCATCCATATTGTTTAATGGATGGATTGATACAATCCATTAAAAATAAAAAATGTTTTATGGATGGATTGGACGGATTTTGTAGTGGATGGATCGGATGGATATGGATTTCATGGATCTAATTGCCACCCCTACCCAAACCCAGTCAAAACGAAAAAACCCCGTCAAATTGAGTTTGGTTTGGGCGGGTAACCGTGGGTATGACTTTTGTTGTCATGCCTATCTCCAACAAAGTCGTGTATATACTTAAAATTAGAAAAATCCTTACAAATATTTTATCAACAAAGAAAAAAATACATATTAAATGGCCCGTAATTTGTTTTTTTTTTTTTTTTTTTTTCTATTTTTTCAACTTTGTTTTTATCTAAACACAATTTTAAACAAAAATCTATAGTAGATTAGGTTTCGATGCCTCTCCGTGGGCTGTGACACCCTTACTTGACAAGTACGTAACTTACTACTCTATAAATAATAATTATAATCTAGAAAACACAAACCCTAATTCTTTTGGTTTTCCATCTGAGCCGTCCCTAATCTTCTTCATCACAAGTATTTCAATAAACAAAACCTCTCACGTTCATTCATGTCTTCTACAACAAACGAATTATCTTATTCAGGTTCTACTTGGAATTTTAATTTATTCAATTTTATTTACCTGTTTAACTATTATAATTACTTCCTTGCGGTGTACTGTACATATATTCTCTAGCATCATGATGAAATTAATAATATCAAATATATCTTTGCAAATTGATTGGTTACGCTTTTAATTTAATTCAGATTCTTCTAGTGTATGTTCGTTATTAATCGCAGTAACAATGAAGAAGAGGAGGTCTAAAAAGCCCAAGATTGAGTTGCCAGATTCTATTTTATCGATTATATTTTCGAAGTTAGGTTTGAAGGATTTGGTGAAAACAAGCACACTGTCAAAACAATGGCGTCATGAATTAGGATTAAGAACCGACCTCAATTTTGATCTCCATAATATGTTTGAGCTTGATTGTAATACAATTCAAGAGTTACAAAAAAGCCTTCCATTATTCAAAGGGTTTCAATCTGAATTTGTCACAAGATTGGATCAATTCATGCTGCATTATCAAGGTGCTATGATCCGTTCAGTTCGAGTAAATTTTCCATTAGATACTAAACACAGTGTTGTCATTGACAGAGTGATTTCCAAAGGAATTGCTAAGGGTGCCAAACGTATTGAATTGCTCTTCTCAAATGAAACTATTGATCCTATTCGATATTTGGAACGAAAAGAGTCATACAGATTTTTATCTACTCTCTTATCTAAGACTGATTCTCTGACGTATCTGCACCTACAAAACTGCCACCTCGTAGCATCTACCGACTTCTCTGGATTCAAGAATTTGAGAACTCTTGTGTTGCAACTAGTTGATGTGCATCAAAATTTGCTTCATGGTCTATTTTCAAATTGCAACCATCTCGTAGACTTCACCCTTGATCAATGTGATTTCAAATCTGACTTAAAAATAATCAGTCCAACATTGTTTCATTTGAACATTGTTAATTGTGGGGATCAAGTTGGGTGGGCGAGGAATATAGATGTCATCGCATCAAATCCCTCATCCATTGAATATTCTTTCAATTGTGATTACCCAATACACATAATGAAGATTGAGGCTGATATGTTATCTAAGTTTAGCTACAGAAGTGGTGAAATTACTTGGTGCAGAGGTGTTGAACTTCAAAGATATTATGCTTTTGGGTTTTCTGGACTGAAAAATGTGACAACGATTGTGTTTGATGGAATCCATGATTGTCTCCAACGTTTTGTCATGCCCCTTTTGTTTTCTGAATGTCTCCAACTCGAGGATCTCACCTTTCAGTACTGCAAGCAAATTAGTGATATGAATATTATCAGTCCAAAGTTGCGTCATTTGAAAATAATAGATTGTGAGTATAATCATCTTTATGCTCCGCCCATAGATATCGATGCATTGAGTCTTTCATCCTTTGAATATAGTGGTCAAACGACAAAAGTTATCTCCCTTAAAGCTCCAAGTTTATTGAAGGTTTTTTGGAATGCAGCTAATAGAGAGAAAAATCCATGTCCCTTTGGTCCAACTGCATGTTTACGACATATTGAGAGTTTATCTATGATCATAACCACTTCACAGGTGAGTCACTCAAACCATATTTTCTCTTTAATGTTTATTGTTTCTATATAGGTTGTCAATCTCGCATAGTGGTGTGTAGCAGTTGGTCCCAAAACAGTTTCTATATAATCTTTTTCATATTTGCTACTAATCTTTTGCATTTTTTATTCTACATTCTTAGTTCAGTCTTGATTTTTCACTGTATCCAATAACTCAGAAGTCAAGTTGTTTGTCTAGACAAAAGCTTTTTCCTATATTTTGGTTTTCTTAAACGCATTGTTACAGTCAAGTTGTTTACCTCTATTAACTGCCTAGGTTTCTTTTAATTATGTGTGACACTAGTTGATTTTAATCCACTTTAAATATTACTGGTGCAAACAGGTAGCGGAATTGACGAAGGTCTTGGTTCAGTTTCAAAATCTTAGACAGTTGGAGTTATTTATCGAGGGAGCATATGGTCATAATTTGAACTACTCTTGGATTTTAGATATTGCAATGGCTTCTAAGTATCTCCAAAAACTATCTCTTACGGTGATTTATTCAACTTCTTTTTGTTCACTTTTTAAAAAAAAAATGTTATATGTAAATAACCTTATAAAATTAAACTTGGTTTGAATTAGAATTTTTAGTTTCCATATTGAATATTTGCAATGTGCTTGATAAATGTGTAAACATTAGAAAACAAATAGAAAATAGAATTTTATTTGTTTTTAAATAAGAAATAAGTCATCCATTTGTTTTATATGCCTAATGTATATTTAAAAAAGTTCATATGATTGTTATTTTTCAATTTTCAGATTAAAAATCTACATTTGGAAAAGTCGCACATGGGTAGATTTCAGAGGCGAAGAAGAAACTATGCAAAGTTTTTTCATAATGATTTGAAATTTGTAGAGTTACATGGGTGTGTTTGCTCCAAAAATGTAATTGAGTTGGCCAGTCACATGTTAAGGAAAGCAAATTCACTTAAGAAAATTACATTCAGTTCTCGTACCAAATTCTATACAGGTGCTGGTAGATGGACTAATGTCTCAGATGATTGTTGTTGGTTTGAACGGAATCTTATTCATAAGATGCTTAAAGATGAAGTACCTAATCAATGTCAACTTATAATTTTCTAGGGTTATTTGATTTATTTATGTTGATATGAATTTCAATATCCATTATCCTTTTAGGTGTTTTTTAACTTTCTTTTTCATTGTTGAGAGATTTTATAATCAAGTGTTTATTATCCATTAAACACTTATAATTTTTTTTTTTTTGAGTATGTATGTGTTTATATATAGACATTCTTTCAAGTGATTAGCGCGTGTTAAAGAGACTTGTTCACCAATGAAACTTGCTAGAGAACTATTGAGGAGTTGATGGATCGAGTTGGGGAGTTGTAACTGGTGGAAGGTGTTTGTGTAAATGTTTGTTGAGTTTTTCCTAGTTGATTTATATTAGTTGCACAATGCAAGTGCAATATCGGAAACTTGAGTTTCAAGCCTAATGGTGCTACCTTGGTTTCGGTGTTGTCGGCTTGTGCCTGACCGGGTTGTCTCGAGCTTGGGGAAATGGTTCATGAGTTTATGAGTGAAAGGGGTTGAAGTGGTTGTGGTTCTTGCGACGGCATTGGTTTATATGTACGCGAAGAATGTGGCAATTTTGATGGTGAGGAAGTTGTTTGATGAAATGGCTGAGAGGAATGTTGCTACTTGGAATGCTATGATATTTGGTTTGGCTTCTCGTGGACATGTTGAAGATGCTCTTAGTTTATTTGAGAGTATGAAGAAGGAGGGGATTGTTGTTCCTAATGGTGTCACATTCGTTGGAATTTTATCTGCTTGTTGTCATGCAGGTTTGATTGACGTCGGTCGCGAGTTTTCTTGTTCGATGAAGGTTGTGTATGGTATTGAAACGAAGATTGAGCATTATGGCTGCATGAAGGCAGAGGAACTTATAAAAGGGATGCCATGGAAACCTGACGTGGTTGTTTTTTTTGGGATCTTTTCTGGCATCTAGCAAGAATAATGGCAACACTTAGTTTGCTGAAAGAGCAGCGAAATAAATTCTTTCTCTGGAATCTCGTAATCATGGAGCTCATGTTGCTTTGTCAAATATGTACGCAGAGAAAGATGATGAAAGAAAAGAAACTCAATAAAGCTTCCGGGTGGAGCCTTGTTGCCACTTATTGAGTTTCTAACATGGCTTGCATATGGCACATACTTAGCATTTTTGGAAAAGAGTTGATTATTTCGTTGTTAGCAAAAGGAGAGAAAATGAGTCATTAGTTCAACCGCTCCTGTTGTTCCCAAAATAGTTTCACTGGCTTATTGACAAAATGGTTCCACTGTGGCTGTGCTGCTTTATCACGAAGTTGTATACTCTTAACAATTCAACGAGTGACCGGTTTTTGCTTCATTGTTGCAAGCACATAAGTATGCTGAAGCCCCTTTTGTCTGTCAGTTGAAAAACTCATGAGGTTGCTAGTGCTAATCAGTTGAGAAACTCAAAAGGAGAATTCTTACAAGCTTTTTCTGATATCATTTGGTGTTTCTGCGGCATATATGCAGGTATAGCCATTTTGACAATGATCTATTAGCACTGCTGCTCAAATTAATAAAAATACATGGAACTGCTTAGATGGATTATCATTTATTATTATTTTTTAAATTAAATTAAAAATTATGGTTTCACCATCATGTTCCTTCGAACCAAGACAACACAAATCATTTGCAGTGTCAAATAGCAGCTATACTAACGACATAACACTGCGGCGTAGCGGAATTGGAACAAGTCGGTATTGTTCTACCATTTAGTACAAAGTGTTATCAGATAGAGGCATGATAACATTGTACCATAGCGAAATTTAAGCAAACCACTATTTTCTGCAATATACAATTGACAACACTGCACCCTATAACTCTTCCAACACAGTCTTCTTTTGTGCCTAACACCAACCAGACCTCAAACCACCACATTGTTATCTTGCCCTATAATTTATTCATTATTTTTTGTTTGCTATTTGGATTCTTGTATATATAATTGAATTTTAATTTCAAGGATTTTGACATCTGTTGGCATGCGACTACGTAAGATAGATGATCACACAAAGCAAAGCAAGAGATAATTCAACCTTCATGATGTACAATCGAAAATGTCTGTCACTTTAATTTCTTTTTGGTAGATTAATAAATGTATATGACATGAATCCATCAAAAGATCATATATATAATTACAAATGTTGTTTGACTTGATAAGTTATGAGCTGTTATTGTTTTATATGAAAATACAGATCAGTGTTTTTAATATGTACTTGGGTTGCAAACTTCATGGGAGAAAGCAATTAGGACATGACATGAACATATAAAGAGATGATGTATATGTTGATAAAGATAAAAGTTTTACGAATATAGAGATAGATTATAATTAAAATGCTAATTAATATAGCTGTTTTATTAGAATGTAGGATTCCAGTTGCATTATTGCTGACATCTGTTTAGACAAACCGGGTCACCACATTATAATCTACATAGTGTTTTTCATCATGTTAAACTCATCTTCCTAGAACTTGGAAAAGCTTGACCTTTAGAAGGTGGCACGGTACTTTCTGGAATAGCATGAGCTGGAACTGGTTCACCAGTAGGCATAACATGGTTTGCTGTTGGAAAAGCTTGATTTGTAGAAGGTGGTGAAGTCCTTTCTGGAATAGCATGAACTAGAATTGGTTCACCAGTAGGCATAACATGGTTTGCTGTTGGAAAAGCTTGATTTGTAGAAGGTGGTGGTGAAGTCCTTTCTGGAATAGCATGAACTAGAATTGGTTCACCAGTAGGCATAACATGGTTTGTTGGCAAAGCTTGACCTTTAGAAGGTGGCACGGTACTTTCAGCTGGCATAACATGTTCTGGTGTTGGTGGAAGTGGCTCATTGGTAGGAAATGGATTAACTGGAACTACCAGCCCGTTTTCACCTGTGGGTATAACATGTTCTCGTGTCGGTGGATGTGGCACACTGGTAGGAACATGGCTTAGTTTTGGTGTAAGTGGCACACTTAGGGGGTAAAAATGAACCGGAACTGGTTCACCGGTTAGAAAAACATCTGCAGCAGCTGCTGATTCTATGGCTGAAACAGCACTCAGAAAAATGACTATAGATGAAAGGAAAACTGAAGCCATTTGGTAGTAGAATATTTAGGATTAGGATATATCAGAAACAAGGGATGCAATGTGAAATTGTGTTTCCTAGCTAGTAGTGGTTGTAAGATAGTGTTCTCTACACTAGTATTTATAGGAGAATATTTTAGCTTAATTCATGATCACAAGTCTATTAAGCTTAAGGATGTGATTTGTATACGTTTCCTGTTATTAATTTTACATGTGCATTTGTCTTTTAAATACTAAAATTATAGCAATTTTATTGCAGTGGTTAATCTATTAAAAGAATGTAAGTTCAGCTTGAAATAATAGTATGACTACATATGTATATATCTAGCTGTGGCAACTGGCAAATGATCGAGATAAGGAACTGGAATGGTATGAGAAGTAAGAAATTGAACCACCTTCATTATTATTGTACATTTTCATTATATAGACTTAACGAAGGGAAAGAATAAACGAGTATTTTAGTCCTTATATTGTACTACAAGTCAGAAATTTAGGCCTATTATAAAAATGTCATTCTATCAAAATATCTTTTTAGAAAATATATATCAAAACTAATATAAGACACTTAATAACATAATTTAAGTGTTTTGTAAAAAAAAAAAAAACATAATTTAAGTGAAAAACTATTGCGTGTGGTTTATATAGGATTGAAATTACTTGCTTTCTTTGATGTAATAATTATCTTTAGAGTAAATTGCATTCACTCCCCTAAGATTTTATTAAAAAACTTTCACACTCCCCCTAGTTTGAAAAAAAAAACATTTACCTCCCTTGAGTTAACACTGTTAACATGATCATAACGATTTCTCTACATTCTGTTATAACTCTGAGACATATAAATTTAAACTTTAATTTGTATTTTCTCCCAAAAATTATGTATATCAAACGATGTCACGGAAAATTCATTTCAACCCGACTTTTCATCAACTTTCTCTAACACTTTTTTTAAGGGTTTTGTTTTAAGGATTTTCTTTGGAGGGTTAATCACCATCCAAAAAGATGGTATGAAATAGTCTAATGATAGTGGTATCTTTCCTTCTACTTTCACCTATTCCAAAAGTTTTGAAATGTTGTGAAGTGTATAAAAAAAATTGGACTCGACTTACCCCATCTCTCTCTCCAAAAAATAGAATTATTGATCGTAGAAGCTCTTAGCTAAAGGCATTCTATTGTTAAAATAAAACAATTTGAAAATGAGCAAATTGTCACTTTAGTCCTTGACTCAAGATTAAATATAAAGAAGTCTCTGATTCTGCACTTTCGTTATTACTTTAGTCTCCGACGTTAAATAATTCTGTTAAATGTGTCACATTGATTAAAGTGATAGTAGAAAATGGTCACTTTAGTCCCTAAACCAAAAATCAATATCTTCAATTTGAATCTCAAATCACTAACTAAATCTCAAATCCCTAAAAAAAAATATACACTAATATGTGATTTTTTTCTCTTGTCAAAAAAAAAAATATTGTGACTTTTTTCTAAACATTGTAGACTTTTTTTCGTCAGATATATTGAATATTGTATATTCTATAAATTGCATTGAAAATTTTATGTATTTTTCATGCTTAATGGTAAAACTTTGTCTATAGTATTAAACAACCAATTGTGTAACAAAAAAAATAATGTTGATATTATTAATCTCTATTTTTTAATTGTAAATAAAAGAACGCTATATTTTGAAAAAAAACAAAAAAAAAAGTTATATTAATATTGTCAAATGAGATAATAAATTTGAGATTTTCAATTTAAGGGATTTAGGAATTTGAGATTTAAGTTGGGGATATTGATTTTTGGTTCAGGGACTAAAGTGACCATTTTCTACTTTCACTTTAGTCCCCAAGACACACTTAACAAAATTATTTAACGCCAGTGCAGAGTCAGGTACTTCTTTGTATTTAATTCTGAGTCAAGCACCTATGTGACGAGATGCAGAGTCAAAGATTAAAGTGACCATTTGCTCATTTAAAAATTGATTAAATTTAGAAAAATATGTTATCCTCTAACATGATAATTTTTCAAATCAATCGTTACATGTGCATTTTTTGTCTTCTTATATCCATGGTTTTCTTTTTAGGGCTAGCCCATCATATTGTAAGACCTAATTTTTTTTGAAAAGACTTATTTATACCTTTAGTCCGTGCAAATATGGCTTATTTGAAATTTAGTCTATGAACTTACTAATCTTTTTAAACAGCCACTGTAATTACTAATTTTAAGTCAATTACTAATCACTTAAAATTTGGTTCATCAACCCAGTTACTTACAACCACGTCAATGATTAACTGACTTCGCAATGTTAATTGGTTGATTCATTTGCTGACTCATCAAAATTTAATGGAACGACCAAAATACCCTTGACGCATGTGAAATTACCAATTTACCCTCAAATTAATATTTCCCTTTAACCTTTCTCTTCTTTATGCCACCCTCTTCTCTCCTTTCTCCACCACCACAATTACATATTCATGCAAACACAAACTCCAAACTCAGAAGTCTGATTCCTATTATCGTGAAACCGAAATATGAATCTGAAAATTAAATGGCGAATTTGTTATGGGTTTTTCTCCATTTTTGTTGATCTTTTATCTTTGCTTGTAATATGAATATATGTGGATTTATTAGCCTTTTGAATTTAGCCACCTTAGTGTGTGTTTTATGCTATGCGACAATGATGATAAATGTGATCCCTTAGTTCCAACATACATTTGTCTGAGCCTCTCGATGCATCTCACACACATTTGTCTTGCCAAACTTAAATTGAAACGGTTATTATTGGGGTTTTGGTTTTCAACTTTTAGAAAATCACTTGATTCAATTATGGTAAAAGAAAAGATGATCAAGTTCTGTAAAGAAAAATCTACTAAGTTCTGACGAGGCTTTGTTGTTGGATCTATGAAGAAGAATCTAAAAAAATGGAAGGAAGTTGTTGTTGTTGTTGTTGGTGGTGTTGGATTTAGTGGAGAGAAGGAAGAATGTGGTGGTTGTGATAAGGTTGTTGTTAGAAGGTGGATGATGAAGGAAGCTGTTGTTGTTGTTGGTGGTGGTGGTTGTAGGGGAGAATAGAGAAGCTGACAGGAGAATGAAGAAGAAGGTTAGAGAGAAGAATATGAACTTGAGGGCATTTTCGTCCATCCATTCTATATTTTTCTGACTCAGCAGCTGACTTACTCAATCATCACTACCACATTAGTTAATCAGTTATGTGGCCGTCATTAATAGCGTAGAAGGACTAAATTTTAAATGATTAATAATTGTAATGGTTGTTTAAAATAATTAGTAAGTTTGTGGATCAAACTTTCAAATAAACCATATTTGTAAGGACTAAAAGTATAAATAAGTATTCTTAAAATTAGTGTATTTGTTCTTGTTAGACATATATAAAATTATTGTTTGTGTTCTATATAAAATTTATTAAAAATTAATATATTTCATAAATAAATAAAAATGACCGTCCATATTAAAACCCGCAATTTACTACAAAAATTATTAATATCCGCATAAAATATAAAACGAAAAAAATCGTAATTGTCTAAGTTGAAGTAGAAATCAAGAGCATATGTCTAGTCTAAAATGAATAGAACGATCACAACTAAGCATAAAAAATTTCTTAAAAATATATATAATTAATTACATTAAATAACTCTATTAAATAATCAACTAAAATTTTCTTTAAAAAAAAGTATTTTCTTTATCAATTTATCATTTAAAAAATAAAATATATCAAAAATTTGACAAATAACATTTTGAAGAAAAAAAATAAGACCCATGAAAATAACCGCATAATAGAAAAAGTAATAGTCTAACCGCAATTGACTAGCCTAAACACACATGAAGGCCCAATCCAAAATAACATTTACTTTTCAGAACTGAACCCTATTCACTTGGAGATTGTAAGGCCACCCAAGGGGTGGTAAGGCCACCCAAGGGGTGGTAACTCGTAAGTGAGGCGCTATCTTGGGCCTCACATTATTTTAGGCTTCAAATTTATTATTTTAATTTAATAATTAATAATATTAATTGTTTTAGTTTTTTTAATAATTAATTGTTATAGGTTACATAGTATGAAATGTTAGATAGTAATACCTTTGTTCCTAATTACAAGACTTTATTGAGTTTTTTTTCCATTTTTATAAGACTCATCTCAAATTTTAATGCATATTAATTATTTCTTTACCACTACACCTTTATTTATGTTACATATTTTTCTGTAATATGTAATAACTACTCCATAAAAACACTAACTAATTATCTCTCATAAAGGGTAAACATGTAAAACGATAACAACTGTCAACAAAATTAATTCAACAATTAACTTTCTAAATTCCTTTATTTGTTTTCAAAAGAGTCCAATATTTAAGGATGGAGGTATACAATTTAATCATTAATTTTGCTACTAATTGATTTAAAAATTTTTTTATTTAAGATGGTCTGACGCAGATCATGATCGATCATTCAAACACCTTTGACCACATATGATAGTATGAGACCATCTCCAATATGAGGGTCTTAACCTTTTAAGATCTGGTACCTATTTGATACCCCAGTGAGGATGAACTTTTTCGGGATCTTATAAGACACGATGTCTCACTTAAGATCCTCATTCTTAAGTGGGACCCACTCTTTTTTAATATTAAAAAAATTAAGGTCTAATTGTTGTGTGCAAGTGTGAGTTATATGTTCCACATTGGATAGAAAAGTAAAGGTTGAACACCTTTTAAGTAAGATGACTCATAAATCCATTGTCTTAAGGTTTTGGGTAAGAGTGTGGTGTCTCTCTTGCTTGTGCGGCTGCTCTAGCCTCGATATGGGTGGTCCCCTTGGCTCCCTCTAGTGACCCAACAGTGGTATCAGACTCCCGGTTCGACGAAGGGTACAACAGAGGCAGCCGATCCATTGCGCAGAAAGCAGCAACGACGGTACAAACAGTATCGTCCGTTTGCGGAGAAACCAGCAACAACAATACAAGCAAGTAAGAGCCCCCGTTTGAAGGGGGAGCATGACGAATTGATGATGGACTCACGCTTGAGGGGGAGTGTTGTGTGAGGGGAGTGTTTTGTGCAAGTGTGAGTTATATGTCCCACATCGGATAGAAAAGTAAAGGTTGAACACCTTATAAGTAACATGACCCATAAACTCATTGTCTTAAGGTTTTGGGTAAGAGTGTGGCGTCTCTATCACTAGCGGTTGTTCTAGCCTCGATGTAGGAGGTCACCCTAGCTCCCTTCATAACCCAACAATAATGATATAAAATTATAGATAGTTGATTAGTGAATGTCATTTAAATTTTTTATGTGAGATCATGTTTTGGAGAGATTAAGTTATAAATGGATATTAATATTAAATTCCTTCACACAAAAAAAAAGGTATTAATATTAAATAATTATAAATTCAAAAATAAATGTCCCCATTGTAGGGCTCCCACGACACAAATGAGTGATTGAGATGGGACAACATGAGTAAAAGACATGACAAGATTTGTGTTTTTTTGTTTTGTTTCCTTTTTGGTATATATAGAATCACGAGATTTACTAAAAAAAAACAAGTAAAAGTAAAACCACAAGATACGGTTCTGATTATATATTTACCCAAAATAATAATAAAGATACGCTTCTTATCTGACTACAAGTAACTCCTGTTGTTATACATAGATTTCAATTCTCAATCTCAGCCGACACAAACTCAAACCGAAGCTTCTCAATTTCAGCGTATTCTCCATCAACCCAATTTTTCAGATGTACGTTTTACTTAATCTCAATTTATTCAATTCTGTTTCTCTATTTTACTTTTACTTCAATTTCATTCAATCGAATACTAACATGTTTTGTTTGATTGATTATGTTGTTAATTTGAATTCTGTGTATGTTGGTAATTCAAATTCAAATTCTGGTGTATGTTGTTATTATTTGCAGCAGCGATGAATAAGAGTAAAAAGCTAAAGAGTGAGTTACCTGAGTTACCTGATTGTGTTATATCGAATATCTTTTCAAAGTTAAGTTTGAAGGATTTGGTGCAAACAAGTGTATTGTCTAAACGATGGCTTCATGAATGGGAATTAAGAATTGACCTCAATTTTGATGTCAATAACTTATTTGAACTTGACTATACACTTCAAGAATTACCACAAAACCTTCCAGTTTCAGTTTTTAAAAGGTTTCAATCGGAATTCGTCACAAGAATGGATCAATTCATTCATCATTATCAAGGTGACATGATCCGTTCAATGCGAGTGTATTTTCCATTAGGTATTCAACATAGTGATGTTATTGATAGATTGATTACCAAAGGAATTGATAAGGGTGTCGAACGTATTGAACTGCTTTTCTCATATCGAACTAATACTAAGTTTGAAATACAGCCATACGAATTTGTTTTTACACTCTTAATTGGCAATGATTCTTTGACGTATCTGCACCTACAGAAGTGCAACTTGGTAGCACCGATGAATTTATCTGGTTTCAATAATTTGAGAACTCTTGTGTTGCATCTTGTTGCTGTAAAGCAGGATTTGCTTCAGGGTATGTTGTCCAGCTGCATCCATCTTGTAGACTTCACCCTTAATGATTGTGAGTTCAATTCTGACTTGAAAATAATTAGTCGGACGTTGTTTAATTTAAACATTGTTAACTGCGGTGTTGAAATTGGGAAGGAGAAGAATATAGATATCATTGCATCAAATCTGTCATCAATTGAATATTCTTGTAATGGTCGTGAAGTACACTCAATGAACATTGAGGCTGGTATGTTATCCAAGTTTAGCTTTAGAGGTAGAGAAATTTCTAAACATATTGGGTTTTCTGGATTAAAAAATGTGACAACAATTGTGTTAGATGGACTCCATGAATGTATATCGGACGACATTGTGCCTCATTTGTTTTCCGAATGTCTCCAACTTGAGGACGTCACCTTTAAGAATTGTTGGATGATATGTCGAATGAAAATTATCAGTCCAAAGTTGCGTCATTTGAGCATAATTGATTGTAGCTATGATGGCATGTCTCCTTATAGGATGTCTATTGATGCATTGAATCTCTCATCCTTTGAATATAGTGGTAACACGAGGGTATTTTCTGTTAATGCTCCAAGGTTATCAAAGGTTTTTTGGAATGCAACTACCAGAGAAGAAACTCCATTTGCCATTCATCCATATGGAAGTTTACTTTATATTGAGAATTTAACTATGATCATGAGCACTTCACAGGTGAGTAAGTTAAAAATCATGTTTGTTGCTTGATGTTTATTGTTGAAAAAACCCACAAATAACATTTACCTTTATTGTTCGTGGTGTAAACAGGTAGAGAAATTAACGGAGGTATTGGTCGAATTTCAAAATCTTAAAAATTTAGAGTTATTTATTGAGGGAGCATATGATCAAAATCTGGACTACTTTTGGATTTTAGATATTGCAATGGCTTCTAATCATCTCGAAAAACTTTCTGTGAAGGTAAGTCATTTAACTCCATTTGTATTAGGTTGTTCATTATTTTTTTTTGGCGAATTGTTCACTCTATTTTAAATGTTATAATTTGTCTTTATAATGAATTATAGTTTTCTAGATGGTTTATATTTTCCTTAATATAATTTAACTGAAAGTCTTAATCTATCAAGAAATTTTCAAATTAAAACTTTTTTTTATTTACTTTTAGAAATAAATAGGTAAAATTCCGTATGGGATTTATATAATTTATAGTAACAAGTAACAAAAATAATGATAATTATAATGATCTTCATTCATTTTTCACTGCGCTTAATATATGATTACTGTAATTTTAATTTAATTTCTTAAATCAATTTTCAGAACTAAATGTTAAATTTATAAGTGTATTATAAAAGTAATGAACCTATAATTTGTCCTGTAAGCAGTTGATAGAGGTCAGGGTTCGAACTCGGTAATCCTCATTTATTCATATGTATGAATTTCTAGCTACTGCACTAAACAAAAGAAAATTGGAACCTAATTTAACTCAATTGGTGAGTTCTAGTTAATTAAATTACAATTCAAGGTTGTAATTGATCAAGTCGTGTATTCCATGTGCAATGATAATACAAACCTAAGTCTTGTGACACACATGACTTAGGCTCTATTTACACATAAACAAACAAAAAAAGTACATGAGAAAAGAATTAAACAATATGATTTTTAAAATAAAAATGGTGTGTATTTTTTTCTTTTTTGCATACACACGCTTCATAACGAATTAGCTACTTTATAGTTTATAGAAGTTAAGCTAGTGGGTTAATTAAGTTTAAAACATTTGATAAAATTAGTGGTTGAATTAACCGATAAATATAAAATAAAAATGTATAATTTTAAATTATTTAGAATTTCATCATTTAAAAAAATGTGAGTGAAAATGAGAGAAATTTTATGTGATAATCTAAAACACTTCTTGAATTATATGACTTCACCTCGTGAGAGAAGAATTGTTATCAGATAAAAAAAAAATCTGTTATTTATGTAAGCATTATACACGGTAAGCTGAGTTTATCCTTGACAAACATAACCGTAATATAATAAACAAGTTCTTATTTCAACTAAAATAATGATATAAGTCTTGCATTAGTGTTATATGAATGATGGAATTTTAAAGTTTTCATGGAGTGTATTATCATCATGATAGTTATTTTTCACTTTTTCAGATTGAAAATTCATGTATGGAAAATTCACATATGATTGGACTTCAGAGGAAAAGAAGAGAATACGCAGGATTTTTTCATAATGAATTGAAATATGTAGAGTTGCATGGTTGTGTGTGCACAATAAACGTAATTGAGTTAGCAAGTCACTTCTTGAGGAACGCGAATTCGCTTAAGAAAATCACCTTTAGTTCTCTTGACAAATTTTATATGGGTGCCGGAAGATGGAATAAGGGGTCTAATGTTTGTTGTTGGGGGTTTAAACGTGGTTTCATTCATGAGATGCTGAAAGACGATCTAAATGAACATTGTCAGCTAACAATTGTGTAGGTTAATTTATTTATAATGAGTTAGGAAGGAATCATTGTAGTGTTAAACAAAGTGTTTGGTTGGTTTTGTGATGGTCAAAATTGATTTTAATATAATTGATTTTTTTACCAAATTGGTTTATGTTTGGATACATAATGCATAAGTGGTTGTTATAAACCAAAATATTATTTAATGTAGAATTTATTCTATCTAACCTCAAAAGTTAAGAATTGTAGCTTTAAAGATAACTACTTTTGAAGGATGAAAACTGATTTTGAAGAGGAGAACCAAACATGTTGATAGAGCTCGTTTTTACGATGGAGCAAAAAGAAGCGCTTTGGGGTAGTGAGAGTTGGAACCAAACGAGCACATATAAGTATTGATGAGTTATTATTTACATTTTTTTTTATTGAAAGGTCTCTTATAAGTGCTTATAATATTACATACTCTTATCACATAAATACATGATAGGTAATTTATCTAACAAAAGGTTGTAGTACATAAGTATAACATTGTATTAGAATTGAAAGTTATTTTAAAGTGATAAGTATTGTCAATGCAGTTTTGTGAAGGAAAAATAAAAAACATTGTCAATGTAGCCTTTGATGTGTGCTTACACCTTTGCGAAGCTGTCTAAGGAACTGACGTGGGGTTGAAGTATCGAGTTAATGAGTTTCTAATTATGGAAGGTATTTTGTGAATGGCACGTTCTAGGGTGGACGAGCTCCTTGTATCGTCTAACATGGACGAGTGAACAATCCTAAGTGCGTAGTATATTGCTATGTACTGTATCTCTTTTGACAACCCATAATCTGCATTCTTTGTCGTAAATTCTCTTCCATCGTTTCATCACCTAGTCCGACAAAGTTTTGTTTCCAGAACATTATGTTATACCACTCTTTACAACATAAATCTCTATTCGCCTAGATCCGAAAGATTTTACGATGCTAGATTTGAAGATCATCAACCTCACTTTCTTTCCTTAAAAAAAAAACCTCACTTTCTTGAATCTTGCTTTCTTTGCAAAAAGGCTTTGGGAAAACCAAATAGACATCTTCATGTACAAAGTCATTAATCAATTTCCTTAATCCATCTTATTATTCCCTTAAGTAGTAAGACTTGATAAGGAAAATTCTTTGATTTGGTTTTCATTAGATATATTTTGGTATTGCATAGGGGACACACCTTTTTGTAGTGAAGAGTGTAGGCAAGAACAAGTTGAAATTGATGAAGCAAAGAGAATAATATGAACATTGGTTCTTCAGTTGCTTTGAGAAAAAAAGGAGCAAAGAAAATCTGCTTTTTTTTTCATACAAGGAAGGTTGTTGCAGCTTAATTAGAACATTGAAGTTGAAACTGATAGTTAAATTTCAAAATTCAGTATAGGCTTAAAAAAAAAGAAAGGAAATAGGCTTATATAAAAATGGGTAAAAGTAAAAAATCCAAGCTTCTAAAACAAAATTTAGAGGTCAATATAAGTTAGAGAGTTATTTTTTCCTTTCATTAAGATTTTTCCAGAGTTATTGTTTTGAATCAAACAAATATTTTCTCAAATAAAAATCGCAGCATGATTAAGGATGGCAGTGCTTAGTGTTCCTTGTCACTAGTTGTTGCAATATGGCTTGTTGGATAAGAAAGAAGGATTTTGATGTCAACTTAGTCTACGTTGGATGAGTTAAACATGTCTACCATGGTGGACTGGTGTGGATGTTTGTTTTTAACAGTTGGATAGTGAATTTTGATTTTGATCAAAACTATATATAGAAATATTTTGCATTTTCGTATTATAACGAGCTATATTTATTTTTTCCAATCACACCAACAATATTTCAAATATAATATAAATTCATATGACACCAATAAATAATATAACATTCTTGTAAAAACAAAGTCTCCGTTGGCTTAGCTTAGTTGGTAGGGACATTGGATAATTTATGCAGGGACTGTGGTTCGAACCTCGGACACTCCACATTTAACTGCGGTTTTGGTATTTTAAGGGTATGAACAAAAAATTCAGCCTAAAAAGACACTTAAAAAGGAACGGAAGGAGTAATAAGCATAGATACAAAGAAAATAAGGTATTTTGGGTTGACTTTATTGTTATAACAATTATACCCTTAAACAAATTTTCCAATAATAATGTTATATTGTTGAGGTTATTAAAAAAGATAATTCCTTTGGTAAAAAAAAAAGATAATTCCTCAAAAAAAGTTATTAAAAAAGATAAGAAATTTTATTATATTTGTTTTATTATTATTGTCATTGAAAAATATAAATATGCATGATTTGTTCAGTTTGTTACATTTGCAAGTCACAAATACCTATACTTATAAATTCAATCTATATAAAAAAAAATCATATAAAATATCGTTTGTATTTACACGCAAAATTTCTATAAAATATTGTTGATAATCTATACGCGTTAGCACAATAAAGAGAAAGACAAACATGTGAGAGTGACTGACTGTTCTTTTCCCTAATACCTATAATTTTAATAAAAAAAAACAAACAAAATAATTTTAATCATAATTTCATATAATTATTATTCTTAATTCATACGCATCATCACCTTAAGAAGAGAGGGCATACGAAGGCACTCCGACGGGCTGAACGCTGGTGTGTCTATATATATACAGAGGAATCCTATATTTAGTTATCACAATTTTAATATTTTATCTAAATAGTTTAAATTTGTTTTTTCATCTCGTCTGTTTAATAAATATCTGAGTTCTTGCGACTCTATAAATAATAATCTAGAACTAGAAAACACAAATCCAAACTCTTTAGGTTTTCCATCCGACTTGTCCCCAATATTCTTCAACACAAGCATCTCAATAAACCTCTGACGTGCAGCCGAATTTTCTTAGGTTCTACTTGGAATTTTAATTTATTCAATTTTTTTTTACCTATTTATCTACAATTGTATGTGTGTGACTGTGTGTATATTATTATGTTGCATCGTCATGTAATTAGAAAAAAAATCTATTATAGTTTTGTTTTATTGTCTATGCTACTAATTTTAATTCAAATTCTGGTGTGTATTCCTTATTATGTTCGTTATTAATTGCAGTAACAATGAAGAGGAGGAGGTCTAGAAAGCCCAAAATTGAGTTGCCAGATTCTATTTTATCGATTATATTCTCAAAGTTAGGTTTGAAGGATTTGGTGAAAACAAGCACACTGTCCAAACAATGGCGTCATGAATGGGCATTAAGAATGGACCTCAACTTTGATCTCCATAACATGTTTGACCATAATACTGTTCAAGAGTTACCAAAAAGCCTTCCGCTCCTTCAAGGGTTTCAATCTGAATTTGCCAAAAGATTGGATCAATTCATGCTGCATTATCAAGGCCATATGATTAGTTCAATCCGAGTAAATTTTCCATTAGGTCCTAAACAGAGTGATGTCATTGACAGAATGATTTCCAAAGGAATTGCTAAGGGCGTCAATCATATTGAACTGCTCATCTCATCTGAAACTAATGATCCAAATCATTTTTTGCGTCGAATGGAGCTATACAGATTTTCCTTTACTCTCTTATCGGACACTGATTCTCTCACATATCTTCACCTACAAAATTGCCTCCTAATAGGACCTTTTGACTTCTCAGGATTCAAGAATTTGAGAACTCTTGTGTTGCAACTAGTTAATGTGCATCAAAATCTGCTTCAGGGTTTGTTTTCAAATTGCAACCATCTTGTAGACTTCACCCTTGATCATTGTGATTTCAAGTCTGACTTAAAAATAGTCAGTCAACATTGTTTCATTTGAACATCGTTAACAGTGGGATTCAAATTGGGGGAGTGAGGAATATAGATATCATTGCATCAAATCTCTCATCCATTGAATATTCTTTCATTTCTAGTTATCCAATACACAAAATGAACATTCAGGCTCAAATGTTATCCAAGTTTAGTTATAGAGGTAATCTAATTTCTGGCATCATAGGTGCTCAAAGTTCTAATGCTTTTGGGTTTTCTGGACTAAAAAATGTGACAACGATTGTATTTGATGGAATCCATCAAAATGTCCAACACGATGTCATTCCTTTTTTGTTTTCTGAATGTCTCCAACTCAAGGATGTCACCTTTAAGAACTGTTGGATCATAAGTAATCTGAATATTACTAGTACAAAGTTGCATCATTTGAAAATAATTGATTGTGGCTATAATCAATATCCAATTCCTAACCGCATAGCTGTTGATGCATTGAATCTCTCATCATTTGAATATAATGGTCCTACGACGATAGGATTTGATGTTAAGGCTCCAATGTTATTGAAGGTTTTCTGGAATGCAGCTAAAAGAGAGAAAAATCAGCATCGCTTTGGTCCAATTGCAAGATTACTACATATTGAGAATTTATCTATGATCATATACACTTCACAGGTGAGTCACTCAAAAACCAAGTTTGCTTGTTGATGTTTATTGTTTCTATATAGGTCGTAAATCTCGCATAGCGGTGCGTAGCTGTTGGTCACGAAATCAAATAGAGGTGTGGTGGATTCCACGACATTGCTTCTATTCAAATATGTATTTATAAATTATATACTAATAAGATGTATATGTATTTGGTCAAATAAAAAAGATTTATAATGTATATATCTTGATATTTTTACTACCAAAATGAGCTGCTCTGCTTGAGATAAAAGAAACTTACTATCAAGAATAAAATCATCAATAGGAGCTAAGGAAGTTTTTCCGTTAAACCAATCAACTTCCAGTTTTGCATCCAATTCAAACAACACCTCATTGTTAGTGTAAACACAAAAAAGAAAGATTGAATACACTTGATTCATTACAATTGTTTGCTGCTCAACGTTATATCCTAAATACCACCAACAAAAGTAACACATTTTCTGCAACCTTTTTGCACTTTTTCTCTTCTACATTCTTAGTTTAGTCTTGATATTTCATTGTATTTCAATCACTCAGAAGTCAAGTTGTTGCTCGAGACACGCAATTTTTTGTTTTTTTAATGCATTGTTACAGCCATGTAGTGTCGTGTGAGACACGTTATGCATTGCGAAAATAGGACACAATCTCTACCGCTCTGGCCACAACCTTATCTCAATATGCGGCGATTGGGAATTGTTGTGGCTTCAAATTGCTGATCCACAGTGTTCCACTAGGATATTTCCTGCTATTTTTTTTCTTGACAAAAGGATATTTCCTGCTATAGACTGCCTAGGTTTTTGTTAATTATTTGAGTCACCAGTTGCTTTTAATCGACTTTAAATATTATTGGTGCAAACAGGTGGTGAAATTAAAAAATATCTTGGTTCAATTTCAAAATTTTAGACAACTGGAGTTATTTATTGAGGGAGCATATAATCCTAATATGGACTACTTTTGGATTTTAGATATTGCAATGTCGTCTTGCCATCTCCAAAAACTTTCTCTTACTGTGAGTAATTCAACTCTTTATTTCTTTAGTTGTCCACTTTTTATTTGAAGTGTTATAATTTAACTTTTTTTATGAATAATAGTTTTCTAAACAATTAAACTTGATAAGCCAATCGATCATTATTTTTCAATTTTCAGATTAGAAATCTACATTTGAAAAATTCACACATGGGTGGATTTAAGAGGCAAAGAAGAAATCATGCAAGGTTTTGTCATAATGATTTGAAATATGTAGACTTCCGTGGTTGTGTTTGCTCCATAAATATAATTGAGTTAGCTAGTCAGTTATTGAGGAAAGCAAATTCTCTTAAGCAAATTACTTTTGGTTCTAGTGACAAATTCTATACAGGAGCTGGTGGATGGACTAATGACTCTGATGGTTGTTGTTGGTTTGAACGGAATCTAATTCATAAGATGCTTAAAGATGAAGTACATGAACAATGTCAACTTATAATTTTCTAAATCTATTATATTTAATTATAATGAATTTCGTAATGATATTAGTTAATTCATTCCCACAAACATTGTCTAATTTACATTGATATGAATTTCAATATTAATTATCCTCTTAGGAATTTTTTATTTATATTTGAAGGAGTCATTGTAGTGTTAGAGATGTTGGTTATCATATAACGAACAGTCTTATCCTATTACGAACGCTTAATAAGTTTATTGTAGGAGCGCTCACACGTTTAACCTTTCAATTAGAATTAAGATATTATTTAAAGTCATTAATGTCGTTGTTGTAGCCTTTGATGAAGAGATTTGTTCAACAAAATGTGCCAGGGAACTATTGTGGGATAGATGGATCGAGTTGGGGAGTTTTAACTGGTGGAAGGTGTTTGTGTAAAGAATGTTTGTTGTGTTTTTCCTGGTCAATTTACACTAGTTGCACAATTCTAGTGCAATATTTGAAACTTGGGTTTCAAGCATAAGGCTTTGTGCTTTAGGTGTGCAAAAACCTGCTACTATCATGATTATTACAATATCTTCATTGTAACCCTCCTTATTATCGAGGCTCAATTCTCTTTTCTTTTCAATCTATTTAAATCCATTCCTTCTTTCTATTTCTAAAATAGTCTCTTAACCAAAAGAATCTGAGAGCATTGAATTCTATTATGAATCTATTTGTTTCTGTGCATGGCATTGTTGCCCAAATATGTACTAGTTTGTTTGAATTGCACCTAAATGACTTGGCGGTTGTCACATTATATGTATGAAGCTTTTGTTGCCATCGAGTAATCGGTTATAGATTCTTCATTGCAATTTTGCTTAGAAATTTTATATTGTTGTCTTTGATTATCTTTGCGCTTTCTTGAGCACCGTCACAGGTTCAATGCTTTTAATTTCATCGAATACATTTTCATTTTCTTTGTTTCATATTTTCTTTCAGCATTATCCAAAAATCATTTTAGTCTAGTCATTAAGTGGCAAAGCTCAAGATACCCATCTTTCTTATATCCCTGATTTTTATTTTATTTTCTTTTTATAATTGTGGATATGTTTTAACTTTAAATATATCTTATAATTTCTTAAATTTTTTTGCATATGTTGTGTATTTGAAAATTTATTTTTTCTTTAACAAATTATTCTCTCAACTTGGTCCCCTATATTTAATTCCTGACTCTGTCCCTATTCTCACTCCCCCTAAAGTTCAATTGTGTTCATAAAAGTTTTTGCTTTTTTATTATTGTAATTAATAATACATGTGATAAAAAAAAATTTAAAAATGGCATGGATAATATTTTTTTTCCAACTCAATACTGCCACATATGTGCCACATCATCATTAATGAGTTTGCCACATCAATTACATGAAGGGGGGATTAGAAAAATTTGTCGACTTTTAAAATATGAGATCAAAAGGTTGTATTTGGAAAAAGGGGACTAAAATTTAAAAAATATATAAATAGTTGATTAAAAGTGTATTTAAGTCTAAAACTAATTATTAAAAAAATTTACTGACATATCACATGGTGGCCACATGGTATGTTGTGATTGGCCACGTCTACATCCATTAGTAATTTGTTGTTTTTTAACTTTGAAATGAGGAAACAAAAGCAATGTTTCTAAATTTGCGTTTCTAAATTTGCAAGGATGATGAAATGCAAACAAAAAGACTGCCATGACTAAAACAAAACTGTATTTGCAAGGATTAAAATTATATGTAAATTTACTTGTGTCACTTTAAGATTAAAAGTTAAAAGGGTTAAATAAGTTTTTTATCCTTATAAATATAGAGAATTTTGTTTTTAGTCCTCATAAATAAAACTGCCATGTTTTGGTCCTTATAAAAAATTTCAACACGCAATTGCTTCTGTTTGTATATCTTTTGCAGTGTACCATCATGATTATGATGATATTTATAAAATCAATTATACTTTCTTTTGATTGTTTATGCTTTTAATTTTAATTCAAATTTCGTTATTAATTGCAGTAGCAATGAAGAAGAGGAGGTCTAAAAAACCCAAGATTGAGTTGCCAGATTCTATTTTATTGATTATATTCTCAAAGTTAGTAAATATTGTTCATGAAGATGAAAAACTTAAGGTTGGGATGACATTTAGTTATGAAGAAGAATTTACCAAATATTACAAGAATTATGCTCAATGTATGGGTTTTGGAGTTAGTAAAATCAGTTCAAAAAATGCAGATTTACTCTAGCATGTAGTCATGAAAGAAGTTATTCAAGCAAGGCAAAGAATATGTTGAAGCCAAATGCAAGTAGTCATGCAGATTTTCATAATGATTTGAAATATGTAGAATTACATGGTTGTGTTTGCTCCATAAATATAATTGAGTTAGCTACTCACCTATTACGGAAAGCAAATTCTCTTAAGGATTTGATTGTAGGCGATCGAGCTTGGTCGTACAGATCCATAATTTCTTGGTTGTCACATGATATGTCTGGATATATCAAAGTGCAAAAACTTGCTCCTATCATGATTTTTACAATATCTTCATTGTAACCCTCCTTATAATCGAGGCTCGTTTCTCTTTTTTTTTTTCAATCTATTTAAATCCATTCCTTTCTATTTCTAAAATAGTCTCTTAACCAAAAGAATCTGAGAGCATTAAATTCTATTATGAATCTATTTGTTTCTGTGCATGGCACTGTTGCCAAATATGTACCGGTGCTTGTGATTAATCAATTCCTTCCTCATTGCAACTTTGCTCAGAATTTTCAACTTGTTGCCTTTGATTATCTTTGTGCTTTTTCAGGCACCGTCAAAGGTTTAGTGCTTGTGATTTCATAGTGAATTCATAAATTTGCATTTTCTTTGTTTCATATTTTTTATTTAGTGTTATCCAAATATCTTTTTAATTTAGTCATTAAATGGCAAACCTCAAGATACTCGTCTTTCTTATACTCCCTCCGTTTCAAAATGAGTGTCGTTTTAGCAAAAAAAATTGTTTCAAAATAAATGTCCCTCCGTTTTAGCAATAATAACTTTTTCTTTTTCAATTGTACCCTTCAATTAATATTATGTTACACTACTTCCAAAGTATTATTTTTTCTTTAATGAAAAACAAACCAATAGTTGATTAGAATAATTTGGTAAAATTGCTATGACATTTGACTAATTTATTCCATTCCTTAATATGTGTGTAATGGGCTAAAGCGACACTCATTTTAAAACGGATGGAGTATCCTTAAAGTTTTTTTTTTTATAATTGTGCATATATTTTAACTTTAAATATATCTTATAATTTCTTAAATTTTAGGTTGCACCTTGTAGGCATCATAATAACCTTTTTCATTGTTTATCTCACATGTTGCTTCTCCAAATCCCTCATGCTTCCCCTGAATCTCCTTTTTTATTTTCTCTTCATTTTTTTCTTTTTGCTCTTCTAACTCACCAGCTGCTCGAAGGCACAACTGTGCTATTACGCTCTGAAATCAGTTTCAGCCAAACAAATCTTCACACACACACATATCAGTTAGCTAAATTATGCAGTCTAATTTCAGCATTCATTCACGCTTCTCCTGAAAATGATGGAATGGAATTGAACGAAAATGAAGACGGGGAAGAAGAAAACAAGAGAATACGAAGAACTAAATGGAAGGAATTGAAGATTAAAAGAATTGAAAAAGATTTGGGAATTAGGGAACTAGATATAACTTCATTTTTTATTTCTTTTATTTTAATTTTTGAAATGTTAAAATTGTTTCCTAAATTTTAAAAACTTAATTTGATGACATGTTAATGCCATTTTTCATGTTGGATTTGCCACATAAGAGCTATTTTGGCAACATCATATAAAATTAAAAAACTGGATACATCAATATTTTTTTAGGGCAAAATTGGGGTTAGACTAAAAGCGCAAAAAAAAAAATGGTAATATGGTGGCAACTTTGTTTGGTTTTAAAAAGAGATGACCAATTTCGTGAGATGGTTAAAATACGAGAACCAAAAATGTAATTAAATCTTTCTTTTAATGACCGATAAGATAATATGTAAGTACTTCTAAAGATTGATATGACATTTAGTAACTATATTGAAGGACTAATATGATATAATAAACGAAACATTTTAGCCCAAGAAACTATTCTGGTTAACGGAATGCACAACTAAAATATTTTGAAATTTTGATTCATTTAAAGATTATTGTCTTGCTACACATTTCTCAAAGTAAAATATCATTTGTCTGGTAAAGGAGTAATGCTGAATCTCACCATAATGGATCGCGAATTTGTCCCAAATTAGCATGCAACCATCCATTTGCATTGATTTTATTAGTGAAAGCTTGCATTATTATTTTTTGGTTGAAAAATTGCATTATTTAATTATTAATTGAGCTACACAAGACTACGATCACTTCACATCTAATTATTAATTTTATATAGCTTCATATGCTTTCAATTGAATTGAGGCATTGAGCTATTTAAAATTGATTTTTTTTGTTAGAATTTTAAAAGGGATATTGGAATATTGGTGTGACGGTGGATTTTTTCTTTGAGGGCCTGTTTTTTTTAATATAATACAGTATATATATGAAAGAAATGTAACAAGGTTTCTTTCAAAACCCTATTTTCCTATTTCATTTCCCTTCTTAACCTCAAGGTTATTCTCCCATAATACTGCTGATGATTATGTTCACTCATTCAACCACATGCTAAAAATGCGTAACATCCCTTCCATCGTAGAATTTAACAACATTTTAAGCTCCCTTGTTAAGACCAAGAAGAACTATTCCAAACCTATTTCCATTTCTCAAGAAATGAAATTCCAAGGAATTCGGCCTGATATTGTTACTATCAACATCTTGATCAACTGTTACTGCCACTTAGGTCAAACGACTTTCACCTTTTCCCTGTTCGGCAAGATTCTTAAGATGGGTTATCATCCAAATATCATAACCTTGACTACACTTTTGAAAGCATTATGTCTTAATGGTGACGTCCAAAAGGCATTGCGCTTTGATGAAAAAGTCGTGGCACTAGGATTTCAGTTGGACCATGTTAGTTACGGGACAATGATTAGTGGGTTGTGTAAAACCGGGAAAACGACAGATGCCCTCCAAATATTGAGACATATCGAATCACAATCGATCAAACCTGACGTGATAATGTACGTTACAATCATTGGTGGCTTATGCAAAAATAAACTTGTTAACAATGCCTATGAATTATTTTCTGAAATGGCTGCCAAGGGAATCTTGCCAAACATTGTTACATACAATAATCTAATCCATGGTTTTTGCAGTGCGGGTCAATTGAAAAAAGCGATCATTTTATTGAATAAAATGGTGGATGAAAACATCGTCAACCCAGATGTTTGTACCTTTAATATATTTATCGATGAGTTTTGTATGCAAGGAAATATGAAAGAAGCTAAAAACATATTAGGTGTCATGATGAAACAAGGTTTGAAACCTAATGTTGTCACATATAGTGCTTTAATGGATGGGTACTGCCTATTAAATGAAGTGAACAAGGCCAAACGTATATTTAACACTATGGTTGCAGTGGGAGTGGCTTATGATGTTCACAGTTACAATATCATGATTAATGGGTTTTGTAAGAGTAAAATGATGGATGAAGCATTGGATCTCTTTGAAGAAATGTATTCCAAAAATATCATCCCTACTATAGTAACTTACAACACTGTTATTGATGGTTTGTGCAAGTCGGGTAGAATTTCTTATGCATGGAAGCTTGTTCCTGAGATGCGTGATATGGGTCAACCAGCCGATAAAGTCACTTACAATTCCTTCTTGCACACTTTTTGCAAAAATCGTCAACTTGATAAGGCAATTGCATTAGTCAAGGAAATTCATTACCAGTAGTATGCTTATTGATGGTTTGTCCAAAGGGGGAAGACTTAAGGATGCACAACAAATTTTTAAGGATCTTTTGATTAGAGGATACAATGTAGATGTTGTTACTTTTAAAAATATGATCAGTGGTCTTTGTTAAGAAGGTTCGGTTGTAAAAGCATCTGCTTTGCTATCAAAAATTAAAGTTAAGGGTTGATTTCCAAATGCTATAACTGTTGAGATGTTCATTTGTGCACTCTTTGAAAGCGGGGAGAATGATAAAGCAGATAAAATTCTTCGTGAAATGATTGCTAGAGGCTATTATTTTGAATTTTAATGACAATCAAAGTCTTTTTTTCCTTTGATAGTTACTCATAAAAATAGATATATCATGCTGCTCTGGGCTCACTATTAGTTTAGTCGTGATCGAAGTCATTTATTTTTTGGTTCAACCTGATATCTTTACCATTGAAATGGTAGACTTTTGAATTCTTGAAATTACTATCCATTTTCATCTCAGTGCACTATTGATCTGCTTCATTTACTTTAAATGAGTTCATTAGGCAATGGCTATTGTCACTGTTTAAAATTACAAACCTTGCTGAAGCTGCATGATTAATTTTCAAGAATCTTTATCTTAGTGATCATCTAAACTTAGCTTCATAAATGAAAGAATTAAGAAAATGTAAGGAATCTTTATCAATTGTCATCTTAATGATAGTTACATTTTTTTTTTCCATTGTTTACTCGCCGCAACTTAGTTTTTTCAGTTCTAAGTTAATGCTTCATCTGTAGGTTGGTTGGTGTGGGATGACATTTCCTCTTTTTTAATAAAATTAATTTCATTCCAGTAACTAGTTTCTGCTTTCTCTAATTGAACAATTTCAAATCACTATCACTGTCAATTTTTTTATTGGTTCATGCTTCTTTCCAACTACTAATTCACGACTTTCAAATAAATCAGCAAGCATCTGAAGTGACAACGTGATTGGAGAACTGTCACAAGTTAAACTCCAAGAGCTATTACTATTTAATTTTGGCAACCTTGCAACTGCAACCAACAGTTTTCACTCGTCCAACAAACTTGGGCAGGGTGGTTTTGGACAAGTATACAAGGTATATTAAATTCAGTAAGTTTAATGATATTAAGTTCATTATTAGCTATATCTTCATTTCTCTTCTAAGGGACAATGCATGATGGTCAGGAAATAGCAGTTAAAAGACTTTCCAAAGCATCTGAACAAGGTCTAGAAGAATTCATGAATGAAGTAGTGGTCATTTCTAAGCTTCAACACCGCAATCTTGTAAAACTTCTTGGTTGTTGTGTTGATGAAGAAAATATGTTGATATATGAGTACATGCCAAATAAAAGTTTGGATGCGTTTCTCTTCGGTTAGTCTTTGACACTCCTTTACCTTTGAGTTAAACTTTATTCATCATATATGAATTTTTTTTATAGCAATGAACAATTTCTAAACAGCTATGATGGCTTGGAACATACTAATTATTTTTTCAATGCGAGGAGTCCAATCTCGAGTTTTAGATGACACAATTTACCTTGTAATAATGCTACATTTAAATAAAGTAACAAAGCTTTACTTTTGATTTATTAGATGCCTCGAAAAGTAAAATCCTTGATTGGGGGAAACGCTTTAGCATAATAGAAGGAATAGCTCGAGGATTGTTGTATCTGCAGAGATTCCAGACTAAAAATTATCCATCGAGATTTGAAGCCAAGTAATATCTTGCTAGATAATGAGCTTAATCCAAAAACATTAGACTTTGGTATGGCCAAAATCTTTGGAGGGGATGAAGATCAAGAAAATACAAGAAGAGTTGTTGGTACTTAGTAAGTACACCAATACACCTTTTCCTTTGTTCAAAATTATGGTAGCATACTTGGATATTCAATTTCTATTGTCTAATTGAACTTCAATGCAGTGGTTATATGTCTCCGGAATATGCAATGCAAGGACTGTTTTCTGATAAATCTGATGTCTTTAGCTTTGGAGTTTTACTTCTTGAGATTATCGGTGGAAGAAGAAATTCAAGCTTTTATGATTGCGAGAATTCTCTGACCCTTTTAGGATTCGTAAGTCTCTTAAATTCTTATCTAACTCAATTTTGGTTGTTCTACAGCTTTCTCAAATGTTTGACATTTGTTTTGTCAATTTAGGTATGGATACAATGGCAAGAAGGCAATATTCTACCACTGATAGATCCAGCAATATATGATCCTATCCATCATAAATATATTTTGAGGTCCATACATATAGGGATTCTATGTGTATAGGAATTTTCCTTAGACAGACCTACCATGGCTGCTGTAATTTCTATGCTGAATATAAAACTATTAAGAATTCAACATACGAGTTACTACTAACTAGTGGTTTCTCTATTATTAGAAACTACCTTCAGAGATTCATTGGTCTGTTCAAATTTTCAATGGGTTTGATAATACCATATTCTACTAGTTTGATAAAGGTCTCATTAGTATATCATCACATTTTTGCTAGCAAAGACCTAAGTTACAATCACTCACCTTGTTATATTGAAGATTGAATGAGGACAAATGGTTACAGGATTGGGAGAAAAGACTTGCAAATAAATTATTGACATTATCAAGGAAATATACAGAAAACTACTCGCCTAATTGTTGTGTTACAAGAGCATTGTTCATGTATTCCAGGAAAAAAAGGTCTCAAAACATAAAATTTGGCTTAATAAACAGCAACATTTATCTATGATCACCCTGTTTGATTATTCCACCCAAAAGCACTTCAACCTAATGAGTAGTATCGAAACAAACGGAGTTCTACATAACAAATTTGACTTCTTGCAACAGACTATCACTTGGCACCAGCACTCCTGTAAAACATGAATAGGATGCAGAGAGGAGGAAACAATAATACTGACGTTTTTATTAGGGAAAATTGCACTCACCTCCCCTGAAGTTTCATTGATTGTCAGAGACACCCTCTCTAGTTTAAAATTAGACATTCACCACCCTTGTGGTTAACACCGTTAGTCAAATAAACTTCAGAAAAAAAGAAGAAGAAAACAGAAATGTTCTCTTGCAACTCACTTCTATGAATTCCAACCATGTCCTGGCTTCCGTTTTTCTCACCAAGGCAGCAAAAACTCTCTCAATTTTGTAACTATGCTTTTATGGCTTTGCCAATCCTACCCATTTGTGAGCTGTAACTTTCCTTCTTTATTGTTATGCCTTACTTTATGCTCTCTATATGCTCATTTGTGACGCAAATTAACTGGCCAAATCGTTTTGTATTGGAGAAGCAACTTATTAATAGTTTGATGTGACAACAATTGTGGTATGGCATCCATTTGCAACAATCAACAACCCGAGAAAATAATCGAAACCTGAATATGAATATCCATTTGTTCCTGTGATAACAATAAGAAACCAAACTTAACAATAGTGTGCCAATTATTTTTTTGTATGAACGTCCGTTTGTTCACGATGTTACCTATTCCAACAAAGGACATGTCCAAACGAATACAATAGGGAAACCCAATTAGGGATGCTGCAAAATTCAAGAAAGAACCGAAAATATTACAGAAACCGATACAACTATTATTATAGGAGAAAAGAGGAATAAGTCAGTTGAGAGAAATAATTCAAGAAAGAAAGAAATATGTAAAGAGCCTCAGGCGAATGGGAACAAGCGAGCGGACTTTAACGGACAATAAACGGCGTTAAACAAAAGAGGGAGGTAATTGTCAATTGAAAAATTAATTAGGGGAGGTAAGTGATTCATTTAAAACTAGAAGGGGTGTTTGTGACATTCAATGAATCCTCAAGGGAGATGAGTGTAATTTCCCCTTTTTATTATTAAATATTGTATTATTTGTTCGATGTGATAAAGTTTCTTTTTATGCTTAGGAATGAAGTGAAACTATCAATATCAGAGCTAGTAAACGCGTTTTCTTAAAACATGGTTGATCAAAGCATGAAGAAATTATAATAAGAAGCTTCAGTTACCAACATTAGAGCAAACATATCCAATAAGAAAATAACTATCAGAGTAATAGATTAATCATCAGAGCAAATATTCAAACCAATATATTAATTAGACGATAGAGCACTAAGATATACAAAACAGTATGCAATTAGTAACAGGAAGTCAGGAATATCAATTACAAATGAAATACCAAAGCAGCATTCAATCACAAATAGCAATAGCAACTTTTTTAGGATAGGTTTGTTTGCCAACCTCCCAGACCTGGAGGGACAAAACCTTCGACACAATCTTTTTGCATAGCTCCTACAGTCCTACTCACCCTTGTCTAAACATTTTCTAGCTCCCCAAAACTAAATTTTCTGTTCAGTCATCTGCCATTTGTCACTGCCGTGTAGGCATTCTATTATTGTGCAAATGAATATTCCTCATTCTATCAACCTTAACAATAAGTGCTGATTCTCTATTTCTCATGCCCTGCCTCATATCATAGGCCTTGGTAGTGGTACAATGAGATTGATAAGAAAAATTGTATAATTTGGTCAAATACGAAAACAAATAGCATCTAGAAGAAAAACCAAGAACTAAGTCAAACACATCTCTAGTAGCTCAAAAATATATTATATGAAACGCAACAACATAATACTGCAATAACATTTGCATAGTATTGACGAAAAAGCAGAATTACAGAAAGCTCATAAATTATGTGAAAGTGCTGAAACACATAATTTATTAAAACAAAAAGGTTATACAAAACTCTTGTAACTAGAGAGTAAAATATTTGAGTAAAGAATATTTCATTTACCTTCATCTTTCTTTACTTTTCCTCAGTAATGTAAATAAAGGAGCTTATCGACCTAAATTATTTTCATTCATACTAGATATTAAAACTAGTGGAAAAGAAACCAAGTCCCAATTGTCGTAGGCCTTGATTCCAATTACGATAGCAAGTGGATGAATGGATTCAAGAGAAGCAATTAGTGATTAAATTCTAAGAGCTAACCATGATGGCGTTCTACTACATGTAAACAAACATCAATAAGATAAGATACAATTCAGTTGAAAAGATCTGCATCCCTTTAATACATGAAAGCCAATACATATCTGAAAATCTAAATGACAGAGTCAAAATGAAAGAGGTCATGCCTTTGAAAACCATTAAATCTTAGCATTGGATACGTTAGACTCTAATATAAAAAGCAGACATATAAGAACTATTGCAACTATGCCCTGACTGTCATCAATCAAATAAGAGTTCACATGTTGGTGAGGCCCTTGCTAACGAAGCTAATTTCGATATCATTTGGTACTTAACATTTATATCTATGGGAGATACACTCTTAATTGAAATGGAGTTCAGTACTTTCGCATTCTGCATAATATATTTCGCAAATTGAACCTCACACTCCGTGCCTGTATAGCCTTTAAGCAAGCATGTTCTGAGCTGGTTTGAAAGACATTCCGGAACAATTGTTGGATCCATCCAATTACCCACAACTTCATCTTCACCTTCATTCTTAGAATCCTGTCCACAATTCAAATATTTTGTTAATAAAATAAAATAGTGCAAAAGTGTTGAGGTAAAAAGCAAAGAGAAAATCCTTGACAAAAACAAAACCTCGTGAATGGTAAGATTTTCAAGTTTGGGACAACGTTTGAGAACTTCTATCACCCACTGCCACTCCTCGCAATGTTCATGCTTAAGAATAAGTTCCATGTGGGTTAGATTTTGAAATGTAGGGAAATGGTTGTAACTGGTCCCCTGTTGTGATTTACAAAAGTTAGAAATCAAATAAACCCTAATTTCTTTTAAACATTTATTGGAGGGTCGTATAATATTCTTACCAGCTCTACACAGAGAACCACTGCCCTGTAAAGCAAAGTAAACGGAACAGTCGCTACCTTAGGAGACAAGTTTGAAATGTTTGCTCTAATCAAATTCGGTAAGCATTGATGATTTTCCGGTAAAACAAGTGTCTCGTGCATATTCTCTACATATACCGAATCTATTAGCAATTCCTCTAAAATGGGACATCCTGATAGAAGCTTTACGAAAGGTTCAAAACGTTTGAAAAACAGATAAGACAGATGAAGAGTTTTTTGAGCAGAGGGAAATCCACAAGCACATGAGAAAGGTCATTTACTTCTAGCCCTTCCAAACGAAGATCAACAAGGGTCTTACAACAACTGAAAATGCAAAGTGGTAACTTGGCTTCAACGAACATCGTGCTGTCTATTTCGAGATTGAGGTTCTCGATTCCACCTCGTTGCACAGCGGCATAGACAAATCGATTGACATAGTGTAAGTCGTGTTTAGAAGCAGTTAAAAGTTGGAGGTGGAATGATCGGATGGGCAAAGTAATGTCTCGTAAGAGAAAGACAAAGGACACAAAATGGCGAAAGGAGTTGTAGTTTAATGGGTGGGTTCTGTCGTCGAAGTGGAGAGTCGGAACTGAGAGCCATAAACGGTTCCATCTCTTTGAGAGGATGGTTGTGATGGCAGCGATTTTGGTTGGAAGAAATGAAAGTATGTGACATATAATGGGGTCCGGTAATGTGCTAATCCTATCTTCAGTTGGAATTGAGCGTGTCATTTCAAAACTCAAAACCCTAACCCTAATCAAAAACCAAAGTTCTAAACAAAATCGAATAGAATGAACATAGGCACATAATGTATATCCCCTTGCAAAAGTGATTCTCCCCTTTAATTTTGACCATGTTAATGTATATGTGGACACATCCTTAGATGATTAAGACGCCACATGTGTATTTTTTTTATTTTTAAAATAAAAAAACCACCTCATTGTTGATTGAAAAATAATAATTAAAAAAATTCATTTCACTTCTCTTCATCGAAAAAACAAAGCACAACAATCATCACAAATTCCCTTAAAAAAAAAAAAATCATCGCAAATTAAAAAACCAAATTCATCACAAATAAAAAGGAACAACATAAGCTAACTATTTTCCTTAAGTTTTGCTCAAATTAAGGAAACAATGCATTTGTAGCTTCAATTTCATCATCAAACCTATTTTTATATGAAAAGGTGTTTTCAGTGTAACCAAATATGCTTTCATTGTTGCTTCCTTTCATGTCTTCAGAACTCAAATAATTCATTTCATTATAACCCAACTTTTAAATCAACTCATGTGTATCGTTCATATTTTTTTAATGAATATTTTAAGCAATGTTTAGAATATTATAAGAATTTATCCTAAAAAAATTAGAATTTTTTAATATAAAATGAATTAAATATGATTTTTTTTATGTATTTGACCCTTAAAATTTCATATTTAATTAATGTTTTGTTAAAAATTTCTATTTTTTTGAGATTCTTATAATTTTCTAACCATTTTTTAAAAATTTTCATCTCAAAATAGAGAAATGCTTGTTATAGCGAAAACAAGCTTCCCGAATCTTCACGACCCATTATAATAGCCACTTCCTTAATTTATGGTGACTGACCTTTATGGTACATGGTAGCTTTTTTTGTTTTTGTTACAACTGAAATATGCCATCGGAATAAATTCTTGAGGAAATTTCTCGGGAGAAATAGCATCTCCCTTCAAAATATGATGACGACACATAAATTGGCTTAAAAATTAGAAGTAATATTCATTTTGGTCCGTACATGAACGTGTAACGAAATTTTAAAATAGTGTTTGATTGTGTATTCTATTAATCAAAACAGTAACTGACATTAAAATAATTTTCAACGTTGACAATAACTCTTTTCTTATAAGTATTGATATGATAATATGTAGTATTTATAGGGATTGATATGACATTAAGTATATTGAGGGAATGATACGACGGTATTAGCGTAACGTTTTAACCCAAAAGAGTGGAGTTATTTTTTTTTTCTTCTGAAAACTTGGTATCCGATCCAAGGACCGACTAATCCAAGAGGATCAATTTCACCGCCCACTTACGGGGGCCATGTTCTAAACCAGAGCTTTATGGACTTGCCCACCGAAATTGGCATCAGGGGAATCGAACCTGAGACCTTGAGAGGAGTACACTCCAAGATCCCAACTCAACTACTAGGTCAACTCCAAAATGGAGTATTTTAATTAGGGTCATGTTAACTTATGTCCTTAGAGCACATGTTAAGCAATTACAAGTATAAAAATTTTCTTAAATTTTGTGTATTCAATTAAGTAAAAATAAAACAAATTAAATTCAAATGCATTAATTACAAAAAAAATATTTCTACTTTTGACTCATTAACTTGCATTAAGGGTATAAGTTAACATTTTTATTTTAATTAATGGATCGTTTAATGAAAAATTATTTTAAAATTTTAATACATTTAATACTACCGTAGCCTCGTTATATACTCTGATACCAAAATGACTATTTACTAGACTTTTGCCCGCGCGTCGCGCAGGTCTAACTAAAAATCACAAATAAGCTTAATAAATATACAATATTATGATTAAAATTAACTTAACATGCATTCAACAACATTTTAGATGTAATTTGTTAGGTTAAATTGTTGCTAACCTAATGCAGCATTTTAGAGGAAAATTATTTATGTTTAGTTGTTGTAGACCTAACAAAATTAATAAAGGATAAGTGTATAGAAACAACATATTTATACAAACGATGACACAACGAGATAGGAATGAATTTTTTTTTAAGGAAAAAGGGATTATCATTTAATGATGCAAATTTAGAGCAAAAATTTTAGGGTTGGGGATTAGCATTATTTAGAGCCAAAATTTTAGGGTTGAGTTGTTGCAAAGGGATTAGTGAAAGAAAAAATTCGGTTAAAACTTAACAAAATTAATAAATAAGGATTAACCATTATTATTTTGTTGGTAAAGTAGTCTATCTAATGACTATAATTCATAAGTGGGTTCTTCCACACAATTCAGCTTTTCTCCTCTGACGACTAAGATCATATTTAATCGGTTCTTCTTCTGCGGTTCAGAGACGTATCACAAGAACAAGGTATGTCAATGTCATCCCTTACGAGATTAACAAGGTTTCTTTCAAAACCCTATTTTCCTATTTTATTTCCCTTCTTAACTTCAAGGTTATTCTCCCACTCTCACTTGGTCATTAATAATAATACTTCTGATTATTATGTTCACTCATTCAACCACATGCTAAAAATGCCTAATATCCTTTAATTATGAATGAAATGACATGGTTTTGCCTTTGCTAAAAAAAAAAAAAAAGCGTAATATCCCTTCCATCATAGAATTTAACAACATTTTAAGCTCCCTTGTTAAGACCAAGAAGAACTATTTAACACCTATTTCCATTTTTCAACAAATGGAATTCCAAGGACTTAGGCCTGACATTGTTACTATCAATATCCTGATCAACTGTTACTGCCACTTAGGTCAAATATATTTCGCCTTTTCCCTATTCGGCAAGATTCTTAAGATGGGTTATCATCCAAATATCATAACCTTGACTACACTTTTGAAAGCATTATGTCTTAATGGTGACATCCAAAAGGCATTGCACTTTCATGAAAAAGTCGTGGCACTAGGATTTCAGTTGGACCGTGTTAGTTACGGGACACTGATTAGGTAAGGCATGAGAAATTTTACGTCAAATTATTGCTTTTGCTTGTTGAAAGGGTGAAACATTTGAGTTCAAAATGAAATTTCATGTTTGTTGTTGTTGAATTTGTATGTGTATGAGAATAAGCCTCTCTTTGTTTGTTGTTAATTTGTTGTCAATTGTCGTCTTAACGATAGTTACATTTTTTTTCCATTGTTTACTTTGCCGCAACTTAGTTTTTTCAGTTCTAAGTAGGTTGGTTGGTGTGGGATGACATTTCCTCTTTATATCGTATTCTTTTTAACCTAACAACCTCTCCCAAAAAAATTATATGGTAGGTATATTATGAACCTCTTTGATCAAACCATGTAGTAAAATTTAACAGTTGAATCTCTCTTCATTATCTATTTTACCACCTGATAGAAAGTTTCCTTGTCAACACCATAGTAAGTTTGCAACTTTATCTTTAATGATGGTTTCTAAAAGAGACAGAGCAGGTGTACTTTTTATACTAATGATTGACAAATTATGGGGAAAAAAAAAAACAGAACAGATACAAATTTATGGTTATATATTTTATTTTTCAATTTCCAATGCAATATTAATATTGTAGACTTAGACTTTGTATGAAGACAAAATCTGCCTTCCCTTTCCTCTCTCACACTAAAAATATTCTGATATTTTTATGTTACTGGAATTTCAGACATTGCCTCTGAAAAACCAGATATACCATGGAACATTCTCAAAAAGTTAAACTTGTGATGAAACTCATCTTTTTCATTGTATATAGACTATCATTCTCCTTATGATATAGTGGTCAAGTTCTATCTTTCTTTACCATAGAAAAAATGAAAAATAAAAAATTGGCTATGAAAGTTGATAGATCAACTTTTATCACCACTTCCCCTTCTAATGTTCTTGACAAGTAATGCAGTTGATTTGTCATGTATTGCAGAATTTTCTACATTACATGCCCTGACCAAGCTATAAATGTTTCACAGTGGACAACACTGTTGTTGGTCCAAACTTCTTGAATATCGATTACAAGGACATAAGTACAGTGTGGAAACAAATACATCCATAGGATACATGTGAAAAGAGATTTTATTTTTCACTTCAAAAGTAACATTGCTCTCCAAAATAAAATTCAATGTTATTTACGAACCATCAAGATCTATGTCTTACTCTTCTACATCTAAGATTGAGCTTCTCAGGCAGCTCATCTCCTATTATTGTCGATGTCCAGTCTTTCTGGGCCTTTGCCATTTTCCTGTCAAAATTCATAGATTTTCACACAGCCGAATAATCTTCAATAAAAACCTCATACTTCTTGATTTATAATCCCATTTCCATGAAATTCCCAAAACAATTGTCTAAGGGAAATAATAAGCTTGTACATGCAGAAAATTTAAGTCTTCTTTACAATGTTCATTTTGGTCATTGCTAAGCAGTTTTATCCAGATCTTCTTAAAGAAGAGAGCATTGTTATGTACATATTTTTATTTTTTGCATGGTTTTGTTTTAACTCTAAGGGTATAATTAATGAATCATGCAACAAAATTGTTGCTGTTTGTATCGACTGCACCCAACCTTGAATCCGTGATTTATAATACCTGGTCCGATACTGGTTAGTTGTTGCACTTTTTTATATATACACGTATGGTATGATGTTTATTTTGATAAAAGTGCTGGTTAACTAAGGAAGTTTCTGTTCTTCAAGGGATTAGGAGTAATCTATAGTCAAACACTCTTTGTTTATGAAGATGGTTTATGCAAATGGAGACTTATTTCACTATAATATATAAACTGTGTTCATGTTCATCTGCATTATCTTTTTTGAAATATTGATAATGTCTGTATTATTTTTAGTTTTGTGTAAGAAAATATTTCTGTAAAACTAATTTTATTTCAGTAATAATTTATCTTTGTGTATCAATTTCCCTGATTCACATGTAATTTCTTCAGATAACCTACAAAACCAAATGCAAGGGAACTTATGATACTGGTTTTGATTCTCAACATTCCTTTGCACAACTAGTAGGGCCACTGCCCCACGTGCTTACTTTTATGCTATTTTCTCTTTAATTTTTATTACGATAACACAATGGTACCTTTGATATTTGATTGGGTATGTTTCAATCCTCCGATCATTTTGTTTGTCATTCTTTTTTGTGTGACTTTGCGTGGGGGATTGTGGTTTTTTTTTTTTACTCGGAGTTGGTGTCGGAACGGTTTGTAGACGGGAGCTATATAAGGGGGTGGTTGGGTGTTGTTTAGGAGAGGAGGCGGGTGTTTTGTGGATGGTGATTTCTTTTGGAGGTTGTCTCTGTTACTCGGGTCCTTGTTCGTCGTCACTAGCTCTTGTTTGTTTTTATGAAGTTGTTAAGGGTGTTTGGAGGAAGCGGGTCTCGTTGAGCTAAGCCTTTTTCCCTTTGATCTGTTTGTTGTTTGCACCACCGCATATCATGTCGTTTGTCATTCTTTTTTGTGTGTTGGTTTGCGGTGGACCGGTTACTTTTGCTTCGAGATCGGGAGTCGGTGTCTAACTGCAATTTTGTTTGGCGTGATTTGGTGTTTCTCTCGTGTACCAGGGTAGAGGGGTACCCTTCTGATTTGGTCTTAAAGTCTAGTGGGCCGATCACTTTTGATTCGAGATCGGGAGTCAGCTCTTTCGCTCAAGTTTTAGTTTTGGGCTTTTTATGGTTTCTTTCGGTGCATCGGAGGTCGAGAGGTGGTGGAAGTTGAATGGTCTTTCGGTTAGGAGTTTTTCGGAAGTGGTTTAGCTTTGGTGTTCAGGACAGGGGGTTTATTTTTTAGGGGTGTTTTTCTTTGGGGGTGAGTAGTGACGATAGATGGTTGGATATCGTTTTTATAGTGGTTGATTTCGTGAAGGAGTCTGTTTTAGGTGGTGAAGTGTATTTTGGAGGGTGTGGTCCTCAGGGTTGTTTTTAGGGTGTTTATTTTCGGGTGTTCCGCCTATATACGACGCCTTTTGTTTGTTTTTCCAATTTCATCGGTCTCTGTTTGTCTTGAGTAGGGATTAAGTTGCTTAATAAAATTTATTGTTTCAAAAAAAAAATCCTCCAATCATTTAATGTCATGTCATAATTTTATATTAATTTATTTAAAAATTAAATTAAATTTTGAATTAATTTTACCTATAGGGCACCGATAAGGCTATACCTAACCAATTTCTTGGGAAATCTATTTGTGTTGGAACATGTGTGGACTTGGGAAGTCATTTTGTTTTGGAAAATGGATAGAAATTGAGTTAAAAGACTATACACAAATTTCTACATTGTGTAGAATTAGTATGGTGTGAATTGAAAAACTGGAAGTTTTACATTGGATGGATCACATACTTTAATAGTGTTTATATAGTGGGGGTGTACCTTTAATGAAGTACATAATTATGTGAACGAAATTTTTTTTTTGGGTAAATTTATCTGAACGAAGTTAGCACTAAAGAATATATATATATATATAGATATATTTTATTATTTGAAAATGTTAAAATTAGAAAGTGTTTTCTTAGTCCTTAAGTTTTGCAAAAATATTTTGGAATGCAATCTGAAATATTTTGGTATGTGATCTGAAATATATTTTGGTACTCAATAAGATATATTTTGATACTCAATTTGAGATATACAAAGCCCCCCACTATGTGATCTTTCTAAAATAATAGTAGAAACTACAAAATATATATATCATATGAATATAAATTATTTAAGTTTTTATTGTTTCAACTAGGTCCGAGAATTTAATAATATCATATACTTTAGTCCCTTAAATTTGTTCTATTTCATTTTGGTCTTGACCATGTTTTTTTTTTTTTTTTAAGGATGGTCTTGACCAAGTTGTTTAATGTTTGTTATTAGAAGTGTATACCATTTATAACCTTACTCTCCAAGTGTTAGCCGAAATATTTTAGTACTCGGATCTGAAATATTTTGGTGATCAATCATCTGGATTATTTTACTACTCAATCTTAAATATTTTGGTATTCGATCTGAAATATTTCGATACTCAATTTAAACTATTTTGGTACGCGATCTAATACACTTGTTACTTGTCCCTCAAGTTTCTCATAGATTTGTTGTGAATTCTCTCAATAAATAGAGAGCTTGCATGGTTCATTCTAGACACTAAAAAACCTTTATGAGTTATTTATCCTATTTCTTCTCTTCTCCCTTTGCCTTGTGTTAGTAAGTTGTTCTTCTATTAATCTTCTATATTATGTCCCTTTAATTTTGAATGGTATTCATACCACATATGAGAGGAATTTAGAGTGGGAGAGAATCTTTCAACTTAATAATAATAAAGTCAAATATATATCGTTTGATTAATTTTGGTATTCATCCTAAATAATTCTCGTGTGTGTTCATTCTTGCTTCCAGCAGCAATAAAAATGCGGAAAAAGCTCTTGCCGGATGATGTTATATCGTATATATTTTCCAAGTTGAGTCTGAAGGATTTGGTGAAAACAAGCACATTGTCCAAACAATGGCGTGATGAATGGGGATTAAGAGTGGACCTCAACTTTGATCTTGATAACATTTTTTACTTTATTACAATTCAAGAGTTACAAGAAAGCCTCCCACTCTTCCAATCTGAATTTGCGACAAGAATGAACCAATTCATGCTGCATTATCAAGGTGCCAAGATCCATTCAATCCGAGTCAATTTTCCATTAGGCGATGAACATAGTGACACTATTGACAGATTGATTTCTCAAGGAATTGCTAAGGGAGCGAAACGTATTGAACTGCTATTCTCATATGAAACTAATGATATTGGTCATAATTTGGAAATACAACCATACAAAATTTCCTTTACTCTCTTATCTCACACTGATTCTATGACGCATCTCCACCTACAGAATTGCCTCATAGTAGAACCTATGGACTTCTCTGGATTCAAGAATTTGAGAACTCTTGTGTTGCATCTAGTTGTTGTGAAGCAGGATCTGATACAGGGTCTGTTTTCCAACTGCATCCATCTTTTAGACTTCACCCTTAATGCTTGCAAGTTAAAGTCTGACTTAAAAATAATCAGTCCAACATTGTTTCATTTGAACATTGTTCATTGTCAGAGGAAGAGGAATATAGATATCATTGCATCAAATCTCTCATCCATTGTATATACTTATAGTCATAAGTATGCAATACACACAATGAACGTTAAAGCTCATATGTTATCCAAGTTTAGCTACAAAGGTAGTAAAATTTCTAAACGTGGTGTTGGCTTTTCTGGAATGAAAAATGTGACAACAATTGTGTTGGAGGGACTCAATGAATGTCTCCAATCTCATGTCATACCTCTTTTGTTTTCTGAATGTCTCCAACTCGAGGACGTCACCTTTAAGAATTGTAGGCTCATATGGGAATTGAATATAGTTAGTGCAAAGTTGCGTCATCTGAACATAATTGATTGTGGCTTTGGCCGTTACACTCCTCACCGCATAGATATTGATGCATCGAATCTCTCATCCTTTGAATATAGCAGTCACACAACGAAGATAATCTCTATTAAGGCTCCAAGGCTATTGAAGGTTTTCTGGAATGCAGCTAAGAGAGAGGAAAATCCATGTCCCTTTGGCCCAATTGCTACATTACATCATATTCAGAATTTATCTATGATCATCAGTCACTCACAGGTGAGTAAATAAAAATTGATATTGGTTTTTTAGTTGATGTTTATTATCTTTGGACCCTAGTTACTTAACAAGCTTGTTAGAAAAGAGATCTGTCGCAAGTGATTGGTGCTCATGGTGTTTGAATCTTGTAAAACTCGTGTAAAAAATTCTGTTCCAACTCATAAAGAAAGTTAGCACATTTGGTTCGATGTCTGATCCTTTAGCGTCTATATTAATTAACTATCGTTGTTAGATAAGAGGTCTATCACAAGTGATTAGTGCTCATGGTGTGTGAATCATTGTAAAACCCGTGTACCAAGTTCTATTCCTACTAAAAGTAAGTTAGCACATTTTGTCGATAGTAAGTTAGCACATTTTGTCAATGTGTGAACCTTTTGCGTCTATATTAATTAACTATTGTTGTTAGATAAGAGGTCTATCGCAAGTGATTAGTGCTCATGGTGTGTGAATCATTGTAAAACTCGTGTACCAAGTTCTATTCCTACTAAAAGTAAGTTAGCACATTTTGTCGATAGTAAGTTAGCACATTTTGTCGATGTGTGAACCTTTTGCGTCTATATTAATTAACTATTGTTGTTAGATAAGAGGTCTATCGCAAGTGATTAGTGCTCATGGTGTGTGAATCATTGTAAAACTCGTGTACCAAGTTCTATTCCTACTAAAAGTAAGTTAGCACATTTTGTCGATGTGTGAACCTTTTGCGTCTATATTAATTAACTATTGTTGTTAGATAAGAGGTCTATCGCAAGTGATTAGTGTTCATGGTGTGTGAATCATTGTAAAACCCGTGTAGCAAGTTCTATTCCTACTCATAAAGTAAGTTAGCACATTTGTTCCATGTGTGATTTGCTCTTTCATCTGCATTCTTAGTTCTGTTATGTCTTTTCCATTGCTTAGAAATCAAGTAAGTCCAGTAGCTCCTCTCGACCCAAGCTTTTTCCTATTTGTTTGGGTTTTCCAAAGTAAAAGCAAAAACAACAGTTACAGCCATAAAACCTCATGTTAGACACCTTCTCCTATGCAAAAATAGGACATGACCTCTAATGCTTCTTCTTTGTGGATAGTTGTGGTGAAATTATCGACAAGTTTTCTATTAATTAATTGAGTTACTATTATCGATGTAAACAGATAATGGCATTATCGACGATCTTGACTCGATTTCAAAATCTTAGACAATTAGAGTTCTTTATCGACAGAGCTTATGATCCAGATATGGACTACTTTTGGATTTTAAATATTGCAATGGCTTCTGAACATCTGCAAAAACTTTCTCTAACGGTGAGTTTTCGCAACTCTTTATTTTTTGGGTTTTTTTTTTTTAAACTTATTTTGTTATAAATAATAGTTTCTGAATATGTATGTGCTAATCAATCTTATAAAATTAAACTTGACTCAGCCCCGAAGAAGCATTATTTTCCTTATTTCATATATCAAGGAAATTTGAATTTTTATTTAGTATTCAAAAATAAAAACACAATTTTGATGATAGACTTACAGTTAGATAAGTTATAATGATCTTAATTGATAATTTAATATGCCTCAAAAATAAGTCTTGCAAATATACCCTATATTTCAACAAAAATAATGAATAAGTCATGCATTAGTGTCATATATATACCTGATAAAATTTTATATTTTTCATATATCTAACACGATAATCATTATTTTTTTTATTTTCAGATAAGAAATTCAGCTGAGAAAAATTCACATATGGCTGGATTTAAGAGGCAAAGAAGAGAATATGTAGAATTTTTTCATAATGGTTTGAAACATGTTGAGTTACGAGGTTGTGTTTGCACCATAAATACTATTGAGTTAGCAAGTCACATATTGAGGAGTGCAAATTTGCTTAAGCAAATTACTTTCAGTTCTCATGACAAAGAGTATATAGGTGCCGGAAGCTGGAACGAAGACTCTAATAGTTGTTGTTGTTTTGATAAGAGTCTTATTCATGAGATGCTTAATGATGAAGTAAACGGACAATGTCAACTTATAATTGTGTAGGATTATTTTATTTCAAATTAATTGTATACTTTTATTAGTTAATTCAGGGTTGGTCCTAAGATTTTTGGTGCCTTGGGCGAAAGAAAAAATTGTGCCCTTTTAATTATTCTACTATTTTCTTCTTGTATTTTTGTTGCAGAAAATTCATTTATAATCAAAGTTCTATAAAAATATATTTTATTTTAAATAGAATTAACCAAATCAAATTATAAAGAAATATATCTATGTTATCATGTAATGTTGATATTATACAATGAGGGAATAGCGATTCTAACAAATCAATGTTCTCTCCGTTTCGAAGTACATGTCACAGTGTGACAATATGCACTATTTACATTATATATAAACATAAATTTTAGTATATAAGATGTTGTTTGATTTGTTTCAATCGAAGCGTTGTTGGAATATTACTCAACTTTGCAGATCCACTCAATGAATTTTTATAGAGGTTGCTGAAAAAAAAAAAAAACCAACTCAATTCGATTCCTAATCTTAAAACTCCAAAATTTAGTGTAGGAAATCCTTCTGATGATATAAATATGTCTCAATATTTGGGGAACAAAATTTGACCCGTTAGTATACGTGCACTTGGGAAAATTTGCAATTTTAAGCGTTTTGTCGAAAAATCAAAATAAAATTTGCAGACCCTCTTAATGAATTTTTATAGAGGTGTCTACAAAATTTTGGCGCGCAGAAAATTCATATTTAGTCCGTACCTAGTCGGAAAACTCCAAAATTTCGTGGAGGTGACCCTTACGATATTATAAACGTTCTTGATTATTTGCGGATAAAAATTTGACCCGTGAGTATATCTACTTGGAAAAACTTGTGATTTGCGCGTTTCGGTCGAAAAATTAAAATAAACCGAGACGTTGTCGGAATGCTACAAAACTTTTCAAATTCTCTCAATGCATATTTATATAGGTGTCTGAAAAAAACCAACTCAAAATTTGATTCCTAAGTCGAGTTGTTGCTATTTTGATTTCCTCATGTTTTGGCGCACGGAAAATTTATATTTAATCCGTACCCAGTCGGAAAACTTCAAATTTTAGTGGCATATGTTCATATGATGTTATATAATTTCAACCTATATTTTACATCGATATTTTTTTCTACAAGTTTTACTACACCCTAAATCAGAGAATAGGTACGTATTCTGTACACCAAAATAATCCAATACAAGTTATTAAGTTTATTCTAATTTTTTTTTCTACTAAAAACCACTGACACCTCTTTCCCCTTTGTCACTTTTGAGCAGATAATACCATCCTAATTTTACAATATTATCTCATTTTCTCAAAAAAATAAAATTAAAGTTATTCCATATAAGGTTATTTTATTAGACAAGTTTGAAGTTGTGACTAATAACCAAAACACATATAGCAATTAGAAAGTGTTGAAGTTGTGATAAGGTCATCATCACTCTGCACCATGGTATCATTACGAGTATAATAATAATTGTGATTTCAGTTTAAAAAATACATCAAGAATTAGTTTTCAAAAAATAAATCGTAGCCATCCACTTGTTTCATTTTATTTCAATAATCATACATACATATAGGTGCAATTTCTTAGAGGTGGTCCTTATGATATTATAAACATTCTTGGGTATTTGCACAACAAAATTTGACCCATGAGCATGCGCACTTGGGAAAATTTGCGATTTTGCGCGTTTCAGTCGAAAAATCAAAATAAATTGAGACGTTGTTGGAATGCTACATAACTTTTCACATACTTTCAATGCATTTTTATATAGGTGTCTCGAAAAAACCAACTCAAAATTTTATTCCTAGGTCTAGTTGTTGCTGTTTTGGTTTCCTGAGGTTTTGGCGCACTGAAAATTCATATTTAGTGCGTACCTAATCGCAAAACTCCAAAATTTCGTGGAAGAGGTCCTTATGATGTTATAAACATGCCTCAATATTTGTGGAACAAATTTTCACCCACGAGTATACTCGCACTTGGGGGAAATTGCTATTTTATGATTTTGGTCGAAAAACTAAAATAAATCGAGGCGTTATCGGAGTGGTACGCAATTTTGCAAATCCTCTGAATGGATTTTTATAGACGTGCCAAAAACCAACTCGAAATTCAATTTCTAGTTCGAGTTGTTGTTGTTTTGGTTTTATGAGGTTTTGGCGCGCAGAAAGTTCATATTTAGTCCCTACCAAATCGTAAAACTCCAAAATTTCATGGAGGAGGTCCTTAAGATTTTAGAAATGTTCATGAATATTTTCGGAACAAAACTTGACCCGTGGGTATACATGCACATGGGAAAATTTGCAAGTTTACGCGTTTCGTTCAAAAAATCAAAATAAATTGAGACGTCGTTGCAATGCTACAGAACTTTTCACATCCTCTCAATGCATATTTATATAGGTATATGTAAAAAAACCAACTCAAAATTTGATTCCTAGGTCGAATAGTTGATGTTTTGGTTTTTTGTGGTTTTGGCGCGCAGAAAATTTATATTTAGTCTGTACCTAGTCGGAAAACTCCAATCTTTTGTGGCGGAGGTCCTGATGATTTTATAAATGTGCCTCAATATTTCGGAAATAAAATTTGACCCATAAATATACACTCACTTAAAAAAAAAGTGATTTTGCACCATAAATAGTATTAAGTTAGCTAGCCACATATTGAGGAGTGCGAATTCGCTTAAACAAATTACTTTTATTTCTATTGACAAAGTTTATAGAGGTGCCGGAAGGTGGACCGAAGACTAATAGTTGTTGTTGGTTTGATAAGAGCTTTACATATAAGATGCTTAAGGATGAAGTAAATGTACAATGTCAACTTATAACTATGTTGGGTTATTTTATTTAAAATTAATTTTAAGGTTAAATAAGATTTTCGTCCCATAAATATATTAGATTCTGATTTTAGTCCCTAAAAAATAAAATGAGATGTTTTCATCCTCACAAAATTTTTGGTTTTATTTTTGGTCCTTAATGGATATAATTTTGACATGTTTTTGACATTTTTTAACATGATATGAATATATAAAGGTTGAAGATAATAAACTAACATATGATGGATACAATTTGAACATAAAATAGCTATAATCTTTACATTGACATGAACATAAAGTGGCCATTAAAGACCCGAACAAAAATTCTGAGGATGAAAACAAATTTGTTATCATGTATTGTTGATATTATAATGAGTCTGAAGGATTAAACCAAGCAAGCAAGTAGGAAGTAGCAAGTGTTGAAGTTGTGCAGCTATCCTAATTTTACAATATTATCTCATTTTCTGAAAGAAAAAAATTAAAGTTATTTATAAGTTTTTTTAGACAAATTCTAAAATAAAACACAATTATACATCAAGTCTCAAGTTGTGCAAAACAACAAAAACAAATATGGCAATTAGCATGTGTTGAACTTGTGAAAGGGTCATCATCACACTGCACCAAGGTTACCATTACGATTATAATTATGATTTCATTTTTTTAAAAAAAATATAGCAAGAATTAGTTTTCTCATAATAAATCGTAGACATCCACTTTTTCATCATCCTTCAATAATTATACATGTATAGGTGCAAAATTTGACATGGGAGTATACGTGCACTTGGGAAAATTTGTGATTTTACGCGTTTCGATCAAAAAAATTAAAATAAACTGAGGCGTTGTTGGAATTTTATGCAACTTTGCAGATCCTCACAATGAATTTTTATAGAGCTGTTTGCGAAAACCAACTCAAAATCGATTCCTAGGTCGAGTTGTTGTTTTGGTTTCGTGGAGTTTTGGCGCACGGAAAATTCATATTTAGTCCGTACCTAGTCGGAAAACTCCAAAATTTCGTGGAGGTTGTCCTTGTGATATTATAAATAATGTTCTTGATTATTTACGGATAAAAATTTGACCCGTGAGTATACGTACTTGAAAAAATTTGAGATTTGCGTGTTTCGGTCGAAAAATTAAAATAAACCGAGACGTTGTCGGAATGTTACAGAACTTTTCAAATCCTCTCGATGCATATTTATATAGGTGTCTGGAAAAGAAAAAAAACAACTCAAAATTCGATTCCGATGTCGAGTTGTTGTTGTTTTGGTTTCTTGAGATTTTGGCGCACGGAAAATTCATATTTAGTCCGTACCTAGTCGGAAAACTCCAAAATTTAGTGGCATAGGTTCCTATGATGTTATATAATTTCAACCTATATTTTACATCGATATTATTTACTACACCCTAAATCAGAAAATAGGTACAAGTAAAATGTATTCTGTACACCAAAATAATCCAAGTATTCTATTACCTTGCAATACAAGTTATTAAGTTTATTCTAGCATATTTTTTTTCTTCTAAAAACCACTGACACCTCTTCCCCCTTTGTCACTTTTGAGCAGATAATACCATCCTAATTTTACAATATTATCTCATTTTCTCAACAAAAAAAAATTAATGTTATTCCATATAAGGTTATTTTATTAGACAAGTTTGAAGTTGTGACTAATAACCAAAACAAATATAGCAATTAGAAAGTGTTGAAGTTGTGAGAAGGTCATCATCACTCTGCACCATGGTATCATTACGAGTATAATAATTGTGATTTCATTTTAAAGAATACATCAAGAATTAGTTTTCACAAAATAAATCGTAGCCATCAACTTGTTTCATTTTACTTCAATAATCATACATACATATAGTCCCCTCCAAGTCTTTCATTTCATTTCATTCAGACAAACTAAGAGAGAGAGAGAGAGAGAGAAATGGCAGAGAATAATCAAGGTAGAGAAAATGCTGAGTTTTTGGAGGAAAGTGCGAACAAAGTCTCAAAGAAACTTGCTGCAAAGGAAAAAGAAGTCAAGAAATACAGTGACAAGTTAGATGAGCTAAGTCAGAAGATAATTGATGAACAAGAAGAAGGTAAGATAGAAATATTGTGCTATAATTTAGATTATGATTTTTCTTGTTCTTCTTCTTAATTAAATATTTGCAATTTCAGACCATATTTGAAATTTTGGTGCTGGATATCAAAAAAGAGATGATAAAAAGAAAAGGAAGTATGAGAACAAACTTGAGAAAGCACAGCAAGAGGCTTCAGACCTTGAAATAAAGCGTGATGAACTCTTCAAGAAGACTAGGGTTGCATACGATTTTTTTTAACCAAAAAGAACTACTAGGTTTGTTTGCTTTCATAATTCTTACTGATAATTGCTTCGTTTGAATAAGAATGAACATGTACTCAACAACAACAATCCAATTTTAAGAAAATGACATAATTCTCCAATGTAATCACACGTGTTGGTGTCGTATCGTGTCGTGTCGGACACCGAGACACGCTTTCAATCATAATGTGTATATCCTTTTTCTAATTTGTACTTAACGACCTTTCAAGAAATTATCCTTTTTATTGTTACATTGAAACAAGAGTCTTTGATGTTAATGTTCTTTTGGTCGTTGCAGTTGACAAGGAAGTGGGAAGCATGCATGATGCAAGAGTAAACACCTATGATGTAAATAATCAATCACAAGGCCTATGAACAATGAATTATATGATGGCCAAATTATAATTAGAGCGACATGGCTGTTTTCTTTTTAAGTTAGTAAGCCTGATACACTCAATTTTATATTTCTTATATTGAATGCATGATGTGATGTATATATCTTATGAAATCAAATCAAACCAACTTCACAAAAATTTCACTCTTTAGTTTTAAACTATAGTTCTAGTTCATCAAGTATTTGTTTTGTCATTATATGAAATGACTTATTTCACTCTTCACATGGATATTTTTTTTTTAGTTGCAACACGAATATTGAGTTTGAAGGATTTGGTAGAAACATTGTGCAAAGATTGGCTTCCACGAATGGGATTCAAGTTGGACCTCAATTTTGATCTCCAAAACATGTTTGAACGTAATACAATGCAAAAGTTACGAGAAAACTTTCCACTCTTCTAGTCTTAATTTTCCACAAGATTATATCTGTTCATGTCGTAATATCAAGATACCATGAATCGATAAAGACAAACAACGTCACACAAAGACGACGGACAAAACATTATCGCACTAAGAAAACAATATCACAAGAGAGTAAATAGATGTGAAAATCACTTATTAAAATAAAAAGGAAAGAGTATATGGCTCTTTTAACATTTTAAAAAGTTGAAATTAATTTATTTTGAGTTAAAAAAATTATACTTTTTTAATAATTTAAAAGTTTAAGAATAATCAAACAAAATTAAACACTTTTTTTTTTTTGAGCAAAAACAAAATTAAACTTAGCAGCGGCTAAAGTTGCACTTTGAAATAATTTATTTCGACGTGAATATACCACTTTTTTATAAGGACGAACAAGAAAAATAAAAACAATTAGAGACCTATTATACCAAAAAAAGTTTAATGGAGTTCACAGTCGATGTAAAATTAACATTTCATTTACTCAAATAGTTATTAGTTTTTCCACATAAGTTTTTTTAGACAAATTCTAAAATAAAATACAACTATATAATCCCTCTCTGTCCTAAAATAAGGCCTATGTTGATTGTTGCATATATATCAATCCACATTGTTGACCTTTATTATATGTATGCATTAGCAAAAATTATAAAAATTTTATATTTTAAAAAAAAATTATCAAGATAAATAAAACAACAGTTTATATGTTACTATTTGCATTTAAATAATAGTAGTCAAATATGGTCATATTATGTGATAAGTGTCATATAATAGTTAAATAACATGTACATTTTAGACACTTTGATTACTTGTTTTGCAAGTTATCCAATAAAAAGCTCACAAATATTGAAGAATTATCCATTATGCTTTTTATACCTAATGTCAACCTTTTGTATAGGAAAATGCATGCCTAGACATTTAGCAAGCAAGGAAACATGAAGAAATGCAAATCCATGTCCCTGAAATTGTCAAACGTTAGTCAATTATCCCCTCTGTTTGTTTTGACTGTTAAATCCTATGACATGGCAGTTAATAGTTCATATGGCACTTCCATGTAGACAGAATGTTATGCCACGTTACATGATGGTAATTGACTATTTTATAATTTCTTTTTTTTTGTTTAATATTTGTATGATTATAAAAATACCCCCTTCATATTTAACACTTATATGCAAATACCATCCTCAATTTAAAACTTTTGTAACAAATATCCCCTTAAAATTTATACTTATGTGCAAATATTACCCTCAAATTTAAAACTTAAATAATTGTAAACAGGGGCGATTTTACCACCCGACGAGTCTGGGCACATGTCCGAGTTCAACCAATCCGTTCTTTGTATCACTACAAGAAATTTGACTTGTAGTGACAATCAAAATCTGTCACTATAGAATTAATGTTCGTAGGTAAATCCGTCTATCATTGCCAAATGGCTGATGTTTTCCACCTTTACCTACGGACAAAACCGTATGTATTTTTGAGGATACCATTTTAAAAACATCAAGGACCTCTACCTACAGTTGCATAAAACTTATCATTGTTTTATTTTTATTTTTTATATTTTCTATTCTACTATAAATTCTAAAAATGAATAATTCATAAAACTACCGATAGAATTAGTTTAATCATATTATAAAATATTATAATCAATATCATTGAAATTTGAAATTGATTACTCTAATCAATTTTTTGAATAAATTCTTGAAGTGAAATAACTATAATAATTCTCCTTAACATGAACTATCATATCGTTCACTCAAACCAATATTTAATATACTCACAGAAAATATACAATACAACTTGGAAAATATATAACACAATCCGGCAAGAGTTTTTTCGGATTTTGATTACTGCTGGAAGCAAGAATGAACACACCCGAGATTTATTTAGAATGAATACCAAAATCAATCAAACGATACATTATTTGTTATTATTAATTATTAATAATAATATCATGATACAACGTGAAGATAATGAAATAATACTAGGATATTTGAAAGATTCTCTCCCACTCTGAATTCCTCTCATATATGGTATGAATCTAGAATCATGGTGTGTGAATCCTTGTAAAACTCGTGCACCAAGTTCTATTCCTACTCATAATGTAAGTTAGCACATTTGTTCCATGTGTGAGCCTTTTGCGTCTAACTCTCAAATGCTCTTTCATCTGCATTCTTAGTTCTGTTATGTCTTTTCCATTGCTTAGAAATCAAGTAAGTCCAGTAGCTCCTCTCGACCCAAGCTTTTTCCTATTTGTTTGGTTTTTCCAAAGTAAAAGCAAAAACAACAGTTACAGCCATAAAACCTCATGTTAGACACCTTCTCCTATGCAAAAATAGGACATGACCTCTAATGCTGCTTCTTTGTGGATAGTTGTGGTGAAATTATCGACAAGTTTACTATTAATTACTTGAGTTACTAATTGCTCTTAATCCACTTAAACTATTATCGATGTAAACAGATTATGGCATTATCGACGTTCTTGATTTGATTTCATACTCTTAGACAATTAGAGTTCTTTATCGACGGAGTTTAAGATCCAAATATGGATTACTTTTTGATTTTAAATATTGCAATGGCTACTTGACTAAGCCTCGAAGAAACATTATTTTCCTTATTTCATATTTGCAATGTGTTTGTCTGCATATATCAAGGAATTTTAAATTTTTATTTAGTATTCAAAAATAAAAACACAATTTTGATATAGACTTACAATTAGACAAGTTACGATGATCTTAATTGATAATTTAATATGCTTCACAAATAAGTCTTGCAAATATACCCTATATTTCCACAAAAATAATGATTAAGCCATGCATTAGTGTCATATACTTGATAAAATTTTATATTTTTCATATATGTAACACGATGATCATAATTTTTTTATTTTCAGATAAGATATTCAGCTCAGAAAAATTCACATATGGCTGAATTTAAGAGGCAAAGAAGAGAATATGCAGAATTTTTTCATAATGGTTTGAAAAATGTTGAGTTACAAGGTTGTGTTTGCACCAAAAATACTATTGAGTTAGCTAGTATCTTCTTTTTTATCTTCATATCATCTCCATCAACATTCAACAACAAGAATCCCAGAAAAATTCTAGAAGAAAATGAAGAAAACCTAACGTTTTTGAATTAAAACTAACAGGAAGGACCAAAATATATAATGGAGAGAAGTTAAAGGACCAAAATAAATCAAATTTTAGTTAGGGGACCAAACCGATGCTAATTAAATAGTTAAGGGACCAAAAAGATAATTTAGCCTCTTTATTTTATAATATTGTTAAGGTTAATATTAGTTTTTAACTTTTTTTTTTTGACAAAATAAGTTTTTTTTTGGTACAACAAAATAAGTTTTTAACCTCCATAAATATATTAATTTCGTTTTTAATTCTCCTAAAATTTTTTAAAAAATAATGATCATTCAAATATTTTTTATTGATGTAAATTTCTTTACATTGTCAATAATCACAAATCATTATTTTTAGGACTAGATATAATGGAAGTCAAAAACATTTTTTTTTTACAAAGCAAGTTAAAAACTTTCAATCAACCAACTATTATAATTAATATGCTTTTGAATTACTCCATCCATTTTAATATAAATCCCTTCGTTTGAAAAATAATTGTCGTTTAAAAATTTTATACATAATTATTTTCACATGTATTCAATGATATGTTCTCTCATATCAAAACACATAATTTTCACATTAACCGTGACAATATAAAGTGTGTAAAATAAATAATTTTACAAGTTGCATACTAATTAAGTTATTATCTTTTCTTCATTTTTTTAATCCAATAAGAAAATCTATTAAATGAAATTAACCCATTATTTTTCTTTTTTCTTCCTCTTCCCTCCTTTGTCGGCGTGAAAATGTCGTCGTCACTGATATCGGAGTTCCTCCATCGAGCCGGCGGAACCGCAATCATCGACGGTGGTTTAGCGACTGAGCTTGAACGCCATGGCGCCGACCTGAACGATCCCCTTTGGAGCGCCAAATGCCTCATTTCTATCCCTCAGTCTCACCTCATTCGTCAGGTACCTCACCATTTCAATTCTTAGGTTGATTCATATAAGTACCATTGTATGTATACAACCATGTCATCTCTCATTACGATGATGCTGTAAATTCATTTTCGTTCTTCCGTATAGTAGTATACAAATAGCGATCTTAGGGTTTAATTAACCTAATTTTATTCCTTTTTTATGTATCATTTATTTATGAACTGTTATGGAAATTTTTAATTGTTTAAAGGTCTAAATATGATTTTAGTCCATGCAATGCAATTATAATGTTTTTTTGTTTTTGTTTTTTGTTTAGATTCAGTCCTTACAAATTCAATTGCTCTTGGTCCATATGTCATACGTGACCCAATAAACTTACGCCACATAGTCCAATAAGCAGGGACTCTGTTTGGATAAACAGCTTATTTGTGTCTTATAGCACAAGCACTTATCATGATAAGGGCTTATGTATAAGCGTGCATAAGCTATTTTTATAGCCTAAGATAAAATTACGTTAAATTGTTTTTGTATATGCTATAAGTTGTTTTTATTAGCTATATTGAAGAACTTATGAAAATAAGTTGAAAAAAGCTTATGAAAATTGTCATAAGTTCTCTCAAAAAGTTTCACAAAATTTATGCCAATAGATAAGCTCAAATAAGTCATTCCAAGCAGGCCCTAAAAGCAACCTTTTTTTAAATTTGCAGGGACTGAATTTAATAATAAAAAAATACCCGAGTCTAAATCCAAAAAACATATTTAAACCTTGTTTGGACTTGATTGAATGATGCTCTCTTACTAATGAAAATTATCACTGATCATGCTTTCTGTTGTGCAGGTGCACCTTGATTACTTGGAAAATGGTGCAGACATTATAACCACAGCTTCTTATCAAGTGAGTTCTGTTTACTTAGGCTTTGTTTGGGAGTTTGGAGGGGGAGGGGAAGGGAGGGCTTTGGGGGGGTGGCAAATATAGGGGAAAAGAGAGTAATCTTTCACATTTTTTGAAAGAGTATTTTTTTTAGAGAATGATAAATTAATGTTTATGATTAATACATTTTTAATTTCGAGAATATTATAACAACATAGATTAAATTTGAAGAATTCATATAAACCCTCCTCCAATACAAATTTTGAGTTCCCCCAAACGAGGAGGATTTTGTATTATGAGAAAAGTGAACCTCCTAAAGTCGTCCCCTCCCAATGTCCTCTATTTCTTCCACTTGCTTCTTCCTTTTTTCCAAAGCCTTCCCCTCTAAACTCGCAAACAAAGCCTAGAGTGTGTTGTGTCTTTAGTTCTGTGTTTTTTGTGTTACTAATAAAACCCGAGGCTGAGGAAGTGTTCTCTGATGTGCATAGGCCACCATTCAAGGTTTTAAGGAAAAAGGATTTTCTAATGAAGAAGGTGAAAAAATGCTCAGAAGAAGTGTTGAAATTGCTCGTGAGGCTCGCGATTTGTATTATGAACGATGTGCTGCGTGTTCTTCGGGTAGTGATGCTGATGATAGAATCCTCAAGAAACGCCCTATCTTGATTGCAGCGTCAGTTGGGAGTTATGGAGCTTATTTGGCTGATGGATCAGAGTACAGGTGAAATTTTCTAAGATCTCTGGTATTTAGCCGAATCTGTTTATTTATTTTATTCTCTTTCTGTTTGTGCTATTGATTTTATTTGTTATCTTATCTATTACGTAGTCCATTTATTGATTAACAATCAAAATGATATTATGATATGTTTCTTTTCCAAGGTTGTGTTTAGCCTCTTGGTATCAGTTATTCTGGAACAAATTTTGTTCATTTGTAAAAGAAGCACTATCATAAGGTTGTCTGAAATAATGAGTTCATCTTGCATGTGATTGTGTGTATGTTTTGGAACTATTTCTTCATAAAATAGAATCATTAATGTTTTAGAATGCTTGAGATTTGATCAACTGTTGCTGCTATTGTTAGAACTTATAAAAATCACATTTTTCACGATTGCTATGCTTCTTGACATGTTCCTGGCAGTGGGAATTATGGTGATGCTATCACATTGAAAACTCTCAAAGATTTTCATAGGAGAAGAGTTCAAGTTTTGGCAGATGCAGGTGCAGACCTGCTTGCATTTGAAACAATTCCAAATAAGATTGAAGCTCAGGTATTCTAGAAGCTTTGTACAGTCAAATGCTAAATCTACCCTCTATCATATTTTTATTTGTTCTTTCAGAAGAAAGTTTTTGAATATTTACCCACATTTTGTCTATCTTTTAAGAATCTTTTTGCTAAATCTACCCACAATTTGTCTATGTCTTAAGAATGTTTTTGCTAAATCTACCCACAATTTGTGTATCTCTTAATAAAGTTTTTGCTTAATCTAACCGTTCATTCAAAAAATTGAAGTCTCCACTTACAATTTCATTCTGGTCTTGACTAAACAGGCTTTTGCAGAACTTCTGGAAGAAGAGAACATAAAGGTTCCAGCATGGTTTTGTTTTAACTCTAAGGATGGGATTAATGTTGTTAGTGGTGATTCTATGGTGGAATGTGGCTCCATTGCTGAATCATGCAACAAAGTCATTGCTGTCGGAATCAACTGTACCCCACCTAGATTTATACATGGTCTTATTCTTTTGCTTAAGAAGGTAGAACCTTAGGTTTCTCTTTTCTGACTGAATGTGCGGGTTGATTGTTGATTTTCTTTTTTCTTCATGTATCAAAATATTTTGTTTCAAACAACCTCTTACTCTTTTGGAATTTTATTAATTAATGCACTTTCACTTCTAAAAGAGTCGGTGTCTGTCTTGCCAAGCTGCATCCTCATTGGAAATCATATATTATTTGAATGGATAAAAACAATTGTGGATTTTAATCTGCACATAGACCTATAGATTCATTGAATAATATATTAATATTTTTATTAGTCTAATATTTTTTGTTAATTAAGATGGCTTATGTAAACGTAGGGTTCTTTGACTACTTAAGATATACACTCATTCGGCCTTCATGTTCATGTGCAACTATGTCTTTTAAAATATTGACAAGAATTTTTTACTTGTTTTATTTGCTATTTTCATTATTTTCATGTAAGAAAATATGTCAGTGTTGATAAATTACTGGCTTGCATTTTATCTGTGTGGAACAAACATCCCTGATTCACATATAATTTGTTCAGGTGACTACAAAACCAATTGCTATATATCCAAACAGCGGGGAAACTTATGATGGTGAACGAAAGGAGTGGATGGTAAGTTCATTTCATCTGGTTGTACTTCTGCATTTTATATTGTTTTTAAATGATTGGCAGTCAAGTTTGCCTTTGAAATTGAACAAAGATCAATTTTCGAAGATAAAAGCTGTGGGATCTCAGTTATATAAAATTTGAACCAATATGCATTGGAAAATTTGCCTGTGGGAGTTATTCTGCCTGAAATATAGAACACCGTATGCTGTTAAATAAAAGAAGAGTCAAACTTAAGGAATTTTTTAACCCGTGTAACAGAGTGTTGGATAGTGAAGAACCAACACTAGAATAAAATAAGCGTAGTGGAGATGAGGATCTTTTGTTGGATGTGTGGTAAGACTAGATGGGGTAGGATTATAAATTAGATATGACAATATTAGAGAGAGTTGGGTTAGCACCGCTAGTGAAAAGATGGTGGAAAATAGGCTTAGGTGGTTTGGACATGTAGAGAGAAGTCCAGTCGATTTTGTAGTAAGGAGATAGATCAGATGGAGGATAGTCAGATCTTTAGAGGCAAATGAAGACCTAGAAAAAGTATAAGAGAAACTATTAAAAAAGATTTAGAGATTAATGAGTTGGACCGAAATATGGGTTATGATAGAATATTATGGCGTAATTTGATCCATCTAGCTGACCCCACTTAGTGGGACAAGGCTTGGTTGTTAGTGTTATTGTTGTTGTGCCACTATGCTCATCCCATTTCTTTGCAGTGAAATCATTCTATTCATTTTTATTTAAACAGTAAATCTGATTCAGAGACTGTTGTGTGTAATTTGTCAGTTAAAACAGAATTGTGCTTAGAAGATGGAAGTCGTAGTGTAGTTCCAGTAGTTATTAGAAATTCAGAATGGCAGATTTCACATCCTTTCAATGAGTCCAGGTATGCTCCATTTACCACTTGCTTCATTTAGTCCATTTAAGGTCTAGATGTTAGACATGTGGCAAGAAAATTAATTAAGGGATGAGATTTAAAACTTAAAAAAAGTATTTATTTAATAAACAAATAAATTAAATATCTCTCCTCTCACTCACCTTCCCTCTCTCCCTGCGATCTCAATTTTCTCCTCTCTACTCTTGTTATTGCATCTCAATCCTCTTCTCCCCTCTACTCTCATCGGCGTCCACCGCCGTCCGTTACCATTTCAGTCAATCACAACGCCGTATCTCTCCCCTATTCCGTTCAATGTCGTCTTGCCGCCGCGTCCACAAACAAATTCATCGCCGCTGTCACTGTAATGGGTCAAGATACTAGTGTGAAATCTTTGATTGAGGAAACTTCTGTATATAGCCCGAAAACAACCACAACAACCAAAAAGGCCTGAACCTGTATCATGTAACAGAATAAAGAAATCGCAAGTTCAGTGCTTTGACTGATAGGATGGCGGTGGCAGAAACGGACGATTGTGGAGGTGACGGTGACGGTGGGCGGCGATGAGAGGAGAGGAGAGGAGAAGATGGAGATAGCTGAGGGAGGTGAAAAGGGAAGAGAGATTTAATTTATTTTGTTAATTTTTTTAATGTTAAATCTCAGCCCTTGATTATTTTTTTGCCACATGTCTAACATCTAGACCCTAAATGGACTAAATGGAGCATACCTGGACTCCCTTTCAATATATAGTTATTGTATATACAAATGCAAGTACATGTAAGGAAGATTAAAAAGTTGACGCCAAGAGCAGGATCTGCCTTTCTGTTATTGCTTTGTGTATACTTCTATATTTTGGGCTGAAACTGATTGATTTCTTATTTTACCTTATTTGGCTCAGTGCTAGTTTTGTAGAGCTTTGAATGTGGATTCATACTGGAAAGATTCAGGTAGGAATCTGTTAAGTTAGGAACCAGAACTACACGAAATGCAGAAATTGTATTATTAATGGAAAAAGCAAGAAATATTATAGAAAATCCCATGTAATCCCAAGAAATATTAAGAAATCATTCTTCCTCTGTCCAACCCTAAGATGATCGAAGATACCCCCCCCCCCCAAAACACACAGAAAACCACCCGTATTGATCACTTCCCACATAATGGGCTTTGGCCAAGCGATTAGTTAATTGCCTGTTTGGGCCCACCTTCTCATAATACTTCTTATACTTGTGAGTTATGAAGCACAGACTCGGATACATACATGGATATGTCGACACCGATAATAATTTGAGAAAATGACATAATTCAATGTAATCATATGTGTCAGTCTCATGTGGGTGTTGGACTCGATAAGTATTCGACACCGGGACACGCCTAATCCGAGGAGTATATGTGCTTCATAGCTTCTGAGATGTGATTTTATACCATTTTGCTCATAATTCAAGTAGATTAGTTATTACTTAATCATGTTTAGCCAACATAATTCTATATTTTCCGGAACACAATGTTAGGGAGTGCATATGACATTGAAAACATGAGACAATGATCGAACCTACGGGGACATGAATGCAACAAAGTGAAAGTTTGTGCGTGACATTTCTTTATTGATCAAACCTTCAACCTCTTTATCACTTCACTCCTTATATCCTCTGTGCGTGACCGTGACCTAACCTTAAGTTGTTTGTCTACTTTATTGTGATTTACAAGTATATATGGACCTTATGCTTTATTACAGTTGATAAGTATTTCATATAGCATGTGCTGATCTTTGAGAGACCGAATATCGAATGGAGATAATTTATTAGAGATTTGATCATTTAAGACAGTAATAACTTGAAATATTTATTGAATCACGTGATACTGATATTAGGTTGTTCTCGTTGCAGCAAAATACAGGTGTTACAGATAAAGATTTTGTCTCATATGTTAGTAAATGGTGTGAGCTAGGGGCTTGCCTTGTAGGTGGATGCTGTAGAACGACTCCTGTTACCATTAGAGGGATATACAACACACTATACAGCAATCAATCTGCTACTCTTTCCACACAGTGATTGCCCTGAATTCAGAAAGGAGGCAAATGCGTAAAACCAGTCTAATTTATATGTCAAGAATGCCTGCAATGGGTCATGTTGCCACTTTGTGCTGAGATGTGAAGATTAATATGACCTAGCTGCACTAATAAAATGGTGGCAATATTTTCTTTTCAAACCGCACATCAATAGATTGAAAGAGAAAAGGTATACTTTTTTTGGTTTGATTCACTTAAAGCTCACGGTGATAGCGTGTCCGAATGAGGGTTGATAAATTTTTGTGGCTAATTATATTCCAAATGCTTGATTGGTTACTGTAACTTATAACATAATTTACCCTTGGAGCTAATGACCTGAGAATCTCAGTTTGTGCACATTACATTGAACTAGAAGGAAAAGATGTTTGTGTTTTCATTTTATTTGCAATCAATTTTGGAAAAAAAAAAAAAAAATTGCCATTAATTACTTACTACTGCTATTTTAATTTTTCGTTTCAAACTATACACTTATTTTTAGACTTGTCACAACTTATGGTGCAATAGAAGGACGACAGACTGATGTGGTTGGATTTTGTGTGTGTAAGCTTTAATCATGTACATGCACTAGAGCTTACATTTTGTCATCGGAGGTTGCTTTATAGGCCTCTCATTTTTTTCTCAAAAGCCTTTTCATTTATCTGAACTTAAATTTTGATGGTACAAACTTATCGGATCTTATCTTCTGATCGGCTTTTCTTTTACTCAAAGCTATCGGAAACTATCTTCCGACCGGCCTTCTTTAGTGTTGAGCAACTTGCAGGGACTAGAGCAATCTCCTTTGTCATGTGTGTGGAGTTGTAGTTGCATCTTACCGGTTTCAATTGCATTTGTTTGTAATTTTGTACAATATAAGGATTGCAATGTAATTGCAACAACGACACATTTCTTAACGCGATATGATCTAATGGACCATGGTATTTTTGTGATTGATGAAATATCGATCCTTGTCTTCATATAAATTAACAACAGGATCAAATATAACCAAATTGTTACATGCTATAAAGACAATTGTAGTTGAAAACACAGAACAAACTATTTAAAATATAACCAAGAATTTTTTTAAAACAATGTTAGAACAAGTGAAATATGATCTAGCTCAAGGAATAATATGGATATAAGTTATAGCCTGAAGATCATTATTTTGCATTCAAATTTAACTTGCATTCTTTTATCTGCTGATTGACAGGATGAATCAAAGACTTAAAAAAGAAAACTAGAAAACTCTTTTATAGTAACTTTTGGTGGGTGAAATACTTTTACCTCAAGTAACAATTTCCAAATCAAGCCAATTATGAACTATTAACCATGTACCAGTCATATTCCTAGCCTCCGTAGGTGTGTCTCCTCTGCAATGTATCATTATAACTTCTATAAGGCTACAGCATGTAGTTCGTGACATTTTCTAATAGGAGAAAACAATCAAGTGGTATACACACAGTTGCCTAATTGTACCTTCAACAAGCAGTGATCATCCGATATGCAAAGAATGGGTTGCATGCTTGGGTGTGTAGTAGTAGGTAGAAAAACGATGGAATTAAATACAACCATATATAAAAAAAGCTTAGAAAATGATATAGACAAGGCATGAGAAACAGTGAAAATATTAACTTTGGCATAGTTCAATGAAAATGAGGAAAGGGACTAAACTGTAACCAAAGTTGTTTGGGGTGAAAAACCTTGTCATTTTTTCACCTCATAGTAAAATACTTCACATCAACACTAGCCTTTTAAATCAACCTGATTTTGTTTTTCTCCTCTTCTGGGATTTTGTTTTTCCACAAACTGCAAATCATTTATGTAACTTAAAAATGCAGCAGCTCCAATGCTTTATTTTTGTCCTTATTGTGATTTTGGCAAAGCATACGATCTTGTTCATGCTTCAAGCATGAGTAAATCAGTATTTTAGTACCTAAAATTGTAAAGGTCAGGTCAATCAATTTAATCTTTAAAATTCATGAAATAGTATGTATGAGTCAATTTAGTTTTTTTTTTATATGAACTAAATTGAGTAGTAACAATTTTTTTATTTATTTGAGAGACTAGTTAAATAATTCGATTGTTATAATTTCAAGTACCAAAATGCTCATTTTTCCCTTTCGGTGGCCTCATCATGTTTGATGTTTTCTCTCCTCAAATACTAACCACAACTTTGGAATCAATGTCCAAAAACAAAATTAATCCCATCTACCGGGGTTGGCTCGTTCTCTGCTATGATCTGCTTTTCCATTTAAATGCTGGGGGCCATTTTTGAATCCCATTTATTTATCATGTTTCCACCTCTAAAATCAAGCACATTTTTCTGTTTTTCATAAGACCATAATACTACTTTAGTCATAACAAAGAGAGAGTATATATAATAGTAGTAAAAAAATAATATGGTCTGCTGATCAAATATGTCAAGTCATACGTAAATATATAAATGGACATACTATGTATGCCTGCTTTCCATTATTCGGAATCCTTAAGCAAACAATAAGTCCAATATTTTGACTAAAAAAAAGTTCAAATTTTAACCAAGAAAAGGAAAATTATGTGGGGGAGTAATATGGTAATAGCTACGTAAACTTCATTGATGCTCATGCACAATTTAAAAATAAATAAAAAATAACTAGTAAATATATCTCGTGAAAGATTGTTTAAATGTGAGCTAAAATTGGGTGGAGGCAACAATATTATAAGGAAATATAAATTGTATATGAAAATGTAGTTGAGAAATTAAAAGCCATAACGTTTGCATCACTTTCACAGCCTGCATTACCAAGTACAAATGTACAACAGGACCAGTAAAAATCTCTCTCTCTCTCTCTCTTTTGCCAGATTGTTAAGAAAATGACAGGCAAGAAAAAGGACATTCTAAATACAAAAAGTGGGGATGAAAAAATAGAGAGAAGAATCCTAATTTGACATCTTGGGATCAAACGATTATTAAATAGTGTAGGAGAAAAGGGAGTGTGGTATGTATCAATATCAAGGTTGGAAAAGCAGAAGAAATGGTAAGAGACCCACATTCAACCCTAGAGATGAAGAAATTACTTTAGTCAAAGTAAAATTAAAGATGCATTCTTTGACCGCCTCGTTAAAACTATCAAGTATCAACCATTTCTAAGTGAAGACTTGCATCACCTTATAAGTCGGTTTTGTGGGGTTGTGTCAGTCCCAACTACGATTGTAAGATTGTATATATCAAATCCTCTGTTAAGATCAATTAGATCATCTGCTAGATTTTTGTTATCGAGTCACCCATCATTTATGTCTACAAACCAAACCCAATTATATTAGTCGTGAGGGAGTCTGTAAGAAGTCCTACATCGAACAAAAGATAGAATATACACACCTCAACCAAAGCTATCACCCTCATATGTAAAGAAACATATTGTGGAGATAAGATTTATAATCTTCGAGGAGAATAAGATAAGACTATTAAAATTAGAGAGATAAAAAGCATATCAATTAAACATTTTTCTCATGTAAATATGTTTTCTAGTAACGGTCTATACCGTAATCAATGATGTCGATATGGTTCATTATTGAATCCAATTATTGGGTACCCTGTTGTGTGGATATATAATAGATCCTAATCTTCTTGACAATGTAGTTTCAGGGAAAGCCACCTTTCACTATGCAATTAGAAGATTCAAATTGTAGGGTAAACGCTACTACCCCTTTTAGTTATGCATTGCATGGATAGGGTCCCATTGATATTTAGTTTTGATACTGCCCTTTCTAGTAAGCATCACTGGCACAATTATGAGAGGAACATAAACAAAAGGAAGACAATGTGGATTGGTGTGACCTTTCACCTGTTAAGATTTAGATATATGATTCTCAACCACTTAAAAATTAAAGAAACCCAAATGAAAAAGTTTTCTGGTCTTGGAACTTATTGTTTTGCGAATGATTCCTAGGACAATTTATATTAGGAAAAAACACAAGGGCTTTTTTGTTTAACATTAGAACATAGGCCGGACAAACATTTTAAATAAGCAATCTTATAAATTAGATAAATCTTCATGCTTGAATATATAACCATGCATAGCTATACCTTCAACTAACTTGCTATTATTTATTTATTTTTATTGACAAAATGGAAACATGTCTAATTCCTTCTTTTATTCCTCTTACAGAAAGTGACATGTACGTGTAGCTTAGCTAACAAAGCAGATATATTTCAAATGTATAACACCTACATTGATTTCTTATGATAAGAGGATGAGTGTTAAAAAATGTTTTGAAAATGGAACGTCCCAACATTATCGTGTGAGTAATTTACCTAACACCAATAAAAATTGGATGCATGTACTTCACAAAACATATCATATATATATTTTTTTAGAAAAATGATATTTGAAAAACCATTTTCTGATAAATTTTGTGACAACTAATTCACATTGTATTTTTAATTTCTCTTTCTATTGTTTTGATTTCGTGTCAATATTTATTTTTCTTTGTTTATCTTTAGCTGTCCTATTAGTTATCTCATAAATGATTGTTCAAATAACATACCTCATTTTTTTACCCACAAGCAAACACATTGTTTTTTTTTTCCTTTCAATTCTAATATATAGAATACCTTGTTTTGACTATATCACACTATGTATCATTTGATAATCTAATGAATCTTTGATCCTTTGACCAAATAGAATTTTTAAAATGAAGAAGAAATATCAAGTATATTTAGAACAAGCTAGATCTCGCCAAAATGACTTCCTATACCCACTTCTTTTTCGGGAGTATATTTATGGACTTGCTTATACTCAAAATTTTAAGAGATCCATTTTTGTGGAAAATGTAGGTTCTGACAGTAAATATAGTTTACTAATTGTAAAACGTTTAATTACTCGAATGTATCAACAGAATCATTTAATCATTTTGACTAATGATTGTAACAAAAATCCATTTTGGAGGTATAATGAGAATTTTTATTCTCAAATAATATCAGAGGGTTTTGCCATCGTCGTGAAAATTCCATTTTTCCTTACATTTTGTTTGTGAACTACATCCAACTAATTTTCATAGGTGCCGAGTCATTTAATTCTATTTGGTAATTTTCAAAATACTCATCTTAAACTAGGATCGTCATATTGTTATTGATTTTTTTTTTTGGTCAAGTAGCCTAGTGGTAGAGCTCACACAATTTAATTGTGGAGAAATGGAGTGTCTGGGGTTCGAACCCCAGACCTTACATATAATATACGATATCTTTATCGATTGAGCTAAGCTCACGAAAATTGTTATCAAATTTTTGAATACACAAATGTTAATGATTTTAATAGTTATGTTAGTCTTCGAATGCTTCAAACTTTGAACCTTTTCATTCAAAGTCCTTCAATGTTGTTTAACTCACCAACCGAACTACTAGACCAAACAAATGAATATGTGACTAAGTGGGTTCCCATTGCCCATGAGCATTGTACTCTCTCTCTCTCTCTTGGATTAAGTATTAAGTCTTTGAATTTGCAGATAAAGGCCTCGACCTCGATAGAGAGCGAACCTTACCTCACCTCCCTGCCTGCACTTTATTCCCCCTTCATATTCGCTGCTTTGCATTCTTGTTGTACTCTTTAGTCTTTTTTACTCACAACGAGGTTTTTTTTTTCCAATAATCTCTCTCTCTCTCTCTCTCTCTCTCTCTCTCTCTCTCTCTCTCTCTCTCTCTCTCTCTCTCTCTCTCTCTCTCTTCTACATTGTCTTCTTCATTACTTCACCCTCTATGTCCTCAAAGTTTCATACTTCACAACTAAAACTGAAAGAAAAGCTGCAATAACCAACTGGGTTATCATCAACATTGCTGTGATTCTAAGATATAGTAATAGTTTCACTCACTCAACAAAATAAGGACCATTTCTTCATATTTTCATATATGAAGTTTTCTCAACAATGAGAGATGAAAACTTGAAGAAAACCACCAAGGTTTTCACAAATGCTAACTCTCTCTAGCTATTTCAGTTTATGTTCTGTTATATAATGGAATTGGAATTACTTAGTTTGTCTTGTTTTTTTTTCTTCTTGTGAAGCTTTCATGGCCAAAAACATTGGTAAAAAAATGGTTCAATATCAAGAGCAAATCTGAGGACTTTCAAGCAGATGATGTCATTTGTCAAGGTGAGATTTTTATCATCATTTTAATGTAATTTGAGGTTATTGGATTTGAAATATTGGCTCAAAAATAAGAAATTTTTATTTACTATTTTGGGGGTGTGCTACTTGTAACACAAGATCTGTTTTTTGTTGTTTTCTGCTTAAATGGTTTCAACCCTTTTGTGTCAAAACTAAGTTTGTTTATTTTGTGGTTGTGTTTGATTGAATAGTATAGTAATTTAGTATATTAACCTTGGAAAGTGATTAACTTTATTGTTTTTTGCTTTTTTAGTTGTTGATGACGAGTATGGGAGGAATTACTCAGAGGTGGAGGCATGTTCTATCAAAAAAAGCAAAACAGGTTCAATTTTCTTAACACCATAACATTCCCAAACCCCTAACTTGACAATGACAAAGAAATTTAGAGAGATTTATGTTTGGTTCCACTTTTGGAGAATTGATTTTGTTTGTTTGGTTCCTCTGTAGTAGAATTGATTCTACTTGAAGCTAGAAATTGTAGCTTCTAATTCTAGAATTTATTTTTACACTCAAATTTATTGTTTAACTCACTTTTACATGAATGTGTCCAAACATAAATCACTTTACCTTCAACTCAATTTTAGTCAGAATCAATTCACTCAAAATTAATATTTCTCAGCGCAGAACCAAATGTATTATCTTTGCAGAAATTTTAGAAATCTATTGTTTTTCCATATTCTGTTTTTTTTTAATTTTTCCCTATTTGTTTGGTCTCCTTCTCCTACTAATATCAAATGTTTAATTCTGAATACATAGAGAGATCAAGCAGAAGGTACATAGATAGAATGCAAAGAGGTAAGAATTACCTTGGTGAAGCTCAGGTTACAGATGTATGTAATTATAGGTATGCTTCATGTACTTAATTATCATGTTTGTTGCCATTACAATGAAGTTTAAGAATTTTATTCTCTTGACTTATTTATTTTTTCCTTTTGGAAAATACAGAATATTCGTTGCCACTTGGAACGTGGCTGGGAAATCACCTCCAAGTTATTTAAGTCTGGAAGAGTGGCTACACATTTCTCAACCTGCTGATATCTATGTTCTTGGGTAATTTACGGATTATATAGTGTCATCATATTCTTTAGTTAGGAAAAAGTTTAGAATTCATTGTTATGTTTTTGCATTTTCTTGGACTCAGGTTTCAAGAAATTGTGCCTCTCAATGCCGTTAATGTTTTGGGAACAGAAGACAATGGTCCTGCAAGAAAATGGCTAGCCCTTATAAGGAAGACACTGAACAACCTTCCGGGAACAAGTGGTGGATACAACACTCCTTCTCCAATCCCGGCTCCTATTGTTGAGTTAGATGCTGATTTTGAGGGATCAATGAGGCAGAAGGCAACCTCTTTCTTCCATCGGAGGTCCTTCCAAGCCATGAGTCGTAGTATGAGAATGGATAATGAGATGTCACTCCCACAAACTGGCCTTGGTCGCCGTCTCAGTGTCTGTGATAGAATGATATCTGGTCACAGGACAAGTGACTATGACACCAATTGTCGATGGGGTTCCTCAGATGATGAAAATGGAGCTGGTGAATCCCCAATTACAACAGATTATTCGCCAATTTCTTATAGTGGTTGTTTCCCTTCTGAGGACAGTGACAGACCGAGAGGAAACTTGAGATACTGTTTGGTTGCTAGTAAGCAAATGGTAGGGGTATTTCTAACAATTTGGGTGAAAAGTGATATCAGAGATGATGTTCATAACATGAAAGTGTCTTGTGTTGGAAGAGGATTGATGGGATATCTTGGAAACAAGGTACATTTGCTAATTTATTTTAACAGTGGAGTTTATAATGTACTAGGCTTTTTTTGAAGAAGATATAATGTACTAGGCTTGAAAGAGACAATCTCATTTTCTTGGATTTCTGCAGGGTTCAATTTCAATTAGTATGTCATTGCGCCAAACGAGTTTTTGCTTCGTCTGTAGTCATTTGACTTCCGGACAAAGGGATGGTGACGAGCTTAGGAGAAATTCAGATGTAATGGAGATTCTCAGAAAGACAAGGTTTCCTCAGGTCCTTGACACAAGTGATGCAAATTCTCCTCGGACAATTCTGGAACATGAGTATGCTCCTGATCCATTTCTACTCCTACTCTATATTGTATCTGGTCTTAAATATAAGTAAAAATGTAGGTGTATGTAGTCTGAATACATATACCTTTTTGATTATATTCAAGACCGTGGGGGAGTATTGTATATCTGATACTATAAAATTGAGAATCTTAATGAATAATCACAACTGAGTCCTAATTTTCAAGAACTAAACTTCTGGTTTATTTGGTGTAGCCGAATAATTTGGCTGGGGGATTTAAACTACCGGATAGCACTTTCTTACCGTGGCACAAAAGCTCTTGTTGAGATGCATGATTGGAGGACTTTGTTAAGGAATGACCAGGCATGTTAGTTCTGCCCCCAAGTAACTGTGATGTTTCTTTCTCATGTCAGTTACCTTTAAGAATTACCTGACCATGTGATAGCTTTTTCTTTCAGCTGTGTATAGAGAAACGGCAAGGCCGTGTCTTTACCGGATGGAGTGAAGGGAAAATATATTTCCCTCCCACATATAAGTATTCAAACAATTCAGATAGTTATGCAGGAGATGATAGACGCTCAAAACAGAAGAGAAGAACTCCAGCATGGTACTCTTCTTTCTTGATGAAGTGGCAAATGCTGTTATTTTGAAACAAAGTTTTTTTTTTTAAAGGATTTTGAAACAATATTGTTATTTATATAGTTCTAATCTAGTCAAAATCTCTATTCATGAAGGTGTGATCGTATCTTGTGGTATGGAAGTGGCCTACAACAATTATCTTATGTTCGCGGCGAGTCAAGATTCTCTGATCATAGACCGGTTTGTAGCATATTCTTGGCAGAAGTTGAATCTATTAACAGTAACCAAATAAAGAAAGGTCCTACTTGCTCCAGTTCCAGGATTGAAGTAGAAGAGTTATTGCCACATTCACACGGTTACGACTTCCATTTCTAGTGATGTTTACATGTGAATGTAGTTCTCTTTCCCTGATATCAACTTTGACTAATTGAGGGAACTACGACTGATACATCAAACTGTGCCTGACAAGGTACCTCTTCAAAAACATTAATTCCATCAATATTTTGTATTTTGCTTTGAGTTTGGCTTTTGAAAAATTCAAATTCTACTTTGCAATTAATCATCCGTAATTCAAACTCTACTTTACAGACCATGAAATCCATTTTTAAATTCTTGACTTTTGAATTGTGCTTGCACAAGTTAATGGAATAAGTTTTTCAGAAATTTCTTGACAGTAATGGATTTGAGATATCATGCAAGTCTAATCATTGTCCTTGATTTGGGACCCTTTCACTTGTAGGTAGGGAATGCTAGCCGCAATGGTGATCGAGTCCAGACATTTTGTTACCTTCGAAGTCCCTAAGAAGGTTTGTCGTTTGTCCATTTTCATTTTCTCAGTTTCTCTGTAATTGTAATTTTTTCTTTCTTAAAGTGTTAAAACTTGTCCATGTTTCAATGTTGCAGCTGCAGAATTTGTGGATTTGTTAACGCCTGTTGAGTATGAATACCTGCAGCTCATAATCTTATCGAGGGTAGGATAATGGCTATGAGAGTTGAGGATTTGGTGTTACAGGTTTCACAGCCGCCACTCTCACATGCAAAAATGCACTGCTGCCATATGCAGTAGTGGTTGATGAATCTCTATGGTTGGAACAAAAACGGAAAAAAGACAAATGGGAAGGGAAAATTGAGATGATAGTATGATATTAAAGATTCTAAAGCAAGTGAGTGCTGCAGTCTATGTTTTGTTAGTCCGGATTGCATATACTTAAGGCGGAAAAGGCACCATGCATTTATCTCTTTCTCTCCTATGTTACTCTCTTTTTCATTCTTTGTATCATTTTTCTTTCATCTTTCTGTATTGTAAATACACTCAAGCCATGGTGATTTTCCCTTGAAGAAAATGCGTCTTTTTTAGCATTTACATCTTTTGAACGTGAGATTATTATTAAACTACCAATGCCGCAAATTTAATTATATCATCTTCTGCCAAGTTAATGTTATGCTAAAAAATATATAAAATTGACTCACAATCAAACATTTTTGAATTGCTACATGTCGATGTGTATAACCATAATTAAAGTGTATGAGTGTATAATAAGAACTCAGGAGACTAATACAAAGCAACCAGCTGCATACATAAAATTCCTATGAGTGTATATATGATGTTGATGCGCACATTAACAATTTAATGGATGCCATAAAGCATTACAATTGCTACGATTATGAATAGTACAGAAGGTGAGAAGGAATAATAAGATGGAGGAGACGCTGAAGGCAGAGGAGTCAAAACTGGTATAATTCTTGATGTTTCAGTGGGTGCTTCTGCAGCTTTCATTGGTGCTGATGATGGTGCCAATGCCTCTGCCAATTGTAGATTCTCATATATGTGTGCGTCATTAACATCCAAAGTTTTTGAATCTGTTTCAAAGGCATGTTAGATTAACTTTTAATCTACAAGAGTGACTGTATAATTTTATATACTATAGAAAAGTTATTTGAGAATATCTAGTGGAAGTCAAAGATCCTAATTACAGACTTACGGTAGATTAGCAAAAATTCAAGTGAAGAGAGACAGTTAAGAAAACAATTTCATTTCAGGTTTGTAAATTTTCAAAAGTTATACTATTTTTTTTTTCAAAAAAATGTTACATTGTGCATACTTTAAAACTTGGGATTTATTTTCTAAGTTGACGTAATTTTTTTTTTACACATCCCTATTTTTTTTTCCACCCTTCTCACCTAGTTCAGATTATGAAATCCGAAATGTTGTAGGATGTTTTTAACTTGTTTATACACTATTTGAATTATAAAATCTGAAATGTTGTAGAGTGTGCAAGAAACCCGGAGGGTAAGAAAAGAAAATCTTAATGTTTTAAACTACCTTGAGGACTTAAGGGAGTTGGAGCACTTGAAGGGAGAGTCGGGCTGTTTGATCCAATACCTGTTGGGCCTGCCCAAACATAGCAGTTTTCACTTTTATGACTGTTTTTCAACAAATCAACACAATTTCTCATAAATTAATTACTTTTCAGAAATAAAAAATGTACTGAACATGCTAAAAAAGCTTGTGTGTGGGTAACTAACAATCCCTCTGGTCATTTGTGAGCTCTTTCTCATATATATATGTCATGAATAAAAAACGAAAAAATAAAAAAGTTTTGACCAACACAACAACCAATTGTACAACTTGATTTTTATCATGATCAAGTATGCAAACAATGGAATAACAAGATAATCACAATTCAACAAAGATAAATAAGAACATCATGCGGCTAAAATAAGAGATGATAAATGAGAAGTCACACAATATATACATAGAAAATCTTCAACATATGTATAAAAAATCATGAGGCAAAAGTATACAAGAAAGAATTAATAAATAAATAAAATGAATTAGATAACCTCTTTTATTCTAAATACAAAGCGTTGATAACTACACTATTTATGTAAGAGTAATGTTTGATTGACACTTTATTAATTCATTCTACACCTCACGATGGATCCCACATTTTCACTTTCTCTTTGTTTTGTTCTTTGGAGCATGTGAATATGCCCTCGCACCCAAAGTATAGAATGAGTAGATGAAGTGTCTACCAAATATCACTTAACATCGAGAAAAAAACTCACAAAATATTATATTTTTTTCTCTGAATTTTACTCTTATTAGTCAACAAATATTATGTGTCAATTTGTCTTTTTTCATCAATTATTCTAGGTGTCTGATACTATCATGTTACTCTATTGCCCAACAAACACTACTACTAATAGTCATAGTTGTTCAGTATTAATAATTGACAGTAAAATAAAGTTTTGTGCTGAATTGAAAACATAAAAGCAGCTAATTAATCAATACATGCCTTGAGCTGGTAAAGGAGAACTTGGCAAAGAAGAACTTGATGCTGCAACATAAGAGAAGGAAAAAAAACTATTAGAAATTCACTAGTTTATTAAAATTAGATACAATGTGAAATAAATTGAATTTGCACCTTTGCACTGAACAGAAGCTCCATTAATATTACATGCTTGTGAAAGAGATATTGCAAGAACTTGGTTAATAGGTAGTTGAAAAATTTGAGCATTGGAAGACATCATAAGGCATGCACAATCCATATTAGTGCTCATCAAAGACCTTAATGAATCACAACAAGTTGTTGATGGTATTAAACCATTATTAGTGCTTCCTGTTATGATGTTAGCACAAGGAGTGAATGTGCTGCTAATCATAGAGGATGTGCATGATGAACTAATCTGACCATTAACTAAATTTATTGAGGAGATTATAAGGGCTGCTAGTATTAATGTGATTTGAAAATAATTGAGTGGTTCCATTAGTAGTAGGTTTATGTTTTGATTAAATTAAGGTAAGGGATGATTAATATATAGTGCAATGGTTCAATATTATTTTGGAGAAGAGAAGTGGTAGATTTGAATATATAATAAAGGAGTTCAACTACCTTGATTTTTCAAGTGGAAGAGTATTCATGTTAGTTTCTTCTGTTAGTGTTACAGTTTGGTATGGTTGGCTAGAATGGAGCTTGTCATATTTATGAAAGTAAATTAGTACTTTATACCATGGTAGTTTCATTATGTTAATAGAAAATTGAAATTCCAAATGAGTGGAAAATTTAAATGTGAGGATAGAGCAAGACGATTTGTTAAATTTAATAGAAATTTGAGCGTTAGAATTTTACATTTGTAGTCTACTATACAATCATGCATAAAAATTTCAAAATTCACAATGAAGAATGATTTGTAAGTAATTTGAATTTGAGGACCTATTTCATCCAGAAAGTGTAGTTTGCTTGAATATTTAAGTTGTTGCCTTTCTTCACTAAATAAAATTTGAATGAATTTAAACATGTCTCACACTTGTAAATTTATTTTTAAACTTTATTTCATCAAATACAAACTCTTAACAAGTTTAATTGTGCACGGAGTGAAACCATTGCCAAAGTAGGGAAACAATTTAAATTTGTTATCTCATGTGTAAGTTTCATACTTTTTTTTTTATTCTTTTGTTGGTCTGTTGTTGCTCCCGACTTTCCCAGACACCCTAATCAGTGGTATCAGACCTTTGGATCGATTTGGTGGGAGAATGGAAGCTGGATCATTTGTTCGATCTGGTTATAGGACGTGAGAACTCACACTTAAGGGGGAGAGATTGTTGGATTTCAAGTGTGAGTGTTAAGTCTCACATCACCTATGAATATGGTAAAATATTGGCTATATAAGATATGTGACACATATACTTAACATCTTAAAGTTTTGGATGGAGATTTGGTTTCATCCTCTCCTATCGTCCTGAAACATTGACTCGTTGTTCCTCCTGACTTCCCCGAACTCCTCAACACCTCCACACTTTTAATGTTATGAACAAACTAAAAGAACAATGTCCTCACATTCATAACAATATTGTTTACTCCATGCACTTTTTATTGCAAAACTAATAACAATCTGTATATAATCGATGTTCTTTAAAAAATAATTTTACTAGAAATCAAACCAAGACTATATAATATATAATGTTACATAGTATATTGCAAATCAATTTTTTATAATTTCGATTTGAAAATGTCTTTGATCAAGTAGATGTGATGGTAATCTGGATTGTTAATATTATTTTATAAATTATGCATGTATTAGAAAATTAACTTAAAACATCTAATATTTAACGTTATCATAAGAGAATGGTTAAACTTTTATATACTAAGAAACATCTAATAGTATATCATTTGTTATACTATTCAATTCGTCTATTAAGTTAGCTAGTCATTATTATTTTTAAAATACAAAAGAAGGGGAGACTATTATTCATTACTCATAATGGTGGGATTAATGACTATTTAACAACTATTTTAAGTGCTCTTTAAAAAAAAAGGTCTTAAGTGGGATTTGAATCGTATCTTCTCTTGAGGTTATAAAGTCAAGTTATTACCACTTGAGGTGACATCACTTGGACAACTATTTTTATTTTATTTTTGGTACAAAAGAGGGCCCGAGGCCCTCTTGGACAACTATTTAATCTACAATATATATATATATATATATATAAGGTTTTCTCTTATTCTTGACAAAAAAAAAGTTTGGTCTTATTCCTTCAATTTTCAAGGAAAACAAACTCAAGTGATATGAAATTCAATCTATAGGTAAGTAAAACACATCAAATATTTCTCAAACTAAATTAGATATCAGACCTGGATACTCCAGATCAATAATTAATTTGAACTTAACTTGAAATTAAGAATGTTCTTTTAGTTTAAATATTTAGGTGTTATGAATTTTAGTGAAAGAAAGGATAAAAACAAAATTAATATATCTATAATTTAAAAAAAAAATATAGTGTTAAATATTAGATGAATCATATATACACAATTGATTCTTCCTCACTCTCATGTTTTAAATATGATTTTTAAAGGCATGCATATCAATCATAAAAAATTACACCAACTACGTGTACATGGTTAACTCTCATTTTTTCATGTATTAAATATGACTTTATCATGTTCTGTGTGTGAGGATGAATATTATATATTTTAGACATATAAATTGGTTGTAAATTCTAACATCTATAACATTTAAATTATGTATCTATTTTTATGACAAGATGTATCTATTATTTATTAAACAACTAATTTTTTTTGTTGAGATAATCTCATAAAAATTTGTAACTGAATAATAATCTCTAAAAAAAAAAATTGGTTTTAGTTAAGAGAGATCAATCCCTTACATAAATATTAGTTACTTGAAGATGTGCTCCATAAAGAAATGCTTACATTTAAATAAAATTTGACAATGGTTAAATTTGTTTAAATCTATACTTTTAAATCTATACTATATATAAAGAAAGTATTGATTTGAGTTGGCTTTTTCGCTTTCTAATTTTACCCTTCATTTAAAATATTTTATTTATTATTGGGTTAAATATGTTTATGGTCCTATAAATATACCAACTTTTCGTTTTAGTCCCTCCAAAATTTTTCTTCAACTTTTAGTCCCTATAAAATTATATATATATATATATATATATATGTATGTATGTATGTATGTATGTATATATATCAATGTATATATACTCAACAATGTTTTCTTTAAATACGTTATATTGTTGATGTAATAAAAAAAATATAAAATTTTATATTATGAGTATATTTTTTTGCCAAATATATCACGAGTATTTGTTATATTATTGGTGTAATTTAAAAAGATAAGCATGTTGTTACAATTTGAAATCACAAACATTTACACATATACTTTAATTAAAATCTAACTAATTTAATAAAAAAAAATATATAGTTCTTGATTTACAATTTATACATGTTAATTGACGAAATAAAAAGGACGGACAAACAATCACTCGTCTGAACGCTAACAACAACAACAATAGTAAAGGTCATGTTAACATGTGTTCAGTATACATGCTAAAGATTCCACATAAAGTAATTATTTATTGAGAAAAAATCATTTTTAAAGTTTCGAGTAATAAATTGAAACTATTTATAGTACATCATTTCTATTTTTTATATACTAGCATGTTCCCTTAAGACGTGTTAACATTTCCCAAATAATATATACCAAAATATAAAGGGAATGCATAGTTTTAGGTTGAATATTTACTTTTCAATTTTACTCATTCATTTCAAATATTATATTATTTTTATCTAAATTATCAATTAAAAAATTAGTTAAATCTCATTAAAATAAAAACAATCCACAAAAATACGAGAAACAATTCACAATAATAGGAATAATATGTCCATACAAGCTTAGCTCAGTCGTTAGGGACGTTGTATGATATAAGTAGGGGTCGGGGTTCCAACCTTGGACACCCCACTTATTCGTCTTAAAAATGAATTTATAGTCGCTACACTATTTAAAATATATATATTGAACACTATAACAACCTTTATTTTGAACTTATATATAAAATAATGTGTTTTTGTGTAATAATATTTTTCCAATCAAATTTTACCTTTCGTTTTATTGTTTTTATACATTAAACATTAAACGTTAATGGCAGATCGATTATAGGGCTAGCTTAATGTTACACCCTTACTAGATACTATTAGACAAAATCAAACTATTTTTATAGAATGTTTGAGGTAACAAACTACTTTTTCAAAAAAAATTGTTTTTGATAACTAAATTTAGAGAGTTTATCATTTAATAATACGAAGTCGCACACTGAAAAAAAAACAAAAATTACAATACAGCTGCTGACATCAAAATTGGAAGATATAGAATCCTCCATTTCCATTTCTATTTAAAAAGCTTAATTCTTTGCCATTTCAAGACATAATTGAATAAAGCATGTTAATGGCTTATAGGTTATAACGACGAAAGGTTACTATCAGATTCATTCACAAGAGAGAATAAGGAATTTACACTCAATTCATCCTGATTAAAGAACAAAAGGTCTTGTAAGCGTACATGTTGATAAAAATTTGTCAACGGCTATCCACAACATCATTTTGTACGGTGCGTAAAGTTGTAAACTACCTCACCATTTTATACTCTTTACACCGTAAAATTCTGTAGGAAACAAAACATCTGAAATTCATCTTGCTTGTCTTGAAATCTATGTATTAAAGGTACAAATGTACACAATTTTGCAGAACAATTAACAATTTTTATTTTCAATCAGCGGAAACATAGGCTTTTGATGAAGAAGCGGCTTGCACTAGCCTCAGTTAGCTACAAACATTATTCTCTCTGTCACGCTTAAGCAGGTTGAGGAGTCTGAGCAGACATTCTACTCTTTGCTGCAAGAAGAAACTACATGATCTGTTAACAAACTATTAACATGTGATGTGACTACAACAACAACTGAATAATAATGGAAATGATTAGTTAGCTACCTCCAGCAACAACAGTTTCTCTACACGTGCTACGATATGCTTTCCATAGGTGTACTTTTTCAATGCATTCAAATGAACTTTGATTCGTGAAAGAATCAGTTCACGTTAACGGTCGTCACATGTTTCCAGCACCTTTTGGACAATATAATTTGCGAATTGATCTTTCATCGTTGCCTTCATACAATAGCGACGAATATGATTTTAGCATTTTGCAGAACACATGAAAAGGAAAACATTTCAAACGTAACAAGTAACAAAATGGAATCATGTTTAGCATCACAGGTTGTGAGAGCTAACTAACTAAAGCATATCACAAGGATGATTGAAAAATCAACACCGAAGATATGATATTTACTTGTTTCTTATGCGAATCATTTTATAGGAGTATGAAATAATATTAGTTTAGCAATCACTAATCTTTGATAGAGAACCTGTTAAACACACAAGGTAAATTCTTGTCTCCTAACACGTAAATGTAGTTGCATAAGTTACTTCAAATTATCTCTTATAAATAAATGTAGTTGTATATAAGTCTATTTGCCAATTTATTATTTGGCAAAAACAGAAAATATAGAGATGCATACGTTCTTATTCGAATATAAAAGAAACATCTTATTCATACGGATTGACTTGATGCATGTCGCAAAATCAGAGGTAAGGACATCGACGTTGATGTTTATCAAGTGAGCATAGCATGGAGATGACATAACCTAAAACACGGAGGAAATCACCATTTTTTATCCAAAAAGTTGCAAGAATCCGACAATTTGGTATTAATATTTATTATGAAATAACAAATTAATATTTTTCAATCAATATAGTTGAATAAGTTTAATCAATTATATTATATTAAATTTAGATTGTGAAATAGAGAAATTTGTATAAAGGTGTTTATAACTCTCAACAAATCGTATATGTCGTCTCTTATTGTACCATTAATGTTTGTCCCAAACTATCACTTGATTATTCTCGCTTTGTAGGACACAAATCGTCAATAACACAAAACGTGGGCAACAAGAAATCCATGATAAACTTATATATTTTTCTATGTCGTTTTCTATGTTTTAATATGACAAATAATTAGTCAATATACAATTTTGTTTGTCATATATAGTCTTCTTGGAGTTAGGTTAGTTTAAATCTCATAGTCTTCTTAGAGTTAGGTTAATTTAAATATCGTGTTTGATGAATACTAAAGTTTTTCTTATATTGGAATGAGACATCAACCTCTCACTCTAGATTTTCCTTCATAAAAAAATTGTCATTGGATGGCTTTGTTTGGCAAGACAAATTTTTGAATTTATGACACATAACTGATAAGTTCATATGACAAAAATAGTCTAGTTCGGTAACAAACTTTCCTTGCATACTTATAGTTTTTTTTACTAGCTTATAGCTTTTTTTTACTAACTTATAGCATTTTTTGATAAACTATTATAAGTTACGTTCGAGCTTACAGCTTATACTTTTTCTTCCTCAATTTTATTGATATTTTATTGCAAGAAAATAAATATGAATTAAAAATATTATTTTATATCATTTCATATTTATCGGCTAGTTCAACCATTTATTTTTCAAACACTACTAATTCAATCGGTTAAATTATCTGTTATTAGTTAGCTTATTTACAATCAACTATATAAGTTTATCCACTATTGGTTGTCCAGTTCTTTGTACCAACTAGAGTCATGGCTTGTGTGTAAACGTCCAAAATAGTAAAAATCCAAAAGTTGTTCGAATAAAGTATTGCATGTGATGGGGCATTCTTAAAACCTGCCTTCGCTGTTAAGCATTTGTTTTCTAATTTTCCAATGCATTGAAATTTTAATTCCTTTTTAGTAACTTACTCTATAATTGTTGCACTAAAAGCACGAAACATTTCTTATGTGCACTAATTTGATCACAAATCATTCTCAAAAGTAAAGCCCATAATGAAAAGAAAATACATTTATAGAGTCACTCGGGTGCTTTATAGTTTATACCATACCCCTAATAATCATTACTTACTCAAATGTTAAGGACACATAAAAATAACAAAGCAGAAAAGATCACAAGTACCATATGAGAGGACACATAAGGCAACTTTATTAAATCAAATTCCTAAAGTTTCATTAGATTCTTTATGTAAATGTAAAGCAAAAAAAGTGTTCCCCTTCTTTATTTCACACTTTCTTTTTGTCACTATAAGCAATTCTCTAGTGACTTTTCCACCCAAAAGAAAAAGTAATCCAAAGAAACAAACCAATTCTGCATTTAAATATTGACATATGATCACCAAAATTCATATCACAATATCTTAAAACAATGGCACAAAGAAACATTGAGATGCTGCTAAGCTTGTTCTTTGTTATAGTGGCTCTTAGGGGTGTCACAGTGGCACAAACTGACTCAAATTGTGCCAATGTGCTCATAAGTCTTTCTCCATGCCTTGACTACATCACAGGACAGACCTCCACCCCTTCCTCTGGCTGCTGCTCACAACTTGCCTCCGTGGTGGGGTCACAGCCACAATGTCTATGTGAGGTTGTTAACGGCGGTGCTTCATCTATTGCTGCTAGTCTCAACATCAATCAGACGCGTGCTTTGGCGCTCCCCACGGCTTGCAATATCCAAACACCTCCTATCAATACCTGCCCAGGTATGAGTTAAATCTGTGTCTGTCTATCTATATGTTTGTCTACACACGGATTTCGCAGCTATAGTTTTTGCCGGAAAATATGTAGTATGTAATGTAATTTAGAGATGTGAAAAACTTAACTCCTTGTTGTGATTTCAGGCTCAACTACTTCCTCTTCTCCTCCGGCTCCGGCAGGTGTTTCTATTTCCAACATTCCAAATTCTCCTTCAGGTATCAAACTAAAGAAATATGTTTTTGATGTAAAGCATTAATTTCCCTAGCTCAAGATCATTGAGGGTCACAAACAAATTAGCAATAACACAAGAATCTATGTGACAAATGGTCAACAATTTAAGAAAAACAAACGTGAAACATTGTGTATAATCGACCATTTAAAGTTTAAACCACAGAGAAAAAAAAATGGTCTATTTTTTTTTTGTTGTTGTGAATTTGAGTATTATGACTAGCACAAAAATTGATAGGTAGATTTATCATGATCTATGGTATAAAATAAGAGTGCAGATACTTTTGAATTTGTTACAACTTGCACAAAAAGTTTTAATGCTAACTAGCTGTAATCAATTTGATGCTTTTTGATATAGGGTATTTTACATCAACAACAGGAAGCAGTGGAAGTATCCATGGCTCAACCTCATCTTATAGAACATCAAGTTCTGTGAAATTACAATGTTCTTTGCTTGTTCTTGTTATCTTTGCAAATTTGACCTTCACTTTCATCACCATGACTTAGGCTACGTTGTGCATATTTTTGTAAACCTTATTATTGTCTAAATTCTACTGATTTTTAGTAAACCCTCTTCTTTTTTTTCTTCTTCTCATACACCTTAACCAAGTCAGGAGAATGACACATAACGTGAAAGATGTACTAGTTATGCGTAAAATATAACAAAACTCAATGGTTGGCCTATGCTAGAAATCTTAGATCAACCATTGAATTTATTGAATTTTAATTTAATATATAACAAACGAGTGTGTTATCTCATCAGTAAAAGCATGCATTTCATGTTAGACCACAAACATAATGTGAGACAAGAAATGAATAAGCATAGAACTTAATCATGTTTAAAAGTGCTACAATTTTAAATCCGCAGTACTTCATAGTTCATACATGAGTTAGCATGTATGAATATTTCAAATGTAGAGGAAACTGACACTATAGAGGAAACTTTAAGTTGCAATTGGGCAACGCATAATACACCCAAGAAAGAAAGTAGTTTACATAATTAACTATCTAATACAAGAGAAAAAATTTATTCATGTCTAACGGGACACATATTCTTTTGAGGGTAGATGTCGAGACAACAAATGTAGCAAAAGTCTCTTGTTTTTGTGAGAAGAAAATAAGGAGGAGAAGAAAAATATGTAGTAACTAGTAAAATCCTTAATCCTTGTTTGTTTGATAAGAAATAGTAAAATAAAAATCTAACAAATAGTAAAATTGAAAGAAATAATGTTATATCAAAATTTAGTATATTTTTATACAAAATATAAACATAGATACTTATGAATGCTTGAATCGGCTTTTCTTCAGTGGATCTGCTCAGTATGTTGGATCATTTTATTCAGTTTAGTCATTTATTAAATAGATCCAGAATGTATTGCTCTATCATGCGGATTACTTAGTTTGCATGTAAGTAATTTGGAAAGAAAAGAATGACGGATTTTTTTTTTGGGTATTATACGGGGCCTAAGCCCGAAAATAAAAAACTACTACACCAAAACTAAACGAGGGAGAGACACACCCCTACAATCATCATCAGATAAAACATAAGAGACATCCTTGGAGGGGGATGTTCTAAATAAGTAACTCTCATGTCACCTTCACTACTCATGTTGGCAAGAACATCCACACAACCGTTAACTTCTGGATAGACATGTGATATGTGATCCTAACCTCCTAGTTTAATGTCATCAACTCTTTGATTTTCTTCATAACGTTTCTTCCCATAACACTTCCATTGTTCCCATGTAGCACGAAGAAATTTCATGAATCCTTCTATCCATTGGCCATTCTCATCTCCAGTTCCTTGCTTTGATGCTCCATCGGTGTTGAGGGCTATCCACCCATGTGACGGTGGCTGCCGGAAATATTAACATATTCCTTCTCTTTATTTTGCAAACACATATCAGCCTCAGTATCATCTTCATAAGCGCTAACATTCTCAAACACCTTACACCATGGTTTGATTGGACTAATAAACTCTGGATTATGAACTCGTTGATTTCTCCACTGCCATAACAAGTAGCAAGTTGTTGCTCATGTAGTGTCCCACTTCACACTCTTTCGATGTCCAATATGCTCACCAAAATTTAACTCAATCCAGTCTTTGTAGCTAGCTAGGAAGAAAGCTACCCTATTCTTGACCTCTATCAAGTGATTCCAAACATTAACCGTCAAAGGGCAATCTCTAAGCAGATGTAGAATAGTCTCTTTAAAGTTACCACATTGATCACAATATGAATCACCAAGTTGCCACTTCGCCAATCTTGCTTTGGTTAGTAACCTTTCGTGTATAATCTGCCAAACAAACACACGAAGAAATCTAGAAGTGTGTATTCACCAGTTTTTGAACACAATTAAGTTGTTATCTTTTTGGTGGCTGAAGGCAAAATTTGGTAATATTGTCTTTGGCTACCATAATTGATGGTTTTTGCCCATTTTCTTGTTTAGGAATTGGTTAAGAGGTACTTTTTGCTTTTGTAGATTAAGAGCATGTATTCTTAACCTATGTTCTGTATTGTTTGAACTTGGTCGTTCTTTTCTTATACGTCTTGTAATTGAAAGAACACGTTTTTGTTAATATATCTTATTTTGATTTGTTTAAAAAACAATATACTTATGAATACTTTTGTTGAGAATATAAGCATTGATATGTATATGGAAACCATTCGCCACATGCAATGCAAAAGTAGGAGTAAGATGGGGAAGCAGTTTTAAAAATAGGAATTGGTAAAATGAGTTGATTCGGGACATAATTTTTAATTGGTTACAACCATAAATATTAATCACTTGGGTGCGGGCGCGCACGCGCACATACTTATAATTTATACATCATTTAAATATTTTAATAAAAAGAAAAAATTGAGTATTCTCTTTATAATTTTTTCTACTTATGCGACTGTGCCTAAATGCTTTAAATTTGGGCTTGTGACCCCATATTCCATAAACTTGCTCCGATTGGGGTTGCCTCCTAAAAGTTCTTCTTAAGACAGGCTTTTGCAACAAATTGGCGGGTTGAATGTCGGTATGCCTTTAATTTACAATGGATATTGCGAGGTCTAGTTACACTTGATAGAGGTCTTAGACAATGAATTCGTTTATCTCCCTATTTGTTCATTCTTTGTGTGAAGGCATGACTTCCCTTATTCATAGAGAAAAAGTTATAGGAATGTCCATAATATTAAGGTGTGTAGAGGTGTCCAATCATCTCACACCTCTTATTTGTTGATGATTGTTTTCTTTTTTTCCTCACGACCACTATTGATGATACGAATTGCATGAGGAACATTATGAAGGGCTATGAAAAGCTTCAAGACAACTCATAAATTTTACAAAATATGAGGTTTACTATAGTAGAAACACGCCACATGACCCGAGATTGTACTAATTAAGGTGGTCCAAAAAAAAAAAAAAACCAATGGATCCTAAAAGGAAGGTATCACTTCAAAAAACATGTCTAAAGAAGCAGGTTGGAGTCTTCAGCATAAACACATTATAACTTGTGGGTCACGAAGGTCATAAGAATTTAAGTGAAAGATTAGTGTGATTGATTGTATTGATGTGCATATTTTTGTGACCAGAGTGAGTGTTCTATGACTTATCAAATATGTATAAGTTATTGCTCATGTAACAACTTTAGAAATATACCGTGATACTGAAGTCACATTAATTAGGTAAGGTCGCTTATTTTCAACAAATTATTAGGCACGCCTGCCTAACTATGTTTAAACTTTAATGGGATGAACGAAACTGTAGGGTACGTATAGAAATTAGAACGTCATATTATGGTTGTAATAATAATTTAGTCATGTGTTTGTTGAAATATGTAGGAGTGTTTACATTCAAATCCATCTAATAAAAACTACTCCCTATAACCAGATTTAAATTTGGAAAACTGCACAAAACCTCTTTTTTTTAAGGAACAAAACCATTTTTTATTGAATGTTCTTTATTTTCGTTGGGTACAAACTATTAGAATCAAATTAGATTTGGATTATTTAAAAAAAAAAAAAAAAAATTGGAACACAATAAAACATAATGGTATACTATATATAAAGAACAAATGCTTGTTAAAAAAAGTGAGGCATAATTTGAAGACTTAGGGATAATTTATCCATAAACCAATTAAAAGTAATTACATGAGAAAACTTGCTCATATGTCTACGTTTGATTGATTAATGGGAAAACAACGGATAATTCTTTTCCAAAAATATATATAAAGAGCATCAACTTTGCTCTTTGCACCTCAAGAGAAGAAGACAAAAGGCTTAACAAGACTGAGTTAAAACCTAATAAGGCAAAACTTGTCGTATGTGAAAAATTTAGAGATGATTTTGATGAAAACAAAATTACCTTTTGCAATTTTCACAAACCAATATATTTTTCATAAGCTAGCCAAGGTAACTTTTTATTGTAACTATAAAAAATGTTTTCTTTTTTGAAAAGTTGTACAACGCATCCATTCATAAAACCAAACAAACACATGTAACAAAAAAAAATGTTATGACTCTTTCATTAAAAAAATGTTAGGGCACAGAAGATTGGAACACTCACCATTGACTATAGACTATCAAACACCGACCCTATTTCCATTTGACTTAGTCTCATACTATGTACTTTTTTTTTTTATCAAAGCTAGGTGGTTTTTGGTCAAAACCTCAAAATATGTATGTAACATTAATTTGTTATATAAAAATTTAACAATATTACTTGAGATCATTATTTTTAGTAGTAGTTAACAATGTTGTTTTAGGCTTTTGCCAACTTTTGTAACCAAAAAAAAAAGTTAACAATGTTATTTTTTTGAACAATAAGTTTCCTCATTAAGTAGTTGAGACCATGTAATATATATATTCAATAAATAATAACAATTTTGACAAACAAAACTATAAATTGATTAGTCCTCTGATCCTAACAAATTAAAGTGTCAATATCCATCTTAACATAGCCAGCTATGTATTGAAATTGAATGGGCCAATATTATACAACACCTATCATACAATGTCAATTTCCTTGTGCACGCGCAATTGGCATGTCTACCTACATGAATATGAACATAAAAAATAAGAAAAACTCAAAAAGAAAAACGTTTGAGAAAAGGATTGGAGAGATTCCATAATGTGTAGTGTAGGGAAGAGGAAATGAAAAAAAGAATTTAAGAATATGCCAACAAGTTATTCTTGTGTGCAATGAATGAGTAAGTCGGGGAGAACACGCAAGACAACTACAAGTTATGCAGCTAGCTAATTAAACGCATAGCAACAAAAATAACCCCTAACTTCCTTACCCAACAAGACTCATATTTCCATTCCTTTCCTATAATCTCTATATTATTTTTGTCTGTAGTCTGAATCATATTCTTTGTGTGCAATTGCAAATATTAACATCTTGAGTCAGATAAACAATAAAAGTGGCAAAACTTTTGCGAATAGATTCAAACACAAAACATCTGATTAAACGGAGAGAAAGTAATATCATCTCATCCACTTTATTTTGAATTATTATCTTTCTCTATTTATGTATTTATAAATTTATTTGAGTATATGTTATTATTTTATTTTATGGTCATATATCTAATCTAAAAACTTAGACAATCTCACAAATACAAACACAATCTTGTGTTGTGACAATTACAAACAAAAATCTCATCTCAAATGAAACACTAAAAACAATTACACAAACACAAAACACATTCACATTCATATATTCACATTGACTCTATTGTGTAAAGTGTTTTAATTTCACGGTACCGTTTTCTTCGCCCTTCGTTTCATCGACCCATCCAATTCCTTCTCATCTTTCAATCAATCAATAATCTTTCTGATTCCTTTCTTCTTCGTTATCAGGTAAACAATTTTCTGTTTTTTTTTTTTTGTATAATTTTTTAATTATTATTATGAAATAACTGTGTAAATTGAATCGTGAGTAGGGTTCATTGTTGATGTTCAATTTTCGTTTTTTAGGACTTGATCGAATACCCATTGTTTTATTTATTGTTAATATCAACTGGGTTGTTGCAATTCTTGTACTTAACCCCTTTCTATTTGATTTTCTTGTTTAATTGCGAAAAAATGTTAGGGCTTTAACCCCAATTTTAATTTGAAGACTTGTGTGTTATGTTATTGCTTTTGCATCAATTGGTTCATCAATCCAAAAAAGTTAGTTTTTTGTTTTGTTTTGTTTTGTAATACTCCTTGTTTTTTGCTTTATTCTTGGTAGAACTGAATTTTGGTCTTTTTTTTTGCTCCTTAGTAAAAAAAAGACATGTTTTTTAGGAAATTTTTGTTCTTTTGTATTTGGGACCCCACTTAGTGGGATAAGGTTTGGTTGTTGTTGCTGCTGCTGCTGTTTTGTTCTTGAATAATGCAGTGAAACTGGGAATTGGAGTTGTTCTTCATCGATTTTCTTTTTGAATCAATGTACGTTTTATTTTGAATTTGTGAACGTAGAGAGAAGACCTGTGGATTCTGTAGTAACAGGAGTAGATTAGATGAAGGATAGTCAGATCACAAGAGGTAGAGGAAGATTTAGAAAAACTATAAGAGAAACTATTAGGAAATATTAAGAGATTAATGAGTTGGATCCAAATATGGTTTATGATAAACATTATGGCATAATTTGATCATGTAGCCGACCCCAGTTAGTGGGATAAGGCTTGGTTGTTGTTGGATGTATTGCGTTTTCTACAAACTTGTGTGTTTAGATGATGATCACACTTGCTTTTTATTTTGTCTCATTCTTTTGTGTTTGTGTGGATTTGGATTCGCTCTGCAATGGTCAATGGACATATTTTATAGTTCTCTTGCACATGTTTGTTGTGGCATACATTTGTCAGTGAAATTTATTTGTCATTTTAGAAATCAATCTTTTACATTTGCTTTTGGTCGAGAGTATATGCACCTTAATGTTCTCTCGTTGCTTTGGTATAATGGTATTTGATTTCCTAGTTTATACTTTTAATGGCTGTGTTATATGGATTTGGACATTAATTTTGGAAGTTTAATATCAAACCAACTCTTCCTTGACCCCCTTAATATACATTTTTCTGTATTTTGGAATCATGGAACATAGATGTGTAAAGCTAAAGTTAATGCAACCTAGAATGGGTTGACGTAACTGTTAATAACAGGTCCAAGCATGTGAATGCAATTGCTGTGTGGTTATAACCCACCCAATGTGTTTGATATGTTAGCGTAAAAAGTTCAAGGCTGTTTCTGGGCATGATTTAGAGATTAGATCTGACTTGGCAGTTAGCAGATAACCCTTATAGCACATGGTTTGGTACAATTCAGCAATCTAATAATTGCATCATGTGATGAATTATAAATGATTTTTTAAATGGTGGAATACATGTGTGATTCATATCATCTATTTGAATTGCATGATTTAATGATTTCATTTTGTTTTTTGTTTTTCCTTTCTCTTACTTTTCTTTCACCTTTTTTCATCAAAGAAATTGACATTGTCAAATAAGCTTAAATTTGTAATTGAAAAGAAACTAAAAGAGTGTGCTAAATGTACCTTGTTTATTTTTTCATTGCCATTTTTCATTATTTGAGAATTAAGGGTTTAACACAGCTGATCATGCAGTTGCTTACTCCTACACCTCATATGTCTATACCTCTGCTTTGCTTCCATATTTTTTTGGTAACATTAAACTTCGCTTTTGGTTTGTGTGATTTATGGTTAAGTTGTTTTGTGAATTTGTGATTTATACTACTACATTAAGCACTCACAGTGTTAAGTTGACTTGGGTGAAAGGGCATGTGGGGTTGGATTGATAAAGAAGTCACGGGTTCAATTCCCCCATTAACAAAATAACAAACTATTTTTCGTGCTTTTGAACCTTATAATGAAAACTTAATGATATAAAGGCTATAAGAAAACATGCGTCTAGGTAGTTGAAAGTATGAGAAATTTTACAAGGCACTTTTGGCTTTATCTTAAACTATCAGTTTGTCTTTGGTTGACTGGTAGAACAGAAGCTATTATGTAATGTGTACATTGTCAATATTGCTCCCACCATCAGATGGAGGGATGGACCACTAGTTTGAAATCCTCAAAGTCTTGTGTGTCCCTATGTGAAGCTTATTAGATATTATTCACTAATCATAAATTATATTAGCTTTTGTGGTTATCCCTGCTGCGGTTTGATTCAATGAATGCAAAATATATTGAATAGTTCATTTCTGATATTAAAATTAAAATCTACCGTGCTTTGCAGACCACAAATTTTAGTACAAACTTTGTACATGCTGATCTAGTGAACATAGTTTTCAAATTATTGCTGCTTCTGACTTTTTGAATTTTAATTTCTCAAGTATCACAATATTTGTATAGTTACTGGATTAATATTGCGATTACAGGTGGATCTTCGATACTAGCAGGAAGTCGGTTGTGACGGCATAACAGACATACATGAAACTGGTTATAAATTTATAATGTCTGAACTGATTGAAGGACTCCCTGATGCTGTTGCAATAAGGTGCCTTGCACGCGTTCCCTTTTACCTCCATCCAAAGTTAGAGGTTGTCTCTCGTTCTTGGCAAGCAGCCATTCATAGCCCAGAACTATCAAAAATTCGACAGGAGGTTGCTTCATCTGAGGATCTCTTGTGTGTCTGTGCTTTTGATCCAGAGAACGTATGGCAATTGTATGACCCTCTTAGAGATCTCTGGATTACCCTTCCCATTCTTCCCTCAAAGATCAGGCACCTTGCTCACTTTGGTGCCGTATCCGCAGCTGGAAAGTTGTTTGTCATCGGCGGTGGAAGTGATGCTGTTGATCCTTCGACCGGTGATCATGATGGATGTTTTGCAACCGATGAAGTCTGGTCATATGACCCCATAATCCAGCAGTGGGCCCCTCGGGCTTCAATGCTTGTTCCCCGTTCTATGTTTGCGTGCTGTGTTTTGAATGGGAAAATTGTTGTCGCCGGGGGATTCACTAGCTGTAGAAAAACAATCTCTCAAGCAGAAATGTACGACCCTGAGAAGGATGTATGGACTCCAATGCCTGATCTTCATCGCACTCAAAATTCAGCCTGTTCAGGAATAGTGATTGGTGGAAAGATGCATGTACTGCACAAGGATATGTCAACAGTGCAAGTTTTAGACAATGCAGGGGCTAGATGGATCGTCGAGGAGTGTGAGTGGCTTCAAGGTCCAATGGCAGTAGTTCAGGATGCACTTTGTGTTATGAGCAATGGATCTATCATAAAGCAAGATAAAGAAGGGAGAAAGATTGTAAGTTCAGCAACAGATTTTAAAAAGAGAATTGGGTTTGCAATGATTGGACTAGTCGATGATTTATACATGATTGGAGGCGTCATTGGACCTGACAGATGGAACTGGGACATTAAGCCATTGTCAGATGTTGATGTTCTCGGACTTGGTAGTGACAGACCAACTTGGCGCCAAATAGCTCCAATGACACGGTGTCGTGGTACCATTGTTGGTTGTACACTGATGAGAATTTAAACCCTCTTGTCTAGCTAGGCTCCCATGTACTTTGTACTCAGATGGATTCACATCCCCTTCAACTAGACTAAGAGTATTTGTGTTGATAACATGCGGTTACAAGGTAAGTTTTGTGTGTCTATTCTGTTTGAAGCAAAGCAGCAGCATAGTCTATCAGTAAGCAATCAACAAACCAGAGCTACTTCACTTTGCAGTTTATCACTTACATTACGTATCATATGGAGACCGCTTCGTGTAGCACAAATTAACAATTTCATTTGGTTCTTTTCTACTGTTTTACTGTTTTCTGAAGGTAGCTCAGAGGGATTATGTTCCAAAACTTCATAATCTCATAATTTTGTTAATATTAATATGCAAATTAAGATTAGTTATGGGATGAGTTTCATTCTTTCTTCTACCAAGTATCATTCTTAAAATAGTTTTAGGTGCAAATTCTAGAAAAGATTTTTCGTATATGATTTTATTAACAAGTAACTTAGGTGAAATATGACCATGTATATACTGAAAAAATATCTAAGAAAAGATTGATATACTTGGTAAACTTTTTTTATAACTAAAAACAAATTATAGTTCTAGAGTATATATATGCATTTGTAACAATTAATTTTGAAAATTTCAAAATATAGGTTGATTGATAAATGAAAATAAACTCCGGTGGAGTATGGCATTGCCTTACTAAATCCCATCGTTGATGAAATTCATTTCCCTTTTGTGAATATACTTTTCCTTTGTGCTTTAGCTATCTTTGTGTGGAGGTCTTGCATGGGTTTGTAGTCTTATCAGATGCACAAATAGAGTCTTAAAATAAGAGACCAAATTAGATATGAACACTATTTCAAAAGCAGTTTGAACTAAATTTGTTGATTTTACTACAACAGAGTATGACTCAACTGTAATGCACATGACTTCATCAATGGGAGAATCAACTCTATTGCCTTCGTTTGTTAGTCAATCACCTTCCTTTGCACGTTAATTGTCTTTGTTGTTTGTCAATGACAATCACAGATAATGTAGAAATTTAGTTTCAAAAGGATTATGTTGGAGTGATTATGTTGTGTTTACCCAAACGGACTATGTTGCGTTTAATCAATAAGGGGTCAAAATTGTTGTTGACACATTTGGTTTGGCTGAGAAACACATGTAAAAGATGAAAATACCCCTCGGCAGTTAACTGCCAAATTATGAAACTGGCTGCAGTTAACTATCGAGGAAAACTGAAAACTTCGGTAGTTAACTGCCGAGGAAACCTCAAACTCTTTTTTTTTTGACAAAAATCATAAATTGTCATTAATAATATTTATTGATTTTGAATGTTTCAATCATTATTTTGTACGTTTCAAACAATTGCAGTATAATACTTATATATATATATATATATATATATATATATATATATATATATATATCTTAATAAGAATATCATTTAAATCTTGACAAAAAAAATAAAGAGCATTTAAGTCCTCAAAAAACATTTCAATAAGTGTAAAAATTAAGCATTTGAATATTGTTTTGCAAATTAATTCAATAAAAAAAAATCTTTGTGCACAATTATTTTAATGTAGAAAATATAACAACATATTATACCTTAAAAAAAATCGTTGTGCACAATTATTTTAAAGATTTTTTTTTATTTAAGTAATGTGCAAAACAATATTCAAATGCTTAATTTTTACACTGATTTAAATGATATTCTTATTAAGATATATACGCATAAGTATAATACTGCATTTGTTTAAAACGTACCAAAATAATGATTGAAACATTCAAAATCAATAAATATTAATAATGATAATTTATGGTTTTTGTCAACAAAAAAAAAAAGGTTTGAAGTTTCCTCGACAGTTAACTGCCGAAGTTTTCCTCGGTAGTTTACTATCGAAGTTTTCCTCGGTAGTTAACTGCAGTCGGTTCCATAATTCGGCAGTTAACTGCCGAGGAGCATTTTCGTCTTTTACATGTGTTTCTCGGTCAAACTAAATGTGTCAACAGTAATTTTTGTCAATATGGGAGAGGGAATAACATATCCTTTCTTATGCCTTTCAGAAAGGGTAGAAATGGCTATCAATGAATAAGAACATGCAAGTATGAGAGGAAAAAGTGTTAAAAAGTTATCACAAAGGGGTTGTATAAATATATTTTTCAATATGCATATGGGAAAAGAAATTTTAACAACATGAAAGTTATTCAACAACTATAAACATGTGGTTTTAATTTTACACTCATATTTTTATGCATTTTGCATTTTTTTTCTATAAAATGTCAAAGTTAAGATGTCAAAATATCAATGTTCATCCCTCAACAACAACAATGATGTCTTTATATTGCAAGAAATGTTATTCCTAGGAATAAATTTGGTAAATTGTAACAAACACACCTTAGGTCATCAATGGATTAAGGGAAAAATATGATGTCTTTAAGGTTTTTCTATTGTGCAAACTTGCATAGCATAAGAGGTCAAATAAAGTAAGTTAAGAAAACATTTTATAGGCTTAAATGTAGTTTTTGTCCTCTAATTTTGGTCCCTTATTGTCACATGCTCAATTTTAGTCTCCTATTTCAGAAATTTTGATTAATTCATAGTTATGACGATTTAATTTTATGACGTGACAATAAATTGTTCACTCTCATCTTGTATTATTTCAATTAATCTTCTTTTGCCTCTGTGTGTTTAATTGTGACTCGATTTAAAACTTCATTTTAAGTACTTTTAGCCATTAGACCATTTGTATTGTGTTAGACCATCTAATATATCGTCACATCATCAAATTGGATTGTCAAAACCAAGAGATGGTCAATTTTTTTGAAATAGAAATCAAAATTGCACAATTTAAAATAGAGACCAAAATTAGAGTTTGACCAAAATAGGAAAACACATACGGTATTTAAGCCTAAATTCTTAAAAATTAAAAATTGATATTTATTATAAAAAAAATATATTTAACCAAAGGTTAAATAAGTTTTTTCATAGGATTTATTGGTTGAATAAGTTTTTTTTCCTCTTTACAAAATTTAAATTTTCCTTTTTAGTTCTATTAAAAAATTTATTGAGTTTTGGTGCTCAAAACTTACCTAAAATTTTTAGAATCAATGTTTTAAAATCAAAACTTACCGAAAAGTTGTAGAAAAGAGATTTTTTTTATAAGAATCAAAAACTTATTTAACCATTTTTTTAAAATTTAATTTAAAAAAGACATTTATTGTGCATTTTCTTGCTATGGTAACATTTTTTTTACAGCAGTAACTACGGTTACACTTAACAAGACGAGACGAGAGAATTGGAAGAAATTTGGAGCATCGAAGTAAAGCGGCAAACCCTAAAACGGAGTTTCAAACTGTAGCAACAATGGACGAAGAAGTTGCAGCATCAGAAAGCAGAAAAGAAACCACCGAAGTAGCACCGGCACTCATCGCCGTCCACCCTAACGGCCACCACATCGCCGTCGCTGTCGGACCGGACCTCCGCGTCTTCAACCTCCTGTAAGCTTCCCTTTCCCATTTTCAATTTCACTCATTCGTATCAATCAATTCACCATTCTCACCATACCTACAGTTCCAATTCTGCAGCTTCCTTACTCGATGAATCCGTTAACCAACCTTTTCATAAAGACAATATCAGAGCAATTCGATTCGGTGCAAAAGGAAAACTGTTTGTATCTGCTGGTGATGATAAAACCCTAAAAATTTGGTCACCGGAAAATTGGAAGTGTATTTCGACAGTTTCGTCGGAGAAGAGAGTTACTGCGGTTGCTATAAGCAATGATGGATTGTATGTTTGTTTTGCTGATAAATTTGGACTTGTTTGGGTTGTGGATCTCAATGAAAATTCGCACGATAAGAAGCCGATACCGCTTCTTTCTCATTATTGCAGTATAATCACTAGCTTGGTTAGTAGCTAGTTTTGTTGTTTTTGTTTCGTTTTGTTTAATTTGTTATTTTGTGGTTTATTGTTTTAATTGTGTGATTTTTGCAGGATTTTTCACCGGATAATCGGTTTATTTTGAGTGCTGATAGAGATTTTAAAATTCGTGTAAGTTACTATGTTCTATGGGGATAATGAGAAGTTTGTAACTTGATTTTGTCTTTTGTTTTGTTTGTGTTTATAACTGTGTTTATATGTTATTGCAGGTTAGTAATTTTCCTAAGAATCCGTTAAATGGAGCTCACGAGATACAGAGTTTTTGTCTTGGTCATACAGAGTGAGTGTTTCTTTTATTAATCTCACATATGTGTGTGTTTAGTTAAGTATAATTAAATATGAACATCATTTATCAAAGATCTTAATTGAGAATCAAGATTTATATATTCATCATTAATTTAGGCATGGCAACAGAGTGAATCAGGGACGGGATTTAACTTCCTCCGTCCCCGAAACCGAAACCCTAATAAATACATGTTCCCCTACCCAATATCCGACTGGGATGAATAATTGAACCCCAACCCCGTACCCAACGAGTTTATGTAGGACTCGGATATCCCTGCCCCGCCCCACCCCATCCCCCAATGATGAAGTCAGAGAAGGTTCCGTGAAAGAGAGAGTGAAAGATCAATGAGAGGGAATTAAAGGGAGGTGTTGCGCAGAAGCGATAGAGGGAGGTGGAATAGTGAGAAAAAATTAGCACAAGAAAATAGGTTTTGGAGGGTTTCTAAATATAAGAAGGGTAATTTTGTAATTTTAGACAAACGGGACGGGTTTGGGGTGGATACTAGTGTCCCCATTACCTGTCCCGTCTCCATCTTTTGAAATCGGGGAAAACCCAAACCTAGTCGAAGCCGCGGGTGGGTTTGGGCGGGTACCCATGGGTATGCGTTTTGTTGCCATGCCTAACTATATTCAAAGAATTTGTTAAGCCATTGTTTGTATAACTGTTTTGAAAGTAATTATCACGTCCCAGTGAGAATTTGCCGTGACTTTAAGGAAGTGACTATTTGATTTGTAGATTCGAGCAGAAGTGCGTTTTTACCATGTACTCAAACATAGGTCAAGTATTTCATCCTGTGATAATGAGTCTCAACAGAAAATACAAGAGACATAAATACTATTTGAATCCAAGAGACTCGTACGATTCTAAAACCGTTCAACAAATATTGTTGTTGAGTATGAAAAGAAGTATTTGTTTGTTCATAAATTGGTCTTTATGGTTTAAATAATAAAACAAAATAGAAAGATTTTTTTATTGTCGATATTAAGGTTCGTTAACTAATCGTCTAAAATCTTCCCTTGTTCGATTATATAATGTTGTTCTTTTTATTTTTTAAAATATCAAATATCTATCAAAATATAGACATAGCCCTTCAATCCGAAGCTCTCACCTCCAAAAACCAACTCGCAAACATACCCTAAAGAAATGAATATCCTGGTACCTTACACGACTCTCTTTTCATGTCTAGCCATTTGGAATTGTTGATTATGTATAAGAGTCATGTCTAAACTGTGTCATCAACGTGTAGAAGCTAGGAAAAAAGTTATTTAGATTATGCCACCTGAGTGGAGTTTCCCATGCATGTCGTATTGGATATATATGAGTGTTAGACAACATATATTCTGATTTGCATTCAACTTGAAGTGTCAGTTCTAATTATATTTTTGCTTTGAGTCTATTTCAAATGATTATGTCTGGATCATCTTTTTTGAATTTTATAATTCCAGACAGTGGGATTGTTTCCCTACATTCACTCTCCATTAAACAAATGAGGGAACCTCACATGTTTTTTGATTTAAAAAAAAAAAGCAAAAGCTGTCTTCCAGTTTATAGATTTTTATATGTATCCAATATCTATTTGCAGGTTTGTTTCCTGCCTTGCCTTCGTTCCAGCTCAGGAAAGCCCTCGTAGTCTTCTTCTATCTGGCAGTGGTGATTCCACAGTTAGTGTTTCCTTAAACCTTTCTTGATGACTCAGGCATCCTGTTTATTTTCTGTATAGTTTTGTTTTAAAGCGAGTGTAACATATTTTTCCTTCTGCAGGTACGATTGTGGGATATCGCCTCGGGTGCACTCCTAGATACTTGTGAGGTTGCAGTTAAGGTAATTTTATATTTCTTAGGCTCAATCAGTTTGCATATCTTCTTTCTTCACCTTATTATCAGTGCTTTTTTGGAAATCATTTCTAGAGTAGTTAATACTTGGTAACATAAAATGAATTCTAGCGATTTCAACCAGGTTGATAGTTCTTATATATTCTTGTTGTCGTGTCGCACTTGGTGTTCACTTTTTTCGTTCTTCATCTTCTGTTTCCAAAGGCCGGGCTTTTAGAGTCCAATGGTAATGCAGAGGAGCATGATCATGCTGTTACTGATTTATGTACCACCCTGGATGGTTTGATTGTTGCCGTGGCCATTCAGAGGCAAGTCTCTTGGTATTGTATTATGTCATATTTCTCTCCGGGAGAACTTAGTATGGTTTATTGACTAGTTTATTTGATATCTGTGTAGCTTGCGAGGAATTGTATTGTTAAGTTGCAATGTTTCTGCACAAACACTTTCTGTTGCCAAGGTAATGTCTGTTACAACACATGATTGAAATGATCATTGACTTTTATCATTATGTCCAATTTAGTTAGTCTCATTTATCTGTAGATACCTTTCTCTAATGTCTGATTTCTACCTACGTGCTATCACTGTGAAGTATAGCTAAACTGCGTATCTGAAGGCAGAAATTTATTCTAACGGGAACGCTGCAGGTTGTTTCTATTGCAGGAGAGACATTTGTCCCTACCTGCCTGGCGAACAACCCCTCTACAAGGGAATTGTGGATGGTTACAGGTATCTCTAGTTTACCTGGTTATGATTACCCTTCTTTGGCTCGTGTCCTAGTGATTTCTGGAATTGATATTGAGCAAGAGCCGGTTGTTCTGGGAGATGATAAGATACCTGGTGGAATAAAATTGCTAGAAACGTTACAAGGAACCGCATCTGTTGATGACAATGCTTTTTCGGTAGCAGCTGAAGCTGTCAAAGCAGCAATGTGTAACCTATTGATAAAGAAGCAATACCCTTTCGAGAATAGAGAATATAGAAAGAAAACTAGAAATGATAGAAAACTCAAGGAATAACAATATGCAATCAAATTTTGTCTTATTAATTTATGTAGCAGCTTAGCTCAGTTTCCTTGGTTAGAAATTCTCAAACCCTATGCATTCTGGATCCCACTTGCGTGAATGTCACACAAGTGGGATCCATGTATTCTAGCATTTTGTATTTCCTATTATTTATTTTATGATGAATGAGTATGTCAAAATATTGAAACTATATTGCCATCAATTTTGTGGCCAGTCTTCAGTTGTCTGAAACATTAGTAACTGTTGTTCATGACTTCATGGACCGTGGTGCAGCACAATTACATTTCCTATGCCATGACATCTAACTATTTCTAATTTGTGTGACAACTTAAGCTGAATGCATGTTAGTCGTGTGCATCAAATTGTGTTTCTTTCTTCTGCACGTTGAGGGGTAGTCGTGGGCTATTGCCTGTTAATATTTGAGCTTATGTTACTAGGGTTCACCCAAGAGAATGCCTTGTTGCCTTCATCTAACTCTAATGTCTTTGGTCAATGCCTGTATATAACTCTGAAGTTTGTAGAAGTTGGATCCTTTCTGGATCCAAAATTGATTGTCAAAAAAATTCCTGAAATACGATGGAAGCAATATAATACTAAAAAAAAAAAAAAAAAAAAGAGTTCTCGATAAAACCTAGTCATACATGAAACGAATACGTGCAAAATTGCTTATCAAAATAATTCCTGAAATATAATGTAAGCAATATAATATTAAAAAAAATAGTTCTCAATAAACTTAGTCAAACATGAAACGAAGTATTTGGTGGTTTTTTAAATTCATGATTGGTAAGTGTATTGGTATAATTTATTCCCTGAGGCATGGTTCTCTTTTTAAAGAAGTTTAAAACAACAAGCATTGTGAATTCAAATAGTTGTTAGTAAATTTTTTTTGAGGGAAAATAGTTGTTAGTAAATTGTTAAGAGGATGTGGGAATGTTCGTTTGTAATGTTCAAACCAAGATATTTTTTTAAATCTCATTCAATATCTTTTAACTCATCAACTGAACTACTTATATATTTAAAAAAAAAACAAGTCACTCGCGTAAAACAAATCCAAAATGCATTAACTAACAATCAAAAGTGCTTTGAAGAATTATTTTTTGATAAGCAAGAAGTTTTATTCATTAAAAAGAGTGTGCAAAGTTATGTTTTTATCACTGATTAAGTTTTTTTTTTTTTTTTTGAAATAGGAGATTTGGGGGGTATCATTGATTAAGTTTTAAAATCTTAATTTTCGTCAAAAAATAAAAGTTTAAAATCATAAAATGTATTATATTTTATATTTTTTATCAACTGCTGACATAAGTATATACTACCTACTTGTTTATTCTTTCCATTATTTTTTATTTTGGTCAATGAGTTAGTGTTTGACTATTATTACATCTGTTGATAATTTTTCTCCATCAGTGACGTATCTTGGCCCCTCCTTAATCCTCAACCTAGCAATCATATTTCTACATGACAGCACAAAAGAAAATAAAAAGATTGAAATTGAGATATGTTGTTTGAGCATGAATCATGTATTGTATCGAATCTACGACGGCTGGCATAGCAAATCTGATACTCCGTAATAGTTTTATAGTTTTCTTCTTCTAAGGTAGGAAAGACTTCTAAGTTTAAAATATGTGTTTAACCACTAAATTAAGCATTTGGAATTATGATGATAATTATTTTTGTGATGATTATACCATTATTAATACCAATATTAGTTAATTTGGTCTCAATCGTTAACAGTCTAGTATGGTAGACCATGTACACTTGGTGTATTGTTGTTGGATCGTAAAAGGATAATAATTCTATTCAGATATATATAGAATGACGACGTTTTCACTTTGTAGTATGTTATTTTTCAACTGTGGATATAATAGTGGTGTTGATGATGAGAGAAGAACTTCATTGAATGATTGTTTGTATGTGGTAGATGGAGAAGGGGCTTAGGACGAGAAGAACAAATGAGACAATCATGAATGGGACGAGACATGACATGACATGACATATCGTCATTAGTTGCGTGTAATATTCCGACTCTTTTTTTCATTAATTCAAGGATATATATGACATAAATAAACGGACATATACATGCTGTATGACTGTGTAAAAGTCGTCAAAGATATTTGCACAAACACGACAAATGCACACACACTAGGTGTGTTGGATTATTTGTTTCAAGCAGAGTAGTTCAGTTTATGTTGTGTCTAGGTGTGGGAGATTATTACTTTCGTGATAGTACAAAATAAAATTTGTTTTAGACCGGACAAAGGCCGTTTTCTTGAAATGGGTTAGGAAGCTCCTCTCAGCTAACGTGTGAATTGATCATGTCATGCACTCGTCCTTAAAAACACTAGATTAGGGTTGCGTAGAGAGATCTAGACCGTTTAATCAAGATTCAATCACAACTTATTATGTAATGGTTTGAGGTACGCTCACATTTTATTCTAGATACTTCTCATCCACTTTATTTTTTTACTATAAAGGTTAACTCATATCATCCATCTAGATATATTCACTTTTTATTCTAGATACCTCTAACCCACGACACTTTCTGACTTGACAGTCAAAGTGTTTGCATGTACATTACCCTCTTCAAAGAAAAAGACAACTACTAATCGAAAACCCCCATTCATAAAGGCACTTGTACCACTCATACCATAAATCTCATGTCAGACAAGAATGAAAATTGATCAAAAAATATATTGGTGTGAGATTACTTGTGACTTTATCATTTAAGTTGTAATTAGGGTACGAATATCTAATGAAATAAATTCTCATAAAAAAATATGAAATAATTAGGATTAGGATATTATTAGTACATTAATGTCCCACACATATACACTTGAACTTATATAAGCAAGGATGGATGGGAGTGAAGATGAATATAATATTAAATGGTATACAAGTAATATGTATTCTTTTAGTAGTATTTTTTATTTTTGATAAAACATAGATTATTTTTATTGAATACCATTTTATGTTTTGCTTTTTGGTCAATAAAAGCCCACCAAAGAAACTAAAAACCATGCTTCCCTAAGCCATCAACATCTTGATTTGCTTCATGATATAATATATATGCGAGTTCATTCAAGAATACAAGAATCATAAAAAATCTGGTGACTCGCATTCACAAGTGACTGGTGAGAATGAGTAATTGAGTACTACTAATGCAACCAACCTATAAAAAAAAGGGATTTGTTCATACATAGTGTGACTATAGTCGATTCTGATCCGAAAATAACATTATAACAACAACCTAAAAAAAGAGCAATAAATTTGTATCTTTGCATAAACAATTATTGACCGATCTTCCTTAAAAAATTAGTAATACATAAATTTATCTTCATTTTCGTAGTAACTTTATTTCCACATTTTCTGTAGGAATGTTTTTCTATTCAAATGAACATTTTATACCCATGAATGTAACTAACTAAACTTGTAACGAACATGTAAATATTTTTTCAAAGGAAAACATATAAATGTATATTTCTATTATTTTATTTTAAAATTTTTATAAAAGTAATTTGAAACCAACGCATTCTTAATTACGTGAAAGAAGATATATCCATATCATATGAGTTTTTTAAAATAAACAATTAATAATACCAAAAAAGGTAATTACAATTTTGACTCATAAAAACAACCTTGTAAGTTATTTTAAGTTTTAACAGAGCTAAATAGAAATTAAAAGAAATTATCAACTTATATGCTTTGAAATTTATATAACTAACTAAAAAATAATATAAACTACTAATCCAATTCGATAAAATAACAAAAAATTGTCGAGTAATTTTGTCTAATTTTATGCTATAAAATATACTTTTGTCTTATATGACCCAATCAGGCAAAAGTGGGCCTTGAATAGTACGATAAAGACACCCCTCATTGGGTAGGGTCCACTCATGGGTCCGGTGATAATAGAAGTACGTAACGTGGGACGGGTGGGGCCTCATTAGTGGGTCCTTTGCCACGAAGACAAGCAATATTTTTAACAAATTAAGACTACCAATCTTTCATAAATTGCACCAGCTTTGTTATTTGCTGAGTATTACACGAAGATAATTTACAAAAATTAATTTTTGGTAAAAATATGAACTTCTTTTCTTTGGGAAAATAAAGTATTAACTTCTTTTTGAAAGGAGTTAGAAAAACAAAGAAAAAATGAACTATGCTGAAAGGCAGCGTAAACTAGAATTTCTAATCAAATGATTAACGCAAATTAACTGTTTAAGCTTCATTGCTGTATAATTTATTTTCTAATAATATTATGTGTTAATGCAAGCATCTACGAATCAACCATGCATTACTTAACGTGCTCATGTCCAGGTTGGTTGACCTAAGTTTTAGTTTGAATGGCGTGTGGTGTTTTACTTAAGTATGCAACCGTTAATTGGGTAATGTACATTAACTAACGATCATTTCATGGCCGGTTTCTTTTTTTTTCTTTAAGGAAGATTTGGCTATCCCTTATCTCTTTATTTTGATTCGGATCCTCTCATAGTTTCTCTTATGTTATTGGTGTTGCATTAATTTCAACCATTCATCTCACATTTTTTCCTCCATCCTATGTTTTATAAGTGGATGAATCATCTAATGAATTAATTAAGGGTTATGCTAACAAGTGTGTTTATGAAACTTGCTTAGAAGACAAAAATAGAAATAATTGATGAGTTTAATGAAGCCAAAGTCAATTTAATTATCAAGATAAAGTTTTCTCTTTCGATTTTTTTATCAAGTGTCTTAGAATACTTGTTAGCATTTTCCATTAAGTAAAGGAGAGATTGCCATACGAAAAGGACAAAAAAAGATTTAATTCTATTTCTTTTGTGAGATGAGGTTTTTTCAAGTCGTACGTTCTCTAAAGCTGTTGAAAGGAACGCCCTTCAAGATCCAGATTGCAAGATTAATAACTTTTGTCCTTTCTCATTTATTTATTTTTAAAATGATAACCTCATTTCTTTTGTATAACTAATAAGTCAGATGCCACTTGTATCCAAAGTATTCTCCAACTTTACCCAGACTCTTCAGGCCAATTTATAAATTTGGACAAGTTAGAGATCTCTTTCAGATGAAATATTTCAAGTGTGAAAAAAAAGACTTTCAAAGTTTGATTATTTTGAAGGTCGTGGAGACACAATCTAAATACATGGGACTTTCCTCTTATGTTGGAAAATCAGAACAACAGGTGTTTGATTTTGCTCAAGATTAAGTGTGGAAGAAGTTTAAGGGTTGGAAGAACATATTTCTATCTACCGTAGATTGTGAGGTTCTACTTAAATTGGCGGATTAGTGCATTCCATCTTATATCTTGAGTAGTTTCCTCCTCCCAATTGAATTATGTGGTCACATTAAATCTATGATAAAAAATGGTGGGCATACCATAAAGGTGAAAAGAAAACGTTTTATTGGATCAATTGGAATAAATTTTTCCCGCCAAAAAGTAGATGAGGCATGAGTTTCAGGAATATAAAAAAACTTTAATCTTGCTCTTCTCTCTAAGCAAGGGTGCCATATCTTAAAAAATCTAGACGCATTGCTTGTTAGGTGCTTGAGATCTTGCGAGGAAACTTTCTCAGCGTGAGTCTTGGTTATGCTATGAGCTATTCTTAACCGAATTCCATGGTTATGTTTGGAGAGTTCGAACGGGTCACTTTGTCAATAGTTGGGAGGATGACTGACTTCCTCTTCATAATGGTTATAGGGCATGGTCTGCAAAGCCTCCCCATACCGAACTCTCACATGTTTCATAATTTATTCATCACGATCTTGTCACATAGAACACAACGCTGATAACTACAACTTTCTTGACTTTTGAAGTCATGCAAATCCTTCAACTTCCATTACCAACCTTACATCAAATGGATTGTCTAATATGGAGTCGTCATAAGAAAAGTATGTTTTAGATCAAGATTGCTTATCATTCTATTAGGTATTGGGAGGAATCAAATCCCTCTCATTTTCTATTTATAATACCAACTATAAGTGTTGGTAAAAACTTTGGAATATTCACACCATCATCAACACATGTACATCTTGTTTAGAGAATTTTTCTTTTTGGCCCTTCTTGCCAAAAATAAGTTTTTAATAAAGGAATAGTGACCACATTTGTCTATGTTTTGGAAATGTTAAGGAATACTTGAATCATGTTTCCAAAGATTGCTCTTGGGTTAAAAGATGTGGTTTCATTCTCCTTTGGGTATTCACTCAAAGAGTCCTCCATTCCTTTCATACCTTGGCTAAAACAGGTTTTTTTCAACTCATCTCAAGATATCATTTCATATGTGTTATATCTTTGTTGTGTCATTTGGTTTGTTGGGAACAATACTTGTTTTGATCGGAAACATATCGTTGTGGAGGATGTTCTTCGCAAATCTTGGAATTTAGTTAATGCTTTCAATTTAATTTAGAAAACACAAGTAGTGGCTCGTTATTTACCTAAATAAAGAGGGGGGAGTCCCAAAGGAGGGAAAATTGGAAGCCTCATTATTAATTACACGTACCAATACAATACTGTGGCTCATCATTTAGCTAAATTTGTTCTCTCTTCAACTCATATTGTTTGGATCGAAGAATGTCGTTATTGTATTCTATTTTTGTTGTAGTTGATTTGGTTGTTTAATGAAATTTAATTTTACATAAAAAATAAAGTTAAAACAATTTGAACCTTTTATGAAAAAGACATACAACTGTAAATGTAAAAGTTGGGTATTTAAATGAGTTAAGTGTAAGTTTTTTTTTTTTTTTTTTGGAAGAAGTTAAGCGTGAGATTGAATATAGATATTGTATAATGTATATAAAAAATAATTTAAAATATCATAATCGATAGATGCAATCAAGGCTATATTAAAATGTGTGATATTGATTTTTTGTTTAATTATTGAATGAAAACTTTGAAATTAAATTTTATACATGACTTTGTCTTTTTAAAAAAAAAACCTCATAACTTGTGACATTCCTCTAAAAAAAACTTTGTGACATTGTTGACGTAAAACTATACAATAGTCAATAAATTTAAATTTTTTTACATGTTTTTTTTTCTCTTGAAAAGATATGAATTGTTTTGCCTTAATTGTTGTTTTGGCCTCCTAAGTATTACAACATTGCAATTTTAATCTCTTATAAAAACAATAACAAATCAGCCCCTAAGTTTACCCTCTTTTATACTTTTAGTCTCAGAACAATTTCAACCAAGTCAATACATACATATCCACATCACTTAAAGTGAGGTGTCACGTGTGACTTTTTATTTTTTAGGGGGTCAAAATTGCAAGATTATGATACTTATGGAGTCGAAAGTGCAATTAAATCTAATAGATAAAGTGATATGGGCGCCACATATGTATTGACTTGGTCAAAATTCGTCTCGATGTCAAAAATGTAAAAAGGGTAAACTTAGGGAGCCAATTGTTTAATATGGTTACTATACTTAATTCTATTATGGATAAATGCAAAAAAAAAAAAATATATTGCACATATTAACGCAAGTCTCACATTGGTTCAGGGAAAACAAAACATAAGGCTTACATTGAATAAAAATAAGGTATAATTTGATCTATAAAAAGTGAAATCGTTGGCTTACAAACCGATTATATAAGAGTGAATTCAACCAAATATAAAAATTTAATATGATATCAAATTTTATAGGATAAGTAAAAAGGATAATACTCCTTTTTTTTTTTTTTTAAGTTCTTTATATAGAGTCAAATTAAAGATAAATGTCTTTTCTTTTCTATTATATATATGTGGCAATATATATTTGCATATACTATAAAGCAATAATACCGTTTGATTTTCATGCACACGACACCTTTTGCTTCTCTTCCATTTAACACTTAACTGGCATATGAATCCAAACACGTCTCTCTCTCCCTCTCTCTCTCCTAACTCCTAAGCTCAAAGCTTCCCTCTCCAATGCTTTTTAAACAGTTGCAAACTTTGCAGATTAGATCAGAAAAAAAGTAACAAAAAAGAGCTAGTTAGGAATTATAGAGATTGCTGAAAAGAGGCTGAAGTTGCACTTTGCCATGTCATGAGAAGTATCAAATTTGTTTACTATATATATAATCTGTTTCTGATCAATGGCAGAACTCTTACTAATCACATGTCTTTCACTACTTTTTCTTGTTAATCAAGAGAATTGACAAAAAGAGAAATACTCTCTTTATTTTGTATCATTTTTTATTTTACTTTTTCTTAGTGTGTTTATAACAAGTACATAAACATTCCAAAAGGCTATTATAGGTACTCTGCATAGATGATAAATCAAAGTGGTTTATTGGAAAAATCACTCTCTACCCTCTAGTCTCTAGCTATTTTGGGTGAGTATTTAACTAATCATTCATAATCCATAGTTTTTATTTCATTATTCTTGTTTTAAACTAATTAGTTATTTTTTTGTGCAGATGATTTTTATTTTTGGGAGAGTACTTATGCTTCTAAGAAATAGATCAAGAGCAGTGACCAAGCCAAATTTAATGGCTGATCACAGTTCTCAACAATCTTCCAATAATCAAAATTGTGCTAAAAAAACTATTCCTTCTTTATTTGGTTCACCAAAATTTATTAGAGATTTCACCACCAACAACAACAATAATTCTCTCTCAGAAGCTTTGAAAAGTCCAACTTCAATTCTTGACACTAGAATGCTATCCCCTTATGGTTTTGGTTATCCACTTTTTTATGACAACAAAATCCAAACTGTTCCAAACAAAACATTCTCTTCAAGAGGCATTGGTCTTGCTCTTATAGGTAACCTTAAGGATGATGATTCAATTGATGAGAATAATTCTGTTGAACAAAGCAAAGGAAATGTTTTGTTTGGAACACAATTAAGAGTTAAAGTACCAACTTTGCCATCTCCTATATTTTCTCCATTTGAGTCTCAAACCAAAACCAAAGATACAAAAAATTCCAAACTTCTTTCTTTGAGTGAGATGGAGCTTTGTGAGGAATATACTTGTGTGATCTCTCATGGACCTAATCCAAGAACCACTCATATATTCGATAATTGCGTTGTCGAAGAGAGTTACTGTTCTCTGCCACAAACCAATTCTAACTCATCTTATGGAAATTTTCTTAGAGTTTGTTACACTTGCAAGAAACATCTTGAGCAGACAAAAGATATATTTATTTATAGGTGTGTATATTTTTTTTCTTTCTAGTTTTCTACTTTTGCACTTAGCATTTATATTGCATTTAGATTTGGATTTAAATGATATCTCATTAAATATGATATTCATATAAGATATTATAGTTTTAATTATTTATATAACTAGATTCTTGCTGGTTATATATAGAGTTGAATTTTAAAGTTTGATTTTGTTTTGCAGAGGAGAGAAAGCTTTCTGCAGTAGAGAATGCAGGCACAGAGAAATGGTGTTAGATGGTGTAGAAAATTTAGAAGAATTTTGAAAGTACTAATGCTTATTCTTGAGGATGATTATTAACAAGAAAATCAGAAAGTCAAAACAAATAAGTTTCCTATTATTCCTCATTATGATATTATGACTAAAGTGCATATTTGGTATCACCATATATTGAAGTGACGGTGGCATCATGATTTTGTAGAAGCTTTAAAATATATTTTTTTGCAAAATTCAGTGGTCGAGTGTGATTCTGTCAAAACTATTGTTATTCCAAACATGCACTAGGTAATAATAATAGTAGTTTATTTCATTGTAATAAGTAATGAAGTTTTTTTTTTTTATTTCTATTTTTCCTTTTGGAAGGGTTTTTTTGTTTTGTCTTTGAGCTCTCCAATGGATGGATATATAGATAAGAGAGAGTGTTGAGTTAATTCCAAGTAATGACACTTAATTTGATTGCTTCTGGTTTTTGCCCCCATTGTTTTAGGATGAAGCAGAAGATGATGTATGATTGAAAATAGGGTATTTTCTTTTTCTTATTCTTTTGTCATGAACTTATGATAATGATGGTGCTGCCTATTGTAATAGATGGGGACCGGTTTATTATTTCTCACAAAGATTCCCCTCATTGCATGTAAAGTATTAGTATATTCGTTTAATGGATATGTATAAACAATGTCATTCAATCAAATTTAGGTAATATTGCCTAAAAAAATTAATGTGATATTATAGTAAGATAAAGATTTAATGAATGGGATTAATGCAAAATAGTTTTATGGCGAAAATTCATGTTATTTTATTGTCACATAACTGTAAGACTAAATTACACTAATAATGCATGTATATATCTCATTTTCTCTTAATTTATAATCTATAATGTGAATGTTTTTAATATTATTAGTGCATATCCATTTTAATACTATTATTGGTTGAGAAAGATTTCAGCAAAACCATTATAATAGACAAAAAAAAGACAATGACTGAAAATTATACATTTGTCATATGTCATTTTCCTTACCCATTACTTCATTATCCAATTATTTGAATATTAGGTTACGGTTAGAAACTTTGATACGCATGAAATAATAGAGAGATTACCCAAATTTCAAACTTTGGATTAAATTTCAAAAGACGTTTCCCATTAAATTAAACCAAAAATATTATTCCTAAACACAATTGTGACTGACACATTTGTCCTCATCCATTCCCTTATTGTAATGCCAACGAACAAACTACGTGTTCTGATCAAGCACAGGCACAAGCAACAAAAAGGTATAAAATAACTGGAGTCATGATTAAAGGAATAAGCAGAAGCAAATGGACTCGAAAAGCCAAAGTATTTATATGTGCCAACTACCAAAAAGAAAAAAGCCAAAACATTGTTGTTGCGGTAAAGATGTCTAATACTTTTTTTTTTTTTGTTGTGTTAACCTAAAGGGACTTAAGGAAAAGAGTATCAGTAATTTGGAGTTTGATCGAAAGATAAATAAAGTTTAGTCAAGAGTTATTATGGTTAAGCATCAAACTTAAATTTTTTTCAATTGTTTATTTTGGTGGAGCTAATTAACCATTTAATGTCTTTTTCTTGGTTAAAGATGTATATACTATGATATGCCTTAATGCTCTCCTTTTCTTCCTTGCACTTGCATACATCTGGTTAAGTGGCTATGATGATAAAAGATTAAATCATTGGCTTTACACAATTATTAGTGTTTTTACAATAAGCTTTCCACAATTATAGTAACAATAGTTTTGGGGAAGATGCGACAAGAGGTCCCAGATTACCATTTTAAAAATAAAATGATTTTTGCTTTTGGAAAATGCTCTTTCAAAAATAAAATTAGAAATCAAATATGATGTCCTTGCAATTCTTTTGAATACAAAAAGGGATTTTGTTGTTGTTTGTTCATAGAGAGGAAACCCTAGTTCAAGGGCCGCCACAACACCATTTTGCGCACGTCGTCACTCTAACACTTTTTTTCTATTAATGAGTTTCAATTTCATTCCAAAAGTTAGTTTAAGAGATGAAGGTGTCCAAACACATGTATACATCCAATATTTTGGGAATATGAGTAATATGGAACTCTGATACAACTTCCATACTCACTCTCACATGTAGTGTTTATCCTTGGTCAAATTTCCACATTGCAATATTTGACTCAACTTTAATATCATGTTAAATGAGTGTGGAGGATCTCATCTCAAAAGTCACCTCAAAGGATGAGGGTACTCAATTACATTTATACATGCATAAGTCTGAAGGCCTGGGCAATTGAGGGCCTCGATACAACTTCAATATCCACCCTCACGTCGTGCGTAGCTTCTGGGTCCAATTCTCACATTTCAATCCTTAACCTCTCTGATATCATGTTAAATGAGGTTGACTCTCTTCCCAAAAGTTAACTCAAAGGATAAAGTTAACCTAACTTTAATACCCACTCTCACACCTCATGTGAGTCTTGGGTCCAATTCTCACATTTCAATCTTTAACCCGCCTCTAATACCTTGTTAAATGTGCTCGGATATCATGACAAAAACTAACTTAAAAGATGAACATGTCCAAACACATTCACACATCCAACACTCTCAAAATTTGAGTAGTACCAGTAGAGGACTCCACCCCACATCCAACAGTCCGAAAATTTAACCATCTCTTTTCACTATGGTTACAAAAAAATTAGGAATTGTTGAAACCAGGGTTGGAAAAATGCCAAGAATAAATTACTTGGCATTTTAATATCGATATACCTTCTATCTAAATTAGTCAAATTTTAAAAACCAGTAGGCTCTTGGAAGATGATATTATTATCTAAAGATTTTTATGAATTTCATTTTGCTTCTTAAAAGGGTTTTGATCAGAAGCATTTGGATTTGGGAGCATGATCTCTACATTTTTTCGGTATTTTGCATTTGTTGTAGTGGACTCCAAACTTCGGTCTAAGTAAACAAAGACAAACAAATATATAATGTTGTGTGCAAGTGTGAGTTATATGTCTCACATCGGATAAAACAGTAAAGGTTGAAAACCTTATAATTAAGAGGACCCATAAACTCATTGCCTTAAGGTTTTGGGCAAGAGCGTGGTGTCTCTCTTGCTTATGCGGTGTTCTAGGCTCAATGTGAACGGTCCCTTGAGCTCCCCTCATGTCATATAATGTTGGATTCAATTAGTTGATCTACCTCGACTTTTTTATGAGATTGGTGGTAGACGGTAGTATTGGACCTATAATAGTCTCCAAGACAAGTACGTAGATCAAGTGTTTTTCTCTTTTGCGATTGTTCTTGTGGACATTAATGTCACAATCAAATCGCATAATTAATAAAAGCATGGTAGAATGAAATGGTTTTGCCTTTTTACATCGAAGTTGAATACGAGCGACTTCCTCTAATTTGTTTTTATTGTTATATTATTGGACACTATTCTGGTTACATTTATGTTTCAGATGCATCAATTATTTAATGAATCTAAAAAAACAAAAGGTGCTTATAAATGTGAGTGGAGATGGTATGTCCTAAATTGTAAAGGAAAATGATATTTTTGAGCCGGCACATAAGTGGAGGATCTTGTAGAATAAGGTATTCTCTCATGCCAATGTTAATTTGGGTGATGCTAAAAAATGTGACAATACAAATGAAATTCCTAGAAACAATCCTCAAAAGATCTCTAAAGAGAGAAAATAGAAAATATACTGCATCCGCCATAGGGTGAGGTATCGAAACATCACGACAAAAATTATGTACCTTTAATTCTAACTTTGACCAATTTGCAAATACAAGGGACATCTTAGTAAAGATGTTCAGTATTAATTATGATATTTCCGTGACGAAATCACATTATTATTATAAGGTTCCCTAATCTCCTCTTGCAAATAATGTTGTGGAAAATGTCTCTTCTATACTCTATAATGCAAAACACAGTTGATTCTACAGAGTTTGTAGTAGTACCTCATAGTCATTAACATATTGTTTGAGTAAGAGATGTCTAATGTGGGTATCTTTGTAACCAAGTGTGTGAATTCAACTATGTTGATGCTAACAATAATTCCAATCTCATGATAATTGAAATTCTTGCCAAGTTTTTGGAAGGTGGAAATAAGGTTGATTCAGATAACAACACCATTTCAATTGAGGATACCGTCACTAGAGATGAGCTTACGGTGATTACATACAAATAACAAAGACATTAACCATGGAAACATCTTGACAAAATAAACCAAGGAAACATATAAAACACTCTCTCAAAGCGAGCAGTACAAGATAAAAATATTAGAACAGCTGAGAGAGAGGTATAGTATGATGTTATATATCTATCTATATATATATATATATATATATATATGTATATATATATGTGTGTGTGTGTGTGGGCGCGCGCACACATTGTTCCAATTAAATGTTCAAATGCCACAACTAACTGTTTTAATGATTCTGTCCCTGTACATTATAAAGTTCAGTGTTTGCTTTTAAGTTTGTTAAACAGTGAAATTTGTAGCTGAGATAGGAAAAAACTTCTTGAGAGTAAAATTATGTAAGTTTACCATTAATTGGATTTCATTTAATTTTGACGAATTTGAGTTTAAAAGTACACAGCAAGCCATGACATCGGTTAAGAGGTGAGATTTAGCCTGGGAAAGGAATGTTTTTTCCACTATGCACAAGTTTTTTTTAACCATTAGATTAAATGAAAAAGACATTTTTATCATGGACTCTCAATATCAAATCTCCCTCACTTTCTCTCTCCACCTCCTCCTCTCTCTCCTCCCAACAACAAACTTCTCTCCACACCATCGGTGGCACCTACTCTTCCACCACCAATACCCCGTTCCCCACCCTCCTCCCACATCACCACTGCCATCCAAAATCAAATACACATACTTTTGAAAATGTATTGTTGATGATAATAAGAAAGTGTTATATTAGATTTACTTGATAATGGGTTGATGATTATGAGAAGTTTCATGGATTGTGTGGCTACTGCTTAAAAATGAACCTACCACCCTCTGTTTCAAAGAACCCCGGGTCCCTGTTTCTTTGTTTTCACCCTCTATAATTTTTATTGGCCTATCAAAATTATTTATTGGTCATGCTTATGCACTTGTTCTACATCAAAAACAAAATTATTCAAAACCAGATCTGAGTATTTCTTCAACTTTTAACTCAAGATCTGGATAGTTGTATGAAAAAGAAGCATTGTTAAGATTGGAGTGAAAGGTGTTATTGATGACTCAATTTAAGCAAAACATGTAGTTTTATTGAATCTGATTCAACTTCAAATTTAGGTATTTCTATGTTATTTTATAATCAAATAAAGTGAACCAAATCACACAATCATGGCACCAAAAATTTTAAGCAGCAACTAGTTATATTAATCACACAATCATGGTAGGGATTGTCTTCCCCACGTCGATAAACATAATCACCTCGACTAGTTCAGAGAAAGAAGAAGAATGATAGTTTGGATAAGGAGGACATTTAATTTTGAGATTTGGTGCAACGTTTTAATTCGTGTTGATTTGCTTCTTAAATATTTTAATCGATTTTAATTGATTTAGTTAGAAATCAGTTTTGGAACTAGCTCTAAATAATCAATAATATGGTGAAGATAGACTATGATAAGATCAGTGTTCCTATAAAATCTAATGGTAAAAAGTCAACTTTTTCATGATGGGAAATAACCTTGCTTTTCCAGGCTAAATCTCACCCTGTTAAGAATACCAAATCAAGGATCTCACTTCATTGCAATGTAGATTTTTCTGCATTATTTAAGAGTCGGTCATTTGTAGTTGTTTAATCAAGATGAGATGTTTTAAATTTATGTTCAAATCTACTTTTTGGAGAGAAAACCAAATCTACTTGTTTTTACCATTGATTAAGATCATATGTTTATAATTAACCTTATAAATTAATTACTACGGAAAAATTCGGATTGCAAGAATCCAATTTCTCACATTAAATGAGATATAATGAGTATTACGAAGTTGGTATCAGACTTTTAGTTTTTTTGTTTCAGCGGTGCAATCCTACTTAAAGCACGTTTTGGCTAACGCTCCAAATTGAGGCTTCTACTTTTTCATATTTTTAAGCATTGGGAAGCATGAATAGTGCATTGGAAAGTGGTTTCTAGCTTCCAAACGCCTTCCCAAACACACACTTCATACAATTTTTGTTGGGTCATTCGCAAAATGTACTCTTTGAATCCAAATCCAACCACTTTATTGGAGCTTCACATCGATTAGATAAGAACGTTTGATGTGATATTTAAACCATGAGACTTTCTCATGGACTAGTTTTTTAAGTTAAGTTTTTCTCTTAGGCTTAAATCTTAACACAACCTCTCATGGATTTTTGCCTACAGCCAACCATGAGCCCATGATCGCAACAAGAAGTAGAGGTTTTCTTGAAGAAATTAACCAAAGCAATAACATATGTAACAACAACAACCAGCAATACTGTTAAATTGGCACCCCATTGTCTTGTTGTTTAGAACAGAATTTGATAACCTAAAGTTGCAGGGTTCCATATAGCAGACCCGGGTGAAACCTCAAGTACATAAACACAACAAATGGGACCCAAAAAACTGAAAAAGTGCGCGTGCTAAGAAGCTAAGATGCTGGAGTGAATGATAGTAAGGAACAAACAAAAGGAACCTAAAAGATGGTGACTACTTTCGCATCTTTCACTGTCATACTGACAGGTAAGAAATCACCGTTGTTTGTTTGACATGCATATAATTCATTTTAGATGGATATATATCAACCAACCTAATCAAGATAATCTCAAAACGCTACCCATTTCATCCAAACGGAATGATAAATCATTGCTAGCTACACAACAAAACTCATATCACCCTTTTTTTATGGGGGGTACAAACTTACATCACCCTTTATTCAGACTCAGAGTATGAATGAGAACTAGAGAATCATGATAGATAAACATTAAACTTTGAAATAAGTTATGCACGTGTAGTATATTAATAAGAGGAGTTATATATGATATTTAAACACCTTCAATATCCCAACACTTTTTAGCACCTTATTTTCTCTATATCATCTCTCAATTTATTTCTCTTTCAAGGTGTTATTTGGGTATGTGGAGAGTATCCATGAAATATCCTTGTATTAAAAAAGGGTAGAGTACAACCAAAAAGTATAGTAAAAAAAATGAAAAATGCATACAATGACTTGTCCAAATATTTTTGTTGTAATTGTGTCTTGATCATTTGTGATTAAATATGTGTGTCTATATATATATATAAACTAAACTAACGTCTGAGCTTGTATGAATATCCCTTATGAGATGCCAACTTCTTAAATATTAACCCTTAAAAAAACATCATAAATAGACCATCATATCTCAAATCTTAGTCTCCATATTCCAATATTGAGGAGTTATCTGTATATGCACTAAAACGAAAACGTGTACATATTATAACATCATAAAAAATAAACTCTCCCAAATTATTTGAATTGAACTGCAAGATCCATAATTTTATTTTATTTTCATTTAGTCATGGTTAAACCTTATTTTCATCAGCCTTTTGTTTTTTTTCTGTTTTTTTTTTTTGAGGGAATCAGCCTTTTGTTTTTTTGGTTGGCACATCTATTTATAAGCAAAACATAATTTTAGATTTATTGAATATCAGATGTATTTGGTCTATAATATATATAAAATATATTAGGTATTCAATGAACCTTAACGATAGTTTTTTGTTTATAAATGTGATTGGAGAGAGTATACGATAATACGGTATATGCAGCCCTCATTGATTGTCAAAATTCACAATATATAAACAATATACGCTTTCATTGCTTGGTTTTAATTGTGATTATTGTAAAGCCACATATTTGATGAATGGAAAAACAATGTCAGTTTATGGAATTCAATACTCATATAGCTGCAAATTTAAACGATGTATTATTGGTGTCAAATGCAAGTTGCAGGCATAATCTTAACTCGATCGTTTTTGGCTCATAAAAAGTGTTTCAATTGTTGGTGAAATATCATAGCAACGCTCCAACTACATTGATTTTGTTGACTAGTTTGTTTTGGAGGGATAGAGGAGCAGTTCGTTTGAAAAATGGTGTAATGTGATTGTCTTGGAGAATTCAAATTTTAATTTTATTTGAGGGGATAACCCTCAATTTTCACTAAATAATACTGTCCTACCAAATTATGGTGACTTTTCTAATGTTACGGACCATTATGACAAAAATAAGAGTTCAATTATGATAAGAATATATATGATACAGTGGCATAACAAAGTATATCTAGTGTTTGGTGCACACATGATAAGAAATGTGATGGAGTAAAATTATTCACTACTCGATTCAGTATATCTAATGTTTGGTGCATACATTATAAGAAATATGATTAAATTATTCACTACATTTTTAAGTATGTATATGTAATTATTTTCCTAAAAAAAACTTTATTTTTAAGTATGTATATGATGTATGTTTTTACTTGTAAGACAATTTTTTTTAAACAACTTGTAAGACAATTATGTATGTATGTTTTTCAAATTAATATAAATGTTTTTAAATTTTGTAAATTAACAAAAAAAGACTGCAGAATTAACTTAGTAATTAAATTATTTTATATAATGTTTTTAAAAAAAATTATTAACACTACTAAATAATATTTTTTTAAAATCATGAGTAAATAATCCTGTTATATATGCCAGATAAGGTAAATAAAGATATGATATATATTATATATAAATGACGAACACATATCTAATTAAAACCTCTTATATAGTTTTTTAATAAATCATAATTAATGTGAGGAGATGGTGTCGTAGTCGAAGGTAACGAAAACCTTAAGGTACAAATAATACTTACAAAGAAATTCGCGTTATTCTTCTTCCAAGAACACTAGTCGGACCCTAATCCTCCACACTTGAGACATGCCACCAAATAATTAGAGTTAAAATTTATACTATTTACTCCTTCTTTTTTTAATCAAAGATACATGTAATTAAAATCTCTTATCTTTCGTCCCCCCCTCCTTGTTAAAATTCATATCATCCCATCTGTTCCATTTCTACAACAATCTTCTCCCTACTTGGACCAAAGGCCTCGTCGACGAAATTTCAATAAACAAAGTTTTAATGAAATGCTTTCCTTTGGCACACCCTCATTGGTCTCCTCAATTCCATCCTGTCAGTTCTCTCTATCACTTTCCTTGAATAAGCCTGGACAAATTTGTACTCTTTTTTTATTGTTTGATTTCTTAACTTGAATAAGAAACTCATCACCATTGTAGGAATTCTATGCGTAATATGTGATTACAAACACAACAAGAAAAGGAAAAAAATACAAAGGAATACGAAACTTTTCATATTATGTTCGATTATCATTTAAAAAAAAATACCCCATTGGATTGGAAAAAGTTAATGTGAGAAAGGATTTAAGTGAATGTTTTCTGGGAGTTAAGTAGATTTGTGACTAATGTGGATGAAAGGTGAACCGCGAATGCATGTTTGGGGTGATTTTGTATTTTGTTGGTTGAAATTTCTAACTTTGCTATTCTTTCTCTGTTACAAATTTGCAATGTCCAACCTGTAAATGGATTTTAATATCATTCCCAAAGCTAGCTATGATGAGTGAATACAAGAACATACATATATAATGGGACTCCAATACAATTTGAATACACAACCTCGTGTCTAGTGTGGGTCTTGGTTCCAATTCTTGCATTGCCCATCTTTAACTTTAAACCTTGATAGTTGATATCATGATAAATGGACTTGGATTGTATCTTCATCCTTTAAGCTAACTTTTACGAGTGAGATTCATGTCCATTTGACACAAACCGCCACAATATGTGTGTAAAATTTTGATAATTGTAATTTTTATTTTAAATATAGCTATATAATATAGTTTTTCCAAATCATTTAATGATTTTATACTAATAAAAAAGTTAAAAGGATGAATATAATGATTTAACAATAATAAGTAAGCACAATGATGGATGATGATGATGTTTCAACTTTGGGTGCAGCGTTTGGGTGGAGTGTAATGCACTTGTTTAGTGGGATATATTAAATATTAAGTACAGTACTCTGATTTTTTTAAAAGGGAATATAGAAAGAAGGGTCTTGGACAAAAGGAAAATGGAATGGATGATTGTCCAATTGCATGACAGTAGACACATGTTAAAGACACTTATAATACAGAAAGTGATGGTATTCTGTGCTCGTATGTTCTTGCATAAGAAAATTATTAGGTTTTTTTTTATGCAAAAAAATATTGGGTTAGGTGTTCGAACAAACCCAACAATTGTGTATTTCAAAATTGCTCTACTCCATTTCAAAATTGATCATTCCTTTAATTACGCCCCACGAAAGTTAACTCACGCTCAGCTTTTTAAACGTGAGTTAACTCACATTAGGCATTTTTAAACGTGAGTGAAGTAGGCACGTGAATGAGAAAAACAAAATGGAGAAGTGCAGTTTCCTGCAAATTGAAAGGTCCGTAAAAACAAAGAATCCATATGTATCTTTCTTAGATAAATCATGACATTGCATAACCGATGGAAAAAAGTAATGTTGGAAGTTGTCCATGCAATCTTTAACCTTTAAGATAGCACATGGGAATAAAAAAGTATAGAAAAGTAAAAAACAAAAGTAAAAGAGGCTCCTTCAAAAAAAAAAAAAAAAGAAAGTAAAAGAGGAGTCGCAAAACTTTAAATCGCTCACAAAGGAATAAAACTATCGATCATCAAAAAACTAGAAATTATAGAAAGCATTCAAATATATCCTTGTCTATAAAATTGTTTTAAGGTGGTGGTAACAACAAAAGAAACATTTTCCTTTCTGAAACAATGCAAAAATCTCTTCCAAAACCAAAAAACTATTATTATTAGAAAATTTTGAATTGAAAAACGTTAACTTAGTTAGCACAAGCTAAAATTCAGAGAAACATTTGTTTCAGTCGAAATGTTAATCACTCTCGGTAGGTTGAGAAACCAAATAACAATCACAAAGACTGTTGTTGTACCTGTAGAACACAGTATTACTGAATTCAGGTTTGCTTTGGGCTTTTGCTGTCAAAGATACACCAAAACTTACCCAAGACTTCAAATTGGAGCAACATTATTGAAAACATTTCATTGACCAAGTTTCAACGAAATACTGAGACAATCAGATTTCAGTTTAAGAACAACCCAAATACACATAAGATTAAAAACATAAAATAGTAGCATAGCTTACACAGCAATCCTATATTAGAAAAGAGAAACAAGTACTTGGTTCTTAAACCAGACATAAAACATGAAATGTAGATCATAGTTGTTAAACCATTATCTCAGCAGATCAAGCAAGTTCCACTAGACATGACAACACGAAGAAAGAAACACAGAAAAGTTCACGAAATGCAAGGAGGGACTTCACGAACAAAGACAAACTTTTAGTTGAACCAGCTATGTAGAAGATATGACAGCATCAGCGCAGTAACACCTCCCTGATTCACAGCAAAACAGTTATCAGTAACAGCAGTTGATGCATGAAAATAATACAAAAGGATTATTATAAAATAAGATCTTACCTTAATTTAGGTGTAGAATAGTCAACACTCTCCATGGAGGATAAGTCAGGTGAAGACAACAACATAAAGAAGCTCTAACCAATAGGCGGAAATGGGAAATATACGGGATTTAGGGTATAGTAAGTAACATATGGTGTGACAAGGATTTAACCTACAGAACTAAAGCATTCAGCTACAAAAGATTAAAGAACCAAAACCCTTCCATCTTTTCTTTGTAAAAAACAGAAAAGATGGTAAAGGGACTTCGCCCTCACAAAGGGCACCTAAGAAATGAGAGCTTAAGAGGGAGAAACAAAGGAGAGAGCTAGGAGAGAGAAAGAGGATTGGAAAGAAAGGTAGTAAGTAACTACTAACTTGTAAACAGTGGTCATCTAGAAGAGTATATAAGATAAAAGAAGATTATAAGAAAAGAAAATTTGAGGGGGGATAAAGGACCAAAGGAGTGATCTCTAAAGTGTATTTGTAAGATCAAGATTAGATACAACCTAAAGTATGTACTAAAGCAAGAGGCCTAAATCCTTAATCAGATTGAATAAGTTAACCATTCTGTGAAGAAATGATGCTGTGAACAATATATATCATGAATTCAGGAATCAGCTTGAATATAAACCAGTAACTTTCTTCGGGCCAAATGTAATAAAGTATAGTTAACCAAGTCTATTCCATCATCAAACCACTCCCACCTATTACCATCATCTCTGCTGCCTCCATACCATGTTCCCTGCAGCTTCCATACCATGTTCCCTGCAGCTTCCATCCATGTCAAGTAAGTCACAAACCAAAACCTTCTATCAAAAGAGCCTTACATATACACCCATTTACCCTTTTTCTACATTCAACCCTGATCAAATTTCCAAAATCTGGAGAATGACAACCAACCACAGCCACTAATCATCATTACCAAGGGCACCACACCACTACTGAAAGCTACACAAACTGTACCAACCAGACGCATACCATAAATTTTATTCGACCACTCTATATACACAGGTGAAACTAACACCGACCCAACTTCATTAAATAAAAAAAAAAAAAACCTTATTTACAGTAAGCATTAGCTCATTCGAGCCGCATTCATTCATCATCCAAGTTAAGATTGAGAATGCGACACAAAGTCTTAGTCGCAGAATCATCCTTAACAAGGAAATCTCTAGCAAAAGGGGAATCCTCTCCACGAGGGGAACATGGCGCAGAGTTAGCAATTTTGCGCAAATCAATCTCAGGCAAATCAGAAACAGGAAGCTCAAGAGACACAGTCCTCTTAGGTTTAACAGAAAATTTGGGAATAGGCAAAGAACTCGGCGGTGGTGAATTTGAATAAGTTGGTCCAGCCCAAAGTTCAGAAAGCAAAAAATTACCATTAGTGTCAACAAAAGTTCTCTCCTTTCTACCACCCTTGTCTTTGATTGCAACTGGGGCACTGTTAGGTTCAACTTTGCTTTGTCTTTTGTTATCATGTTTTGATACCGGAGTTGTTAACGGTGTTTTTGACTTTGATTTGGCATCAGGTGAAGGTGAGGAGGTAGAATTGAATGGTGTTGGTAAAATACCATATCCAGTTTGGAAAGTTCTACAATTGATTCCCCTAAATTGTTTCGAAGGTGAAGAACCAAATCTACCATGTTCTTGTGATTGGTTCCTATGTTGTGCTACAACAAGTGTTACCATTTTGAATACCAACAAAGTGACAAACACAACTCAAAAGTATAGATCCAAGTACAAATAACCAAGTTTAAGGTTTCGGAAACCAGAATTCAGTAACAAAACAATAACCTTAAAAGGATGTTGTTACAGTGTTACTAACCCAAATGAAACAGTTAACACGTAGCTTCTAGAAAGTCGTTGATTAGATCAACCAGATCTACTCTGAAATAAATCGAAACCTGCGAGAAAAACAAAATCTCCGACACTTTATAAATAGAACAAGAAATAAATAATGAAAGTATGAAACAGACAAATAAACATTTGAAAATGAAAAATAAGAAATCGAAGTAAAGAGTGGAAAATTACCGATATGTGAAGAGGACAACGTTTGTGATGTGACAGAGGCGGTTATTGTTTGAGGTTTGTGTGTTAACTGCTATAAAGAAAATGAAAAGAGGAAGAAGAGAAGGTGGTGAGGGTTGGAAGAGAAGAAGGGATCTGAGAAGAGTGTGTGAGTGAAATATATTGCAAAAATGTTTACGAAAATAGGTCTTTTTTTTAGGATATTTACGAACGTGACATTGTCTACCCAGAAAGTAACGGGCGCATGGTGAGTTGTTCGTGACTCTATGGTCCTATCCTATCACCATTTTGCCCTTACTGACAAGCGTAAAATATCTGATACCTTTGTTTTTCTTTATTATTTTTATTTGTTTATTTATTGATTTATTGACCAGAGATCTTTTTGGTTGAATTATTGACCTAGATTGCAACGGAAAAATGAATAAAATATTTGCAATATGTGGGTTGGACTCTCTTTAATGGAATATCATTAGTATTATTATTTATTTATTTTAAGGAGTCTATCGATATTAAAATGGGGATGCGTCTTGTTTGGCACACTATAATTTGGGTGACATGGAGAGCAAGGAATAATTGCATATTCAACAATGGAGGAGCTTCGGTGGAGGATATAGTAGACGAGGTAAAAGGGTTGTCGTGGAGGTGGAGTCTATCAAGATTGAAGATTCCGGCTTGCTTATACTATGAATGGTATAGGAATCCGAAGTTTTACCTTGATAGATAGTGGTGGAAGTCTACGTTGTGCTTGTGGCAAGGAGCAAGGACGGTGCCCGGGGGTGTTTTTTGGATTTTGGGGGCTATAATCTGGTACGTTACAAACATCAACTGTTGATGTTCTGTGTTGCTAGCTGATCTCGGGCTCCTGTTGAGGAGTAACAGTAATGACTATTGTTTTTGGCTTTCTTGTTTTGGGTTGTTGCGTTTTCGAGTGGTTTGGGGAGGGTCCTAGGGAGTTTTTTGGGTCCTTAGTCTTTGGTAGAGGTCCTGTTTTGTCTAGTTTTAGCTATGGCTTTGTAATTCAATGGCGTTTGTACTGGATTACAGGCTCATAACTTGCAACTGAGACAATTTTGATGTATTGAGGTGGTCACAAGCTTTTGCTCTCGTGTAGGAAAAGGGTGTTCCGTATATATGTGGTACCTGTCGTATTTATGTCTACTCCATATCTTGCATCTTGCGGGGTTGACTATAATAAAATTTGCCGATTCTAAAAATAAAATAAAATTAGATCACTATTTATTTAAATTAAAAATATTTACAAAGTTTTTGTTGTACATTTTTGCTGATGTGATATCTTCATTAATGATATCGCATCGCTTATATGATCACATTGAATATTCATGTCATTAGTGATTTTTCCTTAAAAAAATGTCCTTCGTGATTTTATTTGGCCAATGATTGTTTTTGAGATATTATTTGGTCATTGATTACTATTTTCATAATATTTTAATTATCGAGTTAAAATTACACTTATAAAATCAGATTTAACAATTAAATAAAATATACCATAATTCATGTTACTTCCCCGATTTTGAAAGGAAATCGACATCGATTGTTTTGTTTTTCCTTATCCGCCATCACTCGTTTCGAGTTCTTCTTCGATTCATTTCATTTTTGTATTCGGATAGTTTGCAATTCTCAATTGGTTTGCAGTTCTCTTTACAATTCTCATTGGTTTTCCTAATTTGTGGTTCTCATCTTCGTATTTGCACACCTTCGAAACTATTAATGTGAAATTTCATTCAATATTGATGTTTGCTTCATTCAACCCCTTTAGAACTGCATTTGTAAGGTTATTTTAATTGTACTAAAGTAAAACTTTTGAAAAATTTCATCTTCTTTAGTTCATCCTAGTTTTTGTCAGAAAAAATATGACATATTCTTTAAATCTTAAATTTGTTTAAATAAAGACAATATAACTTCACTTTCACGGGTATTCATTTCTTCTTCAAACCACTCGAAGTGGTTTCTAATTTTTGTTCTCTTCTGATCACAAAAATAAACTTAGGAAGAAAATGAATATGACAAAAATAAAAATGATTTCTTCATTAAATTAGAGAAACTAGTATTGTGATTACCTTAACATGCCATAACAAAAAAAAATGTGTTGTTAATTTTCGCCAGTTTAGCTATAGCGATTGACACTTCAATTCTACAAAAAAAAAAATTGAATGAGTTTCACTATTTGATGCAAAGCAATGGATCAAATGTGAAGTAATGCGGTTTATTTAGTAACAATAAGTTCATCACAGAAAAAGCAATGGACGCACACAAGACATAATTTTGACTACCGGAAAACTTAGTTGAAGTTTTCGGAAATTTTCTCAATTATGGAAAAATTTATATACCAAAAATGTTTGGTGGGGTGAAGCCAAAAGGGTAAAGTTGATATTTTTTATGTTTGTTTTGGGTAAAAGTCTAATTGTAGAGGTACGAGATATGATTTATTGTTTGATTTCATTCAATTTTTACAAACCCATTTTGAACCAAAAGAAAATTATTGTTTGATTACATCAGCAGTAGTTAATTGCCGCTGATATAAGGAAATAAGCAATTTCCTAAGTGAGAAAAGTAATTTTCAAACCAAAAAGATCAAAATCTAGCAACATAAGCCACCAGGAAGCCCAATTCTTCATGATTGTGTGCCTCCTTATCACATTGTCGCTCACGTAGTTTAAGAGGTGGGATACTTTTTCTCCATATTATTGTTGATATTATAAAAGTTGATTTGCGCCACATCTAAGTTGCAGTATCGATATTTAAGTTTGAAAAATTGAAGTTTATGAGAAAAGTTGGCTTAGTTTTTTAAGTGAGAGAAACTCCACATTCTCTCTATGTTCTCTTTCTCCTTCGTTCGTTAAGGAAGGATGATTTTAGATCATTTTTTTGACCTAGACTCACTATTCTGCATTTTCCTCCTTTCTTTCAATTTAAATAAGTGGTTTCATATGTTATTTCATGATTTTGTCGTTTGAGTGCGGCATTGTGTTGTTCGTCGTTTTGTGTGGCGTTGTTTGATTTTTTGTCTTGTTACAATGTCATTTTGGTTCCTATTGAAAGATCGGATTCAATCAATTACAGATTCAATCAATGATTTGAGCGTAAACATTGTATATCTAAAAGCATCAGTATTCTCGTCACTTAGATTTTATCATATTATTTTAAGATATATTACTGTTATATGATATTAACTTGGACGTTGCGAGTTGGTTCACATATTTACCCTTTATATTTTTACCCTTTAAATAAATGAATATCGTTTTATCTTTTTCAAAAAAATTTATGAAAGACATCATTAAAGATTATGAAAATTAGTGTAAAATAAGTGTACTTTTTGTCTTTTTCTCTTGCTAAAAAAAGTGTACTATTTCTCTAGATAACAAATTAGAAAGAAACCTAAATAAAATGAATAATAAAAATAAAATGTAAAAATAATCATGTAGTTGCATTCCAGTGTTGTTTGAAACTCAATTTGATAACTAACTGACTAAAGATATTATTTAGTCTCTTATAATTTTCTCATGAGACAATTGAGGGAAAAAATAAACTTAAAATAGTCACCGCCATTTTCATACGAGAGACAAATTAGTCTCTATATTAGTTTTAACTTATCACAACAAAGGAATTAATTTGTCCTATATGAAAATTTGAGAGACAGGTTTGAGTATTATTTTTTTGTCACTAATTAAATTGAGACGCAAAAAATATTGGAAGAGAGTAAATTGGATCTTTATTTTAACTAATTCATTGATCTTTTTATATAAATATAATAAATTGAATTCGGGCTAAAAATTGAGTTCATTCATAAATGCATTGAAATGGATGTTTAGTTTTATGGTGACAACATTGATTTTGAATGATTAATTTTAGATAAAAAGTGAGTTGATCGTAAAATAATTTATATTTTAACACATACAAGTAGTTGCATTTCCTTAATCATGATATCCAACCAAATTTCTTCCAGCAGGGGACATTGTAGATTGTTGGGGATCACCTTTCTTAGTCGACCTTTTGTTCTTAGAGTTTGGGTTGTGATATTTGTTGTTACCATTGATGGTATTTGGACATGTCGTAACGAACATATTTTTAACCATGCCCCTTGGTCCATGTTTCACTCGGTACATACTTGTATAAGGTATGAAGAAATTCTTTCAACCTCCTTGCAACCTATTCTAGAGTACATGCGACTTGTGGAAGAATCATTAGTGATGATAATAGTTATTTTATGGTGCCATTTTTGTGCAACTTTGGCCAATGTATTTATCTTATGGCTGAGTTAGGGGGTAATTATCGTGGTTTCCACGGCACTTTAGTGCCGATGGATAAAATTGATATTCGGGAGTTAACTGTTGTTGGTTAATTTCCGCAGCAGTTAAGTTAACTGTCGAGGAGATATTTGAGTAAATTTCAAGTGTTTTTCAGCCAAATATGAAGTGTCAAGATCAATTTTCCGACCTTATACTGAGCATAGGTCCAACACCATAGGAGGGCCCAAAACACATTTTGGCCCAATAAACCTTACCAAACAGAGGTCCAACAATGGCCCAAATCATATGAGAGCCCTCTTGCTATCCACATCACTCTTTCTTCATGCATACATGAACAAAAGCTTTGGATTCCCCACAATCCATAAAGCCTCTTTCCCTCCATAATGTACTAACGTTTAACGATTGAGATATCTCGTTGTTTGTAACAACTCACCAACAACTCTTCTACCTTTGTCTAACCCAAAACCTTTCACTCTTTGTTTCTTATTGACTTGAGTGTCACAATGTTTGCACATACACCCCAATTTGCATTCAACATCGCTAAAGCTTGTCGGATGTCGTTCTTATGATCAACAAATATCATGTTCCTCTCTTGAAAGACTATCCAAGAGCCTGTTTTTCTAGAAGATTTTAATTTCTTTTGAGCCTTGACTCCTGTTATTCACACACACAAAAAAAAGTCGCATAAAATGAGTTGAACAAAAATAGTGTTAAAACTATAAATCCTAACTTTATGTTAAAATAATACTATAGGAAAAATCGGTTTAATTTAATATCATCTAAATATGACAAAATCAATTTGTACAACCACTTTTCACTCTTCCTAGTGTAATAAAATAAAGCACACACTACCAGATTTATAAATTAATTTTAACCTTTATTCTCTACCAAATTCTCTTGAAAACTGGTATGTCACCAACCAAATCAATATTGAATAAAAATATAAATAAGTTTGAGAAGAAAAATGGAACTTGTTGTCTACATGAGAGGACGTGAATACAATCATAAGTCAAGAACGCTAACTACTACTCATAACTTTGAGCTTGTAGTATACATAATTAGAGTTTCCTCTGTGCTTAATTAATCCCCAAAAATAAATTGTTTTTCACTACATATATATGTGAATTAATAGTTACCAAAATGAAAGGAATTGCTAGATCTTTGGACGCAAAGCGAAGCAAAAAATATGTCGTCCATGCAACAAAACATGTGTCTCCACTCTCCATACAAGGAGTACAATTTAATTTTCTGCATACTTAACTTTTTTCAATTTAACTCGTGTACATACACACACATATACCATCGTAGCAGTTAATAATTTTTGAGTATAAGAGCTGTATGTCGGTACTCTATTGTATCTTTTTTGAAGATTGAAATTCCTATTGAGAACAAAATCATATATCCTCTCTCTCGGAGAACAAACAAAAATAGAGTTAGCTCTTGGCATTTTCCTTCCATCTGATTAAGCAATGTGTCTTTCAGTGGGTTACGATGTTTCCAAGATTTTGTATTCTAGTGACAGTTACACCCTTCTAATTAATTCTTGATGTTACAGAAAAGAATATAGACAAAACATAATTTGCTGATGCAGTCATCATTAGCATTACAAAATAATGACAATAATTAGTTAGTTTAAGAAATGTTTTTGATTGATTGGGAGTCCATTTGTTTGAATAAAGAGAGTTTAATTTGGCTTTAATTTGTTGGGTATGTGGTGTTGGAGGTTGTTGGTGGATGGAGAGGGTATGTGGTTTAGACTGTTAGCTGCTAAATATGGTTTAGTCAGGGGGCGGCTTCAGGCTGGTGGTCGGGAGGTGTCAATGTGGTGATGGAAGATAGTTAACATCCGTGATGGTGTTGGTACAGTGGTGGATAGTTGGTTTTCTAATAACGCTTGCCTTATTGTTGGTTATGGTACTAGTACTTTATTTTGGCTAGATAGGTGGTGTGGTGATATTCCTCTTCGGGATAGGTTTCACCGCCTCTATGATTTATTTGAGAATAAGTTGTCTACTGTGGTGCAAATGTCTGATTTGGGATAGGGTGCGGGTGGAGAGGCTTAGAAGGAGAGAAGGAGATTACGGGCGTGGGAGACGGATATGGTAGTGGAGTGTAGAGATCTTTTGGCTAATTGTAGTCATGTCGATTTTGCTGATGTATGGCAGTGGGCCCCTGATCTAGTTGTAGGGTATACAGTCAGTGGGACTTACAACAGTCTTACAGTCACAGAAAGAGTATTTACACCTGCTTCCATCCTCGCGACTCTTTTATGGAGGAAGGATGTCCCCTTGAAAGTCTCGGTGTTTGCTTGGCGGCTTTTACATAGACTAAAAATGTTGATGGACAATTTTACAGAGACTTAAAATATTAACGGAAAACTTTACGAGGACTAAAAAATGTGATTTTATTTTATAGAAACTAAAAACAAAATTTTAAATATTTATAAAGATCATGTAGTTAATTAACCCTCCATCAAATTTAATTATATGGAGTACAATACTTATGTCAATCGCTTTACAAACACAAGTTACAAAGCCAAATTGAAAAGACTAAACAATTATTGAAATTGTGATCTATATGGAAGTATGTGGAAAAGGCCAATTCAAAAATGAATTATATATGGAATACATGTGGTACGTAATTTAAAATTATGACTGTTTATAATTCAGCTAGCACAGTATACGTACATTATTAACGGAATATTAGAGTAGGGTTCATTCTTTTGTGTGTCATTCGGAAATTGCAGGAAAATACAGAGCTGACCAAGACAAGCCATGCTACGATAATCATATGAATTTCATGGACAAGAATCACAAGAATATATCGTATTTTGATCCATCCACCATACCATCCCCAATCACAATCTTTATTTTTATAACTATTTCTTATTACCTAATTCCATATACTTCAATGCTACTTTACAACAAAAACAGTAACAAGGTCTTTATGTGATTTAGCATCTCCTAAATAGTAAGTAGTATTATTGATGAATATGATCTTTTATGCTATACATAACATGAGAATGTGCTATAAAATTTATATCCATATATAGGTCATATACCCCTTCTCAGTTCTCTGGCTTGTGCAGGAAAATGGAACTGGTATTGGAAGGGAGGGGACCTGATTTAGGACATGTCCTCATTGTAATATCTTGCATGAATATTGAGATGATACATCACTTTCCTGTGTGATGATTTCTCAATGAAGTGGACCAACTATATGAGTGTGCCAGTTCATCCAAAAACTGTCATATATAGTACTATTTGGAATCCTGTTTTTTCAAGTTTTATTGTATATATTATATGATTCAGATTCAGATTCATATATATTGCACAGTTGATGGGTGGATATTGCAATGTTTGTGATTTTCCTTTGTTTGATGCCTCTGTGTAACTGTTTATCTCCATGTGCACCTTGCTTTCATCTGAAATAAAATATTCTCACAACCAAAACGGTTTGACTATACTAGCCTTTTTTAGCAAAGGCTTGATCAAGAATTCTTGTTAGTTGGGCAACTCTAGTGGTGAAATTAACATGATAACAAAAATGATATCGCATTGTGGAAGACTAATATATGTTATTAGTGTTACATCAAAAAGTTTTATGTGGAGGACTAATTAATATTTAACATATTTCTCCCTCTAATAAATTACTTACTACATTTAGTATATGTTTGGTATAACGGTGAGTATTCCAGAATTATGGTGATGCATTGTGCTTTTATCGAAGCTACAAGTATAGCTTTTAATTATGGTAGATCACCTTAAATTTATTTAACATATTCATTATGATACCAATCACAAACTTAATTGTAAAAGAAAAGTGAATTTTTTAATATCTCACTCATATAGAAGCTCAATGCCGTTCCTTCAAACTATATTAGTCTTATATAGTATGCCTTGTTCCAAATCTCTCACTCATCTCAATCATATACAAGGACTTAAGTGTCAATTGTTTACATGTACACCTACACTATCGAGCATCATCTCTGCCATAGATTTCAGCTATGCCTACCACCATTCATTGATCATTCTTCATCCAGATTCACCATCGTTGAGATTATCATTGAGTTTTAATCAGAACAATATCCATAATTTTTTTTTATTGAATATTAGTTAGATACTATAGGTATATTTTTTGGTTACAAGATACTATAGGTATATAAGAGAATATAGAAAAATAAAACGTTAAATAAGTTTTTTAGATAAAAACATGTCATTTTTTTTTATGAAAACTAAAAAACAAAATTGACAATATTTACCAAAAACTTGTTTAACCTGAAGATAAATATCTACCACACTATTAAGTCCTCACATTTACACGTCACCTTAAACACTAGTAACCAAACAACATGGATCCTTCGTACTAACCCAAAAGCCACCGAATCATTTATTTTTTCTTGTATTTCCAATTTATTAGTATTCATTTATCAATTAAAAAAGTCCTTATCCATGCTACAACTTTTTTGTTTGTTTGTGATACATACTGATCCACGTTCCCACTTAGGCAGTGGAAAATTGTAATTAACAACAACTAACTACTATATATAACCATCAACCAAACACCTTCCTTCCCCTTCTTTTCAATCCATCACCCTCTTATTACACTTTCACACCCTCTAAACTTTCTAAAACCATGCCAACTACACTTAGGACAAGAAGAAGAAACAACCTCAAACGCCTCAATTACCTATGTTTCTCAACTTTCATACAACCTCAATCTCCTCTTCAACACCAAATTGATCACAACCGTCCATCACTCTCCACCTCTTCGTCCACTTCATCAACCATGATAAAAAACTTCAACACTCTCTACCACCACCACCACCACCACCACACCACCGAACCTGAACCTCAACCCGCCGACATTGCCACCGCCATCGCCTCCAACCGCTTCTTTTTCTCCTCCCCCGGCCGTTCCAACTCCATAGTTGATCAATCCACCTCATCCTCCTCCTCATCTTCTTCCTCCTCGTTGGTTTCCACTGTGCCAGCACCGGGGAATGATTCTAACAAAAAGAAGGCAGTTTTCAACGGAAGTGTGGCGGTGCCAACATACTCACCGGACCCTTACATGGATTTTCGGCGTTCGATGCAAGAGATGGTGGAAGCGCAACCAGAGTTGATGAAGGACGTCAAGTCCAACTGGGATACCTTACACGAACTTCTTCTTAGCTATCTCGCTATTAATCCCAACAACACTCACAAGTTTATTCTCGATGCTTTTTCTGATCTTATTGTTACTCTCATGTCCTTTTCTTCTTGTTCTTAATTAGATATACTTGTTAATGAGAAGGTGCATGTGCATGTGTAATTTAAAAATATGTAACGTTCCTCATGGATAATTAGTAATAATTATTAACTATAGTTATAAATTAATGTCTTTTATTAAACACATGTTGATAGATACGCTTATGTATCTCACTCACATTTATAGTTTTGAAGAAATTTAAGTACAATACTAAGAATAGATTTTTTTTTTTGGTATGATCGTTGATGTGCTGTTTCTAAGAATTCACGTTAATTAAGTTAGTATTAATTCAACAAGTATTAATATGAAATGACATGTTTAATTTTGTTCGTTTAGTGTGGGCATGTGGGGACTGGGGAACCAGAACACAAGGTTGGTCCCCTTAAAGCTAGCTCTGTTTTGTTTACTCTCTTTATCGGTTATTTCCATATCCTTTATTTATTTATTTTTTTTGTAATATTACTTGTTATTTTTTTCAAAATCATTGAACAACGTTTTTTGAAGTTTGAGAAATTGATTAATTTCTCTTGAAGGCTGGAAATTTCTTGCAGTATTTTATAATCTTCCCTCCATGGGGGTATGAGTATGGCTTACGATTTTGCGCACTCTCTCCTTCACCGTGTTGAGTATGTTCAATCTATACGGTTATTTCGAAGTCATTGGAGGATAATTTTCAGAAATTATGTGCTCTTTTTTGTTCTTACAAATCCTTTTGTTCTTCTTTAATTAATAACGATAAAGAGTGGAACAATGAGCAAGAAGGGACATAATTGATAATGCCTTGTTAGAATCCTCTCCATTTACAAACATAGAAAATTCTATACTTAGGTGAAAATTATGGTTGATTTTTTATCTATTGTATGACACAAACAATTTCGTTCGGCTCAATTGATAGGGACATTGCATAATTTATGCAGGGGCTGAGGTTCGAACCCCGGACACCCCACTTCTCCACATTTAATTGTGTGAACTCTAGCCACTAGACTACTAGACAAAAAAAAACAATTTCGCTCGGCAAGTTTCAAATCTCTATACCTAGTGATCCTGTGAAGTTTGTGTGATCACTCGAGCACTACGTTTGCAAACATATGTATGCGTATCAGCAGCATGTTATAAAAGACATTATAATGGTTTTTTTTTTCAAAGCAAAAGAGATTAATATATTAATTTTTTTTAGAGGAGATTAATACTATTAATTATTTTTTTTAGCAATAATACTATTAAAACATAACAAGTACCAGAAGTAGAAGAGTTTACAACAATATAAACATAGCTACAACCAAATGCTAGCTTAATTAAAACACAGAGCAACAAAGAAAGTTTATCATCGAATTAAAGTCACCCAATGTATACCAGGTTCATGAATCGGGTGCTCATTTTGACGAAGGCCTTCCTCTACGAGCTTTTGACGGAGGCCTTCCTCTACGAGCTTTTGGTAATTCATAAGGAGCACTTCGTCTTCCGCGACATGAACTGCTTCCTTCAAGAGCTTCGTTGCCAACACGAGACTCTCTCAGAAATTGCTCTTCCTTGATTGCTTTCTGGATCTTGTGATAATTGAAGACTGCAACAAGTTTCATTGATTAGAAAACAAATTTTAATAAGAAAAAAATATAATTAACGATCAAAGTTATTTAAAGGCGTAAAAATATATTTTGTTACTACTAAATGAAGTAACGAAATTAAAATAAGATTTCATATTTTTTATATTTATTTTTTTTGTTATTAATTCAACTTTTTCTAATAGTGATTTTCATGTTAGCCCATGGCTCCTAGAAAAAATGTACATGTATATATCCACGTAAAAAGAACCTATCTAATTTAGCTCGTTACGTTTCTACCAAAATGTATACATACCTTGATTAAAACTGAGATTTCTTTCGGGAAGGTTATGCTTTTCTATTTTCTTTTGGAGCATTTCCACGCCATAGAAGTGCACCAAATTTTTCTTCTTCAGTACTTCTTTTGCAGTCATATCAAGTTGCTCAAACCCAAAACAAGATTTCCAAGTCTGTAGTACTTGTTGTGCTGATGGAATGACCAGCATCTCCACATTCATATAGCTTAGTGCCTGCAGATACATGCATGGTAGCAATATATTATGTGATAAATATATTTTTTAAGCAGAGTAAAAAGTCATACTAACTTTAACTTGTGCTCTAAATTTTTTAAGCATAGTAAAAAGTCGTACTTACTTGTACCCTAAATACACAAGATAGAGAGCTAAAATGGAATTGAATGGGAAATTTTGTACTCTTATATTTGATTTAAATAAAATAAAATTATACGTATAGAGACAAGTTAATAATTTAAAGAGTAAATTACACTTCCCTTTCCTCAAAGATGCTTGAATTACACTCCCTTCCCCTCTTATATTAAAATATACACTCCCCTCCCCTTTTATTCAAAATATATTAAAAAATATTTCACTCCCCTCCATTATGAGAAGCTTGAATTATATTCTCCTCCCCTCTTAAGTTAAAATCTACACTTTAATCCCTCATTTTTTTTTATTTATAATAATCAAGCAAAAATATAATAATCTAACATACTTTGAAAAAAAAAAGCATTGCGGGTCTATTTTAATATAATCAAAATTTGAATACATATTTTTTTTGCTATTTTTTATTGACAATTTCATTAACATATAGTTTTAAACCCTAATATAAAATATGAAACAATCCAAAACTAAATTAAAATAAGTGAAAAAATACTAAAGACAATAAAGTATGGTTATTTAAAAGTTAATTTTATACTCTAAAATACAAAATTAATAGCAAAATATTTAAATTTAATTATGATTGACATTTAAATTATAAAGAAATGAATTTATTTTTCTTAAATGGTGGTTCAAAATTAATATATATCATAAACATATTTATTTAAATTAAAATAAATTAAAGTGTAGTGCATATTTAATTATTAAGGGAGGAGGTTGTAATTCAAGCATCTTATAGGGGAGGGGAGTATAAATTTTTCTTTTCAAGGAAGAAAATGTATATTTTAACATAAGAGAGGAGAGTAATTCAAGCATCTTTGAGGGAAGGGAAGGGGAGTGTAATTTACTCAAATTTAAATTATGAACTCACCGACTCAATGGCATTGAGAAGTCTACGGCACATTCCTTGTTTCCTAAAACTAACTCTTGTTCCAATAAATGGCATCTCTGCGAAATGGTGTCCATGAATCCTATTTCACCAATTAATAAACTCCATAATCAATATGTTTTCAGCAGTAATTACTCTATAAGTTGCATTAGCATTGATACAAAATAAATAATTAAAAAATAGATTTACCTGAGAGTAGCAAGACTGATTGTATCATTCCCTTTCTCTAGAAGTACAGTAAAAAATCCGTCATAATTAACAGCACGGCAACAGGACCTGACAAGATAATAAGAACATAAATACCAATAAAAAAAATATATAACATGATAATTAGATACGTCGAATGTTATTTGCTTGAATGGAACTGTATCTGTTACATTACACTTTTAGTAAATTATATATATGAAAATATATTTGCTGTAAGAAAAATTAAATGGAAATATATTCAGAAACTTCTTAATGGCCATAAACTCATTCAAAATATCTTTATCTGATAAAATAGTTATTGGAGTGAACCAAGTTGTTTGGGCTCGAGTGGTAAAGAGCTCCTTCCAAGGACGTATCTGGAGAATACCGGGTTCGATTCTCAGAGAGAACGACACTTGGTCAGTGTTCAAACTTAGACCTTACAAAGCCCGACCCTACCTAGTCTATTTTCACCTATTAAGAGATGTGATGTTGGTTAGCCAAGTTTTTTGAGACCATGTATTAGTAACCGATAATGTAGATGGATATTTCATACTAATAATATAGTTATAAAGAAATTACTTAAAAAGACATATATATAGTTATAAAAAAGAGTGAGCCTTACCAACGGCTACTTAGAATACTGGGGAACATTTCAATCTTCTTGCCTCTAAGTTCCATACCAATGGGTTGAAAACACTCATGCATTACAGATAATGCATCACCCATCTTTGAAGTAGTTGGGTCCATTTCATTTAATTTACGCAAAAATGTGCAAGAAAATCCATCTCCAATGTCATATTGTCTAATCCGTAGAAGCATTTCAAACCTCTCATATATCTGGAAACACAATTTTTAACTATTAATTATTACAATTCTCAAAAGGAGTTTGTTATAGCTGTGCACTCGTGTCTTCTCTAAATTGATAAAAGGGATATAACCCAAAGAGGTAAGATATTGAAGATCCTCTATGCACAAACATAAAGTAATTAACATTAAAACATTCTCTAAAAGAGCATTTGCAAAAAAATAACCATTTAAATTTTAGCGACGAGAGCAAAAATATCTTTGCATTACTCTAATAACAAAATTCAGAACAATTAATGTTCAAGATTTTAAAATATGAAAAAAATATCATACCTGTTGACATTTTTTTCCGCAGAAAAATTTACGCTCAAACTCATCACCGTTGGCGTCAACACAATTGATATGATCTACATGAGAGATATAAAGTATAGTTTATTTATCTTTCAACTAGAACACATGATATCCTTTTCCATTCTTCATAAATGTGACGAGGAGACTATAATATACTTACGATGCTAAGTTTGATGTTAACACATTATTTATCAAAAAAGTTTTGTTTATTTTTGATGGGGAAAGAAAATACATTATTGAGTATAAGAAAAAGAAGAAGAGAAAATACATCTGGTTCTGCATGACCAACATGCACTTATGGAATATCCAAAAGCGCGATTTTCACTTTCTTCTTCATAGGATCCACAAAATTTACAAGAGCAGTGAATGCAGTGCCAGTTACCCGGTGGAAGCTCCTGCAAGGAAAAAAATGAAGAAGACGATGATTTACATATTCTAGTACAAAATTAAGTTAAATTATTTCAATATGTGACTTTATCATATCAATAAGATTTCTATGTCACCCAAAATTAAGTTGAATTAGTATAAGAAAAATAATAAATTTCTTAAATATATCATTAGGTGACCAATGTAATTAACATATAATGAGAAATAAATAAATAAATAAGTTTTTATGTATTATTTATAAGCTTGTTTAAGTAGTTTATGAAAAATATCTTATGAAGATAAACAAGTTTTGTCAGGGAGAATATATGAATTAACGTAAACGCTTATTTATTTGCATAAACTATTTTTTATAAAATAAAAAATAAACCAATTCAAATAGCCCAGATAATGAAAATAAGCTTAATAAAAAATAATGAAAATAATCTAAAAAGTAGCCATAATCATAGATTAAGGCACAAACTTTAATATTGAGGCAGCTTTGATGAAATACTCCTGGACAACTATCACAGCAAATCAACTCTCCCCCGTCTTTACAAACACCACATGCATCTTCATTTAGGTCCTTATATACTATCTGAGGTTGCTGATCCATTTTGATAAGCTCTACAAAACAACTAGTAAATTATTTTAGCGTTAACGAAAACAAACAAATGAATAACAATAAACCAATTTAAATTTCAAGAAAAAGCTTACATGAACCAAAAAGAGTGGTCTATGAATGGTGTTTTGATCTTGTAGATTGTATTGGTAGATGCACCCTTCCTCTTGGGAACTTCTTTGCTGTTTCAAAAAGAAAAATAGAGAGATGATTATTCCGACTGATCAAAACCTAATTCGAATTAAAATGAAAGCAAATAAGGAGGAGGGACGCGACCCTTGCAAAATTGGCCCTAATGAGAAAAAATCAATTCTATTAATTGTTGAAATTCTGACACTGATGTAGAAGATAAACTTATTTTGATGTTCTAAACACCCATATCACTAAATCTAAATCTTGCATCGAAGTCAAGCCCTAAATGAACAAAAAAAGTGAAAAATAACTTAAACAAATTGGAGACGTGACCAACTCCCATCTCAATCATCAAAATATATTATGTTATTTGAGGAAAAAAACATATCAACGTAGATCTAACTCTACAAGTAAGATCACCTAAATCTGTTTGAGAATTTTAAATCGAAGATTGTTGGAAAAAAGGTTAATAATCAATGAATGATGAAAGTTGATATGGAGGAAGAGTTGAGATTTTTATTTGGTTTTTGCTTAGATCTATGCTTGATAGTTGAATGTGAAATTGTAATCAAGATTTAGGTTGTTACCTTTGATTGACACTACAAGGAGATAAACAATGGTAGAGAAGGGGATGACAATGCATGGACTTCACCTGTTCTTTTAAGCTGATATTCTTCCTTGTTGTCCGCACTTTTGTGTCATGTCTTAACCTTTATGTTAAGAGGTTTGTCTCAATGTTATAAAAGAAAAGAAACCGAAGACTCTATTTTCAATGTAAAAAAAAAAGATAGTATGTTAAATATTTTTCACCATTTAACACTTTAATTTTTTTGAATCTCTTTACATTTTTATCTCATCAAATGAGTCGTCATTTTCTTTAAAAAAATGGAAAGGATCTCAACTCATGTTAAATTTCCCTCCCTCTATTTCATATCTATACTAGTAAAAAAATTGTTTTTGGTACAAATTAAATAGTTTAAATTTTTTTACACATATATAAAAAAGTATTTTAATTAATATATTTATGTCAATGTTTCTTTGATTCTTTATATTTATCATTAATTGTTGTATAAAGTTTCTCATCCTTAAAACTAAAGACTAAAAGATAAAAAAAAAATGTAAAAATAAATCGCCTTAAGTATATTTAGATTAGAAAATAAAGGTGAATTCTACATTGGATTTTTCTTTCTTCGAGGCATTACATATCAAGTTTTTAAAACCTACTTCCCACCTTAATGAAATATAAGCAAGATTTAATCAAATTATGTATATGAAAAAAAAGTAGTTGATTGTATTTAGTTTATGCAATCTGAATTAAATAAAGTCTATGGCATAAATTAAACTTTATGAGACGTACTTTAGAGATAGTATCGTTAAAAGCAGTGCAGTGAATCAATATATAACTTTGATTAATTATGTTGAAAATATATTTTTATGAATGAATCATTTGTAATAAAATATAAAAAAATTAAAAATATTTGAACAATTAAAAAAACACAACTTTATTAATTGAATCAAATATATTAAGAGGACACTGTTTGATACAGATAACTTAGGACAAAGGAAGTATTATTATTTTGTTCTTTTAATTAAATTACACATTCATATCGAAGGATGTAAATAAAAAGAAGGCCATTCAAAAAAAAAGACATTTGACCAAAAAAAAAACTCCATAAAGAAGACATTAATGTCTCCGGTCAAAAAAAAAAAAAGCCATTAATGTCTTTCCCATTACACATTGACCATCGTACTGATTCATTTTTACTGATTTTTTTTAAAAAAAAAATCATAAATTTTACCAAAATTAATATCAATCAACGTTTTTCTAAAAAAATCAAATATTTAATTTAAAATAATCCATCGTTCTAAAATACTTCCACCATCTACACGCAAAGCCCGTCACCCCGCTCTCATTCAAAACCTTATAGCAAAATTCAACACCGTCACAAATTGTATCAAATTGTATCTGACAAGATACTTGAGCAACCTTCAATCTCTCTGCCCAAAACTCATCTTCGTCCAATATTTTTTTTTTATGGTAACCTCCAGTTTTCAAGAATAGAGACCTGACTATTTAGAGTTTGATCGAGAGGTAAAGAAAAGTTTAACCAAGAATTATTCATTTATTAAGTATCGAATTATATAATTCTCTGAAACGATTTATACTTAATGAAAACTTATTAACCACTTAAACCCAATCACTCTATTACTCATCAAATATATCTCATTTCATTAACTTTTTGGACTAAGATTATTTTATGAAAAAAATTGTCATATAATTTGTTTTCATTCATTTTATAATCGTTATTCTCTTTTTTTGTTTACAATATAATTCTGTTTTTTTTTAAATGGCGTGCTTATCTCATAAATTTATTATTTTCTAAAAGGGAGATTATACCTGCCATCTGTACCACATTATATTGGGTGTCAACAATTATATTTAAGAGAATTTTTTTTTCTTTCTAAAAAGAAAAAGAAAAAGAAATGAATGTATTCCGACCATACACTAGTATTCAGTCCCCGTGAGTTTAACTCAGTTGTGAAGGAAATTAATTATTAACCATGATGACACTAACGATCATTTTATAATTGTTTTGAGAAGATTTGACTTTTTTATTTTGAGGTTATAAGACTAAACGCTTACGGTTGAACTAACACTAGAATATAGCACTCTTTAAAATGAAATAGAAACGAAAAGAAGATGTAAAATTCGAATGTATGTGGTCCAAAATTTAGACCAAATACTTTTGACTCTTGGGATGCCTTTTAAAGAGTGCTCAAAATACAAAAAGGGAAAAATATCACTTCAACATTTAATATAGTATTTGGCGGAGATTAGCAAAAAGGGCTCCGGAAAACAAAGACTATTTGATCTAAAATTTAGATCAAATACATTTAACTATTGCAATACCTTTTAATTTATATTTCATTTTCGAGAAAGTTAAAGAAGGGAGAAAAATCACTTCAACATTCTAGACCAAAAAAAAAATCACTTCAACATTTAATAATGTAATAATCGGTGAAGATTAAGCTGAGCAAAAGAACATGTCATGATTTTCTTTTTCGCAAGAAAACATCATGGTTACAGGAAGCCTTTTTTACGAAAAAAGAAAAACTAGTATACTCATTAAAATTAGTAGAATACATCAAACAACGCAAATTCAAAACCGTTAAAATTAAAAAGGATAGATTTGCAAACAAACTCACAATATTCAATTTAATAGCACACAATAGTAGAATGTCCATAAATATGATAAAGCCTACAAATATGATGAAATTAAAATGTCTAGAATACCATATGCTTCTAAATATGTATCGTTGAAAACTCCTAGGTAATTAATTGAATTTGCACGGAATCAAAGCTAATTTGTCAATCTAACGGAACAAACACTGCAATAAAGGGAAAACAAAACAACGATATAACAAGACGATGAACATAATAACATCTCATTAAAACGACAAAACTACAAAAGAAAAAACCAAATTATATGTGAAAATCAAATATTTAAATTAAAAAAATAATTTAGAGTTAAGATTTCAGGATAAAAATTGGCCTTAAATCAACTTCAAAATTAACCCTTTGAAGTGGATATTGTAGCACAAAAGGAAAGGAAACAAAAAATTGAGTGCCTACTTACTAAGTTGAGAGAAAAAGGCTATTAAGTATTACATAAAATAAGTTAGGTCGTCCAAAATTGTAATCACACTGATTTAAAATCTAATGGCTAAAAATAAACTATAAAAAGATAAGTTGATCATCGTTATCGACGACTTTGACCCTTAGTAATTATTGATGGCTTAAGACTTCTAATAACAATGTTATTTGATAAAATAGAATAAAATAAAAAATTGGTCGTGTCTCTCTTTGTTTCACAGACACCTAAGGTATTTGGTAACAATAATATTTAATTAAAAAGATCTAGCATGTCAGTGACAACAATATTTCATTAAAATTGCATAAGATTATCCCCTAATAATCGAGTTTAACTCCCATGGAAAGAAATAACTCGCTAAGTTGTCCAAGGACATAGGTGGAGATAATAACACAGGTTATCCGGTGGGGCAGGTTGTTACATAAAAGACATTTTTTATGTATAACATCACAACCCAATCAGCAATCGATAATGTTAATCATGATCTTCTTATCTCCATTTTCCCCGCCACGACAAAATAACGAGTTTTTGTCTAGAAGAAAATTAAATATAACTCCCACCACCTATTGAGACAACTCAATTGGTAGTCAAGTAATCATGATATTCATCTCATAGTCATAGGTATTTGATTCAACTCTCATGGAAGGCAAACCCTCCCTAAATTTTCCTATGAGCATATGGGGGCAAAAAGCATGTGAACATTTGGGTCGATTTCCGTGTGAGGCCGGTTTGTTATATAAAAACAAACCTTGAATCAAGAACATAGAGAAGTAGAATAATAGGTGGTCTTAGGTCTCATAACTACGACTACAAATACTTCAAAACAAAACCACACAACCCCGGTTCAACTCAATCACGTGACCTATGATTTCAGCAATAGATTTAGACATCCATTTTAACATCAATGAACTATGAAACAGAGGCTTGCAAAGAAGCTTGAATGTTGAGAGGAATATCTAAATAGTTAGCAATAGATTTAGACAATCATTTTTCACACTAGAATTTAATTTTGATATCATCTCCAATTTTCCAAGTTGAATTCTCATGAATGGTGTTGATGAACTTCTTTATGGCATGCCGAATTGGGGAACTGACATGCATGCATGCATGGCAATCAATTAGCTTGTGCTTCTTGCATATAGTACAACCGTTAGAAATAAGGCCTAAAGTTACCAACCTCATTATCCCCTATAACATTTCTCAAACCCAACTCACCATACGAGATTTGGGGAACAAAACTTATGCCTAGCAACAATTACCGTCGACATAATTTTTTTGCATTTTCGAATTGATATAAAATTATGACACGCTATTGAATAATTGAATATAAATATATATGAAATCAAACTTTAGAGTATAAGAGTGTTTTTGTTTTTAGATAGACGAAATGATAAAACTATTAAAAACTCGACTTATCAATTTCAATATTTTTTGTTAGTTGAGTTAAAGACCCGTGTAGAGAGTGCTAGAGTGTTAATTTTTTATTTCTTTTTGACAAATAGTGTTAACTTTCTTTTAAATGTAATATATGCCTACTTTGATTTTCAAGGGAGAATAATAGACGATCGAGCAATTCAAAGTTCTTTTAGCAAGCCAACCACTTTCTTAAAAATATTATATATAAATCATGCAGAGGCCACCAGAAATCAGCACATAAAAATGCTGAATATCTTTACAAAGTATTATATTCTTTTTGGGTTGAATCAAGTATTATATTATTCGTAAAAAAAAAAAAAAAAAATTAACTTTACAATTATTTTTTTAGGTAAACTTTACAAGTATTTGAAAGGGAAATTATATCAATATATTTTCTCTCTCACTATATATATATTAGTCTTGATGTGGGGTAAAGATTGTCTATCATATCCATCTTTCTTTCTATCTCTCTCATCTCTTCCTCCATATTTCTTCATTTTTTTTTCAAACTTTCTCTCCCATATTTGTCGAAACTCACCCAAAGGTAGATAATTCAAATTCCTTTGCGTGTATATTTTGATGGCAAAGTAGAGGCTGCCCCCGACTCGACAAATATTGACCAGAGCACTTGCACATCTTCACATGGGCATGACTTAACATCCTTGTATAAGATGTATAATCCTCTACCTATTTTACATAAGAAACAAAAATTAATCGGTAATAATTACTATATCATCATTGTTTTGTATAAAGTAGGAGCATATAAATATATAAACATGAATTATATGGATTGAACAAGAATGGTCAAAGAAAAGGATCATAATGCAAATACTAGCAAAATGAATAAAAGAAATGCGATGCAATTGCATAATCAAAGAAGGAATTAATCATATTGTATGGAATTAATGTGACTATAATTGAAATTATAATGCTAACTTACGTCTTTTATTGGTTGAATGGATCCGAACCCAGAGCTTCTTCAATGGGAAGAGTAGGGATTGAAGCCACCCCATTTTGGTGAAGTGCTACTACTTTTGGCTCATAGTAGTTGGTGAAAAATTGGACGAGAATGAGAAATGTTTATAAAGAGAGATTGCTTGGAAGTTGGAACTTACACACTTGAATAGTACTGCTTCTCATGTATCTTACCAAATTTATTTTTAAATTCAATCATGCAAGAAAAACATGGCCACTCGGTGCTATGTCTTTGTCAGTTGTTTTCTATCTTATGCAAAGAGCTAAACACATGTGTGTATAAACAATATAACGTATAACCATATTTTGGGAATTCACACGCTTTGAAACCATCTTTATTTACATTATTAATAAAAGAAACTTATGTGTGAAGCACAAGGGTTTATTTACAATTTTATTTGTAAAGAGAAAGTCTTGTTTAATTACAGTTTTATTCCTACTTGATTTTCACGTTTTTATTTTTGTTGAGAGGTTGATTTCTATGCATTTGGCGAGTGGATTTCTTCAAGTGTTACTTTCTTTGATTCTATTTATAAGAGACAATTAGGGATGGATTTATGAATTTTGACTTGTGAGAGTGAGATTTTATATAATGTAAATATTTATACAAAAAATTTAACAACGCGTAAGTGATAAAATAATAACATCATTATCATTGAGATAAATACTTAAAATTATAAATACTATACTATTATATATTAGAAAAATTAAATACTCCTGAACATCTACAAATTAAAATTGTTATTTATGTGCCGTTATATGTAAAAAAGTATTCTAATTTGTGTTTTATTTTCAACACCATAAAAAATATCTCTATATATAAGAAGAAAAAAAAACTTTCAAAATTTTGTCTCAAATGCATTTGCACATTTGATTTTTTTGTTTTTTTTACAAAAACAAAATGATATTCATTCATTCAAATTGAGAGATTACATCATTCAACACCGCTAAAAACGTAAATGATGAATCTGCGAACAAACTCACAGCATCCAAGTTAATAGCATATAATGGCATAATGCCTACAAAAATATATGATAAAATTAAAGTGACCGGAATATCCACGGCTTCCGGATCTGCAACGTTGACGCTCAAATCTTTGATTGAATAATCGATCTTTCTGTAAGAATCAAATGAACACCGCACGAAGACGGGAAATCAAACAATGCCGCACAAGACGACGAACAACAAATCACCACACTTAGATGATGAAATCACAAAAAAAAAACTAGATCTATGTGAAAATCACTTATTTAGATTGAAATAGAGAGGAAAAGATGAAGAGAGGTGATTTCAGGTCAAGAATTGACCCAAAACCACCCCTCAATGAAGAAACTGTAAGAGAAAACCTAGAGATGGAAAACTAAGGCCGACTTATTGGAGAGGGAGAAAAAAATAGGCCTTGATTATGTAAAATTGATATATGAGAGAAACTCTTTATGTATGAATTTTCATTTAATATGGGACATGTATATTATTTTAAGAGGGGACGATAACTAAAATATCAAATACTTAACAAATATAACATAAATAGCAATGAGAGTTTGCCCCCAATTGACCATGAGTAAATCTGTCATGGAGACAATTAATCAATAAAAGTTGATGTATCTAATTCAAAATTTAAATTAAATACATAAAAATTTGCTGACTCAAATTTCTCGTATAAATAAGATCAAAATGAATACTTTTTTGTAGACTATAAGTCTTCTGCTCAAATTAATTGAATCACCCAAATCCACAAAACTCTAGGCATTGTCTTCATCCTTGTTCTCGTGATATGATCAAACGGTGAATTTAAGTGGACCTGTGGAGTCTTACACTACTCCACTTATTTGTTAAAAAATCGCTGAGCATCATCAACATCCACTTTTAATTGGATACAGAGGTGAAGCCTTGAGCTACGATTGGAGGTGTAAAAAAGAAAATTCAAAAAGTGATGTTTAATGGATCTCTATTAAGTCCTCAGCCCCATTTTACGTTGTTTTATTGTTGGATTCTGTTGAGGCCCACTTATTTGGTCCTATTTTCAAAATTTTAGAAGAAAATATTTTATAAAAGATATCGTTAGAAAAAATAATTGAATTTTTTTGGGAACAAAATAAAAAATTTTGAGAAATTAATTTATCATAAGAAACAAATTTTCAGTTTTCCTTTTTCAGAAATAACCTAAAATATCCCCGTGAACTTAGCTAGGGATATTGCATATTATATGCAGGGGTCAGGGTTTGAACCTCGGACACTCCACTTCTCCACAATTAAATTGTGTGAGCTCTAACCAATACAAAAAAAAAATAACCTAAAAATTCTTTGATTTTTTTCTACACGTTTTTTTTAGACAATATTTGAACAAATAAAGGTTGCATACCGCAGACAGTTTCAAAGTTAGAAGACTTTCTACTTTTCACTAAAAATCGACACCAAAAACAAAATCAACACTTTAAAATGGTTATTCAGATCGAAATTTTATAATACTCCTTGGAACCATAAAAATAGGGATTATAATGAATTTATTCTCATCTCTTTTGGAACTTTATTCCCACCATTTTCTTTGGGAAAAAATTTCTATTCTCAGGAACAATTTATACCCAGGAATAAAATTTAGTAAACTTGTAACAAACATAGACATATATATTTCTATCATTTTATTCCCAAAAATCAACAAATATAACTTGAAACAAATACACCTTAAAAAATTTGTTAAGAAGATAAAAATAGAATAAATTACCTCGATTAATAATTAAATTGATTCATTAATAAAATTAAATTTAATGAGAAATATTTATCATAGTCATCGATTTATTTTTTTTGTAAATCATAGCCATCGACTTTGAACAAAAAAAAAGATTTGATGTAATCATTGTGCATATTTACTAAATTTAATTTTTACATTAAAATATTAAGATGATTAGATCAAAAGAGGATTTAGAGTAATAATCCATTAATATTTTAAATTTGAATTTCATTGTTAAGATTTTGTGATGAACAATGGAAAATTGAATTTAAAGTAGACGTCACTTTTAGGGTTTTGAGGTTTAAAAAAGTTTGTGTGGTGACCAAGCAAAATAAATATGAAGTGACCACCATATACACAGCCTAATTTTATGAGTTAGCAACTAGTGTCGACAATATACAAAGGAGTCGATCGAAAGTTGCCAAAATTGAATGCTAGGGCAGCATTACAGGAAGAGAAGGTGTGACTGCTTGAAGGCGATGAAAGTTGTCGTTCGGGGATGGGTTGACGAAGGACAGTAGGAAAGGAGCACGGCGGCAACGGCAATGGTTACCTCTTTGTTTTTCTTTCTCGTTCTTTTTTTCTTTTCTTTTCTATCTATTGAAGTTGTTTACTGTGATGAAGTTTATTTTCCTCTATGTATTTTCAGTTCCCTCTTTTCTCTCCGTTCCCTCCATGTTCTGATTCTGTGTTTTATTTATACTAAAAAAGAAGGACTCGTTGCTATTGTTGTTTATTTCTTGTTTTGTTTGGTCTTTGGTGGTGAATTTGGTAAAAGAAGTAGACAACAAGTCTACACAGAGAGGAGACAAATTGCCACTCCTATTTTTTTTTTATTTTTTATTTTTGTATTCTTTTCATTTTGTAATTAATGGTTGAAATTAAAAACAATATTATACTATTTTAAGGTTTCGTGAGAAGATAAAAAATGATGGCAAAATAATAAAATTTAACAAACTTGAAGACCAAGGAATCATTTCTTTCTCATTCTCCCTTAGGGTTTTCTAATGTCTTTAGTATAACTTTGTGTATGGTCGTTGTTGTACAAGTATCGATCTTCCTCCTCATCTTTCTCTTCTGATTCCTCCACTTTCCCCTCTTCCTCCCCTTCCCCGTCTTCACCCTCCTCCTCCTCCCCTCTGTCATGTACTTAAGCTTCGTCAACTTCTATGGCTATCACATTGTGTGTTGCGTCTTCTTATAGGGAATAATGTGCAATTTTTCAGGGAGAGTTAGCTCAAAAAATGTTCATGTAATCATTGTCATCCAACTCTACAATGAGGCTTTCAATGATTGTAGTTTGAGGATAGGACCATTTGGGCTAGTAGTTTGTTTAACGGTAGGATTCAAGGTGCGGGCTTGGTAGGTTAAATGGTGTGCATTGAGATGGTTCTTGCTAATCTCAACAATGGTAGCTAGTTTGTGGGTTGTTTTGATTTTGGTTGGTTTTTTCATATGGATAGTTGGGTGTTTAGAAATTTTCTCCGTGTTGGCTTGGTTGTGAGTAGTTTGATATCGAATGAGGATATGTGAAAATGATTGCTTCATGGGTTGTGAGCATCGGTAAGTTTGGTTGTAGTTGTAGTTGGATGTTGTGTTATAGCTTAGGTCGAAAGGTGGTGGGGGTAATGAATGCATAGTTGGATGTGTAGTTTGGCTGCAGTTGTTGTAGTTTGACATTTCGTTGCAATGGGTTCGTCAATAGTGCATCCTAGAAATTCGCTAATGATCTATAAAAAAATTTCAATATAATTAAAATATTGACAATTTGGATAAATTTGGTGACTACAAGAGTGTGTTTGGATGGGGGAATGTTTTGAGGGAATGTAATGTTTTTTTTTTTTGAAAACTCGGTATCCGATCCAAGGACCGACTAATCTGAGGGGATCAATCCCACCGCCCACTTGCGGGGGCCCCGTTCTAAGCCAAAGCTTTGCTCTGTATGGACTTGCCCACCGAAATTGGCACCAGTGGGAATCGAACCTGAGACCTTGAGAGGAGCACACTCCAAGATCCCAAGTCAACCACTAGGCCAACTCCAAATGGGTAGGGAATGTAATGTTACAAGGGAATTCAAATACTTTGAGGTGAATTCCAGTGTTTAGATAATAATTTGAAGAATTTTCAAAATAATGAGAATTTATGATGTATTTTGTTCAAGTTAAATTTAGATAATTTCAAATGACACCTAAAAGGTAAGAATTTAAAAATTCATCATTGTTATAATCTTTCAAAATTTGCATTTTGGTCCTCAAATTTTTCAAAAAATATAATTTGACCCCTCAAAATTTTAGAAATTTACAAATTGACGCCTATTTTCAAATTTGGCCCAAAAAAAAATAAAATTTATAAAAGTTCCTCAAAAATGATGACATTGAAATTTTTTATTACTTCACCCAAACAAAAGTATTGAAAAATGAAAAGGATTTAATTGAATCAGTATTAAAAAATGAAAGGAATTTAATTGAATCATTTAAATTGTCTAAAATTTTAAATTCTTTAAAATTTCACAATTATTTCATCCAAACACAGACACTCCACTAAATACACTAATCGTGCATTTCGATTGTTTCGAAATATATTGAACATGTGTATGCATGACTTTCTTCTTGATTGTTGTACGAAATTGGAAGATAATGCCTTCAGATGAACCGGTTAATATTACAAATGTTAGTGTGTACATGTTGTTTAAAAAAATAATTAGGTGAAGAAAAGGTGTGGATATAATATACCTCATGTTATAGTAAATCTCTAGACATTTTTTTGAGGAAATCTCTGAACATTATTGCTTCACTCTTTAACGCATTATGTCGACACTAAGCATGTGTTTGGTTTTGAGTGGGATAATTTTTATTTTTTTTTAAAGAAGTGGGAAAATTAATTTTGATATGATTAATTCTATATAATTGATTTTGGCTAAAAATAATTCACAAAAATGATTTGTGTATGGATACATTTATATAAAGGTGAGTTAAATTATAAAAGATATAAATCCTAACATCAAGTAGAAGCAATTCTAAAGATATAATCAATTATACTCAACAACAATCAAACATCTCAAAATCAATTCTACATTTTTAAAATCAATTTTAATCCTTTTAAAAATGGAACCAAACGTACACTAAGTCAGTGTTAATTTTTTTTTTTTAGGGAACAAGTCAGTGTTATACTTCTCTAACATGAGAGGTGTATTTATGATATCCCTTCAATTTGTTTTGACAAGTGACTGAATGACTTGTAACTTTTCACCGCATGGAGGGATGAGGCTACCAAGGGTGAGAGACACTTGATCAAATATCTCAACATCAATATCAATTCTCAAATTCATGCAATCCAACAAATCGCATAAAATCCATCATTGTTGTTGTTAAGAGTAATTGATTGCAAGTATGTAGATGCTCTTATATTACCATGGAGGTAGGGGCCAGATAGCAAAGCAAAATTTCAGCAAAATTCCAAACCTTTTTCACTATTAGCACAGCATGAGGTATATAATTAACCTGAATTTCAAAGCAATGTTTTGTTTTATAGTGTTTACCATTATTGCATCTCCTTTAATCATTCCAAACCACTTCTATTTTTGTTGATTCGTTATTCAAATCTTTTTCCTAAAGTGTAACTGTACATAAGTGCTGTTTAACACATGGAAGGCACATAATGTTGATTCATTTGGAAAGGTAACCTCTCTATAGGATCTCAAACTGGAACACACCCAATTTTTGAATTTATATGGGTCCTAAGCTATAGGGTCCTATTGAGTGATTCTTCTTATTCATTTAGGAATATTAATTTTTTTTTTCTTTGTGACTATTAATTATCACTCAAAAGTGGGTATTGATTGCTGTCTCATTCTCATGCCTTATCAATAATTCAATATGACTTGTAACTTATCTTTCACACTACATTGTGAGTGCAATATTGGCCTGGGAATCAGATTCATGTAGTTGTGTGGCACGTCTAGAGTGGGATCTATGCAAATTAATATTTGCCCGTGGGACACTCTGTCTCTACTCTTTTGGCTAATTAATATTATGTGTACTTATTTGCATTCTCTATTGACTTCTTAGTCCTAACTTAGCCCCTGGACTGATTCCAATTTCTTTTGTAGCTATCCATATAAACGAGACATAAATACATACCCTATGCTCAATATCTACCATGCAAGAGTTGTGTCCGTACAATTTACAATCTGATGATACAAATGAAAACAATTTATTCAACTTAACTATAATAATTTGGTTAAGTCATCGGATATTAAAGAAAATTAAATCACTAACACGTTGGGTAAAACCGGACTTGTCAAAGATTAACCCACGTGCACATTGTACAAAGATCTTAGATAGAACACACGTGAGTATACCATCAAAAAAGTTATAGTGAACATAAAGAACAATTATATGGTTCAACACTTCTTGTCTACATCCACCAACACAACTTAACATAATTTATTCAGTCTCAAATAAGATTACAAAAATGCAGTGGCGGAACCAAGATCATTATAAAGTCTGGGCAAAAATAATTTTGCAATACATTTCTAGGGGTTTACATAAGAAATTGCAAACAAATAATCAAAAAATCTAAAGAAATTGCCCAATTTATAGGGAGCTATATAAGAAATTCAGATGGATTTACATAAAAAATTGCAAAAAAATTGAGCCGGAACCCGAGCAACTGTCCAAACTCGTCGGACCTTAGAACCGCCCCTGCAAAAATGTGTAGCTCAACCCAATATGTTTATCATCCTTCCATACTCTCACTCAAGAGATTTTTTTCGGTAATTAGAAATTGTATTGATAGGGGCCAATCCAATATCAAAGTGAGAAAACTCTACTCACCTCCTATGAAGGATTAAGAGAACTCTCACTCTATCAATTGCTTCAAAAAGTGGACAAAAATAGAGAATGTAGAGAATAATAACACTCGCATATCACACATCAAATAATAACGCACATTGTCCTCTTTGTAGTACTTGGTTGAAGATCAATCAACTCTCTATATAAACATCTAAGATTGATGATTCATCAATTTTTCACATGATCACCTACATTTAAAGATTTTTCAACTCTTCATAAATCCGTCCTCCCATTTATAGGAGAGTGCATTTCGAACCCCAGCCTTTAACTTCTTAACTCAATCAAGTGAGTTATTCATCTCGTTGTAAGAGAGTGTGTGACTTCCCTTCATATATATAGAGTTGCCAATTTATTTAAGCTGGTAATACTTGACCTCAATCCACATGTGAGGGGGTCAAAAAGACCTCAAGCTAAAGAAATAAGCCCTCAAAGTCTTGTACGCTAAGCTAGCTCTATTTTTTTTCTTTCAAAAAGATTTTTTTCAAACAAATACTAAAAAACTAAGAAGTTTGTTCTTCAAAAAAAAAAAAACTTGTTTACAAAACAACTCAACGTTATGGCTAAAAATAATTGGGCCCAAAGTTTCTTACTTGATAAATAAGAATATTACAAGGAGGGTTGTGGGAAAAAAAATAACTTTCAGAGGCTATAATTAAGGAGTTTGGGTGATTAATCACTTTAGTCCCTAAAAGAGGAAAGATATGTCACTTTAGTCCCTAAACGCAGATAAATTATAAAATAGTCCTTGAATATAGACTCTGTTAGTCAATTTAGTCCCTGAATGTAGACTACATTAGTCACTTTAGTCCCTGAAATCGACCAACAAAGTCTACATTCAGGAACTGTTTTACAATTTCTCTGTATTCAAGGACTAAAGTGACTACTTCTTTCTCATTCAAGGACTAAAGTGACTAATTCCTCTAAAGAGTTTAGTAGATACATTTTAAAAGTTTGAGATCGTCAGGATAAATATGACCCCTTCATGTTCCTTTCTATGTATATAGGATATTTTAAGAAGTAGACATCTTTCTTAATAATGGGATCTGGAGAAAAAATAAAAAAATGTAATCTCACTATATTTCTTCCTAGGAACGGGGCCTTATTTGACACCCCTACATGTATATAACACAGGGAACATTAATTGTCTCGCATCCCATTATAAGACACTTCTTCATTTCTTAGAAAGTACTAACCCTTAAATTTCCACCCATTTTCATTTATTTAAATATCACCTTAAAAAAATAATTTTTAAAATTCCTTTTCTACTCTTTGTACAATGTGGATATCAAATTAGTCCTTGTAATACTTTTTTATCATGCAAATTGATACCTATATGAAGAATTTAATAACTTTATCCAAACCATAAAATTTACAGATGAAGGAAATTTAATGAAAACATTTGAATTGTCTAAAATTTTAATTTTACTAAAATTTTCAATTATCTCTTCTAAACACATTCTCATTTATCTCCAACGTAACAATGTTGATTCATTTAGTAAGAATGCGATTTAAACCTCACTTTAATATATGTTTAAATTTCACTATTGATGTCAGGACTACCTTAGTTTTGTTTGTTAGTCTGTAAATAAATCATTGAGTTTTAAATTATCTACCATAATCTTATGAGCATGTATTACCCGACTCATCTAAACTTTTTATTACACAAAAAATAATAATACAAAACATAAGCTAAATTTGTTCTTCAAAATATCAAATACAAGAGAGCACGTCTAGAATTATTTCTATGACCTTCAACTTATTACAAGGAAGAAAATAATGGTAAGTCAATTAGTGCCTAAAGTCCCAAGCAGTTGGCCTGTCTATAAGCTAAATGTCCCTTGGTGGGGCACCTAATCCCTTGTTTAGTTAAAGCAAAGATGATCAATTATGTCATGAACTTAATTGTTGAACATGATGGTCAAGCGGCCTGCAATTTCTCAATTTGCCAAGTGTCAATACATATGATGGAACTCACTCTACCAATTTTTTCCTCAAAAGTGAATCAAAATTGGCCCTTAAAGTCAGTTGCAATGGATATGGGATGTGATATCAGTTTCTTGATCAAGCAACCATTGTTTACTTTTTCCTAACATAAAAAAGTGGTTTGTTTAAATTCTAGGGGCAAAAGGTATTAGAATTGATTAAATAGATAGTTACTTATAACTGTGGCCAAATTCAACTTTGATTGTATTAAACACAATTATTCCCACCCGGGAATTATTGAAAAAGCCACACTTGGGGGTTGGCTAACATGCTGTGAATTGATTCAAGAACCGTGAATCTGAAGATGCATATGTCTTGTTCTCAATTAATGTTTCGAATGAGAAGGACCCCACTAAGTTAAGACCCTAACTGCGACTTTCATCTTTGATCTGGCCAGACTTCTTTCCTCCTTTGCTAGATATATAAAATATATAAGGGTTTGTACCAAAAAATAACAAGTGTTATGCTAACAAGTGTTTTTATTCCACTTGTTAAATCTTATGTAAAAGAAATTGTTTTTTCTTAATTTTCATGTGTTGATTACACGATTCTCAATATAAAATTTACACTTTAATCTTTTTAAAGAATGTTTTTAAGACACTTATTAATATTTTTTAAAATATAAAACAGAAATCATAGTTTTTTTAATCAAGAATCGAACTTGAATCTTAGTTCTGAATTAGCTAAATTGTTATGACTAAATCAATCCTTAAACATAAAATAGGTGAAGACTTTGAATTTTTTTGTTGCAATCTTTAGTTACCTCTAGTCTTCTCTTATTTTTGTTTGAAAGATCTAGTCTTCTCTTATGAAAAGTGTGAATCCTCTCTTGTTTGATATCAAAATATATATGTAATTCATATATATATAAATTTATGCATGAATCTTTTTTAATATTTGTAACAAGTGGTCAATGGTTCAAAGTTAACTTGTGTAAAGAGAAAATTTATTTGAAAGGAGAGAACGTGTATTGTGTGTCCACAAAATCTCTAAAGGAGATTAATCACTTCTAGGTGATCATAAATATTTTTTGTCAAAAAAGGAAGTGATCATGAATATTTATTATAATGTTTAAAAAAAATTGTCTTTGTTATCTTTTTAGTGTGTGTATGGTAATGCATGACAAGAATTGATTTTTGTGTGAATTGTTTATATTAAATTGATTATGGATGAAAATAAGTTGAACGTAAAATTATTTATATAAAATTGGATTGAACAATAAATTTAAGGTTGACCAAAACACAAGAAAAACGATCAAATTGTAAGGTTTACAAATATTACTGAAACAAAAGTTCTCTTTTTCTTCTCTCCTTCTCAAACCCTAGCTGTCACCCCCTTTCTTCTTCTTGTTCCTTCGAGTTGTTTTTCATTATATCCTACTTGAATAAGTGATTTCACATATTTTCTGTTTTCTTTCGTTTGTTTTTGTGATTTCGTCGTCTCTGAACGACTTTGTTTGTTTTGATTTCTCATCTTTGTGCGGTGTGTTTTTGATTTCTCGTCTTAGTGCGGTGTTTATTTGATTGAGGTTGAAAGGTTAGCTTTGAGCAGGTGCAAATCCGATCAATGACAATGACTTTGGCGTCGTCAACGTTGCAGATCCAGAGACATGAATATTCCAGAGACTTTAATATAGTCATATTTGTAGGCATAGGTACTTTGTCGTTTTATGCTATTAACATGGATGTTGTGAGTTTGTTCACAGATTCATCCTTTTTGTTTTTAGCGAATTTGGATTTGTATTGTATCGATGTACTCTATCAATTTGAATGAATGAATATTGTTTATTTTTGTCAAAAAAATAAATAAATTTAAGGTTAAAGTCAATTGTATAAGACAAAAACTACAAATTTTTGTTTCACTAAAATAAATTATACAAATTTTAGTTTCAAGTAAAATCAGCTCTACAAACATAATAAATCTCCTTTTAAATCACCCCGTCGTGATAAAATCAATTATACGACTTCTAGAATCAATTTTTACCCTTCAAAATTGAAATGAAACATACACTTAATTTAAAATAAAACATAAATTTACTTATGACATCTTTTCAAAAGAAAAACATCCACTTAATTTCCACTGAAATAACATCAACTTAATTTAAAATATTATAGAATGCTCATATTACTTGATAATTTCATTAAATCAACTTTAAGCTAAATAAACAGAAAGATAACCTTCGAATAAAATTACAATAAATTTCTCATATCATTTTAATTGATCTTTTTTTAAGAAGAAATTTTAATTGATCTTTTTTTTTTAATTGATCTTTGTTGTTGATGAAATCGGCATGTTTCACAAGAGGCGATATGTTCAACCAAGGAATATACTTACACACATGCGTTGATTAAGTCATTTCACTAACACTTGAAATTTGTTTGAACCTTGTACTGTACATATATATGGCACCGTCCTAGTGATTAAATTAATATTGTTAATACTGTTAAAAACATATAACTGTTATCATTTTAACTACTAACCTTGTTTTTCATACTCCATTACACCAGTTATCATGTGGTATGCTGTTCATCAAACTTTTTTCTTAGAAACTACGTTTATTTTGATAAATTTAATCATCTCATTGCAATTATTTTCAACAGTTTTACCACTATGTCTGCTCTCAGCAGGTACATAATTATAAATTTTTCATAATTTAGCTTCCATCGTATATTTTTTTTAATAATTGAAAAAAAGAGACAAAGACAGCAAGGTTAACTCTGTATAAAACAAATACCATTTTATAACTTTATGCAACAAATACATATCCAATTTTCATGCTTCATGCTTATACAAATTTCTTCTACTCTCTAGACTTTATCCATTCCTTAGCCTTTTCTTGCTACCCCATGTGCTAAAAGCAACTTTTCTTTTTAACAAATTTTCAAATTAGATTTTTTTTTTTTTTTTGTTTCTTTATTACTTTAGATTTCTCATTATAGAATTGACAGGTATAACAAATCTCACTTTTTCCTTTCTATATCTTTTTTCTTCTTGCATCTCATTCCAAAGAAAATATAGAACCAAATGAATAAAAATGAATTCTTTTGAAGCTGATATTCAAGAATTTCATCCATGGTTTCTTGTTGGATTCACCTTGAATCAGCTTAAGTAAAAAAAGTTTAGGTGACTTGGGTTCGGGGCGTTCATCAGAGTCAGAACAGACCTCAATGCTCAAATAACATTTACATAAGTACTTACAAATCATTCATCGAAGAGATCAAATCACGGTTTTTCGTCGGATAAAGAATAGTTTTTTAAGAAAAAAATAGATTTTTTGTTGTTGGTAGTTCAGTCATGAAGGAGTTTCCATCTTGTTTTGGAGAAAATGGTGTTCAGGTTGCAGATTCATCTTCATCCTCTTCAAGTAGCATAAGAGGACCACAAAATGTGGTTACATGTATCTATCAATGTAAATTAAGAGGTCGTTCATGTTTGATTACAGTTTCATGGACAAAGAATTTGATGGGCCAAGGCCTTAGTGTTGGAATTGATGAATTGGGTAATAATTGTTTATGCAAGGTTGATATAAAGCCATGGTTGTTTTCAAAGAGAAAAGGGTGTAAGAATTTGGAAGTTGAATCTAGTAAAGTTGTTATACTTTGGGATTTGAGTTATGCTAAATTTGGTTCTGGGCCAGAACCATTGGAGGGGTACTATTTAGTTGTTATGTTCAACAAAAAGATGGTTTTACTTTTAGGAGATCTGAAAAAGGAAGCATGCAAGAAGATTGATAGTGACAACAATGTTAGTGGTAATAATTCTGATGCAATTTTTATTGCAAAGAGAGAACACATTTTTGGCAAGAAATTTTACTCTGCTAAGGCTCAATTTTGTGACAAGGGTAAGGTACATGATGTGAGAATTGAGTGTGATACACTTGTTGGGACTAATGAACCTTGTCTTGTGATTAGAATTGATAGCAAGATAGTGATGCAGGTGAAGCAGTTGAAGTGGAAGTTTCGCGGTAATCAAACTGTTTTGGTGGATGGTTTTCCAGTAGAAGTGTTTTGGGATGTTCATAATTGGCTCTTTGGAAATGCTATGGGAAATGCTGTTTTTATGTTCCAAACTTGTATTTCAGCTGAGAAATTGTGGTCAGGTCAATCTGTCTCAGATCCTGCTCTTTTGACATGGGCTTATTCTCATCAATTTAGAGATTCTCAGTTGCAAGGTCTTGGATTTTCTCTCATTTTGTATGCTTGGAAAAATGAGTAGTTAAATACAAGAGCTGAATCTTATTATTATTATTGACTATTGAGTAATGAAATGATATTTTGATTGCTAGACTCAGTTTTCAACAATTATGTGATCAGATTATATGAAACTGCTAAATACTTTTCATTTTTAGTTCTTCTATAATTCTCTCTTCTTTCTTCTCTTGGATTCAATTGCAAATATATTCAAGCTCTATATTAGCCTTTTCTCTTAGCATAGTGATTCTGCTTTCAATATATAAAAGCTAGAAGTTGCTTCTGCAGAAATTGATTATTAGACATGCATTTGGATCATCTGCAATTGCAATTGCTGCATCTGATTTCAATCCTTTTTTAAGCACAAGCTTTTAATGTTTGTTTTCTATTTTCATTTATCACACCAAAATTCGTAATATGATATTTGACTTTGAACAAGACTGAATTCTTGTTGATAGTTTCACTTTCACAATCAGAATGAACATTTTCAAGTTTCAATCAACTTTTTTCTCAAGACTTGAAACATATTTTATTCAGTCAAGTACTATTAATTCATAGTTACTTAGGTGTTTCATGTAAATAACTAAAGTTGGAATTTTGTTAGAACAACAATCTGGTTTAAAAGAATAAAGAAACGCAAATAAAGAATACACAATGTTAAACAACAAAGTTCAGTCAATTGTGTCTGTGTCAACAGCCATTTGGGTCTGATCCAAGGGTAGGTCTTGCTCGATTTGCTCGGTCGACCATGTCCTCTTAACTATGAGCCATACTCAACAAATTTCATGTTACTTTTTCTTTGACGTGAATTCTAACTCTATTTTGTTAGAAAAAACACCAACTATAAGATTAATTTACCATGAACGGGGTGACATAAAATTCTTATCATAATTGCTAGAAAAATTCTCTGTATTTCTTTGGAGGGTGCTGAGTTGTCAAAAGTTTTCATCAATTTTCCCTCAATACAGCAATGCATGGAAGAATGAAGATGCTACGGAATGATTTTGCCCTGCACTCTATTGAAGGCGTGAGACTGAACAATCATGATGGTGGACTCTGCAATAAATTGTTTGACTGTTTCTGACCCTTTTTGCACGTTACTACTATACTTTGAAATTTAACTTCCCACTTCTTTTGCTTTTAGTAGTAACTTTTATTCGGTGAATTTTAAATTCTGAGCATGCCCCACAAATCAGTATTTGTATGCTAGGGGCCAAAGCTTGTGTGTCAGATAACTTGGACAAGTGCTACATACTTATAACAGAAAAATATTCATTTTCACAAATCCAAATCCAAGGAAAAATTCTCAAAGTTTTAACCAAATCACAGGTTCATGTACACACACGTATGATAGGACAAGGTCAAATAATTAAAATCTAAATTCTCGTTGGTTGTTGCCAACACATCTCAGTTGTTAGATAAAATTGAACAACTTATATTTTGACTTGCTCAGATGCATTTATTGACCGCAGTGTTTTTTGATTGCATGAAATCCTAGTCCAACATTTTTACATAAAGTGTAAGAGAAGTGTTAATTGTAAAGACTAGCACTTCACCATATGATCTCCAAGCTAATTTACAGAAATAATGTGAATAGAGGCCTTAACAGCTACTGTTCTGTTGACTAAATATAAAATACAAGTAGAGACAATTTGTGACATACAGAAAGAAAGTTGAGCAAAAGTGAAGAGTGGGAAAAATTGAAATTACTGCTTCTTCCTACGACCAAAAGTGTCTTCAACGCCGTCTGTAACCTTTTCTCTGCGCTCAGCAATCATCGTTGAATACGCCTGACAGTTAACAAAAATAATTGGAGTATAACTTTACTTAATAAAGATCAATAATTCAGCTTATTGTTTTGCTGCGTTTCAACTGAATGTAAATGCGACATAACCTACACTCGTATTACTAGTGTTAGACTCGACTCCAAATTAAATAGATAGATATATAAACGCACAAGAACACAACAATTAATCACGAAGTTTGACCAACTGTGTCTACGGTTCTGATAGCCGGGTGGCTGTGGTAGTTTTTTATTATGTACTAATGTTCAAGGTTACATGGTACAAGCTATGATTTTTTTTTTTTTTTTGTAACAAAAGGGCCGAAACCTAAACAAAAGAAAACTAAAAGGGAATTAAACAAAAAGTAGAAACTAGAATAGCATCGCCAAGAATTAACTAACTAATCTTGCATCACAGTTCTTATGCAGAGTCCAAGAAAGACCACTATCACACCCCATGTTAGCAAATGCATCAACACAATGAGTAGCCTCACAATAAGAATGACATATGTTGATCTCCCAATCCATCGCAAGTAGATTCTGAATCTTATGGATCAATCGCCACCCTCACAATGTCACTACAACTCAAACTTCTCACAACCACTTCTGAATCTACACAAATCACTATGACCATAAAACTTCTATTTTGCGCTACTCACAAACCGTTAGACGCCCCACTACTCCGCAACAAATGCATTACAATAACTAAAATAGTTAGAGAAACCACATATCCAATTACCATTTAGGCCACAAATCAATCCCCCATGACAAGACACCAACCCACCTATACTCTACTCGCACCATCTGTGTTCATCTTCACCCAACCCAAAGGTGGCAAATTCCAACAAATAGAGACTTGCACTCTATGAGCCACATGCAAGACTAATAGGATCCTTTCTGTGTACGAAAGAATTTCCAAAATTGGACAAAACTGAATAATCAAAAGAAGGATTCTAACTAGACTAAAGATTGCAAACAAATGAAGGATTGATTATTAGTGTAGAGAGATTGAAAGAGAAGATACAAAAAGTATACAATAAAGATGATAACCTTGCATGCAAAGGCTACCTCAAATGAGCACTCTCCTTTCATACTAGACAATTCTCTAGCTACAAAATTTAATTGTTCAAAGCTATCTTTTCCCTCTGCCAACTGAGGACTATTTAAAGACTTTCTAAGAATAACCAAAATACAGATTTTAACAACCACTTAACAAACTTATCAACTTACTAACTAACTTCTATTAAGTAACTCTTAATTGCTCTAATTATCCTATATACTATATCCCAATTCCTAACCAAGACTCTGTAGTACTACTGTCAAGATAACACCTACTACACTCGAGTGTCTACTCTTATCAGCAATATGGATCACACTCAACGAGCAACAACTGATAACTTTCTAAAAATGTGGTTGTTTTTGGTGTGAACCGGGTATCCCCTGTGTCCACTGCAAAGACTAATCGTTCGAGCCAAGTATGACCACAATGAGTAGCAAAGATGTCCCTTAAGAGATTTAACATCTCTGCCTTCACAGGGTTTGGATTCAAACCCTAAACCTCTGGTTAAGCTGGAAGAGATCTCTTATCATCTCATCCACGTGCTCTTATGTCTAAAAATGTAGTTATTAATAATAATCAAGCTTACGCAGCCAAATTAAGCTCTAATAATGCTTTAATTATTACTCCAAAAATAATAATATAATTTGGAAAATGAATAAAAATAGAGAGTGCTACAAGATAGCAAACAAACCTTAGGATAAGAATATAGAAAGATGTACCACCAAGCGAATATGAGTAAAGATATAGCTGAAGTAACAAAGATAGAGTTGAAAATTAACCAACTAATAGAAATTATTGAAACCCCAGTTAGCGTAATTGTCCATGGCTGACACCTAAACAAAACAATGACAAATACATTAAATTCAGTTCCAACAAAAAATGTAAAATTGAAAATGAATAACAGACCATACCAAGAAGGTTTGGTGTCCCAAACAGACTCGTATTCGAGGGACAGGTTATTGAGGTAACCGTCCATGTCATCGACCACAGCATTGTTTTCGTCCAAGAAGAGAGGATTGTCTGGTCTTGAGTCACTAGGATTGATACCAAAGACTATAGTGTTTTTGTTGGTTGAGGAATTTGAGAAAATGGGGTTAGAGAAATTGTGGATTGTAAGAGTTGGAGGAGAAGAAAAAGAAGGTCGACGGTGGAGGAGGGAAATGGGTGGCGCCAATAGAGAGACCGTCGTCATGTTAACTGCTCACTGCAATTATTATCTTTTCTTTTGTTTACCAAATTATTTATATTATATATAGTTATTTGTACGAAAATTAAAGAAATGTCTTTTAGGTGTTTTTAAATTGCTCTAGTCCTTTATTTTAATTTTTTTAAAATGTGATGATATAGTCATTTTAACACACCATATGTGATGACTAAAACGATTTGAAAAAGATAAAGGATTAAAACTTCCTTTACACAAAAGTTTAGGGGAACTTGGTTTCCGATACATGGAAGTATTTAATTTATATATGTTCAGTAAACAAAGTTGGAAATTTCTCAATGATTCTAGCTCCTTGCTTACTTGTATTCTCAAAGCCAAATTTTTTTCTACAATAGATTTCTTTGATGCAAGCATAGGTCACAATCAAAGATATACGTGGAGAACCATTTGGAGTTCCCTAAACCTTATAACTTTGGGTTATAAATAGAAAATTGATGACGGTTCTCAATATCGAATATTTTATGGTACGTGACTTGTTCAATCAAGACATGCGCTCTTAGAATATCAATGTTATCAACAACATTTTCCCAATTGTTGATGTTTCGGCCATTAGAAACATGCCTCTTCATACGCGTAACCAATAAGATACCCCCGTTGTGGAATCACTATGTTGATGGTGGTTGTACAGTCAAATCAGCTTATAGGTTATGTATGTCTTTGCAACTTAAAGTTTCCTCATCTTCTGTCACCATTCCTCGTAATTGGAATGCTATATGGAAACAACAAATCCCTCCTAGAATCGGGTCTATGTTATGGCACTTGTCTTATAGGTGCTTTCATACACGTTCTTGTTTGGTAGAGGAGGGTCTCCCAATTGATGTCATGTGTGTGCACTACGAACAACTGGCTGAATTACACATCCATTCTTCTTTTTTTTTTTTGCCTAAAAGCTTTGAATTGTTGGGAATTAACTCATCTAGATAACACTATATGGGATTTAATGTGTACTGCTAACGACTTTACTAGTCTTCTCTTTGATTTTATTAACATGATACCGGTTCAACAAAAGGAAATGGCGTCCACGATACTCTGAAATTTGTGTAAAAGTCAAAATGCAAAGTTATGGGAAGGCACAAACACACCATCTTTATCGATTGTTTTGCGGGCAAAAAACTCTGAATAGAGCTATATGCAAAAAGCAAGGCAACTGAGTCAGGGTGCGCGCCAAGATGCTTTGTTGATAAAACCTTATTCTCTCATGGTTAAATGTGATGTGAATTGTGCACTATTTGATAACAACATTATTACGGGCCTTGACATTTGTTTAAGAGACTCTTGAGGGGTGTTGTTGCTTGGTTTCTTGAAGTATTCCTATTTCAATTATACCATTTAGAAGCTGAAGCTTTATGTTTACTCGAGGGCATATAAATTGCTATTAATCGAGGCATGACTTCTGTTATATTTAAGTCTGATTGTAAGTTAGTTGTTAATACCATTAACTCCAACTTAACTCAATATAATGAGTTCGAAGATACCATCACTAGATGTAAGGATCTACTGTTATCTTGCAATAATTTATAGTGAATTATGCCAGGAGGTAAGCAAAGAAGATAGTTCATAACATAGTCAAAACTTCTTTATCCAACACTAGCCCCATGTATATTTCATGACGCACCATTCTATTTTATACCGTACATCGTTAATGAGATGAATTAGTCTTAATTTTGCTAAAAAAGTTTATCGATATGACATAAAATTACATAAATTTTTTGAAGTAACTTAAAAAACCAAGTTAAATACATAAATTTGAATTAACTACTAATTTCTAACCTATTATTCCTCATCTGTCGAGTTCACAGCACAGCTCCGAGCGGCGAGCATACATGATACATCTCTGTCTTTCATACTTCTCAGCATCACCGCTGCACCGACTACCGCTTCTCCTCCGTCGTTGACGGCTCACACGACCCTTCTGTTGAAGAAACTAATTTGATACTCTCTCACTTGCTTCCTCCTCTGTTAACTCTGGCAAACAACTCATGGTGTTTGGTCAGAGAGATCGTAACAAGCCTTTCGTGGCTCGTCGAAATTACCAACCCAATGCCAATGCCAACGCCAATCGGAATAACCAAACCCATTCCTCTCCTCGGTATTACTTTTCCTAATTCATTTCAATTTTCACTCTTTTTCAACTAAAATTATTCATGCTCAAAAGGGTAGCAGAAAAAGACTAAATTTTGAACTGGGTTTTAGTTTTTTTTTTTTGTTTGATTCTAATTTGTTAATTTTATTACAGGAGACAGAAGATTATAGAGCAGAGAAAGTCACTTCCTATTGCTTCGGGTATTGAATTTGTTTTTATTTTTTGTGTTTTGTATGTGCTTACTTTCATATTTATCATGTGTGACCGTTGGCATTATTTTTATTGTAGTTGAGAAGAGATTAATTGAAGAGGTTCAGAACAATGATATTTTGATTATTGTTGGTGAAACTGGAAGTGGAAAAACTACACGTAGGTTACATCTTATTCTATTAATCAATGTGTTTATGATCATATCCTTTATAATTTAGGGTATGTTTGGATTTACTTATCTGAGCTTATTTACTCGCATAAGCACTTGTGTGAGAATGTTGAGAGTTTTTATGAAAGCAACAAATAACATGTTCATAAGCTGTTTTCAGCTTATTTTTAAGTTCTCTAGGATAGCTTATGAAAACATCTTATAGCTTATATGAAAACAATTTGAATTTGTTTTAAAAATAACTTTTGTTGTATGATAAGCGCTGCCGCTTACGTGATACACACTTAATTTAGCTGATTATTCAAGCATGCCTTAGGTTTTTAGGAAAAGAAACGAAAAAAGGAGTTTTAGAGATAGCGGGTTATGACTGTGTTTATGTTTATTGCATTGTACTGTGTAGAGATTCCACAATTTTTATTTCATGCTGGATTTTGCCACGACGGAAAAGTTGTTGGGATAACTCAGCCTAGACGTGTTGCTGCTATTACTGTGGCCAAGCGAGTTGCTGAAGAATGTGGTTGTGAGTTGGGCCAAAAGGTTGGGTACTCTGTTAGATTTGACGATTCTACTTCCAACTCAACAAGGATCAAATATATGACTGATGGATTGCTTCTGAGGTACAACTTTTTTGTAGCTTTGATTTCTGGGAGTGTTTCCTATCAAGACATATGATACTGTGATTTTTTTTTCTTTTCATTCTTGATGTCAAACCATAAAAAATACCATATCACTTTTTTTAAATCAATTGTATTCAACGATGGGTGAGTAACATCCCCTTCCCCGTCGTTGATGTGGGTTTGAGATAGTTACACAATTTGACGCAGTTTAGGAGGTTTCAGATTAAATATTTTCTTTTTCATGGTTTGTATTTGTAAGTACTGTTTTTCTTATGGTAAAGTTAATAAGCAATTTTTACTTGTGTTTACAGGGAGGCATTGTTGGATCCTTACCTTTCTAAGTATTCTGTTATAATTGTCGATGAAGCGCACGAGAGAACTGTCCACACTGATGTCTTGATGGGCTTGCTAAAAAATGTGCAACTTGCTCGGTCAAATTCCATTAAAGATGGTCGGAACCTTAATAATGAGAACAAGAATACAAATGGTTTCATGTTGTTGGATAAAGATAATGGCCAGAATGGCAGTTCTCTTAGAAAAGACCACCACGAAAAGAGTTCTCCATTGAAGTTAATCATCATGTCTGCAAGTCTTGATGCTCGCACCTTCTCTGATTACTTTTGTGGTGCCAAGGCTGTTCACATCCAAGGGAGACAGTTTCCTGTGGATATATTTTATACTCGTCTTCCAGAAACAGATTATGTAGATGCTGCCTTGATAACGATTTTCCAGGTCATTGGTTTAATCAGTGCATGTAATAATTTAATAACGTGGTTTAACTTATTTTATTGTAAGAGACCTTAGATCCTAATGCACCTCAGTCGTAGGACAGTAATTCTGTGCATGCATTTATGGTACATGTTTGTGCATTGCATCAGTCATACTGCTGTTAATACACACACCGACACACAAATTAGATTATAACATCGTGGTGATGGCTGAGAAGTTAATTTCATATCACTGTCATTTAAAGTCTTGTGTCTTTGACGTTATAGGTTCATCAAGATGAGGCTCCTGGTGATATACTAGTATTTCTGACTGGGCAAGAAGAGATTGATGCTGTTGAAAGGCTTATCAAGGAGCGACTTTCAAAGTTACCTCAAGAAAATCAGAAGCTTCAAGTTGTGCCAATATATGCAGCTCTTCCATCTGAGCAGCAAATGCGAGCCTTTGCACCAGCTCCATCTGGGTTTCGCAAGGTATCCTGTAGCTATGCATATTATCCTTTGTTAAATTATTGTGTTACTTCTGCGTAGAATTTAATAGAAAAATCAGGAAAATAAGTTTAATTTAACCAATCGTTATTTTTTTATTTAATTTAAACAGTTGACATTTCCATCTAGGTTTTTATTTATTCTCTTGAAGCACTCTGTTTCCTATGACCATGTTATTAATTTATAAAGTAAATGCTGGTTCCCGATTGCCTCATTTAGTGCCTCGGCATGTTTAGAACATATGCTCGTGCTTTAATATTGCATATTTTGTTATATGGAAGTTTCATCATTTTAAGTTCTCTTAGACACGTAAGACTTATATAATGATCATCTTCTGTTAAAACTGGTATCAAAAGTAGAAAAAGTAAGATCGAAAAACTGAGAATTGCAAAAGAGTGGTTCTTGAGTTGATAACAATATGCACCGTGGCCAGTATATCACATTGGTGGATACATCAGCCTCGGGTTTCAAGTACCTGCAACTTCCAAATTCTACAACCCCCACAAACTCGCTACTTTCTAGTTCCACCCGTATTTACAAGTTATTACTCCCCCTTCCTACCTCTTCTTGGTTAGTTATTCAGATACAATGTATTTTCTATACTGCCCCCTACTCTTCCTCATATCGCTATAAATTAATAGGAAGTTTCCCAACATCTTCCATTTACATTCATGATTTGTTACCTCTAGTCTCTATCGTTTGACAGTGTTGCCATCGTGGTCCAATTCCTCTGATGTCAAATTCAGAACTAACATTTTTTTCCTCCAACGTCATTATTTGCTTTGTTGCTTCTATCATTGGATCACTTTGGTTGTAATGTACTATATGTATCGTTTTTTATACCGTCACACTTACCGAAATGCACCTACCAGTATCTATGTATACCAACCTATGATTTTCCTTTACTTATAACCTTCATCATGTAATATGTTACCATCACCTATACTCCTTTTGGAACTATGCCATCTGAACTGGCAACAATCCCTATAAATAGTACATGGATATACAAAAGTGTCTGCTAGGAGTAGGACCATATTTTTTTCCCATAGTAGAGTGTCACCTTTTTAGTTTGAGCCTGTGAATAACAATAACACCAACCAAGCCTTTAATGTGAGCTAATTTATATTCAAAGTAACCTCTGATATTTATCATAGCAGGTAATCACATGTCTTAAATTTTATTCAACTTGGCACTTTGTTGTTCTGTTAGGTGATATTGGCAACTAATATTGCTGAGACATCAATTACGATTCCTGGAATCAAGTATGTAATTGATCCTGGACTTGTAAAAGCGCGTTCCTATGATCCTGGAAAAGGCATGGAATCTTTGATTGTAGTACCTACATCCAAGTCCCAGGCATTGCAAAGAAGGTATGGTGCTGGATTATGTTTCAATCTGTTTAATATTTGATTCTATTTCATGTTTAATTGCTGCTGCAATCGTTGGTTGAATTAATTTAGTTAATGTAATGAAAATGAAGCAAGTTTGGTTCAGTTTAACTGAGAATGACTTCCTTTCTCATTTCAAGTTGAGTTTGTTGATGACCTTTGATTTTCCTCAAAAAATGTGTATTTTCTTAACAAAGGTTTTTGAAATGTGAATCCAGCATCATTATTTCTAGAACTTGTTTTTTGGTTAAACATGGCATGGCATAACAACAACATTTAACCAAAACCTTATCCCACTAGTTGTGGGCGGCTATGATTTAAATGACACCATAATCAAAACCATTGATTTCCCTCAAAAACATGTATTTTCTTAACACAGACTTTGGCAATGTGAATTTAGCATCATTACTTCTAGAACTTGTTTTTTTTTATTACTCATACTGAGGCATTACAACAACAACAATAAAACCTTATCCCACTAGTTGGGGTGAGCTATATGAGTCAAATGACACCGTAGTTCCCTATCATGTGATAAGTTCAGAAATAGATTCCCTACTTCTAAATCTCTCTTGATGGTTTGCCCTAAAGTTTTTCATGGTCTCGCTCTACCTTTAACCATTGGACTATCTTTTATCTAGCAAACTTTCCTTCATAGTGTCGTGTGTGTCCACTCATTCATCTTAATCTTCTTATTATGCGACATAAGTAATATATTTAGTTTGATTTTGCTAGAAGAGTAGTGCAAATTGATTATCTACATTTTGGTAACAGTGGGCGTGCAGGGCGTGAAGGACCTGGAAAATGCTTTCGGCTATATCCAGAAAATGAATTTGAGAAACTTGAGGATTCAACAATGCCAGAAATTAAGCGTTGCAACCTTTCTAATGTCATTTTGCAGCTTAAGGCTTTGGGTGTTGACGACATATTAGGGTTCGATTTCATTGAGAAACCTTCAAGGTGAGAACCTTATCAAAATTTTGGTTTGACAACTTCCCTACGTATGCATATTTGTGGATTAGTTCTGATTGCTTATATTTTTAAGGCTAAGTTACTATGTAGATTTTAAAGTTTCACTTTGTTTTTAAGTAGGTTCTTATACTTCAAAAAAAATTAGTGTTTGATTCTAAAGATTTTTGTATGAGGGCCAACTACCAAGTACTATTAAGACTATGCAAGCTTTTGATTAATTATGAGGACCAGTTTGAAAGCTTAGATAAGCTGAAGAGTTTGAGAGATATCACAGTTAAAAACGCCCCTATACACTTCATCTTAATTTTCCAATAGGTCCTTATAAGTTATAATTTTGCAAAAGTTAACAGCCATTAGGGAGTAGGGATCTTATAAACTTGTCTAAACTATAAGAACCTATTTGAAAATTCATGAAACTATAGGGATCTGCAGACTAATGAAGCCTGTTTAAAATATGCATGTCCTGAAAGCTTTTCTTTCTACCTTCTGCTTATCTTTTAAAAGGATTTTTAAGTCACTTTGAAAAGATGCTATTATCTCTCTACCAAGATGATTCCTTCAACCTATATAGTTCCCTTTGATTATCCTTTAATTTCTTTTTGTTGTAATGTGATCTAAACTGGAGATAAAAATCCATTTGAATATTTGGTGCTTCAATTCAAATTTTCTTTGTCATGAAAAATAAAATTATTGAGGTCTGACTATATTGTATTCATATACAGAAAGAATAAGAAAGACATGACATTTGTATTGACAAATAACCAAAAATCAATAAAAGTGTCATATATATTATTAATTCAGAAATATTTTTAGGAATATTTGTATCCTGATGAAGAAACTAAGAACAATACATAGACAGCACTAAATAAAACCTTGCTTGGACCATGAACTTGCACCTTAAAATGAATCTATAAAGATAATTCCTATGTACCTAAAAACTACAAAATATTAAAAATGGGCTTCCGTGAAATTTTTTGGACTGAATGGAGAAAATACATTTACCTGAGTTATTAAACACGTATGTTCGACTTACTGGTTTTCAATCTTGTACGCAAGGCAATCAGGATTCAGTAATGAGTTCAAATATTTGAAACCTCTATTGATTCAGTTTCTTTGATGTCAGTTGTCTCATGCATTGTACTCCAGAACTAAATTACAAACATTTTTATAGAGTTCTTCGTTTCTTTCTGTGTTTTCTATTGATTCAGTTTCTTTGATGTCAGTTGTCTCATGCATTGTACTCCAGAACTAAATTAAGAACATTTTTATAGAGTTCTTCGTTTCTTTCTGTGTTTTCGAAAAGTATATCACCGAGCAACATATTACTCAAAGCTTGTACCTGTCACATGTTTTAACAGGACAGCTATAGTAAAATCATTGGAGCAGCTATTTTTGTTAGGTGCTTTGACAGATGACTGTCAACTATCTGATCCAGTTGGACGTCAAATGGCCCGACTTCCCTTGGACCCAGTTTATGCTAAAGCTCTTATTTTAGCAAGTCAGTTTAACTGCTTGGAAGAGATGTTGATAGCTGTTGCAATGCTTTCTGCGGAATCCATATTTTATTTTCCGCGCGACAAGTATGAAGAGGTTTGAAGAGTGAATTCGGATTGTAATCCATTCCTATCATATTATATTATTCTATTTTGGTGAAACATAAATACGTGCATGAATCATTGATTATGTGCTATGCCACTCTATTGGTATATTCACCGTTTAACAAAATAATTGAAAAATATCATACGGATGGTTTAACGCGATTGGTAATGGCCGTATGAAAATTCTAGTCTTCATTTGACGTCAACTTGTCTTCCCTACACTTAACTTATTGTGCTTCTCTGATTTATGGCCAGGCAAGAACTGCAGCTAAGAGCTTCGCAAGTCCAGAGGGAGACCATATCACTCTGATTAATGTATATAGAGCAGCTACTGATTTATTGGAGAAGAGAACTATTGAAATTAATAAAACAAAAAATGAAAAGGATTTTAGAAAATGGTGCAAAGAAAATTTTATCAATAGCCGTTCTCTTAGACATGCTCGTGACATTCACAGGTTGTTTTATTGTGCTTAAACTTTATTTCAAGGCATCTATAATATCCTCAAGACATTTTTTTTCATTCTAATTTCTGAAACGTCTTTTTCAGGCAGATTCAAGGACATGTTCAACAAATGGGTCTGAAACTTGCTTCTTGTGGAGAAGATATGCTTCAATTTCGCAGATGCCTTGTTGCTTCCTTTTTCCTCAATGCAGCTGTGAAGCAGCCAGATGGAACCTACAGGTATCCATTTTAACTTCAAAATTCTTGGGCAGGCCCCTTAGGGTGGCTTGCCATCTAATTGGAATTATTACATGAAAATATCGTTTAGTTTTGAAATTTTTCACTGGTAATTATGATTCGCTAGTTGGAATCCTGACCTTACATTGCATATACACTCTTATAATATTTTGCTTTTTTGTTTTTACTTATACTTTTATGATAAAAAAAAGACCCTTACTGCTTCTTCACACAACAGGGCTTTGGCAAGCGGTCAGGTGGTGCAGATCCATCCTTCGTCTGTATTGTTCCGGAAGAAACCAGACTGCATAATATTTAACGAACTGATTCAAACTAATAACAAGTATGTCCGTGATTTAACCAGAGTTGACAACCTATGGTTAACTGAACTGGCTCCTCAGTTTTATGCTATGCAGAATTAAGTTCTCGATGGGGCTTTACACAGGTAATTAAAATTGTTGTTATTTTGATATTTTTTTATTTTTGGTCTTGACCCTGTTTGGTGGTTTTTGTGCACGTATTACGTGCAAAATTTATTTTGCGTCCATGACTTCATGTGATCCTCTATCACCATCTTCATTATTGATCTGAATGTAAGCGAAAATTCATCTTTTTTTTTTTTTTTTTATGGCGGAAGTGGCAAAGTTGTAATTATCTTTAATTAAAGAAGCATATATGTTTAGAAAGAATAGAAATAATTTACATTCACCAAAGCTGACTTACCTCTTTGTTCTCTTAAAGCAATCATGAACCAAGAAGCCACATTCTATCCCCCAACATGTTTAATGCAATGTTTTTAAAACCGGACCGGAGATCGAACTGGTGAGAACTCTGGTTCAAGGTTCAACTGGTCGAACCGCAATTGAACCGGATAATTAATAAATATAGTTTTAATTAAATAAAAAACTATAGTTTTTTAATAAAAAAATTATATTTATTAATTATCCGGTTCAATTGCGGTTCGACCGGTTTGTAATTAATAGGGGATTTAATTAAATAAAAACAACAAATAGGTAATTAAATCCCCTAAAAAACAAATAGGTAATTAATTAAGAAAAAAGAGCAAAACTAGATCCATTTTAGCAATTAACATGTAAGGCTGGTAGTAAAAGTCTTAAACTAAACCCGATATGCCCATTACACAACCTGTTAAAAACAAAACACAACTCTTAAATCCCTAATTCACAACACAGTGCTGCGCCGTATTCTTCTTCTTTTTCACAAGACAAGCATATTTCTCCTTCTTCTTTATAAAATCCATGGTCTTTGGCTCTTTGCTTCATAACAGAGAATGTAGATCTTACATATCTCCACTTTACTTTCCTCTTCTTCTGTTATTCTTCTCTACTAACTAAATTTCTGCAATTTTTTATGAAAAGAAAATCCATGAAAGGGGAAAAAAATGGATTTTTTTAGCTTGATGTATGGAACCGGACGGTTGTCCAAAACCGGATCCGGTTCAACGGTTTTTCGGTTCAAACCGGTTTCCCCATTATTTTTCCGGTTCATTTGGACTGTGGTTTTCACTGCTTGTCCAGACCGGCACTGACTCCGGTTCGCGGTCCAATCGGCCGGTCCGGTCCGGTTTTAAAAACATTGATTTAATGGCAAATACACCCTTGAAAATAATGCCATTATAGGTGCTATAGATACTCACTCCTCATTTCTCATGCAATATCTAGTAATACAGTTGATCTACCTTGTATTAAAGGAGCGGGAAATTGAGAGAATCACTCATATTTTCTTATATTTGAATTGTGTATTACAATTTTCTGATCTGTTAATAACAGATTCTGGGAATTTATATGATTGTTTTCCTGCACCCAGCATTGGCTTAACCTGATGTGGCACTCTATTTTCACCTGCCTGATTATAGCTGTTACACGGCTAGAACACCTGAAAACTATCTAGAGATGTTTATCTCACACCTTGCAATAATATAATGGTTCTGATTTCTGCCTAGAACAGTTTCAGTTCAATAACACAGTAATCTCATGCAAATCAAATTGCTTTGTGTCAAATCTTGTTATGAAATATAATATAGTTGCATGAGCTAGTTAGCATCCCTGTACCCCCAAAAAGGAATCCTGCTGGTAAAAAATATTCAGTTTTGGCTGTAATAATTGCAAAATTGGCTCTATTCTTTCTTCATAAATTTAGGGTTGAAATATATTATTTTAATTGAAAGGCATTTATATGCTGGAACAGATAGGTGCAAGCTTCAGGTTATGTCCGACCACTGTTTGCAGAGGTAGCATTTGTGGCTTTTAGTGACGAAAACTTTCTTTAAGGGCCATGTCTTTTGTATTTTGTAACCATTGATGTCTAAAAATGGAGATGACTTCGAGTACTCCAATGACAGGCCCTCTTTGCTGAATTGTTGCCACCGTATTTTCTCTTGAGCAGCTTCGGTTACTGAGATTCAAGAACGCAACGAAGTTTGTGGAAGGATGCATCTCATCATATAGTTGAGAACCTTGTTGTAGTGGTGGTTTAAACAATGTAATTGAATACACAGACTATGACATTGTATATTTAATCTTACCTTAAAAATTTTTAGGGAAAAGAAATAGATGAGTTTGCAATTTTCCAGTAGATGTCAATGAATTAATATGAATTGTGTGATTAATCTGAAAAATCATCTTTTGAAATCTGCATATTTGTATACCCTCCATGGCAGTTTCAAAGTGACATATTGTTTTTTTTTTCTTTCTTTTTTCCTACATTAGGTGATATTTGAAGGATTTGGTGATGCAGAAAGCACACAGTTTCATGTTGTAATACACCGAAGTTGATATCAGATCGGACAGTTTAGATTATACATCAGTTGAATGATCTCAGCCATTGATCTAAACCAGACGGTCCTTGTTTGTAGCTCTCCATCAAAGCAAACCAGTGTGGCACGCAGCCCTGATATGGAAAAATAAAATAAAAAAGTCAACAAAAAATATACCAAACCTTATAAATGAACTATTGATATAATTGAATCGGAAAATAAACTACTCCCTCCGTCCCTTAATATAACCTCCCTTTTGTTTTTTTTTTGTCCCTAAATATAACCCCCTTTTCAAATTACAACACACATTAATTATTTTTTTTCCATAGATACCCTTATTTAATACTACTACTAATTCTAAAAGTACAATAAATTGACTTTTCACTTTATCTTTTTAATGAGAGTAATTTTGTAAAATTGTACTATAAAACAGACACGTTAACTACACCAACAACATTTCTTAAGAAATGTGAAAAGCAATAGGTGGTTATATTAAGGGACGGAGGGAGTAATATTTAATCTCACTTACTGCCCCCGTTTGGAGTTGGTTGGACTCTTCAATGTGAAAATCAATTGAAGTTTAATAGCAGAATATCAATTAGTAGAGGTGGACGTGGTTCGGTTATCGAAGAAAACTAAACTAAACCGAATTGAATTATTGAGAAAACCGAACTGTTTTAGGTTTGGAACGAACTAAACTTATGGTTCGATTAACCATTTTGTTACTTAGGAACTGAGCCGAATTGAACCAAAATCAATATTTTGAACCAAAATGTATTTTTTAAATACTTTTGTGAATTTGATTGTGTTTTCTGTCTTTTTTAATGTAATTGCAAATCTATATTAACCAAAATGTATAACTTTATTAACCAAAATCACATTAACTTTATTATTGTTATGGAATATCAAACCAAAATCATTATTTTGAACCGAAGTGTATTTTTAGGCTTGAAGTGTGAGAAATTTCTTTTCAGCATTTACCATGAAAATGCACAATCAAACAACTATGAAAAGTCAAAGTATTTTTTTTGTCAAATAGTCTAGTGGTTATAGCTCACACAATTTAATTGTAGAGAAGTGAAGTGTTCGGAGTTTGAACCCTGACCCCTATATATAAAATGCAATATTCTTATCAACTGAGCTAAGCTCACGGAGATAAAAGTTAAAGGATTTATCATGCCATGTTGAGTTGATGCAATTAATACGATATATATATATATATATATATATATATATATATATATATATATATATATATATATATATATATATATATATATATATTAATTTATTTAGCTCACATGATATTTATGATTATGCAATTCATAAAACTGTTTCACATGAATTACCATATTTTCTTTAAAAAAATATGAATCAACCATATTTTCTTTCTAAAAACAATTAATGTTTATGATCAAACAGTAGTTTTATTTTCGTGTTCATACGCTATTTATGAATTGTGTATATAGTCATACAATTTCAATACAATATGATTCATACAATATTAATTGTATCTAACGATTATATAATCATACATTCCCTTTATATAATTGACATACGGTATAATTCATTTAAACAAAACAACAATTGTTATAATTCCTCAACAACAAAAAAACAATAATTGTTATAAATATTCGTCATATTTGATTATAAATTTATATATAATTTATTGTCACAATATGTAAGTTGTTAAGTTTTTAGTGACTGATTTCAAAATAGTTTTCGGAATTTTGAAATATATATTTATCAAAAGAGAATGTATCATATTTTTCAACTTATTTATCTCATAAATATTTTTACATATTCATCACATGTAAGTATTTTTTAAATTTGAATTTTTTCATGAACAATAATATTTTGTATTATAAAAAATGATCATATGATTTAAAAAAATAATATTATTAAAGTAGAAAATAAATACACATAGTATGCTAAAATGAAGTGTTTGATATATTATTCTAATATAAGCCAATATATATTTAGGGTATCTTTAAACTCTGTAAAATACAATTTAAATTAATTTGGACGATATATTTAGGGTATCTTGAAATACTATAAAATGCATTTTAAATTAATTTGGACATTATGATAATATCTTCCGCAATATGAATTAATTAAATTAAGAGAAATGATATTTATACAACCATTTTGGGACAATTTTTTCTCTCATACGCATATCATGTTCTTGTTCTCTTTCATATATTTTCTTTCAAAATTGTTTTTATCAATAAAAAGAGAGAAAAATAAAGTTGGCATAAAAATTCTCATGAATGATTGTTCAAATATCATCACTCTTAAATTAAATATTAACTAAATACTTGTAAATATTTATTATCAATTGAACACTTGAAACACAGGGTCAAATTCAATTAATTACCCCGATCTATAGGTTCATTTTCACTCTCCACCCTAATTTTTTAATTAACCTTTTTGCACTCAAGTTTAAAACAACTTATTGTAACTTTTCCTCTCAATATTACTTTGTCAAAGATTAAAAAAAAATGAGTTTAACAAATTACCCAATTTGAGTCAAAGGATTAAATTATCAAAATTTAAAATTTAAATATAATTTGTTTCATTAGATTGATATTCTCATTAGATTTACCTGACTTTTTAGCCTCAAAAGGCTTAAAATTTGATAGAGTTTATAATATATTTAACATCTTACGAAATAGACGCGTGAAATAAAATGTGAAAAATAATAATTCTTAAATTGAAATACACAAATATTAGAAAATAAAAAAGTCAATTAAAGGAAATATATAGGTATTGACTTAAAAATCAGATAAAAAAAATTGTTCGTGTGTTCAAATAAGAACAAAGTCAATTATGATTCAAATGAAAACAAAACTGATTTGTTTTTTAGTTGTGAAAAAAAATCGATGGATCAGATTTTTGACAAAAAACACCAAAAAATTAATAAATAAAACATAATTGCAAAGAAAAGAAAGCTCTTCATTTTGCAGAGGAAAAAATAAGTTATAAACATCTGTGCTTTGTCGAAAAGAAAAAAAATATAAATTTACCTCATTTGGATCTAGATCTTCTCTCCAATACTAATGATTTTTGACTGGTGCATAGATTTGTCTGCTTTGAGATATCCATCTCGAAGGAATTGAAAGAAAAGACAAGACAATAGCAGGTGGCACATGGCGTAGTAGCTCAGACGGAGGAAGCTGTATGGGAGTATCAAATTTCTAGACACAATCACCGCCATCTGAACCGCTCATTATTAATTAATGTTTAATGCGTTGTCATTTCAAATCGTGCATTTTAATTTCGACTAACTAACAATATCAATAATAATACACATGCATCCTTTTTCTATCATGCAATCAATATTTTCAATTTAGAGTTAATATATGTTTAGTGTTATGAAAAATAAATTGTTTTAGATTTTGATCTCATGTGATTGGACAAAAACATTGATGTGACACTTTTGGTTTTGCATTGTAAAAAAAAAAAAAAATAGTTTCAATGTTTGTAAAATAAAGATTATTTGCGATTGCCCCCAAAGCCTTTGAGTATGATATGACAATGACATGGCTTTTTCTTTTTATTTTGTTTTTTTTATGGACATGTAAAAAATATATTACACGTTATTTATAATTAAAAAATAAAATAAAAAACGAACAAAACAAATTAATTGTTTTTGGCTTAAATATGTATTTCATCTCTGTAATTAGGGGTCGTTTGAAATTTCATCCCTGAGCTTACTAATCATCCCATTTTGCCCCTGCAATTATTAATCATTTAAAAAATGGTCATATTTAAGCCATTGTTTTTTATTAATGATTTAAAAAAGACAAAATTATTTTAAAACAAAAACAAAATTTCTTAAATACAAAATCTGGATGAATCCATTTCTTCTGCATCAAAATCGTTTTCTTCTTTTCTATTCTTCGTTTATCTCTATTAATTAATTTGTTCTTCATTTACAATTTTCACGTGTATAAAACAAAACAATTTTTCAATTCACTCTCACTTTGCATCTCGTTGCTACTACACCGCCGTTGAAACGCCGCACACGACCAGGTTCTTGTCTTGTCTGTTTTTGTTTTTGTTACTTTTCTTCTCATTTTCCACTCAAACCCTGTGATTGAATTCCGTGAATGAATGATTTTACAAAGTAGTTGGAATGGTGGGAGGCGGTAGAATCAAGCTGAAGACATGGCAGCAGGCAGCTGTGGCATTAGGTTCAGCAGTTGGAGCACTTTTGGATCCACGAAGAGCTGATTTGATAGCAGCTCTTGGTGAAACAACTGGAAAGCCTGCCTTTCAAAGGGTTCTTCAAAGGATGAAATCTTCCCCTGAAGGAAGGGTCAGTAATCCTTTCCTCTTCCCTTTTTAGTTATTTTCGTGTTCTTTTATTCTTTCAATAACCTTGCTCGTCATGTTAATAGTCCCACATTAGATAAGATATGAGTTCATTAGTGGCTTGATATTTTAGGATGGTATCAAACTACCGCTATCGGGCCACTCAGGTTGAGTACTTAGGCGTGAGAATGTGTGTTAAGAGTCCCATATTCGATGAAATATGATTTGAAAATGTGTTTATAAGTGGAGGCATTGCACACGTTGCAAACCGATTTAGTAGGGTTGAGTTAGTTAGACCAACCAAAGTTTTATGATATCATGTCGGAAACTTGTTTTTGTTGATGTTAAATGTTGAGTTCCTTTTGTTTATTTAGTAACAAAAATAGTTTATATTTCGAGGCAACGTAAAGTCTTGAGTTGCAAATAATAACCCACTATTGTTGTGGTGAAGTGAAGAGTATTAAACGCTGAACCAACTCTTGTTGGAAAGTATCGATGTTTTGTAATTGTGAATGTGTGAAGACGACTCGGGAGGCAATACCCACATCGGTAACAAATTTTTGATAGAACTGTGATTTCTTTTGGAGTGTTATTAACTTTTCAAATTTCAAAATTCTATAAAGATGATTATTGCTCATCTCTTCAGATTAAAGGGGTTATAAATAGTTATCACTAAACATGATTCTCATTGCTGTCTCTGAAATAAAAATGCATTTTCTGTTAAACAGCAAATATACCAATGCATTTGCTTTCACAACCTTGTTTGACAGGCAGTACTGTTGGAGCGCCCTCGTGTTGTATCTGCGAATGTAGGACATGCTTGGGACCTGCCAGCTAATACATTCGGTGCTGCCTATGCTAGATTTATGGGATCCAGGAACTTTTCACCAGATGATCGACCTCCTGTGCGCTTCATGGATACAGATGAGTTGGCCTATGTTGCCATGCGAGCTCGTGAAGTCCATGACTTCTGGCATACCCTTTTTGACCTTCCCACTAACTTGATTGGGGAGTCAGCGCTAAAGGTAATTGAGTTTGAGCAGATGTATCTTCCTATGTGTATGATGTCTGTTATAGGGGGCACAGCAAGATTCAGCGAAAAACAGAGAAAATTGTTTTATCAGCACTACTTCCCCTGGGCTGTTCGTGCTGGCACACAGTGCAATGATCTCATGTGTGTGTATTATGAGCAGCATTTTCATGAAGATTTGGAAGATGTTCGCAGAAAATTGGGAATTATTCCTGTTCCTGCTATTCCTTGACTGAATGCTTTCCAAGCTGATGAGTTTATATTTATTTTTCTGGTTATTATAGCTGATGGTAGACTAGTGCAATCATTTTTATTTTATTTTAATAATATCCACTGCAAAAGCTATCTCCAATATTTAGTTAGTGAGTTTTGTATAGGTTGGATTTTATCAATGACTTGTATATCATGATCAATTTAAATAGACTTACGAACACAGGCTGTGTTCAGTTTTATAATCCACATTTCCTATAGTGATTCTTCAACCAATATAATTGTAGCCAATGGATTTCATGTATGACCAGTTATTGAAAGGATGGTCGCTTTTATCTGGAAGAAATCTTATCTATAACCGTGGTTGTCAAAAGCACCAGATTGTGCTGCATTCGTGGAAGAGCATGGCATAGCAACAGCTCACTGTCACAGGAGTCACTGACTCACTAGCGTGTCGCTTATTATGGATGTGACCGGAACCGAGGGGTTGTGGCTCAGTTTCACAATGCAGTTTGAGTATGGAGTATGGACAGACGCTCCAGAGATGCAAATGTGATGGTAGCTTGAAAATCTAAAAGCACGTTTAAAGTCGTTTGAGTGGATAGCAGGGGCATGTTGTGTTTTAATATTTCAATCAAATACCCCTAATGTCAATTGCTTTTTTAAAAATTCCCTTGATGTCAATTGTTACCTGAACTATAAAACAACAAATAATCATGATCCTTAAGTTACCACTCATACTCATTCCTTTTTTTATAGCTTTTGTAAATGGTTCGTTTAAATGGTTAAAAAGTTTGTTATCCCATTTGTAATGTTGTTCTTTTGGTTCCTCTATTTACTTTTTTATTCTAAAAAACAACCTTTATCTCCCGAAACCTTTAAAAAAAAAAAAAATATCATTCAAGAGTTATCTTCCAAATGGTTTACGCATGCCTGGTGGGCAAAAGAACAACCATATCACCTCAGACTTTCAAAATCAGGGTCAAGTGAATCCATCACCCATGTCGTTTGTCTGTGTAAAAACTAGGACTGATTTTGGTGATGGGTATCAGTAACGGATCCACCTTATACGAAAATCAGGGCAGCTGTCTCCACTACATTACTTTTCTACTAATTGTTGAATGATATTAGTTTTTTTTTTTTCCAGGGGAAATGATTTTAACTGCTGCCCCTGTTAAAAGTTATTCAATAATCTTAATTGTGAAGAATCAAATGCACAACGGTGTTTTATCAAAAAATAAATCACATTGGTGAGAGATAAATTGTAAAATGGGTGTTTGATCACATCCGTAAATGAAAAAAATAAAAAATATTGATTGCATTTTTTACGGGTAGTGTTGAAGAAACAAATTAATATGTGAAGACACGTGAGAATTGCAATATGTAGATATTGATTTGTCTTCAACGCTTTGAAATAACGATGTCATCATTTTACTGCTTATACATTGATGTATTTTATGAAAAATGGTTTTATGATTTCTATGTATGGTTTTTAAACACGTGAAAGGTTGTACAAGATACGAAGTAAACATGAGATAAACACAGAATGACACATACAATGTCTGAATATTAACGTCATATGTGTTAATTGGTTTTGAACGTGGAAACAAACACACATTAGTGAAGAATAAAATATTTGTCATAATCATGACAGCCACGCCAGGGAAAGATTACTTGACTGGAAACCAAGTTTTGTGCATCTGATAATGTGTAAAAAAGATTATTCTCATGACTAGCTTTCTTTTCCAACGTGTAGAAGGTGAACCGTGGATGTAATTAGTTCATTTGTTGATTGCCAGGGAAAAAAAAGGTGTGTTCACAATTAATGACATACGTTTAATTTAACTGATGTTGATAGACAGTGCTAGATAGTAAGCAACATTTCTTTGGGCAATGAATAGTGCAATGAGATCGCATGATCAAAAGTACGTTACCACCAATAATACCTGAAAAAATCAGTTAACATTTATTTTGTTCGGAATGAATGTTATGCTGATAATGTAAACAAATAATTGATTATTATATTTTATTATGCAAAATAGACAGCTAGTGTCAAAGGGAGACATCATTCATATGATTAAATCTATCCTGCACATTAGAGCCAATAAGAGAGAACAAAACTCCTGCGTTATATGGAAAATCCACCTCTCTTTTAGGGGGTGGACCGGGATGGAGCGGCCATATACATTTTGCAAATATGGAAACCAAGAGCAATAACAAAATTGCTACAAACTCCACAATGATGAACTCAAGAGAGTCAGTGAAGTGCAAAATTTAAGTTGAGAAGTTGACGTTGATCCTGGTGACCGGCATATCCTTCTTCCCCTACTGCTCCCCTAGTGGATAAATTTTAAAGCAAATAAAAAATATTAGGAAACGCAAGAGTTGAACGAAACTGATGAAATGGCAACTAAGAAACATTGAATCACAAGGAAAACAAGCTTCTGGACCTAACTTTTAAATTCATCCGTATCTCTAATTTCCAACAGATTTAATATATGCCTATTTGCTTCTTAAAAGGAAAAAAAAAAGGCCTATTTGTCACATGTCAAACATGACATTCACCAAAAGATCAGAACACCATGCATCTATTCCTTCACAATCATCTAACTTGTAAATTCGTCATTTTCCACACAAACATATGTAAATAGAAAAAGAGAGAGTACCAACCAACTTCACTAGATTATTGTCCTTTTCAACTAATGGCGTACATTGAAAATTGGTTACAGGTTCAGATTGTTCTCCTCATCTGAACTTTCCCCGTAAATCACCGCATCTTGTCCTTCCTCGTTGCCACTAACATGATCGCTGTAGTAGCTGCTTTCAGATGTACTCATAAAAATTGATCCATCTGATGTGTGGTTGCTAAATTGTGATAACAGACTTATATCACTATTCATGTCAGTATCACATGTCTCAACGTAGCTGCAACACAATCCAGCAAGATAAAAATTAGCAACTTTCAGAATGAAGATTTTTGAAACAAAAAACCCTCAACCCTATTCAAAAGAATATCTAACCTTCCTTCTGATGGATATTCCGCCACCACACGCATACCAGGCCTTGCCTCCAAAACCTGCTTTATAGGCATAATACTGCAACATATAACCACAAATATGCAATTAAATACATAAAGAAACGAAAACAGTCATTCAGAAAATTAAAGAATCACATCAATAAATGATAGTCATTTACCTAGAGTTGTAGCACCTGTGATACCAGTCAGCTTCACATGCTAAGCCTTCCCTATTGGATATGTCCTGTTTAATGGCACGAGTGAGAAATTAAATCAAAATTGAGAATCGAGAAGAAACTCTACTCTCATTTTTAGCAATGTAAACATTTCCATGTACCCACAAGATGTTTAAGCAATTTGAAATCTCCTTCAAGAACCGCCACCAACAACCTGGCAACTTCGATCTGCCAAGGAATTATCAGCATTTCAGAGACAGTTTTGGAAATAAAATACAGAACCCACCAGAAATCTATTATAACCCCACCTCTTTGAGATGCATGCAATCCCTTAAAATTAAGACCTCAAGGAAATTCCCACCATTGCAGCCTCCAAGGTTCCTGAAAAATCAAAGTTTTATATATTTCGAACCAACTATCTCAAGAGACGGATAGAATCTGAGGGGTTCTTTCAAAGTATTGCAAGAAATAACTAACCTCAAGAAACTTCCTGTGATTGAATATGATGATGAAAAATCAACATATTGCAGCTTCCGAAATCCCTGCAAATGCACTTTGATATTACTGCAAAATATGGGGCTTTACTTTTACTCGGATAAAAATAAGAATTATTAGAATACAAAGTAATTTTCTAGTATTAATGGCACAAACTTTAAAACAGAAACTCTAGCTTTAAATACCACATAAGCAGATATCAAGAGGATTATATTTGCCACTGATTTCCTCTTATACTCTTTGGTTCAAATGAGGAAAGGGAAAATAAAGTAATTTACTATCTCCTTCCTAATTTGGCTTGAGGCAATTTCTGGACACATGTGTGTACCATTGCAAAATTATTATTCAGACAAATTGAATTTGCATACCAGCTATTAAAAGGTGAAAAGAAATCAGTAGATTATAAAACTCACATAAGAAAAGTGCAAAAATGACAACAAAAAAAACAAATTGAGTGCATACATAGCTTGCTTCACTTGAATTACTCAATTTACAACTCTCCGGCCTTTCCCTCACAGACGCCTCAACAAACTTAAGTATAATGAAGACATCAACGTTATATATTGGTGGGAAAATTTACTCCCTCCAGCTTCGAATACAAGAACAAATATAATTTACGCTTATTAGTAAGTATTCTCTTTTAACTTTATTGGTGTAATCTAAATATAAATGTATTCTGCAAAATGTCCTCCATCGAGACTTGTTTAATAGAAATAAAAGAGGTTATTGAAAAATAGAATCTAAATTAATTGAAGGATATCCGAACAATGATATCATTAAATCATTAAATAGAGCACATTTCATTGAATTTTGCTTATATTTTGGACCACCAAGCTTGTGACTTTTGTTGTTTATATTTGAAACTAGAGGGTCTATTTCAATAAATATGTTTAAAAGGTAGAAACTCCCAAGATTAACATGTGGGAATTATATTGCATGAGCCAGTTGGTGGAGTTTTATGGATTGGGCTTCAATGGTCAAAGCTTGGGATCCATGGTCCAAAAATTTGAACCAGCCAATGGATACTGGATCTCCTTTTCCTTGTAAACATTTTAGCCTTCTCTATTCTACCCAATGTGGGACTTGTTTCTAACATACCAAGACACTGCCACAGTTCATCAAAACCTCCAATGGGTACACAATGCAAAAACTGTTGGAAATGAGAACTTAAAACAAACACTAGAAAGTAAAAACATACCTTAACAAGTATACGAACTTTACAATCATGTAGCTTAAACCCTCGAAGAGATAAAGAAGTTAGATGAGGACAATTGTTTACTAGCTCGGAACAGGTTTGTGTTTTCAAGCTGTCATCTCTACCTGATGATTAAATTGAGATAAGCAGGGATACAAAGTGTTCTCAAGGAAAAGTACGGTTGAGAAAATGACATACCTGTTCTGGAAGACTCGAAAAACAAACGCTCAATCAAGTGGCAGTTAGCACTTACTGACATTAATGTTTGCCTCAGCTCAACATGACTAGAAATTGGCAAAACAAAATTACCATCAATAAATACATTAGAAACAATGTTCTCTTTCTAAAGAAATGAACTAGCAGAAAACATGAGGAGACAGGGATACATATACACATCAAATGCTAAAGACGTATGAGCAACAATAATTACATGTTGCAAATGAAACTAAAAAAATATAAAATAGTAAAATACACCTTTCATTATTAAAAGTAAATATGCATAGACATCATATCCATAAGCAACTTGCAGTGGGAAAAGAAAGGAAAGGAAAAACCAGAGTTGAAGTAAATTAACTTACATTCCAACAATTTCCAGATCAAGGAGAGAAGGGCACGCTGACAATGCACAACAAAGAGATGTGTTGTCCATTCTCTCAATATTGTACAGGTGTAGCTTTCTCAAAAGAGCCCTACAAAAATAGAATTTAAGAAGAAATTCTAACCAAATCACTGATAAGTACTGAACATTGAAGTACATGAGAAACATACCCTGGTGCACCACCATCCCCACTTAAAGGGCTTAAACAGCATCTCGTAAGAATGGATGATTCTCTCCCTTGACGAGACCTCTTATCATTCCATGAATAGTTGGGTGCCTCTACAATAGCTTTTCTGACTGTAGAAACCGATGGTTGACAAAATCCAAGAGGACAAGCAGTAACAGGGACGACACCAAGTTTAATAGACCTTATTAAAAAAAATAAAACAGATTTATGTTAGGATACAATAAGGCAAAAAATACGCCAAAAGCTAATACAAAATCAGGGCCCCTTTGTTACGGATTAAAATAAAAGTGATTTTGACATTGAAAAATTTAGAAATTATTTTTTAGAGATTTCATAAAAAATCAGAATCTATTTTGCATTTGTTTACCGTAATAAAAATCTATTTTTTTAAAACAATTTAGCTTGTTCGGATACAACTATATAAAAGGGATTTTTTGATAAAAATTTAGTTCAATCTTTTGACCCTTATTTTCTCTCTCTCCTCTAAAAATAATCTATTTTTGAGAAACTACTCCCAACAGCTTCTCATTTAAGCTGTTTTTAAAAAAAAATTAGATTCTGATTTTTTTTAAAAAAGCTGTAACAAACACATGCAATACTCTTAAAAGTGATTAATTTTTTCTTAAAAAAGCTATAACAAACAGGCTCTCAAATGGAATTTTTTTTTGAAGAAAAATTCAAAATGGAAGTTAGTTTTTTCTTTTCTGATAGAAAGAGCTAACTGCTTTTCAGATTGAAAGCGCCAACAAAGTTTACAGGGTAAAAGACAATTAAAACCATTAAACTAATTATGCGCAAAATTTTAACTCGAACCAAAATTTAGTGTTAGGAGTATGTCCTATGTCATATAGCATGAATCACTTATGAACGGAGGAAATCATTGCAGATGAGGCAGAACATCACAACAAATTATCACAATGCAACTAAATTTCTTGTGTTTTTTTTTTCATTCTGTTTTACAGGGAAAGGTTAAGCATAATAAGGAAATGATCTGGCTGGTAGGTGATGATTCATTTTAACATTGTCACCAGTTATGTCCTCAAAATGATCAGTTATGCAGTTACTTGAAGTTTCCTTGGCAACACTAAATATAACATTTAAGTAAAAGGATCAATACGACCCCAACTTTCATACCTTAGTGCCTTTCCAGCTCGCTGAATCATAGTGGCAACTACTGCATTGTTAACCTTGGGAACAAGTGTTCTCAAATCAAGATTCTCATAGCACAAAGGATCTTTAGCACATTTGCTAAAAAATGAACAAGCAGCAGATGCAAAGCACAGGCTCTGAGTATCAAGCATCGAGAAGATCTGCACGTCACAACACTTAATCAGTACCCAGAGATTTCACTTTTATCAGTAAAACATGTTCAAAACCTAAATTAATAGTTTCCCCCAGCACTATTCACTATTGTCAACCGCAGATAGTAGAAAATCGCAGTTAGCTCAAATGCTACTACGCTAGACGGCTAGAGTGTTATAGCGCTTTTACAGCCTATATTTGACTCTACTTTGTCCTAAACTGTGCACTGCAGAACAATAATAATTTGTTAAAATTCCGTTACACTATAGCACCACAATTTCACAACACTCGACAATACTAGCATGCAACCGAAAAAAATTGTTTTCATTCAGCACCAGCAAACAAGTACTATCATCAATTGACTACAATAAAAGTATGAAAACATAAACTGTGTGAACACATTTTCTTCCATAAACACGTTTAATTTCTACTCTAAATCTTTTTGGATTGAATTACACACTCAAAAAATAGTATCAAATTAAATTAATGAAAAAAACAAATCATTCACCACAGTTCATGAACTACACTAAATGGATGAGAATCTAAAGAAAAAGCGTAACAGTGAAAAGGTAAATCGAAAGCGTCGAATCTCGAAACTAATAACATAGCATCATCTAAGCATAATCATGATTAAATGGACGAATTAAAAAAAATAAAACAAAAAAAAGCGATAAAAAGTAAAGGTAGCGTAGAATTGAAAATTGTGAGAACCGGAAAATGAACCTTGAAGGTGAGGTCAGGAGGAAGAGGCCAAATAATAGAATTATGATTATAAGCGCGTTTGCGAGAGGAGAGTTTGGCAGCATCGAGAAGTAGAGATCCCATTTTGAGAGCGCGATCGATGAGATCAGTGTCAGCAGGCATTGATTGAAGAAGATTCTCTAAGGAGAGATCGATGGAGAGAGAAGGACGATCGGAGAGGGAGAGAAATTCTTCGAGGACATGTTCGACTTCCATTCTAGGGTTTTGAGATGGACAAGGTCTCTTCGCCATTGATGAAGAAGAAGAAGAAGATGGAATTGGAATCTCAGGTTCTGAAACCGTATCCATACCCCGAATCAATACATTATTATTATTATTATTATTATTATTAGTTTATTACACTATGCTATGCTGTGAGAATATAATATCATCATCATCATCGTAATATTACTGTCTTGTGCTGTATGATATCATTTGATTTGATTGATTTCACATTCTACACTCACTTACTAACTTCAATCACACGCCTAAAAAATGTTTCATTCACAATACAAATATTGTTTTTTTATTTTTTACTAAATGACACAAATATTCTTAAATTCAACTTTCTCACCAATATTTAAACTCGAATCTAATAGTTTTATGTGATGTTTGTCACTCATCTAAATTAAACAAATATTCTAAAAAATTAAAATTATACTCTATTACAGAATGGAATTTCTCTCTTCTTTTCTTTTATAAGAATAGCCCTTGTTACATTTACTTTAAAGGTTTTTAAAGAAAAACTTGTTAAATTATATTTTATTCAACTCTAAACTTGTTATTACATTTTTTATGAAAAGTTAATATTAAATTAATTATTTGGTTAGATAAAACTAAAGAATAAAGTTGTAAATTAAGAAGAATAAAAATTGAGAGTGAGAGAATGAAGGGATAAAAAATAAATGTATGTGAAATTAAATAGGAGCCACACCATCATCTCTTTCCGTACGTGTTTAAGGAGTAACTTTCAGTGCCGGTGCTTGTTTTCTAGCGCCACAAGTTCAATCCCAAGGTTTATGTGACTCCACGTTTTCTACTCTCATTAGTACTTCACAAAAGCTACAAAAGGTTATTCTTTTTCCTTTTTTATTATTATTATTATTACAACAAAAAATATTCTTTCTCTCTTTTTTTTTTTTTTTTTATCCTAAATATTCTTTCTCTTTGAAAAAATCTATTTTTAATCATTAATGCTTTTTCAATTTTACGATATTTGTCGCTTTTGAATAATAATTTTCTTTGACTTTATTTATCATTTTTAAGTTTTAATGTAACATTAATTATAAAATTTGTCAATATTATTTTTCCTTATTTATTATTGTTGAGATCAATAATATAATGAAATAATACCAAATGGTTAAGGATGGTATAAAAAAACATAAAATTTCATTAAAAATAATAAAATTCATTTGATTTTTTGATACGTGTAATTTCCTTCAAAATGACAAAGATCGTGAAACAGAGTAGTATATCTTTTAAAAGTCGGTTTTCAAAAAATAAATTATAAGTTAGGTGCCTTCACCGCAATGCCATGACGTTCATAATATGGTGACTGGAGAGTGATTAGCACGTTTGTCCCAATGTGATAAGAGTGTCCAATGTTTGCATATAGCCAAACTTTGGCACTTGATTATCTGCAAATTGCAGGACTACTGAACACAACATCTATCGTTCTGTTTCTGTTGAATTTTTGTGAGCACGAAACTGAGTCCATGTCCATTCGTTTTATGATGTTGGCATAGGCATTGTAGCAGAATCACAACAATAGTTCATGAGTCGTCAATCTAAGCGACTATAGGTGCCTCCGAGGGTATGTTTGTTTTAGCTTTTCAGCAACAAGAAGTGCTCCTACAAACTTCAAAAGTGGAAATTGAGTTTTCAATGTTGTTTGGTTTGCCTTTTCATAATTGCTTCTATTCTCCAAAAACAATTTTCCTTGAAGCTACAATTTCTCGCTTTGGGCTATTCTATAATCAGTTCTACATTAAATTTTATATTTTGATTATTACAACAAATTATTTTCCTTTATTGCCTTTTATTAATTATCATTTTTTTTGCTTTGTAATTAATTTGATGAACCAAATTTAATCAGAAAACTTAACGAACCAAATTAGCCCCCGAAAAATATTTATGGTCATGAGTTACCAAGTTTTGAATTTTTCTTTACGGTGTCCTCATTCAGATTTACTGTATTTTTTCTTTTACCTTTCTTTTACGCTATATTTAATTATTTTTGACAACTATCTCTAGTATTATTTAACTTAAATATATTTTATCAAAAAATATAAAATATACGAACAAATATTTTGTAAAAAATATTAGTTTAATGATCGTATTTATTATGTTTTAAATTAATATGTAGAAAATTTATTTATTTAAATTAAATAATATATCTACATTTAGTATTGATTTACATATACATTCAACTATACACATTTACTTCAATTTAGCTATGTCCATTTTAGTAATTATACATTCAAAAGCAATTTTGATAAAAAAAACTATCCAAACAACATTCAGTTTGTTTAATCAATTCTGCATTATTGTATCCAAACATAAATCAATTCTCTCAAAAACAATTATGTCAAAATCAATTCTATCAAAATCAATTCTGTCATAATCAATTATATTTAAAGCTGAACCAAACACACACTAAATTTAGTTTAATGATTACAACATAAGATTTTTGTTAAGCATGAACTATAACTATGGTTAAGTTTATTCGTCGTCAAGCAACTATTGACTATGGTTGCCCATAGTTTAGCCAAGCCTGCCATTTCTAATGCCTGTTAACTTGTGTACCTCCTCGCATTCATCCGTATTTGATTAATGAAAGGAAATGAGTCTGTTCTGTTAAAAAAAACTGCAAAATTGAGTTTTTATTAAACGTCCAAAAAAACAATTTTCCAAAATTTTATACTTATTTTGATAAATTGTAATTTGAGTTTTCTAAAATTTCAGAGTTACTTTCCGAAAAAAACTCAAAAATTTACTTGGATTTTCGAAAAGCTTCTAAATGATCTGAAAAATTCAACTCAGAAGACAAATTATATAAAAAGAAAGGTGATTTGGAAATTTTACTTAAGATACGGAGTAACAAGACCAACAAATGGGGTTGAGATCAAAAAATGAAGGCCACTGTAGTGCACCAAGACAGAAAATAGTAGGAGAGAAACTTAAAACCAAGAGGGGACGCAAGGGCGGCATGGAAAATATCAGAATTTCTCCTTGTACATTCCACGGATTCTCAATACTAGTACACAACATATCATATGATAATGTCAATTCAGGGAAAATAAATTAACTATCTCTTGGAGCAGGCATTATCCTAAGCCTCTCCTCAGACGACTGATTGCCCCCACTAAATCTCTCTTCCGCTAAAAGTGACTGCAGATCACTCCCATTTGCCAAACTGTTAAACTCAACTGCTTTAGATGGCAATGTCGGGTAACGCCGTTGGCAAAATGTCATTAACCTCTTCACTGATTGCAAGTACTTACGAGTTGTTTCATCATTCATGATGTGAGCAACACTGTTTGTATAGATCTTTTCACGGGCAGATCTTTCGTGAATACCAACCATAGTAACACCGATAGGCCAGGGAGCATTCCCGATAGCCAGCCTGATATAATGGTCCATTGCAGCCAGATAATCTCGTCTCATACAGCAGTCAACCATCAACATTAGTGCCTGTCGAATGTCATCCTGAAGAACCTGAAATACACGCACCACATCCATTTTATTAGATAGAATACAAACGCTTCAGAAGACATGCAGCACTGACACATTTCATATCAACAATATGATTTTATGATTAAATGAAAACCATTACTTGAAAATTGAAAGCTATGCTAAAAATTTGGCTGACACCCTTGACATAGGATCTCAAATAACCAGCTAAGGGAGGTTGGAATGCATTTTTTTTACTATCAAGCAAACATCTTTAAGATAAAAGGGAAAACATAAATTTCCCAAGTCCAGTAAAATCCTTCAAGAGATCCCATATTATACAGTAAAATCCAACAACTTGAGATTTATTCCTAAATTTCCTGAGTCAAAACAAAAGAACAATAGTCTTTAAACACTCCAAGAGGGCCACTCTAACAAGGTTAAAAGCTGTATTCTCCAAAATACATGTGAAATGTAGAACTGATAATGACAACTGTTGTATACTCTTCCCAACAATACATGCATATAGACACTGCCAAAGAATTCAATATAAACAAGGTAAGAAAATTAAGTAAAAGTTACTGTTAAATAAAAGACTTCATGATTCCAACTATGGAGTTTGTAGCAAATAAGCCTTTATAACTTCAATCATATTTATAATCAAATAAACAACAACAACAACAACAACAACCACAAAGTCTTACTTCACTAAGTGGGGTCGGCTACATGGATCAAATTTCGCCATAATGTTCTATCATAAACCATATTTGGATCCAACACATTAATCTCTAAATCAATCATATTAGTACTTTCTCTTATAGTTCTTCTAGGTCTTCTATCAAAGTTTCTCTTATATTTATAATCAAATATAATATTTTATTTCAAAATGAATAATTTGGCTATGAATTTATAAACTAAACCATGTCAAATTCACTAAAGTAATTCATCCAATCTTTCAAACAATTATTAAGTTGCAGCAACAAGGTATTATGCAAAATATAACATATAGCCCCACTGCTAGAAAGCTAAGCATTCGTTCTAAACAAAGTGTTGATATTGCTGCACTTGGATCTCAATCAAGGTACAATATTCAATTATTCTAAACAAAGTGTTGATATTGAGAACCATGAATCAAAGTACAGTACAAAATTGGCTCTTAAAATATCCAATTATAGAGTAGGAAAACGTCTCTAGTTTTTGCTGTGCAGACTACATTATTGGTGCTAGCAGTTTGAGCACCGTTTACATGGGTAAAGTGGATGAGGTTTACATGGATAAAATTGGTGCTGTGCAGACTACATTATTGGTGCTGTGCAGACTACATTATTGGTGCTAGCAGTTTGAGCACCGTTTACTCTTTGCATGGATAAAGTTTGAGAACCATGAATCAGAGTACAGTACTAACATTGGCTCTTAAAATATCCAATCTGTAGTGTAGGAAAACGTCTCTAGTCTTTGCTGTGCAGACTACCTTATTGGTGATACCAGTTTGAGCACCGTTTACAAGGATAAGGTGGATGAGGTTTTAATGGGAGAGTTTCTTTAAATTTAGGTGATTCTCTTTTATTGTTTCATGAGGTATTTCTCCTTTTACACAGCAGAACTTCTTGGTAAAACTAAAAACTCTCCTCTAGGACATATAATGCAAAGAACAACTAACAAGGCTCAAATCATCCACTAGAAAGGAATGATTATGAAACTTGAGAAAATCACACCACAAAAGCAGAGGGGATAAAAGTCCAACATCCAAATCATATGCTTCAAATGTGGTACTCAAGTCCAATGCCTCCTAAGTCCTAATTGTGAGCATTTCCAGTCTGCAGTTCTCTCCAGCCTTGAAGCAACAATTGGAGTTGGTTTTGTCCAACTAGAATGTCACAAGTTTGAGTTGTGGAATCAACCTCTCAGAAATGCAAGGTAAAACAACATGTAATATATTGTAAATAGGTATGATCCTTTCCTTCACTCTCCATGCGAGAATACTATTAAATTGAATTGCCAATATGCAATTATGCGCCCTTCAAAACATGTTCAGACAGTCTCCCTCAAAACATAGTATCCCGTATTTCCAACAAAAACATAAAACATCTAGATGCATGCAAATGCAGGGAAGCTAGAAATTTCTCTGAAACCCACCTTGACATATCCTACCATAATTCACCACCTTTCCAAAACTCACCTTAAAATATAAAATATACAAAAGTAAAATACAATATTCTTATCTATCTAATTAGAATTTTAACTTGTTTTAACATTCCGGCGACCCTAAGATTAACTATCCAATTAGTTTCCAATCACATTCTAACCGGTGAATTCCACTGGCATGTAAGTTTTCCGATTGAACTAACACCAAATACCAGAATAGTAGTTTGCTAAATGCATAAACGATCAATATACACATATATTCAAAGGAAATCCGAAGCAAATCATGCAAACAAAGCAGAATAAAACTCACCTTCTTCCTACAAAACTTAAACAGAGGATTCAAGTACCGCGCACACTGCTTGAAGGTAGCAACCATAGACTTCCCTTTAGCCGTCCTCTTCTCCGTCTCCGCCATCTCACGTAACTCTTGTTTCCACTCATTCAACAGCTTCTTAAAAAACACCAAAATCTTATCCTCATCACACAACTCCTCGAAATTCGCCTTCATCCTTTTCAAATCCTTATCATTATCACCACCACTAGATCCACCACAATCACTCAAATCATCATCACCAGCACCACCATCACCATCCTCAGCAGCACCATCCTCCGCCTTCTGCCGCTTCCTATCACTCAAAATCCCCGTCTTCTGCCTCTTCCTCAACTCCGCAATATCACGCAAGAAATCATTCGTCTGTCCCTCCGTCATATCACTATCCACTTCAAACAATCCAGCTTTAAGAACGTATTTAAGCCGATCCAGTCTCGCATCGTCGTCTTCGCCGAATAGCGTCACCGGTTGTTTGAGAAACCGGAGACGGCGGATGACTTCTTGTTTAGGAAGGACGAGGCTGTCGATGTTTTTTTCATCGGGGAGGGAAGCGCTGGATGAAGCAGCGGCGGAAGTGACGGAGGAGGAAGCGTTGGTTGAAGAGGTTGTTACGGTGGAGACGGTGTCGGAGGTGGTTGAGTTGCGTTTTCTAGATTTGGCTTCGAGCTCGCGTTTTTCTTCTTCGCGGAGTTTTTGGATTTGTTTCTGTTGGATCTCGGAGCGTTTGAAGTATTTCTTGCCGCCGGTTTCTTCGGCGAGGGATTGGCGCTTCTTCAGAAGCTCTTGCTTTAGAAGGTCCATCTAGGGTTTCGGACGACGGTGGTGTGGTGGTGTGTTCAGTGTTCTGATCGGAAAAAGGTTTTTGAGGATTTGGTGTTTGTCAATTCACTCGAATGAAACGACTCTGTTTTATATGCAAGGCAAATCGAGTAGTAAGGGATTTTATTTTATTTTTTTCATTTGAAGATGTGTTTTTGTCATTTATCTTATTTTTAACATGTTTGATCCTTTATCTTCTACAAAAAAATTATGTTTTAGTCCTTTAATCAAAAATCCTAAAAGTAGTTTGATACGTGGCAATTGTGGTGTTAACATAAACTCGTGTGGTATAAAAGAGGAAAAACATCGTTTTTTTTAAGAGATATGAAAATGAAAACAAGAATATAAGGGCCTGTTTGGAACACTTTTTGTTTTTAGTATTTAAAATCTGTTTTAAGAGATACTTCAGTGATAAGTTCTGCTAAGCATAAATTACAGAATTCAACTAAAAAATTAAAAATAGCTTATGCAAGCTTATAAATAGCTTATGATAATCACTGTTATGCTAACATGTGAAGGATAATCAAATTTTCCCATGTCCACCCTTGTACAGTTCTCTATCAAATTTTCACACTTTAAACCAAATGTGTGTATGAATTAAATTTAGTTTAATATGCTTATAATTGTCTTGAAGTATTGTTAGTTTGCATATCAATTGTTCTGTTTATGCTATATTTACTTCAAGTCCATCTTGTTTGAGTAAACCATATGTATTTACTTCAAGTCCAATTTATTTTTATTTTTATATCTTTGTTAAGTAATTAACCTGGAATAATTTTCGCATGATCCTTGTGTTAATCAGCATCTAAGCTCTTAAACTCATCTTGTTGATATTAAATTACAATTGCAGTTGTATTGCGGATTGATATGGACCAGTTGTAACTAGTTGGTCCTCAATCACTGCGTGTGTGCAAAAACTAAAAATAGCTTATGCAAGCTTATAAATAAGTGCTTATGATAATCACTTATGCTATAATCTCAAATTCTACTACAATCTCAAATTTACAAATTAACCTAATATTGAAAATCATAGATCTAAACGCCAATAAACACAAAATCAGTGAAAAATTGCTATAAAAAGTGTAAAATTCTGAATCGAAGAACAGAAAGCAATTCAAAAATGAAAAACAATCAGGTGTGAGATGTAACCTGAAAAAACCACGACGAAGAAGAAGCGCGGTGGAGAAGAAGAAGAAGCGCGGTGGAGAAGAAGAAGAGCGGTTTAGATCGAAGAAAAATCACGGCGGAGATCGGAGAAGAATCGCGAAATCGCCATTTTCTTCTCTCTGTGTTCTGTGTTCGCGAGCAAAATGAGAGATGATTTTTTGATCCAATTTTTTTTTATAAACAAATGAAAATACCCCTGGACTTCAAACATATTCACAACTATGCCATTGAAGAAAACTGTCCCTTCTCTCCGTGTTTTCCCTTTTCTTATTTTTTCTCTATTTTAAAAACTCAAAACTAAAAATTGAAAAGCAAAACCCATTTTATCTCTTTCACTTTTTTAGTTCCCAAAACTAAAAAACCCAAAACACTTTCCAAAAATTATATTTTAAAAATAGGTAATCAAACAAGTTTTTAATTTTTTAATTTTTAAAAACTAAAAAAGTGTTTTTAAAAAGTGTTCCAAACAGGCCCTAAGTGTTGAAGATGATTTTGCTGCAATGCTTTTGAAGGAGAACGATTTGTTGTGGGTTTATATTTCATGTTTCTCTAACATTTGGATAATAGAAGGAAAAACATGAATCATTTTCAAAACATAAAAACCAAAACTTGTTAAAAAATAAGATAAAGGATTAAAACATATTTTTTATTAAACATAATGGACGAAAAATATATTTAAGCAATTTAAACTAAACTAGTTTGTGTTTGTTTTCTATCGTAATTTCTTTAAAGTGATCTTTAATTTGTGTTGATATAACTATATAAATGTGATATTTTTTGTATGAAATTAAGATGGAGAACGTTAAAAATAAGGTAATATAATGAGATGACCGAAATATTAGTTTTTTCTTAAGCGTATCTTTATTTTGAAAATATCTCTCTTATTTTCCTTCTCCTCTATTTTTTTTTTAATTTTTAAGAAGTTACTCCTAACAAAATCTCATTTGAAGTTGTTTTATGACTTTTTTAAAATTACTTTCTTAAAAAGTTGAAACAAACAAATACAATATTGTTAAAATGATACATTTATATATATATATATAACAAATGGGTTTTCAGTCAATCATAAGATAATTTTGTTCCAAAATCATGATTTGCTTAATTATTTTATAGGTTAAATGCGTTTTTCGTCTCTATAAATTTAACGAATTTGTTTTCTGTCCTGATAAAAAAAGTGACATCCCTTTATATTTTTCAGCACGAAGTTTTGGTCTCATTAAATTAATTTTTCTTAATTATGCTTAAACTTATAAAAGAAGATTAATGATTTTTTACATATGTTCACCACTTTCAATCTTTACTTATATTTTTGATAGTTTACTAGTTTAAAAAAAATTATAATCGTCCCAATAAGCTTAACTCAATCGATAAAAACAAATGCATAATATATATAAGGGCCGGGGTTCGAAACCCGCACACCATACTTTTCAAAAAAAAAATATTGACCTAGATCACCCACTACAAAAGGTCCAATAAATTAAATACAAATATTTACCCTTTCCGATGAGTAACATGTGGCTACGGGAAAATGTTATTGAAGTTGATTTCTACGCTTTCAGTAATTTTCCAGTCTCCATGTTCCAACTCCGAAACACATCGTAACTTCCGTAACAAAAATGGTATCACTACGTTTCCCTTTCACATTTTCTAACCCAAAACCACCTCGCCCTTTCTCCAAATTCGCCGCTGCAGCAGCTGCCACCGCCGGAGCCACTGCTGCATTCATCGCCGTCTCCTCCAATGATCGCCACCGTCTCTTTCTACAAAATGCCTTGAATTCTTTCCTCACTTCCAACAACAACTCCTTGCCTCTTTGGGGTTCGCTTAGTTTGGCTGATAGTGGTGTTCCTATTGTTGACTCCAGGACCGGATCCTCTTTCCCTTCTGTTCTTGAAGCTTCTCAGAAACTCTGTGGAATTGGGTTAAGAACGAAAAGAATTTTGGGTTTGAAGAACATTGATGTATATGCTTTTGGTATGTTACTTCACTTTCATTCTTCAACTAATTATTTTACTAAGGTTCTGCATGGTAAAAACTAGTGATAGCTAACTGATTGAATCTGCAGTGTTTGATAAAATTAGCGGTAGTTTTGTAATTGCTTTGATAGTGCCATGTTGACTGTGAAAAAATTCAAATTTTTATAATGTTTCTTATTTGGGAAAATTATGTTGTTTGTTGAAGGTGTTTATGCTGACGATGATGACGTAAAGAGATGTCTGTCTGAGAAATATGGGAAATTTTCTCCGTCCGAATTGAAGGGAAACAAGGAGTTTAACGAGGATCTACTGGAAAATGATATACATTTAACAGTAAGGCTTCAAATTGTTTATAGTAGATTGAGTATTCGTTCTGTGAGGAGTGCATTTGAAGAGTCTGTTGGGAGCAGATTGCAAAAATACGGGGGATCAGATAATAAAGAATTGCTTCAGAGGTGAAATGGTTTCTTCAACTTGAGTTATCTTTTTCATAGATTGAGAATTACTTGTGTAGAACTTGTTATGAAATTGTTGAAGATTTTGTTGTGCAATAAGCACATATGTTTATATCACTATAACACTTGAGAATTCTCTTCAAGTTGTCCTTTGTTTGTATCTTTTTTACGAGCTTTCCATTTTTTTTATGAACATCCTTGTTTGTATCTTTTTCTGCTTTAAAAAACTAAAAGCAATTTATAATTGTTACTAGTATCTTAGATTTCATAAACAATTGAAAACTGTATTCCAGGTGTTTATTCATCTCACGAGACAATTTGTTGAACCACATGTAAATCCAATTGGGTGAATTCCATGTTGTAGTTAACTAGCATGCTTTGATGTAGGTTTACTTCACAGTTTAGAGATGAAATCAAAATACCTCGTGGGTCTGTGATTCATCTCACAAGAGAGAAGGGCCATGTTCTTCGTACAACAAGTAAGATATCCTTCTCTATATTTGCATTTCCATTTTCGCAACTTTCAGAATTATACTGCAGTACATGCATAATCTTTTTTTGTGCTTCTTGAGCTAGTCATATAACTTATGAGTATAATTCAAGTCCTCTAAACATTGGATTTCAGAAAATGTAGTAGAGAAATCGTGCATCTGTTTCTTGCATTTTCTTCCTTCCTCAGTTAATATTGAGTCTAACCGAAGTGGTGTCCCCTGATATACCACATTCCAAACTTGCTACATGAATCTTACAAATTGAACAGAGACAAACCCACAATAATACTTCATTTATATCTTTCCCATTATTTTGAGGAAATGGCTGTAACTACTACCAGTATTAATATCGGCAATGGCGGTGCCACGGCGGATTTTTTGACAGCAGCCATGGCCAATTTGTGAAGGATTGTGGCGCTGTGGTATTATATGGTGGCCATGATCTGCCACTACTTTTTTTATATTGTATACCTGACAATTTGATTTTCGGATAGAGTTGCCTCAAATGAATTCCGGTAATGTTGAAATATGGATGTTGTATATTCTCCTTTTCTAATTTTAACCGAACCTAATAACACTTAAACCTTAGAGTCACCTTTAACCCTGTTTTTTTTTTTTTTAAGAACCTTTACCCCTGCTTACAAGAGCAAGTGTAAAATAAAATAATAGAATAAATAAGTATCAGTTAAACTTTCCCCTCAGTTGGTGATTTCAAATTCGAACTGGTACAATTCTATTAGTGTATTCATGTTCTTTAACGCATGCAAATTTTTAGAGCCCCGGTATTAGGTGTTTTAGTTGCTTTTGGTTGATACTATTCTTGTTAATGCTAAATCACAACAAGAGTCTTTGACGTTAATTTTGTCTTGGTTGTTGCAGTTGATGGACAGGAAGTGGGAAGCATCCAAAGTAAACTCTTATGTAGGTCAATCCTAGATTTATATGTTGGTGAGGAACCATTTGATAAACAAGCCAAAGAAGAAATAGAGCTCAACCTGGCTTTTTACCTCCAAAGTTAGACTGCTAAAAATAATCCTTTGTAGGGCATGGGTTCAATCCTTGCTAATTCCATGCCTCTAGTAACTTTGTTCAATATCGTGTAAGTTATTTAACCCTGTTGATGTATCCCTTGTACTTCACGAATGTTATACCCTGGATTTATTCATATCTCATTAATATCTCTTACACTTGCAATTTTTTGAGCTTTGACAATAAATTGCCACTCATTTATTTTTTCCCCCACTCATAAATGTAACATCTTGTGACCAAAGTCAAGAAGATTTACAATGTCGAGGAGACTAACTTGCTCTGTTTAATTATTTGCTTGTGTTATAATATCAAAACCACGACGTCTGAGTTTCAGGAGACTTCTAATCCCACTTTTAAAATAGGAAAATTCTTAATTTTTACCAATAACATATGAAGTATGTAGGGTATGTTATTTTGAGAACCCAGATTCCGCTTGAGTGTAAGTCGTATTATTTATCTAAGCATAAATAATTGATAAAGAAAAAGATATACTTTTGGACATCTTTTGCCTTTTCTAAGTGCGTTCGCGTCAAAAGATCAAGATTTTTTTAGTCTGCAAAAAGAGAAATTTGATCCTCATAAGGAGTTTAACTTTGATACTTTATACTATGAAGCAGGGACGGATGGAGGTTGAAGGATTTGTGGGCTTGTGCCCACACAAAATTTTTAGAAACAATTTTTTTGGTAGTATAATGTATCAATAGTTGACATTTTTACCATATGAATCACACTCTTATCGCTGATCATTTCTCTCTTGGCCCACACTTATCATCATATATCTCAAACTATTAAGAATTAGATGCGAAATCAAGTAGGGGATAATTGGTTAAATGATTGTTTAGTTATTTTTATAGAGACATATCATTCAAAGTTTTTATAATATGACAATTATTAATGCTACAAATTTTTATATATAGTGTCTCCCTATTCAAAAATCCTAGATCCGTCACTGCTATGAAGTAGTTTATACTACTAGTATATACTGCCTCTAATCAAAACTAATATTCAGCTCTCAGTTCTGAAGTAGTTTATACTACTAGTAGTTTGAACAAGACAATATTTGATTCAGAGACTCAATAGTTGAACAACAAGCGACATATTAGATTTCAGTGGTCCTATATTTTCGCCATTAGGAGTAAAACTTAGGTGTTACATATTAAGGTTTGAAGTTCCAGTACTTTCTGTTCGTAATTTTCTTTATCTACTAACACATGTACTTGGTTTCTTTCTACTCTTTATTAGGGTGCATGCCAGGTTGATAATAGATTACTGGCTATCAGGTTGAGAAAATTAGTAGATAAAAGTTAACTAAAGTTGTGAACTTGCAATCCTTATGGTGAGAAAACTAGTAGATAAAAGCTAACTAAAGTTAAGAACTTGCAATCCTTACGGTGAGCGCTGAACATTTTCATCACCATCCCTTCCAATTGAATGAGAATTTCCGGTTGAAATCCCCTTTTTATGTACAGTTCATTAAATGTGAGTTGATAAAAGAGGATTTCATTCAGAAATTCTCACTCAATTGGAAGAGATAATGAAAAAAAACTCCCTAGCGTTAATTTTCCTAGAGATGATGAAGGAACAAACAAAGTATAATCATTGTGGACACAAGAAGAACTCCTTAAATAAATGAAAGTTTGGATCATCAAGGGATAATTCCCTTCCCTTAAATGTCTTCTCTATCACATGATAAACAAAATTAAACTGTTGATTTATTCTTGATAGAGAGACGATTGAAGTTGGAGAAACGGGATCGAGTACACTAACTTTGAAAACTACCTTTGAAGCAATACAACAAACTCAAAACCCAATCAGAAATTTCAGCACCTAATATTGTTTAAGAAAATATATTGTTTCCCTTTGTTTTTATTGCATTCTCTAATACAGAAACAAAATGATTGTCCATTTGACATCAAACATTGGATATCCAAATTTGGTTATTTAAAGTTTAAATCCAAACAAGACTAGAAGAAAAATAACATGGTAAAATAATGAACCATGACACCTGTTTTGAAACATTACTAGTTGCTACTAGTTGTTTCAGATCACTTTTTGAAAGAGAACTTTATCAATATGAGAGTAAATGGTCTCCGGGTCAAAGTATGCTTCATAGTAAAAACTCTTGGCCACCGCAAGGAATGAATTCTTGATATTGGAATGCAAGCCATCTGGAGAATTTTGAAGCACCAATTGCACAAGCTCTTGCATTTCTGACTCTATCTCGGGTGTATTGATACTAGCATGTGCCTGACAATAACATAAATGTACAAAAATTCAGGATCTAGATGTTGGAGTATTGAATGAACCAAGTCATGATAGCCATGCACTTAAATTTTTTAATTTGAGTTTGAATTTATCACCTCATTATGCAACTTGTATATTTTGAATACTAGCTGTTAAATTTACTTTATTATAAACATCATATAACTTCTATGAAATATCATAGCTTACTTTAAGTATCTTTGTGAATCTTAGTGAATGTTTGTAAATTCCAGTATGTTTGACAAAATCATTGTGACATATTGATTTTGAAGTTCCAAAGTGTAATTTTTACCAAAACTACGGCAGCAAACCGTGACTCTAAGAACCTAATCGGCAGTTCAAACATGCACTTCTAAGCATAAAACTAGTATTCATTACTAACCTTGTTGCTTTGGTAAATGCGGAGGCCAGTGCAGATTCTGTTTGTGACTTCAAGCAGTTTCTGGTACTCAGGATTGAGTTGTACATCTTTTGACCAATAACCAGCTGTTAAATTTATGATTTGCACAAGTAATTCAGCTTCTCTTTTGGATTTGTTTCCTTCATTGACCCAGCTTGAAAACCACTTTTGCCACTGATCAAAAAACAAAATGAAAAGCATTAGGAAAAAATTCTTAAGTTCTTCCTATTTGCCATTCTTTTGCATGTTTCATTTAACTGAAACTTGGCTCTAGCAGTATTCAAAAGAAGTTGCATTTAGAAATGAATATATATAAAACTACAAGTCTCAAAAGAATTTCCACTCACAATTTGATTCAAATAATGAGACTTTTCCTGGTTCTGATGCCTAAACATTTGGTGATCAAGGGTTGTCAGCAAAACTCCCATGAGTTTCTCCTCTCTCTTGTTCTCGTCTAAGCCCCTGCAATAAATTACACATGCATATATTTAAAACACATTTTGTTGCATCAGTGGTGAAATTTAATGTCTACAGAGATCTATTAACCAGAGTTCAAATTTGAAATAATATTACTAGATATGCCTGATATATGGTAACTACTAACTTCATGAATTAGACTCAACTCAAATTCTAAGACACACATTAATAAGTATGCACAATAATTGTTAGAAAGATAAATAATACAGGAAAGATATTTTGTTTACTTGTTTGAGTTGTCTCCTTCATTAATGCATTTATTGAACTGATCTACAAAAGCACTCCTAGTTTCTTCATCTTCGAAATTCGACTCCAATATCTGCAGCAAAGATGTTGTTTTAGCCCATGCAAGTCTCTCTAGAGACCTCTCAGGCTCAAATATGCTGGCCGCTGCTACATAATAAGCAAACAACAGACTCTCTTTGCTCAATCCAAACCCTTCCAGTTCTGATTCCATGTACCACCTAATATATAGATATGCAATTATAAATATTGGAATGATCATTAGTTGTTGCTTTCGTTGAGTGAAGCATGTTAGAGAATGTTCTGTGGTTATCACTCTTACCTTTGAATCTCTTCCCATTCATCAGAATGCATTGCTTGACAGTTGTTGTAATCCAACTTCGCAAGCTCAAGATAAACATCATTGTTCACGTACGGCATCCTAACAAAATAAATAGAAAAATAAAAGCATATAGTATTAAACTCTAAATCTTTTCGACAGTAAAGATTTTTTTTTTTTGCGGTCAATGATCCGAGCCATCACATAATGTAAAATTAAGATTCTTACCTGTAAAGGGTCTTTCCAATCCAAACATCATTTTCACCACCATAATGTTCAAGGTAAAACCTTGCCTCTAATCGGGGTAAGCTAGCATACCATGGCACATCCAAAGCATAACCCACCTGCAGAATGTTTGTTACAATGTGAATGGGCTAAAATTCTCAACATAAATTTATCAATTCTCAATTTATTTCTTGTTTTTTACTGCATTCACTGGTATGAAATGTCCGCAATAAATTATGTGATACACTTTTTTCCTTCAAAACATCGTTGAAATTTATATGGTCTCGTTATTTTGAAAATGAGGCACACGTAATTAAGTGGAATTCACATGAACGTCTTAAACTAATAATATAGTGTTTTGAAAAGAGTGTTCTCCTGTATTGATCTGTATGCATATTAAGTACCTAGAGAATTTAAACTTGGCTACTGCATTTACACTCCAACAACTTATTGAATACTGACCTTGTTCGGAAGTATACACGCAGACGCCAAAAAAAAACACAATTTTCTTTTGATTCAACCATCCAGATGTGAGAAAAACTTTTTTAAAAATTATGGGGAAAGAAGCTCCCGTAAATGTTGAGATCAGTAGAAATGAAATTAGAACTCACCTCGCCAGGTAAATCTTTGGTTATGATCCATTTATCTAGGAGGTCATTGTCAGCACGCTTTTCTGTTAAAAATTGAGCTGAGAAGTTCTTGGCATCCTCAAGAATCTTCTCTTCTTGAAATAGCACTTGAGAAGCTCTATATAGATTGTACATGCCAGTAACGGCTTGATTTAGCTGTCCGGCAAAGCAGAAGAATTCACCACTTTTCTCAAATTGCTTGAACACATCTGCCAATTAGCAATCAAACTTAAACATTTATTTATCCATTTGTGAAGATCATATATATATATATATATATATATATATATATATAACTCTAGCAAGCAATATCATAAGCAAGGAATTAAAAACAATCATCAACTTTTGTGTTATGTAGTATGAAAAACTTACTCCAATTTGAACAATTCACTTTATAGTCAGAGTGAAGTACTAATTAATATCAATTATTGACGAAACTATTAATAATTGATATTATGCGCGCATACATAATACATTATGATCAAATCGAAATATCAATTACCTTAATTTCTCATTTTACTCTTTATAAGGTGATGAAATCTTTGAACTTACCGGGTGAAACTTGGTGGCCATGCAACCTTAGGATTCTAAATCCCATTGCTGTGTCATCTATATCTTGAACCTCCGAATTTCTTGCCCAGCAAATACCTTTCTCAGTCCAATATCTAAAAAATTTAAATTACATTTATCAAGTGAATAATCATATAGAAGACAATGCATTTGGTATATATGTTTTCTCACATTCACACTTTTTTTCCCAACTATTTGCAAATTGTAAATCATTTAATCATATATGTACCTTGACACATAATTGACAGATTCCTTGATCTCTTGTTGAAAATATCTTGAAATTCCAAGACGTTCTAGCCGATCCACAACCCACATGTGTTCAAATAAGTCCACAGGAAAGACATTTGGAACTGACAAATTAAACAAATAAATAAATTAATAAATACTCCATGCAGACTTAAATATAAACAAAAATAAGTAATTGAACACATACTAAGAAAAGTGGTCAAATATTATTTTATTTGAGAAATAAGCATTTGGCAAGAAAATTTTACCTCCTCCATTGAACTTGTTGACAACATTGTCCAAGTAGTAGAGAGCATTTTCATCTTTGGTTTGCATATGAGCAAAAGCTGTGGAGGATGGCGAGAACAAGAATGACCCATCTTGAGACTGCAACCTCAGAATTTGTCTCCAATCCAAATTCTGCATTCCCTCTAAACTGTGTAGCAATGTTGTGGGCACCATGTGCAGCACATCTCTTGGTATTCTGTTATCACATATATGTTATTGTCTACGGATTATAATAACTGCGATGCTAATAGTTATTTTACAAATGTCTTGTGAAATTTGAACTATATTCGTTGAGGCTACATAGTCAAACTCTTGCTACTTACTACTAACATGTATATTGTATTGTGTTATAAGAATACTGTATACATACCTTTTGAGCTTTTCGTCTCTCATTTCAAATATTTCTTTCAAGATAGGAGAATCATCGGGCACTTCAATATTCAAACTTCGAGCTATATTGAGTAGTGAAGGAAAAGCAACTTCAAATCCAATTGGCATGTGCTCATCATTCTCATCCTGAAGCTTGTTAAGATTTTCCACAAAAGATTTCATACCTGTAATATGTATAAATTGGTAAAACCTGCTTTTAATCTCTATAAAAAGTTGGTAGAAACCTGATATTTTGAACTAAATACTTATAATTTTTCCATATTATGTATAGAATTATACCCTTTTGACACATCTGAGGGTGCATATTCCATGATCTTAAGGCTATAACACAAGCCAAAGTGTTGAGAATCCTGTCATGGGCCACAAATAATTCATCTCCCCATGAACCATCAGGAAGCTGATTATTGACAATCCATTCAAGAGAAGATGGAAACTGTGGTGTATTTTCATCATCAACATTTTTTATGAGAGCAACCCAAGCTGTGTCATAAGCTGATATGGTTATCTCTCCATCTTCCATCGACCCTAACATCAATTTCACTGCATGTACCTGCTTCCTGATCTCCTTTGTCACCAAAACCTTCAAAGTAAATTGATAGTTAAGTACATTTAGATTTCTTGAAATAAAATTTATTTTCAACAAAAGTGGCTTTATCATCCATAATCTCCCATTTAAAGCTATTTTTGTCTATGTTGTTAACTTCTTATTGCTACATTTTTAATATGCCATATGAGGATGGACCTCATAAAACTTATCAGCATTAATTGACTTTGTCATCACACCTGCTAGATAATCTTTATTGTGAATCTATTGCATGTCCACACTTCCTTCCTCTACTACTTCGCAAACGTAGTGATATTATCACATATTGTACCTTCCTCTACTTCGCAAGTCATAATGAGTAAAAAAATTATTTACACAAGATATATTTCAGGTCTCTATAATGAGATTTTAAGTAAAAAAAAATTATAAACATGAAGAAATATTCATATTGTTAATAAAAGAGATGAGTTAATAGTGATACCTGATGAAAAGATTTCTCCTCTTTATTATCTGTCTCTAGAGTCTCGATCCATTCGATAGAAGGCACGTTATCTTGAGAAACTTCATTAACATATTTTGTTAAATAGAGTCATTAAATTGATTTTAATATTGCATTTTAAAAATTAATGACTTAAATGATAATGTGCGAAAATATGAATCTATTCTCAACATCCAAGTAAAAAGTATATCACCTTGAGAGCGTATTGAATGAAATCTGTCAAAATTATGTTTTCCTACGATGATTCGGAGGGGATGTATACCTATACAAATATTTAGTAAATTAATCATTAAAAATTTAAAAGATATATTTTATTATAGGAAAAATTTAATTAGAAAAATAATAATTAGAGGTCAATGATTTTACTGAAAATATATCATCTTTTTTTTTTCCTTGAGTTCTTAACACAACATATATGTTACATGAGAGAGAGGATGAATAGTATACCGTTAAAATAAAATGATTGACTGAGTTGCAAATATATTGAGATTGAGATGTATATATATAGACATCCGTTCTTATAGGAGGTCATACATAAATATATATTTTTTTTTTATATCAAATTTGTACAATATTTGAGTCATATAAACACAAACATTTTTTGTACTTATAATTGAGTTTGAATTAGTGTGATTTGGCCAACAAAAGTGTTTAGGATAATATAGACCATAAATTATCTACAAACGGTAACTTCTTCAGACAAATTTTGTAGTTTTATTATTCCCAAAAAAAAAATTCTTGTTGGATTAGTTTAACTGTCAAGGGATATGCTATTAACCATCAAATTAATCCAACAATTGGGCTTTGCCCTCTTTTTATACCAAAAAAATAATAATTAATCCAACAATCATTGTTTTGGCATGGAGACCAAAGAGGTTGATAAGTATTAATCAATGCCAAGAAAATATGTGTGCATCATATCAAACTAAAAAAAGGATAGGATTATATCACCTCTAATATAAAAAGTTTAATTTGTTTTAAAATATCTAACAAGACAAATCGTTGAAAATATGAATTTAATATCAGATTGAAAAGAAAAACATATATACTGATATACCTCTCAAAGAATAATATGATGGTTGAATAGATAACTTGAAAGGATAGTGGGACTTGGAAATATGTGTCAAGCAAAATGATGGAGGCGAGGGACTAAGGAAGAAGGAAATCTGGGAAGTCATTGTGCACTTTTTTTTACTAATGATGCAGTGGTTCTTGTGATTTACTACGATTTCAAAGTATATGTGTGATTGTTATAAATAACATGAAGGAAATGAAAATAAGTGATATTAAAATTGTTTTTGGATTCACCTCAAAATTATTGGTTCATGCATTTGTATTATGTTATATACCTTAATTTGGTAAAGATTTTTTTTGGTACAATGTTTTAGCAAAAGTTTGAATATATGACTATAAAACGATAAATTTTAATTTGGTAAAGTTTTTTTTTGTTACAATATTTTAGCAAAAATTTGACTATATGACTATAAAACTATATATCTTAATTTGGTAAAGATTTTTTTTGGTACAATGTTTTAGCAAAGGTTTGACCATTATAATTGTATACATTTATCGAATATGACTTTAATATAGTATCATATATAAAAAATTATAGTGTCAAACAATCACATATAATTTTAAGTATGGATTTTATATTATTATGATGAAATGTTATATACTCCCTCCGTCCCTTAATATAAGCACCTATTGCTTTTTTCACATTTCTTAAGAAATGTTGTTGGTGTAGTTAATGTGTCTGTTTTATAGTACAATTTTACAAAATTAACCTCATTAAAGAGATAAAGTGAAAAGTCAATTTATTGTACTTTTAGAATTAGTAGTAGTATTAAATAAGGGTATCTATGGAAAAATAATAATTAATGTGTGTTGTAATTTGAAAAGGGGGTTATATTTAGGGACAAAAAAAAAAACAAAAGGGGGGTTATATTAAGGGACGGAGGGAGTACTTTTATATAATTATAATTTATTGGAGATAAAAAAAAAAACAAAACAAAAAACGCACGTGACGAGTTTATTTCATAAGTGATGCTTAACCAACCATGATACTTAATTTTTGTGTGGGCTAAATTGTTAATATTGAGAATTGTTAACAAATCTCCTTTTAGTTATAATGGTTAAGAAATTTTAATTTATTTTTCCCTAACTAATAAATTATTTTCGTTACTTAGTCAATATTGCATATCTTACATAATGCGTGAAAGTATACATTTTTATTTGGTCTTTGTTTATTTTTATTTTTTTTAAAGAATTTGGTCTTTAATATAATGAGGAAACTAGTATTTAGAAATTTTAAATTTCTAAATTATGTTTTGATATATATATCAAAGTGATAAGCATGTATGTGTGGTGGTTAATATTTTTACATAAATATATTGAAATAATTATATGAAAAATATGCATAAAATTTCCTCCATCGTAAATCCATTCAACTAAAGATTAGCCAAAAAAAAATTGTGAAAGTGTGTAATTTCATTTCAACCTAAATGTGGAGTATGGTAAAAAATAAACTTAAATGTGAGGTATTAGTCATTTTCGACTAGATCAATTTAGTGCTAACATATGACACAATCGATTAATTTGTCATTAAAATAGACACGTAATTGAGTTAACCGACTAAGCCATGTGGTGGTATTTTTTTTACTCGCTAATTTATTGGTGACATTGACATCATAAATGATAAAGAATTAAATTTGTTGCTATGTTATTTGGACAAAAAAAAATGTTGCTGAGTTTTTTATAAAAAAATAAAATAAAAAAAAATAAAAAAAAACTAAATTAGTCCACCTAAATTGACACCGGGAGAATCGAACATGAGACCTTGAGGAGGTGCACACTCCCATTTCTCAAGCTAATACCACCAAGCCAATTAGCTAAAAATGTTGTTAAGTTGACGAGTCAACCAATTGTGTTTTACCTTTTTTTAAGATTTATTTTTTGTTTTCGATAAGTTTCCTCTGCATGAGGATTTTATTTATTTAAGATTTGTTGTTTGTTTTTCATAAGTTTCTTCCATGAAAGTTTATCATATTCAAGTATGTATAATCTTTATATGATAAAGAATACATTTAATATAAGAAATTAAAATAATACTTATTACTTTTTTCAAGTGACTATTTATTTTTTGAAAATGACTATCAATCAAAAAGATATTTTATATTAGACACATAAAGTAAAAATAAAAATTTGTGAATGTCACTCAAAACATGAGCCATAGCCTCCCTTATAAAAAAAAAAAAAGAACATGCGCATGGCCCCTAATCCTAAACAACTTTGTATTTATGGACAAATTGAAACATGACACCTATAGGTCATGTTATTGACCGAATAACTTATTTGCTAGGTTCTCATGTTTTATTTTACGGTTATTTGATTAATATATATGCTACTTCTGACCATAATCTTATTTTTCAGGAAAAATCTTCAGCGTTATCTCCTAACTATTTTTGTGGTGTTTCAAAAACATTATGTTTTTACCCGCGAGATTCATATTATCTTCGTGGTATTATCCATGGACACAATACACTCATCATAGTGGTAAATTCAAAGTTTTTAAAGTTTTGGCTCATCAATCGATAGTTTAGTTATCTTTTCACTCAACTGGATCTTGAGTAAAAGGAAGGGATCAAGATCTATAGGATGACACAAGTATATAAATAGAATCTAAGGAAGTTGTTATCATCATCATGCATCGTCGTCGTCATCATCTCATTATTAATCTTCAATAAGATGTGGGTTCCCCTTCCTCTCCCTCCATGCACACAAGGAACTCGTTGAAATTTAGGGTTTATCTGAGAAAGTGGAAATAGTGTTTTCTCATGAATTTTGGGTAGATAGAGTATTTAGAAGGCTAATTATTGCTACATAAATAAGAAATTTTGTTTGAACTTATGTTTTAATTGTGTTTAATGATGTTTGTGTGAAGATGTTAATTATGTGCCTGATCATTCGTGTGGATGTGTGACTTATAAAATGTTAGTCCTAATTGATGCATGAAATTTCTACTTTTTTGTGTAACAGGGTATTAATATGATTTTGGTTTGGTTTGGAATTGATGGAAGATGGTTCGGATCAATCTAGAACAAGTCTACCCTTTAAGAATGCAAAAAAAAATTGCAAAAGTGATTTGAACCATAATGCGTTCTTACGGACTAAAAGGTCCTAAGAGTCATGACTTTGGTTAGTGTGATTCAAATCACACTTGTAAATAATTTGAATCACACGAGCCATAATTCTGTTTATGGGCTTATGTAGTCCATTTTTCACATTTTTTTCATAATTCAAGATGTTTTAAGAATCTACCAAATTTTCGTTGTACCAAACCTCTTCTAAGTTGTATTAATATATATCTTATTCCATCATCCTAGACTCATAAACTTAATCTTAAAGCACATGCATGTGAATACAAACAAACAAATTATTTATGATTGGTTATATGTGATTACTAATGAGATGTTGAGTATAAATAGAAATAAGGTTAATTGTTGAGGAAAATAAGTTGCAGGAATAAATATTTTATTAGAGAGAAAAAAACATTGACGTGTCATAAAAAATCTACGTGGCAAGATTCATTGTCACATCAACGCATCATGTGTGAATGGACTGTTAGATGATCAAAATAGAAGGAACTTCAAATTATAGAGGCAAAATCTGTATTTTTTTACATGTGTTATTTCCATACTTCACATGTATTACTAGGTTATTTCCACCATTAACCATAGAAATAGTAGTTGATGAATTGAATGTATGATATGTGCATAGATTGTGATGAGACATAATAATATATTAAATTCAATGTATGATAGATACAAAGAGATTACATAGTTATTGACTAATAATCGCATAAATTATGACGAGAAAGAATGTGTCAGATATTTATATAACATGTAGGATATATTAGATTGAAGTGTGAAGTTGAATTTTAAATGACGATGTATCGCGTTATGTTATGTATGAGTTTTTTAGTGAATATATGTATGATAAATTGATCATACTTAGTATGAAGCTACTGCTCTAAATGCATAGATGTCCGAGAAGAAATGGATACAGATAAGTAGATTATATCTAATGTGAGATTGTGGCTTTAATTACAACTTTATGAATTATTATAAATAAATAAAGGAATGTATATAATGAACGTTTTATGTATATAAATAATACTTATATTATATATACTAGATCGTTGTCTCGTGCTATCGCACGGGTCAATGATGAACACAATATATGAACACAATAAATTAAAAGCATATCAAATATAATGTAATTGAAACTTCATTACAATATCACATGGGTAATAATAACATTAATTAACGGACATTCTCGGAAGCTTCTTTGTAGTATGTATAGAAATATGTTATCACCATATATGTTATACAATACTTGAGTTGAAATAGAAATGTAATAGGTTTAGTCTAAATTTGATTACAAAAACGTATATAGACATGTTTAATTTGGATAGACATTTTAAATGTGACATTTTCTCATCGGAATTGTCTTGTTAATATAGTGAATATGATTATTATAGAAAAGATAACTAATAATAGGAAACCAACAACAGAAGTACGTTTTATTAAAATTTATTAAACTCGAAGTACATATTACTGATAATTGTTTTACATAAGATGATTAGAGGTAGATTCAGATGTTGAGAGCTGATATACATAGCACACAGTGTGAGGGTTATTTTGCTAAACTTGAAGCTTATTTTGCTATGCTTGAAGTGAATGATTCGTGGTTGAAAATGATTAGATTGACAAAAAAGATCCCAATTAAGCCCTATAAGAGTAGTATATTTATCATAGCTCTGAAAAGGGACTTCAAAGTCTTTGTAGTATCCATTATCATTGCAACATGATAAAATCTTATAGAAATTCTGCTTTAGAGAGTCGCCAAATTTAGATGGCAAAACCTGAAAATATTAACATTTAATAGTTATAGTTCATTATCATATAATAATGTTTTTGTCAAAAGAATGTTAAGAATAAATGACGATCATTTAGTTTAAAATTTGTGAACTTAACCATGAGAGCCCTCTTGAAGTCGTAATCGAAAAGACGGCTATCAAGCCATGAGATACCTCTTGAAGTCGTAATCGAAAAGAGAACTATCAAAGTATAATGTTTCGTATGGCAAAAATAGTAATACCATAGTGTGGACTTACATTGGAAGGATCAAATTCAAACAGATATGTTCGCATCTTCAACATAGCTCTGTTCATAGACATCTTCTACTCATCCATACCATAAATTGTTGCTGTTAGAATGGAAAATGAAATCAGAATTGCAGATGAGAAAAAATATTAGAAGCACAACTATAGAAATTAGCTAAACCAATTAGCTATAAGTGATACTAACCAACAAAAATTGTACCTTTAATAAAAAATTAACCATGCAGACTATCTAAACTAATGCGAAGAGAAAGATCACAATAAGAGGTGAATGCCATCAACTAATGAGAACAGAAAGATTACAATAAAAGGTGAATGCCATCAAGAATATAACTACAAAAAAGTGGTGGAATTTACATCTCTTGGAATTAATCCAAATTGTGAAAAATCATATAGAAGATTTGGAAGGAAGCATACTACCAAATTCCTCCATCAACAATAGTAACCAATGATGTACATTGAGTACATGATCGAAAATACCATTCAGCACCTGTTTCAATCTCGCAAATGGTCGCCAGCACTAATCCACAACATGCCAATATAAGTTAAAACAACATTAAAAGAAAGGTACTTAAGGTGTTGTGCAATTATTTCAAAAAATAATTAAAAGCCAGGTTGTAAGAAATACCTTGGTTGACTCGATCAGATTTTCAATTGTCATCGGCTTTGTTTTAACCATATCCTCAGTCAATGCTACAATGTTCTGTACAGACTTCTGATTAATAGTCTGAGTCAATTCAATTTCTCCATTGTTCATCCTATTTTATACAGTAGTTTAGCATGAAGATTAAATTATATGCACTTGATAATCTATAATCAAGGTAAGAATACTAAATTGTATACCATAATTAATCCTACCCACTCTTATATGCATCAACCTCAGGTAAATCTCCATTTAAAATGACCTAAGCACCAAAATAGCACCTAAATACTTCCTTAACTTGCCAAACTTAAGGATCAAAATCACTGGTGAAGACATGTCATGTGTTGCAAAATATGACTCTATTTTTTCAGCAAAATCACTCTATAGAGAGCCGTTTATTAGATTGTTTATGTATGTAATCAATTGTTAGATTATAAAGCTAAACATGCATACACCAACAAAGTCCATGGAAAATGAAGGAGAGAAAATTAAAGGATAGTGCAAGAATATAACTGAAATATAAAAGAGACAGAATACCAAGATTTACTCCAAATCCTCAAGAGCAATGTCAATGACTTTTTTTTTCCATTCTTCTTTTTAAAATGCTAATAGATAAAGAAGAATCAAAGAATTACACAGCAGCAGCAGCAGGGTGGTGAAGACAAATAAATTCAGATTTCAAGTAATAAGAACTTAGAAGGCATGTCTACAATTATGCAGTACAAACAGCAAACTCAAGCTTAATCGTTGTATAAATTTCTATCTTCATTGTGTGGGTTATAACTTGGGAGACACATATAAATCAATGATGCTAGCAACTCATTTAGAAAAGCATTTATTTAGTTAAAGTTTAGGCAGAGGATGTAAAGGCAGATAATATAATATAAGTTACAGATAACTTGATCAATCTAATTTCTAATTAGAGAACAAAAATATCCAATTTTATTTTCCTCACAACGTAGCAGATAAAAACTAATTGCATATTATTATGAACAGCAGATAAGACAACAATATCATCAAAAATTATAAAATAGAAGAATTTGACTCAGTTTAAGACACAACTATTCTAACAATAAACAGTGACAAAAACAGAAAATGACCTTATGAAAATGCAACCCACATTATACTTTTAATCAACAATTAGAGAAGAAATTCAAAATAAATATATAAAATCTCATTGATAAGTTAGAAGACAGTGTGAATTTGCGATAAAATCATAACAGAATTGAAGAGAGGATGGAGATCAAGATTTGACCTAAAACACAAACATGACGTCTGCGTTGACATGTTGGATTTCAAGAATACGTTGTAGCTGAAGAAATTGGATTAGTTTTGCTTAATAGCGTCGTATCAGTCACATTTCTTACAAATTGAATCAACTCTCTATTAAGTCAGTCCTCAATTCAGTGAATGTCGTAAAGTAATGACACAAAATGAAGCTTTGTTTTATATAACTTTCAATTCCAGTAACCGTGTAGAAGCATCGACTGAGGTTTTGTTGTGTGTAATGTCCTTCAGGAACCTCACTGTTTTTTCCTGTTAATAAAGATAGGGTCCTGAATATATTGAATTCAAAGAATATGCTAGCTACTGCTCATGAATTTGAAGATATTGATATCAATTAGTTTTCAGCATAAAACTTCAATCTTTAAAATGCTACATGAACAAAAAAAAAGTAGATTAGAGTAGAGTAAGTACCTGAAGATGATTACGATGAATGTTTTGAAACGCATTTAGACACATGTAAAGCCTACGTGAAAGTCAAAATATTATCTTAAAATCTACAACAAAATAAAACAAATGGTCCTTGTCTAAAGATGAGAAGTCCTAAAGAAAAGGTTGATGGACTCAAACATGAAACAATCAGATTCTCAAATTTCTCCTTCTCATTTTGCAAATGATTTGATGCTCACTTGCTCTCAAATTCTGTAGATGAAATACCTAACAAAAAAGACAACAAAATGAGAGAAAACTTTATAAAACGCGAGATCAAAAAAACAAAAAGGAAAGAGTAGAAATTAAAGTATCAAAGGTTAAGTAAGCATAAATCATTGACACTGAGCTAGTCATCTACATCAGTAAAATTGCAAACATAACAAATAGGGGTGTGCATGGTTATCCAAATCATGTAAACCAATCCACTTTTATGGTTCTGGTTTATGAACCAATCCATTTTACTCAAAAACCAATTTTTTGTGAGAAATGGATCCAAATAGAAATTAACTTCCAAACGTGTTCGTCAAAACCACCGAGAGAACCAATCATGATATATAAAATTAGTAGCACTACTATTTAAAATCTCAATTCACTTCCAAATATAAGATGGAATAATACAATAAAAAAAAATTACAGGAACAAAATCATAAATTGAAGAAAACAAAACAAATTCAGATAAATTATTTACTGACATAAATAAGAAAAAAAAGGGTTAACATCAAATCCTTAAATGAAAATCTTTTGAGGAACCAATAAACCCTACATCTATAATCTTTTTAGTCATCTTCTGCTATAGTCTTCAATCCATCCAATTCACAGTTCAATAAATTTGATCAACAATCACTGACATTCATAGCTAACTGTTTGCAAATTCATTTCAGAACAAATCAATAATGATAAATCAAATTTTCCAGAATGAATCAACCCACTAAAATAATGAAAACGAAGAAAAAAAAAAGATCAAATGATTGAAGCATAAGGAAATATGGAAATCGAAAAAACCTATAAAAATTGTTCTCCTCCCGTTACTCCACTGCAATCCACTCTCGCTATCACAAACACCATCAATCTTTTCCTGAACTCATGAACAAATGGAAGATCATATCACAATCGGTCACTGATTCTCTTTCGGTTCCGGTTGTAATGTTGCCACTGCCGTCTCAGTTTCGGAGAGAGAAAGAGAGAGTTTGGATTTGTGAAAGAAAAAGTGAAAATGGGTTTTGGAGAAGAGGAGGAAGAAGATATCTGGTTTTCAGAGAGAGAGGGAGAAGAAGAAGAAGAGGCTGGTAATGAGAATGAGAAGAGAAAGGGAGAGAAGACGTGGAAGAAGAGGAAATTGCCGTATGGGAGAGAGAGGGAGAGAGCTCTTGAGTTGAGTGTGTGAATGAAAAATTGAAACGGATTGGGAGAAGAGAAAGAAGTTGTTACCGACCTGCTGCTCCAATTGCTCAGTTTTCTGCTCTCTCACGTGAAGCATCAAATGCTATTGGCTAGTTGTGTGGTGGAATCAGTAAGGATAGGGTTGTCACTTTACAATTTCAAAACCATATGAGCTTGGCGCCCAGCAGAGGGGTAAAAGGGTAATTTAAAGCCCAATCTGAACCATCTAGGGTTTTCATGCAGTACAAAATGTAACGGTTTTCAAAGGGATTTCTAGGGCAAATGGGCAGCTTGGTATTCCATTAATAATATTATGATGTGTGTGTTATAAAGCAAGTGAAAATTCTTCAAAATAAAGTAATTGAGAATGCAAGGCTCTTCAAAGGTAATTGAACTCTCTGTTTTGTCTGTATGGCGATCAAAGGTATACGATAGTGTAAAAGTGGACATTCACTTTCTTTTTTTTCTAAATGTGGGGACATCCACTTAAAGAGTTAATATATCAAATACTTATTTAACCCTTGTAATTTTATCAAATACTTTTTATTTAACCTTGTAATTTTATCAAATACTTTTTATTTAACCCTTGTTATTTTATCAAATACTTTTTTTGGTCTTATAGTACCTCATCTGATCTGAATACTAAATAATTCTTCACTTGTTACTAGATCAGTCCAACCGAAAACCAGACACATCGTCCACGCAATTGTTTCGGTGTCAAGTCATCAAAATTGAAAAATTGAAACTCACTTAATCACGCAAATGGAGTTTATGGTTCAATCCAGTTTAACATCTCTATAAACTTGTTATAGAGACTGAATTATACAGTCGAGTTATTTGATTTAAACCGATTCAGTAACGCGGTTCGACCAATGATATAGTGGTTTGATTATTGATATCCAATGACCTTGCCGAATCGATGGCCAGTCCGGTATGTATATACATATTTTTTTTAAAGGACATGGTATATACATATATTAATGGTAATCCAAAAGCTATGCACTTATGTTTCCTCCTTGAAATCCTTGGCTTCCCTTCGTGGAAACATGACTGTAGATTCCCAGTAATCTTCCTCACCTAGATAACCGAGCAATAGTAGTAGTAGTAATCAGCACATATTAAGCTGACCAAAAATTGAATTCATAGAAAGACACTGGGAAGCATCCCAAACATATAAAAAAAACACAATAGTTCTAACACCAAAAACAAACAGAGTGGCAGTGACAGCATCACTATAGTAGTAGTAATAGTGAACAGTGACACTGAGTAAGCGATTGCCGAGCCGGCTGACTAGCCGAATTTCACGCTTCTCACAAAACTACACGCGCACTTGCACGTGCACGTGCAATCCCCACTCTTCACACGTAAACACAGTTTTACACTCACTGTCCTAATGGGACTGGGAAGTGGTTTAATTAATTAATAAATAAATTAATCAATAAAAAAAATATTAAATAAAATGAAGGACAAGGACAAAAGGATCGTCCATATAACTACCCATTCTCAAACCAAAAGTAACTGCAACAACTCTCACTTCCGCTGCTTCATCACTCACTAACACAGAATCAAAGAGAGGGGTGTAGGAAGTAAAAAGAAAAAGGAAAAAAACCATTTTATCACTAATGGAGCTTAGCAAAGTAACACTAGAAATATTCACAAAACTAGAACAACAATGGCTATCAGTTTCACAATGTGGAACATCATCCAAAACTCGCATTCTCAGCATTGACGGCGGAGGAACCACCGCCACTGTCTCCGGCGCTGCTTTAATCCACCTTGAGGATCAGATCCGCTTACAAACCAATGATCCTCACGCTCAAATCACCGATTACTTCGACATCATCACCGGTACTGGCATTGGTGCAATACTCGCTGCAATGATCACTGCTGATGATGGATTTGGTAGACCTCTCTATACCGCTAGAGATGCTGTAAATTTCATTGCTGACAGGAATCATGAGTTTTATAAAATGAAAACCGTCGGTGTTTTTCGCCGGCGCCAGAGATTCTCAACGAAGAGTATTGAAAGTTTGTTGAAGCGAGTTTTTCAAGGAAAAGAAAGTGAAGGAAAATCGTTGACGTTGAAGGATACGATTAAGCCTTTGCTTATTCCTTGCTATGATCTCAAGACTTCAGCGCCGTTCGTTTTCTCACGAGCCGATGCGTCGGAGTCACCGAGTTTCAACTTCGAGCTTTGGAAAGTGTGTCGCGCAACGTCATCGACTCCTAGTCTTTTCAAGCCGTTTCAATTCGCTTCCGTTGATGGAAAGACCTCATGCTCAGCCGTGGACGGTGGTTTGGTGATGAACAATCCGGCAGCAGCGGCTGTTACGCATGTTCTTCATAACAAGCGTGATTTCCCGTCGGTGAATAGTGTTGAAGATCTGATGGTTTTGTCCATCGGAAACGGAGCACCGGCGAACAGAGTACGTTGTGACGTTCGTGAATGTTCGACGTCGACGGTGGTTGACATTGCACTCGAGGGTGTTTCGGAAACAGTTGATCAGATGTTAGGAAATGCCTTCAGTTGGAACCGTACTGACTATGCAAGGATTCAGGTACTAATGATATACTAGTTGTGAATTTTTTATATAACTTCTGATAGGACGTGTCTTGTCCAACATCTTAAAAGCACCGACACATAGGTATATTCGATTGTCATTTTTGTACATTATAATTATTTTCAATGCATCTGATGTCCGTGTTTGTATCGATGTTTCTTACTAGTAAAAAACAGATGAAGTAAAAAAATGAAATTTAACTAAAAGTGATTAATTTTAACGGTGTGATTTTTGTGCAGGCATTTGGTTTGGGAGAAAAGGGAAATTGGGAAGAAACGGAGGTGTTGAATGAGAGAGTGTTGGAGTCGTTACCGTTTGGTGGGAAACGGTTACTACAAGAAACAAACGGTAACAGAATTGAGAGGTTTGTGCAACGTCTTGTTGCTACCGGAAAGTCTAGTTTGCCACCTAGTCCATGCAAGATTACGCCGTTAGTCTCTTGCTAATAGTGTTTTTTTTCTTCTTGTTTTCTTAACTGTGTAAGTTGTAACTTGTATCCGAGAGGTTTTATTTTACGTCTCCCGGAGTAGTTAATAAATAAATTTACTAGTCCCAGTACTGTACTGGGTAAGTGGAGTGATTCTCGTGTTTTGTTGCTTTCTTGATTTTTGATTCTTAGGACTTTCGTATTTACCGTTTCTTTTATTCTATGGGGCACGTTTTGGATTAGATAAATGGTCGTAATTACGGTTCCATAATGTGACTGTTAGTTTCCCTAAATGGCTGCGGGATTTGTGGAGTTGCAGCACCACGACGGCACTCGTGATTCGTGTGACCAACCTTCCTGGTCACCGCTCAAATTCAACTGTCAACTCAATTTTCTTTTGATCAAATACTATTTTAATTTAAGTTGAGAATGAGTTAGTGTGCTAAAAAAAGGAAGGAAAATGCTAAAATAAGCCACCATAACCGCAAACAAACTATACTGAAAATAACCTAGCTGACTAAACAATTAACAGACCAAACTAAACTAGTTCCATTCAATTAGTTCATGACTTATCAATGCAATTCAGTTTGATTTTTCGCTTAAAAGTATAGGTTGGAAAAATACACTTGAATTTTTTTGAAATCTTAGTTATGGTTAAGTTCAAAACCATAAAACGATGCATTTAAACCATTGTAACAATTATGTTCAGATGCTTCATTATCGATTCGGTTCAGAGCCATAAAACATAGCATCAATTGATTATAACAGTTCGGTCGAAATGCATCTTTAACGGTTATGATCGAATTTTACGGTTACATACTCTTTAATTCAATGGTACAAACTAATTGTATGCGGTCAATAAGATTGTAGTCAGTCACATCTAAAATATTTTATAAAGATTGAATGGCCTAAATTTCATTTAGATACAACCACATATAGTCAACTACATTAAATCCAAATCCTCCAATAGTTTATTAGTGAGTGCATATATGGTACACCTAATTAGAGAATATTGATTTTGTTCAAGTAATTACTCACGAGCTTGATGTTGCTTTTTGTTTCTTTTGGATTTATATGAATAGAATATCGAACATCAATTAATTTAATTTGATATTAAAATCTTCAACAATCTTTCTAAAACATATTTATATATTAAAAAAAAAATACCACTCATCCTTTTTTTTTCCTTACAATTCTATCCATTCTTGATAGCTTAGTTACACAAATTTTACACTGCATGCAGTTTTACAAATTTCAACAAATAATTTAGCTTATGATCAACATCGTGGATTCGCCATTAATTTCAAGTACGTGCACAACACATGACTAAAGTTTCAAGTTTGGTTAGTCAATAGAGCTATATCTCATAAACGACAAACCGACTAAGATTTGTCCAACCCCTTGGACGAGGGGTTGAATTTTGCCTTTAATCAACCTCACATGCGGATTATTATAGTACACTTTGAGAAAATAATGGCTATTCAACCATGTTAAGTCTTATTGTTAAAATATATAGTCCGAACATAAATCATGTGCCAACAGCATTGGACTCATGTCATATTATTATTATTATTTACTCCTGCATACAGTATAAAAAGAATTTCATATACATGAAGATACATTAAAATTAACTTATCAATTTTCGTTCTTTCCAAAATAAAAAAAACTTACCAATTTTCGTAGAATAAGACTAGTAAAATTGGTTATCTACAATGTTTAATTTTTTAAAAAAGGCATCTTCATGGGATCATTCATCAAATTAGACTTAGTTTAGTATAAATATGCATGTGAGAATTTTTTTATCAAACACGTGCATGCGAGTACACAACAAACAAAATCCTGCTGTCTGATGATACACAAAATTATCAGGATATTTCGTATATATTTAGATCGAGAGAAATTGAATAAATAAATAGTGTAGAGTTTTTCATCCTAATAAAACAAGAATGATCTGGTAAACATCACAATAGATGAGAGATAAAATTAAAGAAGGTTAAAATAATCTAGTATACATCACAATATAAATAATTTTTACACTAATAATCAATTATAATGGTTGAATTATTATTAGAAATGTTTAACTTTTATCATAATTGTAATTTTAAAGACGCTGTATGAATTGTAGTCATATCTAAAAGTGTTTACCCTCCGGTTAGTATTATAAACACAAATTTATATTTTAAATTCATTCGATAAATAATGTATGTGATCATTAATATAAATCATATGTATCATTTAAGAAATGAACTTAAAATGTGAATTTTTACTTATAATAGTAACCAAATGGTATAAAACTTACATAGAAATCTAACTCTTAAAAATAAATGAAATGCTGGATAAACGACAAACAATAATCTTCCAAAATTATAAATAGTCCTTCTGCTTACTTTCATTTAGTACTCAACGATATACATGTAGAATGATGTGTCTATTATTGTATTTTAGGCTTAATCTATGGTATATAAGTAATAAATGTTGTGTCGTACTCGAACTTGTTAATCAAATCGTATAATCAAAGTTGTGCATAGGGTAACACATATCTAACCTTTTTTTTTCTTTCTAAAGAAGTGTTTATCTCATATATAAAAACCATAAAACTATAACGTGTATTTCATAGTGTCAAAGAGAAAAAGGTTCAAATTGCTTTCTTTAAATTCCCTAAATTAGACCCTCTACCTACTTTCTTCTTCCTCCAAACCCTAACTCCAATATTGGAGGACGTTATTGGTGGTGACTTCGCTCTAGTTGGGAAGATTCTGTCATGCATTTGTTGCTTTCTAGGCGTGAGGTATGTTTGAGTGAGAATGGCTTCGAGCATACTCTATCAAGTCATGGGAACGGTGCTGCTCTAAGATGCATTTGTGGGGAAAACACATTGTATGGATGGTTTTGTACACAAGGCTTCATGTGGACCATTTTTATGAGTATTTAGAAAGGCAAAAAAGTACCATTTAATTTTACATTAGTACCATTTAGTAGTCCGGTCATGGACCAGCCAACCGGCTGCAATAAGTGATAGTTTCTTGCATGAGAAATTTCCCTTTCTACCCTATAACATGTACCTTTCTCCCCACAAAACTCTAAAACTCCAAATATGTCTCTAGCTATCTTTTTTTTTTTTAAAAAAAATATAAAAGTCTCTCACTCCCACTCCACAATATTCCAGAATTTGTGTTTGCTAAAATTTAAATAAAAGATATCGAGAAAAAAAAATCAAACCGTATCTTTGAATTTAGGGTTTAAGAAATGATGACTTGTTTTTCTTTTTTAAATTACAAAGAAAATAATGTGTTTTGTAAAATAAATTAAATATAATTGAAGTATTATATGATCATTTATTATGTCGTTGTTTCAGTTTTGTAATTTTAAAAAAAAGTAAAGCATCACTTTTATTTCTCTCTTAAATCCTTAATCCAAACACACATTTAAAGAATCATTTGAGACGAAGCCAACTTTAACAAGACATTCTGCATGACCATTAGCATCATGAAGGGGGTAGGGTTAAAATTTGAAGGCTAGGAATTAATTCAAATTTTCCTTTCGTTAAGTGATGTTTTTTTTTCTTCATAAAACATGTCATATATTTTGGATTATATGAATATTTTATTAGGTAAAAAATGAGGAAGTGGAAAAACATTATCAATTAAAATGTTAAAATAGTCATTTTACAACTCTGTTCAATGAAATCTAAATTTCAACTCATATCATTTACTCCCTCCGTCCCTTAATATAACCCCCCTTTTGTTTTTTTTTTGTCCCTAAATATAACCCCCTTTTCAAATTACAACACACATTAATTATTATTTTTCCATAGATACCCTTATTTAATACTACTACTAATTCTAAAAGTACAATAAATTGACTTTTCACTTTATCTCTTTAATGAGGTTAATTTTGTAAAATTGTACTATAAAACAGACACATTAACTACACCAACAACATTTCTTAAGAAATGTGAAAAAAGCAATAGGTGCTTATATTAAGGGACGGAGGGAGTATATAACATTTCATGGTCTAAACCATTTAACTAGCATCTCAAGTGTATTAATGTCAGGGGTTTGGTTTTGCTAAAAAAAAACTTAAGTGAGAGAGACATGTTCATTAAAAATTAGTATTTCACATAGTTATAGAATCATTTTAGAAAATATAGTTAAACAAAATAATTATAAAATTGATTTCTTTCATCAGACACTAAAATTATAGATTAGTATTTCAGTTAATTTCTTAAGACATATGGTAAGAAACTCGATATAAAAAAAATGTTTTAAAAACTATACATTAAACTTTTTAAAAGTCAAAATATTATAATTTTCGATAAAAGTTGTTATTTTTGAATTTCTTAATATGTTTTTAGTTACAAATTAACAAGTCTCGTCTTTTATATAGGACCACGTAAGACACTGGTCTACAAAGCTCGTGTTAGTGTTTCCATATTAAAAAGTAAATGAGTGTAAATGTGACATGAATACATTGATGACGCTCTATGACTATAAATACTGTAGTTAATTAGTTTGGTCCACTCAATCCATTAGCTACATTATGATCATTTATTTTTAGTTTGGACCAATAATTCTTGAAAAATTTAGCCATAAGGACATTCAAAATCAAAGTGATGAGGATAAGGTCGAGCATAAGTAGTTGGTCAACAATCTGTTTATTAATCATGACAAATTTTAGGACACAAGTAAGAGACCCAAATGCCAAATAGAAGAGGCAAAAGAAAAGATCCGTGAGGGTTAAGAGACGGTACTACATAGTGGGTCATCCTAGAATCCTATAGGACCCAAATTAATTATGTAACGATATGTTGAAAATTTGCATGTACTATGTGTTAATCCTTGTGCTTGACAATTTGATTGGATTAATAATAAAGAAATTCTTAGGGAACTCTCGAACCACATACTTGATGTCAAAAGAGTGTTGAATAACAACAAAATGGACATTGCGTGTAGTGTAGACAATCATAAAATATATAGCAATATGAACATATAAAAGCTAGCATCAATCGAAGGTGGTGAAATCTTACAAACTACGTCACGCTATAGAGTTTTTCTCATGGAGAAAGAGACAAGATATGGACATTTTTCTTATAATTGAAAATATTGGAATTTATATTTTATGAAGTAGTTTCGTGGATAGAATTTACTTTTTAAAGTAAAATAAGTGGGATGTCTGGGATTTGGACTTCAACATCTGTACATAACAATGCTCGTGGAGACAAATATTTAAACATTGTATTTGGTGCTGGAGTTAATTTTTGTTTCCATTTATATATATAACAAATAACAAGTAAAATAGGAGTTTCGTTAAAATTTAAAATAAAATAAAAAAATTGAAGTGGAAATTTGATTTCTTTGAAATTTTTACCATGCATTCTTTAATAGTAGCAAGGGAGAGATACACCGCGGTGGTATAGGGCATATATGTATAATGGTGCTAATGGTTGGGTTAATTTAAAAAAGATATATATATATATATATATATATATATATATATATATATATATATATATATATATATATATATATATCCTTAAACTTCTCTTAAATTATATATGTTTACAATACACTAATCTAATCAATGTTGATTCGACAAAACAAGAGAAAAAAAATTGAGTTTTAATGCACTATTTAGTTTGCTTTCTACTATTATTAAACCATCAACGATTGAGTATCTCTCCTTGAACATTACAGATAAGTTTTACCTGCAAAGAGTGGCGTTGATCGTTGTTAGAGTTTAACCTTAAGCTATACATGATATATATATATATATATATATATATATATATATATATATATTACTTCCTCTTCAAATAGAGTTTTAATGAATAATTTTATCCGTCTAATTGTTTTCAAAATGGACTTTACATGGGAATCTAGCTTTCCAATTCAATCCATGCATATAGTACAACACTACTTCTGTCTTTAGTTCTATTTAAAGAAAACAGAAGATAAAAACTTTCGATTCTCATTACTCTTGGAATAAGTCGTTGAGTGCATTGATGGATATCTCAATTTAAGATATGGACATCACCTTATTGTACTATAAGGTATTGTCCTGAGGGAAACATGTCTGGATACTAGTTGAGAGGTGATACATGGACACCCCATGTGGCAATACATCTTTTACACCCACACAGAATTCTGACACGTGGCAACCTGGACCCTACACAATAAAAGAGAAAGTGTGGTTGTGAGATTAATTTATCAAAATATCTCTAATACATAAGGTGTATAATGGGGTGTATGAATAAAAGGGTGTTTATGAATCATTTTCCTACTAGTTTCATAAGGTTCTGCCTCAGGGCCTTGTACGAAGGGCCCCACCCATTGAATTAATCTTCTGAATTCTGAGTTGGTAATAATTCTATTAAAATGTCATATTCTTATTTCTCTTCTTTTTCATAAGCCAAAGAAAGGGTACATATGAGGCCAAACAATTATCACTTGAAGAAGGTTAACAAGTTAAGAACACAACTTTGGTCACTGCAAATAAACTAAATTAACTTCCTTTCTGACACTTTTCCTTCTTTGCAATTGATATATGGTCACGCATGCATGACATGCATGCAATGCACTAAATGAGTTGTGTATAGATTCATGGTGCTTTAATCTAACAAAACTTGATAGGCCGTCCAGGCTCAATTATAGACAAAGTGAATTAGTTATATATAGAACAAATCTAAAAAGTAATATTTTGTTTATGATCGAGACAACTGATTGAGTATTTAATTGAGACATTGTAATATTAATCTTAATTTTCATGTCTCAATAACATATTAAATAGTTGTAGATCAACATAAAATTTAATACTAAATTGTATGTCGCTTTAGGGAAAAAAAAATTGTTTTAAATTATGTGTCACTTTACAATATCAATGCAACATTAATGTTACTTTTCTATTATAACCTTAACTATTTATTATTCTCTCTTCTTTCAATTCTTACATTTATTTTTCCCATATTATTTATTAAGGACAATTTTGTAAAACAACTCATAATATATATTTTCCACACAATATTAATTGAATTTTTTAATATGTGTGAAATGTCCAAAACGTCATAAAATATGGAACGGAGAAAGTAGTAACTTTTATTTTTAATTGGTGTTGAGCCAGTGACGGATCCAGGAATTTTGAATAGTGGGGGCACTTTATATATAAATTTGTAGCACCCGTGAACATATCTTAATTGGTAGGGACATTGTAACATGAATTTTTCGTTGCTAAGCTACTTTTCCGAAAAAAGAAATATAAATCATAATTGTCCTTTATAATTGTTGATATTCTCAAAAACATTGAATGATTTGTGATAACTTTATTTCATAATAACAAGTTACTGTTTTTTATTTTTAGAAACATGAAGGTTGTGTTGTTACTTGTTGTGTCAAGTGATTGTATGTGTGGGCCAAGAGAGAAAATATTTGTAATATTTGTGGGCTATATAGTCAAAATATCATTTTTTTTACTATATTATACTACTAAAAAATAAGAAATTAAGAACTTAGTGCAGGCACAAGCCTACATAGCTTGCTACCTGCATCCGTCCCTGTGTTGAGCTATTTATTTTGAAATTTCCAGTTCATTTATATAAACCAGGTGTCTTTCATGTTTGACAGATAAAAAAAAGTTTTTTCTTTGTGATAAAAAAAAAAGTCTTTTTTGGTTTTTCTTAGCTTGTATAATTCTCTTCCACTTTGTCCTAAAAAAAATCATTTCCCTTCCTTTTCATGCAAAAATGCAACTCAATTGTTGTATGCTACAATTAATTTCAGTTCTATGTTATTAGTTGTCCTGGAGTGTTAAGAGTTACTCCCACTAAAACTTTGGTTTGAATGCCTATAAATTATTTGTCTATCTTTAGAGTTTCACGTGTTGATAATTTACTTAGTAGATAGATATAGTCAAAGAAAATTTCTTTAGAATGAGTGTGACTTAAAATGACTTGAATTAAACAGTCATTATTAATATAGATAAAAATGCAATATTAACACACACAAAAAAAAGATAACAACTCAATATGTTTGTGTATGAAATTAATAAATAGAGTATCTTTTTTCTCCTAAAAAAATAGAGTATCTTTTTTATATTTCTGTCAAAAAAATAAATAGAGATCTTATTATGATATAAGTGTTGTGGTACAGAGATTCTCAATGGCCCAAATATAGCAATGGATACATCACATGCCATGGTGACTACAATCTATACCCTTATTATGCGGGGAATCTCTGACTCTGAAACAAAATAAAATCCATGAAAACATTAGCCAGATAAGAAATAGTCGAGGTTTTGTTCTTTCCTTTCAACGTTATATGTATACATGCAACTAGCTAGTTGGTATTTGTCGTCTCATTAGCTAGGCAGGGTCACGAGAGATTCCCAACACATCATGTGTACGTAACAAACCATAAAACGAACGGTGAATACTTAGGTATCTAGAGCCTTTTTGTTTTTCTTCTTCATATAAATGTATATTCCTTTTGTAAATATTAATCTTTTGAGTTGATAGGATAACAATGCGTGACAAAAATCTCTCTTAAAAATTTAACATCACTATAGTTTTACTTAGGTCTATTTCGAACTAAGATCTAAATTGAAAGATACATTTTATCATCTCGTTTTTTGTATTTCTGAACTGTATCTAGAGTTTTGCTAAATGTGTATCAACGTCCAAATCATGTAATATTACATCATTTTTTTTTAGACATAGTTTACTTTTTAAGAATTGATAGTAATATATCAGTCAGTTAATAAGAATTTGCCAGGTGAGTGAATTTGTAAGTAATATCCACAAACTAATTTTCACTCCACATAGAAATTTGTTTATGTAACTAATTTTTATGGATTGTTGAGTAAATAATTGAAGATTTGTAAGGGTTTATATACAAATCGGCAAGGTGCAAAAGATCCAAATGAGGCATTTCAATTAGGTTGGCATCTTTTCCCTTGACCATCCAAAGCAACACATCAAAATAAAATAGTATTAAGAATTACAATGTAGAGCAAACGTCTTGGATTATTAGGACAAAATCCAGGGAACAAACACGTACAAGCAACTGTCTCATTAAAAGTCTTGTCAGAAAAATTTAGTGGGATAAAACTTGTTTAAGGAAAAGGAGCGTGGTGCATACAAGCAACAAAAAGAAAAACCTTAAGGAAGGAATTTGAAAGAAGGTAATCCACAATTTGTTCCTAAAGAAATCATGTCCAATACAATTTCGAAAACTATCCCACCAAATCATTAAAACAAAATTAAAAAATAACAGGTGAACAAATATCGTTCACTGCTCTTTCCATTTGCTGTAAAACATTAGAAAACGACACATGTAAAACGATAGAAAACAATAGATGATAATTTCTAGTTTTATTTCATTTTCATTCAAATCGGGCAATTACAATACATAAACACAATTAAGGAAGTTTAACATGTCATTTTCACTGAGGATGATGTTTTATTATAATGTTGTGGAATTTTATTTAATTCCTGGAAGTTTATGAAAATGTTGGAATTTTTTCTTAATGGATGAAAATGTTGGCATTGATCAAGTTCAAAACAACATCTTAGAACACATATTCCCTTTCATCGCCACTCTCCTTATATGAATTTAATGTGGGAATCTGCACATCTCAAAATTTACATAAACCCCAAACACCGAAATATTATCGATTTAAACAATAAAATGTAACATAAAATATAAAATGTCATTGCTAAGGAATTATGAATACTTACTTGTTACTAAAGTGGTGGATTGCTTGCATACTGGATGCTGCTTGTTTTGAGGGTGATTAATTAGAGTTTTTTTTTTTTTGTGTTTTGAATGGAATGGGAGTTGCTATAGCTATAAAACCAGCACGCACTTAACTCTCCTCGGTTTATTTGGCAGACGGCAGTTCACTACATTAAAGGTATCTTGATATTTTTGCGGTGTTTGGGAGAAAAAATAGAAATGAGAAGAGCAATTTTCATGTGGTCAAGTATGATATGCACCTATTGTAGACTTTCTTTTAATTCTCATCAAAAAAAGAAATAGGCTTTCTTTTAATTTTTGATTTGACATTTTTGATAGTTTAGTCTAGTTTTTTAATACTTCCTCCGTCCCAAATTGTATGTCGCTTTAGGAAAAAAAATTGTCCTAAATTGTATGTCGCTTTACAATACCAATGTAACATTAATGTTACTTTTTCTATTATAACCTTAATTATTTATTACTCTCTCTTCTTTTAATTCTTTCATTTATCTTTCCCATATTATTTATTAAGGACAATTTTGTAAAACAACTCATAATATCTCTTTTTCACACAATATTAATTGCATTTCTTAATATGTGTGAAATGCCTAAAACGTCATACAATTTGGGACGGAGATAGTATGGGTTTTTCTAACCTATGCAACATTGCATAGGATAAAATGCATTAAATGTACCATTTTTTTAACATAAACTATCATATTAAATATTCTTTTCTTGAAAAATGATTCTTTTTCTCTATCATATTAATTATTCTATTTTTTTTATAACTGTATACTACAATAGTAAAAATTACTTCTAATAACAAATGCAAGGAAAAATATCCATTGATCAAATACAACAACATTTTTTAGATAAGGGTGTCTCTAATTTTCTGGGCAATTTTCCTAATGATAAAAAAATAAGCGTTATGACTAAGCGTTGATTTTTTGGGAGTAAGGAAAATACAAGAACATTGCTTATAAGGGTTGTGAGAGTTAACTTAAAATCAGAGAAAACGTGTCGCGATTGGGAATCAACGTGCCACGTTTGATGGACAAACTCCTGAAGCAAGTCACTGAAATTTTCATGCCACAATGGAATCGTAACGTGGCACGATGGGACGCTGAAGGCGAAAAATAAAAACGTATTTTTCAGTGTAGATTTGTTCCAAATTTTAAGTGATACTTTTACTATAAATATAGACCTTGCATCAAGGTAAACTTTGAGATAGAGGGGGCTGAAACCAGGGTTTAGAAAGGCAACAACAAAACTAGGGTTTGTATAGAGTTTGTCTCTTTGCAACAAACACTAGGGTTTGAGGGTTGATTCACCTTGGGAAACACTATTAGGATTGAGTCTCTTAGTTACGGGAAGAGATTGGGACTTTGGGTAGAATTAGGCGGGAGACTTATTCTTGTAACCCATTGATATCTCTTTTGTAAAGTTGCTCATCATTATAGTGACACAGATGACTGCTCTCTCCCCCATACTAGGTCAGTTTGGACCACACTGGGTAAACAAATTCTTTTGTCTTCTCTCTTCTTTTCTCTCGTTGTTTTCTATTTTTGTTTGTGATTATAATTGTTACCCACTTGTTTTGGTTGCTTGATTATTCCTTGCTCCACACATCAAGTATTTATTGGTGTGATTTTCATCGAATTCACAACAAAGGTGTCATCAAATTCTCTAAAAAATAAAAAAGGGGTGTCATCAAATACAACAACATTGATCTTCTGGCCAATTTTCTGACCCAAATACAACAACATAAGATATGGAATAAAGTGTTTTAGCCTTCTTTGATGACACCCTTATAAGCAACAGCCAAGAAAATCAACACTAAAACACAATACTTCTATTAACAAATGCAAGGAAAATTATCTAATGATGAAGAAAAAATTAAGCATGCAGCTTAAAACTACATTGTCATCAGGTGAAGTTATTTTGGGCATGTGGCACGCTAATCTTTATTGTTACTAGAAGTAATCTTTATTATTGTAGTATGAAGTTATAAATAAAATAGAATGATTAATATGATAGAGAAAAAGAATTTTTTTTCAAGAAAAGAATAATTAATATGATGATTTATGTTGAAAAAAGTAGTATATTTATTGCATCTTGTCCTATGCAATGTTGCATAGGTTATAAAATCCATTTTAATATACTTAAAAGTCTATTAAGAGTGAAAATATGCAGGTCGAATTGAATTTCATAAAGTTTAAGTCTATTCATAAAACATTCACTTACTTTCAAGTAAAAGATGTTAGGTCCTTAAAAAAAAAAGTAAAAGATGTTAGGGGTGAGAATTTCAATTTTTGTTGTCAAGGCATTCATGATGAATGGAACTTGAAGAGAACGCAGATTTGGCTTTTGAAGATTGGAGATTATTTCAATATCCGGACATTCTTATTCTCATGAAATAAATGGTAGTATTGAGGGAAAATGAGGGTCATATCGATATGATGAAATTCAGAGTAAATGCTTCCATATTAGTATATTACAGTATGACAAGTATCGTAATGTGTTGATGCACTAGTTAATATTAGATGTAACATGGTTCAGAACCGGTGGTTTATAAGTCGTGTCCGATTTAAATTAAGCACTTGTTAGTTGTTGATCAAACAACGCCACCCTTTCTTGTCCGGTTAAGTTGTGATTTTTTCTTTCGGACCTTTTGACCCTCTATGCAATTAAAAAAAAGACAACAAGTATCTTAGCTTTGAAAGGGTGATAAAAATATATATGTTGAACCACCTGGTTAGATTAACAAGTTTATCACTAATCACAAAAGGGTTTTTCAATGTCTTAGTTCCCAATTGTCGATGACTAAAGTACTCACCGTGGGTGATAAACAATCGTGCCAACAGCCTCATCATTGCAACATGATTTCTTCTATTTTCACATGTCTCTTCCGTCGTGTTCATATGTTGTTTCGTTCATTTCAGTTAGGGGTGAAGCTATGAGTTCGAGTGGGGTAGCTTTGGTCACCCAAAAAAAAATATTTGAAATGATTCGTATATTTAGTAATTTGTTATTCCGATAATATATATTTAGTACCACAAATGAGTTTATTTATCGAAAACTAGTAGAAAAAAAAATATGTTAAAAGATATTCAATTGTTTCATAGATGTATGTCTCAACAAAAAAGAAAACCCGTCAAGACAACAACGAATATAGTTTATCTTATTTCTTTATATTTTGTCCCCTCGTGCAAAAACGGCTAGCTTCGCCGCTACTTTCAGTATTGAGTTTTTTTATCTGTATTTGTCGTGATTGCCTTTCCCATGTGTTTCTCACTTTTTTCCTATGTTTGATGTTTCTGTCTCATTTCTATGGTTTGTGTTACGCTCTCACGTCCCTTTCGCGATTTCTTTCTCAATTGAATCTTGCTCCATGGGTTTCGTTGTCTTTGTTTCATGTGTTTTGTGCTTTGTTGAATCTACTTTTGTGTCTTGTGTGGTCTAGTGTTCTTTGTATAACTCTCATCGTTATTTGTCCCTCGCCGGTCAATCGCCATCTACCTTGTCCACCACCTTTGAATCTCGACCATATGGTTGTGATTTCACTTGAAGAATCAGTCTGGAAATGCTCTCCTCTAAAGCCATCATGACATCTTTATTTTTTTGTCACTCCATTAATGTATGGTTTTAGATTTAGTCTCGCACTGATGTTTTTATCATTTTATTATGTTTCTCATCAAACTGAGTTAAAAGTGTTTATATTGACGTTTATTGCTAAGTTGAATGGTTTAAAATTATCGCTCTCAAAATTATGATTTATATGTGTGTTATTTAATCTTAGTTTGAAACAAAATAGATCAATTACTTGATTTATAACGTTATTCATGAAACATTTATGTAACAAAATAGATCGATTACTTAATTTATAATGTTGTCGATAAAATATTTGATGTCATAAACACTTTTAAATAAAAAAAATGATCGATTTGTCAAAAAAAATAAAGGAGTGGCATGTCCACTTTTACGGCTATAAAAGACCAATTCAAAATTATAAAAATTAGAGTGACTAATTCATTAAAACATTAAACTTAAAAACTCCAAGATTGGATTTGACCTATCAATTAATAGTAATGTTTATTTAGTACTTGAATACATCAAGCACAACATAGCATACCATCACGTGGCAACTTGATTCCTCGCTAGATAGATATGGATCATCACCAAATAGAAGGTCTTTTATAGTGAAAAGGTTTTGGACATAAATTTAAACAGGAAAAATAACATAAAAAGAAAAGAAAAAGAAAAACCTATATTTTTAAAATAATTAAGTGGTGTATAATTTTATGTGTGTTCACCTAGAAAAATTTCTCAAAGTTTATAAAAAAAGAAATATTTATCATCGCCAAATATAAATATATTATAACCTCCCATTAACATAGTCATAGCTAGTGAATAAATCGGACCCAAATTGTAACAAATGAAAAAAATTATAAATGGAGATGATTTTTACCTCCTCTTTCCTAGCTAGTCATTATCAGCAATGGGTTAATTGGATTGAATTATATTACAATTAATAATAAAAATAAACGTTGGCATTAAAAATTATATTAATAGGTCTTTATTAAAGACAAACATCTAATTTTTGTATGAATTATATATTATCACGGAAGAAAAAGACAAACTAAAATTGTATGGAGCAGTGGGAAATGGCAGCAAATGTGGTGATTAAACATTGACGTTAACTTATCAACCACGGGGAAGCTTCTTCACCCTCGCCGACAAATGTACAGCCTAAGTACACTACCATATTGTGTTGGTGTGTTGTTGATATTAGTTAACTTATTGTTTACTACTGAATCCAGTGTTTGTCTGAATCCGATTAGATTGACTAATTCGATTTGTTAAATCTAGAATAAGTCAATGTATTTTTGTCAAAAAAAAATAGAATAAGTCAATGTATTGATTGGTTCAACATTCTCATTGAGTTGGGTTGAACCGTGGTTGGTTTCAATTGATCCATTGTTTCAACAAACAAAAATTTATATATATTTTTTTTATAACGGTTTGAATCAATTGTAGTTCAATCGATTGAACCAATTAAACCATAATATGATATGAAGATCTTATTGATTCGATCTTTAGTCCAATTTTTAAAACATTATTTACATTTATTTTTTGAAATAATAATTTATATTTTTTCATAATTATTAATATTTATTTTTAGTACTCTTTCTATTATTAAATTCGTTATTAGAAAATCTTTTAGGGTTAATTAAGTTTTTAGTCCCTATAAATATTCACAGTTTTGCTTTTAGTCCCTATAAAATTAAATTACACTTTTTAGTCCCTATAAAAATTTTCCATCAACATTTTAGTCCCTGTAAAAAATTTCCATCAACATTTTTTATCCCTAAAATGCTTAATAAAAATATCACAAGGACTAAAAAGTGCGATTTTATTTTATAGGGACTAAAAACAAAACTGTGAATATTTATAGAGACTAAAAACTTAATTAACCCAATCTTTTATATATTTGAATGTGTCACTTTAACGTTGTAATTCATTCCAAAAGACGCATGTGATCTTGCAAAATTTAGTGATTTTTCCCTATGAATATGAGTACTTACTTTCAACATTTTGGTGGTGAGAATAGTAATATATCTCCTCATTTTGTTGAAAATTACTCATTGAACATCTTCAATTGTTCGATGGCCCCTAAAAAACCCAAAAACTCATTTCGAGGCTTACAAACCGATCTCATTTGGTCATAACTTCCTTTCACTCAAGTTCGAGAGTTATGACCCGATCTACTTTGAAAGCTGTTTTTTATTTAAATAGTTTCGCTCATTCTCAAGTGAAATAACCAAAATACCCTTGCGTGATTTAAGTCACGCTAATGTATTATTTACGTGAGTTAACTCACGCTAGTGTTAATTTACAAACTGCAGTTTGAGTTAACTCACATTACAAAATATGCATTTTTTCGAATTTATTTAAATGGTAATATAAATAATTATTCAAATAGTAATATAAATAATATCAATGCTAATAATATAAATGGTAATATAAATTCTCAACAATTACATAATAACACCTCATTTTATTAATATTTTGATACAATTACATAATACATAATTTGATACATTTTATTGAAATAAAATAAACATGCTTCTTTGAGGTAAAAATAGACCAATCTCAACAATTACATAACAACACCTCGTTTTATTAATATTTTGATACAATTACATAATACATAATTTGATACATTTTATTAAAATAAAATAAACATGCTTTTTTGAGGTAAAAATAGACCAACTTTGGGGTAACAAAGGATTAAGGTCGGTGGTAAAAGAGAGCAGCCTTCTTGAGGCAAAAAGACATCATCCCTACGGGGTAAATGTAAATGTGGTTCTTTTTATACCCCAAAAAAGAGTCTTTTTACCCATGGTAAAAAGTTTTTAGGGTAAAAAGAAACATATTTACTTTTACCCCAAGGGTTGACCTCTTTGTGCAAAAAGTAGGTTGCCCTATTTTACCCCCTCCCTTGACCCTTTTTTACCACTAAGTTTGCCCCAAAAAATCTAAAAAAAACTAAAGAGTGAGGAGGAGAAGAGAAGGCATGGTGTGAGGAAATAGTGAGTTTTAGAGGGGTATTTATAGTGAGAAATGGGTACCATAGGTTTTGTTAGTACTAAATGCAGTCAAAAGAGTAGCAAAGACGTGTAGAAATTAGTTAAATTGAAGGTGGAATAACTTACCAACATAAAAAAAACGTGTTCGAACTTAAACCACCGGCCAACCTAGCGCGAGTTAAGTCTCGCTAGTGTTAACCTTGCCGTGAGTTAAGTCACGCTAGTGTTAGTTTTGCCGTGATTTAACTTGAGCCAGTGTTAGCCTTGGCATAAGTGAACAAATAAACTCAGCGTAAATTCGAATAAATAAATACTAATTAAACTCAATGTGAATTTGAATAAAAATTGCGTATTGAATAAATTTGAATGAAGGTTACATTACATTGCATTAAATTACATTCGAGAATGCATTTTCCAACTACAACAATTGTGTTACCTCTGAAATGGGGTAAATTCAAACTTGCTAAACAGCAACTCTCAAGCATTCACCCGTAATTTTTATCGTTTCATTCCAAATGTTAAATTCTTGTTGGTCTTGGTTTTAAATGATAGTATCCAAGTGCCAACAGAATGAGGTCTAGACCTTGACACTTCAATACCATCATTTAAACAAAGCCAACAAGAAATTAACATTTAGAGTGGAACAATACAACTTCCGGGTGAATGCTTGGGAACTGCCGTTTAACAAGTTTGAATTACCCCATTTCAGAGTAAGACAATTGTTGTAGTTGGAAGGTGCATTCCTTACCTAATCACGATCTTCTGGTGAAATCAGACTGTTGATAATCAGGGCCGTCTTAACAAATTCATAGGCCCAGTTTTAGTTTTATAAGAGATGCAAAAAAAAAATTAAATTATGGGCCCCAAGAAAAAAATTAGGTCATTTTAAAAAATAATATTAAAATTTACATTTTGGTGGGACTTGAACCCATTACCTCTCACTCAACAAAAATTAGCCTAATTAGTCTAGCCACTGAAGCACGCTGAAAAGATTGGAATTGTTTTCTTTTAACAAATATATAACCATTATTTAGTGTCTTAAATATTAAAAAAATAATATTTTGGGCCCCAAAAAATTGGAGGCCCGGTGCGATAGCCCATCCCCGACGGGCTATGGGCCGGCCCTGTTGATAATATCTTCACTTGATCTCAGCAACGTTACACGCATATCGATCCACTGGAACATGTTGTGCTCCCAAAACATGTTCGTCACGTTTTTCGTCATTCGTTAATTCTACCCAAGTGAATGATACTCTCCCCTCGTCGAGCGTTGGACGTTTATGCCGAACGTTTTCCACCCTCCTTGTGTCTCCGGGGTTGACTCCTTGGTTGAATTCATTCAGCTCATCCTTGAGTTCTCTTAACGTTACACCAAGGCACCGAACCTTCAACCTATGAGGTTCTCCGCCGTTGAATTGTGCATGAACGTCGATCTATCCGACCATTGTTTCAAATCTACACAATAAGAAATTAAAAACAATCAGTGAAAAACCCATTCAAACATTTCATCAAACACTTGGAGTGCAAATTATACATAAATCCTAAAAATGATAACTACAACATAAACATGCAAACATCTAAATAATTAAGCAATATTACTCATTTTCATGTAACATTGTATCATGTTTTGAAAAAAAATAAAATTAAACAAACCCTAAATCTAAAAAAATCCAATCTAAGTGTAAAAAATCTAACATAATCATGCAAACATCCAAACATCATAACAATTAAACACTATAAGTCATTTGCATGTAACATTCTATCATTTCTTGCAATTTTTTTTTTTTAACAAAACACTAAACCTAAAAAATTATAGATTAAGTGGAAAAATCTATCATACCAACATAATTTAAGTGAAAGCTTACTTGTTCTTGTTGTTGGAGTGTTGTTTGATTTGAAGTTGAAGGAATTTTGGAGTTGTGTAATTTGAGAGAGAATTGAGATTTGTTGAGTGTGTTGTTTGAAAATGAGACAGAATGAGTCTCTGCCTGGGCTAATAACAACACGTAGCGTGAGTTAACTCACGCTACGTGACTTAAGTAACGCTACATGACTTAACTCACACTACTCTTATAACTGACGTGGGTTAACTCACGCTACGTGACTTAAGTCATGTAAGAACATTTTAGACATTTACTTTAGGAATGAGCGAAACCTTTTGGGCGGTAAAGAGCAGAATTCGTCTACTTTTACATGTATTGTATATCAGGCACCGTACCTTGTACTACAAAGAATCACTTACACTATATCTTCCATTTTCATCATCCACCAAGGTTCATTTTTAGAGATTGAAAAATAGTAGTTTGTTGTGTATCACACGAATTAACACACTAGTTTATATTAATATGTAGTAACGCATACAAGTAAGTATTAGTCCTTTCAACAACAAAAAAATATCAGTATAAAATTATATAGTAGATAATATTAAGATGATAGCTAAAAATTACGTTATATATTATTTATTTTTATTGTATTAACACTCTTTTAGTTATTTAAATTTATATTGTAAGTCATATTATTTGTGACCATAAATTTATATATTTTTAAAATTTCAATAACATATGTTAAAGGCTACCATTTAAGGTATAAATATAAAAAGTTAAATTAATTTTTTTTTAGGTAAAAGTGCTTATAGCATTTCATTAATTAATAATAAAAAGTTCTCATACAATTGGGTATATGAAAATAAATAGAGGGATCAGCGAAAAATATGCCCTCTCCTGTAAGGGTATGGGCAACCGACTTGTCTCCTAAACTCCACTCGAGAAATGACAAAGTTGGAAGAGAGCAAAGTCCGAGAAGCCGTAATGATTTTGTCAAGTTCAGATACATTTTCCCTACTCGAATAAACTGCTTCTTTGGTGGTTTTGAAATCAACTTCAAGTTGCATATCACTTTTCAAAATCGATTGGCGATTGGAAATTAGAGAGAGTTAAAAGAAAGGGTATTCTAGAGAGGTAAGGTCATGTATCAGTGATTAATCAATCTCATTACTTCATTAACCGTAAAAATTTGCGTTGTTAACCACTTTTGAATCTATGCACTTTTGTCGTTTTATTTTTTAATTTGTAAAATAAGTTTTTTCATTGCAATTTTACGGTAAATAAAACAATCAAAGTGATTAATTAAATTTATGTTTAGAAAACGGGTAATGACATTGTTGTGGTTAATGAAACGAACAAATTGGTTAATAATCCAACTCAATTCTTTTAAGTTACAAAAATTCTCTTCAATTTAAAAAAGAATAATTGTTTAGGTGTTTTTTAAATGATTTTAATATGAAAAAGAACGAGTACCTGCATTCATAAAAGATTAAAATAAAATACGTATATATTCCTAAAAAATACTATAAAAACAAAAAGATGGAGCGGGAAATGAAAGTTGAGCGGGAACTGAAAAAAGGTGCCAAAAGTTTGAAAAAAGATGGTGCGAAAGTGAAACTACTAGTATTTTACACAGCAACAAGCATCATTCGTAATCGAATCTCCACAATCACCACACTCTTATCTAATCTAATGGATCTTCGTAACAAGACTCAAAGTTTGAAGAGAAAATTCGATTGGACTGAAGAAGATGAAGTAGAAGAAGAAGTAACAACCAAACCTCGTCGTTTAGATCTTCCAACCGATATTTCAAATCGCATTCATCTTCTTAAATCCGCTTTTTCATCTTCTCGTTCAGATCGTTCTTCCGCTAACTGCGCTCTCTTCGTCCTCTCCGAATTCGCCAAAGACGGTACTGTTTTCCGTTTTCGTCATTCTGCGTTGTTCAATTTCATTTTTTCATTTTTTTTTAATTTTAATTTGTTTGATCTATTTTTTTTTTTGTAGAGGATATTGTTGATGTTATAGTGAATTGCGGTGCTGTTCCTGTTCTGGTGGAGATTCTCGAGACGGCCGGAGATTGTGATGCCGATTCTTATAAGTATGATATGGAGAAGGAGTGTGCGTTCATCCTTGGTCTCCTCGCTGTTAAAGTAATTACGTTATTCTTTTTGAATAATCTCAATTATGTGATGATAATTTTCTGTAATGACTCATTGATTTTTCAGTTATATTTTTATAATAATTTTAATTGTGTGATGAAATTGCAACACCTTCAGGTCAAGTCCGGTCTTAATTATGATTCAATGGTTTAATCAATTTTCTTCAGATGAGTCTTAATTTTGAAATGTTAGAAGATTAGGGTTGAGAAATGATTCATTTCAAATGTTTAAACTAGGATCAGGCAAAATAATTTTCTGGAATGACTCATTGATTAAGCCGAAGTTAGTTTTCAACTGTTAAAATTGAAAATTAAGTGATTAATAATTATGTTACTAAGGAGCAGTTGTCGTTCTATGTATATATGCAATTACACAATTGATTTACCATGGCATGTGCATTTCATTTCAACGTTAGATCTTTTGAACTTTGTAACACTGTGGCCATTGTTTTGAGGAAGATGATTATGTGTTTGAGTATCCATTTTTCTCTTTTTTTTGTTGTAATGATTAATTCAGATTTCTGTACATCATGAAGTATATTAACTTAGGTTTTCTTTATGCTGATCTTTATGTTCAAACAGCCAGAGTATCAACGACTGATTGTTGATGCTGGAGCCTTGTCCTATCTTGTAGAGTTGTTAAAGAGACCCAAAAGCCCCGTAATTTCTCAAGCCATTTTTTCTGGTCTTCTTAGGAGAGCAGCTGACGCAATAACCAGTCTTGCCCATGAGAATACCAACATCAAGACCCTTGTCAGGTTTTTCCAAATTCCAACACCTTAGATATGTATGCTATGTATAATATATTCCCTATTCTAAAATAGATGCTATGTTCAGGTTGGACGGTGGTATCCCTCCTCTTGTTGAATTGCTTGAATTCAATGATACAAAGGTACAGAGAGCAGCTGCAGGTGCCTTGCGGACTCTCGCATTTCAAAATGCTGAGAATAAAAATCAGGTACTTGATTTTTCACAGCAACTTACGACGGTGGATTCTTTTGCTATAGTTGCTTACAAGAATGAAAATTGCAGATTATTGAATGCAATGCGTTGCCAACCCTTGTACTAATGCTTGGATCAGAAGATCCCTCAATACATTATGAAGCGGTTAGACACAAATGAATTCATATAACCCCTTATATTAAATTTTGCTTTATACAGAGTTCCAAGCTACAAGAACAAGCTGAATGATCCTTTTTTTTTTTTTTTTTTGTAGGTTGGCGTGATTGGAAATCTGGTCCATTCTTCGCCAGAAATTAAGAGAGAAGTTCTTCTGGCTGGGGCTTTGCAGCCAGTTATTTGCTTACTAAGGTGACATACATATCTTTTTTTTTTCTTTCTCTTAAAGCAATCCATAGGACTAGAAAATGTGATCTATTTAGCAAACATTATAGCTGCTTTGTGCTAGTAAGCTATTACTTCTATATTTATCATTTAATAAACTTGTATTTCAACAAATCAATGATAGCTCCTGCTGTTTGGAGAGCCGAAGAGAAGCAGCTCTTTTAATTGGTCAATTTGCTACAACGGATTCAGATTGCAAGGTTGGTCAGATTGTGTTTTGCAAATTTACAATGCGATATGCTTGTCATGTGTGGAATTCTCTTATTGATCCTCATACTTGGTTCATGCAGATTCACATTGCCCAAAGAGGGGCTATAAACCCCTTAATCGAGATGCTTAAGTCTTCAGATTTACAGCTTAGGGAAATGTCAACTTTTGCACTTGGGAGGTTGGCACAGGTGATTATCACTTGCAACCAGTATTTATCTGCATGTGGGAATTACTTTATCGAAATCAACCCTAAATGTTTATATCATTCATGTTAGGACTCACACAATCAAGCTGGTATTGCTTATAACGGAGGTATAGAGCCTCTGCTTGATCTTCTTGACACAAAGAACGGTTCCGTTCAACACAACGCAGCTTTTGCTCTCTATGGTCTGGCTGATAATGAGGTGCAGTTAGTTTCCTTGTTCTTTACTCGGTCAGCATAGTATGTGGCCTTTTATTAATCATTGATGCCTGGTGATATGCTGCCTCTGACATAACTGCTTTGTATGACAGGACAATGTTGCGGTTATAATTAAGGCTGGCGGTTTTCAAAAACTGCATGATGGACATTTCAATGCTCAAGTACGTTCATTTGCTCTTTGTAGTACAGTACTACAATATGTTCGCATTTAATTTTCTGTCATTTCTTCTTTGGAATGATAATTTGGTTGTTTATTTATCAAGGTAATAGAACCTCTTCTTCTCACTAATTTATAATCAATTTAGTTTGATTATCATTGTTGTCTGACTTGCAGCCTACTCAAGAGTGTGTAACAAAGACTTTAAAAAGATTGGAAGAGAAGATGCAAGGGCGAGTAAGTTTTCTCCCAAATTATCAGCCTACTCAATCCTTGTACTGTTGCTTACACTATTGGTTTTGATTATTCTATCAATTCCTCTTTTGCAGGTACTGAAACACATGTTATATCTTATGCGCACTGGGGAAAAGGATCTTCAAATACGTGTAGCTCTTGCTCTTGCACATTTATGTTCCCCTGATGATCGTAAAACTATATTTATTGACAACAATGGTAACAAACTTTAAAATTTACTTTTTTTTGTCCCTCTCTCCCCCTCTCTGGTAGTACTTGGAAAGCATTTTTAATCACTATGCTGCTAAATCTTCAGGATTAGAACTGCTGTTGAATCTTCTCCAATCTCAAAACCCAAAGCAGAAAGGTGATGCTTCAGCAGCGCTTCACACCATGGCTATGAAAGACATGTGTTCCTCTATTGTTGATCCTGCTCCTACATCACCGACTCCCCAGGTATTTTGCATTTTATGTCTCAAATGGGCTCATCACATCTAGTTTGGTTTTTTGTTCTTCACTTGTTGAAGCATTTGTTCCAAGTTATCATAATTGCACAATTCAATTGAAGTTTGAACTTCTTGTCTTTGAAATTGAGTTGTTCATATTCTATTTTCAATATATTACGGGGATGAGAATGGAAAATGAGATCTTTGTTGTGTTGTATGTAGGTTTACTTGGGTGAGCAATATGTAAACAATCCTAAACTTTCTGATGTCACATTCATAGTTGAAGGTAAATAAGCTGCCACAGTTTTTGTTATAGTTTTCTGTCAATTTTTTGGTTGTATGCATATTGATTCTTATTTATGTACTAATTCAGTCTGTTCTCTCTTCTTCAGGCAAAAGCTTCTATGCTCATAGAGTTTGTTTACTTTCTTCTTCTGATACATTTCGTGCAATGTTTGATGGGGGCTATAGGGTATGTATTAACTAATCATTCAACTTGTTTCAAGTCTTTGTTTAATTTTACGTATCCTGGCACTACGTAAAATGTTCCTAGCACTGGCTTTCAAATTTTATGCATCCATTAGCTGTAACTAGTAACTTTCGTTTGCAAATGTTCAAGTATAAGGTTGATTGTGATGGCAGTTCTTTAATAGGCTAAGTGGTACTAATTTTCTTGCCCCACATGCATTTTGGAAAATTTGAAAGCCTCTCAATCACTTTGCAATTGAAATAGGACAAATGGATCTTTTGAAATTAAGTGTAAATATCCTTAGTAATGTCTTACAATGTTAATGCAGGAAAAGGAAGCCAAAAATATAGAGATTCCAAATATTAAATGGGATGTCTTTGAGTTGATGATGAGGTATTTTGGCAGTGTCCCTTTTATAAAGTTTTGAAGTTTCTATAATTGGGCTCTATATTTGAACCGATTTTCTGTTGAAATTTTAGATATATATACACTGGAGCAGTAGATATTGATTTGGATCTTGCTCCAGACCTCCTTAAAGCTGCAGATCAATATCTTCTTGATGGTCTTAAGAGTCTTTGTGAATATGCTATTTCTGAGGTAGGCCACGACTTGAGTTTCAGTTGCTTTTCTTTTTGTTGATTTTTCAATAGTTTAATTTAATACTGTTAAATTACTCTTGTAGGATATTTCTGTGGAAAATGTTTCACAGATGTATGTGATGTCAGACACTTTTAATGCTACATCGTTAAGATATGCGTGCATACTCTTTGTCCTGGAGCACTTTGATAATCTGAGTACCAAACCATGGTATGCTATGTTACTCTATTTACAACTTGAATAGTACTTCTACTGTAAATTGCATTAACCATATTTTTATTTTCTCAATCTTGACATGCAGGTACCGTCGCTTTCTTCATTGCATTGTACCAGACATTCACAAATTCTTCTCAACTCTTCTTACCCACCCTCATTTGGTTAACTCGTGCTGTCGTGAGGATCCTTAGATTTCTAATCTCTGCTCGAGGAAGGATGAATGTGTACAAAGCTGTAGGTGTTGAGTAAATTACAAGCACATTTGCATGTCATTCTTTGGTAACAACGTTAGCATGACGAGTGTAGCTTCTGTCCAATTGCACAGGAGCACCGTGATTTTGTAGTTTTTCAAATATATAGTTGATTGGTAGGGAAAGTCATTATATTTTAGAACAATCACAAGGGTCCAGAACTGTACTTCGTCATTTTGACAGTAAAAATGTCAATTCTATTGAAGTAAATCATATTTATATATTTGGCTGAGTATCAAGACAGTTTGGTCTTTCTTTAGGCTTGTGAATGCTGGTTTTGGTCTTAAATTATCGGTGGTTATAATCGATGATAAAGTGTACTACATTTGTATATTCTCATTACGTGATATACCCAAGTGTTGTTACTCTTGGGTTTCTTATTTACATAACAAGCTGCTAGCCTGCTACTGTGTTACTTGTATATTAAGAAACAGCTATCTACATTGACAAATCAACATGAGGCAAATTAGTTCTCGTTTTAAATCCTTTACACAGTCAAAAGAGGCTGAATGACAAAACAGCATGAATCAACTGAGGCAAAATTTGTTCTCTTTTTAAGTCCATGGTTCTATTTTTTTCAGCCCTGAGGTCTTCAAATCTATGAACCTTTACTCATGTTTGCATATAAATATTAGATAAAAATGCTGTAAAAAAACATACATAATCAAATTGTTATCTGAAATTAAGTTAAGAGAAGACAAATGTAATTTTGTAACAAAATAGATAGATGTCACCAAGTGCTATGAAGTTTCACCTAAAAAAAAAGCCCTAAAGTTTAAAAAAGAAATTTTATTTTGAAAATTGAAACTTTTGTTTTTTTAAAAGAAAAAACATTGAAACTTTGAAAACTGATATTTTTTTTTTTACATAAAATTTAGAGTTAATAGGCTTTTACCCCCTGTCATTTGTGGGTCTTTTGGTTTAACCCCTGTCAAAAACAAAAGTTGGAGATTCTCCCTTGTCATTTGAATTATTTGATTTTACACCCCTAAGCCATCTGATTAATGAGGTGACATTTTTTAAATTCCACGTGGCACATATAATAGTTTTTCTAATAAAAAAATAATGTTCAAGGTGTGAAATACCTAAAATACCCTTAATGTAAAATTAAAATTTTCAATTTCTTTTCTCCCCTTCTTCTTCTCCTCCAGCGCCTCTTCTTCTCTCCTCCTTCATCAACACACAACAAAACAACAATCCACAACAACACCTAAAAAACCTTAATCATCCCAATTCTTTTTCTTCCTTCTTTTCAATTCAAACCCTAATTCCCAAATCCTAATATAATACAAACCCAAAAATTTGTTCCTTTCATATAAACCCAGAATTTGAATTTCGTGTATCCAGAATTAATGTACTGTGTTATTGTTGATGTTGTTGTGTTTTTATTTTCTAGATTGGCTTTATTCCTTTCTCTTTCAAGCTTGCTATCACTCTTCCACCATATTCTTGCCAAAACTTTATTAACAACAACCTAGGGTTATGCTATTGAGATTCCAGTTTTTGTAATGAAAGTTTGGGGGAATAAAGTTTGGTTGTTAGATTCTGGAATTTTCTGAACATGAACATAAAAATGAAATTTCAATTTTTGAAAGAAGAAGAAAATGAATTTGATGATGATCAGAGACGAAAATGAGTTGATGATGATGATTTGGAATTGGATTGAAGAAAGAATAAGAAGAAGAAAAGGATGAAGTTGTTGTAGAAGAGGAAATGGATGAAGAAAAGAGGAAGGAGGGAGAGAAAAGAAAGAAGAAAGAAGAGAAGTAAGAAAGAAGAGGAAAGAGAGATCTGGAGAACGAGAGAAAGAGAAAGAAGAAAGAAGAGATTTTTTTTTTTTTTAATGTTTTTACATATGTTTTTTTTTAATAATTTTAATTCTTTAAAATTTAGTTTTTAAAAAAGAAATTGCAAAGGAATAAAAAAATTGGAAAAGAAATAAAAAAATCCTCTTGTAAAAAAAATAAAAAAAATCCTGGTCAGCATGCCACGTAGTCAATTATGCATAATTAGATCCTAATCAGCGTGCCACGTGGTCAATTATGTACAGTCAGATATGCTCGAGGTCCAAAACCAAAGAATCTTCGAATGACAAAGGAGAATCTACAAATTTTTTATAAAGGTAAACCAAAAGTACACTAAATAGCAGGGGGTAAAAATTATCTAACCTTTAAATTTATCATGTATAATTGTCCTATCTAACATTTGAAGTAGACATTAATAACAATGCATATAAAATCTTTAATCAAGTTGTAATCACATTTTATGAAAGAAGAAAACACCAAATATTTCAAATATGTACTATTTCTTTTTAACATTTCTTATATAACTTATAAATTTCTTGCATATGCAAAAAAAACCCAAATATTCATCTTAAATCCAAAAGCTCACAAGATAAAATTAGCCCAAATACTAAACACTGCATATAATTTTTTACTTCTTCAATTTAAATATTTCACGGAACAAAAGAAAAAAAGACCCTATGTAATGAAATTTTTTCTTCAAATAAAAACATAAAAAAAATCCAAAAAAGTTGCAGTTACCTTTCATTTCGTGGATAGATATATATAATAAGAAATTTTAGAAAAAAAGAAGATAAAATGTATATTTTGAGCATCTTCACTTGAATTTTGTTGGAACAGGAGCAATAAGCAGAAAACTCAGCAATAACATGGTGATGAGTGTTCAATTTCAACTATCATCATCATCTTGCTTATGGCTTCCAAATTCTCCATCTCCACCAATTTCAATTTCTCCACAATTTATTCCCACCCGTAGTAGCAGGTTCTCCACTTCACCTCTCGCTGCCACACCAACCCTCCAATCTCAATCTCCAACCATTCAGGTTACCCAAAATTCATTCTTCACTTTTATCATGTTTTGAATTTCACGCGTTCCTTCATTATTCTTTGTGTAATTCGTGTTTTCGGAATTCAAGTTATGAACTTGTAATTCTATATACCCAAGACCACAATTCAGACAAAATAGAAGATGGACTGTCAGTGTAAAATGGTTTTACACTTACATCCAATGAACATCGCAGAGTCTTTTGATTGGATGCATTTATAAAAAAATTTACACTATCAGTACTTATAAATTAAATCCTAATTTAAGTTCTGTTTTTTTGGAATTAATTAACATACAATGTCAGTTCACTAAAAAAAATTAATATACACTGTCACCGTGATATTATTTTTTTCACTATCAATCAATCATAACCGTTAGCAATGTAACTATTTCTAATGTCACACACTCAATGCTGTAGATAATTGGCAACAACACATTTGATGGTTCCGAAGGAGGGACCGGGACTGATCTTTGGACTGGTCTTGACACTGATCTTTATCACTGGACAAAGGTTTTACGACCCGTGCAGGTATTTAGTATGTACACTTTGTGTATGTGTTGGGTGTTGCTTCATTGCAAAACTTTGAGTGCTGATTACTCCTTGGTATATTGGACAGTGGTTTCCTGGTCATATTGCAAAAGCAGAAAAGGAACTGAAGGAACAGCTTAAGTTGATGGATGTTGTTATAGAGGTACGGGACGGGCGGATTCCGTTGTCCACAAGTCATCCACAGGTAAGTTAACACCAAAAATGTTCATTTCCTGTTTATGCCTTTATTCTATGTACCAATGTTGTCTATAGGGGATTGCTGATAATAGCGGTTTGTTCAAATTCAGCTATGTATAGCAGCCCTACTATAGCCGCTATTTGACAATACTTTGTGCTAAATTGCGTATTGTGGAACAATAGTTTGCTAAAATTCTGCTATGCTATAGCGTTGTAGTGCCACAAATGCCGCTATTTCACAGCACTGCTCTGTACTCATTGTCTTAACTAATTTGTATTTAATTCCCTATCATTGCTCTTGGTTTCGTTACCTGATTGGTACATTTTATCATCCAAGGGATGTTTGGGTAATCAACTTAAGCACCTATTCAACAATTGTTTATCATATAAGTGCTTGTATATAACTTGTTTCTACAATAAGCTATCTTAAGCCATCTTCATAAGCTATCTATAAGCCATTCTCGTAAGTTTTTTCCAACACTAGCAAACGCTTCGTTATTAGATAAGATCTTTCAAACACTCCATCGGTGTTACGTCATTTTCCACAATATTTGTTTCAAAAGTAATAATTGTTTGTCCAATTCGATGTTTAAAAAATTTATGAATGTCACATAATACTTCTTAATTGGGCATAAAATATTAGTTCATCCAAATACAGTAGTTTGGCCTTTTGTACTACGATGATACCTCTTGATTTTTCATTCAGTTGTTACTCCTGCTTTTGTAGATGGATCTATGGCTTGGTAATAAAAAGAGAATTTTGGTTTTAAATAGAGAAGACATGATATCAACTGCAGATCGAAATGCTTGGGCAGAGTATTTTACTAGGCATGGAACAAAGGTTGTCTTCTCCAATGGGCAGCTTGGAATGGTTGGTATCCAAACAGGATCTTTTCTCCTCCACCTCTCCATGTTCTCAAGATCCCTTGTTCAACATATCTGATCCTATGCTTTATGTACAGGGTACAATGAAGCTAGGCCGGTTAGCAAAGGAATTAGCAGCTGATGTAAATGTTAAACGGAGAGCCAAAGGACTACTTCCCCGTCCGGTGTGTTGCTTCTAGCAATTGCAAACCATTGTGATTCTTGTTTTTCCGCTTTCCTGTGCTAATTTTATGACAAGAGGATTACTTTTCTATATCTAAGAATAAGGAAATATATCGTTTATTCGATAAAGAAATAACTTATTCCTGTAGGCATATACTAGTTTCTGCAACTCAATTTTGACTTAAAAGGACTACTTTTCCATCTCTAGGAATAAGGAAATGTATGATTTTGCAGCTCAATTTATTCCTACAACTTTCCTGCAGCTCCTAAACATTGTTTTATGAATGTTATATGAATCTTAAGATCTTCTCGTTTCTTTTAATAAATTTCACTTGCTGTTCTGTACATGATGCAACGAAAATAATATTTTGCTGATTTCTTTTTACAATCTCTCTCTAGTGTCTGTCTTGCATTTCGTATTTACAAAATATTGGCTTTATCAGCTTATCAATTAGTTGTGCAGATTTTGAATAAATTATTCATGTTACATCGTCTTTTGTTTCATAATTCTATTCCAACTGTTATTTGATTAATGTGCATTATTTTGTACTATGGAAGTAGATGTGGTCATGAACTTCAGAAACGTAAAAACTTTTTCCTTTAATTGTTACCAAATCATTGCATTTAATACACAAATGTTTCTCAATATTATTGTTATCGTTATTATATAATGATGATTTCATGTTACTATTGAATAGGTTCGAGCTGGAATAGTTGGATACCCTAATGTGGGAAAATCATCTCTAATCAACCGTTTGTTAAAGAGAAGAATGTGCCCAGCAGCTCCAAGGCCAGGAGTTACAAGAGACTTGAGGTAATTTATTATTTTATTTCCTTAAATATCTTCCAAAAATAACATTTCTGATTGTTAATGAATTTATTAGTAATTTGTTTAACTTAATTCCTGACGCTAATGTTGGTACTGTTGAGTGTTGAGCTGTACTTAGCCTGTTTTTTTGTTTTAAACATGCCCATAATGTTATCATGAACACCCCCTCCCCCACACACAACTAAAACATCAAAAAATTTGAACGGACGCAACCTGTCTCTTGATATTCAGTGGAAAAATAAAATCCCTAAAGCCGGAAAATGTAGCTTCTGGGGTTTTTTCTTGCTCTCAACAGAGGAAAGCCAATGCTGGTTTATTTTGTTTTAAGTGGTAACAGTGTCAGAAAGATTTTGTTGCCAACGTAAGTCGCAATTAATCAATTTATTAGGCCAAGTTAACATTCCAGGAAATATCGTTGTTTTCCATGTTTAGTATTTTATTTGTTTTAGGTTACACTCAGAGTGAGAAATGTATAATCGACTTCGGTCTATTTGTAAAAACCAATTATAAAAAATACTAGCTGTTCATTAGCTTTTGGGTCTCTTCCTATGTTTCCCTATCCAAATAAAATGGTGGCAAGTTCTTTTGAAAATTTAGCTTCTAAGGTTTTATTTGTTCTCAACAGAAGAAGTTAATGGTTTTATTTATTCCCACAAAAGTTTATCACAGTTAATTTATTTCTGGCTTGAAGTTTGAGCTCAAGCAAGAAACAATGATGGATCTCTTGTAACATACTGAGTACATGATTTATTGTATTATTTCCTTAATATGAAAGGTGGGTTCGATTTGGGAAAGATCTTGAATTGCTGGATTCTCCTGGGATACTTCCAATGCGAATCAGTGACCAGTCAGCAGCTATAAAACTTGCCATATGTGATGACATTGGAGAGAGGTCTTATGATGTGGCTGATGTTGCTGCAATTCTTGTTCAGATGCTTACAAAGCTTCCGTCAGTAGGTATGTATCATCATGGCATGCTTCCCTTGGAATCATATTTCAGTTAACAAAAAATAACAGCTTCCTGATCTCAAAGTTCAAGCTTAAAATTCTCAGTCTTTTTTGAATGCAGGTAGAGATGCGCTTTGTAAACGATACAAGTTTCGTGTAGACAGTGAATGTGGAAAAATGTATGCCAGTGATTTTTTTTCCTAATTTTATTTTATTGATATATTTACTGGTCTTGCATTTAGAGTTTAGAGTTCAGACAGTGCTAATGTCTCTTAATTTATCAGTAATTTCTTAATTTAATATCATGTATTTACCCAATTGTAGATTCATAGAGAAGCTTGCGGTTCATTTGTTCAATGGAGATGTTCATCAAGCAGCATTCCGTGTCCTGTCAGATTTTAGAAAAGGTAGGTTTGGTTGGACTTCATTGGAGAGGCCTCCTAGGTGAAGTCAGATGTCTGCCTAGAAGCAAGACTCTGAAGCTTGAGCTGAAAATTACATTAGAGATATCCAGGTGCAGACTACAGAACTCAACCCTGTATACTGATATACTATGACTGTGAATGGTGTCATGAACCTTCTATGAAGATTTGAGGCTCACTAGACAAATGATTTGAAGCAATAGATGCTTCTTGTTATTATCATGTAATTATTTTTTGGTCTGTTGTAACACGTTGTGCCTGTATACAAGTGTTGTGCCATAGGATTTTGTATGCATCATACTAACATTATTATAGTGTCATGATGAATTGAACTAGCATGATGTATCTCAACAACCTTGTGCCTTTCCTCAAGAAGTTATATAATTTATGCTTTGCGTGGAAGAGTACCAAATTGTTTATCAATTCATTTTCCTATTCAGAAAAATATCAAATGATATATTGCTTTCAAGGAAGACTATCTAACAACCACATGCACTACAAGAAACCAAAACAAATCTCAAGAGATGGAAGTTTCATCACAATCTCTACTCGATTACATGATTGCAATTACAAACAAGGAAAAACAGGAAGAAAGAAATATAAAAAGCTACAGAGAAATGGAAGTAGAACAAACCACAAAAGTGTCCTTAAAAAAATATGGTTGAATTACTAATGACGTGTATGTAGCAATCTTTTTTCTTTGAATTCATTTAATTGTGGAACAGAAATGATACATTGTGTGGTGCTTGCACACTACCATCTTGCAATTGTGGAAGCACATGAAGGGTCTTCTTTGTTTGACCAACTTTCTTTAATTCTACAAGCCTGCATTGGCCTTTCAATTTGAAGTGTTTCTATACCACCTTCATCCTCCAATTGCCAACAATATTTATGAAATGTGTCTACACTAACCTGAAGTCTAAAATCTATACCAAACAAAAAGCTCATTTCCAATCTGTTCAATTCACATGTCTTTACTCCTCCAACTCTAGCATAGTAAGCATTGTTGAAGAATCTGCAAAACCAAATAGAGAGCAATGTTAACAGTTAGAAACAAATAATGAAAAGGAAAGCTAATCAAAATGTCAAATTGATCATTCGATTCAACATATTTTAATATTGCTAAGGTTGTCATCAGCCGTGATTTAAAATTTTGGTTGTCATTGTCAACCAGATAGAGCAGTCATACTAATAGAGTTTCGACAATATATGGCCCACAAATATATAAATATTAGACACAACACCAAAATATCCACACCATTAGGAAAAACACATAGTAGCAGTGAGATATTGATGTGCATTTTATTCAATTCCAAACTTGCACTTACGCGTCATCCATAAACTTCGCCGCTAGCATAATGCTGGTTATCAGAAGCCGGTGCACATTAAGTGAGGTCAATTTGATATCTGTGTGCTGAAGTAATCTATCCACGTATATGTGTGCCACAACAAAACAGGACGGGCTGCAACCCGAGTACTTAAAGATACGATCAATGTACTTACGAAGACTCAGAGTAGGTGCACTTAAACCATGAAATACTGTAACGACATCTTCTATATGTTTTGTCTCCAGTATCATTTCATTTTTCTGAACAGATCTCTCAAGAAGTGATGAGAGAAGTGACAAAACCCGCGGAACTCCAACACCTTTATCCAAATCTTTAAGCCCCAGTGAAAGGTATATATCTGAGTTTACATCATCGGTTTCAAGCTCCAAAGTCACCATATCCAAGCTGCAAAGAAATGAACAATTGATAAGTGAAATGCACATTTTCAACACTATTGGGGGCTCAAGTCAACAATCAACACGATAAAGTCTAAACTAATAACATGTCATTAGAACAAACAAAATATCATTAAGTCAGTTGAAATAAAAGTTACTTCACATCGTGTCATGATTTAGAGAAGGGATAAGTGAAGCTTAGAGCCAATTTGGATAAACTCCGCAAGCACATATAGAGAAAGAAATACAAAAAAATAAATAAAAAATATACACAATAACTAAGAGTATTTTATGTAATAACTTCTAATATTAAGTTATTATTACTCATGTCTCAATTTTTTCAGAAACTCGCTCATTGATTGAACTTCTACAAGGCCAACACCTATAAGTTTATAAGGATTTATTCACAAATGAAAAACCATAAACTCTCATGAGTTGGAACTTAGAAGCAAATTCAAATTAGTTCTCAAGTCTTTTCAAAACAGTCTATCAAGTATCGACTTAACCATGGAAGAAATTCTCCATTTCCAATCAACTCACTCCATCTCCTCCCCCCTAAAAAATTGTGATACATACACTATGCCATATGCAAAGATGCCCTTATTATGTTATAAAATCCTTTGATCTTCAATCTCTGACTCATGTGAATGGAGAAAACTCAATTGGGAGGGGAGAACCCCACCTTGAGTGTCCAATAGGTTCCCCAACAAAGATTAGTCATTGTTAAACGACAATTGATACGTGGATACATCTTATCTATAACATAGGATTTCTATGAAAGGTAACTTTAATGTTTGGTTAGATCTAAGTAGCTCCTTAATTAGGTAACAATAACGCACAACCTAAAAAGTGCCTAGATCTCAAGTCTCTTGTCCCAAACTACTTGAACCAGATTTCTATCTTCCCATTACAAACTCCAAACACAACAATCATCTCTCCAACAAAAAGATTACATACCAAATTTGCTCATTGTTATTATATCTACAAATCAACCCCACCCAGATCTCAGAGATCAATTTCACTTCCACCCCACCACCCCAGAAGTCAAAAAGCAAAGATTAACACAAGTTTCATAAAAAAGACATAATTTTTAAGCTTTTTCAGCTGCAAAAACTTTGAAACTACCCTGAACCCTCCCACCCAGAAAACAAAAAAGAAGAAATTACCAGTAAAACAGACACAAAAAGGGAAATCAAAAATAAGAAAACACCAACTAAATTCAACAACCATATGAAAATAAATAAAGATATTTATGCTAAAAGTCCAATGCAAGTGATTTTAGAAAGAAAGAAAGATGAAAGAAACTCACAAATTATGAAGGAGTGATAACTACTCTAATGAAGGAGTGTTGATTGCAGATTTTGTTACATAAAAGATGAATGAAGCGCAAAAAGCGTTTGTTGTTGTGAAGACAGAAAAATCATGTAGTATGTGTTTGCGCCATCTTTGTTTTCTTTTTTTGGATCATGTTGTTTGTTTCTACACAGTGGACAATACATTCATGTTCATAAAGATAATAAAGCTTTGCTCTTTATTATTTTTAACTTCTTTCTTTAATTAATTATATCTCAAACAATAACACCGCTATTATACCTTCCATGTTCATTGCTAACAAAAGTAGGTGCTAAGCCTTAATCAACGTGCTTTCTTTTTTAAATTACCTTACTCTTGGCCCCACAAATATGCACCAAGATAAATTAGTTAGTGTAACAAAGATATACAAGTAAAACAATTAATGATCAAACTATACTAAAAACGGTAAAATAGATTGTATTCGTCAAGTTGATTTGCTTAATATTCTTTTTTATTAAGTAGTTTAATTAAATTCACACATATAATGTGTGGAAAAGTAGATAATCCAGAGTTCAAACTTCGATCCCTACACAAATTATCCTTGATAATTATCAACTAAACTATATTTATTAATCCGGTTTTTTAGCAGATTGAATTGAGATTTTAAACTCACCATTATTATTGGTAAGTAGAGCCGCTATACTTACTTATCGAACTTCAGACCATCAAAGATATTTTTTATGAAAACTTGAAGCTTAATATAAAAAAATAAAATAACATGACTCATGTAAAGTGGTCACTATCTGACCAATTGAAGTTGGTAAATATTTTATTGTGACTTTAATTTTTGATTAGTAAATGTGAAAAATATATATAAATAGTAGATAGATATTGGTTATCACAAATTGATTGATCTATACAATTAAGTGGGGGTTATAGGTTGATTTCTTTATTAAAAGAAAGATGAGGCAAATAAAGTAAATAAAACTCCTACACAAAAGAAAAAGTAGTGGCCATGCCTTCATGGGTTTTGTGGCTAGAGTGAAAGGTTTGAACAAGCGTTGAAGAATATGTGCAATGTTAATGCTGTCACATAAAATGACAAAACCAGCTTTATATGCGATGTATAATGTTTGCCATGCTTCAAAAAATGTAACTTCATTTTATAGGTTCATGAATTTCGTTCTTTTTCTTTCGGATTTTATTTGATTGAGATTCGGATAATTATTGTCCCGTAATTTAATGGAATACGAAATCTACTCGACAATCAAGTGTTTGCTTAAAGTGGAAGAATATTTTTCGCCGTGAAGGAATGAAGATTCTATTGCAAATTTGTGAAGAAAAAAAAAATATTACTCTACTATTACTTATATGATTTATCTGATTCGATAGTAAAAAAGAAATTTATCCAGGATGATAATGGTAGAAAATAAACTCATCCTTAGTACAAGACAATGAAAGTTTTTGCTTACACTAGTTGCACCAATTGAACAACATTTTGAGCTATCATTTACTAGCATTTCATTTTGGCACCAATCACCATATTCCATATAATATGATTGAGTAAGACAACTAAAGATTAGACAGGACACCACCACAGCACACCAGTCGTAACTATATTTAATAATTGTAACAACAACAACAACAATAATTTAAAAATTGCTTACCAAAAAAATCATTTTAAAACACTGAAATTTGTTTCGAACATTTTTAGTTGGTTACTATTCAATAGTTCAATGATTTCACGGATGGAGCTCCGTTTCTAATCTACGACCTCGCTCTTATGAAAAAAGTGATGTTTATTTTATGATTTATGTATAAAATTATTTTACAAAATGATAAAAATATAATTTTATTGTTTGGTGATTATAAGTTATGTCATAACCCAGTCCCCGACATAAAAGCTAGAGATCGTCGGTGAATGGTGGGACTTGTTTGAGCTGTCTATAACTGGGTGGGTGTATAAGTATTTGTAATCAAGCCAATAAATTCTATCATATATTATTTTATCAATATATTTGTATGACTTTTTTTGTTAACAAGCATTTGTATGACTTATACATGTGGGAGTAATAAGAATGAAGACATTGACAATTTATTTGTGATTTTTTCGAAAGATTATGTCGTCGGTGGTTACTTGGCTTGGGTTCAAGACAGTGTTTCACGTTTTTTTTTTTTTTTTTATCATCTTAAGCATCATCTTAAGTATTTTAAAGGATTTAGGAGATAAAACTTATTAATTATTTTTATTTTTGAATAATTAATAAGTGTCTTTAAAACACTTGTTAGCAAAACTCTTATTTAAATTTCGATAGTGTGAATAATTTAAAAAGAAAGAAATGAGATAATTTTTCAACTGAAGGGAAGAACAACCGCATCATTTATGTGGGAAGATTAAGCTTCGAATATTTTACGGCTCAAATCAAAATATGCTACAGTTTTGGAGGCTCAATCATTTTCATAGCTCTTATACTATTGTTACTTAAGTTTTGGTTCTCACTTTTATGTTATCATTAAGTTTTACCGTATTATGACTCTCTATAACTCTTTATAATTTATTTGGCCAGCGTGTGCTGAAATGACATTTGATTTATTTTAATATATATTTCATTTTAATGTTTTAAGAATATATATATATATATTATTTTACCAATTTTTTTTATCATATGTATTCTAATAAAACTAAAATTTCGTTTAAATAAAATAAAATCAAATTGAATAAGAAGCTGAATTCTAAGGTAAGGGAGCAATTAATTCCCTCACCAGTGTGTACCACTTAAATTATACCATTAGATCTATTAAAATAAATCAAAGGTTGAGATTTGTTAAAAATACAAAAGGAACACCTAGTCTTATTTCCACCCAATCTTTGCTCTTTTTTCTTTGTTCCAGTTCATTTAGTGCTTGATTGACATTATGATATGAAACTTAAATCTTAATCAGAAACCAAAATTCTGTTATGAAATTTTTAGGTATTCAAATCCAATTTCCTTTGAATTTGATTTTTGATCTCCTCATAAGGAATCACATGTACGCAACAATCCGAACACATAAATTCTCTACATTCTCAAATTGGAAACTGTGATTTCTCCTTTCGAAACTGATTTTAATTCGGTTGTGTTTTTCAATTAAGAAGTTGTTTCCATGGTATATGTCTTTTTTCCTTCCCTTTTGTTGTTTTTTGTTTTCGATAGTTTAGGTATAACCATCATGAGAAGAAACCAAGAAAATAAAATAAGATGAAACCTTCATAGAAAACTATAGGTCTCAAAAATTGAAAAGAAAGCAAAAAAAAAATAAAAAAATTGAACTTTTAAAGAACATCCATGAAATTTGTTTCATCATCGTTTGAAAGAAGATGCCAGAAATTGGGAAAGAAACTCTAAAAATTAAAAAGAGCAAAGATTGGGTGGGGAGAAGACATTGGTATTACTGTTTATTTCTAACAAATTTCAGCCTTTAATTTATTTTAATAGATCTAATGATATAATTTAAGTGGTACACTGATGAGGGACTTAATTGCTCCTCAGTTTAGAATCCACCAAATAAAAAGATTTGAAGTACAAAATAAATTTCAAAGAAATGACAAAAGTAAAGTAGAGTTTAATTCATCTATTCTTTGAATGGGAGTTTAAGTGCACATTTGGTTGCACCATGGAGCGCACCAAAGATGAGTCTATGTCTGCCAAAACAACTTTTAGTCTAAAAACATATGTTAGGTTTATTATTTCTTGACTTGAGTTTGGTAATAAGAAGCAATTAAACATGAAGCTAGCAAATCAACAAAGCAAAGCATCACAAGAGTATTTCGGAAGATAATAAATGAAGATTCAAGAGGCCTTTAAAGAAATTACAAATGGAATTTTTTATTCCAAGTCCCAAAACAAGTTCTAAGAAAGAAATTACTCAAAAAGACCAAGAAACAAGCAAAGGCGCACAAGAAACAGGGTCCGGAAGCCCTGTGAGTGTTGTTTGCACCCTCGGGGTGCGCCAAAGCAGTGTTGAAAAATGGTAGAAGTGGTTAAAGAACAACGTATAAAAAAAATTCAAGGAAAAAGAACCTTTGAAAGACGAAAGCAAAGATGAGGAAAATTTTCAACATCTAGTTAAGCTTGTGGGAAAGCTTAAGATCAATCTGCCAATCAGAGAAATGTTACATAAGAGTCATTGTGGTAAACCAACATATGATAGTGGTAGCTGTTACCAAAGGGTGCTGCATGCTTTTTGAAGACAAACCTCCAAAGAAGATGGAAGATCCCGTTTAGTTTAATGAAGGGGAGAGAAGAGGAGGAGAGGAGGAGAGAGGAGAGGAGGGGAGAGAAGGAGAAATATTTTAATTAAATATGTGTTTTGTTCACAAGGGGATCAAGAAAGATTTTAAAGCTAATTTACAATTTTTTTCTTAAAATTTTATAACACTCATGTTTTAAAGAATTTCATATAATTATTGTACGACTCTTCAACACATATCAAACTCTACTGATAACAATTTCCGATCTTGGTAATCCACCTAATACCATAAAATATTTATAAAATTAAATTCTACAAAATATATAACTCATATACTACTATTATATTTAAATACTATAAAACAAATAAATTAATAAAAGAAAGAAAAAAAAAGAATTTGATGTGAAAAAAATGCAGGTAGTGAAAATAATTTAAGCAAAACGATGTTTTTTTAACACAAGAGAATTGAACCAAGCAGATAGTAGCAGCGAGATATTGATGTGCATTTCATTCATTTCCAAACTTGCACTTAACCATCATTCATAAACTTTGCTGCCAACATCTTTATCCAAATCTTGAAGCCCTAGTGAAAGGTATACTATTTCTGAACTTACATCATGGGTTTCAAGCGCCAGACCATTTCAAACTAGTTCTTAGTCTTTTCAAAACCGTGTTTATCAAGTATCAACTTAACCATGGACGAAATTCTCCATTTCCAATCACCAGTGGTGGCTTGAGGGTGGGCGGAAGGGGCGGTAAGCCAGTGCACTATTTTTTAGGGGCATCAAAATTATTATGTATATTTAGTAGTTAGTATTATATAGATTTTTTTTAACTCACGTTGATTAATTCTATTGAAAAACTATTTTTAGAGAATATTGATTATAAATCACTCTTTTGCATCGATAAATGTAAAAAGAAATGCATTCAAATAATTAAAAAGGCACAACTTTATTTATTCGTTCAGGGTATCAAAAACCATAGAATCGACCCCGTCAATCACTTCACTCACAACTCAATCCATCTCCTCCCCCTAAAAAATTGTGACCCGTACACTATGCCAAATGCATAGGCACCCTTTTATAAAATCTGTTGATTTTCGATATTTGGTATTTGTCTATTTACTCGATTTTTTATTAAAAAAATCACTTTTGTCCCTTCAAGTATTTGTTTAGGATTTTAAAAAAAAATCATTTGATAAAAAAATCTATATTGACTCTAAAAAGCTTTAAGATTAACTTTTTCTAAAGCTATTAAAAAAAAAACACATGTATAAGTTAAAACTTTTTCCTTAAAAAAAATGATTTTTATAGATAGTAAACGAATATAAGTTTCAGATTTTATTTAAAATCTCTAAAAAAATTCTAGATTATTTTAACATAAAACTTTCTTTTTTTTAAAGCTTAAACAAACACATCTTTAATCTCTTCTTTGCAAAGTTTCTCTTTGTTGATAATTTTATGGATGTGTATTCTCAACAGTGAAAATTGTAATCGAGAGAATCTATTACCGTAGTGCTGGCAACATTCTCTCACTTGAGGGAACCTGGGAGAATCCGTTCCCCCAGCACTACTCTCTCTCTCTCTCTCTAGACAGTTCCCTTTCTAGCGCCGCCGTGTTGTTTTCTCGTCCATTCAATTCAACCCCCATTGCCGTCGTGTGACTTCGTCAGGTACAACAGCTATTTCTTTGACTGCATTCAATAATTCTAGCTTAATTTAACTTTCTTGGATTTTCAGACATTTATGCATTGAAGCTAGCTTGAAGGAATTGAACCATGAATCAACAAGTTGCGCAGCAAGATAACAGCAAGACATCCATTCCACCCTACATGAAGGCAGTCTCTGGATCCCTTGGAGGGGTTATGGAGGCTGCTTGTCTGCAACCAATTGATGTGATCAAGACCAGATTGCAGCTTGATAGGTCAGGGAATTACAAGGGAATTGCTCATTGTGGTACCACAATTGTACGATCAGAAGGCGTACGTGCTTTATGGAAGGGTTTAACACCTTTTGCCACACATTTGACTTTGAAGTATACGCTTCGGATGGGTTCAAATGCAGTACTTCAGTCAGCGTTTAAGGATTCTCAGACTGGGAAGATTAGTAATCATGGTCGCTTTCTTTCTGGATTCGGTGCTGGGGTTCTTGAGGCCGTTGTCATTGTCACCCCATTTGAGGTTATTTTACTTTTATATATGCAATGCAATGCAATGCAATCATTCTACAACATATAGCTTATTATTCTATTATATACCCTTGAATTAATTAGTTTAACCTAAGAAATATGATGGGCGTTAGTGTTTTCATACATGCATTGAACTACACTAGCAAATTCCCTGCTCCTGTATTATAAGAGTTATTAGATGAATTAGCCTGGCTTACCTAATTCTCTAAGTTGGATCTTGAATCTGGTTATCACTTATCACTTGATTAGGATGGAAAAGACGATATTCATAAATCTGCTTTTAGGTTAGATGATGGGAGGGGAAATAAATATTTGGAACACTACACACTAGTTTATAGTGTGGATCAACAGTCCCATATAGAGATGTAGAGGTCAAGAAATCATTCTGTTAGGGAAAATATTAATAAACAAAGTTTTGGAGCAACACAACTTGAGCATTTTCCCATGTTTTATCAGCAGAAGGAATTATGGCAGATCCTAGTATGGTGAAGGCAATCAAGGAGTTGCCTATTGCTCACAACACTAAAGGCTTTCTTCGTATTTTGAGATTGATAGGTTTTTGTAGTATTTATGCAATTATCGCGAAGCCCCTAACTCAATTGTTAAAATAGAAATAGTTTCAATTGGGGTGAAGAGCTATCAGCTATGTAAGCATTTCTGGTTTTTGAACAAAGCAACGACAGATTTCCATTGTTGGGTATGCAAAATTTCAAGTTACTATGTGTGATTGAAACTGATGCTTACGCCTTACAGTACAGGTTTTGGGGCTGTTCTGATGCAACAGGGGGAGCCGATAGCTTTTATTAGCCACACTTTCTCTGATAAATCAAAACTGATATATGTATATGAACTGGAACTCATGATAATTGTCTGTGTACACTTGTACATAAATGGGAGCAGTACTTTCTAGGGAAAAGAGTTTTGGAGTGAACAACAGTAATTAAATGTCCAAGATAGGGATATGATTTCGAAATTGAATATGAAAGCGGAAACGGAAATTGAGCAGTTGATGCTTTGTCTAGAATGGTAGCTAGGAAACACAATTGTTAAGGGCAAACCTACATGCTCTGACAATAGGTCCAAATGCTCATCCAGGTTTCTCCTTTTCTAAGGTGTTTGTGGTGTAAGGGAATAGTGGTGATGTCATCTCAATCCTCAAAAGTTCCTTCCTTGCTAGGTGAATTTTATTCTTCTCCATTGGGTGGACAATTTCATTGTAAGGGGCAGCAGTGTCAGTATTAGATCGAGGATAACTCGTTTAACTCATTTTGTAGTATATCTATTCAGAGTATCATAAGCCTCATCTGGGAAATAATAATTCTTATTCTTTACAAAAACAACAACAAAGCCTTATCCCAAGTGGGGTCGGCTACATGAATCAAATTACGCCATAATGTTCGAATTCTTATTCTTCACAAGTAAAAAAAAACTTTGACAGGTCTTGTACACATGCTTGTTGAAACAAGTCTATCTTGTGTGTTGCAACTTGTAACTATGATTACATGCTGCTTATTTTTTAGTTGCCTAAAGTGATTGCACTAGCGAGCTACTTATTTTTCGATGTAAAATCCATTAGATTGTGTAGCTATTTAGCATATAACATCTCAAACATCCATGCGTAGTTTGTCCTTGGCATGTGGAATCCCAAGCTTGTATTATATACCTTGTGTTTTTCTGCAGGTGGTGAAGATAAGATTGCAGCAGCAGAAAGGGCTAAGCCACGAGCTTTTGAAATATAGAGGGCCTGTGCATTGTGCAGGAATGATCATAAAGGAAGAAGGCCTTCGTGGGCTTTGGGCTGGTGTTACTCCTACTATAATGCGTAATGGAACAAATCAATCTGTCATGTTTACTGCCAAAAATGCTTGTGATGTGCTTTTGTGGAAGAAAAATGAAGGAGATGGTAGAGTTCTTCTACCATGGCAGTCGATGATTTCAGGATTCCTTGCAGGGACAGCAGGTCCTATTTGCACTGGTCCCTTTGATGTAGTGAAAACAAGGTTGATGGCTCAGGGTAGAGAGGGAGGTGAAGTGAAGTACAAGGGTATGATCCATGCCATCAGAACAATATTTGCAGAAGAAGGACTTCTTGCGTTATGGAAAGGTCTGTTACCTCGTCTCATGAGAATCCCACCTGGACAGGCCATTATGTGGGGTGTTGCTGATCAAGTAATTGGTTTGTATGAGAGGAGATATCTTCAAACTTCATGATTGTATTTGTAGGGGTCTTTTTTCTTTTTTACATTACTTTTGCTCTCTCCATAATAGACCAATTCCATTGTAAGCCCATTGAAATCATCATTTTTGCCTTCAGTATTATTGGTGGATCTAAACACTAAACCCCGTACAAGAGCTTCATGTCTTTGGGAATTTCTAGCATTTAGCTTAGAGAAGTGATAATAAATACTTGCATGGCATGTTTGTGGTCAAATTCAGAATCTGAAAGGAGAGAATGAGATTGCAGTTGCATTGTTGACAATGGTTCTTCACAAAACTTCATGTTGAAATGAAATGAGTTTGATAGATTTTTTTTCTTCTAGCCTTCTGGGTTTAAGGATTTGAGGGTTCACGAGTTTAAAGATTTTTTGAGTTTTAATGGTTGGAGGGCAAATTTGAGATTTTATTTTTATGGGTTTCTTTTTAGACTTTCTGAGTTTCATATTCAATGATAAATTATGCACTAGTGCATGGGCACATTCAGAAATAAGTATAGATTGATAAAGGAAAATTTAAGCCATCCACCTTTTTAATATATCAGCTATAAATTTAAGCTTTTCCCATCATAAGAAAAATAACAAACCTTCAATTTTAATATGTCACCAATCACCATATTGTGTATTCGTATCACCAAACCTACAAGTCTGGCACTAATATGAACTTTCACATGAAAAATAAAAACATCCAAAAGGATAATTAATATTGTGTATTCGTATCAAAATAAATAAAATAATAACAATGAAAAAAAACTCATTCCCCTAACGAAATAATAAAAAATTCATTATAAATAAAATAACAAAAAATATTTTAAGCTGACATCCATCGTTTATATCATCTTTAAGCATCTCATGGATAAGGTTACGATCAAACCAACAACTATGAGAGTCCTTCGTCCATTTTTCAGCACCTTTATAAAATTTGTCACAAGAACCGAAAGTAATTTGCTTAAGCGAATTCACATTTCTCAGTAGGTGACTAGCTAACTCAATTACATTTATAGTGCAAACCGATCCACATAACTCAACATATTTCAAATTACCGTGAGAAAAACCTACACATTTAGTTCTCTGTCTCTGATATCCAACCAAATGTAGATTTTCCATATCTGGATTTCTAACCTGAAAAATTGAAAAACAAATATCACAATTTTACATATGAAATTTTTAAAAACTCGCCATACATATAACACTCTGCAATACAGGACTTCATCATTATTTTAGTTGAAATACAAAGTTGTTTACTATGATTTAAGAGTAACTTGGAGCGTATAAACTCACATGACTAAAATAAAGTTGTCATGTTACTTAAAATATCGTTTGAGTTTTTCTAATTTATTTATATACTTATAATAGAACTCTCTCTCTAACAAAAAACACTCTCACACACATAATTTTACCCTCATTATTCTAATTGAAGAAATTTAAATATAAAGTAAAAATATATGTTTTTTTTTTTCATTGTCTACCTTATCGTTAACTTTTGCTGAACAACAAATCAATCTATAATACTAGTTTAGAGATTAAATTAAGAGAGATCGATGATTCATTCTTACACCTTTATATTTAACTACCCTGAGATTTTCCAATTGAGTTAAATTATAGATTCTTATTTATATTATACACATAAATTTAAAATTTTAGTTCTAAAAATTGATGTAAGAAGTTAAAAGAAAAAATACAATAATTAATAGTTAAGCATACTAAATTATCAATCAAGATCATTCTAAACTAATGTGAGTTTATCGTGCTAAATTGTCTATTTATTTTCTAATAGTAAATAAAATAAGTTTTAATTTGACAATTTCTTGATATATGTAATAGACATATCATTTTTAAAACAAATAAAACTTGTGGTCTAAGTAAAGTTTAATTTCCTAAGATTAATTTACATATAACTATTTAAAAACGATTATTCATTAAAAAGTTAAATTATAACATTTAAAAAAAAAAAACAGCGTGAAGAATAAAGAGTTAAATATCTCACCATCAAAGAAAGTTTTTGGAGATGCTGAGAAGCCATTGCAATATCTAAAATCCAAAAATAGTCCTTATCATGATCATATGCTCCCTCTATAAATAACTCTAATTGTCTAAGATTTTGAATTCGAACTAAGACCTTTTTTACTTTTGCTATCTGTTTATAGAGAAAACATTTAAAGTGAATTAAAGTGACTCAATCAATTCAAAGAAACCAAGGCAGTAAATAACAACTAATAGAAAAAGCTTATGTCGAGTCATCGTGAGTTTAACTTAAAAGATAAAGACAATTTATTACCGTGGTTCAAACACTAAATTTCCCTTTTATTGACTTTAAGTGGTGAATTTCTTGCCACTAATCTATTCAGCCCAAAACACAGGAAAAAAAACTTGCGTCGAGAGATTCAACTTGACCTCCAAATGTATTGGATGTAACGGAAGAGCATTTGAGAGTTATTGAGAGTTAAAAGATGTAACGAAAGAGCATTTGAGAGTTATTGAGAGTTAAAAGAGGCTTACATCGTCCAAAGTGGTCTCAATAGGCCACTTTTTGGGGAATTATATGGTTTAAATACTTTTTTTTAATTACACGAAATGACACAAAGCCACTATAAACTCACATTAAATATTATTTATGCAAGTATGTCATTTTTTTCTTCAACTTTCTCTAAGATTTTTTTGTTTTGTTTTTAGTCTTTACAAATATACCATTTTTGCTTTTGGTTTTGTTGTTTTATTTTAGTTCATGTAAAATTTATTCATATATTAAAATTGGTTATTGTAGTATGTAGGATGTTTGAAACGAATATTACAAGAACCAACATCCATGTGAAATTTTTTTGTTGGAATTAAAATAAAACACCGAAAATAAAATAGCTGCAATCTCACAAACCCACACAGCCTATGAAGCAATAAATATAAACTAGTAAATAAGGTATTAGATGTAAATGTTAGTTATACCACTAAGTTGTTCTATATGAGCCAAATGAATCCCTTGATATATTAGTATTTTTTCATTATCAATATTATTTCCATTAGAAAGGCGGACACTCACATGCGATTCTTTTTGTCCTTTTTATTAAGTTAACGCGTATAAATTATAAACAATACTTTACAATAAATTTTGATTTTGATTAAAATTATAAGTATATATATTTATGACTTTTAAATTGTAACAATGCCAACAAATCATGTTTATTTTTTTCAATAAGACCAATAATATATCAAATATAATATAAATTCTTATATTTTTTAAAAACACCAACAATATAATATTATTATAGAAAAATTTATTTAAAAATATAATTTAAATAGTAAAAAAGACAGCCTAAATCAGATTGATAATATTCAAATCAGATTTGATCCAACAAAGTATAAATGTAACATTCTTAAGTTGGAGACATTCAGAAAACAAAAGAGGCATGACAACATTTTGAAGACATTCACGAAGTCCAATCAACTTCATCATTGTCACATTTTTCAGTCCAGAAAAAAACTCACTAGGTTTAGAAACATGACTGCTTTTATAGCTAAACTCGGTTAACATAGGAGCCTTAATGTTCATTGTATGTCCTCTATAATCATTTTCAAAACAATATTGAAAGGATGAGAGATTTGATGCAATGATTTCTATATTCCTCTTTCTTTGTAGTCTACTCCCACAATATATTGTCGCATGAAGCAACGTTGCACTGATTATTTTTAAGTCGGACTTGAACTTGCAATCGTTGAGGAACATGTTTACAAGATGGATGCAATTTGAAAACAAACCCTGAAGCAGATTTTGATGCACATTAACTACATGTAACACAAGAGTTCTCAAATTCTTCAATCCAGAAAATTCCATAGGTGCTACTAGGTGGCAATTTTGTAGGTGCAAATACGTTAGAGAATCAGCGTGAGATAAGAGAGTAAAGGAAAATTTGTATGGCTTTAGTTTCAAAATAAAATCAGTATCACCAATTGTATATGAGAAGAGCAGTTCAATATGTTTGACACCCTTAGCAACTCCTTTGGTAATCAATCTATCAACGACATCTTTGTGTTCATCGCCTAATGGAAAATTGAGTCGGATTGAACTGATCATGGTACCTTGATAATGCAGCATGAATTGATCCAATCTTGTGTAAAATTCAGATTCAAAGGGTGGGAGGCTTTCCAGTAACTTTTGCATTGTATTATCGTCAAACTCAGACATGTTAGGGAAATCAAAATCAAACATGTTATGGAAATAAAAATTGAGGTCCATCCTGAATCCCCATTCGCGAAGCCATCGTTTGGACAATGTGCATGTTTTCACCGAATCCTTCAAACTTAACTTCGAAAATATATACGATATAACACAATCAGGCAACTTCGGTAAATCACTCTTGAGCCTTTTACACCTCTTCATTGCTGCTGCAATTAATAACGAACACACTTGAGAATACAAAATTTGGAGGGAGGGGGCATCACTAATAAGGCGTTGGAGATATGGACTCCGACCAAGACACAAAGGTGAAAAAACTAATCTAACAAATAATTACTAATATTTGTCATTAAACAGTAGTTGAGGATACGAAATTAAAAGCATAATCAATCAAACGAAATGAAACAATATATGATTTTATTAATTTTATCATGATGCTTGTTACGGAAGATACACATATTTAAAGTAGAACTTAGAAAGAGAGAAAGAAAAAAATAGAGTTGGAGAAGAGAATACCACAGAACTGGTGCTGGAAACAATTGATACAAGGCAGTTATCGACTACACGACGGGTTGGATGAAAAACCCTGGTAGAGAATAAGGATTTCTTTCTTCTAAATTTATATATGAGAAGCATATCTTGTTTTTGTTGACGTCATTTATTTGTTGTTTTGAGATGATACTGTGTTATTTTCTTACCGGGCCTTCTCTTGCGTTTGGTCACAGCCCAATAATAGAATAAGTTGCTCTTTAGGCCCCCACCTTGATCACAAGCCCCCCATAGTTATTGTGTACTATTCATATCCGAACGTTAGATTTATATTTAATCTATCTATCTATTTAAATAAAACCCTCATCCTTCAATTCAATGAAACTCACTTTTCAAAACTAGCCGTTAGTTAAGCATCTCTTTGAACTCTGAAACACCATGGCAACCTCGTTGGACACAGCTTCTCCTTCTCCTCTTCACACCAAACAGGTTTTTCCTCTTACTCTCAAAAAAACATCGCAATTCGTTTTTGTCTTGTTTCTCAACTTAACGTTGTTTTCGTGTTACAACAACAGGATGATACAAACGTTGTTAACTCTTCTTCTCCATCTTCTGATAAACGCTTCTGGAGCACTCTCCGTTGTAGAATTGACTCGCTTCTCGATAAACCCAAAATCTCAGATTCATTGCAGAATGAAAGAGGAAAACGTTTGAAGGAAGATTCGTTGTTACTCATCAGAGGATTTGACTCACTTTCTAATACACTCTCTCTTTTGTCTAATAATTTGGATAATGCCTTACAAGTAAGTACTAATTAATGTTTTTAGTTCCAATTAATTAATGTTTTAGTTTATTAATTAATAGTATAATCTAGTATTAATCTTGTTGAGAGAAATTTAATGTGCTGTTAATTTTTTTTAGTTTGAATGAGAAATCTGCAATATTAGATGTAACAGAAATTGAAATTGATTGTATATTATTACTCCGTCTAAAATAAAGAAAAAAAAAATCAAACAAAGTTGATGTATCTCGTTAAAAATTTGAACAAAATACATTACTTTATTTGATTTTTTTTTTTGTTACTTATATTCGAGACCAGATGAAGTAGATTTTTGAGTAGTACCGTTAAATTCTAAATACTATGATTATTTTTTCCATAGGGTGCAAGAGAATTGGGGAATCCACCCACATTGACTGATATATTCAAAAGCAAAATTGATCAGTCAGAGAACAAAGAAGAGGATTCAGAAGAGAAACAGAAAGATGAGACAAAGCAAGGAGTAAAAAGGAAAATTGATGAATTCTATGAAGAAAATGTTACAGAGTCACAAACAGAAAATGGGGGAAAAATGCATGAAAAACATATCAAGAAAGCAAAAAATGTTGGTTCTTTGTTTTTTTCTCCTCTTATATCAACTATTGTACTAGTACTAGTTAGTAGATTATATTGGTGCTGAAGTTTGTGGCTAATTGTAACTTGTTTTTGTTTGTATAGATTGCAGTTTCAATGGCAAGCAAAGCAGCTTCACTTGCAAGAGAATTGAAGTCTCTTAAATCAGATTTATGTTTTATGCAAGAAAGATGTGGTTTGCTTGAAGAAGAGAACAGAAGACTGCGTGACGGTTTCGCCAAAGGAGTCAGGCCTGAGGAAGATGATCTGGTAAGGAATCAATTCAATCTTAATCATCCCATATGGTTAAAAGAATTAGTGATGTTATATCAATTTTGTATTTCTCATTCAACTAATAATATTGTTACATTTTTTACTTCATTGACATTAGACATTAGTTAGGATTTGTTACATGTAAAGTTGAGTGAATCACAAATTTTCTGTGGAAATTGGAGGGGTCTAGTTATATGGTTCTTAAAATTAACATCAGTTAACTATATTTGATCCTCAATGCAATTGTTTTAAGAAAAGAGAATCATTGTTGATAACAATAGGTCAATTCTTCAACTAATTTCAATTCACATTAACGTTATCATATTAGTCATTTTGTGTTGATCAATTTAGTCCTGAAATTGTTCAAAGAGAAGAATGTATGTGGTTAATTTCAAAAATTATTTTAGGATTTCATTGATTTTAGGAGCCTGAATTGTTCAAATTATTATGGAACTAACACTAATCTTGTGTGGGTGGTTTTTGTGGTGTAGGTGAGGCTTCAGCTGGAAGCACTTCTTGGTGAGAAGGCAAGACTAGCCAATGAAAATGCAAATCTGATGAGAGAAAACCAATGCCTTCACCAGCTGGTGGAGTATCATCAACATGCTTCACAAGACCTCTCTGAGTCATATGAGCAAGTCATCCAAGGAATGTGCTTGGACTTCTCATCTCCGCCGCGATCAATTTCTGGAGAAGAGACAAGGGATGAATATGGCGACGATGATGATGACAAATAGAGAAGAACTATGAACACCAGGGAACCATCTCTAGTAACCATTCCTACAAGTTCTCTAATGAACTTTTGATGATGGAGAAGAACCTACCATCACCATCTCTTGTAAACCAAATTTTTTAGCACCATCATAACCACCCCCTTCTGTAATGATGCTGCAAACATTCCTTGTATTACCGCAGAAAATAATGATCTTGTTATCTTCCTACTAATGTGATAATCGTTCTAAATGTGATAATATTATTAGTAGTGTCCTCCACTCACCTAGTATAATGTGACAATCTCTCTTATACTTTTGCTAAAAAATACATCTTGCATTGTCACAAAAAAAATATCTCTTGTACTTTCTCAACATAATTAAGTTTATGTACCCAAACCAAATTATTTAAACATTCACTTCAAGTTTGAGTTAGTTTGTTAATTGGATTAATTAATTGTATGTAACATACTCTCTTTGGTCGCTGTTATAATAAAAAAATCATTTATTAAATGAATCTAAAAGTTGATTTTTGCTTATAATAATAACCGGAGGGTTAGTCTAGCTTTGTAATTAGTGTAGCAACTAGGTTTGTCTAGTGGGGAGAGGTTTGTATAGTATGCATGAGGTCCTAGCTTCAAATCTCATTACCTCCATTGCAATTTTTTTGTTGGACTAATCTAACTATTCTTGATGGGATTATACAACCATTGGAATTTGATGGTTGCTCAAAAGGCATCTCAAAATTGCTCACTTGATTGAAAAAAGCCTATCGAGGGTTATGGTTTGATCAGATTTTACACAAAAAACAACCGATCGGGAGCAAAATTACCACGCCTATTAAGCAACTTTCTTGGAATTCGACTTGAGTCAAGCAATCAAATAATTATCGTAAAACTTTTTTACAAATAATGCACCTTGTTTTATTTATATATCTCATTTTTTTTTATCATATCATCAACCCATCACACCTATTATATCACTTTATTTTTTTCTCTCTCAAGGGGGCTACAAAGGTGTATGTGTCAACCAAATAAAAAATAGACTAAATTTGAACATTAGGGAAAAGGAGTAAAAGAAGAAAAGGTTGACTACCAGTTTGTTTGAATGTTAAGAATAGAAGATAACTGGATTATAATAATGATTTTAATTAATAAATTTCTTTTTTTTCTATGAGTGAACACATTGTGAAGGAATACGGTGATCTCAACAAGATCATTTGGCAAGCCAACAATCATAGCACGGAATCAACCATGACAAGGCAATGATTGTAGGATATTTCAAGAACTGTTGTTGATGATAAAACTATCAACATTGAAACAGAAGAATTGGTGTTGGATAAGTGAGGATGCAAGGCATTGAAACATCAGAACCACAAACAATTTCAAAACATCAAGCTCAACTTAAAACAACATAAATTCATACAAAAGCAAGTTGAAATAGTTAGACACAAATCACAAAAAAAAACAAAAAAAAAAACTAGGCACAACTTCCAAGCCAATCACATTAGATGTAAGTTTGTGATATGATACAAAAAAAGAAGTTATGCAGCATTAACTTTTTCCTTCATCAGCCTTCAATTCTCTTTCTTTTACCTGCAGAAGCTGAAAATGCATTGTCGATTTCTTGATTCAAGGAAATAACAGCGGCTTCAGTTGTTTTTGCCACATTTGAAAGCTGTTGATTAATAATATCCTTCATTTTCTCCAGTAGTTCATTTGAGGCAGCATTCTCTTGTTCATACTACAATATCAAAAGGTATATGGTTAAATACATAAAGTCAACTAAAAGCCCAATTAATTAACATATATAGTTTTATTAGTGTCTTGTAACCTGTAAAATATCCACAAGATCATATGTTACACCAGTACCAAAATAAGATCATAAACAAAATTTTAACTATTGCATTTGCATGAAGCAGCCACAAGAACCAGTACTTCAAATTAATAAACACTATTTTAGGAAGTTTTTTTTAAAACCATCTGTAGATCTCCACCTAAAAGCTCGAGCTTTTGAGATAGTAGTTAGTTCATAACATGATATTAGAGCTTCTATGACCAAAAGAAAGATTTAAAATTTAATATTTTTTGCTAATGACCACTAAAAGGAGTAATAGAAAGGAAAAAAGGAAGTTAGAGGCAACAAGATTTTGATATCAGATAAAGATAAAAATACATTCACAATAATAACAATCATGATGCAGCAAGACCAAAATAGATATGACACGACATACCACTTCAGCTTTGCAAAGAGCATCTTCCAGTTGTCTTTTTAGTTGTTCATTTTCGTTCGATAAAGCTTCAAGCTGCATGTATGTATGTAAGTCAGTACACAACATATATGAAATATGGGATAATCAGACCAAAACAGTAAGTAGGCTTAAAAATGGCACTAGGATTTATTTTTTCTTTCTAAAATGAATAAATTGAAAACAAAACCTTCTTCTGGGAATCAATGTACATGCTCCGATAACCGAGTGCCATCGACGGGGATTCATATAAGCCAACATTGCCATCAACCTGTTATGTGTTCAGAATATATTCACCAATGAGGCATCACACTTATAACAATAAAAATAATAATGCCATGTTGTCTTAAGTTTGGGTATATACTATAGTATACCTTGGCTGTCAACAATTCTATGATCTTATACAAACCATCAATTTTCTGTAAGGCATAGTCAACTTTTACGTCCACACTCTTTTCACTTACATTTTCAGCAGGATAAAGTCCAAGCTCAGACTCGGGCTCAAGCAATAACTGTTCCATTTGAGCATTTGGCTCAGTCAATGCTTGTTCAATTTGAGCATGTTGTTGCGGTAACTCTTGCTCATTTTCAGTATTCTCCTGTGGCGATAATTGCACTGGCTCAGTTTGAGTATTATCCTGTGGCAGTACTTGCACTGACTCAGTTTGAGTATCTGTTGGATTTGGCTGTGGCAATACTTGCTCAGTTTGAGCATCAGATTCATCTTTTTCACTATCACTAACAGTCATATCCACAACGCATTCAACGCCCTGCTTCATGTTGGTTGATTTAACTTTAACAACCCCGCTTCTAATGCGTTCAGAACGCCTCACAGATCCACTACGGTATTTGGACATTTTTTTAGCCAATGTAGCATACTTCTTTTGATGTTTACTTACCTGAATGGTTTGTTCTTGTGGTTGTTTTCCTACAACACTTGACTCCACTCCAGCAACTGACGAATTCAGATGCTTCTTCAGTGGGGAAGACATAGGGTGTGGATTTTCCAGCCGAGATTCTAACATCTCCGTTGGATTTATGTTACCATTGGAAGCTTGCTGTTCAACTCTTTCAGAAGGTAGTGCATTAGCAGCAGGCTGTGAGATGAGAAAAAGACAATACTGAGTGAACATATATGATTCTGTATATGATTATCCATGAATTTAGCTCAACTAAAGCAAACAATTCAATTTTTTTTCTTTCATAAATCAATATATGATATTACATGCACAACACATATCATCAATTGATATTCTCATCAATGGTTGAAATGTGGTATTAAAAAGGTGCTACTTTTCACCGCTAAACGTCTTAAAAAAACATGCATGTTGTCGAAAGTGTACTTTTTACTGGTGGAAGTGTACTTCTGAACGACACAAAATGACTGTTTTTTTTAATGTGTACATATACAAATTCCTTGAGAGGCATACAAAGTTTTTCCCATTCAAAAAATAGTATATAGGAAGCACAAATATGGTCTAATTCGAAAAAATCAATAGTTGTTATTCCAACCTATGTGGCACAAACACTACTTGAATTAGGCGTGTGTCCAACACCAACACGACACCCATACATAAAATTACACTAAATTATGTGATTTTCTCAAATGATTATCGGTGTTGGGGTGTCGGTGTCCGGTGTCCGTGACGTGTCCGGTCTGAGTCCGTGCTAGATTTTAACAAACTATGATTTGTTATCCACCGTTTATTTTTCAATCAGTGGTCCATAATACTCACTGTACTCTCTAAAGTGTCTTCTTCACTTTAGAGGAGCCAGATCCAAGTCAACCACCTTGTACACCAACCACTCACACTAAATCGGATCCCATGGTAAAAACACAACCTTGAAAAAGTGAAAACATCGTAAAAAAAATGGTAAAAAGACTTAAAAAATTAGATAAAAAAGCAAGCTTTCGACATAGAAAGTACAGAATAACGAAAAGTCAACAACAAACTCACGAATGCATGCAACCACAAAACGAAAGCTCTCACATTTCTCCTAACATTCGTTCATGCAAACATTGGAAAATCAGAAAACCCTACCTAAACCATATCCCTAAACATGATCGGTGAAAAAAACACCAAAATAGGAACATGGTAATGGAATACGATAATAACGTAAACACACACAAACATAAAACAAGGATGAAGCAGCGGAAAATAAACAAAAGAGTAGATTTTGTATACCAATGAGAGAACAGCGCATTTGTTCTTGGAAGGTTTAGGTCTTCGGCCCATGGTGCAGGAGAGGAAGGTGAAGATCAGAGAAATGTACAAAGTGCAAAGTACTACACAGTCGTCACTCTTGGTGAATGTGTATCGGAAAAGAATTTGAAGGGACAACACAGAACTAATAAGATTTAAAGCAGAAAGAGAAACAAAAGCAATTTGACACGGCAAAAGAGATATAGGTGTAAAATGCCACCTCAGGTTTTGATGTTTAATAGAAAAAGAAAATCCTAAACTTTAAACCCTAAACTTCATCGTCAAAAGATATAAATAAATTTTATTTTGAAATTTGTAAAAAAAGTTATGGCTTGTGCTAAATGTATGTGTGTTAAAACGTTTGTTGTTAATATTCTTCATGCTAACTTTTAAAAAGATAAATTTATTATTTTCACCATTTTTCACTACAACATTTTTTTACTATTTTTATTCTCTTAATCAATACCTAAAGGTATACTTTAGCATTTTCTCAAAGTTAAAAGGTCATTTCAACGAGACACTTGTTAAAAATTCACAAAAAAATAAAATAATGAAGAAAAAATTGTTTTTTCAATGTGTTAATTTTTTTTAGAGAATGTGTTAATGAGTTGAATACACTAGGTTACCTCTTACCAAAACTTAAATTTACATTTTTTTAGTACTTCAAAAAAAAATGTTTTTATTATAAAAAAAAATTTAATGTGTTAATATGTTGAATACACTTGGTTAGCATTTACCAATTTTTTTTAGAGAAATGTTAAAGAATAAAGTTTGTCTTGTAAATAGTGCATTCAATGCTTTGAAATTTTAAAAAGTAACTTTTTCGTATTAAATTCATCAATTATTTCTATTTGTATAACAACAAGACCTTTTTTTTAATAAACTTGTTTTTCTTTGTCCTTAAAAAATGTTTTATTAGTTTTATTTTCTTGATTCTTTGGATCCAAAGTAGGCAGATTTTGGAAGAAAAAAATTTAAATACCTTCCCTTTTAAACTTTTATACTATATATAGTTGGTTTAATTTTAAAATCAAATTTAATTCAATTTATTTTATTTTGATTTGATTTGATTTTGTTGTATGCGTATATAATTATAAGTTTAAAGTCATGTTTCAACGTATCAAGTATTTTACTAACAATCTTTCATCAATTTTTTTTTTTTTACTGACAACTAAGTTGTAGTAGTACATGGTATAATTTCCAAACAATTAATCTCCCATTAAATAGCTCCATGTTGGGCCATGATAAATAAGCAACTCGTTATTGTTTATACTTGTAACAAGATTAAGTATCGAGACAACCTTGTATGATAATGGGCTCCAGTGTTGAGCTCTTTGTGCATGTGAGCAGGGGTAGTCGCTCCCTATATGTAATCGGAAACCAGCTTTATGTCACAGAAGTACCTCAAGTATGTCACGTCCACGTAGTTGGCGCTCTTGTCAGTGAAACATGTGACACCCACCAAGTAAAGAAGATAGATGTGGATAGATTGATCCATCTTCACCACGTTTCTCCAACATAATCATCTTTTTTAGTGTTAGCTGCTTCCTACAAACGTTTCTTAAAATTTGCCCTCAACTAACTAAAACATGCATGATCACCCTTCGTTTTTTCTCACTTGATCCTCAACCTCAATCACATCAGACCCCAACAGCTTCATCATCAAATCAACTGCACCAGACCTAGGTGTAGGCCTTCGATGGAATGATACAGCAGACAAGACAAGTCATCAAGTGTCACTGTCATCTCCACGATCGAAAGGTAAAAGTTAGAGGTCTTCTCATGTCACCTCTCAAAAAAAGAAGACAACATGGTAAAGAATAAGACAACTAACATGTTGTAGCCACTGAAAACAGCTGGCTCGTATAACATCCTTGAACATTGTTGTTTTATCCTATCCAAATTTGCATCATGTATAACCAAAAGTTTTTTTTTTTCCGTTATTAACACACGTAACTACCGCTAGATTTTTTGATCATTTTCATGTATTTCTAAGAAATAATGAATGTCAAAACAACAATTCTCTTATATGATTTAATCCATTAAATCCCACCGAACTACTAAACCTATAAGTAGTTATTAATTTGGGCCAATCAACCCTGTCACACTTCTAATCTAAAAATTTCAGAGTGAATAAACCTTTATAATTTGAAAATTGCTCATTAAACCCATTGATTTGCTCATAGGCCCCTCAAAATTTCCAAAATACCTTTCTCAGGACCTACGAATGCACAAGATTTTTGTCAAAGTGGACTAAAATAAACCTTGGTTTGGCTACCCAATTTAAAATTTGAAATCCATATATACTTTGGATCAGCTGTTTGCAAAATTATAGCCTCTAACAGTTTGCAAGTCTAATGGATTTGCCCCGTCCCCTTAACAGTTTATGCACTCTAAATTCCAATTCCACCATCTAACTTGCGACCTTATATATATTTTTGGAGTATATGACTTTGCAATGGAGTGTAACATTTTGCCTTCTGGAGATGCCATATTCTCACCTTTGATATTTAATTTGAATTAAAAAATTTCCCACTAACAGCTGTATGGATTACATACGAATGGAGGCAAAGACTGTTGAATTACGTCATATTAAATAAATGTTTGAAAAGGAGAAGCTTTTGCATGTCATGATGCTACAAACAAACACCTTGATTCGCTATCTCCTCATTTCATATGCTGGAAGTTGATGACAATGATGTTCTTTTTTTAATTATCTTAGAATCTAAGAATTGTAATTAAGTGCATAGCTAGCTTTGAGTAGGTTGAAATTAGATTAAAGTCAAGGCTTCAAAATCAAAAATGATATCTCTACCGTCAATAAAGCATAAATGGAATCAATGCATCTTCATTTTATTTTATTTAACGTTTGATAGGATGATGTTCTTTGCAATTACAGTATTTCACTATAAGATAATATTTATGCATATATAATATAAAAAATAGGTTTGAATTTTGATTCGAAGTGGACCAAAAGACGACAACCGAAGTTGATTGCATGCAGAGGAGGACGGCGGCCGCTTCATGTCAATGAAGGCTGTGGAAGAATCTAGAGGTTTAACAGAAATAAAAAATGTTCATCTTATCTAAGGTGAGAGTTCATTTATAGATAACACGAAAAAATATTTTGAATTTGAAACGCTTATTCCATTGTGAATAGTTCGCTCAATTAATCGGTTGTTGTCTGATATAATTTAAAAACTTTTCTTTTAGTCCATGCTGTCAAATTCTGTTTGTTTAGGTGCCATAATTAATATTTATTTATTAGTAAAAAAAATTATTTCTTTCAAATAATTAAAACGAGTAATAAAAGTTAAAATTTCTAACAAAAATCCATTTTTTAAAATAAAAAGTTATATTTGTCAATTTAATTACCACAATGTGAAGTTGGTTCAGTTTGCTTTGGATTATATAAACCATGCACAACCCTAGATTGTCAACCATTAGTCATTGCAATGATTGTTTTATCTCCTTTAATTATTATGTCATTCTTTAAGTGAATCGAATGACTTTCTTCACAATTGTCAACTTAATTCTTAATCTTATACTAATACAAATACTACTACTACTATATTCTTATTTTGAAACTAGTAGTACTATATTTTTATTTTGTTATTACTACGTGTCATGTGTGCCAAAAAATAAAATGGTATACTTGCACGATCGATCCTTATGTGTTATTGCTAGTCCTGTTCTGGCATTTGATCATTTCCATTGTTTTTGCGTGGAGCAAACAAAACCATAGGAATAAAAAAATTGTAGCACTAGCTAGCACGGTCAATACTCAAAACTCAACTTATTAAGTAATATAGTGCGTTTTATTAACATTTTAGACTGATTCATGCAAGAGAATCCATTGCCTTTCTTCCTCTAAATTATGTATAATATATCAAAAGACAAAAATATGCCTTAGTTAAACGATACATAAAATATTAGCAAAAAATAACTATACATAAATTAACATTTCACGTACATAATGAATCTATAGCTAGCTAGCTAGCTAGCATTCGCATTTTTCACAATTGTTTTAATTGATTGGCCCATTTAGAACAACCGCAAAGAAGTAAGGGTGGATTAATCTAAATAATACATTGAAGAGAATTTGATCTATATATATTTAGGAAATTGACCTAGCTTTCAAAAGTGTGTAAGACGCATATATTCTTGTCCCCTTCCTTTTATTTCCATTCTCATATTCGTTTCATAATTCATTCGACCCTCTACTTTTAATTTTACAGCATTAATTTATAGAATTAATTATCTTTTGGCACTAATGAATGGATGTACCAGACCACTGTTAGGTGTGTGATTTTGCCACTTAATTGTTACATACATAAATTTGGTCCCGATTACCATATTTGAGATGTCAAAAGGACATGTTCATGTGTCCTAATAAAGCATAAGAATTTAAATTAAGCAGTACTATATATGGATGGTTCGTCATAAAATAAAATAAAATATATGGATGGTGTAAAATAGTTTTACATTTTTCTTAGGGAAATAGTTTTACATGTTATTCAAGCACATTACAGTACATTTACAGTACATACTATATTTTTATCAAAAAAATTTGATTCTATTTTTGATAGAATCGAAATATGACCCGTGGATATCATAACATATTTAAAATCACCATCAATTTGATGAAATCATACTTTAATTTTGTTGAAGTCTCAATATAATTTTCGTAAAAATCATAGTGACACACTACGAGTCTGCCAAACTCATGTTCAGACTCATTTTCAATTAAAACATGAACGAGTCATGTATTGTAAGATAAGGATAACCATGCATGGAGCAAACCATCAAAGAGAACATTTCAAAATTAATTGCAAAATCTGGCCAAAGTTTAAAAGTTAATTATTTTCAATGTCTTGGGGTGAAAAGCTATTTCCATGAAACCGTTAGTTTCATTTACTGCCACTCGTTACTAGTTCCAATCCTTACCTAAGTCATGGATAAGGCAATGAGCATCATCTTGTATGCTATATATGTATATTGCATGTTGTAAGAGTCACTGCCACACAATTAATTTGATCCTTTTTGGTGAATGCATGACTTCATGTACAATAGGCTGCACAAGTGGATAACTTTTTACTACCCTAGCTTAGCTATATGCTGTAATGTGTGTATGCTGATGATGCATTTCAGCATTATTTCCAGTGAATTTCTAGCACTTTTCTGAATCTGCAGGTTCTTATACTTGCATTTCTGATTGTAAAGAGAAAAAAGAAAACGTGTATTGTACGATGAAAATATTATTAGCCTTTAGATATTTATAAACCAAACTTTAATTGGAATATATACTTTGTACTAATGTTCATAAAATCAGAATAGACTATTGAGCAGACCAATTTACCACGGTTGATTTGATCCTAGTTACATTGCAGTTTAGTTCAACCGAACTTTTATCAGTTGAACCAATTGAACTATGAATTTAATCAAAATGGACCGTTGAAGAACCAATTTACCGCATTTGATTTTATCCTAGTTATATTGTAGTTTAGTTTAACCGATTTTTTATCTTTTTCATTTTTTTTATTTGTTTGTCGGATGAACCAATTGAACTATGAATTTAAAGTTTCACCAAAAAAATTTTTTGGTTAAGTAGTTTATTAATTAAAAATTTACCTCTTAAAGTAAATAAGTAAGATGTTCAGAGTTTGAATATCAACCGTTACTCTATATTATGTAAAGCCTATGCCAACTAAACTAAACTCACAAATACGATCTCACAAATTTTATCTCTGAATGATATGATTTTTATAACATTTGCTTTGTAGACATCAAGTGTGCATGACATATTGCTCAACTGGTCCATACAGTTGATGGCCAAACGAATTTACTAAATTGTGTCAAGCTTTTAAAACCTTTTGTTCTCTTGATCATTTGTATATATGTTCTTATGAAAGCTATAATATATATTTATAGATTAAACTTTTAGACTGTGAGAGAAGAGAGTGGCTCGAAGACCATGTGCTTTTACAAAGTAGCTTCTTTTGATCGATCGAACCTCTAGTTGTTTAAAAAAAAAAAAAAAGAGCAAATAATATGAACATTTTCCGTACACTAATGGATTGTGGAGAGATTTGGCCAATAGAAAAGTCGGAAGAAAAGTGATGATGAAAACGATTCTTCCCTTTTTTCTGACCAGAAATATATACATGTTGGCCATTTTAATTTGTAGAGTGGGTTGTAAGCTTCATTATTGAGTGAAAAAGGTAAAGAAAAAGTTTGGAGACCTCTTAGATTAGAAGACATAAAATTTAATATAAAAAACTTAGAAAAAACAAAGCTGTGACCCCTTTCAAGAAAATAAAAAATAATATCAAAGTATGATTTTCAAAACTTATTTTAGTAGTCCTTACTTGCTTCCCTCTTGTATGGCTTCTTTACTTATTAGTTAGCTTACAATTCCTCCACTATAATGTTGGATTTAACTTAATAATAATCATATGGTCAATAACAAAGATTATAAATAAAACCATAATTTCCTCTAAAACAATATTAATCATAATTTAGTGTGGAAGGCAAATAAAAATACTAGCATGTATAGAAATTAAGACCATCGATGATCCATAGCTAAAAGTCTCTTATTAGTAGTGATCCTAAAACACAGATAAAAACAGGTAATAAACATCGGTTGTTTTGTAATTCTTTCTCGACGAATACTATTTATGTCTTAGACGCTCTTCAGAAGAACATAAAAGACAATACGTATTATATATTGAGACCATAGCCTATATATAGTGTAATGACAAGTTATAATTTTTATTATTTTGATATTAGTTATCTTGACATCTACTCATATTTAGTCTAGATCAATTAATTAAATATTTAATTAATCATTCATTAGTTTATAGCATTTTCTGAAATACTACTCCACATATCATATGAGCTTATAACTCATCGTGTGTCCTTTTTGTCTTATTTTTACATACTCTCATTGCCTTAATTGATTTTTAAAAAAATAATAATTAAAATTATACTTTATATCATTTTATTATTTTAATTAGTTTAACTATTATTTTTTCAAACACTTTAAATTCAATTAAATAACTTATCAGCTACCAATTAACTTATAAACTATCAATTATTATATATCTGTTAGGTATTTTATCTATCATCCGCTATTGTATACCAAACAAAATATTTATATAAACCAAATATTTGTATGTGCAATCATAAAAACTAACCCCTCTAATAGCAAACTACCACATGAATAACAAAATTATCCACATGAGTGCTCTTGAGCTTGTAGTGTTAGCTTATCATCCGAAATTTAAACCTTCTAAGTGATAAGAACAACGTAAGTTATTATTTATTATTACTCTTATTACAAGAGTTTGGTTGTAAAGATATAAAGTGTTGTTTTTCTAATAAAGTAATAATAATTGAAGAAACAAAGATGGATTATAGGTAATGCACGGATGGTGCTAATCCAATTGTGCTTGTATAATATATAGTAAATAGTAATTGAAATTGGTTATTCTACTATATTTGGTTTTGTTCTATTGATGGCAATGACAATGCCAAACCTATGGCCACAATAAAAAGAAGTTCAGTTGACCAATAAAGGGAAGACTATGTCAGTTTGTCTGCTTCTTTTTCACCATTTCGATTTTCTGTGGCAGCAAATTGATTTGTTTAGTTTTTAAAGGTAAGTCATTTACCACTTAACTCTATTCATTCATCCTTTTACCAAACTAGTATTCATTTTCACATATCTTACTTCATCTTAGTTTTAGAGATAAAATAATTAATTAATTAGCTACACACATTATACGCAGGCTTTACACTAGTGCTATATCAAGGTTTTCATTATTTTTAAATATGGTTGTCATAAAAAAAATGTTAATAAGTTATTAGGGTGAAATATTTATGGATTTTGTTGATGGTTAATTTTTGTTAAAATATCTGATTAAAGGATTGTTGCTCAGTTTTTGTGAGCTTGATTCAATTAATAAGGTCACTATATTGTAATATATGAGTCAGAGTTTGAACTTCAGATACCTTATTTATTTACTTTTAAGAGATGCGTTTTTAGTCATTAAATTACTTGATAAAAATTTTAACAGTAATATCACTCCTTCCAACCATCTTTTTCATCAACAAAGCTCAAGTCCAAAAAGATGTAATGTTTTGTACATCAAAGTTTTAAATTGCGATAAAAAGGTTTCATAACACAAAATTGTGTTGAAATATTTGACTCGAGCGTAATATTGATTTGAGTATAACTCGAGAGTTAAGTTATACTCAAGTTATTCACAAATCAATGTAATATTTTTATTTCATTTCATATTACTCCCTCCGGTCTTATTTATAAGTGAAAGTTGACTTTTTAGATACATTGAATAGTCAAAAACCTAAACCAAATACATAAATTATTTAATGTATCTAAAAAGTAAATTGTTTCTTGTAAATAGGGTCATAGGGAGTATGGTATATCTGACTTGAGAGTTAATCTATACCGTTACGAGCATAATTTGTTTTTTTTACAACAAAATAAACGGTTAAAAAAACTTGAATTTGGACCGTGAAACACAAATTAAATTCATATAATAATCATTTAAAGAATGATCATTTAGAATAATTCAATTCTCACTAACCAATCCGCGTCAATTAAATCACGCGGCAATGAACTTTTAGCAGAGCATATGTCCGATGCCTCAAATTTTATTACTCTACATTACCACCCAGGATTCAGATGTCAAATTGAACTTTTCTACTCACATTCTTACAATTTTTTTTTTATATTCACAAACAAAGAATAACTAAAGTTTGTTACTCGTTGAGTAATACTAAAGCATTGACATAAAATCAAGGGTTTATATTATAATCATTTCTAAAAAATTGATTAAAACATGGAGAGTAAACCATGTTGATTGTTAGATTGTTTCAAGTGCAAAAGTTTTTAAACAAAAAAAAGTGATGGAAGCATATTTAGAGCATCTCCGATCAATGGTAACTTCAATGGGTGTTTAATTTATTTTTTGTGGGTTCAACTCAAATTGCTATCTAGTATTTAAGCAATTTTCGAGGGATCAAACTGCATTTTACTCAAATGGTGATAAAGTTAAGCAACACATACTTGACTGCCAATATTAGTTTTTATTCAAGATTGCATGTTAAAATATTAGTTTTAATGCCTAAGATCTTAGGAGAGTGGATTGCTTCTTTAAGCTCCGTAACTTATTTTAAAATAATCTCAAACTCAATATTAACACACTCCAATGGTAAATAAATAAACACTAAATTTTATAATTCATTTTTAAGAGAACAACTATTGTACCTACATTGGATATGCTCTTAGGTCATGTAAATGTAAATGTAAATGAAAGAAATAAAAATAACAACAAAATTATTATAAGTAGACTTGAATTAATAAGAATTTAAAATTAACTTTAAAATATATCAATTGACGTTTGTGTATATAGTTAGACCTTCCTTCCGATGATTTCTATTATGATTTTAAATTATTCAATGAAGTTGGTGGTTCTCTCTAAATTTATATGAGGGTATTTCTAAAATATTTTAATTTTTAATTTATAAAAAAATATTAATTTTTTTAAAGGTAAAAATATTAACTTTGAAATGCTACCAAACTTAGAGAAAATAAGAAAAAAGTTATGCTATATTTTACCACTACTTTCCTATTGTTAGGGAATAGGGACCCTCTTCCCACTAGACACAATAAAGTTACAAAGGTTAGTAGCTTCACACCATTGTATATATTAGACCCACCCCTTTCACTCCTCATTCATCTCCATTCCTCTCTTCTCAACCCTCTAATTTTCTCCCTTATCCTTACAAACCTAATCTTCAATTTCATCTCAAACAACAACATAAAAAACCAATAACCAAACCATGTCTTTTGTTTAACACTCTCCAAAATTTGCTCTCTTCTCATAACATCCTCAATTTTTTTCACTTCTCTGTTTTTCCCCTGTTTTTAAAACATTTTTCTTGTTGGATAAGACAAAATGTCTTCTTCCTTGTGCCAAGGGTTGCAATCTTGTCTTGAACCTCGAGTGATCGAACCACGTGTTTTAAGGCTCAAATTGGCTCCACCAGGATCAAACATTTCACCTTCTTTAGACCAAGAAAAACCCATCATCATCAACAATGAATGTGAAAAAAATGACACAAAATCAAGCTGGAGTTTCCTTCAAGCTTTAACAGAAACTAACAAAACTGAAAATGCGAATGACAAAGTCTATGTTCATCCTACTGTGAAACGTTCCTCATCAATGCTAAGTGAAAAGAGCTTAGAAATGTGCACTGAAAGTCTTGGGAGTGAAACTGGTAGCAATGCTGGTGAAAGTAGTGATATTGATGTTTCATTGTTTTCTTCTGACACAAGAAATGATGTTAACAATAACAACATGAATAATTATGTGTCTAGAAGAGTGAATAAAGCTTGTAACTTTCCACCACCACTCACTTCAGTAACTGATTTTGGTGGTGTTCATGTTAGGCCTCATCGCGAAGGTGGTAGGTTGATATTAGAAGCTATTGCTTCTCCTTCTACTACTCCTTATTTCCATGCAGAACGTGTTGATGGTAGGCTTAGGTTGAGTCTCTTTGAGACTGTTTTTGATTATGATGGTGATGATGAGGATTATGAAGGAGAGGAAGAAGAATATGAAGAAGAAGTTGAAAATGAAAAGGAGCATAAAGTGGTGAGTGAGGAAGAGTGTGTTGATGATTATGAAGGAGATGAAGAAAAAGAAGAAGAAGAAGAAGAAGAAGAAGAAGGTGAAAGTGAAAAGGAGCATGAAGTGTATGGTGATGAAGTGAGTGAGGAAGAGTGTGTTGAGAAGGTGGAAGATGAGATGGATGTGACTAAGTTTGGAAGACCAAGAAGGTGCAAAGAAAGTGGGAATAGAGATTTTTTTGGTGATGGCTACTTTGAGCTTCCATCTCTTTCACTATGTCTTTGAGTATAACTTGTTTGTATTTTACTACTATTATCCATCATTCTCTCTTGTTTCATTTTCCTTTTAGGATTTCACCACTTATGATTGGTGCTTATTTCTCCTTGTCCTATGGAAGTTAGTTATTATAGTTATTAGTTATATTTGGACATCGTCCTTCTATCTATGCCCCCTTCTTTATGGTGCTAGTCTCTTTCTCACTCACTCTATCTATTTTGTTTATTTTGGTTCATTATTATTTTTAATGTTTACTTCTATTTATTTTATGTGTTTTTTAGTTGAAATAATCATTGATCACATTTACAAACATTTTTACAGAACTTCTGATTACAAAAACTCTTTCCTTTTTAAAAACTAGAGGAATCGTAAGACATAAACACAAAACTTTGAATGAGATGATACAAATATCTTTGATGTTGACTAAAAATATTAGGTTTGTAAACAAATATAGTCCTAACTTGTTTATGAGTGATAACTTGCCAACATTTTTTAATGATTAAGATGTTTCTTAAATTTTTTTAAAAAAAAACAGTAAATGAACATGTGAATTAAAGTTGTACAACTAATTCCAATCCATAGAACAAACTTAAAAGAATGAACAAGGAAAAGGGAAGGAGAAAAAGCTAGTGGTGGGGTGTAATATAAAGTGGACCCAAAACCTTAATTGCATCATCTTTTTTTTGAAAGGAACCTTAATTGCACCACATATGTTGATTATTATATTTTGTTATGGTCCTTGTCTGATTTTTTCTTTTCCCACGTCAAAATCCATATATTACATAAAGGGTGATATAATCCCATTTCTTTCTAATGATAAGACTTTGCTATGTTGGCAATACTTAAGGTCACATACCGTTTCAATTTGAGCATACTGTTAGGCTTACGCGAGTCTCTCAACTAACCAATGGCTACACATGGATAATACCACTAATTGTTTGTTTTCATTAAGAAAATGATGTACTATATCTTAGTCCTCAACCTTTAATCAATGTCCCCTCTTAATTTTTGAACTAAATCGGTGTTTGAGATCCAATTCCAAGTTCATTTTTGGTATACCAAGGAGGGCAATTTTACAAATTGGATCATCTAAGACATAATTTATCTCTCTGAATCTAATGGTGTATAGTTAGTTGCACCATAAAATCGACGATAAAATATAATTTTTTTTCTTTCTTAATCGAACGGTTTACCGTCAATTGTACCATAAAGTCGGTTGTAGATAAGTTGAGTTCATATTTTTAAGTTTAAGTCTCCAACCTCTAAAGCAAAAATGTCAATCATTGTTTAGATGTAGTGAGATGATGTATTCCCTACAAGCATGTAATGTATGTCAGTTAGAGCAACATGGGTGGGCATGGAATCTTGCTAGCTCATAGGAAAGTGTTGAGGGTTAAGAGTGAGTGAAAGAGGAGGGGATATAAAGTGCATGACTTCTTAATCTAGTAATAAATCAATGGGGGGAGATGAAAAGAATTGCTGCATGTATACCCCCTCCCCTCCTTCAATAGCAAACCTAAAACAAGTTGTGTTGTACGGACTTAGTACCAATGCCTGGTGACTATCAAAGAGGAGGGACCCCAAAACAATATAACATGGACTGACTTCATCACGTATAATGTATCTCACCCATGTGATACCATTTGCCACTCCTCTTCAGTCACTCCATCATCATGTTATCAACACATTGTAAATTTTAACAATTGGTCCTACTTTATTTCCTTTATTAAAGGATTCTTACGTCATTCAATGGGCGAGATGCAGTTGGTAATACACTTTGAGTTTGAGAGTGAGAGGATCAAAGTTCAATTTTTCCAAAAATATACATTTAGTTAAGTGGTTGAATTGTAGACACTCGAAAGAGTTTGAGAATGAAGTTTGGAGTTCAAACTTTGCCTACTAAGTTTACATTGCAAATCAATGATTAGTCTAATAGCAGACCAAACGACTTACAGATATACGAGTCAATTGACAACACTCTCAAATTACAAATAAAATGATCAAAATTCGATCCTCACAAAGCATGCCTTTGAAAAGGCGTGGAGAGATATAAATATGACCAAATCCAAACAAATAATTACTCTCTAATCAATACAAATGATTTAAATTTGGGACATCCTTTGTCTTAGGGGAGCCAAAGGACCAAATTAATGTGGATTGAGAAAAAGATTCTTATGTCAGATATCATATCATCAAAGTGAGTATATGATATCCTAGTTGTGTTGATGTGACATGATTATAAGGTTTATAGATGAAGTTGGGTGTGTGTGACATTCTTGAAGAAGGGAAGGCAATGGCTAATCGTGGAGTTTGGGCATCCATACAATAACTTATTTTGTGTTGAGGGTTTGGATGACAATACTTGTGAAACAAAACTTTCAACCCCATCACATGCATCATTTGGTCCCTAACATCATGTGCTAGCTTTAAGAACCTTGTTTTTATGTCCTTTAAGCACATATTCTCTCACCATATCATCTCACAGTAAGAAAAATCTTTGGGGCAATCCGCATGTCCCCTATTTTTATTTTTATTTTGTCACATGCAGGTACAAATGCTAATATTTATAGAAAATATCATTTAAAGGAGCAAGTTGATTTTTTGTTTCTCTTAATTTTCTAGATTCGATATAGGTGATAGAGTTTGGTGTATCTATGAAAAATTCTGCTTCTCAAATTTCATATTCGACCACCAACGGCTATACCAAAAGAACAAAAATAGAAATGTAACACATTATATATTAGGCATTGTACTTTTTTTTTCTTTCTGGTCTTGTATTGCCATTTGTCGATCACCTAGAGTTTTAATTTGTGTCTTCAATTAAGTCACAAGTGCATTTCATATGAATGATCATGATTTTAACTAAGATAATTGCTGCCACAATAGCGTGTTAATGTTAAGGATTTTGATGTCTACGCGACACTTTTGCGATCACGCTACTTGTGAACACAATTTTAGTCGTAATCGTTTTATTTGAATGTTATTTTTAACAATTTTAGAAAATGTGACCATGGATAAAAAAAAAAAATCGTGCATGGTGACATTTTCAGCTTTTACATAAAGAGATTTACATTAGTTAGTTCTACAAATCAATTATATTGATCTTTAACATTCTTTGTTAACTACGAGTTTCACTGTCTTTCAGTAATGAGTCTGTAACATACATGAAAGTCATTGGCTTTCATTCTAAGATGTTTACGGTGGAGAATCATATAAAATAAAATACCTGGCAATCACATATGAATATGATACATATTGTAAAAGAAAATAATTTTGTTTAGTATTTAAGCATTTTATATATATTGAATTATTAATTGATTGATTGATTTACAAAATAAGTTGCAAAAAATTATAGGATAAACTTATTTCTGATTAATTTAGAAAATAATTATTCCTGGTTAATTCATTGAGGGATTTCAGAGCTGGCCTATTCACAACACGAGTGGGATACCTTATGTTCTATGCTCATGATGATTCAGAATAAACTTAGAATCTTCTCTTCTCTTGGATCTACAATTTAAAAGGAAGGCAAGCCAAGAGAATCAATAGTAGATATACTTTTTAAGACTTTTTTAAAATAAAAAATAATGATAAACTTTTTCTGTCATTTTTTTTAAAGGATCGTCATAATTAAGAAGAAGTTAAATGGTCTTTTTTTGGCTAGAAATTAAAATGATCTTATAATCAAACTTGGGCAAATTTTGATTTTGGTCTTGTAAAAATAAATATCTTTGATTTTCACTTCTCTAGAATCTCAAAGTGGTAATTTTGGTATCATCTTCATGTGACATTGCTAGTATAGCTTATGCGTCCAACAGAAGATGATATAGTCATCTTATGTTTTTATTTTTTTGGTACAAATCATCTTATGTGTTTTGAAAGATCAATGTCAGTAGTTTGTTCTTGGAAATATTTAGGAGATACTATACCTCTCAAACTTCAATATTACTCTCCATATATCGTTTGTGTCTGTTTGATATCACGGTGAATATGTCAGAATTACGGTGATCCATCGTGATTTTTTAAAAATTGTATTTTGTACCTTCTGTAAAATCACGATAAAAAAATCAATTTTCAATTTTTAAATCATTAAATACACATATTTACATAAAAATTTGACACTTATAGTCCTTAAAGAGTGCTCCATGAGCACTACCAAAAAAATAAAAATACCAAATTGCATATATATATATATATATATATATATATATATATATATATATATATTCATTCATTTTCATATTTCAAGATATATTTGAAGAAAAAAAAAAGAAAAATTACTAAATGTATTTGGAAATTTGTAGGGACACTTATAAGCATAAAACTTTATTCGTAAATGAACTTATAATTTTGGATAGAGAGTATTTGTTATAAAAATAAAATAAAATAAAATAAAATAGGTGCATTCACTTTTTTTTAAGGATAACAAGTGTATTTACTGCAATTTAATTATTATCCAAAAATAATGATAAAATCCAACAAACAAAAAAAATCATTATCTCATTCTTCCCTAGCTATTCTAATGTCACTATCTTATTTAGAGGTACATAAATACCGTTTTGACTATTTGGTGTTGTTTTATTGTTTGAGGATTTCCCCCGATGGTAGGTGCTAGGTAACATGATCTGACATATTGTGTCATAATTCATTGCATATTAGTAGTATGTTGTTGAAGTACTTAAGCAAGCTGAGTCGTTCCGCATAGACATATCATAGTGATATGTATTTAGAATCTCTGGTGTCTTACTTCAAAGAAAAAATCACAGTTGATAATATTAACCCACCTTGCATTATACTATATAGTGCTACATAAACACAAACATAAATAGTCAACCATGTCATTGTGTAGATTTGTACGGAATAAATTGTCTGGCCAAACTGTGCAGGAATTTAGTACTTGATTATTCCCATAATAATTGATCTATTTGATAATTTTATCTAGATTAAAAGAATATAAAATAAAAAAGAGAATAAAAGTTTACTAGATTGCCCTAATCAATTATTGATATATTTAGGCAAAATTGTTTCGATGGTCGCTTAGTTTAATTTCAGATAACTTTTGGTTTTTTATCTTCTTTTTTTCTTTTGGTCATTTACATTTAAAAATCTTCAAACTGTTATCCTTCTTTATATAGAATTTGTTAGGAAATCCATGAACCTCGTCCATGCCTTCAAAGAAACTTACATCTTCTTCGACCCACATGTTGATAAAATTATGAATATTTCAGTTCCACGCTAGTTGATGGAGATGAATGCGAATGTAAAGGCATCCATGCACGCGGTTACCTGCATTGCATCTGTTGGTTTTTAAAATAATAACTTAAATAAAAGTGTGAAGTGCTAATATTTTAGGAAAATATTTGTTACACCCCATCTAGATGTTGAAACAAAAGAGAAAAATAAGTGATGTGATAGACTTAATATAGTTGACGTGATACGAAGAGAGAAGTAGAGAAAAAGTGAGGTGTTGAATGAATATATAAAATTAAGAAGTGTCTATTTATCATTGTTGAAAGAAAATACTATTGTACTCCTTTCATATACCTATCAATCAATTTTTTTTTAAACTAATTTTGTGATATCCGTGAATATCTACATGTACATTTTTTAAGTAATCTTCTTTTATAATTAAAGTATAATTATTTAATCATTTTTGACAATGAAAATAACAATAACATATCAAAAGATGATTAGATCATTCTTTAAAAAAAAAAATTACATCATCACGATCTCACTTTGATATATAATAAAGTATTCAACGACGATATTTATATACTCTTATTTACAAACATTCATTTAATACTTTATTTTTCTTTATCTCTTTCTTTCAATCAAATCACTATTTTATCCCAGACATAACATTACTTTTTTTTATTCTCTATCTCTTTCAAGGTGTCAAATAATATTTTTAGGATACAAAAGAATATTTTCCATTAAATATTGGCTGAGAACCCTAATGAATAGCAGCTATATGTAAAGTGGAGTTGCATGTATTTGTTCTCCATGTGGATAAAAGGAAATATACCCCTACACAAAACACACAATTATATGACGTATTATTATGGTATTAAGGAAAACGCCATCCACACGTTGAAAAATCAAAAGGCCTTCCTAGCCTTGTTATAGTTTCCTTAATTTCAAATGCCAATAGTTGTATCCCATTAATTATACATGTAGTCTTCCACTCATATAGATCTTAACTTGTTCAACTCTGTTGTTTGCCACATGTTATGTATTTCTAATGTTGGATCCTTGTCATTGGCCTAATATCCACATTCCACTTGATCATGTAATGCCTTAAGATACTCAATTGAAAGTTACCTTGAGGTCAGAATTAAATTCGTTTTGTTTCCAATTTAAGTAGATTATTATTAGATCATATCCGTAACACCAAACATCTTTGAGACATATCCCCCGGTAGCTGGTTAGTTGATTGATTAATTAATTAAGCTAAATGCATGGCCAATGTCGTTAGAGAAATTGATAAGATAGTTGCATGTAAAGTCGCACGTGTGATCATATATAAGGGAAAAGAAGACAAGAACCAGGGGCCACGGCACGGTGGCTGCCAACCAAAGTCACCAGACTACTTATGGTGGTCAATTATAATTGACAAAGTAATTGGAGTTGAGTTGGCCAACAAATATTGATCCATTTTCTAAAGAGTTGACTAACATTCATGTTAAGAATTCTACATTTGATAAAACATGATCTAGACATAAATTTACTAAATAAATTATACTTCATCCGTCTCAAAATAATTGTTTCTTTAGCATTTTTTTATCTCAAAATAATTGTCTCTTTAAAATATCAATGCAACATTTATTATTTTTTCACTATTATACTATTATTTATTAAATTGCATACAATCTAACTATTTCACAAACTACATTTAATAAGGATATTTTAGTAAATCAAACTAATTTTATTATTAAAATCAACACAATTAATAATTTTTTAAAAAAATTGTACAAACTTTAAACGACTATTATTTTGAGACCGATGGAGTAAGTACTTTTGTCAGATGTCTCTTGGCATTGAGACATGTTGGACTATGATGAATTTATGAGATCCAACTCATATAAATTTTTACATGCTTAATCAAAAAAAAAAAACCTCATAAGTTTTTACATGATGGAAAAATAAAAGTAGCTAGTGGTTGAGAGTTATTTCCATTATTTCTTCGCAAAGAGTAATGATAACACACCCACTCTTACTAATTTGAATTCAATTGAGGTGTTAGTTTAGGGGTAATAGTTTAACATTATAACCGCAAATAGTGGGCAAGAATTTCCTCAAAAGATGGTTGTAAAATACTCTCCGTTCTTGTATGGAAACACTCTGTATTTTTCATATTTTTTAACAAAAGTTGTTAGTATAATTAATGTATTTATTTTGTATGTTAATATTACTAAATTGTTTTTTGTTTTTATGTGTATTAAATTTGACTTTTCATATGTCGAAACAAGTTATTAGTATTAATTAGGAGTATGTTTAAGAAAAATAATAATAAATATATCTAGTAATTTGAGAAGAGATTTATATTTAGAGACAAATTTTTAGTCAAAAAGATGTTCAGATATAAAGATGGAGAGAGTAATTACTAGTATCATTTTAATAAAAATTCCTCTCTTCCTCAATATTTAGGGGGAAAAATGGTATCCAATTGAATTTAGTAATATTTTAGAAACGACTCAAACTATTTATGTCGTAGCGAACATGTTAAAAAGAGTGTGGTAGTTGTTGTCTTAGCTCTCTAATTCTCAAGAGAAATGTGTTATGTTAATTAAGAATTCATAGACTGCTAAGTAAAACCCTAACGAAATATTGTTCGAAAGTACACATGTTTCTCTATATATTGTGTATGTTTGATTTTAATTTAATTGATTTTGCCCTCATAATTTATTATAACTTGAAGTTAAAATTTCAAGTTTTTATTCTAGAATTGATTTTTAAATTTAAATTTATTGTTCAACTCACTTTTAACATATATTAATTATTTAAAATCAATTCATTCAAAATAAATTTTTGAGGTGCAAAACCAAACACATACTTATAGTTATATGATAATTTATTAAATAAATAATTAAGTAGTGAATTTAAACATATCCCAAGAAAAAAGGGACATTGTTCTTCTAATTGAAGCTTTGACGTACAGGTGGAAATACGACCTATCGGTTTAAAGGGACCTATGGTCTATTTTACTTTAGGACTACCATGATCAAACTTTTATTTTTTAAATAGAGAAGGTTAAAAAAAAATTATGATTTTATTTAACTAAATATGTCAAGAAACGAGCCATAAAAAATCTTTTAAGTAAACATGAATAACATTTATTATTATTATTATTATTATTATTATTATTATTATTATTATTATTATTATTATTATAATAATAAATTTTGTACTCCAGAATACATTATGAATTTGTTAACTTTTTTGTAATTTAAACTTATTTATTAGTCTATATTAATTTTTGTATTTTTAAATGTATTATTATAAACTATAAATGAAATATGATATCATATATCATTACATTCTTTAAAATATCACATTAAATGTTAAAAGGAAGTTTAATGTCATTTGTCTCTTAGTTCCTAAGACGTCGGTATAATTACTTATTTAGATATGTTAATATGAAATAAATTTTTACACAAGATAAAACTTTTAAGAAAATTGTTGTATACACATGTTGTTTGGCTGAGAAACACATGTAAAAGATGAAAATATCATTCGGCAGTTAACTGTCGAGGAAGTAAACCGGCTGCAGTTAACCACCGAGGAAAACTTCGGCAGTAAACTACCAAGAAAAACTGAAAACTTCGGCAGTTAATTGCCGAGGAAACCTCAAACCTTTTTTGTTTTGACAAAAACCATAAATTATCATTAATAATATTTATTGATTTTGAATGTTTCTTTCATTATTTTGTACGTTTCAAACAATTGCAGTATTATACTTACACACACACACACACACACACACACATATATATATATATATATATATATATATATATATAAGAATATCATTTAAATCTTGACAAAAAAATAAAGAGCATTTAAGTCCTCAAAAAACATTTCAATAAGTGTAAAAATTAAACATTTGAATATTGTTTTGCAAATTACTTAAATAAAAAAAAAAATTGTGCACAATTATTTTAATGTAGAAAATACAACAACATATTATACCTTCAAAAAAATCGTTGTGCACAATTATTTTAACGAATTTTTTTTTTTATTGAAGTAATGTGCAAAACAATATTCAAATGCTTAATTTTTACACTGATTTAAATGATATTCTTATTAAGATATATACACATAAGTATAATACTGCAATTGTTTGAAACGTACCAAAATAATAATTGAAACTTTCAAAATCAATAAATATTAATAATGATAATTTATGGTTTTTGTCAAAAAAAAAAGTTTGAGGTTTCCTCGGCAGTTAACTGCCGAAGTTTTCAGTTTTCCTCGGTAGTTAACTGCCGAAGTTTTTCTCGGTAGTTAACTACAACCGGTTTACTTCCTCGGCTTATAACTGCCGAAAGGCATATTCATCATTTACATGTGTTTCTCAGCCAAACAACATGTGTGAACAGCAATTTCCAACTTTTAAACGGTTAAATTCAAATTAAATTTTTTGATAGGGTATGTTTAAACCTTGCAAATGCTAGTTGGAAGCGCCTTATTCTGATATGTACTTGCACTAAGGCATGCATAAGCCTACGGTAGCTAGCTTAGGCGGTTGGTTTCTTTCACATGATCCAGCCGTGGATGGAGTTGCAAATTGGTAGTTTGGTCGTGAATTTTGTTGTTTCGGGGTCAAACAGAAATTGTTTGTTATTGTACTACAACAGATGCCATGTCCATTAAAGCTGTTGAGAGAATCCAAAAGAGTATCCTGAGTCTCAGGCCCCCCACCTATATTATTATCAACTACTTGGAAAGGATCCTCATTATATCAAATTCTCAGTACTTGATAAGACGTTTTTTGTTTTTGTTTATGAAATAATGTTTGAGAATAACATATCATGGGAATTAAAATTATTTTATTGGACTAGAAATATAATGAGAGTATGAAAAAAAGTTGTCGTAAAATGATTGTATAAATATCATTTTTTTTATTTAATTTGTTTTAAAAAACTATTTGATAAACAATTTTCACATATTGTTTTTCAAAACAAAAACATTAATTTATTTGGTAACCTTAATTTGAAAACAATTTTAGAGAGTAGACAACTAAAAAACTTGAGCAATATATTCTGAGAGCATATTATAGATTGGAAGGTGACAAGTAGCAATGATGGGAAAATTAGAAAAGTCTCAAGTTTCACATTGACTAAAATAATATTTGAAATAAGTTTATATATAGAAATAACACTCACCTTCCAAACCAATTTTGTAGAGGTTGAGTTAGACCGAATCCATAACCAAATAGAGAATGATCACATATTTGATTCGAAAAATAGTGAATGTTGGCGGGTAGTAGATGGTGGAAGGAGTTGGCTTGTGGTGGTGGTGGAAGGAGCTAGGTTGCTGGGGGAGAAGGGTGCTGAATAGCAAGAGTGATGGCATTGTTGGTGGGAAAGATGACATTGGCTAATGGTGTCATGTCCCATACTCAAAATGATAGTCGTTAAAGAGGTAAAGAAAGATTGACATAAATGGTAAGAGCATCAAGATAATCAATCATCTTAGACGTAAAAAATATAACTAACTATATTCAATTAAAAAAAATTACATTCTATTATTTTCCAAACTAAAATTAATATTATCTCGATAAAGATCTTAATCGACTTTTTCATCAAATGAAAAAGGAAATTGATTAATATATTAATTAAATAAATGATTTGTATGTATTTTAAAAACGTACGAAAAACATTCTATCAATGAAAAATATGAATGAGTATAGCTCCATAGTGTTATTATTTTCTAGAAAAAGTGAGGCGCATTAGATTAGAGTAGTCAATTCCATTAAACAAGGTAACAGAAAAAATTATACAATTGAAACTCCAGTCCTCATTGTCTCCCACCACCTATGCATAGTGTTTGGTCATGTATGGAACTTAACTTGCATACAATACAATGACTGAGATATCATGGTCTTTTTTTCTTTCTTTTTTTTTCTATTTTGTTGCATTAATTCAAGGCAAAGTGCGATAGACATGCATAGGACAAGGAATTGTTGTCAACAAGCACTAGCCAACTTTAAAATTCCATTCAAAAGGGTCTCAAGTTTAACATTTGCTCTAGCCAATAGGGTAGCCTAGACTCTCTAAAAATGGATGCCAATTTCCTGATTTGTTCTCTTTTGGCCCTAGAACAGTACTGTCCTTTGAAGGGAATTGACATAAATCCCTGAGGAAATTGGGGACCATACACTTGCACTTTAAAAAGGGAATATATTGCACAGAAACCTCATTCAAATCGATCAGTATATATTTGTACAAACCTGTACTGGTATAAGTTTTACGTGTCGAAACCCTGTGTGGCTCGAGGAGATTTTCTTGTACCCTATTGAGTGAATTATGATTTGGCAATGCAGTTTGCACTTTTTTTCTATTGCTACTTAACAAAACAGTTAAGCTGGAATCGTCTATGCCAAGGTCTAGCCATCATGTCATGTGTTAAGAAAATATATATATGATTCGAAACCACTACTTTGTAGAATAATTGGTGGGGGCAGGAACCTGTAGCTATATATTATCAAGCACGATTTAGGAACGAAATGAATGAACATGCATAAACTTGTGATGAATGAATAGGAAGGATTATGATCTAGTGATCAGAAATTTGTGGCAGTTTCAGTACACACTACACTGCACGGGTGTCCTGTGAAACTAACCCTAACAGATAGATAACAGTACTCATGCAAGAGGAGCACGATAATTTTGAACTTAGCCTAGACTCTATTTCGCGAGAAATGTTGCTAAATTATTATAAGGTTAGTTTTCTATCCTTAAAAATATAAAAAATAAAATGATTTCATCCTCCCAAAAAAAATTATTCCTTGTCTCTGTCAGCATGGTTAAATAGAGACATTACATAATATATATAGGGGTTAAGTTTCGAACACACCTTATTTATTCATCTTTAAAAAGTGAATTTGCTAAACTACTTTACGAAAAAAACATATTTCATATTTGGTATTTACTGACCAATTTATATACAATATGTATTCAAATTATGTTCATGTTCAAAAAATGTAAAGAAATATATATAAAATCATATCTATTAAAAAATAAAAATAAAACAAAAAAATGTTAGAGGACGAAAACATCCTATTTTATTTTTTGAGGACTGCAAACAAAAGAAAAACTTATTTATGTTGGAAGATAGTGCAATTCAACATTCCCCCCATATGACTCTCAATTCCTATTTCTCACACCTCTAACCACCAAGTCGAGGCATACTTGCTTGGTCACAAGCTTAAATAGATATATTTAAGCACACACAAAACCAAAAGAAAAATAAATTAGAACAAAATTGAATAATGTCAATTGATTTGACTAAATACTTTTCCTTAAAAATTTTGATTTCATGTGATGGTGCCTAAACAATTTTTATTTGTGATCGTGCCCACCGAGTCATCCTTTTATGACCCTTTCATGTTAATCTATTTTAACACAATAGCCCTTTCATGTCAAATTATTTTAATACATTTATAGTTTTATTGTAAAATATAATGTAGCTTTATATTGGCATATTGCTTATCTATTTTGAAGTTTCCGTTTTAGTTTTGGATGATTTTTTTTATGGGAAGATAATTATTTGAACAGTTCTATATTGAAAACCAATATAAAGTCTGATTAGCAGTTTTAGACACGAACTACTATGTGACATAAGGTCGTTACAAACATAGCAATTTAATGAACTTAAACACGTGGAACACATATTCATCAACAGAAAGATGGCTATATTGAAGCATTGATCCCATGGTTTCCAAAGCCATTGTAGAAAGAAAGTACAGTAAACTTAAATAGCAAGGCTTTAGGTTAAATTAATAGACAGAGATTTGCAATATCATACCACTAAAAATCACATAATTGATATTAAATGGTAAAAAGAAATCTAAATTTCATTTTAATCTGACCAATCAAAACGTTAAATTTAATGACATTAAATACTTCATATTTGAAAACCACCAAAATAAAAAATATATATTATTTTTATAGTAGTGGTTATTGTTCTTCCACTTAAAATAGTTCAAATCACTCCAGTGATATAAAATCCAAAATGTCAACTTAAACAGTTTATAAAACTAAAATTATATCCAACCATCTTTCAATTTCATTTGCACTCGACTAAAGAATTTAAATAAGAGCGATAAATGTTAATTTCATCAAATCAATGCGATTGCCCCTAAAAGATCCACAATGAAAAACAGACTGAAACCAAACGATCCTATTGGGGAAACTATATAACAAGCCTTAACCAGTTAACCTAACAAAGAATAAATGAAATTAGTAATTCCTATGCATAACACATTCTAACATAAGGTTTTCCGAAAATGTTATGTATACAATAATGAGCACGAATTCAACAATTATGTCGGAACTATTACCATAAATTAACTTGTTTGATGACTAAGCAGAAGAATTCTTCTTCACTGCATATGCACGGCAGGCTGCCAAACCAACAACTGCCATAGCTGTCCCAACTGTAAATTCAACATAGAAAACTATTTTAGCAATCAAATTTTTTTTGCCAATTAAAAATCAACACTTGAACAACAGAAAAATGGATATTTTGCAAATTTGTGATGCATGTATGCATCATGTCCTGGTAGGAAAAGTTAAGAGAAACACCTGAAGCAAAAATAAGAGAGTTCTGAACAAGCCGATTGTATTGCTTTCTTTTCTTCCCAATCTCAGTTTCTGGAATGCTCAAATGAGGGTGTTCTGCGGCACTAACAATTTTATTATACACGTTACTTGAATCACCTAATTTCATGCTTAAGTGAATAGGTGCCTCTATTCCCAACTCCTGAGTAACCTATGTCAAAAATAAATAGATGATAACATTCTGAACTGTCAGATTGAGCTATGAAATTGTGCATAACTTATTCAATTGTATGATAACAGGTGGCTGGAAATGCAATACCTTCACTGAATCTTGCACTGCCCTTGGATATGGAGTTAGATCATCCTTAGCAGCAATAAGGAGGCAAGGAACTCTATAACCAGTTAGATCACCTTGCCCAGCAACCTTCTCAAGCAAATCTCTGGATTTCTTCCACGAATATTCATCTGAGCTGGAAAACAAGCACAAAAGAGCAAAAACTAAGAAGATACTGGAACAAAATGCCAAAAATAAACAAATATGCAACTAAGAATTGAACTAGATTAGTTTAATCGAGAGAAATTTATTCACACGAGGCCTCAATAGAATAGGCATGATAAATATCCCTCTCGAAATCTGGTACAGCAATACTCATACAAGTACATGAGAATTGCTTTTTATAATTTTAAATAACATGAATTTGACTGAGAGGATAGCCTTCCCTAGGAACAAGATGACGATGCATCGAGTGTTTCGTTCCTTCTTTAAACAAGCAGGAATACTGCCAATGATGTTGGCATGAAACAGGTCATATCAGATTTTAATGAAAATTTTGATCTCATAATTTGTTATAATTTATTGGCTATTATTAACTCCACATACAACAAATCATTCCTCTAACTTGATATGATCAGTTCTCTAGGAGGTCGAGAACCATGAAAATTCAAGCCGTATCAAACTTCATGTCGATTTCCAATACAATCAAAATAAATATGTCAAAGATTAAGGGTACATTTCATTAAGTTTTTCCCCCAAATAAACTATTCTATAAAACAATTTCCAAAACTGCCTTTCCGTACAAAAAAAAGAAAAAAAACCAATTGCTATCATTAATTTGAATTTTTTTTATAATGATTTAAAACAAACAAAAAATGTGTCCAGTAATTTGTTTTATGGTGTAATATGGGACGACAGTGACAGACATTTCTGGGCCAGTGAGGTATATTAATTTGGAAACAGTTAATACTGATAAATTAAAACAAAAAAAAGTGTTCGATAATTTGTTTTATGGTAAAATATTGGACGACAGTGCCAGACAATTCTGGGCTGGTGAGGAGAATGGTGCCGAGTTGCAGTTGATGTGATTGTGGAGGGTGTTAGACAATGACAATCGAAGAGAGTCCATGGTGGCAGCAATGGTGTTGATGTTGCTAGGTAGTGACAGCGGTGGGGATTTAGTGTAGGTTTTAAATTTTAATTCAGAAAATAACAATTACATTGATAACTAACTAGTTTATGGGGAAATACACCATTAAAGACAGGTGTTTTTAAGTGATGTATTGGGGGTAGAGTTTGGAGGGTTTTGAATAAACTTCCAAATCCTTTACCTCACTTCATAATACTCTCAAAACAAAGAAAATATTATACAAGTATTCTCTTCTCCTCCCCTATAAAAACACTCCCAAATAAGGTGATGGATTCCCCTCAATTTCTCCCCCCTCCCCCAAAGTGTTTCCCCCAAAACTCCCAACAAAGCATTGGGAAATTAATTTACATACACACATATATGGGGTAGTTACTTCTATTCCGGCAGTTACTATATTCCACAGCTTATAGGATTAGAAATCCTGTGTCCCTCTCCCAGCCAACCATCTACCAAGTAAATAACTGAACCCCCAACATTCTCTTCCCACTTCTACTTATTCTACACGTATTATATTAAATTAGGCAAGGACTGTTGGGTCTGTGCCTTACATAAATGTGCTTAATAGGAGGCCAACCAACACATCCATACATAAAATGCTGGTGAAGGTAAAACAAGAATGCAAAACAATCACTCCTACAGATTAAATGTAACAAAGCATGAATACACAAATTCATTTGCACCATACCTGTCATACACAAAAACAGCTACATCACACGCTGCCAAATAATCTTGATTTGACAGAAATTTCGATACTTCACTCTCAGGTATCTCCCGTAATACAAGAGTTTTCCTAGTTCCCTATATAGTAGTGAACAACAAGATCAAAAGTATATAAAAACTGCACATTATACTCACTTAACTTCCCCCACAACATCAATGTGACTCCTACATTTACTAGTTACAGAGTATGTTACATCATTGCAGAGCAAGAAAGAAATAAAGCATACTTTTAAAATTGATATAAGTAATAATAATCTTCTCCCACCTTGATACTCACCCCTATTAATTCAATGGCATTTGCAGCAAACTTCTCAACTGTTGTTGGAGTATAATTATTTGAGAAAGGCCTACAAGATCGGTGATGTAAGTGTTACTTTGAAGAAAAATGAACATAAACATTAAGAGTGGATGAATTTTACTTGCTCATAGATCAACATAAATTCAAAAGATGCACTGACTATGGTACTTGGTTTAGAAGCACACCTTCCCAATAATGCATCCAACAGAGCAGATTTACCGGCATTTTTAGAACCAAAAACGTAGCATTGGAACACATTCCTTTCTGTCGTTTGTTTCTTGCGATCAACTAATCTCCTACGAGTAACACGGAGTGCTGCAGCAGGATTACCGCTATATCCAATGTAAATCAAATTCGCCAGGCTACATGGTGGATCAAGTAATGTCATAAGGGCCCACTGCATCATAAAATGTAGGAAATATATCAATAACTATCTCACGGTGAAGACTAAAAGACAGTACATGTTATCCCCACCTGGGATAGGAATCCGTTAAGAGACATGTAACCCGTATCAGTTCTCTCAGTAACATCGCTATATGGAGCATCATTCCATGGACTGCAATTCAAAACGAACTACTGAACATAAGAATCAAGTGGAGAAACTAACATATAACTGTAAATCATTTCAGTATTATCAAAATTGAAAAAGAAGGAAACAAAGTGAATAATTTGCAAATAAAATATCACATTTGAATCACTATAAAGTTACGATCAAACTGCAAGTAGATAGGCTTCACTTGAAAATGTCTAAAATTTTAATGCTTCTGAAGGTAACCTGTGGTGGGCCATTGATCTACATGCATAAAAATAGAGGAAGGAAACGAAAAATGGGCCTCATAGGGTTGATATATTAGAATATAAGAAAATATCTTATAATGGCTTTCATATTATATTAGAGCATCTTAGTTTATTTCCTAGGAATAATTTACAGTTTTTGAGTATCATAGATCGCTTAGGATTAGTTTTTATATTACTTAGATATTATAATGATTTGTTTCCTCACTTATCTATTTATTTATGAATAGAGCCTTGTATCTCTATATGTAGATTTCTATCAAGTTGCTATCAAGCTACAATCAAGTTATTATGTGAGGTGTTACGTTTCTATTTCAAAGAGTATATTTGTAACAAGGTTATAGCTTAGTAAGCTTTAGCTTGAGGGGCGTGTTAGAATATAAGAAAATATCTTATAATATTTTGATATAGCAGTAGAGTATCTCAGTTTATTTCTTAGGATTAGATTTTAATGTGATTTGGTTCCTTATTTTCCAATTTATTTATGATTAGAAGCTCTTATTATTTCTCTCCTCGTTTTATCTGCAACCCGTAACTTCAACATGATAGATCATTGGCCCACTTTATAGAAGAGGAATGAAACAGAAAGATGGAGTAGAAAAAACCTGTTGTGGTGTATTAGTTTCCATATTCTAACAGAGAGAAAAGATATGGGAGATGGGATTATCAAAGAAGTAAGGCAAGAATACAAGGCCATTGATTGGGGAAAGGAATGGCACTGTATCTGGTGTTAATTCCTTATCTTTATGTTCCTTTGTTTTGTTTTCTGGGAAATAGGATGCTTTGTCATGTTTCTTGGGTTCTGTTCTAGAGAACATCTCTTACATAAGGAGCTAAGCTCCATTGTTCTTGGTGGAATTTATCATCAGTTTTAGTTTTATCAGTAAAATTTTGTATCAAGGTTTTGAACGTGTATTGTTTTGTGAGCTCACATAATGCAGTAGGATAATATGATACTTGTCGATGATATGTTGAATGAAATTCTGTTTTAATTCTACAGAAACAGAGACTTGTCAAGAAAAGAAGTGAAAAACATTCTTTCGAACTGTTAGATTCCTGAGACCCCAAACCTAGGGGAATGTAGAGGAAAGAAATAATTTCAAAGAATGGGCACGGCAAGAAAGCATGAAGAAAGAATATGCAATGTTATTATTCTGACTCACAAGGTTTCTCATACCTTGCCAGGGCGGTAACCCTTATATCTAAGAGACCAGTTTCCATCAAGAATTCTACAAGTGTCTTATCCCTATAAAGAAAGAATACCTCTATATTTTACGAGAAATTCAACTACCAAACCAACTAATTTAACTAAAAGACTAATAGACTAAAGATGTCCTTATTTCAACCTAGAAGATACATTCTAACAATACATTCCCCTTTAAATTCCACCTTGCCCTCAATGCGGAAACTGAGAATTCCCATTTTGCAAGACTTCCTACTGATCATGTCCCTAGCATGCAAATTTCCCTTCCAAATGTAGCAGATAAGCAGCCTCTCTGGATTGTTGATCCTAAGCAAGGATCAGGACCTGCACCTTTGGACATCATCTACGCTCACTGCTCAGGACTAAACAGTCACCCACACTTGAAGAATCTCCCTTCCTCCTTCTGAAGAAACTCACAAGAAGGCAACTTCATAGTGCCCAAAGCCTTGAATAAGCCCTGATCCAACACGTTACTCGTCGTCGCGTCGGACTCAAGGTTTGAGGCAGCATACCCACCACTTCTCCATCCACGTTTCTCACCGCCGCTCATACCTAACCTTTTGTAAAGAAGTGGGTGCCACCATTTACCCTGCACCAATTTTTGCCGCCACGCGTTCTTTAGCAATTGAGAAATCAGTATAAATCAAGAATTTCGCGAGTGCTTTCCCTTTAAGGTTATCCCCATCTCTTAACACAAATTCAAATACGTAACTAACAAATCTTATCTTATCAAGCCAGTGGACTAATTGACTAACAACTTCCTCCTAGAAGATGCATCCTAACACAAACCCATGTATTCCAAATTTTTAGTGATGACTCCAATAAATTGTTTTTAGAACCAAACAGTCTTAATAAGATATTGAAGCTTCTTAGTAGATAAGTCTGGGAGTAAAACAGTCCAACAATAGCTACAATTTGTTTTTAAGAAAATACTATCCCTGATCATTTTCAAGGGCATCCCAATGCATCCAAGCGGGGTCCGGGGAGGGTAGATATACGCAGCCTTACCGGCGCAAGCAAAGATGCTGTTTCCAAAACAATCAAAAGCCAAGTTTTCTTTCTGTTATATGCATAGAAAGATTTAAATTTTGTTTGGGGGGGCGCGGGGGGGGGAGTTTACAAGTTCACACACCTTTCTGGAGCAGTACAAAATAGCTTTTCCACTTCGGCAGGTTTTAGGGCTCGGTCCTATAGAATATCAATGTTCAAAGAAACAAATCAGATAAAAGCAAGTTGAATACCATCTAAAAAATAACGTGGAAGGGAGATGGGGTTAAAGTACATAGTATATGGCTAAGGAAGTGATAATAAAAATCATTAGTACATACTTTATCGGTATCCAATAGTCTAAAGATGCCATTTAGAAACTCTACAGCTTCACCTGTCAGCTCCACACTCTGTAAAATTATCAATGAAAGTTGAATACATAGTGTAAAATAACTACATTAATAATGACCAAAAATGCTGGAAAATACTATTGGGTAAAAAGTGGATAGTGTGTCTTGTGCTTCTTTTAAAACCATTATTTGACTTAACAAGAATGCATCATAAAACCAGTGACACCAAATCTCTTCATTTGTCGTCTCTCTATCCCAGTAATAATTAGCAACAGGAATAACTGTATAATATGTCAAGATCAATAATACACTGGTTGAAATCCAAACTGCCATATTTGTACAATAAATGGAAACAGATAAGGAAATATCTAGGCAATAACCATGAAACATGTAAGAATCATTTTCTGAAACGAATATAAACTCTACACTTGATTTTTCCAAATCATCAATCCTAGACCCAAGAAATTATGTTTACAGCTAATATTTGCAAAACCCTGAGTACACTTGGTTTTAAGCGATCATCAACCATGAGAAAACCTACTGGTGAATGGAATTATTACAATAAACATGCATAACCAGCAGATAAAGTTTTAGTCCTTCTAATTTAACAACAATTTGCATTTTCTGTTACTGTTGATACCAATATTGAAAATTGTTTAGTTAAATGATAGTATCACTACTCCAACCTCTTCCACTCAAACCGGATAGGAAGACAATGGTGAAATTTACAAATAATAGAATAAGTATAACCTGATCAGGAGCAGTCTTAGATGGAACAGGAAGGAAATCATCCTTGAGTTTTAAATCATTATCATATCCAAAGTATCTTAACACAGCCCAAAATGTCTCCGGATTCCCTTTTCTTAAGAACATGTTATGTATATACAAAAATCCTGGAAAAGTAAGACCATGTGAGTTGACTCCTTCCGGTACATCCTGCTGTACAACTGTTTTGACATCTGCTATTTGAGGTAACTCCAATGGTGCATTGAAACATTTAACCTGTAGATGTATTGAAAGTTTTGAATAAAGGGGCCACAAATGAAAACACTGCATTCTCGGAGTACATTAAATAAAACGGAAATAAAAAATAAAATTCCAATTCTAGTAAAAACCTGAAAATCACTTAGTTCTGCATCATTAAGGGCATCATCCATGTCACGGTCACAAAGAACAAATATTCTTCTCAACGCCCTAACACATTTATCTGTTAAAGCTTGACTTTCAGGATCAAACAATGGCTCTACTGGATGTAGTACAGCTTTTTGAGCAAAATAAAAAACTTCTGGGACCTAAAAATGTAAGATTAACATTACATTTCAAGCAATTATTTGCAAATTGAAGTCAAATACAGAAATAATATTATGAAGATGATGTCTTTGCTTATTTGCACAACTCAAAACAATTGCAATATTGCAGAGATGCACAAATTTCTTACTTCACATTTTACTTGTAAAGAATAAATGGGAAACTATTTAGCTGTTTTTGTATCTTTTCAGTTTTGTATTTGATGATTAAAGGTCATTTGGCCTTCAATAAAGCACAGGATTGTATTTTAGAATAGGGAAACACGTTGGAAACTTCATTAACATGTAAGATATTGCTGTGATGAATGTCATAGAAATCTTTATAGGATTCATTGAGTTTTAATCAAGAAAAAAAGAAAGATAAACTTATAGAATTTCATCTTGTATGCACAAAACATAATATACTCTATGTAAATAAGTTAGCAATACCTCGTGAAAAGGTAATACGGGAACGCAATATACCTGGTATAGTGTCGCTGCAGAGCATTCAATGCAGGTGGCAACATTCTTGAACTCTTGTAGGAGCTGTGCCATGAGACGTTCTAAGCTCACTTGTTGGCTTTCATCTCGCAGATCTAGCTTGCAACCAACCACAATTACAGGTACCATTACCTGTATCACAAAATAGATAATATACCTCCTCAAAAAGAAGGGTGATAGCAAATAGCAATATACACTTTTCAATTTGTTTATTATTAGTTAAGTTTCATGTAGATTTTACTGAAGAGAGAGCATGTGATGGGATCAGATAGATTGATCTATTGATAAACCAGCCAGGCCACAAATTTGGAAGGTGTACACTAGGCAGCATAACAGTGGGAGTAAATGTCTAATGACAATTATGGTTAGAAAAAGCTGGTAAAGATCTTGTACTCGCACCGATTTGAGTTGGGTCGTGAACATCACAAACAACAATATCTAACCCAAAACCCTAAAGCATTAGTTATATGGGTATATAAATTAGCTCAAAACCCTAAAGCATAACCAGAACCACTAATAACCAGAACCACTAAAAGAGCAAGACACAATATCTAACCCAAAACCCTAAAGCATTAGTTATATGGGTATATAAGTTAGCTCATTCCTGGCCAATATAAAACTAACTACTCACACTCGAAATCCAACATTATGTAAGATTGGTATTACGTATTTTATACAAAAATACTCTCCATACTAGACTTAGTCCCTAGGAGAGAAAGAGCATGTTTGTTATCACGAAAGATTTGCCAAAATCACGACGACTCACTCTGATTCTGGCAAACTCACCATGATACCAAACATTTAGCACAAAAAAACTTACCATTCGCCTGATAATAGAACATGTATAAGAAAGAGCATTCTAACATTTTCCCATCAAGAAAGCAAGCAAAATACATAAAAACACACGAACCTCCAACTTTTGTAGTTGGCGAAACCAGTAAGAACTCAATCGCGAAAAGGACTGAGAATCATTGCAAGCATATGTTAAAACCACGACATCAGCGCCTTTCAATTCTTCATTTCGCTTGTTTTGTTTCTCCAAACTAGATAAATCAACAACAACACGATTTCATTCACTGATCAATCATTTCAAATCGAGTCATCAACCATCATCACAATCAATAATACAAAAAAAAACACATAGCTTAAACGCAAACAAAATTCAGTGAAGAAAATGCAATACAATACACATTTTAGGTAAAAAAAATAAAAAAATTATTGAATCAAACTTAAATTAATGAATTAAATGCAGAGGTTGACTTAATTGATCAATTAATTGGTAAAAATGGAAAGTGATTCATTCGAAATATATATGCAATTAATAGCGTAGTTTACCTAGAGGATGTGTCGATTACGGTAATGGGAACATAATCGGGGAAATAATCAGCGGGCAAGACAGTAGGCGGAAGAACGGGAAGAACGGTATCCGGGAATGACTCCGACGCGATAGCAGAGATGAGGCTTGATTTTCCGGTACCGCGGTCACCGGCGACGACGACTCTAACTGCATTTCGATCGGTCTTTGCCATTGATGCTGCGATGCAAGATAGGGGAAGAAGAACAGAAAACGTGAAATATTCAAAATAGTGTTCATATATAGAATTTAATTAACTAATTAAGCATTAACTACGCGTTAAACTCTCCCTCCATAATTTATTAAACTTTTTTTGTTTACCTTCGGTAATTTTATTTTTTTTTAATTCTATTTTATGATTTTTTTTTTTAGGTTTTTTTGAGTAATGATCATTTGGGTTCTTGAATGTGTTAAAGACCAATCACAAGAGTTGTATAGAAATTTTAAAAGTGGTTAATCAATAAATAATTGACTTTTTAGTTAAAAACACTATAATTTAATTTTACAAAACAAAAATCGATTTTTAAGATTTAATAGTCAATTCTCTAGTAAATTGATTATCCTTATAGTAAGTGTATCTCAGTTGGTAGCTACCATAAATAATTTGCGCAGGAGCTCGGGTTTGAACCTCGGATTCCTCACTTCTCCACACATAATGTGTGTGAATCTAGTTACTAGACTACTTGACCAAAAAAATAATTATTATTTTATCATATTGTAATTAAGGTTGGGAATAGATCAAGCAGACTTACAAGGGCTCTGGTCTGGTCTGTTTACGAAAAAGACTAGACTTAGATTTTTGAAAAAGCATATTTAAGTAAATAGGTCACACTTAGGCTATCAAAAAACTTACGAAACCTGATAGGGCATTTACGCATATTATTAAAATTTATTTTTTATTTATATTAAACATAAAAAAAAACTCAAATAATGTACTTTTTTAATAAGCTTTACAGTGAAATAGGCTTTTAAAGTTTTATAGTGATATACATGTCTTACCGTGAAATAGGCTTTAAGACCAATTTAGCCTATTTAAAAGTAGATGAAATTGAATATTTAATGACTTGAATATGAAATAGGTCTGTAAATAGACTTTTAGGGCAAACTAGACTTTTAAATAGGTCAGACCAATCCAAAAAAAATTGAAAAATGTTGTTCCGACGTCAAAGGATTTTAGGAAACACCACGAAAATACCAAAATAACTTCATCAATTTTAATCAACGGTAGTTAACTATCGATGAAAATTGAGGTTAAATTTTTTATTTCATGATGTTTCTTAACCTTGTGCATAGTGTAAACAACAAATTTCCAAGTTAAGTAAGAGAAATATTGGATTGAGAAATGTGATACAATTTTATCACACTTTTATTGTATTTTAACTCTCACCCTATACATGTATATATATATTGAAAGAGCCCTCTATATTAATTTTGTTCTAAAAAGTTGTTTATGTCTTATTAAAAAATAAGTTGTACGAATTTAGGGAAAATTCAGACACCAACAAACAAATATAATTTTTCTAACTCACTCTAACACTCACGGTTAAACTCATGATTCATTTTTAAAGGGAGTTAGTTATCTCAAGGTAATTAAAACTGGATTGACCGGTTCAATCGGTTTAACCGTGAGCCGAACCTGTGACCGATCCGACATACCTCAAAAACCGTTGTCCAACATAATCGGGATGTGAACCGGAAATCCGGATGAAAACCGAGAAAAACTGTGAAAACCGGAGGTTCAGCCGGTTTTAAAGGTTGGACCGCGTTTTCCTTTTTTGAAAAAAAAAACAAAATGAGCCCCATTTTAGGAGAAGCAAGAATTCGATCTGGTATTTTTTATCAAAAGAGGGCGTCGATCAAAGAAGAACAACATGAAGGAGACAGAGAAATGAAGGAATGTAAGACAATAGAGATGTGTGTTAGGAAGGATGAGGCTGGCGGCTACTTCTTCTTTCAACTTGCTATTAGGGTTAGTGTGTGTGTATATATATAGGTGGGCTTGGCCCGAATAATATACTATAGCCAACCAAGAAAATTGCTTTTTTGACAATGAATACTTCCTATTCACACAAATAACTGACGCTTTTACTCAGCGGCAGTTAACAACCGTTAGCCTAAGCGCCGACAGTTAACTGCCGCTGGCTCCTTCAGCGGCTGTTAACTGCCGTTGGGCTCCTCCAGAGGTAGTTAACTGCCGCTGGCTTTGCTGTTTTTTATTATGATTTTACGCGTTTCGGTTGAAAAATCAAAATAAATCGAAACTTATTCAGAATTCTACGAAACTTTACAGACACCTCTATAAAAATACATATAGATGATGTGAAAAGTTTCGTAACATTCTGAATAAGTCTCAGTTTTTTTTTATTTTTTCGACCGAAACACGCAAATTCGCAATTGGAAAAATAAAAAAAAATTGACACTTATTCGAAATGTTACGAAACTTTACACATCATCTATATGTATTTTTATAAAGGTGTCTATAAAGTTTCGTAGCATTTCGACTAAGTCTCGATTTATTTCGATTTTTTGACCGAACCATGCAAAATCGCGATTTTTTTCAAGTGTGAGTCCGAAAAAGTGTCCAAGAGGTTGAACCTTTTCACGCTTTTTTTCACTCATGTTTAGAACAAAAAAAATACATCTCCCACAAAAAATTTAAATTTTTCGACAAGGGACGGATTAAATATGATTTTTTTACGCGCCTAAAATTTAAGACACGAAAACATCAAAACGTCGACCTATAAATTGAATTTTGATCTGGTTTTTTGCAGACAACTCTAAAAAAAAAAATATATATATATATGTAAAGTTTCGTAGAATTCTGAATAAGTGTCGATTTATTTTGATTTTTCGACCGAAACACGTAAAATCATAATAAAAAGCAGTAAAGCCAGAGGCAGTTAACTGCCTCTGCCTCTGGAGGAGCCCAGTGGCAGTTAACAGCCGCTGGAGGAGCCAGCGGCAGTTAACTGTCGGCGCTTAGGCTAACGGTTCTTAACTGCCGCTAGGGGTAAAAGCGTTATTTACTTGTGTCAATAGAAAGTTTTCTATGTCAGAAAAGCAATTTTCGCTAACTAATTACATGATCTTGCTAAAAGAAATATTTACGTGCATTTAGTTTTTTTTTTCTTTATCACATTACCAACATTTGTTTAATAGATTTGCCAAAAAAGATTTGTTTAGTACAAAATTTTCACAATAATTCTATTTACTATATATTATTTCTTCTTACCGTAAAAAAATAAAATTATTTCTTCTTTTAAAAAATAAAATATATTTACTTATTTCTTGAGTTAATGTTTTTCATTTATTGAAGGTCGGCCAAAACTCGGATTACATCTGAAAATTGGAGGGTTAACTCCAAAATATAACTTATGAAATTATGATATTTTACTTTTTTTAGATAGTCTAAAATTATCAATATTTGTGTAATTTTTTGGTTTATTATTTTATATAATGTTCAAATATATATATATATATATATGTTGGAACAAAGGGTGTTTCACAATTATACCACTTAAGTTTTGATGATAACAAGGTATTAAAAATCATCAATTGGATATGTTAAATATTTATTCAAGTATACAGGACCATTATCAAAGTTTTATTTACAAGAGGTTCTAATTGAATGAATTAAAGAGCAAAGGAAATTTAGACTGAAGCTTGAAGAACATCTGAATGAAAGCGCTCCTGGAAAATCAGAGTCAGAATGCGTTTGAAGAAAGAGCTTCTGAAGATGACGTCATCAGAAGCAAGTTCTTCAGAGGCAGACTCATCAGAAGCAAATAGTCTCCAGAGGCAAATTCATCAGAAGCAAAGATTCTTCAGACACTGGAAAGCGTTGACAAAGTACAATGTACGAAAAGTACAACCACTATGCCTACGCCTGTTCCTGCAACCACCAACTCTGCACAGTGTCTTCTATACACGACAAGAATAACAGTAACTAAAGCAGAAACTTTTCCATATTTGCTGGAATGGATTTGAATTTGATTTCATTGTACAAGCCTCAAATCAAGCAAAGGATCAAAGGTGTCAAATTAGCTTCGGTAAAGAAGAAGTGATGAGCTGGCAGTTTCCAACGTCTCTCAAATTCTCTATAAATAGAGCTGAAGACTTGAAGAAACAATAACAAGAAATATAACTGAATATACACGCGAGTTGAGTCTGTCTCTCAAATTCCAAGTCGCAAACACTGCTCATCAACAACTTAGATAATTCTTACAAAAGCTTACATTTTAGAATTTCTAAGTATCTAAGAAAAACAGAGTATGTTCTGTTTCGTTTTGTATTGTGAATACCTCTGATTGTATATCAAGTATTCAAAACTCTTTTCAATTCTCTGTAATTGTTTTGAAGTCTCTTGCTTGTGTGCTTGAGCATTTGAAGTCTCTTTCTTGTGTGATTGAGCAAAGGAAGTCTCATACTTGTGTGTTTGAGCAACTTGTAATTTGATATTACATTTTAGTGAAACTCTCCTTGGAAGTGCAAGGGGGACAGGACTACTTCCGGTTTGTGGAAGGAACCTGTATAAAATTGCTTGTGTCTTCTTTCTTTCTTGCATTTGTTTTTCATTCCGCCGCTAAGACTCTAAACTCTGATCAGAGTCTGAACTCTATCAGACTCTGTATCCTGAGAACATTGTTATTTTTCGTAAGAAAGAAACGTTTTTGAAAACACAATTCAACCCCCCCCTTCTTGTGTTTTTCCCACCTTCAGTTGGTATCAGAGTTTCGGCTCTGTAGTTAGCACTTAACCGTGTTACAGTAAACGATCGGTGAAAAACATGTCTGGGGATGAAGCTTCTGCATCTGGTTCTGGTTTTGGTTCTGGAGCTGCTGTGCATTATGACTACAGCAACATCAACAAAAGTGAAAGATCTTCTAATCACAACAAACCTCCTATGTTTAATGGTGATCCTGAAATGTTCTCTTGGTGGAAGACCAAGATGTATAGTCACATCATGGGAATGGATGAAGAGTTGTGGGATGTTCTTGAAGATGGCGTTGGTGATCTGAGGTTAGATGAAGAAGGTGCTGCTCTTGATAGGAAAGCTCACACTCCTGAGCAGAAAAAGCTTTATAAGAAACATCATACGATCAGAGGCATTCTTGTGGCTGCCTTGCCTCATAAAGAGTACTTAAAGATGAGTGACAAATCAACAGCAAAGGCTATGTTCACCTCATTGTGCTCACTTTATGAGGGTAACAAGAAAGTCAGAGAGGCCAAGGCTACTATGCTCGTTCATCAGTATGAGTTGTTCAGAATGAAGGAGGATGAAAACATTGAGACCATGTACTCAAGGTTTCAGACTCTTGTTTCTGGACTTCAGATTCTGAAGAAAAGCTACGTAACGTCTGATCATGTGAACAAGATTCTGAGAAGTTTACCTGCAAAATGGAGACCGAAAGTGACAGCCATTGAGGAAGCTAAAGATTTAAACACCTTGAGTGTTGAAGATCTCATAAGCTCCTTGAAATGTCATGAAATAGGTCTTAACGAGCATGAACCTGTCAAGAAGCCCAAGTCCATCGCATTAAAGTCCAGAGGCAAGTGAGGTAAGGCTCTAAAGGCTTTGGAGTCTGAAGAAGAATCTACATCTGAAGATTCTGATGAAGACTCTGAGATTGTTCAAGAGATGGCTATGCTCACCAACAGATTACAATACCTCGCAAAGAAGAACAAAAAGATTATGAACAGAGGTAGTAGTCATAAAAGCTCAAGAAAGGAATATCAGAAAGGTTGCTTCAACTGCAAGAAAGTTGGACACTTCATTGCTGAATGTCCAGACTTGCAGAAAGAGAAATCCAAGGAAAAATCTAAGAAAGCATTTTTCAAGTCTAACAAATTCAAGAAGCAATTCAAGAAGAGCTTGATGGCAACTTGGGAAGATCTGGATAATGAGTCTGAGTCTGACAAAGATGATGCTGAAGATGAAGCTAAAATAGCTCTGGCTTTGGTAGCTACTGCTAATAATGAAGAAGAATCATCTGATGCTGAGTCAAGTACAGACTCTGAAACTGAAACTGAGGTATACTCTAAACTCACTAGATCTAAACTAATTGATTCTCTCCAAGAACTTCTTTGTCATTATGAAAATCAATCCACTGAGTTGAGGAGAGTTAAGCAACGATACATTAAGCTGCTAAAACTCCATGAATCAACTAAGACGGAGATGGATGCTTTAAAACAAGAAAATAATGATTTGAAAACAATGACTAAGAAGGGTGATAATAAAACCTTGTCTGAGCAGGATGCTGCTCTTCAAGAGTTTATTAACACAGGAATTGATAACCAAAGTTGCATCCATGATTTATAGCATAAATCAGAACAACAAAAAGGGAATTGGTTTCACAGGAGAAAACTCTAGTGAAGTAATTCTGAAACCTTGTTCTGATAACATCAAAGAAGGTCTGAAAACTCATTTTGTGTCTAAATCTGAAAAAGCTTCTCATTCAGACTCTAAGTCTTCAAATTCAGAGGAGTTGACTAAGTCAAAGCCTAAGAATCATAAGACGAAAGTCACGAATGACTCTAAATCAAAAGCTCAAACGTTACAGATTCTGAAAAGATCAGAACCCGTCAAACAGGTTCTGAAGAAAACAGAGTCTGAAACTCAAAAGCCTAGATTTCAGAGAAAAGAGGCTATTTCTACTAAGTCACATTCTAAGACTAAAGGTTCTGAACCGAAAGTCTGGAAGAAGACTGATAAAGAAAAATTCAGACAGAGTACACAAAAGAGATTCAGAACTTCTAGGACTAACTCAAGAGGACCCATGAAAGTATGGGTACCTAAGACACAAATTGTTGATGCTGCAGATATGTCTAAAAGGAAATACAAAGCAGAAGTCCTGGTATCTGGACAGTGGCTGCTCGCGACATATGACGGGAGAAAAGTCTATGTTCCTAACCCTGACCATGAAAGAGGGAGGAACTGTGGGATTTGGAGGAAACCAAACTTGCAAAATCATTGGTACTGGAACAATTGGTAATTCCTCAGTCTCAATCAATAATGTGTGGTTTGTAGATGGACTAAGGCATAACCTACTTAGCACAAGTCAATTTTGTGATAATGGTTATGACGTCTTGTTTAATAAGAACAACTGCAGAGTAATCAACACTGATGACCAATCTGTAGTGTTTAAGGGAAAAAGAAAGAACAACGTCTATAAGATCAATTTTTCAGAACTGACTGATCAGAAGGTATTTTGCCTCCTGTCAGTGAGTGATAAGAAATGGTTGTGGCACAGAAGGTTGGGACATGCTAACTGGAGATTAATCTCCAAGCTTAGCAAGTTACAACTTGTCAAAGGCCTACCAGACATTGATTATCACTCAGATGCACTTTGTGGTGCATGTCAGAAGGGAAAAATTGTTAAAACTTCTTTCAAATCTAAAGACATTGTTTCTACCTCCAGACCCTTAGAACTACTCCATATTGATCTATTTGGACCAGTCAGTACTGCATCCATATATGTAAGTAAATATGGATTGGTGATTGTTGATGATTACAGTAGATGGAGTTGGGTTTAGTTTCTCAAATCTAAAGATAATTCATATGATGTGTTCACAAAATTTTGTATTCAAGTCCAATCTGAAAAAGAACTTAAAATTCTAAAAGTCAGAAGTGATCATGGGGGAGAATTTGAAAATGAGCCATTTGAAATATTTTGTGAAAAATTTGGAATTGTCCATGAATTCTCTTCTCCTAGAACTCCACAGCAAAATGGAGTTGTAGAGAGAAAGAATATGACTCTTCAAGAAATGGCAAGAACCATGATTCATGAAAACAATCTGGCAAAACATTTTTGGGCAGAAGCAGTGAACACAGCGTGTTATGTTCAGAACCGGATCTACATGAGACACATTCTAAACAAAACAGCATATGAACTCTTTAAAGGCAGGAAACCTAACATTTCTTACTTTCATCAGTTTGGATGTACTTGTTACATTCTGAACAACAAAGTCTATCTGAAGAAATTTGATGCAAAAGCTCAAAAGAGAATCTTTCTAGGTTACTCTGAGAGATCTAAGGCATACAGACTGTATAACTTGGAAACACTCTGTGTCGAAGAGTCTATACACGTCAAGTTTGATGACAAAGAGCCTGGAAGTCAAATTCCAGAGCAAATTGAAAACAATGCAGGTTCAGAAGAGTCTGATGATTATTCAGAACCTGATCAGACTTCAGAGACACATGATACTTCAGAAGCTGTAACAGCTCCTGATGACCCAATTGTTGAAGCTTCTGAAGAAAATCAAGATGATTCACAGCAAGTTATCCAATCCAAAAATTCATTCAAATACAATTCTTCTCATCCTGAGGATCAGATCATTGGTAGCAAAGAAAGCCCCAGAAGAACTAGATCTCATTTCAGACCTGAAGAGTCTGTCCTGGGTCTGCTATCCATGATAGAACCTACAACTGTTGATGAAGCACTAGCTGATGATGGATGGATTTTAGCAATGCAAGATGAGCTTAATCAATTTAAAAGGAATGACGTATGGGATCTTGTATCTAAGCCTGAACACAAGAACATTATTGGAACTAAATGGGTGTTTAGGAACAAGCTGGATGAACAGGGAGAAGTAATCAGAAACAAAGCCAGACTTGTTGCTCAAGGATACAGTCAACAAGAAGGCATTGATTACACTGAAACTTTTGCTCCAGTTGTAAGATTGGAAGCAATCAGGTTACTTCTTTCCTATGCAGTAAATCACAACATAACCTTGTATCAAATGGACGTTAAAAGTGCATTTCTCAATGGAGTCATATCTGAAGAAGTGTTTGTGAAACAACCACCTGGTTTTGAGGACTTAAAACATCCTAACCACGTTTATAAGCTAAAGAAATCTCTGTATGGTCTGAAACAAGCTCCCAGAGCTTGGTATGACAGACTGAGTAATTTCCTGCTTAAAAATGATTTTAAAAGAGGACAGGTTGACACAACACTCTTCAAGAAGACACTTGAGAAAGACATTCTGATTGTACAAATTTATGTTGATGATATTATTTTTTGGTTCAACTAATAGATCTCTTTGCAAGGAATTTTCTAAGATGATGCAGGAGGAATTTGAAATGAGCATGATGGGAGAACTGAAGTTCTTTCTGGGAATTCAGATCAATCAATGCAAAGAAGGAGTGTATGTTCATCAGTCCAAGTATACCAAAGAGCTTCTGAAAAAGTTTAAACTTGAAGACTGCAAGGAAATGAACACTCCAATGCATCCTACCTGTACTCTGAACAAAGAAGATCAAGGAGCCAAAGTTGATCAAAAGCTGTATCGAGGTATGATTGGTTCTCTGTTGTATCTCACTGCATCTAGACCTGATATTTTGTTTAGTGTCTGCTTGTGTGCAAGATTTCAATCAGATACTAGAGAATCACATTTAACTGCGGTTAAAAGAATCTTTAGATATCTGAGAGGAACAACTAATCTTGGACTTCTCTATAAGAAATCCTCGATTATAAGCTTGTTGGATTCTGTGATGCTGACTATGCTGGTGACAGGATTGAAAGAAAATCAACCAGTGGAAACTGTCAGTTTCTTGGTGAGAATCTGATATCCTGGGCCAGTAAGAGACAAGCAACTATTGCTTTGTCAACAGCAGAAGCATAATACATCTCAGCTGCTAGTTGTTGCACACAACTGCTTTGGATGAAACATCAGTTAGAAGACTACCAAATAACTGAAAACTGTATCCCAATTTATTGTGACAATACTGCTGCTATCTGTTTGTCCAAAAATCCTATTCTTCATTCAAGAGCCAAACACATTGAAATCAAACATCATTTTATCAGAGACTATGTTCAAAAGGGAATATTAGATATTCAATTCATTGATGCTGATCATCAATGGGCTGATATCTTTACAAAACCTTTAACGGTTGAAAGATTCAATTTTATAAAGAAAAATTTGAATATGCATTTTGTCTCTGAGTAATGTTTGACTCTGGGTGAAAAATCAGACTCTGAAAATTATCAGACGCTGAAGAAGTTTCAGACTCTCCTTGGAGAATCTGAAAAGACTCAGCCTCTGAGAAAATTATCAGACTCTGGAGAGGAATCTTTTTGTGACTCTGAAAGTACTGGGAAGTGGAAAGGTTAAAGTTATTTGTCTATAGGCTTCTGACACGTCTATCTGCATTGGGAAACAACGTTTTTAAGGGCAATGATGGTTTTTCTCTCTTAAATTTTTTCGCGCCCCTCAAAGTCATTAATACGCATGTTTGGCTGTTACTTCTGAAATGTGAAGAGTTGTTTTTCAAATCACTATAAATACCAAACACACACTACTCACTCACTTTCCTACACTTTCAAGTCTTAAGAGGTTTCAATCGAAAATCATCTTTCTCTCTTTCTCTCAATTTAGAAACCCTAAACCCCCAAATATTCATCTTCTCTAATGGCAATGTCAACAAGTGGTTCAAGCTCGAAATCAAATTTCTCCATCAAACCAGTAACCGTACCCATTCCAATCGATTCGTTGGTTGTTCAAATCGAATCGCCAGTGGATTTCTCCTCTTTGAAAAGAAACAAGGTTGATATGGAGGCGTTAATCTCTGCTCAGAAGATGGCTGGGTATTTTCAGATGCTAAACGGTCCAACTTACGTGAATCTGGTAAAAGAATTCTGGATTAGGGCTGAAGTTTTTGATGTTGATTCAGCAAAGGCACAAGAAAGGGAAGCTGTGTCAAGAAACCCTTCCTTGAGAGGAAAAACAAGAAAGGAAATGGATCTTGAACCTTTTCACGGCCTTGAAATCAAGTCTGCTGTGATGGGTATCCCTGTATCTATCACAGAAAGGGTGATTGCTCAGGCATGCAGGATGCCTTTGGAAGGAAGGTTCCAATGGAACGTCAGCAGTAAAGATGCCATGTTGGGCAGCTTTACAAGACTGCTGCTGAAGGGAAACCCTGCAACCAGGTTGGTTGAAATGGATATTGAGCACAGGGTGCTTCTGAAGATCATGAATGAATGCTTCTTCCAGAAGGGAGGAGGTGCTGACCAACCAAATACGGATCATAAACTGGTGCTGTATTTCTTGGCTGGATTTCAGCAAATAAATCTTCCAAGATATATCATGCATCATTTATGCTGGGCTATCAAGGAAGCTCACAAAGGAAAAAGAAAACAAGTCCCTTGTGGAAGACTTCTCTCTGAAATCTTCTACCAAGGAGGTGTACTGAGGACTCTGGAGACATTTAATCTGGTGTCAGACAGAGTGTTGGGTATCACTACAGGAAGGATGATCAATGGCACATCCCTCTTCAACATGAAGGCCATTAAGTCAATCCTCATTGATTCAAAGGATTTGAAGGAGTCTAAAGCCCCTTTCCCTTTCATCAGAAATTTTCCTTCTATTCTTAAAGAAAACCACCCTGAAGCATTATCTGCTTATCTAGCAGCTTTTGCTAAGGAGTCTGGAGAGGCTCAGATGAAATCTGAAGTTGCAGTGGCCAGAAAGCAGAAGGCTGCTGATACTCAAGCAACTACCTTTGGAACTGTAACTGCTCCAAAGAGGAAAAGAGGAAAGGCTGATTCAAACATTGAGGAAAGATATCAGCGAGCCCAGGAAGAAAAAGAAGCTGGTTTTGTTGAAACTGTCAGACCACTCAAGAGGCTAGCAACAAGGGAGATTGTGATGCCTATGTTTGAACCAACTCCTGAACAAACGAAGAAGAATGAGGAATACTATCAGAATCTCAAGAATGAGAAGAAGAGGCTAAAAGCTCAATGCCGAATTGACAGAGACAAGGCTCTGGCAGCTATAGGCATTGACCATGATGAAGATCAACACCTCATTGAGAAGGTTATTGAGGCTCAGAATTTGGCCAGGAAGCTGGAAGAAAGTGCTGTGAAGGGAGCTCAGAAGGTTCTGCAAGAAACTTCAAGAACTTCTGAAGCTGATACCTCAGATGTTGTCCCTCAAGTGAATGCTTCAGTAGCTGCTGGTCCTCCACCAGTAACCCGAACAAGTGTTTCTCTCCCAGAGAGATCAGTCACTGGGATTTCATCAGAAGCTACTGTCTCAGAAGCTGCTGGTCCTCCACCAGTAATCCGGACAAGTGTTTCTCTCCCAGAGAGATCAGTCACTGGGATTACATCAGAAGCTGCTGCTTCAGAGGCTGTTGCCTCAGACGTTCCCAAAATGTCTAAGGTAACTCAGAATCCAATTCCCCCACCTTCCACTTCTCCTTCATCTTCTACAGACTTTGACTTAGACAACGCACCTCTAAGTCAGAAATTCAACATATCCAAACCTGTTCCTAAGGCCAAACGAACCCTTAGAACTAAAACAACCACTACAAAATCCAAACTCTCTCCCAAACCTTACAAAGAAGTTTCAGATGATGTCTATAAAACAATAGGGGAGTTGTCTGAAAGGAGGATAGGTATCTGTAACAAGTTACCTGCCGACCATCCCTTCCAACCACCTGTTATCCAACCACTAAATATGCTTGCTCCTGATGCTTCTATTCCACCCTCCTCAACCTCAAACCAAGGTAGTCCACAAGTTGTTGATTTAACAGCTACTGCTGAAGAGCAAGTAGTCATTGAAAATCAAACTGCTTCTGAACAACCTATCTCAGAGCCAACAACAAACAAACAACAACAACCAACCTCTTCACCACAAAACAAACCCACTAAACAGGATGATCTATCCAATCTTGAAAACCATTATTCAGGAGAACTTCCTGAATACCAACAACAACAACATACCACTGTCAACCAACCACCAGCACAGACCATTTCAGAATCTGTTAAGGAGACTGTGGCTACAGAGTCTGTCCCAGTTACAGAATCTGAACCCACTGTGTCTGTTTCACCTTCTGAACCAACACAAAACCATACCTCTGATTCTGACCAATCCTCACCCTCTTCACCAATCCAAATGTCTGACCAACCTCCCATAAACATTTTGGATTCTGAATACCTGGACGAGCGTCTGGTGGAACTTAATGATGAAATGCAAAGTTTAGTGCTTCTAAGGAACACTCCATTTCTACCATTCGTTTATCAAGGCAGCTGGTGTAATCTCACGAACAGGGCATTGAATTTCATTGATGGTGTTGCTCAGAAGTGTTGTAATATTCAAGCTCGCGCCATGAGACGTCGTTTGCAAGAATCACACTCTTCTCCTCAACTCCAAAGCAAGCCTTTGTATCTGGCTAATGCTCCATTCTACGCTGAGTCTGAGTATGTAACAAGAGACTCCAAGGTCTTCAAGATGCTGAAGCAAAAGGTGCTGAAGCAGCAAGAAGAAGCTAAGGCTAGGGAAGACCATCTTCTTCAGAGGCAATTGGCTCTGGAAGAAACTGTTAGGAAGCAGTCTGAAGACATTAAGCGTCTGATGGCTCTTGTCCAACAGCAACAGCCCCAACCCAACCCTTAGTTGCACACCTTGTTTTGTTTTTTTTTGTTACATGCTTTAAATGCTTGCTCAAAATTCTCTGTACTCTTTTGACTATCTCTGATATATAAACTTCTATTTTCTTCACTTTTGTTCATTGCATATTTTTTTTACTAGTTTTTATTATTCTTTTTAATTGATGACAAAAGGGGGAGTAATAGAAAGTATTTAACAGAATCTGAGTCCAAGAATGAAATAAAACTTAACAAATTTTATTTGAGAACTCAATTTTATCTCATCTGCACTTTATGAAAGTATTATTAAAATGAACTTAATTAACCTGGATAGGACTTAGGGGGAGCTTACAAACCTCACCTTAAAGAATATCAGACTCAGGGGGAGTCTGAGCTTACAAAACTCAGAACCTTTAAGAGTCAACTTGTTAATTAAGTTAACAACAATTGATCTTTTTAAATACTTATGTTTGTCATCATCAAAAAGGGAGAGATTGTTGGAACAAAGGGTGTTTCACAATTATACCACTTAAGTTTTGATGATAACAAGGTATTAAAAATCATCAATTGGATATGCTAAATATTTATTCAAGTATACAGGACCATTATCAAAGTTTTATTTACAAGAGGTTCTAATTGAATGAATTAAAGAGCAAAGGAAATTTAGACTGAAGCTTGAAGAACATCTGAATGAAAGCGCTCCTGGAAAATCAGAGTCAGAATGCGTCTGAAGAAAGAGCTTCTGAAGATGACGTCATCAGAAGCAAGTTCTTCAGAGGCAGACTCATCAGAAGCAAATAGTCTCCAGAGGCAAATTCATCAGAAGCAAAGATTCTTCAGACACTGGAAAGCGTTGACAAAGTACAATGTACGAAAAGTACAACCAATATGCCTACGCCTGTTCCTGCGACCACCAACTCTGCACAGTGTCTTCTATACACGACAAGAATAACAGTAACTAAAGCAGAAACTTTTCCATATTTGCTGGAATGGATTTGAATTTGATTTCATTGTACAAGCCTCAAATCAAGCAAAGGATCAAAGGTGTCAAATCAGCTTCGGTAAAGAAGAAGTGATGAGCTGGCAGTTTCCAACGTCTCTCAAATTCTCTATAAATAGAGATGAAGACTTGAAGAAACAATAACAAGAAATATAACTGAATATACACGCGAGTTGAGTCTGTCTCTCAAATTCCAAGTCGCAAACACTGCTCATCAACAACTTAGATAATTCTTACAAAAGCTTACATTTTAGAATTTCTAAGTATCTAAGAAAAACAGAGTCTGTTCTGTTTCGTTTTGTATTGTGAATACCTCTGATTGTATATCAAGTATTCAAAACTCTTTTCAATTCTCTGTAATTGTTTTGAAGTCTCTTGCTTGTGTGCTTGAGCATTTGAAGTCTCTTTCTTGTGTGATTGAGCAAAGGAAGTCTCATACTTGTGTGTTTGAGCAACTTGTAATTTGATATTACATTTTAGTGAAACTCTCCTTGGAAGTGCAAGGGGGACATGACTACTTCCGGTTTGTGGAAGGAACCTGTATAAAATTGCTTGTGTCTTCTTTCTTTCTTGCATTTGTTTTTCATTCCGCTGCTAAGACTCTGAACTCTGATCAGAGTCTGAACTCTATCAAACTCTGTATCCTGAGAACATTGTTATTTTTCGTAAGAAAGAAACGTTTTTGAAAACACAATTCAACCCCCCTTCTTGTGTTTTTCCCACCTTCAATATATATATATATATATATATATATATATATATATATATAATTAAAAACGGTCTGACCCCGTCCAACCCCGGTCCAACCCTTGAATCTCAAACCCATAAGCACGCCGATTCAATGACCGGTCCGGTTCTAATTACCTTGAGTTATCTACTTAAATAGGCTTAATACATCCCTCGGTCCATTAACTTATTTTATTTTCTCAGTTTGGTCCCTTGACTATAAAGTGTTTTAATTTGGTCCCATAAATCTTCTGCTGTTTACTATTTAGGTCTTCTCCGCCAGTTTTTAACCTCAAATGTCTATGGTGGACCAACATTATAGATAATCCACCATAGACCTTATTAATTTTTTTTTCCAGCCATTTGATCTATTTTTAAATAAAAAAAAGATAACAGTTAGATTATACATTCATAAAATATTCAACATATATAATCTTATTAACATTTCTTCATCTTCTTCCCTCCCCACCTTCGTCTTTGTCTTCATACATTCATAAAAAATATTCAAATAATCCCATATTTATTAACATTTATTCATCTTTTTCACTCCCTAAATTTTTTTAAGGTAAAAAAAATAATCCCAAATTCATTCTCATGAGAGTCCATCATCTCATTTTCCCATAATTGTCTTCACCATCACGATCCCAAATTAATCAAAATCCTGAATACAACACCATCATAATCTCTAATTCATCACCATCGCACCGTCACTGATTCATCCTAATCTCGTTCTTTACTGAATTCAACACCGAATCTGAAACCCCAATCGATGTTCTCATTCTTCAACACCGAATCCAAACCAAATGTTCTTTCGTTTTTAACCTCATGAACATGACAACTCCGAATCTGAATCGTTCATTCTTATGCGAATTCTCCTTCACTCCTAGTTATTTTTTATGCAAATTGATTTAATCTGTGTATCAGTTAGTGTAACGAGAATGGAATTGCAGGAATGGAAACGTGGAAAGGAGATACTAGAGACATATAATTGATTTGGTCCTCTTTTTATTTTTGACAAAAATGGAATTGTTGGAATGGGTAATTAGAATGAAATTTCTAAACAGCCTTCTGACATTAAACGATAACAGCACACTCCACCCTCACTTTAGAATTTGGGATTTTTGTCATTATTTTAAGAATTATTTTTCTCGTTATGCTTGATTTGGAGATCATAAGTTTGATGATGAAGAAATTGGAAATGATTGTTCACATTTATGAGTTTTAAAATTGAGTTGAAAAGATTAATTTTTTTGTTTGATGAATTTCTGAAAAATATGCTGGGATTTTTGTGGTTATGATGATTTTGTTGTTGATGAATTTATGGATTTGTTATTGTTGTTGATGAATTTCTTGATTGAAGGATTGTTGTTGTTGAAGAAGATGAAGAAGAACACGAGGGAAAAGATGAAAAAAAACAAAAAAAAATTGGTGTAAATGGTTCACCGTTACATACAATGGTCATTCAATCTAATGGCTGAAATCATATCTAAAATATTATACATTAGAAAACTAACGGAGATGACCTAAATAATAAACAACAAAAAATTTATGAGATCACCTTAAAACACTTTATAATTAATGGACCAAACTGAAAAAATAAAAGAAGTTAAACGACCTAGCGATGTATTAAGCCACTTAAATAAATTTCCCACATTAGATACGTTGGTTTCAAAAAAAGAAAAAAGAAAAAAAAAAAAAGAGGGACGTTTTGGTCTGGATAGTTTCAGCGCTCACTCCATCACTGTTTCGAAGTCCAGCCATGGAAGCAACTGCAACGCGATTCTCCTCCTTCTATCACTTCCATCCCCACAACTTCCAACCCAAACCCAACACGATTCTCCACAAAACTAGAATTTCCATTTTCACAAGAAATTCACCTTCGCTTCACCGCAGAATTTCCGTTAACTTCTCCGACCGACTCCGACCCAATTATATTCCGCACGTTCAGACTCCGATTTTGAGTGAACAACTTGTTCCGGAAACTCATGGCGGCGACGGTGAAGAAATTGTCGCTTCTCAGGGAACCTTAGAGTTGAAACCTAGAATGTTTAAGAATAGGTTTCTGAATTTCGTGCGGTTTGGTTCTGTTATTAATGGTGCTGCTGAAACGTTTTTTAAAAGTGAGATTAGAAGGAGATTGTTTGTTACTGCTGTGTTAATTGTGATTAGTCGTGTTGGTTATTTTATTCCTCTTCCTGGATTTGATAGAAGGTTGATACCTACAGATTATATGAGCTTTGTTACTGGTTCTTCTGTTGGTAAGTTACACTCTTTAATTCCTTTTTTTTTTTTAGTTTTCATTGCAAAATCTGTAAGGGCCATGATTGAATGATTAGTAGGAGAAAAATTTGCTAGTGGTTATGGAAATTAGGTGCAAGTTCAAGGTATAGTTTGTGACTCTTTTTTTAATATTGATTCATGGGTGTCCCATTGCGTATGAAGCATTGACATAGACATCACACACGACACTGACGGTGACACCGGTCATATTTTAAAAAAATGGAAGTGATTGAATGTAAGCATACGTGTTGGTGTAGACACTAGAGGTATGTTATTTAAACAACCATTTTTTAGACAACTTATAGGACAACCAAAGATATACAAAGAAATGTAGGTATTGACACGAAAGACAAAGGAATAGAGAGAAAATAAGACCAGAATATGAGTATGAGAGAGAGAGAGTAGTCACAAAATAGTTGTACAAATATCATTCTCCATTTAATATGAGGTATCGATGTTGCATACTAGATCCCCATTATATATGGGGAATGAAATCTACATAAGTTATCAAAACCCATTTGCATTTCCAGCAACAATAGAGAGTGTTGGAATGAGTGTTGATAGCGCCTCTATTTGAAATGGGCCCTGTTTGGATAAATAACTTATTTGCAGCCTATATTATGGCATAAGTGCTTTATCATGATAAGTGCTTTTGCTTTATCATGATAAGTGCTTGTGTATAAACTATTTCTATAGCAAAATATAAAATAAAGTTAGATTGTTTTCGTTAAGCTATAAGCTTTTTTCATAGGTTATCTTGGAGACTTTATGAAATAAGCTGAAAATAGCTTATGAACGATGTCATAAGCTGTTTTTATAAGTTCTTCCAAACAATCTCCAGATGTTCAAGTGCTGTTTTTTCAAGTCCATTTTTTATCGCTTGATTAATTTTCCTGAGTTTATACATGTGAATGGTCATTCATGTAGCTTCTGACAGATGAACTTGGTGACTTCTCCTCTGAGCTGAAGCTGTCTCTTTTCCAGCTTGGAATGAGTCCTCAGATAATAGCATCCATTATTATGCAGGTATACCCCTTTCGTTCGCTGAGTTTGTTAGATAATTGTTGCTATGTTGTTTTTCTGCTTGTTACTTTCAAGGCCAAAGGATGTTTAACTTCCTTTAGTTATATATGATTATCATTTTCGATTCTTTCACGATCTTTTTGCTAATGTTAAGCATCCATATAAAACAGGTTACTATTATGTGGAGTCCAGTGTTCATGTTAGTTGTATATGCTTAATTTCTTTCAAAGTTCTGGCCTTTTATGAACTGCATCTATACATCATATTCATGTGCAGGTATTCTGTCATGTTGTTCCTTCTCTAGTAAAGTTGCGGAAAGAAGGTTTGGATGGGCATGAGAAGATTAAGAGTTATATGTGGGTCTATCTATCCATATCAAACAGTGAGCTAATATCTAGCTACACATTGTTTTTCTAACTCCATTTATATGATTCATGATATAAGGAACCTCAATTAATGAATTGTTCATTTGTTCTTTCAGCTGGTGGATGTCACTGGGCTTTGCAACTGTGGAAGCTCTAATAGTTTCTTGCTACTCACTTCCATACTCAATTTACGCTGCTAGTTACAGGTACTCTTCGTAAAACAATATTTTTAAAAGCAAAAATTAAATAATCTAACAAATAATTTAACTATTGATATTTCCTCAAAATTTGATAACATAAGCCGGGAAGGTTAAAAAGATGGTTTTCTATATATCGTAATCCCGGCAGATGTATTTAGGCAGTCTTATCAATTGTTGGACAAAGCAGTGACATATCAGCGGTCTTTGTTACATTATAAATTGTTATCCTAAATTTCATTTCTTTGTTTTATGCTTTATAAAGATAAGGATTTCATTTTCTTTGCTTGTTTTTCATACTTTTACTGAACCATAAATATGGTGGAACAACTCTTGGTCTGAAGTCTTGTTAAAACATGTGTTGCTTTTGTAGGTTCAAACATGTTATGGTGACAACTTTGTTGTTGGTTTGTGGTGCAATGACTATTACATGGATATCAGATACCATATCAGAATCTGGATTTGGTATTTTTCTTACCACAAACTTTGACTTTAACATACTTGATTTGAGTTAAAATTTTTAGAGATAACCAGAGCATATGATGGGAAAACTTATGCATGAATATAAATTTTGGATGTCTAAAAATGTAAATATATACCATGTAGACGTTCCTCAGTGACCTGTCTTTTCATTCAGGACTTTGGAGTCATGTAATCTTAAACCGTAAATGATAAACAAATGGCTTTTATCATGTAACTTTTGTGATTTTTCCTATGTTATTCTACAATTTCTATTTACGGTTGTATCGATCCTTTTCAAAATGCTTCGTCTATCAACCATACTGCAAAAGGATAAGAAGACTTTTATTATTCTCTATAGTTAAGTCATTATGCCATTTCAATTGAAAGACACACCGATGACACGCATTGGATGTTTGCTTTTATCATTATTATTTATTAATTCATTTGATACTGCCTTCTTCAGGTCAAGGTTCATCTCTTATCATATGTGTTGGAATACTGATAGGGTATATGGATACATTACACAAAATGGTAACTCAACTTTCAGGTACATGACTGGATGCAAAAAAATGGCTTTTGAAATTTTATCCTCCCTTTCTGTTGCCTCTAGATTAAATTTGGACTTATTGTAGTAACATGTCTGGTATCTTGAGTTTGGCATGTAGGAGCATTTATATTGAGTAGTTTTCTTCCATATGGGACAAAATATAACGAAATGGCTTGTTCAGTTCTGTTCTCTTTGGTTCCATCCTTTTCAATGGAACTAAAATGTATCACTTTCTGACATTTTGTTATGTGTTATATTTTTCAATATACACCAAACATATAACAGAACTCACACGTTTAGATCTGTCTTGTCCTGACCTGTCTACCATATGCTAGGATATATATTTTTTGAATGACAAATGTTAGTAATTAGTTGTTAGATTAATATCTACTCCTTCGTCCGGGTTTGAAGCCAGGACTTCCAACTCCTTTAATCCTTAGATCAAACCAGTTGAGCTACCCAACCCCCCTACCAAAGATGTTTTACAACTTTACTCAGGTCAAGATACCTAGAGCTATATTATTATATTGGCTTAATTACACTTTTGGCCCCCTAAGTTTCCAAAAGTTGTGATTTTGGCTCCCTAAAAAAAACAACACTTTCCAGGCCCCCTAAGTTTACTTTCTGTTGCAATTTTAGCCCCCTAACCCAATTTTGACTCTTTCAACGCTGATGTGGCACTCACATCACTGCCACCTATTATTTTTTATTTTTTTAATAATTTTTTAAGGCAGACCTGGAATTAATAAAATGAAAAAAAAATAAAAAATTCAGAAACATTAAAATAATTACCAAACAAATTAAATTAACTTCAAAAATAAATCAAAAACAAAAATCCATTGTCTTCTCATGAATCTTCATCATCTACAAGACTCCAACAACAATCTCTTCAACCACAACACCAACAATCTTCATAAAAAAAGTCCAGAAAATCATCTCAACCACAACCCAAACAACAATCTTAAACACTAATCAAAACACTATATTAATTTCAGTTTGACAAAGCACTACCCCGAAACAGCAAAACCAGTAGCAACAAAAATCACAAATAAGTAGCAAACACAGAACCAAACGATTGTTGTTGTTCTACAGATCTTGAACAATCAAACCATTAGGAATAGATTGCTTCAAATTCTCAGCTTTTTCGGTATCAAACGCACAGAAGAAAATCCTTGATCTCGTGGATCTGCTTCTCTCATACTCACACCAATGAAACCGATCCCTTCTCATCTCTCAAAAATTCAATCTTTCTTCCATTCCCATTTCTAACATCAACAAAATCTTAATTTTTTTCATCTGGGTATTTCCAGAAAGAAAAAACTGAAGAAAGAAGAGAGAAGGTGCGGTGGCCGGAAAAACCGTCGCAGTTCCCGGTGTGGTGGTTGCCGGAAAATTGCTCCGATCGTAAAATAAATATAGGGCTTTTGATGTGGACCTTAGGAGGATGACTATGGTAGATTTACTTTTTTTAAATCATGGCTCGTGGTGGCCGGAAAAGAAGACAGAAGGTGGTGGTTACAAATTTTCAACATCTTAGATCTTAAAAATTAAAATAGTGGTTGTGTAGAGGAAGAAGAGAGAGTTTCAATGGTGATGATAGTTTGGCAAAAGGGTATGGGATGATGATATAATGATGGTTGAAAGTTGGTGTTGATGGGGATGGTGTAGAAGAGGAACATGGTTCTTCATTATGAGAGGTAGAGAAATTAACATCTTAACTCTATTTTTGCTTTTTTTTTTATTTTTTTTTTTATAGTTTATTAATGAAATACCTTATTTTTCAAAAAATATATAAAATAACACGTGGCACCTCACTTAAGTGATGTGAGTGCCACGTCAGCGTTAAAATAGTCAAAATTGAGCTAGGGGGCTAAAATTGCAACTGAAAGTAAATTTAGGGGGCCTGGAAAGAGTTGTTTTTTTAGGGGGCCAAAATCACAACTTTGAGAAACTTAGGGGGCCAAAAGTGTAATTAAGCCTATTATATTTATATCATTGAATTATTTGTAGCTGAATTGATTCATGTTTCTTGATATTGCAGTGAGTGCTGTTAGTTGGTGGCCTTATGTGCTTGCAGTATTGGGTCTCTTCACCATAGTCACTATGTGGGCAGTTGTAGTAACTGAAGGTTGCAGGAAAGTAAAGCTTCAGTACTATGGTTTCAAACTTGCTTCTGCTGCAAGGTAATGTCATTGAAGTTGTCCAGACAGTTGAACCTTGTTATCCTCATTGAAACTGTAGATGTTGCTGGAATTATGACATCTCTCGCCCATAAAAAGTTTTACTTGGCATTTTCTGACAAGTTGGTTCATGAGGAAAGTTGTTACATACCTCAGAAAACTGTGGATTCTGTTTTCATGTTCTGTGCCTTCTGTGGCTTGAATATTAGCTTATTTGACTTGGGTCATATATTCAATAGAATTCATTGTCCTTATTTATTATGACAGACAGTTTATGTCTTTCTGAAGGAATTAAATGATAATCTTGAGTCCTTGACTGTACCAATGCCAAAAATTGTGACTTTCATGCCTCTCAATTTGAAACAGGGAGCAATCACCCATTACCGAAGTGGAGCCATATATTCCTTTCAATATAAATCCAGCAGGGATGCAGCCTGTTTTGACCACCTCGTACCTCTTGGCCTTTCCAAGCATTGTCGCTGGGTATGTACATTCCGTTTTGCATTTCAAATGACACTTTTGGTTTGACCTCATGATTCAAGTTTTGTTGGTTCCATAGCTTGCTAGCACTCTATCTCTCTCTGTTTGCTAGCAAATGTGTTTGCCTGTCGCCAGTTACATGTTAAAAATAATAATGAAGTTTCCTTTACTACTCATTTGCAAAGTGCAATTTCTAAAATAGCTATTAATTGGCAGTTTGCTTGGGTCACCTTTTTGGGAGCATGTGAAGGAAATGTTGAATCCTGACACTTCTCTTGGTGCTGAACCGTGGGTCTACTATTCCATATATGCCTTCTTTGTCTTCCTTTTCAATATATTTGATATTGTAAGTTTCTTGTTGCTACTATTATATGATTGAACAATGTACTTGATATAAGGATTTTCTAGTTTTTTTTTTTTTTTAAGTTTTATTTTATTACAAGTTATTGGTTTTCACAAATTGATAATTGATGGATTAAACTTAAGGTTGCTGTAAAAATTCGTCTGAAATGAAAACATTGAAGAAGACTCTAATATGTGTTTCAACAAAGTTTGCATGATATTACAAAATGTTACTTATGTAGCACATTATTTCAAATTCTAGTTACATAGACATACTTGATTCTTAATTATGCAAAAGTTCGACCAAGATTTGCAGAGTATAACTGTTGAGTAAACCTGAACTAAACATTGCATGTAGTGAAGTGGTTTGTTTCTCTAGTACTATTTTAGGCTGAATTAAAAATAGGGTAATGCTAACTTGTGGCCTTGGGGCACATGTTAAGAAACCCAAAAGAAGAAATATTCTCTTAAATTTTGTGCGTTCAATTTATTAAAAAGTTAAAGATTAGAGAGAAGGCCCGTAGATGCCGTTGTACGAAGAGTAGATCAAATGGAGGAGAGTCATGTTAAAAGAGGTAGAGGAAGACCTAGGAAAACTATTAGAGAAACCATTAGAAATGACTTAGAGGTTAATGAGTTGGATCCAAATTTGGTGTATGATAGAACACTATGGCGTAATTTGATCCATGTAGCCGACACCACTTAGTGGGATAAGGCTTGGTTGTTGTTGTAAAGATTAAATTAAATACACGCATTCCAATAAACTATTTCTGTATTTGATTCATTAACTAGTATCTTAAGGGCATAAGTTAGCCTTTCCCTTAAAAATATATTTCAACTGAGACCATGGATTTGAATATGGAAAAATGATACTGAATACGTTACTTATTGCAATGATTTTAATTTGGAGCTGCTTATTCTGATTGTTAATTTTCAACACGATTAACAGTACATGTTTTGTAATTGTAAATATTTTGAATTCTTAGTTTGATGCGGCACCAAGGCATTTCCGTACTATATTAAAATATCAGTAATTCAGAACAACTTGTATCTATCTTGTTAAAGGCCTTTTATATGTGGATTTTTCACAGGCTAACTTGCCAAAGGAAATTGCCGATTACTTGAACAAGATGGGTGCAAGAATACCAAATGTCAAGCCTGGGAAGGCTACGATAGAATACCTCTCAAAGGTTCAGGCTTCCACACGATTTTGGGGTCTGTTATGGGTGAAAGCTGCACTTTTATCCTCCTTTTGATACTTAGAAATTTAATATTTTCCTGTTATGTGATGTTCATCCACTACCTCATGAAAATTTTGCAGGGGGTCTATTGTTAAGTGTTTTGGCCACTACTTCAAGTGTTCTCGATCACTATTTACGGCGTACCAATGCTGGATTTGCCATTGGTTTTACATCCGTTCTAATTATTGTAAGTGCAAGAACAGTTCTTGCTGTATAATTCTTCTACTTTGCTTTCAAACTTAAATGGTCATACACAGTCAGGAAAGAAATTCATGCCAGCTGTATTTATCTGGCTTGCATTGCATTCTAAGTAATTTCTATTTGCTAGCATAGCGTTGACCGGTTATGTTGAGTCATTTCTCATGCATCTCACCAGTACTCTACTGGTAGTACTGTAGTATTTTATCCTTTCTACTGTTTTCATCACCCAAAATACTTGTCATTTGTTGGTTATTAAGATATTTTTTTAATCTCTTTCTCGTCTACAGAAAATTATTGGTTTGATAATTGATTCAAGTGTCACATTTCTAAATAGTATATACAGTATTGTACATTTGGAATGTACTTTCTTTCAAAATAAACTATGAAGTGTTTTGTTCAACTGCTTAGTCTAATACAGTTTCACTGAGCAGCCCTTGGTTTTATTTTTCCAGGTTGGTTCCATTATTGAACTTAGAAGATCGTATCAAGCATATAATGTGATGCCAGGCTTAAGCAATGCTTTGAAACGCTATGGTGTATAACTTCTGAAAAGCCATGCTATCATTCCTTCTTACGTCAGCATCCTTACTGTGCAGATTTTCCAATATAATTGATCAGGACTGCCTAGTATTTCCAAGAAGCTTGGTTTTTTGGGGAATTAAATCTGGTTTGTAGGTCTTTTAGAATTGAGGTCCATTAAGTATTGCTAGTAATCTGGTGCAAAATGCTGCATGTCAGTGCGTGCAAGTTACCGATTCAAAAGCCTCATTTTCTGATTTCTTTCAGAAGGAACTTATTTTGATGATTTTAGGAAAGTATTTATTTAGGTTATAGTTGTAGCTGCAGCTGATAGTTGTACACGAAATTTTGTTATAGATATTATGTGTAATGTAAAAACGAGGTTATGTAGGAGATTAAACACCTTAAAGTGGCCTTTAACCTCTCCAGAAAAGGGCCTTGGTGGTAGGCATTAGTAATATTGTAGCCAAAGAGAGACATGCCATTTGATTTTTAAGTTGTATGTTATGTGCATGTATAGTGATTGGTGAAACCCTTCGAGCACGGTCCAAATGGTGCAGCGGAAGAGCGTAATGACTAATGAAAATGATCCCCTAAAGCCTCTTGAGCACCATGGAGAAAATTATAGTGTTTATTATAAGTTGCTCATCTTTTGTTTGTGTACAAATGGCTTTTTTTGTCTTCTTATTTTGCATCTCTATTTATTGAAGAATTTTTTATTCGAAAGTGATTGATAATTGAACTTTATTTGAAAATGCCAATCAAACCTTTTCTTTCTTCAAAAAAAAAAAACTTTTCTTTCATGTTTACAACTTATGGCATGAAAATAGTGTGGACTTTCCTTCATTAGTAGGATCTTCAATGCAAAACATTTCACTATTAGGAGATGTATATAATAGTGGAATTGGGTTGTTTTTTTAACTTAAAATGTACTCGACACTTTTGAACCTCTAATATTATTATACACAAATAACATTGTTATTTGATGCGAAAACTAACCATACAAAATCTTTTTCCTTCACTTTTTCTTTTGATAATGTCCTTGCCTTAGAACCGCAACATTGACACCAAAATTTGTCCGGGTGGGTCGAGCCTAGACCTTGGCTTGGGCTACGTAGTGTACCATGAAGTATTGAAAAAGTGGGATTTATATTCTCGGGGATGCAATTTACGGTGAAGGCTCTAACATAACGAAATATCGAAAGAATTACGGTCTTTAGATTTTTCATTTTACTAGACGCATGCGATCCAAACATGTTTGCCTATTTGTGATGCTCTTGTGAGCAAGTTTTCGTGATATATATCATTATCCTATATTATTTTTTCACCATATCAATATATTGAATTAAATAAGATTTTTTTAACGAAAAATTTAAAAATTCACATAATATTTTGAACATTTCATTAAAAAACGGTCGAACCACAAAGGAGTTTGAATGTTTCTTTTCCCACTTTACTATCTTCTCTCACGCTCTATAAGATTTTTGAATTATATAATCTGAAAACAGGGTACACAAGAAGGATGGAGGATGAGAAAAGAATTTTTGAAGTGGTTTTCTTCGTTGGGCCTTAATTATTCAGTAGTATTTAAGCCCAATAATTGGCGGGTATTTTGTTCGAAATTAACATTTGAATTGACCAACGGTGAATGAGCAATGTCGAAGACGGCACCGGAGATGGATATCGCCGAGATCTACACCGCACCAGACACCATTGATACTTCCGTAATCTTTCACACCATCTACGACGTCGTTGCCTTCGTTCTTTACATGCACCAGCAAATCCCCTCGTAATTTCTAACCACTTTCCTTTCCTTCTTTTGTTTTTTTTTTCTTTTCTTCATTTCGTTTTCAATTTTCACCATTAGGCGCATTTTGTTTATGCAGCACAGTTCAGGATATGAGCGTTGAGTTCGATTCAATGCATTCCGAGTATAAACAACTGGTAATTCATTTTATTTAGTGATTTAGCACCGGACATGACACTGACACGTCCATGCCTATAATAATTTAAGAAAATGACATAATTCAATTTAAACACATGTGTTGGTGTCAGACACCTGACACACCTCAATCAAATGCGTCAGTGGTGCTGCAGACTGTGTATTGCAGATTAATAGCGATTTGTTCAAATTTTGATATGCTATAGTGCTATAGTCGATAGTTAATGAATACTGTTTTGATCATGTGGAAATTGTTTGAATTAAGTGGTTACTTGATATCTGATTATGTTTGTGATTTGCTTTGAATTTGAATTTGTTGATGTTAGGAGATAGATAAGGGAAATGAAGTGAAGGCGTCGTTTAGGAGAATGCATGTGAGTAGAATGAGGGAAATCAAAGTAGGAATAAAGAGACTGGATAAGTTGATGAGTTCTCTTTCGAAATTACAAACTGCGCTTAAAGTGATTATCAACAAGTGTCATAACATAGATGGAGTCGTTTTGGCTCTTGGTGGTAGCTCCCTTAGACCTCAGAATGTTTATGTATTGGAATTTCCACGTCGAGTTGATGTTTCCGATGCTGGGGATGATTTCGCTAGAAGCAAAGCTGCAGAGGCTCTTTCCAGAAAAGTTCGTTAATTAGCCTTGTTGTTTCTTTTGGTGTTTTGGACTTTTGGATTGGGATGCAATGTGCTTTGCGCGTGGTCATGTTTTTGTGTTTTCTTTAACAGGCAATTCGAACATTGATATCAAAGGATGCTGGGTCTGTCACTTATCCTGGTAATTATTGACTTTCCTAGTTGATAAACATTAATTTTGAAAAATAGATATGAAGAATAAATACTGCAATTGGTCCTCCAACCATACACGAGACATTGATTGAGTCGGGCCATTGATGTCCAAAAATCCCCGTTGGACTGGACCAACTTGATATCTGGTGTATCTTTGAAGTACTAATTTGAATGTTACCATTAGTCTGAAAGAATTTTCTCCCTGTTATCTCACTTATTTGTTTTGCTTTATTCTATAATGACAGGATGATTACATTTGACTTGCTTTTGTGTAGGTCCTAACAAACTGTTTGTATTAATCAAGGCCCCTTCTTCTTTCAACCAGCCTCAACATTTTCTGCCCAAACGTGATTTCAAGTACAACAAAAAGGTAAACTAGACATTGAGGACATATTTAATTTGTGTTTTTTTTATTTTATTTATAGATTTGAAGTATATGATGGTTCCTGTCTGCATAGGGCATTATATGCTGTATTTGTTAGTGTTGTCCTTATAGTGAGTGATGTTGATGACTTCTTTATTTGGTAAAGAAGATAGCAAGTGCTATCTATATGTTTGCTGCTTTTTGAATTCAAATATCGCGGACTTTTTTTTGTATATGAATGACAAAATGAATAATACATAATTTACACACACACAGACACATGTGGCTGTGAACTCAATGAAACTCGTTGCAATTTGTAATTCATCATTAAATCATTAATATGATCACTCTTTAATTTTAAGTTATAACTTTAGTTGATGCTTTTGTTGTTCCCGTTGACTTGTTTTCCTTTGGAACTGAAACAAGTTGTTTTTCTCTCGTCCCCTGAGTAAGCTTAAGGACGTTTATTTAGGACGAAAAAAATTAAATCTTTCAGTGTATCTTTAAGGGGCGTTTGGCATTTCCAGAATCTGTTTAACATGGTGAAGAATGGAACAAATTAAATACACCCCTAGGAGAGAATGAGCCTGTTGAAGCATGAAAATGAAATTGGTTTTAATATACATGTTGTTTGTTTGACTTAAAATGAGATGTAAACTAATTTAATTTTATTAGACTGAGGTTCCCAATTCTTAGTAATAAGTTGTCATGCATTATATGTTTCTATTTCGCACCTTTTTGGAGGGGCCAGCAACTGAACTGCATTTTCACATCAGATTGTGCCTCTCAGGCTACTGATTAAGTGCCGGAACCAGGATCAAGAAGTGGCTGCTTCTACTTCAGAAGATTGGATCTGGTAACTTTCTTATGATATGAATATTTATCTGATGATGACACATTTTTGCTTAGATGAATTGCCTTTTACATCCTGTTACTTACCAAATTACCTGTTTATAACTAGTAAACGTATATTTGTTGGCGGAGGTGAAAAATTGCAGAAAACATGTCTCTGTAAAATTCTTTTGCTCATTCGTGATGTGGCACATTATATTGTTACACAGTAAATTTTGTCGTTGTTAGATTTTTTTTCTTCTATTTACAGTATATCTAGTCAGTTTATTTTGTCATAGCATATGATTACTGTTTGCCAGGGGACCGTAAATTTGTCTTACTGCTTGACATTTCGGACCTTTCTAAATAGTATTCTTCCATTTCATATCGACCAATTCTACCGTTTTCATCCTGTTTCATTATATGGCTTCTTGATTACTTTGAAATGATTTGCACCTTCTACATCGCAGGTTTCAATGCCGGCATGTGATAAAAGGCCTTGCTATGAATGCAATGCCAGAAGAATGAAATCTTCCATTCTAATACAAGATAGGAAGATCATGTTGTAATGACGACTTATACTTGAATTGAAGCTAATGCAATGCCAGATAGGAAGATCATTTTAGTTATGATGTGGGGTTATTAGGCTTAGATATCATTATCATTGCAACATTTTAGACCATCTTATACCATGTATGTATGTTAAAAAGTAAGAAATGTTAGGCGTTGGTAGAATTACATGTTATACAAAGCCGTTAACAAAGTCAGTGATTGCAGTTTTTATGGACAATAGAAGCCCAAGAATATGGAAGTTATGAAAAGATTCCATGACTTAACAAGATTCTATACCCAACCTTGTATTAAGATTCTCTACATCTGTAGCTTTAATTTTGCAAGCAAGTTTAAATTATTTGATCTGGTTGCATTAGAAAATGTGCAATTGATTATGTGAAAATGTCCTTGAATTGGTGTTGAATCTTAACTTCTGTGCACTTCAGACTGACATTATGCATGTTATACAACAACTATCTGTCTGTACCTAGTTACTGCGTGTTAATTTCGTTCAGTTGGTGATTTAGTATGTGCTATAAATTCATTATACGGTACAAAACTGGCCATAATACTGTTCTTTATTTGATTATTATTTCGATAATGTAATGTTTTTTAACCGTTGATACTGTAATACTATTCATCTCCTACATATATAACTATCACACCCTTTATTATACATAATTATAGCATTTTATCAATGATAATGATATATTAAGAGCATTTCCAAAACTCATGGTAATGTGATGTGACTGCTGGCCTCGCATTTTCTTCCGTAGTACTCGTATATAAAAGTCCACTTAGTGGGCGTTCCACTAACCACTCTACAAAGTTTTAAATTTTTGCTGCCATTGGCCTCCTATCATTTCAGGAACAATTGGTTGAAATTAATGTAGAACTTCAATTCAAGGGATGTAATGCTCCCTTTGCATCGGGTTCCTTTTCGTTGAGTATCCATATTCTAGATTCATACATATGTTCACCTAATTTCTCCACTAAATAATTAATGTGACTGCAACCTAATATTACCCATCCTCTTTTTTGACGTTGGTGCTAGTTGGTAGCAATTTGCATTTGCTAATAATGCTAAATAAACTCATGTACCTAAGTATAAACCACACACATAAATGCCCAGTGATCCACTTATTTCAATAGTCTTAATGTTATTTATTTGTATTCCATTGTAGAATATGACATAAACAAATGATATATTTTTTTGTGCATAACAATAATCATAGATGTCAAGTTTCAGATAAAGCTGATAGCTTTAATTATGTAATAATCTTATAAATTGTCTATTTGTGTGAAATAAAATTCATGCTATCATGTTGACAAGCATGGCCTCTCAATTTTTGGTTGGACTATTCGTGTACCTTGAGGCTGAGAGCACGATTTTCTGTTTGGTTACAAGCATTCAACAATACATCTTGTCTTACTCATATTCATATCAGAATTATGGGATTGCATACGTACATCGGCAGATTTGTGAATTGTCCTGATGACACGTCTCAACCTGGGAAATGGTTTTCTAATTTGTTGTTGTTGATAAACAACACAAAAACAATCCTTAGTCAAAAAAAAAACACAATCGGATCAGAACTTGAAGACAATTAAAATTTAGGTGAACATGTAACCATCCTGTTATGTTCCGTTAATATATTCCTAAACTAGACAAACACCAACAAAAGTTGTTAAACTCTAAACTTGACTAGTTGAACACCACATTGACTAAGTATATCTTTAAATTGGCGTGCAAAACAATGACGACACTATGATTTTGTATAAACTCTAAAGTATAATTTTTGAAAAAATTGCAATGACTCATCGTGATCGTCTTTTTTCTTTTAATCCCGAAAAAGTATGAGTATGACTAACTTATATCAACAATGGCTTAATAAAAACTGCAACTTAATCAAACTCTTCCATCTTGCTGCCATCAGCATCTGCATCAGCTTCCTCCTCCAAACATATACTAAAAATATGATTGGAAACGTGGTGAGAAAGAAACACCAAACACACGGTGAGTTTCAAGTTCTAAAAGCTAAAAGCAGGTTGTTGATAATTGCACGGTGCCAACGTGAGAATTCATCTTTCTATGTTGTTTTATTTTTTGTTTCCTTTGTTTATTATTATGGTTCAAAAAGTTGCATCAGTGGCCAACAAAACCAAGTAGCTAACGCGTGCAAACATATATCTTCAAATTGTTTGTCGACCCGTTAGGATGGTACATATATGTCGTACACATTAAATAAGCACACAAATGACAAATTATAGTGCATGCTTTTTTCTTCATAAAAAAATATAATTCAACGTATGATCGTCAGCAGTGTACATTGTACTATACAAGAAACCGTGTACGAAATGACGCTTTTATATTTTTATTACAAACATAATTGATAAACTTTTTAGACCCAAAAAGTTAACTTTTTAGAAGAATGATTAAATAAGTTTTAGATTCATATATAAACGATTTTTCGTTCTCGTGAGCTTAACTCAATTGATAAGGACAGTGTATAATATATGCAAGGTCTGGGGGTTCGATCCGCGGTCACCACCAAAAAAACATTTTCTCAAAAAAGATCCATATATAAGCGTATCAAATTTCGCCTTTACTCTCTTTAGATTTTTTTAACAAGTTTTTTATCCTTCAAATAATTTTTATCATAACCTTAAGTCTATGGTATTAAATCAACTAATGTGTATCCTTTACATTTTCGGAATGAATTTTCGTGAAAATATTTAAAATATTGAAACACTCTTTCCCTTAAAAATTTATAATTTTTTACGAAAATATTAATCAAATATCATTTTTTAAGAACTAAAACCATATTTAAAAAAAAAGCTCAAAAAACTTAAAATTTTGTATTAAATTCATCCCTTGTTAAAAGATAATTAAACTTTTACAAGAGAAATTCCATAACTAAACCTGATTCCAAAAAATAATTCAAAATTTTGAAGGATGCACATTAGTTTAATTAATAAGAAGGACCAAAAGTCATGATAGAAAATACTTAAGTGACTCCCTAAAAAGAAAAATACTCAAGTGACCAAAACTTCTTGAAATTTTTAAAATAACTTAAAACAAAATTTAAGAGATTTATAGGAAACAAAAATTTACCTAAACCCTTTAAAGAATTACACTAAGCATGAAGTAAATCTACATATTACCTTCCCACAATGTGTGGAAAAAAGGTTAATTAACACGGTGAACCATTCGATCTTTAGATTTTATTTATAAGTTTTGGAGTTTATTTACAATTGTTTGAATAAAGCAAATAAAATTGGCTACACGTCCCCGTGGACTTAATTTTGTTGGTAAGGACATTGTATAATATATGCAGTGTTCGAATTCAAACACATCACTTATTTATCTAAAAAAAGTGAATTTATAGCCACCAACCATAAACTATTTAACAAAAAAAAAAATTAGCTACCCAACTCGCCTTAAATAGGCTTGAACTGGAGTTCAAACTTTATCATATTGGACTAAAAAATTACTTGTTTTAAATATATGAGAGCTTCTTTGATACAGTCTCAAAAAGATAATTTTAGATCACTCATTTTTAAGAAATATACTTAAAAACACTTAAAATATATTTTGAACGAAAAATAAGAATGAACTAAGATAATGATAATAACTAAACTTTTGTGGCTCTTAAAATCACTTTTAATCTATTATTTTTTGAATTTTGAGTTATTTTTTTTATTATAAAAAAACAAATAAAAACTATTTTTTTCTTTGAAAACTTACATTTTTGTTTAAATAGTTTAAGATGTTAAAGACACTTTTAATCAATAACGATAACATGCATAATTTCTAACTATTTAACTATAATATGCACAAAACTAGTAGTTAGTATTATTACCGTTCATTCTTAGTTTTTTTTTATATAAAATAATTAAAAAATAATATTTGCTAAAAAAAAAAAGTGTTATTTTTTTGTTTGTTTTTGAAAGACGTGTTATTCTTAAATGAAACTGATTTAAATCCATATTCTATGAGACAACATCATAGAACTTTCTTAAATATAAACATTAAAAACAATAGCCAAGTTCAACCATATTTTTTTAAAGTCGTGGTTAGCCATCTTATAGCTTTTTTTTTTTATAAAAAAAATATAGAATACTTCCACAAAATTTCGTACACAATGCTTAAACACAATATATATTCTCATACAAAATTATACACAACTACAAGAACCAAATTATCCAACATCTTAAGTCTCAAATACTTTTTAGGATTTTATTCAATTATAGAGGCTAACCACGTCCCATGCATAGCTAGTTTGATTTCAAAACAAATTTCATCAATTAGACAGGGCAAAAAAGTATAAAAACTAGTTGGGCCAAAGTTTTAATAACAAAGCTTTTTCCACTTTAAACAATGCTAAGAAACACTATAAAATAATAAGTTTAACCTCATAAGTAGTTAACTACTGATAGATTTTAATCGGTGATAGTTAATTATCAATGAAATTTGGGGTTAAACTTGCCATTATATAATGTTTCTTAGCATTGTGTGAAGTGGGAAAAACAATTTTCAAGTTTTAAAGCCCAAGTCTTAAGTCATCTCAAACTTTGACAATTGAGTAAGTCAATTTTGTTTGATCTACTGTGAACCACTTTACTAATAATCGAATACTATAGCTTTTCTATGCCAATAGAATACGTGACCAAGGTAACAAACCACTTACACCTAATTTTTTAATTATTTTTTTTAAAGAAAACCACTTTTACCTAATTGATAAGGAGTTTATTTACCTCTTTACTTAAAGACATAACAGCAAAGAGTGAATTAAAGGGCGTATTTGGTGGCATCTCAGCATGTAGTGGTATTATTAGAGGTTATGGAGGTAATTTTCTTAGAGAAGTTAGAGTTTTGAAATGCTCTTTTGGGTGAAGTTAGAGTTTTGTTTGATTGATTTCAAGTAGGCTAATATTTAAACTGGAGGGATGTGATTTTTTTAGCTTATTCCTTGATAATTAACAAGATGAACCAAAATAATTAAGCATGCCTCATATCCCTTGTTGAATGGTGTCTTCAACATTATTTTAGAGAAGTTAATGTGTCTGATGAGGATTTTTTTTGTTTGATTCCCTTATATTACACCATGGGGTTTTCTTATTTTCTCTTTTAGTCTAAAAAGATTTGTGAGTTATTGGATTCAAAGTTCACTGATTCAAATGTAGTCACAAAAAATGACTTGTACAACACATTTTTGTACCCTACAATATAAGCCAACTTCAGGACTCTTAGGTTATCTTTGAGATTTTGGAGGGAAGGGGGTGAAAAGTAGTTGAAGATTAAGAGATGAGAAGTAAGAAGGTTTTTGTCTTCACCCCAAAACTTCTTAATATGGAGTAACTCAAAATAAATTAAGGGGGAAACTTTAGAGGGTTCCGGAGGATTTTCAATAAATTTTCAAATCATTCTTCTCTCTTTTTTTGGAAAGGCATTCTTCTCTTTTATAATATTCTTAAAAGATAACATTAATAATAGATGAGAGATTTTTTTATTTTTCTCTTAACTCTCTCGTAGTTGGCTTGACATAACAAATAAAAGTAGCATAACACTTAAGAAACCAGTGCAATGAAATTAAATACAATAATAGGAAAAAAAAGTGTAATAGTTAGAATAAAAAATCTATGTTTAATAGACACAAATACTATTTCAAATAACGTTTGTAAAATATTATAATAGTCAAATAACAATCAAGTCTTATTCCACTAATTCTTTTGCCTTTTCATCCATCCACTTATTTTTGTAGGCACATAAAATTAAACTTCCTCCTAGTTATAATTCCACTATTTCCATATTCTTTTTGGTAAGAGTGTCTTTATTTTATGTTGTAAAATAAATCTTACTCTCGTGAACTAACTTTTGTACTCATACTCGTTTACGAGGATGTGAGAGAATTCTTATTTACCTTTTCACTTTATCCGAGTGGTGATGTTGTGGCTCTTGCTCATTTGACTATGTACTCGGACTATAAAACGTGTTGCTTCCGTGAAACGACCTAGTATTCACACTATTATGTATTTGGTCCAAGTAATAGAGATTCGCCAAAAATTTATGTTGACTATCAAGGCCATACAACCCTCTCATTTTATTTGGGTTTGAGACTGGCTATGTATAGCAATGCTAACATAGACATGGTTAAATATTATAATAATAAAATAAGTTAATTTAACAATTGTTTATATTTTAATCAAATAAATATATTAATTAATGAAATACTACATTATAAACTAGTTGAAATGAATACTAAATAGAGCTATAGTTGAATAAACACTTTGGATGAAATTTGAATACTCAATTAGAGACAAGTAAAGGAATATGAGGACCATGCTAAATTTGGGGCTTACACGCCTATAGTGGTTCGCATAGTTATGTTTATATTTTTGCCAATTAGGTATAAATTCCTAATAGACATTACTTACCTAAAGGTCACTTGAAATATGATAATATTTTGAACACAATACTTTGAGCCAATATCTAGCATAGCCACTACTTCACAAAACAACAAAATAGTTGCAGAAAGTTGAGAAACTCATGTGTCGGGGCATGGTCTTTCTATGTGCAAACATGACTGTTTTCAATGGGGTTATCTAAAAGATTAGGCCTACATTTTTAGCAATCTGATTAATCTATCAGATAAGTGTATCCTACCACGGAACTTAGCACAAAAAATAGATAAAGATCATTTACATAGGTGCTTCTCACTCGTGGGAATAGTTTTTGTGGTTTTAAACTCAGAGGAATGAAATTCTGATAATCTTGAGTCTTGTCTATGGTATGTAATACTTTATTAAAAATGATTTTAGATATAATTTGAATTATCATTCTCTTCAACGATTCATCTTTAACGTAAACTTACTTCACTCATGGGAATTTAATTAGTTGTTATTTTTCTTTTCCATCACACCAATTAAATTTTGTTAACTTGGTGACACTAAATTTGTCCCTTTTTATATTTTTGTACACTTTTCACATATATACCAAGACAAATTAGTAATGTATCAATGGAGGTTGGATTTAAGATAAACTACCACGACAATTTTCTCTGCGTACGGAAAGACTAATCCCTCAAGTTTCGTGGATCCAAATGGGTGACAAACTATCCTTAAGAGTTTTAAAGTTGTTGCATACCCAAAATTGAATTTGAACTCAGAACATTGATTAAGTTATAAGAGACCCGTCTTATCTCATCTAAACGTTATTATGTATTATTACAATTATTTTATTCCTTCTTAAAGACTATCCCCCTGAAAAAGGTACGGGATGATGGTGATTACATACGTGTTCCACTAAGGTCAGTCACTAATTAAGGGCATCCTCTTGGTTTGTGCAAAACAAGGTATAAATTGCACAAAAGATAGTATATTGGTGCTCCTTATTCATACTCCATAGTCATATCTTGATATTGGTGCTGGGCAATGAAATTCAATTTGTGGGTGCTGTGAAATTAATTAGATTAGCAACGCATTCTCAAATAAACTCTTGTCAAGACACAAATATCTAATTTGCTGAAATTTATTTAATTCAGTTGTATTAAATTCATGTAAGGCACAATATAATTTATTTGAATTTCAACTAATTCAAGAGTTCATGCTGAACATAAGTCTGTTGATAATATTCAACTTCTTAATTTGTACTAATTTGAATGGAGAAAATCAGCCTTAATGAGTTGTGAGTGGATATTTTTTCTACTATTAAAAGTTAACAAGAGTTTTGTCAAAAAAAAAAAAAAAAGTCAACTAGGGTTTGCATCAAAAAAGGTCAACTAAGGTAAGTTCAAGGTACCGTGATGCCTAAAGTTAGGCAAAAATTTAATGTGAATAAGTCATACTCGTTGTACTAATAAGAGTGAAACTCATGGGTAATTTTTGTTAGACATTAAAATCAAGGTAATGGTCTAAAATTAGTGGCTATGTAGGGAACTAAGCAAGTAGAATAAGAGGCTAAATCAACAATGGCTTGTTTGATAAGACTCTTGGGCCGCCCTTACTAGGAATGGAGTGAAGATGAGGGAATTTCTTTTCTCACCCCACTTGTACGGACGTGGATTTAGTGCAGTTTGACTGCATGCATTCAACATATACGGACCATCCGATCAAAATCAAACAGTCCATAGTTTGATATCATATTTTAATTGCTTGTAAGTATAAAATATGAGCTTAAAATACGGATCGTTTGATCTTGATCGGACAAACCAAATGTGGTTGACTGCACTGTAGCCACTGGCTTCTGACTACACTCAACCCTCTTCCCACTTGTACTTCATAAGTATCATTTTAGAAAAACATAGTTTTTTTTTGTCGTTTGCACTGCAGTCACGGTCTTCTGACTGCACTCAAACCCGTCCAACTTGTACTTCGGAAGTACCCTTCTAGAAAGAGAAAAAACTCGTCCAACTTGTACTTCGTAAGTATCCTTCTAAAAAAATACCTAGTTTTTTTTTTCCATTTGAAAATATACTTCTAGAGACATTTGTAATTATTCATTATTATTATTTTAAAAAGTTTAGCAATAAAACCTACACACATTATCCGTAAAAAAATGAAGTATTGCGAGTTTGAACTAGCGTTCCAATATATTAAATGTCATAACAATTTTTTATCAACTAAGTTGTATTTACTTACCGGATGATATATGTGAATTTTTAAAAGTGTTGGAGGAGAAAAAGATATTTTCAATGATGTTAATACTAGCCCTAAAAATACCATACACACACACACACATATATATATATATTACATTTGTTTTTGTTTGTCTATTTTTTATTTTAAATCGCTTTCAATAAAAAAAAATTGGTACAAAATAAAATAAAATATTTTATCATTGTATAATAATTATAATATTGATTTTATTAGTTAACATAAATTGAATATATGTTGTTATTTTTGAGTGGGATTAAGTTGCCATGCCTAATGATACTTCCCAAGTTAAACCTTATCAATCTCCACTCACATTCCTTAGTATAAATTGGAGGTTCCCCAAGAGAATGACTTGGTCACAGTCCAAGTGAAAGGGAAAACAAAAAGAGGAGGAATAAAGACAAAATGGAATCAAGTCATGTAATATCCATTGCAAATGAAGAAGATAACACCAACACCAACAACAACAACAACAATATTGCTCAAATGAAGAAGGAAACAACTACCCATCTTGGAAAAAATAAAAACGTATCCATTATTCCAATTACTTCCGACCCAAAGGACAAAAATAATAAGCAAATAAAAAGTGACCATGACATCAAGAAGATGATTCATAGCATCAAAGTAGGAATTTCACTTGTTTTGGTTTCACTTCTATACATTTTGAATCCTCTCTTTGATCAAGTTGGTGAAAATGCAATGTGGGCTATCATGACTGTTGTTGTCATCTCTGAATTCAATGCAGGTATATACTTTCATTATATTCTTATATTTTTGCGTAGATATAGCAATGCCTCTTAAGCAATGATGAATGTGTTAATTAATCAATTTGATCAACATGTTAGGAGCTACACTAGGAAAAGGCTTGAACCGTGGAATAGGTACTATTGTAGGAGGAGGATTGGGATGCTTGGCAGCAATTTTTGCACAAAGCATTGGAGGAGTTGGCAACTCAATTTTCATTGGCACTTCAGTATATATTTTTGGTAAGTGTTTTATAAATCTCATATAACTTTTGTTTAAGACAAGAATATTTTGAAGTGGACTAGTATATATAAGAATATTTTGTACGTTGTGATATTAATTGTACCGTTACAATTAGTACAAAAGTTGTCCGACACAAATTGCACCGGTCGACATACAAATTTGTAGCGGTGCAATCTGTTGTCGGCTTGTCTTCTATTTATATATACATGTTTGAAAGTTGATATGTTATTAATAAGGAGTATATATACATGAATGATTACAGGATCAGTTGCTACATATTTTCGACTAGTTCCAAAAATAAAGAATAGATATGATTATGGGGTGGTGGTATTTATGCTGACCTTCAATCTAGTAGTGGTATCTGGAGCACGTCCAGGTGTGAAAGTGTGGGAATTAGCAAGAGAACGTTTATTGAACATCCTAATGGGTTTCATTATCGCAATTTGTGTGAATTTGTTCGTTTTTCCTTTGTGGGCCAGTGATGAACTTCATGATTCTATTGTCTCAAGATTCCACAATCTTGCCAATACAATACAAGGTATATATATAATTATAGTATATTGTTATATACTCGTTATATATAGTTTATGCTTTTCTAGGTGAGATATGAAAACAACAACGCAATATTCTCATGACCAAATATGTGGTCCCTAGATCAACCAAAAGAGACATAAAAAACTATAGCAAAAGAATGTTAAAATGTGGTCTTCCTTAGTTTCATATTTATTTTGTTGTAATTCACCTGATATAACAACTACCTAACTTTTTTTATGCTGGCCAAAATATTTAAACTAAGACTGCCATGCTCAAATTTTAAAATATGCTTCCATAAATGAGTGGATGGGATTCAACAAATTACAATTAGGGAAAAACTGCCTTCACCTTCAACAGGAATTCAAATGTACACATTCAAGGAAAGAAAAGGACTTATTTTGTGCGTGGGGGGCAGAGCCACCTACAAGGCTGCATGGGCTCCAGCCCCTCCATGATTTTGTTACACTAATATAAGATATTATCTGACTGTGTTACACTTTTTAAAAATAATATCTAGGTACAATTATGATAACTATTTTTCATTATATCATCCCCAAAATATAGATAGACTTTTCCATAAATTATATAAAGAGCAATCATTTTTCAATATTGTACATGTTCAACGGTTAATTTGTTGGTCATTTTACTTCTAATAACTATATTAAGTTTGGATCATGCTAAAAATGGAATTAAAACATAAATTTTATCTTAAAAATATAAGATTTTAAATTTTTAAAGTATAGAATGCACAACTTTTTAATAAAACGTTTCTATACTTAGTTTCTTAATTTGTGCCTTAAGGCACAAGTTAGCAAGTTTAGATATATTTTTAACCTTTATAAAATAACGATTTTTAAAGTCCAGTCTCTCAACAAATTTTATTTATTATTATAAATCTTCTTTTATTTTAAAACTGAGGGTTTTTAGTTGCTGTAGGGAATAGTCCATATAATATAAAATAAAATAAAATAGTGACTAATCGACAAACCCCTTCATACGTAGAGGGTAGAGAAAGTGTATACTAATGATACTGAGTTTGATATTATTAATATATAACTTATGAAAAAAATAGCTATATATGCCCAAAAGAATATAATGGTCTTTTATTTTAAAGCAATATAATCGTCTTTTATTGTAGGTTGCTTAGAGGAATGCTCCAAATCGGTCAAGGAAAATCAACCTGATACCAGCTTCACAGTTTGCAAGTCAGTGTTGAACTCCAAGTCAAAGGATGAATCATTGGTAATTAATAATTGTAGCTTTTTTTATTTTGAAAGAATTATAATTTATTTTTGTCAGTTTTTTTTTTTCAAGTTATATGCTTATCATATTTTTATCAAGAATGAATCAAAGAATACTTTGTTTTTCCAGGCAAATTTCGCAAAATGGGAACCCTGGCATGGGAAATTTGGATTTTCATACCCATGGCAAAAATACTTAAAGATTGGAGAGGTTATTCGAGAACTAGCTGCACTCATTCTTGCATTGGAACGTTGCTTCCAAGCCTCAAAAAAGGTATAGCTGTTTATTTTACATGCAGTTTAAATTTAAATATCTTTTTAGACGCGTCAAATATATCAAATTTTGCTATTAGTATAAGTCAAATATTTTTTGTTTTTGTTGAAAGGAACAAGGGGAAGTAAATTTAAATCTTTCTATGCTTTAAAATCTGAGATCTTCTCTACCTTAGACTGAGAAATCTCTCATCATTTTAAGTTTTTACTCTCTATTGTGCAAAATAAAAGGAACAGAACGAGTAACTTTTTACTAGATTTATAATGTTTTATTTTCGTCTTTATAATATTTACTTACGTTGAAATTAGTTCATGCAATTTGCGAACCATTTGATTTTATTAGTTACTATTTATAAACATGAGCTAATATTTAATGTCTAAAAGTTGTATGGGCACATAACTAATATCAACGGGAAGAAAAAATTGTAGGGATTAAAACAAAACAAAGATGATCAAATATATAAGACATTATATTTGTGAAGACTAAAAATAAACAACAAAAATTATCATGACGAAAAATAAAAGATGTTGTGTTTTGGTTATAAAAAAAAAAAAAAATACTATGTTTGCATTTTTTTTATTTTTTTTTACTACTAAAATTGATGTTTGCATGATCTTGAAAATGACGATATGGTTGCAAAATGACAAAAAAAAAATTGATGGGCTAATTAATCTTTTTTTTTTGTTAAGCTTACGGCATCTTTGAAGCAGCCCAAAAAAGTTCAATTAGAACAGTGCGAGGCAATAGGGTCAAGGATTGTGTGGACTCTACGAGAAGTTGGAGATAGCATGAAAGAAATGAGAAAATGTGAAGGAAGGGACAACACTATAGATAAGTTGAAAACAACAAGAGAAGAGTTGAGTTTGGTGATTTCCACGTCCATGATAGAAGAATTTGAGAATGGTGAAATGCTACCAATTGCAAGCTTGGTGTTCTTGCTCATGGAAATGGTAGAGAAGGTGGGGGAATTGGTTATAGAGGTCGGAGAACTTCAAGATATGGCTGGTTTTCGCAACCGCTAACTCCATTATCTTCCTATATACATCATAAAACCGGTTGTAGATGATCTGAGTTTTCATATGTGTATGTATATATGAAGTTAGTATTAACCATTCACGATTTTGGGTCATAAATTAGAAATGAGGTTGAGTGTATAGTTGACATATGCATCAATAGAGAGAAAAATAAAGTAATTAAAGTAGTATATGATACAAGTCCACGAGGTCATATGTCAACTCACACCAATAAGAGTCTTATCTTGTAATTTTAAAGGATGGAGTTTAAATCCTCTTTAAGACGATTGTAAAATGACCCTTTTTAGGATGTAAAATGACTATTTATTAGCGTCATTTTAATTTACAATATAATATAATATAATATAATATAATATGAAGTTACTATTAAGTATTAACCACTCACGATTTTAGGTCATAAATTAGAAATGAGATTGAGTGTGTAATTGACTATAAATCAATATAAAAAAAGTAAAGTAATTGAAGTAGTATATGATATGATATAAGTCCATGAGTTCATATGTCGTCTCATTGATAAGAGTTTTATATCGTAATTTTAAAGGATGGAGTTTGAATCTTCTTTATGATCATAAAAATACAATTTATTACCATCATTTTAATTTAATTTACAATATATGATACAAATCACTGCCTCAGTATTTATGAAAACGTAAAATATAAAGAAATACTCCCTCTATCTTTTTTATATATTATTCAATTAATGTGTAGGTTTATTTAATTTTGACTTTTCATATTACAAAAAAAAACTAGTAATATTAATAAGAAATAATTTTTTTGAAATATATCTAGAGTCATGCTAACAAAAAATGGAAAATGGAAATAAGTGACAACCTTTAACTAATGCACAATTTCTAAGATAGTTTCTTTTTTAGAATTCTTAATAAGTGTCATAATAACACTTGTTAACATTTTTCATATTTCTATAAATTTGTAAAGTTTCTTATATTTAGAGACAATTTTTTATTTTAAAGAGTAATTATAATTAACAAGGGAGTAGAAGTAAAAGCCTAAAATCTTATTTTATTTATCTATTTACCACGCCCTCCATCCCATATTGTATATGATATTAAGAAAAGAAGGGAAAAAATCAAAATAAATGTTATCTATTTTTTAATTTATTTTCTTTAAATGTTGTTTTCAAATTAATATTATATGCTCTTTCAAAAAAAAATTAATATTATATGCATCAATCTCAAATTCATTATATTTTACTATACATTTACTACAATACTTAACCATCAATAATTAACAAAGATAATGTTATGAAATTGTTATACTTTTTGTCTATTTACATTTTTCCTAAAATGTGTCCAACAACATTAAGTAAAACTAAATATAGGACCAGTGGTCTCTTCGGAGACATCCGATAAAATTGAAACCATAGAACCGGTGAGTATAACCATTAATAAAAAGAATGATGATATGATATGATAAACCACATGTTATTTTCATATGATTTGATGTAACAAAAAAAAAGATTCGGTTTTCCATGAACATTTTGTTTAATGCATCCCACTGAATGTTCCTCAGGGACAAGGTCGCTGTGCCTAAGTACTTAGGTGGTCTTGGACTTCTCTGATTGAATGTGATGAATAAAGCTTATGTCTTAGTTAGGATGGAAGCTTCAATTAGGAGCTCACGAATTATGATGTGGGAAAAATATAGGTGCAACGAGAATGGGGAGAAGATTACCTGCATTTATTTTTTTGAAAGGCCATTTGTGTCCCAAATTGAACTCTTTGAAAATTCATGTGTACAAGGGCAGCGAATTAGGCGGGTAAATTTTATGTGTATTTCATTGTATCAAAATTCATGCAGTTATCATCCTTGTGAGGATAGTGCAAAATGGAAATGTATTTGCGAATTAAAATTTTCGGAAAGGGTGTGTCATTTCATTTGGATTTTTTGTTATGATGGTAGGAATAATTAGAATGGGAATTGGAAGTTCAATATGTAATTATTGTGGTAGTAGTATAGTGGAAGACACACTACATGCTACTATGAGATATGATCCTATTGGTATGTCTCTTTGGTTGAATGTGGTGCCTATAATTTCTCGAGATAATTTTTTATTGGAGACTTGAAGAGCTGGATTTCTCTTAATATGAGTAATAATGATGTTAAAGTGGAATAACGAGATTTTAATGGAAGGATTTTCGGGTTGTTTATGGTATTGGAGGAATAAGGATTACATGATAACACTTTTTGGAGGCTAAAGTTTTCAGCCCTTCATGTCATGAAGCTTATTAGAGATTTATAATGTTGTTGATAAAATAAATAGAGTGGTTATATGAACTCATCGCGAGATTGTTTTAATTGGTTGGAAACCTCTGCCAAAGGGGTGGATGAAGTTGAATACGGATTGTTCCTTTAGGAATAATGGAAATGTTGGTTGTGGTGCCAACATTCGAGGGAAGTGAAGGAGAGTCGATGTGTGGTTTTGCAAAAAATATTGAAAAGTGTAGTGTGTTTATAGAGGAGAATTGAAGAATGTATGAAGAGTTGAGGTATGTAAGTAGTTTAGGACTTGGAGAAATAGAGAGGTGTTAATGTGAATTCCTTATCGGTGGTAAATGTCCTTAATGGTCATAAGGGTGGTAGTCCTATGGGTAGAGACATGGTTGCAAAGATTCATCTTCTTCTTGCGTTAGATTGGGAGGTTGAGGTGCCATTTTAATTGGGAAACTGATTAGTGTGTATATGATTTAGTTAATCTTGGTTTCCGATGGATGATAATCTTTGTTATTAGGATTCTTGTCCAATTTAATTTTGTCCCTTGTAAGGAGCTTGTGTTATAAGGATTTGTGTTCCTCGTTTGATTTCTTTTTAGTTTTCTATTTTCCACGCTCTTAGCCCTCTCTATAATATAACCTATTAAATTTGAAGCCAACCAAGAAGTAAACTCTCTTGTTAAGTTTTACCTGAGTCTGTCCGTTGAAAGATTCATAAACTTCAACAAATTATATTGGAAATTATAAACTGTATATACACAAAATTAAAGACACTAACATCCACAAATTTTAATTGTTTTCTACGTATTGTCATATTCGACAATTATAAGATTTTTTTTAATTTCCAATACTATAGTAAATATCTCTAGTCGTATCGTGTCCTAAATTTTAAAAAGTTCGCGTATCTTCTCTCTCCTTCTCAAACTCTAGTCGTCACTTCTTTTTTCTTCGTCGTCTTCTTGTCAGAGGGGTGATTTAGGGTCAATTTTGACCCAAAAATCACCCCCTCCAAGTTGTTTTTCATTATATCCTAATTGAATAAGTTATCTAACATATTTTCTGTTTTCTTTCGTTTGTTTTTGTGATTTCGTCGTCTCTGAACGACTCTGTTTGTTTTGGTTTCTCGTCTTTGTGCGGTGTATTTTTGATTTCCCGTCTTAGTGCGGTGTTTATCTGATTCAGGTTGAAAGATTAGCTTTGACAAGTACAAATCCGATCAATGACAATGACTTTGGCATCGTCAACGTTGCAGATTCAAAGACATGAGTATTCCAGATACTTGAATATAGCCATATTAGTCATATTTGTAGGCATAGATATTTTGCTGTTTTATGTTATTAACATGGATGTTGTGAGTTTGTTCACAGATTCATCCTTTTTGTTTCTAGCGAATTTAGATTTTTATTGTATCAATGTACTCTATCAATTTGAAGGAATGAATATAGTTTACTTTATTCAACAACAACAATAATATCTCTCTTTATATACTAGTCATTCGGTCTCAAAAATAAACAAAAATTTGTCAAAAAAGTTGATGTGTTTGGACTAAAGTTCTTTTATCTTATTTTTCATAATTTTTTTCTATTGAAAATTATTTTTTACGGTGTAGGACACCAAATGAGAATATCTCATTTAGTTTGATCAATTAGTTGGAATACCTTTTTTTTTTTTGTCTAATAACCTAATGGCTGGAGCTCACATAATTAAATGTGGAAAAATAAGATGTTTGGGGGTTCAAACCATAGCCCTGCATAAATTATGTAACGTCTCTGTCAATTGAGTTAAGCTCATGGGGACAATTGAAATATCTTTCTAATAAAAAAGAAAAAGACTAAGGTTTTTTCTAGATAAATATATTGAATACTAATTAATGTTTATTCCTTCATCAAAGCATAAAACAAAGCTAACATGGCCGGCGACAAAGTATGGCATGTTTCTCCTCTAGAAACCTCCGTTGTGATATCTCAAATTCATATTTAATACAATGAGCTACTTTTATTTAATTCGTATATGACACATATATTAACTTCTTTTTTTTACATAAATATGAAATTCAGATGACTGGAAAGTCATCCAATACAAGGTAACTTTTATCTCTCAAGTCTCAAATGCCTCTTGAGGCTATCATATATACAAACCAAAGCCCCTGAATTTTCAACACCAATTAGAGAGCAAAACATTAAAATATAAAATAAATAGAAGAGCTACTTAGCTGTGCTTGTTTATTAAAATTAAAGTCACTTGAAAAAAGAAAAAAAAGATCAGTTATTTCAAAAAGCTGCAAAAAAAATAATCTTTAGATTCGTTTTTTCAACAATATACAATAAACCGATAAAAAAAATAAAAAATGATTACTTTGTTTAAAAAAGGTGTATTTTTTTTCCTAGAAAAAACAACAAATGAACTCTAAATTATCCATAACATAGTATTGTTTCAACTAACAAAAGACAAAAGCTAGGTATTGAACATTTCATAGATAAATGTAGTGGATAAAACCAACACAATAGATTAGGTAGATGACCCTAACACACAAACCCTTTTGGTAGCATAATGAATTCAATCAAACATCATAGGAATATGGAAAATCCTCCAAAATATGTAACAATTGTGATTATTTTGTTGTGTCTATGGAGTTCAGCTGAGAGTGTTCCAAATACAAACATCATCAAAGTTCTATGCAACAGTGGAGTGTACACCTCAGGCGATCCTTTTGGTATTAGTTTAAGCTATGTTCTTGAAGATTTAGAGAATGAAACTCCATCACAAAACAATTATGATTATCACAACATTTCACCTTATCCTAATTCATTTGCTTATGGACATGCTAATTGCAACCTTAATTTGACATCCTCTGATTGTAAAACATGTCTTGGTGTTGCTAAATCGGACATTTTCACCAATTGTCAGACAAAAAGGATAGGGGCTCGTTCTGTGCTTCATGATTGTTCAATCAGGTATGAACAATATCCATTTGATGATTAGCAACAAAAAAACAAAAAAGTTAGAGCTTTTGGTTTCAAATTTTCATTTTAAGACCATGTTGTATGTAAAAAGCTCATGTCCAAAGCTAGTATTTGTTTTGTAAGTCAAATACTATCACTTTTATTTCTAAATAAAGTATGGTTTTGTCTATTTTGCTATATGGTGAGAAAAGGATCATAATTGATTTTGACTCTTATCTTGTCAAATGTGATAATATAGATACATATGTGATTTCAAACAGAATTGTTTGATTTTGTCTCCAAATTGGAATTGGATTTAATCTAGTCAGTCATCTTAGTTGCCGATGAAAATTAATCCAATGAAATTTCAAGTTTTAAATTTCTTTAAGTTAAGATGTGAATCATATGAATTCTATCCAATAAACTTGTTTTAGTAAAAGAAACACACACATCAATCGTTTATAAAGATTAGTCTATCTATCTTAAAAAAAAGTCTTCTAATAATATGTGGCAAAATTTCACACATGCCATGCTTTACATGGGATTTGAACCTTACATGTTAAATGAAAGATCATATGCATGATTTTATTTTCACGAGGGAGAAGGCCAATTGTTTAACTCATAATATGCCTCGTTTTCTGCTTGGAGTATACTATTTTGGATCCGTTTATTACTACTATTAGGATACATAAAAAAAATTGACTTCACATTTAAGTTTGCTTTTGATGTTATCGAATACAATGATGCATTGCCGAGTAAGTATTGCTCACGCAAAGTAGATAATGACAATTTCAAGAAAAGCTTAATCACTTGTATCATTTGGAATCATTCAAATGAGATTAAAAAAATACTACTACAGATAAATCTTGAAACTTGAACTAGATTACATGCATGAATTGATATTAGAGCTGTAATGTACTTATTTATCTCTCAAGGCCCTATTTGAGTTAAATTAAATACTATAGCTAACAGTAACATGTAATAACATTAGTACACTGGATTATGAGCAAAATACAAAGCACTGGTTTGTTAAATATAACAATCATTAAATGATAGCAAGTTCCACAACAAAAAAAATATTTTTATATACTTTGTACAAATTTTAACATTAAAAACTTGACACATCTTCCACTACTCTTTTCAAGACCAAATGTCACCTGAGATTTTACCAAAAAAATATGTTGTATACATCAAGTTTGTATCTAGGTGAGAATTATTTTCCTATAAGCTATCCCTCAAATTCACCATCCCACATTAATCTAAAATGGCAGACCACTACAAAGAGGGTCAAAACAATCACTTTGCATAAAATTAGGTCAACAAGCATGTTCAATTTAAGAAAACATCTCCTGTGTGTATTATCAATTTTAACCAATAATTATAAACACATCATCTTATTTTCACTTTGTTTCAAATTTTCAAGGATTTGTACGACCAAAAAAATAATATTGTATATATTATGATGTACAAATCTCCAAAAATAAGAAATAAGGTGAAATTAAAATGATATGAATACGACTATTAGTAAAATTTAAAATTAGAAACATAAGAGATTTTTCTTAAACCAAACATGTTAATTTCTTTACTTTGTAACACAAGGCAATTACTGACAAATAGTTAGATTCACCAATTAGTGAATCTGACCACAAAGATGGCAAATTTAGCTTCCAACTTCATGTCATTCACCAATGATTGAGAAGGGTTGGCGAAGATTTTGTAATATGTGCTTTTTTCTGCAAACTGTATAAGACTATTTATAGAGTAACTTGAGAAACTTTTGTTGTATTGCGGTCCGAAAAAGACTTCTTCTTGAGAAGAAGAGCATAAAGAATCTCGTTCCACGAATCGGGAACACCAGGGAGACACCAATGGCTACAGTCTTGCCGCTGCATAGAAGCCGGATTGTTTGGCCCGATATAGTAAATAGATGCATGGCCGTCTTTCCTGCGTGCTGACATTTGTGTGACATTAAGTAAGTCCAAATTCAAAACATGTGATTTACTCGCACGTTGTGACAAGACATTGGTGACGGTACTGAAATGAATGTCGGAGAGTGCAGGCACAGAGCCTAAATCAGGTAGTGTTTCCGAATGACACCCACCACCAGTATTCCAGTCACCACCCCTGATACATCAAAAATGAAATTAATGGTAAGGAACAAATCCAGATCAATATGCTGAGAAAGAATAACATACAAAATATTCTATACAAGTTTTTCAAGTATTTAATGTTTTCCCGCATTAAATGGACTGAATCTGATATCAATTAACATTAGCATTGCTATGCCCATGATTGGATTTGAGGTGAATATGGCAGAATCACGGTTTGCCTCCGTAATTTTAACAAAAGCTACACTTCGGAACTCAAACAAAATCACGGTGCCACCGTGACAGCGTGACTTTGTCAAACTCACAGTGAAGCAGCTAAACTAGTTATAATAAAGCAAACCAGATTTTGGAGTTGCGAATTCTGATTATTATCCTAAACAGCTATATTTTGAACTACTTGCTTTGTCTCCTTCTGATTCCAAGCACTACATACTTAGGTTTTGATTTTTTACCCCATCGCCAAATGTTTTTAATGACAATTTGATAAATTAGAACCAAATATCCAGATTCTCTACAATGACAACAATAACCTGCGTAAACCATTTCGAAGTAACATGATTGAGATTAGAAGTCATAGAGGGCAAAACATACGCGTCTGCTAAAAGGAATGCCTTTAAGAAGCAGAAAGTTGTGTGATTTGAGTCTTAAAATTCATGTCAGATTTTAAAAAAAGAATTACAGTCAATAAACAGTAAATGCTTTCCAAAAGCTGTGGTGAAAGGAAAAAAGCTATGCAGAAGTAAAATTCAATTGAGTTCACACCAATGTCCTTTTACCAATCCTAATATTCTTTATAGCACTGACATTTCATATTGAAGGCGTGCTCTATAGCACTCACCTCCCATTGTTTAAAGTATTACCGGTGTCATGTAATCGTGTCCGGTGTCATTGTTTGTGTCAATGCTTCATAGCTATATATTTATTCGAGGAGAAGTGATATCATAACTGCGTTTTCGATTTAAAAATTTATAACATAAATTTTGATCAAATAAAGATAAAAGGGAAAGGTAGGTTTGTTTGAAAATTTAGGCAAACCTGAAATGGACAGGAGCATAAGTTCGGAAAAGGACATATGTTTTGTTCCTGTTTACTTCACGGGCAATCCAATCAACTACTGTCTCAACTGATAATCTGAAAGCATCTTCTGTAGACATATTCATCTTCACTTGCTCCCCTATTTGAAAGTAACAACCCCTAAGCAATAAAATAAAACCAACATCAAAATCACATATAATTACAACAACTTCAATATCAATACCTTAACCACACAAGGGTAAAACACTGTTGCAAACTTTCCACGAAACCAAGTAACTTATACACCCAAGGATTTTAACAACATGGATTTAAACAGAGCATAAAGATGGGCCTACGATAGATAATAGGTCAGGGTCAGGCCTTCAAAGTTTAGCTTAGCCTATTCCCACCCCTAATCACATGATTAATGTCTTCTTTCACATGTCCTTGTTAAAGATTGAATTATTAATAATAAAAATCCATCACACCGGAACAAACATAAAATGAAATCCTTACATTTTGACGGTCTTCTCGTAATTCCACCAATGCCCAGCATTGAGAACCAACACATCTGCATCTCTCCACCTATGAGAAGTCCAGTCCATATGATCCACCCTTAAAGTCAATTTTACCCGATAAGGTGCCCCATGAGGAGGCCGTCCCTGCACTACTAAAAACGGAGACCTGTAGTATTCAACAGTGCAGTTGAAATCTTCAAACTTGAATGCCAAGAAGCCTGTGTGCTTTGTAATTGGGTTCCCATTAACCTCATAGACAGAACTCTTGTTTGTAACAGCAGAAGATAGCATACAGAGAAGTGATTCCCATTGGTTCCTTCCAATCGAATCACCAACAAAAACTAATCGTTTGTTTCGTAAGTTTTCCAACATCTTCCTTGCATCAAATCTGTCATATAAGAATAAAGCTCCAAGTTATATATCACATTCCGAAAACTAATTTTTGTTCAAATTCCGCTATGCACACTACCATAACACCGTTATAGCTTCTATTTCACAATATTTTGTACTAAACAACGCATCACATAACAATAGTGATTTGTTCAAATTCCTTTATGTAATAGCCACTATTTAACAACAATGGTCTTAACCCTCCGGTATCCAGGGGAAGGGGCCCCTAGTAAACCGTAGTTCAACTGGGAGGTAAGTAAAGTCTGGTCAATGATTCTTCCAAGCTGGGATTCAAACTCGGGTTCTCCCAAACAATTTCCAAAAACTAATTTGATTTAACTTAACACACTATTTTGCATGCATAAACAAAATGCTTCATTCATAAGATGCAAATCAAAAAGTGTTGCAGGTATGAATTATAAAAGGAAAAAATTAGGAGGAATAAACTGTCAAATTGAGAACAGGAAACACAAAAGCAGCTTAACCAAAAATAAAAAAAAATTATTCCTTTCTTCCTTATAGAGAAAGAAAAATAGACACACTAAGTAGTTGCTGAGCTTGAATCAGACGCCAATGTTAATAGTTAATCATAATGAAATTGGAAACACTGACAAGGACAAAGCACAATTGTTATCACTAGCACAAAACCAATAAAGGAAAAATCCTAACAACCTTCATACCAACACAAAAACACCTTCATATACAAATTCAACAATCCAAAATAAAACACTAAAAAAAACACTTCCTAGTACCAATTGATAAGGGTAGCTCATAAAAAAAAAAAAAAAAAAACCGATTTTGCAAAAATATATAAAGTACACGAAAGCTTATGAAAGATGATATCATAAGCAATCAACTATATAAGACAAAAACTAAACACTGATGATAACCAATAAACAAAAAAAGAGTTTTTGTCTTCATATTTTCAGCACTATGTTCTACCAACCAGAATAAAATAACTCCAAAAACAAAATCAAAGCAAAAGGGGTTGCTCAAAACCTTGGCAAGTTACAGTCTTTAGGTTGCCATCTCCACTTAGTGTAGAAAGCATCAGGTCTACCATTCTCAGAGCAACGAAAGCCTTGATCCAAGAAGGAACAATTTGAAGAATGATAAAGTGGATAAGTTTCATCCCAAACCCAGTTTCCATCAAAAACATCACAGTTATCACCTTTTTGAGTCAAAAATTGAATAGGAAGAGGAGGAGAAGAAGAAGAAAAATGGAATGAAAAAAGTTTGGTTCCTCTAGAGTGAAGTATACCCTTGTAATCAACATAGAAGAAACAAGCAATGAAGAGAATTGAAACGAAGAAGAATCCAATGATTGTTAAGGAAGGTTCTAAGGGGTTAAAGCGTTTGAATTTCTTGAGAAAATCCATGTGGGTCATGGTAGTTTTTTTGGTTTCAGAAACATTTGTTTTGTTCATATTTTTTCAGTGTGAGAAGAACAAGTAGTAGAAGAAGAAGGTGAAAGGGTTAAAGTGGGGTCCACAAGGAACAATAAAAAAAACAAAGAGAAGAGAAGCATTAATGAATGGTAGGAAAAAGTAAAGTGGTGTTTGTGAGGAAGTTGAAATTTGAATGAATGAGGTTGAGATTGAGATACAATCAATAATGTGAAGTGAGGGTTATGAAAAAGGAAGTTATTGGAGCGTTTTGTGGACTTAGTGGGAGATGGTGTTTTTGAGTTTTAGATTTTGTTTTAAGGGTGTGGGATTTGTTGGTATTTTTCTTCCTTTATTTTAGGGGTATGGGCGGCAATTTATGATCTTGTTCATATATTTATTTGATAAATCTAATTTATATACACTGTCATAATTTAACGATGGATTGTCGTATCAATTAATAAATTATAATAAGTCATGTATTTTTAATCTATTTGTAAATAATGTGACAATATTATTCACATGAATAATGTATCGTTGTATGCAGAGGTCAGATTTGAATTCGAACACCTCACTTATTTACTTTAAAGTGAATTATAGCTATCAAACTACTTGACCTAAAAAAATATGGTTAATAAGCTTTTATCCCCTGTCATATAGGCGATATTTGGTTTATCCACTGTAAAAAAAAAAAAATTAGAGATCCCCTTGTAATTTAAAGATTGTTTGGTTTTGGATTCTCGGTGTATATGATTGTGCATTTTTTCTGATGTCACAGGGTATATCAAATTTTGCCCATATGACAGAGGGTAAAAGCCTATTAATCTATAAATTTATGCACACTCATATGCACCGAGGATCCAAAACCAAATAACCTTTAAATTATAAGGGGATCTTCAAACTTTTTTTTACAAGAAGGTAAACCAAATGTCATCCAAATAACAAGGGTAAAAGTCTATTAACTCAAAAAATAATGTGACGATACATGATTGGATGTATGTGTAAAAAGTTTGTATAGTAATGGCTTAAACTCTTATTTTATTGTTTTTTGACCAACTTTATTTGTTTGTTTTATTTACAATAATGATATTGTTTAATCAATCGTGGGGAGAGGGATGAAGTGGATGAAAGGGAATGAATGAATGAATGGAATGGGGATGGAATATTGGGTGCCATTGGACGCGGAAGTAGTCATCATCTTTTCTTATTCTCCTCTCCCACAAAAATCCTTTCTTATTATCTTCTTGTGATTGTCTATATCTATCTATTTTTCTCAAACGAAAGTCATAAACACGTCTCATAAAATAAGAATTTCTCACACCAAAAAAATAATTAAGAATTCTCTTTTTGACTTGTCATAAAATAACAGGAGAAGAAACATTAAAAAATGGATTGGAATTTCTTGTAAAAGAATAAATTGAGTTGGAAATTATTAAAATAAAAAAGGCACTTTCCACCATTTATTTTTATTTCTGGTCAAAACTAAATATATTACATTTTGAATGTTTAATTTTTTTTATCATACATATATTAACTTTCATTTTAGGCACTAAATTTTTTTCCCTCCATATTTTTCATTCCTAAGTTGTTTTTATTAAAATCTTAAAATACATTAATTTAATAATTTGGAGTTCGATCGTGAAATCAAGATAACATGATCAAGAATTGTTTTACCAATCCTTTTAAAAAAAAAAAAGAATTGTTTTATCCAAGAATCAAATTCAAATTCTCCTAAACAATTCATCATTTCCTACTTAACTCAATTTTATCCACAACTATTTCACATTTTCCCTCTTTTAATCAAACGTAATTTTGTCAAAAAAAGAAGTCAGATATGTGGAATAATTTGTGATTGATCTTAAATGCTCCTAATAAATTAGACTATAAATGATTTTTTTTACTAGAAGATAAACGAAGTTTTATTATGCACTTGAACCTTTCGTTGATACAAATATTAAGAGCTTCTGATTCTGAATCAAAACTTAATAAGTATTTAATGTTAAAAAAAATAAAAGACAGAATTTTTTTTATTTTTTTGGTGGCATGGCGCAGCCAGTCTAATTTATGATAGGTCAATTGAATGCCCATCCAACCTGTCTAATTATGCCAGCTTATCGGACAAGCACATTTTGCCCGCACTATTACATCATTAACATCTAAACTGTCTTTAAGAGGCAACTATATTCATTACATTTAAAAATTAAATAAACAAATACTTAACGTCATGGGGTTTTGTTTTTGAACCTGCAGAATAGTATTTATTTATCAATTATCATAACTAAGGATAAGCACAAACTGTGCTAACCAAAGAGAGATTAGAACATCAGGAATAGGATTAATACCAAATGCTACAATACAGAATAGGAAAAATAGCACAGCCTAACCAAAAGTGACTAAATGGTAACCATAGAGAAAACTCAGCACAACAATGATGCAGGCCCACCAGTACACCCTTAAATTCTACTGTAATTTCTACAAGTAGCAGAATTAAATGACTCAAAGGTTGTCCCGCAAACCTGTACCACGGCTTGTGAATCAACTCCCCATAGATATATTTAATGATTTTAAATGGTGAGGCTTAGGCTACCTTTAAAAATTCATGGGCAATTTATCCTTAACCAATAGAAAATAGTCATGTGTCTTTCATTATTTTATTTTTTGTGGAATGTGTCTTCCACTATAAGAAACATATTTATTATTTTATTTTCCAAAAATTTAGCATGTGTTTTATTATTTGCATATTCACCCATTTTAAATCAATGGCATTTTACAAGTTAAACCATCAAATTAATTAAATGTTCCCTCCAATCCAATCATCACTCTCCAAACTATTTTTTTTTCTTTAAAACCAAAGTTTACGAATGGCTTTGCAAAAATTATTAAAAATTTCACCTATGAGAATCGAACCAGGGTGCTCACACTAACTAAGATTTTACTCCCTAACCACTTGACAAATACATCTTTTATGAAATAATTTGGAATGCAAATATATTTACTTTTTTTTGGTTACAATGCAAATATATGTTATTAGTGAGCAATTGTATAATTTTCTTTATGCAAGTGTCTTATAAACCTAGCTTTAGTAAAAAATAAGTAAAAATTATATGTGTGTATATATGAAATAATAAATCTTTCCATCCTTAAAAATAAAAAACTTTCTTAATAAAAAAGTATGAATTCATTCATTTGATTTTTTATATTTTAAATATTATTTTTTTATATAAATTTATATTTTATTTAGATTCGATGAACTACAACAATGTTTCATTTGTAATCAATCGAATTGTGATTTATTTTAAATTCGACATTTCGTTTGGTTCAGATAAACTATTTAAAGGTATTCAATGAAAATTGTGAGAATAAATGTAATGTTTCGATTAAATATTTTTGCATTGTATATGTAAAAAAATATGTTAAATATTTGTTTTGTGCTCCTTGAAGATTTTATTTGCTTAAATCTGTTGATACAAGTTTTTATGTATCAAGATGAGAAAGTTAATATGACAGTTTTGAAAACTAATAACTATTTTTAAAATATTAACATCAATGTAGTGTTTCAATTATATATATATATATATATATATATATATATATATATATTATTTTATTTGCAAAACATCGTTAAATAATTGCACCACACACGTCACGAAATTTAAATGTTTATATTTGCGGATGCAAATTTTTATGTACCGATATAAGAAAGTCGATATGATAAAATTTTCAAAACTCGATATTATTTTCTCGATGAGTTACAAACGTATTTGAAAACAAATAAACTTGAATTCAACAAAATCATATCTTCTACAAAGAGATTCACTGCAGAAGCTCTTTTAAAGGAAGTTATTCAGGAACAAATGGAACTCTTTTTACTTCTGAAACAAGTGCAAAAATTTATCACTAGTTTCATATCTTTATTAAACATCAACCCTTGACGGGCACTGAACCTCGCCAAACAACAACCCCTAAGTGGGCTCCGAATAAAGACATGACGCCAACCCAAAGAAGGGCTCTGAGCACGATAATTCGTCATAGATTAAAACACAGAGGGTCCTCCAGAGAGGCTCATCAAGCTAGCTTGGATCCCTTCCTGGGACTTCCCGCCATAGCAATTGTTCTTGACCGGTCAAAGACATGGGCTTAACTGCTTAGGCCCAATAACAAATCAAGCCCAAATGCTGCATTTGGTGAAATTACTCGCAACACACCCCTTTCCCACGAACGGGAGGGGGGGGGGGGGGGGGGTGCTCGGAGCAAAGGAGACTAGTTCAAACGTTTTGCAACGTTCGACAACGTCTCTTTACCCACGTTTCCGCGAATATCTCACCGGCAGTTACACTTCTCTTGATTTCGTAACCGCCGGACACACGTGTGCCATTACAACAGCTCTGCATTCACCAACCTCTATAAATAAGAGGCTCCTTGCATCTCACCCTCATTCTGACACTGTATCTGACTTAAGCGTCGGAGCGTCTGCAGGTACACACCTCCCATTCGGTCCAACGCTCACCGGAATATTTCCACCACCGTGAACCACCACATTCAATCAAGCACCGGCAGTCACCTTCTGATCAGATACGATCAACAATCGTCTAAGAAAAGTAGCAACAAGCAGCATAACATCCAAACAGACAAATTCACCACTTTGCCTTGTCCCAAGTCTCATGTTTAGGGGGATGTGGACCGTCATTATATTCTCAAGGGCTTGGAAGCCCTCCATAAAGGCTTGGAAGCCCTCCAGAAAGGCTTAGACGCCCTCCATAAGGGCCCATGAGGCTTAGACGCGCCCTCCTAGGGGCACCACCTCACCTAACTTCAAGGAGTCTATAGAGCTTGGTAAAAAGACCTAACTTCAAGTACGATTTTTTTTTTTAGAAAAAAAAATTATTATTCAAATTATACAAATAAACAAATTTTCCAATAATAATGTTGATGTAATTTGAAAAGATAATTACGTTGTTACAATTTGTAATCTCAAACGTAAATGCCAAGAACTTACACAAATAATCCAATCTTCAAGGTCTTTTAAAATCGAGCAAACCACCTTTTAATACATAAATGTGTAATTTTAATCCACTAAAATTAAAATCCTAAGATTCGATGATTTTATTAATTAAAATGAGTGAGGGACTAAATCTCACATTTTTTCTAATATGTTCTCGATCAATCTATTAATCTTGCTACTATGCATATAAAATAGAACAAATATTTCTCTTGTACCAAAAAAAAAAAATTAGAACAAATATTTAATGAAATACTAGATTAATGTTGATATTTTAAAAATAATCATGAGTTTTTTAAAATTTTATCATATCAATGCAAAACGGGTATTTCATTAAGGTTATTTTTATCATAACAATCATATGATAAAAAATTTATCATATCAATATATGACCTTTATTCATAGAAATACCTTTGTTACTTGTTTGGTTTAAGATTATAGTCATTTTTTGTACTTTTTGTTGTTAATAAACCATACAAACAATCTTCTGAACTATCTTATGACCAACCTTATGAACTCTGATCGGGTTCATAATCTTTAATGTTCTTTAATCACTTAATTTTTGATTTGATTTACACTTTGTTCATGTCTTAGTTAATCACTCAAAAATACATATTAAATACGAAGAAACTATCAAAGGTCATTAATCCTTTAATCATCATGTTTTGTTTATCTTTAAAACATTTTAGGGATTTTGCCTCAATATAGTTTTCAAAATTTTACACATTGACTTTCTCATACCGGTACATAAAAATCTATTTTCGCAGATATAAGCACATAAATTCAACGACGAGTGTGCTACAATTATTTAAGAATGTTTTGCAAATAAAATTAAAAAAAAAGATATTTAATAGAAACATTACGTTAATGTAAATATTTTCAAAATAGTTATTAGTTTTCAAAATTGTCAAATTAACTTTCTCATCTTGATACATAAAAATTTGTATCAGCATAATATAAACAAATAAAATCTTCAACGAGCACAATGTAAATATTTAACATATTTCTTACATATAAAAGGCAAAAATATTTAATAGAAACGTTACATTTATCCAGACAATTTTTGTTTAATACCTTTAAACAGCTCATCTGATCCAAATGAAAGGTCGGACCTAAAATAAATCACAATTTGGTTGATCACAAATGAGACATTGCTAAAGTTCATCGAATCTAGATAAAAGTATGAATTTATATAAAATAATAATATTTAAAATATAAAAACTCAAATGGATGAATTCATATTATTTTTAAAGAAAGATTTACTATTTCATATATACACACATATAAAATGTTTTTTTTTTACTAAAGTTGGATTATAAGTTACTGCAAAAAACAACAAGTTATTCAAAAAAAAATTACTGCAAAAAAAATTGCTCACTAATAATATATATTTTGCATTCCAAATTATTTAATAAAAGGTGTATTGGTTAAGTGGTTTGGGAGTAAGATTCCAGTTAGAGAGAGCACCGTGGTTCAATTCCCACGAGTGATTTTTTTAATTTTTAATTATTTTTGCAAAGCCATTCTTAAACTTTGGTTTTAAGGAAAAAAAAGGTTTGGAGAGTGATGATTGGATTGAAGGGAAAATTTAATTAATTTGATGGTTTAATTTGTAAAATGTCATTAATTTAAAATGAGGTGAATATGCAAATAATAAAATACATGCTAAAATTTTGCAAAAAAAAATAATAAATATGATTGTTATAGTGGAGGACACATGACTATTTTTGATTGGTTTGGGTAAATTGCCCATGAGTTTTCAAAGGCAATTTAGAAAAAAACCTTTTAAATAGTTTTGTTATTATGGACTTTAGTAATTTGTTCAATATTTTTATTTTATCTTGTATTTTATCATATTTTATGCAGGTGTAAAGCCATATGATAATGATATTGTGAATCAAAAATAGTGAAAAAAATATGGATTAGAAGTTTGATTATACTAGAATGAACTGAAGTATATAGCAAAGAACAGTGGCGGTTCCAAGGCCCGGCGACCCTGGGCACTCGCTCGGGCTCCGGGCCATTTTTTTTGCAATTTCTTGTGTAAATTTTTATGAATTTTTTATATAAACCCCTATAAATTGGGCAATTTCTTTAGATTTTTTGATTATTTGCTTGCAATTTCTTTTGTAAACTCCTATAAAATGTGTTGCAAATTTTTTTGCCTGGGCTTTACAATAATCCTGGCTCCGCCACTGGCAAAGAACATGTAGGTTTTAACTTTGAGAGAAAAATGGAATGTAATTCAATAATGTTTCAGAGGTAATGTATTTTTCTCTTATATATTTTGCATAAGAGACGGTCGTATATTTTATAAAAATGAAGATTAGTGTGATTTAAGCATCACTATTCACTCTATTTTTTTCTTAGTAGTGTATTTCTCTTTCATTTTTTTTTTTTAGGGAAATCCTTTATCTTTCATATTAACCTTGATTTTTTTTAGTTCTCATTAAAAAAACATGTATATGTTGCCCGTTATATGGTGCTGATTGTGTTTGTTACGATGCTTATGTGGCTGGTCCTAATTGGCTTTCAGTCAAAAAACATATTTTTAATTATTATTTTTGTTAAAAAAATCCAATTTGTTAGGGTTCTTTAAAACCAAAAAATCTCTAAATTAATATGGGTGAAGCTATGAAAGCAATTTGGTTGGATGAAGATGGTAGGCATGGATGCAGAGAGAGATGTTTGTGACCGAAACACCATTAGACCCCCAAACAAAACAAAACAAAAAAACACAGTGAAGTTCATTGAACATGTTTCAATCAAGTACATTAATATTAGCCATGCTACGGGTAGCACTTGAGTGACATTATAACATTGATCAACTACAATGTCACAAGTGTATAAAATGACAAAAAAATCTTATAAAAAAGAGAAAAATGACACCTGTGACATTGTGGTTAGTCAATGTCACCAACCACAATGTCACCCACTAAAAAAGTCATCTAAATACACTATTGAAAGAGCGAAAGTAAGAATATGAGAGGCATACGCCTGAATTGTGTGTTTGAATAGAATCGCTGAAATTCTATTTCATACACAAACATAAATTAAGAGCATTAATCAAGTACAAAAGGAATATGGTAAGAAATGTGGCAAGGAATGTGACATGTTAAGAAGATTCTAAAATATGCTAGAGTATATTCATGCACTATTCCTATATGATTTAAATAATGTTTAAATATCAACACACACTTCCTCTATGAAACCATCAATCCCCAAGAGCACCACAATCCACCATTTAGAGGTATCCACAATTAACTCATGGTGTCAGCCATCTATTAACTTTTTTGAGAAGTTTGGTTGTTGGAATTTGATGTTTATTAGATATGCATTAAAAAAATATAAATTAGTGATATCTACTCCGAGGTTGTGGCATCCAAATCCGAAAACTCAATTGTGGATGCTTTTAAGTCCTATCAGCATGTGATGCATCTCGTACCATTTGCTCTGATTATAACAACACTTTCAAAGAGTGCTTGGAGTTTGCTGTGGAAAAATTCATTCATGCTGCAAATCTGTTATTTTGATTCATAACATTATCAGGTAGGAGCTATTTTGGTTTAGATAAATATGAGTCATATCTCATATGTTGTGTTGGGGAGTACGAGGATCACGGGAGAAACAACGAGTCAATGTTCTATGACAATAAGAGAGGGGGACACGACATCTCCACCCAAAAACTTTAAGACATTGAATCAATGAGTCACGTCTCTTATACATTCAACATTTTACTAATTCATAAACGATATAAGACTTAACAACTCACACTTAAAACCCAACTTCTTGTTGAAGAAAAGTCAAGATGTGAAGTCTATTATCATTTGTTTGATGTGCTGCAAGGAGAGAAAGTAAATCTTAGTGCTTCTTATGTGGTTGGTTTAGTGCTTCCCTAATTGGTACCATAGGTGGATTTGTAATGTAATGAAGGATTCAGTGCTTATATATGTTGGCTTGTTGCAGACAGACAGTAATGACAGCGTAGTTTGCTTAGTGTAGTTTTTTTTCCTTCTTCAGATAAGTTGTTATGTTGTATGCCATGTTGGCATGAGTAATTCACTATAGGTGGTTATAAATTTTTTTGGTGAAAACTTTTCAACTAGCTCGAGCACATGAATTTGCTATAAGCTAAAAGACAAACCCTACTAATTGTCCAATGTATGAAGAGAACAACCTGGTATTCAATCCTAATCCTAAAATTACAGTATTCTACAAAACAAAACACAAATACGATGCTTCTATTTCAACAACAAAACACTGCTAATGTTATTTTACTTGGACAATTGGACGAAATACAAAATACAAGAAAGGAATAAGCAACACCCTCGACATGGCTGCGCTCAAATTTAGGCGTCTGCGGAGAAAGCAACAGCCGGAACATCTCTAAATTTATTTCTTTTTTTGAACAAACCACACTCTCAATTTATGAAGATAATGTAATGCAAGTTGTGTGTAACTCACCACCACAAACAAATTCCTAATCCAAACCTTGGCAGCTCCTAGTCCTACCACTCAAATGTGACTTTCTTGAAATTGGCATATTCCTTATCCTCCTTTTTACACGTAATTATTTCTCAACTAATTATAAACACTGCATGAAAGATAATGATTATGTTCGCTGCACATTCTAAAATTACAATCAAAGAAACCAGAATTCAAGGGGGATTAAATTTTATATGATGGAGGAGAATGGTGACTTTAGGCCAAGTTAGGATTAATAAGTTGTAAGGATAAACTAGTGGAACATGCATATCATATACTTTAAAATAATGCAGCTGTATTGATTTAAAACTCTAAATTTCATTAGTTTATCAAATATACTTGCAGCAAATGGAAGCTGTAATGAAAATATAATGTGTACAAAATATATACTGCAGAGAAAGAAAAATAAAATGACAAGAATAAAAGAGAATTGGCTGCCCAATTGTACGAATAAGGGGAGAACAAGACATTCTTCAAATTTTAAAGCAAGAAAATAAGACGAATATCACATTAATTAGTAATTAGGTAAGTCCAAATCAGAAGCAAGTTGTGTTGAAATTTGGGGTCTAACTCATCCTTAGAGTAAATAGTGTTTCCTCTTTATACTATCCGAAGTGGGACTAAATACACCCCCTCAAAGCCAACACAACGAAGGTGTTGGAGACTGCAATGAATTTCCAACATTTTGAATTCAAAATTGGCGAATAGTATCGCAAATTTAACACATTTAAAATTGTTTCTAAAGTGTAAGTTGGACAAAATCATAGTGACATGATTTTGTTGAAGCTGAAGCTACGGAGTGTTGGTATAGAAAAGTGAATTGACAAGCTTTGTTATTTTTATGACATGATTGGAATTGTAAGAACTAAAAAGACAAGTACCAAAATACGTACATAACGAAGTCGAGAATCTTAATCCACAAAACACAGCTCATGTTATTTCATTTGAACAATTTAACAAAATACAAAACGCAATAAAGAAATAAGCACCAGCTACATGACTGCGCTGAAATTAGGCGTCTGCGGCTGCGGTGGCATCTCCGGCATCAGTGTCAGGAGCAACAGCGGCAGCAGCAGCAGCAGCAGCAGGAATATCGTCGGGATCACGGGTCGGGTCAGATTTGTCGATTGAGTCGCGGGTCTGAGAAAGGAAGGGTTTGAAAGCGAGTTCAATAGCGAGCCAGACAAATGCTAAGGCTCCAGCAACCACAACCGCTTCTTTTGCCTTTCCCATCCTATTCTTCTTTACTTACCTTACCACACTCTCCAATTCGATAGTAATAGTAATAATATAATGCGTTGCGTGTGACTCACCACCACAAACGACTTCCCAATCCAAAACACACTCCTACCACTCACAAACGTAACTTTCTTCGTATTCGTATCTTCTTTCTTACTATGCTTTTTACACGTCATAATTAATAACCCTCTCATAAAAATCTTTTTTTTTTTTACTAAATAGATAAATATGTCAAGTAATTGAATTCAAATTGAAGGAATTTGATCCCCAAATGTTGTTCAAATTAGTCTTCAATAGGGTCGAGTTGAAAGTTTTTTTTTTTTTTTTTTTTGTCTTTTCTTATTATTAAACGTAAATCAAATCATATATTCCTAGAAATATTTAAATGAGATGGTAAATGATTTTTTCTACCTTAGTTAGAGTTTCTAAATTCGAGTTCAACTTTAAAAATGAAGTGTTACATATCTTAAATAAGAGTTTTGTCATTTATAGCGGACATACTTAACCTCATAGATTAATTATTCACTAGACTTTTGACCCGTGTTAAGCACGGGTCTTATCGACTATAATAAACATCAATAAGATACTATATATTTTCAATTTGGTTTAAGTATTTCGGTTCATAGAAAAAAATGACCTTAAAAATTTAAAGTTCGACTGTGAGGTAAGTAAAGTCTAGAAAAAATTTAAACTTAAAACAATTTATCTTTTAGAGCTTATTAACCACTTGAGACTTGAAACTAATTATAGTTATTAATTCTTAAAAACAATATACTTAAAAACAATATACATTAATTTACTCACATAAAAACTCTATAAAAAATATTAACAATAACATTAGAGATCTATAGTTATAGCAAAAAAAAAAGTGGTGGAAATAGCTTTAAAAATAATAATAAAGGAAATGGAAGGACAAAATCTAGAAGACAAACTATCTTCAAAAAATAATAAGAGATCTCGTTAGAGTATGGATCATGAAATAAGAAGAGATTACATTAGAGTAAGAGATCATGTGAAGTAAGTATACGTAAATGTGTCATATTCTTAAAGATTAAATTACTTGTTGGCATGCAAAATTTAGATCTACAAATGAAAGCCAATGTGGGTTTTCCTGTGCTCACTAAAATATTGAATCTCGTCATATTATGATACTAATACACAATCATACACCTCATGAATTTTTTTAGTGAACATTTTCATGTCTCTCTGCTCTTGAACATTCTCGTGTGAATTCTTTTCTTTATCTTGATCTTTTGGACTTTCAAGCCTTTCAGAAGGCCAAAAGATGAATTAGAGCCTTGTCAAAAAAATTTACAAATGCCTTGCTTCTTGAAATTTGGTATATAAATGATGAGTTATAACATGTGTTTTAGGAGTCATGAAGTTGGACACTTTATCCTACAAATTTGGAACGAAAAACTCCAAAAACATAAATCAGAAAAAGACAATATCTATTTTCAATAAAAGATTGTTGCAGTCTCAAAAGAAAGCACCTCTTCCATCACATGTTCAACAATGTTTAGCTTTAAAATTGCAGTCCTCACTACTCGTGATCCTTAAATTTGTTCATAAAAATGAAGCAACAAATAAATAAAAAAGGATCATCAAGAGCAAAGTGAATATAAAATGAGACTATCATAGCACTCATTTGCCATGACCTGTTTTTCTATAGATAACAACATAAATAAATAGTATATTCATACAAAACAAATATTTTGCCTCCCATCCTGAACTTCTTCCACGGCGTTAAAAAGGGATCTTTTTCCATCATTCAAAACCGAACGCAAGGGTGAGAAAAGAAAGTAGAAAACAACGTGGAAGGATGAGGGAAAATGAAACACGGAGAGAAGAAAAAGAGAAAATAAGATGGAAATTATCTGATAGGACAAAGAAGAAAAGAGTAGCTAGCTTTGAAATTCTTGGTAACATATGAGCCCACGTAAGATACCGGAGGCAAGGACACCGCCCAAATTGACCATTCCTACTGTGCTTAATTAATTACTCTATATACAATGAGGTTGATAGGATTTGAGAATATGAATGTGAACAATCTTGAGCCGCACAACTTTCTTAATGACTTGTAGAATAAAACGTGCATGACAACAATAACAATCACGCTAGAAACATAGAAATGAGGTTATGGTATATTAAATGTCATCATTCAACTTCTTGAGGTTGTGAAAGGGAAATTTAAAAATTGAACTAAGTTTGTTGAGTAGGAAAGCACTAACGAAAATTAAATGCTTGGGTGATGGAGGGAAAATATTTAGGTTAAAATTAGGGTTACCAATAGTTTGATCAGACAAGCTTTAGTAAGAAAGATAAGAGATACCCAATTAAAAATAAATAAATAAGGTATGCTACGTTTACAACGGCAAAAATGAATTGGATATGACCAATTACCCTAGTTGTCACCCCCTTCTTCTTCTTCTTGTTGGAGGGGTGATTTAGGGTCAATTTTAACCCAAAAATCACCCCTCCGAATTGTTTTTCATTATATCCTACTTGAATAAGTGATTTCACATATTTCCTGTTTTCTTTCGTTTGTTTTTGTGATTTTGTCGTCTCTGAACGACTTTGTTTGTTTTGATTTCCCGTCTTTGTGCGGTGTGTTTTTTATTTCCCGTCTTAGTGCGGTGTTTATTTGATTCAGGTTGAAAGGTTAGCTTTGAGCAGGTGCAAATCCGATCAATGACAATGACTTTGGCGTCGTCAACGTTGTAGATCCGGAGACATGAATATTCCAGAGACTTTAATATAGTCATATTTGTCATATTTGTAGGCATAAGTACTTTGCCGTTTTATGCTATTAACATGGATGCTGTGAGTTTGTTCACAGATTCATCCTTTTTGATTTTAGCGAATTTAGATTTGTATTGTATCGATGTCCTCTATCAATTTGAATGAATGAATATCGTTTATTTTTATAAAAAAAAATATTTCATCATAAAATTTAACCAAAACATGTATTTTATCATCTAATGCTAGATTTAAAACCAAGTCAAGTTTTTCTTTTATCCTTATTTTTATCCATATCACTCCTTGATTTTAGTTGCAAGGTAGCTTAATATGTCCCTTACATTGCTAACATGTCTATCAAATGATTGAGTAGCAACTCCCAATCGACTTTTTTTTTTTTTTTTATATAAAAAAATGGTGAGTAATTTAAGGAATCTAATGAGCAACCATATTTCCCCGTCTAACTACTTGAAACTTTGATCAACCTATAAAAACCAGACATTACTTTGATTCCTATAAACTCCTACTAAGACAGCTTTTTTCAGTTGATTGGCATTTGACATTACCCAGCAGGGATTATAAACTAGATCTATATAAAGCACTTATATAAGAATATAACATCATTAACATTCCACGCAACTAATTAACAATAACAGTATAACACACAGTTGATGTCTTTCAAACTGTCAGAAAATTGCCCTACAATAAAGTCAAATCCATAAAACTTGTGATACACAATTTAACGCCCACGACCGCGTCCACGACCACGTCCTCGCCCCCGTCCTCGTCCCAAAGGCTTTCCTCCTGCAATTAAAATCAAAACTTTGAAAACCAGAAATACATAGATAACAATCTAACTAGACATAATGGCTCTGATTGAAAAGCATCATAGTTACTATCAAATAGTCGTATACAGTACCAGCAGTTGGCTTCTTAGGCTTGACCCTGGGAGCTTCTTCAACAAGTAAAGTTTCAAGGTTCAAGCTGTCAGGAAGGATATAATAACGAATGTTGTTGCCTCTCACGCTGAGATGATCCAAAGTAACTGGATTTTTCCCCTTTAGAGTTAGCTTAACTGTTTTCAAATGTGTATTCATACTGATGTCAACACCTGTAAGAAAGCAACAAGTGCAAGGATCAGTACAACTACAACTAATGCTCCAAAACACTTCTCACCCCATCACAGATAAAAGGCAAGAAAATTCACTAGTTAATAGTTAGACATGAGCCGATATGTATTCACTTATTGACTACAAGGAAATTCCTTGGTGCTTAATTTGATTGTATATGGATTACAAGCAGTAACATATTGCCAATTTAGAATACAAGGATTCGCCATACTCACAAATCATGTCCACTTCCAGTTTCAACTAATTATAAACATTGCATGAAAGAAAGTGACTGTGTTTGCTACTTACTTATGAAGCTAGTAGACACACCCGCACCTTGGACCTTCTAAAATTACAATTGAAGATAACAGAATTTTGGGGGATTCAATTGGAGGAGAATGGTGTGTTTCCAGAAAGTTAGGATTAGTAAGTTGGAAGGCTAAACTAATGGAGCAGGCATTAGAGATGGGCTTTAGAATGATGCAGATGCACCGACGCAGTATGGGAACTCTAAATTTCATTAGTTTATCAAACATGCTTGCAACAATCAGTATACAAAAATATGGCTGATGATATTGCAGCATACGGCAGCTATAATCAAGACATAATGATAATAAAAAAACAATAAGCTGGCAAACAATAGACGAGAATTGGAGAATTAAAATCAAACATCTTCCTACTGTCCGATTGTACAGATAAGGGGAGAACAAGGCATTGTCCAAATTTCAAAGCAAGAAAATAAAATAACTATCACATTTATTATGCAAGGATAACCAAGAATAAGAAAGTAGTTCAATCTCTCTATCAAACCAGAAATGAAAAGTCAAGAACTCTCAAGCCCAGAGCAGAACGCCAAAGAAAAGCAAGGAAAAATAATCCTATTCAATAGCAAGTTTGAACAAAGAGATATTTCAAAGTTCAAAGTTATTAATCTAACAAGAAGCTATCTAGGGGCTACTGGCATACTTTTTGTCTGAAAAAAGTCAATATATAAAAAGAAGCAGAAAACTCCAGACAAAACATCAACATTTGGCCACTAAATTAAGAAAAAAGGGAATCCATATCCTATTAGGGGTCCGATTGGATTGGCTTATTTTTTAGCTTATACAAAACAGCTTATGCAAATAAATAAGCTTTTATTTCATAAGCTTGTCAAGGTAGTTTATGAAAAAAACAGCTTATGAAAATACAACTTTCCTTAGTGAGAACTCGTGAATCAACATAAAAGCTTATTTATTTGCATAAGATGTTTATCATAAGCACAAAAATAAGTCAATCTAAACAGCCCCTGTATATATGTTGCACAAGTAAACTATTGCCCTGTCATATAGAAAATAACAGGGTAATGTAATTACTAATTAGCTACTCACCTTGGCATGACAGGAAGTTGTTAATGATGCTAACTACCAATTAACGGTGTAAGTCAAATGTTGAAATCTTATGGAACTCCCAATAAGTTGAAGGGAGAAGTAGCAGTTTAAAAACAGATCTAGTTTTTAACCCCTAAAACAATGCTTCTTATGTGATACATGATTATGCTTCGTATATAATATAATAGTTATGCAGAAAATAGGATACACGCTGACAGAGTAAAATAATTTTACACTGTCATCCAATCCAATAGCAACTGTGTACTCCATCAAATCATCCCACCGTAATGGTATGATATGGAGAAACAGTTAACTTCTATTGGAGGTTTGTGTGAAGTCAATTTACACCGACAGAGCATAACTTGTAATAATAATAATAATAATAATTAGGTTTAACAAAAACTTGGTAATGTAAAGCACGGAGCAAAATTAGGGTTTAAGAAAGCGGCAAAGAAATGAGAGAAAAGAGTACCTGTAATGGTGCCATGAACAATAGTGCCATTCTTCAACTCGATTGAGACGGTTTCGTTGTTCAACTTCATGAGAAATCTGCACGAGATTTGGTATAAACATTTTAGATTGAGATTGAAATTGAGAGTAGACAAGAACGAAAACGGAGAGGAAGGTGATACCTAACGAGCTTCATAGTGACGCTGTGGAAAATCGCAAATCGCGGCAGAAGCACTGTGAGGTTGTTTTTTCGCCTCCGAACTACACTGGTGTTTAGTATGTACTCGTTGCAAGAAAAGAGAAAAAAAATACCTTGGATTTTATTTATTTTTGAGTAAATTACACTCCCCTCCCCTCAAAGATGCTTGAAATACACTCTCCTCCCCTCTTATGTTAAAATATACAATTTCCTCCCTTAAAAAATAAAATTTACACTCCCCTCCCTTATAAGATGCTTGAATTACAACCCCCTCCCTTGATAATTAAATATACACTACACTTTAATCTATTTTAACATAAATAAATATTTTTACGATATATATTAATTTTAAACCACCCTTTAAGAAAAAATAATTCATTTCTTTATAATTTAAATGTTAATGATAATTAAATTTAAATATTTTGCTATTGATTTTATAATTTAGAGTTTAAAATTAACTTTTAAATAACCATGGTTTATTGTCGTTAGTAATTTTTCACATATTTTAATTTTATTTTGGCTTGTTTCATATTTTATAATAGGGTTTAAAACTACATGTTAATGAAATTGTGAATAAAAAATAGCAAAAAAATATGTATTCAATTTTTTATTATGTTAAAATAGACTTGCAATACTGTTTTTTTCGAAGTGTCTTAGATTATTATTTTTTTGCTAGATTATTAAAAATAAAAAATATATATATTGAGGGAGTAAAGTGTAGATTTTAACATAAGAGGGGAGGGGAATGTAATTCAAGCTTTTCTTAGGGGAGGGGAATGAATTTTTTTCTAATATGTTTTGAATAAGAGGGGAGGGGAATGTATATTTTAACATAAGAGGGGAGGAGAGTGTAATTCAAGCATCTTTGAGGGGAGGGGAGTGTAATTTACTCTTTATTTTTTTGACAGAAAACCCCTTGATATATATATACAAAAACACAAATTCAAAGTTACGCCCCACATTATTGATCACCGTAAAACTTTTTCGCAACACATTATATTGAATTTTGAAAAAAAAATTATAAAATTTCGAAAATACTTTTTCAAAATTATAAAATATGAAGGAAAAAAAATCATAAAAAAATCCCATTTTTTTCGATTATATATTTTTAAAATATGAAAAAGTAATAAAAAAATTATATAATTTTGTCAAAAAAAATAAATATAATTTTTGAAAATCTGAATATAAATTTTTGAAAATTAATTTTTTAAAAAATTATATAATCTAAAAATGTAATTGTCAGTATTTTCAATTATATTCTAAAATATTTTTATATTTGTTGAAAAAGACTTTGTGATTGACGTTGGTGGTTGAAAAAATAATTAATTATGGTTCTCTTTTTTATTTTCAGCTAGAAATTGAAATATATTTTTTTAAAAAAAATCAAATTTTAGAGCAATTATAAACATAACTTGTATAATTTTTGCAGCTTACGTATTTATATAAATTTTTATTATATAAATTTGATTGCACTTATTAAAATTTTCAGATCTGTCGCTGAGCTAACCGATATTTGTAAATTTATACTTCTATACAACATCCCTAAAGAGTCTTTTTGTATCGATTTTTTTATCTTACCTATTCACATACGTATTTGTAACACTATTTGTAAAAACTTATTATCCACGCAAGTTGTGACATGTCAATAAACTCTCCATAATAACTTATGGGTCAAATACCATTTTTGGTCATTTTAGTATGACAAAATTATTAAGTTAGTCCTTTAAGTTTTGAAAGTCTTTATGAATAAAACTAAAGTTCAAAGTTTAGTTTAATATTCTTTAGAATGATATTCAACTTTGTTATTATTAAACATACAAAGTCCTGATATTTCAACTTTGTATCATTGATACCAAACTTTCTAATTGATTTACCATGATACAAATCAATATCGTCGGAGTTTGGCGCAAATAGTTGATGTAAAAAGCATGTGAATCTTGTAAACCTCGGGTATCGAGTTCATTTTCCACTAGTTAAAGAAATCTCAATTGAAACAAAATTCGTACTGTAATTATTAAAGTTGTCTGATATGAAAATCACAAATGCACAATATTGCTAAAAACTATAAGACTATGCTACTCATTTTGAAATTATTCCGTGAAGCAATTGATTTAATGTTTTTAGCTTAATTATCAAAAAAAATCCTTCTTGTTTCCATTTATCTCCATTTAAATGATTTTCATGCTAATGATGATCAAGTAAAAGAACGTTAAATATAAGTTGTTAACTATGATTATAACTACAAATAAATAATCTATTAATTTTGTTTTATATGTTTTGGAGAATACCACTTGCAAATCTATGAATTTACTTTTCGTCAATGAAAACCCACTAATTTATCATTTCAATAATTACTTGTTTGATAGATTATGAATATTAGATTGGTTAAGTAATTAGGTCTACAACTCTTAATAATTCAAATATAAAAATCTTGAGTGATTTTTTAATTCAATCACAATGATATTAATTTATAGACTATAGTTAATTCCGGGTAACAAGTACAAACATCTAGACATCCTCATCAAGAAGATACATATAAAGTATTGAACGAGTTTCGTTTAAGGCTTGAAGTAGAGTCTTTTTTTTTTGGATCTGTTTAGTTTGTTTATAATGCGTTATGTGTTATTGTCAAGCTGGGAAATTAACCGGAATTTTTTCAAAATTTAGAGCTAGTTTGGATAACTTTTTCTCACAACCACACATTGAAATGAAAAAGTTGAAATTATTTTATGATAATTATGAGTGTTCTAACTAATAGGCACTAGGAATTCAACCCGTGCGTTGCACGGGTTTGTTAAAATACGTTTAAATAATAATAAAATATTCCTTCAAAAAATATATATTTAATTGACTAAAAAAAGGTAATATTGATACAATGCAGTTATAATTTTGTCATTCAAGTACACTCAATTTTGGTTTAAAATGTTTTGTTTATAATTGAAAAAATAATGTCCATTTCGTTCGATAGAATTAAAATTATAACTAATTGTTTAAAAAAAAAGTTGAAGGTTTAATGACACTAAGATAATAAATAGAGGTTTATAGATATTTTTATCGTACAATCTTAAATGCATTATATTTGATAATTTTTTGATGTTTTTCTTTTGTTATATAGAAAAGGTGCATGCTTGTGAATTTTATTTTATTTTTAAAGAATATATTTGTTGTAGTGTGTTGCACAAGTTTTAATATATTGTTTTTATTTTTTGGAAACTGACAAATTTGGTGGATTACTATCGAATTAATCTTTGATTAAAAAATTCGCTATTAAAATATTTTTAAACTTATTATTCTTTCGTGAAGTGAATATAGAATATAGAGTAGATAAAAATTACTTTTGATATAAATAATATGTCATTCAGCTCAATTAAAAATCAATAGAATTGCAGATGAAGAGTGAATTATAACAAAAACTTATTTTAATATTTTTTCTTGGTTTAGTTTATATCTCCCCTTTTTTAAACTTTACTTTTATGCATTATTCGGGACTAATTAGTGCAAATGAGACCATATTTTGTCTTATTCGTCTACATTTATAATTTTTTTCAATTCACTCAAGTCAATTGTAGTTAATCGTTAAAATTTATTTTAGTTGAATCCTTTTATTTTTATGAATTGTTTTAACCTTATTTGCAATGAATTTAAACTTTTATTGTATAAACTCATCTATTGTTTTTCCTACGCAAATTGCCACAAATGTGTAACTTGAGTCATATTCTATAGTATTCTACGTATCTTTTTTTTAGAGGCACTATTCTCTATTTCTCTCAATTTTGTCTATCTTTGTCTCAATTATATTATAATATATTTATTATTGTTTTTATTGAAAAAATGGTAGACAATTGTCTTCATCTTTATAAACTAAATTATACTGCTTTTATGTAAAATATAATCTTCCATATTCACTTTAAAATGTTTGAATAAAAATGATTTGAACTTTTACTTCATGTTCTATATAATTAATACCTACGTAAAGACTTTAAGTTTAGAGTCTTTAAATATATTGTAGTTTTAATTTTTTATTTTTTAAATATATTATACTTAATCGATAAATAAAAGCCTCATTTATCCTCTTCTCGAAATCCACACAAAAATATTGTCATATCAAAATTAAGTAATAAAAAAAAAGGGGGGTTAGAAAAATAGATTGATAAACATTAGTAACTAATTAACCAATTAATTCATTAGATTAATAATAGTTCAAATGTTGTAACTTGAAACCTTTCATTTTTATCCTGAAAGTTACAATCTTTTATTAATATAACCTATAACTTTTCGATTACTAACCTGTCATTTTGTAACCTATAACTTTTCATTTACTAACCGTTCTTACATCTTTAATAAATACAATGTTTTTTTGGATAAATATAAAATAATAGCAATAAATATTATTTTAGTGATCATTTTATTGTCATTTGTAACATTTGTCTACTAAAATTATTTTGTTATTCTACATTATATTTTTTCTGACATATAATATTAAATATTTTTAAGTTGCAAACTTTTGTGGAAAAAATATTATTTAATGAGATTTAACATTTTAGTGTTCTACATTTTGAAATTGTATATAAACATGATAAACAAATAAAATATATTGAAAATATAAATATGAAAATAAATACAGATTTCTTTTCTGTCCAAAAGAAAATAGATATAGATGAAAACAAATAACATTACATATCTTACAACCTTTCATTATCCTTTAATCAATTTTTTTTTTACTTTTTTCAGAAATATAAACTATATGGTCAATCTAAAAGTAACTTGAGTCTCTAGAAGAAAGTGATGATAAACAACCATTTTTCATAAACTTCTTTCTCAGCAACAATGATGTAACAAAATAAAAAAAACAGAAGCGTTCTTTATCCTCTTTTCCTAATACACATAATAAATTTCCACATACACATTAAGGAATAAAAGAAAATATGAAAGAAAATTAGAAAAATAGACTAACAAACATCATATCAATAAAAAAAAAGTAGAACTTAAATATTTGATCAATATAAGAGTATCTTGACTCCCTGTCATGTCATAAAAATCACAATCTAAGAGTAACTTGACTCCCTATCATGCCATAAGAATCTAATAACAATCAAGAGATGAAGAGTAAAACTGAGTGGAAAAAAAGTAATACAAAATTGAAGACGAACTATCCAATTGTTGGTTGAGAGTGATGATGAGCAAAACCCAAAATTTGGTGCCCAAACTCACATATCTATGACACAATTTTTTTTAATGTTGGACAAATAGTTTGTAGAAACTAAAAATATTGAGATGAGATCATATTGGTGGCTATATACATAATGAGTGATGTATATAGAATGAGTGAGTGAATGATCATAGTTAAGAAATTTGAGTTATAGAATACAAAAAAAATAAAACAGCTAAATAAATAGCAGTTCAAAGGTTAATGTGATAACTATAGATAGATAGATAGATATTATTATTATTATTATTATTATTATTATTATTATTATTATTATTATTATTATTATTATTCATGATTTGAGTAGTAAGAAAAAGTAAGAATATCAACCTATTCATATATCAATCAAGTAATTAAATGCTATCAATATTTTGAAGAAATGTAGTGGAAAGAGCTTTAAAAAGTTGAAGCATTTTGTTGAGAAACTTTGTGGTCGTTATCAAATGGAATTGTTAAAGCTGGGAAGCTCATGAATTTAGATTTATTTAATTCTTTAAAACTATATAATATTAATATAGTAAGAGAGAAAGCCAAGTTGTTAATAGTGTGATGATATAGTAAGAGAGAAAGCCAAATTCTTAATAGTGTGAGAAGCTTTTCTAAAGGTGCCACATAGACATAATTCTAGCTTTAGAATGACTCAAACTTAGATTACAAAGATATAAAGAGAAGATGACCCTAAATTACATATTTATACACACGATGAACTTAAACTAAGACAATAACACAATATCGATTCTCCTCTAAATCTTCCTCACCCTGGTTAGATGAGCAACCATATATTTTTCCATGTTCTTCAAAGGTTATTATAGTATAAATTTACAATGGTTAATTAAATAAGGTGAATGAAAGGATGAAGCCAATTAATTAAAGAATTTTTTGTTTGGTATAAGTTAATTAACAAATTTTAATTGGATAGTGAAACTCAATACCTTGTTTTGATTAACAACTAATTTGTCGAAAGGAAGATACAACAATGCTACCATAATGCCACTGCATAAAAAAAATACTCTTTTTTTTTTTTTTGTGGAGAAAAATTTACTCGGATGGATACAATATTTTACATGTTTTCAACTTGATATAATGAAATAGAAAAGTCAAGGTTTTTATAAGTAAAAAATAATGGAAGAAATAGCAATATTAATGTAAAGATGACTACCTTTTCATATAAGAAGTGACATTTTAACAAAATCACCTATTTCTATGACTTGCAATGAAACTAATAAAAAAGAAATATTAGAAGGAATGAACATGAAAACTACCATAAAAAAATGAAATGAAAGAAAATGTAAAGATGGACAACCTTTTCGTATAAGAAGTTGCATTTCAACAAAATTCACCTATCTCCAAAACCTGCAATGAAACTAATAAAAGAAGAAATATAAGAAGGAATGAAAATGAAAACTACAAAAAAAAAATGAAATAAAAGAAGAAATGGGAGGAGGATAATAAGTAACATGAATTGTTACAAATTGTGGGAAAATAAAAGGTTAGTGGTGGCTAGGAATTAATTAATGGAATAGAAATAGTGTAGCACATAATTTATTCAATTGGACTATCAAGGGATGTTCAATTAGGAACTATTAAAGAATGACATTATTGTTCCTAAAAAAAAATGACATTATTGTAAAATATAGTGGGTCATGTTTAATTAGAGTTGAGAAGCTTTAAAAAAATAGAGATGAGAAACATCTCTAAAGCATGCCACATCATCACAATGAAAGCCTAAGAATAGTTCAAGTTTCTAATTCAAAGATATATAGAAGATAGATAGATAGATAGATAGATAGATAGATATAGATAGATAGATATGATTTTCATGCTAACGATGATCAAGTAAAAGAACGTTAAATATAAGTTGTTAACTATGATTATAACTACAAATAAATAATCTATTAATTTTGTTTTATATGTTTTGGAGAATACCACTTGCAAATCTATGAATTTACTTTTCGTCAATGAAAACCCACTAATTTATCATTTCAATAATTACTTGTTTGATAGATTATGAATATTAGATTGGTTAAGTAATTAGGTCTACAACTCTTAATAATTCAAATATAAAAATCTTGAGTGATTTTTTAATTCAATCACAATGATATTAATTTATAGACTATAGTTAATTCCGGGTAACAAGTACAAACATCTAGACATCCTCATCAAGAAGATACATATAAAGTATTGAACGAGTTTCGTTTAAGGCTTGAAGTAGAGTCTTTTTTTTTTGGATCTGTTTAGTTTGTTTATAATGCGTTATGTGTTATTGTCAAGCTGGGAAATTAACCGGAATTTTTTCAAAATTTAGAGCTAGTTTGGATAACTTTTTCTCACAACCACACATTGAAATGAAAAAGTTGAAATTATTTTATGATAATTATGAGTGTTCTAACTAATAGGCATAGCTTCTCTTATTAATTGAACTAAACGTTGGCACCTTAGTTTTATTCATAAGCTCATTTATTTAAATTATGCAGAATTATTCATAATTTTTATACAGATTTATTTATTAGTTAGACAGTAAATACTTATTTAGTTATTTATTTTAGTTTAAAATCTTATATAAGCTGGAAGCTAATCCAAACTGGACTTTAGTTTTTATATCTTTCTTTGAGGGAGATAAATCTGAGGTACTCTCTGAATTTCTGACTGCCATTGCTAGAATGCTAGTGGATTTTGATTTCTGATTGATGTGGAATGATGTGAACACTGTGCCCATTTTCTTATCTATACTCTGCCATGCTAAGTTGGTTCGCTTGAATTTACTAAGTTGTTTTAGGGATTTTTCCCTATACTTCTTGAGCAAGTTGCTGGTTATTGCTAGTGCTTGCTGATCACATTTGATCAGAAATTTAGAGCTAGAACTTATTTTCATTTGACATGTGAATTATGGAAGTACTCGTTTGTTAATTGATTTTTTATGACTTTTCTTTATTTTTCCTCCCTCTCTCACAGATTTAATGACTATGGAGTTGATGGGGGACTTGCAGCAAAAGCAATCAGACCCAAGTTTGATGCCTTCATACACAAAGTAGATCACAAGTTGGCTTCAATCTTCCAGAAATTGATGTTAGTCTCTCTTGTTCTCTTTCTCATTATCAATAAGAAAATCTGTGAGTTTTTAGTTGCTGGGTCTATAGCTCTCAAGGGCATTGGAGGGATTCTTTATTGTTACAACTGTTTATTAAATGATATGGTATTACTCTTTGCAGAATATATATATGGCTCTCTTTGGGGCTTTGTTGTTTTTTATTGGGATGAAAAACTCCATTCCTAGAAGGCAACCCAAGAAGAAGGTTCCCAAAACAAAAACCTACTAGTAGCTGAAATTTCTAAGACTCATTTTGCAAGGTTCCCTGGTTGATCAGTATTCCCATTCCTCAACTTCCCAGGATCTGGCTAGTGCTTGTCTGGCACCAGCACAAATCTCCCCACCAAGTATTGTATTTGTAGGTGTAACATCAGTCTCGCATGGATTACACATGATTTATGTATGCATATATGTTGTTCTTTTGCTCGACATTAGGAACTACATTTCAACTGCTAAACTTGTCCACCAAAAGGAGTTAAAATGATTAGATTCTATTTGCTCAAATGTGGAGATTGCTGATTTCATTCCTTCCAGTGAATTCAATATTGAAGGTTCTAAAAGTGTGACCGCTGTTGAAGTTGCTGCTGTATCACATTAGATTAGATTTCTCCACGTTGCCACTAGTTTTTTGTTCCCCGATTTTATTCCTTTGGTCCCTTTCATCTGACTTGGTGTTTGTTTAGTACCGTGGCGAGTTTGGCAAATTTAGAGTGAGCCACCATGATTTTGTTCTAATCCAACCAACCATGATACCAAACATGCATTAAGACGCAAATAGGGCTTTGCAAATGTTTTATCTTGGGTAGTGAGGCATGTTAAGAGCTTGTTTTATAAGAGATCTTATTTGAAATCTCAAGCAAATGACATCAAATCCCTGACTGGGCTTAGTGGTGGAGCGGTAATGAGATTTTTATGTACTCCAATTGTTAGAGATTAGACACAACAATTATGTACTCTTTGTTTTTCAACTAGATTTAAGAAAGAAAAAAACATTGTTAATTGCTGCCATAATTGGGAATTGTGTCAATGTTTCCCCTGCTTTTCCAAACACACAATCAGTGACAGTGTGGTTCTTTTTTTAGGGTGAAGGAATTTCTAACAATAACATGCAATTTCATCTAAAATATTATACTAATGAAAAATCTCCGATGGAAAAACAAAAATATATCACAAAGGTATCCAAACAAACAGTGCATGAAAAATCTTGGTCACTAAGGTATCCAAAACAAACGGTGCATGAAAAATCAAACAAGTATTAACACTAAAAAAATCAAAGTACTGACTGGCAAGAAAAGACATCTCATGATGTTTCCATAATGCACAGAATCAACCAAAGACCGTCCTTATCTAGGGAACTTAAACATAGTCGAAAGATTGTTGTCCCTCTCTTATGGCATACAGAAGATTTTCCTTCACTGTGTCCTGAAAACGAAGAAGCACCAAAGAATTATTCTAATGCTCAAAATTAAGAAAATAAGTTTCAGTAGGAAATAATGAGAAAAAAAAAGTATGATCCTTACTTTTGAAGGGTAAGCAGGTAGCGTAAGTTGATTATTACAAGTACGCGCGCTAGGCAACCTTTTCTCTGTGTATGGAATCTGTTAAAAACAGTCAAACACAGAATTAATAGATGATACAAACATTTAAAAACAAAATTCAACTAAGGATTAAACCCTAAATACATAAAAACGATTATTATACATCAACTAAGACAACTCTGCACAATGTTCACAAACCTTAGCAACTTTCATTTTGGGGTTTAAGGATGCTAATCCTCCAATAGGAAGCCTTGGTGTACCAGTAACAAACTGCAGAAACCCCCTTTGTTGTTCCCGGTCTAACCCCTGAAGGATTTCAAACAACTATACAAAGGGATAGACATCTTTTAGTAATAAAGTGTAAGAATATCATCCAAGCTACTAGGGTCATTTTAAACTACTTACATTCACAATAGGAGCACTTTCTACCGTGTATCCATCAGTGAAGTTAATATGTTCTCTAAGCTCCTCTAACTATTAACAACAAATAGTTATCATTACTAATAAATAGAAGGAGAAGACTTATGGGTGCAAAAATAAATTTAATACATACACTCCAATTATTTTCTCCTTCACCACACAAGTTAGCCTCAAATTCCTCTACAGTGAATATAGAAAAAGTTTGAATGCCAGTAGGATATTTTCCCTTGTTGAAAACCTGAAAAAACATTGTTGAATTTTTAACCACCCTTTTTTGGTATATTAGAGACTTAATTAGAAGAGGTACAACACAAGACAGTTTTATACCTGGTTAAATCCCTCTATGAAAGCCTCCCTTTGAACTGAAACCCCAGAACCAACAGTTGCATCTTTCAAAAATGAAACATAGTTGTTTAAATTGCTTGAGTCTACCTACAAAAATAACAAACAAAAATGTATATTAAATCTGACTCTGTAATTGAAATTAGAACTGGATTATATAAGTGAATAGCCTTACTGCAACATCTTTAAATTCAGAAGAGAATTCCTCATATCCAGGTACAACAAAACTAAGACCAAGGTCTTCAATTAATCCACCTTTATATCTTAAATCTGACTCTGTAAGCTTTTCTTGGCTAACAAACTCCTTGAATTCTAGTAAACTTCTGCCAAAGTCGGGTTCAAATGATTGAATATCATTTATGGACAATTCCTGAAAAACATCACAACAACAATTCCACACACAAAAAACAAAAAATCAGTCAAATCACTAAGTGATGTAGGTAGTGTGAAATTGGATAAAATAAATTACCTTCCCGAAAACGAGTTTATAAAAAGCTATAGAGAAATGTATATCCAATAGCATGCCATCTTCAATGGCTTTGCCAACAATTTTCCCTAAAAGACTAAACTTGGTCTTTGCCTCTTCGATAGATGAGGCTAACCTCGGACGAGGGAAAAGTCCAAAATGGATATCCTTTCTCCACATTAAATCACACTTAAGAAATTCTTTACAAACCATGGTATAGAACTCTGAAGTTGGTCCAATACCATCCCCCAATTCACCATCAAATCCCACTAGAAGTTTTTTATGTTTACTTGCGTGTTCATCCATCAGTCCTATAGCATCCTCCAGAATATTGTTACGAGACACAGAACCTATCTCCGTCTCCTCTTCTTTCAACTTATCATTGGACATAGTTCCCGAAAAATATGTTGGATGTGGATGAAAGTATACAGCCAGTTTAAAAAATTTACCCCTTGTTTGGTAACTAAACAGAAAAGGATAAGAAAGTATCAGGTATGTCCACCATGGAGGCAAACATAGAGATGATTGTCCCCAGGTATCATCTATCATTTGATCACTTAGCTTTTCATCTAACCCGTCATTGACAAAGGCCACAGGGCATCCTATACCAAGACTGTGAAATCTACGAAGAACATGTAAAACAACCTGGCTTTCTTTCTCCATATCAGAAAAATCTTCAACAAATCTTTTAGAATCTGGGGTGAACCTTCTATAGGTTATTGTGCGATATGACTCATTGTAGAAGTAATTCCACACTCCATCGTAGACATCAAAATCTTTATTATCTCTCCAGTTAAGGCAAAGGAGTGCTTGGTAAAGTGAAAATCTAAAATCTTGTTCCTTGCCTGCAATGTAAAAAACTAGTTTCTGTGCAGCACCTTGATTTTCATTTGGTTCTTGGCTTGCATTAACCTGTAAGTTAGCACTCATGATCGCATTAACTAGAGATATAAATATCAAGCATTAACATGTACATTGTGCACCAAACACGTTGACACCGGTAATAATTTGAGAAGATAACACATACATAATTAAATGCAATCACATTTGTCAATAAAACTAAAGAAGATGCATTTGAAACTGACATGAAGTCATGAACAATAAATTACAAAAGTAAGGCTAAACTGGTTCTGATTTAAACAAAATATATATATTTAAAGCGAAAATGCATGTGGAAAACCAAGAGAATAACATTTAACAAAAACAATTTGTCATTGAGGAAAAAGAAAGAAGAGTAAAAAAGGATAATTTGTTTCTGCGTTTTCAACACATACAAATCAAAAAAGCAATGAATTGATTAGAACAATTATAATGCAAAAACGTAACAGACAACATCATATAATTCAATTAATTAAAACTACTGCAATCAGAGAAAACTAATGCAATCAGAACAAATCAACCCACAAGCAAACATAAAATTTCAATGTGCGTTATTAATCATATGTTCCTCAAATCTATTGGCAACCTGAAATTTGCAATTTGCATGATGTTCAGTTATGTATATACATGCACATGTGGCATAATTATAACAAGGGAGAATGATTTTATGATGAAAACTAAGCATTTTCTATGAGGTGTAATAATCAGAACTCAACATTTTGTAAATGAATATAGCTGCAAAATTTACCTTTGGCCAAATTTCTTCTTCAAGTTCACCAAAAGTAAGATCAGGAAAAAACATGTCAACGATGCCATCTTCTGTGTAGCTTTGGAGACTTGTCTCTCCCTCAGCTGGTATAACACGGAAGCGCAACTGATGCATATCAGCATCTTCATCAGGATCCATCTCATTTATTTCACCGGGCGTGGAAACAACTCGAAATTGTTCCAAATCGCTTAATGCTTTTTGGAGGTTAGTTAGCAACAATTGACTGTTGGTAATGGATTCCACCAGAATTATGCCATTCTCTCCATTTATCATCTTTAAGATTTCATTCAAGATGATTAATAGCTCACCATATGCCCTTTTAGAACTCATCAAATCATTAAAATTCTCATAAAGACTTCTAAATTGATTTTTAATGACTTCAATGGAATCATTTGTCGGAGACGAGTCACTTGATGAAGCCATGCTTGTTTCCAAATCCTACAAAGTAGCCACAATAGTGTGAATAAGGATTAACTACAATGAAACATGTATCTTGGTCTATTGTTTTCTCTTAGAACATATTAACTACAAACAGAATCTTGAAAATTCATAACAGATGAACAAGAATCGGTAGCTTAAATTAAATTAAAGATGAACAAGAAAATCACTTGCTGCATTGAATAAGAACATATAAACAACTCGAAGATTCATGAAAATTCATAAAAACAATAAATCAGTAGCTTAAGTTAAATAAGATGAACAATAAAATCAATTGCTCAATCACTGTACAATAAACTTAGCAAGCAAAAAAATGAGCAACCTAATTGGAAAGCTTGGGGAACAAGAAAAATGAAGCAAAAAAGATGAGAATGAACCTTGGAGAAAGCAATGTGATATGAGAGTGAGAGAAGACTTCAGAAATAGAAGGACTATGGGAGAGAAAATTGACTCTGGAAAGAAAAACGGTTATGGGGAGAGAGAGAGAGAGAGAAAAAACGGTTATGGAGAGAGAAAGTGAAATGAAGGTGACGTTTAATCTGCGACAGTGAAAGACTTTCCTACCTATGATGAATTTGCATTTTTACTTACACGTGGCAGTTGCCACCTGTTGGCACTAAAACAATTTTTAATTTTTTTTTACCCTCTCACCAAAAAAAATTTATATGTCTGCCTGTGTTGAAAATTAATGACACAATTGTCCTTGTTCTCCATTTGATTTGGCGCTGTGATTTATCGAACATGCATATTTATTTATTTTTTCAATTTTTGGTTTTTTTAGTGGTGGTCGGGGTTCAAATCCCAGACCTCACATATATTATGTATTGTCCATGCCAACTGAGTTAAGTTTACGGAATAATTTTTGAATGTTTGCCACTTAAAATGACGAACATGAATGTATATTTTTTGTTTTCACTTTTTTATATGTTTGCCACTAGAAATGGCGAGCATGTTTATTATTATTATTTTTTTTCAATTTTTGCTGTTGCAATCATACCTTTTTCGTTTTAGGAATTTTTTTTATTAAAAAAACCACCTTATTTTTTAATTTTAAAAGAAACCTAAAATTCTTTTTTTTATTAAGGATTTAACAAAAATACATTAAAAAGAAAACAAGATGAAAGTTTTTTGGTAATAAATATCAGTCATCTTTCGAGTGAGATTATGAGCTAAGTAAAAAAATGGTTGAGTTGGATCTTTAGATCTCTAATGTTTTTTTCTTTTTGGCTCTAAAAGCTTTTCAAAGGGTCTTTTTATATAATCAAATCGAACATTGGAGAGTAAGAAGACATAGTGATGAAGATAGAAATGTATGAAGTATGGTTTCTAATAGGGGGAAGAGTGTATTTATAGTAGTGAAGATAAAACCAAAATAAACAAGAAAAAATACTTTAAAGCACTAGCCAATCTTGGATGTGGAGAGATTCACACTGTGCTTATCATTATTAATATACATTTTTATTTTAATAACTTATTATGATTGTAAAATTGATATTCTTTAAACTTAATTTCTACTATAATTTTTCTTAATTTATGTGATTCAGTTTATAAGCAAAAACATATAGCTTATGTAGGTTCAATATGAAAATTGTGGGAAATAATAATCAAACATATTTAACTTAAATTTGTGTGAAGACTCAATTGGCTAACCAATATGGGATTCAAGTAATAGATAACGGTTCCTTAAAAAAAAGTAATAGATAACGGTTAAAAGCAAATCATATGTGAAACTTTTGCTATTTTATTCATTCTTTCTTATCTCAGAATAATCACAATGAAAGCCACTAATTATCCTAAGAATTTGAAAAGTTATGGGTTAATTTTTAGGTCAATATGGATGAGATCGAAATGAAATAAAATGTTCCACGGTACTAGTTTTCCCAAAAAATTCAGGTTCTATAAAGTGTGTCTTTTAGCAAAGTTATAACTATAAAATGAAAATCACACATTAAGGTGTGGGTTGCTAAAAGACACCTTCATGAGTGGCTTCTAGCAAAACTCATAGAGGTTTACTAAAAGACACTAACTAATTTTTATGAAGGTGTCTTTTAGCAAAATTATAACTAAAAGTGAAAATCACACCTTGAGGTGTGGGTTGCTAAAAGACACCTTCATTGGTGGCTTCTAGCAAAACCATGTAACAAATAGATAAAAATAAACTTAAATATTAAAACAAATGTAAGAAAAACGATATGCATACATGTATATCTGTTTTTTTCTTTCTTTATCATTTAAAAATTATAACAAACTAGATTAATATATTTATGCTTACTTTTTTATTATTCCAATTATAATCTTAAACAACATTTTCTATAATAAAGATTGTTGTCGTATCATTTAAAAAAACATTTATATTTTTACTTTTAATCAAAACCAAAATTTCATAAAAAAAACACAGATCATAATTTTCGGTAGTATATATATATATATATATATATATATATATATATATATATATATGTGTGTGTGTGTGTGTGTGTGTGTGTGTATGTGTATGTATGTATGTATGTTGGCAAAACATCATATTCGCCTCATAAACCGAAAGATAATATACTTGTCATTCCTCCTGCGATTATGTCACGATGCATTAAACAAGATGATTATAGAGACCGCCTACCATTTTGAGCCAACTTTTTTTTTTTTTAGGATAGATGAAATAATATATCTAATGACAACATTAGTTTTCTAATGAGAAAACAAAATAATAAGGATTCACTCATTAATAATTAATAAAAATAGTCGATGATTATTTTAATTAAAGTAAGATTTTATTAAGTGGATCTTGTCAAAAAAAAGATTTTATTAAGTGGAAATTTCATAAGGATACGTTTGGGCTTGGAGGTTCTTCTTCAATCCAAAAACTATTAGTTGCTCGATCTCATAATATCTTGCTCGGTCTCATAATAACTAAGTTATTTGTAAAAAAAATATTCTAAAATAACTTAGTTATTTTACTTTTCAATATAATATTAATCACTTTTTTCTTTTTATAACTCTAATTAATACTACTTTCATCACTCCCAATTCAGTATACACCTTACATTTATGATAGCGACCAATACTTAACAAAAACACTTAAAACTATTTTTCTCTCTTCTTTATTTATACATTTTTCTTAATATTTATGAAATGAACAAATGACTCGGTTAATCCGAGATAAAGAAACAACTAAAAATAAAAACTTTTTATTGGAAAAATTATTTATAAAAAATACATATATTCAACATTAAATATACAAATTTCAATGCAAACTTAACACCTCCAAATTTGCACATAGAAAAACACTTTATAATAAAATATAGTAATCATATTATTATTTGTCGTTGTAATTCATTTCATTTCATATTCCTCCACGCAACTATAAACAAAAATTCTTATTCTTCTTTCCCTTTGTGTTGTTACTAGGTATAGAACCTGTGCGTTGCACGGGCTTGTTAGGTTGTTCATACTATATGTCAATAGTTTCACAAAATACTTTTTTAATAATACTAAAATTTGATTGACACAAAAATTGATATATTTGTAATGAAACTAAGTTTTTGTAAATAATAAGACAACATAGAGGAGGAAATGTAAATGAAATCAATTCTATTAAAATATTAAATACATGACTTTGTCAACATGCCAAATAAAATTAAGAGATTTTATTCAAAGCAGTAAGGAAAGAAACTAAAATTGAGCAAAACACTTTTGATGCATTTTATTTACATTATTGAACTATCTTACAAATATTTGACCATGAATCAAATGGTTGGAATATGAAGAATATTTTATAAATTTGGTCTCTCCTTCACTAAACTCTCATTCTATGAAGTCTTAACCTCAACTTTTCATTTCATTCATTCCTTTGCATCATCTTGTATACTGCAGGTGGGCATGTTAAGCCAAAATAAAGAGAAGCAAACATTATATTTTAGGGTTTTTTCTATGTTACCCTTTCATAATAACTTGTACTTGAGAAAATAAAAATTGGGCCATGTATAATCACATATATTTTATTGATTTATAATATCTTCATATGTAGTGATAAGACAATTTTAATATTAATTTATACTAAAATAAGAGTATTCCTTAAAACATATGAGAATTTGTATTGATTTATATCATAGATTTGTGTAAATATTTTAAGGACAAATAATGTAGTTGTTGGTGGATCCTACAATATTTAATAAGTTGAAAGACATATATCGTAGTTTATCTTAATAATACAATCATATAAGAAAATTCTTTTATGGTATCGTAGTGGTGTAATAATATGTTGCTTGGTTTTTTTTTATTCTTTATCTTGGAATCTCATATTCTTTTCTATTAGAGTCAGAGTCATTCATGCTTGATGTCAATATTACTGATCATAAGAAAGGTTGCAATAAGTTCAAGTTAGGATATAATTAATCTTTGATGGTTTTGTCTTTTTCATCTTTTGACCATGTTCTTTGAAATTAGGCAACGTGACCTAGCTACTTACTTTTACGTTTCTATTTCTTATTTAAGGTTTAACATAGTTATTGAAAAGATAATCCTTATGATGATATTTATTGGTCGAAATTATTTTAGCAAACTATTTTTGAATTGAATTGACTGAAAAGTACAATTTCAAAGACCGAATTGATAATTTACTTTTAACAAACAATTGCTCAAATTTCATAACCCTCGTAGTATATAGTATAAGTACAATGCAACTTTTACACATGAATAGACATGACTTTTGAGATTCAAGAAAACTTCAATTTATCTAAGTTTGAGATAAAAATTGGAATCTTTGTAACTCAAACTAAGTTAAGTTATTTATGAAATGGAATAAGAGAAGTATGAAGCTTTTTTAGAGGTGACTCATCATCATTATTCTAGCTTAAGAATAACTCAAAGTTAGACACACAAATAAATGCTCAAAATTCCATTACTCTTATAGAATATATTACATGTATACATGGTTTAGCGAGACATATGGCTGCCTTAGAAAAATGGTAAGCTTTACCAAACCAAGTTCCTCAAAATATAAATCAACTTAACTTATGATATTCGAGAAAACTTCAATTCATCTGAGCTTGAGATGAAATTTCATGCAATATACAACCATCTCCAATATCACGTAATCAAACAAAAAATATTTTTATTTATAAATATACATTGATCATAATTCCTAAAAAAAATGTTGTCATGAGTTGGATACCAAACAAACCTAACTATAATACGTTCTATGAAAATGTAAGAAGTATTTCAAAAGAAACTAAATACAAAACTAAATTTGAGAGAACAACTTTCAGGTAAAGACCATGAACATACTAACTCCAAAAATATATCACAATTCCCATATAAAAAAAGTCAACTACTTTTAAAGGATTTTCACTAATAAATCATGAGGAAAAAATATACTTTGACTCAACTATCAAAAAGACCATCAACAAATAGATACGAAAAGGAAGAAAACTATTAAAATAAATTAATAGATATAAAAAATACATCTAAAAAATTCATAAGACATATAGCTAAAAGTACATCTTAGTAATCACACCTCTCTATTGTTATGGATAAAACCTGAAAATAAAACCTCGAACAATCAGTACCAAACATATGATTTATCTTGCCAAAGCCTTCAATTATTTTTTTCCCCTGATAAACAACAACAATTATATAGTCCAACTCTTGCTTCTTCTTTTTTTGACAAAATAATCCAATTCTTGCAAAACTCGATATAAAGAGGATTGTATATCTACTCAATTGTGATTTGTGTGGATGTGTGGAGGCTAAAATTCTTAGAGTGTGACCATTGAAACAGCCATAGTAAAGATGATTAATATATAATATCTCTTAAAAAGTTGCATACGTTGGAATTCTTAGAGTGTACATAACATCCATATTAAGGATTATTTATGTGCCTATTTAAATTTCTTTCCTTTGGCGTTAAAACAAACATATACTATTGGATTGGAGAATGAATGGTTATACATGCAATAAGCAGTGGGGCAACGATGACATTATTATTTTTGTAAATGAAGGGATTAAGCTATATATAGTGCATCAATATATAGTAGGTTTGTGGTTTTAATTGGTTTATGCCAAAATTTCTTAAGCACCACCATCAATGGGACTATGAAGGGATTTGAGAGATGATAGGAAGCTTTTTTGAGTGCCACATCATCACAAAGCTTGTATGAGAACAACTCAAGTTTCCTTTACAAAGATATATAGAATAGATAGATAGATTCTTGTTCTCATAATAATCGAAATTCATTACTACTTAACTCGATTCATTCGCTACTGTTTTATCATCTATAATCTCTTCCGTTTACTTTAAAGTATTAAAGTACATAATTTTATCTCTATTGGCTTCTTTTTTTTATCTGTTTTTCCATTGATATATATGATTTACGGAACCACGTTTCTTTACGTGTGTCGTTGCAATATATTTTTATACCTTTTTTTCTTTAATATTTTGTTTAGTTGAATTCATTTTTGTCGTCAACATCAGTTTTTTACTTGTCTACATTGAAGTTTTACGGTGTTTGCATATTTTGTAACGTTCAAATTGAAATTATAGTTACCACTAATAATAATTTAAAAAAATGACATAATTCAATATTTGAATGGATGAGGAGAAATATAACCGAATATTTTTTCTTTTTTGGGTATGACATTTATGTAAGTTAGTTAGTATATAAATACAATGTTCTTAGGAGTCTGAGGCAAAATTTCTGTGCAAATTGTTAATGTCAATGAAATCAGTGGCAACCAACGAATAGTAAAGATAGTTGAAAATGAGGTGCTAATTTGACTCATATTGCACTTACCTATGTTATGATAATTGCTTCATTGGGTTATTCCAAATTGGTAACGTGAATTTGTGCTACAGAACTGATATTGATTATTATTCGACACTTAGGATATTTCAAACTTCATTTTTTATATGCTTTTGTGAAATGGTTGCGTGCTGACATTTTAGTATGACGTTTTAGGTTTAGCTTTCCCCTTTGGGACTTTGGCATTGACAATTTTGTACGATTTTTCTCTCATGATCGGGTATGGTTTTCATTAACCGGTAGAAATCTTGGTCTAGAAGATATTAATTTGAGAATAATTTTGTGTTGCCTACTCGAAGCACATGATGTAAGACCTTGTCAAGTAGCCCATATTTGGCTGGCGATTCATAGTCTGTCTTTTCTTTTATTTTTCTGTTGTTTATTTGGGTTGCCAAATAGGATTGCAATTTGCAACTACATGGTTTCTTATAATATCTGTTTGATTGTTTGCTTTTCGTAAGATTCTAGTATTAATTTGGTCATATTTGTAGAACCTTGTTATAACCGTTTTGGTCTTTGGGGAATGGACTGCCTGTTTACACCTACTATTAGTGTCAGTGAACAATGTTTAGCAGATCAAGTGGTTCCGGTGCTTTTAGTATATTCAAATGGAAACAGAAAGGTGTGTCGTCTTTGACAAGAGGTTTACTTCATGATGTTTCGCCGGAGATCGAATTGTCTAATTACGGAAGGATCCCAAGTCCAGGAAGTGAGAGCCCTTCAGGTCTCCTCAATGGAGAAAGGGTATATGTAGAACCGATTGCTGATTTGGATCTCTTCTTTGCAAGGCTTTATGGCTACTACTGTGAGAAAGGGTTATGGTGTATTGTTACAAAGTGGATTGTTGGACTTCAAAGTCTGGGGTTCACCATATGCTTTTCAGGATTTATTTTTATTATATGTTGATCGGAATGGGCTCCGTAATGCAAAATGTGGGATGGATGCTGTTGAATCTGGAATTAAGCCCTGTGATCTTGGCAAAGAAGCTCCTAATCAACACCCTTTAACCCCACTCTCACTTACCAAAGCTATTATTGTTGGTTACTTGGGAATTTTTTCCATCTATTGGGTGTTGTTTTTCTACAGCATTTAAGTTTGAATGATAAAGGGCAACCCGGTGCACTAAAGCTCCCGAATACGCAGGGTCCGGGAAGGGGTCCCACCATGTTTGGTGTATTGTACGCAGCCTTACCCTGTTTTTGACACAAGAGGCTGTGTTCCAGGACTTGAACCCGTGACTGAAAAACTTTACCAGTTGCGCCAAGGTTACCTAGGTAAGTTTGAATGACAAACAACTAAAATGAATTGAAGCAATTGGTTAATTTTCCACAATTCACATGTTTTTGTCTTAACAAACCATGAATGCTTTACAGTCTCCATGTCACTGACAATGAAATTCAAACTATGCCCTGGGCCAAAATTGTTGACAAAGTTGTTCTTGTTCAAAATACTCGGATACCATGTGTGCTGAAGGATCTTTCTGCCCATGATATAGTCATGAGACTGATGCGGAAGGAGAACTACTTAATCGCAATGCTCAACAAGGGTGTGCTTGCTTTCCCCATTTCACAATGGTTTCCAGGGGCTGGTCCTACAGTTCAATCTAGTCCTGATGGAGCACAATATTGTCTAGTACTTACCAAGACCCTTGAATGGACTTTAAATTGGTGCATCCTACATAGCATGTTTGATCGGTATGTTAATTTTTGTACAAATGCCTTTAGTTGTACAATCAGAGCGTTCTATATCATTTGTTTCTGTAAATTGTTAATAATGTGTATGAATTATTGCCTTTGAGGTGTACTTGTCCAATTCTCCCTTTTAACCATTTTGTGAAATCGGTTTGTTTGTTTGTTTGAAGGATAGACAGACTATTTAGATGCTCCATGGTACCTTATATAAGGATACAATTTATATCTGGTGCTTAAGATATACATTTCAAATTTCACGTTATTCTGGACATTGCTTGTAATATTAAAGTTGTATAGGAGTTGGTTGTTTTATTCTGTATTTGTCTTTAATATGAATGAATTTAGATTGACATATGTGGTGATTTGGTCAGTTAATTAATATGAGAATTTTCCTATATTTAACTCTTACATATTTTTATTCTCCTTTGAACATGACTTTTGCTGCAGGAACTTTTGCGTCAGAAGGGATTTTGGGTCAAATCCTAAGACATTACAGAAAAGACTTATGGTAGTTGGGTTTGCAATGCTTTTACTTTCTCCACTCCTTGTCATATTCATGCTGGCATATCTCTGTCTGAGGCATGCTGAGCAATTTTATAATCACCCAAGCACAGCATCATCTCGAAGATGGTCAAATTTGTCTAGGTGGATTTTTAGGGAATTCAATGAGGTATCATATTCATTTTCTTGGTCTTCCATTTTCTCTTCTCTTCTGTTGCTTTCATGGTTCTATTTAATACTTTATTGCTTTCGTAGTGTCCATAGACACTTCTATACCATGTCAAACACCAAATGCATATTTTATTCAGTTTATTTTCAGTAAATAATTGGGAGCAAACATGCCACAGTTATCCAAAAAGTTTTGATGGAAGCCCATCAGTGGTTGTGTATATAATCCATCCATGCATTCTCTGTTCATATCTGAGAAAAAATCACCATGAAAGAAAGATTTGAAGTTGTTAACAACTATTCATGAAAAATCTTACTGGAAAATTTATGGAAATTACAATAAAGGAATTTTTTATAATTTGTTTTTTAGTATAGGAAAATTCAATGCTTAACTAGTTGATGATGTTTTGATAGCGATTTATGAGTGACCACATTATAGTATTATTCTAGTCACCTAGCATTAGCGGCTTATTCTTGCATATTTTTTTGAAACAGGTTGCATATTAATGAGTGACTTGAATTTTAAGTTTTTGTAACATAGTTATTTGACTTGGTTAACATTTATGTTGTTTGAAAAAAACCTTTATACTACCAAACAATAGCCATGTATGTAGGCTGCATATGACATTCTGAAATCTACTTCGAGATTGATTTTTATGTTGTATTAGTATATGTCTTCTGTTGTACCTGGTTATCATTTTTAGAATTATCTCACTTGTATTCTTTTACTTTTATTGCTAAAGCTTATCAATAACTTGTGTTATAGGTGGACCATCTCTTTAGGCATCGGATTAATAACAGTGTATCACATGCTTCTGATTATCTCAAGCAGTTTCCTTCACCTATCATATCTATCATTGCAAAATTCATATCTTTTGTATCGGGTGGCTTTGCTGCAATTCTGATCATTATTGCTTTTCTCGAGGAGTCTCTGCTAGAGGGCCATGTAATGAACTTCTGTTAATTTTTACTGAGTTTACGTAATGTCATGGCAGTCATTAAAGGTTTTTATTTATTTATTCTAAAATATCATTGCAGATATTTGGCGGAACTTGTTTTGGTATGCTGCTGTTTTTGGAACTATAACTGCTATTAGCAGGGCTGCAATTGCAGATGAGATTCTGGTCTTAGATCCCGAGGGAACAATATCTATGGTGGTTCAGCATACACATTATATGCCAAAGAGACGGCGTGGCAAAGAAATTACTGAAGTGGTCCGCATTGAGTTTGAAACCTTATTCCAGGTATTCTACCTGAGGTGTTCGTTTAATACATTCACGTTATGTTAGAATGACCGTTATTTGTTATTTATTTACACCATAGAATAGGTTTTAATACCTCTCATGCTCATGTTTTTCTTTGTATGGTGCAGTATACTGTAATGATGTTACTTGAGGTGATGGCTTCGATTTTCCTCACTCCATATTCGTTCTGTTTATTGTCCCAGAGGTCATTTTCGTACTTGGAGATTTATTTATATGGCCTAAGTATACTGTATTTCGCAGTGATTTTTTTTTCCTTTCATTTTGCAGCAAGTCGATGATATCTTGCAGTACATTGCCGATTTCACTGTAAATGTTGAAGGTGTTGGGCATGTTTGCAGGTTAGCATGGATTATTTTGCTTTTCTTCTTTTATGATGTACATCTCTAACTGTGGTCATTCTCTGGGAATTCTGAGTTTGCGATGGCGGAAGGCAGTGTCTCAATTCCATAACTAATGGCAGAAAATATGGATTATATTTTGTTATATTTGTTGCAGTTTTAGCACCTTTGATTTTCAAGAGCATGGAAACTCTCATTATGGTTCCCCATATAATGCCTCTCGTAGCAGAAGGAGTTCACAAGGGAAGATGGAGAAATCGTTGTTGAGGTATGGTCTTTGAAAACTTGTTATACTCGTAAGATAAAATTCATTATAATTTGTTTTGTGATCTAATTTAGTGACAGGAAGGAAAAATTTTCATCAGTTATCCATATATATGTTTTGAATTTTAGAATTATTTCCATTACTATTATGAATATTCTGAAACCTCTGTGTGCATGTTTTTTAATTTTTTGGTCATAAAAAAGTAAAACAATGTTTATACTCTTAGTTGGAATTTAGTTTATATGTAAAAATAGCACCATAGGCAACTCTTTTCTCAGAATTCATGTGCCACTAAAATAATTGTTTTGGAGCACTTGTGCCTATATGTATTCTCGTTTAATTTATCTTCTGTTGTCATTACAGCTTTCAGAGTAGGTATCCATCATGGGAACCAAATACTCAGGGGAAGCAATTTTTGCTGAATCTTAGACAATTCAGAGAGCGGAAGTTATCAGTACATGGAAACATACACACATCTTCCCCTCCTAAAATGTGGAGGGGTAGTCCCAATACGGCAAGCGATGAAGACAGAAACATGTTTATATCCAGGGAAATGCGATACAGTACTTTTGCTACTGGCAATCACTTGGATTCTGTGGTTGATTGAAGCCAACCAGAACCATCACCCCTATCTTCTTGATTGGTACTACACAGCTCAACCTCATGATGCAACTTCAAGAGATGTTCCATTAGAACCATACGGAATAACAGAACATTATTCCAGAGACTATTTCCAACTTGACACAGAATGAACCCAAGTATGAAGAATACTCAGATGACTACCACGAGGATCGGGCTGCATCTCAACTTGGGGATTCCACATCAGCTCCCATCTTTTTGGAGAGCTTTATTCAGGACCAAAATTATAATGAACTTCCCCACGCTACCAGAAGCCATTGGTGGGCTAGAAGTCGCCTACGGAGTGGACAAGCTCAGGCAAGCTTTTACGAGCCTCCAGATTTCAATGACCAAACAACATATAATTATCATGACTAGTTTTCTGATAGAGGATCAGAGGATCAAGACCAAGAACAACACTTTTACTGGAGAGATCATCACAACAAATTATCTAGAACAACAATGACGGATGACTTAGAGGCAGGATAATTTAATCTACATTTTGTGATGTTTATAGCAGACCTCCAGAAGCTCCCACTGTAAATAACAGCACTGCTAGCTTTTGAGAGTAATAATCGCTTTGTCCCTCTCCCACATTTTTTGTCTGGGGGGTGCTTTCAATCAAATGGAATGCATGAATTTCCAAGTCATGATTGTCCCTTTCTTCTAACTGTTATTTGGAAATTCTATTCTTTGCTGTACATAGATTCATTGGTGTGAGGTTAGATTGTTAAATGAACCTCAACTTGATGTTGTAACTTAAAAACCTCTTAAAGATCCCTTCCATTTTCAGATGTAAGGACCCCGGCAAAATAGTCTGGCAATTGTCCTGATTCATTAACCCAATTTCTTGTTTTCAGGATCTCTTTGGTCTTCTTAGATTTAAAACAAAAACCATACCAAGTTGGCTTCGAAAAGAAAAAGAAGAAAGTAAAACCACACTTATTACTGTGATTTGCGGTGAGGCCAAAGAAAACATTGATATAATTTCCTAGCGGCTTCTCATTCTCTTTGTACCTTGTGCTCTGCCTTCCAACGATTACCTACCCTGCTTTCTTCACTCCCTGCCCCTTCAAATTCCCTTGGCCCAAGTGACACTCAAAGTAAGAACAGAGGGACTGTGAATTGAACATGAATGAAAGCTGCGTGCGTGCAAGTAATCATTTGGTTTCATTTGTAATTTTAAGTAATGACAGACTAAAAGCAATGCCTCTTATTTTTTGACAATATCACATACCAGCTCTATGAAAGCAACACTCTTATTTTCCACATATCGTTTCTGTCACTCCTTATTGACAAAACTGGAATGGAAATTTTGAACGCAACAGATAAAAAATAATGAAAATCAAATTATCACATCACGTCGCATTACAAGTTGACATTATAGTATTTATTAAACACTGTTCTCAAGAGGAAGTAATGCAATTTTTTATACCCTACCATAACGAAATGGAAAGAAAGATCTTCGACCCCTGTTACTACTGCTATTGCAATCTTCATTGCCACAATCCTCATTTTGATGCCTATTATTCTGTTGGACGACGTCTTGAACATCCACGTAAGCTTTTCTATAACTTACAGAATCCAATGAGAAGGATCTTCTGATAGGCTGAATTGAAAACGGAGCATCTTTTTTCTAACTTCAATACACTCGTCACCCATTATGGAACCATGGTGACACTTCCATGGTTTCAATTTCAACTGCACTACCTTCATCTCTTCCTCCGTCTTCCTAGTTGTAGAGTGAGTTCTACTCAGTGATTCTAGTCTTTCCCTTGACTCTTTTCGCTCTTGCCGAATCTGAGACCGTGTTCCCCGGTTCTCTCCTTCTCCCTACCCATGTTAGAGAGTAACTGAGAATCCTATGGAGAAGAGCTTGGTGCAGCTATGACACGGTTCATTGGAAATTGTGGTGTTACCTGAAATGCTTGTTCTACAAAGAGGGCAGTTTGCATCTGTTTGAAGCCAAATGTTAATGCAATCCAAGTGAAAGTGGTGGCTACCGTTAGGAAGTACTTTTAGCATATCTTGTTCTTGAAGAGAATTCAAACATACAACACAACCCTTTACACTTTGATGATTATCATCATCACCTTCTCCTTCTGTGAATTGAAATGTTGGTATTTCTTGGAGGACGGATTCATGGACACCGCGAGTCCAAATCCTTGGAGAGAATGCTATGAAGGGTTCTTCATTCTGTGGAGGTGGCAGAAAGGAAATCCATCTCAATGGGTTCCAATTTAAGCTGCATTTGGTCACAAAAATCAAGTAGGTGATAAATATGAAAGTAGTGACCACGATACTTAGTACAACAATGACAAATATGAGTAAAGCATAGTGTGAAGAAGATTGTGCCATTTGAAAACTATGAATGTTAGATGTTCTTCCCTTTTAAGAGATTGATTTGTTTAATAGCAATGTGAAGGAAAGAAAAATATTGTCTTGTTTAATTTAAGGAAATAAAATAGTGATGAAAGTGGAAAACCAATAAAATTATGAGTTCTGAGTTGTAAGGAACAGGCACATGTGTTTGTCACAAAAGGAACAACTACACATAGAATGAATGTTGTCTTGGCCCTTGTCCCCATCGTTACTAGTAGTGAGCTCATAACTGATCAGTGTGTCTTGGATGGTCCTACTAGCTAAAACTAGGGACGTCCCTTAGTTTCAAAGAATGGGTTTTTTTTCATTGGAGTGCGGCAGCTTGGGATAACAGTTATTTTGACTATAAAATTAATCAATAACTAGTCGTTCCGCCAACCAGTACCTTGTATTTTTTTTTTATTTGTTTGTAATTTTTATAAACAAATAAAAAGACAAGTTCATCGATCCTCATGCTAATCTTGCAACAAGACTCCAATGGAGAGCAAATATCCGTGAAAGACAAGTTCATCGATAACTTCAAGCAGATTTAATGGAGCATATTTGAGAACATTTTGGGCATGAATACAACGAAGTTGAAATTTTATTAATTATGTGATGTTATTTATTTTTATCGTTTTTATTATGCAAGTCATAAATTTAATGTTAATTTTCAATTATTGTTATGAAAATTTAAGTTCTATTTTTTTGATTATTTTCATATTAATATTAATTTAAAATAATTAAAATGATATTTTAAGTTATAATAAAATTAAACAAATATAATATTAAAATTGGGTCGGTTCGGTTTGTATTTTTCTACGGGTATCTTTCTTTCCAGTTCTGTATTTTTATCCTTTTATATGGTTGGCTTATGCTGCTATGAATTTCATGTATATTTATATATGTGTGATATGTCCTCGTGAGTTTAACTTAGTTGATAGAATAATGCATAATATATTTCTTAAAAAAAAATAGATAATATATGTATGATTAAGGTTCAAACCTCGACCACCGCAAAAAAGAAAAAAATATACCTGTGATATGTTTCGGTTTTCAGCACAATCGAATTTTATGTTCAAAACTATAGCTCACTATGCAAATAGGATAGTTCACTTATTTCTCTCAACAAAATTTTGCACACTCTCACTTATGTATATCATTTGAGACGGTGATCATACTTATCACTAATATAATAATGAATTATATTGACTTATTTTAATCTAATTTAGAGATATCGATCCTAAATTTATAATTCACGATCTTACTTCTTTAAAAAAAATTAATTCACGGTCTTACTCTATCAAATTTGTTTTTTTTTTCTTTCTTAAAAGTGTTATTTCTAGATGTTACAAGTAGGGTTCTAATTAATGGTATATTTGTTCATGTTTCATATTTTTTTTAAACATTTGATTATTGTTTTTCAATATGACACTTTACTTTTATGGTGTCTTGTCACTTTACTAAGCCCCACAATCTTGTCATTTGTAGAATACACATATTTGGATTGAGAAATACAAGTGTTGATTATAATCTAAACTCTACACGTTTTCTTTTAAAAAATAAAATTAAGAGTTAAATATGTTAAATGTTTTTAAAATCTTCACATTTTTTTTCCGTTAACATAATTAGTCTCTGCCGTCAATTTTCATTCAGTCACTAAACGAAATACTGATGTGGCATTTTTTAATTTTTTTGTCCTATTGAATGGATTGGGCCAAACGAAATGGGTAAAATAACCCGACCCATGGATCCAACCCATTTCAATTTGGATTCCAATCCCATGCCATTTCTTCTTCTTCCTTTGCTATCTCTCCAACCCGAATCTAAGCTCATCCAATTTCTTTTTCTTCCCCTTATCTCTTCAACCCGAATTTCTAGAAATTTAGAAGAAGCAAACAATGGATCCAAACTCATTTCCGTAATTTCAACAGCCCCAAACTCTTACCTACCCTCGCCATTCTCGTCTCCAATCTCAACATCTCCACCATCATCAACAACACCATTTTCTTTAAAAATGGAAACTTTAAGCTTTTTTGCAGCAACACTTAGATCATCCGTGGTTTTTTAATGAAAACATAACCGATGATTCGTCGTTTTAGCGGTTAGGGTCGTTTTGTGGTGAATCTAGTTTTGAGGGATTGGGATTGAAAGGAAAAGGGTTTGTTGTTGTTGGCACATCTCTGTCCATTGTGTTCCTCGTTTTAAACATGATGAAGTTCTTAATTGGTTTTGATCTTTCAAGTTCAATGGTTTATTATCATTGAATATGAAGAAGAAGAAAAACAACATATAGGAAGATGTTAATGGGTTGAGTTCCATGGTTTATTTTCATGGGTTGAGGTGTTTATGGTAAATGTTGGGTTATGGTCTTCCATGGTGGAGGTCAATGATGATGATGTTAAAGTGGTGGGATTGTATTGTTCAAATTGGGTGTTTTTGTGGGTTTTGAATTTGTTCTAGTATTGTTGAAGTTGTGGGTGATATATATTTGTTATTGGGTATGTTTTATTTTTGTTTTGAGTGCTTGTTGTGATTTTAGTTTTGTTGATAGAGAGGAGATTGGATGAAGAAGATGATGAATAAGAAGATAAAGGAGATTGATGGTGGTGGTATAGAGTAGTAATAATAATGTTTATGAATTTTTTATTTGTTGTAATCAAGAAATAAAATATGTTTTTTTCCTCAAAACAAAATAAATAAAATAAATTTTCTTCAAAAAAAAAAAATTAATTTGAATCTTTTTAATAGGTGGCATGCCACATCATTAATGGGGTCACGTGGCATCTGATGTGGCGTCTACATGGCATCCTCTGTTTGCCAAATCAGCAAAATTAGACGGCAATGACCAAATGTCAGTAACGGAGTAAAATGTAAGGACTTTAAAAACATTTAATGAAAAATAAGGATCATTCTTCAAAAGAGCGTAAAATGTAGGGACCTAAAACATATTTAACCATGAAATTAAACAACATTTGGCATTGATTTTAAAGCAATGTAATATTTTAAGGTGAGTCAAAATACTAGCCTCAAATTGAGACTACGTGTTTATCATTCATTAGGTAACACCCCGTTTCCCAAAACAACGTTTAATAAAGAATATATAATCAGAGTTCAACAAATACGGGCATGTCACATTGCTTTTCAAAATTTGTTAAATAGAAAATAAAACTATTTAACTTCAACAACTTTAATCTCATAAATAGTTGCAGCGGAAAAATTCTTTCAACATAATAAATCTTCTTCAACAAAATCTTGGCACAAAAGCCTCAACAATAAAATGATATCCAACATAATCAAGGTTCAACAACATTATTTTAAAATTCGATACATAAAGGAATGAAAGAACAAGACAACGTTTCCCATCCCGTTACGTATCAGAGCCCTAGGACACTTGAGCCGACATCCTACAAGTCTCCATTACCTGCACTTGCCCACAAGGCGGCAATTCCAACAGAATGGGTGAGATTCACAAACAACAATAATATATATATAATTCATCAATTTGAATTAAAACAACAACAGCTCAACAAATGGCATCTGTAGCACATTTTTATATCACATGGCACCAACAATTGTAACCACATTCTACATCAATTCATAATTGGAATACAACAACATCATTGACTACAACACCAACAACTCAACCAACAACCTCTACGACTCCGACGACTCACCAACAACGACTCTGACAATGCACTGACGACAACAACTAATGCAATATGCATGTGGTACCATTTGAATGACAAAGCATTCCAGGGCATGAGCCCTCAACGATTGGATGGTTAAAGCATCCCAGGGCATGAGCCCTCAACAGTTGAACGATAAAGCGTTCCAGGGCATAAGCCCTCAACATTTGAATGATTAACATTCCAGGGCATGAGCCCCCAACGATGCATGAGTATGAAAGACTCGTGGTGTATATCAGCATACAGCCCAACAACAACAACAACAACGACAACGACAACGACAATTGTGCCTAATATATTTATGACACACTCCTCAACTTAGACAACACGACTCAACGGCATCAACAACGGAAATCAACGTCATAGCATATATAATCATATCTATTTATATATACATGCGTTCACATAGCTTCACTTTCATTTATAATATTCGCTTCATAAACAAGGTTAAATAAATCAAGAAAACATTTTTCAAAAGGAAATCAAATTTGATTAAACAAGTCATAAGTTAAATACTCATAAAACACTTCAATTTAACCTCTCATACTTAAGTTTGAAGTTTGGGAACTAACCATAGGTTTTGGACTAACTTGGAATAAGTTATGCTAAGTTTTCTTAAAGTTTTCTGAAGACCTACTTGGACTATTTTTATCATAACTCGAGATTTACAAAACATTTTTGAGTCAAACCAGTTCCATTAGAAAGCTAACTCAATTATCTACAACTTTCATGTTTACACCTAAGACCAATTATGTACCAATCAATACTTGTTTTCATTTCAAATTCGGACAAAGTTGTGCTAAATTCATAAAAATTCACTGTGACCTACGTTCAGTAATTTGACCATAACTCAAGTTCTATAAATCATTTTGACGTCAGACCAACGGCATTAGAAAGATAACATTCATACCTACAACTTTCGTGTTTACACCGAAAGCTAGTTCGAAACAGAAACTGATGCAAAAGACGCAACAACATGAAACAGGGTTTGCTGTCAAAGGTAGCTCTCGGGAAAACTCTATTTTTCACTCAAAAACCCAAATTTCATCTACCCAAATCCCAAATTTGATAGAGAACAATGTTTACAGGTTCTATATACAACATAACAATCAAAACAACACAGAAACATGCATTAAACAACACAATTCATCACATCATATCAATTATCATAAACTTTCTAAACCCTAAACCTAGAACACAATTTCATCAACAATCAAAATTATATATACATATTATTGAAGGAATCCCACCCTTACCTTAGATTATGATTCATGAATTAAGCTGCGTTCTTCTCTCTTCTTCTAGCCTCTTCTCTTGGTTCTAGGTTTTCTCCTCTTCTTCTCTCAAAAACTCACTTTCTCTTTTTTTTTCAATTGTACGTAAAACTATTTCTGACTCTCCTTTTCTTTTTATTGTAAACTATAACCCCCTCTTATTTCCTTAACTCCCACTTATTCCTCATAATTATACTTAATTCCCTTTAAACCAAATAATACTATTCTCTACCTTTTTATTAAATAAATAAAATAATCAAACAACATTTATTTAAATAAAACACAACACCATAAATCATATAATAAATTATCATCACACCAAATATCACACAATTCATACCAAGTCATATATTTCACATAAAATCATATCTAAATCATATATGTCAAATATAGTCATATAAAATCATATAAAAATACTCAAACATCAACAAAAAATAATTAAATAAAAATGGGGCGTTACACATTACGTATGACTTGGACCCTTAATTTTCATAGATGAGACAAATGACCTATAATTGAACCGAAGACGACGGTCAAGTTGGATGAATCCGATGAAAGAAGACATTACTACTCCTTGTGAGTTACTTTATGTGTAAGAATTCAAACAGTTAAGTTAGTGAGAATTTCAGAAGAGCCTAAATGTTTAGCCAAATCTTTCATTGTAGATTTCACCAAGGGTTAACGTCCTTTTAAATACAATGTGTATAAAACAACGATGACGTGATAATTATTTGATTGATGTTAATTAAGTCTATTTCACACGTCCTCATTGATTTTCATGAGAGAGACGTGATTTGATCACATAATTGCTTCCGTGTTCAACTGAACATAAGTTGTCTATTCAGTTGGATCACGAATTGAATTTAACTCAATCTAAAACAATTTTTTTTAATAATTACAAAAAATAATAAAAGTAATTTAAATTTGTTATGAATAAGTTAATAACCTTTTTGTTTTTGACACAAAGTTAATACTCCCTCCGTCCCATAATATTTGACCCAGTTGACTCTATTACGTATACCGATGCATAATTTTGAGCTTAAATATCCTGAATAATATATCTGAAAAAATTCTGAAAAATTTGATATTTTGAAAATACCCATCGAGACGAATCTAACGACATCTTATATGATACTATTTTCTTTGTGTATTAATAGAAAAATATGGTGAAACTAAATTATGTTAAAATTTTAGATTTTCAAATGTGTGAACTATTGCGGGGCGGAGGGAGTAATAACTTTCAAAATGGGGGCCAAAAGTGTAAAAAATGAAGAAATGAAAAGAGATAAAGGAGAATGCAGCAACGTCGGTTGGTGAATGAGAGGGAAGAAGAGTCGTATATGCGTGGTGGCGTAGAACAAAACAGCGCATAACGAAAATCGATTATTCTGATTCTCTCACAGCCAACCAAAACCCTAATCTCCACTCTCATTCTTCTCCAATGAACTATCAAATGGTAGATTCCTCCTTTTTCAAAACCGCAATTCATACACGTTTGCGTTTTTCTTTTTTCAATTTGTTAGCTTTTGTTACTCGCAACTTAAATCCAGTTGATTAACCAATTATCACGGTAAATTAACATTTGAATAATATTAAACTTAATTTGCTGTTTGTGTGTATAATTTGATGCAAAACTCTTCAAAATCTGACACAATACGGTTTTACAGATTCAGATAAAAAACTTCACTATTCTAATTAGTAGAAATACTGTCAAAATGTTGGTTGGTTGTATTGGATTATCAACTAATCTGATACAATACGGAATATTATGAATAGAAACATAATATTTGCTATTCAGTTATTCGGGCTGAACTTGCTTTTAATCTCGGGCTTGGCAATATATCAACATTTGTGTATCCCGTGTTCAGCACGTGTCACATGTGATTACATTCAGTCATGTCATTTTCTCAAATTACTACCCGTGTCAAGGTGTCAATGTCAAGTGTCGTGAAATTATTATTCTTGATGGTTTTTATGTCTCTTTTGTTATTTTGTTGAGGTAGCTTCTATGCTGTTACTTATTACGAGTTGTTTATGCAACAGAATGGCGAAGATGCATGCAGAGATTTAAAAAGAAAGCTCCCTCAGATGGATCGAGGGCAAGAACGGAGACCTTATAATTATAATGCGAATTACGATAGGAATGCGCTTCCTCCTGGTAGGTTTTATTTTATGTAATACAACCGAAGACTTGGTTAATGAATTTTGTGAACATAGTATCCAGAATTTAGATAATACATTATACTCTAAATCTCATTGTACTGTAAAAAGTTGCATTTTTTCTTTCATTTTCTGCTTTTCATTTTAGAATTTAAATACACAAAGGAAGGAATCCATGTAAATAAGTGAAGCTGTACGTTATCTTTAGCATTGAAAGGTTTTTTTATCCTCCTGCAATTGTGTATGTTATTACATGCCTCGATTGTGCAATATGAGTGAGTTAGTTTGTGGGATTCTTAAGTCTTAACTACGTGCTGTAGGTATTGCAGTATATAGGTATGATTCATAGCCGTTATTGTGAACTGATACCTTGTTTCTAGATATTGTTCTTTTGCTTGGAAATTTTCAAGTTGAATACATCCTTTCAAATGATTATTGCAAGTCTTTCTTGTCTGATGATGGCATTTTTCTTCAAATATTTAGTCATTTTATTTTTGTAACGATATATGCCTGGTTTTCCTCTAAGTTATTTTCATATCCGGTTTCATGATACAATTTTCTTTACACAGAAATTCAATTATTAAATACTTATCTTTTTTTTTAATTGCTCTTTATGCTTGTAAGTTATAACAATGTTTATCATTATTATGTTATGCTTTCATTTTCCAGTTTTTTTATGTGTAGTTGATCTTGTATTACAGGTTGGTTAGACTGCCCAGCACATGGGCAAGAACTAGGATGCATAATCCCTTCAAAGGTTCCACTTGGTGAATCATTCAATGACCACATTCCAAATAATAAATATACTCCCAAGCAAGCAATTCTTCAACAGAGAGCTTTAGGTAGAGAAGTGAGTTTACCAGATGCCATCAATATACTTGGTTAATGTGTTCTGTTTTGGGAAGTAAATTAGATGTTTCTAGCAACATAAAGGGAGATAATAGTAGATTTTTGGTGTGCATGAGCCGCTCATACATATCATTATTTAAGTTCATCGATAGAATTGTTGTTAAATATTTTGATGTGATTTGTTATCTTTTTACGTGATTGACATTATGATTTTGGAAAAAAAAATGTAAAATGTCCTGTTCTTATTTAATTTTTACTACTTCACAACATTTAAAGGAACTTATTCAGTTTCTCGTGGGCTTTGCACAATTTCTTTTTTTCCAAGTTTTATGGACAGAGCACCACTTGATTTCCAGGAAGAATAAGGTAGGAAGTGCTCTTGCTTGATAGTAATAAATACATAAAGGCCAGATTTGTAATAAACTGAAGCTTTTACTTTACATGTTGTATCTGTTACCTTTTACCTTATCTGAATAGTTGAACCTAGATTGACATAATAAAATGACGACTTTAAGCAATTTACGTGTATCTTTCGGTATTACCTATTATTGTTTTACATCATATCCTGTGCATAAGTTGTCTGAGTACTTTTTCTCTTTTCAGTTTTGTATATACTCACCCAGCATTTTAATGCTCAACTCTATTAAATTTGCAGCTTGGTTTAGTGATTGATCTGACAAATACTACTCGTTACTATCCATTATCAGATTGGAGAAAAGAAGGAATTCAACATGTCAAGGTAGCATATGATATTTCATGCTATAGTTTTTGAAGCTTCAAATGCTGTTGAATTTATAATTTTGACTTGCTTGTGCAGATAAGATGTCAAGGAAGAGATTCTGTACCTGATGACGAATCGGTACAAAAGTTTTGCAATGAGGTAGCTTCCATTTGTAGTATTAATTTGTCAACTTGCAGTTCATGGGTGTTACTTCTACTCATTCTTTTGTTTAATGCTCAGTCTGATAGTAAAAAATTTCTATTTTTTTTTCTTATTGTTAGCATTCCTAGGAATGATGGTACAGTTCAAGATATAACTCACTTGAGGTTTTATGATTTATACTAGTTTGACATTCTTTTTAGGTTCTGGATTTTCGCTCCCGAAGACCAAACACGGAGAAATATATACTTGTACATTGCACTCATGGGCATAATCGTACAGGTTATATGATTGTTCATTTTCTTGTGCGTACAGAATCAATTTCTGTCACTGAGGTGAGTAAAATCGTAAATTGTTCAGAGGTTTGTTTCAACAGCCACTTCACTCTAATTGTCTACTTGTTGTACATACTTGTGCTTGTTCCTACCAGGCAATACATAAATTTGCTCAGGCACGTCCTCCAGGAATATACAAGCAGGATTACATTGATTCCTTGTACATGTTTTTTAATGAAAGTAAGCCTGAAAGTCTTGTTTGTCCACAAACTCCAGAATGGAAGAGCCTTCCTGATCCCGACTTTCACAGTGTATCTGTCTCAGCTACTGACAATTATGCAGACATTTTGCAGCAGGTACATGCACATTCTCGTATGCATAACTTGGTTATCTTCTCAGAAAATATGGTTGCAGCTTGTATGCACATATGATTCTGCCAGTTTAGTGATGTTTTTAATTTATTTTTGTTCAAGAGAATTTGATATGGCCTGTAAATACAACTGGCTTCACTCTGCATCTTTTTGTCTTTCTAGCTATACTTTGATGTATTATACATACATAACTTTTTGTTGGCGGCGATAAAGAAATTTTTTGAACATCAGTTTATCTCTCGTCCCAAAACAAGTTTGTCACAACCGGAGAGGAAACTTTTGATTATGTTATTATATTTCCTTTATTGTTGCAGAAAACAAATTTATTTTGTTTTGTCTTCCTTGATGGCCTTTTTGCGTAAATATTTTGCCATTTTGTGTTGCTTGTATTCTGATATGTAGTTTTGTGTGAATAACTGACTATGAGATTAATATGTCGTCACATTAATATCAAATTGCCTTCTTCGTACCACTTAATTTTTTTGCGTAAGTTTGCTCTGTTGAAATTATCTTTAAGAAACTTCAAAACACTTCAATTTTTTCTTCTGGGAGTTGTATATTTTCCTTATGTTTGTTTGATATTCTAGGAGAATATTGTGAGGAATGAAGTGATGACAAATGACGATGTTTTGGGAGATCCCATTCCTTCAAACCAGCTACGTACAATGCGAGAAGTTTGCTATCAACTGCTCAAGTTGGGCACAGGGGTGGGTATTCGTGGCTTTTTGTTGAATTCTGTATTTTTGTCTTAAACATGACTCAAGTTCATCATATTTTGTATAATCAAGTATTATACTTAAGTATGGAATGAAGAGACGCCGCTATATAAGGGAATAACTGAACCTGCTATGCTTTTATTTTTCTTGAATGTGACTCAGCTAGTAAATTGAATTTTTAATTTCTTAATATACTTAATTTGAATTTGTTAATACTTAATACGCTCAAAAGACAGACAGTCATTTTTAAACAAAGGTTTCCACCTATTTAAATATTATTGAAAATATGATATTTTACACATTGGCAGTGTTGGTAATAGTCCTCACTATTCAAAACCTATTTGTGACTTATCTCTGTCTCTTTCATATTCATCATTGGCATGTATGTACCTTTGTAATTTCTTTTCTATAAATTTCTTAAGATTCATATTTTTTTCGAGTATTAGTCACTTCAACCTGTACATTTAGTGTTTTTTTTTTTTTTAATATCAATATGTATCTTTCATCCGAGTTTATTTTTACTTTCTGAAGTGTCGAATGGCTTTTTAATGCTTCGGGTGATGCTCCATCATTTCATAATTAAGGCCAGTTGACATTCCTTTTCAAACTTTTACTTTTTGAAAAGAACAAAATGACCATCTATTACACAATGACACACTAATACTATATTTTTGGAATGAAGAATGCTGCACAATAATTGTGGATTTTGAAATGGTAAATTATCGAGTATTATTATCCTGTATTCATGCATGACAAATTAGTATATATTTTTATTTATCTTTAGTTTAGGGCAAATTAGTGGAGTGAAATGCTAAAATTTTAAGCATATTTTGAACATTATGATGTAGAGGTAATGCCCAATTATTTAAAAATTTGTGAGTGGTCTGCAGAGATGTTGGCTCGGCTTAGTTGACGGGTATCTAAGGATACATTGATATTTTTTGTCTGGATTTTAGAGTCTTCTATTTCTTCTTTCTTTTTGGAATTATTTCCTATCCTTTGCTGTAATATTTCTCTACTCCCTTTCTCTAATATTGCGTAATATTACTAACATAATGTTATTTATATCTCGGGTAAGTGGTTGTATTTGCTACATCTCAATAAAATCCAAACATAAGTTTGAAGCCAAATTATTAAATGATATGAAAACATTAAATTTATATACTAAGAATTGATTGTATTATCTTTAGCTACACAAATTTGATATTGCTATCTCTTTTCAGGGAAAAGGACTGCACTTTCCCGGATCACACCCTGTTTCTCTGAACAGGTCCAAACTTACCAAATCTGATCATTTTGATTTTTATGGCATTATGAATTATACTTAACTTCTTGGTGGGCTTATCTATTACTGAGAGATGGACTTCACTTGTTTTTCGATCAATTATAAAAGAAGTAATAATACCCAGAATGTGTTCTAAAATGTCGACTTGCTTTTAATTGTTTCAAACTTCAATCATTCCTTGTAAAAGAGCATCTTGTGCTGTTGAGTGTTGATTAATTTTGTTTAGCAATATCTTTTGCAAAACTGGTTTGACATAAATTTAGCAGTTCTCATAGTATAGGAGTGCTGGCATTTAATTTGCTACATTAGATCTTCTATTTTCTATTCAGAAGAACCCTGTTTCAAATATTGACAATTGAATCAAATGGGGAAGAGGGGTTAAATTTGTAACGTATGCTGCTGGACAGTTGGCTAGTCCCAAGAACATAAGCTGATTAGACTTCTTGATGCATAAATTTAGGAGGTTAAAATTGTCAATCGCTTTTACCTACATACCTGGATTTGTGCATAAATTTAGGAGGTTAACATTGTCAATCACTTTCACCTACATAGTACATCCCTGGATTTGTTCATAAACAACAAAACAGTTATAACTAGGAGGTCAGAAATATAACGAGATCTTACTAGGAGTGATGCATCAACTCTCACGCTAGGATGTAAATGAACTCATGGTTCCACACTAAATTAAACTTTCATCAGTTAAATTTTGTGCTAAATTGTGTCAAAACTATCAGAACTGGATTTGTGAGAAATTCGCATAGAATAAAATGGTGCAAGTTCACATTCCAGATCTCTCTCCAATGTATATTTTAATTTGGCCTCAGTTAATCAACATGCTTCATCTATTGTCAAATATACCTTATCCATATCGTAATATGTTTCTTCTGGAGTGAAGTACTTCTCATGCCCTGTATTTTGGGTTCACATAGACGTTCCCTTGAGTTTATTATGAATACTCAAAAGAAAATTTCTTTTGCATTAGAAAATATGCTCAATAAACTTTAACATGATGTTCGTCCCAATAGATTTGGTTATGGATCTGTTTGTTAATCCTTAATAGACGCTTTGTGGTCAGATAGCACTTCTATTCCTATACCTGTTTAGCATTTATTATGTTGAGAAAAAGAGAATACTTACATTTGGTGCAGTTAAGTTCACAGAAGGGGAGAGTAATCATTAAAATATTCATTTTAACTATTTGTATTTGTTAATTATCCACTATGTTGTTGTCAATTGATGTCCGATCAATTTGTTCTTGCAGGGAAAATTTGCAACTCTTAAGACAGAGGTATTACTATGCCACATGGAAAGCTGATGGGACACGGTATATGATGCTAATCACTGGGGATGGATGTTATCTGATTGACAGAAAATTTCTTTTTCAAAGGATCTCTATGCGGTTTCCTTGCAGATACTCAAAAGGGGTATATATATTTATTTACTTCACTTTTTTTTTTATTTTTGCCAATTCATTTTATATATCTGGAAATCTGGAAGATCAGTGGCCCTTAAATTATATATTCAATTCCCTATTGAATAACTCTTGGATGTTTTTTCTTTTTAATCACATAACCTTCAAGGGTACACCTGAGCGGAATCACCACTACACATTACTTGATGGGGAGATGATTATTGACATGGATCCACATACACATAAGCAAGAAAGAAGATACCTCATTTATGATTTGATAGCAATCAATCAAGTCTCTCTGACACAGGTACACACATTGATTGTCAACTGTAGTTTCAAGATCTTACCGACTTCTTAGTTGGTTCATTCTGCAATTTTTATTCAGAAATTTACACCAGTCGACTTTTGTTGATGCATTTTTCAACCTTTGAATCCCTAATTTTAGTGTTCAGCCAAACACTGAAGCACATTGCTGATAAGGTCTTTGAATTAATCAGTTTTATAAATATCTTCTAACAATCCTGCATTGATTGAGCATCCCATAAGCTTCCTAATTGAATTTGAGATTGCCTTTGTTTTTTGTTGTGGAGCCTTGATTGGGATCACTGAGCAATCCATATTAACTCCAGCTACTTATTGCTTATAATTAAATAATGGCTTAAATATGCATTTCATCCCTGTAATTAGGGGTCGTTTGAAATTTCATCCCTGAGCTTACTAATCCTCCCATTTTGCCCCTGCAATTATTAATCATTTGAAAACTCGTCCTAATTACGTTTTTTTGCTGACGTGGATAGTGATTAGCGATGTGGCAGACGATAACTGGGTTAAGATGAGGATGAGTCAGTAAATTACACTTGAATGGAGTCCCTGTAATTAGGGGTCGTTTGAAATTTCATCCCTGAGCTTACTAATCCTCCCATTTCATCCGAGTTTTCAAATGATTAATAATTGCAGGGCAAAATGGGTGGATTAGTAAGCTCAGGGATGAAATTTCAAAGGACCCCTAATTACAGGGATGAAATGCATATTTAAGCCTTAAATAATTTAAAACATCGTTATCAAGGCAGTAGTGTTAATTGTTATGTTATAAACTTGTAAAATATTTCAAAAATGACACAAAATACACTTTAATGCATGCTGAGCTTCTTGTAAGTCTTTGATTAGTGTTTACACATATGCTTGGCAGATTTTTAACTTGACCATTGTGGTTATAATGCATACAGATGCCATTCTACGAAAGGTGGAAGTTGCTGGAGAAAGAAGTAATTGAACCTCGTAACATGGAACGAGAAGCCCTTTCCAAGAGTACAAGTCCTTACTATATATACGACTTGGAACCATTTGGTGTATGTATAGTGACATTTTCTATTTTATTCTCAGAAACAGTTACTAGCAGGGTTAGCTATTTGTTTATATTCTTTGTTTCAGGTGAGGAGGAAGGGTTTTTGGTTACTATCTACTGTGTCAAAGCTCCTTCATAAATTCATTCCAGGCCTCTCACATTCATCAGATGGTCTTGTGTTCCAGGTAATAATTAGAAATTAGTATCTCCCTCAAATGCTAAACATCCCCAGTTGAGCTTGGATGTATAGCACTATTGAGTCAATGAACACTTGGCTTTTAGGAAAGCCAGATCTTTGAGGATGACGTACAGAATTGATGCTCTGCGAGTGAGCAGACCAAATTTTTCCAGTTGGTTCTTGTTTTGAAATATTTGAGTCATCATTGACAATTGAAAAATCTAAATATTGATATACATTTATGGTTTGCAAAAATTATTGACTGACCATGAACATACCATCACAATTATGTACAGATGCTGTCTGGTTTTTCAACCTGTCTGTTGTTATTTATGTCCGATTTTGTCAGGGTTGGGATGATCCGTATGTCGCTCGCACACATGAAGGTCTTCTGAAGTGGAAATACCCTGAGATGAACTCTGTTGATTTCCACTTTGAGGTTGTCTATGTACTTTACCTTGAATTCAGAAATCAATTTAGTTCACGTGGTGTTAACTCACCCTATGGCGGTGACAGGTGGGAGCTGGTAATCGACCCCTTCTTTTTCTGTTTGAGCGTGGAAAGAAGAAGTTAATGGAAGGGAATACTGTTATTTTTAAAGGTTGTGGCCCCTTGTTATTTTTTTATACCATTATAATGTTTCGTTGTCATTTAGGTTGTTGTTGTTGGCAGCTACTTTATATGAATGATCCAATTTTTGGCCATGCATGGATTGACTTGTGTAGTGAGGCTATAAATATTCCGTGATCAAAACTCCATGTCTGCTGAAGTCTGTCTAAACTATAAATATAATTCTGGTTGATTTAACAAAATTAACAAAATTTTGTATCTGTAAAAAGTAAACCATAAATTTTAATTAATTTTTTGCTCTATATAATTTTCAGATGCAGAAGATATTTCTTCCTATTCAGGGAGGATTATTGAGTGCTACTGGGATGCTGCGGAGCATCACTGGGTCTGTATGCGGATCAGAACTGACAAAGCAACTCCAAATGAATTCATTACCTATAAAAAGGTTATACTGTTATCTTTTCCATTCTATTGAGCTTTCTTCTTCATACTATCCATGGTTTTGTTTAATTAGCTCATGTAAAAACCTTCTGAATGTTCTCTTCTGTAACAAAATTGGTACAGGTAATGCGAAGCATAAAGGATAATATCACAGAAGAGGTCCTGTTGAATGAGATTAGTGAGATCATTCGACTACCCTTGTATGCGGACAGAATAGATAGGGATATCAAGGCTCACCAGCATATGGTCTCGTCGCGGCGCAAGTGAGGTATCGCAAAAGCTAAGCATGTCGTCAACTGTCATAGTACTTAATTGAAGAGCATGCAAGACTTAATGAACACGAGCAAAGCAGTACAGTTTTGTTGCCAAAGTTACTACATGTGCTACGACATTCATTCTCAATATCATCCCTTACCTACCTTGGAAAAGAGGTTTAGGTTCTCTGATATTGCCTGTGGTTACTAATTGTTGTTGTATATTAGCAATTTTGCCAATTTTCTTTATTATTTTTTAGCATAAAGCAAACTCAAGTTCCTAAGATCTTGTTGGGAAAAAAAGAAGCTCAAGATAAACGGCTTTGAAGGGGGTATAGTAATACAAATATTCCACCCGCTAATATTATTGATTTCCAAGGTTTTGCTTTGTGATATCATATCATGCTGCCGTCGAACAGCTCCCACGCTGCATAAACAATGGATAACAAACAACTGTCCACTGTCACGTCTCTTATCTTTACTATATTTGGACTAGAAATTAAGAGTTCGGATAGTTTGCATTGTTATCACTATGTACAAATAAGATTCTCTTCACCCAAAAAAGAAAAGAAATAGGTCTGGTGTTTTGACACAGGTTCCACAATAATTTGATTGGTCAGTGTGCAGTTCAATTACATTTATAATAATTATGTTTAGTAAAGGATCGATGAATAGAACAAAGTGTCACAACTCATTGAACACAAGCTATAGTTAATAAATATTTATGTATATATAATTAATATTTACATGAACATAATTTAGATTATTATAATCATGCAAATTGGAACATCTAAAAAATTAGGCTTAATAGCAATTTTGATCCCTTAAGTATCATGAAGTTGCAATTTTGGCCCCACAATAAAGTAAAATACAATCCAGCCCTTTAAGTATTGCCCTTTTTGCAGTTTTGGCCCCCAAGTCAATTTTGACCAATTCAACACTGATGTGGACGCCACATGTATAATTTTTTAAAAATAAATTAAAATGCCACGTGACGTGTGTAATGATTTAATTAAAAAATATAAAAAATAATAATTACACACATGACGTCCACATCAACGTTGAATTGGTTAAAATTGGTCTGCAAAATGAACAGTACTTAAGAAGCTGAATTGTATTTAATTTTGTTAGGGTCTAAAATCACAACTTTCTTATATTTAAAGGGCTAAAACTGTTATTAAGCCTAAATTATAAATATGTGTGATAAAACATGTTTACTGATTTAATAAGTTTTACATGAGGAGGCTTAGAAACCCCAACTTTATGAGCTAAATAAAGTACTACTATTTGAATGGGACATCATTGAAGAACACCAACGCATAACCATTTCACATGCTAAATTTACAAGAACACGATAAATTATTATTTTTAAAAAACCAAATCAAGAATGCCCAGTAATAGTATTTATAAACACATACTATCTGATTTCTTCTATATTTTAAATTGGATAAATGCAATAAAAATAAAGCAGAATAATAAAATTCCCTAAAAAAATATATTTTATTTGGGCCGTTTGGGTTGTACGTAACTACTTTGAGAATTAGGGTCCGTATTGTTTGAATATATGAACGCCTTCCTTCATCGTCTTCCTCAAACACGCGAATTCCATACTGCACCGGAGAGGTAAGTTCTTCTCATCGACTTATTTTGTTGTGTTCGAATATGATAAGCACTTATACTATAAAAGAAAGTAGTTCAATCAACATATATCACTAGCTATAAGATGATCAGAAAAGGATACTTATATCAATGGAAGTTCTTTATAATCAATCTGTGTTGTATAATAATTGAGTGTTTAATTTGTCACAGACGCATCCATTGCCAGCTTTGTCTACTATTAAGGTGGCCATGTAAGTGCAAATGTCACATTCTGTCTTAATATAACGAAAACACTCTGAATCAAAACCAAAGTATGCGAAATGATTTGGTTGTGGTTGTTTTTTCAGGTCGAGAATATGTGTGAAGAATCTCCCTAAATATGTTGCGGAGGACCGACTAAAACAAGAATTTTCTAGGAAAGGAGAAATAACTGATGTCAAGCTTATGCGTACAAAGTATTGTTTCTTTCCTTAAGTCATAAAATCTTTGTTCCAATCCTCATGGACACTTGTTTAGAATTTTAACTTCTTTGTGTTGTTTACTGGTTAACTCAGAAACGGGAAAAGTCGCCAATTTGCTTTTATCGGATTTCGTACAGACCAGGAAGCTCAGGCAGCGATTAAATATTTTAATAAATCTTACCTTGACACACAAGCAATTACTTGTGAGGTCGGTTGTTTATACCATTATTTTTTCTTAACTTCTTTCACACTGTTATATTATATTACTGAAACTGAGAGCCATTAAAAATGCTTGACCATGTTTTCATCTACCAAGCAGGTGGCTCAAAAACTTGGTGATGCAAATCTTCCTCGTCCGCGGAGTCGACATTCAAGAAAAAAAGACAACAATGTGATCACCCCAGATGTCAACAATCATGCTAGAGCTAAAGGACACATAGACAATTCTATGGACATTGCTGACCCGAAGCTTCGAGAATTTCTTCAGGTCATGCAACCTCGAGCAACGTCTAAGCTGTGGGCAAATGATACTTCAGTTGCAGCCAATGATGGTAGCAACCAAGCAACATTGAATAAGGAGACCAAAAGTACATCAGTTGCAAACCATCCTATCTTAAGCGACTCACAAGTAGATGAATTACCAAATAACCCTAAATCCCATAAGAAACGTGAAGGAGTAATTTCTGATATGGATTATTTCAAGAGTAAAGTGACAACGGAGTGGTCTGATTCTGAAAGCAGTGATGATGACAATGGCGATGACAACAGTGATTCGGCGTCTTCTGATGACGATGACAAAGATAAACACAGTCATGCTACTGAACATGAAGAAAATCGTGGTAATAACCCTTCTGAAAGAACCCCAAGAAGTGGTGCTCAAGAGTTAGATCTAGAAGGCCAAGAAAATACTGTTGGAAAGGATGTAGCCAATGATAAGTCTCAAGTGAATGCAACTAATGAAGAGGAGCAATTATCAAATCCAGAAGATAAGAAAGGAGTTTCTGAGCCGTGTCGACTGTTTGTCATTAATCTGCCATATTCGACCACGTAATTTCTCAAATTATCTTATGGATGCATGTTTCATATTATTTTGCCTACTTTTCCTGTTATTGTTTTCCCACAAGAATGAATGTCTTCTGCAAGTTAATTTCAATTGACCTTAATATTTTTTATATTTCTAGTTGGTTTTATATTTTTATTGTTATTCTGTTGCAGTGAGGAGGAACTGGAAGAGCATTTCAGTCAGTTTGGCAGTGTGTCACAGGTTCATTTGGTTCTTCATGAGGATACAAAACGATCCAAAGGAATAGCTTTTATTCATTTTTCAGTTCCAGAATTTGCAGCCAGGTAACAACTAGAAGGATAGAAATTGTTGTCTCACCTTAATTTATACCAACTACTGTTATATTGTACATCTTTCTTTTTGTTCATGGTTGAGCTGTAGAATGTGTGAGGGAAGTAATTTTTTATAAAGAATTTTCAGGTTGCTGATGTAGGCATAAATAATCTTTTTGTCCATTCCAAGCACTTGGCGAACCTTCCCTTAAAAGCTAGCTATCAAGAGGGAATCAAACCACTTTAACACTCCACTGAGGCACCCAGTTCCATAATACCCAAGTCCTTATCAAAAACTTCCCCACAGCCTTATCCACATTCTTGCAGAGTTACTTATTTAGTGGTTATGGTTACTTTAGGGCGTGTCTTTTTAATTTGAAACAATTTGAATTGATTAGCTTTAGAGGATCTGGGAAAATTGAGGAGCAAAAAACTTTATGATGTTGTGTCACCTATCTTCTTTTGTCTGGTATTTGGCTTTTGTGATTCATGTCTGCAAGGATTCTTAGTCTTTTAATGTTCATCCATTGTCTATTTAAGGGCGTATTGGCAGACATGTGATGGGTTGGATTTCGCTTGTTGTCTCTACTGTACTTCTGTTGTTACGGAGGGAATTCCAAGAGTGTCTTGTTTGTATTCTTTTACTTTTAAATAATACTTGCAACTAGCTAAAATAGTATATTTTTTTATTTAAATGATCGAAATTTGGACTTTCCACTTGGGCCTTGTCCTGTAAAATGGGATTTAGATCCTCTAAAGTGAGTGAGGTGTAAAGCGAGAAAATGAAGGGTTGTTATTTTAGCAAACTCATGATTTGTTATAATGTACCTACAATATCCATCTTTGATTTTTTAGTTAACGATTGATATTATTCACTTTACACTCTAAAGTGAGTTGCTCATTTTAGAGGGAGCCGGATCCTGGAAAATGAAAGGATTACTATATTGTTTTGAGTTATCGAAAAGTTCTAAAACATTCTAAGAACCTCTTGGAATTTATTGGAAATGTTTTCTGCAATGAACCAAAGTAGGTTGGAATTGCATACTTCCATGTCAATTGAATTGTATCTGTAGCTACAACATCACTAGACTTCAGAATTCAGATAGCTGCTACGTTTGCAACACTAATACCGTTTCAAGACATAAGCTGGTGCTTGTCAACAGTTGATTGCAATTAATGCAATTGTATGATAAATGTTTATCAGGGCGCTAGAAGAGTTGGGCAGTTCATTCTTCCAGGGGAGATTATTGCATGTTATGCAAGCTACACCAAGACATTCAAATAATGAAGAGTAAGGCTCTCTCACATAATATTTGCATAATACAGTTTACATAATAGTATAGTATTATATTTTGTGTTGGTATTATTTAATTACAATACTATTATACTTGTCTCTTTTAAATAGTTTACATAATAGTATAGTATTATAGTTTGTGTTGGTATTATTTAAATACTATACTATGTTATTATAGTTTGTGTAATTAGCTAAAATAGTTTACATAATATTTTGTAACTAGCTAAATTAGTATACTTGTCTCTTTTACATTGCTTCATCAACAGTGTTAAATTGTATATTTGCATTATCATGTATTGTCATTTCATGGTTTACATGTTGTAGGAACAAGGACCAAGGCTCTAAAACTCTCAAACAACGAAGAGAGGAAGAAAGGAAAGCAGCTGAAGCTAAAGGAGATACCAGAGCATGGAATAGTCTGTACATATGCCAGGATACAGTATGTTTCCTTATGATGAAATTGAAAACTATGATTCTATTGTTTCATCCTTTTTGAGTACCCAATTTTGCAATGGTTCATTGATGTTCTGAATAATGCTTGTTTTTTCTTCATATTTTCTATAGAAAGTCACAACTTGTGGCATGTTTTGAAATTTTTACGTTGTTTTTTATGTATTTGGTGCTCTAGTTCAGAACAAAGCACTTGTTCCTGTTAGCAACCATTTCCTCATGAAACAAGTTTATTCTTTTTTTTTTGGGAAGGTTTCCTTGTGCTCTGGTTAGGTTTTGGGAATTTGGTTAGGGTGTAGGGGTGTGCATCACTTGTTGAAGAGGGACGCTCAGCTTAAGTTTTGCCGCTTGCCCCCAAAACCTGTAGGATTGAACTGTTATAGTCTCACAATGGATATTTCATTGAGGTTGCTATTTCTAACATGCATAGAGATTGGCCGTGTCAGCTGTTTTATTCTTAAGAACTTTTAGGCGCATTTAATTTGCTAAAAAATGAAAGACTGGACAGCACAAAATTAATTCTATGTTAGATTTGAAGAATGGTTGTCTAACTAAACAAAGCAAAACTTGAAGGATAGGACACTTCTTAAATTTTCTTATTCAGTAATAAATCCATGGGACAACTCTTTGTCCCACTCACAACAAAGTCGAAAAGTAAAAAAGTACGCAACCTTTTCATTTTATCCTCAATTGCTATGTTCCCTGAGATTCCTCCTCTCTCTAATGTACCTTCTCCATTGTTTCGTCCCCTCATGTTCCTCAAAACTACTTGTGTTGTGCATTGGTCACCTAACAGAAATTAGAACAAAAGGTTGTGTTGTAATTCAATAACTTGTACTGTGTTATTCTGTTTGTCCAGTCCTGCTAGGTGGATCAAACACACCCTTTGCCAACTGTTGTACTTTGTTTTGGAAGATTACTTATTTTTCTTCTATTTTTTTATCTCCTCTTGCTTTTCAAATATTTTTCCTTTGCTATAAAAAATATTCACGGTTATTAAGTTTTGCTTCCATACATAAAAAATTATAATTTTTTATATTGGGGTTATGTGGTAAGTTTTGTGAGAATCTGTTCAGAACTTTCTTTTATTGGAAAAATAGGAAAAATGTTGATGTTTCCATTTTCCAATGCAAACATAATTTCATGTTTCCTTGGCATTATAACGTTTCCTTTTATTGGTGGGTGCAAATATGTTGTTTTCTAGTGATGGAATCAACATCACTGTCTTGTTGGTTATACTTCCTAAAATGTTTCACCAGCAGGTTGCTTGTGTGTGTGTGTGTGTATAAAGTATATTTTAATCATGTGTTGATGTTAATAGATTACAGCAAACGTTGCTCTGAAACACGGTGTTAGAAAAAGTGATTTAGTGGGCCCAGAAGCTGATGATGTTGCTGCAAATGTTGCTCTGGGAGAAACTGACGTGATTTCAGACACAAAAAATGCATTTAAAAAGGCTGGAGTGAATGTGGAGTCTTTGGAGGAGCTTGCGAAGGGTAAAGTTGATGGCGTTAAAAGAAGTAACCATGTACTTTTAGCAAAAAATTTGCCATATGATGCTACAGAAAATGAACTTGCAAAGATGTTTGGGAAATTTGGTAGTTTGGATAAAATAATTCTCCCCTCGACAAAAACATTGGCCCTGGTATTTTTCCCTTTCCTTATGTTCATGATGTGTTTATGTATTTTTTATTTAGGGGGGTGGCCGTGGGTACATTTGATAGCCTAGTATCCTATTGTATAGCCTAGTTTTGTTATAATTTCTAATAAAGTTTTCATTCAATTATGCCTTAATTCAATTTTCGATAGTATTTCTTCTTTCATAATATCTGCACCATCTGCTGTACATGATGGTAATGTACTGTATTATTGGATTTTTCTTAGAGTCAGGATCTGTTGACGGATCCGTTGACACTGGGTATAAGTCATAAGACTTACTCCAAATCCCAACTGTTAAATATAATGTATCAAATATTCAAATGGCGCATGATATTCCATCTGTGAAATTAAACAAAAAACTGATTGAGGTACGCGTGTGATTCTGTCTTCGTCCTCATTTCTACTATCATCGAAACCTAGTTCATCAGTGTGCCTCACTAATATACCTAGACTTAAAGATTAGTACCAAACTTGACATTGATCTCTTGAAGCTTCAATTGGAATTTATAGATATTATTATGATGCCACATAATTTTTTTTTATCCCAAATTCTAAAACATGAGCACTTAGCATTAGAGGACTACTGAAATTGACATGATCGAGACATATTTAAATGGCCACAAATTTGCACCCAAATTGTCTAATTTCATATTGATGATTGAAGATTTAACAAACCATAAATTGATTGGAATGAACTCTAATACTCTATGCTATTTAAAATCAAAATCTAAAGCTTGATCATTACGGGAGAAGTGATATGACCCCAACGTTGGCTTCTGCGACTCTGAGCAGTGTGCATTAGTTCAATCAGTACCTCGTGGGGAGGAAGAAATTTTTTTTTGCACACATGCGTCACTGAACAGTTTTTTTTTAAAAATTTTAATAGATGGAATATATGATTCATTAGATCAATCAAATTGAATGGATGAGATTTGGTATAAGTCTTTTGATCTACATCTGGTTTCAATGGATCTTAACTCTTTTAAATATACGTATTATAGGAACTTTAATATACTTATAGGCATTTTTTTGCACATTTGTTTTAATCGATTGGTGGAGCTTGTCTTCAGCAGTGAGGCATTTTAAAAGTTATTGCTTTTATTATAATTTGTTCATTGTTTAATGAATAGGTAACACTAAATTCTTCTTGTTCAAGCTTTGAGTTATTTGGAGATGATATTTCAGGTTATTTTTCTTGAACCAGCAGAAGCTAAAGCTGCTTTTAGAGGTTTAGCTTACACGCGTTACAAGTAAGATCCTTTGTTTCTTTTGGTCACTAGTTACATGCAGCATTGAAGTGTTGAGCATTATTTTATTAGCTTCTATGAATAGACAATCAGGCATTTATGTTATCCTCACTGAATGAATTTATTGTTTCTTCCTCTGTTGAATACCAGTCGATCTTCATAAGAAAGAAAGAGAACATTTTCCTTTCAAATTGCAATAAATATGATGCTGGTCTAAATTGTGCAAAAGTTAATGTGCTATGGCTCTCCTGTGTTATTTCAAAAAGGGAAAGGATAAAATCAAAAGAATAGTTTTGTGAAAAATACGTGTCTTACACCCAAAAGGGAAGTGTGTGGGGGGTGATGTTAGAGTGTACAATAATCCAGCACTATGCCCATAACTTCGTAGTTTTAATCTTATTGATGTTGTGATTGGACTAAAGCTTCTCTTCTGCTGGTAGAATAATCTTGGGCAAAGCAGCACAACCCCCCTCCACTAAGCTAACAATAGGGATCGCATATTTTATTTATTGAAGGTTATTGACTTGATTTGTGCTCTATTCAATGTAGGGTTGCTCCGTTATTCTTGGAGTGGGCTCCTTCCGATATTCTTACCCCAAAATCAACATATATAAATGATGAGGTGAATATTGGAATTGGTGAAAAGGATGTCAAGCGGGTGATATTAGAGAAAGACGTGGAAAGAATATCAGATGCTGATATTGATCCAGACAGAATAGAGGTTTGGCCTATTTTTACCATTCTTTCGCTCTAGTTGTGTTTGGTTTAGTTTGTTTTGATGCATTCGTCTTTTGCAAGAATTGATGGAAAATAGAAAAGAGAGAAATGTGAGGTCAATGGATAAAAATAAAATATAAATGCATAGGCCAAGTTGTATATGCAATAAAAGTGACAATAAAACAGTGATAAACTCCTTTTACTTTTTAGTTTGAATTATTCCATAGATCGCTGAACTCCAAATTTTAATATAGATTAAGATTCCTCAACTAAAATATTTTAAATCCGGTCTCTGAACTTCTGAATAATTTTATTGTTAGGTCCTTAAACTAACATTTTTAATTGGATCCCTAAATTTTTAATCAGGTCTCTGAATTTAGGTATTTTTAAAAGTTATTCAAAAGTTCAAGAATCTAATTATGAATTATTTAAAAGTTCAGGGATTCTTGTAGTTTTTAATTTCAAGGACTTCACTACAAATTGTAGACATTTCAAGGACCCAATTATTTTGTTAGCTCTGGGGCTATTTAAAAATCCTCAAATAGTTCAAGGACCTCCTGGGCAATTAAGTTACTTTTTGTTACCTGACATAGTCCTTCATATGGTTAAAATACGAAAAAATGATAGACATTGGAAATAAGAACAGAACTTTGAAGTGCAATATCATTTTCTGTGTTGATTGTCAATTTTGAAGGACGTTTATCCCATGGACTATTCATTCTTTGGCGTTGCCTTTAGGGTCACTGTTTGTCACCACTCTATTTTTGTCGTCCACAGATTACTATGCAATTCAGTCAATATTTATTTTATACATTAACCATTGCTAAATAATCCGTAATTATTACTCTTTTATCATTTGATTAATCTATCATGCTTCAGGCTCGGTCACTGTTTGTCAAGAACCTAAATTTCAAGACAACAGATGAGGGTTTGAGGGAACATTTCAGTGGACACATGAAGGAGGGGCGGATTTTGAGTGTCAAGGTAAGTGGATTTAAGTGGTAGGTGACTCATTTTACTTTTGATGACTTGGCTATTTTTCATTTTTTTTTGTTTCACTGCTTTCTAAATTAGGTGAAGAAGCATTTGAAAAAGGGGAATAATGTTTCTATGGGATTTGGATTTGTTGAGTTTGACTCCACAGAGACTGCTACAAGTGTTTACAACAATTTACAGGTAATTACACAATTGAATCAAAAGATGCATGCTATATGTATTTGATTGAAATCCTAATGATAGTTATGGTTGTTTTACAAAGGCATTTTTTAATAATTTTTTGGGTTTGGGTATAGGGGACTGTTTTGGACGGTCATGCTCTTATTTTACAACTCTGTCATGTCAAGAATGATGGTAAAGTACAAAAGAAAGTTGAGAAAGATAAGAGTTCAACTAAGTTGCATGTGAAAAATGTTGCTTTTGAGGCAACGAAGAAGGATCTGAGACAATTATTTAGCCCGTTTGGCCAGGTGATAATTAAAAATGATAATTTTAGTACAATTGCTAGCAAATATTCACTCAGCCAAAATATGAACATTTAGCTGTTTACCACAAGTATTTAATAGTTTTCCTTTCACTCATATTTGATGACTTAAAAACCGTGCAGATTAAAAGTTTAAGATTACCAATGAAGTTTGGAAATCATAGAGGATTTGCTTTTGTGGAGTATGTTACTCAGCAGGAGGCACAAAATGCACTTACATCACTCTCAAGCACCCACTTGTATGGCAGACATCTGGTAAGTGAAACTCGGTGATGGATTTGGGAAATTCTGTTTATGGAATCCTCTACACTTCCACTTGTTTTAGGTGGTGTATATACTTTCAAATTAGATTGCAAATAGTTGAAAAACAATGGCCCTTATTATTATCAGGTGATAGAGAGAGCGAATGACCCTGAGACTTTGGAGGAAAAGCGGGCTCGAACTGCTGCTCAGTATAATGGACATAGTGGATTTCAAGATACTAACTTACCCAAGAAAAGGAAGGTCAACAGTATGTTAGATGAAAGAAATATGAAGTTTGAAAGGTTTCATTAGTGCTTCATTCAAAAATTTGAGGTTTCTGTATATATCTCAAAGTTCAGGGATGGCAATTTTGTAGATCGTAGTAAATTGTTTACTTTGTCGCTGCTTGGTGTTCTTACAATTATTACTATTTATTAGGGGTGTTCAAATCCAAACCGATCCAAAATAAAACCGCAAACCAATCCAAAAAAATTGAAAACCGCAAAAAATCGAATATTTTTGGATGTGTTTGGATGTTGTTTTGGAAAAACCGCTATGATCGGATTGGATTTCGGATTGCCTTTTCAAAACCGAACCGAACCGCAAAAGTAAATTTTTATGCTTATTTATCATTTTATTAGTATTATATATTGCATAATATATTTCTTATTGGTATTTAATCTTATATATTGCATTAATTTAATCTATATTATTACTACTTCATCTATTTCAAATATAATCAATCATTTTCATTTTGTAATGTTAACTTTTTTAATAAATTTGTGTCATATTTTGTATCAAAACTATTATTTTATTGTGTATGAGTAATATTAATATTAATAAAAAAAAATTACATGTTACACTTTGGATATCCAAAAACCGATCCAAATTAAACCGCATATATTTGGATCGGATCGGTTTGGATTTTTTTAACATAATCATACAAACCAAATCGAACCGCACATGATTTTTATTTTGGATCGGTTGATTTTTTACCTCAAAATCGATCCAAACCGGACCGCTAACACCCCTACTATTTATTACCGTGTTTAAAAGATGCAGTAAAATTATATGGTCTTGAATATTGAGTTTGCCTTACTGTATGGTTAGAATAACAATTTTAGCAATTAATTTGATTTATACTAAAACGAGATTTTTGAAAAAAAAGATTCAAGACACTGATGGTGCAAAATTGCTACTGGTGATTTATCAATTCTCATGACAATATGAAAAACATTATTCGCCACACTTAAAAGCTAATGAATTGAAGTCCCGTAAGTGTAGCTCAGTTGGTAGCTATCAGGGATAATTTGTGCAGGGGCCGGGGTTTGAACTCCACTTCTCCACACATTATGTGTGTGAATCTAACCATTAGACTACTTGACAAAAAAAAAACTAATTAATGGAGTAAAGCGACCTAGGCATAATGAAAAATATATCTTCACGCTTAAACAATTTACTCACACAATTTGGTCTTCCAACTCACAAAGTCCTCTTCTAAAAACAATGAGCGTGAAAGATATAGAATTATTTTAAAATCAATTAGGTAATTTTAGTACATAATTATTCAACTCATATCAAACATAAATTGTTTAAATCTAGTTATATGGAGGCATTGCTTACAAACTCTATAAATCTAGTTATATGAATGCATTGCTTACAACCTCTACTAATGGCAGTGTATATGGGACAAAACAGTAGCACAAGCTAAATAACAATACTATAGGAACCACAAACAATAACTACAAAGTACAAACCCTTTATTTTTTTTTGCGCATTCTATAATATTAACTTGTAAAACCTTGAAAAAAAAAACAAACAAACACTCGCACAGGATAATAATAACTAATAACTGTATATCTTGCATCATAATTGATGCAAGTTTGAGAGTCATAATCTCGCGGTCTTCACCAATCGTGAGTGTGTAGAGATGCAAAGGTCAAGAAATTGTGGTAAATGAACAAGTTCACAAACACATTTGTTGTCCACTTCCCTAGTCTATCGACAACAATTTTCTTTCTATGCAGTCTGACGACGTTTATACTTACGTCTGTGTCTCTTACCGTGCCCATGCCCATGGTCGCGGTGGTGGTTTTTGTGCCCTCATCATTGCCACCACCATCGTTATCAGGTGCTGGTGGGGGCTCTAAGGGGGCAGGTAATGCCCCCCGTGTGAAGGGTAACCTTCCGCATGCATAGTTTACAAGTGCAAACTGAGATACACAAAGTGGGGGTTGATTTGTTGGTATAATAGGCCTAACTTCGTTTTCAATCTTTGGCACTATTGCCAACAATGTTAGAGCCATTGCCATCATCTTGAAATTTTCAATTTTGTTTGTAGACATGTTTAAAACACTAAAAAGAACTTTACCACAAAATTTATAATTTTTAAAAATAGAATGAGTAAAATATGAGTTTTTAAACCTCAAAAACTCAATATAACAAGCAAAGAAAATTTGAAAATCGTAATAAAAAACGAAGGTAATTGCTTTTTAGGCTCCCCAAATATCTCTTTAGACCCCTAAAATTATAAAAATACCCTTAATAACACATCCTGAACTTAACTACTGCATGTGCATTTGTTTAATTGAATTTTGTTTCACCTCCGGTACATAAGTACCGGACATATATTATACATATATTTAATTGAAATGGACACATACAATGACCAAAAATATGCAACCGAAAACAGAGCAGAAACATGTATTATACATATATTTAATATGAAGGATATGTTTTTCAACTAGCCTTACTTATCCCCCATTCTCCTTTTTACTACTTTTTTTAAAGAACCTAGTCTGTCTTTTACTGCCATCGCAAATAAAGAACATAGTCTCTCATTTATCGACAAGTCATCACAAATAAAGAGAAAACTAACAGTAGTACAAAAGTGTAATCATTTGGTTTTATATAAATCATAAAGAAAAAAAAGAAAAAAAAACTCATTGCTAGAACTATCAGAAGTTAAACTTTTAATCTTATAAAATTGTTGCCTTTTGGTCCCCATATTTAGAACACAACATTTTTCTTCAGCAACCAAACTTATTCTAACACTATTTCAAAAACCCAAACATGAAGGTGTGTTATTGACAAGTTTATTATTATCCATCAAATTCACAAACAACCATTCTTTTCAATCCATATATCTGAAAAATCTAGTATTAGTAGTATGAAATTGGAATAATAATCAAAGCTTTAACTGTAAATGCATGGATATGACTTTCAGCATTATTATGGAAATTAGAGCATGTATCAGAGTCAATCATCTTTCTTCTATCCTGAATCACATTGGTTAATATAGAACCATGATTAATTATCCAAAGAAAACATTGTACTCTATAAAGACCTTTCTAACTCCATACGAGGTTATAAAGGCATTGTCCATGTTGCTATCTAGAATTCGTCAACAGTTCATAAGCTGATGACAACATGGATATAATATATGTCCGGTACTTATGTATCGGAGGTGAAACAAAGTTCAATTAAACAAATGCACATGTGATAGTTAAGTTCACGATGTGTCATTAAGGGTATTTTGATAACTTTAGGGGGCCTAAAGAGATATTTGGGCCTAAAAAGCAATCCTCAAAAACGAAAATCTAATTTGGGCCGCTTCCACCGGTGTAGGCTGGGTCGGATCTATATCGAGAACCTGGGTGAAAAGTACCCGATTCAGTCCGACCCATTCTGTTCTCTTTCTCAACATACCTAGCCACGCGAAGAACATAGCTGCACCGTTCTCTCTCTCTCTCTCTCTCTCGCCGGAGACCGTTCTCTCTCCCTTTCCTGAACTCCGCCTTCTTGAACTGTAAGTTCGTTTCATCTACTACTATACTCGCTTATTCATAAGTGCTTATTCGATACTTGCTTGTGCTTATTATTAAATCAACGATCTTTGTCGTTTTCTTGTTAGATTATAGTGTGAAAATTATATTTATATCAATGGAAATTTTGAATTCTGTGTAATGAATCTGTGTTGTATAATAATTGAGTCTTTTATCTGTTACAGACACATTTACTGCCATTTTTGTCTACTATGCCCAACTGCAATATACTAGAAGGAGCCATGTAAGTTCAAATGAGGCATTCATTCATGTTGGAATTCGTAGTTTTGAGGAAGTTTAAGAAAATCATTGAAAAAGGATATTTTTTGTGTTTCCAGGTCGAGGATATGTGTGAAGAATCTCCCTAAATATGTTGCGGAGGATCGACTAAAACAAGAATTTTCTAGGAAAGGAGAAATAACTGATGTCAAGCTTATGCGTACAAAGTATTGTTTCTTTCCTTAAGTCATAAAATCATTATTCCAATCCTCATGGACACTTGTTTAGAATTTTAACTTCTTTGTGTTGTTTACTGGTTAACTCAGAAACGGGAAAAGTCGCCAATTTGCTTTTATCGGATTTCGTACAGACCAGGAAGCTCAGGCAGCGATTAAATATTTTAATAAATCATACCTTGACACACAAGCAATTACTTGTGAGGTCGGTTGTTTATACCATTATTTTTTCTTAACTTCTTTCACACTGTTATATTATATTACTGAAACTGAGAGCCATTAAAAATGCTTGACCATGTTTTCATCTACCAAGCAGGTGGCTCAAAAACTTGGTGATGCAAATCTTCCTCGTCCGTGGAGTCGACATTCAACAAAAAAGGACAATAAAGCGATCACCCCAGATGTTAGCAATCATGCTAGAGCTAAAGGACATGAAGACAATTCTATGGACATTGATGACCCAAAGCTTCAAGATTTTCTTCAGGTCATGCAACCTCGGGCAATGTCTAAGCTGTGGGCAAATGATACTTCAGTTGTAGCCAATGATGGTAGCAACCAAGCAACATTGAATAAGGAAACCGAAAGTACACCAGTTGCAAACCATCCTATCTTAAGCGACTCACAAGTAGATGAATTACCAAATAACCCTAAATCCGACAAGTCACGTGAGCTTAAGCATGAAGGAGTAATTTCTGATATGGATTATTTTAAGAGTAAAGTGACAACAGAGTGGTCTGATTCTGAAAGCAGTGATGATGACAACGGCGATGGCAACAGTGATTCGGCGTCTTCTGATGATGATGATGACAAAGATAAACATAGTCATGCTACTGAACATGTAGAAAATCGTGGTAACAACCCTTCTGAAAGAACCCCAAGAAGTGGTGCTCAAGTGTTAGATCTAGAAGACCAAGAAAATACTGTTGGAAAGGATGTTGCCAATGATAAGTCTCAAGTGAATGCAACTGAGGAAGAGGGGCAATTATCAAATCCAGAAGATAAGAAAGGAGTTTATGAGCCGTGTCGACTGTTTGTCCGTAATCTGCCATATTCGACCACGTATATTCTTAAATTATCTTATGGATGCATGTTTCATATTATTTTGCCTACTTTTCCTGTTATTGTTTTCCACAAGAATGAATGTCTTCTGCAAGTTAATTTCACTTGACCTTAATATTTTTTATATTTCTAGTTGGTTTTATTTTTTTATTGTTATTCTGTTGCAGTGAGGAGGAACTTGAAGAGCATTTCAGTCAGTTTGGCAGTGTCTCACAGGTTCATTTGGTTGTTGATAGGGATACAAAACGATCCAAAGGAATAGCTTATATTCATTTTTCAATTCCAGAATTTGCAGCCAGGTAACAACTAGACGGATAGAATATTGTTGTCTCACCTTAATTTATACCGACTATTGTTATATTGTAAATCTTTTTTTTTGTTCATGGTTGAGTTGTAGAATTTGTGAGGTAATGCTTTTGAAGCATTAAGTCATTTTTTTAAAGAATCTTCAGGTTGCAGATGTAGGCATAAATAGTCTTTTGTCCATTCCAAGCAGTTGACGAACCTTCCCTTAAACTCTAGCTATCAAGAGGGAACCAAACCACTTTAACACTCCACTTAGCATATATACTACTTGATTTATCTTACTTAGGCACCCGGTTCCATAATACCCAAGTCCTTATCATAAACTTCCCCACAGCCTTATCCACATTCACGCAGAGTCACTTATTTAGTGGTTATGGTTAATTTAGGGTGTGTCTTTTCAATTTGAAACAATTTCAATTGATTAGCTTTAGAGGATCTGGTAGAATTGAGGAGCAACTTTATGATGTTGTGTCGCCTATGCTTCTTTTGTCTTGTATTTGGCTTTTTTGAATTGTTCATGTCTGCAAGGATTCTTCTCAGTCTTTTAATGTTCATCCATTGTCTATTTAAGGGTGTATTAGCAGACATGTGATGGGTTGGATTTTGCTTGTTGTCTCTTCTGTTGTTAAGGACAGAATTCCAAGAGTGTCTTGTTTGTGTTCTTGTTTCTTTTAAATAATACTTGTAACTAGCTAAAATAGTATATTTTTGGATTTAAATGATCAGAAGACGGTTTTTCCACTTGGGCCTTGTCCTGCAAAATGGGATTTGGATCCTCTAAAGTGAGTGAAGTGTAAAGCGAGAAAATCAAGGGTTGTTATTTTAACAAACTCATGTTTTGTTATAATGTATCTACAATATCTACCTTTGATTTTTTAATTAATGGTTAATATAACTCACTTTACACTCTTTTGAGTTATCGAAAGTTCTAAAACATTCCAAGAACCTAGTGGAATTTATTGGAAATGTTTTCTGCAATAAATCGAAGTAGGTTTGAATTGCATAATTCCACGTAAATTGAATTGCATCTGTAGCTACAACATCACTCGACTTCAGATAGCTGCTACGTTTCGTAACACTAATACTGTTTCAAAACTTAAGCTGGTGCTTGTCAACAGTTCATTGTAATTTGTACAATTGTATGATAAATGTTTATCAGGGCGCTAGAAGAGTCGGACAATTCAATATTCCAGGGGAGATTATTGCATGTTATGCCAGCTATACCAAGACATTCAAACAATGAAGAGTAAGGCTCTCTTACATAAATATTTGCCTAATATAGTTTACATAATAGTATAGCATTATATTTTGTGTTGGTATTATTTAAATACAATATTATTATACTTGTCTCTTTTAAATTGTTTACATAATAGTATGGTATTATAGTTTGTGTTGGTATTATTTAAATACAATACTATGTTATTTTATAGTTTGTGTAACTAGCTAAAATAGTTTACATAATATTTTGTAACTAGCTAAAATAGCATACTTGTCTCTTTTACATAATATTGCTTCATCAACAGTGTTAAATTGTATATTTGCATTATCATGTATTGTCATTTCATGGTTTACATGTTGTAGGAACAAGGACCAAGGCTCTAAAACTCTCAAACAGCGAAGAGAGGATGAAAGGAAAGCAGCTGAAGCTAAAGGAGATACCAGAGCATGGAATAGTCTGTACATGCGCCAGGATGCAGTATGTTTTCCTTATGATGAAATTGAAAGCTATGATTCTATTATTTCATCCTTTTTGAGTAGCCAATTTTGCAATGGTTCATTGATGTTCTGAATAATGCTTGTTTTTTCTTCATATTTTCTATAGAAAGTCACAACTTGTGGCATGTTTTGAAATTTTTACATTGTTTTTTATGTATTTGTTGCTCTGGTTCAGAACAAAGCACTTGTTCCTGTTAGCAACCATTTCCTCATGAAACAAGTTTATTCTTTTTTTTGGGAAGGTTTCCTTGTGCTCTGGTTAGGTTTTGGGAATTTGGTTTGGGGGTAGGGGTGTGTAATTCAATAACTTGTACTGTGTTATTCTGTTTGTCCAGTCCTGCTAGCTGGATCAAACACATCCTTTGCCAACTGTTATACTTTGTTTTGGAAGATTACTTATTTTTCTTCTATTTGTTTATCTCCTCTTGCTTTTCAAATATTTTTCCTTTGCTATAAAAAATATCCAGGGTTATTAAGTTTCACCTCCATACATACATAAAAAAGTATAATTTTTTATATTGGGGTTATGTGGTAAGTGTTGTGAGAATCTGTTTAGAACTTTCTTTTATTGGAAAAATAGGAAAAATGTTGATGTTTCCATTTTCCAATGCAAACATAATTTCATGTTTCCTTGGCATTATAACGTTTCCTTTTATTGGTGGGTGCAAATATGTTGTTTTCTAGTGATGGAATCAACATCACTGTCTTGTTGATTATACTTCCTAAAATGTTTTTGGTGATGCTGTTTCACCAGCAGGTTGCTTGTGTGTGTGTGTGTGTATAAAGTATATTTTAATCATGTGTTGATGTTAATAGATTACAGCAAACGTTGCTCTGAAACATGGTGTTAGTAAAAGTGATTTAGTGGGCCCAGAAGCTGATGATGTTGCTGCAAATGTTGCTCTGGGAGAAACTGACGTGATTTCAGACACAAAAAATGCATTTAAAAAGGCTGGAGTGAATGTGGAGTCTTTGGAGGAGCTTGCGAAGGGTAAAGTTGATGGCGTTAAAAGAAGTAACCATGTACTTTTAGCAAAAAATTTGCCATATGGTGCTACGGAAAATGAACTTGCAAAGATGTTTGGTAAATTTGGTAGTTTGGATAAAATAATTCTCCCCTCGACAAAAACATTGGCCCTGGTATTTTTCCCTCTCCTTATGTTCACGATGTGTTTATGTATTTTTTTATTTTGGGGGGTTGCCGTGGGTACATTTGATAGCCTATTATCCTATTGTATAGCCCAGTTTTGTTATAATTTCTAATAAAGTTTTCATTCAATTATGTCTTAATTCAACTTTCGATGGTATTTCTTCTTTCATAATATGTGGTTGTGGAACAGTCTTGTGTTCTAATATCCTAAAGAAAAAACAAATAACAATCTTGTGCATGAAGTTTATTCTTTTACATTTTAAAAACTATATTACCACACCATTATTATTTTATTTATATTTGTTTTTTTAATAATAAATAAATATTATGATCCTTTGGGTTCTATATGTTCTCATCTCCACCATCTGCTGTACATGATGGTAATGTACTGTATTATTGGATTTTTTTTAGAGTTAGGATCCGTTGACACTGGGTGTAAGTCATATGACTTACTCCAAATCTCAACTATTAAATATAATGTATCAAATGGCTCATGATATTCCATCTATGAAATAAAAAAAATAAAAAATCCAATTGAGGCATATGTATGATTCCATCTTCGTCCTCATTTCTGCTATCATCGAAACCTAATTCATCAGTGTGCCTCACTAATATCTAGACTTAAAAATTAGTTCCAAGCTTGACATCGATCTCTTGAAGCTTCAATTGGAATTTATAGATATTATCATGATGCCACATAAATTTTTTTATCCCAAATTCTAAAACAAGAGCACTTAGCATTGGAGGATTACTAAAATTGACATGATCGAGATATATTTAAATGGCCACAAATTTGCACCCAAATTGTCTAATTTCATAGTGATGATTGAAGGTTCTAACAAACCATAAATTGATAGGTGAACTCGAATACTATATGCTATCTAAAATCAAAATCTAAAGCCTGATCATTACGGTAGAAGTGATATGACCCCAACGTTGGCTTCTGCAACTCTGAGCAGCGCTGAACAGTGTGCATTGTTTCAATCAGTATATCGTGGTGGGGAGGAAAAAAAATTGCACGCATGCCTCACTTAAGGGTTTTATTTTTTTATTTTATTTTTTAAAATTTTAATAGATGGAATATATGATTCATTGGATCAATCAAATTGAATGGATGAGATTTGGTATAAGTCTTTTGATCTACATCTGGTTTCAATGGATCTTAACGCTTTTAAATATACGTATTATGGGAACTTTAATATACTTATAGGCATTTTTTTGCACATTTGTTTTAATTGATTAGTGGAGCTTGTCTTCAGCAGTGAGGCATTTTAAAAGTTATTGCTTTTATTGTAATTTGTTCATTGTTTAATGAATAGGTAACACTAAATTCTTCTTGTTCAAGCTTTGAGTTATTTGGAGATGATATTTCAGGTTATTTTTCTTGAACCAGCAGAAGCTAAAGCTGCTTTTAGAGGTTTAGCTTACAAGCGTTACAAGTAAGATCCTTTGTTTCTTTTGGTCACTAGTTACATGCAGCATTGAAGTGTTGAGCATTATTTTATTAGCTTCTATGAATATACAATCAGGCATTTATGTTATCCTCACTGAATGAATTTATTGTTTCTTCCTCTGTTGAATACCAGTCGATCTTCATAAGAAAGAAAGAGAACATTTTCCTTGCAAATTGCAATAAATATGATGCTGGTCTAAATTGTGCAAAAGTTAATGTGCTATGGCTCTCCTGTGTTATTTCAAAAAGGGAAAGGATAAAATCAAAAGAATAGTTTTCTGAAAAATACGTGTCTTACACCCAAAAGGGAAATGTGTGGGGGGTGATGTTAGAGTGTACAATAATCCAGCACTATGTCCATAACTTCGTAGTTTTAATCTTATTGATGTTGTGATTGGACTAAAGCTTGGATTTTGAGATGTGGCACAATCACAATTTCACCCCCCTCCCCCCCGCCCATTCTCTCTTCCCCCCTCCACTAAGCTAACAATAGGGATCCCATATTTTATTTATTGAAGGTTATTGACTTGATTTGTGCTCTATTCAATGTAGGGATGCTCCGTTATACTTGGAGTGGGCTCCTTCCGATATTCTTACCCCAAAATCAACATATATAAATGATGAGGTGAATATTGGAATTGGTGAAAAGGATGTCAAGCGGGTGATATTAGAGAAAGACGTGGAAAGAATATCAGATGCTGATATTGATCCAGACAGAATAGAGGTTTGGCCTATTTTTACCATTCTTTCGCTCTAGTTGTGTTTGGTTTAGTTTGTTTTGATGCATTCGTCTTTTGCAAGAATTGATGGAAAATAGAAAAGAGAGAAATGTGAGGTCAATGGATAAAAATAAAATATAGATGCATAGGCCAAGTGGTATATGCAATAAAAGTGACAGTAAAAAAATGATAAATTCATTTTACTTATTAGGTTGAATTATTCTATAGATAGCTGAACTCCAAATTTTAATATAGATTCCTCAACTAAAAATGTTTTAAATCCGGTCTCTGAACTTCTCAATAATTTATTGTTTGGTCCTTGAACTAACATTTTTAATTGGATCCTTAAATTTTTAATCAGGTCTCTGAATTTAGGTATTTTAAAAGTTATTCAAAAGTTCAAGAATCTAATTATGAATTATTTAAAAGTTTAGGGACTTGGGTAGATTTTAATTTCAAGGACTTCACTACAAATTGTAGACATTTCAAGGACCCAATTATTTTGTTAGCTTAAGGGTCTATTTAAAAATCCTCAAATAGTTCAAGGATCTCCTGGGAAATTAAATTACTTTTTGTTACCTGACATAGTACTTTTATATGGTTAAAATACGAAAAAATGATAGACATTGGAAATATTGGTATTAAACCCTGATAAGTATTAAAATTGAATTTTTCTTTCCTAGTGATATATATTGTTGTAACTTGAGTTTTTTACCCCTAAACATTTTAAACTTTTCTTGAAGGCCCGTAGTCATCTCTTTGTTGTTCATTCAATAATTTCTATATCAATATGAACAGAACTTTGAAGTGCAATATCATTTTCTGTATTGATTGTCAATTTTGAAGGACATTTTCTGTATTTAAAAATGTTTTAAATCCGGTCTCTGAACTTCTCAATAATTTATTGTTTGGTCCTTGAACTAACATTTTTAATTGAATCCCTAAATTTTTAATCAGGTCTCTGAATTTAGGTATTTTAAAAGTTCAGGGACTTGGGTAGATTTTAATTTCAAGGACTTCACTACAAATTGTAGACATTTCAAGGACCCAATTATTTTGTTAGCTTAAGGGCCTATTTAAAAATCCTCAAATAGTTCAAGGATCTCTGGGAAATTAAGTTACTTTTTGTTACCTGACATAGTACTTTATATGGTTAAAATACGAAAAAATGATAGACATTGGAAATATTGGTATTAAACCCTGATAAGTATTAAAACTGAATTTTTCTTTCCTAGTGATATATGTATTGTTGTAACTTGAGTTTTTTACCCCTAAACATTTAAACTTTTCTTGAAGGCCTGTAGTCATCTCTTTGTTGTTCATTCAATAATCTCTATGTCAATAAGAACAGAACTTTGAAGTGCAATATCATTTTCTGTATTGATTGTCAATTTTGAAGGACGTTTATCCCATGGACCATTCATTCTTTGGCCTTGCCTTTAGGGAAATTGTTTGTCACCACTCTATTTTTGTCCTCCACAGATTACTATGCAATTCAGTCAATATTTATTTTGAAATTTTGTACATTAACCATTGCTAAATAATCCATAATTATGATTCTTCTATCATTTGATTAACCTATCATGCTTCAGGCTCGGTCCCTGTTTGTCAAGAACCTAAATTTCAAGACAACAGATGAGGGTTTGAGGGAACATTTCAGTGAACACATGAAGGAGGGGCGGATTTTGAGTGTCAAGGTAAATGGATTTAAGTGCTAGGTGACTCATTTTACTTTTGATGACTTGGCTATTTTTCAATTTTTTTTTTTGTTTCACTGCTTTCTAAAATAGGTGAAGAAGCATTTGAAAAAGGGGAAATATGTTTCTATGGGATTTGGATTCGTTGAGTTTGACTCCACAGAGACTGCTACAAGTGTTTGCAACGATTTACAGGTATTTACACATTTGAATCAAAAGATGCATGTTATATGTATTTGAAATCCTAATGATTGTTATGGTTGTTTTACAAAGGCATTTTTTAATAATTTTTTTGGTTTGGGTATAGGGGACTGTTTTGGACGGTCATGCTCTTATTTTACAACTCTGTCATGTCAAGAATGATGGTAAAGTACAAAAGAAAGTTGAGAAAGATAAGAGTTCAACGAAGTTGCTTGTGAAAAATGTTGCTTTTGAGGCAACAGAGAAGGATCTGAAACAATTATTTAGCCCGTTTGGCCAGGTGATTACTTTTAAAAATGATAATTTTAGTACAATTGCTAGCAAACATTCATTCTCTCAGCCAGAATATGAACATTTAGCTGTTTACTACAAGTATTTAAAAGTTTTCCTTTCACTGTGCAGATTAAAAGTTTAAGATTACCAATGAAGTTTGGAAATCATAGAGGATTTGCTTTTGTGGAGTATGTTACTCAGCAGGAGGCACAAAATGCACTTACAGCACTCTCAAGTACCCACTTGTATGGCAGACATCTGGTAAGTGAAACTCAGTGATGGATTTGAGAAATTCAGTTTAGGGAATCTCTACACTTCCCCTTGTTTTAGGTGGTGTATATACTTTCAAATTAGATTGCTAATTGTTGAAAAACAATGGGCCTTATTATTTTCAGGTGATAGAGAGAGCGAAAGAAGGTGAGAGTTTGGAGGAACTGCGGGCTCGAACTGCTGCTCAATTTAATGAACATAGTGGATTTCAAGATACTAACTTATCCAAGAAAAGGAAGGCCATCAGTATGTTGGATGAAGGAAATATGAAGTTTGAAAGGTTTGATTAGTGCTTCGTTCAAGAATTCGAGGTTTCTGTATATATCCCAAAGTTCAGGGATGGCAATTTTGTAGATTGTAGTAAATTGTTTAATTTGTCGCTGTTTGGTGTTCTTGCAATTATTACTAGATGCAGTAAAATTACATGGTCATGAATAGAGTTTGCCTTACTATATGGTTAAAATCACAATTTTAGGAATTAACTTGATTAATATTAAAACGGGATTTTTGTTTAAAAAGATTGAAGACACCGATGGTGCAAAATTGCTACTGGTTATTTATCGATTCTCATGACAATATTAAAAGCATTATTCGCTACACTTAAAATGCTAATCAATTGAGTTAAGGAATCCATGCATAATGAAAATTATAACTTCACGCTTGAACAATTTATTCTCACAAATTGGTCTTCCAACTCACGTGGTATCTTCAGAAAACAATGGCGTGAAAGATATGGAATTATTTAAAAATCAATTAGCTAATATCAGTACATAATTATTTAATTCATATCAAACATAAATTCACGAATAAATAAATCTAGTTATATGTAGGCATTGCTTACAACCTCTATTAATGGCAGTGTATATGGGACTAAACAGGATAAGCTAAATAACAATACTATAGGAACCACAAACAATAAATATAAACCCTTTTTTTTTTTGCGACCTACTATAACATTAACGTGTAAAACCTTGAAAAAAAACCGAACAAACACACGCATGGGATAATAATAACTAAAAAACCTTAACTAAAAAACCTGCATCATAATTAATGCAAGTTTGAGAATTATATTGGACCACCACAAGAGTAAGTGATCTCACAGTCTTCACCAATGTTGAGTGTGTAGAGATGCAAAGGCCTAACAAGGAATGGTGGCAAACGAACAAGAAGTTCACAAACACATTGGTTGTCCACTTCCTTAGCCCATCGGCAACAATTTTCTTCCTCAGCGGTCTGGTGACGTCTATGCTTGTGTCTGTGTCTATGTCCGTGCCTGTGCCCATGGCCACGGTGGTGGTTTTTGTGCCCCTCATTGTTACCACCATCATCGTCACCACCATCATCATCATCACCACCATCATCATCAGGTGCTGGTGGGGGCTCTAAGGGAGCAGGTGGTACCCCCGGTGTGAAGGGTAACCTTCCACATGCATAGTTTACTAGTGCAAATTGAGATGCACAAAGTGGGCGTTGATTTGTTGGTGTAGTAGGCCTACCTTCACTTTCAATCTTTGGCACTATTGCCAACAATGTTAAAGCCATTGCCATTATCTTGAAAATCTCAATTTTCTTCATTTTGAAATTCTCAACTCTAATCATCAGATATTACAAGAATATAGGAGTTCATATAGGTACCCTTTGACGTGATAATTATATTTATACTTGCAAATTGAAAGGGGTAGCCTTTTGGATAGGTAGCTTACGAAGAGTGTGAGTTGCGTTCCTATTTGTGTAAGAACTCATCATCCATTTTGTGTGATGATCATTTGTAGGTGACGTACAAATTATTCAAAATGAGGGTTCACCCACCAACCTTTTTAACTGAACAATTTTTTAATTAATTAGTCTAGCATTAATGGGTGGAGTGTAGTTTAATGGCAGATAAGTTAGCATCATGCAGAACTTGTGAGGGAGAGGAACTTTTCTAGTTTTCTTGACAAAAAGTTCTATATATTAGAAAATAAAGAGTGAGACAAACAAATGTTGCACAAATATAATAAAGTGTAAAATATAAAAAGGGGATTCTGTGTCGTTGAAAGTTTCTACAATCACTATATTTTATTTAAAAGATAAGGATCGGACGATTCATATTCATACTTAGTATAAGAACCGTCTAAAAACAAATCTAACAATATGTATGTTCTGGCTTCACTTTAATCACTTTTGACCGCATCAAATCCATTTTTTAGAAATAATTGTACGCAGTCATGCTTATTGCAGGGTCAACAACAATTGACCTAGATGAGCATATCTGTTTTCACCCACCAAGTACCAACATTAAAGGGTAGTCATATGTGAAGTTGTGAACAAATCTTTTGAGGACACAAAAAAGACAACAATTACATATGATTTTGTGATTAAAACATGATATGTAAGACTACATAGATACAAATAAATGATATTTTGTGCATGTATTATGTACACACATAACATTACCCAAGCTAAAAAGCTAATACTTTTGAGTTTTGAAGGAAACAATTAGAATATTAAAGGGATTGTAGGGTGATGAAAAGCATATAACATATTTAATGGACAATACACACATACATATAAACACAAATAATGACAGGAGTTCTGTCGAAGTTTTTCTTAAGAGTCTAACGGCTAACTTTCACACACACTAATTTTGGTTTTTTGTAACATTTTTTTGAGGGATTCTGTTTTTGGTAACATGATATTTTTTGTAATTTTTTGCAAGTAATATAAACTAGTTAAAAATCCAATTCTAGTTCAATTTCGATAACCTTAAAAAATCTGAAACCATTTAACAATTATCTCAGTGATCTTTTAGTTAGAAGCTAATTTGGTAGCAAAGCTTATTCAATATTCTGAGTTTCTACTTGTTCAAAAAAAATATTCTGAGTTTCTAACCAAGAATCCGTCTATTAATAGAAGAAAAAAAAAAACTAAATCCATCTAATTTATTCCATCGTTAATTATAATTAGTACATATATAATTTGTTTCTTTCATCACAAAAAGTCCAAATTATGAAAGATATTTTTAAACATACCAATTTTGCATTTTGTAATAAATTACTCCATTAAAAATTATTATCTTTTTGACAAAAAAAATTATCTTTCATGAAAGAAAAATTTGTAAAACAATATATAATTGTAAAACGATGCTCTCATTTATTTTTATAAAATTGGCTTGTAAAATAAAAGATCTAATTCTTTATAAACTATTTTTATGCTTCATCACCTTTCAATGCAAGATTTGAGTTTTTTCTTCTTCTTCCATACTCAACATATTTTGAACCATGCTAAGAACTTCGATGCACACGCATTTGAAAATATAAGCCACTGATAAAAATTAATTAAAGGTTTCATTAATCTCCCTATTTGGCACTCTTATGTAGAGTATATGGAAGAATTGGAATAATAAGGTTTGAATGATGTCTCTCAAAATTGTCAAACAATTTGTCATAAAGCCACAACTCTTTTAGCTACTTGGGAGAATGCTCAAGAACTAAAACAAGCAGCACCAATTTCTCAAATCAACGGGCTAAATGTTACTTCGGCTAAGTCTTCTCTAGGTAGATATAAGTGCAATTTTGATGCCTCTTTCTGCGAAGCTACTAACAGAGTAGGTATAAGAATGTGTATCAGAGATACTGAAGGGGCCTTTGTATTAGCTCGCACTTAATGATTTTCCCAGACCGTTGATGTTGATATCAGGGAAGCAATTGGTCTGTTAAAAGCTATGGAATAGGCAAGGGACCTGCATCTTGTCAATATGGATTTTGAGGTAGATTAAAAAACAGTTGTGGATAACATCTATGGAAAGTAGATTGTTGTATCCGATTTTAGTGTTATAATTAGTAAGTGTGTACACATGCTATGTATTGGTCTTATAAACTCAGATGTGAGTTTCATTATGAGACAAGCAAAAGAAGTTGCCTATAACTTAGCTAAGGCGGCTCCTTTGGAAGCTAGTTTCCATATTCATTCGAATATCACATTTGTATTGAATTTTCTATTATTAATGAAAAGTATTAAACTTTTTTTTTTTTAGAAAAAAAAAAATTCTGAACATAGTTGTAGCTGGGTATCTTAGTTTGTCAAAAATATTTATTGAAAGCCGAACATTTTTTTAAAACGAGTCCCTAAATTTTTAATTGATTTTAATTATGCCTCTAATTTTAAGCAATTTGTATTTAAGTCCTTAAGTTCAAATTTGAGTAAACCAACCACAATTCAACCGGAGCTAAGTTTTAAAAAATTGAATATTCTAAAATTTTAATTGGTGGAACATTTTATGTTGCAACATATTCAAAACTGATTTTCCCAAAAAAGGGTTAACCATGGTGGAACAATGATTTAGTACTGTCAAATTGTGATCAAGTTTTAGAATTTTTTCCCAGACATTTGAACTTTTTTAAAAAAAACTCCTTCAAAAAAATACTTTAAAAAACTTAAAATCTGATTAATTTTCAATATAATTTTATATTCCTGATTGAATTTTCAAAAATAAAATAAATAAGTGTACAAAACACTAATTAAAATTCAAAATGACAACATTTTTGTTAAAATATGGGAATATAGGGAATAAATGTGAGGTATGAAGTATCTTTTTTCTTTCTAAACTAATGCTTAGCCCGAAACCTAAGAGTCTCTAACCTCTCAATAGAAGCGAGCAAGATCCAACCTAGCCAAAAGACTTGTTTCGTATTTGTCCTATTTGATCCGTAAATCACTGGATTTTTGTGTGTTTAATTGCATATTAGGATCTAAAAATTTGAACCGACTAAAATTCAGAAACTCGTTAGGGTTGAGTATAACTTTTTTTTTTTTTAAGGAAGTGTTAAGTATAACTCTTCCTTACCCTAATTGTTAGCCCTAATGCATTCGGTCTGGATTGGTTTTTGGTCAAAAAAATATCTGAACCAATGAAATCTTTATCGGTTTGGTTTGGTTCGATTTTTACTGTTTTTAAAAAAAGAAACCGAACCAAATTAGTCGGTTTGGATCAATTCGGTTGATCGGTTTGTTTGAAAATACAATTAAAAAATTCTATATTTTTACAAATTTGTATTTCATGCATACAACATACTCAAATATTTTATAAAACTTTGTTTTGCATGTTCTTTGTTTTTCAAACTACTTTGTATATCTAACATGAAAAAACTAACAAGAGAAGGATGATCTCAGCGGCGATGAGGAACGATGGATTAGGTGAGACTGGTGGCTAGTGTTCTTTTTTAGTATAAACGAAATAGAGTGTCGGTGATTAGATGAGATGATGATGATGGCATAAAGTGAATAAATTAAGGAGTATTTTATGTTCGACTTTAATTTTGAGGTTAATCATAAGTGTGTGTGAGGAGGGAAAATATTACTAAAAAGGAGAGTGAGGTTAGCATCAATTTAGTTTATCGGTTCATTGGATCTCAAAATTAAAAACCAAGAACAGAACCTAACTAGATCGGTTTAGGTTGGTTCAGTTTTAAACCGAATCAAACAAGGTCGGATAATTTTTCGGTTTGGATTTTCAGTTTCATCGGTTTTGTACGAACCACTTACACCTCTAACTTATATAACAACAACTAACAAGCTTTTTATAAACGAAATATTCAATGAAAAATCTATGTTAGGTTGAAATCTTGTTGTTGTAGTAGAATCACGTTTTGAGTTAGAGTACATGATAAAATAAAATAAAAATATGATCTTTCATTTTCAACTTTTAGTCATAATAGAATGACCATCTCATAATATTGTTTCTATTGTCCTTCAAATCAACTCAATATTGTCTTAAATAGATTCAATCTTTTTTTTTTAAATAATTAAATAGATTCAATCTTAATTTAACTAGCATAATATAAAATTTAGTTTAAGTCTAGATACGAGTTACGGTCTAAAAACTCATCTAACAAAAATTTAAGGTTGACTTATGAGGAGGTATAACATGTCTCAACCCATCTCATGCTCAACTCTACATCTCAATTCACAAACTTCAATTTTAGGTCAATCCAAGTCACAAATTTAGAAAGCAAACATTGGTTGTTCCAAAAACAAGAAGAAGCAAATAAATTTTAAAAATAACCTAAACGGACCTCGCTAGCGTACACGCAATTGACTTGAGCCTACCATCGCAAAAATTTATGAGTATTGAGGTGGAAATGAGTCAATCATACTGAAAATATTAATAAATTAAAATTTGGCAAACAATGTTGTTATAGTTGGTAAAATTTAATTCATATTTTTTTTTCTTACTCTACAAAGACGTGATTTTTAAAATCTTGCTAGAAACATGAAAATTTTATCGTTAGATAACATTTAATATGATTTATTAAAAAAAAACATTTAATTTGATTAGTCTAGACCTAAATGTTCAAGTATATGGAAAATGTCATAGTCGGTCATATGCATATGCAACAAAGCTTTTAACACATGACTTTAAAATTAAGGTCTTTTTAACAAGTACCCTTAAGATACTAGTTAAGGATTCTAAAATAGAAATAATTGCTAAGTTTTATGTAAAAAAGATTACTTTTTCAAGTTTCAAAGTTTTGAATGCATCAATCCCAAGACAAAATTTCTTCTTTAAAATCTTTTTTCAAAGCACTTGTTAACATTTTCCTTAAAATTAAGAGGACTCAAAATTTTGGATAGAGTATGTTTATTATATATTAACAAAACGATGAGTAGTGCTAGCAATACTTTCTTTTCAACATTCTCTCAAACACTTACTTCCTTATTGATTTAAACGAAGGATAGTCTCAAACTTTGGAAATGGGTTCCACTTAAAGTGGTGGAACATACATTAATTTCATCAAGTAAGAGAGTGATTGTTAGAGAAAGTGTTTAAAAGAGAGTGTCCCTAACATTCCTCAAACTTGTGTTCCTTTGAAAAAAAATACTTTTGTTGGGTTCGACCCTCTTTCATCACCATAAAAAAAAAAAAGCGTGTTAAAAAGGAAGATAAGCATGTTAGTTTATAAAAAGAAGGGGAAGAAAGAATCGAATAGAGCTAGTTTGCAAAGGTTCTGTGTAAGTCCGATGACAAACTTACAACAATAGATTATTAAAATATGGTATGAGTAGATAAGATCACATAAGCTTAAAATAAGTCAATCCAAACAAAAATAAAATAAAAAATGGCTCTGAGTTTTGCATACTTCTTTTTATTAGAGGCATACTTTTTAAGATTAAAACATGATCTTCAAATTGTTTAAGATGATCACAAAAATATTTAGTGGGCACCCATTCATCCATCATTCAACCTCATTGTCTCGGGTAGCACTTGTGCAATGGTATGTAACACATACATTAATGGTACACAAGTGTTATCCCCCTCTCTCCCTTCTTAATTTGGATTTTGGAAATATGGGACCCACATAAGGTGTAAAATGAAGTGAGATATTGATAGGGCGGGGCAGAGGTCAGGAAGTACTTCTCGCCACTCAACTTGTCTTCAATTTCTGTCTCTATTCGCTATAGAGTTTTTCCTCTCGTTCCATCCTTATAGAGACCCAATCAACATTACATAAAAAGTAACTAAAATCTCATTATTTTTACTCGATTACTAGTTGATAACAAAACTCACTTAAGTTGACCCGATAAAATTGACTTAAAAACTTGAATTAATTGATAAAACAAATAACAAATTCTTCATGATTTGATTTAATTAAAATTTATATTAAAAAAAAAAAACTAAACGACACGAGTATTTTGTCGTTTAAATATTTTCCGTTCAAAAGGGAAACAAACGAAATCTATCTACGAATTAGTTGCACTTTTTCCTCCATTGTCCGTAGTACCCTTCGACTGAACACGCGCAGAGCATGGCGCATGCCGCATGGTTTATGTTTCTAGTCAGTTACTATTATTAAGTAAACAACAAAATTCACGATTCTGAATTCCAGAAGAAAAAAATGTTCCCTCGGAACCTTCTTCTAAACCTCCTCACCGGAAAAAATGATTCTTTCGTTTCCGACGCCGACGATGTTCCGTTCGGTACGTTATGGTGGTTTGTTTACGCCGGAGTTTCTTTCTTACTCGTTCTCTTTGCTGGTATCATGTCTGGTCTTACGCTTGGTTTAATGTCTAAGCGTCCTGTTGACCTTGAAATTCTTCAGAGGAGTGGTTCTTCTACAGAGAGAAAACAAGCTGGTAATACTAATAATGCCGTTTTCTTTCTTTATTCAGATTATTCTTATTTTTATTATTCATTGTTGCAGCTGCTATTTTTCCTGTTCTTCAAAAACAACACCAGCTGCTTGTTACTTTGCTTCTTTGTAATGCTTGTGCCATGGAGGTACCTACTTTTTCCCATTTTTTATTACCAATCAAACTCTGTAACACCGACATCTTTGATCGAATGCGTGTTCTGGTGTCTGACACGTGTCACATGACACTAACACATGTGATTACATTAGATTGAATTGTGTCAGTTTCTCAATGACACGTGTTGCGTGTCAATTTCATTATCAATTATGCGTTGTGCACTTTGTAGCACCGACACTTTTGATCATAGGTGTGTCCTGGTCTCGTCTGACATGTGTCAGTGTCCGACACTAACATGACACGTGTGATTATATTGAATTATGTCATTTTCTCAAATATTTATGGTGTTGATGTGTCAGTGTCTAGTCACTGTGTGTCGTGTTAGTGTCCTATGTGCTTGTGACATATGCATAAACTATTTTTATAACAAAAGACAATTTTAAGTCAAACTGACTGGTTTCACAACCCTAAAACTCATATGAACAGTGTAACTGAACAGTCAGACCAGTGCTTATATCCATAGATAAGGTTAAATAAGTTGATTCAAATATTCCCTAAAACTCATACTAACAGTGTAATTTATATATTTTTTTTTGCACATGTATCTAATATTATCTTGCCATTTAGATATTTGTGAAAATGCTTCAATAAGTGATATAATAAAGTGGAATTATGGTAAAATATGACTGGATGTATGTATTTCTGCCTTTTTTTTTATTTGCAGGCACTTCCACTTTACCTGGATAAAATCTTTCACCCTGTTGTAGCAGTGTTGTTATCAGTAACTTTTGTTCTGGCTTTTGGAGAGGTACATTATGTTTCTAGTTGAGTTTGCTTGCATCATAATTAAGCAGGACATTGCACTGATTGTTACATTGTCACATGGGATTATTAGGTCATTCCGCAAGCTATATGTACAAAACATGGACTCTATGTTGGAGCTAGTTTTATTGGGCTTGTACGCTTCCTGATGTTCATTTGTTATCCAATTGCTTACCCTATTGGACTGGTAAAGATTATACTTACCCAAATTATCAATTTTATTGAAGGAATTACATTAATATTATATCACACTCTAATTTCTAACATAGTATAAAGGCGTTTGACAAATTTGCTTCTTATATTTATTGTGATTTTAATTATTTAATGATTTCTATGCTCAAATAGATCATTTTTTGATTCCATGGAATCCTTAACCACATGCCCTGTAGTAAAAGGGTTTGAATTTATACTTGCAACAAACTATGGCTTTTATGGATCTTATAGTATAACCTTGGTGCTTCTAGGGTTTGGATTATTTGCTTGGACACGATGATGTAATGTTTAGGCGAGCACAATTGAAAGCCTTTGTTTCAATCCATAGCAAAGAGGTGTGTGTGTGTGTGTGTGTGTGTGTGTGTGTGTTATTGCTTTTATAAATGATTGCTGCTAATTTCACTTTGTCAAAATTTCGTGTATCTTTCTATCTCCTTTGACTTCATTTTGTTGATCATTAAAGGCTGGTAAAGGAGGTGAACTCACACATGATGAGACAACGATTATCAGCGGAGCACTAGATCTCTTTAAGAAGGTAAATGCTGATTATCAGTACATTCACTCTGTTAGCTGAATTGTTCTAATGAGCTTAATCGGTCAGGTTCTATTTATTGCCTGACCATAACTTTATTAGTGATTGCTGTCTATGAATCTGTTATAACTTCAATTATCTTTCAAGCTCGTCCAGTGATAAGATATAATTAAATACAAATGTATCTACTATATTGCTTTTATTCTAATATAGGAAAAATTTCTACATTGCTATGCAGACTGCAGAGCAGGCTATGACATCAATCGATTCAACTTTTTCCTTGGATGTTGCTTCCAAATTGGACTGGTGCGTTTGCTTCTGTAAGCATTTCTGTTCGGATCTATATAGAAGTCACAGCAAGTTCAGTTATTTTTCTTCCTCACATGATAGTAGTACCAGTGTCAAACCTTAAGACTTCAATACATAATATTACTTAGTGGACAATGTTAGAAGAAACATAACTTATATAAGTAACTTTGGACATTCAAATTTTTCCTATGCCTAAATACCAAATTATATGTTGATTTGTTTTCACAAGTCTTTCCTGATTAGTTTATCCAAAGTGGCTTAAAGTGTTATATAGAGCTGAAGTGAGGTCATAATTTGTTTTCTGTTTTATCACAGGGAAGCAATTGGGAGAATTCTTGAACGAGGTCATAGTCGTATCCCCGTATACAGTGGAAATCCAAAAAATATAATTGGCCTCTTGCTAGTAAGTGTGATTATCCACAGTGCTCTCAAAATGTTTTATCGAATTTTTTTTGTTGCCACTTGCTGCTAAAAGCTGTTTGCTATTCTTTGCTAGGTAAAAAATCTTCTTACTGTAAGACCTGAGACAGGGAGTCTAGTTAGTTCCTTCAACATCCGAAAAATTCCTAGGTTTGGCCAATTGTGTCCTTTCATTTCATTTTTTATAAGTGATCATTTGAACAAAGTTATTATTCATGAATAACACAGGTTTCCGGCAGATATGCCTTTATACAATATCCTCAACGAGTTTCAAAAAGGAAACAGTCATATGGCAGTTGTAGTTAAGGTTATGAGAGAGAAAAACAACCCTCAGGATGCTGGCGACTTCAACAACTCGAAGGATGAAGTAGGCATCAAACACCGTTCTCAACTGACTGTGCCACTGCTAGCCGGGATTTATGAGAAACCAGACAATGTTATCAATATTGACAAACTTTCTAGGCATCATAACCCTAGAGGATATAATGACCCCAATAATGCTGACGAACAATGCCAAGAGAGTGACACGTCACCAAATAGTGTCCATCACTTTCCTTATGATAAAGACGGGGAAGTTATTGGCATCATAACCCTAGAGGATGTTTTTGAAGAACTCCTGCAGGTAGCCCTACTTACCTTAATCTCCAGTAAACCCTGTTATCCATCAGTGTTGTCAAATAGCGGCTATAGCAGAACTGTAATGCTTTAACACAGTGGAATTCGAACAAATCACTATTGTTCTGCAATGCGCTATTTAGTTCAGAGTGTTTCAATGGCTGTGCTATAGTCAATCCGTGATTGACAACACTGTTGTCTATTTATGTTTATCATCATTACTTTATGTGACAGATAGATATTGTTCCGTGTTATAGGCATAACAGACAAAATGCAGTATGTTGTGTAGCCCATGGAATGGATAAACTTTGCTAATTTTTTTCTGTCCATGCAGGAAGAAATCTGGGATGAAACAGATATAGACGTACATAGGAGGTGCTGTGAATTTTTTTTTTTTTTTTTTCCGTCTCAATCTCTCACTATTTCCCATAGCTCTTAAATGTTTAATGACTAACTGACTATGAAATGCATAATGAATTCGGCAGAATACGTGTTGCTGCTGTCGCAGCTGCTTCATCTGTGGCACGAGTTCCATTAGGCCAAAAGGTGATGGGTCACAAGCCTGTAGTAAGTTGGAGCCATTTTTTTTCCTCTTTGAAAGTTTAAGCTTGGAATAGAAAGTTGATCATAACGTTGGGGCAGTTTTTTATTGCATGCCAAAGGTTAATTTATTTTGTTTGCTGCAAATAAATATGTGGACGTTTTATTCAAGTGAAAGATGGTTTTGAAATCATGGTAACATAAATACCTCGTGTGTTAGATTTAAGTTTGTAAATCAGGCTTTGTACCACTTTTTCTAGTTTCCGATCTAGATCTTTATGTGTGATTTCATCATCAAATTCATTTCATAAATTGTGTGAAACCTGGTAGATGGTTGTACTTGTAACCAAATACACCTTTTTGGTAACCATTCTAGTACTATCATGATTGCTGTGTGACAGATATCATGTGAACGTTTAGATATCTTATATTGAAATAATCTTGTTTTCCTTCAGGTGAAAGTTTGACCAAGTTTGTGGATGGTGGTTCACATTGATACTGATGGAGCTTCCTGGACAAAAAAAGACGAAATTTTAACATACACTCTTCTACTATATGTTATAGCTATTGATCCATTTTGATGTTAGGATGATACAATACATCATGGAGATGTTGGTCACACTTAATTTTTTTTTTTTTTGCGAAGAATCACACTTTTCTTAGTCTTTTTGTAAAATGCTGGTCTAGGATTTCTAATAGTTATCTTTGACACTTGGTTTCCTAAGCAATTTTGTTTGAATCAGCCATACTTCATGTCTAATCTCATGATTGAGTGCAAGTAGTTAATGCACTTTAGTTAAAGTCGTTTGGGTAGTACACAAGTTCAAAATAACTCGTTAGACTTTACTTACATTCCTCCCAACTTTAAATTACACATGCCCCTTTTCTCTAAAAAATAGAGGGTTAAAGACAAAATGAAATCTTACTTCATGGCTATCATAGTTTTTCATGGCTATAATAGTTATACTGCTTAACTGAGGTTCAAATTGATGTGTAAACTATTGTATCATGACTAACCTATTAAGATTTAGAGTTGAATATAATATCTACTGGGACCAAAATCTGGAAGAAGAAAAAAAGACAAGGTCATGCAAAATGCCTTTTTTTTTTTTTTTTTTAAGTCAGGTAGCCTAGTGGCCGGAACTCACACATTATAAATGTGGAAAAATTTCTTTTAATTGTCACAAATGAGTATTTTGGCTATGTCATCTCTTTGTTTCTTAGTAGAAAATTTGTATTGGGATTCTGTTAGTTGTAACTAATTTTTTTTTAACCATTAGTTTTTGTTTGTTAATTTGATTCCAGTACTTGTCAAAAATATAAATCATATATTCTCCTCCAACTCTGAGTCCTATGAATTTGATAAGTCATTTTGTGTTCACAAGAACGTTATATATCATCCTTAAAATATTTGGCACACTTTTTCCCCCTTTAAAGAGAGACTTCTTATTAGAGAGAATAATTTTTATGGGTCGATTATGAAATATTTTGGTGAAGACTATACTCTAGGGTTTTGTTGGATATGTATCCAGCATTCATTCATTTAATGTCATGTTATTTTTAATGTTTAATTATTTTGAATTTTGCTTTTGATATCCAACAAAACCAGGATACCTAAAAATTTTCAATTTTTTTACACACAAATCCAATCAAATAGATATTTATAGAGGTATTTTTTCTTTTTTTTTTGAAAGATTATAGAGGTATTTTATAAATTAACTTAAAAATGTTTTATGTTGTATTTTTGTTTATCACCAAGTATCAAGCATAGTATTTGAAACATGCGACACTCACATATCTTGCGTATCGCTTGTACAAAATTCTAGTAATTTAAAAGTAATTTTGTTTAAGGCATGGTCTAACATTGGATGTAGACATCTCTCTTAATGGAGATTTAAGCATTGATTTATCATCAGCTAGTCTCAACATTAGTTGATAAAACTTTTACACCATTAAAAAATATTCCAAAAATAACAATTTTTTTTGACAGGAAAATGCATAAGTTTGAGTACTTCAACTTAAACCCTTTACTTTAAAAAAAAAAATGTGATGGAGAGAACAATCCATTTTTTCCCTTTTATTAATTTTGTCGTATAGCAAAGTAACATTTGAAGATAATTCTCTTGGTTAACAATAATGAGTAAAAACAATCGTGATATTATTGCTGTGCAGCCTGTGCTTGATAATGTATTGGAATAATTCATCATCGACATTTAGAATGATTATATAAAAATGAAATGAAAAAGAAAAAAAAAACTTGCCATCTTTTGTCTGCCAATAAAAAAAAAATGAAATGAAAAAGACAGAAGGGAAACACTGTTTGAGGAGAATGTAAGGGCAACGTGTCCTCATCATGTGGATTTGGTTGCTCCAAAATTAGGATTATGACCAAACAGCAGGTTGTCTCTTTTTTTCCTAGACCAATTATGCCCTTGCGTAGGGTTTGTTCTAAACAATGCTCAAAGGCTATAAACCTCGAGAGCACTTTCTTTTACTAGTTGCACTTTAAGTTACTTTATTACATGTAGAGATTAATGTTATTTATGGTGAAACTTCTAACATTATTAATTATCAAAAAATTAATTTAGTTAAAATGTATTGGTCTAATCAAAATATTTTTCTTTGATGGAGTTCACTACAAACATAGCTTCTCTTGTGTCAATTATAAGAAAAATTGATTTTTCAAATCTATGTAATATATAATATTTTATTAAATGAATTTAATAAGTCAATTCTTTTTATAATTGACACCGAAAAGAGTATATTGTTTGAAAAAAACTTACTTAATTTCCATTAAGTCAAAAACATACATCCCCCACTTCTTTTATGAACAAACAAATATTCATTCAATGCAATATATTTTTCCTATTAAAATCGCACTTTAAACATGATATATACATAAAATGATTTTTATTCCCTTCACTTGATCACAATCTGGTTGTTGCTCATCATAATAATAGGGAACAAACTACAAAGTTATGTCAAACTCACAAGGCAACAAAGTTTTCAATAATCACAACAATGAATCTCTAGAATTTTCATTTGCTTCAATTTATTTAGCATAAAAGTAAAAAAAAAAAAAAAAAAAGAGCGACCTATTCAAAAAAGCTTGTGCACATCAGTATAATAATAGATCAACTGAGGCATGAGGCTGAGCATACAATTAATATACTTAGCTTACATTAGCGTACTACAAAATGTAGTCTAATTTGGTGATTAAGGTAAGGTTAATCAGCACATGACCAACTATATATATGCAGTGGCACCAAGAACATGAAACATACATTTGTTACTCATGCCAGCACAAGAGTAGGACAGTGCATCTCCAAATAATGTAAAGCCGAGTCTTCTGCTGCCGAATGTTCTTCAAACATTTTCGCCATGGTCGAAGCTTGGAAGAAGAAGAAGAAGATCCTCTCACTAATGGGAATGAGAATATACTACCTATACCTGCCATTTGCAAGTTCAAAAATGGTTATGATTTGGCAGGTGAGAGTGATATATTCTACACTCTTAAGTTGAGTATTTGGTGTGAATGGTACTCCCTTATATATATGTGTGAGCTTGGGGGATAATAGGGGGAAGATTTGAATTGAAGGAATCAAATTTGTGGTGGATTATTTGTTATGGCCCATGATTGCAAAATTGGGACATCTTCCATTGTCCATATTAAGATAGATTGGTGACACCTTTCAGCTTGTTCCCCTTGAGAGGGACTTCTCATCCAGTACTACTTCATACTAAGGATCTTACTTGTCCCCCCTAATTTATGTATCATTCAACATTTAATTAAAATTAAAAAAAAAAACTATAAATGAAAGAAAGGAAATGGCAATTCAACAAAATTAATGTCATTAAGCATTTGTGTACTCACCATCAGTATAAATATAACTCCCTTCTCTCCTTCTCAAACCCTAACCGTCACTCATTTCTTCTTCTTTTCTTCTTGTCAGAGGGGTGATTTAGGGTCAATTTTGACCCAAAAATTACCCCTTCGAATTGTTCTTTCCTTTTATCCTAATTGAATAAGTGATTTCACCATATTTTATGTTTTCTTCCGTTTGTTTTGTGATTTCGTCGTGACTCTGTTTGTTTTGATTTCCCGTTTTTGCGCGGTGTGTTTTTGATTTCCCGTCTTAGTGCGGTGTTTATTTGATTCAGGTTGAAAGATTAGCTTTGAGCAAGTGCAGATTCGATCAATGACAATGACTTTGGCGTCATCAACGTTGCAGATCCGGAAACATGAGTATTTCGGAGATTTGAATATAGTCATATTAGTCATATTTGTAGGCATATGTACTCTGCCGTTTTATGCTATTAACATGGATGTTGTGAGTTTGTTCACAGATTCGTCCTTTTTGTTTTTAGCGAATTTAAATTTGTATTGTATCAATATACTCGACAAATTTGAATGAATGAATATCATTTATTTTTGTAAAAAAAATTAGTATAAATATAAAATGACTTGATAGTGATGCAAAGGTCTAGCTTTTAATTGCAACTTAAATAACATGCAATAAATTTAAATTTTTTGAGAGAAAATTTTACCATCCATTATAATCCTATCTAGTTGGAGGGATTAGTTTCTACAAGTAAGGGTATATCAAATTCATACTAAAAATGATTAAGCGGACATTTGATGAACTTGTCTTACTCCATTTTTCCGTATTTAATGTGTGAACTATATAACTAGACTATTTCAAAAGTAAAAATAAAAATAAAAATATCTTAATATTATCTCAGTTAAAAATGGGATACTTCCACAAGAAATTTGGTGTACTAGACAACTGAAAAACAAAATGATCTTCATAACTTTGAGATACCGATTCCCATAAACGTGTGGAAAGACATGGAGAACCTAATAGTGTGTTTGGATGAGGGAATGTTTTGAGGGAATGTAATGTTTTGAGGGAATTCAAATACTTTGAAATGAATTCCATTGTTTGGGTAATAATTTGAAGAATTTTCAAAATGATGGAAATTTATGAAGTATTTTGTTCAAGTTAAATTTAGAGAATTTCAAATGACACCTAAAAGCCAAGAATTTCAAAATTCTTCATTGTTATAAATTTTCAAAATTTGCATTTTGGTCCTCAAAATTTTCAATTTGACCCCAATAAATTTATAAAAAATTGCAAATTGACCCCTCAAGTTTTTTAAAAATTATAATTTGACCCCACAATTTTTTGAAAATTTCAAATTGACCCCTAATTTCATTTTTCAAATTTGGCCCAATTTATTTTTTTTTACAAAAGTTGCCCAAAAATGATGACAATATTTTTTTTTTATTACTTCATCCAAACAATAACATTTAACAATGAAAGCAATTGAATTGAATCATTTGAATTCCCTAAAATTCTAAATTCTTCAAAATTTCTCAATCACCCCATCCAAACACACTCTTAGGGTCTCATACACCAATCATAGTGCTAAAAGTGTGTCTCTTTCTTTTGTTGTTGTTGAAGAAAAATAGGAACCGATTAAGATTGATTCACATAGTAAAAAGACTCACATGTAAAGTTGTGGATTCGGCTTCCGTTGTCGAGTAGGGATTGATCCAAAATATTTAATAAGTGGAGTCAGGGTTATATCGTTAAACAAAACAAGTTGTTATTTTTTTCAATAAAATAATTTTAATACTTTTCTATAGAAAGTTATTTCTTTTGGTTGCTTAATCAATGCATTTAGAACATTCACATGTATTATTTTTAGTTATATAATTTGTTGTAGTGTTATAAATGGACTACATGTAAACAACAATATCATATAAGTGAGGTCGCATTGCATAAATATCTAAGTATTTGTTAAAATATAATAAACGAAAGGGGTCAGCTCACCCGCTTTCCCCCTCATTGCATCCGTGTTTGTTGTCGATATGAAACCTCTTTAATAAAATATATGTAAATATATTTGTTAACGTTAGCCAAACATTAATGAATTATTCTTTAGTTATTGAAACTTTGTGTTGTATATAAAAAAAGAAAAAAAAAGACATTATACATTAGTACATTACCTCACGAAAAAAGAATATTATATACAGTGCAATCGTTTATATATAGACTTAATGCCAACAATAGTGTCCACAATCACGTGTACCGTTTGACTCGTCTGCAATTCACAACAAATAGCCGTAGTCATTTTCGACCCAGCTTGCCAAAATCATATATATGTCTTCAGAAACTTTTCACTGTGAATCGAAGGTCACAAAATGGGGTGGGGTTCTACGTGATAAGTACTCCTCTGTGGACCGCCATGTTTAAAAATATCTGAAGCATTAACAACCATCAAAATGCTCTTTGAAAGTAAAAATTTATGGTACTCTTAGTTTGCTCAGTGTCGGTTTGACAATACAAAAAAACTGAATGCAACTTTTGACCACAATTATTTTGTAATAATATATTCTATTTTTATTTTCTATACCATGTGTTTTTAGTCTGTAAATATGAACGAAAATTCTTAACTTCGCAACAATAAAGTTTAGGAATGCATCACCAGAGTAATATATGTACATTTTGGAGTGGAGAGAGCATAAGTCAAAAAAGTATGTATTTGCATTGATAAATTATTCCTCCACACTTTTGGATTTGATCGTCCGAGAGTGTGCATGTACATTACCTCATTCGCCTCAAGAAAAAAGTTGTTGCCATAAGTATCCTACTTAAAGGTCATTCAATATCATCACTTAAGGATCTCAGGGCCGGCAGGATCATTAAGCCTACACTAAATATCTATGTCAGTATAAATATGTCTAATAAGTATTGACATGTCATAAATGAATAAGTCACTTTATTAAAAAATGATCCAAAAGTAAGATGAAAGATAAAAAATTCAGAAGGGAAAATAAAAGTTAAATAGAGATAAAAAAAACTAATTTTTAAAATATGGAGCCAAAACTTCATTTTTTTAAATAGAGGGACAAAAATTGCATTTACATCTATTTAGTTTGTATACAATATAAAACTTATTTATACATGCATCTAATCAAATTACTTTACAATACCACTTTTATAACATAGTTTCTAAAATATTTTCACAAAAATTTATACAACCTGATTTGATTAAATGTGTGTATAAAAAAGTTTTAACGATCGATACATAACAATTAAGGTCTTGTTAACGAGTGTCATCGGAACACTCTTTAAATATACTAAATTAGAAAAATGTTCTTTAAAAAAATCAAATAGTTTAATTTCCAATGCATTGAATACATAACTTTTTATAAAAAGTTACTCCAAAAACACTCGTTAACATTTCTCTAACAATTATACTAAAATAGTAATGAAAAGGACAGAAGGGAAACACCAGTTGAGGAGAATACAAGGGCAACGTGGTCCTCATCATGTGGATTTGGTTGCTCCAATACTAAGATTATGACCAAACAGCAGGTTGTCTTTCCTCTTTTTTAGACTAGTTATGCCCTTGCGTAGGGTGGTTCTAGAAGATGCTCAAAGGCTATGAACCTAGAGAGCACTTTCTTTTTAGTTGCATGCCATTTTCTGCTCTTGATCAACTCAACACCGCATTATCGAACATAAGTTTAGTCTGTTAACCCTTGACCAAAAGAAAAAAACTGTTAACTAGTGTCCTAAGGGCATTAGTTAAAGAATACACTAATAGAAACTGACTCTTGTCTTAGCAATAATCACATAATTTTTTTTATATAAATTTACTAATTTTAACATTTTAACCAATACTTTAAGGACTTTTATTAGCATTTTCCTTGTTAAAATTTCAATTAGGTCAAATCTTGGACTCCAATCATTCGAATATAAATATAGACATCTCCCAAAAAGTTGTAGGAAATTGAAAGGAAAAAAAAAGGGTATACCATTTCTTTTATGGACAAGCAAATATTCATTCAAATACAATATATTTTTCATATTAAAATTGCACTTCTTAGAGGATATTATATATTCCATCGACTTAAACATAATCTGGTTGTTGCTCATAGTAATAGGGGACAAGTTATGTCAAACTCACAAGGCAACAAAAGTTTCCCATGATCACAATAATTAATCTCTAGAAGTTACATTTGCTTCAATTTATTTATTTAGCATAGAAGTAAAAGAAGAAATGAGTGAACTTTACAAAAAAAGATTGTCCACATCAGTATAATAATGAATCAAACTGAGGCATGAGGCTGAGCATCGATTGACAAACTTAGTTTAGATTAGTATCTTTAACATGATACTAAAATATAGTTTGTAATTTACACATTCAAAAGGGTGCCCCCTGCTTCATATAATTCCATCACGAACAAAAGTATCCAGCCCTAATTAACTTACGATAAAGGCTAGCCATATACTTGTTAATTTATTTTGTTGCGTCTATAATTTGGTAATTAAGGTAAGATTAATCATCACAGGACCAACTATATATATGCAGTGGCACCTAGAACATGGCATATACATTGCTTGTTTACTCATGCCAGCACAAGAGTAAGACAGTGCATCTCCAAATAATGTAAAGCCGTGTCTTCTGCTGCCGAATGTGCTTCGAACATTTTCGCCATGGTCGAAGCTTGGAAGAAGAAGAAGAAGATCCTCTCATGGATGAGAATGAGAAAATATTACTTATACCTGCCATTTGCAAGTTAAAAATTGTTTATGATTTGGTAGGTGAGAGCGATATATTCTGCACTCTAAGTTGAGTATTTGATGTGAATGGTAGTCTCCTATATATATGTGGTGCGGGGGAGGGATAATATTAGGGGAAGATATGAATTGAAGGAATCAAATTTGTGGTGGATTATTTGTTATGGCCCATGATTGCAAAATTGGGACATCTTCCATTGTCCATATTAAGATAGATTAGTGACACTTTTGAGCTTGTTCCCCTTGAGAGGGACTTCTCATCTACTTCTTCAAAGTAAGGCTCTTCCTTGTCTCCCCCTAATCTTTGCATATTCACTCTTTAATCAAATCAAAGGTTATGCTTACCGGTGCCCTTAAGCAATAGTTAAGGAAACTAAAAATAATAAGTTTATATTGAATTCAACAATTTTTTAACTTTTAAAAAGTCAAATCTATTATTTTTCACAATTTCCCAATACAACATTTTTAAATTTGTCCTCTTAACCAATACCTTAAAGACACTCTTTAGTCATTCCTTTAATTAATTAACTTTTATACTCAATAATTAGAAAAATGTGGGCACATGTTAATATACCAATGATAAAATTATGTATTGGAAATTGTGTCAATTTTTTTTCAAAATTTTTAATATTTTTTCAATGAATACTTGCTATTTTTGGAATACTTAACATATAAGTTATCTAATCATAACTAAATTTTTTTCATTTGCAATAATTAGAAATCAAACATCTAAAAAAAATTTGACAAAAGAAATCAAACATCTAATAAATCCATTGTTTAAGGGGTTCTGAATTCCTTATTAGACCAACTCTTTATTTGTAATTAATATATAAGCGACTTTTATACTATGCATATTATCTTCTATTTGATGTCTTTTATATGAAAGGGAGGGCTATGGACTTGGAATATCTCCAATTCAATGTGGTGTGAGAGACACAAACCATCGAAATAATGTTTCCATACTTCAACAAAAGTACACAACAAGAGTAAGCATTTGAGGATAATGATTTAGTATTTTTTTAGGACTTCTCTTTTGTTCTTTTTAGATATTTAATCCGTAGATGGGAGAATGATTTTTCAAGAGTAAACAGTTAAATTGCAAATGAAAGTGTAAATATATTGTTAGATGTATCAATTGTGAGTTAGAAATATCGTATTCGATTAAGCAGTTGAGGTTGAACAATATACAAATGAAATGACTCATATATCTAATGACTTAAAATTTAGTTAAGATGCGATATTTAATTGCATTTTTTTTGGACAAAAATTGCACTTATTTACTTGCTCAAAAACTCAGTGTATTAATCTTTCATACCCTCTTGACCTAACTCTGAAATCAGAGCAAGAAGTTTGACTGAGTCTTTTTTTTTTGTCAAATTTTGTTATTAGATAATAATGGTAGGTGTAAGGTTCTATATTTTGAAAACACACCCCTTTACAAGACGAGTAAGATAAAGTATATATGCATCACAATAGAAAAATTATTGGCTACAATAGTGTTTTATCTGATTTTTTTTAGTTTCAAATGTAACTCCAATGAATTTATCTATATCCACTATCTTAGGGTTTAGATTTCAATATGGTCTTTTTGGCTTAGATTGTGTTTGAAAAGTATTAGATATGAATACGGTCATCGTGAGTATAGTTTAACTGCTACAGACAACGTATTGTAATATGTAGGGGTTGAAGTTCGAACTCCAGACACCCCACTTATTCATCTTAAAAAGTGAATTCTAACCACGAAGCTATTTGACCGGAAAAAAACTTTGCAAAAATAAAAGACCGTTTTAAACAAAGAGAAGTGACATATTGATATAACTTCGGTAAAAAAAAAACTATTTGGAGAAAAAATAAAAAAATAAGGACCAAATTTTGAATACTCCATATATTAGTTTCACTAAGATAGTATAAAGGAAACATATCTCATAAATAGAGAAATGCTAGCAACGCATCTTCTAACACACACTTTTCAACACACACTCTTTGATTGGTTAAAATTCATATGGGTCCCACCAAATTGATATGGGACCTACATGATTTTGTGGAACTCATGTGAATTTTAACCAATCAAAGAGAGTGTGTTAAAAAATGTGTGTTAGAAGGTGTGTTGCTAGCATTTCTCTTCATAGATATAGTTAAAATAGCAAAAGATCCACTACAATATTATCTAAGAATTTTCTTGCACAATAAGCATAGCTTATAAACAAATAAACTTGAACACTTCCAGCTTTGTGCTACCAATGTCTCATAATTACTTCTAAATCACACGAAGTAAAACTATGATCAATTTGAATGATAGAAGAAAAATCTTTTTTAAAAAAATACATATTCTGTAAAATAAAATAAAAAAGTATGCATACATGCATTTTTGTGGTTAATGAGACTCTTAATTGGTATGAGATACATGGAAAATAATGGATACCACCATACATGGTTAATAAGACATTAACGATGTAAAGTGACATATGACTGCCCTAATCCTTTTCCCGGAACCCAACTCATTTAACATTTTGAGACAAAAAAATATAGAAATACTTATGTAGAAAATAATGTAACACGGGATACTTATACACGAAATTTGGTGTACCACACAATGAACAAAAAAAGATCTTTATAACCTTGAGATCAATCCCTTGAACGTGTGGAGAGACATAGAGAATCTTGGGGTCTTAGAGACCAATGATAATGGGGTGCAAAATGTATCTATCTTCCTTTTGTAGTTGTTGAATAAAAATAAGACATGCATTTCCACACGAGGCAAGAATCACTATATAGCAATAATCTTTTATCATTTTATGCTCTCTCTTGCACGCACAAATTAATGCCATCAATAGAGTCCACAATCACGTGTAATGTGTCCACCAATAAACGTACAAGTCATTTTCAACCCAGCTTGCCAAAATCATATATCTTCAACTTCACAATGGGGGTGGGTTCTACATGATGTAGGGCACAAATATCAGTATTTATTACTCTAACAAATGCTCTTTGAATGTAGAAGTTCAGAAACTTGAATGGGGGTGGGTTCGTTGACGTAGTTAATTTGAATGAGTGATTAATGAATATAACAAAGTATCGTAACTCATTAATCGTCTACTAAACACAACCATGATTTAGGACATAATTAACCATAAATTGTAAGGGTATATTTGAACACAAAATACGATTAATGAATATCATGTACTATTTGAACACTTCCAAATCATATATATATTTCAACATAATTTTCTTGATTAATATATTTTTTTTTTAAAATAAAATAAAATGATATTCATTCATTCAAATCGAGAGATTACATCATTCAATATCGCTAAAAACGTAAAGGATGAATCTGTGAACAAACTCACAACATTCAAGTTAATAGCATATAACGGCATAATGCCTACAAAAATATACGATAAAATTAAAGTGAACGGAATATTCATGCCTCCGGATCTACAACGTTGACGCCCAAATCTTTGATTGAATAATCGATCTTCAATATGAATCAAATGAACACCACAAGAAACGGGAAATCAAACAACGCCGCACAAGACGACGAACAACAAACCACCACAGATAGATGATGAAATCAAAAAGAAAAAACCTAGATCTATGTGAAAATCACTTATTTAGATTGAAACAGATGGAAAAAGATGAAGAAGGGTGGTTTCAGGTCAAGAATTGACCCAAAACCACCCTCAATGAAGAAACTGAAAGAGAAAACCTCGTAAGAAAAAATTAGGGCCGGCTTGTTAGAGAGAGAACAAAAGTTAAACTTCTTGATTAATATATGGTTCATGGTGTTCATGAACTATGACATCTAAAACATAACCACTTATTTGTCAACCAATATTTGAACTTTTGTTTTGTCATCCAATATTTGAACGTTGTTAAGCATCTAACTTATTGTCCAAATTTAATATTAAATTTGTGTGTGAAATAACACAACTCACTCTAGAAATTGACGTTTATCTTTGTTGAACAATTTTGAATTACCGACGTACAGTAGAATTTGGCCATGAATGTGTTGTTTTCTAAGTTTTCATTCTCAGTTGAATTGTTCAAGGTCCCACATTGCATGACAGTGGGCTTTGCTCCTGGCCATAGCTCTTCATTTCAAGTTTGGGCCCATTTACGACTTTGTCTTGATTTTGACCGTAGTATAGGACAGGAAATTTTTTTGAAGCAAAGTATAGGGCAGGAAATTAGAAAATATCTTCATGACTCACTATATTATCTTGGGTTAAATATCTATAAATATACAAACTTTTTATTATAGTCTCTTTAAAAAAATTATTCAATTTTTAGTTCTTCAAAAAATTTATATCTTCACTCTTGGTCTCTCCATTTATGTAAACTCGGATTCATATTTTTGAATCAAATTTTGCAGAAAAGTTTATAATATTATAAAAATCTCTCCTCAGGAAAACTAGAATTTTTTAACAAAACATAAATTAAGTATAAATTTTTATATTTTTTACGGTTAAAAATTCATATTTAATTCATGTTTTGTTGAAAAATTCTAATTTTTTTGGGAGAGATATTTATATTATTCTACACAATGTCGGTAAAAAAATACAAATATTACACATGAATTAACTTAAAAGTAGGGACCAAAAGTGATAATTGAACATTTTAAAGGGACTAAAAGTCCAAGGAAACTTTTAGAGCTACTAAAATGAAAAGTTAGTATATTTATAGGGACCAAAACATATTTAATTCTATTATATTTCTCTCATTCATTCCTTTTAAGAAAATGTGTAATAATTTTGAAATCATGTCATTAGTAAATGAAGTGAGGTATACTAAAATTGTTCAAATGGTAATATCTCGACTCTTTAAGGAGGAGAACACAAGTTCATTCATAAGGAGGAGAATACAAGTTCTATCAAATTCAAAGATCACTATAAAACCAAAAGTCGTAATTATGATAGTTTACTAAAAAAACAACTCTGCAGATGTTATTCCTCTAAAAAAAACTCAGTAGATATTATTCACAAAGGAAAATGACTAAGATAAGAAGTACTGTTGAATCTAATAGATGTCACATGATTAGTTAGTAATTTCATGACATGGACTCATTGAGTGTGATTATTGCTTTCATGATCCACGTGAATAATTCACTTTGTGTTATTATTATGGAATGGGATGGGATGGTTTTTGAAGGAAGCTTTCATGACCTTATCTCAACAGAGCTGGAATGGAAATCAAAAGGGATAAGATGTTTGTGTATCTGTAGTTTCATTGCCTACCTTCTCGGGCACGCAACAATGACACACAAGTCTTCTAAAGTAAACCTTCACTATGTTTTCAAAATATATCACTATAGAGTTTGAATGTATCAAAGTTTTTAAAATATCATTGAGTTTGTTTTTGTTATCATTGTTATAGATCAAATTAATTAGTAACCAAAGATGATTTGAAATTCAAATTAATTAAAAGAGACACTATTCATGGATTATAGCGACATATACGCATATTCAAAGACCAAAACACTATTGTTTGCTTATGTTTTGGATTGGATATTTGGATTGCGTCAAAAGTCAAAACCAATATCACATACGTCAGACTATATAAGCATCACATAGTGGCCTCTCAAGATAGAGCTCTCAAAACATATTATCGGATCCGTTTACGGTTGACTCTAACGGGCTTTGGGTATTACCGGATCAGGTAAACAAGTTTTGTTAAGATATAAACTTAAAAAGTAATACTCAAGTCCTATCCAGATACGCGGACTAATGAGATCGACCTTTACTTTATTTTATTTTTTATAAAAAACTAATAAATCTTATAAAATTTCTTAAATATATATTTTTTTAAATTCAAAATAACCACAAATCAAAGCATGAAATGTGCTATTATTATGCAGGAGCAACATATTACAATTACACTGTCAATAAATAACTAAAAAGGAAATGTCTCTCTACATCCCATAAATAAAAAACATCATCATGCAGTCTTACTGATTGGTCCTCCACGTATAAACTACGTAAATTAATTTCCTCTTAGATGAATATTTCTTCTTTACACATTCACGCATAGGCAAAATTGTTACACTCGCAAACCATGAAAGAATTATAAATGGTGCACTACACATTATGTTTCAAAGAGTTCCATCACTAAAAAACACTAAATTTACTCCAAAAATTCAGATCGTACGCCATATTTTATCACTTTAATTTATATTTTCAAAGGGTTTACGTGTAGTGCACATAAGTGTGAAATTTAAGAGGAGTATTTGCACCTAGGTTTATAGAGTGTGAGGGTTGTGTGAATGTCATCGTTGACAAAAAAAAAACAAGAAAAAAAATACTTAAAAAAATTGGGAAAAAAAAAAGAAGAAAAAAAACAATTACCCCTTACGACATGTCATTACCTGTCTGACCACGTGGAATTGCCACATCGATAGTAAACAGTCTTGTCATACTTCAACAATTTGAGAAGGAATTTTACCTTTTCTTAAATTTGAATGGCTTATTTACAAGAATTTACACTTTCATAGAATTAGAGTCTAAACTCACTCATAAATATAACTCGAAGTGTTTGCAAGTGCACCCCTTACCATCGACTATAACCTCCCCTTGGACTCTGGTGCAAAACTTCCACTCACGGATCATTCCTTTTATCGATCCACCATCACTATAATATCTCTACGATAAATTTGAGTTATACTCGCAACAATTCCAATTTCACACAAGGAAACCACGGTGGTAAATTTGGACATTGCTCCATCTCCTGTTTCTGAAAACAATTACCCTCCATGATAATTGTTTGCTTATTTATTTAATGCAAATGTTTGTTATTTCGATGTTTATATCCACATATGTCAAAAACAAGAATAAAAAATCCAAATGCAAACAATATTATTGCTCCCTCTAGTCTTAAGTAGAAGAGAAAGTAAGAGAAAGTTTGACCAACAAAAATTGATATGATATATGTGGTACAAAATTTAGATCGAATATATCTGTCAAATTTCACTTATATTTAGACCTAGAGAAAGTATATAAAAGATGTCTCATTAAACGGGGTGGTGACAATAGTCAATATATATAGAAGAAATATATAGTCAACTATGAATATTTGAACGAATAAGTTCTCTTATAGAAACCAAAAATAAATATTAAGTTCTCTTATAAACCGATATTAACCAACAAATCTCCACCATTCTAATAGTTGCTCCTAGTAAGAGTATCATGGGAAAAGAAAATCATTGTCATCCTCTCAATTACTTATTTTTCATCTTTTATCCAACAAATATATCAATGGTAAAAAACACATTTTTGTATGGAACGCAAAAAGCTTCACTTGTGTATGCTAACTTCACCGGAATGATTTTAAAAAACAATCCAACCGATATCATTTACATCTCCTGCTCTAGAAGATATGAGTACAATTTAATTTTCCCTGTTTGCTTGTTTCAATTTTGTGTAATGATCTATCTATGAGAAAAGGAGAAGACATAGCTATTGCATTTACCAGCCAAATGTAATACACATTCCTATTTATGTGTTTATATAAACAAATAACAGCTCAAAGCAGAGCAATCACTGGGCACTAATCAACTTTTTTAAATAATGAATTATATCACAAGGCCAAAAGAGAATTTTGATACAACAGTTAGAGCCAAACAAAACCCCTAGACATAACATATTCAATAAATAATCACTAAAAGAAACATCTACCAAATATACATTCATTTTGTTTATAATTATCTTCTGCACGCGCAATAATTTGAAGCGATTGTAGATCCTTTCAAGCCTCTCCCAATGCCTTCTTGATGTCATTCTACAAAGGCAACAATGTAAAAACTTATGAGCCAACAATTTTGTTTTTATGAAAACAGCATATGGTCACCATTTTTTTTACAGCTTTTGAAAATAGATTCAGCAGTTTAAGAAATTTTGAAAATGTCAAAACATTGTTTTTGTTTTCATTGTTTCTGAAAATACACTCAGCCTAGTTATCCTTCTATTAAGTAAACAGGCCCTAAGCTTCTAGTTGCATACACATCAACATGAGAAATTATTGCATACAACTTGAAAGCCATGTGAGATTATGCTCATTCCATTCATATATTGACATCTTTAGCCTTAATAAATGATAGGGTCCACTCCTTACATCTTAGGTTGAGATGATAATCATATAAATGGTGGGGGCCCATATTATTTAAGGCTGGCTGATATGTCAAAATTAGAATGGAATGAACATAAGGGAGACATGGAGAGAAATAGAGAGGGAGATATTACTTCTATGGAAAATGGTGAGGTGGTTGGACTGTAACGCTGGAGCACATGCCCTTCCTTGTCAACCAAAAACTTGGTGAAATTCCACTTTATTCTAGACCCCAGAAAACCAGATTTCTTTTCTTTAAGGAATTTGTAGAGAGGTGCCGTGTCGGGTCCATTCACACGTATCTGCAAATAATAACGAATCAAATATATATGGTTAACAAACAATGGCAAAGTTTGTAAATAGCAAAGAGATGCATAACTATCTAGGCTTTTAAGAGTATTCCTAACCTAATCATCATTTGTAAAGATGAATAAACATTCAGAGGCAGGACATATTATTTTGAAGCCTAGTTGCTCATTTGACAAGACGCAACTTTGCTTTTTTCTTTTCGAAACAAATAATATATAGCTCTAGACTTATCCGACAGAGTTGTAGACCAATTCAGTAATTACACACGGCGTAATTAACTTATACATATCACTATAATTCATTGCAAAGAAAAAATAAAACAAAAGGAACCAGTTTTTTCAAGTTCAATTTTCAATAGAATTGGACAGGTCAATAGGATATACAAGCAAGTCAACTTGCAGGGTTGTATAAACATGTGAGTAAAGTAAGGCGCGAAACACAGATGAAGGAATACATTGCTTCGTAAGTACATGGCCCAATCCGTCGCCAATGGATTCTATAATTTACAGTAAACTACTTACACTAGTCATCTAAGCTAATTTTAATTTGATGAGTTACACACTAACGAGTCACCGGAAAACAATAACTAGGGTCTGAACTACGAAGAGACACAATAATTTCTGGAATAGTTGTGTATGACAAGGTAAGAAGATGTGATCATTGTAGAAACCTTTTTAGAAAAATGTCAGCAGCACACACTTTGATACTCTCATGGTTAGGTGAAATCCAGCTAATAGATAGTGGACATCACTAATAGGGTCCACATGAGATTTCACTCAATAATAGAAAGTGTTGAAATGAGTGTCAAAAGTGTCTTGCTAGCATTTTTCATCTTTTTGGACAAATCTTGAGCTTTCCTAGTTGTCATATTATGATTAACTGGGAGATTTGATTTTGGAAAAGAAGAAAAAAATGCGAATTCAGAAAGAAGTACAAACACAAAAAGGTACATTCATTCAAAAATTGACCTGAATCTCATTTGAGTAAATTTTTAACAAAGAAATTTATCCTAATACCCAGTCAAGTCATTAAAAAAGAAGAATTGTCTTGATAGAATGATTTTTTCGCATACAACAGTCCTAATTTATGTTTTTAATCAATACGACCTATTATACATGGACAACAGTTTTGGTACATCCTATATTCAGTCAATGACATAACAAGTTTAATCGAAGGGTTTAGTATTAAGCCTTATGCAACATGAATTCTTCCCACTTAAAGATTACCGACCGTTATAGACCAACTTAAAATTACTTAACCGATCAACAGTCCATGACAAAACATAATTACAACCAAAACAAAAAAATCATTGTACTCTTTTCTTTTAATTCATTTTGGAGTTTCAATCATTAAACAATAAGCTCAAAAACATCCAGGACAGAAAAACTATCGGGTAAAGAAACGAGACTCTATGCACAAACAAACAGTACATTACCTTTCCGAAAATCGGATACTCGGCTTTGAATCTTGTACAGGCAAATTGCTCTGCCTCCTGACTATTCCCCGGCTCTTGATTCAAAAACTGATTGCAAGGAAAAGCCAATATCTCAAGTCCTGAAATCAACCAACAAAAACATTCTCAACTGAATCAATTTCAGAATTTCTTCAAACCCTTCAGTCTAAGTAACTTCAAAATGGTTTGATCATAGCAAAAACACAAAATTTAAAGTTCAAACACCAAATGCAAAAATTTCAGCACTTCAAACCCTTAAAAATCATACCTTTATCTTTGTATCTGCTGTAAAGCTCGGTTAACTGGGTATAATTGACATTCGTAAATCCACTGTAATTAAAAACCCAATAAACAAAATTAGCTAAACCCTATTAAAAACTAATTTAATTAATCAACTAAACCCCAATTAAAAACTAGCAAAACCCTATTAAACAATTCATTAAATTCACTAAACCCCACTAACAATTAAACCATAAAGACAAAGAAAGGTTGAATTTTTATCATAAACACAACAAAAAAATTGAATTAGAGTTGAACCATTTCGAAGCAACGTTAACTACAATAACCACTTTCCCTTTGTAAGTGCTTAGGTTCACATCTCTTCCCTTTGCATCCTGTAAGAAAAAAAAGGGTTTTTTTCATAATAATCTTCAAAAGCAAAGTAACAAAAAAAAAGGTTTTTTTTTTGTAAAGGGTTTGAAAAAAAGTAGGTAACTACCTTAACTGTGAATTCATGGATTGAATTTTCAGAGACCGAATGTGAAGCACCCATTTCTTTTTTTGGTGATTTTTGGTTGTTGAAGATGTGGTGAATTTTTGTTACTATTTTTTCTCTTTTGCTTAATATAGGGGTAAGACTATGTCTATGTCTATGCTAAGATTGATTTGGGTCGTTCACACTTTGTTTCAACATTTTTCTTTCTTTATAATCTGAAAATGAAAAAACATTTTGATTGATTCATCAATTTTGTGGTCCAATAATGGCAGATAGACAGACACGTAGATAGACAATTTTCTTCTTTTTGAACATGATTCACGTTGACTGCTTTTCTCATTATGGTTGACACATGTTTTACGCTATAACATTAAATATATTTGTTTTTTTTGCACTAACCTCTGGTTTTTTTTAGGGAACTAACCTCTTGGTTTTTAAGGGAAAAAATTTGCTTAAAAAAATGAAAAGACTAGTAGTTTAGAGTTAGATTGGTAGATAATTATCCCCGTGAGTTTGACTCAATTGGTAGGGATATTACATTTTATATGAAGAGATCGGACTTTGAACTCCGAACACTTCACTTCTCTATAATTAAAACTTTAACAATTATTGAATTTAGGTTTTTGAATTACTCACAAAGTTTGTTGAATGATCTTAACTATTTTATAGTAGTAAGTACTTTCTTCGTCTTATTTGAAGTGTTTTATTTTTTATTTTATTTTTTTCAAATTGTTTGTGTTTTTTATAATATCTATAGAACAAATAGTTTCATGTAAAAAAAAAATAGAACAAAATAGTTTGGTTAGTAATTATAATCAATAAGAATATTTTAGTAAATGAAACATATTAAAGATTAGAATCAACACCATTATCAATGATTTTTTTTTGGTACATATTATCAATGATTTTTTTAATAATCGTTTAAAAGGAATTCATTAGCTTTAAGATTAAGAAAAATTACTTCCTCCGTTTTTATATTTAAACACTCATTTGACTTTATTTTTGTCCTCTAAATGTAAACCCTTTTTAAAATTACTAGATGTATTTATTATTTTTTTTCCTAAACATACCCCTAATTATTACTACTAACTTGTCTTGAAATATGAAAAGTCAAATTTAATACACATACAAACAAATGACAATTTAGTAATATTAACACACAAAATAGACACATTAATTAAACTAACAACTTTTCTTAAGAAATATGAAAAAAGCAAATGAGACTTACATATAGGAACGGAGGAAGTATATAGATTTGACTCAAATTTGAACTAGTTACACGTTAAGTCTAGCATGAGAGACCTATTTAGAGTTAGCCTAGTGGTTGACTAAAGATCTTAGAGTTTGCTCATCTTTTAGTCTCTACAAGTGGGTGGTGAGATTGTTATATTTAAATTAGTCAGCTCTTGAATCAGATATCAAATTTAAAAAAAAAATCTAATACAAGAAACTAAACTTATAAAATATAGTGAATCAAAGTTTGATGATATTTATATTTGATATTGACTAGCCTCAAATATGATTATTGGTATCTTTAAAAAAACATAGATTAACTTATCAATTGCGTAATTATAGACTTTAACTCATGTCTTTTATAGTGTGACCAAAATGTTTGACCATTTTTCTATACCACAATTGGTTGTTATCAATTTTTTTTCTTCACAGAATCGATATATTTATTATTAGTACTTCTCTTTTTACCAACATGATGACAACCACTCACAAGAATAATTGGCTCTTTTCTAACTGGTCAAGAGAAGAGCCAATTATGAAGACAACCACTCACTTTTTTTTTCTTACACTCTGGAAAACTAGAATCATGTACATTGTTTCTCACTCATGCTTGCCTTCACATGTATCTCGCTGCCTGCCATCATTTTTTTTTCGTCGGTTTAAGTTTCTATACTCCTCCCTCTTTTATTACAAGAATTTCTAACAAATGAAAAATATTAATAAAAATCATTGGAATAGTAAATTTGATTAAAATGTTTGTTGGTTTTATAATTACCACTTAGATATAATCAGAGATCTGTTAAATTTGATTTAAGATAGTTAAAAGTTAATTATGATTATGGGGAAGTTTGTTGTGTTAATTAACATGGATTATTATTATATATGATATAATCGATTAATATTGTGAGACAGAGGGAGTATCATATTTTTCATTCTATTCATTTACTTTTTCTATCTTTTTTGTTCGAAGAAGTTAAACTAATCCAACAAAATTTACATTGAAAATAATCAATCTTGAAATACTCCAAAGTCTCAAACAAATTTCACGAAGTCAGTCTTTTTATAATTATCAATATCATAATAAAGAAGAGGGCCAATTATTTCATTTTGTCATCCATTATAGTCTTGCATACATCGAGGAATTAGTTTTTGCAGGTATGTACGGAAGATTTCCGTTTCACACAAAAGAAAATCAAGTTTAATTAAGTTTAAAAAAAAAGTTGTAAAAAGGGTATGTTTTTAACTTCATTTGCATTTTTGTCAAAAAAAAAACTCAAATTTCCCTGCACATGCTATGGCACAATATTGTGCTATTTTAAATATAAAATATAAATTTATTTTAAATCCTGTTATCCCAATTAAAAATGGAAATTGTGCTATTTTTTTGTTCAAAAAGTGAGATAAAATAGACGGATTAAATCTATTATGGTTAAAGATGGGCTAACTAAATAACTCTCTTGTAACAATTGAGTGTTTCAATTTGCTATAGAAAAAAGCAAAATAAAAAAGGGATTACGACATTGAAACTTGATATGGCCAAGCGGTCATGAATCTCATCTCAAGGCTTACATAAAAAAACGGTTGATCTAATTCGATTGCTGCTATTTCGACTCTCCTATTTGATTTTAAGTTTATAAAACAATATTTGAGACGAAGTGTTCATAAACACACACACAAAAAATAGATGTTTTGAAGTCACGAACTTGAAGGGATGCCAAAAAAGCAAAAGTCATCTAACTTTGGGGCATCTCTATTGTCTTCTATGAGATGAGATCTTATCAATGGACAATCAAGCAAAAACTTTAATTCCATGAGGGGATTGAAACAAGCCGATTCTCTTTCACCTCTACTTAGATATAGTTAGAGATATAAATAATAAGGAGTAGCATGCTTCTATTGACATCCAAGTTGCAAGGAGAGCCCAAAAAAAGAAACAAGAACTCCACAACTATCTCATCTAATCATCATTACAGACAACTATTTTCTCTGTTAGAGGAAACTTTTTTAAGCTGACTTTTTCCTACATATCATTTTTAGAAGACTTCGCACCAAGTGGTCAATATGAACAAGTCGAAGGTAATTTATTGTCGAAATATTCAAAGATTGGGATAAAGACTGTGAATACCTACTCTAAATATATAGGTCTCCCAATCGTCTTTGAAATATCCAAGAAGGTTGTCGTCTTGCCTGTCATTAATCAAGTCTGGGAAAAGTTGAACGGATGGAAGGTGAAATGCTTATCAAGAAAGGGTTGATAAAAGATGTCGCACAAGCTATTCAAAATCAAAAACTACATCAAGAGTTGTTACAGTTTAGAGTTTACCATAAAGATATTGTAGGGAGATGCCAACTCTACTGGTCAAGTTTTGCTGGGGAAATAAATTTGAAAATAGGAAGGAGAAATGTGATTTAATTAGAGGTTTTAGCGAGTTCAACAAATCACTCTTAGGAAGCATTGTTGAGGACTCCTAACCCTAGCTAGTGATGAAACTTTGGTGGGAAGTTTTTTTAAAAACAAATCTATCTCATAACTACTTTTTTAGAGGCTAAAGTGAGGGGCCAACCTAGACGCATAATTGTTAATGGATATTTGGCAACCAACAATTTTCACTCTATACTTTCAAGAACTAAAAACATTACCCAAAATTGACTCTCAAGATTTAGGAACTAGTTTTTATTCTTATACAACCATTTTAACACAAGTATCCATGACAGCCTGTCCAACGATGGTGAAGTTGATTAGGCCATTCTTGCACGTGACTAACTAGATGAAATAATGTCAAATTAAGAACATACATAATCACTAAATTGAAACATGGTCTAACTAATTTACCAATCCTCTCTACTTATCCCCGTTCTACACTTCTATATTCCAACTAACAATATAAACATTCCAGATCCTGTAACAACTCAGAAAATTTCAGGCAAATACCCTGTTGCAAATACCCTCTGTTGTCTGTCTACCAAATTTCAGGCAGCACTATTTAGGTTCCAGTGTATGAAGAGAAGCATTTCTCAAAATACGTACGGAAGAATTAAAAAGAATTAAAATATATCATTGATTTGCATTAAAATGTTTTTTATTCACCAAAAAATCTTGAGTATTTGTCAATGATATAAAACAAGAAGTAAAAGCAAAACAATTGAGAGGAGGAACTCAACCGGCTCAACTTCCCTCGGGGAAGATGATTTTCCACAAACGGAGAAAAATTCAAAAAACTGCACCTAAAAAATTTAAAATTTTTGGTCTAAACATCTATCTATAAGGGCTTCCAGGAAATAAATCATATAGTTGCCGACAAAAATTTTGATACATGATGACAGCCTATAAATTTTACAGCTCTCCAACCACTTTACAAAGACTCTTGCTGCTTTGCATTCTGCATAAGACGCTGCAATAATTAATTAATTATATACGGATCTAGCATATCATAGCCACAGTGCCACACCCTGCGCAGATTCTGCCAACTCTCCAGAGAAACTTTCTTGCCTATACAGAAAGATGAAGAAAAAAAAAACTACCTCTCGTGAACAAAGATAGGGCCCACGCCAAAGAGTGAGTCATATCCAACAAGTGAAATCAACAATACTAATTGTTGAAAAATATCAAAAGAGGCTTGCGGACTGGCAGAAGTATGGCAGCCTTCATAGCCGGGTAATTTCTGTTCTCCTCGGTCGCCAAAAGCTTGGGCCTGAAATGTTATCATCATACACCTTAATATTTTCCGGTAATATCCCATAACTCATGAAAGAAGCAAACGAAAAAAATCCCATGATGGACATTTGTTAAGCAGATGGTAAATACCTCGGTTTGCTGCTGGAATTGCATCATTGAAGTGTTGCCTAAAAGGCATGGAGTATCTGTAATTCAATGATGGGGAAGGAAATCTCCAACCATGACCTCGTGATCTTGTTGATTCACTTGGATGACAACCATAAGGGGCAAGCACACCTTTGTTGTGATAGCAAGAAACATGAAACAGAAATTCAAAGATAATCATTAATACATTCATCCATAACCAAAGCAAAACAATGGCATGGCTACCCACCCCTTGCCCCCAAATATCACATGCATCAGCAATTATCATAATCTTACCAGAATACTTTTTTCAAATATAAAAAAATAAAAAAATCTTACCAGAATATGCTGCACGAGTATTCCATCTCTCTTCATGTACCGCACGAGTATTCCATCTCTCTTCACTTGGTGCACGAGTATTCCATCTCTCTTCACTTGGTGCACGAGTATTCCATCTATCTTCACTTGGTGCACGAGTATTCCATCTCTCTTCACTCGGTGCACGAGTATTCCATCTATCTTCACTTGGTGCACGAGTATTCCTTCTATCTTCACTTGGTGCACGAGTATTCCATCTCTCTTCATGTGGTGCACGAGTATTCCATCTCTCTTCACTTAATGTATGAGTATTGTATCTCATTCCATCTCTCTCGTGATTGTTATAGAAGTTTTCCCTCTTCAGATTCTGCACCGAGTGGTGTCTATTGGAGTATGAAGGGGGTGGTGGAACCTCCCTCTGAGACTTCAGACGATTTTCTGCATGAACAAAAGAAAACTGATCCGATGGCACACGGTGCGGTGGCCGTAGTATGTAACCTTTATTATGCACAGCAAAACCATCAGCACTCCTAGAATTTTCTGGTGGTCGTACAGGATAACTGTTAGAAGAGCAAGTAGACTCTGGTATTTTCATCTGCACGTCTCTACATTTTGGGATTTGAAACTGCATTGCATCCATAGGTCGACTATTTCTTGGTGCAGCTAAGGGCTGAGCCAGAGAATGAAATGTTTTGCCATGCACTATCTGTAAATATGGGCCCAACCCCAAGTAGGAAAAAAAAATTATAAAATGAATGGTTTGTTGCTGCCTCTGATTCAATTGGGTAAAATCCAAGCAGAAGTTGTGGAACATACCTGTGAATCCGAAAAATCTTTTGAATCGACTGCAGTGCGATATTGATCGGAGGTAGCTGACATGAGATGCATTGTTGGTGGGGGTGGGGGTGGAGGTGGAGGAGGAGGAGGTGGTGGTGGGGGAGCGTATGATGGTGGATGTGGGGAAAACGATGGCACATCTTGTGAAAAATGAGGAGCAAAGGACAGAGGAAGTTTCTTATCAAGCTGTGATGCATTTCCTCCATAAACATTACAAATCGAATTCAATTCCACATCTAAAGAGGGTGCGACATCTTCCATTTCAAGCTCTCCCTCAACATCTTCCAACACATGCCTATGTTTTTCATATGCATGAGACACTTCCTGTACTTCATATGCTTCAGACTCACGTTGAGGCGCAACGGCCTGGAAGTTCCCTCCATCAGAATCACTCCCTCCATCTTCAACCATGCAGGGCATGTGAAATGCAGATAACTGAAAACTTGAATTGCTGCAGGAGTAAACGTGATGATTTAAGTACAGACACCGGTAAAGTATGATAGAATAATTAAGTCTAACTTTTAATACAAACAGGTTCGAACCTTCCATATTCATCAACAAGCATACCCTCCATTTCTCGTATAGGATCATCTAAAGCCCTGTCTGTTCTCAACAAACGCTGCGAGTAAACACTTGCAGAAGCTGAACTGCTATATGAATTCAGTTCCCGGATGTGATGGTTAATAATGGGTTCTGGTAGGATTCTTCTCTCTAACCACAGCCTTAACACCTACATAATTTTTAGAACAAAGGTTAACAAGAATAATGACACAAAAAAAGAGATGCGAGATTAAAGAGCATATTTGTTTAGCTTTTACTAAACAGGAAGTTCCATCAACTTGCCTTAAGACACTGCTTTCGATTTTCTTGTGCGGTATTTCCAGGAGGGGCAACAGCAGACAATAGGCGTGGCAGGAATGCTTGCATAGCAGATGGATATACTCCACCAACATCTCCTGGAAAATCAAATTTCCATACATCAACAGATACTAAATGCATATACACTGATATTTTTTTCAACATCAGCATATACCCATACACATGTTCTTCATTTTGTTGGCAAGATCAAAAAATAATCAAGAGATAAACAATTACCTTTTGAACCTCGAGAATATTGAACAATAGAGTCAACAAGGAAAAACAGATCCACTCTTCGACTAAGGATTGGCTCATTTTCCAGACTGTGGACAAGACTTTCCACCACCTAGATACATCCACAGCCAAATCCCCCAAAAATGCACATATTGTCAGGAAAATATATAAGTTTTTTAACAAGGAACAGCAATTAAATGGTTTAACTACCATAAAGGTCATGAATTTAAATCAAAGCATGTGTGCAAACTTCTTGGTTATACTCCAGGACAAATAAATTTAACCATGATCCCCTGATATAGATAACAGGAATCGTATGATCGAATTGTGTATAAGACGGGTACAAAGTGATGGAGAGATGCTCTCCCTGCTGGAAGGTGAATCTTCTTAGGCCAAATAGGCAACTAAAATATAAGCAAAACCCTCTCATGCATAATACAAAAACACTATTCAAATCATTTCCTATCATCATTCTATACTTTAAAGAATATAGAAAGGAAAAGTAAATAATGATCATCTTCAAAAACAAGGGTAACACTTGGACATCAAAGTTGTCTCATCCCATCATTGATGAACCCATATACTTCCAACAAGTTTTTCAACCATGAACATAATAATTAGAACATTATGATTACCAAAGAAAAAAATTATATTTGTCTCATTACTTATAGGTAACTCTTAAAATTTGAGTTGGGCTTTTACCCTAGAAAACCGACTTGTAAGGTGAGGGATGTTTGCCACTTGTGAACACTTTTTCAGGTCATATCACATCCAATATGGGACTATTAAAACACCCTCCTCACGCATAGGACTGAATATCTAGAATTTGACTTGACTGGTCCAATAGTGGATAACCCAACAGATCTCGGACAAGCTCTAATACCATCTGAAAATTTGGATTGGGTCCAACTCACCTTACAAAACCATCTTGTAAGGTAAGGGATGTCTCCCACTTATAAGCGCACTTTTTCAGACCATATCACATCTAATGTAGGACTCTCAACAATAACAAGAAATGCTCCATGTAAATCTAGATTGTACCCAATGGAAGCCCAATAAGCGGGTTTCACTTGGGGGCCTTTGCCTTTGGTGCCATTGTTCCTATCTCTCTCTTAACCATTCATTCTCTCATCTAAATAATTTATTTTAATCATTCATCCAACATTCTCTCTCATCTAAAATGAACCAAAGGCACCCAAGTATTTTCCCCAATAAGCAGTCAAGTAGATAAGGTGATCACACAGAGGTCTTGAGAGTTACAAATAACTATGAGTTCGCGAGATAGATAAATTGGATAACCCTTGCCTATCAAAGCTAGTAAATATAATTCCTTTATTTTATACCACAAAAATCATTTGTCCAAAAATATTTTTTCTTTTTTTTTAATCCTGAACGCATTCATTTGCAATGTCAAAAGTAGACTTCAATTCAAAAAGCATTCATAAATATATAATTAACACTTTATAGACACACATGGAGGAGAAAATAAGGATTAAAAAGGGACTGTCATATTACCTTTGTTGCAATGCCAAACTTTGCACAGTCAATAGCTATGCGTGTTGCTCGACCAATAGTTTCCTTTGTCCTTGTCAATGTCGCAAGCATTGCTTCAAAGTATAACAAAGCAGCATCTCCCGCTTCAGTTGACTTGCCCATAGATCTTGGTTGTTGATTTGCTTCCGTCCCATCTTTCTGTCCATCAATAGGACCAGATAAGATGTTCTTCTGGAGTACATCAGGGCTACAACTTCCATTTTGATGAATATTACTACTGTCTGATGTAGAAATATGGCGAACTGATGTATTTGGAGGTGAACCTTGTGGAAGGCAAACTCCTCCATCAGAGCTCGCCGGAATGCCCAAACCACCCTTTTCCCCTGAACAATCATTGGATATTGATAGAGAAATCATATCCTCCTGTTGTCTTTCAAATTTTACCTCTTCCACAACCACATGCCTGAACCGAAAGAAGATACATAAACTTTCTTGAATTAAAAGAACTAAAACATAGATTACTTTCATTGAATAATTGTTCCTTTTCACTTTCATTATCTTTAAAAGATTGCCTAATATATTCTATTCTATAAAACTCCACCAAACAAGTGTTGTTGAACGCTGAAAATAGTGGTTTGTTCAAATTCCGCTAAATAATATTGCCTCTATTTGACAACACAGATGGACATATTGTGGATTGCGGATAATAGCGGTTTGTTCAAATTCCTCTATGATATAACACAATTGTAGTCTCTATTTGACAACGTTGCACAAAAGATGACCCCGTATAATTGAATTTGACAGAGCACAATAAAATGTTTATACCAGAGGGGTAATGAATTCACCCAAGATGGTTATGCCAAGTCAGCAGGTAGTTAGTGGAATGTAGAGAAGAACCACCTGGACAGGTGGCAACATGCAAATGGAGTGAGGGATTTTTAGGATTCTGGGAACTAGCAAAAAATGATCAGGGAAGGGGAGGATGATTAGGGAGAGCCGGGACATGAGACATGAAACTTATTTTGAATAATGGGAAGAGTTTGAGAATTCTTCCTGAGGGGGGAATTTTCTCTTTTCTGTTTTTCTTGTGAAAGGAGGCCTCCTCATAGCCGGGACATGAGACATGAAACTTATTTTGAATAATGGGAAGAGTTTCAGAATTCTTCCTGAGGGGGGGAATTTTCTCTTTTCTGTTTTTCTTGTGAAAGGAGGCCTCCTCATAGCCGGGACATGAGACATGAAACTTATTTTGAATAATGGGAAGAGTTTGAGAATTCTTCCTGAGGGGGGAATTTTCTCTTTTCTGTTTTTCTTGTGAAAGGAGGCCTCCTCTACTCCTGTTCTTGGTTTCCGTTAACACAGGAGGTGCTATTTCTGTTTTTCTTAATCAACAACTATACCTATCAGGGTCTAAGCTGGAAAATGCAACTACTTGCAGAAGTGTGATTTTAATTAGGCAAGCCTAAGCATAAATCCATCCTGTCAAATTCTATAATAAACAATACTAGACAAGGGGGAAAACAAGACTCAAGTGAATAACATAAGTTTATGCACATTTGAAGAGCAATTTTTGAAATCCATAAATCTTGGCCTATGGAAAGGATTTAAAATGGCATACTTAGCACTTCACTGGTGAGCTAAAAAATTTTAGCTTCTCTAGAAAGTCTCCTCCATTATGAAGATTAATAAGAAAATAGAAGTAAATTTCTACAAAAAAAAAAAAAAAAAAAAAAAAAACAAACAGAGATAAGCAGGCTGTAAAAATCATTTATTTTTCATTATCCTTTATATTTTGCTTTAAGGATGTAGATGCTCAGAAACTAATTTTGTAACAAGCAAAAAAGTAAGCTTACGTGTCATTGATTTTACTTCGGTTGCCAGCTGTTCCCTTCATATCCTCGCAAACAACCGTCAAATTCTGAGGCATGTTGATACTCTTTTGACATAACAATTTGGCACTTTCATTGGGACCCGCCACAGGATCAAGATTTATTCCACGATGATCTAATGTATCAGATGCATTTGAATGGATCACAGGCCTGATACTTTCATCAGCCTTTGGGGGTACTAATAAACCTAGTGAATTTTCATTGCTTCGAACTTGACAACATTTCATATCAAGATTAGGTGAAAGATTTTCATGCAACAGAACTTTTGAATCTATTTTAGCAGACGCACAAACCCCAGAATCACTCAGATCTTCACTACTTTGGTGTCCAGCACCTGGGATGACATCCTTGCCAGATTCGTGTAGTTGAGACTTGGTCTTGTCTTCTTCAAAAGAGGTATTATCCTCTGTTAAAATCATTGGATTTGAGCAGGTTGATGAATTACACAAGCGGTTATCAGAACAATCATTGCCACAGGACCATCTATTGGTTGCGGATATACAGCTTCTACCACTTGATGTCATTATAGAGGGTGATGATTCAATACAAGTTGCTTCTTCAGCAGCATTGGCATACATTGCTTTCAAGGCACGCTGGACTCGTTTAGATGGAGGTAAAGAAGATTCATCATCCACAGAGCCAAATGATTGGTCTTTCTTAACTTTGGAAGCATTTGACCCATTTTCAGAACAGGGAGCTAGTAACTTAGAAGAAACATTAACCAAAACTCCATTCAATGCTGATGAGTCCCCATCAGCAAGGCAACTGTTTTCACAATTTGAGGATGCGATTATCTGCAATGAGGAGTCAATAATAACTTCCTTACTGCTTTTCTCTTGTACTTGTGCAATTTGATTGTGTTCTTCCTCCATGAATGATGAATTAATAGCCATTCTGACTCTGCGCCGCTTAAACAGGGGCAAGTGTTCATCTCCATCTTGGTCGGAGCATCTCTCTTTCGGACTTTCAGACATATTCTGCAAACTTTGATTGGCATTCTGAGCACCAGCATTATTGATTTTCCTCCTCCTGTTTGGTTTTCTTTTCTTCTTACCAATTACAGCCTTCACTTCATGACCAAGGGCTTTGTTTAACCCAACATATTCGGAGCACTCAATAATCTCAGATTGTTCAAGTTTTAAATTAGAACATATTGTACTTCCCTCATTTAAGCTACAGACATCAGAATTGATTGTAACAATATCAGAACCATTTCCCTCCATGCTAACATTTGAAGCAAATGCGGATGAATCGGTATCATTACTGCCAAAAAGGTCAGGTGATTTCCTGATATGCTTAATCCTTCTAATAGATTTATTACTTATTGTGTCAGCTGGTATGTTGCCATCAATATTGCCACCATTCTTTACACTATTACTACGACGTGCAACAGAGTTTTGGATCTGTGATGAGCTTTGGGACTTTTGAACTGGTTCGTTTTCCTGTTTCACTGGAAAAAGTGATTTTACAGTTGCAGTTGCAACAGCATCAGCAGTGGCCTTTTGAATAATATAAGATTCACCCCTTGGTGCAACAACTAAGTTGTCCTCGGCTGCATAAACTAGCTCATGTTTGCCGGTCACAGAATTTGATGGTTTCATTTGTGAATTGATTTCCCAAGGAGTATCCACCTGATCCCTGAACCCTGAGTTGACAGATAGGTCAGGTGAATTTACCTCGTCTGCATTAGAATCTTCACCAGCAGAGCTGGTTTCATCAACTCCATTATATCTTTCTTCGTAAATCTCAATAATCTCTGTTACGGCACGAACAAATTCAGCACTCTTTCCTTGGCGTTTCGCAAGATACTGTTCGGTAAGATACTGTTTCTTCTCTTCAGTAAATTCCTCAATATCAGCAGGATTGCAGAAAGCACTACAGAATAAGATGCCATTTCAAATTAAGACAACTGTACTTAATACAAACGCAGTTAGCTTAAAAAAAATATAAAAAAATAATAATAACCCTGAACATTCATTCAATCAAAGCATCGAATCCACATTGAAAACAGTTATACAAGCTCTTTAATACAACGCAATTAACTTAAAATTAAAAAAATTGAACCGTGAACATTCATTCAATCAATGGAAATTGAAATTTCAAAACTTCCTTTACTATCCTTCCTTCCCCTTTCAATTTGGTGTAAATCATTTCATTCTCTTTTTCCGCACAAACATAGGATTCAATCAACACCAAATCACGTCAAACTGGAAATTCAAAATCTACTTTACAAACTCCACCTTCCCATTTCAATTTGGTCTCAATCATTTCCTCCTCTTCATCCGCAAAAGCGTAGGATTGAATCAACATTAAGTCACATATCATGCCTTATTGCAATATCTTCATTGAGATGTTTGAAATATTCTGTTGTAAATAATTGGATAGAGATAGATCAGATTCAAATAAGCTCTGTATATCCTATTATAACTGAATATTTCAAACATCTCAAGAATCTTCTCTGATCTGAAAAATATATTGTTTCCATTTAATTTCTATTCATTTCATAAATTGTTATCATATATTCTTTCTTTTTATATCATCAATTAGATAGGTAGCTGTCACTTAAATGGCAATTATCAATTCTCTATAGTTATAGGAGAATGTATGTTATATATTTTGTACATTTATATAGGAAGCCTGCCTCTAATCGAATATATAGAAAAATTATTGCAGAACCTTTATTTTTCATGGTGTCAGAGGTTCTCATAAGGACTGATGCAACTTGCCCTCCTTTCTGAAGACCCAATACCTTCACCACCACAACCCATTTGACCCTACTAAAATCAACACTTTCATTTGAAGGACGCAGAATTTGCTAGTTCTACAGCTGGATGAAAAAAATTATTTACAGTGGATGAGATTGGTGAAGGTGGCTTTAACGGCAAAGCACAAGCCTAATCCCTTCGACAATCCACCTTAGAGCCACAATAATAAGTACAAAACGTCGGGTATTGAAGATATATAATCACAAATCGGTTGCTGAACATAATCTAGATGGAGGTATCTCAAAAGTTTATGTTACTTGAGACACCATTGGGGAGCATTCCAAAATATTTTTGAAAACCTAAATCTATAATCTAAGAGTTAAAGCATTGAATCATCATAACAAACAAGTCAACCAGAACTATGGCAGAAGATGGACTTGTACCAGAATCTAAAACAGAAAAAAAAAAAAAAAAAAAAAAAAAAAAAAAAAAGCCAATAAAGATCTTCAAGAGAGGAGAAAACATCAAGCTTTTAAACTCTTCTAACCTAGTAAGGCTTTTGATCAAGTTCGTGTCCAGATCCTTGGAAAAGATTTACAGCCAAACCTAAATCAGAGATTTCCACTTGTCTATGGAGGAGAAAGACAACATACAGTGATCCTATAGAATGTTTGGTCCTGGCCTCCAAATCAAATCCAACACTAGGTACTCACTACCGAAAAATATGGAGAACAAACGGACATGGTCCAAACCAAAACCAAGCAAAACCATAACTATGACAATTTATGGACACATTGATACAAACCTATGCAAATTGGCAGAAATCGAACCAGACAAAACAGATGCAAGATGAACCTGATTTATAGAAATTTGAAAATTAATATCTATGTCTCCTGCTCTATTTGAGGATGATGACTTTAACACTTTACACTGAATCTTTTGACCTTTACAAGCAACAAAGAGTATATTTTCCTCTGGACAATAATTTTAAGTACAATGTTTTCTTTGATCAATATAGAAGTTTGGGGGTCTAAATATTCAAATGTTAATACAGCAAGATGGTTAATTTGTTTTAGGGAAAATAATACAGACCTCCCCGAAGGTTATCTAAATATAACCCACACACCCCTCTAATTTTTCACTCATCACAGACCTCCCTTATTTTTTAAATAAATCACTTCTGAGACCCATTTCTTTATCATTAAAGGCATGGTGATTCGGTTGGAGAACGAGGAATACCAATTTATGCAGAATAACGTTTTGTTGTTTCTCTAACGGAAGTCAGAAAATTCTAATGGCATGGGAGGTTAATGATTTTTAGGAAAATAGAAGGGTTGTTGGTTGAATTTACATTAACCTCAGAGGAGGTTAGTGTAATTTTCTGTTTTAGTGTAATTTTCTGTTTTATTGACTATTGTACCGGATTAACTTGGATACATCTCTTTAGATTTAAACAAAAAACAAAAAAAAAAACGTGTTTTAAACCCTAAACACTACACATCTTTTGTTGCAATTCAATTTATACATGGTGAATCTGGTGGTGTAAGTGATATGAACGGTATGGTGATTCGGTTGGAGAACGACGAAAACCAATTTATGCAGAATAATGCTTTGTTGTTTCTCTAATGGAAGTCAGAAAATTCTAATGGCATGGGAGGTTATGATTTTTAGGAAAATAGAAGGGTAGTTGGTTGTATTTACATTAACCTCAGTGGAGGTTAGTGTAATTTTCTCTATGTTTTATTGACTGTTGTACCAAATTAACTTGGATACATCTCTTTAGATTTTAAAAAAAAAAAAAAAAAAAGTGTTTTAAACCCTAAACACCATACATCTTCTGTTGCAATTCACACATTTCACTCTCAGGTCAAACTCAAACCTGATACTTGAACAATCTCCTCTACCAGCTAAAGCGAATAACCCACGTCCAATGAACAGTGTATTATCAGACAACCTCTCTGTTTCTTCATCTTCTAATTTTCATACTCTCTTCTTCCTTTTCTGTTTTGTCTAATTCACTGTTTTCTGAGTCTCTCTTTTCCTTTCTCTTCCTTCCCCCTCTTCTGTTCTGTTTATCTCTCTATATTTGTCTATTTTCTAGTATCCGTCTACACCTCTATTTTCTAAATCACCCTTAATTCTTCTGGGAGTTTTTGTTCAATCTTTAAGTTTGTTAATTTTGTGATAATTTTGGTGTATTTTAATTCTTACGATGTGTTTTAAGTTCATAGCTTTTATTTTATGCTATTAGTCTTTTATTATTGTAAAAATTGAATAACTAAGCACTGACAATGCAAGAAAATTTGCCAGAGATCCATCATATTTCGCCGTGGTTCTACACTGTGATAAATAATACTACCTAAAATATTTGCACAAAGATCAATGTGGTGGAAATATGATTACATGTCTAAGTTAAATATTACTACATTGTCAATGCATTGTTCATAGATTCCTATAATAAATTGGCAATTTTTTGTATTGTGTGCCCTAGCTACTGTGCTTCCACCATCATCCATACTTGCTCTTTAATTGTTACAATATATCCATTCCATAATGGGCAAGCTAAGTAAAAACATGTATGAATAAACAAACATTATCATCACAGGTGAACTACAATTATTGAAAACCATCAGTTTGCCTTGGTAATGAAGAGTATTAAAATAGACAACATACTCTCAAATTTTCCAAATATCATGCAAAAAGAAAGCTGCCTTAACATAATAATAGTATTGATCCGACTCCTCTAAAGTTAGGTATTCAGTTTATGCGGAAAAGTGGAGGAGTTACAACTATGGAAAATCAATAGTTGAGCTTGCGATAAAATAAATGCACTCGTGTACATTTATATAACAAACTATGAAGTCAGTTAAATTCACATACTTGATTTTCTCAACGAAAATTATAATGCCTCACATTTTCCTCATCAACAATGTGTTTAGTTTATGAACCTGCCTAATCAATAAATTCTAGAAAGAATGACCATTTACATGGAAAATTATTTATTAACACCACAGCCCTCAATGAATTTCCAAAAAATACCAAATCTCAAACACGTCAATTAGACTACTGCATGTTCACGCCAGTATTAGGCCTTACTATTTACCGTGTTATCCCTGAGTCAAAAGCACGGGATTAACAATATCATACAGCTAATGTAACTTTGTCTGACCATAGTATTTTTAACATCAAACAGTGTACATTTTTCACAAAGTTACACAATACATCGTTGCAAAGGCATAGTAATTGCATATTCATTTCAATCAAATGAGATATGGATTAGAATACATACAATTGAGTCGTTCCAAAGAAGAGAACAAATACTTTCTTCCGATCAGCTGTAGTTATTGGGCGGACCCATTTCAATTTCCCCGGCTCACCTACCTGTCCTCAACAAAAGAATGTAATCAGCCAAATTAAATATCTCTAAAAACAAACAAACAATCCATTTTCTCATCAAAGACGTGTCGAACACCGACAGCGACATATGTGCTTATGTTCAAATAATTCATTTCCTCAAATCATTATCGGTGTCGACATGTCAGTGTTGTACCCGGTGTCAGTGTAGTGCTTCATAGTATAAGACTGCCTCAAACAAAATAAAACACATGTACAAGATACATTATATATGACCATAAGCTAAAAATATTGCAATTGCAAGGCAGCATCCCATGCTTGCTTAATCCTCTGATCTATCTACCTTCTGTTATACATCACCATTTCTAATCAAATTTTGAGAAGCCATTAGACCCCACTAAAATCAAGCATAACATTGAAGCTTTGAATTAAATATCTCCATAAGATTATCCTCAGATTCAGTCCAAATCAATGTGACACCAAATTATAAGACCACGACAGAAGTTTAACGTAACTGAAATTGAAAACTCATCAAAGCCATCACTCATCAGACACGATAACTTTCAATTAAATAGAACAGAAAGACGAAACCGCTAATTAACCTAATCAATGATAAACCCTAATCACTTCACACCAAAAAACAGCAGAAAAAATATCAAAAAAAACAAACAAAAAAAAACAATCCAGTGTAATTCTAAACAGCATAATTAACAAAGAAATCCAAAGCTTTGAATTAAATATCTCCATAAGATTATCATCAGAGTCAGTCAAAATCAATGTGCCACCAAATTATAAGACCACAACACAAGCTTAACGTAACTGAAATTGAAAACTCATCAAAGCCATCACTCATCAGACACAATAACTTTCAATTAAATAGAACAGAAAAACAAGACCGCTAATTAACCTAATCAATGATAAACCCTAATCACTGCAGACCAAAAAAAACGATCCAGTGTAATTCACAACAGCATAATTAACAAAGAAATTCAAAACTTAAGTAAAGATTAAAAAAAAAACACATACCGTTGCAGGCCAAGGAGGAAATCCTTTAACCTTGGCAAGAACGAGATCGCCAATATTCCATTGCCGCCGGAAAGAACCAGCGGTGGCCGTCGATTTCTTGGCGCCTTTTCTTCGTCCAGGCGGCATAACAGCAACACGAAACCGTTCCGTTCAAATCTTACTTGACGATTTCTGCATAATGAATGAATTAAAACGAAAAAATCGATCAATGATGATAATTAAACGGTGCAATAGAATTGGCAGCATTGAAAAAACGAAAACGAAAACGAAAACTCACCGAAGAAAAAAAAAAGAGATAGAGAATGAAAGTGATGAAGAGAAAAACCCTAATTGAATTGAATTGAATTGAGTTAAGAGTAGAAGTGAAAGGGGTTTGGGGAAGAAAGGGAATGAGAAGAAGTAGTTGGGAAGCGGCCGCGGTGAGTGAAGCTTAGTGTTCCATAAACTGCGCCTTTTCCTCTCACTCGAAAAAATAAAAAACGGCCCCTTTTATATTCATTTTCTCAAGTCACAAAAAAAAAAAAAACCTAAATTTCAGTGTTGTAAAAAAAAACAACAAAACAAAAAGTTATGAATAAAAGGCTGTGTTTGGGTTGGCACTTAGCATATAGAGTTGTATACCAAGAATGAATTGATTTAAATGATAAGAAAAAATTTGGTTAAGGTTGAAGAGTTTATATTGTGTTTGATAGATTTTTTAACGAAGATTAATCACTGTTAAATAATGGTAAAAATTTTGTATTTATAACAAGGTAAAACGCAAACAAAATTAAAGTTGGACCTTTTGGACTTAGAGACACTAAAATTTGACAACAATTTAAATAATTACAACAATTATTACGTTTTATCTCACTTAGTAGAGTTAATTATTAGATTTTTGTCATAGAGATTTGATTAAGTTTTGCGTTAAATGTTGACTGGGTAATACAAGTTTATCTTTTTGTTCAAATATGAAATCAGTTACAATAAAAGGTTGTGTTTGGGTTGTCACTTAGTTTGTAGAGTTTTTTTTTTAAAGGACTTAGCATATAGAGTTGTATACTAACAATGAACCAATTCAAGTGATAAGGGATTTTGACTTAATGCTTATGGGTTAGATAATAATTCATTAGTATAAAGGCAAGTTTTGCTTAAAAATTTGAATAGTTTTTTTTTTCAAGGAGCAATTTTTATTTATAATAATGCGTGTATTGGCTTTTTATTATATAAAAAACTATATTCAACAATTATAAGGTTTTATCTCACTGATCGGATACCAAGTTTAAAAAAAAAAAATTAAAAAAATAAGTGGAGTTGGCTATTTGATTTTTGTCATGGATTTGACTGAGTTTTGGGTTGAATGTTGACTGCCTAATACAAGTTTATTCTTTTATCCAGATATGGAATCAGTTGCACTAAAATGTTTTTTTTTTTGAACAGACAAAAATGAATTATATTAACACAGCACCGAACTTAGCATAGCACAAGGCGTGCCACACCAAAACGGAATAAAGAGAGTACAAACAGTCGAATAAAGAGAGTGCACTAAAATGTTGTGTTTGGGTTGGCACTTGGTATATCGAGTTTTTTTTTAAAGGACTTAGCGTAAAGAGTTGTGTACCAACAATGAACCGATTCCAGTGATATGAGATCTGGACTTAATGATTATGGGTTTAATTGTTGACTATGTGTGAAAAAAATTCAATTCAGGTAAGAGAACTTGTATTGCGTGTTTCATAGGTATTTCGACCGAAATTAGTCATTACTGAGCATGTTTTTTTTTTTTTACTTATAACATGATATCCAAAAAAGTAAATTGAGTTGTATTATTTGAACATAAAAACATTAAAATTCGACAATAATTTAAATAATTACATCAATAATTATATTATGTCTAGCTAATTGAAGTCAACTATTTGATTTATGTTATAGAGATTCAATTAAATTTTACGTTGAATGTTGACCGTCTAATATATCCATTTATCCAGATTTGGAATAAGTTACACTGACATGAAAATAATTAATTTAAACGACTAATCAATTATGTTGTTTTGTATAGAATTAATATAATTAATAAAATATTGTAATACATTGGTCATTATCTAAAGACACTTGGATGAGAAAATAGTTGATTTTTTTCAATTTAATTAGGGATTTTGGATTCAAATTCATTTTTGGGTATGCAACAATGTTAAGTCCTTTGAAATTGAGCTTTATCATCTATTGTGATCTTGTCCGATTCGATAAATTAACCACTGCATTGTGTGCAGAAGATATTGGTTAAAAAAACATTAGTCATTCACATAACACAAATAATTCATCGTATTTTGACCAAAAAAAAAAGTTTGGTCAAAATTGTTATTTATAATAATAATTTTTAAAGGAATAGTTTTTCATTTATAATAATGCATGTATTAGTTTTTTTTTTTTGTTAAGTCGTGTATTAGCTTTTTATTGTATAAAAAAAAATGTTTGAAGGAAAAAGTCACTGTAAATATATGCCATAACTTTTTCTAAGTATTTGTATGTTCCAATCCAATGTCCTCGTGAATTTAGTTTAGTTGGTTTGAACAATGCATATATGCAAAGTTTGAAGTTCAAACGTCGATCACTACAAAAAGAAATGTTTCAATCTAATATGGGGTATTATCAATAAAAAAACCAATAAAATGTGTGTGTGTGTGTGTGTGTGTAAATGCACAAACATTGAATTTAAAAGAACACTAATTACATCTATTTTTTAATTTAACTTTTTCATATTAAAATAATACAAAGAAAAATATTTTTATAATTAATTGTTTTAATGAGACCCACAAGAAAGCATGAGAGTGTTTATCAAAAACACTCATCTCTATAGACACTCAAATTGTTGATGTCACATTGACGCGGTCTATTTAACAATGTTAAATAGTAGAAGAACTTCATTGTAGATGATATAAGGGATTAAAATTATCTAATAAATGTTTCTCATACGCACTAGTAAGTAATAAAATCATGGACCAAATTATTAAAAGACTCAAGTATTTTTATTTTTTTAGCAAAGGCAAGATTAATGTATTTATTCATAATCGAAGTGTATAAAGTAGAAAATATGGTACATCATATTGACAAAAAAAAAAATGGTACATCATAAAAATTATGGAGGCTAGGGTTGAATAAGGACATTCTAGCAATACTATAAGGATTCAAGTATGGTGTCATACTATGTTGGTATATTATATACTATAAGGTAAAAAAGTGATATAAAATTTCTTCTAATTTTTTTTTGTTGATAATCTTTTCAAATATAAACAAATTAATCACGTACCTTTTTTGTGTTGTGACAAATTAATTGTGACTTGTGATTATGTATCTATCTCGTATATTGCGACACATTCCCCTCACAAATGTGATACTTTGTTTTGGTACAAATGTGATACTTATTTTAAGTTTACATATAAACAAAAATCTTATGACATCAAATTTCTTTTAACTTTCTAATCAATATATGTTATTAAAAAAGTGAGATTATTTTTATACCTAGTTTGATTTTCTTTTTTTCTTTTTGAGGGGATCTAGTTTGCTTTTTATTAACCAAGTACCCTTTTTGATTTGTTTTTCTTGAACTGTACATCGTCTCTTCGCTTCAAAAAAGATGTATATCTCTTATAATTGTGACATGTGATCATGTATCTTTCTTCTTTTTCTTTTTGTTTTTTGAATTGATCATGTATCTTGTAGTGTGACATATTCTCCTTACTTTAAATTTTCATATTAAATAAAATTGCATAATATTAATATCAATTTTTTTTCGTTTCAATATCAGATTTCTTTTAATTTCTTAATTAATTTTAAGGTAAAAAAAAGATAATTTGTATATTGTGAACATCGTATTTAAAAAAATTATTGATTAGAAAAATATATATCTTATTAATATGCTCGTAAAATTCAATGTGAACACCTTTAATACATGTTTTTTTACAATGTGAACACCTTTATTATTGATTTTTTCTTGAGCAATTTATTATTGATATCTTAAGAACTTTATTTTTCTCTCAAAAAAAAAGAACTTTATTTTTTTACTATTAAAGATGGACACTACACGTCCTAAAAGAAAAATGGACACTATGTGCCCTAACTGCATTTTTCTACTGTATTTCTTTATATTTATATTTTATTTTGTTTTTAAATTTAAGTTTATATTTGAAAAAAACTTTAGATTGCTATAAGAAAATTTGTAGAAAGGAAGTGTTCAACTAAAATATTGTTATTCTTCAAATTTCGTATGACTTAGGCATATATTTAGATTGAAATTTGATAATTAATTGGATTGTAAGTGACAATCTTGTCCATAAAAATATTCGACATGAAAGTCGGTGATTTTTTTTGTCAAATAGTCTAATGATTAGAATTCATCTTTTTTCGGATGAATGAATAAAGTGTCTGAGTTCGAACTCCAACCGTTATATATAATTTCGAATTTGTTTTTCGGATGAATGAATAAAGTGTCTTTGTTTTCATATAACTGTAAACTATAGGTTTGCTGTCTTATTTCTTAACTAGACCTTACACCCGTGCTGCCACACGGGTCATATACAATGCAAGTGTAGTAGGGAAAAACAAAATTACATTGTATAGTTCCAACTTAATATTCAATAGTAATTGAAGTTTTTTGTGTCTATACATTTCAGAAAATTTCTTTAAACACTTCATTGGAAGTACTATCAATCCAAACATTGTCTTCATCTATTACAATGTGTAGCTTTTATAGAATATATGGATTAGAACATTTGCAGCATAACACAAATTCTAGCTGCCTCATACCAAAATGGGCGTCGAAATTCTCTTCTGAAATAGCAAGTAAGCAAAACATGACATAGCAGCAGACCTCTCAGATGAAAAACGTGCAAATGTACCAGAAAAATTCTCCAATTCCTAAAAAAGAGGACATCTCTTAATGTGCACTTTTGAGTATTCATAACCAAGAGAATAAAAATATTCAAAGTATTAAAAAGAAATTAGTAACTTTTCATGGTACAATTTTTGGCAATTCAAATAACAGAAGCAAACTCACAACAATGTATGGTCTGAAACGATTCAAGACAGAGGACATAAAAGTGAGATTAATAACTCAAATATATATAAACACATACAAAGTAAATAAAAAAGAAAGGAAAACCAAGAGATGATTTTACAACTATATATGCAATCATACACACTGACGCAAATAAAATGCTTAAAAATTAAAATTGACTTATTTTCACAGTAGCAATTCATGAGTATGTAGCTATATCTGTCACATTCTCAGTCCCCTTCACTTTTTGTTGGCATAATTATATTGAAGTAATCCAGAGGTAAAGGAAACTTCATAATCATACCTATTTGTGTACACCACCATTCATCATACCTATTTTGTTGCAATGTCCAATGTTGCACCTTCTTTCAAGATTATCAACAAAAGTGAAATGTGACCATTGTTAGTAAACTTATATTTATCAAAACTATCATGCAAAGTATCACAGCAAACAATGTAAAAGGAGGGAAATATTGTACTTGGACTTGGACACAAAATGAGTGTAAAAGATAAATTAGACAAAGCTACTAATTCATTGTACATAATTATTATGTAGAATGAAATTAAAATCAGATGAGATAGATAATTTACTATCATGAAATATAAATTACTTGTCAGCTTAAGTTGATGATTTAAAATAGAGCTAATTGATAGTTCAAAAAAAAAAAAAAATTATAAGATCATTACCACAATGGTGAGCTTCTCACACCAAGTTTTCTAAGTTTCCATAAAAATGGGAAATGAAAGAAATGAGTAGTCGCAAAACAAAGTCTTTGAACGCAGAACAAAACCAACTGAGAAGGCAACAATGATGAGATTACATGCATGACGGGTCTTGAAACATATATCATAATTCTCACGCTCTTTATAAACTCTAAACGGACATAATTTACTACAATGGCATAAAATCAACAAAGAAGCCTAGCAATTTCTTTCTTTATAAGAATAAAAAAACTTAATACTAACCCCAGTTAAGAGAAATATAAATAAATAAAGCTCATTTGCAGATATTATAACTATGTTTAGAATTTAGGACTACTAATCTAAAGAGCTTTTGAAAGGAAAATAGCATTATGAGAAGCATGAGTACTAAATGAGACAAATGGCTCATTAATTGCTCTCCTCCTCTCAAACATGATCATTTTTCACTATAAAAGGTTTAGAAAACATCATTTATCAATTTAGCAACTATAGGGGACAAACAAAATATTGAGCTCATACACATTTGATTAAGATACTGATGCAGATCCTATAATGTATTATTTACCTTTATGAAGAAAACACCATTGTTCAGTGCAATTGGATACGTAAAAACTCAACTACATATGGTCTAAATAATGTTGCATACCTTGTGTCATGGTGAGCTATTGTTCAGTACAACTGGATATATGAGTAAGTTTTTTTTGGTCCTAGATAGTAGCAGAAAGAAATCATTGAGCATTGTTAGTAAACTAAAGTATTTCAATCACTAAATGAAAACCAAAACTATGCAAAGTAGTATACGTAACATCATAAAAGGAGGGAAAATTATATTTGGACACCATAATAGATTATAGAAGATTAATTAAACAAAGAGCTATTAAGCACAAACAGAGGGAAAAATCAATGTGTATAATTGTTATGTACCATGAAATTGAAATCATATGAGAAAGAACTATGATAGGGTGAATTTACTATCATGAGTAGAAATTAATTGCTTCTATTCAAAGCTTAACTTGCCCATTTTTCTAGTTGTTAATGTGAGCATAAGAAAGAACATTTGTATCTTTAATGGAACCAAGTAGGGTTGCAGAGCCAAAAACGATACTTATACCTTGATTGGTTAAAGATTCTCTCTGTGAATACACTGCTGAACACTGTCCAACATCAAAAGCATCCCTGTGCGCTCAATCCAAACTACAATACCTTCTGATCGCATCAGATTCAACCCCTAAAACTCAAATATCACAACTGTCAGGATAGTAAACTCTCTCAGTGAATACACTGTCGAACACCGTCCAACATCAAAAGCATCCCTCTGCGCTGAATCTAAACTACAATACCTTCTGATCACATCAGATTCAACTCCTAAAAATCAAAGATCACAACTGTCAGGACCACAAAGCAAAAGCTTGAAGCTTTGTAGAGTGGAATAAAAAGGAAAAGTTATATAACTGAATCGAAGATCAGATTCATACTTGGCCACCATTATTTTTACCACTTTTCATTCAAAACAACACCATTATTTACCCAATAAAACCACAAAAATATGAATTTATGTAATTTAACGTCAATTTAAATGAGATAGAAACAAACTCATATTATTATTTTTATTTTGGAATTAATAAATTAGCATACAACTGAATGAATGAGATAGATATAGTACCTGGAGTAATGGAAATAGTTCACAAAACAACTTTGGATCTAAAAAGTTTCCCAATTACATTCCAACTATAATAATGAAAATTATTCTATTGCAGTTACTCCTAGGCTTCTTCCTTCAGCACCACCAACTTTACTCCTCATCCTCCTCCAGAAAACATTAATGATTAAATCAAAAATCAATATATAAAACCTTAAAAATCATAGAATAATACAAATATTGATAAAATCTTACATCATCATCATCATTGACTTCAGACTTAGACTTCTCAGATCCTTCTTCCTCCGAAGCATTCTTCTTAGTCTAATACACCAAAATGAGTTCAATCAGCCAAAAAAAAAATCCAAGTAAAATCAGAACAATGAACAAATCAAAGTAACAAAAAAGTTATAAAGGTAATTACAATTCCCACATTGTAAGCAAGCATTGTCCTCCTTCAACTTCTCAGCCTTAGCAATGAATGGAGCCTTATACTAAAATACACAAAAATCACAAAAACGAATTTAAAATCAAATCACGAATTAAGGTTTATATTAATTTTCTCAGTGAAACAGAGGTGAAATTCTCACAGCATGAGAGAGCTTTCCATTCTTTTCGACCGGCTTTCCCACCGTAATTCAAATTCACCGTAAATCACGTTAGAAAACTCAATAACATTCAAAATTTCCTAAAAATCAAATTCAACGGTAAAACTATATCTTTCACGAAACTCACCACAACAACGAATTTATTGATGGATTCTCGTTCTTAAACCTCTCTCTGAACTCAGACATGAAAACGAAGAAAGCACTTGGAAACAGCTTTCTTCAATTGCTTAGGTCCAGTACCAGCGCTCTTGCGCTTCCACCGGTAATCAGCAGGTTTGGCATCGGAAACAGCTTTCGGCATGGTGAAACGCTGGTGATTGAACTTCGAAGAGAGAGAAAACGGTGAAGGAAGAGAGAAAATGGAGATGATGGAATTGGAGATTGAGAGGACCAAGGTGCTTGAAGAGGTCGGAACAGTGAGAGAGAGAGAGAGAGAGAGAGAGAGCAACCATAGTGAGTGAAAGAGAGAGAGAGAGAGAGACAGAAACAGAGAGGGTGAGAGCACGGGGAGTGAAAGAGAGCACACGGCGGAGAGAGGGGAGGGAGAGAACAAAAGCAAGGAAATAGTTTTGTTAGGTGCGGTTCAGATGCCTTAGCATTGAAAAGAGTGGGTAACATTGAAGCTAATTTTTGAGCCATGTGCATCACTATTTTTTCAAGATTTAATAATTGTATGCCTTGAAAAGAAGCGGGCATTGAATTTTGATGGAATAAAAACAGTTGGTGTGTGTGCTTGCTTCATTTAAATCTGTGGGTTGATATTAGAAATTCAAATTTAGCATTAAATAGAGTAAAAAGACAGAATTCCCGTCCAGGAACTTAGGGTTTTGGCAAAAAGGGCATGCATTGTGAACCTTTGTATTAGATATTAAGATGCTTGCGGTCTTATTTCTTAATGCAACATTTTTTTTTTTCAAGTAGTTTAGTAGTTAAAAATTCTTTATTTTAAAGAGAAACAATGGAGTGTCTGAGATTCGAACTTCGACCCCTTCATATATTATGTAATGTCTTTATCAAATGAACTAAGCTCACGGAGACATGCAATGTGATTTTTCTTTTATGTGACAAAATAAAACAACTTAGTTTTTTTTTTTTAAGAAAAAACAACTTAGCTTGTATACCTCTTCTTAGTTTTATAGTATTACTATTAATGAAAAATTATAATTTGGATATCTAAAAATCGATTCAAAATAAAACACATTCAATTCGACTGGACTTTTTAAACGAGTCGCCAATTTTTCCTTATTTAAGTTTGGCATATTGTCTCTTCAAGTGCTAAGGATTTGTGGTGTCAAGTGTTGCAAGGCAATCATGTATGTGACAATTTTGAGAGGTCGTGTGGTTGTTAGAGTTTATGTGTAACATCTCAAACGACTTTAAGTATTGTTGACTAACCTCACAAACTAACACGAATATTTTCAGCGTGTTTTGTCTTCACTCACATACCTTTCGAGAAACTTCCTAGAAAGTCACCCATCCCAAAATTGTTCCAAGTCAAGCACACTTAACTGTGTATTTCTTATGAAATCAGCTACCAAAAAGAAGTTGCATCTTGTTGGTACAAGTAGTACCAAACATCTTATAAACATTCCCGCAACCATGCAGTCTTATACCTGCACAGTGTGATGACCCCTCTCATTATGATGTGAATTCGTTCCTTTTTGCCTAGAAGATGCCATGAGCTGCTCATTGTCATGTCTTGCACTATGAAAATCACTCATCACCTTCGTAAGCATTGGGTGTTACATGCAGTGGTATCAGAGCATACATCTCTTGATACAATGTGGTCTCGGAACGAACCAAGTGGAAGCTGGTGGGCATGTAACACCCTGAAGGTGTGAGTGATCATCAGTGCACAAGACATGACAATGAGCGGCTCCTGGAATCTTTCAACAAAAATAATTGATTTCACACCGTGGAATGAGAGGTATCCTGGTACCGTGCATGTATGGGACTGCATTGCCGAAGGAAGATTTATAAAAATTGTTTGGTATTACCTATACCAGTAAGATACATTTTTTTGAAAAATTATTTCATATGAAATCCACATTTAAGCGTGCTTGAATTAAAGCAATTTTGTGATGGGTCACCTTTTGAGAAGTTTCTCATAAAGTGTGTGAGAAAGGACCGACCACACTAAAAAGTTTAGTGTTGGTTTGTGGGGTCGGTTGACAATGCTTCAAGTCGTCTGATATATTACATTTTGACTCTAGCTTGTGGAAGTGAGTTGTGAAACTGGAAATCCATCTCAAAGACAATAGTTTATAGTATGTTGGAGATGGAAGACACATATAGGCATGTATTGAAGTTGGATACAATGTAGTGGATTAGAATGTGACAATTTCAGCTGTTATACAAGGTGTGAAAGTTTGTGATTTGGTTGGTTTAAACGATAATTGGACCGAAGCATGTTTGAAGATTGCCTACATAATGCTATAGTGCATAAAATTATAGTAATTATGCCCCATAACATCGATAATGGCATAGGTTAAATTGCAAGGGCTAAAGATAGTAATGAGAGTTTTCACGTGGCGACAATGGGGTAGCACTTGGGCGACATAACATTTGGTGACATCGACCAATCACAATGTCACAATCCTTGTGTGTGTGCGTGAGAGTGAGAGAGAGAGAGAGAGAGAGAGATTTGTGACATTGTGGTTGACCAAAGTCACCCAAGTGCTACCTATGACAATGTACATGTTGTATCGCGAGTTTGATCATGATGCTGACGATATTGTTTGGAAAAAAAATGGAAATTAAATATTCCAAAAAGGGTAAGGTCCTTCTTGTAGATTATAAGACATGATCAATTACTTACGGATGTTGATAACAGTATGATGAGGTATGGACATGATATGTGTGAGTATTTAGTGGTGTTCATGATTCGTAAATTGAACCGAACTGAATCACACTAATGGTTCGGTTCAATTTTTAAAAGTCACCTTAATTAAAAACTATTGGTTATTGTGAAACCAGTTTTAGTTCAGTTTAAAACTAGTTCGCATTTATGAACCAATTTAATATTGTGATCCGATTTTAAAAATGGATTATTTCAAAATTGTTTTTTCTTTTTAAATTGGTTGATGTAGATTTGGATTTTTTTTGTTTGCAATTGATGAAGATTTAGATTTGTTTATGAGTTTGATAAGTTTTTAATGATTTTTTTTTATATAAAAAAGGATAATTATGTTAGTATTTTATAACACAAAGGACTAAACTGAAACACAAAAAAAATGATAAAGGACGAAAGTGTTACTTGAAATTAAATTAAGAGACGAATTATGTATATTTTTTTAAAAGTATAAATAAAAAAGAACGATGAACAACAATTCATCAAAGGACTAGAACTGGGGAAATTAACTCATGTATGTTGGAGGTAAATTTCACAAATGAAGCCAAATATAAAAGGTTGTTTCATCAAAACTCAACCAAACACGTTTTTTTTTATAATTTTTCGTGAAAATGAAAATATTTTAGTCTAACCAAGCAATTTGGTTCAATTGGTTGATTAATTCCACCAATAATGAATTATTTAAAAAAAATTGTGTTCCATTCTTGTGTGATTATTTTTTTTGTCAAACTTACTTATCTCTCAACCAAACTATATATATCAACAAGGATCATTTTCCTAAGAACCAACATGTTAACCTAAAAAATATATATATGCCCATGACATAAGAGCATAGTCACATAATATTAGGTGGTATACCAGGGGTTTTAACTTGTTTAAGGGATAAGAGACTCTAAATGATCAACAATACAACGAAGTTTATATTTTTTCAAATAGATTTTTACAGTATAACATATTTTTGCTGATAATTGTTTAACAAAGAAATTTTAAAGAAAAATTTAAATGAAAAATTCGTTTGAATAATTTATCTAAAAATGTCATTCTAAATATTTCATCATTTTATTGTAATTTTTTTTATGATAAAATTTTAAATAATCTTTAAAGTAAGAAGTTATTTCAAATAGCTTTTCATAAAAATCGTGTTTAAAAATATGTTTTTTTACGATATAAAATCTCTAACAATGAATATTAAAGTTAATAAATGTCAAAATCTCTATTTTAATTTATAACAAATAATTTTGAAACAACCTTTACTATTTTTAAATATATTTCCAAAAAATTATTTTTAAAAACATAAATAAAATTCATTTTTTTTTTAAATCTATAACAAACGGACTAAGTGAGTAAAAGCACAAAATTCATCTTTTTTTGACAAGATTTATGGGATAATTTTATCCTCCAAAAACTGTCTTTGAATCATTAAAATCTCATCGTATGTGCCTCTGTGGAAGGAGCTTTTCTCTGTACATGACGTATGTCTTCACTCTTCAGTACTTGTCAACTGTTGGCGTATTGTACTTCAAACGAAAAAAAGGACAAAATATTTAATATTTTAGTGCATGAGAAAAGGAATGTGGAGTGCGATATAGTGAAAAAACTGATAAATTTGATAATAAATGCAAAGTATACAAATATAAGAAAATAATGGGTATACTACAGCTATCACTGGAGAATTCATGCCTAATCAAATTTTACCAAAATGGTAAAAAGAGGAGAGAAGAATAGATCTATGAAAGACTATAAATCAGGGCAGAATGGCACGTTCTTCACTCTAGTCCAATAAACATAAAATTATAAAGGGAGAGATAGGTACAAATGAATGTACTGGACATTACAAAACTTACTGGCCATGCAAGACCATCACCTTCCCCTTTACGGTACTGATATTATCAAGTGAATGAAAGTGTGAACTTTCCATTTATTGAATAAGAGAGTACATCAAGTATTTATATATTGTTTTTTTTTTTGACACAAGTATTTATATATTGTTGATATTATACTACCATCTATCATGTACTATCTTAAATTTGTACTATAATATTGTACTTGTACTACAAGCTACTATTTACATTCTCATTTCCCTTATTTTGTTAATTGTTCATGGTGCAATCAAGGCCGTTTATGAGATTTTGATGGCCTAGGGCGAATCTACAATTTGTGTCCTAACCTAACTAATAAATATATATAAACATCATGAAAATTGCTCTTCTCTCATCTAGAGTTACCCATTCTCATAAAAAAGTCGAACGTGAGTTAACTCACTTAGGTGTATTTTCAACGTGAGTTAGACATTTTTTCAGCGTAAGTTAACTCAAGCAGCATTGAAATGAGGAAAAACAAATGGGAAAAGAGCAATTATCAAACATCAAACTTGATACAAAAAACTAAACAACTATTTTTAAGGCCTAATAGACCTCTAAAAAAGATTTGAGGGCCCAAATTTCGTACTTATTTTTTAGGGTCTAGGACGGCCGCCTTGCCAGATACGGCCTTGGGTGAAATATCCCTCTACAAATTGGAGGTTGACATATATCTACCATACTCAATTTGGATAGCATTGAATGGTCGAGGAAGCAAAGACTAGGTAAAAAAGTCAACTAATTAATCTTTGGAGAAAGCTTGTAACAGATTGAGAATGTCAGCTTGTAATTTCTCTCTAACATTGTGATAGTCTATTTTAAGATGTTAAGATTGGCAGATATATTGATAACACTTTGATTGTCATGGTAGAGAACATGAATCTTGGTGCATTGAACTTGTAAGTCCTTCGGTAGATAGGGATGATATAACATTTGATTTGTTTCGGTGTGCTTGTAAAGTGGAAGCGTACCATAATCAACCAAAAAATTTAAAGAGACTTTGTATTAGGGATGATATTAAATAAAGCTTGAATAGGAGATTTATGTTGCAATAGAGGTGTGGTAACTCTATTGATTAAGAACACAACATGAATAACAACATATATAGGACTAAAATGACTTGGGTAATTTGGACTGAAACTGAAGGGTTCTTCCTACATTAAGGATTTGTTGGTGTTTCCTCTAACCACAACCATTTTGTTGTGTGGTTTCTACGCATGACTTTCTTTTATGAATGATACATTTTGAAGCGTAAAATTTTGAAAGAGAAAGCATTGGGCCATTATTAGATTTGATGATTTTGGGAGTAACGTGATTTTTTTAATGTATTTTGAGTTTCAATCATGGTGATAGATTTTTTTGACAAGATTAGACACTTCAATTTAAGATTTAAGTAATAAAAGCCAGACAAATCTACTATAATTGTGTCTACTATAGTAAGAAAATATTGATCACCATGTATAGAGGGAACAAATTAAAATGAATAATGTTTCTTTGACACGTTTTTTCTCTCAATATCATCGTTATACACATGTCTATGTGGATGACATATCTGTAATTTCGTTAAAAAATAAGGGGTAAAATTGGGATTTCACATCCCATTTTTGCTCACCCTACCAAAATTCCCTGTTCTCATTTTCTATGAACTCTCTCCCTCCTCTAACCTCCTCTCTTACCACCATTGCCCTCTGCTTGCCTTGCCAGTGTCGCAGCCCCTCTCCTTGCTTGCCTCCATCCTTCGCTTTTGACTCTCTCTCTCTCTCTCTCTCTCTCTCTCTCTCTCTCTCTCAGATTTACCCAAATAAAAAAAGAACCCGCAACCCACCCTTCACTACCAACCACCCTTGCTTTCTCTTTCTCCTCCCCCCTCCATCGTCTCTCTTATGATCTCACTGTTGTCTTCTCCCAAATGCGAACACCAACAATATTTTGGTATATCAAAGTGTCTTTGACGGATATCATGACGGTGGGTCAGGTTTTGGCGATGGCACAGATCTGACGGGAGGACGAGAAAAAAGGGATGATGATTGACGAAATAGACTACGATGAATAAAAATCGGAGCCAATGAAGAGTGACTGAAGACGACTGAGGGTTAGAGACGAGAGGGGCACAAGAGAGAGAAGAACAATGTTTTCTGTTTTTTCTTTTTTATTTATTTTTGTTTTGTTTTTCTTTTTTGTTGAGTTGACTTATTTTTAATATTAATTTTGACAAGTGGAGGGTATAGACAAGAGGGATGCCACATGGGATTGTTCATGTATCAGTTCTGAACAAAAATAGAAACCCAGATGTCAAGATGCAAAAGATCAAACTTTAACATATACATGAGATATTAAAATATATATTAACCTTAAATTATATGAGATGAATTGTTATTTAATACCTTCAATATATAACAAAGAATGATGGTTTACATGGGAGGTGCATGAGGGAATGTGTGACTTGATGGGTTGCACAACTTCATGACATACATGGTTTTAAACATCTGCTTCCTATAGTTCCTCGACTATTACTTTTTTCAACCTATGACTTTTTCATGTGCCTTATTATTATTTTATTTTATTTTTATGAAAATGCCATGAGATTTTCCGATTCTATGATTTGAAAGAGTTTTCTACCTGTTTTGGGTGGAAAAAATGAGTTTTTCACCAATTCGGATTTTATAAACCGAACACCCAAAAAAATAGGACAAGATCCTTGTTTTTTTTTTCCTTTCCAGATTATACAATCCAAACACCCCTCTCATGCCAATAATTCAGGAGAAAATAATTCGGATTATATAATCCGAACCGTATCAGTGCAAATATTGAGCGTGTTTGTAACATGGATAACCAGTTCAAGGAGCATACTGATCATCCTAACCTCATCATTGTGTGTTTAACGATGATATTCTTAGAAAAATCCTTTTTTTTTTTTTTGAAAAATGTTAAAGAGTGCCCTTAGGGCATTAGATAAAAGAACAAAAATAGAAATTGTGTTGGAAATTGATAAAAAGTGGTCAAGTCAACTCGTAAAAGGTTTACAAATTGTTGTTTCCAAAGTAAAACTACTAATTTTGGTTACCTTAACTAGTGCCCTAAGGACACTTGTTAACAAGACTTTTTTTTTCATTTTTTTTTCTTCGTAAAAAACTTTTTTTTTGCATTAGTTTTATTTGATTTTAATTTTTTTTTACATTAATTTTATTTGACGCATAAATTTTTTATCAATGGATTAAAATGATGGTATAATAGAGAAAAAACCTTGAAAAAAAAATCAATTTCCTTAATTTAAAACTATTATTCTAAAACAACAATTAAATTAAAAAGAAATAAACAACCATCGAATAGATTTGAACCCAACAAATAAACTCTAAGGAACAAGTTAACATTGTAATAATAAATAATAAATTATATTGATATAGTTTTTTTTTTTGTTTTAGATGAAGTGATAATCCACTGAAAATAAACTCACATACAACTGTGAGGTCTCGAGTTCGAACCCAGGTCATGACGTCCGATTTTGCAATTTCGACATTTGCCAGCTGAGTTAGGACTTTTAGACTGTGAATAATTAATCCAAGACTCATTATTTGATAAAATTATAAGAAAATATTTTGAGTGTTATTTAGAAGGTTTGAAAAAGGGTGGTAGGTGGGAATGAATGAGAGAGAAGTCCGAAGGTTTTGGCGCTCTTTATCTCTACACCGTACACTCAAACAACGAACGGTAACCATTGCCGCCTTCTTTCTTCGCTTTCAACATTTCTGCATTTCATTTCCCTTCATTGCTTTCTCTCTGCTCTCAATTCTTCTTATACACAAACCATATACCTAACAACGTTGAGAAGAATCAATCACCGAAATTAACTACCAATCCAGTTTTCATTTTCCCGCCAAATCAAACATGCCTTCACCATTCCGACGAAGAAGAAGATTAGCACCGTGAATTTCTTCTATTAAAAACAAACGGTTTGTTTCTGTATTGCATTTCACATTTCAATCTCATTTTCTAGATTTTTTTTTTTTTTTTTATGTTTATTTTCAAATTTTAGAAAATGCCTTAGGAAAATAGTTCCATTATGGTTTGTTCGCATTCAGATGGCAGAATACATGATCATAAAAATTTAATTAGGTTTTTGTGTTGAGATGCTTGAATGTACATAAATTAATTGAGCATTGATGCTTGTATATAGGCTATAATTTAATTTATAGATAATAAAACACTTTTCCGCATTTTAAATTTGAAATGTGAAGATCAAATTTTGGATGGTTCGGTGTAGAAATTAGTTAGAAAACTGTTTTTATTCAATTCAATGCGGGATAAATATTACATAAATAACGTTGAATGTCACGAAAATTGTTTCGCGAACTTCTCAGAAATGCAGTTATGAAAACATGTAACCATATTATTCACTATATGCTTTGTGATTTCCGACAAAGATATTTGTTAATTGGTTAATTCATTATTTGTAAGTGTTTTGTGAAAGATTGAATCATCGGTCCATGAGGTGTAAGCTCAGTGGTAAGAGTTTGTAACCTCAATGAACGGAGTTATGTCATCATTATTAATAATAATTCTGATATAACATATTATCTTTATAATGTTAGGATGAATATTGCCTAAAATGGAAAGCCAATTTCATGACTTATTTTTTAAAAATATGTGTAGGTTAAAGTGTGCTTTAAAAGGAGAAAAAAATGGCGACTCTAGTCGATATTGGTGTTTCTGCTGGCATCAATCTGTTTTCCGCAACTATGTTCCTTTTGGCATTTGCAGTGTTGCGACTTCAGCCTTTTAATGATAGGGTTTACTTCCCAAAATGGTATCTGAGGGGGATAAGAAGCAGCCCAACAAATTCCAGATCAATTGTTAAGAAATTTGTTAACCTTGACTTTGGAACCTACATTAGGTTCCTCAATTGGATGCCTGCAGCATTGCATATGCCTGAACCTGAGCTTATTGATCATGCAGGCCTTGACTCAGCCGTCTTTATTCGGATTTATGTTCTTGGGTTAGTTAACGTGCACCCAGTTTCCATTTAATGGTTTAAATTACTGTCAAGATTTGAGTGTTCGCGACTGCAATTCGAAACCTTTCTGTTTTCTATTCTGATCTTATGATTTTCTAATATTTAGTTTTTTTTTTCTTTTTCTGATGGGAATACTCATATACAGCGTCAAAATATTTGTCCCAACTACCCTACTGGCTTTTATGGTTTTGGTTCCCATTAACTGGACTGGAAAAACTTTGGAAGCACCAACAACCAAGGGTTTGACATTTAGCGATATTGACAAGCTTTCAATATCAAACATTCCATTTGGATCAAAGAGGTGCGTTAATCCATTTCACAAAGTTGTTCAAGCACTATGTTACTCACTTTTTCTCTAACACACCACAAATATTATTGAGAATTGAACGAGTTATTGATTTTGCTAGTAAAATAGTACATTGTAAATTTGATTTTTGTCTTTTATTTTAGACAAACCAAATAAGAGTCCGAATAATAAGTGAATTGACTTCTTTTATCATAATAGAGTTGCAGACTCTTTGTATCATGAATCTTGATATATAATCTGGTTGCTTCATACTGTATGTTACGAATTTCACATCCTTTTGTTCAGGTTTTGGGCGCATATTGGTATGTCGTATGTCTTCTCAGCTTGGACATGCTATAGTCTTTATAAGGAATACATGATTATTGCAACAATGAGATTGCGATTTTTGGCATCTGAACGTCGTCGTCCAGATCAATTTACTGTAAGTCTTTATAAGGAATACATGATTATTGCAACAATGAGATTGCTTCTCTTCCCTTCATAGGTAAAAACATGCATAGCAATGTTAATTAGAATGTTTTGGAGTTTATTAGTTCGGAAAAGCTAATTAAGTGATGCTCATACTGCAGAACAATAAATACATTTGAAACTCTAACAGGGCCGTTTCTGAGATTTTGGTGGCCTAGGACGAGCCTATAATTTGGGTCTTAAATAATAAATATATATATAAACATCAAACTTCATACATAAAACTAAGTAATTTTTTAGGGCTTAATAGAACCCTAAAATAAAAATTTGGGGCCCATATTTCGTACTTATTTTTTGGGGCCTAGGGCGGTCGCCCTCTTCGCCCTGCCTCAGATACGGCCCTGAACTCTAAGATAGACCAGTTGTTTTCGTCAAGCTCCATATGCAAAAGGGAAATATTGAATTTTTTTTTTATATTTTTTTTTTATGAGATGTGCAAAGGATATGTATATATGTGATTGTGTGTGTGTGTGTGTGTGTGTGTGTGTGTGTGTGTGCAAATCCTTTTCCGTACTTGTGACAATAATGAGAACAGTTAGACTAGTTATCAGTTTGTGAAACTATTCTATGAATTTTTATGGGGCCACTTTACAATAGAGTTTTGGGTTGCGGCTTTCATATCTCATTTGTATATTAGCATTACTTTCTGTTACTGCAAGAACTGAGCGGATAGCTTCAGTCATTTTTGAGTTGTCCTTGAGCAAGCTGAATGTTGTTTCTTAGTAATCACTTCTTTTCTTTCTTTTATTCCATAGGTCTTGGTTAGGAATGTTCCCCCAGATCTGGATGAATCAGTCAGTGAACACATTGAACATTTTTTTTGCGTCAACCATCCTGATCACTATCTGATGCATCAAGTATGTTGATCACTATTTGTAATTTTATTTAGATTTTCTTTTACCAATCGAAGACTTTCTGTTATGAATCTTGAACTAGCGTTATTTTTGTGACTTCCTGTGGTCTAACATGTGATTAATTTCTTCTGAATTATAGGTTGTTTATAATGCAAACATGCTTGCATCAATAGTTGCAGAGAAGAAAAGATTGCAAAACTGGCATGTTTACTATCATAACAAATATGAAAGAGACCCTTCAAAGAGACCAACTACTCGGGTAGCTTTCTTTTCATGATTTGAGAGAAAGAGACTCTCTTTTATCTTTTCCTTTATTATGAGAATCATATGGTGATATCAATTGATGTCATTTTATATTTCACAATTTGATTTCTTACTATGTATATAGACAGGTATGATGGGTCTCTTGGGGACTAAAGTTGATGCCATTGATTACTATACTGCAGAGATTGAGAAGTTGAGCGAACAAGTAAGTAGTGACTGAAGGGTGCAATATTTATTTCAGTGCCACTTTTGTTAGTATTTTTTGTTCAGATTTTATTATCTATTCATTTACACGACCATATAATGCATTGACTTATAGATATGTGGAGCAAAGTAGAATATAATAAATTAAAATTACCATATCATTGTCGAAACATTTTATAATGAAATAAGTGAATTTTCGATTCTTTTATTTGGGAAGTGAACAAATTGATAAGAGATGGACCATTACTATTTATGTACAGAGTGGTTCTATAGATATTTGATAGATTACAATATAAAACATTTCATTGGTTTCATCTCATTCCATTTTATTTTAAACCAGTCCAAACAATGAGAAATAATTCTATTCCATTTTATTTTGCGACATTCCCTTAAGCTAAATATAGCCTGCTAATATTCAGAAGTATAATCAAAATATGGTAGTTTGTTATCATTATTACTTCATCACCGGATAAAATGGATATGCAGATCAGTTAGGCAACTAGTTCAAGACATTTTGGGTTTTTAAATTTCATTCTATGCTCTCGTTTCGCACGCTAATTAGGTTGGCTCGTAGTTGATTATTATTTAGGTTGTCTCGCTAGTTATGTTGGTCATCTCCTTGTTCTACAGATTGTAAACAGCATGTATACTTTACATTCTCCCTAGCAGTAACTCATGAAGTAAACACATAGCTAGTCTATTGACTCTTATAATCTCAAGAGTGACTGCTACTTGAGCTTTTAGCTGTCATAATATGAATGTTTAAGGGCATGATAATGTGAGGCTACAATTTGGGAAAAAGTGAAGGAGAAGAATAAATAGTCGTTCATGATATCAAATAGTTAGTCATAACAGATTAGATACCTGTTGTTAAATTTTCCCTTTCGTTTATACTTCTGTGTGCCTGCTTATAATATCTTCATTTGTTATAAACGATCAATTTCACAGTGTTCATTTTAAACAGGAAGCTGAAGAAAGAGAAAATGTTATGAACGACCCCAATGCTATTATCCCTGCAGCATTTGTTTCATTCAAAACTCGATGGGGGGCGGCTGTATGCGCTCAAACTCAACAAACTAGTGATCCTACCATTTGGCTGACAGAATGGGCTCCAGAGCCTAGGGATGTCTACTGGGAAAATCTTGCAATTCCATATTTTGACCTGAATCTTAGAAGATTGCTCACCACTGTCTCTTTGTTTTTCCTTACTTTCTTCTTTATGATACCTATAGCCTTTGTCCAATCTCTAGCTAACATTGAGTCAATCAAGAAGGTCCTCCCTTTCTTGAAATCAATAATTGAAAAGTAAGTGCTTTTAATCTTATATAGTACAAGTTAATTAGCATACTAATTTCGTACTCTAAATTGCTAATTAATCTCTTCTTGACCCCTTAATGCTTACCGTCTGAATAATTTGGAAAATGTTGTCTAATTCCCCTCGAACAAAGTAATACATAATGCATTTTTGCCTTTTTCATATTACTTAAGGGAATTATCATGAACAAGGATAATTACTGTTGTGGTTTCCTTTTTCCATTGCTGAAATACAGCATCTTTATGTCATTCTGTAGAGTAATGGAGTTACTCATTGTAGGCCATCTGTAAAGTCTGTTATTCAAGGATTTCTGCCAGGGCTAGCATTAAAGTTATTTCTCATATTGCTTCCAAGTGTCCTCATGGCAATGTCCAAAATGGAAGGTTACTCATCGCTCTCTGTTTTGGAACGGAGATCAGCTTCAAAATATTACTTGTTTGTTCTCGTCAACGTGTTCCTTGGGAGCATTGTAACAGGAACGGCATTTCAGCAACTCGAGCATCTTATCAACGAGCCTTCTTCAGAGTAGGCTCTGAGCTTGATGAGTTTAGACAGCTTTCATTTCGGCACTGAGATTGACAACAACTGACATGATGTTTCTATTGATAATATTTGCAGCTTCACAAAAACTGTTGGCAGTACAATCCCCATGAAAGCCACATTTTTCATGACATACATTATGATAGACGGGTGGGCTGGAATAGCTGGAGAAATCCTCAGGTTATCTTCGTTAATCACGTTCCACCTTAAAAACACATTTTTAGTGAAAACGGAGCAAGACAGACAGAATGCTATGGATCCTGGTAGCTTGAATTTTGCTATATCTGAACCTCGAATCCAGTTATATTTCATGCTGGGGCATGTATATGCTCCAGTCACACCTTTACTTCTTCCCTTCATAGTAGTCTTCTTTGCTTTTTCCTACATGGTCTATCGGCACCAGGTGAGTTCTGAATAGAGTTTGCTACATATTTTGTTCCTTATGATAAATGCATATCTAAACAAGAAATAAAGATGAATCATATGACCGAACTGACATTTAGTATACTGTTTTATTGCTTCACATATTGTATTACTATTACACTATTTCACCACTTTTTTCCGCATAAACATACTAACTTATTTAGCAAATATATATCATCATTTTGTTTCTGATTATGCTTGATTAGTGGTTCTTTTTCTTGTCACAAGATTATCAACGTGTATAACCAGCAATACGAGAGTGGAGCAACGTTTTGGCCAGATGTCCACCGTCGAGTAGTTATCGGCTTGATTATATCTCAAATTCTTCTGATGGGATTGCTTAGTACAAGAGGTACAAGTAAGTCGACACTATTACTTATTGCGCAACCTGTCTTGACAATCTGGTTCCACCTATATTGCAAAGGGCGCTTCGAATCTGCATTCGTAAAATACCCCCTAGAGGTTGGTTAAGCAATTACCATTTATATATATTAAATATTGTGTATGTTAGTTAACTTAAACCAAAGACAAGGTTTTAAATTGTAGTCGTGATTTTCAATATAGAGAAGAATTGGTTGATGTCATGCAGCTTCAATCACTGCTCTATTGAGAGTAAACATAGTTGCAAAGAAGTGTGGAGATATCTTTTGCGACAAGAAGAGATGAATTTACTGATATCAGATATTAATGGTAGTCTAGTATTTAACCTCATTAGTCTGATATATGAGATTTGATGACAGGATGCCATGGTGAAAGATACACTTGAACGGGCTATTGAACCAAACTTGAACCTGAGACATTATCTTCAGGATGCATACGTACACCCAGTTTTTAAGAGCGATGAGTTTGAACAACAAGTGAACATTGATGATGAAGAGGAGAATCCTCTTATTAAGACAAAGAGAGCTTGTCGGAGTAGCAAGCCAGAATCTGATAATGAAGCTAGCAGTGCAGCCGGGTCTACAACAGTAGGTATGTGAGATTCCAAGAAATGGCCATGGAGTAATGTATAGGATGCAGCAAGCAGCATGCCTACAACCAATTGCATCATTCATACTATTGGACATATTTCCAGCTCCAAGTAAAATTTTGTTGCTCGTTAATTGTCAAGGAAAAAATGTTGTTTGTTGTATATACACGTCTGTAATTATTTGTTTTATTTTTTTGTTGTGATTAATGTACAAAATACTGTGTTCAGTGTATATAAACTGTGAAAAGTATGTATATTTGATTGACCGATACAGCAGAATCAACATCTTTATGATAAGAAAAAACGTTATTTGGATAACATACCGTATATTTATACGGATTGGACACAATTTGATGTTTTAATTGCGATAATTGACGGGCGACACCTAAATATATACAAATAAATATGCAAATAAATGTAGATATTAATACGAAAATAAGAAAGAATAAAGAGAGTAAAAACATAATAAATGTACGATATAATTATCTCAAAATATATAATCCCTCCGTTCTAAATTATAAGCAAAAAAAACTCATTTTCTTTGTCCTAAATTATAAGCAAAAAAGACCAACAATTATCTTTTCCAAAGGAAAATTAAATGCAAAGTGCATTCAATTTGCTCTCTCTTTCATTTTCTCAATAACCAACAACCAATGAAAATTGTTTTTACATCTTCCTATAAAACTTATTTCAAAAATAACACAAAAAACTATGTTACAAACTACTATGTTTTAGTTTTCTTAATAAGTGTGATTTTTTTTTTGCTTATAATATGGGACGGAGGGAGTAAATATCATCTGTCTTATATCAATCTCTCTTATCTTTTTTCTCTCTCTCTTCAAGATATAAAATAAGTGTTAGACTTTTTCTAATTACACCCTCTATATTCCTGGTTACACCTCAAAACGACAAAATTACCCTTTTATAAAATTAGATTTTCAAAACGGCTCTTCCTTATTTCTTGGGCACACCCCAAAACTCATTTTCTTTAAACTCTGTTTAAATAGGTCATGTAAATTTAGTTTAAGTAGGTCATGTAAACTGAGTTTAAGTGTACATACTTAAACTCGGTTTAAGTAGATCATGTAAGCTTAGTTTAAGTAGGTCATGTAAACTGAGTTTAAGTGTACATATCAACCTTGTTCAATAATTCTACGTAATCTTATTTTAAGTATGTACATGTAAACTCAGTTTAAGTAGGTCATGTAAACTCAGTTTAAGTAGGTTCATGCAAACTGAGTTTAAGTAGGTCATGTCAATTCAAGTAGGTTCTTGTAAACCTAGTTTAAGTAGATCATGTTAACTTAGTTTAAGTAGATCATGTAAACTCAGTTTAAGTAGGTTCATGTAAACTAAGTTTACATGAACCTACTTAAACTAAATTTAAGTTAACCTCAACAATGTAAATTGAAACCGTCGTACAGTGTAGTTGAACAAGAATAAAAAAATTGAAATTACCATTATTGAAAAGGAATAACAAATTCACTGCGATCGAGTATGGATGAAAGATATCTTGATTCACTCTTTAATCTTTTATGGAAATTGATTGAACATCAGATTGTTTGATCGTTTGTGGGTGAAAAAAAAATCAAGGTTTTAAGAAAAATTTATATAAAAGGGCAATTTTGGTATTATTAAAAACTTTTAAGAAAATTTGGGTGTAACTAGAAATATATGGGGTGTGAATAGAAAAAGTCTAAGTGTTATTGGTTATTTTTTTAATGAAAATATTAAGAGATTATTTGAAAGAAAATAATTCAAATTGAAAAGGGGTGGGTTAACCGGTGCCACTGGTATCCCTGAGGCACTAGTTAAGAAAGATAAAAATAGATTTTTTTTTTATTAATAGCAATTAACTTTTTGACTTTAATAAAGTTAAACATTTTATATTTCATCGTTTTCCAATGCAAAATTTCTAAATTAGTCTCCCAACTTAACCGGTGGCACGGGCACGGGTTAACATTTCACAATTGAAAATCATTTTTGATGAGATTCTCCAAACAAAGCCAAAAAAAAGTGACCCCTCCTAAACCCCAAACAATAACATAGATATGTCGTGCTTTGTGCGGTCCCATAATTAGATACACAATCTTCATCCACACTCACACCATCTCTAATCCCATTCATTCATTCATTCCATTTCTCTTCAATTCCATATAATAATTTTCCATCACTTGAATTCTCACTTACTCAGATGACAAATCTCTTGCCATCATTTTCATTCTCACTCATTCCACTTACTCAACACAAATATGAAACCAAATGTTCCTTTATCCAAATTAAGCATCACAACCAATTTCTCAGTCAAAATTTGCAAGATCTCATTATACCCTTTTCTCATAATCACACTTCAAAATTATTTGCCACGTCATCAAGGTTATCTATAGAAGAAACTGAGCAGAAGCTCATTCCTTTCACACAATCACAAGATATCAAAACATCATTGTCTTATTTGTTTAGGACAGAAATTGGTGAAGGTTTGGTTAAGGTTTATGTTAAAAAGAAAAAAGATTGTTTTTTTGTTTATATTGAGGTTTCTTCTTTAGAGTTAAGTAATGTTAAAGGTGAAACATTGGTTTTGTGTTGGGGTTTGTATAGGGATGATTCATCAAGTTTGGATTATGGAAAAGGGATGAATGTGAGTCCTTTTGTGGAAATTTCTGTTGGAAAGTTTTCAGTTGAATTGGAATTTGATGTTGAACAAGTTCCTTTGTATTTGTCTTTTTTGTTGAGATTGTCTGGGTTGGAAATTAGAACCCATTTGAAAAGGAATTTCTGTGTGCCTGTTGGTTTTCTTCGGGGTCGCCCGGATCCGTTGGGGATCTCTTATTCCCGTGATGGGTCGATCAATTTCGCTGTTTTTTCAAGGCATGCTGATAGTGTGGTGTTGTGTTTGTATGATGACGACGACGATGATGGTAGTGATGTGGAGAAGCCTGCTTTGGAGATTGATCTTGATCCTTATGTCAATAGGTCAGGTGATATTTGGCATATAGCTTTTGAGAGTGCGGGGAATTTTGTGAGCTATGGTTATCGTTTCAGAGGAGCTAACTGGAATAACAGTTATGCTGAAGGTGTCGTTTTGGACCCTTTTGCAAGAATTGTTGGGAATTCTTTTCAGAATGGTATTGGTTCAGCGAAGAACCTTGGATTTTTGAGAAAGGAACCTGCTTTTGATTGGAGTGATGATTATCATCCGAATTTGGAAATGGAGAAACTAGTGGTGTATAGGTTGAATGTGAAGCGTTTTACCGAGCATGAATCGAGTCAACTTTCCAGTGATTTAGCTGGGAAATTTTCTGGTTTGGCTAAAAAATTGCAGCACTTTAAAGATCTGGGGGTCAATGCTGTTTTGTTGGAGCCAGTTTTCACATTTGATGAGAAAAAGGGACCTTATTTTCCTTGTCATTTTTTCTCTCCAATGAACCATTATGGACCATCTGGTGATCCTGTATCTACTGTAAACTCTATGAAAGAAATGGTGAAAACTATGCATGCCAATGGGATAGAAGTTATAATGGAAGTTGTTTTCACTAATACCGCTGAGACTGGTGCTCTTCAAGGTATTGATGATTTGTCTTATTATTATGCAAATGGGATTGGTGGTTTGAAAGTACACAGTGCTTTGAATTGTAACTATCCTATAATGCAAAATTTGATTTTGGATAGCCTTAGGCATTGGGTAACCGAGTTTCACATTGATGGTTTCTCTTTTGTAAATGCTTCGCATTTGTTGAGAGGATTTCATGGAGAATACTTGTCTCGGCCTCCCTTGGTCGAAGCAATTGCTTTTGATCCGGTACTGTGGAAAACTAAAATCATTGCAGATTGCTGGGATCCTAATGACATGGAACCAAAGGAGACTCGCTTTCCTCATTGGATGAGATGGGCTGAAATAAATACAAACTTCCGCAACGATGTGAGGAACTTTCTAAGAGGTGAAAGTCTTCTTAGCAACCTTGCAACAAGACTTTGTGGCAGTGGGGACCTGTATTCTGACGGACGAGGCCCATCATTCTCTTTTAATTACATTGCCGGGAATTTCGGACTTTCTCTTGTGGACTTAGTCAGCTTCAGCAGTGCTGACCTAAAGGTGGAGTTGAGTTGGAATTGTGGAGAAGAAGGACCTACTAACAACACTGCTATTCTTGAAAGACGACTCAAACAAATCCGTAATTTCCTATTCATCTTATTTGTGTCATTAGGAGTACCTATTTTGAACATGGGAGACGAGTGTGGTCACTCTTCTGGTGGTTCTCCTGCATATGGTGACACAAAACCCTTCAATTGGGCTGCTTTGAAAACAGGTTTCGGTAAGCAAACTACACAATTCATTTCCTTTTTGACTTCCTTGAGAACGAGGCGGAGTGATCTTCTTCAGAGTAGGAGTTTCTTAAAAGAAGAACACATTGAATGGCGAGGAATCGACAAGGCTCCGCCAAGATGGGAAGATCCATCCTGCAAGTTCCTGGCCATGACTTTGAAGACTGAAAAGACTGAACAAAATGAGCTTCAAGAGAGCTCCGTATCTTCTGATATATTAGGAGATTTATTTATTGCTTTCAATGCGGATGATCATCCAGAGACTGTAGTTTTACCCTTGCTTCCAGAAGGGATGTCATGGTACCGCTTAGTCGACACCGCACTTCCATTTCCAGGGTTTTTCTTGACCAATGGTGATTTTGTCCCACCTGAGCAAATATCAGGTTTGTCTACTTATGAAATGAAGTCTTACAGCTGCACTTTGTTTGAGGCAAACAATAGTAATATTTAGAAGAAGGGCTTTGCTATTTAGTACGAAAACAAAAGAGAAGAAATGCAAGAATTACACTTGCAAAAGGAACAAAAATAAAAAAGCAAAAACTGGTGGAATACATGCGGCAATTGAAAATGAGATATGTGGCCAGGATTTCTTTCGTCTAGCAATGCTTCGTAAAAACAAGCATTTTCCTTAGAAGAAATACTATCCCCAATCCACCCCCTCCCTCCTCATCCTCTGTAAATGTTGTCATTACTTGAATTTCCCTCTCAGTTGTAGATTTGTAAATCAATAATTATAATACGATAATAATAATAAAAAATTGATGAGGATAAGCCCCGGACATTGTATATGGTTGTATTATGTGTAAAGATACTCAATAATTTCATCATGATTGTTTCTCATTCCCAGTGACTGATGATGCAATAGCCTTGCATCGACCCATTGCCATATTTATGAAGATTTCTCCAAAAGAAAATGTGAACGAATAAATTTTCTGTTTTTTTGTTATTTTTTTTATTATTGAGACCGCTAAAACTTTATTTAAAGATAAACATTTTTTCATTTAATCTAAGAGACAGACTCTCTTAACTTTTTCCCTTGTACATTCAAGTCAGTAATTGTATTATTTAATCTTTATAGTAAGAAATACCCTAGAACAATCCATCATATGCCGGATTGTTCTTTACCGGAATTCAGAATTGATTCTTTAAAGTAATAAGTTAGTAAAGTGAAAAAATCAATGGTCGATATTGTAACCACTTGTGATATGTTATGCATGTTCATAACATCAATCTTATAAACGGTTGATTGTACTCATTTTATTCTCTAAAATGAATTGCTCACTTTAGAGGAGCCTTCACCGCACTCTCTTCTGAACAATTTTATGTGGCGCTAGCTCTGGTCCTTGATGCTGTTAACTGATACCATACAAGATTGAAGAGAAAACTACTGAAAGGGGATTCAACTATATAGTTTCATGCATTTAAGCATTTGCCACGTTCACGTATTTTTTGATTGAATATATCCACTCACAAAATATACTTCACTCCCGTAATAGTTACTGAAAAGAAATATTGACAGAGGCAAATAACCGAAAAACACACTGCCTGTATAAAAGCCATCTGATCAGGAGTTAACTGAAATAGGCAAAAAAGTATTTCATCTTGCCAATTTGGAAACAAAACTGTTTTGTTGTCACCTGTAATTGATTAATGTAAACGAAGAACATTGACGAACTAGGAAATCATTGCAAGGGTATATATACAGCTGTTTTTTTTTCTTTCTACTAAAGATTGCTACCTTCATTTACATTTAAAGCCTAAAAGGTGTTAATGGTTTAGTATTTGCTAGTTCTGATAGAATTACAACATACGTTCAGATTCTATTATCATTTCAGCTGCTGTACCCATGACACCTATCCCTCCAATTTCCAAAAGGCGAAGAGCCAACTCATCTTCATTCAATTGTCTTAATTCCTTGCTTAGTCTCTTCAACAATTCCGCATCAACCTCACGGATCCACATTGGAGTGCAACACACTATCAAGCTCACAAAACCTGACACATAGGCTTGCCAAGTAGCATGATGGCAACTCACTGCTGTAAACCTCTCCATTGTGTTTGCAAGGAAGTCCAAATGAATTGCAATAACCTCTGCTCGTCGATTTGGTGGAACTGAATAATGGTCAATACCCCATGCAAATGCCACACTAAACATAACAAGATACGCCAGTGCATAGCCGCTAAGCATGGCAACCAGCACTCCAGTTTCTCCATCATCCTGCTCCAACGTATCAAACGATAAAAACCAGGAAGGAACAGTGGCTCTTATCAATGATTGAACCAACTTTTGTCCACCTGATATCCAAACCAATGAAGCACCAAGTAACGCGGCTTGCTTGACTCGTGCCATGTATCTGACAAGAGACACTTGTCCACGTTTCATTCCATACTTGATTTTATTTAGTTGTTTCTTTACATCGCCTTTAGGTAACTCACTACTTGCTATGTCTCTAACTGAAAGCAATAGAATAGACATGATTTCTTTGTTCAAAAATGTGATATCTCCAATAAACCGGTACACTCTTAAGTAGAGAATCCCTGGAGCAACTGGAGAGTGGGAAGCAAGGCCATGACCAAGAAGGGCACCAATACCACCATTATTATTCATACAGGTAGAGCCAAGTCCGAGAGTGGATGTGAAGCAACTTTTTAGCAGCTGAACTACAGCATCTCTGTTGTGGTGGAAGACAGTTCCGGAAGCACGTAGCAAAAAGTAGTCACGCCAACGCTTCACCTTTTGGATCCATAAAGAGGTCAAAATGGGCATGCAGGGCCAGGCGCAAACAGAAGCAACAGCATTAAGAGTTGGGCCAATCAGAAGGAGGAATCTTCCTTTGCCTTTGTCAAGTTTGTATGTTATTGATAAGCTTACGAAAGCTGCCAAAGGCAAAGGAAGTGTAGCTGGAGAGTCCTCATCTGTTTACAGGGAATTTAGAATACTGTTAATATAATGGACCTTTGTAATAAAATACAGCTAGTTGATTAATTTGTCAAGGACCAACCTATTGAATATGGGCCTTTGTAATGATGTCATTACAGTTGTTTTTAAAAAAAAATGTAGTGGTGACTAAGATTAATTACCTATAGCAAGGCTTGGTACATCAACACCTGTGGCTGCTAAAATTTTCTTTAACTGTTGTTCAACAAGGGATAAATTTGCAGCCGGGCTAGGCCAATCAGTTCCATTCATGAAAGCTGGCTTCCATATGCCCCTTGTAACTTCAGCTGAAAAGTAGCTTGCAATGGCAACCAAAGATGCTGGAATAAAATCGGCTAAACTTTTGAGGCCTTAAGACAAACAAATAGAAACACAAAGAAGTCAAATTACACAACTAACCATCCAAACAAATATTAGAAGTATCAGTATTAACAGTCCAGTATAAGCTTGCCAAACACGTGGTTTCAATATCAAGACAAATTTAAACGAAAAAAGTATTCCATGAAATAATAAAGAAGCATCATGGTGATCTAAGACCAAGTTTGTAATTGTGTGAATTATACTCAAAATTCAATTTATTACAGCAGTTTTGTAGATTTGGTAGCTTCTGGTATATATTTAGATTCCCAGCATGCACCTCTCTCCTTCTCTCCCCAACTTGTGTTTTTTCAATTAAAATAAATCAAGGGTCGTGAAATAAATAAAGCACATCCAATGCTCATAAATGATTGACTGCAGCGAATCCTGACCCCAGAAAGCCTGCAGTTTACTACTGTAGTGACATAACTTCAAACATGATAGAGTATTACAATTTATTTAAATTTCTAAATATTTTTTAAACATTTATAAAATATAATTTATTTTTTCTGAAATATATCAAATATAATACCTTATTTATTTAGTAAGTAAAAATTGTTAAAACAATGTATGGAAGTTTAGAATTGTTATAAAAAATTATTCTACCATGAAATTTGTATTCAACGATCTTGGGTATTCAATCTAAAGAAAAGTATATTTAGTTTATCTATAAAAAGAAAGATATAAAAGTAAAATAAAATTAAATGAATATATTTTGAAAACTATTTTCATAACAATCTTAAAATAGGTCTTCTTCAGTAGAAATATTGAACTAGTCTTCTACAGTTGCAACTTTGAACCTTTTTTTCCACCTTTTTTAAACTAATTAAAAGACACTGTTCCAAATACATTTTTGGTTTTATAATTCTTTAAGAAAGAGAAGTAAATATAGTTAAGTATGCCTCCCTTTTCAACCTACGCATTCATTTGGAGCTTAACATCTGTACTCCAATGTAGATGTCGTCACCCCACATTTTGTGAAAATTATACATTTCAAAGCATCAATCCCTCGTTATAATCCTAACAACTAAATATAACTTGAGTTAAAAATAGAACAAGGCAAACCTGTAGCCAATTCACGGGTAGAAACTCTTCCATAAGCACAAGCGTTCAAAGAAGCATTCAGCACAAAGGGAACGGCTTCCAGGATATCCCAGGCAGGCACTTTTAGTTTCACTAAAGCATCATCCAATGCAGACCCGGATTGAGAAGAGCTGCTGCTTCCTAAGGTCGTAGGTGTCAAAGGCTCAGAACCAACATTTACCTTCCTAAACATCATCCTTAGTAAAGCATCAACAATCTGTTGAACAGGCCCTCCAGGTATAAGACCAGAGTGGATCGAAGCAATGCGTTCTTGATGTTGTCGATGCCAAAAGTTTAGTTTTGGAAAGGAATTCATATATACAGATTCCTTAGGAAAACGTACAATTTTTGACAATCTTTTGAGCTTTAGACTATCCTTTGCTGATCTTCCAAATGATGTAACTCTATCGTTTCGAACCAATAAAAGGTTTTCAGGACTAAATAGATTTCCAAGTGGTGGAGTTGCTGTATTGGCCCTTACTTCTTCAACGGGTAAATGATCAAACCGCCAGAATCTAAGCAAAAGAGTAAATGCATTAGAGAACACCTCATGAGGAGAGAATTTTCCTCCGGTTGCAACAGTCCATGAGACATCAGGAACACAAGAGCCAAAAACCTCACATATTTGCATTAGCCCTGCCGCAAGTAATGGAACCTGAAATGAAAAAACAGCAACATGTATCACCATCAGAAACACATGGCACATGCACCATCAGTTAGTTCTCTGGTAGAACACCCCTTCCTCCATCATTTTTTAAACTATTTTTTCCCTTTAAACTAAAAACTTAATTGATTCAGAGAACTTTCCTAGACTGCAAAACAAACACCTTAAAAATTGAAAACGGGTAGTTTACAATTACATGTGTAAGTCAAGGACTATTAAATAGAACATACCAAACCATGTAAGGAGAAAATATGAACACAGTCTGCAGATGAAATTCCAACAAGAAGGACATTTAGAAATGGTGCTTGGCTGATCAAATGATTTTCAGTCCCAGTGTGATTAGGCAAACAAATAGGTGAGAGCAACTTTGTGATAAAAATAATAGTGTGTTCCTGCAAACAAAGATAACAACATAAACTAAAAGAAAATTAAAGACAAATTAAAGATGGTTTCCGGAGACACCAAAAAAGCTAAAAAAAAATTGCTCGGTTATACTAGAAGCCTGCTGAACATAATACTTTCTCTAAGCCTTTCTGTTAAAGTTTGTTTACATTTTCTGCTATAGTTAGCACTTAGTTGCAACCAGCCTCTCTTGTATCTGGACCTCTATAATTATAAATACAGAGGCACAGCTTCATTGCTATTAATGTTAGAATTAGAAACATGGTTCAGATTAGTCTGAAGTTTGTGTCCTCTTGATACATTTTCTCACCTTTTCTCATACTCATCTAGCAAAACGCAATCCTTCATTCTTCACTCTTCATCACTCTCAACACTATCATTTTGTTTTGGTATGTGGATAATATCATTTTCACATACAACTCTATGGATCTAATTGAGCAGTGTATTGCAAACTGAAATATACTTTTGCACTAAAGCATCTAGGTGGACTAGATTGTTGTCTTGTTAATGAAGTCAAATACCTAAAAGATTGTTAATGAAGTCAAATGCCTAAAAGATGGTCCATTACTCCTTTCTCAAGCCAATAACATTTGGAATTTGTTAACTCTTAGAACTTGGGTGGGGCCTAACTCAACCCTTACAAAACCAACTTGTATTGTGAAGAATGACCCCACTTATATAATCTTATGTACAACCCTTGTCTCATCCAATGTGAGACTTTTAACACACGTCCTACAAATGTATCTGAACCTCTACAAATGTATAGGCACAACTTCATTTTTGTTAATATTTAGTAAGTCAGTCATTTTTTCTTGCTATTGTACAGAAAGATAGTTAAGATTAAACTAAAGTTTCTCTTAAATTCTCTATATTCATTTTATATCGTTTTTCACCCTTTGTCATACTTTCCCTCTAATTCAAAATTATAATAGAAACTAAGCAAGAAAACAGTTGTATTCTCTCTGTATCAAGTTTTAGGATTACCTGTATATTCCATCCACTTGCTAGAGATGCACCACACAGAATGGTAGCAGCAGAAATCTTCTCTTCATCTGAACCATCGATTGCAATTTCATAAACCTTTTCGATCTCCGCTAAGCTTTAATCAAATCAATGATCTTAAATTCAGTTGCCTTACCTTGTAAATTTTCAAAAAAGAATATCTAATATACCCGGCATTCAGGAGAGATAGAAAATCTTTATTTGCAAGAAAGAAAGAAAAGAAACCTTCCAGGTTGGATAGTTTCTTTAACCCCAAATCATTCACTTCTAAAACCATTTTAAGAGGCAAGTGACAGGGTACAGAGCATAGGAATGCTACGAATCATCAATGGAGCCTACCTGGAAGCAGGAGTTGCTGCTAAGACATCAACTAACCCAGGAGTTAACTTTGATCCCTTCATCAATGAAGACCAGCCATCCACCTGGTTAGAAATGCTGGAAGGAATTTGATTGTTGCAGGCATTCACATAGCCAGGCCAAAAATAAGCCGATGTGTCAAGTATATATCTTGCAATACAGGCCTCAACAATTAGATGCCGTAAATTGCCAACTGCAAGAGAAAAAAATCGACAGTGTCACTTGTACACCAAAGAGGCTTGAAACAAACATGAACAGGCTTTTAGGAAATAGAGTTATGATATGAAAGAGGAAGGCAAAAAAAAAACATTTACTGCCCTTCATTCTAAAAATTTGTGAACAGTTTATTAGCCCCACCATATTTTCTCTTTTTCCACATATCCCTTTTATCATATTTAACATTGATTTACTCCAATAATTGATCCTAGCCCTACCTCAGTTAAAACATACCGATAAAAAGGGAACATATTAATCAGAAGCAAATTCTTTAACCAAGAGGAAATTGCAGATTATTACCACAACAAAGAAATTACTCACAACAATTCATGGGCAAGTCGTCCATGCTCGATGATTTTGAGTGTCCACTACCCACAGGGTTTCCCGATACCAGCTTAATAGCCTTGGCAGCAGCTTGATTGGCTTGCATGAGAACAGCTTGAGGTGGAGTAAGCAAACACTGAAAATCACCCAATAACTGTAAGCAAGTTATCAATTCCCCGCGACGCTTCCCCAGAACCTGTTGATTCTTTCCTTGATTTGTAGGGCCACATTCAGCTTCTTGAATCAGTTCACCTTCCTCTTCTTCAATAATATTTGCGACCACATTGGTTGTAATGCTCAATAATATACACATGCAAGTATCAAGACGAGGTACTGGACCTTCACTCAAATTCCTTTCCTAAAATAACACGGGCAATAATATACATTATAATTGTCGTTATGCTGCGATTTTGCTGAGTGTAATTGCATGGAATTTTCCAGGGTCACTGGATTGCATATAAAGAATCAGTTGATTGATTAAATGTAAAACTACATGTGGCTACACAGACAAAGTAAAATTTAAATGACATGCAACCAAGACCTTTCCACATTGATGCTTAACCATAACACAGACAAGAATAAATCAATCGTGCAAATTTTGATAAAGAATTCATTAGCTCTCCCTTCCCTTTTGTTGATTAATACCTACCCTTTGAACCAACCGCAGCGCCGCAATCCATAAACCCAAAAACGTATTGTGCCACATAGTGCCATTAACTGCGTGTAAAGTTTTTACCAAACCTGCAATAAGAGCATCAGATAAATAATTTTGATTCGAAGAGAAGAATTAAAGAAACAAGGTGGATAAAAAAAATTATCTATTTCAAAGTATTATTTACTAACCCCCCTCCCCCCCTCTCAAAAGATGATGCCATCTGAATTGTTTTTTCATGTGAGCGTGTAGTATCCTCGCTTGGAATACATTGAGATCACTATCGCATTTATTTCTCATCATTTTTTAACTGAAAGTAATAACGACACTTCTATTTTTTACTAGGCATCTGATGACGTTATTTCCACTCAGTATATATTTCCATGTCTCTAGCCCATTTTATGGTCTTTATTTTTCTCTTTTTCATCTGTCAGAACAGAGAAGACTGTTGCTGCAGGTGCAGTTTGGCGTGATTCACGAATCTGTTAGATGAAGTTAGAAAGCGAGAATGTTATTAGGCAGGGCCGTATCAGTTTAACTCTCCGTTTGACTTGAATCAGAAAGTTTAGTAAACTATGTCTTTATAGTGAAGATATAGAATCTACATGTATCATTAATGTCTGAAAGGGTGGAAAGAATAAAAACATCTGAACCTATATATTCAGAAGAAAGAAAAAAATAACAATAAAACAAAAACTCGAAGAAAAGGAAGGCATGAAATTAAATAAGTGAAGTTAAAGTTCAGGTCATTTCTGCTGAGCACCAAAGCTAGTGTTAATCCTAAACTCAAACCACAAGGATAAGTATTGCTCAAACTACTTCAGGGCATAGTCTACCATAACTCTATATGACAACCAAATGATGGCATCTCAGGCTGAAGGATAAAATTGAAAATGTGATGAGACAGTATGTTTGGCCATGTCAGAATAGGTGTGGAAGAGTAACCCAAGTACAATCCTTTGAGTGGGAATAGTATCAAGTAATCAGATTCAGTGCTAGAGTTGGACTAGAAATCGTCCCCATTCCAGGTGCACTACTGTAAGTTACAGTCTGTAACATCTAAAATCTGGAATTTTGCTGATAAAGATTTCTTACATTTATTAATCAAAAAATGAGTTTGTTCATGTAAGTAAAAAATCATTTTCTAAATGAAGAGGAATTAGAGTGAAAATACATTAGTGGTGAGTTTAAAGTGAGGACATGAAGTCAAAGAAAAGAAATGAGGTTATCTCACTTGACTACATGTTCTTCGAGTTTGAGTTGCGAAGAATCTATAATGGCAGGTCAGTATTGAGCATGCAAATGGAAGCTATAGTCCTATGCCACTTAAAATAAAAATTGATGGAGAGTTTTATATGTGAAAGCTGTCAGCTAGGAAACAGGTCTGGTATACCACAATTTTTGTTGTAAGGTGTGAGACTTGTGTATACTGGGGTTTGGGTTTGTGTCAGATTTTTCTGAAGTTGATTGATTATTACTTGTGGATTTAAAAAAAGGATGTTGGTGGAGAAATAGGCAACTTAGAAAACAATGTTGTATTGAATTTTTATTTTATGAATTTTTCTTCTTTTGTTTAATTTGATTCTCTGCTTTGTGGAGGAACCGTACCCAACATTATGATTTAAAATAAATAAAAAAATCAATCATACATTCATACCAGTAATAATTTCAATAGCACTTAAAGCTGCTACGTGCCCTCCATCCAAAGCATCTTCAAGTATTAGATCAATAGGAAGCCAAAGTGAAGACCAATTACTACCTTCACATTGACCACCAAAAGCTATTTGAGAACCAGCAGGTATGACTACATTGGACTCCAGCTTAGATTTTGTATTGCATGATACAACCCGGTGGATATTTTCTATCAAAGAAAAAAGGGTGTCTGCAGTGATATGTTTCAAATTCTTCAAAATTGAAGATTTTGATGCAATTAGCTGCATTTGATGATTGAATAATCCCCAGTATGATGGCCTACAAAAGATAACATTCTTCATTGAAGGCTCCAAAATCTAAATTAAGATTGGCCCAATTAAGTATTTAGACGGTTTACATCATTGATGCCAAGTATATCAGAATTAGGTTCTTACATGTTTTGATGAACCAAGGATAGAAGCCTTGATGTCCTTTTATTTTGTAAAAACTGTACAATGATCTCGATAGCTATCATTGTGTTTTTCCTCTGCATCCCCTCCTTCTGCTCAGTTTTCATTTCATTGATGCAGTCATGCTCAGCAATATCCATATCATGTGACCTGATTTGCCATCTTGGCTTATTCTCTGGAACATGATCTAATAACCCTTCATCATCCAAAGTTGCTTCAAGTAACTGCCATAAAATTGAGAAGACAAATTCAACAAAAGCAACTCCTGGTTCACACACCTTGTGGCTGTATACTTGCGAAAGCTGAAGAGCATTGTCAATTGATTCCATTATCCTGTGAAACCATTGGATTAGTAGTGTTTACAAATACACAAGGAACCTTTCCCATCCCCAAAAAGAGAGACAGAAAAAAAAAATACAAACAAACTAAAAAATGGAGAAGCCACTTGAGAGCAGGTTTATGTTCTCTTTATAATAAAATGTTCATTCGTATTTACAATCAATTAGGATTGCTACAAGCATGGGATTTATTAATGACAAGCATCAAAGGAAGTAATTATCACAAGTTAACAAGTAACCATACGAATATATAATAGCAAATAAATGTAATCTTTAGAGATAACACTGTAATCTTAAAAAAATCAAAACTTACTTTTGTCAACATTGCACCTGATGCATTTTTTTTTAATATATATCCTTAAGAAAATGCCTAAAATCGATGTACGTTGCCTATAACCTAGAAAATATACTCTGTTTTTCGAGAAGTAAGAAAGAAAAACTCTATGTAATATTAAATGAGCAATGCTATATATTGCAAATGATATACTTACGAAGGAATCGTGAACAAAAACGGACCAATAAAAAAATGTTGTTTGGCAGAATATACAGAGACAAGCGGAAATCACGGGAGTCAATAAATGATGATCCAATCAAAACATGCCAGTTTTTCTCTCACAACGTGATTCACATGCATTCATTCGCAATAAATAGCATTTTTCACATTAAATCTCTAAAATTTTATCCAAGTTCATGAGGTGAACGGATACACAGTGACAACATTTGGTAGCAAAATTGTCTAGGAGCTAATGCAAACATGATAAGGAGCTAATAAAAATTGTTATAAACATTAAACAGAATATCCCAAACATTTGGTAGCAAAAATCGTTGGGATTATATAAACTGAATATCCCAAACATATTAAGGAGCTGATAAAAAAGTTCTTCGGAAGCAAAATTCGTTGAAATTGTTATTTTCAACTACTATGCAAACACACTTAATTCACCCTAACCTTGGAATAAACCTTCAATTTAGTCCTTAAACTATTACTCTCTCCAGTTTAGTCCCCAAACTATAAAAATATACTAAGTAGTCCCTAAACTATATGAAATATGTCAATTTAGTCCTTAAGGTATATAAAAATCAGTCAAATCAGTCAATCACATCTAAATAACAAGGACTAAATTGACGAATTTTATATACTTCAAGGACTACTTATTATATTTACATACTTTACGACTAAATCAGAGTGATGGTGATAGTTTAGGGGTTAAATTGATGTTTATCCCCCTAACCTTGTGCTAAATTCAACTCGACTTTTATTCTAAAGAACAATTACTCTCAAAAGTTAGTGTAATAAAGAGTAAACATTAAAGTTTAAACAATTTGATCACAGAAAAAAAAACACGTGATTAATAATTTCATAATCATATTAACAAGAGTTGAACCTCACATTTCATAGTTAGGAGAATCGTTACGAAATTGAAGCATTAACACATGTTGCTTCACGAGTTCCAGATAAAGTCTATAAGCATGTGGATGAACTTTTCTCATCGGAACAATCCTGAAATCATTTAAAATTTTTTATTAATATTAATAATAATAAATTTGGATTAAAAATTTACAATGCGATTGAATCATGAAAGAAAGAAGAAAAACCTAATTCGAGTACATTGCAATGAAAAAAGTCAAAAAAGGAAAAAAGTAACGGAAATGTGGAAGAACCTGGTGGAGAGAAGAGCGGTGAGTAGTAACGGAGGAAGAAGGTTGAGTGAAGCAGCAATGTCAAGAAGCTTCCAAGCGATGGGAGAGTGATGGTTCCAGAAAAAATGAGAGACTAAACGGTGAGCGAGGTCGACGGAAGGGAGAGTGACGGCGGAGGAACGGAGTGATGAGGTGATTTGCGACGCCCATACATTAGGATCGGTGTTGTTCATCAAGGCTGAGTTTGTTTGGCGAAGAATCGCGTCCCATGGGAAACGATTGTCGACGGTGATGGTTTGGGCGGTAACGGCCATAGCCATCAAACAACAAAACGAGAGAAATGTGAGAGTGTTGTGTTGAGAGAGTGAGAGTGTTCAGAGGTGAATGACAATGCATGGGGTTGTTTGTGTTTATGTAATCATTTTTTATATATTTTTTTTTTACATATTAAAAAATTAGATATGTACTCCCTCCGTCTCATATTATAAGAAAAAAAAAAATCACACTTATTAAGAAAACTAAAACATAGTAGTTTGTAATATAGTTTTTTGTGTTGTTTTTGAAATAAGTTTTATAGGAAGATGTAAAAACAATTTTCATTGGTTGTTGGTTATTGAGAAAATGAAAGAGAGAGCAAATTGAATGCACTTTGCATTTAATTTTCCTTTGGAAAAGATAATTGTTGGTATTTTTTGCTTATAATTTGGGACAAAGAAAATGAGTTTTTTTGCTTATAATTTGGGACGGAGGGAGTACACCATTGTGCCAAAGGTTTGCAACACCACCACTTCTACTATCTTCACCCCCGAGTCGCGGTAGTTTTAGATTAAAATATTCATGGCGTTTCAGAGTATGGTTTTGTCGATAAAAATTAATATGAATTTGAGTCTTGAACTGAAGGAGATGACGAATATCCTTCATAGGAGTGTTAAAAGTACGGGGTGTAGGTGGAAAAGTTGGAGAGATTGTTCGTTGACGTTATTTTCTATTGCTTTCATGATTAGAATATAAATTATGGATGTGTATGCTCATGATTACTCGTAATTAAGTTAGCATTTAAATTGTCCTCATCATTACTATTTGCAACCTGAAAAATGGAAGCCTCCTTATGGATTTATTGTGCCAGTAAATGCGGAGTTTGTAGGATATCGACAAAATGTGACCGTTTTGAAATCTTGTTGTTACGTCATTAAAACTTTTATGATACTAATATTGAATGCACCATCAAAAGTCGTGCCTCTAGTTACGTTGAAAAATATGGATTCACAGGGTGTTGTCATCTTATAGTTGTCAACGGCTTCCACTCCCAGCCTCAACATGAATACTAGGACCCTATGCTTGGACATCGTCATTTGATGTCTGAGAAAATAATAGCTCAAGATAATCCTCGATATGACCAAATTTGCCACAATAGTAACAAAAAATCCTTGGATGTTCATATTTGAACTTCACTTCTTTTGCCTCAGTTACAGACCGGTGTTTTCTTCATTTTCTTCAAAAGGTCTTGAGAAAGTTGAGGACATGGATTTGCATAAAGGTCTTGAGAAAGTTAGAGTTGTTTTTCTCGTCGTATATTAGAAAAAAACATTGATGAAATCACGTAGGTTTGTACCCGTTTTCCAGGCATGCAGTCGACATGAAAATGGTGCGTGAATATAAAAGGGCATTTTTAATAGTTTAGTCATTGGTGAAATTTTAAAATATCATTTACTTAATAATTTAGTGATTTAATGTTTGATTAATAATTAATTTTTATTATGTACTATTATGAATATGAAATGCAAGTGTGCAAATATACATCGTCCTGACAAGTAATCAAGTGAAAGTAAATTATCATACTCATACTCATGGGTACATACATCAAAATATTTCCAATTTTACAAGACTAAATATTCAAGATTCCAAGTGACAAGTAAATATAACATTTTAGGTTTTTAACATGAAAAATAAAAATTTAGAAGTAAACAATGCAAGAAACAATGAGAGAAGGTTTGCCTAGAGTTCAGGTGCTAAATAGTAGTTAAGATGCAACTTAGTTATGAAACGGTTTACTATGCACTTAGGATTGCTGCAGCATGAACTGACACCATGGGATCATTTGGCCTTATAAATTTTTCAACTCAAATATCATGATTCTCATACGACTACTACTCAGTCAGGTTCATACATCAAATCAAAGTATGCAAGAATAATTCTATGAAGCTTCTCTGTAAACTTAAACATTAATTTTAGAAGGAATACTTACTTGGTTACAAGACCAAATGCATGGTATTTAAACACATACATATAATGATGTACTTGTCTTCAAAATGTTTATTTTATTTTATTTTGTATTGTTAGAAAAAATGTCTCTTTCTTTGTATGTCTAAACATTATCATTGGCGGAGCCAGGAAATTTATGCAGCCCGGTAAAAAAAAAATATCGCAAATTCACATGTGACATAATATATAAACAATTATAAATCAAAATAAAAGAGGTTCTTCATTTTGTCAACAAAAGTACAATTTTTATAAATTTTTGACAAACGACAAATTAATTATGAATTTTTTTCTGAGAAAAAATTAATTATGAATTTTTAAAGTGTCAAAAACTCAAAAACAAAACAACGGAAATCTTGACCTATAAATCGAATTTTGAGCTCATTATTTGCAGGGACATCTATAAAAAATACATAAAAAGGATATGTAAAGTTTCATAGCATTTTGAAGTCGTTTAAATTTATTATGATTTTTAAACCAAAACGTGCAAAATTGAAATTTTGTTCCGCGTAAACGTATACTCACAAGTCAAATTTAGTTCCCTTATTTTGCAGGCATGACTAGAACATGATAAGAATCTTCACAATGAAATTTTGTAGTTTTTAAACGAGATACAAATTAATTATAAATTGTTTAAGAAATTCATAATTATGAGGGAATAAAAATTCATAATTAATTTATCCCTGGTCGAAGAAATTTAATTTTTTGTGTAAAGCTATATTTTAACGTGCTAAACATGTGTGAAAAAAATAGTGAAAAATTCAACATGTAGGTCACATTTTTAAACTACGCGTATATTATAGGGTGGTCAAAAATAAGAAGAAATTCAAGTTAGAGTGCTATAATATATATTTTGTATTTTATAGGGTCATTTTTCAGACATAATGTATATTACAGGGTTAATTTGAAGAATTAACCCGTTAAAATAAGAGAGATGAACCCGTCAATAGTGTGCTAAATAAAATTAGGAGGTAAATGTTTTTTCCGAGCCTATTTGCGTGTGAGAATTTTCAGATTTTGCCCAAAATTTTCATTTTGTAAGTGTGTTAATGGGCTTTTGAGTTGGGTCTAATGTACAAAAATTATTGATCGAGCCCGGGCGACCGCCCGGGGTCGCGGGGCGGTGAAACCGCCCCTGAACACTATACATTTGGCCTTGTGACCATAGAGATCTCTTTCAAGCGTAATAACTTCATCCACACTAAATCAATCAGTTTCCATCTTTATCTTCTTTCGAGCTCAAATGACTAGCAATGAAACTTAAGTGGTGATAACCGACAAATTTGTAGGTTATTACATTGCACTTATCTTTGTTAATCAATGAAAAATTAAGTTATTGCATGGTTTGTAGCATCTAATCGGTGACTATTTATGAATTAACGAGTTTTGGTCATTTTAAACCAATAATGCTCGTTGTGAATGTTTTGTGAAACATGTTACAGACTTGTTGTAGAGATACAAGAAGATGCAGCTTTAGGAAGGATATCTGAAGATGTATCGCTTTGTATTGCCCAAGACGGTCGTACGATGTATGAACTCATGGGGGCAATGTCTATCATTGCTTAAGGGTTAAGTTTTATGAGTTGGCTAGTCATTGCACCACGAGGAATACGCTATGTATTGACAAGATAAGATTATGGCACCTCATAAGGGAAATGACCAAAGGGTACAACATGTAGTGGCTAACCTTGTACTGTAAAAGGACAATCATGCGTTGGTGGCAAGGGCCCGACTGTTTTAACTGAAACCAAATGTTGGAATGCATAAGATGCGCTAAGATCTATCTAGGATACTTGTCATAGGCTACATCATAACCTCTTCTTGGATGGATAGCTACTGATATCCCAACATATAGTAATGTTGCAAGTTAAGTAATGTGGTTGAACCCTGAAAGGTACGTCTTCACATGCTTAACGTGATGGCTGGGTCGAAAGATCCTTGAAACCACCAGGTTGCTAATATGCCATGAAAAGTTATATCGTAACAAAGCTCTATCCTAACTGATTCATTGTTCAAATCACATTTCTATTTTTGAGAACTTGTAAATCTTTTTAACTGCATTCCTAAATTGTTACTCTCTTTGTCCTATAATACATGACACTGACTCTATCACGCATGTCAATGCATAATTTTGAGCTTAAATATTTTGAATAATATATCAGAAAAGATAATGAAAATTTGATATTTTAAAAGTATTCGTCGAGATAAATCCAACAATATCTTATATGTTATAATTTATCCTTATATATTAGTAAAAAAAAAGAATTCTGCTCTGCCCCCAGCAAAATTTGCTCGCGCCCTGCAGCCCTGCCTATTTTACCCCTGCGCTAGTTAACTAGCGCAGCGCATGTTAAGTGGCGCAGCGCTACTTAAGTGACGCTGCGCACCTTAACTAGCGCAGGGTTACTGTTTTGGCACAAAACTCATCAGTCCGAACTCCAAGCACCATTTTCTTTCCCTCCACCCTCAAAAACCCAAAAAGTGCGATTTTTTGGGTCAAAATTCTCATCCCAAATCATTGCAAATCGTCAGGAAGCAAGTTTCTACGCTCATCAAGCACCAAATATCAGGTATTGTATCATCAAAACTCATCTCATTTTGCTGGTTTTTGTGGTAGGTTCGTCATGTGATCTTGAAGGAAGGTTGTCCGTTACCACCGAGTTGCACGGAGTGGATGAACAACAAGATTGGTGAGGCGGAGAATTGGCATTTTGCGTTTTTGGATAGACAAAACGCTTACAATGAACTCATGTCCAAGGAGCCAAAGCCGCCAAAGAAACCAACAAATGAGCACAATCCAATTGTTTGTGATGATACTCCCACCCCGCAAAAAAAGGAACAAGAAGTTGAATGGACGGAAGACATGGAAGAAGACGATAATTTAGGAATGTCACTAAACCTCTTAGATAGGTTATTATAGGTTAGGACAGTTATAGGTCGGTCAGTGTTCGTCCTATTTTTTGGTGGTATTACACCCCAACGTATTTTTTGGTGGCCGGTTATGTAATTTGGATATTTGTGGCCAATATGTAACTAATATTATATACTCCCTCCGGTCACATATATAAACAAAAATTGATTTTTCAGATACATTGAATAATTAATGTATTCCGTCACATTTATGAGTTAGATACATTAATTATTGGATGTACCTAAAAAGTTGTTTTTTGTTTATAAATGTGACCGGAGGGAGTATATATTAAATGAAATGAAATGAATATTTTTTTGGTGGCCGGTTATGTCACACCAATTATTGCTCGCATTACTTACTTTGTCAACTACTTATTTTATATCATTTCTCTCATATTTGTTTTTCATTATATTTTTGTGAAGTTTGTGAGGTGAAACATGTCTGAAGATGCACAAACTCCGGTTAAACTTGAAATCCGTTATGTAGATGTGAAAAAGAGGGCTTGGTTCACTGTAAACCCCACCGACAAGTTGGATGAGTTGAAGACAAAGCTTGACGACTTCTTTATCTATATTGGTTCAAATCATAGAACACGTGATGTGATAGTAAATGTGCCAGGCCTGGACTTGGGGGAGGATAAGGAAGAGGACTTCTGGAAGACAGTGTATCATCCACAACTCCTCAAAGACGATAGCGACGTTGATTTCATGTTTAGCGTAATGGTTGAGAATAATACTTTGTATCTTTTTGTCCGATCCGTTGAAGTGTAATCCTTATTTAAGTGTAATACTGTAATGTTTGACCGTTTATGTGAGATTATGTAATTTTATAAATTAATGGACAAATTTGTGTTATTTGAATGAATGTTTGAATGAATGTTATTTCAATGAATGTATGAAAGAAGGATTGAAAAATCAGGGAAAATAGAGGTTAGCACATGATTGTGCCGTAAGCACATACTGTGCGCCACTTAACTGACGCCACTTAACTGGCGCATGTGCTAAAAGGCTGCGCCAGTTAACGTGCGCAGTGCCAGTTAACGCGCAGAGTGTTTTACACATGCGCTAGTTAAGTGGCACATCGTGCGTTAACTAGCGCAGTATTTTGCACTTGCGTCAATCAACTAGCGCAAGAGTAAAATTGACATCGTTGCAGGACGCGAGCAATTTTTGCAGGGTGGAGAGCATAAATCAAAAAAAAATATGGTTAAAAGATATTATATAAATAGTACGATATTTTTAAAGTAAGTTATTTAAAATGGAAAGGTAATTGTTTTCAATCTTTCAATGAGTAGATTCGATATTTTCCCTCGGCTTCACCCATGTGTAGTTGAATAGTCTTCTCATATTGAATTTCATAGTCTGCTTCTTCCGAGCATACATGACATATGAGCTTACGCAATCTTTTCACCAAAATTTGAATCGCATCATTTATTTAAGTACCCTCACCAGATCCATCTCACATACTGTAATTCTTTTCATTCAACACATACATAGCCATGGCAACTTCACTTCCCCAATCACCACCACTTCAAGACAGAGTCGCCATCGTCACCGGCTCCTCCCGCGGAATTGGAAAAGAGATCGCACTTCACCTTGCTTCACTCGGTGCCAGACTCGTCATCAACTACACTTCGAACTCCAACCTTGCCGACTCCGTCGCCGCCGAGATCAACGCTAATCAAACCACAACCACTCCACGAGCCATCACCGTTCGCGCCGACGTATCCGATCCAGAAGGTGTAAAATCTCTCTTCGACTCCGCTGAACAAGCCTTCAACTCACCGGTTCACATCCTAGTCAACTCAGCCGGAGTCCTCGATGCAGAGTTACCAACTATAGCAAACACAACCGTTGAAACGTTCGATCGTATCATGAACGTAAACGCAAGAGGAGCGTTTCTCTGTGCAAAAGAAGCTGCGAACAGATTAAAACGTGGCGGTGGAGGGAGAATTATACTTCTGACAACTTCATTAGCGGCGGCGTTTAAGCCAGGTTACGGCGCGTACACAGCGTCGAAAGCAGGAGTGGAAGCGATGACGAAGATTCTAGCGAAGGAGCTGAAGGGGACTAGGATTACTGCAAATTGCGTGGCGCCGGGACCTACTGCGACGGAGTTGTTTTTAGAAGGGAAGTCGGAGGAGACGGTGAAGATGATTGGGGACAGTAATCCGTTTGGTAGAATTGGTGAGACTAAAGATATTTCACCTGTTGTTGGGTTTTTGGCATCTGATTCTGGTGAATGGGTTAATGGTCAAATTATTCGTGTCAATGGTGGCTTTGTTTAGTTCACCAAAAACTTCTTGAACGAGTTTTAGATGTGTGTGTACCGTGTAATACTACGAGGGAGTTTAGAAATTGTGGTTCTCCATTTTTCTTCACCGGCTTAATAATTGTGTTGGATATTTAACTTTAATCCAAGGGTGTATGTAATGGTTAGAAGGTATCAAGTATCAACATCAAAGGTACTTAAAAGCGAAAATTTCATTTATGTTCCATTCAGATAATGATTTAACCTTTTATCTTTCTTTTTATGGCAATTTGGCCCTTTTTTGTCGTTATAAGCTTCATTTCTACCATTTTTTTTAATGATATTTCAATCTTTAAATCCATGTATTTCATAAATTTTAGATTTGAAGGTTTGTCGAGCAAAGCATATGGCTCCTCCAACGAGTAATGACAGTCTAAAAGTCTCACTTCACAAAGACCATATACATTTTTACGATAGAGAAAATCTTTTATGAACACAATTATAAATTAATATTATTTAGCTATTCACACATGAAATAAAAAAAATTAAAGAAAAATTATTCAGTCGCATCAATTAACATTATTTAATTGTATTTTTATTTATTTTTCATTTGGTTTTGTGTATGTGCCCAAATGATATTTATTTGGATTTGTGAGGAAGCAAGTATATCTCTTTAAGATATCTAATTTCTATATACATGTATTTTAAATTACATTTTGCCTATTTGTCACTGCACCAATGTCCCCCTTTTGTAACTAATCTCTTATACTTATGTCACATAGCTCTCTTTTGTTCTTGATTCTTTACTAGTCATTCCTTACTCTCTATCTTTCATTTCCCATCAGTTGCAAAAAACACTTCATTTACTTCGCTTCATGTAAGTTGCACAATGAATACATTGTAATCCATTTTATTAATTTTGAGCAGTTACATTTTAAAATTATTCATATTCTTAATCAATCCTCTTACACACACAAGTTTACTATAAAACTCCTCATTTTTTTCTAAGCTCACATATATATATGTTGCTTATGTTATCCTTTTCATTTCTTCTTCCATTTTTTTTTTTGATAGTTTTAATTTTTTGTTCAAGCTTCGTTTGTGTGTGTTTCTATTTCTATAATTTTTCATATTCTCTAATGAATATTTTTTCTTTGATTTCACATACACAAGTTTTGGGAAAAGGGAGAGTTTTGTTGAAAGGACACTTCATATATGAAATGGTGGTTGTATTTTTTCTTTAAAATTAAATTATTTTTTTCATTATTATTTTTAATTAACATTGTTATGAGATCAAAAGTTCACTAAACACGTGGAATGAAACATATTAAAAATGCATAAAAAATAAATATTTTTTTATTCATTTTTATTCCAAACCAACATGTGGTTGTTCTTATAACTATTAGATATTTTTCCTTCTCAATTAATTGTCATAAGTTGGAGGAGGATTTGGATGGAGCTTACAAGAAACTCAAAACTCTCAACACCAAAATTCCAAAAGGGTCGAACAAGAAAAAGTAAGAATCTTTATCCATAGGTGTTAGTTTAATTTGATCAATTATCCATGTCATTGTAATAAGAGAAAATATCCTTATTATGTTTTAAATTAAATAGTTTCTTATGAGTTATTGACATAAAGGCCTAGGTAACTAATTGTAGAATCACACATATATTCAAGGTCTAGGTAACTAATTGAAGAAGCACACATTTATTCAAAATTCTAATGGAATGTTCTTGATCTTCGTGAAATTTGAAAGACAAAATCATGGTTTGATGATTTGAATGCATCAACATGGAAATTTAACCCTTGACCATAGACTTGGCTGATCTTCATGCTTTCCATCAATTTAGTTTCATACGAATGAGAGTAAATTTGGGTGCAGCTCATGGAATTGTCTAAGTATACTTACATTCTTTTGGGGAAGTTTTGTTGTTATTTTTTTATGGATAATTAAAAGACTTTATTGTCATTTAGTTGTTTTCTTTTAAGTAAGGTTTAATAAATTTATTAGCAATATTTTTAGAGTTGATTTAATAAAGTTTATATGGGTTTTATATATATTTGAAAGTATGAGGTTAAGGTTGAATATATAAGTGTTTCAATCAATTATATATTTGTCTTTTATATTATATTGTAAAGTAAGTTTGAGTTACTCTTGATCTATAATTGTGATGATATGGTACCTCTAAGATATTCACATAAATTAAACTTAAGTCATTATTCTTAAGCTATGATATTATGCATATGCGTCACCACTAAAAAAACATTCTCACATATAGTATAACTTCTCACCCTTTCTTATTCTATCTAATCTAATCTAATAATTATAACAATGAAAGTAATTTTAAGTTACAAAACTTATCATCATTTCTTAATATATTTGTAGTTATTATTTATTCATCATTAAAAAAGGCGCTGAGAGTAGAAAATGTGAGAAAGAGTTGGTCAAAAATAAAATAAAATGAGAATGACAAATAAATTAAAAGAAGTATGATTTTTTGGAGTGCAGTGTTGGATTAGAGGAGAATGTGAGGTAATTATGTAGCACATAATTGATGAGTTGTAAACAAATGATTACGGGGCCTGTTTTATGAACCACAAGAAAATAAATTACTTTTTTTACTTAAATTAAACACTATGAAACTTTACCTATCTAAAAAAATATTGTGAAATTTTACCGTAAACATATTGAGATAAGGGAGACTAGAACCACTGCATTGTCCTACTGCTATATATGAAGCAGACGTTCTAACAAAAATTGTGAAGCATGACAAGTTTGAGGAGCTAAGGAACAAGATGAGTGTCACATTTTTGGAGCATCTATCTATCTATATCTTCTTCTCTTTGTAAACTAAACTTGACTCACTCTAATGCTAAGATTGTGCCTATGTGGCACCTCTTAAAAAAAGCTTAATTTCTACTCTCAAATTATTCTGTCTAATAAACTAATCAAATCGTAACTTCTCATATTTATTTCTTTCACAATAACGATAACTCGATCTTACAATGCATTAGAATACAATGAATTATGAACTCACTTTAAACAAAAAAAAAAACCAAAGAAGTTACGTTAATGAACAAAAACATCATTGTTTTTCTATAGCCATGTTTTAAGAATATAATAGTAACAGTTTATGCACCTAACAAACTATTAAGACATTCAATAGTTTCTTACACCATCATCGTTGGATGTATCTCTTAACATTCCTTCAATTATTACCTGCAAAATAGAAAAATTTAAAGCGTATTTTTTTTTTGAATTCCCACTCACCCTTTATAACCACAACTAATGCCACATTGTTTTTCACTCAATCCGTGGATGTTTCCACCGTGCCTTCTATTGATATCAATTTCACAACAAATACTTTTCTACACTTTTGTGTAAAATTGTATGGTTGTAATTTTAATTAAGGGTTATTGTCATATCCTTCTGTGTATAAATTTCGGTGGTATTATTTTGATTTTGGATCATCATTATCACTTTCTTCAATCAACTCTTGGATGATACTCTTCAATTTTTGTATAATTATTATATATTGAAAGAGCACATTATTTTCTTAATAAGATTAACGTTGTTTTTTATTTTTAGAGAGAGCACATTATTATTTTTTAACAAGATTGATGTTGTTTTTCTTTTAATTTTGTTTTCAGGCTCTATATATGTATAACAATTAGAGAGAACATTTTAGAGCTTTGTTGCAACAAAGCCATGTAAACAAATTTAAACAATTGGTTTGATCGGCAACAATATGCTACATTTAAAATATTAGAAACAATATAATATTTCAAGGTGGGAAAATTGGTAGATCAAATTAAAAATATTGCTTAGGTATAGTTCTTGGACAAATTGCAAGTATTTTGATCAAACTCGTGCAACGTACGGGTTATATACCTAGTTTAAGGCATTCTTTTATGGTGTCAAAGGATCAAATCAATAGTGTTTAGACACACACTCATAGAAAGATTATCCTCAAAATATTTAATAATTTTTTTTATCATTTTCCTCTTTATTATTAAAAATATATTTCGTTATGTGTGCAACCAAATACTATTTATTTAGTGTTGTGGCCATATTAGAGTTCCAGATCTAATTTGGTGACATAAATGAACACCACTTAATATTTTTTAATTATTTCACACTTCTCAATTACTTAACCAACTAAACTACAATTTTTAAATATTCATATAACCCAACAAAAACTTTAGTATAGGTCCACTGGACCCTAAATATACCCATATTTATATTTTACATTAATACTTCCTCCGTCCTTATATGTAAGCACCCTTTTTGCTTACATATAGAAACGGAGGGAGTATATAACACTTTAAGATCAACTTTTAATTTTATATTAAATTAAAATCCAATAAATCACAAAGGCACCGATCTATTGAGGAGGGCACAATTGCTATTGCAAGACACCGTTGAACCGGGGCGATGGACGAATGTATAGTTGAGATATGAGGAGTATATAGTCGATCAAAGAATGACATTAACGCAGTATTCCGTGCCTATTCACCAAGTTAACAGTCACATCATCCTCTTTTAAATTGATACTGATAAATTTATAAACTACGGACTTATTTAAAATGTATAAAACTTAAAACTAACTATGGAAAATCACAAAACTTAAAGGCCATACGCATTTGAGTTGTAAAATACTTTCTCCGATCACATTTACTTGTCAAACACTATTTTAGATTTATTGATTAACTAATGTATTTAGTTTATACTTCCCCTGTTATTAATTATAGACAAATTTTTTCAGCTAATAATGCATACGATCTATATTATGGATCACATACATAATTTATTAAAAGAACCTACAATACCATATTTGCTTATAATTAATAACGGATAGATGGAGTATTAGAACTAACGACAATAATTATTTAATGAATTTAAAAATATTTTTTTTCTTCTTCTTATAAATGTGTGAAGTGTTTATCACACAAAACCAACTAAAACCACAGGTACAAAATACAGAGAGCGATTCAGTTAAGAAGAACCACCCATGACTTCTCTACCGCTTCAAGACCGAGTCGCAATCGTCACCGGTTCCTCCCGCGGAATCGGCAAAGAGATCGCACTTCACCTTGTTTCACTCGGCGCCAGACTCGTCATCAACTGCACTTCCAATTCCAACCAAGCCGATTCCGTCGCGGCTGAGATCAACGCCAACCAAACCACTCTACGAGCCATAACCGTCCGCGCTGACGTGTCCGATCCCGCCGGTGTAAAATCTCTCTTCAACTCCGCCGAAGAAGCCTTCAAATCGCCGGTCCACATCCTGGTTAACTCAGCCGGCGTCCTCGACGCCAAGTACCCTACCATAGCAAACACAACCGTTGAAAGCTTCGATCGTATCATGAACATAAACTTAAAAGGAGCGTTTCTCTGCGCAAAAGAAGCTTCGAATCGTTTGAAGCGAGGCGGAGGAGGGAGAATCATACTTCTAACATCGTCCTTGGTGGCGGCATTGAAGATTTGCATGGGAGCTTACACAGCGTCGAAAGCGGCTGTAGAAGCGATGACGAAGATTCTGGCGAAGGAGCTGAAGGGAACGGGGATTACTGCGAATTGCATTGCACCGGGACCGATTGCGACGGAGATGTTTTTTGATGGGAAAACGGAGGAGATGGTGAGGAAAACTGAAGAAGAGAGTCCGTTTGGGAGACTTGGTGAGACTAAAGATGTTGCTCCTGTTGTTGGTTTTTTGGCTACTGATGCTTCTGAATGGGTTAATGGTCAAATTATTCGTGTTAATGGTGGCTATGTTTAGTTTAGTTTCGTTCATTCACAAATAATGGTTTAGCTTTTTTGATTAATCTTAGAACTTACAATGGTCTAAGAACTATAGTGCATTGGATAAAATAACAATAGCATTCAATTTCAAAGAATTTCAATTCATATTCTTTCAGTTCCTATTGTTTACGTGAGAGAGGAAAATATCTGATTTTGGAACTTTTTGAAATTATGAAAGCTTTGGAACTTCAAAAGTGGTTTATTACTGTGTTGTGATTCTTTGTAGTAATACACAATTTCAAGAAATGACATTTGCAATTTCAAAATGAAACTTGAAATAAAAGTCCAACTGCTAATGTTAGTGCTTAAGAGCTTCACTTTCAGTCCATGGTATTGACATGTCAATATGTATATTTATTCCTTGTGTACTTCAGGTATCTTGTGAGGTGTCTCCTGGAGCATTACAATTTGCTTATCAGTATTTGCAGCCATTTTGTGCATGTAATTACACACATCTTAGCAATAGCCTCCTCAAAATGAAAAACAAAATGATCAATTTTTTTTGTACTTTCCTTCCTTCAGAGCATAACATTCCGAAAGTTAATTATTTCGACAAAAGTTAAAATTACAAAAGAAAGATGGTAAAGTCTAGCTCAACTAACAATGTATGTATTACTTTTACAAGAATTCGACTCAACCTTGTAGTTGTGTGTGTGAGTTTCAGATGGTGCTTGTCACTTCGTCTACCGGCCAAAATTAATAAAATATAAAAGACATAAATTAAGAGAACATTTTCCAATTTACCACGGGTTGATTGCGAAATATCAAATCCTCTAGGCAACAAGATTAATTGTAGTTTTCAAATTCAACAAATAGTTGTAGATTACTCTTTGTCAACAAATTAAAAACATTAAGACCTAGAAAATATATATTGGACAAAATGCACTTACTTGTACTCTACGGTGACTGAAAGGCTCTTGTTTCAAAGAATATGTTGAACAACGAGGAGGAAATCTACTAAATATGGGGAAAAATTAACTGATTAATTAAGAGTAAAATATACAAATCCACAACAACGAAGCTTCCAGCGAAGCAGCGACGGCTGGCGAGGTGATGGGGGAAGTAGAGAGACAAAATGAGGGGTTAATGTCAGCATGATTTTGTTAGGTTTTAAGCTTTTAAAAAAACGACGACATGGCAATTTGAGAAGCATCATATAGATTCAATGGAGCACAAATACAGAAAGGCACACTACCTTCCCCATCACGGAAGGTAGAGACTCCATTTCTACAGTTTCACATATTTTATTTCACATTCTGTACATACATCAAATATGATCTCTTATGACACAACAAAGAAACAATCGAACTCGTGACAAAGGAAATACTAACTAATATGTAATATTCATTTCCATTTACTTTGAACTTTTACGTAAAACTTTTACATTCAAACTTTAAAAGTGTTGACTGTTAAGGGCAACCCGATGCACTAAAGCTCCTACATATGTTGGGTCCAGGAAGGGGTCCCACTACAAGAAGCTGTTTCCAGGACTTGAACCTGTGACCTTTCAGTCAAATGACAACAACTTTACCAGTTGCGCCAAAGTTACCCCTCTACTAATATAATTCCAAGTATTTTTAGAAAAAATATCCAAAACAAAAATATTTTAAAACAAGTAAAAAGTAAAGAAATTTGAATCTGTAAACAAACTAATTGTTTTCATCATTTAAACCAACCATAAAAGAAGTTTCATCAAAGTCGTGTATCTGCTGCACAAGTCACTTGCTAAATAAAATAAAAGGGGTTCGATGTGTTGCATCTGGGTAGACAAGGTAATTTTGAACAACAAATATGTGTCATGAGAAACATTCAGATATTCATGTACTAAACATTGCATATGTTGTGCATAATTCCATATAGGTTTTGACATTTCTTTTTAATAGATGCATAAGGGGAAGGGAAACACAAGGTAATAACGCTAGAATCAATTTGTCACAGTAAAACAGACTGATGCTCAAGTTACATGGTTAGTCTTGACATTCGCACTAGTTTCTTCTCTTAAGCAGGAATGATAACATCTATGATATTCCAGCCTATCGAATTCTCATAGGAAGATACGTTACAAGATTAACAAAATCAACCACCCCTGGCTTCTCTCCTTGTGGCATCGTGCAATAGTTCGATGTCCACTCCTTCTGGAGGCAATTGCACGTATCTCACCACTGATCCTCTGATGAAGCAGTTCCTTACAGAAAGCTGAAATCAAAAGATAAACATGTTACTAACTAATGAACAATCAAAATACAATCAAATTTGAAGCAAGTTAGGTCTGGTCAATCAAATAAAGAGAGCAAAATATAACAAAATCAAACGGAAAACAACATACAGTTGTACTCTTTGCATGCAAAAGGTGATTTGAAAATTTGTTAAAATTTTAGTTTTTTTTTTAATCGGCAAATTTATTAGGCTGAGTTGTCGCAAGAAGCAGACAAAATTCGCACAAGAAAGGAGCTACACACGGCACCGCATATAAACGGAAACCGCAAACAACATACGAAAAGAACAAAACACCTCCAACGGCTGTGAAAACTGGCAGAAACCAAAACAAAAACCTGCTGCCCCTAAAGCAAACCACAGGTAAATTCTCTAAACCTTATGCAAACACCCATGCAAAATCTCTCATTTATCTATTTTATCATAGCAGTATACCCAGGCATTTAACGTATACTCTGATTCTACAGTGTAAAAATACAACATATTAAACTATGTTTATATCTTCTTTTAATAGCATACCAAAAAAAACCTAAAATTCAGGGCCGAAAGACTTAAATTATTGCAAGGCATCCTATTCAAACACAAAGACATTGGTCGAATATAAACAGATTCACAAACAAGGTTGTCAAAAATCAAAATCACTTATTTACTCGCATAATTGTGCAATCCTACAGAGCGGATAGTTACATAGAAAAGATCAGCGGGAATTGGCATGGAAATTTGTAGGAGCAGTGGGATTGTAATAGTTTAGAGAGCCTAATGAAGGTTAAGCTGCACTAAAACTTGCGATAATGACGCACAGCCAGCAACAACAACCAGCAACAACAATCCTTCATCTTACTCCTTTTCTCATACCCAACCCCTCTATCTGCTCTCAAATCTTAGCCTCTCTCTGCCCCGCAGCCGTCAACCTCTCCATTCAAGTCTCTCGACTCATTGTCTTTCTCTCTGCCCTCAAACTCTCTTACTCTGTCTCATTGATTTGAAACTCATGTTTTTCTTCTTTTCTCACTGAACTCTTTTTTTAGACACTTGAGACTTTGTTCATGGCCTTCCAACTACATTCCCTCTTAGCTTCTTTTGTAAACTACACTATTCTTGCAATCAATTGGTATTAGAGGTGGTTGTCGGTGGCTCGAAGTGGGCTTCCTATTCAATCTTATTATCATTATTATTATTAATTATTATCATCTAATCCACTTGCATTTTTAATTGCACAAAAACCTCATCAGTCAACAAACAACACTATAACAGATTCTAAATTTAAGAAAGCAAAATATACAACTTTTTTTTTCTTCATATTTAGCTAAAACACCTTCACAGGGGAGTGGGAAAGGTATCCTGATATGACCATATGGGCCTCAGACCTCCAACATCACACCACAAGTATTAATGACACAAATATGAAATACCTAATGTCCATATATCATTAGTTTAACTCGTGAAATTCCACAGATAACATAACATAAGCAGGAAAGGACAAGACTTCGCCTTTGAAATGGATGGATAAAACTCTCACAAAGATAAACAAAGCAACCATCGCGGTTTTGTTGTGTACTACTTGTTCACTTACAAATTTTCACTAACTAATGGTAGCACTACTAGATACTCCCTGCGATCTCGTATATGAGCGAAGGTTCTTTAGTTAGATTCATTGAATAACTGATGTATCTTCTGCTCTATAGTCTATAATATAGACCAACTACATTGGTTATTCAAATGAATATGAAAAAACGAATTTTTGCTTAATTATGAGACCTGAGAGAGTAGTTATAACAGCAAAAATCATATACCACATATAATATAAGTATAAAGCCAAAATCACAATCAGATGAAATAATGTCCCAAATTCCGAATTGAATTTTATTTAATACACCAAAAACCTTAAATTCGGTAAAATTGATTCGATAAAATAACTAACGATGATAAAAGCGAAGCTATAATAATTAAAAATAATAATAATAAACCCTAGAGAGAAGGAAGAGAGAGATACCATGTGAGGGTATCTGTCTTGATCAACAACGCGAGTGTTTTCGAGCTTGATGTTAAGGTATTGGTCAACAGAATGCAAGGTTCCTCTGATGGCTAAATCGTTCTTCAGTTCAACCGTCACTTCTCTTCCCACCAAATCTTTGAAGTACGAGAAGAACAACTTCATAGAGAAAATTGAAAATCAAATTAGTGTAATTAAAAAAAATGAGAAATCAAAGAAAAGAAGAACAGGATCGTTACCATTTTGGATATGGATGAGAACTAGCGGGGAGATGGAGACTGAACCGCGAGAGCGAGTGGTGATGGTTGTAGTGGGAAACACGGGTTCAACAATTTAACCTTTTTCTTTAGTTTATTCATGTTTTCAATAATTTAACCTAGCAATTTTTAGTTTTTTATTTTATTTTTAATGTTTGTCAAATAGTTTCTGACTTTTTCTACTTACACCCCATAAATTTCCGGTTACACCACCCTTAATTCTTTTCCAATTTTTTTTCAATGTGGGAGGTATATACGTGAAATGGATTCACATACCTACGTTAATTCAATTAACGTATGCTTACTTTATAGAATCAAAATATCTAATTCACGTACATACAATATATTTGAATTCGTACCTACGTTAACTAGAAATTCATCTAACAATTTTTTTAACGTTAATTCAATAGGATATTTACAAAAAAAATAAAAAATAATAGGATTTTTACAAGGATTCAAATTCTATTCAATTTTCCATAAATATTTTTTATTTATAAATTTTGGTAATTGTGTTTTTACCGTAAACACTACTAATTCAATATCATGTATCCTATGTTTTGTTGCAATCATTTTTTTGTAACAAATCTTTCTTTTTTCCTTTCAAGTAGCCTAGTAGTTTGACTCACTTTATAAGTGTGGGGGATTGAGAATCAAGGTTCAAACCAGAACCTTTACATATCAATGTTTATGAAGCTTACCAACCGAGTTGCGCGACAAAACATTTGATTACAATTACAAATGTTAATAAGCATACTTAATTACTTATAATGTTAAGCTTTACTCATGCATTTAAACCATGAGAATCAACAATATCTGTTGGTTCTATTTTATTTTATTTTTAACAAAGGGGGTAAATTGGCCAAAGCAAAACTAAAAACCATTATGGAAGCTAATCGCGCTGATTGTATGTAGCTCCATCTATGCTTCACTTCATGGTTAGCTAATGAGTGAATACAATTGGCAAGAGGTTAACCAAAGTGATTCGTAGCACAGCCATCTTTCAATAGAGAACATCATTTTCTACAATGATGTTTGCACAACCTCTCTAATAGGCCATCTGCATAGCATGGTAGATTCCCCACAATGTGCAACACAGTTGAACATACCCCAAGGCTTGAACCGTAAGCAGAATAAAACACTATTGGAAGCCCCAAAATACCACCACATGCTGCTTCCATGTTTGGAAGAGACAACATCATAGAATAACAACTTCAGCATAAAAGACTTTCACAAGAAGAGAAGCAAATTTGAATACAATTATGAATTATGAATCAAATGAGTACACGTCACATATACAGCAAGGTGGATTGTGGATCCTCCGCCATCAGAGCAGGGAATTTAACACAACTTTCCCTGTATCCCTCTCCCACGTTTTACCCCATCACCATTATCTTAACTCTCATGTTTGTCTCATGTATTTTCTTTCTTTATATAAAGGAAAGACTGAAGTCACCGTGACTTGTCCATTTACCACTAAGGGGTTCTGAAGATTCAAATACAGTTCTAACATCACCAAACTAAAGGCTGCTTAACAAACATTGGAAGTTAAAACAGTAAGGAAATAGAAAGGATCCCTATGACAAGATGTCTCTCAAATATTTTTAAAATGATTTGCGCTGCTAGATTGTAGAAACATACACAATATCCAAGATAAAAGAATACAAAAACAAGAGTAGCAGCATTCCATACTTTCAAACAGATGTTTTTATCCAATTAAAAAGTAACACGAAGATATAACAGAAACCTAACAGAACAGTAACAGCACCAACACAAATTACATTTACACATCTCTTACACAAGAATATAGCTAAGAAAATCAAAAGTTGTCTCTAATCCTATAAACGATCATCATCCTCCCTCTAACTAAGGCTCTCACTATCATTTAAAAAGGAGAGTTGACGAGGGTTGTACAGAAAGCTGCTCAGAGTTCACTTCACACTAAAGCCTTTGCTTCACCCGCCTCCCATTTATGTCGCTACCATCAAGTATTGCTTCATTCCTGTGCTTGCACAAAAAGTCCGAATGCTCAGTAAATCTAGCCACGTACTCCAATAGCTCAGTCAGAACAGATGGGCAACTTTCCTTCAAGTACTCAAATCCATCAGTTTGCATCACAGCTGAAGAACCAAAATAATAAAAATAGTTCAGTTGATATAAATGTTCTTGGATGAAGAATAAAAATAGGTTGGTAATATCAACAAATTAGCTCAAGTTAGGCCAGATAAATTTCTAATGGAATCGTGGTGATATCCATCAATAGTTATGCAATTAGATGCGTTGACAGCATAGATGTTTCCAATATCAAAATAACATTTCCCCCAACATATCCTGGAAGATAGACATACTAATTGTTCGATAATAAGTGCAGCATCTGTCATCTTCTCTGTTGTGATAATAAAGTTTTAGAATACTATAAAGAGTATTTTGCTGGTACAAATCAATTGGTCATACAAGACTTTGGGGTAAACTTGGAACAATCACTGAACTTGCAGGACACATTAGAAGTAAATGGAAAAGGATGACAAAAAAAGCAAAAACATATGATTCATACAAAGCTTATCAGTTTTTTCATTTCGGCAAGTACAAACTGGAGGCTATAACAGTGACAGGCTGACAAAGGACAACATTCAGCAGCTAATTTAACTTTGAATAATGGTTACCGAGTTGATATCAACTTTCAGAATTTAGACCTTTCAGTGTCAATTTTACTCACTAATATCAACTCCTTTATCAGTGAGCGATTAAGTATAATAAGTTTAGAGAAGAAAAGCATACCTCTGAGATTTTCAGAGGTGGCAATAAACTTGAGACAGACTGCTTTCAGCTGGAAACAGTGGTGTTGCTCTGCCAAGGCTAAAGTTGTAGCCACGGTATTAATTGCAACATCTTCACATAGACTTGCTTCACATATAAGCCTGAGCCTCTCTAAGGCATAACGATCAGCAGCCGCTAGAAGATGTTGGGCCATCAAGGTTGTTGCCCATTTTGTGTTCATCCCAGTAAGCTCTTGCATGTCAGGCAGTGAGTCCCAGTACATAAAATGAAGCAATGCCTGCAAACAAGATAAAAGGAACAATTAAAGGTCATTCAACATGCAATATGCCCTGCATATTTATCACGCTCAATATTGCCTCATTCTCAATCGACACAAGTCTCGCAACTTGCAATTGAATGGAAGCCAAATAGTTACTGTGTAGTTATTTACAAAAGGCAAAACAATGGCATAACCTCCTCATCAAATCAATAAAAAAAACCATCTTCGTTTATTATGATTACAAATCAATTTTCTGTACATATTTAAGATATTAAGTAAAATATTAAATAAAACCTTAAAAACTGGAGCCTCCATGTCTTCAACTTTAATAGCCTGGGTATTTTGATCTCTCATAGGACCAAAAAGCTGGGCTCTGAAAACAGGTGAACGAGCTGCTAGCACCAATTTATGAGCAGTGAAAACTTCCCCATCCACTTCAAAGCTCACATCACTTCCTTTACCATTTTCCAGCAGTTGACCAAATTGGTGACCAATGTCAGAAGGTGGTATTGCAATGGAATATATCTTTGGGCCTTCCGTGCGTGACCTCACAACGCCAACACTACAATTAACAGAAAGGCAATCATCTTTAAGGTAGTCAGATGTCTCTAAAGCTGTCCTCTTAAAAAACCGCTTGTAACCCCTGAAACACAAGATATCAAATAATCAGCATCAGATATGTGAATGTATGCAAAAACAGCACAAGTAAGACTGCACACACATACATTCACACACAATATAAGCTGTTTTTTGAGAGCCAATAGACACCAATCAAACAACATTATCCCTTCCTCAACCATTCTCAAATTAATATTCCATTCATCCCATTTCAACAGCACCTCCCAACCACACAACACATTGAGGAGCAGCCAAGCAAGCTATGAAGTACACACGGACATGAACACTGGTCACGGCAAAAACACCGATAATAATTTGATAAAATGACATAATTCAATGTTATCATATGTGTAGGTGTCATGCCTAATCCGAGGAGTGTCTTGCTTCATTGCAAGCAAGAGACAACATTTCATTACTTGAATCATTCAACAAAACTACTCCATCGGACAAACAGTTGAATCACACGCCACCTGTGAAGCATGGACACAAACACGACACTAACATGTTGACACTAGTAACGTATGAAAATGACATAACCGAATGTAATCACATGTGTGAGTATATAATCAGAAAACTATATTATCAACATGTAAGATCTAACCTTCAAAACTCTATCACACAATGTAACATACCAAAATCAAATAAACCAAATACCCAATATGAAAACATAATCCAACCAAAATAAAAATGAAATCTTTAAATTAAAAACAACATAATCAAGAGCTTACCACATACTACCGCGGTATTTCAAGGTATAAGGTCCACTTTCAAGAGTCCTCTCAAAATGGCTATGAACCTTATGCCTCTCTTTCCCACTCTGATCCAAAAGGGTCAACTCAAAAAGAGCCCTAACATCAGTCCCATCACTCGCAAGCGCAATGAAAAGCGACACATAGGTAGCATTATCCTCAACACTCTTTCCATCAGGGTAAAAATAAATTGCCCAATTGTACCCACCAACCGAAAAGATATCCGACGCTATGTATTTCCCAATCCCGATCCCTTTTGAAAGCGAGTACCCAGTGATCTTGAACTGGTGCGAGCCTTTCACTGTTTCGGTGATCGATGTCGACGAAGTTGTCGCCGGTTCCGATGAGGAAGATGGTGATGATGGATTGGAAGATGGTTTCGCGGTTTCTCGGAGAATCTTACCCATGCGAGAGCCACTGTAAAGAAATCGAGAGTTTTTTTCAATTCAATCGCGAAAAACTTCGTCGATTGAATGATTTGAAGAAATGAAGGAACTCGATCGATTCGACAAATTAGGGTAAGAATTGGGGAATTGGTTTAGGGAAATGAGGGTGTGAGGAAGAAATCTAGGGTTGTGATAACGAAATCTGTCAGATTTTGGAAGATGAAATTCTAGGGTTTGGTACGATTTTGGGGGAAAGAGAGAGAGAAGGAAGAATGAATGACGAAGAAAACACAGAAAATGAAATGACGGAAAAAGGCTTATTGTAAGAACATGAGCATGTCTATAAATAATGGTAAGTATTTTAATTAAATATTTTTTTTTTGAGGGAAAGTTTTTTGGATTAATATTTAATTGTATTAAGTTTAAAAAATGTTTGTGCGGACATGAGAAAATAGTGTAATTTGTACGAAAAAATATAAAGGGTATTAATTGTGTTGATGTGACGTGCATCTACCTGTCGTGGACCACTACCTTTCCTCTATAATAAACACGTGTCATATAACGGTAAATAAAAAACTTTTTTCAAAAACAAAAGTAAATAAAAAATGAGAAAATCTGATCAAATACATTCATGTAAATTATAAATAAATATTAATATTAATATTCATGATTAATGTACAAGATTTATAATATCAATCAGATACATTAATGTATTTTTTTTAAAGAATTATACATAGCAAAATTCAAAGAATCTGATTAAATAATCTTTTTTAAACAAATAAGATCGGAATGAGTATTTGGAAGTCATCTTTATATTCACATGTATTTTTTGGTTTCTATTTTCAGAAAAATGAAGTTTTGATCTTTTTGGTTTCTATTTTCAAAAAAATAAAGTTTTGATCTTTGTATTTCACTTTTTTTTGTTTGAATTTTGATCTCAAGTCTCGTTTTATTTACTTTTTTTTATGATGTGTCTTATTCATTTATAATGCGACAAAACTTGTTAAGTCTCGTTGAATAATCATATCCGCAAAAATATGTCCAATAAATGTAGCCTATCATAAATAAATAGACTAATCCTTACAAAAAATGAATCAATTTCATGATTAAAAATAAAATCAAATGACTACAAAATAAAACTACATGACAAGATGATGGTCTCTTCCCCTAAAAAATGATGGATTCTCATTGGACGATATGTAAAAATATTTACATAATTTGTTCATAACCATTACACTCGTAAACGATATGATTTAATTCATATACTGATATAAATAATCAATTGTGTAAATCATGTTTACACTCTCAAATCATTCACAATACAATGTCTCGTTTGGATGCTTAAATAGACTCTATTTATACATGTCACTCATTTTGTAATTAAAACTTAATAAACATCATATTTTTTCAACCAGGCACCAAAAAAAAATATTGGTCAGTGTGCACTTACAATAACTCAATATCATTAAATTGTAAAAATAATTTATCTACTCATTCATAATTATCTAATTTTTGAAATATTAAATTAATTAATTCATATAAAAAGTGTGAAGTAAGGGATTAAGTTTCATTTTAGGGTCTAATTTGACATTTTCTATATCTACGATAGCATATTTAAATTCTATTATACAAGTTGTACAAAATCTAAAATAATAACAATATAAGAAATAAACAAATAGAAATATCATCATGATTTTTTCTTTGAAGAAAGAAATATCATCATGATAGATGCCTCTAGTATTTGACATGAGCATAGACAGTTTTTCAAAAATAAAATAAATGGTTCTTTATTTTTTTACCACAGTTTTGAGTGTATAAATGATACGAAATCATACATTTCCTTATGACAATCATGGACTCATTCTTATTTTGCATCCTTTGAATGGTGAGAAACTATGAAGCTTGTGCATTTATTCTACTTCTGCCTACGATGAGATATAGAACAGTATCAACACATGAGATTCCACCAAAACAATGGTCCAAAGGTTTTCCAATTTAAGAAAGTTACTTAGTGTGAACGTTTTATTACAATTATGAACATAGTGCACTTCATTACTTGGTTCAACTATAACTATGGCAGTTTGAAAAAGGAGTCTGGACAATTAAGTGTGCAAGAGTCAGGATTCTTCTCCATGTGTGTTCACAACACCAATGCTACAATTCATGGAGAGGCAATCATCTCTAAGGTAGTCTGATGTCTCAAGATCTATTTTCTTGATAAACTTCTTGTAACCCCTGCATCACCCATATCAAATAATTGATAGTAGCATTTGCTCCGTTGAAAATTCATACTCGGACAATATCATTAAGGAGTTAACGCAAGTGGTTGATGCGTAAAGTGTGCTAATGTTACAAACTCCAAGACCTAAAGTAAGTGAGTTTGATTGCTAACTCGAAAGAAAAAAAAATTAAAAAAAGTACTACTAGTATTTAACTAATCTAAAATAAAACATCCCCATTTTTCTTTCGTGTGCTTACATGAGAATATAAGAGTTTTATTTTAAATTCCTAAAAAAAAAAAGTTTTATTTTAGTGTATCGCTAATGTAACCAGTTTTATGCTATCATTTAATAAAAAACTGTTCACAGATCTGGCTGACATTAAATTAAGTTCAAATAGCTAGATGTAGAAACTCTTCTAATAAGATTGTTATTTTTAAAAAAATATTATTGAAATTGGGTTTTGCACTGCCAAGGCTGAGGCCGATTCCAAGCCCAAACTCGGGTAAAAAAAGAGGGTTGTGTTAGGCCTCGACAGCCAACGTAAAACTTTGTCGAATCTCATGACATAAACCAAATACGAAATAGTTGGGATTCCACTACATGAACATAAATTCTAATTAGATTTTCCTATGTATTTCAAGTACAACAAATGTGAGCTACTTTAAATCTTTTAATTTTGAGCCTTTCTTCTACTCTTAATGAAAAAACTTAAATCTCACATGTAATAAAAATAAGGTTTAATAGTGTTTTTCACCCCTGTAATATATGTTATTTTTGGTTTTCACTCCTGTAAAAATTTCGGTTTGATTTGCATCCTCGTAATTTTTTTTTCCAGAATACCCCCTCCCCCATCCAACTCGGCAAATTTGCTTACGTGACCCTGATTTGGTTTTTTTTTTTAAAATTTGCCACATGTACAAAAATATTTCCACATCAGATTTTATTTTTAAAATATTTGAAAAATAATTTTTAAAAATAAAAAAATCCAAAGAATCATAAAAATATTCAGTTTTTTTCCAAAAATTTTAAAAATCGAAAAAAAAATTAAAAAAAAATTAAGATTTTTTCCGAAATATAAAAAAAAAGAAAAATAGTATGATTTTTTTCCAAAAAATATAATAATAATAATAATAAAACTGTAAGATTTTTTTTAAATTAAAAAAATCAGAAAATATAATCAGATTTTTATAAAATTAAAAGGTTTTTAAAAATTTTGAAATTTAATTTTCAAAATAAAAAAAAAACAAATTTTAAAAATAGAAAAAAATTCAGATTTTTTTTTTAATTTTAAAAAATCTGATTATAGAAAAATCTGTATACAAATATAGAAAAAATTCATATTTTTTATTCGAAAATCTTATTCCACAGTTTTTATAAAAAAGTGGGGAAAAATCATTTTATTCCACTTTTTGTTTTTCCTAATGATTCTAACAAAATTCCATTTTGGGCCTACAATAAGAATTTTTATTCGCAAATAATATCAGAGGGTTTTGCCATCGTCGTGGAAATATTTTATAAGATTTTATGATTTCTACCTCCTTTAAGGAAGAGCTTAATTCTAGGAAAAATAGAATTTCCACGACTTTTATAAAACCCTCTAAATTTGTATCTAGATTTTTAAAAATTAGTTTTTTTTTGCAGATTTTTTTTAAAAAAATCAGATCTTTTTTTTTTAAATTTTTCTTTTTTTTTTGTATTTTGAAAATTAAATTCCAGAATTTTTTAAAATCTTTTTAATTTTAAAAAAAATCTGATTATATTTTCTGATTTTTTAAATTTTTGAAAAAAATCTAATTTTTTTTTTCCGATTTTTAATTTTTTTGGAAAAAATCTTACATTTTTTCTGTTTTTTTATATTTCGGAAAATCTTAATATTTTTTCTGAATTTTTTTTAAAAAAATTGTTTTTTGGTTTTTTAAATTTTTGGAAAGAAAAACAGAATATTTTTATGATTTTTTGGATTTTTATTTTTTCAAATATTTTAAAAATAAAATCTGATGTGAAAATATTTTTGTACATGTGGCCAATTAAAAAAAAAGTGCCAAATCAGCGCCACGTATGCAAATTTGCTGAGTTGGATGGGGGAGGGGGGTATTCTGGAAAAAAAATATTTACGAGGATGCAAATCAAACCGAAATTTTTACAGGGGTGAAAACCGGAAATGATATATATTACAGGGGTGAAAAATATTATTAACCCTAAAAATAAGATCTTAAACGAGTTTATAACGAATGACTTTACTTACCTTATAAATTGACTCCGTAGAAAATAGTTATACCAATATAAAAACCTAATAACTATTTTCAACTTCTATCAAGTGTTGTGCGTTGTTTGAGATAATACACGTATCTTATGAAAATTGTTAATCATACTCATTTTCAAAGAAAAATGGTCTATGTTGATTAAAATGCTTCGTATTATAATAGGAGTAAAGTGGAAAAACTAATACTTTGTATGAAGTGGAAAAATCAATACTATTAATTTGAGTTGAGATCTTCTTCATTTACTGAAGTTGAACTATCCCTCGCTCGACAAGCTTATTGTTGGAAAAGACTAAAGAGAAGTTAATACTATACTCTCTTGCCATTTTCTTTTAAGAAAATAGTTCTTGCTATTCTAAAATGACAAAGACAAACTAATTAGTATTTCAAACTACACTTTTTTAATTATAAATGTTAGTAGTTTATTGTTCGATTAAACATTTAATGATTTTATATGTTTAAACCTAGAGTCTTCAACTCCTTTACCTTTGGTTCAAATGAGTTAGTGATCAAACATACACTTAATCAATATCAATATATCCACCAAGATTCATCCATTAATCATCATGATAAATTATAATTTCAACGAACATACCATGAATTAGGAATATGAAATTGTAACCAAAAAAGAATTAGGAATATGAAAACTTGATTAGCCCAATAAATTTGAGATCAAAATCAATGAAACTTGAAAAAAAAACACAAATTAAACATATACTTACCACATACTCCCACAACATATCAACGTGTAAGCTTCAGTTGGTAGCATCCCTTGAAATTGGCTATGCACCATATGTTTCTCATTTCCTGTCTGATCTAACAAAACCAATTCAAAAAGAGCTTCAACATCTTTGCTGGTGTCACTGATCAACACGATAAAGACTGATACGTAGGCACCGTTCTCGTCTTCGTTCTTGCCATCTGGGTAAAAATAAATGGCCCAATCGTGTCCACCTACAGAAAATGGTTGTGATGTTATGTATTTTCCGCTACCAATTCCTTTTAGCAATGAGAAATTTGTGATCTTTAATTGTTGAGAGCCTTTTATGATCTGTGGGATTGATGACATTGTTGATGATTCCCCTGTGTTACTATTTTCCATTGCTATGTTTACACGGGTCAATAGAATCAACCATATTAAATAAGTCTTGAGTCAACTATCTCAACTGAGTTGGTGTATTAGCTAAAGACTTAGAAGTGTGCTCTTCCTCAATCAATATTTGAATGTTGATTCATTACATGTTGGACTTTAAATATGAATATTGTTCCAAGTAAATATTGAAATATAGATTTATTAAGTTTTTCGGTTAGACACAACCTCGTTAGTGCAAGAGATTTTTAAAATCAAAATTTTAATTTAATTAATGATATGTCTTGAAAATAATATTTGTCGTAGACATTTCTTTAAAAAAAAATAAATTGTTGTAGACATTATTTACCTATTCTTAAACCTTGAAATAACAATTCCTAATTATAAGACCTTTTGAGAATTTTTTGTCCCTTTTTATAAGACCCCTTTGTTATTTTCAAATACATTAATTAATTCTTTACATACATGCTATTATTTATAATACATATTTTTCTTCAATCGACAATAAATATCATTTGGAAAACATAAACTAAATCTCTTTCTTAAGGATAAAATTGTAAAAACAATAATGATTACAAACAACTTTAATACAAATATCCACTTTATTAATTCCCGTAATTTTAACAAAAGAGTATTATATATAGAAACGGAGGTAGTAGTATTAAATTCTAACACAAATATAAATTACTTTTCTACTTTTGCATATTTTGGTTGCACACAACATCTATCTATTATGTATTTTCAACAAACAACATCATGTTCATATAAATATGAAGAGAAAAATAATGTAATATACATATAACAAATAAAGTAGATACCTTTGGGATCACACTTCGAAAATGAACTAAAAGTCTACAACTCTATATAACTAATAGCCGAGCTAGGCGCAAAAATATTTAAAGAATTTGAATTACAAAAATATATTTCAAGCGAAAAATATCAAAGACCTAATATGTGGCCTAAAAAATTTGGAGGTTTAAAGTCCTTGCAGCCCCTTAAGGAAGCCTTGATCATTTTAATTAATTGATATGTAAATAATGATAAAGTGTTAAAAACGTTAAGAAAAAGTAAAATTGGAAGATAAACTATTAGGGGTAATAGTCATTTTGACGCTCAATGTATAACGAGTAAACACGATAGTTCCTCAATGTATCAAAATTCTAAAATAGTGTTTGAATATGCACTTTGTTAATCAAAATCGTATGTGATATTAAATTACTCCCTCAATATTGACTATAACTATTTTCTTATAGACTGCTCTGACAACAAACAAGTAATCCTAGAGACTGATATGACATTAAGTAAGTATAGTGAATGACTGACATGACAATCTTAAGATAACATTTTAACGTGAGAGACTATTTTGATTAATGAGATGCATAATCATTAGATTATTTTCAAATTTCGATACATTCAATCATTCATATTACTACTGTCGCTATTCGTTACAACATTAGTACATCAATACTTCCTCCGTCCTAAAATAAATCACATATTTGAAAATATATTTTGAACGTATTTTGCTACTAATATACATAGATAAATAATGTCACATAAGATGTCGTTAGATTCGTCTCGATGAATATTTTCAAAATATCAAATTTTTATAACTTTTTCTAATAGATTAATAAAGTTATTTAAGATCAAAATTATGCATTGGTATATGTGACGAAAAAGGAAATAGTAAATAAGACTAACTTAATATAATTGTCATGTGTAAAAAAACTCTAAACGCCACTCATTTTAAAATGAAGGAGTACATATTGATTAAAATAACGTACTACACGTCGGTATGCCTCTACCTCTACTAAATGTATGAGACATATGCAGCTGGTTTTGTCGATTCACGCTGATGCTCTGCCCGCCATTGGTTCAACTATTTTGGAAGTTTCTTGAATATTAAACAAACAAGTGGGTCATATAAAATCTTATAATTCTACGTCTACCACACAAATATTAATAATATTATCGAACATTACTTAAGAAAATCTTCATCCCTTTGAGATTTCAGGGATTAGTGGCCTTCAGAAAATGGTGCAGAGACTGTGTCCGATGGCCTCTCATACCTCCCCTCCAGGCCTTCTCTTACAACAACAACTTCATCTCAAGGTAACATATCCAAATCTCTTCATGTTTCTAATTGTTTATGGTTGTTGTTGTATTATTAGCAACATCCTTTCTTGAAGGAACCCTCTATTTACACAATTTAAAGGTTGCATAACAAACTCTCAATTAAAACAAAAAACTCAAATAAACAGTGACACTAATGACCATTTTACGATGATTCCATACGGGATAGGTAGGTTGTCCGAATTAATAAGCTCTTATATAAATGTTGAAATTTGGGCCCAACTCATGCTAACAAAACCATCTTGTAAGGTGAGATATCCCTCGTTTTTATAAACTCTTATCAAAAGTTTTATCTATCTGAGGGTTGGGTAGCACGACTGGTTTGAGCTAAGAGATAAGCTGTTGGAGATCCCGAGTTTAAATCTGGGCCATGGAGAAAAATTAATTTAACAATTTACCACTAACATTTGCCATTAAAAAAAAAAAATCGTATTTGTCAAAGTGGGACTTGGGTTTTTCCCAATAGAGCTGACATATCAAATAAGGGAATATTTACCAATAATAACAAAATTCCTTTACAAAATCCTCCATGTATTCATATACTTGGTTTGTGAAACATTTTTAGTTCTTAAAATAATACAATTTTGCTACTTATTGTCCATATGGTTGCTACTATATTGCTGCTAGTTTTGCTTAATAGTTTGGACAATTGTGCATACATAACTTTTCAATTGCTTGTTATTCATTTTTAATATTTTCTATGACAGGACTATCAAACGTTTTTGCCTTCTTCTTTGGCAAAACCAGACGTGCTCAGTTACCAGTGTCCTTTTGTTAAGCCAAGTCTATCTGCCGAGTCGATAGAAACCCAAAATAAATGGTTTGATGACAATCAGTTTGTCAATGTTAATTCCTCAGCTCAATGGCCTGTATCAGTGGATGCCCAAGGTATGTTTGATCTAACCATTCTATCGTTAATTTTTCTACAACGCTTAATTATCATTCAACCGTTATCATATATTAGAACTAGTGAAGGTTGACCTTCTCTCTCAGATGTTGTATACTATGTAGCACCGATATTGCATATTGAATGCGTGTTAGTGGCACACATTGACACGATGACAATGCACGTACCATGTATTTACATTCAATTTCTTCCATTTTTCAAATTGTTATCAGTGTCGACATGTCAGTGCCGTGTATGTTTCAGTGCTTCATAAATTATATATTACCAATTTGTTTCATTGACATGAAAACATGAGAGCAGATGAATGCATGAGATGATTTATATTGCTAGTTCCTTTGTTTTTATGTTGTATCTAATTCTGGCTTCTGAGTAACATTATTTACTTTTGATTATCACAGAATCCTGCTCAAATGCTGTACTTTTAGGCTTTGGCATTGTTGAACAATGCACTAAGCATGATAAAATTTCAAAGCACCTAAAGTCTGGAACTGCTGAATCGCGTAAAGATAGTGCAAACATATCCTTGATGTTAGACTTGATGAAATTGCAGTTGTCAGGCATTGATGAACCTCAGCAACCATTTTCATCATCTCTTTTATACCCTAATGATAAATTTGACATCAAGAAGCCTTTGCTGTATTTTCTTCAAGATTCAGCCTTTTCTTCAAAGATTACAGTTGATCTTGATGGCCAAATCACATTTATGGGTACTGAGATTCAGATGAAAGATCTTCTTTCTGTAGTTGCTGAGTCATACTTGTCAAAGAGCTTACATAAGGTTGAAAAGCACTCAATGCTTGTTCCATACTTCAGCAGGTAAAAACAGAATTATCATCTAATTTTCTTTATAATCTACGTTGATATTTGGATCAGTATCAACCATTCTATGTTTATTAGATTTTCAACATCTAATTAAGAACTGCATTATGTTTGCAAATGATACATCTCTTCTGTAGTATATTGTCAAAATTTTATCCTTTTAGATGTTGTGCAAATATTAGAGTCGTATTTCGGTGGGTGAGGTAAGGGACACTATAGGAGTTCTAACCAAGAGGCTCAGGGTTCAAACCTTAGAAACTAACATTACTAATAATTATTAACAACTAACATTTGCGTTTAAAAAACATGTCTTAGCATGATGAAGGCTTATTAGTGTATTATGCCATTATTTAATACATGTAGCTGATCTCACCTAGTAGAAAATGAAGTTGTGCATAATTGATAGCGGATCCCTGGTGCAGGGTAAAGAAACCTAGGTTTAAATGTGTAGTGGTGCAATGGAAGTTAGGGAGATAAATAATGGGAAAGCAGGTCTAATGCTCAGCCAAAAGAAGACGGTCCTCCGGTAAGAAACTAGAGAAAATAGAAGAAAACTCATATCTGACCATCGGGTTTTTTTTAACTTAAATAACCCCATTTTAATAACTTTTTGTGGTTATAACAATCTTTGAGAACCATATTTCAGTTGTAACTGTCCCTGGTTTATTTTGCATTAATCACTGCACATATTTTGTGTATTCACGTGAGCTGCATGATCAGAAAGAATGAAGTGTATACTTCTGTGACGTCAAGAAATTACCCACCTCTTGTTTTGCTTGTTTTGGTAGGACTGTGATGTTACTTTTAGTTAGTTTGAATTAAATTATCGGTACTTATTCTTGACAATCGTTTTCAATTTGATGTATATATGATAAAAAAAAAGCATTTTAGTTCAGCTCCCGCATACACACGCACACACATACACATACAAGCCACACGCACACACATACACTCATTTTCATTTTGGTTCCTATTCTTTACACTAATTTTATGTCGGTCTATCTCACTGATTTATATTGGCAACTGAGGGATGGCATTAAACAGGACTGTATAAGAACTTGATTGATAACCTTTCTCTAATAGGGGGGCTCATGTATAAGGACCAGCTATAGATTTTAACCTTTTATTCATGATAGTCGAATCAGCTTTCTTCTAGAGCTGTTTGTCTTGAACTATTCAATACATTTGTGACATTGTGATCCTTTCATTATGTTCTTCGGTAATAGATATCATATACCATTTTTTAGTCTCCTGATTTGGCATTCTATTATTGTTAGTTTTGTATCAAGTACATGTGCTGAGATTCTATGTGGACAGGGTGGATATCAATGAAGCAGAAGGACAGAGTCGTCCATCTACAGTGAAGATGCAATCAACCTTAATTGCTCCTTTAAGGAGGTATGCACTATGCAAATTTTACTTTTCCTGATTGTTGACCTTCTTTCTCACTGTGATATGCTCTGATATTTTGGTCTTCCAACCTTGTTTAGCATATAAATGTTGTGCACTTGCATCTTTCTGTTGTTTAAATTTTAAAAGTCTATTTAAGAAAACAAACCTACCTATTATTCACCACAGAAAGAAGAATGTGGGTTGCAGATAAATCTTATTTTCTGGTGTTTGAGGTGTTATCGAAGGCTTTGAGGGTTGGTTGAGTTGACAATAATCAAATTGAGACTAATTGTTATGTGTAGTTTGGCGGTTTAAAATTTAAATATATTTCTTGTTCCTGTGTTTCAATGAGCTTCACCGAGCACTATCATATGTTGACGAAATAACCTGTTATTGTATGTTGGTTTAACTTGTGTTTGAATAATGCAAAAGTACTGCTTTCTAAGTTTGGTATGGAAAGCAATGAGAAAAGTACTGCTTTCTAAAGAATGATAATCCATTCTCAAGAACAACGCAAACACAAATTATATATTTTGGTTTCTATGAAACTGTTTTAATTGACTTTTTTTCTTCTGATTAACCAATTTTTATTGTAAATGTTTCTTCTGGAAGCTACTTTTTATTCAAGAATTTGGACATTCATGCTATTATTTGCAAGACAAATAGAGGTTTTTTGTAAAGGCTTTTCATTTAATGAGAGCGTGAACATATGCATAACTGTATTGCATGTTTTATTTCATGAATACTTGAAATTATGAGGATAGTCCATCTAAACTGATTCTTTGAATACCTGTCCGATGAGAAAGGATTATCTTCTTTTAGAGGTTCTTTTAATACTAACATCATACAAGGGTATGAAAATATGGAACCACCTATGAAGTCCGGATACGAGATACGATACGGATACGATACTGCACCGATACAGGAGAATTTCAAAAATCGAGATACGATACGGCTGGGATACGTTAATAAAAAAATTATATAATTAAATGTATAATATAATTATAACCATTTTTTAATATGCAAATATATTAACAAACAAAAGAAACTAGTCATAGGCTCGTAGCACATCAACATAAATATAAATAATATTGACGATTAAGAGAGTGATGATTAGTCAATTACATACACAATATATCCCAAAAAGAGCACCGTAAGTGCTATACTATATATCAAAAGGAACATTGTTAGTGTTATACTATATGATCCAAAAAAGAAGCACTGTACTCAAGAGTTAAGTTATTTTAGTTAACATTAGTTGGGAAGTATTGGGGCAGGTATCGGTAGGATAATTATCCGATACTCTCCTGATACGTATCGGGAAGTATCGGATAATTATTTTTTTTAAAAATAAAATTTAATCTTCGGATACTCTCCTGATACGTATCTGGAAGTATTGGGCAAGTATCGGTGCAGGATAGGGGATACGATATGTCATCCATTTTGAAGTATCGGGGCTTCACAGGGAACCACAGATAAATTTTCAACATGATGAACTACACTTTTCAGGTTCAATTGTTTGGCCACATTATTGCTTTCATTTAAGTTGAATGCATCTACCAAGTTGTTTGTAGTCTCACCTACATACCTACTGAAATATACAATGCCTAATTGCTTATAGTAATTTTTTGCTCAGCAGATATAAAGTTAATGTACTTTCTCTTTGCTCTGCAGTCCTAAGAAAGTGAAACTCAAACCATCACAAAAGAAGAACAAGAAAATTGACAGAGAAAGGGATCTCTACAAAAACTATTCACATGCATGTGAGAGCCTTTTGTCCTTGATGGTCAACAAGAAAAAAAGTCGGAAAACAATGATTCCTTCGCTGAAGAAATCCGGTCCTGAGCTTTCTGAGTTTCTTACACAAATTTCTGCAGGCATTGCTGGGACAGGCCTTGCTGTTCTACTATCTGTAATCTGTAAACTAGCTTGTGGAAGGGTTCTTCTTTCTGCGTCCAGCTTGTTCAATACCGGGTTAGGATTTGGGTTGGTTTGGCTTTCTTGGGCAGTAAGTAAGCTAAGGGCCACAATTGTCAGCATCAGCAAGAATGCAGGGAAGTTGGGTTTGAAAGAAGAGGAAATGATTCAGAAACTCGATAAAAGGATTAGAGATATTTACTTCGGCTCTGCGGCATTGCTAGCAGTGGCAGTGCTAAGTATTGCTTGAGTAACATCTCCCAAGATGTAGTTTGTTGAACTGTAAATTTGGATGTCTAAAGTGATGATGGCCGAACAATTCCACTAAGAAATCTTTAAGACATCAATTGGTTAAGAATCATATGCTGTTGTTAATAGTAATATCATAGTTTGATGTAGGAAGCATTGCTTGGTATTGTAGTTTGTAATATATAGAATTTTGTTATGGAATCAAGCAAGTGACTTTCTTTAGTAGTTAAGCCAAGAATATAATTATTATAAAATAAGAACTCATGTCAAGAATACATGGCCAAAATCACTCACATACTCCACTAAAACTTTTTTCGCTTTTAACCTGAATCGTAGGTGCAATGGACACTTGTGCAGCACACTAAGGCAGGAACAAAGAAACTAGAAATTGTGCCTACATTATTCCCCATCACAATATATATCATTTTAACCAAAAAATTTGTTACAATATAAATGAAATTTTCCTATAATACACTTTGATATTTATTACTATTTTTTCCCATTCATTTAGTTTTTTCGTTCTATATCATTACTAAAAAATAAGAGAAAGTAACATATAATTTGATAATTTGAGACGGCATTAATGAATGCGCACCAGCACTATATGAGTAAGTTACTTTTAGAGTGAAGGAAAATAAATATAAATATAAAATACTACATTGATAAACTTCATAATTTTTTTTAGAAGCGATAAACTTCATTAAATTACATAATTTATGGACTACGTAAAAAATGAAAGAAAAAAAAAAATCCACAACTGTAGTTGCGGATGAACATCCATAAATCAAGTGAAGATTAAAAAGATGATGAAAAATGTTGAGCATACGTTAAAATTGAAAAACATGAATTGTTTATCTCCATCTGTGATGGAACAAACCTGAGAAACAATTGATTTCATTCATTTTATTTTTGAAGAGATTCATTCAATTTATTTTAAATAATTGATTTCTGACTAAATAATAAAAATGCAGGTATAGATGTAATTCCCTTAAACTAGTGTGATATTAACTAATATCTGCAACCTTGTATAACCAATTCATTTAACCTACAGAAATAAATGGCAGATATATAGACATGCTAGAGTTTTGGCTTACAATAAATAATTTGGGTGCAAAATGAGCAATGCAGGAGTTCAGACACAAGATATCATAAGCACAAGTAACAATCATGCTTCAACCTATCAATATCGGAAACAAACAACCAAAATGAGCAATGTTTAAAAAACAATGAAGTTTGAAACAAAATGAGCAATGTTTAAAATATAAAAGATTTGCAAAACCCAACAACTACGATTCAGACTGTTAACGTATAAAGAGGGGATTCATTCACATATTATTATTTTTCATAAAGCAGGAAAAGTCTGCAGCTATCAAAAGCATGTTTTTTTAGGCTTGATCAAGAGCAAGTTGACAATTTATGAACTACAAAAATGAACCACGAAGATGAGCTTCTCTAAAATTTACTCAGTTCATCCAATCACCCGCTAAATATTAATCGATTATCACAGGGTATGTGTTCTCAATACAATAGTCAGGTCCTGGGGCTTCAAACCCCTTGTTGCGAATGTGTCTAAAATTTCACTTAGAGCGCTTTTCAGCTAATCACTTTCGACACCACTCCTGCACCAACTGTTCTGCCACCCTCTCTCAAGGCAAATCTTTGCCCTGTAAAATAAAATAACAAGTGGTGAGCTTTCCACACTCCAGCATAAAGTGCATAATAAATTTAGCCTATGATGAGGATAACATTGCAACATATGAAAGAATGTGAGTTGATTGAGTAACATGCAAAAACAACATCCTTGTCCTTTTTATATAAAAGAAAAAAAAAGGAATGACATCCTCATTAAATTATATACTGACCTGGTTCAAGTGGAACAGGCACGATCAATTCAAACACAGCAGTAACATTGTCTCCAGGCATAACCATTTTAACATTTTCTGGCAACTCAACTTTTCCGGTGACATCAGCAGTCCTTAAGTAAAACTGAGGTCTATAGTTAGAGAAGAAAGCAGTGTGTCGCCCACCCTCATCCTTTGTGAGTACATATATCTCTGCTTCAAATCTCTTGGATGCTTTTGTAGCACCAGGTTTAGCAATGACCTTTTCAAAACAAGACAACGTCAGTAAAGTGGTATATCGATTCTAGCATTTTAATTTGAGAACTCTACAAATTTCTACTGAAACAAGAACAGATTAATATAAAGTTCTCTTCAATCTTGCAACAGTAACTAACAAAGAGGAAAAGCTTGATCATTTCTTCTAACCTGACCACGTTGAATGTCTTCACGTTTCAGACCACGGAGAAGAAGACCAACATTATCACCGGCCTACAAAATGTGAAAATCCATATTAGTTTAATATACGCTATGTAAATATCTCTCAATATGAAGCTAACAGTAACTTACCTGTCCTTGATCCAACATCTTCTTGAACATCTCAACTCCAGTAACTGTTGTTTTCAGAGGACCGCCCTACCAGGGAAAACTTAGTTTTAGGAAACACCGTTACAATGCAAAGAATTTATTAAACTCTGATAATAAAAAACTGACCAATGTCCAAAAAAGAATAAAACATTAATCATCACCAACAGCAAACAAAATATAGAATCAAAAGAAATCAGCTTTCAGTATATTAAGCACGAGGAATGACGAGAATTCAAGGGCAGCCATAAATCCAGTAAATGACTCAATCAACATACCTGCGTCATACCCAAAACCTCAACTTCATCACCAATTTTGATGATTCCTTGTTCAACACGACCAGTAGCAACTGTTCCTCGTCCCTTAAAAAAATAATTAAAAATATAAAGCAGCAGACATGACATTCTGGATATCATTGCTTTTAATTATGATCTTGCTTTGCAATATTCAAGATGAAATCAAGGTAGATTGTGATGCTTTGATATATATATTTATTTTTTTATTTTTTTTTAAATTGAACAAAAGAGACAACAATGTTTGTCAAGGTATCATTATCCAACTGATATTGAATAGATGCTGCATTGGGTCGTGTCAATGTCAAGGCTAAACAACAAATGATTAAAAATACCCCGAGACTAACAGGTACTGTAAGAATACAATAACCAAGCTCGTATTTATTTCAATGAGTTGGCATTCTTCAAAAATTTAAGATAAAAAAAGAACCCATGGCCTTTTACCTGAATTGAGAATACATCTTCAATGGGCATCAAGAAAGGCTTGTCAAGCTGGCGAACAGGGTCAGGAATGTATTCATCTACAGCATCCATTAATTTTAAAATGGCATTTCTTCCAATCTCCTCATTTGTACCTTGTAACGCAGACAATGCTGAACCTCTAATGATAGGGATATCATCCCCCGGAAACTGGTAGAAGGACAGAAGCTCTGCCAGATAGATAATTAACAAAAATCAACTTCAAAATTTAACAAATACGAGGGCGACTACAGGAAGTTACGAAGGTTCATTCTTATCATGAACAGGGAAAAGGGTGGGAATGTGAAATCTCAGAGAAAAACCCACCACGGAGCTCCATTTCTACAAGCTCTAACAACTCTGGATCATCTACAGCATCAACTTTATTTAAAAAGCACACAAGAGATGGCACACCAACCTGCACAATTCATGTACAAATAAAATGACTGTTGGCCTTAGAAGCAAGAAGTAACGGTAAACATATAAGTTTGCATTAATTGTTTACAAACCATTTTAATAGAATACCTACTTGGCGAGCTAGAAGAATGTGCTCTTTTGTTTGAGGCATTGGTCCATCAGGTGCAGATACAACAAGGATACCACCGTCCATTTGGGCAGCTCCAGTAATCATGTTCTGCAAAGCAAACAATTATTCAATATATGCATAACTGCACAAACGCAAAACTGCATAACATTTTGTGATTTACATAAAAGAAGATAAATATAGAAACACCCAATAGGATATTAAGGCATGCTGTAATACTAAAGCTGCGCAACACAAACCTGTTATCTGAGACACAGCAAAACCATGACAAACTTTTAAGTGACCTTTTTATTTTTTTAATTCCTTACATATTATGGTTAGAATTAGAATTAGACATAGATACATACTAATCTGAAGTCTCCTTTTCATTTTCAATTTTAATAGAGGATGAGTTACACAAACACCCAAATTGACAATATTGAGAATTCTGTTAAAACTTACAACAACAAGGAACAACCGATTCTTATCCCACCAACAATAAGTAGGATCGGCTACATGGATCAAACGATGCCATATAATGTTCATATATATATATATATATATATATATATTATATTAAACTCATTAATTTTTAGGTATTTCTTAATGATTTCTCTTATAGATTTTCAACGTCTTACTTTGCCTCTAGCGATTTGACTACCATTCTTCTTATCTACTCTCCTTACTCTACGGGTATTTTCTCCACGAGCCCAGACCACCTAAGCTGAGTTTCCATCAGCTTTTCTACGATAGGTTGATCCTAAGCCTATCTTGTCTAGTTTTACTACATATTCAATGCAACATTCTCATATCCGCTATGCTTATTTTATTTCCATGTTAGTTTTTTACCGTCCCAAGCCAGGATAAAAGGAGAGGTTTGTGTTAGGTAGCCGACAGCCAACATAAAACTTAATCAAATCTCTATGACATGGATCAAATACATAATTGTGTTAAAGCCTAAATTACTTGAGCTCATTCCACCACCTTTAATTATAAATAATCTTAGGTAAAAATATTCAACCGCTTCATAAATCTTAAAAACTTAGCCATCTTGTGTCAGTAAGGTAATTAATTAGCAAGTATATATAAAAACAGATAGTGTAAAGCACGATATCCAATCATATTTTATTCTCTTGAAACATCATAACATCACTTATCAAAACCTATTTCCAATAGGTCAAGAAACTGTTAAACATGTATAATAAAGTCACTGTATAGAAATTAAATCATAAACAATACATTTCTTGTCGAGATATTTTTCCAAATGTAAACCTTACTTTAACATAATCGGCATGTCCAGGGCAGTCAACATGAGCATAATGCCTTTTCGCAGTCTCATACTCAACATGTGCCTGAAAATTAAACAATCAATTAATTACATTTCCATAAAAAAACAAGGATTTAATCTGTATGCACTAACAGTGTAAAACTTTTTGTTACACATATATCCAATCAAACCCACGTTTATAGGAGAGTTCCACAAATATTTATGTGGCGTGATTTGATTAGATGCATGTGTATAAAATTTAATCTCAAAACGCAAAACACAACATACAAAATGCAACAAATAATTTCAACTGAATGAATAAGCAACAAAACAAAATCCAAACCGTAGCAATTGTAATCCCTCTTTTCTTCTCTTCAGGAGCCTTGTCAATTTCATCAAACGCAACAGCTTTCGCATTCCCTTCATCAGCAAGAACCTACAAAATCAAATCAATCAATTTCATCACCTCTAAACCCTAATTAACCTAACACCAAATCCTCATTTCACTTAAAATTTCAATTAACATCGTAACGAATTAATTGGAGAATTCAAATACTTACTCTGGTGATTGCAGCCGTTAGTGTGGTTTTTCCATGATCCACGTGTCCAATAGTTCCGACGTTAACATGAGGCTTTCTGCAAACAAAAAAAAATTAATCAATTAAATAGTTCCGATTACAAAAAATTGAAGAGAGAGAAAGCGTTAGAGAGAGAAATTACGTTCTGTTGAAAGTAGCCATGGATCTCCACCAAGGAATGGCGGAAGAAGGAGTAGCGTCATCGGTGAGAGGTGATTGAGAAATCGGTGGACGAGTGAGAGAAGTGTGGAATTGAGAAGAGAAGAGAACTGGTGAAAGACGTTTGGAAGTAGAAGAAGAAGAGTTTCGGAGAAGAATCGTTGAAGCCATTGAAGCGAATCGTAGAAATGAAATTTGGGGGCTATGAGGGTTTTAGGTTCAGAGATAGAAGAAAAGTGAAATGAAGTGAGATTTAGAGTAGGGTTTTAGAATGGGCGCCCGATACTGACCCGGAATATTTGTAAGGCCCAATAATATTTTTCATTATTTTGTATATTTCTAAGCTATATGATAATTTTTCACTAAAAATATTATGATATATTTTTTGCAACATGTAATAGAAGAATCTAATTAAAAAAACTATAAAATGTCCATGTTATTTTTCACATTATAATAGATGCATTTGATAATAAATCTACACACAAATAAACTTCATTAATATTTCTCTATTTTAAAGATCATATTCAAAAATTAATAATACGTAAACTAATATAATTTTTTCATAAAATATCAAAGAGTGAATTAGTATTTTTTGTCCCATTTTACTTATTTCTCGATTAAACTATAAACTAACAGAGTTTATTTTTCCTAAAAATTGGAGGATTAACATCAACAATCCAACTATATATGTTACACAAATTACTACTATACTAATTACAAAGATATAAAGTTGACTTAGTGATTGAAGTTGGAATTTAACAAGCAGAATACTACGGAGATTAATGCAACATATAATAATATAACAATTATTAACAATGATCATTTAAAAAACACCCACAAATTTTCAAATATGGCTAAATTTTTTGACGGATAATTAACCAAACAAAGTCAAAGATTGCATAGAGGAGAACGAGTCTCATTATAAACAAGTACACAACATAAGTAAATCTATATTGGAGGAGCAAAACAAACTTTTTTTCCTAACAAAATATGCGTTCAAATTAGTGGAGTAGATCGAAAATAAAAACAAACAAGAAAAATGAAAAACTTGAATATGCAACAAAAGTGATAACACACTTGCTTGTGTTAGAAAATACTTGTGTACACCTTATACGAGTGTACTGTATAAAAAAAAGATAGAAAAAAAATAATGTGTTTAATGTGTGTAAAAAATAATAAAGTATCTAAATATTTTAATTGCTTGTTGTGTTAATAGCATAAAATTGTAAAATGTTATTCACACAAGAGTTATTTAAAATGAAGAAAAAAAGAGATGCACATGGACTGATTTTTTTCCTATATTCAAATGCTGATTCTCAATGTTAAAAGATCTGGCAATTTCCTCTTGTATCCCCTTGATCATGTTTGCTACAGTCTAACAGATAAGATCCAGCTAGGTTCTAGATGTATAAATCTTTGAATTATTAAGAGATTTCCAAAGTAGTCAAACCTAAATAAATTATCTTCCTTCTATAGCAATACTTGCATTTGTTAAAGGTTAGTGGTTCAAATCTGAGAACATTTTATGTAAAATCCATGTTTATCAGGAATGTATTTATTTGAGTACGTGTTCATCACTATGCCAATAATATAAAAAAATAGCAGCATTCATTGCAGTGTTTCCAATATATAGACACTGTCACTATCATACTCATGAATACTACCAACTAACAAGGACCTAAATTTGTACTGCACACAAAGATAGGAATGAAAATGGAAATCAAAGAGGAAATGGAGGATGGTAAGCATAATGGAATGAGAGAACCATTGATAGGGGAACACAACAATCAAGTTTTACATGCAAGCAAAGATCACCATTATCCATGGATGCTTTATTTCACCACATTCATTGCAGTTTGTGGTTCTTATGAGTTTGGTTCTTGTGTAAGTCTTTACTTCTCTGTAAATCAGTAATTATTTTATACAGTTTCAAGAGTTTTTGTTATTTTTGTTTTTCTAGACTGGATATTCATCTCCAGCTCAAGATGCTATCAGGAGGGATCTTAATCTGTCTTTGGAAGAGGTAAGCCAGTAGCTATTGAAAATTTAATTTAATTACATAATCCTTTGGCCTAATACACAGAGAATAAACTACCAATTTGGTCCTAAACTATGACCGTCTCTCCAACTTGATCCCGGCAGAACTATAGAAATTTAATAAGTAGTTCCTAAACAACTTTTAATTCATCAAGTTAGTCCTCGAGTCATCATTTACTCTCATATTCTTCAAGGAACCTAAGGCCTCTATGGATTACTTGTTATATTTCTATATAACAAAATGGAGAGAAAGTGATAGTTTAGGGACCAAATTGATGGTTTATTCAAAACATAGGAAATTGACTGAAAATGATTAGTACACAATTGAGCCTTGGCTCCTAGTTTATTAAGCAATTTGCAGCAAGAAATTAATGCAATGTTCTTAAATTATAAAACTTGACTTATCAAAACTAAAATGTATGTTAGTGATGTAAAAAACTTACACATAAACATTGGCAACACAATTTTTAGTGGCAAACTCATGACTCATGATTATAATGTACTCAACATGTTTGTATAATTTTTACATAACGTATTTGATCCCAGTGCTGGAAAATCAAACATGGATTTAATGGAATTTTCTTTGCTTTTCGTTGAATGAATGTATGCACAATGCAGTACTCCTTGTTTGGCTCCATCTTGACTTTTGGTGCGATGATTGGTGCAATAACAAGTGGACCTATTGCCGAATTCATTGGACGAAAGGGGGTAATTTCAGGAAAATTATGATGGTTGTTTTGGAATTAACTTCCAAATGTTTAGTTATTTTTATTTGGAGGTATTCATGGTAAATAAAAAGTTGGTTTTGCAACATATATGCAGGCAATGAGAGTGTCAAGCGCATTTAGTATTGCAGGGTGGCTTCTTATTTACTTTTCTGAGGTTCTTACCACAAAACTTTTGTGATGTTTTTCGTCATAACTCATAACCGTTCTCCATGGTTTAACTGAACCTTTTTTACCTCTTATATATACAGGGTATAGTTCCTTTGGATATTGGGAGACTACTAACAGGATATGGAATGGGAGTTTTTTCATTTGTGGTTGGTTTTAGTTCTAGTTTTTCAATGAAATGATTCTGAAAAATCCATTTTAAGACACTTGCATATGTTCAAGTTATTAAAGTGACCTTACATTTGATGTATTATATATATAAGGTTCCTATCTTCGTAGCAGAAATTGCGCCAAAAGAACGCAGAGGAGCCTTGACTACCTTAAATCAGGTATGTTTTTGCTACACATTGCAACTTCATGTTCATAATAATAAGTTGATAATAAGTTGTTTTTCTTCTTCTCCATCTTCTTTTGTAGTTCATGATTGTTTGTGGGGCATCTGGGTCATTCATAATTGGAACAGTACTTTCATGGAGGGCGTTAGCTATAGTTGGTCATTTTTCTTCGCAATTTGAATAACATTATAAATTAATTGAAACTTTTCAATATTTGATAAGTGTCTGCAATTGCAGGCCTTATTCCCACTGCTGTGTTGCTTTTGGGTCTGTTCTTCATTCCAGAGTCTCCTAGATGGCTGGTAAGTAAGAAATTTTCATATATTTAGAGTAAAGTATGAAGTGATTATCATATCAAGAGTTCCAAGTACCGACCAAATAATGACTGCAGGCAAAGAGAGGTCGCACGAAAGATTCTGTGGCAGCATTGCAAATACTTCGCGGTAAAGATGCTGATGTATCTCAAGAAGCAGAAGAAATTCAGGTTAAAATGTGTTATTGTTGGATATATTTTTGTGACCTTGCCTTCAGGCTTCATGCACAATGTCAAAGACAGAATTCCAAATATAATGCCATTTTAAGTTGGTGTATCTTTCACTGCCACACAGGATTATATAACTAGTTTAGAACAGCTCGCAAAACCGAATGGGCTGGATTTGTTTCAGAAAAGATATTTGCGCTCACTTACGGTAGGTAATTATAATTCCACTTTTGATATTAGTTCGTTTTCTTTAAGGCTTTTGTGAGGAAAATGATAGTTTATTTTCCACCTTCTCATATTGTTGTATTAAGTAAATCTCATGTGATTTCCAATCAAAATTTTCATCTTCCTATATTTTTCAATCCAAGCAAGTACAGAGTTAAGACATAGAGATAACTAATTTTGATCTATTCATAACAAGATTGGAGTAGGGCTTATGGTCTGCCAGCAATTGGGTGGAATCAATGGAATTTGCTTTTATGCTAGCAGTATTTTTGACCTAGCAGGTATTTCTCTAATTGTAACCCTTCATTCAAAGTCGGACAATTGCATATAACCTATAATGAAATCATGTTTTAAAACTTAACTTCATGAAGAACTCAGATTTTTATTTTATTCAGGCGTATTTGTGTATTTTTGTTGTAGGATTTCCTTCCACGACCGGGACCATACTTTTTGCTATCTTCCAGGTCCTTATTTTCAACTTACCCAATAGTTCATGGAAAATTTGATTTTTACCAACTCAATTATATTTTTGAATTTCGCAGATTGTGATCACAGGTGCTGGAGCAGCCTTCATAGATAAAGCTGGAAGGAAGCCCCTAATTTTGGTAATTCCAAAGCACAAAAAAGGCTTATCTTAAAACATATATTTGCTTGTCCTCTTCATCTATAATATTATTATTGTTATTTCTTTGTTTCCATTAGGTATCTGGATTCGGATTAGTTGCGGGATGTATATTGACAGCAGTTGCATTCTATCTCAAGGTTCATATCCAAACTAAGAACATTACAGCTTCAAGTTTTTAATCATAATATTTATGCAAAATTGATATCCTTGTGCGAGTATCAGGTTCATGATGTGGCTGTGGGAGCAGTCCCAGCACTTGCCGTAAGCGGCTTATTGGTATAGCCACTACTTTTTCTCTGTTGAGGCCTCTTTACTATGTGTCTCAGAAATATGAATTCATTCGACATGTGACATTACTCTTTGTATTGCTGATATTAGGTATACATAGGATCATTTTCAATAGGAATGGGCGCGATTCCATGGGTTTTGATGTCTGAGGTACGCCCCCATCCAATCCCTTCTTTGGTTATCTTTTACTTATATTTCGGGAGGAGCTATATATACCTGTTATAAAACGTGTATGCTTTATCAGGTTTATTAGAATTAGTATGATTCTACTTGGTAAAAAGATGGTACCAATTTTGCTTAAATATTACCTTATGTTTCAGATATTTCCTGCCAATATTAAAGGGCAGGCAGGAAGTATAGCCACGTTAGTGAACTGGTTTGGTGCGTGGTTATGCTCCTATACTTTCAACTTTCTCATGGGTTGGAGCTCCTATGGTAAATACATTTTTTTCCAGCTTTATTTCATTTAAAGGAGTAATGATAAGCATTATTATATGACAATCGTTTTTCCATTTAAGTTCAAGAAACCTATAGAGCATACAAGTTTACTTGTATTAATGATTTTCAGGTACCTTCATTCTTTATGCTTCAATCAATGCACTAGCTATATTATTTATAGTTTTAGTAGTTCCAGAAACCAAAGGTAAAAGCCTTGAACAGTTACAGTCTGCCATCAACGCGTAGGAAGTTTGCGATTTGCAGTGTTTGGTGAAACAACAAAGGATGCAAGTTGATCAATCAACATCCATATTATTTGCAGTCTGTTTGTTTCTATATTTGATGATTGAATTCAGTATTGTTTATTGTTTATAATTCACATTGGTTATATAGATTTCATTGGTTTATGAAGTATACTCCTAAAGCAGCCTAAAAACTATTATATTTCATCTATTGATACTGTAATTGAGTTTTATCCCTCTGCACCTTGCAAATTGCACCTAAACCACTCTCAAGAGAGGAAATACAATTTTTAAACATCTTATCCTCCCAAAATGTTAGATTCCTCTTGAACTTCTACTTCTATAACTACTTTCAACTGCTTCATCGTTGATTCCCGAACCAAGAAACTTATTCAACAATTCCAATTGAGTCAACTCCCATACCACCTTTAAGTGCAAGCTGAAAAATTTTCAACTGATGAAATCAAGTCTTTCTCTATGACTATGAGAAGCTCAGCTGAAGACTTAACCAACCCTAATCACAATTCCACTCGAGGCGATGAATTATGAAAACTAATAACTTTGTTTGTTCACCAACAACATCTTCACCATTCTCATTCATCTCAAAGCAGGCTAAGCTAGAAGAGAACACATTAGAGTCTCGTGATAAACAAACACTAACGTTTGGCTGGGCTTTTTCTTAACTTGTAAGTTACTTTTGGTTTAACGGTCTCGTCAACGAGGGCCTAAGGGCACTCTAAGGATTTCTAATAAAAAAAATGTTTTTGGAAAAAGTTAAATAATTCAATTTTTATTGAATGCATCAATTTTTATAAAAACTTACCATCTAAAATTTGCTAACGAGTGCTCGAGCACTTGTTAACACTTCCGTTGGTTTAAATTAAGAAATAGAGCTCTGAAAATAAAGTAAATGTTGTTTGATATATATATATTCAAACAAAAAAAAGATAAAATATATGATAAAGTTAAGAAATATCACTTTTAGCTTAAATTTGTTTAAAAGTAAATTTAAGAAATAGATGATAAAATATATGCCAACATAAGAAGTGATTATTATTATTTTTTTAGATAGACGAAATGACAAAGCTATATAAACTCAAACACACAAGTGGAGATGTTGGGGTTCAAAACTCAGTCATAACGTTCGGCCTAACGATTTCGGCATTTTGTGGGTTGAGAAAAACTTGTGGACATAAATGAATTTTGTATAAAAAGATGATATTTTTTTTGACACATTAAAATGATATATTATACGTATTTCTTTAGGTTACAAATATTCATATATTATATTTATTTCATTGCAAATATTCATATATTTTAATGATCTTGTATTTATTAAATATTTAATAAACATTGTGTTTTTCATCTAATAGAAAAACTAACACAATGTCCCTATGAACATTACTCAGTTGGTAAAGACAATGTATTGTTATATGTCGAGGTTGGAGTTTGAACATGGACACCCCACTTATTCACCTTAAAATGTGAATTCTAGCCAATAGACTACTCGACAAAACAAAAAATTGACACAATTGTTAACAAATGATTTTTACGAGGTTGGATAGCTCAACTCGTTTGAGCTAAGAAATAAGAAGTTTGAGGTTCTGACGAAGGAAAAAAAATTAACATAACTAATTACTAACATTTGTCTCGTAAAAAAAAGTGATTCACAAGCAAAAACAATATGCAATCATTCAAATAAGTAGAGTAGCCAACCAAGTGGTTAATGAGTTTCCATTAGAACGAATAAAGAGAACTAGAATTCGATTCTTGATGGCAACAACTCTTGACTAAACTTTACTTATCTTTCGGCCAAACTCTATATTACTAGGGTCATTTTTCTTAGAAAGAGAAGGGTTAACACCAAAAAGACAAATAGGTAGTGTAGATCCAAAATAAAACCAAATTTAATTAAAACTTTTTTTTGGTTTGACAAAATTTTTGATTAAAAAAAAATGAAAAAGATGAATGTGAACAAAAGTGGACAACACATGTTTGAACAAGCATAACATACGAGTTATACAAAATTGTAAAATGTTTTCTCGAGCATAGTTATAAAGTTAAAGTTACCTAAATATCAAAATGATCAAAATGATCGAATTTAACCTCTTCCTAAAACAGAAAACCATTCAAATGCTCATTTTTTCCCTACATTCAAATGCCAATTCTCAATGTAAAAGATCTGTCAATTTCCTCATGTATCTTCCACTTTATCATTTTTTTCTAACAGGTATGATCCAGCCAGGTCCTAGATGTTAAATGTCTTTGAATTATTAAGAGATTTCCAAAGTAATAAACCTAAATAAATTGCCTTCCTTTCATAGCAATACTTGCATTTGTTATAGGGATTTAAAAAAACATATTTTAGGATTTCAAATTGGGTCAAAACTTAGGGATTTCATTTGAGTGTCATTTTTTATGCGTTTGTTTTTTAATTATCTCTCTTTTAACCATTCATTCTCTTTCATTTCTAGAAAGTATGCTAGGACTCACCATCGCATAAATGTGTGAATTCATTTAATGCACCAAATCTGTCCATAGAAAGTATGATAAGACTACATATTAAATCAATTTTAAATATTTTTTTTTTATGTATTTGTTAAAATCCACAATAAAATTAGACTGAAGACCCAAATCACTCTTCACATTTTTCTTGCGGATCAATTCACTCCTTGATAAAAAAATAAACGCAAATTAGTTCACGACAATTTTATATTGGGGATAAATTAGTCCCTCTAACATAATAAGTTAAGGACTAATTTGTCCGACTGTCTCATATGAAAATATCATGGATTAATTTGGATTTGTTTTTGTTTTTTTCAATGACCAAATTGGCCCACAAAAAAATTGTGAGGGATTGTTGGATTTTCACTCTTAAATTGATTGATTAATTCTTTCCTTGAAAATAAAAAAATTTATAATTCTTGGTCAACAAGTATAAACCCTACGCTTTGTCAAACAAAAAGGAAGTATAAACCCTAAATTTGAAAATGACACCATTCTTGCTCAATTGACATGCACAAAAAGTAGCAACATAACAAACACGTCAATATCTGCTGCAAACCCTTGTAAGTTTTATCTCACTATAATTTTGGGGGTGGGAATGGGAGGTTAATTTTATATTTTTTGATGGTTTTGGAATGATTTTGCATGTTGTTGATTGGAATTAGTATTGATTACTAATGATTTCTTGGGATGAAATTCCTTTGGATGGAATCGGTTGTTACTTAAGTGGAATTGCTCTATACTGTGTTGGAACGATCATTTGCAAGTAAGTATTGTGCTGTCGTTTTTTCTTCAATGAAACTAAGGTCTCTTATTTCATGACTGTTACATTATAACCTATGGATAAGATTCATTCAAAAAAGTAGCATTACGTAACTTGTAATAATTTTATTGTTGGGCAGGGATGTGGAAATTCTTAAATCTGTGACCCGGGTCCATCGGTAAGGAACTAGGTATGTGTCTTTTTCATAAACTCAAAGGAGCATAATCAGAACTGAAACACAACTACATTAACTACTGCAAAAATCTGCAAATTATGCAGCAGAAAATCAGCCCTTGCCACAGCCATATGATCCCCCATAAACTGAAGATACACGGTTGAGTCCGACGCCTCAGCCACAATTGATGGGGATACACGCTAGCGAGCAACCAAGCATGTAGACCACCTTCCACCAGTATGAGTTAACTCTTTCCAAACCAACCAAGATGCAATACGACGAATTGCAAAAACAAAACTGTACTGATCCCATCCTTAATACGTAATTCGTGTAGCGTATTTCAAGAAAAGGTATTTGGCATGGAAGAAGCAGTCCAGTTTCTCATAAGTTTGCACGCCAAATACCTTTTCTTGAAATACTGCAGAAACTGCACATAGCAGTAAAACAAAACCTGATACATCAGCTCCTTCACCAATCAATTTGGTTTGCTCCAAATGAATAGATATTGACAGATCAATTTTTTGCAGACACGAACGCATTTATTTGATGAAAACCATACACCAGCCAACACAAGGACAAAACCGCAAAATATTGCAGACAATTTGCACCATAATCCCTCTTACACCAAGATATCACATATTTGTCATACCAGTTGTCTCCGCTTACTGTCAGATGTTAACATATTTGATTAACAAATGCACATAACGACTTAAACTCCATTGCTCCTCACAATCCCTCCACTCCCAGAACTGAACACGAGACATTTTGAGCACCTGCAACCCCTGGACAATTATAACACTCAATTTGCAAATATACTATTAGTGCACCAATACAGAACCTCAACTAATTAAACTATTCTCTACCACAAATTGTGTGATGTTACCCCTCCCATGTTCAGTTACAACAAGTGTACTACTTTCTTTAGCTTTTGTTGCTATATATGATTAGCTATTTAAGCTAAGAAATTCTTGAAAGAATCTGCACACTGTATGCATATAGCAATTTCTTTTTTGAAGTATCACATACGACAGTGTATTCAACGAGTGATATTTTGTATTGCTATTTAAAACAAAAACTCTTACTGAAACTAGTTAATGAAAAGCAGCAATCAATCGATGATAATGAAGGCCACTTAATCTGTAGCTTAATTAATTCAATTGATACCTTGTCATTGGTACTTTGATTTTATTCTTTTTTGATTGGTAGCTACTAGGACTAAGTTTTGGTAGCATTTTGTTGAAAAGTGCTAGTAGGCCTTGAGATAACTATTTGGATTGCTTGCCAATAATTAGTCGTGATCAATGTTGTTTTTGCTGAGCTTTATGTCAGAAGCTATTTTTCTGTCATTAATTATTCATTTTAGTTTATTTTTTTACAATCTTTGTACGTTACTTCTACGAAGTTAATTACAAAGCAAAACCTCTGCATAATATCCACCCCTCGCTTCAAAAGTATCCCATCTTCTTGTTAACAAATTAAAATGAAATCAAAAAATGTTTTCGCGGAGTAAATAGGTCCATTTGCAAATCGGAGATCTTGTTAATATGTAGTCCTACAAATCCTTATTGTTAATGCAAAACTTATGCCTATTTCTATAGTGCATAGAATCAAAACTTTTAATTTTTTATTTTTGCATTCCACTTAAATATATAAATAAATGAATAAGTGAATTGCTTTACTTTGTACTTGTAGACTTGTAGTTATTCAAGTTTTGTTGTTGCCGCGACTAATCACACTATCAATAACACTTCACATTGCAGAGAAACTACTAGATACTCAAAATTCACCGTTGGTCGTTGCAATTTCTGGAAGAGTTGCATCTGAAAGCACAATTGAATGTGAATTAAGTGGTTTAAAGGGTGTAATTGTGGAAGAAGCGGAACATATGGACATACAGTATTCTTAAAATCATGATAATCATTTCTAATCTTTACTATTATTGCTAACTCATTGTATAACTTTTCTAATAGGTAGAACAACATTTTCTCAAACACAAACACAAACACAATGATTCCTGGATAGAAGATTCTGCTTTAACATCGTTCACGAGTAAAGAGGTTCCTTGGTATCTGGTGTGGCTTTTTCTTTCTCCCTCTTGTTGATTCTTCTTTCAATTTGTTGTTGCCGTTGTTAAATAAAATTTCATCACTTTTATTTATAGGAAGATACAGCCGATCGTGTGGATGTGGTTGGAGCTCAGTCGGCCAAAGATTTTGTCTTACCAGTTAAACATGAAGTATTTAAACCGTCAAATCCAAGGCTTATTAGTAAAGCGTTGCATTATATCCGAGGTCTCAAGGTGGGAATGTTACTCTTTCCTCCATCCATCATCTATTCTTCCTTCATCGTCCCTAAAAATATGTTGCAAAACCAATATAATTGAAACCGTGTTTTTAGGAGCTTGGTTTCAAGACAACTGAACAAGCACTTCCTATTGGCACTACCTTGACAGTTGTTGGTGAGGTAAGTTGTTCTAAACTTGTTGTTTCTATTAAAAGGGATTGTTGTCTACTAATCAATAATTTTTTAATATTTCTTTGGAAATATTTTTAAACTTTACGATCAGGTTGCTAAAGATGATGCTGGCACCATTTGGATTCAACAACCCCGCACAGGACCATTTTATGTCTCTCCCAAAACAATTGATCAGCTTATAATTGCATATAATGGGAATTTGTCCAGGTTGCTTTAAAAAATGGTAGATTCTTATGATACGTTTTGGATTGAAGTGCCTTTATCTTTTTTAGTGTCTCTTACTGCGATGTCCTTGTTAGGTGGTTTAAGTATGCATCCATTGGCTTAGCAATAGTTGGTTCGTGTCTAATAGCTAACCGTACTATTCAATACATATTGTTAAGGCGGCGACAATGTGAACTGCGAAAAAGGTACACAATGCTGAACATTCTTCTTATTAATGGTTAAAAACGACACACTATTGAAAGATGTTGAACCAGAAAAAGTTATACAATGTTGTTCTCTTATTAGGAATCTCACTCGAGTTTAAGTGAATTTATTTGCATCATGATTCTACATCAGTCAACATTCCAATACACCTCTTATGCAGGGTACTAGATGCAGCTGCTAAGAAGTCAAAACAAGGTATTGAAGGTAAATTGCTAAAAGTCTATTAAATTTGTAATGATTATTTCGATAGGTGTAAGAATTTTTGACCATTTCTCAGGTGAAATGGATGACAACTTCTCAGCAGATTTGGGTGTGATATGCCTTGATGAGAAATATAATGCTGCTTTTCTACCGTAAGTCAATCTTTTTCTCGCTTTTTGTGATATAAAATGTCTTGAAATTAATGCTTATACTCCCCATAGCTTTTATTCTGCGATACAAATTCAAATTTATTCTGCTTATATGGTAGTAGGCTAGTAGTATGCTATGTTGCTTTGAATACAACCCCTTGTCACCTATACAACACAATCATAAATTAAAGGCCAGGTGACAATTTTTTGGCAACTTAAATTGCACAAAGCATTGCCAATATTTGGTCGTAGCTTATAGTAATGTGGGTAAATCAATATGTCATGTGATACTTCGTCAACGACTGTAAAATTTCTCATGCAATTTTTCAGCTTGATCTTTATTGACTGTTATTAACCATGACATGGAAATGTATGTTTGCCAAATGATGCACAAACATTATATGTATGGTAGCAATTTTTAATCTTAAATTCATTAAACCGGCAATGGTGGACCATCTCAGCTGGGTTAGGTAATGAAACATTCAACTTACTCGAATCTTGTCATCTAACATTGTATGCTACAGTCACCCAGCTATGCACTATTTTTGTTTCTTCTTGAAACAAACTCTTTCTGTTATGTTTCATAACACAATTCATAATCCCTGAGGTCTATCTTTAAATGTCAGGTGCGGGCATATGTGTTGCTGTACAACTTGCTCCTCGCGCCTAAAAATTTGCCCTCTTTCTCGTGGACGGATAAACCAAGTTGCGAAATTTTTTCGTAACGAACTATGAAAGCTTAACTAGACATAAGTCGTGGAATCTTGAATATTCATGCCTTAAGAATCCAAGAGTAACATGTGTTTTGCTTGGCATTTTAACTAGGTCGAGATTGTAATTGTGGTGTGGTTGCAGAGACAACAAAGATCTTGATGTCACATATCGCGAAATTAAAAAAAAACCTTGCCAATTGTTTCCATTCCTTTTCAAACCTTCTTAGTCTCATAAGTGTTAGATACAATCAAATAGCGTTGGTTGATTGATCCTTCTCTTTTTTCATTCAACAAAATCTAGAACTCTAGTATTTTGAATTTGACACAAAAGAACTGGTTGCCAAATTTTGTTTACGTTCGAATTTTGCCTGAGAACATAGCTAAGAAAATTGAAATGTTTGATCACATTTCTTGGGTTTTATTAAACCGTAACGATATATAAACATTCACTTTTTGTACAAGCACTTGTTTAATTTAGTTTACGACAAAAACTATGGTTAGTTCGACTACATGAATCGACCTCAATCTTTTATGTGAATTGAATTGCTTTTCTATTCAACTAAATTAACCATATTTTTGCTCGTAATTAGACGTGTACCGCCGTGGGTGTATGCAAAAGTCTCCATAAGTCATTTTTTTGTTTATGAAATGAGGTGCCCCTTTAATTTCTTTCATCTTCTTTTGAAGAGATAAAACAAGTTGAAATCCCATTCTGGCTATTCTATTCTACATGAGAATTCTTGTTTAGATGAGAGATAATGATAGATGAATAATTAAAATAAATTATTTTATACGTTTGTTTTTCCGCTTTTTTAATTACGCTAAAACATGTAGATTATCAACAATATTTTATATAAAAAAAAGTTACATGTAAATTACAAACGATATTTTATATAATTTATATAATATATATATATATATATATATATATATTAAAATTATAAGTAAATATATTTATGACGTAACAAACTCAACAAACAAACTATATTTAAATTTTTCAATGACAACAATAATATAACAAAAATTCCATCTTTAAAAAAAAAAATAACAAAAATTCTTATCTTTTTGATTAACAACAATATATCATTGTGACTTATAAGTATAGATATTTGTGACTTTCAAATGTAACAAACTCAACAAACCATTTTTTTTTTTTTGAGGGATCAACAAACCATATTTATATTTTCATATTTACAACAATAATATAACAAGTATTTCAAAAAAAAAGACAATAATATAACAAATATAATAAAAATTCTTATATTTTTTATTAACATCAACAAACATTATAGGAAAATATGTCTAAGAGTATACTTGGAATAACAAAAAAGTCGGATCAAAAGAACCGAAACATTATTTTTTTTTCTTTATATATAGTATAAATATAGATAAGAGTGAGTGATTGGTTATAAGATAAATAGGAACAAAGGTCTCGTCAAATAAATAGTAACAAAGGTACCAATAAAAGCCAAGTGAAATCCTATTGCATTCAACCAAGGGAATGCATTTACGTTTTGTCCGTGATTTTAAATCCTAAAATACCTCAACAAATTTTTATTTTTGGACTCAACAAATAAATATTAAAGTATAAAATTATTTTTGGATGTCTTTTTTTTCGGAAATAATCAATTAATTTAAATATATTTGAAATCAATCAAATTTTAAATCCGAAGCATATCTTTTTCAATTGGAAATTTCGGAAAAATCGTATATTTAGTTAAAAAATATGTAACAAAATAGCCTATAAATAAGAGAAGTACCATTGAAAAGGTTTAAAACTCACAAATTTTCTGATTAAGAAAAAAAAGTTAGGGTTAGCGATTTCACACTTTTTGGCTTTCACCTTTCAGCGATCACCATGTCTTCAACAACAACAAAGAAGATGATCACTCTCAAGAGTTCCGACGGCGAAACGTTTGAGGTTTCCGAGGCGGTGGCGATCGAATCTCAGACGATCAAGCACATGATCGAGGATGATTGTGCCGACAACGCAATCCCTATTCCTAACGTGACCGGCAAGATATTGGCAAAGGTGATTGAATACTGTAAGAAGCATGTCGAGGCTGCTGCCGCATCGACGAGTTCTGATAAAAAAGGTTCAGAGGTTGATCTTAAGAGCTGGGATGCTGAATTCGTGAAGCAGGTTGATGTTAATCAGCATACGCTTTTCGAAATCCTCCTTGCTGCAAACTACTTGAATATCAAGAACTTGCAGGATCTCTGCTGCCAGACTGTGGCGGACATTATGAAAGATAAGAAAGTGGAGGAAGTTCGCACGATGTTTAACGTCGTCAATGATTTCAGTCCGGAGGAAGAGGCAGAAGTTCGAAAGGAACACGCATGGGCATTTGAGTGAATATTCAATATTGCAATTTGGTTTCATTATCTTTTCTTTTATGTCTGTTTTTGTTTCCTGTGTTTAGGATTATTTCTGTGTTGAGTTGACTGTTCACTGTCATTCACTAGAATCTGATTTTTGCTTATGATTTTGCATTACTAAATTTCTTTTTCAAACTATATTATGGATTTCCTTATTTTTGCTTTACTACCAAACTATTATGAATCATTCATAAGTGGTTTGACTAATACTTAGCAAAATATTTGAAAGCCCAGCAAAATATTAAACTGATATCAATCAAATCGTTGTTTTTACCGTAGATATGATATAGCTTTTGATTTTCTGTTCTTTCTGGATACTCAATTTTTTTTTTTAATAATTATCAATAATGATCTAAGATGGACCACTTACAAAGATGGTTCGTCAAACAACTTTTCTTTTATTTATCATTTATCATTCTTTTTTAAAGAATTCATATTGAGTTTCATATACTATCCTAGGTGATCTCGCAATGTTATATCATACACATTTTGCTTTAATGGAAAATATTGAAATAACTCTTTAAACAATCCTTATTTTTATAATTTTTTTTTTGTTTATACTCGATGTTGTCTCAAATTTAAATACTACTTTAATGGTTTGAAAAATTAAGATATGAATTCGTCAACTTATGGAACCCTCTATGACATTTCCACTAGAGATGCTCACTTTCCTTCAAAAACAAACGAAGGTTAATTGATGGCTAACACAAATTGGCTTCAATTTATAGATGTTCATGTATTCGTATCGACGTGAATTTAACTTGTTACGTTGTAGACTCTGGTCTCTTTTGGTAGACTCAACTCCCTTTGAGGTTAAATGAAATTAAAGATATTAAAAGACTACTTAGATTTTAATTTGATGTAAAATTTTGATTTAAAAATGTAATTTGGTGATAGTTTAAAGGAAATTAAAGATATTTGAAGACGTATTAGAGAGGATTTTATCATTCAAAAGGAATCTAAATTTAGGAGGATAATAACATGGAGGAATGGGTTAAGCTGTTTAAAACTTTTATTTCATCTCGAAAGTGGTTTGTGAGCATTATACAAGTAATGTTTTAAAGTTTTATTTCATCTCTTATTTTAATCATTCATTTATCATTCTTTCTCATTTAATCTTGATTATCTATTTCACGATTTTCCTTGTCAAATATACGTTTGAGAGATAACTCCCAAAATAAACATAAATCTAATAGAAAAACCATCGAATGTGTATTTAGAAGGCTTTATATATAAGAAAAATACTTTTACTAATCACACGATATACTTTTGAAAGTATAATTTTTAGAGATATTTTAGTGTTTATATATAAGAAAATATACTTTTGTATGTAACCAAAAAATATATACTCTTGTAATTTGCATCCAATGTAACCGTCGTCATATTACAATCACTCATGTGTGTGTGATTTTAAATGTTAGTTATAATAAAAATCAAATGTTTATAATGATTTGAAGGTTATGATTGATTTACGGTGTAATTATTTTTTACACCAACAATGTATATGAAATAAATTAAATTCAAATTATATTCACAAAATTTGAAATTTTCAAGACCAAATTATATATATAATGTCTCTACCAACTGAATTAAATTTATGAAACCAACAAGAGATTCTTTAACATTTTCTCAAAAAAAAAAAGAGATTCTTTAACATGCAATTTTCCGTGTACTTTAATCAATCAAATAGAATGTGATAGAAAATGTGTTGCTACGAGAAGCGGTTTGTAGAAGAAAAGAAAAATAATTTGAATTAATGCACAAATAGGAATTAGGACTCTCTTTATTCAGTATTCAAGCACAACAATATTCGAGCAAAAATAAAAGTCTAGCAAAGTGCTGCAGTATGAATTATTTTTTTCCTTTCTTGTTATGGTGTGTGCCACTTACATTCTGGAAGTATTGCGAGTTGTATTCCACCAGAAAGACATTAATTAACAATAATATGACATTCCCATACAAAAAAATTGAACCATGTTTCCTAGCTCCTACATAGGAAACTAGCATGATCATGATGTGATTGTGCATGAATTGCAAGTTGTAAATGAACTTTGTATATTTCTACAAGTCTTTCAAGAATCCGATACCATCTACCTGTTCCTTTGAAAACCTTCATCTCTCAATGCTTTTCTTTTATTAAGCCGCCATATTTGGCAATTAAAAAACAATCATATTGTATTAGTTATAAATATGCTTGTTAATTAATTTAGAAAAAAATCTCATTATAAAACTTAAGTTCTACCTAATATAGCATAGCATCTTCTAATACAATTCAAAACACCTTTTTTATATTTCTTTCTAGTAGTTCATAGTTTTTCCATCTTTCCATTTCTACCCCTCCTTCATAAACAAACACTATAAAACAAGTTTGTTGCACCTCTTTCAAATTGCACTTAACCGCATAATCTTCCTAGCTTAAACCTTTTTGTTAACCATTATAAGAATTTCAATTTCTTTATCTTGCAAAACCAAATCTCTATCTCCATCCATGGGTAACAAAAACTCATCAAACTCAAAAGTACAATATGGCAAGACAACAAAGGTTGTTTCACTCGAACAACATGTTCCAAGACAAAAGCTGATGAATTTTCCAACAAAAAATGGCCATAGAATCAAAGGTAATACAAGCACAACATTAAGAGATGATGAATATATAGGGAAATTCAAGTTAGAGACACCACTTGATAACGATGAAACATTCAACAATTTCATTAAACGTGCTACATATAAAATCAGAACTGTCACAATGTCCAAGTCCAACATTGATAGGGAGCAAAGTAGCAACACTGCACCTGCAGCAGCAGATCACGAAGCTAACGGTAACAACAATTATAACGAAAATTACCAAAGGGACCAGTTTGATGATTTCATTCAGATTGCTAAGAAAAAAATGAGAGCTACATCAAGCATTCGTACCAACAGTTTCTTGAAGAAGCCATGATAATTGTTGAGTTAATTGGTGAGCCTCATAGATTATGAGTTAGCTACGTTTGGTGTTGACTATGTTCTATGCTTCTGATCTTCAGTATTGAGATTAATGTAACATGAAATAAGGTCCCAGTATTGGGGCATGGTTTGATTCTTTTTTATTTGAAGTATATGATATGAAATGTAGTTAGGGGAATAATTTGGGTTTTATGGCTGTAAGATTATAATTCATATTGATTTGTATTAAAATACGTATGTATACATTGAGGTTTTAATTAAAATTGATTTTACATATTAATTATATTTTCGCTATTATCTGAGGATACTTTGGGCAAAAGAAATTAAATAACGGCCTGAAATCTAATAACAGTGACATGAAAACTATATTACTAATGATTATGTGATACTGTTTCTATTGGGTTATATGATTATTTGAAAAGGACAAGTGTGAGACCGATCTAATACAATTGATCTTGACTGAGTTGAAGAATCCAAGAGTTTGTCCGTACATAAAAAAAACCCAGGTAATTTCAACGATGAACTTTACTGGTCAATAATCTAAACATCTCCTACTTATAGTTATATGTCACTCTTATTCGTGTGACAAATATAGTTAATTTTGCATGGAATAGTGATGTTGGACTCAAGGTATTTCTTCTCTTGGATTGAGACATCATTTGTCACTTTGTGCCTCTGTATTTACCTTTGTGGTCTTACTACGTATGATATTTATTGGTTCATCCTTTTGGTGCGATGTTATTTCACATTTTTGTTTTGTTGTGATGCCCGTTTAGTTTTAATTGACATAATAGTTATGACTTAGTGTGTGTTTGGTATGATGGTTAGGAGAATTGATTTTGATAGAATTGAGTTTAAGAGAATTGATTTTGATAGAATTGAGTTTAAGAGAATTGATTTTGGTTAAAAGTGAGTTGAATGTGAATTGATTATGTTTGGATACACTTTAATATAAGTGATTCTTATAAGTTGACGTTGTTTGAATAGTTTGAATCAAAATTTATTTTAAATGTAAAATGACTAAATTATCCTTTTAATTAGATTTAAAACAAAATATCTCATTCTTGTTTTTGATAATTATTCCAGCTTATGTAAAATCATAAATAGTTTTTTTTGTTTCACAAATTCTTTTGAAAATAATATTTATTCATAAGAGTTAATTTAAATTTTTAATATTCTTTTGATCAATTTAGCTTATTAGATAATGATGGTTTCATTAAAAAAAAATGATGGCTATATTTTTTTAGATTAAGAAAAGAATTTAGAATATAAGAATAAAAGGGTTGCATAAGAACACGGGTTAAAGTATTACTCCAAACAAAAATCACGGTTTAATGTAAAACGTTATTCTTTGATTAGAAATTTTTTTTTGTATTGGTCACTTAAATTAATGGGTCGGGTCATGTGAGAAAATATACAAGAGCCCAATTAATGCTTCATCGCTAACCGAAAAACCAATTACGGTTGCATCTTGAAACATGAAACATGGACATACAAAGGGGCAAAGCTGGAAAATAAAGTTTATTTGATGCAGAATCGATTACGTGAGACGCATAAGCTAGGAAAACCAGCTTCAACACAACCGGCGTTTTGGTCTCAAAACTGAGTTCATTGAACGCGCTTTTCATTCACCCAAACAAATTGAAAATTCTGGAAACCACGTTTCAAAAAGTAAACACGCTTTTGCACCCTGAAAACTCATTGCCAAACAGACACTTAGTGCAAATTCAATCAATTATTTTGACTTATTTAATGTTACAAATTTGTAAGTAAGAGAATTACAATCACTTTAAATTTATCATATTGGTATAGACTGTCATATTTGAAGGCATTTTATCTGTTATGGATTTTGTGACATCGTTTACATATTCATCTTTTTGTTTTGTTTTTAGCAATTCAAATTTATGTTGTTTAGTGTATTTTACTAATTTAAATTAATGAAAGAATGGATGAATGAGTGACATTTTAATAAAAAAAAGAAGAAGGGTTTGGGTTGGTTTTTATGCACATCAATCCAAAGTCTAAAAAAATATATAATGGATTCTTCTCTTTATGCGGACAGTAACGTTCTTGGTTTAATTTCAACATTTGAGTTGTTTCCCACCAGAAACTCATGCCCATTCATACACAACACGTGATTCATGCAATGCGACGGAGTAATATTTTACTCTCTAATGCTACAAAGTCATTGTTTAATCCAATACCCTGCCTGTTCTCTTTTCTTCTCCGTTCTTTATGTTCTAGATAAATCACCAAACCTAATATCAATGAATTAGATATCTAAAAATTAATAAAATTATACTATTATTAGACTTTTGACCCGTGCGACGCATGAGTCTTCTCGACTATGATATAAACCAATAAATAATCTTTAACCCGTAAGATCATTGGTCGATCAATAAATACAAATTAGATTATTAGAGATACAATATTACAATCAAATGATAATAAAAAAAAAAATTTGATACATCATTTGATCCCTTAACTTATTTTTAGTTTTCATTTTGGTCTCTTAATTATAAAGTGTCTCAATTTGGTCCCATAAATCTTCTTTCGTTTACTAATGTGGTCATTTCTGTTAGTTTTTAACCTTAAATGTCTAAGGTGAACCAATTTTATAGGGATCTTATAAATTCATTTAATTTTAACCCTTTGATATTTTTTTTAAAAAGAGAACTGTTAGATTATATAGGTCTGTTGTATCATACGGTGAACAATCAACACCTAATTTCCCCCCATTTCTTCAACTTCTTCCTTCATCTCCTTCATTATCTTCAACATCACATTCATACTACTGCATCAATCTTCATATAGCCCTGGAAAAAAAATTATCTTCATCAAAATCAAATCATTTTCACACAACAAATAATATCATGAGTCAAACCCAAAAAAATCAAACAACAACAACCCTTCAAATCCATAAATCAAACTTAACCTAGAAAACAAACATAATTCAACTTCTGACTCAAAAAAATCAAGCACCATTAAGGAAGATCACATCAATTCATATTTGCAAAAAGCATAGTTTTTTTATTACTAAAATGGAATCACACAAAAAAAAAAATTGGTTGTGACTCTTCCTCACAGCACTGTTTCTTCTAATTTCAAATTACAACAACAATGTGATCCACCACCATCGAAAAACCACAACAACAACGCGCTGACGATCACACAGAAAAACAAAGGAATTTGGATTTGATTTTTTTTTTCTCCAAAAAATGGGTTGTTTTACAGGAACAAAATGGGTAGTTGAATTTTGAAGGATTTGATTTTTGTTGTTGTTAATAATGGGATTTAGGAGGTTTTTTAGTTGCAGCTGTTTTTAGCCTTCATGGGAAGCAGAAAAGAAAAAAGAAACTGATGGCCAAAAACAAAATTGATGATGAATGATTGGAATTCGAAATTGAGTTTTTTATGAAAGATTGGAAGAAGAAAACATGAACAAAGAAGGAGGAGAATGAACAAGAGAATAGGAGAAAGAAAAGGAATAAGGGAACACGCAGAAGAGGAAGAAAGAACATGAGGAAGGGAAATGAATTTTTTATTTCTATTTTAATTTTTATTTTAAGGATATTCAATAGAAATAATTCTATGGTGTGAGTCCATTGTATATTTGTGCGCTTTCTAAATCCAACCCTTGATCTTCAATCTTAAATGACACGTGGATACCGGGTTAACAGTTTTTGAAAAAAACTAACGGAGAGGACCACATTAGTAAACGGAAGAAGACTTATGGGACCAAATCGAAACATTCTATAGTTAAGGGATCAAAATGAAAATCGAAAATAAGTTAAGGGACCAACGATGTATTAAGCCTATAAAAAATTATAAAGAAAAAAATAAAAAGAATACAAAATTATATTGTTGCACGGGTCAATTTTATTTATTACTTTTATAGTTAAACATAAAAAATTAATGCAGTTCATGGTTCTTAACAAATTATTTAGGGTAACCGAGTTTGCATGAAAATTAGGGTATTCTGTTTGTAAACGTATTAAATAAGTGTACAACAACTTGTAAAAAAAACATCTATAGAAACAATAGGTTAAGTTGCTGCAGATCTAATAAAATTAATAAATAATAAGGATAAGGATTAAGATATCTATTAAATTTTTGCTTTGAAAAATATTCACGGTTAGTAGAAAGAGAAATGAAAAACATATATGATGCAAATTTAGAGTCAAAATTCTAGGATAGAGTTGTTGCAAACCTAATAAGGGATTAGTGGAGGAAAAAAAATTAGGTTAAGACTTAACAAATTTAATAAATAAGGAGTCAAAATTCTATGATAGAGTTGTTGCAAACTTAATAAGGGATTAGTGGAGAAAAAAATTAGGCTAAGACTTAACAAAATTAATAAATAAGAATTTTTTTTTAAGGGTGATTATACTAGGAGTACAATTAAAAAATATAAAATCTCTTATAACTTTAATCATTTACACAAAATTATACTATTCCCTCCGTTCCTTTTTAAGTGTTTTTTTAGGATGAGTTTTTCGTTTCTATTTAACTGTCTTTTTGGTATTTTAAGGATACAATTTGTCAATTATACCCTTTGTCAATTACTCTTATCTTTTTCAATAAAACTAATTAATGATATTTATTTTGAAAGCCAAAGTTTGTTTTTTATTAAACAAAGTTTGTTTTTTTTTTAAACAAAGTTTGTTTCTTATTATCTTCAAATTTAATCAAAATTTAGTTACAAACAATGGTTTCAAGAAGAGTTAAAAATCTATAAATACGATGAGAAGCAATTGTTAAAAATTTCAAGTGTAAAGTAAAAGAACATATTTGAGAGAAGAAATAAAAGACTCCATGAATGTTCACACACTGTTAATCTAGCATTGGTTGAAGTCATAGTTGAAGCCTTAACTTTGATTAAAGAAGTTGGAAGGAAGTTAATTTTTTCTTAGCTTTTGATTAATGTGAAGTTGGAATAATTTTTATATTGATTTAAAATAATTAAAAAGATGTGCACAATATGTAGAAAATTGACGGTTGTTTGTTATGAGAGAGAGTGCAAAAAAAGGAATTTGTTTGAGAAAAAGATAATAACTGACAATTGTTTGTTACGAGAGAAAGATAACATATTAAATTTATTGGAAAGATAAACCCTGTGCAAAAAAATAGAAATTTATTGGTGGATTAAAATGAGGGTATAATAAAAAGACAATGTGAAAAAATACACATCGCTAATTTGGTGTTAATTTTTCTAAAAATACACTTAAAAAAGAACAGATAGAGTATAATTTAAGAAAATTTTCTTTCCACTTTTATCGAGAAAAATAGTATAATTTAAGAAAATTCTCTTTCCACTTTTATCGAGAAAAATAGTAGTAATTGTGAATTTTTATTCAATTATTTAAAAAAAAATTAAAGGATATATAAAATTGGTAGAACAAAATGTTACACCCAACCGCCAAACTTCTCGTTCTAGGTTTTTGTAACTACTTCCTTCCTTTTTATTTATTTTTTGGTTTGTTAACCATCTGGTTTCGAGGTAAAAATGACCCCTAATAATCTAGAGTTCAGTTGAAAGATAAGTAAAGTTTGACCAACAATTGTTTCCACTGAGAATCAAACTTGAATTCTCCCAACCCTTTAAAATAGTGGAATTCATTAAATAAAATTATAATAACTACTATCTCCTTAGGAAGGATAGTATTGGAAAAGTAAAAAACCAACTCAAAAACTTGTATACGTATTATATATTGTTATAGATGTAATAAATTAGATTGTCCAAAATAAAAAGACTAATATAAAAAATAAAAATAAAAATATTAGTTAAACCACTAATTTTAGCGAACATCTCAAATTCAAATATTGGTTAAAAAAAATAAATTAGTGGAAGGATTATTATAATTAAAAATTAAAATATTGATTAAAAAAATGTTTACATAACATTCTATATTATGAGTTAAACCGATAATTTTATCAAACATTTTAAATTCAATCAACTAATTTATTTCACTTATCTAAGTTATAAACTCAATCGTCATGTAACTCTACGTCATCCACAACTTTTACCAAACGTAACTTAAATTGGTGATTTACTAGTATTTCCTATAAAAAGGACTAATCAGCAAACATATGGGGACAAAACGCTGGAGATTCATACAAAAGTTAAAAGCCATAACGTGTATAACGTGACTTGTTAGTTTCGAGTGTTGTATGGGACAAGAAGGAATTGATCCCTGCCATCACATTCCGTAGAAAATTTGAGAAGAAAAAAAAAAACTATATAATTAATAGCTGTTTGGAATCTTACCCAATTAATGGCTTCTTCAAATTCAATTATTTCAACCGTTCAAAGCAATGTTCTATTTTTTCCCCTTTTAAAATCCTTTAAGTCATTTTCACACTCAAATATTTTGCACTATATAAGACAACCCTCTTGCTAATCACACTTAACCAATATAAGTATATAACCAAATAACCAATAGTACTATTTTTGTGTTCTAAGTTTGAGTCATTTTCAATGGAAAAAAACAACACCACAACCTCAAACTTCTCAATATGTAGAAAATTTCGTCAAGTACTTGCAACCAATCTTACTTTCAAAACCATTCATCGAATGAAGCAACAAAATCAAGAACTTAAGCCTCAACAACATATCAAGATTGTTAACATAGAAGGAGGAGGTGGAGAAGGATCGATCCCGATCACTTTTGATCATTCAATGGTACATGGCAATGCTTCAAAAGTTACTTCACCCCGTGTTGGAATATCGGAAAGAAAGGGAAAATTGGTTACTGATCCGAGGTTGGTTCAGTCCGAAACAGTTGTCAAGGTTGAACCTAACGATGGAAATGTAAATATAAAGCAAGGGATGATAGGTAAAATTTATAATGGGAAACCTATGAAGGTTGGGTTGGTGAACTTGGAGAAACAAGATAAGAAATCATTAGATATTAATGATGCTTTTAGTGAATTCATTGAACGTGAAAAGAACAGAATTAGAACAATGTCAAACGTTGGTAAGGAGCAGAACAACACTGTTCTAGATGAGGCAAATTCTTTTAACAAGATGGAAAATCATAATGACCATTTTTCAGATTTTATTGTACAAGCTATGAAGCAGATCAGAACTACATCAAATATTGGAAAGTCTAGTTCCTTGAAAAGAGGTTAAGATTTGTGTATAGTGTGAACATTCCTTGGTGGTTTTCATTTTCAATGTGTTAGGTGTCTAATATTCGTTTTGAGTGGATTGGATTGAAAAATAAGGTCTATAATGATATATGTTCTGTTTAAATGTATATATTTTTCCAATCAGCTTATCTAATTGAAATTGGAAAGCATGATGGTAACTATACTAAGGAGAATAATTTGGTTTTATTGGTCATATATATAAGATTATAATGATTTCTTATGTTGAGATCTTAATATTCTGTTAATCCCCTGTTCAGTTTTATGGTCATTTTAGTTGTGATGATAAATTGATATATTAACTTCGTAATTAAAGATGGAATGAAGCTTTCAATGTCTACTCAAAACAATCTAGCTAATAAATGTTAAAATGTATTCGGTCGAAATTTAAATAAAATATATTTTAACTTTTGTTTATATTTAAGATCGCACGGAGTATGTGTGTATGTTTCCTAATGTAAAGAGCGCGTTATATAAACATGTTACATATTTTTAAAGACAAATTCTATGGTACACCCACAAATATAAGTGTATTGGTACACCAAATCAATAAATTAATAGTTAAAAGTGTTATTTTTTGAAGAGAAAAATTGTTTTCTATCACCTATAATTAATTCTTATTTACCAAAAACGTCAACAAAATAAAATTTAATTTTTCTGAATTTTTAGTACTCATAATAGAGAATTTTAATTATTTTCTACAATAAGATGTAAAAAAAATTAGTATGATTTTTATAAACAATGAAATGATGTTTTTTTTATGAAATGACATTTTTTAAAATATAAATATCAACAAATAACTTTTTATTTCATAAAAATAATAGTTAATTTAAAGATTTTTGAAGTAGGAGTACCGGTACACCTTAATTTGCGGGTGTACCGTAGAAGCTCCCATTTTTAAATGGTGTTGGTACATCTTTGTTTGAAAATATACTTGTACATTATGCATACAATATTCTCCATCTCTTCATCAAATCTGCTTCCCCTAGTCCAACCTATGTTAGTGTCGTCATCGGAGACCAAATGGCAAAACAATTTTCATTCTGCCATGGTTGTGAGATCGAGTTTTATGGCGAGGGAGTTCGGCGAAATCATTAAGGAGTTGTGTGGTATGTTTATGAGAACTTCATTTATGGGGTCAAGGAAGTCATCGATAGAGAAGAGAATGGGCATATGGATGAAAGGTGGGTGATTTGGATTGGAGAAGCGCAATCATGGATCTTGGGTCCTACAAGGCCAACGTCGAAACCTTTTTCATTTGGGAGATGAAATGGCCAACAATATGAAAGTATATGAAGATTTTGTTGTCGTTACTAGAAATAAAAAGCTTAGATGGCTCGGTCATTGCATCAGGAATCATCATGATCCAAAGGTTCTTCAAAAAAATTATGAATCCAAATGTATCTCATCAAGAACTAAGTGACGGAACTTGCCAAAAATGGAATTATAATCACCGTTGTCCATGGCTACATAATCTACATTACTCCATGAGACGATGATGGCGAAGAGCGCAAATAGAAGAAGCTTAAGATTTGAATTAATTTGATGGGGAAGTAGATTTCATAAACAAATGACGAATGTTTGGTGTTGAGCATCAACGATAACATTCAGTGGAAATGTGTGACAACTGATGGCCACATCATAATGCATTCACACATTTTCAAACGATGATATGCAGAAGAACTCACCTTTTTATATTACATCTAACTCATCAATGCAAAACCGATTTGTAAGGTAATGAATGTCTCTCTTTATTTACTTTTTTAAAACTTTCTTATTTTAATTTGAGACTTGAATTTTTTCCAATACACCCTCGCATCCAGCACTATTGAGTTTAGTGCATTGATAATTTGATGAATGTTCTGAATACATAAACTCGGGTACCATAATAAATTTTATGTTGATCCAAGTCAACATACAAGAACCAAACGTGGTATTTGGTCTATTTCTTTATAAACTATGTTCATATATTATCCATCTTTAATGTGAAGTTAAATTTTTCTTTGTAAACAATTTTCGTATGCTATAACCCATAGATTCACTTCAACAACGACATTTTAAGTAAGTGTCTTGGTAGGACATTTGTTAAGAATTTAAAAAATAGAAACAATTGAGAACTTTTATGTAGAAAAATTTACTTTTTAATATTTTAATGTGTTGAATACATAAATTTTAAGACAAAATTTTTATTTTAAACTTCTTATCAAATGCTCTAAGGATATTTGTTAACATTTCCTTTAAGTAATTATACGTTGCCAATGGAGATATTAACTGAAATTGTTAACCAAAAGTATAGACATACAGTATATACCAGTAAAAAATAAATCTGTGACTAATTTCCTCACTAAATTTAATGACAAAATTAGAAAGCAATTCTAAATTTATGAGAGTGCTCTCTATTTAATTGAAAGTTCACTTTAGTTTTCATTTTCTCGCGCTTTCTTTGGTGCTTTACTTTAATTTGATTCTCGCACTTGCATTTTAAGTTTTATCTTCTCTCTGTGTCAAAAAAAAAAGTTTTATCTTCTCGCTTTATCTTTTCTATTTTTTTTTTTTTACACAACCTTCTCTTTTTTTTTTTCCCCTCTCGTTCTCATGTCTCTATCAAGTATCAACCCTCACAAATACAATGCGACGTCCACGTATATCTTTAGAAGCTTTTAACAATTGTAATGATCAGTGGTTTGCATATTTATTATTGTTTGTTACGTGTCTAAAATGGATTCTTTGTTAGGTTTGTATTAATGTTAAGTTCTTTTTTCTTTTTTTTTTTCCTCATCCTTTACTTGATAACTTTTTAAGCCCCAAACTTTAAAGAAAAAAAAAACTCATTGGAGAAGTATTTTACCCGAAGCCCCAAACTTTTCTAAAATGGATTTTACCCGAATCCTTCTTCTTCCAAAATGGATTCAGTTGAACTTATTGAACAATTGAACTTTTTATGTTTAATTAACTGGTGTTTTTGTTGAACATTAAATGAGTATGATACCTTTGAGTTTTTTTGTGCAATATTATTCGTATAACATTAAAAAGTTCAATAATTTATCCTTTGTTAACCCATTTTTATTTATTAATTCATCATAATTAAAATATTTTTAGCTGTTCTAGATTTCTAGAAGGCTAATAAAAAAAAGTATTCCAGCAAACATATGTTACTAAGATTTTATGTAGCTTATATTTATCTGTTTATTTATTTGTTTGGTAAATATTTATCTGTTATTTAGCTTATATTATATTTATTTGTTTATTTATTTGTCTGACAAATATTTATCTGTTACTTTATATAATGAGATAAATAAATCACACAAATCTATTTTTCTAATATAGATATATTTTCCTTTTAATTTTGCAAAAATGACATTTCTTACAGAGATCTAACTCACGCAAACATCACGAATGCAATACTAATTATGTGGCACGATATTTTTTATTTTTTTTGGTCAAGTAGTCTAGTGGTTAGATTCACACACATTATGTGTGGAGAAGTAGGGAATCCGGGATTTGAACTCCAGCCGCTGCACAAATTATCCCTAGTAGCTACTAACTGAACTACACTTACGGGACATTATGTGGCACAATATTAATAGAATACTCAAAGTGTTTTCTAACGAAGAGATAATTTAGCTGGTTCATTGAAAATTATGACTCTTTCTTGAGTGAAATGTTCGTGATATTTAACATTGTTCTTCATTTAAATATTTTAAATATTTTTTGACTCAGTTAAACTTTACCAGAAATGTAGAATCCAAGAAATAGTATTTTTTGACTCAATTAAATTTTACCTAAAGTGTAAAATTCAATACATTGAAATCAGACATGGAACAATGTCCATAAGAATAATGCTAACAACTTACCATTTCTAATACATTCTTTAAATTTTGATAAAATTTGTATGAACCTTAACCGATAAAAAGAAGAGTAAATTACACTCCCCTCCCCTCAAAGATGCTTGAAATACACTCCCCTCCCCTCTTATGTTAAAATATACAATTTCCTCCCTTAAAAAATAAAATTTACACTCCCCTCCCTTATAAGATGCTTGAATTACAACCCCCTCCCTTGATAATTAAATATACATTACACTTTAATCTATTTTAACATAAATAAATATTTTTATGATATATATTAATTTTAAACCACCCTTTAAGAAAAATTAATTCATTTCTTTATAATTTAAATGTTAATGATAATTAAATTTAAATATTTTGCTATTGATTTTATAATTTAGAGTTTAAAATTAACTTTTAAATAACCATGGTTTATTGTCGTTAGTAATTTTTCACATATTTTAATTTTATTTTGGCTTGTTTCATATTTTATAATAGGGTTTAAAACTACATGTTAATGAAATTGTGAATAAAAAATAGCAAAAAAATATGTATTCAATTTTTTATTATGTTAAAATAGACATGCAATACTGTTATTTTCGAAGTGTATTAGATTATTATTTTTTTGCTAGATTATTAAAAATAAAAAAATATACATTGAGGGAGTAAAGTGTAGATTTTAACATAAGAGGGGAGGGGAATGTAATTCAAGCTTTTCTTAGGGGAGGGAAATGAATTTTTTTCTAATATGTTTTGAATAAGAGGGGAGGGAAATATATATTTTAACATAAGAGGGGAGGAGAGTGTAATTCAAGCATCTTTGAGGGGAGGAGAGTATAATTTACTCTAGATAGTACAAGTAATCGATTCTCATGATAAAAAACGTTGGAATAAAGTAATTTGATTAAAAAAATAATAATTTGACAACTAATTAATAATTGAGATTTCTTGAAGAACAATTAATAATTGAGATTTGGGTAGCCAAAGAGAAATGGGGTGGCAAGGGTGCCACGTTAGAATTTAAAAGAAGAAAAGAACTCAACAATACGGCATTCACTCACAAACGCTCTTTCCTTATTTCCTTAAACCCTTTCTCCATCTATTTACAATGCATGTGACTCATTTCTCAAAGGTTTAACAAAAACACTAAAACCCCACTCATTCATCACCAAAAAAAAAAACAAAAAATCTCACTTTCTTCTCTCTCTTTTCTCTTTTTCTTTTTGTGATCTCAACACTATAGCCATGGCGGCTATCCAAGAACCACGGAAGGATCAACCCAAAACGGCACCGTTTCAACCAGCGCCGCCGTTTGTCGTTTCTGATTCCCATGCGAAGGACGCAATGCTTGCTTGGTTTCACGGCGAGTTCGCCGCCGCCAACGCGATCATTGATGCTCTCTGTGGTCACCTTGCGCAGATTGCTCCATCTTCCAATGATTACGATTCAGCTTTTGCGGCCGTACACCAGCGGCGGCTCAACTGGATCCCTGTTATTCAGATGCAGAAGTATCATTCCATTGCTGATGTGACTCTCGAGCTTCGTAAGGTTGTTGAGAAGAAAACTGAATCGGTTGAAGGAGTGAAGAAGATCGACGAGGAAGTGGTGGAAAGTGTCGGAAATGGCGGCGATGATGCTCCGGTGGAAGATGATTCCCCGGTCAGTGAGATCACTGATTCAGGTAATGAATAGTACAACGATCTTCTCTTATTTATTTGTTTTAATTAGCATTCTTGATTCAAGCTTCACTTTTGGCTTTGTTATTTTTAATTTGTGATACTGATTTGTAAATTTCTTTATTCATCAGGAAAGTTGATTTTTTATTTATTTTTGAATGGAGTAAAATCTTGGGTTTAGCACAAGCACATACTTTATGAATTTTTTAATGAGCCTGGGAAATGAATATTTGCCGTAACAATATTATTTGCTTGTAATTTGTTTAAAAGTGTAACACTTTTGAGCTAGTTATGTATTTAAGGAACACCGTTACCATGACCAAAAGATTAAATATTAAACTCTTTTTAGGTATGCTTTAAAAATACTATAAAGCATGAACACTCGTTGGATTAAATGTTTTCTGGTGTCAGATATATGTCATGTTCATCACCGACATAACATGACACATGATTACACTGTATTTTTTTAAATTATTAGGGGTGTCGGAAAGTCAATGTCCATGTCCGCTTTGTGCTTCATAGCTCCAAGATGAGTTCTTTAAAAAATAATCTAAAAGGGTCATACCGTTTCACGAAGACATTGAGCAACAGATTTTTGGCACGAGAAATAATTTACTTCTAAATTTTTGCAATGAACTTTGAAGTCAAATTCTGTTGCGCAATGGTAGACCGCAGAAGTCGTTCAACGTTTTTGATTAATTTCATTTCCAAGACTCTTTGTAATTTCCAATATATGAGTATTGAGTAGTTAGGCAACACAAAAAATATCACAAAAGGTGCTTGATTTCGTACAAAAAGATATTGCACGCAGAAAACATGTCTGATAATTCATTTCAAATGCACTTTTGTACAGTATTTATGTTGGTTATATTTGGTGTGGTGGTACGGTTAGTTGGAGCCAGGACCAGGGTCGAATAATACAACGTTGATGTAGTAGAAAACATCTAGAGATGTGTGCATTGATTTTATTACACCGGCGGCGTAACCAACAGAGTCTGATTGCTTGCTGCTGTAGTTGACGTCACGTGATTCCCTCTAATGGGATCACATCACGTGCCGGTTCAAATCTGGGTAAGTGGGTAGTTGGGGGTTTTGACAAATTTGATGCAATTCCCTATGAAACCAACACCGTCCTCAATTTTAATTCAACAGGGTCAACCATGTTTTGCTCCTGCTTTAATGGGTGAAGGATCCAATGAATAAAATGGTTAGGAAATTAGAGAACCCAATTTTGCTACACTAAAAAATGTAGTTTCATGATTTTAAAATTAAAGAAAGAGCAAATAAATGTTTTTTTGTAGCTGGATGGATTCACCTAACTGGGGACATGTATTGTTGCAACCATGTTACTTTTTGTTTGTTGCAATGGCCTGCTCAATTTGTCACTGTCTTGCCTTAACTGGACTGTGGAGTGGGGACATTTGGTATTGGTAAATCAAACTGGTTTTTGCAAGACGGCAATATTTTCTTTTAACAATCACACTGCAAAAACGTGTTAAAATGGTGAAATTTCAATTTAACATCATGGTAATTACGACAATGCATTGGATGAAAATGGGTTGCGTTTTATTGTGATCTGATAAGTCAATCGATTGCCCTCTTTGATTGAATAATGAAATTTGCGTCGACTGTCTTTGGCCTGGTGTGCAGGATCTCAGGAAGTGCAGCATACTTTTATGAACAATAGTATATGTTCAAATCATGAAGAATGTGAAGGACGTCATCTGCAGTTAAAGTGTATAAGAAATTTCACAGCAAAGGAGTTCGTGAAAGGGCATCCGGCAAGTTCTTTTGTTTGTAAATTCAAATGTGATGTTTTTAATAAAGATAGGATTTATAGAGGTGAATTCAGTAGTTTCTTGTAATGAAGAAGCAGTTGGATATTGTTCATTGATGGGTTATTGCAATTAGCAGGTGAATGCAGTGAAAGGATTGAGGTTGTATGAGGACGTTTTTTCTGAATCACAACTCCGCAAGCTGACTGATTTTGTGAAAGAGATCCATGCTGCTGCCCAGAATGGGGAACTTCCAGGTGAATTTTGCAGGTTTTAATGTAGGGATCGGGAACTTATACAAAGTAAAAAACTAATTTTAATTTATTTTATAAAACAACATTTTAGTACTATATGCAATGTCAAAACACTGTGTTATCCTTAATATTGGATTGAGAGTTTGAGGGCTTGTATTTGATTTTCTTACCGATAACAAGACTATTTCGAGATAATGATTACAATCTAATGTCTTATATTATCTACAGCCATTAACATACTAACAAAATCTTATTGAATAAAATGCAGGTGAAACTTTTATACTATATAACAAACAGGTGAAGGGGAACAAGAGAGAGATGATTCAGTTAGGTGTTCCCCTATTTGGGCAGATAAAAGACAATAGCAAAAGTAAGAAGAAATCATTAAACTGAATTTGACAGTCTTCCTTCACCTCAACAAAATTATAATCTGGTTCCAGTAATCACATACATTGCAAACAATGACTTTAAATTATGAGAATAGCATAAAATTCTGTTTTTTGTCTGTTTTTATTTACAGGCAATATTGAGCTAATTCCACCACTTCTCGAAGGTGTCATTGATCACCTAATTCAGTGGCAAATAATTTGGGATAACAAAAGGCCAAATGGTTGCATCATCAACTTCTTTGATGAGGTAAATTGTTCACGCTTCTTGATTAGTCAAAACCCAGAAAGTTGTTGTGATAATTGTTTTGTGCAATGAAGTAAATGTCTAGTAATGCCTATACAATTTTGTAATTTGCAGGGGGAGTTTTCTCAGCCATTCTTCAAACCACCACATGTGGATCAACCTCTATCTACCCTTCTTCTCTCAGAATCTACAATGGCTTTTGGGCGTATTCTTATGAGTGAAAATGATGGGAATTACAAAGGTCCACTCATGCTCTCTTTGAAGCAAGGGTATGTATCAAAGAACTTCCACTCATTTTAACACTCATCTTCTATTTTATTTTAAAGATACTAGTAAAATTGCTTGATACAAAAGAAGAATATCTTCATCATTTACTCAACATCATGCAAGTGAATAATCTAAGATTGTGAATTGCAGCTATGCAAGCTTTTTAGAGGATGAGATTGAAACTATGTGTTAGATTGCAGATACTAGGGAGACAAACAAAAAAACATGTTTTTGTCTAGTAATATCAGTTGCTAGATAACAGATATGACACATAGTTTCAAGTTTACAGAATCAGCAGTTGCACAAGGTCATATCAGAATTCTCCACTCTAATATTGGAAAGCTTAATTTTCCTATAAGTATCTTTTTTTTATTTAAGTCACGCTCACATAATGTTTTTAAAGTGGTCAAGCTCTCCCTTTTCAGTAATCTTTAAGTTCCTCAACGTTAAAAGTCTTAAGTTTCTGATAAGTGATTTCAACCCATTTTAGAAGCTTGTATCAATAAGTAGTGATAGGATTGCCGTAGTTAACATATCTTATTACAGTAGTGACAGTTTTCCATTTGTAGCATTTAACTCTATGGCATCATTGTTGTTTTAGTAAATATAGTTTAAATTATTTTCAATTTTTGTTTCTTCTTTTGTTCAGCAAAAATGGGTATCTTACAGAATATGATTAGTTAATGGAATACCTTGCAGGTCTCTTTTAGTGATGAAAGGAAACAGTGCTGACATGGCAAGCCATGTGATGTGTCCATCCACTAACAAGAGGGTGAGCATCACCTTCTTTAGAGTGAGAGGAGACAACTATCAAGGCCAATCAACAAGTCCTCCAACGACAATGTCTGCAATGACTCTTTGGCAACCCAGCACTCCCAGTCCATCTGCTTTGCCTAATGGAGTACTAAGTTGCCATGAGGCTATGGACATGATGCCTAAATGGGGGTTATTTGGTGCTCCAATTGTCATGCTAACTCCTATGCACCCTATGACAATGAATCCCAGTAACCTTGCTTGTGGCGGGACTGGAGTTTTCTTGCCTTGGAAGGGGCAACCAAAAAAACAGCCAAGGTATCTTCCACCACGTGCCCATAAAGGACGGGTTATGGCATTACCTTCCCCTGTTGAGTCACATAAGGAAGACTCTACTACTGAACCCCCAAATACTGTTGAGGTATGATTTCAGACTCAGAGCAGCCTTGGGTTTAAAGGAATCTGAATCAAGTAAGGGGCTTTCACAACTCAGTTTTGTGCTCTGCGGTAATCTATTTTGTTGTACAAACGTGCTCAGGTGCTGCCAGAATAGTTCCTTTCATCCATTTCACATTTTTCCTTGTAGTTGCTTTTAGATAACGTAGACTTGAGTGTTCACAAATAGTTTATTTTGGGTTCTGATCAGCTTATATGATCTGGAGAGGTTAGCTTCCTAGTTTGGCAAATGTGAATTAACATCAAAAGGTAGAATTTTGTATGAATGGATTGGTTATTGATATTTTCATTTTATAAACTTGTGGTTACAGCATTTACTTGTGGTTATATGTGAGGATCGGTTTGATGGAATATTGTGATTATTATTATTTTATAAACTTTCTTTTGAAGAAGCCAAACAAGCCCAGTGGAATTGGCACCAAGGAAAATCGAACTTGAGACCTTGAGAGAGAGTACACTCCAAGGTCCCAAGCCAACACCAGCAAGCCAACCCAAGTGGGTGTATTATTATATAAACTTGAGAGCATAAGTTGTCATTTCTAATCTCGATAGTTACCTGCTGTATCAGTCTCAGTTGCAATTAAAATATCCATTTTCTATTTATATTATCTGCGACGAAGTACATATTCCAGGGTTAAATGTCACGCACTACAAAAAAAACTGGCCATCTACTTGCATATTAATGCTATAAGTTTGTTTGTTTAAGTTGTATTATTTGATGCAATAAGACGCTTAGCTTCATGTATTAAAGTAAACACTTCAATAAAAAGTTAAAAACAAATTAGGTTGCAAATGGAATAGATAGCTAAAGCACAATCTCTGATTCTCATATGATATACATGTTATTGGCCACCCATAAAGGATTTGATTCATAAGTCGTCCAAGTTAAAGAAACATAAATTGGAAGTTGAAATATCTAGCAGATCATTGTAATTTTGAAGACATTCATTTGTGTGTAAAAAAATTAAAGAAACTTAAGTCGTCAACCTAGTTAAAAAATATTTGACAAAAAAATTAAAGAGAAGAGAGATGTCTATAAAGACAATTGTTTTTTCATACAATTACTTGACATCATTCAAGATGTTAAACAATGGGATAACTACTTCTAAGAAATCTATACAAATATTTATTAAAATAAAATAAAATAATGGAATGCTAAATTTCTGTTGCCAAAAGCACACTTACAAATCTGAAGCCTTGGCAGGCTCATCATCATCATCTTCAATATCCCAACTCAAATCTTCTTCCTCTGCCGCGGAACTCAGACGCTTTCGCAAATCAATTTTGCTTGGGCTACCACTCCCCAATCCCATTTCCTTCTTTTGCTCATTGCTGCTATGATCCTCAATCTCATCCCACTCAAGCTCTTTCTCCCCCAACTGCTCCTGCTTCGAGTTCTGACTTGCCTCCTGCTCCGAGTTTCCATCCCCGACATTCTTCTCCATTGTCACTTTCTTATCAGAAACAGCCACAGAATCCTTCGCTTTATCCACTTGGCTTTGATCACCCTTCTCTTGAAGGGCCTCCAAATTCTCATCAACTTTTGATTCCTCCATCATCTTGTTTTGCAATAAACTATTGCTCTTTTCACTCTTAGACTCTTCCCCTCGAAAATCATCCACCTCATCCACATTACTCGATCTCTTATCATCAAAATCATCACCTTCATACTCCTCATCTTCAACATCCCAACTCAACTCCTCATCGTCTTCCTCTTCCCTCGACATTCGCTTCACAAGCTTCGCCCTCACATCCTCGGCTTTCTTAACCTTATAAACCTTATAATAATACCTCAACCAAAACGTTTCCCTATCCACAACATCAGGAACCAACCTTCTAAAAACACTCTCCATTTCATCATTCTCTCTTAACAACTTTTCCATTTCATCCTTTTTCCCTTCCAACGAAAACTCCAATTTCCACTTATTATACCGCTCCAAATCAAAAGGTTCTTCTGTATAAGTATCAGAATCACCTTGAATTGCACGAATTTGAGCATCAAATCTACTATACAGCTTCGAATTCAAACTACTCTGTTTCTTATTCTTCTTAACGGATTTAGATTCTGATTCGAGGATTGCGTCTTTGCTTTGAGATATGATCTGAGCCGTTCCTTTGATCACGGTGTTTCCGAATTGGTCGATGACGTGTCCAACGGTTTCGAGAGAGTCGTGTGCGACTTCTATCTCCTTCTTCAAACCTGTGCCGAATTCATTAAGATCGCGACGGTATATTTCGATGACGGATTCGGATTTTTCGCCGAAGGTTTTGATTAGGTTGCCGATGTTCTTCCACGCGGCGGTGGGATTGAACGGCACGTTTGGTGAGTCGCTGGAAGAAGCGGTGTTGGTTTCGGATCCTGATGGGTCCGGGTCGTCGGAGAAAACTGTTTTGAAGAAATTCATTGAGAAATGGTGGAAAGAAGAGATTGGAATAAGAGAAATTGAAAAGAGTAATGAAATGGTTCTCGTTGGTATAAATAAATTTGAGGAAATGGATGAGGATGAAGATTATGAGGGTCCCACAGCGATGATTTTCACGTACGTATAGTCGATAATCTACAACTAAATTTTGAAAGTACAACAAATCTAGATCATCATTGTTCTCCTTTCTATTTTGAAACTACTGTAAAATAACAAAATGTACAGTTAAAAATTATTTTAAAATTTTGATATATTAAAAGATTATTGGTCAAAAACTCAAAGATAAAATTGACTATTTATCCAAAAAATAAAAAAAGTTATACTATGTGTTCTCCTTTTTCTAAAGAACAAAAATATAAAACCATTTTCCACAAAAAAATAAGTCAAAAGTTTTCATATAGTATCAATTGTATTTTTTACCATTTAAAAGTAATTTGTTAACATCATTTTATATAGATTTTGTTTTGGACAAATTGTGTCATTTTATTACCATCAAGAGAAAGATTCAATTTGAATATTCATGTCTCTAATATAGGAGGCCTCAATTCTTAACTTAATCATTCTCTTCCCTACAATTAATCCCACCAACCTCCATCCTCCCAATTCCCTCAATCATTCCCAGCCTTCTTTTTTCATCTTCGTTCTCAACCTAGCCTCACAAAAATTAAGAATGCCTCCTCCTTGACTTTACCCTCATTTTTTCAACATCAGGGGGCAGGAAGGATGGAGTTTTGGAACCCAACATGGCAACATGCCAAACTCCCCTTCCTCCTCCTGTCTCTTCTTCCCTTTCTCCTTCTCCTCCTCAACCTTTGCCATGTCAGCGCCACCACCGACCACGTCAACATAATCCTAAAGCCCATCACCTTTAGAGAAGCCCCTTCCTTTCGCAACAGTGATGCGTGCAACCAAGAAAGAATACACATTGCCATGACACTTGACTCAAACTATCTAAGAGGTACAATGGGAGCCATTCTCTCCATCTTACAACACTCGACATGTCCTGAAAATGTGGATTTCCATTTTCTTTGGGCAACGTTTGAACCTGAGGTCTATTACACCATCAAATCCACATTTCCATACCTCAAGTTCAAGATATATCAATTTGAATCAAGTAGGGTACGTGGAAAAATCTCCAAATCCATTCGTCAAGCCTTGGACCAGCCTCTAAACTACGCAAGAATATATATTTCTGATATTATACCGGTTCATGTTAAGCGAGTCTTGTACCTTGACTCTGATCTTGTTGTTGTTGATGACATTGCAAAGCTTTGGGAAGTTGACTTGGGTGGCAAGGTAGTGGCTGCACCAGAATATTGTCATGTGAATTTCACAAGGTATTTCACCGATATGTTTTGGTCAGACCCAGAACTTCCACGTGCATTTCATGGTCGGAATCCTTGTTATTTCAACACAGGTGTTATGGTTGTGGATGTTGAAAAATGGAGGGAAGGAAGGTATACACAGAAGGTGGAAGAGTGGATGAGGGTGCAGAAGCATAGGAGGATTTATCATTTGGGTTCTTTGCCTCCTTTTCTTCTTGTTTTGGCTGGGGAGATAAAGGGTGTGGATCATAGGTGGAATCAACATGGTTTAGGAGGGGATAATATTGAAGGTAAATGTAGGAGCCTTCATCCTGGGCCTGTTAGTTTGCTTCATTGGAGTGGGAAGGGTAAACCTTGGTTGAGGTTGGATTCGAGGAACCCTTGTACCGTTGATCATCTTTGGGCACCTTACGATCTCTATCGTCCAACTTCTCATTACTTTGAAGGATGAAAATGACGGTTGAAACTTTGAACACGGTGCAGCAATTGTAAGTCCGCTAAATCTAATAACAAAAAATTTGAACTTCAATCTAATGACATTTAGTCGCTATAAATTATGCATTCTTGTTGTACTCTTTAGTCTTTTTTACTCACAACGAGGTTTTTTTTTCCAATAATCTCTCTTTAGTCGCTGCACCGTGTTGCAGAAGAAACATAGAGAAAAGTAGTCAAATATGAACGAAAAGAAATCATACATCACATGACTTATGTATGCACATGTTGGTAGCCAAGATTGACAAGGAAAATTTGTCGGGGACGAAGAATTAATTAACCAACATAATTTATTAGATGTAGATACAATAGTCATTGGTTTATGTTTTTTACTTTTTGTTAGACAAAAATTGAGGGAAATAAAGTGCTAAATTAGGGTGAAATAATAACTTCAATGGAATTAGTTTACCATGGGAAGGATTAACATTGCATTTTTGCAGTTTGGAAGAACAAGTTCTGGTTTATTATGCAAGGCACTTGAGAAGGCAAGGGTAATATAAATGGAACCATATCACTCATGGTGTTTACCTTTTTTTTTCTTCTGGGTTTTGGGGGTAAGGAAATAAATGGTAGATTTGTTTGTGGATGATAATATCATTTGTATCAGTTATAGATTGCCAGATGGATGGACTGACCAAACTTTTGTCTTCCATATATGATGATACCTACGAATTTCATTATGTTTTAAACATCCAGATAGATTTTGTACATGTTCTTAGCTCAATTGCATTGCCAATGTTAGAATAAAAGTATTGTGGTTTTTTATCTTGTTTTTGGTTTTATAATCCAAAAGTAACTATTTCCTATGCTTTAGGGGATTAAAGATGACAAAATAAAGGGACTAAAACTAAGAATATGCTCGTTTCAAAAATGAAAAAGTTTTAAAATAAATAAATTCTTCAAGCCATGAAATAAAAAATTTAGAAAAACAGCTTTTGCACCTCTTCACAAGCACTTTGTTCTCTGATACTGCTACTTATATGTAAATGGACTTGTATGAATAAGTTCACTAATTTGCGCAGGTTGCCTTAGCTAACATTTGATGGTCCTTCAATAATTCATGTCCATCATTCATGTCTCTCATTCTCTCTATCTTCCCCTTTCTATCTTTCATCTCTCTTCTTTACACTGATCTCTCAGTGTCAAACAATTAAGCAATGGCTCAAAATTTAAATGACAATGAAACAGTGGTGCAATTAACACTAGCTATTTTTTACTCTTAATATTCATTCATCATAAACAATATGATAACATTGTCTTCTCAATTTCCATTTTCGTCTGGTCAAGCAGATTAGCTACTGCCATCTAAAATCACAGTGATACAGATCATATTACTATAAACCATGACTAAATTACATTTCATCTTTGGGAGGATGTTGATCTAACTAAATAACTTCAATTTTTCTGAAATGTCATGCACAATAAAATGCAAAACTTATAAAGAACGTATAAGCATTTCCTTCGTTTGATATCAAGTAAAATGCAAAACTTACAAAGAACGTATAAGCATTTCCTTCATTCGATATTAAGAAAAATGCAAGGATGACATCTAACTCCCTAGTAGACACAAAAGGACCTGGAATTTCCACGCAGAATTCTTTCATCCCTGTGTTGATGACTGTGATCTGTGGAACACTTGAAGAAATGTTGCATCTCATTTGCTTTGTCATGTATATTATATAATTGAGATCCATGAGAAAGACAAGAGTCCACTCGCCTTCAAAGAGTTAACCGCCAGGTTGGGCCAACTAGTCTGTTTTCTGGAGCCATCCAAGCTGCAAGAAAAAAAGATATCGTCAAATCTTGATAACTTGGCTCAAAATTAACTCACTTTTTAGAACAAAGTAACACAATTAATCTGCATATAATTGAGATATTTTACTTTAGTCTATTGCTCATTAGAGGAATAAATCCTAAGAAATCGTATGTACCTTCCATGCATACATTCCAAAGAAAGCTATTATATCTGCCGACCAAACAACAGCAAATGACTTCAAAAAGAACGGGATTGCAACATTGAGCAAGGGGACTAGGAGGAAAAGATAGTTGAGAGCTTCTTTCTCATTCTTTGAGCAATCTCGAGCTCGCAAGGAAGGAATTGCTGCATATATATAAATGAATTGCATTTATCACAAAACGTTTACTCCATGTAAGGAATCATAGCAATTAGGAAACCAATAAAATCATGCATGAAGGAGCTGGAACAACTATTGGTCACAATTACAATCAGTTTCAAAAGCAAAATTGTTCATTTGAAAAAACTAAAGTTCCACACATAGGCTAGAATAGATAGAAGGCCTAAATCTAGGTGATCCTTGCCTTACAAGTCTGGTTTATGAAATTGAGTTACGATACAAATCTATGACTCTATTAAAGTCTATCCTAGATATGTTAAAGGGTCGCTATTGGGTAATACTCAAGTCTAATATTGGCTAAAGATCATGTCTAAATACAACTTATAAATTCTAAACAATTTTCAATTACAAGGTAATTTCGATGGGTTAAGTTAGACACAAATGTCTCAAAACCTAATATTCTTTCTCATATTTACAAAAGGTTGTGAAATTCTAATTACCGATCAATCAAACATTCAGAGAATGGTAACTGGAAAAGCATGAACTACCATTCCAGCACTTGTTCATTTATGCAAGTTTCAAAATCAAGATTAAAAATTGGTAAGTTTTGAACTTACTGAACATCCAAATGGACCACATTCCCATCAATCTCCAAAGATCAGGTTGGTCTGAAGGGAAAATGAGATTAAAAGACAAAGCTCCACCTAACAACATTGATACATACGCTTGAACTTCAAAAACAGTATACAAGGTACTTCCAGGTACTGCAGGGTTTTTTGATGCTGTCGAAGCCCTCGGTGCAAATGTTGCAGCTGTCTTCTGAGCCACCTATCAATTCAAAAACAAACATTTCAAATACAAAAATCACCATTTTTCTCTATCTTTCTAATGCCCTCATTTACTCTCAAGTAACATGCAATGCAACAACAAAAACCTTTCTAAGTGAACCCCCCCTGTTTCCATAAACAGCTTAATTAAGCACTTATAGCATAAGCGCTTATCATATATATGATTGTGTACAAGTTATTTCTATAACTACATAGAAAATAAGTTGAAAACAGCTTATTATCATGGCATAGACTCTTTCCATAAGTTATCCCAGATAGTCTGAAAAGTGATTATGTCATTAAAAAAACACAAATAAATCAATACAAACAGACCCTTAATCGATTTTTAGAAAAGAATAGATTTTTACAAAATGGGTGTCCTTAAAATATGATTTAAAATGAAAATTGAAGGATTATAGAAAGATGGTCTAAAGTAACCAACCTTTTTAAGTTCTTTGTCTATTGGAGTAGAAAAAGCAGAGGAAGTGCTTTCTTCATTGGTGTTGGATTCAACTACTTTAACCTCTTCTACAACTTCTTCATTGGAAGTGGCACATGCAATGGGATAACGTGAGCGTCTTAAGGTTGAAAGGAACTTTGGAACGTTGGTTTTGTTGGTTAGAACCGGAGAGACTAAAGGGTAGGGTACCCTACAAAGGTAATGGTTAGAAGAATGGATTAAAGGGTTCATCTTTTTCCTTTTGGGGGTTTTGAAATTAAGTTGTCATCGGAAACTCGAGGATGGTGATGAGAAGATGGAAGATAAGGTATGTGAGGTGGAGTAGTGACTAGGAACGCCGCAATGATGTGTTCAAACAATGATGAACCACCTTAAACTCTTTTTTTTTTTGTTTTTTTTACTGAAGCAACCTTAAACTTTTAATTAACGGTGTGGATTTAAACATATAGTCTATAGTAGTTTATAAACTCATGATTAAATAAGACATGTTTGTTAATAGTCAATTTATCATAAGTTTATAGTTTACTTTCACTTTACGCAACAAAAAATGTTTACTTTCACCAGCTTATTACATTTTTTGGTAAAATAATTCAAGTAATTTATCACTATTCTTTCATTTTTACCACCTTTTCATCTAAACTGAAAAGAAATTAAATATTAACTAAACTATATTTTTTATGTTATATCATATTGTTTTTGGAGTAATGTTATATTATATTTTTAAATTAATTCAACCGTTAATTTTATCAAACAATACAAATTTAATTAGATAGTTTATAAATTAGTTTATTAGTTATATACTTTAAACTTATCAACTATAAACTAACTTGTTAGTTATAAGTTAATTTTTTTTTACGAAATAGAGTTTAATTTTTTTCTTTTGAAAGAAGAGTTTAAAATTGATATGTAGTTTTAGTAAAAGAGACTAATATGTTGATATAAAAAATTGTTAATTGGGTTTCAATATCATCTGAAAAGGGTTACTAGTTATTATACTTTTTCAATTATTTACTACTACATATTTAACTTAAAATCTGTTTGATGATATTATGATGAAAAAATCAATATTAATCTTAGTAGAAGCAACACACGTTATGAAGAAAAACAAAAATGTGCATTACAAATTTTCCTCAATTATGAATACAGATTTTTTTACAATATTTATCGATACAATGTTAAGCAAATTAATGTTTGTTATTTGCTTTAGATTAGAAGATTTTATTTAACAATTAGTGTTTGTCCAGTACCAAACAATAAATAGAATCGAGAGTATCTACTAACATCGGATGTCGATATGTCCGAGTGGTTAAGGAGACAGACTTGAAATCTGTTGGGCTTCGCCCGCGCAGGTTCGATCCCTGCTGTCGACGATTTTCTTTTGCTTTTTTTATACATCGCTTAAAAATTCATAGGTTGATTTTAACCATCGTGATAATCATAATATCCAAAGTTTTTTCTTTAATTTGCCCAAAATAAGATCCAAAGTTTTTTTTTTTTGAAATGGTACTATACTAATGTAAGATATAATCGACATATTTTATGGTAGTTTTTTTTTCTTCTAACTTTTGTGGTAATTATTAGGACAAAAAGAAAAAAATGGACTTAATGTAGTATGTTACTCTTGCTATTGGTGACATTATTTTTCCACTAAAAAAAATTGACCCCATTTTTACCCTCAAAATGAAGACTCTATTTTTTTTTGGATGAAATGATATGACCATGTTTCACTTAAAACATAAATTTAAAATTTCATTAAGGTTATAACAACAGTAAAGTTATATATGAGGGGTCATTTAAATTTAACATTTGTATCTTTAAACAAAATTTAACGTTTGTAATACATTAGTCTTTTATATTTTTTTAGTTTCATATTGATCTTTAAATGATGTAATGTTTGCACCATTAACATTTTCATGCATCTCGAAAGTTTAGGTGTCTCTAAATGGCTGACATGGTAGATCTAAAACAATAAAGTATTATTTTTTTTAACTAATTTTTATTAACAATAACAGAAAAAACTCAAAAAAAAAAAAAAGACAAGAAATCAATAACTCCTTTGTTTACTCTACTTCAACATTCATTTCTGCCCCTTTTTTCACTCTCTCCTTCAACGTTCATCATCTTAATCTCTTAATAAAATCCATAAAAAAAAAAATTCTTCCAATTTCTTCATTCAACCACCACCACCTCCATCATCATGATCATCAATTTTCCTCACCATCATCAATTTTCTCCACATCAACAAAACCCAATTTGCACACAGACTTTCTTGAAAAATTGAGAATATTTTTGCAATTAAACATATTAGTTTCTCTCCTTTACATGTTTTAAGACAGAAAACTATTTTTTGTTTCTTAAATTTATGATTGAAGAAACTTAATTATTTTTTGTTAAATCCATTTGAGAAAATCACGGAGAATATATGTGGTGATAAGCGAATATAGAATCAAAGGAAAAGAGAGATTTTTTATGAATCGAAAAATTAAAACAATCGTTTTTGTCAAAATGGAGAATGCTAATATGGATCCGATTCAACGAGAGATACTCATATTTATAAAAACAAATTAATAAAATATTACTTTTGTTCCCCCAATTTTATTATCATAAAATGTATATTTTTATTAAAAATGGTAAAAATCGTTATTATTGATGTTATTTATCATGTGTTATATTTTCGCCACCCTTAATAACTTTTTTTTTGGCTCCGTCCTTAACGAGGGGTCAATACTGCCATAAAAGCCGGATAGAAAAAGCTTTATGAGGCCTTAAAAAAAACTTTATGGGTGTAACCGGCTGAAATTTTCTCTAAAATTGTCTCTCACGAAAAATTGTGCTTTGATGGTAAAAAAATGTTATGAAAAATTGAAATTCCGATTAACAACTTCAAATTGGCTTCTGCGTTGTGTCAAAAAAGAAGCAGGCTTCTGTATTCCTCTAAAAAAACGTTAAAAAAATAGGAGGGAGTATATGTTATCCAACTACAAAAGCCCTGTTCTTTGATTTGGATAGGACACATAGCTACCAAAATGAATTCTGCTCAACTACATGTTCGAGATTCAGCTCGAGAAAAATGTGAGAATTTAAGCAAAGAGGAGCATAGGCTATTCCCTTTCAAGACAATCATTGAGGCAATGATTGAGTTCTATGATCTGTCCAATTGATCACCATATCTTGGATAAAATTTTATTTTCGATTATTAAAATATGAGTAAATTACACTCCCCTTCCCTCAAAGATGCTTGAAATACACTCCCCTCCCCTCTTATGTTAAAATATACAATTTCCTCCCTTGAAAAATAAAATTTACACTCCCCTCCCTTATAAGATGCTTGAATTACAACCCCCTCCCTTGATAATTAAATATACATTACACTTTAATCTATTTTAACATAAATAAATATTTTTATGATATATATTAATTTTAAACCACCCTTTAAGAAAAATTAATTCATTTCTTTATAATTTAAATGTTAATGATAATTAAATTTAAATATTTTGCTATTGATTTTATAATTTAGAGTTTAAAATTAACTTTTAAATAACCATGGTTTATTGTCGTTAGTAATTTTTCACATATTTTAATTTTATTTTGGCTTGTTTCATATTTTATAATAGGGTTTAAAACTACATGTTAATGAAATTGTGAATAAAAAATAGCAAAAAAATATGTATTCAATTTTTTATTATGTTAAAATAGACCTGCAATACTGTTAATTTCGAAGTGTATTAGATTTTTTTTTTTTGCTAGATTATTAAAAATAAAAAAATATATATTGAGGGAGTAAAGTGTAGATTTTAACATAAGAGGGGAGGGGAATGTAATTCAAGCTTTTCTTAGGGGAGGGAAATGTATTTTTCTCTAATATGTTTTGAATAAGAGGGGAGGGGAATGTATATTTTAACATAAGAGGGGAGGGGAGTGTAATTCAAGCATCTTTGAGGGAAGGGGAGTGTAATTTACTCATAAAATATTTAGATATGGAATTCTATCACGACCAACAAAGAGCTGATAAATGTGTGTCTTTTAAAACCAAATGAAAGATATTATCTACACGCAACCATAAAGATTATTATCTTTAAAATATTGTTGAAATTCATTATGTGATCAACTATTTTCATCAATTGTCTATTCAACAATCCACAGTATTGGCAGTCGTTATGGTGCATAAGGAAATCCTTATGCACCCTACATAAATGTAGAAATGATTTTGGAGTACAATTCACAGAAATCATTTATATCTAATGATTTTGGAGTACAACTCACATAAACGAGTCCTTAGTTTTTTTCACCGGCTGGAAACCATTAATTACATCTAATGGTTTTGGAGCACAACTCACAAAAACCATTTCTGGATTTATTTATGCACCATAACCACACCCCACTGTATTATATTATCATAGTACCGCCGATCTTTATTATAAGAAAAAAGTAACTTTTTAAGTTTATTAAGTGTCTAATGTATTTGGTCTATATTATTAGTTTATTGAACAACTATTGTATCTGACCTATATATAGGTCAAATACATAAGTATTCAATTAACCTAAAAAATTGGTTTTTGGTTATAAATGTGACCGGAGGAACTACACGAAGAATTGTTGAAATTTCAAATTTTTAGAAGACATTCAAGTAAAAAAAAAATGACAAAGTATGAGAAAAAAAGTCTAAAATTGCTACTCCCTACGTCCCATTTTAAATGACTTAATTTAAAAATGTACTTTATTCACTAACATATTTTGACTATATTTTTCTATTAATATACAAAGACAAATTATAACATATAAGATGTTGGATTTGTCTCGATGAATATTTTTAAAATATCAAATTTTTATAATTTTTCTAATAAATAATTAAAAATATTTAAGATCAAAATTGTGTATTGACATTCGTAACAGAGTAAATTTTATGACACGATATGGGGCAAAGGAGTATGATTTATGCAAAAAGGAGGCTTAAAAAAAAACTTATCTAAATGGAGAAATATAGTCAGGTGAACTCTTCAATATATTATTAATATTAAATTTTCAAAGTCTTAAATTAAACTCTATATTTTTCTATTATTTATAGATTCTTGAAATTGTTTTTAAAAGTAAAGTAATCAATGTTTTTATTTGACATTTTTACGTTACATTGTTGTAAATACTCTCTCCGTCTCATAATAATAGTTTCTTTTCTCAAAATAATTGTCACTTTAGAATACCAATGCAACATTTATTATTTTTTTTCTATTATTATACCCTTATTTATTGATTTTCATCCAACTTAACTACTCTACTAACTACAATTAATAGGAATATTTTAGTAAATGATATTAATTTTACCATTGAAATCAACACAATCGATCAATTCCTTAATAATCGTGCACAAACCTTAAACGACTATAATTTAGAGACGGAGGGAACAGATGTTTTTAGGCATTGTTAGAACATTGTCATTTTTTACATTACATTACGTAACATTGTTTTTTTTTTTTTTTTTAGGGATTACATTACATTGTTTTCTATATTGCTTTTGACTTTTGGTGCGTGGAAGACATTAAACAGCACTAGTACAATAAGATAGTACTAGTAGCATTTATTATGATTTATGATAAAACAAAGGCTTAAAAAAAAAAACTTTAAAAAAATCCTAATTTATGTTCTTAAAACACATGTTAAAGATTCTTAAAATAAAAATTTTATCTAATAAATTGTGTCAATTTATTCTTTTAGAGATTGAAAATCAATGTTTTAAAGTAATAAATATTTATTATTTATAGAATCCTTAACATGTGCCATCAAATTAGTATGACCCGTTCCTGTTAGCTTATCTCAGTTGGTTTTAAATATTGTCTTAAAATAATTGACCCTTTTCACTTTTCAATATAATATTAATTACTTTTTTCCAATTATAACTCTAATTAATACAACTTTTATCACTCTCAATTCAATATATTCTACTTTGTATTTATGATAATGGTAAATGCATCAATACTTAACAAGAACACTTAAAACCATTTTTCTTTCCTTTACAACTACATTTTTCTTAGGCTAAATTATATTTTTGGTCCCTTAACTATTTAATTAGTATCAGTTTGGTCCCCTAACTAAAATTTGATTTATTTTGGTCCCTTAACTTCTCTCCATTATATATTTTGGTCTTTTCCGTTACTTTTAATTAAAAAATGTTAGGTTTTCTTCATTTTCTTCTGGGATTTTTGTTGTTGAATGTTAATGGAGATAATATGAAGATGAAAAAGAGGAGAAGAAGATGAACAAAACCTAACGTTTTTGAATTAAAACTAACGGAAAAGACCAAAATGTATAACGGAGAAAAGTTAAGGGACCAAAATAAATCAAATTTTAGTTAAGGGACCAAACCGATACTACCTAAATATAGTTAAGGGACCAAAAATGCAATTTAGCCTTTTTCTTAATAAGTGTGAAATGAGAAAGAAAGAAAAAAAAAACTCAATACGGAGATACTGGTATCTTATTGTCCAAGCTTACTTAATGTCTTCCACCGACCAAAAGTCAAAAGCCATGTTGAAAACAAACTTGAATACTATTGTATTGACTCATTGGCAGCCGGCAGGTGACAAACAACCAACTACATTATAATCCCAAAAGACAAAGAATCTTTTTTGATGATATCACCAACAAAGAGTTTATATTGTAATCTTGAAAGTGAAACACATATATAGTAGAAAAATCAAACAACCAAGGACAACAATATTAAGCAGAACTGTTCTATATCCTATCCAATGATGACAGATGATGAACTTATACAGAAGCTAGAAGAGTTGACAATGGATGCCAAACATCATCAGTTGGAAACTCTTCGATCAATCCTTCAACATAATGGTTCTGTTAGATATCTTCAATCCTTCAATAATAGCAAAAGTGTTGATCCTGCTACTTTCACAAGTCTTGTTCCTTTGTCTTCCTATGATGATTATGTTGACTTTATCCACCACATGGCTGATGGAGAACATGATCATCATGATCTTCTCTCTGTTGATCCTCTTCTCTGCTTCTTCTATAGGTGAGTCCACTTTTAACTCTTCATTTCAATTACTTCTTCTTCTATAGGCTTTGTCATAGGAGAATTTATTGGAATAACACACCCCTTTTTGATCTAAATTGTTGACCTCATCACCTTTGCATTAAAAATGCAATTTCATTAATTTAGGATCAAATCATTCATTGCCTATAATTTAGAAAAGAAATTGATGATTTACTATGATGTGATTGTGATGGATGACTTATGTTGTGCATGACACAATTGTGACTTTGTCTTTCTCAGCTCAGGAACAACTTCCATGAAACCAAAATTGATCCCTTACTTTGATTCAAGCCTTTCAAGAGCTGCCTCCTTTCTTGGTCACCGAGGCTGTATCGCTGTTCTTCAAAGGTAAACTTAAGTGATCAATATAATTTTTAAAAAATTTGGCCAAATTTTGAAAGTTCTTACGTTCGTTTAACAATGAGTTTAAATTTGAAATCTCCATGATGCAGGATGTTTCCTCCAAGGCCAAATGTAAACAAGGTCCTATGGTTTCTCTATGCTGACAAAATTACTACTACAACTAAACGTGGCTTAAAGGTTATGGCAGCCTCTTCATACTCTTTTCAAAGTGGTAAGGTAACTCCTCAACAACTTGCATTGTTCTCTAGTCCCCTCGAAGTTATTATTGGATCTAATGTTGAACAACAAATGTATTGCCACCTTCTATGTGGCCTTAGGAATCTTGATGTTATAGATGGAATTAGTACTCCTTATGCCATAGGTTTGATTAAAGCATTTAGTTTTTTGGAGACCAAATGGGAGCAGCTATGTATTGATCTTGATTGTGGATTTCCAAGTCATGAAATTTCAGATGAGGAAATGAGAGAGGCTGTAATCAACACTATTGGTGGTCCTCAACATGAATTGTCAAATAGAATAAGATTAGTTTGTGAAGGTAAGAATTGGGGTGGGATTGTACATAGATTGTTTCCGAACGTTCGGTTTATCAAGTGCGTTACAACAGGAAGCATGAAGCAGTACTATCAAAAACTTAAGTTTTATGCCGGAGATGTACCGATTGTAGGAGGAGATTACTTTGCTTCTGAGTGTTGTGTAGGCTTAAATTTAGACATAACACAACCGCCCGAGACAACACGGTTTGTACTACTTCCTACTTTTGCCTACTTTGAGTTTCTTCCATTTGAGATGAATGAGAATGATGAGGATGTTGTTGGTGAGCAAACAGTTGACCTTTGCGGTGTTGAGGTTGGAAAGATGTATGAAGTAGTTGTTACTACTTATCGCGGATTTTATCGATACAAATTGGGCGATATAGTTAGAGTTGTTGGTTTCCACAATTCATCACCTCAAGTTGAATTTGTGATGAGAGCACCTAAGTCTTCAGCTGAGATTCTCAATGAGAAAGACTTGATTTCAGCAGTTGAAAATTTCCAACTTGCACTTAGAGGTGCTATGGGAATCGACTCAATTGAGATCGTTGAGTTTGCAAGTTTCTTATATCAGGAACCGATGTCAAAGCAGTTGAAGGTATTTATAGAAGTAGAAGAAGTTCAAGAGGAGTCTAAATTTTTGGAGGAATGGGTTAAAGTGTTTAAAAGTTGTATTTCCTCTCTTGAGAATGGTTTAGGAGCATTGTACAAGGTGCAGAGAGAAAAAGGTCATATAGGGAACTTAATGATAATTATCCTAAGGCAAGGAGCTTTTGATCAGTTATCAGATTTGGCTCTTAAAAATGGAACACCAGCTAGTCAATATAAGCCACCTAAGATTATAAGGAATCATGAAGTTGTCAAATTCTTGGAAAAGTTTGCTTTGGTTACAGTATCAATGGATCGCTAAGAATGTATAGTGAATGGAGTGAATATCTATCATTACCTCAATTTCAATGTGATCACATTTTTAAACATGATGTGTACAAGGTGTGCTTAGTTGCTTTTTAAAACAATAACAATATCTTGTAATTGAAAGATTAATTGTTCATCAAGACTTGATTGTGTATTATTTATAGAGGTTATTCAACCTTAGCATGGAGGAAGGTTTTTCAGTGCTCTATTAAAATACAGTTAGGGGAAAAAAGTATTCACATTTGTTCTTCTTGTGGTCAAATTTACCTTGTAAATAATTTTCAAACCAGATAAAATTAATAGACTTGGGTACGTATATTTTCAAATGAAATATTAAAGGCTTCTTTGGACTATATATTTCATGAATGAATGACATCAAGACAACCAATGTGAACTATAAACAGCACTGAATTCAATCATCGAATATAGAAAGCAAATACTATAAAAAGATGGATAGGGATCCAATTCAATCATCAATATGCATCGTTTTTATAGATTACAGTGTAGCGGTCGTGAATCTTTTTGTCGAAATATGATGCACATTTCTTTATATTTCTAGAATACATTAGAACGATATAGAATAACTTTTGTTAAGTGATAATGCACACTTATAGATCTATATAAAATACTTGAGTAGCAAGTGGAATTAATTAATACGACATTTTTTTAAGGAAATGTCATGAACATTCTAGAATGTAGTATCTAGGTAATGAATCAAGATAAGTCAAAGAAAAGAGAATAACCCAAGTAGTTAAGAAATATGATGAGTTAGTTGTATTAGATATTTTAAAGGCGAGTCATCATATTTTAGAAGGATCTAAAGAGAGATGTGTCATTGGTAAGTTGTAAGAATACATATTTTAGAAGGATCTAATGATTGGTGAATGTAATCATTATCAAATGAAATTAATGAAAAAATTAGTTTGTTAGAATAGTTTTATTGTAGTTTTTATTCTTAGTATAATTTATCTTCCATTTATGAACAACCTCCCAGATCAATAAATAGGTAAACATACGTACAATTGTATTCAAGCATTTGAGAAGTAATTTTCAATAATATCAAAGGCTTCACCATTCTATATATCTCTCCTCCTACAATATGCTCATCACTAATGTATTTCCTCTTGTTCCATATTACTAAACACTCCACCACTAGCTCTCGCACTATATTTTTCAACATTGGTATCAGAGTTGCTTTCGTTCATTCAATGGACGTAGCAAAACATGACCTCCTGTCACCAACTATCTATTTTTTAAATTATTTATTCTACCACATGAGTTCTACTATCTTACTAAACTAGAAAATCAAGTCTTTGACTCAAACACAAAAGGAGTACAAGTAGCCATACGACCCGACCCTGTTTAAGTTCAAGTGCAGCTAATGTCGTAAACCTATGACAAATAATACTCAAGTTAAAATAGAGTACAAGCCTAAATAATTAATAAAAATGGAGACGTGCGATATTTGATGCTCAACTTAAGTTGCTTGTGTTATTGTTAATGATACCCCATACCTCCCTTGTTAGAAGAACTCCTTTAAGCATATGTCAAACCATGATGATCACCTTCGAGAGTACTAGACTGAACCAAAACTTTTTGCATATGTTTGCAACGATTTCGCTGCCAAGATTTCGCTGTGAGGTTTAACCATATCCAGCTATCACATTTGATTGAAATTGAACATCTCTTAATATGAATTTCGACTCCCACTCAAATAAATTATGCCTCCAATTCCAACTCTAACTAATGAATCTTACATATAGATTACATTGTAACAATCATTAATCTTTTTTTTTTTTTTAGGAACAATCATTAATCTTAACTTTTAAAAAGTTAAGATTTTGGCCCCCTAACAAAAAATTAACAATTTTACCCCTAACTTTATAAAAAGATGCAAATCTGTTTAGTTAGAAGACACCGCAGATCCGAGAACGGGAGGTCAAAATCCCAACTTTTTGTAAAGATAAGTTGTCAAAAGGAGCATATTTGTGTAAAGATATAGAGACAAAAGAACATACTTTCCTATAGATAGCGGGCTAAAATATCATATTTCAAAGAGAGAGCAAACTTGTTATTTTTAAGGGGCCAAAATTGCAACTTCTTAAAAGTTAATTAAGGGGACAAAATGCATCTAATTTTTTTTTTTTTTACAAGAGAAGAAAAAATCAATTAACAATTATACTGTATTACATTTTTAGTTATTTTTAAATAGATTTTAAGGATATGTGACTCACTTGTACCAAAAATATAAAAGATTTACTTTGTTATTTTTAAATATATTTGAAATCAATCAAATATTAATGAGTTTGTTATATTATTTTATTGAAGGAGTTTTTTTTTTTGTTGAGGAATTGTTATATTAGTATCTTATATCTTCTTTTTTGTTGAGTTTGTTATATCTTTTCGAAAGCAAAACAGAAAAAAGAGCTTGCTATATCTGCTATATTTTTTTGCCGGAATCTAAGGAAGATTTTGTTAAAAAATCTGTAGACAAAAACGCCTATAAATACGATTAAAAGTTTCTACCGTCTCACAAATCTCTAATTACGAAAAATAGTTAGGGTTAGCGATATTACACCTTTCATCAAAAAAGGTAGGGTTAGCGATTTCACACCTTTTCTCGATAACCATGTCTTCAACAACCAAGAAGATCACTCTCAAGAGTTCTGACAACGAAACCTTTGAGGTCCCTGAGGCGGTGGCACTTGAATCGCAGACGATCAAGCACATGATCGAGGACGATTGTACCGACAACGGAATCCCAGTTCCTAACGTGACCGGTACGATATTGGCAAAGGTGATTGAATACTGTAAGAAGCATGTCGATGCCGCGAGTTCCGATGAAAAACCTTCAGAAGATGATCTTAAGAACTGGGATGCTGAATTCGTGAAGGTTGATAAGCCTACGCTTTTCGATCTCATTCTTGCTGCAAACTACTTGAATATCGAGAATCTACTAGATCTTACCTGCCAAACTGTGGCGGACATGATCAAAGGGAAGACACCGGAGGAAATTCGAAAGACTCTTAACATCGTGAATGATTTCACTCCGGAGGAAGAGGAAGAAATTCGCAGGGAAAATCAATGGGCATTTGAATGAATCATATTTGTGGCTGCAACGTTGAAGGATTTATTATGCTTTTATGTTCTTCTTTTGTTTGTTTATCTTTCCGGGTTTCTTTTTTATTTGTCTTGACCTTCACTAAATTTTATAGTCTTTGTTGAATTTCTTTTTGTTGAATTTCTTTATCGAATGAGAGTATTTACAATTATCAACATCTATTATTCATCTGTCAAAAACAAACAACAATTATTATAATATTGTCATATCTTTGAAAAACATACAAAGGTTATCTGATGAATATGAGTTTGAAAGTGAGTGCAATCCGCATCATATATTCATATAAAATGATTTTGTGGATGAGTTCGTCTCAATCCAAATTATCGCAATGACTAATATAACTTGAACTCAATTTATAGAGCATAAAGTATTCGATGACTAATAGAGGTTGAACTCGATTTATAGAACATTTACATATATAGCGTTTTTTTTTTTTTTGCTTCCATTTTTCACTTGAATAATTATATTCAAGTATAAAAACATCTCTTACATTTGAAATATTGATTTGTCATATCGTGGAAGTCCAACCTCATATTGATTTGTCATGTCGGAAGAGTCTAACCTTTTTCGTTAGATTAATATATATACTTTGTGATCTTTTTTTTGTTTTTTTGTAATACACAGTGACGTTTTACATGCACTGTTACATACTCTTGCGACAAAATAGAAACTATTCAGATTCTAGTTAGAGAAATGTTTCCTGTCAAATATTTCAGCTGCATTTGGGAATTGGCATAGTGTTAATTTGTGTAACTGCTTAGATGAACAGATTCTAGTTAGAGAAAGGTTTCCTGTCAAATATTTCAGCTGCATTTGGGAATTGGCTTAGTGTTAATTTGTGTAACTGCTTAGATGAAGGAAGAGCAATAATACCCTCAAGTTATGCTTAGTTCCAGAAGATGTAGTCCAATGGTTTCCAGGGTTCGATTCTTACTACTAACATTTCCCGATCTGTGAGGAGAATATGGAATCATAAATTCATAATATTAATACATGTTTATGTCGATATGAGGCCAATGTTGTCAAAAAGGATTCGTGATGTGCGACATAATTTTTCGTTTTTTGTTTTATGTTGTCTATGCGACCATAACACAACTGCAATTGAGAACTTATTACCACATTCGATCTCAATTTTCTGTAACATCATTGATTGAGACCTCGACTTAAAGTTATAAAGCATAACTAGGTGATTGTCGCTGGTGGTATCATATGATAAGATTCGAGTATGAGACCTGAATGTATACAGTAAAAACTCATTGGTACTTAACCTAGATGAGATGGTACAAGATAGCCAGTTTAAGATTAAATATAGCTACCATACATATAATGTGTGCATAATTTGGCAACTCTTGTATTTTCATGCCATCATATATTGAGGAAGTATATCGAATAACAAACTATGATTTTTAACCACATTACTCTTAACTATGACCAGACTCTTTCGTTCAACTATTTTGAAATGGATTTAATTTGTATACAACACCATGGCAAATATTTGACAAAACCGACTGTCACTTAAACAAACTCAAGTGAAATTCTTGAAGAGAACAACGCCGAATAACTTTTTTTGGTTCAAAATCTTTCAATATGTAAGCGCAGTTCTAAAACATTAATAACAAAAATGTTTAGTAATGTCCACCTCTTTTGCGGTTCACAACGCCTTCGTCTTTTCATGATGTATTGAATAGAATGCTTAGCTATTATGCAAGCACCAAATATTGTTTAGTCAAGTCCATGGACGAATTCGAAAGCCACCTAATCGGGATATCTCTGTTTGATCCGTTAAAATATATAAAGACAGTCCAATCCAAAATTTATCGTAAGAATCTATCAATTTTTAAAGCATTTTGGCCAAATTCCCATGATATTTGCAATTATAAGCTGATCAATTGTGTAGACTAGAGACATAAAGTGGCCGTATGTAAGGTTGAATCCAAATGGTGCCATACCAACAACATCTTGAGCAACCTGATTATTAACATTACTAAATGCAGGGTTTGATACTTGTTGACCAAGAGTCAATTATCAATTTTTTTTTATGAAAGAATCAATACACAATTATATTATATTTATTAAGAAACAATTTTAGTTATTTTTAAATAGATTTGAAGAAATAAGAGAAGAAAGGTTTAACTCTGTCAAGAATGGTTTTATGTGCAATAAGAGAAGTAACTCTATCAGTAAGCAATGCAAATTAAAAAGTACTATGTAGTAATATTCTCTTAAAGATATATATGTGACTGAAACCATTAACGTTATTCAAAACAAAAATGTAATTATAACTTCCATAATAAGCATTGCATGGCCTCACATTTTCAGCAAGTATAAGAAGAACAAAACCTTGCCTTAAACACTATGCTACTTGAGTTTATGAAAAAGAGACATACCACAGAGTTTATGAACAAAACCTTGCCATTAACACTTGAGGATTTACCCGCCCTACGAATGAACGATTTTGCAAAAATTTGCTGCAGCTCCTTTGAAAATGATACTATTCCGCAACCCCCATAAACATCACATCACTGTACTTCACCCTCTAAGAAATCTTCCAAATTGCAGAAAATGAGATACAACACCATTGTAAGATGTTTAATATCAAGAATGATTTTAGTCGAGAGGAAGAAGCAGAAGTTCGTGAAGAAAACAAATGGGCATTTGAATGAATGAAATTTGTGTGCAATTTGGATTTATTATGCTTTTATGTTTCTTTTTGTTTTGTTTTGTTTACCTTTCTGTTTATTTACTTGTGGCGCTTGATAGTGAATGGACTATGTTCACTTTGATAGATGACACTAGTCTAGGATTTGTTCTCTTCTAGCTAGTGTTTCTGCTTTTTTTTAGTGTCTTTCTAGTCTAGGATATATTTTCTTCTTGTTTGACCTTCACTAAATTTTCTATTCTTTATCGAATTTCTTTATAAATCAAGTCTAGCTTGACCTTCGGTGAATTTTCTATTTGTTATTAGGTGAAATACCTCTCAATGTTTTAACACGTTAGTCATCTAAGTTTTTTTTGTTGTTTTGCAACAAGTTGATCTTAAGTCATAAAATATGTTCATCGTTAATCATTTTTCATCAAACTCACTTAAAAATTGTTTAATGCAAAGTTAGTGGATCTAAATTCATTGATCTTAAAATTGGGATTTATAGATGTATTATTCACTCTTGGAAAAGAAATTGATCAATTACTTAATTTATAATGTTGTTCATGAAACATTTATTTGTAAACTAGGTTTGAATTTAGAAACAAGAAAGAGAAAGTGTATGTTAGTAATCTTGTTTAGTTTCACAAGCAATTTTGGGCTAATTCAATGTCAAACGTAGTGTAAGCACTTTTTAACAAAGTTAAATGAAAAACGGGTAATAATGTAAAAAAATTGACGACTTACATTACCAATTTGTTAGAAGAAAAAAATTGATTAAAGGACCATGGGGAGGTAGGCCTTATTATTTTTTAAAGGGTATTTGGGCTTATTATTATCAACAACTGTTATTACTTCGACTTATACACTTACCTTAAAAAACACATGAAGGTTATTTTATGCGTTACGAGTCTTACGTTAGATAAGATATGACACGGATATGAGTTTACAAGTGAGTGTTGTATCCATCTTATAAGAATACTATTCGATTATGTAAAGTTCGGTTTGACTCAATAAAATTTTAATATGATGGCCGATACAAACTTGAACTCGATCTATAAAACATTCATGTGTATACTCATGTATTATGGTGTTTTTTTCTTCTTTTTCTCAATTGAATAATTTATAAGTTTGGTTTACATGTACTTAGCGAAAGGTTTGGTTGTTTGTTCTACGCAATTTTGGACTTTATTTGGTTTCCTGCATTTGGGAAGTAGTGTAGTGTTAATTTGCGTAACTGCTTAGCTTAATACCCAAGTTATTATTCTATAAAATTGTACAAACAAATTAATAAGATTAAAGAACTTAGATTAATCAAATAAGCATAGTTCAATATCTTACTAGGACAATCTTTATTAAGATTTTATTTATCTACAAAACAAATTTTAAATCGTCACCTAAGAAATGTTCCATTGTTAACATTGTATTCTTAATTCTTAACACTTATATTTTACAGATGTATGCCTCACAATCTTAAATAGCTCGTGTAACCAAATAAGCTGAAAATTTTATAGTAAAACTTCTCTCAACTAAAAGCATTTCCTCTTTGTCGCAAAGATCGGAGTTTGAACCCTAGGAGAATCGCTTATTTTGGTCACCAACTCAGTTTTTGGTACACATTCTTGAAAGTTTTAGTTTGTTTGTTACAACATTTTAAAAAACTTGGAATCTCCAAAAAAGAAATCCAAAAACTGCTTCTAATGAGAAGATGTTTTAGTAGCTTTTCTAAAAAAAATCAGTTTATATGTATTCCAAAGAGAATAAAAAATCAGCTTGTTTGTTTCATTAGTAACATATTTTAGTTTTCTTAAATTACCTTTATTTTATTATTTTTTACATTGTTTTGTTATTAACTTTTTAAATAATATTTTTTTAACAAATTTGACGAATCAATATAAGCAACCTAAGATTATAAGGAATCATATGATGAACTAGTCAAATTCTTAAAAAAATGGGCTTTTGTTACTGTATCAATGGATGAGTAGGAATGAATAGTATATGGAGTGAATATCTACCACTACCTCAATTTCAATATTTTTGGTTACAACAATAGAAATATATTGTAACTTAAAGATTATTTGGTCATAGACATGATTATGTATTATATCAAGAGGTTATTCAACATTAGTTTGAGGGAAGGTTTTTCCATTCTTTATGAAACCACAGTTAGGGGGGAAATGCATTATACTATTAAGGCTGCTTTAGAGTAGATTTCATGAATCAACGATTCAACAACATTAAGAAAACCAATACAAATTATAAACAAAATCATGGCTAGTGAATTCAATCATCAAATATTGAAGCTAACAGACTATACAAAACATCGCTAGTGTTTCAATTCAATCATCAACTTTCATCCTTTGTTATTCCAATTTCCACAAAACACTACGCAAATCGCAAACTTCCTAGGCGTTAATGGCTGCCTGTAATTGTTCAAGGCTTTTACCTTTGGTTTCTGGGACTACTACAACTATAAATAATATAGCCAGTGCATTGATTGCAGCGTAAAGAACGAAGGTACCTGAAAATCATAAATACAAGTAAACTTGCATGTTCTATTGGTTTCTTGAACTAAATGCGAAAATGATTATCATATAATAATGTTGGCCAGTGATCATACTCTTTCATATGAAATAAAGCTGAAAAATAATGTATTATGTACCATAGGAGCTCCAACTCATGAGAAAGTTGAAAGTGTAGGAGCATAACCATGCACCAAACCAGTTCACTAATGTGGCTATGCTTCCTGCCTGCCCTTTAATATTGACAGGAAATATCTGCAACATAAGGTAATTTTTTAGCAAACTTGGTGCCGCCTTTTTACTAAGAGGACACATTTTGTAACTGGCAAATTCGAAGTTGATTTTAGCAAAGTAACACGCATAAATAGATCCTCCCCAGGTCAAAGAAAAAGAAAAACAGTTCCATGCGGGGATCAACGTTTGCTACTTCTTAAGTGCAACATGTTTTTGGAAAAATAACTATTTAACTAATTTGCATCTCTTCTCCTGTTCTCATCTTATTGATATTAAAAACCGAAAGTGGAGAAAGGATGGGGGAGTACCTCGGACATCACAACCCATGGAATTGCTCCCATTCCTATTGAAAACGATCCTATGTAGACCTAATATCAGCAGTAGAAAAAGCAATGTCACATGGAGTACGAAAGCACGAATTCATATTTATACATATAAAAAAGTGTATCAACAGAGAAAGAATAGTAGCCATACCAATATGCCGGTTACAGCAAGTGCTGGAACTGCTCCAACAGCCACTTCATGAACCTGTTACTCACACAAGGATATCAATTTTACATAAATATTAGGAATAAAAACTTGAAGTTGTAATATTCTAAGTTGGGATGTACCTTGAGATAGAATGCAACTGCAGTAAATATACATCCTGTAACCAATCCTGATCCAGAAACCTAATTGAAACCAAGAAATAACAATAAGAGTATTATACATGAAGAGGATTAGCAAGTGAAATTTTGAAGATAAGCTGTTTTTTGCTTTGAATTTACCAAAAGTAGGGGCTTCCGGCCTGCTCTATCTATGAGGGCTGCTCCAACACCTGTGATCACAATCTGTGAAAATAAAAATCATGATTAAGTTGGATTCGGGGGAAACACAAATCAGATTTTCCAAGAATTATTGGTTAATTTAAAAATAAGAACCTGAAGGATAGCGTATATTATACTCCCCGTCGCAGAAGGAAATCCTACGACAAAAATACACCAATAAACCAAAACAAAATAAAAATCCGAGTGCTTCATGAAGGTTATTCAAGTTTTAAAACATGCTTTAATTTTGAGCTATAGTTTACATGCAAAAAGTGATATGCAAGAAAGTATGATGGTGTTAAACTTGGAATGAAAAGTTACAATTACAGAATTAAGTACCTGCTAGATCAAAAATACTGCTAGTATAAAAGCAAACACCATTGATTCCCCCTAATTGCTGGCAGACCATAAGCCCTACTCCAATCTACTCATGAAGAAAAATAGGAAGATGAAAATTTTGAATGGAAATCACTTAAGATTTGCTTAATAGAATAATAACATGAGAACTGGAAAATGAACTAATATCTAAAGTGAAATTATAGATACATACCGTGAGTGAGCGCAAATATCTTCTTTGAAACAAATCCAGCACCTTCGGTTTTGCGAGCTGTTCTAAACTTGTTATATAATCCTGTGTGGCAGTGACAGATACACCAGCTTAGTTGCATTATATTTGGAATTCTTTGTCTTTATTATTGTGCCTGAAGGCAAGGTCACATAATAATAATATCCAACACTAACACACAGTAACCTGAATTTCTTCTGCCTCTTCAGATATATCAGCATCTTTACCGCGAAGTATTTGTAATGCTACCACAAAATCTTTTGCGCGTCCTCGCTTTGCCTGCATTCATTATTCGGTTGGTACTTGGTAATCTTGTTGTTCTGCTAAATAACCACTGCATGTTTTCATCTAAATACATTTATACGGAAATTTATTACTTACCAACCATCTAGGAGACTCTGGAATGAAGAACAGACCCAAAAGCAACACAGCAGTGGGAATAAGGCCTGCAATTGCAGACACTTATTTAGGACTGAAAAGTTTCAATTAATTTATAATGTTCTAAATTTTGTATGTTCTTCATATAGTCTTCTTCTTAGTGGAATTATATTCAAATTGCAAAGAAAACTGACCGATTATAGCTAAAGCCCTCCATGAAAGTACTGTTCCAATTATGAATGACACAGATACAGCAGTAACAATCATGAACTACAAAAAAAGAAGAAAAACAAACTTATATGTTATTGCTTAGTTCAACGAAAATACTTATATATTAGTTATTATTATGATCATGAAGTTACAATGTGTAAGAAAAATATACCTGATTTAAGGTAGTCAGGGCACCTCGGAGTTCTTTTGGCGCAATTTCTGCTACAAACACAGGAACCTTATATATGTAACACATCAAATATAAAGTCAACAGTTTAAAAATGAAATTTTGAGAATCATTTCATGGAACAAATAGAACTAAAAACCAACCACAAATGAAAAAACTCCCATTCCATATCCTGTAGCTAATCTCCCAATATCCAAAGGCACTGGACCCTATAAAAGGGAAGAAAAAAAGTTCAGATATTATTTGGAGTATCATTATGGCGAAAAAAATTACGTAAGCTTTGGAGTAAGAAAGTACCTCAGAAAAGTAAATAACAAGCCACCCTGCAATGCAAAAAGCACTTGACACTCTCATTGCCTGCATATATATTCCAAAACAAACTTTTTATGAATACCCCACATAATAAAGATGATTAACAATTTGGAAGTTAATTCCAAAATAACTAGCATCATTTTCCTGAAATTACCCCCTTTCGTCCAACGAAATCGGCAATAGGTCCACTTGTTATTGCGCCAATCATCGCACCAAATGTCAAGATGGAGCCAAACAAGGAGTACTGCATTTAGTCAATCCGCAAAAAGCAATGAAAATTACATCAAATCCGTTAAGTAAAAGTTATACAAACTTTTTGAGTACATGATAATCATGAGTTTTTTGCCTCGAAACATTGTTTGTATTTCTTGCTTCAAGTTGCTTATACTAGCAGCCAAGGTTCAACTGTATATTTACCATTTTCAGTCTATTTCCTATGTTTTCATTAATCTAATCCTAAGGTACATGCAATTAAATCAATTTTTCAATCATTACTAGCTTACCTCTGCCAAAGACAGACTAAGATCCTTCCTAATAGCTTCTTGTGTTGGAGATGAATATCCAGCCTGAAAAAACAAAATAACAATTCCGCAGAGAAATTAAACACATACTCTATAAAACTCTTAGTCAATTAAACTACCAAGCAATCAACTATCTTTTCATCTAAAAAGTGCTTCTTATTGCTGATTTACAAAGAAGTAAAGACTTACACAAGCACCAAACTCATAAGAACCACAAACTGCAATGAATGTGGTGAAGTAAACCATCCATGGATGATGATGATCTTTGCTTGCATGGACAAGTTGGTTGTTGTGTTCCCCTATCAATGGTTCTCTTACTCCTTTCTGCTTGCCAACTTCCACATCTTCTTTGTTATCCATCTTCATTCTTAACCTTTGTGTGTACAATCTTAGTTCCTTGGTAGTATAGATGACTATGATAGTGACTGTGTAGGAAATATCTAATCTAAATGACTCAAATGCTAAGCATTTGCTGTAATTGCCGTAGAAGGAATGTTATTCAATCACTCCAAAAAAATAGAAGGAATGCAATATATTTATGTTTAATTACTTTGCAAATCTATGAATTATACAAATATTTTTAAATAATGTCTAAATTAAAAAGTATTCTAAAAAAAAAAATCTAAATTAAAAAGTTTTCAACTCCAAATATTTAATATAGTAGTAAAATGACAATTTTTGTACCCAATGGTTATTTTGCACCCTAAGGTTTCGAATTTCAGACCCGCAGTAAATTCAATGTAATTATTGTTTGAGTCCTAAGGTATATTCTTTGTTTTGAAACTAGGACATCATTTTTTCACCTTAAAGTTTGTTTACTACGAAGTTTTATGGTTAGATATGAGAAAGAAATTGTTAATAATTTATATGTAAATATTTGAACATGAATATTTTTAATTGGATCCCTTATTGTTTTAAATAATTTGTAACTAGATCAATGATCTTTTAAATAATCTGTAATTGAATCCCTAGTTTTGTTTTTCTTCAGCTTAAATATATTTTGTTATGATAAACAATATACAAACAAACAAACCACTGTGAATAAATGTGACACTTACCACTCCAGACATGGCTGGCATTTTTGGCCGCATTCGTGATAAGTTTGCCCAACTAGATCTCATGTCTGGACTTTGAGAGGACAAAGGAACTAACGTACATAGGCAAGTAAAATATGTGGTTTATAATGTATCATGACTTAACCCTTAGATTCTTCTCATCCTCACTATCATACAGTGTACCCTCATCGAATTTTCTCCTCTTCTATTCCAAATTACTATCATTTTCTCCTTGGGAAGTTGCTCTAACGAGTCCCACGTTAATTTCACACGATAAGAAAGTTGGTGTTAGATAAAATGTTGAAAAGAATGTGTTGCTAGCATTTCTTAGGAATCCAGTCACAAGCAACAAATTGTTCCTTAATTGTTACAATTGAAGTCAAACATAGTAAGGAATTATGACATAATATCAAGTCAATGGAAGACTCAATTTAGTCCATGACAATTTTTTTTCAACTCAATTTAGTCTCTCTCAAAATATAATATCAAACTAATCCTTGACATTTTTAAATTGGAGACAAATTTAGTCAAGTATAAAAATGTTATTGACTTAATTTGCATATTACTTTTGATAAGAAAAAAATTCAGAGTACTTATTCAAAAGTAAACTTTTAAGCTGCGAGGAACAAATTGACGAGAAAAAAACAAGGTACTTTTCAGAAGAACTAGTAATTATGATGGACTGTTGGTGGCTGTGACAATGTGGTAATGATTAATGAAGACTATAATATTACGTAGAAATAATATAAAATATTATTACCAAAAAAAAAAAAATAATATAAAATAAAATAAAATAAAATATGGGTCTTGTTAACCGGTGCCCCAATGCACTAATTAAGAAACTAAAAGTAGAATGAAAAGTCAAATTTTGTATTGAAAATAACATTTTTTTAACTTTAAAAAAAGTAGAATACATAGTTTCCAATACAATATTTTTTTCTAGGAAAATGTTAACGAATGCCCCGGAGCACTCTTTAAACACTTTTAATAGTAAGTTTTTATGAAAATATATGTAATTAATGTATTGAAATTTGTAACATTTAACTTTTTTAATGAATACTTTTTAAATTTAAGATTTTAAAAAGTGTCTGAGAGCACTCGTTAACAAGACTCTTTCTTTTATAGTTTCTTAACGGGTACCTTTCCAAATAATATTGGACATCTTGGACATGAGTATAAGAAAGGATTGTGAAAAGGACACTTTCACTAAAACACATAATTCGTAAAGTTGGAAAACTTAATTACATTCGAAATTTCTAAAATACTAAAACAACCAGAAATATAGAATTGAGAAGTAATAAAACTAGCATTGTACAAAAGATTTGTCGCATCTTATTTGTCTTCTTCTTGTCTCGTGTGATTATTGTAATATCACTAACATTATGAGAGACTTTTGAGCTATTACGCAACATGTTACACTAGTGTTGTCTGTTGTGATAATGTTCCATGAAGTTACCTCGCAATTTTCGTTCAACTTTGTTCCACGGGTTTGGTTAGGTTCAAAAGTCAAAATTAAGGTGAATTTTTATATTTGGCTCAATTTAAAAAAAAATATATATATACAAAGAAAGCTTCTTAGTGAATGTATTCTCTATCTCCTCTGCAAAATAAAATTTGAAATTGTCCATTTGAGAGATACATCAACCTCGTATAACTGAATGACTCTTGTTGACATAGCTTGAGGATTAAGATCTCATATCAGGTTTAAAGACTTATTTAAGTTAAAAAAAGTTAAAAAAGAAGCTGAATAGTTTAATATAATATTGATATAATTTGTTTTTCCTCTCCAAAAAAAACTAACAAATTTTTTTGGTACGACAATACTTGTATAATTTATTATTCAATCTACTGTCTACTAGATATAACCAATAATAAGACATTATTTTATGATAACACCACCTATTACAATCCTAATAATCAAACCAAGGAATCAGTATATTTGCCTAATAATATTATTAATAATATTCTGGCCAGCTCTTTAATGTCTATTGTAGCCAATGATGTTGGGAGGTCAAGTTCTATCGTACAAAAAAACCAGTTGGACAAGTAATCAGGAATAAGAATAATCCAACCCATCATCAAACATAGACCACCTGGATTAACCCATAATTATCAAATTTCCTTATCTGCATACTAATTATTTTCTAATTCAGTTGTGAACTAATAACAATTGTCTTTTTTTACTCCATAACTAGTATATATTTTTATGCTTACTCAAGTGTTACAATAACCTATTTGCGCTTGTGACCAGAAGAAAATGATCATTCGCTTCTAATGACCAAAAAGGAATCCAAAGTCTACCATTTTTTGTTCACATACAAAACGACAATAGTCAATGAAAACTCATACACACAAGTGAAAGAATCGGGATTTAAACTCCGATCACGACATTCAGTCTAGCAATTTCGGCAGGTTCACTAGTTGATTAGGACTTTGGACAAATCTACCACTCTTTATTAACATGCAAGTTGCAACACACATTTATGACAGCCTAATTAAGCTTTACCATTTGACTATACTAATTAATGTAGTATGAAATTCAACATACCTGTCAACAATGCCCCTATCAATCGATGACACCAGCGGTTTAAAAGAAATCCTTAAATTCATGAGACGGCATAATATGCCATACCTTGTTATTGGTCCTATTTGGCAAGAACAAGTTCTAAAAGTGTCACCTGATCTGAAATCAAACTATGAAAAACTTGATAATATTCTATTGCCATCAAATCAATTCTACAAAAAAAAAAAAGTGAAAAACAATTTTTGTACATCCTTTTTAAGCTTTACAAGTTACAACAGAAAACACTTCAGAAAACATACAATCTAAAATCTAAATATACAAACAAATCAAGCTGATACAGACTAGTGGAATACAATCTTAATATTTCATCAATCTCAATCCTTACTTACAGACCTGCGTTCTGAGTTGCCTTCCTCTTCCTTACAATTAGAAGCACGTTTCGAGCTTCCTTCATCTTCCTTACAATTAGAAGCACGTTCTGAGTTTTCTTCCTCTTCATTACAAGTAGAAGCGCGGTGACTTTGTAATTGCAATGTATATGCTTGATAACCGGTTGGACTGCAGAGCTGACCCGAGTTACTACTAGCAGATTTCTCAATATCAAATCTCCCAGCAATAAAAGGGATTGGCCTTTCCACTACTGATGGCACTGCTTCATCATCTGTTTCCAGCATTTTAACGACCTGATCCATCGTTGGCCTCGCGTATAATTGTGGATGTGAACATAAAACAGCAACCAACACATACTTCTCGAGAATTTCTGGTGTACCAGGTTCTGGCATACCATCTTCAATAACATCCAAGGCCCTATTGTTTCTAACCAACGACCAAGCCAAGTCACTGAATGCAGCGGGTTGGCCATCCTCACTCGTTTCAAGCGCCTTTCTTCCACTCAAAAGCTCGAGAAGCAAAACACCGAAACTAAACACATCACTCCTCTCTGTCAACTGTCCATACAACGCATACTCAGGAGCAACATACCCCATAGTTCCCGCCACCCTAGTACTCATATGAGTCATTCCCTCAGGATTAAACTTCGCCAATCCAAAATCCGCCACCTTCGCTTCAAATTTCTCATCCAAAAGTATATTACTAGCTTTAATATCCCTGTGAATAATCGAAGGCTGAGCACCATAATGCAAATAAGCCAAACCCCTAGCCGTGCCAAGAGCAATCTTCTGACGAACTGGCCAACTCAACTTCTTCTTCGAAGAACCAAATAAATGATCATAAAGACTCCCATTCTCCATCAAATCAGTAACAATAATCCTCTGATGACCTTCTAAATTAGTAGTAGCAGTACAATAACCTCGTAAAGCAACAAGATTAACATGCCTAACACTAGCAATAACTTGAACTTCATGAGTAAAACTAGCATCACCGGCAACAGAACAATTCTTAAACCTTTTCAATGCAACTTCAGTTCCATCATTCAACAAACCTTTATAAACATTTCCATAACCACCACTCCCAATTATATTATCCCTAGAAAAATTCCTAGTTGCTTTCTTAATCTCATCAAAACTAAACCTAATCAAAGTAGTACTCTGATTCATCGAATCCAAACTCGAACCTGAACCTATAACAATCTCAGTTCTATTATAATTCCCCTTCTCTTTCATACTCTTTCTCCGTTTAAGAAAAATCCACAATCCAACAAAAAACAACAATCCTAAAAAAGCAAAAACCGTAACAAGCGCAATAATTAGGTTTCGATTTTTGTTACTAGATTTCGACGACGAAGAAAAATCAAGATTAAACAAACAGTTAGCAGCTCCGACGCTAGTCTGATCGGAAAGTGAAGCGGCGTAAATGGCGGTGTAAGAATTACAATCGGAGACGTTACCGACGTAAACTCCGGTCAAATAAGTAAGCGCTACGGAGCGTTTAGGTGTGCAAAGAGCACAGGCATCGTTTCTGTCAAAAGAAACGTTACAACTGGATTGAAGAGATTGAAGTGCAGGTTTAGCAATTTGTTTTTCAAATTGTTCTTTGGTTGTGATGTTGAGGCAACCTTGTGAGATCCACGAGGTTTGAAAACCGCAAGTGGAACGAATATCGAAATTAGGTTGAAATTCATCGATGAAAGATTGGAAAGATGACCAGCATGCTTCGGAGGAGTTGAGAGGTGGGACGAAGAAGCCGGTGCGGCGGAGGTAGTCGGTTTGGACGAGATGGAGAGCTTGGAGGACGGTTTGGCACTGTGTGCCGGTGGAGATGGATGGTGGTGAACCGTCGCCGATGTCGCGGAGGATGGTTATGTTGAGGGGGCATGTTGTGGCGGAGAAGGAAATGGAGGGGAAAGTGAGGAGAAGGAAAAGGAGGGGAAGGAAATGGAAGAGAAGGGACATTTTAGATGGAAGAAAAGTGGAAATGGAAAGGGTTGGTGAGAGTGAGTGAGTGATAAAGGTTTGATGAGTTTTAGCATTTGGAAGGGAAATGGAAAGAGAGACAAAAGGATATTTGTGAATTTTTAGACTTTGACTATGGATGTCGATGTCAGTTGAAGTTTGTTATTCATGTCCCATTCATTACCTTGATCAATATTCACCCACCAAATATATGTGTTTTTAATAACTCCAAAGTACTACTACTACTAATTGTGCTTATTGGTGTTAACTATGTTTTCATTACTCCAAGGTACTAATTCTCTTTTACTTTTTGGGGTACAATGATTTTGTAATATTCTTTCTCTTATTAATAATTGTTATTTTTCGACAATTGTTAACTTGCACTTTTAAGGACACATGTTAAGAAGCTCAAAATATACATATCAAAAGTCGTACATTTAATTTCTTAACAGTTGACATATTATGTTTTCCAATACAAAATTGTATTTTTTAGATTGCTTAACATGTGCCCTGAAGGCACAAGTTAGCATGACCCATATTTTTTATATGAAAAATGTTAGTAACACTATCTTTTTAACACTCTGAAGTCTCAAATACTCATTATCTTATTTGATGAAATTAATATATGTCTCACTATTTTACGTGGGTTTTATTTTTATATTGTAGAACTCACATTGATTTAACCTAATTAATTAAAGAGTATTAGAGAGAGTATGTATTGCTACCACTCCTCTTTGACAACAATGTGGTCAAAATTATACTCAAAAATTGATATTGATCCGAAAATGTCTTGAGTTGAATCGAATTTGACCGATCTTTGACTCATTGCAAATTTATCAAACTTTTTTTGAGTAAATCAAAATGAAATTCATAATAACTACGGTGATATATACAAATTTATCAAACTTGAAACTCGACTTGGTATCAATATCATTTTTTTTACACATCAGTTCTTTACTAATTTTAATTAATAAATTATTTAGATGATTGAATTGCAAAAATATAATGGCATTAAGTTAGTAAAAAATAAATTAAAGAGAAATATTAGCAATACACATTCTAACACACACTCTCTTTGATTGGTTAAAATTCACATAGGACCCATCAATCAAAGAGAGTATGTTAAAAGATGTGTTGTTAACATTCTTCTAAATTAAATATTGTATTAATATTATAAAATGACAAATAATTTAAGACGAAAAAATTGTAAAGACGACTCTAACCAATGACAATATATAATCTGTTTAGATGGTTCAATTAATGTTCACCTGATAATTGTTACATGGTTAACAAAGTTAAAAATAGTACAATGAAAACATCATTTTTGAAAATATTTTTCTTTTTTGGTCAGGTGAAACTTTTATAAAGTCTTATTCATCATTTTCCAACACCATTTCTATATTTTATGTGCACTGTTTAGTATTTTCCATGATTTAAACACACACTTGGCTGATGACCGATCGAGGCACGTTGCTTTCGGGAGCTACTCAGGCCAACTTCTTTCTAAATACTACTCCACTACTGCAGAAATGTGTGATTTTGACCATTGACCCAATTCAAAGTATATACTATTGCTCTTTTTCTTATGGTCTAATATGTATCATCTAGAAGACACGATAAAAAATTCAAAAAAAAAAAAATAGTATCTAACAACCCCTTCAATGTTTTATCTGGGTAGTATCATTGCTTTTTAGATTTTTTTTTGTTTGAAAAACATGGCTTTTTGTTTAATTTGGATTTAAAAAAAAAAAAAAATACCTCTTCACTTAAACAACCTAATCCATTTCGGTTCCAAATTCCAGTGACTTGGAATGGAAGCCTAACAAACTAATCCAGCGTGTACACAACAAAAACAACAAAGCATGACAGTTGACAACTCACCTTAGATAGATAATGAATATTGTAAGTAGTATGTGAGTAATAATTAACTCAAAATTATATTTTTAATTCCTTAATTTGATTTTAAGTAATAATTTGATTTTTTTTATTAATCTTTTTGGTCCATTTACATATGGATTTTCAAACTTCAAAGATCATATATTTGAAGATTGAAAGAATATGCAAACATAGATGAAAGACCATATATTTGAAGATTGAGAGACCATAAGAAAGTAAAAACACAATTTTAAACTTGAAAATCTAAATACAAATAGCTCAAAAAGACAAAATTGAAATAAATAAAAAAGATCAATGATTAAACTGTTACTTTGAAATTAAGTTAATTAAAGGACAAAAATGCAATTTTGCCAATAATTAATTATACTTGATTTGATCCCGACAATTTTCTTATGTTACAATTTAGTCATTTTTAAAAAATGGTACCTAAAATAGTTACATAACATTTTTATACATATGACAAGGTAGTTTTTATCTTATTATAATTGAGCGACTAATTGACCTTCAATTTAAAAATGTCACGAATTAGTTTGATATAATTTTTTATAGAAGACTAAATTGAGTCGATTTTCAAAAACCAAATTGAGTTTTCTCTTTAAAGAAAAAAAAATATTGACATTCACTTTTCAACGTTTAAATTTTCTTTTTGAAAAGTTCATCCAAAGTTCCAAACTAGCTCTATATGTTTCTTAACCTATCACAACCCACTTCCATATGCTCGGCTTATTATTTCTTGTATGAGGGCTTGTTCATATATTGTTTGTTAGTGCTCTTGACAATTATTCCACTCCTATGTAGGTGACATATACATGAATTTGGATTACAAAGTGAATAAACACTGAAAATCATAATGCACCTATGACTTTTTTTGTACATGATCCATAGCTTTACCATGGGTAAACACCATTTATAAACGGATTATCCACGACCAAAGCTCCATGGATAATGTCATTGATGCTATCATTAGCTACGTAATAATTGAAAACAAATAAATTTGTGTCGTACGTTGCACTTTTTTTAAAACAATTATACTGTGAAGGAAACTTTTGAAACATTTGTCTTTGAATAGAATTAATCATGTGAAAAATATGATTTATCTTTTGCTATATTATATTGGAGATAAGAATCAAACTCTTTTTCCTTAAAAATAAAAAAAAGAATCAAACTCTTTTGTAAGTACTGCTCATTAAGTAAAAGAAAGGCTGCATAAACATATAATAGGCTTAGATGCATATTCGAACCCGCATTATTCATATTCTCCGTTTAGTATGAGTGAGAATTTTCACTCATTATTTAAAGAAAAAAAGTATCAAACTCTCATTATTTCACTCTATCTTTAACTCATAAATCTCAACAATCAAACCACCATTCCTCTCAAAACAACTAAACAACCTAATATCTCCTGTGAAAAGATGATAACGTAGGTTATAGTCTTATAGATCTCATATGCATTTGTTTTTGTAAAAAGAAAAAAAAGATTACCTAAAAAAAATCACATACATTTCTAACGCTCACCAAAATATGTTATTTGAACTAACTTTGTGAGCATATTTTTTGTGTGGATCAAATTAACAAACTTCGCGAGCATATATTTACGAAAACACAAAAGGAAAAGTTATATACTATATTATAACAAAAGAAAAAAGAATAGCACAACATGCAATAATATACATGCATTAGTCTTCATTTTTCAAATAAAAAATTTATGTTTGTAAAAAAAATAATATGGTAATCCTTTCACATCAATTAGAAAATGTCAACTTTAACATGCTCGACTAACCGGATAAACCCCTGCACATGGTTGTTGAAATTTTTAAATATAGAAATGGTTCTTTGTAAATACATATTTACTTAGTTAACTAAAACTCAAATTAAGCTGCAAACCTCATCAGTTTACACAGCCAATATAATATTGTTCGTTCCTTTATTAAGACAAAATTAATGGGTCATGCTAACAAATATTTTAGATAGAGCACTTGTTAAAGATTTTAAAAAGGAAACAATTGTAAAATTTTATGTAAAAAATGTTGTTTTTTCAATAGGTTGATTACACAATTTTCAAAACAAGTTTTTTACTTTGAGTTTCTTAACAAATGTCCTAAAGTCATTTGTTAGCATTTCCATTGTATATATAAATTCACTGCAAAAAACGCACTGGATTGAGGAGGTTATTTTGGTTTCTCCGACACTATATCCGACGATTTGCTCAACACAGTCATCAAACATGATTATGGTTGAATTGCTTGGAATTAACCAGCATGTTAAGGGCTCTCCACGAGTGCATGTTGAGCAATTTTCTAATGCCTCATCGTGTTATCTACATTTGAATTTGCTCTCTGATCACCTATCCAACATTAGTATCTTAACTATCAAGACGTTATCCAAAGTTAGTATCTTAATTCTTAACTATTAAGTTATATGTTCAACTAGGATTATATCCAAAAGAAAATCATCGAGTGACTAGTGAACTCTGACGCTCAAATTATACAGACCCAAACTGAGGCATACAAATATAATTTAAGCTATTTTATTTGAGACTGGCTTATAGCTTATAGGCAACAAGAAGAAGTTGATAAAAAAAATAAAATTATATCGCCAGGACTGAATCATAATGCATCTTTGATTAGTCAATTGTATTCAAACCAAATGCATGTGGTCAAATTACTCTGCAGATAGACAAAACAATAAGATAGTGTTATATTAATTGACTGCATAATATTTTTTGCAGACATGATGGAATTAGGTCCACGACTTTTTCTTAAGTCAAAATTTCATAATATAAACAGTGAAGCTTTGGGTTGTGTCCAATAGAAAATATATTTTTTTTTTGGTGGAAGAAAATATATATCTTGTTGACATCTTTCTAAAGAAAAAATGAACAAAGAGTATTGTTAAACAAAATAAAAAATTTGAACAAAGAATATAGTAAATCCGTACGCTGTATACGTATGTAGCTGAAAAAAAATAGTTCTAAATTACAAGTTTTTTTTTCTTGACGCATACTTATTCTCTAAATAAGTGCACATGTATACCAGTCAAGAAGAAGAAGAGCACATGTATAATTAAATGTATTTAAGGAATCAAATATATTAAATGTATATAGTGAACAGTACATACGATGTTAATATTGTTGTCAAAATTTGTGTGCAAATAATTTATTATCCATATTGTTTAATCACCACATGCATTGTTACTTTTGCCTATAAGATGTTGTTAATGTCTCTCAAAAAAATGCTGTTAATGTGATCACTGATCAGTATATAACTCCTTGGAGCATATATGCACGTTGGTTTTTCCACTCTAGCGGGTTCGTTTAGTAAAGAACACGTTAAGAAAGATATATAGAGACTGAAAACACAAGTTTAGTGGTTTTTCAGTTCTGGTTGCTTTCTAAGTATTGATGAGTTGCTTTGATCATGTGATGTGAACATGTAATCAGGAACGAAACTGTGAAAATGCATAGTGCGTCCAAATTCAAAGCATCCTGACTATCAACGGGCAGTTTCTAAGATTTTGGTGGCCTAAGACGAACCTACAATTTAGGTCCTAACTAATAAATATATATAAACATCAAACTTTTACAAAAATTTAAGCAATTTTTTCTGAGCCTAATAGACTGCTAAAAAATATTTTCGGGCCCAAATTTCGTACTTTTTTTTAGGGGCCTAGAGCGGCCGCCCTCTTTGCCATGCCTAATACCATGTACAATGGGGAGTCCTTCCCCTATTAAGCACCATTGTAAATAGGCACCCCTTTGTGACATCAATGAATATGGTACTTATAAAGGTGGTTGCTTTTATAGGCATCATCTCTCTTCTATTACTCATGGGTCTCACATGTTCAATTAATTATATTTTTTTATATTTAATTATTGTATTATTTTGATATTAAAAAATAATTATAGAATAGTTGTAAATAATAGTTGAATTTATCATAATTCTTTTTTTTTTAAAGTTTTAACTTTTTCTTGAATTATTAATAAAAATGTTTGTTTTTTTAATAATTTATAATTAAATTACTTTAATATTTTAAAATTATATAATTATGAATGAGCATATAAATTATTGTTAAAATGTAATGATATAGAGTTATTGGTGAGACCCAATCAATAATTATTTTGAGGTGCTGGGTTGGAGAGATTAAGTGTTTATTAAGTATTAATTATAAAATGACGTATACAATCGAAACCCATTTAAATACCCAAATAGAAGTGCTGCATCGTGGATGGTTTAAAATTCGGCACTCATAAACCATTTTTTTTAGACAAATAAGTTTATAAAACAAAAACTATAAGCTCAAATACGCATATTAAAGTGTTTCTGAAATGACTTAAATACCCTCGCCTATATTAAAATTTACAACACCCATTCTTAAACCCTTACAAACCCTGTTTACACGACGGCGCTTGCAGCGCTCTCTACTCCGGCTGCCGCTGCTGTGTGTTCGTCTCCACTGCGTTGTGCATGTGAGTTCTCCTTTCAATTCAAAGTGGAGTTATTGTAAATTGATTTGTTTCTGGTTGGGCACTTTGAAATTTGAACTGAATTCATCCATTCTCTTGTTTAATTTAAATTTGAATTGAATTGATTTATTGTTGTTGTGTACTCTAAATTGAATTTAGTTTTTGTTAATTTGTTGTTCGTCTATAAAAATGGAGATTAGAAAAATTGATTCTTTTTTCAATAGGAAAGAAAACTTGCATTATTATTTATTGTTTTCGCTAAGTGGGATATGATAAGAAAATATAACATTAGAGAGTTGGGGTAACACCTATAGCAGAAAAGATGGTGGAAAATAGGCTTAGGTAGTTTGAGTCCGTAGATAGAAGACTTGTGGATTTTGTAGGAAGGAGTAGATCAGATAGAGAATAGTCAGATTGCGTAATTTGATCCATGTAGCCGACCCCGCTATGTGGGACGAGGCTTGGTTGTTGTTGCATCCCAACTCAATGGCTCTGCCACCGAACCCTAACTCAATCCCTTTTCAATTTCGACCCAAACTTCACTTTGGGGCTATAGAATTTGAACCCAAGCTTCACTTTTTTTATTAGCGTCCTTCTATTCTCTTCATTTGAAAGACGACAAAACTTTCATGTTTACTACTTTTAATGCAGCGTATGCTTGGACTACTTCTACGTTTTAATTTCTCATACTCCGGTGCTATAGCCCTGTATGGTTGATGCTGCTATTTTAAATATTCCATGGTTGAACTATATTTGCCACCGTAGTATTTATTCCTGATTTACATTTGTTCTTTGTTACTGTTGCACGGACTGTTCATACTAAGTTACTATTCATGTATCAAGCTACAGGAAATTAGCCCTAACATGTTAATCTTACTGTCAAATAAATTATAAGTTTAAAATTGAAACCATTAAGAGCCAGCGGAAGCGAGTATCTTTAACTTTTTTTGTTTTGGCAATAACTATGTAAAAGCATTTGTTTTGGATTAAAAACTTCAGCATTTATGTTATGAAGTCCATAATTCCTGGTGAATCATCATTTTTTTTTTATATTTATCCTCCAGAATCTTTCTGCTACATATGGGTACCTGGTATATGTCAAGAAAAGAAATCGAAGAAAATTCCCCATCAAGAAAAGATGGAATTGACTTGAAGAAAGAGACAAGTCTGCGCAAGTCTTATTGCACATTCTTAAAGGATTTAGGCATCAGACTTAAATTGTGAGTTTGCCTGCTATTAAGCATTACTTGCCGGAGTTACATAATTACTTTGTGTTTCAGTTTGCTTTGAGGGATTTAATGATTTGTCTTAATGTTTTTCTCAACCAGAATATTATATATGAAACCTATGAAACCTTTTCTGAATGATACAGCTATTTATTTATATCTGATTGCCACACCCAACTAATGCAATTTTAGTATGTGCAAAGATATATTTTCGCTTTTCCTCTTTTCTATCTTATATTAAGAAAGTTGTAGTCTTTGCTAGATAAATGGAGATTTCCTTTTAAACGCACTTGGGCTGTGTAATCAACCAATAAATATCAATATCATGTTGTTGGAATTTGGTTGGAGGTTTTCATATTGATTGTAATTGTATACACTGCAGGCCTCAGATAACTATAGCAACGGCCGTACTATTTTGTCAGCGATTCTTTCTTCGACAATCTCATGCAAAGAACGACCATCGGGTAGGTGTAGGTTGCTGTGCTTTCAAATTGATATTATGTTGGCAGTTAACTTCTCATATTGTTTAGTAAGTTCCATTTTAATTTAGTGTTGGGTGGCACGTCTGTGCTTTTGCCTAACGGGATAGATAACTAGCATATAACATACACAGAAATACTATAGTACCATCTAGAGGCCGGTTAGTTTTCTGTAAACTTATTTTCTTAATTTAATTTTCAATGCTTTTGGCATGCTTGCCTGGCAGATAATTGGTAGGATGGGCTTTAGCGGTTAATTTTGGTACTTTTAAGCTGCTTGATACATGTTTTTTTTTTTTTTTTAGTTAATACAAATGATTGGGTTTTGCGGGTTCAAACATGCGCTCCCAATCCCAATATCTACGCGACACATATATTTTACAACTTCGCATGTTTGATCTTGGATATCTTTTCTCACAAATAAAAACTCACAATTCGGTATTTTTTTATTGACTTGTGATGTGAACACTTAATAGGGATAGAGACAATCCCCCCCTCCCAAGGTAATTCCTTAATACTTGAACATTTCTAATAAGGGTAAATAGTCTTTTTGATCCCCGAGCGTGTGAGGCGCTATCATTATAGTCGCTGAATGTATGGCAATTGCAAATACGTCCCTAAATCTCTCTTTTGTGAGTAGTTTTATGGACTGAAGAATTGACCAACAAAAGGCACATTTGAGGACCAAAGTGACTAACAAAAGACACATTTGAGGACTAAAATGACTTACTAAAGAGACACTTGGTGATGTATTTGCAATTTAGATGCATTCATGAACTACAATGGCAGCACCAACACATTCAGGGACCAAAATGGTTGTTTATCCTTTCTAATAATTATTTTTGCCCCATCAGAAAAGTTATTTCCCCAAAAGACAAGATCTTTTGAGATGCTTGTAGAAAGTTATTATATAAAAGAGAACATAAATTGGTTCTAATTTAGTCCTTTACTATTACTGTTACCGCTCTTGTAACACTAAAAACCCAAGATGACCAAAAAAAAGGTCATATTTTGAAAATGAGACACTATCTCAAACAAAGAAAGAGATTAAGAGGCTGTTTATTTTTTGGTGATTTTTAATCAAGATCGCCAAGAAGAATGTGGAACGAATGGGGAGCATGGAGAGATGAATAGTTGATTGATTGTTTGATTATATACGTTGATAATTTTTTTAGAATTGACTATGAAAAACTCATTGACCATTTTCAACATACGAAAATGAGTAGAGGACAAAAATCATAGAAAATTAAGCATTTTTCTTCTTGATGTTTTCTGTTCAGCAAGTGTCAGAATCTTCAACACATTAGTGCTTTATTATTCGAGATATTAATGTTGAGAGATTGTAGTTTTGTTCCAGCTTTATATTAGGAAAATGATAGATATAAAAGCAATATAAACTCAAAGATTACTTTATTTGAATTAATAATCCAATTGTTGAACATTTTTACAGATCATTGCAACAGTGTGCATGTTCCTTGCTAGCAAGGTCAAAGAAAGTCGTTGTCATTTAAGGGATATAATTTTTGTTTCCAATGAGATGATTCATGAGAAGGATCCTGCGGCTGCACAGAAGATAAAACAGAAGGTGTTTTATTACTGACTGTGCTTTGTTTAATTCATTCATATACACTGCCGTTATGATTTCTTAATTCATCTGTTAGCTTATATTTCTGCTTTTATCTCCAGTAATTTTTTCTTGCTCTATCCTTCTCCAATTATTGTCCGAAATTGAGTTTTTTCTAATCTATTTGCTTCAATACTGGGCTGTCCTCCTACTTTTTGGGTCTAGTCAATACATCTTGGTCATAATATTAATGTCTCAAACATGGTAGATGGTGCCTCAAGATTGAAGTCCTATACAATGTTTTTCCAGCTTATAAATTACAAAAAGTCTTCAAATGTCTTTTATTGGATAGTTGCCCTGTTTCCACCCATTCTATGAGATAGTTGCTCAAATCCTTGTTATATTTATGTCTGTTCAACATGGTTTGTAAATGATGCAGGAAGTGTATGAGCAGCAGAAAGAATTAATTTTACTTGGAGAGAGGGTTGTACTTGCCACTTTAGGTTTTGACTTTGATGTTCAAGAACCATATGGGCCCCTTATTGCGGCCATAAAGAAGTTCAATGTTGCAAATAATGCCCTTGCACAAGTTGCATGGAACTTTGTTAATGATGGGTATGATTATGTATCCACTTGTTCTAATTTAATTATGTTGAATTCATTTTTGTAATTTATTTGTTCACTGTCTGGAAAGTGGCTTTCAGGCTGAGTACATCGCTCTGCCTGCAATTTAAGCCAAAGCATATTGCTGCAAGTGCCATTTTCCTTGCTGCCAAGTTCCTGAAGGTGAAGCTTCCGTCGGGTGGTGAGAAGGCTTGGTGGCGAGGGTTTGATGTCACCCCACGGCAATTGGAGGGTTGGTGTTGTCATCCCCTCAATTCATTTGCATGCTAAGAAGTTTGATCCAATTTGGATAGTTTTCTGTGTTCCCATTGCTAAATGCATTATATTAACTTCTGCTACTGTTACATGTCTGAATTGTTTTATCCACATATCTGATTGAGTTAGACATATTCAACAAACCCACTTTTATCCCATGTGTAGTTCTCTGTTAAATAACAAGCTGTCATTGTGTCTCTCAATTCTTTTGTATACCCTTCTGAGTTCTTATGGTTATTCTCTTGCAGAAATTTGCAATCAACTGTTGGAATTCTACGAGGAGATTGGCATTCCACTATCACAAGGAAGTGAAGCAGAAGTGACTGTTGGAGGGAGAACAAAGTCTCCTGCCTCAAATGAGCAGGCATGGAAACAGATTTCAACCCATCCAGTCCCCCAGCACTCATCTGCAGAAAATAATGCAATACAGTTTAGGGTAACTAAAAACCAAAGCACCGATGGGAGCAAAGAAATGGGCAGTGACATTACCGATTGCAAGATGGACTTGAAAACCAAGGATTCACAGAACTCAAAAAAGCTGCCTAATAAAGTTGCCGGAGACCGAGATAGAATGGTTGGTGGAAATCTGGACCTTCGGGAAAGTCTACTTGGTGACTCACCTAAAGAATCAGTGAAGATGATTGACAAAGACAAGTCAAAGGCTGAATTAGAGAAAAGGAGAAATGATCTCATTGAGATGAAGCTAGAAGATGGAGTTGAATTAGCTCTTGAGAATGAGAAAAATAAGCGAGAGAGAAGACAGAATTGGTCCAAGACCGATGATGAAAATGGGAGACAGATGAGCATGAAAGGGCAATTGCAGAAAGACATGAATGAATACATTGCAGAAGAAGGGGAGGTGATAGATGATGATATTTCATCATTGTTGAACAGTCACAAGAGAAAGATGGATAATTCTCCACCTAGGCAACCAGAGATGAAGAAACAACTTATAAGAAATATATGATCATTAAAATTAATTATTGTTAGGATATGGCACTTGAACTCTTCTTTGGAGTTGTGTATGTTTAGAGTAGTTCAAGGCTATATATAAAATAGAGTTATCCAATTTCTATTACAGGTTTATTGCAAAATTAAATATATTTCAAAGTAACAGCTTGTGTAGAGGAAAGGTGAGTGAGTGTTTGGCTTATGAATGGGAATGATAAATTTAACCTCTATACACTTAAGTCTCAACAATTACATTAAATTTAATTAAACAAAAGAAAAAATAGAAGAATGTTTTTTTTTAAGGAAAAAATAGAAGAATGTTTTAGATTACATTTATTTTTAATTAAATAATCACTGTAAAAAAAATCCAAATCCATCTTAGCACTGTCCAAAGTCCAAACGCAGCGCCCTCTCTTCCTTTGAATACATCGCTTCTCAAAAAACAATATGAATCAATCTCTATTTTGAATGGCAATATGAATCAATCTCTCATACTTTCAATATATTATTATTGTTTCCTAAAATAAAAAATAAAAACATCATTGTTAATTTTAATCTCTCCTACCGTTGGTTAATTTATTATTTGCCATAATTCGTTAATGAGGCAGTGGCAGATTTAAATTTTGATCTGTAACTTTTGAGAAGTGTCATCACATACATTGACGTGATTCCAACAACCGCAAAAGTATCGGTACATTTGAAACTGTTATGGACATCATTGTACAAACTGAAATTTGTAGAATCACCTAACTCCACTTGATACGTTTAACGGAATTATGCATAGACACATAAAGCATTAAAATAAAAACCACACATGAACCATGTAATTATGTTGTAACGCCCGCACACGCGCACATAAGAAATGACACAATGGTGTCAAAATTAATTTAACACTAAATCCCATCCATTCATTACATTTAATCCAAAGGTTCAAAGCTATCCCTAAATAATTCTCCTACACCAATTTCTCCCTCTAATAAATTCACCATCAATCATTCCTTTATTTTCCTCTCATTCTTTTTATTGAGCATTGTTATATTATATATATAAAACTTACAATATATTAGTTTGCATATATAATATCACTATATATAAATAGTGATCAGAAAATAATTACATATGACACGAGCAGCTTTTAAAAGAATTTCTTGTTTTGATGAAACACAATGCTAGCCTTTGTAGCAATGTTGCACATTCTAGCAACTTCTTCCTCAACTGGATCAACTTCATCCCAATTCATTTCTTTTTACTCCCTAATGGGAGCCCCAGGACACTTCTTTGAAGAAGATGAACCTCCATTCTCCTCTCTCTTTTTCTAATGCTGATTTTTTTACAGGATCGGTATCGATATATCAAAAGTGGATACACTCTGATTCTTTTTCTTTATTTGGCATAGGGAAAAAAATGGATGGAGAACATGAAAAATGACACACAAGAGGGCAGTGGGCGCTGAGCGCCGGGAAGGGTGCTGAAGCGCCAACTCAAGCGCTGGCTCTCTGGAGGAAAATGTTGTGACTTGAGTCTCCAATTGGTCGAAATTAAATTATTTAATTTTTTAATTAATTGTGAAATATTATCAAAAAATTAAATTAGACAATCAAATCATTTTTTAGAGAGAATCATATCATGTTATAAATAATTAACTAATCCGAAATATACAACTTGATAATTTTTGTAAAAAAAAAGAATATTCATTTTGATAAAGTTTATTTTTTTTTTACACATCTCAAATTTTCATTGCTATCTAAAAATAAAATTGGTTTGATTCATGAATTTACTTTTTCATATGCACTCGATCATTTAATCATATAATACTACTTTACCATAAAAATTATTAAAAAAATTTACTTGTTCACATATTTTTCTCCTCCTTTGGTTTTGGTTACTTTTTAAACTTTTCCATCTTTAAATATGCATTTCTTAATAAAAGAATTGCTGCGATTAGTACACACTTCCCAAGTACGGTGGATGAATATATTCAGGTGAGGGGTACGGATGAAAGATGATGCTGGTAAATGTTGGAAATTCAAGCTAAAGAATAATACATAAATTTCCTAAAAATTAGTATTCCACAATATATTGTGTTTGTTTACGTAGGGTTTCTTCGATGTGTGCGTGCGTGTAGGAAGACCGCTAAAGGACCACGATGACTACAATGGAAGAGAGTCACTTCTATTCTCGTTGGGATTTTATATCTCTGGGGAATCGATAGATCATAGTAGTTCGCCAACCTCTCTAACCAACATACGATACAATTTCACTTCACGGCATGGCAACAAAAAAAAAAAAAGAGCTTCTCTCAGTGGGCCTTACTGCGCTAATGAATGCCTCCTTTCTATTCTCTGAAAAGTCTACAAGAAACAAGTGAGAGAGCCAGGATGCGAACCTACGTAGAAAAACTTCAACAGATTTACAGTCTGTCGCGTTTGACCACTCGGCCATTCTCCCCTTCCCGGTCCAGGCCTTGGTTCTAAGAAGGAGGGGGGAAAAAACCCAAAATAAAGCTTATTGATTTTGGGAACTAATACTTTTTTTAAGCTTAGCTAGCGTTCCGCTAGTCATTTAGTCAATTCATAACAATCTCTGTACAAAGGACAATCAATAAATCTAACAAAAAGCACACAAAGTGGAAGGCTGAAACAACTATTGGGAGGTAATGTTTTAAGTAAGTGGGTGATTTGAATGATCAAATACTATAGGAGTGGATGAAATAAAATCCCGCTGAAGGGCTCCCTATATCCGGTCGGATAACTGCCACCGAGCCGTTTCTTCATCTCTTGCTGCCTAGCTGGAGGACTCCCCATCTTTCTCTTACGACTGTTCAACAATGATGAAGCATCATCATCTATCACCTCCCCTTCTTCTGCAATGTATTCATTCATGTCTTTCTGTAATTGCCCATTCATGCTCATTTGTCTACCATCTCTAGTTTCCTCGCAGGCCTTACCATGATCTACGTCATCGAGCGTAGACCAGTTTTGTCTTATCTCTTGCTTATTTTTCTCATTCTCTCAAGACCTAATTCAACTCCATCTTCTAGCTCCCTGTCAATACAATCAATGTCATCCATTACATCTTTTTTTATTGTGATTTCACCTCTTTCCTTTCTTCTTTTTCAAATGCAGCCTTTAACTGAACTTTGTCAGTCATCTGGACTGCTTCTTTATGTTGTGAGTGACCAACTGAGCCTTCCTTAATCTCGAGATTTCGACCATCCATTCTATCTTCGTTTCCAGCAACCATACAATCAGTTCCAAATTTAGATCTATCTCCCACTTCTCTTTTGTTATCACAAGTAATGTCACAGCCCAATTCTGTACTCCCACTATTGCTTTGGTTTTCGGTTCCCTCAAGTGACACTGCATTGTTATTTGTAGATGAGTACTGAGGGGCTGGATGAAATGAAATTTGTTTTGAGGCATGTTCCTCATTTGTGGCAGGAGACTTTGTAGCATCTCTTTCTGCTTCACTTGCATGTGATGGCGGAATTCTTTTCTGCTCGTAGAGTTCCAACATTTGATAGCTAACTTCTGCAAGAGAATGACCATAAGGACTCATCAGACTATACAAAAATACAGTCGTTGTTTAACAGCAAACTACCCATGGAATAAAAGTGGGTTTTGTTCTTTAATAATAATGACTAACTCGATCAGAAAATGGGGATAAAACAGTCCAGACATGCGACATTAGCAGAAATTATTATAACGAATTGAGCCATCAGAAGACTAGGCAAATTTGATCAATTTTCTTAGCATGCAAATAAATTGAGAGGATGGAATTTCTTAGCATGCAAATTTGATCAGTTAGTGGCGTAGTAATGCCTATCCAATTACAGATTTTTAACAAACTAGTCTGAATTTCGGAGACTCAAAGAATAGAGGAGACATCGTTTCTTCTCCTCTACGCTCAAAGAGTAGTTTGAATTAATTCCAAAATGATTCAATTCAAATTGTCTTAGGCTTGGTTGATAATAAATAATGTTCGAATTCTGGCTCTAGTTCTGTTCAAATTGTCTTAAATTGTAGCACAATGGATTTGATGCTGGCTTATTCATGAGAAATATTCTTGAGGTTTTTGTTAAAACTAAACCACCAATATTATAGATTTATAGTGATAATTCAAATCACTCATTATAAGTGCTTCTGATTCTTGTGTGTAGCTAAAATCCTTTGAGACAATGACATCGACATTGATGGTTTTTCTCTCCTTTCATTCCCTTCCTTTTAAAAGATTCGACACTAAGGAAGGGCTTGCGGTAGCTGGATCAATTCCTTGCTTCATTAGCTTTTTTGACGCAAAGGCAAACCACTTGCTACTATATTTATACAGCTAACAGTTGGTTGCTGCTTCATTTAAACTTGACTGAACCAAGTAATAATAGTAAGCTTTACTAAATAGTTTTAATAGGTTTTGTTTCAATTGAACATCTATTCTGCATTGGCCTAATTTCAACTTAATGTGTCTGCAATCTCCTTCTGCAAGTTAGAGGCATGTAGAAGAAGATACAAAAGAGGCTACTAGTGTTTGGTAAAGAACTCTCTCCTTCCTTCCACTCCAAACTCGCAAACAAAATCTTATTGTCTTTCAAATATACCACAACATCATGGTGAAATCAAGGAGTTGTTGTTGTTGCTACAATTTTACAAGAATATCAAAAAAATGACAAGGCAAAATCAGCTGCATATTAATCATCAAGGAATGGATATGCTCCAATATGCCAGCCGTCACCCACACTTCCTTAGCCTTACTACACCCGTACACCCCCTAAAAAGGTGTCCTTCATTCTCATAGTGATTTACACATAAGGGCATGCATCCGTACATTGAACACATTTTTTTTAACCTGTCTCTTGTTGGACAGCAATTCCTAACAATTCTCCACACAAATTTGTGCCATCTTTAATTTTCACATTTAATTATCAATCCATTCATAAATTGAGTTAAGCTTGCGAGAATCGTGTTAAAAACTTCAAATAAAACCAATTCTATAAATATAATCAATTATTTTTTAAAATATCCAAACATAAAAAAAATCAATTCTATAATGTTTAATATTACTTTTTATCCTCCCAAAATGAAAACAAAACATATGCTAAATGTTAAAATCACTCACATAACCTTTAAAAAAAAATCACAATCTAAATCCATATTTATTATCTTGATGAGATTTTTGTCATATACAGCAAAAAAGAACCGCAACCATCGATTGCAGAACATAAGAAGCTTGTGAGTATAAGCTTTGACCAACCTTCGAACTGAACGGGAAGTTGCTGAATCATGAAACTGAATCATCATTCCAGTCCACTCAAGTGCTTAGCTGTCACCCTCAGAACGTGACCCAACATCTTTTTTCTCTTAAAACACTTTCATTCAATTAAATTAATCAATTTAATTACATATTAAACAAAAAAAATTAAGATTATTACATAGCAAAACAACGACTCTTTGTTAAAATTCATATATATATAAGCAAAACAACGACTTTTTTTTTTGATTGAGCAAACCAACGACCACTAATTTTATTTTTTATACAAAAACGACCATTAATGTTAGCGAAGTAATAAAATTATATAAAAAATAACGTGCCACATGCACATTACAGTCCACATGCACAATTACAAAGAAAAAACTAATAACTTCGTCCTCGTAATAACACTATCAATATCAATAATCCCTTTTGTCTAATTTATCGTATAAGATAAAACGTGCACCTGGGCTTGGAACCTGCGTTTTTTGTTTTTTTAATAACAACATATTACATTACACATTCCTAGTGGCATGTAGCTAAGGTTTTTGGTTCGGACAACCGTTTGATTACAAACCTATAGTATACAATTAAATTAAATTAACAAAATAGCATTAGCAAAGTTTGTACAAGTTTAATTGTGACGGTGGATTAGTCTCCTACGCCTTGTGAGAGAAGGCAAAATAATGAAAAAGCAAAGTTATTCACAGAAAAGCAAACAACAACATTGATTCATCACAAAAAGAATTGCTTCTCTTCCAAGCCAGCCCCAGCCAGCTATAGAATTAGTTGATTTTACACTAACACTCATAATTTTACACTTCCAACATTAAAACCTCACACCGTTACTCACGAGAAAGAAAGTTTTCATCGTTACTATAAAACCCATCAAAACGTTCTTCTTCCATTCTTCTCCATTTTCCAATGAAGATTACTACATTTTCTCTCATTCTTATATATTTTTTTCAATCCACACGAGCAATCCTAAATCCTATCGATTTCTTAGCACTACAATCTATTCGAAGATCACTTCACGATGTTCCTGGTTCCAAATTCTTCTCATCTTGGGACTTCACCGATGATCCCTGCAACTTCGCCGGCGTTTACTGCGCTGCCGATAAAGTCATTGCACTCAGTCTCGGAGAATCTAGAGCTGGTTCACCTGGCCTCACCGGGAAAATTGACACCGCCATCGGAAAACTCTCGTCTCTGGTAGATTTAACTGTTTCTCCAGGGAGAATTTACGGTCATCTTCCTCAGTCCATTTCGCAGTTGAAGAATCTCAAGTTTCTTGGTATTAGTCGGAATTTCATCTCCGGGGAGATTCCGGCAGGGCTCGGTCAGCTTCGTAATCTCAGAACAATTGATCTAAGTTACAACCAGCTCGCCGGAACTATTCCTCCGTCAATCGGAAAATTGCCGGCGTTAAAAAACCTGGTTCTCCGTCATAACCGTCTAACCGGTTCAGTTCCATCATTCGTATCGGCTCGAAGCCTCAACCGGCTTGATCTAAAGCATAACTCACTCACCGGTTCACTTGCTCCGGATTCCCTCCCTTCATCACTACAATACCTCACTCTCTCATGGAACCAACTCACCGGACCAGTGGATCGGGTTTTATACCGTTTAAACCGGTTAAACTATCTTGATCTAAGCTTAAACCGGTTCACCGGTTCAATCCCGGCTCAACTATTTACATTCCCTTTAACAAATCTACAGTTAGAAAGAAACCAATTATGCGGTCCGGTTGAACCGTTCAACGAAGTTACAATCCAAACCGTTGATCTAAGCTTCAACAAATTTTCAGGTAATATATCACCTTTATTAGCAACGGTGCAAAATTTGTATCTAAACAACAACGCTTTCACCGGTGAAGTTCCCGGTAGCTTTGTGGAAAGGTTATTAGCGGCGAATATTCAGATATTGTATTTGCAGCATAATTATCTCACCGGAATTGTGATTAATCCAACGGCAGAGATTCCGTTGAGTAGTTCTCTTTGTTTGCAGTATAATTGCATGGTTCCTCCTGTTCAGATGACGTGTCCTTCCAAAGCTGGTTACCAGAAAATCAGACCTGCTAAGGAGTGTAACAAATACCATTGAAAATCTCATACCATATATCATATTATATTATATAGTTACATAAGCACCGTATTCAAGTCAGATCACCTAATATTGAAACATTAAAACCAAAACCATAGACTATATTACATATAGCTTTTGTTTTCTTGCTTTTGTATTTAATTATTCTTTTTGACTTGTTTTACTAATTTATTATTATTAGTATGATATTAATAAGATGAATGTGAAGACTTGCAATTAGCAATCAGGTACACATTGTTCTGTGTATTGCTTTTACTGATGTAGTATATTCATTTTAGCTAGCAAATAAAACGAGAAAGCACAAGTTGTGATTCTATCAACAACAAAAGAAAAGAAGCAAAAGTTATGTTTTATTCTGCGAATAATTTTCCTTTGATACATAATATAAAACTCCAAAAACATAATATTCAGATAGTAAAAGACCGGAAAGATATTTAATATATTAGAATTTTGGGTTGATATGCAATTTAGTGTGTGACTCTGTTTTGCCGCTAGACTTTTACGCAGAAGAAAAAGGCCTAGTCTTGTATGATTATCTTACAATATAGTCGATGTATTTTTGTCTTTTCTCTATAAATAATTATTTATTCTTAAAAAAATCATTCAAACTCGCATTATCTCCTTTTCATTTTTATTTTTCTTCTAGGGCGGTTATTATACCATTGTTTCATTGTTGGCCATTCATACTATCCCCAAAACTGCTTTCGGTTATTTGTTGGGATAGTACGAGGCTAAATAGAGACTTTTGTATTAGTAGTTTTGGGCTTAGTATGATTGATCAAAAAGGATTGTCCACTATCATCTTATATTCCATATTAGTATGAATGTAAATTTTTTCATATCAATTTTCATCTTCTCTCGCTCTATCATCTTCTCCGGAGGGCACACGAGAATGACGACAAACTTTCTCCCGCTATATGGCGATCATGGTTCTTGGAGTTTGCTCCATCATATCATATTCTAGAACTATTGAGTAGTTGGGACATGAGGTTGTTACCATTCTCGTCCGTTTTTTAGTCGTGAAATAAGTTTGTAGTAGTTATCCATAGTAAAGATATTATAGGATTTATTCGATGTATGTATGCATCTTTATTTGATCATATGATGACGATGATGTTAATGTATTATGAAATTGTGTTCAAATAATAAATTATGTTGAATTAATAAACTATGTTGTCAATTTTTAATAATGTCGTCGTTTTAATAAATTATGTTGAATTAATAATTTGATTCAAATTTGCACAAAAACTAAGTCATATATCGTCCATATTTAATATCAATAAAACGTCAAACATGCTTCAAATTATAAAATTCAAAGAAATGTAAAATAGGCAAAACATATGAGGCGCGAAAAATGAATTCTCTATGTATTAAGCCAAGCCTAAGTCATTCAATAGGTGTTTACTACTTTATGTTAAGAAATGGGTTAACAAAACTAAAGGCCCAAGAAATATTTGTAAGTTTGTAAAACTTAAGAAATGAGTTATTATTTTTTCCACCCTACTGATTTCTCGTGCGTCCTATTTTTTTACGAAAATGCTCATGTGATTTTTGAATCTTATAATTTGAATGGGGTGAAAATATGAGTTTATCATTAATTATGATTTTATAATCTAAAAACTTCAAAAAAAAATAGGGCGTGTTCCTTACATTTTTTTAGATTATCGAATCCGAACACCCCTTACATACATTTTACATGGAAAAAACTGTTTGGATTATATGGTTTGAGTTGTATAAGCACAAATTTTGAGTCTTTTTGTAACATTGAGAATGAGTTTAAGAGTCATATTAATCTTCCTAACTCTCATCATTCCGTTTTAGGTCATTGTTAGTTGTTCTTAGTAAAAAATTCGGTTTTTATGCTACTTGATCAGATTGCTCCAAAACTTCCCAAGAAAATCAGGAAAAAAAAATCAAGGATCAAGTCTCCCTTAGAAAGGACTTCTTATGGGATTCTGCCCCTTAAAATCCAAATTTTATAGTTTAGACCCTTTTTTTTTCTTTATATTCTCAGAAGAAGAAAAATCTGAAAAAATTTGCTTAGTTTTATTTGATTTTTAAAAAAATTTGGTGGTATTTTTATGATTTTATTTGACAGGTTTTTATCATTTTTTACTTTGTTTTTCGGTTGTTTTTAAAAGCAAAATTTAAAACTGTTGAAATGGGAAAGATTCTAATTGTCAATTATATATAAGCATGTTTTAGATTATAAAATCCGAACACAATTTAGATGTTTTCGGATTTTATTATCCGAAATCCCATGAGCATTTTTATAAAGTTATAGGGCGCGTCGCATGAGAAGTAGATGGGGTGAAAAAAGTAAAAGCCTAAAAAATTGAGAACGAATTTGACTAAAAAATGGAAATGGACAATAAAAAAGTTGTCGCCCAATCGACATGTTTTGTAGGATGACTTCTTATTTACGCCCCTCAAAATTACTTTTGACCGAAAAATATTCTGAGAGTTATCTATCAAATATGGAAAGAAAAGAAATTAAAAAAACTTTAAAAATTATCTCTTGGATTTTTTAAGGGACATAAGAGACATTGAGGGGTTCTAAAAATAACCGCTCGTTTTGCAATCAGACTGGATTTGTAAAGCCTAGAGCAAATACATGGAACGAAATCTATCTATAGATCCAAATAATGATAAATTAAAAACCATATCACAAGCATATCTAAAACAAACAACAACAAAAAGCTTTTCCCACACTTCATGTTTCTCATGATGTGACCTCTGAAATTTCAAAAATGTTCTTCGATTTTTCGATATTATAGTCCGAAATAAGGTTTTCCTCACCCTCCATTTTTGGCTTTCTTTTATCAATGCCCAAAAAATTAGTTGTTGTTGTTTTAGCCACGGTTGAATCGTGACTGATTTTTTTTCTTCTTCACCAATACAAATTCTAAATCGAAAAAACATAAATACCTTAAATTTTATAATCCGAACACTTAATTACGAAATTAAATTTCACATTATTTCCTACAATTTTTTTGCACTAGAATGGTTCGAAACATGTATAGGGGACACATCTGGATTCTAAAATCTGAAGTGCTAGTTTTTTAAGATTTCATAATCCAAACACACTCTCCACACTCTATATCCAATTTTGACATATGGGATGTTTGGATTATCAAATCCAAAATGCTTACTATTCATCAATTGACAAGAAAACATGAAGCTGCAATTTTTTTCTTTGCTGATATATAAAACCAGGGAAAGTATTTTCTGAAAGGATATAACAATTCAGCACATGCAATCACACAATGATATTGCTTGTTATATGCGTGTACTCTAATGACATGATCAAATGCATAAAAATAATCTGTTATTTTTGTTTCCACTGTAGTTTCGAAAAAACAAATCTTCGTCGAAAACTTATGCAAGAATTGGGGATCAAACCCATGATAATTTTTTCAAAGTGTCGAAATCGCTTACCACATGCATGTAAATATTTGGGCATTGATTGTTTTATATGTATATACACTCTATTTTTGCTTGTGTGTAAAAATTGATTTTGGTTGTATAATTGATTTTATTTGAGGTAATAATTTATAGTTGTTGTCTTCTACAATTGATTTTATCTTAAAGTTATTGTCAAATCTACTTTTACATAAATACATTAAAACATAAATTACATTTATATTCAACTATTTATATTCAACTAACATCCTTACGCACGAGCGCTTAGATGAGATAGAACGGGTCTCTTCCAGCTTAACCAAGGTCTTGAGTTCGAATCCAACCTTGGGCATGCAGCAGCGTTAAAACTCTTAGGAAGAGTTTGCCGCTCATTTAAGTCCCACAATACTCGAGGGATTACTCTCCGCAATTGCGTGGAAGATACTTGGTTTACACCAAAAAAAGAAAAGCATAATTTCAATGTTAATCTTAGTAAGATATAGCTTACATGGCTTGATCCAAAAAAAAAAATATAGCTTACGTGGTCCTTTTAAAAAAAGATATAGCTTTAAGCGCCACGTACGCGTCCACGTCACTTATTTATATTCTGTAAATGTTAAAAAAATCACTAAACATGTCTCACTTATAATTTTACATTATTATATTTCAATAATAATCAATTTATCACTTCATAATTATATTTTATTTTTACAAACATGTGATAATTATCTCATTTACGAAATATTATATTATTAAAATTATGAATTTTATTTCCACATTTTTTCAAACTTTTTAACAATTTAAAAATAAAAAATACCAACTTTCATGAATTTCATTTTAAACAATTTAAAAAGAAAAAAAATCCTAACTTTCATGAATTGCATTTTAATTTTGAGAGAAAGTGTGAACAAAAATAGAGAAAAATATATTGGTAATTTTTCATTGGTGTGTGTAATTCAAGAGTGATAATTTTTAGCTTGAAATTCAAGAATTAAATTTTAACTATAAAACATGCAATAATACCCACATTAAAACAAGAAAGAGATAATGCTTCTAGAAACATTTCTGCTTAACAGCAATAATTCTTTTTCAATGGAAGTAGTTAATAATAGTTATCTTTTAATAATCAATTTTATATAATCAATTCAGTCAAAATTAATTATGATCACTATATATATTTTGATATTTATACAACCATTTTGTGATAATTTTTAAACAATTTTCTCTCTTATACTCATATTATATTTTTACTGTTTCTCTTCCTTTTTCTTTCTCCATTATTTTTTACTAATAAAAAAGAGAACAAAAAGGTTGTCATACAAGTTGTTCTAAATAGTTGTTCAAATAAAAAAAAGGCTAAATACCTCTCTGGGTCCTTTAAGTTTCATGTTTGTTTCAGATAAATCATTTAAGTTTATAAGGTTTGAGATAAGTCCTTTAAGTTTCGAGTTTGTTTCAGATAAGTCCTTTCTATCAACCTTCGTTAAGCAAAAGTTGATCTGGTTGGGAACAAAATTGATACCAAGTGTCAGAGAGAACCACCTCACCCACTTAACGAACATATAAGCTTTGGCTTAACGTACATAACAATTTTGGCTTAACGGAGGTTGACAGAAATGACCTATCCGAAACAAACTCAAAACTTAAAGGATCTATCTGAAACCTTAAAAACTTAAATGACCTATCTAAAACAAACGTGAAACTTAAAGGATCGAGGAAGGTATTTAACCTAAAAAAATTTTTACCAGGCAACTATTATTCCTTATGCGTGTAGACTAAGTACATTTTGGATGCCCTCAGGTCAGAATGAGAAAAAGAAATTTTGGAAGTTAGTTTGCTAGAAAAAAACCAACAAGATAAGTAGGTCCCACCGTCCCAACATTTATCTACCCATAGAACTATAGAAGACATTTCCTGCTCCTTGATTTTGACCCCAAATCAGCTAAAAACACAACTGTTGTTATAAATTTTGTCTTTTGTGGTAGTTGCTATTTGATTTCTCATTCTCCTGTTCTTTAAAATATGTATACCATAAAGATGCTCGACATCTAAAACATGGTAAAAACATGGATCTTTATAAAATAAAGGTAAATATTATCTTGTGTCGTCGAAGGTAAGTGCACTCGAGGGTGTGCAGCTGCACACTCTGAGATCTTAAATTTTATACCAATTATGTTGTTTTATTATATTTTGCATACCCTGGAATTTTTGGGTTGCACTTGCATTGCACCACATGTCCTTCGGTCCTTACCTAATAGTAAAGTTTTGCACCTCGCCAACTGCCGATTATCTTTTTCACATTCTGATACATGTTAATTTTAACTTAATCATTTACATTATGTATAAATCTTAAGGCTAAATTGTAGAACTTGGGAAGGGAATCAAACACAATTTCTACAAGTAGCAAATAATACCTTACCACTAAGCCAAATTCACCCAAATTGAAAGTTATGTGTTTGATCTTTGAAAACACAATATATAACTACTCAATAATTCATATTATTTTTTTAAGTATATGATCAGTTGATACCACAAAGTCAAATTTAATATATGCCAGGTAATTCGTTGAATTGAAAATTATTACAAAATTTGACATTAAATATTGTTTGATATGTCAACGACTTATATCAATATTATCGTCTTATGAAATTTTTATCAAACATGTTATTTTTTATGTATCTAGTTAACGTATCAAATGATATCCGAATAATATATCAAATCTTGTAGACATTACCCATGTGGTAATAACTTTCAATACAACAATGAATTTTATAATATGATTATGTGATAAAGAATTATGTGAAGTGTCGTGTATTAAGTTTGACACTGTTGGGTAAATTGATCATAACCTTTTTTCGAATACTTTTTTTCCTTTCAGTCTCTCATTTGTTTTAATATTTTGTATGTTTTTAAAATGGTATAGTTTTTACCTTTTCAACGTGATTTTTAATTATTTCTTTTCTCCCCTTTAATTTTTACCTCTAAAATGATTAGTTGCATTGATTTTAATAATAACATAGTTTTATTTAAGCATTGGTTCGTGTTAAAATAATTAGTTGTGTTGATATTTATTTTTATTCAACTTAGTTGCGCTGATTTTAATGATGGAATAAGAAGAAAAATCACTACTTTAAAACTTGGTCTCTCTCTCACACACACGTATATAATTTTTTTTTAAATATATATAAAATTATTAATGAAGTCAAAAAGTTTGCACCCCTTATCCAGGGTCCTAGATCCGCCACATACATATTAAAAGTCATACATTCAACTCTTTAAAAGGTAATATATTAAGTTTTTTAATGCAAAGTTGTTATTTTCATATTACTTAACATGTATTTTAGGCCACAAATTAGCAAATAAAATTGTTTGAGAGTTCATTAACTGGTACTTGAAGAGATAATGCTTTATATCTATGTGTTCATACATAGTTATTGATAGAATTATAAAAAAGCTGTTAACCAAGCGTAATATAGATCTGTTACCTCAAAGAACTAACCAGTTTGTATTTTCCCATGTTTTTCATAGGACACTCTTTGTAGTGTTTTTCCTCATCTTTGTCATTCTAGCTATTGTTTTATATTTCAACATCATTTTCTTAATCAGTTTTTTGTATTTTCTCACGCTCCATCTACGTATCTTACAAAACCTTTTGTCTCGTTCAGTATGTGTATTGATTGATGACTCCGCAACTTTGATAGGGTAGAAACGAAATTACAGTTTTTTTTTTCCTTTTCAAAACTATGGTCTTTCATTCACTTCGTATATTTAATTTTATTTTGACCTGAAAGTTAGTATATAGAATATCCACTAAAAAAACAAAGGGAAATAAACTTATGTATAAAAAGTGATACGTAAGTTTTTGAGAAATAAACCAAATAAAAAGTGGTACGTAAGTTTTTGAGAAATAAACCAAATATGTTAAACTATTCTACACCTTTAGCATCGATTTTGAATCGGCAAAAAGTAAAACAAAACATACACGTATATTGTAAATGGTAAGACAAACATTATTCATAATGCATTTAAAGATTAGTTGTGATTGTCAAATCATGCTGAGCGGAAAGTTGCATGCATTGACAAGTTGTAAGGTGCACCATGTGGTGTATTTATATGCCAATGTTCGTGCATTCAATGGATAGAGCGTACATGGATTAGGTCAACCTAAAAACCCATAAAAAAATTCACATACGGGTCATGTCGTGTGATTGGGTGGATATGGTTTAAAAAAAATGAAAGTCCATAAAACAAAATGTGTTCCTAGTAAAATCGAACCCGGATTGAAGAAAACCATTGACCTATTAATGCAAACGTTATTTATTTACTTTTATTTTCATAAGGATGAACGAGAATACCAAAGATTTTGGTCACAATTTCAATTCTATATCATGCAACTTTAATTTGTTGCAAATGTTTTAGGTATGATAAGCAATTTGATAGTTATTGGAAATCAATCATTCTCAATATTAATTGAAAAGTAAGATACTTTGTTCAAAAATTCAATTTTTGGAATTGTTATATATTTGTATTAGTTGTAAACAAAATGAGTCCTCTAAGTTGTTTTTGTGACCATGTGCGAGAATGTTATACATTGTTGAAAGGTGGTACTACTTTTTTATAAGTTAATATACATCATTGAGGTAGGGTTTAGCATGGGAAAGGAGAGTTGTTTCCCACCATGAAAAAGTTTTTTTTGACAGTTAGATTAAGTAAAGAACACATTGTTATCATACACTCTGAACACTAGATTACTTGTTTTTTTTCCTTTTCACGATTGTCTTCAACCCAAGGTTCTGGAATTTTACACTCACTTTCAACGAAGAACAACAACATAAAACCACAACAAGAACATGAGTGCTATCATCATAATCATCATCAGCAATATCTCAAATGGCAGAATAACCAATAAATCAAGAAAAATAAAATCAAGGGTGTCCTTATTCTTACTAGTTTAACAACAAGTTCATTATTATCAAAAGGGGTTTTTCAACATGCTCTAATAATGAAGAAAATAACACAAACAAGATCAGAAAGAAAAAACAAAAAGATCAATTTTTAATACGAAAACAAAGTCCCAAGGAAACAAAGGAAAAGGAACAAAAAAACATGGTTGCTTCCTTATGAATATGATGGCATGAATAAACCTCATTGTAATAAGGACATTTAGTATGAGGATACATTTCAGAGATTGAATTTGGATTGTCCTTTAATTTTAGTTTTCTAGGTTTTTTTTTTTAAGAACAACATTATGGGTTGCAGTCTCATGTTGTATGAATTGCAGATTTGAATGTTGAAGATGATGTGTGAAAAATATATGGTGTGGATAGACCATCATAAAAATATGTACTACTTTTTAATTTAACTTTTAAAAAAAAAATTTCATCGTAGAAAACAACTCTCATTTCTTATACTAAACCCCACCTATCATTGATATAAGAACATTTGTATTTCTTATACTAAACCCCACCTATCATTGATATAAGAACATTTGTTTTTCAGCCCGAAGAATATACTAAAGTGAGTGAGCAATTTTTAAATGGCGAAGGGTTTTCTATAGTTGAAATCATCACATACAATCAGAATACATTTTGAAATATATCACAATGCAAAATATTTCTAACTTGTATGTATTACATATTTTCTTAAAATAAAAAAGTTGGAATTTTTTCATGAAAAAATAAGATCACTCATCATTAAGTGGATTTATCCACTATCCAACCTAACTTAACTCGGATATTAATGGGTTTATCCAAATTGACCCACTGATGTAGGTGGTTATTTTACTTCGCTCAAATCGAAGTAACCTAACCATGTTTCTGCCACAATAGCTCATTACGGGTGATCGTAATAGGTTCTAATATGTGTGGTTAAATCTTTTGTCTTCTCAACTTCTGGCTACGGACAAAAGACTTTCAGCTACAACCATCATGACATTTTTCTTGACTTTTCAACCCTTTTTGCATTAACTTCCTCTTAAATTCTCTAACGTCAAAACTTGGTCAAATGCTTCCTTTTCTTCATTTTCTTCATAATTTCATGTTCTTGTCTTGTTAAATAAAAAACAACCAAAATGTAGTGAAATACAACTAAAAGGAAATAAAATATTAATTTATTAAATAAAATAAGGCTATAAAAATAGGTATAGTCTAGGTCTATCAATTCTATCTTTGTAGTTAGAGGAGGTCTTCTAAATTCTCCCACTTAGTAAAATTCTTCTACTCTCCCCATAATTTTTTCCACTTCAATTTGTTATAACCAGTATGGATATTTTGCTTCACTGATAAATAGCATAGAGATTTTTAAACAATATACCTCTTTTCAAACATTTTTTATATTAAATGTCTTACAAAAATTTACCAGAGTTGATTCTTTTAACCTTTTTTGGAGATCCATATTATAATTACCCAAAATGGTGTGAATGTAATCATCTTTAATTTTAAATCTCCTTTTGTATTTTTGTTTTCAAAACCATCTTTATGTAGAAAATGTGTTCGTTCTCTTTAAAATGCTAACAAAAATAACGTTCTTTAGATATTTAAGAATCTAACAAAATATAGAAATATTGTATTGAATATGGTATATTCAATTTTTTAAAAATTTAAGTTTATTCATAGAACATCTATTTCTTTTATTTTTTAATAAATGTTCTAAATACAACAAAACTCTCCCATCGCTATGAGACTGATGCGACTCAATTCGAGAAGGGATCACACTTCAGAAATTAAGAGAGAAAACTATACATAAAAGAAAGGAAATTCATTATATTTTTTCTATTCATCCTAATTCGTGAGACATACAATGCTTATATAGACGACTTGTGCATACACATAATAAGATAACTACAACGGCTACACAATAGCATTGTTTAGTAACTAACTAATAGAATATGTCTAAAAGATTCTTTTCAGATTAAGATGAGTCATACTACCTTCTAGAACTAAGTGAGTCACCACATTTATATTCCTTATTCTAGATATCCTATCATTACCGACCCCTTCAAGATCAACCTTGTCCTCAAGGTTGTACAATTCTGTACATTCCCCAAATTTTTCTGTTGCTACCCAATATTAGAATGACAAAAAATGAAAAAATTTCCGAAATAATTTTGGCCAATGGCCCCAAAACTGATTGGACAGTCAACAGCTCCAACCATGGTGCATACAATGTTGTGAAGCCAAGCCTTCAAAACTTCAATGACATTGTTAGCAAAAGAAGCTTGTAACAAATCCCAATTTTCTATTCCATAATTCTCAGTTGACAACACAGCTAAATGGGTCTCATAGCTGTCAATTTTAGTAACAACCAATGCATTGCCAAGACAATGTCCAGCATCAAATGTGTGAATTGCATCAGCAAGATCTTTATGGTTATATGCAAAGCGTTGCAATCCCCCAAAAGCAAGATAAGCAAGTCTTTCAAATTTCCAAGAACTCTTTTCATGAGAAGCGGTGCATGCTTTATGTGATTACAAATCAACATATCTATACCAATGCACTCAACCATAAAAGATTGCTTAGAATTAAGTGCAGCTATATGATCTCTAATGTTATCACTCTTGGGCCAAACACCAAAGTCAATAGCACAATCACTAATATCTTCCAAGAGAACAAGAACACTAGACCATCCAGGTTGCCTTGAATAAACTTCCAAGAGAAAAGTATCGCATACATTAATCATATCATTACCAACCCCTCTAAAGATGATCTTGTCCTCAAGATCAAAGTATAGCAATATATATGTCAACACATACTCAACAGTAGCATTTCTACTCATGACAGCCATTAAATCAAACCAAGGTCCTAAATTCACAAATTTCTCATAGAAAACTAGCACAATGTTACCACACCATAGCTTCCAATCAAGGGGTTCAGCTTCAAGGGACAAGGAAGTCACATTGCAACTATTACTTCCACATTTAATCCAAGCACTGTTACGAGTAACCCAATAGGAAGTATTGGTGTTAGGTTCAGCATTGTCTATTGGCTTATCAACAGCCTCAAAAAATAATACACACATACTTCGATTGGCAAGTGTAATAGGTATTGCAAGGTCAAAATCATAGAATTTCACATAATGGTACAACAAGGCAAGAGATGCCGCCATTCAGGCTTGAAGCGCCATAAGAGATCAGTGGTAAAGGTGTCCCAATTTGACTGCGGATGACGGCGAGACCACCATCTGAGAGCACCACCTCGCATAGCCAGTGCAGCCACTATCATCTTCATTGCATCTGATGTTCCTCTTGCCGTGAAGTATTTTTCAGTACAGAGAATCCACCAATATGCGTCATCTTCTCCATCAAAAATAGAAAACTCCCATTATCGACTTCAATTGGCGGGAATGAGAACAAAATGATGCGACCCAATTCGAGTAGGGATCACACTCCAAAAATTAAGAGAGAAAACTAGAGATAAAAGAAAGGAAATTCATTATATTTTTTTCATTCATCCTCGTACAATGCTTATATAGACTTGTGCATACACATAGTAAGATAACTACAACGGCTACACAATAACATTGCTTAGTAACTAACTAGTAGAATATGCCTAAAAAATCCTTTCTAGATTAAGATGAGTCATACTACCTTCTAGAACTAAGTGAGTCACCAATAAGATATCCTATCATAGACCCTTATATTAACATTTTTTTATATTATCAAGACCCTTAAATAAATGCATGAAAAACAGCAAAGTTCTCACATGGCCTATTTTTATCTTCATCGAACTCAAACTTTTACTTGAGAAAAATCAAACTATTTGTCACTTAAGCCAACGAAATATCAGTCATCCATATTTTATTTAAGTAATTATATTGGATAGATAAGTGTTGGTATTATATAGAAGGGGTGAAAAGAAAATAGGAAGGTGCTGAATTTTGTTGGCTTATGCCTTACTCCTTCAATTTTTACTTTTTGGGGGTCAAAATAGTCATTTTCACATTGAGATGACATTTCCTTAACCAACAATTTTTGCATACATGCTGAGACTGAGCTATAATGAGACCCAAATTATGAGATGCCTATGACTTAACCATCCAACTCTCAATAACAAAAACAATGTAAATTAGTGATTAAAATTATAGGATTACCACCTGCCAGGGTGTTTGGTGTGGCCGGGTCCAACTGACCTACAATCATTCAAAGTCTATAAGCAATATCATATTGGAAAAACATCCTTGTCCAAAGATCATTAATACTAATATTTAGGAAGTTAGTGTCTCATTTACAATGTCACACTTTGATAGTATTAATTAGTTAATCATGTAGGTTTAAGTTGTTCAAAGATCACCCTACCTATAACATTTTCTAATAAAAATTGTTGACCATATGCAATATTATATAGGGGAAATAATTGTTTTTTTACCATTTCTCGTTCAAAGTTCATTAACAATATTTTTGGAAGTTCTCGTGACATTTCCAAATTCACACTTTGAAAATATAATAAGGATATAGGTTTGTTCAAAAGATAACCCTAGCTGTATCATGACATTAATTTTTGAATTGTTTATCATTTGCTAAGTACCAAACTTCTAACCCCAGCCATCAAACTATCCTTACTTCCCATATTTGGATTCCCATGTCTAATTTACTAGGAAACTATTGACTTCTGAGAACCAAAGATCTAGAGACAATTCCCTACTATGATGCGTGTTGTCTGAAAACAGACATATATAGAGAATTATGTTTCTAGTTTTACTCAAACATCTTTTTTACCATAAGACGTGTATTACTAATTCATCTAGTTAGTGTACTAAACTACATTTAACATGTTGACATCTCATAAAATGTTTTAAACTCAAACCTCTTATAGATCTCATTCATTAGCTAACACGAATGACATGCTACAATATGAGTTCATCATAGGTTAATTAAGTATGTGTTTGGATGCTAATTTCCCTCTCCCGAGACAATTTAGACGTGAGAATACATAAGCTTCAATTTGAAGAGTGAAGAGTTGGGCAAACCCACCATAAAAACAAACACACACTAATAGATTTCAGGCATTGATATAATAAAATATTCGTTGGTTGAGAAAAATAAAGGACAATTTTTTTTTTGGAAGGAAAATAAAGGACGATTTGAAGTGTAAACATTTCGCAAAGTTACATTATTGGCATAGTTATCTTGATTTATTATCTTCAATTATTGTATGTTTAAGAAATGTCAAGAACATGTCAAAATTCTATTCATTTGAGATAAAAAAACAAAAAATAAATATGTGAGGATTTATTTTTTAGAGACTATAATTAAAATTCGTTATATTCATAGAGACGAAAATACTCATTTAATCCTGATTTTATCCATACACTTCTAATTATTTTACATTTTTTGTCATTAATATAAATATTATGATAAGATTGTTCCCAAAAAAAATAAAATATTATGATAAGAAAAATTAAAATAAGTACATTGAACAGATAGAAAAAAAAGCATATAAACTATTAATAAATTAAATATTATTATAAAAACTTTTAATTCATTCATTTTTTAACTTAACCACAATTTTTTATTTAAATATGTGTTTGAACATACAACTACGTTAAAAAATTTATAAAAAAATTTGTCATTCATTTAAGACACGTAAGACTCAAATGGATTGGTGTTTGCCGTTAGTGTGAACGGTGCAGATATTCAGATGACATTCAAATAAATAACATATCTTAATTTTGTAATTTAGTTAATAACATCTTATCTTATATTTAGAAGAGAGTCGGTAAGTCCGATATATTTATAGATTAAAAAGCAAGCTACCGACCAAAACAAATTCAAGCTGTTTGTCTATGATCCCCAATAAAGAAAACCCTTTGTTGACAATGACTCCTCTCTTTGTCGCATCTGGGAATATTGTCAAGACATAACCAGCTAATTTACTAAGGACAAATCACAATAAGCCATGAAATAAGCAAGAAAAAATAATATGCAAAAATAAAGCTTAAATCTAAAAATCAATAAACATAAACCTTGTCCTCTATCTATGCAAGAAAGTCAATAAAAGACAAGGTTCCATGTCCTTGTCCAAGCTTAGCTGTTCCTACACATAAACACTTTAAAGCAATCCCAACATGTGTTAATATTTTTAATTGGACTTTTTAAGGGTTCCCCTAAAGTGGTCCCTCCCTAAAGAATACGTCCAAAACTCCCAACCCCTAGAAAAAATAAAATGGGTTCCTCCATTTGAAAAGAATGCCAAATTCCCGTTTTTGCTGTTTTCCCAAGCTCCAAACAGAACCTGATTAAATAGGCAATAAAGAGATGACAAGAATTAATCAGATTGATGTTGAAAGATGGCGAAATTTATGATTCAAACTCCTGCCAATCATTCTTGGCGTGAAATCTTTTCATGTTCTTTTTGGTGGATGGGGTTTGTTTAGTTTCATTTCACTCTCTCCAACAAGATTCAATTATATTATTATTCGTTACAATTGTGTTTAATCGCGTTCGCGTCCAAATTTATGATCAATACATTTTGATGTTGTATATATTTAAATTTTGTTGTCGACTTAAAAAATTGTCGGAAAAGTTGTCAAAATTTAACCGTACATAACTTTTTAAAGAAATTTCATTTTTATTTTCTAATGTAACTGGAATGCAAAAAGAGTGGCAAACAAGAGAATATATCAAATGCTTCATCTCTTTTACCACTAGTGCACTAGGAGTACCTTTCACTTCTATTACTCCCTCCGTCCTGGATTAACTGAGCCATTTGCTCATTTCACACATATTAAGACAAATGTATAAATAAAGGAGAGAGAAAAGTGATTTTAAGTGTTCTTGTTAAGTATTGGTGCATTAATATTGGGAATGATGAAAGTAATATTAATTAGAGTTATAAAGGGAAAAAAGTAATTAATATTGTATTGGAAAGTGAAATGGCTCAGTTATTTTAGGACACTTTTTTTTAGAAAATGACTCAGTTATTATGGGACGAGGGAGTATATATATATATATATATACATTTTCTTATGATTCATATGCTAAAGATGATACTGGCATGCTTTACGCTTTGGAAGGTCCTAACGACAAAAATGAAAAAGAGTGACACTTTTAGAATAGGGGAAAACGAGTTATACTTTGTTGTTCTACTTTACTAGTCAAATGGACAATTCATCCCAAAATTAACTTATTTCACTTTGCCCTATATCATAGGCCTCTTATTACCCCTTCCGCATATTCCTTTTATTCTTCATGTTTTGTTGCTTTAGGCCCTTAACTAAACCTCAACTAGCTTCCTACATTAAGCACTAAGTTCACTTTGCCTAATACTTTTAGACAAAATCACATTTGTTTACTCTTTTTAGTGTCAATTCAAACATGCACTTATAATTTTACGATTACTTTGATACTAAGCAAGAAATGAACTTTAACATCGAAGCTAAGTTTTGTAGCTTATATTTTTTGACATCAAGACGCGAAAAATGGCTTGCAACCGCGGTTCCAAACAAAGGCTTAGTATATATTTTTGACAAGACTACCATAGTATATGTTTACACATACAAGACTACCTTTCATGATTTGCTACATTTGAAGTCTCACTCTCACCTCACTCGGTCACTTTAGGCATCATCCTCAACTTACCTTAGGCTTTTGTTAGTGACTTAATATTCTTCATTAGGAAATGCATAAAAGTAACCCGCACCCACGCACATGTTTTTCCACAAGCATCATGCGAACGTAACAAAATCCAAGCAACAGTGCAACACTATTTGTGACCCAAGAAATTGAACTGTTGAATTGGAACCATAGCAGGATACAACAGATACAATCATAACATTGGATTCAATCGAAAGAAGAATCCAATCCAACTAAAAAACAAAAGCAAATATCCAAGACAAACTATATAACTATATATATTTTTATATATATATATTATACATTCATAAATAACAGGTTGCGATATTCTCCATGTCACATTCAGTAATTAGTACTACAAGAGGAAAATACAATCCCTAAATATCAAACCATCAACCAATACCTAATCTTCATTCTCCTCTCTAAAATTGACCACCATAGATGTTATAATAGTAGTAATGCTACATAATTCTTTAAGTACACACCATTACTTGGAGAAGAAAAGATACATAGACTAAAAACAAAACAAAAAAACAAGTGAAAAATTCAAGCTTTTGTTAAGTAAGGGTGAAGGTTAAGTAATAGTATTAACAGTTAGGATTAACAAAGTTCTTGATTTCCTCCATAAGGCAATAGAAATGATCATTATTAGGCAAGAAGTAAAAACCAATAGTAGCCTCCTTAAGGTAAAGAAGTTTAACATCTTGACCAAAATTCCTTAAACCATCCACATAAGCCAATTGCCAATCTTGTAAAAGATCCAAACCAGCCACACAAACAAGACTTTTAGGAAACTTATTAAGTCCTTTAAGATTTTTTTCCCCTTTTGGACCAAACGGGTTACAAGCAGGGTGGTCTCTATCTTCACCTTCTGGTAAAAAAGCTCTCCAATACCAATCACGATCTTGTAATCTAACAAAGTACTTTCCATCTAATCTCATTTCAGAATCTGTTCTTTTCTCACCACCAAACAAAGGATGAAGAAGAATGTTCCCTAACACTTCAATTCCTTCTGCTTTTTCCTCACAAGCCTTCACTGCTACATGATGAACAATGTTTCCACCAGAACTATCACCTGCCATGTAAACATAAACTTTCCTTTCCTTCCCACTTTGAAGCCATTTTCTTGACTTCACCCATTTGAGTGCATTCCAACCATCTTCATAAGCACATGGAAACCGATACTCCGGTGATCGTCGGTAATTAACCGAAACAACAGCAGCTTTACAAACAGTTACTAACCTTCTACAAAATGTATCATAGATAGCACTGTTTGCTGAAGAATGAGAGAAGCTTCCACCATGGAAGAATACTATGACAGGAACAATTTCTGTTGTACTTAATGGTTTCTCTAAATCTTTGACACCCCATTGAGATTCATTTTCTGAAGATGATGGTAGATAAACACGATTGAATAGACCGGTGTTTCGTTCGATATGATCGAATGAAAAGACTCCATCGACCGGAATAGAATTTGCCGGGACTTTTCTGTCAAGAAACTCTGCTAAATCTCGATTGAATGTTCCATCTGCTCTTCTTAGAAGATTGTAAGCAAGCTTGAAATTTGAGATAAGAACATATGTATTCAATGGAACAACACTCTGCAAAACAAAAAACAAAAACTTTAGATTGGCTGTTTTTGTGTTGAATCATTGCATAAGAAATAAAATGAAACAAATCTTTAGGTAAAAGACAAAAATTTCCAATTATTGTGACACATAATGAAAATCAAATATTTCCAATTTACCATAACAAGAAACCCAACACATAAAAAAAAGAAACTAGGAAAGTAGAAAACAAAAACCAAATTAATCCAACCAACCCCCAAAAAGTTATTACATGATCTTAACAAAAATCACAAAAAGAAGAACAAAACACCAATTAAAGTTTAGAACTTTTTCAAAACCCAACATCAAAAACAAAGCAAACAACAAAAGAAAAAGATAAAAATGCAAGCTTTAAACAAAAATAAGGTAAGTAAGATGATGATATATTACCCTAGATTCACTGAGGTTGACTTCATTAGTACCAGTCATGTCTGGTTAGTTGTATTTGAGAAAGAACAGAATAATAATGGAAGAGAAAGAAATAAAAAGAAAGGGCTAAGAAGAAAGAGTGATCCTCATGGTGAAGAAGAGAAGAGGAATAGAAAAAACGTTGGTGAAAGAGTTGAAGTGATGTGGGTTAGAAAAGGGTATGTGGATAAAAGTGTACGTAGCGAAGGTTGTTGTGTACGTATGTGTTAATCACAAAGGTTGGTGGTGTATTAATTGAAGGGAAGAGATTGAGTAAAGAAGAAGAAGAAGGTATGAAAGAAACAAAAGAGAACAGAGGTAGCTTAGCTTAGAGACAGAGAGGGATCATAGATATCAGAGAGAGGGAGAGAGTTAAACGCAAAGGAACGACGGGAATGGACGGAGACGAAGGACACGACAAATCGGGCGGCCGAATTTAACTGTTTATTTGGGTCCCACTGTTTTTTTATATTTCATCAAATTAGCTCATGACTTTATAAAATACTTTTTAATAGGTCTTTGTCTATCATATTAATACTATAAATATTTCAAGGATTTATTCAAAATATAATATATTACATATGTTAAAATAACTAAAAGTAATAATTTTTTATTAAAAAATTATACGTAATTATTAAAAAGTTATATGTTTAATATAAAACGTATAAATTACAAGATAAGTTTAGCGTTTTAAATTTCTTTAACTTCTACAAATTTACACATGATAAAAAATCTTATATTTTAAAAAGATTTTCGACATTATTAAACTCTCAAATTGATCCTTAAATTTAATCATTTACTATTAATTAGATTCATATATCTTAACAATTATCAATCAATTTTGTCCATAATTTTAACCATTTACTATCAATTTAGTTTTTAATATGTTTTCATACGAACTAATATGAGTGAAATTTTATTAAGTCATTGACAATTTTCAAATATTCATAAGGAAAATATCAGTGACTATTTTAAAAGTCATGGACTAATTTAATGATTTACTCGTTTGATTATCTTTTACAAAGGTTAAAGTTGATCGATTTTTACTCGTTATGAATTTTCAAATATTCATAAGGAGTAAGATGTAGAAATTGTTAATACCGAAGAATAGAAGTGTCAAAACAAATAGAGGAGGCATGTAAAGTCACACAACACTCAAATCAACATGGTTTTAGTGTGTTTTGTAGAGATTTATTATAATGAGGGTTTGTTTCTTATTTCGGTGTGGAGCACCCTATTTATAGACCTCTTCATGGATATGTTGACTTCACCTTACAGTTTGATGGTCGAAAGCCATTAGATCATGTAGAGGGATTAGATGTATTTTGAGCGCACCATTTCATGCACCGTAGCTCTAGGTGCAGTATACTTCAATTACGATAGAGAATTCGTTTGTCCGTTCATTTTTTTATTTTATTTTATGTTTAATTGCATTTCTCTTATGCAAAGTATTGCGATTGAACAATTTTTTTGTGCCACTTTTTTTGAGCTATTTTGATATCTTATGTTTTCTCCTTTGCGATTTGATACACTTTCTATATATCTCTCGATTTTCTTCAAATTGTATACTGAGGTGACAATATTTGTAGGCATGGCATTCAACTCTCATAGTAGCATGAATTTTTTCTAAAAATTAAAATGTAAAATACCAAAAATCAACTTGTACATTTGAGATCAAAGAAAATGTCTCATTAGAGTTTCAAATTATCTTATGAGGTATTGTACGTTTTGGATGTAAGCTCTACACGGTTTTATGTTTTATATAAGTGACGCATTGAGTTGAGGAGTAATGTTATGTTACAACCTCGAAAACGCCACAACACGTTTTAGGTTATTGTCCGCTTTTGGTGTAAGTATTTTACGATCTTGTCCTTTATAAAGACATATTCTTAGGTTAAGGAGTGTGACACTTTTAAAATGAACTATCATGATAGAGGGAAGATGGAATGTTAGCTATAAATAATACATTTCTCCGTTCAAATAAAAAAATACATTTCTAGAAACAATGAAAACTATTAATTTCATTGTTTTCAAACAAATTCACTCTAAACGTCTACTGTTTCATATGCTTCATGCCATATCATTCATGTTGTAATGCGTTTATTAACACTACTGGAAGGTAAGTGTATGTGAATTCGAACACACGACTTCTCTTCACTCTCCCTATTTGTTCATGCATGTGTCAGTCCCTAATCTAGTAACAAAAAATTCTACTAATCTACATTGGCAAGTAAATTAACATAACTGTTTAAAACTGAAATGATAATTTTTTTGAATGAAAAAATGAAATAGTAAATGTTTTCACATATAATAAACGGGACCATATATCCTCTCAAAAGAAAAAATAAACGGGACCATATACTTTACTTTCAGAATTTTAATCACACCACCTTTTTATTCGATTTCTCAATGCGTCAATATCTTTTCTTGTTGTCTTTTCCCTTTGTGCAGGGTGGTTGACAAATCCTTTTAGCCTCGTTTACAATATGGGCAGATAAATTAACTTCAATATTTATTTAATTATTGTCAAGAGAAAAAAGGGATTAAGTTTATGGTGAAAAAACAAAAGACGTAAATCTCAAAATAAACAAACAAAACTTCCACAGTGTGGCACTAATAACATGACAGATACTTAATTATTTTTATTAAACATACTTAGTTGGTTTGGTCACCAAAAGAGAAAAAAAAGGTAATGAGAGATGTATTACTCCACCTCCATGGATGGTTCTTGGGTGGATGTTGAAAATAGAAAGAAACTCCTATCAACAAACTCTTATGTAAATTTACTTTTAAACTTGATAATATTTCTCAAACTCTTATCACACGGAATCAGTGTGTTATCAACAATTTTGAGATGTGAAATCGGATAAAGGGTATCTACACCAATATCATAACCTGATAACTTGATAAGAGACTCACATCCACCGAAGAGTTTAACATCATATTTAGTCCTCCGATCACTTTGACGGAGACCCCTCATCATCTAAAACTCCTCAATAGGGCTTCCATTAACTAAAACAAAAGTAGTTGTTAGTTTAAGACATTCTATGATCCACTGACACCATTTACAAGAAAGCCCTTCTTCAACATAACCACTTTTTAGTAAGCCAACTCAATAGAATCATAAGTCTTTTCAAAATCGACTATAAACATAATGAGTTTTTTTTTTTTGCATTATCGACAACCTCGTTTGTAATGGTAATACCGAACAAAATACCTCGATCATTTATAAAAGTTGACTAAGATTCATATGTGACACTTTGAGTGACTACTTTCACTATGTATTTGAATGAATGTTCAAATGCTCGTTCGCAAACTCGTTTAAAATTTTGAATGATACTCATGAATTGATTTAAAAACATGGATCAAAAGTAATGACATAAAACTTTCAGAGAATCAACAATCAAATTATTTTTTATAGTGAATTAAAACAAAAAATTGCAACATTTATATGGATCAAACACATATTTAACCTATCCTTTAATCTATCAATTTTATCACCTCTAAATAAGACTTTTGAACTTTTTATAAAATAAATAAAATTGGAAAAACTCTATTTTTACTAATGAAGCCCTAAATCCTAATGAGTAATGACCATTTACAGGTTACAACCATCCCTGATGAATACATTGTTCCTTAGTGTTACAAGATTAAGTTTTTACCATTTAAAACACTTTATAATAAGACTTTTGGACTTTGATAACCTACATCGACAAATAATGATTTTCTTTTACGTGGTATTTTTTTTTTTACGTTTTGAAAAATATAAGACCAAGTTGTCACGATGAAAATGGAAATGTGAATGCTATTCTGACTGGCCCTTGCTTCAAATCTAAATAAAAAAGGTGGTGCTTGCGTTGTGGAATTTTTCTACCAAGAAAGAGAATAGTTTGGGACAGGATTCAAGGACGAGGAGGCAGTCTCGAGGCTTTTTCCATACGACACGAGTTCAATATGCAGTTCTTTCAATTCATGAGCTATACTGTAGGTGACGATTGCTGCTACACTCTGCGGTAAATCACTGCCCTTTGTTGTTTAGGGACTGATGGACATGGTGACGGCTAAGAATAAGAGATATTAAAACTTGACAACTCAATTAAGCCATCCATCATCAATATATTCCTACTTATATACTGTTGTTTGCTTTGGTTAAATGAAAAGATAACATAATTTTGTTTATCTTCCTTCCCATTATATATTGAAACTAAATTTATTCTTCCGCTAACATTTTATTTGACCTCATAATCTCGTTAAAAATCTTTGCGAGCCATTCGGTGTTTCTATCTTTTAGACTTTTCTATATTTTATTAGGTATCTTGTTTAGCTTTACTGTCTTTCCATTATCCATCCTTTCAAGTAACGTGGTATGATAAAGTATTTAAGAGTAAAAATGAGTGTACCTAATCCATACTTTATAGCGTACATTTAGGGTTTTGGTTTTTGAACTTTTACCTTGACGGTTGTCCTCGATGGACAACTCTAGTCCTTGAGGAATATTTATATTGGATCCGTATTGAAGAGTTTAGATTAACTCCATGAGTCATTATTCCGGTGTAGTCTTGAGTGAGGTCCATGTCATGGTTACGTATTTTTTTCCTTATAATACTCTTAACTATTTTATGTATTTATCTCTTTGTGATAAATATTTAAGGATATTGTTGACAAAATAATAACTAATGTTATATTAAACTTAAAAACTCAATTAAAATATAGATAATTTTTTAAAAAGTGACAAGTAAACAAGATCGTAAGAAGCATATAGTATTGGAATCCCTTAAAAAAAAGTTAGTATTGGAAGGAAGCATGTGGTATCCATTTGTGCATGCATCATGGTTGCCACTAACTATAGTTATGGATCACTACAACAACGGATTATTCAAATAATATACTCCGATGCTTAATTTAAGTGCAAATAACATTATCCATCGTCAATGTTTTTGTACTATATAGTATATAGTATATGAATATATAGTCAGTGGCAATTTAATAATCTCATAATATAATTGTACAAAGTGTCGCTTTTAGTTAGGGATTAAGTGTACAGGGGTTACCATTTCATCTGAAATATAAAGACAAAAAATGTTGTTACAGTGATACATGCAATGAATGCACGGTTTTAGACTATTTTCCTTCTGTGATCTTTGAATTGTTGTATAAAGCAAAGACCCACCGAACTTGGGGTGCAATGCATTTGTGTCATTGTGTGAGTGTGACCGTTGGCTGATCAATTTCAAAGATTCTTCCTTGACCAAAAGCAAAATCATTTTAGAAAATTTAGTGGGAGTGAATGAATTTGTTTCATTTTTAAGTTATATACCATGTCATAGGTCACAAGTGGGGGAGCATGAATGAATTCAATATCTTTAAAGTTTGAACCATGGATTTTTTAATATGACTTCAACATTATCGAATGAATGGATTTCTGATTTAAAAATAAGTTTAGAAATAAAGGCAGCGTTAGTTTTTTATTTGCAATCGGGAAACACGGTGGGGGATCATGTTTTCTTTGAAGGCAGCATCAGTTGTTTTATTTTCTAGAGAGGAAGCATCAACGGTTGCAGAAAATTAACCTTATCAAATGTATACTCTAGTGTTTTAATAAAACAAATACTACCAGGTACCGAACAATCTTTAATGATTCACTCATTGTATCAAATGAACTTAATATACATATATACTGAATAAATTTATAGTACCCAAGTGGAAGCTTCGCCGAGAGATTCAATCACCAACACTTTAGGTGTCCGTGCGGTTATGGGGATAGAAAAGTATCTGAACATACATCTCCTCCCTAAAAAATTGATAGATCATGACATATAAAAGATGAAAAATGATTTTTTTATGGGGACATGGTGGTTCTACGAGAAAGGGTATGCACTGGTTGTCTTGAAAAAGATTGACTGTTCACAAAACTTATGGAGGTATGAGATTCAAGGACTTTGCTTCTTTTGCTGTGATGATGTTTGGTAAACATGGGCAGAAATTTCAAACGGATCCCACTAGCCTTGTTACTAGATTGTTTAAAGCTTGTTATTTTCCTAACAGTGATTTTACAGGTTCAATGTTGGGAAGTAATCTGAGTTACGTGTGGAAAAGCATTTTCACCACAAAAATGGTTGTGAAAAAAGGTGCAAGATGGCGTATAGGAACAAGTGCCAATATTCCTCTATTTGGTGCGCTGTGTCTTACAAATGGAATGGCTATTGCAGATGATAACCCTATATTGGCATATTAAGGTGAAGGATATCATCGATCAATCCCATAAAGTATGGAATGCTCCCTTAATATTTAATCTATTTGATCCAAATACAGCTCAGTTTATTTTGAATACACCTTTTGCACCTGTTGGTTAATGAAAAAGATTGTCTTTTTAGCATGTGTGTTCAATCATTGTTGAAAGAATTTTAATTTTATTTATTTTATTGTTACTTCAACACTCACTTGGTCAACATTGAGTGAGCCAATCCAATATAATAAGTTGACGAAATTGTCTAAACAACGACATCAAATTCGTTAGCTGCGGTGAATCCTTTTAGATTGATCTAAATGTATATTATATCGTTAGAACCCTCAAACTCTAGAGCCCGTAAGAAAGACAAAACAAGCGTAAACCAACAACCACAAAGACACAGTCGAAGACTTCCAACTTCAATATTGATAATCTCTTGCATGAGCACACACCAATCTCTGTTAATCTTCAACCAATAAGATCACAAGAACCCGACATCACACGAGAGCCAGCTCATGAAGGGGGATGGGGGGGACGATGGCATGATTAAGGCGGCATGGGTTGAAGTCATATGAGAAACACACGTGTATGGTTATGCACCGAGATAAATCAATATTAAATATATATTTTTTTAATTGACTATGAATAATGATGAGTTAAGAAGATACAAACTCTAGTTTCACTCATAATCAAATTTTCTTTAAATCTTCTCAAATAAAACGAAATTATAACTAAAATATACCAACTAGTCTTGCACAATGTGACAAACAATGTTCACCTCCTTAATGACAAAAATGTCAACATTATATGCTCGACAATTGCTCGAACAATTTAATTATTTTTTCTTTGACAAAATATAGCACCCTTTTTGTTTTACTTATAATAAAACAATTTAATTATTTTTCCTTCCAACAATATTATAAAATCACGAATTGTTTACTTATAACCTAATACTGAAAAGTGTCTATCCATTTTTTGAGATTGAGCAATCCACTAGACTTTTGACTCATGCGTCGCACGAGTCTTTTCGACTATAATAGATACCAATAAATAATCTTTAACCCGTAAGATCATAGGTCGATCAATAAACGCAAATTAGATTATTAGAGATACAAAATAACAATCAAATGATAATAAAAAAATTATAAAGACAAAAAATAAAAATAATACAAAATTATATTGTTGCACAGATCAATTTTATTTATTACTTTTATAGTTAAACATAAAAAATTAATGCAGTTCATGGTTCCTAACAAATTATTTAGGGTAGTCGAGTTTGTATGGAAATTAGGGTATTCTGTTGGTAAACGTATTAAATAAGTGTACAACAAAAAACTTGTAAAAAAAAAAATCTACAGAAACAATAAGTTAAGTTGCTGCAAACCTAATAAAATTAATAAATAATAAGGATAAGGATTAAGATAACTATTAAATTTTTGCTTTGAAACATATTCACGGTTATTAAAGAGAGAAATGAAAAACATATATGATGTAAATTTAGAGCCAAAATTTTAGGATAAAGTTGTTGAAAACCTAATAAAAGATTAGGGGAGAAAAAAAAATTAGGTTAAGACTTAACAAAATTAATAAATAAGGATTTATTTGTTTAAAAAAAATGAGATAAGTAAGCTAACGTTAAATAACAAAATATGGATGAGTATGAAATACTCCCTCCGTCCCTTAATATAACCTCCTTTTGTTTATTTTTTTGTCCCTAAATATAACCCCTTTTCAAATTACAACACACATTAATTATTTTTTTCCATATATACCCTTATTTAATACTACTACTAATTCTAAAATTACAATAAATTGACTTTTCACATTATCTCTTTAATGAGGGTAATTTTGTAAAATTGTACTATAAAACAGACACATTAACTACACCAACAACATTTCTTAAGAAATGTGAAAAAAGTAATAGGTGGCTATATTAAGGGACGGAGGGAGCATCATTTTATATCTTTTTTACAGTCTATTTTATGGAAAATGCTAACAAATATCATAAGGGTATTCTTTAAGCATTGGAAATTATACGATTATGACTTTAACAAATATTTGACTTGTATTTTCAAGACATAATTTTCTTTTATGAGTTCTTTAAACAATGCTGTTATGACATTTGTTACCAAGACCCTTTAATAACACATCAAATTATTATATTCTTTTTTTTTGTCAAGTAGTCTGGTGGCTAGAGTTCACATATTTTAAATGTAAGAAGTGGGGTATCAGAGGTTCGAACCCCTGCCACTGCATAAATATGCAATGTCTCTACCAATTGAGCTAAGCTCACAGGGACCACGTTATTATAATTTTTATTAACAAATAATTAACAGTATTAAAAATTATTTTGAGACGAAATGAATATAACTTAGTTTTACCGAAGAGAGTGTGCTTTGATGTTATACTAGCAATAGAGAGGCATGAATTATATTTTGATTGCCGCTCAAAAGCGGAATTCACGAAACTCAAATTCAAAAATTCAAATTTGTTTTGCGGTGCCACGTTGGCGATCCGCGTGAAACCTCTTTAAGCCAATCAGAATCAAGAATGTAACCTCTATATAAACCAAACCCATCCCAACACAGTTAAATCTCACAACTCAAACGCTTTCAACTTCTCTGCAAATTCAATTTGAAACAAGAAAGAAACAATGGCTTCAGATGCAACTGCAACAACCAAGAAAGGTGGAAGAGGAAAATCCAAAACCAAATCCGTTTCCAGATCAAGCAAAGCTGGTCTCCAGTTCCCTGTTGGCCGCATCGCTCGCTTCCTCAAAGCAGGTCGTTATGCTCAACGTGTTGGATCTGGTTCCCCTGTTTACCTCTCCGCTGTTCTCGAATACCTCTGCGCCGAGGTAATTTTTCTATAGTTTAATCCTTGAATTTTATTTTGGATTTGAAATTATGTTTATTAATCATTGATGTTAATTTTTGGGGTTTAGGTTTTGGAATTGGCTGGTAATGCTGCAAGAGATAACAAGAAGACAAGAATTGTACCAAGGCACCTTCAACTCGCTGTTAGGAACGATGAAGAATTGAGCAAATTGTTGGGACAAGTGACTATTGCTAATGGTGGTGTTTTGCCTAACATTCACCAGACTTTGTTACCTAAGAAGGTTGCTGGAAAAAAGGGAGAAATTGGATCTGTTAGTCAGGAGTTTTAGGGTTTAGGGTTTTTATGTAGTAGTATTTGGTGTTGGATTGTTAAAATGTTAGATTTAGTTGATTCGGTTTCTTGTTGTTATTGTGTTCTTATTTTGAGATTAGGTAGGATGATGTATAGATCTTCATTCTCATTAATATAATATTAGATTTCGCCAGATTTTGTCTTCCTCTTATGCATATATATATGCCAATTGTTTGGAATTGTTAATATTTGAGGTTCAAGTACTCATTGGTGGAATGTTTGAAAAATCATAGACCTTGTCTACGACTACAATCTACAACGTTGTTGTCACTGTGTGCAGACAAAACTTATAACATAATCTATACAGCACCACTTCTATGAATCCATTTGCAATATGGTTGAGGTTGTGATACACTGGCTCTGACTTGGTTGCATTATGTGTGTCAGGTTTTGATGAAGCTATTTAGAATTGGTTGTGATGTGTATATCATTTATGCCTATTTTGGATATGAACATTAAGTTTGATCGTGGGCTGGTAATATAGTACTTTGCATTTTTTGTAGGGTGGAGTTACTGTGTTTGGATGGCTTGATTCATATTTGTGTAAGGGCTGCATCACTTTGCAGTCACATTTTAGTTATGAATATCAAGTAGTATATAAAATAAGGGGGAAGGAACAAAAGTATATATGTTGATGAATGATGAGAAGAAACTTGCTTATGTATCAAGTACTATATACATAATACAATACACTAATAAGCTTGTTTATACACCTTTGTCGTAAAGTGAGACGCGGCGTCTTCATTGAAAACTTTGAGTTATAAAAAATTTTGAATAAAAAATTATGAGTCAATTCTCTTTTATATTCAACACTAAATTCATTTATAGTTGACGTAAAGTCTTAACCACTTACACTTGAATCCAATAAAAATATGCTTATTTTAGTTGAATACATGATTAATTTATTTCTAGATAACAAAATGTAGTAGTTAATTGAACTACATAATTTCACAATTTGCACAAAATTTAATTTAAACAAACATTCAAGTGAACCCTAGTAGGCCTAGAGGTGTAAGATTTGAGACTAAAATTGTGATTGTGCTAAAATTTTGTGTTGGTTCAGTAGATGATGAGTTTGGTCTTTGTGATTGATTAACTTGAATATTTGATTTCACTAACTCTGGTTAAGTACCCAATAGGATCAACTCTTTGCAAGTTGCTGTCATATGAAAAATTTGCTGCTTCTAGTTCACCACTCTCTCCGACACAAATCACCATACAATCTCCAACACAATAAACCATTCTCATTGACAACCAAAAAACCAAAATGGAACTCACCAACCAACGTAATTATCACAAACCCAACCCTCTTGATAATGGAATCATGTTCCACAATGCGTCAACTCAAACAAATTCAAGCACACATGACTCTCACCGGCATCATCACCCACGCGTTTCCCGTCAGCAGGGTAATCGCGTTCTGTGCACTCGCCGATTCCGGTGACATTCACTACGCACACAGAATTTTTAATAGCGTAGAACAACCAAACACGTTCATGTGGAACACTATGATAAGGGGATATCAAAATGCTCGAAAACCCATTGTTGCATTCTCTTTCTTTGTTTACATGGTTCAATTACGCGTTGAAATGGATTCTAGAAGCTTTGTTTTCGCGCTGAAGGCTTGTGAGCAATTTAAAGGTTTTTTTGAGGGAGAATCTGTGTATTGTGTTGTTTGGAAAATGGGATTTGATTGTGAGTTGCTTGTGAGAAATGGGTTGATTCATTTTTATTCAGAACGTGGGTTGTTGAAAAATGCGCGTCAAGTGTTTGATGAAAGTTCCGAGAAGGATGTTGTTACTTGGACTACTTTGATTGATGGGTATGCAGCAGATGAATGTTCGGAGGAGGCTATGGAGGTTTTTAAATTGATGTTGTTAAGTGATGTTGAGCCGAATGAGGTGACTTTGATTGCGGTGGTTTCGGCTTGTACTGAGATGGGTGACATTGAAATGGGGAAGCGAGTTCATGGAAAGGTGGAGGAGAAGAATATGAGGTGTAGTTTGAGTTTGCATAACGCGTTGTTGGATATGTATGTGAAGTGCGGTAGTTTGGTTGATGCTAGAGAGCTTTTTGATAGAATGGTAATTAAGGATGTTTATTCGTGGACTAGTATGGTTAATGGGTATGCTAAATGTGGTGACTTGGAATCTGCTAGGAGGTTTTTTGATCAAACTCCTCGGAAAAATGTGGTCTGTTGGAGTGCAATGATTGCAGGATATTCTCAGAATAACAAACCTAAGGAATCATTGAAATTGTTTCATGAAATGATGGAGGGAGGTGTGGTTCCGATTGAGCATACCTTAGTGAGTGTACTCTCTGCTTGTGGCCAGCTAACTTGCTTGAACTTGGGTAACTGGATTCACCAACATTTTGTTGTTGGGAAAAGAATTCCCCTTAGTGTTACTCTTGCAAATGCGATTGTAGATATGTATGCCAAATGTGGAAGCATAGATGCAGCAGCAGAAGTTTTCAGTACAATGCCAGAGAGAAATCTTATTTCTTGGAATTCTATGATTGCAGGGTATGCGGCTAACGGTAGAGCAAAGCAAGCCATCAATGTATTTGATCAGATGAGAAATATGGGATTTGAGCCAAACAATATCACATTTGTGAGTTTGTTGACAGCTTGCAGCCACGGTGGTTTAATTTCCGAAGGTCGAGAATATTTTGACAACATGGAGAGAAAGTATGGGGTAAAACCCGAAAGGGGACATTATGCATGCATGGTTGATCTATTAGGTCGAACTGGACTCCTCGAAGAAGCTTACAAGTTAATAGCAAACATGCCAATGCAACCTTGTGAGGCTGCTTGGGGTGCCCTTCTAAATGCTTGTAGATTGCATGGCAATGTTGAGCTTGCCAGATTGTCGGCACGTAATCTTCTAAGATTGGATCCAGAAGACAGTGGAATATATGTGCTGCTGGCAAATACTTGTGCTAATGACAGAAAATGGAGTGATGTAAGGAGGGTGAGAAGTTTGATGAAAGACAAGGGTGTGAAGAAGATTCCTGGTCATAGCTTAATAGAGATAGATGGCGGGTTTGTAGAATTTTTGGTGGCCGATGAATCACACCCTCAATCTGAGGAGATCTATAAAGTACTAGAGGAAATACTTTTGTTGTCAAAATTGGAAGACTATAGTTACGACTTGTAAACTTCATCTTGCTAGAACCCGAGACTATTATTTATTGGTGACTTTTCTAGTTGGAGTGCAATAATCTTTCTTCGAAGAAGTTTACTTGGGTTTCTGGTGGTTGAAAATTAATCATCTTTGTCCGGAGCAAGAGGAGGTTACTTGGGTTTATTTGCGGGGTGCAAAGGTCTATTCGCTTCGATTGTTAACAGTTACATGGTAATTTTTTTAATCTTATCTCAAGAGATATTTCTGTATACTTTAGGCGAGTGACTAAATCCGACTTTTTGTCCTGATAATTGTTCTATTTATTTTACTTCTATAGGGTTTCAACGCTTGGCCCTTGACATTTTCAAGGTTTGTCAATCCTTGAGTTCAAAGTTGCTACATAAGCTACTGATTATAAATCTCCTAATCTGTGAGAGGAACAATCATTTTCAGTGTGTCTGACCATTCATGGAGGAGCCATGTACATTTATACTAACGCTGCTCAGCCATTTTTTGACGAAACGGCAACAACAAAATCTACTAGATATAAGTAGCATCACAATTAGGGGTGCTCATTTTAACCGGTTAAGCTGTTTATCTGCACCCATATCCAAATCCAGTTATAAAAAACCTGACAAATTTATGTAATTAAGCGGCCTTATAACTTGGATTTTGTTGATGCCTGTATCCAATATGTTGGCTGCCCATATCCAAGACATGAACCAGATTTCTTCTGTCCAACAATATGTTTTGGTGAATTTCCTTATTGATACATTACAAACAGTTGTGAAAGAAGCACAGTTCTGATTTTTGTCCACTTGCACAAGACTGAAGGTTTAACTCTGATGTCCTATATGCATAGTTTTTGGGTGAATTTAGCAGATGTAACGAAAGCTTATGGTGAATTGAAAGCAATGTGCATTTTAATTATTGCTTGTGTTGCATATATTTAGACCTTGTAGATTGTTTTGAATTGTTTGTGAATTAAAAGCCAACAGTTTGGTGTTTTAGAAGAATAGATATTTGTATTAGCTATACTCTGGGAAGTTTAATTTTTAATCAATAAAAGATAGCTTTGAGAGGATAGATTTTAGATCATGGAACCAAATACTTTTTGGGTTGTGTTAACCAGCGCCCCCGGGCACTAGTTAAGCAGCCAAGAATGAAAAGAAAATATAAAGTCAACATTAAAAGTAACACATTTTCAAATTTCAAAAAGTAAAATACACAATTTTCGAGAAAACATTTCCTTTTATAATTCCGGGGCACTAGTTAACATTTCCCATACTTTTTTAGTTCATTAATTTCCTCCTTGTACTTATAAAATAAACTACTATAGGGGTATTCCCTTGTGGAGATAAATGAGGGAATTTTCTAATTGTCTGCGCGCTGTTGGTTTGGAGTATGTGATGTTTTTATTGAAGTTTTTGAAAGGTTTTGCATAGGCAACTGGTAGACGAGGCTGTCTCCTCTTTATGTTGGATGGTTAACTTGTTCCTTTTGTATTATTTTTGGAGATTGATATACTGTTTAAGATTGAATTTGTGTGTGTAAGATAAAAATTTGTGTGTTGAAGATTGATATACTGTCGTTGATTTGACTTTCTTGCATCTGTTGGACGTTGGTTAACTAGAACATGTTTCATATCATGCTGGTTTTTGCTAATTAACCTTCTTGTTATGCATCAAAGAGTTTTCCACCTTTGCTCTTTGTAATTTTCAAAATCTAGACCGACTCTAACAAACCTATGTGCAATTCAGCATCTTACATAATTTCTTCATGGTCTTGGTGTATGCTCGGTTTCAATTTTGGATGGGTTAAAATTGATAGCAATAGTATCCACTGCACATCTCAAGAATTAGAGGTTACACAGCAATTTTTTTTTTTTTAATCGAACACAGCAATTTTTTAATCTACGCTATGCAATGAAATCAACGAGTTACAGTTATGAACTTCATTACCTTTCACTTTTTAGTGATCTATCATCATGCTTGTCATGATTTATATAATGCATTTTCTCCCATAATAGTTTGAAGGATGATTAAATTAATTTGATCAGCATGTTTTTCTTCTGAAACTAATTACTTTAAACCTGGTTATACACGGCTTTACGATGATCTTTTGGAATACTTTTATGTATCTTTTAAAATCGAACATACACCTAGAGTTTTCCTGCATAGTCAATTATTTTTTATCAGATCAACCTATCCATAGATTTGTCAATTATGTGAAAATAACAATTCATAAGATTTGACTTAAATAAAAAAAAACAATTCAGAATATATTACCTAGGGATGGATAAAGTTCAGTTCAGAACCAAAACTGTGTCCGAATTGAACTGAACCATAATGAAATAATTCGAACCAAACCGAACTGTTGTTTCAAAATGGTACACTGTTTCGTAAAAAAAAAAAACTGAACTGAATTGTTAACTTAAATAGTTCGAATTGTTAACTTACATTGTTACCATTATACTTAGAAAAAACAAATGTTACCCAGTTACTACAACGTGCGTGACGACTACTTCCATTCTATCTTCACGTGATATTGCGGACAATCTATCATCTTATGACGCTCAACTTTGCTTTTGAATTCAACCCTCCATCCAATTGTCAAATGTAATTTATCCTTGTTTAAAATTCAGCAATAGACTAAATACATCTCGCAATCTTTTAAGTTGAATGTAAATAATAAATTAATCACTTAAATCTTTTTTGTTATAAATTGTTCCTTAAGTTTATCTTTGTTATAAATTGGTTTTTTAAATGATATAATATTTTCATTTTGATCTATTTTTCAACCAACTTAGTTAAAAAAATTTGTATGAACCATTTAACTTTGAGGTGGTAGGTTTAAAGTATCTATGACATCAAACATGATTACAAATCATATTTTCTACTTTTTATTTTGAATTCAAGTCTAATTTTATCGATAATTTTTTTTTATCAATATTATTATATATCCCGTAAACTATCAATTTTATTTAAAATAAAAGACTAAATAATATACATATAAACTCTGATTTTGAGATAAATGAATTTAAACATATCAACTTTTCAATCGAATGTGATGAAAATAGGATAATGATACCGATATTTTATACTTAAATGACAATTTGCAACAATTTTTTTTTAAATGACTAACTTGTTATAATCATACGAGTAATGATATTTGTAAAACTACTTTGTGACAACTTTTGAACAATATTCTTTTTCTATTTCTTTATCTGTTAAAAACAATAGAAAGAGAGAAAAGAAGAGAGAGTAAAAACACCATGAGAATATGAGAGAAATTTGTTTAAAATTTATCATAAAATATTGTACAAATATCATTTCTCATAACCATATAACTTAAATGACCATAGCTGATATCTGACCTATGCAATATTGAGCAATATTTTGTATACACCCATCAAAGGTATATTTATCTTAAAACAATGAGAAAAAATAGAAAGAAAAAGTCATGTGTTAGAAATGATAATTTGATGATGTGATATAAGAAGAGAGAGAAAATAAAGTGTTGATCGAGTGTAATAAGAAAATAATGTGCATATAGTGGTTTTCGACCGAGAATTTTAGCAACCGATAAATTAATTTTTTTAAATAATAATTACTATTCTCTCTGCCATGTAATAATTGACGTTTTTAATTTTCAACTCAAGATTAATTACTTTTTTTTTCAATTACACATTCTACTAATACTTATTGCATCTCTCTCAAGTCATCGTCTTATACTTTGTATTTATAATAGGCTAAATTATCTTTTTAGTCCCTTAATTATTTAATTAGTATCAGTTTGGTCCCTTAACTAAAATTTGATTTATTTTGGTCCTTTAACTTCTCTCAATTATATATTTTGGTCCTTTCCGTTAGTTTTAATTCAAAAACGTTAGGTTTTCTTCATTTTTTTTGGAATTTTTCTGGGATTCTTGTTGTTGAATGTTGATGGAGATGATATGAAGATGAAAAAGAGGAGAAGAAGATGAAGAAAACCTAACGTTTTTGAATTAAAACTAACGAAAAGGACTAAAATGTGTAATAGAGAGAAGTTAAGGGACCAAAATAAATCAAATTTTAGTTAGGGGACCAAACCGATACTACCTAAATAGTTAAGGGACCAAAAATGCAATCTAACCTTTATAATACTGATAAATACACCAATAAATGATAAATGTACTTTAATAAAATATTATTTTCAATTTTATTTAAACATTTTTCTTAATATATGTGAAATGATCAAAATATATCAATTTTGTTTGAACAGATAGAGTATTGTCTTTACAAAATTTTATCCGAATTTTAAAACAATATGTTAATTAAATGTAATGATAAATAGACAAAAAATTACTTATTTTTGAAGGAATTTTTTTTTACTTTAAAATCAAAATATATCGTCTGGAATATGATTATTGCATTTTGAAAACTCCTCGCGATGATTTTTATCTAACTGAAGAGCTATTGGTGGAGAATGATAAAAACTTACTCTTATTTATAGAAAAAAGTTGACTTTTTAGATTCATTGTGTAATTAATGTATATTGTCTAAAATATAGACCAAATACATCATTTATGCAATGAATCAAAAAAGTCAAATATTTTTTTTATTAATATGTTCGGATGGAGTATTAGCGAGTAAGACAAAAAACACCGTATACGGAAAATAACATATCAATATTGTGTTACTTAAAGGAAAACAAAGACTTAATTAATTGCATTTGACATTGATGAGTGGTTGGTGAGTGATAGAGATGAGCACGAATAAGGTTGATTCATTATAATATATGAGCAGGTCTTTTATTGGCACAACTCTAAATAAAAAATAGTTGGACACATTTTCACATTTTTGAAAAGGCCAGAAGATATTATAGATTAAACATTTATTTGAAGTACAAGAAGTGCCATACAGGGACTAAAAAGAGTAAACAATATATGTCTCACTAAATAGTTAGTCAAAGAGGAAAAAAAAATTACAAAGTATTAAAACTAAGACAATCCAATGGGTTTGACTACAATGAATAAAAATGAAAGTCGTTGATGCGGTCTACTAACTGATCAAGTGGTAACTCTTGTTTACGAAAAATTACTGTATTGCACTCCTTCTAAACAGTTCAAATAGTAACCAACCATATATCTTGAAGTCCAAAACAAATTTCATTTCTAAAAACATTTGTTTCTCCAAATTGAACTGCCTGCTCCCACACATCAAGTGGGTTATTAAGAGTTGAAATATCCAACCACTAATGTATAAAATACCAAATACTCCAAAGAAATTCTAACCCTTAATACCAAATATCCAACCATTAAAAACATTTGATTTAATCACATTAAATGAAAGAGTTTAAAATAAAAATAATTTAATCACATCACATTAGTTAATAGTATCATTTAATTTTATTCTCTTTTTAACTTTTTTAGTCATGTGTGTGCGCACATTAACCAAATGATATCATACTTGGCTCTTACCATCTGTTCACATCACATGGGGAGCAAATTATGGAGAGTTAGCCTTGGATCCAATTTGCATGGTCTAGATTAGCCTATGCGGCCTTAATTCAGTGGATTTCGGGAAGGTCCATAAGGTGGTATGTTCACGCGCTAAACATGGGAGGTGACCCAATCCATGAGGAAAATGAAAATTAGTCTAGTCTGGAACAATTGGTAAGGGCTGGCCACTTGTAATGTCGCAGGTTTAGCTTTCCATGGGAACATGATCTCTTTGGTGTATAATCTATAAGTATTTTTATTAACGATTGCTGAGCCTTGAGGTCTACAGTGACTTTGATGAGACCCAAAGTTAACTCATCTAGCATTTTTTCTATAAAAACATATATCAATAATGTAATGTCATATCGTTTAATGAATTAAAAACTCATGTCATATCGTATTTATTAAATAACATGTCAATAAATTATTTTGACGCCTATGTAAGACTTTTTTTTCAGTGACACTACATACAAATTATGTCCATTTATATTCGTAAGTTTTAATAGTAAAATATCAAGAAAAAAAGAGTAATAATTAAATAAAAAATAATACAAGTCTAACTGAACTAAAAAATAGTCAAACACTTTTCAAAATAAATAAACAGAACTATTTAATTAAACCAAACTACGTTCGTTTAACACAACTTGTCAAAAAATATACAACTTGTAAAAATTTGTAAAAAAATATAGGGTTAAATATGTTTTTGGTCCCTATAAAATTGACATCTTTTAAGTTTAGTCTTTACTTAATTTTAATAGTTATTTTAGTCCTTAAAAAAAATTCTGCACTCAATATTAGTCCCTCCTCAATTCAAATTTGTTTAATTTTTGCTTAAACTTTTGAGTTTTTGAACCATTTTCTGCAGACGTGTTAAGAACATTATTAAAAGTTCCTCCGTAAAATATTGTCGCAAATTTTGATTTCTACGTTTAAATTTTGTTGATTTTATCTTTAACTCTTGCCATTTTAAAAAATTCATATTTCATCCGTTTCATGTTAAAAAATTATAAATTTTAGTAAATGAACCTTTCATAGTGTTCTAAACTTATCTCAAAAAAGATCGTTCTAAAATTTAAGAGTTTAAGTATAAATAAATAATTATTGTTGTAACAGGGACTAAAATTAGAATTTTTTTTTTATAGGGACTAAAAAACCTTTTAAAATTAAGTAAGGATTAAACTTAGAAGTTCCTAATTTTACAAAGAGTAAAAACATATTTAACCCAAAAATATATATCAACTATATAACACATGAAAATTACAAAGTGTGTAAAAATGGATCAGTCCTTTTTGCGTATTAAAAAAATGGACCAGCCCTTATATCCTATTAATGTATTTCCTTTTTGCTTAATAAAAAAATGGACCAACCCTTATATTCTAATGTATTACAAACCGTTTTCAACATAATTTTTAAGTTATTACAAACTCTTTGACCTAGCTCTTCTCAATATACCCTTTTTATTATAGAGAGAGAAAACGAAATTTAATAATTTTTAAAGACGAAAAATTTATTTATAACTAAAACCAAACATCACTATGCCAATACCGACAAGAGAAATCAAACAGCCAGATTAAAACTAAAATAGGCATCACAAAACAAACAGTATCAAGAAGCACAAACCCTTACTATTATTCTCAAGTAACAAGAAGATAACCAAATAGTACCAAAGTCCAGGTCACAATCAAATACCAAACCAATTTACGATCAAGTGTCAAGGAGTACTTTGTAAATTGACCGCAATTATAGCACCAATGAAAATGAAGTAAGAGATACGGTAGCTTCCAAATGAAAAATGTAGTATTTTTCAATTGCAACCATTTTCAAATGCCACAAAATTTCAATGGATGGTTCAATTCAAAGATGCATGCTCTTTATTTGTGCCAAACATACAGAGACAGGAGTATATACTAGCAAATTATTGAAACAAATTCCTATTGGAGTGAACAATGGACGATGGAAACAATAGGCAACTAAACTTCAAGCCTTTAACTAACCAATAAAAACAATCAAACAAAATAATAAAAAGTTACTACTTTTAACTTCACAGTCCAATTGCACCGTAACTTTCAATGCAATTGATGAGACAACTAGCAACTTTGTTTTGATATCATGTTAAGTTGTTAACAATAACAATAGACATCGACATAGAAAGAGGGAAGGAGACTAGAGTTATAATAAAATGAAGAAGTTATTAAAATTAGAGTTACAAAGAAAGAAGTTATTAAAATTAGAGTTACAAAGAAAATATATAATAAACTCTATATCGACGGTAAACAGCCCCCAAGCACGATTGACAAGACGAAGTGGTTTGAGTTAAAGGTGGCAGTCCAGGAATGTTTTACCGCGTCCCACGGTGGACACCAAATGTACTTGCGGTGAGTATAATCTAGAAAACTAAGGTTTAGTCTATATATATAATGTCTTGAGAATAATCTAAAGGTGAGTATTTATAACTCTCTTGGACTTATGTTTTATTGACTTGGACCCCTAAGTAACTTACGCCTCAAGTCAAGAAGCGCATGTGCTAGATGCTTCTAGATGGTTTGACCGAATGTTTAGCCCAAGATTTGGGAAAGACGGTTTCGCCGCTAAAGGGCAAGGGCGCCCCCTTACAGGGGAAGACAAATCCCTTGTAGAGGTCCAGTGAACCCTTTATAAAATATTGATGGTCCAAATATTAATTATTATAAATTAAAATATTATTTTTTAAAAAGTATATTTTTTATATTTGATGTGATGTATGGTTCAATTTATCCTTATAAAGCTTACAATATATGTAGGAAAAATTGGATGTACATTATTGGTTTATTGTTTGAAAAAACAGACGCATACATTTGTTTCAAAAGAAAAATATGAAACTTGAATTTTGTGGATGAAAAAAACGTGGAATTGGAACGGACGACTCTACTAAACGTAGCCAACCAATTTTTTCAGTGGAAACTAATATCTAAAAAACTGATGAGCCGTAATTCACAGTAATATGGTCACAAAAATATCTCTGATATTGCTTCAATTCAATACACGCTTATTATAAAGAAAATACTTTTTTTTTTATTGAAAGATAAAGAAAACACTTATACCAACAACAGAAATAAAGAGGAAGAATTCAATACACGCGATCTTGACCAGGAAACTCCACAACTAAGTGCCGTTCAGAAAAAGGGGCAAAAAACCACAACTATAAGTGATGTTTTGAAAAGATTCAAAGCTTAAAACCTTAAAAAATTGAGTCAAAAATAAAAACCTTAAAAGATGGTAGAGTGTCAACAAAAGAGAGGCGGACTATTTAAGAGTAACATCACTATCCAAAATTAATAAAAAAAAATCATGTCATGTCATAGTATAAGCTGTCACAATTTATTGATATATCCATGTATGAAAAAAATACATGGGTCTGACATGATTATTTAGCTTCGAATTATATTCTTAAACAAAATTAGTATTTATTTATAATAATGTTATATTGTTAGTGTCATTTAAAAAGATAAGATTTTATATTATATTTGTTATATTTTTAGTATCAATGAAAAATATAATATAATTTATTATAATATAAAAGTCTAAAATATTTATACTTATAATTTAATCAAAATAAAAATAATTTTATTTAAAATCAAAATTGCATAAAACTATTAGTTTGTAATTTATACTCATTGTGTCCATCTGAGCGCTAATTTTAATAAGAAGACTGAGTTTTTTTACTCCCATCTCTTTTTCTGTTTTTAAAAAAAACTATAAGAATATAAGGTTAATTATGTTTAAGGTCTCTATAAATAAGCGAGCTTTTAACATTGGTTCCTATTTAAATTTTATTAAAATTTTCATCCCAACGTTTTTATCTGTTTGTAAGTTTGGTTCTTGACGTCAAACTGTGCTGACTAGGCTAACAGAATGCTGACCCAGACATGCCACATGGACATTTCAAGTGACATGGCTGCCTATATTCTTCTAACATTGGTCCCTACTTTCGTAATGTTCTTAACACTTGTGCAAAAAATTGTTCAAAATCTTAAAAGTTTAAGTATAATTAAACAAATTTAGATTTAGTAGGGACTAAAACTAAGTGCATAATTTTTTTATATGGACTAAAAACCCTATTAAAATCAAGTAAGGACTAAACTTAAAAGATCCCAATTTTATAGGCAGCCATGTTACTTGAAATGTCTATGTGGCATGTCTGGGTCAGAATTCTGTTAGCTTAGTCATCACAATTTAACGGCAAGGACCAAACTTACAAACGGAAAAAAAACGTTGAGGATGAAAAATTTAATAAAATTTAAATAGAGACCAATGTTAAAAGCTTGCTCATTTATAGAGACCTTAAACATAATTAACCCAAGAATATATTGAAAGACCTACCCTTGATACAAGTGTGAAGAATAAAAAAATAATTACAAATCATAATTCCAAAATCCAAGACCAAGCCAAACCAAAAACAAACTAACACGAAACCATTTATAACCTACAAACAAAAGAGAAGACCCTAACATAAAATAGGGAATTTTTTTTTTTGCCCTTATTTTTGCCAAAAAATACATAAATACCCTACTTTTTTGGAAAATTGCAAAAATACCATACTTTTTGGGACCACGCAACCTCCAGTAGCGAGGTACCCTAAAATTTGAGGTACCACGCTACCTCCAGTAGCAAGGTACTTAAAAAAAATTTTGGACCATTCTACGTCGCTCCTTGGAGCAGCGACGTAGTTTCTTTATTTTATTTACAAGAATGCCACGCAACTCTGTTGCGTTTTATTTTTATGTTTTTTTTTTTTAATTTTTAATTATTTTTATGTTCTTTATTAATTTTTTAATAAGGACAAAAAAATTGAAAGATAGGGTCACACACGTAAATACATTCAAAATTGTTATATTTTGTTGTTTATATTTTTAATTTTTAAATACCTCTAAACCCTAAGTTGCAAGGTATAATAAAGACAAAAAAAAATTGAGAGATAGGGACACGTGCATGCAAAAGTTAATAATGATAACTCAATTTTTTTTTGACTTTATTATACCTTGCAACTTGGGTTTAGAGGTATTTAAAAATTAAAAATATAAACAACAAAATATAACAATTTTGCATGTATTTACGTGTGTGTCCCTATCTTTCAATTTTTTTGTCCTTATTAAAAAATTAATAAAGAACATCAAAATAATTAAAAATTAAAAAAAAAAACATCAAAATAAAACGCAACAGAGTTGCGTGGCATTCTTGTAAATAAAATAAAGAAACTACGTCGCTGCTCCAAGGAGCGACGTAGAATGGTCCAAATTTTTTTTTAAGTACCTCGCTACTGGAGGTAGCGTGGTACCTCAAATTTTAGGGTACCTCGCTACTGGAGGTTGCGTGGTCCCTAAAGTAGGGTATTTTTGCAATTTTCCGAAAAAGTAGGGTATTTATGTATTTTTTGGCAAAAATAAGGGCAAAAAAAAAAATATTCTAAAATAGGATGTGTCTATCGATGATAAAGCTCAACTTTAGATTCTTTGAGCGATTTTTAATAGATTCCAAAACAATGCTCATGGCAAACTCTTTTTGTTGAAAGATGATGCCATTACAAGCTTTAAGTTATCACACCGCATGCATCATTTTATGCATCTTACGATTAAAAAATAATCTACCGAAAGATTGAATATATTCTTTTATTTATTCTCTGTAAACTTTTCTTTTTAAACCTTTTATATAATCACTCCCTAAAAAAAAAAACTTTTATATAATCACAAACGATTCTAGAAATACATTTAAAGTGTGGCTAGATAAGTAACAACTGAAATAATTATTGATGTTTAATATCTTATACTTTAGCGACTAAATTTTTGTCACTATTTTTTCGCTAAACATATTAATTAAGACCGATTTTTACTTTGATGATTGAATTTTCAGTCACTATTTTTATCGCAAAACATATCAACAACCGATTTTCATACCTTGACAACTAAAAATTCGGTCGCTAAAGAAAAAAATCTCTGTTTTTTGTTTTGTTTTGAAAATTCATGTGTGACTATGAGCTAGATCCATCCTGTTTGTAAAATAAGTTTATCTTAGGGAAGATAAAAATAACTTAAAAACATAGTGAACTGAGTCAAATAATAATAAAAGAGATTCGATATCAAGAAAAGTAAAAAGCAAAAGAGATGTATAAAATAGAAAGTAAACTAAGACATTTAATCCTGCCATGCCCATGTCACATATGGTATGTTATTTTGGTTTTATGACAAAATGGCACCAAACATTTTTTTTACCAGAAAATGTCACCTACGTTGAATGTAGAAACATATAAAAGAATGTCAGCATCTTAAAAAAAATGAAACAATGTCAGCAAGCAATTTTTTTCTTCTTCTTGCGCTCTTGTATTACTCTTATCTAGGCACTACTTGTGATTAAATTTTTATTAACATTAATCTTAATGTTAAGGCGGATACTAAGTGTCCGTTTTTCTAATTTTTTTTTTTTTTACTGCGTTTAACTGTAATGTTAAGGCAGCTCCTGTAATGTTAAGGCACATAATAACTAGATTAATCTTAATCTTTAATATTACCTAGACACTTTCACCTTTTATTTAATATTTTTTTATTGTTACTGAAGGTGATAATTTCATGTGCTTTGGCAAGCGTTGGTTTGTTATCGGGCTACTAGTTCGACAATATTCTCAACTCAGAATCTCACATCTGCAATTTGCGGACGACACTTCAATTCTCGTTCCAATATAATGGCTATCAAGGTCAAATTGATCCTCTTTGAATTGATGTCAGATCTCAAAGTGAACTTTTACAAAAGTTTTAGTTGGTGCAAATGTTTCACCTTCTTGGTTAGAAGATGGATCTCGTGTTCTTGACTGCAAAATTGGTTAGAAACCTTTTAAATATCTTGGTCTTCCACTTGGTTGCAGCCAAATAATGTTCACCATAGACTCTCTAAATGTAAGGCACACAACTTCTCTATATGGATGGACGTCTTGTTTTACTCAAATATGCCTTGTCCACCCTGGAGGAAGGGGAAGCTCGTAATTAAGGTTCATTGGGTTCACTGAAACACTATTTGTTAAGATAGGAATAAAGGTGGTTTAGCTGCACTGAAGTCTAAATTTTACTCATAGGAAAATGATTTTGAAGCTTAAGACAAATCAATAAGGATTGCGGTTAAAGATTTTATCCGCGGGATTGAACATGGTCATATGAAGTATGAACTTCGACATGGACACCTGACACGATACCGATACAAACACTTTGACACTGCTAGGGTAAAAACGTAGGACATCGACACCGTTACATATATGTTAATTTATTTATTGTCGGTCTAAACTAAAAATCAAAATACATATATAAGCATCTATATTGAGCAAATTATTTCATTAGAAAAAGTTCTAAAACAAAATATAATAGTATTTGACATTTATTTATTAATCTACTGTCAAAAAAGCTATAAATGTTATTATCAACTTTAATGTCTATAACTCCCTAATTGATAAACATTTTCCAAACCATATGCAACTCTTGTATCTACGGTATATGGAAGCAAGAGAAAATGTTTCAGATATTTATCTAAGTTGTCCGACACGGTTCGTATGAGTGTTATATAGATGTCAGACATTGATCCTATGACGGTTGAATTAAAGAAAATAACAATATTATTTAAGGCATCAATTTTAATTGTCTAACACGTGTCATATGAACATCAAACACTACAACACGATTAATCCTTGAGATAACCGTGCTTCACAGACATAGACATGGTCTTCTTGGTGCCAGAGGTAGGTAAAACAATATAATCAACAACACCTCATAGTTTTTGGAATCAAGTCCATAATCTGACTTTATTACCTTATATTTGAATCTGTTTAAAAAAAATATTAAAAAAAAAAAAAGAAAACTTGTAACAACACAATCATATCCGGAATTGATTATTTCCATGATCTCATCTCATGCATGTAATGCCGCATTTTCTCGAGGCTTATTATTCCGTGACTACAACAAAATCAAAAAATAATGACGAAACGTATAAATAAAATATTTTGGTTTGATTTTTTAATCCATACAATTTTGAATTCAACTTTTATCGTTAGACCGGCATCATTTATCGGATATATACATACTATATAGTATGAGGTCACTCTCCTAAAGTCCAAATACTTTTCATAGTCCCAACCGTCTATAAATACAATCTTTTTCTCCTTGGAATTAAGCATCACTAACAAATTACAAGCTAGCCAATATATATTACTTACTTCACCTATTCACAAATATATCACTATGGCTAACTCCAAAACCCTATTATGCCTAACCTTCTTCACAATCTTTCTCTTCTCTTCCTTTGTTAACGCCACTTACTACCAAAATATTTCTCCATCATACCTTGGTTTCAAACAAGAGAAACTCACTCACATCCATTTTTTCTTGCATGATATCGTTTCTGGCCCAACGCCTACCGTAGTCATATCAGCTGAATCACCCTTAAACGGTAAATCCAAATCACCCTTACCATTTGGCTCCATAGTGGTTTTAGAGGACCCTCTAACCGTTGGACCTGATCTTAAATCCACACAAATTGGAAAAGCTCAAGGTTTTTACCTAACAGTGTCTCAAGAAGCTGTGCTTGAATTGGAACTTGTTATGGGAATGACCTTTGCGTTTACAGAAGGGAAATTCAACGGTAGCACGCTTAGTGTGTTAGGGCGCAACACAATTGGTGCCCCTATCAGGGAAATGCCAATTATTGGTGGAACCGGGGAATTTAGATTCGCACGTGGCTTTATTCAGGCAAAAACTCACTCGGTTGATTTACATATAGGTGATGCTCACGTGGAATATAATGTTTACGTGTTTCATTATCCTTCCACGTCAGCATCTGAAGAAGTTTTTGCAGATGGAAGTCGATTCATGACTGAACCTTTGCTTGGCAGAATATAATTTTTTTAAGGTGAAAACTTATAAGTACAATACTATGAATAATGTTTGTGCTTGGTGTTATTCTTCGATCATAGCATATGACATGTGTCCATGTTGTGACTGAAAATACCGCGCCAAGACTTTTTCAGTATGGTATTTAAGTTTTTCTTCGATTTTTAATAAATTTTTAGTTATAAAGCTATATATGTTTTTCACTCTTGTAGTTTAATATCTGGACTTATTTTGTGTGTTAAAATTTAAATTTGTACGCTTGTATCATGATAGCCTTTATATTGACTGAAATATAAGGTGATACAAGTTTTTACTCAAAAAAAAGTTTTATAAATTGATAACACAAAAATAAGTTCGAAAACTAGACTGCAAGTGGAGAATAATTCCAAAGAGTAAGTTAAAATTGTAAAAAATGAATAAACATGTTTGTCCTTTCCTAGTTTTTTTTTTTTTTTTTTTTTTTTTTTTTTTTTTTTAAAGTCCTATCGTAGAGTTCAATGTTTTAATATAAGCTGCATGTGTGCTAAATAATGTGCAATTTGTAACATTTCCCTTTCAATATGTGGGTAAAGTCCATATGCATCCTTACATATATAGAAAAAAATTAATGTCCGTGTCCATGTACTATTTGCCAAATTATTGGTGTTATTATTTACAATAAAAAAGAAGGTGCTTGCTGTTATTACCATTTTGACTTTAGTTTACTTTATGGAGATCAATCTGAATATTCTTCTTATCGATGATTTTAAAATTAATCCAGAATTTTATTCTTTGGAAAGTATGGAAGTTCTCGACAGTGTATATGTAAGCACTTGTTGTACGGGCAATAATGCTAGCACTTATTTTAAGATTTGACTAGCGACTTACTTAATTAGCTTTTTGCTTAGACTTAAAATGAATGAAAACATATCCATGTCTATATAAGTTTGAAGATAAATAAGTATCATAATTAAAATATAAATGATGTTTCACAAAATAACCCATCCCTCCTCTTTGTGGAGCTCTATTTGTATCTGTGTAAATCGGATTAAGTTGATTTCCACAATTTCTCTATGATTGCGCTTATGTAAAAAATAGTTTGTCCATATTATCTCTTTGAATATAGAAATAACTAGAAATATTGTACCAAAAAAAAAAAACTAGAAATAACGTATACGAGTACGATTTAATTAATTCATCCACATATGCCATTAAGAATAGCTCTTCGATCCTCTATCCATGAATTATTACAGAGATACAAAAAGTTAAAAAATTAGCTTAAAAAGTTTTTTAAGAGCAAACCTTAATTTCTATAATTTTTTCATTCTCTTAGCATGAATAAGAGAGTTGCTAAAGTGATCAATAAATTATAAGTCTTGTGAACGAGTGTCTCCGAAACACTATTTAAGATCCCAACTTTAATAATTATTATTTTAAAAAGTTAACTATTTCAATTTTTAATATATTGAATACACAATTTTTTATAAAAATTTACCATTTAAAGTACTTAAAGAGTACCTCAGTCCTAAAGCACTCGTTAACCTTTCCCGTAAATTATTTCTATTTGCTCTTGGCAATCTCCAATTTCTCTCATTTAATTTCTTCTCTCAACTCACTCAATGATAATGACCCCTCAAAGTGTTTTCAATATGTTTCTCAATCCTAGAATCTTACCATAAAATCTCAACTTTTACCGTAAAAGTTTATTCTTTTGGTCTTTGAAGATTGATGAAAGAATGCAACTAAATAATTTCTATGCAAGAGGATGTAGCAGTTTCTGGACAAGAGAGAGAGGATGAGGATCATGGTTAGAAAAATAATTTCATCAGTAGAAAATTAATATAATAATACTTACACTAGCTCATTTATGTGGAAATATAATAATCAAGGATATTTCTTCAAAAAAAATAAAAAATAATCAAGGATTTGATTTTTTAAACTAAGAAAGTCTCTGGAGTGACCTCAGTCCTTCCTAGTTGCTTGATAAATATTTTATTTTATTGTATTCCTCCCAACTTAGATAAGAACTGTTGAAGTCAAGATCAATTTTTTCCTCAAATAATGTTTTTTTAGAGGACGGTTCCATAAATAACTTATATATATATATGAAGTTGATTTGAAATTTAGGTTAAAATATGACTTTTTTTTTTTTTTAATAATGTTAAAATATGACATGATTGCAATAATTTGATGTCGTTTTGTATATAGTTGCATCATATATGATTCAGTCGCATGCTTGCTCGCAACGTGTAGTATGAGAAGGGTAAACTAACATTTTTTTATTAAGATAAGGTACGGCATTGCTTTTACCAAAAATATTTATAACTTAATTTTGTTGACCAAATAGATCCTTTTTTTTCCTCTCTAATATTCTTAAAACTGAAGGATTTGTCATATATATTGACACGAGAATTCTAAGCAAAGCATGGATGGATAAACGCCTGGTCAGTGGTTAGTGAGGAAAATGTTTTTAGAATAAATTACATTAAGGATTTTTGTCAGTTATTTGATTCGCTTCTGTTTGAGCAATTTAGAAGGAAAGAAACAATCGTATATTTCAAAATAAGGCATCTGATTCTCTTATTTTAGTTGAAAAGGTCAAGTTAAATTCTTTCTTGTGGCTGAAATCTAAGCAGACAATTTTCAGTTATAGCTATCATGATTGGTGGAAATATCCACTCCCTTGTATGAGCGTTCATGTGTAATTTTCTTTATTATTGGTTTGGTGCTGCCAGTTTTTAAGCACTAGGATATTGTAAATATTGTTGGTCGGTTTACCTTTTGCATGCCTTGTGCAGAGTAAATTGACTTTGTTTATATAGATCACATTTTCGTCTGTTCAAAAAAAAAACGGTCTTTAATTATTTTGATCATACATAAGTTCTTTAAGTTTGAGGTTTATAACAGATTAATCCTTTAAGTCATTTTGGTCACACATAAGTCCTTGAAGTTTGTAAACGTTTTTGATTTGGTCCTTATGCCACATCATTGTTTTTGTAATATTCGGTTAACAATATGATTAAATTGAAAACGTTTATAAATTTAAAGGATTTATGTGTGACTAAAATAACTTAAAGGACTAGACAAATTCTAATATGGACCACTTGGTCCATATATTCCACCATGGATAAGTTTTTGCAAATCGATTTCAGCCATAGATATAATATTAAAATATTGAATAGCCATGATTTATTCTTTTAGTAGGTTTTCAATATTTTTTTTATAAAAATATTCATATGTTTTTTAGCAAATGGTCAATAATAGGTATAAAATCTAAGAAATAACTTATAATTGCGTCATTAATCAAATGAATTAACAAATTACTTTTAATTATGTCATTAATCAAATGATTAATTTTTAAATCCCTAAAATTAAGATTTTTGATTCTTCCTTCAACAAAAAATTAAGATTGTTGGTTCTTTCTTCAACAATCGATCTTGTCTTCATCAAAGTTTGCAACTTTCGCCTTCCCTTCATCGTTGTTCTCAGCTCGAGTCGTTCAATGGCTGAAGTTTCTAAAAGGTAAAGTTGGTTTGTTTATTTGAAATCATTGATCTGGTATGATTGTGTTGGGGATTAACATCGGCTTGAGTTGCATGTTAGTTGGGAGTGTGTTGGTACCAAATGAAGCAATGAGTTGTTGTCAATTCGCAGCATAGATTAATGATTCTATATTAAGAGTTGCGTGCAGGTTGAGTTATTTGAAACAAGTTAATTGTGTTAGTGATTAATATTTGATTGAGTTGCAGGTGAGTTGGGGGTACTCATGTTATGAAATGATGCAATGAATTGTTTAGTTGTTATCAGTTTGCAGCATAGATTAATAATTCTATATTAAGAGTTGTTGTTTTTGATCCAAGATAACACATTGAGTAGTTGTGGTTAAACTACCCAATTGCTGCAATACCATTAGCCTACTATTACAATTGGTTATCTCATTTTTGTTTCATTGATGTATGCTCCATATGTGTTGCAATATGAGTGGATGATATGCTTGCATTAACATGTTGATTTAGGTCCCAATAAGTAAACAATTGTCAACAAACTAAACTTAACATATATGTCCCTCATAACTGACATCATTTAATTAGGTTTTGTACAATATTTGATCAATATCAACATTTGTTTTTCAGATGGACAAGAGACAGTAAATCAAAAGAAATTCACAAGTCATTTCAAACGAGCTCTAGCTCTAAATTAAATATGATATATGAAAGTAAAAATATAATAACAACTGAATAATTATGATTAATTGACAATAATAAAAATTTATAGGAAAAACTCAATTAATATGCCTATTTCATTCTTAGTTTAATTTTGTTGCGGTTTCATACTATAACTAAAAGATGATCGACCGAATTTGTAGTCCATGTGACTTTAAATGGAGCTTCTGCAAATAGACGGTGAGATTGAACGCTTTGAATTAGCTGGTATTGCGTTGGATATTGAGTTTTTTTTTTAAAGGGTTTTTGGAGCATCTAAAAACTCGAGGTACTCTTAAAATTGTTTTTTTTTAAGGGAGAGAATTAGACAAACCAAAAAAAATTAACTTTGAAATTTCTTGATTTGAAGATGAAGAACCATAATTTAACTTTTGTCTTTTGTTTTATTTTTTGACTTTTAAGTCCTGAATATTCTTTTTTTAAACTAAAGTAATATTTGAATTTCCCACATTAATTAGTATCATAATATTTTCCCTCTAAAAAATAACATGTATGCTTTTTGAAGAGTTAAATCAAGGAACTTTTATGCAATAATTTAAGTGCTATTTTGTTGTTACCCACAAAAAAGCAGTTTTTTTTTTATTTTTTTATTTTTGAAATGTGCAAAAGAACTGTCTTTTAAAAATAAAAAACAAATATTTTTGTAAGAGGAATGACAAATACAAGTTACACAACACCAAATGCATTGAATATAAGTTTCATCCTTAAAAAATATCAAAACTTTTAAATTTAAAGGACTTGTATGTGACAAAAATAAATTCAAAGGATTATTACGGTACACTTAAATTGTTCGAAGAGTTCATAATGTATAGTGAGTGCAACCCCCGCCATTTTAATTAAATGATTATTATAATACATGCTTTATGTATTTGCTTAAGATTGAATTTATTGTATTTAAGTGATTTAGAATTAGTGGTATTTATTTTATAGTTAGTGGTGCAAATAGTAAAGTATTCTAAGTGGGTGGATTTACGAATTGGGATTCCCATATTATTAGGTGTTTTCGAAATGCACCTCCCTTTTTTCTCTTCTCTCTTTTTATTTTATTTTACGTAATAGTTAGTAACCAATATTTGATCATGATCTCCTTCTTCCTTGTCTGTGATTTGAAGGGTCAAGAATAGGAAAGTTGCTACACAAATTTGAATTCAAATCAGAACCAAACCAAACCACATCTTATCTATTGTAACCGATTCCCACAAAGTTAGAAGAAAAATTATGGAGAAATAGGAAATTGCAAATTGATTTTAAGCCACTTTAGAACTCAAATTAACTTAAAGATATTTCTACCAATTATGTAGGATGTTCTCTTAGATTTTGAATGTGGCCAAGAACACGTCAATCATACTCATATAGCTCAGGTTATGGCCAAATTAGTACGTTCGTGATCAAAATCCATTAATCACCTCGTGTCTCTCATTCCTTATGAGACTTTGTGAGAGGGTAGAGCTTTCATGCTAGGAAGTAAATCGACCAAGTTGAGGGCTCTTCCCACACAAACTTTGTCTCTCATTCATGAATATATGTAAATAAATGTGAAAAGTGTTTTTTTACGTGTGTAATAAAAAATTGTGATCATTATATGTTGGTACGAAATATATGAGTGTGATTCTTCGTAAAAACGTAATCCTTGTTGTTTTCATGATCTTAATAAATGTTGAATAAATGAATATGATGTATGGTACAGATTAGCTACTTAATAAGTAACATTTTTGAAGTGTTAATACTCTTAAGTGTTACTGAAACCATTTAGTAACACAGGCTTTATCTAACATTTGTCAAATGTTACAAGATTTAAATAGTAACAATTGTTTTTGATTTAGTTACAATTTTGAACTGTTACTAAATCTCATATATGTTGTAGTGGTATATGAATTATAAATTGAGCATATCATGATCTTCATGAGATTGTGTATAATATGATTTGATACATCATTCATGTGATGCATCATGTAGAATACATGATAGGGCTTTGTGCGAGTTTCCCTTAGAACCATTAGCTTGACATGTTTAGGCCTCTTGTAAGTTATTGTCTCATGTAGGGAGCCTTGTGTACTATTGTCTCATATGAATATCTCATGCTCTAAATTTGTTAGGTACAAACTCTAACCTCTGCTTGATTTTTTAATTTCGAAAGTTTCTTCCATATATTCATCCTACAAAAACTGTAGTTACTATGTGATTGGTTGAAGTAGTTGTTACAATGTTAAAAGCTTTGATAGTTTCTCAATTCTAAATGCATAACAGAGAACACTCGGAAAAAAAAAAAGAAGCCAATGTATAAGCCCTTCATGAACCTAGTTACACCTGATAAGTTGGCAATAAGTGACCTACATTTAGATGAATTCAAAAAGAAGGCTTCAAACAACGGTTTTGCAATCAATGATATATAATAAGCAAAACAAAGGAAGAGGGATAGAGTTTGAAAGTTGAAACACCGAAGCCGAACTCACCGAAGTGCTACCCTTTATCTTGTGTTCTTGCACCATGCCGTACATATAACTTCAGTAGTTGTTTTTATAGTATCTTCAATGCAAAAGCATATGCAGCATCTCCAATACATAACCTTTGGTTGATAAGAGTCTGAAACCATGAGTTTTCAAGGTTGGGAAATTGCAACTATGATACTAAAAAACTAAAAGAAAAAATAAATATAATATACACGGAAGAGTTTGGTTAAAGGATCATTAGTGATAGTAAAAAAAGTGTTTTCTGCATGAAGAATATCACTATATGCTACATCACATATCAGAAATCAAATAGCAAGTATATTTAAACTAGTTTTGATTTTCATTTTATTAATCTTGGCATTCATCAATAAACAAATTTTGTTGCAGCACTAGTGGTCAAACTAATCATATGTGCTGCTGAAGAATTTAAACCCTCCCAGTAAAAACCTATATGTAGGAGAAATTATGACTAGCCATGAAGTAAACGACTTACTAAGTCAATGACCGACTCCAACAAGGTAACTACTCATGTACTAAGTCATGAAATTATGAGTAGCCATGAATAAAATTGAACTAGTTTAGTTATAGTATAGACTAAAATTAGACACATAGATTGCTAAAAAAAAAGTATAATATAGATTCTAATTAGCATAATCCAATAATCTAGATTAATTGTTGAAACAAATTAGAGAATGAAACTCAGTGAGAAGCAAAGATCAATGATTCCCATCCAAAATTCCTACCAATACCAATCACATACAAAAATTCAACAACTCAAATGACTTACCTATGCATAGTCCGGGGCTATTAGTCCCTGCTCAAATATATAAGTGAGGGGTTTGAATTATTTTTTTTATTAGATTATTATCTATCTACTCGACTGATCAAATAAGTAAATTATATGAATTTTACATGCAGGCTTAGACCTATATAGTTGCTAATTACCATCGAGGAAATTATTTGAGCTGAAATTATTTTTTTAAAAATATATTATTTTTGAAGTGGTTTAAAAATATATTATTAATAGAGATGGAATACCGTCTCTATAGAGACGGAATTACATATGTTAGAGACGAAATGTTAGATACAAACTTGTGTGATCTAGAGGCAGATTTATGTTTTGACATCAACAGTGAGCGACAACTTTTTATGGTTAAAAGCGGATAAATTAATCCGTCTCTAACAGGTTAGCGACGACATAATTAACAATGAAAGTGATATGTTTCAAATTTCGTCTCAAACAATCTTAAAGACTAAAATTTTGGGTTTAGAGACGAATCTCAGTCGTCTCTAATTTCAGATTTTTTTAATAGTGTGATTATTTTTGGAACGGAAAAAAGATATCATCAAACCACTAAATCAAACATAAGGTGAACAATGTTTAGAGAATAACACGTTACAAAATACAAGAACTAAAGACGAACCTTTCTTAATACGATAACCCAAACAAAAACACTATATATCTTACTTAGGGACGGATGCATGTTATTCAATGTGTGGGTTTGTGCCCACACAAAAGAGAGCTATAACATGATATCTAAGTATAAAAAGGAGAGTTATTAAAAAATTGTATACAAATATCATATCTATTACAAGAACTGACCCAAAAATAATAAATAATGATAATCTAAAATAAAGCAATTCATTGTACCAATTATATTATATATAAAATAAAATACACCGTACCTTCTTGTCTAACAAGAAAATACACTGTACCTGCCATGATGCAGCAATAGTAGCCTCCGACGGCTTTGCAGGTCTTGAATAATGAAAGAATTTTTAGTGGTTTTTTAAGAAGTTGAATTTTCAATGTTAGCAACTTATTTTAAACATATAATAAAAAAAGAAGGATTTTTCTATCATATGCGAATTTGCATATGTTAAGAAGTTTAAATGAGTAACTTTGACATGAAATTTATGTATTTTATATTAAATATGTAGTTTTTTAATAAATAATTCTTGCTTTTCATTAAAAAGTTACTACTTTTTGTTGCTTTAGCATGTGCAATATTACACATGCAAGACAACTCATAAAAGAAAGTATGTAGTATTTTCAACCAAATATCGTAGAATTGATTATGTTATTACGATGATTTGAGAATAGATTGATTTTGTTTGAAGAATTGATTCTACTTGAAGTTAAAATTTGTAATCTTTTGGTTTATAAAATTGATTTTAACATATTTAAATATAATTAAACATAAACCATAATTTACATTCAATTCACTGTTATCTAAAATCAATCTTATAAAATCAATTCACTCAAAAAAATCAATTATTTTCACCGCAAAACTAAAAATACTATAAGTTGACACTATCGGTTCAAAGCGACAAATTACAACAAGTAAGTACTATTTATAAAAATTACATCAAGGTTTGATCTCGTAGTGTAGTATCATGTTTGAATCATTTTGATGCCAACAATTCTTGTGTTAGCCCCGTTAGTATACGATGTGATTGATCGTCCAAAGGAGAAAAGAAAAAAGAAAAGAAAAAAGGTTGAAATAAGTTTTTTTTCACTAAAAATATAACATATTTTGTTTTACGACTCCAAGTTTGTTATAGAATCTCTTATCTTAAGTGTGTTAGAAGACAAATCAATAAGGCTGACACATGTAATCATGCACAAATCTACCATATGCTAATTGGGGACCGTTGACCCCACTTGTGCATTACTTTTGTAACCAATAGCTATATAAATTGGCAAATTCTATGGTACACCCAATATATTTGAGTGTATCAGTACACTTATTTTTTAAATTAATAACTAAATTAGTTGTTTTTTTGAAGATAAATATTTTTTTTATCACTTATAATTATAATAACTAAATCTTATTCATCAAAAGTGTCAACGAAATAAAATTAATTTTTTTTTTGAATTTTTATCACTCATAATTGAGAACATTGATTATTTTTTACGATAATATGTAAAAAAAATTACAATAATTTTTATAAACAATGAAATGATGTTTTTTCTTATAAAATGATGTTCTATAAAATATAAATATCGACAAATAGCTATTTATTACACAAAAAAGAATTATTTATTTATAAAATTATGAAGAAAGAGTACCGATACACCTTATTTTGTGAGTGTACCGTAGAAGCTCCCATATAAATTTTGATGATGACCTCATATACAATTTCATATCGCCCCACAAAAACTTGTTTACACACTAAAGGCAAGCAATTACACCATGATAGTACTTAATATTAAAACTAAAGGCTAAGGAAAATGTGGATTGAATTTCGGTCAATACAGAAAAGTTGTGGGTGGTAAGCGAGAAAAGTTTACATTGAGATCCGACTCTAATCTCTTTTAATTTTAATGTCTTAGTATTTTTGGATCATTCTTTAAGCATTTTAAATTAAAAAATATTTATTAAAAAAGTCAAATATTTCAATTTACAATTCATTGAATACACAATTTTTGAAGGACTTTATTTCTTATCCTTTGTGCAACCAAATCAATTTTAAAGGACTCTTTAAGTGGTCAAGATCTTCTCCATTTATAACAATAAATGTAAAATAGAATTTGGATAGAGATAGACATAAAAAATAGATTATAGATCCTATCATTAAGTGGGTTCCACCATCATTAATTATTTTCTACTTTTTATGTGTCTTTGTCTCTCTAAATGGAGGAAATGGAGAATGAAATAAATGGAGAGGATCTTGACTCCTCTTAAAGCAGAAGTCATTCCTTTATCCATCTGTATCTGATATAGTTATTCGTTATTAAATTATGCAATGTCCCTACCAACTGAGCTAAGTTTATGAGGAGTAAAATATTATTATTATTTTTAGAGTAAATTACACTCCCCTCCCCTCAAAGATGCTTGAATTACACTCCCCTCCCCTCTTAAGTTGAAATATACACTTTACTCCCTCAATATTTTTTTATGTTAAAATTTATGCTCCCCTCCCTTATAAGATGCTTGAATTACAAACCCCTCCCTTAATAATTAAATATGCACTACACTTTAATCTATTTGAACATAAATAAATATTCTTATAATATATATTAATTTTGAATCACCATTTAAAAAAAATTAATTCATTTCTTTATAGTTTAAATGTCAATGATAATTAAATTTAAATATATTGCTATTGATTTTATAAATTAGAGTATAAAATTAACTTTTAAATAATCATGCTTTAATGATTTTAGTAATTTTTCATATATTTTAATTTTGTTTTGGGTTGTTTCATATTTTATAATAGGGTTTAAAACTACATGTTAATAAATTTTGAATAAAAAATAGCAAAAAATATGTATTCAATTTTTTATTATATTAAAATAGACCCACTATACTATTTTTTTTAATTGTGATAAATATTATTATTTTTTGCTAGATTATTAGAAATAATAAAAAAGAATATTGAGGGAGTAAAGTGTAGATTTTAACATAAGAGGGGAGGGGGATGTAATTCAAGCTTCTCTTAGGGGAGGGGAGTGAAATTTATTCTAATATGTTTTGAATAAGAGGGGAGGGGAGTGTATATTTTAACTTAAGAGGGGAGGGGAGTGTAATTCATGCATCTTTGAGGGGAGAGGAGTGTAATTTACTCTTATTTTTATGCAACTGTGACATCAACTAGTATTTCATAAAAAAAAAACAAACTGAAATAATAAATGAAATAATATAAGTTAATAAACGTGTTCACGTGGTGCCCAATTTTTTTGTATTTTTAGTTGCAGTACCAGACAAATAAATAAATGTTAAAAAAATATAATGCTTTAACCAGACAAGGAGAGGACCAACGGCTGCCATAAAAATAAACGTTCGATGGGGACAGCTTCTTGGATGCTTCGTTTGCGCAAAAGATCCCAACAAACCACTACCACGTCTATCATTTTTCCACAATTATTTTAACATCTAGAAGTTTTTGGTCGGTAAAACAGGTTAAAGACAATAATGCATGTTGACTCAGTTATTTGTTGCGACAAACACTATAGATAAGAGTCCTCGTGAGTTTAGCGCAGTTGGTATGTCTCAATGACAATACAAGTGATTGAAGCAGCCATCCCTATTATAAATAGGCATGGATCAAAACTAACTGAAATATACCACCGATCAGATCTGAGTTCATAGAAGTAAGCATAAGCATAATTATTAGTTCATTCACACAACCATGGCAAAATCTTCACAATCCTCCATAACTCTTGTAATTTCTTTGAACCTTACTTTCCTTTCCATAATATCCCTTACCACTGCCACTAATTACTATCAAAGCCTCTCTCCAACAATGTTGGGTTTTCAAGAAGAGAAATTCACTCACCTTCACTTTTACTTTCACGACATCGTGTCGGGACCAAAACCTAGCATGGTATTTGTAGCTGAGCCCAATGGCAAGGTAAAAAATGCGTTGCCATTCGGGACGGTTGTGGCGATGGACGATCCATTGACGGCTGGTCCTGAACGTGACTCGAAACTTGTGGGAAAGGCTCAAGGAATTTACACTTCTATATCACAAGAGGAGATGGGACTAATGATGGTGATGACCATGGCATTCACTGATGGACATTTTAATGGAAGCACACTTAGCATATTAGGCAGGAACATGATCATGAGTGAACCTGTTAGAGAAATGGCCATTGTTGGTGGAACAGGAGCTTTCAGATTTGTACGTGGGTATGCTCAAGCTAAATTTTATTCGGTTGATTATACAAAAGGAGATGCCGTTGTAGAATATGACATATTTGTGTTCCATTATTAGTTAGGCATAGGTGCTTCATAAAAGTAGAGTTTATTTTACATTTATTATTATTTTGTTCCTCTCAAACTCTCACAATTGTGAAAGCCAGAATGATGAAATAAAAACTGTAATACCACATTGGTTATTAAATTCAATATACATTGTTAATCATTGTCATTTTTAATACGTATACCACTAAAAATTATTGTAAAGGTTTTATTTGAAATCTCTACTTTCCTCCTTATTAGCTCATTTAAGTCAGAAGCATACTAAGAGCAATGTTTTTTTGTTTTTTTGTTTAGTATTCATGTATCTCTCCATGCTCGTATTTATAATATATTCAGACTCATTAAAGTGTTTCCTCCAAAATAATATAAGAAGCACGAATTGATGTTAACGGACAAAGGGCCCTGTAATGTTAAATTCGTACTTGATTCATCTGGCTGCTTCATTGCTTTGCTTGATATTTAATCTCACCATTATCTGGATTGCTAGCATTGTGAGTCTAGTGATTATCCATTTTTATTTTAAATTTGGATTTTAACGAGTCAATACATATTCGTGAAAAGTTATCTTTGAAGACTTATATTTGAGTTATACTGTTTACAGTGTTATGTGAATTGAGGGGTTTAAGCATGATGTCAGCTTCTGTCGTAGTTTATTCAACAATGAAACTATTCTTTAATATTTTTTTTCTTGAAAGGTTAAACATCGCATTTAGCTTATGTACTTCAACCTTCATTTATTTATGCTTTTATTAAGTGATAAAAGACATATGCTGTGAAGTGATATGACGAGAACATTGTATAATTGATTACTTCCCAAAAGAAAAAAACTAAATCATAAAGCTTGAATATTATGAATATTATTGATGATTGATGATGTAATTCTACAAGGGATCTTACAATACAAGAGGAAGATACGTCTATTTGCATAATTTTAACCGGTGTCACGAAACATTTTAAATAAATGACTTAATACGTGTTTTCTTATAGTAATTTTTTTGCTAGCTTAAATTATTTTGAACTATTCTTAAATATTGTAACAATCATATCAATTTCTCAAAAGAAATAAATGATTTCATTTAGAGAGATGTAGACACAAAAATATTATTGATGGATTCCATCAAATATATGAAGATCATCTTCGTTTCTCAAAGAAATTGAGAGCTCCATTAATGAGAGTAAAAAATACATTAAAGAAAAAAATTATTAACATTAAGGAATTTGATGAGTCACAAAATATAAGTCCGGCAAATTCTATAGTACACTAAAAAATTTAAGTGTATCGGTACACAAAATCGTTAAATTAATAATTAAATGAGTTGTTTTTTTTTGTGTGAAGAAAAATAATTATTTCTATCATTGACGATTATAATAATTAAATCTTATTTAACAAAAGCTTCAACCTAATAAAATTTACTTTTTTAAAACTTTTATTACTCATAATAAAGAATATTGATTATTTTTTATGAGAAAATGTTAAAAATTTAATATGATTCTTATAAACAATGAAATGTTGTTTTTTCTTATGAAATGATGTTTTCTAAAATATAAATATCGACAAATATCTTTTTATTTCATAAAATGATCGCTAATTCATAAATTTTTAAAGTAAGAGTATCAATACACCTAAATTTGTGAAGTGTACCGTAGAAGTTCCCTATAAGTCCTACTAAATATGAAATCCACTAAATTTTTGGGGAACTTCTACGGTACACCCGCCAATTAAGGTGTACCGGTACTCTTGTTTCAAAAATTTATACATTAACTATCATTTTTTATAAAAAAATAGTTATTTGTTGATATTTAAATTTAGAAAACATCATTTCATTAGAAAAAAATATCATTTCATTGTTTATAAAAATCATGCTAACTTTTTTTACATTTTATTGAAAAAAATAATCAAAATTCTCTATTATGAGTAATAAAAATTCAAAAAATTTAAATTTTATTGTGTTGACGTTTTTGATAAATAAGATTTAGTTATTATAATTATAGGTGATAGAAAATAATTTTTCCCTACAAAAAATAACTCATTTAACTATTATTAAAGATTGGGTGTACCAATACACTCAAATTTTTGGGTGTACCATAGAATTTGGCAAATTTTTGTGTGCGGGTTTCTCTTCTATACGTGAATGGAGCCTATAATTTCTTTAAAAATTTCATAAAAGATTTTGATCCATCCACCAAATTTTTTACCCTATCTTTCTCGTTCATAAGTGATACAGTCTTCCTTTTTAGAAGAATAGAAAATGAACTCAATTTTAATTTTTTTTTGTGGAAGATCTCAACTAAATTTACTCATAAAATCACTAATTTGAGTGAGTAAAAAAAAATCACTTTGTACCAAAAAATTAATTAATTTGAGAAAATATGATTGATCATAATTTATTAGTTTTTCACTATATTTCTCGGATGCTTCGTTTGCTAAAAAAACATAAAATATTTTACATGTTTCTGGCGTCTATCATTTTTGTAGCTAATTTTTTTTGGTAAAGAAGCATCAGCTTGAGACAAATATACTAACATAAATAAATGAACTAAGCAGCCACTCCTAATATATATAAATAGGCATGTATCCAAACGAATTGAAATATACCACCGATCGGATCTGAAACATTTTTCATAGTAATTAGCATTCTTATAAGTTCATTCACAACAACCATGGCAAAATCTTCATCATGCTTCACAATTCTCATTTCTTTGAATACTTTCCTCTCCATATTATCCCTTGTCACTGCAACTAATTACTATAAAAGCCTATCCCCAACAATGTTAGGCTTTCAAGAAGAGAAATTCACCCACCTTCACTTTTACTTTCACGATATCGTGTCAGGACCAAAACCTAGCATGGTATTTGTAGCTGAGCCTAATGGCAAGGTAAAAAATGCGTTGCCATTTGGGACGGTTGTGGCAATGGACGATCCATTGACGGCTGGGCCCGAACGTGACTCGAAACTTGTGGGTAAGGCTCAAGGAATTTACACTTCTATATCACAAGAGGAGATGGGACTAATGATGGTGATGACCATGGCATTCACTGATGGAGATTTCAATGGAAGCACACTTAGCATATTGGGTAGAAACATGATCATGAGTGAACCTGTTAGAGAAATGGCCATTGTTGGTGGAACTGGGGCTTTTCGTTTTGTACGTGGGTATGCTCAAGCTAAATTTTATTCCGTTGATTACACTAAAGGAGATGCCATTGTGGAATATGATGTATTCGTATTCCATTATTAGTTAGGTGTTTTACTGAGTTTTATATTTTGATTTGTTATTTGGTAAATTGTTATTATGCTCCTGTTACACTCTCACCTAAAGTGAAAGTCAAATAGGTAAATAAACATATGCAATACCATATTCGTTTATAAATTCAATATAATTATTTTTAGTTTTAATTCAAGAAAAAAAAAACGGAGGAGGAATATTTAAACCAACATCCCATGTATCCTCAACCTTCCCATGAATTCCGTTAAAACTGGGTTGACCATTCAAATCATTCATCGTTTGTCTTGTATGATCTTTAGGCATTGAAACTCTTATTTTCAACCTCAGGTTCTTCAAATAAAAATATTGACCTTTACATGGAGAATGAATCACCTTAATTTTTTTTCTTCTCGTGTTTCCTTATATTTCATGATCTCCACCATTAAAAAAACTCAAGATGTGTTATGTTGTTGTTCCATATTGGGTCAATGTCCAATCCATGCATATGTCTGGATCCAAGTACCCTTCAAAGCTTATATGTAGGGACCATAGCATGGAGTCACCCGAAATATCATTGGATTAAGACCCCACAAAAAGATCTAGACCGTTTAGAACAAATAAAATGACGGCCTCTTCTAATATGTTTAAATGTGTCACTCGAGGACAACCGTCAAGTTAACAATTGAAGGGCAAAACCCTAAACCTCCTCTATGACCCTAAAATTTTAAACGAACTAACTCATGATAATATTGGTCCAGGTACGCTCAGTGTTCAGTTACTGACTTCATCACCAAAGTATGTACAGATACACCAAACCCTCCTCTGGAGAAGAAGGCTGCTAGTGACAAAGATCCAACCTTCAAAGGCATTCACCACCACCAACTAGAGATCTCTAGGTCCGGCATGATCGGTTGTTATGATGTTCATCTTCAAGTTTGAGAGAACTATTAAAAAATATATTTGTAAAAGATAGCTAAATAAAAAATTTGTTGTCCTTTTTGTTTGACTTGTTCAAAATTTCAATTCTATTAATTAATTTTTTTAAAATGTGTAATTTTTTTTTTACATATCTTTTATAACTAACAATAAATAATAAACAAGTAGTAAAAAACGATAAATAATATGATAGATAAGATAAGTTAAACTTTTTTTCATAATACAATTGTCAATAAATATAACTAAATGTCTTAATATTCTGTAAATAAAACTAATTGTTTTAATAGTTTGTAAGGTTGTCTAATCTGAACCTAGTTCAACCATAGACACTCTTATTTATAGTAACTTTTAACAAGAATTATTTTTATTTTCTATTTTTTCTTATTATGATTTATGTTTACTGATGGAAAGTGTTTAACCTTTGGATCATTTTGGTGGTTCATATTAGACACATATAATAGTTTGTTGGTCTTTTCTATGCAAGTCGATTAGAGATGTTATAACAATCTTAATGGATTCCCTCAAAAACAATCTTAATGGATTTAAATTTGATTTTAGTTGTACCAAAAATAAAATTGATTTTAGTTCTGGCAATTATAGAATTTTTTGGTTTTATTCCGTATAACTTTTTTGTTTAGATTCAATCTCGATCTGCAGTTTTTATTTTTATTTTTGAAAAAGCAAATTTGAAATTGTTGTTTTCAATCCTTGACGTACGTACTCAATAAAATTAGTCATGACTCAATAAGCTAACGTTATAACTAAAAGTTTTTGAATTGAATTTGCAGTAAATGAATGCAAACAAATACAATTACCAGCATTAAACTAAAAAAGGTTACAACTATAAGGACTAACAAGGGTGGTCCTTCGCATGAACGGGATAGACGTATGCCATGACACCATTTTCTTAGGGAATTCAAAATTATTATTTTTTACTTAACAGTTAGTAGTATATACATTATATTGATCTAAGTTTTTACGCGTTGTAATAGTCAAAAATGCTTTTTATGTTTGATGTTGATCAGGAAGTTGATGACAATTGGGTTTGAATACTATGTTGGTGGCCGATCCATTCGTCATACTTACATTTTTTTTAATTTGGTTTCGCGCATGTAAGCGTGTTCGTTGGGTTGAGCTTGTGATAAGTAAATGTTTGTTAGAATAGATTAGAGTTGATCCATTGAACTGATTTTTCACGATGTATTCCTTGTTTGGTTATTTATGGGTTAAGTCTAATGTTCCCTCAGTCTGTGTATCTCTTTCTTTTTATTTAATATATTTTCTATTTGACCTAAAAAAAATAGTATACACATATATTTTCTTAACTCATTTTCATTAATTATATTGATTTTTTTTTTAAAAAAAACCTTAAGATATTGAATGAATCTTTTAAAAAAAATTCATTCAAAGACATGGGTATTACTTGCCAGACTTTTTCGACTACATTCCAAATTCTTCTGACATTATGTATGATGAGTTATATGCCATCTATCATGGTTTCTTGTTGACTAAAGACATGGGTATTATCAATGTAGTTTGCTATTCTCTACATTGTATCAACATCATCAAAGGCACCTCATTGAAATATCATGTTTATGCGGTTTTGATTCAAGATATTAAAAACTTAATTGAGCAAGGAAATGTCTCGGTTATCCACATCCTTCGTGAAGGGAATTAATGTGCAGACTATATGCTAAATTTGGTGCTTCATCAAAATTTGAGCCCCTTCGTCATGACTCTCATTCGACAGGTCTTCTTTTTATCCTGTAAAGTGATGCAGCTGGAACCTTCTGTATGAGAGTTTAGCACTATGTTTTTTTTTCTTTTTTCTTTCTATTAATGTAATATACACTAATACTAATACAGTAATACCCCACTTTTCTATTCTACTAATGGAGTATTATATTTAACCATAATACTCAAATTTGTTTTCTCTTCTGAGTTTTGTACGTGTCCAATGTACCGGCCACAATCGTATATAGCAGCCTCCAACCAACGGTTTAGTACTAATATCAAATTTTCAGTCAAGTCCTACACACCCCATCACACTGGAAGTTAGCTAAGTCCTCTTCTCTGTTGAATAAAATAATAGTCCATTATTAGTCCTCTCCCGTTTATAAAATTTCCAGAATCTGTGCGCATTTGAATTTGAATGACGGAAAAAAGTTCTTTATACGCCTTTTAAACATCTTTTTCACACCATGAAGAAATATGATCTAGAGGTGCAAATGATGCCACACTTAGAAAATTTATATACGTTTGGTTCATAAAAAATGTGTGGTATTTGGTTTACTTTTTTTTTTTTTGGAGGGTTTGAAACTCACTTATTCAATTAAACAAATTTAGCGAAGAGTATGAACATGGTTTATTAATATATATTCAAATTTTGGCTTGATATAGTTGACTCGTTTTAATTTACTTTTCTCATACTTTATGTACTTGCGTAAAAAAAAGTCTTGTAAAAATGTCACAAAAAATTATCTTGTAAAAAAACAAAATAAAATAAAATAAACAAGTATATTCACAAGTTCTAAACTATTGAATTTTTATAATTCATAAGAAAAAAATCATAACTTGACAAATATATATATATATATATATATATATATATATATATATATATATATCAATTTTTTTTATATGTTATATATTACGAGAACAAAGTATCTACCATTGTTTATTAATTAAATATCTCTAATTATGAGTTCTATTGAATAGAGTTAGTATCCTATTCGGTTTTTCCCTTCATTTTTTTGGGTAGATAGATGAAATGACAACTAATCATTGAAATTCACACAAGTAGATATATTTGAGTTCAAACTCCAATCACGACGTCCAATCAAACGATATTGATATTTTTTACCAGTTAAATTGAGACTTATGGACTAACCAAATGTCACATTATTATACTTATATTTCCAAAATACTATATATAGTTTTGATTTGTGTATTAAATAAGGGTCATGCAGGTAACTTGTCCTTAGATTACATGTTAAAAGTTCAATTAATAGCAAATATTCATTATTAAAAATTAATCTCTAACTTCTTGAGAAATAAATACATACAATTTCAATGCATAATTTCTATTTTTGATATCCTTAACATGTGTCTTAAAAGCATACGTTAGCATTTTCTTTTAAATAATTAAACTAAGTAACTAACCGAATGTCACATTGTTGTATTTATTTCCAAAATTTTGATTTCTTAAAAAAAATTTCAAAATTTTGATAATGGAGGAAATAGTGAGAGTGAAAAATTGAGGAGTTATGATTCTCTCTTTTAAGAATCCTTTCCATTAAACATGAAACCAATCAAACTTCATAATATGTCCGCCTCATTCAAAAATGGTGTCTTCCATACTTTAAAAATAAATAATTAAAAAAATGAAATCTGACCCATTTTATTCGTATTAAATCATAGTTAATAGAAAAGGCATTAATTTTTTTATGCGTCAATCCTCCGGCTTTTAATGGAAGTGGCTTGTAGTTATTTGGAGTTCGGCTCTGAGTTAAATATAGGAGACCAAAAACTGTTCTACACATATATAAAAAAGAGGGAAACTTCCATTTTGGTCCTAGAATGTCCACCTCATTGTCGTAATGGCTCCTAACTCAGAAAAAAAAAATACAATACAATCTTTTACTTCAAAATCTGTTGGCCACTTTAATCCGTTAATTTTGGTCGTTAAGTGTACAAAAAAGTAGAGTTGACATTTTTTGGTTGTTGTTGATTAGAATGGTATGGCGTGACATTAGGACTAAATTGACAATCGAAGTTATCACTTTAAATCCTAATTCCTTGATCTTAATTCATCTCTCCCTTGTTCAATTCCAAATCTCTAATCCTACTTGGTCTTCCTCGTCATTCCATCCGATCTTCCCTTGCTTATATGATATACATATACATTCCTTTCACGTATTGCAGACATATATTAAGTTTTTGAATTAAAGAGAAGCCTGCAATGTTCACCTAGCTAGCACCCTCGTTTCTTAGAATTAAAGAGAAGTGTCTTTACACCGAATGTGTCAATTATTCACATTTTTTTCACATGTCTTTTATCAGTTTTTCTCCTTCTTTCATATTTCCTTTCTATTGCAGTAAAACAGAAATCAACTTATATCTATAATATTGACATAAACATAGAGGGTTAACTCGGAGGTAAAACAGAAAACAACTTATTATATGTATATGAGAAGGAAGAAGGAGTAGGACTAGAGATTTGAAATTGAACAAGGGAGGATGAATTGGGACTCTGGGGATTTAGGAGTTTAAAGTGATAATATTGATTTCGTTTATGTCAATTTACTCCATAATGTCACATTATAAAGTCAAAAATTAAAGTGGTTAACCGATTTTAGAGTCAGAGATTATTATATATTTTTTCTGAGTCAGAGACTATTAATGACGGCGATGTGCACATTAGAAACCAAAACGATTGTTTCCCAAAAAAAAGTTATTAGTTTGAGTGAATTTGACTGAGCTGCATTTTATCATTCTTTTTCCGCTATATTTCTAGGATGCTTCGTTTGAAAAAAAATAAAAATAAACACTTAATAATGCTTTACATGTTTCTGGCGTCTATCATTTTTCCACAATATTTTGACATATATCTAGTAGTTTTTGGTCAACAAACTTCAGCTTGAGATAAATCAATATAAACAAATGAACGAAGCAGCCACACCTATTATAAATAGGCATGGATACAACGAATTGAAATAAGCAATAAGCATTCTTAGTTCATTATCCTTAACAACAATAACAACCAAAAAATACATTCTTAGTTCACTCACATCAATCATGGCAAAATCCTCATCATGCTTCACAATTCTCATTTCTTTTAACCTTACTTTCCTCTCCATAATATCCCTTGTCACTGCCACTAATTACTATAAAAGCCTATCTCCAACAATGCTGGGTTTTCAAGAAGAGAAATTCACCCACCTTCACTTTTACTTTCACGACATTGTGTCGGGACCAAAACCTAGCATGGTATTTGTAGCTGAGCCTAATGGCAAGGTAAAAAATGCATTGCCATTCGGGACGGTTGTGGCGATGGACGATCCATTGACGGCTGGACCCGAACGTGACTCGAAACTTGTGGGTAAGGCCCAAGGAATTTACACTTCTATATCACAAGAGGAGATGGGACTAATGATGGTGATGACCATGGCATTCACTGACGGAGATTTCAATGGAAGCACACTTAGCATATTGGGTAGAAACATGATCATGAGTGAACCTGTTAGAGAAATGGCCATTGTTGGTGGAACTGGGGCTTTTCGTTTTGTACGTGGGTATGCTCAAGCTAAATTTTATTCCGTTGATTACACTAAAGGAGATGCCATTGTGGAATATGATGTATTCGTATTCCATTATTAGCTAGGTGTATTAATACTAGAGTTTAATTTTTGATTTATTATTTATTAAATTATTATTGTGTTCCTGTTACACTCTCACCTATAGTACAAATAGGTGAAATAAAACAAATGTAATACCACATTCATTTTCAAATTCAATAGTTTTTTAGCATTGTGTTGAGTGATAAATTTAAATTTAAATTTTGGAAGGCAAACATGTTAAGCAGATAAATAGACAACAAGTGTGTAATGATAATTATATGACAAAAATGGTATATGACAAAATATGGCAGTTGTAATCTACCTTGATGAAAATTATTAAGTTACAATTTAACATGTTCGATTCTAACGAAAAATGTAATTTGATAGAAAATTTATCTATCGAAGAAACCACACAAAAGTGTTAAAACACTTAAGACAAGTATCAATGAGTTCAGAAAGGTCGAGATTGATAGTAACTTCCACATGCATACGTGTCAATAACATAACATAATTCCTAAAAAAAAACAAAACAAAACAAGCATATAATTGTGGTTAATTAGTAATTTCTTAGTTTGCCTATCGACATTAGGATTATTCGTCAAACTTTGTGGCGAGAATTTTCAAAAAGCAAGCAATGACGTTGATGTCCTTGAAAAACTTTAATATTAATGGACAATGGCTCTTATAATGTTTGAACTCGTTAAACAAAATCTTAATTATGGTTTCATTAGTGAAGTTTTTAATATAAGATTTTGTTTATGGTGGTAAAGCATTAATGTGAGCTTAATTATGTCATGGGTTATTAAACAAACAATGAAACCATGATTTGCTTTATTAATGAGCAGAGCATCACATTTAGCTTAAGCATTTGATAATTAAGCTTTATTAGTTTATGCTGATTTTGAGTGATTAAACATATCTTTTTGGTCATATTTATAAGTAATTTTTGTTTTTTTTTTAAATTTATTAAATAATTTTTATTTTATATATTAAAGATTAATTACACATGACTAAAATACAAGCGGTCGACAATCTACGCCACTTAGTCATTTTGGATGACAAAATCAATAATCGTAAACACAACATTCATGTACCTAGGATACATGACATTGATGTGCATGACCCTTTAAACTCCATGTAGAAGGTCAACAACCTCTGGTGCTAGGAAACCAAAAGTGTCAAAAACAAATGGTATAAAAGCATATTGATTGTCAAAACACGTTTTCGCATGTTTGGCCACTTGACTTTACATTGCTTTTAAAGTTGTTTGTCCTACCGTAAAAGCCCCAACCCCTCATCCCATAAGTGGTGTAACCCCGTAAAGTCCACACATACATATTTTTCTCTTACCCATCTGTACACCATAACATCTGCAGGTCTAAGTGTCGATCTTCTATCTAGTGGATCAGTAAGAAAGTTCGCAGACGCCTCCTTTTCACCGATATATACTTCCGCCCGCATGAATATATCAAAAAGACATCCCCAACAAAGTCATGTTTGTACTTAAAGTTATGAAGCTCCTTACAATGAATTGCATGCTCCCCAACAGTATTCAGACATGTCTTACGACAAACCAAACACACCTCATCAATAAGAAATAGGAGAATCATAAGACAATATCTAAGGATAGTACGGTACTTCATTGATGACATATGTTGACTTAACCCATCAATAAGGATAACTAGAAGAAAATCCATAGTATGTGTTGCTTGCAAACACCAAAAAATTGTCTTCTGTCTAGTGGTCATGTCAAACTATTACTTTAAGTGATGCACCTAAACTATATTATATTTCAAATATATTAATTATTTAATAAATCTAAAAAGACAAAGATTGTTTATAAATATGATTGGAGGAAGTATATGTACTTTCATCAAGTGGTAAAGTTTTGAGTTGAGATATTTGCATTTGACAATTCCTCACCAGCCTTATTTATGATTTTTAGGCATTAAAACTATTGTTTTCAACATTGATCTTTAGTTAAGCTGTGTTATGTTAAAAAAATAAAATTGTATTATGTTGTTCATCCTAAATTGAAAGTGCGAGTTTATGTTTTGCGCATAACGGTAAATACTAATACTTCGAGCTTTATGAATTTAATCGGCCCCTCTAAAAGATTTAACTTTGCATTCTTAAGTAATGAGTTCAAACCTAAAATTTTAGTCAAGCCACTTAATGTTAGTCTGATGTGATGCCCTACTCTTCTGTTTTAAGAATAGTCTAATTTTTGTTTTCTTTCTCTTCTTTGAGTTTTGACATTGTCACGTTTCTATACGTACCAACCACTAGCTTACCAATAAGAGCCTCCACCGGCGTTGCAAAATGTTTAATGGTGCAATCTTCAAAATCAGTTGTCTTCTGATTGGTATTGGTAAGTGTAAGTCTACACACCCCGTCACACTGAAATTTAAGTCCTCTCTTGTGTTGAGTAGAAAAGAAAAGTCATCTTCAAACTTCAATGTACAAAATTTCCAGTATTCGTGCTCATTGAGTTTGAATGACGGAAAAAAGTTATTTACACATTATACACCTTTTGAACATATTTTCACAATGGGAGAATTATGAGCCGCCACATATTTGGCGGTGTAAATGATGCCAACACTTAAATTTATTTACGTTTGGCTCTTAAAAAAAAGTGTGGTTTGAAATTTATTTATTTAATTTAACGAATTTAGCTAAAAGTATGAATTGTCTTTACCAATAAGTAATCCAATTTAGCTTTGATTTATTTGACTCGTTTATAGTTTAATTACTTTTCTTGCATTTTTTACCATTAATCTTGTAAAAAAATGTCACCAAATACTTTATTGCAAAAAAATAAATATGTACTTATGTAAAAAAAAATTATAATTTCTCGACAACCAAAGACATTTATCAAAAACGTAATTTTAACAATAGTAAAAAAATTGATATGATGAGACATGAATTCAAACCCATAATTTTCTACTATTTCTCAACATTTAATGTGTGTGAGTGAGTTGTTTTGTCGTTGAAATATTTAAAAATAAAATATTGTCAACTTGTATCTTTAAGGCATATGTTAAGAAATCTAAAAAAATAAATATTTTTTAAAAATTTGTGCATTCAACTCATTAAAAAGTTAAAGATTAAATATAATACACAAATATTAATAAATTATTTCTATATTTGTTTCATTAAAACCACAGCTTATCATTTCTCTAGAAACAAATAGACTTTTGTTGTTGAAATCTTTAAAAAGAAATAGACTTTTGTTGTTTGCATCAAAATTTTCAATTATTTTAGTTTTACACGTAACTGTAACGTCAATGAGGTTTAGCAATGAAATCATCTACTTTAAAATAAATAAAATCAACGTCAACTCAAATAGTATTTGCATAAGTATTACTATTGGACAAACAAATGGAAGTAGCTTCGAGTTATATAATATAAATAAATATAGACATCGATCATATAAACTTTTGAGTGCTACTCATATCAGATCAAGACATTTTCCTCCTCTTGGTTCATTCAAATCCACCATGGCAAAATCCTCATCAATATTATCTTCCCCCATAACTCTCCTCATCTCTCTAAACCTTATTTCCTTCTTCATATCCCTGGCTACAGCTACCAGTTACTACCAAAGCTTATCTCCAGCTTTGTTGGGTTTTCAAGAAGAGAAGTTCACCCACCTTCACTTCTATTTCCACGACGTTATGGAAGGCCCCAAAGCAAGCACGGTGATAGTAGCCGAGCCCAACGGCAAGGTTGCAAACTCTCTTCCATTCGGGACAGTGGTGGCCATTGATGATCCGTTGACGATTGGGCCTGAACTTGACTCGAAACTTGTGGGTAAAGCTCAAGGAATTTACACTTCGATATCACAAGAGGAGATGGGACTAATGATGGTGATGACCATGGCATTCACTGATGGAGATTTCAATGGAAGCACACTTAGTATATTGGGTAGAAACATGATCGTGAGTGAACCTATTAGAGAAATGCCTATTGTTGGTGGAACTGGGGCTTTCAGATTTGTACGTGGTTATGCTCAAGGCAAGTTTTACTCTGTGAATTTTACCACTGGAAATGCTGTTGTGGAATATGATGTATTCGCGTTCCATTATTAATTTATCATTAGTTGCATAAGAGTTCATATATTTTGGAGTTTATTTAATGGATTCTTATCAAAAGCTTATAAATAAACATTTAGTTTTTTTTTTCATTAGAAAAAGTTATTTTAGCTTATCTCTAATAGTGACATTATATCTAGTTGTAAAAGTCTCTTATCTCCTCATAACTATATTGTAAGATTTGCTCGGATACAACAAATAAGTATTGTTGCAGCATCTCTATGTTGCTTGCCTCCTCAATCCTCATAGTTCATAGTAGTGTCTCATATTTTCTAGGATGTTCCTTCTAATATGTACTCGTTAATTCTTAATGAAATAAACTACTTTTGCATTTGTTAAAAAAATTAAGCAGCTTATCTCTCTTATAATATACTACTTCCTTGTATATAGTTAGCAACCCAAAAAAATTGAGTTGTATTTACTAGACAATCTCAAATAGATTGCAGTTAGTACTTGAGAATTTAGTATCTTCTCATGTCATAATATTATAGTAAAAATATAGTTTCAGATACAATCTATGTTTTGTTATTAAAAAAATATATATGAGAAATACTAACAACACTCTCTTTTAAATACTTTTTCTATCATCCACTCTCTTATTCTTTCAAAAACACCCACTCTCATATATATTAAAGAAAATATAATTGTGTGTCCCGCCACTTTATGCAAGTTTCATTTCCAAAGCGGAGGCCTACATTGATTTAAACCAATAAAAAACTAGATGTTAAAGAGAGTGTTCAAAAGAAAATGTTGCTATCACTACTCAAAAAATATTGTATATGTTCCGTCATCCTTAGGTGACGTGGATCTTAGGTTTGTAAGGGATGCTTTTTAGGATCCTCTAATATTTTTCATGTTGAGCTTCATGCAATACATCAAGGGCTTTTGTTGGCTAAACGGTTGAATCACTATCATACTACTTGTTACACAAATTCTCCTTATCGTGTTGATATCCTCCAGGTTCAAAGGTCAAGGTTTCACAAGTACGTCACCTTGATCCAAGATACCAAAAATATCCTTCATCAAAATTGGCACGTTCACATTGTACATGCTCCAAGAAGGAAATAGATATGCAGACTTGCTTACTAAGTTAGGAACTTCTTCTAGCATTGATATCTTGGTTTACCTCTTCCCACCAGCTTGCGTCTCAGACCTTCATTATGCACACTTTATGCGAACTTGATTTCAGAAGAGCTTAGCTGCACCTTTCTTTTTGTTTTGTTTTCTTTTAAGTAAGTTCAATATTATTAATCAACTATATATTCATTGTGTCAACTCTATTTTTTAACTCTAGTAGAAGCAAGGCAACCCATCATTAAATAAGGCCTAAAGCAAACATCACAGTGATGCATTTTATATTGTAATAGCTTGATTTAAACTTTTGAGTTGACATTTATATCTTCTAAAATAAAAAATCAAGTCTTGCAACTGTAAATCAATAAGATAAGAGTAAACTACACTCCCCTCCCCTCAAAGATGCTTGAAATACACTACCCTCCCCTCATATGTTAAAATACACAATTTCCTCCCTTGAAAAGTAAAATTTACACTCCCCTCCCTTATAAGATGCTTGAATTACAACCCCCTCCCTTGATAATTAAATATGCACTACACTTTAATCTATTTTATCATAAATAAATATTTTTATGATATATATTAATTTTAAACCACCCTTTAAGAAAAATTAATTCATTTCTTTATAATTTAAATGTTAATGATAATTAAATTTAAATATTTCGCTATTGATTTTATAATTTAGAGTTTAAAATTAACTTTTAAATAACCATGATTTATTGTCGTTAGTAATTTTTCACATATTTTAATTTTATTTTGGCTTGTTTCATATTTTATAATAGGGTTTAAAACTACATGTTAATAAAATTGTGAATAAAAAATAGCAAAACAATATGTATTCAATTTTTTATTATGTTAAAATAGATCTGCAATACTGTTTTTTTCGAAGTGTATTAGATTATTATTTTTTTGCTAGATTATTAAAAATAAAAAAATATATATTGAGGGAGTAAAATGTAGATTTTAACATAAGAGGGGAGGGGAATGTAATTCAAGCTTTTCTTAGGGGAGGGGAATGAAATTTTTTCTAATATGTTTTGAATAAGAGGGGAGGGGAATGTATATTTTAACATAAGAGGGGAGGGGAGTGTAATTCAAGCATCTTTGAGGGGAGGGGAGTGTAATTTACTCATAAGATAATCTACATCAAAAAATAAAGAGTAAATTACACTCCCCTCCCCTCAAAGATGCTTGAAATACACTCCCCTCCCCTCTTATGTTAAAATATACAATTTCCTCCCTTGAAAAATAAAATTTGCACTCCCCTCCCTTATAAGATGCTTGAATTACAACCCCCTCCCTTGATAATTAAATATACATAACACTTTAATCTATTTTAACATAAATAAATATTTTTATGATATATATTAATTTTAAACCACCCTTTAAGAAAAATTAATTCATTTCTTTATAATTTAAATGTTAATGATAATTAAATTTAAATATTTTGCTATTGATTTTATAATTTAGAGTTTAAAATTAACTTTTAAATAACCATGGTTTATTGTCGTTAGTAATTTTTCACATATTTTAATTTTATTTTGGCTTGTTTCATATTTTATAATAGGGTTTAAAACTACATGTTAATGAAATTGTGAATAAAAAATAGCAAAAAAATATGTATTCAATTTTTTATTATGTTAAAATAGACCTGCAATACTGTTATTTTCGAAGTGTATTAGATTATTATTTTTTTGCTAGATTATTAAAAATAAAAAAATATATATTGAGGGAGTAAAGTGTAGATTTTAACATAAGAGGGGAGGGGAATGTAATTCAAGCTTTTCTTAGGGGAGGGAAATGTATTTTTCTCTAATATGTTTTGAATAAGAGGGGAGGGGAATGTATATTTTAACATAAGAGGGGAGGGGAGTGTAATTCAAGCATCTTTGAGGGGAGGGGAGTGTAATTTACTGAAAAATAAATCAAGAAGACAACAACCAATAGAATTCAAATAAAATAGACTATAAAATTAAGACCAAGATAGTATTTATATAAAAAAAATACATTAAACAACAATAAATTAAGACTAAAGAAAAAAGATTAGAACAATAATAAAGTGAGCTAAATCCAATCAAATTCTAACCAAGAGTAAATTGTAGACTGAGCTTATTAATAACAAATGGAAATATGAGTATGTATTCGTCTTTTGAAATCTAAAGCGCTTTCTTGGATTACTTGGCCTTTTGGCCGGCCATGAGTGAAGGTACCCTTTCAGTTTTTTTTTTAGCTTTCTTGTTTAGTAAACAAAGGAAAAAATTGGACTACCAAAACCTTAATCATAAGTTTCTTATTTGGATTAATATCCTAAATAACATCGAAGAGCGTTATGGTTAGAGTTTGAACACTTATTAATATTATATAAAATACTCATCGTTTTTGCTTTGCGATTTTGGATCAGTCTAAAAGTTCACCGATGAAATTTAACTTTGAAAATTTATCGTATCTCACCGTACAAAATGATTTCTATGCTATTTGAAACTGCATGGTCAAACGAAGTTTCACTGAAATTACATACAATATTTGGTGACTTTGGTGAAGGGTGAAGGAGAGATCAAGCTCGAATCTGAATCAAGTAAATCAAGCATGGAGTTTATAGGTGCATGCACTAATTAATACTCAATTGCAATCTCGTGGTGGCTTTAGTGGATGACATTCTAATACGCCTTCTTTTGAAGGAGATAAAAAATAGGGAAATTAGTAAATGATATGCCAAAATGTGTCTTAGAAGAGTTAGAAGGGAGTGTGGACTTTCTATGATAAGAGATAACACATTAACACTTATAAACAAAGAGATGAGAAGAAATATACGAATAGCAATGCTCAGATTTAACCCAAAGTGGTTTTTTTTGTTGAAGGAAACCCAAAAAGGTTGGAAAGGATAAAAACTAAAACTTTTGTATATTTATAAGATATGAACCAAAGACAAAATGAATTTTGATGAGTGGCCGGCCGGGTAAAAATATTTTTCACTATTAACCAATTACAACTCAACATTTTTTTAAGGGGTACAACTCAATATTATTGTATACACACTTCTACGTCGATATCCTCCCACAACTAGACTAAGAGGCTAAATGACAGAGAGAACTATGTAGTTATGTCTATAGTGGAAGAATTCTCATATTTTGTCAACCAATAAGCACTATGATTAACTTCTCAAAATATATGATGTAAAACCAAATATGGGACACGGTAGATCACACGAGTAATCCTTAGTAGTAATGAATTGTATGCATGAAACTCTAACCCATTTCTTAGAGTCAACGACTGAATATCCTCACGGCTGTCTGATTATATGATTGCTTATGAACGCCCATGTTGAGTTGAAGCAGAAGAGTGATACCATTATAAATTGCAAAAAGCTTAGCAAATAACACATCACCCTTGACCATCATTGGAGGAGAAACTAACAAGCCATTTACCTTTCTCATCTTGAATAAGAGTAAGACCACTATCACCAATCCCCCATGAGAGTTGCAACTTCCATCAACATCCAATTTCACAAGACCCCGTTGAGGAGGTTGCCATCGCATCACCTTCCTAATATTGTCATTTGTTCCTTTTCCAAGCAAATAATGGTCTATATCCTCGTGAAAATCGTAAATGTATCTAATCACTTCATGCTTCTTCAATTGGTTGCCCCCTTGGATTCTATGATTTATCCATCGCCATAACCACCACAAGGCTGACATAAAGACTTGAGGAGATTGACATTGGAGACCTTGTTTTATCAAATCATTAGTTGTCGATGTAAAGAAGAAGTGTCGAGTATACCCAATAGGAATAGCTTTCCAAATCTCTCGTGCAAAGTGACAATCCCTTAAGCAATGCACCACGTCTTGATTAGTTATAAAGTAACTACCACATAGAGCAATAGTCGTGAGATTGCACCTTTTTCAAACACTGTTGACAGGGAGTGGTACATGGAGTCAGAGCCAAACAAAGTGTTGGTTTTTTGCAAACACTTTAATTCTCCAAACCTAGTTCCAATCATCTGTTGTGTTCTAAATTCTATTGTGAGCTAACAACCAATCATATCCAAATTTACAAGCATAAACCCCTATCTTAGAGTCATTTCATATCCACATATCATGTCGCTCTTCATCATAAGTAACAAGAGGTACAATTGGTAATTAAAACATTCCAGTTCCAACAACCATTTAAACCAACCTCCCTAAGTGTTAGATGAGTATCTAAGATGTTGACAAAAGCAACTTTGTGACACAATCTCCCCATCGTAGCCCAATCAGAAAACCAAAATGAAGAATTTCCATCAGTTATACAATAACTAAAACCTTTCATAAGATTTGTAGTTGCCTCCAATATACTTTCTTCAAACCAGGGAATAGATACTTTATTCTTTACCGTGAATTTTTCTTTTAATATTTTTTTATCAATAAATTTTCATATTTTTTTTGTGTAAATCGGGCATCCTCCACACGCAACTACAGAGACTAATCTCGAGCATTGTGAAATCTAAAATGGGTGGCAAACTCTCGGGTTTTAATCTTGAAGAGACTTACTTATTTTACTTTTTCATTTCAATACTGATACACAACCCCTAATTTTTTGTTTCTAAAAGATTAAATGAAGTGAAGAGAGATCCTTGTTAAAAAAAAAAGTGAAGAGAGAGAGTCTATTTAGCAACAAAAAGAAAACATGGTAGGGTGTAAAAACAAAATAAGGAGTGCAGAAGGCAGTTAGCACCTTTACATTGCTTTCTGTATCGCAAAGTTACAACACGCAACACAACAGAATCAATACGACTGGTAGGTAGCGGAACTCTGCACTGGGTATAGAATATAAAAGCACGCAGAATCGTGATCTGCGATTGATTCATTGATTCTGTTTCAGAATGAACATCATCGATTCTTAATGGTAACCTTTCATAAACCTCCTAATTTCTCTATCTCCATTTTCGATTCGCTTTGATTTTCAATTTCTATCATTCTCGCAACATTACCGGTGTTAAAAACTATGCAATTCTAGAATTTCGAATTAAGCTATTGTTTGTTGTTATTATAAGGAGAAATTCAGCATCTCGGAAACTTACAAATGCCAATATTTATATTTTTTGTTGATTATAGTTAATTGTGGTTTAATTGTAGGTTTTGTATGTTTTGCAGTTTTGTGAACATGAAGGAAAAGAATACCAGCTCTGTTCTCAAGCGTATTTTAGTGAATTGTGCATCTCAGGTTTGTAGATGCTTTTGGTTACGATATGAAATTTTAGTGTGTGCCGCGTAAAACTGTGTTCGTTATGAGTATAGGGACGTGCACTTTCAGTGTAAATTTAGTTTTATAAGAATGGAGGGTTTGGTAGTTTTTTTTTTTTTTTTTTTTTTTTTTTTTTTTTTTTTGTAAAATACGGTTATAAATCAAAGAAAAGGAAACATGAATTGTCCATGTAAACTAGTTTTACGCTGATGTCCACTAACAATTGACTATCGAGAATCTGGTAATTATTTTAAAGGCTTAAATAGGTTTTTCGTCCCTACAAATATAGGTCATTTGAATTTTCGTCCTAGAAATTACTAATCCTTCCATTTTGCCATTGCAAATATTAATCATTTGAAAAATGGTCCTGATTACATCTACTTAGTAACTTCAGGGACGAAAATTCGACCTATATTTGCAGGGACGAAAGACCTATTTAAGCCAACCACCTTGCTCATTCATCACTTGCCACATGGGCACCATGTCGCTAATGACAGTCTACCTCAGTAAAAAAATCTTAATTAGGACCAAAAGTCAAATGATTAAATTTTACAGTGGCAGATTGGAAGGATTAGTAATTTCAGGGACGAAAATTCAAATAGCCTATATTTGCAGGGACGAAAGACCTATTTAAGCCTATTTTAAAAAAACAGTTAGTATATGCTTACATGGCAAGATGATGGATTCTTATTGGATGACGGTATAAATATATTTGACACCATCGATTTACCTCCATTAAACTCTATAAAATTAACGTCCATAAAAATATGGCGGTTTCTTATTGGACGACAGTGTAAATATCTTTTACACTATTAATGCATATCCATTAAACCCTTTCATTATATCATTTTTGTTACTTGGAATTCCTATACAAGATAAAGTTCGCTAATCTTTGGTACCTATAAATGGTTGACTTGATTTTATCATTTATCACTTGCGATAACCAAGTTTAATTTATTTACTTAGATGCGTTAAACATGTAATTATGATTGAGGCATCGGGTTTTTGAGAAGTGGAGGGAATCCGTTGTGATTTATGTTTTCTTTCCATTTAGGCTTCATCCGATATTCTACATGTCTTATTTATGCATGAAAATTGATATGGTTAAGTCTCATTGGATAGGCGAAAGCATACGGGAGTTGTGTTGCAGCTAAGGTTCCAGATATTGAACGTGATATGTGTGTAACGGAGTTTCTGGCATTAAAAAGTTGTATGCAAAATACGGTATCATATTCTACAATTATCTTGACATAAAGTTTTTTTACACGCTGGCTCGGTATTTTAGCTATAAAGCTATTTGTTACATTTTATGGGGAAATACAACCACATGCAGCATTTTGGAAAAACTGAAGAGAAACATTTTTGCAAACTTCATTTAATTGAGTCACGGCTTTTGACAGTTACAAGCCGTTTAAGTTTATAAAATTTTGTTTTTCCATGTTTTATCCCCTAAAATTATTGATCTATTATGCTGTGTTGTGTCTACTGTATAACTGTTACTTATTTTTGCTTTTCTATTAAATATTGTATGTTTAAAAATACATATTGCTCCTAACAGCTCAAAAAGAAGGTTTAAGTGAATGTCCATCTGCTTTCCGGGCCATTGAACACACACAGAAAAAGTTTGATGGTTATACAGATTTCTAATTACCAGTCTAAAGAGGAGGGTCGTAAAGCTTTTGGGGGCAAAGGTTTAACCTTCAACACTCATATCTCCTGTTAACAATAGATACATTAACCTTTTACCATCCATAATAAATAACTTTAATCATTTTGCTGCAGTTTATTTTATACCCCAGCTATTTATTGTGTAAACAAGAAGCAGCAATATGTCTAGAAAAGCAACAACCTCAAAGCCTACTATAGGTCTGAGAGGATCTGATGGTCTTTCACATGCTTACATTCAGTATCCACCACTTCGGTGTAATGTTCCTGAATCAGGGGGGTTATTTTATGACGATGGAAATAAGTTGCTACTCTCCCCAGCCGCTAACCAGGTAACATGATATGCTTCGTATATTTGTTTTTCAGTGAAAAATGATTTGCGTGTTACGTCCACCATTTTGAATTGTATCAAAATGATGTGTTATCTGTCTATTTCATCGTCAACTGTTAAATCACATATATTTTTGTAATGTTTAGGTCTTTTCATGGAAAGTCAGTATCTTTGATCCTCACACTGGTCCGACCACTGACTCAATAAGTGAAGGCCCTATTTTAGCTATTCGGTATTCTTTAGACACAAAGGTCATAGCCATCCAGCGATCAGGCCAGGAGATACAGTTTTGGGATAGAGAAACTGCGGAAACGTTTAGCCATAAGTGCAGGCCAGAATCAGAAAGTATACTTGGATTTTTTTGGACAGACAGTCAACAGTGTGACATTGTTATTGTTAAGACCAAGTATGGTTGCCTTTTTTTTATCATCTCTACATTTAATTCAATTACATTGGTCAATAATGCATATTTTTTAATGTCCTGATCTTAAGTTCAGAAGAGATCCAAAAGTTTGTAAAAATGTTTCCAGGCTGGAAATTTCCAGTCCTATTATAGTATAGGATTTTAGAGAATGATTAAATAATTTGGAGTCTTATATTATAAGGTTTATAAGAATCTTCATTGGACAAAGCATATTCATTGATCTACTAGTCTGGTGCTTAAACCTGTCTTTAGAAAATTATGAAACTCTCGTCATGGACTCATTAGCGCTCTTTAGCAATTGTGGTAGGGGTCCAACAACTCTCGTCATCGACACTTTTTTTTTTCTTTCTTTTTCTTCTTCTAGTTCTCTCATCACATCAATATCTGTGGCACTTGATTCTCTCCTACTTTTCTTCCCCTCTCTTTATGTTTATTTTTCATTGTCTTGGATGAACATTTAATTATCTTTTAGTTTTTTGGGAAGAAGCATATTGTAAGGCAAAGAAAATGTACAGAATCTAATAGCTTTAGATTACTATTAAAGATTAAAAAATATTTATTACAGGAATAAGTTTTGCAGTCTGTGTCCATGAGGTGTCAGCTCAATGATAAGAGTTTTAACATTGTAATCTCATGGGAAGGAGTTCTAATCCCCCCGCGAACGATTGTTTTTAAGGGAAGGAGTTTAATAATTTTTTGGATCCCCAAATATTTTTTATTTAAAAAAAGTCTTGCAGTTCCTTAAGATACCTGCTAAAATGTTTTGCTCACTGAGCAAAATAATGATGCAAAAAAAACAACCTTATCCTACAAGAGTTGTGAAGGCATGAGTTTTTGCATAGGACTTTTGGCACTATGCTCTAATATTGTATTCTAGACTGTTTCGAATATGACACTACTCCCCAAGTATTTTTCTTTCCTCCTTTTTCTTTTTTGTTTCTTAAGTAAAGAGACTTATTCCATTTTTTTACAGTGGTCTAGATTTGTGTGCATATAAATCAGAGTCAAAATCACTCCAATTGGTGGAAACAAAGAAACTGAATGTTAGTTGGTATGTTTATACTCATGAAAGCCGCTTGGTTCTTCTTGCTTCTGGAATGCAGTGCAAGACATTCCATGGATTTCAGGTATGGGAGTGTGCTATTTACTTCTTTTTTTTCCTTTTAGTTTTAGTACAATAAGATATTTATATCATATAGGATTCATAATTTATTTTGTTTCAATCAAAGATATATCATTATTGTTCAGAAAAGAATATCATGTATCAATGCAGCTACTTAAATAGTCCTTATCACGACTCTTCAGTATCAATATAGATTTTGTCTAATAGTGTTCCTGTGTTAATTCATTTGACTGATAATAAAACATTTCTGGTTAGATTTCATCTGCAGATATTGTGCGCTTACCAAGGTTTGAGATGGTTATGGCCAAATCTGAGGCAAATAGTAAGCCCGTTTTAGCAGCTGAAGACATCTTTATTGTCACTGTGTATGTACCAGTTATTTTCTTTGTCAACCTTAGACCTTTGTAATTTACGTAGCTGCCTGTTGAAAGTTTTTTTTAATGATCAATCACAGTTATGGTAGGATATACTGCTTGCAAGTTGATAGAGTTGCAATGCTACTCCATTCCTATAGGCTATATCGTGATGCAGTGATACAACAGGTGGGTTTTGTTCAAATTTCTTATTGACTTTATAATTTAATTCAGCCAAAAGTTCTTTTTTACAATAACATTTGTGAGAGCTTCTCTGAACATATGCCAATTTTTTATTTAGGAAATCTTCCCTTTCTATTTTACTCTGGCGAAACTCTAACATCAAATATAATTCACACTGTTAAACAGATAAAATGAATATTTGTGATCCTTGTCCTTTACAATCTTGGGTTATTTATACATTCCACAAAACATTTTTTACTGACAGAAAATTAGATACAAATCAGTATTAGTTCATTGTATGATTTCATAAGCAGCAAGTGATCTGAAATAATTTCATTAGTAATATGGAGAATTAGATCTATGTAATTTCAGTCTCAGAAATTTGCAAATTAATAACGGTAAGATTAATTGAGTTTATCTTAATACAATTATGTTTCTTCTGATCAATTAAAATTAATTTCTAGCTTCAAATTTTACATATGTTTAACATCCCTATTGCAATTCTTAAAAGTGTGTAAATCTGTTTTAGCTAGACACACAAATAAAACATGTCCACATGGGACATGTAATTATATCCTGGATCTTGTATGATAACAATGGTTGTGTGATTCATTGATCTATGTACATCTGAAAAATAAAAATGAGACTGATGCTCATGATATTTGCAGGGCTCCTTACCAATTTATTCCAGCAGGATTGCTGTGAGTGTGGTCGACAATGTACTTCTTATTCATCAAGTTGATGCAAAGGTTGTTATACTTTATGATCTCTTTGCAGATTCTCGAGCACCAATATCTGCACCACTTCCTTTATTGTTAAGGGGTTTCCCTAGGTCCAGTAGCTCATCTCAATTTAGTGGTAGAGAAAGTGAAAGTTCAGATGGTAATGTTGCAAGTAGCCATGAAGCAGTTACATATGCTGATACATGGATTTTCCTGGTGCCTGACCTCGTATGCGATGTGGCCAATAAGCTATTATGGAAATTCAATTTAGACATAGAAGTAAGTATTTTATTCATTTTGGTATCAATATCAAATTTGTTGTACTTCCGTGAAATGAATAACCTTATTTTGTAGGCAATTTCTGCCAGCAACTCAGATGTACCATCAGTATTAGACTTCCTGCAGCGGCGAAAGTTGGAGGCTAACAAGGTATGTTCAATCCATCCATCCCAACTTCATTACATCATGTTGTTAGCTGTTTCTTTTTAATTTAAACCTAGTTTACCAGTAGTCAGTCAGGTTGTACCTGGAATTTGGCCACTTTTGTATTGAAAACTATATTTTTAGGGGCTGCAGCTATGTTCCCAGTTAGCTTATTCATCTATAAGCTGATTCAGAATCAAAAAGACTTTTAGTTGCCCTAACTTGGTAAATTTCATCACCTTACTAGAGGATGACCCCTTACTACTAGATGTTGCAGGCTTTGCATCAGACAAAGGAAGGCACTAGGCAGAAAAATTAAGTACCCATCCTCTTTGCTTCTTTGAAGTCTGACTGTGTCACTTCCAGCCAGCCATAGGCCTCTTTGCCATAGTCTAACATAGCCTGCCTTGTTTCACTGGCCAACCATACTCTTCCTTTGGCATAGCCTTTTGTGTTATCTTATTTTTTGAGCTTCCACTTCAGTTATTTTTAATGATCTCGTATGTTTAGCAATTTCACTTCTAGGCATCAATTACACTATTATTTCATTTAGCAGGTTTAAAACTAGCAGAAATTTTTCTTCAAGTCATTTAGAGGCCCTTTAGACCAGAGTAACATAATTCGCTCTCCCTACCAGAGAACCGCAAATTGGTTTGCGCAAACCGATTCGCGGTACGTTCACGTACTGATACGCCTGAATTCGCACCAAAATTCGTGTAACCCAGCGAACTGAAGCAGCATGAGCATCAACGCACATTTTAAACACTCTCAAACGCGGTTTTACTCTCAAACACATGTTTGGAATCAATTTTGGTCTTGGTAGTGTATATCTTCCAATCTTTTCATGTTACCCTTGTGTTTGTGTCTCTGACTCTCTGTGCATGCTTGCGGCTGCGCTAGATTGAAGAAGATAGACAATTGGGCTGTCATGTTTTTGCACCCGACCCATTTAACTTGGACTTTATCTTGGGCTTTTTTTTATTGTTTCATGACATGTTCAAATATCAAATGGATTTTTCCTTCAAAAAAAAAATATCAAATTGATTTTGACCCACAAAAAAAAATGAATCAAGTTGCACTTTATGAAATAGTTATTTTTTTTTTAATACTTAATTTAATTATTTTGAAGAAATAGTTAGTTTTTACACGTAAGAAACAATATTTTCATAAAAGTTTATTGATGCTTTACTATACTTAAATTAAAGGCTTAATTGCAGTTTTAACCCCCCTAACTTTCACAAAGTTGCGATTTTGGCCCACTAAGAAAAAAACTACAAAACGGCCCCCTAAGTTTTGCATTTGTGGCAGTTTTGGCCCCCAATGCCAATTTTGACTCGGTCAACGCTGACGTGATACCCTAAGTGAGATGCCACATGTTATTTTTTTTTTGGCCTTGGGGGGCCAAAACTGCTACAGATACAAAACTTAGGGGGCCGTTTTGTAGTTTTTTTTCTTAGGGGGCCAAAATTGCAACTTTGTGAAAGTTAGGGGGTTAAAACTGCAATTAAGCCTAAATTAAACAGTAATAGTACTACGAGTATGAACCGACGTGTACCGAAGCTCTATACTCCTGCACGTACCACATTCTTCTCATATCACGAACCCATACCGCGTACCAAAGCGAATTGCGAATTATGTGACACTGCTTTAGACATAAGCATCCCTTAATATAGAAGGAGAAAATATTTGAGCAATCAACAGGCATTTGAGACTTAAAGAGTCTTACTTGTCTATGATAAGTGTTACAATTGAGTAGTATCATCTACCCTAGCAAATTTGGAAGGTTATGTAGTCAACTGTATCAAGACTGTTAGATAAAATTATATAATTTTTTATGGGGTACTGTGGACGCCTTGTAAATTTATTGCTAAACCTGAGTATTGAATTCCCTGTTATTCTCTATTGAGGTATTGCACTGTAAGTCTGAAATGTGATTCTGGCATAATTCCCCATCTAAATTGGCTGTAAAGGAAGCTGTTTTATATTGATATTGATTTAAATGTCCTTTTAATTGGTTCTAAACTACAATTATTGATAGTATTTGTTTGTTCTGAAACTTTGAACTAATCAATTGATGATTATTTTAAAAATCTCAGCTGACTTCATTTCTGCCTTTTCAGGCTAAACAATTGTGCTTGGGCATAACACAGACACTTATTCTAGAGCACAGACCTGTGCCTGTGGTTGCCAAGGCTATAAATGTACTAGTCTCCTCGTACTCCCATTCAATTAAAACCTGCACCTATCTGAAGGGGCTGAAACCAGAGATGCCATTAAATTCTGGTGCACAAAATTCTGACGCTGATGTATCTGCTATAGAAAGAGATGCAATTGGGAAATCGATCATACACGAATCTACCGCCAGAGTCGACAACGAAACTTTGGACTCTGAGGATGAATCACATTTTACAAATCTTGAACAGAATTCAAAGGAAGCCTATGTTGGTGGTAGTGTAAACAATGAGAACTCCCCAAGTAATGAAGCTCATAGTTCTTCTGTTATGCAATCATCTTTACTGTCTGTGCAAGAGGAATCCCAACTTACTTCAGCAGCAATTTCACCCGATGAGATGTACAACTTTGTCTTTTCGCCTGTTGATGAAGAGATGGTGGGAGACCCTTCTTACTTGGTTGCTATAATTGTTGAGTTTCTTCACAGGTATGCCAACATTACTCCTTTTTTTTTTTGTTTGTTAAAAAGCTGTTTTGAGTCTCAAGGCATTCCATAGATTAGTATTCTAGTTTCTAATGGATTTTAGTTTTTACACTGTTAATGTGTGACAATGAGGTATATGATTTCAACTATTTAAAAAAACATTGAAATGATGGATGCAAATTTGGGGACTTTGATTTAATATGCTATTTTTTTATCTGATCATGACTTTTACTGCCACTCTTGAGAATCAGCTCTCAATGCTCTTCATTAATCATTGCAGTGCAAATTTGGAAAAGATTCGTGTGCTCCCAAATCTATATGTATTGATAATTCAACTTCTGGTGCGGAATGAACGCTATGCTGAATTGGGGTTGTTTGTCGTAAATAAGGTTACCGATTTATCTGTATAGTATTATTGTGAAGATATTAGGCACCTGTATGCTAAATTAGAGTTAATTTAATTCTGAGAAGAGACTTTTTGTTGCAGATTTTGGAGCCCTCTAAGGAAGTTGCATTGCAGCTCCTAGAGTCTGGTCGTCAGAATACCCAAACTAGAAAGCTTGGTCTGGATATGCTGAGACAGCTTGGTTTACATAATGATTATGTAGTGTTGCTAGTGCAAGATGGATACTACCTTGAAGCCTTGCGATATGCACGAAAGTATAAGGTAATTTCTACCTTGCTTGATCCTGTTCTGGAAAGTAATTTTGCAGTGTTTTAAGTTCTTAAAAGAGCAGGGAGATGATGGAAATATGACGAATAGGTGCTACCGTTTTCTCATGATTCTGTAGGATTTATCGCTGTAGAAATTCCATTCGTCCAGTTTTCTCTGTCTGCCAATGAGTTTTTATTTACTGCATTTGTAGAAAGCCCTTTGCAGAAAATAGATTATGTGTTTTTAAACAGTAAAATTAAATTAAATCCTTCATTAGTGGTTGTGTTTAGGTGCCCTCAGATTCCATAGAGGGCTGCCGACCCATGATTGATATAAATTTCAAGTGCCTTGCCTAAGATATTCACCCTGTCAAGACAAACTTAAAAGCAGGCTAAAAGCATGCCGGGTGAAGGGAGCTAAACTACCCTTGCAAAAGAAAAACTCTCCTCCCTGGATTAGTAGGACTTTATGGTTAGGAACCCCACCTTGGATCATGGCCTTGATTAAATGTTTTCTTTGCGGAAGCTTGGAAGAGGGTTGAGGAAGCCTCAGGCTAACCATGAAAAGTAAAAGCCAGAGCCACATCATCTCCATTGACCTGATCTTGTTTCCCACTGAATGCCATTTTATCCACTGGCACACACGATCTCGGGAAACACCCTGGACATGAGCAGTAAACCTGGGTTTCATCAAGGTAAGTTTGGGGTAACGCATAAGTAAAAGGTTTTCTCACCTTTTACAACCATCAGATGTCACATAAAGAAAAATATGAGATCGGGTGATTTAAGCATGTGCAGTAGCCATGGCAATATGCATTCTATGACTCAGACGTGAATTTCAGGCTAGCAATGGCTCAAGCTCTTTCACTTTTTTTAAAACTACCGCGGCATTCTCATGGACAAAGATTAAAATGCAACTAAAAGTAATTAAGATCATTTTTATAAATTATTAAAATTATGACAATATATTAAAAATTACTTTTTTACGATGTTAAAATATGAATGGTCCATGCTGGAACAAAACTCATTTGACTGTGTCATCACAGTTAGCTATTTCCGTACCTCTGCAGTGTAAAGCGATCCATCCCCTAACATTGTAGTCTAGCAAGTGACTGTTTCAGCACAGGTTGCTTTGCCAATTCAAATCGAGCTAATGGGGTGAACCATGTCACTTTGTTTGAGATGGATTGTGTCATCACTGATGGAAAAAAAAATTATTTACTGCGTTGAATCATAATAGGATATTTTGCCATCGTGTTATCCATCTAATCAATCCTACTTAATGGAAAAGCTGTTGCTGCTACTGCATTGAAAATTCCCTGACTGAGAAACTATTTATGAATTATGATCATAAACTGAGATGTTTACGTTGTTGGTGTAGTTGGAGAGTGCTGTACTAATTTGAATCATGAACTTTTTACGAACAAAGATTAATGTAATTTTCAAATTGTTGATCTTGTAACTATAAAGTATATGCGTATTTTGCTATCTGAAGTAAATGTATAATGTACTGAAGCATACTATCAAGAGCTGCTTCAAGTAGTTATCATGTAGAGCGTGTATAACGAAACGTGAAAATTTCACAGGGTTTGCGTTTATGATTTTGTTTTAATTTTAGAACTCCAAAGCTAACTGGTGTGAGAATTATTTTCAGGTGGATACCATCCGACCATCGTTGTTCTTAGAAGCAGCTTTTGTATCCAATGACTCCCAACATCTTGCAGCAGTTCTAAGATTCTTTACAGATTTTCTGCCTGGCTTTAAAAACACCGCAGAGCATAATAGGTACCATCGCATACTGAATGAGATGAACTCTTCCATGACTGCTTGAGAGGTCTTGCAAGAAGAAAAAAAAACAAAGAGAAATTTAGTCATTGTCAGGGGTAAACCCTTGTTCAAGCCGGGCTATCTCATCATGACATCTGATATATCCTATATTCTACATGTTGTATGTTAAATAAATATCTCTCTTCCTAGCAAGTTTAGTTTTAGCAGATACTGTGACCTAAATGAAATTTTCTCGGAAGAAATTTTTTACTTAGCTTGAGCTTGTGGATGAATTGCCTGGGTTGTCCTTCAAAATTCATCATGCTCTGTAATTGCTATTTACTTAAATTATATTCAATTTTTATAAAATATAAATAGGGAACTAAAACAAAAATGAAAAAACATCTTATTCTTGAACGCGTTAAATGATGTACTAAATAAAATTGCATGATCCCTACAATTTTATGAAAAATGAACTCAACATCTTCAGCTAGAGAATTTTTATAATCCATTCCATTTTTTATATGGGAATCAACATAACTTTCTTCAACGTAATTCACTCGTTGTGCAAATTGAAGGTCAACTAGTACCAAGAACCAATCCAGTTTTATATGAAATAGGAGTGTTTTGTAAAATAGAATCGATATATTGAATTATGTCACGAACATAGACTGTTGTCTCAATCTGTTTATGGATATGCAAACGCACGCCTACAAAGTCATGGTTGTCTAATTAAAAAAATAATAAAGAAAGCTGCAGGTAGCCACTAAAATTTTATTTGCATAGTAATGCTGCGAGTCTGGAATGTCGAGGTAAATGACAAAAGGACAAAGCAATTTTGTTGACAGAATGAGCAAAGCAAATATAATAACTTATTTTGTTTTGAAGGACGTGTTCATTATTTTCTGCTTGATTAGAAATTAGTCTCCTGCCGCAAAAATGGAATGATTCTCTCCATCTATTGAAGAAATGGAAGTTTATGTTTAGGAGAAACATTGATGCAAATGAGATATTGGTGTATCAAATTTTGTATCATTTAAAATATTTTAATTTATTTAAAACTATTTTGTCCATCTCTTTTATAAAAAAGAACCATCAATTTATTTTTATAAAAGAAGAGAATCCCAGCTAATAATCAATAACCAAATCGTTAGGATTTGAGTGGTAAGCAACTCAAATATTTTAAACATGTGATTGGAAAAACATCTTATTTTTGAAGAATATCGTACTTCAAAATTATCATCATTCGAAGCAAAGCTAGAAATGTCTTACCACCTTTAAAATAAAATGTCTTAACAAAAATGTATTTTAAAAGATAGATTTAATCAATATGTACTCACAATGTAAAATAATTAAAGACGTATAATCATTTCATTATATATTATTTTTTGTGCATATATTTGAAAATATAATATCACAAAGTGACTATTTTATTTTCTTGAGAGGCACACAGTGTGACTCAATATGGAATACGATTGAAAGTCTGTATAAAAGAAATCACCCCTTGAGGGTAGGATTTGAGCAAAAAAAAATAAATTAAATGTGACTTAATATCGAATACGATTGAAAGTATGCATAAACAAATTGTATAAAAAAATTACCCCTTAAGCGTATGATATGAGTAAAAAAAGTGGGCAGTTATTAAACTTTTAATATTTTTAAACTTCTTATGCACCAGACACAAAGCCACATCCAAACACATTTTTTTCTCATAAGTTACAGGTAGTTCCATTAAAGTGGGTTAGACATTAAATATTAATACTTTTTAAATAGAATTTGAACATTGTTTCATCACATTGTGAAGTTTAACTTCTTAATCCCTGAATTACTATTGCACAATGAGTGATTGCTAAGAAAATATGTATAAATTTTATTTTATACTTTATATACTATATTGTATTGTTGTGGTTGTTACTTGCTAGCAACTAGAAAAGGAAAGAATACTCTACTGAATTATAATCATCATTATAATATATTTCATATGCTTTAATATATTGTAATTGTATACATGAACTACCCGAATCATTTCGTTGTTTTGAGAAAAAGGGGGTCAGGTATGTGGGTCAATTGAATAATGCAACTCTAGAGCGAACATTCAGAACATACCAAAACAACTGGGATTTTCTATACCTAATGAAGGTCTTAGAATATTATTAATTTTAGTAAACAACTTAAAGCTGTTAAACCTGAATTATATGTTGAATAGTTGTCCCTGACTTTTGGAATTTTACATTTGTTCTAGTTATGTTCAATTAATTCTTTTTCTAACTAGAGTCACACTATACATGAATCCTAATTCCTATACGGACTCTACTAATATATTAAAGATAATGTAAGAAGCAAGCACTATGAGTTTTTATTGCTTGTTGGTTTTGTGTAACATATCAAGTATATACTTTATTGTTTGTGAGTGAAAAGTATTTTGTAAGTACTGTTTGGTTCTCGGGTGAGAAAAAAAAATGATATTGAGTGAATGAATTATCTAAAATTGATTACGGTTAAAACTTATTTGAAGATAAAATGATTTGTGTTTGTATATATTCTTAAAGTGAGCTGTAAAATATATTTGAATGTAAAAATCAATTACATAACTAAAAACTTTAAGTAGAATCAAATCTTGAGACAAATTCAATAATACTTTAGAAAAACCAAATATATAAAAATCAATTATACACTTCAAGAACCATTCAAAAATAAAACCAAACATACATTTAGTATGAATTATTCCACACATGTATAAAATAATATTTAAAATTGTAAAATTTTTTGTGGCGACTAATCTTAAAAAACCCGTGTATTTATTTGTTTATTTTGAGGTTTGTGAGTGAGACTTCACTGAAAATTGAAGTCCAAGCAAAACTGAATTTTTTGTTTGCTAGTGAGTGGCATGCCATTCTCGTGAAACTGTGACTATCAAGAAACCCCTCAACACTACACAACCCTACCTCTGCCTAAAAATGAATTAAAGACAACTAATAACTCTCATTACTTAACTTTATTAATTAAAACAAGAAAAGTAGATTCGTGGAAATTTTACGCAAGTCCCACCACAAGTCAACAACAAACAACTCGCGTTTTCTCTTTCTTCTTCGTACCATTTTCACCCTCTCCATTAACAACAACAATTGTTAATTACCGATCATAATCAATCAATCTTTGTTCTTCATAATCACTTTTTCTACTTTTTTTTAAGGCTTCCCATCTTAATCGCTTCCAAGCCAAGTCAATTATTCACTACTACTACTTCAGAAGAAGATTCACTATTTTTCTTCTTTTCTCTCTCAACTCTAACTAACTTCAACTTCAACTCTCTCACACTTTCCACTTCTGGATCTGTTTCTTTCTTCTCTTTTTCTCTGCAATGCTTCTCTGATTTTCATCTTCAGGTCAATTTTCCATTCTTATCTTATCTTACGCTCTCAATATTCCTCACGCATTTTTCATCAATTTCTGTAACGTGTACGATTATCGTTGAATTCGATGAAAACGTATTTAATTCTGTTGATTTTTTAGGTTTGACGAGAAGTGTGAATGGCGTCGAAACACGGAGTGAAATCAAAGCGATTCGGATCGATTGGAGGAACGAAAGGTGTGAATTCGCCCTCTTCTTCAACAACTTCGTCATCTAAACAGTTTCACGAAACTTCCAATGATGCACCTAGTTCGCCTGCGTCTTCGTCAGTGCGGAGTAAGCCGCAGCAGTTTTATCCAGAAACTGTGCCGATGGATTCTAAAAAGACTAAAGAGAATGTAACTGTCACGGTTCGGTTTCGGCCTTTGAAGTAAGTGTTTCGTTTTTAGAATTATTTACAGTAATTGTATTGTGTTGCAGCTGTTGATGTTAATTTGATTGAGGTGTGTGTGGCAGTCCGAGGGAGATTCGTAATGGCGAGGAGATTGCTTGGTATGCAGATGGAGATACTGTAGTGCGAAATGAGTATAATCCTTCTATAGCTTATGCTTACGGTAAAAAATTTCAAAGCTCGTATTTGTTGATAGGTTTTTTGCTGTTTAAATTTGTTCATTTGGTATTTAGATTGAAGCATTGAGTGGTTTTGTTTTGCGATTGAATTTACATCATAGAATAGAATACTTTTAGAATGTTAGTCACGTTGAAGTGTTGAAGAATTTCATGTTTAATTTTGAGAGTAAAATCTCATGGCGATGATAGCTGTAAAATACAATAGAGTGAAGAAATTATCACTTTCATATTGATTTAATTGAAGTCTGAATGATAATTCTATGTTGTGTGTCCGATAGTGCTTGGTGATATAACCTGAATATTAGTTACAAGTGGCGGACAATTTTCACCTTACAAGTCGGTTTTAGGCAGTTAAGTTAGGCTCAACACAAATTCTAAGATGGTATGTGCGTTGAGAATCCTTGTCGTGAGAGTGTGTTGAGACTTGAGAGTCCCTTATTGCATAGTGGTATAACTGGAAAAGTGGTTATAAGTGGGGAAAACTTTCAGCTTACAAATCGGTTTTGTAGGGTTGAGTTAGACCCAACCTAAATTCTAAAATTTTATTGGAATGAATCTATTCAAAGCAAAACTAATACAAAATCTAGTCATCAAAAAGAAATAAAACAAATCTAGGAAGGGATCCATGTGCTGAACACCCAAGAAAAGGCGTCTGAAAAGTCCTGTCTCAATGCATCACTCAGGATAGATACATTCTTTTAAATTCTGGGCTTTCCTTATTCTGACAAAAGGTTGCAAAGTACAACCTTCACTCTGCCAAATAACTTTTCCGTCATTGGCGACTGCTGAAATGAAACATTTTAAATCAATACTCAGAAAATGCTCCAAGTTTTGCGGACACAGCCAAGGATCACGAAATAGTCCAAAAGCATCACACCCTAAAATGTAACGTGCCTCTGGACAAGGGAGACACAAATGCACAACTGATTCCGAGTTTAAAGTTTAAACAGTAGGGAGCCTGATGCATAAATTAGCATTAATCATCTTGATTAGCACAGATGCCCAAATGAAAGAATATCCTTACCCATACATAGTCACGCAATTTAATGCACACCCCTACCTTGAAGGGGGTTAGACTTAGTGGTCCAAACCAAATGAAAAATGTTCCTCCTTCGTCCTTAATGAGACATTTCTGGATTGCCAATATGAAATACTCTTCTGCGGTAAACCATAATTCCTCTTTATAACTTGATGCCATAATGAGGAAATCTCAAGGGAAATATTGTAGACTTTTACTCAATGATGTAATGTTTTTGGAAGATTTAAAAAAATCTCCCTTCCTTTTTTTGGCACACATTAGATTTTACAGCTGACCAAATGATCCTTCTTTTATTTCCTACACCTGATAAAAAGAAATGTGTTAGGATGCATAATCTAGGTTGAGGAAAGATGTTAGTTAGTTATTCTTAACAATAGAGATTGCAAAATAGGGAAAGCACAAATAGGCTAGGGTTTCAATAATGTGAATAACATAACATGTGAAGACAAGGGTACAAAGAGAATATATAATAAAGCATAAAAGTACTAGACTACTACCTTACAAGTATAAAAGGCCCAATAGCATAAGCTAAATGAACTTTTATCTAACACCTCACAAGGAAGCATCAGCTTTTTACAAGTTAAACCTGAATCAAACCAAACCAACTAATATCATAACCTATAAAGAGAAGCAATCAAAGAGTGAGCAACAACCAAAGAGACGAGGAACCAATAGAGAGAAGAACCAAATCAAACCAAACCAACATAGAGAGGAACCACACTAAACCAATCATAAAAAAGCAAAGCAAACACATTCCCAAACTTTTGGGAACTTAATAGCAGAATAATGGTGAAGTCGTTCAAGGAGGATCGAACCGAACTTTGATACCATGTTAACAGTAGAGGTTACAAAATAGGGGAAGGACAAAGATGCTAGGGTTTCAAGAATGTGAATAATGTAACACGTTAAACTAAGAGTTACAGAGAGAATATATAGTAAAACATAAAGGTACTAGACTACTAACTTATAAATGAAAAGGCCTAATAGCATAAGCTCAATAGACTATTATCTAACATCTTCCAGCCAACTCACGATGCATCACAAAACATTAAGAGTTTTTTTGGCGTGTCTCCCTCTAGAGATTTAACACTGCTGCATTTGAACTCAGGACCCCTGGTTAAACTGGAAGAGATCCCTTACCATCTGCATCGAGAGTTTGTTAATCAAGAAAAAAAAAACGTTGGAAATTCCGTCTTAATTGCGGTCCACCCCTGGTCGCCTAAATTGCGACCTTTGGTTAGCCTTCATTGCAGCCTCCAACACCTTCATTGTGTTGGCTTTGAGGGGGTGGATTTAGTCCCACATCGGATAGATAGCACTCTTGAGAAGAGTTTATAACGAGGAGGCACTCCTCACCTTACAAGCCGGTTTTGTAAGGATGAGTTAGGTCCCAAATTTCAAAAATATTCAATAATAAATAACATCCCGTTAGATAAATAGGGGAATTTTGATTGGGAAGGGGTCATTTTATACAATTAGTTTGTGAGTGAAAAAAGTGATCCCTTTGTGAAGGATAATCCTTGGGGGAATTCTGTTATTCATTCATTTTCTGTTATTAGAGTTCAATAATACAGCTCCAATCCTTTGGTTATTTCTATCTAGTTTTCCATATATTTTTCTTGGAGTTACCACAAAATATCTTGGAATCTTCCCAGTCCTGTGAGTGATCCCTGTGGGGAATTCTGTTAGAGATGGACGGTGGACAAACAAACAAGCCTGGATCAGCAAATCTGATCCCCTTGTGAAACGCAATTAACATGCCTTTGTAGTTATCCCATTTTTTTCATTCCTTTCGGATCACTGGGCCCCTAAACAAAGCAAGTCACTTGAGGATATTAACATAGAAGGTTGCCAAACCAAGAAAATGCCTTTTGATGACTTGTCGGAACCAAATTTAGCAGAAGAACTGTGAAGCTAATTTTCAAGCCAAAAACATAAATAATCAAGTCGTATCCTTTTAAGTGTGGTCAATTCATGGATAAGTTACTAGATAGCTATTCATCTCTACCTAACTGTAGACACAAGTGAGGCAAATACTATTATGCTCTATTCATCAGTCAAAGATTGTTTATATATACAGAGAGATTACAATCAATTCTCTTCCTTGAATCAAGGAGTGACTTTAGGAAACAAAATCATAACATAATAATAGAAAATAAAGTCTGCACTAAATAAAAAAGGAAAAAATCACATGGATTCTCCAACACTAACAAACGCTAAAACTTACCTCAAACAAATTAGTCTGAATAATTGCATGATAAAGACAACTTTAAAAAGAAAAGAGAGAAAACCAGAATCTGTGTTACTTCTAATTATGTATACAACACATATAGTTAATCAGAATCTGTTATTTCTAACTATTTGTCATTTTTAATGTTGTATATTAAATCATTAATTTTTATTTTTCTTGTTTCTAGATCGCGTCTTTGGTCCCACGACCACAACTCGTCATGTCTATGATGTTGCCGCTCAGCATGTTGTTAGTGGTGCTATGGAGGGCGTTAATGGTAATTAGCAGATTGAACTAACTTCCCAAGACCTATTCAGTGCGGCCAAAGAATAAATTCTACTATTGCTTTGATCAAATCATCATTTTATTTTCCCTAATATGCAGATTACATTTTAGATGTCTGATTTGAAATAATACTAAATCCAATTCTTATGTCAACTAAATAGGTATTGGTAATGCAACTTTGTATAGTTTGATATTGCTTATTATCTTTTAGTTGGATACTATGCACAGTCAAAATTATAGCTGTTATTTTCATTTCGGTAGATACATTAAAAGATGTTGGAAATTCCGCCTTTATTGCGGTCTACCCCTAGTCGCCTAATTGCGACATTTGAGTTGCCTCGTGTTTGCTTTGAGGGGGTGGATTTAGTCCCACATCGGTTAGATAGGACTCTTGATAAGAGTTAGGAGGCACTCCTCACCTTACAAGTCGGTTTTGTAAGGATGAGTTAGGCCCCAAATTTCAACAAAAAATTTAAGTGCAAATATGCATAGTTTTGCAGTCAGGGTATCGAAGACAGTTTTTAACATTTCTGATGGACTGCTATTTCCGTACAATTTGGATCCTTTTGTGTAAAAATTATATTCTTTTGACTTTGTTGGTCACTACTTGTCTTCTTATAATTGTTCGCTAAATAAGGTTGCAAGCCTTAGATAGATAGGCAGTCAGATCATGATGTAACCTAAAAGGTTTGAGATTTGACTTTTCAGCAAGTAGCTCACATAATAGTCTTTGTCTAAAGAATACAGTAGGTTCTGACCTTTTTAGATTTCACAAGAAAAGAAACCAAGGTAACTTGATGGTTGGAGGGGAGGAGTAAAAGAGTGGAGTGATAAGGAGGTCAAGAGTTCTATTCCCACTTCCAGCATAATATCAATAACAATGCTAACATTTACTGTTGAATAAAAACTTGATGATTCAGACCATGGGATATTTTAGCGATCCTCGCGCTACACCTCGCAAATGGAGTGTAGTTAGGCATGCAATTTCTTTGATGAAGAAACCTGTTCATTTAACTCTTTTCTCCTTGAAGTTGGCCATTCCAATTGAAAGTCACTCTGCATACATAAATACTTGGCTGAGGGATTTCTAGATTGTTTTTCATTTGCTTACCTGACATATTGGGTAATTAACAAATGAGCTCCTCTCTGGTTTTCATACAGGTACAGTATTTGCATATGGGGTAACAAGCAGTGGGAAGACTCATACAATGCATGTGAGACCACTTATTTTCCTCCTGCATCTTGTTTATCAGTCTAATTTGTTACATATCTTGAATTTGGTAATTTAAGGTTGTTATTTGGAATATTTATAACTTCCTATCTCCTCTCACGAGGATTATTGGTATTTTCTTTGGATTCTTAACATGCTAACAAGTGTGCAGTAGCATTTTTTAGCTAGTTAATTTTACTCAATCTAAATCTGCACTGCCTGCATAAGCTCACCGTCGTTTGTTCAAATCCACATCTAAACTGCTACTGACCTGTCATGATAGTCTTGAACATAGATTAACTACTGTTATGCTATATAGGCTAACAAGTTTAAGACTGAAACCCATGTTTACTTCTTTTTACCAGTTTTTCATATGACTGGAGTCCATTGTAAAGCTTTTTCTTTCCTTCTCTGCTACTTAATAATATGTTGTGCAATGTCATCACAAAATTTAATTGATATTATTAGTTATTGCGACAATGGCTGATAATATTGAGTTAAGCTATGACTTCGGACTAATTGCTGATAATATTGAGTTAAGCTATGACTTCGGACTAATTGCTGATAATTCTAAGAGGTATGCTCTGTCTCATATATTCATAATTGCAGGGTGATCAAAGATCTCCTGGAATCATACCTCTTGCTGTGAAGGATGCTTTTAGCATTATCCAAGAGGTATGAAAAATACTGGTCTGTTTGTTGCACTTTTATCATAGGAATTATGCAATCTGATGTTTCTTTACACCAGACTCCAAACCGGGAGTTTCTCCTTCGAGTTTCGTACCTGGAGATCTACAATGAGGTGTGTTTCTTCCTCATATGTAGCTTGTTTCTTGTGCCGCTATGTTCATGTTGATGTGGTCTTCTACAAACATGAAAAGAAATTTGATTATTGTTGCTTTGTTCCTGACACTATTATTCTCAACATTCTTTTAGGTGGTTAATGACTTGTTAAATCCAGCAGGACAGAACTTAAGAATCAGAGAGGATGCTCAGGTACTGATCTCTCATCTTTTTTATTGTATCTATATTGTATATCACTTGCTTAATTGTGAGGATTGTCCCCTCTGAATTACTTTGATTGCCAAGTGCTGAAATGTTATTTTTGTCAATTAAGCCAAGTAACATTTGATAAACAAAAGCAAATTTAGGCTCTAGATGATTTAGAGATATGCCAATATCTTGTAATATCGATGATATTGTGAGTATTTTTGTTTATCTCACATGATTCAGTTTTTGGTTTTTTGTTTTTAACCTTTAGAGTATCCATTAAGATTAGTTTTGAAATTTTTTAGTTATGATCATGATTTGTCAAAAAAAGGTTATCATTTTGAAGGAAAGCCTGTATCATTTGTATATTGATTCACATGTAGGGCACCTTTGTTGAGGGAATAAAGGAAGAGGTTGTACTCTCCCCTGCTCATGCACTCTCTCTTATTGCAGCCGGAGAAGGTAAAAGTTCCAGCTAGGTTTGTTTTCTCAAGGATTGATTTTAGTTTCTGGTCTGGCGTACCATCAGAATGTGGGATACTGTAATTAAGTAATGATGTTTATGTATTTTTAAATTGGGTGTTACTATGAAAAGTGACATCACATTAGGTTCATGCATTTAAATAACAGGTATACTTTTGACAACTTTTAATATGTTATTGACAAAAAGCAGCTGCATATATAATATTTTTTTGGCTGTTATTAAAAAAACTGTTTTTCTGGGTTCTACAAGCTCAGATTTTCTGTTCTTTGTGTGTCCCTTTTGTTATTCTTGACAAAATTTTTAATTTGACAACAGAGCACAGGCACGTTGGGTCCACAAACCTCAACTTACTCAGCAGCAGAAGCCATACAATATTTACCCTGGTGGGTCTATACTATCTTAAAGCACACACACACAGACAGATATATATATATATATATATATATATATATATATATATATATATATATATATATATATATAATACAATTGTTATAAACCATATGAAAGTTTACCCTCAAGGTCTATAGATAGGCTAACTTATCCAATAGAGCCAATCTTAATAGCAAACCAATCAGCATAATAATTAACCCTATTCTAACACTCAAGTTAATCCAAAAATAGAATAAAAAACCCAAATTAATAATATAAAATGGTTCAAATATTTTTTTCATCCCTGTAATATACCACTTTTTTTGCTTTTGGTACTTGGTTTTAGTCTCTGGAATATGTTGACCATATTGATTTTAGTCCTTATATAGTCCGTATTTGAGGGACTAAAATCAATATGGTATGCATATTATGGAGACCAACTCCAACATAAACAAATATTATAGAGACTAAAACAAAACAAGAAGGGTAAACAATGTATATTTGTAAAGACTAAAAACAAACCAAATTCTGTAGACTAAAAACAAAAAGTGATATATTTATAGGGATGAAACAGGTATTTAAGCCTAAAATAATCTCAAGTTGTACCCTAAATAAAATAATGAAATAGGTACTCCCCCAAAAGCTAGCTCAAGGGGTGATGATTGCCGACAAGACTAGACATCTAGAGTGTGTACAAATACAAGCGGCTTAATAACAAATCTAGCATATGTTTTGATACCATCTTAAAATTTGGGCTATCCCTAAAAACTAGCTTCAGCGGGAGGATTGTCCAAACCTTAATAAGTACTACTTTGTTCATGTCTCTAGTCGATATGAGATCTTAACAATAACGATCTCCAACTTTTAATCAGTTCACGAACGAGAAAATGGAACATCAAGATGTAATACATACATATGTCATTCCTTTTATTCTTTTTAATTTTATGCTATTTTATAACAGACTATAGAAAGCAGTCCATGTGGTGAATATATTGAAGGAGAAGCGGTAACACTGTCACAACTGGTAATTATTTTAAACTTAATGGTTAAACTTGCTTTGTACACGTGATCTCTACTTACAAACTTCAACATGGGTAATGATTTCAAGTTATTTTGTTAATATTTTATATATACATGCAGAATCTCATTGATCTAGCAGGTTCAGAGAGTTCAAAAGCTGAAACAATTGGAATGAGAAGGAGAGAAGGATCTTATATCAACAAAAGTCTTTTAACTCTTGGAACTGTGAGGTCTCAAACCTTTCTTCTGAGTATAATTTAGAGACATGATATATTATGTATGAAGCGCAGACACTTGACACGACACAAACATGGACACTTCAACACTGCTAATGTAAATTATATATATATATATATATATATATATTAGGGCGCTGCTAACTTACTCCCACCTAAAAACATGAAGGAGTAAGTTAGCAAGCCTACTCCCACTTGCTTTTGACAAAAAAACCATGATCTACTAATTTCAACTACTATCAACTAAAGGTTAATTTTGTAAATTTATTTCAAAAATATCACAATTTTTCCTTTTTTGGAAAGAAAATTATCACAATCTATTTTTTATCGGGATAAATATCTTTTTCTTAATTAAAGCCACTGAAGTGTGTTTTTTAAGTAATATAGAAAAGGAAAATGAAGATTTTTGTTTCGAACAAAAGCTGGAGTTTTTTTTAACGGAAACTGAAGTTGTTTTAACTTATTAATAAAACTGAAGTTTATCTTGATTTTTGAACAGAAACCGAAGTTTTTTACTTTTATAATATAACTGAAGTTTATCACTTAGACAAAAAAAGAAAAAACACTGAAGTTTATTATGATAAAATAACTACAAAAATTGGCATATGAAATCATGTTTATAAAAAAAAATATTGTATTAAAAAAGGTTTTATTATTACTTAACAATTGGCCTAAGAAGTCACGTTTACAAAAAATAAAAATAAAAAACTTTTGTAAATTTTATATGAAGTCACGTTAAAAAGAAAAGTTTTTTTAAAAAAACAAATGTTAAAAAAACAAGTTAATGATGGTGACGTTAAAAACATTGATGTTAAAGAAAACAATGTTTCCAAACAAAAAAAAGCTAGAACAAAAAGCAAATTACAATAATGCCCATTCATTAGAATGATGTTTAACAAAGAAACAAGGTAGTTTTTAGTAAAAAACAAGTGGGAGTAGGCTTGCTAACTTACTCCTTCATGATTTTGGGTGGGAGTAAGTTAGCAGCCCCCATATATATATAAATAATAATAATAATAATATAATATAATTTTGTCAAAAAAAAATATATATAATATAATATAATTATATATGATCTTTACTTAAGATATCTAAACTGTGAATTACAATATGTATTTGCATCTAAATTGAGCAATTTGTTTCAATACTAAAAATGTTCTAAAATAAGATATGATAGTCTTTCACCTTCATTCATCTATCTACTACCTAAAAGTTAGAAATGTTGTAATCAAATTTAATGTCTCTAACCCCCCTCATTTATCATCATTGCTTCAAAGAATATTTTACCCTCATAGATGTGTTTGAAAAGTTTCAACTGAAAACAAGTTTCTTTTGGATACTTGTCCAACACGTGTCGTATGAGTGTCGTACAAGTGTAGGACACTGGTCACGCCTAACCCTAGAGGTGTCCTTCCTTCAGAAGGTACCAAACTGCATAGAATTTTGGTACTGTTGGTCCTTGATGTGATATTAGTGCTTTTGTGACGTGATGATTTAGATTTTGATCCTTTCCGCTCCATTTTTTGTGGTAAGAGCTAGAAAGTTGAATTTTACCACAATATAGGTGGGTCTATGCATCCACCCTTCAAGTCCAAAGGACTCTTGTGCATGAGAGGGTATTATGATTTATAAAATCATTCATGTGTGTTAACTTAAAATCTTAAGCTTTTGTAATAATTGTTTATTGACAATTAGGGCTACATAAGATTTATAAAATCATTCATGTGTGTTAACTTAAAAGTGCTTTCATAAGATTTGTATTCAGTGGACCATGTGCTTTCATACCTGAGATTCCGAGATTAAGTGTAATTATCTTTGTTGCACAGGTTATTTCAAAATTGACCGAAGCTAAAGCTAGTCATATTCCATATAGGGACTCCAAATTGACTAGAGTGCTTCAGTCTTCTCTCAGTGGTCATGGACGTGTATCTGTAAGGCTTTCATGTGTTGATATTTGTCTTTGCATATTAATTTGTTAAAAATAAATTTCATAATACACATCTTTGTGGTAGAACTGCTATATAAATAAGCAATTATGATAGTTTATTGTTATTTAAATGCAGCTCATTTGTACAGTAACCCCTTCATCAAGTAGCAGTGAAGAGACACATAATACATTGAAGTTTGCTCACCGGGCAAAGCATATTGAAATACAGGCAGCACAAAACAAGGTAAGTTAAAATTAAAATTAGTTTTGGTTAAATCCGAATTTTTCCTACAAAATAAAAACAGTTCAACCGGCACAAAGTACAAAGTCCATGATTCAACTACTAATCTTCTTCTGCATAATATCATCCCACGACTACATAAGATACAATTTTCTGAGCAACAAACAAGTACCTGAGTTCTTGTAAATAGTAAAACTAGGATTTTGAGAGTGTGTCACTCAACTGTTCAGATTATATACATAAGACGTACATACTGCATACATTAACATAGTCATTGTACACTAAGTACATGCACTATATATTAAATATCTTAGAATAGTTCAATATTTTATTAGAGTATTGTAGTTTATAGCCTAGGACCATTTCCTATAGTTATTTTCTATATTACTTGTTATAATCATGATTTGTTTCCTTGTTTTCTTATATATTATAGAGTAGGAGTCTTGTATTTCCTTATTTCCGTGGTGTTTATTCTTCTGTATCAAGTTAATATCACGCTAGTATCCAATTATTATCAATAGCAACAACAACAACCAAGCCTTATCCCACTAAGTGGGGTCGGCTACATGGATCAAATTACGCCATAGTGTTCTATCATAAACCAAATTTGAGTCCAACTCATTGACCTCTAAATCCTTTCTAATGGTTTCTCTAATAGTTTTCTTAGGTCTTCCTCTACCTCTTTTAACATGACTCTCCTCCATTTGATCTACTCTTCTTACAACGGCATCTACAGGTCTTCTCTCTACATGCCCAATTATTATCAATAGCATTCGAAGTTTTTATTATTTGTTTCCTCCTTTTATCTAAAACCCATATTTTTCGATATGGTATCAGAATCTAGATCGGTCCTTTGGAAATTGGAACCTATCCTGTCCCTATTCTGCTGCCGAGTTCCCTAAAGTTTTGGGCTCATAGCCTCTCCTCTTGTCCTTGTTTGGTTCTTTTGTGACTCCGAGATACGACTTGCTGTTGTTACAGCCACACTGCTTCTTCTTTGGTGTTTATCATGCAATTGTTTTCTCACCAACAGATTATAGCAGCGGCTTCTAGTCTCAAGTCTCAACTAATGTTACATTTTGAGTCTGTACTTTTCTTTGGACCTTTTTCCACACCTGAGTCTATCTTGATCATTTTACCCCTCCCTCCTGTCTTAGATAAGTACTCTCCACCAGCAATACCCCAGGTTCAAGAAAATTTTGCTCCTACTCGTCAATTGCAGATCTATTATCGTTGATTGTCTTCATCATCAGCACCTCAACCTCCTTATATAGGCCAGCAATGAATTGGATAAGAGCAAGCCAAATGGACATCCAACTGCTTGGTTATGGCTTCAAAATTAAATACAAATCTGGCAGTCGAAATCGAGTAGCAGATTTGGAGAATGACTTGCTTGACAATTATATTAGTGCAATTTGAGGAGTGGGGATTGGATGGAAGAATTACGGGCAAGATGATAAGCTAAGGGGAATTATTCAAGATTGCATCAAGAGCCCCCAAATCTCACCCAGGTTACAAGCTAATGGGTGATAAGTTGTTAGCCAAAGATAGGCTAGTGCTACCATGCCATTCTAGTAGGGTGGCTACCTTGATGGCTGAGTTTCAAGATTCAGCTGTTCGGGGGAAATAGAGGGAGGTTCAATACGAAGGCGACCGAGTTTTCCTCAAGATACAACCTTACAAGCTTAAGCCCTTGGCGAAGCTGAATGAGAAACCAAGTCCTCAATATTACCTTTTCAGATATAAAGAAGATTGATGTCTGACGAGGTTGCTTAGAAATTAAAACTACCCCAGATTCAGTTTATGCGTCTCGTTTCCTTCTGTTTCGTGAGCATTTCTTCCTGTAGATATTTTAGCATGCTTGAAAAGCTAGGATAACTGGTGTTTTTCTTGTTTGGTACCTCTTTTCTTATAGAAGATTCCATCCCTTCTGTTCCCTTTCTAATTGTTTGATATATAATCTGCAGATAATTGATGAGAAGTCACTTATCAAGAAATACCAACAAGAAATTCAATGCTTAAAGGAAGAATTGGAACAATTAAAGAGGGGCATTGTCACAGTTCAGCCAAAAGACATTGGGGATGATGACATTGTGCTCCTAAAACAAAAGGTAGGTCATGCTATACATAAATCACAGCCTTCTGTTTTGTTTGTTTCTTAGGACATTTTTGGTAAAAAATTGTGGGTCAAAGTTAGAATTGAAAATATGAATACTTATATCATGCGTTCAAAAAGTGTTTTTTGAATGGATGTGTCCAAAAAAGTTGATCATAAATAGGAGTCCACTTATCTATGCCCTCCGGAAAACAGAAGACTGTAGTGTACTAATATTTTTGATTTACAAGTTGAGCACTAATTGAACATATGCTAACTCGGCAATAAAAATTGCAGAGCAAGACATATCTGTAAATTTTATTTGTATATAATTTTTGTTATTCACTTTGTAGCCTTTATTACTGTCTATAACCATTGACATTGAGTCTATTTTTATCTTATAAAAAAGAATTTGTACTTTTGAAAATGGTAGTACAGTTCTTTATTTTTTGGTGGCGGAATGAGCCCACATATTTGAAAATGGTGGTACAGTTCTCTCTTTTTTGGTGGCGGAATGAGCCCACATATATATCAAAGGCAAACAGTTAATTACTTTCTTTTGTAAGAAAAAAAAAATTACGAAGGGCAAACAGTTAATTACTCTCTTTTATTTAGAATTGTGAAGTAAATTTACTGGTTATTGAGTTTATTTGTATTCTATAAAATTAGCATTCTGATCTGAATGGTTTGTCAATTGTAACTGTGTAAAGTTAGAAGATGGTCAAGTGAAGTTGCAATCAAGATTGGAACAAGAAGAAGACGCTAAAGCTGCTTTGTTAGGCAGAATTCAACGGTTGACCAAGTTGATTTTGGTCTCCACAAAAGCATCACAGTCAACGAGATTTCCTAATAGGCCTGGTCCCCGTAGAAGACATTCCTTTGGAGAAGAAGAGGTGTTTCTCATTTTACTTTCTACTCCCCACCCACCCCCAAATACCAGGAACTTACATTTCTTTTAGTTTTACATACTTTTTTTCTCTCTGTCCCTACATTTTTCATTTTAAATTCTTGTTTGCAGCTGGCATATCTTCCATACAAAAGGCGGGATTTAATCTTAGAAGAGGAAAATATTGACTTGTATGTTAATCTGGAGGGAAATGCTGCAACAGCTGATGATTCTCCAAAAGAGGAGAAAAAGATAAAGAAACACGGGCTACTAAATTGGTTGAAATCACGTGTAAGTTGTCCGTTGCTGTTTGCTATTTCTAATGATAGGGAATTATGATTTATGAGAAGATGATCGAAATGCATGTTACATTTCCAAGTTGTATAGCTTGCATTTATTGATTATGAAGTTTGATTTGAATTCTTCCCCTTTCATCTTTATTATTAATCCTATCAGACTTATGTGACTGATCATCTTATCTGTTGTCTGCATTCCCATTCTTTACCACCCTACATGTTTTTGGTAATTAAGAACCTAAAATACTCTTTTAGATCATTGTATTAAAAATAATGTAACAGCTTGGTTCAGCACGTATTATTCTATAATTTCTATTAAAGTTTCAGAAAATTGAATGCATTCTGCTTCTTTATTAGGAATTATTTTGATTATGTTATTGGAAATACTTGACATTTATGAGTTTCATTGATCATTCAAAACATATTTGACAGTATTTAACTGCATGAAATTTCAAGCTTTCTATGGGACATGCATTTGTCACTGGATTATTCTTTTTGTAAGTTTATAATAATCTTTTAGTTTAGCTTAAGTAACATTTATTTTGATGCACTGTGTGCATGGTTGGGTACCTTGTTGACCATCTTACATAACCCTATTAATAATTTCATTATAGTTACTCACAAGTTGAATTTCTATTTCTTTAAGTTTGTGTGTTCACTGTTTTTTATCAGAAACGGGAAAGTGCCTTGACAGGCACCAGTGATAAATCCAGTGGAGCAAAATCTACCAGCACACCGTCTACACCTCAAGCAGACAATGGTAACCATGTGGAGTCCAGACTTTCCCATTCTCTAGCCGCAGAAAGCTCTCCATCTGCTGATCATATATCCGACGCAAGAGACGATAAAGATATTCACGAGGATAGTTTATTGGGACAAGAGACACCTTTGGTATTTAATGAACTTCTGTTTTTTCTTTTCATATTGCTGCTTTGGGGAAAAGTTCAAAGTTATAACATTTGTACAATGCCGTATTCCCTTCAGTATTAAACAGGACAAAAACAGATTCTATGCATATGTTTTGACAAAAACTGGTGACGTGATTATTGTCTCAACCTAAAAGTCACTTGAATTCTTTCAAAAACACCACAAACAACCTCAATTATGCTAGTAATTCATGTATTATTTAGCATACAGTGTTGTCCTTAAGTGTAGTTCAGTGCATAAATGTCCCTTTTTTTCCATAGAAGTTTCTCAGTGTCCAAGATTATGTAGTTGGTGTGTGTCAAATTATTACTTTTTTTTTAATCAAATATTACTATTCCTTATCATCTGGTAATCATTAGACCTGAAAGAGTTGGCCCATGTTATCTTCAGTTTGAGAAATATGTATCAATTTTTTTTTACGATGTATCAAATCTTTGTTAATTGTTTGAAGATATAACTTTTTTTTATCTGAAAAGAGAGAAATATAATGGATATGTCACATGTGGACTGTATATTATGTAACATCTTTATTTTTACCTTATTAGATGTCACTTTTGTTTTCTCGGTTTCTAGACAAGCATCAAATCCGTTGATCAAATTGACCTTCTGAGGGAGCAGCACAAGATTTTATCCGGAGAAGTGGCACTTCATTCAAGTTCATTAAAGAGGCTGTCTGAGGAAACAAGAACAAATCCTCAAAATAGTCAGATTCATGTTGGTTACTATCTCTTTTTTGTCTGTATAGACGTGCTTTTTTCTTTTATTTTAATTATCATTGTATCTGTTCTGCTGCCTGAAAGTTTTACTTTTGAACTAATAAAGGTGGAGATGAAAAGGTTGAAAGATGAAATTAAGGAAAAGAGCGAACAAATAGATTTACTGGAAAAGCAAATGTCTAATTATTTCATAGCTTCAGAGCAGACAGATCAATCAGGAGTATCACAGGTATGCTGACATCATTGTTCCTTTGTTTCACTTGCTTGCAGACTTAATATTGGTTGTTTTGTACTTCAGGCTGTTGCTGAGCTGATGGAACAATTAAATGATAAATCCTTTGAACTTGAGGTAACAGTTAATTACCCTGTGCTAATATTTTTCAACATATAATTGCATTAGACAGGAAGTCCAGATGTAATTCAATTGAAAAGTAGAATTCAGCAGTCTTTTTATTTTACAAGTGGGAGGCCACGTCAAATTTATTAGATATATATATATATATATATATATATATATATATATATATATATATTTCTCTCTTTTCATGAAATGATTGACAAAATCAGAGCAAAGATAGTTTGTGATTATGTCAATAATTTGACATAATTGATTTTTTAAAAGCTATGCTTCTAATCATGCACGATAGAAATGCTGTTGTATTGTTAGGCATCCTAGCTGTTTTAACTGCTAAAGTTACTAGCTCATGAACATTGGCCTTGCCAAGGACCATTCTCTGATGAGCCCAATATAACTAATGCACAATATTCTGCTAATTCAGGTCAAAGCAGCAGACAACCGTATAATTCAAGAACAGCTTAATCAGAAGGTGAAAATTCAGCTTAGTTTTTTTGAGATATCCTCTTATTTTTTATCATGTTCTAGCTAAGTGTGAAATATGACCATCAGATTTGTGAATGCGAAAGCCTGCAAGAAACAGTTGCTTCTTTGAAACAGCAACTTACAGATGCATTAGAGTTGAGGAATTTCAGCCCGGTAGCCAATCATTCACAACATTTCCCTGTAACCAAGGACTATCATGGTGAACTTTACCTTGACAAAGGAAACATGGACAGTACCAACGAAGGGATTCCCTTGAAAGCACAGGTATATTTTTTCACCTTGTGGTCATCTTCATTGGGTGCTCTTTAAGTTCTTAGCCTTCGTTTCATCTCTAGAAGAGTGGCTGTGATTACTCATTAATTTTCCAGCAATTCCCCTTAAAAGAATGATTATAATGCCCTTATGATACAACAATCATGGCAAACTACTTACTATGATAACTTCATTATTACGGTGCAAGTGCTAGGAACACTCGTTTTCCAACACTCACTCTATGATGAGGTGAAACTTATGTGGGTCCCTCCCACCACTTCGAAAATGAGTCTCACTGAATAGGCAATAGAACCCATTATTTAGTGGGACTGGCATAAATTTCATCCAATCATAAAGTTAGTGTTGAAGGGAGAACACTAGAAAGACTGTTGCTCCTCTATGGTGCAAAGGTTTATTTCAAGTGGGAGCACTTGCTATGAGAGGCACAAGGAGGAAAATATTAATTACTGGTCTTCCATAGATTATCTAGATTAGAAATTACTTCATCTAGTCAACATAATGTTCTAATCCTATTACACGTGCATGATGAACAGGCACATTTCTACATATATAAATCTCAGTCTGTCTACACTCCTGCGTAATATGTATAAGAATGAATAATGCATCTGATTTTGATTCTGGAAAGCATCTATTCTCTTGTTTATTTCCCTGCCTTAAAAATAATTGTCTAAACTCTAGTTTTCTCCCAAGTGCTTTTAGTTTGTTAAGGAAACTTTTTAATTTTGACTAGTGATAAAGTGGCAAATTTTACAGATTAAAAGTGATGACGAGAAATGTGTAATTACTGATGTTTCTACTTGCATTCTATTTGAAATAAATATAATATAATGGCTTCCAAGTGTTTAGTATATAGCTAAATAAATTATCATTCCCACTGATCTAGTGCTCGTTTTAATTAGGCAAGTGAGATAGTAGAGCTGAAGCAGAAGGTGGAAGAACTAACAGCTTCGAAGGACCAGCTTGAAGTTAGGAATCAGAAACTAGCAGAAGAGAGTTCATATGCTAAAGGGCTTGCTTCAGCTGCTGCTGTTGAGCTTAAGGCACTGTCAGAAGAAGTTGCCAAACTCATGAACCATAATGAGAGATTATCTGCTGAGCTAGCTGCATCCAAGAATTCACCTACCCCACGTAGAACTAGTGGAACAGCTCAAAATGGGAGAAGAGAAAGTCAAGTTAGACTTAGACGAAACGATCAGGGTGGTTCAAACTCTGATGTCAAGAGAGAACTAGCCTTGAGTAAAGACCGGGAACTTTCATATGAAGCTGCACTTTTAGAGAAAGATCAGAAAGAGGTCGAGCTTCAAAGAAAGATTGAGGAGTCAAAACAAAGAGAAGCATACCTGGAAAATGAACTTGCCAACATGTGGGTTCTTGTGGCAAAGCTAAAAAAGTCACAAGGAGCAGAAAACGATGTTTCAGGGTCGACTAAAGAGAGTTTGCAATTTGATGGTTTTGATATTTGATGTGATTTTGTATAGTGGCTTTTTAATTTGATCAATCATTACAATTTTCTTAAAGTAGGAGTGGCTTGAGGGAAAGCTGTGTAAAGATTGTTAGCAGGAAAGTTTGTTTATCTTTTCCCCTCCATCATCATCCTTTTTGGTCCATAGCTAGGGCTTCTCGTTTGTACATCCAAAGAACTCACTTTTCGCTTCCTTTTCCCCAGCCTTCTTTCTTTCCTTCATTGGTGTGCTAATTTAGTCCCTTATATGAGCATAACTAATTTCGTTTGTATCTCTGAGGACAATTTTTAAACAATAGAAATGTAGGCATCAAATGTGCATTAAGACGGTAGTAAGGTTTGCCCATAGCTTCTTTCTTTCCTTCCGGTTGCATCAAGACGGACATGTCTGCTTTTGTAAAATGAAAGGGGAGTGAAGCACTTACTTATTTTTTTTTTAAAATTACGGACCCTTTAAAATATTTTTTAAATCAATTAGTGTGAATGAACTACAATATATAATTAATCATGACGATCTTTTATAAAAAAATAGGGTTTGTAATTTATACATTTTAGCGTAATAAAAAGAACGAATAGATTGAGCACTAGTTAAAATAGTATATTTGTGTGTGTAAATTAATAATTAAACTTGATTCTAATTATATAGAATTAAAATTCTAAAAATGGAATTGTGTAATGATAAAATCAATTATTAATAATAACCGAAAGATTTTTGAGACAAAATATAAGTTTTTTTAAAAATAAAATATTTGATATTGATTATATAATAACTACTATAATATAGTTCATAAGAAATGAGCACAATCTTTAAGTTATATTTATCACATATTATAAAATAGTTTTATTAGTGCACAATCTTTAAGTTATATTTACCATATATTATAAAATTGTTTTAAAAGTGCGTGAATTTAAATATAATTTACTTTGTTTAAGAAGAGATTTGGATCCTCGGCTGCCAAACTCTCTACTGCCATCCTGCTGCCTTACATCAGTCGTTGGATCCACTTGTTATTGTTTAGATTCGGCTAAAGTGCTATCAAATATTAATAGCTCATTGAAAAAGAAAAAACACTGCATTCAATGGTGTAAAGTAGTGATTATTTTCGCTCATACTACTATTTTAATTTGGCTTTGTATAGTACACCTTTACGGATTAATTTTTTTTTTTATCAAACCAGGTTTTAATTTATTTTATAATTTAGTGCTAATATTCTTTTTGTAGTGTTTGATAAAATTAGAGGTTGGATTAACGTATGAATATTATAAATATGAAATGACATAAAAAAAATGTATTAGTTAATATTTTTTCAATTAAGATTGTAGGGGTAAAATTGAGATAAAAGTGAATAGCTATAAGTTTTTAACCTACAAACTTTAAACTATAACTTACTTGAATTAACTTATAAAAAAACACTATTTTACTAAGTCAATTATTTCATCTTCATTTAACCAAACAATTCAGTTGAGCTCTGGTGGTTAATAAACTCACCAAACACAAATTATTCAGGAGAACATGATTTAGATTCCTGTTTACAACAATTTTTTGTCAAATTTTACTTACCTCTTTGCAAAACTCAAGATTATCAGAACACATTTTTCTTATAAACTAATGGGTTAAACAAATATGATTCTTGCTCGATAGTAAATTATTTGCTAGTGCATTTAATCAAATGGATGGTTATATATAAAGACGGAGAGGGTATATATTATTTATTTTTTTTGTCAAAAAAAATATACTATTTTTTTTTAATTATTTGATGTACTAGGGGAACATGTATTTTACTTGGTTTTTTTTTCAGGGATATTTTTAATTAGTCTTAACATTGTGAATATTTTATCAACAAAGAAACTTTGAATACGTGGTATATTATTAATATGTGCAGGAGTATGTATATTGAAAACAATAAATATGTGTGGCCTTAAAAAGAGATTTTAATGCGCTTTTAGCATTTTAAGCAAAATGGATCTAACGGTTGGTGTAAGGCAGCAGGATGGCAGCATAGAGTTTGGCTGCCGAGGATCCAAATCCTTTAAGAAGTGTCAACTTAGTGGTAAGAGATTGACTTCGCAACCTTAAAGAATATTGTTCAAATCTCATCTAAGATAGTTGTAAAATGACCGTTTCTATTATCGTTATTAATCTATACTATTTATAAAGGAAACTACCTCTTTCAGCACACTTTTGAGTTGGAATTTTTTTTTCAAAAATACCCTTAATTTTAAATACAAGTAACACATGTAACAAATAGATAAGAATAAATTTAAATATTATAACAAATGTAATAAACACAATATGAATACATGTATATCTGCTTTTTTCCTTTATCATTTAAAAAATATAACAAACTAGATGAGTATATTTATACTTACTTTTTCATTATTCCAATTATACCCTTAAACAACTTTTCTATAATAAAGATTGTTGTTATGTCATTAAAAAAAGCAACAAACATTTATATTTTTACTTTTAATCAAAACTAAAATTTCATTAAAAAAAATACCGTTCATAATTTTCAAACGTTACCGCAATAAAAATAGCGAAAATACGAGTACTTCGGGCCCGTTTTTCGCTAGTAGTAATAATATTTCTTCCCCATTATTTTTAAAACTTAACTAAAATGTACTTGTATCTAATCTGTTTATTTATATTGAAAAGGAAAACTTTTTGATTTTATATAAAGGATGCCAAGTTTTTGTGTAACTTTTCTATCAATTTTATCTTTTATTTACAATTTATCATCCTTTATCTAATTAAATTTGAATAATGCTAGTCTATTTATTTATATAGAAAGGGAAAACTTTTTGATTTTATATAAAGGTTACCAAGTTTTTGTGTAACTTTTTCTATCAATTTTATCTTTTATTTACAATTTATCATCCTTTATTATCTAAATTAAATTTGAATAATACTAGCAAATAGTGGCGAGCTCTAATGATCATAGGTGGACAGTAATTGAGTAGGGTTCTTACATTTCTGTCATATATCGATACATTCACACTTTTCTTTTTTCTCTAGCTCCCTCGTTCTCCTCACCGGAACACTGCCGCTACCTTTCCTGATTGATACAACCCTTTGTATTTTCTTAGAATTCAGATAGCATGATCTATAATCATTAATTAACCACCTGTAAGTATATTTCTTCTTCTGTTCATGAAACAATAATTTAATAGATTATTTGATTTTGTTGGTCTATAAAGTGATTATGAACTGATTTGGCTTAATTTTTTCCTCATATATTTGTTTACATGCTTCTCAGTTTGTTGGTACCCATCTTTTCATGAAAGATATTCATACTTGTATTCAAACAGAATGCTTTCCTTTGGATTATTTGTTAGGAATGGAATCTCAGGATTTTTCAAAACAACGAGTTGTCTAACGCTCAGATTGTTGACAAGGTGAAACTCCACTCGTTGTGGTGATTTAAGGGGTACATGCCAAGTTTACCTTTCGATTTTCATGCATAGTGGAGTAATCCAACTCTCTGTATTAGATACAATGTTGGGCAATGCCATTTGTTGGCTTTTATCTTCTTGCCTTCTGTGTTGTAATCTGAAACTTTGTTTTGATTCCTTAGTAGTCATATCCTTGTGCTTAGCTTGGTATCTTTTGTAGGTATTTCCAGGGGACATGGAGTAGGAGTAGTAGGAGAATCAAGATTGCTTTGGCCTTTGATTTTCGTTTGACATGTTGTTTTGTACATCATCTGAAAGTTCAAGAATGGGCTTATTTTTACTACGAGGGACACTTCAATGGAGCAGCTTGTGGATATAGTCAAATTCTCTTCGTGGAAGTGATTCCAGACCAAGAACCTCAGACTTCCCTGCTCCTCCTACGAGTGTCTTGTGTTGGCACATCAATAGGGAGGTGTACGGTGGGTGACTCTCAACCGATTGGGCTTGTTCGCCTTTTTGTTATGGTTCTCATCTCAGGTGTTCCAGCTTCTTTGGTGGCCTATCTTGGGTGTAGTTTGTTTTATCTTTGCTTTTGCTTTCCTTCTTCTATTTTAGTTATTTAAGCTTGTTGGTCCAAGTGCTTTGTTCTATTATTTCGAACCATGTATCTCTTTTCTTTTATATACATTTGCCATAAAAAAGGGTATCTATCTATTTATCTATCTATATCTATATTCTATATACAAAACAAACTTACCTATGTGGCACCTTCATCCAACAATTTCACCATTTGCTTAAACCCTCTTCTTAAGATAGGATTTTGCCTACAAGGCATCTCTCTATAGTCTTTTTTTTTTTTTTATCGGTTTTCGACCCATTGATGGTAGACGATTAATCCAACTCATGCGTAGAGGCATGCACACTAGCCAAGCGTTGTTCCTCTTAAAAATTGAACCCGATATTCCCCAAATACGTCCTTGGAAGGAACTCATTGCCACTAGAGTCCAAACAACTTGGTTATCTCTCTATAGTCTTTCTGATAATTGAATTTTATGCTGCATATTTCATTAAAAAAAATAATTTCTGAAATTAATTAATGCTGCATATGAAGTGGTGTTCCATTCACAATAGAGGAAAAAAAACATTCCATCGCAGAGGAAAAAAAAATCATTAAACACAAGAAAAGAAAAACGGTTCATTCATTTAACAACTAATTGATTTGGTTTTTACTTTACAATATAGCCATATAGCTATAAAGAAAAATACCGTCACTCAGTTGCTAAAAAAAAATATATATGTTTATGAGCATAGTTTAGTCTAGCCATATATTCGGTAAAGACATGGAATTAAACAAAAAAAAGGGGCACTCATCTCCTTCCTTTTGTAACTGCTATATTCTTCATGACTACAACTTCATATTCTCAGCCATATCCGGTCAGTCAATTGTTAAAGAAAACAATTAATTTATAAGCATAGTTTAGTCTATCCATATAACTCTCATTTGCTTCCTTTTGTAACTGCTCTATTCTTCGTGACTTTACTTTCACGGTCCGTTTGGTGCACATGATATGATAGAGATAAGATATGATAAAGAGCTGGATAATGATAAGATAAGATAGTGATAGGATAAACATTTATCATATCTCATGTTTGGTTAACGCATGATAAAAAATAGGCTTAATTACACTTTTAGTCCTCGTATTTTGACCAGTTCACGAAAATGGTTCTGTCTCTTTCAAATCGAACAAAACCATCCTAAACTAGGGTTAATATGTTTTTACCCCTGTAATTTAGGTGAGTTCCGGTTTACCCCCTGTAAAAAAAAGTTTAGATTCCAACCCTGTAATTTAATATTCTTTCGTTTTAGACCCTGAGGCCATCTGACTAGACAAAATGCTGATGTGGCATGCTGAGTGGCGCGCTGACTGTGCATATTTGATTATGTGGCACGCTGACTGTATAATTAATTTTTTTAAGGGCACATGTGGCATTTTGCCTATTTTTTTAAAATAAAAAATAATATCAATGAAATTATATTAATTTAAAAAATCTGAAAATTTATTTTTGAAAAAAAAACCGAATTTTCTAAAAAAAAATAAAAGTTCTGGAATTTAATTTTTAAAATAAAAACAACAAAATTTAGGAAAAAAAATCTGAAATTAAAAAAAAAGTTTTTAAAATTTTTTCTACCAAAAATAAAAATTCTGGAATTTAATTTTTAAAATAAAAAAATTTGAAATTAAAAAAAAAAGTTAGTATTTTTTTCGAAATTTTTTTCTACTACCAAAAATAAAAATTCTGGAATTAAATTTTAAAATAAAAAAAAAAATTTAAATTAAAAAAGTACAGGTTTTTTCTACAAAAATAAAATCTGTATTTTTTTAAAATCTAAATATAATTTTTTTATAATTCAGGTTAAAATATGAAAATAAAATTTTGAAAATTATATAATCTGGAAAAAAATTGAAATTTTAAAGAACTATTCCAGAAATAAATTTTTTCCATTTTCTATTTTACTTTAATTTCTTTTATTGTCCTCTTTAGTTGTATTTTTCTTTCTTTCAGATTGAAAAAATTACAAAGTATACCTTTTTTACAGATCAAGATAAGAAATTTGAAAAATTTATTTTATTTTAATTTTCAAAATCTTAATTTCAGATTTTTTTTTTATTTTTTGAAAATAAATTTGAATTTGTTTACGATTTTTCGAATTTTGTAAATTTAAAAAAAAAAATCTGATTTTTTCAATTTTGAAAAAAATAATCTTAATTTTTTTCTATTTTTAAATTAATATAAATGAAAATAAAAAATAAAAAACAAAATTAATTATACAGTCAACGCGCCACATAATCCAAAAATGCTGACTTAGTGTGCCATGTCATCAGGTTTGTACAATCAGATGGCCTCAGAGTCTAAACGAAATAATCTTCAAATTACCGGGTCTATTTCGAAAGAATCTTTAAATTACAGAGTTGAAATCTAAACTTTTTTTTTACAAGGGGTAAACCGGAACTCGCCCAAATTACAGGGGGTAAAAACATATTACCCCCTAAACTATCATGTTTTTTGCAGTTTTAGTCATACCTCCTATTTTCAACTCCAGAAACGCATAGAAATGACAATTTTAGGCACTTTTAGACCTACCTCCTATGCTCAACCATGAAATAAACAAGGAATAAAGCATGTGGGTACAAAGAATCCACTTTATTCTACACACTAACCAAAAAACTCTAATTTCAAAGATATGTTCCAAATTATGGTATTTTTTTGTTTGTGTGCTGAATAGAGTAGATTCTTTGTACCCAAATACTTTATTCTTTGTTTATTTCATGGTTTAGCATAGGGGGTAGACCTAAAACTGCTATTTCTATACGTTTCTGGAGTTGAAAATAGGAAGCAGGACTAAAACTGCAGAAAACATGATAGTTTAAGACGATTTTGTTCGATTTAAAAGAGACATGACCATTTTCGTGAGCTGGTCAAAATGCAAGGACAAAAAGTGTAACTAAGCCTAAAAAAATATGATAACATTATTTAATTCTATCATGTGTTTAATGCACATTTGATATTTACATGATATGATACATATTATTTTTAAGTGATGAAATTTCTCTAAAAAAAAGTGATAAAATTATCTTTAGATTTTTTTTTAAAATTTAATTTTAATATTTTATAATAATATTAAAATGAGGGGTCTTTTGTAACAAAAAAAAATTAGGGGTTTGAATTGTCTTCTTCTCCAAACACCAGCTGCCATAGTAGCAATTATCCTTGAAAACTCGATTGGTAGAAGAGATGGAAGAAACACAATAATCAGTAGTAATTTAGAAGGAACTACTAACATCAAGAGTAACATAAATTAAAGAACAAATAAATAAAAAATAACAAGAGGGCAGTAATAACAATATCGATTTGGTTTTGAAAAAATCACTCTGCAATAGATTATGCTTTTGTTGCCGACGGTGGAAAAGAACACATAGGAAAAAAACAATTGAGTAAAATTAGCTTTGAGAGGGTGGGAATCGAAGAAGGGTTTTGGAGGAAACTGAAAACACGCTTCTGATAGTTATGTGTTATCAAGTTGCTAACCCATCAAAAATTAAGGATAAGAATTACAAAGACTCAATAGGATAAGATTAAAAATATGTTTAAATTATCATTTCCTATTTGTGCACCAAACAACATATTTAAACATGATATGATAGTTTTATCATATCCATTCTCTTTATCCTGCGCGCTAAACGGGCCGTCATATTCTCATTATATCTCTACATTGCTTCTTTTGGTCACCCACATAAGTGCAATTAAAAACACATTATTACTAATTGTTACAGTAAAAAATATATAGAATTGTGCATGTATGTTACCAGATCACAGCCTTTATATAGGGGTGAAATATCATTCCCCTATTTATAAATTTGAGCTCATTTTAGACTTCATGCTAAAAAATATGTCCACTAAAAACATTGCTAGCAAGTACGTCATTCCTTTTTGTTGCAGCATCTTACTTGCATTTTTTGCTTATAAACAAAAAATATATAATTCTTATTTTAATATTGTATTAAACCAAGTGCTAAATATTTTTAGTATATCAAAGTTTTTGTTGAGTTATCATCACATTCTCCAAACACCTGTTGATTGATGCTCTTATTTTAATGCAACACATTCTTATTTTGATGCTCTTATTCTATCTAATCATCACATTCTTATTTTAATACAATACTATAAAGGCTTAATTGCACTTTTGGACCCCTATCTTTCCAAAAGTTGCGGTTATGGACCCCTAACTAATTTAAATACAAAACAGCCCCCTATGTTTTGATTCTTTGGCAGTTTTGGACCCCCAGTCCATTGTTGACACGGTCAACGCTAACGTGGCACCCTAAGTGAGGTGCCACGTGTCAATTTTTTTATTTTTTTTTTGTCTTGGAGGTCCAAAACTGCTAAAGAATCAAAACATAGGGGGCTGTTTTGTATTTAAATTAGTTAGGGGTCCATAACCGCAACTTTTGGAAAGATAGGGGTCCAAAAGTGCAATTAAGCCTACTATAAAAGAAACTTGTCTATGTGGCACCTTCATGTAACAATCTCACCCTTTACTTAAATGAAGCTAAGATTTTGCCTATATGGCAGCTCTCTATAGTATTTTCAATAATTGAAATTATTGTTGTATGGTCAAGTAAAAAACAATAAAAATAAAAAACAGTACCATTTTGTAAAAAAAAAAAAAAACCGGCACCATTTAAAAGAGAAAAAAACATAACGATGATACAAACTTTTGTAATTGATTGCCAACCAAATAAATTTTCCATGAGTGTACTTTCATATTCCATTCCTTTCTATCTTCATTTTTTTGGCCCTATTCTCCCTGCCTCTTAAAATCTTGGAGGTTGAAAAAGCATTCACATAACTACAATTAAAAACACCGATTTATTGGTCATAGTAGCCAAAAAAATCGTGTGTGCATATGTAGATAATGTCAAATCATCTCCTCTATATATAAGGGTCTTCAGTTTAGTGATGCACTCATTTTGTGTCTCCATTCTCCATTTTTTAACCTTCTTTGTAGTAAAATGTGCCTGCTCCAACATTACCAACATGTTGAGTGTTTTACTTATATGTATTTCCCTTTCCATCTAATATTTTGTATTGTGAAATGAGTATCAAATTGCATTTGCAGGTTTAAAAAATATGAAGGTGTTGTTGAAAGACAACTTATTATATGAAGGTATTTGTTCTATTTAAAACCGAAGATTTTCCATTTTTTTTACATACTTTATAATAAGGAGGTTCTTATGTGTCACCTCTAAAAAACCTCTTCTCTATAAATTAAATGTCACTTCTAAAAACCTTTTTTCCATAAACTGACTAAAGTAATTCTTAAGCTTAAGATATGCCTATGTGTCACTTCAAAAAAAAATTCTCACATTTCTTATAACTTCTTACCCTTTCTTATTCTATCTAATCATCATTATAATACAAAGTTAGCCATTACAAAATAACAGTACAAATATACATGTTATAGTCTATCTCCTTTATTTGGTACATAAATAATTGAAGATTAAGAGATATTTTAATATTTACTATGCTCTATATTAATTAAATACTATCGTTATGTTCAAATGAAAAATGTATGCAGTAATGAAATCCTACCAATATAATTCGTGTACCACAAAATAAATATAAATAAATTTTATACTTTGAATAAGATTGAGTGTAAGTTCAATTTCTTGAATGTTACTGAACAATGAGAGAAAGAAAATGTATCACTCATAGACTAAGACTTTGTTTGCGAATTAAGAGGGAAATGGAAGGAAAGACTTGAAAAAAAAAAAAAAGGAGTAAGTGGAAGAAACACATCTCTGCAATGTCGATTTTTATCAATTGACAACAACATTTTGTCCATGCTCTCATGTTTGGTAATCTTATTTATTCTTTTGTTTTTGTTTTTTCTAACTTTTTTTTTGTTTGTAGTAGTTTAAGCACACCAACCACACTATTTTATCTTTTCAAGTAAAAGTGTTGTTCTACTTTCAATATCATTTTTCATTACTTAATAGGATAATTTTTTTTCAAATCTGACAATAGAATTCAAGAAAAACATTGCAACAATAAAAAAATATCAATTTCAATTACTATGGTGGATTTTTGGGCATTTGTGAACAAGTCTCAGTTAGTTTTGTATAGGTTTTAACACGGGTATTTCTTTTTTGTTGAAACAAGGCATTGTGGACATAAATAGTCAAGATATGATATTTAGCACATAGGCATGGCAACAAAGTGAGCGTTGCGAGAGTGTGTACAAGTGTGGAGGATTTTGGCTGAGACTAGGTAGAAGGTTTGGAAGCAAATTTATGAAGGATTGATCTTTGCTTAGTTCGGTGAAATATGTTTTCTTATGCAAAAGCACCTTATTTAGGTTGGAATTAGTGTGGATAGAGATGTTATGAAACTTTTAGGATTTTCAATTGAGTTATTGTGCTAACTAATATAACTTTATTACATTGATTTGTGTTTTAACTTCTCTGTAAAATTGTGATATTCTAATTTATTCTTTGAGAAAAATAATAACAGCTTCTAACAAGACAACTTAATTTGTATATTCTTTACACCTTGATTGGTTGACAATGAAAAGATAGATTAATTAAAGAAAGTAGTTTGGTATAAGAGAAAATGAAGAAAAATAATAAAATTATAAAGAGATCAAATAATAAAATAAAAATCTTTATAGTATAATTGTGCTTGCATCTAAAAATTATTCAAACAATCTCTAATTACTTACAAGACAAATAAATAAAAAGGATTCAAACAAAATCCAATTAGTTACAATGTGATCAATGTATGCTCCATTAATATTCTTGCAACTGTAACCTAGACACAAAAGAATAAATAGTGCTTAATTTTTGAGTTTCACTCTAATCTTTATAACCACCACATAACGCACACCTATTTCCATCTCCCTCTTCCACTTCTCTTCCACTTGACTAATCTCTTTCTTCTACTTGACGCTTTCACTCACATTAATCTGAGATCATATATTGCAGATTCATGTTAAATGGAACATTTTCTATACTTTTTTACCAACTGCATGTTTATTTATTCTTTGTTCTAAACTTATTGTAATTAAATTTGTTAATGCTAAGAAGCAAAACCATGATTGCTCATGTTTAAAAAGTAAGGAAAATTTGAAGGAGAATTTAGGAGGTGAGTTTTGTCTATCCTTTAAAGTAACTATCTTCACATTAGAGGATACCTATCTTTTTAAAGGAAATTCTGAATTATTTTACTAAAAAATATACTTAACGTAGTTTTCTAAAATCAAAGAATGGTTTAAATAAGCTTAAGTTTTTTAAATTATTCTTTAAAAAACGACATCTATTAGACGTCAACTTTTAATTGTAAAAGGTTATTCTATATTCAATGTCTATTATCTTACATTTTGCAAGAAAAATTTCTTTATGGATGACAATGGAACAAGTATCCAAGAAAACATCGCAACTATGAAAATCATATGTCGTCATGTAATACAATTTTTAGTCATTTTGAGGTGTCAAAAGGAAAAAGTATATTCAATGACTAAAACAAATTAGTTTCTTTATATAAGTCTCATTTAATTGTTTTAATCCTATTAATTTTTTTCTTTATATAAGTCTCATTTAATTGTTTTCTCAAAATACAAGTGTATTCATGAAATATAATTTTATTAATATTTTCATCCAAATAAAGAGCAGGAGAGCAAGATGATGAATAGGTGAAGACATTCTCATAATACTTTTGACAAATGATTTGCTTCCCATATTCAACTTTTGTTACTCTCAGACATTAGTTGTCGGTCTTCTTCTACTTTGAACTTAACCGTCGATCCTTGTGTATTTTTGAATGTATTGATCGTATTAATTGGGATATTGGAAACACATGATAAAACATGAGAGGAAAACTAATCAATTTTCCCAAAAATACATTATAAACTAAACTACATTATGATGATGTGGCATCTTTTAGACGATTCACATGTTAGTTGTTTAAGTTATAAAGGTTAAAAATAAGGCAAATTCTATGGTAAACCTAAAAATTTGAGTGTATTGGTACACCAAATCCTTAAAATAATAGTTAAATGAGTTATTTTTTGTAGGGAAAAATTATTTTCTATCAGCTATAATTATAATAACTAAATCTTATTTACCAAAAACGTCAACGCAAAAAAAATTAAATTTTCTGAATTTTTATTACTCATAATATAGAATTTTGATTATTTTTTACAATAAAATGTAAAAAAATTTAGTATGATTTTTATAAACAATTAAATGATATTTCTTCTAATGAAACAATATTTTCTAAATTTAAATATCAACAAATAGATCTTTTTTTCATAAAAAATGATAGTTAATGTATAAATTGTTTAAACAAGAGTACCGGTGCACCTTAATTGACGAGTATACCGTAGAATTTCCCTAAAAATAATGCTTTTAATTAGTACAAAAGTTATAAAGTGTGTAATGTTTATAACTCAAGAAAGCAAAATGAACTGAAAAAGCTTACGGACCAAAGTAAAACCTATAAATAACATAAAGGACTAAAAGTATACTCTTGCCTATGTAATCATTAATCAAGTAAGAAATTAATTATTAAAAAACATAAAATATGATAGATAGATCAATAGGGATAATGAGGGAAAATATGATATATAGATAGTTATATTTTATGCAAAATTACAATTACAACTATAGATAATGTTTCAATAAAAAGAATAATCATTGAAAATATTTCTAAACACGAATCTTTTTTTTTCATAGATGCATATCATAAAATAAGTTATGGGTGTCTCTTATTTCAAATATTTATTTGAAGGAGGGAGACTTATTAATGGAAAAGACTTTAACTCGATCTCCTACTTGAAAAGCTATTCTCAATGTCTCGAACATAAGCAATAAGGTTTAATTTCAACATTGAAGATGAAAACATTAACATGCGATTTAGACCGTCAATTTTACAACAACCCTTACTCAACGTATTTTTCCATTTCATTTCCATCCATTAGATTACAAATATAAACATTTCTTTATTAAATGTTTATATATAATTATTTGTCTCTTCAATTATATTAAAAATATAATCTGTCTTTTCAAATGTTTCGACCTAATATTGTGACATTATTTCTATCGGTCACCATATTATATATTTATGTGAATTATTAATTAACTAAAATATTTTAAACACATATTATAATCAAACCCGTGCAACGCATTTATATCATGTATTTACATCAAAATTATAGTAATGGAAGTTTGGTCCAATGTTGCGATACACTCCTTTTGAATTAAGATCTGCTACCAACATATGTGTCAAATTAGGATACTTAAACGTTCAATAACTTTATGTAATGCGAATTAACTCATTCTAAACATTGAGTTAAACTTTCCAATTAAGTAAATCAAACCTATTACAATTTGTAGATTTTAAAACTAAATGAATATGATATTTTATCACATCATTTTATTTTAGTGTATGCCAAGAATGTCTAAATTGCTTGAAGCTTTGTATACATGGTCTTCAACATAATATAACATGATTAAAAAACTATATTGATTTGAATACTACAAAAGGTTATCAAATGTGTAATGCACCAAGTTTAACACTGATTTGAATGCTACAAAAGGTTATCAAATGTGTAATGCACCAAGTTTAACACTTGTGTCAACATATCTTGTAACGCCCATACTAAACGTATCTAAAAAGTTTAGCATGTGCATTAATTTTAGTACTGGATACATTAAAATTTACAACATAAATTCATCGAATGAATATTTTATACAACAATACATGTTCTTACAATCAACAATACAATACTACTCGTCCAAAAACATAGAAAATACATCCTTAAAGTCCAAACATCCTACAACAGGTATGAACGAGCATTTGCTGATTATCCATCTGGCTTCAAGCACGCTAGATCCTGCTAAACCGACCTGCTTATCTGAAACAAAAAGGATTGGGATGAGACATAATGTCTCAGTGAGTTCTACCTAATCCTAGGCTATAGGTGACTTCGGGGAAACCTATAGTCACCATGTGTCTACAATACAACATGTCGGTTGATTATACATGTGTGGAGCATTCTCACCTAGACAATTGTGCATGCTAAGACCATCATCAGGTTTGGCATAACATAGGTTACAAGTCTTGACATACATAAACGTGTCATGGTGGTTAAGGGAACCTAAGACCGCTACGCCAAGATACCCCAAACATATCATGACCTAACATAACTTATTCATGACACGATCTTAACCTGGATGATCGGGGAAAATCCTAAGATCGTCAACGGTATAACTTCTTAGCCTCATTTTAATACATAATCTTACACATAACTCATATCATATCATAATCATATCATATCATTCTTGTCATAAACGTGTTCATTCATTATGTTAGAAGTTAGCGTGTAACAAACAACATTATTTTGGTTCATTTTACGGAATAATCCCGAGTGGAGTAACCTCGGAATATATTCCCATACATTACCAATGAAAACCTAGCTAAGGTACATCAGACTCCCTCAGTGTCGTGCGGGCCTACCTTGCAGAGCGTATCCCGTCCCCCTTGGCGTGGACCTCTCACATCCCTCTTGGCGTGGATAACGAGAGACACGACACCTACACATTTACTTGTTATCATAGTCATTCACATAAAGTCATATACATAACATTCATAATACGCTTTAGAGGTGTGGCCTCATACATAGAAGTCTTATACTTATACTTATGTGAATGGTCACCACGAGTCCGTAATCTACTCGTTTAGCGGTGAACCTCCACTTGCTTAGCTTTGACACTAAATAACTTATCATACTAGTTCTCAACGATCTACGTCGAGGTTCTATGGTTTTCTCCCAATGCTTAAGGCTAGCTTACTACCCGTACATAATTCGTATTGCTTACTTCATGTGCCGTTCGTTGTCGAACAAATGTCAATGTTTCATCATGCATTCCCCTTTTTAAAAGCTTAACTTGGATTGTACATTAGGCACTTAGAATTGAGGGGTTCATAGTTTAAGAAAAGACTGCAAGAAACGGGTCTCGGGCGACATTACCAAACCACAGGAAATTTTCTAAACTCTGTTGTGCTGTTGAATCTTGCTTAAGTGAGCTCCAAGCGAGTGCCAAGCGAGATGCTCTGGCTAGCTTCTGCCTAGATTGAAGGGGAGAAAAACACAAGAAGGGGGGGGTTGAATTGTGTTTTAAAATAAATCGTTTTCTCTTTCCAAAACTCAGAATCAGAATGATCAGAAGCTAGATAGACAGCTTCTGAAGATACTGTTCAGGAGCGTATGCAGCGGAATGAAAAACAGAGAGAAAAGAGAAGAAGCAGGACACAAAAGATTTATACAGGTTCCTTCCACAATCCGGAAGTAGTCCTGTCCCCCTTGCACTTCCAAGGAGAGTTCACTAAATGTAATATCTGATTACAAATGCTCAAGCACACAAGCAAGAGACTTCAAATGCTCAAGAACACAATCAAGAGACTTCTAATGCTCAAGCACACAAGCAAGAGACTTCTATCAAACAAAATTACACAGAAAAATGTTTGAGATTGAACACTTGATATACAATCAGTGGTGTTCACAATACAAATCAGATACAGACTCTTAGGACTTAAGAATTTCAAAGATATAAACTTGAAAACTGAAATTCTAAGTGAACTTTGAATGCTTAGACAATTTGACAGAGTTTTGGCGCTTTTGAAATATATTGTAGAGTCTTATTGTTCTTCAAGTCTTCACTCCTTTATATAGAGGTGTGAAGTGAACGTTGTAAGTGCCAACACATTCAAAAAGAGTCGTTACTGAAGCTTGATCTTTCACCAATGATTCTTTGCCTGATTTAGTTGTTGTCCTATAAAGAATCAATTTCAAATCCATTCCAGTTGAGAGGGAACAAGGATGCAGGCTTGGTTGTACATAAGAGCTGTTATTCTTGTCTGTTTGCTGAGACAATTAACAGAGTAGTGGAGAAGGTGGTTGTACAGTTCGTACAAAGTACAATGTCAACGCTTCTTGTCTATTTGCAACAAAATGACTTCAAATCCTTTTGAAATGACCGTTGCTTAAATCCACTAATCTTCTGCCAATGCTCCATAATTTTCGCTCCAAAATACAACACTTGAATCTTGAAATCTGGTGAAATACTGTTGCTTCGAAGAATCAGCTTCTGAGGACCTTCAGCTTCTGATGACGTCATACTCTTCAGGAGCTCTTGTCTTCAGGAGCGCTAGTCTTCAGGAGCGCTAGTCTTCAGGAGCGCTAGTCTTCAGGAGCGCTTTAAGTTTCAAATGGATACTTCCTTTGCTCTTTATTTGTTCGTTCAGAACCTTGATGTGATATATTACTTTGTTTATGGTCCTGTACACTTGAACAAATGTTAGCAATACCAATTGTCAATTTTTAATACTTTGTTATCATCAAAACTCTTTAGGGTTTATTGTTAAACACATTTTGTTCCAACAATCTCCCCCTTTTTGATGATGACAAACCATAGTATTTAAAAATTTGATCAATTGTTGTTAATCTAATTAACAAGTTGACTTATAGGGTATGAGGTTTGTAAGCTCCCCCTGAGTCTAATAGTACTTTAAGGTGAGGTTTGTAAGCTCCCCCTGAGTTCTATCTTTGTTAATTAAATTCATTTAACGCTTAGTAAAATAATCAAAGAGAATAGAAGTGATAGAGAGAGATAATGGTTCAGTTAAGTTATTTTGAAATAAAGTTACTCCCCCTAACAAAAAGTATTGAGAGACGATTAAATTTCAAAAACTTAATGGGGCTCAGGACCTTTAAATACTATCACACTTACTCCCCCTTTTGTCATTAACAAAAAGAAAGTAACAAAAGAAAGAGAAAAACATAGTAAAAGGATTCAGAGCATAATCAATATCACAAGTAAAGTGCGTTAAAAATAAATAATCAGAAGCAATTAATAAGATCAGGAGCAAAGAAATATATAGAAGTGTTTGAATTCAGAAGCATACACAGTTAATAAAAGAACAAACTGAAAGACACAACAAACAACAAAGGGTGTGCAACTATGGGTTGGTTTGTTTGAGAGTGTTTTCAAGAATCTTCTTCAGGAGATCATTGTTTTCTTCTTGCTTCTGCTTCATCTCAGCTATGCTTCTGGCCATATTTTCTTCTCTGATCCTGGCTTCTTCCAGTTTAGCATCAGTTTCAGCTTTATGTTCTAAAAACAGTAGCCTTTGCTCAAGGAGATCTTTTTCCAGCTTCTTATTCTTTTCCTTTAAGATCTTGTTCTCTTGAGCTAAAGCTAGATCAGGAGCTGATGCCTTTAGATTGACCTTTGTAAGGAAAGATAAGTCAAGGTCCTTGGGATGAATGTACTGAGGCAGAAAATCAGTTGGTTCTCTTCCTCTGATACTTAAAGACGATCTAGCCCAAGTTCCAGTTATCTTAACCTCTTCAAGATCTTCATTGATGCCGTTCAGCCAGTCCTGAAGCTTCTGCTTAGCTTGCTCTTGAGCTTCTACACATGTTGAGGATAGAGCTTGCATGACATACTCAACTCTCTCCTTGAGCCTACTCCATTGTTTCTCATAGCTTTCTCTGTGATTCAAGTCACTTCTGGATGAAATGAGCTTGATCATTTTGTCAGCTATGTCCTCACACACTCCCTTTAATACATTAGAATCTAAGAATCTGGTGGGTGGTGAAGGTTGTTTTCTAGGCTTGGGAGGAGCACAGAGTTGAATTTGTAGGTTATTTATGGTTGAAGATTGAGAATTGCTTTCAGATTGTGATTGTGCCTGATCAGAAGCAGACTGGTCAACCTCCATAGGAAAAGATTGATCAGTTTGTGCATCAGGATCAATGACAGAATCATCAATCTCCATAGCATTTTCAGTGTAAAGAATTTCAGAAGTATGGTCAGAAATGGTGGGTTCAGGAACAGCTTGTTCAGAAACAACTTGTTCAGGAACAGATTGTTCAGGAACATACTGTTCAGAAACAGATGGGGATACAAGTGGTTCAGGTGCTTGTTGATGGGGGCTTTCTGAAGCAACTTGTGAAGTTGTTACTTCAGAGGCTTTTTGTGGTGTTTGGTTAAAGTTTGGAAGTTCACCGGATAGATGACTGCTGAGATTATTTATAACAGAGTCATCTTCTGGTTTGTCAGGTAAAATCATGTTGACAGGTTTAATGGTTTGTGGTTGAAGTGGATGATTAGGGGGTAGTTTGCTGCATTGTAACTCTAGCAAACTACTGACCCTAGCTTGGATAGATGGTTCAGATGGTTTGAAAGGAGAAATAGGTTTGGAAGAATTTTTGTGGAGTTTGGAGGATGGTGATAGGCTTCTTCTGAGGATGCTAATAGGAATATCAGAAGATGAGGATGATGAGGTTTTGGATTGAGAAGGTGATGAGGGAGTGGAGTCAGATTCTATATGTATTAAGGGTTGTGAGGAGGATGTACCTGATATAAAATCTGATCCAGGAGTAGCTAGAATACTTGCAGCTTCAGTAGCAACTTCAGCTTGCAGTTCTATTGAGCTCATCAGAGCTTGCTCAGCAACCTTAGCAGCATCTTCCTTGAGCAAGACCTCAGTAGGTACTTCTATTTCCTTAGCCAGCTCCAATGCCTTCTGAACAGCTTCAGATTCAGCCTTCTTCTTCTTTCTTACCTCCCTGGTAACCAGTTCGGTAGCCTCTTCTTCTTCTTGTGCCTCTGCAGCTGCACAATCTTCAGCAGTGTATACAGATTCCTTCAGTTTCCTTAGTCTCTGAGTCCTTTTCTTCTTTTGAGGAATCTGTTTCACTTTCGTTGTTGTTGTAGATGCTGAAACCATTTGCTTGCCACTTCTTGTCTTCTGAGGAATAATAGCTCCTGGGTTCAGATCCTGAACCTCTTCCTGAATTGATGATCCTCCAGGAGCACCAGATGAAGACTTTTCAGGAGCCTTTTCCTTCTTCGCCTTCTTGGAAGGATTTTCACCTTCTAAGTACTCTTCTTGAGTAAGTACCTTTCTTTTAGATTTTCTTCCTTTAGCTACAGGAAGTTCTTGACCATACATCTCTTCTGGAACTTCATCCAGACTGATCAGCTTTCCATGGGTCTCATAGTGATCAGCAATGAGAGCCATTTGAACAGCCAGGGTGTCTTTCTTGCAGATGGGAGGGAAGTCCTCCATCAGATTCGATATGACCCTTGATTCACAGATGTCTGTCTTCAGCTTGGTCACTTCAGGAATCAATTTCATATGCTTCAAGGTGCTTGCATTTATCACCTTTCCTGTCTCAGTTTCCAGCTGTTCATCAGTGAAGTAATTTACTTCATTCAGAGCCTTAATAATGCCTCCTTGATGGAAGATTTCTGAAATCAGTCTTCCATAGGGAACCCAGACTCTGCACTTATTCTGGCTTTCCCTGAGCTCTTTTATCATATGCCTGAAGATGTACTTAGGCAGATTTATCTTTTCTCCAGTGATGAGATGATGAAGAAATACCTTGTGAGCCAAAGATGGTTGATCACCACCACCTCCTTTAGGCAACAGGTTTTCGTTGAGAATCTTCAGGAGCATCTTATTGATCATGTTCAGGTCACAGTATTTTCCAGCTGTTGTAGAATTGAAAAGAGTTTTATTCACCAAATCACTCCAGGAGCTTGACTGAGAGTTTGGTATATCTACACCGGAGTACTTTCCAGTTGCTTCTGCTCCAATGACAAAAGCAATTATAGCTTCAGAGATGTAGACTGGAATGCCCATCAGGCTTGACCTGATCTGAACTTCTTTAAAGGGTTCCAAACCCATTTCTTCTCTGGTTTTCCCTTCAAGAGAGGGATCAATCAAAACTTTTTCGTCTTCCTCCAGTTTTGATGCAGCTTTATCATAGACTGATGCTCTTACCCAGAAGTGTCTTACTAACGTCTTGTAGGTAGGACCGTTGAGCATATTGAAATAGTTCATCAGCCCTTGAACTTCATAAAACCTCTTGATGTCACAGCCATGATACGCAAGAGATTCAAAATCTACCGGATTCTCAGTTTGAATCTTGAGTTGCCATTCTTTTAGGCTCATAGTGACTCCTTTGATCTCGTAAGCAGCCCTTTCTTGCTGACCTTCAGCTTGCTGAACTGTGAGTTGAGCGTTGGATTCTTGAATAGAACTTGATGAAGCCATTGATGTTTGAAGAAGTTTGAGATTTAGGGTTCTTAGGGTTTTGAGAGAGAGAGAACTTTTCTTAGCAGATACGAAAACAAAAACAGAAAGTGTAGGAAGTGAAGTGAGTAGTGTGTGTTTTTGATTAAGTGCTTTTTAGCGAAAAACGTTTGAATAACAGGGGACAAACAAACATAGCATTAATGACAGTTGGGGGCGCGAGATAGTACTACGAAAAGTAAAATTAACATCATTGCCCTTTGAGTTATACGCCAATACATTTATGCCACGCTGTCAGATTTCAGACGAGCTGTATAAGTTAGTGGGACAGATGTCGCCAGGAGCAACTCCAGAACTTCCACTAACTTCTGCTATTCAGGAGCACAAAGATTCTCTTCTGAAGGTTGAGATTCTGATGACTCATCAGAAGCACATTTTCTTCAGGACCTCACTCAGGAACTTCTGAAGGACAATGGCTTCTGAAGTGACTTCAGAACCTGAACTTCTTATTCAGGAGCAAGCAATTTTAATCAGACACGTAGTGCATGTTCAAATTTTTCTTAATAAAATCAAATCTTTCAACAGTTAAAGGCTTAGTAAATATATCAGCCCATTGATTTTCAGTATCAATGAATTGTATATCTAAAATTCCTTTTTGAACATAATCTCTGATAAAATGATGTTTGATCTCAATATGCTTGGCTCTTGAATGCAGAATTGGATTCTTTGACAAGCAAATAGCAGCAGTATTATCACAAAAGATAGGAATACTGTTAGCATGTATCTGATAATCTTCCAGCTGATGTTTCATCCAGAGTAGTTGTGTGCAACAACTTGCAGCTGAGATGTATTCTGCTTCTGCTGTAGACATAGCAATAGTTGCTTGTCTCTTGCTAGCCCAGGATATCAGATTATCACCCAGAAATTGACAATTGCCACTGGTTGACTTTCTTTCAATCCTGTCACCAGCATAATCAGCATCACAGAATCCAATTAGCTTATAATCTGGGGATTTTCTATAAAGGAGTCCCAGATTAGTTGTTCCTTTCAGATACCTGAAGATTCTCTTAACTGCAGTTAAATGAGATTCTCTAGGATCTGACTGAAACCTTGCACATAAGCATACACTGAATAAAATATCTGGCCTAGATGCAGTGAGGTATAACAGAGAACCAATCATACCTCTGTATAGCTTCTGATCCACTTTTGATCCTTCATCTTCTTTGCTTAAGGTGCATGTAGGATGCATAGGAGTGTTCATCAGTTTGCAATCTTCAAGCTTGAACTTCTTCAGAAGCTCTTTTGTATACTTCGTCTGATGAACATATACTCCATCTTTGCTTTGATTAATTTGAATGCCCAGGAAGAACTTCAGCTCTCCCATCATGCTCATTTCAAATTCATCCTGCATTAACTTAGAGAACTCCTTGCAAAGAGATGAATTAGTAGAACCAAATATTATATCATCAACATATATCTGCACAACAAGAATATCTTTCTCAAGAGTCCTTCTGAAGAGTGTTGTGTCAACCTGACCTCGTTTAAAATCGTTTTTAATCAAGAAATTACTTAGTCTGTCATACCAAGCTCTGGGAGCTTGTTTCAAGCCATATAGTGATTTCTTAAGTTTGTAAACATGGTCAGGATGCTTCAGATCCTCAAGGCCAGGAGGTTGTTTGACATACACTTCTTCTTCTATGACACCATTAAGAAATGCACTCTTGACATCCATTTGATATAATACTATTCCATGATTAATTGCATAAGATAAAAGTAACCTGATTGCTTCCAATCTTGCAACTGGAGCAAATGTTTCAGTGTAATCAATGCCTTCTTGTTGACTGTACCCCTGAGCAACAAGTCTGGCTTTGTTTCTGGTTACTTCACCTTTTTCATTCAGCTTGTTTCTGAATACCCATTTTGTTCCAATAATGTTCTTCTGAGGAGGTTTGGGTACCAGATCCCACACATCATTCCGTTGGAATTGATTCAGCTCTTCTTGCATAGCTATGATCCATCCATCATCTGAAAGTGCTTCTTCAACAGTTGTTGGTTCAATCATTGAAATTAGTCCAATCATAGATTCTTCTTGTCTGAAGTGTGATCTTGTTCTTCTGGGACTTTCTTTACTTCCAATGATTTGATCTTGAGGATGAGAAGACTTGTATTTGAAAGTATAGTTGGATGAATCTGCTTGCTGTGAGCCATTATGTGCTTCATCAGAAGCAACTTCATCAGGAGCAACTTCATCAGGAGCAACTTCATCAGGAGCAACTTCATCAGGAGCAACTTCATCAGGAGCGACTGATGTGGGTGCTGCTTCTGAACTATCTTCAGATTCAACTGACTGACCAGGTTCTGGAATGTCTTCAGGAACCTGTATCTCTGCAAAACTTTCACCTTGCTTTGAAGTTTTATCTTCAAGCTCTTTGTCATCAAATTTAACGTGCATAGATTCTTCAACACAGAGTGTCTCTGAATTATACACTCTGTATGCCTTTGACCTTTCAGAGTAACCTAAAAAGATTCCTCTTTGGGCCTTGGCATCAAATTTCTTTAGGTAGAGCTTGTTATTCAGAATGTAACATGTACATCCAAATTGATGAAAGTAAGAGATATTGGGTTTTCTTCCTTTAAATAATTCATATGCTGTTTTCTCCAAGATAGGTCTAATATAGATCCTATTCTGGACATAACACGCTGTATTCACAGCTTCTGCCCAAAAATGTTTTGCCAAATTGTTTTCATGAATCATGGTTCTGGCCATTTCTTGTAACGTTCTATTCTTTCTTTCTACAACTCCATTCTGTTGTGGAGTTCTAGGAGAAGAGAATTCATGGAGGATTCCATGTTTTTCACAAAAAGCTTCAAATGGCTCATTTTCAAATTCACCACCATGATCACTTCTGATTTTCAAAATTTTGGCTTCTTTTTCAGATTGAATAAGGGTGCAGAAGTTACTGAATACATCGTATGCATGATCTTTGCTTTTCAGAAATTTCACCCAAGTCCATCTGCTATAATCATCAACAATAACTAATCCATACTTGCTTCCATATAAGGATGCAGTGCTAACTGGTCCAAATAGGTCAATATGAAGCAGTTCTAAGGGTCTTGTGGTGGAAACATTGTCTTTTGCTTTGAAAGATGTTTTAACAATTTTTCCTTTCTGGCATGCACCGCAGAGTGCATCTGAATGATAATCAATGTCAGGAAGGCCTTTGACAAGCTGTAACTTGCTAAGCTTAGAGATTAATCTCCAGTTAGCATGTCCCAGCCTTTTATGCCACATCCATTTCTTATCATTCATTGATAGAAGGCAGATTACCTTCTGATCAGCCAGTTGAGAAAAATTGATTTTGTAGACATTTTCCACTCTCTTTCCCTTGAACACAATGGACTTGTCATTCTTGTTGATTACTGTACAGTTGGCTTTTTCAAATAAAACATCATAACCATTGTCACAGAATTGACTGATGCTCAATAGGTTATGTTCAAGCCCATCTACCAACCATACATTATTAATAGAGGTAGAGGAGTTACCAATAGTCCCCGTACCAATAATCTTCCCAGACTGGTTGCCTCCAAACTTTACATTTCCTCCTTCTTTCATTGTGAGGGATAGGAACATTGACTTCTCTCCTGTCATGTGCCTTGAGCAACCGCTGTCCAGGTACCATGATTTTTGTTTTGTTCTTGCTTTTAGACAAATCTGCAGTATTGACAATTTCAGATTTAGGTACCCATTGTTTTATGGGTCCTTTGGGGTTAGAGCTGGAGAATTTACTCACCATTTCCTGATCCTTTAGATTCTTCTTGGGTAGCTTCTGATTAATCATTACCTTAGGTTTTTCAACTTTTGGTTTTGATACCTCAGGAGCGCCAACTGCCTTGCCCTTCTGAACCTTAGACTTTAGGACATCAGATTCTGATTTTATCAGACTCTGAGGAACAGGTTCTGATCTCTTCAGAATCTTAATCTTTGTGGTCTTAGATTCAGAATTTATCATATCCTTAGGCTTGAAATTCTTTGGCTTTGATGTAATCTTAGCCTTAGAACTGGAAGCTTCAGGTTCTGATTGAGCAACAGTTCCCATTTTTGCACCTTCAGGAACAAAGAAGGTTTTCAATCCTTCCTTTATGCATTCACAATATGCTTTGAGATTGGTTTCACTAGACTTAGCTTCTGAAAATCCAATCCCTTTACCATTGTTTTTGTAAATGCTATAAATCATAGAAGCAATTCTGCTTCTGTCAATACCAGACATAATGAAATCTTCAAGAGCAATCTCATGGTTACTTAAAGATTTTCCATCACATTTTTCTTGCAGCTTCTGACACAAGAACTTAAGTTTGTCTTCATATGTCTTGCATATGAAGTCAAAACCTCTGAGTCCTTCTTCAGAAGCTTTTAGATCCAATAGAGTTGATTCTTGTTGCTTCATCAAAGCAACATATTTTTCTTTCAAAGCTTTCAACTCATTGGTTCTTAATTCAAAATGAGTGAGGAGTTCTTTAAGTGACTCTATCAGTTCTTCTCTAGGGATTTTGGAATATACCTCATTTTCATCTTCTGAATCTGATTCAGTTTCAGCTTCTGAAGTTGCTGTAGCTACTAACCCAACAGCTATCTTTGCACCTTCATCAGACTCTTCTTTGTCAGATTCAGATTCACTATCCAAGTTATCCCATGTAGCCATCAAACTCTGCTTTAACTGTTTCTTGAACTTGCTTGACTTGAATGTTGGTTTCTTTGACTTTTCCTTTGATTTTTCCTTCTGAAGATCAGGGCAATCAGCAATGAAATGACCAGGCTTCTTGCAGTTGAAGCATCCCTTTTGATCTTCCTTCTTTGAGCTTCTGAAACTACCTCTCCTGGACACAAACTTCTTGTTCTTCTTGGCTAGATACTGAAGTCTGTTTGAGAGCATAGCCATCATCTCAGTAACCTCTTCATCAGAATCTCCAGTTGGTGAATCTTCTTCATCAGACTCAGCCACTTTAAGAGCTTTGGATGACTTGCCTTTTGATGGAAGAGCTATTGATTTACTCTTTTTAGTAGACTCATGTTCATTTAGAGTTAACTCATGAACTTTGAGAGAACTAACAAGATCTTCAACACTTAAAGTGTTTAAATCTTTAGCTTCCTCAATGGCAGTCACCTTTGGTCTCCATCTGGCAGGAAGGCTTCTGAGAATCTTACTCACGTGATCAGAAGCAACATAGCTTTTCTTCAGTATTTGGAGTCCAGAGACTAGGGTTTGAAATCTTGAGTACATCTCCTCAATACTTTCATCATCCTTCATCTTGAACAGTTCATACTGATGAACAAGCATCAGTGCTTTGGCTTCTCTAACTTTCTTGCTTCCTTCATAGTTAGCACATAAAGATGCAAACATAGCTTTAGCAGTTGACTTATCACTCATCTTCATGTACTCTGCTCGTGGTATAGCAGAAACTAGAGAGCCTCTGATCTTGTGATGTTTCTTGTACATCTTCTTCTGAGCAGGAGTATGTATTTTTCTATCAACAGCAGCTCCTTCTTCATCAAGAATTAAGTCACCAACACCATCTTCCAGAATATCCCATAGTTCTTCATCTAAGCCCATGATATAACTGTAGAAGTTGGTTTTCCACCAAGAAAACTCTTCAGGATCTCCATTAAACTTTGGAACCTTCCCTGAGTCAGTTTTCTTTTCACTATAATCATATGCAACAGCATGATGATTACCACTAGAGCCAGCAGAACCAGAAACAGATGAATCAGCAGACATGTTTTTCTCAGATCTTGGACTGTTACACTGTTAGGTGTTTGACAACAGAACCAAGGCTCTAGATACCAATTGAAGGGGAGAAAAACACAAGAAGGGGGGGGTTGAATTGTGTTTTAAAATAAATCGTTTTCTCTTTCCAAAACTCAGAATCAGAATGATCAGAAGCTAGATAGACAGCTTCTGAAGATACTGTTCAGGAGCGTATGCAGCGGAATGAAAAACAGAGAGAAAAGAGAAGAAGCAGGACACAAAAGATTTATACAGGTTCCTTCCACAATCCGGAAGTAGTCCTGTCCCCCTTGCACTTCCAAGGAGAGTTCACTAAATGTAATATCTGATTACAAATGCTCAAGCACACAAGCAAGAGACTTCAAATGCTCAAGAACACAATCAAGAGACTTCTAATGCTCAAGCACACAAGCAAGAGACTTCTATCAAACAAAATTACACAGAAAAATGTTTGAGATTGAACACTTGATATACAATCAGTGGTGTTCACAATACAAATCAGATACAGACTCTTAGGACTTAAGAATTTCAAAGATATAAACTTGAAAACTGAAATTCTAAGTGAACTTTGAATGCTTAGACAATTTGACAGAGTTTTGGCGCTTTTGAAATATATTGTAGAGTCTTATTGTTCTTCAAGTCTTCACTCCTTTATATAGAGGTGTGAAGTGAACGTTGTAAGTGCCAACACATTCAAAAAGAGTCGTTACTGAAGCTTGATCTTTCACCAATGATTCTTTGCCTGATTTAGTTGTTGTCCTATAAAGAATCAATTTCAAATCCATTCCAGTTGAGAGGGAACAAGGATGCAGGCTTGGTTGTACATAAGAGCTGTTATTCTTGTCTGTTTGCTGAGACAATTAACAGAGTAGTGGAGAAGGTGGTTGTACAGTTCGTACAAAGTACAATGTCAACGCTTCTTGTCTATTTGCAACAAAATGACTTCAAATCCTTTTGAAATGACCGTTGCTTAAATCCACTAATCTTCTGCCAATGCTCCATAATTTTCGCTCCAAAATACAACACTTGAATCTTGAAATCTGGTGAAATACTGTTGCTTCGAAGAATCAGCTTCTGAGGACCTTCAGCTTCTGATGACGTCATACTCTTCAGGAGCTCTTGTCTTCAGGAGCGCTAGTCTTCAGGAGCGCTAGTCTTCAGGAGCGCTAGTCTTCAGGAGCGCTTTAAGTTTCAAATGGATACTTCCTTTGCTCTTTATTTGTTCGTTCAGAACCTTGATGTGATATATTACTTTGTTTATGGTCCTGTACACTTGAACAAATGTTAGCAATACCAATTGTCAATTTTTAATACTTTGTTATCATCAAAACTCTTTAGGGTTTATTGTTAAACACATTTTGTTCCAACATAGATCTCGCTTGAGCGAGATCCACTCGCTTAAGAGAACCTTCAACAGTCCAGACCTGCAGAATCATATTTTTGGGCTAAAATCCTCAATTCCAAGCATCCTAAGGTACCTATGACATCCATAACACATAAAAATAGTAGGGAATCAATGCATGGTAACATTAACAAGTTCTAGACAATCTATGGCACAAGGGGGATTAACTATCTAAGAACTCACCTAAGAACAGCTGGTTTCATCATAAGCTTCAAGCTTTGAGTTCCAAGTCTCCAACAAAACCCTAACTTGCTTGATTCTTGTACAACATAGGTTCTACATGTTCCAATTGCAAGTTCATCAATCTTTAAAGGAGTAAACCCTCATTTGGGTCCCTGAAAGTGTTCATCGCTATCAGACACGTCCCTAGATCAATGAAACGAACCAAAAACTCCCCCAATGTCTCTTCCGTTAGCCATTCACGTCCAAAACGTTAACTTGGTGTTAACGATGCTGACGTGTCCGTTACATTTGCCACTTCACTCGCATTGTTGGCCCTCCACGCTGGCAGGGACGTAATTGCATGGGATACCAAACATTACAACAGTCATTTGTGTCCCTCCTTTATTCTCACTATTCTTCTTCTCTCCCTCATCAAACAAACAACCACAACCTCAATTCCAAACCCTAAAACCCCATTTTCAATCTCAATTTCTTCTCTTTCATTTTCAAAGTTAATACCCAAATTGAATTGAGTATGATGACAATCAGGAACATGATTTGGAGATCAATTTGTGTCTATTCTTTCTTCCTTTTTCTCTTCCCCATTCTTTTTTTGAAACAACAAAGATTTATTCAATTTGCAACAACATCACAAGATGAGATGAGTTGCTTGGCACAAACAAAGAAACAGAGGAACAGAAACAAAAAAACAAAGGCAAGGCACAAACAAAACAAAACGTCTAAGCCCCATTATCACAACCACCAGTACATAGAAAATTATCCAAAGCATCACAGTAACAAAAAACATCACTTGTGGCCTATACCCTCCAACAACAAAACAACAGAATTAAAAGCTAAAATCTTCCTTCATCACCAAATTCGTCATAAATTCTCAACCCAAAATTGGGGTTATTTGAAAAGAAAAAAAAATTAATTAGAAATTTGTTGTTGTTGATATTGTTGGTGGTGATGAAGTTTCACTGTGTTGTTCTTGTTGATCTTCACTTGATTGATAAACGAAGGTGAAGATGATAAATCGATTCCGATTTTTTGAGGATTTTATGAATTTATTGATTTTTTTGGGATTTAGAATTTAGAGTTTTGATTTTTTGTTGATTTTGAGTTATCTCTATGAATATGAAAATTTCTGGGTAGAGATGTTGTAGAATGAGTTTATGAGTTCTGTTGGAGAAGAAGGAATGAGAGGTGTTGGAGAAGATAAAGGCAGTAACATAATTATGGTCATTTTGGTCCCTCACACCTACATGAACATCCATCAATTTAGTCCTTTGCCTGCGTGGAATGCCAATACAGCAGCTGAAGTGGCAAGTCTAGCAGCCAGATCAGCTCAGTTAACGTTCAGTTAACGTTTTGGACGTGAATGACTAACGGAAGAGACATTAAGGGAGTTTTTGGTTCGTTTCATTGATCCAGGGATGTGCCTGATAGCGAGGAACACTTCCAGGGACCCAAATGAGGATTTACTCATCTTTAAAGCATACCATTCCTCCAACTCCATCTTGAACACCCAACCCTAGCTAAGAAATCTCGTATTGTGAAGAAAGGAAGATGAATCCAAGTTTCTAGATAAGGATGGAATATTTTATTCATATATTCCATGAAGAATCCGGAGCATTAGTCACACCAAATGGCATCACAGAATATTCATAATGACCATATCCCGTTTGGAATGTAGTTTTGGATAAATCCTTCGCCTTCACTCGTATTTGGTGATATCCTGACCTTAAGTCAATCTTACTAAACACTGCCTCACCCACCAACCGATCCATCAAATCATCGATCCTCGGGAGAGGATACCGATTCTTAATTGTCACCTTATTTAACTGCCGATAATCCACACACAACCTCATACTTCCGTCCTTCTTCCTAACCAATAACACTAGAGCACCCTGATGAGCAAAACCGCAAATGCACGGTTATGCCGATGTAGTAATAAAAGATATCGTTCCGACAGGGAGTTATGCATTCAATTAACTTTCAACAATGATTAGAAGATAATAAAAATAATAAAGTTTGGATTATTGGTTAAAAGAAAATAATAAAAATAAAAGAGCCTTGGGATTTATTGGTCCATCTTAATAACAAGTCCTTCACAAACAAACCCTAAACTGTTAATTTTATATTGGTCTTACTTTCTAAAGACAAGTTTCTCTTTAGCCTATCACATCTCATTTCGGTCTCAGTGAGTGTGTTCCTCTAAAAATCAAGCATATTCTCATGGTTGATTGTTATTTGAATCCTTGAAGCTCGAAACTTTATGTGTCTTAAGGTTTGCTAGACTATTCTCATGTTTCGCAATCCTTGTCTAATTTCACTTGTTCCAATATTAAAACTTCATCTTTCGATCCTTCGCTTAATACTTGTTATTGATTATAAGAACGGTGAAGTTAGATTAGAAAGTGAGGTTATATAAAATTAGGGTTTATGGTTTGATTTGATTAGGATTATATCATTAGGATTTATCCAACAATCCCAAGACAAGAAGAGTCTACTCAATAACGTTCATTGTAGACATAGAGAAGAAGAAAAATAACATAAAATAAAATAAAACAAAGGTGAACTTTTATTCAAAGAAACAATTGTCACTTATTATTTCAGAGAACAAAAGATGATTTTACAAACTAGATGGCTGCTCTATTTATAGTCTAACATGGACTTGAGCCCCAAGAATAAATCACTAAAGTGTTGCACAAGAAACCATGGGCTCTAGGTCAGAAATACTAAAATAGGCAGCTTGTCGGAGAAGCAAAAGCAGCAAAAGGACCAAAGGGGGCGCACCTCTTGTCATATTATTGTACAAGATCTTCAAATTCTTTGCACATAATATACTTGTATGAGATATTCATATTTTTGTCATGAATCCTTGCACCAGATACTTTTGCATGAGATCTTCATATTTTTGACACGAATCAGCTCCAATTATCCTTTCTTTTGCTCCAAGACTAAATCTTTAGATATTTGTTCCCGAAATATAATAATATGCAATTGAAGTAAAATAGCTCTAAAAGGAAATAATATTTAAATAAAATAAACTTAAATCTAAATAAAACGAAATCAAATATTATATTAAAATAACTAATTAATGACTTATCACACCCAACATCGAAACACTTGGCCTAATAAACTGCTTCTCGAGAACCTCTTCCAACTGCTTCATAAACTCACCCAATTCCGACGAGGACATCCGATATGACGCAATCGAAATAGGACTTGTTCCAGGCACAAAATCAATTGCAAACTCCACTTCCCTCTCCGACGACAAGTCGGTAATGTCGTTTGAAAAAACTTCTGGAAACTCTTGCACTACCGGCTAATCGCCAGTTCCTTTCTCACTAATTTCTTTCAACGAAGCAAACATTATCCTGTGTGAGTTAAGTCACACCGAAACCCAACGTGAGTTAACTCACACTGGTTATTTTCATCCATATTCCAATTTTTCTTTCCTCTTCTTTAACCTCTTGTTTCTGCATTGCTATTTCTATTGAGGAGTTTAATTTCTTGTTAATATTCATATATATATATATATATATATGGGGTAGTGAAAATGGGAAAGAGGAAAAAAATGCATGGATTGATACGTGGAAGAAAGATGCTATGGAAGCATGTACATGTGTGTGAATGTGTTGAAAAAAACCATAATTGGAAGCATGTATGTGGAAGAAACCATAACGGAGGAAAGACAAAATTGGAATATGGGTGAAAAAAACCAGCGTGAGTGGGTTTCAGTGTGTGTTTTTAGCGTGAGTTAACTCATAAAGCGTGAGTTAATTTACGTAGGAATATTTTCGAAAGTTTGGATGAGAATGAGCAAAACATGTTGGCAAAGAAGTCTTATACTTTTTTCTTTTGGTGGCAAAGAAGTCTTATAATTTTCTTTGTTGCAAGGAAGTTTTATATTAAGAGATAAAGACATCGTAATCATGGGCCTTTGGCCCTCTATTGTACCAAAAAAGAAAGAGCGTAAATATTTTTTATTTTTTTTTCCTTGTCAATGGTTAGGAGGATCCATATTGAGGACACCATGGGTAAAAAAAGAGTTAAAGTGGCATAAATAAGTTACGGTAACATCAAACTAAAAGTTTGTTTATTTTTTAAATTAAAAAATTTTAAATAAAAAAATCACTAAAAGTGTGAGTTTCGTAATAGTTGCTTATTTATTTTATTATTGGATCAAAATATACACTTCAATTGCATAACTGTGATGTTGCATTATGTGAGTGACTTTAAAATAACTATAAAATCAAGTTTGAATTTTTTATAAACTTACAAGCGAAGATGCTCTTATAAATATGACCCGGAGAAATTTTAGTTATTTTTTGATAAGTGACTTGAAGAAGTAATTAATTAGTTATTCGATCAATGTTCACCATTGTTAATATATAATGAAGAATAGAAGAATGACTTGTTAAAAAAAAATAGAAGAATTCTTTTATGTAGAAATAATAATGAAATAATGCTCAAAGATTTAAAATACCAAATCTCTCCAAATTCTCATTCAATACTCAATTAACATGAGTTTGTATAGTTACATATAATAACCAACATCACATTTTCGTAGAGAAATAATAATTTAAACAGATACATGTCAATTGTGCCAATAGAATTTTCACAACATTAAGTGGCTTTTATTTTATTTTTCATATAGGATTAATGAATAAGTTGAATGATTGCTTAATCAAACATTATATTTATTGGGGTTGGAGTCAAGCTTGTCCAAACCCAACTCAGACATAAGCTTGTGACATTCAGGATCAACTTTCTCGGTCTTGAATGAAATGGGTTTAACAAAACGATACAAGGTAGAGACACCCTTGGTGGGGACAATCAAGTCGGTTAAGTTTTCCACCGCTTGTGTACATGTACCCTTTCCATTTTCAGCTTTCACCTTGCAAACCTCTTCCTTCCGATCACCTCCACATGGAATGTTGTAGACACCACTTTTGTAGGTGGTAGTCTCCTTCACGAATGTCACATTTTTCTCTCCCTTTGTGCACTCTAAAGTCACTTTAACACCTGCACATCATTTGATCAAGATTAGACCGTCAAGAATCCGAGCTAATTAACTATAACAACAACCAAACCTTATTCCACTAAATGGGGTCGGCTATATGGATCAAATGACGTCATAGTTTTCTATCATAAACCAAATTTGGATCCATCTTATTGACCTCTAAATCCGAGATAATTAACTAACAACGAAAATTCATAGACAAAAATAAAAAATAAAATTAAACTCATCTCTAATTTCGCCGTTAAATGTCAACGATGCTAGTTTTGGTGATCAATTTTATCCTTTCCATCTCTAATTTCTATATTCATTTCAAAAAAATTCTACCATTAATGATATATTAATATTATATACATATATATGATGAGTAACAATATATATATATGGTAGATTATGGGTTAGAAAATATAAATTGTGTGATAATATTGTTGTTATTTACCTTCTAGGGGTTTGTTATCGCGATTTTCGGGTGTCAAATCATTGATTAGATTTGAACCTTTCAATCATTGATATCTCTATTTTTTTTGGGGAGAGGTAAAATCGAGAGAAAACCTCAGAAATTCTAAGTTCGGGGCTGATTTCACTACGGGAAGGTGTTAGGCACCCGCAATGACTATAGTATCCTATAGGAACCGTTTTACTATGCTCTACGTATACGCTTTGCTTTTATCGCTATTTGTAAAAAAAAATTGGTTTTAAGAATGAGAGGAAGAAGATTGGATTTTATTTTATTGGACTTGGAGAGATTTTGAGTCTCTTGCCTACATACCCTTTTAAGGGATCAAAATTCCATGTAGTTCTCTTTCAAAATGTTTTGTGAGTTTTGTTCTATTTTAGTTTTGAAAATGGTTTTGAAGAAAGGAAGGAGGCCGTGTAGGCATTAGAATTGAAAACAAGTGAGGTTGGTCCAATTTATTTACAAAAAATGGTTAAAGTTGGAAATTAATTGCATTTTGATTTGATTAAGAAAACAAAGGGAAAATCCTTTGGAGTTTTGACTCCAAGGTTTATTTGGAAAATATTTGAAGTGATGGAAGTTATTTGTTTTTTAAAAAGATTGATTTTCTCTAAGTACCGCGCGTCCTAAACATACACCTAACGATAGCTCATGCAACGTGTGTGCGTGTCGGTGCTTGTGTCGGTGTACATCATCATAGTCCATAGTCCTTTACATCGGGTCCTAGTTTACATTCTATAGTCTTGCATGAAGAAAAAAAGAAAAGTAAACTACCTAAACATTGAGAAATTTGAACATTCCATGAAAGAGTTAAAGGAAGAAATGGGAATGAGATGAGATGCTTAGTATGCATGAAACATAGAGTAAAGTGGTTAGTAAAACAAGATGAAATAGTAATGAAATACTAATCCTAAACAAAATGGTAAACTATCACAAAATTGACATAAAATCACACTACACGAAATTGCAAAATATCACATAATTGCAAAACATCACCAAATGGTAATCAAGAATCCGATTTAACAAGAAAGTGGAAATATCACAAAATAGTAATCAAAAATCAAATTTAACAAGAAAATGAAAATATCACAAAATAGTAATCAAGAATCAAATTTAACAAGAAAATGAAAATATCACAAAATAGTAATCAAGAATCAAATGTAACAAAATTGCAAAATATCACACGATTGGTATCAAGAATCAAGTTTAACAAAATTGCAAATATTACACAAAAACAAAAGAGGATTAGCCTTGCTAAGATCAAATGTGTTATCATGGAATCAGAAGGAATAAAATCATGCAATCAAGTGCCGATCAACATTATATGGCATGAATTTAGATCAACAATTATGCAAGAAGCTCATCGAAAGAATACACAAAAAATACACAAATATGTAAAATAAATGCACACATATTTTTTTATCAATTTTAACATGTAACAACATCACAAAACAGTAAAGAAATGCTTCAAGAACATAGAGTAATTTTTTTGGAATTTTTGTAAAGAAATTTGGCACGCATATGGGTTCAGATAGCAAAGAAAAAGGCGCAATTAGCAACAAAGTTCAAGAAATCACAAAAAACCTAAAGCCCAAGGATCTACGGCCCAAACCCACGGATCTGATGGATCCGGATCAAGCTAACGCTCCAGGAGCGTTGGATTGATCCAGATCCATCAGGATCTGAATCAAACGGCCAGTAAAAAGAGGAAATGTGTAACGCCCTAAGTTGTTATTTATTTATTTTAGTTGATTTTTGTGTGTTTTAGATGCCTTATAATTATTTATGTGAATTATTGGTGTTTACTATTTTAATATATTTTATTATAAAGAAGTAGTTAGGGTTTTTATTATTTAAGTGGAATAGAAGAAATATTATTATTTTTGAAAATAGTAGAAATAATAGTTAATTTAGAATTATTAGATTTAAGGAGGAATTAAAAGGAATTAAGTGAGGGAGTAAAGAAAAAGGGGGGTTATGTTTTGTTAGAAAGAAAAGAGAATCAGTAAGGAAAGAAAACATTTGGTACGTACCAGTAAAAAGAACAAACAGAGTTTTGGGAGAAAAGAGCCAAGAACAAGGGGAGAACTAGGAAGAGGGAAATTCATCCATTTGCTGTAGATTTTGCTAAATTAAGGTAAGGGTGGGTTTACTCTTCAATTGTCAATATATATGTATATGATTTCATGAAATTGGATTGAAAATTGGTAGTTTTGGAATTAGGTTTAAGAATATGTGAATTGCTCATTTTCTTGATGAATTGTGTTGCAATGCTGTTGTTATGATATGTTCTGTTGTTTTGTTGTGCCTTGAACCCATAAACATTATTTCTAAACCTATTTGGGTGATTGGGAGATTAAAAATGGGATTTTTGGATGAAAATGGAATTGGAATCGTAGGTTAGAATTCTGCCCAAACGAACACTCGCTTAAGCGAGATGCCCTTCGCTCAAGCGAGCAACACTTTGCTACGCCCAGTCTGAGTTTTTAGTCGCTCGCTTAAGCGAGCCACGAGCGAACTCCAAGCGAGCAAAATGCTAACTTTCGTCATTTGCGTCGCTTAAGCGAGATTCCCGTCGCTTAAGCGAGAGACGCCCAGGATAGTGTATTTAGCCTGTTCGCTTAAGCGAACCAGAAGCGAGCTTCAAGCGAGCTAAAACCCAACCTTCGTCATTTGACTCGCTCAAGCGAGATGTTGCTCGCTTAAGCGAGCAGGGTCCTGTGCGACCCAAAATGTGATTTTTCTAAGATGTTCCAAACCCAAACCTAAGCTTTCTAAGATGTTTATTATAATTTTTAAGAATTGTTTGGATGATAAAAACTATGTTATGAAGATGATTACGATGAAATTATGTATGCTTAAGTGCAATCATCTATGCTTGCTAAGTTGAATTGCCTTGTCGATTGTCGAGTGATATTGTCCAGTTGGGGAGGGTATCCTAAGTTGTTGTTGGTTGCATGCTGATATGCTCCATTAAGAAGTTGGGTTGTATGCTGATATACACCAAAGAGTCTTTCATACTCATATGCATTTGTTGGGGGCTTATTGCCCTGGAATGTTTATCATTCACTGTTGGGGGCTTATTGCCCTGGAACGCTTTATCGTTCACCTGTTGGGGGCTTATTGCCCTGGGATGCTTTAACCATCCAAATTGTTGGGGGCTTATTGCCCTGGAATGCTTAGCATTCAACGCGCGTAGTTGGTACCACATGCATAATGCATTAGATGTTGATGGAGTCTTGCATTAGTAGTAGGAGTGAGTTGTCCTTTTGGGATTGTTGTTGGTAAGGTGTCGCCACAAGTGTTGTTGTTGTTGTTGTTATGAACCAAAGATGAATTTAAATTATAAGATGAGATGATTTGTTGATAATGTTGCTGTTGGTTGTAATCTTTGTTGTTGTTTTCAATTTACTTTGATGATTCCTATATCTATATGTTACCTTTGATTTGTGAACTCACCCCTTCTGCTGGAATTGCCGCCTTGTGGGCAAGTGCAGGTAGCGAAGATTAGAGATGTGGCTCTTGCGTCTAGGGCTCTGATACATAGTAGGGATGGGGAAACGTTATTTTTCTTGTATTCCTTTATGTATCATTTATTTGAAGAAGATGTTGTTGGAATTAATTTGTTGGATAATTTTAATATGTTGATGGCCTTTTGTGCCAAGATTTTGATGTAGTTGTTGACTATGAGTTTATATAAAGACTTTCCGTTGCAGAATTTTTAATATGATGATATTGTATGTTGATTTTAAATAGTTTTTATATTCTATTTAAATGATTATGAAATGTAGTGTGATACTCCGTTGTTTTGTTTGAATAACTCTGATTATTGTGATTATTATTCGTATCATTACGTTATTTCGGGAACGGGGTGTTACAATTGGTATCAGAGCAAGTCGGTCCGTCAGACCATTAGAAGAGTCGTGTCGAGCCATGTAGAGTAGTGTGACAGGTTTAAACTGTTTTTGTTGTTCTAATTCTTGTTGTTATGTAGAACTATCGAGATGGCCGGAAGGAATGATGCTGCTCTTGCTGCTGCTTTGCAAGCAATGGCTCAGGTTGTTGGACAACAGCAAGGTGCTGGTGGTGCTGGTGAAGGTGTAAGGATGCTTGAGACTTTCTTGAGGAATCATCCACCAACCTTTAAGGGAAGGTACGACCCCGATGGAGCACAGACCTGGCTGAAGGAGGTCGAGAGGATCTTCCGGGTGATGCAGTGTACGGACGTTCAGATGGTGCGGTTTGGCACGCACATGTTAGCGGAAGAGGCTGATGGCTGGTGGGTGAGTGTGCAGCCGGTGTTAGAGAATGAAGGTGCTGTGATTACATGGGCTGTTTTTAGAAGAGAGTTCTTGAGGAGGTATTTTCCGGAGGATGTCCGAGGTAAGAAAGAGATAGAATTCCTTGAGCTGAAGCAAGGAGACATGTCCATTACGGAATATGCTGCCAAGTTCGTGGAGCTTGCCAAGTTCTATCCACACTATGCTGCGGAGACTGCTGAGTTCTCCAAGTGTATCAAATTTGAGAATGGTCTGCGAGCTGATATCAAGCGGGCCATTGGCTATCAGAAGATCAGAGACTTCCCTGAGTTGGTGAGCAGTTGCCGTATTTATGAAGAGGACACCAAAGCTCACTATAAGATAATGAACGACCGTAGAGGAAAGGGGCAGCAGAGTCGCCCGAAGCCTTATAGTGCCCCAGCTGATAAAGGTAAGCAAAGGATGCATGATGAGAGGAGGCCTGCACGTAGAGATGCTCCTGCTGAAGTGGTTTGCTATAAGTGTGGTGTCAAAGGCCACAAGAGTAATGCTTGCACCCGTGATGAGAAGAAATGTTTCCGTTGTGGTAAGAAGGGCCACACGGTCACCGAATGCAAGCGTGGGGACATTGTTTGTTTCAACTGTAATGAAGAAGGTCACATTGGTTCTCAGTGCACTAAGCCTAAGAAGGCACAGACCAGTGGTAGAGTTTTTGCCTTGACCGGTACTCAGACTGATCAGGAGGATCGACTTATCAGAGGTACTTGTTTCTTTAGTGGTACTCCTTTAATTGCTATAATAGATACTGGTGCAACGCATTGTTTCATTGCTATTGATTGTGCACAAAGATTGGGTTTGATTATGTCTGATATGAATGGGGAGATGGTTGTTGAAACTCCAGCTAAGGGTTCAGTGACTACTTCCCTTGTTTGTTTAAGTTGTCCGTTGTCTGTTTTTGGTAGAGATTTTGAGGTGGATCTTGTTTGTTTGCCGTTAGTGGGAATGGATGTAATTTTGGGGATGAATTGGTTAGAATACAATCATGTCCTGATCAATTGTTTTACCAAGACTGTGCGGTTTTCTTCCGCTGAAGAAGAGAGTGGGACGAAATTCTTATCCACTAAAGAGATGAAGCGGTTAGAACAAGATGGCGTGTTGATGTATTCTTTGTTGGCATTCTTGTCGGTGGAGAACCAAGCTGTGATTGATGGGCTGCCTGTTGTGAAGGAATTCCCTGAAGTTTTCCCTGATGAGATTCCAGATGTGCCACCGGAGAGAGGAGTGGAATTTTCGATAGACCTTGTGCCGGGTACGAAGCCTGTGTCGATGGCTCCTTACCGTATGTCAGCTTCTGAGTTAGCTGAGCTGAAGAAGCAGTTGGAAGACTTGCTTGACAAGAAGTTTGTGAGACCGAGTGTTTCACCGTGGGGAGCGCCGGTGTTGTTGGTAAAGAAGAAGGATGGTAGCATGCGGTTGTGTATTGATTACCGACAGCTGAATAAGGTGACGATTAAGAATAGGTATCCACTACCAAGGATTGATGATTTGATGGATCAACTAGTGGGTGCCCGTGTGTTTAGCAAAATTGACTTGAGGTCAGGTTACCATCAGATAAAGGTGAAGGATGAGGATATGCAAAAGACAGCGTTTCGGACGCGTTATGGTCATTATGAGTATAAGGTGATGCCTTTCGGTGTGACGAATGCACCTGGTGTGTTTATGGAGTACATGAACAGAATTTTTCATGAGTATTTGGATCAATTTGTAGTAGTCTTTATTGATGACATCTTGATTTATTCTAAGACTGAAGTTGAGCATGCAGAGCATTTGAAGATTGTTTTGCAGGTGCTGAAAGAGAAGAAGTTGTATGCCAAGTTATCCAAATGCGAATTCTGATTGCATGAAGTGAGTTTTCTTGGCCACATTATTTCTGGTAAAGGTATTGCTGTAGATCCTTCGAAGGTTGATGTTGTGTCGCAGTGGGAGACACCAAAGTCAGTTACTGAGGTAAGAAGTTTTCTTGGGTTGGCTGGTTATTACCGCAGATTTATTGAAGGATTTTCGAAGTTGGCACTTCCTTTGACGCAGCTGACTTGTAAAGGAAAAACATTTGTGTGGGATGCTAAATGTGAGAGTAGTTTCAATGAGTTGAAGCAAAGATTGACGACTGCTCCTATTTTAACTTTGCCAAAGCCAGAAGAGCCTTTTGTTGTTTATTGTGATGCATCTAAGCTGGGTTTAGGTGGAGTTTTGATGCAAGATGGCAAGGTGGTAGCGTATGCTTCTAGACAGCTGAGAGTGCATGAGAAGAATTATCCTACGCATGATCTAGAGTTGGCAGCCGTGGTGTTTGTTTTGAAGATTTGGAGGCACTATTTGTATGGTTCCAGATTCGAGGTGTTTAGTGATCATAAGAGTTTAAAGTATTTGTTTGATCAAAAGGAGTTGAACATGAGGCAGAGGAGGTGGCTTGAGTTACTTAAGGATTACGATTTTGGCTTGAATTACCATCCTGGTAAAGCTAATGTTGTGGCTGATGCGTTGAGTAGAAAGACATTGCATATGTCTGCTATGATGGTGAAGGAGTTCGAGTTGCTTGAACAGTTTAGGGACTTGAGTCTTGTTTGTGAAAGATCGCCTCAGAGTGTGCGGTTAGGCATGTTGAAGATAAATAGTGACTTCTTGAATGATATCAAAGAGGCGCAGAAGCTTGATGTTAAGTTTGTGGATTTGATGGCTACTAGTGATCCGAATGTGGATAGTGATTTCAAGGTTGATGACCAAGGTGTGTTGAGGTTTAGAGGAAGGATTTGTATTCCGGATGATGAGGATTTGAAGAAGTTGATTTTAGAAGAAAGTCATAAGAGTAATTTGAGTATTCATCCTGGAGCTACTAAAATGTATCATGACTTGAAGAAATTATTTTGGTGGTCCGGTTTGAAGAGGGATGTTGCTCAGTTTGTGTATGCATGTTTGACTTGCCAGAAGTCTAAGGTTGAACACCAGAAGCCTGCAGGGCTGTTGACTCCGTTAGATGTACCTGAGTGGAAATGGGATAGCATTTCTATGGATTTTGTGACGAGTTTGCCGAATACTCCAAGAGGGCATGATGCCATTTGGGTCGTGGTCGACAGGTTGACTAAGTCGGCGCACTTTATTCCGATCAATATTACTTATCCGGTAGCTCAGTTGGCGGAGATTTATATCCGTGACATTGTGAAGTTGCATGGTGTTCCATCTAGTATTGTGTCGAATAGAGATCCGAGGTTTACTTCGAGGTTTTGGAAGAGTTTACAAGATGCCTTGGGTTCGAAGTTAAGATTGAGTTCGGCTTATCATCCGCAGACAGATGGTCAGTCGGAGAGGACTATCCAATCCTTGGAGGATTTGTTGAGAGTGTGTGTACTTGAGCAAGGTGGAGCTTGGGACAGCCACTTGTCTTTGATAGAGTTTACCTATAATAATAGTTACCATTCGAGTATTGGTATGGCACCATTCGAAGCTTTGTATGGTCGGAGGTGTAGAACTCCTCTATGTTGGTTTGAGTCAGGTGAAAGTTTTGTGTTAGGACCTGAGTTAGTGCAGCAGACTACAGAAAAGGTCAAGATGATAAGAGAAAAGATGAAAGCATCTCAAGATCGTCAGAAGAGTTATCATGACAAGAGGAGAAAAGCCCTTGAGTTTCATGAGGGTGAGCATGTGTTTTTGAGGGTTACTCCGATGACGGGTGTAGGACGTGCATTGAAGTCGAAGAAGTTGACTCCAAAGTTCATTGGTCCTTACCAGATTTCCGAGAGAGTTGGAACCGTGGCGTATCGGATTGGATTGCCACCGCATCTATCAAACTTGCATGACGTGTTTCATGTGTCGCAGTTGAGGAAGTATGTAGCTGATCCTTCGCATGTTATTCCTAGAGATGATGTGCAAGTTAGGGATAACCTCACTGTTGAGACTTTGCCGTTGAGGATTGATGATCGCAAGGTGAAGCAGTTGAGAGGCAAGGAAATACCTCTGGTTAGAGTTGTTTGGGGCGGTGTAACCGGTGAGAGTTTGACTTGGGAATTGGAGAGCAAGATGCAAGAGTCCTATCCTGAGTTGTTTGTTGCTTAAGGTAATATTTCGAGGACGAAATTCTCTAAGTTGGGGAGAGTTGTAACGCCCTAAGTTGTTATTTATTTATTTTAGTTGATTTTTGTGTGTTTTAGATGCCTTATAATTATTTATGTGAATTATTGGTGTTTACTATTTTAATATATTTTATTATAAAGAAGTAGTTAGGGTTTTTATTATTTAAGTGGAATAGAAGAAATATTATTATTTTTGAAAATAGTAGAAATAATAGTTAATTTAGAATTATTAGATTTAAGGAGGAATTAAAAGGAATTAAGTGAGGGAGTAAAGAAAAAGGGGGGTTATGTTTTGTTAGAAAGAAAAGAGAATCAGTAAGGAAAGAAAACATTTGGTACGTACCAGTAAAAAGAACAAACAGAGTTTTGGGAGAAAAGAGCCAAGAACAAGGGGAGAACTAGGAAGAGGGAAATTCATCCATTTGCTGTAGATTTTGCTAAATTAAGGTAAGGGTGGGTTTACTCTTCAATTGTCAATATATATGTATATGATTTCATGAAATTGGATTGAAAATTGGTAGTTTTGGAATTAGGTTTAAGAATATGTGAATTGCTCATTTTCTTGATGAATTGTGTTGCAATGCTGTTGTTATGATATGTTCTGCTGTTTTGTTGTGCCTTGAACCCATAAACATTATTTCTAAACCTATTTGGGTGATTGGGAGATTAAAAATGGGATTTTTGGATGAAAATGGAATTGGAATCGTAGGTTAGAATTCTGCCCAGACGAACACTCGCTTAAGCGAGATGCCCTTCGCTCAAGCGAGCAACACTTTGCTACGCCCAGTCTGAGTTTTTAGTCGCTCGCTTAAGCGAGCCACGAGCGAACTCCAAGCGAGCAAAATGCTAACTTTCGTCATTTGCGTCGCTTAAGCGAGATTCCCGTCGCTTAAGCGAGAGACGCCCAGGATAGTGTATTTAGCCTGTTCGCTTAAGCGAACCAGAAGCGAGTTTCAAGCGAGCTAAAACCCAACCTTCGTCATTTGACTCGCTCAAGCGAGATGTTGCTCGCTTAAGCGAGCAGGGTCCTGTGCGACCCAAAATGTGATTTTTCTAAGATGTTCCAAACCCAAACCTAAGCTTTCTAAGATGTTTATTATAATTTTTAAGAATTGTTTGGATGATAAAAACTATGTTATGAAGATGATTACGATGAAATTATGTATGCTTAAGTGCAATCATCTATGCTTGCTAAGTTGAATTGCCTTGTCGATTGTCGAGTGATATTGTCCAGTTGGGGAGGGTATCCTAAGTTGTTGTTGGTTGCATGCTGATATGCTCCATTAAGAAGTTGGGTTGTATGCTGATATACACCAAAGAGTCTTTCATACTCATATGCATTTGTTGGGGGCTTATTGCCCTGGAATGTTTATCATTCACTGTTGGGGGCTTATTGCCCTGGAACGCTTTATCGTTCACCTGTTGGGGGCTTATTGCCCTGGGATGCTTTAACCATCCAAATTGTTGGGGGCTTATTGCCCTGGAATGCTTAGCATTCAACGCGCGTAGTTGGTACCACATGCATAATGCATTAGATGTTGATGGAGTCTTGCATTAGTAGTAGGAGTGAGTTGTCCTTTTGGGATTGTTGTTGGTAAGGTGTCGCCACAAGTGTTGTTGTTGTTGTTGTTATGAACCAAAGATGAATTTAAATTATAAGATGAGATGATTTGTTGATAATGTTGCTGTTGGTTGTAATCTTTGTTGTTGTTTTCAATTTACTTTGATGATTCCTATATCTATATGTTACCTTTGATTTGTGAACTCACCCCTTCTGCTGGAATTGCCGCCTTGTGGGCAAGTGCAGGTAGCGAAGATTAGAGATGTGGCTCTTGCGTCTAGGGCTCTGATACATAGTAGGGATGGGGAAACGTTATTTTTCTTGTATTCCTTTATGTATCATTTATTTGAAGAAGATGTTGTTGGAATTAATTTGTTGGATAATTTTAATATGTTGATGGCCTTTTGTGCCAAGATTTTGATGTAGTTGTTGACTATGAGTTTATATAAAGACTTTCCGCTGCATAATTTTTAATATGATGATATTGTATGTTGATTTTAAATAGTTTTTATATTCTATTTAAATGATTATGAAATGTAGTGTGATACTCCGTTGTTTTGTTTGAATAACTCTGATTATTGTGATTATTATTCGTATCATTACGTTATTTCGGGAACGGGGTGTTACAATAAATGCACACATCAGGAATACACAAAAAATACACAAATATGTAAAATAAATGCACACATATTTTTTTATCAATTTTAACATGTAACAACATCACAAAACAGTAAAGAAATGCTTCAAGAACATAGAGTAATTTTTTTGGAATTTTTGTAAAGAAATTTGGCACGCATATGGGTTCAGATAGCAAAGAAAAAGGCGCAATTAGCAACAAAGTTCAAGAAATCACAAAAAAACCTAAAGCCCAAGGATCTACGGCCCAAACCCACGGATCTGATGGATCCGGATCAAGCTAACGCTCCAGGAGCGTTGGATTGATCCAGATCCATCAGGATCTGAATCAAACGGCCAGTAAAAAGAGGAAATGGACCGGGTTTTGGGTCGACCCGACCCAGTGCATGTATAAAAAGGCTAAAAACCCGGATTCCTCCATTCCTTTCATTCTCTTCTTCTCCTCCTCTCCGCCGTTCTCCTCTCTTGCAAACCCTAACCCTAATTTCTTGAATCCTACCTAGAATTTGCTCATCTATGGCTTAAAAGCTTCGTATGATCACTCTAAGCACGAATCACGTGAGGGAAGGCAACATTAACCGTTCAAACGACGTGAATCTCTGAATTTCGTGGCTCAAGTTCAAGCTGTTCGGATTTTTGTTTTCTTTTGGTGAAACCGTTAAGATTTAGCATGTGTTTGCTTCGATTCACACTTGTTGTGGATTTGGAAACGTTTTTGTCATTTCTTTCAAACTGTTTCTTGTTAGGGTTTGAGTTTTGAGTTGAACAGCTTGAACTTGCCTTGGATTTACATCGTTTGAGACTCAGTGATGGCTTTTCAACACGGTTAAAGAAGGTTTGAGAGGTACCTGAGTTTGTTATGGAGATTTGAACTGATTCCTTCGGAATACTTCGGATCTTGATGCTGTTTTGTGGATTTTCAGATTTGAATCCGAAATTAACCGGTAGATTTCTTTCTCTCTTCTTCGCCGATTCGGATTCCCTTCGAATTCCTTCTTCTTCTTCTTCTCAAGCTCGTGATCGTCGTTGAAGCTCGTCGTTCATCAATGGCGGGCTCGCGCTTTGAATTGCGAGCAAAGTCGGTTCGATGATGATGATTCAATGCGAATCACTGAGAACTTCAACAAACTCCATTGATTTCGCACTGAATTTTGGTTCTGTAAATTGTTAGGGTTTGTTAGTGTTCTTGAGTTTTTTCTTCTGAATTCTGAGTTTGATCTAACTGCATTGGAGAGAGAAATTGAGTTCTGTTTGTGGTGATGTGGATTGCAATGAATGGATCCCTTCTGACTGGTACAGTACCGCACCTTTTATAGGCTGACACATGTGCATATGAGCCTATGGCAGCATGACACCTGGATGTGAACAGTTTGCGTGGCATTTTGGACTGAATCTGAAAAAAGGACTAAAATGCAAATTTTAAAGAATTTGGGACTAAACTGCAAAATAATAAAAAGAAGAAAAATTGGACTGTTTTTGGAATTTAAAAAGGAAATTGAACAGTTTTTGAGAATTAAAAAGAAATTGGGGCGTATTTGTAATAAAGTATAAAATTTGGACTAAATTGCAATTTTTGAAAATATTAGGACTAAAATGCAAAAAATAATAAAATTGGTTAAAAAAGGTAATCTGAAATGCAACGTAAAGCGAAACAGTTAAAATTGATAAAACGGACTAAAACGAACAAATTACCATAAATGAAGTATTTTAAAATACCTCTCTGCCCAAAAATCAAATAACGTGAAAAGACTAAAATGCCCCTGGGGCAAAAGACGACTCAAACTGACTCAGACTGACTCAGACGCGAAACTAAGATGATTTTCGTACAAAATTTGACTAATGATTCATGCAAACAAACAGAAAAGACTCAGGGTCAAATTGTAGGGACTGAAAATGGGTTCCTTTGTAGGAAATGACCAAAATACCCTTTTGTATGATTTTATGCAAAAATTCAAAAGACTGAAACAGTAATGTATGCAGTTGAAGCATAGTAGAAAATACGGTGAATTTGAAAGCATTAGAAAATAGCAGAGGAATTTGAATGAGTATTTTTAGGTCCAAAATGAGGGTATAACAGGGTTTGCTCAGCCTTGACTGAAATAGCATGCCGCAAGGATCACAGTAGATCTCCCCATAAACAACGAAAAGTTGATTATTTATTGGTTCAGCATTTGGTGCAGCCAAGACAGATGAGAAGCAAAAAGTTGAGACAATGAGAGCAACGACAGCAATTGATCTTGCCATTTTATTTGTTTATTTATTGTTGTATGTTGATGGTGGTTTATTGTTCTCCTTTTTATTTCCCCTTTGTGATGAAAAACAATGTGATACTACCAAGTCTTTATATAGGAGCATGCAAGAGCCTTGATCCAATCGTTTGAAGTATTCTATATTTGGAATGAGAAAGACTTGGTGGGTTCGTTAACAACCTCTAATTGAATCAAGTGTTACCAAAAATTTAGCCCATGCATGGAATTAGCATTATAGTTTATTTCATCTGCTTTGTTTGTCAAAAAAATCACCTTTGTGTGTCTATATGTGTGTGTGTCTATATATATATATATATATATATATATATATATATATATATATATATATATATATATATATATATATATATATATATATATATATATTGTTAAAATGGGGGTAGAAGGAGCTGCATCGCCCTAAATAGATTAAAATAAAAATAAAAATAAAAAGTACTTGGAGGACATAAAACATAACCCAATGCAATTGAAACAAACAACTCAAAAGCGTGATATAGAAATGGAAATACGAGTAAACATGTAAGTGGGTGAAAAAATGAATAGGCAACAAAGATTGAAGAACAACTGGTGGGACAAATGTCTAACCTCCCTCGTCCAATGATGGCCGCATGTCTTAAATGAGGAGTTAATTTTTTAAGACTAGTGGGAAGTTAAAAGTTTTAAGAAAACCAATCGACAAGAGGGAGGCGCCATGCTACCAAAAGGATATCTTCAAATCTGACACATCTTTGTTGCTCCTGGATGAATACTCAGACTACTCATGTGACCCTCTTCCAAAATCCACTTTTTAAGCTCAAGCACATTCGGTACACAAACTCGGTTACGAAACATCAAAATGTCTTTCTCATCCAATCCAAAGTACACACCTTTACCCTGATTAACTAACACCACATGATCCACAAGTTCCAAATCCTCCTTCTGACCATTCTTAATCTCTTCCAAAATATTACTCGTTAGTTTCAACGTTCCCAACTTCACACCATCCGGCGTCAATTCACTAAAGACGTACCCGGGAAATACCGAGTTCGATTTTCAGGGAGAACAACATTTGATCAGTGCACATGCCTCTATGCATGAGTCAGATTAGTCATCCACCATTGATGGATCGAAAACCGGTGCGAAAGAAAAAAAAACAGAGTATAAGTTGAAAATGGCAAGGAAGTAGATACTCTCATTTATTTATTATTGGAATTAGAACCATTAGAGAAAAGGAGAAAAAGAATGGACAGCAAAAACTATGAGAATGTCTTTACCTATTCATTTTGTTCTCCTGCTATTAATACAATTATTTTTTTAGAAACAAAAATGAATATGGCTTTCCCTTAAAAAAACGAATGTTGCTTATATATAAAAAAAAAAAAAAAAACTAATAGGACTAAAGCAAAAATGAATTTGGAAAAACTGATTTTTTTTTTCCTATCATATTTTATTATGTGTTTTTAATGCCCAATTAATACAATTAACACATTCAAAGATAGAAGAAGATTGACAGTTATGTTCAAAAGTAGAAGAAGATCAACAACTAATGTGAGATTATCAAAAATTTAAAATGAAAAAGAAATAATTTGTCAAAAGTATTTATAAAAATGTCTCTACCTATTCATCATTTTGCCCTCCTACTTTGGTCTCCACCTATATTTGGAGGAAATTATTAATAAAGTTATATTACATGAATACAATTGTATTTTGAGGAAAAAACTTGAATGGGACATATATTAAGAAAAATCAATGAGTAGGACTAAAAGAACTAATTTGTTTACAATTATTTTCAATGACTTCAGCTTTTTTCTTTCTCCACCTCAAAATTTATGAAGACATATGCTCTTCATAGTTGCAATGTTTTCCTTGATACATGTTTCATTGTCATCCATGAAGAAATTTCTCCTACAAAATGTAATATAATAGACATTGAATATAAAATAACCTTTTTCAATTTAAGGTTGCCATCTAAGACATGTTGTTTTTCTTTTTCATTATTAAATACTATAACGAAAGGAATTTCAACAACGGTAGAACCTATTAATCAAAATTATTGTAAGATTTTATTGTAATAACTTTTGTGGTCATAAAAGTTTTATAATTTTTATTTCATGATTGATGTACTAATTAATATATTTATATAATTTAGAAAAGTCGTTAAAGTAGATAGCCTAGACTACCCTTGTAGCAATTTCTATGTAAACAAATAGATAAATCAATCCATATTCATTGGTTGCAACATGTAAGTGATATTTAATCTATTTAAAGGCAATGCAATTTTTTTTATAAAAAAAGTAAAGAAAAGAGTAAGCTTGAGCTTGAGGTTTTTTTTTTTTTTTTTAAGAATAATTTTAAAAACTCAAGCTTATTTAAAACATTTGTTGATTTTAGAAAACTACGTAAAGTTTATTTTTTTTTGGTAAAATAGTGCTGAATTTCCTTTAAAAAGATAGGTATCCTCTAATGTGAAGAGAGTTATTTTAAGGGACAGACAAAATTACTCACCTCTTAAATTCTCTTCAAAACTTTCTCACTTTTTGAACATGAGCAATCATGGTTTTACTTCCTAACATTAACAAATTTAATTACAACATATTTTCTACAAAGAACAAATAAACATGCAGGTGGTAAAATAAGTATAGAAAACGTTCCACTTATCTTATTGATATTGCCGCATAACTCGAATTTGTAATTTATGACCTGAGATTAGTGTGAGTGAAAGTGTCAAGTGGAAGAAAGAGATCTGAAAATAGGTGTGTAATAAGTTGTGGTTATAAAGGTTAAAATGAAACTGAAAAATTAAACATTATTTTTATTTAGGTTACATTTGCAAGAATATTAAGGGAGATACAGTGATCACAATGCAAGTAATTGGATTTTGTTTCAATCTTTTTTATTTATTTTTATTGTGTATGTTACATTTGCAAGACTATTAAAGGACACAATATTCATCTTTTAAGTAAATTTTTAGATGCATTTTATGTTAAAGTGAAACTGAAAAATTAAGCACTATTTTTTTTTTTTTTTTTTGTGTAGGTTACATTTGCAAGAATATTAAGGAAAAAATTAACACGACTGACTGTTTTAGATTGGTACTTGCTTGTATTAGAAGTTGATGAATAAAGTTACTGATTTTTTTTCTCTTTGACAAAAACTTGCAATAAAAGTGATGAACTTTGACAGGAATACAAAATTCCACTTTCTTGTCTTCTGATTCAAGCCGGAAGCTTTAAGAAGGAAAATCAATCGATGTACATATGGGCAAAAAAAAAAAAAAGGTCTCAAATAAAAAACTCCAAAAATTACATACTTTTTTGTTCTTATAGTTATAGCATAGAAAAGGTATATTGGAACAATATATGACAAACACAACAAACAAAACAAAGAACAAAAATCAAACATGTGATTTATCTTTGCCCGTGACACAATATATAATGAAATCCAAAACTACAATTTTTGTTAAATTTTATAAAGATGATTTGTATATCTCTTCAGCCATATGAATGTCTATACATTGTAATACTTAGATAGAATAAGAGAGATAAGATTTTTTGTTGATACTAAAATATGCAATAGATGCAAATTATATTGTCACTACCACAAACGCTACCTCATAGTTCTTGAAAAGAATGTTGCCTTACCTATGACACAGAGCTAACCATATGAAGGTATTCATTATCGCTTACCTCTGGATTTCTACAAAGATACCACAACAGTTTAAGAAGGGAGGATGGATTGTAACCAAAAAAAAGAACCCTATATAAAGAAACACAACATTTGGTGTTCAATTAGTGTAGTAAAATATGTGAACTAAAAGGTTGAAAATGGAAGATCTCAAGTGAAAGAAAAAAAAAACTGTATCATTACGTTACTTGTGACCTATCAATTGCCATTGAACTTCCTTCGTGCTTTTTTTGAGAGGAACTTCATTCATGTTTTTTTTTTTGGATTAATGATGTGTTTCATCCTTGCAAATAGGGGTCGTTTAAAAATTCGTCTCTGTATTCGTTAATCCTTGCTTTTTAACCTTGCAAAGTTTAATCAGTTAAAATTTCGTCCATTGACCCAGTTAATGACTGCCACGTCATTAATTTGATGACGTGGCAATCACTGTCACACATGAAATTCCAATTTTGCCCTCAAGAAGGGGAAGATAGAATTGGAAACCCAGGGGTAAAATTGGAATTTCATGTGTGGTTTAGTGACATGGCAATAATTAAGTGGGGAGAGGGACGAAATTTTAACTATTAAACTTTGCAAGACTAAAAAGCAAGGATTAACGAATACAAGGACGAATTTTTAAACGACCCCTATTTACAAGGACGAAACACATCATTAACTTTTTTTTTTTTTTAATAAAGGAACTTCATTCATGCTTGGTTACCGATGAAAAAAAACTGTACCATAAACTTACCAATTGCATGTCAATGAACTTCCTCCATGTTTTTTTAAAAGAAACTTCCTTCATGCTTGGTGACCAATTATTATTTTTTGATAATATCGGTTACCAACTTCTAATATAGCCTTCCTAAAAAAAACTTCTAATATAGCCTTTTGTGTAAAACAAATGCAGAATTGGCACTATACATATCATTATACGTAAGTTCTGTTTTTTTTTTCTTTTTCTTTTTTCCTTCCAATGTTAAGCAATATATCCATATTCATTGTTCTACCAATGAAATAAAACATGAGTGGACAATTAATATGGTATAATATAGAATTTGTTTTTAATATGGTATAATATGAAAAAGGGTTCCATTTATTTGGTTTTATTTTACACATCAGCCATAGAGCCATAAAGACATGGAAGACAAAAAAATTATCTGAATTTTTGTTAATGTACTTATTATAAAAAAAATGATCTTAATTAAATTTTATGTTAGTGTACCTTTTTGTTTTTGACAAGAACGTTAATGTACTTAATTTTTGTTAAAAAAAATGATTTTTAGATTTATATGTAAAAAGGTTCTAAGATTATGCATCTAAAAATTTACTTACAAGATGAATATTATGTTCTTTAATAGTCTTGCAAATGTAACATACACGATAAAAATAAATAAAAAAGATTGAAACAAAATCCAATTACTTGCATTGTGATCATTGTATGCTCCCTTAATATTCTTGCAAATGTAATCTAAAAAAAAAAAAAAAAATTAGTCCTTAATTTTTCAGTTTCACTTAAACTTTATAACCATAACTTTATTACACACCTATTTTCATCTCTTTCTTCCACTTGACACTTTCACTCACACTAATCTCAGGTCATAAATTGCATATTCAAGTTATGCGGCAATGTCAACAAGATAAGTGGAACATTTTCTATACTTTTTTACCACCTGCATGTTTATTTGTTCTTTGTAGTAAACATATTGTAATTAAAACATAATATGAATTTCAAATGATGTATTAATTGGCCAATTGTATTTTCCTTTTTGTTTTTCATTCATGGGCAACGTTTATAAACTGGTGCTTACTATAACAACATTATTGAATTTAGACAATTAGATAAACTTAGACACTAAAACAAACATTTCATTAATTAAGTTGATGCTTACTACAACAAGAATATTGAAAACCTAGACAACATACTAATTAATTAATCAAAAGATAGACGCTAGACCTGAAGTATCAGACATGTCTGACAATAATTAAGTTCCACAATGTCCCTCCAAAAAACAAGTTAAAAAACCCTAATAAAAAGCAAAGCAATAACAAAGAAAATACAAAAAGCATGGCAAAATAATCAGCTCATTCCCATTACATAATTAAAACCCTAGATCAACCTGGAGCTTCAAATCAAGGCTGATGTCATTGTTGTGGTCGATGGTGCTACCAATTTCAAACCAACCATCCCGCCACAACCGCCACACCACCGGTAATTCTTGCATTGGAGCTGAATCAATCGGCTTGTTGATCAGAGAAATAAGATCCATTGTTCTCCCCAAACATTCATTGATATTGTTGTAATCATGAGTACGAGGGAAATTTGGAACCTCTGGTATAGGCCTCATGTATGGATGAAAGCGGCGGTTATAATTACCGCTTCCATGCATAGAAAACAACATAGTGTGTGAAGGAAGTTTGTGGAGGTGGTGGTCTGTTGTGGTAAAAAAGATCTTTGTAAATCTGGTGATGTTGTTGGTATGAATGTTTGTAATGGCGTGTTTTTTTTCTCTCATCAAAGCCCGACTTATGTTGCAAATTGTATATGTGCTTTGGTGCCAAGAAAGATCTTGTGCAGTTTTGAAGGTTCCATGCATGGCAATAGTTGCATCCAAATTGGTTGCTTGGAGGAATAGGAGCAACGTTAGTAATGTTACTGTTGGCAGTACTGCTCTCACCATCAGATAGGAGTTGAGCATCTGACACCATTTTCAGTGATAAGAAAATCAGTGAGGGAATTGGTTTTTAGATTGGAAAAAAATATATGGAACAACGCTCTTTGCAAGAAGCTAGAGAAATGTGGTGAATGTTAAGGTGTTTGTGAATACCTTTGAGAAGTAAGATATATTTTTAGAGGGGGTTTTTAAGGTAGGGCATGATTTTGGAAAATAATTTTTGTGTCTTTTTTCCTATAAAAAAAAAAAAAAGGAATTATTTAGGGGTTGTGGTGTTTGGGATTCGACCATAGACCATACATATATTATGCATTTCCCTACCGACGGAGCTAAGCTCACGAAGATAAATTAATTTTTTTTGAAACAACACGAAGATAAATTAATTAGGGGTGACTTTAATTGAATGTACGTGTAATGGTTTAATTAATAAATTTGAAAGATTATTCTGACCAAAAAATAATTGAAAGATTATTTTTTTTAATTAATGACTTAATAATATTTTAATTTATAACTTCAAATTAAAGAATATATGTTATGAACATACCTATTAGTGGATGTCCATCCCTTAACATTTCATATGATTGTAACTTCCACTAGTGAGTGGATTGTAATGTGATCTTCTATTTACCTATATGTGTCCTATAAATAGGACTTATATTGCAATGTAATGACACACTTGTGAAGAGAACAACAATACAAGTACTTTTATCTTCTTCTTCTCCTTTGATCTTGTGCTTTTAGTTTATTTTTTTAACACGTTATCAGCACGAAACTCTATCAATCTGAGTGTTGTAATACATTCTGTTTTCAAACACACAAATCTTTTTCCCTTGTTGCGTGACTCCGAGAGTTGTTGGTTCAAACCACTGTAAGTATGCTTGCTTCTGATGTATATTCACTATTTGCTTTTCTTAAAGAGTCATTCCTTAGATGTGCTTTGCATTTACTTCATTTTAAATTAAATTGTATATCATTGTGTGTTTTCATAAAGCTACTACTAATAACAATCTGGTTATTCATTTGTGTAATCAAAACTTAACGAAATTTGGTTAACTTATGCATCATGTTTGTCTGTTTGTATTTCAACTTATTCTCAGATATTTTTTTTTTTTTTAGTAAGTAGGATTTGTTCATTTTTCTAGGCCCTCCATATGGGTTATTGTGGCATGATGATCAGTACCTTATTTTTACATTGATAATGAAATGATTCATCTGAATCACATAAGCACCTTCATATTGTTAATTATTTTGTGTTCCTTCTCATAATCGATAAATTTAATCTAGCTTCAGTTTTATGATCTTTCAAATTATGCTTGTCTGTATTCCTTGTTACCTTCAAGAATACATTATTCAAAGGCATGATAAGCACACTGCTGATGGCATATATCATGCTTGGTTTTACTGTCAGATTTTTCTGTTAGAAGGTCTCCAAATCACCATGAAGCAAAGCAATCGATAATTCGATATTATGGTTCAATACTAACATTTTTGTCCAATTTCGTTTATCTCCTGTATGGTCTGCTTTAGTTTGCGTTTATTTATCCGATTTGTCTGCTTTAGTCGCGTTTTATTTATCTGATTTTCGTCTAATAACTAATGAAACATCGAATCATTAGAGTATCATCATACTGGTATTGCAATTTTCATTTTTGATGTACAAGTATTTTGCTTCATAGAGGTTAATAGGATCATAAGATGATAGACATTACTTATAGGAGTTTGTTAGACATTACTTATTTGAAAATAAGATCTATTTTTGTAAAATTTTTAAAATGAGAGTATTGAAGAGTTACACGTTGAGAATGTAATATAGTTCTTGAAGAATTAAGTTTCTTTTAAGGATCGCTCAAACAAAGAATTTTTTTATCATTGTTTATGAATATCTGAGATATAGTACCTGAAGAACCAAAATTTAATATTAAAGCATCCTTGAAGGATTGCTCGAAGAATGGATTTTTTTTATTATTTATGAAGGTTTGAGTTATAGAAGAACTGACAATTAAACATCAAGCATTTGTGAAAGATTGCAAAAGAAAATAATATCAAGAATTGATATAGTAGAGATTATCATTTATATGATACATGTGAAGATGGTAAAACTTTATTATGACTTTTGATGATTATGATTTTTGCTACTAATGAGTTCTGAGAAGACATATAAATTAGAGGTATTGTCATCTATGTCATCACTTTGCACATTCAACACTTATAATTTGTGCTCCATATAATTTCTTTTCTAACGAAATAGTAAATATTATAGTTGTGAATTTGCCAATATTTTTCTTTTTAATAGATTAGGATTTAAGATCAATATTGTATTGAATTAAAATAGTTCCTGAAGAACAACACATTTAAAGAGAGAATATGAGACAATATGTCTATTTCTATGTCATTTGAAATGCTCCTGAAGTAGCAAAAGAAGTAAGTATCTTCAAGAATATTTTTGAAAGATTACTCACACTTGTAATTGAACAAAGAGTGGCTCTTGATCAAAGTGCTGAAAGGTCGCATTGAACGTCATTCTCAGAAGTAAATGGTTCGTCATTATAAGAAGTGAATGGTTCATGCTATTTGTTTCATATAACCAATGTTGTGGTTATGGTAATTGATTTAGTTGAGTCTACTATTGATGCAATACATGTCAAGATCATAAAATTCCATTAGTATGGACTTATATCGTTTGGGTAATTAGTGTTTGATCAAAGATTTTCTTGATACGATCATGTCTCTATTATATGGACTGAAACATGCAATATTGTTTCCTTATTCTATGATCGAAGTTTGTTTATAATTTTCTTCTTTCTTATTGCATATGACTTCTAGAAGATCTAAATTACAAGGTAAGTAAGCACAAACTTTTTTCTACATAACTCTTAAAAACATCTTATATGAGTTACGTTCTCTTATTTACTTCTAAATCCTTCAAAATTATTATATGTTATATATGTATATTTTCTTTTGAAATAAATTTATTTGATATTGATCTTATATATAATATAAACTTTGGAGATGTCAAACTTTAAAAATATATTCTATTGATAGTTTGTGTTGCCTAACTACTCACAAGATAATTGGGTATGATTTATAAAGTCTTATATGTTGGTAATGCAAAAGATAAATAAAGGTTTTATAATATTTATTATATAGCATCACTTTGACATAATATTTTTTTTTTTCATTTTTGTTTCAAATAGACAAGAACAAATGTAACACATACTATTGTAAACCAGAAGTTTACAAATCATGTTTCAAAATGGATTAGAACAAATGAATCATATATTATTGTAAACCAGAAGTTTACAAATCGTTGGCAAGACCAGTTGGGTTATCTCGGATCTATTATGATGCATAAACTAATTTGTGAAATTATTAGGTCAACAATTTGACGAAGAGTTTATTTTTCTGAACTTTTCAAAAAGCATTTGATAAGTATCGTTCGTCAAATGAAATTGACATTGAACAGCTGGTAACATATGCTCATAAAAATGGACTTGAAGATCCATTCTTTAGACGTCTAAAGTTAATTGTATAATTGATACTTATTAGACCATACCTTATAAACTCTAGTTTGGTTATGAGACCATTACTTATATACTCTATTTTGGGAATCAATAATCTTGTATGTTGAGATATTGATTTGCATCAAGCCAACACATTACTATATATAAGTTCTCCCCTTAATCTATCATTGGTTTTAGGTTAACAACCTAATATTTCTCATCTAAGTAGATTTTGGATGTGTTGTGTAAATCACAGTTGCTCCAATATATTGCACTAAGATAAATCTTGAAAGAATATTGGGAAAATATATTTGATATAAATCTCCATCTATCATTAATTGTGCTGAGCCAACTCATTTACAGCCCAGTAGACTGATTATCAATTTATGGATTATTTTTCCCAATATTAGGGGGAGATAATAAGCAGTTGGAAATGTGAACCTGAAGTTCAAATGAATGTTATTGTTACATCTTGATCCTCAAGATATAACTCATTTGCAAAGTTAAACAAATTAAATATCAGATGTTAATACTCCATGCAAATGAGTCTCAATCGTGCCTAAAGCATGGTAGATCAATCAGTTCCAAATATAAAAAGCCTCAAATAAGAAAAGGAGCTTAAAGGAATGATAACCCAAACGAGGATATAAAAACTCTAAAAATGTTTTCTGACATAATTGATTTTTTTATGTTCCAGAAGAACTTATTAGGTACCTGAAATGTATGAAAAAGAAAGAGATCCCGATAAATTATGTCATGAATGGAATGAGATGAAACCGAAATAAAGTCAACGTCGACGTGCTTTTGGATATAATATAACGTTATATGTGATAAGTAATAATGAGGATCATGAATTCAAGTCTATTAAAGATTATAGAAAGACAGACAATTCCAGTGAAATCAAACTCGCTTTGTAAAGGTGAATTTTTCGAACCTGTAGTACGCACACTCGAAGATGTGAAGTTAATTAGATATGTATGATTTTTCGCGCGAAAAGAGAATTAGAATAGTAAAATACATATACATATACATATATATATATATATATATATATATATATATATATAGAGAGAGAGAGAGAGAGAGAGAGAGAGAGAGAGAGAGAGAGAGAGAGAGAGAGAGAGAGAGTTTGATATGTTCACCTGAAGTGAATTGGTAACTGTCTACCATTTATTTTTAAGAGACATATTCTTTAGACACATATTCACCTGAAGTGAATTCAAGAACTTTTTCATACTTGATTAAGTTAAGTAGCATATGAAAGGCTCAAATTATATGAAAGATGTGCTACAATATATTTGTATGGCTCACTTGATAGTGATATATGAAGCTCCTTGAAGGATTTCATTTGTGTAATAGATACTATCAAAATGATTGAAAAGATGACATCATTTGTCCATTTTAAGGATTTGAAAATGAATTCGTTATAATCGATTTTATGATAATGATATAAAATATTATTAAAAATCCTGAAGAGATTCTAAAATTTGTTATATAAAGGTTGATATGAACAAATCTAGTTGATTATGATGTCACTTAATGTAAGTAAAGATCACGTCGTCAAGAAAATTATGAACAATTCGAATTGGTCAGGAAAGGACACTAATGTATTTTGCTTATTATATATATCATGGTATTTTATTTTTGTCAATGTTAGTAAATACAGATATTGCAGCAAAGTCAAACATATAATTTGTATCTTAAAGAAACAACAGTATCATATGATCGTTTGAAAACATTAGCAAGTGGAGAATGCTCTTTATTAAAGATTATGATTTTATACATACAAGAAACTTGCGGTATTCTAATTTTAAAAGGAGGTTCTTTCAAAAAACTCAATATGAAGATATCTCAAGAGCCGCTAATATGGAGAAGAGTGTGGAGATAAATCATATCTTTCTACACAGTAACCGCCAAGATTTTGAGTATCTACTATAAAATATTATTTAAACTTCTTCGTTGTCTTTATGAGGGGGAGACAAAAATGTGTTTTGCACTCTTTTTTCCTTAACCATGGTTTTATCCCACTGGTTTTTCTGGTAAGGTTTTTAACGAGGCAGATTATGACACAAAAGGATGTTGTACTCTTTTTCCTTCACTGAGATTTTTTCCTTGGGTTTTTCCTTAGTAAGGTTTTAACGAGGCATATCCTTAATGGACATCCAAGGGAGAGTGTTAAGAATATACCTATTAGTGGATGTCCATCCCTTAACATTCCATATGATTGTAACTCCCACTAATGAGTGGATTGTAATGTGATCTTCCATTTACTTATATGTGTCCTATAAATAGGACCTATATTGCAATGTAATGACACACTTGTGAAGAGAACAACAATACAAGTACTTTTATCTTCTTCTTCTTCTCCTTTGATCATGTGTTTTTAGTTTATTTCTTAACAATAAATAATTAAATTATTAAGTTAATAATATTTTAAGGTCTTACAAATGAAATGTCATCATAAAATGTCACTTAAAATATGCAACAATATTATACATTATCCCTACCAACTGAGCTAAGTTCACGAAGTTAAATTAATTCGGGGTGACTTTAATTGAATGTACGTGGAAATGGTTTAATTAATAAATTTGAAAGATTATTTTGACCAAAAAATAATTGAAAGATTTTTTTTTAATTAATGTTTTAAATAGTTGATACTCAATTCAAATTATTGATTATTACCATAATAAAGTAATTTTAATTACACAATTTTTTAAGATATCTAGAAGTTGACATTTTAAATTAGTATTTTAATAATATCATTTACTTACCATTTTCTAGTTAAAATATTATTTTAATTTTCTTTTTATTTAATAACTTTTTTTTCCTTTTTTACTAAAAAAATTTAAGAATAACTTTTTATTTTATTTATTGTAAAGTTGACAACAAAATTTTGGCCTACAAATTGGCATTTATTTTTATTCAAAATCAAAACTAGGACACTGAATGACAAAAATTGTTTTTTGGCAAAAAAATCCATTGTTTTGAGCAAAAAATATTGGTTGGGACCATAATAGTAAAATATCGCGGGATCAAAAAGTTTAGTTTACAAAAGATGGGGGACTATTTTCCGGAGCGAGATAAAATTGATTGACCAAAAGTACAATTAGTTAATTATCGAAAAATATAACATAATTTTTTTTGATTACACCAACAATACAACAAATATTACTCAAAAAGAAACAATACATCGAATATAATATAAATTAGAGTTTAATGGTGGTGTGTTGATAGTCCAAAACAATTTTGTACGTATGAATCAAAACATTTTAAATTGTCACATCAATTAAAAGCAGAGCAATAATTTAATTGATGTGGCAATTTAAAATATTTTGATTGGTCGTGTGTGCGAAACTGTTTTGGATTGTTAACCACGCCACAATTAAACTTTATAAATTATTGTCTATTTGAATGACACTGACAATATATGATTCTTAAAGACAAGGCGGTGGGATTGGTCCCTCGGATTAGTCGGTCATTGGATCGGATACCGAGTTTTAAAAAAAATGATTCTTATAGACAAATTTGTTTAAAAATATAATTGGAAGTGAAAAAGACACCTCAAAACTATTTATTTCTTTTATATATAACTATTTATTTCTTTCGGCTCTTTTTATACCGCTAACGAATGTAAAATATGAACGGTATTTTTATATAAAATTTTGATTTTGATTAAAATTATGAGTACAAATATTGTGACTTTCAAATTGTAACAAACTCCAAAAACCATGTTTATCTTTATCAATAACAACAGTAATTTAACAAATATAATATAAATTCTTATCTTTTTCAATACCACCAACAATATAAAATTAATATAAGAAAGTTTGTTTAAGGGTATAATTAAATTATAAAAAATTCAGCCCAAAATATTATTATTGCAAGTATGTAATGTCTCAAGTGATATTATAAAAAGATTGAACCCATAGGAACTGAGACATTATAACTTCCTATAGCTTTTCAATGATAAACTTGTTTGCGAAAAAATAAAATAAATCATTGGTGTTATAGGGATAAACTTGTTTTTAATTAACATCTTATTTTTTTGTCAAAAAAAAATTAACATCTTTTTTAAAAAGAATATTGACGGATCAATCTGTCAACCCGCTGAACCACCATAAAATGGATGGGGTGAGATTTTCAACCATTGTATTCACTATGAGTAATAATTCCAAAGGATGTATTAATTGGCCAATTGTATTTTCCTTTTTATTTTGAGTAAATTACACTCCCCTCCCCTCAAAGATGCTTGAAATACACTCCCCTCCCCTCTTATGTTAAAATATACAATTTCCTCCCTTAAAAAATAAAATTTACACTCCCCTCCCTTATAAGATGCTTGAATTACAACCCCCTCCCTTGATAATTAAATATGCACTACACTTTAATCTATTTTAACATAAATAAATATTTTTATGATATATATATTAATTTTAAACCACCCTTTAAGAAAAATTAATTCATTTCTTTATAATTTAAATGTTAATGATAATTAAATTTAAATATTTTTCTATTAATTTTATAATTTAGAGTTTAAAATTAACTTTTAAATAACCAAGGTTTATTGTCGTTAGTAATTTTTCACATATTTTAATTTTATTTTGGCTTGTTTCATATTTTATAATAGGGTTTAAAACTACATGTTAATGAAATTGTGAATAAAAAATAGCAAAAAAATATGTATTCAATTTTTTATTATGTTAGAATAGACCTGCAATACTGTTTTTTTTCGAAGTGTATTAGATTATTATTTTTTTGTTAGATTATTAAAAGTAAAAAAATATATATTGAGGGAGTAAAGTGTAGATTTTAACATAAGAGGGGAGGGGAATGTAATTCAAGCTTTTCTTAGGGGAGGGGAATGAATTTTTTTCTAATATGTTTTGAATAAGAGGGGAGGGGAATGTATATTTTAACATAAGAGGGGAGGGGAGTGTAATTCAAGCATCTTTGAAGGGAGGGGAGTGTAATTTACTCTTTTATTTTTCATCCATGAGCAACATTCATAAACTAGTGCTTACTACAACATTATTGAAAATCTAGACAATTAGATAAACTTTGACACTAAAACAAACATTTCATTAATTAAACTGATGCTTACTACAACCACACATTGTTGAAAATCTAGACAACAAACTAATTAATCAAAAGACACACGCTAGATCTAAAATATATGACATCTCTGACCATAAATAAGTTCCACAATGTCTCTCTAAAAACCAAATTAAAAAACCCTATTGAAAAGCAAAGGGATAACTAAGAAAATAGAACAAGCAAAATAACCAATCCAACCCTATTGCATAATTAAAATGCTAGATCAACCTAGAGCTTCAAATCAAGGTTGATGTCTCTGGCGCTTCCATCTCGCCACACCACCGGTAATTCTTCCTTTGGAGCCGAATCAATTGGTTTGTCCATCAGAGAAATAAGATCCATTGTTCTCCCCAAAGATTCATCGATATTGTTGTGATCATGAGTATGAGGGAAAACTGGATCCTCTGGTATAGGCCTGATCGTGTATGGCTGAAAATGGAGGTTATAATTACCGCTACCAGGCACACGATTAAGAAACAACACAGTGTGTGATGAAGGTGGTGGAGGTGGCATGTATGTTTGTAATGGTGTGTTGTTTTGTTGTCTTAGTAAAGCCCGATTTATGTTGCAAATTGTGTATGTGCTTTGGTGCCAAGAAAGATCTTGTGCAGTTTTGAAGGTTTCATGGCAATAGTTGCATGGAAATTGGTTGATAGGAGCAACGTTAGTAATGTTGCTGCTGCCAGTACTGCCCTCATCATCAGATTCAGATAGGAGTTCAATATCTGACATCATTTTCAGTGATAAGAAAATCAGTGAGGGAATGTGGTGAATACCTTTGAGAAGTAACATGTATTTATAGAGGAGGGTTTCAAGGTGGGGCATGATTTTGGAAAATAATTTTTGTGTTTTTTTAATCCAAAAAATATATATGAATTAATTATGGGGTGATTTAATAGAGTGCATATGTACGTGTAAAGATTTAATTAATAAATATGAAAGATGTTTTTTTAATTAGAATTAATACTATCAATGTATTTTTTTAAAAGGATTATCAATTCAATTTTTTTATTATTACGAATATTGACTGATATTAATTACACAATTTTTAAGATATCTAGATGTTGACATTTTTAATTAATATTTTAATAATATGATTTACTTACCAATTTCTACTAGTTAAAATATTATTTAAATTTTCTCTTTATTTGATAAATCATGCTTGGTAAAATTATATACATTATAATTGATAACTTTTTCCCCTCAAAAAAATTATAAAATTTTATTTTATTTAATGTAAAGTTGACAACGAATTTTAGGCCTACAAATTGGTATTTTCTATTCAAAATCAAAACTAGGACCCTAAATGACTATATTTGAGGACAAAAAATTCCATTGATTTGGGCAAAAGAAATTTGTTGGGACCATAATTGTAAGATAACTGAGGGATCAAATATTTTTGTTTTCCCTCTCAAAAAAAAGAAAAATTAGTTTTCGAAAAGTTAGAGAGCTTGCTTAAAAAAAAATGTGAGGCTATTTTCACGAGCGAAAAGAAATAGAGAGACCAAAATTGCTATTGAGTTAGTTATAAAAAAAAAATATAAACATGTAAGTTTAATAGTTAATTATTATTTTTTTTTGTAAAATTAGAAGAAAAAGCTAAAATTGAAGAAATGACCAATCATGATAGTGAGATATGGTTGGATATGCACTAAACTTTGTTTTTTTTCTTCTTTTTTGCAAAATTATATAATTGGTCCTGTAACTTAATTTCAAGTAACATTTTCGTCCTTTATGTTTTTTTTTTTCGATTTAATCATTTATGTTATAATTAGGTAACACTTTCGTTCTTTTTCTTTTTTCGATTTTGTCCTTTATGTTATAAAGTGTCAACATTGTTATTCTTTTTTATCAAAACAAAATAAAAAAATCATTAAAAAACTTATAAAAAATTCATCAAACTCATAAACAAACTCAAATCTTCATCATACAAACATAACAACTCAAATTTCATTGAAAAATCCCATAAAAAAAGATAACAATGTTAACATTTTCTAACATAAAGGATTAAATCGAGAAATAAAAAGATAAAGGACTAAAGTGTCCCCTATTTTATTGTGTTAATGCATAAAAAATACGAATAAAAGTTTTTGTGAAATATTTGTTTTGATTAAAATTATTTGAATTTTGATTAAAATTATAGGTATGGATATTCTTCCATTTTACATTGTAATAATCTATATTTATCTTTTTCAATGACAACAACATGTCAAATATAATAAAAAAAAATTGTCGTTTTGAATGACATCAACAATATATGATTCTTATTGACAAATTTGTTTAAAGATATAATTGAATGTGAATAATCCACCCAAAAAATACGTATTATCTTTATATATAGTATATATAAAGGAAGTTTAGTGCAAAATGGAAGAAAAGGTTCATGAAAATGAAAATTAATATGGTTGGATATGTGTTTTTTTTTTTTTTTATAAAAAAAACAAAAACAAAAAAAGTCATCGTGAGTTTTACCTCAATTGGTAGAAACATTGCATAATATATACAAGGGTTGGAGTACGAACTTCAGACACCTCAGTAGGCTACTTGACCAAAAAAAAACACGCAAAAAATGATCATACCATAAAAGTCCCTTACATAACAAAGGGACATAATCGTGAGAGGAAGTCCCTTATATAACAAAGGGGCATAATTGTGAGATATGCCCAAAAAAATTGGGAGATATGGTTGAATAATGGACCTGGATTTCCTATTGTAAGCAATGTACACAATTTCATGTGGTGATCCCGACCACTAATGATGATAATCAACTTGTTTTACTTATAAGTTAACACGATTATATGAACTATGTATAATTTAGTTCGTTTGGTTACTAAGTTAGCTCAATTATATGTATGTGTGTGCGCTCACATGAGGGTGAATGCGCTCACACGTGGAATTATGTGCACTAGTTTTAGCGCTTTTTTGTATTATTTTTTTGAGTTATTTGTAGCTTTCTATGTATTTTTTTCCCAAAAAAAAAAAGAGTATTTATTTTATTTATATATATCCTATTTTGCATATTTATGCATGTATAAATTTTGTAATTGCGTCTATCCTTTAAAGAAAATATGTTTGCTATAGATTTTATTTTAATTCAATCTTTTCCTTTTTAAAAGGAAAACTAAATTAGGCAAAACATATAAATTTTATTTTACTTTTTTTATTAAAAAAAGCTTAATTATGTGATTTGAGCATATGAACTGAACCTAACGAGTCAAACCAAGTTGCTCGTGAACATTAAGAGAGACGGGCTTGAGTTGAATAAAAAGTTCATTTTGAACCCAAGTCGAGTTTTGAGGTGAACCAAGTCGAGTTCAAACGAGTTCGACTTGACTCACCTCATGTATAGTCCTATCGACCACATAAAAATTACAATCTAACAGTTTGTATTTCTGCAGTGTAGCTTCACGCAATTTTGATCTCAGTCGTTCATTTCTAAACGGACGACTAATAGAGGTTACTACATTAACGTAGTTACTACATGGAATCCAGTTCGATAGTTGGACATGTACTAAAAAAAATTAATAGATGGAAGAAATTTATTCCAAAAAAATTAATAGATGGGAGTAAGTATAAGATGTACCAAACCCGCACATTGATGTATTAATTGACCAATTTGTTTTCCCTTTCATTTTCTTTTCACTGATTGAAAACCTCACTGATCAAGACTGCATGATATGCTTGTTAATTTCTTTGGCTAAATTAAACTCATTTTAAGAGGAAACAATAAAACAGATTGTGAAGCTGAGCTTGGTAACGTAAGATTGTGACTTAAGTAGGGTTATTAAGATGTCAAAAGGTATTTGACGTGTGCCAAAAAAAAAAACCGATTGTAAAAAAAAAAAAAAAGTAAACAATAACACAGTTAGATAAGATTAGACCCAGAATAAAACATTTCATTAATTAAACTGATGCTTACTACGAACATTGAAAATCTAGACACATAACAAAACTAGTCAAAAGACAGAGGTACGCTAGATCCGTTATCAGACATATGAAAAAACCTTAATGAAAATCAAAACAATAACAAAGAAAAATACAGCAGATAAATTAACTAGACCCCATTACATCATTATTATAAAACCATAGATCAACCTAGAGCTTCAAATCATGGTCGATATCATTGTTTTCGTTGTTGTTGCTGTTGCTGGTGCTTCCCATTTCAAACACACTATCACCCCACTCCACCGGTCGTTCCTCCATTGGAGCAAGATCAGCTGGCTTGTCGTCAATCAGAGAAAGACGATCCATTGCTCTCCCTAAAGATTCATCAATATTGTTATGGTAAAGACGAGTAGGGAAAATTGGAATCTCTGGTATAGGCCTCATGTATGGATGAAAACGGCGGTTATAATTACCACGTCCATGCATGGTAAACAACCTAGTGTGAGATGAAGGTGGTGGTAGTGGTGGTCCATTGCAGCGCGAAAAAACTCTTCGTGAAAATTGTGGTGTTGCTGGTGGTATGAATGTTGTAAATGGGGTGTTGTTTTCATTTTGATTTTTCACCATTTTCAGTGATGAGTAAATGAGTGTGAAGGAATTGGTTTTAAGACTCTTGCAAGAAGCTAAAGAATGTGAAGCTGCGGTTGTGAGTTCTAAAAGAAATAAGAGGTACGTATTTATAATGAGGGTTTCAAGTTAGTCATGGTTTTCCCCTAAAAAAAAAGTTAGTCTTGGTTTTGGATTATTTTTTTTTTCTTTATGGAGAATATTTTTTTTAACCAAAAAAATGTAGCATTTAATTAGGGATGACTTTAATTGAATATAGATACGTGTAATGGTTGGATTTTAGTGACAGTAACTTATATATGTCAGAAATGCACGTACAATGGATTGACAGTTAATTTGGATTTACATAACATATATAGACCAATATATTTTTTGAAAGAATATATAGACCAATATATTAATTTCGATTTGACCGTTTGAGGTAATTTTTTATTGATTAACATTCCATTTGGTCTTATCTATAAGAAAAAGTTGAATCAATAAAAATAGATGTATTCATATACATTGGTTTTTATTGACTTAACTTTCTCTTATAAATTGGATTGGATAAAGTATTACATTGTTTAACTAAAATCAGGTTTTCTTATGATGTATGACTATAAATTATTAGTTTTTATTAAATGAGTCAATCACCAATTTAATTTTTAAATTGTATGGTCAAGTAATTTAATCTAAAAGTTTATGAAGTATAAGTTTAGCGGTAAGAGTTTGATCATGTAGACAGTTTAAATTTTATCTGAAATGGTTGTAAAATGGCTCTTAGAGCTGCTTTTAATTTTAATTGTATATAGAACAGTTGTTTAACAAATTAGAGAATTTTTTTAAAAAAAATATATCATATTAGTTTCTCAAATAACATTAGCAGATTGAACTTCTTTATACAAAAAAGTCGACCACATATAAGCTAATTTATAACAATTATATAATTTCTTCCTTAAAAAAATACAAATATATAATTTCCTTAGAAAAACAAATACTGGTCGAGCTTTTAGTGATAACTGTTTTTTTTTTTTTTGAGACGGCTAATATTATTTTTCATCGAGAGGATGAAAGAAATAGCAACAACTCACGAAAAGGAATAAAAATACATAAAGGGCCCAACCAAGGTTACACGCCTAAACTCCTAGAAAAATGAGGCCGAGGTATACAATAGGCTGCCAAAAAACAGAGACCAAACCAATAAAACATATTAATCCCTCCATCCTAACTTATAAGTCGTGTTGGGAGAAAAATTATCCTAAATTTACAAGTCGTTTTAGAATACCAATAAAACATTGTTGTTATTTCTCTCTTTTTTCAATTCTTTGATTTATATTTCTCATATCATTTATAAAGAATAACTTCGTAAAATAAATTATTTTGAAGAAGCTTCGTAAAATAAATTATAATTTCTCTTTTTTATATAAAATTAATTACATTTATTTAGTTGGTTGAAATGGTGAAAAAGACTTATAATTTGGGACTTATAGAGTAAAATGTAGGTATTTGATAATACCACTCATTGAACTAATTCGTAACTATAAATAATATAAAAGGTTGTTTTATAATTAATTTATTCTATCAATTCAAAATATTTATCATCGCCAAAATTAACATATGTTAACTAAACAATTTTTTAAGATATCTAGAAGCCTAAATTTTAAATTAGTATTTTAATAATATGATTTATTTATGTTCACTTAATCATTTTTTACTAGTTAAAAAAATAGTTTTCTTTCTTCTTACTTATCATGATTAATAAAAACTTATATTATAGTTAATAACTTTTTATTTAATTTAATTAATGTAAAGTTGACTAAGAAAATTATATTAAAAAGATAGACCTGCACATTTTTAGCAAAAAAATTTTTTATAATAATAAAAAATGGACAATTTATTTAATATTTCATTAAAATTTACTAAAAATAATAAGGTGTACTTTTGGGCTGAATCAGTATTAGAAATCTCTTTGTATAAACAAAAATTCAATTAAAAACACTTTTACAAGCAAGAACAATGATCATCTTTTACCAAAGGACCTCCAGAAACCGGTAAGTGTCAAGCACTATAGGGTTTTGGAAAAGTTGTCCGGATTTTAGTTGTACATATAACTCATGTCTTTATCTATCTATTGTTTTGGTTTTCTTATAAAAAAAAATTAGTTTCCTTCTCATGCGATTTAATGAAATTTTTGTAGCCGATAAAAAAACTTAAAATACTAAAACTGAATATATTTTTATTGACAAATATTAATATAATTTTTTAAAACAATTTTTTTACTAAAACACTATTCTAAAGTCTAGGCTGCCAAATAATTGAGTACAACGACGACAATATAGCCACAAAAGTTACCGGACCAAATGGTAGTATGTCGTTGTTATGTTAGTATTTTTACTTTTATCAAAGTATGAACCTCAATTATTTAACTTCTTTCAACTTTTTAACCTTTATCTCAAAAGTTAGACATTTTATATCCTAAAATTCCTCAATTTCACGTGTTTCTTCCGTGGAAGATCCTCCGGTAGTTCTATATTAACCGGTTGTAAGTCACATGTCCACAGCATAGCATATATGAGCATCAAATTAGTCGTATCTCCACTTCCCTCTTTAATTCAATGCAGGGGTTCCTTTTTATCAAAGAACACAATCCAAAGTTCACATATGACATATATATTTTAGCTTGAGATTGTATCTTTTATATAACTATATATCAAAAATTAATTAAACATGGATAGAAGACAAACGTGCAATAAGCTGCGCAACTAGGTCTTTTTAGATGGAAAAATCAATTATCGCAAACACAACATTTATGGACCTAGGAGACATGATATTGGTGTGCATGACGCTTGAACTCTATGTAGAAGGTTAACAGTCTTTGATGTCAGGAAGCCAAACAAATGGTATAAAAACATGTTGATTGTTGGAACATATTTCTTGTGTTTGACCACTTTGCTTGATGCATCTTTTAGGCTGCTTGTCCTACCATAAATGCCCCAACGCCTAACCCTACGAGTGGTGAAACCCCAATCAAGTTCACACATGCATGTTTTACTCCTACTCATCCGTAAACCATAACATCGACAATGTCGATCTTTTATCTAGTGGGTCAGTTAGGAAGTTCAAAGACGCCTCCTTCTTCATTGATATTTCCCGCCCGCCTAAATATATCAAAAAGGACATCCATAACAAAGTCATGTTTGTACTTAAGTCCATGAAGCTCCTTACAATAAACTGCATGTTCCCCAAAAGTATCCATACACACCTTACGACAAACAGCACACACCTCATCAATAGAAAATAATGGAATATATTTAAAGATAGTACGCTACTTCGCTGGTGACATATGTTCACCTAACTTATCAATAGGGATAGCTAGAAAAAAAAAAATTGACCATGTGTTGCTTGCAAGCACCCTAAAACTGTTTTCTATAAAGTAGTCATGTCAAACTTAACTTTCATATCTTAAACACTTTTATTAAAAAGTACACTCTGCAAAACATGTTGTGATTTAAGAGGGACGGTGTCCTTAAGAAATGAACTTAAAGGACAAGGGACTTGAACATTTTTCTGCACAGAAGACGCAAAACGAACTTGCCACAAAAATGTACAGAACTCCAAAAGTGTAGGCATGGACAGTGTCAGCATGTTTGATCGGATTATGGTATCTTAAAACAAGGTATGTCAATTTCTGCAGGACTTCAGGCGGATATATCTTTCATGCAGATCCTAAAATCCTTGTATTACCTCACCTGGGAACCTAAATCCATGGCAAAATCTGCAGAAAATGTGTTTCCTACGGAATTTGCCCAAAAATCCGCAGGAAAAACTAAAAATTCTAGTAATGACTGGGCTTTCTACAAGGAGAGTTGGAGCTGAGCCTGGGGTAATGCCCAGGCTAGCTGGGGGTGGCTCCGCCCCCGACTACAACCAGGAAAACTACATCAAATTAAAAGAGGAAAAACCACCATTTATATGAAGTACAAAATGACGTAAAGTATGAAGGCAAGGCATTGAAGGTACAAATTATATGCCATGGTATTTGAAGTTGAGAATTTCTAATACACACATACATGTTATGTAAAAAGCTACAGTAATTTGGATTGTAGTCAACAATCCCATCGTTTCTTAAATAAAAAAATAAAAAAAAAACAATTCCACGTATCCATGAGTCAGCAGACACATCAACGGTTGTTCGATTGAGATGAGATTATCTTAATTTAAAGTTAAATTTAGTTAAAAAAATCAAAATTTAAATTGTCTAATTTCAATCTAGCAACTATTAACAATGTGTTAACCAGTTATATGAAATTGTGAGTTGTGACTCAACTCAATCCAAATCCTAGTGATTATTCTTTTCTATTTAAATAACTATTCTTTGAGATTTGATACGGTAATTGAATAAAAGAAGTTTTTTAAGAAAGAATAAAAAGATTAAAAATAATAAGAAAAGTGTGACGTTATTTACCATGATACAAAGTCTTTGGACCACGAATGTCTATATTAGAAAAAGTATGATTTTCTCTCATTTATTAATATATTTTTTTCATCTTATCTATCATATTTCTATTTCATTTTCTGTTTTATTAAACACTTCAAAATACACAAAGTTACCCTCATTTCTCACCAACGGTAGGGAATTCATTTCCATGTCTTTGTTGAAACCAAAGAAAGATGTTTACCCCGTATCCAATCTGGACAAATAAAAACATGACCAAAAAATTCAATAGAAATGAATCTTGAGCCTTTTCACAGAATGACCACAGTACTAAAGTGATTTTTGAATCTATTCTATAACTACTAATAAAGAGAAAACATAGTTTTGGTGTGGCCTAATTTCTTACCCTTTTTGCTTCTCACCTTTTGCAAATATTAAAAAAAACTGAACAGCTCGAAGGTGGTTACCATATTTTAAAAAGAAACGCAACTGCTCTTTCATGTTAAAAGAGAAAGTGGAGGATTGATATGTTCATCCTTTTTATTTGCACAACACTAACCGCATAAAAACAGAGAATGAGTTAATATATTTTAGTGCAGTAGAAAAAGCGGATAGACGGCACATGAGTGTCCGTCTGAACTCTAGTAGTAGATAATGAAAATATGAAACAGCAAAAATGCAACATAGAAGGGTAAACGCATGATAAAACTACGAGCAATGAATTGTTGATAGTGGTCGAGAGTGACCAAATTGAGTGCGCAAAGAAAAGTGATTAATAATTGTAATCATGTTATACATATGCATTTAGTTTTGTCCATCTGTATCAATGCTAAATGAGTTATCATCGTTGAAACCTATTAAGCATTGATATGTCACCAAACACTTGCCACTTAAGCATAAGAAAAGAAAATAAAGTTAAGGGACTAAATTAAAAATGATTAATATTTGTATGGTCAAATTAAAAGGATTGTAACAATTACAAGGACTAAAATTCAAGTTCGCCATATTTGCAGGGACGAATTGTATATTTAAACCAAAAATATAATATTATACTAATATAAAATTAAAAAAATGGGGGTGTCGGTCCTCATTTTAGCTTTGTCCATAGTGTTGAGGATTGCTTAGATGTCTTATTGTTTTGATGCCTAACAACTATAATATTTGAAGGAAAAAAAAACACATTTTTTTTCGATTATTGCTTCTGTATCAGTAATCGGGTTGTGATCAGGGACGGATGCAAGTATAAGACCATGTAGGCTTGTGCCTGCACTAAATTTTGGGAATTTTTTTTTTTGGTGGTAGTAATATAGTAATATATAGTTATGGTTGAAATGTTGACTAAATGGCCCACACAAAAATACACAACATTTTTTTATTGGCCCACACATAAACACCCATTTTAACACAATACACAAATTTTTCCAAATAAAAAAGTAAAAAAATATAGTATAATTAAACAAAAGAAAGTGGAAAACGTGAGGGTAGAGAGAAAAGTGAGACCCACACCCACACTTTACACAATCACACTCAAAACAAAACAAATCCAATAACAACCTCTTCTATCTTTTCTCTCTCTCGTCGAGGTTCAGTACTTCAGTTCTCAGCATTTCTTGTTCTTGCCATCACCGCTCTCACTCACAATCACAAATCCATTCCGATTCCGCATTGTTTCCAATCTTATTGTGAATAGTGGGAGTGGCTTGAATCAAGAAACTACAGTCAAGAAGGCAGGAGAAACTAGATGGAGCTCACATTATGGTACATTACTCAGTATTTTTTCTTTATACTCTTCTATGATTGATGTGCTTGAAATAATTGAGGAAGATGGAAAAAGCTCAGAGAAAAAGGGTGAAGCAGTCCTCTTGTTGAAATATATGCAATCTTTTGAATTTGTTTTCATCTTGCACTTGATGAAAAAAGTTTTAGGGATTACTCATGAGTTATCTCAAGCATTACAAAGAAGTGATCAAGATATTGTAAATGCCATGAAATTAGTAAAAATGTCTAAACTAAAGTTACAAACTATAAGGGATAATGGTTGGGACTCTTTGCTAAGTGATGTTTTATTATTTTGTGAACATCATGATGTTGTCATGCCGAATATGGATGATCTATTTCAATCATATAAAAAGTCAAAGCGTAAATCGGAAAGAGTTTCTAATTTACATCATTTTTAAGTTAACTTTTTCTATCAAGTGATTGATTTGCAACTTCAAGAGTTGAATAATCGTTTTACTGAAGTGAATACTGAGTTGCTTCTTTGTGTAGCTTGTTTAAGTCCAAGAGATTCCTTTCTTGCATTTGATAAGGAGAAGTTGAATCGTTTAGCTGAATTTTATCCTTCAGAATTTTCTCGTGTTGAGTTGTTGGCACTGGATTCTCAACTTGAAAACTATTACTCCGTATGCTCTGATGATGCATTTTCAGAATTAGGCGGGATTGGTGATCTTTCCATAAAGCTAGTGGAGACAAGAAGACACATTGCATATCCGTTGGTATATTTGCTTTTAGAGTTATCTTTGATATTACCTGTGGCAACTGCAACAGCTGAGAGGGCTTTCTCTGCTATGAATATTGTCAAGAATCGGATGCGAAATCGCATGGGAGATGAATGGTTAAACAACTGTTTAGTTACTTATATAGAGAAGGATACTTTTGTTGGTATTGATAATGAGAAAATCATTCAATGTTTCTAAAATATGGATAATCGTAGAGGACAATTATGATGTATATTTATGTTATTAAAAATGAAATATAATATATATATATATATATATATATATATATATATTTTTTTTTAATGTTTCAAATTTATATATATGTGGTGCCCCCACTTTCCAAAATTCCTGGATCCGTCACTGGTTGTGATGCATATGCATGATATACTGACATTTTATGTGTGTTACGTACAACAACTTATTAGTGAATATGCATCGCTCTCTGCAACATAATTTGAAGTATTTGAAAGCAACAAAATAGCAAGATTTATAACTATGCTTCGGATGGTCAACTTCCATTGTTTAACCGTGCAACAAAACTTATTAGGACTATTATGCAGTCTATCATGCCCAGCCCAATATCGAGATAGTTTTTTTTTTTTAAACTAAAAGAAATATAAAGGAAAGTTTCCTTTAAATACAAGGAGTGCCTAGAAGGGAATTAAAAGTGTCAACAATACAAGGAACCAGAAAACAAACAAAAAATCGAAAAATGGAATTACATATCGGCTAAACCAAAACAAAACAATGGTTTCGACCACCACAAATAAAAATCAACGGAAGAAATAAGCTTATGAGTCTTGAGTCACCACCACGAATGAAGTTTTATGTGGTCCAATAACTACTCCCGCGAAAGCTCTTGGTTATAGAAAAATCGAGCATTAAGTTCCTTCTAAATTTTTCATATATAAGACATCCAAATTACTTAAAACCAAGAACGAATATCCTTTCTGAACACATGAGCGACACCAAATTGAAGATCTTGTTCCCCGTTATCAGTCGGATTAACAGAAAAAACACTAAGCCACTGTAGAACAAGATTCCAAAGAGAATAAACAAAAAATCACACCCAATAAAAAAGATGATTAATTGTTTCCCCTTTGCCATACCTTACCGAACACAACATAGTACCAGAAAGCACCACTCCTCGATGATGAAGTTGATTCTTTGTAGGTACTCTTTTATTTAACAATTTTCAAGCAAGTAATGCAATCTTCAAAGGCACTAATTTATTTCAAAGCAAGTGAGTATGAATATCAAAGTTGAATTATCAATTTTAGTCAAAACTTGATATTCATCTTTGACCGAGTAACCATCAACATAGTTATGAAGCCAAACCCATTTATTTGCTACATTGTCCTGTAAAAAATGTTATCTAACAAAGAAATACATAGTTCCCCAATACCGAGATAATTGATGCTACTCAAGTTGAAGCGCATTGGAAGAAAAAAAGAACAGCAATTGGTAGAAAGAAACGTAACAGAGATAATAAGATGGGAATTGATATGTGTATTTAAGATGAGCAGTGATTTTATTTTGGCCAAAACATAGTGAATTTCCCAAAAAAATGTGTTGTTCATATTTGTTTGTATTTGTCCTTCTTTCTACGTTTAATTGGGTTTACGAGTTAAGTTTAGGCATGTGGACTTCGAGTTCGACTTAAAATTGGTTGTGGATAGTTTTTGCTCTAGTAGAAAAGATAACATAAGACGTTGATATTATTTAAAGTTGTAGAGTTATTTTCATCTCACTGTAGAAACTCGGTGTGGAGTTTAATAGAAGACAAATAAATATGGTTGTCCACCCTCTTGTTTACTTCTTTAGCTAATTTTCAAATTTTGATTGATATGCCAAATTGAATCGAACACATTCCAATTCTATCTAATTTTCAAATTTTGGTTTATATAGCAAATTGAATTGAACACACTCTGAAATGTTATAAAAAAAATCGTAAAAAAAGAAAACAAATTACAGATTTGCCTCTTAAAATTGTATGAGTCAACCATTTATCTCCCCTTGAAACTTGTTAACATGCAAAAACGATTCTGATTATAAATAGTGTTGGCCAATTAATCCTTTTGTTAACCTTAGATGACTTTTTTTTTTAACAAACAAAAATGATATATAATAATACCAACGATGAAACACCCTGCACAAGGCGTGCAAATAACTGATTCACCGATCAATGTTTATATAATCATATTGACAAGTAAAGAAAGGCACAAAACAATCTAAAATAACTATTAGTGAACACCCAGACAAAGCATCGGGTGTTTCCACCAATCATAATAACAATAGGTAAAAGATGGATGTTTTGCCTTCACCCACAAAAAAGAATGTAATTTTGCTTTCTCAACAAGAGCATAAGGATGTGAATGCGCATTTTTAAATATATGTTCATTCCGCGCCTTCCATATGATCCAAACACATGCAAACCAGATACCTGTTAAAAAAGAATGTGTGTACCGTGGTAGTCCAGCCATATGAGAAAACTGATAAAGATGGTCACGGAGTTCAATCGGAAACACCACATATATGCCTAACCAGCTTGTTACCTGACACCATAAATAATTAGAGGCAGCGCACTCCAAGAAAATGTGTCTTGCTGACTCTGGTACGTTACACCCAAAAGGATAGTGAAACCGGCGGTTGAAGAATGTTCCTCCTCACCAAATTGTCGCGCGTCGGAAGCCTATTACGGAGTAAGCGCCAAACAAATAAAGACACCTTCGCTAGAATAAACCTGTGCCAAACATCATCAACGAGACTCTATCAACCTGATCCTCAAAGTTGGTGATAAAACGATAGGTTTCTCGCACCGAGTATCCATGAATAGGGTCCAACAGCCATCTCCACTTGTCAGTAACAGAATCCTGCAAGACAATGTTATGTAATAATAATGAACACTCCCTCAAACTATCTTCCTCCCAAGCTAACAATCGGCGCCTCCACAACCACGCCCCACCTCCCTCTCCCCACCCTTCTCTCTCCATCTCCTCCACTGTACACTCCTTATTCAAAGCCAAATCAAAGAGTCGGTGGAACTTAAGTCACAAAGGCGATTCCCCAACCCAATGATTGATGAGTCAATAAGTTAGTATATTTAATATAGTATTTTATCTAGTTTATTTAAGATTTAAGTTTATTATCATTTCTTTTTAAGTTATTTAATAAAATAATGTTTAGTTTAGTCTATATAATATTTAGTCTTATTCTATTTAGATTTAGTTCTATTCTATTATATTAGTATTCCCTTTTTAAGTTATTCTGATTTGTTTGCTTTTTAATATTTAATCTCGTTCTATTTTAGATTCAAGTTTATTTTATATCATTGTTATTTCCTTTTTGAGCAATTTACTTTAAGATGCAATAATATATTTCAGGAACAGATATTGATGGAGCAGTCTTGGAGCAAAAGAAAGAGGACTAGGAGCTGATTCGGAGCAAGAAAATACAAGATTCAAAGCAAAAATATGATGCTACAAAGTCAGAAGCTTGGCACGGCCCGTGCCACCTCTCAGGATCTCTTTAGCTGCTTTTGCTTCCTGTGCAAGCTACTCTGTTTTTAGTTTAGGCCCACAGTTTCTTGTGGAGCACTCTAGCATTATAGTTGCTTAGATTTTAAGTCAATTGTAAGCTATAAATAGAGGAGCCTTCCATCATAAACAATCATCTTATTCTTGGAATACAATAGTGACAGTTGTCTTTCTAATAATAATTTCTTCTTTATTTATTTTGTTATTTATTTTATGTCTTCTCTCTTCTTCCCCTTGTCTACTATGATCATGAGTGAGTAGACTTCTCTTGTCTTGGGATTGTTGGATAGTCTAATGACATAATCCAACACAACCCAAGCTTTCTTCCTAAACTTTATGTAAACCTAAATTTCTAATCTAAATTCACCACTTTAACATGGATTAATCATTATCAAACGGTGGACGCGAAAGCTGAGGGTTTGATAATTATTAATCCATTATCCCAAATATCAATTCATAAAGCGAAAGCTGAGTCTTGATATTAGAACAAGTGAATTTAGACAGAGATTGCAAAGGCAGCAAAATAGTCTTTGCAATCTTTGGACGAAGTAGTTTCACAGCCTTAATGCATCTCTTAGTAATCAATTCAGTGAAATAGGATTGATTGCTAGGAGTAAACTCTTACTGGACTGAGAGGAAAAGTAAGGGGCTAAAGGGAAACCGGTCATTAGAGATTGGGTCCAACATAAAGTTCTAAGGTTGAAGCTTCGGTTTGTGGAGGGTTTGTTACTAAGATGAACCAATAATCCCAAGGCTCTCTTTTTATATTATTTTCTCTTCAAATATTTTAAAACCCTAAATTTACTATTTTCTCTTCTAATCATAACTCTAAGTTGATTAAATTGACCAACTCCCTGTCGGAACGATACTCTCTTTATTACTACTCCGATAAGACCGTGCACTTGCGGTTTTGTCCCATCAATGATCGAACCAGAATAATGTATTGCAACCGTCACCCACCACCCTACGGATATTACTATCAAGCCAATTCCCCACCCCCCCGTACCAACCCCACTTCGCACCTCACACAACATCCTCCACCATAACGAACCATGTCTGCCCCCCTCCTTAAGCCGTCCCCCTTCCTCACCGTATCGAGCATTTAACTTAACCTTAGATGACTAGTTTGACAATAAGAAATACCCTCACCGTTTTTAATCATAAGATTATTTTTAAAATGTGTCATCCTAACTTGTGCTCTTCTTTAGAAAGAAAAAAAAAACTTGTGCTTTAAAGATACATGTTAAAGAACCCAAAAATATAAATATTATTTAAAGTTTTATACATTCAATTTATTACAAATTTAAAAATTAAATTCAATGCACACATTTCAATAAAAAATTACTATATTTGATTATTAACTTGTGCGTTAAGGGCAACTTAGCTTTTGCTTTTAAAAATGGAGAATGCTAATGAGTGTTTTGGGACATTGGTTAAAGTGTTAAATTTAGTAAATTTGCATCAAAAAATGGTGTAGTTATTTCTAAGACAAAAGTTCAAACTTATATTTCAAGATAAAGTTTTTATTAATGGGTTTCTTAACCAATACCCTTAGGGTACTGTCTAAGAAAACCCTTTAAAAAAAGTTTTGTCCATAAATATAAGGCAGCCGGTAAAATTTTAGGTGAATTTATTACTCTTTTGTCAACTATATCTTTATGAATACTAGTATCAATTATCTTGAAATATAAAAAAATCACATTGAATGAATTTATACGTAAAGGGCAGTTTAGTAATAGTAACAAATTTATTACTCCATCTAACTTCTTTTTCTTCTCAAAAGGGACCGAGGTAGAATAATTTGAGGACTGATTTGCTAAGTAATAAGAAAATTGGTGTTCAAACAAGTAATTTACTCAAATGCCTCTCAGCAGTTAACTGTCGAATTTGTTTGGAACCGGCTACAGTTAACTATCAAGGAAATCAGACCCTTCTCTTTTCTTCTTCTTCCACTTCAATCCCTTTTTTTGTTTTTTTTTCTTTCACAACCACAAACTTCACTCTTCTTCTTCTTCCAAATCAAACACTTTGCAAGAGGTAAGAGAAGAAGAACAACAAAATCCACCTCCAAATATAAATTAAAGATTGTAAATTCTATTAAATTCATTGAAACAAATAAATTGAAAAATGAATTGAAGAAAACTGTTCAGTTGTGAATTCCTCAGGTGTGATGACGTATTTTGTGTTTCCGTGTTTAGGCATCACAAACCTGTTAAGAAAATTGACACAAGTTTTTTGTTTCTGCCATAGCCATGAGTTAGGTGTGATGACGGAGGATTTTTCCGTCGTAGTCCGAACCAGAGGTGGAACCACAAGGGACTACCGTCGGAGATGACTGCGGCGGCGGACGTTAGAGCTGCGGAGGTGAAGCCCCATCTCTCTACAGCTGCTCGTTTTATGTGAATCCTTCCAGGAAGCTTGCAGGTTTTCAAATGATTTCCACGGCACTTAAGTGCCGATGAGTGAAATTGAATTTCGGCAGTTAATTGTTGCCGGTTAATTTCCTCGACAGTTAACTGTCGAGAGGGCATTTGAGTAATTTATACGTATTTCTCAGCCAACCATAAAGTGTCAACAACAATATTCAAGTAATTTGTTTGTTACAGATTAAAATAAAAGTGATTTTGACATAAAATAATTTAGAGATTATATTCTAGAGATTTTGTGAAAAATCAGAATCTATTTTGTGTTTGTTTACCGTAACAAAAATTACATTTTTTAAACAAATAATCTAGTTTGTTTGGATAGAAGTATATAAAAGGGATTTTTTTTAATCATATTTTCTCTCTCCTCTAAAAAAATCTATTTTTTGAGAAGCTGCTCTTAACAGCTTCTCATTTGAAGCTGTTTTTAGATTATGATTTTTTTAAAAAATTATAATAAAGGATGCAAAACTCTTAAAAGTGATTATTTATTTTAAAAAAATAATTTTTTTTCTCAAAAAAACTATAACAATCGGGCTCTAAGTTGCCGCTAAGTGGTAAAATTCGGAGACAAATTTGGCTGTAAATTTTAGATGAATAGAAAAGATAAGCTTGAAAGTGTTAGCATTTTCTCTCTTTGATTTGATTTATTATTATTCCCAACCCCTCATCTTTGAAAACCACACTCACTCTAAAACCCTGTTATTTCTTCAACCATGAATTCATCTGCTTTAGCTTCCTTCATTCTCTCACCACCACTACCACCACCATGCAAATTCAACCACCCCCGTTTTCAAATCAAACCACAACCCATTTTCCACCACCCCCTTAATTCCATTTCCCTGAAGTCAAAATCCAATTTTTCCACCAAATCATCATCAAATATGAACAACCCAGTTTCAATCCCTGAAGAAAACGCATCTTATGTCGCTGTTGAAGAATTCACTGACAAAGATTGGTCAGTGCTTGACTATACTGGACCAAACATTGACCGCATTATATCATTTGGGAAAATTGATGAGAATTCAAGGGTTTTGGTTTCAAGTGGTTCTGAAGAGTTTGTGGATTGTTTAGTTGGTGGTTCTAAATTCAAGTCTATGCTTGTTCTTCATGACTCACTTTTGATATTGGCTCTTCTTATTGAGAAATATGATAATATTAAGTGTTGGCAAGGAGAGGTTACTATTGTTCCGGAAAAATGGTCTCCTTTTGATGTTGTGTTTCTTTATTTTTTGCCTGCTTTACCCTTTAAACTTGAGGATGTTCTTGCTTCATTGGCTCCAAAATGTTCACCTGGTTAGTTTTTCTTATCTGCTTTGGAATGTTTTGTTGTTAGTTTAGTATTGGAATAGAAAATTGTCCATTCATGTTTATGTCCATTTCATTGCATATTGGAACAACATTGTTGTCAAAAGCGGATTGCCTAAAACAGGGGTTTGTTCAAATTCTCCAATATAGCCATTATAGTAGCTATTATTTGACAATATTTTGTATCAAATACTGTATCGGGAAACAATAGTGACTTGTTCAAATTGCATATGTTGTAGTGCTATAGCCACTGCTTAACAACATTTGAAAGCTAGAGAGACTACTGATATAGGTTGTTTACAACTTTGAATATCAGGCCAGTTTGGATAAGCATTTTAATAATGAGATATAAGAAACAAAATTTTGATTCAAATAAGTTTGAGTTGAACTTTGTTAACCAAATGTTTTAGTTGAAATTAGTTCCTACCTCTTAATTTCATGATCTCTTATTCAATTTCTCCAGAGAATGTAAAAAAGCTTACAAATACTTTTTCGTGACTTAAAACTTTATTTTGATAGAGTCTATCATAATTTAGAATCAATCTTAAATCACTGTTGTAATTACATTGTAATTTTTTATATCGTAGAGAGTTGTGGTTAATGTGCCTCAATAGCAATTGTGGAGACAATAGAAACCTTGATGGCACAGCCTAAATCGTAGTGGCCTACCGTTTTTAAAAAACACAGTCTGAAATGGATAGTTACGACTTACACATGATATCAACGTCATGTGAGTGTAAGCTGTCACATGAAACTTATTCATCACTTGTCCCAAATTTTGCCTTTCATGAAACTTTGTGCAATGTGTTTCTTTCTTTCATGTAATCACTATTTTCAATCTTTTCGAGACATGGTTTTTGATAGAACACTATGACATCGTTTGATTCATGTAGCTGACCCCACTTAGTGGGATCAGGCTTGGTTGTTGTTGTTTTTCTTGTAATGACTATTTTCCGGAAGCTTTGAGTAGTATTTATCGAGACAAGAAATTGTTGTTTGGAAAACACTATCTCCATATGGTTTTGTACCTCTTGTTGCATCCTGGCTCTCAATTTGCTATAAAGTAAGTTTTTATGAAATGATAATTTTGAATGTGCTCTCTTTCCACTAGCTGTGTGTAAAAAGTGCACAACATACATTTGATTATTTGGCTTACTTAATAGATTTGTTCAATATATTTTCTGTTGCTTGATATTCAATAAGTGTGTTCGGATAGTGCAAATTTCACATTGATGTGCAGGCGTCTCATTGATGACACCGCATTTCCAAACACGCAGTGTCTAAAAATGATTTCTTGTTTTAAATTTTGGTTTTGACATGTAGGTGGAAGGGTGATTATCAGTCATCCACAAGGGAGAGAAATACTGAAACAGCAACGACAACAGTACCCAGAAGTAGTAGTTTCTGACCTTCCTGACAAAACACATTTACAAAGTGTTGCAGCTGCTAATTCCTTTGATGTGGCTGAATTTGTGGATGAACCTGGCTTTTACTTGGCTGTTTTGATCAAATCTAGGACTTAAAAACTAGTGTAGATCCTTTCGAACATGCAATTTGGTTGGACTTTCGTATGGTTTAATGCTTTATGATAGTTAGCTAGAATTTTTTGGATGAAATCAAATTATAAATGATTTAATTTGATTGGTATCTCAGGCTTCCTCGTGTAAAATCCATTTACATGGTGACACTATGGATGTTATTTTTCCTATAATTTAGTACTACCTCCGTCTCTAGGACCCTTTTGGAAAAATAACGGGAATTAAGAAAATTAAAAATGATAATAAATTTGTTTGTAATTACTATTATTTTTACATATGTGTCCCTTAAGAGAGAGGGTTAGTGTATGTTTTCAATGTAGTATTTAATGCTGATCGAAGAAAAAGATATAAAATAAATGGGGGTATGTTGGTAAAGAATTAATTAATGTATTTGAAAATAACAAAGAGGTCTTACAAAAATAGACAAAATATTTTCTCAAAAGGGTCAGGGACGGAGGTAGTATAATTTTGGGATTGTATAATTTTTTTATATATAAGTAATATTTTGCAAATTATGCACTTTGTTTCCCATAGAATATCTGATATTATGTGAAGTGTGAATGTCATCGATAAAACTTGAGCTTTTTATTTTTGTACTTTGTTTGACACACTGAAAGAATGGACGGAACAACTGTACTTTGTTGATACTCTGAAGCAATGAATGATTTCCGTGAAAGAAAAAGATAACAGTTTTATAATTTCTTTACAATGGTGCACGTGCATATTCCTTGCATTTCGTTTACAAATTCCTTCCTAATATTAGCATTTAGCAGTACTCAAGTATTTTAATAAGTCGCAAAATATATAGATAAATGAAATCAAAATATTATGTGCTCTGAATTCGAATTATATCATGGATTCTCATATTAGTCGTAGACTCATACCAAACGAACACAGTTTTAGTTCTTTGATAAATTATAGAACTTAGGCCAAGGTTCCTCAACAAGAGAAATTATTTGAGTGGATTAACAACTTTGCTCTAACTTTAAATGGAACTCAGTAGATGAACGAAGAATTTAATCTCTCGAATTAATCGGTCATTGTATTGGATACAAAGTTTTTTTTTTTAAAAGCAGTGGGTCATCAATTTTGTCTATGGAAAAATCTGACAATAAATACATAAGATCTTAAAGTTGTGTTTAGACTAATTATAGGAAATAAATGAAATGTGATAAAAAATATATTCTATGCTCGTTTCATTTTATCTAATTCCTTGTATTTTTCTCCCTTCCCATTTACAGGCATGACATGAAACAAAAGATTTTATTTATTTATTTATTTTCTGTTGATAGATGAAATGACAATAGTTATTGAAAACTCACACATAAGTGGAGGAACCAATGTTTGAACTCTGGTCACAACGTCCGGTCTAACAATTTCGACATTTTTACCTGTTGAGTTAGGATTTGTGAGTAGTTTTTTTATTCTTTTACGGTTCAAAAACGAAATATTGATATCATGTCTCAAATAAAACTCCAATCGCTATCAAAATATCACAACAAAGAATGGAATATCAATTCGATATACTTTTATCCAGTTTCATTCAATTCCATCTTATTCTATTCCACTGCCATCTCTTTTGGAAATTCAAACAGAATGGACTAAGCATGTGTTTGGATTGGCGTTGAACCTTATATCCCCGCATCCCTAGGTGAAATCAATGTGAATATGTGAGAAGCTCCAATTTATAGAGTTAATCAAACGCGTGTTTTTACTGGTATCTATGTTTTTCCAAACATACAATAAGTAGATAAGATTATACACTATCAAGCAAGGGTCGTTCGAGTAGTAAAATCTCAATTCCATAAAGACCATTGAACAATTTCGTAAAGACAACCGAATATTCTATTCAAAGTTGACGGTATTTTATAAATGGTCAATGTTAGTATTTAGGTGTTAGATTTTTTTTGTGTTTGTATGAGGACCTCCACCTCCTTTAACCCTTAACTTAAACCGGACCTCCTCCTCCTTTAATCATTAGTTCAAACCAGTTAAGTAATTCAACCCCTAAATAGACATTATAGACATTGATTGGTCCAAGTAAACGACTCACAGTGTGACTAGGGGGTGCTAATGGAGAATTAAATATCCCAATTACGATGGTTACGGTCATTCTCCTTGAATGCCCCAATCATCGATCATCCATGTTGGTCTCTCCTATTAATAATACATCACTATTAGTCTTCACATAATCACCTTTGCACATAAATTTTTTTGCATACCATTAAATTTTTGAATAATGAAGAACACATCCTCAAACACACATTTCTCAACACACTCTTTTATAGGTTGAAATTCATATGGGTCCCCCTAAATTATGTGGAACTCATGTGACTTTCAAATAAAAAAGAGTATGATTTAGAAAGTGTGTTCTTATATTTCTCATAAGAAGCAAGTTGCATGGGATCCCTAAAATTACTAGCTACCAACTTAGCATATGTTTAGGACTGCTTCTATTTCGTTAGATTTTGAATCCTATGAGACATCAGCACAGAAGCAAGTTTTTTTTTTCTTGACAAACAAACCCTAAATTTCTCCTTAGAAAGACGAAAGCACCAGACAAAAAGAAAGAAAACAGAGCAAGTGTGAAAATAGCACTTCCAGTCTACACACCAGATTACTGCAGTGTTGGAAATGTTCCAGACTTAAACTCTTCGGCATCAGATTTCAAAATACGTTGCAAAAATAAAAAATGCATCATGTGAGATACACATGAAAGGATCTAAGTTAACTTCAAAAAAAAAAAAATGAAGGGAACTAAGTTGGAATTCAACTACTGGAACGCTTTTTCACAGGAGAAAAATCATTAAAGTGAGTCAAGAAATCACTTAAATCATAATGATATCTTCCGCTCAAAAACTCCAACAAAGCTTCCATCAAAACTGCTTTGTTTCAACAAAACAGAAAGAACTGCAAAGTATTAATGAAAAAACCCTTCAAAATACCAACACTCTCAATCTTTCTCTACAACAAAGAAAAAAATTCGGCACAAACTGTGCAACAATTATCTAATCAAACTATATGTTAAAGGTTGAAAATTGCTAAAGGAAGCTTATTGTTTACCGAATAACAAAGTATTCAAATCTCAATCTATCATATATGAAGATAAGGACTGAATTCAGCAACAGCCACCTTTGTACTTCTCACTTTATCATTTTAGAAAATTGAAAACCTTAAGTTATTACTTGCAGCAAACAAATTGTATTCCTCCATGGTGGTGGTGTCTTTCTTATTGCAACTATGGACCTTCTCTGCATGATCCGCTGAACTTTTCAAGCTGAAATCACCAACAGCTTCGCCATTTGAAGATGCAAGAGCCGATTTACAACCTGTTGAGAGGGCTACAGGGCCACCAAAATGAAACAGGGAAAAGTCACCGTTATTCTCTTGTGACTTGGCAGAACGATCATGTTTAACTTCTCCATTGAATACTGGTATTTTCAAATTATTTCCAGAGGAAACAGCTCTTTCTGCAATAGATCCATTAATACGCTCTTGCAAGGAAGCTGGCTTGGAAACTTGCACCCATTCCTCTGCATTTAAGACATTAGCTCTGGTAACTGGCTGATAAACTGGAATCGCAGGGTTAAACAAGGGTGTTGGTTGCTGTAAGGAACCATACTGCAAGCAGAAGCGGGGATCTTCATTTAAGCCATATCCAAGAGGGCCAGCATACAAGTAATGATTAGAGTGTGGGAAGGGCATCAACCCATTTGTTGGAGCTGCTGGCCATGAAACTGGATTTTGATGGAAATAACCCATTGTGGAAGGAGCTTGAAACGCTGGAAATTGAATATTTTGATTTGTCACTGGGGGAAACAGGTTTTGAGGTTGAGAACACACATTAGTGGTGGAAAATCCATTTCCAAAACTATGGGCAATTTCCACAAAATTCCCTGATGCATCACTTCTTGTTCCATCAAAGGATGCACCAGTCAGTGAACTTGAACTTCTAGACAAACTCTCACCATTTGCATTTTGGTTATTCTCCACGGCAACTTCATGACAATCAGACAGCACGTTTTCCACACAAGCTGAATTATCTCTAACTTCAGATTGTTGGCTAACATCTTCAGAATCTGATGTGGTTGAGGATTCTTGATTTTCAAGGTTTGATGAGGTTGTATTGTTGTCACCCTCGCTTAGACATGATGAGCAGTTGCCAGAATTAAACGGGATACATTGAGTAGGATCAGAAGAGTTGTTCAAGGCAGAGCCTCCAGTTGGGCATTTTCCAGGTTCCTCAGAAGAAATTTCTGTAGAGCAACAAGAACCTTCAACTTTAACATGATAATCATTTTGATAGCCTGCATCCATACTACATAATTGCTTTGAATTACAGTCCTCGTTATCATTTTCACCTGAACCAACACTTTCCCCAATAGATGGCTTGATCAGATCAGGCTGAGCTTCTTGAAGTTTGGCAGATCTCAAAACAACATCAGAGTCTGAATTACTGTGGTGATATTTCTTCAGAGATTCCATACGCTCCCAAACCTTTTTTGATTGAAACAAATCCCTGCTGGGATAGTTCCCCAAAATGATTTTGCTTTTGGGTCTTCCATTATTATCATGCTTATAATCTACTTGATTGTACTTACTATCCCGATAAAACTGCTTAGCAGACTCAGATTGACCGGCAGGTTTTGACTCCCAATTAGCTCTTGTCAAAGGAGAATGTTGCTCAACCCTCATCTTATATTCATTATTTGGACTACAGCTGCAAGAATGAATATCACATCTGTCATTCATCCGGTTACTGGAACTGTAAAACTTTTCACCATACTTCGGACTCGCATTTCGACCATTGGATTTTGCAGGAACACTTACTCTTGATTGCCTATTCAATCCATTAACTCCCCTAGGTGATGTCAAAAAATTCTCACCATAATGTCTTGACTCGGTTTTTCCAACCATCGCACCATTGTCAGAAACAATGGCATATTGGCGTCTGTCGGACCGCTTGAAAGGCATATTATCTGGTTGAAATTCTTTCCTGCATCTCAGTCTTCTTTGATGAGAATGCATTGTTTGTTCAAATGTAGACTGCTGACCTGTCTCGTCATCTGTATTGGAATTTTCTTCATCACAATCATCATCAGAGAAGTGTTGTGTTCTCAAAGTATCATTCTCACCAGAGAATTCTTTCTCTTGGATGTTAGGAGAATCGTCACTCAGAAGATTGACTTCGTCTGTTTCAACAGCTGAACTCCTGCAACTAATAAGATTATTTTCATCCACATCAGCACCTGCAGCCAATTCTTCTTTTGAGATTTCTGAAGTACAAAGAATATCATTTGATTCAGAACATATTTTTTCTCTGTCTTTTTCCTTTCCTTTTAGTCTTTCCTTCCTTCGAAGTTTTTTCTCCCTTTCCTTTGTCCGTCTCCTCTCTTTGCGTTCTTCTTCTTCACGTTTTTCTTTTTCTTCTTCTTCAAGAAGTTTCATCTGTAGACAACCATATAATTAGGATTTAGTAAGTGTAATTCAACATATATAAACAAGCATTCTTTTAATTAATCCCCAAAAGTCCTTTTTTAAAATCATGATGACTAAGACCTGCTTTTCTAATGTAATGATTTCTTTGCAAGCTACACGCACTCGTTCCTCCAGCAGTTTTAGTGCAAGACAGACAAATATGCTGTGGGCATTTTGGCGTGCTGTTCCTTCTCTGAAAGCTTTTTCAACCTGAAAGGATAACACAGTCAGTGGCTGAACAAGACAGCCATGAGAAAATAAAATTAATGATTAACATGCCTGCTCTTTGAAAATAACAGTAGCAGCATCTAGCAGAAATTCACGAGCCAGTTCAGGGCTTTTTGCATGCTTTTGAGGACGAGAGCATTCTCCATCAAGCTCGTTTCCATCCTTGTCAACTGAATCATCGTCCTAGAAGCATATATTGAATAATAACATGTGTTACTTCGTCTGACAAATTCCTTGTGAATACTTATCAAAATCACACTCACACTATTTATGTATAACTAGCAAGGAAGTTTATTTCCTTACTGAATCGTGTATTACCTCATCCTCCTCAGCCTCTTCAGCATGCTCAAAGAATCTTCGGATACTTTCCCCTTTCGTAATTCTGACATAACCATCTCCTACAATTAGTCTGCAATGTACACACTGCTGGCCTTTCAATGAGTGAGCCTTAACACAAAGTTCGGTACAGCGTCCATCTAATCTCCAAGCTCGGAGAGTGATGAAACATGCAATCAAACCATCAAGATCAAGGTTGCTAGCTTTGGCAAATCCATTCAATCCAACACTTCTAAATTCCAAAATGTCAGATTTTCCTTCACTTGTGCCCACAGCCCACTCAAAGTGATGGTAGGTACCCAAAGCATCTGGAAATGTCTGACGCCAATCAGCTTGAACCGAGTCATCTGATACCTGATAAAAGCAAATTGATGAATGTTTAGGCTAGGTAAAATATCTACTCAAGTCAATGGTAGTTAGGTAAAAAAAAATAAAAAATTCTCATCGGAGTGATACTTTGTAGACTCTTCCCCTAGGATCTCAACCAAAACTGATATTACAGAAGCATAGAAACATGAAAGTCACACCTCATACTGAAAGGCCGAGTCAGCAACACAAAACCAGCTGCTGCAACGAGGTTCTCTGCGCATGCGTTTCAGTTCCTTTAGTTCCTTGAATTCTCGAATAACATTTCTTCTACAATCTCGGCAAAATCTCTTGCTATCAAACCTGGTAGACGAGTAACTTATTAGTAAAGAAGAAATCATAAAACATGCTTAAAACATATAATTATGTATGAGTACAGGGAAAGAAAGATCTAAACAGATTATAATACAGCCTTGAAGTAAAGCTCCATATCAAGTTTCAAAGGATGAGTAAATTAATTAAATCATGATTGACATAAAGGAGTAGCACTTCATTTATATAATTGAATGAGAAATAAAGCATAATGCTGGAAAAGATAGACTCATAAATCAAAACAAATCCATTTCTCTAACGGCATGAAGACCCACTCTATGATACTAGTAGAAAGCAAAACCACAGATAATCTTGGAAATTTTAGTTATCAGGATAGAGCATAAAGCATTGCATTATATAAAGGAGTAGCACTTACTTTATATAATTGAATGAGAAATAAAGCATAATGCTAGAAAAGAGTAGACTTATGAATCAAAACAAATCCATTTCTCTAACGGCATGAAGACCCACTCTATGATACTAGTAGAAAGCAACACCAGAGACAATGTTGGAAATTTTAAGTTATCAGGATAGAACAGAAGGCATTGCATTATTCCTTTTATGCTTTTAACCCAAAAAGGTCAGTGAATTAGGTATCATCACAAAAATAATTACCAACTGCATCTCAATACCGATAATAGCTTATCTTCCAATTTATCCTCTCAAAAATTGCATGACAAGAACTCTTGGATAGCATAGCCCCTTTTTATGTATTTGTCCATGTTTACACAGACAACAAAATTCATTAAATATGTAATTCTCTATGACAAAATCATTTTCTTACCCAAACTACTCATGTATTCGGCCCACATGTTCCCCCCATGCAATATGTCATAAGTGAAGGCTGTCCTATCACAGTCTGAATCCTTTTGGGTAATATTCCTATCATGCATTATCTTTTAAGTCCTTTTCGGGACAAACTCATCATTATCATGTAATTTTCTTTGAACTTTTTTTAAATATCAAATATATTTCAAAATATAGACTTAGCCCTCCAAAACCCTCCAAAAACCTACTCCCAACCAAACCCTAAAATATATCCTATACATCTGACTGAAATATGTAAATATAAACTTTTCCAAGCATATTACTCCACATTTACTGCATCAGGATAATGTTGCTAGCAGTTTTTCAGTTCAATACTTATGATAGAATTCCATGTTCATCTTTTAGCAACAAACTGCAAACCAGCAGCCATATTATCCTAGAATCCAACACATAGTTTATTACTGTTAGGACTTAAGCCCATAAGGAGGGCCCAACACCTAAGACTAGTCCATTAGGTGGGAGAGTCTCATGGCTTAAGCACCTCATTGAGCACTTTTATCTACTCAATGTGGGACTCCTTACAATGCCATGCCCTTTAAGAGCAGACATCCACGGTGTCTTTCACTTTATTGACACTGACCCAATGGTAGCCTTTTCCCTTTTTAGCGGCTTCACTGGCCTACAAGTATTCGAATAAACACCTTAATCCAGAAAGCCCTTTTTTGGCCCAACTCTCAATGAAAGCACCGATTCTTAGGACTTAAGCACATGCGGAGAGCCCAGCCAAAAACTAGTCCATTAGGTGGGAGAGCCTCATGGCTTAAGTACCACATTGAGCATATTTAACTACTGAATGCGGGACTCCTAACATTGCCACACCCGAGTCGACGTCCATGGAGGCTTTCACTCTATTGGCACTGATCAGATGGAAGCCCTTTCCTTTTTAGCAGCTTCACTTGGAAGAGCGCCAATTGTTAGGCTTTAAGCCCACGACAAGAGCCCGTCACAAAACACTAGTCCATTAGGTGGGAGAGTCTTATGGCCTAAGTGCCACATTAAACACTTTTATCTACTTGCATATAAATGCTAAAACTATTTAGCACCCAAAATAATTTTCTCATTTTTCCATCTCTGACCTTTTAGGGACATAAAACAGACAGCTCGAATCACAATCATGACAATGATATTCGGAAAATGTAAACCGCTCAGGGGCAGATAACAGATTCTCATTCTTTGTATATCAGTTTATGTATGACCTACTCTATTCTAGTTTCAGAATTTATGTTATTATCCCACCATAACAATCTTCACTTGTCTAATGCATAATAAAGTGTAAGGAATATACAAATAGACACCTGTGCATAAGTCTCTCAATAAAATCTTCTTCCTTCATCCTTAGAAGAGAAAACCGAGTCTCCTCTCCCAGCGCTGACCAAAAATCTACCAGTGTATCACATGAAAGTCTGGCAGTATGCAAGGCACATGTTTCTCTTGTTCCATGTCCTCTGCCGTAACTCACAATTCCTTGGCTAATCCAACCACGGCCTGAGCCACCACAGGCATCGGGATAAAGCAGTTCTCTTTCCCGCTCCCTATCGCGTGCCCCGTCAAAGACCTAACAAGAACAAGTGTTTAGCCACCAAAGAGGTCAAAATAATTGTGTGAGGATCCAGTTTAAATGTGTTTCACTTACAATTTGCAACCCTTTTAGAGACTTTGAATGCAAGTAGCAATTCATAAGCGTTAATGAGCCCTCACGCGTTGTGGTCAGACCTCCCCAAGGAAGGCCAGTTGGATCTTGAGTTTCATCTTGGCACCCTTTTGTAATGCTTGATCCACCATTATTTTGCTTTTTCAAACCTCTGAGTGTGTTGCCAGGAAATTGAGCAACCACCCCTTGCTGCAAAGATTTCCCATACATAACAATCTGCAAAAATCCGTCAAGAAGCAATCCATTGCACCTGGAGCAGTACATATTTTTACGAGCTTGCTCAAAAAAGGATTGCTTGTCAATCCTCAGAAGTTCTTGCCGAGCTTGTGGGGACAATTCACTCCAGAACTGTATCAAAATAACATAAAACACCAAATAAGAGGCAAGATAAGTATGCCACAAATTGCAACTTGATCAAGAGAACAACGTAATATATGAAACATGACTCGGGTCAGAAACAATCCCCTATTACTACCTCCGGTCCTATTTATATGAGAAAATTGGGTCAACAAAAGTTAATGTATCTGATTCAAAATTCAGTCCATATACATTAACTTTATTGACCTGACTTTCTCTTATAAATAGGACCGGAGGGAGTATTTAATATCAGTTCTCCTATGGATGCACTTTCCTTTTCCTCCCACCATATTGCAGAATCATTGATAATTGCTAACAATCATGAATAAGATAAGCACAGATATGACAAGGACACAACTACAGTACAAAATAGACAAGGGAATAAGAAAAAAAAAATCAAAAGCCCAACATGTAAGATGAAGACGATGCCTAGCAGGGGTATAACATGTAAAATTACTAAACATTAACAAAAGAACGACGATAGTTATTAGAGACGCAATTGTTTCAATACTTGATAGTCAAAATTTGTAGTTGTAAACTATGAATCATTGAGACAGACACCGAAACTGAAACATCGACACTAGTAAATTTTTGAAAGGAAAAAAAAAATTAATTATATAATCGTATGTCTCGGTGTTGTGTCGGCGTCGAACATCGAAGACCAAACATGCTTTCCATCAGATGCGTCGGTGCCACAGAGGTTGTAAATAAATGAAGTAAACATCGCCAAAAACACGGTGCAATGTATCTGGTTACTGTGATATCCTATCTATATCGGTATTAAATATAAAAAATGGAAATGGAAAATAGTAAATATAAGCCGGGTTATCCAATCCAATGTATCTAACACAAACACGTGTCCAACGCCGATACGGTGCAACTATGATTTTTGTTTACTTCACTGCAGATAAGTTACTGACTCAGCTAAAAGTATCATTAATATTTAATACCAACCCTAATAAAAAAAAAAACATAAATATATATACACATTGCGCAGAAGAACAATTCATCAAAACCCTGAGAAATAAGTCTAAAAATGGGTTCAACAGTAGGATCCAATACAAAGCCAAACAAATATTCACCATTAACACAAATAATCAATATAAAACAGTGATCTAACAGTAATATTAAACTAAAATTAAATTAAATAAATACATATATTTAAAAAAATATATAAAAAATAGATTATACCTTCTGAAGCTGATTGAAGCTAACATCGCCACAATTATTCGACCAAAATTGATTAACAGACATTAAATTAGTGAATTGTTCGTTCCTGTTCGCTACTGATGGCATTTTCATAACTGTGTAATTCACTGGTTGTTCATATCAATTGTAACGGAGTCTGCGAAATAGATATGAATCGAAACGGAAAGTAAAAAAGTGAAAAATTAAATGAATGAATAATTGAAACGGTGAAGATGAAGTAGATCGAAATGATGAATGAAAGTGACGGCGGAAGGATTGACGGAAAACGGCGGCGATCGGTAAGGGTTTTGGTGGATGGCGATGACGATGGTAGATGACGATGAGATTTGGTGGTGTGTGCAAGCGAGCGACTGCGTGTGTGAAATGAATGTGTGTTTATATATATTTGTGAGGAGATGGATTTTTTTTGGTGTATTGGTAAGAGAAAATCGAAATTGAAATGCTATGCTAGTGGTTGCTCGAATTATGAGGCGCGGTTAAAATTTACGAGGAACACAAATGAAAAACACATTGTTATATCTTTTTTCTATTTTACTTTTTATCTATCTTTTTTTTATAAATTTATAAATTTTCTTGTGTCTATGTATCAATTAATCCTACAAAACTCCATACCCCATAACCCTAATCAATTTTAAATAATGAGTGAAATTTTTCTTTTGATCAAGTGAATTTTTAAGAGTTTGTAACGGACGTCGATAAATGTCTATAAGTGGTAATGAATGATAAGAATAAATGTTTATAAATAATAAGGAGTTATGAGGATAAATGTTTAATAAATTATATTGATCCCTAAATATTGTAATTGATGCACACAACTTAATAAACACCACTAGGCCCTTTTAGAATTGTGAATGTATATTGTTACTCTTAAAATCAAGAGTAAATTACAACCCCCTCCCCTCAAAGATGCTTGAATTACACTCCCCTCCCCTCTTAAGTTGAAATATACACTTTACTCCCTCAATATTTTTTTTATGTTAAAAATTATGCTCCCCTCCCTTATAAGATGCTTGAATTACAAACTCCTCCCTTAATAATTAAATATGCACTACACTTTAATCTATTTGAACATAAATAAATATTCTTATAATATATATTAATTTTGAATCACCATTTAAGAAAAATTAATTCATTTCTTTATAGTTTAAATGTCAATGATAATTAAATTTAAATATATTGCTATTGATTTTATAAATTAGTGTATAAAATTAACTTTTAAATAATCATGCTTTAATGATTTTAGTAATTTTTCATATATTTTAATTTTGTTTTGGGTTGTTTCATATTTTATAATAGGGTTTAAAACTACATGTTAATAAATTTTGAATAAAAAATAGCAAAAAAATATGTATTCAATTTTTTATTATATTAAAATAGACCCACAATACTATTTTTTTAAGTGTGATAAATTATTATTTTTTGTTAGATTATTAGAAATAATAAAAAAGAATATTGAGGGAGTAAAGTGTAGATTTTAACATAAGAGGGGAGGGGGATGTAATTCAAGCTTCTCTTAGGGGAGGGGAGTGAAATTTATTCTAATATGTTTTGAATAAGAGGGGAGGGGAGTGTATATTTTAACTTAAGAGGGGAGGGGAGTGTAATTCATGCATCTTTGAGGGGAGGGGAGTGTAATTTACTCTAAAATCAATTACAAAAAAGAGATAAATCAAATGTTATAATTTGCTAGTTGTCATATTGTTTACATTTAATCAACATTAATTGTAATTAATTTTATTTTTATTATGAATGAGGTGTGTTATGTTTAAATACGCAATCATTCACACAAATCTATAATATCTACCGCTACGATCTCTACGGGTACTTTATCAACAAATACTTAACCCTATGTCAAAAACAAAATACTTAGCCCCTAGACAATAAAACAAAATAATAATTAAAATAAACTCGCATTAGTATTTTTTTTCCTTATAAAAGAAGTGGTGGCAAGAAAGCACGAAATTGAATCTTTTACGCTTGGTATTATTGCCGCATAATCGATTGCATACTGTTAGATTAAGTGAGAAACTCATCTCTTTTTATATAACACTCCAAAGTTTGATTGCACGATAACGTCGGCTATGGATTTGAATAAGAAATGTAAGAGAAAATATAGTCTAATAAATCACATGAAATATTGTACCTAAAAAAAACATCACATATAAATAAGTTTTGCTTGTAAGATATCTTCTTTTTTTTGCGTGTAAGATATCTTCTTTTCTTTGAAAGATGCGTGTAAGATGTCTTGAAAATGAAAGAAAAGATCACATAAATATAATAGAAAAGAGGATAACTTTAGTCCCTCAGAAAAAGTATTTTTAATTACTAACATCACATTTCTATTCATGTTAAATGACACGGCAATCATGTCAGGCACATAGATAGTGATTGTTTATCTTATTGACGTGCCAATTTGGCATTCTAATCTTTTCTTTTTGCAAAAAAAGTTAACTCAAATCAAAATACACAAGGGAAGAGCTTGTTTTTCAAATCGAAACTCACTTATGTGCACAATCCCACCATTTATGTGATAGGATTGCTTTACACGAAAAACGTGGAAGCAAAGGTTTTTCAGTCGGGACTTTTGGTAGAAGAAATTTGCCAATTATGGATTCCAAGATGTAATGTGGCTTTGGGTCAGGGTCGGCCCAAGGGCCACGTGACCCAAACAAGGGTTTTAGGTCTAAAATACGTGGGTTGAAAAAATGCCTAAAAAAATATTTTAATTTACTTATCAATATCTAATATAAAAACCTATGATTGAATGTTTCGCTAGTTCAGTTGGTAAAAGCAAATGTCTCATACTCACTTGGTTCCACTTTCAACTATTGTCTCTAACAAATTTGGAATTCTCTATTTATTTTCATAAAACTTATGTATTTTTTTTTTAACTGTAAAAAGCCTCGCAATAAAAATTACAATAGGTCTTTAAACTTGTTCGGTCGGCCCTGCTTTGGGTCGCAAACATTGCTGACCCGTGAAAGATGAGTCCTTGATATTCCATACATGGGATGGGATGTGATTATCTTTGGTTTGATGTAAACAAACAGTGTATAAGAGTCACAAAGGGAGGTGTATTTGCTTGGATACAAGCCCAAATAAATATATTTGGGCACAGACAAAACCAAAAAAATAAAAGTAAAAGAGAATAAAATTGAATATTGTCAATTGATGTGGCTAAACAATTTTTTTAAAATTTTGTTAGTTTAATGTGAGAGTGCCTAAGTAATATTGATTTGTATTGGCACTTTGAACCATTGAGCGGGTTTGAATCCTACGTATAATTTTTTTTCTCGTCTTTCTCAACTAAAATGTGAGTGCATGTTTTTGTCTTGATGGCAAGACAATGTTATTATTCTTGGTTTTAATCTAGTGATATTTGTATGTCAATAATTTATATGATAATTGTATGACTATGCTATGTTTGTGCCTCATTTTATAAACTTGATACTTCTAATGTTTGTTGTCTTTTCCTCTTTTTAATAAATGTTAAACGAAGGGAATATTCTACTTCCTAAATTTCACAACTAACGTGCACACATTCAAGAGGAATAAGCTTTACATTAATAGTATTGTCTCACGATTCTTAGTTTTGACATATCATCAAAAAGGGAAAGTATGTGAGAGCATGTTTCTTTGCATAGGATAGTATGGTTTGATATATTATAATTGAATGTAAAATGTATCATTCAATGATTGTTCTAGATCATAGGTTCTAAGAAAATGTATTTAGATATGTTGACTCAAATCATGTTGCAACATGACTCGAGTCTTGTAATAAAAAAGGTCTTTTGAAAAAAAAATTGGATTGGTTGACTCATATCATAGTAAAAATGTTTTAGTATTGATCTGAGGCATGTAGATAAAATTTGTATTGGAATTTGTTTTTGGTGTGGTTGATTCGAGCCATAGTGTTAAAATTTACATTGAAAGTTTTTGATGATATGATTTACTTAGTCATGTCAGTAAAATCCTTCCTTTTACATTGTGATTCTATTTATTTTAATGTTGAATCACTCATGTTTTGTCTTTCTTATATAAATCATTCAACATCACTTTTAATATTAAGAAACTCTCATATTCTTCTTTCATTCCTTCTCTCATGTTCTTCTATCTGTAACTCTTAGATTGCTTCATGAATTAGAATTCTCTTACCACTTAAATTTTTTGTGTAACTCTTAGAAACTTGTGGTGAATGATAGAAATATTTGAAGAATATAGGATTTCTAAGGATTCTTTCAAGTGGAGAAATTGTAAACCTGACAGTTTGTTTGTTTGTTTCAATAGAGGATAATAGGGATTTTAATCGAGGGGATGATAATGGAGTGGAGGGAATGTATTTTAATTTAATATATGTTCGGTTCAAAAGATGAGAGGGGGTGCGGTGAATTTTAATTAAATATAGAGAGCACTGCCGTATATAGCGAGCGCTACCTTCGGGAAATTTCATGATGAATGCATGTTTAATGCTTAATAAAAGAGAGCCTTATACATTTCTGGTTTTTATGGAATACATGGGGAGTTATGTCCATGTTTGGATTAGGGACACAATTCAAGGATCAGTTAAATTCGAGAAGAATTATTAGGGTCAAGAGGAACCGGCACAAGATCAAGGTAAAAACTTGAAAGCTAGATAATGTAGGATCACACTTAGGGTTGAATTGGATTATCAAGATCTAAGTTGAAGGCCATTGAAGATTTAGAGGTGCTAGGATCTTAGACTGAGGGAATTCATTGTAATTAATTCATCAAACAATCTATGTGCATATAGGAAGAAATTGCATCGCCATTGGTGGTGGGACTATATGTTTCCCACTAGCGAGGATTGTGTGGACGAACCTCTATAAATGGCGTGTTGAATAAGAAAAGTTGTCTTTCGATGGAGAATTTTCTGAACCAAATAAAATCTAAGAAAATTGATTATTGTATTAGTTGCATTGACAATTGCTTTTATTTTACAAGTTTATGGTAAATGATTAGTGGTAACGAATGTCAATTGTTGATACACACCTTAAATGTCCATAAGCAGTATTGATCGTTGAATGTTGTAATTGATTAACCAAATAAAAAGTGTACTATATCCTATAGCACAAGCTAAGGAAATCAAAAGGTGAATGACAGTTTCAACTAAGGCAAGGTCTTTGAAATTTCTTTTTCCATGATCTCTATCATACATTATAGGTGCATACATATATATTTCCTATTGAGTAGGTGACCAAGCAATCTAAGTTCAACTTTATGCACAAATTTTCTTATGACTCTTGATAATTCAATGACATGTCAAGCATTAGAGTCAGGACCAGCTGGTTTTGCATTGAGAAGTGGCTGGAGAGCTTTTACAACAATTGTCATGTTTGGCCGGAAATCAGCTTCATATTGCACACACAGTGCTGCAACAGCTGCCAACTACATATCCACATCAAATGATCAGTCACAGTAAGTATTTTGGAACTATCTTAGGTCAATTTAAGGCATGTTGGGTTGAAAAAATTATTCTGTTCTCACTTTTAATGCAAATTTGTTCTCTGTTATCACTTTGTTTCGTGTTTTCAAAGAATTGTAAAAGAGTGAATAGGCAAATTAGTCCTCAAGTCGAAATTGCAAGCATCATTTTAAAATAGTCACTCATTTTTTGCGACTTAAAAAATACCAATAACAATCTTGACCGACGCTTACAATTTTGAGGATCAATTTGCCTATTCATTCGTTTGTACAAATTATTTGCACTTTCCTTTACAAATCTTTGAAAATATAATGAAAAACAGTAACAATTCTGCAATCAAAAGTAAAAACAGAAAAACATTTTCTAAATCCTGACAGACCATTCAAAAATAAAGAAGGAGCAAACCTTAGCAATTGCCTTTGGGGGGTAGTCATTGTTTAGCTTAGGATCCACACATTGTTTCACTTTGTCCTCACTCAACCTTGGAGTTGCCTGAAATAGTTATAAAAACACACATTGGCAAAATAGTAGATTATACAACAGAAAACAAACCAATTAGCTCAGTAAACTTCAGAAGAATGATCAAATTAGGGATAAACATACCCAAGTCACAAGACTTTGTTGCCCTTTAGGCATTGTGTGGTCTACTGGCTTTCTTCCAGTCAAGAGTTCTAAAAGCACAACTCCAAAACTATAAACATCACTTTTTTGTGTTATCTGCCCTGTCATTGCATACCTGAAGATGAAATTTATCACTATCAAAACGGTATAAAGGATAGTGTTTATTAATGTCTGCATACCATATTCTTCATTTTGTATACAATATTATGGCTATGATTAGTTATGTGACAGTTAAGTATAATGAAAAATTATAGTGAAGTTATATATCAACTCAACCCTTTTTTATTCAATTAATGACAATTCATTATTCACCATAACTTGATCTCAAAATAAACTATGAGAAATGTAAAAGTAAAAGGTATACTCTGGAGCATGATAGCCAAATGTTCCCAAGACTCTTGTTGAATGTAGCCGAGCTGCTGTATCAGAAGACTGATTTGTCAAGCTGAAATCAGCAATCTTGGCCTCATAGTCATTGAATAACAAGACATTGCTGGATCGAACGTCGCGATGAACTATAGAAGGCTGAACCTTTTCATGAAGAAACTCTAGGCCTTTTGCCGCACCAAATGCAATTTTCGCTCTCTGGCTCCAGCTTAAAACTGGACCAGGCTCGGCACCTTGTACACCCTTCCTTCCTGTAAAAGCAAAAGCATTGGTTTTAATCAAGGAACATGAACTATATACTTAACAAAATACGAGCTTGCAACATATTCTGTAACACTATTTCCAAACACTCTCTTCTATTAATAGTAATACAAACGCGCCTTACTCAAATCATGTGGATCTCACATAAATTAGGTGAAACCAATATGCATTTTAATTAGTAAAAAAGAGTGTGTTGGAAATAGTGTTTAAAAATTGTGTTAGTAGCGTTTCTCAATTAAAATTGAATGGTTATAGGCCTACCATGTAATACATCATGCAAAGAACCCAAACTTGCATATTGATAAACCAAAATTCTGTTGTCTGCTTCTAGACAATATCCAGTCAACTCTACAAAATTGTCATGCTTGAGTCTTGAAACAACTGATAACTGCAAAATCCATATAGTAACAATGCAATATGAGTGACAACACCAAGAGCCAAAACTTTGCTTTAAATAATTTTTTCTTACCTGAGCAGCGAAATCATTGGAGTCAGAATCAGGTGAAGAACTTGTATCCAGCCTTTTGATTGCAACTTCAATACCATCATTCATTTTTGCATAGTAAACCCTTCCATACGAACCTTCACCAATGAAGGCCTTTGAACCAAAGTTTCCTGTTAATCTATTTAACTCGGCCAACGGTATGGAGGGTATCTCAATTGGTAATACTTTCTGTGGACCGCCACTCTTGGTAATGTTGCTCCTTGGCTCTCCTCTATCATTGCCTATATTCATACAAGGCTACTCTAAATTATCGCATTCAAATCATTTTATAACATCATATAGGATCACGTTCAATCATTATAACTATCACATGCAAAATGAAATTCTTATACTTTGGCTTAAAATTGTTTTGTGACTGTCCAAAAGCAAGCAGAACTTATTTTGGCAATAAATGCAAAAACACTAATGTTGAAGCCTTCTAGATACAAAGTAAAAGAAGTAAGGATGAAGAGATAAAAATGAAGAGATTATTAATTACCTCCACCGCCGCCACCATATGCGTTACCCCCTCTTGATGGTGCAGCGTATTGGTTTGAAGGTGGCCCGCTGGGATCTTCTTCTGCACCTCCGCAACACAACATACTTCAAATACTCCTAGATCCACTCTCAATAACCCATTGGCTTTAATAATGAATCACCTGAAAATAAAGAAAAATCACATTGTGCAACTGGGGAGGAATGATGTTCATAGCTTTGCATTTCAATCATGAAATCTCAATAACTTTTCTCCGATTCTAAATACTTTTGGATAGCGGCATAAACTCAAAATCAATTAAAAGTTAACCACGCATATCCCTTTATGATCAAGGCAAAAATATATATAACATCGATACACATCATGCAATAATTGGCACAATTCCCGTTAGTGGACGGTGAGATTGGTCCCCTGAATTAGTCGGCTTCAGATACCGAGTTTAAAAAAATAATAGGCACAATTTTATTTAACATTGAATAAAAATTAAATTTATTGTTTATGGACACAATCCAAGTCCCTAATAAGAAACCTTGTCTGTAAATTAACAAAAACAAAATGCAGGGTTATAACTGTGTTTTGTGGCATCATTACATAACAAAATCAGCTAGCATCATACAAATGAAGATTACCTGTAACGCGTTACCGGATCCAACCGGACTATTTGGCAGAGAAGATAGGTTGATGCCAAAAAGAAGGGAAAAAATTTATATTATGTACAATAATAATTACATTACAACAAGATTTCTGGAAAAGAAATGCATGCATGCAGAAGGAGGAAGAGGAGAGAGAGTTTAATTTGGTGTAGTATAATGAAGGTCCGTTTTGGAAGAACGGGGCATGTGTTGTTGTGTTTTGCGGGAATATCGTTTGGTGATGAAAAAAATGTGACCATAGATGCATGTTATTCGCTCGTTACATTCTATTTTAGTGCTCTCTTCATGGCTCATGCTTTGCTATTCTCATTCACACACAGCAAAACACAACTGAAATTCAAATGCTTATAACTAGAAATCAATAAAACTATTCTAGTTGTTTGAAGACGTAATAAAACCATATAGTACTATAGCTAATATGGGCTATAACTCCACAAAATATGTGATCATCTAATGTCATTTACATGATTTTTTTAGAGGAAAGTCATTTACATGTTTCGTTCCTCATAAAAACAATGTTTTAATATGCCTAAAAACAAATTATTTTTTTTGCCGGGGTTCGAACCCCAAAGCTTATGCATTGAAAAAAAGAAAAAAGCTTTATTTTAATATAGGCTATTATCTATATCTATATTATTATATATAAAGAAAATAGTATGTATTGGCTCTTTTAGGCTGGTTTTTTCTACCAAAAAACAAATATTTGTTATTTTATGAAATTCACTTAGATATCTATTAAAAATGTTCTTAATATGATAATTAAAGGAATAATTGGGTAGGTTGGAAATAAATAGGGAAATTGGTGTAAAAATAACTAATACTCCATTTATATTCTAAAATGATAAAAAGTAACATGACACAAATAAATATTACAATAAGAAAATTGCTCTACATATTCTTCAATTTTGCTCAAAAGTCCTTTGAATTTAAATTGTAACTCTCGAACTAACAAAATCTATCAGGAGATACAATCCCATTTTTTACATCTAATCATGACTCTAATCAACTTATTTTAGATGTTGAACAATCTACAAGGTGCATGGAACAATCATCTTACAAATATCAAAAGAAATACAACCTCATATAAAATCATATGTCATGTGTAAAAACTAACAAGTTTGGGCGAATATTATTTATTTATTTTTATAAAAAAAAAAGGCTAGCACGACTGCAGAGACTGATCACTTGAGCCTCGTGGAACCCAAATTTGCGACAAACTCTTTCTAGGAGTTGTTAACGTTGTTGCATGCCTAAGGTTGGATTCGAAGCAAATTCTCCCTAAGAGTTTTTAATGTTGTTGCATGCCCAAAACTGGATTTAAACCCAGACGTTAGAAGAGACTCGTATCATCTCATGCAAACGTTCTTGAGTAAAAAATAAAAAAATAGCAAACATATTTTATTGGGTCAACTTTCTTTTTTCAAGTGTATCATCAATTAATTAATTAAAGGCTTGATCGAACTGCTTTACAATCCAGCCGTTGCTTTATGCTCTCCTCATTTATTTTTTTTTGAGGAAATGCTCTCCTCATATTTCTCCTCCACTCATATCTAGGCTGCAAAATCATTTCTCCAAAATACACCAATTTGCAAGTTTGCTTTGACAACACATTTATTTTTTAACTTGAACGCTTCAGAAAGCATAACTTTATTTTATTTTGGTCATGACAGAAAGCAAGACTTTTTCCCTCAAAAAGAGAGCATTACCTTTTTTTTTTTTTGGTGGTCGGGGTTGGAACCCCGAACTTTGCATATATTATGCATTGTCCCTACCAACTGCGTTAAGCTTAAGCGGACAAAAAGCATGACTTTAAATGTATAGAAAATGTTTTCTGATAGTTAACATTTGAAAGTTATTTTAATCCTTTGAATTCTGACTTCGTTTTTATATATACTGGAATCATACTACCAAAATATCCTTCATATAATAAATAATTTGACATCTCAAAAAGTGTCATTAAAAGATAAAAGTGAAAGAATGCTGAAGGAAAAATCACAAGTAACCCTGAAGTCTAAGATGTGTGGAATTGAAAGAGAATCTATATATGGAGATATAAATAGATCATAAGTGATACACTTTGCCAGAGAGCAAAATCTTACAACAACCCGTAATAAGCTCTATACAATGATCACTCGAACATCCTTCACGCATAATACATTATTATTATATTTACATCTCTCAATCTTCTTTCCATATACGACCGGTGATTCTCAATTTCAACTCCTGTTTATCCCCACCCGAAAAATAAAGGGCTTGATTCCTCTGAATTATTAGTCCATCTTGACTATCTCTAACTTTACTATGACTGTCGCGTATGCTCCTAGGAATTCCTTGCCATATAAGTTTGCGCCCATATGCACCTACTTCTAAGCTGTAACTGAATTTTTTTGATTCATTGTCATCGCCCATAAACCGTAAGAAGGCCATAAAAACTGGAGCTGTACCAAGCTGGAAAGCCTCAAAGTGCAAACAGAAATGCTTTCCATAGCAATTGAAAACCTGAAAGCCAAAGTATTTGAAATGCAAGAGGGGTTTTATGTTAGAATAAAAGTTAGTTTAAGTTACTTTAAATATTTATTAGTTGGTTCATCAATGTGATAAGCTCCCTAGAAATAGCGATTTATGTATCACATTTGTTATCTTTCTAATGCGATTTCTCGTCTTCAAACCATCAAGCTGTAGCTACTTTGCATTTCCCCCCACTGATTTGTTACATTTGTAAATCTTAGACTAGAAGTTAAAAATGAGATCACAATACAGAAGACCAAAGCTGAACCTAAATACCATAGCTTTAGACTAAGGAAATATTTAGATGAAGATCAAACAGAAAAAGAAAAAACAAATTCAACCACGCAACTAAATTGGATGAGTTAAAACTTAAAATTATTCATCAAAAGTCAAAAGAGCACATGCCTAAGTGTATGTCATGTGATCCATATTCAATAATTAGTAAGGTGCTTCTCAGAAAACATGACTAATTAAGAAACTGCCAACACCACTTGCAGATAATAAAAAGGAGAATAAAAAACAAAACACCACAGAAGTTTTTTGTGTGTGTGAATAGAACAAAACAAGTGTGGCCATATGTGATTGTAAAATTAAATGTCACGTGTTATAAGTTAGTATAAGGTATGACTGAGATTTTTAAAAACTAAATGATAAACATAACATGCAAAAATGCTAATCTAGAAGATATGGTCAGTCAAATCAACAAACAGGCCATTGAGTCACTTACAGTGAGCATCCATGTGGCATTTTCAACTTCATGTGGGTTTGTTTTGACATATCGATGATTGAAGGTGAATCCATCATGCATGTCAACCTTGTGTTCATCCTTGAGATGATCAACAAGAGTTGGAATGTCACCCATCACAGAGCACTCAGATCCAGCATAGGGACAATTGTATGGACGAAATCCACAATTTTGCTCATGTTTAAGCTTGGCATAGTAGGGGAAAATATCATTACACCCTAGACTCTGATATCTGCAAGGAAGCTCCAAAGATTCCGCCACTTTCTCCAGAGCCAAACACCTTATATTCCCAAGATCATGGTGACAGGTGGGACAGAGATTATGGACTTCAATCTTACAATTTGAACATAATGTATGGCCATTTGGACACTGAAACACACAATGCATACAAAACAGAAATATTAGAAATTTAAAATTTAGCAGGAAATATATTGGTCACTATTATTGGAATTGGAACTAAACTCACAATAGAAAGTGACAATGAAATACCTATAAACTAAAGGTTTTTATCTGTTTATTATTGCTTGGTATGACTCCAAAATATTCACTTTACCTTATTAAACTCAAAAGGCTATCATGTAACTTGCTTAAGAAATAAATTGAACAGATAACTATGATAACTTCACAACTTTCATGTGTGCAATAGCGCATTTGAAAAAAGGTTTTCCCGAAACACGAATAGACGCTTGAAGAAAAGAAAGAGATTGCAAGCAGTGCACCTGGTGAATTGGAGGATACATCAAATTCTTGCAGACAGGGCACCCAAGTAAGTCATGCACACCATTCTTTGAACTAGTTCCGTGCTTTCCATTCAATCCAACACTAGTGGATTTTGTAAGTGTACTGTTAATCTTGGCCTCAGATTTAGCCTTGCCTGTTTCATAATCTGAAGTCAAGAGGTGAGACTCGAGAACTTCTTTGAAAATACCTCCTCCAGGAGCCATTTCTGATCCGATCTAAAGGATTTCTTTCCAATTTCCTTAGCTTTGAGTTTATTTTTGTGGCATGCTACAACTGTTAAGCAGCTAACTGGTTAGTGCATAAGAACTTTGCAGAGTAAAAGCTACTATAGTCAACTTTTGATATTCTTTAGTTCAAAATATGAAATTCGAATGCACACACAATACGAGGACAATTATGATGCGCTTTTTCAGTCAGAATAATACCTTATAGAGTTTCCCTAAGATAATCTAGCACGAGTAAGCTACATTCACGCACAACAGTCTTTGACCAACACTTAACATGTAAGTAATAACTATTTTTCGCAGTGCTCGCCAAGATTCAGCTAGTCATGAAAAAAAAAGCATGCCTGAAACATGACAACAACATCAAGCTAGATTAGTTACACAAAAGTGAAATCTGTAAACAGAACCTCTCAAACTCAAAACAACACTGAGATGGATAAATTTTTTAACACTTTTTGCATGTGATAGATATTAAAACTTAAGTCATAATTAAAGCACAGCACAAATATAATTTTATTTTGCATATATCTAGCAAATGATATTCCAAATTCAAATCCATATGCCTCACTAATCGCTACATATCTCAGAAGACAAGTGGAACATATATCGATTACCAAGCAATATGTCACTCCAACTGCTATACTATTGGTTAGTTTATATAAAGTTGCAAAGTACTTCAAATTGAGGAGTAACAACAGAACAAACAACATAGCCAAAACATAAAATCATAAGAGTAAACAATAATCTTGTCCCAGATCCCCTCATCTTAGTGCCTTATACTTCCATTGCAACAACATGGAAGCAAACAAATTTTGCTTCATAGTGGCAATCTGAAGAATTTTGCCATGACAGTTATGGGAGACATTAACATTCCATATCTCGTCTCGTCTACATTTAACTTAACATAAAACAGATCGAAATGATACAGAAAATTATAGAGGAAAGAAACTCAGAAATTCAACAAAGCATCAAAAGTGAAGTTATCTTTGAAAGAACACTACCTTGGAACCATCAATCCAACCAATCAAAAACTAGAACAAAACAAAAGATAAAAAATGAAATGCAAAATCTCAAAAACTACAATTTAACAAGTATCCAAAGCAAGCCATAAATAGAATCACAATCTGACAAACCAATAAAAAGTCATCAAGTGAAGACAAATCTGAAACCAAAAAAATCCAAAACCATACCAATCAAAGGAAAAAACAAAAAACCACAACATATAAACAGCATGAAAAACAAAATATCAAATAAAAACAAACACCCAATTGAGAATTCCAAGTCTTATTTATATCCATGCGTGTAAAAAACAATAAAAATTAAAACTTGAGATTAATAAAATTAAAAACATAATGCAAAAATGGAACATTTAGAAAAAAGAGCTCCTGAAGTTGCGGAAATTACCAGAAAAAAAGTGTGTGTTTGTTGGTATCGATTGTGGATGATGTTGTTGAGTTGACCAACACAACAACGTTGTTGTTTCTTCTGTTTCGAAATCGTTAAGATTTTTATTTCTTGTTTTCTGCTATGTTTCTTTCGTTGAGTTTTTTATCTTTCTCTCTCTTCTTTTCTTTTTTATTTAATTTAATTTGAAATTTTGGAAATAAAAAAGTAATTTTTGGTAATTTTTTTCTTTTCAACGATACGTTGCCAAGACAACAAGGGTGGTCCTGTGACTCTTCCCGCACGCGACGTTTAAAATTACAAAAAGTTAAAATTAAAACACAATTAATTGTCTTTTTCTTTTTTGAATTTTTTTGTTCTTTTAAGGTTTTTCTTTTGATAAACTTTTTCTTGTGTCCTTTCACATCAATTTTTTTTACATTTGTTTTCCCTTGATGAAAGGGTAACTTTTAAAAAATATATATATTCCTTCTTTTTAACCGTCTAATTCCCGTGAGAATAGAGTTTTTGTTATTGAAAAATCAGCCAAAAAGTGAATATAAACTCAGATTAAATCAAAAAATTTGTTATCCACCCAAAATAAAAATCAAATAATTTGTCCCTAATTATTGTGTATTAATCGTTTGAGTAGTTCAACTTAATTATAAGTGTGTGTTTGGTTCTCTTTTGATAAGAATTTATTTTTAATAAATTGATTCGTAAAATTGATTTAAACTCAGAGTGATTTGTAAGTAGAGTAATATGTGTTTGGATACATGTAAAGACGAATTAAATCTGGGTGTTAGAATCAAAAGTTACAAATAGTAGATTCAGTTAAAATTGTTTTTAGTCTAGGAAAATTAATTTCTAAAAGTAATGCCAAATATAATTTTATAAAGTTAGATTTTATTTTTTTTGCACTTAAAAATTAAATCTAAAAACGAAACCAAACATAATAGTAGTGAGTTTTTGCTAAGTTGCTTTTTTTTTTACAAATTATGCTAAGTTTAGTTCCTCTATAGTTTATTTAACTATAATTGTTTTTTTTAATGGTTAAATGAAGTAACTAAGTTTGGCAGTAGGCTTGATTCAAAGTATAAAAATGGTTAAATGAAATTAACTAAGTTTGGCAGTAGGCTTGATTCAAAGAAAATTGGGTAGTACGCTGCCCCCATTAAACACATTCACAAGAAAACTCGAGAGAAAAAGAAAGAAAAAAAAAAGAGAAAAGGGAAAAAAGAGGACAAAGCAACACTAAAAAGTGTGTTTGTTTCGACTTAAAAATAAAAATAGAGATTTAACAAACAAAATCAAAATTAAAGCTATTTTTGTTTGCTTATTACACATAAAAATCATTTTAAAACAAATGTGTTTTTTTAACTTGTTTATGTGTTACCTCCTTGTCTAAAACAAATAGATTTTGAAAAAAAATATTAAAGGGAGAATGGAGATTTCGGGTTAGAAGATTGAATGAGTTTGATTTATCTTTATTAGGTAAATGGGTCGAGAGGATGCTAGAGAAGAGAGAGAGTTTGTGGTATAAAGTGTTGAATGCGATGTTTGGAGAGGAATGTGGGAGGTTATGTTTCGGAGGAAGTGGGGGATCGACTTGGTGGCAGAACTTGAATCATATTAAGACAGGGAAATGAATGATTAAGGAGCAGTGCTCGTTAGATACTGTTCAAAGAGTGGTGGGAGACAGGATGTCTACATTGTTTTGCAGGGATTTGTGGCTTGGTGGATCCTCTCTAGATGTTCGGTTTATTAGACTATTTGAATTGACGGAAAATAAATTAGTCACTGTTGCAGAGATGTATGGTTTGTGTTGAGGGGTAGATGGTGATGCGTGGAAACGAAGGAGGTTGTTCGCGTGGGAGGAGGGTTTGATGAGGGAGTGTATGGATTATTTATCTAACGTCATTTTGCAGGGCAAGTTGTTGAACCGGTGGGTTTGAAAGTTTCATTCCTCCCAACGATACAGTCAGAAGTGCATACAATTATTTGACAGTTGTTGAAGTTGTTGATAATGGTGGTCGTAATCATGTTTTGTGGCTTAAGGTGGCCCCACTCAAAGTCAATATTTTTGTGTGAAGGTTGTTTATGAATAGACTTTCAACTAAAAACAACTTGTTTAGACGTGACATCTTGGCAAATATGGATGTTTTATGTTCGGTTGGTTGTGATATAATGGAAGATCGGGATCACTTAACTTTTCAATCCAATTTCTACAGTCAACTTTGGTATTTAACTTATGGATGGCTAGGTATCACTTTTGTTTTGCAAGGTAAATTACAGGCTCATTCTCTCGAGTTTGGTGGGCTAGGGAGATTTTCTAAAAATTCCCGTACAACATTGAATAACGCACACCTATAAACAATGTTGTCAGACTCAAAACTGGTCTGTAGACTCGACTCGTAAACTCGTATGAGTATATAAAAAATTAAAATTGACTTTAAAAATACATGTAAGTGACATAAATGACATATATATTTATAATAGAATACCAATTAACATAAAAATTAAAATTTCAAACTCCATAATAAACATTTTAACAAAAAAAAGCCCACATTAGAAGAAACAAAGTAGAAGAAGTAAGTAGATGAGGTCCTAATTCCTTTCTAATTGGCTACTATATATACAAAAAATCATAAAACATATATCTCATGGCTTCAACATCCAAAGACTCCTGTAAAATATTGTTCATTATCAAAATCACCACCATCAAACTCAACCACAAACAAAACACATTATTCGTCATTAACCGTAACCTAACTTGGACTATTTTAACCTCCATTCCCACTTTACACATCATTATTAGCAACATCAGTTCCCACCTCCCACAATATTTTGACACATAACAAGATAACGTCGTCGATGAAGGAAGAATAAAATATTGTCGACGAAGGTGAGTGTGACCTGAATTCTTCTATGACTTGTCTTTTCCCTTTCAAATTGAAGGTTTTTTGGGTTTTATTTCAAAAAACTTGTCTTTAAAAAAAAAAACTCATAATCGTAAACTCGTAATAGAGTCGTGATTCTATGAGTGATACAACTCGTTTTTGCCTTCTAAACTTGTATGAGTCTACTCACGAATTTGGAAACCATACATATATATCCTAGTTTTAAAAGCAGTAAATTAGAACTCGCCAACTTAACATTAAACATCCACATAAATATTTTTTTAACTGAGTTTGATGAAGGGAGGGTAATGATGAAAATATTTTATGACTTAAATGACCAATTTATTGCAAAAAAATTAAACGACTAACTTGTTAAAAACTTCTAACTTAAAGGACCGTAAAATGTATTTAGTAAAAAAAAAGACTAAAAATGAAAATTGGTAAATTTAGGGGAACTAAAAACATATTTAAGTCATACTTTAATAAAAACATTAATCAATTTTTTTTTAAGGATGAATTTGTAAAAAATAATATCAACTTTATGAATTCCAACAATGTACTCAATGGGAACCTATATTTAGAGGCGTAGGTGGTACCAAATTAGGTACAAAATTAATATCTAGTGAGGCTCAATTTATTTTTATGAAAAGCATCAGAGATAGTACTAGCAGTAACTTGACTCCACGAATGGAGACCGTTAAAATGCAATCTAAGAGCAGCCATTGTGTTAGCACAAATGATCACCCTCTTTAAAGATATAAGAAATAGAGTTCATATATGTAAGTTGGATGCATTAACCCAACGGTTTATTAAGAACCAAGGAACAATGCTATAATTCTTGTATGCTTGAACAATGAGTTGTGAATTAGACTCAAACCATAAATTCATCCAACCTTTTCGAAAAACCAATTCAATAGCATTATTCATGACACCAGTAATCTCAGCATGGGAGAAATGGAGATGCCTATATTAGCAGAGAAGCACCCCAAGCATACTTCTTTACTCTTAAGCACATCAGGGCTTAGGAGGATGGGTATTCACCAATAAGGCCTTCAAAATTCAGAAGCCCTTAACAGAAGATGTGGTGGTTGTTAGAACAAAAACCAACAAAACTAATCTTATGTACATAACCATCTATCAAAACTAACAAAATAGAAATCATAACTATCTAACTAACTAAGTCAAACTATAAAAATCTGAAGTCCCCTACACAAGTAGACACAACAATATACTCCCTTAAATTGAACTTCAAATTGAGGACATTTTGAAGTCATTTTAATCATTTGCAGCATGTCCTCTCATTTTGCACGAGTCCCAGATGTTCAAACATGTTTAAGAAAACAACCCTCTTGAGAGGATTTGTCATGAAATCTACTACTTAATCTTTAGTACAACGATACTCTAGTAGCACTGAATTTCTTGGACAGTTTTATAGTACTGGAACTATTGTCACACATGATCATATCACACTTTTCTTGGCAATTTCCTAATCTCCTGATTATTCTTCTCAACCAACTACTTGGCAAACACTCAATGCAACAACTATAAATTCTGCTCAGTTTGCTTCTAATATGACCAGGAATTCCCAGCTGGTCCAAGCATGAACACATATCATCAACATCACCGTCATATCTCTATCAGTGTATGTTATTAATTCATCAGCATCACTCTTTTTGTACCAAATACCAACTTTCACAGTACACCTAAAATATCTTATGATCTTGATAATTTGCAAGTGTTTCATAACTGGTTTTTCAATCTACATCAAGCATACTTAAAACATTAAGTCATGTATGGTTGCAGTCAAATACATTAGACTTTCAACTATTTGTTTCATTCCAAACCTCTCGAGTATCTTCTCAACGTTTAACAAATGAATATTCCTTCATTCTTTTGAATCACCTCCACCCCAAGGACATAACTTGTATTGCCAAGATCAGTCGCATCAAATTTACTTTTCATAAATTCTTTGAAATCTTGCATTGTTTCACGTGCAGATCAAATCATCGACACAAATACTAACAATCAACAAGTCATTGTTCAAATCCGTTTTAACAAACAAAAAAAATTGTGCTCAGAGGTACGCTTCTCAGATCCCTCCTTTTGAAAATATCTTTCAATCCTGTATACGAAGCTTTGGGATCTTGCCTTAAACCATACAAAGCCTTCTTCAACTTGTAGACTTTATCTTACTTTCGTTCTTCACATAACCCTGATGTTGCTAAACATAAAATGTCTCTGTGATCTCTCCATGCAAGAAAGCACTTTTCACGTCTAACTAGTATATGCTCTGACCTCTAATAGTTGCCACGACAATGATTGTTCTTATGGTATCCCATCTTGCCATTGGTGCAAACACCTCACTGAAAGTATTTGGGAGTATCATTTTGCCAATATCATTACCTTGTACTTTTCAACATCTCCTTTCCCATTATATTTGGTATAAAATACCCATTTAAATCCATTTTTTAGCTCCACTGAAAAGTGTAGTCATGCCAAGTTTCATTTCTCTCTATAACTTTTATCTCAACATCCATGGCTTTCCTCCAATTGAGATTCTTCATTGCATATCCAAAGTGCACATGATCTTCAAATTGAGTAAAAGCGCCTAAGGTGGGCTATTCTTCAATTTTTGCTTGAGTGTCTCTAACATATTCTTCTAGCCAACCTGGCTTTTACTTGGGTCTCCACCAAACTTTTAGTCTGTCTTATTAGTCAAGCACTTAACAATGGTTTTCTTTGGTTTCTCCATTCTAGTTCCAACTTTTTGATTCATAAAATATGACATCTCTACTAACATGATTATTCATTGTGATAGGATCATATAACCTATAGGCCTTTGAATCCTCACTGACTTCCAACCAAACACATTTATGCTCCTATTTTCCATCTTCTTCGTTTTGGTATCAGACACATGTACATGACCAATACATCCAAAGACTACGAGACCTTTTGGATTAATGTAATGCCATGATTTTTAGACATTATTTGTTTTATTTCTTATAAAAGTGATGTCATGTTTATTCAAATCAATTTTAAATTTTTGATTAAATTGTATTTTTGGTCCCTTGACTATTTATGTAGTATTGGTTTGGTCTCCTAACTAAAATTTGATTTATTTTGGTCCCTTAACTTCTCTTTCTTACACATTTTGGTCTTTTTCGTTAGTTTTAATTCAAAAACGTTAGGTTTTCTTCTCCTCTTTTTCATCTTCATATCATCTCCACCAACATTCAACAACAAGAATCCCAGAAAAATTCCAAAAGAAAATGAAAAAAACCTAACGTTTTTGAATTAAAACTAACGGAAATGACCAAAATATATAATGGAAAGAAGTTAAATGACCAAAATAAATCAAATTTTAGTTAGAGGACAAAACCGATACTAATTAAATAGTTAAGAGATCAAAAAGATAATTTAACCTAAATTTTTCTATAAAAGTTATAAGAAATAAAATAAGATATTTTCATCCTCATAATTTTTTTGTTGTTTTAGTTTTGGTCCCTAAAACCAAACCAAATAAAAATATCATGTTTTCATCCTTACAAATTTTGTTTTAAATAAAAATATCAACTCGATTGATCCAAATCAAATCTAACATGTTCTTCTACAATTTAGTTTGATTCAAATTTCACGAGGAAGGTTGTAAAAACATAACCAAAATAAATCAATTAATTTTTATTGATTCAAATTTATTTTCTCGCAAAAACGAAACTAAATCGACTTCCTACGTCTAAGAGAACCTAAGTTCATTTTAAATAAAACAATTTTTAGTTAAACTTTATTTGAACTCGAAATTATGATAACACTTTTCCATAAGAATAAGAGAATTAAGACTAAAAATAATTAATACTCACTCGAACATCAATATGTCATGTTGATTACCAAATGTATATTTCAATTTGTTAATCCCCAAAATCACAAAAAAGAAATTGACACCTAAAATGTATTTGCAATTTCAATGTCAATAATCACTTATGCTGTACTTTCAATTCCATGATCACTTACTACCAGCAATAAACATCACTTTCCGCCATTAACCCAAAAAAGAAAATCATTTCCGCGCCCACCCAAAAATCAAAAAAACCTTTCTCTATCTCTCCCTCTCTCTGCACCACACTCAAAACGACACCGTTTCATCACTCTCCGGCAACAACAATGGACGACGAAGAAGAACAACAAAAACTCCCAGATCTAGTAAAAGCCCTAGTCCACCATCTCCTCTCCCAAAATCTCCCCCCAAATTCCCAACCCATAAACCCTAATTCCCCCCAATTCCAAAACTCCCTCCGTTACGCCCACCGCATTCTCTCCTCCCACTTAACCCCTTCCATCACCCCCGACTCCGCCGCCGTCGCCGATTCCATCAAACGCCGTCTCGCCACCGATGGTCGTTCCTCCGAAGCCCTCTCCTTCGCTGACCTTTATACCAAATTCTCTACCAAAGCCACTCATATCGATAATAAGTGGGCCCTACTTCATCTCTTCAATATCATCTCTCAAGATCGTAAATCTGCCGCTAAATCGAATGACCCTTCTGTTCTTCTACCGAATTTAACGATTTCGGAGAATAACGTTCAACGACGCGGTGACAATAATGGATTTAATGATGGTGTTGTCATTCTCGCGAGGGATCCGAAGAATCGACGCGAAATTGCGTTTAATGAGTATGTGAAATTGATGAAGGAAGAGAATGATGTGACTGAGGAAGCTATGGTGACTGATGTGATTTATGCTTGTCAAGGTGTGGATGGGAAATATGTGAAATTTGATGAAGAGAGTGATGGTTATGTTTTGTTGGATTCAATTAGGGTTTCTAGGGCTAGTAGTAGTATGGTTTTTAAGCTTTGTGAATTAGGGGTTTTGTTTAAGAGGGTTGTTGGGTTTATTGAGATGAGTTTGGGTAGGTCTCCGGTGGAGGATGTGGGGACGGTTGGGCAGGCTTTTTGTGCTGCATTGCAGGATGAGTTGAATGATTATTATAAGTTGTTGGCTGTGCTTGAGGCTCAGAGTTCGAATCCGATTCCGTTGTTGTCTGAGGGTGTGAGTTCGGGGAATTATTTATCGTTGAGGAGATTGGCGGTTTGGCTTGCTGAGCCGATGGTGAAGATGAGGTTGATGGCGGATTTGGTTGAGAAGTGTAGGGTTTTAAGAGGTGGGGCGATGGCGGGTGCGATTCATTTACATGCTAGACATGGGGATCCGATGGTTCATGAGTTTATGAAGAGATTGCTTCAGCGTGTGTGTTCTCCGCTTTTTGAAATGGTGAAGAGGTGGGTTTTGGAAGGGGAGTTGGAAGATATTTTTGTTGAGTTTTTCATTGTAGGGCAGCCTGTGAAAGCTGAATCGCTTTGGAGAGAGGGATATAGGCTCTATGATGCTATGCTTCCTTCTTTTATTTCGGCTTCTCTTGCTCAAAGGATTTTGAGGACTGGAAAGTCCATAAATTTTCTCCGTGTTTGCTGTGAGGACCGCGGTTGGGCTCGTGCCGCGACTGAAGATACAGGGGCAATGGCAAGACGCGGTGGTTTTGGTTATGGGGAAACTGATACCCTTGAGTCATTGGTTGATGAAGCATCAAAAAGAATCGACAAGCATCTATTGGATGTAATTTATGAGAGGTATAAATTCAAAGAGCACTGTCTTGCGATTAAGCGTTATTTGTTGCTTGGTCAAGGTGATTTTGTGCAATATCTAATGGATATTGTTGGGCCTGAACTTTCTGTGCCTGCAAACATAATAAGCTCTTTCAAACTTGCGGGTTTGCTGGAAACTGCAATTCGAGCGTCAAATGCTCAGTATGACGACCCTGACATTTTGGATAGGCTCAGGGTCAAAATGATGCCACATGAAAGTGGTGATAGGGGCTGGGATGTATTTTCACTGGAATATGATGCAAGAGTTCCACTAGATACTGTGTTCACAGAGTCTGTGATGGCGAGGTATTTAAGAATTTTTAACTTTCTATGGAAGCTTAAGAGAGTGGAACATGCACTTATTGGTGCCTGGAAGACCATGAAACCAAACTGCATAACTTCTAATACCTTTAATAGATTGCAACATACTGTAAAGATGCAGTTAGTTTCAGCATTGAGGCGCTGCCAAGTTCTTTGGGTTGAAATTAATCACTTCATTTCAAACTTGCAATACTATATAATGTTCGAAGTCTTGGAGATATCATGGTCAAACTTTTTAAGTGAGATGGAAGTAGCCAAGGATCTTGATGATCTACTTGCAGCTCATGAGAAATATATGAATTCAATTGTAGAGAAATCTCTCCTTGGAGAACTATCTCAGTCCCTTTACAAGTCACTGATAGTAATATTTGATCTTATATTACGTTTTCGGAGCCATGCAGATATTTTATACGAAGGCATTCACGAGTTGCAAGCAAGGTATTGATCTTACTTTTCTTCTATACCGTTTCCCCAATTTCTTCTCCCCATATTGCCATGTTTGACATTTGATCTTCTGTTTGTTTTAGAATAACCGAGTCCTCACTGTCCTCTCGAGACCAGAAGAAAACACGGAAGCAATTGAATGATAAGTCATCGGAAGAAGGATCCTGGATTGCTGATGGGAGAAAAGCCTTAACAAAACGCGCTGGTGAATTTCTCCAAAAAATGGAACAAGATCTGGATGCAATATCTAAGGAGTATTCATCATTGCAAGAGGATTTCATTTCTCAGTTGCCTGTACAGCAGCATGTTGATCTAAAGTTTCTCTTTTTCCGTCTTGATTTCAATGAATTTTATAGACGGGTTGCGTCGTAGCATATAGGGGAAGTCTGTGAATATGATTGAGGATCGGATTGAAGCATTGTTTACTTCAAGAAGAGAAGACATCGACAAAGCTTTGCAATTCGCTAACTTCCATTGTGTGTTTGAATTGAACAATTGGCGGTTCTAACTTCATGCAGACCAACGATTCAACGAGTCTTAGTTAACTAAAGGTATGGTGGAACCACTTCATTTTCCCACCAAATATTTTCTATGAAGATTGTGCTTTCTCCTTCTCTCGGTAATCATTTTTGTGGTTTGCCAGGTAGTTTGTGACAGATTTGAAGCTTTTCATATTCTGATTGGATTGGTGATTTGAGCAAGCACTTGTAAGTATTTGAGTATATGATGATTTAGTTAGTGTCTTTGACAACTTTTGTTAGTTGTGCTTTAGGTTGTTTGTCTGTGTCAAAGATTTTGTATTGTTTGAATGGAAATGGGTGTCCAAAAGTCTAGTTTCTGTATCCTTTTATATTTCTTTTTTTGGTTTGCTGTATCTTCTCACTCTGCAAAAAGGGGACATCGACCTAGTGCTATAGAGCTCCTGCCAGAGAGCGGGATTGAAGTGTATAGGTATAGCAGTGAATTCAAGACTATAAGATGCTCAAGGTATGACATATTCAAGTGGGAATTCTACTTATTAGATTAGATAGATGACATGAATGACTGCTCATGTCTTTTTTTAGAAAATTTGATCGAAATACCAGACACGTGTCACGTTATGATTGTGTTGATGTTTTTGCACCACAGTCCATTACTGTTGGGAAATTTTCATCATTTTACTTCTGTGGTAAATTTGATATAATCCATGTCCTTTTGTAATTTTTATTTTGGGCTATTTGATTATAATCTAGAGTCTGCTTGACTTGCAATGATTGAGGTGTGTTGCATATGCACTATCAATCATTTTCTTATAAGGATTGGCAACAGGCCCTTTTGTCAATCAAAGTTATTCAATTACTTTCATAGTGAGAATATTGTCACTAATTTAAATTTATCCTTCTTCAAAAAATAATTTAAATTTATCAAAATTACAATACCATTCACGAATCTAAGTGTCCTTTGTTTGTTAGTTTGGTCTTTAAATGTGTATCATGTTTGTTAGTTTGGTCCGTAAAAGTACTAATAGAAGACACCCTCAAGAATGATTTTGTATTTTCAGACATTCAGAGACTATATTAAGTTAATATTAGTGTCTTACACTTTTAAAGATCAAAATAAATTGTTACTCTATAAAGTTTCATTCATAAATGCATCAACTTGCACACCATCCTTTTAAACTCAATCCTAAAAATATGCTCATGGGATGAGGGATGTCTCTCACTTTATAATAATAATCATTACTTTAGGCATATGGCTAGTCAATATAGGATCTCAAACCTATCCTCGTTACATCCAAGACTGAACATATAAAGGTGGCATAACGGTTATTGCGTATACCTTGATATCATTTTAAGCTAATTGAAGTACTACAACAGTTTCTGCTGTACTCCAATTTGTATTGTCTCTCACTCTTCTCTACATCCATCTCAATCCTCCCTACGAAGAGATACAAACATCAATTCTCTACAACTGCAATATGGTGGTGTGCTGCAGGTGAAGAAGATATGAAATCAAAAGAGATTAAGAGAATAGGGATGGTGGAGAGAGGTGTAGGCATACGTGGGAAATTTGGAGGGAAGTTTGTCGAAGGGAAAGCTGCGAGCATTGCATTCCTTGTGAGGCTTTACAGCACGATCCGAGAGATTGGAACACTACTATAAAACAATTGATTGTGTAAATAAATTTGTATTTGTCTACGTGATTAGAATGACTTTGTTAACCCCAAGTTCCTGCAATAGGTAGATACATAAACACCATGACATAATGCCATATCTAGGTTCGAACAATTAAAGTATTAAGATAGGTGGAGTCATAATTGGAACCAAATTGTAACGTACAAACGAAGTATTTATGTACTTGCTTACTCTGTTATAGTAATTCTTAATTATCATTAGTTTTACCGTAAAAGAAATCCCTTTTTTTTGGTGGTGATGAGATCTCTTGGACACAAGTATACGATAACTGAATAAGAAAGTCCTCCTAGTAATTATTTTCAGCTGTGTGAATTTTAATCAATTTCCAAGTAGTATTCCCACCTATAGAGTAAGATTTTTTGTTGTACTCAAATGTTTGAAAAATATTTAAATATAAGATAATGAAAATTGTCTAACATATTCGTTAACTCAGTTGACATACATCGAATTGGAACTTTTGTTTTGTTTGTAACCCTCAGTTTTCATTGAAGGGGTCTTGACAACCTAGTATCAACGTAGAAATAAATAAAATTTGATCAAAAATTGTTTACCAAAGATTTAAACTTAATTTCTATCAAATGATTAGACTTGAACTAATGTTCAATTGCTTGATATTTGAGATATGAGAATTAGTACAAAGATCGATATTGCATTGACACAATTCAAATGCTTCTCGCAAATGACATCTTATATGTTAACGAGTACAAAAATTACAATTTATAGTCCAAATTATAATCTTTTTATCACTATCTGAAATTGATTTAACGAGTGTACAAATTATAATTTATTTAAAATAAATTAATCAATAACAAGTCTTGGTATTTTCTCTCAAAAAAAAAAAAAAAAAACAAGACTTGGTATATTATTCCTTTCACAAAAAACAAAAAGAGAGTCGTATTTACTATTCACAGCTTTCTTACTAAACGCAATTACAATGTATCTATCTATAATATCTTCATCAAGATTTATATTTCACTTAAAAATTGCAACTACAACAACAGTTGAGTTTAGTAGAAAGAGTAAGTTTTTTAATTTGGTACAATAGAAAGAGTTTGTTTTATCACAACAAAATGAATCGCATTTCACAATTACATTGCGAAAAACACCTGCATTCAATGGCCAGTGACACCTCAAATAAATAACTTATAAGTGAAGACATGTGAGTATACCTTAGAAAAATATTAGAAATGCAACTTCAGTGTGTCATTTCTTTGGTAATTCTAACATTTGCAAAAGACATGAGCTGTTCCAGATTAGACCTCCCCCAACCTACTTAAGAATCTCATGACTTTCATCGCATTCAAACAAGTCCGAATACGGAGTAGGTCTCATCATACCGGATCTCCTTAAATTTGTAAGGTCTCTACACCGTTAATGCCCACAACAGCTACCTGGCTAATACTCGTTGAAGAATGCCGTTCGTAATGGCTGCTCTTAACTCCTCATCGGCTCATCCTACTGTATATATGTCTTCATTGCCCTCAACATCAGGGTACACAGTCTTTAATCCCAGGACCTCACTCTCATTGCTCTCTTAGTGACTTGAGCCTCAGAGTGCTTGCAGGTACTACCCCCCAATCACATTCCCTGCGGGATGCTGCTTTCCTATCCGACCAACCTCGGTCTGATCAGATCGTGAGGTATATATATGACGCATTCTTACAAAATTCAAAGGTGATAAGACACACATATAATCTTTTTCTAAGGTGTATATATATACACATTAACTTGTTAATTATTATCAAACCACTACTCTCTCCCTCTCAAGCTACCACCACTCTACTCTATAAGGGTGGCCTGAGAGTGTTTCTTGGAGCACTAATCCAAGCAGAATCTGCAATGGCAAATCTCCACAGTGCGTCGACATGCTCTGGCAGAGCGAATTGGATTCCAACACGTGGACCTACCAATATGTTTTCTGGCTCTGGACCATCTAAGAGTTCTAAACCACCTGCAATGTACATTTTATTCCCTATTGAGAAAACATTGATATCCATTTTTCAATTTCACATTTGGAACACTCAAATTATAGAGAACTTACCAGGGGTATATAGTGGATGATTGGACCATTCTGTTGAAAGACCTAGTGCCTGACCAACCTAAGATTTGTGAAGACATTCAAGTTAATCGGTCTGGGAAACTACAATGATACTTTAAATATGCAAGGACATTTGTGTGAAAACAAAAAGTTATCTCCACTAATATCCTATGTTCCTAAGATTTAGAAATAGCATGAAAATGGTCCAAAAAGAGGAATTGATAAACTAAATGATAACCCTTTCCATCTTATGGCTGCCTTTAATTTTTTCCATTCTAGCAAGAACCAGTGTAATAATTGTGATCAACTCTGTTATGTCAGAACGTGTCAACATTTCACAAATGATGCAAAACTTTCTAAACCATCATGCACAATGTTTGATTTAGGTGCTTCTAAGTTCTGGATCTTTATAGACAAAATTTCTATAAACTTAAATCAAGATAAGCACTATATGGGAAAACTTTATTACAGAGAGTGGATCTTTTCCAGAATAGTTGAAGCATAAAACATAAATAAGCGCGACATCAAATTATTTCACAAATCACAAGCATGTAAAATCATAAAATGTGGGGTCGTGCAAAGAACAATTTACAGATCTAATATATCAAACTTATCTATTGATCATTACTAATCAAGAAACGTTTCCATTTTTTTTCCAATCTGTCCAAAATTTTACCAAGAAAGGGACAAGACTTATGAAGTTTGGAGACGACATACGATACAGGTACAACACAACAATGATACGATAAATTTTGGAAATTGATGATAAATTAAAGCAAGACTATGATAACAGCTACTTTGTGTTTTATGAGCAAAACATCTTCCTATATTGACTAGTAACTAGTTAGTTGATAGTAAATCACTAAAATTTGGATAACTTGGAGCTGATATCATAAGCCAATGGTAGTTCAAAAAACAATTAACTGAATTATTTTCTTGAAAAGCATCTCAGACAGGTGAAAAAGAGGGAGGGAAACTAACCTTCCCAGGGCCCGTAAGAAGTATAGGTTTGTCAGTTTTTTGACCTCGGCGCTGCTGAATAACATCTAATCCTGTGACATTGTCAAATATTACAAAATAATCCTAGAAATAATTGTATTCAAGGTTACCTCATAATAAATGCGAGCAGAGTATTGTAGTCTTCTGCTAGAGTTGATTTAACTCTTACTCCAAGAGGGAAAAAACAATATCAAACTTATAATGAATGCTATATTGCTAGCAAAGAATTGTTGTCTTTTATACAAAGTTTACTTATATTGAACACCAGCAACTATATGTTATTGCCACAGAAATGCTGAACTTATACCGAAAGACTCAACTTTCCAATTAGTCAGGCCACTTCCAACTTTGCCTTACCCATAATCACAATAGTGAATAGTTATAGTTGTACATACAATCTGATCTGACTTCAAGTGCAACTTTTCAAATAGTCCAGGTAGTATACATCCCAAATAGGCCAAATACCTCTCCGGGTCCTTTAAGTTTCATGTTTGTTTCAGATATATCCTTTAAGTTTCTAAGGTTTCCTTTAAGTTTCGAGTTTGTTTCAAATAGGTCATTTAAGTTTCTAAGGTTTCAGATAAGTAGTTTCGAGTTTGTTTCAAATATGTCCTTTCTATCAATCTCCGTTAAGCCAAAGTTGATCTGCCCGTTAGAAATTTAAAGGACCTATCCGAAACAAACTCGAAACTTAAAGGACCTATATGAAACCTTAGAAACTTAAAGAACCTATCCGAAACAAACTCGAAACTTAAAGGACCTATCTGAAACCTTAGAAACTTAAAGGATCTATCTGAAACAAACGTGAAACTTAAAGGACCCAGGGAGGTATTTCGCCTCCCAAATAAGATAAAACTACTAGCTAGTGATAATTTAGAACTTTGTTTGGGAATAACTTTTATTTGTTAACATATTCAGTTTTAAGGTATTATAAAATGCTTGAGGTAAACTTTTCTAAGATGCAGAATTTCAAGAATCTATTTTCTTAAACACTCATCTCATATTGATTTTTCTTTTCCTTTTTAGAGAATAAGATATTCAACTATGCATTTGAATGATTCACTTGATTATCGCTAATCTCTTTCACTCATCCATAAACTGAATAAGTTACAGAAAAATCATAAACATCTAAACGGGCCATGAGGACACATAATTTAGCAGGGTAGTGGCTCTTTAAATAAAAAAATAGGCAATGACAAAGTAAAAGGATGTTTTACTTGCATCATTAGTAAATGTTTTAAAATAAGGTCTGCGATCTTAGCAGAGACATTGAGGTTTTTGATATCTTCGGTATCACCATTTAAAACCTTGGTATTATTAGTAAACTACGAATGAGCTATACTATTGAGTATTACCGCAAATGGGGGCACAAGAACGTATCAATACACCGGCTCCAACTCCTTCCGTATCAGCAACAACATTCAGCATTATGTGGAGACCATAGCAAAGATAAACATATGCATGCCCACCTGGTCCAAACTGCAAAACAGGATCAGATACACAGCAACATCATTCTGCATAATTTTACTTATCATCTTCAATTCAAGGTATAAAATTCAGATATAACCTAACATCAACATGTTTATGTAAATAAAATAAAAAAGACAAAAAAAGAAGCATCTTACAACGGGAGCAGTTCTTGGAGTAATACCAAACCGACCATGACTAGCTGAATCATTTGATCTATATGCTTCAACCTGTCCAACATTAAATTCTTATTAAATCATACACAAACAAAATTTAGTATTTAAAAAACCAAAAAAAGGAAAAAACTTTTGTACTTAAAACTAAGAAACTGAGACATGCAGCATTTTGCAGTTATCTTTAATTAGAAGTTACAAACAAAGCGGGTTTATTTGGAAATAAATATCGTGACTTTTGATTGAATGTCGGTAGTAAAAGTTTACAGCGACAGTGTATATATTGGTCTACATGAGATGAGACAATGACCCTGTTTGGATAACCAACTTATTTGCAACTTATAGATAGCACGAGCATTTATCCTTTGCTATTTCTCTAGCATAAAATAAAATAAAGGTTAAATTGTTTTTGTATAAGATATAAACTGTTCTTACAAGCTATGTGGAAGAATAAGCTGAAAACGGTTCATGAACAATGTCAAAGTCATAAGTTGTTTTCCCAAGTCCCAACCAGTAAAACAAAACTCAAGTTGGTAGATAAGTTAATCAAAACATGTCTGATATTAAGGATTAAATTGAGTTACCTCGGTAATCTGAAGAACAACGTCGTCTCTACGAAGAAATTTGCCGAGTAAACGAGGGGCAAGGTCTAGTGCATCGATTTGAAAGAACTCGCGAGGCAAAGGTTTTGTATTTTCAAATGAAATGTGCGGTTCTGATTTGGAACGCCGTGTTTTGCGTGGCGGTTTGGTCGGTGGAGGATGGAGTATGGGTTTGGCGAGTCGCTTGAAGCGTTGTGGTTTTGGGGTCATTGCGACGGTGGTGCTGTGGTAACGGAATGATTTAAGGGGAAGAGGATTCGGGAGTTGTGGGATGGAAGAACCAGGGAAAGACATGCTTGCTTGGTACTCCTGTCTTTTTTTATAAAAAAAAACACTAATTCACACGAAAATTAATACTTAGTGATTTGAGGTATAATTTTTTGTGTTTTCTTTAAAATAAGTTTAAAAAAAAATGTAAAAATAATTCTCATTAGTTAAAATTTATGGAGAAAATAAAAAGGGAACAAATTAAATGCATTTACATTGGAAAAAATGATTTGTTTGAAAAAACACAATAATAACATAAAAGTTTGTCTTTTTTGCTTATATTTTGAGACAAAGAGTATGCAACATTGCTACTGTTTTGCAATTATGGTTAAGGAATCTACAAATGAAAATTTTGTGTTGGAAATATAAGATAATACTTTTGATAAATAATGATTACACAACTTTTAATCAAATATCATATGCGTGTTTTCAAAGTTAGATTTGAATCTTTAGATGATATCATGCATCCAAACCTTGTCAGTATTCGGTGATTTTAAAATCAAACTTCAATACAGCTTAAACATGTATCGCTTCGTTGATTTTTGTCATATGTATGTCACACCAAACATCACTTCTCTAATGATAAAATGTGTGAAATATAAACACTCATTCTTCTATTGGATGAAATTCATGTGGATCTCACCATTTTCTGTGGAATACATTTTCAATTTCAATTAATAAGAGAGTAAATATTTAAGAGAGATTTAAAAAGAGAATGTTTATAGCACTCTTCCGGTGTGAAAATAAATATACAAATAATAACCACCCTCGTATTTATGTTTAGTCTGCCAAAATTTGATTAATCAAACATAATACTTTCGCACTTATTATTTTTTCATAGTCATGGTCTTTGAAGAAACTAAAAAGAAGAAATAATGTATCATAGAAATTGGATTCTTTATAATGACTTTTATACAATGAATTAAAGAATAATATATAAAATTACAAAAGAAAAGATAATAATACAAAACAATACAAAAGGTTGAGGTGATCTGAATTATGAATTCTCCTAAACCATCTTGCATTCTTGAGGAAGACCCTGAGGAAATCTTTTGGTATCAGTGCAGTAGTTATAGATCATATAATTCTTCTGCACCCACTTGAGCCTCTCATGACTTGTAGAATCCAACTCCTCAGAGAACCAAGCATTCTTATTAGATTGTGTTGAACTACAAGATGATGTTCCAGAAGACACAGTGCATGCATTAGCATTGAAGTTTCTATAGGAAGCAGTGAAAGGAGCATTGGACCAATCTGTCTTAACAAGTCCACCTCTTGTAGCCCAATCATCAGCATTCCAAAGACTGGAATAGATTCTCATTGGTTGGTTTTTGGGAAATGGAACACCATTTGACTCCATGTTCTTGAATTCTCTAATTGGAGTTCCATCCACAGAGAAACTGAAAAATAAACAGAATTTATTAGACTTATTTAGTTACTTCCAACACAAGTAATTAAAATAAATCAATTTTTTTTATTTTAAGGATTTAAGTTATTACTTACACAATGCGTTGTGGGTTCCAGAGGATGGAATAGGTGTGAAAATCCGCAGTTGGGTCAAACCATAGGTAGAATTGTTGCTCTCTGTTACCTTTTCCTTGGCTAAACACATTGGTGTGAAGAATGTATGGGTCACCACTCAAATTTCCTAAGAATTCAAAGTCAATTTCATCCCATGCACCACCTTTTGATGATAGCTGAATTAATTTAACATAAAAATTCCAATTAGTAAAAGAACTTTTATACAAAAATATTATATAAAGTAAAGTATGAATATTTGAATATGTGCTTACATAATAGGCTGTGACAGTTCCAGCAGAGTTGCCAGGAACGAGTTTAAGCTGCATATCAATTTTGCCAAAAAGGTATTCATTTTTGGATTGAAAGCCAGAGCCAGAGGATTTATCAAGAGACAAAGTAAGAAGTTGGCCATTGTTGAGTATTTTAGCACGTCCATCTCCCCATGTTATATCAAAGTCTTGATAAAAATTGGCAGCAGAGGCAATTGCAACCGTAGAGATAAAAATGGCTAGGAATGTAACTCTTGTAAATGCCATAGAAAGCTAATGGATATTTATATAGTGAGAAAGTTGAATGTCGATGGATTGTGATATTTGGAAGAATGGAAAGGTATTTATAGGGTACAAAAGAGAGGAAAGTTACAAGAAGGTTCAATTGAAGATATAGTATGGGTGTTGAAAGTTGGTGAGGAATGAGGAGTGGGTAAAGTAAAGACATGGTTGGTTTTGGTATAGGTGGATGCCCACCCAAATGATATCATCACACGCGGTTCTGCATGAAATGCTGTATACCCAATAGCCAGCCATACAATTAATGTGTAAAACATTCACCGACTTTGATCAACTTTTATCTTCTTCCCTACAATTAATTGAATTTATTTAACAAAAGTTCTTAGAACATTGTTTAAATGATCAAGTTAATATAACAAATTATATTTTTACCATAAAAATTGACAATAATTCGGATGATTTGTGTCGTTAATCAGGTTAAGTGGATGATTAATTACTTAAGAAAATACCACAACTCATTGAATACTCTCATCTAACAAAATGAGTATTCTTTGAACTCTTAATTTTCATATATGATTTGCTATTCAAATAGCATCGATAACCATCTAGATTCTAGTCTAGTGCACCGAAGATTTTACTAACCACACAAAAATCGTGAGTCCAATTGAGTTTTTTCCATGCATAAGGGAGGACATATAATATAACCACTAAACTTTTCACTTTGACCAACCAAATATGATAAAACCTTTTCTTTCTTTATTCTTTTTTGGTAGTGAAACCTTTTCTTTAGTCACAAGGTTGGATACAGATGGCATTATAAAATTAAGGCGGTTTAGAATTTTGACTGTAAAATGAGCTTGCTTGTACCTAGCGGCATCACAAAAATTCAAACGTTGTGATGTGGTTCATGGGAGCATTTTGACCAATATTTATCCTTGACTATATTGATACTTGTTTGTGGAGACTAAGAAAATAATGATTCATCTAGTTTGTTCTAGAAAGGGATCTTTAAACATATTCTATTATAATTTGTTTGGTAACATTGTTTTTGTGTGGTTGATCTTATTAATGAAGAAATGTCATTCTTAATTTCCATAGTTTTTTTAGTGATAGCTTGAAACAACCTAATACCTATGATGTTTCATAGCTTTGCTTCCGCTAACCTGATCATAATTTTGTTTTTCTTACCTCAAAATCTTTCCCCCATTTACTGGAGGGATTCGAACTCCTGACATTGTGGTTCGTAGTCACGTGCTCTAATACAAGAGTCGGTTTTCATAATTTTGATTTTTGAATCATATCAAAACAAAATACTAAACATATTTAAGCCTTTTTATAAAACTAAAATCATATTTAGGCTTTTTTATTTCTTGTGCGTCACAGAACATATGTGTTCCTGGGTAGAGGTAGAATCACTTCACTCTTTTATTTATTTTTTGGTACAAAAACACCACTAATTAAACCAAGGGACTATTATAACTCAGTTTCTTAATTTCATGAGACTACACAGTTTTTGTTGCACACAATAATATATATTTTCAATGCTTGCAGGAAACAAACAACCGTTCAGGTTGGAAGAAGTTATAGGCTTTAGCAAGAGCACAAGTATTTGCAAAGCACAGATTATATTAGAGTCTGTGAACAAATTGGTTAATGAATTTCACCACAACTGAAAGATAAATGTTGATTAATCGCAAGTTTGTTTCTGCAATGCAAAGTACTTCTTTACATGTAAATTTTAGTCTTATACATGTCAACACCAATCAAGCCTTATCCCACTAAATGGGTCGGCTACATAGAACAAACAATGCCCACTGCCAAAGCATTTAGTACTAACATTGTAAAACCAAGTGTGCTAACAAACTTAAGTTACACGCCACATAAAGTCCAACATTTTTCCACTCTAAGGATTTGCATCAACGGAAGTCCATGTATTTTCAATAATTCATAACCACAGCTAATTCCTAAGGAATACTGCTGACACATTCTGCAAATTCATAATTAAAAGAGAAATGTTAATAACACACCTTCTAACACACACTTTTCAACACAACCTCTTTGATTGGTTAAAATTCACATGGGTCCCACCAAATTTATATGGGACCCACATAGTTTGGTGGGATCCATATGAATTTTAACCAATCAAAGAGAGTGTGTTGGAAAGTGTGTGTTAGAAGGTGTGTTGCTAGCATTCCTCTAATTAAAATGAGCACCTTATCACACACTCATATATGCACAATAATGATTTTGATACAATTTCTATACTGCATAAGTTTTCCAGGTTAATTGGCAGATACAACTCAGAATATGCAGAGATTAATTGGCCTCTACAAGACTACAACCATTTCCCCAATAAAGCTCTTCAATTTTTGTTCCTAACTCCCCCATTCTCTTTGTTAATGATATGGTTTATGTTTTAATCATATATGTTTTAACCAAGTGAACTAGCTCAAGTGGTTAATGGTTTTCCTCTAAGACTGAATCAATGCAGAAAACCCGAATTAGACATTAAAGATTATATTTCCAATTTTGTTAAAAAAAGGCTATAATTTAGTTGAGCTTATATGGTTAATAAATTTCAGTTAACACTTGAGATTAATCAAAAAGCATCCATTATAATAATAGCTCCAAAAAGCATCATTTACCTGAGACAAATGATTTATTCTTTTTCAACAAAAGATATTAAATGAATATAAAAATAGTATCTCAAGAAAGAAATCAAAATAAACCAGATAGATAAAACAATCCAAGCATAACAAACTCAACATCCCTCTACATCAGCAGAATCCAATTCTAAACTATCAACAGTTATTAAAAAGGAAAGTAAACTAACTTAACATATTGCGAAACCATTGATTCTGAATCAAAAGGTTTGCAAGGGCCTTAAAATACATTTGCTTTATTTTCTTCTACGTTTTTTGCCACTTTCATCAGATGAATGGGAGCTCCGCAAGGTCAGACTTTTATAATAGACGCGTAGATTCTTAGTAAGCTCGCCAAGTCCAATCGACGTGAAGAAGTTAATTGAAAACCGTGTGTTTCTTGTGGTATCTTTGGGAAATAATGATTCAAAACAATCCTGCATTACTGGATCATTCAACCGCTCATTCAGCACCTGGATGCCAAGATGCTCAGATAACTCTTGGAACAGAATCTTAATAAATATCCGCGAAGCAGAAGTTGTGTCCTCTTCAGTCAATCGGATATAGGACAACACGTTCCAAGGGAGAGCGGATGTGGCAAGCAAATGAGCGAAAAACTGTGCCACGTTTCGGAGTTGATTTGTTTGAAGCCTGTGAATTGATGACAACTGTTGAGCAAAACACTTTTCAAAGTTTTGTTGATCGTACAAAAGCGCTCCCCCAGAAGACCATAGTATCGACGATAAGCTTTTTCATATCTGCAGCATTGTAGAATCATACTGCATAATTGGATCTCTTGACCTTTCTCGAGATGAATTATTTTGAGAAGCTTATGACCAGCTTCCTCAAAATCTAAACAAGACATAATGGTCAAATATATAGCCCTTCGAAGATTCACGAGATTGGTATCGGTTTCATCCCTTATCTGCATCGGTTTCACGCCATCGTCATCATCTGATTCAACGCTCTTTCTCAAAGAATTCCATCTTAGTTTCTGTTGGTAAGGCAAAATCGTATCATCGGATACATTTGTGGCTGCCATGATATAATGATTATGATGAGAGCAGGGTTAGGGTTTTATGGAAACGATAACGAGATTTTGCTATTAGGGTTTGGGTTATAATGAATGATGGCTTCTCTTCAACTTTATATATAGTGCACTGTTTCTTAACACGCAAGCTACTTCATATTTTATATCTTTTTTGTTAGACTAGCGGAAATCCGCTCTTTTATGTTACATGCTACTTCCTTAATTTTCTTTAACAAATTTATAAAAAACCTTTCTAAAATATATAGGAAACCTTTAGTAGTTTAAATTATAAAAAAAATAAGTAAATAATTAAAAGGAAGAACGTAATTTGAATTATCAAGTTAATGTGAGATTAAGGGCTATTTTGGTATTATGAAATATTTTTTTAATGAAATTTTAGATATATTTATATGTTTTAAGGGTGTGACTAGAAAAATATAATCTTACTATTCACTCAAAAGAAATTGAGAAATAAATAGTTATAAATATGCATAATTTAAAACATATGAGAACTTATCTACATTTTGTTAAAAAATAAAATAAAATTATATAGAACAATTCACTTAACTCAAATCAGTTGAACTATTCAATTCTTCCAATTAATCGTCGTTTATTGTATACAATTAACTAAAAGTTTATTTCTTAACAATTTTAAAACATTACTTAAGTTCATTAATGTTTTCTTAGATTAAAAAGAAGATATCATCTATTAGATAATGTTTTGAAGAAGAAGAAAAAACTATTCAATATAATGTCTCCTCGTGTAAATGTTTGTTAATATTTAAGAAAGTTATACTCCAATAAAATGAAATCATAAACAAATCAAATATTTATAATTACTTCATAATAAAATTAACAATAAAGTATTGGACTGGTATGGATAGGATCAGTGACCCACACCTTCAAGACATGAGCGAGTATCGGTATAGACCCGACCCTCAGAAGAACTTACATTATAGGGAGAGATCCATCAGAGACTCACCTTGACGTCTTAACAAGGGTGGCCGAGTAGAGCCACACCTTCAAGACCTGGGCGAGTATCGGTATAGACCCGACCCTCAGAAGAGCTTACATTATAAGGAGAGGTCCGTTAGAGACTCTCCTTGACGTCTTAATAAGGGTGGCCGAGCAGAGCTACGTCTTCAAGACCTGAGCGAGTATCAGTATAGACCCAACCCTTAGGCAAATCTACGTTATAGGGATTGATAGAGACAATCCTTGACGTCTTAATAAGGGTGGCCGAGCAGAGCTACGCCTTCAAGACCTAAGCGAGTATCGGTATATACCCGACCCTTAGGCAAATCTACGTTATATGGATTGATCCGTTAGAGACAATCCTTGACGTCTTAATAAGGGTGGCTGAGTAGAACCACACCGTCAAGACCTGAGCGAGTATCAGTATAAACCCGACCCTCAGAAGAACTTACGTTATTGGGAGAGATCCGTTAGAGACTCTCCTTGACGTCTCAAAAAGGGTGGCCGAGTAGAGCCACACCTTCAAGACCTGAGCGAGTATTGGTATAGACCCGACCCTCAGAAGAGCTTATGTTATAAGGAGAGGTCCGTTAGAGACTCTCCTTGACGTCTTAATAAGGGTGGCCGAGTAGAGCCACACCTTCCATACCTGGGCGAGTATCGGTATAGACCCGACCCTCAGAAGAACTTACGTTATAATGAGAGATCCGTTAGAGAATTGATGTAGTATTTTTGCATCAAACAAGATAAGTATTTATATCGTCTCCTCAGGGACTAGTGCGATATCACGGACCGTTCGACACCAAATATCATTTTAAGTTGGAAGATAAGTTGTTTGTTTGTTTATAAACTAAATTAACTAAATTGCAAAAGTAAACGTTGAGAGTAATAAGGCGTAAAAGCGTTGGAATTAGAGTTCCTTGATTAAGCGTCAAGCATAACCTAATAATCACATATATGAATTCTAGCGTTTTACCGATGTTATCACATATCGCTCAACAAGATTATTCGTGTCCAAATAATCCTATGAAATCAATTGTATTGTTCAATAGTTGATTTCTCAAACTATTAAACAATCCAATTGTCGATCGTATCGTTTAATCGACGATTTCTCAATCTATTCAACGATCCGATTTTTTTTTGCGTTTCGATACCTTGTGTGATTATCAAAACATCAATCCTATGTCTAGAATTGTTGTTTTGATAGATGAATATTCTAAACCTAGATTCAAAAGTACTTTTCAATATCAATTAAACCAAAGATAGGAATGGAATTGCAAGAATAACTTCAACATCATATAAATTGCTAGAATCATATATTACAAGATTAAAGACTATATTCTAAGCTCAATCAAGTACCTCTAATCCCAACTAAGGAGATTTAGTTCATCATTGTCATGAGAACTTTACAAAAGTGGAAGAGAAGTTGAGAATCCATGCAAGGAACTTGATTTCTCCAAGGATCTTGATGAATCCACACTCAATCACTATTGCCTAGTGAATACAGTAAATTTTCGCCCTATTCTCTCTCTAAGATTTGATAAGATCCTGTCTGAAATGCGGGCAATTAGCTTTTATACAGATCTGAAAAAGTGAAATTTTGCCTGGCCAAATTTTCCTCGCATGGCGAAATGAGCTTCCTTTGCAAGTGGGTTTCTGCCACGTCATAGGATTAGATGAAACCGCCTTACTTCGCCTGGCGGGATTTTTGCTCGCCATGGCGAAGTACCTTTGTCTTGAACTTCCAACCTTCTGGAAGTCTTCGCCTTTCAGCTCGCCATTTTCTCGCCATGGCCATCTCTGTGGCGAAGCAATCTGGAGCTCTTTGGAAGTGCTCGCCTTTTAGCTCGCCTTTAGCTCACCATGGCGAGATTTCTCGCCATGGCCATCTCTGTGGCGAAGCAACCTGGGGCTCTCTGGAAGTGCTCGCCTTTTAGCTCGCCATTAGCTCGCCATGGCGAGATGCCTTTTGCCCAATTTTGTTGTTTTTGGTTCTGGCTTGATGTCTTGACACTGTTTTCCTCGCAAATGGGTAGAGTAAAATGCCTAAAGCGTAATAGGTCAAAATTCATTTTTCTCTCGGCTTTTCCCTAGATTACCCTTGAAACAAGTGACAAACGTGCCTTAAATAAATATTAAAAATACAACTTCCTGGCACTTATCAAGAATCTCCTTGACATCTTAATAAGGGTAGCCGAGTAAATTGCCATTGTCCCTTCGTGAAAGATTGAGTATAGGGTAGAGAAACCACTCAATCACCAAGCTAATGACTCTAAATGAGCGCTTCGTGGGAGGCAACCCACACATTTAACTGCTTTTATTTTGTTTGCTTTTTGTTGTTTTAAGATGTTTTGTAGGTAATTGTCCAAGCATGATTCAAGAAAACGAAAAAAATTGAGCCTAGGATGACCAGAACCTTGGCACGACCCATGCCTGAAGTGGCACGGCCGTGCCTGAATATTCCAAGCCAAACCCTCCATTTCCAGAAGGTTGGCACGGCCGTGCCATGTTCCCATGCCTGCTTTTACCAATTTTTTTCTTTCTTTCTTCTTCCTCTTTCATTCTAAAACACAAACTTCCCTCATCCTTCAACTTCTACCTCCAAACCTTCATATCTATCTCCATTCATCATTCCAAACATAAACCACCAACCTCTCAACCTTCATAACTCCACCAAATTCAACAATTTCCAACCAAAAATTCTTGACCAATCTCCAGCATTCAAACTCATAAACCTCAATTAAACCCCAACCCCATCACTAAACCAACCTTTCCCACACAAAAAAATTGCCAAACCCTAACCTCCACCCAAACCCACACCAAGTCAAGTTAAGGTCAATGACATCCAAGAGGAAAAGTAAGGAGATTGCAGGCTCCGGAAGCGGTGCAAGCAGTAAACAATCAACAATCCGAAATCATGGGGTCGAATTCAAGGATCCTGAGCAAAAGAATAGGTATAAATCTCTAATCTCTAGAACTATCTCTCCTTGCAGGTACCCTGATGTTAATGCTATGGATAGACTGGGAATAGATGAACATGTGATTAGGCTGTTAAATATGGATTGCACCATCTGGGGTAGGAAAGAGGTAAAAATGACGAGGACTGATGAGTTGTTCATGTTGTGGGCTATGCTTTATAACTACCCTGTTAACATTTGCTATTATTTGCTTGATTATCTTGTTTCACTTTATAAAAAAGAACCAGATGATAAAGGTGACATAGTGGTAGGTGGAATCATCACATTCATTTCTAGGAAGTTTGAACTGGGTGAAAAGAGTGAAGTGAATATGATTGAAGAAAATATTTATCTAAATTTAGATACACTCACCTCTTTGTTCTTTATTAAACCTCATGGTTATATCCACAATTTCCAACTTGAGTGGAAAGTCAATAATGTTATTTTTTTTATTATTCTACCTAATCCGGACATTACTAATCTGGAGGTAGTGGAAAACTTGCTTTATGTTGGCACTAACCCACATGTACACAATGATGGTGGTGATGAAAAGGAGGTACGTGCACACTTGCACCATGAAGATGAAGCAGGTGGAAACTATAATGATGAAAGGTGGGCATTAATGCAAACTGAGGTTAAAAGAATAAGCACCGAGCAACAAAGGCAAGGTGTTGAAATATCCAGGCTAAGAAATGATGTCCTAAGGGGCAACCGCATAACCAAAGAGAATAATCAAATGCTTCGAAATATGATGCAACATCTCAACCTCCAAAGCCCTCCTTATGGAACTCAATAAAATTGTGAGTTTTCCTCTTCTTCTTCTTCTTCTTCTTCTTCTCTTTTATTTTTCTTGTTTTGAATCATTGAGGACAATGCTTCTCCTAAGTGTGTGTGTGTGTGTGTGTGGGGGGGGGGGGGGGGGGTGCTAATAAAGTGTCTTGAGTCGTAGTGTTCCAAACTCCCTTGAACTTTATTCTTTTGTTTTGTTTTGCTGCACCAGGCATGATTAAACAGCTTGTTTTTATTGTAAATTATGACATAATTTTTTTGTTGTCTCATCTAAAATGGTTGTTTCGTGTACATGAAAGTAATTTCTTGTGTTTTAAGTGTCCTTGCTATACCCACATCTTGTTTTATTGTGAAAATTCTCCAATGAGAAAAGCACATAGTTGCAGCCTTTGAGTAAGTGTATGAATATGTATTTTAAGGAGCACGTTCTAACTTCAATGGTAGATTAACCCTTTAAAGTTCTCAAAGTAAAAGTAGTATAAGTTTGTGTGGGAATTAATTAATTAAATTGAAGAAGAACGGAAGCAGTTATATCTCATAAAACAGGACATCACTGACTCTGGGGGGAAATGATACCCCCTCGCTGACTTCCCACGTGAAGGTGATGTTTTGAACAAATAAAAAATGGCTTCCGAAATCCTTCTAAACATGGCATCTAAAATTATTACCCAAAGTAAATAAAGCAAATAATTGCTTTCCTTAAAGCGCGGATGGCACCCTTAAAAGCCAACACATTGTTCACAGATGCAATGGTGTATCTAGGGCAACCTCTTTACTAGCGTCTGCCCCCATCCCTGAATGTTACAATTAAAAATGCCATAATAATAAAAGAATTCCCATCTCTCTTATATGAAATGAAGAAATAATTTTTCTCGGTTAGTTTAGTGTTAAGGTTAGAACTTGTTTCCTCATAATATCTATCTTATACAGGAGCAAGAAAATGGCTGGACTTCACACACACACTCACTTGAAACTTGGTTGTCGGGTTGAATAAGTTTACAAGGAATGCTTGAAGTTATGATTAGTGTACATTTGAAATAAAACCTTATGAAGAGACATAAGTTTTTAATTTCATTGTCATATTTTAAATCTTGTTTATGTTGTTATGCTTACGCCTTTTGCTTGAGGACAAGCAAAGATTCAAGTGTGGAGGAGTTTGATGAGTCAATAATTAGTTGTTTTTAATATAATATTTAGTTTCGTTTTATTTAGATTTAAGTTTATTTTATTTAAATATTATTTCCTTTTAGATATATTTTACTTCAATTGCATATTTATATTTCATGAACGAATATTTGATAGATTCAGTCTTGGAGAAAAATAAAGAGGATTATGAGCTGATTCGGGCTGAAAAAATACAAGATTCAACGCAAAAATACATTTCCCCAAGTCAGAAGCTTGGCACGGCCCGTGCCAAATCTCACACGGTCGTGCCACATCTCAGGATTGCTCTTTTGCTGCTTTTGCTTCTTGTACAAGCTACCTATTAGTTTATTTCTGACCTAAAAGCCCATGGTTTCTTGTGGAACATTCTAGTTATGTATTTCTTAGGGCTTAAGGCATTGTAAACTATAAATAGAGCAGCTAGCTATCATTACAATTCATCTTTTGTTCTCTGAAATAATAAGTGACAATTGTTTCTTTGAATAAAAGTTCACCTTTATTTTATGTTGTTATCATTCTTCTTCTTCTCTATGTCTACAATGAACGTTAGTGAGTAGACTCTTCTTGTCTTCGGATTGTTGGATAAGTCTTAATGACATAATCATAATCAAACCAAGCTTTATCCCTAAACTTATGTAACCCTAGTTTCTAATCTAAATTCACCGTTTTAACATGAATTAACTATTATCAAATTGTAGAAGCGAGAGCAGAGGGTTTGATAATGGTTAATCCATTATCTCAAATATCAATTCATAAAATGAGAGTGGAGTCTTGATATTGGAACAAGTGAATTTAGACAAGGGTTGTAAAGGCAGTGAAATAGTCTTCGCAATCTTTGGACATTAGTAGTTTCAATCGTTAAAAGTAATTTCTTCTAGTAATCAAATCAGTGAAATAGGTTTGATTGCTAGAAGAAAACTCTCACTGGACTGAAAGGAAAAGTGAGGGGCTAAAGGGAAACCGGTCATTATAAATTAAGTCTAACATAAGGTTCTAGGTTTAAAGTTTTGGTTTGTGAAGGACTTGTTATTAAGATGGACCAATAAATCCCAAGGCTCTTTTATTGTTATTGTTATTTTATTTTAATTAAAAATCCAAACTTTATACTTTTGAAACTTTCTTCTAATCATTATTAAAAGTGAATCAAATTCATAACTCCCTGTCGAAACGATATCTTTTTATTACTACATCGGTAGAACCGTGCACTTACGGTTTTATCCCATCACGCCGCGCCGTAAAACCTAATCCGCTACCCTTTTTCTGTTTTTTTCTTCTCCTACTCTCCTTTCTACTCTCTTTGCGATTCCGACCTTAAAATTCCAAAGTCAAACTCACAAACCCTAGACCTAAACTAAGAATGAAATGAATAAAAGGGAAAGAAAACTAACCTCTGTTGTTTGTTCGATCCGGTTTCAGCTTCGACGGTAGGGTTATGTTTGAAATCTGTCGCTTGTGTTTGACGCATTGCTCACAGTCTGTGTTGTTGTACGGTTGCGTCCGTTTTTGTTCTGTTAGAGGCCGATTGGGATGGTTGAGTCGTTGAGTTCCGTTTGCGGCTGTGGTTGTCAGTGGTTTTGTGTTTATCGGGATCCTGTCCTGTTGTATGTTGCGATGTTGTTTTGTAGGTCCTGGAAAAATTGTGCGTTTCTGTGTGCGATGTGGCTAGGTTTTTGATGAGAATTTTCGGCCTCCTCTTGTGCAGGTTATGTGTCTGGGTTTTATAGTATCAGGTTAAGTGATTAGGGTTTGTTGAAATTGAGCACAAAGTCTGCTTGGATTGGAATGAAAAGCTGCGGATCAGGCTGTGAAGTGTGAACAGCTGTTTGGATTTGAACTTGGACCGATTTTGGACTTGGACAATTATGATATTATGAACAAAAAAATAAAACAAAAGAAGATAATAACTAAAAAGAAAACAGTATTTAAAAGATAAAACAAAATAAAATAGAAAAGTAAAAGAAATTGAAATTGAAATTAAAATTTGAAGATTAAATAAAAAGATGGAAATTTAAAAGATAAAAATGAAAAAATGAGTGAAGAGGGCCTGAATTGGAACAAAAAAATGAGGTATTTGAAAATATCTCTCTGTCAAAATTTCGTTCGAAAAGTCAGAGATTATTCAGGACCATCGGACACGTGTCAGTGTCATCTTAGATCAAAAAATAGGGTATTACACATGTTCAAGGGGTTCTAGGAGGGAGACACCCCTTTTTAATATATTTAATTTTTTTACATCATCTGAGTTTAAGTTATTGCATGTTCTAGGGGTTATAGGAGGGACACCCCCCGTTTTTAAATATATTTAAATTTAGTAAATGAAACTATTTTTTTTAGTTAAATAAAACATGCTCATTAAACTGAAATCAAAGTTACTATTTAATAAAAAAATATTTTTAATAATCTAAATATTTTTTTTATTGATACCAACAACAATATCTATTATAGAAAAAGTTGTTTAAGGGTATAATTGAGATAATGAAAAAGTAAGTATAAATATACTCATTTTGTTTGTTACACTTTTTAAATGATAAAGGAAAAAAAATCAAAATTTCTCAAATTTCTTTTGGGGTTTTCTTGTTTTAGAAAAGATTTTTTATTTTTTTAAAATTTGTTAAAGAAAATTAAGGAAGCGGTGTGTAACAAAACTGAGCGGATTTTCGCTAGTGTAACAAAAAAGTTATGCATAACAAGAAAACAACAATAAAAGATATAAAATAGGAAGTAGCTTGCGTGTTAAGCACAGTGCACCATAAATAAAAGTCGAGAGAAGCCATCAATCCATAATAACCCTAATAGCGATAACTCTCCATAACATCACGTTTTTTATTCTGAAGTTTGATAACCACCGATCCCTCATCATGAATCGTAGGTTTGTAGTGACCATATCTTCAATCGAAAAATCAACCTTTACAGTTCCAAAAGATGATCCTTTTAGCAACAAGTTTTACATAAAATTCTATTACAACCAAGTTAGTTTTCCCTTGCATCTCAATGCGTCAAACTCATTATCGGCTTACAGGACCACCATGAAGCGAATCCTGTTGATTCCTTGCGACATCTTATGTAATTGCGATGAAATTACAGTATTAGATAAGGATGCCAACATCTTATATGACTATTTTTCCTCCATGCCTATTTCTCCCGACATATTAAAACAAATCCTACCCGTTATTGGAAAATATGCTAAGGAGATGGTCCATAATTGGTGGGAGATAGTTGTGAAGCTTACTGTCTTTACATGGTATATTGAAGATAACGATGCTGTGGAAGCCATACTTGTTTTGGATATTTTGAAAAAGGTTGGAATGGATCACTCATCTTGTTACTCTACAGATCAATGTTCAATTTGTTTGGAAGAGCTCTTCAATGGATCAAAGTCTGAATGTGTTATGACCAAATGTTTGCATGTTTTTCATACAGAGTGTATTTTCCAATGGCTCAAAAGATGTTCCAGTCATCAATCATCCCTCTCGTGTCCATTGTGTCGCAATAATGTGATATTTTAGAAATAAATCAATGAACTCAAGGGTGTACCTATGCACGGAGTATTTTTCTTATGTTTATGTGACTGGATTGTGTATTTTCTTTTCCTCCATTATACATAGTATTGTAAGGTGGTTTTTAATGTTCTTAGTATAATGGAGTTTCTGTTAGTATCATCCTGAGTTCAGTATGTAGCCTTTTCAGGAAATATTGGGCTTCTGGCTTCAAAATTTATTAGAACAATCTCCCTTTAGTTTTTTTTAGAACAATTGCTTTAGCTTGCCTTAAGGCCATTATATTTCAGTATATGTTCTTGTTATTTTTTTCCTTTCTGTATGAGTATCTGTTTGTTTTTTATATAGGAAAAAACTTAGTATACATACAATATATATATATATATATATATATATATATATATATATATATATATATATATATATATAATTTTGGGCTGACGTTTTCTACTTCCAATTATACCCTTAAGCAAATTTGACCATTATAATGCTATTTCGTTGGTGTCATTCAAAAATATAAGTATGTGTCTAGACATGGCAACAAAACACGTACCCATAGATAGCCGCCCAAACCAAACCCAATTTGACGGGTTTTTCCCGCTTTGATTAGGTTTGAGTTTTTTCCGATTTCAAAACACGGGTACGGGGATACATGTACCCACCTCAAACTTATACTCATCCCCATACCCGTCCCGAATATGGAAAATCAATTTATTACCCTTTTAATATAAATAAAAACTCAAACCCTAAATCATTTAATTCATAAATAAATAATCTAATTTCTCTTTTTTCTCCTTCCACATCTCACACCCTTGGTGTCTCTCCATCACCAAAGTCATCGATCATCATCTTTTCTTTGTTGGATAATATATTACAACATTGCGTCTGGAGCTAAAAAATGTTCTTTTTTATTATGTTTCAAAATATTGCGATTTTGACCCCCTAATTAAAAAAATAAAAAAATTTCCCACTATCTTTAGCGAAATATGCTCTTTTGACCCTCTAAGTTTAGATAAATATGCTCTTTTGGCCCTATATCTTTAGGCAAATAAGATCTTTTGGACCTTTATCTTTACAAAAAGTTATGATTTTGGCCCCATGTTTTGGGACATGTGACATCTTTTCAACAACTTTGCAAAATTAAGCGGTAAAATTGTTATTTTTTGTCAGGGGGTCAAAATCGTAACTTTTTAAAAGTTAAGGGGTCACAAATGCATTTGACCAAAAAATGTATGTACTGCAGGGATGAGGCGGGAATACCCAAACCCGTCGGAGACGGTGATGAAATTTGATTTCTCATCCCTGTTGGTTATGGATAGGGTAACAAATAGGTATATGTGAGTATGGTATGGAGATAGGGAAGATAAAACCCCTCCCCACCCGCCCCATTGCCATTCCTAAATGTATACTCCCTCTGTTTCTTTTTAAGTGTATTTTTAAGGTGATTTTTTCGTTGCTATTTAATTGTCTTTTTGGTGTTTTAAGGGTACGATTTGTCAATTATACCCTTTGTCAATTACTATTATCTTTTTCAATAAAATTAATTAATGTTATCTATTTGAAAAACTAAAGTTTTTTTTTTTTTAAGCAAAGTTTGTTTCTTGTTATCTTCAAATTTAAACAAAACTTTGTTACAAACAATGGTTCTAAGAAGTGTTAAAATTCTATAAAAAATGATTAGTAGCAATTGTTAAAAAATTCAAGTGCAAAGTAAAAGAACAGATTTGAGAGAAGAAAAATAAAAGACTCCATGAATGTTTAAAAAGAAGAAAAAGTGGAAGACTCGTTGAAATTGCTGATGAGAGGTGAAGAGGAAGCAATAGTTGAAGACTCATTTGACAAGATACAAGAACAAGATCACAATGAAGAAGAAGAAGTTTCATCATTATAATTTTTATATTGACTTTAAATATTTAAAAAATTGACAATTGTTTGTTATGAGAGAGAGTGTGCAAAAAAATAGAAATTTGTTGGAGAAAAAGATAATAACCGACAATTTTTTGTTACGAGTGAAATATAACATATTAAATTTATTGGAAAGATAAAGTGTGTGCAAAAAAATAAGAATTTATTAGTCGATTAAAATGAGGGTATAATAGGAAAAAAATGTGAAAAAGACACATAATTATTTTGGTGTTGATTTTCTAAAAAGACATTTAAAAAGGAACAGATGGAGTATTAGATTTATTATACTTTTTTGAAAGATATTATATTTGTTATATTGTTGGTTTCATTGAAAAAAATAAGTACAGTTTCATACAATATGAAAATTTAAAATATCTAATATCTATATTTATATCTATACTATATATAAAGACAATACAACAATTTGGGCTGATTTTTCACTTTCCAATTTTACATTTCATTAAAAGTATTTTATTTACTATTTTTTTAAAATATTACTTAAATTACTAATTAAAAAATAGTTAAATATCATTAAGATAGAAACAACCTCACTACAATAGAAACAATATAACAAAACGTAAGACAGGGGCGGATGTACATATGGGCTATGTGTGGCTAAACGCCCACATGCCTTTTCCCTATATTTTTTTTAATAATATATATAACAAAAGAACAAGTTAGTAAATCAGTAAACCATCTCTTTTACAATGTGTTTTATGTTGAAGTTCCACAAATTCATTTGCAGTTTTTGATATGAAAAATTATTGAGGATGGCTCGGTTTTATCCAAATGATTTTATAAATGTGTCGGAAGTTGAAACACCCTATTTTTATCATTTATTTATTTTGTCGAGTTTAGTGCCTTTTTTGTATATTTTATTTGAATAATTGCAGTGTGTGGGTTTTTGTGTTATGTGTTAGTAATATTAGTGGTTTATTAAAATATTGTTAGTGAAGGAATAAAATTAAAATAGAATATTGAGGCAGTAAGGACAGTTTTGGGAATAAGAAAAAGTTATTAGGTTAAGAATATAAGAGGTAGAGAATAGAAAGTCAGTATACATGAAAACAGTTTTTGGGAGAAAAAGAGAAAAGTGAGAAGTCAGAGAAGAGAAGCTTGTAGATTTCAGAATTCAACAAACCTAAGGTCAGGGTGGGACTAACTTTCTATAATCTTAAGCATATGATTCTGTAAAGGGTCTAATCATGTTGTTGTTGTTGTTGAGTTTTGAGATTATAGGAATTAGGTCTAAAATCAATAAAAATTGTTGAAAGTGTAGGTAATTCCATGAATTAATGTAAGGAAGTGATGTCTAGGTTGTAGAATGACAGTGGGTAATGTTTCCTATCAATTTTGGGGTTTGGGGTTGTCAAAATTAGGGTTTGGAGTGAGAACAGAGGTTTGTTCGCAGACCTGTCTGTCGTCGCTCGCCACGACGAGTGCTCAAACTCGCCAAGCGAGTAGAAGTCATTGCTCGCCCAGCGAGTGTTCTTGGTCGCCCGACGAGTAGTCCCCAACTCGCCACAGCGAGTGTTTTTAGTTGCCAGGCGAGTAGTTCCCAACTCGCCACAACAAATGTTTTCTCCGCCTAGCGAGTAGACGCCGTCTCTCGCCACAGTGAGTAGTTGTGTTCTCCTAGCGAACTGTTCAGTGGCAGATTGCCCGTTTTGCGTTGTTGTGTCTTTTTCACTCGTTTTTGTTTTGAGTTGGATTTTGTCATAAATATGAAAGTTGTTGATAACTGATTTATCTTTTCAGTGGCTTTGAGTTGATGTGCAGATCTTTTGTGGTTGATTTAATATGAATTTATGATGTTGTGTCGTTGCATTTAAGTTGTGTCATTGCATAAGCATTGTCAAGCGAAGGGGGCTGTAGCCTGACAAGTCGAATATGACTTTAGCGAAGGGGATTGTAGCCTGACAAGTCCAATTATGACTTTAGTGAAGGGAGCTTGATGCTCTGTTGGTACCACATGCATAATCATGCTGCATTTGTTGAGTAGTCGTTGTTGCATTGTTGAGTCGTTGTTGTTGCATTGTCGATGTTGTTGTTGATGCATTATTAATTGAAGTTAAATGATGATTGTTGTTGGAATTATGTGAAGTATTCTCAATGATGAAAAGTTGTTGTTTTAGTTTGATTAATTCTTTATATGAATTGTTGCTTATTATTATTGAATGTGAAATCTCACCCCTTCTGTTTGAATGTTGCCTCTACGTGGGTAACGTGCAGATACCCAGGAGTAACCGCTGATGTGAGTTGATTCCTCGTGTCGTCATAGGAGTCATGCTCTGATACGTAACGAGATGAGGATATTTATTTGTTTTGTTTTCCTTGTTACGTATTACTTTTTAAGTTGTTGTTGCCACCTTCGAATTTGAAACTTATTTATGTTGTTGATGTTGAGGCCTTAGTGCCGAGTTTTTTTTAAAAACGTTGAATATTTTCCGCTGCGACATTATTTGAATTATTGAAAGCAGTTGTTTAAATAAATAGTAAATTTAACTCTATTTATATTTGATGATATTTTGAATAACGAAATGTGACATCCTGTTTTGCGATGAAACTCTGATTTATTATATGTTATTTATATGTTGGGAAAACGGGGTGTTACAGAAGTGGCGTTACACCATTAACTTAAGAATTATATTACAAATGTTCGATCTGACTGAAAAATTATTAAGTTGAAAGGGCTTTCAGATCTTTGTGCAAAACTTGTGGAAATAAATAAATTCAACACATTTGCTATGGTTTATGATGACAGTCAGTCATACACTATTTTTAGAATTTTTCATAGTCATTTTGTGAGTCATTAGATGAATTTATGTTAGTTTTAATCGAGAGTGTTGCAAATAATATTACGCATATATATATATATATATATATATATATATATATATATATATATATATATATATATATATATATTTATGTTGGACAATGGAAGAAAAGGAAAATGTGTGTCTTAGTGCTAGCTGACCAAAAACAATAAAATAAAAATCAATTAGCCTTGATGATAAAAAGGAAGCACGTGATTGGCTGAAAAGAAAAAGAAAGGGATTAGGTTGGAAACAATATAAAAGAGCCACACAACACAGTAGCCAGAGCATTCCCGTTTTGGGGAACAAGGCTGGATCACAATTTGGAGACGCTATGTGAAAAAGGTAGAGAACGAGCTACACACATCGATGGGAAAACAACAACAGGAGAGGAGACTAAGAAATTCATGAGTATAGCCCTGTTTGGATAAACAAAACTTATATAGATGCTTATAGCATTAGGGCTTATAGCATTAGAGCTTACATCATAAGCTCTTATACTTGATAAACTATTTATGTTTAGATATGTACACTAAAAAGTACTTACATAAATTAAAATGTTTGGATGTGACATTACATAAGCAATTCTCAAAATTTTAAATATTTTTAATTTAACAAAAAAATTAAAGAATCGAACCACAATTATCAAGATTTTTTTTTTATAAAATTAATCAAGATATAAAAAACAATATTATAATATATTAATTATATATATATATATATATATATATATATATATATATATATAGTATAATCAATATTCGTCCTTAAAAAAAATATCAATATTCATATAAGACAAAATTAACATTAGAGGTGTAAATAAATAATCTAAACATCATCATACACAAGTATAATAATATATGATAAGATTTCTTTTAAAAACAAGTATAATAATATAAATATAATAGTAAGAAATAATTACGTTTGTAAAAGTTTAATAGTCTTACACCATTGTTGAAAAAATCTTTATAAATAATAGTTAAAAACAAAAATAAAATAAAATAAAATTATTAGTGTACAGTTTGTTACAAAAAAAGACAAGTTAAGTTTGTTTTTTTTTACTCCGTTTCATTTTGTTACGTAACAAAAAAAAAATCTTAGTTACGCGTGTTATTTTAGTAAGATAAGTATATAGCAATTTTGTTACTCATGCATTGCCAAATATAACTAACATTATAATTAAAATATATGTTTTGAAAAAGTGGATCCAGAGAGAATCGAAGGAGGTTACATAAATTCATAAGCTCCTTGTTAAGCCAGAGGGTAAACTAAAAATTTAGGCTTATTAAAATATGGCATAAGCAGCTTATGAAACTATGATAAGCTATTTTTATTTATTTACCCAAACACCTTTAAAAAAGCTTATAAGAGTAGATAAGTCCACATAAGCTCAAAATAAGCCAATCCAAACGAGGCCTATTTTCCTTTTGTCTTGTTTGTTTATTCTCATGGATATGATTAGCTAATTTTCTATTAATTAGGTCATAGATGATTCTGTTCTAGCTCATGATCATGTAATCTATAACTCTGAATTATTATGAATGTTATTTCAGTTTATTCGGTATAAATTATGTGTAATGCTTTTATTATTTTGACCCAATATAATTGATCTTAGAGATTATAGGACTGCTGACACCAACTTATAACTCAGACCTATTTATACTGTTCAATGTAACAGATGATCTAGGGATAGAAAATTGTTAGGTTGTGATTCTAAAATTAATGGACTTAATACCTTTGATGATTATAGGTTCACCTAAGGAATTAGGGAATTATAATCAGAGAAGAGGCCTCTGAGTCAAGGGATTGACCTGAGCTATTTTGTTAATTATCGTAAACTGAATAGCATTTGTATGATTTAGGTGCAGATTAATAATGAGCAATGGATAGATGATTCGAAAGATCTAATCCTTTCCCTTAACGTATTTCAAAACCAAGTTTATTTTTCATTGCAATCAAAACCAATTTGCCTAAGGCAACCCCCTATTTACATACATCCTAAATATTAATGAAATTGCTAAGTAGAGATTAGAACAGTCCCTGTGGATATGAATTAAATTATTACTTCGGATATAAATTAGTACACTTGTTAATTTTCTATCAGTTTATAAACTTTTGAAGTTGACTTTGCTCTTGCCAGTAGCAACTGCAAGTGTTGAACGTGTTTTTTCAGCTATGAAAGTTGTGAAGAGTAACCTATGTAACAAAATGGGTGGTAAGTGGCTAAATGATCGTCTTGTAACTTATATAGAAAGAAATGTTCTTTTAACAATTAGCAATGATGTCATCTTAGCTCATTTTCAATACTCCCTCCGTTTCTAGATATAAGCAAAATTTATTTTTTAGGTTCATTCATTTAATGATGTATGTGGTTCATAATATGGATCACATACATCATTAAATGAATGAACATAAAAAGTGAATTTTGCTTATATTTAGAAACGGAGGGAGTAAATGGATAGGAATCAAGATTTTCATTGTAATATATTGTATCAAACAAAATTATTTCTTATTTTTAATATAGCTTGCATTATTTTTTCTTTGAAAATTTAGCCTCACATGTACTAAAAATCTAGATCCGCCACTTGCGTAAGGGTGGAGTTAAGGGGGAGTATGGTTTTTTGGGTTATTCTAGATATGCATCGTATCATTTCCCAGTGGTTTTAAAGATGGGAGTAATGATTGGGGTCCAAAATCTTTTCGCTTTAATCATTTTTGGCTTAAAAACCCAAAATTAAAAAACGTGGCAGAGGATGAGTTGGGTAGGAATGTTGTGAATGGATGGGTGGGGTTTGTGTTGAAATCAAAATTGAAGGGGTTGAAAATTTCAATTAAGAATTGGAATAGGGTAGGGTATGGTGATGTTGACACGAAATTGGAAAAACTGAATGATGAGATTGGTGTGCTTGACGCGAGGAGTGAATGTGGTATCTTAACGAACGAAGAGGTGGAGACCAGGAAAAAGAAATTTGAGGAATTGTGGAGATTATTCAAAATTAGGGAAGCTATGCTATTCCAAAGTAATAAGTCTAAATGGCTAAGGGAGGGTGTGATACTAATTCTAAATATTTCCATCATTGAATTAAGTCTAGAACCTCATGTAATGCAACTAAGGCTCTTAAGGCAGGAGAGGAATGGGTGAAAACCCCTAGCGATATTAGAAAAGTGGTGGTGGATTACTTTGGGAGGCATGTATAAAGTAGTGAGTGGGAACGGCTGAGGTTGGATGGTGTTCAATTTGAGTCTATTTTCAACGTTGGGAAAATTGAGTTGTTAGCCCCCATTCTCATTATTGGAGACAAAGAATGTGATAAAAGAAAAGTGACAGAAATAAAAGTTCGGGTTTGGATGGCTTCAATTTTTGCTTTCTTTAAACAATTTTAGTATCGGGTCAAGAATAAAGTTAGGATCTTTTTTGATCAATTTCATGGAAATGAAGCATGCCTAAAGGCTTATTATCCTATATTGTGATATTAAGCCCAGAGGTGAAGAACTCAAGGTGTTTAAGAGAGTTTCGGCCAATCTCCCTATTGGGAAGTTTGTATAAGATGCTTTCAAAAGGTGTTGGCCGCGAGGTTATTGAAGGTGATGAATCTGATTATTTTTACATCTTAATCGGTTTTTTTAAAAAGAAGATATTTGGTGGATGGAGTTTTGATTGCTAATGAGGTGGTGGATCTAGCAAGAATAAGGAAACGAGAATGCTAATGATTCGGCAGATTGGAGTTTCTTAGAGTATATGTTGAAAACGTGTTTTTTTATGGTAAATGGATTGCATGAATGAAGGCTTGTGTTTTCGGTGGGTGCATGTCAATTCTAGTGAATGGAAATCTAATAGAGGAAATTAATATTCAAAAGGGGTTGAACCAAGGTGATCCTTTGGCCCCTTTTCCATTCCTTCTAGTGGCAGAGGGATTTAGTGGTTTAACGAGGAATGTGGTGGAACATAATTTGTTCAATGGTTTTGGGGTAAAAAGGGGTGGTGTGAATCTCTCGCATCTTTAATATGTCGATGATATCCTTTCTATTGGTGAACCTACGGTGGATAATTTATGGACTTTGAAGGTGTAAGATCCGGATATTTTATCTATTTTAATTCTAATTTATTTTATTATAATTTGATATTAAATATTTTGTGTTTATAATTTATTAAGTGTTCACTATTAAACTAATTAAATAGGTGAATTCTAAGGTGAAGGTTCAATTAAGTCCCTCACCTGTGAAGCATCAAAATAATACCATTAGATTAAGTTAATGGTTTAGATTTGTTGGAAAATAAAATAATAACTTCTACCCATTTCCACACACAATCCTGCTCCTTTCTCTTCCCCATGTTCACCATCTTCGACTTACCAAAATACACAAAATAGTTTGTTTTTGGAAATCAAACTATTGTAACATTTTTTCACGCTCCCCCAATTCGTAGTTTGCAATGGTTGGGCAAGCTTCTAACATGGTGATCTTCAACAAAAAAACCTTATTTATTTAAACAAAAAGCCCATAAAAATGTAGTACATGTATACATTGAAATCATAAACACATTGAATTCAACCAATTTTGAGTAAATATTAATCAACCTTTCCTTATGTTGATGAAGAGGCAGAGACGGATCCACATCGGAGCAACGTGGAGCTAAAGCTCCACATGCTTTTTCCTTTTTTTTTTTCCATTAGATAAAACACGTACAATACATACAACACCGTATGTGCAAAGTCACTTGCAGCTTTTGATGTGAACAAATTATTGAGGATGGCTGAATTTTATTCAAATGATTTTATAAATGTTCCGGAAGTGGCGTTACGCACTCAACTTAAGAACTATGTTACAAATGTTCGATCTGACCCTAAAGTTGTTAAGTTGTAAGGGCTTTCAGATCTTTGTGCAAAACTTGTGGAAACAAATAAGTGCAACACATTTGCTATGGTTTATAAACTTTTGAAGTTGGCTTTGCTCTTGCCGGTAGCAACTGCAAGTGTTGAACGTGTTTTTTCCGCTATGAAAGTTATGAAGAGTAAATTAAGTAACAAAATGGATGATAAGTGGCTAAATGACCGTCTTGTAACTTATATAGAAAGAGATGTTCTATTAACAATTAACAATGTTGTTATTTTAGCTCATTTTCAACAAATGGATAGAAGACGATTTTCATTGTAATGCATTGTATCAAACAATGAGGTAATAATATTTGTCGATTAAAAAACAAAAGTTTGTATTATTATTTATTTAAAATTTTAACTCCACATATACCTAAAGTCTGGATCCGTCCCAGTGAAGAGGGAAATCGAAATCATATGCTTGAAATCAATGGTGAATGAACCACGACCACATTGAACTCAACCAATTTTGAGAAAATATAATATAACAAAAAAAACATAATAACCAAAAAGGAAAACCAAAGCAAATCCCAATCATATTTTATTTGATTTAATTATTTATCGTACAATTTTAGAGATTGATATTGTGTTAGACAATATGGGGCTTTATTCCTTTGTGTAGATTAAACCATGCTTCTGTGTATTAAAATGGCATCCAATTTTTTAAACTAAATTATTATTATTTTCTTTCTAATTTCTTAGTTATGAGTATCTACATGGAGAAGGAAAGAAAAACGGTGGGTTGCATGTACTAAGATCTGAAATGGTTGGACAGATAGGAAGTCGGATGGAAGGAAGGAGATGAGAATAGAGAAAAAAAGGGAGAGAAAGAATTCAATCTAGTGTGGCTAATATGATATTGTGAATTGCTTAATCTAATGGTTTTTAATGATGGTCCATCTATATTTTGGATGAGGGATTTAATTGCACCTTCACCCTAGAATCCACCAATTAAATATATTGATTGATACATAATTGTAGAAAAGTAAATGGGGACGTGTATTTACAGAGAAAACAATGTAACTTCCTTTCCTAGTTACGTGGGCAATTTCACTTCACACTCCTTAAGCCTAGTGCAACTCTTTTAGGAAGGGAGATAGTGGAGGGTAACGGTTACCTCTTTTATTCCATTCATTCACCACTTTACTGATTCTACACTTTAAAGAAAATAGAGAGAAATTTAGAGAGTGAGGGATAGAAACATATAGAGACTTGAAGGAGAAAGAAAGGAAAACAAAGGATCAACATTAAAGATTAGCCACTAGAGTTCAAGTAAGAATGTTTCTACTCGTATAATTATTATTTTCTTTTTTGGTGATATTTCTCATTGTCAATTTATTGTTATAGAAATTAATTTGGTTTAGATGAAATAATGATTTCAAATTTATGGTCCTGCGATTATTTAAAATAGTAGTTTTGAAATTTTAATGGATAAAAGAAAAAAAAAGGTTCAAGAAATCAGTGTTATTTTGCTAAGCTTTATTCGAATATTTATTTAGCACTGAAACTTTGCTTGAACCATTCTCCTTTTTATGGAATTCTATTTTTCTAAAACGGGATATATTTTATGAGTTTAACCATGAGAAAAAAAATTAGTCCAATGTTCTAGCAATCTTGAGTGAGTTAGAATGGTTTATTGGAATGATTAGTTGATCAAAGGTTTTTAGTTAAAACAAGTTAGGTTTGATGCTTCTTAAATAATAGGACCTGATATGATAATAGAGTATGCTACGGTTTGTTTGTTTTGACTACATGAATGAAACCTTTGAGTAAATTTTGAGTCAAACTTTTTGATTATAATTGAAAGTGTTACTAGTATTATGATTGAAGTCTTTTATTCAAAGTACTTAAAAAAATAAGTTATAGTGGAAGTGATTCTAGAATTTAATTCCTACCATTCGTTTATAATGTAGTAACTATACTTGTACCAGGTGCTTATATTTGTTTACTAATCTAAAGGTTCTATTTTAATAACCAAATAATTAAGCAGGTGTTATTGGTGAATCTTATTTTAACCGAGCCTTGAGTAGGATTTAGGAGTAATAGGAATAGGAATTGGAAACTGAGTTTAGTAAATACTTATTTGTGAAGGTGTAGATTCGGTGGAGCAAAGACCACGAGTTGAAATCGTAATAGCGGCTATTTTGTTAAGGTAAGGGAAAGGGCAACCCATTATTTATTTTGGATATGTATCTACTTGTTGATAGCATGGTTATGTTTTGAACATGTTTTTGTACTGTATTATTTACACGTATTATAGGAGCTTGATCTTGTATTGCTTGGTTGTGAGTATAACTTGTTGTTTTCATTACTGAAATGTGGTCTTGCATATTTTGTAAGTCAGAGTTACTGTTGGTGTAATCTATGTCTCTAGCAGGTGGTTAAGACAAGGATTGGTTTAGTCGGATACTCATTGTGAGTGATCTATTTTGGGGAGTTAATAAGCAGGTATCGCATGCATACATTCATAGTCGCGTGGTGCCCATAATTGGTTGGGACCCGAAGTCTTTAGTGCCTATAATTGGTTGGGACTCGTCGGTGTCCATAATTGGTTGGACTACGGTGGAGTGTTCATAATTGGTTGAAGCCCACAAATATCTACGAAGAACTTTTGTTGCCCTATAAGGGAGGTGATATCCGGATCATTTGTGTCGCATATAGGTCAACCTTAGGGTGTCGTGCATTTGTCAAGTCCACTGGTGTTTTGGGTGTTGACATTTTTTGTACTTTATATCTATTTGCATGCCTTAAAATACATGTTAAATATATGTATAACTTGTATATTTGTTGATGTTTGGGAGTTGACCATTTTCCGTATTTGAAATCAGATATTGATCATGACCTATAGATTAAGGCTCCGAGAGATGTGGACCTTTGGTGCGCCTTGGTGAGATTTCTCACAAGTGTTCAAAGTTATGACCAGCTAGAATGTGTCCTTGGGTAGTGAAAGGCTCAAAGCCTTGTTCTTAGGAATTTTATATTTTGATGTAAAACAAGTTATTTGAAAGTTCAAAGAGAAACTTATTAATTTTTTTTTACTTTGAAGCCAGGGAGTTTTAAGTTATTATTATTATTATTATTATTATTATTATTATTATTATTATTATTATTATTATTATTATTATTATTATTATTATTATTATTATTAAAAAAATGTTCACCTTTTTCACTAAGAATTTCATAAGTTAATCTCTCAAATTTTGGGTCGTTACAAAAGGCGTTGTTGAGGGGGTTTAAAATGGTTTCGAGTCTAAAAGTTAATTTCAATAAAAGTTGTTTGATTGGTGTTAATGTCGCTCCAGAATTTACGAAAATGGCTTATAATTTTTTGAATTGTTGTCAAGGTTCAATTTCATTTATGTATTTCGGCCTTCCGGTAGGTGTTAATCTAAGAAAAGTGGAAACTTGGAAACGAACAATTAAGGATAAGGCTTCTTTCATGAGAATATATATATATATATATATATATATATATATATATATATATATATATATATATATATATATATATTATCAAAAATAAGAGAAGAGTGTTGATGCATACTGTTGCGACGATACAAGACACAATGGTGGATAAATAGATCAATACATCCTAAGAATAGTTCGCGGTGACCGGAGCTATATTTAGATTTAAAACAAATTTTAAATCCTAGATATTTAATAGGAATAATTCAACATTAATAGGGTATTATTAACATTATTTTGTTTTTGATGAAAAGAGGAAGAATAATTTATAAACATTATTATATTTTAATTTAAATTTATCTTGATTGTAAATTTTATTATTTTAAAAGTGAAAATAATATAATGGAAATACACTTTTATTGTTTGAACGTGCTGTCATGCACAAGACTCTCATACTTTTTTTTTTTTTTTTGAGAAAGACTCTAATACATGAATGTAGTTTTGAAGAAGAACTGGAAATGATCTGCATTATATTAAAAGGAGAGTAATTATCGTGTGCATTTTACTAAAATAAATGGCAGCAATAAGAAACGATGATGAAAGTTATGTTAAATTTAAATTAATATTATCTGAAATTCTTATCATTGTTCACTAAAATTCATAGAGACCACTGAGAGTACTCATGTTTCAAATCCTATGAAGAGACAAGGCCTAACCAACCAAGTTATTAAATTGATTCAGCTCATTTTAAAGTTTCAAGCGGTTCAATGTACCTTGGCTGTCACAATCTTTATATTCTTCATGTCATAGCAATGGAAAAGAAGTAAAAGTACAATAGTATAGTGTATATTGAAGATTATTTTTTTATCTTTTTTGAGGGATATTGAAGATTATTTATATTTTCAATTTTGTTAAAATGGTCTATAATATAAATGACAAATTTGTACCCAAAAAAAAATGACAAATTTAACATCACAAATTCCGGACTTCCCAAGAATCAGCCATGTGTCTCCAACATAGATTTAGAGTTTTATTTTAGATATCTCCGAAAAGCATCAATCACAAGAGACAACAAGTAATAATAAATGAATATAAAAAAAAAATGTTTCATATGATAAAAAACTTAGGAATGTTCAACTATTGTTCCACACAAAAAAGAGTGAAGAAAAGGGAAACTAGCTTAATTGTTCATGCACTTTTACTGCATTGCTCAAAGCACTTTCACAAAAAGCGAAATGGAATTATTATCTACACAAAAAGATTCACTAGTTTCCCACTTTAGCCATCCACATCTTTTGGAACACACTAGCTACAAAAATGTTTCATATGAACAAACATAAAGTGCTTTGGTTGCAACCTAAGAATCACACATGAAGATTACTACTACATGTGCAAAACTTGTCCATTCTATCTTCACAATGTTTGTTACAAAACACCTTTAATCACAAACCACCCTTCACATCCAAACCATGACCTATTCCTCCTTGCTATACCTTCATCATCACATGCTACAAAAACCACCTTCAACTGCATGGCATGTAAGAAACAATGCATTGGCTTCTGTTACCATTGTGCTGAATGCAACATCTTCTTTGATTCACTATGTATCACACTTCCTCTCTCACTTTCAATTACACTCCATTCCCACAAAATCATGCTTGAATTTTCTCCACCTTATGATTTCTTTTGTGATTTGTGTAACAATAATAAACCTAGTTACAAAGGGTGGCTCTATAGGTGTAACATATGTGAATTTGATATACATATAGCTTGTGCAGTGAAAAACATAGAACCTCATTTGCTAAAGGAAAAAGGGTGTGACTATAACTATAAGATGATGAATTTGGTGGCACAGAAAATTGGTGGAGGAGTTAGAATTGATAGTGCAGTTTCTGGATGAAATAAGAAATTGTTTAGTCCATTGAAAAAACATTGCACAAGCAATGGAAAAACCATGATTCTTGAACTTGAATTGCAAGAAACAGAAGACATTACAAGTACTCATTCTGTTTCTTCAGAAATTTTGGAAGGAAAAACTCCACTTTGTGATAAAATGACTCCTCTTTCTGATGATACTACTCCACTACCATCAAGTCACCAATTTAGTGACTCGTATTTTTCGATAGATTTGAATAAGTCTTATTCAACAAATCATGATCTTAGAAGTCAGATAGGAAAAGAAGTTAATAGTGATTACATTAACCGGAGTGTTGTATCAAGTAATTCAGGGCAAGGTGAAGAAGAAGAAGAAGAACGAATTGGTGTGGTTAATTATTGGCTAAAAAATCATTCACACAAAGATAAAGCGAATGCAGCATTTTTCAAAGGTGGAAGTGATTTTGAAGAATCGCGCACGAAAGTAGTACTGAAAAATCTGAAAGAAATATCGGCAAAGTGGCACCGTTAAAGATCAAACAACCATCAGAGTAGAGTCAGTAAGTTCAACTACACTAGTGTTTTGTAACCTTATTGATATTTGACATTAAGAATGATAATTTTTAGTCCATTCCTTTAATATCTAGGACCAAAATAAATCAATATAAAAATACCTCAGATCAATAAAAAAGCACTTTTTACAAGAACTAAAAGTAAAACTAGTTACATTTATAAAACTAAACGTATGTAAGCCCTTTCACTTCACTCAATTCTATTATTATTCCAGCTAAAAAACAAAAAGTGATGCCAAACATTTGCTCAGCTGTGCAAAATGGAACTTTTCTTTATATGTATCTTTAGTTTAGATACTACTCAGAATATGCAGAGTTTAACGAGTTAGTTACTGCAGAAATTTTTCAGGTAAATTGGCAGATACACACTCCCTTCAATTTTTGTTCATTCCCCCATTCTTTTTATTAATGATATGCTTTATGCTCCCATCGTATATGTTTTAACCAAGTGAACTAGCTCAAGTGGTTAATGGTTTTCCTCTAAGACTGACTAATGCAGAAAACCCAAATTAGACATTGAAGATTATATTTCCAATTTCGTTAAAAAGGTCTATAATGTAGTTGAGACTAATGGAAAATCATCCATTATAATAACTCCGAAAAGCATCATTTACAATCAAGGTGAAGAAGTTATAGTAAAGTGATGCATTAGTATACACATGAATGACTTATAGTAAAGAATATAAAATATAAAATAACCACAAGTAAGTACATGACTAACTTGTTAAAACATCTAAAGGTGATTCACCAAATAACAAATACTATAAAATTCTGTAAAGCAATATAAAATTTAGTGAAGGAATAGGAAACTAGAATAGAAGACATCCTAGACTAGTGTCTTCTATTTAGTGAACATAGTCCATTCACTAAGCAGCACAAGTAAATAATCAAAACAAAATAATGGAATCGAAATTGCACCCATTAATTTTCCCTGGGAACTTCTTCTTCTTCCTCTGGAGTGAAATCATTCTTGATGTTAGAACTTCTTCTTCTTCCTCTGAATGTTCCTACGCATAACACCCACAATTTAAAACCATACCTTGATATACATTGACCCATAAATTAAGAATTGAACTACAACATCAAAAAAATTACATTTTTATCATATTAAGAATTGAACTACAACTTCAAAGAAACATGAGAAAGAATGTTAACCTCATGAACCAAGTAAAGTGAGTTTGTTGTATCATCACCCTCATCATCTGAGTGACCTTCATGCTCCTGAAAAAAAAACAAAAATAAAGAAAATGGAAGAAATGCATATTATGAACAAAACAGTTTTAGAAATTAAACCTATACCATTTCAGCTGCTATTTCCATCACCCTTTCAAGTTTTGATCGATCATTCACCAAATTGGCAATACGATCGAGACGCCCATCATGCTTACAACGATCCCAGTCCTCCTGTGTAAACATGATGTTAGGTGAGTAACATTTAAAAAACAAAGAGAAAGTGACATGATCTTAAATCTTGATGCATACATTCCTCTTCAGAATCTTTGAGAGCGCTTTGTCTTCTTGTTTCAAGTTCTTGGGGTTTGAACTTTTTGTCATTGTTAGAGAGAAAGAGTGAGAAAGTGTGGATTTGTTGTAATCTTGGATTGTTATTATGATTCAAACGTATTACACTTTATACTCTTTTTGTTTTATAGCTTAATAGCAGTTTGGAGTAGCCTAGTCCCCTATAGATTGTAAAATTGACAAAAAAATTGTTAAAAAAGCAAGAGTGAAGAAGAGCTTTGTGTAAATTCTGTTTGGCTTTGGCCTTCCTTTTTATTTTAAGGAAAAGAATAGTCATCATAAAGTTTAGCTAGCATTTACCTCTATGTTTGAAGTTTCCTGCACTCTCATATCCATAAACCGTTTGCAATTGATTTATACACGTTGTCATATTTTTAATATGACAATTTTTTTTGGTCTAAGTTTTATATGATAATTTAAAGGTACACATGAACTTAATAGTTAAATAAATTATTTTTTGAAGAAAAAAAAGTCTTATTAACCAAAATGTCTGTGAAATAAAAATTAAATTTTCTGAATTTTTACTACTTATAATAGTGAATATTGATTATTTTTTTTCCATAAAATATAAAAAATTTAGGGCCTGTTTGAATCACTTTTGGTTTTTAGTTTTTAAAACTTGTTTTATAAACCTATTTTAGAAAACTCTTTTTAAAAAGAAAATAGGAGAAAATGTGTTTGGCTATGTAATTTTTCAAAACTGTTTTAGCTATGAGAAAATGTGAAAATCCGTTTGATAATATAATTTTTGAAAATTGTTATGAAGATGATAAAATTTAGGAAAAATTACACAATTTTTCCCTTAACTTAATTTTAGGTAGCACCTCGTTCTTTATCTTTTGTTGTTCCGATTTGGTCCTTTATGTTATGAAATGACAATATCTTATCATTTTTTATGAGATTTTTTTCGATGAAATCTGATTTTCTTTGTTTGTATGATGAATATTTGGGTTCGCTTATGGATTTTTTTTGGAGTATTTGATTATTTTTTTCATAAAAAAGGATGATTATGTTGACATTTCATAACATAAACGACTAAACCGGGACAAAAAAAAAATAAAGGACGAAAGAGTTACCTAAAATTAACTTAAAGAACGGTTCGTGTAATTTTGCCAAAAATTTATTTGGTAATCTAATTTTTTAAATAATTTATTTTATTTTAATACATTGAATAATAAAAAGTAATAGATAGAAATTAATGTTTTTTTTAAATATACAAATTAAGAATAGGGAACCATAATGCAATTTAGCCAAAACAGAAGGACCAAAATTGCACTCATTTATAAATTTATGGTCATACCTTATCTCATTAAATGTTGGACATACCTTATCTTTAATTAACATATCCTCCTACGTTCAAGGTTGGACATCTAGAGTCGCTTATAATCTTGCTAGAGTGTATATATTACATGTTAGTCCGAGTATTTTCTATCATCCACGTTATTGTATTCACTCTCTTATTATGAATGAAATGAATTGAAAAATTCTTTCCTAAAAAAGGAAAAAAAATTTGAAGTCATTTATAAATCTATGTTAAATCTGTATCCTATCAAATATAAGACCAGAACTTATTTTAACAATAATGATGCTAATAATTAACTAAATGAGTAGAACTTCTTTTTTTGTTGACAACAATGACCATAACTTAGTAATGGTAGACATTCATCGAGTAAAAATAATACTCCCTCCGGTCTCAAATATAAGAAAGGATTCTTTTGTTAAGTTCATTGAATAATAAACGTATCTGGGCTTCATTGTAAATCAAATACATTAATTATTTAGCAATATTTATCTAGCAAGAAAATAAATCAATATAAAACGACTGTTGATCAATAAAAAAGTACTTTGTATAAGAACTAAAAAGTAGAACTACTATATTTATAAAACAAAACATATGTAGGCCTTTTTAATTGTGATTCACAGAACATAATCTTAAGGGTTGCAGGAAAAAGCCAACAGTTCAGGTTGGACGAAGTTGCTAACTTGTTGCCTTTAACAATAGCACATGTATGTGCAAGGCAACGAGTACATGTGAGTTGTGAACAAATTGTTAGCGAATTTCACAGAATTGAAAGATACTTCGCGTCAAGTTTGTTTCTGCAAAAGTACTTCTGTACGTGTAAAATTTTAGTCATGTATATCAAGGCAATTAAGTAAAGAGAGACCCTCTTAATTCTGAATCAATTATTTCAGAAACCAATTGGTAATTTTTTGCATGCATTAAGTAAAGCCACTCACTGCCATAGCATTTACGAAACATATAGAAAAACTGCCACTTTAGGTTCATCGAAGTAATCGACTTTGTTGAGCTTATATTATGAACATATTGCAACATCAACCACATATTAAGCTTAATTGTAAATCTAATTTTCTTAAATTTTGCGCTTTTTTACTCTGGAGTTGTTGTTGGGAACAAAAATTCAAATTCAAAACCAGAACTAGTTAAACCAAAATATGATCTCAAGAACTAAATGAAAATAAACCAGATAGATAAAGCAATCCAAGCAGAACAAACTATCTATAAAACAAACTCAACATCCTTCTACATCAGCAGAATTCGATTCTAACTATCAAAAGTTATTAAAAAGGAAAGTAAACCAACTTAAACATACTGTGAAACCAAAAGGTTTGCAAGGGCCTTACAATACATTTGTTTTATTTTCTTCCACGTTTCCTACCACTTTCATCAGATGAATGGGAGCTCCGCAAGGTCAGATTTTTCAAATAGACGCGTAGATTCTTAGTAAGCTCGCCAAGTCCAATCGACGTGAAGAAGTTATAATTTAGTTAAAAAAAGGCTATATTTCCAATCGCCAAGCCCGAATTAGACATTAAAGATTATATTTCCAATTTTGTGAAAAAAAGGCTATAATTTAGTTGAGCTTATATGGTTAATAAATTTCAGTTAACACTTGAGATTAATCAAAAAGCATCCATTATAATAATAGCTCCAAAAAGCATCATTTACCTGAGACAAGTGATTTATTCTTTTTCAACAAAAGATATTAAATGAATATAAAAATAGTATCTCAAGAAAGAAATCAAAATAAACCAGATAGATAAAACAATCCAAGCAGAACAAACTCAACATCCCTCTACATTAGCAGAATCCAATTCTAAACTATCAACAGTTATTAAAAAGGAAAGTAAACTAACTTAACATATTGCGATACCATTGATTCTGAATCAAAAGGTTTGCAAGGGCCTTAAAATACATTTGCTTTATTTTCTTCTACGTTTTTTGCCACTTTCATCAGATGAATGGGAGCTCCGCAAGGTCAGACTTTTATAATAGACGCGTAGATTCTTAGTAAGCTCGCCAAGTCCAATCGACGTGAAGAAGTTAATTGAAAACCGTGTGTTTCTTGTGGTATCTTTGGGAAATAATGATTCAAAACAATCCTGCATTACTGGATCATTCAACCGCTCATTCAGCACCTGGATGCCAAGATGCTCAGATAACTCTTGGAACAGAATCTTAATAAATATCCGCGAAGCAGAAGTTGTGTCCTCTTCAGTCAATCGGATATAGGACAACACGTTCCAAGGGAGAGCGGATGTGGCAAGCAAATGAGCGAAAAACTGTGCCACGTTTCGGAGTTGATTTGTTTGAAGCCTGTGAATTGATGACAACTGTTGAGCAAAACACTTTTCAAAGTTTTGTTGATCGTACAAAAGCGCTCCCCCAGAAGACCATAGTATCGACGATAAGCTTTTTCATATCTGCAGCATTGTAGAATCATACTGCATAATTGGATCTCTTGACCTTTCTCGAGATGAATTATTTTGAGAAGCTTATGACCAGCTTCCTCAAAATCTAAACAAGACATAATGGTCAAATATATAGCCCTTCGAAGATTCACGAGATTGGTATCGGTTTCATCCCTTATCTGCATCGGTTTCATGCCATCGTCATCATCTGATTCAACGCTCTTTCTCAAAGAATTCCATCTTAGTTTCTGTTGGTAAGGCAAAATCGTATCATCGGATACATTTGTGGCTGCCATGATATAATGATTATGATGAGAGCAGGGTTAGGGTTTTATGGAAACGATAACGAGATTTTGCTATTAGGGTTTGGGTTATAATGAATGATGGCTTCTCTTCAACTTTATATATAGTGCACTATTTCTTAACACGCAAGCTACTTCATATTTTATATCTTCTTTGTTACACTAGCGGAAATCCGTTCTTTTTTGTTACATGCTACTTCCTTAATTTTATTTAAAAAATTTGTAAAAAACCTTACTAAAATAGGAAACCTTTAGTAACTTAAATTATCAAAAAATTAAATAAAATGGCTATTTTGGTATTATAAAATATTTTTAATGAAATTTTGGATATATTTATATGTTTTAAGGGTGTGACTAGAAAAATCTAATCTTACTATTCACTCATAAGAAATTGAGAAATAAATAGCAATAAATATGCATAATTTAAAACATATGAGAACTTATCTACATTTTATTAAAAAAAAATTATATATAGAACAATTCACTTAACTCAAATTAGTTGAACTACTCAATCCCTCCCATTAATCGTCATTTATTTTATACAATTAACTAAATATTTGTCAGGGTTTTGAATTTCAAAAAACTTTAATATTTGTCGGGGTTTTTACAAGGCTTGCTCATATCAAATGCAAACTGTTTAAAAAATGTGTTTTGTCATGGGTTTTGACAGGGCGTTGCTGCTAAAAAATGAAATTATTTTATCATGGATTTTTGTCCCTGGAAAATATTATAGTGTGAGTGAAGTAGCAATAAACGTCGTAAGAAAGGGGGGTTTAAATTGTAACCCTTTTTAAATTATTCCTAAAACTTAAATTAGTTTTATATACTCAAGAAAATTTTCGTTTAATATTAGTTAAACAAATAAATGATAATTAATATATGTAGGACCAGAATGTTCTAGAGAATGATTATATATGAGCAGAATGATATTATGTATGTAGGACCAAAATGTTCTAGAGAATGATTATAAGCAGAATGAGAAAAATGATATGTAATTGAAATATAAAGTTATTTAAAACAAGGACCAGAATGTTCTTGTGAGATGTAAAGGCAGAATGATAAAATAATGAATGTAAACTTTAGTTAGATATTTAGACAGTTGTTTTATCTTGGACCAGAATATTCTGGAGTCAGTTTTAATAAAGTAAATGTTTAAGTTAGGACCAGAGCACTCTGGATTAATATAGTTGTGATTAATATGGACAAGAATAAAATGCTTGTGGTCGTGTGTGTATGTTGTGTATGAGAGAGAGAGAGAGAGAGAGAGAGAGAGAGAGAGAATAACACAGGAGAGTTATCCTGGTTCACCAAACCCAGCTACTTACAGTCCCCACACTTCGTGTGAGATTATCCACTATAATATACAATTGGTAGAAACTTCTAACCAACACTATAAGGTCTTGATCACACCAGATCAGTCTTGAACACTTGTATTATCAACTTCAGCAGACTTCTACAATTCTTTGCTTTCGCACAAGAAAGGTTGAAACTTTTCTTATCTCAAACTATTAAGCCCAATAGACTTGAGACCTAGATTTTACACTTTGTAGGATGATTGGATTTGGTAACAAAATATATCTCAAGACAAATAGAGATATTTTACAATCACAAGCTCAAGATATTATAGAACACAAAATATAGTGAGAGATTATGGAGCTTGCTTTGGAGAGAATGATTTATTTAGCTTTAGAGAGAGGGTTATAAAGCTTTTGTATTTCAAACTCTTGCATTTAACCTTCACAGCCGTCCTCTATTTATAGGAGATGTATCCTTGCAGAGCAAGCCAAAAAAAGAGTTGTTGAAGCTTCATTCAAATTCAAATTTGCGCTCAACTTTGATGCTTGGAGGGCAAGTGTAAAAAGTTGTCATTCTGAGAACGTTCTCAAGATTGTTCTTTCTGTTCAAGCACTTTCTTGGGCAACAAGCAACACGTTTTCATAAGATGTAATGAGTTGTATGCCTGATTGTAGAAGCCTTGGAGGCCACTTAACATGATGCAAGCTTGATGTCACTGCATGATGTCATAAGACGATGTCTTTGATGATGTCATGTTGTAGTAGCTTTTGAAACATATTCTTTAATGGATCCTTTTCCATTTTATTACTTAGTGGGTCGAAAATCTCATAGGCCCTTGCAGATTTTATTCCTTTTGTAGTCTTGGGGCCCTTGTGCACATATTTGTCTTGTTTTGCATTGATTGTTCTTTTTCCTTAAAAAGCTTTTAAAAGACTTTTAAACTTTAAGATCTTTTATTCCCTCTTTAGTGAGACAATGAGAATCAATTTTGATCTTTATGATGCAAATCTTGATGTTGTATAAAAGTTTCCATTTGTCTATTGTTTTGCTTTATTTTGATGGAAACACTTTAAGATCATTTTGTGAAACAGGAACGTTCTTAGGATCATTTTCATGAAACATGCTCACAAAATTCATTAGTAGATAACAAGATAATATTTGCAAAATTGTTTGTTATATTTAAAACATCAAAAGAGGATTTTGCTTTCAACAGTGAGTCGCACATTAAATGCAAAGATAATATTTGAAAACAAATAATACGAGGAAACTGCCTTTGTAAATTGAATTGTAATATTGATGCTATATTTATTGACAATAAAGTGGAAATAGACATAGGTTTATCACTACAAACAAGTCTTACATTAAAGGGTTAAATAAGAAAATAGTCCCTCTAAATATGTCAACATTTGATTTTAGTTCCCCTAAAAAAAAAATTTAGGTTTTTGGTCCCTCTAAAATTTTTCATCTATGAAATTAGTCTCTGCTCTACATTGAATATCACACTAGAGCAGAGACTAATTTCATAGATGGAAAATTTTAGAGAGACCAAAAACCTAAAGAATATATTAGAAGGACTAAAATCAAATGTTGTATATTTAAGGAGACTATTTCTTTATTTAACCCTACATTAAATGTAAAGAGTCAAAACTAGGTTGTATTCTCCCTTGTTGGTGAATGAGTAAGACTTATGGTTTGTTACAAACTATTTGCGAATTGGAGAAACAAGTCTCGATAATGTTAATTTTGAGCTACATGTGAAGTCGTTGGTAGATAATTTTAAAATGCATTCTCACAATTTATCTTATTTGGTTTTATCATTAGATATTGTATTTCTTTTTTAGTTAAATTATGTCAAAACTCATTAATTGAGTTTTTTAGACGTCAAACTAATGTAATAATATCCCATGACTACTTATTATTATACAACTAATTCTCAAGTTTTAGAGTTGATGTCAAACTGTATTATTGATTCTATGTTTAATTATATGAGATAAATTTGTTTGAAAATTACTACTTCCATTTTGTCTCTCAACCACTTCGAAAAGACCAAAATGCTATAACAACAGTTACCTACCGTTGGAGAAGACTTTTAAAATGGATTACATGAATTTAAAAAATCGTTAAACTAATCTAAAGAACGTCTCAAACAACATTTAACTACTGCTAAATAGTCGACTGACTTTTAAATCGTTCGGAGAAACTTACAAGGTGATTGCTTTTTAAGCCCCCCTAAAATCTTCAAAGGCCCCTTAAAATGCCGAATTTGCCCTTTTATACAACATATGGTAAATATTTACCGAGGCAGTTAGGAAGATAACTACGGGATGCTCAATTACACGATCCAGTAGATATAATCTGGATTCGTTAGGGAGATAACTTTATAACGGCATGTTACGAAAATTGCAGCGTTTAACAGCAGTTATTATATAAGACACTGTAGTTATATAAGACATAACACAATTTATATACCCCTTTGCTGTTTTGTGTTGGCTTTCGGGGAGGAGTTATGGAATTGAATTCCGATCTTTGCTTTTGGTGGGGTTTTCTCGTTTTCGTATTTGGTGTTTTCGTGGTGTTTTGGTGGATGTTACGCCTATATGCGGCATCTTTGTATTTTTTCTCCGCCTATAGAGTTTCGGTTTCAATAATATTTGCCGATTCAAAAAAAAAAAACTCTAAACTTAACTTTAACAATTTCATATTCAAAGAGCAAACAAATGGAAAAAAGGACTAAACCTGTTTTAGTTGGCAACTTTAAATCAAAAGAATAACAAAGCTGCAGAAACCAATTTATCCACCAATTTGATGAAGCTAGCACGACGGTGTTGGATTAATTAGCCACGCAATATTCACAAAGGTTCAAGGCACCAAGAGTAGCACAACACGGTAATGAATTATAATTGGAATTAACTTAAAACATAAACAAGTAGCACCCTATTTTGTTGCTATCTAGATGAAGGAATGAACTAATTTTATTTTTGGTCCTAATTGAATGTGCACGCAAATGAAAGGAACATGTGAAAATATGTGTGATACTTAATGTACAAATCATTTTTACCAATTCATGTTTAGAGACTTTTAATGTTACCAATTCTAGTTTCTTTCAAAAAATACTTTTACCAATTCTAGAGTTCAAAATAATATCGTCTTACAATATTAGGATCTGAATTGTTTGCAGCCAAACCCATATAACCACACACATTCATGTGCGTTTTGGTTGTCTGATCAAAATTGACAAAACCTTTTAAAATCTTGACCATCCATACTTGATTGGACAATAGAAATGCATCCAATTATATGTAATCAATCACAAGCAGTTGATCCATATCTCAATTTTAGTGCATAGCAACAGAGTAATGAATTGAGATCTTTTTTTGAATTAATAAAATTGTAGTAAATAGGAGAATATCAGCACTCAGGGAATTTAAATGGAATAGTAGTAGTAATAATATTGATTGAAATCAACAGCAAAAGTATGAAAGCTGAGAGTTGAAATTACAAAATTTCATAAATCCATTCAAATGTCATAACGACCAAGTACATAGGTTCATAAGGACCAACTACATAGGTTCATATCCAACTTCTTAAAACATAAAACTCAAAACAATATACAGACATCACTCAGGCTGTGAACTATATTGCCTGACATATCTCCGTTTACGCCTCAATGACTAGTACTGAGTCGCAGGCGTGGCTAGAGCTACAATTTGTTTCATAGCCATGTATAAAGGAGTGTCTGCATATTCCGGATTCTGTTCAATGGAATTAATTTCCAGGGTCATGATCCTGCAAATGACAGACAATGGCTGAACACCATGTTCCTCCTCTAAGAGAACCTCTAGATTAGCAGGCCTCGATGGATTATTAGGAACATTAGGTATCAATAAAGGGCACGAGACCTTGTAGAACCACACCAAGTATACATTCTCAGAATCCCAATCATTGTCCACAAGTAGCCCACGACCTTCTTCAGAAATCAGATGCAGATTATAATCTTGGAAAACCTCTGCCTTCTGATGAATGCTCAATGTGTGCGGTGCGGCAATAGCAGGATTTCTAGGAATAGTTTGAACATATCCAAATTGCCTCAGCACAAGCTCTGGCAAGTGTGTTCGAAAACATGACATGCCACACATTATCCACTCTGAAAACCATAAAATGCAGCACTAGCACTCCAAATGTATCAGACCCTTATGCTATTCCATTATCCCATCCTACTTCACATTGCACTTTGATACAAAGACACACACACACACACACTTTACAAACGTAAAAAAAAACGATGAAAGTGCATTTTATAAAAGAGAAATGCTTTACGTAAACACCACTCTTAGTTAAAGCCTTACGGGAGTTTTTTTTCTTTATAAATTTTTCTATGAATTGGAAATAGGATGATTTGAAGGACTTAAACTAATTATAAACATTGCATGAAATATAATGATTCTGTTTTCTGCACGTTCTAAAATTACAATCAAAGAAACCAGAATTCAGGGGGATTCAATTGAATGTGATGGAGGAGAATGGTGAGTTTACGCCAAGTTGGGATTAATAAGTTGTAAGGATAAACTAGTGGAACATGCGTATCATATGCTTTAAAAAATTGCAGCTGCATTGATGCAGTATTGGAGCTCTATATTTCATTAGGTAAGGACAACCCATAATAAGAAAGTGTTTTAATCTCTATATTTCATAGAATGAACTTTATGTCACTTAATATTTTCTGCCATGCGTCACACATTGATGTCATTTGAAAAAATAACAATTTTTAACTATGTTAACTATTTCTTTACCAATCCAAAAGAAATTATTACCTCTCCATTCCAAATCTTTGCTGCAATATGTTGGCCAAAACTCGGCAACAAAGACATTTCAGAAGGTCCTCCGCCACAACACTCCTGAACCACTCCTATGGAAGGAGGCTATGAACCAGATGCTACCTGCAATGATGGCATCTCAATATCATCCTGTGACTGGTAGCAAGAGCCTTCTGGTCCCTCGCTCCAACCACGTCCACGACCATGTCTGTGTGTCCTTGCTTGAGTGTTTGCCACTCGCTCTATGCGGACAGAAGCATCCAATGACTCCTTACCATGTTGTGTCCTACCAACATCTTCATTGTACATATCTACTACAAAGAAAAACGAAATTTACTCATTCAGGCATTTTGTCGACACTTGGAGCACACTAAAACAAAATACTTGAGTTCAATTCAAATATAATAAGGCATCAAACTTGTGCATACTGAAAAATCATTGAAAGTAAGAAAAATGACCATCTTAATGTTATAAAACGAAAACATATTAATCACTCTGCATAAAATCACTTCTTATTAGAGTCAACTAAGCTTCAGGATAAGCAATTTTCCAATCAACAATTCACAATTCTGAAACCCTAAAACAAGAAACTAGAGAAGAAATGAGAAATTGGAGAATCAATTGACTTACCTTAGCTTATCTAGCAACAAAAGGTGAGAGAGACAAGAGAACCCAACGGGAGAGGAAACACAAGGACCAGATAATAGAGACGTTAGGGAGAGGCGAGTGAATCGTCAGTGAGAAGAGGAGAAGAACCGAGATAAAATGATACACATGAGAATGATTGAAATACTTGAAACTATTGCCATTTTCAACATTCTTGGTGTTATTGCCGTATACGATGAAAGCTAACTTAAATGCATTTTTACACAGCCCCCGACTACATGGTACGGAACTATTATGTAATTATATACCAGATTCTCTAAATAAGGGCAAAATAGGAAATTTGGGGGGGGGGGGATAAAGCAATGTTCAACTTACAATAGTAGTCAGCCCAATAGAAAAAAGCTCTAGACCCTTCCTCTCTTATTCTCAAATCTCTAAACACAAATCACTCAATCCTTCTTTCTAGACCTTTCCAACCCTTCTTTCATAAACCAAACCCTTCTCTTCACTCCCTCACCAAAACCACATCCGCAACCGTACGATGGCGAAATACGGCGAAGGCGATAAACGGTGGATCGTTGAAGAAAGACCGGACGGAACAAACGTCCACAACTGGCACTGGTCGGAAACAAACTGTCTAGAATGGTCTAGAACCTTCTTCACCAACCTTCTCTCCAATCTCACCATCCTCAACGGCGAAGGTAACCTCTTCATCAAAACCACCACTCTCCGTAGCCTCACCGGCGAAGCCTACATCAACATCCGTAAGGGGAAAATCATCCCTGGGTATGAAATCAATCTCACGGTTTCTTGGGAAGGTGAAGCTAAGGATAATGAAGGGAATTCGTTGTTGAAGGTTAATGGTGCTGTTGAGATTCCGTATATTTCTGATGAGAATGCTGATGAGGATCCTGATGTTAGGGTTACTGTTGAAGATGAAAGTCCGATTGGGAGGAGGATTAAGGATGCGATGTTTCAGAAAGGGAAAGGGGTGATTTTGGAGAAGGTTAGGGTTTGGGTTGATAGTATGGCGAGAGGTGGTCCTGTTAAGGAGGATTTGGAGGTTAAGAAGCCGGCGAAGCAGAATAATGCTCAGGCGACGGTGACAACAACAGCTACAGCTACGACGAATGCTACTGTTAAGAAGGAGGAGAAGAAGAAGGAGAGTAAGAAGGGAAGGAAGAATATTGTGATGACGGAGAAGTTTAATTGTAGGGCGAAGGATTTGTTTGAGATATTGATGGATGAGAATAGGTGGAAGGGTTTTACGCAGAGTAATGCGAGGATTAGTAAGGAGGTTGGGGGTGAGTTCAGTATTTTTGATGGGTCTGTTACTGGAAGCAATGTGGAGTTGCAAGAAGGGAAGTTGATTGTGCAGAGGTGGAGATTCGGGAGCTGGATTGATGGTGCTCAATCTCAGGTATGTGGTTTTGATTTTGATTGTCTGTTAGTTCATAAGTTTAGTAGATACCAATTTTGTCTCATATATTGCCAATAATTTAAAAATATGATATCTAAAATTGTAAGATGTTAGTTAGATTTGTCCTGGTACATTGGTATTCTGACATTATAGACTAATGACATTGGGTTCGTATTCGTTAATGTGGTATTGCTTTTTATTTTAATCTTGTGTTAGTTTATAAGTTGAGTAGGGAAATTTTGTTGGACTGCCCAATGCCCAATTTGGTCTTATACACTGATGGTATTCTAGAATGTTCGTTAGATTGGTTCTGCTGCATTGGTATTCTAATAGACTAATGGCATTAAGTCGGTAATGATGTGGATGCATTTGAATATAAGTAAATAAATAATGTTAGGATACATTTGATAACAAATCCAGACATAGGGATGAACCTGATTAATGAGAAAATACTCAAATTGGTACTTGAAATTGTAAGGTGGTATCAATCTAGACCCTCAAATTACCGAGATTTTATATTATAAAATGCCTTCGAAATTTTTAAATTTTAATCAAATTCATCCTTCCGTTGGTATTTGCAAGGATTGGTACTTGAAATTGTATGGTGGTGCTGATCTAGACCCTCCAATTATCGAGATTCGATACTATAAAATGTCTTCGAAATTTTTAAATTTTAGTCAAATTTATACCTTCGATGGTATTTGCAAGGACTAGAATGACATTAAAGTTGATTTATCACGAATGGATTTGAATCTAATTGAATAATGTTAGGGATGCATTTCATAGTGAATTCTGACATAAGGATGGATGTGATTAACATTTCACCATCCCGAGATTGTTTTGGGGTATAAATATTTCAAGGAATAACTTTGATATTTACTCATTGATTAATTTTTTTCAATTTTAGTATAAATAATGTCGGTTACTAGGTTGAATGGTTGATACACCCTACAATTTCAAGGAATAACTTCGATATTTACTCATTGATTATTTTTTTACAATTTTAGGGGGTTGTCTTAAAATGTTGATAATGTAAAGGATTAAGTTGAAACTTTAAACTGTCCTATAATTTCGTAGACCCAAGTGAATACTATTTGTTATAAGTCACCCCCTCGATGTGATTATTATTGATATTGCGAAGAATCAGCTGATGTCGCATTAATCGTGGTTGAATCACAGTTGTTTAGAGTTTAGACCTAAAAAATATATATGATGTCAGATGTCACAGTTTAGATCTTGATGACTTTTTTCAAAATCATCATTGTGTGTTAAATGTTGTTGAATGGTGTTGAATTATTGATGACTTTTTTCAAAATTGTCATTGTGTGCTAAATGTTATGTTGAATGGTGTTGAAGAAATGTAGTGATGCATAATGGTTTATTTTTGCAGGTGAGACTTGTTTTCGAGGAGCCTGAACCAGGAGTTACTGTTGTTAACCTGACACATACTGATGTGCCTGAGGAAGATAGGTTAGTGTTTTGAATATCGGGAATAATCGGAATGTTTATTATTTTATCATTTTGGGTGATTTGCTGATATGGTTGGTTTTTTTATGCAGGTATGGGAATGCTACTGTGGTGGAGAACACTGAAAGGGGATGGAGGGAACTTATTTTCCAAAGGATACGTGCTGTTTTTGGTTTTGGAATCTGATTGTGTTTTTCATTTAGTCTGTCTTGCTGGTCTGTAGAATTTGCAGATTTTGATTTTTACAAGGAAAGATTAATGGATTCACATTGAATACCGAAAATTGCAATAGTTACTGTTACATTATCTTTATTACTGTAGGAATCTTTGACTCTGCAAAACTTAATTTATCTAGTTGTAATATGAATCGTGTTATGTTAATTGTTCTTTTAACAATCATTTTCGCCAACGGGTTATTGTGTTTTCGATTTGAATGCTGCATTATAACATGAACTTGAACTAGGAAATGAAGTACAACCGACTACACACTCTTGGTTCCGATTAGTGATGTATTTCATAAACATGAACTAGGAAATTAGGTATAACTGACTGCACACTAGTTTTTTTGAAGTATAACATGAACTAGGCGGATCAGTTGATGTCTTTCATGGTCCATTAGTGGAATAGTGGTGGTTGGTTTCTTGTTAGCAAACATTTCCTCAAGGCATTTTAGGGGCTTATTAGCTTGAGTTCTACCATATCTGTTGCATGTTTTAGAGATGAGGAGTTACATGAACTCTCTTTTTAACACACTCTAATACCCATTCTTTTATTGGGTGACATCAAATGTATGTCCTATCATTTTATGTAAGTGTTAGAGATGATACTACTTTAAAGATTCCATTCCCACAGTTGTCTTTTACATTTGATTTAACTTGATATAAGAATGAATGTTAAGAGTGTTTAAAAGGAAGTGTTCATAGTATTACTCTTATAGAGATTCCATTCACCAATTGGCTTAGAGATGTCCGATGTTGAGGGACCTTTACGTTGATTGTATTTGGTGCCTATTTGCGAGGCATTTTCAATTTCCATTTGGATCAATCATTCAATGTTGAGAATTTGAGAGAACTGCTATATATTGTCATTGTGACACTGAAGTAGTGGAATTGTAAAATTGTGATTGGGATAATGCATCACGGATGTTATTGCCTGGTGACTTAATAGTTGGAGATATTTGAATTATACTGTCAGTGACTTCGTATGGAATTGTAAACTGTGATTCGGATATTCGGGTAGAGGGCGATGAGGGGTGCTAAGCTAACCACCTGACCCAGCAAGTCAGGGGCCTGCTGCCCATAGGTTTGATTCATGTTACCTTTCTTGTGGGTATCATGAATGCCATTGACTAGTGACTATCACAGCATAACCTCATCTGGTTAATGTTTCTCGGTCTTGGTGTGAAATCATGTTTGTTGCAGTTGCACTTCTTCAATCCTCCTGTTCGACGAACTCCTTAGAGTTGGTTGTTGTGATGTTTTTTCATAAGTGAAAACACTGATATTCTTAAACTTGTTGATAGCTGCCACTCAAAGTGTGTTGAATTAATTAAAAATAATGCTTAAATATAATCAACTTATGGTTTTAAATATTTTACTCATACAAAATATATTTTTACTATAATTATCAGGAAGTTTTTGTAAAATTTAAAGTCTTAAACTATTTTCACACATTAATTTTTAGTGGAAACAAAAACAAAATCACTCTAACATCGACAAATATACTGGTGGGGCCAGCTACCTCAAATGGGATTGTTAATATCTGGTGGGCTATACTAAAAATAGTAAAATGGAGAAAACAAAAAATATTCGTCACCTGAGAGATTCGAACTCTCGCGGGGAAACCCCATGTACTTAGCAGGCACACGCCTTAACCACTCGGCCAAAGCGACTTCTTGTTATACACGTCAATATAAACATATATATTCTTTACCTTTCTGGTTTCTATTCTTCTGAGATACTTGTCTCTTTATTTTACAGAATAAAGAAGCACTAAATTCTATATTTGAAAATAGAGAGAAAATATTCGTTGAGTTTGCTATGAAAATGTAGGGAATTTTTTTTGCTATAATGATGATTAACATTTAACCATGTAGGTAGTGAAAGTATACCTCTTTGTTTTTATATATATGATGGCACACAATTACAACAAAAAATATTAGAAATTACTTTTTTTAACTTACATTTTTTGGTATTTTGAGAGAGGGAGCAATAAGAGAAATAAAGTGGAAAACATTATATATACTTTTGGATCATTTCTCTGACTTCTTCAATGACGAGCCAGCCTTTATGGCCTCCAATCACTTCTTCTTTCATCTCTCCATCTTTCCAAAGCTGCAAACAATTCAAGCATTCTATTTATTTTCAATTCTAATGTTTTATTTTTCTTTAATTGTGGATTGTGTATATAGATCAATAATTTAACTGAGGACGCACCTGAATTGTTGGCATTTTCTGGGAAGCAAAACAAACAATAAAAACAATGTCACAAAGAGTATAAAGAAGAATGTAACAAAATGTTACCAGAAAATATCAAGCATCTCTACTTACAGAGATTTTGCCACGCTTGACTAATGTCTGAGGTACTTTATTGACATCCACATAATAAAATTTTGCTCTGAAATAGTACAAAATAAGAAAACAAAGCAATATTCAGTTTGCTCCAAAGAAATTGCTTTGCATAACTGAATTGACTTTAAATGATTTTGTTTTGAAAGAATGCTTCATCAAATTTATAAAGACACTAGTGACTAGTTTACTTGGTGTCAAATTCAGCAGCTAATTTTTCCAACTTTGGCTTCAAATAGATGCACTTCCGGCACCAAGCAGCCATCCTATATTTGACAAAACAAAGCAAGTTATGAAATTAACAAGTTCACCTGCAAAATTGGTATCACACATGTATACCTATATATGAAATTTTGGAGTGACATTTTGTGTCTAATTACATAATGTAACAGAAATAAGGAACTTAATTACATATTATTTTTTGACGAAACACATTAATTACATATATTTTCAACAATATGAACATGTCGATGCTCGTCTATTCGATGGTGTAAAGATAAAAGATATGCAATCTTAATTTTTCAAAGTATTATGATTTTTTTTTTTTTACTTTTTCTAAGTTTATAATACAGAATTTTAGATTATTTTGTTTACCACAAGTTCATTCCATCAGACATAATTATATTCAAGACATTGTTGAACACTAAATGTGAACACTTATCTTAACTGAAATTTAAACTTTGATTCACCATATTGTGGGAGAATATACTATAAACTTTACCGTCTACACGATATACATAATTTAAAATATGTACCATAAACCTCAACTTGAAGTTAACGGTAGATATTTTTAAAAAAATATATCTTGCAAGTTTTAAAGTTTTCGATGTGAATAACGTATTTTAGTCCATTCAAATGTGTGTGGGGGTGTGGGTAATATGAATATCTACCAAATTTTAAAATGCATTTGAGTTACCAAAAGCCCAACTCCTAAAAATATCGTCAAAATATCTAACTACAGTCACTCTCACTGTACCCCACTGCACCTCCCATCATATTTTAACAAGAACTTAGATCCAATCTAACTTATCCAAAGATAAGATAGAAGAAAAAGGCTACTCCAATGCCTCATAATATATTTTGAGGATATTAAATTTTAAACATATAACAAAGTTAGAGAAAATATGGCCATATAATAAAATTTACTGTGACCATATAATAAAATTTAAAGGCCAAGGATGATATACTTTGGTAAATATAAAATGATGTATGTGATTTAATCATATAAGAAAAAATTTATGAAAGATAATTCGATAAAGTAAAAATACCAGTCAATAAGGATGGGCTCAGAGTTTTGTTGAGCATGAACAAGAATTTGATCAAGCTGTTCAGAATCATGAATTGCTTCCATTTCTACTGAACTTGGTCTTGACAAATCTGGCCAAAACTTAGCTTCCACACGTAAATTCCTCCTTCTAATCTTCTTTTGTTTTTCAATCCTTATTATGTTCCCAAAACAACTCTTGCGACACAAAAGAGAATCCCTGCCACTTACAAAGCACTGAGGAATACACTGTTCATCTCTATGGTAAATTTCTTTGTATAGAAAATGTGAAGATGTTCCTATAATAGACATAACCTTTTGGACTGCAAGACAAAATCACAAGACAAAGATGATGATGACTAATTGAGGACTAAAAATGAAATGATTAATTCTAAGTGTTTTTGTGGACAAGGCATGAAGTTGGATGCTAAGAAATGGAAAGAGAATGGTGTTAAATTTTCTTTGGTGTTAAGACGGTGTGAAGCATGGAAAAAAAATAGTAGGGAAAAGAAAAAGAAAAGAATGTTATTTAAATTGATTATATTTAAAAACATGGCGCAAGTTGAACCAGACTTATCCGAAAGAGAAGAATGGAAAAATTTTATTTTGGGTCCACGCACTGTACAAAATTGCAAATAAAACTCCAATACCTAGAGAGGTTCTAATTATTTATTTATTAACGGTGTTTGGATAGAATTGTTCGTCTAATATAATGGCTGCTAATTTATACCAGGTAAAAACACAAAAGTGTAAATTAGAAAGTTACATCTACTTATATTATGCTAAAACACTATTTTATTTCTATTCTGATTAAATTTAAATAGAAGGACATTTTTATAACTATTTTAAGGAAGATCTTTAAAAAAAAGAAACAAAGAAGACAATAATATGCTTAAAGTATAAAACATATCATCGAGACAAACTTTTAAGAAAACAATATTTGTAATGATAAAAGTGGATGTAAATTAGTGAGGTAAGTGTAAACAATTTGATAAAATTTATAAAAATGAGTGTATGTAGTCAACTGGATGTAGGTTGCTAACTTACACCTTAATGTTTTTAGATGGATGTAGTTTGTTAATTTACACCTTATTAGTATTTTTAGATGGATATAAATTAGCAGCCCCATATAAATAATATAATAAATATGATTTAAATTTATATCATTTTTAATGTCACCAACAACATTATAACATTCTCTCCTCAAAAACAATATAACATTTTTAAAATCAAATATCTTTAAGAATATAATTGGAAGAATAAAAAAATTCAATCCAAAATCTCATATCCCCTTTGTACATGTTATAAATTTATTGACTTTAAAATAATTAAGTGAGTTTCGCTATGGGCAAAAAATTTAACACATAAACTTTTTATTAATCACCATATTGAATTTGAACCTTCTAAGATCACAATCAATTGCTTTAATTTGATTAAGGAGTTGCTGAACAGATCAGTAACAATTCTAAAATCTTTTGTTGTTTTTCTCCTTTCAAATCATATACAGGGTCACATTCAATACCATTTTGTGGCTCGATTTATACTAATGTTCCAATTGCAATGACTATGGACATATTGAAAAATAGAGTGGCTTTTAGGGTGCACAAATTGTTAAATTTGTGTACCCATACACAAGTTCATTATCAACCATAGATTTATCAGTTCAAAAATTCAATGGATATGATTTTGCATGGATAACATATGATATATAGTATAGATTTATTGGTTTTGTAATATCAATTTACACTATGTACCTTACGGTTATAATTTATAAATAATTAAATTAGAATAAATGTTATATTATGAAGAATGAGTAATGGTTTTTAATAAACTTGAATAATTTCTCATTAAAAGATTCAATATTCTAATTTAATTATTCATGTTTTTTTTCAAAATTAAAAAATTAGAATAAAAAAATTCAAAATTTTGAATTTTTTTTTTATAATATTGTTTTTTTTCGAATTTTATAATTTTAATTTAATTCGAATTTTTTTTATAGTTTTTTGGAAAATTTGGAAATATATTAAGTTCGAGAATGAAAATGATAATACCATATGGGTTAGATTTCAAAAAATTTCCTATCATTGATGGAAAATATATTAAGTTAGAATTTAGAAAAGAATTCAAAAAATTTATTCCTCACTTTTTACGAATTCTTTTTTGAAATCAAAAAATAAGAAAATTCGAATTTTTTTATTCTAATTATTTAATTTCGAAAAAAAAATATTTGTTTTTTTTTTTATTTTGAAAATTAAATTTAAAAAATCTGAATGTTTTTCGATTTATCAAATTTTTGAAAAAAAATTAGAATTTTTTTCGAAAAAATTTAAAATTTCAATTCTTTTAAATTTTTGAAAAAAAAGTATGATTTTTTTTCGTTTTTTTTTCTTCTGATTTTAATAATTTTAGCTTTTTAAAAATTAATTAAAAACAATTAGAAAAAGATTTTTTCGTTTTTTTAAAAAATGTTTTTTTTTCATTTTTTAATAAAAAAAACAATTTTTTGTAATTTTAAAATTTTTCAGTTTTTTTAAGTAAAAAATAACGTGGCAGTTATTTACACACGCGACATGGTAAAAAAATGACATGTCACTGCCACGTAGGAGATTTTGCTGATTCAATGGACTCGGGGGCCAATCCTAAAGAATCGTCATTTTTCAAGGTGGAATCTAATTTTTTTTACAGGGGTTAAACCCAAAAGTGTACTATATTACAGGGGCCAAAAATACTATTAATCCTAAAAAAGTAAACAAAAATAAATTATATGAATCATAGCATACACAGAGTCAGGGGCGAAGCTATTGCCTTCAACATGAGGTAGCTTTCGCTACCAGGATTTTGTTTTTTTATTTGAAAATTTTAATATATTGTGTAATTAGCTACCCAAATAATATATATTTAGCTACCACAAATAAGTTTATTTGTCAAAAACTAGTATAAAAGAAAACCCAAAATATATCCACTTGTTTAATAGATGTATTTCATCTTATTTTTACACTTTTAAGTAGTTACAAATAGAGTTTTATTAACAATAAAAATTGTCAAGACAACACATAAAATACACTTTATTTAGCTTTTTTAAGTTTAGCCACCTCATCAAAAAATAGCTAGCTTCGCCGCTGCACAAAGTCGTTATTATCATATACCTTATCTAGGAACTCTGCAACGAGTGCATCATAAAAATTATATCTAAAAAAGATGAAAAAATACAAATTATACACATTAAATTTACCTTTTCGACTGATCTTTGCATTAGCTCTTCTCTTGAATTCGTGTTGACCAAATGTACAATGTAGAACAATCTTCTAGCGTGCTTAGCACGATCACGATCATCATGTAACATATGATGAATGCTGAATAAGCAACGAACAAGTAATATTAAAAAACAATGTGTCATGTTTGTTATGCTTACATTCTTCTTTAGTATTCTTGAGAGTGCTTCATGTTCTTTTTTCAGTTTGTTGGAAAGAGAATTTTCTTCATGGTTAGAGAGAAACAAAGAGAAATGATTGTTTGGATTATGTTACTGATTCTAATCGCACGTGCTAATGCATTTTATACTTTTTTGATTAAACCGTCAAAATTATAATTTGACCAATTAAAAATGTTGAAAATTTAAAATTGGCCCTCAAAAAATGTTAAATTTACAAATTGACCCCTAATTTCAATTTTGGCCCTATCAATTGTCCCCTTAAACCTAAATTTTTTTATTTGATTGTATGTCCATTGTATTTAATAATGAATTGTCAGCACTTAAATTTTTTTCCTTTTCTTCATCTTCCTCTTCTTCATCTTCATCAATCATATTCATACATTCATAAAAGTTTCAAATAAAACCCAGAGAAAAAAAAACTTCATCAATCATATTCATACATTGCATGTTATTTTATTCATCTTCAAAAGGAAGTACCTCATCTGCCATTTCATCCCTTGTCCTCTTCTTACGGCAATGGACACCAAGGGCTTGTCATTTTTTTTATGCCTTTTTTGAGCAATAAAGGAATCTCTCCATTGCTTCCAACTGATTAAAAAACATCATGGTATTAATATATCCAAAAAGACTAAATTCATTCATATAATCATATTACCTTCCAGTTAATACCATTTTCTAGTTCATCTTCGGAGATTCTTTTCACATTATTTTCTTGCTCCATTTTCTGATAATAATACGTAATACAAAAAAAAAAACAATCAAAAAACAAAAATAAATTGATTAAGAAATACTAAAATAAATAAATCAATGGGGGCCATTAGATTTAAATGAAAGTTAATGAGTGGTTGAGATCTAAAGGATGGTGGCCCACTAAAATATTAATATTTAAACATTAATATTTTGTTAAGAGGTTAAGCATTATTTTTAAGAGGTTAAACATTAATGTTCCCTAGTCTATCTCGTTCTTTTTATTTTATATATTATTTTCTTTTGCCTGAAAAAAAAGGGTTAAACATTAATATTGATTTCTTAAAAAGCAATGAAATTTAAAATAACCTTTATTAAATGGTGTTTTGAGATTTGTTTAAAAAAATTTGAAGAACCGTTTATAAACATTAGAATGAGTTTTTTTTTGTTACAATTGCTAATGGAGTTTGATAATTTTTATTAAACCTCTCTTATATTAAATTTCATTTTCATTAAACGTCTTTTCTATTAAATTACATTTATACTAATGTATTCCATGAATCCGGAAAGATAGATTTTAGGTTCAAAATTGATACCGGAAAGTTGCTACAATGATTTTCTTTTTAAGTTATATTTTAAATAGTTTGTTTTTGGAAAGTTGCAGCAATGTTTTCTGGGTATTTTTTTATATATATTTTGCAACATGGTTAATTCTTGTATATTACTAAACCGGAAATGTTTAAGATAACCGTCCCGGTTCTAATATTGGAAATTAATTATTTTATATTTCCACAAATGTTTTTAACAATTTTCCGATATTTATTTGAAAAACGTTTAATAGAGTTTCCCTTGAAATTTGACAAAATCAAAAACATTTATTTTTATTGTTTCTGAAAGTAAATTGTAAACCGAAAATCTATAGGAAAATACATATCTAGATCATAATGTAGGGGTTCATTCGTGCCGATAAAGGGTGAAATTGATGGTAAAAAAAATGATAAAAGGTAAAGTTTGAATTTTTAGACGTTTGTAGGGGGTAAAGATACAAAAATAGAGTACAAGTAATTGGACTATGATTCATGACAATAATTATTGGCCTATTGGAGCATGATAAGCTTATATATGACATGGATAAGGTGTTTAGAGTTGAAGATTTTGACAACCTTGGACTAGGTGATATCGTATCACTATGGATATGGATTTTATGAGAAATGACAACTTGTGCTTTTAAGTTATAAGTTAATGAGTTAAAAGTTGAAATTTTTTATTGTAATTAATGTATTTAAATTTAATTATTTTTACTTTTAATTAATTGAATGTACAAAATTTAAGAAAAAGTTTATACTTTTGAGTTGTTTAATATGTACCATAAAGACACAAGTTAGCATGAAGAAAAAAGATTTTTGGATGTATGGCGGTCGGTCACCAAAATTGAAGAGCTAATTTTGAATCAACTAACTTCTAAAAAAACCTACTATATATATAATCTTTTTTTTACAATAACATATATAGAAAAAAATTGTCCAAAGTGTTATTTAGTGAAGTATTAATGATTTATAATTATTTCATTTGCTCATGCATTATGCAAATAAAAGTTTAGTTGAGTTGAGTAACGAAGGCACGACAAAGATAAAATAAATTTTATGAGTCAAAGAGAATTAAAAAATGGGTTATGATAACCGGTTTCCCCGGACACTGGTTAAAGATGACAAAAAAGGAAATTATTACCATAAAAGAAAACATCTTTTACTTTTTATGGATTAATTACATAGTTTTTAATGCAATAACTACTATATAATTTCTTTTTTTAGTATCCTTGACCAATACCTCGAAGACACCGGTTAGTATTTCCTTTAAAAGATTGATTTAAATCCACTTTTAGTCACCATATTTTACTTGAAGTAGGACTACTTTAGCTACCTTATTTCAAAATGTGTTTTAGTCTGCAACTTTCACACATTATTGCAATTTTCATCCTAATCCAGACTTTGGACCTCCAAAATGGTAATTGTAGGGAAAAAACTGGTAATTTTTGGGTTCAAAACTGATAATTCTTCGTATTTTCTCTTCAAATTTCAAGCCTTGACTAAATTTTGATTCAAGAAATATAGTGGAATCAAAAGTGCATTTAAATCATGTCCTTCAAGAAAAGTGCATTTAATCATGTATGTACTTTTTTCTTTTTTAATAAGTCACATATGTACTAATCATCTATAATTGAAATCCTCAAAATATTAGTTGTGATCTTTAAGCCGCATCATGCCAACAGTTAATCTAAATAATATTTGAAAGAGTTTTACAACTTTTTTCTGGAAGTTATTAATGAAAAACTCATCCATATTATTCAGAACAATGTTTTAAAGCATTTAATGTTGAAGAACTTGCCTATTTTTTTAATGGAAAATTTATTACATATTTAAGGAAAAGCATCGATTATTTTGATAGGATTATGCAGTAAAAAGTTAGAATTGAATATGCTTAAAGTCTCACTGAAAGTTAACAAAGACAAGCCTATGTGAAAGAAGTGGGTTTCCACTTTTGATAGCCAACTTATATATGGTTGTTCAATAGACCTCTCAATTTTGCTTTCAATTGGATTGTAACTCTCAATTAGTTGTTCTTGTAAGTAAATTTCAAATGAGTCGTAACTTTTAATTGATATATTTTTAAAAAAATATGAACAATTTTAAGATACCTATCGAACAACCATCTATCTTTATTCTCTCAGCCTGTAAAGGTAATGTAGCCAGAAGGTCCAGACCAAATTTGTAATGCCAGATAAGCATGTGTTAATCTTTTCAAATACATATAATTATTTCTAATTGTTTTACATGGCTGGTAATGGAATAGACCCGTGCATGTTTATGCAGAATCTAATTGACTTCTGAATACATATCATCTCTAATTGTTTTACATAGTTTTTAAGTTTACTGGGCTTCCGCCCCTTATATGTAGCTATAAAAAAAATAATAGTAGCTTTATGAAATAGTGGGTTAATGAATTAGACTTGTTATTACAAATTTGAGTTTAATGAGCATGCACCTTCGGTGTAAACATCTAATGAAATATCACAATATTTTCATATCACATTATCAACTTCTAAGTGCCCATACAAAAGTGGAGTGATGAGGCAAAATTGTTGATCTTGATTAGATATTAGTGTAAAACTGTTTTATACTTACAGTGCATATTCTTCAAATCCTATAAAACTTAATCAACTTGTACTAAAAGCTTAAAAATGAAATTTATTAACTATTCATTTTGTAAGGTTTTTTAGATTCTACTTGGCTCATTTGTATCCCTCTTATTGCATGTTTGGATTTTATTTTGCAAGAGACTAAATGATTTTAGAAAACAATGAATTGATATTGCTTTTTTGGGAAGTGCTCGAGTAAAATAGTTTTCATCTCAGCCCGAGAAAAATGGTTTTCATCTACATACAAATGATTTTAATTTGAAGCTGATATTTAAAATTTGTCCCAAGAATTAATTTTTAACATCAAATTTATTGTCTCATTCATTTTAACTCGAATATATTTAAGCATAAATAATCTACATTGAAGTCACTTTAATAAAATTAATTTTGGGGAGAGTCCGAACAAACATATATTTAATTATCGTCACATATTGGTCAAGGATTGACCATCAACTATACAGTAGGACCAGGGAGAATGCTATAGAAGAAGGAGAAGTATCTCATCATTTGTCAAAACATGAAGTACCTCATTATGTAAAATGTGTTTGTGAAGCCATTGGTGATGGTCCTATATAAGTATATCTCTTACGTCTTTCAGCTTCATAAATAGATAGAGGTAGCATGCATATTGAATATAAGGGTGCATATGCTTCATTTAGAAGCTTATTTAGAAAGGAAGGAAGAGCAGAATAATAGTAGTTTTGGCCTCGCATGTTGGGAATGACCGCAAAGCATGCGTTACTCACATTATTTAATGTGGTCGGTGGATCATTCCATTCAATCCCCTTGTTTTCTTTTTTCTTTTTTTGGATCAGTGAGAGTTTTTTCCTTTATCGTGACACTTTTTTGCTTGTATATAGGTAAAAATATGAAAAGATGAAAGCAATGTTACAAAATTAACTGTAACTAAACTAAAGAAAACAAAATTATATGAAGTTCACCTTTGCTTGATATCAAGTATTTTAGACTCTCAAACATTTTGGACTCGACACTTAAGAGTTGAGTTCGGTGCTAAATATTGTGTCATTCTGTCATTCGGAGCACCTTCACTTGTGAGCTTGACGCTTGAGGATTGAGTTCTATGCCAAGAATGTTGGTCTATAAGATTGCTGTCAAGCAACCCTCACAAGAATATGATTGAGGGATTAACTGGATTTGTGCTTGACAAAATGACCAGGGTAAGGAATGCTTATTGTAATGATTGGTCGACCATATTGCTATGTGGCACAAAGACATATGATCCGTGAAGGGACCTTCCCTTCATATATAAAAAAGCATGCATTGCCCTAATGGTATCTCTCTTCTACTATATTAGGCGCCCAAACTAACATCGACATCAATGCTTTTTGCATATACCTCCACCTCAAACAACCATCATTGTCGCCATAGTTCTACCACCATCGACCACTCTCAAGGTTGATTTTGTGTTCTAGACAAGAACTAACCCAAAGTTTTCCCCTCAATTTAGAGAAAAGTCAAATTCATCTGAGCACAAGTTATTAGAACTTTAAGCTTATATGAGAACTATTAAATATAAAATACTATTCTATCAGGTGAAAAAGTATCATGACTTAAATATATATGATCTTTACGCTCGCTAAAGTGAAATTACGGTGAATAACATTCAAGTGGTTTGGTCACGAATCTAAAAATTGATGTTAAATTTCCATCAATCATATATAAATTTTCTTAAAATATCTTTTTTTTTTCAAAAAAATATTAAAATATCCACGGAAGGCGTGTCCCTAGGATGCGACCTCCCAACATGACTACTTTTTTTCTTTTGATTTTTTTTATTTCCTTTTTAACCTATGATGAAAGGTCTCATCCTGGGGATGCGACCTCGAACCTACAAATTTAACATTTTAATTTTAGTCATCTTTTTTTATTTATGTGTTGATCGTAGTGTTTATGTAGCTTAAATGAGAAGGTTAGGGTGGGGGTTGAGGGTCAGGGATGGAGGTGGAAGTGGAAGAGGAGATTGTTTGCTTAGAAGGAGAGACAAGCAGTCGAGTATGTTTATTTGATGAATAATTTTGTTGTGCCGGAAAATGTTGCAGACAATTACCTTTGAAAACATGATTCCGATGAAGGATATTTGGTACTAGGAGATTACCATATTTGAACACAAGGAGAACAACATAAACACTGTTCTTATTCAAATATTATTTGGAATATAGTTGTGCCTCTCAAAGTCCCATTATTAGCATAGAGAACTTTAAACAAGAGGATTGGGACAAAAGAAAACTTGGTTCTTCTGAAGTGGTTTCACCATGCTCTTTGTTGTGCTCAAGAGGATGCAGAACGAAAGAATCTATCAATAATATGTTTTTTTTTTTACTGCACCTTCTTTAGTAGTATTTGGTCTTATGTTATGTATGGGTTGGTGATTTCTGGCATTCTTCTATATAATATTTGCATGCATGTCTTGCAGCTTGGTGTCACTCATTTGTTCATGAAGAACATATATTATTGCTTCCAAGTGATCTAGTTGACATGTATCTCAATTATTTGGAAGAAGTGTTGTAATTCACGGGTTTTTTTACAACAAAATATGTATTTGCTCTAAAAGAAGCATATGTGTCAATATTGATATGAAGTGAGATTAATATTAATGTTTTGTTGGCTATTTGTTATCTCAAGTTTATATAGACATCTAATTACGTTCCAACGTGGTTATATAAAATTTCGATAAACGATTGGATCTTTACATACTTAATATTACAAATTTAGATAGAACTTAAAATTGAGATAAAAGCATACAAAAGTGATGAACAAATATTATTAATGATTTGATCAATTGAAACTACAATGAATATAATGACCCCGTTTTGTCATCTCATTAGTACAACTGAAATTGTCATATCATTTATTTTTTAACCAATTAAACGCACTTTATGTCAAGATTTTCAAGTTTTTTAAGTAAAGATAATGACTTGCAATACTTGGAAGCTAAAATTAGCTAAGGAATGTGTACTTGATGAGGATGATTTGGCAAGAACATTGTAATTGTGTCAATATTTATATATTATTAAGATTAAAATAAAATATGATTAAGATAAGACTACAACAAAACATAACTTAAAGACAAATAATGAAAACAATATATAACATAAAAGATCAATTTAAAAAAAAAAAAAACTTAAAAGGCAAAAAAATGGAAACAAAATAAGCTTAAAAAAATAAAACTTAAAAGATTAATCCAAAATAAATATCAAACTTAAAAAAATAAGTCGAGTTTTTTTTTCTTTTGATCAACTAATAAGCTTGAGTTTTTAAGGGAAGAGAGTTACCAAAAATATAAATCGTATTAAACCCATACTCTAGACTAGAAAGTTCAAATCTAGGACAATGAAATGGACATCAGGCGCCACGTGTTCATTGCTGAAAGGGTGGAAAGGCCAGATAATTAAATTGACTAGGAAGCACCATGACACAAAAATAGTACTCCAAGTACTAGCTAGGAGGAAAAATGTGCAAAATGTCAAAATAGTACAGTTTATGCACATTATTACAAAGAGTGACGACAAGGTGTTGAAATTGGAATAAATCATTTTATTAGGCATTCATATGATATAAAATTGAGACAGTGGTTAAGATGTTTGAAGTCGGTGGTGTGGGGGAGTGTTTGGTTTAAGAATGTGACACAAATTCAATGCAGCATCGTGCTAGTGTGCCAAAACTAGAGAAATTAGATAAATGAAATAGTCATAGTCATAACATAATAGTGCTAATGACAATTACTCCTACTTGTTTAGGCATAAGTGTAGTTCAAATGCACCACATTTAAATATAGACAAAATAATAATCAGGAATATGTAATTGACCATGCATTTCAATGGAGATGGACATGTCTACACACAGGATTTCTTTTTAATAAGAGAAAAATAAATAGTACAAAAAAAAGGAGTATTGAAGAGCAAAGTAAAGCGCGTGTGGTTGACGTACACATGAAGGAGCGTGAGTGTAAAAGTGGCAGAGGTCCATAAGTAACATAGATCGAATCGAAGACGTTGAGTTGAATTTGGATCGATAATCGCAATGCTCACGCGATCACACGTACGGAGGTTTAGTGGTACGGTGTAGTATGGGGTTGATAATAGATATGTTGTTCATCTTCAGATATTGTTTGTGGATTGTGTGGTCAACTTATTCATCTTCAAATGTTCTTATTAAATTAGACATTCATTGATATTTTTTAATTTTTAATTTCGTACTAAATATATTACTAGTACTTACTACTTTTTTTTTGGTTAAGTAGTCTAGTGGCTAGAGTTCACATATTTTAAATGTGAGAAGTGAGGTATCAGGGGTTCGAACCCCTACCCCTGCATAAATATGTAATGTCCCTACCAACTGAGTAAAGGTCACGAGGACACTAGTACTTACTACTTACCAGTAGTATATAATTACTAGTAGTATAATATTTTTTTCTTAAAAAAAAGTATTTAATATTTATTTTGGAACCATTTAAATTATTTAAGTTTTTATTTTTAAAAGTAATTATTATTTATGTTGAATTAACTTACAAGTTTTTAGGTGTAAAATAGTTTTGCACATATTATATCTCATTATTTCAATATTTGTGTAATTATTTTTTACATAATATTGTGGTGTCTAAATCATACAATTTAGTTGAACATTTATCTAAATTTTATTTATTGTCATTGCATACCAATGCATTAACAAAATATTTTTTGAATCCTTTGATTTTTATGAAAATGACATCTTGATAATCTAAAGTTCAAAAAAAAAAATGTGATTAAGCATTGTTTCACCCAAGATTCACACTCTGATTTTTTCAAACGATTATACAAGATATTTTAATTTCAGATAGGTGTTCTACGACAATTATGATCATTTTTATAGCATTTATCATGACATTTCTAAACCTAGCATTATGGATTTGAACTGATTATTGCGGTGAGTAATGTTGTTTCGGCCATTATAATGATTGAATTGAAGTAATATTAGCAATTCAAATATTTTTTGTATAATATCTAGTCTAAATAACTTTTTTTCTTATTTAAAATAGCTAATTCTTTTTCAAAAATCTTATTTTGGAGAGTTCGCATCACAATAATTTCAAATCAATATTTTTTTTTAGGGAAAATCAAATTTTATTTTTAAAAATGTTCCAATTGCAAACCAATTCAGGAAAATATTCCAATTTCTAACGCGCCTTCGCCGACACACTACGATTGGTGCAATCTCCCGCTGTACATTCATTCATCACACAAAAGCATGAGTCATACTAGTGGGTCATACTTTTGGACTTTGATAAAAAAAATACTACTATTCATACCAATGTTATGTATAGCCTCTTGTTGATTGTATTTCATTCAAAATTAAACAGAAAATAAATGAGAATTTGGTGTAAATTGCTGCACTTTATTAACGAGTGAGCTATACTTTATTTGCTAATCAATTATCAAAAGTACTCTAACATTATAGTATTTGAAGTGTTATTAAGCTAGTTTTACTTATATTATGAGATGGAGGGAGTAGTTTTTAAAGATACAAGGAAGTTAAATAAAACTATTTTAAGTGTCACATTATCACTCAAAATTTGTTATTTAATTTTGTCTTTTTAGAAATGAATTAAACTGTTTTAAGTTTGTATTAAAATCCATCATGATGACAAGGAAAATCGTCGGCACCGCAAACAAATGTTCCCTCTCTCCTTCCTTCTATTTCTCAATCTATCACCTACATTATTTATTCTCCCTCTCTCTTTCTCTTTCCACACTTTTGACTCAAAGTCTTAATAGTTTAGTTAGTGTTGTTGTAAATCATACTTCAGATTTATTTCCTCCGTCCCTTAATATAACCCCCTTTTATTTATTTTTTTGTCCCTAAATATAACCCCCTTTTCAAATTACAACACACATTAATTATTTTTTCCATATATACCCTTATTTAATACTACTACTAATTTTAAAATTACAATAAATTGACTTTTTACATTATCTCTTTAATGAGGGTAATTTTGTAAAATTGTACTATAAAACAGACACATTAACTACACCAACAACATTTCTTAAGAAATGTGAAAAAAGCAATAAGTGGCTATATTAAGGGACGGAGGGAGTATCTAGTTAATGTAACTGACCAAACATACCCACCCCACCCCACACATTTTTTGTTCTCTTCTTTTTTCACTTTATGTGCCAAAATAACTGCATCATAGTCATACATACATTACAACCACTTCATTTTCTATCTTTGTCTTTAGATCTCTCCTATCTCTCATCTTCATCACTTCTCACAAACATAACCATTCAAAGTTGAAACAACTTTCATGGCTGATACAACCAAATATGTTCCTATAGGTGGAACTACTAATAATGGCAACTTACACAAACTAGACTTCAAAAACATCTTCACCATTCTCAAAACTAAAACCACTGTTGCTTTTGTTTATGCTTTTATGCTTGTTTTCATTGCTTTCACTCTTTTCTTAGCTTTTTCACCTTCTCCTACAATAACCTCATCACCTTCTTCTTCCACTTCTCAATTTTCTTCCATTTTTTCATACTTTTTTCCAAATACCACCACTTTTTCACAACCAAATAATACCACTATTCCTTTTGATCCATTTCAAAATAACACTTCTATTACTAGATCTACCAATGCAACTTCTCAATCTCATAATCCAAACACAAGTGAAAAAACCATCAATAGTAACATAACCACTGTGAAAAATTCATCACATGATGCAGTTCCTGTTCAAACTCCAATTCCAAGCAAAAACAATACTTCAATCGCCAACCCCACTTCACAGATTGTGAAAAAGCAACCATCTTTAGTAACAAATCACACATCAAATTCTGATGAAACCAAAGCTATGAAGAACTCAAATCAAACTACAAATGCTACTGTTGAAGCAGTTCCAATTATCCCTAACAAGAATTTGAGTTCTGATTCTTCATTGAAAGGTGTTGATTTGCATAATTACACAGCTTCACTTGCTAGGAAACAGAACAATGGAAGCAACAAATATGCTGAGTTGATGGAGTCTTTGATGAAGTGTGATTTTTTTGATGGAGAATGGGTTAAAGATGATTCTTATCCTCTTTATAAACCAGGTTCTTGTTCAATAATTGATGAACAGTTCAATTGTATTAGAAATGGAAGACCTGATAAAGATTATCAGAAATATAAATGGAAACCTAAGGGTTGCAGCCTTCCAAGGTATCTAATTCTGTTTAATTTTACTAATTTTTTGGATTATTTAATGATTTTGATTTTGTTTGTTTTCGAGATGATGAATGTCTTTGTTTGGTTTAAATTCAATGAGATTTGTCTTATTTGTGTTGGTTTTTTGTAATTTTCATTGGTTGATTTTGGAGTTTTTTAATTTATTTTGTAGTTTACTCTAAGTGGGTTGAATTGTTAATATGTGTGTGTAATTCAACTTTTGTGTGTTGCTAATAGATTGGATGGACATAGAATGCTTGATTTGTTGAAAGGCAAGAGATTGGTTTTTGTTGGTGATTCTCTCAATAGGAATATGTGGGAATCACTTATTTGTATATTGAAAAATTCTGTGAAAGATAAAAAGAAAGTTTATGAAGCAAATGGAAGAGTCCATTTTAGAGGGGAAGCCTCTTATTCATTTGTATTTAAGGTAATTCAATATTGATTTCTTATGGGTTTCTATTTGTGCCTTGTTTTATTACTCTTTTCCTAATGATATTGGTTATTTGGTTTGGTATCAATGGTTTTGTAGGATTATAAATTCTCTGTGGAGCTTTTTGTGTCACCATTCTTAGTTCAAGAGTGGGAAATGCCTGATAAAAATGGGACAAAGAAGGAAACACTTCGTCTTGATTTAGTTGGTAGATCTTCAGATCAGTATAAAAATGCAGATATCATTGTTTTCAATACTGGCCACTGGTGGACTCATGATAAAACTTCTAAAGGGTAAATGCATTATTCAAGTGATCGCAAATTTGCAATTGAGGCTCATTTTCTGTTTATTGTTGTCAACTTGTCTATTGAATTCTAATTGTTTTTCTAAGTTCAAAGATAGTGCAGACCTTGTTATGAATGTTAATTAAGTCTGGTGTGAATATTTTCAGGAAGGACTATTACCAAGAAGGTAGCCATGTCTATGATGAATTGAATGTTCTTGAGGCGTTCCGAAGAGCTATAACAACTTGGGGCAGGTGGGTTGATGCTAATGTAAATCCAACCAAGTCCATAGTCTTGTTTAGAGGCTATTCTGCTTCCCATTTCAGGTAAAGTGCAAATGAATCAGTAATTCATACTTCTTTTGGTTTCACATTCATTACTATTGGTTATTGGTTTCATTTTCATTACTTGCAAGATGAGAATGCATTTCTTCAGTGTTCATTTTAAGACCATGTAACTAGAAAAACTCGTTGATCGTATAATCTTCTTTGTTTCTATCTTGGTTATCAAAATATCAAATCATAATTCAAATCATGAATTTGAAGACCTATCTTCTGAATTGTGAACAAAATCTTCTAAATTTTAAGATACATGATCAATAAAAATATGATATTTCTAAAGTAAAAACCAGTGACACACTATAAAAACATAAGCCGATATGATATGTCATATGCAAATTTCAAAATAATTCAAGATTCAAGTCATAAATCAAAATGACAAATAAAAGTTGTTGGCTACAAGTTGAAGGGAATGGTGTGATTTATAATGGTGTGACTTGTGCAATTCATCAAAATGAATTGAGATTTCTGTTGCAATTCATGTCCAGAAAATAAATGCATGACAACTCTTATTGGTCGAGTTTAGTTTAGTTTCAAATCAAGCAAGACTTGCTTGTATACAAATACTGATAACCATCGTTTTTATTTTAATGCAGTGGTGGACAATGGAATTCGGGTGGACAATGTGACCATGAAACTGCGCCCATTGATAACGAGAAGTACCTAACAGAGTACCCGCCTAAGATGAGGGTGTTGGAGAAGGTGCTTAAGAATATGAAAAATCCTGTATCCTACCTGAATATCACGAGGATGACAGATTTTCGGAAGGATGGTCACCCCTCGATATACCGGAAGCAAAATCTATCACCTGAAGAAAGAAAATCACCATTGAGATTCCAAGACTGCAGTCATTGGTGCCTTCCCGGTGTTCCTGATGCGTGGAATGAAATTCTCTATGCTGAACTTCTAATGAGAGAGTACCGAGATAAGCATCAGCAGAAGAGATCATAGGTAATGAACTACCAAAAACTTCCACCTCACTTATACATTATATCCATTCAGTTCAAGTTGAAATAGATACAGATGCAATATACCATACAGAAAATGCCTTTTTCCTATTTTTCTTAAAAAAGGTTAAAAAAGTTACGTGAAACAATATATATAATTAAGAGATGTGGTTACCTGGTGAGGAGAGAAGAGAATATTATGGTTATTTAGTTTGTCAATGTAAATCATACCTCGTTTTGTATCTTCATTTTCTTTCTAGCCTGAAAGGCTGATTGCTATTGTAAATCTCTAATCGACTGGATTTTTTTATTTAATGTAATCAATTTATTGAGATGAGCTGTTCCAGGGTTATCTGTCTCGAGTTAATTTTTCGGACTGATTGTTGATTTCAAATAAACTTCTTCCTTTTGTTTAAAGGCAACAGTCCAGCATTGGATTCACCAGATAAGTGCATTTCAATGTATCCTATGTGGGTTTCATATGCTACACTGAATCACTTGTTAGTCGATTTTGTTTGTTTTGAAGCTAGAAACCATGTAATTACTAATTGACTGTCTGCAATTTCAATAACGCGGTATCAATGTAAATGTTTTTGATCTCTTTCCAGTTGCATAACAATTGCAATTGCAGCCGACTATATTTGTCTGTATTTGTTCCATAATATAGTGAATTACGTTTAAACTGAGATTTGATGATGACAAGGTTAATTATATCCATTTTTATAAGTTTTTGGGTCCTAACTTTTGATAGTATATTGTAACTCTTTATATGCTTGAGGCGTAGGAGGAATGATAGTAAGAATCCCGGTAGATAGGAGATATAATTGACCTATGAAGAAACATTATCAGTTGAATACCCAAAATTCTATGGGCAAAATTGGATAGAAAACAAAAAATAAAGTTACAAAAGCAGCACCAACATGTTATTCCAACTGGCAAGGGATTGTGCGCCTAACAGATTTTTCGATGGATATTAGTTACCGTTAAACGACGGTGAAAACCTCATAAATAATGACTGTTTTTTTTTTTTCCTTTCGAAATCAGCATGCATGTATGTGCCATAGATTCAGCTGTGTCGATTTGGAGTGTTCCTGTCTTCAATTTTTTTCCCCTTAATAAATTAATCACTAGCATCTGTCTTCTAAAAACAGCGCCACATGTGAGGAAAAAAACTGTGTAATTTGTTCTTTTCTTCGATCAATGTAATTTGTTCCAAACTTATACAGCTTGTCGTATGCTAAACATGATGGGAGACCTTATTTTTTTGACAAGAACATGATAGCAAATTATCCATTAAGCTATGGTTAGAGTTAGCAAATTATATGTATTCAATGTTTGATTATACCTTTTAACCCACTGATTATGAATAATGCAATGCTGATTTTTTTATGGAAGTTGATCTACTCAATTAATTTTTTGACAATGACTATACCGAGTTATGTTTCTGCCAAGGAAGTTGACTCATTGAGTTAGATTTTTGACAATGACCTATTAATCACATCTATGCCTTCAATTTAGTTTAATTTAAGCATTTTTAAAGAAATGTTAACTAGTACCATGATGACATTGCTTAATGTTTTAGAATACTAGAACACTTTTCCGTCGCAAATTATATGTTCTTATATTAAAATGTTTTTGTCCCAAATTATATCATTTTAAAATATTAATGAAACAATAATGCTTCTTTTTCCCTCTAAAAAAGAATGCTTCTTTTCTTGTTACGTCTCTATTTAGTACTATCTTTTTCAATTATGTTGATTTAGGTTTTCTACACCATTAATGAAAGATATTTTTGTAAATTCACTCATTTTCTTTTCGCCATACAAAATTAAATATATTTATTAATTTATGTGAAATTGTCGAAGTAATAAATAATTTGGGATAGAGGGAGTAGTCATGATGGTTTCCCCGCTATATTCAGCATTTCCCTTAAATCAGTAATATACTTTGCATGGAGTCAAATCCAAAAACAAAATTTCATCACAATATGTCTTCCAAAAGGATCTTCTGACTCCGATTTTATGGTGTAGCTTGTTGGAGTTTGTGAGATTAGAGAAAATAGATTGATTAAAGTAGTATAATTAAGAGAACATAAAGTTCAAAAGGCTGAATGAATGGAAGATTAACATTTAAATTTTGTCATACAAAATTCTAATCCTAATTATCCTAAGGGAGAGAAATGAAAAGTGATATTTTAATAGAGGAAAAAGGTGGGGGACTAAAACAAAAAAGTGGTGGTTCATGTGGCTAGGCTCACCAGGCATTGTGAGCTAGAAGTGCAGCAGCCTGTTATCCCTCCACTGTCAAGAGCCGGTGGTACTCGCTGCTCTGTGAAACCAGCCTCACACAGTGTCCACCAGTCTAGGACCAAGGAGACTTAAGCCTTCGCCTAGGTCCCATTGGCCAACCCTCAGCTTGGAGTGGGCAGGCGAGCATGGTGCAGCCACTAACCCAACCTAGCAAATCCTAAGCCATGTTCCACCACATTGAAGCCCCCACTTGGGTTACAAGTTGATGTTATCCAACTCGGCAAGCTGGCAGCCTTGTCAGAAGGTTATAAACACTTATTTCTTTAATGAAATACACGATGTGGGACTTATATTCAACTTTGATTGCTGGCTTAAGCTTTTGAATTAAATATATGCTAATTTTATTGCTGTAGGTTTCAAGGCTTCACTGTGTTTAAGCTTTTGAGCTCTCCTTATAAGACTGCCCTAACTCCTACCCATATATATCTAATGCTATGGTAGAGGAAGACATATATAGGCTTTGGAGGAATGACATTTGTATAAGGGTGCAGAAGACTCCTCCAAAGTTCATTTTAATTGTATTCCATTTCACAATTACATGTGATGTGAGTGTGAGTTAGAATCACCACAATTTTTCTGGACAAAACAACATCTTAATTAATTGATATTGATCATGTAAAACATATCATTCCTTAGACCAAATTATCAACACAAGATTGTGAATTAACAAGCAGACGAATTGTTTATTGTCAATTTCTAAATACAATGTCAGATTAAGCCTTAAAGCACTAAAAGATGGTTTCTGTCATATATTTTCTTGATGTTGAATTAATTCCATTGTAATTTGTTCAATGATCACTCAAGTTTTTTTTCAACCAATATAGCTACAATGTCATTTTTGTTTACATATCATATCACAATTAAAACTAATATTTATAATTTAAATCATTTTCAAAATCTTACAGTTTTTTCTTCTTCAAAAAAATCTTACAGTTTTAAAATTGTATTTGATCCTTAAAAAAAATCTATTTGATATGCATGCATATCTTATTTGTGTTCATATTCAAACTGATTCAAATTAAAACTGCAAATTGATATAAAAAAACTACATAAAATTTAATATTATTGGATAAGAAACTGCAAATAGACCACAAATTTTGAGTCCATAGTCCATAGTCTTGTTTAGAGGCTATTCTGCTTCTCATTTCAGGTAAAGTGCAAATGGATTGGTGACTTTGAACTTCTGGCCTCAAATTCATTACTCTTGGTTTCATTTCCATTACTTGCAAGTTGACTCATTGATCATCATATATTCTATCATGGTTATTAAATCAAAATTCAAATCATGAATTTGAAGACCTATTTTCTGAATTATGAACAATGACTTGTGAATTTTAAGATACATGATCACTAAAAATATGATATTTCTAGAGTAAAACCCAGTGATATACTATAAAAACATAAGCTGATAGGATATGTTACATACAAACTTCAAAACACTTCAAGAATCAAGTCATAAATCAAATTGACAAAAAGAGTGGTTGGCTACAAAATACTCAAAACACCTATGAAGTTGTATGGTTTAGGATAAAAGTGAATTACAACGAAAAAGTTCTTCAAACCATTGACAACTCCTCTATCTGACTTTTAATTTACCTTCAAATGCAAAGAATTCCATCATCAACAACAAATAACACTTATGGTGAACTTATGACTATTTTCTATGGTTTGAGCCTAGCAAGGAATAATGGTTGCACCTATCTTTGTAGCTCTACTTTGATTCAAAAATTGTTATTGATATCATCACTAAGCCTTCCAATAAGTATAATTGTTATGCCACAGTGATTGCTAACATCAGAGGGTTGTTAAATTTGAATTGGGAAGTGATTCTTTCTCACACTCTTAGAGAAGGAAATACATGTGTAGATTTTCTTGCAAAGTTTGGTTCTAGAAATGACATCAAGATGAAGATTGGAATCACCTTCATGAATACTTGAAGACTTTGCTCAATTTGATGCCTCAAGGATGATGCATACTCAGCCTTGGTCCTTTCCCGTTGTTTTTCTCGCTTTTGCATTTACAAAAAAAATTGCACTTTTGATTTATTTTTTTTTGTTGAAGTTTTTGTCCTTCTATTTTAAAAATCAGTTTTTTTTTTTTCCTCCCAATTTCACATTTCTTAGAATTCCACCGCATCCCATTTTGGGGTCATGCTCTATGATGTGGTCTTGAGTGATATGTTGTAATGGAGATTTCAAAAGGATGGCTTGCGGTTCGAACACATGAAAAAAATACACAAATTGTCTTGCACCAATGTAGTGACTACCTAACAGTTAGATCTAAATTTAAATAAATGTAATAGGTTTAGATCTAAATTGTCTTGCACCAGTGTAGTGACTACCTAATGTATGTATGAATTTTGATCTCAAATTCAGAAACTAGTGGGTTTGAGGATTTTCTTTAATGTGTTGAATAATGTGATGTTGTTGTGTTGTAGTGGAGATTAAATACGAAGGGTGTTTGATAGGGATGGCAAAAAAGGCCAACCCGCCCTGCCCGTCAATAACCTGTATGGAAATGGGCGGAGCGGGGCGCGCCAACTAGAGAAATAGGCAAGGGCGATTGCTTGTGTAGTAGAGGGGTAGCTATGGCTACCCCAACAAAAAAAATTGAATGAGTAGTAGGTATGTTTTTATAGGTAGCTACCCCTAATAATATATATTTGGCTACCTCAAGTTTGATTTTAGTTGAAATAATTTTTTATTTGGTTGCTTTTCGGTTGAACTTTGGATTACTTGATCCCGTCTCATAGAAATTGAAGATTTTTTTTAAAAAAAATTATATGTGGCCACCTCATAAAAATACGGTCAGCTTCGCCGTTGGAAATAGGGTTGAAAATCTCACCCTGTTCCGTTTTATGGCGGATCGACGGGTTGATCCGTCAATGATTTTTTTTTTAAATTATTAATTAAAATCTTCACATAAACAACGTAAAAATATATAAATTTAAAGTCAATTTAAAGAAATCTAAATATATCACTCTCTTTTTTAAACAAATATAAATATATAACTAATGACTCCACTAAAAATTATAAAAATAATTATTCAAACATATAAATTACATCTTCTAAAATTTTATAATAAATCAATAAGATATTGAAAATATAAATTCCATGAGTTGTAAATTAACTAATTTGTAAAAATATACGGCTAAAATCATAAATCAAAAGTGATAAAATTAATTGAATTCTTTCACGCAATATATGAAGGTGAAAATTGGAAAATTGATTGTGACTTATAAATAAATAAAAAGTGAAAATGAGAGTTTCTTTTTAACATATCAACCCAACGGGCCAACCCGCCCTGCTCCGTCACCACCCCGCTTTTTAGCGGGTTAGGGAGAGCGGGCACCCTACTTATGGCGGGTTCAAAATCTCAACCCACCCCGCTAAAAATGTCGGGTTAAACGGGCCAACTCGACGGGTCCGACCCATTTTCCATCCCTAGTTTTTGGTTCAAGTACATGAGAAAAAGACTCAAACGAAGGAAAAAGTAAATGTAAATTGTCAGCCATAATTGTCTTTTACTGGTGTAGTGACTACCTAGTAGTTGTTGAATCTACTATTTCAATCCAGCTACATTCATTTACATTCAGATCCAACTGTTAGATATCCACTACACCAGTACAAGACAATTTAGGTTCAAGTACATGAGAAAAATGCACAGACGAAGGAAAAAGTAAATGTAGATCGTCAGCCATAATTGTCTTTTATTGGTGTAGTGACTACCCAGGAGTTGTTGAATATAAGATTTCAATCTAGCTACATTCATTTACATTCAGATCCAGCTGTTAGATATCCACTACACCAATACAAGACAATTTAGGTTCAAGTACATAAGAAAAAGGCACAAAAGAAGGAAAAAGTAAATGTAGATCGTCAACCATAATAGTCTTTTACTGGTGTAGTGACTACCTATCAGCTGTTTAATCTAAGATTTCAATCCAACTACATTCATTTACATTCAAATCCAACTGTTAAATATCCACTACACCAGTATAAGACAATTGTGGTTGGCGATCCATACTTACTTTTTCCTTCATTTGTTCCTCTTTTCATGTGTTTGGACCTTAAGCTTTTCCTCTATAAAATCTCCACTATCACATGACTCTCACATCACTCAACAAAAATTTTGTTAAAAATATGCCTCAAACCCAAATAGCTAGCTAGCTTCATTTCCATAATGAAAATATTGTTTGCCCAGTATTTTACCAATCCATCAGGATCCATAAGTAACACACTCATTTCTTCTTCTTTTCATCATCAAATGTAAATATTTCAAAACAAATCACTACTTCTTCCTAGATTAATAATATTCACGTATTTGTCAATAGTGAAAAAGTAGTTGTCTTTCCTTCAACTTTTTATCTCATGCCTAGTTATTCTGTGCCATATAGTTTCATGCATCCATTTTCCTCAAATGAAATAACCTCATCAATGTTATTACATTCCAATGGAGGCAAAGTGACACTCCTTTTATAATTACATATACTTCTCAACTTCAATCTCAAAGGGAAGCATATATGATTGGTTAAAATTAATACCATACGAGTAAAAAAGGCAAAAATTATTGGTAATTAATTTTTAGTCTTCCTATATTCTTCCCTTTGAGCTTGAACTTAAGGAGTATTTGGAATTATAAAAGGAACATAACTTTTCCCCGTTGGAAAATAGCAGTCTTCGTGAGACTAATTCAATCGAGGAAATGAATGCGATATTATATTGTGTTGAATAATTAGGTGTGAGATATGGAGTTGATAGAAAGACAACTAGTATTCACTGTTGTCAGAGACATGAACATTATTAACCTAAGAAGAGATAGGAGTTCTTGTTGTGGATGATGATGTGTTTGTAACATACTGGGCAATTTTTTTTTCCATTACCTCAATAAAGCTAGCTAGCTGGGTTTAAGGTCTTCTTTGTAGTGATGTGAGTGTGATGTGTGTTGTAGTTGATATTTGATAAGAAGAGTTTGAGGTTCAAACACAAATGAAGAAAAAAGCAAGCATGGATTGTCGGCCACAGTAATCTTGTACTGATGCAGTGCCTACCCAATAGTTAGATCAAAATGTCAAGAATCTGTGTTTCAATGTCAGGAATCTTCTATCCACTTGGAATAGTACATACACACCACATTACCTTAATATTAATACTACTATTAATATCTTAAATGTTTGCCTATTTTTTTGGATTTGGAAGATTTTATAGGAAAAGCGTGAGGTTGAAATGCATGAAAAGAGACACAAATAAAGGAAAAAATGTATGGATCGTCAACCTCAATTGTCTTGTATTGGTGTAGCGACCAACTAACAGCTGAGTCTTATAATTGCAATAGAGGATCAAAATTCATAAAAACATGCAAACATGTAAGATTGTAATAGTAGTAGTAATAGTTATATTGAGGTAGTGTGGTGTGCATGTACCTTGCGAGGTGGAAGGAGGATTCCTCACATTAGGATACATATCGAAGTGGTGAACGATGACATGGAATGACAATGACTGAAGTATGTAATTTGAATGAGCGATAACACTTTGATTTTGGTTGTAACTGTCTTATCGTGATTTTGTTTATCCAGAAATGCACCTAATGTGACAACTAATTCTCATTGTTATTTGTGAACTAGTTCATTATAAAACTATGGTTAATGAGCCTGATTAATTTGATTGAAAGAGTGCACTTTAATTGATTATTTAAGTTAGAGTCTTGCTAACAAGAATCTTAAAGACACTTGTTAAAGATTCAAAAATAGAAATAATTGATAACTTTCATGTAGAAAAAATTGTTTTTTACTGTTTTAATGAGTTGAATACACAAATTCTAAGATAAAACTTCCACTTTAAACTTTTTATCAGGTGTCTTAATGACACTTCTTAGCATTTCCCTTTAAGTTGTCATATTCTCATATTGATACCGAGAGAACATTAATAAAAAATGTTTAGATATTATGTTATCTCATATACTACCTCCGATCTTATATATAAGAAAAAGTTAGGTCAACAAAGTTGATGTATTTGTTTCAAATTTTAAATCAAATACATCAATTTTTGTTAATCCAACATTGTCTTATACATACAATAAAAGGGAGTACTAATTTGATAATTCTTTAAAGGGTCCTGCTAACTGGTGCCTTTGGAGCATAAGTTAAGCATACCATAAAAAAGAATTATTACCATAAAAGAAAATTGTTTTTGACATTATTATCAATTAATTACACAATTTCATTATATTAACTACTATATAATTTCTTTTTTCATATTCTTAACTGGTGCACAGAGATACCGGTTAGCATTTTCACTCTTTAAAAACAACATTTTCAAAATATGAACATGCAAGTATTATATAGTTTATGAAAACAAAATTAACAATTTAATCTCTAAACTATCACTGTTGCTTCAATTTTGTCCATAAAATATGTAAATATAAAAAGAGTTACTAAAGTGTATATAATCCATCTAGTTAGTCCCTACCATTAAGATGTTATATATTAAATAGACAAATTGGATTCAGTCCTTGCACATTAAAAATTTGTTGTTTTTAGTCTCTAATGTCACCTTATTAATGTCACGTGGCATGATTACATATTGGGCCACATATAACTCCAAGGACAAAAAGTAAAAGTTTTTGAATTTTTAAGAACTAAACCCAAACAAAAAAAACAATTTTTTTTTACTAGGATTGAAACCAAAAAACAATATATTTGCAGGAACTAAAATCATATTTAAACCTATATAATATTTTAAAAATGAACGACATATATTATTCATTATTCATGTATAGTAATAGCATTTAACTATGTTTTAAAATTCTTTTTATTTTTGACTAGTTGTCTCGTATGATTATCCTTGACATACGACCTACCGTTCATGACATGGGCGAGCTTGAAGAAAAAGTTATGGTCCCTTTAGGGTCTATTATCCTTATGTCATACGCCTTATGCAAATGATGAACATATATACATGTATCGTGCCTAAATTCCATACATCTCGTACCGAAAGATAATGCGAGGGGGGCGTGTCCAACTTCACGTTCCTTTGTACAAAATGAAACTCCTTTTATCCTTTGTATTGTGTGTACATACGTGAACAACTAGATATTTTTAATTTTTTCGATCGCTTAATTCCGCGTTTTTTGATGAAATTGTCTCCTTGTTCCGTATTTTCTATGTCTCTCCATAAGTGATTGATTTTCTCTTTTTATAAATATTAATAAAAATGTATAAATAAAAGAGAGAATCGAAAGAAATCATTCATTTTTAAAACCTTTTTTTTTCTTCTGTGCAAATGAGCGTTCTTTGTAGAACTAATGGAGTATCTTATATTATCATTTTTTGTTACAAAGATAAGATGTTTTTTTCATGAATAAAAGATAACCAAAGCCCAAGAAAGACATACTATAGGGAAAATTGCTCTTCTCCCATCAAGATTTGCTCACTTTCAACCGAACTTTCGAAAATACCCCCCATGTGACTTAAGTCACGCAGATGTTAAACTCAACGTGACTTAACTCATGTTCGTTATATTGGTACATCACATGTGAGTTAACTCATTAAGTATAACCCCAACGTGAGTTAACTCATATATGTTATAATCCAATGTGAGTTAATTCACGTAGATTATAATTCAACTTACCGAACGTGAGTTAACTCACGTGGAGTATTTTGGTTAGTTTGTATAGAGTGAACGTTTTTTTGTTGGGAGAAGATCATCAATTTTCTACTATTGGGGGTCGTGTGCGGGGCCAAAACACGAACACAACCATCTAACATTTAGGAAAATGCTGAAGAGTACAAAGGATGAGAGCAAGAATTGAATGTGGTAGGATTTAATTGGCTACCCACCCATGATTTCCGCCAAACACCCACTAAACTGGGAGATGATCCTCTCTAGTGAGAAACTCTCCTGTCATTAAATTTCACCATTAATTGCTCTCTCTCCTTGTTTAAGATAAAAACATATTATCTCACCTCTTTAATAAATGGTTAGGATCACACATGAGGAAAAAGTCACAGGAGACAATCCTCTCCCCACTAAACCCGTTTCAAACTTTTCTAAAACACGATCACGTATAAATTCTTGCGTTTTGTATATGCATCTCTTCGTAAGATTTAGCACAACTCTAACATTTAAGACTAATTTAAACTCCAAAATGCTCGTATTAAATTAAATTATAATTTGATACATTTTTTATTTTTAGAATAAGGTTTTTTTTTTTAGAGATTTAAAATAAGGTTATTGTAAAGATGATTTTATTTTATTTTTCACAAAATATTTTTTTATTGTATCTTACTCCTTACAAGATCTACATTACTAATATGAGAAATGTTAACAAGTGCCCTTAAAACACTTGATAAGAGATTTAAAATAAAAATTTTATCTTAAAATTTGTGTATTCGACACATTAAAACATAAAAAAAATAACATTTTTTACATAAAGGTTATCAATTATTTTTATTTTTTAAATTCATATATCACTCGTTAACAAGATCCTACTTATATATCCTAACTTATAAGTCAAGAAAGTATGAAATAGCTGAACATTAATTTATTATAAACCTATCTAACCCAAACCCGACATGTTAAGAAATAAATCATGAGCTTCATTTCACGTTTCAATCGACAAAATCATTGGTAATAATTGACAAACAAAAAAGGTCATTCTTTCCATCAATTGCACTGAAGATAATAACGAACAAAACAAACGAATGACAAAGAACAAATAAAAATAAGAGTCTTGTTAACTAATATCTTTAGGGCACTAGTTAATGATTTAAAAATAGAAGTAATTTAAAAGATTTATGTAGATAAAGTTACTTTTTAAGCTTTTAATGTGTTGAATGCATTATTCTCAAGACAAAATTTCTTCTTTAAACTTTTTAACAAGTGCCCCAATGACACTTGTTAACATTTCCCTAAAAATATTTAGGAAAAGAAACTCATGTACATAAAAAAAGGGTACGTGAAGTTGAATGTTCTTTGTCCTCTTTGATATCACCACTCTTTTTTCTTTATGATAATTTTATATATCACTCATTGATTAATTATATCTAAAATAAGAAAATTGGACCAAGCATATCATGAAAAATCTGATCAATTATAGCCAAGGGCAATAATCTTGGCTTCACAAGAGACAACATGAAAGAGAGTTGATAAAAACCGTTATTATTGTTGGCGGTGCACACCGGTGGTAATTGAGGTGGTTTGTTTAGTGGCAGTGGTTCCGGTGGTGTTGGTGGCGACCCTTTCACAAGAAGGACACATAGTGAGAGTGGTGGCTGGAAGTTGCATGTAGAATGGTTGAGAAGTTTTCAAAGCTCTCAATTCTTGAAGTTCCTTTTGTAACCTTTTATTTTCTTCTGTTAGAGTCTCACAACATCTTTTTAAGTACTCACAATCCACTTCCGTTTGCTTTAACTTGGTCCTGTACAATATGTTTTTCATTTTTTTATTAGGAAAAAAACTAAATAAATATACTTTTTCATTTTTTTATTAGGAGAAATAAACCAAATAAATATATAGGTTTATCACAAAAAATAAAATCCTCATAACACACAGAAAAGATAATATACGCCCTTAGTTACCTTGCTCTTCTATTCTGAAACCAAACTTCTACTTGACGTGGACGAAGATTTAATTGTTTTGCTAGAGCAAGTTTCTGTTTCTGCAGATTTTGGTAATATGATTAATGATATATACCAAAAATAACAATATTTATAAGCCGCAATATATATAACCATGATAAAAAGAATGAAATAAACTTATAGTATAGTTCTTATATATAACTTTCTTTTATAAAATAAATCTTTCCACTGTTCTTCCCCTAAAAGTTGAGAAAATGGGATGAAATTAAAGGTTCTTTCCCCATTTATTGCATGAAAAACATCTTTAACAAATAAAATGATACTCTTCCAAATAACTTAACCATTTCTTAATTTCACACATATTAAGAAAAATATATATGAAAAAAAAGAGAAAAATAATTTTTAATGTCTGTATTTTTTTTCCCATTCTATTTGTTTTAATATCTATAACATAAAACAAGAAAGAGAAAGTCAAACAAATGAAATGTTGTTAGAGATGTTATTATTACAGGGTTGAGAGTGGTGTGTTCTTTGAAGCTATCTTCAAGAAAAGCTGATTGTTCCTTAGAGAGTCTGAGTTTCTTCCGTGTGGACCCATTTTCTTCATCATCGCTGGTATTTCTATCCGCACCCTCTTCTCGACTACTGTTTCTGGCTGCAGCATCACCATTACCATTCATGATAGAAAAATCCATCTGATAATATGACGCTGCACTATTCGGGGATGAAACTGCAGCTCCCTCGTCGGTAGTATCCTCCACTGACGCCAACCGGAATTGGTTCACGTCTGACACCCTCGCCGGTTCTATACCAACTGCAGCCGTAAACATACACATACAATATAAGTATAATTACTAATAAAATAGGGGTCGAATAAATTATTAATGATCATTTTACAACTATCTTCATGCGCAATGTTACAATGTCAAACTCTTGAGGCTAGATTGACTCGTAAACACGTAATCAACAAGTAATTAACATATGTCTATAAAAAACAAATACGAGAAAAAAATAGGGTGTTTACTTGCACTGTTGAGCCAGGGAATTCGAAGGAGTGGAGAAGGCTGGGAGCGAAGGACCGGTGTTGAAGGAAGAAGGTTGAGCTGAATGGGTGGATCTGAGGAATCACTTTTTTGGTTTAAGGATTTTTCAGCTAAACCATGCTCTTCAAGTGGTATGCAGAAACTTTTGTTGGGTAATTTTGTAGGGTTTTCAAACAAAGAGAATGCTTTTGGTGTGTCGCCTAAGCTCAAAGCCAGCTCCATTGTTGATTGAGCTAAAGATTTTTTTGCTATGCTATGAGGTTGAGAAATTGAAGACAATGGTTTCTAGTATTCCAAGGGGGAAGAGTAGAAAACAAGGTTTTTAAAAGGAGAACTTGAATTGACCAAACAAAAAAGGTCTAGACTATAGAGTGAGGGCTGAGGAAGCAAAGGTTATATATATTGTGAGTTTGTGTTTAAAGCCTAGGAAAGTCACATTTATAAAATCAAATTGATATTTTTTATGAAGTGAATCAAATTAGTATTTAAACGGTAGTTAAATATTTAAATGATTTTGCTAACGAGTGCATCTAAGACACTCTTTAATGATTCTAAATCAAAAAATTATTTTTCAAAAAAGTTAAATTTTTATATTTCTAATGCATAGGTAACAAGTGTCTTTAGGACATTTGTTAAGAAACTAAAAAAACAATTGATAAATTTTAAATAAAAAAAAGTCCATTTTTAAAGTTTTAAGATGTTGAAAGCATCATTTTTATAATAAAATTTCTTTGTCAACATTTTCTTAATTATATAGGTCTGATTAACGAGTGCCCTAAGAACATTCTTTTAGGTTTTTTAATTAAAAAATTATTCTTTAAAAAATGTTAACATTTTAATTTCCGGTGCATTGAATGTACAATTTTCTATAAAAATTTATTATTTAATGTCCTTAAAAAATGTCTTTAACGCACTCGTTAACATTTTCCTAATTATATATAGGATCCAATTTGAAGTAGGGGTCTAATTTAAGATAAGAACAAAAGGCCCCTGCTACCAAGAGACAAGGCGAGAATATAACCTGCTCCTGTTGTCTTATATTTATTGATGACTGCGGAGTTTATGCCTTGCACTTGGATGGCCCTCTCATCACCCCATGATAGTCATCATCATTCTCATTACCGTCATGCATGATGCTGAAAGACAATGGTGTACTCAAAATGGTTTTTAACTTTTAAATTTATTTTATTGTAGCAGTACTATATAGGTTTGTTTAAGAGACACTAATTTTTTTTAAACTTTTTAATTGTATGAAAAGCATGAGTGAGGTAAACTTTGTGAGCTAGAGACTCTTGGCTTAGTTAAGTTACACTCCTATTTTATACTTTGTTTTCAATCACGTAAATAATAGTGAGTAATTAATACTACTATCAACAAAAACAAGTAGACAAAATGATGTAGTGGTACTTATAATTGAACATTTTAACAAGCGTGACGTGAGTGAACCAATGAATAAAATTTGGACCCCTCAAAAAAAGAAAAAGAATAAAATTTGGAGGAAAGGGATGAGTGAGATGATTAGCAACGAGGTTTTAATTTTAGGAGGCTATATAATGTACCTAGTTAGTTTTTATCATGACAACTAGTGTCTCTGAGACATTAATCAAATAAGTAAAGAATGAAAGTTTTGTATTGACAGCAGACATTTTGTATATTTAAAGTATTTAATCACACAAATTCGAAGAAATTCTCACCATACTTATTTCATTAACTTACGTTAGTCGGTTAGCATTTTCTTTAGCTTTTTTGTCATAATATTAACTAGTGTCTAATAGTGAAAATGGACTAACCGGGATCGAGCTTGACTTATTATTCATATTAGTACTTATTTAAATTCAAGTTTTTTTTTTTTTTTACTATTTCCATTTTTGTAACACCAAACTTAGCCTTAGAATATAGGGATATCCAAGGGAAGTAAAGAGGTTAGATATGTCATGCTTTTGGGATCATTGCAATAATTGAAGTCATGCAGGCTTTAATGATAGGCTGCAGAGAGATGCGTGAATTATTGGGTAGGACCCTCTTTCAAGAAAAACATACAACAATGCCATAAAGTGACCATCATGTAATTATTGTGGGTGGAATGTAGGAAATGCCATAGCCCATGAAGCAATAAAATAAGGCCATTAACCAGCTCTACTCATTTTTTTTACTGTCTCCACATTCCTCGATCATGGTTACAACGATTCTTTACCGTTAAACTTCAACAAAAATTGATCATAACCATTACGATCATGACCTAGGTTAGTCACTGTTTTAGTCTCTCACAAAAAACATCAAATTTAGGTTAAGTCCCTTAAAAATTGAAGTTTGACGTCTTCTTGCTTTGTTTCCTTTTTTATACTCTAGCTTTAAAAAAATCTTATAAAAATAATCGTAGAATGAATCCTAATATTGCGTAATTTTTTTGAATCTACTATGAAGTTGAAGTGTCAATAAATTTGTGAATATTTTATTTTCATTTTCTCTTTGTCTCCAACAAAAACGAGTATATGCCAGCCAAAATAATGAGAACAGTAGCTAGGAACAGGTAGGGATAAGAAAAATCACGTGAGCATGTAATGATGAGGTTTAGGTCAGAGTTGAGAGGAATAACCGAGTAGTAAAACTAAAAGGAATTAATGGACCATACATTCAATAAGTACATATACTTACACAGGGAGAAAGTTTTGGTTTTAAGGCAGCTAGCTTCTGCTGTCTGCTTGTCCAAGTCTGGTATAGGACTACACAATGTGCAGTAACCAGTTATTACTATATCATCATTACCCATCTGCCTCGACATAATTTCATTGTTCATCATCAAATATCAATGGAGTGTGGTTGATCACATATACGAGGAGTGCAACATTTTCAGTGGATATATTAACTGTTAATTTGGGTTCTTTTCCATAAATTCAAGTATGCATTAGGTCTTTAATACGGTTCTCTTCCAAAAAAATAAAGTTAGGTAGATTTTTTGTTCTGCACAATTACATGAAAACAAAAACATACAATAAATCTTTAAGAAAAAAATTGAGTAGAACAAAATTATTATTAATTAAATAACATTAGTTATTACTCTCTTTAATTTTATTTATCAGAAATATTTGAATCAACAAAAATTGATGTATACAACAATTTTTATTGACTTAAATGTCTCTTATAAATAAAATTGGAATGAGTATTTTACAATTATTTTGAGGGAATGACGAAATGTTTAAACTCTTACCAACATTTCATGGACAAAACATATAATATTATTCCCTAAAAAAAAATATTATTAAAAAAAGTTAATGCTAGCATTTCTCTTACTATTCTTATCAAATTAAAAGTTTAACTTTTCATTAAACAAGTTAAACAGTATAACAAAAATATTGCATTGGCCAAAATATATTGCTAATGAGTAAGGACATGATATATAAACAACTGCATTATGTGTCACATGCTAATACATGAGACAGTAGAATTTGGCAAGTATATCAATCATATATCATCTTATCTTAAAAAAATAAAAATAAATAAATAGACTAAAAAAAATACTAGTATAACAAGACCCTATATTATATAGGGAGTACATGCGATAATGCGAATATCCGAATATGATGATCATTTGAAAACGGATCTAGACTTTCAAAATTAAGAAATGGAAAGAAAAAAAGTGATGATCTACAAGCAATGATAATGGCTTGTTCGAACTCCCATGATTACCAAGATTTGAGCAAAGCAATTTATTAAGTAATTTAAAGGGTTTTGTTAACATGTGCCTAGACACTTGTTAAGGATTTAAAAATGGCAATAGTTTATGACTTTTATGTATAAAAAGTAGTTTTTTGATATTTCAATATGTTGAAAGCACAAAATTCAAGATAAAATTTTCACTTTAAACTTCTTATCAAGTGCCTTAAGGACAGTTGTTAACATTTTCTTAATTTAAATAAGGCAAATGTTAATTTATGTCCTCAAGGGCACATGTTAAGGAACTTATTATAGAAATATATGTATCAAAAATCGTTCGTTCAACTTTTTAAAAGTTAAAATATTACTATGTTTTTCAAAGCAAAGTTGTTCTTTTTAGATTTCTTAACATGTGTCATTAGGGCACAATATTATAGGCATTTTTTTTTTATGGAAGACAATATATACAGGCATGTTCCCTAAAAAATTAAAAATATAGGCACGCAATACTGCACGCATAATGGTTTGCTCTCAAACATCATTAGTAACATTATCATGCTTTTTTAATATTAATTATATCGAAATGATAACCATCACCATCATTATAAACTTCATCTTCATGAGCCTCAGATGCTGTGTGATGCTGGCAAAGTAAGGGACAAGTTACCCAAAATATTTGCTCCTGAGTGGGATGAGATATAGTATTTCCCTTCGGCCCTTCCATTGGTTTTCACCTTTTTTGGAATCTTAAAATTAGTTTAGGATGAAAACAAAAATTTGTTATAACAAAATTATTACAATATGCAATGAGGTGGTGGCCCAATACACTCGTTCAATCAAAAGACAAATTATAAGGAATAAGGAACTTAGGAGGTTGTCATCCTCAATTTAGAATAATAAGTCGTGATTATAATAAGATAAGTTTATAAATTAAATTCCGGACATATGCATGCCTGAGTTTTCAAAGAGATGATTATTACTCCATCATAAAAGAAAAACGATGATTAAGACAATAATATAAACAAGGTCAGGCTAACTTATGTCTTTGGTGTGCAAGTTAAAGAGCTAAAAAAAAATTGAAAAAGAAATTTTGTTTTAAACAGGACTTTTTTTACTAAGTTTTTAAATTATTAAATGCACAAATTTCAAGATCATATTTTTATTTTTAATTCATTAACTTATGTTTTTAAGATTTGTCTGATTATATCATCATAGAAGCATGTAAGTTTGTCCAAAAGAAAATGAGGTAAATTATGGCAGGGATGAAGGGGGGAATATATTGACTTCATCATAGAACTTGTATAAGCATTGGGACATATAGAAAAGATGATGTTTGGTAATGATGACGAGAATTGTTGACCAAAGACAAACATACAATCATTAAAAACCAAATGAGATGCCTTCAGAGACACCCTCGCCCTTGCTTCCAATCATGTTCTCTCAGTACATCCATCATTTTGTTTTTTTTCTTTCTTTTTTTCTAGAGTCAGACTTAAACTTTCTTCAATCTCAAAAGAAAGTAGCCAAATTTTACTATATTTGAGATTATGAATAAGAATTTTTTTTACTTGTTAATATTCAAGATCAAAGTCATTACCATGCAAATAGGATTGAGATTATTTTCTATGGAAATTTAAAGGAAGGAGGATCTAGTAAAAATCTCCACCACTCAATCTCCTATGAATAACTTAGAATGCTTGATGCAAAAGTAAATGAATGACTGAGATTTCACAAGAAGAAGTCCGTTTCCATACATATTAAATTGGCACATCGCAATAATGTCAGCAAACCAATCAAATATATTTCTTGTAGACAAAAATGGACATGTATGTTTTTAAACCACAAATTATTTATTTATAACTAAATTTTAGAAAATGATGTTGTATAAGTAGAACTATAGCTTGCTAGCAAAGAATGTGAAAAAATTTGTTTGAGAAAGTTTTTTTTCATTTTATAATTTTTATATAAGAAGTATTTGTCAAAATTAAATCACCGGTATATAAAAACACAACCAATGAAATCTTATAATAGAATAATGAGTTGAATGAATGAAGAAAATGGTCTACAAGCGTGTAAAATCAGGAAAGCAAGCTTAATGCCTCATCTATGTAATTGAGCTGGCAGGTATAAGTAATTGAAAAATAATGTCTAATAATGGGTCTTGACCCTTTCAGAAAGAAAAAAAATGCTCTTATGAGTAAGGGATGCTAAAATCGGTTAACATTGACCCTCTTAAATTAGCCTGAAACATAGCATGAATTGATAGAGTTGTGTGAATAAGAAAAATAAGGTTGTTATTTAGATTCTTAGATCGCTTAACCTTGAAAAAAGGTCGATCATAAAATAGTTTTTGATGGATAGTAAAAATAAATCAATCTGAAGATATGTCCAATAGATTTGTGCCATCGAAAGATACATTTTTATAAATTGTGAGTTTTTGAGCAAAAATGAGAAGTCAATAAAGCTATAGTTTTTGGCACAAATCTATTGGACATATCTTCATATTGATTTATTTTAAAATGGGCTGAAAATTTTACTTGCGCTTGACAACCAATAACAAAATGAAAATGCTATTTTGCCTCCCTATGGTTCTTAAAAGCTTAAAAAAAGCTCTGTTCCTTATCCTTCTCGAATCACACAATTCGGACGAGGTTTCTCTTGATTGTATATAAAGTTCTTAAGAATATTGAACTGAATATTCACCCAAAACAAAACAAAAAATTGAAGTGAGCATTTTACGTCTTCAAATTATGGAATCTAGATGTAGAAAAAAATCTCACTCCAACTGGCTTAGTGAATTTGATTTGTTAAACTATTTTTAAAATATTTATTTATATTGAAGTTATTTTTATTTAAAGAGTAATTTGTTTTTGACAAATATAAAGAGAAATTTGTCGGTGTGTATATTGTTTGAATGGAATGAGTAATTTTAGATGTAAAATGCCCAAAATTTTGGATATTGTCAATTTTTGGTCGAAAGGATATTGTCTATAATTTAGAGCTTACACACCCATTTATTTTTGGGTTTATTGTTCTAGCCGGTTGAGTTTATGGAACGTTGCTCATTCCCTTACTTCAACGTGAGTTAACTCACGTTTAACATTTTTTATCGAAAGATAACGCACGCTGACACTTTTAAGATTGGTTAAATCGACATAAAAAGTGATTAAACTGATCTTAAATGCGACAGAGTGAGCTAACTCACGCTAAAAAAATGTTAACTCAAACTGAATTAAGGGAATGAACAAAAACGAAAGGGAGAAGAACAATTTTCTCAATCCAGAAGACCAACTTAGATCACTTCAATTTTTTGTTTACATGACATAGAAAAAATAAAAGAAAAGAAGAAAAAAAGACTACGTCCTAATAAAGGACACTCCTACAACATCAACTAACAACAACGAAGAGAGGCAAGACAATTGTTCTTGTACCATCACAAGAGAACTTGTATGATTAGTTTCTAACTTGGCTAAAATATTTGCATAAGAGTTTCCTTCTATGAGAATGTGGTGAATAGAGATGTCTCAATTCTTGACAAGATAACTTTGAATTATCTCCAAGAGGTTAGTATAATGATGGATCCTCAGTATTTCATTTGCTACTAACTTAACGACATGGAGTGAATCAGAAAAACATATAACTTTGTTGAAGCTTGCTTCCCAGCTGAGAGTAATTCCTATTAATAGAGCTTGTATCTCAGCGTGTAAAATGCATTACAAGCCCACACTATCATAAAACCTAAACAATAAATTGTAATCAGAGTTGCGCACAAGACAATCATAACTTGTTCGTCCTGGTTTCGTTATAACACTACCGTCAACATTTAGGACCAATGTATCATTATCACCATGTTCACACTTCTCTTGGAGGTCGCGGAGAGGGTAATAAATCGAGCTACCATGCGTTCGTTGTGATATGTGAAGATGGAAAAAAACTGAAGCAACTACAAACGCCGCTCCTGAATGTGTTCCTTCAAAGACAAGTTAGTTTCTTGTGCACCACATATTGCACACAATCAATGAAGTTATGATTTCTATCTCTGCTACCAAGTTTTGTATAACATTTAGGAGATTCAGATTATCAGCTCCAAGGAACCCTGTAGGGATATTCGAAAATCCATACCTACGTCAAATAGACACTGCTCGTGGGCAAAACAGTAAGGAGTGTGAAATAGTTTCAATATTTGGAAAAGTAACCAAATTTGTTCAATTGAATGAATCAAATTTATCCAAGCTACTCCTCGTGATTTCAACAATTTATCCTCCCTCCTTTGATCTAAAATTGTTTTTATTTTTGTAACAAAAAAAATGTTTTGTTTCATTTTATAACAAGATAGAAAAATATTTCATAATTTCCTTTCAATTTTCATCTAACAAAATTAAAAACATAGCAAACTCTCTTAACATTTTCTCAATTCAAATAATATCCACTCATTTCTACTGTTTCCATTTTCCTTGTTTATTTTCTTTTGCAGTTATTCACTAACTGCAAAAGTGTATTTACCTTACAAAAATACTTTCAATTTTTATTATCAAATATCTATATTTATTTTAAATTGCTATCAACAAGATGAAAGATTAGTGAATAATTGCATTAAAGAAAAGATGAAAGAGTTGTTAGAGAGTGCATTTTCAAAAAGGAGAGTGTCGATATTTTTTAAATTTCTAAAATTATTTGATCTTACTAACAAAATTGTAAGAAAACTATGATAAATATCAGAAAAAAGCTGCTATTACGTTCATAAATTTAATAATGAAAACTAAACAGGACTTTGTATTTCAATTGAGTGAAGTTGAGGCCACATCTCTATTTATTTTTGTTGAACCAAAATGAGGTAGTGTATTAGAACGATATTGATGGGTTGACAATATATACTAGTTGGGACATTTAGAAGTTGTCTTAAATAATGAATATATTACAATGGTCCAAACATTATGCTAATTTGAAGAAATATAGTTTCGGGAAGCAGTGAGAGGATTTTTTGGATTAATTAGTTACTATGGTCACTGTTAAAAACTATGGAAAGATTGCTAAGCCATTGTCTGATATATTAAAAAAGTGGCCTTTCAACGAGAAACATGCAGAGGGTAGGAACAACGAACGATTCCAATGTTGGCTTTAACCAATTTAATTTTCCTTTCTCAGTGAAGAAGAATTTCCTTTCTCAATAGAATGTGATGCATGGTGAAGGGGAATTGGTTATGTTTTTTTTTTCACAAGAAAAGCAACTAATTAATCAGTTACTTCAACAAACCAAATTCTCCAAAACACCTCTCCAGATCTGTTTATGAGAAGGAATTGATGGTTTTGGTGTAAGCCATTCAACAATTGAGGCATTGCTTGAACAAATAGTGACCACTCAAGATCAGAAAATTTGTTGTCTAAACTATGGGTGCATGATTTTGATATTGTATACAAGGTTGGCAATACTAATAGACTGGATGATGCACTCTCTAGATGTAGGAAAGAATATGGTTGATCATTCTACCATCCAGGATGAGGTTCATACTAAAGTTCCAATATCAGGAAAAAGACTCAGCTTCCCGTTGTCATAACACTTTGGAGCAGAACTGGTTGCATTTCAAAGGAGATTAGTTTTGGGCACCAGCTTCAATTTGCTTTCCAAAGCTTTAGCAGGAATATCATACTATTGTGACTGAAGTTCATTCAGAAATTTACAGAACCAACAGAAGGTTGGCACCATCACTGAAGTGGAAGGATATGAACGGGGATGTTACAAAATTTGTGGTTAAATGTCATACTTGCCCACATAATAAATACCAAATTTTGTGTGAAAAGGCATCATTTGGGTGACTGTGGGTAGGTTAAGTATGCTCATTGTACCAAGCAATGCACTAATTGAATATGATCACCGCTTATCATCCAAGGTTTGATCTTGATGGTCAAACAATAACGGTAAGAAACATATCTGAGATGTTTCTAAACCGAGCAACCAAGAAATTTAGTTGACTTACTCACCGGGAAGAATAGACTTAAGGATGAAGCAACCGAAGGAGATGTTGCTAGTGAACAAGTACGGAAACTTGAATTGTATTCTAGAAGGAAGTTGGTTGGATAATTGTCAGTTGATGGATGCTTATTGAGGAGGTTGTAAGGGATATATTGTAGCTAACTGTACCTCAAATAGTTAGAAAATAGAGGAAGGGTATGTGTCTTACGCAGACATGTTTTGTTGAATATACTTGAATAAATTGTTTTTAGTTTGAATGGGAATATTTCCCTTGGCAGAGAAATATTCAGTGTCTTTCTTTGATTCCTCACTTTCTCTTCTCTTTTTCTATTCAAAGTGACTTTACAATCTGTCAACAACCTATCATTAATTAAAAAATTAAGTTGAAGATTCAGGCATCAGAAGTTAACACACTTGTCACCAAGCATCCAACTCTGAAGTTACCAAGAACACTGAACACCTAACGTCCAAGTGCTAACATGAAACCAAACACTCTATAACAATAGGGTATCCGGGGAGCCACGGCAAAAAACTATTAAATGCAATATTAGCAGAGAATGTGGGCAATTGAACATTCACATCACTATTTTAAGACTGCTGAACAAAAGAGTAACTACTAGGCTTCCTGTATCTGTAATTGTTCACTGTTATATAGTATTATAATAATTAACTGCCTACAACTTTGCTGAAAGTAAAATGTGCAATGCATTGTTGACAAGGAAAACGAGGAGCCTGAATTGCCATTGACCTTTCCCCATGGAATATTTCTGTACAAGACAATGCGCAAGTGAATAACAATAAATCGGTAAAAACAACTTGAGAAACAACAAATACAGGGAAAAGCATTAGTAAGATTGAAATATCAACAATAAAGGGTCTTTTAAAAAGTTAATTGAATGAAAAGATTTCAAAGCCAAATACAAGCAATCAAAAGTGGTGCTACAAAGAACATTCCTAGAAGAATTGATTCACTAGAGATAGATTTCAGTATGGATTCTGCTGAAGACAAGTGGGATCCCCTAGAAATCCCCCTATAGAAGGATTCCATTTTCATTATGAACTTTTCTAAAGACAAGTGCACATCTCAGAATCTATGGGAAATTCCTGACACCACCAATCATCAGTCCATAGAGATGGGATGGACGAAACATAACATGGTGAGAACTAGACGGTGTAACTTTAAATTAGGTTTAGTACTTGGTAATATATCTATTACTTTATCTACAAAGTTCATTATGGGTTGTTGATGATGCCATATATAGGCAAGTATGGTATCAACCCTATTAAATCAATATCAGCAAAGAAAAATGCTATTATGTTTTTGTCCTATAAACATGATAAAACGATGATATATTGATAAGAATCAAGACAAATTCACAGGCAGTCATGCACAACTAAAACACCCGCCATAGCGGGGTACAATGGGTTTCGGATTTGTAACTTTGCATGCATCAGCAGATAAATTGCTTGTTTGACTACAAGGCATCCCTGACTCAGGTCAAGTAATAATACAAACAGATAAATAAGACTTCAGGGTAATAACTTCTATATAAAGTTGCCAACTTAAGCATGTGTATACAGCAAATTTTAGTTTCTGGATGATTAGACTCTAAATAGCTGAACCCTTGAATGACATTCTTATAATTGAAGTGAAGATACTCTAAAATCATCTTAAAACTACCAAAACTTGTAAAAGGTGAATGCTTCAAATTACAAGGCCATAACAAAGCAAGGAGAACTTACATAGATGTTGGAAAATTATTATGATGTGTTACATGATATGATAAAATAGTAAATAACTTGATCTAGAACACTTCTATCAGTTCAGACGTCTGCGCCTTGGAGCACGAGAATCTCCACTGTCCACATCAGACAATCTTGAAGCATCTGTTCTCCTCCTAGAAGAGGTTACCATGGAATCAATTTCTACAGCAGTGTCCACTTGGCTCTCGGAATTTATGACAGCAGCAATGCTTGAAAAGGAATCTCTGTCATCACCTGAAGGAGGTGGTTGTTCTTGGTTTCTGCCCAACGGATTGCTACGGAAATATGCCTCAACCAACCTTTCAGCAGAAGTAAGTGCTGATGAAAGAGTTGAAAGTGTTGCTCTATGTGATTGTGATCTTCGAAGCAAAAGGGATTGCACCCTGCGGGTATCCCCTCCCAACTCAGCACCATTATCATTGTTCTGATTCAAACTCGCAGCATCATCCGGGGGTGGCACAGGATTCTGCTCTCTTCGCATGCCTCGAGATGTCAAAAACCTACTTAGCAAGGAGGTAGTTCTCTCTGCTGTTCCACGAGCATTTTCTGGTTCATTTGACTGAGATAAATCCCTAGTCAGATCAATTCTGTTTCCAAGATGCCGAATCATCTCCTCCACAGGGAAAGCAAATGCATTTCTCTGAAGGGTTTGTCTCAGACTCTCAACACGCTTTGCTTGTGGCCTAGGAGGGATTTTTAGAGCTGAATCCTCCTCAAGAACACGGGTACTGTTTCCACGACCGTATATAGGAGTAACACTCTTAACTGTCACCTCTCCCTTGCAAACTGGACATTCCCTAGCATCTGAATGCAGATGCAGCCATCGATATAAACACTGCCAACAAAACAGATGACCACAGCAAGTCAAAACAGGCTCCTTGGCCAAATCCAAACAGATATTACAATCAAAAAAGTCCCCATCACTGCCACCAGCTTTTTCAACATCATCCTTATTCTTCTGTAAAGTCTCATCCTCCATAACACCATTGTTATTCTCACACGCTTTCAACGGCGCCTCTTCTTCCTCCATTCTCTCCACAGCAGCCACACTTCCTTCCCCAGCCTGTAATCCAATTCCATTCCCCGAATTGACCAAAAAGTTGTTCAATTCGATAGAGATATTGCGCGCTTCAGGTGGGATATAAATATGGGGTGCAGGAGCAAGTTGATGAACTTGATGATAAGATGGTTGAGGCAAAACCCGTTGAAGCTGTTGAGGATAAGGAGGAGAAAGTTGCCTCCATCTCCACCTCTGTCTCCCCCTAAGCCTCGCAGCAGCTTCGCTAATTCGCTGAAGTGGTTCCTCAATCCATTGATCCAAGTTCAAACCTTCATTCGTTAACGACCCAGTTTGTGGTTCCGGGTCTGGACCCAGATTCAAATCAAGGTTCATTGCATCAGAATTTTCTTCCGCCATCAAAGAACTTCAAGCTTCCTTTTTATTACAAATTACAGAGAACTAAAAATTACACAAAAATAAAATGTAAAAAAACTAAAAATCAAAACTTTATTACAAATCAAAGAAACCCAAGTTTGAAAGACAAAGATTTAACCAACAAAACCATGTTTGCTGACAGAATGGAACAATAAAAAATGAAAATCGATAAAATTGGGGGAAAATGAAAACCCTAATTAAATAGAAAATATGAAGAATCCCAGATCCAGTGATGAAAGTTGACCATATAATCGATGATGAATTACTAGAATTGAAGTTGAAATGAAGAGAAATTAGGTTAATGGTCACCGATTAGGGTTTGGTAATTGTGAATTTATGAAGAAAAAATAAAAATAAAATAGAAGAGTGATTGAAGGAAGGAAGAGAGACCTTAATGTTTAGGTGATAGTGGATTGAAACATTTTGGTTTTCGATCTGATGAAGAAAAGAAAGAGAAAAGAAAAAGGGTTTATAGAGAGAAAAAGAGGAAAAAAGAGAAAGAAGAAGAAGAAGAAGGAGAAATTATATGCGTGTTCGGTGGTGAGATAGAGATGGACGGTTGTGATGAAGGTGTTGGGTTTGTGTGTTCTAAACAGAGTTGCGTTATCACTGCCGTTCATGAGATGACAAGGAAGGAACAACAGTACTTCATTCCATTGGGTCTTTTTGGATTATTAGTTTTATCATTAGAATATTAAGGACTTGACCCAACAAAATAATTAAGTTAAAAGAAAATGCTAAGAGTAAGATAAATAAATAAAATGCATATGAAAAAAATATGATTGGGAGGAGAAAATTCACCCTATATGCTTTATAGATTTTTTATGGAGATTAGTCATCGTTAAATGGTGGAAATTTTTTTACAATGTTATAATAAATCAATAAAAAAAAACCTAATAAATACCTTGACAAAGCAAAAATTATAATAATACATTTGAACATGTGCAATTTTAACCCACTTGGGTTGGTCTAATGATATTGGTTTAAGACCTGAGAGTATGTTTCTCTTCAAGGTCTTAGGTTCGATAAAAACATGTGCAATTTTGTAAAAGTCTCAAAAACACATTGTTTACTATATAAAACTTATTCTTTTAGATTTCTTAACAAATGTATTTAGAGTATTTGTGATTAACAAATGCCCTTAGAGTATTTGTGAAAATGATTTTAAATTTGTTTTTGAGACTTGATAAATTGAGTAGCCAAGGATTGGACAAAAACTAAAATTTATGTCATCACTAAATCACAACACAACTTATTGTCTCAATTTAAATTATCTAAAATACTAAAATAACATTGCCTATCAAACATCGTATAAGACAAAAAATTATGTCAGTACCTTAAAAGTTTGTCATGTGTTGTTTTGTCTAATACTTACCTTTAAGCATGTTAAATGCACTCATGGTTGAAATTCTTATCAATTCCACCAAATTTTGTACCATTTCAATCACAAATATAAACAAAATAATATAAAAAATAAGAATGTATTTGACACAACTTTTGAATTAAAGACACCTACTTTAGTTGATCAATTTTTACTTATATTTAACATAGGAGGGAGTAAGTTTATAAAAATTTAGTGGGACAAAGTGTAAACTTAAGGAAATTGACATCTACATTAATAAAATATTGTAGGTACTAAAGAATGAACTATGAAGTTGATGTCTGATGAAAGAGTATGCGTGATAAAAATGGGTTTTATTAAATTGTAAATGTAATGTAAAATATTTTTGAAAGTTTATTATTTTTTCCCTTAACTCTATTAATATCTCTTTGAGAATGATTAATTTTCATTGGATTATTAATATCTCCTTCAAGAGTTGTTTTATTTTTTTGGCAATAACTCTCAAGAGTTTGAGTAATTGTATTTTAGTATCAGGTTTAAATTCTTCTATATCTCATTTAAGCATAGTTGAGCTTATCTTACGTCAATAAATAAGTGTAGTTGAGTTTAAACTTTAAAGAACGATTATTAATTGATTAAGTGTGGTATTAGTTTAAGAGTCCTGTTAACCAGTGTCTCGAGGGCATCGATTAAGCTTATCATAAAAGAGAATTATTATCATAAAAGGATGTTGCTTTTGACATTATTATCAATTAATTACACAATTTCAATGCATTAACTATTATATAATTTCCTTTTTCATATCTTTAACCAGTGTCCCGGACACCAGTTAGCATTTCCCTTAATTTAAACGTTTAATCACATTTTAATTGCTTTTTTTACTCAAATTTTTTAATTGCTAAGAGTTGCACATGGTGATTTTGATCCCCATTTTTCTACAACCATTTTTTTCCTAATTGTAAAATGATAAATGAGAATAGATTTTGTATAAGGACTTGCATTTTCTCATTGACGTTTTTTTCATATAAATAGATATAATCATTTGTACTATGAATCAGAAATTGAAAATAAAAGTCCCCGTGAACATAACTCAGTTGATAGAGATATGCATTGTTATATGCAGTGGTCGGAGTTCGAACTCCGAAGACCCCACTTATTCACCTTGAAAAGGTGAATTCTAGCCATCAGGCTACTTGACCAAAAAAAAAGAATTGAAAATAAAAATAAATCATTGTTTAATTTTGTTGTTGTCAAGTAGTCTATTGTCTAATTTTTTTTTTGGTCTAGTAGCCTATTGACTAGATCTCACACAATTAAATGTGGAGAAGTGGGGTGTCCGAGGTTCGAACCCCGGCCCCTGCATAAATTATACAATGTCCCTGCCAACTGAGTTAAGCTTACGGAGACTCTATTGTCTAATTTTTTAATAGTATGAAATAAATACAATTGACATGATAGACTATAATTAATCTAAAATATAAGTTATTTATCACAATTGATATACCCGGATTGTAATGACCTTATAAAATGTAACCTAATTGTTTATGTGAATTTAACTTGATTGATAGAGACAATACATTATAATATAAAATGATAGAGGTTTAAGTTTTTGACATTTAATTTATTAACTTTTAATCAAAAAATTTATAACCACTAGACCACTTCACCACAAAAAACTAATTAACATAATGGTAAGTTTTGATTTTTTTTTTTTTTTTGAGATAGATCTTGATTTTTCTTTTAGTTGCTACGATACGCTCCTAACAAAAATAACGTAGTTTTCAATTAACTTTGTGTTTGATAGTTCTAGTATTTTCAATCATACTCCCATAATCGATTTTTTAAATGTAGAAATTACATCCTCCAATTTTCAAAATATTATATAATTTTCTTACATAAAATTCGTGATTTATTTTTGCTGATATGAGATGTATATTGAGCTGGCAAGGTGAGTGATTAAGTAAGAACTCCGTCGAGAGTTTCAATAAGTGTTAGATTTAAATAGTTTCATTTTGTGTGAAAAATGATGTAACATAAATGAAACATTTAAATATTGTTTGTTTTTTTTTGTTTGAGAAAAAATATTGTTTGTTTTACTATCATATCTTTTGTAAGTTTTGGTCGGACGTTTTGTCTTAGTTAGATATTAGTGGTGATTTTTTGAACAATACACTAACTCTAGTCATGCTATTCAATTTTTAGGTTTGGTTTTTCATAGGAAAAAAATAAATCAAAGTGTCTTAATTCGATACGGATGTCTTGCTTGTGATTATTTGGAAGCAGTCCAATCAATGTGTTTGTAATTAAGACTCTTAATGGTCATCTTGTTGGTTTAGTGAAACTTTTGGTTTAATCTTGGATTAAAACTAAATCTAAGTGGTTCTACTAAATTTTTTATCAATGGAGTATTCAACCAATTATATTAGGTGTGTGACTACTCTTGCATTTGCTTTTGTTGGATTGTAAACGTTGTTATGGTTATGTGCTTTTGTTTTTTTGACTCCTATACTTTCAATCTTAGCACTTTATGTGTTTTTATTGTTCAGTTTATTTTATTTCTTTTTTGGTCAGATATCACATTTGAGAATGGTTTGGTTTTTTATTTCTGTCAAATAACCATAGTTGAGTTTAAACTTTAAAGAATAGTTAACTGATTAATTGTGATATTAATTTAAATGTTTAATCACATTTTAATTGTTTTTATGTACTAAAACATTTTTAATTAGTTACTACTTAACATTTTAAATGATGTTTATTCCCTGTCATTTGGATGACTTTTGGTTTACCTCCTGTTAAAATACTTTGGATTCCAAATTTGTAAATTTTTTTAGTTTTGTATCTAGTGAATTTTGACTGTACAAAATAGATGATATGAGAGAGGTAAAACCAAAATTCGCTCAATTTATAGAGGGTGAATGTATCTTAAATTTTGAAATTTGATATCATGAAAGTCCAAAATCAAAGAATCAATAAATTGCAAAGTTGGAATCTAATTTTTTTTACAGAGGTAAACCAAAATTTACCCAAATGATAGATGGTAAACAATATTTAATTTTTTATTTTTTTATAACATAATTGGTTACTCAACACTTTCAATTCTTAAGTGTTGCAACTTGCAAATGTGGGATTTTGATCCCTATTTTTGTATGAGCATTTTGTAATCTACCTTTTAAATTTTTTTGGTACCATTTATGTCATTTTAAGTTGTTTATTTATAATAAATCAGTCATTTAAATAACTTAAGTGGTATGGAAAAAAGTTTAAAATACTAATTTGTTATAATTAAATAATTTATAAGACCTATATGGTACGAGAAAAATTTAAAGCATAAATTTATTATAATTAATTAACTTAAAAGACTTATGGTATAATTTAGTCATAATTTATCACAACAAAAAGAGTATAGACTATATATTGAAAAGTTCAACAAATACGTGTCCAACACAAACATTATTTTATTTAATATTGATAAACAATTTTTTCAACAAAAAAAAATGAAACAAATTTACCGTATTTTATTAAATCAGGATCACACAAATAAGGTCTTACAGTTTGAGCATACAAGTTGAAGTAAGAATATCTTGTACATATACTATCATGCATGCATGACGATCCTCCCCATTTCAACTTCCATTAACTTTCTTACAATCGGATCTAATTTCTCCTTGACTTCCCAATAATGGACTAATATTCCCCATTTTAATTATGGACTGAATAAAGGCTTCAAAAAAAGCTGTTTGGTTGCTTGCAAAGTTGTTAACAATGGAGATTGTAGCAGCACCATTAGAGGAAAACAATTCTTGGTCCGTTTGAAGAAGGCCTCGATTTTTGAAGTAGTTGTTGTCGAAATTATTTGGTGATGAAGGGTCAAGAATGTTTAGAGTGTTACCACTTCCATTTTGTGGACATTTTTGTTGTAGAGTTGCAAGATATGTTGAATTCAGTGTTGGATCAGGCTTTGCCCGTGCCACTGAAGTTGAATAGTCTTTGGTTGAAAAATCTACATTGTGCACGACCAAAAGTATGTGCACCTAATTCAAGCTGATCCATTTGAGTCAACCAATAGTTAAAAAAAATCTTATTATCTTACACATAATGAAGTTAATTATTTTCTATCAAACTTATTTGCTATGAATCTCTTTAATCATCAAGTCGTGCGGTCAAATTTCAACCATCAGATACAATTGTTGAAATTTGATTGCACTGACACGATGATTATAGAAGATTTAAATTCAAAATTAATGTTTGCAGAATGGAAGACTAAAGCTTAGTTTAACTCATGAGTTTATGTAAGAATATTTTGAATTTCTTTTTAGTTTTTTCAAGAAATTTATATATCCTAATCCAAACATATTATAATTAAAGTCTAAATTAGAGAAGTAAGTGTGATTGCCAGATAATGCAACTAGATCACTTGTGTTTAGGCCAACAACAGCAAATTTGGCAGTGACATTGGCTAAGCTTTCAGTTGGATTAGGAATGGATGTGTTGGCACCAGATTGGTTTGCAATCAGACCATCCCTTCTGCCAAGTAATACAGTCCATGAAGGACCTCCTGACTGCAAATATACATTATCATAAACATCACTATATTTATGCATCTTAATTTTTAGCTAGATGTATCAAACCATGTTCTAATTAAATTATCTTGGCATAACCAATGGTGCCATAATCCTTAATTGATACTGTACGTACAAAAACCTTGATAAATATTAGTTTGCTAAGAAATTTTAGTATCAAATATTAGTTTACTAAGAAATTGAGAATTAGGTACTAAATATGAATTAGGTACCAAAGATACAGAAGCTTCAGCAGCAAGAACCAAAATATCAGCACAAGACATGACAGCAGGACATGAATTTTCAACAGAGGTTTTGATTTTGTCAACTACATCAAAGCCACGAGCTGAATTATTGTTAGGCACAGCATTTTTCTCACTTAGTGTTATGTTTCCACCTTGATCTAATAAAAGAGATGCATCACATCCCTGAAATACACAAATTAATAACATTAGTTATTAATTAATATAATAAATTCTTGCTCATTAATAAAAAATGTATTAGGAATTACATTAACAAAGCAATCATGAAACAGAAGACGGGTTAGGCTCGCGGTAATACGAGGATCATTTTGCAGAGCTTGCTGAACAACATTTCTCACTATGGAAGAAACATTAGGGCATGTTTTGGAGTAGAATGTTGAGGTTAGTTGAGCATGTGATGGATTAAGAAGGAGGAATATGAGCACTGTGAAAATGGAATAAAAAGTAGGAGAAGACATGGTTGGTTTCTTAGTGTCTTCTTTGGAGTTTGATTTCTTGATGAAATATATGAGGAATTGATAACGTATATATATTGAAGAATGTGTGTCTTCAATTACTTTATAATTTGCATGAAGATAAAGTTTTCATTGGGTCATTAGTCATTACTTAGAACTGTAAGCAAGCTAAATAGTAAAAAAATCAAAAGATAATTGTAATACTCATCATTAGGTACACAAGGGGACGTGGAAAGGAAAATTCAACCATAATGATTGGTACATAACATTGTCGTGCTACAATTAACCCTCATCATCATAAAATTAATAATTTGGAACCTACAATTAGGAATGTATCCATATTTTTGGAATGTCTCTATTTACTTGGAGCTTTATTCCAGTATTTTGAAGAGTTGCGTTATTTATCGCGAGGGAATAACTCACGATGGTTTTACAAAGCAACTTGGCATCCATTTTCAGCTGATAGAAAAAACGTGAGGCATCCATTCCGCAGGATTAGTTTTATCTTGAAATTTTGATGTTTACAAAAATTTATATTTAATTCATTATTTGTTAAAAAATTCTAATTTTTTATAAAAGAGATTATTATAATTCTTTAACATGTCTATAATTAAAAATATAAAAGTTTAAGTATAATTAAACAAATTTTAATTTAACAGGGACTTACATGCTTTTAGTCCTTGTAAAAAACAAAATTTGTTTAATTATGCTTAAACTTTTAAATTTTTAAAGAATTTTTTACATACTTATTCAGAGCATCGTAAAATGTGTCTCATCAAAAAAGTAGTTCAAAATTTGATTATTAAGTCCAACTTTACATTAATTTAATATTGAAAATTTGGGTTTTAGAAAAACTCAATTTTAATTCATTAAATGTTAAAAAAGGATTGTTATTCACTGCAGTCTAAAAAATGACGCAATCACACAGTCAATCAATTTACAACCATTTGTTTAAATCAAGGGTGCAAATTCACTTTCATCAATTTTTCCACTTTAAGTCCATAATACAGGAAAACACGTCTTCTCCGTCTTCCTCTCTACCAGCTGCATTTCTCCTCTGTTATCTCTTTCATCAGTCATCCCCTACAAAACAACAACGACCCATCAAGCTTGCAACCAAGACGAAGGTAATACGGTCCGCCGCCGCCCACAATTTAAAGTATCTTCGAGCTGTTTCGTTGGAATACTTGATTGAATTCGCACTCTCTTCCCTTAGAATGAATTGTCTCCAATTGAAAAGAAATAAATTTCAGAAAACAAAAACTGAGAAAAAAAAAGGAAAATAAAGTTATGGAAAACCTTGATATTGATTAGTTCCTGAAACATTGAGATCTTTTCCTCGGATATTTTCAACAACATCTTATGTTGGGGTCAATTTATCAATGATTTTTTGCTCACTTATTTGTTTACCAAAAATAATTAAATAAAAAAATAATTTAAGTGCCAAATTTACCCTTTTATCATTTTACTTCATCCCTACAAATAATAGAAAGTTACTAATTCTATTAGTGAGTGTGACTAAACTCTCTACATTTTGTGAATGATAGAAAGTTACTAAGTCTATTAGTGAGTGCAACTAAACTCATCCTTATTTATTAATTTTGTTAAGTCTTAACCTAATTTTTTCCCTCCATAATGCTTCTAGGTTTGCAACAACTCTATCATAAAATTTTGCCTCTCAAGTTGCATCATATATGTTTTTATTAATAAAAAAGTTAAACATATCGATTCATAAACTTCTACATATCCTTATTTATTAATTTTGTTAAGTCTTAACCTAATTTTTTCCCTCCATAGTGTTTCTAGGTTTGCAACAACTCTATCCTAAAATTTTGTCTCTCAAGTTGCATCATATATGTTTTTATTAATAGCAAAAATTAAAATAAAAAACTTAAACAAATCAGTTTATAAATAGCAAAAATTAAATAAAAAAAGGTTAAACATATCGATTCATAAACTTCTACGTATATTTTTTTATCAGTTGTTTCTATGTATCATAAGCATCCCAGTTTGTACGAATGCACTAGTTTTGCAAATCGAATGCATTCACTGATTTAAGTTTGGCTTTGATTTAACATAACTGTTTAAATTTTGATTTGGATTTAAATTTCAAGTAATTTTGCTTTTGTAGAAACAAGTTGTACCAAAATACCAAGTTCACTATTAACTTCTTTTCGTATCTGACTTCTACAATCATATGAGTCATTAAATTAGTGACTTGATGGTGGAGGAGTCATTTTATCACTGAAGTGGAGTTTTTCCTTCCGAAATTTCTGAAGAAACAGAATGAGTACTTGTAAATTGTTCTGTTTCTTGCAATTCAAGTTCAAGAATCATGGTTTTTCCATTGCTTGTGCTATGTTTTTTCAATGGACTAAACAATTTCTTATTCCATCCAAGAATCATGGTTATTCTGAGACGAAGGAGTAGAAGCTATTTCTACTCTATTATTACTCTTTTCAATGAATAACACCCACTACTTTCACGAGTCATGAAATTACGAAAGCATTAATTTGGTGTCCGTTAATTCTTAAAAGTCTCAACTCTTAACCTCAAGTTCAATACTAATTATATCATCCGTATTGTTGGTTGAATAATTATCCCATATCAAGATCAAAAGCTAGTGTTAATAGTCAATCAATACTTGTGAACAATTCATAAATACGCCTACCTATGAATATAGCACGAACAACAAAGTTAATTTTAACTGCTATTGTTATTGAGTTATACCTTGATTTTTTGTATTTGACTATCTACATAAAGTCAATTAGAATTAGTGGTGATAGATGGGTTAAGAACAGCACTCAGTTAAACAAAGATCAATATAAACAAAAATTATCATAAGAATTATAAAAGTTTACTAAGTAGCATGACTAGGAAAATGTATTTAAAGTCAATTGTTAGCAAAGATACAAAAATCACAAAATATCTTGGAAATTGTATCCATATCAACAGTTCTACGGAAAGCACGAATTTCTGTCCGAACGGTGTGCAATTTTTCAAACTCCACAAGCAAACGAGCACACTGACCCCTCAAAGTCTTCAATTCATAGCGGTATGCTATCTTCATCCTTTCAACTACATTCTGTGTAGTGATATCTCGTATGAGCCTTTTCTCAGTATCCTTTATCAGATCAATTACATAGTATTTCTTTGCAGCTTCTAATAAATCCTGACAGTAATTCAAAAGATCCTCATCTCTCACGATGTCGTAGAAGTAATCTATAAATATTTGACATGGTATAGTTGTCATATCTGAGATGGTAATACTATCAACAGAATCATCCTTGAACATTTGCTTAAAAACGCTTGACTTTGAACCAAGAGCAAACTTATGGGCCATAAAAGTTTGTTTAGATGCATCGACATAGATTGTCATGTCCTTATCCCCTTGAATCAATGGATCATCAGATGATAGTTTATATCTCTTAAATCCATTAAAGCGGAAAGATTCTCCATTCTTCATTCAAAATTTAAAAACAAAAATAGTAAATAACCCAGTATGTAACCAAGTTACGTTATGTCTCCATCAGTTGAAAGAGATAAATAACAAGAGTATTCAATATAAATATGTGTACTTACAGCTGTGTTTGAAGATTGCAAACTTGAGAACTCTACCTCAATGTAGTATGCCTCAGGCAGCTCAATATCACATATCCAAGTAAAAGTGCCTCGTTCTAAGCTTAAGTTGAACTGCCAGTCTCTAACTTCTACATTAATGTAGAAAAGACAAAGTATATATTACTATATAGTATTATGGATCTATTTGATCTGCAACGTACAAATACTAGACAAAAAACACAGGATAGGACAGCTATAAAGGTAACCGCGGGAACCTATTCGAACCCACCCCAATTTGACGGAAAAAACCCGAGTTGATTGGGTCTGGATCAAGGTAGACAAAATCGAGATCCTAGACAAGATCGGGGCAGGATGACAGTATCGTAAATCGGGGAATCGTAACACGGATCGAAAGATCCTACCAAATTTATAGTATTGCATATAGATATAAGTTAGTAAAAAAACAACACATAAATTTCTTACTCGTAGAAAAATATTCTGGGTAGGTTTCACAAATTATTGCCTAGTGGTGTATTGGGAAGGTTTCCAATATAGTTATTAATCAATAATTATTAATAAATATTTCGTAATTGGTAATAATAGGTAGAAAAGATCCATTTCATTCATGTGCCAGGTCAACAAAAAAGAGTTTTTTTGGGAAGGTTATCAATACAATTAATTAATAATTAATTTGTTTAATGGGCTAAGAAACGAATCGTTTCATGTGACAGCAACAAAAAAACGTGTTTTTTGGGTTTCTGAAGTTCTTTTTTAAGTTTTTTCGAAGCTGGGTCGCGGATCCGACCCGTAAACCCGGGATTTAAAGAAGATGATCAGAAACAGCTGAAACGCACGATTCCACCGTTTCCAAGCGTTTTCGCGGCAATTCCAGCCGCGCCCACCAATTTCCAATTCCAAACCCAATCAAGCACGCAGATGGTATTCAAGATTGTAGACTCTTGCGTTTTTACGAGTCAGATCGCGATTTTCTCTACATTGGTCTAGATTTTCCCTAATTTTAAAAGACAGGGGTGGGACGGTTGATGGAAACATTGGTACCCACCAAAACCCGCCCCGCTTATATTGGAATTATATTTTACATCTCTTAAATTTAAAATCATTAAACAAACTCGTAAATTACAAACAAGTTGCTTTGCTCTGTTATTTCTTTGTTCAAAGATACAATATTGTTGAAAAAAATAGTATAGTTTTTTAACTTTTAATATAAAAAATACCAAAATACAACCCAAGTTCATGTGGGGTGGGGAGAAACGGGGATACCCGAACCCATCGGGTACGAGTTAGGGGTTGTACATTTTATCCCCATTGAAAATTGGGACAGGTTTGGGCAACTTTATGGGTTTGGGTTCTGATGTTCCGCCCCATTGTCATGTTTAGGTATTGTACAATTTGTTATCAAGTATGATGTTTGGTGGACAATTTTTTTTTTTGGTATGGGGATTTAAACCAACCACAATTTTATAATTAGGATACAATGGGATTTAAACCACCCCACAAGCGAGATATTATTCTCCTGGAGAAATTTAAAAGAAATTGGCTGATAAATCGATGCATGCAAAATAAAAAAACAGTAAACCATCAATTTGGTCCCTATCTTTGTAAGGGATTTTCAAAATAGTTCCTATCTTTGTCAAAAGTTTCTCAATTAAGACCCTTGTCATGTGAAAAAAAAAACATAGAAATATGGGTGCGAGTAAATCTTGTGTGGTTACAAAAGTTTAGACACAATTTTAAACTGTTGAATAACACAAATTACGCACAAATATGCAACCTAAAAAAAAAATGAGAAACAGACATTTGGACATAAAAAAGTTGTTGTCCAATGTTTTTGGTGTATTTTTTAAATGTGTGTAAATTGTAAAAAAGTGAAGTAAGAAGTAGCTGAGAGGTAGAGATAAACATGTAATTGTTAAATACATTGTCAAGTTTTTATGTTAAAATAATAAGAAATGCTAGCAACAGACACAGGTTTAAATTCACATGCATCTCATATAATACATTGTCAAGTTTTTAAGTTAAAATAATAAGAAATGCTAGCAACACATACGGATTTAAATTCACACGGGTCTCATATAAATTTGGTGGATCCCACGTGAAAATATGTATCTCTAAAATAATATATCTCAAAAAAAAAAAATTATCAAAATTAACAAGAAAATATGTAATGTAAATTCTACAAGTGTTTAAATACTAATTTGATTAAATACCTGACATGGCTAGAATTTGGCCTTCTTTTCCGATAGTGTCCAAAATCCTAATTTGAAAAGATGCAATGGGGGGATTTAAACCACCCACAATTTTATAATTGGGATACAACGAGATATTAGAAGGACCCCACCAGCGAGATATCATTATTCTCCTGGAGGAATAAAAACTGATTATCAATCGATGCATCTATACAATCTATACTACATGGAAGAAAACAAAGCTTTCAGCTCTCTTCGGCCCTTTTTCTCTTTCAAAAAATACCCTCTGGTTTCAATCCAGATAGCACGGGTAACCCTGTAAATAAGAATAAATTTAAATATTAACAAAAATGTAACACAATATATATATATATATATATATATATATATATATATATATATATATATATATTGTTTTTATTTTTTCATTATTCCAATTATACCCTTCATTATTCCAATTATACAAAATAACGAGAGAAAGAGATGGAGTGAGAAAATATTTACCACTGCCACATAGCAATTTTGAATGGCTCGGATATGTGTGCGGGTTCATTCTGATCCAAGTTGTTGAAATTCACTTTCCACTGAGCAAAGTAACCCACTGATTTGACAAGATAGGCCATTGTTTTTCTTTCCAGTTCTTTCTCTAAAGAAATAGAAAAAACAGTGTTTAGATAAAAACAGAGTGCCCGTGCCCGTGAATAGGTTGCGACTGATGCTTTTTGTGTTTGTGTATTGCGGAATTTAGTTGAATATATATTTTATTCAAATAAAACAAATTTCTTAATAACGCCTTAAAAAAAACTCCACTAACTAACAACCCAATTGATCGCCTAAACGAAATCATAAATTATACACAACAATCCAACACCAGGAAAAAAAAATACCCAATTAACAACCTAACCTGGTGAATGAGAGGGCTGCGTCCGCCGTGATGCTGTAAGGGAGATTGGAAGGATAAGAATGGTTATTTTATTATTGGTTTGTGGTAGTCGGAGTTAATTAAATCTTAGAGAAATTGGTTGGTGTTGTTTGATGGACAGAAAGAAAGAAAAGAAGGAATACGCAGGTAGGGAAAAAGAAAGACTATTAATAGGGTGGGAGTATTAGGGCTTTTAATGACAAAAACAATTGGGTTGGGCTTCTATTTCATTTTTTTTGGGATGTTATACCTTATACCCCTACATTTAATTCTTTACCCCCTAAAAATTAATTTAAGTGCCAAATTTACCCTTTTATCATTTTACTTCATCCCTACAAATAATAGAAAGTTACTAATTCTATTAGTGAGTGTGACTAAACTCTCTACATTTTGTGAATGATAGAAAGTTACTAATTCTATTAGTGAGTTCAACTAAACTCATCCTTATCCTTATCCTTATTTATTAATTTTGTTAAGTTTTAACCTAATTTTTTCCCTCCATAATGTTTCTAGGTTTGCAACAACTCTATCCTAAAATTTTGCCTCTCAAGTTGCATCATATATGTTTTTATTAATAGCAAAAATTAAAATAAAAAACCTAAACAAATCAGTTTATAAATAGCAAAAATTAAAAAAAAAACATGTTAAACATATCGATTCATAAACTTCTACGTATATTTTTTTTTCTTTTCTTCTTAGTAAACTTAGTTTTTTTTTCAACTAATTTTCCTATTTGTGTTGTACACTTTTTTTGGACAGAATATTTTATATAATTATTTAATACTAAAAAAATGCATTGTTTCTATCTTCTTGCCTTTTTTTTATACACTTCTTTGATACTAAAAAAATGCATCTTTTTTTTTTACAATATTTTGTAACTTATGTAATACCCTAATCCTTAGTATTTAATTTTGTTAGGTCTGCATCAACTTAACCTAGTTATTTTCCTCCTCTATTTCGCTGATACTGATCCCAAAACCCTAAGAATTTTTCCCTATTTTCTCTCCTCTAATCCGCTGGTCCTAATCCCAAAATCGTAACAATTTTTCCCTATTCTTCATCTCTCTCCCTTTTCTCTCACACTCACTCTCCCAATGCCACCGCCGACTCCGAACCCTAACGGAGCTCCACCGTATCAGCACCATCATATGTGGCCGCACCACCTCTAACCAATTCCTCACACTCAAACCTTTCAGCTATGTCGCAGTGGTATCTGATTCTGACCCAACACTTTCTTCTTCCTCTGATTCAAACGGTAAGCACTCATTTGTGTTAATTTGATGACTCTATTTAAAATCTTGAGATACTCGGGTTCTTTTCTCAATTTTTTGTCACTCTTTTCTCAATTTTATTCTTATTATCTCTTTTTTTTTTTTTTTGATAGGGTATCATAGGAGAAGAATGATATGTTGTGTACATGGAGACCAATGAATGAAACAATCACAGGTTCATGCATCTCATTTTTATCAGTTGTTTCTATATATCATAAGCATCCCAGTTTGTACGAATGCACTAGTTTTGCAAATCGAATGCATTCACTAATTTAAGTTTGGCTTTGATTTAACACAACTGTTTAAATTTTGATTTGGATTTAAATTTCAAGTAATTTTGCTTTTGTAGAAACAAGTTGTACCAAAATACCAAGTTTATGCTGATTTGGATGAAGATTTAGAGGTTTATGGCGTCACCTGCAGGCAAAACAGTTCAGGTTTAAATCCTTTTGCTTTTCAAGTTAACATTTAAAAACCTTAATGAGATATAAGTCCTTATAACCTGTATAATTTTCCTCAACCTTTCATTGTACATTTAAGTTAGTGATTTTCTAAAGTACATCTTACAGATGTTGGGTTTTGTTTAATCATGTAGGCCACAATTCTAGAGTAGAAATCAACAATGTGATTACAAGCAAAACACACGAGATGTCTTCTGAGATGTAGTAATGCTTGCAGTCCCCTATATTCTTCACAATCCATACTTGTTAATATGTGACGAAAATCGTAAAGATTCTAATATTCCGAGCCCAATGTGTAGGTTATCTCGATATTCTTTTGAAATGTTTCACTATTGTATTTGGCTTCTTATATGATTATATTAACATTGGTTTCTACTCTATTGCACTAAACACACATCGTGGCTTATACTCACAATATATTTTACAAATAAACATGTTTCTATATGTGATATTCTTGCTTGATGTGCATTGATGCAGTGGATTTGTCAAGGGATGCTCTGTTATATCCATTGGAAGCTATTGATTTTGGTTGAAGAATGACCATTGAGAAAGAAATAAAGACAGAAGGTGCACCACAACCAAAAGTATATTTTTATGATAGCTAGAACTTTGTTTGATACCCATTGATTTTTCTTACCTTTAACTATGTTTAATTATGTAAGACATTTTATCATTCATGAACATAGTTTGTTTCTTTATGTAAGCACTTGTGTATATCTACCAACACCTGTATTTTGTCATGGACAGTTGTATGTTGCTGTTTCAAGAGTTACATCCAGAGAAAAACTAAAGATATTGAGCACTAATGAAGATGGTGAAGATACCAATGTGACTTCTAACGTCGTATATGAGGAAGTATTTTGCAATCTGTGATGAAACTACATGCCAATGTACTAAAAATTTCATATTTCTCTTACCGAATTATTGACAGGATTACCAAATTTTCTTTTATAATATTTTTAGATTGTATACAACTTATGGAGCGTTTTATTTTGTCTACTATAGATTATCATTTGTTATTTTTTTCCACTTTTACCAATTATATATTGCATTTATTATTCTTATGTCATTTCCTTAACAATAAACTCGTGCGAGCACGGGTCCAATGTCTAGTTAGTATATAAACGAATAGTCTTTGTGAAAACTAGGTCAAGAACTCATTTGTTACATTCTAAAAAGAGGCATAGAGAGAGAAAGTTATAGAAAGAGAAAGAAAAAAAGGATTCAAGAGAAATAAAGATCTAACATGGGAGAAAGCTCGAGAAGGAGATTAGAGTAAAGATTAAGTTGTTTTTTAAGGTTAAGATAACAAGAAAAGTTTATAGTCTATGAGTATTTACTAAAACATCTCGGTGTTCCTCTTTGTTACTCTCTCACGGTGCTGAACATATATAGACGACTGATATCATTTTGGATCTCTTTCATTTCATTCATATGGTAGGATTAGTTTATTTTTGTTTGATCTAAATGGTTTGGTATTATCCCCTTTCAAATTCTTAATTCAACGTCTCTTTCTAGTTCAAACTAAACAAAATTCACAATTCCCAAAAAATAACAGCAATGACTATATAATAGTAGTATAATACACTTCTAGTGAAAAAACAGCAATGACTATATATATATATATATATATATATATATATATATATATATATATATATATATATATATATATATATATATATATATTAGATTGAGGACCTAAATAAAATTCTTGAAATTGGAATAAAATAAAATGTGAACTAATCGAACTGCATCATATTGTTATGAAATTAAATTCATGAATTATCACCACCATAGTCTTTAAATAGTGTTTAAAATAGTGTTTAATCCAATTTCACCATTGAATCTCTAAAGAATTAGATAGAGAAACACTATTTAAACACTGTTTTCAATTTTGAAATTTGATAGGGGATAAACATTATTTAAACTTTTTTTATATAACATAATTGGTTACTCAACACTTTCAATTTCAATTGTTAAGTGTTGCAACTTGCAAATGTGGGATTTTTTATCCCTATTTTTGTATGAGCATTTTGTAATTATCTACCAAAGGTTTTTTTTCGTACCACTTATGTAATTTTAAGTTATTTAATTATAATAAATTAGTCTTTTAAAGAATTTAAGTGGTACGGAGAAAAGTTTAAAAGACTAATTTGTTACAATTAAATAATTTATAAAACACGTATGATATGAAAAAAATTTAAAACATCAACTTATTATAATTAATTATCTTAAAGGACTTATGACATAATTTATCACAACAAAAAGAGTAGAGGCTGTTTGTACCAAAAAAAAAGAAAAAAGCAGAGGCTGTATATTAAAAAGTTTAACAAATACGTGTCCAACACAAACATTATTTTATTTAATATTGATAAACAATTTTAAAAAAATGATAAACAATTTTAATCACACAAATAAGGTCTTATAGTTTGAGCATACAAGTTAAAGTAAGAACATCTTGTACAGATACTATCATGCATGCATGATGCATGACGATCCTCCCCATTTCAACTTCCATTAACTTTCTTACAATCGGATCTAATTTCTCCTTGACTTCCCAATAATGGACTAATATTACCCATGTTAATCATGGACTGAACAAAGGCTTCAAAAAAAGCTGTTTGGTTGCTTGCAAAGTTGTTAACAATGGAGATTGTAGCAGCACCATTAGAGGAAAACAATTCTTGGTCCGTTTGAAGAAGGCCTTGATTTTTGAGAAGATTTTTGAAGTAGTTGTTGTCAAAATTATTTGGTGATGAAGGGTCAAGAATGTTTAGAGTGTTACCACTTCCATTTTGTGGACATTTTTGTTGTAGAGTTGCTAGATATGTTGGATTCAGTGTTGGATCAGGCTTGCCCGTGCCACTGAAGTTGAATAGTCTTTGGTTGAAAAATCTACATTGTGCACGACCAAAAGTATGTGCACCTAATTCAAGTTGATCCATTTGAGTCAACCAATAGTTAAAAAAAATATCTTACTATCATACACATAATGAAATCAATTATTTTCTATAAAACTTATTTGCTATGAATCTCTTCTGTAACAGTTGAAATTTGACCGCACTAATAAGTGCACGACTAAGACTTACTTTAACTCATAAAAAATTGCTATTTAATAAACTCATAGTTTCTGTAAAAAAAAAAAATTGACATTTTTTTTTAGTTTTATTCAAGAAATTTATATCTCCTAATCCAACATACTCAAATTAAAGTCTAAATAAGAGAAGTGTGATTACCAGATAATGCAACTAGATCACTTGTGTTTAAGCCAACAGCAGCAAATTTGGCAGTGACATTGGCTAAGCTTTCAGTTGGATTAGGAATGGATGTGTTGGCACCAGATTGGTTTGCAATCAGACCATCCCTTCTGCCAAGTAATACAGTCCATGAAGGACCTCCTGACTGCAAATATACATTATCATAAACATCACTATATTTATGTATCTTAATTTTTAGCTAGATGTATCAAACCATGTTATAATTAAATTATCTTGGCATAACCAATGGTGCCATAATCCTTAATTGATACTGTACGTACAAAAACCTTGATAAATATTAGTTTGCTAAGAAATTTTAGTATCAAATATTAGTTTACTAAGAAATTGAGAATTAGGTACTAAATATGAATTAGGTACCAAAGATACAGAAGCTTCAGCAGCAAGAACCAAAATATCAGCACAAGACACGACAGCAGGACATGAATTTTCAACAGAGGTTTTGATTTTGTCAACTACATCAAAGCCACGAGCTGAATTATTGTTAGGCACAGCATTTTTCTCACTTAGTGTTATGTTTCCACCTTGATCTAATAAAAGAGATGCATCACATCCCTGAAATACACAAATTAATAACATTAGTTATTAATTAATATAAATTCTTGCTCATTAATAAAAAATGTATTAGAAATTACATTAACAAAGCAATCATGAAACAGAAGACGGGTTAGGCTCGCGGTAATACGAGGATCATTTTGCAGAGCTTGCTGAACAACATTTCTCACTATGGAAGAAACATTAGGGCATGTTTTGGAGTAGAATGTTGAGGTTAGTTGAGCATGTGATGGATTAAGAAGGAGGAATATGAGCACTGTGAAAATGGAATAAAAAGTAGGAGAAGACATGGTTGGTTTCTTAGTGTCTTCTTTGGAGTTTGATTTCTTGATGAAATATATGAGGAATTGATAACGTATATATATTGAAGAATGTGTGTCTTCAATTACTTTATAATTTGCTTGAAGATAAAGTTTTCATTGGGTCATTAGTCATTACTTAGAACTGTAAGCAAGCTAAATAGTAAAAAAATCAAAAGATAAGAATTGTAATACTCATCATTAGGTACACAAGGGGACGTGGAAAGGAAAATTCAACCATAATGATTGGTACATAACATTGTCGTGCTACAATTAGCCCTCATCATCATAAAATTAATAATTTGGAACCTACAATTAGGAATGTATCCATATTTTTGGAATGTCTCTATTTACTTCGAGCTTTATTCCAGTATTTTGAAGAGTTATGTTATTTATCGCGAGGGAATATTTTAGCTGATAGAAAAAACGTGAGGCATCCATTCCATCGGATTAGTTTTATCTTGAAATTTTGATGTTTACAAAAATTCATATTTAATTCATTCTTTGTTAAACAATTCTAATTTTTTATAAAAGAGATTATTATAATTCTTTAACATGTCTATAATTAAAAATATAAAAGTTTCAGTATAATTAAACAAATTTTAATTTAACAGGGACTTACATGCTTTTAGTCCTTGTAAAAATCAAAATTTGTTTAATTATGCTTAAACTTTTAAATTTTTAAAGGATTTTTTCCATACTTATTTAGAACATCCTAAAATGTGCGTCATCAAAAAAGTAGCTCAAAATTTGATTATGAAGTCCAACTTTACATTAATTTAATATTGAAAATTTGGGTTTTTAGAAAAATTCATTTTTAATTCATTACATGTTAAAAAAGGACTGTGATTCACTGCAGTCAAAAAAATGACGCAATCACACAGTCAATCAATTTACAACCATTTGTTTAAATCAAGGGTGCAAATTCACTTTCATCAATTTTTCCACTTTAAGTCCATAATACAGGAAAACATGTATTCTCCGTCTTCCTCTCTACCAACTGCATTTCTCCTTTGTTATCTCTTTCATCAGTCGTCCCCTACAAAACAACAACAACCCATCAAGCTTGCAACCAAGACGAAGGTAATACGGTCCGCCGCCGCCCACAATTTAAAGTATCTTCGAGTTGTTTCGTTGGAATACTTGATTGAATTTGCACTCTCTTCCCTTAGAATGAATTGTCTCCAATTGATAAAGAAATAAATTCCAGAAAACAAAAACTGGAAGAAAAAAAAACAGGAAAATAAAGTTATGGAAAACCTTGATATCGATTAGTTCCTGAAACATTGGGATCTTTTTCTGGGATATTTTTGACAACATCTTATGTTGGGGTCAATTTATCGATGATTTTTTGCTCACTTATTTGTTTACCAAAAATAATTCAATAAAAAAAATGAGAGAAATGAATTATGTGAATCCAAAATCTTTTGATTTGAAATGATGAATGTTGTATTGAAGGTACAGAAAATATTGTTTTTGAAGCCGCAAAGAAGATGAATTTAAGAAGAGAGAGGGATGAACGATGATTTCAACTTCTTGTTTGTTTTTTTTTCTTTTTCTAATCTTGTGTTTTGTCGTAAAGTGGAAAAACTAGAGAAGATGTATATACACCTTTAATTTAATCAAATGATTGTGTTTTGTTTGACTGTGTGACTGCACCATTTTTCTAACTACAGTGAATCACAATCCGTTAAAAAATTAAACACATTTTATAAAAGCGTTTCTTATGATGTTCTTAACATGTCTGTAAAACATCATTCAAAAACATAAAAGTTTAAACATAATTAAACATATTTTAATTTAAGAAGGATTAAAACTATGTGTTGAAATTTTTTATAGGAACCACAACCTTTCATTTTTTTTATGAAGACTAAAAATAAAATTCGCTATATTTATAGGGACTAAAAACTTATTTAACCCTAATATATAGCAATCATATGTTGAGGAGGGATAATCTCTATTGGTAATATACATGTCGTCTTTTTTTAAAATTTTGACCGTTAGACACTAAAACATTAACAACATAGTCATCTATTTCTTATGATTTATCAGTAAAAAAAGAATTTATTATGTGAGCCATGAAACTTGCGAAAAGTAATAGAAAGAAAAATCATGATATATTTTTTCTAATTTTAGTTGCGTGTGTCTATATATATTAGTTTTAATTTTTTGTTGATTTTCGTGTATATTTTTTAGTTGATGAATTAGTTTTAATTTGTTGATAATTTTATTGATTAAAGTCCACATTGGAGAATTTTGACATACATTTTAAAAAATATATATGATAATACCAATGCCCTTTATTTCTCAGACACCAAATATGTTTCAATATTTTTTTTTCCCTCAAATACACGTTTGAACCTTTATACAAAATATTATAATTTTTACTACAGATGGAAATAGTTTATAATTCAATTATTGACTCTTAGATGAAAGACCATTTCTTATTTTTTTTCCTACCAGAAAACAAAGAGCAAAAAGTTTCAGACATCTATATTTGACTGATCATTGCAATGATTCAGTAATAATTTGTCCATCTGTTATCCTAGATATGGTCTAAACGTACAGACAGTGACTGCGATCCTACTTATAGCAACGTTTCAACACAAAACATGGAGTAAAAGTATAAAATGATTGTATTTGAATAATCTATGACAGTGATATATCCCCCGTTAAAAAGAAACAAAGGTTTCTATATATGGATTTAACCCTCCTTCAAGCAAGTGTAAAATATGTTATAATATTGTTATGTTATAAATTATATATCACGTTGTTAACGGAGAAGAGTCATGCAATCAAGTAAGTTGCAAAATTGTTTTCAGATTAAATAAAGCACTGATAAGTTAGAGAATAAACATTACTGATGATTGCTCGCCGTCATGCATGTTTCTTACGTCCTTAAAAAAAAAAATGCATGTATCTTCCGTTTATGGTCTATTCTAGTTTTATTTTTCCTTTTTCTCTATTTAGGTTCAACTATTTAACAATAAAATTCATGGGCCTTTCTTCAAAAATAAATAAATTCATGGGCCCAGTTTCATGTAGTAGAATCTTGCTCTTTGCCCAAACAGTTTTGCTCAATACAAAAGTAAAAGTTGAAAACGCCTCGACGAGAGTTGCGTGAGTTAAATCACGCTGCATGAGTTAACTCACATTAATGTAAATCTCTACGTGAGTTAACTCACGCTAGTTTTAATTTCTACGTGAGTTAACTCACGTTAATTTTAAACAATGACTCCAAGGCAAACCTTACAATAGAGTAAAACACAACAATTTCAGTTGGCCCAACAGTCATATGCTCTTAAAAGATAAAGGTTCCCAGCAAACCATGTGTTCTACAATCTATACTAAAGCAATTTAGTAAATCAGAATGATGAGAGAACTACAAGCACCACTGATATCAAGCACCAACCAAAGCATATGTTTGTTGTTCTTCAATGAATGATGATGCTTGAGACAAGGATTATCGGGAACATGTGAAACACAAATTGCATGCAAAAGATTGTAAAAAAATTATTTGGGTTTTTTTTTCTAATTGAAAGCTAGATTCATCTTCGCATATCAATATCTTAGATCAATGACAGAATAAATTCGCACAAAGTTTCTTGGACAAACGCCATTACGCAATCTTCTTGAGAGTACGATATGAGATACATTTTGTAAACTTAAGCAGCCACAATACCAGAAGAAGCAGTAGGGGTGCCTTGAAGTCATTGTTTAAAAAAAAAAAAAGTAGCACAATTTTGGTTGGAGTCATGGTTGTTGTATCAGCAAAAGGGGTGCCTTGGAGTCATTGTTTAAAATTAACGTGAGTTAAAACTCACGTAGAAATTAAAACTAGCGTGAGTTAACTCACGTAGAGAGATTTACACTAGCGTGAATTAACTTACGTAGCGTGACTTAACTTACGCAGCGTGAGTTAAGTCACGCAGAATTAACACTAGCGTGAGTTAATATGTATAGGGGTATTTTGGTCATTTATTTTGGAAATGAACAAAACCGTTTGGGTAAAGAGCATGATTCCATGTAGTAAGACAAATGGACCAACTGGTTATTAGGTCCAGCTTCATGTATGAATAGAGATCGGATAATTGCTCTTCTCTCATATGTGTTTGTTCATTCTCGTCAAATAGTCGAACACGAATTAACTCATATATCTTTTTAACATGAGTTAACTCACGTAAGTATATTTTTCAACGTGATTTAATTTACATAGGATAGAAATGAACAAAAACAGATGGGAAGAAGAGCAATTCACTAAAGATTGATTACACACCTTTCTAAAAAAAATAGAAAATGTTGATTACACACCCATATACACATCCAGAGAGGACATGAGGAATAAATAAACTGAATGAGTAATCATGATTTGGTTAAAGTCAATCAATCGAACTTGATGATTGATAAATAAAATATTGAAAAAAAAAATGAACTAATGAGAATTTCAAATCATGATTTGGTTAAAGTCAATCAATTGAACCGAATGACTGATAGATAAAGTATTGAAAAATGTTTATTTTGAAAAAATGAATCGGTTGAAAATTGAACCACATTTTAACTGGATTTGATTTGGTTATGAGAGAGTGAGAACCAAAATTTGTATGAACCAAATTAACAAATTGACTGATTTCCATTCAATTGTTGGAATCGATTTTGTACGATTCTGAAGACACCAAATAAAATCATTCTACTTTTCAAATTTTATATTGAATAGTCTCTTATTCAAATAATTTGTTTCTTTCTTGAATGTTATGCTTAGAATTTCAAATGAAATAATAGATTATAAAAGAAAGAGAGAAATTATATTTTTCTTATCTTATAAAAAAAAAAAAAATCACATGTTTGGCCACGATCGGTTGTCTCATGGGATTTGATCATTACACTGGGTTTTGAACAATCACACACATGAGTTGGACATCACATATTTATCTACAACCTTATGATATTGATTTTATGTCATCTCACTTATTTGTTGTTCAACCTCAACTCATTCAATTAATGTAGGGATTTAACCCACACTTACACATCACATCATCTCTCATTTAAGTGTGAGACTCTCCGCATCTTGATCCCACACCAAGAATCTCTTCCACTATTCCACAAAGTAGAATCATACTTTGATACCACTGTTGAGTCATGAGTCTCGTGGAATTGTGGATTTTGGATGAAGACTTTGATACCACGGTTGAGTTATTGACTAAATTGTCTTTTGTATATTTTTCTACTCGTGAAACGGTGTTGTTAAGGGCACAAACGATTGAAAAGCAACATGAAATTATCATTGTTACTATTTGATCATGATACATATACCGGAAAAAGAGGAAGGAATGAATGAAAAGTAATCTTTGGGTTATGAAAGAGGTGGAAAGTATAAATTAAAATCAAGTTCAACAATAAGTTGCTCTAAAAGGAGTAAATGTCCATTCAAACTCAGATTAGTACAAAAGAAGAATGGCTAAAGATTGATTTGTTCGTGTTCGGTGTGGCACTCACAATCATTATTTAGTATATACTTTAGAAGATCATTCTTATATGTTCCGTTTAAATGAAGAAGAGAGAAAGTTTTTAATGACTTGAAAAAGTATAACATAGCACCAAGACTCATATTGGATGTGTTGAAAGATTGAAACAAAGATAATCTTGCATGTGCGACCCAGATTTATAGGGCATGAAGTACTTGTCAATCATCTTTCTCCTGCAATGAATTGTGAGTGTATATGTATCAAAAGCTAGAGATCCTTACACAAAAATGCAGCAACAATTGATCTTGGTAGAAGGTGGAAAGTATGTGTATTGGAGAAGAAGGCAATATGAGGGAAAATAATATAGTATAATAATTGAATTGGGAAAAAAAGGAGAGGAGGAGAATCAGGATATGGACAATTAATTTAAGAATTAGGATATGAAAAAATGAAGGGAATTTATTTAGAACTATAGAACATGCGTTAATTGGTTTAACTTTTTTTTTTTTGTTAGGTAATCTGGTGGCTAGAATTCACCTTTTTCAAGGTGAATAAGTGGAGTGTCCAGGGTTCGAACCCCGACCCCTGCATATAACAATGCATGTCTCTGCCAACTGAACTATGCTCTGGGACATGCATTTTGATTGCGTTTATGTTTTTGATTGTGGATTACACCTTTTAATCACCAGGCCAGATAAGAGAAACACAGTTACATGCATGAAGTTTGCTTTTCAAATTTCAATTTTTAAAAAGTTGATAGATTTAACAAAACTAATTTCATTGAAATTTGTGTTCTCTAACAGCAGTTGTGTCCAATCTATTGAGAGGATGAGACCGATGGAGAAGTGGAAAAGGTAAAAACGAGAGGGAACAACTTCGTATTTCATCGAAATTTTTGTTCTCTAACAACAGTTGTGTCCAATATATCAAGAGGACGAGACTGATGAAGATGTGGAAAAAGTAAAAAGGAGAGGGAATGACTTCGGGACTACGACGAAGCCAATATCAGGGGTGGCATTGCTTTTTTTATTGTACCTGTTACGTTGTCTCATTATATTCTACTATCAACATCTGTTCAATGTGAAAAGGAAGATATGGTACTGTTGATAGCAAAAGAGATGGAGAGGAAGAGGATACAAAGATAATTATCACTACCATTAGTGGTAAGAACGGGACACACATATACCAATTAGTTATATTTCTTCTCTTAAAGGACATGAAGGTGATGTAATGTTAGAACGTTGGGGTAAATACTTATGGTAATTGAATTTATAAGGCTTTTACTCAATTTTGGATGAGTTGTGCACAAAATGTGAAGTGGTCATTGCCTCATTGGGTGTTGCCTCAACTGTGCACAAAGTTATGTACATGTATATATAACTAATAGTTTTGTTTTTTTTTTTTTTTTTGAGAGAAATATAGTTTTGTTTGTTAGTGACATTTATGTTGGATTTCTATTATCATAGCTTCTCAACATAATCTTTAAAATCTTAAATGGTTGAAATTTATATATATTGTTTGAGTCTTGGTTTAGTGTCTTATTTTATTACGTTTAGATTGGAAAACCTTTATTCACAATGTATAGCCTGTGGTTTGGAAATATATCATTGAAAAAGAGTAGTTGTTAAATTTGTGTCGAACCGTTTCTCTAAATTCTAAGCATTTAACAAGTCTACACTTTGAATGAGGAGAACAGGGAAGGAAATAGAAAGAAATTTAAGATTATCAATTCAATAAGTCAGTGATAAAGAGAGGAGAAAAGACTGGTGTGAAAACCAAAAGGAAAACATAAAATATGAATGAAGAATATTTCAAATTTTTCAGTTTTAACTATTCTTCTCCTAGAAACACTTACAAATTAGGTTATTGATTATATTTTACGCTATGATTGAGAAACGGAAATTTAATCAAAATTTATTTGTGTATGACATACTATTTACAAAGAAACATGGTCAACTATAAACATACATTTGTGCAGTAGAAAAAAAAGACGATGGGCATGAGACACTAGTTTATTTATCATGTGAAATTAATATGAGTCTTACACTTTAAAAATGAGTTTTCACATAAAGCAGCGTGATCTATATATTTCATTCCAATAAATAAATGGATGTTAAAGAAGATGTAAAAATGAGAGTTTTGTCAGCGATTCTCTAAAAAACAAATAGGTATCAACATTCAACAGTATGTGATCAACTCGTTAATCTTCTTGTGGTACGTTGAAATTCACCAGCCATGTATGTTTTGTAGTTTACCACGCCAGTCTGGGAGATCGAGTGCCAACATGAACATGTCCACTGTCCCCGTCATTACAGTTGGAAAATGTTCATAAATCTAAAACTATATATATAAAGTTCTTTTACAAAAAATTTAAAAAATTTGACGTCAAATTAATTATATATGAATTTTTTAAAACACCAAAATTCAAGATAAAATTAATGAAAATGGAACCTTAAAATCAGACTTAGCTTATATTTTGGGATGAACTTTTTCTAATGTTTTGAACAATTTTGAAAAAAAAAATCAATTCAAAATTTAAAAAGTTTAAGCATGATTAAGCATATTTAAATTTAGCATAGACTAAGACTGCAAGCTGAAATTTTTTTATAACGAAGCAAACATGCCACTTTTTTATGAAGATGAAAAAATCAAAATTGATAGTTTTGTTGGGACGAAAAACTTACTTAAACCTAAATAGAATTATATTTGTAATAAATAATATAAACACATTAATAAAAAAGTGAATTATTTAAAGAATTCCTTGTCCATTTCACTTATCATTATATTTAAAAGGTTTTTCTAACTTATGCAACATTGCATAGGATAAGATGCAATAAATACACCACTTTCTTAAACATAAACTATCATATTAATTGTGTTTTTCTTGAAAAGTGAGAAGAAAAAAAAATCTTGTCTCCCTCTTTCTCCCTTATTAATTTATCTTGTGAAAAACTATGAAAACTAAATACTCATCTTCTAAAAACAATTCAATGTAGTTAAGCTTTTTTTCTTTCACATTATTTTCTCCTTCGACGTTAAATACTATAAAAACTAAACAGGGGCGGTTCTAAGGCCCGGCGACCCTGGGCACTCGCGTCGGGTTCCGGCCAAATTTTTTGTAATTTTTTTATATAAATCCCTCTAAATTTCTCCTATAAATTCCTATAAATTGGGCAATTTCTTTAGATTTTTTGATTATTTGCTTGCAGTTTCTTATTTAAACCTCTATAAATATGTTGCAAATTTTTTTTACCCATTCTTTATCATAATCCTGACTCCGCCACTGAAACTAAATATTCATGTTAAAAAACTCATATGTTCTCATTTGAAAAACCATTATAATTCATTTGTTTTAATTATATCTAACATTTTTCTCATACCCATCTCGACTCAAACATGCATCCACTTAAAAAAAAACATACAATAACCATGCACTCATGCACACAAGCATATATTTGTTACTCTTTATAAGAAAAATAGGATGATACATTGGAAATATTTTTGTTGTCACGGTGAAGGATTTCCTAAAAAATATAATAATTCATGATCCATTGTTTTTGGTTACAGTAATTCATGATCCATTTAAAGAAACGCAATTGGATAAGGTGTCATGGATAATTTTTCATGCATTTATTACTATGATTAATCTTTATTATTTTTTTACAGATGAATACATCCTCCGATCATTATTATAAGCAAAAAATTATTATAATGAATTAATCTAAAATGTTGATTTTTACTTATAATAGTGACCGGAAGGTGTAATTTTTATTGTTGTAGTTTGAAAAAAATCACTTTTCAAGAAAACATAATTAATATGATAGTTTATTTTGAAAAGAGTGGTATATTTATTGCAATTAATCCTATACAATATTGCATAGGAGTAGGTTAGAAAAACTCATATTTCAATCATACTTGTAATACAATCATCATTTTTAAAATGATATATGTTTGTCATCATAAAAATAAATCGAGAAGGAAAACATTAAAATGCACGATTCGTTAAAATTACATGAACGTTTCTATTGTTGTCATTGTATTTATTTTTCTCTAAAATTTCTTTCTCAAAATGAGCAATTTTGTTTCTAATGGATTTTCAATCACAATTACCTTTTCATTTGCGGTGGTTTGATTCTCGAAACAATTGTAGCCCACAATTTACCTCACGATTAACCATGTTTACTGTTGTGGATATTATGATGTACCACAAGCCAAGGATTTACCACCGTCAACCATTGCCTGGATATGTTTGATAGATATTTATTCTAAAAAATGTTTTTTTTCCTTCTAAAATACTATAGTAGTATACAGATATCATTAGTAAGAAAATGTGGTGGCATATAATATCCATGTGTGGTTATCAATCGATGATTGACATATAAATTAGTATATGGTTTAGGGATGTCAAAACGAGTAAACTCGTTTCGTACTGCCATGCCAATAATTTGTCTAAAAAAGAACAGAGCGGACCAACTAGAGATGTAGGGTTAAAAATTTCACCTGCTCTAGTTTACGGTGGATCGAAGGATTGACGGGTTGACTCGAGCAATGTAATTTTTAAAAATTATTAATCAAAAACTTCACAAAAACAATGTAAAAATGTATAAATTTAAATCAAATTTAAGGAAAACTAAATATACAACTAATGACTCCACTAAAAATTGAAAACTATCATTCAAACATATAAATTACATTATCTAAAAATCTACAATAAATAAATAAGACATTCCAAATATATGCAAGGTTCTCGTGAGCTTAACTCAGTTGGTAAGGACAATGATTAATATATCCAAAGTTCGGGGTTCGAGCATCGGACACCACAAAAAAAAAATACGACATTCAAAATAAAAAATTGAGTTACCAATAGACTTACAAATAAAAAGAAGTGAAAAAGAGAGTTTAAATTTTTATTTCAACCCAATGTGCCAATCCGTCACCGCCCTGTTTTGTAGCGAGTTAGGCACGACATACACCCTACTAGTGGCGGGTTCAAAATATCTATCAACCCCACTCAAAAATACGGGTTAAACGGATCAATCCGATAGGTCCAACCCATTTTGACATCCCTAGTATATTTAGCAATACATGGCTGCCACATGGACATTCTTGCATTTTCCATAGGGTTCTATCGTAAATAACAACATTACTTCATTAGTAAATGAGCAAGGAATCCATAGTTAACAAAAACAAATTGCGTTTAAATAACAAGTCGTGCAATTCGTGAGACAAAGTCTTTCTTGCCATTTAGCAACACTCTTTTGAGAAAAGAAAGGAGGTTATTGATGTAAGGTGGGAGTGGCTTACCCTCACTAACACTCCAAGAATGACCCCACATTCCTCTTGACTAAAGTGAATTTTGATGCCGCCTTAAGAAGCTATATCTCGCCAAATAATATTAATAAAATTGCTATAGGTAAAGAAACTATATCGTGAAAATCGTGAAAGCTGTGAAGCGTATTTTAGTTTAAAAGTATAACAAACTAGATGAGTATATTTATACTTACTTTTTAATTATTTCAATTATACTCTTAAATAATATTTTCTATAATAAAGATTTTTTTCCGTGTCATTAAAAAAAAGCAACAAACATTTATATTTTTACTTTTAATTAAAACCAAAATTTCATAAAAAAAAATACTGTTCATAATTTTCAATCGTTATCGCAATAAAAAGAGCGGAAAGACGGACACATGGCGTCCGTCCTTTCGCTAGTTTTTTTAATGGATATTGCTTTATTTTACCGAAGGTCTCATCATGAATATTATTATGTGTCCTTTTACCATATAAGTTTATCATGATAGATTTCATGTGAAGATTTGTAATTATTTCAAGACAAGAAATCAAACAATAATTTTACATGTAACTTAGATGATTAACACCCGCCATACATGATGGGTTCAACAATCTAGTTCACGCGGATATTTTGTTGAAAATTTGCACATCCTATGAGAAAATCGTATCTTTGGTATGAGATTTGAAAATTTGTTAGTTACATATAGTAGTTTCGACATGCACATTGTGTGTACTTTATCTAACTCATGTTGTTTTAAAGACTTGTACATAAATTGTTTGCTCAATTCCTAGGTAACTTAGAGTTTCGTTGGATATATAATGTAACAAATTATACCAACCATAGTCAACAAAAAAATTAGAAAAAAAGTAACAAACTCTAGCCATGAATTCAAACAGATATTTTCAGACAGCCACAAACAACCCCACATGAAAATCATTCACGGCTAACGACACGGCTTCCTCCTCCTTCATGGTACTTCTCATGATACTTCTCTCAAACAAAGATTCAAAATTCATCTTTCACCCTTTTGAAATTCTCATTTATCAAACCTAAAATCATGTCACCTTTACAAACTCACAATCCAACCTAAAGCATGCTTTAATCAAACATCAAATTATACCAACCATAATCAACAAAAAAGTAGAAAAAAAAAGTAACAAACCATAGCCATGAATTCAAACAAATACTTTCAAACCAGCCACAAACAACACCACATGAAAATCATTCATGGCTAACAACAATGTTTCCTCCTCTTTTATGGTACTTCCAATGATACTCCTTTCAAACAAGATTCAAAATTCATCTTTCACCATTTTGAAATTCTCATCTATCAAACCTAAAATCATGTCACGTTTACAAACTCACAATCCAACCTAACACATGCTTTAATCAAACATCAAATTATACCAACCATAATCAACAAAAAAGTAGAAAAAAAGTAACAAACCCTAGCCATGAATTCAAACAAATATTTTCAGACAACCACAAGCAACCCCACATGAAAATCATTCATGGCTAACAACAATGCGTCCTCCTCCTTCATGGTACTCCTAATGATACTCCTCTCAAACAAGATTCAAAATTCATCTTTCACCATTTTGAAATTCTCATCTATCAAACCTAAAATCATGTCACGTTTACAAACTCACAATCCAACCTAACACATGCTTTAATCAAACATCAAATTATACTAACCATGATCAACAAAAAAGTAGAAAAAAATTAACAAACCTTAACTATGAATTCAAACAAATATTTTCAGACCAACCACAAACAACCCCACATGAAAATCATTCACGGCTTACAACACTGTTTCCTCTTTCTTCATGGTACTTCTCATGATACTTCTCTCAAACAAAGATTCAAAATTCATCTTTCAGCCTTTTGAAATTCTCATCTATCAAACCTAAAATCATGTCACATTTACAAACTCGCAATCCAACTAACACATGCTTTAATCAAACCTCAAATTTTACAAACATAATCAAGGAAAAGTTAAATTTATATCTAATGTTATCATGAAGAGTCCTGTAAGAAAAATACCATAATGTGAAGTAAAGAAACTGAAACTAGTAATAAAAAAGAAAAACCCAACCCAACAGAGATATTTCCACAAGGATCAAATCAATGATTGTGATTATGATCACATCAGTTAGAAAAGAAAGAAACCTATACATTTTGTGTGCCATACACAAGAGAAAACGAAAACAAAGGAAACTCACAAACTCATGTCCATCTTGATATTTGAAAGTTTTTTGATCTTGCTTCCAACCAAGTTCTTGCCATTTCTTCAAAGCTGAAGTCACATTGGGAAACAGCCATAGCTATCCGTACGTTCATCGTAGCTTGGACAAGAAGAAAGGAAGAAAAGAAAGATTGTGAGTATGTGTGGGGTACATGGGATTTAACTTGAAAGTTGAATGAGTTATTCTCTTTCTTTCTGACATTGTGAGTGTGAGGTATGGCGGAAATAGTTATTTCAAACCGTCTTGAACAGTGTATAACAGAAATAATTAACTAATTATAGTTTTATATAATGCCAGGTGTAAAAAAAATATAGTAAAAAAGAACTAATTAATTAAATAACCGTTGTAAATTCCTATTCATTTTTTTATTTTTTTAAAGATAATAGAAATATTATTTTGAAATATTTAACTAATTATGTTATATGACTGTAATATAGTCTAATGCATGCAAGGAAGCCAACATACTTGATACGATACAACATCGATACCATTTTTTAAAATTTTAAATACAAGATATAATACGACCGGATTACTTTAATAAAAAATTAAATTTAAACTACAAATTAAAACCTTAAGATACAATCTATGAACTAAAACTCAAAAGCAAAAAAATAAGCGCAAAACCTAGACCAAACAGACATATAACAACAAGCTGATTCTTTCTTGCGGGGAACACTTTCATAACCTATTTAAATTTCCTTGGCGACCAGGCTAGTCAACGCGGCAAAACAATGAAGTTTCCTTCACATGACAATCAACAATAATAGCGTTCTCAAAACAAGAAAAAAAGACAAAACATACAATGGACAACAATAAAAATATAAATATAAGTAACATTGACAATAATGAAAGTGACAATTAGTCAATTACATATATGCTATATCCCAAAAAGAGACGGATCGGGCCAACTAGAGATGTCATCCCATACTGCCCTGTCAATAATCTGTCTAAAAAGGGACGGAGCGGGCCAACTAGAGATGTTGTGTTGATAATCTCACCCGCTCTAGTTTACGGTGGATCGGAGGATTGACGGGTTGACTCGAGCAATGTAATTTTTAAAAATTATTAATCAAAAACTTCACAAAATCAATGTAAAAATGTATAAATTTGAATCAAATTTAAGGAAAACTAAATAAACAACTAATTACTCCACTAAAAATTGAAAACTATCATTCAAACATATAAATTACATTATCTAAAAATCTACAATAAATAAATAAGACATTCAAAATAAAAAACTTGAGTTACCCATAGACTTATAAATAAAAAGAAGTGAAAAAGAGAGTTTTAATTTTTATTTCAAACCAATGGGCCGATCCGTCATCGCCCTATTTTGTAGCGAGTTAGGCAGGACATACACCCTATCAGTGGCGGGTTCAAAATATCTATCAACCCCACTCAAAAACACGGGTTGAACGGATCAACCCGATGGGTCCAACCTATTTTGCCATCCCTAGTATATTTAGCAATACATGGCTGCCACATGGACATTCTTGCATTTTCCACAGGGTTCTATCGTAAATAACAACATTACTTCATTAGTAAACGAGCAAGGAATCCATAGTTAACAAAAGCAAATTGTGTTTAAATAACAAGTCGTGTAATTCGTGGGACAAAGTCTTTCTTGCCATTTAGCAACACTCTTTTGAGAAAAGAATGGAGGTTATTGATGTAAGGTGGGAGTGACTTACCCTCACTAACACTTCAAGAATGACGCAACATTCCTCTTGACTAAAGTGAATTTTGATGCTGCCTTAAGAAGTTATACCTCACCAAATAATATTAATAAAATTGCTATGGGGGCGTTTGTTTGAGGGTTACAAAATTTATTCCGGGGCATTCATTTTCCCAGTAATGTGAAGGTGACAATTTTATTCCTAGGAAAATATAGAAAAAAGTGTTTGTTTAATTGTTTAATTCCTGGGAATGTTTATAAAATAATTCCAAGGAATAGGTAAAATATGTTTGTCTTGAGATGTAGAATCATGAGAATAAATGTTATAATTACACAAATAACCCTATTGAATAAACCATGAAACTAATGACTTCTCCAGATTTACAACATGAGTTGCAGGTAAACCATACAAGCTACAACAAATATAAAAATTTAAAACCATAGCAAACCCCTTCCTCAACGCTAGATCATTGTATCATATAAGAGAAACTATAAACAATATCACGATGCATTGGCTATTGCACATATTTATTTCATGTTTGTTCCGGTGATATCCGTTAAATTGATTGAATGAATCAACATATATTTATTTCATGTTATGCAGATTACATTTCTAGCAAAAGCATGGTTTTGTGGAATTCATGTCTTCTTGGAGCTCTAAGGAACTAATATCTTAAGTTAATGACTTTCACCATTGCTTCAGCAACTCAAAAATTGGTCGATACCTCTCATGTTAAAGAATGAGTGATACATACCTTCATACATAAACAGAATTGTTTCATACATAGTTTAATATTAACGTTGTTGAATCATTATTACAAAACTATATAGCAAAATCACAAACATCAAAATCATCAACAAGGCCAAATAAACCAATTTTGCTAAAGATTATTCATGCATCTAAGAAAACGTCAAATCATCTCAGAAAAATTACAAATCATTCAATGTTGAGACAAAGCAATAAGCAACAACAACAGAAAGAACAAAAAAAAACAGAAAAATTATACCAATCACCAAATCTATGTTGAGTAATGAGAGAATTGAGATGAAATTAGATGATACCTTGAAGAGAAGAGTGAAAGCAAAAACCCAATTAGCAAGCAGTTGATGAACACACAAAGATCATGGGTTGCTTTTTATACAGAAGATCATGGGTTAAAATGTTTAGCGTGAATCAAAGAAACAAAATAGCAGGAATGGAAAGGGCAAAAATGGTATTTTATTGAAGATCATGGGTTTGCATTCCTTGAGAATAAAATTTTCCCAAGCTATCTCATGGGAATAAAAGGGCTGGAAAAAAGGTTGAACGTGGGGGAAAAAAGGGGAAGAACGTGGGTTTATCACTTTCCTGGAAAAAATGTTTTCCAAGTCATATTTGTGTGGTTCCCATCTATCAAACATAAGAATGTTCAATTCCAGCTTTAGATTCCTGGGAATTATTTTTGTAACCCTCAAACAAACACCCCCTATAGACTCATTTTTAAGGCTTTACCTGACCTTTTTAAAGGCCCGATGAAGCCTGAAATTCTATTTATAAGTCTATTTTACACTAAGGCCTAACAACACCTATATGCCTTATGCTAAATAGCTCAAATCTTATGAAGACATAAAACACACCTAGAGGTCTACTACTAAATAACAAAATTTTGTGAACGTTTAATCACACCAATATACCTGCTACTAAATAACAAAATCATATGAGGGTTTGAATTTATAAAAAAAAAAACTTCAACAATATCAATAATAAAAGAGATATTATATATTATATATTTAATATGCCGACCAGACGAGCTTAATAGACTTTTTGATAAACCTAAACCTAACCTATTTAATAAAATAAACTTTATAAAAAACTTAAGTCTAACATTTTTATTAAACAAGTCGAACTAAACATTAAATAAACTAGACTATAAATCCGGATCAACCTAGCCTCTTCCCACCTCTATTAATAGACCACATGAATAGTTTTGTCCAGTTTATAATGTATTCACGGAGTTCTTTTATACGGTGCATGGTAATACAAGTTGGAAAGGTCATCACATTTGTGTTGGCATTAAGGATAGTCGAGTTGCGGGACCCACATTCCCCCATCTTAAAAGCATATAACCAAACGATAACATCACCCACTTCCTTCACTTATCATTTATGATTATTTTCTCTCCTTTTCCCTTTCTTATCTTAATTAAGTGTAATTTTGTATTGTAACGCTTTCTTCCAACCTCCCAACTTCGTCGTACTCTGTCTATCTCTCTCTCTCTCTCTCACTGGTTACCGTCTCTCCAAGTCCATGCCCTTACACGTGCTTACTCTTCCCAAAAACTCATTCACACGTGCCATCTCTCACCCATACAAATCCCCTCCTTTCTGTGGTGCAACAATTAAAAGTTAGAGAGAGAAAGTAACCAATATATAGACACATAAAAAAGAGATAAAATAAAAGCATATACTAACTTTTTTTTTCTTGGTCTTGCACGTATAGTAGACCACTAGATGAGTTTACTCATCTATTCTAATAATAATTTTCAATCTTGTTTTTTTCTCTCTTAAAATCTCAAAACCAAAAGATCCTTTATCTTCCAAACAAAGTCTTTTATTCATTTTTAGAGAGTGAATCTCGTGAGTTTGGTGCAGAAGTTTCATACTTTTTCTTTCAATCTTGCACCGATGAGGATCCGTAAGAGACAAGCTCTTTTCTCTTCTTCTGAGTCTCTTTTACCTTTGCATCTCTCAGATCCCCACACGATGAACCAGTCACCGATGCTGGTGCAACTTGGTGATGGACCAAAACCTTGTTCTTCACAATCACAAGAACATGTTTCAGCTGGTTCTAGCTTGGATCGTTATCAGCCGTCTGATCAAACACTCCCACTGATCGGGAAACTAAACAACGGCTATGATTATCTATCTGGTGTTGAGGAAAGTGGGGTACACAAACAGCACAACAAGCTAGATCCTTTGGTAAGCCAAACAAACCATTTTGTTTTTATTATTTTTATTTGTTAAAAAAAAAAACATCTTTTGTTTATTATTTGTGATTTGGGTTTTTACAAGTGCACTTTGTCCAATCTCTTGCAAGTGGTTACCCCTTGATGTCAAATTTAATTGATTTTTTTTTTCTCAAAAACAAAATGAAATAATTTCACACACCCAGAAAGGGTTCTTATATTATATCCATGTATTTTGGAATGTTTGATTTGATTTTGCAGGATGAGAAAGTTAGAGGGCAAGAAAAAGAGAGTGGAGAGAACAAAAGTAATCATATCAGGTGAGAATAGCTCAAACCTTTTTTTCTCTATCTTATTCTTTCATGAAATAGTAAAAAAGTTCTAGTTTAATTAACCAGCTTCCGAAAAGAAAAATGTATTAGTTTTTTATTTAAAATATTGCAATGGAAAAAATATTACTGTTGAAGTTGTTTCAAGTAACCAAATTAAGCCCATCATTCTTTTCTCTAAAATGGGTAGCTACCATTTTGCACTTGAGGTGCACTACTAGTTATAACTGGTCCCCATCTATATATTGCTCTTTGTTCCTCAACAATAATGTTACACTCGTATTTATTATCTTCATGTCACTCAATAATATTCTCCCATGTTCTAAATTTCGTGTATGCATGTGATTTTTGGTCTTTATGGGTCTGCTTATTAGCAATGGAGACATCTTGGTTGTTTCTCAAGTCTTGCCATCATCAAGCACTTGTGAACAAGGTAACAAAAATTACTACTACGTTATTCCATGTATATGTATATTGTATGTGATGTAATTAGAATTGAAGTTTATTTTTTTATTTATATGTATATGGAGATGAGAGATGGTGTGAGGGAGAGAAAGCTATTCCCTTAAAGAAAAGGAAAGGAAGGTTCGAGAATAATGGTATGGAGAGTAATGATAGTAAGAAAGTGAAGGCTAAGATGAACACCAAGATGAATAAGAAGTGTTCTTTGGGAAGAGATGATGGCGACGAAGAAAGCGAAACAAAAGGGAATATTAAGAAGAAGATCACAAAAAGGGGAAGTGCACTGATGGAAGGTTCAAGGTGCAGTCGTGTTAATGGAAGAGGATGGAGGTGTTGTCAACAAACACTTGTTGGTTATTCACTTTGTGAGCATCATTTAGGGAAAGGAAGGTTGAGAAGTATGACAAGTGTTAGAAATAGGTCTAATTATATTGGATTTTCTACTACTACTGCACCAAACAATGTAGTTGATAGTGCTTTATCTTCTAATTCTGATCTTGAAAAGAAAACCGTTTATGAGAATGATGATAAGTTGGATAATGATGATGAGAAGAAGCCAATGATAATTGCAAAGAAGAGAATGAAGCTTGGAATGGTTAAAGCCCGATCTATGAGCAGCTTAATGGGACAGACAGACAACAAGGTTGTAGTCAAGGATAATAACAAGTAAGACCGAAAAATTACAAAAAAATTATTATTACATGTAATTTGAGGTTATTTTAAGAGTTTTTAAGTATTTCTATTATTTTGGTGCTAATATTGTCTCTACTAATGTCCTATATATTCAACTTAAGCTTGTGCTTTATTTTGGTACGGTGTTATGTGATATAAATATGTATTGAACCTAAGACCTTTAAGTACTATTGAGTTATATATATGTATTTAATTAATATTAATTTTTTTTCGTATTTCAAGACTAATTTATATTATCAATTAGAATTATATTTGAAATAAATAATAAATACATCCAATAATTTGAAATAAATAGTATGACAAGACCTCTTCAGAAATTTTCTTATCATTTTTGTAAGAATCTTTTGAATTTATAATTGTATTAATTATTTCTTTACCAATTGGAGGTAACCCTCAACGATAATCCTTTTGGAAACCCTTGGTTGGTAGAATCAAAATTTGTTTATTTGGTTGTAAATGCCATAACCTATTGATGTATGGTTGTAAAAGTTCTTTCTTTCTTGTATTATTTCCTTAATCGAATTTTTCTTTAAAAATTTTTATAGGGGAGGGGTGGGGGTGATTGTGAGGTCGGTAAGGTTCATCGTATATATTAGGATAAAATTTGCTTAGATAAGGACAAATGAGGTCTTGGTGTGGGACATGTTAAAGAATTTAATTAAGCTTTATTAAAAAAGTGGTATTGGAGGTTGAGGTCGGATGAGGATGGTCTCTGGTTAAAGGTGCTAGCTCAAAAATAATGAGACGATGAAGGGAGCTACATGTGATGGTGGCCGTAAGGCTTTGGCTTAGTGGCAAGATTTAATATCCAATCGATGAGGTTATGACCTTGGGTTTTCAAACTAGTTTGATAATCATTTAGTTAGAATGTTGGGTAACAGGGAGAAAACTTATTTTTTGGGTTACAATTGATCCTAATGTGACTATAGCAGAGTTGCATATGAGGGGGATGGTTTGTTGATGGGACTAGGCGAAATTGGAGGAAACCTTTATTTGCTTGGGAAAAGGATATGTTGCATGAATGCATTTTATCAATAGATAATGTTTCTTTGCAGTCTAATATTATTGTCAGGTGGTGTTGAAGGATGGTTCTTAATGACGAATATACAGTTAAAGGGGGCCTACAAACTTCTTTCTCAAAGGGAGGGTTCTGTTTTGGGTTGCCTGCAAAATCTTGATATTATTTGGTATAATTCAGTTATGATGAAAGTGTCTATGTTTGCTTGACCATTTTTGCATAATCATCTTCTAAAAAAAAGATAATTTGCTCATGCGTGACATTATTTATAAATTGTGTTTGTGTGCTAACGGTGGTGGTCTTGAAGAAACTTTATCTCATTTTTTTTAATGTGTCATTTTTTAAAAAGTTTGACACTTGATCTTACATTGACTAGATATCTCTAAACAAATTTAATATTACCGTCAACTTTCTTAATTATCGTGATTTAATCAACGAATCCTATATTATATATAAGACGAAAATAGTAGTATTTAAAGTTGTATATAATGAAAGACCAAGGGATTACTGTTCAAAACAACCATGTTTGCACATACTTTATGGGAGGCAAACAAACCTTTTTGTTCACAACCTTTCAAGAGCGTCAAGGCTTTACGCTAATTCTCAAATTTTATTTCATTCAAACTTGTATTATAAACATTATTATTCTTTTTGAGGGGGAACAAACATTATTATTCTTGCAATTGAAATAATAAGTTTGTTATAATGAAAAAAGAAATTTTGAGAAAACTTTCCATAATAATATTAAGAGGAATGTTATATATAGCAAAACTTTTTATCGTAAAATCGGATGATTATTTTTTATTTTTTAAATTCAAAAGGGAAATGGCAAAACCATTTTGATCATATTAATTTCGGATTTTGCGGAAAAAGTACAGGTAATGGTGTGAGTCGTGATGGCTTTGCTATATATAGCGAAACTTTTTATCGCAAAATTGGATGAAGCTTTTTTTATTTAGTTTAAAAGGGAAATGTCAAAACCGTTTTGATCACATTAATTTCGGATTCTGCTGAAAAGGCACATGTAGTGGTGTAAGTCGTGATGGCTTTACGAGAAATCTCATATGATATTTAACCCTATTGTAATATTAAATGTGTCCTCTGTTATTAATTATAAGCACTATCATTTTTTCACATTTATTAAGAAAAATTGATAGTATTTTTTTTTTACAAAAAAAATTGATAGTAATTTTAATATGTCGATTTTGTGCGAATTTTTAAAACACCTTTTGTATCTTATTGTGTCTAGCTGTTTTTACAACAAAGTTAACATGTTTAACTTAAACTTTTTATCTTTCAAAAGAAATTAATAAGAACCTTTCAAAAAAAAAATTAATAAGAAGTATATTTAAAAACAAATGTACCTAATATGTTGTATAAAGCTTGTTAAATAAAAAGAGAAACGCTGACAATTGCCCCATCACTTTGTTATAAAGTTTAAAGTGTAAATTTTATATTGATAATAATTTATTCAACATATTAAAACTTAAAAAAAAACATTTTTATATGAAATTTATCAATTACTTTCTCTCTTAAATCCTTGTCGTAGAACATCCCAAATAAAAAAAGGATATGGTAAATGTTTCAATAGAAACTATACCATCCGGTCACTAATATAAGTAAAAATTTATTTTTTAAATAAATTTAATAAATTATGTATGTGACATATAATAAAGACAACATTCATCATTAATTGAATGTATTTAAAAAATAAATTTTTGCTTATATTAGTGACCAAATAATTACTTAATGATGTTTTTGGAAAATAAAAATTCCCTATATTTAACACTCCTTAGACAAATGCATAGAAGTTTATGAAGTATATTTAATAATGATAATTTGTAATTATGGAACTGAGGGATAGCGCTAACCGGTTATTACATGAAGAAGGACGGTAAGGTGAGAATACTACAAGTTGGAAATTAAGGTCATCTTGTTAGTGCAAACTGAATTAAGGTATTAAGAGTCGATGTTGCGGGACCCACAAATCCCTATCTTGTTAAGGTATATACCGTTTCTCTTCACTTATAGTTTTTCCTTTTATTAGTTTATGAAAAGTTTAAATTAATTGAACATCAAAGTTTATAAAAGTGAAATAAGATATAAATAAAAGAATGAGCAACAAAAAATAACTGTAGACTATTTATCAAAGATGTCCTTATATTAGTGATGATAATTGAACTTAAAATCATACGAATGAGTTTTTAACCACTTATCAAACCTTAATTGACTTTTTTACCATTTTTTTTTATCTTAAATATAAAAATTAATTAATAGTATTACTACTAGCGTAATTTTGTAATGTAACGCTTTCTTCCACATCCTCCCAACTTCGTCGTACTCTGTCACTTTCTGTCTCTCTCTCTTCCACCGGTTACCTTCTCTCCAAGTCCCCACTCTTACACGTGCTTCTTCCTCTCAAAAAACTCTTCACACGTGCCATCTCTCACCCATACAAATCCCCTCCTTTCTGTGGTGCAACAAATAAAAGTTAGAGAGAGAAAGTAACCAATATATAGACACACACAAAAATGAGATAAAAGCATATATAACTTTTTTTTTCTTTCTTGGTCCTTCCCATGTAGTAGACTAGATGGGTTTACTCATCTAATCTAATCTAATAATTTTCAATCTTGTTTTTTTCTCACTTAAAATCTCAAAACCAAAAGATCCTTTCTTTTCTAAACAAAGTCTTTTATTATTTATTTTAAGAGAGTGAATCTCGTGAGTTTGTGTGTACAACTTTTTCCTTCAATCTTGCACCGATGAGGATCCGTAAGAGACAAGTTCTTTTCTCATCTTCTGAGTCTCTTTCACCTTTGCATCTCTCAGATCCCCACCAGTTCAACCAGTCACCGGTGATGGTGCAACAAGGTGATGGACCAAAACCTTGTTCTTCACAATCACAACAACATGTTTCAGCTGGTTTGAGCTTGGATCGTTATCAACCGTCTGATCAAACACTCCCACTGATCGGGAAACTAAACAACGGCTACGATTATCCATCTGGTGTTGAGGAAAGTGGGGTACACAAACAGCACAACAAGCTAGATCCTTTGGTAAGCCAAAAAAATTATTATTCTTATTTGTTTTAAAAAAAACATCATTTGTTTATTATTTCTGTTTTGTTTTTGTTTAGATTTCATGATTTGGGTTTTTTTTTTTTTACAAGTGCACTTTTGTCCAATCTCTTGGTGTCAAATTTAATTAATTTTTGCTCATAAAATAAAGAAAATTAGTTTACACCCAGAAAGGGTTCTTACATTAAAACCATGTATTTTGGTATGGTTGATTTGATTGTGCAGGATAAGAAAGTTAGAGGGCAACACTCAGGAGGTAACAAAAGTAATCATACCAGGTGAGAATGGAATGAATCTGTAACCTTTTTTCTATCTTATTCTTTCATCATATAGTAAAAAAAAGTTCTAATTTTTAACCAGCTTCCAAAAAGAAAATTCTGCTTTTTTTATTTAAAATTATACCATTGGAAAATACTGTTGAAGGTGTTTTAAATAACAAGAAATTTTGTATATATATTTATATATTATATAACCAAATTAAGCCCATCCTTCTTTTCTCTAAAATAGGTAGCTACCATTTTGCACTTGAGGTGCACTACTAGTTATAACTGGTCCCCATCTATATGTTGCACTTTGTTCCTCAATAATAATGTTACACTCATATTTATTATCTTCATGTCACTCAATAATATTCCCTTATATGCTCTAAATTTCATGTATGTGTTTTTTGGTCTTTCTGGGTGTGCTTGGTTCTTAGCAAAGGAGATATCTTGGTTGTTTCTCAAGCCTTGCCATCATCAAGCACTTTTGCTGAAGGTAACAAAAATTACTACTACTACTACTACTAATTAATTTGTTATTTTATGTATATATATTGCTTTGTTACCATGGTTTAGTTATAGTTAGAGTTCATATATGTATGTAGATGAGATATGGTGGGAGGGAGAGAAAAGCATTCCCTTAAAGAAAAGGAAAGGAAGAATCGAGAGTAATGGTATGGAGAGTAATGATAGTAAGAAAGTGAAGGCTAAGATGAACACCAAGATGAATAAGAAGTGTTCTTTGGGAAGAGATGATGGCGACGAAGAAAGCGAAACAAAAGTGAATATTAAGAAGAAGATCACAAAAAGGGGAAGTGAACTGATGGAAGGTTCAAGGTGCAGTCGTGTTAATGGAAGAGGATGGAGGTGTTGTCAACAAACACTTGTTGGTTATTCACTTTGTGAGCATCATTTAGGGAAAGGAAGGTTGAGAAGTATGACAAGTGTTAGAAATAGGTCTAATATTGGATTTTCTTCTACTACTGCTGCTGCACCAGACAATGTTGTTGATAGTGCTTTATCTTCTAATTCTGATCTTGAAAAGAAAACCATTTATGGGAATGATGATAAGTTGGATAATTATGATGAGAAGAAGCCAGTGGTAATTGCAAAGAAGAGAATGAAGCTTGGAATGGTAAAAGCCCGTTCTATGATCAGCTTATTGGGACAGACAGACAACATGGTCGTAGTCGATGAGAATAACAAGTAAGACCGAAAGATTACAACAAAATTATTACATGTATTTGAGGTTAAGTTGAAGAATTTTAATGCTAGAATTTGTATTATTTTGGTGCTAGTACTATCATCACTACTATCTCCTATATATTAAACTTAAGCTTGTGCTTTATTTTGGTACTTTTATGTGATATAATATATTATTATATTGTTATTATTATTGCACTGAAATGCGATATTCATGCACATATCTTTGGTTACATTTTTTAATGGATATTGCTTTATTTTACCGAAGGTCTCATCATGAATGTTATTATGTGTCCTTCTATCATATAAGTTTATCATAATAGATTTGATGTGAAGATTGCTAATTATTTCAGAGACAAGAAACCAGACAATAATTTTACATGTAACTTAAATGATTAACACGAGCCATGCATGATGGTTTCAACAATCTAGTTCACGCGGATAATATGTTGAAAATTTGCACATGCCATGGCAAAATCGTATCTGTGATGGTACTGCGGTGGAGATTTGAAAATTTGTTTGTTATTAGTTACTACATAGTTTCGACATGCGCATTGTGTGTGTACTTTGTCTCACTCATGCTGTTTTAAAGACTTGTACATAAATTGTTTGCTAAATTCCTAGGAAACTTAAGAGTTTGGTTGGATACTTGTATCACAAAATTTATTTAAAATTTAATTTTTTTTTCTTCAAATATATTATTATAAAAATATGATTGATCGGATGATAAGTATATATCCAATCATTTTTTTTTTTTGAGAAAATATATCCAATCATATTATTATAAAAATATGATTGAGTATATATTCAATCAAATTCTAAGATATTGAGGTATTCACCTAATTGTTTCAGTGTTTTATAAAAATCAACGTGTATATGGAATTTACTGTTCCACGTATAGTCAACAATTTTGTCAACCTTCTACACGCTTATAAATTGGAGTTTGAACAATTGGTAACTAAGGTGCAACTAAAATCTATTTTAGTTGGAGATCAAATTTAGGTGCTTTTGTTCAACTCAAATTATATTAACCGCTTGAACCCATTTAGTTAAAACATGTATATTGGAGTATAAAGTACAAGGACGTCCCAAAGACCAAACAACTCAAAGTGTAAAATGATTAATTAAGTCATAAAAGTATTATACTATATAATAATGTGAAAAATTAATTTTAGATATTGTCCAGTTTATATTAGTCAAGATGAGGGCTCATATCCTCATGAACTCATGTTTAGCCTTAGCAAAACTTAATTTTGTTTAATAAGTTTTGTGTTACTTTTTTCATTTTTAAAAAACATCACTCTACATTTTATAAAAAAAAGTACGAATTGTCCATATAATAGAGGGTTTGCATCCAAATATTAATATGGAGCTTCTACGTTACACTCATAAATTAAAGTGTATCACTACACTGGTTCTTAAATCCTAAATCAATAAATTAACAATCGTTTTTATGAAATAAATATCATTTCATAAGAAAAAATATCATTTCATTGTTTATAAGAATCATACTAATTTTTTTTATATATTTTATGGTAAAAAATAATCAATATTCATTATTATGAGTAGTAAAAATCCAACAAAATTAATTTTTATTTCACCGATATTTATAGTTAATAAGATTTAGTTATTATAATTGTAAATGATAGAAAACGTGTTTTTCTTAAAAAAAAAAACTCTTCAACTATTTAATTTGTGTGTACCTTTAAATTTTCATGTTAAAACTTGACCAAAAAATAAAATTGTCATACTAAGAATATGACAATGTGTTCCTTCAAAAAAAAAAAATGACAATGTGTATAAATCAATTGCAAATGGTTTATGCATATGATGAGAGTGCAGGAAACTTCAATTTTAGAGGTAAATGCTAGCTAAACTTTATGTTGACTATTTTTTTTCTTGTCTTCTCCTTAAAATGAAAAGGAGGGCCAAAAAGAATTTACACAAAACTCTCCACTAAATAAGAAACTTTTATTCTTTATACAAAACTGAACAAAAGGAACTTGCAAAAGGAGTTGAAACTAACTTTGAAATTCACTTTTAGGAGCCTTGTGTTTTAATGTTACACTATTCGAATACCACATGCCACTTTATGTGCTATTTAACGATTTTTTCCACCAATTAAACTTACCCTTTGATTTTTGTTCCCCCACGATTTAGAGAACTAGACTACTCCAAGTAAAAACTCTTTTACTTGAGCCTTATTTTTATTTTATTTATTGCATGTTAACATTATTTGTTATTTTGGGTGATGTCTCGTAGTGTTTTATTGCTTCAAGAGACTATCGGTGGAATATTATACCCAATAGTATCATGAAAACATTTTCAAAGAGGCTGATAGAAGAAAGATTTGAGTTATATATATTTTGTCCACTATCACCTAGCAAATTTAGCTTTGACTACAAATTTCTTTAATGCCACAATTTTTTTTATCCCTAAGCAGATTTGGTTCGTACAAACAGTGTTCGTGAGTAGTAAGTTGTGGTTATGATTGAAAGTGCATGGACTTATGTTGATGCATATACTTGGAATCAATTCAAGTACAAGGAATGATATCCCTGCGCAGCTGTTCTGTCGGTACATGGAGGTGATTAGTTAAGCGTGCTTTATGTGAAACAATTGCAAATCTTTAGCTAGTAACTTGCAGTGATTTGCACTCATATACTTAAGGAAGGAAACTTGGTTGATGATGCTTTGGCAAAAAATGGTCAAAGTTTACCTAGGCTTTTCTTAATGGTGGAGTACTTCTCCACAGTTTATTGTTCCATTGCTTTATAGAGATAGTTTAGATTTGCCTTTTCATAGACTTTTTATGGGGTGACTTCTTTGTATTAAGGGTTTAGGCCCTCTCTTGACTTTTAGGGTTCAAACTATCAATTTGTCATCAATTTATAATCTCTAGCTAAACTATAAAATATATTAAATTGTCTATAAACTATTAGTCTCTTGTATTGAGGTATTACAGACTAAATTAATGGATTTTTATATATTTTAAAGATTAAATTGACTAATTTTATATAGAGTAGAGATTATTTAAATTGACGGAGAGCGTAATAGTTTAGAGATTAAATTTACAATTTATTATTATATATATATATATATATATATATATATATATATATATATATATATATATGTGTGTGTGTGTGTGAATGTTGGAAGTGTTACTTTTTGTAGTATAACTGAAGTGTCAGAATCAGATGGTGTGAATGTTATAGTCATGAGAATTTGTTCAATGTGTGGACCAATTTTGAACGTGGAAGAGATATATGATGGGAGAATAGGTGTGAGAGCTGAGGGGTTAGGATAATTTGGAATTGGAGCCAGCTGTGTACTTTGTGGTACTGCAATGTTTGTAGGCCAGTAAAATGGCTTGTGGAAACAAAACGTCAACCACTCATAATGCTTTGAAAAAGCTAATAAGGTTAACAAGTAATCTCTTGTTTTTCTTGCCCATTTCATTTGTAAGAAATAGTACAAACTCTTTTTGATAATTTAAGTTACTAAAGGTGTGTTTGGAAAGAGGGTTTATGAGTGAAAGGGAGGGAAGAACTTACTTTTCTTTTTTAATTTGTAAATATTATAAAATGTTTTTTTAAAAATTGAATTAACAACATAATAAACGATCATATAATACTTCAAAATCACTTAATTTATTTTAAAAAGATATTTTACATTGTTCGTAATTTAAAAAATAAAAACGAGTCATCCCTTCCCTTTCCTTTCTAAACCCTCAATCCAAATACACCCTAAAAGTTTCCTAACTTAGAAAGGTTTTCAAAATTTATTTATTTTAACAAAATGTAGATAAATTCTCGTATGTTTAAAATTATGCATAATTATCGTTATTTATTTCTCAATTTCTTTTGAGTGAATAGTAAGATTAGATTTTTCTAGTCACACCCTTAAAACATACAAGTATATCCAAAATTTCATTAAAAAAATATTTCATAATAACAAAATAGCCCTTAATCTCATATTAACTTGATAATTCAAATTACGTTCTTCCTTTTAACTATTTTTTTTTTTTTTTGATAATCTAAGTTACTAAAGGTTTCCTATTTTAGAAAGGTTTTTTAAAAATTTGTTAAAGAAAATTAAGGAAGTAGCATGTAACAAAAAAGAGCGGAATTCCGCTAGTGTAACAAAAAAGATAAGAAATAGGAAGCAGCGTGCGTGTTAAGCAACCATGCACTATATATAAAGGTGAAGAGAAGCCATCATTCATTCATTACAACCCAAACCCTAATAGCATAATCTCGCTTCCTTTTCCTTAAAACCCTAACCCTGCTCTTATCATAATCTAATCATCATCATGGCAGCCACAAATTATGTATCCGATGATACGATTTCGCCTTACGAACAGAAACTAAGATGGAATTCTTTGAGAAAGAGTTTTAATGGCATCATCAACAAGGTCATGACCATGGAATATATCACAGACATTGTTCCCGAATTGTTTTCTCAAAACTTGATCCGTGGGAGAGGTCTCTTCTGCAGATCCCTTCTGAACTCACAGATGGCTTATCCTGAGTATACCGTTGAGTACACCGCGCTTGTTGCAATCGTAAATTCCAAGTTTCCTGAAGTGGGTAATCTTTTACTCAGAAGAATTGTTTTGCAATTCAGAAGGGCTTATCATAGGAATGACAAGCCTCAGTTACATGCTACTGTTAAGTTTATAGCACATTTGGTGAACCAGCTAGTTGGACATGAGATTATTGCTTTGGAAATACTCACGGTTTTGCTTGATAACCCTATTGATGATAGTCTTGAAGTAGCTGTTTGTTTTCTTATAGAATGCGGTTCAACTTTACAGGATCTTTCACCTAAAGCCCTACATGCTGTATTTGAGCGTTTTCGTTGGATTTTATGTGGTGAAGTTGATAAGCGTGTTCAGTTTCTAATTCAAGACTTATTTTCTGTAAGAGAAACTAGCTTTCAGAGTTATCCAGCTATTCCACCTGAATTAGACCTCGTGGACGAGGAGGATCAGTTCACGCATGAAGTGTCGTTGGATGAGAGTATAGATCCAGAGTTTTCGCTTGATGTATTTAGATTGGATCCAGATTTTGCGGAGAATGAAAAGATTTATGAGCAGTTGAAGAAAACTATCTTGGGAGATGAAGAAGAAATCGAGGGTGATCAGGAAGGCAACTCAGTCGTTGAATCAGATGATGAGAAACCGATGCAGATAAGGGATGAAACTGATACCAATCTCGTGAATCTTCGAAGGGCTATATATTTGACCATTATGTCTTGTTTAGATTTTGAGGAAGCTGGTCATAAGCTTCTCAAAATAATTCATCTCGAGAAAGGTCAAGAGATCCAATTATGCAGTATGATTCTACAATGCTGCAGATATGAAAAAGCTTATCGTCGATACTATGGTCTTCTGGGGGAGCGCTTTTGTACGATCAACAAAGTATATCAACAAAACTTTGAAAAGTGTTTTGCTCAACAGTTGTCATCAATTCACAGGCTTCAAACAAATCAACTCCAAAGCGTGGCACAGTTTTTCGCTCATTTGCTTGCCACATCCGCTCTCCCATGGAACGTGTTGTCCTATATCCGATTGACTGAAGAGGACACAACTTCTGCTTCGCGGATATTTATTAAGATTCTGTTCCAAGAGTTATCTGAGCATCTTGGCATCCAGGTGCTGAATGAGCGGTTGAATGATCCAGTAATGCAGGATTGTTTTGAATCATTATTTCCCAAAGATAGCACAAGAAACACACGGTTTTCAATTAACTTCTTCACGTCGATTGGACTTGGCGAGCTTACTAAGAATCTACGCGTCTATTATAAAAGTCTGACCTTGCGGAGCTCCCATTCATCTGATGAAAGTGGCAAAAAACGTAGAAGAAAATAAAGCAAATGTATTTTAAGGCCCTTGCAAACCTTTTGATTCAGAATCAATGGTTTCACAATGTGAAGTTAGTTTACTTTCCTTTCTAATAACTGTTGATAGTTAGAATTGGATTCTGCTGATGTAGAGGGATGTTGAGTTTGTTCTGCTTGGATTGTTTTATCTATCTGGTTTATTTTGATTTCGTTCTTTGGATCCTATTTTTATATTCATTTAATATCTTTTGTTGAAAAAGAATAAAGTTTTTATCATTGAAAGTAAGCTGTTATCAGATTATTTTACTTTTCTCTTGTAAATGATGCTTTTCGGAGTTATTATAATGGATTATTTTCGATTAGTCTCAAGTGTTAACTGAAATTTATTAACCATATAAGCTCATTTACATTATAGACCTTTTTAACGAAATTGGAAATATAATCTTCAATGTCTAATTTGGGTTTTCTGCATTATTCAGTCTTAAGAGCAAAAACCATTAACCACTTCAGCTAGTTCACTTGGTTAAAACATATACGATGGGAGCATAAAGCATATCATTAATAAAAAGAATGGGGGATTAGGAACAAAAATTGAAGGAAGTGTGTATCTTCCAATTAACCTGAAAATTTTGTGCAGTAACTAACTCGTTAAACTCTGCATATTCTGAGTAGTATCTAAACTAATTAACTAGTAACTCAAGTAACTAAATTACTGCAGAAATTTTTCAGGTTAATTGGCAGATAAAACTCAGAATATAAACTCAACACAGTCGATTACTTCGATGGACCTCAAGTAACTAACTAGTACTTCTATATGTTCCGTAAATGCTATGGCAGTGGATGGTTTTACTTAATGCATTCACAAAATATTACTACTAATTGGTTTCTAAAATATTCAAGACAAATTAAGGAGGGTCTCACTTTTTTTTAATTGTTGCAATGTATATAGTACTAAAATTTACATATAAACAAACTTGACATGAAATACTTCTGACTGAGACTTGTGCGGCTTGCAATTAAGAACCATGTATCTTTCAATTGTGGTGAAATTCACTAACCAATTTGTTCACATCTCGCATATACTCGTTGCCTTGGACGCACCTGTTGCATTGCTAAAGGCAACAAGTTAGCAACTTCCTCCAACCTGAACTGTTGTTTTTTTCCTGCAAGCATTAAGAATCTAATTTTACAGGGTGAAAAACCGGAAATGACTTATATTACACGGGTAAAACACTATTAACCCTTTTAGTTCTTATAAAACGTATTTTTTTATTGATCAACGGTCGTTTTATATTGATTTATTTAATTGCTATATAAATATTGATTAAAGGAATGGACTAAAAAATATCATTCTTAATGTCAAATATCAATAAGGTTACAAAATACTAGTGTAGTTGAACTTACTGACTCTACTCTGATGGTTGTTTGATCTTTAACAGGCAACTTTGTCATTCTTTCTTTGGGATTTTTCACTACCACATTCGTACGCGATTCTTCAAAATCACTTCCACCTTTAAAAAATGCTGCATTCGCTTTATCCTTGTGTGAATGATTTTTTAGCCAATACTTAACCACACCAATTCGTTCTTCTTCTTCACCTTGCCCTGAATTACTTGATACAACACTCCGGTTAATGTAATCACTATTAACTTCTTTTCCTATCTGACTTCTAAGATCATGATTTGTTGAATAAGACTTATTCAAATCTATCGAAAAATACGAGTCACTAAATTGGTGACTTGATGGTAGTGGACTTGTATCATCAGAAAGAGGAGTCATTTTATCACGAAGTGGAGTTATTCCTTCCAAAATTTCTGAAGAAAAAGAATGAGTACTTGTAATGTCTTCTGTTTCTTGCAATTCAAGTTCAAGAATCATGGTTTTTCCATTGCTTGTGTTATGCTTTTTCAATGGACTAAACAATTTCTTATTCCATCCAGAAACTGCACTATCAATTCTAATTCCTCCACCAATTTTCTGTACCACCAAATTCATCATCTTATAGTTATAGTCACACCCTTTTTCCCTTAGCAAATGAGGATCTATATTTTTTACTGCACAAGCTATATGTATATCAAATTCACATATGTTGCACCTATAGAGCCACCCTTTGTAACTTGGTTTATTATTGTTACACAAATCACAAAAGAAATCATAAGGTGGAGAAAATTCAAGCATGATTTTGTGGGGATGGAGTGTAATTGAAAGTGAGAGAGGAAGTGTGATACATAGTGAATCAAAGAAGATGTTGCATTCAGCACAATGGTAACAGAAGCCAATGCATTGTTTCTTACATGCCATGCAGTTGAAGGTGGTTTTTGTAGCATGTGATGAAGGTATAGCAAGGAGGAATAGGTCATGGTTTGGATGTGAAGGGTGGTTTGTGATTAAAGGTGTTTTGTAACAAACATTGTGAAGATAGAATGGACATGTTTTGCACATGTAGTAGTAATCTTCATGTGTGATTCTTAGGTTGCAACCAAAACACTTTATGTTTGTTGTAGAGGGTGTGCTAGTGTGTTCCAAAAGATGTGGATGGCTAAAGTGGGAAACTAGTGAATCTTTTTGTGTAGATAACTCCATTTCTCTTTCTGTGAAAGTACTTTGAGCAATGCAGTAAAAGTGCTTGAACAATTAAGCTAGTTTCCCTCTTCTTCGCTTTTTTGTGTGGAACAATAGTTGAACATTCCTAAGTTTTTTATCTTATGAAACATTTTTTTATATTACTTGTTGTCTCTTGTGATTGATGGTTTTCGGAGCTATCTAAAATAAAACTCTAAATGTATGTTGGAGACACATGGCTGATTCTTGGGAAGTCCGGAATTTGTGATGTTAAATTTGTCATTTGTCAAAATGTGGTTAAAAGAGCTAAGATTCCACACATTTTAGCCGGTGGATGTGGATGCTCTTTTCAGTTATATTCATTCACCAAATTGGTGTTATAGGCTTATTAGTTATTACACCCCTTTTTTCCTAAGTTATTTTCACCCAATGCAATTATTTTCGATATTATGTTGGGAATTAGAGTGTAATCTACGATATAAGAGTCTAATATACTCGCTAGACCAATTCTCATTTCTCATGGTAGTTAATACAATCAGTTCTTTATATTATAATATTCTTTTATCTTTAACCATTGACTCTAGTAATTTACAGTTGGATGGACATATAAGTGAAATCCCATAAAAAAATGTTTCAACAACAATTTAACCTTGAGTACTTTTTGATTGATTTAATGTAAAATAAAATTCATTAACCACTACAACTACATATTTGTATTATAGACCATTTTAACTAAAATGAAAATATAATCTTCAATATATACTATATTATTGTACTTTTACTTCTTTGCCATTGCTATGACATGAAGAATAAAGATTGTGACAGCCAAGGTACATTGAACCGCTTGAATCTTTAAAATGAGCTGAATCAATTTAATAACTTGGTTGGTTAGGCCTTGCCTCTTCATAGGGTTTGAAACATGAGTGAGTTAAATGGTCTCTATAAATTTTAGTGAACAACTGATAAGAATTTCAGATATTATTGATTTAAATTTAACATAACTTTCATCATCGTTTCTTATTACTAGTACTATTTATTTTACTCAAGCATGAGAGTCTTTCTCAAAATAAAGTATGAGAGTCTTGTGCATGACAGCACGTTCAAACAATAAAAGTGTATTTCCATTATATTATTTTCACTTTTGAAATAATAAAATTTACAATAAAGATAAATTTTAAATTAAAATATATTAATGTTAATAAATTATTCATCCTCTTTTCATCAAAAACAAAATAATGTTAATACCCTATAAAAACATTAATGGTGGTCTATTTGTCCACCATTGTGTTATCGTCGTTCGGGGAATAGCCAGGAATTTTCAATAGTGGGGGCATCAAATCGAATTTCAGTTTTTCCTTTTTTTTAGATGGACCAAATTTTATACTTTCACATTGCCTTCATCAATTTCTTGAGGATTAAAATCTGATGATCACGGCCCTATCTGAGGTAGGGCGAAGAGGGCGACCGCCCTAGGCCCCATAAAATAAGTACGGAATTTTGGCCCCCAATTTTGTTAAGGGGTCTATTAGGTCCTAAAGAAAGTTGCTTAGTGTTTTGTATCAAGTTTGATGTTTGAGAATTACTCTTCTTCCATTTGTTTTTGCTCATTCTCATGCTACGTGAGTTAACTCACGCTGAAAAAAAATGTATGACTGACGTTGAAAATATACCTACTTGAGTTAACTCACGTTCGGCTTTTTTATGGGAATGGGCAATTCTAAATGGGAGAAGAGAAATTCTCTTGATGTTTATATATATTTATTAGTTAGGTTAGGATCCAAATTGTAGATTCGTCTTAGGCCACCAAAATCTCAGAAACGACTCTGCTGATGATTGTTTTAAACTTGACTCTCTTTTAAGAAAAGAGAAATGTTAATGAGTGCCCCGAGTACTCTTTAAGACCTTTAAATGATAATTTTTTTTAAATCTATGTAAGCAATGCATCGAAAATTAAAATATTTGACTTTTTTAAAGAATAATTTCTTCTATTAGAATCCTTAAAGAGTGTTCCGACTCAGAGACGCTTGTTAACAAGACACTTAAACAAAATGTTCAATGGCTAAATTTAGAAGGAAAAAAAAATATACTCATATACTATTTCATTAACAAAAGATAACTTCTTTTTTTCTAAGTTTTACATTACACCGATAAGGAGGAAAATGATGAAATAGGGAACACATGGGAAGAAACAACATCCATGATGACAACTTGGAAATAAACTTTTTTTCTAAATAGTTTGTTGAATTTATATTGGGTGATTGGTGAAAATGGCCTAGTCATTGTATCAACATATATACTATTGAAAATAAAATATCTCAAAAATTTGTGCAGGCTAGTGCCCCCATACCCTTCTACATGGCTCCGCCCTGATCGTCATAATACTCCAACATCCTTCTCTTAATTTTGATAATAATTTATACCTAATTTTATGACATAGACATTCCCTATAATTATTGTGCTTTGACCAATCGACGACACAATCAAGTGGAAAATTTACCCAAGAGCGTTTAGATGAGATGGAACGGGTCTTTTCTAACTTAACCAAGGTCCTGGGTTCGTATTCAGCCTTGGGCATGCAACAACGTTAAAACTCTTAGGGAGAGCTTGCCGTCTATTTGGGTCCCACAATGCTCGAGGGATTAGTCTCCGCAGTTGCGCGCGGAGGATACCTGGTTTACACCCAAAAAAATCAAGTGGAAAATTTATTATATTCACCATTTCTTTTTTGAAATAATTATTTTGGCTAGTTGTTATATTGTTCCTATTGTAGAAATATTGAAAAAATTAGTAAATAAAATACTTTTAATGAAGGGTAAAATTGAAAAGTGAAAAAGCAATCTAAATTGTTGAATTTTCTTTATATATAATATGAGTAAATGAACACTTTAGTCTTTGACTCTGCACTTCGCTGTCAGAAAGGTCTCTGACTCATGATTAAATTCAAAGTAGTCCTTAAATCTGCACTTCTGTTATCAATTTAGTACTCGCGTTAAAAAAAAATTAACGGATGAGGTGGCAAATATTTTGTGCTAACAAGGTGCATGAGGTGCCACAAAGACTAAAATGAAAGTAGAAAATGATGACTTTGATCTATGAACAGAAAATCAATATTCCTAAATTAAATCTCAAATCCCCAAATCTCTAAATTCCTAAATCTCTTAATCTCATCTAATTCTCTCTTTTGTTCAAAATCAAATCTTCCATTAAACATCAAAATCGAATCACATAATGATGGATGTTGGTGCAAACTCGTCCCAATGAAGTGTTGCTCATTCGTCAAGAACTGTGTCATCTTCTTCAAAGAAGTTGTCCTGAGCATATAGAAGAACACAAACATAAAACATTAAAATGGTCATTAAGGTCCTTGACTGTGCATACTTACTATCAGTTAAGTCCTTGACAGTAAACATGTACTATCACTAATGTAACGCCCTCTTTAATTATTTAATTATTTTATTAGATGGTATAGTATATGTTTATATATTATATGATTATGATGATTATGTGACGTGTTTATGATGATTATGTGACGTGTTTGTGATGATTATATGACGTATTTGTGACGTATTGGTGACGTGTGATGTATTATTATTTTATTGTTTAATAAAATAATATAAGTGATGTTATTTGAATATTTAATTAGTAATTAAATAGATGTGGTGGAATAAGATAGAATTTTAAGAGATGGGGTTATAATTATAATTAAGAAGAGTTGTGTGGGTTAAGAAGGAATTAATTAAGTTGTGAGGGAGTATATAAGAGAAGTAGGTTAAGAAAGGAAATATTGAGAACGCGTACAGACACATTTGGGATAAGAAGAACGGTTGAACAAGGAGCAAAGCTAGGTTCCAATTTCTGCAATTTTTTCCAGGTAAGGGTGAGCCTAATTTCAATAGTATTAATGTAAGATCATCTGTTCTTGATTAGCTTAGAGATTGGGAAGAATTGAGAGGAGTTTTGAGAATTAGGGTTATGGTGATTTTGATGAATTTGATGTGAGAATGTGTTGCATTGCTGTATAAGTGTGTTACAGAACCTAGATTATCCCCTAGGATGTTATTGCTGATGAATTAGAAACTTAATTGGAGAGAATTGGCAGGTTTTGGTGTGAATTGGACTGAACCCGTAGTGGTTCTGAGATCGCTCGCCTGTGGCGAGTGATCACTCGCCGTGGCGAGTAACCCTTGGTTGCTCGCGAGGCGAGCAGTATAGCTCGCCGTGGCGAGCTTGACCCTTAAATTTAGGATTTTTGCCAAACTTTAGATGGTTTTGAGTGCCCTCATATTTATAGAGATGACCTGTGAAGTTGGTTTGGTCAAATTTGATTTAGGGAGCTTATAAATGAGAATTTTGTCGAAAAATGTCAAAAAGGCCGAAGCACCCAGTTTTTCTCGCCTCCAACTCGCCCCCAACTCGCCTTTGGCGAGTGAGCTGCTGGGAGTACTCGCCTGTGGCGAGCAGATGTACTCGCCGTGGCGAGTTAGATGGTTCAGGACTGTGTTGTTGTTTTGTAAGCTGTTTTGCATAGGACGTTTAGAGGAACCCTTGGGGTAGAGACCGTGTCGTTTTGTACCCTTAGATGAGTTATGTAGAGATGAATGACGATGGTTCTATTATACCTTTGATAGATGATGTGTTGTTGAATATAAGTGTTGTATGTATGCGTGATGCTAATTGAATAAGATGATGTTATGTGTTGCAATGTGTATGTGTGATGAGATGATGTTCTGTCATGTAATTATTATTAACTGCATGTGTCAGTCTTGAAAATGTATGATGTTGCGACGGTGTATTAAGATGTTAAATGACGAGTCCATGCATTTGCATAATTATTGAGACGGTGGAGCGTTATGCTCAAAGCGACGGTGGAGCATTTGCTCAAGCGACGGTGAAGCATATTAATGCTATAATTATTATGGTACCACATGCATGATGTTGAGACGTTAGGTGTTGCATTTAGTCGAGTCATTTGTGACATATATGAGATGATGATTGAGACGTTGATATGTGATGTAATGTTGTTTTAGATGATGTTTATGATGTTGATATGATGATATTTATGATGATGCCATGAAGTGCTTTAATGCATATGTGATGAGTTGGATATAAGTTTTGTTAATCTTGACTTATGTTTTTATATTAATATTATTGTCATGAATCTCACCCCTTCTGCTGGAATTGCCGCCTTGTGGGCAAGTGCAGGTACCCAGTCTTAGTTGCGATGATGCGAGGATTGTGTGAAGTTAGGGCTGCTCTGATATGTAACGGGATAGGGTCTTTTGTGGAGTCTATTCTTTTATGTATCGCGTTGAATAAATGATGTTGACTTTTGTGATGTAAAACCTTAAATATTTTGAGACGTGTTTGCTGGCTTTTAAGCCAAAACATTTATGAGATGAAACCTTTTTGAATTCCGCTGCTTAAATGAATGTTTTGTGATTGATAAATTATTATCTAAGCTGTTTTTAAAGACGAAATGTGACACTCCTTTATGACGAATACTCTGATGTATGATTTATTTAATGAAATTTTTAAGACGGGAAATTGGGGTGTTACAATTGGTATCAGAGCAGGTCGGTCCGTCCGGCCAAGTAGAAAGTCGAGTGACGTTGTCTTAGAGTAGAATAGTATTATTGTATTATTCTGACTCATGTTTGTTTCCAGAGAACTAGATGGCTGGTAGAAATGATGCTGCTCTTGCTGCTGCTTTGGAAGCAATGGCCCAAGTTGTGGGTAATCAGAACAACGCTGGTGGGAGCGATGGGACTAGAATGTTGGAGACGTTTCTGAGGAATCACCCGCCTACCTTCAAGGGGCGTTATGATCCTGATGGAGCTCAGTTGTGGCTCAAGGAAGTTGAGAGGATTTTCAGGGTCATGCAATGTGACGATGTTCAGAAGGTGCGGTTTGGCACGCACATGCTAGCGGAGGAGGCCGACGATTGGTGGGTTAGTCTCCTACCCATTTTGGAACAAGATGGAGCTGTGGTGACGTGGGCTATATTCACGAGGGAGTTCCTTAATAGATACTTTCCAGAAGATGTTCGTGGAAAGAAAGAGATAGAGTTCCTGGAGCTTAAGCAAGGGAACATGTCGGTGACCGAGTATGCGGCCAAATTTGTGGAGTTGGCTAAGTTCTATCCGCATTATGCACCCGAGACGGCTGAGTTTTCGAAATGCATCAAGTTTGAGAACGGGTTGCGCGCTGATATCAAGAGAGCTATCGGTTACCAGAAGATTCGTGACTTTTCTGAGTTGGTGAGTAGTTGTCGGATTTATGAGGAGGATACTAAAGCTCACTACAAGGTAGTGAATGATCGGAAAGCTAAGGGCCAGCAGAGTCGCCCTAAACCTTATGATGCCCCTAGAGATAAAGGGAAGCAAAGAGTGAATGATGAGAGGAGGCCCCAGAAGAAGGCTGCTCCTGCTGAGATTACTTGTTACACTTGTGGCGAGAAAGGCCATAAGAGCAATGCATGTACTGTTGAGGTGAAGAGGTGTTACCGTTGTGGTCAGAAGGGGCATATCACTAGTGATTGCAAGTTTGATGATGTGGTGTGTTTCAACTGCAATGAGCAAGGACACATTGGTTCGCAGTGTAAGCAACCCAAGAAGACTAAGACTACTGGGAGAGTGTTTGCATTGACCGGCACTCAGACTGAGAATGATGATCGCTTGATCAGAGGTACTTGCTATATTAATAATACTCCTTTAGTTGCTATTATTGATACTGGTGCTACGCACAGTTTTGTTGCTTTTGATTGTGTTTCTGCCTTGGGTCTTGATGTTTCTGATATGAATGGAGAAATGGTTGTAGAGACTCCAGCTAAGGGTTCAGTGACTACTTCTCACGTTTGTGTAAATTGTCCTTTATCTATGTTTGGCCGTGACTTTGTGATGGATTTAGTGTGCCTACCTTTAAGTGGTATGGATGTGATTCTGGGTATGAACTGGCTAGAGTACAACCGAGTTCTTATCAACTGTTTTAGAAAGACGGTGCATTTTTCTTCTGTCGAAGAAGAGTGGGGCGCAGAGTTTCTATCTACGAAGCAGCTGAAGCAACTAGAACGTGACGGGATGTTGATGTTTTCGCTGATGGCTTCGTTATCTTTGGAGAACCAAGCTGTTATTGATGGGCTGCCTGTTGTGAAGGAATTTCCTGAAGTTTTCCCTGATGAGATTCCAGATGTGCCACCAGAGAGGGAGGTTGAATTTTCGATAGACCTTGTGCCTGGTACGAAGCCGGTGTCGATGGCACCTTATCGTATGTCTGCTTCTGAGTTAGCAGAGTTGAAGAAGCAGTTGGAAGACCTGCTTGAGAAGAAGTTTGTGAGACCTAGTGTTTCACCATGGGGAGCTCCGGTGTTGTTGGTAAAGAAGAAAGACGGCAGTATGAGGCTGTGTATTGATTACAGACAGCTGAACAAAGTGACGATCAAGAATAGGTATCCACTTCCGAGAATTGACGACTTGATGGATCAGTTAGTGGGTGCAAAGGTGTTTAGCAAGATTGACTTGAGGTCAGGTTACCATCAGATTAAGGTGAAGGATGAAGATATGCAGAAGACGGCTTTCAGGACCCGTTATGGTCACTACGAGTACAAGGTGATGCCTTTCGGTGTTACCAATGCGCCTGGTGTGTTTATGGAATATATGAACAGAATTTTTCATGAGTACTTGGATCAATTTGTGGTGGTTTTTATTGATGATATTCTAATATATTCTAAGACTGAAGCTGAGCATGCAGAGCATTTGAAGATTGTATTGCAAGTGCTGAAAGAGAAGAAGCTGTATGCTAAACTGTCTAAGTGTGAGTTCTGGCTAAATGAAGTAAGTTTTCTTGGCCATGTTATTTCTGGTGAAGGTATTGCGGTTGACCCGTCTAAAGTCGAAGCGGTATCGCAATGGGAGACGCCTAAGTCGGTTACGGAGATTAGAAGCTTTTTGGGATTAGCTGGTTATTACAGGAGGTTTATAGAAGGATTCTCTAAATTGGCTCTTCCGTTAACGCAGTTGACGTGTAAGGGTAAGTCGTTTGTGTGGGATGTGCATTGTGAGAATAGCTTCAACGAATTGAAGAAGCGCCTGACGACGGCTCCAGTTTTGATTTTGCCGAAGTCTGATGAACCTTTCGTGGTATATTGTGATGCGTCCAAGTTGGGCTTGGGAGGTGTGCTTATGCAAGAAGGTAAGGTGGTAGCATATGCTTCGAGACAATTGAGGATTCATGAGAAGAATTATCCGACGCATGATTTGGAGTTGGCAGCTGTGGTCTTTGTATTGAAAATATGGAGACATTATTTGTATGGTTCGAGGTTTGAAGTATTCAGTGATCATAAGAGTTTGAGATATTTATTTGATCAGAAAGAGTTGAATATGAGGCAGAGAAGGTGGCTTGAGTTATTGAAGGATTATGATTTTGGTTTGAATTACCATCCTGGTAAAGCAAATGTAGTTGCAGATGCCTTGAGTAGGAAAACTGTGCATATGTCCGCGTTGATGGTGAAAGAATTTGAGTTGTTAGAACAATTTAGAGACTTGAGCTTGGTGTGTGAAAGAACACCTCAGAGCATAAAACTGGGAATGTTGAGAATTGATAATGATTTCCTGAAGCATATCAAAGAGGCACAAAAAGAAGATGTCAAGTTTGTAGACTTGTTGATTGCTGGTAATGAGGAGACTGTGGATGGTGACTTTAAGGTCGATGATCAAGGAGTGTTGAGATTCCGAGGGAGGATTTGCATTCCTGACAATGATGAGATTAAGAAGATGATTCTTGAAGAGAGTCATAGAAGTAGCTTGAGTATTCATCCGGGAGCTACGAAGATGTATCATGACTTAAAGAGGCTGTTTTGGTGGTCTGGTTTGAAACGCGATGTGGCACAATTTGTGTATTCTTGCTTGGTTTGTCAAAAGTCGAAGATTGAGCATCAGAGGCCGACTGGTATGATGGTACCTTTAGATGTGCCAGAGTGGAAATGGGATAGTATATCCATGGATTTTGTGACGAGTTTGCCCAATACTCCTAGAGGGAACGATGCTATTTGGGTAATTGTTGATAGATTAACGAAGTCTGCTCACTTTCTGCCAATCAACATTACTTTTCCTGTGGCTCAGTTGGCGGAGATTTATGTTAGAGAGATAGTTAAGCTGCATGGTGTTCCTTCGAGCATCGTATCTGATAGAGATCCAAGATTTACTTCTAGATTTTGGAAGAGTTTGCAAGAGGCGTTAGGGTCTCAGTTGAGGTTGAGTTCGGCTTATCATCCGCAAACAGATGGTCAGTCGGAGAGGACGATTCAGTCGTTGGAGGACTTGTTGAGGGTTTGTGTACTTGAACAGGGAGGAGCTTGGGATAGTCATCTTCCATTGATAGAGTTCACATACAACAACAGTTACCATTCAAGTATTGGAATGGCGCCGTTTGAGGCTTTGTATGGTCGGAGGTGCAGGACTCCGTTGTGCTGGTTTGAGTCGGGTGAAAGAGTGGTCTTAGGACCAGAGATCGTTCAACAGACTACTGAGAAGGTGAGAATGATCCAAGAAAAGATGAAAGCGTCGCAGAGTCGACAAAAGAGTTATCATGATAAGCGTAGAAAGGACCTTGAGTTCCAAGAGGGGGATCATGTGTTCCTGAGAGTGACTCCTTTGACGGGTGTTGGACGTGCTTTGAAATCGAAGAAGTTAACTCCGAGGTTTATTGGACCGTATCAGATTTCAGAGAGGATTGGACCGGTGGCGTATCGTGTTGGATTACCACCGCATTTGTCGAATTTGCATGATGTTTTTCATGTATCTCAGCTGAGGAAGTATGTTCCGGATCCGTCTCATGTGATCCAAAGCGATGATGTGCAAGTTAGGGACAACCTTACGGTTGAGACCTTACCCGTGAGGATTGATGATCGGAAGACGAAGACGTTGAGAGGCAAGGAGATACCTCTTGTGAGAGTTGTTTGGGACGGAGCGACGGGTGAAAGTTTGACTTGGGAGCTAGAAAGCAAGATGCTGGAATCCTATCCAGAGTTGTTTGAGCGAGGTAAATTTTCGAGGACGAAAATCCTTTAAGAGGGGGAGAGTTGTAACGCCCTCTTTAATTATTTAATTATTTTATTAGATGGTATAGTATATGTTTATATATTATATGATTATGATGATTATGTGACGTGTTTATGATGATTATGTGACGTGTTTGTGATGATTATGTGACGTATTTGTGACGTATTGGTGACGTGTGATGTATTATTATTTTATTGTTTAATAAAATAATATAAGTGATGTTATTTGAATATTTAATTAGTAATTAAATAGATGTGGTGGAATAAGATAGAATTTTAAGAGATGGGGTTATAATTATAATTAAGAAGAGTTGTGTGGGTTAAGAAGGAATTAATTAAGTTGTGAGGGAGTATATAAGAGAAGTAGGTTAAGAAAGGAAATATTGAGAACGCGTACAGACACATTTGGGATAAGAAGAACGGTTGAACAAGGAGCAAAGCTAGGTTCCAATTTCTGCAATTTTTTCCAGGTAAGGGTGAGCCTAATTTCAATAGTATTAATGTAAGATCATCTGTTCTTGATTAGCTTAGAGATTGGGAAGAATTGAGAGGAGTTTTGAGAATTAGGGTTATGGTGATTTTGATGAATTTGATGTGAGAATGTGTTGCATTGCTGTATAAGTGTGTTACAGAACCTAGATTATCCCCTAGGATGTTATTGCTGATGAATTAGAAGCTTAATTGGAGAGAATTGGCAGGTTTTGGTGTGAATTGGACTGAACCCGTAGTGGTTCTGAGATCGCTCGCCTGTGGCGAGTGATCACTCGCCGTGGCGAGTAACCCTTGGTTGCTCGCGAGGCGAGCAGTATAGCTCGCCGTGGCGAGCTTGACCCTTAAATTTAGGATTTTTGCCAAACTTTAGATGGTTTTGAGTGCCCTCATATTTATAGAGATGACCTGTGAAGTTGGTTTGGTCAAATTTGATTTAGGGAGCTTATAAATGAGAATTTTGTCGAAAAATGTCAAAAAGGCCGAAGCACCCAGTTTTTCTCGCCTCCAACTCGCCCCCAACTCGCCTTTGGCGAGTGAGCTGCTGGGAGTACTCGCCTGTGGCGAGCAGATGTACTCGCCGTGGCGAGTTAGATGGTTCAGGACTGTGTTGTTGTTTTGTAAGCTGTTTTGCATAGGACGTTTAGAGGAACCCTTGGGGTAGAGACCGTGCCGTTTTGTACCCTTAGATGAGTTATGTAGAGATGAATGACGATGGTTCTATTATACCTTTGATAGATGATGTGTTGTTGAATATAAGTGTTGTATGTATGCGTGATGCTAATTGAATAAGATGATGTTATGTGTTGCAATGTGTATGTGTGATGAGATGATGTTCTGTCATGTAATTATTATTAACTGCATGTGTCAGTCTTGAAAATGTATGATGTTGCGACGGTGTATTAAGATGTTAAATGACGAGTCCATGCATTTGCATAATTATTGAGACGGTGGAGCGTTATGCTCAAAGCGACGGTGGAGCATTTGCTCAAGCGACGGTGAAGCATATTAATGCTATAATTATTATGGTACCACATGCATGATGTTGAGACGTTAGGTGTTGCATTTAGTCGAGTCATTTGTGACATATATGAGATGATGATTGAGACGTTGATATGTGATGTAATGTTGTTTTAGATGATGTTTATGATGTTGATATGATGATATTTATGATGATGCCATGAAGTGCTTTAATGCATATGTGATGAGTTGGATATAAGTTTTGTTAATCTTGACTTATGTTTTTATATTAATATTATTGTCATGAATCTCACCCCTTCTGCTGGAATTGCCGCCTTGTGGGCAAGTGCAGGTACCCAGTCTTAGTTGCGATGATGCGAGGATTGTGTGAAGTTAGGGCTGCTCTGATATGTAACGGGATAGGGTCTTTTGTGGAGTCTATTCTTTTATGTATCGCGTTGAATAAATGATGTTGACTTTTGTGATGTAAAACCTTAAATATTTTGAGACGTGTTTGCTGGCTTTTAAGCCAAAACATTTATGAGATGAAACCTTTTTGAATTCCGCTGCTTAAATGAATGTTTTGTGATTGATAAATTATTATCTAAGCTGTTTTTAAAGACGAAATGTGACACTCCTTTATGACGAATACTCTGATGTATGATTTATTTAATGAAATTTTTAAGACGGGAAATTGGGGTGTTACAACTAAGGTCCCTAAAAAACCATAGGTATTAATGTTGAAGAGAATGTTGTTGAGAATGATTTTTCTAACGACAATGACAGTTGCCATTTTGAAGAACTAAGGAGCTCTATTAATACCGATGATGAAGTTGGTGGAAATGGGAGACAAGTTTTTCCTCAGTTTAATTCAAATGCAAAGTTTGTCTGATTCACTTGGAGCTAGGAATGAAATTTGAAACTTTGGATATATTCAATGAAGTTGTGAGGAACTACAGAGCATACCATGAAAGAGATATAAAGTGGTTGAAAAATGACAAAGGTATATAACTATATGCAATGATGAAGAATGCAAATCAATGATGCAAAAGGTACGTATGAAGAATGCAAATCAATAATGTAAAAGGTACGTACTTTATATAGTAGTGATTATTTTTATATGTGATTGTGAGGGACTTTAATGATCATTTTAATGTTTTTGTTTGTTTATTATATATACTAAGGACAACTTTATTGAGAAAGATGACGCAGTTCTTGACGAATGTGCAGCATTTCATTTGGACGAGTTTGCACCAACACTCATCATCATGTGACTCAATTTCGGTGTTAAATGGAAGATTTGATTTTGAACAAAAAAGAAAATTAGACGAGATTTAAGAATTTGAGATTTAGGGATTTGGGGATTAAATTCGAGATTTACGGATTTGAGATTAAATTTGAGATATTGATTTTTGATTTAGGGACCAAAGCGACCATTTTCTACTTTCACTTTAGTCCCTGTGACACCTCATGCACCTTGTCAGCACAAAACATTTGTCACCTCATCAGTTAACAGAATTTTTTAACATCATGAACTAAATTGATAACGGAAGTGCACATTCATGGACTAATTTATATTTAATCTTGAGTCATGGACTTTTATGACAGCGAGGTGCAGAGTCAGGGACTAAAGTGACCATTTACTCTCTCTCTCTCTCTCTCTCTCTCTCTCTCTCTCTCTCTCTCTCTCTCTCTCTCTCTCTCTCTCTCTCTCTCTCTCTCTCTCTCTCTCTCTCTCTCTCTCTCTCTCTCTCTCTCTCTCTCTCTCTCTCTCTCTCTCTCTCTCTCTCTCTCTCTCTCTCTCTCTCTCTCTCTCTCTCTCTCTCTCTCTCTCTCTCTCTCTCTATATATATATATATATATATATATAACAAATATTTTGAATTTTCATATAATAACACTATATTTAGTTTTTACAATGATACCAACAATATAATAAATATAATAATATTTTTAATTATAGTCGAATTTGTTTAATGGCATATTTGAAAGTGAAATAGTCAATCCAAAATCATATATATATATATATATACACACGAATGGAAAAGACTTGATTTAAATTGCATAAACAAGGCAATATGATAAAACAGTAGATATTAAAATTAGTTGCACACGCGTCTAATAAAAAAAAGGATTTGATTTAATTAGGAATCATGTGTAAAAAAAACGATTTGATTAAATTTGTATAAAACAGCATATATAAAACAAACAATGCAATGGAAATAATAGAAGATAGTATACTCATATAGTAGTAAAAGAAAAAGAAAACAAGAACATGCCTTAAGGCAAGCTAAAGCTAGCGATTGTTCTAAAAAAAAGAAGCTAAAGGGATTGTTCTAATAAATTTTGAAGCCAGAAGCCCAGAATCAATATGAAAGGTTGTTTAAGCAACAAATTTCCTGAAAAGGCTGCATAGAGGACTCAAGACGATGATGCTAAGAAAAGCTCCATTACTCTCTAAGAACAATAAAAGCCACCTCATATATACTATATATAACGGAGGAAAATACACAATCCATAAAAATACTCCACGCAAAATTACACCCTTGAGTTGGTTGATTTTTTTTAAAATATCTCATCATTTCGACACAATGGACACAAGAGGGATGATTCATGACTGAAGCATCTTTTGAGCCATTGAAAAATACAGTCTTTATGAAAAACATGCAAACATTTGGTCATAACACACTCTGACTTGATCCATTGAAGAGCTCTTCCAAACAAATTGAACATTGATCTCTAGAGTAACAAGATGAGTGATCCATTCCAACCTTTTTCAAATCATCCAATAGAAGTACGGCGTTAACAGCATCAGTATCTTCAATATATCATGTAGAGACAATAAGCTTCGCTTTCATCTCCCACTTATCATCGTTATTTGCGACCATCTCCTTCGCATATTTTCCAATATCGGGCAGGATTTGTTTTAATATGTCAGGAGAAATAGGCATGGAGGAAAAAGTGTAATATAAGAACGTGTTGGCATCATCACAATTACATAAGATGTCACAAGGAATAAAAAAGATTCGATCCATGGTGGCCCTACAAGCAAAATATGAGTTTGAGGCATTGAGATCCAATGGAAAATTAACTTGGCAGTAATGGAAATTAATGTAAATGTGGTTACTAAAAGGATTATCTTTTGGGATTGTAAAGGTTGGTTCTTCGATTGAACTTATTGTGCACCTAAAATCACAATCCATGATGAGTGATCGGTTATATTCTTTTCCCTTTGGAGAGTTATATGAAAAAACAAACAAATTAGGTTTAGTTTTGGAGAGTTTTATTTTGTTTGTTGCATACGTATTTATAGAGTTAACTTCAGAATAAAAAACAAGATTATCTTTTTTTAGGAAGTATTGAATCGTCATCATATATTTATTTTTTACGATGATCTTTTATTTATTTTTTTGAAAGTGATCTTTTATTTTTATTAAGTTGATTTATTTAAAAACTGAAAATCCAATAAGTTATTAAAAACTAGCAGTCCTCATGAGTTTAACTCATTTGATAAGGATAATTTATAATATATGCAAGATTCGAGGTACAAACCTTGACTACCAAAAAAAAAAAAAAACTAACATAGTGAATCGGGTAGTGTATTTTAGAATTCCATGTTGTCGTATGGAAACCTTATATGCATGAATTAGGTGGCTTTTGTACTTTAATGTTTGGCAATTTAGAATCTTGACTAGCAGAGGTTGTATTTTTATTTTTTTTTGGTCAATTAGCTTAGCGGTTAGAGAAATTCACCTTAAAGGTGAATAAGTGGGATATCCGGGGTTTGAACCCCGACCCCTACATATAAATGCATTATCCCTTACCAAGTGAACTATGCTTACGGGTATATTTATATATTTTATTATTTAGAAATGGTAAATTAAATAGTTAATTTAATTATTATTAGAAAATGTTTTCTTAGTCTCAAGTCTTATTAAAATATTCTATAACACAATTTAAAATATTTTAGTACACAATATAAATATTTTGATATGCAATCAAATATATTTAGTACATAATTTAAAATATATTTTGTTAATATAATATATTTTTGTATTTAATACGATGTATTTTGGTACTCAAATATTTGTACTACACTCATTTTAATTTTCCACATGTGGGATGCATCTTTCTATTACCACTCCATGCATGTTTTTATCCAATATTTACTTCAAGTTATGTGAGATCTTCTTAATTTCCACTAAAACAGTTCTTGGAGGTTATTAAGCTTGGAAAAAAGTGGGCTACTATAGGCATGATATGGCAATGCCTAATGAATATTTCCTCTTAAAAGTACTTTCTTCGCTCCTGTTTAAGTGTCTATTTTAAAGAAAATTTTTTGTCAACATACATATACGAATCTTTGTCTTGCATGAGTTATAGAGTATTTGGCATCACACACTTTGTGAAAGCAAGAGGAAATCAGTTTATACAAACCTATGATTAAAGAATATCTACAAAATTTTGTTAGTTCTTTTTAGGCTTTGTTTGCGAGTTTTGAGGGGAGGGGAAGGGAAGGCTCAAGAGAGAAAGGGAAGGGAAGGAAGGGAAGGGAGAAAGGAGGAAAAACCTTCCCCTTGTTTGGGAGTTAAAGAAACCAACAAGAAAAAGAGATGAAAGACTTATGTGATAATTTTACTATTTTACCATCTTTTCTTTTAAAATCAATACATTATGTTATACTTTGTAATTTATCTTGTAAATTATAATTGGAATTTTGAATTATTACGAGGACAAAATTGTCATTTTGTATGTTTATCCCCACAAAATCCTTCAATTTGGGGGAACTTTAATATTGGACAAATGAAATCCTTCAAAACCCCCCAAAACATTTCCCTGTTTTTTTTTAGACTCTCAAACAATGGTTTACCTCTCCATAAACCTTTCCTTCCCCTCTCCTCCCCTTTAAAACCCAACTCGCAAACAAAGCTTTAGGATAGTGTCTCTCTATAGAAGACGATAGAAGTATAGTCTTACTATGAATCCTCAGAGCTAAAATTAGCCTTTTTGTTTGGAATAAGCGTATGAAAGTTACAAAAGTAATAAGAAGCAACCATAACAAGCCATATATAATCAAACCCTGACTTGTGTGATAGCAGAGTTCCAGCGATTCCAAAGTCATGAAACTATTACCAAAAAATACACAACTATTTATAGGGCACAAGTTTACAAACCCATGATAAAAGAATATCTACAAAATTTCAAACGATAAAACATCATATATAAAAACAAACAAGGCAATGGAAAGATCGTATACTCATGTAGTAAAAGAAAACAAAAACAAGAACATTATACTGAAATATAATGGCCTTATAAGGCAACCTAAAGCGATTGTTGTAACAAAACAAAAAAAGCTAAAGGGATTGTTCTAATAAATTTTGAAGCCAAAAAGCCATAAACAATAGTTTAAGCAACAAACAAAAGCCAGAAACAAATTTACTGAAAAGGCTACACACAGGACTCAGGATGATACTAAGAGAAACTCCATTATACTAAGAACATTAAAAACCACCTTACAATACTATGTATAATGGAGGAAAAGAAAATACACAATCCAGTCACATAAACATAAGAAAAATACTCCGTGCATAGGTACACCCTTGAGTTGGTTGATTTATTTCTAAAATATCACATTATTGCGACACAATGGACACGAGAGGGATGATTGATGACTCTAACATCTTTTAAGCCATTGGAAAATACACTCTGTATGAAAAACATGCAAACATTTGGTCATAACACATTCAGACTTTGATCCATTGAAGAGCTCTTCCAAACAAATTGAACATTGATCTGTAGAGTAACAAGATGAGTGATCCATTCCAACCTTTTTCAAAATATCCAAAACAAGTACGGCTTTCAGAGCATCGTTATCTTCAATATACCATGTAAAGACAGTAAGCTCCACAACTATCTCCCACCAATTATGGACCATCTCCTTAGCATGTTTTCCAATATCGGGCAGGATTTGTTTTAATATGTCCGGAGAAATAGGCATGGAGGAAAAATAGTCATATAAGATGTTGGCATCCTTATCTAATACTGTAATTTCATCGCAATTACATAAGATGTCGCAAGGAATCAACAGGATTCGCTTCATGGTGGTCCTACAAGCCGATAATGAGTTTGACGCATTGAGATGCAAGGGAAAACTAACTTGGTTGTAATAGAATTTTATGTAAAACTTGTTGCTAACAGGATCATCTTTTGGAACTGTAAAGGTTGGTTTTTCGATTGAAGTTATGGTCACTAGAAACCTACGATTCATGATGAGGGATCGGTGGTTATCAAACTTCAGAATAAAAAACGTGATGTTATGGAGAGTTATCGCTATTAGGGTTATTATGGATTGATGGCTTCTCTCGACTTTTATTTATGGTGCACTGTGCTTAACACGCAAGCTACTTCCTATTTTATATCTTTTATTTTTGTTTTCTTGTTATGCATAACTTTTTTGTTACACTAGCGAAAATCCGCTCAGTTTTGTTACACACCGCTTCCTTAATTTTCTTTAACAAATTTTAAAAAAATAAAAAATCTTTTCTAAAACAAGAAAAACCCAAAAGAAATTGAGAAATACTAATTTATATTTATATTCTATCTATCCTGTGTATAAAGAAGACAACTTTTTTGGGTTGGTTTTTCTCTTTCCAAAAATGCCCTAAATAATACATGTAGCAAATATATAAGAATAAATTTAAATATTAAAAAAATGTAACAAACACGATATATATATATATATATATATATGTGTGTGTGTGTGTGTGTTTGATTTTTTTCCTTTATCATTTAAAAAGTGTAACAAACAAAATGAGTATATTTATACATACTTTTTCATTATTTCAATTATACCCTTAAACAACTTTTTCTATAATAGATATTGTTGTTGGTGTCAATAAAAAAAATATTTATGGTGCACTGTTGCTTAACACACGCTACTTCCTATTTTATATATTTTTTGTTACACTAGCGGAAATCCGTTCTTTTTTGTTACACACTGCTTTTTATGTTATAAACCCACTGAGTTGTAGTTTCTATGGCAAAAAGGCAACACTAGAACAAGCAATCCAAAAGTTGGCACTATTCTTTTCTTTTCTTAATTAGATGGCACTATAGAATGCATAAAAATGAGTAAAAAAACCAATAAAATGACGATTTACTTGCTTTAAACTAATTAGTGTAAATATGCAAAATCGATCATGTTAAAAAAAAAAAAAGGCTTAATTGCAGTTGAGGGATTTTAATAAATTTTTACAGTACCTTAGTTCTATATGTTGGTCTAATACTATTCTTTGTTACTCCTTTTTCTTTTCTTTTTTCGGACAGATCCTTTGTCACTAGTTACGTACAAAATTACAATCAAATTTACACATATTAATTATTAAAATTGATTGAAAGATCATTCTAAATAGTCTATTTATCATTTAAAAAACACTTTATACTATGTTGTATGAAAGCTTTTCTTGAATAAGAATTATGCTACTATCCTTTCAGCAGTAACAATGACATTAGCGTGTATATACAACCCTTGGTAATAATCATTAGGATGAAACTATTGAGACAAACTCATTATGCATGATCAATCTGCACCGTGAGGTCTTGCACGCCAAAATCATGGTATAGACGATGCACAAATTCTAGTATTGGCCGATCATCCACCCCTTTCTTAACCTGACAGCATAATACACGACAAGTCAGCATCTAAACTGTAGCCAGTAGATACAAAAGAAAAAGAAACATACCATACGACCAATAAAATAATGCAAAAATTGAAAATCATATTCAGGTCTGTACATAATACACTGGCATTTCACTTTTGTGTACCATTGTGCTGCAGCTTCTACGGTACTTCATCTTTATAGATGGTGTGTCATACATAAGGTTAACCCTGTAATTTTAAAGTGTTTTTATATTTCAATCAGTTACAGATCTTTCTGCGTAATTGCCAAACTCGGCAAATCGGTTAACAGGGATTCCTTCTCGGCGATGAGCAGCTGTGACTCAGTTCCAACAGCAATGAATAAAAGAACCCTAGCATAGGTGAACCTTAAATAGATCCTTCTTTGTGGCAGCAGGAGAAGCAGCGAGTCTAAGCATAATTGCTTCTTTTCCTTGAACATATGGTTTTTAACCCGTGGCAAACCAAACCCAACTTGGGTTTGGTTTTCCGAAGGAGAAACATACCCAAGATCGAGTAACTTGTTCAAGAAATTCAAGGTCCCATTGACATTGTCCAGAAGGAAACCAAAGGAAAACCTACTTTGCACGGCTTTTGATGGCCATCTTTGAACAGAGTCAGCAATTTGTACAGCTTCGAAAATCCTAGGTTTTAAAGCCGTTTTTTTTATCTTTCAATTGAAGAATTGAAGGAGCAGTACACTGAGGTACCAGAACTAGAGAGACAGACAGGAAGATAGAAGAACTTGGAGAAGGGGAAATTAGCTCTTAAATTCAACATAACCGTGTTTTTATAATTACGGACTAATAACGTGTTGTGCATCACCTATTATGGTGGTGGACCATAGACAAAACCATATTTTCAAGGGTTGTAGACAGACATATTGTATCCTAATAATTAGTCAAGTTTGATATTTTTCTCCTACTAGTTATAGCGGTAAAGGGAAAGAAAACAACTAATAAATTACCTGCATCGACAGTGAACCGACCACATGACCAGGCACCAATTCCCAAAAACGAGCCTGGGAGACATCCAGTACATCTTCATGAGCAGAAATCTGAACAAAATTTAATACACTATACTTAAAAAATGAAGCATCGACGCATTAACAGGTTTCAAATTAGAAATGTTCAATTTAAATATTATATATAAATCAGGAACGAAGTTGCCAATAACAGAAGTTGCCAAAAAATTTGCGAAACTTAGAACATTGTGTATTTGATTATATATATCAGGAATTTCAAAATAAAGTTTATGTGCAAGTGGTCCCTGGTAAGTGATTATGTAGCTTTTACAACACAAGAAAACATACAGTAGAATCAGAGAACAGTTTCAATGTAACATTTGCATTATCTAGAGAGAGAAAAATCGAGGGAATAATCTAGAAATTTGAAAAGGTGCTTTTGGCCAATTTGAGAAAGAAACGGAAATTGAAAGAAAAAAGAGTGATTACATCATTAACAGCCCATTGTACATTACACCTTCCGGTCACTATTATAAGCAAAAATTCAACAATTTTATATTCATTAATTAAATGATGTATTTGGTCTATAATAAAGACCATATACATCAATCGTTAATTGAATGAATCTAAAATGTTGACTTTTGCTTATAATAGTGACCAGAGGGTGTACAAGTTAGTCTTTCTGCATAATTAATAAGTCAGTTCCAAACAAATTGCAGAGAAGGGACCACTACCCCAAGCCGCAAGGTGGTAAAAGCACATTTATCACAAGAAAAATGTAATAACCTGTCTCAAGCATTTGTTAAAAGCAGTAGTTGGGATGCTGGGAGGTGCCATTTGGAGCAAGATACCACCAGTTGCCCTAAAGAGAGGCAAAACAAGAATAAAAACTGCAACAGAAACAAGTCCCAAACACAAGACTTCTGCATTCTCAACCCTATTAAAAAAGGAAACAAAAACAAATCAAATTACAATAACGGAAGAAATTGGGTTAGGGTGCTGACAAGTTCATTTTTCTTAGTTTTTTTTGTTTAATTTTCATCATTCTCAAGACCAAATGAACATAAAATGAAAAGGTATTTACCCTATGGACAATAACCAGGATGCCAATATCAAACCTGCACTGAGAAACCATTGAAGTATATAAGCTTGATATGAATTTGTGTAGAGATAAAAGAAATGCATCGAAATTGAAGGGGTGTTAGTATGTTATTGTCATACATATGGACAATGATAGACAAATTCAAGCATATCTACCTGCGAATGGAATCTGTAAGAACATGCAGGAAAACAGAGTGGCAATTCATATCTTCTGCATTTCTGTAAGCTGCAAGATATATTCCAGAAGAGACAGATAAATGGCCAAGGCTTAAAAGGAAGTATCAAAACTCAAGGAACCCATTAGAAACATGGAGAAGGCTAAATCAAATTAATCTTAAAAAAGCAATAACTGCTGACCCAAATTTATCCGAGCATAGTTCCTGAAGAACCACACACCAATGAGATTCACGGATAAATTAGTCACTGCAGAAACATTCAAGTAATGCCTGCACACAGAACACATTCATAAGAAATAATAACTTCAAATGAAAACTCAAGAACCAAATTTATAGAATGAAAAACAAATAATTTAGACAAACGAGTCCCTTCCCTTGATGAAAGAAACAAAATTTACATATATGTGATGAAGACTGCAGCAAAATCTAGAAGTTGTAATTTTAAAGAAGCGTATATAGATCTAGAAGCCACTTGTTCAAGATTCTAGCCATTCAAAACAGGCATTGTAAAGCAGGGTATTTAGTATGATTTCTTTTGTGAGCAATAGTTTTTGTGGCCTTTTCCCAGAAGCTAATTTTGTTTCTTCACTTTTATTTGAGAATAGTTATTTAACTTGGACCTTAAGTAAGGAACTATTTGGTTTCTCTATCGGGTGTGATACCTAGGCTGAAAAATTTACTATTTTAGGTATCTAGATAGATCCATATGTTTTTCTACTTATTTTCCATCCTATATTATACGCTTTCTTATTAGTTTCACCAACAAAGATTGGACCCCATGAGTCCCCAATTCCCCTAAATTGTAATCTTGCTTCCCTCTAGAAAACAGTAATTTTGATATGTTAAACCCTATGCATTTACTGCAACACAGGTGCATAAATAGACTACAAAAAGAAAAAAAAATCACATGATTGGTCTAACATAGATTGAAATTATGTTTTTCATTCATGAATATTATCATTTAGTTTGAAGTTTGAACCATAGGCATGCCGAAATGAAAGAGCTTGTAAATCATATTGAGAAATAACAATCCTATGCTAGTAATTCCAATGTTCGCTATTATAATTCCAAGGACAGAGGGAGTATAACTTAAAAATTGATAATGGTCAAATATTAGAGACAAGAAGAATATTATAGTAACTCATGCTTCGATAGCGATTAGCAAGTAGCAACCATCTTGGCGCATATGGAGTGAAAGCCAACCACAAAAATAAGACAATGAGAAAAATGTATTAATGAACACGGGGTTACAGGGACTAGGATAGTAGGATATTAAAAATTTATACTAGAAAAGGAAGTAGAGGACAAGTAGCAGCAAGGTGAGAGGAGGTTGGCGCGTGTGAGGTGGTGGGAAGTTGGTTAGAGTAGAGAGAGGGTGTTAGCAAACTACTAAGAGGTAATGATGAGCATGTTAAGAAAAATAAAATTAGGAGCAGCAGTTGTTTGGGGGTTGGACCTCTGTGCAGGAGCTCTAAGTTCTGGGAATCATTGTAGTTAATTCTGTATTGCTGATTAACACAATTTCTTGTGTCCTTTCACAGTCTATGCTCTCAGAATTATGTCTTCGCTTTTGTTTTAGATATTATTATTCCCTAGCACAATTCTAAATATCTAAAACAATGGGTCAATTCTTTTTTTGCTGGATATGTAAAATACTTGATAGAAGTAATATAACACAAACAATCATTGTGAGTACAAACTTACTTGTGTTCTGATTCGTCTTGTATAAATGCATGAAGTGCTTCAACTGCCAGGGAGAATGACATAAACAAAAGAAACAGCTGTCTACACAAGAAACCGGAGAAGGAAATTCAATGTTAGTGCATATGATTCAATGTAATGAATGGTAGAGAGTGAGAGAGAGAGAGAGGACTGGTGATGATGTAATGCACCTAACAGGAGAGATAAAAATGAAGGAAGTTTTCTTAAATCACAATCACACCCAAATTATTTTAATCGCGTACAGGTTATCCCTGAAGGGCACAATATAAATTGCAATTCCAAAACAGAATGGCATTCAGTATTCATTCCTTTAACAAAATGCATTTCCTATGTGAAAGGATAGCTTTTAGCAACTCGATTAAGTATTACATATCAGATTTAGTTTTGTTTTCCATTTATCAAGCAGTACTGATCAACATTTAAGAATATAAATCCTTTACCAACAGTACCTGAGATTTTAAGCAAATAGCAACATTAAGGGGGCACTTCAATAAATAGTTCAATTAAACAGTTATTATTTCAGAGCTTGTGTATAAGTTGTCTCTCTAATCAAAATGGGAATGAGGGAAAACTCCACATAAGTTCTGCATAAGCTGCTTCTATAAACTACCGTGGAGAGGTTATGAAGATAAGCTAAGCATAACTTATTGGCTATTGGGTTTAAAGGATAAGCACTTCAGTGTAAACCAGTTTTACACTGGCATCCAATCAGAGCTCATTTTTTTCCACTTCATCATATCATTAACTCCTAGATGCCGTTACAAAAGTGGACTAACCTGGCAAAATAATGGATTCTCATTGCATGTCAGTTTACACTGTATATCCTTTAAACTTAAATTACTTTTATAAGCTCTTCCAAATATTAACCCAAGTACTTAGTACATGAATAAGTAGAAATAAACTCTTTCAAACGCCCCCCTAAACCTCACAAACGATTCAGGAAACCTGATTTGAGACATAGACCAGTCATCTCTCCGGCTTGAGACGAACATGCATCACAGGGATAAAAGAACATGGATATTGTTTAAAATGTTCTTAATTTTATTATTTATTATTCAAGCATCATTCTGTAAATTGATGACAGCATCAGGCAACCAATTCACGTTAATACAAGGTAACAGCAGCAGAAAAGGAAATGTGGAATACTTACAGCATTTGTAAATGCAGACAAGACTTCTAGTCTTTTATACCTGAAATTAAAGTACGTCAATAAAACCATAAACATGATTGAAATGATTAATCAAAGAGTAAATAATAGTACTGCATCAGTAAAACCATAAACAGGACTGAAATGATTAACCAAACAGTAAATAATAGCTTCAATAATATCATTAGCAACAAACATACAACAATTTGCATATTCATATTCTTGCATGCAAAACATAAGCATTGACAATTTGACATCGGATACTTCTTTCCGGAAGAAGTATCCAATCAAAACTATCCCCTCTCTACCTCACAGCCTAATACTTTACACATCAAAATTCAGTTACAAAGTAAATATATCATATAATTGTACCTACAAATAGTTCTGCATTGTGTAAGACAATACATGAAACAAAAATCTCACCCATAAGTATAATCTCCATCAGGTTTTTTTCTAGATGCACCCATAACAAACAAAGAAAACGTGAGAAGACCGCATCCAAATGTCAAGTGAACTGCATCAGACACCAGACCTGAAAAGGCATAGTCATAAATAGAAAAGTCAGCCAGAGATTCAATTTGACAACTTAGACTTATCGCATAAACACAGCTCTAAGTATTTGAAAAAACTTATACACGTACTGCATAGTTTATCATATGTTTTTAAGTTGTTCTCGACTTATTTTCATAGCTTATTTTGATAAAGTCGCCCGTAGAGCTTAGAAAACAGCTATTCAGTGTTTATGAGGAATTTACTCTTGTTTTCACTACAGTAGAAACAGCTTGTGCAAGATAACTCCTTAGGCTATGTTTGGATAAACAACTTAGGCCCTGTTTAGATAAACAATTTATAGCACAACTGCTTATGATGATAAGCGCATATGTACATGATCTATTTCTATAGCCAAAGATAAAATAAAGCTAAATTGTTTTTACATATGCTATAAGCTGTTTTCATAAGCTATTTTAGAGAACTTATGCAAATAAGCTGAAATACTTATGAAATGTCATAAGCGGTTTTCATAAGTTCTCCCAAACAATCTAACAGAACTTATATCAGTAGACAAGATCAAATAAGTCAGTCCAAACAGACCCTTAATTAAGCATGTGTTGTATACATGCTTATATTATATCTAAGCTATTTCTATAACAAAAGATAAAATAAAGTCAAACTGTTTTCATATAAACTATAAGTTGTTTTCATAAGCTAACATAGAGATCTTATGAAAATAAACTTAAAACAACTTATCACATGTCATAAATCATAGGCAGTTGCCAAAAACTCTCACAAACCATTTCACAAGTGCTTATTTCATTAGATGAGTTTAAATTAAGCATTTTTAACGATGAATCATCCTAAGCAAAATTGCGAAAATTAATATTTAAAATGGAAATAAAAAATGAGTTAAATGTCTCATCTTACCAACACGACCAGTGAAGAGACCAATGAGCAATTCAACAGTAGAGTAAGCAACATTAAGCGAGATCATAAAAAACAATCTCTTCATATACCTATGACCAGACCTAATACTTCGAAAAAGGGACAGAACAAAAGACGAAAAAGACGATCTTTTTAATGACCCAGAAGGTTTTTGATCGTGACAAGACCAGTAATGGTGGTTGGGTCCAGAAGAAGGGATATCTATGCTGGAATCAGTTCGTGAAAGGAAGGGTTTTCGTAAACCCGAATCGGTTGAAGGAGTGGAAATCGGTGTTCGAGGTTGTTGGAAAGAAGGTTGGCGTGAAAAAGCGAAGCGACGATCGTTGGCGGTGAATCCGAAATCGCCGTTGAGAGAAGAACCGAGAGTATCTATGGTTTCCATGGTCATTGAAAACGAAGAAGAAATAGAATTGGGGGGTGTAAAAAGAAAAGAGGAGGTAAGATTGGATTGAGAATTGTGAGGGGTGATAGTATAGTTGTCGGAATGAAATGGTGATGAAGATTGTTGTGTGACTGATAAAACTGAAAGCTTCACTACCAAGGGAGGTGCCGTGATCTAATGGCGTGTGCTGAAACTGAAGACCAAAGCCTTAGTCAAAGTAAACTCCTGCTAAATCTATTTTTCTATTTTTAGTTAAGAGAAAAAAAAAGATTGATACGATTGGAAGTCTTAGTTCAACCGATAATGATAAGAATAATTCTTAGTTTTTTTTTAATACATAGACGAAATAGCAAAACTATTATAAACTCACATACAAGTGGAATTATCGGAGTTCGAACTCGATCAAGGCATCCAGCTTAATAATTTCGGCATTTTATCAATTGAGATAGGACTTCTAAATAGAATAATTCTTAGTTTTATATGATGTTTATCGTTTTGTCTAAATTGATTGGGTATGATTGTTAGTAATTAAAGTATGATATAACATAGTTAAAAAATTGACTACTTTCAAATTTTGCTTAGCTAAAAATACCTTTAATTTTCTCCGCAATAAGACAGGGAGAAATTATTTTGTTGGAAAGCTAACTCTCTTTCTTTTCTAGGTCATGTTACGTTAGCTCAGACTTTTTTTATTACTAGCATTTTGAGTTACACTAGTTTGAAACCCGTGCCTTGCACGAGAAAACTTGTGCTGAATTTTTTATATAAATTTTAATTTATTTTGATAATATTTATTATAAAAAAGAAGTACAATACATGTTAAAATGTATGTATACCTTATATAAAAAGGGAATACAAATATCCCCTAAGTGATTTTTTTTTATTTCATTGCTTCCCTTTATTAAATTGTTTTATACATTACGAAAGCATGTCATATTCTCTTCAAGTTTGTGATGAAGTTGAGATGTTATGTAGGGATTTCATGTGGCACTCTACTACTGATTTATGAAAGTGTCGACTAATTGGTTGGAATAAAGCTTGTTTTTCAAAAGAAAATTGTGGTCTCAAATTTAGAAACATGCACATTCTCGGTTAGACTTATATTCTTAAGTTGGCTTGATAGCCTGTTTTCAATTCAGACAAGCTTTAGGTTCGTGTTATTATGAAAGCTAAATACGGTTGTGGTCCTCGTGCGCAACCCATAGTTCAACCTACTTCTAATTGATACAGTATTTGGTGCACTATTAATCATACTTGACAATATGTTGATCAAAATATGATGAAAATATATCCTCATTCATAAAAAATGGTACTAATACTGAACTTGGGAAAGATAACTCGATTCATGGATTTAGAATTTTGGGGTCCACGTACTCTCATGTCATTCCCACAAGTTAAATGAATTTTTCAATTTCTTTTATGCTCTGAATAGTAATTTGAAATGGAATCTTACGAGTTATTTACTTTCGTTTGGTATATGTTATAAAATGCTCATTGTTGGCCTCATATAACCAGTGAAGAAGTCGGTTTTTTTAATTGACTCTCTCCAGTTGATGGTCAATTTAATCTTAAATTTGCTTAAAAATTTCAGCTTCTTAGATAAATGTTGAAAGAGATGACGCTTATAATTCTCAGGTGCTTGGATATGTGGTTTGTATGATCAAATACACAAGTCCCATGAGAGAAACTTTCACTCCCTACATAAGGTGTATGGCCTGTTTTAGTTTGTTGTCTCACCAAACTACTAGGCTTTACACTCATCTGTCTTTCATAGTCATAGAGTGACAACCAACTACAGTTCCAAAGACAGATTTACAATTTCATCATTCATTTAAGGGTGAGACTTGAGAGTGTATAAATAATAGTGTGAAACTTTTTTTATACTAAATAATAGCCGTAACATTTCTTCTGTTAACATAGAGAAATATACTTATACTGCAAGGGTTCTGTAGTATAAAAAATTTGGGCAGAATGAGTCCCACATCGGTTATATTGCAAATGAATTTGCTCTCCACCTAGTATAATAATAGTGATGAAATCTACATGTTTCCACACCAACGGTTACATAGCGTTTCCTTTGTGTGCGTTGCATTCCATATGGTTTGTATCCAGCCTTTTTATTATGCTTTTAGCATTATCTTTTTTTGTTTTATGTTTTGTTAAATTGAAAACCATATGATGAATATGGATTGTCATTTTCTCACGACGGTCGTCTGAGTTAACTATGATGATATAATCCTATATTTCTGATGGTTACACACTTCAACTCATTAATGTTGGGTGATAAATAATCTTTTTTTGTTTGTAGTTGGTGATAAAATATCTTTACTGGGCATTTTATAACACAATTATAAAGTGTAATATACATTGTTTTTGATTTACTATATAAATCGGGTAAGGGAATTGTACAAAAAAATAATTCGGGTAACACTAAAAAATTTAAGAGGTATCCTATTTGCCTAACATTGTGATAAAAAATCATGCGCCTATTGCCACAGCTATAGATATAGGTATTTTGAGAATGTTATATGATATCGACCAACTATAATGTAACATATAACAATCTCATTTTAAAATAAAGAAACAAATAAACCAAAAAAGCACAATAAAAGAGAGGTTAGAAAACAAAAAATCTACATATCACATTGTGGTGGAGGACAATGCAAGGTGACATTCCTACCATAATGTCACACGAGTGGGATCCGAATTTAGACAAGTAAAGGTTTTTTTAACTATTAGACTGTTTGAACGGTTATTTGTCCGAATGTAATGACATGGTTGAAAATTGTCAAATCATTTTATTCATATTATATCAACTTTAATAAAAAGCAGTATTTTCCAAAAGTCAAATGCATGCCACCAGCAACCGGCGAAGTTAGAATTCCAGCTGTTCTTGAAGTTTTTTTTTTTTGAAACAAAGCAAAATTACTGCATTTCATTAAAGATCAAGGGATACAAAGTAGAAGAGGCATCCTGAAAACTATGAGGGCTAGGGTGTGATAAGGCAGCTCTAGCTATGTTATGAGCTACCTTATTTGCTTGCCTCCGAACAAACGACACTACATAGTCGGGATTACTATATAAGAGACTTTTGCATTCAAAAACTAGATCGCCAAATTCATTGGGGGGAATATTGCGAGCTGAAAGTGCGTCCACCAAAGTCTTACTATCCGTTTCAAAGGTAACATTGTGCATGCCATTGGAGATTGCCGTTTTTAAAGAGTGAAGAAGGCCAAGAGATTCTGCTTCTAAGACAGATACAGATAAGTGGAGGTATTCAGATTTACCTAATAATAAGGCGCCAGTAGAGTCTCGAAAGCACAATCCGTAAGCCATAGTTGTGTTATTGTTGAAGAGTGCGGCATCGACATTACATTTGATGTATCCTGGTTGTGGCTTAGTCCATGCCGGTTGTTGATCTTGGGGAGTCACTGGATGCTTAGCCTTTTGCATGCAACTCCATTCATGTAGTACATCTTGAGCTCGGGTAATGATGGAGGTGGCCGAAGTATCAGTTGAGTCCCAAAGCTTTGTGTTTCGACTCTTCCACAAGCTCCAAAGAGTCATAGCGGCGACAAGTTTTTCTTGCTCCTTTAACCTGGTAAACAAATCAAACAACATGGTACAGAAGTGGTTAGCCTGAAGGAGCAGCTCACGAATAATGTTTCCAAAACCAATTCTGTCCCATCATTCAATTGCCTTGGTGCAAATAAAGAAGATATGCATATGAGATTCCGCCAAAAGGTCGCAAGAGACACAAGATTCATTGCACGGGATAACTTTAGCGACCTTGTTTTGTTGAGTGTGGGCAGCCACATTCTAGTCACTGCACTAAACAGCTTTCAAACTTACCTTCATTTTTTTATAAGGAAAATGATAACAAGATATAAAAATATAACCTTAAAAAGAAGTACATTCAATACCTTTAAATTATAAGAAGCGGACATTTTCCATATCTATAATCGATTAATCGGATTATAAATACGAAATATCCATCACCGTTTAATAATGATTAATCTCTATCTAAATTTTTTTGAGCAAACAAAGGTATTGTCTCCCCAACCAATCGGGTTTGCTCTATAAAAAAATTCTAGAGATTGAACCCCCTACCATGCACGTGTTTTCAAAAAATAGGAAACAAATTCAACAACAAAACAAAAGAATTTCATTTCTATTGATGAATGATCATGTTTACAATTTTGGTGATGCCATTAGGCAGCACACAAGTCTCGGTCTTACTTCTACAATTGCAACAGCCTATCAAACTAAGAATCCTAGAGGAATTTGCTGGCCATAATAAATTTCATCAAGCACTTGCGATCTAATGTAGTAATGTGTTCAGGTCGTTTCCTGAATCGAAACATGTATGTTTATCTTTTGACAGTGGTTAAGCCAGCAATGCTCAGGTCTTTGCAGAAGATACAGTAATCTTCAGGCGAATTTAAAATTCTTCTGATAAGAATCTTCAAATGTCCAGACTTTACTGCAATCTGCAAAACGTTTTGAAAGATCGTGATAATAGGCGTATTATAGGCCAATCAATAAGCAACATGCTAGATGAATTATCCAGGTCTTTAGGGGTAACAATGAATGGTAACTTTATATACAATGTAATGCACAGAAAAGCATATGGTTATATTTAGCTCATTCTTATCGTTTATTATTATCATCACTATAAATATTGCAGTATAGCACCGGGAACTAACCTGTCTGTCATGGCTCATGTGTGCATGTGATGATCCAATGTGTAGGCATGACTATCAGAAGGACTTGTACCCGGCCTAACAACAAATACCAATACAAAACCAAACAAAATGAGTAAGAACACAAGTCTAGGTAGCAAAGTATCAGATATATTCATCGAAGCTGCTAAAAACTGTCTTTGGGAGTCAAATAGCATTTCTAAACTACAGGATTATGTTCACAAGATAACACATTGATTTTATCATTCTGCATTTGTGAAAAAAAATGTGAAAGCTGCTAGCCCAAACACACATAAAAACAGTATTTTTTTTTTCCTAACTAATTTATATAGTATGCACATTTTGCCAACATTTATACCAGGACAAATTAGATCTCAAACAGTCATGACGCAAGAGCCAAGTAACCAACCAAATCCAACTAGTTGAGATGTATCTCATTAACTAGGCTTATCGATTTCAGTCCTAAATGAAACACACATCAAAGTTGTCAATGCTAACTTTTTCCAAGTATACCCTTAACAGGAACTTAAATAATTAATACACTTCAAAGGCGTACTACGTTTCTTATATTTTATATGCATGACCTACGAAGTTTTCTAATTGTCTCTTAGAAATAAGGAGCAGAGGGCGTAGTTTCCTTCCCTCAAACCGAACCATACATAAAATTAAGGGAAAATATCATGTATGTAGGAAGAAAATAAAAACCTTTTGTTAATGGTTCCATAATGAAATTTGGGCTTGCCAGCCTTCATATCCTCAATATACTGTGGCCATGAGAAACAACATCAGACACATATGAGTAGGTAATACAAAAAAAGAAGACAGGGTTCATATATCTGAAACATACCAAACTCAAGGTAACCACCATTGATGAAAAGGACAGAGAATTAAAAGGTATATCATCAAGTGAAAAAAGTTGGCATTCTGATGATTCTGGACCAGGTGAAAAATGGGGCTTCTTCAGCTTTGCTAAGAATATCATGTAAGTCTGACATAAACATGTGATAATCAAGGTAAAAAACCTAGTCAAGAGAATCAATAAAAAAGAACAAAACAATAGAAAATAAATCAAAGTTTCGTCCAGTCCTCACTTGGCCAATTAAAGGAATATCCAACTGAGCAAAGGGAGAAATTACTTCTACATCTGCATTTGCTTCCTCCCTTGTTTCCCTTACGGCGCCTTCCATAGCTGACTCTCCAATTTCCAAATAACCAGCGGGAAGCGTCCTTGTTGATACCAAAATATGAAATTAACATAGCTCACTGATGAAAAGAGATGCAATCTTCATCATTATGATAAATTTATTAGCATTTATGTTATAATAGTTCATGGAAAGGAACCTAATCTGTATCTAACCAGATACAATGATAATAAAAAGTTTAATACAATGATAATAAGCAGTTTAATACAGCGTTGATTCATACCAAAGACCGTGAGATGGTTGAATATTCCTCTTGCAAAGGAGGACCTTGTTATCGTGTTCAATGAGGCAACCCACTACCTACTTTGCCAGCCAAAACCATGCCATGTTCAGAACAAAGTAATCAGTCATATAATCTTGTACAAAATGCATGAAAAGAATAAATGATGTGACAAACAGTATACAACTACCAGAATTATTTTCCTAACAAGTCAGAGAATACATACATCCAAAAACATGTGATACTCCTCCAGATCCTTATTTGTTTTGCATTATCATTTATCATTGAGTGTCTTATGAAAAGAACAACTTCAGAGGACAAGAGTGACAGGCAGACCAATTTAAAGCATGTTATATGCGGATACCTAACATCGACATCCATTTCAGTATCAACTATCATCGAACATTATTTTTTTAATCTACAAAAGGTCCTAAAGCTGAAATGCTTCCTTTTCTCAATGGGTCCAACTCTTCCACGAACCTTGCTATGATGGGAACTTTGTAATACTAGGTTGCTTCTTCCTTTTCTCATTATCCACTTCTAATACATTTTAAAATTCAACAAAAGCAATAGCATTTAAAAATAACAAGCAATTATTGTGTCCAAAATAGTTCTATATATGTGGTATTGTGTATAGTATGCCAAATGCAGTCAAACAAAAATCTTTCAAATTTTGTGTTGAAGAATAGGTTTATCCGCAGGGCTCTTCGACTCTTTAACTACTTATAGCAGGAGCCACAACCTCCTAGAGAAAACTTCAATTGGAAATAATTTCATTTTTTTCATAAAAGAATAATATTATCGGATAAGAAAAATAAAAAACAATGTCAAATACATATACAGTAATCATTAAACTGATTATAGCACATTGGAGTCCTAATCTAAATTTAAGAGTATAACTTTTAGCGAGCGGAAATTACCAAATCAGCAGTAAAGTATTTTAACGGGTGGCCTAATTTTCACATGAAAGAACAAACAAAATCAATTTCATGGTGCAGCAATGAATAATATACTTTCTGCATCGCTACAAATTATCAGGCAAGTAGGGATGGAAATAGGTCGGAGTTGGAAATTTCACTAGAGCACGGACACTTCTCGGATTAGGCATGTCACGGTGTCGGATTGTGTCCAACACCGACACGACACATACAATTACACTAAATTATGTGATTTTCTCATATCATTAGCAGTGTCAGCGTGTCAGTGTTCGTGTCATGTCCAATGTCTGTGTCCGTGCTTCATAGATCAAGCATCAACTAGATCACTCTTATTTACACTGAATAAACTAGGTTTAGAAAACTCACTTTGCTAAAATAGCTAGATTTTAGGTCATTCAAAAAGTTTTTAACGCCAAGTTATAATGTGTTTAAAATCATATATTTTTTTGACCAGTTTAAAGATTTAAGCATATTAACCTACATATAGTGTTGAACCTTCATTCTACTCTACTTGCACATAACACACGTATCTAAAAGGAATTAGTAGGAAGTAGGAAGTTACCATTTTGGGATTCTGATAAGCAATCCTCCCACAAAGTGTACATATAGCTCTCAATTTTTCTTCTCCATCGGGTATATCGTGTTTGGTTGAACCACCACACCACTGACAGAACTTGATACTACGAACATTTCCCTACATTGTTAATTACCATCAATAATTAACTATAATAAATAGACCTAAAATTTGAAATTGGGAACGAAGAGAGTCTGATATATACAGAATTATTGGGGAGAAAGAACTTACAGAAGATTGAAGCGAAGAGGAAGCACGAAAGGGTGCGAATCGAGTGGTGCGAGGTGTGGTGTGTGTGGGAAGGAGTTTGAGAGAAGGATTGGGATGTGAAATTGGGGAGAGTGATGAGATTGAAATGGAAGTTCGAGGTTTAAGATTCCAACGTTGGGTAATAATTCCGCATAGCTGAACCTGGATACTTTTCACCATCATTCTTCTTCTTCGATTGGAATTTCCACCAACGAGAAAAAACACCTTTTTCTTTAAACAACAAAACACACCGTATTTTCTAGTTTTACCGGCACAATTCTAAACGTGTTTTCTTTTGCTGCTGTGGTAATAATCGATTTTGATAAAACTGACCAATTTATTTTGGTTAAAAGTAATTTTGAATTTTTTTTTTTGTTTAATTGCAATTTTAACTCCTAACTTTCATAAAATTGTGATTTTGACCCTTAAAGAAGAAAAAACTACAAAATGGTCTCTTAGGTTTTGCATCTGTAATAGTTTTGAAGTCAATTTTCTAAATATTGTGCACATATTTTTTATTATTTGAAATCAATATAAAAATTATATTAATGAAACTTCTTTTTCATTGTCTTCTTGTTCTTGTTTTTGTACCTAGTAAAACGAGTCTTCAATTATTCCTTCATCTTCATCTCTCATAAGCAATTTCAATGAGTCTTCAACTTTTTCTTCCTTTTGAACATTCATACATAGAGTCTTTTATTTTTCTTAACTCAAATATGTTCTTTTACCTTGTATTTGAAATTTTTAACGATTGTTCTTCATCTTATTTATAGAATTTTAAATCTTTTTAGAACCATTTTTTCTAACAAAATTTTGTTTAAATTTGAAGATAAACAAGAAACAAACTTTGTTTAAAAAAAAAACTTTTATTTCCAAATAGATAGCATTAATTAATTTTGTTGAAAAATATAAGTGTAATTGGCAAAAGATATAATTGACAAATCGTACCCTTAAAATACCAAAAAAACAGTTAAATATAAACGAAAAATTCACTCTAAAAAGACACTTAAAAATGAACGGAGGGAGTAATAAACAATCAATTACTTTAATCTAGGCTCGACCAATACTTTATATAATAACTTTAGTATATCATTATATTTTAATATTCTAACATTAAAATACTATAAAACCCACGTAGGAAATGCTTAATTAAGCTCTCCAACTTCACAAGCCTCCTTCACATTTTCCCTCCAATAAGGATACTTGTAAAATACCAAGACATAATGAGTTAAGCCTCTTTCATTTAAGATGGTCTTACAATCCCTAAATGTGTTTGAAGTATTAAAAAATAACAGGTACAAATATGAAATTGAGGTACCCTGTATGTAAGCACTATTTACATATAATAAAAGGGTGTCTAGATATAAAGACGGAGGAAGTAATTTTTAGCAAGCGCGAATGAATTAAGTTAGTTTAATATCTAATAACTCATATGGTTACTAGTTTTCATACTTGTTTGTGTGTGGTGGGAAATTTCCCTCGTATGGTTACTAGTTGAACCATTTCGTATGGCAATTACGTTTTTGATCTTGTCTTCCTTACGGAAGTGATGATCATTCATCAGTGTTTCATCTTTTAGTCTATTCCGATTTTGTAAGTTTTAATTTCTATCTTGATTTGTATTTTTAAGGTTAATTCTTGAAAAGAAAATTGATTGCAAATTTTAATTCGAAAAAAATATTTGTTTTTAAACCTTCATCGTAGATTCACATCAAGTTGCGTAAACATATTTGAAACAAGTTTACATGATAAACATACTTAAACTGAATTCAGATACATGTTAATATAATTCACACCTATGATATGATTAATTTCAAGCACAACTCTCATGTGAAAAGAAAAAAAAATCAACTATAATATTCAACATATCACTTACCTATGTAATTGTGCAAGTTTTCTCAACCTTTGATCCAATTTTTCACATATGAAATTATATTGCGTAAAAGAGGAAGAGTGGAAATTTAAATATGGCTTTTAGAAAATAAATGTGAGACAAACAAATTTTAAGGATTAGAATTGTTTAATTGTGTCCGCAAATTTGTAATTGGTATGTTGGGTTCGAACCACAACTTCCCTATTTATGTGTGAGTTTTTAATTGTTTTATCATTTTACCTATCTATCAAAAAAGATTTGTTTAATTTATGTAAAGGAAGAGTAGTTGAAAATTAAATGAACATAACCAGCAAAAATCTCTAATTTATAAATATAAAGATATAGTACGGGTTTGGTTTATAGTATATCATATATGTGAAATTTTGTGATGTAGATGTGGATTATAATTGAGTGTAATTATTGATATGACACATTTAGTGTATATTTTGTGACGAGTAGATGAATTTAAAGAGAGTGCAAGTCTACCCGTTTTATTTTATATCCATTGAATTTAAAATGCCTTGGTGATAATCATGGGCGATGCATCAGCTTAAGTTGAGAAGATGATTATGTTAGTTATTTAATATTTAGACTAATGGTGAGATTTTCATAATCAAGGTGGGCTAACATAATTTTAACAAAAGCTATGCTTAACATTTGTAACTTGATGCACTAATAATTCTCAAATCTCTAAGAACCTCAACCGTGATCTTTGCGAAACAAGAAATCAAAGTTGGACAAAAACGCGACACATATATGAAAACAAACCATGTCATAGTGTCACAATGATTTAAAAATGCCATGGTGATAATCATGGGCGACAAACTTGCATCAGTGCTTAAGTTGAGAAGATAATTATGCCATTGTGTTAATACTTAATATTTAGATTGATTGACGATGATATTTTCATAATCAAAGGGAGCTACCATAATTTTAACAAAAACAACGCTTTAGCATATATTTTGTAACTTGATGCACTAAAATTCTCAAGTTCCCAGAAATCTCAAATGTGATTTTTTGTGAAACGAAAAATGTACAGTAGAACAAACACGCGACACAAACACGTATACAAACCGTGTCATGGTGTCACCGTAATTTTATCAAAATAATGGATTATCTAACTAAACAATTAGACACATTACCAAAACCAAAAGGAGGGTGGTCAACAGGGGACAAAGATTGTCCCAAATCTTAAACCATGTTCACATGTTGTGTGCTCGGTTGGTAGTTATCCGATGCACGTCTTTGGACATGGTAATCAAAGTGCTCATCAACCGTTGGATCTTTAACAAAATCTGTGGTTAGTCAACAAAGGATCCAATCGTAGAGACGAAAATGGAAGTTAAGAAGAACAAGCGTTTGTGGATTGAACGTAGCAAACAAAACACCCCAACATGTTCTTTTCGACAGTTGCAAACTGAATGCTGAGTTGGTAATGGCACGCACTATCACTTTTTGCACCGTCCCATGTATGATTACTCCCACTCCTACCCCATTTGCCAATAAAAAGTTGGAGTGAAAATTACACACCTCAATATGAAGAAAAGCTGCTTCTCTCAATTAACTAGCCTCGTAACTTTTCTGGTGGGGTCTTTTTCCTTTTTCCTAAGTTGTTCATCGCTTTTCATTAGATCCAGCTCAATTACTACAATATTATGTTGATGTTGATAGTACTATAAAATAGTGCTTGCACGAAAGAGCATTCAAGTTGACATATGTATATGTTAATGTGACATTGAACTAACACAACACTTGAAATAGAAGCATAAATCAACTCATTAAGTGATCAAGGACATGTTTTAACTTCAATATTACTAAAAATTGAAATAATTTATTTAATTTATGTTATTGAAAGATTGAAACAAACACGTATTCAAATAAAATAAGATTGATTTAGCCCAAAAAAGAAAAGATTGACATTCAATAATTCACATGAGAAAAAAGAGTAACCACCTCTATCTTTTTTAGCAGATGCTAATGAATGATTAAGAGTACTGATCAGGAAATAAAAAATGAAAAGGTTTTTTTATTTTGTGACAAAAAAAATGAAAAGGTCTTTTCTATTATGAAAGTGAAACTTTTTAAATTATTGATGTATTGTTATTTCTAATAAAAACTAAATTATTACCGCGTCCGATTAGTATTAGCAAGACCTTGTAGAAATGATTAAAAGATTTGAGTGAACGTTGATGGTACCTCGGATCACATTGTTAGTTTAGGAAATAATGTGTTGGTGGATTGTCCAAATCCAAGACAATCGATCCCGATAGTTCAACCTCATCCATTAAAGTAATTGGTTGAGACGGTTCATATGCTATACCAAATGCAATATATACATTTCGTTTAACATACGAATCAACTGTGTTGATATCGATATGTGTATTTGAGATTGGGTTTCAAACCATTTGGTTCGAACCTTTGCTTTAGGTGAGGTTTGGAGAGGCCCATGACCATCTTCTAGTTATAAAGCATATGAAAGATCTTAATTTGAAAAAAATTATCTTTGAGCTAGATACTAGTAGATGAGGATTAAGTGGCATGATTAATTATGACAATGTTGATTTTGGTTTTATTATTATAATCATAATTACATATCACTTGTTATATTATCTTCTATTAAAACTCTTATGTTGAGTTTACGGCAAGACAAAAAAAAAACATGGCTGTTCATTCTTTACTTAAGATGACCATCTATAATACTTAATTTTTCTTACTAATATTACAATATGTATCTTTAATAATTTAAGGTAATTTTTTTCTTTCTATCCAGTAGTAGTAATAACTATTATAATGAAAAGATAAATCAGTTCTATTTTTAAAATATAAAATTTTAAAAATAATAAAATAATGGCTTAAACATCTTTTTAGTCCTTTATCTTTATCTTGAGGTTTATATTGGTCCTTTATTAAAAAAAAAGGTGCAGATTTAATTGGTATCACATTGGCTCTTTTCATGTATTTAAGTACGAGATCCATGTGAATTTGTGTTGGATTCACCCTCTGAATCATTGTTCAACTATTTCATAAATGAAGATAATGAGGAACCTCTAGATTTGACATGTTCACTCAGATGAAAAAGATTGGTTGAAATCTCTAATTTAGGGGTATATGGTTTCAATGAACCTTAATTTTGATTTATAGGAAATCGGTACAGTGAGAAGAATAAGATGTTAACTTAGATGCCACGTACGCGGTCAATGTCGTTAGCCTTTGATGGATGGAAAAGACTAATGTGGTACGAATTAAACAAATCAAAGGATCTATCTACACATTCTTTTTAATAAGGACCAATATGAACTCCGAAATAAAGATAAGAAGACCAAAAAGATATTTAAATCTAAAATAATTAACAAATTTAGTACCACTAATACATTTTTTATTTTAGATATTAAGTTGACCTATATTTAGACAAAAGTAGTAAAAATATAAAAAAAAAAAGAAGTAATTTAAGAGATTCGAAGGAGAAAGATGAAAGAACAGATGATGAGGTGCGGAACTGGAAAGCAAGTAAAAGGAAAGCAGTGCCAGCTATTTCCAACGAGAAACATGGCCCGTTGATGACATATTCCAAACCAACGGTTAGGATCGAATCAAAAGCAATTTGCGTTTCATTTCACACGAATTTACACTCGCGAACTTTCCCTTTTTAAAACAACAGAGCGCGTACTAGCTTAAACAACACAACAAAACATTCACACACACATTCCTTCCTCTGTGTCTGTTTCTTCAACAAATCAACAACAATGGCAGAATCAGAAGACATTCAGCCTTTAGTTTGCGACAACGGAACTGGCATGGTCAAGGTATCAATCAATCTATCTCATTTAATTCTCCGTATCACCAACACTTCTGATCAAAAGCTTGTGTCCTCGACACAGATCAGTGCCGGACATCGACACATATAATTACATTTTCAAATTATATATCCGGTGTCTGTGTTTGTGTTTCATAGATTTAATTTTTGTTGTTATTGTTTTAGGCTGGTTTTGCAGGAGATGATGCACCAAGGGCAGTATTCCCTAGCATTGTAGGACGACCACGTCACACAGGGGTAATGGTTGGAATGGGACAAAAAGATGCATATGTTGGTGATGAAGCACAATCAAAGAGAGGTATTTTGACATTGAAATACCCAATTGAGCATGGGATTGTTAGTAATTGGGATGATATGGAGAAGATCTGGCATCATACTTTCTACAATGAACTTCGTGTTGCTCCTGAAGAACACCCTGTTCTTCTTACGGAAGCACCTCTTAATCCTAAGGCTAATCGTGAGAAAATGACTCAGATCATGTTTGAGACATTCAATACTCCTGCTATGTATGTTGCTATTCAAGCCGTGCTTTCGCTTTATGCGAGTGGTCGTACAACTGGTAAATTACTTCTTCTTTGATGTTGCATGTATAAATTTTGTTCTATTTTAGTTTCGTAAATTGTAAATTTCATTTCATTATGAGTTTTGTATGAATCACTACACTCAGACACACGACACCAAGATTGAAGGATAAACACCGGTAATAATTTAAAAAATGGAAGTAATTGAATCATTGAATGTAATCACATATGTCGTGGTGGTGTTTGATATTGCCTTTCAATCCAACGTTTCGATGCTACATACTTTTGTGTAATGAATGATGAATATGATTTGAAGGAGTAGCCATATGATGATGCAAACTAGGCATTGAGATTGAAATGAGTTGATGTGGTTTTCTGTGTTTTGTGTAGGTATTGTTCTGGATTCTGGGGATGGTGTTAGTCACACGGTTCCTATTTATGAGGGATATGCACTTCCACATGCAATCCTTCGTTTGGATCTTGCCGGTCGTGATCTCACTGATGCATTGATGAAGATTTTAACCGAGCGTGGCTACACTTTCACCACTTCAGCAGAGCGAGAAATTGTGAGGGATATGAAGGAGAAATTGGCTTATATTGCTCTTGATTATGAGCAGGAGTTGGAAACCGCTAAGACTAGCTCAGCTGTTGAGAAGACCTATGAGCTACCTGATGGGCAGGTGATCACGATCGGTGCTGAAAGATTCCGATGCCCAGAAGTTTTGTTCCAGCCATCCATGATAGGGATGGAATCTCCTGGTATCCATGAGACAACATTTAACTCGATCATGAAGTGTGATGTCGACATTAGGAAGGATCTCTATGGTAACATTGTGTTGAGTGGTGGTTCAACAATGTTCCCTGGTATTGCTGATAGGATGAGCAAGGAGATTACAGCATTGGCACCTAGTAGCATGAAAATCAAGGTTGTAGCACCACCAGAGAGGAAGTACAGTGTCTGGATTGGAGGTTCCATTTTGGCATCCCTCAGCACTTTCCAACAGGTAAAGTTAATGGATTTTGAAATGATAATTCAGTAAATAAATCAGGAAATTTCATTTCAACAAGTACAGGTTATAAAAAGTAGGAGGAAATAACAAATGTGTTATACTCAGGCTTAGTTGTGTCATTTGTAATGTGTTATTTTCTGATATGTTTACTCTTTCTTGTGCAGATGTGGATTGCAAAGGCAGAATATGATGAATCTGGGCCATCAATAGTACACAGGAAATGCTTCTAAGTTGAAATTAAGGAAAATTCAATATATACTTTGTACTACAAAAATACCATCTAGTTGGTTGAGGAACTTCCATTTCCTATTCTTTTACCATTTCTTTGATCACGTTTCTTTGTGTTTTCCTTTATTGATATGTTGGGATAAGAACATGAAAACTAGCAAGTAGCAAGATATGTAAGACTCAATTTCCCCCTCATTTTGTTGTAGAGATGTGTATTGTTACTGATTTGGTTTGTTTGAATCAGCAAATCTTTTCATTAAGTGTTCTGGTTGTCATAGTGGTATGTGTTTGATTTATAATTATATGATACAAAAAGTCATTGATAATCACTTTCTAGTCTTCTATCTTGATACTTTATGAAGCCCTACGTTTCATAAGCCAACTTGATAAACATAAATTATAATTTCTTAGGTTTAGTCTTTACAAAAAGTTTATTCAATTTTTGTCTCATCTTTTTAATTTTTTTTTTTTAAAAAAAAAAATGTTTTCAGTCTTGCATTTATCTCTATAAGAATAAATTAAGGATTAAAATTAAACAAAACGTTAGGAACTTAACTTAAAAATTGCAAGTGTTGTAGATACTAGAAATAAAATTTAATCTGAAACTTAACCAACTTGTAAAAAAAATCACAATATTTTTGCTTATATGAATTGTAAATTCAAGCAACAACAAGTGAAATAAAAATTGACAACAAATATTTAAAAGGTTGGGCAAAACGTGTTTTAAGAAGTCAATTTTATTTATAAATGACTGTTTAATAAATTAAAAAGATTATTAATGTCTTTTCAACGTAAACAAATAGGTTATTTGCAAGAACTTATTATCCATTTCATTTGTTTCTTACTATTGTTGTTGATTTTTTTTTCTTTCTCTATAATTGTTATTAAGACTAAAAGTATCAAACCAATACAAATAAATCTATCGATGATGTAGTAATTTTTTCACTTTCTTATTCATGCTAATTTTCGACAATCAAACTTGTTTGAGTTATCTCAATATTTATTATCTAAGGTAGCTAAATATAAATAAATACCAACCAATTCAAGAATAGTTTTTTTTTTTTGGCAGCAAGTGCTAACCCATTCATGTATGTTATTTGCATCATAAATTTCATTAACCACTTTGACTACTTCAATAACTACAAAAATATTTTAGTACTCCATCCGTTTCACAATACTTGTCCATTTTGAAGAATAATTTTGTTTCACTTTACTTGTTACTTTTTAAGTTTCAATTTATGTAAAGTAAGTGGTTAATGCTTTCTATTTTTATGTAAAGTAAGTGATTAATGCGTTCTATTCTAACAGTTACTAAAGTAGTCAAAGTGAATAATAAAATTCATGTTAAAATAATGGTTAACATTACAATTTTGTCTTCTTGTAAAAAAAAAACATACAATTTTGTGGTTAACGAAGTCATAAAATTGGTTAATGGCACAACTCAAATTCTTTATTTAAAAAATCATCGTCTATATTAAAAAAAATCAAAAGAATATAGTGACAACAAAATGTTATATACAATGCAAGTGTCTCATATTGTTGTCACAAGTTTGTGTCCAAAAAGCAAACCTATAACACATCCGAGTGATCGAACATATATCTCATTTCCTAGCTATATTGTTAACAACCATCCATAAAAAATTATATATACATACATGCATTTGTTCTTGCTAATTACTTGTTTTTCACAATATGGTGTGTTTTTGGTGTAGAGAACTGTAACAAGACTTTGAACGTATGCTTTATTGGCTGCGGCTCGAAAACGTGGAAAGCACTAAAAGCGTATTAGAAGCTTTAAAGAAAAGTGGTGTTATTGGTGGGAGGTTTAATATGTTCCTTAAAAAATTTAAAATCATTTCTATGTTGATATCATTATGATTGGTCTATATTTGACCTTGAACGTGTATACGAGAGTATAGAGCAGATCTTATTGTCCTATTCTACAAGACTTGTTATGTACTCTCACATTTCATGTCCAGAGAGGGATGTCTGCTCTTCAAAATGCTAAGAAACTACGGAAGAACTCTCGAAAATGGGTGTGCATCGGCACCATTATCCTGTCGATAATAGTAGCTATCATAATTAATGAGGATATACCTCAAATTGTAAGGAGCAGAGCTTCATTATTCTATATTTTTGGATCAGTATATTCTGTTTCCTTTCATATATGAACAGATTGAATTATTTACTCCATGCTCTAGAGACTAGTTCAGATAATAAACAATCTGAGTGCTGTAAAATGGTAAGTATGCTGTATAACAGAAATGTTTTCTAAGCTTCCATTTGGAAAATTTAGGCAAGATGTAGTCATTGTGACACTTACAACAGAACTGAGTAAATGAAAAAACTTTGGTATCTTATTTCCTAGCTATACATGTGTTGTATCACATATTATAATCATCATATAAATCTCTAAATGCTGATTGTTGAACTGTGTCATCGTAGCCTATGTAGGATTTGACTTCTGGCCACAAACCCTCCTTATTTGGCCTTTTATCGAAATATACAACAATCACAGTTATCTCATCATGATAAAACGGCCTAAATCCATCAACTATAGTAGCATGGCTCCTACTACCATAATTACCCTCAGGAATATATAAATGTATTTCACTAACTAAACCAACTTCATTGTAAAAGGAAGATTCTTAACTGTTGTAAAAGGCATTTTATTTTCCACAACAAGAATAGAAAGTCACTTGAAGTCTTAGACTTTTTTTGAAGCTGTTGCATTTACTTCATTTCAAAAAAATGGATTAAGTTTTTCTAAGTCCTTCTTATGTGCTTATTGGTTAATGATAGAGATTTAACATACACTTTCATGTTTCCAGTTTGTACTAATTTGTTTTGGAACAAAGTCAAAAGACTGCATTTTAATTGATGCTTGAATTCAAAAGGAAAGAAAAACATAATAATTGAATTAAATCAATAGTGCAAGCTTGCTTTCATCTGATCAGGAATTTGCATAGCTTGTAAATTATTCAAGCAGTCAACACAAAGCATAAACAATATCATTGATCAAATTCTTGTAAATTATTTGCATAGTTGATTTCGGCAGACTTCCCGAGTAGTTACTCATTGAATCTTCCGGAATTCTCTATTATTTCCTCATCAAACTTCCATTTTAAAACAGTTTTACGCTATACATGACGATATAACAATAACGTCTTTGTACAAATATATGTTAACTCATTCAAAAACAACAATACCTATCAGTTTAGACCAAAAGTACAAAACTATTAGCAATTTAGAACCACAAGCACAAGAAAGATTAATTTTCTTTATTTCTAAGAACGTGTTCATCTTAAAAAGTTGGTGTCAACTTCATTGTCAATCACCCCAGAAAAAACCTGATACTTTTGCTCTAATGTATGATCGCTAATAATTTAATCAAAATAATAAACCCTAATCATATTATACAAGTGAAAACGTTCGTTCGCTTTTCTAGATCTAACGATCTTAATATATACAATGATCAAATATTTTTTATAAATAATATTAAAATGAAGTCTTTTTATATTGTTTAATATCATTTCTTGTAATGAATAAACTATAGAAAAAGTATATCATTCCTTGTATTGAAGTTTTTTTTGTAGAGGTTCGTTGCAGTGGAGTCGTTCATCTTTAAATGTGATTTTCTTTCTTTCAAAAAAAATAAAAAAAAAACTTTTAATGGAATTTGACTATTTTTTTAATTAATAATTTAAATAATATTATAAAAAAGATAAAATAGTTTAAATGAATGACAAAATAGAAAGAAAAAAAAAAAAAAAAGACAGTCCAAACTCCAGACTATGTATCCCCTATATATACACTATTGTCAAGACGAACATTGATATTTCCATTTTTTTCGTTATTTATTGCACTTACGTGTCTGTCTTTTCGTTTTTTTTTTGCGCTCAACTATATGTTTATTTTATCGAATTTGAATATAATTTTTTTAAATATACTAAAAACAAATAAAAATTTAAGTTATTATATCCTCCCTATAACTGTGGAATTATTCCTATTATAATAAGATTTAACTTGTTTTTGAATTAAAGATTTAAATAATATTATCAAAAAAGTTAAAACTGTAATTACAATAATAGTCTAAAAAAAGAGTATAATTGGGAGGAAAATACTACATCAAAATCATGCTTGTACTAGAGGCGGTTTCTCCTTTGTTTTTTTTATTGTAACAAGTTAAAGAGACTACAAATAGAATTTCTCCATACAAAATCATGGAATTCTAAAATACTTCTTGCTTGTATGGAGTATTGTCCTATCATTCCTATATATAGCCTACGTTTCCGAGCTTAATAATCTCCATGAATTGTGTAACTGAATACGCGGATTCACTGTAACTTATTGGATTTTCAGTTTTTTAAATTTAAATAAATCAACTTATAATAAAAATAAAAGATCTTCATAAAAAATAAATATAAGATCACGATGCATTACTTCCTAAAAAAAAGATAATCTTTTTTTTTTATTCTCAAGTTTAACTCTATAAATATATATAAGCCAACAAACAAAGTAAAACTCTCCAAAGCTAAACCTAATTTGTTTGTTTTTTCATATAATAACTCTCTCCAAAGAGAAAAGAATAACCAATCACTCATCATGAATTATGATTTTAGGTGCACAATAAATTCAATCGAATTCGAAGAACCAACTTTTACAATCCCAAAAGATGATCCTTTTAGTAACCACGTTTACATTAATTTCTATTACTGGCAAATTAAGTTTCCCTTGCATCTCAATGCCTCAAACTCATTTTCTGCTTGTAGTACCACCATGAATCGAATCTTTTTTATTCCTTATGACATCTTATGTAATTGTGATGATGCCAACACGTTCTTATATTACACTTTTTCCTCCATGCCTATTTATCCTAACATATTAAAACAAATCCTGCCCAAGATTGGAAAATATGCTAAGGAGATGGTCGCAATTAGTAACGATGAAGGTCATAATAGGTGGGAGCTAGATGTGAAGCTTTATGCCACTACATGGTATATTGAAGATAATGATGCTGTTAAAGCCGTATTTCTATTGGATGATTTGAAAAAGGTTGGAATGCATCACTCATCTCGTTACTCTACAAATCAATGTTCAATTTGTTTGGAAGAACTCTTCAATGGATCAAAGTCTGAATGTGTTATGACCAAATGTTTGCATGTTTTTCATAAAGACTGTATTTTCCAATGGTTCAAAAGTTGCTTCAGACATGAATCATCCCTCACGTGTCCATTGTGTCGCAATAATGAGATATTTTAAAAAAAATCAACCAACTCAATGGTGTACTTTGCATGGAGTATTATGGTGGTTTTTATTGTTCTTAGTGTGATGGAGATTCTCTTAGTATCATCATCTACAGTTCTGTATGTATCCTTTTCAAGAAATTTGTTGATCAAGGGCTTCTGGCTTCAAATCCTATTTTTATTAGACGCATGTGGCACTAATTTTAATATATGCTGTTTTATCTTATTGCTTTGTTTATGTAAGTTAAATCAAATGTTTTCCATTCGTGTACATAAAGTATCTTCTATATATTTGGATTGACTTTTTCACTTTCAATTATACCATTAAACAAATTCGATTATAAGAATACTATTTGTTGGTGTTAAGAATTTATATTATATGTGTCAAAGAAGAATTTATATTATATTTTACTAGTAAAAAGACGGACACTCACATACCGATCTTTACGCTCTTTTTATTGCGCTAACGCGTATAGATTATCAATGATATTTAATAGAAATTTATGCGTAAATTACAAAAGATATTATATATATATATGTATATATATGTATATATGTATATATGTATATATGTATATATATATATATATATATATATATATATATATATATATATATATATATATATATATATATATATATATATATATATATATATATATATATATATATATATGGGGGCTGCTAACTTACACCCACCTAAAAACACTAAGGTGCAAGTTAGCAAGCTACACCCACTAGTTATTTACCAAAAACCACATTTGCAATTATTCAACCCAATTATAAATAGAAGGGTAATTTAGTAAGTTTCAAAAACATCTCCTAACCGTTTTTAGCTATTAACCATTGTCCCAAGTTTGACAAGTTCTATCCACTGTTGTCGTGGAATTAAGGTTACTTTTTCATGACAAGTAAGTAATCAAATAAATACTGAATTCTAACAAAGGCCAGTAAGAATATTGTATACTAAAGTAATGGTTTTTTAATCAAATAAATACCGTATACAGACAAAGCTAATAGGATTTTTCTGATTATTAAAAATAATTGTTGGCTTATTTAAAAAGATTAAATAGGGAACAATATTAAGAAATTATTGTAAATACAAGTTAGTGTAATTACTTAGTTTTAGTATAAGGTGAGACAAACTTTTAAAGAAACAATATTGTAAATACAAGCTGGTGTAATTACTTAGTTTTAGTACAAGGTGAGACAAACTTTTAAGGAAACAATATTTGGAATGATGAAAGTGGATGTAAATTAGTGAAGTTTGCTAATTTGCACCTTAATAATATTTACAAAAATGAGTGTAAATAATCAAGTGGGTGTAGGTTGCTAACTTGCACATTAATTGTGTTTTGATGTAAGCTCGCAGTTTTTCAAAAATAGGGTAAACTTGAGATTTATGTGAAATGGGGAATGTCCATAATATCACAAAAAATTAGAATAGTTATCCGATAATAAAACATAATATTTGTGACTTGTCGAGTTTAAAATGGGAGATGTCCATACATCACTACGTAGAATATCAAAAGGTAACAATCTATTATTGATAGAATTTGTAAAAGGCAATTTAATGTGTTTACCATGAGGACATGAATGACAAAACTGAGAATGTAATTTACTAGGTTTATTACATTCAATCAACTTATTCTTGCTAAGAAAAGACAAGACATATTTGCCTGGATGTCCTAAACGATTATGCCAAGTAGATGACGACAAAGCTGCAAATGTGGATGGATGCTTGGCCTTATTTGTGATATTGTGGTTGGTGATAGGGTATAGATCTCCTTGGCTTGCACATCTCATGATAGGCATCCCCGTCTGAAAGTCCTTTACAGAAAAACCAAACGGGTCAAATTCAATTGAAACATTATTATCTGTAGTAAATTGACGAACATATACTAAATTTTTAATCAAATTTGGAGCATGAAGGACATTGTTTAGCATAAGAGGAGGGTGGGGGGTTTCTAAATGTGTGCTACGAAAACCAAGAATTGGAACAGAATGACCATTTCCAACATTTATTTTATTATTTTTCCTCAATTTAAAATAAGACGAAAGATTACCTTGCGAGGATGTTATGTGAGAGGTGGCTTCAATGTCCATGTACCAAGAGGGGTTTGGCTGAGCAAGGTTGAGAGTGCTGAAAGCATTTGCAATGTCAGTTGGGCTAGGAATGTTGACATTGAAAACATCCTGTTGAGGTTTATGTTAAAATCTACACTTTAATCCCTCAATATTTTTTAAAACTAATAATCTAGCAGAAAAATTATAACCTAACATACTTTGAAAGAAAGAAAAAAGAGCATTGCAGGTTTATTTTAATATAATCAATATTTGAATACATATTTTTGTTATTTTTTATTGACAATTTCATTAACATATAGTTTTAAACCCTAATATAAAATATGAAACAACCCAAGATAAAATTAAAATATGTGAAAAATTAATAAAGATAATAAAGTATGGTTATTTAAAAATTAATTTTATACTCTAAAATATAAAATTAATAGCAATATATTTAAATTTAATTATCATTTTTTTTCATAAATTAAATTTAATTATCATTGACATTTAAATTATAAAGAAATGAATTTATTTTTCTTAAATGGTGGTTTGAAATTAGTATATATCATAAATATATTTATTTAAGTTAAAATAGATTAAAGTGTAGTGCATATTTAATTATTAAGATATGATGTTGTAATTCAAGCATTTATAGGGTAGTATAAATTTTTCTTTTCAAAAGAGAGAAGTGTATAATTTAACATAAGAGATGATTGGTGTGTAATATAATCTTAAACCTAACTATTAGAATTAATTTTGTGACCTTTAAAAAATTCTTTATAAATTCATCACCCTCTCTCTCCAAAACATACACTCTCACTCTCTCTCAAAAACACTCTCACTCTCTCTAAAAAGACTCTCTCTCTCTCTCACACAATGGTAAAGAAGAAGTTTGATGATTTTCTTAAGAAGCTAAAGGACCGACATGAATCATTGAAGGTTAAAGATTTTCCAACTACCTTGAAGCGTAAGTATGATGGAAAAGATGAAGAACTTGAGGAAGAAGATGGAAAAACAGCCAACGCCATTTTCTCTAAGGTCTTGTCAATCATATAAGTATTTTTGTTTATTTTGCTGGTAAAATTCATTTACTAAAAAAAAAGAATTTTTTTTGTTTTTGTTATTTTAAACAGAAAAAGAAAGAAGTTTTGAGGATCAATGATCAAGAAGTAAAAAACTCTCCTCAGCTTAAGGCATTTTCTTGTTCTTGTTCGTTCTTGCTTTCCTTTTTTTGAAGATGAATATTATTGTTCTTGTAATGTTAATGTGTGTTTGTGTGTTTCAGTTGGAGATTGACACATCAAAAGCAAAAGAAGCAAACCGACGTGTTCCCAAGATCAAAGTGACTGAGAAGAATAGCAACGCACTAACCGACTTTTGTGAAACGTATAAGGATCAAGAAGATTAGAATTATTATGTGATACATTGATTTTTCCTCCTCAGTTGCAACTTTCAGATATCATACAATTTTCAATAAGTGTCCTGGTGTTTATGTGCTTACTATCAATTGTGTTAATACAGGTATTCGGTAAAAAGTTTATGTATGTATCATGAAATTTTACCAAGTGTCTTGGAGTTTATGTGATAGAAGGATCATTGTGTTGTGGTTGTACCTTGTTTTTGAAATGAAAGTTCAAAAGTATTCTGAAATGTTGTATACTGTTCTTAAATTACTCAATTTTGAATATTTTACTTGCACCTTTAAATTTATGTCTCATGTCTGACTTAATATGCATACTATCAATTGTGTTAACACATGTCCTCAGATTTTTTTTTTTTTCTGTATTTTTTCTCTCTATTGTTTTGATTTTTTTATGTCAATACATATTTTTTTATTTTTTTTTTTAAATTTGCAGTTGTCTCAAAAGTTTTTCAAATTCAAATTTTTAATGGGCCCAATTAACATAAACCCTAATACATCAATTTTTATATAAAAAAAATTGTTTTTTCCACATCAAATTAAAAAAAAAAAAAACACATAAAAATTAGTATGTTGTTGTTTTGAAGCTTCTTTGCACTTTTTGTGCAGTAAGTAGTTTAATGAATATGTTGTTAAAAAAAAATATATTTTTCTAATGGTTTATTTATACTCCTTTCATTTCAAAATGTATCTCATTTAATGTATTAAAAAATGCATTAATTAAAAAAAGTGTTATTTTATCAATTATAATAATCAACTATTGATTTGTTTTTCATTAAAGAAAAAATAAAACTTTTGAATTAGTGTATATAATATTAATTGAAGGATACAATTAAAAATAAAAAATTATTATTGTATCCAAAACTGAAAGTGACATCATTAATTTTTCCAAAATCATTAATTTTTTCATGAGAATATTTTAAAAACAATGATGATATAAAAGTAATAAAAAAAAAACCACTATGTTATTTCGCGCCAAAAACCAACCAAACTGCTGAATCGTCTTCCTCTACGTAACAAACTCAGTTACGTAGACCCCACCTCACCGGAAATAACTCTCGCCGCCGCAAAACACCATTTTCACCGTCACAGTTTCATTCCTCCGATCTTGATTCCATTTTCTTCTTCTTTTCTTCAAAATCTTCAACTCCATTCATTTTCACCGGAAACTAACGCACTGTAACTCTACATTTGCTTCTCAACTACGAAAACTGATGGAAACGCAAAGAAAAATCACTGATGCTATTTCTCTGTATTTTTCAGGAAAAGAAGAACAAAAAGCATTGTTAATAGTTTCTTCCAATTCTCAGAAAAATTATTCGTAACTTCCTTTACCTGTTTCTCAATCTTGTTCTCTTCTCCTCAATTTTGATTCCTCAGAGCTTAGCGTTAACTCGTTCACCAGAAGGTAGTATCTCAAATAATTGTTCTAGAATCTGGATTATCACTGTTGAATCTTGATTATCTAATTTTGCTGTTATTCTGATTTCTGAAATTATGTTGTATTTAATTTGATAATGGATACGGATTAATTTAGTTTTTTGATCTTTTAGTAAACCCTAATTATGTAGTATTTAAAGGTTCAGCAGCTAACTGGACATTTTGGGTAAATGTCCAGTTAGCTGCTGAACCTTTGGTTGATAGTGGAAACATGAAATTCTTACTGGAGAATGAGGGTGATTTGCTGTTAGTTGATATTGAGGATCGTGGTATTGAATTAAAGATTCATGTGTTTCGCCTTGATGAAAATGAAAGGAAGTGGGTGAAATTCGAGAATTTAGGAGGAAGGGTTTTATTCATAGGGTTGGAACTATCCTTTTCTGCTTCTGTCTCAGATTTGCGTGTTCCCAAAGGAAATTGTATCATCTTTATTGATGATGTCTTCGATCATATGAACATGGAAGATATGAGTATTGTTCACTTGGATCAAAATGGTGGTCACCTTTCAGTTTTGCACGATAATCCTGAATATTGCAACTTGTTCTGGCCACCTCCGGAGTGGATCGTCAAAAGCCACCTTCGTTAATGTTATCTTGCATCGAGAAATTTCTAATGTGATTGTGATAATTCATTGTTGTGTGCTTAGTGTATTTTGTTTGAAAGAGAAATATCGAAATGTTGTTGCATCGAATATTGCTTTTGTACCAAATATGTTATTTTGTAAATATGTATCTGAAATTCTAACTTGAAATCTAAATATGTTTCATACATTTTGTTTTGAGGGGGTAATTTATATGATATGATGTAAATATCGGCGTTGTGTTTTCTTTGGATGGCTATTGTACTTAAAACATCCACGATAGTTCTGACCATTGCTGTCTTGTTTTTTTTGCAGAACATTCCTCCAAGCGGTTGGTTGGTTTACAACAGGCTAAGAGTGACTCACTAGCAAAGGGGTGTCCAGAACTCAGAAGATTTGATTTGTATCTTTATGCCTACGTTGTTATTCAAAATTTGATGGTTGAGTTAAACTTGGATTCCTAGATATGCGTATATTTGTTATGAACTTATGGTCCATTGGGTGAAAAGAAGAATTTCTGGTTATCCTTCGTACTTTTTAGCAGTCAAGTGTTAGATTTTATTGTACCTATCTGATTGCAATTATTTGTGATGGCTTGATCTCATATATTTTGTTATCTGTTGTTACTGTCACTGCATGAAACTGAGTGTTTTATGTTGAAGTAATCGCCTCTGTATGTCTTAGTTTCCTTTGATTGAAATGTTGGAGCAATTTCCGTATTCTCTCGACAATTTTCAATTGTATATCTAGTTAGAAGCCGCTTTAACAGTTTTCCAGGTCTAGATACTTTAGCTGAAATGATACATGTATTTGTGTTCCATTTTTCGAAATTTTGGTATTCTCATTGTAATTCCTCTTTAGCTCTTGTTTCACCCTAGTTGGGTATGACCAAAGTTGTTGGTTCTACTAGTAAAGCTCAAAAGGGCAACTGAGTTATATAAACATTTGATGACTATTTTGATATCAATTAGAGGTGCTGAAAGTAAAAGTTTGGTTGTACCTTTACTTGGACTTGAAAAAAGTTGACTGAAAGAAGAGAGAGTCTATGATGCAGAAAGTCATTTTATACAAAACAAATACTTAATGATAGAAGTAGGCTATTTTATGAGTTACACACATATCTCATGAAGGCTTAGTTTAATTAGATTAATTAGATAAGAATAACTTATCATGGTACTAAGAAATCATTGTACAAAATGAAAAGAAATAAACGAGACTCGAACTCAACGAATAAACTCTAACAAGTAACAATCAAACTAACATTGTAATAATAAATAATAAATTATACCAATCCATAATTGAATAATTATGGTTCCCTATAATAATTCCATGATAAGATCAATTGAATAGTTAAAATTCTACGCATAAGATAAGATTGGTAACTCGGTTAACAATATCAAGGGCAAAACAAAAGAACAACTTTAATGCAAAATATGAATTTATCGAAAAGATAATATGTATCACAATTGTTTGGTATGAGAGAAAAAATGGCGCGTACAAAATTTATTAGAAAAAGAGTGTATGTACAAAATATATTAATTTATTAGTTGATTAAAATGCAAGAATAATATAGAAAAACCTTCAAAAATCAAACCACCAACGAGTGGATTTGTATTCAACACCTTAAAGTTAAAGTTACAAGAATAAACTCTAACAACCAAGTTAACATTGTAATCCATAATTGAATAATTAATCCAAGACTCATTCCTTTGATAAAATTATAAGAAAAATATTGAGTGTTATTCTTTATATATTTGAAAGGTTTGAAAAAAAGAGGGTGTGGTAGGTAGGAATGAATGAGAGAGAAGTCCGAAGGTTTTGGCGCTCTGCACCGTACACTCAAACAACGAACGGTAGCCATTGCCGCCTTCTTTCTTCGCTCACAACATTTCTGCATTTCATTTCATCTCTCTCTGCTCTCAATTTTTCTTACACACAAACCATATACCTAATAACGTTGAGGAGAATCAATCACCGAAATTAACTACAACATTCGCTTCAATCCAGTTTTCATTTTCCCGCCAAATCAAACATGCCTTCACCATTGTACAAAATAAAAAGTAGTTTTAAGATACAAGTAGGCTAATTTTTGAGGTACTATGAAGATGCTTCCTGCAGAAATTACAGTAATTATGCTCCCTAACATCGATAGTGGCATAGATTAAATCGCAAGCTAAAGATACTAATATGAGTATCATGCGGCTACAAGGAGGTAACACTTGAGCGACATATCATTTGGTGACATTGATCAACAACAATGTCACAATCCTTGTAGATTCTAATCATTTCCAAGGCACACATTTAGCTTTAGAAATTTGAAAACGAAATAATTTCTATTTATTTATCATTTTTGAACAAGTTCTATTTATTTAATCAATAGTAAGAGAATCCATTAAAAATAGCTTAATTTAAGCAAAAAAAATTGTATTCTCATTTTTTTATTAAAAAAATTGTATTCTCATTTTTTATTAAAAAAATTGTAACAAAGTGAGGAAAAAACCTAAAATAAATGAAAAATTAAAATTTTGATTTCTATTTAAAAACTGTAATAAACAACAACTTAATCTAAAAAAAAGTAAAAAAGAGAGATATGAATTCAAAAAGACAATAGATGGACTCACCTGAAAGAATTTGTTTGGTATATGAAAAAGAAAACAAATGTAGTGGGTTGAGGACTAAAAACATGTACTTTTTAATGTGTATGGATCAAAAATTGGATAGAAGGATTAAAAATAAATTTGAGATAAATATAGGGTCTAATAAAAAACATATTTTACCTATAAACAAATAAATCAAATGAAGTAGATGAACTTGCCTAAGACTTTTTTATGGGTTGCATTCATATTAATTTTTCTCTTGTCAATGTTTGTCCCTTGAGGTGTAGCAGCACTAGTAGCAATATCATCTGAGTTAATTTTCTTTTTCTTTAGGGGATGTTTGGTACTTTCACCATCATTCACAATCTCAGAACAATCTTCATCACTCTCTTCTTCTTGTTTACAATGTTTGTTAGAATCTTGGTCATCATTGCAACTCATACTTGAATAGTCAATTTCTAATTTGCTATCATCTAATATAATGACATGAAAAGATGACCCTCCTTTGTATTGAAAAACTAAAAGATCTCCACATCTATGCGATCATGCAAATCTTTTCGAATTCAGAAACCAAAGATCATCACCACGTTTCACCCAAAACATTTTGCTCTCGGACTCGTTTGGAAGTCTAAGGGATATTGGATTCAATACATCTTTCCAGTATTTGTCTACAAAATTCCTTAGAATCATTTGCGAGCACATTTTCAAAAGTCGATGAGTTTAAACTTGAATTGAACAAGTAATGAAGGAGGCAATAAAAACTTCTTGTTGATGAAGTTTGGATGCAAGAATCCAAACTCGAACCATATACAAAATCAAGATACGGATCCCTCACGGGTGACGACACCGAAAAGAGCTAACCAAATTACTAACATGATAAGTCTAAGATGATTTAAAAATGGACAATGGTTTAGGTTACAAAAAATGGTTAGTTTTTGTCTTGTGAAAGTTTTGTAAAAGCGTGGGAGTCGGAAAGTTGTTTATATTACAAATGTCGTGAACATGTAATAGTGTTCTAGTGTGAAAAAGGAAAATTATTTCTTATGTGATTGTGTGAGTCGTCTCATAACAGTTTTGAGGGATTATGTGTAATAAATCAAATAAAGTTCGTTAAAATGTGTATGTTAAGAGTTTGTTGCTAACATGGCTCCACTCCCACAAACTCTATTGAAAAGTGAATTTCTTTCACATTTTATTTTATTGATTAAGATTCAAATGGTCCCGTAAAGTTGCTATAAGACTCACATGATTGTGTAGGATTAATGAATTTTAACCAATCAAAGAGTGTTTGTTGCTAGCGCTCGTGTGCGCGTGTGTATTATGACTATTGGTTAATATTTTTAGAGTGCTACAGATGATATGTGTCAATTTAAGATGCCAACATAGTTTATACACTCCAATTTTTCTTTTTAGAAAAAGCATCACATTTATTGCAACTTTGGTGACAAGCAGGGCCGGACCTTAGGGAGTGCAAGAAGCTCTACCGAACCGGGTCTCTAAAAACTATGAGTCTCAAAAAAAATTATAATACTCACCCCCACTTAAATTAAAAAATTACATGTTACTTTATTTTTCTTCGGTACACGTATGAGTTTTTTCTAGTTTTTAGTTCTACTTTCTGGACATAAATTTCATGCTATCAAACCACCATCAATTTGTATAATTACTTAATTAGTCAAATTGAAAAGTCATTCCACTGAAAGAATCACAACAATTATTTCTTTTTCGCATAAACCATTTGTTTTCCCCTTTCCTACGACGTAGGAGTGACATTCCAAATGACACGGTTAGGTAAATTTCACCTCTCTTTCACCTAATTTTATTTTGTTTTGTTTCATGTTTAAAAGTTTTTTGATTCTGATTTTTTAATGAAGCTTAGTTACACACAAAAAATTGTATTTTTATTTTACCGAAGCCTATTTTAAAAATAGAACCGAGCCACTTATTTCATAAGAATGCCCTGGTGACAAGTTAAATTTTTTGTCAAGAAAAAGGTGAATTTCTGCCTCAAAAATGGTAATATATTATCCTAATTTTGAATTTGAATAAAATAATACATCCTTAGTCAAAAATCATCACTTTTAAAAGCAAATATTATCATTTTTAGGGTTAAATATCTGATTAGGATTAAAATTGCAAGATACATGATGAGGATCAAAAGGTTCAATTTTAAAAAAGGATAATAAGTATTATAAAATAAAATAGAAGACAAAAGTGCGGGATAACTTACTAACAATAATATTTGAGTCTATCTAAGGAAACCATTGTGATGAAAAGATAAAATGCTAATTAAATAAATATGATCTATTTCTCTTTTTGACAAAAAAATATGATCTATTTCTGAAAAAGTAATAAAAATAAATTTTTAACATTTTCATTGTTTTAAGATATAAACTATTTATACATATATAAATTAAGGGAAAAGGGTGAATTTCAAAGCATTGATTTTAAATTAGTAATAAATAAAAATATTAAAATAAATTAAGGGAAATAAAACTTATATTATGGAATTACAAAGCATGAAGTAATAAAAGGAAACCTACAACAATACAAATCAAAATTCTCCAATAGACTTTCTCAATAAAGCAGCATAGTAACCGTCTTTTTCCTTGCAAGAAGTGACACTGTCACACACAGTAGTAAACACAACTTCTCACCATGTGGAGAGAGACTATGAACTCGAATTTATTGAATTCCTTGTCTTAAATGACTATTGGTTATTATTGTGTGTATTTGTACAATTTTAGCTTCTTCAAAATTGTACAATGGCTACTGCATGGCCTTTTAAAACAGATTTCATGTGCTACTTGTTGCGAAAGAAATTTTTGAAAAATATAACATGTAATTAAGGTGAGGTTTAACGTAGTGAAAATGTCTTAATTCTGCTAAAGATGGAAATAGGTCTGGTTGGCCTAGAGAGGTTTAAGGTCTATTATTGATCAACATTGATAGCAAAGCTTACACCAAACACCATAAGCATCCAACTAGTGGACACTTTTTCTGAACCTGCAACGTATCATTTGTGTATTAGTTTTGCCTGTATTGTTTTAAGTCTCTCACCCAAAGTTTATAGTTATCCTTCGGCTTCAATGATCTTTCTCACCAATTTATCCCCTCAAAGTAGTTTAGTAATTTACGGTTGTGCAAACTTTTGAACTCTAGTCTCCAAAGTCTTTTATCACTGCTGGTTGAGCTAAATAACTAATTAACTATACAACTGTACCATTTACATAGAACTAGATTGGCCAGAAAGTAAATAAAGTTTTGTGGATGATTATTAGCCATGGTTAAAACATCCATTCTTTCTTTCTTTTTCTTTTTTGAATGGCAAAGTATGTATAAATATAAATGAAAGGATACAGGATCAAAATCCATGAGTACAACATCAACACGCCCAACTCAAGACACCATGAAAGGGATGGAAAAGCAAAAACTAAAAATAAGACAACAGCAATCACCAAACACCGAAAACATCCCAACCGCCCACACATGGCAAAACCACCCTGAAAAGCCGGACAGGAGCAACCTGAGCTCCACATCACCTCGCCGAAGGCCCTGGACCCACCCCCCAACGCACCCTACTGGAACTAGCACAGGACGTGTTGCGCCTCCCACTCATATAAGGAGCGGAGTCTGACATAACTCTTTTCCAGGAACCACTTTCAAGAAGAGAACTTCACCTGATCCACTAAAAGCTCGAGAGCCGGAGTCCCTCCCGGAAAGATAATATCGTTGCAGGAGTTCCAAACCGTCCACACGACAGCAAGTCAAACCAATAATGATCCTAGCCTAATTTTCTCACTAGACCCCAATCCTACTACAAAGCTCCCTAAACTACCTAAAATACTCGAGTGTGGCACAACTCCCAGCCCAACCACCTAGATATACTCTACCAGACCAATAGAATCTCCCTCCAAGAAAAAAATTAAGTGATCAGCGGACTCTTCTCTAACGATTCATCTTTAACTGAAGTTCATTAATCATTTGATTAAGTTTAATTATATCTTTAGTATCATGCTATAATGCAAAAATAAATTAAGAACTAATATTATGATTTAATAAGATATGATTGAACAATCATGTAATATTGTTATTAGCGTGTAACTATTGAAGTTTATGCCATAGCAAACAGAGTCAAAAGAATACATTTTAATGATACAAAAAGAATACAATTAGTAAAATGAATACAATTAGAAAAAAGCATAATAATTGAATGAAACCAATAGTTCAATATACATAAAGGTGGGCATTGCTTTCATCTGATCAGGAATTTGCATAGCTTGTAAATTATTCAAGAACTCAACAGAGAGCCTAAACAATATCATTGATCAAACGCTTATGACGGTTATAATGCTTTTCCATGAAAACTCTAGAGGCACCTTCTACAGTTCTACGCCATGTCTGCAACAAAGTATAGTCATTAACAAAACAATTACTCTCAGTGCGCATAATTGTATAGATTAATTCGTCGAGGTAATTTAGATTTTATGAAAATGCGTAAAGCAAAAGACCAAGAAAAAGTGTTAATTGGGGTCTTACCTTGTGAATGGTTCCCAAGAGTGATGACTTGTTTCTGTTATCTCTAACCCTGAGCTGCCGGAGCACAGACTTCCGGCTCACTGTTGCCGGTAAAAGCGACCTCCTTTCCACCACGGCTGTGCTGCCGTTTGAAGAGCTCTCACATCGATTTTCCTTCATCTTTTTGCGGCGTTTGATAAGACGTAACTCTTTCTTCTCATTGGTGCCCACTTCAGCAAACTTCCTGAGTAGCTCATCAGAAGATTTCTTGGTGACTCGTTGAACCGTAGCATCATTAGTAACAGAAGAAACAGAGGTAGTTGTTTGGAAAGCAGTGTTAGTTTCCATTGAAGAGAGGGTAGGAAAAATGTTAATATGATTTGATGGTTTTATGAAGAAGGATGGACCGTTATAGGAATGAAAATGTTAATGAGGGAAATGATTGTTATTGAAATTGAATAATGGAAGTAAGGTAAGGAAATATAGCCGTTGGGTTGAGATCTTGTTGTAAAGGACTTGATTTTTAGAATTTATTTTATTTTATATGTTTTGGCTGTATTGGCATTTTGACTAGGAAACCAACAAGGTATGGCATGTGAATTTTCTGAGAGGGACAATACAATAATAACAAATGGACAAGACCTGCAATAACGCTCTCCTTCAATTTCAGTGTTTCTTTCTCTCTGACACACCCACTTTTAAGGTCGTTTATGTTTGCCAAAAAGTTACTACTACTAGTATTGAATTTGTTTTTAAAATAATCGATAATTAATTATTTTGATGATTTAATTTAAAAAATTACTAAGTATCTCATGAATTGTTAGAATTTATTTTTCACACAATAAACTCATTAAGAAAAACCTCAAACATGCTCATAATCAGTCTGATATAACGTTATAATCTATATATATATATATATAAAGAAAATAAGACGTTTTGACTATCTTTTTCTCCTTCTAATTATACTCTTAAATAAATTTGATTATAAGAAAATTATACCCAAAAAAAAAAATTGTTTGATTATAAGAATGTTATTTATTTGTGTCATTCAAAATATCAAAATATTTATTATCAATATCTATAAAATGTTAATTTTAATCAAAATTTTATAAAAATTATGGTTCATAATTTATATGCATTAATGCAAAAAATAAATATCTAAATGCCAGTGTTAATTATCGATACTTGAGAAAAATGAGCTGTAAAAGTTAGTTTCTGGTCTCGGGAGTGTTCCCAGATATAAAGCAAATCATCTGAGTCAAGTCTAAAAGACAATTTCACGTTGTCAAAGAATATGAAATAGCTTTCATCTTCTTAATTTTTGAATGATGTTAACACATAATACAGTATAAGATTAATTTTTAATATTCATGGTTATATTGACATAAATCTACATAATAAAATCCAATGACAATACACAATTTTTTTTCTTTTTAGAGGGAGACAATACACAAATGTTATGCACTAGTGCTTATATTCTACGCATTCTTTTGTTTTACCTATTATTTAAAACTGTTAAATCCCCGTCTTGAATTATCATAGCCGTACAATTCTTAGTGCATGTTTTTTATCTGAATTACGCCACCTACCTCTCTAATTTCTTGCTTCTAAAATCCACGGTAAACGCGAAAATCCGTTGTTTGGATACCCATTCTGAACAAAATTATTGTTTCACATTAAGAGCTTACCGTTAATTCATTGAAGTAACTATTTCTAGAGTTGAACAAGTCGTTCTATAGAATAATTACGTTTGTTGAAACCCCACGTGGGTTAAAACTATTATATGCGGGAGAATTAAATAAAATTGATTAATGCAAAATTGAAATGTTCACACGACCTACTGTAAAACGTAATGTTTAAATACTACGTTACAACTATGTTACAATGAAAACTAAATAGAAAAATACAAATGCAAGTCAAAATATTAGGTCTTTTTTGTAGAAGGCAGAAATATCAAGGTAATACACAAATAAACTACAGTGAAGAAACACGACAGCCCTTGTCAACTTCAAAATACAATTTTCAGCTCTTCGTGTTGTCTACAATGTCACACTCTGCCTTCTCTACAATGTCACACTCGGCCTTCTCTGCCTTCTTTGGGATAAATGGAGTTCCAAAACTGAGAGCATGGCATTCAAGATCCCTCAGATTCAACTGCGAATAAAGAAATATGCATGTATCGTTAAGTTTGCAACAAGAATCACATCCAAATGAAACCTACTATTATGTTAAAGCCAACCATTAAGCAAAGAAAACACCCATTCCTCAGGTGTGATCCTGCAACTAATATTGTTCTTTTCTGCATGTTCATAAAACAAGGGAGTGATCCCAGAATTGCATCACAAGCAACCATGCAGTACACGGATAAACGACAAGGTCGGTGAAGATCATCGCATGCTAATGACAAGTTTAAAATGTTGCACCAGAGTCTTATTACTTGATTCATTAATAACTGTAATATAGACCTTCAATTCAACCAGAAACAGTATCATTGTTACAGCTGGGGGAACTCCCCTTTCAACTATATAACTGAAAGAAAGACGATCTAAACACCAAATTGACTAGTCTTGTGTCCCCCAATCCACAAAAATAACTGGAAATAATCAGTTTACCAACTTTAACTCCATCACCAAAGCAAAAGAGCATAGGTTTTGAGGTAATATTTCTTAGTTTTTCAATTTTTTCATGATTCTCCCGAGAGAAACCCTTTTATGTATGTCTAAAACACATGTAATATATAACTTCTTAGACATGCATTTTTTAGTTGAACTTGCTTCATTAGATAATAGAAGGGAGAAAAGCTGCAAAATAGATTACTTTCAGGTTGCAGTCATTTATCAAAACATAGTTCTGAATTGGCTAGAAGGAAATGTCAAAGGTGAGAATGTATGAATGAGATGTTGTTGATGTGCTTGCAGGGTGATATTAGTATAAAAGACCATTTTATAAGAAAACGTTTGTGGAATTTTAGAGCTCACCATAACTGCAACTCCAGTTTCACCGAATTTAGGCACGCATACGAGTCTAACTAATTGGCCTTCTGATCCTGCAATTAATGAGTAAAATGAATTAGTGTTGGGAGGAGGGGGAAGTTATATAAAATGCAAAATGGAAAAAGTAATATGTTTCAGCAATGTAGATTTAAGAATTAAAAATACCCTTTATCACGCGAGAATCATATTTATCCTGATTGCCAACAAAGTAAACATGAGGACAGCTTTCAATGAAGAATGGATCCCTATCAGTATAAGGATAGCACCCTGAAGAAAACAATTAATATCAGAACAATCTTGGTTTAACAAAAAAAAATTACAGTTTGAATTGTAACTCCTTAGTTTAGATTTCTTCAGAAGCAGCAGGTAATATACAACGGACATTGACAATTGTTCAACCATCCCAAAAAAAATCTGAGCTGAGTGGAAAATGACACAGATTATGGATAACCAATCAAATAAAAGTTAAGCATTGAACCATATATAATGTTATACCAAGGGTATTAGGTGCAGTTGGTGCCAAATGCCTCCATCGTAATGTCCTTTCCATGAAGTCAAGCTTATCTTTTGCATGTGAATACTTCTCAAGATCATCTACATTCTGACCAGATGTCCCAAGAAACCTGGAAGTAAGCAATATGGATCATATATAACATACAAAAATACGGTACATTCAGAAGCAATGACAGTAATATTATAAACAGACTATTTACCTGATACCATCAAGCTCAAAACAATGAGGATTTGTACAAGATTTGAAAGTGTTGTACCTTGATGACCCAGGGAAAAGGCATTTATGCAACGCCTGAAAGTACAATTCTTAGTAATAAATTTCAGAAAAACATGTTATATCTGGCATAAATATTCTTGAAGGACAAACATATGAACCTGCTGTGGTAATGAGAAATTAGCAGGGTCACAGGGTCCTGGCATGATATCCAGTGGCAAACCAGCAACAATCTGAGTACAAGTTAAGCCTGTCATTTACAAACCAACTACAGTAGAGGAATCAAACAAATGAAATTAACCTGATTCAACATAACATCTAGCTCCTTTACAGGTTCTGCCATTTTCGAGAGATCTTTTGTGACCAAATTCTGCAAATAATGAAGTTCATAAATCCACTCTTAGAAATGTATATAAAAAAACTGAATTGCAAAAAAAAAAAAATATATATATATATATATATATATATATATATATATATATCTGTAGGAATTGTGCCATTACACTACATAGTAAATTAAAAGGCATATATATAGATGGGTGCTGTCAGCATCCGAATATCAACACAATCAACAAATGGGTCTAAAATGCAACTCTAATAAGCTAAAGAGTCGAACAACTCAGTCCTTGCTCTCATTTAATTATGTGTATCAGATGATTGATATGTTGATCTATAAATGTTCCTAGCTGATGTAATCAGTCACGTAAGGATAACGTGGCGGAAATCAAGTAGCTCATATACCAGAGTAAGTTAATTAGTGATGTTACTTACAATATGGCAAGAGTATGTGATCAATTTTTTAATACTTGAAACATTGTTACTTCATTCAGAAAAGAAGAAGAAAATAAATAAATTTAAAGGTAAACGGGGATAGAAATATAAAGCATCAGATGCACCGTGCAAGGGACTTAGATTGCCAAAATTGTTTCAACTTGTCAAGGAAAAGTAAATCAAAACATAAACCAAAAACTAGAGAACAGTTTTTAACGTTAGAAAACTAAAAACAGCTTTACTATTTTAGATATAAGTATGTCTTAGTTATTAGTAATAACTAATACATACAAATATCACTTAATAGTCGTTTATCAAAATTTTATTCAGTATATAGTTAAATATTCTTGCCCCTATTAAAAATAAGGGTCGTGCTAACTAGTGCCCGTGGGGAACTTGTTAAGAAAACAAAAATGAATAAATTTTGTATTGAAAATAGCATTTTTTACACTTTAAAGAAATTGACTACACAAGTTAACTATACAAATTCTTAGCATTTTCCTGAAAAAAATAATATCAAAAAAAAAAAACTGTTCTGTACACTATACACTGCTAGTAAGTAGTAACTAACACAGACATAGGGGTTTACTTTGACAATAACAATAATACCTGTCCATTAAGAAGTCCACGAGGCATCTCAACAGAATTTCCAGCAATGACTACACGAACAATTTGTGACGCAATACTTTGCTCCTGTTTATTTTGTCAATATATACAACTTAAAACCTTTAAATGTTGCATTATATGATCAACCCAAGAACTTTGAGAGAAAAACAGGACACAGACCTTCTCATCTCCTAAATGCCCAGTAATATGATCAACAAGAAGCTGAAACTTAAGAGGGTTAGACTTGCTGCTCCCAACACTTAATCCTGACACAAGAACAACATATTTGTCTTCCCCTGTTGAATCCAAATAAAAAGGGAGCTTTAGGTGGCAACTTTAATAAAGTAAAAAAATTTAATAACAAATGTTGAGAATGGAGTATAAAAAATGCACAGTTAAAAGAATTAAATGGCAAGGCTGTTACTCATCAAAGAAATGTTAACAAAAGAGAAAATGGAGCATACGGCATGCAATTAATTTGAATTATGACTACCGATAACTTTTCAATATTTAACAAATATAAAGAGTCCTTCAAAAAATATATATATATATATATATATATATATATATATATATATAAAGAGAAAAATAAAAAACTAGTTTCTTTAACTCCAGCTTAGAAAAAGCCATATGCCATTGAAAGGACGTAGAATCTGTTGAATGAAGCAAAGTATGAGAGAATCTACGATTCCTGACTATGAATCATAAATTTTTCAAACAGCAGAACTCCTAATGAGGAAATATTCAATAGACGATTCAAACCACACTATGTACAGGATAGTGGGATGCTAATCACAAATATTGGGTTCATACATGCTTCAATGGAAAATCTCAGCCTACCATTAGACCAAAAGTGTCTACAATTTGTAATAGAAAATTTCATAATATGCTATGCATGTATACCACTAGGTTTGAAACATTGTATAAGTAAAAGACTGAGAAGACATACTTGATTTAATGGGGAATTCTATCTGAGGTGGTAAGCCAGCTTCTAGAACTTCTTGAACCAAAAAATCACCAGCTCCCGTCTCCTTACCATGTAAAGCAACCACAATTCCTGTCACAGATGATGTTAGCACAAAATCATCATGTGCAAAACAGAAAATAATTTCTTCAGCATGTAAAACGCGTTTCTAAAATAACAAATATCATTATGAAACCACATGTATGATTTCAAGATTTCTTAGAACAATATGAAACAAAGCAGAAACAATAGCAAAATAGCAATCTAGTACTGTCCGTACCACAACAATTCCTTGTGGGGAAAAAAGGCAGGAAAAGTCAAGAAATGACATGTACCAAACTTAGTTTCTTCAAATGAATGTGCAGTTGTGCCTTTCAAAATTGTTATCCTACCACCACAAATCACTTTTTCTCAATTAAATAGTTAATGATACAAACCTGTCACATAGATAGATGGTACAATGATACTCCCACCAAGCTTAACTCTTCCACTTTCATCTTCCAAAACAAGATAATCATCTTCATGCACAAAGTTATGTGACTTGACAGGCACCGATCTCTACAATTAATTAGCAAAGAAACTCAGCACTGTGCCATATCATTGTCAAATTTTCATACTTTCAAAACACATTATTATCAATCGCAAGCTTGTTCAAATTCCACTACGCAGCAATGCAATAGCACCGCTATAACCCTTATTTATATAGTAACACTTGGTACCGAATTGCTTATCGCTAAACAATTACAATTTGTTCAAATTCCGCTACGATATAGCAGCAAAATATAAAATTTACATAAAAACAACAACCAAACACTTCCAAAAACAAAAAATGAAAGAAATCTAGAATCCTATTACCTCCTTAGAATACTCATCAAGTATACAAGGCTTCAACTTCATATTTTTAAACAGTGTTCCAACAATAACACACTCCTTGCCCTCTTCCAATCCCAACACCGTGCATACTGTAAATAAATAATTTCACACAATTAATCAAAAATGAACCAATTAAACACAAAAAATACGAGATTTAAAGTGAAAACCCTAAATTGATAAAAATAGAGAAATTGAAAATAGTCACCAGGAGAATTAGGTTTCCAATGAGGAACAAGAGAATACAAGAGAGTTCGCATCAAGTGAAGACGCGCGAAGTAGATTTGACTGTATTGTTGTCCACGATACATCTCTTTACCGATTTCGAACGATTCGTCCTGCACCAAATTCGTGTTAGCATAGTTACGAAGTTAACAAGACGAATACAACGAGAGAGAAAGTGGGGAAGAAGTGAACCATAGATTCGTAGGAGCATTGCACTCTCTTAAACTCCATTGACATGGCTTCTTTGGCGGGAAGAGTTCGAAACTCGCTCTTTTTTCTGTGTACTTGTTGGTAGTGATGATGCAGAGGTATTTATAGACACTCGGTGGATAGTTAGATATATATCCCTTTTAAATGGAAACCGAACAACACGGGGATGTAGCTCACATGGTAGAGCGCTCGCTTTGCATGCGAGAGGTACGGGGTTCGATACCCCGCATCTCCACAAATTTTGTGTTTGTTTTGGATTTGTCTTGTTTTCGTAACAAATTTGATAAACAAATTAGTACTTTTAAAGTTTGGTTTCTATCTTCGGTATTATACAATTTCATGCCATTTTGTCGGAAAAAAAAAAAAAAATCATGCCATATTTTTGTATTGATTCCTTTTAAAATTACTTTTTTTTTATAAGATTTTTAAAACTTGAAACCAATACGAAATTGTTACATGTTTTATCCCACATTAGTAATAATATTACAAACCTCCATAAAAAAAATTAAAAAATATTACAAACCTTGAAATACATACAAGGCTGTACTTGGCGTTTTATCAGTTACTATTGATTTTAATCTAAAACGCAAACACATATATAACATTTCTGGAGGGATGATTTACTATTACTGTTTAAATGAGTTTAAAGGATTTAAGTGATATCCTACTCATTATCTTAACTTTAGTTCTATTTGTTAGGAAAGAAAATAGCTTTACTTTTGGTATGTGTTTCATTCTCTGTTTTATACCGGCCATACAGAGAGCGCTGCAGAACACAATCTTGATGCAATAGTGTTGAGAATGAAGGAGCATATTCACCACAGTAGGACAGAAAATGTGATTAGGCAGAAAGAAAAATGACACCGAACTACGTAGGAAACAACTAAAACTTATTTTTTTTATCAAAAACAGTAGACTTGACCACAGAAAGTTACTGACAAATTCATAATTCTTAGTCAAACACAGAATATGCGAATGACTTGGAACCAAGAACAAGAATAAAATAAGCTTCTCACAGATTTGAACTACCTTGAGAAACTAGACGCACATACACTGATTTCAAATCAAGGTGCAATAAATACACCACTAATGTTCAGAAATGTTATACCTTATTCTGCAATCAAGCAAACTATTCCGGTACTGTTTACTACTACAAATATCAGGATTCAACAAAATTATTCTCTAAGACCAAACATCCTAAGAGAATTTTGAACATTCCCACCTGATAGACAACATGCTACAGCAGCTCTAATAATCACCACTTATTGTTGTACCAGAACACACCCTTTCTCTCGGTACCTTGATCTGGCTCGACATAGATACACTCTCTTGCTTCTCTCCATAATGCCTTGTAAAATGGTGTTTCATCCAACCGATAATAATCTCCCAAAATTGGTTTTATTGCCTTGGTAGCCTCCATTGCATGATAATGTGGCATTGTGGAGAACAAGTGATGTGCCACATGAGTGTCTGTAATATTGTGGAAGACCTTGTTCAGGATTCCATAATCCCTGTCGACAGTTGCTAAAGCTCCTCTCAACCAGTCCCACTCAGAGGAATCGTAATGTGGCAACGCAGGGTGAGTATGCTGCAAAAATGTAATCAACACCAAGAATCCATTGACTACAAGCAGTGGAACTCCATAAACACAAACCACCCAGGCAAGACCTTTGGCCATGGCAAGATGGTAAAGCCCATAGCACACTGCAAGTATTCCTGCATCTGATACATATATTTGAAGACGTTCACGATCCGAGTAAATGGGACCATGTGGGTTAAAGTGGCAAGCAAATCTATCATAAGGCCTGCCTGAAACATTGAGAGCCAAGTAAAGGGGCCAGCCAAGAGTGAGGGTGATGGTAATGGTGAGGACTCTGCCTAGTGGGTTGTTGCTAAGGTATTTGGAGTACCAATAGATGCTGGACTTCTGTTTGGGCACAAACACTTCATCCCGCTCAAGAGAACCGGTGTTGGAATGGTGGCGGCGATGGCTGTATTTCCATGAAAAGTAAGGCACAAGAAGAGCAGAGTGGAGAATAAGGCCAACTGTATCATCAAGCCATTGATAGTCACTGAATGCATGGTGGCCACACTCATGTGCAATGACCCAAACACCGGTAAGGATGCAACCTTGGATAGCCCAGTAGGCAGGCCAGGCCAAGAAAGAGAGAGGGCGAGGAAGGTGCTGGAAGTAATGGGTGGCAACATAATAGAGGAAGAAGGCTATGGTGAGGTCATAAACAACATAGGAAAATGAATGGATAACAGAGCGCTTAAAACAGTGAGGTGGAATGGCTTTCTTGATCTGGCTGAGACTAAATGGAGGCTTTTCAAATGGGACCCGTTTCACAGTGTCATTCTCTGACTTCCTAGCCGAAGGAGGAACAGAGGTTCGGCCACCAGCTCCCATCTTCAGCAACCTGCCATAGTATGAAAATGCATTTGTTATAACACTCCTCTGATCATTGAACACAGGTCTACATATGCAATTTATAGTACAATTCACTGTAACAAGACTGAAATCATTAATCTAGACAATGGTCTCTAGACGCATACAGAATTAGAATGAACAATGTGTGTGTTCTTCATAGTGAGCCAACTCTATCAAAAACAGAAAAGTAGTCAGTAAACTTTTTTAATAATTTAGTAACTAGAAAATTCTATGATCAATTAAGGGAGACCTTCTATGAAAAAAAGTGTTACTCTATTTCTAATAGAGTCCTGCCTTATACATCTATCATTTTGGAACCTTCAATCTGATAAAAAATAAGTCATTTCCCAATAAGTTATTCCTCCAACATCCATGTATGTTATCATCCTCCTATGACACTTACATTATTATTTGCTACCACATAATAAATCAGATATTACTATGAATTATTTCTTATATACTACTTTTCTAATCCCATAATTACACTATTTCCTTGTTATAGTTTAAAATAATAATTAATGTTTTTTATTATAGTTTTTATTTTAAAATTATTATTTATTAATTTGTAATTTATACATTATCTTTGGAAATCCAGAAACTAAGGCTGTTAAGAATAAGAACCTCCAAACCTATCCAAAAAAATAAGAAACTCCAAACTCCACCGCAAGCAGGTGTGCATGTGCATGTGCAAGTGCCAAATTAAGCAGCTCTAAGCCTCTAATCCCAGCACTACCAAACACTTCATAGTGAACTTTATTATTTGCTATTTGCCTGGCTTATATTAATTTGATATGCCTAGTGGTGGTCCATCCTACAGTTCGGTTCTTATGGTATGAGTATTTTTAAAGAAATGAATAAATAAATGAACACGCACATAGATTATCAACCACGCGAGAATAGTTTATTGTTTCAACAGTAAACAAAGACAACTTGCAAAACCTGCGATCACTAAACAAACAACAAAAACATTGTGACACATTGTCATGTCGTGGAGATATTTTGTACTCAAAACACGGGATGCCAATTAAATGTGAGATGATCCACATAACATAATCAAGTAAAGCAAAATAAGGGTACTGTCAACCCTACAATCGTAATGTTCAGAATATTGGTTTAAGAAACTACTAATTTTCGTATTAAATAGTTTTTATTGAACTGTACATTTTAATGAAAAAACTATCATGTAATTAATAGAAAAATATACCAATCTGTCGTAACCAAAAATTAATCTGGTAGACAGTGGGTCAATTTTATTTTATTTTTTTATAAATGGACAGAGTGTCAAATTTAATTACAATATACCCTTTTATGGGACAATTCATAAATCAATGGTCCAAAATTAATTGACATGTACCCATTATGTGACAATAAAACCAATGGTCCAATACCAAAAAATCCAAAGCTCCCTTATTACCCAAATTGATATAAATAATAATCAATGGTCCCTCCCTAAAAAAAATAATCAATGGTCCCTGCACGTACCAAACTCTACGCTTCTGATGTTTCCTGCTAACAAATATATTCTTCACAAGACATGGGTCCAGATAGGCAGATCTTTCACGTGATGTTTACTTCATTATATTTTTTTAGGGATACTTTCATCATGTTTTTATTATTCATTTTTATAAGAACAAAGTTAATCGCATTTTTTTTAGTAATAACTAAAATTGAAAATAAAAGAACGCTAATGAAAGTTAAAAGAAAATTGATAGCCAAATGAATGTAAATTTTGTAAGACGAATCAGAATTTTTTTTTTTTAAAGAAGTTAAATTAACCCGCTAAATTGTTGTGATAATCTAGAATCATTAATTAAACCTTACCCAATTTGATAAATCCTCCAAAAATAAATAAATAAATAAATATACCGTCCACAAGCTTAAATGGAAAGGCCTAGATATTTTTCTACCCACCAAGTGCAAAGTAGTATATAACATTATTCTTTTTCTTTTAATACAAAAGTCATTCATCTGGTCAAAAAAATACAAAAGCCACTAACACATTGTTTATTGATACATTATAATATTAGAAATGTCTCCCTAAAAATAAAATAGAAAAGTCATTCGCTTCGCAAGGCCACTTTGTAAATGTAATTAGAAAAAGAGAAATCATAATTGAACAACCATATTTTAACAATTTTTGTGACAACTTTCTCCTTATACTCATATATTTTTCTTTTGATTTTTGAGTCAATCCTTCATTTTCTTTGAAAAAATTTGATTATTACAAAGGTTGTCATAAAAATAGATGTTCAAATAACACAACTCAAAAAAAAAATTGCAAACTATTGAATATAAGACTAAAGTTTATACGGCATATCCCTTTTTCTCTCTTAAATAATATCAACCGATTGTGTAACAACTCAAGTGTGTAAATTGTTCACCTTTCTCAAACAACATTAAATTAGAAATTGCCGTCTTGAATGGATTTTTGTATAAGTTGAATCACAAAATCCAAATATATACACCATTTCTTAACCATGTTGTCAAAATCTACTTGTAAAAAAATTGATTATATCACAGTTGAAACTGACACAAATTTTATTTATTTAATAAAAAAACAAACAACTATTCATTCTCAACATACAACACATGTAACATGCTTTGAATGCAGACATGAACTCAAACTGAAGAAATGAGATCCGCAACAGAAAAATACACATTCGCAAAAGTATGAATCAGGTGATATAATAAATGAACAACGAAACTCTGCAACTTCCTGTGAGATTCGGCGTAAATCTTGAAAAAACATAGACTACCCTGACACAATGACACTGGTAACAATTTAAAAAACAAAAACATGAATTAACTGATTGTAAGGACAATTATTGATGTCGAACACAGACACGCCTTCTATAAAAAATGTCGGTGATGTTACAGAGGCAAAAATTCAAAAAAATACAGCAAACAATAATGAAAAACGAGATTCCTCTTTAGATCTGATGAATGTTGAATAAGGAACATAAAACTAACGCAAGTGTCGAATACAACAGTAAAAATACACGTATTATAGTTAATCAACTAAAAATTGAGCAATATTAATCGGAGATTATCAATATTATCAAAATCACACGAAAAAACAATAATGAATTGAGAAAAATGAACGTTTAGGTAATAGAAACGCAGAGATCTAAACAAAATGAACGAAAACGAGTGAGAAAGTGTTAGATCTAACGTTAAATGTGACATTGAAGGTGTAAAAAGGAGAGGAAGAAGAAGGTGATACCTGAAGGTGCAAAAAAGGAGGAAATGGTTGTTGAGCGCCGCAGAATCGGTGTGAAGAAAATGGAGTGAAGGTGGAGGCGAGGCTTGAGAGTGCGTGATGAGAGGGTATTTAATATTGAGGAACTGTTTGTTGTAAGTCGTGGGACCCACTTGGCTATTTTAACGTGTCTCTCATCTCACTCACATTCACTTGGTTTGTATATCTCTCTATCTTCACTTGCGAATCAATGTCCACATAGTTAGTTTCACCTCCTCTGTTCTTTCCCATGCGCAAAGGACAATGCCCATGCACCACCTACCTAATATTTGTACACAACTACACATATTTTCTAAGATATTTACTGTGCTGAGGGATAATTTCTCATAAAATTTATTGTGCGGATGGATATTTTCTTCTGAAAATTATGGTTGATGTTATACAATACCTATACTTACTCGATAAAAATATCATGTCATGTTAGATAGTGGTGGTTCTATAAATATATCAAATTTTCATTTTAGTAATTCTAGAGTTTTCCTTTAACTTTTACCTCTTATGAAATATTCAATCGTCACTTTTGGTCTCAATTTTTTTATGTCAACTCATATGTAATTTTTGTATTTTTTTAATGAAATTGTGCATAAATATATAGAATATTGTAAAAATATGTGTCAATAAAAATTATTATAATTTTTTAAGAAAAAATTAATTAAATATGAATTTTTATTAAAAATATCTATTTATTTTATTTAAAATTATACATGAGTTTGCTTGAAAGGAGAGGACAAAAGTGATGGTAAAAAACTTTTGAAGGACTAAAAGTCAAAGATAAATTTTAGAGAGACCGAAACAAAAAATTGGTATATTTAAAGGGACCAAAAACATATTTAACCCTAGATACTTTGGAGGTTGTTATAGACTTGTTCAAAGCCCATATAGCCAACCCGAACATACGACGGCTCATTAACCTAAAATCATCGTTGTTCAAGGAAACTGTATATATCTCCAATGACTTCCAACCCTTTGTGTCAGGTTTGCAGAAGACGATTATAACGTCTCCCACTATATAAGTGTGACTTTGCGTCACACCTTATTACTATCACATTTTCATGCATTTTTATAAATCTTCTCCTCTTCAATCACTTACTGGTTTGAACGTCAAAGTGTTAACCTATTTTGCAAGTAATTTATCCTCCTTCGAAAAACATATATTGTCACACTGGAGTCTGAAGTTTTCTATGTGTCGCGCCTGATTCTCCCTTGAACGGGCACCATCATTCGCTTATCCTTGTTCTGAACCACTTAAGAACATAGGTTAAATTAGACCCTTAATGTTATTAAAAAAAAAAATAGACCTCTTATAAAAAAAATGTTATTGACTCTAAAAATTATTTTAAAATATTATATTTTTACCAAACAAAACACCAAAACCTCAAAATCAACAAGGCCCTATGTCATTTAATCTTGTTGCACACCATTGTAGTTAGCCCTAAAAAGACGTAATATCTAGGGGTGTTCAAATCCAAACTGATCTAAAATAAAATCATAAATCGATAAAAAAAATCAAAAACCGCAAAAAATTGTATATATTTTTTTATGCGTTTTGGATGTTGTTTTGTAAAAACCGCAAAAAAAAAAAAAACTAAATATTTTATTCAGAAATAGGAAGAAAAAAAATGTTGTTCAACTTTAGGCTGAAAGATGGGCAAACTAGTGGAAAAATGTATCAACAAGTCAGGAGGCTAAAGAAAAGAATCTTATAGGGCTCATTTTCATCAAACACATGTTTCGCATGTAGAAATTAGCTTCAGCACGGTTACAAGGCAAGCACTAGAGAATCAAATTCAATGATGAATTATCATTCATAACAAAGAAGGGTATTATATATTATGATTTATGCAAGCCCTTATAATGACCCAAAAACTCACTTTTATAGTTTTATGAGAATATGAAATCAGAAAATATGATAATTACCAACTTACAATTATGCATTGTAAATACATTGTGTATTGTTAACAAATGAACACAAAATTGGGTTCTCAATCATAGATATCTCAAAGTTCCTTCAAACCAAATGGCACAATCCTATCATTATTCTTTTATTCATCAAGATGGAGCAAGCTTGCAAAAATAGAATCAGGAGAACAAATGGCAACCAAATAAAAATAAGATAAAGTAAGATAGTACTCCTCTCTATGAAGCCCAGGTATATTATACGATATGGCACCTATACGTTGATACGGAAAAATTTAAAAATTTAAGATATGATACGGCTAAGATTCTTCAATAAAAAAATTAAATTAAAACTATATATTAAAACTCAAAATACAAAATATAGACTAAAAGTCAAAAACAAAAAAAATGGCGCAAAACCTAGACCAAACATATATAGAAAAACACATAAAAAAACGATAAGACACAACAATGAAATTGCCTTCACACAACAATCAACAATAACATCGTTCTCAAACAAACAAAGAGACACAAAGCAGACGGCGGCAACAATAGAAATATAAATGTAAGTAATATTTATATTGATAATAAAGAAAACGACAATTAATCAATTACATATATATGATATATCTTAAATAGATAACATCATTACCTAGTCAATTACATATATATCAAATATAGCAGAAGCATCAGGTAGCCCGCACATATCGGTTTTCCACCGCCTATTGCTCGTATCATAGATGTATCTGAAAGGTTTTGGATATTTGTTTTTAAAAAAAATAAATTTAATCTTCGGATAATCTCCTGATACGTATTGGAAAAGATCAAGCATGTATCGGTGCAAAATAGGCAGAGAATACGATAAGTCATCCATTTTAAAGTATCTGGCTTCACAGACTCCTCTTTATTGGTTGTCACCAATCACCATCAGTAGTCAGTAGCATTTACCAGGATCTCATCGCTTGAGGGATAAAGGACAGGGAACACTTGCATCATAAAATTTTCCGCCATAATCCCAATGCTTGAAGATTGAAAATGTCGGAAATAGTATGAACCCACCATCAACTATTCCTAAAACAAATGGAATTTTCATAAAAGAAGGTTATAAATAAGATGAAAATGAAAAACTTTCAAAATCCACGCATGCATATAAACCATTGAATTTTTTGTTCAAAGCTTTCACAAATCTTAACAATCATGGTCAGGATAACATTTTTTACATGAACTCTCCCTTCACTTTTTCTTTCCCTGGGATCAATGGAAGATATCATTTTCAATTTTTCATGCTCACCGTTTATTTTTTATTTTTCATGTGACTCGTTCAACTTTACCACTTCACCTTCCTTCTCTGCAACAAAAAGAAAATCAAATTGAGTTTCAAAAGGCTCTTGAATCAATTGATTAAAAATTTCTTCAACCCGAGTTTGAAAATTTTCTTTTACAATTTGAATACAATTATAAATATCTATGATTCTATCCTTAGAGTTGGAAAGATCTTGTGAAAAGATTTTAAGAGTTCATTTTAAAGTATTTGGCTCTTCAGTCTTCAACAATAATGCACGGTGGTGGTGGTAAAATTGAAGGCTTTAGCTCCTCAATAACTATGCATGGTGATAATGGTGGTGGTAAAATTGAACAAATATATTCTCATACATCTTTGCGGGGTGGGGGAAGATGAATAAGAGTGTGCACACAATGTTATTAATATTGTAGTTGTCTCTCATTGCAAGAATAAAACAAGTAATAAATGTATAAGATGTAAGATATTTCTTTTTTTGTAAGATATTTCTTTAAAATCATAAAAGAAATTATACTTAAACAGGGGAAACTAAAATTAAAGGATCAAAATATACCTCCAGTCATTGACACTCTTCTAAACCTTTCCATAATCTCACTTTGATGGTTTAAGTTTTTCTGGATAAAGATATTAGGTTTAGGGAACCAAAATTGATGAATTGTAGTGCCTTTTACTTCCCCGTCCCGCAATATTTGACTAAGTTGAAAATTTGTAATTTTGACCTAACTTATTTTGACCATATTTTTCTATTAATATACGAAGATAAATAATATCATATAAGATGTCATTAGATTCGTCTCGATGAGTATTTTCAAAATATCAAATTTTCATAATTTTTTTAATATATTATTCAAGATATTTAAGCTCAAAATTATACATTGATATACGTAATAAAGTCAATTGTGTGAAGTATTGTGGGACGAAAGAAGTATAAGTTAGGTCGATCACAAAAGTTATTGTACTTGCAAATATGATGCAACCCGCTCCACAATCTAAAGGGAGTTAGTGGACAGTTATTACAAAGAGGGCAAGAATAAAAGACCACTTTCCGCTTAATAGTAATTATCATCATGGACCCTTAATGGTAACCACCACATATTTAAATAAATAAATAATAATGGGAAAATACAACATAAGATAGAAAGAAAAATACTAAAAACACTTTTTTCTAACGTCTAATCTTCTATTAGATGAAACTCAGGTGAGTTTAATTATTTTACGTGAGATCTATTTCTAAAATATAATATGAACGTGGATTTCATTCAACAAATAAATGAATATTAGAAAAAGTGTCTATAACACTTCTTGGATCACGTGTTTTGTTTTTGTCTTTTAATATATACTCTCTGTCCCTTAATATAGCCACCTATTGCTTTTTTCACATTTCTTAAGAAATGTTGTTGGTGTAGTTAATGTGTCTGTTTTATAGTACAATTTTACAAAATTACCCTCATTAAAGAGATAATGTGAAAAGTCAATTTATTGTAATTTTAGAATTAGTAGTAGTATTAAATAAGGGTATATATAGAAAAAAAATAATTAATGTGTGTTGTAATTTGAAAAGGGTGTTATATTTAGGGACAAAAAAATAAACAAAAGGGGGTTATATTAAGGGACGGAGGGAGTATAAGTTTTAAGTTTATCGGCTAGGGAGGGACCCGAGTTTGGCGTTTTTGTTGTGGGCCACCTTAGTCAAATTGTCAAACAATCTATGTAAAATTATATTATACTTCTCATTTTTCCTTTAGAACATAACGAAGATGTGTGCCCCCAGCCCCCACGAGATATAACACTAATATCTGAAACTTATCATCACTCTTGATAAGGAATGAACAAATCATGTTGTGAAAAGAAATAGAAAAACTTCAAAGGTTGTTTTTATTCTGGAGTTCAATGTAGTTTGAATGAATTTTTGATAGAGTAGAACCTCTGTTTCAATTCTCGGTTCAACTGACAATCCAATTCAATGAAAATGTTGGTTTTTAGCACACTTGATGACGCAAATAAATTTTCTCCATTTTTTTCTCCACCTTATTTAATATCTAAGTTATAAATATCTTTATCTTTTTTCACGGGATAAACATTCTTCTCTTTTTTCTTATTAAAACTCATCCCACATTTTTTTTCTTTTCAATGATCAAACAAATCAAAAAACAACCAATCAAGGATTATAATTAATCGAATCAATTCGAATATAGTTTAAAATTTAATTTAATGTTCCAGACACTTCATTTCTTCATTTTTAATTGTGTGAGCTTTAGCCACTAAGCTACTAAACTAAAAAAAATAAAAATTCAATTCAATAATTAATTTGTTATACTTTGTTTTTTTTTTACTTATACTTTGTTTATAAACCAAATTAGTTATGTCGTTTTAAATCAAACAAATTTTTATCAAGGCAAACTTCACGCATTACACTTATGACTTATAAGCCAACGTCCAACGTAACAATTAAACAAATGAGTCCGCCAAAACATATTTTTGAAACGAGTTATAATACATAAACTTCTTAAGTGACAATACATCCTTTGACATCCACACAAAAACTAACACATAGCCACGCAAATCTTACAGAGGCACACATTTTCGTTTCTCTCTTCTTCTCTCTTTCTAATACATGTATGAGAAATAAAGGGTGTGAATGTAAAACACATGAGTTTATTGGTGAGGATGTCTCAAAATAATCCCTCGAATGGTTGTCAGCCACGTGCCCCTAACTTCCTAAACCGCCACACTTGTATCAAGTTATCTTTCAACAGACACCCGGCTAACACGTGTAAGATGCTTACCTCGATCATTACCTTCAGATACTTGCCACGTGTCCTACATTTGACACGTGCTCATGAGGCAGCTTGGCACCTAAATCTATATAAGGGATACAAGGGCAGTGTGCTTTTAGACATCGAGCAAAAGAAAACGAAGCAATATCTAGAACAAAAAAAGAATTGAATTTTAATTGTTGAAGAAGTTGAAATCTTAAAAATGCAGGGAGCTAAGAAAGCCGGAGAGACCATTAAGGAAACAGCTGCCAACATTGGTGCTTCTGCCAAATCTGGTATGGAGAAGACCAAGGCCACCCTTCAAGAGAAGGTATTCCTTTAATTAATTTATTTTTACTAATAGTAAGAGGGTAGTATATGAACTTATCTTTTCATAAATGAAGTATATTTCTGAAATATTTCTTTTTACTAATAGGGTAGTATCAACTTATCTTTTCTGAATAAATTGATCATCTTTTGTAGGAGATGTTTCTAAACAAATTCAGTTACACAGAATTAATAGCGGTGAATTCATTTATACTTATATTTTCGAAATGTGCTACTCAAAATAATAGTCATAGATACAAAGTCAACTTACCCATCCACATTTTTTTAGAAAATCCTAATTAACCATAATAAAATTACATCTTAACTATGGATAGTTAAAGTGAAGTAAACAGTCTTGTATTAAAAATTTGGACCTCTCTAAGCGGCGGCATTTTAATGTATAATGTTGTGTGAGCAAGCAAATATTCCTTTAAATTGTGTCAAAAAAAATGTCACCCCTTTAAATCATTATAATTCCAGGAAAAATAGTTTACTTTTGAAAAATAGTCCTAACATGTGTTGAACTAATATATTTCCAGACTGAAAAGATGACTGCACGTGATCCTGTGCAAAAAGAGATGGCAACCCATAAGAAAGAGGCCAAGATGAACCAGGCAGAGCTAGATAAGCTGGCAGCACGTGAACACAACGCCGCAGTCAAACAATCGACAGTGGCCACGGCAGGGCAAATGGGTCAGGCCCACCACACCACCGGGACGACTGGAACCGGGACCGCCACATACTCTACCACTGGGAATTATGGACATCCCACTGGGGCACATCAGATGTCAGCCATGCCTGGTCATGGAACTGGACAGCCCACGGGCCATGTCGTCGACAGTGTGGTGGGCTCACACCCTATTGGGACTAATAGAGGCACAGATGGGACCGCCACGGCCCATAATACCCGTGTTGGTGGAAATCCAAATGCTACAGGGTATACCACTGGTGGTACTTACAAATGAATAATGATCACTAACTAAGTCATTACACACAAAATAAGGTTTAGTTTATGTGGTTAGGGAGTGTGATTGTATGTTTGTTTTCCTCTTCAGTCATTGTTTGTTTATTTCATTTCCTTTGTGTTTTTTTGTATGAGCTTCTGGATGTTCCAATTTATTTATGTACGTGGGACATTCTGTGACATGGAGTTGTTATTTCACTTTGTTTGAATAAAAAGAAGGATCATGTAGATAAAAAACTGGGAGAGATTAAAATAATTATACATAAATTATACTTGCTAATACGATATTATGTTTGAAATTTGACTTGTATGTTTGTATTTTTATTTAAATAAACCATGTTTTTTGCTATTTATAATATTAGTGTGTCCATTTAGTCATATTTCTATCGTCATTGGTTCGTTGTTTTTTATTTTTATAAATAGGACTCTAATTGTAATAAAAATTACTTTCTCAAGAGAATACAATGCTTCCTCCTCTCTCTCACTCTCTCATTTCTATTTTTAACATTGTGATGATGAAGATTATGAACTGAATCTATCAAAGAAACAAATAAGAAGCGGAAGCTAAGTCACGTGTAAAACAAAGATTTTTCGACATGTAATTTGTACATATGAAGATAAAGTTAATGATATATGAAATGAATGAATTTTTACTTAAAAAGAGTTAAAAGGATGAAATGCATATTATAACATATATTTAAGAGTGTTGGTACGTTTTGTCAACAAAAAAAGAATGTTGGTATTCAAAACAAAACAAAAAGTGTTGGTACGTAGAAGTATATCATTGATTCTTGTGACATATTCCTCCTCAATTCAAGAATTCTTTTTTTACTTGCTTAACTTTAGTTGTACATAAAAGAATCAATTTTATGAAATATATATTACAATATATTTAGATGGTAAAGATTGTTACAATATATTTGGATGGCTAACTTGATAATATTTATTTTCCTTATTCATACTTGATATTCAAACTATCAAAAAGATGACACTATTAAATTGAACAAGTCTCTTTATTTACTGTATGTTGTATAATATTCTTGACTAATATTTTTAAGTAAGAAATATAAGAATGACATCATTTATCAATTTTTAGAAAAAAATTTGAAAACAGATTTGTTATAATCGATTTTTCTGATGATATAAATATGTTGCATGAAAACTTTTTCGAAAGAAAAGTTTGAAATATAATATTTGGATAAACAAGTTTGTTTCGAATGGCAAAGTTAAAATTCAAATAAAACTTGGTGCATCAAAAAACTGATACATCAAATCTACTAAACGAGTTTGATATGAACAAATCTAATTTATTATGCATTTAACGATGTCATTTGATGGAAACAAAGATCATGTATGCCTCCATAAAATAATGAATTCAAATTGATCCTCATGTACCATATATTAATTTCATTGAAGAAAATAATGTATTTGGCTAATTATTTTTACCAATAGCAGTAAATTCAAAGTTTTTTTTTGTTTGAGTAAATTCAAAGATATTGAAACAAATTTCATCATGCAAATTGTACCTTAGAGATACATCAATATCATCCAATCATGTAAAAAATTTAGCGCTACATTAAAAAAATTGAGAATAAGTTATACATACAAAAAATTTGTAATTTTCTTATTCTAAAAGGGACATTCATATGTACAATTTAATATGAAGATAATATCACACACTTTTAATTTGAAGAATAATATAATAACAAAGATATTGTTAAAAAAAGTATAATAAGAGAGATAGAAAAAGTCTTTCTACCAAATCGTTTTCAAGTAAAGCTTATGAATAACTATTATAAAAAATTAATTGACTTTATGAAGGGAAGAAAACTGTGTTTTGCATTCTTTAGGTTATGCAAATCGAACCTAATTAAAATTTGTTTTCCTATCCGTCAAGAAGAGAAAAAAAAAAAAATTTTAAGCTAATTAAAATTCTTAATGCTCGCATTCTTATGAGGTATTTTTATGTTTGAGAAAAATATCTACAATTAAAATACAATAACTTCAATTTTACTTATCTATCTTATATTTCCACGCATATATAACATTAATTATTTCTTGATTCTGTTTGTGAATGGGACAATGGTTACAAACAAGTCGTTCTCGAATCAGATTCTTCAGTATTTGCAGTTCTTATCAAAGAAGTGTGTCTGTCAAGGCATCCATGTGCTTTCATAGTATCGCTCATCAATCATTTTACGTTGAATGAGTGACAAGTATCAAAAACTAATTCATAGCAGGCAAACTATATTCATTATTTTTAGACATCCTATGTAGGGTTGTTTCATTCATTTATGGCATGATTCTGTAGGTGTTTTATTTAATTGTTGGTCCATCTGTAATTCAGCTTGACGACCTCCAATTTATAAATACTAAAACATCATATATATCATACTCAAATATCTAATCTAAATTTCGTAAGAATGAGTAAACCTAACCCTAATATCAAGAGATTGTGGTGTGGTCATAAACTATGTGTCATGATAGTAGAGGGCATCTTGACATGTTTGAAGCAATGATTGTGGGGTGGTCATAAACTATGTATCAAGAGATTGTGGTGTGGTCATAAACTAATGTTTGAAGCAGTGAAAAAACTTTCTTTCTCTCTTTTCTCTTTCTCTCTTGTGAACCGTCACCAAAATCTTAGTTTCTTCTCCTTCACCTCTAAAGAGGGATGATTTAGGGTCAATTTTTGACCCAACACTACAAGAATTCTCCAAATTACCAACCAAGTCAAAATTGCATTACTGAGGGATTTAGACCCTCAGTAATTACTGGCGGAATAAACCTTCAGTCAAATTAAAAAAACCCTCAGTAACATTAGTGACGGAATAAACCCTCAATAATTCAAAAAATTACTTTACTGACAGATAAATCCGTCAGTATTGTTAATGACCAATCTACGTTGGATTAGTGGCCGATTTTTTCAGCCAATAATGTTGAATGCATTATTGAGGGATTTTAATCCGCAGAGTAATGTTGTGACAAATTAAAAAAATCCGCCGGTACCCTTTTTTTAACAAAAAAACACATAACAACCCTCACTCTTCTCTCACGCTGAGATTTGTTTCTTCTCTTCACCTTAGCAATTTTCTCTCGCCACCCATAACCACCGCGATGCAAACATCCTTCAATCTCAACGCCTCCTCACCTCATCTCTGTCTCCCATCCTCGACCTCACTCAAGACTCAATCAAGTTCAACACGACAACACAGTTGGACCAGAAATCCTTTGTCTCTTTCTTTCTTCACTCGTCAGTTACTATAATACTCAAATCCCACTCTTTTCAATTTCATTCTCTTCTTCACTACCGAGTTGACTCATTATTCTTCTCAACTCGTTCTCTCAACTCACTTTCTCTGCATTTTCTTCATTCGATACTCTCTCTCTCTCTCTACATTTTTGCTTCTGATCCGTACGATTCACTGTAATTACTCTCGATTTTCGTTACATGATTTTGTACTGAATCTGTTGATTTTTTTGATGTGATTTGCGCTGTGATTGAATCGCTTTGATTTTTGAGTTGAAATTATTGTTAATCATGTTAATAATGCTTGATTACTGTTTCAATTTTTTGATTTTGATGAATTTTTGGTTAATTTTTGTGGAGTTTGAATCGAATGATAGTAATGTTAGGTTTTAGGATTGAAATGTTAGTGTATTTGTTCAACAAGATTCAGAGATCTTGCTGTTACTGTTGCTTTGATTTTGTACTGAATCTGTTGACTGAATCACTTTGATTTTTGAGTTGAACTTTGGTTAATCAATGCGATATATGTGCCAATTTTTGATTTATTTTCTGAATTTTGAATCAAATTATTGTAATATTAGGATTTATTATTGAAATGTAAAGGTTTTTGTTCTTGAAGATTTTGATAGTTTACTGCAACACATGCTGAGATCTTGCTGCTAAGTTTTGTAATTGTATAGTACTGATTATATTAATTTTGTTAGAATTTTGTTAGGAGTTTTAGTTATGTTACTTAGTTGCTTTGATTTTGTACTGAATCTCTTAATTTTTGCTAATGTGATCAATTCACTTTGATTCTTGAGTTGAAATTATTGTTAATCATGTGTAATAATGCATGTAATTTTGCTTCATTATTTTTGTTTCTTGAGACTTGTGTGCAGTGATTTGAAGTGTGTCTGGTTTTAGTGTTGTGTTTGAAGTCGAAGTTCAGTTCTAAGATTGGAATTGACTTTTGTTGCAATCACTGATTTTCTTGGAAGTTTCGGTATATGTGTGTGTTTGTGGTATCTTAGATTTAGAACTACGAAATTAAAGCAATGGTAGTGTAATTGTGATTTGGTGAGATATGGAAAACCATGAGCGAGTATAGCATTTTTTGTTCTGTGGCTTGTAAAAGTTATTGTCATGACTATTAATTTGTTTTTAAGTTCAAATTTTGACTTAAGAGTGTTGTATTTGAAGTGGAAGTTCAGTTCTAAGGTTGGAGTTGGCTTTTGCAGTAGTTGTTTTTCTTGGAAATTCAATATAAACGTGTGTCTGTGTTTGTGAGAACTTAAATATAAACGTGTGTCTGAGAACTTAAGAGTGTTGATCACATGTATTGCCAATGCCCTGAAAAGTCCTAGGAGTGCTGTTATCAAAATTGCTATTATGACATCTGCTGACATTTTCGGTGCATATAATGATCTTATAATATATTCTTTGGATCCTCTGGTAAGTTAGAATTCGTCCTGTGTACTATTAAATTTGCAATAAATTGTCGTGACTAAACGTTTATCCCCAAGGAGTTATATCCCTATAAATAAATTGTCACTATTCTTTAACGTATTAATCCAAGCCATCATCACATTTTCACTTTTTTTTCCTAACCACAAGAAAGGCTTGTTGAGAAACAAGAAGAAAAATCACAAAAGAAAGAGGGGAATCAACAATGGCTACACTTGTTGTTCAAGATTCAACTACTTCTGTTCAAGATGCTGAGCTTCTCCATAAGTCATTCGAAGGTATTAACCAATTAATTATTATATGTACATATTGTTCTTAATTTTTATCCTTTGATTGTGTCTATAACTTGCATTTCCTTACGTAGAATAATTAAACATTTTTATTTTATATGATTGTTGAATAATAAAACTTGTGGTAGTAAATTTACACGTTCTTAATGGTGGATGCAGCTATTACAGCTTCTTCTCAAGTCTTCACAGGACAAACGCTTTGTATGTGAGGCAGCAGAAAAAGCCTTGATATCAATGACTACTTGTATTTCCCCTATTTCATTGCTGCCAAAATTGCAACCGTACCTTAAGCACGAGCACCCCCGTGTTCGTGCAAAGGCATACCAAAGGGAGAAAAGGAAATGACTAAGAAGGGATCTGATGTCAATTCTAATGGTTATGCTCTTGTTATGGATAAAGCTAAGGGAAGAGTTTTCATGCATTACGATTCTTGTGATGTTTTGTTTTAGTTTTATTTTATCGTTTGAGACACTTTGGTGATTTTTTATTTACCTGTTATGCAGATTTGTTTAGAGATATGCTTTGAGGCAAGTACCACTCCTTGTTGTCACAGTTATTAAATATGTTTTGAGGCAAGTACCACTCCTTGTTTTCACAGGTATTACATTGTAACACAAAATACCCTATCAGTTTTCATTTTTTTGATTTGGACAATTCAAGATATACTAAATGTTATTTGGAATTGGAATTTGTTAGTTTATGAACTGTCTGTGATGTATGAAACACACTTGCTGAGTAGCTTTGATTTTCAAATTGTTAGTTTTTGAAAATTATGATTTCTTTGTACACCTATGTTAGCCACACCAATATTGAATGTCCTGATCCCTTTTCCTGAAGCATTTCTTTCTATTATATAATAACTAGTGATTGATACCAAAATCCATATGATCATGAGATAACACCTCTTAAAACCGATTCATTTTTTAGTTTTATTACTGATTTGGTACTAATATTTCAATCTATAAATATGAATTCAATATTTAGTTTGACTTCTTTTATTTTCAATATAATCATTTTCTTGTTCCTGTTATCACAGCAGACGTCGACGATCAGATATACATTGCCGCAACCAAACAAACGCCCTTGCCTCCAGCTCCCATATGTGTGTAGTGATCATGATGAGTATCATAGATATCATATCCTTGTAGGTGATCTCCTGACATCTTCATCGGCGAGACCTGTTTTCAATCGTGATGATTTCAACATACCAGAAGAGGACAGTTTTATGAGAAACATTAATAATTTTATGGATCATGTTTCTCGTAAGAAAATCCCCAAAATATAGGGAGAGGAGGAAACAGGAGTGAGAGATCATAAGGGAGATGAGGATCAAATTTTCCTAAACATTTTGATAATTAGTTTATCCTGTTAGTTTTTTTGGATTGTATGAATATTATTGAAATATTTATGATTTTGTACAAAAACTATTTATGATAATTAGTTTATTCTTTTAGTTTAATTAATCTGTGTCTTATTATGTTTAATTTTTTTTCTTTAATTTATTTGTGTTTAATTAATTTTATATCTTTAATTAAAATATAAAAGTGTCGCAACAAAAAAAAAAGGTGGAAAGTGCATTACTGGCGGAAAATTCTGTCACTAATGCAGATCTGGAAAATCATTACTGGCTGATAAATCCGTTAGTAATTTAAGGAGGAATCTGATGGTGCATTACTGAGGGATTATTCCGTCAGTAATTATTGACGGATTGTTCGGTCAGTAATTACTGACGGAATAATCCCTCAGTAATGCTTTGACAGAATTACCTCTCCATTACTGAGGGAAAATTCCGCCAGTAACATTACTGACGCCAGTATTACTGAGGGACAACAATCCGCCAGTAATGTGTAGTACTAAGGGATTTTTTGCATTATTGAGGGTTTAATTCTGCCAATAAAATGCAAAATTCTTGTAGTGCAAAATCACCCCTCTAACTTGTTTTTCTCTTTACCTTTTATTGAAATAAGTTATTTTCAAATCTATTTTGTTTTTTATTGTGATTTTGTCGTCTTCGTACGACGTTGGTTTGTTCGTCGTCTTTGTGCGACGTTGTTTGTCTTTCTTGTTTTTCTCAAGTATTTGATAGTTTCATATTGTCAGATCAACTTCGATCTAGTGTAAATCAAATCAATGACTTTGGCGTCATCCACGTTGCAAATTCGGAGACATGGTTATTTCGGAGATTTAAATATAGTCATATGTGTAGGCATTTGTACTTTGCCGTTTTATGCTATTAACATGAATGTTGTGAGCCTGTTCACAGATTCATACTTTTTGTTTTTAGCGAATTTGCATTATATCGATGTACTTTATCAATTCGAATGAATGAATATAATTTATTTTTGTCAAAAAAAGAGTAACAAGTTCTCCATTTTGTACAAGAAAAATACTTAATTAGGCACAAGGGTTTGAACACACATACATAATTGAAAAAATATAGAGAGAAAAAAATAATTAAATAGTATTTCTTTTTAAATAATTAAATAAAATATACTTCTCTATATGAGTGCCTAAATAATGTGCTGTCTTTCTCCTTGTACAATTGTACATACCACCCACAATGAAATATCATGCAAAAAAAAAGTGGCCGACATCATAAATTATGTTTGAAGCAATTCAATTTACATTTAAAGTTGCCGACATATATCTTATAATGTTGCTGTATACCTAACGATGTAACAAATTCCTTTAAAAAAAAAGGTGCATGTAACAAATTCAAACAAGCTGCTTCAGCTGTATTTCACTATATTTATTTGAAATCTTGACAGTGTTGACAGCATATTTAGATGGTTCAAGCAAAACGACCACGCAACCAAATTTTAAAAAGTTTTGCTATACCGAATTACTCTTTAATTTTTTTAAATTGAAAAATATCGATTAAAAAATCAAATACTTTAATTTTAGATACGTAATGTTATATAAATTTTTATAAAAACCTGCCACTATTATTAAGACGGTTTTTTTTAAAAACTATTTAAAATCAGACCCGTTCTTGGACAAACACAAAGTGTTCTATAAAGTCGGGCCTCTAATTTATGTGGTCTCAATTATTTGTAAGGGTATGAATATAATTGTTGAGATGTAAAATAATATATTTTTTTGTTATGTAGGTTCAAATAAAACATTTATTATTTAATAAACATAAATAATAAATAGACAAGTTAGACCAAATTTACATATCAATAAAAAAAATCAACAAAATAAATTAAAATTAAAATAATACTTATTGTAAATTTATAATTGTTGAAATTATCGTTAATTTTTTTATTAAAGATATTTTTAATATTAGAACCGACCTTCCAATTTTATTAGAAGTGCCCCGTTTAAAATGGTTAGAGAGTACCAATACACCCGATAACATTTCCCAACTTTAAAATACCTGACACCTAATTTTATTGGCAAATTCTATGGTACACCCACAAATATGAGTGTATTGGTACACCAAATCAATAAATTAATAGTTAAAAGTGCTATTTTTTGAAAAGAAAAATTGTTTTCTATCACCTATAATTAATTCTTATTTACCAAAAACGTCAACAAAATAAAATTTAATTTTTCTGAATTTTCAAGAATTTTGATTATTTTTTACAATAAAATGTAAAAAAAATTAGTATGATTTTTATAAACAATGAAATGATGTTTTTTCTTATGAAATGATATTTTCTAAAATATAAATATCAACAAATAACTCTTTATTTCACAAAAATAATAGTTAATTTAAAGATTTTTGAAATAGGAGTACCGGTACACCTTAATTTGCGGGTGTACCGTAGAAGCTCCCAATTTTATTTACCTAATTTACTTCTTAAACTTCCACCTCGTGTCAAGTTACCATCCAACAAGAGATATCGTTCATACACGTGTAAGAGTATCTTCACGAAGCCACCACCTGTTCTGTAACGCTTGTACATGAAAATAATTCATACCTAAATCTATTTAATGGATGGAATGCATGTGGTCTTCAACATCCTGGAAAAAGAGAAAGAAAAGAAAAGAAAGGAAACTCATAAAAGACCAAAGAATTGATTGATAGTTGAAGAAGGTTAGAATCTAAAATGCAAGGAGGAGCAAAGAAAACAGGAGAGTCCATTAAGGAGACAGCTGCCAACATTGGTGCTTCAGCCAAATCTGGCTTGGAGAAGACCAAGGCCACTGTTCAAGAGAAGGTAATTCCTTTCATTTCATATAAATATTCCGCAATCTTTTTGGTAAATAATACTATTTTTCAATTTAATTTTTTTAATATAGTCATTATAGAGAGATTTTTTAGTTACAAAACTCTTATCTTAAACTCCTCATAATTAAGTCCACAAAACTCTTTTACTCATGTGTGGTTGATTATCATTGAGGTCCACAACTCTTCCCTCATGTGGCTAACTTTTTTTTGTTGGTACAATAATTAACATATAGTATATTTTTTTGTAACTCTCTTAATTCACTTTGGCATCTTTCAATGAATAAATAGAATTTTGTCGAATATAGCATATTTTTTTAGACAAACTTATAGCATGACTGATTTTGCATGCATATATATTTCAAATTGTAGAGATTTGATTATAGATTATAATGGTTTGAAGTCATGAACATGAATATCTAATTAACAGACAGACAAGATGACGGCACATGATCCCTTGCAAAAGGAGATGGCAACCCAAAAGAAAGAAGAAAGGGTTACCCAGGCTGAGCTTGATAAAGAGGCGGCGCGTGAACACAACGCTGCAGCCACCACCGGGCATCAATTGGGGCAGGGCGGACACCACACCACGGGAACTGGTGGGGCTGCTCAAACGAGGAGACAGTTTGTGTAATGAGTCACATGGTATGGAACTAGTGGTACTTACCGTTAAGTTACCGTAGTAATAGTTATATGTATCAATCAATAAAGTAACATAAGTACCCTAGTGAAGTGTGTGTATGTTTTTATCTTGGGTCGTTGTCTTGTTGCTCCTTTTTTTTTTTTTGCAAGGAGGTTGTGGAAGTTCCTACTTTTACGTTGAACGTTATATATGTATCATCGACTTGTAACTTCACTTTGTTAGAATAATAAAAATATATAACTTAAACTATAAGTGATTGTGTAAAAATGTAGAAATTAAATAAGAATTTAGAGCAACCAAAGTGGCTGAGATTTGTTAGAGCCGATGTCATGACGAATTCTGTCACTTACATTTGGATGCTGAGATTGACTACTAAGAAATATTGTTTCTCATTGTTCTCTTGTAGTCTTGCCTTGCAAAAAAACAAAAAAGAAAAATCAATCTTTTTTAAAATCTTCTCATCAACCAAATGCAAACCAATCAAATAGATGGTATGTAGTCCACATATCCTTTTTCAATTGACAAAAAATATACCATGATTCTAATCTGAACATCAATCCTTCACTTTCTTATGCGTGAGTTTATAATTATTTTACCATTTTGTCTATTTATAAAAAAAAAAAAAAACAAATAGATTGGATGCATTCACACACATGATTATTGGCAAATACATTTGATAAAAATATCACTAAAATTCAACCACTCCGACTACTATCATCCAAACCTTTGAAGTAAGCCACATCTGTTAAACACACGAATAAGACTAATTGAATTAAATCATGTCAGAGTAGATTATCTCTTGTTGATAAGCGATTATTGTGAAGCCAATAATCCTCCAGGCAAGTAAGGAGACTTTCTGAGACACCATTCAAAGACAAATTAGTGGTCAAAATAGATTTATTTATCTTGTGGTTATAAAAGGAATTATTAGGATCTATTCGTTTTAGGAATTGGCAGGAGGGTTAAGTTAAAAAAAAATAATACACAATTATTAAAAACTATTTTAACTTAAACTAATTCGATTTCGATCTTAAAAATATTGAGTAGAAATGAGATTTAAGTTATTTACTTGTCACAAATCGCGCACATATTGATGAAAGTTGGTTCCGTTTTTGCATGGAGATGTTTGCTTTTAAAAATCAATTTTAATTCCTTTTATACGCAGAAAAATTGTAACGAGATAAACAAGGTGGAGACAAATGAAGAAAAAAATATGTAGAAAGAATTTTTTTTTCTGAGAAAATATGTAAAAAGATAGATTTATGTTCATCAATTTTAAAGAATAGAAGATAAAAAAAATAATTTGATAATATAAAAGAGCTCTCAAATAAAATCAACTCTTTTTAAGGTGAATAAGTGAGGTGTCTGAGGTTTGAACTCCGACCCCTGCATATAATAATGCATGTTCTTGTCAACTGAGTTATGTTTACAGAAACGGTGTTTATTTTCAATTCTAACCTAAAGCATTTTTTTTGGTAAATAAAATAACTTTTAAAAACCAAAACAACTATTACAAAGTATACCGGCAATAAGAAATCACAATACAAAGAAATAAGAGTTTACTAATATTTTAACTACTAATTTTTAAACCAATGCAAACAATCTTTTTTGACTTAGATAAAAAGTACCAGAATTGTTTGGTGAAAGTGCTGATTAAAAAATGTAAACCAATTATTATTGATATTAACATTGTCTTTATTTGTTTTTTTTTTTTCTAAGAAAGAGAGTAGTATGTGATTGATTTGTAAGGGACAATTCTCTCCTCTCTTCGTTGTTCATTGCATCACTAGCAATTTCCATGTATCTTGGTTTTCCACTCTTCCAAAAATGGTGGCACAATTTTTTTACTAAAAAAGTGGTGGGACATGTTTGTTTGTTTGAAGTTTCTCCATTGTTTTACTAAAAAATTGGTGGGACACCATTCCACATTTATCAATTAGTACTAAACGGAAAAATATGTTTTACTTCCTCAATATCAATTTTAGTAGGCTAGTTTATATAAAGTTTTGTTTTAGTTTTAAATGAGACCCTACAAGTGGACAGGGATGACCGTACGTTGAAATTTTAAAAAATAATTAAATAAAATAAACACTATAGAATTGAATAGAGAAATTAAAAATAAAAGTCGTTTTATTTATTGAGTTTAAAAAATTGTTAAAATAATTTTTTTGTCTCTATAAACATACCATCTTTCAGTTTTAATTCTTTTATATGGTGTTGAATTTAACTATTTTGATAGTGAAGATTTGCTTGATGGATCATTTTAAAAAAAAAAAAACAAAAATAGAAAATGATATATTTTCCGGAATCTAAAAATTATATAACAAAAAAAAGGTAGATTCTATCTTAATGAATAAATACGGACATGGGCAATTTTTAAGAATCGTTAGGTGTTATTTTTCTGGTTAAATAAATTCGCGTGTTTTAGATTATATATAATCTGAACCAAATACAAACAGAGGAAGAACAAAAAACACTCTATAAAGATTCATGTAAATATGAGGACCGTTAAAATCATTAAAAGTAAAAATACAGAGTATTGACATGTAATATTGTCGTGAGTGTATGTGGAGATGCTCCCCGTCTATTTTACTTCTTAGATTTTAAGTGTTTGTTTTTACGGTGACTTCATATCAAACGTTCTTCTATGTTGAAGCTCCAAAGCTCCGTTTTGTAGCTTCAGAAATTGACGACAGGATTGCATCAAGACGCGAGATATGAAGATTGGACGTAATTCCAAACATATACTAAGCATACTTTGCTGCCATTTAGTCATTTTTTCTTTTTTTTTTCTTCCACTAGTGTAAGTGAATAAAACACAACTTGTAACAAAAAACAAATCATGATTTTGTTAAAATAAAACATGCCTTAAAACACTCGTCTTAGTAAGTTTTGAACCATGACTTAAGACATTTGAGGAGACTAAAACTCGTTCTCTAGACTCAACCCCAGTTGGGTTCTTTTTCTCTTTTTGATAAAATATTTATTATTTTACTTCCTCTTCCAGTTTCAAATGATAAATACTCCTAAGAATCAACATTTCGACAGAATGGCAGATGGAAAGCTAAAATAAAATTTATCCGCAACACCAAATTCACATAAAACTGGAACTATGATCAGTTCAGTGCAGGGAATGAGAAAACAAAACACTACTGCTGCTACGGGTACAGTCAACAATCTGATGAGGGAGAGAATGGATTCATACTAAAGGGAAAAATTAAATTGAAAGCTAATGTTGCTATTTAAAGGAATCAAACAACAAAACTCTTAACATCATAAGTCCTGTCAGTACCCTAAGGAGCAATGCACAACAATATTAAAAATAAAAATATAGTCCTGTCTGACACGACAGTGCACCGCCTCATCAAGGTAAAATTTTCATTTACGCAATTCAGCAGCTCCATGTGCAAAATGACATCTATCTCCAAAAGTGCAAGATCCTTTTGCAAAATTCTCACACAGTTTTGTTTTCAAGTTGTTTCCATGATGGCCAGGGGGGCCTTGGTTTGATTTAGGTGGTGCAGACATTTGCAGGGTCAACAGTAAATCCTTCACCATGTTGCTTGCATCCTTAATTTGTTCAAATGTTCCCACAAGTTCAATGTTTTTCAGATTTGGGTCTTCATGCTCTCGAATTGAAAGTTTGGCACCAGTTTGACGACAGATCTGTTTCGAGTTCACACCACCCTTACCAATGATAGCTCCAGCCAAGGTGGCTTCAACACTGATCTTGGCAGTAGCATTGGCACCAAAGCTAGCTGGAACAGGAGGCTCCATCCGATGACCGCCAAAACGGCCAGCATTGGGGGGTCCCATGTGACGGTGGTCATTGTGACGGTGATCATCAAATGATGGAGCTACAGGCTTACCAAGTTCCCATTCTCCGTGGGCGAAATGGCATTTGTCGCCAAATTTGCAGCCTTCAGCAGTATTAAACTTGCTGCATATGCGGCTTTTAACAGCAGATGGCGCAGACCCATTGGGTGCATGTGCATTTCGTGGGGCTGGAACATTTCTGGGTGCAGGAGGTGCTGCAGGTGTTAGATTCATCATCTGGGAAACAGCATTATAACCGCCAGGAACATGGTGCAAGAAGTGGCAGCTCTCACCAAATGGGCAGCCAGAAGTGCTGCAAAACAAAAAATAGCTCGATTAGATTATATCGAATCATTACTAATGATGATACAAATGACATGCCCACCCTTATCCACCTGTATAAGAGCATCAATATAAACCCAGATCCATGAATTATTTGACAAGATATATATAAAACAAAGGTTAATTAATTAGGATAAACAACCATTTACAGATCTACTGTACATTATCCAGTCATAAAGTCTCAAATGCTTAGCTCACAAAGTCCCGCCAGATTTAAATATATGAAAAAGCTAAGATCCGACAGAGATCCTTAAAGGAAAACATACAGCACGAACATTTGGCCAAACAGTATAAAAGACATGTGTAATATGGGACAGATCTAGCAGGCCAACTTCAAAGGATCACACAGGCCACCATTTTAGAAAAGTAAATGTAACAGTTACGGCCAATGTCTGGCATATTTCCAACACCAACACCCATACGACACTCTACATACTACACAGTTTACTGATGCACCCTAGTAAGCACCCAGGCACTTTTAGGACACTTAACCAACACTCTAAAAAGACAAATCTATAAAAACTCATTTGATTTCTATTTCTAAAAAAATAGTTGAAACTTAAAAAAATTAAGGAACATGTCTAATAGGGGGTGTACCAAGTGAAAAGAACACAGAGGATCTAGTCTTAACCATACAGAGATAGATATTCAAGATTAACCCATTTTATATTTCAACTGAATTGCTCTACACATGTACTAATAACTAGCAACTAACACACACACACGCGCGCGCAGTTTCCCAACGCCCTAGATTATGTTTGTGTGTTCATTTCCAGTGAAAGTGTTCCGTATGTGCTTAATAGAGAATGCCTAACCCAGTTTGTATCAAATCAATGATATTAATTTAGTTGAGTCACCTTCACACATTTTTACTTGTAATTACAGTTAACATACCAAATTCTTTAACAGTTGAGTAACCTAAGATTTTCCAGAATTTCATAGGGAACAAAATTAAGACATAGAAAGCTCCATAGACGATAAAATGGCAATAATGGTAATCACAGAAAGTTTTCCAAAAATATACGCATGAAAGTTGCAATTATAATTGTAACCAAAAGAAAGTTGCAAATATAATAATTACAATGCAGCCAACTTATCCTGCTTTATAATTATATGAAAAGGTCAGACAACCAAAGGCAAAAATATTAAAAGAAAAATTGATTTCTAGAGGATATTACCCATTCACCTCATCAAAATTGAAGACTTATCAAAGAAAGTCTTATATCGAATAACGACAAACTAATGAAGAAACATTTATCTTTGAAAGTTTAGTGACAGAAGCAGAAAAACAAAAGGTATACTATAAACAATCAGGGCAAGTGGGGACAAACAGACCAACTTCAAAACATTGCAGACCATTAGAGAAACAATAAGAGGGTGGATTTTCGTCATTTGTTTCTTGATGGAAGTTTATACAATTAGAACCTGGGATTGATTAGAATTGTTTCTTGTTCAAGGTTTATGGATAACCATAAAAATGTCTCTATTTTCTTCAGCTAAAACTAATAATTTATATGTACAGTTTTTACATCATACCTAACAGAACCAGACAAGTTCAATTCATGTTACTTAGGCGATAGCTTACCGATCAAAAGGTTGGTTCATAAACAATAAATTCCACTATGGGCTGAAAGCTTGATGTTAAAATTATTAAAGTTGTAAGCAGCTAATTAAGCTGAGAGGTGAACATGAGTAAAAACGGTCAATTTATCATTGATGGTAGTGGTCTTTGTCCCAACTATTATCCTGCAAAGTGTAGTCTTTTAAGTAGTATTCTGTTAATAAACCACTAATGTGTTTACTTGTTTCTTTAGACCAAATAACAGTTTGTACCTGTAATAAAAGCTTCATATACCGAGTTAATTATAGCACAATTGCACAATTTAGTTTTAAAGCAGTTAAACAATTAAGTATTAGAGCAGTTAAACAATTAATTCTTAAAATAATTACAATATAATGCTTTTAAAAGTAGAAAATATGGCATTTCAAAAGCTAACATTATTACTTATAATTTATTTAGACAGGAGTAGATTATAACCTGAAAAACTTGGTACATGGCTTCGATTTGCTTCCTACACCACTTGATAAGGACTCCATTTCTGTTACAAAACATTATTACTTATTCTCAGTTAACATCCTCTCATTTATTAATCTCTTACACTATACTCATAATCTATTAAGAATTTTAAAAATATATACAAACTTCGACCTGTTTGGATAGGTTTATCTGACATAAGTTTTGTGAGACTGTTCCCAAAGAACTTATGAAAACAACTTATGACATGTTCATAAGTTGTTTTCATGTTATTTTCTTAAATTATCCAAGAAATAGCTTAAACGAACACACAATTTAACTTTATTTTATCTTTCATTATAGAAATTGCTTATACATAAAAGCTTATCACATAAGTGCTTCTGTTGTAAGCTGTTTATCCAAACAGGGCCCTTAATTTTTAGAGTGACACAATTTTAAAACTTTTAGGGTTTACATGTTTTGAGTTCATTAACAAACACAACAAATTTTAAAAAATTGGGCAGTAACAAAGATTAGTATTTTTTAGATTTTCAATTAACCCCAACTACTGAAAATTTGACCAATCTGAAATTATTAACAATTACAAGGTTTCTAAGTGAAATTTTTACCGATAAAAATTGGAAAATAACTACACAGAAACACACGAATAACAATAATAATACAAACAAGCAAGAACAAAAGAATAAGATTGAATCAAGTATCAAAATTTACTTAAACCTAAAAAGCAAACAAATTCATCGTAAAAACGAAAGTAATTAGAGAAAGAAAGATAAAAAAAAAAAAAAAACGAACCGTGTCTGGATTTCTTGAATCCGCCATTGTTGTTGAATCCATGTTCGGGTCTTCCTCTCTTGCGCATATCCATGGATCGAGATCCGGAATGAAGAATCTTGAAATTGTTGAGTAAAACCCTAACCCTAGCGGAGGAAGAAAAGAAAAGAGGGGTTTTGAAGGCGGTGGCTGTGATAAAAGGAGCGAAAAAAGAGCGAGAAAGAAAGAAAATTAATACGCGATGATTTTACAGCTATGTATTATTAACCAGTATTTAAATGTGTGGTTTTTCTAATTAGGGTTTCAAATTTTAACTTGCTCCTTTCACGTGATTCACCGCCTCAACCTCTCACGTGCTACTTTCCCTTGTTTTATGTCCTTTTTTTTGGTACAAAAAGTTTTGTGTGTTCTATGCTTTTTAAAACTATTTGATTTTCCTTAAAAAAAAAACTATTTGATTTATAATTTAATTTCTTAATAAAATAATTCAAATTTATCTTAATTTTAAAAATTAGATCGAAATTATGTTTGAATTTTACTTAACTCCCAACCGAACTATGAATTACTAGAGTTCAATTTCCCTAAAAACTGAATTGATGTATTATATTATTTTAAATAAATTAATATCGTTTATTTTTCGTGTTAGTGTTTTTTTCTTCTTTTAATTTTACCTTTTTTTTTATTTTTTCCCTAATTTTTTCATTATTTAACAACTGATAAAAAAACAACCATTTTTAAATAAATAAATAAATATTAAAGCATACCAAGTTTTTGTCTATAATTTTTTCTTCAAATTATATTTTTTAATTTAAAAAGTTGCATATTTATCCCTTATAGAAAATATATATTTTTTGGATTTAGTCAAAAAATAAATAAATATTTTGAGCCCCTCACATAGAGTTTTTGCACCAAAATGCGCATATTCTATCCCAAATGCTATTGCTCCCACGATATTAGGGAAGACCCGCATTTTTCACATTGTCCGGTAGAATTTCATAGTTGAAATAATATTCAATATATTTTACAAAATGGCAGTAGTCAGTATTAAACATAGTTTAAATGGTTATGGGTAATTACACTGTTATTGAGTTAGGCGCCACAACATTATAATGATACATAAGGATAGAACTTATATTCTAGAAAGTTTAAAATATATAGAATGCTTTTTTTTGAGAGAAAATATATAGAATGCTAAACTTGTAATATATGTAACTTTTATATCAATATAAAGTTGTGGTACCGAACTCAACATATGGTAATATTTTATGATTTATACCATATATATTTTCTTTTTACAAAATAATTTATACCAAATATATATTACACCCTTTTATGGTTCTAATATATCTATGTTTACCAAATGTATTTGTTAATTTTTGGCGTAGTATTTTTTCTTCATCTAATTTTACTCTTTAATGCAAGCCTTCCCTAATTATGTCATTCTTTAACAACTAATCTTCTGAGAGTAAAAAAGTAAAATTAATTCTACGTAAGCTTAGCTCAATTGGTAGGAACATTACATAATTTATGCAGGGGTCGAGGTTCGAACCCCGGATACCTCAAGAGTAAAAAAGTAAAAACAAGTCCCCGTGAGCTTAGCTCAATTGGCAGGGACATTGTATAATTTATGCAGGAGCCGAGGTTCGAACCCCGGATATCTCACTTCTCCACAATTAATTGTGTGAGCTCTAGCCACTAGGCTGCTAGACCAAAAAAAAAAAAGTAAAAACAAAAAAGTTATTCAATGATGTTAGATATTGTCTTACCACTCTCTTCTCTCCTTCTCAAACCCTAACCGTCACCCCTTCTTCTTCTTCTTCTTCTTCTTCTTCTGGTCAATTTTGACCCAAAAATCACCCCCGACTTGTTTTTTCTTTTATCCCAATTGAATAAGTGATTTAACATATTTTCTGTTTTCTTTCGTTTATTTTTGTGACTTCGTCGTCTTGCACGACTCTGTTTGTTTTGATTTACCGTCTTTGTGCGGTGTTTATTTGATCCAGGTTGAAAGATTAGCTTTGAACAAGTGCAGTCCGATCAATGACAATGACTTTGACGTCATCAACGTTGCAGATCCGGAGACATGATTATTCTGGAGACTTGAATATAGTCATATTAATCATATTTGTAGGCATATGTACTTTGTCGTTTTATGCTATTAACATGGATGCTATGAATTTGTTCACAGATTCATCCTTTTTGTTTTTAGCAAATTTGGATTTGTATCGTATCGATGTACTCTATCAATTTGAATGAATAAATATCGTTTATTTTTGTAAAAAAATAAAAAAAGTTATTAAATGACCCCAAGTTTTGGTGTATTGTATTTATCTTCAAATTGTAATTTTACTTGAAACATGCACATATAACCCCTCATATAAATGTATTGTTGACCCCTTGACATAAAGTTTTTGCATTCAAATGCGCACACACTCTCTCATTTACTACTATTTTTATATTCAAAATAAAATTTAAAATAATTTACATAATGATAGCAATGAATATTGAACTTAGTTATAACAGCTACACGATACCAGTTAATCTACCATTGAGATTTGATGCATCAATGTTATACTGATATCATGAGTATAGTGTGTATATATATATATATATATATATATATATATATATATATATATATATATATATATATACTAATATTTTTAATGTTTACTGTAAATATGTTTTCTAAGTTCTGATGTAGTATATTTTCTTATAAGTTTTGACATGGAAAGTTTGATAACTCGATGATATCGAATGAGTGTAAAGTGAATGAGAGCGATAAATATATTTACTATAATTTTGAAGATAACATTTACATTATCATATGTCTCTATGCAGACACCTTATTAGATGATTCTAAAGCGATCAATTGCTGCATAGTTAGCATTATTGGAGGATCTATCTCTTCGAAATTTAAGAAACATACAACAACTAGCAAAGAAGTATATGAGATGATAGAATTAACAACAACTAGCAAAGAAGTAAGTTGGTTGAGATGCTTGTTAGCAAATATTTCTCTATAGGAAAAATCAATACTAATTGTGTTAGTCCATTGCGATAACAGCATGACTATTTCAAAATTTGAGAATCGTTATTACACTAATAAATGATGATAAATACGTGATAATTACAACATTATTAGAGAGTTACTCTCAAAAGCGAGTTGTTAGAATGGATCATGCATGCACTAAATCCTTTGACGAAAGGATTAACTAGAGAGAAAGTTCGAAAATCATCAAATAAGATGTGAATATTGTCTTTAGAAAATTGGATCATTCTTGAAGGTAAGCCAACCTAAAAGTATGGAGATCCCAAAAGTTTAGTTTAATGAATAATAACAAGTTATGAAGTAATATAAGATGAGCTTGCCATAACAAATCAAAGAAGCATGATTCATGAAGCGATATGACGGTGAGATAATAGAAACTATTAATGAGCCATAAAATGGACACATTTGTTGATGCACATTATTAAAAGATATAGGAGAGACTACACAATACTAGTGTTTATATAATGGAGGTATGCTTCCTTGTACTTAGTTTTGTAAATGGGAGATAACAGAATCAACACGACCACCACAAATACACACACTATTGTTGTCTTTCTGACTCGGTTTGACCCGAGCTTGGGATACGTGGTCTATTATTTTTTAAGAACACAAAACCTTGAATTATTTATTTGGAATATTGGTTTCAGTACACGTCATCTCCACACCACATTCTTGCGTGTGTCAATGTGCGTTTAACACACTTAACTTTGCGTTCACTTTAATCGTCGCTTTGATCGCACTATTTTCTTCCTAGCCGTCATGCAATCTAAGTTGTCCTTTTTTGTTTATGTTTTCCTTTTCGCACTATATAAAAGGACTTGGAAATGTTTCTGTTTTAGTGCAACGTCGCTTGAGAATCAACATTTCCAACCACACCAAAACGAAGCATTTTCAAGTTTTCTCTCTTTTCTCTTTTTTGCTCACACTTTTCGAGCCACTTCTCTCTCTTTCTTTATGTTCCTTCAAAAAAATCATTTAAATGATTTTGTCCCTTCAGAAGTTAGAGTGATCTTAGTACTATATTCGAGTGGTCATATTGGTATATTTAAGGGTGTAATTTTAGAATGGATCATACGATGCATCAATGTTACAAAATATTTTAAAGAGACCGACTTTGTCTCTGATTCTCCCCAATAAGTTCTTCTGTGACCGAAAAAGTAGTAGAAAAATACAAAAAGGGAGAGAACATGAATCTTTCGTCAAGTTGGGTGCTTGATTTGTTGGAACCATCGCACTACTGTCAAATCATAGGCAAGCTAGTGACAAGGGTCATCTCTCTTGCACGCCTTCGTTCTCTGTTCATCTGCAATGACCTCGCCATGAGTCCAAACGTGTATTCCATGTGGAACCGTCCGCTCACCAGCTTTCCGCGCTACATGAGCACATGATGAAATTAACCTAAAATTAAGAACGAGAAACTTGCAACCATGAATGGCCTCTAACCCTATTGAAATCTTTAACCTACTTCATAAAAATGTTCACAACCAACGCACGAAATTCCTCAGGTAGCTACTTCCCTTTCATGCTTCTGTATTTAGTTTTGTACGCTATCATAACTTAGTAGCTGCCATCACTTCCTAACGAAAGCTCAAAAAACAGTAGACCAGTCCATTGTAAATATCATCTAATCAACCAACATAATTTTTTAAGAGTTAACCTAATTATCATTCTTCACTTGCAGTACTTTTATCTTAATATTTTCATACAATTTTAATAGAACTTGTTGATTCTAAAGCTCTAATGCTCATTAGAGCAGTTAAATAATCTACAGCCAGGGACGTAGTCCTTTCTTAGCGTAGTAATTCAGTCAAGAGGACTGATATTGGTAGTTTAGTCAATCATTTTTCCTAAATTTTAACTGGCACCATTAAAAAATTGGTAGTTTAGTCAATCATTTTTCCTAAATTTTAACTGGCACCACTAAAAATTATGAACTACCAGTATAAATTACTAGTAACATTTTTTTAATTAATATTTTCGATGTTTGTAGCAAAAATCAAAACCAACATGCTATCAATTGTTGCCAAAGGCACACATAATATCAGAATAAACGCATCGCCATCATCATCACTAATGATAAGATCCATATAATCAGATGTGCCCGCCACCGTCCATTTTCAGACACGGGAATTTGAGAAACCTTTAAAAATTAGAAGCAATCGTGCCATTATCTGTTCTTTGACAGCATTAACAGGCATATGTATGCAAGTAAGCTACTAAAGCTAGAACTGAGTTTGTATTCTAGACATACGAGGGAGAAAACAAAATTGGTAAACGACGATAATAAACTCGTGCAGAATGTCTGTACTCTGTACATCATAAATTTGTACGATATAATAACACCATAGATTCAATCTTCAACTAATCCACCAGTTTCTGCAGGTACTCCACTCTAAATCTGTGATTGATTATTCCTATGAGGCATCAACTCCTCCCCAACAACAGTGCGAACCATCAACTGAGAATTCAGAAATATTAGAAGAATAAATGACTTTAAATGACAAAAATTAGCTAGAAGTTTCACAATTTCTTTCAGCCAAAGTTTACAGTGTACAAAACAAAAACATAAATATTATCTGACAAAGGAGCTCCCTTGAATGTTTTGCTCCTAGTTGAAAATCATGTAAAAGAAAGTTATAGGAAGAAAAGTGCCCACTGAAGTTGAATAGAATTATAAATACCGGCTATTTTTACAGCTCACTCCATAATAAGTGTTATGAATAATTAAAGATATGGCTATTCTGCATCTCTCAAAAACATTAACAGTCACAAATAGTCACTTGATTGAAAAAGTATAACAACTCCACTTTTAAGATTCAAATAGAAGAACAACGAAGTAACTAAGTTATAAGATACTAGTTTACACACAAAATAACTCACGGATTCACCCTAAAGTTAAAAGACATTAATTTACGCAAGAGATTCTTGTACCTTCCAATCATTATAGTCAAATCGGAATACAAAGTGGGTCAAAGCAACATCCTTAGAAATAACTGATTTTGCAGCAGGAGCATTCCTTGGCGCTGGCGGAGTACAAGTACACGAAGAGAAGAAAAATCTTGTTAAAATCAAGAATAAAAGTATAATAAATTTGAAGAGAGGATTAGAATAAGCATTTTGGAAGTGGCTCACAAACTAAGTGACGTCTAGACTTGTCCACTTTTATCTGAGCCCTTCCATCTTTGACTAAAAAAGATAAAGCAAATAAGTTCTCCACCGTTTGTGCAAAAGAGTTCCTATTCAAAACCAAATTTTCAAGATTGACAGATCTATTCTTCTTTAAGATATTAAACATAGTTAACATATTTCTATCAGTATCATTTCTCCCATTCTTTGAACCTTCAACAACCTGCAAAAGGATTTAATGCAAAAAACAAAACAATAATCAAGGTTAGTATATCTTGATTATATCAGATTCTGTATTCACACATTTTGAACACAAGTTAAGAGCACATTCTCAGCAGCAATGTATTAATTGCATTCACGACTTAGGCCCTACGAAAATAAACGGGTGATAAACTGACTGCTAGAGATTAGTTGAAAATTAAAAACATTCTAGGATGCATTATTTAATCACTATAGCTCAAAACATCCTATGGATACTTTTATATACTCTCTTAAATCTGTTTCCTAACTCAAAACATCCTATGGATGCTTTTATATACTCTCTTAAATCTGTTTCCTAGAAAAAACTCCATATTTGTAGAAGTTTTACCTCTTCTGGCCGTGCCAATTGAGTGGGCTTCGCACTCCTTCTTCGATAAACCCTTTTCGGCTTTATCTTAGACTCCATTGGGCCAATCCTGAAGAAGCAAAATAAGAAAAAATTAATATTCAAAGAGATATTAGTTATATCGAGAGAAAAAATTGCAAGACAAAGATTCTTGATGCATGGACATTACATTGTAGAACACCCATATCCCGCTCCAAAAATACTTGAAACTGCAATTCCAATGTCCTGCCAAGCTATTGAGTTTCTGCTGCAATCTTCTCTGCTAGTACTTGTTCCACCTCCTTGTCCGAATTTTTCAAGAATGTGAGTGACAAAGGTTGAAGGAGTGAGTCCACCACTAGAATGAGCTTTGACAGACGCTGCCAAGGATTTGGTTATGTCCAAAAGAGCCTGTGCATCGGCTACTTGTTCTCTCGGTGTTGTGACTGAAAAAAGGCAGAACAGTAAACCGTTATATATGTGTGATGTGCGTATGTATATCCTTAAATGTTGGAATAACATAACAGAGAATGGAGACAAAAGAAGCTGCAATAGCATAAAATTAACATTTAAATATAAGAAACAAAGGAAATCCTGTGAATAATCGGGAAAACGTCAGGTCCATGTAAAATTGTAGAACGAATCAGACTGAAAACTCAGTATTTTTGTTTACCTTTTTCGGACAGAGTTCTAGAACAATTAATTGGTTACATTAGAAAATATAGATATCCATCCATGCAAGAAATTAATGTCGGGCTTAGGATTCGAATCTGATTGTTTAAACCACAGAAAATTAACAGCACATTACATACAATTTGAATGATACAACTACCTATACATACAAAATTTTGATAATGAAACTCATTTCATTGACGAAGAGATTACATAACACTCTTCCTATATATGAATCATCTCCCTCAATATGTTTCAGTTCCAATGGTAATTAAATTTCTTATCTGTTTTAGTCATATATTTATCAATTAGATAGTTCAACAATTTAAAAGTATTTCTAATGCAATGACACATTATATATTTATTAGTCGCGGTAGTGTTCGCAACCACATAGCAACCGCAATGACCGAAATACAAGTTGCAACAACCACAATGCTTGCAATCCCAACGTCCTCAACCGCATCCGCAACTTTATATTTATCAATTAGTTCAGCAACACAGTATTTTATTAAACTACTCCCTCCGTCCTTATATGTAAGCACCCTTTTATTAGAGAGAAAGGTGCTTACATACAGGAACGGACGGAGGGAGTAAAACACACTTTGTACTATTTACAATTTATTCCATACGATGAAACTTTCAAAACAATTAAAATCAGAGAAATTAAATATACCTGACTTATGTAATTTCTCAATTTTACTGAAAATCGAACCAAACGTTTTAAAGTCAGTCTTAGCAACATTCTCCCTTTCATCTGCACAAAAAATAATCATAATGTGAATAAATTTTGACTATCGCTAAACCAAATCAGTTACTTCACTAAGCTATATTTCATTAGTTACACAGGAAATCGATATCAAAAATAGAATCTAAACTACAGAAACGACAGCAATAACACAAAATTTGAAGTCGTTTTCTCATTTCTGGATTCTTTACAGAAATAGAAACATGCAAAAAAAAAAAAAAGAAACTCGTAACAGAATCAGAAACCAGAATGAGCGTTGAATAAAATTGAATTACCACCGTGAATCATGTTCTGGACAGCGAGGTAACGAGAACGAAGAAGTCGACGGCCGTTACTAGTTTGATAATCAACTTCGTCACCGTTATCAACAACGTCGCTGTTATAATCATCGTCGTCGCTGCTGCTCATATCCATAATGAATTCGCGTTTCACGCTGATGATGTTATCAATGTGTGGTTGAGACATTGAGTTTTCGTTGAATCGAGGTTAAAATCGGAAAATGGAATGCAACGATATGCGTGAGAACGGAAGAGTGCAAAATGAACTGAGAGAAGCAGAGATATACGAAGCGGAAAGGACTCAAGAGTCTTTGTTGAGGCGTGCGTTCTAAGTTTTGAAATGCTACATATATAGTGTGGGCTTATTTCTTTTTCTGATACTCGTTTATGGGCTTTTTTTTGGGCAACCAACTGTGGGCTTTCCTTGGTGATTGCTCAAGAGACCTCTCAGGTTGATAGACCGAAAACGTAATTTTCGATGGACATTTTTTTTTGCTTTTTTTTTTTTGAAATAAAAGGTGTTAGATGATTTATTATGTTAGATGATTTTGTCAATTTTTTTTATTTATTTTGTTCGATGATATTTATTATGTTATTTATTTATTTACTTTAAATCACTTTTTTTTCCTTTAACGTTTATATGTTACCAAAAAAAATATCCTTCGTTGACTTGCATTGAAACATTTATATGGTATATAATTATGGTACTATTTATTTATAGACGTTTTTTCCTTTAACGTTTTAAGTCAACTCTAAACTTGAAAAATAATTAATTTATATCAAGTTTGTTAATATTGTTTTTGTCTAAACATAGGTTATGAGCCTCATTCATTCAATCCAACTAAATTTTCTTTGGTGATTGAAATTTTAGGTTAATTGGGTCTCAATGACTAACTTAAGTCAGAGTAGGTCTTAAGTCTCAGGAAACACTAATAGATATACTTATAAATTAAAATTTATTAATTTTTTGGGACAAAAGATATATTAAATCATAAATTATTTTATTTTTTCCACAAGAAAACTAATTAATTTCTTCTCCTCTTAACTCTCAAACAAACATAAAAGAAATCATGTAAAAAAAAAACATAAAAAAGGATCTTTAATATTGTTTACTACAAAACTAGACTTTTGACCCGTGCGCCGCACGGGTCTGATGTGCTATTTAACATTTGAGTAAATTATTATTTATAAATCAACATATATTAAATAAACTTTCTATCACATAAGATGTATTACAATATTTAAAGGGTTGAGACGTTAAATAGTTTAAGAAAGAGATCCATGGTTCAATTCGTAAGTAGTTGAGTAGCAGTATATTTAATCCATCCACAATAAGACGATCTTGCTCTGTAAGTACCTATTACAGAGACTTGGTACCAAATAATATGATTGTGTTTAATAATTGATGGTTTCTTGATATAGTTTAACTTGTAATATTTCAGCATAACTATAGTTTACATTAAAAGAATAGTTGATAATTTCTAAATTCATACTTGCTAGTGTACTGCACGTAAACTGAATTCATCTTGAATCAATGGAAAATCATCCATAATTACATCAAACTCAATAATCCAAGGATTCATCAATCTCTTAAATAACTTACCACAATACAATTGAAATATATTAGACTGTCATTTTTGCTATGAAGTTATTCTTAGATGGAAAATTGACACCCTGCTAAATAACTTTCTGGTTTTGATATATAGTTGTCATAAACATGGCAAGCAACTTTCAAATCTCTTGCAAATTCCTTTAACATTAGCTAGGGGCATACCTTGACATTATCATCATCCTTTACCAATACCTGCAAATTCAGCCAAACAGTTAGGATCAAAAGTTGTCACACTTAGACATTGCCTAATTAGCTTTGTGGATCACATAATACTATAAAACAAAAATAAAGAAATACTATTTAACTTAAATTATGTGTTATAGATCTATAAATAAATTATAATATTATAATATAGATTATAATACTAAGCTAGTAGATCAAATATGAAGTACACACAGTTTCTTAGTTTCTGTCATTCAACTAAGCAAGTAGATCTTTCATTGTATATAAGGTAAAATGACCTCTCTTATAACTCAGTTCAGTTAATTCAATAACAAAAGAATTAGAGCACATTGTTCTCTAATCTTTACCAAAAGTTCGCTTCAAATTTTAAATGGAATAGCATATGTGACTCAAGTATAGAACAACTCACTTAATGAAATTTTTTTAAGCCAAACTGCTACTTTTAATGTTATACCTCATTCTTTACACTGTAAACTTGGTGTTCACCAAGATAGTTTCAATAACATCTGTAGTGCCCCAATTTTTTTCAAGCAACCTAAAAAGAAATTAACAAACGGTAACAACATGGGTATTATATTTGGCAGCAAAACATGGGAAAACAACTGCATAGTTTATGATAGACTCAAGGAATAAAATGTTATCGATGAGTAACCTATCTGAAACACCTGAACATCTCAAAAAAAGGAAGATCGTGCTAAGCGGAGAGAATTATGCTGATGTAATTGCTGCCTCTCAACCATGTATCTACTAAACCATCATGAAAGGAAAGAATTTGCTAAAGAAAATAGTGCAGAACATAAGTATTTGGAATCTTCAAATTTAATAGACAACTTTTGCAGAAAATGCATACAATCTTAAAAATAAAAACAATTTTTGTTCAGCATTAAACCATAATCACTCAACCCCAGACATTGAACATATTTTTACCAACTATAAATAAGTACAAATGCAACTTCAATCATTTTTAACTTTTATTGCAGGACTCTCAAACAGTTTTGTTTAGTCATTGGTTCAATCACAAATAAAAAATTCAACGTCAAATAAGCACAAATAAACCCAATAACAAATTCAAGTGACCTAAGAACATTTGATCTTTCTCTACGTTATAATCCAGTCTACAAAATAAAATTTAAACTATGCAATATTAATTCTATACTGACATAGACTAAAGATTAGGACAATATAGACAAAAAAATACCTTTAGAGTGGGCCTTTTACTTGAAAAGCAGCAACATAAAAAATATGCAACTTCAATTAAAGAGTTTTTGTAAGTCTTCACACCCCTGGAACTTGAAGCTTGATTGACTTATTCAAAAGTGATATTCTATTACATCAACAGCAGAAAAGTTGTTCTTCTAAATTTGCTCCAATAGACAAATGCCTAAGTAGCATGACTAATTAACCCTACACATGAAAAGGAGAAAGCATGAAGAATACCCAAAAGTTATTTGAGTTCTTGTGATGGCCTGTAACTAAATCATGATTGGCATGCATCTTCTTTATATTGTCGGTTGAGTTAGAAATCACATAACCCACCACATTATCATATACATTCATATCATCTATTTAATTTTGTTTAAGAAACAAAAGAATATAAGAATAATAAAGCATCTACATACAATAGTTCCAGAAAAAAACCTCCGTCTCTTCCTTTTTATTAACTTATACTACCACCTTTAGTAAGTTGTTTTTGCAAGCTACATTCTTGTTATGCTAAAAGATCAAGCAAGATCCTCAAGTCTTGTTAGTTTCAAGTAATGAGTTTGCTAGCATACTTAACAGGTCTGATATAAGCATAATATTTATGGTTGAGTTTTTTTTATCCAACCAATTAATCATCTTCTAAATCCAACCAAATATCATATATCGAAAAGATACTTAAACATAAGTCAAGGAAAGACAAAATGGTGAAATTTTTTAGGCATAAACAAAATCTCTTGCAAGACCTAAAAACATAAAGATAAGTTTCGCTTGTATTAAAATTTCCACAAAATGGCATCAGCACTACCTGCAATCTTGAAACATAATCCACACTCATACAATGGCATTGGCAGCACTTGCAATCATAGGCCAAAGCTCAACACATTCGTTACCAATTGGTCCAGTGATAGCAGAACCTTTCATTTCTCCCTTAGGATTCACAATAACGCCGGCATTATCTTCGAAGTACATGAAACCATGTCACCAACACAAGCTGAAGGAAGACGATTCAATCTACCCTTGATTCCCTTCACGGAGATAATGTGCAGATTCTTTCCTCCAGTGTTATCAGCACAGTTCACCGTCGCCGCCACTGATAGACCCAATGACATACGGATAGTGCATATTATTCTGCAAAAATTAGGTCAAATTGAAATGAACATAAAAATAAGAATAGTGCATATTATTCTACAAATCCATCATAACTAATTCATAATTAATCAAACAATCTATTCCTCCAACAAAAAACACTACTTTTCAAACCATAACATATCAATCAAATACCAAATTCCAAAAAACACAGATTATATACAACTAAAAATAACTAACATCTCAATAATCAATCACCATTTCACCACTCAATAAGAATCCAGCAAATTATCATCAAGCATACCCAGAACCAAGGATCACTCTGATAAATTAAAAAAACAACAATCATTGAACATGTTTAAATGGCAATATTTATCAAATTCAAACTACAATCCAGATTTCAACAAACCCAACAAAAAAAACTCAATTTATAGCACATAGATCCAAAAGGGTTTTCAAATAATCATAAAAAAAAAAAAACTGATTAAAAAAAGAAGAAGAGATACAATGCACAAATCGACCTTGAGATGAACATAAGTATCAATATTAGAAGATTTCATATAACCAAATAATTAGAAGGTTGCAATTTTAAAATTAATTTAGGGATTCTTGATGTTGTAACAGCAAAGTAATGAAAGAATAGACTCACCTTTGAAGCAAAGAGCAAGGACGACGGAGAAACGATTGTCGGCGCAACACATGTTGTCTCAGACGAAGCAAAAAACTGAATGAAATGAAGAAACGTGAAAGAGAATAAAAAATTAAACAAAACGTTATGGCCGAACATGGCCGTTCCGGCGAGGTTTTATCTGTACATTTTTAGATGGCGAAACAATGTTTGGCTTAGGCGGTGACTGTGGTTGAAGACAACATATTGAGATATAGGGATAGACTTTGTGAATAGAGAGAAGGAATGATTTTAATTTTTTCTTGGAAAGTGAGGAGGATGAGATAGTGCACTTTTCCGAGGATGGCGCATTAAATTCCTTGTGTATAGGAATACGCATCGGCAGATGAGTTGATTGTGAGAGGGAAAATAGGAATAGATAGTGGAATGCCGATTAAAATATATAGATTGAGTTAATGCTTTCAATGTGGAGGGAAAAATTAGGGTAAAAAATTAGGGTTGTGGATTGCTTGACCAGACAAGCTTTAGTAAGTAAGATGTTTGTGGCAGTGGAAATTTCAAAAGACAGTAAACCACAACGGATTAATGGTTGATCCAAGAGATTACCGATGTATACAAAAAGCTTAAAGGAAAACTAATTAAAGTAATTGCACTTAGAACAACATAGAAACGGAGATAACTTGTCTAAGGTTAAATATCATTTTTGGTTTTTTAGTTTGACAGAAATATCAAGTTAGTTCTTTAAGTTTCGAAAGTTTCAATTTTGTCCTTTTAGTTTGACAAAATTCTCAAGTTAGTCCTTTACGTTTCAAAAGTTTCAAATAGGTCATTTTAGTTTGACATAATTCCCAAGTTAGTCCTTTAAATTTTAAACTAAAATGACTTATTTAAAACTTTTGAAATTTAAATGACTAACTTGAGAATTCTGTCAAACTAAAAGAATCTAATTAAAATTTTTAAAACTTAAAAGATTAACTTAAGAATTCTGTCAAACTAAAAAGATCAAAGATGGTATTTACCTTATTATACATTCACAATTCATTCTTCCTCAATTACTCGTTTTCGCCAAACGGGTAGTATCTGTACACTTCTTAAATCTTCCTCTATTAATTTCCATGCAAGAAAGGACACTATGCACCTGTGAAATAAGGCACATGCATTATTATATATTTACGACCATAGTAGTAGTTGTTTTGTAAGCATACACAAACAATAGGATGTTAACAACTGAATTTATCAGTTCAAACAAACTACTCTACCACGGAAAAATAACATTAATTTATCAATAATATTCATTTTCAGTTGTTAATGTTTAAACTACCTTTTCTTTTTGAAGAAAATGTTTAAACTACCTATATCGTTACCATAACCATAGTTCTATCAACTTGTTATAATTGATTAAAATAAATTCCTCAAAATAAAAATAAGAGTACCCTCAATAATACTCTCGTTACCGTCTGAGTTTTGACCCGAATATTAAAGATTTGGACTAACACTAAAATGTTGCCTTGAATGAATAATTGTTCAGAGTTTTTAATTTTTTTCTTTCAATTGACAACAATAGTTTATTTTTGTTAACTTAAAAGTAAAAATCAAAAGATAAAAGTTAAAAAGAAATGGTTGTGATGTCCTACCATTCTTTCCATCAGATGTATCTGAAAGACATGAAATTGCATTAACAGGTGCCTGCTCTTTTCCTCAATCAATTAATATATGTACAAATATGAATAATGATAACAAATAGTTACTAACAATGGAAATTAAAACTTATTCTCCTGCTTCCCCAACCTGTAGTATCATCATCATTGTTGCCATTTTGCCCATTTTGTTGCTCTCTAGGTGGTATACATGTATGATCATTCCCTTGCCATTGTATATCCTCAGAAAAAAACTGTTGTCATCAATTAAAATACAAATATGAAAAAGATATAATTTTTTTTTTGACAAATATGCAACAAACTTACTTGATCATCATGAAACACAAAGATATCATTATGACCTGAAAAGGGTCAAAGTTTGAGATCATACCTACATTTTACTCCATGGGTAAAATGTGTCCCTTGATCAGGGAAATGAGATCATAACTCACAAGCAAGTATACACATGGTGTTAAAAAATATGCCGTTTTTACCTGGTTAAAACGTTGCAAATGATTTTAGTTAAGGTTGTAGACATTAAAATTGAGACACAAATAACTAATGTTGCATATTTGTCATATCAATCTGAAAATATTTAGACATATCAATCTGAAAAAGGATTTTAACAGCTATAAATTTCAAGCTAAATATATTACCGTGGCAGGGTCATAATCAGTAATCTCAGCAAGCTCTGACCATTTAATACGAACTTTCTTCCCAATCAATGTATCTAAAGTTGCTGCTTTAGCACGTTCAACTTCAACAGAATGATCTTCCACAGACTTCACTGAAGATAAACCGGCCAATGGTTGATCCTGGACCGAAAATTGGTAGCAGCAAAACAAAACAAAAATAGACCTCATCAATACATGTTTTTCCTTTGCAAATCTCTAATGTAAAGAATCAAATTGTAGCAGCGCTATGTTATAAGTCTTTTAGCCTATTAATGCCACACTGATCGTAATTCTCTAAAATATCAAAAACTGCTAATTATGAAATTAATTCTGAAAAAAAAACATCATATCACATAAATAAAATTATGAGATTAATTAATATTTTTATTATCAACTACTTATATGTATAATTTTTATAAAAAAACTACTAATTTTAGAAATTTCAATTACTTTCATTACTCTCTTCTTTATTTTGTATCGACTTTATCATGTCGTTAACATATTTTGCATATAGGGCTAATTATGTGCAAGATTGAGATACTCCACCAAATAATTATATGTAAGTGAAGCCTCAAAAAATTAGAAAGATACCATCAAGTCAATGTGGATTGAGTGAAAGTCCTTGTGGACATCTTCACTTAAAGGATGTAACAATATGTTATAAGTTATTATATATTTATTTAGAAAAAAGTATTCGATGTGGTATTTCAAGCATGAGACTTCTCCATATTTAATAGAATAATCTTCTAGGTTGGAACTCTGGAACTCTCTCCATGTAAGTCCTAACAATTTCAACCTACCAACTAGATGAGCTCTAATAAAAAAAATGGAACAATTGCTTATTTACCACATAATATTACTAACTCAATAAACAACTCTCACTAGAGATTATTTAAGGGATTGAAACATCACCCCTTTGTTATTATTTTAGAGATGTATTTGTCAATTCGTAAAATTTAAGAACAATTTCAACCGATGTTAATATCGAGAATCAATTTTATTACTTATTCATATGAAAATCAATGAACAACTTTCTTAGTATGCAAGTTAGAGACTATTGCAAAAAATGTTTATATATGCAGAAATGATGCTCATGCTGAAGTGTCCTAATAAGAAGTCCAAATTAATTAGCCGCTAAATATGAGATTTCCTTACTATATACTGATCCCCAAGATGCCTAGCTAGGCAGCTTAGTCATGTTCATGTGAGGTTACTCTTACTACAATAAAAATATTCCAATGTGCTCATTTTCGTGATTTACACTCATCCCTATCTTCTAATTAATCTCGGGAAAACAAGAAGAATCTTGAGTACAAAATAAAATCAAATAAAAACAAAACATGCCTGAGTGTAAATCTTCAGGATCAACAGTCTAAATTCAAAAAATAAATTGTCTGACAAGCCAGCTATGATAGTTTGAATTTTCTACTAGAGTTTTAATCTAACCCAAGTACAAGTTTTCACATGATATCTGAAAAAATATGGAAGCATTAGGCAATTTTAATTTTTAATAATGGTGAAAGATGACAAAGTATAAATGATTAGGCATGTTAAAATTTAATAAGTTCTCTCTAGTAAGGAATTTCATCAAGCTAAAAAAAACTGATTCCAGATGAACATGTTACGTTATTATTAATTTAATAAAAGATCTTGCCAAAAGAAAATTAAACCATTATTTTGATTGACAAAGCTATATATGAACATGAATTTACAAGTCTATTTTTGTTCAGATTCACGTGTCCGATCACATGAATCTTTATAAAATTATGTGTCACATGATCAACACCTACCAGGTTTCAACCTAGTAAATTAGTCTTCAATGTAAAAAAGTACTATGCATTTTTCTTTCCTTCATATTCCTGTTAATGCTGAAAATTTAACATTAGTCTTATTATTAACTGAAAACTAACACTGATGATTAATTAAGTATAGCTACCTTTTTTTTCTTCCTTTTAATTAAGTATGGTTAAGCACGTGGAAAAGGCATGCTCCACTCTTTTTTCATTTTATATAAACCTGATCCAAGCTAAGTATTCAACCCTTCTTTCATCTTTAGCATGTTTTCCTTTCTCAACATATTATGAAGATCACAAGCTGCAGAGTTTTTGCTGTTATATTGACCTTGGTTCTGATTCACTTTCTTCTCTTCTCTTGTTGTTGTGTCCACCATGAACCAAGGTTTTCAAGAAAGACAAGATTAACAATGTCAAGGGAGCTTCTATCTTCATCTTTTGCTTCTTTTGCAACAAGTGGCAATGGTAAAATAAGTGGAAACAAGAAACATAACAGAAAAGTTGTGGAACCAAGTATGAGGATAGCACCACCTAGCATCCCAAACCCTACTCAGAACAAGTGAGAGTGGAGTACTTGTAGAGATGTCTATGATTTGCTCTTGTCTGTTTTTTTAGCTTTTTGCTTATATAGTATATATACTATTTAGATTATGATCTTTTCTTGGTTATTATTACTTCTTTTTATGGTTCATGGTTTTAAATTGTGGTCGCGGTTACGGTAAGATCTATGATATTGTGAAAAATGCAATCAAATGCAATTGCGGCTGCGATGTGATTGTGGAGGCTTGAAAATTCTAAGCTGTGGATGCATTTCTAGTTAGAGACTGCAATCTAAAACCATTTTACTTGTAATGTTTAAGGATTCAGAGAGACTAGGATGGAAGAAAATGTACATATTAGAATTCTAAATAAAAATAGTGTATTTGAATTTTGAAGGATTTTGCTTTGCAAAAGGCAGAGAATAATTAGATCAAAGAGGCCTTGATGTCAATTTTACATTTGATATCAAGAAAATGAAACGAAATCGGATCATAGTATTTTTAATCAAAAAACTAACTAGAATAAAAAATCATTTTTATCTTTGAATATGTCAAGCACTCTCACTATAATTATTGATGGAATGAATTTAAATTATAAAAACATCTTGAATGTGTTCGTTATTAATGAGTATGATTCTCGAATGTATTATTCCTTTGTTATTTTGATCTTCAAATTTCTTTTATGTTAGTCAATTTAATCTAGGAATTCATTAGAAAATGACATAGTCAAGGATGTTATTATAATTTTGATATATTTTAGAACTATAGTGATAATTCACTCTAATAATAACTTTTTTGCATTTTCTCCCTTGAAAGATAGTTATGGGCATTCACTATCTTCACTCGTGCAGGCTAAGCACATGAACTGATTTCCTTTTGAGAACATAAATTATTGCAATTCTTGGCTTACATGCTTGGCTAGCGAAGATGCATGGTACTGAATGATGCTAAGGTCAAAATGAGTCATAAGAACAGATGGAAAAGTAAGTAGTGCACGTTTGGTTGTTGGATAGTGAGTTGTTTGAACTTGAAACATCTAGCCATACTAGTACCACCCACGTATAACTTTTAGGTATGAAGTTGCCTTTACAGCTAAAATGATTAGAAATTCATGGAGGTGATGTGAAATATTACTTGGATACGTAGAAAATGAGGTTGGCCTGGCCCAACATTAATCAAATGCTAAAAGAAGAAGAGTGTGTGAAGTGGGTAAAGTGCACGCAAATTTGTTTGAGCAACAATAATAATGTTCCTTTAAAATATAATAAGAATTTTGCTCTTCACCCAGCACAAATCAATCGCACCCTGCAGCGTTTCCATTTTTACCCTTGCGCAAGTTAAGTCACGCAACGTGTCTTAACTTGCGCAAGTTGTATTCCTACGTGACTTAAGTCACACAGGTTATAACTTAGCGTGACTTAACTCACGCTTCAGTTGTGCTGAATTTATTTCTTCTTTTTTTCATTATACAGGATTGGTTTTGGTAAAAAAAAAAAGTGGTTTTGATAACAAGTCTTGATTGAATTTACATGGCATCTCTTTGGATCCACAATCGCCCCTTTGATTTTCATCTGTTCCCATCCTATTGCTTCTTTTTTGATTTAATTGATGATTTTCCTTGTTGTTTTTATGAATATTTAATGAGAATGCCCCTTTGATTTTCATCTGTTTCCATCCTATTACAGGGAAGTTATACTTCACACATGGATTATAGATTGTTCTCGATTACTTCACACATGGATTGTTTTTTTGAATATTGAATTGATTACTTCACACATGGTTGATTAAAGATGGTGAGATAGTTGAATTTTGCTTCTGTAATCAGCCAGCGTGAGTTAACTAACGTTGCGCTAGTTAACTCACACGGCGTTAGTTAAGTAACGCAGAGTTTAACACTTGCGTTACTTAACTAACGTAGGGACATTTTCGTCATGGTTGCAGGGAGCGAGCGAAAAGTGCAGGGGGAAGAGCAGAATTCATATAATAATGACATGGTGTGGACCAAGAACGACGGTCAGGGTTAGTGTGAGTGCGGTGGAGACCCTCAACGGGGGTGTTGTATCTCCAAACACTCACACGCTCAAGTCTCTTCTTGATTGAGACAAGTTAGAGACATTTCATAATAGAATGCATACATTTCTTGTGGTGCAAGTGTCCTTTTATAACAAAAGGTTTTTCTAGAGAAAAGAGCGAAAAAGCCTGTTGACGTGGTTGAAGAATCATTGTCGTGATCGATAAATCACCATTTGATCTCATGTGTTGATTGGTTGCTAAGAGATAATGTCTGCTAACATTGTAGCGCACCTAACATTTTTTAGAATGGTCCAATTAGAGAAAAAAAATTGTTTTAGAAATGGCAGATTTTATTGTACTACATCAAATCTTTAAATGAATAGCTAAACAAGTTATTTTTTTGAAAAAATAAACTATTTTCTATCATTTACAATTATAATAACTAAATATCACTCTTCCTTCTCTTTTAGTTGTTGTTTTGAAGTTATTAGCACATACAAAACAATAAACTTTATTACTTTTGATTGAATTATTTATCTTTTTTCTTATAATAGCCTGAATTATTTATCATCTCACAATCTTTTTTTTGTTGAATGTTGTACTAAAACTTGAAAATGAGAAATAAATTGAAACACATTATATATATATATATATATATATATATATATATATATATATATAAGCAGCCGTTAAAAAGGAACAGAGTAGCTAAGGTCATAGGAAGAAAAAACCATTGGTTCCTCTTGAGATGGAGATGAATAACATTTCATCCTCTAAAATTTGAGCACAGTGCAAATGTTCAATTATGGGATCAAGCAGGCAATTTTTCTTATATAATAATTTCATATATTATCTAATTTATATTATCCAAAGCTTAAAATAAAAGATCACTATTTGTCATGACTCATAAAAATATGTACGATTGGATGCACATTAATGAAGAGTTACTTGTGGAACACTCTTACTCAATAAATAGATTTTAGGTTGAGTAATACCTAAAATAAAATTCTAAAATACAATCAAAGTCTATACTGATTTTATTGTTGTCCCCTGTAGATGTGCTAGCTATGCTTCATATATCCATGTGTCAATGTATATAAAGAATCTAGGTCATTCTAAGTTAGTTAATCGGCGCTGTCTAGGATGGGAGACTTTGATAGGTCTCCTACGATGCATCACTTTTTAGAGCCGTTGGATTGGTTAAGCACACAATAAACTAAACACACTAGATTATTTTTCATTTGCTTGTCTTCCTCTCCTATTTCTCTCCTCCAATCTCACCCTTCAACTCGTTGCTTCTTCCTTATAATATCAACGCTTATAAGTGCAATTTTTCAGCCATATAAATCCAATAAATTCAAACATTCATATTAACTCATTTTAAGTGTAAATTTATCGGAAAAATCCAATAAATTCCCATTCATATTAATTAAAGATAAAATTGATGTTCAATGAAGATAACAAGTAAAGTTATAGTCTTTGACTCATCACCATCAACGTTCAAACTTTCATATTCATTAATTGAAGAGGAAAGAATAAATCTACAAAGAACTATGATCCAATAAAAAAACACAGCCCCTTCAAAGAGTTTCAAGGAAACTATCATAGACTCACACCCCTTTATCTTGTTCCAATTTGTAGTCGTAAGCTTATTTAACAAAAAATAAATAAATTGAAATTGAATGATTAAGTTTATGGGAATTTTCAAATAAAAAGCAAATAAATTGACTCATTTTTATTAATAAAAAAACAAATAAATTAAAATAGAATGATTCAATTGGCCCAAAATTTAATTTTAGATTTTTTTACTGCATGTACATGAGGAGTAATCTGGGTTTATTTAGCAAAATATAATCATGAGGAGCAACACAAATATATGAGAAGTGATCGCTTTATGTTGCGATGGAGAAGAAAACGGGTGTCCCTCTGTTACTGCAAATTAGGTTGTTGGGTAAGAGAGAAAGAATGATTTGAATGGAGAGGAGAGAGAATAGAAAAATGAGGATGAAATAAAAAATTATTCCATGTTATAAGTGTATGATAAAAACCATAGAGCTACACTATCTAACGGCTAATATAGTTTCCTTTCACTTGCTCATGGTGGGATACCTATCAAGCTCTCCCACCCTAGAGTGAGCCCAGTTAATCTAGCGCTAACTTGGCAATAAGCTGTTAGATTATGTTAGAGTAAGTTTTGTGGACATCGCAATTCAGTTACATTACACTCTACATTGTAAGAGCTGTATAAGCTAGCTACTGTTGTAATTATCATTTGATTTTTGAATGAAAAATATTTGCAGGATTATGAGAGCATAGAATTTTAGAATCTTAACACCATGTCAACTAGTGTTGATATTCAGTCAATGGAAAAAAAGAAGAAAAAAAAACTCTTGCAATTATAATTGTAAAAGAAAAATGATGGATCATGTGATGAGATGTCCCACCAAAGCAGAACCGGACCGAAAATATATACAACAACAAAGCCGGCAGAGTAGTGCCTAAAGCTGTTTCTTCCGTGCTCTACAAATTTTAGAGATCATATTTCTGTGCCCATGTTCTATAGGGGCATTATTGTGATATTGGCTTGGCTATTTTTCAAATTTAATAACTCAAAAATTGAGGGGAAACTTTAACAAAATTATTATCGGGTCGAAACAGTTTTTTTTTAAGAGTTTTAATCTCAGAATTTTACTCTTCTTTCTTTTAAAATTGTTCATTTCTACCCATAACTTCCAAAATTAACTTTGATGTAAGTTAATTTCTGTTCGGTACCCAACATAAGTTCACTTATAATAAAAGGGCGCACAACCCGTCTCTCTATCTGTGCAGTGGATGTCATGGTCTCGTTACCGAGTCTTATCTTGTTTGGTCTATCGACATATTTGCACAACAAAAAACAATGAAAAAATCAATCAATTTTTTATTGAAACATTTTATCAAAATCTAGAGTATAAAATGTACATTATGAATTCATTGTGTCATTTCATTATCTAAACTATCACATTGCACTCAAACTTACTCCAATCAACATTGATAGTCTAATTTCTCAGTAATTTCATCATTAACATGTAAAAAACAATCAATTTTTCATTGTGACATTTTGTCAAACACCCAGTGTTCAACATAAATATTATGAGTTCGTTGTGTCATTTCAATCTCTAAACTACTACATTGCTCTCTAATTTAATCTAATCAACATTAACAATCCAATTCGTAAGTAATTACATCATTAACATGCAAAAAACTTAACAATTTCATCAACCTAAAAACCTAACATTTCACAACTTTTATAAAAAAAAAACTCAAACATTTAAACAAAAAAAAAAGACAATGCAAAAGAATCATAACCACTTATTTGCAATTGAAGTGGAAGTTGAGGTTGATTTGGTTGAGTTTGATGAAATTCGCATTTGGAAGGAGAAAATTCGATTTGTTTGATTTTTGAAACACTAGCAGAAGTGGTTGATGTTCTGATGTAAAACAGAACTCAACATGAGTTAACTTCGGCTAGTACCGAGCAGAAGTTAACTGCCGCTAATAAGTTAACTCACGCTGAATATCGAGCAAAAGTTAACTTGCGTTGGAGTTAATTTTGAAAATTCAAGATAAAAATGAACAATTTTAAAAAAGAAAATATAGTAAAATTCTTAATCTCATGACACTTTTGTGAGAGACCGCAAAAATATGCTCCACAATATAGACCCAACTTGGAAGTACTAATTGGGCTGTTTTTGGTTAGTGGTCCAAGAAGTGGCCTGTGAAGTAAGGTATTGCAAATAGAAGCAGTTTTAGAGCCACCTCATCAATTTTATCCCCCTAGTCCTAAGGGAATAAATTCCCAACCAATTTCACTTTTATGATTAATTAAAGGCAGTTTCTATCTGGTAACAAGGAGACCAAAGGCACCAAAATTGGGTATATTAAAGCTTCCATTTCTCTCTATAACAATAAAGTGGCTAAAGGTCAGTTTTGGAATAAAGGAAAACTTGAGAATTGATTCCCTTATCTATTTTCTTTTTACTGTCTTAAGAACATTGTACTGTATGTGCAACGGATTCTTGACTGGTCTTAGTTCCTCTACAAATACTTGATAAATTAGAAAGAAAAAATAATGTGACAATTAACCTAGCTATTGTACTACTTAGGTGTTAAGTACAAAAATAATCAGAGATTATAACTCTGATATACGAGACGGCAAAGCAATTTAGGTGATAGGCCTCAAATCGATCGAGGCACCAAACAATGGGAATTGTTGGGGTGTCGATCTCGATCCAACAGTCATTAATGTGTTGAATGTGTGAAAACATGTATTGTTGGCCGCAGGGATTCATATTCAAAATGATGGAGGTAATGTAGCAAAATAGTGTCGTGGTGACAATTGGCAATTTGAGTGCTAGTGCACCATTTTTTTTTAATTGTGTAAGATTAACTAAACCTATCATTACTATTTAAAACTTAAAAAAAACTTGCTATGACGTGAAAGATGTGCTAGCTTCCTATTTATGTATTTTCCCCTGCAAATAGTTGAGATTCCTTGACAGCAATTTGGATTCATATTTAGTCATTATTTGGATGTCCTAAGACAGTGGAAACATAACATGGCTGAATAGACAAATATTTGGATACTTATTAGTTAATTTTCTTAATTATAGTTTTTAACATTTGTTTAATTATCAGTTGCTTACAAAGTTCTTAAAGATCCAACATAAATCAGACAGAAGTCGTGTATACTATTGACCAAAAATAATTATAGACTCCTAGTCCACTGTCCTATAAGATCAATTATTAACCCCTTGATGTTAACTACTATAGAAATTAATTTTATTTTCTGGATTTTAAAAACCCACTTGAGGATTAAAACAAAAATCAAACTATTTTAGCTTAATAATTGGAGCATTCAAACTATTGAGTTTGGGATGCAGCTGGTTTATAAGTGATTCATGGACAATGTACCAACGAAAGCATCCATATACTGCAATGATTTGTCACCAATTTGACATGGGAAAGTAACCAAAACTAATTAATATCCCAATTAGTCTAAAGAATACAACTTTGATTTGTGTAAGTGCATCATCACATGATATCATTGACTTGTGCTCTTGTCATTTACATGTGCCCCGCTTAAGCACATATGGTTTCTATTTTAATTTTATCTTTTTACTTAAAATGTTATTCCCTCTATTTTAAAATAAGTGTTAATTTAATTTTTTTTTATTAAAATCAATGTAATATTTAGTTTCCAAAGCAATATTAATTTGTTTCTTTCTAGTTGTACCCTTCAACTAATATCATATGTATTATTTACTGAGCATTATTTTACTTTAATGGAAAACAAACTAATTGATAGTAAGTATAATATGGTAAAATAACTATTTTTTTACAAATATTTTTATTTTTTTCTTTTAAATAACTGTTTTTTTTAATATGTATGTAGAAATATTAAACTACATTCGATAAGATTTAAAAAGGATAATCATGAGTTTGTACACATATAGAGATTGAAAACGTAGTCGACAAGCTTAATGAATTATGTAAACATGATTAATTTTGAGTTTCGAAAATTACTAGATGTTGGATCTATCGCTATATATTATCTTTGCCTTTCTCAAACCTATGTCTAGCTGTCTTGTAGTGTGAGAGTCCGTGCATCTTGATCCATGTACTATACCTACCTAATGGGGACCATCATTGTTTCTTATATTATTATTGCTATATGAATATTTGAGAGTTGAGGTTAAGATTCTTAATTTTTAATGTACGTTCCACCTACTATGGTAGCATATTCTGTACCTGTCTAACAATTTCTCAAATTTCTTTGTGAAATGTCATCAAATATTTGCATAATGTGAAAAGAGAAAATAAAATAAAATGAAAAAAGAAATAAAAGGGGGGTGGATTGGAGCAGGTATGTTGGGTATAGACTAAGTCCACTTTTTACTACAGCTAAAAACAAAAATGGTTAACAAATTGAGTTAACCTTCTGCAAAATCATGCTATATAGAATTGACATGTGCTCTATAACTGAACATATATTATATGCAATCAACAAGAGATACGGTAGGAAGTTAGAAGCTTCAAAAGGTTAAATATACGTACTCCCCAAGAAAACAAATTAAGAAATAAGAATATACACAAAAATTGAAAAGTTTCAAATAAGGAAAAAAATAGGGAATGACACGACTAACTTTGGTTGGGTCTAACGGGTCGACAAATTCTACAACATTGCGAGTTATGGTTGGAATTGTGACGAATCTCTACAACATTGTGAACTATAGTTCAAATCATTTTCGAAGAGGTACCACATTTAGTATCAGACGACGACTATCAAATAGAATTACAAGTATCGATAGGACGAGATATGTGGGGCCGGTAAGGAAAATAGGAGCCTGGTATTCTACTGAACAAAAGAGTTATTTTGGAGACATGAACTAGAAGCCTGATATTTCTTTTTCATTCAATTTGGCGGTAACTCATACATGGACTAACAAACAAGACAATAGAACCAAAAATATTTAACAATGGATAAGACGTTCTTGTCAACTAACATATGGCTATATTTAATTGTCCAGAAGACAAGGCGCCGTATAATTTTGTATGCCTTTGAATGTGAAGAACTTCTTAATTAGATATATATACATACACATAAACAACCAAATCTTGGCTTAGACTTAACAAAGACACACATCATTTTATCAAGCAAGAGAGTTAATTTTGACCATAATATAATAATCAAAATTATTTGAGGATACCAATTTATTCGTATACATTTTTATTTATCAAATATACATGAGACGTATATTATAGTCTTATTAATAACTTGTAAACATGATTTGAAATTGTGAATGTAGTCGAAGTTTTGGTTATGATCCAAAATTTTATGTTGCGAGAAAATGCAACCAATGTAGTTGAAATTGCAGCCATGGACTCCAATTTAAAACTATGATAATAGGTATCATAGTGAGTTAGATCAACTTAATTTTGAACTATACTTTTCATCAAAAATAAAGCCTGTAAATATGAAGAATTGCACAATTCCCCATACCACCAAGTACACAATTCTTCAGAGTTGAGACCCCATTTCATTTTTGAAAAGTGCTTGAATTTGAATAGGAAAGAAAAAGGCAAATATATATGACCACAAATAAAATCCACCAATATTCCAATACACTCCTAAAGATGATTTTTCCCAAGTAATTATACCAAACTGAATTTGATTGTGGGAAAATGCACAAGCTACAAGCCTACAACTGATCAAGTAGTGATGTTACTAAAGGAAATTACATAGAATAAAATTACATCTCTTAGTATGTGTTTGAAATGACGTTAAAATTTTAAAAACCCTGACAGAAAATCGCGCTTGCAGTAAAGCCATAAATACTAGATTCACAATATTACGTTGAATTCTGCCTCGGGACTCGAAAATCTTGCCTCCACCGCTAATCCAATTGTTTAAATGCTTCTAGCAAGCATTTCTTGATACTTCCTATCAGACTCTTGTTTTTCCAACTTGAACTTCTCATGACAATTAGCAATAAACATTTCAGCTAACATATCAATATTCTCATTAACAATCTCTTTCTCTTGTGTACCCTCTTGAACCTTCTTCTTCTCCTCAAGCCACTGTAAATATCCTGCAAGATGTGAGTCAGGACAATCCTCACTTTTTTGCTGCTCTGAAGTATCAAACAAACCTTCATAAACTCGTTCCGGAACCGGCAAAACATGAGAAGATTTTGAAGAACACCAATTATAATGAAGCCTAAAGGAACCTAAAATGATCTTCTTTCTTATGTTGTTACGTTTTTTGTGAGAAGAAGGGTAATAAGTGAAGTTGTTGTTGTCTTTAAGAATCTCAACTATAAAATCTTTGACTTTGGATAGTGCACGAATTATTCTACACAAGTGTGAAACTAAGAGGGTGTGAATAATTCTTTTGAGTTTCACTGAGGTTAAATTTGAAGATGATGATGATGATTTTAGAGAGAAAATTTGAAGAGATGGAGTGAACATTTTTGTGTGATTAAAGGAGCAGGTGGTGGATAGAAATATTATGAGAGAGTGAGCGTATAGTTTTGGTTCATGCTAGTTTATATGAGGGGATAATTATGTTGAAGTACTGATTTACCCTTTCTCTTTTGGTTTATTTAAAGGAGTACCATATACTTTTTTGATTTAAATATAGTCAAAATTTACATTTGTCATTGTTTGATCTTTTTCTTTTGTGGATAATATGCTGGGGATAAGACCCGCTTGCTTGTTTTGAATTTCTGCAATTTTTGCCTTCACCTTCACTTAATTTACATGGTGTTATTATTATTATGTTTGGACTAATTATATTATTGTCAGTAGTAAATTATTAAGCAGCTCGAGAACGGAGATTAAGGCTTAAGAATCGCAAGAATCACAAACCCAGTGGTTAACATAATTTTATATATCATTTTGTGTCTTATATTATGGTTTTGTTGCTTAAAAATTAGGGAACAACTAATATAAACTCTATTGTTGATAGCGGATGATCTTATAACGGATATCGAATAGGTGATTACGTATAAACTATTAAATTGAATTTATATTGTTTGATAAACTAATGATTGAAGTAGCTGATAAAATATAAAATAACATAAAAGTAATTTTTAAATTCGTATTACTTTTTTTTTCAATTAAGATAATAAAGGTAAAATTGTCAAAAAAGAAAAATTATAAAATATATGTTCAAACGTTACTTGAAGTAGCTTACCAAAAAAACACAATATACCCGTGAGAAAAATTGTTACCATAAATCAATTTTGTTCATATAAAGTTATAATCGATCCATGATAAACTAACTCGAAAATTAGACTTGTCAAACGAAAATAACGATCAAAAGAGTTGAATTATCTTTAGTAAAAACAAAAGGGCTGAAGTATCCATTATATTTTTTCATATATTATTTTGCCATTCAAAAAATAATATTTTTTTTATAAAATTTAAAATATTAATTTAATTTTTTTATTTATATGTGTCAAAACCTTAAACTATTTTATTTCAAAAAAAAAAAAAAACCTTAAACTATTTATAGTATGCGATGAGATTGGGGCAGTACTTAACTTGGGGACTATTGTTTAATGTTTCGTCAGTATGACTGCAGTTTCCTAGACATTACAAGTAATTGTTTTATTGCTCAGAACCTTCGTCTACATTTGCAGCCGAAGCTAAGGTGTTAATTTCCTTGTATAAAAATATGTTCGTTCTTTGACACTATCCATGCCTAGACGACCTTTATTTCATTGCAATTGTTAGAAAAATATGTTGTTGGGGGAAGATGCTCCAACACTTGAACAATGAATAAATTGGTGAAGACAACAATTTAGATATTTAAAGCATATATATGTTTGCACATTAACCTTAAATTAGATTTGATTCGATTCGTCCCATCAATCTATGTATATATTAGATGTAAGAGAGTATATTGACGAATATCAATCTGACCCTTTTAAAAAGTTTAATGTAATTTGCAAAAGCAAACTAAACAAATTTTTCAATAGTAGTTTACAAAAAATATCTTGTACACTTCACTCGTGTATTAAAGAAGATAATGATGATTTAAAAATTAGAAATGACAGAGAATTGACTAAAAACAATAGTCAGATTTATATACTTTGAAAACCATTATGAACATTCTTTTACATATGGCCTATTTAAGCTCTACACGAAACACACCTTTAAAGCTGGAAGAGCAGCTTGAAATGACTAAGTGTCTAATTAAATCCTTGAGATGATATCCATTGATCCTCCACCAAAGAGCCAAACTCATAAGTTAGGGGTTAAAAGTAACAATGTATACTAACTTTTCTTGTGAATAAGGAAAGAAAAAAAATCAATATGGATTATCTCAAATCTTACGGAGACATCTATTTCTCTTTTTCTTATTTTTCTAACTATAAAATGGTATGCATGATCTTTAGGTAGTTGGATTTGAAGGAGACCTGCCCCAAATTACGTGCACTCAAATCAAATTATTAGCTTAGATTTGAGACTTTTTTATCCTCGTTATGAAAGAGACTATCATGTCGATATGTAGAATAAATGTTACTAGTACATATTTTTATACTTAATTTATCACTATACATATCACTTTACATTAAAAAAAAACTAAGTTAAATGTACCAAAATAAAAGATAATCTTTACTGTTTGACTATACTTAGTATCACTTGAAGTTCTACACATTTTAATCTTAATATATTAATGTTATATGTCTACTTAACCCTATCTAGTGTGTTTTGTTGACAAACCTCTATGAAATGTTAGGATTAGGTGATTACGTAGCCTTCAGCATTATAAATATATCAGACTCATCATAAGTTATATTTATGAACGTGTGTGTGATATCATATATAATTAATTATATTTCTTAATTGAAATTGGTTCGAAGAAAAGAATAAGAAAAAGTAACAAATTAAGTCTGTATGTTAAGCTTCTATATCAATCAAAGTCCAAAAGGTTAATTCTCCAAGTTCTTTAGTTAATAGGTTGTACAGAACACTGCAACTCCATGTGATGTCCTTCAAATAAAAAGTGCAAAACTGAGCTCGTTTTATCATACTGATCATATACAGCTTTATTGAAAGAAAGAAAAAAATTCAGTAAAATAAATTGCACCGAAGAAGTTTTTGATTGAAAGAGATAGAAGTGAAATAAGAGTATAGACATGCAACACTATCCGCATCCGTCGGTCCCCCCACCCCGATTTAAACGGGGAAAAACCAAATTTATTGGGTCCGAGTGCGGGGAAAACCCGTAGTTTTAATGCGGGGCCGGGGGATATACACACCCACCCCCGCCCCGCACCCGTATATGCCAATTTACCTTATTACCATTATTTTACTTAAAGGGAAATGTTAACAAGTGTCATTAGGGCACTTGATAAGGGGTTTAAAATAAAAAATTTGTCTTGGAATCTGTGTATTCAACACATTAAAACATTAAAAAGTAACATTTTCTACATAAAAGTTATCAATTGTTTCTATTTTTTAAATCATTAACAAGTGCCCTTAGGGCACTTGTTAACAAGACCCTTACTTAAATTAGCAAGGTATATAAAGAGAAGGAAGTTGAAACCCTAATTTTCCTTTTCCTCTTCAGCCGCATAAGTCATAACTCGATTTCCTTTTCCTCTTCACCTGTATTGTATAATGCGATTTCCTTTTCTACTTCAAGAATCAAGCATTTTTCCCGTTTCAAGCTTTCTACTATAGCTTCTGAATCCGCTTTCAGTACTAGTGGTTATATTATAAGTCCTCATCGAAGCCGACTTCATTCGACCACTTTAGAGGCTTTGATGTGTGCTAGAAGTTGGTTATGAGTGTTGAGAACACGGGTAAATTTTTTATTTATTCATCTGACTATGAATTTATTTGAATTAGTTACTAATTTTGTTTATTTTAAAGATTGTCATTGTTTAATTATGTTTTACTGATAGGTAATTTTAATTCTAATGTGAAAAATGAAAATGCTATTTTACTCACTTAAATGGAGTCTGATGATGATGAAGGTATTCTATTTAAAGTTTGTATTAAATTTGTGAAGTTAAATGTTTATATTCTAACTTTTATTTTTCTAACATAGGTGAACCGTTGATAAGTGACGTTAGTCCAGTTGCAATCTCCCGCCTTAAAGATGATGATTTTTAGTAAACTTGTTAAATTGGAACTTGTTTTGTTTTGACTTTTGATGATTTGGAATCCTTTATTGTTTTGAATATGTGTTGGTTCCGAGTTGTAATAATATTTAGAAAGAACTAGATGTTATGAGCTTTTTAGAAGATTTTGTTGGTTTTGAATATGGATTGGTTTATGGTTATGAGTTGTAATGATATTTAGACATAATTTGAAGATGTTCTAAGCTTGATATAAGCTTTTGCTTCAATTATCTTGCCACTGAAACATGTTTTTTACTCTGATGTTATGATTTCTAATGATTTTATAGGCTTTTACCATTGAAACAGGTTTACCACTGAAAACAGACTTACTGTGATTTTTTTTTTTGCTACACTTTTCGCGGGTGGGGGCGGGGTTGGAAAACCCGTCCCCGTTGGGGGCAGGTCTGGAGAAAGGATTTTATCCCCGCCGGGTTTGGGGGCGGGGTAACGTGAAACGGGGCGGGGCCGTGTATGCTAAAACATGCCCGTGCCCTGCCTCGTTGCCATGTTTAAATAAGACGGAATGAAATTTAATTCATCCTATTTCAGTAAAGAATTAAACATAATTTTGGTTTTTATAGTGGTAAAGTTTGATTTTGGTCTCTATAATTTTTATTTATTTTCGATGTAAGAACAATGTTTAATTTCTTAAGTTAGTTAGCGGACTTAAGTGTTGAGTCATGAGCTCATGGTCACTAATATTGAGTCAAAATTTTAAAGGATTGTCTTTTTCATCTAATGTGACAATTCTAAGTCACAGTGCTTTTTTTTTTTTTTAGGAATAAGTGACAGTGCTATATCTCAAATGCGAGCTCATCAAAATCATTATGCCCCCTTCGAGAGGAAGTTTTTTCATCTAAATACGGTTGTTGCTTGCTCTCATTTGACATGCCTACTAAACACCCTTAGTTAACAAAACTTTCAATACGAGAAGCCAACGAACGATCAATTAAGAATAACAGTTGTGTTTTTTATTTACTTTAACACCACATTTCAACTTGAGAACATCTCATAGTATGAAAACTATTAAGATATTATTGTCCCACCACTCAACTTCAATTCTAAAAAACTCAACAAGTTGTTTTAGGTGTTCTAATATTTTTAGAAGAATGCATTGTTAATGCTATTAGTCTCTTGCCAATCTCTTTCTAAAGTGTCAACCCTAAGATCAAGCAAACTTTAATATATTGAAACTAAGAAGTCATTTGTAAGGTTTTTTTTTAAATTACCTTTAAAAAATGGTGGATAGTTTACTCACCAACCAATGAAAATGAGTAATTTATTGGTGAAGTCAAGATAGTTCATGAATACCACCTAAAAAAGTGAATGTCCATTGATTGAGGTAAACTACCCACCATTTTTTATGAATACTCTAGTTGTCACCCGTTACATAATATTGCACAAGAGTATATTTAATCAATCTCTCGTAAGTATGTGGGTGTATTGAATGGGATGAATTAAAACATTTTTTTTTCTTTTAAAAAATAAACTACATTAGCAAAACTGATTTGGAGCATAAGAAGTGCTAATAAAAGGAAAATTACAAAAAAGTACACAACCATAAACAAAATACAAAAACAACAATTACATGATGCAAACGGTACAAACACCAAGAATCAAAATCAAGGAACATCAACACCTAAGTATATGAGAGGTTGAATATTCAAACGAAAAGCTTTAAATTTTTGCTTTAATATATGCAAGACCAAACCAAAAACGTAAACATCCAAATGATTGGACCTATGTTATGATCATGTCGACAAAAAATCGAATTATTTCGATACTTCCATATCAACCAATGCATGTCAACAATATTGAGTGAAGACATTCACGCACTACTTTATCATAGAGCACCAAACTATTAAACATTTAAACTGAACAACATTTCCCTCAAAAAAAAAAAAAAATCTGAACAACTTGTAAATAACACAACCAAATCAAAACATCAAACCACACCTCGCCAAAGAAATGGCACTTAAAAATAAATGTTGTGACGTTGCATTCATTTTACAATCCCCAAACAAAAATGAGATTTTAAATTATTCAAAGTTTATCATTTTATCATACTTACAAATTATAAGGAAAATTATTACGCTTATCAATGAGTTATGATATCGTAACAATTCCAAATATACAATCGAACTAGTTTTTTTTTTTTTTTTGAAGGAATACAATCGAACTAGTTAGTCATCTGCAATATTTACTTACGTAATGCTTGCCTTTTTCCTTCAATTAAGGTTACAGGTCCACATAACTTTATATTTTTTCAAACAATAATGAAGTAGACGTAACTGCTTATATTATATAAATATCCAGCATGCTCCAGTTAAGAGGCATCGATCAATCACACAAACTAAGATATTATTTCTTGTGATATCATTCACATATATATTGCTGAAGTTGCTAAAGTGATTGATTATAATCATTGGTGCTCACGGTTGATTTGTTAATGCCTATTTTGGATAATAAAAACAAAACCCAACACGTTCGAAGTAATTAAAATGTGATGTCATTTTCTGTTTTTCATAGTTAGTGCTAATGAAAGTGTGATATCATTCACATATATATTGCACAAGAGTGATCATGCAATTCGCATCAGCATATAATGCAATTTGTGTGCCCGCAATAGTCGCACTTTGCAAGTGTTGAAATGGTCTTAGTGACACTAAATCGAGTACCAAGTGTATTATTAGAGCATCCACAAACGAGACATTCAAATTTTTAGGTACTAAAATCGTTCTCACGTGTACACATCACTTATTTATTATTTTTTAATATTAGTACCTAATAAAAATTAAATTCCTCCAACTCAGCATCTCACACAAATTTCTTAAATGGGATCTATTAATCAACTATCAATAACTTTAAATTATTACATTTTATTTTTTAATATTAAAATAGTGAGGATCCTACTTAAAAGTAAGGGTCTTAAGTAAGACCCCAGGTCTTAAAAGACCTTGAAAAAGATTCTCCTCGTTAAAGATGGTCTTATTGTTTCATTGTTTTTGACTTTTTGATAAAGTGATAATAGATTTTGATCATTTAAACAAGTGGTTAGAAGTTATAAATATTTTATAGCTATTTTATCACGAGGTTTGAATGCTCTGTCTCTATTAAATAGAACTCTCTATGTTTAATACATGAAGAGTAGGGATGGGAATAGGTCATGCCAGGTCAGGCTTTGATAGGCCTGAGCCTGGCCTATGAATTTTTTTTCAAGCCTGAGCCTGGCCTATGGCCTTTCATAGGCCTATTTTTTTGGCCTGGCCTGGCCTGCAAGCCTATTTACAGGCCTACTTTATATTAATTTATTAAAAATTCAATTTTGTCTACTTTTAAATAGGCTAAATTGGCCTTAAAACCTATTTCATCGTAAGGCCTGCCTATTGCTATAAGGCCTTAAAAACCTATTTCAATACAAGACTTCAAAGCCTATTTAAAAAGTCTATTATTTAAGTTTTTTTCTTGTTTTTTATTCTAATATAAATTAAATTTTAAGATAAATAAAAATTAAATTTTTATAATATGCATAAATAGGCCGGCCTATCAGGCTTCGTAGGCTTTTTTTGATAGCCTAAGCCTGACCTATTTACTTAAATAGGCTTTTTCAAAAGCCTAAGCCTGGCCTCTTTCATAAACAGGCCAGGCTTAAACAGGCCAGGCCGTAGGCCCCTGTAGGCCGGCCTGGCCTATTCCCAACCCTAATGAAGAGATTCAAACATGTTCATAGGCCAGTTATTTGACTATTTACATGTTTGGTATTAGTCTAATTTTACTTAGAAATTTATGGAATTAGTGCAATTTCATTTTTATTTAATCCAACTATTGTTTTAAAAATGTATTTAATACCACTAATGTTTCACAGGCCCAACGCATCTTCTTCGTTATTAGGTGAAATTCTTCCCCACACTTCTCACGCGGGTCCTCCTTTTTTTCTTCTAAAAATGCCCATCAATTTTTGGATTCTAAAACCTGAAGCATGTTTTCCTACCATTTAGAAAGAGAAAAAATTATTCGCTGTTGAGCCATGGTTAACTGTATTTTTATGTTCAGATTCTAGAATTTAAATAGAAAAAAAAAACTTTTACATATTAAGGTTTTAGAATTAGAACACCTGCTTTACATGTGTCAAACCCCTATTGTGATGAAATGCAATTTTATAATCTTTTTCAAGAATTTAACATATCAAAATTTTAGAATCTAAACATCCCAATTAAATGTTTTGAATCCCTATTGTAATAAAATTCAATTTCATAAGGAGGGATTACACTTAGAAAATTGATGTTCACACTTTAAAGAAAGTTAAAAAAAACACAAGGAAATGACTTAAATGCCCTTCAGCAGTTAATTGCAGCCGGATTGTAAATCCTCAGTAGTTAGCTCCTATCACCACACATCTTATAAATTGTAGATGTGTTAGTGTGGATTTTAATAACAACGAAAACAACACATCTATATATAGAACTTTCCGCTGGAACCGGTGGCAGTTAACTGCCAAAGGAAACTTTTGTAGTTAACTACCAATAAAACTAACCGACAGCAGTTAACTGCCGATGAGATTAAAACCGTCTTTTTGTGGTGTTTCTTAGCTTTCCTTGACGTGCGAATAGCAATTTTCTTACACTTATCTTTGTTAAGCCTAAATCTAATTGGGCTGCTAATGTTTTGAGAATTGCTCAGTTGAAACTTGTAACACCCCCACCCCCCGAGGCTCCTCTTCATTAATATTATCATAGTTGCACTAAAAAAATAAATCAATCGAGGATAATTCACTAGTCTAAACTTATTTACGTGTAACCAAAAAAAACTTATTTACGCACAAGAGTTCTGCTATTTATTGCTAAATTTTTTCTTTGAGGTGGCTTATTAGTTATTACTAAGCTTAATTACACGAAAACTAGAAATACATTCTCCCTTAAAAGAAACAAAAAAAGAAAATCTATATATCCGTTTGATTGAAAACAGCGAAGTATTCTTGCATTTCATTTGATAATGTTGAGGATTTTTCTACACATAAATAGTTTTATGAGATGATTATCAACTATCAAATCTCCTACTAGGAATCAATTTCCAATGTCTTGTGTACATGCTTGGTTCTACCTTTAGAAAAGGTTGAATTGATTCTCCAAATGTAAAATTTATTTTGACATATTTGATTGTTCACCAATAGAATTAATTCTGTCTTCAAAACTACTCATTCAAACTTGAAGTTAAAACTTAGAACTTTTGTTTTCAGAATTGATTTTTAATTTATTGTTCCACCTGTGTTTATATAAATTTATTCAAATGTAAATTATTTTGCATTCAACTCACTTTTAGTATTGTCAATTCTACAAAATAAATTTCAATGTAATGAAAAACACAAGAAAAAGAGTTTGAATTGTGCAAGAACGGTCTTTCTTTGATGAGGCATGGTGTTATTTATAGCCCCTGAGAAAATATATATTCAGGACAAAATATGTATGTTGTAGTCATTGTAGAAAAAACCTAGTGCCGCAATGGTCGTACGATGATGTTCTTCATTTTGACAGACATTGTACTTAATGCGTGATTCAAAATTGATTTGCAGGACGTGCCATAACGTGTTGTTTCTCAAGGTAGAAATTTGACTCAAAATCAAACCATAGGCCGTAATCACCAAATGATCTAAAAAAAACATTGCATGTTCTCAAAAGATCGTGCTACTTGGAAATAGAGGATCAAATTTCTCTACATGAACACGAGTTTGTTTTCTCTAAAAAAAATTAGAGGTTTGTTTTCTTTAGATGATAACGATCTTCTAATTCTATTCGAAAAGTTTCGACTGCACACTCAAACAAACATTATATGATGTATACGTATGTTATTATCATCAAAACTAATTACGAGTCATTGTTCAACGAACCAATTCGATTCAAACACAGTTTATTTAAAATCAATTTTTATAAACATATTCAATCTTATACGGCAGGCCAACTTGTAAAATTTTACAAGGGCGTTTGAGTGTTTTGTTATCTACTGTAACATCGTAAAAGTTGTCACTCTATGACTTCCGTGTAAATTGTTGTTGCTGAATGTGTCTTACCCTCTTTGAGTAAGTAACAAATGTTAAAGTTAAAAAGACAGTGAAGCCTTGTTCCACCAAGAAAAGAAATGGCAACAAAAAGCACATGTATTAACCATCTTGAGAAAGAATAATAATGATAAAAAATAAGAGTGGTAACAAACACGAGTGAAGAAAAATCAATGGCACGGAATTGAGATTGCACATGAATGTGCTCAATATGCGTTTATCTTTTTTTAACCTTTTATCAAAAGCCCATTAATTTACTATTCTGAGAATCTTATTGTTAAAGTTACATTCTACTTTTAGGATAAATATATACTATGCAATTTTCTAGTAATTTTTCTGACCCCCCATATTGGAAGTCGCAGTGGCAAGCAATGGAAGAGAAATTTTTAATCTATATTATATTTTCTTTTTGGTAAAGATTCGATTGTCTGTATATATAAATTATTTTAAGGTGCGTGGTTAAAGTTATTTTATCTTGATTCCTTTTATGAAAATTTTAGCAGACCTATTGTGTCTGAATTTATGCCAGAACCTTTATAATATTTAATTACTACACTACATATATGCTCACAATTGTTCCGGACACGGTCAAGACCCGTTCTACAAATGAATCACTTGATCAAGATTAGAAGACGGTCCAAAAATCACGCAAGATATTTTTCAATGAACGCAAGATATACATGTCAGAAAGATACGCATTTAGATACACACTTTTATTCAAAAATCTCGCACATGCATCGATCACAAAATAATTTGATTGTTAAAGTGTTTACATATAAAACAACTCCGACGGTCAATCTAGATCCACTTTAGATCAACTGTATTATCCAATTTTAAGATAATTAAAAAATTTCTCAATTCCAATATTATGGCAGTTTTAGCATTTTATTTTTGTTATAAATAATGAGTGTTTGAGAAAATTAAGATAAGATTGTCTTTGTTTTCCAACCATACTTTAAAGTATTTATGCTCTCTGCTGACAGGCAATTGAAAAATTAATATTAGTTTATATACATAGTAATAGTCTGGAAATACTTTTTAACCTCTCTTGAGTGTGACCCTAACCTTAAATAATTGATGCAAGGGCCAAAAACATTAGTTTGTAGTTGTACCCTCTGACTTATTATTTTAACCTTTTGAAGTTTAGTTTTTATAGGCCAGCTTGCCCTTGAATAAATTATTATTTTTAAAAACAAAACAAGAGATAAAAATAAAGAAAAATATAATGTTTTCTATAACAAAAAGAACCAAAATTTTCCTCATTTTTCATCTCCAGATTCTTTTTCACTTGGTTCAATTTCACATGAGACAACATTAGACCAATTTTTTTTGTTTGTTTCTATGTAACAGTACTTTGTTTATGTCAATTTGATTATTGTCCCTTCTTATCTTTAATTCAAGAATAATTTGCTGTTGACCCTGCATTACCTCATTTAGACATATGGATTCATATCTTATTCTTGAAGCCTTTATATGGGAATATATGAGACAAATTTATACCAAATATAGTCTCAATTTAGCATTATTAGTATCACCATTTCAATCTTCTTCTTACCTCACTCTTCCATTTTGTTCTCAGTTTTCAATGAACTATTTTCCATATATCTATTAGTACAGCTCAAAATCTTTGTCCAAATTTTGGTGAATTTTGTGTTTTGCAATAGTTCATGTCAATTTTTCGATATGAATCAAATTTGGAATATAGGAACATGCAATCAACAACAACTATCCATAGTTGAAGATGGAGAAACAACAAAATCATGTAATACAAACACTATTATGAGCCGTTTCGAGTCGCCGGCTTCTGCCTTTTATGCAACAGAAAACTGCATGGGATTTGCAGAATTTGATCACCAAGTTGATAATAATCAATCTTTGAGTTCTCAATCATATAAGGTTAATGATTTGGAATTTCCTCTTTGTCAATCTATAAGGGAAAACAATCATTTATTGGATTCATCAAACCAACATGACCCTAACTTTGAAATGTCTAACACTTTGCAAGCATTGGTGAAATCTCAATTGAATGGTAATCAACACCTTAGATTCCCAGAAAACTCGAATAAATTTTCTTGTGGGAATTTTCCTGGTAGCAAGTCCTTTCCATTTGAACAGCAAAAGTTGTTCTTTGATGGTCTTGCCTCAGTTAGTAACAGCTCATCATTTTGTAATAAAGGAAGTCAGGACTATATGGTAAGTGGTTTTGCAAAATGAATCTTCTGCGTCCTCGTCTACCTCTCCAGTAGAGCTCGGTCATTGAATTAATCCAACGATCGAGATACTACTGGAGGTGATGGAGAGACCGAAGAGGATCTGTGTCATAACATATTTATACTAGTATTGAGAATCCTTGCGTCTCATGGGGAAGAAATCATCGAAAGAATATATATTAGTTACACTTTATACTTTTTTGTGTTCAATTATTCAGCATGAATAACATATAAAATAAATCATTGTATCACATTAGGCATACATCAATGAATCATATGGCTTATTATAGCATCCGTTTGCAGGTTGCGAGTGGATCTTATCATTTATCTGTTGAGCAACTGAATTTCGCTTCTCAGCAAGAGAAGTTGTCTCCAACAATTTCAGCAGGAAGTTTTTCAACTTCTCTTGGAAGCACTTCTTCTAGTGGGAATGTAGTATCAAGTAAAACAAGAATTAGATGGACAAACGATCTTCATGAGAAGTTTGTTGAATGTGTGAATCGGCTCGGGGGTGCTGAGAGTAAGTATTATAGCTTCCAAAATTTGTCTATTGAAAGAAAAATGTTAATATCTGATAGTCTTTTTCTATTGGATTCTTGCTTATAGAGGCAACACCAAAAGCTATATTGAAGATGATGGACTCTGAAGGCTTAACCATATTTCATGTGAAAAGTCATTTGCAGAAATATAGAACTGCAAAATTCATGCCAGATGCAGCTCAAGGTAATTTTTTTTTTCTTCTTTAGCATCATGTCATAAATGATAAGCAAATGTTTCTTTTATCTTTTTCCCTTTGTTCATAGTGAATAATGTCTGGTTAAGTAGGCTTCAAACATAAAAAGTTGCAATGCAGAATAAATGTATTTATATCCAGTAGAATGGTAGAAGTTTGAACTACTAAATGACAAATATTTCTATTCCATAACACAATACTTCTCAAGGTTAAATTATCTCCTTTAGGATATGATTGACTAGTGGTTTAACTTCAACTATTCATAAATTATTGTCCCAAGTGTTCTTATTTTCTTTCATATTATCATATTGTCTCCTAATATTGAACGAACTAATGTGTCCAATTTCAGGGAAATCTGACAAAAGAATCCATATTGATGATGTGCAGCATGTTGGTGTTAAAACGTAATGTTATTTTTTCTTTTACCTAAACTACTTTTATACTCTTATTATGATTAATTTCATATGAACCTTATATGTTATGACTCTGAAATCTACTAAATTTACACTACTCTTGATTTGCAGTGGCTTTCAAATCAAGGAGGCACTTCAACTTCAATTAGATGCACAAAGGCGTCTTCATGAACAACTAGAGGTATATCCTTGCCATTCATTTTCTATATGAACTTTGTTGAACTCTGATACTATATGGAATTTTTATATTGAACCTAAATCATCGTTAAAAAAACAGTTCGTAAGGTAAGGATTGTCACTCGTTATAAACTCATTTCAGACCGTATTTTTATTTTATATGGGACTTACTTTTATCTAATACTTTTCTAATCGTATTCTTTCTTGGTCTAGATTCAAAGAACATTACAATTGCGACTTGAGGAACAAGGTAGACAGCTGGAAAAAATGTTTAATCAGCAGCAGAAGACATGTAATAACCTCTTCAATACTCCAAATACAATCAATGATGATACAAAAAATATTGGCAAAGATGTTGAGGTTTCTATCCCTGAAACTTGTCCGAACACATAATTTGATAGTTATGTATAAAACTATTGTTTCTCTGAAGCTTACTCCTTGTAAGTAACAGATAAATCACACCATGAAATTTTGGTATGGGAATAAAAGTATTGTTGATCCTATCATCCTACAAATATAAACTCAGTGAATCAGTACATATTCTAGTGCTATTGTTTGTGTAATATTCTATAGATTCCAGAAGCATTGTACAGTTTATACTACAGTAAACTATACTAGCATTATTGAGAGAAAATATATATTAAATCTGCACTAGCTCAAGCATACTGACATAATTATTTAATTCATTATGATTGCATTTAGTCACCATCACCAAAATGACATTCTGAAAATAGTCATTATAAAAACAACCATTTATTTGATCGGAGGTTAAATTTACTATTCTAGTGTAAGGAGAAAAATCTGTCCGGAGAAGTTAACCCCTTAATGGAAATAGTTGCACACAAAAATATTTTAATTTAACAAAAACTGACATCGAGGACCCAAGAGCTACAAATTCAATACTTTGAAATGAATAATTTATTTTTATTTTTTCATAGGTTCTCTTCGCCATTCAAGGTATGTCGGACTCAATGTCGATACATCTATAAGTTAGAAATCAAATATTAGTTCCTACGTTGTGAAAGTTTATTATTAAGAGTCTCACCTTAAATGAGATATGACCTAGAAATATGTTTACAAGTGGATGCAATCCTCACCGTACAAATTAGTTTTGTAAAATTGAGGTAGACTTAACTCAACTTTTTTTTTTTGGTAGAGAACTCAACTTTAATATAGTATTAAAGCTTATTCAAGATTCGTTGAGCTATCTATCAAGTTTATGATATTGAACCGTTCAAGTCACGGCCTAAACGTTCGGTCTTAAGACAAACCCCTTTAAGTGGAGGATGTCTTACAATATGCACCATAAAGATAATTACGTATGAGAAATTATATTTTTATTTTGACACGCAGAAATACTTTGTCGTGGGCAATTACATGGATAGACCCTATCTTGGTAACTCTTTTGGTGTTTACCTTTGTATTTCTTATTGGAAAAAGTCAAGATAAACGTAGAATAGAGATAAAGTCTTAAATGAGTTTATAGAGTAATATGTTTTATCTTAATAAGTTAGTTTTATAAGAATGAATTATGTCCAATATAAAAAAATTAATATGGTATAAGATCATATTGATTAAAGTTACTCACTATTTATATTCACTGTTAAACTTGATAATGTTGAGTATGAGATGATGTATTGGATAAACCTCAAGTCTCAAGTATGATAAAGATAAGGTCTGAAGTGTATTAAATGACAAATCTCACCTCACAAGTTAGTTTTACAAGGGTGAATCAAGCCTAATATAATAACCTACTATGATATTGGAGCTTATCGATTAAGGTCATCCACCATTTGCACTTATGCATCAAACCCATAGTGTCGATGTGAGAGGGTGAATTGGAAAAATCAAATCAAATCTCGCATAGAATAAATATAAAGTTTGAAAAGAGTTTAACAATAGTGACGATTTTCACCTTACAAAGAAGTTGTTGTTGGTGGTGGTGTTGTTGTTTCACCTTACACATTGATTTTATAAAGATGAGTTAGACTCAATATAAAAATCTAATATATTTTCTTCAATGGCTTTGGTAATGTATTTTGGCCATTAAATCATTGTTCTGCCAATAAGATCCTTTGGTAATGTTGTGTCTACTAGATTATAACGAACAATGAACTTTATCTTTTTTCTGGTATATTTCCTCCACACGAGATAATTCTATTTAAGATATTATTGAATACTAAATGTACATACATTTTTCAGTTGAAATTCGAATATTGATTCTCTATTTTAAACCAACCCCTTATGCTAAACCATCGAGGACCAAAATGAAACTCATGGAATAGACCACAATCTTTCACCTTTTTTTTTTAATTCTATCACGGCATGTCCAGATAAACATAACTCAATTGACAAAGACACTATAATATATAGAAACTGGGTTCGAACCGCCAAATCTCCACTTATTCATCTTAAGGGTGAATATTTAGTCAATGCTCCTTGAAAGAGAGAAAAAATCTATATTGAAGACCGTCCTTTCTTGGCATTTCTTTTTGGAGCTACTTGCATATATTATAAACATGTATTTGGGATCTACACTCTTTCTACAGCCATTGGTAACCGTTATCTAGCTGAGCAAATGAAACATAAATAAATAGCCAAAGGGTAATTTACAATTCTATATATTGTTTATTATTTTGTGATGTATTGGACAAGATTCTTTCTCTCAACCTCCCTGTATTTTTTGGAGCAACCTCTCTGTTAGGGGTACAGTAATTGGTTGAGAGGGACGACTTTGGCTGGGAGACACGTGGACTATTTTCATTACATTGAATTGAACTTGAGACCTAATCTCAAATGTTTCGAAATTAATTAATTTCATACTATATTGGAATCTTTTTTTTGTTTTGACAAGAAACAATATTGGAATCTCAGAAATATTATTTGCCGAATGTGTGGAACGTAATTTGCAAATATGAAAATGAGTCAGCATAACATTGTAAAGTATAGTCAATGAAATTCAAAGTATATAATATGAAATGAGAATGTGCATGCCAAAGCCATAACCGTGACAGCTTAAAGAAAGTTGGAAAGTGGCTCTATTCTATGCCTTTATCTTTTAAAGAGAAGAGACAAAAATGTGCTTTTAAATGTTAAGAAAAAAATTGATTGATTACAAACCATATACTAGTTAATAGTTTTGTTTTTTCAAAAATAATTTATAGGTTTGTTTCTAGGTAATTTCTACGGTACATTCAACAAAATTGAGTGTACCGGTATATCCATATATTAAATGAATAGTTTAATGAGTTATAATTTTTAGAAAAAATATATTTTTTACTAGTTACAATTATAATAATTATATTTTATTTCTTAAAAATGTCGGCAAATCAAAATTCAATTTTTTTTTAATTTTTATTACTTATAATAGTGAATATTGATTATTTTTTCGATAAAATGTTAAAAAATTAGTATGATTCTTATAGAGAATGAAATGACGTTTTTTTTATTATGAAATGATATTTTTTAAAATATAAAAGTCGACAAATATATCTTTATTATATAAAAATGATCGTTAACTTATTGATTTAATAAATAGGTGTACCGTTACATCTTAATCTAAGAGTATATCGTAAAAACTCCTTTGTTTTTATATATCAAATAGTGTATAACTATGTAATATTTTAACTACAATCAGTAACCTCTAATCAATTCTTTTTGAAAGGTTATATAATACCTTCTAATCAACAATTATTGTTTTTTTTTCAGAGAAATCAACAATTATTAGTTAAAAGTAAGATAACCACGTTTAATGTCCAACAGATGTAAAAAGATAATCTTATACCTAGAAGGGAAAAAGACAAAGCAATGTAATCACGATCAATTTGTGCCGGTTAGTCCTACCAATTGGATTGAAAGCCATACTATCCCAAAACAAATACGTACTCTCATAAATATCTTATTTTTGAAAGAAAAAAAGGATATTTAATTTCATATGTATTACTCACAAAAGTCTTGATTTATTTATAGTATAAGCCTTTCTACTATTTTTTTTTCTTTTAAAAGGATAAGAGATGATAGAATGGGTTGCTCGTTATGTCAACCGGTTTAATTTGCCTTTTTGGTGGGGTGATTTGACATTTTCAATCCGCCACACCATTAGGCGGCTCGTCCTGTCTAACCGCTAAAAAATTACAAGTTTTTGTTAACTCTGTACTTTTAACCATCTATTCCTAATGTGTCATGGAACAATACTCGGATTTTTGAAAATCATATGAATTAACTGAAAGTGAGTCTCTAACCAAAACCGACTTCAATTTTTTTTATAAGCTATCTCAATAGCATTCATCGTCTCATAAAACTCAACCTGAAAAGCAATAGGGATATGCAAATTGACGGCAAATCCATCCAAGTAATTTGCATTTTTAATCCTAATGGTTCCTCCACAAGTTGTAGGGCTTGAACAACCCTTATTAGTACCATCAATATTACACTAGACCCGGTTAAGGATGGGAGTTTGCCACAACACGTCCTTAATGCTAGGAGCACTAGACGCATGAATCTAACCAAAGAAGCTTTTAAAATTACAACCTCATGCAAAGATTGCACCTAGGCATAGTCTTTTTGTTTTCTAATGAAAAATGGTTGTGTATTTATATTCTATTTGAATTGTCTTTGTGTATGATGATGAGAAAAAGGCTTGGTCATGAACATCCAACCATGCATCAAACATCATTATTAGTTTGGATTTTATTTTTTTTTACCTTATCAAGGTGCTCCCCTCTTGTTAAAAAGCAAATTACGTAGTCATTTAGATTTTTTTTCGTTATGTTGCCACGTGATGGATACTAACAGAGGGTCTGGCTTAGAATCTTTTGACAAAGAAAGATTATTTTAAAATATTAACAAAGTCATAGACCAATTTAAGAGTGATTCACAAAGACATAAACTAATTTGATGTTTATTCAGTAATTTTTTTTAAATAAAATAAAACGCAACAAATCGTTCTTAAAGGGATGGTTGAATCTTGATTTTTCCAGTCGATAGCAAAAATGACAAAATGATCATGAGAAAAGGTTGTTTACTGGTCTCATCCAGGTTGAAATGTGCGGCTTCAAGCTGCAAAGAGGTGGTTACATCACATGAAACAAGCATTGGACACACACTACTCCAGATATAGATGATGACTCAAAGATCAAAATCATGAAATGAAACTTCAGATAGTATAGGATAGTTGATAATCTTTTTTTTTTTTAGATAAAAAATAGTTGATAATCTTGCTCTTAGCTGATTGAATTTTGTAGGGTATGGTAATATTAGCAAATATAAAATGAAATAAGACCATGTTTACAAATGTATTTTCCATATTTGCATGTCACATCATAAAAAAATATGTCACGATTTTAAAATAAGGGAACTATTTTCGTAAAAGGGGGTAAAATAGGACATCAAAAGTGAAATTAATATGAATTAATTTTTAGTTTTTCAATTAAGATAATAAATTCAAAAGCTACTTTAAGTAGCTTATCATCAAATGTTGTCGGCTAGTAAAAAAATGATATATATATATATATATATATATATATATATATATATATATATATATATATATATATATATATATATATATATATAAATTGATTCCAATTGAGCCCATTTTGGTCATATGATATCCCTTATATATATATATATGCTTGAAACTTGACCTTGTCAAACAAGCCTTAAGAAAAAATTTCCTTTTAAATGATTGTTGGGATAACTTCTTTTGTTGAGTAACAAATGTTAGTAATTAGTTGTTAAATTAATATTTACTATTTGATCGGGTTTAAACTTATGAGCTTCATCAACTCCTTATCCATTAACTCAAACTAGTTGAACTACCCAAAACCTTCGGTTATCCATGATAACTTACAACAAATTTTGAAACAAATCAAAAAAAAAATTGTTTAAAATCAACTATTAAAATAACAGCTTTAAAACCAATTCAAAAGAAAAAAAGATTTTGTAAGAAATCCTCTTGAAAATCGGATTTTAATTCAAACTAGCTTAAAACCGGTTTTGAACCACTTCTCACTTTCAACCCGATTTTGTTACGGATGGTTTTATTTATCAAACCAGAAGTATAAAATAGGTTGGTTTGCTAGGTTTCGTTAACCATGAACACCCCTAAAGGGTACACTAGGAAGAAAACAATTAAAATTATATTGAAAACTAAATGTGACATTGTTTAAGAAACAAATATATTTTCTATGTGACGTTATTATGAGACAAATAAATTATATATTTTCAGGGCCGTTCTGGTGGGTTATGGGAGAAACTTTTTTTTATAATTTTTTAAAGTGTGAAAATAATTTTTTTGAAGATGATAGTTTTTATTATGTTAGGAAATGCGATATCTAATTCTCTAATATGTCCTTTTTTAATTAAAATGTATATGGTTTTAGTCTTTCCTAATATTTATTTTACTTAGTGGACCCTTAATTTTATATTTTGGGGTCTAAATTTTGAACTTATTTTGTGGGGCTTAGGACGATCACCCTCCTCATCCTGCCTCAGGTACGGCCTTGTATATTTTGAGTTTAATATTTGTATTTTGATTGGTATAATATATTAAAATTTAATTAAAACATATGTTTTTTTTAGACAAAAAAACATATCATGTAATTAAAATTAAAATATATTAAAAATATACTGCTATTATCTTTTCGAGTGAAAGCAAGTGCAAAGTAAAATGTGGGCTTAGGAGGATGTAATTTATAAGTATTTTATTCTTTAAACTTCAAATTTAATATACTCTTAGAATAGAATCTTGAATCAATACCATGATTCCAAAGTACTATTGCATATTGCTATGCTGACTGCTGCTGAGTCACAACAGATTTAACATTTTATGGCTGTCTTCTATTAACTAAAGTCCATGTGTGACTGTTAGTATTTCTCTGAAGCTACAATGCATACTAGTAGTATATATGTTTCATGAGTCAAAATGCACTTCAACAAAAATCCTGTCCTCATACATTGATAAATTCCCTTTGTACAATGACAACATTATGTCTATATACATTTTTAACTTTTCTGTACTATTCATCACCCTCTCTCTCTTTTTTCTCATCAAACACATATATTAAACAACAACAATTTGATGTTTTGTATACATAAAAATACCTTTAAGGTTTTTTTTTCCTTAAATATATAGGTTTGGTATGTAAATGAAGTAATGAACATCACATAAACAAACCAACCATGTACCAATATTTGTCAAAGATGTATGGAACTCAATGGGAATCCTACATAGGAATTAGCAACCTAGTTAAGGTTGTTGGGTCAGACCAAATTGTTGGATCAGAACAGATGAGTTTTGAACCAATCAAATCACCCTGCAACAACATTGTCACTACAAATTTTCAAGGTCAAAGTCAAACCCCCCATGAGGGTTTTGGTGCAGTGAGTGTAGCCAAAATCAAAAGTAATGTTAATTTTCAAGGTGAAGAATATAATGATGAGGATGAGATTGAAGTTCCTGCTTGGTGTTTTGATCAGTTTCCAAAGATAACAGACCCTCCAATGCTTAATTGTCAAGCCTATAGAGGAGATAATTTCACAAACTCCTTGTACTCTGTTGATGAATCTTTGTTGTCCAACAGTGCAGATAGTCATAATTCTTCTGAAGAAGAATATAGTAATTTTCAGTCTGGAAATATGTCATTTTATGACCACTTTCCTAAAAAACATGATGAATTGTTTAGGGATGATGCTTCCATTGATGAGAAGCCCCTTGAAATTTCTTTTCAGAGAACTAAGGTAATTCTTTCTTTCTTTGTATGTAGCTTGTAATTTTTTACTCCATCTTAATTATATATCATGGTGTTTTAACTTGTTTAATTTATTAGATTAGTGTTGTCCAAAAAAGGTTAAATTGGATTACTCGTTTAAGTAATCTTTGTGCACTCATAACTTGTTTAATTATAGTATTAGATTAATCCTTTAAGTAGTTCATGGATTTTGTTTTTTTTTTAATGGTTTCGTCTATTTGTGAATAGTGAATTGTGTTGGGTTGATTGTGATATGTGGGAATAAGAAGGTGATATGATATGAGATTGAAATTAATGTTTTGATTTTTCTTCCACAAATGCAATGAACCTAATTATGAAATTTAGGGTTTTATGAAGGGGACAATGATGAAATGCGGAGGGTAAGGGTACAATCTAATGTGTTTTTCTGATAAAATTGATTATGACGGTCACATAAACATTCTTTTAACGGAATTGGATGGAAAACTAAAGCGCTATTACATCGATTCAAGGGCCGCAAGATGTATTTTGCCTAAAGTCACACATGTGCGAAAACATTAGTAGTTTACTAGTAATCTATTTATTTCGGGTTAAGTCCTAAGTGTTAACCTAACAATTTCTCCGAATCATCAATTAAGATATTGTAATCTATGCCTTTTTATTTGTTTTTTTTTTCCTTTCTAATAAGCTATAATTCATGACTTACTATAGTCAGGCTCATCTACAAAGTCACAAAAGCAGACTCCTCAACTTTATGGAATGTGTGCCACTTCTAACAACTCTGCTTCTAGGAAAGCTCAAACATGTAAAAGAAGAGTAAGATGGACAGAGGATCTGCATGAATCATTCATGATGATCGTTGATCACCTTGGTGGTCCAGAAAGTAAGTAATTAACTAAGTAATAGCATTAGTTACACATAAGCAAATTCAATTAATTCATTGATTATAATTGCAGAGGCAAAACCTAAGGCTATACTAGATATGATGAAATCAAATTTGCTATCCATTTCTCATGTTAAAAGTCATTTGCAGGTAAAACTATTTCCATTCAACAATTTCAATAAGGTTTGTAAACATTGTTCTGTGCAGCCTCATTTGCCAGTAATTGACTCTAATATTGTTCTTATATGATTGCCGTGCAGAAATGTCGATCTACAATACGCGTACATAAAGCTGTGCAGGGTAAATTGGTTTTGTTATTGCATTCTGTTACAACACTGCTTACTTATTAAGGCTATATGTATATTGTGACACATTTATCTTTATCTTTCAGAAAGACCCGAGGAAGGACATAGAACTGATAGAGTCACAGATCTTCAACTCAAAATGTAAATATATTAGTGTTACTAATGATCTTAATTATAGAGACACATTTTTTTTTCTGATCACTGGTTTTTTAAATATATACCCTTGTTTTCCTATTTCCTAGCAGCCTTAAGCAAATCGAGGAATCACAACAATTGCATCTAGAGGTTCGGAAAAGTATTTCCCAACAGTTAGAGGTAAAATGCAATTTTGAGATCACAAATCAATCTAAACTCTAAAGTCTGGTGTATCCTTACAATGTTGTTTTTATTTTGTCTTTGGCTTTAGACGCAAAGAAAGTTGCAAACACTAATTGAACAACATGGCAAGAAGCTCAAGCTAATGCAAAAAGAAAGAACCAACCAAAGAAAATCATGGACACAACGAGAAAGGACAGTTCCCAAATAACAGGTCAATTGTTTAAAGGATTCTCCCAATAGTTTCATGCAGTAACAGAGCTCTGATGCCATCTAAGTTGACGAAATGGATCGTATGACAAGATCCAACAACATTACCTGCCAAGAACAATTGATATTCTTTATACAAAATATTGTGATTCAAATGCATTAGAGCTTTCAAACAAATGTGAACCATGTATGATGTATATTACTGCAAGAAGATGATGAATCGTTAGAATAATTAATTATGTGTGGACAATTGTGTTTATCTTTCCACAAGTAATTAAGCCTATATGTGTAAGAAGAATATGGACTTTGGTGGCTACTTCAAATTGCAATCATGTGTGTGATTTGAATGGTGAATGTCAATGGGAAGGAAATTCATGAATTGATTATATATACATGGTAGTAACTACAAGAAATACTCATTTACTTTATCACAAGGTGCCTCACGAGTAAGGTACCTCAATACTCGATCGTGTACCAACACTGGATAGTGACTAAAAGAAACACTCATTTACTTTAGTCACAAGTACTCGCAGGTACGGATTTTTATCCATCCACAGGCCACAGCTAACATTGTGTTGAATCCAATTCAGGGGATAATGAAAAACTACTTAAAATATAAAAAAACTACTTAACAAAAGTATTTGTTTGAACCTGCACAAATTCTACCTCATGCACGTCATCATGCTCAACAGGTGATGAGTGAGGGACACGCTCATGGGAACCCTTTTTCGAGAGTTTGGGTTTGAAGCATAAAATAAGGATAAAACTTGGGTGCATTTTCTTAAATGTTTTTCATGTGGTACTTCACATAAAATACTCACAACTACCTACGATTTTTCAAATTCACAATGTTTTCAAAGTTTGTTATAACTACAAAAAAATGAATTTAAAAAAAATAGATTTTTTGTTAAAAAAATATAGAAAATTTTTTAAAAATGATTTTGAAAAAAAATATAAATCTATTTTTATTCGTTTACTATCCATCAAAATCAATTAAAAAAATATTCTTAACTAATTCATGTGCTACCTCCTTGTTTTTGAAAAAAATAATTGATTTTGGCAAAAGTTTAATCCTAATAGCTTTCATTTTAGAGCAAAAAATGTTTTTTTTATAACATGATTTTTTAAAATCCTAAACAAACATACAAAATGAAAAAAAAAAGTCAATATTAACTGTGTTTTTTAATGAAAATTAATGCATTAAATATGAAATTAAAAAAATAGCTTTTTTAAATGTTAAAAGTAAATTTTTTGAAGTTCTTGTAAACATTACATGAATATTTTTAGCTTATGTGCTAGTGTACTATGAAAAATGAAGTTGACATAACATAATCAAAGACAAAAATTGTGAATCCCTAACTATACAACTTAAGTTATTTGTGACAGTTCTCAACTACTTAAATATTTTAATTTTAGTCTTCATGAGCTTTGGTAAGGACAATTATAATATATGTAAAGGTTGGTATTTGAACCCAAACACCTTATATTTTAACCTTAGAAATGAATTTTTGGTCATTAAATTACTTGAAAAAAAAAATCAATTTCAATCACAAAGAATAAATTGTTGTTTTAATTATTTTTTCTACCAAATGAAGAGAATTTTATATTTTGTTCTTTTCTATATATTTCTCTCTCTTTGGTGGTGATGTTAGTAAAATTGGGTCCAATTAAGCCAAAATTGGCTTAATAAGTTTAATAAACCTATCGATTTGATTCATCTATTAGATGTGAGTTTCTTACTTCACCCTTCTCTCTTATCAAACACCTTTTTTTAAACACTTTTCTGTATTTCCTAAACTGCTTGTTTGACATTGTCGTCACCAGTGGTAACACCACCAAAACGACACCGTATCCAATCTCATCTTTCTCTCTTCACATTCGCCACAAACCCGCCATGATCGACCTTAGAAAACTGAGATTAACATTCACATTTTTCAATCTCACCAATCTTAAACCCTCCCTAAACCCTAGATTTTACAACACAGCGAAAAAACCAATTCAATTAGATTCCAAACCTAAAATTCTCTCAAAATTGACCATTAAAGAAGCCCAAGCTGCATTGTTAGAATATCTTCATTCCACAAGAAGCTTGCAATTTTTAGATGCAGATAACATGTGCAAAAACTCGCCTTTTTTCCTTCAAAATCTCGTACACAAAACCCTAAAAAACGAGAAATCGATTAACACGAAACGGTTAATTTCTCGCCACCTGCGTTACAACCCTATTAACGAATTTGAACCCTTTTTCGAGAGTTTGGGTTTGAAGCCTTCTGAATATGAATCTTTGCTTCCACGTGATTTGATTTTCCTCAACGATGATCCTCTTTTGATGGCGAATTATCACACTCTGTGTAACTATGGTGTTCCTCGATCCAAAATGGGGAAAATTTTCAAACAAGCGCCTCAAGTTTTTAAATTTGAAAATGGGGTTTTGGTTTTGAAGATTAAGGCTTATGAAGATTTAGGTATTTCGGCTTCGATTTTAGTGAATGCTGTTGTTGTTAGTCCAGGAATTTTGGTTGGTGATGTTAATGTTGAATTTGTGAAGGTTGTTGAGATGTTGGAGAATATTGTTGCAAAGGGTGGTGATGGTGATTTTGATAGTGGCTGGATTCAGTGGCATTTTTTCGATGAGGTTTCTTGTGATTGGGGTTTAATACTTGAGCTATTGTGCTTGCTTTCGAATGTTGGTTTCAGTGCGAAACAGTTGGCTGAGATTATTGACCGCAGTCCTTGTATTGTTTTTGAAGAATCAGGAGGCAAGACACTCTCGATGATTTGTTTTTTGGTTAAATTTGGATTGTCTGTGAACCAGATTGCCCTCTTGTTTCTCGAGTTTCCACAGATTTCGATGGTCAAGTTTTTCGCCAACTTGAGGGTGTGTCTTCAGCTTCTGACTGAAATTGAGATGGAAGCTAAAGAGATTGGAAAGATTTTCCAGTCTCACACAATACTTGCGGGTTCCAATACTCTAAAGACAACTAAGAGTTTGCTTGGTTGCTTGAATGTAGGCAAGAGGCGTCTGTGTAGCATACTGCAGGATAATCCTCATGAAATGAAGAACTGGGTTCTTGGAATAAGAGTTAAGCCTATGGTTGGCTTAAGGGATCTGGAAGAGGAGAAATCGAGGGTGGGGAAGACAGAGTTCTTGTTGCGCTTAGGTTATGTGGAAAACACGAAAGAAATGGATTATGCGTTTAAGGCGTTCAGAGGTAAGGGAGCTGAGCTTCAGGAGAGATTTGATTTTATTGTTAATGCTGGATTGACGCCTGATGAAGTTCGTAGAATGATTAGAGTTTCACCTCAGATTCTTAATCAGAACACAGATAGGGTCAAGATGAAAATTGAGTATCTTGTAAAGAAAGGATTTTCTGTATCAGATTTAGTGAATTTTCCATCATATCTTTCCTATAAATCTCCAAGAGTTAAGCTTAGGTTGTCAATGTATAACTGGCTCGTAGACCATGGGGCTGTAAATGCCGGGCTTGCTTTGAGCACTATTATCGCATGCACAGATAATTTATTCTTACAAAGTTATGTAAAACGCCATCCGTCTGGCCTTCAAGTATGGGAAGAGTTGCAAAAAGAAATTCATTCTGAAGACTCATGAATAATCGGTTCTGGAATGCATAATGATGGTTTAATCTGGCAAAAAAGAAAATACCAATTAAACTACAATTGGGATTTTGAAACAAATCACTTCAAGTTAACTTAAAAAGAGGTCTGCGACCGCAATTTGGATTGTGATATCAAATTTTTTTATGTCTTTGTCCTCACAAATCGACTGCAATTGAAGCTGCATCAGGTGCACTTGACCGTGATTACTTGCCATAACAAATTGCAAAGCCATCGTGGTTTCAAAACCATCTAGCTAGCAACCATTATGCTGATCTGAAACCTTTGGGGACAGCTAAAGAACGGCAGCTTTCATGAGCAAGCATCATAGGTGATTGCTGATTGCAAATTTTAGACGTAACTCAAGAATGTTGGATAGGTAAACAATCTTCATTGTATGTAGGTGCTTACTTACCCTAGTTACATTGGAGATTACTGTCCAAGTGGTTTTGGTTTTGATGCTAAAACTGTTCCTCGTGTATGAGAAACCGTATATTTTAATTATTGCAAGCGATATAACCAGGTTCATTGGGTTATAGGCTATCAAAATTAACATGACTCAATTCTCTGTTACACTAAACTACTCTGCAATCATTTTAGATGCAAATTTTGCCAGTTGACAAAGATCGAAAGGCCCTTATAGTGAGGTAGTATATTTTAAATTCAGTTCAATTTAATAGTTAAAAAAATGGGTTGTTTGATTTTTCATGTAACGGCTGAAATTTGCAACTTCTAGAACTCACAACGGGAGAGAATACAAACAATTAAGATTCACACTTGCAATTTGGAATGAAATTATGTAATTATGTACCACTGAAGCCAAACGTAGGACAGAGATTTATATTATCCATCACTTGATATTTTTGGACAATACGGTGTTAAATACTGCATACTGCATCCAGTAGAATATCCAGTCTTGTCTGTACTGGTGATGTATGTATCATATCCACTAGTATTATTACATTAAACTGATTTAAGCCTGTGGCTTAACTGTGTGACTGAGAGCACTGGCGTTTAGGTCCCAATCCTATCCCCCACAACACTGCTTAACAGTCTATATTGGAGCCAGCTGAAATTATTCCAACCCTTCAAAAAACAAATATTAAGAAAATATGTGGCATTGAGCTACTCCCTCCGTCCCTTAATATAACCATCTATTGCTTTTTTCACATTTCTTAAGAAATGTTGTTGGTGTAGTTAATGTGTCTGTTTTATAGTACAATTTTACAAAATTACCTTCATTAAAGAGATAAAGTGAAAAGTCAATTTATTGTACTTTTAGAATTAGTAGTAGTATTAAATAAGGGTATCTATGGAAAAAAATAATTAATGTGTGTTGTAATTTAAAAAGGGGGTTATATTTAGGGACAAAAAAAAAACAAAAGGGGGTTATATTAAGGAACGAAGGGAGTATTACTGGATTAGGATTCCTCCACAAGATTACTTGGAATTGCTGCCTTTCTTGTTAGGGGCAAAAACTTTTTTTGGAATCATCAAATGCAAACTTTAAAGCAACGAATTTAATTGTAGCTAACTACCATTCATATCCTAACTTTAAAAGTCTAGCTGTAGATTAGGTGGATCATTTCAATTGCCAAATGAATTTCATAGGATCAAATTTGTAAACTTTTCTAAGCAAACCTAGAGTCTAATATGAAGGAGAAATGTTAGAAACAATTTTTTTAAGTGTCTTGGATTTTAAAATGGAAATGATTTATAAATTTTAGGGTTAAATATGTTTTTGGTCCCTATAAATATATCAACTTTTCGTTTTAGTCTCTCTAAAATTTTATTAAACTTTTAGTCCCTTATAAACTTTTCAACCACTACTTTTGGTCCCTATTTTTAAGTTAATTTTATCATTTTTTAATGAAATTTGGCAGAAATGTGTAGAATATTTAAAAATATTTCCCAAAAAAATTTAGAATTTTTTAACAAAACATTAATTTAATATGAATTTTTAACCATTAAAAATATAAAATTTCATATTAAATTTATGTTTTGTTAAAAAATTCTAAATTTTTTTGGGAGAGGTTTTATAATATTATGAATTTTTCTGAAAAATTTTATTCAAAAATATGAATTCTACATGAGTTTGCTTTAAAAGAGAGACTAAAAGTGAAGATGGAAAATTTTATAGGGACTCAAAGTTGAAGGAAAATTTTAGAGGGACTAAAATGAAAAATTGGTATATTTATAGGGACCAAAAACATATTTAACCCTAAATTTTATATAGAAAAAATTACTTTTTGAATTTTCAATGTGTTAAATGCATCATTCTTAAGTTAAAATTTCTTCTTTAGACTTTTTAACAAGTGTCTTAAAAACGTTTATTAGCATTTCCTTTTTTTAATACTCTCTCTAATAATTGTTCTTTCATTAGATAAAATCAATTGAGATCTATATTATTGAACTGAGTCCCACATAAAATGATGATATCTACGCAGTTTTCATTAATATGATTCAATAAAAGAGAGTGAGTGTTAGAGAAAATGTTTCTATTACTGCTTTTAACATAAATTGGCATTTCATTGGATGATTAAATATCTGACTCTATTTGAAACTTGTTAAACTGACATCATTACAACCAAACATTGGCTTTATGGCGGGTCCAATTGTTAAGCTTTGTTTATCATTTTGGATTTTTTTTTTGTTGAAAGAATCATTCTGGATTTTAAATTGAGTGGAGGTTAAGAAGTGTTATCAAAAAATTATTTAATGTATTTCTTGGTGTTTTTTTGCATAATGAATATTTAATTTTTATGTTAAAATTTGTTAAGTTCATGACACTTGTTTTAATACCTTTACTATCACCAATCTGTAACAAGTTTAAATTCAGTTGAAAAATAGAGTTTAGTTTAGTTTATGGGCTCCCCTACTTCAGTCTTCAGCATTTCCATGCCATGCTCCTAACAAGTACTATCCTGCAAGGATTTTAAGAGATCCAATCTCTTATACACAAAAACCTTTTAACCCCATTGCATTGAGGTTGCAGACAGCAGCCTGTGCCCCAGCCTTGTGTTGTTCCTAATGCGGTACGAGATTATTTATGATAACAAGATTGAAATTCAATCATTATTGCAACTTGCATAAATAGGGACATTTTTAAAGGATCAACAAATGCAACATGCTAAATTTGTTTATGATAATGACGTCATTGTTACTTGTTGTATTAATGGTCTCATTGTCCTGCTGAATTAGAATTAGAAATTGTAGTAAGTTCAGGATTGTGTGCTTCTCTTTTATGAGTTTGTAATATCTTTAGCAGTTCAGGATTGGTCACTTTCAATAACATGGTTGGGTGTGCCCCTTCTGTATTGAACAATCTATCTCCAGTGTAATGCTTTTGACTTGCTTTAATACAAGGTCTCTGTTTTTTTTTTACAGGTTAATATAATTTATTTATTTTTAACAAAATATAAGCTCTTTTTTTAGGGGAAAATATAAGCTCTTCTAACTTCAAGAAAAACACCGCCAGGCTTAGACGTTCTTTAAAATTAATTGTGATTTTTTGGCCGTCTCTCTCATCGAAGTTGAAGTCCATGTTGAGGTTTGAATCCCTATGTTGAGCGATGTTTTTAGCGATTTTTTCTTTTCTTCTTTTTACTTTTGTCATTCTACCAAAAAAATTTCAAGAAAAACACAATCATTAATTTTTGTAACAAAAACAATAAACGAAAATTTAAATTATAATTAGTTCAATAAAGGCCTTTTATATTTATACGAGTGCAACTTTACCATATAACCTTCCCAAAAAAAAATTACTTTACCATATAACCTTAGCCAACGATAAAGATTGACTGTGTTGGAAACAAATGCCATTTTCAGAAAAGACCAATTTTCAAACTTTCTTTTGACAAATATCCAATTTTTAAAATTCAAAATAAAACAAAAGCAAAATGGATGGAAGAACATCCTGCCTCAAGATAAGTCTCACTCGCATGTGGGGATATATCATGCGTAATTATTAAAAAGTTTGAAAAAATTATGATAATTTGTATCATTAATATTTGTTTCCATATCTATGTTCTTTATTGAATAATAAAACCATTAGACATAGCTACATAGGATCTATGACACTAGGATTTTCGTTAGGTAAGACACTGGCATGAGTTGAAGTGTTGTTTAAAGAGATTCAAAATTCGATCTCTACGCTTGACAAATTTGTCTTCTCCCTAACAAATTAACTATATTGAATAATTAACATTTACTTCGTCAAAAAACAAATATATATATATATATATATATATATATATATATGAAAAAACAACTATTCTTATATAGAATGCAAAATTAACCAATCCACGATTAAAACAAGGAAAATGTTAAAGAGTGTCTTTGATACATTAGTTAAGGGGATAAAAATAAAAATATTATATTAAAAAATAATAAAAAGGGATAATTAAACCTTTTAAAAGTTAAAATATTGTTGAATTAAATCCAAATCTACTACATTTGGTTTAAGAGCACATGTTAGCCTAATCTTTAAAACATATATTCTTATATAGAGTAGATAAGGTTTTTAAAATTTCATATAATTAAATAATTGTTTAGCAACATAGCGTATTGACGTGGCACAAACGGTAGATTTTTAGGTCTTTTAACCATTAGGTTCAAGATTTGATCAATGGTCTCTTTAACCCTTATAAGAATCTCAATTATCCAATGAATTAGTAGTTATGCGTGGATAATACATTTAATTTTGAAAGAAAAAATTGTATAATATATGATCTTATCACATTTTTTTAGTTTTTGGGTTACCACGTTACTCTCGTACGAAGTTTTCGAGAATAGATTCTCCTAAGTGTAGTTCTCTCAATTTTTTTCAATTGTTACATCGTAACACGCACTCAATATCCTCTTTTCGTTATAATTTTATATCTCTTTTCTCTTTCGTGTCTAATGGTGTAGATGTAACAATTGAGAACAATGATCATAATTCCACTTGAGAGAATTTATTCTCGAAGTTTCCATTGTTGTTTAACAATGACTCATTTTTGTTTTACAACTAATCTCCAACAGAGAATCCACGAGATATACAAGATGAATTCTCTCCTTTCAGTCGAATTCAGACACAAGAATCATCGATCAAACACTTGCTTAAAAAAATCAAAATCTCTTGCCAGTTAGACGAATTCATTGTCGATATTGTTAAACTTCTCGTTAACCTATAATTAAACCTATAAGATGGTACAGTGGCTAGACAAATAGTTTAAGATGAATATCTCTACCAATTAAGATATGTTCAAGAAACAAAGATATCTAGCATGTCTATGAAATTAAATATCCAATTTATGATTTAAAATAATATTTTATTGGGTCATGTTAACTTGTGTCTTTAGGACACATGTTAAGCAACCAAAAAATATAAATTGTTTTTTAAATTTTATGCATTCAATTAATTAAAAGTCAAAAAGTTAAATTTAAATACATTAATTTCAACAAAAATTTATACTTTTACTTCTTAATTGTGCCTTAAGGGCACAAGTTATCATTAGCCTATTTTATTTTATTTTATGGACATGAAAGATAAGTTTAGTACCTAGTTTTACAACAGCAATTGTTGGAGTAGTATGTGTGAGCGAGTGTATAAGAAAGAGAGAATAATAACTCCTCCAGCTATCTTCCATTTTGTATCTATTGTTTCCATCCATCTTCCTTCCGCTCTAATGCATATGCAGCAGTACTCATTACTGCTCTCTCTGTATCTCTTCTAACCTAGTTCTCCATTTTACCATAAAAACTCAATTTTTAACCTTCTAAATCCCTTTATCACTCTCTATCACCAGATCAAATTTTTCACCTCACAAAAAACCAGTTTTTTTTATCTGATTTTCTAAAATGGGTTGTCTTTGAGATACAAAAAGTGGATTCAACAAACAGGGTCAGTTTCATTTCTCTTCTGCATCTCTTTGTTTCATCACTTTCAGTTATCTTTTCAATTTTATTGCTTTTTTTGTGTGTATGTTTATCATAATCTGTTTTTTTGTATCTTATAATGAAAAGGTTAACTGATTCAAAATTTTAATTTTTTTTATATTTTTATTACTATTTAGATTCAGATGAATTGATGATGAAGTCTTGTTACATTTGCATAGTACTAGATCGAACATGCGTTTTGAAAAAGTTCATAATATATGTGTTTATAAGCTAATTCTATGGTTTCTTTGCTATGAAATTTAGTATTTTTACATTTTGGGTTTTTCTAAACTATTACCAAGAATTTGAAAAGGGTTTCATTTGTTTTGTTTATAGGATTAGGTGATCTGTGATATGGTTTGGTTTTTTTGCTGATATGGAGAATGATTTCAAATGTAAAATTTTCACTGCTACATGTGTTTGTGATTTTTATTGTGTGAAAAAATGGAGAAAACTTGATCCTTTGATTGGTTGTTCAGAATTTGAATTTTGAGCAGTAGTGAGATGCAAGTACAGTGCTTGTGTCTGTTGTGTTGCTTCTGATTATTGACAACTGAGTGCATGTTCGGGATCATGGTGAGTCAGGCGAAATCACGGCTCCACCGTGATTTTGTTAAAGCTATAGAGTGTAGCTTTTGTCAAAATCATGGTGGTTCATGTGATTATGCCAAACTCATCGTCAATCCAACTTGCACTCTTGTTATGTTGTACATTTGAAAGCCCGAGCGTGTGTAACAATATCTAGAAGTTCTTGCTGTTGGCCCTAATCAGAATTTTAAGTCATGTACTCTTTATTTGATTCTAACTGAAGAGGAATTATCATGGTATACTTGATACTATCTGTTAATAATTGATTCAAGTAATAGTTAATGGATCTGATAGAAAGTGTGGAAAAGTGGTTGGCATGTAGCATCTCACAAAAATCGATGTGCAGTTTTAACAACCATCTTTTAAACCTCATGGTTTAAGTTTGACATTTTTCATTGTCATTAAGTTTTTGATATTTGTTTGGATTTTCAAGTATTGTTTTCTCTGTGCAGATTTCTTGTAGGTTTATTTAGTGCCTTTCTATCAACTAGGTTCTTTGACTATGGGTAGAGGCCGAGGAAAGGGGAAGAAGCAATCTGCGATTGTTGAGGATTTTGTAAGCGACGAAGATGATAAAGTACCAGCTCACAGAAAAAGAGGGAGACCATTAAAGCCGGTCACGGATGAAAACGAAGAAGTTGAAGTAACTGAAAAGATAGAGAAAGACGAGGAGAATGTAAATGGTAATGTTTCTAATGGTGATTTGAAAACTCAGGTAATCACTGTGAATAAAAGGAAAAGGAAGAGGTCTTCACAGGTTAAAGAAAAGATAGAACCAATGAAAGAGGAAAATGGTGTCCGAGCGAAGTCTAGCCCTGGTGATTCGGTGAAGTCTACGGGATTCCGACAAAATGGCAGCAGGCGTAAAAGCAAGCCTCACCGTGCTGCTGAAGCTGGTGTAGATTGCAAGTGAACAAGGTTTTTTGGTAATAGTTTCATGACCTTGGAATTGCTGGAACTCTGCTATCACAAGTCAGGGTTTGTTTGATCATATAAGGCTTGTTATGGCTGCTTCTTCTTCTTATTATTGTAACTTTCATATGCTTATTCCAAACAAAAAGGCTTATTTTAGCTTTGAGGATTCATAGTAAGATTATGCTTCTATATTCTTCTATAGAGAGACACTATCCTAAAAGGAACTATTGAAATTTTGTAGATATTCTTTTATCATGGGTTTGTATAAACTGATTTCCTCTTGCTTTCACAAAGTGTCTGATGGCACATTTGTTTACTTGACGTGTATGTGTGTGATGCCAAATACTCTATAACTCATGCAAGACAAAGATTGTGCAAAATGAATGGTTCAATTTCAATTGAGGTTCATACTAATTGCATGTTGCTAAAACTAAGCCTTCACTTGAGGGGTTCATTTTCTTAGGAGTAAATAGTTAAATTGGTTTTATTTTATTTTTTTCATATACAACTTAAATGATAGAAACCATGCATGAGATGCTTGAATGTCCCATTCAGTTGGTCAAATTGGTCTGCACATTATCTGGCTAAAATATGAACTAATAAAGGCATGCTACCTTTGAAGCACATGTAAAGAGACAGCTTTTCAACTCCTCTCATAATTGTTACAACATTACTCCATCTTCTCCTACTGTTGTCAATGAAAAATTCAAAGCAGAGGTCCCAAACTCACATTCAAGATTTCCAACATATAGAGCCTCAACCATTCATCTAGCTGTCACTCTATAACTTGCAACTGAGCAATAGGTCCTATGGCATTTCGGCCTTTTAAACTTTGACATGGGTTTCGTGATATTTTTATCATTCAGATTACGTTTAGCAGTGCGTTCATATTAGAGACTAGAGAGTAGACATGGGAAGATGAAAATGAAAGGGAAAAAAAGAAGTCATATATGAATGTGTTCTAATTTGAGAATCAGATTAAGTGATTGGCTAGAAGCATAATTTAAAACAAAACCTAACAAAATTGATATCATTTTGATAAAGGGTGATGATGGGCAGCTATAAGCCAACAGTTTGATGAAAAAAAGAAAGAAAAAGAAGGGACCCTTTTATGTCATAAGCTACTAAGCTACTAGTATTTAGCTGTTCGATCTTGCCCTTTATCTGGCTCTCAATTTCCTTTTGTTGACTCTTCTTATATTACAGTTAACAAATGTGTAAAATTGTCCCCTAAGTTTTGTTTGGAGTCTGGAGGGGAGGGGAAGAAAAGACTTTGGAGAGTTGAAAATATGAGAGAAAATGATAAAATATTTTACTATTTTAGATAACGATAAATTAATACTTATGATTACTATATTTTCAATTTTAAGAGAATAATAAATTAATGTTTATGATTACTATATTTTTAATTTTAAGAAAATGATAACTACATACATTAGATTTGAAAAATTCATGTAAACCCTTCAAAGCCCCGATAAATGAAGTAAAAAACCCATTTGTTTTATTAGGGTCATGCTAACTTGTGCATTTAAGGCACATGTTAAGGATTGGTAAATATTTATTACAAAACATTAATTTTCAATCTCTAGAAGAATAAATTGACACAATTTTCTCGACAAAATTTCTACTTAAGGTTCCTAAACATTTCTCTTTTTATTATAGTCTCTCAACATTAGGGATGACAATGGGTAACCTATGGGTAGGGTACTATAATACCCTTCCTCATACCCGCGTTTGTAAAAAATACTCGTACTCGTACCCTCGTGGGCGACAACTCGAATGCCCCTCCCCATACCCTATGGGTACTTTAGTGCACATACCCGCACTAATTACCCGCATTTTAACTATAAAAAGACAATAAAAATATCACAATTGAAATAAAACTATGGTTCAAAAAATTTCAAATCAACTCAAAATAGTATGAATCGTAGTATTTAACAAAATAAAAAACATCAAAAACATCCTTCAAAAATTGTATACCAGCAGGAGGGATCAATTATTGTATTAAGTAGTTTTTAGGTTTAGGCAGTATAGTACCCTTATCCGTTTTCATACTCATTTAAATTTGTGGGTAATATTCGGACCCATAAAAACGGGGTTTTACCCTAACCATTGTTTGTATTTTTTGCAGGTACCCATCATACCTGAGTCCAATTGTCATCCCTACTCAAGATCATATTCAACAACACATATGGGCAGACCCACTATAGGGCATTCATTCCCTTGTTTTATTTTTGTAATAGTAAAACACACACAACTTCTCTTCTTCGGTCCTCTCTCTCCTGCTGTTCAATCTCTCTTGCTATTTAGTTGCTAATTGACTCAACTCTCTCTCAGCTCTAGCTCACTCTAAGGTAAGTCAATTGATTCTTCAATTTCTCTTTCCTTCCTTGCTTTAGGGTTTTAGAATTGGGAATTGTTAATTGGAAAATTAGATGTGTAATTTATAGGAATAAGGAATTGTTTTTGGTTCTTTTGGCGTGACATGCCGATGTTGTTGTTAACACTATAAAACCATCCAAGCTTAAGGAAAATGTTTAGCCATGTTATGGAATTGATTGTTTTATGTGAGATATACTTATACTGATAATAAAATATGATAAAATTACCCTTCTGTAAGACTTGTGATGTTTTATGGAATTGATTGTGAACACTAAACCAAGAATAAAATAAGCTCATTGTTATAGAGAATAACTCACAAGTTTGGAAATATTAAGGAATTGATTATGATATGGTTTATAAAGAACCAACACATTTGCTATAGTTTATAAGTTTTTAAAGTTGGTTTTGCTCTTGCCAAATGTTTCTTATATAGAAAGAGATGTTCTTTTGACAACTTCAACAATCGATTAGTAGACAATTTTCATTATAATTATATTGCACAATGTTATTTCGTATTTTTAGTATAGTTTTCATCATTGTTTCTTTGAAATTTTACTCATACGTCTATCAAATGTCTAAATCTGCTCCTGACAACACACCCTCCACAACCCATCTCCCTCTTTACCCCCACCACCTCATTGCACCTTCTCTCTGCATCCTTATTGGAATTTCTTCATCAAAATTTTGTATGCGAATTTTTAGCATGGGAAATCCCAATATCCTGATGCAAGATTTGTGAGATTTTACATTCTAATTTTGCATTATTGGTAGTATGGTATGTTTCTTTTTCTTTTGTACTGAGTTGTTACAGTTTAGATGCTGACTTGTAGTGTTATTATGCCGTCAGGTTAAGAAGGGGTGGATGATCGACCAATACTAGAATTTGTGCATCGTCTATACCATGATTTTGGCGTACAAGACCTAACAGTGCAGATTGATCATGCATGATGAGTTTGTCTCAACAGTTTCATCCTAATGATTATTACCAAATATACATGCTAATGTCATTTTTACTTCTGAAAGGATAATGGCATAACTTCTTATTCAAGAAATGGTTTCATACAACATAGTATAAGTTTTTCTATGATAAATAGACCACATTTCAAATAATCTTTCAAAATCTAATCGGTTACCTTGACCTTGCTCCAAATGAATAATTCTGAGAAGCTTATGACCAGGTTCCTCAAAATCTAAACAAGACATAATGGTCAAAATCATTTTTCAGCCTTACAAAATGATACATATACAAATTTAAGCAAACACTTTCAGCCTACGATCACAAGTTTAACATAATCAAATTTACATAATTTATTTTTTATTGTAAACAAGTTGAAGAGACTACAAATTAATATGTTCAAAATCAAGGAATTCTAAAATACTACCTACTTGTAAGAGGAAATATTCATTAGGCATTGTCATATCATGCCTATTGCAGCCTACGTTTCCAAGCTTAATTTTTTTTTTTTTTTTTGAAGAAACGTTTCCAAGCTTAATAACCTCCAAGAACTGTGTAAGAGGAAATTAAGGAAATCTCACGTAACTTGAAGTTAATATTGGATCAAAACATGCATGGAGTGGTTAACAGAAGATGCATCCCGCGTGTGGAAAATTAAAACGAGTGTAGTACAAATATCTCAAATTGAATAACAAAATATATCGTATTAAATACAAAAACATATTATATTACCAAAATATATTTCAGATCATATATACTAAATATATTTGATTGCATATCAAAATATTTTAAATTGTGTTCTAGAATATTTTAATAAGACTTGGGAGCTAAGAAAACATTTTTTAATAATGATTAAATTAACTACTTAATTTAACATTTGGAAAATATATAAATATATCTGCTCACATAATTATATACTGATAATATTTCATGGGCATCCTTTTTTTCATACACACATTGTATCACCTCATGTGAGAGTGCGTGAAAGACAATAAATGTGAGTTTTTTTTGTGTGTGTATCACATGTCACAATTTTGTGTGGATGTACAAGTGGTACATGCCACCTAGGATGGTCTTGGGGTGACATTGTGGTTGGTGACATTGGTCAACCATAATGTCACAAGTGTCTTTCTTCTCTCTTTAACAAGATTTTTTTTGTCATTTTGCACACTTGTGACATTGTGGTTGGCTAATGCCACCGGCCACAATGTCACCTATAACGCCCTACTTCTATTCAAGTGATAAATTACGCAAATATAATAAATATTCAAGAAATAGACGTCACGTCTTCAAATAATTCACAACTGACATGCATAAAAATTTCAACAAATAAAACATCACAGCGGAAATATATCTCATACACCTCAAGTAGTCATGTCATCACATCATAATTATATCCACATAGTATAACAATCAAATCCCGACGTATGGGTAAATCTCAACGATAAAAATAAATCCAAATCAAGATAAAGACACCGTCCTAGATCAGAGCATATCTAAGACACGGACACAAACAACCAACGGAGGTAGCTCCCGCTATCCTCGAGCACTCACCAAGCACGCTAATCAACTAATCATGCACGTCGTTTACCCATTCATATAAATAGGTAGGCGGTCCACCACAGACCACTGGGGTTAGCTTCACATCAAATATAATCGAAAAGATAAACAGGATTAAATAAACATAATATTTCATCGTTCATAAATGAGCATCGTCATAAATTATCATCAACAATATTTGCACAAGTATAAGATTCATCAATTGCAACTAACCACCAAGCACACAAACACACCAACATGTAATTCACATCGAACACATAAACAATTATGACTCATCATAAACATACAATGTGCCTAGACCGACTCTAGACACGTGTGGTACCAAATCACCTTCGAGGCCGTCGCTGAAGGTGGGAAAAACACAAGAAGGGGGGGTTGAATTGTGTTTTCAAAAACGTTTCTTTCTTACAAAAAATAACACTGTTCTCAGGATACAGAGTCTGATGGAGTTCAGACTCTGATCAGAGTTCAGAGTCTTAGCGGCGGAATAAAGAACAGATGCAAGAAAGAAAGAAGACACAAGCAATTTTATACAGGTTCCTTCCACAAACCGGAAGTAGTCCTGTCCCCCTTGCACTTCCAAGGAGAGTTTCACTAAAATGTAATATCAAATTACAAGTTGCTCAAACACACAAGTAAGAGACTTCCTTTGCTCAATCACACAAGAAAGAGACTTCAGATGCTCAAGCACACAAGCCAGAGACTTTAAATGCTCAAGCACACAAGCAAGAGACTTTAAACCAATTACAGAGAATTGAAAAGAGTTTTGAATACTTGATATACAATCAGAGGTATTCACAATTCAAAACGAAACAGAACAGACTCTGTTTTCTTAGATACTTAGAAATTCTAAAATGTAAGCTTTTGTAAGAATTATCTAAGTTGTTGATGAGCAATGTTTGCGACTTGGAATATGAGAGAATAGCTTAATTCGCGTATATTTTTCAGTCATTTGTTCTTCAAGTCTTCATCTCTATTTATAGAGAATTTGAGAGACGTTGGGAACTGACAGCTCATCACTTTTTCTTTACCGAAGCTGATTTGACACCTTTGATCCTTTGCTTGATTTGAGGCTTGTACAATGAAATCAAATTCAAATCCATTCCAGCAAATATGGAAAAGTTTCTGCTTTAGTTACTGTTATTCTTGTCGTGTATAGAAGACACTGTGCAGAGTTGGTAGTCGCAGGAACAGGCGTAGGCATAGTGGTTGTACTTTTCGTACGTTTGCTTTGTCAACGCTTTTCAGTGTCTGAAGAATCTTTGCTACTGATGAATCTGCTTCTGGAGACTGTTTGCTTCTGATGAGTCTGCCTCTGAAGAACTTGCTTCTGATGACGTCATCTTTAGAAGCTCTTTCTTCAGACGCATTCTGACTCTATTTTTCCAGGAGCGCTTTCATTCAGATGTTCTTCAAGCTTCAGTCTAAATTTCCTTTGCTCTTTAATTTATTCAATTAGAACCTCTTGTGAATAAAACTTGATAATGGTCATGTACACTTGAATAAATATTTAGCATATCCAATTGATAATTTTTAATACTTTGTTATCATCAAAACTTAAGTGGTATACTTGTGAAACACCCTTTGTTCCAACAGTCGCCCCTGATGCCAACTGAACATCATAATCACCCCGAATAATCACCCTGAATAATTGAATACATAGTATCCGCCACCAACATGGATATGAAATCCGACAACTGTAACGCCCTATTTTATTTATTTAATTATTTGATTGAGTTTAGAGTCTTTTTGAATAATTTATTTAATTTGTGGTGATGTGTGTTATTTTGTGTCATGTGTTGGTGTTTTAGTAGAATATTATATTATAATATTATGTTATTTGGCGTAGAAAATATTATGTTATTTGGCGTAGAAAATATATATGTTATTTGGTGTAGAAATATATATGTTATTTGGTGTAAAAATATTATGTTATTTGGTGTAGAAATATTATGTTATTTGTTATAGAAATATATTTGTTATGTGGTGTAGAGATATTTTGTTATGTGTTGATATATATATATATATATATATATATATATATATATATATATATATATATATATATATATCAGTAGCCTATATTTGTTTATTTAATTATTTTTCTTGAGATAGAGTCGAATTATATGATTTATTTAATTATGTGATATGTTGATATTTTATTGAGTGACTTTATTTTATTATTTATTAGAATATATTTAGTGGGAGAATATATTTAGTTGAGAAATATAATTATTTAGAATAATGAGGCTTTGGGGCAGAATTAGAATTAAGAGAAAATAAATAGGTTAAGGTTTATATAAAAAGGAGAGCTAGAGTTAGAAAATATATTAGGTGCAAAACTGTTTTGGAGAAAGAGGATAAACCTAGAGAAAGAGGAGAAACGAAGAGAAGAGAAGAGTCAGAGAAGGAGAAGTCTGTAGAACTTTGCTGTCAATTAATCCTAAGGTAAGGGTGGGACTAGCTTTCTCTAATAATGGGTTGTATAATTATGAAAAAAGGGTTTAACCTTGTAGTTGTTGTTAGATTTGACGTTGTAGAAATTAAGGTTAGATTCCATTCATAATCTTTTGTATAATCTCTTTTTCTACTTCTACCCATAAGTGCCTATTTGTAATAAAGTGATTATTGTGGATTTAATTGGTGAAATTTGTGCTTATGTTTTGATGCAATGTTTGGGTATGTGAATTAGATATTAATTGATGGGCAAAAATGATTTATTTGATTAAGTGTAATTTGTGAATTATTTCATGATGTGAAATTGATTTGCCCTTTTTGAAGTTGTGTGATAAAAAGATGTGTTATATAAAGATGTGATATTTGAAGATTGTTGCATTTAAGTCGTGTCGTTGCATTAAGTCGTGTTGTTGCATAACGTAGTCAGCGATGGAGGCTTAATGTCTGACATGTCCTTTTACGACCTTTAGCGATGGGGGCTCAATGCCTGACAGGTCATATTTGACCTTTAGCGATGGGGGCTTATGCCCTGATGGTACCACATGCATATTACATTGTCGAGTCGATGTCATGTTAAGATGAGTTGTTGTTGTCGTTGCATTGTAGAGTCGTCATTGCATAATATAATTGATGATCATTTGAGGAGCTGTTGCTGTTGTTGATTATGATGTTGTTGTTGTTGCTGATGATGTTGCTGTTGTTGATGATGTTGTTGTTGTTGTTTTACCTTTATTAAATGATGTTATGTGATTTTTATTCTATGCTGTATATATGGTTGTTGATTATTCTTTTAAAGAATTATATGCGTATTATTATTGAATGTGAAATCTCACCCCTTCTGCTTGAAAATGTTGCTCTTCGTATGGGTAACTTGCAGGTGATCAAGATTAGTTGTTGATTGTTGTTGTGAGTGACTACCTCTCACTGTGTCCTTAGGTGCTCTGATACGTAACGGGATGGGGAACTTTGTTATTGTTTTCTATTTTTTACGTATTATTTTTATGAGATTCTATGAACATGATGTTGAAACATTTTGATGAGATTTTACGTTGAGGCCCTCGTGCCAAAGTTGTTTAAGGTTTTTGAATTAAATTCCGCTACGAAGTATTTGAGATTTTATTTTGAGATGTTTTGAAGAATAAATTATTATTTATTCCATTTGTGATTTCTAAGAAATGTAGAATTCCGTTTAAGTTGTGAATACTCTGATTATTTTTAAGAAATTTAAAAGTTGGAAAAACGGGGTGTTACAACAACAACAGTGTGTGGACCTATGACTCAACAACAACATTGCATATTTTCATACAACTTCACCAATCCACACCAACATATTTCAATACATGCTTACACCAACAATTCAACACCAATAGCATGTAAGAAAATTCACCAACAACATATATGCGCATAATATATATATATATATATATATATATATATATATATATATATATATATATATATATATATATACCAACAACATCACCATAGTAATTCAACAATTTCATATATTTCTCACAATTCAAGTAAAGAAGAAAATACACCACAATATGTAGAACATCATATTCAACACACATCAATCATTCATACATCTTTATTTATTCATAACAAACCATTCATGAAAGAATTTCAAAGTAAAAGGGTTCAATGAATATTTTCAACCAAGTTCGTATAATATATTTCGCAAATTTAAACAATTAAGGCTATTGAACCAAAACTAAGAGAAACAATTCAATGCCTCAACTATACATGCACACTAATCACATATGAATGTAGGTGTACATACATGAGCGTTTCACTGACCAACTACTATAAAATCTCACAAATCACAAAGTTCGTCTCATAATGTCACTTTTCCAAAAAAAATCCATTTTCAAGGCAAAACAATTTAACTCTCAAAGAAATAAATCAATACCATTTTTAGTAACCACATAAACAGCATACATACTTAACCCTACATCATTCACTTGAGAAAAACCAGTTTCAAAAAAATCGACGTTCTTGGACATTTTCCAAAAGTTAAGTTTATTTCATAAAATCATGTCCAATTTGACTTCAAATTATGTTCCAGTAGAATTAGATGTATAAACAATGATTAAACAAATCAAAAGAAACCTTTTAAGAAGTTCGGATTGATCCCCAAGTGCACGAAACGAAAAACGAATAATTGCTTAATAGGGTGCTGCTCGCTTAAGCGAAGTCTGGTTCGCTTGAGCGACCAGGTTCCAGTAGCTTCTGGTCACCCTTCGCTTGGAGCTCGCTCAAGCGAACTGTGTCCAGAACCTACTAGTCACGTTCTCTTAGAGCTCGTTTATAGCTCGCTCAAGCGAACTGTGTCCACAATCAACTGAGCACGCTCGCTTAGAGCTCGCTGATGGCTCGTTTAAATGAACACTCATCAGTTCTGAGAAAAACCTTCGGGTTTCAAACCATTTTTCCCCCAAAATCCCAAATTTGATCTTTCCAAAACCCAAAACTCGTTCCAAATAATGTTTACAGGTCATATGCATGAAAATACACTCAATGATGCATAAAACTTGAGATTAAAACATCATTTCATCAAAATTCATCAAATCACCAAACTTTCACAATTTTTCAACAACAACCACAATTCTCATCACCAATTCACAAATAGGGATACCCATTGTATCATCTCATCAATAACATGCTCCAAAACAACATCAACAACAAATAATCATGAATTCACTCATAATTCAACAACCACAACTTCATTCATCATCAATTCTACACAAAAACATAATATACCCACATACATAAATTTAGGCATGCAAATTCATTATCAACAACACAATTATCATTCAATTCACATACATGAACATGCCATCAAAACCTAAGCACGAATTTCTGCAATTAAAACTCAAATAATCACTTAACCAAATAATCACTTATCAAATAAGTACTTATGAGAAATGGGTAGAAAAAGATTATACTTGAATACTATAATCCTTGCCTCTAACTCCAAGAATCCAAGCCTAGGCCTCATTTTAGCTCCTAGATTCTTCACCTTCTAGCTCTCCAAGCCTCTTTCTCTTCAAACTCTCTCTTCCCCTTTTCTCTAACCTTTCTCTCTTTACCTCTATCTTGTGTTATGAAATGAATTGTTCTAACCCTAGTTTTCCTTAAGAGTTGGGTTATATAGTCACACCACTAATGGGCCTAACTCTCCAAATGTTATATGAGCTCAAACTCTAATTAATCCAATTCTTTAGTTTCTATCTCACTAACGGTAAAATAACGAGTAACCACCGACTCTAATTTTTAATTACCACAACATACTAACAATTTAATAAACAAAAGGTCCTCACTTAAAACGCTACAAATAATCCTCAACCAAAATTACTAATTTACCCTTGTTCACTAAAAAGACCAAAATGCCCTTCTAACAGTAAACCCAAAAATTAACACTTAAAGATAAATAATCACATACAAGCATATATAGACACATATAAAATAATTGAAAATAAAATAAAGAAAAATCGGGTTGTTACATCACCCAAGTGCTACCCTTTAGGTATCACTACTTTTATATACCCCTTACGAGTACAACTCCACTGTATAAACACTACGGATCCGGATTCTGAATTGTCAACGTTAAAGTACAAAAGGCACCTAATTCATCTATACTATATACGAAGGAAACTACCTTTTTCAACACACTTTTGGGTTGAAATTTTATTTCCAAAAATACCCTTAATTTTAAATACAAGTCACATGTAACAAATATATAAGAATAAATTTAAATATTATAACAAATGTAACAAACACAATATGAATACATGTATATATGCTTTTTTTCCTTTGTCATTTAAAAAATATAACAAACTAGATGAGTATATTTATACTTACTTTTTCATTATCCCAATTATACCCTTAAATAATTTTTGTATAATAAAGATTGTTGTTATGTCATTAAAAAAAACAACAAACATTTATATTTTTACTTTTAATCAAAACTAAAATTTCATATAAAAAAAATACCGTTTATAATTTTCAAACGTTATCGCAATAAAAAGAGCAAAAATACTACTTACTTGTAACAAGTTAATGCATATAAGGTTTGCATAATTTGTTTTTGATTGTAACAAGTTAATGAGGAAAATAGATACATACAAATCATTGAATTCTAAAATACTACTTACTTGTTCCTAAAAAAAAAAAACTACTTACTTGTAAGAGGAAAATATACGCTAGTTGTTAATAACATTGGATTTTCAGTTTTTAAATAAATCAACTTAATAAAAATAAAAGATCTTCTTAAAAAATAAATATAAGATCACGATGCAATACTTCCTAAAAAAAGATAATCTTGTTTTTTATTCTGAAGTTTAACTCTATAAATACATATAAACCAACAAACAAAGTAAAACTCCAAAGCTAAACCTAATTTGTTTGATTTTTCATATAACTCTCCAAAGGAAAAAGAATAACCGATCACTCATCATGAATTATGATGTTATGTGCACAATAAGTTCAATCGAAGAACCAACCTTTACAATCCCAAAAGATGATCCTTTTAATAATCACGTTTACATTAATTTCTGTTACTGCCAAATTAATTTTCCCTTGCATCTCAATGCCTCAAACTCATTTTCTGCTTGTAGTACCACCATGAATCGAATCTTTTTTATTCCTTATGAAATCTTAGGTAATTGCGATGATACATTCTTACATTACACTTTTTCCTCCATGCTTATTTCTCCTGACATATTAAAAGAAATCCTGCCCGAGATTGGAAAATATGCCAAGGAGATGATCGCAAATAACGATAATAGGTGGGAGATGAATGTGAAGCTTTCTGTCTGTACATGGTATATTGAAGATAATGATGCTCTGAAAGCCGTACTTGTTTTGGATGATTTGAAAAAGGTTGAAATGGATCACTCATCTTGTTACTTTACAAATCAATGTTCAATTTGTTTGGAAGAGCTCTTCAATGGATCAAAGTCTGAATGTGTTATGACCAAATGTTTACATGTTTTTCATGAAGACTGTATTTTCCAATGGCTCAAAAGTTGCTCCAGTCGTGAATCATCCTTCACGTGTCCATTGTGTCGCAATAATGAGATATTTTAAAGAAAAATCGACCAACTCAAGGGTGTACCTATGCACGGACTATTTTTCTTATGTTTCTGTGACTGGATTGTGTATTTTCTTTTCCCATTATACATAGTATTATAAGGTGGTTTTTAATGTTCTTAGTATAATGGAGATTCTCTTAGTATCATCTTGAGTCCTGTGTGTAGCCTTTTCAAGAAATTTGTTTCTGGCTTTTGTTTATCGAAAGTGTGGATCCCTAAATAACAATTGATTCTGGAAATATCGTACATCTCTATTCCAACCACCCACTATCTTCTATTGAGAGATTCTGATAAAAAAATAAGTTTTTTTTTCTAGTTTCGACCAATCGATCTCTATTATTGAAATTTTCGTTAGGCATTGTCCTATCATCCCTATATATAGCCTACGTTTCCGAGCTTAATAACCTCCATGAATTGTGTAACTGAATACGCGGATTCACTGTAATTTATTGGATTTTCAGTTTTTTAAATTTAAATAAATCAACTTAATAAAAACAAAAGATCTTCATAAAAAATAAATATAAGATTACGATGCAATCCTTCCTGAAAAAAAGATAATCTTGTTTTTTTATTCTGAAGTTTAACTCTATAAATACGTATAAGCCAACAAACAAAGTAAAACTCTCCAAAAGCTAAACCTAATTTGTTTGTTTTTTCATATAATAACTCTCTTCAAAGGGAAAAGAATAACCGATCACTCATAATGAATTATGATTTTAGGTGCACAGTAAGTTCAATCGAATTCGAAGAACCAACCTTTACAATCTCAAAAGATGATCTTTTTAGTAACCACGTTTACATTAATTTCCATTACTCCCAAGTTAATTTTCCCTTGCATCTCAATGCCTCAAACTCATATTTTGCTTGTAGGGTCACCATGGATCGAATCTTTTTTATTCCTTGTGACATCTTATGTAATTGTGATGATGCCAACACGTTCTTATATTACACTTTTTCCTCCATGCCTATTTCTCCTGACATATTAAAACAAATCCTGCCCAAGATTGGAAAATATGCTAAGGAGATGGTTGCAATTAGTAACGATGAAGGTCATAATAGGTGGGAGATAGATGTGAAGCTTTTTGTCACTACATGGTATATTGAAGATAATGATGCTGTTAAAGTTGTGCTTCTATTGGATGATTTAGAAAAGGTTGGAATGGATCATTCATCTCGTTACTCTACAAATCAATGTTCAATTTGTTTGGAAGAGCTCTTCAATGGATCAAAGTCTGAATGTGTTATGACCAAATGTTTGCATGTTTTTCATAAAGACTGTATTTTCCAATGGCTCAAAAGTTGCTCCAGTCGTGAATCATCCTTCACGTGTCCATTGTGTCGCAATAATGAGATATTTTAAAAAAAAAATCGACCAACTCAAGGGTGTACCTATGCACGGACATGTTTCTGTGACTGGATTGTGTATTTTCTTTTCCCATTATACATAGTATTATAAGGTGGTTTTTAATGTTCTTAGTATAATGGAGATTCTCTAAGTATCATCCTGAGTCCTGTGTGTAGCCTCTTCAGGAAATTTGTTTCTGGCTTTTGTTTATTGCTTAAACTATTGTTTACGGCCTTTGGCTTCAAAATTTATTAGAACAATCCCTTTAGTTTTTTTTTTCTTTCAGAACAATTGCTTTAGCTTGCCTTATAAGGCCATTATATTTCAGTATTATGTCCTTGTTTTCTTTTTCTTTTACTTCATGAGCATACGATCTTCCATTGCCTTGTTTGTTTTTATATATTATGTTTTATCGTTTGAAATTTTGTAGATATTCTTTTATCGTTGGTTTGTATAAACTGATTTTCTCTTGCCCTTTATGTGGCTCTCAATTTCCTTTTGTTGATCCTTCTTATATATAGTTAACAATTGTGTAAAATTGTCCCCTAAAAAATTTGTAAAATTGTGCCCTATAAATAGTTATGTTTTTTTTATTAAAAAAATATACAATAGCAATTTATGGTACATTAATAAATAATAAAAATAAATTGTAAATTGCAGTTTACAACGAAAAAATTGAAGTCTCTTTTTTATTCGAAATCACCCTTTTAAATCATTTTTTTCCTTCTTATTTATTTAAATAAGTGATTTTCACATATATTTAACTTTTTCTTTTGTGATTTCATCATCTCAGTGCGACATTGCTGTGTTTGTCATCTTTGTGCGGTGTTGTTTTGCTTTCCCTTCTTGTTACGGTGTTTGTTGGGTTCAAATTGTCATATCAACTTCGATATAGTGCAAATCCAACCAATAATTTTGGTGTCGCCTATGTTACATATGCATGTATATATTTGATGGTTTGTGCACTTTGTCATTTTATCTTATTAATATGGATGTCATGATTAGTATTTTTTTAAGGGCGAGTTTATTCGCATATTCATGCATTTTGTTATTAAATGAATGTATCACGTTTAATTTTAATGAAAAGTACAATAAAAAAATGAAGAAAAGAAATTTGGTTGCCATAAATTGTACTTTACCATAAATATTTCAATGCAAAAGGGTGAAAAAAAGTTTTACCATGATTTGTTGTTTACCACAATTATTAAAAAGACAAAATTTAAGGTCGGATTTTTTTTTTGGGGTGTTTTTATGTTCTTAACTTATAATGTACTTTTCGTAGTAATAATAAATTTTGAGAAATCGTGAATAATTATAAATATTTTAAATGAAGAACATCACGAAAACACTTGAGCAAATGCACAAATAGCGACCAATTGAAGGGCAACGGTGTTAAGATGTATTGTTTGAAAAACAATGCTCATGACAACTTAAGAGAATACCATAGGGTGACCAAGAAAAGTAGATATTGACTTGAAAGTCAAAATAATACTGAGAAACTAAAAATATAATGTGAGTATAAAAGAGAAAATTGTCGCAAATTTGTTATACACTGATTATACAAATATCAATTTATTTCTTTTATGTTTTTGCTTTCTATCTTTATTGTTTTTGTTTCCGTATCAACACCAATTTTTTTTTTTTGTAAATTTATGGTTGTCTCAAAATTTGTCAAATAAATACGATCAATTCGGCAACAAAACCGCTCATGCCGGACAATGCAAGAAAAGCCATCGATAAGATAGTGAAAATCGTGAATATTTTTGGCGAAGATTTCACAAAACCCTTATCACTTAGTTTTCGACTTTTCGGAAATATATTAGTTGATGAATTAGTATAGTTGGAAAAATGATATAGCTAGGAAGAGGAGACAATATTTTCATCCTTATCATAGAGAATATAAAAGGAATTCTGCTCTTCTCCTAACAAGTTTTGCTCGCGCTCAAACAAAATGACCAAAATACTCTTGTGTGAGTTAACTAACGCGGCATAACTTAAGTCACGCAAGTGTAAAACACTGCGTGAGTTAACTCACACTGAGTATTAACACTTGCATGAGTTAACTCACGTTGTACTGATATATCAGTACAACATTGAATGTTGAACTGATGTGCATTCAATGCAAACAATGTCATTAATGACCCGCAATCTTTACACGCTCATAATTAAACCGAATTACGTCAGTTTAACAACAAAATCACATAATCGCACGTAAACTATCCAAATTACACAAAATCTTCATTTTTCTCACAATCACATAATCACACATAAACAATCCAAAACAGTCCAAATTACACAAATTCGGCGGTAATGACATGTAATCACTTAATCACACTTAACGATGCGTAAACGATCCAAATTACATGAATTTGTACTTAAATTCCCAAAATCACATAACGGTCCAAATAACAAAATTGGTGAGAATATTCTGAGGCACCGTCAATCTCTTTGTTATGTTGATAACTTTTTTCTTCTCCTCTGCATTAAGTCTACCCGCAAGAAGGTGGCCTTGTAACTTTTCCTCCAAGTTATGGTTGTGCATTCCACAAAGCATTGCAATCCACCAAATCATGTGTATCCTTATCAAAGAAACCTTTCAACCTAAACAGACATTGACATTTCCTTGATCAGATGCCTTCAAGGTTCGGTGTCTTCATCGTCTTAGGTGGCTTGTAGTCCCCACTTCTTTCACATTGCATCGTCAAGGATGACCTTTTTAAACTTGATTTATCCATACAAATAGTAAATTCGGCCCTTGCCCCTTGTCGACGAACCCAACCAAGTAACTCTTCTCGCTCTCTCCATCTTTCATTTGTTGTAAAAAATGAGGCGGTGTCGCGAACTGTGCAAACAACACCGATAGGTACCGATTTAGGTTTTTCTTCAATTTTACAAATGTTAGCTTTAAAGGGAATTTTGACTTTAAACGATTTCTCATTAACGGTTGGTTGGACATCGCCGGAAGCTTCAATTTTGGCCGTTTTCGGTTCAACGTCATCATCCGCCACATTCTCAACCATCTCACTTTATGTCTATTGAATAAAAAAATAACAAAGAAAGAATAAATAAATTACTTGTGCAACAAGTAAACAAAGAACAAAAGTGATGCAAAAAATTCAAAAAAAATGGTCTACACAATTGCGTGACTTAAGCCACGCTGAACATTACTCATGCGTGACTTAAGTCACACAACACTTAACTCTTGCGCAAGTTAACTTGTGCCAAGCCCTATGTCCTACAAAAAATCAGACGAACAACACCAAAAGCCAGCAAAATGAGATGAGTTTAGATGATACATTACCTGATATTTGATGCTTGATGAGCGTAAAAATTTGCTTCATGACGATTTGCAATGATTTAGAATGAAGATTCTGACCCAAAATTTCGCACTTTTTGGGTTTTTGAAGGTGGAGGGAAAGAAAATAGTGCTTAGAGTATGGACTGATTAGCTTTGTCCCAAAACAGTAACATTGCGTGACTTAACTCACGCAGCGTGAGTTAAGTAACGCAGGGGTAAAAATATCCATTCAGATGAACGCGAGTGTTTTTTGTTGGATAAAGAGCATAATTCATATAAAAGGGATGTAACGGAAACCCAAGCTCTCTTTTGTAGAAGACAAAAAAAAGGCGTAAATGTAATTTTGATTTCTCTATTTTCAGTTTTATTAACTTTTGCTACCTCATTTTCTAAAACCGGTTTTTTGGCCCCTTTAGTTAGAAAGTCAACGAAATTTTTTTAATCACTCTCTTCGCTTGATGATGTGGCACACTCATTAATGATGTAACTCTTACATGGCAGTGCTGACATGGACCATCATCATACTTTCATATTACGATTTCTTTTTGCAGACCCTACTTTTCAAAAAAATATCCAATATGCCCTACACTAAAAATAAATATCCAACATGCCCTACATTGTTTATATAGGAACTTGGCTTAAGAAATTTTGAAAATATTTGCTACACTTTATCCGAGAAAATTTTGTGATGAGCATTAACTTGACAAATTATTTTGAGGAATTTATTTACACTTATTTTTTTTTAGAAAAAATTTGTTACAACTTTTCGTATTTTTAGGAAAAAATTTGTTACAACTTGTGATGTGGTGTATTATCCGTTTGAGGAACTGTGGTTACACTTTTATTTTTTTATTTTATTGAAAAATTGGTCACAACTTGTGATTATAATTATTTAGTTCATAGCTATCTAAAAATAATTATTAAAAAACAAATAAATTAAATTTTACAAAATGACTATTATGCACATAAACTTAAGAAGATTATTAGTTTTAATAAGGACGATATATTGTTAGTAGATAACCTAACCTCCGAGAAAGGTGTAAGAAGAAATTAACGAGATCTCACATAACTAGTAAATATATGCATGGAGTGGTAATAGAAGATGCATCCCACCACATGTGGAAAATTAAAATGAGCGTAGTATAAATATATCAAGTTTTTTTGAGTACTTCTCTCAAAAAAAAAAGTTTTTTTAATACTAAAATATATCATATTAAATGCAAAAATATATTATATTACCAAAATATATTTAAAATTATGTACTAAATATTTTTGATTGCTTATCAAAATATTTAGATTGTGTACCAAAATATTTTAAATTGTGTTCTAGAATATTTTAATAAGAATGAGGACCAATAAAATATTTTCTTTTTTTCGTGGTGGTGGAGGTTTGAACCCCAAACCTTACATATATTATGTATTATCCCAACCTATTATTTAATAATAATTAAATTAACTACTTAATATTTCTAATAATAAAATATATAAATATATCCGCTCATATATACCCTTACTTGTACAACCCCACTGCATAAGGTACAAGATTCTGAATTGTCAACATTAAAGTACAAAAGCCACCTAATTCATGCATATAAGGTTTACATAATTTGTTTTTTCTTGTAACAAGTTAATAACTTATTGGATTTTCAGTTTTTAAATAAATCAACTTAATAAAAATAAAAGATCTTCGTAAAAAATAAATATAAGATCACTGTGCAATACTTCCTTAAAAAAAGATAATCTTGTTTTTTGTTTTGAAGTTTTACACTGTTGGGTTTGAACGGAGTTAATTGAATTAAGTCAATTTGAACGACGTGGATCATTTAATCCACTTGTAATGTTATTAGTGGATAACAGGATAAACAGTAGGTAAGGTATTGTTTATATTTTTTTTTTTTTTTTATTGTAACAAGTAGACTACAAATAGATACATACAAAATCATGGAATTCTAAAATACTTCTTACTCGTAAGAGAAAAATTTCGTTGGGCATTGTCCTATCATCCATATAGCCTACGTTTCCGAGCTTAATAACCTCCATTAATTGTGTAACTGACTACGCGGATTCACCGTAACTTATTGGATTTTCAGTTTTTAAAATTTAAATAAATCAACTTAATAAAAATAAAAGATCTTTCTCTCAAAAAAATAAAAGATCTTTTTAAAAAATAAATATAAGATCACGATGCAATACTTCCTTAAAAAAGATAATCTTGTTTTTTTATTCTCAAGTTTAACTCTATAAATACGTATAAACCAACAAACAAAGTAAAACTCTTCAAAGCTAAACCTAATTTGTTTGTTTTTTCATATAACTCTTCAAAGGAAAAAGAATAACCGATCACTCATCATGAATTATGATGTTATGTGCACAATAAGTTCAATCGAAGAACCAACCTTTACAATCCCAAAAAATGATCCTTTTAGTAACCACGTTTACATTAATTTCTGTTACTGCCAAATTAATTTTCCCTTGCATCTCAATGCCTCAAACTCATTTTCTGCTTGTAGTACCACCATGAATCGAATCTTTTTTATTCCTTATGACATCTTAGGTAAGTGCGATGATACGTTCTTATATTACACTTTTTCCTCCATGCCTATTTCTCCCGACATATTAAAAGAAATCCTGCCCGATATTGGAAAATATGCTAAGGAGATGGTCGCAAATAACGATAATAGGTGGGAGATGAATGTGAAGCTTTCTGTCTGTACATGGTATATTGAAGATAATGATGCTCTGAAAGCCGTATTTGTTTTGGATAATTTGAAAAAGGTTGGAATGGATAACTCATCTTGTTACTCTACAAATCAATGTTCAATTTGTTTGGAAGAGCTTTTCAATGGATCAAAGTTTGAATGTGTTATGACCAAATGTTTGCATGTTTTTCATAAAGACTGTATTTTCCAATGGTTCAAAAGTTGCTTCAGTCATGAATCATCCCTCACGTGTCCATTGTGTCGCAATAATAAGATATTTTGAAAAAAATCGACCAACTCAAGGGTGTACCTAAGCACGGACTATTTTTCTTATGTTTCTGTGACTGGATTGTGTATTTTCTTTTTCCATTATACATAGTATTATAAGGTGGTTTTTAATGTTCTTAGTATAATGGAGATTCTCTTAGTATCATCTTGAGTCCTGTGTGTAGCCTTTTCAGGAAATTTGTTTCTGGCTTTTGTTTTGTTGCTTAAACTATTGTTTACGGCCTTTGGCTTCAAATTTATTAGAACAATCCCTTTAGTTTTTTTTTTCTTTCAGAACCATTGATTTAGCTTGCCTTATAAGCCCATTATATTTCAGTATTATGTCCTTGTTTTCTTTTTCTTTTACTACATGAGCATACGATCTTCCATTGGCTTGTTTGTTTTTATATATTATGTTTTATCGTTTGAAATTTTGTAGATATTCTTTTATCACTGGTTTGTATAAACTGATTTTCTCTTGCCCTTTATTTGGCTCTCAATTTCCTTTTGTTGATCCTTCTTGTATATAGTTAACAATTGTGTAAAATTGTCCCCTAAAAAATTTGTAAAATTGTGCCCTATAAATAGTTATGTTTTTTTTATTAACAAAATATACAATAGCAATTTATGGTACATTAATAAATAATAAAAATAAATTGTAAATTGCAGTTTACAACGAAAAAATTGAAGTCTCTTTTTTATTCGAAATCACCCTTTTAAATCATTTTTTCCTTCTTATTTATTTAAATAAGTGATTTTCACATATATTTAACTTTTTCTTTTGTGATTTCATCATCTCAGTGCGACATTGTTGTGTTTGTGATCTTTATGCGGTGTTGTTTTGCTTTCCCTTCTTGTTACGGTGTTTGTTGGGTTCAAATTGTCATATCAACTTCGATATAGTGCAAATCCAACCAATAATTTCGGTGTCGCCTATGTTACATATGCATGTATATATTTGAAGGTTTGTGCACTTTGTCATTTTATCTTATTAATATGGATGTCATGATTAGTATTTTTTTAAGGGCGAGTTTATTTGCATATTCATGCATTTTGTTATTAAATGAATGTATCACGTTTAATTTTAATGAAAAGTACAATAAAAAAATGAAGAAAAGAAATTTGGTTGCCATAAATTGTACTTTACCATAAATATTTCAATGCAAAAGGGTGAAAAAAAAGTTTCACCATGATTTGTTGTTTACCACAATTATTAAAAAGACAAAATTTAAGGTCGGATTTTTTTTTTGGGTGTTTTTATGTTCTTAACTTATAATGTACTTTTTGTAGTAATAATAAATTTTGAGAAATCGTGAATAATTATAAATATTTTAAATGAAGAACATCACGAAAACACTCAAGCAAATGCACAAATAGTGACCAACTGAAGGGCAACGGTGTTAAATTAAAGAGATGTATTGTTTGAAAAACAATTCTCATGACAACTTAAGAGAAAACCATAGCGTGACCAAGAAAAGTAGATATTGACTTGAAAGTCAAAATAATACTGAGAAACTAAAAATATAATGTGAGTATAAAAAAGAAAATTGTCGCAAATTTGTTATACACTGATTATACACAGATATCAATTTATTTCTTTTATGTTTTTGCTTTCTATCTCTATTGTTTTTGTTTCCGTATCAACACAATTTTTTTTTGTAAATTTATGGTTGTCTCAAAATTTGTCAAATAAATACGATCAATTCGGCAACAAAACCGCTCATGCCGAACAATGCAAGAAAAGTCATCGATAAGATAGTGAAAATCGTGAATATTTTTGGCGAAGATTTCACAAAACCCTTATCACTTAGTTTTCGACTTTTCAGAATTATATCAGCTGATGAATAAGTATAGTTGGAAAAAAGATATAGCTAGGAAGAGGAGACAATATTTTCATCCTTATCATAGAGAATATAAAAGGAATTCTGCTCTTCTCCTAACAAGTTTTGCTCGCGCTCAAACAAAATGACCAAAATACCCCTATGTGAGTTAACTAACGCGGCATAACTTAAGTCACGCAAGTGTAAAACACTGCGTGAGTTAACTTACACAGAGTATTAACACTTGCATGAGTTAACTCACGTTGTACTGATATATCAGTACAACATTGAATGTTGAACTGATGTGCATTCAATGCAAACAATGTCATTAATGACTCGTAATCTTTACACACTCATAATTAAACCGAATTACGTCAGTTTAACAACAAAATCACATAATCGCACGTAAACTATCCAAATTACACAAAATCTTCATTTTTCTCACAATCACATAATCACACATAAACAATACAAACGGTCCAAATTACACAAATTCGGCGATAATGACTTGTAATCACTTAATCACACTTAACGATGCGTAAACGATCCAAATTACATGAATTTGTACTTAAATTCCCAAAATCACATAACGGTCCAAATAACCAAATTGGTTAGAATATTCTGAGCCACCGTCAAGCTCTTTGTCATGTTGATAATTTTTTTCTTCTCCTGTACATTAAGTCTACTCGCAAGAAGGTGGCCTTGTAACTTTTCCTCCAAGTCATTGTTGTGCATTCCACAAAGCATTGCAATCCACCAAATCATTTGTATCCTTATCAAAGAAACCTTTCAACCTAAACAGACATTGGCATTTCCTTGATCAGATGCCTTCAAGGTTCGGTTTCTTCATCGTCTTAGGTGGCTTGTAGTCCCCACTTCTTTCACATTGCATCGTCAAGGATGACCTTTTTAAACTTGATTTATCCATACAAATAGTAAATCCGGCCCTTGCTCCTTGTCGACGAACCCAACCAGGTAACTCTTTTCGCTCTCTCCATCTTTTAGTTGTTGTAAAAAAAGAGGCGGTGTCGCGAACTGTGCAAACAACACCGATAGGTACCGGTTTAGGTTTTTCTTCAATTTTACAAATGTTAGCTTGAAAGGGAATTTTGACTTTAAACGATTTCTCATTAACGGTTGGTTTGACATCGCCGAAAGCTTCAATTTTGGTCGTTTTCGGTTCAACGTCATCATCCGCCACATTCTCAACCATCTCACTCTATGTCTATTGAATAAAAAATGAACAAAGAAAGAATAAATAAATTACTTGTGCAACAAGCAAACAAAGAACAAAAGTGGTGTAAAAAATTAAAAAAAAATGGTCTACACAATTGCGTGGCTTAAGCCACGCTGAGCATTACTCATGCGTGACTTAAGTCACACAACACTTAACTCTTGCGCAAGTTAACTTATGCCAAGCCCTATGTCCTACAAAAAATCAGACGAACAACACCAAAAACCAGCAAAATAATATGGGTTTAGATGATACATTACCTGATATTTGATGCTTGATGAGCGTAAAAATTTGCTTCATGATGATTTGCAATGAAGATTTTGACCAAAAATTTCGCACTTTTTGGGTTTTTGAAGGTAGAGGGAAAGAAAATGGTGCTTAGAGTATGGACTGATGAGCTTTGTCCCAAAACAGTAACACTGTGTGACTTAACCCACGCAACGTGAGTTAAGTAACGCAGGGGTAAAAATGTCCATTCAGTTGAACGCGAGTGTTTTGTGTTGGATAAAGAGCCGAATTCATATAAAAGGGATGTAACGGAAACCCAAGCTCTCTTTTGTAGAAGAAAAAAAAGGCTTAAATGTAATTTTGATTTCTCTATTTTTAGTTTTATTAACTTTTGCTACCTCATTTTCTAAAACCGGTTTTTTGGCCCCTTTAGTTAGAAAGTCAACGAAATTTTTTTAATCACTCTCTTCTCTTGATGATGTGGCACACTCATTAATGATGTGACTCTTACATGGCAGTGCTGACATGGACCATCATCATACTTTCATATTACGATTTCTTTTTGCAGACCCTACTTTTCAAAAAAATATCCAATGTGCCCTACGTTGAAAATAAATATCCTATATACCCTACTTTCAAAATTGATCTTACAAGTAAAAAGGAATAAATAAAAATTCAATACCGTCGTTTCAGTTGGCTGTAATGAATAAAAAAAATTAAAAAAAGCAATCATGCCTGCTACCGTTTGTTCGGCCCCACCATGTGTTAGAGTGGTGGCTCATTACCGCCATTTCAATTTGTAGTAATGAGAAAAACGAAAAACAAAAAAAAATTAAAAGGGGGTCATTTCCGTATATAAATTTGAAAGGGGTCCATAAGTGAATTTTTTTTGGCAATAGGGTCAGAAAAAAAAAATCAACTCATGCTTACAATTTTGTTCGTAGGCCAGACTTAGACTTATCAAAGTCTGGCCTGACCTGCTCTAGCTTATTCCCACCCTTATTAACGAATGACTTAAAGATATTCATTACTCTCTCCGTCTAATATTATATGACATATTTGACAATGTGAACTATTGTCCTAACAAACTTTTACGATATTTTTCTACTAATATAAAAAATTAAATAATATAATATTAGATGTTGGATTTGACTCGATAAATATTCTCAAAATATTAATTTTTGATATTCTTTTTTTCTATTAGATAATTAAAGATAAAAAAATATATATTAGTACGTGTGACAGGATTAATTATGTCATTTAATATAGGAGGTGTCAACTGTTTCTTCTAATAAACAATACATGTGATCAAACTTAGACGATCTTCAATGGAGGTGTCTTAAATTTTTAAGAATTGGTACATATTAGGTATCTCTGTTGAGGATAAATTTTGTTAGGATTTTATAAAACTCAAAGTCTCACTTAAGACCATAATATTAAGTGGGATCATATTTGTTAATACTAAAAAATTGAAATGTAATGAAAGAAAATCATCGATAGTTGATTAATGGATGTTATTTAAGAATTTTTTTTTAAAATACCAAGTTAAAAAGATGGGTTAAATCGCTTTTACCCCTGCCATTTGGGGGTCTTTTGGTTTACCTCCTGCGGAAAAAAAACTTAGAGATTCTCCTCTGTAAAATAAAGATTCTTTGGTTTATACCCCCGTAGCCAACAATCAGTATCTGACTAGATAAATTTGATGATTTGACATGCTGACTGTGTAACGATGGGTGAAGTGGCACTGACACGCCATAACATATTTTTTAAATTATGTTTAAAATGTGAAATACCTAAAATACCCCTAATGCTAAATTAAAAATTTCAAATATTTTTCTTTTTCCTCTTCTCCATCGACCTTCTTCTTCCTTATTTTCTTCCTACTCTTCTCTGTTTTTGTTCTTCCCTTTCTTCTTCCTTCTCTTCTTTCACAGACTCAAACCTTTTCTTCTCTTTTCTCCCCTTTTTGCTGCAACAACACATAGTAACAACACACCATAACAACAACACATATTCTTCTCAAATCAACAACAACAACCCGAAAATTCCAGAGGATTGTTGCTGGGTTTTGATTTTATTTTTTTTTTAGATTTTTCAATCTCCTTTTTCTATCTTCTTTTTCGTATTAACAACAACCCAAAATTGTTGTTGGGTTTTAACCGTACTCTTTTTTGGATCGACCATATCCTTTTTTTTCTTTTCTTTCAATCTCCTTTTATCTTTTAATCGAATCAGAAGAAAAACAAGAAATGAATAACCAATTCACTTGTTCTTGAGTTTCTAAGAACAATCTTCATACACATAAAAGAACAATTTTCAACCTCAATCTCCTTCTACCATATTCTTTTTCAAATTTCTTTTTGGATTTTTTTTCAGATCAACAAGGGGAGAGAGAGGAAGAGCGAGACATAGAGAGGAGAAGAAGAAGGGAGATGGGAGAAGAGAGGGGTACGGGAGAGAAGAGATGGAAGTTGGGTTGTAGAAGAGGGAAGAAAAGAATGAAGAGAAGAGAGAAGGGTACGGTAGGGTGGAGTGGAGGGAAGAGAGAGATTGAGGTTTTTTATTTTTTATTTAATAAAAGAAATATAAATTGAATAAACAAAAATATGAAGAATTTTGTAAAAAAAAAAGGAAAAAAATATAAAATTCCAACTCAACACGCTATATCATCTAATTTATAAAGTCAGATGTTGACCGTTGGTTTTAAGGGGTGTACCAAGGAATCTTCATTTTGCAAGAGAGAATCTTCAAGTTTTTTTTTATAGGAGGGTAAATCAAAAAACCCCCAAATGGCTGGGGATAAAAGTCATTTAACCCTAAAAAGATTGAATGTTTATTATGTACAATTATTAAAAAAAATTATAATTGTCGTGAGTTTATCTCACTTGATGAAGGACAATGCATATTTTATGCATGGGTTTGGTCAGGGTTCGAACCTCAGACACCCCACTTATTCACCTTTAAGTGAATTTCTATTACCGCCAGGCTACTCGAAAAAAAAATATAATTATAAATAAATAGTGGGTATGGATGAAATTCATTTAATACCAAAAAAAAATAGGTATCCATCAACCGCGAAAGAGGAAACTATGACTTAATTGCACACTTTACACTTACACTACACAACACTAGTCTCTTCTTTCTGAGTGTACCATACGCTGCACTGCACTAAACTGGCCCAGCAGTGTCAACTCACTTCTTCCTTCCACCTCTTACTCTTTTGTCTTCCACTTCACTTTTCCACTATCATTCACTCTCTTCTTTTTTTAATGTTTTCACTTTAACCAACAACAACAACCACCACTCCCCAGACCCCCCTCACCTATACTATTCTCTCACTCTCACACTTCACTTCACTTCACTTCACTTATCTCTCACCAATGACCACAATCTAGCAACCACCAACAAACCTCACACCAATGGATTCAGGAGGCAACTCTTCTTCAGAAGAGTCCTCACTTAATGGCTTGAAATTTGGCCAACGAATCTATTTTGAAGATACAGCTCTTGCTACTGCTACTGCTGCTGCTACTTCTACTACCATTGCTGCTAATTCTTCTTCTTCTTCTTCTGGTTCAAAGAAAGGAAGAAGTGGGTCAGTTCAACATTCTCAACCACCTAGGTGTCAAGTTGAAGGATGTAAACTAGATCTGACTGATGCTAAAGCTTACTATTCTAGACACAAAGTTTGTAGCATGCACTCTAAGTCCCCTACTGTTACTGTTTCTGGTCTTCAACAAAGGTTTTGTCAACAATGTAGCAGGTCTTTTCCTTTCTAACCCCTATTTCCTCTCTTTCTTCTTCAGCTTTTTATTTTTGATGTAAGGATATTAGGGTCTTTTTCATTTTTTTGGTATTATTTATTTATTATTTTGTTCTGTTATTCTCCGGGTTTTATTGTATTGTAGGAGTGAATATATGTTCATACTATGTTATCCTGTTTGGTCGGTTCGGTTATAGCTTTTATTTAATTTTATTAATAGTACTTAATAATATTCTTTGCTTGTTTTAGAATTTTTAATCGTGCTTTTGCTTTTGATAAGTTTGATTTGGGTTGATTGTGTTCCGGTTGTACTTTGTTTTTTTGCTGTCTTACCTTTAAAATGCTTATCTGAATAGTGTAAAGTGTTTTTCTTTTCGGAGAATTTGATTCCTTTTTTTATTTGGAATTGCGAATCGATTCTTGTACTTCACTTGTGTTAGGTATATATTTAACTAATATTAGTTTTTTTTTTAAGCTTATTGACTTTGATTATATCCAAAATATATAATCTGTCGCTGAGCATATACTAATACTTAGGTGTTTTGAGGCTGGTCCCCGTTTAGGTATGTAGGAGTCTATAAAAGGCATATATGTAATTTGATTTATTTGTTGTGCAGTTATAAAAAATGTTCTGGTTTAGGATAATAGGATGGTTATCAGGGATTACGTGCTTTATGAAAATGATCTGTGTGTGAGATTTTGTTCCTTTTGGTCCTCTTTATTGTTCCTGCCTTCCTGGTATCATGTGACACTTGTAAATGAAAAAGCTAGAGAAATGAAATTGAATGGACGCATGGACTAAGTAATCAGGCTAGTCAAATTGTATGTCTAATTGTCAAATTGTATGTCTAATTGGTTTAATTTTATATGTCTAATTGTTTTATCATATGAAATTCATAACAAGAGCAGTTCCTTTAGTGACCTAAATGAACCTAGGGTTCTTAAGGTTTGCATTATTATTACAATGACAAGTATCTGCTAATGAGACTATGAGAGTGTGCATACTGTATAACTGACTTGACTTGTTAACACTTAACACCTTATTGAAAATTAGTACTACTAGTGTTGCTGGATAGTGCAATCCAATCCAGGTCTTTTGCTTTCATTTTGCGATTATACATCTCTATTCTGTTTTACAGTTCTAGCTTCATCCTGTGTACTTTCGTTTTCTTGACTCAATAGGGTAGTGTTCAATGGTAAAATATTACTAACAAAATGTATTTTAGAGGCGGATGACCATCATGATTCCAAAGTTTCTAACCATAAGATTTGGAGAACATGGGCCTATCGTTCTGTGTAGTGTATATATGTGGCTTCTATTTGATTTTTTTTTTTTTTATGTAGCTGCAATAGCTTTGTGGTGCTTGTTCCAAGTCTCATTTGTGTCTTTTAGGCTTATGGTTCATCCAGGTTTGAAAATTGTTTACCAAGTGAAATAGTATAACTCTGATCTGTTGTAAGTTAAGGTTCATGTTATGTTCCACAATTTGAGTAATCGGAAAATGGACTTGAAAAAGAATAAAATAATACTCTTCTGAATGTGTCACCAGTACATCTGACGGTCTCCGAGGTATATTGATCTTGAGATGTTTTAAGAATCTAGTTCTCAACATTTCATATGGTATAGTACTATTTATGGAAGATGTCAGACTTATTATATGTCAGACCTCTTTTTTTTTTTTCTTTCTTTCTTTTTCTTTTTTGAATCAAGTATTCTTATTAATTATATTATATTAAGCTGCTGTTATTATGTTTACTAGGCTACATCCAACATTATTCTGTTTTAGGCAGTCATTATGTTATTTATTAGGCAGGCAGTTATGTTATTAGATAAATTTTGAATAAATAAGAAAACTGAAGGGAAAATCAGTAGGCATTTTATTTTGAGACTGGATTGATTGGGAGAGACCAAACTCACGAATTCTTGGAATAAAGAGACCTCGACTCTCGAATTTCTTGGATAGGAAGTGTTTATCTTAATTTTCCAAGTGTTCCAACTTTTAGGTAACAACAAGATATGTGATGCTAGTAAACAATAGACTTGTCATGTTAACATTTCTCGAGTCTTATTCATCTCTCTTCAGCATAAATTGGCATTATTATATTTTAGAAATACTAATATCATTTTTCATAGCCTTGCACAGATTTCATCAGCTTGCTGAGTTTGATCAAGGAAAAAGAAGTTGCCGCAGGCGACTAGCCGGTCATAACGAGCGTCGCAGAAAGCCCCCACCCAGCTCTCTCTTAACCTCACGTTTTGCCAGACTTTCTTCATCTGTTTTTGGTTAGAAACTATCAGTAAAATTTCAATTTCAAATCCCTCTATTTTCAACTTTTGTTCAATTGATGGCTTTTCAATTTGTACTATATTCCTGGCATATTAAATAATTTCAAATATTTGACCCTTTTATTGACAGATAACAGTGGCAGAGGTGGCAGCTTCTTGATGGAATTTGCTTCAAACCCGAAACATAGTCTGAGAAACTCACTTCCTTCACCCGGAAATCAAACCACAACAATCAGTTGGCCTTGGCCGGGGAACACGGAGTCGCCATCTGACAACCTTTTCTTGCAAGGTTCGGTGGGTGGGACAAGCTTCCCTGGTGCCAGGCATCCTCCCGAGGAAACTTACACTGGAGTCACAGATTCAAACTGTGCTCTCTCTCTTCTGTCAAATCAAACATGGGGTTCTCGAAACACAGAACCAAGTCCCGGATTGAATAACATGCTGAATTTCAACGGGACACCCATGACACAACTTGGTACATCTTCTCATGGTGTAGCCATGCATCAAATTCCAAACAATTACGAGGTTGTCCCTAATCTTGGTCGGGGTCACATTTCGCAGCCTCTTGGTGGCCAACTCTCTGGTGAGCTTGATCTGTCGCAGCAGGGAAGGACGCATTATATGGATGTAGAACATTCCAGGGCCTATGAATCTTCTCAATGGTCACTATAATGCACTTGTTTGCTTTCAGGTTTGTAATAACATGTTTCACAAATATTTGAACTCAGGAAAATGAGAAGTGAACTAGGGCATACTTGATGCTATTGCTTGTTTTTGTTTGCTTAAGCTGTTAGGCAAGGTGGGCCTAGCCTTGCTTCATTTGTGGAACTTTCAGTAACTTTTTTAATGATTGCTGAGTGGGAGGGCATTTGTTAGATATAGATTTGGTTGCACGCTTGTAGCATTGTGATTGTGAAAATTGCAAATGAATGTTGCAGTAGCTATTGCGACTTGAATCTATTTTATGTTTGCATCGAATGATTTTTTTTTTTTATAAAAGAAAACTGCATTGAATGATCTTTAAATCTCATCCCCCCCCCCCCCCACAAATCTAATTTGTCATCGGTGATTTCAAGTTCAATTTAATTTTTTTGTATGTCGACGGTGTAAAAAAGTTTTATATATGCATCAAGTGATGTGTTGCTACACATTTAAATAGAGGAATTCTATCTACTGAATAAAGAAAAGTGAAAATGATTACAATCATGTGTGTATCACATTATGCCCATTGTTGATGGATGAGTCCGTTACCGGTATGTGTAGTTTACAGTGGAATAACTACATAATTTGAACCCAAAGTAACTGGAATTTCTTTTGGTAAACACGCTCACGTACATGTTTGCAACTAAAATCCAAACATGCTCGTGATGTGCTTGGTATAGTGTTGGTTTGTTATTTTATTTTATCATCTCCGATTGCATTTAAGTTTTAGTGCAATGTAGTTAGGAATACAGTCAGAATTATAATATTTCGGCTAAATATCTTCTTTGTTGAATAGAGCCACTAAATTCCCGGCTGGTGCATTTGATTTTGTAACGAAAAAAAGAAGAATAAAGCCACAAATGTCTGTTTTGTTTCAACTCAAATAAAATTTTCATAAAATTGAGTTTGAAAATGTAGCATTTCAATGTTTCGTAAAGTATTTTGGTGATTTCTAACAATTTCGTTACATTTTTTTTTTATGGTAAATGCTAGTAGGTTAATTATTATGTTAGTTTTTTTTTATCTAAACTTAAACTCTAAACCTCAAACTTCTTAACTCTTAACACAAATCAGTTGAATTATTCAACCTACGTTACAATTTTAGGTTCCTTGCAAAAAAATGTTTAAGTTAGTTGCCTACAGATATGTTTAAATATTAACTCTCAATGAGACGAGACTTTTTCAAGGACACAAGTTAAACATGAGGTATGTGTACTTGTAAACCGGATATGTATATATATATACGAGTGTGATTCTGATTCTGATTCTTTACATAGCTTTTCTTTGCATACTTTATTTGATTATGAACTTGTTCTTGATAATATTTTCCACGGCAAACCATTCCCAATGTCGGAATCTATTTTCTACGGTATGTTTTCAGCCATTGTCAATTATATGTAGCTTTATCAAGAGGAGTTTCTCAAAATTCAACAAAAGTTCTCATAAAAGAAGGGAAAATAGAAGGAGAAGATGAAGACTTTACGAAAAATGTAATTTTTAAAAATATTCTTTTATCGCAATCATAACATTGTTTCTTTTACGTAACATGTCATTTATACATTATGTTATGATGTTACTAATTACTATTAGAATAAACAATAAATGATCATTATTTTATCTTTATTTTATAATATGCAGGCAAACTAAAATACGTTGAGTTCATAAATAATTTTATTATATGCATTGACAATATTTTATTTATAAATCAAAATATCAATAATTTTCATTGATATTTAAAATTTCAAAATTTTAATCAAAATTATGCAGACAAACATAATAAAATAATAACATGCGTTAGCGCAGTAGAAAGAGCGGGCAGACGGGCGCGATAGCGCCCGTCTTTCCGCTAGTAAATAATAAGGATAAGTATTAAGATATCTATAAATTATCTTTATTTTATAATATGCCGGCAAACTAAAATACGTTGAGTTCATAAATAATTTTGTTATATGCCTTGACAATATTTTATTTATAAATCAAAATATCAATAATTTTCATTAATATTTAAAATTTCAAAATTTTAATCAAAATTATGCAGACAAACATAATAAAATAATAACATGCGTTAGCGCAGTAGAAAGAGTGGACAGACGGACGCGATAGCGCCCGTCTTTTCGCTAGTAAATAATAAGGATAAGTATTAAGATATCTATAAATTTTTGCTTTGAAAAATATTCACGGTTATTAGAAAAAGAGAAATGAAAAACATATATGATGCAAATTTAAAGCCAAAATTTTAGGATAGAGTTGTTGCAAACCTAACAGGGGATTAGTGGAGGAAAAAAATTAGGTTAACACTTAACAAAATTAATAAATAAGGATATATATATATATATATATATATATATATATATGATACTTGTTTGAAAATTGCTCTTCTTTCAACAAAAAACACTTACTCTCATACAAATTGATCAAAATACCTCTCGTGTGAGTTAACTCACGTTGGGTTATAACCTCCATGAGTTAACTCACGCTAGGGTTATAACCTACATGAGTTAACTCACGCTGAGTTATAACCTACGTGAGTTAACCAACGCTGACTTAAATCAGGTAACAAGTGTGACTTATACCACATTGCGTGTAACACTTGAGTAAGTTAATTCACGCGGAGGTATTTTGGATAGTTCAGTTGAGAATGAGCGAACCTTAATGGGAGAAGAACAATTTTCTACTTGTTTGGTACTCCGGATATATGGTGAGGTGTGAGTACTTGTAATGTAAAATGGTGAAGCCCAATCAATTTTAATAGCACTAATAGGACCCTTTAGTCCGATATAGACATCAAATATAGTTTGAAAATTGCTCTTCTTCTATTAAGATTTGCTCACTCCCAACTGAACTTCTAAAAATATCTCAAACGTGACTTAAGTCACGTAGGTGTTAAAGTCAACGTGACTTAAGTCACACTAAAATAAAGCCTACGTGACTTAAGTCACGCTGAAACCCGACGTGACGTGACTTAAGTCATGTTGAAATATAACCTACGTGACTTAAGTCATGCTGAAACCCGACGTGACTTAAGTCACGTTGTGTATCATTTTAAGGATCAGACAACAACTTCTTATTTTCTCATTTTACATTTAAAATCTCTAAAACCTCTCTCAAATTAACCAAATCCCTAATTTGTTGAAGTTCAAATCTAACAACACTCCAATAACAAGTAAGTTTTCATAATAAAAAACCATTAACATTTTATGTTGGGTTTGTTTAAATTTTGATTTTTTTTGGCAAAAAATGATACAATGTTTACATGTAAATTATTTATGTTGCTTAATTGTTTAGATGTTTGCATGTATATGTCGTAGTTTTGAGTTTTAGGGTTTATGTATAATATGCACTCTAAGTGTTTGATGAAATGTTTGAATGAGTTTTTCATTGATTGTTTAATTTCTTATGGTGTAGATCTGAAACAATAGACAATTTGTTCAGCGCTCAAGTACGCTTCAATGGTGTAAACCCTCATTTGTTTAAGGTACGGTACGATGTCACGTTAAAAGATCTGAAGGATCAACTGAATGAAATCAACCAAGGACTCAACCTCGGAGACACAAGGAGGGTGGAAGACGTTCAGTATGACTGTCCCAGGTTATTGCAGTCCGACAAGATAGTGCTCACATAAGGAGGGTAGATGAAATTAAAACTGAATAAAATTGTGTATTTTTTGAATTGATTACGTGTACTTGTGCAACTTTATTTAATACAAAACTTTATTCAAATTTATTAAATACCAAAATGCGCAGCATATCCAAAAACATTAAAAAAAACAAGATATTACAAGTCATTACATTTAATCATCTCCCTCGTCACTTAAGTCAATTGGGTTGTCATTGACAGTTTATGGGGCACTTGCTTTTGGTTGTAGACCAAAATAACACGTCCTTCCGCCCCGTCTTATCTTGTTGAAATTGTACACGGGCACACTCGCCTTGATGTTTTGTCTGGATCCTTTGCATTTGATATTGTGTCATGTCACGGTGGTTTTTGCTTTCTTCTTCTTACCCTTCTTTTTTAATTGAGCATTGTCCTCTTTCTGAGACATATCTACACAATGCAAACATAATTTGTCAAACCTACTTTAATCCTAAAAATTCTACCACAGTTTTACAATTCCTAACAATTTCAAACATCTAACAATTTCTAGCACAATTCAATCAATCTACTCTAATCAACAATTTCTATGCTAATAAACACTTAACAATTCAATCAAATCATAAAAATCTAACATCATAAAATCAAAAATCATAAAAACCTAAATATGTGACAATTCATCCAAAAAATCTAACAATTCAATAAAATAAAAAGTCAATACAGTAGAATAATAAACACTTAATTGGTTTTAGGATTATAATTGGCATTGAATGACTTAAGTTTGGAGAAAATTGCAACAATGAAGATTTAAACCGCAACAATGGAGTTTTGGAAATTTCTATGGTGTTGTTATGTTTTTACAACAGAACCTAAAGTGAGTTAACTCATGCTGACTTAAGTCATGTATTGGGTTATTACATGCGTGACTTAACTCACACATGAATATTTTTAGAAGTTAGATTGGAAGTGAGCAAAATGTGATGCGAGAAGAGTAATTTTCATATATTTTCTTCTATGACTAATTAATCGAGTCTACTAGATTATATATAACAATAAACTTTACCTTTTTATTTTTTGGTATATTTCTTTCACAAGAGTTAATCCTATTTAAGACACTTTCGGACACTAAATAAAGATATATTTTCGAGTAAATAGTCATTTTAGTCTCTGATTTTACACCGCGTTATCACTTTAGTCCCTGACTCAGAATAAAATATAAAATAGTCTCTAAATGTGTATCTCTGTTATCAGTTTAGTCCTTACCGTTAAAAATTATGTTAACATGATGTTTCAATCATAAGAATCAAATTGAAAGTAAACAAAAATAAAAAAATTATTAATGACAAAAAAAAAAATATTCATCATCTTCATCTCTAAATCTATCTATCTTCATCACGAAGATGTTGTTCTTTTTGGTTTAAAGATGAAAAACCAAATAAGTTAATCATCGAAAACAAGTCGCAGCACATAACCAACCAAATCGGCCAAGACAACCAAATCACTGCAAGCACAACAAACCACTGCAGAGTCCAAAAGAAAAGTCCTAACCTGCAGGAAAACTGAAACCATCTTTCTACCCATTCTTGACTTTTTTTTTTCTTGTTAACATGTATAAATAATCTAATGTCATTATATATGGATAAAAGGGTAATTCTAAACATTTCAAAAAGAGACCCAACTTTGAAATTAAGATGTTAGCAACAAGAAAGAATTCCCACATGGAAGTTACTTGATGCACACACCATTATGTTATTATTTTTTTCAATCACAAATAAGTCATTTTGAACAATATTAATCAGTAATCACTATTTGAACATATGGTATGAGCAACAGGTTGATAACCATACACCTGTTATTGATGCAATCTCATTTATGCTCTATAATAATTTTTAATTCAAAATTAAACATCGTCTAGAAAAAGAATCAAAATTAGGCAATAAAGCAGTCTTAAAACTACTTATAGATTATGTTGTTCTTTTGGGTTTATTAACAAAGATGTTGTTCTTTTAGGTTTAAAGATGCAGATAGAGATGGTGATGAAGAATGTTCTTTTGTTTTTTTTTTTTTTTTACTTTCAATTTGGTCCCTATAATTGACACATCATTGGTTCATAGAAAGACTAAACTAATAACATAAAGAGTAGTGCTAGCAATACTATCTTTTGAACACTCTCTCTAATACTCACTTTCTAATTGGCTTAAATTAATGTGGGTCCTACATTTTAAAAATGGAACCCACTTAAAGTGGTGGGACATACATTGATTTCACCCAATAAGATAGTGAGTGTTTGAGAGAGTGTTGAAAAGAGAGTGTTGCTAGCATTCCTCTAACATAAATACACATTTAGAGACTGTTTTGTATTTTATCTTGAGATGGGGACTAAAGTGACAGCGAGGTGCAATAAAGTCAGGGATCAAAGTAACTATTTACTCTATATTTTTCAATTGAGATTCAAATATTGATTCTCCATTTTGTTAGAGACTAATTCCTTCTGCTAAACCTTCGATCCTAGTTGGTTAATAGATTACGATTTTAATAAAAAAAAATAATTTTAAATAAAAAAATCAATATCTCACAATGGTCTCAAAATAATTGTCTTTTAGCATATTATTTCGTCTTAAAATAATTGTCGTTAAGAATAACAATGCAACATTTATTAATTTTTTTCTACTATTATACTCCTGTTTACCGGTGTTTTTGGTAAACTACAGGTTAGTTTTGATTATTACAAGCGAGACCGAACTAGAAATCTCAGGACATGTTGTGCAAAGGTTTTGATCAAAAACGTTTTGAAAAAGGCCACGAAATGCACTCAGGTTACTTAAAGAGCAGGACGAGTTTTTAGAGAAAAAAAAGCATTGTCTCTCGACAGGTTTGAAATTGCGATTAAAAGAAAAGCATAATTGAAGATAAAAAGGGTAAAAGTTTAAATGCATAAACTTAAAGGAAATGTAAAATGCATTGCATTAAAAGTAAAGTGGTCCACAAATCAGTTTACATACATTATGTATAACTCGTTTCCCTATGCGCCGGTAGTTTGAGTGTTGTAGAATTTCTATAAATGATTTGAGACCTATTTTTCGACTTGGAAACTCTTATTTATACATAAAGTAAATAACTGGGAAAACACAACTCCCATGATCAGCACTTCTTCCACCTTGGACAACCGCTTGTCCCCACATTTCCACTAAGGAATCTGCCTTTGAACTTGAAATCAAACCTTTCCCGCCTTGATTGCTTTTCTTCGACGAAATTGCACGTTTAGCCTTGTTCTGTCGAACTCTTGACCATGCACACTAGTCTTGACCTCCTGTCCAAATCCTGAAGTTAAAATGAGAAAGCCTTCGATCCCTGCAAAAAGTTAAAGATCAACTAGATGTTGACCATCTTAAATGAGCCTGTCGAAATTACAGGCACACAAAATGCCCCCCAAAAATGCCATTTTCGACGAAACTCTTCAAGTGGAGAAGATTGGCATTTTTGAATCACCTCTCAAGTTATCTTTTGATGACATCATCCCACTCAAAACCCTCTAAACCTACTCTTCTCAATTTCTTTTCTTGGATTTTCGGGTTTGAGTGGGCCACGTCCTTTCATTTGGAAAACTCATCGGCCTATTTATTGCCCTAAGGCGCCACTTGTCATTGATCAAACTCTTTAGGTTCATCTCTTTGCAACTCCCCATTTTCACCATCATTGCGCCTTTCTTCACAAGATTTCCCCAAGATTTTATGTCTCCCAAGATATTAATTGTCCACTATCTCAAGGCAGTTTTACCTTCTCTTGTATACGTGGCAATTAAGAAGAGGGAAGATGAGAATATTGTCCCTTCAGTTGCATTATAAAAGTCTCATTTCTTTACCTGCCCTTCATTAAACCTTCTTTTTCCATCTATCTTCCCTTATTTTACAAGGAGAGAAAAAATATCAGTTTTACGCTATGGAAGTTTTTCCCCAGAACTACAACTCTTCATTGCTAAAAAGATTGCGGCTTCGAGCATTACAGGGTTGTTTTCCTTTAGGGCATCTGCAAAAATCCATTGGCAATTGTCTGAAGACGTTGAGGTGCTCAGGGCTGCGTTTGACGAATGTCTACAACTTCTCGCCTTCCCTTCACCCAATGCGGGACAGAGGAAGTTCATGCAATAGCTCACTCTTAGCGGCTATGCGCTTTACTGCATCGTTAAGGCTGCTCGATTGCTTTATCACTCTCACCCCAACTTGCCAAGGATTCATCTTGTGCTGAGGAATGCTTGCTTTGCAGGATCAAAAGAAGTTGTATACTTCTCGATCATGTTGAAGGTGTTGGTTAGTGAAGGTTTCGACAGGGACCGTGTTTTGTCTGACTTTGATGATCTCTTCGTTCGACAACGCCTGGCTCGTTGTAGGGATGCCATTAGTGCTGATGGCTTCCTCTTTAATTGGGAGCAACTTGAGTTGCGACTGATGCCCCCTGGTTTGGCTTACAAGTTTACGTGTCCGTCTGAAGGAGCTTGTGCACTGAGTAACAGGATCCACAATGCTCACTTGCCACCTCCAGGCACGGATGACGATTATGACACGGTCAAAATTTGTCTCTGGTGCCGTCTTGACGTCAAACTCACCTGGTTCCTGGGGCACTTCCATTTTTTTTGACCTTGGCTTTCTGTTGTGAAAGGACTAAAAAAACCTTTTGTAAAGTGTCGAATGAACACGACCTGGTTTGACCATTCTAGGCTTTGACTTGGTGTATTTTGGCCCAATAGTTGGCTTTTAACTTTACTCTTTTGTTCCTTTCTACTTAGCCTTTACCTTTTACCTTTTCCTGCTAATTTTGTACTCTTATTGAACTTAATAGTCCCTGTAAAAGCAACTTTTTGTTACTAAGCATTTGATCGTGAAGGAACATCTTCTATTTTTCAACGACTCGCTTGGGTTTTTCCTATGTGATTTTGAGTTAACGGCCACGAACGAAAACTTCCCGCTTCGCCACTTTCTTGGTTAACCCTCATCGTGGGCAAGCGACACGTTCTTTCCTCGACATGTGACTTTCATTTCGACGCATTATCAAAAGGAATTCATTCTCTCGATAATTTGTAAATGGTAAAGTTTTTCAAACTTCAAGATAACCATCATTTGCAGCAAAAAGATTACTTGCAAATACATAAAAAAATTGTAGTAAAATCTAAGTAGATATAACTCCTTGCCCCAACCATTTTGTCATTAACAAACCTGTAAAAGGTAATGGATGGAAGTTACGTCTATTTCGACTTCAACCACTTCTTTAAGTTTCTATCTAAACTTTGAAATTTAAGGCAGCTAATGTCAAATTTTACCTTTTCGTTTACAATTTAGGAATTATGTAAATTCCTCATCAAAGATACAATCATATTTATGGTCAACTGACCATCATTTCTCAAGTCTCAACCTAATTACTTCCACAATATATCCAATAATGGTTTCTTAACCATCTTTTACTAACCACCAGTCACTAAGGCCTTTTAAATCTCATACTCCGGCTAAACAACCGTGATTTTGCTCTAATCATTCTACTCATATGTGATGATCACTTTCATCATTCCCTAAAGTTAGGGAATACATGTCTTCCACATTTGGTTTTGTGTCGAGAATCTCCTTTTCCCATGTGAAACCATGAGTTGGATGAAGTCTTGCAGAACTCGCATCTGTTTGATCAGTACGACAGATTTTGCGGATGGACATGGAGCAATATTTGCTAAACTCTTGTCGAAGGTTTTCCTTATGATTTGATTCACTTCAGCAAGAAAATAGCATTGGTCAGCCTCAGTATTTTCGATTGTACCATCATCTTTCTAGATTGAGATTCTTTGATGCATGGATGAGGGAACAATGCCTATCCCATGCAGCCACTCTCTTCCTATCAACAAGTTAAAGTTGGCTTTCGTATGGACTACCATGAACAAAATTGGTCTGACCACAGTTCCCACTATCAGATTCACTTGGAGAGCACCAAGCGAATGACCAACCTTTCCTTCATAATTCGACAGAATCATGTTGTGAGACTTCAAGTCTTTATCGGTCTTACCAATCTTTTTGAGTAAGGATCGAGGCGTCAAATTGAACGCAACACAACCATCGACCAACACTTTGTTGATGCCAGTCTCATCCACTTTGGCTTGGATGAACAAAGGTTTAAGATGAGTCTTCATCAAATCATCAGGCTTTTTGAACATGGATTTACGTTCCTCTCTAGAGCCATGATTTGTCACGAAGTAGCACATGGGTTTGTATTCCTCCATATCTCCAGCATCGAACTCCTTCTCTGAATCTTCAACCTCAAACACCATATCATACTCAGCTGGAAAAATGGAGACCACATTGCATATGACATCGAAGTTAGGTTCTGAATCCATGAAATCTGAATCCAATTCATCATCTTCATCAGGATCTTCTTTGATTGGGGGAAGAGTCGGCCTTCCTTTCACCGCATTGTTTTTCCCATGTTGCACGTTCTTCTGGGTCGTCTGGACCCATTTTTTATTAGGTGCATAAGCAATAAAAGCTTTCCCTTGGCCACTTTTATTAACATAAGTGGTTGTTGAATAGTTATTGATGAAATGGATATAACTCTTGGTAAAGGAAAACTTAGGTTTATGATCACCAGACCATTTCCCCCTCTTAGGTTTTGGGGTAAAATCCTCATGGCCTTTAGTTGCCTCTTTGTCAAATACAACACTACATATGGGGCAAAGCATTACCTCAGAATTCTTCAGCCTGCATCAATTGAGGAAGTCAATAAATTCTTCTTCAGCTGTAGGATATGCTGTCTTCAACTTCTCATTGAACGGAGGCTCTAGGCAGTCTCTTCGACGTCTCCTAAAAATTTGGTGATGTCCACCATTTAACATTCTGCAACATCAGCTTCTGCTTCATCTCCTGCTTCGACAGACAGATTCTCGACAGCGTCGATAATTGCTTCGACCATGTTGAATCCTGCAATGCCAGCGTACATCATACTTGCATCTTTCAAAGGATCAGAGTCTACTTGCACCTTTCTGACCCAAATCTCTGAAAAGGGAACATCGTGAGGTGTTATGTCCCAAATATTTATGGTGCTTACAAAAACCTCTTTTCTTACGTTGCTCTAGTAGTGGGATTTTTAAATCCTTAGGTACTACCACTTGACCATCAGCAACTAAAAGATCATAAATCTCGTCGCATTTGGTTACGTCGAACGTATATATTTTGGGGACATATCTTTCATTGCTTAGATCGACGGGATTATTCCCATCGGAGGGCCTTAATGACTTACACGTATAGGGAGGCCCTGGTTTCAATTCAGCAATGTCAACCTCTCATTTTTCAACATCGACAAAATCTATGTTGAATTCTTGATCGCTTCCGTTTGATTCAACATAAGCAACATTTTCTCTTTTATGATACCTTTGAGTTCTTGCTTTCTCAGCCTTTAGTCTTTTGACATGTCGAACTCTATCGGCCAATTGGGCCATATCTCTCAAGTGTTGAGTGTCTAGCTTCTTCCTAATGGAATAATCTAGGCCGCCAGCGGCCATTTTGACCAACTCATGCTCAGGCACTTGAGTGAAACATCTTGCCTTTAAAAGCTTGAATCTATTGAGGTAATCATCAATGGATTCAGTAGGGTTTCTCTTGACACTCTCCAACTGCTTTAAACTTATCTTAGATTGGCCCATGTATAATTGTTCATGGAATAAACTCTCTAATTGAATCCAATGTTGGGTCGAATGTGGTGTAAGAGTGGTAAACCATGTGAAGGCATTCTTTGTTAAAGAATTTGGGAAGTACTTCAACCTCAAATTCTTATCATTTTCTAGATCTCCTGCCTCTGTCAAATATCGTGTGATATGTTCGACAGTGGTCTCACTGGTATCTCCTGCAAACTTTGTGAACTTAGGGATGTTATAACCCCTGGGAAGTTCAGATTGTAATACCGAATCCGACAAGGGAGAAACAAAGTTTGGCCTATGCAAGCCAATATTTAAACCATTTTGAGCCATTATATTCTCGACTAAATTGACTATATTGTTATGTGCTCATATGTCTTATTGTTGGACATTCTGAACAACTTCATTGGTGTAACACCCCGTTTTCCCGACATAAAAATTTCTTAAAAATAATCAGAGTATTCATAACTTAAACGGAATGCTACATTTCTTAGAAATCACAAATGGAATAAATAATAATTTATTCTTCAAAACATCACAAAATAAAATCTCAAATACTTCGCAACGGAATTTAATTCAAAAACCTTAAACAACTTTGGCACGAAGGCCTCAACATAAAATCTCATCAAAATGTTTCAACATCATGTTCATAGAATCTCATAAAAATAATACGTAAAGAATAGAAAAAAATAACAAAGTTCCCCATCCCGTTACGTATCAGAGCACCTAAGGACACAGTGAGAGGTAGTCACTCACAATAGCAATCAACAACTAATCTTGATCACCTGCAAGTTACCCATACGAAGAGCAACATTTTCAAGCATAAGGGGTGAGATTTCACATTCAATAATAATAAGCATATAATTCTTTAAAAGAATAATCAACAACCATATATCCAGCATAGAATAAACATCACCTAACATCATTTAATAAAGGTAAAACAGCAACAACAACATCATCAACAACAACAACATCATCAGCAACAACAACAACATCATAATCAACAACATCAACAACTTCTCAAATGATCATCAATTATATTATGCAATGACGACTCTACAATGCAACGACAATAACAACTCATCTTAACATCACATCGACTCGACAATGCAATATGCATGTGGTACCATCAGGGCATAAGCCCCCATCGCTAAAGGTCAAATAGGACCTGTCAAGCATTGAGCCCCCATCGCTAAAGGTCATAAAAGGACATGTCAGGCATTAAGCCCCCATCGCTGACTATGCTATGCAACAACACGACTTAATGCAACGACACGATTCAAATGCAACAATCTTCAAATATCACATCTTTATATAACACATCTTTTTATCACACAACTTCAAAAAGGGCACATCAATTTCACATCATGAAATAATTCACAAATTACACTTAATCAAATAAATCATCTTTGCTCATCAATTAATATCTAATTCACATTCCCAAACATTGCATCAAAACATAAGCACATATTTCACCAATTAAATCCATAATAAACACTTTATTACAAATAGGCACTTATGGGTAGAAGTAGAAAAGGAGATTATACAAAAGATTATGAATGGAATCTAACCTTAATTTCTACAACGTCAAATCTAACAACAACTACAAGGTTAAACCTTTTTCAGAATTATACAACCCATTAGTAGAGAAAGCTAGTCCCACCCTTACCTTATGATTAATTGACAGCAAAGTTCTACAGACTTCTCCTTCTCTGACTCTCACTTTCTTCTCTTCGTTTCTCCTCTTTCTCTAGGTTTCTCCTCTTTCTCCAAAACAGTTTTGCACCTAATATATTTTCTAACTCTAGCTCTCCTTTTTATATAAACTTTAACCTATTTATTTTCTCTTAATTCCAATTCTGCCCCAAAGCCTCATTATTCTAAATAATTATATTTCTCCACTAAATATATTCTAATAAATAATAAAATAAAGTCACTCAATAAAATTTCAACATATCACATAATTAAATAAATCATATAATTCGACTCTATCTCAAGAAAAATAATTAAATAAACAAATATAGGCTACTAATATATATATCAACACATAACAAAATATCTCTACACCACATAATAAATATATTTCTATAACAAATATATATCTACACCACATAACAAATATATTTCTATAACAAATAACATAACATTTCTACATCAAATAACATATATATTTCTACACCAAATAACATAATGTTTCTACACCAAATAACATATATATTTTCTACGCCAAATAACATAATATTTCTACACCAAATAACATATATATCTTCTACGCCAAATAACACATATATTTCTACACCAAATAACACATATGTTTCTACACCAAATAACATATATATTATAACATAATATTCTACTATAACACCAACACATGACACAAAATAACACACATCACCATAAATCAAATAAATTATTCAAAAAGACTTTAAACTCAATCAAATAATTAAATAAATAAAATAAGGCGTTACAAAGTTTGGCCTATGCAAGCCAATATTTAAACCATTTTGAGCCATTATATTCTCGACTAAATTGACAATATTGTTATGTGCTCACATGTCTTGTTGTTGGACATTCCGAACAACTTCATTGGCATCATGATTTCTATCCAATAAAACCACTTCCGGTCGACCTTGAATTATTGGTTCGACAGGTTGGGGTTGAGGCACAGGTTGTGGCCTTTGAACCATTGGTTTGATCAACCGCAACAGTTGTTGGTCTTGGACTTGTGGAATTGTTTGGTAAACAGGTTGTGTCAAAGGATTAAACACGGTACCAATTTGTTGTGTCAAATTCATCGAATCAGTTGTTAAGGTTGGTAGAGTATTTTGACCAAAAACGCTAGAACTCAAGGGACTATGTACATTGTGGATTGTGAACAAATTTGCTTGGTCTGCAAATGCGGACGCACTATTATGTACATTTGCTATAATCGAACTTGGCATATTATACGGTTGTTCCCTAGGGATGTATTAGCACATTTGTATTTTGATCATCAGGCCTAAACTTGACTAAAGGAGAACTTGGGATACTGGTAGTCGAAGGAACACAAAAGTTCCCATTTCTGGTTGTGTCGTCGAAGAGGACGTCGAAATGGTTGAGGGAGTGCTTACTCCCATATTTCCGTCGAAACTGGCATATCCATGGTTGCCCCCAAGGGGGTCGACACGTTTAAATCTCCCGAAGGAGCGCTCACTTGTAAAGGTTGTGCTTGTGAAGATGATTGTGAAGAGGTCGAACTGGCACGAGCCATAGATTTACCACTTTTCAAATGCACACACAGGCAACTTGGTGTTTTTAGAAATAAAGTTACCCGAAAATAGTAACGAAATCCTAAAAACGGATCTCTCAAAGACACGAGTTTTGAAAAAACAGTTTTTTATGAAAAAAGTTTTGAAAATCAATTGCACAAACAGGGTCTCATCGGGCGTACCAATTTGTTTACCGGTTTTTTTAGTAAACTACGGGCTAGTTCTGATTATTACAAGCGAGACCGAGCTATAAATCTCAAGACATGTTGTGCAAAGGTTTTGATCGGAAATATTTTGAAAAAGACCACGAAATGCACTCAGGTTACTTAGAGAGCAGGACAAATTTTTAGAGAAAAAAGGCATTGTCTCTCGACAGGTTTGAGTCTGCGATTAAAAGAAAAGCATAATCGAAGATAAAAAAGGTAAAAGTTTAAACGCATAAACTTAAAGGGAATGTAAAATGCATTGCATTAAAAGTAAAGTGGTCCACAAATTAGTTTACATACATTCTGTATAACTTGTTTTCCTATGCGCCAGTAGTTTTAGTGTTGTAGAATTTCTATAAATGATTTGTGACTCATTTTCCGACTTGGAAACTCTTATTTATACATAAAGTAAATAACTGGGAAAACATTACTCCCATGATCAACACTTCCTCCACCTTGGACAACCGCTTGTCCCGACGTTTCCACTAAGGAAACTGCCTTTGAACTTAAGGCTTTATTTGGATTGACGGAATCGGATGGAATGGAGTGGAATGGAATCGTATAAACAAAGATTTCATTGTTTGGATATGTAAAAACTAACTAGAGCGGAATGAAACATGATGGAATACATTTCATCCTATACCATTATTTCCTCTTGTTTTTCATTCCCCCAATTTAGAAGGTATGCAATAGAATGAAACAACTTAATTAATTAATTACTTTTTTATCCCTATTTTCTTATTCCTTCACATACCATATCTTCTTCTCCTCCTTCATGTACTGTGTCTTGCTTCTCCAGGCTTCTTCTTCTCCTCTTCGGCGTCCCTCTTGTGTCTTGCTTCATCCTTCCAATTCAGTTTTTATTTTTTATTTTTTGAGGGTAATTCAGTTTTATTTTTTGTTTCGTATTAAAATATGAAAAAAGTCTCGATTGAAAAGAAACATAAAAACTTAAAATTGACCTGTTTCTTCTGTTTCTCTGGTTTCGCCTGTATTGGTAAAATTATTATTTTCATTTCCCCACTTTTAAAACCATGCGTACAGTTTTATAAAGGCCCTGTTTGAGCTTATTTTAAGCTTATGAAAAATAGCTTATGTAAATAAATAAGTTTTTATTATAATTTATAAACTCTCACTAATAAAATTGTATCTTCATAAACAGTTTTTTCATAAACTACCTTAAAAACTTATAAATAATACATAAAAACTTATTTATTTGCATAAGCTATTTTATATGAGCTCAAAAATAAGCTAATCCAAACGGGCCTAAAGTTTCGTATCTTTTCTTTTTTAACTTACATGAACTCTTTTTTTTTTTTTTGCTAAATCATGAACACATAGTTCCCATTTTTCTACCTTTTATTATTTTAATTTCCACTCAATGCATATTGTGAGTTTTCAGTTTTGTTCATTTTTTTATTATAACACTGATGTTCTAAATAATGACAAGAATGGAATGACAAAAAATTATAATTCATTTCGTTCCGTCTATTTTCTAAATAATGGAATGAAATTTTTGTTCCTTTCCGTACTGCTCCGTTCTGTATCATTGTGTTCCATTCCATTCCACTCCGTTCAGTTCCATCAATCGAACCTAAAATCAAACCTTTCCTGCCTTGATTGCTTTTCTTCGACGAAATTGCACGTTTGGCCTTGTTCTGTTGAACTCTTGACCATGCGCATTAGTCTTGACCTCTTGTCGAAATCCTTAAGTTAAAATGAGAAAGTCTTTGATCCTTACAAAGTTAAAGGTCAACTAGATGTTGGATATCTTAAATGAGCATGTCGAAATTACAGGCTAACAACTCCCTCCGTCTCAAATTATAAGTCGCTTTAGAAAAAATATCTAAATTATAAGTCGTTTTACAATACCCTTTTTTTCTTCGTATTTTACCCTAAATCATTTATTACTCTCTTTTCTTTCAATCATTCAATTTATCTTTCACATATCATTTATTAAAGATAATTTTGTAAAACAACTCATAATATATATTTTCAATACAAATTAATTACATTTTTATATGTATGAAATGTCAAAAACGTCATATAATTTGGGACAGAGAGTACCCTTATTTATTGAATTTCATCAAAGTCAACTACTTAACTAACTAAAATTAATAAGAGTATTTTAGTAAGTAATATTCCCTCCGTTTCAAATTAAATGTCATTTTAGGAATTTCACATATATTAAAATAAGGAATTAATTTTGTCTAGAAAAGACTAATTATGAGTTATTTTACAAGACTACTCTTCAATAATGGTATGGAAAACATAAATTAAATACATTGGGAAAAAAATAAAGTAGTAAATAGTAAAGACCTTTCCCTCCGATGGGTTTTAGCCACTAAGTATCTAAATAGGCCTTTTCTTCTGATGGCTAATTGCACATGCTGATCGCACGGTGATCCTTACATGCAGGGTCTTGCTAATTCAAAGGTAATTGAAACATAAACTTAAATTGACTTTCCAGTGTTTCCCAAGGCAATGAAGGCCAAGGTTCTTGTATTTCTACAAATTATCATAGTATTTCTATGAATCTTAAGACACTCATAACACACACACACACATTCTCTCTACGCTTTCTTAGTATTTCTACAAACGGACAGCCCTAATCTACGTCTACCTTACTAAGGGTTTCAAGAGAATGGTCTTACTAGGTTATAGCTTTAAGTCAGACATCTAGGTGCTTGTATACCTAATTACTAACCAGTTAATTCCTAGCTTCGGTAATGCACCACACGACCCGATGGGTTTTATCCACTAGGTACCTACGTCTAGGGTTAATAATTTCTATTGTATCTTTGACCAATTAATAATCACTTACTTTCTAGACAGATAGTTATCATTAAAGGGATATAAATATCAAGATATAAGCATCCGGTTAGTGATAGAAATATTATGCCCAGTCACAACCTAAGTACCTAATCTAGGGTTGTACCTCTCATTGAAATAAAGACTATAATCTAATAAAACTCTATAATGGACAAAAGCATAAATAAAATAAATAAACGACAAATTACATTAAATAAATATCCAACAAAAATATACAGAGGTTCATCTTATAACTCTAACCTAAAAAGATTTAGTTACACATCGTAACTAAAATTAAATTACTAAAGATAAAAACATACCCTAGAAAATCAAGGATAAGATATAAACTCTCCCGAATCTCCAAAGTTGTCTTCCTCTTGAACTGCTCCAGTTTTGAACGAGAAATTATGAATGAGGAAGGCTGGTATTTATAGTGAGAGTTTCTACCTGGTTTGGGCTAAAAGTGTGGGCTTTATCCAAAACGGAAGCAGGAAAAGACAGTTGCGCCTTGACTTTTTGCATGCACGGGGCGCATAGCTTGCAACCCCATGCATGCCCTAGGCGCATGAAATGAAATTTTCACGTCTTAGGCGCATTTAAAATGCCCTAGGCGCATATTGTTTCCCTTCCGGGCTGATCCTAAAGGTATACAAACAAACCCTTCTCAAAGTACTTCTACTAATAAAAGTGTTAAGTGTTTCAAATGTCAAGGTCAAGGTCACATAGCTTCTCAATATTCAACAAAGAAAACTATGATGATTGAGGAGGATGAGCATGATGAGGTATAGAATCATGATGGGTATGTTGAAGAGGAGGATGAAGAAATACCAAGTGGAGACCTTTTCATGATTAGGAGGTTTTTGGGAAATCAAGCTAAGGAGGAGGAATCAAATCAAAGGGAAACTCTTTTCCACACCAGATGCCTTGTTAAAGGGAAGGCATGCTCTTTAATTATTGTTGGAGGTAGCTGTACTAATGTTGCTAGTACACACTTGGTGTCTAAATTGGAATTAGAAACAAAACCTCACCCAAGGCCTTACAAACTTCAATGGCTTAATGAAAATGTAGAGATGCTTGTTGATAAACAAGTAGAGGTTTGTTTTATAATTTGTAAGTATGAAGATGTTGTTTTGTGTGATGTAGTATGATGGGATAGAACCGCAAGTGCACGGTCTTATCGTAGTAGTAATAAAAGAGTATCGTTCCGACAGGGAGTTGTTCAATTCAATTAACTTAAATTTATGATTAGAAGAGAAAAGTTGCAAATTAGGGTTTTCAAAAGGTTGGGAGAGAAAATAATAATAAAAGAGATCCTTGGGATTATTGGTTCATCATAACGACAAATCCTTCACAAACCGAAACTTTAAACCTAGAACCTTACGTTAGACTTAGTTTCTAATGACCGGTTTCCCTTTAGCCCCTCACTTTTCCTTTCAGTCCAGTGAGAGTTTTCTTCTAGCAATCAAACCTATTTCACTGATTTGATTATTAGAAGAAGCTTTTAAGGATTTGAAACTACTAATGTCCAAAGATTGCAAAGACTATTTCACTGCCTTTACAATCTTTGTCTAAATTCACTTGTTCCAATATCAAGACTCCGCTCTCGCTTTATGAATTGATATTTGAGATAATGGATTAATAATTATCAAACCCTCTGTTCTCGCTTCTACAGTTTGATAATGATTAATTCATATTAAAACGGTGAATTTAGATTAGAAACTAGGGTTACATAAGATTTAAGAATAAAGCTTGGTTTGATTAGGATTATGTCATTATACTTATCCAACAATCCCAAGACAAGAGAAGTCTACTCACTCATGATCATAGTAGACATAGAGAAGAAGAGAAAGAACATAAAATAAATAACAAGAAAATAAAAGAACTTTTATAAAAAAAGACAATTATCACTTTATTGAATTCCAAGAATAAAAGATGAATATTTGTGATGGCTAGCTACTCTATTTATAGTTTACAATGCCTTAAGCCCTAAGAAATACATCACTAGAATGTTCCATAAGAAACTACGGGCTTTTTGGTCAGAAATAAACTAATAGGTAGCTTGTACGAGAAGAAAAAGCACCAAAAAAAAAATCCTGGGAGGTGGCATGGCCGTGCCACATTTGGCACGGGCTGTGCCAAGCTTCTGACTTGGGGGAGTTATATTTTTGTCTCCGAATCTTCGTATTTTTGCTCCGAATCAGCTCCAAATCCCTTTCTTTTGCTCCAAGACTCAGTCCATCAAATATTTATTCCTGAAATATAATAATATGCAATCTAAAGTAAAATATATCTAAAAGAAAATAATATTAAAGTAAAATAAACTTAAATCTAATTAAAACGAAACTAAATATTATATTAAATTAACTAATTATTGACTCATCATAATACCAATGGATGCTAGTCATTTGTTGTTAGGGAGACCTTGGCAGTTTGATAGAAGTGTCCTTCACGATGGCCGAACCAACAAGTACTCTTTTATGCATTTTGGTCAAAAGATTAGACTTGCACCATTGAGTCCTAGTGAGGTTAGAGAGGATCAAAAGAAAATGAAAGAAAAATATGAGCTAGAAAAAAGAGAAAAAGAAGCAAAAAAGTCAAAAGAAAAGAAAGAGAGTTTGCTTGAAAAAAGAAGGAGAGTTTCAAGAAGCATTCCTGAACAAACAACTCCTTTATTTACTACTTTGCAAAAAGGTGGCTTTGTTGACTAAAACTCAAAATCTGCCAAGTTGTACTAAGTTTCTCTTGCAGGAATGTGAAGATGTATTCCCAAAGAAGGTACCACAAAAATTTAAAAGAATTGTGTTTGAACGAGGTTGTACATAGCTTCCAAATTCGAGGACGAATTCTTCTAAAGAGGGGGAGTATGATAAGGACCACAATGGCATAACGAATGGCTTGCTTTCTGCCCATTTTGATGTTTTTTATTTACATGTTGTAATAAAAGTGTAAGGGATCAATTCTGGCCAAAAACACTAAGTTTGAATTACTAGTGTGTTTTTATCCATTTTAAAGCTTTCAAAAGCTTTAAATGGCGTACTTTTTTTTTTATTTTATAAAGAAAATAATATGTTGAATCAAAAGGAATCAAGAACATGAAAGGAAAGGAGGAAGTGGTGTTGCTACACACATTAAAACACAATGAATTGTTTTCTTTCAGCCCACTCATTGATGAATGCCATTGGAAACGTTTTCAGCATCATGGGAAGTGCCTCACCATCAATTGTGGCTGCACAATTTCATTTCAAATCAATTTGTAACCATTTTGCAATTATTCAGCACTAGGCATTGATGTTAGACTAATGGCTGAATTCTAAGAGTTTTCATGAGTTATTTTCTTTGATATTTCTTGTATTACAGCATGTGACGTCTCTCTTATATATAAGGGGCGAAAATTATCAATAAAAATAAGACTATTTTGAGTGAAAAACTACACTATGTGTGTTTTTGAGCAATTGCTCTTTGGTTCTGGATTGGACCAATTTTGATCATTTCAAGAATCATTTCTTGTGGTGATCATCAATCCCATAAACTTATCACTTTCTTGGATTAGAAAGTGTGGTGTCTCTCTCTTTTCATTCCATTTCTCCATTTTATCTACAAAATCTGTTTGGGTCAAAATTCTGCCATTTGTCCATTTTAGCCTAAATATCTATTTTTTCATTCTGTTTAATTGCATTTTGAATCACAAGAATTTTAAAGGTCAAATTATCAAAGAAAGTTCGTGAGTTTGAAAGAAAAATGACCATTTTTAAAATTTTGGACTCATCATCTACCCACCCTAAAAAACAAACTTATTACAAATACAAAACAAATTAATTTTATAAAAAAAATGCATATCATACATTTAATATTATAAATAACTGTTTATATGAAATTTGTATTTCGTCTATTAAAGTAATAAGTCAAATTTAATATGAATCGATTTAATATATATATATATATATATATATATATAATATGAATCGATTTAATTATGACAAAATTGCAATTATCTCATCCAAACAAAAATATTGATAAATGAAAGTAATTTGATTGAATCATTTAAATTGTTTATAATTATAAACTAGTTTGAGACCCGTGCCCTGCACCGGAAATGTTTTTCCAAAAATTATTTTGTGTATATTAAATAATATTATTTTAAAAAAATATTTCATGTGGTCCTTATTATAAGAATTTTTTTTAAAAAATTGTGGTCTTATTTGTAAAAAATGTCACATCTTTTAAGATATAGTTATTGCTTAAAAAATATTTTTATCCTTCATTTAATGATTCTCTTATTAATCTTAGTGGGTGTATTTTTTATGAGGGTATATTAGTAAAAATATCTAAAATGTTACATTGATTAATGATTATATTGGTTTTGATGATTTTCGCTTTTGTTTCTTATATTAAGGACCGGAGGAGGAACATAAATAATACCTTAAAATTCTAAGGAAAAAATGGAACATTACAATTAAAGAAGTCTTATTTTTATTTTGTCATTTTGTGTTCACGTAGAAGGTTTAGACATTTTGTCCCCTTCTGCTTTGTGTTACAATTGATAAAAAGGAGGACTATGATTGTAGTCTAGCAAACCCGCGTACATTAATCGCGGGAGCAAACCAACAAACCCGTGTACGAAAATGAAACCATATAGCAAGAACGGTTACGTGTGATTGACAAAAGTACCAATCCAGGTCTAAAAATGGAAAATGATAAACCGCGTTTTTTGTTTTAAAAAAATCAAACATGAATTATTTCAAATAATAAGAAATTAACGTTAGTAGAAAAAAATACAAAAAATCAATTATCCCAATAATAAATTGGTTTGATGGTAAGTTTGGTTCATGTCTCTTGTTAAAAATATTTTGTTTTGGAGAAGAGAATATGCACCATTAAATTCAAACAATGTAAATCAAATCTACATGAGACATGCATGTATAACATAACAACCTAGTTAATTCAACCCTAATAAGTCCTAACAAATAAAGAAAAATCATTAATCATGGGCACAATTAAATGATCATGTCTACAAATATTAAATTATATAGCAGAAAAGTTTATGTGTGGCCCATTAAAACACCAAACCGTGTCTAAAACTGAAAAATGAACCGATCATCAACATGAAAACAGTCCATATATCATCAACTACTTGAATAAGGTTGAAAATTAAATGTAGAATAAGTTAGATTTTTATTAAGCGATAAATAAGTAATAACTCTTTCTAAAAAAAGGTAATAAGAATGCTCCATATAGTGTAATATTGAAGCAACACAATTGCATAGGTGGCCAATGAACAGTTTTTACTCCAGTTATATATTATAAATAATAAAAAGCGATGCTTCCTCCCTTTGCAGAAAAAACACATAACAGATATCCTGTTACAATAAAAAAGTTAAGAAATCGTGAAAACAGTGTTTTGACATGAAAAAATGAAAATTTGAGATTATGGAGATTGTTTTGAGAGTCTAAAGATTTATCCTTTTTTTTTTTTTCATTTTCAAACTTCAATTTTAAAGTAGAAAATGCAAGTTTTCTCCTACCACAAACTTATCAGTTTTAGTTGATTATTTATATAGTTTATTTTAATAATGCAAGCATATCTTGTCTTTTATTTTAAAAACATGTATTATCATTTTTTTCCCAATCAAAATAGAAACTGTTATTGTTAGAGAATGTCTTGGGGATTTCAGTGTAAACAAAATTCTTTGATTTTGGAGCCCTATTTTTTCCAAGAAAAATGAAAACTATTTAGTATAAAAATTTACAAATAAGATTTAGTATGATCTACCAATATATGATGAGATATTAGGAAAATGAATAAAATAAATAACCTCCTTATGATTTTTTATGGAACAATGAAATAACTTAATTTGTTAATAAAGTGAAATATAATAGCTTATGAGTGACATAAATCGTATTATTTTTTTTGTTTTTCTTTTTTGGCATTTTTTTTTGTTGAAGATACATATATTATTTTTATTTTTTTTATCATATACAATTTTATCCATGTTAGACGTTCAAAATCATAAGTTTCTATTCGAACTTATACATTTTATATTAAATATATAATTATTAAACAAACCCATTATTAATCAGAAAAACAATAATTAACTCTTTATGATTTGTTTTTAATAAATAAATAAGTTTTTCTGATAAAAATAATAATATAACAATTATTGCAGAATAAAAAGAGAATATGAAAACATTTTGAAGAAAAAGTGGTCAACCAAGTTTTATCACCATTTAAAAAAGATCGAGATCGAGGAAACTGTGGTTAGAAAAGTAAGAAACAATTCTTTTTTCTTGTTCTGAGGAAAACAAAGAAAATGTTATTCTTACATTTTGTTATCACATTGATTTGTAAGAATTATCATTTCCCTAAATGAAATACCGAATAAATAATTAAATGTACTTTTGACAACAAAAACACAATTTTAAAAAAAGACTAATTGATAAATAAAGGAGTCAAAAAAAAAAGAAGCAAAAATCACACCTTGATAGCAAACAAAGTATAAAAAAAATAGGCAAAAGTGTGTGCTTTTTCACATTAGAATTTTACATATTTATAGGAAAAATGGACCACTCTCATGAGTGCCCCCATTTGATTTTTCAAAATAGCATCAATTACGAAAATAAAAAGCATTTAATTTACTAATAAATGAGGATCATCGGTCAATTCTTACATTAATATATCTTTTAAATTGCATTAACATATGATTTTTTTTTGAAATAACATACGAAATTATGCATGTTGTATATTATTATGTCTATATACACCGTATTTCAAAGTTTCTAAATTATTAACATTAGTTTTTTTTTTGAAGGAAAATTATTAACATTAGTTGGTGATATATGATATGTTTTATTTGTGAATATCTCCATAATTTTTTGATAAAATATTAATATTGAAAAAACCACCGATGAATTGATCCGAGTGCTGAGAGATTTGTGTGAAAAATAATATCATCTCAGCGAGAACCTATACTGATTTATAGATTCTTCGACAGGAGAAACTTCCTACCTATAACATGGAAACCATTAAAAACTTATAATGAGAAATGGTAATTTAAAACCATTAAAAACTTTTTGTTGACTGCATGTACAATTAATATATTTCAAGCTCAAATAACATTTTATTTGTTTGTTGGTTTGCACATTATATTTCAACGAATATCTCATATTTAAACTTATAATGAGAATAATGACAATTTTTAATTTTTAATAGTATGTTTATAATATTTATTACTGATTATTTACATTTGTCAAAAAAATTATTGCTTAATTACAAACAACTATAACTTTTAATTCAAACGACTGCAACCAAAGTTTCTATTTGTAGATAGAATATTGAAGAAGAAAAAATACATGTGTCAATTAATTCAAACGACTCCAACCAAAGTTCCTATATATATGCATCAATGCGAAATAGAATATGAAGAAAAAAATCAATACATATGGCAAACCCTATGGAAACACACAAAATAGCTTTTAAAAGTGAATTGATAAGTAATTCTTATATCAATTAACTTTTTCTTTGATTCTATACATATAAGGATAATTCATACAAAATTAAGTTCACGATACATAAATGAATAGTAACGTATCCACAAATGTATAATGATATACCCATCTACATGAGGTTAGTAAAAAACCAATACATCTAATATTTATTTTCATAACACATAAAAAAATTATGGCATATCAAAGTATAAGAATATGATAGTTAGTTTCACCCTTATGCATAGTATAAGGAGAGAAACCCTTTGCTTCAAAATACCATACAATTTTTTTTTTTAAAAAAAAAAAACTTCTCCATACATTGCTGAGTATATTTTGATACTTTTAAAAACTTGCATCAAATCAAGGATATTAATATACTTCTGAAAAAGAGATGGAAGAAACGATGTGGTTGAAAGTGCCTGCAAATTAGCCTATTTATAGGACAATCAAAGATGTAGTTTTGCTAAGTCAATTTTTTTTGTAGTAATTAGATTTTAATGAAAATGGATATGCTTTAAAATCACATCATGTGACAATTTCAAGTCAACACAATTCTCTCTCAATAATATTCTGATACAAAATTTATAATAATTTTTTCTAATATTTTGCTGCACTTTTTTTTTTATATTCATTTTCACCAATATTTTACTACGTGTTTTTCTAATAATTTTTACTAATATTTTTTTACATGTTTTTTGTTAGTCATTTTCACTAATAATTGGATTCATTCTAATTAATATTTATTCTCTCGTTAATTTTTTGTTGTGCACTATTCTTCTACATGTTTATTTGTAGGGTAATTTTTTTTGTTCAAATGACCCTCATGGATTGATAACTATTATCAAGCAATCTTAGAATTACTATTTTTTGTTTGATCAAATAAAAAAAATTAACAAATTTAAATGACGACAAAGAAAAGCCAAATGAGAAATTTAATCTTGCTAATTAACATTGCCTTATATAATTAGTGTCATGAAAATTGGGAATTTTAATCATCATTTGCCAAGTGGCACAATGCATATGTGGAGAGCCTAATAAAAAAGAAACATTTAATATAGGTCATGGTAAAACATTTGCAATTGTATATAATATAGATAGATAGATAGATTCTTTAAAATTTATCAATTATCTCATTCAAACACACTCTAAGCAATAATTAAAACTAACTATTAGTTCCCTAATTAAATGCAACTAACATAATTGCAATTGAAACAAACTAATATTGTGACCGTTAAAAATTTATTTATAAATATTCATTACTCTCTCTCCAAAATACACTCTCTCTCTCTCTCTCCAAAATACACACTCTCTCTCTCTCTCTCCAAAACACATTCTCTCTTTCTCTCTCCAAAATAATGGATTCAAATAAAAGATTAGATGATTATGCTTCTCTAGCCAACTTGCAGAGACTAAAGGTAGTGTAACCAACAATCACATTCTTTATTATTGTTACAAAGTGAATTCTTTATTATTGTTACAAAGTGAATTGAATGTTTGCATGCATTTTAATCTTATAGGACAAATACGATAGGATTAAACCCAATGATTTACTGAATATGTTGAAGCGTAATCGCGATGAAAAGGAGAAAAAACTTGATGAACAAGATGAAAAAACAGCAATAGCAATTTTTTCTAAGGTAAAAATTGTTTTGTCATTTATTTCTTCTTGATCAATTTAAATATTTCTTTTGTTGGTAGAATTTATTTATTTTGTTTTTGTGTTATTTTAAACCAGAAAAGGAAAGAGGTGCATAGGATCAGTGATGAAGAAGTTGAAAACTCACATAAGCTTAAGGTTTATAATTTCTTGTTCTTGTTTTTTTTTTTTTTAAGAGGATTCTTGTTTGTTTTGAATGTCACATTTTTATTGAGACCTATAATTTTTCACTTTCACTATCAAACATTTTTCTATGCAATAGTTTTATTGAGAATAATATTTTTCTTATCAAACAAAATCGTCGAATGCCATCAATATACATTATTTGTATGCTTCAAATCAACACATTGAATGGTGTATTTTAAGAAATCATTGCAATCGGAATCTTTTTTTTTTTTTGAGAAATTGCAATCGGAATCTTGAATAGAATAACTAAATTATTTTTCAACTTGTAATAAATGGATAATTGTCTTAAATTTTACTTAGTTAAATCATTTTGGGTATTATTGACTTCCAACAAACTTTAATGACGGTTACACATGTATTTACAGCTGTCAACAATTTTTTTACATCAACACTAAAATTTAAACTTAGATTTTGGTGGAGAAGTGATATTTGTACAATTTTTTCATAATTTTATGATAATTCTCTCTCTTATATTTTATGTTTTTACTTTTTTTCACTATTATTTTGGTTTCCGTATCAATATATATATATTTTTTTAATTTACAATTGGCTCAAAAGTTGTTCAAATAATACACCTCAAATAAAAAACCCCAATAAATCAATTTTGATAAGAAAATTGTTTTTTCCATATCAAATTTTACAAAAAAACACATAAAAATTGCCATGGTAGGTAACGATTTTTACAGCTTGTATGTTGTTGTTTTGAAGCTTCTTTGCACTTTTTGTGCAATAAGCAGTTTAATGAATATGTTGTTAAAAAAAATTATCTTTCTAATGGTTTAATTACAATCATTCCATTTCAAAATGAATGTCGTTTTGAAGCTTCTTTGCACTTTTTGTGCAATAAGCAGTTTAATGAATATGTTGTTAAAAAAAATTATCTTTCTAATGGTTTAATTACAATCATTCCATTTCAAAATGAATGTCGTTTAAGGTTTTTATATACATATTAAAAAATACATTAATTAAAAGAAAGAAAAATGTTATTTTATCAAATTATCCTAATCGACTATTGATTTGTTTTTCATCAAAGAAAAAATAATATTTTGAAAGTAGTGTATATAATATTAATTGAATCAAAAAATTATTATTACATTAAAAACAATCGAAAGTGACATTCATTTTAAAATATATATATTTTTTTTTTTACTAAAACAATACACATTTTGAAATAGAGGGAGAAGTTGTTTTCTGTTTTCCTCTCTTTTTTTCCCTTTTCATTTTCCTCTTTCTCTGACCACTATTTAACTACTATTTCTCTTATCATTAATTTATCACGAGAATATTTTTAAGACAATGATGATATAAAAGTAATAAAAAAAACCCACTATGCTATTTCGCGCCAAAAACCAACCAAACTGCTGAATCGTCTTCCTCTACGTAACAAACTCAGTTACGTAGACCCCACCTCACCGGAAACTAACTCTCGCCGCCGCAAAACACCATTTTTACCGTCAAAGTTTCATTCCTCCGATTCTTGATTCCATTTTCTTCTTCTTTTCTTCAAAATCTTCAACTCCATTCAATTCGTCTCTACGCAAGAAACATCGCATTGTAATTCTACATCTGCTTCTCAACTACGAAAACCGATGAAAACGCAAAGAAAAATCACTGATGCTATTTCTCTGTGTATTTTTCAGGAAAAGAAGAACAAAGAGCATTGTTAATAGTTTCTTCCAATTCTCAGAAAAATGATTCGTAACTTCCTTTACCTGCTTCTCAATCTCGTTCTCTTCTCCTCAATTTTGTTTTCTCAGAGCTTGGCGTTAACTCGTTCACCCGAAGGTAACTTCGATAATTGTTCTAGAATCTGGATTATCACTGTTGAATCTTGATTATCTAATTTTGCTGTTATTCTGATTTCTGAAATTATGTTGTATTTAATTTGATAATGGATACGGATTAATTTAGTTTTTTGATCTTTTAGTAAACCCTAATTTTCTTGTGATTTTTTTTTTGGATGAACAGTGTGGGCACTACAGGATCTACACAGGGCGTTGAATTACTCGGAGGCACTTCGAGGATGGAACGGTAGTGATCCTTGTGAGGAGTCTTGGACGGGTGTTGCTTGTTCTGGATCGTCGGTTATAAGCATGTAATGTACCAACCTCAATCATCATATTTCTTACTTAGACATTGTTTTGATAAATAGCTTAATTAAGGACTTATAGTATAAGTGGTTATCATATATAAGTGTTAATGTTTAAGTTATTTATATATAAAAGATAAAATAAAGTGAAACTGTTTTTATATGTTATCCTCAAGAGCTTAGGGAAATAAGCTGAAAACAGCTTATGTACATGTCATGAGATGGTTTCATAAGCTCTCTCAAACAGTTTTCTAAGTGCTTATTTTGCTAGTTATTAAGCTTAAGTAAGTCAATTCAATTAGACCCTAAGGTCATAATGATATTGATAATTGTTATCCGTGTTCTATGTCAAAATGCAGAAACATTCAAGGGTTAGACCTCACTGGGAGTCTATGCAGGCTTTATAATCTCCGGAATTTGCAACAGCTGTGAGTGTTTTTGATTTTGCAAGGCATTAGTATTAGATTCTTATATTAGGATATGTGAATTTCAAGTTATGCTATTAATTAACTTGTTTCCATATTTTTGGTTTTTGTAGGGATGTCAGTTCTAATAACATAGCGGGAGAAATACCGTTTGGTTTACCCCCCAATGTCACACATATGTAAGGCAACTGTTCTTCTCATTTTGTTCACTGCATAACTGAATTTTGTGCTTGGTGATAGGCATACTTCTATCTTTAGCACTGTGTTTTTCTTGTGATTATTTTGATGCCGACAGAATGCTTGTTTTCTTGCAACTATTTGAGCAAAATTATGCCGTACAATTTTTTTCTTTGGAGATGTGATGTAACATTGCTTGAAGTTCACTCCTTGATTTAAATTAGATACATGATTAGGTTTATAAATTATTTAAACTCATTCCATGTTATGCCCAACCAGAGATAATAAAAGGAGTGAAATGAAATGAAATTGAATATTTAAGGACTGAGTTATATACAACTTGCAAGTATATTTCTAAGGATCAGAATACCAGTTGATTATTTATATGTTCATATTGATTTTAGACCAAAGCTTAATAGAGATGATAATAATACAGGGGAACATTGTAATACCAGCAACAGCTAGAGCCTTTTTTTTCACTAGTAGGGTTGACTACTGTATCTCATGATGCCATAATGTCTTTGTCAGTTGAAAATAAAATGTTTATATTTTTTCCTCTCTTTTGAGCATATGATATATTATAATGATTGGGCGTTTTACTAGTAGCTGTGCAAGTACAATCATCTTTTTTATCTTGTGTTGCAGGAATTTAAGCCACAATTTCTTTATTGGACCCATTGGTGACGTATTTACTGGCTTAGATAATCTCAAAGAAATGTATGGCTTCTTCTTTTGGATTTTTTTTATATCACAGTACGATTTAAATAAAATGAATAGGTGACTAAACCAGTACAAAACTTTAGGTACTTGAATCCTTGAAATTTTTTGGATCTGTGAAAGCAAACCATGAATGCAATCTGAACTTTTCCAAATAAGGATCAAATAACATGTGTAACATTAAAACTGTATAAAATTTAATATATTAAAGTAAATCATTCAAATAAAAAATAAATAAAACCATAACATAGATAGGTACTCCTCTTTATTGCTATATTTTGTTGAAGACACAAAAAAGTTGAAAAGCGCCTGAGAAAGGCATCGATTATAAAAATATAATATTTTGTATGTTTCACTGATTTAAAGGGATGTGATAAGATAAGACTGTGTAATGAAAATTGGAACTGACTAGGTTTTGAGAAAATGATATTAACAAAATGCAGATGCTTTGACTGTTTTGTTCAAATTTCATTAAATGGAACCTCACAAAGGGTGATTTCCTTTCTTCAGGGACCTTTCATACAATAATTTCTCAGGAGATCTACCAAGATCATTTGGTTCCTTGACAAGTCTTGCTAGACTGTAAATTTCTTCCTTCCTACGCCTTATTTTCGCTAAACTTGATTTACGTATCATCGTATACTCAATTTTGAAAGGAAGATCTTTTCTGTATAGGGGTCTGTTGGTTTGATCTGAAATTGGTGCTTATTTGCAGGTTCTTGCATAGTAACAAATTTACTGGATCAGTTGCCTACCTTGCTGAACTCCCACTTACAGATTTGTAGGATTATCTCTAACATTTTCCCAATATATGTTTACAGTTCTACTACTATTTGCTTATTTGTCTGTGTTGCCAGGAACATTCAAGATAATCTGTTTAGTGGCCTTCTTCCACTTCATTTTCAGCACATAAAAAATTTATGGTTAGTGAACAATTATTGAGTTTGATCATCATATTTTATTTCATCAAACAAAAGTGAACACATGAAAGTAATCATCCCCTCCACTCTAAAATAGGATTGCTGGGAATAAATTCCATGCAGCGGACAACTCTCCTCCATGGCCTGCTCCGTCGGAGACATTATCCGTTGAACATAATACTAGTCACCCACCCACAGCTAATACAAATGCCATCAGGAACTATGCTCCTCCGGTAGTAAGTGAGCACATGCCTAAGAAGAAAAAGTTAGGTCCCGGAGGAATTGTTCTTATGGTTGGTGGAGGAACACTAGTGGCTGCAGGTGTGGCACTCCTTGTTGCAATCCGTTTGAACAAACTGCATCCTCAAAGCCAGAACTTGAATTACTCAGAAAGCAAGGATATCTCTTTGCATTCTCATCCAACCAGTGCAAGCATAGGTAATTTATACAGAAAAGCATATGCATAGTGGAGTCTATAATCTGTTAAGTCATTTTTGCTGAGAAGACCTTGATAAAATCTTGAAAAATAATATGAATTTGAGATTGTATTGGAAATTCACTTTTTGCGTGTAATAATCAACTAGCTACCTCACAGAGTTAGGATGCCATTAATATTTCTGTGAATTCATTTCTAATGCTAATCACGCTCTTTTTATTCCATTTGGTGATAGAGGTCTCTTCTGCTGAACTAGACGACATGCCACTACTCCCACCTGTTAACGTTGCATCTCTTTTGGGTCCAATGAGATTTCCTTTCGTGCGCCATAGCAATGTGGAGGAAACATCAAGAAGAAGTTTTTCCAAAAGAGGCAGATCCACTGGAAGGACGAAAATTTATACCATAGCGGAGCTTCAGCTGGCTACTAACTACTTTAATGAAGGCAACCTTCTCGGAGAGGGATCTCTTGGTCCTGTTTACAAAGCTGTATTTCCTGATGGCAAAGTATAATCTTAATCTATTTTTCAAACACTGATTCTTTGTATCTTGTTTTGGTTTCAAATTAATGCAATGTTTTTTTTTTTTTTTTTGAAGAATTTGGCGGTGAAGATCATAAACATGGCGGGTCTGTCTTACAGAGAAGAGGAAAAGTTCTTGGATGTCGTTTGCATGGCTTCCAAACTAAAGCACCCCAATATCATAGCACTCAATGGTTACTGTTTTGAGCACGGAGAGCATCTTCTTGTTTACGATTACTTTGGACATTTAACTCTAAATGATGCCCTTCACAGTGGAGCATGTGAACCACTATCGTGGATTCAACGTCTTCGGATTGCTTTAGGTGTTGCTCAGGCTCTGGAGTAAGTTCCATGCTGACACTAAAATTCTAGACTTGTTCATATGAAAGTAGAATTGTAGGTAATGCTGTCTTAATTCTAAAAAGTCATGGAAATGTTTTCAGCTATTTGCACTCGGCGTGCTGCCCTCCTGTCGCCCATGGTAACTTGAAGGCTGCCAATGTTCTACTGGATGAAAATTTGACGCCTCGTGTTGGTGACTGTAGCTTGGCTATTTTGAGACCACTCATGAAGAGCAATCAAGTTAAAGTTCCAGTAAGTCACTGCAAAGATTCTAGTGGCTAAAGTTGTAACTGGCATTGAGCAATAGTTTAATTACCAGAAGTTTTATTATCTTTTGGGTGGTTTTAACTTTAAGTTCTGATTCTTTTCATAACTTGCACCGATTGAAATGTTCTGGCATGAAGCCTGAAGGGGGTTGCACTTTATTAGTAAAAGAAGTATAGTTTAGTATCAAATGAAAAATTATTAGAAACTAAAATGGTAGGTGGTAAAAATTATTTAAGACAACACAGTTAAACCCCAATGTAGTATAAACCAGCTGTCGCAGACTGAATCAGAAGCTTGAAAACAATCTTCTTAAATATGCCCGTTTAATAATTATTGGAGACAGACTACTGATCAATTTGGTTGCTGTTGGAAACAGGCTACTGAGATTACAACTGCAGACAGAGGCAATGTTCCACCTGACCTCAGCAGAAGGAGAGATGTCTTTGCCTTTGGGGTATTGCTTCTGGAATTATTAACAGGAAGGAAACCTTTCGATAGGTATGCTCCTCAGTGTCTCTTCTCTTACAAAGGATACAAGTGTAGTTTCATTTGAATGATGATACTGTTTTCTTTCAATTCATTACAGTGCCAGGCCAAGGGAAGAGCAAAATCTGGCGAAATGGGTTTCCCACAGGCTTCGTGATAATGTGGGCTTGGAACAGATAGTGGATCCCAGTATCAAAACAACATTGTCATCCAAGGCTCTTTCTTGTTATACTGATATCATCTCCCTCTGTATGCAGGTATTAACACCTAATGTTATAATTCAAACTCAATAAGAAATTGAAAAACTTAATGATTGTTTGAGTCTTTTGTGTACAGCCTTCAAAACAACTCCGTCCCCCAATGTCTGAAGTTGTGAATTCTCTTGTATCTTTTGGCCAAGAGTTCAACTTTGCAAAGAGTGGTGTAGCAGATGGTGCTGATCTATTTGAGAAGTCTTCTTTCTGCTCAGCCAACACAGGCTTTGTAAATTCGCCAACGTCCAGCCACCTATCAGCCTGATGTACAACATCTGTGTGTAACATAGAAGCCAACTTGGCAACATTAACGAGCTAGAAATTTGAATAACTTGGCAACATTAACCAGCTAGAAATTTGGAGCTAGAAATTTTTTTCCCTGTAAATAGCCATCTGTGCAGTCCTGCTACATGAGTTTTCTTTTTTGGTAGAAATACATGATATTTTTTTAAATAGTCCTGCTACACGAAATGGCTTGTGTCGCCTGTGAAAGGAAAAGAAATACGAATATGAGCATTTTGGAAAGGTTTTTATTTTTTGTTGAAAATGGAAGATATGATTTTATTTCCACTTGAATAAATAAACAGGGATATGGCTTCTCAGAGTGAAACATGATAATAAATGACCGATGGATGGATGTTGTCATATTCATATACATCATTTGTTCAATAAATTGAAAAATTGCTTATAATTAAGGCTAGACTAGATGGAGTAATTTAGAAGTTTAAAATATCGAAACACTACTCCATCCGTCCCATATTATAAGCAAAAAAAATAAAATCACACTTATTAAGAAAACTAAAACATGTAGTTTGTAACATAGTTTTTTGTGTTATTTTTGAAATAAGTTTTATAGGAAGATGTAAAAACAATTTTCATTGGTTGTTGGTTATTGAGAAAATGAAAGAGAGAGCAAATTGAATGCACTTTGCATTTAATTTTTCTTTGGAAAAGATAATTGTTGGTCTTTTTTGCTTATAATTTGGGACAAAGAAAATGAGTTTTTTTTGCTTATAATTTGGGACGGAGGGAGTATATAATTTGTATTTAATTAAAAGATTTGATTCAAGTGTTTTATGAATTTTGGTTTAAAGACAAATTAGTTTAGAGAATCTAAGTTCGAATAATATTTGAACTACTCTTAATTAGATTTTACTATCTTTGAATAATAGGGATATAGGATCACTTCCTCTAGTAAACAGAAGATTAAGACAAAAAATAATAGCTATTCAATAAAATTATGTGAGCTTTTTTTTTTCACTAATGAAAATTGAGTGAGCCTAATCCTCCTTCAAAACAAAAGAAAAGGTGATAGATTGTTTGAATTTTTATTTATGTCTTGGTGGAAGAAGAAACTATTCAATAATGATAGATTGGTTGAATTTATTTAAATTTATCTATTGACATCAAACTTAAATAAAAGATTATATAATATTCGTAAGTTGTTTAATAACGGAGTACTATTTATTTATGATAGCCTATAAAAACAAAAAAAAATTGACTTTGAGTTTTTTTTTTTATAGAATACTTTGTGTTATCTTTGTCTTAGAAATTGTTTACATATATGATACTAGTGCTTAATTAATTTTTTAAATTAAAGATCTTTTATTCATTTTAAATAATATTTTAGTTAACACAATCATACCATATAGTTTCATTGGATATTTATCATCATCAAATCATTCAGTGTTATATTGTATTGTATGGTAATTTATTTTAAAATAACTTCAAAGGCAGACAATTATTAGATTTTGACCGTGATATCCATCCAAGCTCTGATGTAGTTAAAAATACATAACATTTTTTAAAAATATTTTGATAAAATGACAAAATTATCACTCAATATTATTTAATATATGAGAGATCAAATTATTAATTTATGCGTAAAAGAAAATTATCATAAAATTTGGTAGTAAAGCAAGCAAGAGTAGTATCGGCAAAGCAGAAGAATTCTGCAAAGTGTGGAGGCCGCTCAGAGTTTGGAGTTGTATCTTTCTCGATTTCTCTCTTTCAGGTATCTCTCTTTCATTTCTTCTTCATCACCATAACATTGCTTCTCTATCCACCCTTTTTAGGGTTTTCATTTTATTCCCCTTTTAACTATACCACATTTTTTCAACATTCTTCTTCGATCTGAATTTTTCTATCATTATTTCTATGCTCCGTTTTACAATTCGGCTTTTGTTATTTTCTGGATCCACTATCAATCGTCTCTCATTGTTCATTTCTTTTCACCTTAAGATTATCGTATTATCAATTTTTTCAATTTTTTTGATTTTTGGATTTCAATTTCGAATATTTTCATATCAAAATCTTCATATTTGGGATAAACACCTTAATTTGTTGCACCTTATTGCATAAGCACTTATGTATAAGCTATTTCTATAAGAAATGATAAAATAAATTTGAATTATTTTCTTATAAGCTATAAGTTGTTTTCTTAAGCTAGCTTATGAACATGTCATAAGCTATTTTCATAAGTTATCCTAAACAGACACAATAGTGTTTATGTCAGTAGACAAGATCAAATAAGTGAATCCAAACAGGTCCATTGTTATGTAACTATATCTTCTGACACGAGTAATTAGTAAAAGTGGTTTGATTATTGACAGAGTGTTTAAGCTTTTTATTCCTTTTGGGAATTTTTTGTTCGTGTGCAGAGATTATAATGGACTCAGCAGAACGTAGGTACTTTGAGGATGAGGATTCATCACTCACGAAAACTTTTAAGGGTGCAACAACTGGTTTAGTTGCTGGCACTATCTGGGGTACTGTTGTTGCTACCTGGTATGATGTTCCCCGTGTTGAGAGAAGTGTTGCTCTTCCCGGGCTCATTAGAACTTTGAAGATGATGGGTGGCTATGGAGCAACCTTTGCTGCCATAGGAGGAGTCTACATAGGGGTGGAACAGGTGGTGCAGAACTACAGGATGAAGAGGGATCTTGTAAATGGTGCTGTTGGTGGATTTGTTGCTGGTGCAACTATTCTTGGTTACAGAGGTATCCCTTTCGTCAAATAATTATCCGAGAATTTGCGTGTTTTAGTTATAGATTTTGAAATAATGCTACTGTTGCTAAGCAGAATATTTTTTCTGTAGATAATGATGAAAAAAATTCAATCAGTGTTTAATATATTTTTTCCATAATATAATTCAGAAATGGTAGTTGATAATCATCCTATGTGGAAGGAGTTGATCCATTGTTTTTTTTCTTCCTTTTGACATGATTAACTTATCGTTCTAAATTGCTACTGGTGCTATCAATGTTTATTAAAGTAACACTTGTATGATGGTTGCTGGAGTCTGTTATCAGTCTAATGCTGAGTCTGCTATGTTGTTGCATGTTAGGTAGTTAACTAGTTAGATAATTAGGATTCCCAACCAAAGTTGTCAAGATCGAGATCTTACTTAGGATCATGAGGAGGGTAGTATGATTGTAAAGCTAGGATCGTAACAAATACTATGAAATATAAATGACAACATTAAAGCAAACATAAACCTGAAATTCCATAATCATAATTTCCCTGACTCACAATTAGCACCGGCCCTTACTACCCGTGACCCACTACCGACTAGCACGGCCCCGCTACCAGAAGCCATGAGAATGCACAAGTAGAGAGGAACTTGGGAGAGTCCAAGCAGTGCACAAGCAGAGAACACACAGAAGTGTATAGATTCTTGGGAGAGATCACTACAACTCAACAGCAGAGAGGTTTAGAGGCAGAGTTGTAATTGCTGAAGGGGAGAGCAGCCCATAGATATCAAGAAAATTAGTGTCTTGCATGAGAATAAGTAATTTCTAGGGTAAAAATGAGTTAAAAGACTGGTTTCAGAATCTGATTTTACATGTGAGTTAGTTTTCCCAGTGGTCGTAAGATCTTAAAATTGTCCAATCCTACAATATAACTCGCAATCTTAACAACAACGTTCCAGCTATAAAATATATTTATGGTGTACTGACTAATGGCCCATGACAAACGGGCTCCCAATCCATGTCTAGAAGAGAAAGAAGAAATGGTATATGGACAGAAATGGGAATAGGTAGGAAGTTGGAGGGATGTAACACAATGGATAGCTGTTTTAAAAGGATTAGTGATGCAGAGTCTGGGATCACACAGTGAAACATGAGTACGAAGGGTAGATATTGTGTCGGGGGCAGGGGGGGTGGCAGTGGGGGTTGGGGAATCCATTGGATGGAGGAGACTTTGCTTGTATGATATAGTATGGAGAGAGCATTTGTTTTCTCTGTATTCTTATTTCCCTATATTTCATTGCTGCAGTGTTCTGTAATTGGGAGCTTGCTCCCAGAGTTATTTCCATAATGCTTTTGCGAAACACCATTCTATCATACACACTGTATTCAGTTAATGCAACAGTAAATGAATTCTCTCTGAATAATTTCCTTCTCTTTATTGCAAACTGTGTAATTCTATTGATATATGCCTGGGAAGCCATTCTATAATTACCTTAATTGTGCATCTTTGGCTAGCAAGAAATTATCACCTTGTGGTTGTGTCTGTGTTTCTTTGTATTAGAAGGAGGTTATCAATCCTGCCATCCATATTCATTGTGTCAAGTCTTAAATCGTTTAAGGAAGTCATAGAACCTCAACAAAAAGGCTTATTGATTTTATGGCAACCTGACGTATATTGACAATTTGTGCTATTTTATTATCAGTCAAGGATCCTTGTGTTTGGAGGTATTTTCTCCCAGTGGAGAAGATATGAGTTATATTTTCTGAATTGCTTTAGTTCAATTGTACTTGGTTCGTTGGTTGTTAGCATTATGCTTCAGTAAGAACACTATTTTTTTGGGAACTAGGAGGAGGTAACCAGTGTTAGCGTACAGGGGATCACTTTCAGTTTTATTCCCTTATGTGACAAATTATCATTGTACAATTATGATTACAATCTCCTGGCACTAAAAATGTTGAAAACGGTAGTTTCAGTGATTAATTTCCTTCCTTGCTACAATTAAGCAGTTACTTTAGTCCATGTATTCAAGGATGCCTGTCCCCTAATGTGTTTCTTGTGTGTTAATCTTTATTTTTCTGTCTGCATACACTCATGCTGCGAGTTTCTTTAGTTATTTGTTTAAGGAGCTCTATATGGTGTAAGGAGTTTATTGCATTAGATCTGACTTTCTTTAACAAGCTTTGCATACTGTCGGTTATACTGTAGGAAGGAGCATCTCGACCGCAATTTCTGCCGGATCAGCATTGGCTTTCACATCTGCAGTCATTGATTTTGCGGCCACACCTTTTAAACACGATGAAGGGAAGGAGTATGCCGCATTAACTACAAAGAAAAGACCCAGTAACAATGCATAATTTTTAATCAATGCACCTTTATGACCAAATACATTTCAAGTTGATTGGAGAGGTGAATCACTCTTTGTTGAGCCAGTTGTTTGTTGAGTTGGAATTACATGGCATTCCATATTTTCTTTTGTAAGTTGCTGTTGCAGAACTAGTTGAATTCCAATAAATGTACGATGATGTGTTAATTTGGTTCTATCTTCCATAACCTTACATAATAGTCCACATTCTTCCTTGGGATGAATTGATGAATACTATACATGAAGCTAGCGCAGTAGAGAACTAGGGCTTGTTTATAGCTTTTGCGTTCTCAACACAGTTTCGAGTCATGTACGATATCTGAAGTCTTAATAAAGAAGGGATATTTATAATGCACTTCGTTTGCAGTCGCATAATTTTTCTCTTCTACCATACATGATGTGAAGAATGCAAGATTCACTTATAAAGAAGAAAGACGGTACATGTGACTGGAATTAAGATACACAAGTTGAACGATAATAATTTAGTTGAATGATCTTAATGTGTGTACAATCGAAGTTTATTATAAAGCAACAATAACATTTTAGTTGTAAAAAAAGTAAATTTTAATTAATCACTAGACACCATTTATATAACCAAATGTAAAAATTAGATTGAATTGGCTGGTTCAAATGATTAAAATGATCAGTTCCTTGATTGATTAATCGTCTTTTTAACATTTTTTTTGTTTCAAAATAATTGTCGCTTTAGAATATCAATGTAACATTTTTTTATCGGGCGGATAAAAAAGACTTACATTTGGTTTTCATTGATTTGGAGAAGGCGTATGATATAGTGCCTAGAGAGATTTTGTGGAAAGCTCTGGAGAAGAAAGGAGTTAGGATTGCCTATATTTGCACCAAGGGTCAATCTTTTTACTTTAGTTTTGGATGTACTGACGGAGCACATCCAAGAGTTAGCACTGAGATGTATGCTTTTTGCAGATGATGTAGTCTTGCCTGGTGAGTCAAGGGAGAAACTGAATGGGAGGCTAGAGACCTGGAGGCAAGCCTTAGAAGCGTATGGTTTCCACCTTAGTAGAAGTAAGACGGAGTATATGGAATGTAACTTCAGGAAAAGGAGAAGTAGGTCTACCTTGGAGGTGAAAGTTGGAGAGCATATCATACCTCAAATTACGCGGTTTAAATATCTTGAATCCATAGTACAAAATGACGGAGAAATAGAAGCATATGTAAGCCATCGTATTCAAGTTGGGTGGTTGAAATGGAGAAGAGCCTCAGGGATTTTGTGCGATAAGAAAGTACCACTTAAGTTGAAAGGAAAGTTCTATCGGACAGCGGTCAGGCCGGTGATGTTGTATGGTACGAAATGTTGGGCAGTTAAGAGTCAACACGAAAATCAAGTAAGTGTAGCAGAGATGAGGATGTTGCGTTGGATGAGTGGTAAGACTAGACATGATAGGATTAGGAATGACACCATTAAAGAGAGAGTGGGGGTAGCACCTATAGTAGAAAAGTTGGTAGAAAATAGGCTTAGATGGTTTGGGCATGTAGAGAGAAGACCCATAGATGCCGTCGTAAGAAGAGTAGATCAAATGGAGGAGAGTCAAGTTAAAAGAGGTAGACGAAGACCTATGAAAACTATTAAAGAAACCATTAAAAAAGATTTATTGTTGTTGTTATATTATACCCTTATTTATTAAATTTTTCATTTTACTCTAAACTAAACTTAAGTGATTCTTTATCAAACTTAGGTGATTCTTTATCAAGCACAAGCCATCACGTCCATATAAACTTTCCACCTTCTAACCTTACCATCATCTCTTAATCTATCTCTTTAAATTAATAAATGAATATATCAAATTTAATAGTTACAACTCACTCACAATTTTAATACAATTTTAGCTTAATTATATTTTTGGTCCCCTAAGTTTTTTAAAGTTGTAATTTTAGTCCCCTAATTTTGGTTACCTTAACCATTGCCCTCGGGGATAGGTTAGCAAGACCCATAAACTTAAGAGACCTTGTCAAACAGATTTCAATAGTTAAGTGAAAACTGAAATTTGGTCAGAAAAACAAACTAATGGTTTCCTCCTAATCCATGTGAAATGTTGGGTACATATTTTGTGTTATTGGGAAAAATTACAACCTGCGGCTGCAAAATTGAAATAGAACTGTGCAAGTTACCTAAAATAAATAAAATAATAAAAATGGTGCTTATAAGATATATTTCTCTAAAAAAAAGAGATATTTACAAGATGCTCATATTTTGAAATCAAATAGATTTTTAAATTTGTTCTACATACTACAAGAGAAGAAAAAAAATTCAAATCCCTTTTACCCAAAGAAAAAAACTCAATTGTTAATTATGAATAGAGTTCACTGGTCTGCATTAAACATTCTGACAAAGTGTCAGAACAACATAAATGAATCTAAACAAATTGATAATGATTCTTGTACTAGAGAAATTGCTTTCACAAAAAATGCTTGGAGGACAGTCATGGTGTTTCAAAATATGTGTTTCAAAATATGAACCAGCAAGATTCCCAGTGCTGCAATTACAACCAGAGAATAACAATAAAAAGGTTCATTCATATCTAGATATCATAATATGCTTTAAGAAGATTTGTCCTTTTATCTTTATTTCATCTCGAAACGCGGTGCCACTGCCAATCTAATGTAGTGCTCAATAATTGATTAAATTTAAAAAAAAAGTTTTATTTAATTACCTTTGACAAAATTGATTCAACAGAAACTCAATTATTTGTTTTATAAAAATAACCCTTAGGCTATGTTTGATTAATCGTGTAAAAATACATTGAACCACAGAAACATGTAAAAATTGAAGGAATTACAGTTCATTTCACATACAATTGAAATTGAAATCCCAAACACATTCATATGAAAAGAGAAATGAAATTTTCCTAATGCATTTAGATATTTGGAAAATAGATTTCAGAAATTCTGTTATTTTGGAGTCAATCCATAGCTGGATTGTTTGAATTATCAGAGCTATGCTCTTATTAAGGTCCAACACTTCCGAATTGCAACAAACTCGACAACAATACAATTTACCTATCAGTCAAAACTTAAATCCTGAATATCATTCTACATCACTATGGTTTTTCATAATCACCGAATCATGCCCTGTTTCATAAATGAAACAACTTATCTGAAGGTTCGTTTACCGACTGATGATCATCGATGGTGAGTATCAGGTCACAAAATTGCATTGTCATTTGTCAGCAAAGTAGTCTCTCACTAATTAATCAAAATCTCTATAGAACTGATTCAAGTTTCAACCACTTGTTTATGAGATTACTCCGTTCAAAATATTATTCACTTCATGTTCTACAGTTCTGGCCAACTCAACGGCTGATCCAACGTAAGTGTGTGGCGTTAACTTTAAGAGATAGGCCTTTGCATCTTGTGGAATATCTAAGCCTTCGATGAAGTCTCTTATGCTCTCTTTGGTAATTGCTTTTCCTCTTGTTAGCTCTTTTAACTTCTCATAAGGCTCGGGAACACCATATCTCCGCATAACCTAAATAAAGAATTTGCATACTATATTATTATTGCAGGATTTTGAAAGGTTAATAGCAACAAGCAACAACAAAAGGTAGGGCTGTTAAAAAAACCGTTTAGTTCGTGAACTATCCGTCACAGCTGGGTTCCCTTCGGTTCGGTTATTGTTTTTTTCAGAGTTATAATATTCAATATGGTTCAGTTTTTGGTTTTTCTTCAACAGTTTTAATTATCAGTTAAGAATAGCAATTTGGTACAGTTCGGTTCACAAAGAATCAGCTTGGTTCAAAAAAGTACAGTTTGGTTCTTTTGTAAAGGTAGTTCTGATTCAATTCAAAACCACGAAACAGGTGCACTTAACCTTTATACCATTTCGGTTCATGACAAACCATTAACGGTTTGGTTTAGTTTTACTTTTACCAAACTAATACAACGATCTGATTTCCTTTGTGAAGTGAACCATGAAAAGTCCTAAATGAAGTATGCATCAAAGAAAAGCACACTAATTTGAACACATTCCATCCTAAAACATCAGTATCATTGCAAATTTATATTGAAAACAATAATTGACTCGATTAGTATTTGTAGTTGTGGAAGTATTTAATAAAATTTTAAACTAGATTAACAGGCCCTTTCCCCCATAATGTGTCATCAGCTAGTAAACTTTTAAGAAAAAAACTCTCCTAATGTTGTTCTACCAAGTACACAACCACACATCGTGCACCGAAGCACATCAATGGACTCAAAGTCACAAATATATTTAAGGCATTTAATATAATATAAAAAATATTAAACTAGATAAAAATGTAAAGACAGAAGAATATAAATACCGTCTGGATTGGTTCAGCAAGCACCTCCCAGCACTGGTCCAAGTCTTCGCTTAAGCGAGATTCGTTGACCTAAATTGTGAATTGTTAATTATAACATTTACAAGAAAGCTCAATGAGTACGTGAAAGCAGACTGTTTTTTCTCAAGATTTAATAGGAAAACACAAGAAAATTGTACTGTAGTAGTGCAAATAATCAATGACTGCAACACTGTACATACATCCTCCTCATATAAACAGTATACTAACTACAATGAATCTAATAGTTGGGGCAACAAAATGTATAGCAATAATAATAATAAATATAAATATAATGTTTTATTATCATTGAAGCTAATCATGCACAAACTAAAAAAAATAAAAGTAGCACAAATCAAATGTTGGATTGCACACCTGAAGCTTCCCAATTCCTTGAAGTGTGCTTTTATATGCAAGAAGAGAGTGACCAAAATTTACACCCATGTTCCTTAAGACAGTTGAATCAGTCAAATCCCTCTGCAAAGCAAAAAAGCACAAACTAAAAAGTATTACTTCTAAGATCTACTTGCTATTGAGAACTTAGAAGGGATCAATGAGATAAATAGGGGAAATCAGAATAGAGGGATTTAATTTGTAATGGGATAGCTTTCGTGTGAAAGGAGTAGTTTAGAATAAAGAGAAAACACTTGGGAAGAATTATATTTTCCATTTTCTGTTCAATTTCAATAAAACAGTTAATTTTTTTTATTCTTTTATGACAATTCGGTCTGAATTTTGTTTGTATCAGCAGTTGGCACACAATTAGACTATCAACTACACTAAATTATGATAAAAGGTCCATACACTAGGATAGCTTAGGTCACTCTTTCACGCAAGCACGCACACACACATTACTAAACAAAACTATACTAACCACTTTCAGAAGATGTAATTTTGTAAAAGGATTTCATTTACATACAATGTCAGAGTAAAGATTTTTTACACGAAAAATCAACCATGATAGTCAGATCAATAAAAATATTTGATTATAATCATAACTACTTCTAAAGTCACATATGATTGGTTGTGATTTACTGACAATGTAAACTTTTTATACCGACAGTGTATCAAAATTAAACTCATTGTAAAATCTTCTCAGTGTCATAGTTTAGAATAATGCCAACACATAGTGATCGGAATAAAACAAAGAACATTAAAATCAAACTAAAGTAAGTCTTGCCTGCCAACGTGAAATCGGCAACTTCATGCTTAGATGAGAAAAACCTCCATTAGCCACACCTAAGTTGCCTTCGCTGTTCTCAAAATCAATGGGATTCACTTTGTGAGGCATAGTTGAAGACCCGATCTCCCCAGCCTTAGTGGTCTGCAAAAAAAAAGCAGTTATGAAAAATGAAAACGATTGTTGTTTTGCTAAAAAGTAGGGTGCCACACTCTGGTCATAGATAATGGATTAGAAAACTCACCTGCTTAAAGTAGCCCAAAGATATATAGCCCCATACGTCTCTGTCAAAGTCGATTAGTATATTGTTGAATTGAATAAATGAATGAAAAATCTTTGCCATGTAGTCATGGGTTTCAATCTGTTAACCAAGGGGAGTAATATAATCAGAAGGAATCATGAAATTACCATCTTGTGAACAAATCGGTATGTATGATTAAATGATTGTTATCTCCTAGTGCTAACTTCAATTTTATACGCACTCAAGATATAACTATATATGTGTAAAACTGTGTTAAACCAGAATAGAACAAAAGGAAATAAAAATAAGAAAAATTTGATAACACACCTGAGCAACATAAGGATTAAAACCTAATCCAAGAGACTGTACAAACTCTTGTGCAATGCAAGGCCAGTTAACATCAGGATATGCAGCAAGATGTGCATTGTAATTTCCAACTGCACCGGCAAACTTCCCCAAAATCTCAACCTGAGATAGTTCCTTCCTTTCTCTGCTTAGCCTCACAGCAAATATTGCTATTTCCTTCCCCAAAGTTGTTGGTGAAGCTGGCTGAAGAATATCACAGAAAAATCACCAAGTTCAACCAAGACGGTTTAACAATGAAAATCTGGCAACTAATAAAATTGAAGAATAATAATGTTAATGAACTGAAATAGTTGCTGAGTCAGCATTATTTTCAATATCTCAATATTACAATCTACAATAGTACATGGATTCTTAAATAATCAAGTAATAATGCACAAATCAGCTTACCTGGCCATGAGTGCGAGAAAGCATAGGAACATTGGCATTGTCTTTGGCCATTGTACACAAAGCTTTGATTATTTTATCCATGACAGGAAACATAACAGCATTCATTGCTTCTTTCAGCATCAAAGCATGAGCAAGGTTATTTATATCCTCGGATGTGCAAGCAAAGTGGAAAAACTCAAGCACCTGTTGAAAAATATTTGTTTAAAAATTACACAATGCCATCAAGGGTCTGTTTGGATTAGTTATTTGAGCTAATCTACTGATATAAGCACTTGTGATAGCTTATGGGAACATCTGATCACATGTACATAGTGTTTCATTAAATTGTTTATCCAAACAGACCCAAAACTCAAACAGAAAGTAATGTACAATCACAAAGCACAAAAAAAAAAACATAAAGTTAATCGCAACCTTGGCAATTTCAGCATTTGATTGGCACTTCTGTTTCAAGAAATACTCCACAGCTTTAACATCATGATTTGTAATCCTCTCAAATTTTTTAATCTCCTTAACATCATCTTCACTAAAGTCACCAATCAAACCTTTTAAGAAAGACTTAGCATCTTCACTAAAGGCAGGAACCTCATTGACTTCATTAATTTCAGAAAGCTTCAGCAACCATTTAATCTATAACAACATAAACACAAACATAACATTAGAAAAACAATAAAAAAGAGTTCTTTAAACAAAAGGGTGTCCAAAATCTGTTGAATATGACTCATACATAGACACAGAAATGTGGCAAGGGGCAGGGGAGATGAGCTGGCAAAGGTTGCTTATCCCACGTTACGTTTCAGGGATATTGTTCTAGCCATGATATTGTTTATATGACTTGTAACATTGTAAATCCTAATTCACTCAAATAATATTCGGAACTATAGTTACTCTATAGTCGCATAGGCAGACACAATTGGCCGAATTGCGTATATAAACACGAGCTACATTATCTTTAATCTTCTGTTACTAGTTTTTGTTCTAACAAAATTGAAGAAAAATAGATAACAGGTACCTCAACAAATACAATGACCCTATAGTACTTGGAGTCCATATATAAACACAAACATAACAATGGAAGCATGATAAAAAGGAGTTATTTAAGCAAAAGGGTCATCAAAAAATGAGAGAAAAAAAAAAAGAAAAAAAAAGTTGTACCTCAACAATGACCCTAAAGTAATTAAGACCATACTCACTCATGAAAGGAGCTAATTCTTGAACTTTTTGACGATAACGGCCGTCTAATGGAGATAAAGCTGTTAAAGTAGAGAGTTCAAAGTCGCCGGAATGAGGTCGGAACATGTTAGTGTTGCTGGTGGCGATGAGGAATTTGGAAGTGAAGTGAGAGGGAAAAGAGAAGGAAAGATGGGAAGAAGGAAAAGGGTGTGTTGGTTTTTGAGGGTTGAGGGGATTGAAGGTTCGAATTTGGGTGGTGTTAGAGAGTGCCATGAGTGAGGTTTTGAAGTTCGGAACAAAAGCTTCGAGCTATGGCTTCTTCTCTTGCTCTCACTCATTCATATAGGCATGGTTATCAAAACCGGACCGGACCGGCCGGAAACCGGAAAACCGGCGGTTCGATAGCTTATAGATTATTGTTGAGGGACACCATGCAAAAATAGGGTATTTCGGTGCATTATTTTTTAATTGACACTTTTTGGTGTATATTTGGGAGGAGGTATTTGGGTATAAATTTTTAAACAATGTTATTTAGTGCGGTAATTTTAACCACGGAAAATGACGAATGCACACAAGTTCAATTTTTAATGAATAACAAATTGATTTTTGTGTTTGTAAAAATAAATAAAACAAGTTTAGTTGTTGTTTGGCGGAATTCACGGGGGTAGTGGCAATAGAATGTTTGACAGCTATAACGTGAAAATAAACAATAACGTTTTTGTGAATTTTCGTAGCCTACCTTACCGTACCATTTATCATTATCCTAAAAAAATTTTTTAAAGATTATTTTAAATAATCTACATTAGTTTATTTCGATTTTATACTAAAAGTATTTCATTAGTTGTAACGTCTAATAATATTGTGGTGTGTCTAATTGTATGTTTGGTTATAATTTATGTTACCTTCGGAATGATTTAAATTTTAAGCTAAAATTATAGCTTTTGACTTCATATATAATTTTTACACTCAAATTTTTGTCCAACTCAAATATATGTTTGGATGTAAAATTATATGATTTTTACATTCAACTAAATTTGTTCATGAATCAGTTTAAGATCGATCTTTGTCATAGAACCAAACACAAATATTAATTGTTCACTGCATGACATTTTTCACTTGAACTAGATACCTGTCAGTCAGTGTTAGTATTAATGGTTTTACACCATGAAGCGGTTATGTTACCTAATATATATCCCCTCGAATCATATTTGCCACGTGGCATAAATCCATTGCTGATCTCAAATTTCATGGCCCACTAAATGCAACATTTGGCTAAAGTGTGTTAAGCTTTTGAAAGCCAAATTCACAAGAGATAAGAATGACAAACACACATTCTCACAATGGCAGGGACTGCTTTTTCCACCTCCTGGTAACTCCTTAACTTAACTTTGAATTTTCTATAGTAACATGTTTATTGATTAGAGTGTTAGAATATTCATTAACAATGAAATTTAAGTAAAACAGTTATGTTGTTAATGTTTGAACATGATTATGAGTGATTAAGGTTGTGTTTTCAGCAACTTAGGGAGATGTTGGTTGGTAGTAAAAACTCACAATGCAAGGAGCATGCCAGGGAAGCTAGTATCTCAATGTAAAATGAGAAGGAAGTTTACAATAAAAGCAGAAATTAAGTTTGTAACAGCTGATGATGCTAAGGAACTTGTAAAAGTAGATGGATATAATGTTCTTGATGTGAGGGACAAATCTCAATATGAAAGAGCACACATTAAAACATGTTATCATGTTCCTCTTTTTGTTGAAAATACAGACAATGATCCTGGTATGGAATTTCTCCTTCCAAAATTATTAATTTTTATATTCAGTGTATCATTATTTTAGTTTTGAAATTGTAGGATAAGACAAATTAGTTTTCTGAAATTAACAAACATTTTAAATAAGTCTTGAACTTAAAATCCTTAGTCACGTTTATCCCTCCAGGACAATTTCAATGACCCATCCAAATGGACTAATGTGATGAAGGGTTTTCATCCCTACAACTTCCAGGACTAAAATATGGATTCATTTATTTTACTTTTTGTAATGCTTCATTGCATTGATTTTCTGTAGGTACATTCTTATTAAGGACTGTGCACAATAATTTTTCTGGGTTGTTCTTTGGGATACCATTCACTAGGCCAAACCCCGATTTCGTACAATCCGTGAAGAGTCAAATACAGCCTGAAACTAAACTCTTGATTGTATGTCAGGAAGGATTGAGGTTAGTTTATGATTTCCTACCCTCTTTGATTGCTAATTATATATCCCAAACTTTCATGAAGATCCCAACTCTGCTTTGGTTTGGTTAGTCTTTAATCTTTATATGATTAGCTTGCAAAATTACATTTTCTGAACATGACCAAGTACTATACCATCATTATGTACGGTCTAAAAAGAGATACATAGATAAAGGTTTTGTGCTACCTAATATTGAGAAAACGGGAAAGTAAAAGAGAGTTGCCATAAATGTGATCATATGCTCTATTCTAGAACCAAGAATCTAAAAGAGACAAATAAAACACATAGTAGGATTACCATAATGTAAGCAATGGATGAGGGTAACTATTGTGATACTTGATACCTTGGATAATCATGATAATCAGTGATTCAGTGCCGACGGGTGTGAGAGAGTGCTACCACGGGGGGCTGCTTTGGCTGCATACTCAAGTCTTGTTATTGTGCTCAATGAACACGGGAAGATGGCTCTGTAACTTTGTCTTTAATATGTTCACAATTGTGACATTTGGTACACTTCGGATGCAGTACCTGGCTTCTTGGTGGTAGGATAAAAGATCCAGAAAGCATCCTTCGCGGTGGATGATGGAGCTACCATTTATCGAATGAAGGAAAATTGACATGACCGAAAACTGATTTACGGAGGTAGAAGTGGAACAAACCAACTTTAGAAAGGACACCAGCACAAAAAATAAGCCAATTCAGGTCATGTGAGTTTCGACAAGATTCAAAAATAAATTTCAAGAACATACTGAACAGTCATAACTGCATTACTAACTCAGCCCCTATTACATGAGACTCCTACGCCCAATATCCGAAAATGATACCCCTAACCCAAATACCTGAGGTGGAGGTACATAGTCACATATGCCCGTTCACTCGGTCAAGGTCACAAGACGCGACCTCCACAATAACGAGGTCGTTGGAAGTTGTCAGAGATAACTTCCCATCACCGCCTGAGGGATGAAACAGTGTGCTCTATATATAGGACTTGGGAGAGAACAAAAAGACATCCACTATTTACTCAAACACTAAACACTTCAGGCCTTGATCACAGCGATGCCGGCAAAGTCTATCCTGTAATGCTTAGAAGGAATAGATAGAAATTTAGGTGTGGGTGGGATTTACTAATTCAAAGTTCGGAACCAACATAGTGTTTTGCATAAATCGTTAAGAATATTTGAGTTCACATTCGCAAATAAGTTGAGTTTGCACAAGCATAAAATTCCTATGAATTTGCAGAACTTGAATTTTTGTTGTTGCCTTGAGATGTATACCCTAATTTAAGAATAGGAGATTTAACTTTTCCTTCTTTGTCAAGGTCTGCTGCAGCAGCAAATAAGTTAGAGGATGCTGGTTTCCAAAATGTAGCATGCATAACATCTGGACTTCAAACTGTGAAACCAGGTTTAGTTAATCATTGATTTTATTTTATTTTTTAATTTCCGCTTATCTTTTAAGAATAAGAATTAAAATTAAAAGATATCCATTCTGCAGGGACATTTGAATCTGTTGGCTCGACGGAGTTGCAGAACGCTGGCAAAGCTGGTCTGGTGCAAATCCAAGGAAAAATTTCAGCTGTGTTGGGAACTGTTCTTATTTGTAAGTTTTTCAATATCTTCTGTACTAAAAATTTCATGATGATTGCTTGTATTGAATTTCTGTTTTATGAAATTTTCAGGTGCATATTTATTCATTACCTTCTTTCCTGATCAAGCAGAGAAGCTGATCCAACTGGTCCCTGCAGGCTAAGACTAAAAGTTCCATTGATAATTGTTTTCCCCTCACATAATGCATGTTACATAGAAATGTAAAATTGAGGAACGTAAAAACATGTCATGTGAATGAGGTTATGGAATGGAAAGAGATAATGTTAGTATGGCTATCGTGGTCAAAACTAGATTGTCTACCCCACTACGGTAGTAATTTACTTTCCATTAAGCAAAACAATGCCTTTTTTGTAAAAGATTAAGCAAAGCAATGTCTACACCCATTTAAGTGTTTAAGATGTCAATTATTTGTCGATTACTTCAAACATAGTACGTTGCTAGGGAATTTGATTACTTCAAACATAGTGCGTTGCTAGGAAAATCTGTTATGTTGTGTTCCATGTACCGTATTGAAGAACCAGTTACATAGTCTTCATCTTTGAAGAGCCATTTTCCGGTTTCCTTCTCCTAGTACAGAAAGAGGAAGAGGTGTTCTATGATTCTCAGTTTCATCGCAATGTTTCATGTGCATCATGTCTTTTATTTTTTAATAGCAAATGTTAATAGTTAGATCAATATTTATTCTTTTGTCCAAATTTGAACACCTCTAACTCCTTAACCCTCAAGTCACCTCCCTCGTGTGCATTATGTCTATTTTGCTATCCAAGTAAAAACAAAACAAAAATCCAGCTCAGTACACTATAGCTCCCACATACATAGAATCTGAGAAAGGGTCCAATCATTTTGGTCTATTGTACGCAGCCTTACTCTATTTTTTTACACGAGGTTATTTTCAGGACTTTAATTTATGACCCTTCGGTCATATTATAACTTTACTACAGCGCCAAAACTTCCCTTTTATTTTGCTATCCAAGTAAGTTGTAAAAATTATTCATTTATACTACATCATACATGGGGTTATGTTATGGTTTTCTCAGTCGATCACGTGAACTCGTCAATACAGCTCAAACGAAAATGGTGCCAGTCCCATCTCACTTTTACACAATTCTCACCACCATTTGCCTCTCCGCCTAAACATAAATGGAAAGACAAGAACTTTAGTATCTATGACTATAGGCATAAAATGACAGGGTATAAATTACAGAAGATAAATTCAGAGAAAAGAAATTTATTATTGTCCTAAAGTTATCTCTAACCCATACTTACTACTTGGTAAAAAGCCATGTTAATGGGACACAGTAAATTTACACAACTAGATGACACAGCAGAAATTCCGGGAAGGTTTAATTGAACTGAGGAACTCGAAGTTGGAAGACATTCAATACACTGGATCTTGGCATGTGGAATTTTTCACAAAGGCCATTAATTTATGCTAACAAAATATTACAGTAATTATTTTCACAAAACAAAAACAAAAAATATTACAATCAGATTAGCAACTGTATTTTCCATTCCATTCTGTGCACCGGTGATCTCACGGCATAAATAGGTGGGCATTCTAATTCACGTCATCTGATCTCGGCTACCTAGGGAGCCAATAGAATTGGCAAGAGAAAATGAAGAGGAAATTCAAAAAGAAAATAAAAAACATTGGTCCTGTACCATCTTTAGCTGTGCCAAATGGCATCGTCATTCAAAGATTAATCTCCTTGTAGATAGTAAAGCTGACGAATGTTCCCAGAGGCTGTCACAATAGAAAACAAATTTTTAGCATCATCTGTTAGCATTGAAAAAAAAGATTGTGTAACCGTAAAATATCTGAAATTTATGTCATCCAATGATATAAACATGGAGAACATATGATTGATTAAGGGCAATGCAACTCTCGATCAATCTGCAGAACCAAATGCAGGGAGGGGTTCCTTTACGAACAGAAAACTTAAATCCATCAAAAGCTATGGGTTACTGGATAATAATGAAACGATGACCATTGACTCTTGTTCAAAAATATGGCTAAGTAAACATATGATATCAAAAAAGATAAAATAAAAAGGGTCGCTTGATTAAGACTTTAAAGAGATCATTAGTCGTGAGTTATGTGAGATGTTAAAAACTTTCATCCAAAAGGTAATGCAATATCAATAAAAAAAAGATTACTCCATGGTACCCCTGTTCAATTGTAATAATATATTATTGACAGTTGTGATTGTTGAATGAAACTCAACATAGAATTCAATGGTTGATATGTAGGAGGTTCCACAAAACATTTGCTAGAGAAACAGGTACCACGACGATCAATATTGTGGGAGGTTCCATTGTAGGAGAATCCGTATAACAGGTACCAAAGAAATTTCCACAACATTTGCAAGAGAAACAGAGAGGTTGGTACAGAATAATTCCAAGTTTCAACTTTCAAGGACATGCAAAATCTAACATGCAAAGCTAGATAATTCCTTGTAGATGTGAAGGTCGAACATGTTAGAATCAAAGGGAATTAAGAAAGAAAGAAAGAAAAAAATGCTACCATATAACCAGTCTTTGAAATACACATGAAGCGCAGATGACAATTCTCGTTTACGACTTTCTTCTAAAGGTGCTTCACGTAACAGTTGCCTTATCTCCCCTAAATTTCTTTCCTGTGGAGAAGATAGAATTTCATTCAAAACAAAGTATAAATCCAAAAAGTTTAGAAATCCAAATGCCAATGTACTTATCAATCGAAACTGTAGCATACATTTCTTTGCTGAGATGCCATATAACCCTCTGGTAATGGGAAAGGGTTGCCTTTAGTAGAACCGGTGGACTCTCCTTCAAGCCAGTTTGGAATCTGCACAACAATATGGACAGAAAATGAGCATGTGACTAGACACTTTAGAAAGAAATATGGACCTCAAACATTCTTCTTTCCTATAGTGAACATACTGGAATCCAGTAAATGTGACTTTATCTAAAAAGAAGTCTTAACTTGCCACATAAATAAGTCAGTATAAAAGAATGACATTCATACCACAAAATTAGTGAACTGGTCAGGGTCCACCCTAGCAGCAGACTCAGCTTGAGCATCAGAGACACCCGCTGGATGAGATAGTGAATCATGGGGATCAACCATTCCCAATGCTATAGGTTCATCCCAACGATTCACTGAGGGCAGAACTCCAACTTCATTCATATGTTGCTCCAACTGGGAGTAAAAGGTATTATAGGGAGCCACCTGTAAATATTAAGAGGGAAAATTTTCCAAACAGTGAATCCATTTGAGAAGAGTGAGACTTTACAGAAAAATATACATACATTATAACAAGTCAGTACAATAAACGAAATACTAGAAGCTCAGGCACATGTCATATGCTTACAAGTATGACCCACAAACAAGATCAGAGCACACCAACAGACCAACTTACAATTCGAATATTTTATTTCATGTGTTGCTACTATCACGTGATATGATTGTACTAGTGATTTTATAAATACTTTCCCAATATTTGCGGTAACTAATAAATTAGTGATAACAGCAGATGACATCCAAATGATCAAAAGATATCATGGCATTGAAATCAAGACATCTGACACATACTCTAGTCTCTAGACATTATGTAAGCAGCAACCCAGAAAAGGTTAAATTTCCAAAAACAGTCAAAACGGTATAAATTTATAATCTCTATAACCAAGAAAGTAGCAGTATTAAACACTTCTGCAGTGCAGAGTTATATCAGATAGGCCACATAGATACATCGCAAAATAATGATATCGTATTTTCATTTGTGTCATCATATGAGCCCTAAACATAATCAGAGACTCTATGGTTAGAATCTCATAACAACTGGCTAGCAACTTCATATATCAAAAAACGGTAAATTAAGCTCACCTGCAACTTATGGTTATCACCGACAATAAGGGGTTGCTGGTTCACCCCCAAAAAGAAAACACATTCCCGGCAGTTAGCAATACAAATTCGTTTAGCTGCTACAATCACATGAACTCGTTCACAGTGTTCTACTCTCACAGCCTGTCAAAGAAAAAGTGGAGTCAACTTCTCTCCTTCCAAATAAGCACCAGCTAAAATGCATCCTAGTTACCAAATCTTACTCAACATAGCGAACACCATATGCATAATGTATACCATGGCCTTTAACACAATGAGTAATTAATATCATATCTTCTAAATTAGAACGTTAAGTAATTCCATATCATTTATAAACTGTCTGCATATGAACTCTAGAACTGATATCAACCAGACATTGGTACAGTCAGTGACGTTGTACAGATTCACGAAAAGGGAAATACGGCATGGAATAAAATACCACTTCAAGAACTATGAGGGTCCTGCGACCTACTACTACCCCGAAACCAGTCTTCTCTATTATCCATGCCCCACCCCCAACTCTCCCGTGATAACATGATTTCTATTTCCATTATTAATTTAAGGGAAATGAATTGTAGCAACACATTTAATTTTTAACTTATTAATGAATTGAATGCACAAAATTTTAGAGAATATTTCTTCTTTTAGGTTTCTTAACATGTGCCCTAAGGGCACAAGTTAACACTACCCTTAATTTAAACATTCAGTCTTTCATATTGATAACCAACTATAACTTCTATTTCCATTATTAATTTAAGGGAAATACTAACGAGTGTCCCCGGGGCGGGGCACTCTTTAAGAACCAAAAGTGATAACTATTTATGAAAAGAGGTGTATTCAATGAATTGGAAATCAAAATATGACTTTTTTAATGAATAATTGCTTATTTCGGAAAGTTTAAAGAGTGCCCCGGGGGCACTCATTAGCGAGACCCTTAATTTAAACATGAACTAACTTACCTCTTTACCATAATTTAAGAGTTTTCATAGATAAAGAGATATGTACCCTTCGAGAGAAGATGAAAATACTGTACATAAGTAATATTTTTGTGTGAGCGCGCATAAAAAATGTACCTAACTTATTAAAAAGCCAAACACACATAATACTAATGCCAACCTTGCCAGCATAAACATATCCATTTTATTCATCAGAGTTCTGTCACTTCCTATGGGATTCACAATACATGACTAGACTAATATTCTATCTTCAAGGAAAATAATAAGATGCACATATATGTGAAGAGGATTTAAAATAAAAATATATTTATATTGTTAAAAGTCTTAATGTTTATTTCCTTACACTCATGGGTATCTTCTTACTAACCTATCAACAGTGCATGAAAAAATGGAAAGAGAAAAAACAATCTGTCCAATCAAGCCATCATACAATGGAAGCTACGATTACCGTAATTATACTACAATTGCCATTGGTAAGACAGTGTCTTTTTTTTGGGTTACCATGATATTTGTGTGAAGTTTCCACCGCCGCTTAGCAGTGGTAAGACAGTATCTAATAGAAAGATGTAGGAATAAGAAATCTCTTTCGCTTAAAGCCCACTGAACATTATCATAACAAACTGGACCCATTGTTAAGAACCAAGAAATTGAATTAAAATAGGAAGAATCAAAATAACAATAGTGTATTACCAAAATTGAACAAGAAATGGGAATGGAATTCACCCAAGAGTTTCCCCTTCACTCACAATACCAACTGTACATAATGCCTCTCTCTATTACTACTTATTATGTATACAAATTATTCCCTCTAATTCCTAACTATTCCTGTATTCTAACAGCATCATCTTCCTTGTATATCATCTTACCATTAAATATGATAATTGCATATTATTTTACTCATTCTGGAAGGAAGACAAATTCCATATTGTTGTTTGTGTATGTAATTATGTATAGACTCATTATGCTGCATTTAAATATAAGACAAAAAGTTACTAGCTGTTACCTTTCCAACTGCTCCAATGACTATTGTGGCATCTGAACATCCATAGATGGTGGCGTATCTCAAAGGTGCTAAGATGTAAATGGCAGATTCATGGCAATTTAGAACCTGCAATGACCAAATATTTTTATTAGCAAATCTATATTGAGAATAATATCAAGAAAACACAAGATAAGATGCATAATGAGCAAATTGAGAGACGAACAAGAATATTGGTTCTGTGCTTAGGTACTCGAACAAAAGTTCAAATATTATCAAACTTGACATCTCTTTTCAAGTAACATCAATATTGATGGATTATATTTGTTTATTTTGTGAATGCGTCCCCTAAATAGTTAGGGTTTGTGGCGCTCTTTTTTACCCTCCAATGTATCCAATTTTAAAAATTTAAAGGGATGTTTTGTCTTTTCCGAATTTAAGATTAAGTTTCCCTACATCTCTTCCCACTCAGTCATGGAAAAGAAAAAAAAAAAGACACAAGAGCAGCTTTGTTTTTGTTCTTCGTTTCTACAACTGTGAAGTACAAAGCTAGCACCGTGACTCTTCGTTTCCGGCAAAAGCATTTGCGGGCGACATTGACTGTGTTTGTGACGGTGACTGTCACTTTCAGGCTCTATACCCTTTCTCGCCTTTGTTTCTAGGTTCTCAACCCTGTTTTTCGACATTGCAAATCTATGATGTGTGAACACCAACCATCACCCGACACAATAGACTCTCTGATAGAGATTCTATTTACAAAACTCACTTGTTATTTTGAATACTTTTAGAACTTGAAGTGGTAATTAAGTTATATTGGATGCTTATTTTGAATGCTAGCAACCAATTATATAGGCTAGTTATAATTATTAGGTATGGTTAGTGGCTACCCCTTTAATTTTGTGTATTTTCTATTTTTGAGTATATATGTATAGTATTGAGAAATATGTATAGTATGTATACCATTTCTGATCTTCACAATAGCAGCCATCCTGCAATCGTCTATACCACTTTAGCGATTTTGGGGTCAGGTGTCCATGCCGCTATGCAATATTAACAATTAAGATATATGCATTCTGCCCTAATTCACCCTTTAAGGCTTTAATTGTATAACATCTATCTTCAAAGCTTTAAAGAAGGGATATGTCTAAAATCTAAAATCTGTTTCAAATAACCATGTTCAAAAGGATGTTGAGATTTTCCTTTAAAAGGCGACTTGATGCTATAAAATATCTGTCATGCCAAGGTCTAAGTCCGGGTCAAACACAATGTGGGTCTGCTGTAGGTTTCTTCTGCAAATCCAAAGGACTAACCAGAACACAATCTACAAGCCTTTAATGCATAGTGACAACTAGATCTGTGCAGGATACCGCAGAAATTATGTCCGCTACTGACTGGTCATGCATTTCGTAGTTTGAATGATATTTGCACTATGAACCTAAATCAACATGCACATAACTTGTTCGGAAATAAAGCAGGCAAACTCTACCAGATCCAAATTTCAAAATTCTCAAAAGAAAAATGCATGTGAACAATATCCAAAAGCAAGTATCTGTATTTCATAGCTACTCATTTACAATTAAAAGCAGATGCCTACATGTAATACAACAGCATCTATTAGTGGCCATAAAAGAAAAATAATATCAAGGGTAAATAGCCCACTTTGTATCGATTGCTTCGATGATATATTTAAGATAATCTAAAAGTTAAGCAATAATATACCAGGAAAAAAAGGGTGCCTTGTATGTATTTTGAATGGTATGCTAACCCTCTTCTATGTCTTAATGTTTGATGTAAGGTGTTTGTTTTTTGTGGGGTGAGCACCCATTGTACTTTTCCCGGTTTGTGGGTTAAGTACTCTTTGTACTTCTCTCATTATCTAATAAATTTTGATGTTATATATATATGCACACACGCACACATACACTAGAAAAGGACAAATAAGGGCCATACCTTAACGGAGGAACCTTTAATGTCAGACGCATGCTTCGCATATGACGATTTAGAAATCCCTTCAATGAGACTTGCACCCCTAGCACTTGTTGAGACCTTAACTGGGACAGTGGATGCATCAGTCATTGCAACATCCTGATCAGAGACACTAACTGGACCATTTTCTTTTGAAGAAGTCCGTTCAGCAATATATTCCAAAGCAGAAGCTATGTTCTGTAGAAGCCAGTCATGAACTTGGGAAGCAGGTACGGGAACGGCAGGCATGTCAGGATCTGAGTTTGCGAAAAAAGGAGAAGATTGACTCAAAGAATTTCCCTCTGATCCTTTATCACCATATTGAAATAGAAAACCAAGGTGCTCGAATCTATCCATGGTTAAAACCTATCAAATAAGCAAAATAATAGTAGGACTAAGAACAAAAATAAAAACAGATAAATATTTGAAGACTGAATAGAAAATAAATTGCTGAAACAGTATTCAAGAAAAAACAGCACAAGATCAATCTAAAGGCTCCTTATAATTTCCTTCCTCTTAAAAGCTACATGATTTTAGGCTAGAAAATTGGATTCGCTGATTAAGAGGAGAAAATTCATAATTCCCGAATAACAAAATCTTAATGAGGTCATTGCACAAGAGCTAAAGCTTAAAAAGCAACAGTTGTGCTTGTCCCCAAAAAGAAAGAAAAAAAGCACGTAACAATGATAAATAAACTACTTTGCATGACATTCAAATTTCAACATCTATTCTTGGTTTGCATGGAATCTCACCAAAACAGCATACAAATTGCAAGAATTGACCCCAAAGATTACGAATATAATGCAGTTACTGAATTATAAGCGAATTTTATTTACATATTGATGGCATTGATATTACTAAAAACATAAAGTAATCGGCCAAAGTCAGGAACTCGTGGAAGCCAAACAGTAAACAAACAAACCAGAGATTCTTCACTTTCCCCCTCCACAGGCTCTGCTAGAAGAGACACAATGTTAGCCAAGTGCTTTTGCAGATAAGACAACTGATGTGCTTCTTCATCAGCCTGTGACGGCGTAAACCGCTTACTGTTGCTCCTCACAAGCTGCAATTACAACAAACCATTCAAAACCAAAATCAGCAATTTCACAACATAAAATAAAAACAAAATATCAATTGAAAAAAATCGTAATCATCGCAACACATAAATAAAATAGCATCAGTACGAACAAATCAAATTAGTAACTCAAATTCCTGCTAAAAAAACCTAATCCAATGATTCCTATTCGATTATCCTAACCGCAAGAAAATCACTAAAACAAAATCAACACTCCAGATCATCAAATCAACAAAAATACTCAAAACAATATAGTCAGCATCTCATTATAAAAACAAGATAGCATTGTTACAAGCAAATTAGTAACTCAAATTGCAGGCTAAAAAATCCTAATCCAATCCCATTCAATTGTCCTGACCACAAGAAATTAATCAATGATTACATGAATTAAGTAATGCATCTTTCCATAACAACAAATGAAAGTGGATCAATGAACTAAAACGGAAAATTCACCTGAAACAAAATCAACACTCTCAGAGCATCAAATCAACAAAACCACTCAAAAGTTGAAAAAAAGTCGTAAACATCTCAATGCAGAAGTTAAAATAGCTTGAGAAACCTAATACAATACAATGATTCAGATTCAATTATCCTAATCACAATAAAATGGTCTATAATTTCATGAATTAATCAATGCATTATTCCATGACACGTGAAATTTCAATTGCGTTGAAACGATCAAATAAGTGAAACGGAAAACGGAGAATTGCATTCACCTGTAGCGGCGAGAGAGCGGACAAGTATCCATCAAAAGCGGAAGTAGAAGGCCAAACATCCGCTACAGCGGCGGAATCCTTATGCGTCCGTGGCAGAAGCCTCTTATACGATTGAACATATAGAAACAAAACGAGATCATTCACATCAACACTATCAGATTCAGAATCAGACTCCGAAGGAAGAACCGAGGCGAGAGTATCGAGAACGAGCTTCGCTTGTTCGACGGAGATCTGAAGCGACTCGGAAATCGCAACGGGGCCGACTCGGTTGTTCGAAGAGGATTCTAGAAGCTTGTGTTTGAATGAGATTAGGGTTTGTGCGGGATCGGAGAAGATGAGTTTTGGGATCGGTAATAGACCGTGTTCGAAAGGTTCGCGACGTGGATGGATCACGGTGGTTGATGTTGGAGGCGGTGGTGGAGTGGACGGTGCTGGTTCGGGTGGTGGTTCCGTCATGGTGAGAATAGAGAAAGCATGTGAAAATGAGAGAATATGAGTTAGTGTTGCAGATCTTTGGAATTGGAAATTGGAGAAGGGGGAGAGAGAGAGAGGGTGTATTCCGGTGGGGTGAAGTGTATGGGGAGTATGGTTGCGTGGCGTTTTGTTATTCGTTGGTTTGAATAGTTGATTTGTAGTACTAGAGAGATCATCAGATTTTAAATGCGGTTGTACTTGATTGAATGAATGTGTGTTTGCTGCTCTTTCACTGTGGCGCAGAATTTTTCCCCGTAATATGTTTCATTTTGAAATAAAAATTATGTTAAATCTAACGAGTAGGAACAATAATTTTTTAAAGGGTCAAAATTTTAAAATAATTTTGACTTTGTATTTCGGAAGTCCAAATAGTTTTTGATATTATAAGTTTTTCATTAGTATTGCCGTGTCGGTTATTCAATATGCTTACTTATTATTATATCAGTCTTTAAAAATAATTACTTATCGTTATTTTACTTCGTATATGGAAAAAAATATTGTGAATATTGAAAGATTATCTTAACGTAAGAGATTATTTTGACTAATAAAGTTCACAATTAATGACTATTTTAAAATTTTAATAAATTCAAAGACTATTGTGCTTGCTCATTACACATCCCAGAACCAAAATAATTATTATCCATTTCATTTCTTGCAAGGATTCTCTACTCCCGTTAAAGTATAAAGTGAAAAAATCAAATGTTGTTATAACAAACTCATGATTAGTTATGATATACTTATAATAGTTCTATTTAATTTGTTAATTAACGATTGAAATTGTTTACTTTATCCTCTAAATGAATTGTTTACTTTAGAGAAATCGGATCATTTCTTTCTTTTATCTCATTCATTAGGTCATTTTGCAAAGATAAAATTATGTATATATAGTTGCAAAGATACGAATATAGTTACTTCTGTTCTAAATTATAGTAAATTATTTCGATCATTTTGTAGAACTTAAGAAATAAAGTCATTGTTATAATGAAATAGAATTTATATAGAGTTGATCAGAACAAATATTTACATTAGATTCTTGGTCAATTACACTTAATTCCAACGCACAAAGATATTATTTGCACATAATGAATAACTTACGGGACATATTTGAAAGGACATCGAGATGTTGCTTCAACCGGCTTTATCTATAAGCCTTCATTTTTTTTGCCCTCTTTCTCTTTCCTAAACTATGTCTCTAAAACTTGCTCAAAGATAGAATGAATAAAGACGAGGATGGAAGCCACTATTTATAGTTCCTAGAAAATGTCTTTTGTCAAACAAGTATTTTTTTTTTATGAGCGAACAAATGTTTCTTCCATAAAATAGGTTTTGACATGTTAGCCAAACGGACCTTTTAGACCGCAATTGCTCGCCATGGGAGATCTTTGCTTCACATGACACGATGTCAGCTCAACCAAACGACACTTTAGATCGACATATAACGCAAGGCGAACCCATATCCCTCACTAACCAATTTTCCCCCGTTTCATACATTTGATCCCTAACTTGCTTCACTGGGCGAGTAGCATGGCTCGATGGACGAAGATACTAATGTACCTATTTGATGCTCATTGTTTGCACCTCTCATTCATGTGCTTTAATTAATTGCACATGATGTTAAAGATATAGTAAAAGTACAAGGAACCTAATACAAACTTAATATTATTTAGGCTTAATTGTAGTTTTAACCCCCTAACTTTCACAAAGTTGTGATTTTGGCCTCCTAAGAAAAAAACTACAAAACAGCCCCTTAAGTTTTGCATTTGTGGCAGTTTTGGCCCCCAATGCAAATTTGACTCGGTCTACGCTGACGTGGCACCCTAAGTGAGGTGCCACGTGTTATTTTTTATTTTTTATTTTTTTGTCTTGGGGGGCCAAAATTGCTACACATGCAAAACTTATGGGATCGTTTTGTAGTTTTTTTTCTTAGAGGGCCAAAATTGCATCTTTGTGAAAGTTAAGGGATTAAAACTGCAATTAAGCCTATTATTTACAGACTTGGACCCCTCATGTTAATCAATCAATTGAGTTGGGTATCGATTTAAAAAAAAAAAAAAAGTGTCATGATTTTTATAGGTAAATTAACGCTAATTTGACACCCATCACTTCTCAAATCCTATTTGAAATTGCATGGTTAATTCAACATTATTTAAAGAATCACATTGTTTTTTTAGAGAAGAATCGCAACATTATCTTCCTATCTATACAATGCAACTTCACTATTTCTCCTAATTATGTTTGTAAAAAAATGAAAAAGATGATGAAGAGTTTCATTGGGGGATATGGACTTTCTTAGACTTATAATCATGTTAATTGGAATAAGGTCACCACCCCTGAACATTTTGGTGGCCTAGGTATCCGTGAGGCCTAGCTTAGTAATGTAGCTATGCTAGGTAAGTTGTTATGGAACAAGCTTCACAACAAAGAAAAAATGTTGGTTTAAGTTCTTTCCCACTGCTAAAGATAAATCGCGAGTGCAGGTTATTTACATCAAAGATTATTTGTGGATGCAAGTTATATGAATAGGTAAGAAACGTAATGAACCCTCAATCACTTACGCGAGGTATTATTGCTACTTTTTTTTAGGATATAGTTTTCGTGTATGCTTCAGAGACTCATTGATCTAGAATATTGACTAGACACAAATGGGCCCTCATTGGCAGGTGTTTCATTAGTTAACACCATTGATTCAATTATGCACTTGAGGAACGTGTTGTATCATAGCAGGTGGAACTTGAAAGGCCTTACCACTACGACACCATTTGATATTGTTGATTATATCCACCAGCTTCCAACACTTAATAACTTGGATTTACGACTTAAATATGCATGGACTTGGAAGCATGCCAAGACATGTGCATATACAAAGTGGTTACTGTTATCTTCTTCAACAAAATAGAAATTGAAATGTTAATTGTAACATGAATTGGCTTTGCGATCTTAAAGTACTAACAAAACTCTGTCAATTTCTTTGGTTTTGTATTCACAATGCTCTTCATGTTAATGCCCGTCGACATCATTGTAACATGGTAGATTTTCTAAGTTGCACTCATTGGTCTTGGCCCACAGAGGATATTCTTCGCTATTTACGTGATTGTCCACATTCTATAGAGCTTTGGCTCCACTTGAATATGGGGCGTTACCTAAATTTTTATCTCACAAACCGGTGTCAAGCATTAACTTTATGAGATGGCATGTAGTGCCTCCTCTATTTTGTTTGTTGCGGTATTATATTATGCTCAGTGTTGGAGAAATTATTCTTTAGGGTTAACATTGGCGATTTGGCGTATTCATGAGGTGGTGAGGAAGATCTTCTATTTGCACGATGAAAGCATTTTTTACTATCAAACTCAATGTTGTTGGTAGTTTTCTAGAAGGCTCTGTGTGCTTAGGTGGTAGCGATGTTGTTCGCAACCACAACGAAGATTGGATAGCAAATTTTTCTCACAATGAAATTGGAGATGATGCATTGTTGGTTGTGTTGTGTGCTATATGTACGACAAAAGCTATAACAATGTTATTTGTGAAAGTGTTTGCTTGAAAGCGGTTGAACGTTTGTTGCTTGTCATGATCATACCCTGCACACTTATGCTACTAACATCCTTCATATCATAAATGCTTTACATGAAAACGGTAACACTATATTATTGAATGCTCTTATGAAACAAAATATGTGTGCGGATTATATGACTAACTAGGGATCACATTCAAGATGCCATGCTCAATGAATAAACCATTAATTTAGTGTATAAAATATCACACAATCTTCAGTTTAATCCTAAGTCGTGTAAATATTACAAGCAGTCCATAAATTATATAGAATTTGTCAATTAATTTTTAAAATATATGAAAAGAATCTGTCAATTTAGTCTCTAATGTCTTAAGATCAAGAACTAAATTGACGAATTTTATATATTTTAGAAAACTATTTATGATATTTATGATAGTTTTTTGAGAGGAGAAATAATAACAGTTTAAGGAGTAAATTGATGATTTATTATTTTATTTTGGGTTAAATAAGTTTTCATCCCCATAAATATAATAGATTTTGATTTTAGTCCTTATAAAATAAAACGAGGTGTTTTCATCCTCACAATTTTTTTTGTTTTGTTTTTAGTCCCTAACAAAAATAACTTTGACGTGTTCTTGATATTTTTTGAACATAATATGAATATAGAAAAGTTGAACATAATAAACAGACATAACATAAATACATTTTAAACATAAAAGTCTCATAATCTTGACATCCATATTAACATAAGCTGGCCATTAGAGACCAAAAACAAAATAAAATTTTTTGTGAGGACGAAAACATTTTGTTTAATTTTTTAGGAACTAAAATCAAAATTTGTTATACTTTTAGAGATGAAAAATTTATTTAACCCTTTTATTTTTATAATGTTATTAGTTTTGCTTTTCAACTAGTACATACATATTTCCTCAAAAAAAACTAGTACATACACACTATACTAGTTTTTTTTGTTTACAAGACATACTACTCAACCGGTTAGTTTTTAGATTCAAAGTTGTGCCAATCAAAGAAATATTGTTCAATAGTAAATAATAAAAGTAAATTTAGAGTTTGATGAAATATTTGAGAGTTGATCATTTTATCGGTATCAAATCATGAGTAACAGGTTTATTGTGGTTATCACCAAATTCAAAATTTTCTCAGCCTTACAAAAAGGACTTGTTAACATTTGGTTTAATTGGTTATTTTAAAGATCACCTATAGTCGAAATGAGCGAACACAACTATCATTTTCTTTTTTTTTCTGAGGATGAATACAATTAAAGATTGTGAATCTTTTATTATCTTTACTATATATATTGACCATATGTGGAAGAATTTACTGATAGAATTAAGAGTTTGATTTGTTAATGTAATTTTGACTTCATAAAATTTCTAAGAGTTTGATTGTGAATCCGTCGATTAATAATTTGTACAACTTTTTACAGAGCAGAAGAATGGATATGGAAAAGGAGTTAGCAATAGTCAAGGAGCAAATGATGGTTAGCTCAATAATTGATTCCTAAGTTTCCAACCATTGATCACCATCAATAAAACTTGTGTTGAGGAATGGAAAAGCTTGTGTATCATTCAATCTCTGAACATAAGGGGCCCTCATATTCACATTAGCCCCTGGCCCAGAGCAATTGTACTCTCCATAAAATATAGTCCTGCATGCGTTCACCAAATATATATGAATACCACAAAACCAATTTCTAATGAATGTCTTTGAATTTATAAAAAAAAATTGTTGTATACTTACTGGTCTCTTGTAGGGTCGTTGAAATCATTCCAACCTTCAGGGGCAATGATATCTGACATAATTGAGAATGCAAAAATAACACGAGAATATGGTCTCCATGCCCTACCCAACCATATTCTTCCATTGCCTCCTATTGTGCTGTTCACAAATACATATCCTGTATTTTCATCCATTGAAACTCTACCATGAGCTGTAACTGCACCGTTTATGTTCTTTTGTCCTGGAGGTACTGGATTTGCTATAGAAACTAATTGACAATTCTACATAGCATAAGTAGTATTATTTTAGAAAAGGTATTTATTTTTTCCTCATGTGCATGAAATGTCACGTTGGTATGATTATGAATAACGACATAATATAGGAAGGACGTATATACCTCATAGAGTGACCTTGCATTGCCAAATATGAAATCAATGGATCCTTGAATATAGCAATCTTTGAAGTAATGACGACCCTTATCATCATGAAGAGTGTCTTGGGCTCCAAAGAATCCACAACCTCTAAATTCAGCTTGATCTCCTGATATTCTCATGGCTACTGCTTGTGCTCCTTCTGCCCCAGGAGTTGGAATTGGTGCTAAATTCTTTTTCAATTATATAGTTAAACAGAATTATTGTTAATTTGTGTTATATTGTAAAATAATTTTATCTTCTTTCAATAATGAGTAATTATATATTCTAGACGTATATAAATAAATAAAAACTCATGATCACCATGAAGCTTATGTTCTTAGCAATGAAATTGGAGGCAAAAACTTGAACGGAGCCACTATAAAACGTGCCATTAGCAGACTTTGCAGTATCATTCCATGCAATTGCAGTTGAAGTATAGCTTTGTCCTTGAAATGTTATGTTTGGTTTGGTTTTGGGAACCGTAACTTTCTCACTGACATAAAAAAAGATTATGATTTTATTTTGGGTGGAAATGTACATATTTTTTTGGTGAAAAAAAATGACATGATGATTGATGAGCCAAGTAAATAAATATTCTTAACTACAATGAAACAGATCAAAGCAATAAAAAGTTGAACTGCTTCCTTCAAAAAAAAAAAAAAGAAGTTGAACTGCTAACAAAAGTTATATACAAATTAATTAAATGAAATTGGTGTAAATTTTTGTGTACAAAATTAGATACAATTTTTTATTTTTTTCTTTAATTTTTGTTACTCTTTTAGTGATGAGGACCAATTGACTTACTAGTAGAAGCCACTATTAATCCATATTACGGTTCTTTTTAAGCTGAAATCTGGAACTGCATTAACGGCTTGTTGTACAGTTGTGAAATTACAACACCCTTTTCGATCAACACAAAGGTAAGAAATGGTGTTGGTGTTTGGAGGTGGAATTCCAGGTGGAAAATCATCACAAACAGAACCATCACTTCCACTGTCAGGGTGTTTTTTGTGTGGTCTATGATGATGGTCCCTGCCCAAGTATACAGATGACGGGGAAAGGGTTGTGAAATTGAAATAATTGAAGTTGGTGAGGAATTGTGGATTTGGATTGATGAGATGCAAAGATGCAAAAATTGCAGCTATGGGAACCAAAAGAGACAGGAAGTTATTGCTTTTGAGATTCATTTGATTTGATGATTTTAGAATGTAAAAGCAAGGGGTGAAGTATTGGGAAATCAGAATATGAATATATATGTGCATAAAACATATGTCAAAGTTGGACTTGAAGGGAAAGATTTAATGACATGTCTTGCAAACTACCCTCTCTTTTCTTAGGAATTTTTTTGAACTTCACCAAACATGAAAGTTTGCTAGTGAATTGATAATATATGCCTTTTCAAGCTAACTACCTTAATCCTTTTTTCATCAATCTGCACTAAATTTAGAGATAAATGAGCTTATCCTAATCATACAATATATTGTACACACAAAATAGATTTTAAGAGTTAAATATTGAACTTTTGGCCATATATTTTAGATGATGAATCCCTTCCCACACGGATGAATCACATGTTGTTGTCGTATAATAATATTACTAATTTACTAATTAAAGTTGATTTCAATTTGACTACTTTGGTGAATGTCTTACCCTTTCTACTTTGCACCATTTTTTAAACAATTAAATCAACAACAAATCTAGAAATAATGCATTTATAATTTATGATTGGTGAACAAACTTCCTTTCTCATTTCCGTTTAGTTGCTCTTGCTTCAATTATTAATTCAAAAGAAGTATCATTAGTGAGTGGGTCACAAGTTGCCATGTTAGCTTTCTTTAGTCAATATAAAAGATCATAACCCTTCCAAATTTGCCAGCTAGATCAAAAAGTAACAGTTCAAAAAGTGTGAGGCTGAAACTCCATCAATGCCCTTCCCCAAACCACTTTGAAATTTCAGAATCCAACGTCACAAACTCACCCAATTTCATCTTTATCCTTTTACTTTTTGTTTCAACAAATAATACAGGAGCTTGAGCTTAACTCTTAAGTTTCTTTTAATTTAGTTTTAAAAAATAATTAAAATTTAATCTGATATAAAATACAGTAAAACTTAAAAAATAGAAAACACAAGAAAATACAGTAAAAACATGGGCACCAACTTATGAAATACGAATACGGATACAAACACCAGACACGACAGACATTTACACGCTGACACATAATAATTTGAAAAAATTACATAATTCATTATAATCACAAGTGCCAGAATCGGACACAACGTATGTTCGACACCAGGACATGCCTAATCTGAGGAGTGTCCGCGCTTTATAGACACAAACACACAAACACCAATAATAATTTTAAAAAATTGACATCATTCAATATAATCATATGCATTGGTGAGTGTCAGTGTCAGATCTAAAGAGTGTCAGTGATTCATAGATAAGTGATGATTATTGGTTGAAAAGACAATTAGAAGTGTAATTATAATTACTTAATTGTATCTACCTCTTACAAACAACCATAGGGACAAGGCAGGGCAAGTAAAGTGCAAACACGAAATCATGAGAATGTCACACGTGTGAGTACCGACCGAAATATTTCACACGTATGAAGTGGGGCCCACAGCCATTCCTTCATCCACCACCCTGTACAGCAACAGAGGTCCAGTCTAACACTATTGCAAAAAGGCAAAGTAGGGAGCTTCTTTGTATATTTTCTACAGATTCATCAGATCCTATCAAAGGAAAAGTAAAGTACAAACACTCTTCCTTCTACACCCCCCTTTCTTCTCAATCCTCTCCGTTGCTACTTCTTTTTCTTCTAAAAAAACATTTCCCATTTCAGAACAAACCCATTTTCTCTAAGGTACTTCTTCCCATTTTAGTTTTTTTAACATAAAAATCTCTCCTTTATTTATGTCTTCTTCTCACTTTCCATTTTCATGATTTGGGTTGTGATTAGAATTTCCTAGTTTCTACTTTCGTTTTTAATTAAGTACATTTTTTTTTTCGGTGTTAATTCTAAAAAAAACTATATTTTGATTAAGCTTTGATTAATAGCAGTGTGTAAGTGTTTTGATTCAGCTTTGAAGAAAAGAATTATTGGTGTGTGTTTGGTAGCTAGAAAAACTTGAATCAAGTTCAAGGGAAGTACTAAAAAGTAAATCAAAGTTAAGGTTTTAGAATGCATAAAGTATGAAACTTGGAAACAACATTCTCCATCTCATGGTGCATTTTGTCGGCAACAACCATCAAACATTCTTTTACTAGTTTCAGATTATTGTTCTGTCACTTTTTATGAATGTTTTTATATTTTTTAATTTTTATTTTATTTTTTGTTCTTAGAGAGTGAAAATCGGATCTGAAGGTTTCAAGTAAAGTAAGCTCTTGGATTAATTAATTAATTTATTAAGGTTAATTAATCTCCACATTCTCGATAATATGAGAGATCTATGTGTACATCCACTAGATATGCATTAATTGCATCTTTTGAGTTACTACCTTATCTTCTTAGTTTGTGTATTTTAAAGTTTTTTTCCGAATATTAAGGTTACTCGATTTGCTACACTGTAACGGCTATTTGACTGTGTTTTCCTCTTTTTTAGGTTCCTTGGAACGCTTCATTTTATATTCAAAAACACATTTTCAAAGCTCCTACCACTAGTGAAGGAAGAAAAAAAAAATCAATATTTGAGATTGTTGCTTCTGTGATTCTTTGAGCCAACAAGATGCAGAGGCCTCCACCAGAAGATTTTCTGTTGAAAGAGACCAAACCCCACCTTGGTGGTAAGGTCTCTGGAGACAAGCTAACAAGTACCTATGACCTTGTTGAGCAAATGCAGTATCTTTATGTTAGGGTTGTGAAGGCCAAGGAGCTACCTTCGAAAGATGTTACTGGTAGTTGTGACCCTTATGTTGAAGTCAAGCTTGGTAACTACAAAGGAACCACAAGGCATTTCGAGAAGAAGACTAATCCGGAATGGAATCAGGTTTTTGCTTTTTCAAAGGATCGGATTCAGGCTTCTGTTCTTGAGGTTTTTGTGAAAGATAAGGATTTTGTGAAGGATGATTTTATTGGTCGTGTTTGGTTTGATCTCAATGAGATTCCAAAGAGGGTTCCTCCGGATAGTCCTCTGGCGCCGCAGTGGTATAGATTGGAGGATAGGAAGAGTGATAAGGTGAAAGGGGAGCTGATGCTGGCTGTTTGGATGGGTACTCAAGCTGATGAAGCATTTCCTGAGGCGTGGCACTCGGATGCGGCAACAGTTAGTGGGACTGATGCTCTTGCAAATATTAGGTCGAAGGTGTATCTATCTCCTAAGCTTTGGTATTTGAGGGTTAATGTGATCGAGGCACAGGACTTGCAGCCGTCTGATAAGGGAAGATTCCCGGAGGTTTATGTGAAGGCTATTTTGGGAAATCAGACCTTGAGGACTAGAATCTCTCAGAGCAGGAGTATCAATCCAATGTGGAATGAGGATTTGATGTTTGTGGCTGCGGAACCGTTTGAGGAGCCGCTGATTTTGAGTGTGGAAGATAGGGTTGCGCCTAACAAAGAGGAACTGCTAGGGAAGTGTGTTATTCCCTTACAGTTGATGGAACGGAGACTTGATCACAAACCTGTGAACACTAGGTGGTTCAATATTGAAAAGCATGTTGTTATTATGGAAGGGGACAAGAAGAAGGAAATCAAGTTTGCAAGCAGGATTCATATGAGGGTCTGTCTAGAAGGTGGTTATCATGTTTTGGATGAATCAACTCACTACAGTAGTGATCTTCGCCCAACGGCGAAACAGCTGTGGAAGTCTAGTATTGGAGTTCTGGAAGTGGGGATATTGAATGCTTCCGGTTTGATGCCGATGAAATCTAATAATGGGAGGGGGACCACTGATGCTTATTGTGTAGCAAAGTATGGACAGAAATGGGTGCGTACAAGAACCATCATTGATAGCTTTGCACCGAGGTGGAATGAGCAGTATACTTGGGAGGTCTTTGATCCGTGCACTGTCATTACAATTGGTGTATTCGATAACTGTCACTTGCACCATGGTGGTGATAAGCCTGGAGGACAAAGAGATTCAAAAATCGGCAAGGTTAGAATCCGTCTTTCCACACTCGAGACTGATCGAGTCTACACACATTCCTATCCGCTTCTAGTTCTTCATCCAACTGGGGTGAAGAAAATGGGAGAAATTCAACTGGCTGTAAGGTTTACTTGCTCTTCTTTGCTTAACATGATGCACATGTATTCAAATCCATTGCTGCCCAAGATGCATTACATTCATCCATTAACTGTTAGCCAGCTCGACAATCTGAGGCATCAAGCTACTCAGATTGTTTCCATGAGACTCAGCCGTGCTGAGCCGCCGCTGAGAAAGGAGGTAGTGGAATATATGCTGGATGTCGGTTCCCACATGTGGAGTATGAGAAGAAGCAAAGCCAATTTTTTCAGAATCATGGGGGTTTTGAGTGGATTAATCGCTGTTGGAAAGTGGTTTGACCAAATCTGCAATTGGAAAAACCCTATCACAACAGTTCTGATTCATATCTTATTTATAATACTTGTCATGTACCCTGAACTTATCTTACCAACAATTTTCCTTTACCTCTTTTTGATTGGAGTTTGGTACTATAGATGGAGGCCAAGGCACCCACCTCACATGGACACACGTCTCTCCCATGCTGATTCCGCACACCCTGACGAACTAGATGAAGAGTTCGACACATTTCCAACCACAAGACCTTCTGACATCGTGAGGATGCGATACGATCGTCTTAGAAGTATAGCCGGTAGGATACAAACTGTTGTTGGGGATTTGGCGACTCAGGGAGAAAGATTGCAGTCTTTGCTGAGCTGGAGAGATCCAAGAGCTACTGCACTTTTTGTGCTATTCTGTTTGATTGCTGCTATTGTACTTTATGTGACTCCATTTCAAGTTGTGGCTCTTCTCAGTGGAATTTATGTGTTGAGACATCCGAGGTTTCGTCACAAGCTTCCTTCTGTGCCACTCAATTTCTTCAGGAGGTTGCCTGCAAGAACTGATTGCATGCTTTGAACAAAGTAGGACTTGCTTGGATTGGAATGTGCAGAAAAACACAAGTGGAGCTTTTGGTTGTTTTGTTTTCATTATTCACCCACCAGATTTTGTGAATTTTTAGTATCAATTATGTCTTAGAATATTTATATTTTCGAACTTATGGTAGTCCTTGTTAAAATTTGTAATTTTGTAGGGTGAGTTGAAATTATTTGTCTTTAATCAACTTCATTTTTAATTTAATTAGATGCAGTTAAGAACTTTCTCAATAGAGATCTGGGTCAAAGGTAATTTTCTTTATTTTATTCTTGCTATTATCATCATCATATCACTGTTTTTTTATTTTATTTATAATATTCTTGCATCATTTTCTGTAAGCTTTTTATAGATGCGATGCCTTTTGAAACCGGCGACAAGCCTATTATTTTAAGTGTACCAACAAAATCACCATCTAGTTTCGTTTGTTTTTGGTTGTTACTTAGTTTTTATTTTGTTTTTCTTCTTCCTAATAAGCCTTTTCTGCAAGCTTTTTATAGATGCGCAATTGTAACATATGAGCATGTTAGATTTTTTTTTCATAGACTCCCTTCACTTCATGTAACTAACATTAAATATGGATATATCTTTTTTTTTTTATTATCAAATACTTGAATCTTAATTTGTTATGTTGTTAGAGCGAAATCATTTCTGCCACACTCAACTTCCATTGATGGGGATGTTTTAGATTTTACACGCGTCTAACAAGTTTAGGACTGGACGTCTTCATGTCTTAGAAAAAAGGAGGAAGTTGATATTATAAGGAGGACTTTGAAATTTGGCATTAAGTTTATGGGATCATGATCTTTATATCGAAATAATCATCATTATTTCTGGCATGGAAAATTATGCAGACCATGCCTCTTTGGTTCGCGTTGTACAAATGATCAAATTTTATTGTAACTATATATAGTAATTAATTGAATCTTATATACTCCAAGCCATTATTTTAGAATATGAAAAATAAAATGGTTAAGGTATTGTACTACAAGAAAAATCGAAATCTTGCTCTAACCAAATTGAAAGTACTCCACTACAAGTTTCTTCTTTTTCATAACTTTTAAATTAAAACGTGTTAAAAATGTTGAAGTTAAAGGAAAGCTTCTCAACTTATTTATGGACTAAAAACCTCTAAGGTTGTTTTATGGTGCATCAACTCTTGGAACTGTAAATCTTACGAGAATTCTTCTATAGTCAGAAACATAAATGAATAATGTTTGATCACACACGCATAAAAATGTTTTTTCTAAATATATTAAATCATTTTATTATCAATCTCAAATACTATTCATTTATATTTGTGACCATAATAGAGTTTCTCCTAAATCTAACGGATATTTGAACCATAGAACAATTCTAGGGGATACAAACACATTATTTTTTGAGGTAGTCTTGCAATGAATTAATAATCCATATTGCAGAAAATGATAGGCATGTGATCAAATATAGTGGGTCAGTGTTCCATATTTTAATTAAGGTCAGCTTAAAAACCTAATTAATATAAGTTTCCAAATAAATTTATCCTCGTATATTTTTATCAGCAATTGTATACATTGAACTTGATCATATAATGGTAACCAGTCCCAATCATATCAACCGTATAAAATGGCGGTACCGTAGACCTGAGCGTAAGATAATAATAATATTCAAAAACCAAATAGACTTTGCATGTTTAACACTGATTTATCTGAAGCATCCGAGCTTTCAACATTTAAAATGTGTTTGGACTTTGGAATAATGACGGATTTTATGTTTTCCATGGCATCTTTTTTTGTTGGAAGGTAACTACACAAACATTTTTTTTGTCGAAAATAAAACGTTAAACACAAGCAATTTCAACGAACATTTCAACATAAAACAAATTTTAATGTAATAGCAAGTTGAACTACCCTTTCTCAAAAAAAAGCAAGTTGAACTACCCACCTTTAGTTGAATCATTGGCTCTAATACATTGTTTGATCGTATGGGGAGCCTAAAACATCGGAGAATCATCATGATGGATTAACATAAACCGCACAATTGAGTTGGACATTACATTTTTACTCAAAACTTGATATTAGTAGGTATATGAATCCTACCTTATATGATGTCCAACATTCATTGTTACTGGAACTTTTAATTCACATTTGTTACATCAAGTTGGTAGATGATTATTTTGTTGATCTTTTTGCTACATCTCTAGTATTTCTCAATATTCGACGGATAGAGAGATACACTCGTAAAATCAAGGACCTAGATTCTTTGTAGTCACTTTTTCACGTAATTTCACGCAATAGTTGATCTCGACAATTGGTTTAAGGTCGATAGGTCTAAATTACACAATCAATTTCATATAGTTAAATAATCTCATTTGTTGATTTAAAAGTGAAATTATTTTTTCCAAATTCATTATCTTACTTCAATTGGCGTGTAGAAACATAGTGGGTTAGTTTGTGTTTTTTGTTGTGTGTGTGAGAAGGCTCATGGTCCAAAAAGATCAAACTAGTAGACTTAAATTCTCCACTTTTAAACACCTTAGTTACTTGTATTGTTGTTAGAGGGAGGAGTTGAACCCATAACCTCTTTATCACTCTAATTCATATTTGTTGCTCCTCCAACCTACCAAACCACTTATGACTCCCTAACTGCTGTTGGTAATCAATACCTCCTCTGCTATTTTTTAATGTAATTTTCTTATCAAGCAACTCAGTTTTGAAATTGTTGGACTTGCATTATACCTATACCCGTTCATATCATATGATGTTTATAATCTTTGACTGAAGCAATTAAGTCAGAGTGAAGATACCTTATCATTTTCACAACTGTTTGCGGCTTATCGGTGAAAATGGAAAACAAAGTGGCGGAGATATTCCTCTGTAGGTCGTTCAAATCGATTCTTGAAGGTGCTAATAATTACTTTGTTGGGTCAGTCCATATAAAATCTTGCTTTGACTTCAATTAACCCTCCAGATTAATCGATCTTTAAGTCGGTTATCAAGTTTTTAACAAAAATATGGTAGGACAGACGTCGTTCAAGGCCATGTTTCAACATATCAAAGCAAGAGCTTGCAATTAGAATCAATTTAAAAATAGTATAAAATTGTAATTATACACAATTGGACATGTTGGCGGTCATGTATGTAGCAAGAACCGGGAGGTTTTAGTTTTACGATCAATTGTGAGGTTTTGGTTTTACAAAAATGGATTGATGTTGTGATTCATTTTATGATGGGTATACCCATTAAACGTGATTAATAATGATAGGCTTTTGAATACTTAATATTGATTTGTGTAGAATACAGTGTAAGCTCAACCACTAGGACCTATGATGGATGGTATCTTAGGTTATAAGTAAGGCTATGTCTCATTTTCCATCACTCACAATTATACTCGTTTAAGGTTTTTGCCATTGAAAATTCATATTGGAGCATTCAGTTAGGCAAAGGAAGTGATACCATCATAAGAAGGCCTAATGAACTTAATGGTCCAAAGAGACTCATTGGTGATTTATCTTATTATAGTAAGAAATAATGACTTGGCTAGTTTTTAAAAGGGATCTTTTAAGCATATTCTATTAGTTAGTTACTAAGCAATGCTATTGCGTTTTTTTTTTTTGTGTGGAGGGATCTATTGTGTAGTTGTTGTAGTTATCTTATCATGAGTATGCAACAAGTTCATATAAACATTGTATGCCCTATTATGAGAATCAATGAAAAACAATTAATTTTCTTTCTTTTATCTTTAATTTCCTCTATTAATTTTTGGAGTGTAATCCATACTCGAATTGAGTCCTATTATTTGGTACTTTCATTCTCGATCTCATTTCTACTACTTGAGATCAATGATGGAGCTTTCACTATTCGACGGAGACGAAGATGCATACGGATGGATCCTAAGTACTGAAAAATATTTCAAGGCAACGGAAAAATCCGAGGTTGCAAAGATGATGGTGGTTGATTTGACTATGTGTGGTCCGACTCTTCAATGGTGGCTATGGTGGTCATCTCGTCATCCACGATCAAGTTGGGACACATTCACCACCACATTTTTGTGGCGCTTCAAGCCGGAATGAAGACACCTTCTACCTATATTGAACGGAGTAGAATCTATGATAGATAGTATCTTAAGTTATAAGTAAGGCTATGTCTCGTTTTTTCATCACTTTCACAATCACACGCCTTTAAAGTTTTTGCCATTGAAAACCTATACTGAAGCATTCAGTTAGGCAAAGGAAGAGTCTCAAATCTTGATGATACTAGTAAATGTGATTGAGACTTCAACAAATAAGTGTGTCATAATTTCATATAAGATCATGATGTTTTATCTTATACCTCAAACTCAAACGTACCAACAAGATTTTATAATGTTTGGAGCGAAAACAAGTCCCGTGGCATCATAATTTCAAGAGCCATTGACTTTGGTGAGGTATGTAGGAAAGGTATGTATCGTTGATAATGAAAATAATATATCTTTTTTAGGCAAAATAAAATTAGTATTTCAAACATGTACAACAAATACATAAATGCCAAGAAGTAATCTCGATGATATATCTTTCACAACAAATCATTGCCAAAGTCAATGATTTCTCTTAATTAATTAATAGGTTTCAATTTTGATAGGATTTCAATTAAAAAAACAAGTTACTACTTGTCATAGTCCTATTCCTTTAATATAAATATTGACTTATACAAATAATCAAGAGAAAGGATGATAATATTAGAAAAGTATATGTCGTTTGTCAATTAGAAAAGTATGCTACAAGGATAATTTAGCTAAATATCTTATAATTAGATAAACTGCTGTATAATTAGAAAAGTATATATCATTTTTCTTCAATCAACCTTTGAAAGTCCTAACTAGATTACTTATTTTTGTTCTAATGAATAACTACTATGTAAATGACTTTTTTTTTGACAAAAGCTATGTAAATGACTTATTCTTTCAAAAAAAAAATGTAAATGACTTATAGACGCCATCTCCGAGTTTGAAGATATAGAAACTTGATTCCCCGTAATAGTGTGTGCCTCGAAAATTGTCTATAGATGTTTAGCGATTTGGAATAACCAGAATATTACTCGATTGATACTCATTTCAGTCACATTTATAAGAAAAAAAACTATTTTTCATGTTTAATGAATGTCTAATGTATTGAGTCTATAATATATACCAAATACATTAGTTATTCAATAAACTTAAAAAATTAGAGGCTCTATACTACTAGATGAGTGCTAGTGGTCGTGTAGTACTGATATGTTCGACCATCCACCTTAGAACTATATCTCGTGGTGGATCTTGACTAAAATTTTAGAAGTGTCATCTATACAACATATAAAGAGAATACATGAGTTTGACCTTATTTTTTTTTACCTTTTCTACCTTTCATTTATTTTATTTTATTTACTATTTTATCCATAAATAATATTATTTAAGATATTAATATAAAAATTAAATCACATTAAAGTAGAATTACCTGCTACAATAGGAACTATTATCTACACTATATCTATATTATATATTAAGAAATACATTCATTTTAAAAAATAAATAAATTAAGAAATACATGATTTTGGGCTGACTTTTTCACTTTCAATTATAGACTTAATTTTTTTTACTATAAGAATATTTTAGACTTAATTGCATGCTTTATGTTTATTTTAGGTTTTAAGTTGCTCCTTTATGTTTTAAAAGTTTTAAATTTGTCTTTATGTTTTAAAAGTTTTAAATTAATCCAAAATGTTACTTACATTGAGATAAGTTAGTGCTTTCGGTCACATGATATTGAGTTTAATAAAATAGAAAAAATAAAAAATAATTTAAAACTAATTCTGTAAATAATTTGACTTCCAACACCCGTATTCTTAACTCATATCTATAAACGGTCAAGTGACAGAAATGACTATCTTACTCTAATGTAGTAACACTTTTTACCAACTTGAAACTTTTAAAACATAAGAGACTGACTTAAAACTTTTAAAACATAAGGAATCAACATGAAATCTAAAATAAACATAAAGGACCATACATTAAATTATGTCAATATTATATTGTTGGTGTTGGTGTTATTATATTTGTTATGTTGTTGGTGTTATTGAAAAAGATAATGAAAATGTTAATCAGTGCCCCCGAACACTGGTTAAGGAGTTATAAAAAGAAATACGTCCTTGAAAATTGTGTATACTATGTTTTAAATTTTTTTAAAAATGCTCTTTTTAATGCAAATTATAACTTTTCTTTCTACTTTTAGTTTCTTAACCAGTGTTCGGGGATACCGGTTAACAAGACCCAAAAAATAAATATAATTTGTTACCGTATAAAAGTGCGAAATATTTATACACATACTTTTATTCAAAGTCAAATTTTTATAAAAACTAAAATTCGTAATTTATACGCATTAACACGATTAAAAGAACGGACGAATGAGTAGAAAATGTTTGTCTCAACGATACTAGTTTTTATTACTATAAAAGTTTTATTAACATGTGTCCTAAATGCATTTTTTAAGGATTCTCAATTAGAGAATTTTTTTGTTTCTTTTTAACTGTCGTTTTCAAAGTTCAATGCAACATTCAATGTTGTTTTATCAATATTACCCTTAGTTATTTATTATAGAGAAAGAAATGTAAGAAATAAGATATTAAATGAATAAGGTTATTATAGTAAAAGTGTAGATTATTGTATCAAAAGTAGTAATATTTATTGATTGTCTTGGTTTATGTAAATTGTCAAAAAGGTGACAATTAAAGAGGAACGAAGGTAGTAAGAAATTACTTCAATTTCCGATGCATTGAATGCACAAACTTTCATAATCAATTTTGGATGCATTGAATGCATAAACTTTCATAAAACTTACTCCCTTTGTCTCTTAATGTAACCCCCTTTTGCATTTTTCATATTTCTTAAGAAAAGTTGTCAGTGTAATTAATGTGTCTGTTTTGTGTGTTAATATTACCAAATTGTCATTTGTTTGTATATGTATTAAATTTGACTTTTCAAATTTCAAGACAAGTTAGTAGTATTAATTAGGGGTATTTTTAGGGAAAAAAAATAAATGTATCTAGTAATTTGAAAAAGAATTTACATTTATGGACAAAAATAAAATCAAATGGGTGCTTAGATATAAGTCGGAGGGAGTAAAATCTTTAAATAATATTCTTAGAACCCTACTCATTTTTTTTACTTTTTTTTTGTGGACCCCTGTCCCATCTATGATGTCGCAACAATAGAAGCCCCCGAATTATACTACAAGTACAATGGTAACATAAACTTATATTCTCTTGAAAAACAAATTTTAAAAAACAATATCAATTATTATGAAATTTAGTACTAATACAAATTTTCTTATTTTCCATGATTTAGTTAATGAGTCTGTATTTAGAGACAAAGGTGATATATATAGTGATTATTATATCTTCAAGTTTACACATAATTGGTTACAGATCATTTTTTTCTTGCATTGTTTTATTAATTTGAAATTGGGCTTACATAATTTTTTTGAAAGAGATACGACGACTATGTAAATACAAAACCTGTGTTCTCAATAGAAAAAAAAAAAATACTAATAGATAAAAATAAAATTATTTAGTTTATATAATTTTGTATATGCTACTTAGTTTATATCAGAGAATAGATTTAAGTTTTTCAATAAGGAAGAAAAAAATGTTCATAAGTTGTAATTACATTTTTATCCGTTGTTTATTTGTACATTTTATCACTTTATGTATGTAAATTAGTTTTGTTGTACTTAGTTTTGTCAAATTTGGTCAACTTGTATAAGTATAACTCTAAAATTATTTAAAAATAGCTTAGCTTAGCCTGTAGATGAACTCTCCAATACTTATACTATGGAGTTTTATTGGGCACAAATCAATATTTAATCATTCAAGCTTATGTCATTTTCATTATTTAATTGTTTTAAAGTAAATTTCATTTTTAAATTAATTTTGTGGTTAGTATGGCTTAACACAACCGACAATTAGGGGTGGAAATAGGCCGTGTCAAGTTGGGTTTTGCTTAAATAGGTCCGACCTAGTTGAAAAAACTAAAGCTTAAATCTGACCTATTAGCCTGTTAAAGGCTTTATTTTAGGTATGACCTGACTTATTAGTCTATCTAAAAGTCTAATTTGTACTAACAATTTTAAATAGAACATTTGATCTATTTATAAAAAAGGCTAATAAGCATATATTTTTTAAAATGCTAATAGGTCAATAAAATTTTGTAAAGCATGTACATCATTTTTCCCGCACTTTATAAACATATATTGCATGTATATCCAATAATTTTGTAGAGCTAACACATCCATTTTGTAGAGACTAATAAACGAATATTATATAATAGAGTATATATATTTGCATATATATGGGCCAGCCTGGTAGACTTTTCTATAAGCCTTAACCTTGTCTATTTAAATTAATGAGTTTTTTAAAAAGTTTGAGTCTAAACCTATTTAATAAACATGCTAGACTAAACCGATCATTATGTAGACCAGATCATAAACCTTTGACGAACGACCTAACCTATTTTCATCCAATGAACAATGTTGATCTTAAAAACATAAACGCTTTCATCTAGGTTCCAACCTTTGAACTCTCAATTATGTTTGAATTTGAGACTGTGCTTGTGACTTGGTTTATTGATATATGTACGTGTAAGTTTGCATGAAATGCCAAATATAAGAGTTGAACATAAATGATGGCATTTTGGTCATTCCACTATAGAATAAGAGGTCTACACAAGGAACCTTTTTCTTAGGTGATTTTTCAATCCTACAAGTCAAACTCTTTTTTTTTTTTTTCTCCTTAAAGAAACATCAATAAAAACATGTTTTCTTGTTCTTCTTCCATGGTTTTTTGTGAGAAAGAGATTTGAAGAGGACCGCTTTATCAAGAGAAAATTAAGTTAACTTGTTTGCAGAAAATCATCTAATTTTGAGTGCCATATATGAGAGAGAAAGTTTCATAAAAGGAGTAATAACAGGAAAAGAAACCTTGTCTTTTACTTGGTTGCATTGAATTCAATTCAATTCTCTCTCTATCTCTATCTCTTTTCTTTGTATCTATAACTCTTAGATTATAAGTACATAACCGACTCTCGTACTCTCTCTTCTTTTTTCCCGTGGAAAAAGGAAAAGGATTTTAAGTAGAAGAAACAAAAGGCGGTTTCATCATTCATGAAGCTTACGAAAGAGTTTACTACTACTACTTTTGAAAAGAAAGAAAAACAAGAGTAAGAGACAAAGTTTTTAGGTTCATTTTTTGTTATATATATATGGCTTCCAGTGTTGAAAAACCAAACCAAACCACTACTCAACTAGAACCACTCCCACCCCCACAACAACACCGTCATCATCAACAACATAAACCACAACATCATCATCCAATACATGATAATCAAATTTCTTTTGGAATGATGCAATCTTCTTCATCACCCTCTGTCCTTGGAAACTACATGTGAGTTCTCAATTATGTGTATGATGTGTATATAGTAGCAGTCTCTAGTGTATATATATCCAGATGAACCATTAATTGTGTCCTACGTTAAAAAAAGATTGGTTTATTTTGTTTGTATAATAATCTTTTTTTGTTTATGTCAGCAGAAATAAAGATTCTGGAGCTTATGATTTGGGTGAATTAGATCAAGCCCTTTTTCTCTATCTTAATGGACAAACTGACCCATCCAGTGTTCAAGACCAAAAACGTGAGTTTTTTTTGTTTTTTTTTTCTTCCAAATCCCAATAAGGTTTTGCTTGAAATTCAAAAAGAAGGACTCTTTTCCTTTCACTTTTGGTTTGTTATAGAGAATCTCTTTGTTTCACACCAACAGCATGTTCAGCAGAATCATATCTGCAGCAGAGTACTACCTTTGACCAGATCCTTTCTGCAGAAAAACAAAACAAACCAAAAGTGTGGAAAAAATGGAACACACATTTTTATTTTTATTTTCATTTTCTTTCTTTTTTCCAAAAAAGGGAAATTTATCCCTTCTCTCTCCATATTTTTCTATATATTAACTTGTATTTTTCTATTAATACTATTCTCAAAATATATACAAGAGAAGAGAGTTAGAAATTCATCACACTCACTCCTCTTGTTATTCTCATTTGTGTTCTCTCGTAATCATTCTGTCCCTTGAAAAATACACCCTCTTTATTTCTTCTATCATTTCTCTCTTGATTAGTATATTTATGTACAAAAAATATGTATTTTTATGTTATACACATATAACTATTTAATGTTGCTAAATTTGGTAAATATTTGCGTCTCCACAGAGAATTCAACATCAGGAATGAGGCCACCAACTCTCAACATTTTTCCTTCTCAGCCTATGCATGTAGAGCCATCATCATCCAATTCTAAGGTGTAATTAATATAATTATTTCACGATGAATTATGTTACACACTACTCTTATTTTGTTACACTTCATATTAATGTGTTTTTAATTAATTATTTATAGGCTAGCATGGAGTTAGTTTCTCCGCAAACAAGTGGATCCAAGAAAGGATCAGAGCCACCCAAAGCTGTTAAGGCACGTACAAAAATCATTATATTAAACCAATATGTTAATTATAGTTTATGATTAAAATGAAAAGAAACAATAATAAGAGTTTGGTTCATCAAAAAAATATTAAGAGTTTGGTAGCATCTTTGAAGTATATGATGTTCTGAGCTAGTTAATTAAGCTACTCAATTATTGCTAGATATTATTATTATTTTCTTTATCCTAATTAATCACCTACCTATGCGTTTACTACACTATAGCAGCGAGAGAAAAATCATGGCAAGGGTCCAACTTCAAGTTCTGAACATGAAGGACCTAAAACACCAGATCCTAAGGTTAACTCTTTAATTTTTTTATTTTTTTTTTTGTGTAAAAAAACTATAATCTTTTTATTTTACTCCTTTCATCTCCACATTTTGGTGACAAATCAGTGCTAACAATATTTTTTTTAATTTTAATTTAATTTTTTTAACTATTTACAGATACTGAGAAGACTTGCTCAGAATAGAGAAGCAGCTAGAAAAAGCAGGCTTAGGAAAAAGGTAAATGGTTTCACATTAAGATCATTAAATTTCACATTTGTGTGTGTTTGTACTTTGTTACATTTTTTTTGGTCAATGGCCTCTCTAACTTATGAGCTATTTATGTATAATTTTATTTGTACTCTTTTTCAGGCATACATTCAGCAGCTTGAGTCAAGCAGAATTAAACTTAATCAGATGGAACAGGAGCTACATCATGCTAGAAATCAAGTAAGAAAAAAAGAAAAATATCTTCATGGGAACCTAAAATGCAATAACCGGGCATGTCATGATTTATTGTTATTTCCATTTTAGGGCATGTTCTTTGGTGGAAGTGCAATGTTGGGAGGAGAACAAGGCCTTCCTTCTATGAATACCATTAGCTCAGGTGTGATCTCTTTTCCCTCATAATGTATGTTTTAATCAATTTAACCTCATATATAAATATTTTAAATGAATATTTCAGAGGCTGCAATGTTCGACGTGGAATATGCGAGGTGGCTTGAGGAGCACCACCGTTTAGTATGTGAACTAAGAGCTGCAGTTCATGAGCACATTCCTGAGAATGAGCTTAGAATGTTTGTGGACAAATTCTTGGCTCAATATGATCAAGTAGCTCATCTAAAGAGCTTAGTTGCAAAAGCAGATATATTTCATCTTGTTTCTGGCATGTGGGTTACCCCAATTGAACGTTGCTTCATGTGGATTGGTGGATTTAAGCCTTCTGAACTCATTAAGGTAGGATCACACTATTCTAAGTAACCAAAGGTTCATTTCATTCATGCCATGACTTAACATTATTTAACAACTAGATGACAAAAAACTAGTTATTGAATTTCGCATATGCTTTTTTTTTTTTTTGCAATATTTTAAAGTTGAACTTTGGTGAATTTTATGCGGAGAATAGGGAGGGAAATGGTGTAACGTTATAGTCATTCAAAAGGAAGTTGATGATGTTATAAATTCATAAACTTTGTATAGTCGGTGGAGCTATATGCCAAAGAAATAAAAAAGAAGAGCTCACTATGAATTTAATGTCATCAATGAAATGACGAAAGAAAAACTAAAGTATGAAGATTTTCCATATTGTACGGTAGAGTTAGGCTTCATCTTCATGAAAGCCATACCTTATAACATTGATTAAGAAATTTAGTAAAGAAAAAGAAAGTAGCACAACACAAGTCTTTTTCTCTCATTTTTCTTCTTTTCAAGTTTCATTACCTTATTGTTAATGAAATTATGGGAATAGAGTATTTGTTACCACACCCATCTCTCTTTTGTATTGTAGTTAATCGATAAACTTGATCAACCTCTCTTAACTCACAAAATATGGAATTGTATGATTTGACAACCATACTTTCCCGCTTATAGTATTATTATTGATATACAAATAACTTTTATGATATGCTCATTATGTATTTTGAAAAATATTATATTTAGTTTAGTTGTTGAATTCAATGTTAGGATAGCTATAATTGTTTCTAATTCTAATAAATAAAGTTATAATTTGTGTTTGTAGTTCTATATGTCCAAATGTGATTTCTTATGTTTTGATTTTATGTGTATTTTAGATTATTGTGAGTCAAATTGAACCACTGACCGAGCAACAAATAATGGGCATATATGGATTGCAACAATCTACACAACAAGGAGAAGATGCTCTCTCTCAAGGACTTGAGGCTCTCAATCAATCTCTTTCTGAAACTATAACATCAGATTCATTGAGCTATCCTCCCAATATGACCAACTACATGGACCAAATGGCAAGGGCCATGAACAAACTCTCCACTCTTGAAAGTTTCGTGAGAGAGGTACATTACCTTACTTTGACTATTTAACATGCTTCAATTTTTTTAAATAATAGTATTTGTGAATAGGCGACTTTTATTAAGTAAGATAAAAAAGAGTATTAAATAATAGTATTCCTTTTGTCATCTAAAAAAAAATAATATAATCTGAAAACGATGTTATATCAATTAATTAGGTGTGTAAATTTCATATTCATATATAGACAATATTAAATTGTTAATCATGGACGTTGAATTTGGTTTATATGTATATATTAGTGATTTTGGGATGGAATTTTGTGACATGCTATATATCTTGGTTGATTAGTTTTGTGGTCCCCTATAAGGGCCATGACTTGACAAAATGTTCATAACTGATTTCGTGGGGGTACTACTGGGTAGGAAGAAGAATCTGTTGTCCTCGGGTAGGGAAACCTACCACACAACCCCATGAACTACTCCTTCCATTCATCTCTCTCTTTAAGTTAGTTACATGGTATCTACAAACAAAGACATTCAAAATATTTGAATCTCATATTTATATGTTTTTGTATTAATCAAAATCACAAATATGTATATTTAAAAAAAAATGATTGGATTGAGAGTTGGTACACATATGCGTAAAAAGTTCATTATAAGGTTATGAGGATGTTGCTATTATAATGAACATTTTATTCACATTGATGAATTTCTAAGGTTGCTAGTGTGTATACTATTGATAGTATACACGTGAAAGTTAATATTAGTGGTCCCTCACCGATACAATCCTAATTAAAAGATAGTATCCATCTAGCCCCATATCTATGTGATGTCATGGTCATAACCGTTTGACTTGAAGACAGCACTTATAGACCCTTCCCCATAACCTTCTTTTTGAATTTTGACTAAAAGTACAAAGGGACGAATAATATTGCTCATGTCTAACATGATTTTTGGTTGAGTGAGGCTATAATGCAAGATTTTTGAATCAAATTGGCCATATGATTTTGTTTTCTTCTTAGTGTCAATATGGACTGATTTTGGAATTTAATTAGTTGAATTGAATTAAGTTGAAAGCAATGGTAAAACGATCTAATTTTCTTTGTGAAATTTATATGGTATTTAATATGCACCAGCTACCACAATATAGTGTGATTTTTTTGTTGTTCTTTGAAAAATTATGAGTAATTCTTGAAAAAAAAAAGAATTATGAGTAATTTTCCAACACATTTACAAACATTTAAGATATTTTTTACACACAAGCAAACATATACAAAATTTTGTTTGTTAACTATGGGTAATTTGCATTAACAATTCTTGAAATGGTAACCTAGGCCTCACCCATATCATATGTGTTAATTTGTTGTTTTAATCTCACCAAAAGTTGTTCACCGACTTCTATCAATGTCTATTAGTAGCGGTTTTATTATTACAAGTCATCCAATAATACATCTTTTGAATTGAATCTATTGTAAGTAACCGATCGGAGCAATGGGAAACAAAAGCTAGAGGAATATTAATTAGGTAGACCATATATACTAATGATAATGATTATGAATATGAACATTGGTACAAGTTAATCTATAAGCTAATCCAGTCATAGTTTGACCAATTAATCATATTAGTTCTAGTTGGACTTTTAGTCACACACTATATTGAACAATACTAGTCACACAGACTCTTTGAAAACAATACATATATGTTTGAACAATAATAGTCTGAATGTCATGTAGTCTATATCTATATATTAATTAAAAATAAGGTGTCTAATTTACCCTTACTTTGAAAAATCGTTTACATACTCTCGTGCCTTATATGTTGAAGTGCTAAGGTTATAGATAACCCAAATTTCGGTTAACGTTCCAAATTTGACTAAGAAAACCTATATCAGGTTCCTATAACTATTTATTATTCTTGTTTCAAAGGTAGAAAGGGAAAAGAATGCCTTGTTACAGATTCGTCTCCAACCTCTTTTTGTCTGTGTCTGACATTGCAATTTCATTATTTATATTCAGTTGAATCTACAAGCAAAAGATGGAATTTTCAACACACCTCCACACACAAACATACACATTGTCAAATAACTAAATTTTACTACATAAAATATATATTATTTATACTTATCCTCTAGGGTTTCCATCCCCTCAAGTCAAATTGTGGTTGGATTAATATAACAATTGAATGTATCGATCACTAGAGTGAAAGGAAGGATTGTGCAGCATTAGATGATCTAGCCGCAAAATATAGAGTTGACTCTAATTTTCACTATTCATTTTTTTTTTTTGACGGTACAATGGCAGATAATATCGTCCATACTAATATTTGTCCTTCAAAAAAAGAAAATAACCGGTGATTGTGATTTGAATTGAACTTACAGGCAGATAATCTACGGCACCAAACCATTCATCGTCTGAATCAGCTCCTAACGACGCGTCAAGCAGCAAGGTGTTTTCTTGCCATGGCTGAGTACTTCCATCGTATGCGAGCATTGAGTTCTCTCTGGTTGGCACGCCCTCGTCAAGAATAGCATTGATCAGTGGCATCACCTAAAGCTAACTATAGCTATATATATGGTCCTTAATTTGTAGCTTCTTTAATTTTTCTTAACATTATAAATTTAATGTTCTTTTCTGTCCCTTTGGTACCACCATCCCGCTTAATCCGAAGCTTTGTACAAATATATAGGAAGATAACTATATAATATAATTGAATTATAACAACTTGATATCGGTCTTTTTAATGCTTCTTAAATTCTGCAATAATTTTTAAATTGTTTGGAAATCATTTTTCTTTACCGTGAACAATTAAGGGAAGCTTGTATTGAACTCAATAGTCCATTTGGCCTTGAAAGGTTGCATGCATAGGCTGTTGAGTTAATGCACTTGATGTAGACCAGATACACGTTGGTTTGGTCTTTAGTTTTGATTCTTATTTTCAAATGATATATATATCTTCCATTGCACACTATCCTTTATTTTAATTCCATCGATGTGAATGAGTAAATTAGGTGGTCCATTCTTACAAGGTTAGTTGTAACAGTCAATTTCACATATTGGAACGAGGTATTTTAATACGAACGGCTATTTAGTGTTTTGACCATGAATGTAACAATTATATGTATACCCTTCAATAAAATAATATTTGTACCAAAAATTCAAAACAGAATTTTTTTAATGGAAATTCAGAACAGCCTTAATGAACATGCCATACATATATATATATATATATATATATATATATATATATATATATATATATATATATGAGCCATTTGGAATAATTTATTTATAGGTTAAATGTAATTTTATATAGTAATTTAATCTCAAATGTACATTTACATTTAAATTTAGTTTGCATTTGAGTTTTATTCGGTAGTGGTGCCACCTATGAGTGTTTGTTGCATTTGAGAAAAGCATTAGAGTGTGTTTGGATGGGGTAATTGAGAAATTTTGAAGAATTTAGAATTTTAGGGAATTCAAGTGATTCAATTCAATTGCTTTCATTGTTAAATGTTATTGTTTGGATGAAGTAATAAAAAAAAATTATTGTCATCATTTTTGGGCAACTTTTATAAAAAAAAAAAAATTGGGCCAAATTTGAAAAATGAAATTAGGGGTCAATTTGAAATTTTCAAAAAATTGTGGGGTCAAATTATAATTTTTGAAAAACTTGAGGGGTCAATTTGCAATTTTTTATAAATTTATTGGGGTCAAATTGAAAATTTTGGAAAATTTGAGGACCAAAATATAAATTTTGAAAATTTATAATAATGAAGAATTTTGAAATTCTTAACTTTTAGGTGTCATTTGAAATTCTCTAAATTTAACTTGAACAAAATACTTCATAAATTTCCATCATTTTGAAAATTCTTCAAATTATTATCCAAACAATGGAATTCACCTCAAAGTATTTGAATTCTTTTAAAACATTACATTCCCTCAAAACATTACCCCATCCAAACACACTCTTAGAGTTTGTTACTTCTGCAAAATTTCTTGTGACATTTCTTCATTCTTCTTAGAACATTCAAGAATCCTGCTTTTTATCTAAATGGTTTCGCTCATTCCCAAGTAAAATTATATATTTACCCTTACGCATGTTAACTCACGTAGCGTGAGTTAACCTACGCTAGTTATAAGAGTAGCGTGACTTAAGTCACGCAGCGTAAGTTAAGTCACGCTACGTAACTTAAGTCATTTATCAGCGTACAGAACCTCCATTTTTCAACTTTTTAAAAGACGAAAATTTCACCCCCAAATCCGAGATCTGTCTACCAGGATGTTCTTGTTGACCAGGACTGGGCCAAATATCCTCCCGATCCAAGGCAGGTCATTAGCACCATGCGAGACAGAGTGGAGCATGCGATGCAGATTCCAAAGGTGGTTTCAAATCCACTCTTCCTCGGCATTTTGGAGGGCCTCCGTTCCGATTATATCGTGTTTGAGTAGTAGCCGGTTCCGAGAAGGAGGTCTAGGAGTCCACATGAGTAGTGTCTTATTTTAGGATTTGTATGTAATGACATTTTGATGACATTTTGTTGGATTTGTATGTAATCCATTTACATTTGCGCGGGTGCGCCTCTTTATGACATTTGCGTTAATTTTCGTTAAAATTGCGTTTCTAAATTATGAATGAATGAATGCATGTTATGTAAATTATGAGTTTTGGTTGAATGAATGAATGAGTTTTGCTAAACAGGGAACAAGGCAGGGGCAACAGCTATTGCCTGTCTGTTCTGGTGTGCACATAATCAGCGTGAGTTAATTCACGCTAGTACAAATTGCATCATGAGTTAACTCACGCTTAATTTTTTTAAATTAACACTAGCGCGAGTTAAGTCACGTTACGTGACTTAAATCGGTTTAAGTTTACACTAGCGTCACTTAAGTCACGTGAGGACATTTTAGTCATTTATTTTGAGAATGAGCAAAACAGTTTAGGTAAAGAGCAGGATTCAACATTCAATTTATACTGGGCCCAGATTTATAAACATGCCACATCAACGAGCCCTCTTGTAGTTCCAAAAATAAATAAAATTGCTCTTTAAGCACCTATACTTTACTCTCAAACTCCCTAAACTAAACAAAATATCACCCAGGGACGTACAATTAGTTACCGAAAGAACTGTAATTAAATGCCGTTCAAAATTCCACCAAATGATACTCCATTTCTCGTCCTATAACATGAATACTTCTCTTTTTCAACCGCTATCAACATATCAACGATACAAACAAACAATTAGTTTCAAGCAACTATTTCTAAATTAAAGCAACCAAAACCATATATTGCCTAAAATTAAACTATACTAAGATACGATTTAAGCTTTAAATCCTTTTGGTCAATTTTAAGGTCTCAAATTCATTTGATCCTAAATTCAAATCTTGAATTCAACAAAACTTGATTTATTATGCTTTTATAAAACATTGTTTTTTTTTTAATTTCAAAAGGTCTCATTATAAAGTTTGTTTTAAGCCTTTTGAAATGTTGGATCGGTCTTGCTATTAATTAGAGCCTCGCCCCCTAATACAATTACTTCACTTTCACTTATTTGACATATACTGGTTAACCAGTCTATTTGCTATTTCTTAACGTTCAATCTGACTTGAGCGTCAAAGTGTTTTTTACAAGCACATCCTCTTTTTTAAAGACCAAGTATACAATCAGTCATGAAACATCTAGCTACCGATGAAAGAAGCACACTTAGTGCTCATGTGGTAGACCCCTATTTAGTCATATAAGAATATTAATTAAAAGTTCATTTAAGTATATAAATTATTCAGCGGGACTTGAGAAAAAAGAAAGAAAAAAAAAAGAGGATGCTTCTATAACACATCAATCTTTTGACGAGTACCCGTATTTTTTACTCTACAATAAAAATGTTTTTTACTCTCACCGCTGTGCATGCTTTAATAGTTAAATGCATGGTGGGATTAATTGTTATTTCCTTCAATTCACGATGAATATCATTTTTTGTCATTTCACATATATTTAAAAATGTCTATAAATAGAATATTAATTTTACTAACCTGTTACTATTAACTATTTGTGTGTTTCTCTTCATCATAAATAAAAAGTCTGATATATTATTTTTATGATAATATACATATTATTTATTAAATGTGTAATTAGGAAGAAATAATTAACATTGCATCAAAAACTAAAAATAACATTTGTTTTCGATTTCTTTTTCTAAAATGAGAATAATTAGGAAGAAATAATTAACGTTGCATCAAAAACTAAAAATAACATTTGTTTTTAATTTCTTTTTCTAAAATGAAAATAATTAAGAAACGAGAGAGTAAAATTAAGAGAAGTTAGATATTTAATGGTATAGATTCCTTTATCAATACTTGTTTACACATGAAAATAAATACAATGATAGTCGAATATGACAAAATAATTTAAGAAAAATGTTAACAAGTGCTCTTAGGGCATTTGATAAGAAGTTTAAAATAGAAACTTTGTTTTGTGATTTTTGTATTCAATACATTGAAACATCAAAAAGTAATTTTTTTTACATAAAAATTATCAATTGTTTTCAATTTTTGAATATTTAACTAGTGCCCTTATGACATTTGTTAGCAAAAGTCATAATTTAATTAAGGATTAACTGAGCTTCCCTCAACTGAATGAAAGTTGAACAAATACAAAACATCTAAATATGAGATAGTCAAAATTTTCTGAAGTTCACGGTCAAAGTTTAGTGAAACTTAGGATTTCCTTCCCGCATCCGACTAAAATGTAATTTTCTCTTTTCAAGACTTTAACCCTCTCTTTTACCAAAAAGAGTTTAGTGAAACTATACAATTAGACATTTTTTCTCATGTTCCAAGTTTGTAACACCAATAAGTGAAGCAACTAATAGCACGGAGGCACATTTCCACTGTGTTTGATAGAGGTGATTTATGAAAGAGAGAAATAGGTGAGAGAGAGATACAAGAGAAATGTTGCATTTTTTCAGTTTGGTTCAACAAAGAAATAGAGAAGAGAGACACACAGACGTGGGACCCACTGCTTTTTGGAGTCTTCACAGATCTGCCGAGAAAGAGAGGAAAAAGACCTACTTTTTTGTCATCTGCCAGAATTACCCTTTGCTTTCTCCTCTTTCATTTTTTTTTTTTTGACAAATCCTCTTTCATTTGTTTAGTTGTTTTTCTTTAACCAACTATGCCAGTACATGATTATTACCGTAAGAAAATAAGAAGAACTATCAACACATGATGAATCCAACGTACCGTAACATTTTTATTGAGACAAATAAGTGAGTTAATGTACACAAAATAAAAAATCATCATGTCGAAAAAATGTACAAAATTACTGTAATAAATTGTGGATTCAACTGTAACAATAAAAAATTTGTGGATTCAACACAAACGTAACATAAAATAAGTAAAACCATTAATAAGTGTACAAAATGACACATTTAATTAATTACGTTGTGGTGTGGAAAATAATAGTAATTGTTATTGAATATTTATTTAATTAAAAGTGAAAAACCAAATGCTATTTTTTTATATAGATATATCTACGTTGAGCCAATATAAAAATAATAGTAATTTTAGCGGAAATAATAGTTAGTTAATACATTAAATTAAATTGACCAATAAATTAATTTAATATGTACAAAAAAAAAATCATAAATTACATGTTGTTTTTATTAAAGGGTATTTTTGTCTTTTCAAAAAATTGTAGCATCTCTTTCTCTTCTATTTCTTTCTTCTTTCTCTTATACCAAACAACCCATCAAATCTACTCTATTTCTCATCTATTTCTCTCTTCTCATACTCTCTCTCACCTATTTCTCTCTTCTCATTTTCTTCTCACAACCAAACGCACTCTTCAAAAGGAAATGCACGTGTGGACAGAGGACATGCAAAATGTCGCGAATAAGTTAAGATAAAGTCAAACTTCAAGTGTCACGCGCTTCCAACAACCAAAAAAGTCATGCATTTCTCGTATAATTAGCCTAGCAGAGTTTTTTTTTTTTTTTTCTATCAAAGAGGGACAAAGCCCAAAAGAAAAGAACACACTACAAAGTCATGCTAACACCCTTAGGCATGCAAGCTCTAAAAAAGTCATCAAAGTGGAGATTCTCGAGCTCTGTAGGTGGAACCTCAAGAATGCTCACATCATACAAACTTTGGTTAAGACTATAACTAGTTAGCAAATCAGCGTATCTGTTTACTTCATGCAAGGTGTGTTTAAAAATAACTTGTCAATGTAACTTTGAGAGATCTATTCTATTTTTTTTAACAAAGTTAAACTAACCACCTCAAATTGGTACTAGAGAGAATCGAACCTGAGACCTTGAGGATGAGCACACTCCTCGATCTCAAGCCAATACCAATAGGCCAACCCAAGTGCGTTTGAGAGATCTATTCTATGAATAATATTTTGGCCACTATATATGTTTTTTCTTTCTTTTTCATTTACCATCTCTTAATTGTAACACAATCAAGTGTAACACAAGGAGAAATGTTAACAACAATCACTTTCCGATCCTATCTCTAACGATCACTCTTTTATTTGATAAAATTTACGTGGGTCTCATCGCTTTATATATGATCAATTTTCAATATATAATACTCACATAAATTTCATCCAATAAAAAAATTACTCATTCCGTTTTAAAATGAGTGTTGTTTTAGCCCAAAAAAGTGTTACAAAATGAACGCTACTTTCAGTTTCCAATGCAATAATAACTCTTTTTTTTTTCAATTGTACCCTTCATTTAATACTATATACACTACTTCTAAAGTATTATTTTTTCTTTAATAAAAAACAAACCAATTATTGATTAAGATAATTTGGTAAAATAACATATCTCTTTCATTTAATTAACGCATTTCTTAATATGTATGTAAAAAAGTTAAATAACATTCATTTTAAAACGGATGGAGTAATATTAAAGAAAGTGTCAGAAAAAGAGTGTCTATATGACTAAAGAGTGTCTATATGACTACTTGCAATATAAATATGGGATAATAGTCACTTTGAGTAGTCACAATAGTCCTTTAATATATTAAAATTTTAAAATAGTTTTTGATTATGCACTTTGTTTGTCGAAATAATGTCTAATATTTTTTTTTTGAGAGAATGGTCTATGATGTTGAAATGTTTCATTTATATTATCATATGAAAGAGTTATTGTGATCATTAAAAAATTATTTTAGTCTTATAAATTATTTTAATCAACAGAGCACATAATTTTTGAAATTTTGATATTGTGTCTTATCATTACATATTCCATGATTAAAATGACTATTGCCTTATAAATTGTGGAACAACTGCGTTGCGACACAGCTAAGTGATAGGAATGGGGCGCTGCGACACGCAATAATTCAAGTTGAACAACACAGCTCGTGATCTCTTTATGAAAGGAATCATTTGCTTGCGCTTTTTCAAGGTTGAAGGATAACAGCCCATAATGAGCATGTAGACAAATGAGTTACAAATTTAGAACAGAGAAAAATACGTAATTGACATAAACTTGACCATTCCCATTTCCCATTTTATATAAGTATCTATAATCAAAACTCATCCTTACCATTCAACGTTCAAATTCAACAAAATAAGGTGCCATGATGGGTGGAGCTGCAATAGTTCTATGCTTCCTCTCCTTCCTACTACTCTCCCCAACTGCATTTTCAGAGAAATGCAACCCACTAGACAAGAGGGTGCTCCTCAGAATCAAGAAGGAACTCAACAACCCTTATCTTCTAGCCTCATGGGACCCACAGACAGATTGTTGTGACTGGTACTGCGTTAAATGCGATCTTATAACACACCGTATCACCGCCCTCATCATGCAATCCTCCGTCCCAGACACAAATCTCTCAGGCCCTATACCGCCTTCAGTCGGTGACCTACCTTATCTTGAAAATCTCGAATTCCACAAACTCCCCAGGCTCACGGGCCCAATCCAGCCCACTATCGCCAAGCTCACAAAACTCAAGTATCTTTTCATCGAATACACCAATGTCTCAGGCCCGATACCACCTTTCTTGGCCCAGCTTAAAAACCTCCAGCTTCTTCACCTTTCCACTAACAACCTCTCAGGCCCCATCCCTAGCTCACTTTCTCAGCTACCTAACCTCGAGTCCTTACACTTAGACAGAAACAAACTCACAGGCCCAATTCCAGAATCATTCGGTTCTTTCAAAAAGCCCGGGCCGGATATCATCTTATCTCACAACCAGCTCTCTGGGCCCATTCCAGCTTCATTAGGTCAAATAGATCCAGAAAGAATAGACTTGTCTAGAAACAAGCTTGAAGGTGATGCTTCTGTGCTTTTCGGAAGCCAGAAAAGGACACAAATACTTGATGTTTCTAGGAACTTATTGTCTTTTGATTTTTCTAAGGTTGATTTTCCTAAAGAAAGTTTGATATGGTTGGATATTAATCATAACAAGATTTATGGGAAGATTCCAGTAACATTAACAAAAGTGGAGAATTTGCAGCAGTTTAATGTGAGTTATAATAAGTTATCTGGTGAGATACCTAAAGGTGGGACTGGAAGATTGCAGGATAGGTTTGATGTGTATGCTTATCTTCATAACAAGGGTTTGTGTGGACCACCTCTTCCTAAATGCAACTGACGAAGAAGGCTAGCTAGGTTAAAAAATAAAATCTTAGAATTGTTTCAAAAACTTTTATTTGGATGTATCGTTTGCGTTGCCAATTCCCATGCCCAATGTTCAATTGTCTTAAGTTCAGCTGTTGTTCTAATTTTGTTTAATCTAAGCTTGTATTAATATCATATTTTTTTTCTTTCAAAAAACCTTAGCTTGATGAAATTGATTTTTTTAGTTAAATTGTTTTTTCAATTTCTTTTTTAGCAAATGTTTTCAAAAGTTTATGATGAAAATTTTCAGCTTATCCTTTCTAGGTTTGATAGATATCCGAACTTGGATCGCATGGTCCGAAAAAAGCAGACCAATTTTTTTTTATTGGAAAATGCAACATATGACAGTGTGTCACTATGATCCTAGCTAAGAAAATAAATAAAGTGAAAATATCTTGAAAAAAATAAAATCTTGAAATGTGGTTAAATCTTTAAAAGTGTATAAAAATGTATTTTTAATACAAAGTTTACTTTTAGCATTATTCTATTTTAGTGTATTTTTTAAGAATATATTTTAAAATATTGCATATAAATTCGAATCATTTGATCAAATGGTTAATGATTATCGTTTGCATGAATGCAAAAGAATATTAACTATACATAGGTTGATTTGAAATGAAAATGTTTCAAAATAACAAATGAACTTGATCGTTCTATAATTTGAGTTTGATCCTTGAGAGAATTTGTACTTGATAAATTTTGGTACAGTGAATGAAGTTTAATGTAGAAATGAAACTTTTCGATCAACTAATATGAATCTAAGAATGCTATAGCACATCCATTTATTTTTGAAGATGTGAATTATTAAGAAGTATAATCAGTTAAATGTCATTATCTTTAAATTAAAAGAAAATTGGGGGATACTAATGTAAAATTGTATTTTTCTTTCTCGCACGTCTCCATCTTCCTCGATACGACACCTTCGGTCGATGAAGACAAAAAAAATTGCCTTTAGACATGACCATTTTATGAAACATCTTAGGTACATAATTTACAAAAAAAGAAAAAAAATCATGTAAATTTAAAGCGAGATACCAAAATTAGATTTTTTTTTTTTAAAATAACTAATTAAAAATACTTAATACTTTTTTTATAATAAAAATTGAAATCGGTCGTTTTTTATGACTTCTTCAATGCAATCGACTTTGCAGAGATCACATATTTGGAGAGAGGAAGGATTGCTCCATGGATGAGGAAGAAAAGGAGAAGAAATGGAGAGAGATATGTTACGTTGTTTGAGTTGGTACAATGTTTCTATAGAAAAGACGACATCGAAGAAGGGAGGTGGCTTTAGGGCGGTAGAGTTCAACACACTTATTTGACATGTGCGTGGAGAGGTAGATGGAGATGTGCGAGAAACAAAAAACAAAATTGCATTCTTACCTACAATTTTATTTATTTTAATTTAAAATAATGATATATTTGTTCAACTCAAAAAGGTGATCCTTTCTAATACACACCTTCATAAGTAAATTTCATACATTAATCTTTCGATGTAGTCAATAAGAGTATTATCCTATGGGGATGAATGTGTTTCTTGTAGACGTATTTTCTTCGAAAGGTAATGAACTTCTTTGTATGGAGTCTAAATTTACAATTTATAAAAATAATAATTAAACTAACTCCTAAGTTGCAAGTGTCATTTGCCTTCTTACTTTCAAAGAACTTCCTTTGTCGGTCTCTCCTTAGAATTTGAATCTTGGCGTTGAGACATATATAAGTGCTTACTTGAAAGCTTCTTGGTCAATCTTCTCATGACAAAGAATTATCATGAAAATAAATCACATATTTTATGTAGTGACATGTAATAGTCTAATTACAAGTATTTTCTTCTTTACTAAGAGTTCATTTGATAGTTTTATTCAATTGTATTCTACTGTTAGACAAGGGTATTATTGTCACGGTAAAAATAGATATTTCTTTCCTTCTACTTTGACATCTACCAAACAATCAAAATATCACCTTGTTTCCTTAAAAAAAACATATCACCTTGCCTTCCTTTAACTATCTTTCCTATCATTTTCATTCCTACAAGTATGTGTTAAAGTTGACACCAAACCTTTATTATTTTTTTTATTTGATACTAACGGTTGACGGGTATTTCGTGCTCGTCTATCTACTCTTTTTATTTCGCTAATGCAAGTAAATTATAAATAATATTTTATGAAATTTAGATTTAGATTTTTTTTTAGGAAAAACTAGATTTTGATTAAAATTATATATATAGATGTTTGTGACTTATTGTAACAAATCTTGTTTTTTTTTTCAATTACACAACCTTGTTTATCTTTCTCAATTACACATCAATATTGCAAATATAATATAAACTTTTCTATTTTTCAATCGCATCAATAGTACACAACGACATTGCAAATTTAATATAAATTCTTATCTTTTTAAATCATATCAATAATATAACATTATTATAGAAAAATTTGTTATATCATAATATAACATTATTATAGAAAAATTTGTTTAAAGGTATGATTGAAATAATGAAAAATTCAACCCAAAATCTACTATTTCCTTTGTATATTTTTAACATAATATTGTTCCTATTGTAGTGGAGAATTATAATGAGATTTATCTATTTTTTAATTAATAATTTAAATATTGTCCTTTGAAAGGATAAAATAGTAAATAAAATACTTTGGATGAAGGGTATAATTAGAAAAGGAAAAAGACAACCCAAATTCATGTACTTTCTTTAGATATAGTATGTATATAGTTTTTTTTTTTACAAAAATAATAGATATCCATTATTTTGAATCGACAGAGTACATCGATATAATACAAACTCAAAATCGTTAAAAATAAAAAGTATGAATTTGCGAACAAACTTACAACATCCATGTTAATACTATAAAACGACAAAGTACTTATGCATACAAATAAGACTATATCCAAGTCTCCGTAGTGTAAAACGACAAAGTACTTATGAATACAAATATGACTATATCCAAGTCTCTGAATACTCATGTTTCTAAGTCTTTAACGTTGACGATACAAAAGTCATTGATCGAATCTATCTTTGCTAAAAGCTAATCTTTCAACTTAAATCAAATAAAAACGCACTAAAACAGGAAATAAAAAACACATCGCAAAGACAAGAAATAAACACAAACATAGTCATGCAGAGACAACGGAATCAAAAAGCAATTGAAAAAGACTAAAATATGTGAAAATCATATATTCAATTAAAAAAGAAGGAAAAACAATGTAACGAGGTAATTTTAAATCAAAATTGACTCTAAATAACTCATCTTCCACGAACAAAAATAAGAAAAGGGCGATGGCTAGGTTAAACTATATTGTCAAAATAAAAAAGTATTTTGCTTGATGTCGGTCAATCACATATTTTTTTGACAAAAATAAACGATATACATTCATTCAAATTGATAGAGTATATCGATACAATACAAATCCAAATTCGCTAAAAACAAAAAGGATGAATCTGTGAACAAACTCACAACATCCATGTTAATAGCATAAAACGGCAAAGTACCTGTGCCTATAAATATGACTAATATGACTATATTAAAGTCTCCGGAATATTCATGTCTCCGGATCTGCAACGTTGACGACGTCAAAATCATTGTCATTGATCGGATCTGCACATGCTCAAAGCTAACCTTTCAACCTGAATCAAATAAACACCGCACTAAGACGGGAAATCAAAAACACACCGCACAGAGACGGGAAATCAAAACAAACAAAGTCGTTCAGAGACGACGAAATCACAAAAACAAACGAAATAAAACAGAAAATATGTGAAATCACTTATTCAAGTCGGATATAATGAAAAACAACTCGGAGGGTGATTTTTGGGTCAAAATTGACCCTAAATCACCCTATAACAAGAAGAAGAAGAAGAAAGGGAGTGACAGCTAGGGTTTGAGAATTAGAGAAGAAAATAAGGACCGTCAATCACATATGCCAATCTCGTATTGATAATATTAATAGTTGGTATATTTATTCATTTAATATCTAATTAATAAAGTATAAAAAATTAACAAATCACGCATCATATCTACACAATCATCCTCGATCCACTCTCTTTGTGGACAATCTTCAAAACAATACTATACTAGTAAAAGATTTCGGTCCATTTACTTTGCCTTTTTATTTCTTATAATAAAAGAGGTTTCTACAAAATCATTTTTCTAAAGCCTTCAAGAGACAGGTCACAGTATAGTGGGACACTGATTCCTTTTTTATTTACTTGTTAAAGAAGTAACAAGATTTCTTTTAAAAAGAGAATTTTTTTTGGGGAATTTTAGAAAAAAGAATTAACAAACTGTTTTTCTAGAGAAAAGAATTAACAAGTTGTAGCCCTCTTTTTTGAACGAATTTACCCCTCGTGTTTATCAAGTAGGAAAAAGTAATTAAATAATGCAAACTTCTCTTAAAAAATTAAGTGGTTAGATGTTAAGTCAGCTAAAGTTTAACCGTAGTTTTAGTCCCTCTATTTTTATCATTTTGTAAAATTGATTCTAATCTTATTTTGAAATTTAACATTTTATATCTTCCTTAAATATTTTGTCTAAAATATAGTGATATAACATGTTTTAAATGAAATTTTTTAAATTTTTTTTTACAATGTTATCGATGTTGATGTTTTTCGATCTTTTAATCATATACCACAATATTTAAAATATATTGCATCACCTTTTTCTAATTCAAAAATATAATACAGGATCTAAAACTATCAAATTTTAAAATAGGAGGATTAATTCCTGCAAAATGATAAAAATAGAGGCCAAAACTACTTTTAAGCCTACTACTATAAATGAATTAGCCGTTTCTACGTTTTCCCACTGACATTTATTCATACGTATCTGCATTTGATTTCATATCAACAGTAAACTAATAGACCGTCAATAGTATATACCACTCTTTCAAGTTCATCAAGGTCAGTGCGATACAGCCGAACTGAGTTATAGGAAAGTAGTACAACCCACACGCAATAATTCAAGTTCATCGAGCCACCTCGAGATCTCAATTCACAATTGAATGAAATGAATCATTTCGAAAAATGTTACTTACTAGTAGTTTGTGTAGTATTATCTAAAGTAGTATCCACTCAAAAGAAAGAAGACAGTACTATCTTTAATAAGAGAAATGTTAGGGTCACATCCTCTAACACACTCTTTTAAAGACACCCATGTGAAGCCACATCATTACTTTTTTTTATTTTGGTTCTTGACTACCGGTTCAATTTAATAGCCTTTACTATTTTATTTTATTCTTTTAATTATTATTTGGGTTTAATCTTTTCATCTTTCTTCTATGTACTCAACCAATCACCCTCCATCTTTTTTCTCATCGTTCTCCCATCATCACTATGCCTTATGTCAAATTCTCATAAAGTTAATTGGAAGCAAACTTGATTAATTATTGTTCTTATGCCAACGTTGATGATTTGGAGTTTGATTCAATTAAACACACTTGAGACATAGAATAACGCCACTTACAAAATTTAAAACAAACCCAGTACAACAATCCAAAACAAACTCATCGAATTTCAGTCCAGCACAAGAGTTTTCTAATTTGAATACAAATTTAAAAAAACAAAGCATTAATAGAAAAAGGGATTAACAAACACAAACGTTAACGAAGCGTCGGCAGAACAAATCAGACACGGCCAATACAATATGTGGGTGTGTTTAAAGTTTAAACCATATAGCTCGAACGGGAAACAATGGAGAAGAGCAATATGGGTCTGGAAAATCATGAAGTTTATGCAGATGACTGGTGTAAAAGTTAAATTCTAAAAAGGAAATAAAAAATAAAATAAAAAATACTGTAACAACTTGAATAGTCGGTTATCAGGTAAATAACAAGAAAAAGGAGATGATGTGGCCTCACATAAGTGGGTGTGTTTAAAAAAGAGTATTAAAGGGTGTGACCCTAACTTTTTTTTTAGTAATTTAAAATGTACATAAAATATTGGATTGGGACCTGCTGCTGTCTGCTACCATTACTTGAGTACGTTACAGCATGTTTCTCATTACTACCTACTTACTATATTATAAACTAAGTTATAGGAAAGAGGCACCAGCACCAGCACACACCCACACGTAATAATTCAAGTTCATCAAGCCATCTCGAGATCTCAAGGATGAAAGGAATCATTTCTTGAAAGAAAAATATTATTTGATCTAAAGCAGCATCCACTCAAAAGAAAGAAAACAGAAGTAACAAGTTTTTCTTTTTCACGGAAAAGAAGTAACAAGTTGAAGCCCTCGTTTTTGAACGATTTTACTCCTCGTGTTTATCATGGAGGAAAAAGTGACTAAATAATGCACATTTCTCTTACAAAAATTAAGTTAAATTGTCACATGCCTATACTATGAATGAATGAGCTGTTTCTACGTTTGTCTCCACCGATATTGATTCGAGTATCTGTATTTGATTAATTGATTTTATATCAACAGTAACATCTTAATTTTCTAAAAAAAAAAAAAAAAACATTGACATCTTAATTTAGAGGAATGATAAGTGAACATCTTAATTTCTATTTCCGTGCTCCTAACAAAATTATATATTTCCGTGCTCCTAACAAAATTATAGGTTGTTGCATTGGTTATCCAATTTTAATTGTACAAAATAACATAGCTCCTTAATTTAACGAATTGTATGTAAAGATATTTTAAAAATTTGCATGGAACAAAGATATTTTAGAAATTAATTTAAAATTGTAACATAACAAAAATATTTAATTAGATGTATGTGTAAAAAATATTTATATTGAAAGTGTATATAAATCAAATTTATTTTCTATTCACTTGTAGTAGAAGTATTTGAATGAAATGGTAAATACTATCTTTCGGTTTAAATTGAGTTGATGTTCTATACTCTTTAAACTTGAATCCAACTCTAAAAATAAAACGTTGTTAAATTCTCTTAAAGTAATATTTGACCGTTCACCGTATTATCATTTAACTTAAAAAATTAGTCTCTCCTCTACCTTTTCAAGCCACAAAAGATTAGTTTCTACTTAAAATAAAATTTAGGCTACAGAAAAGCTATTCGATTTAAAACAAAATGGACCACTCATATTTTCACTAAGGAACGGTGTATAATATTTCAATAACAACCATATAATATTTCTTTGATAGGCATCAAATCAAATTGATCAAAAGTTGGGTCACAAATTCACAATATTTCAATTTCAATAACTAACAGAGTATAAATTGTGATTCAAATAAAAGGAACCGAGTATGAATTCACAATATTTCGAGTTCATCAAGCCACCTCGAGATCTCAAGGATGAAAGGAATCATTTCAAAAAATACTTAGTATTTAATCTCATGTAGCATCCACTCAAAAGAAATAAAAGAAGTACTAGGTTTAGTAATTTAAAATGTACTTAAAAAATTGGATTGGGACCTGCTGCTGTCTGTCGCCATTACTTGAGCACGTTCCAGCATGTTTCTGATTACTACCCACTTACTATTCTATAAATAGATATCAATACTCTCCAACCAACCTTACCAAAAACAAAAATGGCAACTATGTTTGGAGGATCTGTTTTGCTATGCTTCTTCTCACTACTCTTACTCTCCCCAGTTGCAATATCACAAAAATGCAACCCACAAGACAAGAAAGCGTTGCTCCAAATCAAGAAGGAGTTCAAAAACCCTAGGTCTCTGTCTTCATGGAACCCTCGCAAAGATTGTTGTGTCTGGGAATTCATCCACTGCGACGTAACAACTTCTCGTGTCATTTGGCTCGCTATCGAATTCGATTCCGGAGTCCCAAACCCAGAATTCTCAGGCCCTATATCCATTTCAGTTGGTAACCTCACTTATCTTGAACGCCTTGAATTCAATCAATTACCCAAAATCACAGGCCAAATCCCAGCCACCATTTCCAAGCTCAAAAACCTCAAGTATTTTACAATCTCCGGGACCAGTGTCTCAGGCCCAATACCTTCTTTTTTGGGACAATTTAAAAATCTCGAGCTTCTTGACCTTCACTCCAACAAACTCACGGGCTCAATACCGAGTTCACTTTCCCGGTTGACTAACCTCAAACAGTTATTCCTGCACGAGAACAAGCTTTCTGGGCCCATTCCAGCTTCATTGGGCCAGTTAAATCTTGAAAGGATAGCCTTGTCTAAGAACAGACTTGTGGGTGATGCTTCCGTGCTTTTCGGGAGCAACAAAAGGACAGAGTACATTGACATTTCGAGGAACTTGCTTTCGTTTGATTTTTCAAAAGTTGATGTTCCTAAGAAGAGCTCTTTTTTGTTGGATATTAATCATAATAATATTTATGGAAAGATTCCAGTGGCATGGACAAAAGTGAAAGAGTTACAACTCTTTAACGTGAGCTATAACTTGTTGTGTGGTCAAATACCACAAGGTGGAAATTTGCAGACAAATTTTGATGTGTTTAATTATTATCACAACAAGTGTTTGTGTGGGTCACCGCTTCCCAAATGCAAGTGAAGTGATGAAGGAAAGAGGATCAATAACAATTTTTATTTGCGTACCCCTTTACATTGTCATGTCCAATTGCTAACTTGAGCTGACATTGTACTTTTGTTTAACCTGTGCTTTTATTCTATACATAGGAAAAACCTATAAAATAAAAACGCAGGTTCTAAATTACATTTTTGTGTTTGAGATTCGATTTCCATTATAAAAAATTAAGCTTCTTGCTAACTTGTGTCTTAATATATTTGAAAATTATAATTGTGTTGAAAAAATAATGATTAATCTTTTAAAAAACTGAATTGACAGTTTTTTATTAATAAAAATGAACATGTGCTGTCACAGGAAACCCACATCAAAGCATGACACAGCAGCTAAATGAGCACAACCTTTATCTATTCTTTCTCTATTTCTTATCAAATTCACAGTACTATATATGTTTTTTAACGATATCGTTATCAAAAAATAAAACAAAGTTGGTTTCCATTTTTAACACATCCGAGGTATTCTTATGGATTATCGAGGTATTTTTAACACATCCGAGGTATTCTTATGAATTATTGGTTGTTTATTTACCATCATTACAATCCTCAATGGTGGACCAAGATCAATTCTTTAGTGTGGTTAAAAGAGTAAATAGGCAATTACTCATTGAAATTGTAAGTTTCGTCAATTACCCTCATGAAATTGCATAACGTTAATCAATTTATCTCCCCCGTCAAATTTTTCTGTTAGTCAACATGATGTTTTGCAAATACCCCCCCTGAAGTTTTACACTTATGTGCAAAATGCCCCTAAACTTGAAAATTTATATATTTTTTTCTTATCCTTGACTCAAAAATTTTAAAGGCAAACAATTAACAATTAACTTAGGCCATTTTCATTGTTAAATGTCAAAATGAAATATGGAACTAGAAACAACACATGAAACATCTTATTAGACCATTTTCATTATAACGAGAACACCTTTGGAATCCACATTCACCCACCAACCTCACAATTATCGTCTTCTTCGTAATCACCTTCATAGTAAGATTTTACAACTTCCATAACATGTTTCACAAGGAACAAATTTTATATCACCACAAGCCTCACATCCTTGAATGTCATTAATCCTTTCACAACAATCAAACAATTTCTCAAGCTTCTTGCCATCATGAAGTTTCTAAATTTTCTCAACTCCACCAATGTATTTCTTTTCAATAAACACTTTTGGTAATCCTCCTTTACCATAGTACCTTCACCAAGTAACTCTTAAGCTCTTCCTTGAATCCTAAATGCATTTCTCAAGCTTCCTTGTTTGCTTTTAATATCTTTTGAGTCAAGTATAAGGAAAAAAATATATAAATTTTTAAGCTCAGGGGGCATTTTGCACATAAGTGCAAAACTTCAGGGAGTATTTGTAAAACGTCATGTTGACTAACAAAAGAATTTGACGGAGGATAAATTGATTAACGTTGTGCAATTTCATGGGGTAATTGAAGTTTTGTTAATTTTAAGAGGGTAATTGACGAAACTTACAATTTCAAGAGGATAATTGCCTATTTACTCGTGGTTAAAATATAATCTCGAAAAATTTTACTCAATGAAATTGTATACCATTTCAATTAAAACAACGATTTTAGTAGTTTTATTTGAGCACGTTTTATTACTACATATCTATTTATAACCATAATTGCTAATTGGACAAAGTAAGTCATCAACTTCCTCTATTCTTCATTTGTAAAGAAAAATGGAGAAATTTGGTGCGGGTATAAACACACCTAGTCATGTATGTACCATATCCTTGTAAATACTTATTATTATTTTTTATTTTTTTGTTAGATAGATGAAATGACAAAGCCATTATAAATTCACACACACAAATAGAGGTACAGGGGTATGAACATGACATCCGACCTAACAATTGGCTACACATGTGTTAATCAATTCAATATATAATTTTAGTTTTTTTTTTTTTAATAATGAAAGGAAAGGCAATATACAATAAGTTGCAGAGTTGTTGTAAAAGTTGTATTGAGACAACGAATTATCAAATATATCGTTCTAGAGAGATTTTGTAGGTGGTTTTTTGAGATTAAATCCCAAGCTAGCATTTTATATTCACTACATCAAAATGTCTCACTTTATAAGTATATTTTCACAACATAACAGGTACCGAGGTTTTCAATATTTACATTTTCAATAGACATTAGGAGGCTCACAGTTTGAACCTAAACATTCCAATTAATGGTTGGTAACGTTTGGACGGCTTGCAATGTTATTATCAATGATCAAGCTGAGCATAAAAGATAAGAATTTTTGATATATCAAAATAAATATTCAACAAGAATCTGAAACATATCAAGCAAGAAGTTTCTCAAGGTACTCATCTATGTCCAGAACCGAAAACTAAAGAAAACAACCAACTTTGTCCCAAATAACAAAACTATAAAAAATACAGAGGGCAAAAAAGAAACAGCAGACATAACAAGTTAAAAATGGGGATCAAGATCAAGCATCTGCAATGGTAACCTCAACCTCGACACCAGGTTCAATGGTGATAGAGGTAATCTGTTTAACAACATCTGGGGAACTGTAGAGGTCGATAACTCTCTTGTGCACACGGAGTTCAAATCTATCCCAGGTGTTGGTACCTGAAACAAGAAGTGAGGTCATGAACACAAGACAGAATATCATTCATTCAGCAAGAAAATTCAGAGAATCCTACACTTAAAAAACACTATAACTAACTTCACAAGAAGCATATTAGGAGCACAAAATTCAAGTGACATAAAGGAAAATGACAATGCCAAGACTTGTGATAAAACCAGAAAACATAGCGCAATCAAGCAATCAGGACAGAGGTTTGGCGTACACAAATACACATGTACACACATGAAACCATTAGCATAATAACAAAATGCAAAAGAGAAACCCTGCAACACATGCACATTTAAAGATCCATCAATTCCAACCTGTAGTTGAGTCCTTGATAATTTGTTCTGGAACATTCTGATGTCTTATAAAAACAAAGTTCGAAAACAGAAACCTTCAATTTACTCTATGCCAATTAAGGTTTCAGGATAATTGACATCCAAAAGATAGAAGAAAACATCGCCAACAAAACAGCACAGACCAATATTATGGTGAAGCAGAAAATCGAAGGGGATTGCATAACTAAAACTAGACAAAAGTTGCCCATTTATTAATACACAGCTATTTCGTATTCAAGTTACAATTACAACAACCATTTGCATCTAAATTTGCATTAGCAAGCAAGTTTCAGGGCACATTAAAGTGTTTCTTAAACAGTCATTTGTAACTTGTAAGCTATATTAGGAGCTAAGGAAAATACAAGTAAGCTTCAACAGCTCATATATCTACCATGAGTTATAAGTAAAATGTAACGCTTTTTCATAAATCCTTGTGATAAAATCTCTATTAATTAACGAAAAGTGACAAATAATAAAATGAAATACCTTCTCCACAAGGTGTCTTCCTAGTAGTGATATGAAGAACCTTAGTAGGCATCCTAACAGGACCCTTCACTCTAAGATGCTTATCCTTAGCACCACGAACCAAATCAGCACAGACTAATATCAAGTGAAAAACGAAACATGAGTGCTGTAGTAAAAGAAACATAAACACAAAGGAAACATTAACAGAACGTACCCTTTTCGAGATTTTTGACATGCTTAGAGGAAAGGGTGATCCTAATCTTATGGATCTGCTCTTGGGATTCCTCCAAACCAGGCTTGGTGGGTTTCATTGCAGCGTACGCCATTTTGGTTGTTCACTGAGTGAATACGTATTAGGGCGCCGCAGCTGGTGAATCAAAGGAGACACAAAACCAAGGAAGGAAGAGTTTTAACAAGTCACGGATGGCTTGTGTTTCTAGGTCAAACTAATAGGCCCAACCCACCAATGTTCTTTTTTTTATAAGCCCAGCCCACCCATGTGTTTAAATTACAGATTATGCAAAATACCTCTACTACTATCACAATTGTTAACTTTCCCCCCATTTTAATTTTAATTACAGTTAAAATGTAACCAAAAAAAAAAAAACATTATTTTTCAGGTGTATCTAATACGTCGTGTGTTGTCACTTTTTTTTTTGTTGAAGGAATGTCGTGTGTTATTTTTAAAACCACATGACTTGTCATATTCATTAAATGATGTGGCAACACATGATTGAATGCATGTGTAAAATAACTTTACATCCATAATGTACACAAATTCAACTCTTTATATTGATTAATAATTTATTAAGTATTTTTTTATTACATTTTCAAAAGTTTTTTTTCTGGTCTCATAGTCATAGTCAAAATATACAAAGTTTTAAATTCCAGTATATATTGATTCAGTTCAACTTTTTATTTTTAAAAAAGGCCAAAGTTATGCTGGAATAGGGGATATGTGCTATGAGAAGGTTGAAAATTTGAGACAGGTGTAAAAATAGATGAAAACTTGTACCAAAAAAGAGAAGATAAAAAAAAAAAAAGGAAGAAGAGTATAATTTTTTCTAATATATTATTTTGCATAAGAAATGAGGGGATTGTATATTTTAACATAAAAATGGAGGGTAATGTAATTTAAACATTTATCGGGAGTAGATGAGAATGTAATTTACTCTAGAAAAATTATTTTTGAGTTTGATAAATTATGGGATGAACAAAAGTGTGATAGAACAAAATGCTTCCACCGACCACCATAGTTCTTTGAAATTTCCATACTTAGCAACTTCCTCTTTGCTTCCCAACTCTAGTCACACACGACGACAAAGTATCAGGTTTGAAATTTCTATGCAATTTATTCACAGCACTTATTAGTTAAACTGGTTTATGTGAAGTGAAGTAGTAGTATATGATACATTATTTCCATCTTAATTAGTTCTCTAGTTTGATCATGGACCCTATTTCAACTTCTGAACAGGGCATAGAGAACGTAAACAATAAGCAGTTTCTTCCAAGAAAGCCTGTAAGTTACACCACAAAAGTCTTATTTTACTTTTCGTTCTTCCTAAAAGCCATGCACTTATTTTGCTACTGTTAAAATCCTTGTTGACTTTTGTTTCTCTAACCTTGTTTTGTTTCACAATCACAACAAAGGCAAGACAACAAAATCCAGTTGTATATAGAAAATCGCGTCGAGGATCAGCTGCAACCAGAGCTTCTGGGAAGCAAACTGAGGTAAGATCAAGTTAATTTCTCCCTCTTTTTCAATATCTATTTTGTCACTTGTCTTTGTGTTGACTATTGACATAATTAACAGCTCTATACAAATAAGGAGTTATTGAAAACTATTGCTTTCTTAACAAATGCTACACAGGTATTATTTCTTGACTTTTAGTTACTCACTTGCATGCTCAATCTAAGATCACAAACAAAATCTAAAACAAATTAGTTATTATCTTTATATTTGTAAAAATCATGTAAAACACAAATCTATTTTAAACTAAACAGATACAAAAAAAGTGATCATTATTCATTTGTTAACTTTGTTGAGTTAAAGTGTGAAGGGACGATTTCACATTGACTATGAATGAGATAAATGATATAGAGAAATGACCCACGCACCTAAAACTTTAAGATTTGCGGTGGAGATGCGTTATTAAAGTATTTTGTGGTACTCGGTCATTAGTATGATGTTTCTCTCAATGCTCTCCCGTACTTCCCATTAAGTAGTATCAAAGCCCTGATTCGACTTGGTGGATGAGCGGGTTTTGATCCTAATATTAGATTTTGTATCGAAAGAATGAGATAAATTATGAATATACAAAAGAGATAACTCATATATCTAAAAACTTTAAGGTTGACCATAGATGCATTTCCATATATTTATTTTTTTGTGTTGTTCTTTTACTTAAAATATTCATAAATACCATAATTTCCTCAAATCCACAATTATAAAAAGTTTATTGCAAGAAAGTGCACAAAAAATTTATCCTATTATTGGCATTTAGTACGTGAAGTGATCCTACCTCCTACTATACATATTTGATTTCATTGAATCCACTTTACTTAAGTAGATTTCAGTTTAAATAACTTTGAAACAACGAAGTTCTATGCACACATTGTATATGACATTTGCCTTGCAGCCAGGGAAAGTATTGCCTTACAATGATGAGAGAGAAGAGTGGATCACACACAGTGAGGATGAGTGTGATTCTGTGTGCGACAATGAAAAGGGAAAACAAGAACCTGAGATGGCAAAACAAAACTCTAGCAACAACAACTACTATATCAAAAAACAGAAAAAGAAAAGCAGCCAAAATGACAAGGTAATTAGTCTTCTAGATTTGCTTCCTCATTAGTAGTGTCCTTTGTTCTGCTAACGTGGATTTGAAGTAATTTAACTGATCTTTATAATTGACAGGCAAAGCCAAACAAGGAATGTGGTGGTGTATCTCGTTCCTCCTCCCACGTGATATACGTGAAAGACACGATTCAAACTTCCGATTGCAATCAAGAACAAGAGCTAAAACAAAAACTTTATACCTCTTGCAAAGCATTTATACAATTCTGTTCAGCAGAGATAATTTGTCCCCAAGAAGATCGTTCTGCATTGGCTATTAAGTTATATGGAATTCAAGCAGCACTATTATCAGCTTTGGGAAATCCTTTTGAAAACTTATCTCAATCCATGACCTCGAGAAGCAGTTCACAAATACTTGCAGTAAGTTTGGGAAAAGCATTTACTGGTTTCTTACCAGCAATGATATGGACTGGAATGATCACAGTGAGTTTTTTCTACACAGTGATAGTAGTTTGGTCTTTGGCTTTTCGGGTTCCGATTATCTCAATGTTATGTCTTTCTCTTTTATATTGTTTGTCTGTGTTGGTGGCTGCAGCTTCAGGGTTTAATGTCGTATGGGGAACGTTTAAAATTAATGGCATTTTATTTGCTTCTTTAGGAGTTCTTAGTTTTGTTATGATCCTTTTTATTTTGGTTATGTTTGTGCTTTTTGCTTGCTGGCGACGCACGGACGATGATTGAGGATCAAAGTGACTACTTGATGTTGTAACTAATGTAATTGCATATCATTATTTAACATCATTGTAGTAGTATTAATATCTCTTATTCCATTGCATAGAAATAAAAATAGCATGTACAAACCATATTCGGACCCGATTTTCATTCAACCTATTATGAACTCACATAATGAGGATGTCTCTATCTTCTGTTGGTAGAATTGAATGAATCATATTCATAACTTCAACAAAATTTTAAATCAAACAACATACATCTAATTTTTTTTTATTCTAATAAATAGGTGCAACACGAGATCTTCTCATTAATCAAACAGCGTCTAAGTTTTGAGCTTCACTGTCATTATGGTCGCTGGTAAGAGGAGCCAATTCTTGTGTACCAGAGCCTTCCTTAGTCTCATAACCATCACAACTACTATCCCATAAAACTGCATGAAGCAAAACTACCGGCACACTACAAGTCGAAGTAATTGCAAATTTAGTACCTGCATCGGTCATAATCAGCTGAACTGAAGTTGCAATTACTAAAAAACTCAATACAATCCTTTTATCTATGATTTTATGAAGCACATATGAATTAGGACATGACCTTAGTATTAAACAATAAAGGGTTGTCACATAGGTCATAATAACCAACAGAATTAAGGACACTTTTCGGTCAGGTATGAGGGTTATGAAGAGTATGATCCAAATAAAGAGTGTATAGTATAGCCCTATATTCTCCAAGTTTCTTATGATGCGAGATGTTGCAGCTTCTTGTGTCAAGGGAATGTTAATTGGGCAATAGAATTTGAAATCAGCATATAGTTTTGCATTTGGTGATTTTGGTTCGTATGTTTCAGTTTTTGGGGATGAAGGTTTTGAGGAGGTTGGTATTCTTTGTGTAGTTCCAAGATTTGCCATGAAAGCTTTGAAGTGGAGATTGGAAAATCAAAGAGTGGATCAATTGAAAGAGCTTCTGATGAACACAAAACTTATATGTGAAATTTGTTCCAAATGTTTTACACAACTTATGTGGATTTGACTTGTATCTGTTTAATGCTCGATATACATATATAGAATCAAGAGGGGACATCAAATTCTTCGTTGATGTAGACTTTCAAAATTAAATTTGAAAACAAGTCAAATAATCTTAGAATAATTTGCAAGTCAATTTTCGTTTGGCCCTTCTAGTTGTCCATATTACAAATTATTACCATCTACTCTATAAAGATTTAAGTTATATGTGTTGGCGACGTAAAATATTTTACACCGTTAATCACTCAGTTGGTAATCACAACCATTAAATCAATAGAAATATTTGACTTTTATCTTACGTCTTTAAAGTCACACATATTAGTTGTGATCTGCTCATCGTGTAAAAATAATCTAAGAAATTATATTGTTCAACACATAGTTATTATCATAAAAAAATTCTTTTTTAATTAGAGAGGACAAAATGAACAAAGTGTATGTGATTGATCATAATCACTATGAAAGGTATAAACCATACAATTCCAATAGCAAAATATAAAAAAATATTGAGATTAATGTTAAATTATTGAGTAAATTACACTCCCCTCCCCTCAAAGATGCATGAATTACACTCTCCTCCCCTCTTAAGTTAAAATATACACTCCCCTCCCCTCTTATTCAAAACATATTAGAATAAATTTCACTCCCCTCCCCTAAGAGAAGCTTGAATTACATCCCCCTCCCCTCTTATGTTAAAATCTACACTTTACTCCCTCAATATTCTTTTTTATTATTTCTAATAATCTAACAAAAAATAATAATTTATCACACTTAAAAAAATAGTATTGTGGGTCTATTTTAATATAATAAAAAATTGAATACATATTTTTTTGCTATTTTTTATTCAAAATTTATTAACATGTAGTTTTAAACCCTATTATAAAATATGAAACAACCCAAAACAAAATTAAAATATATGAAAAATTACTAAAATCATTAAAGCATGATTATTTAAAAGTTAATTTTATACACTAATTTATAAAATCAATAGCAATATATTTAAATTTAATTATCATTGACATTTAAACTATAAAGAAATGAATTAATTTTTCTTAAATGGTGATTCAAAATTAATATATATTATAAGAATATTTATTTATGTTCAAATAGATTAAAGTGTAGTGCATATTTAATTATTAAGGGAGGGGTTTGTAATTCAAGCATCTTATAAGGGAGGGGAGCATAATTTTTAACATAAAAAAAATATTGAGGGAGTAAAGTGTATATTTCAACTTAAGAGGGGAGGGGAGTGTAATTCAAGCATCTTTGAGGGGAGGAGGTTGTAATTTACTCTAAATTATTTGTATGCTCTCAATATCTAAAAGCTACTTGGTTAGCTGGCCTATACATAGTCACATAAGAGCCGGCAATCATTAAAAATAAAATCCATAAAGAAAAGTCTAATATCAATTTGGAATCTTCACCGTTGTTTCAAATATTGTTTTCAGTCCATTTCTGGGCACCAGGTACACTATAATGCCAAACTGTTACATAATTTTTAATACTAAAAAAATACCTCTTTTATTTATACAATTCAATATTAACAAAATGATATAAACCGATGTACTGGTGTACAAGTACCGGAAAATTCATAAAGAAAATTCATATCATATTAAGTGCTACTCATAACACAAACAAGCCAAATTTCAGTTCAACTAGTGGATATCATAAAGTTTAAAGTAAGATAAGGACGTATGTCTACACACATAGTTTCTTTGCCTTCAATTTGAAAATCATCGAATTGCTTCATGTAAATTTCTTCCCTCAAATTGCCATGAAGGAAGATTGTTTTCACTCAATCTTGGAAATTGTTATTCAAGTTTTATTCAAAATAAGCGATACTTCACACATATATTCATACTCATTACAAAAACTACATACATGCCATCTTGTGCATTATTTCCTTACAGAGTTCTATAAAAGTTATGAAAATGGACTTATTCTATAGACATTTAAATCAAACATCATCTTAATTTTTGAAATTTTACAAAGGAGTTGCAACACTAGGACTTCTCACAAATAGAAATCAAACTGCGTCCGACGAGTTCTGAGCTTCGCTATCATTATGGCCATTAAGAGGAGCCAATTCTTCTTTACCAGAACCTTCCTCAGTTTCATACACATCATATTCATAACTACCAGCCCATAACACTGCATGAATCAAAACTACAGGTACACTACAAGTCAAAGTCACTGCAAAATGAATACCTGCTTCGGTCAAAATCAGCTGAATTGCAGTTGCAATAAATAATAAACTCAACACAATCCTTTTATCTATGATCCTATGAAGCACAACTGAATTAGGACATGCCCTTAATAGTAAACAATAAATGGTTGTCACATAAGTCATGATAACCAACAGAATCAACGACACTTTTCGTTCCGGTATGAGGGTTATGAAGAGTATGATCCAAATAAAGAGTGTGTAGTATAACCCCAAATTCCCTAAGTTTCTTATGATGCGAGATGCTGCAGCTTCTTGTGTCAAGGGAATGTTAATTGGGCAATAGAATTTGAAATCAGTATATAGTTTTTCATGTGGTGATTTTGGTTCGTGTGTGTCAGTTGTTGGGGATGAAGGTTTTGAGGTGGTTGGTATTCTTTGTGTAGTTCCAAGATTTGCCATGACACTTTTGAAGTGAAAACTGGAAAATCAAAGAATGGATCAGTTGAAAAAGTGCTTTGATGAACAAAAAAATGTTTTACACAAGTTGTGAGATGTCACTTGAATCTATTTAATACTTGTGATATACATATATACTTAGAATCAAGTGGAAAGAGGGCACAAAATTCTTCATTGACGCAGATTGAAGACTTTCAAAATAAAATACTAAGACCAAGTCAAATACATTATCTTAAAATAATTTGCACGTCAAACTTTGTTTGTCCCTTGAAGTGGTCTATATTACTATTAGTATCCACTAAATAAATAGCTGGTAAATTTATTTATTTTTTTATTAAAATAGAAGCACTTAATTCAGCTCTATTTTTTTTTACAAGAATTAAGATTTTACAATTTTTTTTTTCTTCTTACGTTTAAGATTTCACAACTTAATGTTATGTTAAGCGCTCTTCCCTGAGAAATTATATTGTTCAACATGTGGTTATATACCCTCAGAAATTATATTGTCTAACATGTGGTTATTATATATAAAAAAGTATCCTAGTGCATAGAGTTTTCAATTAGAGATGATGAACCAAATGATAGGACAAAGTTTTCAATTAGAGATGATGAACCAAATGATAGGACCACTTCCCAGACCCTACGTATGCTAGAGCTTTGTGTATCGGGCTGCCCTTTTTAGAATATATTTTTCTAGTAATTATCGTCAACATGTTGAGAGAATACTCTTTTAAAATTTACAAGTTTTCAGAGTTTTTAATTAATATTATATTTGTATATAGTCTTTATGCTCTCAATATCTACAAGCTACTTGGTTGACTGACCCATACACAGACCCGGCAAGCATACAATAAATTCCATAAAGAGAGTCCAATATCAAATTTGGAATCTTCTTCAATGTTTCAAAGATTGCTTTCAGTCAATTTCTTAGCACAAGGTCGCTATAATGCCAAACTATTTATATAGTGATTGCTTAATGCTAAAATACCTGCTTTTTTTACAATCCAATATAAAGAAAAGATATATACCCAACCCATGTACTGTGATGATGTACATAGTAGGAAAATCATATTATATTAAGTGCGACCTATAACACAAACAAGCCAAAAAAAATAAAAGGACTAAAAAACTAGCTCAACTAATGGAATAAATTTCAAAGTGAGATCAGGACAAATGAATTCCCATCCAACTTTATCAGGTAATTCAAAAGCAACTTTAATGTACATGTTCTCTTGATAATAATGTACAACACTTTCCCACTTCATTTGGGGAAGGAGTTCAAGGAACAACTATGCATGTAATGTTACAAGCTTTGAAGAGAATATGTGGAAAGAACCACCGGATCAATCAATCAACAGAACAAATTAAATATCTTCTTCAAGCAAATGCAATAACTCTATTATTACAATGAAGATTCTTTCCATGGTAATCTATTAAGACCATCAACAATAGCCCTTCGAAACTCCCCGTTATGGAGAAGAAAGGACGAGACATGCCCGCCCGTCACCCATCTCACCTCTGAACCTGGCCAAGCTTTCTGCAATTCTAGGACCGAGTGTTTTGGAATGTATCCGTCATCCTAAACAACAATGCTGACAATAATTACGAGAAGGAATACAATGGAAAATACAGTCATCTAACAGAACAAGATCGTCACAGATCTTAACAGAGATGGAAATGGATAAGCTATACGAGAAAATGGATTTCAGATGTAAATTTATTCCAATTTTCATTGTACTAGTCACATTTATAAAGTGATGATGCGATATGGAACTTACAGTAGCAGCAACAAGGATTACAGCATCGGGGTTTTTGGGAATAGGAAACCGTGTGACATCTGTGAGCGACAACACATTTCTCATCCGTTCTCTCACCTCCTCGAGAGTCATTGCAACTTTCTCGGCTGCAAGGTCATTTCTCAGTGCTTCCCAGGCAGTGCCGTGCTTTAAAATCCCCTCACAGAATGCCACTACGGCTGAGTGTGGTGAGAGAAAGGGGAATGTAGCAACAGGTGTGGGGTGAAGTGATCCAACCATTGCAGCATGTACTCCTCCTAGAGTTCATACAAATATTGTCAAAATTAGCACAACTAAAAGATCAATTTGTTTGATTTGCCATTCAAGGAAGAAACACTATGTTACAACATCTAAATGAGACTTGGTTCAAATAATAAATTAGCATAACTAAAAGTTAAATAGGACTGAACATAAAAATGGTGTTAGTTTTAGTATGGGTTCTAGACGAGTCTTACCCATACTAAGCCCACAAACACCCATCTTCCCGAAACCTGCTTCAAAGTCCAACCAGTGTAACAGACTGCGTGCCTCTTCAATGGTTGCTCTTCCTAATAGAAGCAAGTCACTGACACACAAAAGTTTTGCACCACGCTGCAGCACAGGACGTCTTTGTCCATAGAATGGACTGCAATTTGCATATTTCAGTAATACAGAACATATATTAAATGACCTTGTTTAAATAAAAAGGTTGGTTCATTTAGTTTCAAAGTAAAGATCGCTAAAAAGTGACTCTAACCTCTCAAGAACCATGGTTGCGATGTTTTCCTTCACCAATGGACCACCAAGACGTAGTCTTCTTTCAAATGTATGGTCCCCAGTTCCTGCACAAGGAAAAACAAATACAAAATTTAAACAAAACAGGACAGTCCAAGAGACATAATCAAAGCTTAAAAGAAAATTAATCTTGTAGGTTTTAGTGTAAAAAAGTTATTCACTAATTCTCAGTAATGCAAACTTGCCAAGCTTTCCACGTGCTTTTTTTATTCTAAAATTGTGCTTTTTTTCATGCAAAGAGTAAATCATATGGAAGAGAAATGTAAGTGTGTAAAAAAACAGAAAATAGTTCAATCACCGTTATCGCAAGTTCCGTCATTACTATTATCCCAATTCCATTGTTTAACTCTTTCGCAATATGAAATTCCGGAGGGAAAAGAAAGACAGTTTTATTCTGATCAAATCTGTCATACAATGTGCATTGAATAGGATCCACCAAGAAAATAAGTTCAATAACTTAAACAGACTATTCCTTTGCATGGTAACAGACAATTCATACGAATAGCATTCAATGTATTGTGCTGATTCTGAACTTAAACAATGTCCTAGAGAGCTTACTGAAATAAGCTATGAGTTATCTTCATAAGCTATACTTGAAGAGCTTAGGGAAATAAGTTAGAAACAGGTTATGGACATGTCATAAATTGTTTTCATAAGCTCTTACAAACAGTATCACAAGTGCATACGCAAGTAGATAAACTAAAATAAACCAATCCAAATAGGCCCTTAAACACAACATATAACCTCTTTCTCCTTTACCAAATGGTCAAAATGAATCAACTCAGATAGAGATTGAACTATTCCGACTCTCTAATTGTCCCCAAACTGTTGCCAACGTATTGATTGTATTTTCAAGATATTTTGATTTTGATCAGGGCATCCCAGCAATATCATATTCCTTTCCAATCATTTTTCCTAATATTTTACGATTATTACATCACTTTTCCATTTTTTTTCTAATGTCTACCTGATCACAAACTGTATAGTATCAGATCAAAGTTTTTAATCTCCACTATCTCTTTGCAATCATGATTACAATGTATAAACTAAAAAACAGTTTTAGCAAAGTAACATAATATCATACTTTAATTAATCCAACAAAAAATTTCAACCAATCCAAGAAAAATCCATACAAACTTGAATAAAACAAACATATCAAAACTAAAAAAAATAAATCAAAATCCATCAAATTAAAACCAAACTATCAATACCTGCAAGATGAACAACACAAGCCATATTCTGAGGAGGAACAGACTTAGGCATAAGAAAAGCAACCCTAGCAATGTGACTCTCAGGTGGCAATGCACCAAGAAGTTGATCCTCACAAGGGGTTCTAAAAACCCCTTCTCTCAAACAAGCCGTTCTAGTTTCCCAAACTGTTTTCCAAACCGGTTGAATTTCAGTAGGAGGCAAACTTTGTCTCCCTAAATCAGGGAACAATTGATTGATCATATTCTCAAGCATATCAAGTTTTGTACCACCCCATCCTCTTGAGAAAAATGGTGTACTCATCTTAGTTCTATGCATAAATGCTCCATAAACATGGTCTAATACATAATGAAGCATTCCCAGATTCACCGTCACCATAATTAAAAATTAAAACTTTGAATCAGCCAATGAAAAATATTGAGATTTTGATTAAACCCAATTGAGAAAAGATGAAAGGGTTATGAATGATAAGGTGAAAGTAGGGTATTAGAGATGAAAGACAAGAATGAAAAAAAAAACGTAGATGTTTACGAAAAAATGAAAGAGAGGGACAGCGAATAAGGAGGGTGATTGTGACGTTAAGGATTGAATTGGATAGGATTGTGAATAGATCCAACGAGGATCGAGAGAAAGAGAAAAACCGGTTTCAGAGGAAAATACGGTTATATAGGCTGTGGGCGGAGAAAGATATATGACACGGTGGATGAGAGACACCTTTCACCCACCACGTAGCTTGCACGTTAGGTTGTTTCGAGTTTCCGAATATTCTTTTTTTAATTTATTGAATTATAAATGTGTATGAATCAATTATAATTTAAATACAACATATTTTAACAAACAAAAAAAAACAAATACAACATTTACTTTTATTTTTGAAAAATCCAAACTAATTCACCGTAATTGATATTAAAGAGTGTTAAATATGAGACATTGAGAGAAGCAACACTAACTTACTCATTAAACTTGAAAAATAAAAATTTAGTTATAATAATGTCTTAAGCAATTTTCCATGACTTTAACTCAATTGATAAAAGATATTGCATAATATATAATATACGCAGGTGATGGAGTTCGAACTTCAGAAATCCACTTATTCACCTTAAAGTGAATTTCTAATTGCTAATTAATAAGCTACTTTACACAAATAAAAAATGAATGGAGGGAGTATGTATCAATAATTTTTTATTTGTATTTTTGTCTACATGTGTCAATTTTTTTTTGTACAACATGTTTCAATGATTTATTTAAGATTTAAATATAATTTTATATTATTAGCAATTTATATGGGGTCCATTTATTACGGATTAAAATAAAAGTGATTATGACATAAAATAATTTAGAGATTATATTTTAGAGATTTTGTGAAAAATTAGAATATATTTTGCGTTTGTTTACCTAAATAAAAACAATTTTTTAAAACAAATAATCTAGTTTGTTTTGATACAACTATATAAAAGGGATTTTTTGTTACAAAATTAATTCAATCTTATAAATCATATTTTCTCTCTCTCTCTTCTAAAAAACATCTATTTTTTGAGAAGCTGCTCTTAACAACTTCTCATTTGTAGCTGTTTTTAGATTTTTTAGATTCTGATTTTTTTAAAAATTTGTAACAAACGGATGCAAAACTCTTAAAAGTAATTTTTTTAAAAATGATTTAAAACTACAAACGGACTGATGATCTTATATTCCCATAAAAAGATTAATCCTTCTATAAAAAAAATAATATTAAGTTGCACATGAAGATGCACATATCATGAATAGACATCAAGATGCACATATTATGATCTTCATTGATATCTGCGACCATCTCCTCAACATATTCTCCAATCTTGAGTAGGATTTGTCTTAATATGTTAGGAGAAACATGCACAGGAAAAAGAGTCGTATAAGATGTTGGCATCCTTAACTAATATTGTAAATTCAATCAATCATGGTGGTCTTATAATCAAATAATGAGTTTGAGCAAATGAATTTTTTTTTTATTTTAAGGAACAAGGGGAAATTAACTTGGTTATAATGAGATTGGAATTTTAATATGTTAACTAAAAATACTTTTTTTTTATATAACGCACTTTTGAGAAAAATATGAATTTGAAAAAAATCATGATGAATTTAGTTAAACGTTATTGTACATAAGTTTTCTCCTTATTTCAATGCATTTCCAAGCTTCAGAGTATATTTTTTTTGACAATGCTTCATAGCATTAACTAGTCAAAAAAATAAGTTTATGATGAATGTCCAAAACAAAAACTTGATTTTATAATTATTAATTAGCATGTCGTTCGTTAAAGAGAAAAACAAGTGACATTTTTTTTTTGGATTCAACTAAAAAAATGTAATGTTTTGAACTAAAAAGACACAAGTGAATATTGATTTTACATTAAAAAAAAAGATTGTTGTGTTTATTTGGCTTTTTTTCATGTTTATAATTGTTTATTTGAAACATAAAAGTGGGTGTAAATTAACAAGGGAGAAACTACATTTTGTTCTGGTGGTATTATGAGACTTGTGAGAAGGTTATTTCTGATAGCATGAGAAGGTAACTTCCAATAGGTGTTTCCTAGCAGCATTTTCAAATGTTTCGAGGGAGCAATATTGGGGTCTGAATAGCAAATTATGTGGTTAAAAGCAAACGCATGAGCCCAGTTAAAATTAAATCTCGTAAAAAACAAAACAAACAAAAAAACTTGACAATAATTTTGACGACTATATATATATATATATATATCTAAAGCTAAATAAGAAATCCTAAATCGCTCCTTAAAAAAAATAAGAAGAAAGAAATCCTCAATCGCAGTATTTTCATCCAAGCCGTTGTGACTCACAGGTACTTATTGTTTCTTTTCTAGGTTATACTTTGAATGCCGCGAGTTTATTCAAGTTTTTTTTGTTTTTTGTTTTACCTGTTTAACGATAGTTAATTATTTGTGTATCTGTTGTAGCATCATGAACCAGTTATTTTATGGATTACCTTGTTGTTGCTTTTAGTAACTGTTTTCGTTATTGCATGCAGTAGTAATGAAGAGGTGTAAAAAGCTTAAGAATGAGTTACCTGATTGTGTTTTATCTTATATCTTTTCCAAGTTAGCTTTGAAGGATTTGGTGAAAACAAGTGCATTATCCAAAAGATGGACTCATGAATGGGGATTAAAGACGGAACTCAACTTTGATCTCCATACCATGTTTGACTATAACACAATTCATGACTTACCAAAAATCCTTCCACTCTTTCAAAGGTTTCACTTTCAATCTGAATTTGCCACCAGATTGGATCAATTTATGCTCCATTATAAAGGTGACATGATCGGTTCAATCCGAGTAAAATTTCCATTAGGCAATGAACATAGGGATGTCATTGATAGATTGATCTCCAAAGGAATTGCTAAGGGTGTCAAACGTATTGAACTTCTCTTCTTATCTGAAACAAATGATACCACTGATTCTATTTTGCCATACAAATTTTCCCTTACTCTCTTATCTGACAATGATTCTCTCACGTATCTGCACCTACAAAACTGTCTCGTATTAGAATCTATGAACTTATCTGGATTAAAAAATTTGAGAACTCTTGTGTTGCATCTAGTTGATGTGAAGCAGAAACTTCTTCAGAGTTTGTGTTCCAATTGCAGTCATCTTGTCGACTTCACCCTTGATGATTGTCATTTCACTTCTAGCTTGATAATAAACAGTCCAACATTGCTCCGTTTGAATATTGTTAACTGTGGGGTTAACATTGAAAGGTATATAGATATTATTGCATCAAATCTCTCATCCTTTGAGTATTCTTGTAATCATGGTTTTAGAGTACATCCAATTAACATTAAGTCTGATATGTTATCCAAGTTTATCTACAGAGGTGCTCGATTTTCTAAACCTATTGGGTTTTTTGGATTGAAAAACGTAACAACAATTGTGTTGGATGGACTCACTGAAAATCTATCTGGGAACATCTTGCATCATTTATTTTCTGATTGTTTCCAACTTGAGAACGCCACCTTTAAGAACTGCTGCCTCGTAAGTTCAACAGACATTACCAGTCCAAAGTTGCGTCATTTAAGCATAATTGATTGTGGTTTTGGGAAATACTCTCCTTATGGGATAATTATTGATGCACTGAATCTCTTATCCTTTGAGTATAGTGGTCAAAACATACATATAATTTATGTTACGGCTCCAAAGTTATTGAAGGTTTTCTGGAATGCGGCTGTGAGAGAGAAAATACCACATCCCTTTGGTCCTATTGAAAGATTACCACATATTGAGAATTTAGCTATGATCATCTACCCTTCACAGGTAAATTTTAAAAATCAACTTTTACATAAAGTATTTTCATTTTTAAATCCTTAATTAGTATCTTAGTATGATCCAAAGAAAAATCCATGTGTGTGTGTGTATATATATATATATATATATATATATATATATATATATATATATATATATATATGACAACGGTTGTTCCCTTAAAAAAAAAAAAAACTCGGGACCGTTGTTGATGCAAATTGCTGCTCCCATTGTTCCTCCATAGCAGCAACGCTATTTGCCTATATTGATAATCTAGATTTTTCTTTTAATTAATTTGATTACCAGTTGCTTTTAACACATTTTAAATATTATTGTTGTAACACAGGCTGAGAAATTAAAGAAGGTAGTATTTCAGTTTCAAAATCTTAAACAATTAGAGTTTTTTATGGAAGGAGCGTATGATCTTGAGATGGACTACTTTTGGATTTTAGATATTATATCGGCTTCTCAATATCTCCAAAAAATTTCTCTAACCGTAAGTTATTCAATTCTTTATTTTTTGGTTGTCCATTTTTTTTTAAATGTTCTTTAGATGAATAACATTTATCTAAATAATTTATGTGCAAATCAACCTTATGAATTTAAACTTGAATGAAACTAGAAGTTTATTTTCCTTATTCAAAATGTTGACGTGTATCAAAAATAAAAACTTATTTTTAACTAACTTAAGTTGTTTTGATGGTGTTAGTTTGAAACTTTGAAGTATGCTTCTCTCAAGATCTTAAGTTTGATTATCTTTGATATCAATGTTGGTGGGTTAATTTTATATTAAAAAAAAAATAGACAATTTTGCACATAGTTCACATTTAGATGATTTATAATGATTTTGATTGATAATTTAATATGCTTAATAAATTTTTGTTGTTATATTTCTTTTAGTTGCTTACTTTAATTTTGGGAACTAAATCATTAAATTTTTATGTCTATTATAAAAACAGGAATCTAGAATTTTATCCGTTATTTTTATTTTGGACGAACTCTAAATTATCAAGACCTTTTTCCTCCAAACTTAGGATTAACACAAAAAAATTACAAGAGCTTCCTAAAATATATTTGTATTTTCACCAAATGAATTGTTCAAGTCTTTAATGTGTAACATAGGTGCAAATATATTACAACTTTTTGAAATTTTCACGATTAATTTCAACCCAATTATTCTTGAAAAAAAAAAATCAAATCTAATATTTCATGGTTTATTCTCTGCTCCGCAAAAAGAAACAAATAGTTGAGAAGTAAGCTTATAGTGAATAAATTTGTAAAAAAAAAAAAAACTTATAGTGAATAAACTAACAAATTGGATTTGAAGTGTGAGATAAAATTAGTGGTTGAACGGATTTGAAGTGTCGGATAAAATTAGTGGTTGAATTAACTAATAAATATAAATAACATAAAAATATATTTTTAATTTATATTTAAGTTTATCATTAGAATAATGAAGGTAAAAGTTAGATAAAATTATACATTATAATCTCAAACACTGCTTCAATTATAAGCTATAGGCTTAGACGCTAGTTGAAAAACATGTGAAAAAACATTATAATCTCATGAAAGAAAAAAAAAATCTAAGCTTAATTGCATTTTTGATCCCTCCTATTTTCATCAATTTGCAAAATTAGTCCCTATATTTTAAAATTTGACAGTTTTGATCCTTTCATCAACTATTTGCTTTAAAATAATAATGATATGACATGTTTAAAATGATGATATTAAGGAAATTTTCATACAATTTAATCGGTGTTGATGTTTTTTCATCATATCATATACACATCATTTGAAAAATATCAAATAAATATGATGAAAGGACGAAAAATGACAAATTTTAAAATAAGGGAACTAATTTTGCCAAATAAAGAAAATAAGAAGACTAAAATTGCAATTAACTCAAAAAACTAATATCAAACAACACTATTTAGGTGATACTATGTAATAATAAGCTAGCAATTTGACCATGTCAAACATAACCTCAACCGTAATAAACAACCTCCTATTTTGAAATGAGGGTCAGTTTGCATGCCTTATGGAATTTTTAAATTTTCAGAAATGTAATATTATGATTTTTTTCCAATTTTCAGATTAGAAATCGACATCTGAAAAATTCACGTATGATAGAATTTAAGAGGGAAAAAAGAGAATATGCAGAGTTTTCTCATAATAATTTGAAATATGTGGAGTTTTGTGGTTGTGTTTTCTCCTCAGATGTTATTGAATTAGCAAGTCAGCTGTTGAGGAATGCAAATTCGCTTAACAAAATGACATTCAGTTCTCTTCACAAATTCTATATAGGTGCTGGTAGATGGACTACTGACTTTGATGGTTGTCTGCTTGAACAAAATGTTATTCATGAGATGCTTAAGGATGAAGTAAATGAACAATGTCAGCTTATAATTTTGTAGTGTTATTTAATCTATAATGAATTTTTACTATTAGTCATAAATCAACATTGTATAATTCACTCTTGGTTGATGGAAATAGGAAACATAATGTGATTTGAGTAGAAAATTGAAATTAGAATTCTACATAAAGACTTAATTTTTCATTTTATTAGTTGTGTTGGGAATTGCAAATTTGCAGTACACCAGAAAGATCAATTTGGGTGAGACCCAAATTACATGATATAACATAACTACTTAATTTCAATAATCACCACCGTCTAACAGTGGCCTAGCATGTACCAACCTATGCCACAAAGCATTCATGTGATTATTCCCCATTCTAGTTATTTTTGGCATTAATTAGAGAAGTCGTCCTTGGTGATAGAGGCGTAGAGTCACCCCCACCGCTATCCATAGTTGAAAATATGAACGAAAAGAAACAAGAAAAATAAAGAAATAACGAGGGAAAATAATATTGGTAACAAAAATTGACCTCACACCTCACCAAGTGTTTACACGTATAACTCAACAAGGCTTGTGCAATGTAATCTCTCTTGCCCAATCAAGATTGTGGTAAATAAGTGTGGAAGAACAAGGATTAGAAAATATCATTCAAGAGGCCAAAAAATACGCTCAAGATACTTTAGGACAAAACCAATGGAAATTTTAAAGACAAGCAAGAAAAAAAAACTAGGAAAAGCACACTCAAATAGGAATGCCAAACAAGACAATTTGGATTTTAAAGAAAGACACAAAAGACCAAAATTTTGAAGAACAAACACCAATTTGATGTTATAACCAATGAATCTTAATAGCAATAAACTAGATTTGAATGGAGAAGGAAAATAAAAACTCTGGATTTTTCTTTTTCTGTAGTTTTTTTTGCAGTAATTTCTTTTATTTTTTTACTATTTGCAATTTTTATTTTTATAATTTGATTCCTCTAATTTTTCTGCATTACACACAAATTTTCAATTCAAACATCATAACAATAATTTCAACACACACAAGCAACAAAATTTTAAGATCAAGGATGAGAGATCATGAAACGTTTTCAGAACTTTGGAGTTTTCATAACTCTAAATTTCAGGTCCAAAAAGGGAAAATCGTGTGTGAATTCACGAAATCTAAGGACGCACGAAATCTTCGGTAACAAGAGTGAGATCTAATTACAAAAAAAACAGAATTTATGTATGAAGCAATACGAGTAAGAACTTTCTGAAACAGTTTAACACTTGAACAAGTGAGCGCAAAAGATAGCATGCTCCTTGCACTTCGCAAAAGATAGCATGCTACTAGACTGAAAACATTGGTTTAGAAATTGTCAGAAATTCAAATTGCTCGCATTTCATTAAAAAAAAAAAAAAGTAATTATGCATGTGTTTCTGCATATAACATGTCATGCATTAGAGACCAAAGGTCCTTTTCCTGTGAATGAGATGGGAACTTCTAATTAAAGAGGTTGTCATACGGAGTTACAAGAAGTTAGAAATGCTATCATGAGTATGGGAGGTTATATGCCAAGAATGAGAGATGGCTCATATATAGTAAGAGAGATGGCATAGTAGGGGATTGGGCTGAGATACTAAGAGAGTGAGCCAAGTTTATGGAGGTATCAGTCCAGGCATATTCATGACAGTCCAGAATGCAAACTTCTTTGACGATAAAATAACAAAACTGAACTTATTAAACCACATAGATAAAGAAAAAATAGAGGTTACTTCACTTACTTTATCTGCTCTTTACCCATAGATAAAATGACATGTTTTAGTCCTATAAAAAATTCAAGGCTAAATTACATTTTTGGTCCCTTAACTATTTAGGTAGTATCGGTGTGGTCCCCTAACTAAAATTTGATTTATTTTGGTCTCTTAACTTCTCTCTCTTACACATTTTGGTCCTTTTCGATAGTTTTAATTCAAAAACGTTAGGTTTTCTTCATCTTCTTCTCCTCTTTTTATCTTCATATCATCTCCATCAACATTCAACAACAAGAATCCTAGAAAAATTCTAGAAGAAAATGAAGAAAACCTAACGTTTTTGAATTAAAACTAATAGAAATGACCAAAATATATAATGGAGAGAAGTTAAAAGACCAAAATAAATCAAATTTTAGTTAGGGGACCAAACCGATACTAATTAAATAGTTAAGGGAGCAAAAATATAATTTAGCCAAAATTCAACATTAGATTTTAATAGCTGCTAAATTCAAATTTATTTAATTACAAATTTAAATTTCAGCGTGATTTTTTTCAAACATGTTTAAAACATTATAAAATTTCCATAAAAAATTATTTCAAATTATGATTTTTAAGTCCAAATTTTCATTACTTTTATCTTGAAATTTTAAATTTTAAAAAAAAATCATATTCCATTCATTTCATGTTAAAAGATTCAATTTTCTGTCAAAAAACATTTTATAATGTTTTAGTGTATGCAAAAAGTCATTAAAAAATTTAAAAGTTTAAGGATAATTAAAAAAAATCAATTTAACATAGACTAAAACTTCATAATAAAACTTTTTATAATGACTAAAACACGTCACTTTTTTTTATGTGGAATAATGCAAAATTTAATATATTTATGAGGACAAAAAATTTATTTAAATTATTTAACTGAACTATGTTTTTATGTTCTCCATTTGCACGCAATGCAATGGGCGAAAGAACTTAATTGATGTCGATATGGGGGAAGCAACTGGACTTTTGCACACAATGCAACGGGCGAAAGAGTTCAATTTGGTAAATATGGATTTTGAAACAGACTCCAAAGTTGTAGCAGAGTGTATTTACAAATGGGATGATGTCTCTGATTTTATGGCCATAATTCAGGAATATTGTAGGCATTTTCTGATGACTGATTTAACGAACTCATATGTGAAGTTAATTAGGAGACAAGCCAATAGTGTTGCCCATAGTTTAGCTACAGAAGCACTATGTCATATTAGTTTTCAGTTACATCTCAATATTCCACATTGTATAACTTTTTGATTAATAAAGAAAAGCTACAAGCTTGTTTCCCTAAAAAAAAACTGAACTATGTTTTTATAGAAATTCAACCAAGTGTTTCATTGTGAATGTTTTATGAGCGGTGATCATTGCTTGTTTGATTACGTGACTGTATTTTTATTTACTCATATAGTACATTGATAGTTATTTGTTAAGCAAAGCATGAATATCACAAAGAAATTGATAGTTATGAATACCAGAAAGCAACAAGAGGACCAAAAATATAAATTTTCAATCCGAAGTTGCATTTTTTTCCTTCCCTAAACATGATCAAAATCACATAGAAGGAAAAGGATTAATCCTAGGCACAGGAACACAAATTAAAGGATGAGCCCTTGAAAGGGTCAACCCAGGTTTCTCTTCCATATCAACACTCCCATTACCACCTTTAACCTTCCATTCAAAACATTGAATCATAGCAGCAAGGTTTGCTTGCACAACATGCAAAGCCAATGATGTTCCAGGACAGGCTCTTCTTCCACTCCCAAATGGAATCAAGTGAAAATGTTGACCCCTCACATCTAAATTTCCAACTTCACTAATAAACCTTTCTGGCCTAAACTCAAGTGGATTATCCCAATAATTAGGGTCCCTTCCAATAGACCATATATTAACAAACAATTGTGTCTTTGCTGGAATCTCATAGCCTTGGATTGTGCACTTTTCAGATGATTCTCTAACAATTAATGGACCTGTAGGGTGAATCCTTAGTGTTTCTTTGACTATTGCTTGTAGGTAAGGAAGGTTGGCAATGTCTGATTCTTCTACTATTCTATTATTTCCAACTACATCATTAATCTCTTGTCTTGCTTTTTCCATCATATGTGGATTGTTAATTAGCTCTGCCAAAGCCCATTCTATGGTTAGTGCTGAAGTGTCTGTTCCAGCAACAAATACGTCCTGCAAAACCATAAAGGGTATGTAATCAATTTTGGTTAGTTTAAAATTTGCATTGCAAGTCCCTCCTTTGCATTATGGTATAATTGTCATAGAAAGTGTCGATTAGTAGACAAGCACAACACTTTAAGCATGATATATTGATATTTACTTTCAGCATAAAAAGCTTAGATTAGAAGTAAAGTGATCTTAGGAGAAAGGGCACTAGTAATCCCGAATTGGGTCAAGGGTAATTAAAGTCTGATCAATGATTGTTTCAAAAAGAATCTATTGACATATTTACTTGTAAAATTAATGTAACAATTGTATAGATAATTTTTTCATTTCGTTTCAAGTTTGGCATTATAGAAGTGAATAAAACGAAAATGCAATATTGATCATAGACTCAATTAGATCTTGACTTCTTAAGCCAATCAAAGCTCTTGGGTGTTAGATATAGATCAGACGTTTCATATTTCAACTTCATCAATTTTATTTTAAATACAAATTCAAAATATGAGTCGTCTGATCTTGGGCCGACTAGAACGAATTCCGAATGCATATAATTTTTAAATGAAGTTACTTGATACTTACCAAGATGAAGGCTTTGATGTTCTCCATTTTCAATGTGATTTCAGAGCTATCATCGTCAAGAATATCCAATAAAATATCAAGTAGATCCTTAATTTGACCTTCTCCTCCACCAACTTCCTTTCTCCTCCTCCTTACTTCTTGATGCTCCTTGATAATCCTCTCCATCATAGAATCAAACCTGTCCCTAATTTCCTTTAACCCTTTGCTAAACCCTTGCACATCCCAGTTCTTAAAAAACCAAATAAAATCAGAAAGATTAAACTTCCCCGTAAGATGCACAGTGTCTTGCACCAACTTCCTCACCTCTTCAGCTTCACCATCATTTTCACTACAAGTTTGGCTCATAATCATCCTCGAAATAACGTTATTCGACAACTTCAAAAGCTCTCTTCCAACGTCAATAGCCTCATTTTCCTTCCCTTTCTTGAGCAAAAAACTAACAAACCTTGTTGTCTCTTGTCTCCTTAAAGGAAGAAGTTGACTCAATGTATTACCACCAAGAAGTTCAGACATGCATATTTTCTTGATGAATTTCCAATAAGGTCCATATGGAGCAAAGGAAAAATCTTGTGAGCCATATGTTAGATAATCAACAGCTGAACTTTGAGGACGGTTGGAAAAATAGCTTTCGTGAGTTTTAAGAAACTCTTTAGCGGATTCTGGTGTGGAAGCTACAACACAAGGCATAGAACCTAGGAAAAGGTGTATTATAGGTCCATATTTTGTTGAAAGTTTGTGAAGTCCTTGGTGAGGTATTGAACCAATAAGGTGAAGATGTCCAATTATTGGCAAGGATAATGGACTTGGAGGTAACTTAGATTTCTTGTATTTTTTTGTGAGTATGGTTTTTACAAAAATTGTGGATACTAGCCATATGATGAAAATTAAGATGTAACCTTGGTAATCAACCATGTTATTGTAACCTTTTTTTGTAGTAAGTAATTGAAAATATGTTGGTTACACTGCTGAATTGTATCGTATATAAGAAGGAAAGAAACTATAGCATATATTGATCAATTTATATTGTAGTTTGTGTTTGATATTTGTTATTTGTTTTGGAAAAGGACGACTATTATGTGTTGCTCTCGAGTTCTTTTAGGAAGGCCAAGGACGGCAATATATATACTTAAAACGTATGACTGATTCCAAACTCGGAAGAAAATAAAATGTCACCGAAATGTCTGTGTTTGCACAGAAAGCTCTGTTTGTCGGGTTCAATATATATTAGTTAGATACAAACGTGTGTTACTCCAATCGGTGATAAAAAAGATAATTGTTGAAATTTTAATAATTCTACGGTTTATTACACACATATACATATAATCTTAATTTCTGATTTCATTATCTTTATCCTTATTTTATTACCTCATGAGAAAGTCTTGCATAGTCGCAAGATTTAGACATATGCATAAAAGTAAAATTAAATAAATAGAGAACATAATAAATAAATAAATAAAAGGGAAATGCTAACTTATGTCCTAAGGATACATGTTAAGGTTTTAAAGATGAAAATTATACATAAAAAATTGTGTCAATTTATTTCTCACACGATTGAAATTTAATATTTTTCAATAAATATTTGTTCTTTGTAGAAACCTTAACATGTGTCTTAAAAACACAAGTTAGTATGACCCTAAATAAAATAATGTGTATTATATATATATATATATATATATATATATATATATATATATATATATAGTCGGATCTGTTGACACCAAATCTCAACCCTCCATTTATGTTTGATCAAAGGCTCATAATTCTAAATTAATGGTCTCTAAAAGTGGCCAATTTGTTGGTGTAGTGAATCTCACTCTTTATTTTTATTTTTCGGCAAATGAATCTTGCTCTTTATTGATCGTATATTATTCATTGAAATCTTGTTTCTCCTTGATCTCAAATTACACAGTTTTGTTTTTGGTTACACAAATTACACGGTTAATCCTTATTGGCTCATTTTTTTTAGACAAGATAATTGGCTGCCAACTCAATTAAGATTTAAATGGTTTTCAATTTTATTAAATTATAATTTTGACTAATATTATACATCCATATATATATATATATATATATATATATATATATATATATATATATGATTTACTATGTGTTTGATTTTATTTTTTTTAAGGAATAATTGATTTTATTAGAATTAAGTTTAACAGAATTGATTTATGTTTTGATGTAATAATGTAGAATTGATTAAACAAAATAAATGTTGTTTAGATAGTTTTGATCAAAATTCCTTTTGAATGTATGATTACCAAAATGAATACCGTTGAAAAAAGGGTGAGAGAAATTGATAGTAATTAAAGAGACTAGTAAAAGAAACTAATGGTAGTTTAATGTAAAATTGATTCTAGCTAATTTAGAAGTTAATGATGGTAACATTAAGGAGAAATGATTTTGGAGGAAGGAAGCAATTCAAAGAAGCCAAACCAAACATGATGGAAAACTCATATTTTAGGGTTGAGGAGGACAAAAAGTAGTTTTTGCTTTCTAAAAAGACAAACCAAACAGACATATGTATACTTTTTTATATGTACGTGCTCAAACAATTTTATTTAGGGTCTTGTTAACAAGTGTCCTAAGGGCATTAGTTAACAAGTGTCATAAGGGCACTAGTTAAGAATTCAAAAAATAAAAATTATTGATAACTTTTATGTAGAAAAGGTTACTTTTTAATGTTTCAATGTGTTGAGTACACAAATTCCAAGATAAAGTTTCCATTTTAAACTTTTTATCTAATGTTATAAGGGCACTTGTTAATATTTCCCTTTTATTTAAGGTTCTGACATCTTATGGCATACATTCAAAAGATAAAGTTGGGAATCAAATCTTCAACTATTTGAAAAGGATAACAGTGACTTGACACCCTTTTTTTCTCATACCACTCTTATACCACCTCATGTGTCATTTTTTTTATTTAGTTCTCCTTTTTTTTATCCTCTCTCCACATGGAGATGTAGAATGGAGGGTTTGTCGGATAAGATGATCAATGTATCATTATTTTTTTTTTGTTGGTGAGAGAATATCATTACTCATTTTTTTTGGTTACATATCATTACTCATTTGAAAACAAGAGAAACAAATGTGTGGTCATAAAACATTGAAAATCATATTAAGGCACTCTCATTAAAAATGGAAAAAATAGAAAGAGAAAATAATTAAATAAAGTGATTTTCAAATGATTAAATGGTGTGTTTCATCTTGACTCTTTCAAGATGTGTGTGACAAAATTCTATTCTCAAAATCTTGTGTTCATTCAAGTATTTTTCTGAAAATAGACATTGTCTCTCACTTTCTTACAGCTTGACAATTTTATCATCTTTTAACATTTTAATTTATTGAAAAACTACTTCCTTTCAAATAATAGCTTGTACTTTATCATTTTCTCTCATTTTTATTAGGAAAAGGCTATCTTGTGTTCTTGATAATGATATAAAAAAGAATTAAAAAACAAATGTTGCATTGAAAAGATAAGTTTTAAGTTTTCAAGATTATGAACGTACAATTTTTAAGATTAAATTTTTACATTTAGTTTCTTATCTTATGAATTTAGGGAATAAGTTAGCAAAACCCTTTTTATTTATTATCATTGTCATAATTGAAAAAATGAAATATTTTTAAAAGTATATATTTTTATGTACTTTTCATGTAACAATTTGTTTTACCATTTTATCAATTACTTAAAATTTGATATCCTACTCTATAAGCGCAAGTACTTTTAGTTAACCGATAAGTGCCAATTTTACTTAAAATTTGATATATTATTAAGGCACTTATTAACTAATTTTTAGTCCCCATGCGTTTATCTCGTTTGGTAAGGACATTACATTATATATGTAGGTAGGGTCAGATTTTAAATCTCATATTCTCTACTTATAATTCACTTTAAGAGGTGAATTTATAGCCAATAGGCTACTTGACCAAAAAAAAACTTATTTTTACTAAAAATCTTATGAAGTTTTCCCCATTTCTTGTAAGAGAAGTGCTAATAGCCTTCTCTTTTAATTTCATAGATCTTATGACCTATTTCAGATGTATTTGTAGTTTGAAGGATAAAAAGAGTGCTTGAATGATCAAAGAACAAGAAATCAGAGGATTAGGAAATTCACTGACCGAGTCAGAAATGAATCAAGTCAGAGATTGGAAGGAAAGTATGGCAAGTCAATTCGCTAAGTGAGTCAAAGATGGTAGGTGAATTACAAGAGTAAGATCATTAAGCGAGAACAATTCGCTTAATAATTAATTGTGACGTTAATGACCTCATGGATAAACTGGCAGTCACTTCGCTCTAAAGAATAGTCAATTCTTTAAGTGAGCTCATGCTCGCTTAGCGAATCTTCACTCTCCTACCAACTATACAAAGCAACTCGGATCATGATTTTTGGCATTTGTACATGTTGGAACTTGTTATGGGGGTCTGCAACAATAACTTGACCAAAAAGATGATGACGATGAACATTATGAAGTGTGCACATAAATTTCAAAGATTATTGTATATCTTGATTGTTGGGAAGATGCTACTGCACTTGAAACCTGAAAAGTTGAATGATTATGCATGTAAAACTCAAAGCGCATGGGGTTGTCATACTAACCTTTAGGTTCGATTCGCCCCCACCAATAACTGTATATTGGATGCAATAAGGAATGACCGGCGAATCCCCTTCAGGATACTATGGGTTCCTTGACGTGTATTGCACAACCACACCAAACGTATTTACTAACAGTATTTTACAGATTTATGGTTCCAGCAATTCACTCATGCATTAGAGAATTGATGGATGATTTAAAGTAAGAGAATGATGAAGAATTATATTGTTAATGCAACAAAATTCTTGTTTCTATTTTTTGTCCAAAATTGTGTGTTGTAGTGTTTTTAACTAATGCCCAAATGTCAAGCATTTATAGTGCATTATATGACCATTCACATGTAAGAAAGCACCCCTTTGACTTGAATCAATACTATGATTCATTAAGCATCCATTTGCCAAAGGTTATGATTATATACACATGAATCAATGTTATGGTTCATTAAGCACCCCTTTGCCAAATTTTATAACCATATACACTTGAATCAATGTCATAGTTTATTATCTATCAATAAATAATAATGTTCCAATGTATATGAAAAGTTCTCATAAAGAGTTACAACTTTTGATTCTAAAGTAATTCAATTATTTTGGAAATCACCAACGGTACACATTTGAGAAGAGGAAACATGCAATGAGAGAGTTGAGAAGCAAATCACTCAAAGGTGGATTACTTAAGAACTTAGATCATCAAAAGTTGATGCAATTTCAACTTTTCTTCATCTCTTTATAAAACCTATCATGAGTAAATGTAATTAATATTAACAAGTCTATTTGAATACGATAAACAAATACTTTTAGAATACTAGAAAGCTAAAAAAACAACAAATAAATCTAATATATGTTATATTGAGGATTCTGTACGACTTATATTTTCATTTGGACATAATTTTTTATTAGGTGAATTTTGATACTACTACGACATTATTGCCAAGTCTATTGTTCTCTTATGATTTGTGAGAGCATCATTAAAAGAATATTATATATGAATCATGGAAACCAATGCTAAAAAATTATAGCATAAACCAAAGTCCAAACACATAAACCATAACAACAATTGGACGATCTAATATATTTATTGATAATCATGTACCCCTAACAAATTAAATTCAAAACAATGACACAAAATTCAAAACCTAACATCACGGTAGGTGTCATATGAACATATAACGTTTATCTTTTGGAAAATGTACTAATCACAAACTTAAAAAGGATTAAAACAAGTAACAGGGTAACAAACTAGAGGTTTTGCCAATCCAGCAGAAAATGATGACCCTTCTTCCATATCAACCTTATCACCACATTTAATTTTCCATTCAAAACATTGAATCAATGCAGCAATTGTCACATTTATAACCGTCAAAGCAAGTGATGAACCAGGACAACCCCTCCTACCAAATCCAAATGGAATATACCTAAAATCATCACCATCCATTTTATTCACATGTTCATGATCTCCACCTAGTAAGAATCTCTCAGGTATATACTCCTCAGGGTTGACCCATGATTGTGGGTCCCTCATAATGGCATAAACATTTACAAGTGTCCTAGTATGTGCTTTGATATCATAGCCGTTGATTTTGCAATCTTCTGATGATTGTCTAAGAGCAAACGGTGCTGTTGGATGAAGTCTTAGTACTTCCTTCACACATGCTTGTAGGTAAGGCATTTTTGGAATGTCTGATTCTTTAACCAATCTATTAGTGCCTACTACATCATTAATCTCTGCCCTTAATTTCTTCAATATTTTAGGGTTGTTCATTATCTCAGCCATGGTCCATTGCATTGCCACTGAGGATGTGTCTGTTCCAGCGAGGAAAATGTCCTTGCATTGCATAAACAAGTATAATAATATTATTAAATTGAATTTACCATGTGCTTAGCATATGTTTGAGCTTTGGATTCACAAAATTTGATATAACCCCTTGTGATTTTAGTAAAATATAGATGTTGGGTTGAAAAATTGCTTTTCATTCCAAACCACGTTTTTTTAAAAGAATTCCATCATAAACCATTTTCCATTAAATTTAACCCAATCCATTTTACATTCATCAAGCTTATTTTAAATCACTTTTATCAAATGCCAACCTACATATATGTAGTATCAATGAACGCATTGACTCGGGAATATGAATTATTTAGGATGAAATAGGGAGAAAACATCCAAGATATGCACAAATGTTGTATACATATGATAAATCATCTCAGAGCCTTTGAAAAGTCTTTCAATAATAAAGATTTAATTAATATGTAGTATTACACTTTTTCTAAATATATCTACAATATAATAACTTCATGATATAATTATAAGAGCTAAATTTATTTTATATTTGTGTAAATGATCATCTACTTTTTGTTTTCGTTCCTCCAAAAAAAAACTTAAGAATTTACCTCTCGACCAATTTTAGTCATATTGTCATCTAACACCAATCGTGATGGTAGGAAGTGGCTTACTTGTAGGTTAACTTTTTTTAAGGGACTTGTAGTTGTAGGTTAACTTGTTTTGCCACTCTTTTTTTTATATGCAACTTTGTTTTGTCGCTTATTTGTGGTGCCATATTTGTGTGACTTCCTCTATAAAATTCTAAGCGCAAAAATCCTATAGAAACCAAAAATGTATTGAACTCTATTTATGAAAATAAATGAGATAATAAAATATTATGGAAAAGTAAAACAACTTACTAGGAAGAAGGCCTTGATATCATTCCTTGTTAACCTCACTTCAGCGTTTTCATTTCTATACACTTCTAATAAGATATCCATCATGTCTCCTTGACAATCCTCAGTTTTTATTCTCTCTTCATGTTCCTTCAAGAAACCTTCCAAAATCTTGTCAAATTCCCCCACTATTTTCGTAAGCTTTTTCCCATAACCAAACAAGTCAAACTTCCCTAAAGGTCCAAGCACTTCACCCATACTTAATTTAGCTCCTACATGCATAAACTCCCGAACCAAACATTGAATAACCTCAGGATCAATATTATATTTTTGAAAGCATGTGGTTCCCATGCTCATACGACACAAGATGTTATTGGTCAAAGTAGTGAAGTCCAAACCCAAATCCGTTGACCTATTTTCACTAGAGCATACCACAAGAGATTTCAAGAGTTTCTCTAATTCTTGCTCTCTAATATGCATGAAGTGACCAAGTTGAGAGCTAGAGAGTAATTTAGTAACGCATATTTTTTTCATGAATCTCCAATAAGGACCATATGGGGCAGTGATGAAAGACCCTTTGTATAAGTGATCATGAGAGGATCCCAATTGGGGTCGGTAGCTAAAATTAAGGTCATGTGTTTTCATGACTTGTTTAGCAACTTGTGCATTGGAGACAACTATAGAAGTTGAGGCACCTAGATTGAGCTGAATTAAAGGACCATATTGGCGAGAAAGTGTTTGGAATGATTTTGGTATGACTGAGCCTATATGGTGAAGGTGACCTATTATGGGTAGTGATCTTGGACTTGGTGGGGGTCTAAATTTGGTGCTACCATTTGTGGTTCGTTTATTGTTGACAAGTAATGTGAAAATTAGCAAAGCTAGAAAGGAGAAGATGTAGAAGAAAATAGTAGCACCATCAAAAGCCATGGCTTAATTTAGGGACTAATGATTTGTTTCTTTTTCATGGAGTTAATTAAAAGCTTACAAGATGCAAAACATGTATTATGTGATATCTTACTTATATTGAATCAGCTGCTTTTTTAATCAATAAAAATAAAATCCAAAATTGCTTATATAATCATAGCATAATCCATAAAAATGTTAGAAACTCTTTTAAAAATAAAAATCTAATATGCATGATATCCAACATTAGACAATTTAAAAAAATATACAACTCTTTAACTTTAGAGAATAAACAAAATAATAATGAATTTGTTGTATTATAACTTAATATATTCTAACATTATCAGACTACAATTATGTCTTATAAAATACACGTATAATTGTACTACAAATTTTCATTATGACGAAATTATAAATATAAAATTTGTTGACGTGAATTTGACAAGACATATTGTTTTCCTTTTCGGTTATCGTTAAAGGACAATTATTGGTATACACCCTTTTTCCATACCTCCCATGTATACACGCCTTTGTGGCATTTATTTATTACTAAAAAAATTGAGTGCACTCTATACCCATATGCAGCGAGACATTATCTCTTGTCTTCTTTCTCAAAATTTCAACCCACCTCTGTTCCTATGCATTATTAGCGGTGCCCCACAAATTTTTCCTTCCAACTGTCTATGCCTCGCCACCCATCGTCGCCATTTTGGGTTGTTGTTCATATAACCATAACTCACTGCAATTCTTTTTTCAAGTACCCAGATTGTTCAATACACATCTATGTGATAGAGTTTTTGTTCAAGAACCCATATTGTTTCTAGCCCTGGATAATTTTTTTATATGCTGCTTCAATTAATTTACTCTGGTTTTATGGGTTTCTTTGCCAACCCTAATTCATTTAAGTTCAATTTATTGTCAAAATTGATGGAGGCAGTTTGGTTCCTATTGGCTACGATTGAGTTAAGAGGAGTTGTGATTGGGGATTCACCTTGAAATTATAATTAAAACTTTGATTATAATACTAATTATTTCCTTGAAAATTATAAAAGGAAGAAACTTAGATCTTGAGAGTTGAGACCATAAGAGACTCAATTTTACAATCTTTATCGACAATTGTAATATGATTAATTCACAATTTTATGACTAAAATTTACAATTAAAAGGAGAGAGTGAGATGAGATAGTTAGTGAGATGGCTATGTTGTTGTTGTTTTGGGAGTAGAAATGAATGAGAACGAGGTGGAGAAGGAGAAGGGTGTTTGGGTGCGACGTGGTGGTTTTAGGAGGAGAGGTCACATTAATTTCGATGTTTGGAGAGGAGTTGATTTTTTTTTTTTCCAGAAAATTTCAACATTTGCTGCAAAGCTGCAAAGGTGGAACAAGGGGAGAGAGAAGAAGAGAATGAAATAAAAACTATTTGATGTTGTTAGTGTATGATAATAACCATAGGACTTCAATATCTAACGGTTGAGGGGAGAGAAATGGGTGTGAATTTACAAAATTACCCCTAATGTAATTAATAAAAAATACGACATAGAAGGTGTACAAAGGGGGTTGCCACATAAGGATGTATGTGTATCAGCGCTCATCGTTAAAAGAGTCACTCTCTACACAGTACAATACATTAGAGTATATTATTTGTGTACAATATAGAATGATGCCCACTGAACTGACTGAAGGCAAAATGTTAAGCTTTTATTTTGAAAAAGCTAAATGAATATTATTAATTAACTTTTTTTTTTTAAGAAATAATGCATAGATAAGTTCTCAGCCTATTATGCTCAGAACAATGCACAGCACAAGATACTCCCAGTAAGGTTAACGGCACATAGTGATTTCATATCTATCTTCTTTTTAGTCTTTTTCTTCTCATTCGTGGTGTTTCATATCTTTTTCGTGTTTTCTCCCTTCCTTTACATCGTCTTATTCTCCTTTGATTCATCCATGCACCTCGACAACCTTAACATTTCTTCCATCCTAGGTGGTTTGATTTTCCTTTGGGTCTCTCCAACATTCTCACTCAAGCAAAGCATATTTGTCACCCTAACATATTTTTCTACCACCAACTTAAACAACCTTCTAAACCTATTACACAACCTCTCCCCTTCCAACAAAGGATCAAGCCAAAAATATGTATCATTATTATTACCCACTTTTTTGAACTTCTCAATCAAACTGAATCCCCTCAAAACAATCGTCCAAGTGTTGTATATCCTTCTCTTCTAAGCACAATCCCTATTTGATCCTATAAACACCTCCCCATTAACAAACACATATTTACAAGATAAAACTTTAAGCCATAGCACATCCCTAGCTATCAGTCTTATACCAATAGCACCATTTACCAAATAAGCCGAAAGGTTAAGCTAAATGGGAAAAGAAACTCTAAAAGATAAATAAAAATTACCAACATCAAGAGAATTTGTCCTTCTCAATGATGAAATTGAAATGTGGCCACAAAAAATATTGATAAATAAACTAAACATTAAGCATGCATAAGTATTGGTCTATGTAGCATAACAATTCATTTGATTTGTAAAAGAATCAAACTCTCAAAGAAATACCAAAATTAAGAGCTTGCTTGTAATTAGGAGTGAAAATTTGTCAGACCAATTGAAAAGGTTATACAATCTAATTTACATCATACTAAGTCTGCCATACCTTTTTTTTAAAAATAAAGTAGGAGGAACTTTTTAAAATTCTATTTAGTCAAAACGTCATATTACAAGCCATGCAAAAAGTTTATTAAATTTCTAATTAGTACAAGTCACTCTCTACAATACTATACATTATAGTATATTATATGAATAAAATATAGATCAATGTAACACATTCTTTTTATTGGTCTAAGTGAAAAGTGACTCAAATTCGTTAAACAATGTATTGGATTCGAGTCTAACAAATAAAAAAAAAATATGATTATTAAGAGAGACTCTACTAAAAGTTACCATATAAGTTCTCCGACAAAATTTGTCATCAAATAAAATTGGTGAATACTAACATGCTTCCGCTAATTGAACACTATTGGCTAACAATGTAGTAGTATTAGTGTTTTTTTCTACGTCACCTCTTGTTGAATTGGAGGTAATTTACCTCTATTAAAGAAAAATCATATTTTTTTTTTTTTATAATTAGTTATCATTTCCGTCACAAGAACATCACATTTCTTCATCTCCTTCATTTAACATGTGATTTTCATCTCATTTATTTCATAATCGAATCTTACTAGTCATTAGGGGTAATGTTGGTCTCACAGATATAGTTTTTTCTTACAATCTGTTACCATTTTCATATCAAGAACATCAAATTTCTTCATCTTCATCATTCAACATGTAATCTTCATCTCATCCGCTCTATAATCGAATCATATTTGTCATTAGATTTAAAATACCTCCCAATTTATCATGGGTAATAGGCAATTAGGCATCACCATTATTGGTCTATTAGACATGGTTATTACTTACTAGTAATCCTCTAAAATAAATTATCGCACGTGCCACCGCGCTAGTTGGCAAGTTGAGTATAATGGCAATGCGTGGGCCGATATAGAAATAATTTCACATTAAGAGCCTCGCGTTCCACGCATGCAATAAAAAATATTAAGATATATTAATATTAGCACAAGGTTGTATTTTCCATGATTAACAAGGCACTATAAAGGAAACACTTCCTAATACTCATAGATCTGTATGCCTTCAGCTCCAATCCCAATCCAATGGCAACCTCCATTGGTTGCATATATTACTATCTTTTGTTCCTTCTTTGGTTGCTTTCTACTATCACCTTATTTGTAGAAAGCCATGTTGTGCTTGTACGTGGGAAATTATTCCTTTTGAGAAACATTCAATCATTTGGTACTATAAATAGACAAATGTCTATGTTATCACTGGCACAATGTTGGGATCAATTGGTTAGTCCAATAATACCTCTTGGTTTATATACAAACTTACCAACAACTCAGATGCTTGCATTTGCTCATTCTTAGATGGTGGCAGGTTCTGTGGTTTTCATCACGTTATGAAGCATTCATAGACGATCTATGTTTGGGTATTTGTATTTTTTTAGTACGTTTATTACTATAGTTGAATGGCATACCAATTGTGACAATAATAGTGCGATTTGTAAAGGTTAAATCTCGGAACAAAAAGATAGATATTTATTGAAAATATGATGATTTTCTTTTTCATTCATAATTATCATACTTTGCTTTGTGTGCTGTTTGGTGTATTTTATCACACCAAAGGTTTGTGATTATAACTTGTTAATTTTTTTATTTTATTTTTTACTTTTAGAGATCTCTAAGAATAATAAGATTCGGGTTCCTCTGAATTTCTCAAAATAATTGGAAAAATTGAGAATTCTATTGTTATACTAGTTTTGTGTGTATGTATTACAGACGCACATTTCTAAAACATGTGACATTCACCAAGTACTTATATGACTTTACACACTTAAAACGATACTAATGAAGCTCTTTGTCAATAGTGATTTGCTTCTAAGACTCCTACAACATGGATAACATGTATTTGAATTCCGGAACAATATGTTCAAACAAAAAATTGGAGCTCTCTGTTTTAAAAAAATAAAAATAAAAATAAAAAAATCAGAGAGATCTCACCTAATTTTAATGGTAGCTACAAATCTTTTTTTTTTTAAATAGCAAAAATGAAATATTTGCAACAGATCTCATGTGATCTTATTTTTATACATGTTCTAGAGATTAATCTTTAAAAATGCACATACATTACCCCAAAAAAAAAACTATAAAGTTACATACAAGATACCGAACTAAATAAAGGTTTATAATTTATTTATTTTGAAGGAAAAGGTTTATAATTTTTATTACTATGTATTCTCTCCTTTTCTCCCCTAAAAAAAAAAAAATTCTCTCCCACCAATAAGAAGTTCAAAATTTTTAATAAAAAAACATTTTGTATGATAAAAATGAGTTTTATTTACTAAATGTCTTTCATTTGTTCTTTTTAAAATAAAAATAAAAAATAAAAAAATCAAGCGTATCCATCACACACAGCTAGAGAGATTAATTTCTCAAAGTTTTATGAGATTAATTTAAGAAATTAGTATCTCCAAACATATATTTTTTCATACGTACTGACCAAGGATACAAATAATTTGTTAAGTTTTAATTTTTGTTTTAAAACAATTTACACGTACAAAGTATACTAATAAATTTGTTACTTGGCAGGATATATTTGTCTCTTTTCTATAATATCACATCATTAATAATTTACGGGTGAAGCTTCATGTTAGTCCATGAGAAAAGCTACAAAACTTTTTTTTGAATAAAGAGAAAAGCTACAAAACTAAATTTAATCTTTCAGAAAAATAAAATCAATTTTTAATCCTTAAAAAAAATCAAGATAATCTATACTTGAATCACCAATGTAAAACTGGTTTTTTATGATGGTACTTTCTTATAGTGAATATCTAAAAAATAAATGGGCAATTAGTCATTTCTGTTGTTTTTAACTGTGTATCAAATAACCATACCGAAAATCTATAATAGTCATTGATTATACACTCGATTAATTAAAATAGTCTCCGACATTAAAATAGTCCTCCAATACTAACAATAACGATTAAATGCATTTGTAACACAATTATATGTATTATAACTAGTTTGAAACCCGTGCCTTGCACGAGAAAATTTTTGTTAAATTTTGTTATATACTTTTAATTTTGTTGGTAAAACTTGATACACAGGTAAAATAAATGAATATCTTTTATACAGAGGGAATATGTATTTTTCAAGTGATTTTTTATTCTATTGTTACCGTTAATTTAAATTAGTTTTTTCATTTTAATAATATTTTTAAATTATTTTATTAATCTTATTATTATTTTATCTAATTTGCCAACATTATTCTTTTTATATTTGAGTGTAATATAAAATCTCTAATTTGATTAATAAATGATTGGGCTCGACTGTTTAAATGAGTTTTTTCAAATGACAAATTGTTAGGATTTAGGAAGAAACAGAGTTTGATACTTAGGTGAAATAATCTTTGACCAAACTATACTTAACTCGTGGTCGAACTTCAGGTTATCAAAGTCTATTTTTCTTAAGAACCATTGGATCATCTAAAATAAATGGGTGATATTAACACGGTAATTTCTATTCATAAACGACGACGTCCTAGATCATTGTAATGCTTTCCAAGTGTAATCGCAACGTCCTAGATCCAACATGAGTCACATGTTGAAAGTTTTTTTTTTTGAAAGTTCAAATATCAATAATGAATCAATATATTCTCGTTTTTATTTAAAAAATAGCACTCTTTTGTGACGTTACAAGGTTAGGTTCTATAAAATAAAAAAATAAAAAATTCTTTTGAAGAAACAAAAATGAATTATATTAACACACCGTAATTGTCACAGCACAAGGTGTACCAAAACAGTCACGGAAAGAATACAGTCAAGTCAATCCATAAACAACAGTCAGTCGATGCCCATACATAAGAGCGGGTTCGACCATCAACTATGAATACCGAATCCAAAAATAACATTATTAGCTTTCAGCCACCACAATGAATATGATTTAACTTTATCTAACAATTGTGGTAGAGAGCTTTGTTTGTTCCTAAATAACATGTCATTCTGATCATTCCAAATAATCCAAACACATAGGAGCCAAATAAGGTGAAAAAATGATCTCCGCGATTTCAAAACACCAGCATAATAGATAAATTGCGAGAAATGGTCTGATATAACCTGTGATTCAACCCCTTCAATTCTGAGCCATGCCCGCACTAGCGGCCAAAGTGCACCATAATACGGACAGATCAGAAACACATGCTTCAAGTCCTCAGCATGCTCACACCCGGCACAACACATCCGCGAGTCCACTGAAATGATCCCGCGCTTTGCCAAATTCTCTTTAGTAGGAAGACGATCCCTCAGCAGGCGCCATGGAAAAATAGATACATTAAGAGACACCTGTTTATGCCAAATTAACTCTGAATTTTGATGTAAATGGGGCTGATCTTGTGTTGTCAGTAAGTCATCCATAAAAAAAAATTATATATTTAATATATTAAAATTTCGAATATTTAATTTTTTAAAATAATTTTTTATGACAAAAATTATTTTAATCATTAAAGAGTGTTTCAAGAGCATTTTTAGCTGTTCATTTAACTTTTTTTTTATGTGACAAAACTGTCCCTTTTATTAATTATAAAACAAAAATAAGTTTTTTTTACTTTTTTGCCGTTAAATTTAGCAACGTTGGTAAAGATATTGTGAAATACGGGTTGGGGTTCAATCATGGGATTTTCGATTTATTCTTCTAATTAAATCACTTTTTGCAACTTAAAAGCTTAATTATTTTTTGTATAAATCAAATTTGTTTGGTTCCACTTCTAAATAGTCAAATTTGATTCTAGAGGTGTAAAACTTATTTTGACATGTTTGGTTGATTTCGAGTATAATTGATTTTACTTGAAGTTAGGAGATGTAGCTTTTGATTCTAGAGTTGATTTTTAAAACAAAATAAAAAATTATAGTTCAACTCATTATTATAAGAGTTAATAGTGTTTTTCACCCCTGTAATATATGTTATTTTTTGAAAATTAAAAATCGTAAAAATTTGATTTTTTTAAAAAATAAAAAAAATCAATATATATTCATTTATATAAATTTGAAAATAAAAAAAATCCAAAAAATAATATAAATTCATTTATAAGGGTGAAAAACACTATTAACCCTTATTAATTATTATAATGTATCTATCCAACTCACTTTGGTTAGAAAAAATTTAACAAAATCAATTCAATTTACTCAAAATCAATTTTTGTAGCCACAAAACCAAACATACACTCATCTTGTCTTAGACATACATTGATTCTTGATAAAAAAAAAATGACATGGTATAGAATAGATATGCTCCAATACAACTCCCTATGTTCTTAAATAAGTTGTAAAAATTCGATTCAAAATTGTTGTGATACATTTTTTTTTAAACAATGTTGTGATTCATTGTTGTGATATAGACAATGGATTATACCTACATTGCAACAAAATCATCAAATAATGATGGTGCTCCGATACTACTCCCTAAGTTCTAAAATAAGTTGTACAAATTCGATTCAAAATTGTTGTGATACATTGTTGTAATATAGACAATGGATAACACCTATATTGCAACAAAGAATGATGTTTTAAGGAAAAATTTAAAATGTTTACAACTGTAATCTTCATGTGGAAGCTAAGCTCCTTCAAAAAAGAAAGGTAGAAGATTAAGCAAACTGTTAAGAAAGTTTGAGGCCTGTTGTGGAAATTAATTGCACATTTACACTCAAAGCTGAAACTTTTTTGATTCTCTTAAAATCAAGTTTACCCCCGAAATTCCTAAATTCCTTCCACGCTTCCTCTCAAATAAAAACTATCAAGTAATAGAGAACCATATAACATATCAAACAAAGAATTATGGTGAATTCCAAACAATTTGATTAAGAGAAAAGAAATAGGTGTAATTGGATTCAAAATTATAGTCATACATTGTAATATATACAATGGATTACACCAAAATTGCAACAAAATCATCAAAGAATGATGATGCAAGGAAAAATCTAAAATGTATACAGCTTTAATCTTCAAGTAGAAGATTAAGCAAACTGGAAAAAACACCAAGTTCTCTGCTATCTCTTTTGAAACCCTATAAATCATCAGAAGATGATTAAGCTCAGCCGAAATCTCCTTTCTCTTTTGCTCTAAGATATCTCCTTCAATTCTCTTTAATTTTTCCTGCACTTCAATTCACCTCATGGACATCAAGGTCCTGACCCTTTTCTGTTGTTCTTCTTTTTTGGCTGTGGGGGTTCTCTTGAGTTTCATCAACTCTTGCTTCACTTCACGTTCAATTATATCAATCGAGTGCAATAGCTTCTTCTGAGGAGTCAGAAGCTCTGATTCACCAGCTTCAGTAGGAAGTTTCGCAATGTCGATGATGATTTTTGGAACTTTACTTCCACGAGGTGTTTTCAGCCTGATACAGGATTTTGGAGATTTCTTGTGGGCACGGGATGAAGATCCAGATGCAGCAGAGAATGAAGATGGATCAGAGAAAATGTTCAGCTGATTAGCATGAACTGGTGTTCCAGTTTGCTCAATTTCCTCAGTTCCCTGTCTCTCCCTCCTTCTCTCAATCGCCTAAACACAATATTAACAACACTAAATTAATTCATATTCAAATTAATCAGATTGAACTAAACATACAGAAAACTCATCATCACATAGCAAATCAACAAAACAACAGAATATTAATTCATATTCAATTCAAATTAAACCGTTCTAAAGTAAAATTTCTCTCAATTCAATAAACAGAGAGTATTAACAAAGTAAAATCAAATCAAATTCAAATTAAACGTAAACTAAACACACAGAAAATTAAGTAATCACATAACAAATGAACAACAGAATATTGTGACAGAATTTAATATAATAAAAGTAAAATCAAATTCAAAAAACAAACACAAAAGAACGTTCTAGATTAATTAAAGATAAACCGTTTTTTCCAACTCAATTCAAATCAAATTCTAGTCAAAGTATCTCAAAAGAACGTTTAAGATTAAAGCTAAACCGTTATAATGAATATTTTCTCTCAATTTGCTAACCAGAATGTTACCAAATTAAAATTAAACATAAACTCATCACAGAATTTAAGCATCACTAAACAAACACAGAAAAATGAAATCAAAATCAAATTCAAGTTCTAGATCAAAGTAAACTAAACAACAGATTATTATTATAATATTATTAAAATAAAATTAAAAATAATAAAAGAAGCTTCTAGATAAAATTGAAAACCGTTTTTTCTATTTTGATGAGAGAGAAAGAGAAAAGAAACAGAGAGAGATAGAGATTTACTCGAACAATAGCAGTGATATCCTGCAACGGCGTCCTAGGGTACCAAGACGGAAGTACACTCCTCGATGCAGTAGCACGGCCTCTTCCACGGCGAGCGGTGGTCGGAGGAGTATTTTCCGAACCTGGAGAACGACGCGCACGAGCAACTTCGCGACGTACGGGAGTTCTTTCAGTGAAGAACCGATCTGAACCGGCGGTGAATGGAGCAGGTGCAGGTGCGACGGAGAGCGGCTCAGATTCTTGAAACACGGCGGAGAAAGGTCGTCGGAACAAGGCGTCAACGTCAAGAGGAATGACGCGGCGGTCTCGTGCTTCCGGCATAGTATGAACAGCGAAGAGAGAGAAAGAAGAGTGAGAAACTAGAGAATGAGGAAATTCTGAGAGGGTTTGAAAAGAATGAAGAAGGTTCGTATTTGTAGTAGTGAGGTTCGTTACTGAGGTTAGGGTTTATATTTAGGTTCGGGATCGAAGGGTAGCATAGGATTGGGAGATGAAGAAGACCTATTTGGTTATTTTTTGAAAATTTAAAATGGCGCTTCTATATCATTGAAGACTAAAATCATTTTTCTCCAAAAAAAATGGGTTGAATTTAATTTTAAAATTTGAGTTTATTTATTTTTTCAGCTTTTGACACGTGTCTTGTTGTTATTCTTATCCGTGTGTAAAGTTAAACGGTACATTTGAAATTCAAATTTCTCTCTGGGCGGGATTTTAGAATCGTCAGTTTCAGTTTAAATTTTATTTTTTTTGTAAAAGAGTTGTGGGCTTTCGAATTATTGGACTTTCGTTTGTGATTCAATTTTTATAGATGATTGTTGTTCGCACTTCCCTCAATATGCTAAAAAACATTAATAATTTATTAATATAATATTATCGGTAGTTAATTGTTGATGTATTTTAATCGGTGACAGTTAATTGCAGATGTAATTCAGGGTTAAAATTTATATTTACTGGTGTTTTTTAGTATTGTTTGTAGTGTAGATCTTCATTTTTATTCTTGCTTCTTGCTATTTTTTTCTTTTCATTTATACTATTTGTATTTTTTGTTAATTACTTATGCATCACCATTCTCGAATAACCAATAGTTTATTAAGATGATTTATTTTCTAATCAACTTTTGAGATAATAATCGAGGCAAGTCTTTGGTAAATAAGTCTATTTTTTTATAATGTAAAATTTAGAATAAGGAAGACATGTTCTAATGTGAAGTTAGAATCTAGAGAAAACCAATTTATCAAACAAACCTAGAGAGAACGGTCAACTTAAAAAAATTATTAAAAGATAAAAAAATTAATAAGAAATAAGATATATATATATATATATATATATATATATATATATATATATTAGATAAACAAATATAATTTAGAATAGACTTTTTAAGAAGTGTTTTAAGACAATATTATCCATTCCCTCTTTTATTTTATTTTTCATTTCTAAATACACATTATATGTAAAACATATATAAAAAAGGCTTAATACATGCTTCGGTCCCTTAACTTATTTTTGGATTTCACTTTGGTCCCTTAACTATAAAGTGTCTCAATTTGGTCCCTTATGTCTTTTGCCGTTACCTCTTTTGGTCCTATCCGTTACATTTTAACTGTTTGATCTATTTTTCAAATAGAAACCGTTAGATCATGTAGGTTCATTGTAGCCTACGGTGAATGATTAACACCTGATTTTTTTAAAGCAAATATATAAAAAATTCATATTTTTTATAAAATATGAAGAAAAAAATATTCCAGATTTTTTATAAAATCATTTTCAAAATTAAAAAATTGAAAAAAAAAATATTTTTTTAAAAAAGGTCAGATTTTTTTTTCGAAAAAAAAAGTTTTCTTAAATTTTTTCTTACAAAATTCTGGAAAATATTTTTATTTTTAAAAATCTGGAAAAATAAATATATAAAAAATCAGATTTTAAAATTAGAAAAAAAAATATATTCCAGAATTTTTATAAAATCTTTTCAGGGATTTAAAATTTTGAATTTTTTTTTTACGAAATTTCAAAAAAAGGTCAGTTTTTTTTCCCCAAAAAAATGTTTTTTTAATTTTTTTCTACAAAATATTTTAATTTAAAAAATCCAGAATTCTGAATTTAAAAAGGTTATAAAAAAGGTCAAATTTTTTTTCAAAAAAAAAGGTTTTTTTTAATATTTTCTAAAAAATTCTGGAAAATATTTTAATTTTGAAAAATATATAAAAAAATTCAGATTTTTAGAAAATATGAAAAAACAATATTCCTGAATTTTATAAAATCTTTTTCAAAATTTGGAAAAAAATAATTTTTTTACGAAATTTTTAAAAAAAGGTCAATATTTTTTTGAAATTTCGTAAAAAAAAAATTCAAGTTTTTAAATCTTGGAAAAGATTTTATAAAAATTCTGGAATATAGTTTTTTTTTTTCGAATTTTTAAATCTGAATTTTTTATATATTTATTTTTCCAGATTTTTAAAAATTAAAATATTTTCCAGAATTTTAGAAGAAAAAATTTAAAAAAACTGTTTTTTTCAAAAAAAAAAATCTGACCTTTTTAAAAAATAAATTTTTTCAATTTTTTAATTTTGAAAATGATTTTATAAAAAAATCTGGAATATTTTATAAAAAATATGAATTTTTTATATTTTTGACTTAAAAAAAATCAGGTGTTAATCATTCACCGTAGGCTACAATGAACCTACATGATCCAACGGTTTCTATTTGAAAAATAGATCAAACAGTTAAAATGTAACGGATATGACCAAAAGAGGTAACGGCAAAAGACATATGGGACCAAATTGAGACACTTTATAGTTAAGGGACCAAAGTGAAATCCGAAAATAAGTTAAGGGACCGAAGCATGTATTAAGCCTATAAAAAAATAATTATAATAATTCACACATCATTTCATATATTTTCCCCTATGTTTTTAAATATCTATTGAATATACTCATTTGGCATAGACCCGTGTTATCTCATCTAAGCGCTCTTAGCAGTAAGTTATATTTGTTTTTTTAGAGGAAGTAATGATTTATTTGACCATGTAAAATAATTATATTAACAAGAATTAGTTAATTAATTGTAGGTTGAAAACTAATTGCAGTTGTCAATTTGATTTTTTTTTTTTCTAAAACAAGTAATTTACAATATCCAAATGAAATTATTGTTGAGCATAAATATTTAAAGACAAATTGCCATATTCAAAATCTTACCATGATATCATATTTTTATTTGGACAAAATGCAGGTACTATTGTTGAAAAACTGCTTCTACCGTTCCCACGTAAAATTTTAGAGATGACGGGATGGCAACGGGTACCTTTGGGTAGGATACGATAATGTTCTTTTCCATATTTGCGTTTGTAAAAAATACTTGTATCTGAGTCCATATTTTCGTGGATAATAACTTTAGTGTTATTTCCCGTATCATATGGGTAGCTTAGTGTCTATGCCCGCACCTATTACCTACACTTGAACTCTGAAAAGACAATAAAATTACGGTTCAAAAATTTTCAAATCAACTCAAGATAGTATGAATGATAGTATTTAACAAAATAAAAAACATCTACATTCTTCAAAAATTGTATACCAACATGAGGGATCGATTATTATATTAAGTAGATTTTAGGTTTAGGCTTAGGCTTAAATAGTTATATAAATTTATTAATTATACACCAAAAATAAATAAATTATTTATCATATTACATAAATATGTATATGCGGGTTGCGGGGTTGGGTAGTATAGTACTCTTACTCGTACCCATTTTCATTTAAATTAGCGGGTAATACCCGGATCCATGCCCGGACTTATGAAAACGAGGTTTTATCCTATATTATGGGTATTTTTGTAGGTATCCATCGGACCTGGGTCCAATTGCCATCCCTAGATGATGTCATAAACTATAGACTTAATTGCAATTTTATCTCCCATAGTTTCTCAATTGTGCGATTTTGGTCCCCCTAGTTTATTTTGTGCGATTTTGACCCCTAAGTTTATCCTTTTTCTGATTTGGTAGCCCCGTCATTTTTTTACTTCGTTGGCATTTTTGTACGACATGTCATCCATGTCAATATGCCGCATGGATTTTAATTAAATTAACGCATTGAATATATATATATATTAATTTTATTAAATTTAAAATAATAGAAATATTGATTTCGAATGCCATGGTGAACTAGGGGGAACCACAAGGTTAGGGTTCGGAACCTCCCATGTCGTCCGAAACAGGGCAATTTTATATCTAGCAACAGTTTTCGTTCTCCGATGTCGTTTATCGAAGTTATGTCTCTCTGAGATCAATTCGATGGCTGACTCGAAAAATTTGGATATGAAATCAAATTTCTTGAGGTTGTGCCATAACATAACGGTCTTGTAGCATAATGATCTTGACTTAATCTTTGTTGTGGGAATTCTAGTAAGGTCACTGGTGGCAATGTAGAAGAGGTCGTTTGTCAAATGTCGAAGTTCCTCTTGGTTTTCTTCAACGAGAATTGTGGTGGATGATAAGAACGCACAATGGCGGCATTGGTTTTCTTTAAGTCTTAAGTTAAACGCTAATATGGTTTTCCAAAAGAGATTTTCATATTTAGTGTCTAATAATGACTTGAATATGATTGCTTTTGAAAAAGAACCGTTAGAATTAAAAAAAACACGGTATTTAAATATATATTATTTCATAAAATAACGCTTAGAATTAAAAATTTGATCAATTGATGTCTTGAGAAAGCTTTGAAAACATTAATTTCAAAGCTTGAGCCCCTCAACAAAAAAGCTTTAAGCTCAACTCAAGCACATTTTATATTTTTACATATTTGTCACTTGTGCCACACATAGGGTTAATATGTGTGAATTTTAAATTAAGACTAAACTACTTTGAAAAAGATCGATCCATTTTTAATTAAGTTTATATAAGATTTATGGTGACCAGAAAAATAGTAATCTTAATCCATCAAAATTAAAAGATAATATACCCTAATCCATTTGGATTGGTCTGATTGTATAAGCTTGGGTTTTTAAAATATGTTTTTCTTCAAGGTCTCCGATTTAATTCACCCCGTGTCAATTTCGATACGAGTTTAGTTTTTTCAAAAAAAAAAAATTACACCCTAGGTTTTGTCTAATGTATTTCGATTGAAACACTTTTGGAAGACTAATCTAGTACTAATAAATATATGGTTAAGAGGTCCATACAGCAACCATTTATCTGATAACACCAAGAATTAATACCATACACAGCCCTCCAAGTAATACATTCATTCTCATCTATAATGCACAACTCAAAGAGAAGCAACAAATATTGGAATATGCCTCATCCAAATTCTCTGTGAAAACTTTAATATCTGTAGGGGAAAATAACAGAACATAGTGTAATATGAGTACATTTGAATTTCAGTAACAAATTATTAGCTAATGAAAAAACCTCAATGTTGAGGCTAGAGGCTATAAGCTGGCTTTTATATATCAGAACATACTGTAATAGCATTTTATATCAGCTTTATTTCTTCTTATTTTGCTACTTCCTTTATTACCTGTACAAAAGAAACTTAAACAACTTGATTCATTTCTGGTTTCTGCATCTGCACTTAGCTCTTTTTGCACTCATAGTCTGCATAAAGTAATTAAAATTTATATTAATGCAGGCATGAACTAATGATGATTAACTGCATGGAAATGACTAGGGGAATATAACTAACTTATAAATTTAATTAAGTACCTTTAATTGTTTTTGAAGATCTTTAATGTACTCTACCGCCAAGTCTAACATTTCTGATGTGCAAGTTTGCTGCCAATAATTAAACAATGTTTAACTTTCTAAACACAAACATAATTGTCTCAAAAGGGAAACAAAAATCAGCAACTGTGTGATGATCATTCTGACCTTGTCAATGTTTGGAACAATCTCTTGCAATTTTCTCATTCGTTCACTTATCCGAGTTCTTCTTACCCTTTCCGCAAGGCTTCTAGGATGTGTTGCAAAGCCTCTCTTTGCTCTGATACTGCTTGGAACAGAATCTGGAAACTGGACCAAATTCTCCACAATAAACATTTCTGATGACTTTCTTGGCAAACTCAAGTGATGTGATAGTGTATCAACTTGATTTCGTACCCCTACATTCTGAGTATAACAGAAAAATCGCGAATCAGGAAAATTAGGAGGCAAAATTGCATTTAGGCCTAATAAAAAAAAAAAAGTGAACATGTTATATACCTGGTCATTAGAATCATAAATGAATTTATGACCGTAACATTGAGCATCGTCGTTGCTACCTACTTGTCTTCGATCATCGCGGCTAGTTGTTCCAATGCCATCACTTCCCATTTTAGAGTTCTGTGATAACATTCTCAAGGAAGAAGGACTTCTTGGTGAGAAGCCAAATTGATTGTTCAATATGTTCATAGATAGAGTAAGTTCACCATCATTGTCATTCACCCCATCATGGTTTTCAACACCTTTCATAGGTTCAAACGCTGCAATTTACATTTATATGCATAAATAATGTGTAAAAATGTGATCATCTAATGTGATTCATATTGTTAGGTATAATAAATCTTCAGAGCATGAATCCACCTATGCTCGTTTAGCATTTGTAATCCGCAAATTATAAACAACCATAAATTAGACAGAAATGCGCCCATTGTTTAATAAATAGCTCCCTAGGTTTCAAAGGTTGAGTATGCATGTAACTTCAATGAAATACAATCTACCTAAGTCTAGCGCAATTAGTTGGTGCATAGTATGTGTGAGCGTTGTAAACTCAAAGTTCCGAGTTCGATTCTTAATGATAAAAAAATTGATCAAGCTCCTACTTTTTTAGGTGTCGCAACATGTCTATCGTACTAAAAAATAATAATTATGTTCCAATTTCCAAAAGTCATATAACACTAAATTGTGAATGTCTCTCTAGGGTGACTAGAATTGTATCTTCTGTTGGACTGAACCATCGTAGCTCCCTGCCACTATATTCACAAAATATTGTACTCTATTTCTTGAGCACAAAATATTAATTGCAATTTTAAATTCTATTTTAAGAAAGTGTAGGGACAGCCAAAAGAAACATTGAACTAGCCTAAAAAGTTGTCTAGAAGAAATTAAATCATTGAACAAAAAAGTCAAAAACAGGACAAAAATCAGAAATAGAAAAAGTAGTACTACAATACCAACCATTTCCAAAGGAGATGATGTTGTTGTTGGAGAAATGACCAGCATGGGAACTACTTTGCCTTAAAAGATTGGTATAAAAACCTTTGTGTTGATCCATTCTATAACCTTGCTGAGAATTCATTTGTCTTTGAGATAATGAAGACTCGTTGCTGTCACCTTTATGATTAGAAGAAGGATTATGGTCCATGAATTCTCTAAAGGTAGATGAAGAAGTTTCACCAGAATTTGTAGCAGCAGCAACACTACCACCACAACTTTCACCTTGTTTGAAACTTGAACGAAAACGAAGCAACCTTGAATTTGGTTGGTTTTGTTGGAGTTGTTGATAATGAGAATTCAAATCCATAAATGTTATATAACTATTTTGTCACCTTAAACTTCAAAGATTAAAATGAATACTGGTTATTAAGCTTAGTAGTTCATTTTCCTAAGTAGGTGTGGAAAAATATTAATGGATCAGTATTGCAAGTGTAAATAAAAAATTATTATAATATTCGTTGTTGTTGCAACTTGCAAGTGTAAATTAAAAAATGAACAATATTATAATGTTTTCTAGTGACGTAAACCGGCGTCGCAGGGCCCTATACTATTGTCTCTTATTGGTTTATTCTTACTGCATGATTCCAAACAAGGAAACTATAGGATTATTTAATTCTCAATTTGCCAACTTGAATTACAAATAGTCTTACTGCAAGCTTGCTACTAGTATTTTTTTATAACGTTTTTTTTAGTCTTTTTATTTCAAGGAGGTAAGTTTTTTTATTCTTAATCCTTAGATTCTTAGAAGCTGATGGGCTGCAGTTTTCACATTACCCTTTTTCTTATATTTATATAGACACAGTTTTTTTTTTTTACTTCACACATTAAAAAAGGAAAAGTACTTATATTTACTAAAACACCATTTATTATTATAGTTATGATCGTATTTGAGTAATTTTAGAAGAAAAGATTTCTCAAATGCTCTTTCATTTTATTTTATTTTTACAAGTCAAATGATCTGAGGTAAAAAGGTTGGTACAAATCTCAGGGAATATTTCTTTTTTTGTTGGTCAAGAATAATCTCAGGGAATAATTTATTAATGCAAAACATAAACTCATCATACAACTTGATGGTTTTTTTATTTTTTTTGATAGGACAACTTGATGTATTATATGTTTCCTCAAAAATAATAAAATTGATGTATTATATGTATGAAGTTGGTACGCTTTTGAAACTTTCAAAATTTCTCGTGTATTTTTTTTTTAACAACTTAATGCTCGTGTTATTTTGTTGTTGTACGGAAGTTGCATTTTTTCTTTGACTTAGCTTGAATAAAAAGGAGTAATGTTATTTGAATAATTAAAATTTGAGGATGCTTTGTCAAAAATAATAATTTGAGATCGTATTTTAATCCCGTATAAAAGTATATCATTCATAAATATTCATGTAACTAAGAGATATAAACAATTCCCTCAACAAAAAAAAAGAGATATAAACAATTAATTAAAAAATAAAATAATACATGTACCGTGTAAAAATAAGTATTTACCTTTAGCTGGTCATGGTCATTCCTTAGGAGGCTGATTTCACATTTTTTTTATTTTTCATGAACTTGTGTATTGTGCTTTATTAGGGTTGGAATTTTCTCCATTTAAGATTATGTCAATTTCTTCCATTTAAAAAGAAAAAGATATAAAAAAGTTTGATCAAAGCTTTAAAATATTTAACAGTGTGTGAGACTCACTCAATAATCGGATTCAAGTGTTTTTAGTTCTTTTTGGCCTTAGTTCCCTTATTTTAACCCAAAAAATCCTTTAAATTTCAAAATTTTAATTTTTTTTTTTTTAAATTCCCACCATTGAATTCGAGGCTTATGTTTTATGATGTTTCAAGTTGAATAATAAGCGGCAAGTCCTTGGGTGTTATGGTAATGAATATATATTACATCTTTTATTTTACTTTCAATATCAATAAAGTATTATTTTAAAATTAAAACAAAAAATGGAAAAAATATAAAATCCTAAAATAAGCATATTTACAAAACAAAAAATTGTTGTTTCATTATCTAGTGACTTTTTGACAAACACTATCTAGTGACTTGTGAGTTCATTTTTCAACATGGTACATTAGCAAAAATAAATCTATGATTAAACGGTGAAAATATTTATGAAATTTTAAAAGCGATAACAATTTTTTTTTATCTTAAATTGTCTTTCAGGGTGTCTTTTAGATGACGAGAATTGTGTGCTCTGAACTTTGATCCATAGTAAAGTTCATAGATGATTGATGTTGGAGTTGTTGTGTTCATGCTATCCGGAGGATTGTCTTGTTAAGACAATTTAGCTAATTTTCTTATGTGCTGATGATGAGTTACACTTAGGCAAAAATGATGTTTTTAGCTTCTTGTACCTTTGTGTTGAAATGAGGATACACTTGTTTTGCTTGATCAACTTGTCTTGAGTTTGAAAATAATTTGATTTGTGTTCATACTCTGATGAGCAACATGCTTTACATATCCTATACACACTTAAACACACGTTAGTAGACACTTTGTTTCTTAGCAAATAGAACATCAAGTGATGATGTTCCTTCGCATTGCTTGTTATGTTATCATAAAAACCTAAAATACGAGATATTCAAACCAATTTGGTTCTTACATATAGATCAAGGGCTTTAAAACTTAAAAGTTTTACTAACAAACAACCTCAAAAAATTCAATTTAGGGGTAAATATATAATATAAAAATTAATCATAGATATTTGTCTAGTTCAATTGTTTAATTTATGGCTCTGAAATCCTCCTTGTTTTAAGTTCAAACTTGTTTAAAAAAAGGTTTATATTTATAAGATTCGTGTTACTTTTTTTTATTTTAAAACCTTTACTATAAACGTTTTTTTATTTTAAAAAACGTTTGATGGAGGTTGCTGATTTACTTGTTGGTGTTTTTAGATGGATAAAAATTTGCAGCATATATGTGTGTGTGGATATCGATTTCAAAAGTAACTACTATTTAGAGTCACTCCAAATAATAACCCTTTATGGTGAAGGTTCTCCACGCTAATTCATACAAACATGTGTTGCCTCTTCTCCTTAATCAATCTCACTAGTCTGCTATCCGTCTTGAAGGGAACCTTAAATTTGCTAAATTCTTCTAAAATGAAGGTAGCAGGCTTGTGAGATTGATAACGAGAAAAGACAACCCATATTTGTAGTAATTAGCGTGGAGAGTCCTCACCATAAGAGTTCTAAGTAATTAATCTTAACCGCCAATTAATATCAAAATTAAGAGTTAATGTTTAGAGTAACTCTAAAATGATTTTTACTTGTTTAAATATATATGACATTCATCAACAATAAATCATGATTAAATATCTACTTGAAAAATCATGGTTAATGACGTTATAATAAAATCCGGATAATTGAGTTGGATGGTGTGATGGTTAATAAGTTGCAACAACACGTTACTTTCATTAATCATCCATTGCATGTAATTTACAACATGCTTAAACAGTTAAACCACATATATCATTTCCCTTTAAATTATTGAGGAATTCTGATACAATTGTGAGTAAAAATATCATTCCTCATCTTTAAATTAAAATAATTATAGTCTTATACAAAAAATTAAATATACCATTGTGATGACCAATGCATATGGGTTATTCGAGTGTTGGGACTTTTTAACAGTCGGATGTATTAACACATTAAACTAAAATCAGCTTCACAAGTGAGTTAAGACATCTTACTCTAAAACTTCAAGTATATAGATCTTCTTGTTTAGCTTATATTGTTGAACCATTAATCATTATCTCATCCCATATACGATCTTTTTTAACTCACACGCACGTATCTATAGATAAATCTCTAGCTTATGAGAGGAGTAGTCAGCTTTATTTTGCTTTACGGGTTTTCAAAACTTTCCTCACAAAACAAAAGACATGCTACAGAAAATTATTAGCATAAAAGAATGTTGTTTTTGATATTATTATCAATTAATTATACGATTTTAATGTATTAACTACTATATAATTTTCTTTTTCATATCATTAACCAGTGCCTCCGACCCGTTGGACGCTGTTAGCGTTTCCCTTAACAAAAAAAAAAAAGTATTTTCTTTTACTTTTTAATGATATCCAACAGGCTGGTTCACCACCAATTCACACAAGTCCAAACTCCAAACAACACAGTCAATGATCTTCAACTTCAAAACTCCCAAATTTCCCACTTCTCAACCTGTTTATCTCTGCTTTTGACTTAATCGATTAATGGCTTTCGATTTAATCTTTTGGCTTCTCATTTGTTTCCCTCTCAACATTGCTTTTCTGGCTTCAGCTTTCTACCAGGTTTTCATTTTCACCCTTTTTTCACTACCCAACTTTTTCATTTCTTAAATTTCATTGCAATTCAATTGAAAGATAAGATTTTTATCATACCCATGTTTAGTTTCAATCTAAATTTCATTTTTTTTTTTATCTTTTGGGGTTTGAAGGTTTTGATGTTATCTGACTTAGAAGCTGATTATATAAATCCATATGATGCTTCATCAAAGATCAATTACTTTGTGGTTCCTGAGTTTATTGGTCAAGGATTATTGTGTGCTCTTTTTCTCTTCACGGGTCACTGGGTCATGTTTCTTTTGATGCTTCCTCTTGCTTCCTATCATGTGATGCTGTAAGTACCATATTGAACACAAACTCAACAATGTGCTGCTTAATTTATATTACCGAGCATCCGATTTGATTGACTTATTTGAGCGTATCTACTGACACAAGTACTTGTGATACTATTTGGGAGAGATTATAGAAAATAGAAACAACTTATGACATGTCCCATGATCATAAGTCATTTCACTAATCTCTCCATATAAACAATTTGATTTTTTTGTTAATATAGAAGTTGTTTATGTATAGGCACTTATATAATAAGTGCTTCTGCTATAAGCACTTCATTAAACTATTTATCCAAACATGAACTGAGTGCATTATATAATTACTATTTCTGCATTCCAGCCTTGTATATGTTTGCTAAAGTGAAGGAGATTTATGAATTTGGTAAAGTTTGGATTAGCTTCTAATATTGTTAGTTGAAATAAGTTGAAGAAGTAGTTATAACTTGAGCACATAGCTGTTTATGGAGAAGTTATTTTGAGATGTAGTAGCTAATTTTAACTTATAGTCTTATGCAATAAACTATTGTTTAAAAACTCTGTTTTTGTGACATTTATGTTATATCCTTTTTATAAGTATTTATAAAGAAGTTTATCCAAACTAGCTTTAAGTCTGCTGCGAGAAAAGTGTAGGGTGGCTAATATGTAGTTAAAGCACCTCAAAGAGATTCAATTTAATCGTGTGTTTGGGAAGTTGAAGAATCGTGGTATTGCTGCATTTCCACAATCGTGTGTTTGGGAAGTTGAAGGCTCACATGTTGCTAGTGCAAAATTTTGCTTTTTAAAATTTTAAATGCGAACCTAACAAGTTTTTGAGTTTTTTTTTATCCTGCATAAATTACAAGCCTAAATCTACTTTGTTTTGAGATTTTTTGTTTTATCTTTCCTTTATTTCCATCAGAATCAGGATATTTTAATTGAAACTTCATTTTTCGCATATACACTTTCTTTTTTTCTTTTTCTTTTTTGTACACTGTTGAATTATTTATGTAGACAAGTTTGATGAAATTCCATAAAGTCTTTGTTTGGCAATACAAAGGTTTCTATGCCAATTATTTGGTATTACTAGGCTGTGTTTTTTAGCTTTTGATTGTTATATACTTATATCCTCGTGCATATTCGTTGTGCCAACAAAATGACTTATGGTGCATGTGAAATATCATAGCAAGTTTCATGATTGACTATTTCCGATTAGTGTTGTGTATCTATACATACTATGAATACATTTTAGGGCAATATAAATATCAAAAGTAAGTTATAATGACCAGAAAAAGAGTTAGTTTAATGGACTACAGAGTTAGTTTAATGACCAGAAATATCAGTACTTCCTTATATGGTTTAGGTAATGCAATTGTATGTTCTCTTGTCAGTTCATTATTGTTCCATTTCAATGATTCAGGTATGTTAAGCGGCAGCATCTCCTTGATGTTACTGAAGTGTTTAGGGTACTCAATGCTGAGAAGAAATTTCGGATAGCCAAACTTGCTTTTTACCTAACATTGGTTATGATAACTATCTTCAGGTTTGTCGTACCCTTAAAATACCATACACTTATCTACTGTAATTTAGGTTTGGATTAGTGCTGCTTAACTTTATGACTATATCATCTTCTAATGTAGGCAAAGCATTACGATTAACTAGGTATATAACCCATGCAACGCACGGGTTTGATTAAAATATTTTAATTTAGTAGGATTTTAAGATATTTTTTTTAAATGAAATAGGATTTCAAGAAATGGTTACTTGAATGCTAAAAAAAGCAAGAAATAAAATAAATAAAGAAATGAAGAAATCCTTTGATTAAAACTCAACTATGTAGATGAAGGTGGAAACTATAATCTTTTAAAAATAATATAAATGCATATGTAACTTGAAATAACTTTAATTAAAACAAATATAATCAAGCATCTTCAAAAACGACATTAGAATATTTATAGTTTTGTATCTTCAAATTAATTAAATAAACTTCAAATTATTTTAAAATGTTGAGAAACCAATAAAATATTTATAAAAAGTTAGTAACATAATGATACATAGTAGTAAAATAAACAATCTTTCTAGAAATTTTAACTTGTGAGAGATAATTAAGTAAACCAATTATACATTAAGTAATTTAGTTTTAATGCCTTAAGTTAAAATAATCTTTTAATTATTTATAAATACTATTTTTTTTTTACATATAAATACTATATATATACTAAAAATAATAAGAAATAATGTAAAATTTTCTAAAGAGGTAGAAAGTGTATGGAGCTTTCTGAAGATGATACATCATACATAAGTTGTTAAGTGTAGTTGATATATTTGTTGAGAAAATTTTAAGAATTATATACAATATTACACCATGAGTGTATATTTTTATTTTGAGCAAACACCATGAGTGTATATGAAATAACTGTACAACCCCCTTTGAAGAAGAAGAAAAAATCCCATGTACTCTCCACTTTTTTTTGTTAAGTTGTCCAACCCGTATTTGTTCTAATACTTTTATACTGTTTCATCTATATACGACGGCTTCTCTTCCACAAAAAATTACATGTTGGTAGGATAGTGTTCTTCTTACTTGTTGATATACTATGAGAAGATCAAGAGGTTTAAAAATGTGTAGTGAAAAAACTGAGGGATTTGGCTCTCTCTTCCACAAAAAATATAGGAGAAAGTGAATAGGATAATTTATATTTCTATAAGATGATAAAGAAAGTTGAATTATTTATTAGTACTGCATGCAAGCCACTTACACCATATCCTTAAAAGTTTTTATCTACCGTAACTATAAAATAATTGTGAGTTTGTATAAGGTGATTCCAAAAAACAAAAGTGATGTTTTATACTAATGAAAAACCAAGTAAGTTCAAAGGATAAACTCATTTGTTATATATTCTAGAATTGTAGAATGTTACTCTATAATAGCATTACATAGATGATGTATAAATCAATTTCCTAAATAATTAAATGATCTACTTCCCCTAATAAAAATAATCAAATGTTCCATTAGTTTACGTTATTTTCATTTTCCATTGAACTTACTTGTTCATGCTTGATTTTCAAATGTAACGTTTCTTTCAGAAGGAAAGAAAGTAGAATTAGCATTTAGCTCTATAATGTTGATTTTCCAATTTCTAATGAAGCACTATTAATATGAGATTGCTTTTAATACCAATAGATCAAATGGAATTAAAATGCGATAACCTAAAGATTAGTTTTGGATGAATAATGATGTGATAAGAGGAATAATGGATACCTTTTTATATATTAGCATCATATATATAGTGAAATATGATCTCTTACAACCTGAAAAATAAAATAAGAAACGTACAATAACTTTAGTACAAATGAAGAATAAAAAAACTTTGTTAAATATGAATATGATAGTATATCAATATAGAACCATGGTGAATACATTCACAGTTTGAGTGGGATTGAGAAATGTGTAGGAATGAGTGGATATAAAGGAGGAAAGTGAAACTGAAGATTATGCACTAAACTTTATCACTTTGTGGGTTATGATGGAGTAATGTTAATAGGATAATCTTTTAGGTTTATGGATGTTTCTTGTTGAATTAATTTCTTTGTGATTTTTTTATATATGATTAGACATTAAATTGATATAGCATAGTGGAGAATTGGAAGGTTTTAAGAGAGGTTATACATTTAATTGATATAGTGGAAAGTTGCAAGATTCAAAAGAGGGAGAGAACTCTTTTTAGAGTGCCACATAAGCACAATGGAAGCCTAAGAACAATCCAAGGTTCTATTACAAAGATATATAGATAGATAGATAGATATAGATAGATAGATATAGATATATAGATAGATAGATAGTGGAAAGTTGCAAGATTCAAAAGAGGGAGAGAACTCTTTTTAGAGTGCCACATAAGCACAATGGAAGCCTAAGAACAATCCAAGGTTCTATTACAAAGATAGATAGAAGATAGATAGATAGATAGATAGATAGATAGATGCTGCAGGAAGCATATTACTCCCTCCTCCTTATTATAAGAAGAAAAACCAAAAAACATGAAAACCAATACACACATTAATTAGTGTAATTTTTTGAATAAGTTTACAAATATACCCTCATAAAAAATTGTAAAGCATTAAATACATCCACTAATATTAAAAAGACAAACATTAAATAAGGGATATAAAAGTCTTTTAAGCAATAACTACACCTTAAAAGTTGTGACATTTTCTTATAAATAGGACCAACAATTTTTTTGAAAATTTTCTTATATATAGGATCGGAGGGAGTAATTGGTTTACTTAATTATTTTTATAATTAAGTTTGAGTGATTAGATATTTGGGCCACTCTTCTAAGTTACTAAATAAAAAAATAGTAAAAATGAGTTTTTGAGAATTATTTTTGGGCAAAAGATTACTGATATACATGGCAGTTAGAATTGAGTTTTCAATCATAAAAACGTACGATTTTGCTTTCCTTCAGCTATTAAGATTTAAGAGTCCACACAAAATCATGTTATGGTGAACTCGGGTGGAATGAATGATCTGCAATTTTTGTGTAGTTTCTGCAATTCTTGATGGGGTGGTACAAGGCCAGACGGCTGTGTGGCGTGCACTAGGGGTTAGACAAGAAGACCCGTTTTCCTAGTGCAGGTCTTAATAAGGAAACTTGTTCCAGAGCGTTTTGAAAACAGGGTTTTGGTTAAAAAAGTGCCTATTAATCACTACATCCGTCTCTAAATATCGAACCCTCTTTTGACATTTTTCCTCGTCCCATTTTATAAAATCCCTTTTGAGTTTTCAACTGCATCAATTATTTCTTTACCAAAACACTCCTAATTATGTTGCATCTTTTTCTGCAATCTGTAATAGATAGTATGATGAAAAAAAAAGTTTTGAACAGCGGTGAAAGATCTTTTTTCCTATTGAAGTGTGAAACAACCATCGATGAAGATGATAACTTAGAACTTACTGAAAAAAGGAAAAGCAGTGATGTGGAGGGGTTAACAACACCAAACATATTTTTATGAATAATGTTGTTTAAGTCATGGCCAATGTAAAATTGTCCAAGAAGAAGTAATTTAGAAGATCAACCTAGGAGATAAAACTTTGTGACATTTCATCCTATCATGAGATTAAAGTTGGTGATGTTTCATCCAATGATGGGTGGATTTTGGAAGGAAGTTGAGAAAATTGAGATTTATTGAGTGATTATGATTTTCAATTTGAGGACTAGGTGTTCATTTCTTGGTTTTTTACTGTTTTTTTTACCTGTTTAGCTATTTTGTTTGTGACTTATGAATTTAAGTTATGGGTTTGTATGAGTTAATTTATTGACTTATGCTTATAAATTTAAGTTTAATTGAGTATTTGAAGTATGATTCAAAGTCGTTCTTTCTCTCACTCGTGCTATTTTATATGCATATATACGAGTTTCATAAACTTTGTATAATCTTACGAGTCATGTTACAATTACATGTTTTACGATTTTACTTCCGCTTTCTGATTCTGTGTAAAGTCTCTATGTTAACTACCTTGCTAATATAATAGATTTTATTTGGTTATAGCCGTATATATTATTTAATATTTTATAACTTAATCATGACAATCTGTTACTTCACGAAACTGCATTTTTTAAGATTATAGGGTTGCAATAATCTATAATTGAAGGCTTAAGCCCAAACTGCATTATATGAATCCTTTTTGACAGAACTGTGTTATAGGATTAGTTACTAGATTTTTAGTCGGTACAGTTTAAGTAATATCTTTTTAATCAATGTGGGAATTCTATTCATGATTCAAGAAAAAGTTACCTGGTAGTGGATTTTGAGTGCATCTCATGAATGACAGTAACTGCTTGAAGTACTGAAATTGAAAATTGCTGTTGGTGTTTACCCCCCCTCCCCCCGGTTTATTTCATAAAGATTCAGCACATCCTTTACCATATTTTATGTGTATATCTTGATATCTACTTCACAGTAATTGGGGAAGTGACTGGATTGTAATGTTGTATAACTATAGTTGGGCTTAAGTTTAGTACTTATTTTAGAATATATGGAAAATATCTCAGTATATTTAAGTTGTAAGTTAGAGTAACTTATAATATTTTGCACTATAACTTAGGATTGGTTTCCTTTTATCTTTATATTTTACAATTTATTTTTGTATTTTAATTAGGATTAAAAGACTCTAGTATTAGCATAAATAAATGTTAGTGCTTAGTCTTTTGTATCTGTTACGATCCCACAGGGACAAGAGAAATGACCACTCTTGAGCTAACTGGGTTTATTTAAGCTTAGGACCCAAATTCTAAGACGATCAAACCATAATCACAATTCAAAAAATGGACCGAAATTCAAACCGCACCGAATAGAATCGAACCGATTTTGTGAACTAGGATCGTTTTATTTTATTTAACTGTCAGAATATTTTGTTCAGTTTGGTTTTTGATTTTTTTTTAACAGTTCTAATATTGGTTAATAGTAGCAATTTGGTAAGGTTCGGTTCACAAAGATAGAACCGATGCACCAAACTTGTATACCAGTTTGGTTCATTTCGAGACGAACCATTAACAGTTCAGTTCAGGTTTACCAAACTGTTGTAACCGTTTGGTTTTTCTTCTTGAATCGAACAAACAATCCTAGTCACTTATCGTCACAAGTAGGGCGTATGAAGTTTTCCATTGTTAAGAGTCCAAAAATGGTTTTATTATGGTCTATTATGTTTCTTATGCCAAACTCTTCCCTACACCGAAAATTTCTCCACATTTGTCATGATGCTGTTTTACAGACTTGCAGTTAATACTTGATGGGGATGAACCTAAGCTAGAATTCTGGGGGAATTGCATGAACATGTTTTAAGGGTATCAAATCGTTAAAGCTATGATGGCAAATAGAATGTTTTGCTAGCCGGTGTATCCTAGTTTTGTAGACTGAGTTTTGGGATTTCTTAACACCAAGGAAACAAAGGACAAGAATTCGGAGTTTTTGTAATTTTCAAGTTTTTGCTTCATATACCGCATTGTTTGACTTGAATTCTAGAGTATTTGCTGCCATGTTAATTTGTGCCATGAACAAATATTAAAAGGTTATGTGAAGGGAATTAGGTTGGTGAGGGTTAACTCTAAAACAGAAAATCAAAAACTGTGAAATGGAAATTTATTGAAATGTATGCATGAGCAAGCTCTTACAATGGAAAATAACAGAAAATGGAAGGTGTAACCAGAGTTCTATGAACTCCTATCAGGGCAAAGCTCCTAGAGCAGAGAGAACATCTCCCATAAACCAACTCATAACAACTTTCTTCATAACTTACTCATTACCCTTCCCTCCCTTCTATAAAATAATATTCCCTAAAATCAAGGGAAGTGCTAACTAACTCTCATTCCCTATGCTTCTACAATCTTCTAGAAAGAGGGCTCATGTAAAGTTGACCCAATAATTGGGCCAGCTAGCATACTAGTCTTGGTGTTCTATCACAAAGCTTTCCAGACTATGAAATATTGGAACAACATGGAAAGCGCCTGTTCACTTGTTGCTTTCACAAATTTGATTAGTATTCTCCCCTTTTATCTTATGGTGCTTTATACCAAACAAAAAATCACCCCGGAGAATTAAATTGACTTTTTGCTTTGGATATATGTAAAATATTCTACTACCATAAATTTAAGGGGGGTGTATTGGATTGGGATTTTGAAAAACTATTTTCGAAAAAAAAATCTTAAGGATTTTAAAAGACTTTCATGACTTGCTATTTATCATTCCCTCAAAAGACCTGAAGGTCAACTTCTCAACCAACTTCCCATTTGCAGGCTTGTATTAATCGTCGTCTACTATTTTGATATGGATGATGATTGACCTCGGAGATCCTTTGAATATGTGCATTATGACAACCTGTGTAAGTTTCTCAATAATTTTTCTCCCTGTATTCTATTTTGTAGTAATCTGTATTTGATCTGTCAGTAACTTGAATGAGTATTTAGTATGTTGTTTGACATGTATTAAGTGTTTTTCCATGAAGTAGCTTGCCAATTGAATTCGTTATGCTAATAAGCAACAACAATGGAATAAGCAAAGAATATTTAATTTAGATATTATTTGGATGTTAAAATCAAGCTTGCAGAGGTTGTATGAACTAAAAATGTTGTGTATTATTTCTTAAAAATGGACTATTTCTTAAAAATGTTATAACTTGTTGGAAAAAAGAAACATGTGTTGTATGTTTTAGCATGAACTCTAGTATAAAAAGGGTAGCTTCTAACTATTTAATACCCTCTTGTTATTTAATACCCCCTTATTATTATTATTACAGTGCCTTCATTGCCAATCAAAGTGCTTGTTTTCTCTTTTCAGTGTAAAGAGCTAATCTTTCATTTCTATCACGATCATATAAGCTTGCCAGTTCCAAGTTAAATGATGCGAGTTCTGCATTTTGTTTTGGTTACAAGGAGAGTTCTAGAATTTGTGTGAGGAAGTGTTGCATAATAGGAATTCATCTTAATGATCATGCAGTTCCTGAAGAAACTTGTTGCCACATGAGCTATTACAATGTATGTTTGGATTTTATATACTTTTGCTCCATGATGTTAATTTGAGCTCAAGGGATTTTTAACAAGTTGTATTAAAGAACAGAAACACATGTCCTGTAATAGAAATGGAAACATTGTAATTTTTCAGGCAACATGTGGCTAATGCTGCCTGTTCTTGGAACTGAGATACATTTGCTGCAACGGATTCCAAACACAGGTTGGAACTGCTACCTTTTAATACCGCTATTTTCGACCGAAAATACCTTTACATTTTCCTATACATACTTTTTCCCTGAGTAATTTTTCAGTTACATACATATCTAAAAGACTAAACAGCGAGACATGCTGAAAAGAGTGTTGGAGTGTATTATTGGTATCATCCTTGTCTTAAATATTTGTCACAAATTATTTACAAATTATTTATCTCTTCGTAATATACTAAAATTGTATTAACTATTTTTTCAATAATATTCTCATTTATAATCTATTTACCTAACTACAACTTTTTTTTTGTTGAAACTATTATTTTGAACCTGATATCAACTCTTGGAACAAGTTTAAATAGATGGACGAAAACAAGGGAAATTACTCTTTAGGCATCTAACGATTCCTAGCAGACACATTAAATTATTCAAAATACCCACGGCGGCAATTAACTACTGTTTAAAAAGTTTTTAAATTGGTTAAACTGGTTAAAGAGTGATTTAATTGATTTAAAAAGTATCGAACTGTAGTTAACTATTGTTTTGCAGTGAACGGTTGTTAATTACCTTTCAATAGGTGTTTGTGACCAATTGTTGGATGTCTAAAGACTAAAGAGCAATCCTACCATCGTGACATTCTTTTCAATTTCGTTTGTATATTTTTCCTTTCAGTTACAAGATTAACTTTCGGTTGTTAGGTATGTGTGGATCCTAAGCTACTTGGCTATTGATCCAAACGCAACAGTAGGCATCTAGTGAACTACTTTAAAACCCACAAAAATGCAATGAAGAAGATTACTAGTGGATTCTTTGCACTGAAAAATCCTTCAAAATTAGTTAGGGGAATATCAGAGTTAGAGAAGATGATTGAAAGTTGAAACTGCAATGAGAGGCTCTGCTCTTATAAGGCGGCTATGGTTATATCAACGCCATCCATAGTCAAGTTGGAACTGCTCACCACAGTCTTCCTTTGACAATTTTTAACATACAAGTCAAAATAACTAATCCCATTTTAAGAAGTGTTGATAATTTTAAACGACACTAATAATGAGACATCGAGAGTAACTAAATTTAGAAGAGCAATTGATTAGACTATATTATAGATTCTATTAAGGTCACAACATTGACTTTCAAAGCAAAACAAAAAATAAACTACTGATATAAGCAGCAATTGATTTTTATAAGGTGCATCAACTATTACCTTTAGCCTCAAATACTACATTAAGAAGATTGGTTTGTGTGACACAGTTCATGCGTGAGATGTGGGCATTGTACCTAAGTTTTGATATGATCGTAACTACGGTCTTGGTGGGGGTAGTTCCCATCTTCGTTAGATGCATTCACAGTCTTTTGGTTTTGGATTGAGAAGTCCAAATTCGACACATTCTACGGGAGAGAAATACAAGTGCTGACTAACTAGCTAACTATTGTCTCTTTGAATTCCTTTAGTTGTTCTATTGTGGAGTGTTCTCCAAGTGAGCCCCATCATTTGCTTTTTGATGATTTTTTTTGAGATTTCATGACAAGTTCAACTAATTCCTAGTTTTGTTTTTGAGCATCGACCCTCTATTGTACCTAAATAGGAAGAAATCAATTCTATGAAGCTTTTCTACATCTACAAAGATCAAAATCTTTTTAATTGAAAGATATATTTGGGCCCCGAAGTAAAAAAGATGAAGGGGTGAGTAATTTAAGGGGTTTTCGCTTTAAATTTAACGAATTTTGCAACCGTGTCTCTATCTCTTTTTTTTATTAATCATTCTCTCACATCAAAATAATTTATTTTAGTTAATGATCTATCACTTAAATACACTAAAATCATCAAAACTTGAACTCATCCAAATATTTTCCATAAGTTGAGTGATCCATGAAAATGACTTGAGCCAAATAGGCATCTTTGCCAGCCATACCCAACATCCTGCTGGCAGCTTAGAAACAGTATCCCTTTCTTTCTGCAACTTTTTCATTTATCCTGTCAACTTTTCACTCACTACTAAAAGACACTATAAATTGATGATTGGGTCCATTTAAAAGGAACCATGAATAACCATTTCACTATTCCCACCCCCTTTTACCCCTATGTTCTAGTTGATCCTTATGATTGGAAGTTTTTAACCACTGGATGTGTTGACCCTACAAAACACAATTGGTCCATGATATGACGTGAAGCAAATGTTGGGTCATTTTCATGTCTGCCTGTTTTCTTTTTCTTGTGGGTCCAATATCCTTAAGGTCTATTTTGGGCTACTGCAATCTGCTAGTAGTCATATTCAGGCTGGACTAGCAATTTATTATTCTTAAGGTTTTAGGGTTTTAATGTAAATTCACTCAAGAGTGTTTCCATTTAGATATTTTTATATAAAATAGTGTCTAGAGTTAGGATTCCCGAATTCAATGTTACTAAATTTCAAGTGTTCTAAGAAGAATGGAAAAAATATTGTTGCTTTATAGTTTAGGAAGAATATAAATATGATGAATTTTGTGTTTTTTTGTCTTTGTCTCTATTTTGGTTAAGTGAATTTGAAATCATTGTGGCACCACAGTTTTTTTAAAAGTTACACTTAATTTTGTCAAATTTATTGTGATTTCAAACGTCCACTTATTTGTCTTAATCAATTGTGGACATTTGTTATAAAATACGAAGAAGAGATGTCAAAGTGATGTTTGATTCACTTAAACTCACTAATTATTGGTTGATTCTAAAAGTGAGTCAATTAATCTGGCTTGCTTATTTTTGAGCCAAATGAGTATAAAGCTTACCAATTTTTTTTTAAAAAAAACAAAACAAAACATATACAACGCGACTTATCCCACCTCATATTGGTGGGTTAGGTTGGTTAACTTAATTTTTTTTGAAAACATCTTGGCTTAAATGCACTTGGGTTTATTTTTTTATTTTTTTTTACAATGTTAATTAAAATCTCATTATGTTACTTTTTATTTTTTAAATGATTTAAGTTTATTAAAAAAATATTTAATGACATGGAATATACTTTATCCAGGTGTATTGTGACAAATCATTAATGAGTTTGACACATTATCAAAAATAACACTCAAATGAGGTGGAGGACTTAAATAAAATAAAAATGTAATAGGGAGACCAAAATCTTAGACTTTTAAAATTGAGAGACCAAAACTTTTAAGTTTTTTAAAACATGGAGATCAAAAATGTATTTAAGCTAAATATCTTTAAAAATGAACCATCAAAGTTTTTATTGTCAATATACATGTTTCTCCATCCATGATCCCAACATATCAAAACATAATCGAACAACTTTATAAAAACTATTGACAAATGAAATTTTAAAATTGCGATTTTATTTGTTTGTTTTATTGGTGGAGTGTGTTCATTCAAAAAGCTACGATTTGGATCGAGCTTCCAAAAAGTTAGTGTGAAACCACTTTAGGATGCGAAACATGAGGTTGGATGTAGATTCAAACATAGACTTTAAAGAGGAAAGGAAGGTACCAAAACAAAAACACTCTTTAGGAAGGATCAAATTCCAACCAATTTTTCTAAATTTTGTTTGTGTTCTATTTGGTTTAGTATGAGATGGAAATGCCTTTTAACAGAACCAATTTCATTCTCTTGTATGAAGTATCTAGGTATCAGAACATTTTTCACAAAATGGGAGAACAAATGAATAAAAAACAAAATCAACTTGCATTATTGTATCTAGAGATATTCTAAATTCCGTGAGAGCCAGAAAATTGAGATGGGCAAATTGTCAGCATATGCCATATGAAACACAAAAACAAAGTTTAGAAATTGGATTCACAGTGAATGCATTTGAAGTGTTTTTATGTAAACAAGATAATATAACCAAACTAATGATGAGATATATTGGTGTTATGAATAGACTAGTGGCTTTACTAGTGAAAAGTGGACACTGAAAATACCCTTAATATCAATTAATGCGTCGCTTTACACAGTTGGAAAATCCATAAATAGATGTACCCTCTTCTTGTCATTTCACTATTGATTCGAACCGCAACAAGAAGTACAATGTAAAATGTCAATGTGTCAAGCCCCTCTCTCTCTGATTTATTGTTGCCCCCCTCTCTCTCCATGATGCAAAATAACCATTTGCAATTCATTCATCCATAGATAAATGTTAAAATGGCTTTTGCTAGCTAATATTAAAATGGTTAATTATTTTTGGGTTATGTTAACCAATGTCATTGCATATTACTTAAGGGAAAAAAAGAAGAAGAAACTTTTGCATTATAAAACATGTTTTACACTTTTGAAAGTTTTAAAATATTTTTACTATATATATTTTCTTAACTAATGATCCAGAGACGTGTTAGCATTTTTTCATGTTGTTTTTGTTTTGGTAGAGTTGGTAATTACATTTTATTTTTTATATAATATTTTTTTTAAATACTTACAAAATACAACAAAAAAAAGTGAGATGTCTTTAGTTTTTGTGAAGATCGTAAAGATATTAATTATTTTTGACTGGATATAAAAAAATATTTATTCATAGGAACCAAAATTAAAATATCAGTATTTATAGTGGTGGATGAGTAACATTATTTTTGAAAAAAATGAGTAATATATTTAAAGCCAATTAAATTTTATGAGCTCCATGCATGGGCTTCTCCGGGCCCTATGGTTTGCCCTACCATAGACATGCCCAATTGGAGTTGTCAGTAGGTGTCGGACTACTACCAAACCAATTACCAGCTCATGTGTTTTGATAATCTACCAAACCTCGTTTACATTTCATTCATGTACGTACCCATCGAAAAACAATTAAAGCTCTTTCTTAGTATAGGGGCCATATTTCTTTTTTGTAAACCACAACATGATTTTCTTTTTTTATAGAAAATAAACATGAATCTTTTGCTTGCTTAAATTATTACTTTTGAAAAGATTGGTTTAAAATACAGATATTTGATTTAGTGTTATATGGAAGTGCTGATAAATAATGGAAGAGTATATATAATTTCATACCAGTCTTCTGAGAACTGTCAACATTGCATATATGTTAGCCAGATTGTCATAAGAGTTGAAGTAGTGTTTAATAGCTAAGGACATTGTATCAAGGTACATATGCATAATGCATAATGATATATATAAGACAACTACTCCTTCTATTCTATAACTTTAATTTGAAAACAATTGGTGTTCTAGAATTCCAAAGTTTGATTTACAATTACTTTTTTAACTTTACCCTAAGATAAAATTAAGATGATTTATTTTTATCAATAGTTTATGATATACATACTCTTTGTATTGAATAAAAAAGAGAGTTAACTAACCATAAAACTAAGAGTATTTTATGTTTGATCTTGTGTTACTAGATGCTAAAATATCTTGAACAAGGAGATGATGAAAATGAAGATGATTATTATTGCCCAAATAATTTAAAACTACCGTTAAGATTGAGAGATACTCACATTTAATGTTTGATATGCCTTAAATAAGATTACCTCTAAGATTTTTTTTATAAAAAACCAAAAAATATAAATAGAACTCCGAACATGCAGCTGGTGCAGTTGGTTCTAAACAACCTATTGCAACTTGATCATTAGTAAATAGTAAATGGGAACCTACTTCTCTCATTCAACAATCAATACCATCTGTCTTAACAAAATTAGTCATGTTGTTCAAATTTTTAAGGCTTTGGACCACATATTATGACCAACTGAGCCCTTTGTTATATATGAATATGAATGTCATTGAGCTACGTATACCTTAAAGCATCTAGAGCCACACAAAATTCAACATTCATTGGTTCATTATTGTTAATAGCTCAAACCAGCTGGTTACAAAGTTGTATACTATGAGGCAACCATCAAAGTTAAAATAAGTCAGCTCAGACCCTCAAACTTACCTCTTGTACATTTTTTAGTGGTCCTCAACCTTCTTTTTTGACATTAATAACGAAACCTATAGTATGAACTATATATCGTCCTTACGAAGTACAAATCATACAGCTTGCAAGATAAGAGACTGTTAAAATGTTTAACATGTACTTTTTTGGTTTGGATTTCCGTAGTCTTGCCTCACTGTTTATAGCAATTACATAGTGATAAATTATTAAGTAAAAGGTATCTAAGACTTTAAGTTATGTACGCGAGTAATAAATGTTATTTTTAATTGCACCCTTACTTCTTATTATTCAGCTTTTGGTTGATGAACCTTACATTAGGAGACACTTTATGATTAAAATCATGGGGACAAAAACCAAAATTGTAACAAAAAGTCGAGTGTATATAAAGTTACGTTTTCTATTTAAACATTTTAAATTTTAAATTTAAAGGTTTGCTAACAAGTATCTTAAGGATATTGTTTAATAATTTTATTAAAAGAAATTTTGTTTTGGTAATGCAACTTGTTCTTTTTGTCAATGCAATAATTACATAAATTTTGATATAAACTTACTATTTTTGATATTCTAACCAATGTCCTAAGGACACTTGTTAGCATCCATTGATAATTTTTTTTTAATCTCATCAATTCTGTCGCACAATCCTAGTTCATAATATGCAGATCATTCTTAACAATATCAATGTAATTAATGTAATTTTTGTGTTCAAGAGAAAAGTGAAAATAAAAAAACCAATTGTCTAAATTGGTCGATTATATTTAGGCATGACAATGTAGCGGGTTTACCCTCCCCATACCATATTCTCCTATACTTACCTGTTACTCTATCCATACTCAGTGAAGATGAGAAATCAAATCTCATCCTCATTCCCGACGGGTTCGGGTATCCCCGACCTATCATCATCCTCGCAGTGGATAATTTTTTAAGGGGAATGTTAACAAATGCCCCAAAGGCACTTGTTAAGAAGTTTAAAGAGAAAATTTTGTCTTAGGAATGATGCATTTAACACATTGAAAGTTTAAAAAGTAACTTTATCCACACAAATCTTATAAATTACTTCTATTTTTGAATCTTTAACTAGTGCCCCAAAGACATTGGTTAACAATGCCCTTTTTTTAATAAAATAAATATTTTTCAGTAGCGCAAAGTTGTAATGCATTATCTAGCAGAAAAAATGATGATGATCATTGGTTATGGTGATTGAGAAGAGAGAGGCCAAGAGTGTGAGATATGGAAGGAGAAAAGAGAGTACTATGATAAGTGAGTGTCATATGAAAGAACGATTGTATGAGTGCAATGATTTGAGGTTTGAGTTTCTATTTATATAAAAATAATAGTAAATTGATTTTCTACATTTAGGGCTAGTTTGTGTATGGGTTCAAATGAATACTTATATCCTTGTTATTTGTCCCATACCCGTGTTTTGAAATCGAAAAAAACTCAAACTCATACTCAAACCTAGTCAAAGTGGAGAAAACACGTCAAATTGGATTTGATTCGAACAGGTATCCGCAAGTTTTATTGCCGTGCCTAATTATATTTGTGACTAGGGATTTAAATAAAATTAAGTTTTTTTTTAATATCGTCAACATTAAAATGAAAATTCCTTAAAAAAAACATTAAAATGAAAATGATTATAATATGCTAATTATAATTTTTTTGAACTTCAGTTTCTTAGCATTGTTGTTTTTTGAAGTGAATCACTAAGAAAGACATTCGTACTAACAATATTTTTTTTTTGAGCAAAATACTAACAATATTAAAACACAATATATTGTGCCAAAATAGTGGAATATTTTAATTTCACTTTGTGTTATTTCCCCCTTATCTTGTGTGCACCTTGTGTTATTTGAGCACGGAAAAAAGTCCATGCGACTGTGCTACGTAGAGTTCGGTTGAAAGACTATGGTTGACCAAATAACATGGAGCTAAAGAACATATGAACATTTTTAATATGATGCAAACATGTGATATTTTTTTATAAGGGCTAAAAGCTGAAAGAAAAAAAATTACAAGGAAAATATATATTTAAAGTTGTTATATAAGCACGGTTCAGTTGTTAGTTACACGATAATATTATGAGTCCTAACTATTAGACTACATAAAAAAAATGTATGTTTAGCGTTTTATTATCTTAAACTTTGGAATCTTGGAAACAATTCTTAAAAATCATTACCTCCATCTTTATCATTCTTAAGCTCTTGCATCGGTAATATTTGGGATGGAATTCAATAAGTTTCATTTGTAAGATATGCTTAGTTATCATTCTTGTTTCTCTCTACCTTTTTTAGGAGTGTGATCATGTTTATGTGGAGATTATGCAGTGGGGGTACTTCCTGAGATTTCTCTTGGTTTATTAAGGAGTGTTTTCCTAATTATGTAGGAATAAATGACCTTGAGAATGGAGCATCATCACCAAATTTATAGTTGATCCTCAATTTTAAACTTTAGTGTTTAATATAAGGATTAAAAATATTTTTAATATATCTAAATATACAAACTCTCATTTTTAGTTTGACTGAATCTTTTTTCCAAAGTTTGGTCCCTTTAATTTTTAGTATATCTAAATATACTCACACACTGAGTATATTTAGATGTAAAAACTAAATACTAATAGCACTGATAAATAATTGAGAGAGCAAGATTCCAGAATGATTTAATGAATGGCTTTATAAGGACCTAAACATAGCAAAATTGCTTTATAAAGACAATCACGCTTCTGAGCACTTATCAAATTATCTTTGCTTTACGAAGAAAAGTGTACTAGTGTGTGTAGATGCTAGATAGATTACGCATTTACTAATTATTTATTAACTTAGTACTAAAAAAACAGTTTGAGAAAAGTAACAAAAATCATAGAATATGATGACAATGAATGCTCCAATCCAACGGGTTTGTTTTTTATTTACAAAATTGACAGAAGGCAACACAATTTCATGAAAATGTAAAGAAAAACATATTACTATGTAAATCATCAAATTAGTCTCTTGAGTAAATGTAAGTCATTTGCGTATGAATAGTATGTCATTTAATTTCCCTAAAAAAAAAGTTATTTATTTGTATACGTTAGTCATTTTGATTATTTGATCAGGTTTGTTTTTAGAAGATGTGAACTCATTATCTTTTACAATTACAAACTTATTTTATTTTATTCATGATAATGTGAGTAATGCAAGTTGGATTCAATCAAATATTTAGTAACTAACTTACAACTTCTACACCTAACTAGCATATGAGCAACAAAATTTGTTTGATTCTCTATAAAAACTAATCTAGAAGTCATTTACATGATATGTTTATGTCATTTACATGCACTACAGACTCTTTACCAACAAAAAAACAAGTTCAGTTCTTTTTACACACCCCCAGAGACCAGTACTTGTTAAGTGAGTAATCTTTATGTCATTTAAATTTACACGTCCTACAGACTATTAACTAAAAAAGATTATTTTTTTTCAATCAACTAAAAAAGATTTGTTAAGTTCTTTTAACGTAGGTAAATTCTATTTGAACCAATATATTTTTTTAAACAATAAAAATTAGAATATTTTAACAACAACAAAGTAACTTTTTTGGCACAAGGTGTACCAAGAAAACCATTAAATAATACAATCTGTCAATAAAAAAAATTAACAAACAAATGGTTAGCCGATACCCAAACATATGAACGGGTTCGACCACCACCCCTAAGAGCGAAAGACAAAATTGGCGTTATTAGCTTTCATCTACCGTAAAGAATAATACTTAACTTTATCAAGTAACTGAGGTATGGATGATTCTTCTATATTTTTTAATAATCTATTATAACGTTCATTACATACCAACCACGCACACAAGAGCCAAACTAGTTGAAGAAACGAGCGCCGAACCGAACATTCAAACCACCTAAAGCATAGATGAAATGAATAAAATGATCTGGGAGACCCTGAGGATCCACCCCTATAATGCCAATCCATGAACGAACCTGATGCCATAAGGAGCCAAAAGTACTGCATGAAAGAAATAAATGATGGACATTCTCCACATGACCACAACCTGCCGTGCAGAAACTTGCCTCCATATAGATTATGCCTTGATTCATCAGATTTGATTTAGTTTGTAATCCGACTCGAAGTAACCTCCAAATAAAAATTGAAACATTTGAATTTCAACCTTTTTCATGAAAATAAAAAAGTTTTTAATTTTTTTTTAAAAAATAAAAATAATTGAGTAATTTTTATAAAAAAAAAATATGACGGTAATTTAAGTAGCTTACTACAGAAAAAAATAACTATTGAGTTTATCTAAACTGACCAAGCTGTGTAATAGATAAATCAAACTAAAATATCCTATATGATTCAAGTTTTGAGTTTGACCAAATTCAACTCAAATTGACTTATGTAAACTCTACCTTAAAGATTTTTTTAAAATCTTACAAACACAATTTAACTATTAAAATATTGATATTTATAAATTAGAAAATGTTAACGAGTGTCCCGAAACACTTTTTAAATATTTTAAATGAAATTTTTTTAATGAAAAGTTATATATTAAATACATTAAAAAATAATTATTAAATTTGAGATGTTAAAGAGTTAACAAGACTTTATAAGTTAGATTCCTTAAAAAAAAAAAAAACTTTATAAGTTAGATGATCAATTTGGTCATATAATAAAAAAAATATTGTGGTAAATAGTAAAATAAATAAATAAATAAATAATTGATAATAGTATTGCATAGGAGAGTGGACCCCCGGTTTAGGTGGTCCAGCATTTTGTTTTCACTGTCTTACAAGGAAACTGTATAGAACCGTACTCGTATAACCCAATACAGTAGTAGAGTAACCGTAGCCGTAGTAACGTTGCTTTCGCAGTACTTCAAATGCCTCTGTCTGTGAACCAATCTTATACACAGAAGAATCACAGAACAACTAAAACAGATTGACCGCCATCACACTCAACTTCAAAATTTCAACTCTATTACGTTAAATCGTATTTTTAATTTCATTTTCTTTGCTCAATGGAACAAGCTACAGTAGGATCCATTCACGATGATTCCATTCAATTTGACGAAGAAATTCAAGGAATTATGGTTCCGGCGCCGGCACCGGAAAACGCAAGCTCATTCACCGCACTGTTAGAGCTTCCACCTACGCTGGCTGTAGAGCTACTTCATTTGCCTGAGCAGAAACCCTATCTTCCGAACTCTTCTAACGGGAATTTAACTTTTCCTACAAACGCCGCGTTGATTGAACGCGCCGCGAAATTCTCAGTGTTCGCTGAAGATAATTCTTCACCGGGAGATTCGCGGTTGTTTCCGGTGGAAAGTGTGAAGAACGAGCCTCAAGAGACTGATTCGAATCCTTGCTCGACGCAAGAGTGTGTTTCGGATCCAGCTGAGAATAAGAATCAGAGAAACGTGAAGAGAAAAGAGCGAGAGAAGAAGGTAACGATGAAATTAGGGTTTCTGTTTTGTTTTTTCAGTTGAATTGAGTTGTGAAAACATGAAATAATCGATTCGATTATTTTGTGAAATTAAGGGTAAAGCGTCGTCGTCGAAGAAGAGCAAAAGCATCGCCGATGAAACTTCCGGTGACGGTGAGAAGCTTCCGTATGTTCATGTTCGCGTTCGACGAGGTCAAGCTACTGATAGCCATAGCTTGGCAGAACGAGTAACCTTCTCACTAATCACTAATTAATTTATTTAATTTCAATCACTTATGTATAAATGAAGTTAATTATCTTTAACTAATTAATTATTTTTGTGGTGCAGGCTAGGAGAGAGAAGATTAATGCTCGTATGAAACTTTTACAAGAGCTGGTCCCAGGCTGCGAGAAGGTCCGTTTTTCTCTTTTAATCTTTAATTTTAAAACCTTAAATCCTTAGTTACGTAGAATAATCAATGATTAATTATGCTTAACTGAAATTGAGTGTGGATCAATCTATCATTTTCTGTCAAATTTGTTCCCCTAAAGTGCAAATAAATATCTTAAGTACGATTTAATAACGGTTTTGTTATTGGACCTTTTCAAACCCCACCACAAAAAGAGTACTGTAGTTGCTTTCACGTCAAGATAGAGAAGTGCCAAACTCGGTATCTGTGTAATTTCCCCTTCTCTTTGGTTTCACTTTATGGGGATTTCCTTCTGGTTACAAATCTTTTTCGAAGGTTAGTCCTGCCCAATTTTTCAACCATTACCCTCTTTTCTGACATTGACCTTCTCCACAGGTTTATTAGATGCTCAATTTTTATACGCTCTAAGGCGTATAAATGAAAATTTTCATCCTACAACTTGCTAACTGGGTTATATGCTCAAGGGATTAAATTTTACTAGTATAATGTAATAACGTAATATTTTATTTTTTAATTCTTTTTATTTCAATTTATGTATGTTGGACTTTTTTTAGAAGTTGGGTCGCTTTGGTCTTTGGGAAATAGGTTCTCTCCTCTGGAATAGTTTCTATTCTTTTATTCAATTTTTGGGTCTTCCTTTACCATCACCGTACATGATTATGTTATATCCAACCTCGTTTAAAAGGCGAAACATTCTTTTTTCCCCATGTTTAATGGGCAACCTTTTGACTTGACCGTATCATTGACATTTTATTATGAATCACATGGAATTTTCTTTCAACGAGGCATAAGTCCCTCCAAGTGTTACTTCACTTCGAGACATTTTATATATGTGTTGAGGAGTATTAAATTTTGACCATCCATTTGTGCTGCACATGCAGGACTAATCTCTTTTTAATGAACAAAATACCTTGTTATGCGCTCCTTAGTCCTTGTATGCTTGGGTGGGTTGAAAAAGAAGGAATACTGATGTTCTTTTTAAGAAGGAACATAGATACATAAAAGTGGTCACTTGTATTTCTTAAAATGTATGCTAATCTAATATGTGAAAGAGATTAGTGAACTAAATTTGCTTATATAAGCTTTCAATTGATGAGAATGGTGTGTGAGCTGACATCTTATTTTTAAACTTTTTTTGTTCGTGTTAATCATTGATAAACTTTTAGTTAAAGTCAGTAGCAATGAACACACAAGATAGTGCCTTCTAAAAGGTTATATGACACGTGATCTACTATCTTGGATCATCTGCCTCGCTGCACATATTTGGGACACCACTTGTATACAATTGGAATACCAATGTTATATAACAAGAACAACAAAAATATGACATTTTTTAACTAGCTTATTTGTGTTAGATTTTGTTCAAAGTAAACGTGGTAACACTGTTGTACAGTTTGCGCTTTGCGGTGAATTAAATTTAGGCCAAACATGGTAACATTAAATGGGATCTAAATTGAAAAATACTCTAATTTGATAAATTTGTTCAATCACCAGTGTCATAGTTTGGTAAAAAACATCACTAATTATATTTGTTTATCTCTAACATTTTTCCTCCAATGTTAATTTTAGACGCTCTAGCTTTGCTTTAATGTCTATTGGTAATCTTAAATGTTTATTGCAACTTTATATACTTAATTTTTATTTGCTTAGTTAAATGTAAAAAAAAAAAGAGCACTCCTATAGAATTCACATGAGAATTGGTAATATAATGTAAAACTAGACTTTTGACCCGTGCGACGCACGAGTCTTCTCGACTATAATAGAGACTAATAAACAATCTTTAACCCGTAAGATTATGGGTCGATCAATAAACGCAAATTAGATTATTAGAGATACAATATTACAATCAAATGATAATAAAAAAAATTATAAAGAAAAAAGATAAAAAGAATACAAAATTATATTGTTGCATGGGTCAATTTTATTTATTACTTTTATAGTTAAACATAAAAAATTAATGTAGTTCATGGTTCATAACAAATTATTTAGGGTAGCCGACTTTGCATGGAAATTAGGGTATGTTGTTTGTAAACGTATTAAATAAGTGTACAACAACTTGTCAAAAATAAAAATCTACAGAAACAATAGGTTAAGTTATTGCAGACCTAATAAAATTAATAAATAATAAGGATAAGTATTAAGATATCTATTCAATTTTTGCTTTGAAAAATATTTTATTAGGGAGAGAAATGAAAAACATATATGATGCAAATTTAAAGCCAAAATTGTAGGATAGAGTTGTTGCAAACCTAATAAGGGATCATTGGAGGGAAAAAATTAGGTTAAGACTTAACAAAATTAATAAATAAGGATAAAGGGAGTAGTTTTTGTGATGTAATGTTTGTTTGATTTGAGGGACATGTATCCATCTTATTAGTTCAATGATTAGAGTGCAGCTCCAAACAATAAGTAAAATGAATGGATAAAATTTGTTACTTAATGTCTGTACCATTGATTGTATACGACGTTTAAAGTATTTTCCCTTTCATATCTTCTGGCTTATTGTGGATGCCAAATGGTAAGCATGTGGGTTAGTGTGGGGTGGGTAGGAGGTGAGATGGGAGGGGGTGGGGGTAGAGCTACTTAACCTCTATCATTTTGCATCAAGGGTACCCTTTGTAGGTAAGTCAATGATTTGTCCATCTTATGATGGCTGTGGTGCCATTATGGCATTATCTCTATGGGTTCGGTAATAGAGTCCATCAGTATAGGATGACAAAGTGGGGTGAGAAAAGAGTGCATAATTTTGGAGTGCTTCTACCAACCAAGAGAGCTAACTGGATTAGAACATTTGTACATGATCGTGTTAATGCGTCGTCTAAACACCTAATTTCTAATATTAAGAACGATGATGATAGTTATAGTAGGAGCTCTAGTACTAAACTGTAATAAACTAATAAAAGAATGTCACCTAAACATAAATTGCACCAGTAGTAGCCGTAACAGACAACAGTAATACTAATATTACAGACTTGTTCCATAAATGATCCCTTGTTATTGTTTGACGTAGAAGCCTTAATTGCACGGATAATATGATTTATAATGCATTTGGTCAATTGTGTTGCATTTTCTCAAAATAGCCAATATCTGTCAAATATAGTTGATGCCTGACATGACATGATTTACTACAGATATCTGGAACAGCGTTGGTTCTGGATGAAATCATCAACCATGTGCAAACTCTACAACGTCAAGTGGAGGTTGGACTCTTCACACTGCAAATATTTTACATGAATATATTTTTACATTCAGCAGGCTATACATGTTTATTATTTTCTTTTTGTTTCTCAATTAATCATGGATTATCCATAGAAACTTTTGAAAGAAAGGGTTTAGTTTCCTTCCTAAATTATTTTCTTCTTCAAAATTGATATTTAGTCTTCTAGAGCTAGTGTGCAGTACTTGAATATTTTGGAGTGTCATTGGAACACATAAAGCATGGCTCACCTGTAAGCCAGCAGTAAGCATTATACATCACACATTAAGCTGCCATGGTCCCATAATTTTGGATTATTTGACTTAGAATCTATAAAAAATCCTTTTCTCAATGGGTCTACTTATTATCCTCTCCTCATACTGTGGATTTTTCTCATGTTTATTGGTATGTGCTATAGTGTGTATGCTCAAAAATTATAATAATAATAAACTTGTAATATTTTGTCAAATAACCATGTTTAGAAATGAACGGTGAGTCTAATCTGAGAAAATATCTCACTATTTACGAGTTAACTTTCATCAAGATTATTTTATTCTCATTGATTTACACACTAATTGCAGATCTTATCAATGAAACTGGCAGCTGTTAACCCAAGAATTGATTTCAACTTAGACAGGTTATTGGCTGCTGATGTAAGTATTATAAGTTAATCTAACTCAATTTTATCTTTTGTTGAAAAAAAAAAAGATAATTCATTTATTTATTTCCCGGGCTGGGGGAGCAATCTGAATGAGGGAAAATATATGACCTCTGCTTACAAAGCACTTTCTATTCTTCCTTAATTGGTTACATGAACACTATGTATATAGTTTAGTTGTGTTTGCTTAATGTGTATTTGTCCAATAACTGAAATGGTACATTGGGGATACTGAAAGATGATTGTAGCCATTTACGGTGGTTTATGCCATTCTGTTGGAGGTCATGCCATAACAACTAAGAACTGTAATTTATTAAACAAGTAGCAATGTGAGTGTTGGTAGGGCCAATAATTGCTTAGGTTTACACTAGTTAATTATGGATCCTCAAGCATATTGCAGTTTAAGCCATATCATCTCAATCTCCTTAAGCAAGGTCAGGAGTTGCTTGCTTGGTTTTTGGAATAAAAAAGGAGTGTTTGAATGTCTTCAACTAGGTTTGGAGTTGGGGGTGTGTGATTTTGATGAAGTACTGTGATTTTTATTACAAGCTCAGCCTTTTCAGTTAACATTGTGAACCGGTGATAAAATCTCCTTGGTAATTTACAGGGGTCATCTTTAATGGACAGCAACTTACCTAGCGCCATGGTTACGCCTTTGGTGTGGCCAGAAATGCCACTCAACAGTAACAGACAGCATTATCAACAACAGTGGCAATTTGATGCATTCCATCAACCACTCTGGGGAAGAGAAGAAGACAATCATAATTTCACGACTCCAGAAAACTCACTTTTGAGTTATAACTCCTCAGCAAATTCAGGTAGACCAGAATTTAGCTTCTACTGTGCATGTCTAATTTCAAAAAGATACATGTTTAATATAATTTTTTCACTTGATGGTATGATGGTTCCTACTGCCACTGGTTTTCATAAATAGAAAGTGATTGGAACCATTTTGTCTTTGAAGGGATATTTTGATAATGAAAATCAGAAAGGGATATTAGAAGCATGCCCATAATTAATATATTGGAGCATTCCAGACGCTTTATTGACAATGAAAATTGTTGGCAAGGAATTAATTCAAACATGAAATACAAAAATACAGAGACAGTTTTAACATTTTTATTTCCTGACAAGAAAACTTGGAAGTTGAAACGTATTTAAGTTCAATTAAAATTCTGTTACAGCATCTCTGCACTCAAATCAATTGAAGATGGAGCTCTGAAAGCTTACAGAAGTTGTCCTACCAGTAGCTATTAGCCTAGAGTGTATATATCAAATATATTATTCGCAGTTAGCAAGGATTGGAGCGGTCTCAACATTCAGCAGGTTTTCTGTCTTCTATTTGTAAGAGTCAGTTGGAAACCTGAATTTTCTTCGGCCAGAAAGGAAGAAGAATTGGTATGCTATTCTTATATAGTATTATTTTCATTATGTATACTAACTATAGGGGTCATTCAATCTATAAGATGATTGAATCAAGATTGTAAAATTATAGAACAGATTATGACTGAACTATCATGGGAGTGAGTTGTGTTGTTCATTGAATTTTACTTGGATGATTGACTCCTTATTAGAGTTTGCCTGAACAAACTACTTCAAGTTTTGAATTACATGCAATATTTTTATTTTTTTTCCCATTGTCGTAAAAAACAAAAAGCATAGGGTCGTTGATAGAGTTGTTTATTATCATAGTGCAACGGATCCATGTTGCTGTCTTCTACTTTGTAGCTTTTGCAAAATCATGGTAGACCACTGATTTTGGCAAATCCACGGTAATACCAGTTAGAGAGAGATGCCGTGAAGACCGTGTAGAGCACTTACGACAATGAAAAAAATGCCATATTGCCATGTTACCAATTTCTACGTAAATCCATTACAAAAGACCAGTTACGTCTCCAATTCCTTGATTTTGGCAATAAAAAAAAGCTTGAAAAAAACTAAAACACCTTATTCTAGGTATCTAAATATCTTTCTGAAATAGTAACAAAGGAGAAAATCATCATGCAGGGTATCCACTGGAGACCACGAAAAGAAATAAAGCATTACCATTAAAAGATACTCTGTTTCATTGAGTTGAGTATGCATATTCATATTAAACTCTCTTAACACCTGTAGCATCATGAACTAGTCCATGCTCTATCTATCTATATGTAAATGAAATGTCTGAACTTGCATCTCAAAATAAATGAGGCAGGCCTGAGTAATGAAAGTAAATCTTTCTCTAAACTGCAGCAGATGATTGGAAATTATCATTATCAGAATCAGATGCTGAATTTGACTCTACCGTTGACTTATAAATAGAGCTGAGAATGATAAAAATGACAACCAGAACAGAATTACAGAAAAGTTCAAAGAAAAAATACTACATTAGTTTTGGTGTCACTTCAATAATCTGAAAGAAGATTAAATCCAAAATCTAGAAGCAGCAAAAATCTTGTGAATGAGAGGTGGAGCGACGTAAAATATGGACATGCCATGATCTCTAAACTACGATATTTTAGTCTATCCATATATTGAGTTAATGGCCTCCTAAAAATGAATTGAATTTTTGATCAATTCCTCTCTTTTTTTTACTTGCTTAGTAAATGGACGTTTACGATTCAAATATTTTATAACTGTTTTTTCACATAAGGATATTCAAATAATATTTTATAACTGTTTTTTCACATAAGGATATTCAAATAATATTTTATAACTGTTTTTTCACGTAAGGATATTCAAATAATATTTTTGTTTAGAGTGCAGTTTAAAGTACGTCAAGCCTTCTTATCTTTGGAATGAAGTCAAAAAATTTATATGGCCACTGGGTATCTCAGGTGCATGAACAATTTTAAAAGCCTAAAAGTAATTTGAAAATTGCTTTTCAAACATAGGAAACTTCCTATTGATACAAGCAAATGACGTTTTTATCCCAAACCGTAGTTAACAACCGTTAGCCTAAGCGCCGGCAGTTAACTGCCGTTGGCTCCTCCAGAGGGTTTTGCTGCTTTTTATTGTGATTTTACGCGTTTCGGTCGAAAAATCAAAATAAATCGAAACTTATTCATAATTCTACGAAACTTTATATATATATATATATATATATATATATATATATATATATATATATATGTCTTGATGTTTTGATGTTTTGCAAAAAAACCAGATCAAAATTCAATTTCTAGGTCGACGTTTTGATATTTTCGTATCTTAAATTTTACGCGCGTTAAAAATTCATATTTAATCCGTCCTTGTCGAAAAATTCAAATTTTTTGTTCTAAACATGAGTGCAAAAAAGCGTGAAAAAGTTCAACCTCTAGGATACTTTTTCGGACTCGCACTTGAAAAAAACTACGATTTTGCATGGTTCGGTCAAAAAATCGAAATAAATCAAAGACACCTCTATAAAAATACTACGAAAATAAATCAAAGACTCGCACTTGAAATACTACGAAACTTTAGAGACACCTCTATAAAAATAAATATAGATGTTGTGCAAAGTTTCGTAACATTCCGAATAAGTGTCGTTTTGTTTTTCAATTGCGATTTTGCGCGTTTCGATCGAAAAAATAAAAAAAATCGAGACTTATTCGGAATGTTACAAAACTTTTCACATCATCTATATGTATTTTTATAGAGGTGTCTCTAAAGTTTCGTAGAATTCTGAATAAGTTTCGATTTATTTTGATTTTTCGACCGAAATACGTAAAATCATAATAAAAAGCAGCAAAGCCAGCAGCAGTTAACTGCCGACGCTTAGGCTAACAGTTGTTAACTGCCGCTGGAGGTAAAAGCGTCATTGATTTATGTCAATAGGAAGTTTTCTACGTCAGAAAAGCAATTTTCAAGTAATTTTCTATTCTAAAAAAAAGTGATTTTTGTTTTGAAAAAAAATTCCACAAGGCCAAAAATTGGTTGAATCATCTTCAAGAGAAAAAATAAAGCGTGATGCTAAACACAGGAAAAAAGTTTCACACGAACCTCTATCAAGCTGTGATTCCCCTTCTTTTTTATGTTTTTTTCCCGTCAAAAAATAAAAACTTATTACTCCCCACACACCTCTTCAAACATTATTTTTGTTCTCCAAACAAGATTTCTCTCTCCCCTCTTTTTCGTGTCTGCACCACTCTATCAAACAGTTTTTAACGCTAGGTTATGTTTTAAAAAGTTGCGATTTTAATTCCTAATAAAATAAAATATAAAATCGTCTCTTAAGTATTGTCTCTTTTACTGTTTTGACCCAAACCAATTTTTACAGTGTTTATTTATTTATTATTTATTTATTATTTTTAGTTTTTTAATAATAAAAAAATTACACACGGGCATCCACATCAACTTTGATTTGGTCAAAATTGACATGAGACCAAAACTACATAAAAGACGGTTGTGTAGTTTATTTTGTTTGAGGACTAAAATCGCAACTTCTTAAAATATACAAAGGGGCCAAAATTGTTATTAAGCGTATATTATTTTATTGGTTCTCTTCCATTACCAAAAGTTTAGAGTGTCTTCGTTATATTATTGTATTTTTAACTTTTTTTGAAAGGCTAATATTATTAGGCACCCAACCTCAAAAGAAAAGAGGAAGGAACAAGAATAATACAAGAGCCCCAGACAAAGCAAAAGCCAAAAAACTAAGAAGAAAAAGACTCCCTAAAGCCGCTCTGCCAAGAACTGAACACAACACCAGAAGAAAACAGCAAAAACCAGCAACAGCCTTCATTATATTATTTTATTGGGCATGCAGTGTTTAGAACCGACATCATTGGCGACGCTTTCAGCTCAACAACATCCATTTCTCACACTCTCGGTACAATCTTCTCTTTTTCTTACTCAACTCCAAGGCTCACCATTTTGTGCATCTTTTTTGTTCTAAAGCTATTTGATATTTTCTGCACGCAAACTGTTTGATAGAAGTTCCGAAAGAATGTATAAAACTTAGTGAAGACCTGATCACTGATGATGGACATTTTAGTTACATTATTGATTTTCTCACTTTTGTCTATATGTTTATGATTAAATTCAATTCAATTTTTTCGCTCTCATGGTTTCTCCACTTTCAATGTCAACCATTAACCAACTTTTCTCCATTTTTTTCCGTTCTCTCCCTTTATATATCAAGAGTATATATATAGATATAGATTTTGCACATTATTTCCTTAAGTTTTTTTAATTTGGATCCTAATCCGTAATTCTTATGAAGCCTTTGTGTCTTAATTAATTTGGATCATTTTAGTAGATTGTGGCTACTTTGATTGAGCTTTACTAAATCAAGGTGGACTTGGAATTGAACATTGTTTTACTTTCTTTGTAAGGTCAAATGGCACCAAGATGGAAAGGAAAAGATGCAAAATCAAAAAAGGAAGCAGAAGTTGAAGCACTTAAAGAACCCATGTCAAAGATTATATCACAACTTCAGTCTTCTTTAGTTCAATCAAATGCTTGTGGATCTCTCTCTGATAACTGTGTACACTTGGCAGTGCAAGCAGAACAACTTGACTTACTTGATAAAGCGTGCTTTGGTCGACCTATGAGGATAGTTGAAAAGGATATGTATTGGTTTCAATTAACCGTTGAGGAAGCATTCTACCTATGTTATTCATTGAAATGCCTCAAGATTAATGACGGTGCTGATATTGGTCCCTCAAATTATGAAGAGTTGTGGCGTTCCTTCAGGTCCAAGAAAGAAACATTCCCATGTTTCTACAAGGCTTATTGTCATCTTCGAATGAAAAACTGGGTAGTAAGGTCAGGGGCTCAGTATGGTGTAGACTTTATTGTTTATCGCCATCATCCGGCTCGGGTTCATTCTGAGTATGGTGTACTTGTTCTATCACATGACAATGATGGTGATCTAAATGGAAGATTGAGAGTATGATCTGATGTTCATTGCACAACTCGACTTCTTGGAAGTGTTGCAAAAACCTTATTAGTTTTGTACGTTAACAAAAATGGTGACAATGATGAGTCTCCATCATGTTTGACAAACTATACCATCGAAGAACGCACAATCTCCAGATGTAGTCCAGAACAATGCCGTGAAAGATCCAAAACCAGCAGCAAAAAAACCAACCTCCCCCCAAGCAGCAGCCATCAGCAAACATCCAGAACCGACATCATTGGCGACGCTTTCAGCTCAACAACATCCATCTCTCACACTCTTGGTACAATCTTCTCTTTTTCTCAAGTTTTTGCACGTTATTTCCTCAAGTTTTTTTCAACATGAGAGGATCCTAATCCGTAATTCTTATGAGGCCTTTGTGTCTTAATTTATTTAGATCATTTTAGTAGCCTGTGACTACTTTGATTGAGCTTTACTAAATCAAGGTGGACTTGGAATTGAACATTGTTTTACATTCTTTGTAAGGTCAAATGGCTCCAAGATGGAAAGGAAAAGATGCAAAATCGAAAAAGGAAGCAGAAGCTGAAGCACATAAAGAACCCATGTCAAAGATTATATCACAACTTCAGTCTTCTTTAGTTCAATCAAATACTTGAGGATCTCTCTTTGATAACTGTGTACACTTAGCAGTGCAAGCAGAACAACTTGACTTGCTTGATAAAGCGTGCTTTGGTCGACCTGTGAGGATAGTTGACAAGGATATGTATTGGTTTCAATTAACCGTGGAGGAAGCATTCTACCTATGTTATTCATTGAAATGCCTCAAGATTAATGACGGTGCTGATATTGGTCCCTCAAATGATGAAGAGTTGTGGCGTAACTTCAAGTCCAAGAAAGAAGCATTCCCTTATTTCTACAAGGCTTATTCTCACCTTCGACTGAAAGACTGGGTTGTGAGGTCAGGGTCTCAGTATGGTGTAGACTTTATTGTTTATCGCCATCATCCGGCTCGGGTGCATTCTGAGTATGGTGTACTTGTTCTATCACATGACAATGATGGTGATCTAAATGGAAGATTGAGAGTATGGTCTGATGTTCATTGCACAACTCGACTTCTTGGAAGTGTTGCAAAAACCTTATTAGTTTTGTACGTTAAGAAAAATGGTCACAGTGATGAGTCTCCGTTATGTTTGACAAACTATACCATCGAAGAACGCACAATCTCCAGATGGAGTCCAGAACAATGTCGTGAAAGATCCATATAGACACATGTCATGTTCTTAATATTATTATTGTTATTCCCTTTCTGCATAAACACAGCGGAAAATACTCAACTCACTCGTAATTGAATTTGAAGGTTAGTCTTAGTATTAGAAATCGTACCTAGTGTTCTTTTATTTTTGTTTCCTTTCAGTTTTAACCCTTTGATTAGTGGTTGGTGGAATCTCTTTTTATTTTGTTTAAAATTTTGCATACATTGTTTGTGGTTTGTATACTTCATAAGTTATTCACAATGAAGCCTAATTGAAATGATTTTGTATGGGGAATAACCAGATATGTAGCTTATGGCATATCATGATATTAATAGCCGATTTGCTGTGTCTGTAGGTGGCTAAATAATCCATAGTTAATTTTCTCTTAAAAAAAACCCGTAGTTAATTTACAATCAATATGTAACTTATCAATAACTAAATAATTCATAGCAGTTAAAAAAAACTAAATAATTCATAGCATTGCAATTCTATAGCCTCTTTTTTGGGTCTATTTTATAACTAACTTTTATGCATATCAAGATTCAGTGTGGAGTAAATGGAGTGTTGGTCCAACCTTGTAGCACACAAAACATAACAAAATCAATTTTAAGTCTTCAGACTCCCTTTTGTCAACCTTGTAGCACTTAATGAGGTATATAGCGTTGGGCCGGTTTCCCTAGTGTTCACTTGGTTGAAAGTTTGTTCTTCAATTTTGGTAGATTAGGTTCGATACTTGTACTGCGATAGACAAATGTGAATCAAATTATTCTGAATGAATTCTTATAAAATCAATTTTCGTCATCGCCAAACACGCTGCCATTTCAACATTGTCTCCAAATTCCAATCATCAAATTCATGGATTTGGATTCCCTAAAGTAAAAAATCTCTCTTGACAAACTTTTTCCTAATGCAAGAAAATGTGGGAAACTCAAATGTAGAGAATCCAAATTTTGAATTCATACAAACTCATTCGAGCTATAATAAGGCAGATAATTTTTAGAGTTTTGGTGTACTTTTAAGTCTTTAACTATACATTTAGCAGTAGCTTCCGTCAAAAAATGTAGCATTAGCTAAAATATGATCGGGCAACGTAAAGGAGACAAAGCAGCAAGGATTCTTGCTTCTTTCTCCTACTTGAAGTTACGTACATAATCACACTGTTGGGGTTTTATACTGCCCCATTATCATTTAAAAAACTAGACTGTCACAACACTAAATACATCCACCTCCCCAAATTACCAGAATAATGCCTTATCCACAAAGGGGTGAATAAACGCATTTCCACATCAGTTTTGGTACTATGATTCGGGCGCTACGCACTATGTAATTCCAGATGCAGCAAATATGACTAACAATTTCTCTGTTGGGGTCTGATCAAGTTCTAATAGACAGACGAGATTTGTCTATCACATCAATTGGTTCTTTGTCATTTAAATCTCCTTTCTAGCCACACATCACACTCAAACACAAATATTTTGTTGGTTATAATTCAGCTTGCTTTGAATTTCACCCTACTGTGTTGTTCAATTTTAGGTTTCCTCCACTGTCCTTCTATAAGGAACTGAAGAGGATGATGGGCTCTACAAATTTGATAGTCTTTCAAATCTTTCAAGTATCAATACTCAATATGCACCTTTTGTTCTCAATCTTAATAGTGGCTCAATGACTCAATTGTATTTTCAATTTCAAATTTCAATAGTTTGCATTCTGTTTTAAGTACATATATTTTATGTAATTTTGTTATGGTCAGAATAATGTACAACAAGCTTTCTCATTGTACCGTTTGTGGCATTGTAGACTAGCACTCTCCCCATGATGTCTCTGCAAAATTATTTTAACAGTTGCAACACTGTTGTATTTAATAGGCTACTTTGGATTTTTTTTTGAATTTTGGATCATGCCCCAATTGAGTCATCCCGTGGATATATTTATTTTCTCATTAGTAGATATGCTCACTGATAAACCCGTTATATTAGGTGATTTATATAGGAAAATTCTCTAAATTATATTTTGGTTTTGATTCTTATTACTCACCCATTATTCATTGTTTAACGTATAATTCAATAATGAAATGGACTACATGCAAAAGAATATACGTGAAATGTTTTCAGCGTAAAAAACCCGTACAGTCCTTCATACATACTTTATTTGAAATTTTATAGTTTAGAGAAAATGGGAACAGAGAGGATAATACATTTAGTCTAAACATAAAGGGATTAGTTTGTCCTTTTTACGGGAGATCAATTTGTCCCTTCTTTTTTTGTCGACTGTCATGGCAGTGGCATAGCATGTTTGTTTTTTTTGAACAATCATAGCATGTTTGTTAAATTGTGTGCGAGTAAAACACCAACGCCAACATAGAAAACACGTTTTTTTGGATAGAGATTAAGATAGTGATCAAAAGTTGTGTTTTTTATGAGAAAGACCAATGTGAAGGGTAACTCTAAGTGTTGGTGAATCACATTGTAGTGGTAGTGGCGTGTCAACTTGTGGTGGTCTTCTTTGGGACTAACAGTTGTTTTATTCGCATTTCACTTGCAATCTTTGTAGAACCACTTTAGTTTTGTCAAGAGTTTTGGAGTTTTGTTCGTGGATATGTCCATTTCTTTGACGATTATTAATATGATTACTATAAGACATTGTCATAATCTCCATCTTGAACCTTTATAAAAGCTCTTTTTTAATCGATCTTACTCATGATTGAGATAAATAGGTGTATTGACATTTGACAAGATGAATCTAGTCCATAGGGGTGATTTTGGTATAGGGGAGTAGTTTCGTCCTCCTCTATTTTTAGTTGTTCTTGATGATATTTTTGAAAACCTCTTTCGTTTAGTTCGTTAGCTTCTTTTTTTTTTTGTTTACATGAGAGAAGGAAAAAAAAAAAAACTAAATCGTAATAAATGACCCTCCTTCAACGTCCGTTAGAAGTGCCAAAGATGGACTACAAAATGATCTATTAACCATAATCAAAGGATCTCCAAAGTTAGCTCTCATCTTTGCAAGGATATATGCACAATTATTCCCTTCACGAGGAACATGTGTCAAAACAAAATTACAATCCTTCTTCATTTAATCTTTGATAATTTCCACCATATTTTGCTAATATGATATCGATGTGTTCTCATAGTCACCAACTTAACCACATGAAGAATCGTTAGCTTCTCTTTAATTTCATTTGTTATCAAATTTTTTTTTATTTTTTTACAAAATGAAATAAAATAATATCTAGAAAGATATATGTATGCAACATCATCCTTTCAAAAAAAAAATTTGTATGTAACATCATAGCATACACATCTTTCCCTAATCATCATGATAATAAAGGTTGTATAGAAGTATGTCTTCGGATGAGACAAGTGTTTTTGTTTGGGAAAAACAAAATTATTTTAACCTACTTTTCTCATGTATATTGGAAAAGTTTTGGGACTTCTTTCGACACTTCAATCGATTCATAAACTATATTTAAGACTTATAAATTTTAAAAACTCTAATGTTAAGTTTATGCGAAGACAAGTAAATGACAGCCTCCATATGTTAACTAAGATTGATAATACATCTGCATTATCAGTTGATTGTATTCGAAACATTTTAATTAATTAAATGTTATAAGTTTCTTTGTTAAAAATTAAAAATAAAAATAAAATCATAGCGTACCCTCTCAAAGTTTGTATTTAGAAGAAGATAAGCGAAGTGTATGATTAATTCTCAAAATACAGAAATGGAAAAACCACCACGACTACTCTTCATCTTCAAAATCATTTTACTCCTTCTAACCCAATCACTCCTCGCCACATCATTACACTCTCTAAACCCCACCACCGTCACATTCTCCGTCACCGAATACGGAGCAATCGGCGACGGCATCCACTACGACACCGTATCAATCCAAACCGCCATAGACTCCTGCCCTTACTCCATCCCCTGCCGCATCACCTTCCCATCTCCCGGTAACTACCTAACCGCAACCATATTCCTTCGATCCGGCGTCGTCCTCAACGTCGAACCCGGCGCCACCATCCTCGGCGGACCAAAGCTAGAAGATTATCCTAAGGAATCTTCGAGATGGTATGTGGTGTTAGCGGAGAACGCGACGGATGTGGGGATTGAAGGCGGAGGTGTGGTGGATGGACAGGCGGAGAAATTTGTGGTGAGATATAACGAGAGGAAGAATGTAATGGTGAGCTGGAATCAGACTGGGGATTGTTTGGGTGATGAATGTAGACCTAGATTAATCGGTTTTCTTGGCTGCAAGAATGTTAAAGTCTTCAATGTCACTCTTAATCAACCTGCTTATTGGTGGTAAGTTTTTCTTATGTGGTTTAGAATAAACTATTTGATTCAACTCTACTTCAATAACCATCTTAACAAAGTTAAGACTTCTCAATGTTTGTTTTTAGTTTAAAAACGGAAATCGTAGCTAAATTAATAACTTCCATTCAATAAGTTATCTTGATTCAATAAGCTAAAAATAGACACTTTACTTGGATGAGAAATAAATTTTAGTGTTGAAACAATAATAAGTTAATAAATGAATTTTAGTGTTAAAACAATAATAAGTTATTTTTGGTTTTTTTTCTTAAACACTTATCTAGTTGTTGTATGAGCTCACACGTATTAAAATGTGGGGGTCTCCGTGTTCGAACCTCGGCCACTGCATTGTCCCTACGTGAGAGTGTTAAATACGTTTTACATGCAATTTTAAATATATATTGTCTTTGTAAGGATGAATCCATTTTTTAGTCAATACAACTTGCGAAATTACATGTTTTTAGTCCTAATTTTGTAATTTGTAGAAATTAGAAAGTTAATACATGGACTAAAAACAAAACTCAAGATAATTATAACGATTAAATATACCTTTAATACTAAATTTTAAATAAGTTGTTCTTCCCTCGATCGGTTTAACTGTTATTGAAGATTTTAAAATAATGGAGTAAATTTTAATGGCTAGGAATAATATTTGGTCCGTTTTTACTCAACTCTCAATGGAATTATGAATTATGAGAGTTTCTTCCTCTGAAAACTGGACGATTAAGACGATAAAAATATAAGAATTTGATTTTTCTTCTTAGGTAGAAGTGTAGGAATGTGATTGGGTTAGGATGGAATGAAAAGGATAGACAGAAATTTTTTCTGTGTATATTATTGTTTTGACTTCTCGTGGTGGGCTTAGTCAGTTGTTGTTTTGGAACTTTGGGGTTTATCTGCACGCAAAGACAACATAATCAGTTTCAAATAAACATAAACAGATTACAGGGACCCATGACAAATACTCCTAATCTCATATTAAACAGAAAGAAAAAAAAAACGTCTCTACTAACCAATAATGTATTTGTTTGAGCTGCATCCTCATTGACTATAAATAATGTTTTATAATACAATATTACATCACCTACTAATAAGTTATGGAATTCCCTTCACATAAAAAAATTAAAAAATCACTGCAAAGTTTCTGTTTGACATTTTACTTGGCAAAATTTATTCTGCAAAATCTTTGATAAAGTGCATTAAGCACCCTAACGAATATACTTTACACTTGCAGCTTACACTTGGTAAGAAGTGAAAACATTACCATTCAGGATATTGCAATTTATGGAGATTTGAATATACCAAATAATGATGGGATTGACATCGAGGACTCAAACAACACTGTAATCACTCGATGCCACATTGATACAGGGGATGATGCAATTTGTCCAAAATCATCAACTGGTCCTGTCTACAACTTAACAGTCACTAACAGTTGGATTCGATCCAAATCTTCTGCAATCAAATTTGGCAGTGCTAGTTGGTTTGAATTCAAGCATTTTGTCTTTGACAATATCACTATTGTTGATTCTCATAGAGGGCTTGCATTCCAGATTCGTGATGGAGGTATCTTCCTTGTAAATCTATTATTTCAAACTTATTTTGACATGTTTTTCCTGTCCTCAAATTGTTGAATGCAAAATAAGTATACAAAATACTGTTGCATTTGAAACTTATTTACAACTTATTTATGTTTAGAGAAATGATATTTGTACAACTATTTTATGACAACTTTCTCTCTCATACTCACATTATGATTTTACTTTATCTCTCTATTGTTTTGATTTTCGTGTCAATACCTACTTTTCTTTGTAAATCTATGGTCGTTCCATAAGTTGTCATGCAAATGTTGTTCAAATAACACACCTCTTATGTTTATCTTATAACATAAACACTTATGAAAGTGTTCAACAGCGATTAAGAATTAAGTCTATTGAATATTAAACAAAAAGAGATGTTTATATAATAATCATTTATCAAATTAGCATTTAATTAAGCTTTTACTCAAATTCATTTCGTTTTTTTAGAGGAAGAATATCTCTTGTTTTATGGAATTGACATAGATGTATCTTCAAATGTATTCTAAATGTTTAACTGAACATTTTTTGTAGCTTACTTGTGCTTGACTTATCATTATCAAGCCTTACATTTTATTGAGCCTAATTAACATCAATCTACTTATTATCCTATCTTGTGCAAATGAAGATATAGCGTTAAACAAATGTCTGACTGAAATGCATTAAACTTCCTTGTACAGGAAATGTAAGTGACATTGTCTTCTCAAACATAAATATACGCACAAGATACTATGACCCATTATGGTGGGGGAGAGCAGAGCCTATCTATGTCACAACTTGCCCAAGAGACTCAACCTCAAAGGAGGCATCAATCTCAAATGTTCGTTTCATCAACATCACAGCAAATTCTGAAAATGGAATCTTCCTCTCTGGTTCAAAGAGAGGATTGTTGAGAAACTTGAGCTTCATCAACATGAATATCACTTACAGAAGGTTCACCAATTATGCTGGTGGGTTGTTTGACTATAGGCCAGGATGTCAAGAATTGGTTAAACATAAGACTGCAGGGATAATGATGGAGCACATTGAAGGTCTTGAGGTTAGAAATGTAGAAATGAGATGGGAAAATAATGAACTTGAGCAGTGGAATAATCCTATGGAGTTCAAACCATCTACCGTGAATAACATTCATTTCTCTAATTTTAATTCTGTAGTGTATTCAAATAGCAAATCAAGTCAATAACGTTGGGTATGCAAGCATAGGGAAAAGGTTCATTCTGGGGAAAGTTCAAAAGAGGGGAGAAGCATTTGCTTTGTGCATCTAGAAAATCAAAATATCGGGGATCGTACACTGTTTTCATTATACCTTATGATTGCATTTCACCTTTCAAAAATTTGTGATTAAGGCCTTCAAATTGTTTATATCAGTGTGATATCACGTTGTCTCTCTTCATAAGAATGCCTACATTCCTTTTTGTTAGGAGAATTGTTGGTTATGATAGAGTAAGAAAGTTTAAGATGAGAGATTTGATGCAAGTAGGATATCAAATTTTTTTCCTATAGATAATTCACTTTTGATCTCATTGTATATTACTTAAAATATCATTGTATAGTACCCAAAGCATCTGCATTTCAATATGAAAATCAATCTCCTTATAACACAGGTTTGCGGGTGAATCAATTCCTTACCAACTGAGTCAACCTTCATTGACTCAATTTAATTTACCATTCACATAAGACAGAACCTTTCACCCTTGTATGTGAGCAGGAAGGATTGCTGAATATGAGCCAATAAGGCCCATAAGTCCAACAAAAGTGGTTGGTTACATGTCTCACGTATCTGTGCTACTAACCTCACAAGCTCTTGGTCCTTACCCAAATAATTTGTTAATCTCCCAGGAAACTAACATCTTTTCCCTTATAAAACATGTACATTACAACCATGTTAAGGAACTCAGGTAATTTGAGGGATGGCATCATATCTTCATTACTCTTATCTGATATATCATATTTAGTCGTTATTGTTGTTGTGTGCAAGTGTGAGTTATATGACCCATAAACCCATAGCCTTAAGGTTTTGGGTAAGAGTGTGGCGTCTCTCGATGTAGACGGTCCCCAGGGCTCCCCTCAATGTCCCAATGATGAATTGATCTACCTTTTGCAGGTACACCCTTCCCCCATAATTCTAGCTTCCATCAATGCTCAATAAGTAAATATTTACCTGATAAAGAAGTACTGGAACTCCTCCAAAAAAAGTGTTAAAATAATTTCATAAAAAAAAAAATACATCCTTAATATGCTTATAAAAAGTTTGTCTATCCGAAATTAAGAATGTATACTATCACTAACACGAAACTACCATATCATTTCTGTTGATTAGAGTATTCAAAAGTGGAAATGGATTCTTTTATATAATAAGATTATGTGAACATGTATACCTCTCTTTATAAATATATCTTATTTCATTATTTGCGACTTATACAATATTATGTCTAGTAAAGAAGATAGATATTAGCACATATGATTCATGTCATGGAAATCAATTGATTAAGATATATAGCAAAGTTATGTAGCAACATAGCAGCTTCAAGAGAAATATAAATGATAAAGGCAATGAGTACTTTTTTCTGATATTTCGTCGGTGCTTGCCAAATGCTAAAGCCGTGTTTGGAATTGAGACTTGCACCCATGCTTTTGATTCCAAAAATGCATAAAATCAATTATAATATCCTACTATATGATACTACGTGAGATCTAAACGCGCATTACCACATGTTTATGCCGACCCTTATCCCAACATAAAAGACATGTTATCTTGACTCTATGATTTGTGTTCTCTATTCTTTAATGAATAGTTTCAAATGGAATATGTGCATGTCAGTGGCACTTACCTCCCATCCTTTTGAACCTTACTGTTCTTGTCCACTTCTTCCTGCTGCCACCACACCCTGCACTGCATATACATCTAACTTAATTATTCGTATCATTTTACAAGCTTGTGATAAAATTATTAATACTCCTTAGAAAAATGTCTTCTTAACATGTAATAATGTAAGCACTCTGATCGATGAGGCTTTGGTATATTTTTTAAACACCGTCAATTCTTGAAAAATCATTTTTTTTACTCAGTATTAGATTCATCAATAATATGTATGTTTTTTTTCTTAGGGAGTGTATGTTTGAGTGTTTTATATATTTAATGTTTTCATTTGTTTTTTTATAAGGGAAAATTTACATTTCATTCACAACGGTAGTGTGAAAACAATCAAGAAAGAAATAAAAAACATAGCAATAAGATTTAGATACGACCACACTAGTTAACACATGAGCAAGAGTAAACATGAGCAATCTTTACGGACTCTGGTTCGTCGCTACATTTGTTTGTGACGGAATTTCGATGCATTAGTGATGGAATACTACTCTCTAAATGGTTCGTCGCTACATTCGTTTGTGACGGAATTTCAATGCATTAGTGATGGAATACTACTCTCTAAATTAATTTTTTTTAGTAGTTTTGAATATGAAAAGTACTTTCCTACAAGCAACTGTAATAGAACCAAATTATAATGCATCTACCTTGTGTCTTCAAACTATCAACCACCACTTTAGCATCAAGCTCAAATAGGATATTGGATAATCTCAACTGCTTAGTCCACTGCATTGTGGCTGAAAGTGTTAGAGCATCCCCCCTTTGCAACTCTTGGACAAGGCTCCATAGTTTTGGCCTCTAAGAAATTACCAGTCTTATATCGAAGAATAAGGTCAAAGCTCGTAAGATTTTGTTGCGTAAAAAATCTACATCAATATTGCATTTAATTTCCCTAAGTTGTAGTTTGGTCCATTTGGTGGTATGTATATTCTGATGGTTAGCATTTGTAAGTGCATATATCTATCTATCCTTAATCTAGTTTAGGATGAGCTAGGTTCTGAATATATGTCAAAATAAGGATTATAGAAATGATATAAATAAGTATCCTTTAAGAATCACATCACTATACTCTTAAGAAATCTCAAAAATTCATATTTTTACGAAGGTTATGATAGTGTGAACCAATTCACTTATTATTCATATGAATATATGTATCCATTCACTCCTATTTTTGAACATGTTTGTAAAGAGTTTACTCTTGTTTCGAAAATTTATACAAGTCATTACCGATTATTTTCAAAGGAAGAAATTCACTCATCTCATTCATCTCTTTCAAAACTCTTAGATATTGACGGTTATTCTTAAGAGTTACTTTGATTAGGGAAAATCATTGTACATTAGATTGAGATTTTCTCAAATTTTACAATTGAGGGTAATTGAAACCTAAAAGAAAGATTTGATAAAAGTTCGCATCCATTTAAAAATTGGGGGTTTTCTCTTCTTGAGATGCATGCAAAATTGGTTGGAGATTGGTATAGATCGGTGAAGATCGTAGGGTTGATTGCTTAAAAGAACATACTTCAAATAGTATCTAGGCCGTCCACTTGTTAGCCCAAAATGCCAAGTATGATCCAAATAGGTATTGGATTGAAAAAACCGATTTGGACCAGTCATTTTAAATAGGCTGTTATCTTATGAGTTTCTCGTGTGCTATGTTCGGATTCTAAAATTTAAGTGTTTTAATGTATTTTGGATGATTTTATAAAAGTGTTTATGCTGTTTGGATTCCTATAGTCCAAACTACATAGGACGCGCGAGAAATTCAATGAGATAAAAAAAAAAAAAGTGTCTTCTAAATATGGCCGACCGTTACTAATAATTTCCTTGTTTTTTCAACAAAAAATAAAATAAGAAAATCTTCTTAGCCGTGGATTGGATTATCACATTATTTAACCCAAAAAAATATGAACAAGATGCCATGATTTTTTTTTTTAACAAAGAAGCCATGAATCATGAATGTAACTCAAGTGGATTATAAAATAATCCCCTTTGGTGTCGTGGAAATGAGTACATGTATACATTTGGTGTATGTATAACAAATTAACAATCTAATCTTATCAACTCAATAAAACAATTACCCATTTCTTAAAGCAAAAAAACTAAAAGGCAACAATGACCAAAATGTGATGCTAGCCAGTGTTCCAAAATCACCACTAATCAGCATATCTAATATAATTACTTGCAAATATGTTGACGTCCATATAAGTAAATGAAGCATAAGTAAGAGGTATGTGAGATAGAAATTTTTTCTTTGTCGCATGAGATATTTATATTGGTATCGGAGGGGGCTTTCAGTAAGTGTTTAATGATCGAACCGTAACAACCATAACACCTTCATTACATTCGCCTTTGTCCTTGCCTTTGTCTAGGTTGTTATCCTCGTTAATCGTTACTGGTTTGTTGAAGAAGCTTTGACCTTTGGTTGGATTACGTGTGTTAGGTTAGGTTTTTGATGATTGGATCAAGTCAATTCGTAGCACATACAATATGTTATTTTCAAACTTTGACAGATAGACGAAATGACAAAATAACCATTAAAACTCACACAGATAAGTGGGAGGGTTGAAGTTTGAACTATAAACATAACGTTCATCATAATAATTTTGACATTTTTGTTGGTTAAGCTATTGACTTGTGAAATTATTTTCAATTTCAATCTATAGATAATAAGATATCATTAAGATCAAGTTTCCTTTTTAAAATAATTGTATAGTCTCTACCAACTATTCAATACTGGCATGAATGAAAGTGTTTAATTTCGTTAGAGGGACCCTAGTTGATCTCATGAATTGTCACCTGATTGTATGAACTCGTCGGGGTCCTACAGTTCTACTCCCTGCATGATCATTTCTGAAATATTGCAGTTACATTTTTGTAATTTTTTCTTTGGTACAGTAATATATTTTAATTAGGGAAGATATACACTAATACAATATTTAGTAAAATTTTGATCCAACACTAACTTACAAAATATGTTCAACTAAGTTTCAATTACAATCAGACCATTGTCGTGAGTTACATACATATATTATAGTTGAGAAAGAGACAATTATTGTCGGTGGCGGTTAGGGTTACCCTCATCGGTCCTGGGCAATGATGATGATGCCAAAGCTGGACGTGTGATGGTAGGGAAACGAATGACAAAAAACAAAAGTCTAAATATACGGGAATTATTTGTGGTAGGAAGAAAATAAGCGGTCTAATTAGGTAGTAGTTCATAAGTGGATCATACTTTTTTTTCTTTTCTAAATACAGCGGATCACACATATTTATCTAAAAAAACAATCAAAATTGACTGTAAATCACCTCTTTTCAGAAGATCGGTATGAATAAAGGTGAAACTCACAAATTGTATTTGATGATGAATTTAGAAAAACTATTTTCATATTTTTACTACACTCTTAAAATTTATAATATTTTGGTCATAAATTATTTTAAATATTTTTTTTTAGGGAAACTTATCTTAAATATATTAACCATAATTATTATTTTATCACTCTTTACAAAATAACTTTTTTAGATGAGTTGAAATATCTATGTTTTTTTTCCTTCGTTCACTTCTTCTAAGCTATTGTATTTTCTCTGTCTTATTTTAATCGTCACATTAACATTTTTTCTTTGTCTCAAAATAATTATTATTTTAAAATACAATCAATGTAACATTGTACTTCCATCGATTTGAGATAGTAATTAAAATTAATTTTTACAAATGCAAGCACTTGAAAGAGAAGGAAGGGACACAAGAGTGTTTAAATGATATAACACATGTTTCTTCTAATTTAATCAATGTTTTAGAGCAATGATACATTGACATCCTCAGGTAACATACACCCTTTGACCTCTACATACTAATGCAACATGTGGCCTTTTCTCTCTCACAATTCATCCCTCGTCACTCATCACTTCCCCTTCTCTCTCTTCCTTCTCTCCCCATCGGCACCCTCCCCCTCCACCCTCTGTCACCGTCATGCACCACCACCACTGTCACCGTACTCGTCCACATTTCTCACCCCCCGTTGTCGTTGTTGTATGCCTTCTCTCCATTCTCTCTCAACCGTCGTCGTCCCCTCTACTCCACCGTCACCAGCCCTCTTATGTTCTCGGCGGCGACCAAACCTTCGGCCTCACCGTTCTTAACTCGTCGTCCTCACCACCATTCTCGGCCGTCATCTCATATTTTCACCACCACCACCACCACTGTCGCTTTAAATTTGACACCCCCCTTTCACCACCGCGACCTCAGAACCTAAAAATTAGAGGAAGAACAGGAAAACAGATCTGAGAAAGAGGGAGGAGAGAGAGAGGCTCCTCGTTTGCCGACGAAGCTTTTGTTGGTCGTAGGTTTGAGTGAGGGGAGAGAAGGGAACATGCCTGTTGCAAAGGACGACAACGATGGCCCATCAAAGTGGCGACAGAGGGAAGAAAAAAAGATATGGTGAACATACAAAGGAGAGGAAAGGGAAAAGGTAAGGCGTGGAGATATAAATTGAGTTTTTTTTTTATTATTGTTTTTGTTGGGCCAATAAAAGTTTGCCAAGTCAGAAGTGGCGGGAAGAGTGTATAAATAAAAGGGGGTCAACCTATATTTTCCCATATTTTAAGATCGAATTCAGTCTTGAATGTGCAACAACGTTAAAACGATTAAGAAAAGTTAATCTTTTATTTGAATTCAACAAAACTTGATAGATTATTCTTTACGGTTACAAGCGCGGAGGGTAAGTTGTCTACACCAAAAAAGAGAAGGAATGAAGGGGTGGGGGTAGGAAGTAGGGCCCACAAACGCAAGACAAGGATGGGAATAGGAGGCACACATCACACACACCCAATGAAAAGGAGAGAGTAGCGAAAAGTTTGACTGATTACATCATGAACATAACCGGGCATATCCGGTGACATGTTTTGCACCGACACACTTCTCCGGTTGGTTACCTATTGTTCCTTTTGGCGTTTTAAAATGCCACATCGTTCCCGCATTCTCTTCCTCCTAAAAACTCTCTCTCACTACGAAAAACACAACACATTACTAATCCCGAGGATTTCTCTCTTTTTCTCTGCAACACTTTCCTATCATTTTAACGTACGATTTACTACTTCATCATCAATCAACCCGTGTTTCTTGTGGTTAGTTCCAACGTAACGTGTTTAACTGTTCCCCACACTTATTTATCATTACGGTTACATTACATTACAACTTCTTATCTTATTACAACTCATTTTCTCAACAACAACAAAATCATAAAACTTACTACCAGTACAGTTTTTAGTACAACGAACAACCTCTTCTCTCTTCTGTCTTGTCCTTTTTCTTTTCGTTTCGTTTCACTTTCACGTGAGTTCTTAATCTTTATCCTCACACACACACGCGCTCAATTTTCTCTAGATCTCTTTCCTTTTTTATTTTGTTTCCTTCTCTGTATATGTACTTGTTTTTTTCTGTTTGAAATGTTGCTTTCGGATTTGTACTTCTTTCATTCATTTTGTTTTTTTCTTCTACGTGACTTCGTTTTCCTACTTTGATTCTGCTTCTTCTGTTTTGAGTAAAAACAAATTGTGGTAATGTAGCGGTTGATTCATTACGTAAGATTCCTATATTTTCCAGATCCTAATTTAACCATTCCTTGTTGATTTAGTCAAAAGTTAATTAAAGGTAAAAAACAAAACACAAAAAATAATGTGAATAGTTTTATTAGACAGTTGTTAAATAAGAATATTGAAAATTATTGGAATAAAGCCAGCTAGCAAGCATATTTCATGATCATGATGTTGATGGTGATGTGTATTTTCTTCACACTCTACTTCTAGGTCTCTGCTTCGTTTATCCCCTACTCCACCACCAGATTATTTTATTTTATTTATTTTGTAGTTTTGCTCACAAATACAGTGAGTGGTATGGCATTGACGGTGTGTTAAGTGTACGAAACACAGACAAATATGGTTACATTCAATTATTTTATTTTCTCAAATTATTATCAGTGTCAACGTGTCTAGTGATTGTGTTAATACTTCATAGATTGTATGTTTGGTTCATTATAGGAATTTACTTCAATTTCACTACTTTAGATTGGATCCTAATTGATCCATAATTGTGTGTCAAATGACTTCAAATACTACTTGCATATTTGTGCATTTTTTATCATGTCCCATTTGTTTTATAACTATGTGTACACATTTTGATTTCTGCTGCTGCTTACCCCCACTTTCTAATAAAGGTCTTAAAAAGTTGGTTCAATTTTTTTTTCCAAAATTTATACTGGCCTGAAATTCAATCTGCTGGCCCTTCTTTCGATTGCAACTAATTTGTGTGTTTTGTGAACTTTCTGCACTTGTCTTCTTTATGGTTTTGCCATTTTTGGCTTGTTTTGATTCTCATTGTGATTAATGGTTTGGTTCAAATGTCTTCTTTATCATATCTCTTGAATTTTATTGGTTTCCATGCTTTTCTTGATTTTTTCTATTTTTAGAATTTAGTAACTTATTTATGCACTATATTTTTGCAGGTAGTGGAACATTGCTGTTTTGAGTCTCTGGAAAAACAGCTGCCCAAGATTGTGTATGCACTTTTATGGTGGTGAAAGCTGAAGCACAATTCTGAGAAGTTACGGCCTTTACAAGCTTGCAAAGGTTAGTAAATCCTATCATTTTCTCCTGTCACAAGCTTTTTCATTTGATTAGTATTCGAGTGAGTTTTGAAAGCATGAAAGAAATTGAGAAGAGAAAAGGTTCAAAGAATGTTCAAACTACGAGTTCAAAAAGAACAAAAATGAGAGAAAACAAATTGCATCAAGATAATTCATCGAAAACATTGATTAAAAATGGAACTGAATCTAAGACGCCTTAGAAAATTCAGAAACTTATGAAAATCTAGTTGTACATTATGTGGATGATGTCAACAGGTCCAAGGAGGTGCTTGTCGAGATGAAAGTGAATGAAGTGATTGATAATCATTCTACTGATTTGGAGAAAGAGCAAAAAGAAGGGAATGAAGATGTATACGACACTGACACAACCAAGGATTCAGTATCATCTCAAGGTGATTCTTGCACAAATGAAGATGTTAAAGCAGAGAAAGCTTCAAAAGATCCGAAAAGTAAGGTTAGAGCGAATTCTTTAGAAAACAATCGTGGATCAAGGGAGAGATCCGATAGAAAAACAAATAAACTGCAATCAAAGGTATCAGGTAGCAATCAAAAGAAATCTATAAACTCAAATAAAGGTCCTTCAAGAGTTACAAACAAAAGTACTTCAACCAATACTAAGCCAGTGAAAGTTCCTGCAAAAGTTTCTTCGGAATCTTCTGAAGGAGTTGATGAAAAACCTGTTATAGAGGTTAAAGAAATTGAAATCTTGGATGGATCTTCTAATGGCGCTCAAAGTGTAGGAAGTGAAGATGAAATTCATGAAATCGTTAATGCTGAAGAAAACGGTGTAGATGAGAATGGTGCAGCTATGGAATCAAAAATTAAAGAAATGGAATCACGAATTGAAAATCTTGAAGAGGAACTGAGAGAAGTTGCTGCTCTTGAGGTGTCACTTTATTCTATTGTACCAGAGCATGGTAGCTCAGCACACAAGGTTCACACACCTGCTCGGCGGCTTTCTAGGCTCTATATACATGCTTGTAAGCATTGGACCCCGAAAAGGAAAGCAACGATTGCCAAGAATACTGTTTCTGGCCTTATTTTGGTTGCTAAATCATGTGGTAATGATGTTTCAAGGTATGTAAATGATTCTAGCGAAGTTTTGTCATCTACATATATTTAATTTTAATTTAATACAAACAATTAATATCCGCATCTTGACTTGATTCAGGTTAACTTTCTGGTTGTCAAATACCATTGTGCTGAGAGAGATAATTTCACTAGCATTTGGGAGTTCAGGTCAAGTCAGTCCCATTATGAGGTTGGCTGGGTCAAATGGGTCTGCCAAGAGGAATGATGGGAAGTCTGCATCACTGAAATGGAAAGGTATCCCAAATGGTAAATCAGGAAATGGTTTTATGCAGACCGGTGAAGATTGGCAAGAGACCGGAACCTTTACGTTTGCCTTAGAAAGAGTCGAATCATGGATCTTTTCTCGGCTAGTAGAGTCGGTGTGGTGGCAGGTAGAAATCTCTCTTTTTTTAAGTAAGATATTTATAAAAAAAAATTGGGGAAGGAGAAGTTATTATTAATTGATGTAAAACTAATTACTTATTGCTATTTTACAACCATCCTGAAGGGATTTAAACTCTACCCCTAGAGGCTAGAGGTTGCATATGCGATAAATTGAGAAGTGTTATTTGCTTTTAGGCTTTGACTCCTTATATGCAATCTTCGGTGTGGGACTCCTGTTCAAATAAATCTGTTGGGAGGCTTCTAGGACCTGCTCTAGGTGATCACAATCAAGGAAACTTTTCCATCAATCTCTGGAGAAATGCTTTCCAAGATGCTTTTCAAAGACTCTGTCCTCTTCGAGCAGGAGGGCACGAGTGTGGTTGTTTGCCTGTGATGGCAAGAATGGTATGCTTTTATTAATCTCTTTCCTTGCTTGATTATGTTTCTAGTTTCCCATTCTTTTGTTCTAAGCCTCAAAGGATTGAGTAGATTTAAATTCATTCATCAGGTCATGGAACAGTGCATAGATAGATTAGATGTTGCGATGTTCAATGCAATTCTTAGGGAATCAGCCTTGGAGATCCCAACTGATCCAATATCAGATCCGATAGTGGATTCAAAGGTTTTGCCGATTCCAGCAGGAAACTTAAGCTTTGGATCTGGTGCACAGCTAAAAAATTCGGTACATATTTTTCTTTTTGTTTTTATACTGATTGGTATTCACACATTGTCTTAAAGTTGAGTTTGAAGATTTGAATTTATAATTTGCCAATCGGAAACTTTTCTCTTCGATATCACGTCTTAGAGGGACAACAGTCCATTCTTTACAGTATCTATGAAAAATTTATTCGAAAACTTGATATAACTACAAAAGGATTAGCAAAATATGTGGTTTTGTCATTTGATTTGAGCCATGTGGCTCTTGTAGTATCAAGGTTTCATCATATTTGAAAGTTATGCCTACACGCCTTTGTGCTTATGGAAGAGTTACTTGAACTGCAGGTTGGCAATTGGTCTAGATTGCTCACTGATATGTTTGGCATTGATGCTGAAGATTGTTCGGAAGAATATCCAGAGAACGGTGAGAACGACGAAAGGCAGGGTGGAGCTGGTAAACAGAAATCATTTGCACTCCTTAACGACTTGAGTGACCTTCTAATGCTCCCAAAAGACATGCTTATGGATAGACAAGTCAGCCAGGAGGTTAGTTTCATAAATTAGATACTTATGTGGCATATGCTTTTCCTTACGATGTCATTGTATTTATTTCGGTTTATTTTTATTATTATGCAGGTATGTCCATCCATCAGTCTTTCATTGATTATACGGGTTCTCTGTAACTTCACTCCGGATGAGTTCTGTCCGGACGCGGTTCCAGGAGCTGTCTTGGAGGCCTTGAACGGGGAGGTATGCTTGTTAGTTTTTTTTTTGTCTGTTATGAAGGCTGTATAAATTTGTTGCTAGTTTTCACAACTAATTAGAATGCTGCGTAGAGCTCGTGGTAAGATTGTATAATCCGACTTTACATTAGCAAAGGAAATAAAAATAGAAGTATCCTGAATCTGAAATGGGTTATGCCTTTACTGCAATTTTAATTTCACTTGGCACATATTTTGGTAAGTTGTAACTTTCTGCTCAACTGAAATCGTATAATTTATTATTAACTATAATTTATTTCATCTTTAGACTATTGTGGAGCGAAGAATGTCAGCAGAGTCCATTAGAAGCTTCCCTTATAGCGCGGCTCCAGTTGCGTATATGCCTCCTTCGTCAGCCAATGTGGCAGAGAAAGTTGCAGAGGCAGGAGGAAAGTGTCACCTGATGAGGAATGTATCCGCTGTTCAGCGGAGAGGATATACAAGCGATGAAGAACTTGAGGAACTTGATTCGCCGCTTTCATCTATCATTGATAAGGTTCCTTCATCTCCAACAGTCGCTACAAATGGAAATGGTAATCACAAAGAGCAAGGGAATCAAACCACCACAAATGCCAGATATCAACTACTTCGTGAAGTTTGGTCCATGTGATGTGAATCTTGTGAAATGAAATGCACATGTATACTCTTTACAAAAGTAAAAATCAATGTGAGAAATTTAGGAATTATGAATTTAGAAGATTAAAAAATATGGAATAAACAGACGAGATATATTTTGGAAATCTTTATTACTAGGGAAAATTAAGGCTCAATTTCCCTTCTTTTTTTGGGTGTATATAAATATAAGTCCTTAAGAGTAGCATTAAAGAATTCGTTCTGTTTAATGTTTACTTTCTTCGTGTTTGTTTGATAAGCATCTAAGTTCTTTTTGTAATATCAATTTTTTGTTATCAAAAGAGTGTGTACAAACTTCTTTTACAAGGCATAAGCATCAGAATACGGCATTGGATGTTAACTTGATAGTTCATCATCGTCGATATATGCTTATCAAGGATGATGGGTTTAGGAATTCATGGCCTTGGTACATATTTTAATCAGAACACTCTTCATTTCTTTGCAAATTTCCTCCATTGGAGATAATAATATTCAACGTATTGTCGGACACTAAATGTGTACACGTATGCAAGTTGGAATTCCGAACTTAGTTCATCTTATTGTGGGAGTCTAGCTCTTTCTGCAGAGACTTAACCCTCCTTTGATAAAAGACACTATTTGATTTGATATAAAAAAAATAATAATCGATGCACAAGTAATTTTAAGGACTGCTCTAAAACATGTATACACGTCTTCTGTATTTTTTGGTACATATTTATTCGCATCTTTAACCAACCTAACCAAGCGTTTTTGGGATTGTACACTTTGGTGTATGTACTATATTGTCGGTTCAAGTAAAGTCGAAATAAATACTATAACCATGGTACCTTATCCCAAAAAAATAATCATACGCCATAGTACCTTACTTAAATTATCATAAGCCTCCAAATAAATAATAAATGAGTTGGGTAGATGGGGCTCATCTATCATTTTTTCCACCAGATACATTATTGATCCACATAACTGAGAGAAGTACGGTCCTTTCGATTATATTTTTATCACAGAGCTTATTAACTGATTCTAGTGGCCGGTAACATATTGCTTGCACCTCACAATACATGCTTAATTTTGCCAGACAAAAGTTGAGTGATTTTGAAATTTCAACGTGTTAAAATTTCGCTCAATATCATTTATCTTAGACTTGCCTGATTTGCAAGATTCAAAGACTTCAAAATTTACCAACGTACTTGTGTCTGTTTGATAAGTAAATAGGCAATTACCTTCTCAAATTGTAAGTTTCGTCAATTACCTCTTGAAATTAACAAAACTTTAATTACCTCCCTAAAATTGCACAACGTTAATCAATTTACCCCTTCCGTCAAATTTTTGTGTTAGTCAACATCACATTTTGCAAACACTCCCCTGAAGTTTTGCATTTATGTGTAAAATGTCCCTTGAACTTGATTTTTTTCCTCTTATCCTTAACTCAAAAGATATTAAAGGCAAACAATTAACAATTAACTTTAATACTTTAAACTCTATAATATTACAATTAACATTTTGATCATTTATTACAATCCAATAGATTTGAGATGGTTTATATTGCATAATAAGAATATATTCCTAAAGTTGTTCTAGTATTAAATTGTAAGCTACAATTGTGCTTTGATACATTGGAAGGTAGTAGAAGAATGAGAATACATGGTTAATGTTTGATCGTTTCATGAAACATATATGGTTGTATACCGTCAAAACTTAGCTAATATGCTCCACAATTCAGTGATAATGCAGTCACTTTTAAGGATTTGAAAAAAATATATATAAATCTTCAAGTTTATGGGGCATTTTGCACATAAGTGCAAAACTTTATGGGAGGTATTTGCAAAATGTGATGTTAACTAACAAAAGAATTTGACGAAGGGGTAAATTGATTAACGTTGTGCAATTTCAAAGCATAATTGAAGTTTTGTTAATTTCAGGGAGATAATTGATAAAAGTACATTTCAAGATAAACAAAAAGGTTTTAGACATAAAGGGGCAGTTATCATCCGTGGAATGTTATGGGATGGTGCATTTGTATTGGCCAACTTGAAAGGGAGAAATTTCAATCTACTTTGAAGCAAGTATTCGAGAGCTCCAGTTCGTAAACTTAAGATTGTTGAACCACAAAAATGTCCACACCATAGTTTATATTTTGTTTATTCGCGCCCTTAAATGTGATTTCGTATGACTGAAAAGGCATATAGACCCTCCAAAGTCAACTTTGTCATCTCCTCGGTTCTTTTTGGAAGATCATGTCCTTACTTCTTAAGAATGGTATTGCCATTATGAAGTCGAAAATCACTGGCAAGTTTAAAAATCCATTTAAGTATCACTTCAATGTTCATGTCCAGTAGTGCATCTTGACAGTTGATTTGACAAATATCGGAAAATACTAACAAAAGCCTAGAGATTTATCATACACAGACAAGCCGACACAAAAAATATTCCGGATTAAAGCAAAAGGAACAAGACATACATAAATACACACCCAAAACTAATAGGATGCTACAAGCCAGTTTTATGGTGATCATAGATCAGTGTCTACTTCATACAAATCCAAGATAAATACTATGAGAGGTCTTAGTGTCTTTTACTCATCCCCACACTAGCAGTTCAACCAATCAATCACCACCCACTTGTCTCTTCCAGGAGTCTTCCACAATCAGCTCATCAACTCCCCAATCTTCATAGCTGGACAATTTTTGCCAAAATGGTAAGTACGACATAAAAGATGGAGGAATAGTATCAGCCTTAACCCTCCCATACAAGAAACAGAAGTACCCAACTTACTAAACAAACAGTAGTATTTACCTTCCATCAGGCAAGTAGCGACGGATGGTAAAAGGAATTTTCCGCTCTCGTAGCTCCTTCATGGCAATCTGAAGAGTTGGAAAAATAAAATATCAGACATTACAATAAAAAAAATGCACCGCATTGCAACTGATACAAAATGAAACCATAGCAGAGCCAACATAACAAAAAAATATGGATATTGCTGAATCGAATAAACTACTATAAGAAATCATCAAATTTTAATCATGCAATTCGTAGTATGGAGTGCACAATGTATTCTTTACAAATCTAAAGAGCTTGAGAATAAGATAACAGGTAGGAATACCAAAGGACTCTAAAAATAAAACAAGATACACTGCTCATCCATGAGAATATTTAAATCCTAAATTAACATGTGGTCAGATTCAACTTTAGAAGACAAGAATTTCATCAAAGATATCAGTTCAGCAAAGTCATGATATGATAACAGTCTTATCTTATACAAATTTTTAAAAAAGTTTCATCGACGTAAGATTAAAAAAAGTGTGCGACTGTCAAACTGAAGAACAACCCAGTCTATGCTATAATTTTCAAAGTTTGGGACCTTTTTCTTTAAAGGGCCCCCGAGCCAAGAAAGTACAAGCTATGATAATGGTTTGAAAACCAATCTACAAGCTGAGCAAATGAACTATAACAGGAATTTATTAGGCCTAATATAAAAATAAACCTAATTCTAACGAAATTTGATCTCCTCATCTTAAAAATATAGGTTAATTGAAAATGAATACTACATGAGAAGATGAAACCCTTATTACTATACATGTACTATGTCAGCATATACTAGTCAAATTGTATAGTTGACCATAGACCGATTATCAAAGCATACAAACAAGATCAACATCTGTAGCATGTGTGTTACATGATACACCACTTAATAAAGGAGATCACTAAAGTAGAAGTTGGGAATAATGAATCATTTTCTATATTTCAAATGAAGGGCGCATGGCGCAACTGACATATATTTGAAAAATTGACAACTTATACTCACAATTAGTAGTCAAATGCAGTACTGTAACAAGAACGAAGGTATTGTATTGCAAAGAGTGGTTAAATTACCTCAAGTGGATCAGTTTCCCCTTCCAACTCGACCATGACAGGTGCATTCATACTGCACAACAAGAAAGAAAACAAGTTATGGCATATTAGACCTACAGCATGATTGTTTAAGATTTTAAAGTCTAACAAAAAGTTCTTTCAACTGAAGAAAGAAGTTAGTGAGGGGGGAGGGGGGAATTTAAACCAAACGGGCATTTAGTCATTGTTTTTTTTAATATGCATACTAGTGTATTGTACTGGGTTTTGTATTCTTTGTAAGCTCACTGTGCAGAGAACTAGTTCTCTTTCAAGAAGCTTGACAGCTAGATTAAGTTGGCAGTTATTGCAACTTTTATTGAAGTATGGTGCAAACCTAAGCAGGATCCTACTCTATCGATAAGTTGTTTGGGGCATTGTAATATGGACCTTACAAGGCCTGAAACCTATTTTGTTATCCAAAAAGCTTGTCGATTTATGTAACATCCAACGAAGGAGCAGTAGAAAGCTGTAAAAACGGATACTCAGGTATCTTAGAGGCACTATCACTCATGGTTCACTCCTGCAGAACGGAAAACCTGACAGAACAAGCATCTATTCTGGATTTTTGTTATGCAGACTAGGCATCTGACTCAGATGTCAGAAAGTCTATATCCATGAAGCAAACTTCAGTGGTCTCTAATCTAGGCAGAGGCAGAACGCGGAAGCTGAAATCCTATGGCTGTAGTCTATGTTCACGGAACCTCAGATTCCTTTCAGCATTTCTCAAATTTTGTTTGACAACTTGAGCAGTCTTCTTGTCTCATAATGCAATCCTCCACAAAGGAACCAAGCACGTGGAGTTGACAACTTTTATGTTGGAGAAAATGCCCACAACAAGAACTTAATAATCAGTCATATTCCAACAATCGACACGTATGTAGATTTCTTAACAGGTTACTCTCTCTCTCCCCCTATGTTTCACAACCTAGAGACAAACTCAGGATGTTTGACAAAAATTTTCTTAGACATCCAACGACAAATCAAAGAGGAAATATAAGAATGCTATTAGTAGAGTTCCTATTACACAAGTATATGTTAAGTGGTGACCCATGTTAACAAAGTTCAATTTAATTTAATTCTATGTTCTAAATAGAGTAAGGATGGGAAAGAGGGTGGCCGTCGTTGGTTCTATTCTATGTTTGGGTGGTTAGGGATACACATTGCCCTTGCTTGCCTTTTGGTTACCTTGATCAATGGATTATGTAAAACAGAACTGGAGGGAAGCTCGTGCTTGTCCCATTTTACATAACCCATTGATCAAGAATCCATAGCTAACATGGTTCAACTGAAATCCACATGATACCACTTTGCCGTGAAGGTGCAGTGCTTTTTGCACCTCACTGTTAAGGGGTAGGCCTTTCATAAGGGTGCAGTTTAATTAAATTGTATGTTTTACATGAAAAACACTTAGGCTAATTTCATCTGAAAATCTCAATCTTCGAATTTGCTGTGCAATTTTCATTTTCAAACATATCAACACAGATAATCAATAAGAAAAAATCATACTAGGGTGATGAAATTAAGCTGTAAACCTGATTTGAAGAGCGCGGGTACCAAGAATCCTAGCACGCTCGTACTTGGTCATATACTTGGAAGTCCTTCTCGGACGTTCAACCGGTGCAGCATCTTCCTTTTCCTCAGTTTCAATTGGTTCTCCTTCTGCATCTAGGTCATCATTCTTGTTATCAGGATCCTCCTCCTCTGCACCTTCCTGCACATGCATCAATCATCAATAATTTCATAAACCCTAATTAAAGAAAAAAAAAAGAATAACAATAATAATAAGTCTGGTACCTCAATTTCAGGTTCTGGTGGCTCCTCCTCGTACCTGCATCGTTTTAATCATGAGTAAAAAATACTACAAACCCTAATTAATTAATTTTGTGAGTGAAAGAGGGAAAGAGAAAGAGAACCCCATGTCGATATCTTCGTAGTCATCGTCGGCCATTGTTAATGGAAGATAACCTCTGCTCTGCTTAAGAAGACTGCTGCCCTAAAACCCCCTCGGACGGAATGAATGCCTTCGACGTACTGTGGACTTCGTTATATACTCTTGTTTTTGGGTTTTTTTAAGTGAAAACACGTTTCTATACTCACCTTCTCTCCAACTCCATATCAGCCGTTCAAAATTGAATCAATCTAATAGAAAAATTGTAATGAAACAATTCAAATTTAAATCACAGAAAAAAAAAATCAACCAAACCAAACCAAACCGTATGTCTTTATCTTGTGGTTCAGATGATTTTTAACCTCAAAACCGAACCATACCGCATCGTGAACAACTCTAACCGAGACTATAGAGCCCGGATACATAGCACCGATACGGGTATACGAGTATGTGGATACACGAAATTTATTACTCTCTCCGTCTCATATTAGATGACCTAATTGACTCTAACACACATATCAATGCATATTTTTTTATCTTTAAGTATCTATTTGAAAAAATTATGAAAATTTAATATTTTAAATATATTAAGTGAGACGAATCCAACAACATCTTATATGATATTATTTAACTTTGTGTGTTAGTAGAAAAATATGGTCTAAATATAACAAGTTAAAAGTGCACATTGTCAAACAGGTCATCTATTATCGCACGGAGCGAGTATAGTTCAAGATACAGTATGGTTAAAATACGTTAATAAAATGTTTATACAAAAATTTATATGCATGTAAAATGCTTGAAAAAATATAAGTTTTGATTACTCTTGAATACTATATAATTACAAAAAATAATATATGTGGTTAAAATAAAAAATGTAAAATTTTCGTATAAATTATATTTTATTTTCGTATAAATTTTCGTGTATTGGTAGAATATCTTATAAGTATCCGATAAAATTTATATTTTAAATTAAATTAATTAATTTTGATACTTTATGTGTATGTATCCGCATAATATTTGTGATATGTCTCCAATTTGGAGTATTCGGGGTTCATAACCGAGCTAATGAACGAAGGGTTAATATAAAAAATAAAAAATAAAAATAATTACAAAATACACATCAATAGTATGTATGTATGTATGTATGTATATATACTAGTAAAAGACCCGTACTTTTGCACAAGTCACGTAATATTGCAATAATCATATAAAAAAAATTAGATTGTTAATATTGTAGAATGTTTCTTCAAAAAAATAATATTGTATAATGTTTATAAATATTAAATGAAAATTATGAGTATTAATGTAATGTTTCTATTAAATATTTTTCTTTTATATATACAAAAATTTGTTTTTTTAGGGATATATAAAAAAAATTAAATAGTTGAGTCACACCAATTATAAATTTTATTTGCTTATATATGCGAACATATTTTTTTACGTATATATATGAGAAAGTTGATGTGATAAAATTTTAAAAATTCATCACTATTTTCAAAATCAATTGTTTCTATTGAATAACTTTTTATTTTATATGCAAAAGACTGTTCGAAATTTGCATTGCACCCGTTGCATATCTTATGTACTTGTATATGCATAAACAAAATTGTATATACATATATGAGAAAGTATATGACAGAATTTTAAAAACTCATGACTATTTTCAAAATCAAAATCATCGTGTAGTGTTTTTATTAAATATTTTTTATTTTATATGCAATAGATTATTCAATGTTTGCATCGCATCCGTTGCAAAATTTATGTACTTATATCTGCATAAACAAATTTCTATATACATATATGAGAAAGTTCTTAGGATTCTAAAAATAATATTTTTGTGTGGTTATAACGAAATTTGAGAAATCACAGGTGGTTATGAGTATTTTATGCGAAGAACCACGCGAAAAACATTCAAAGAAATTTAATACATCTAATTTTTATTTTTAATTATAGGAAAAAAAAACTTAGTGTATTTTATTGGGTTACTCATGATTTTCTCAAAGTATGTTATAGTCACATAAAATGTATTTTTTTTTTCTTCTAAGAATCATACGAAAAACACAAACAAATTCACATGAATTTTGTTCTCAATTCTAACTGTTTATTTGTTTCTCAATTTTGCTCTTCACTGAGTTTCATTTTAAGCTATGTTTAATTTAGCATAGCTTTTGTTAAATTTATTAGATAAGTCTTTCATTTTATAAATAATAAATTATTTAGATGGCTAACATTTATTTATATTATATTTTAGGTACTTATCAATAATAAATCCCATATTATGTCAAGTTATATCACCATCAAATAATTATGGGTTATTCGGTATATTACTTCTCATTTTTATGGTTTTTCAATAAATATTAGGCATATCACATAAACACTAATATTATTAATAATTTTTTAACTTAAACGGCTACGATTTATTTATTTTCATATCCTAGACAAATATTACTAGTTGTTTAATAAATTACATGTTATTGTTATATTACGAGTAATCTTTTTTCTTTTATCACTTTAGAGTTATATAGAATTTTACTAAATATTATATATACTATAAATATCAATTATATATGTAATTCAGACAAAATATAGATTTGTAATCCAAGATTATTTCTATTTTGCAACTTGATCACATTGATTTTTTTATTATGTTGGAGAAATAAAAAAATTACCTCACAAAATTTTGTTGATTAGGTATTTTCTTTTATTGTATATATTTACTAAATATTGTGTGTGTGTGTGTGTGTATATATATAACATAAATATCAATTATGTATGTAATTCGGATAACGTTGGAAAAATATACTAGTTAACAAAAAAAACATATAAATTTTATTCATGTAATCTAAGATTATTTCTACTTTGCAATTTGATCATTTTTTTATTATGTTGGAAGAAAATAATTACCTCACAAAATTTAATTGATTAGGTAGCATCATGATTCTTGGTTGAAAGAAGACAATTCATCTTATATTCTTCATCGTTAGTCCTTTTTACGGAATGTTCTATTTTTTTATTAAATAGTATAAAGAAAAACAAAAAAGACATAACTAGAAATATATTCTTAATTGTCACACACAACAAAACAACCACCATATTGATAAATTAATAGACAATAAGAAGCCAAAAAGATATTAAATAGTATGGAGGAAGAAGTTGTACTGATCAATAAACAAGATAATATATGATTACATTAGAAAGAAAGAATAAATGATTCATACAATAATTAACAAAAAAGAATGGATTATTAATACAACAAAAACTCACCTTTTTCTTAAAACTCTGCAATGATGGTGTCAAATCATCTAGAAGATCTTCATCTTCACGATGAGTATTAGTGAATGATTACATGCATGTATATTATTTATAATACTTATGAATTAACCGTCATACTCGTTGCAACTATTAAAGTTTGTTTAGGTTGATATTATGTAACGACCATTTAATATTATTTTAATATAAGTAAATAAGAGTATTGTCAAAATGGTTATAGAGCTCGATACAGATACAATACCGCTACGAGAAATTTTTCAAAATTTCCGATATGATGCGGCCTCAATACGTTATTAAAAAAATAAATCTAAAATTAACGGTATAAGTGCCCAATGAATAAACATTACTAAAAATGATATTAAACAAACATCCACGTTAATAAAAATAAAAATGATCAAAACAAGTGCCAATTACATATTTTTCCGCACAAATTATAATATAGCTAAACATGATGAGTGGTACTATCCAAAGAGAACGTGTTAGTACTATAAAAAAATAACTTGTCTAATGTTGACTACTTGATAGTCAGTACTAATTGAGATTAAAAACAAACAATTTTTCCTCGATTAGAGTTAAGAACAGAAGAAGAGAAGAAGATATTAAAGGATGAAGAACAAAAGAAACATAACATTAGAAATAAGAGAAAATTAGTAGAACACACTGGAGGTGTTAATGGAGGCCATCAATGATGCTGATGTTGAGATTGAGGCAATCGGTGGTAATAGTTAGAAGAGAGAATAGTTATCACTCGGTGGTGACGAGAAGCCATATTGTGTGGAGGTTAGAAGAGACAATATGGTTTTGACAGTGTTGCTTGTCTTTATGCATTTTATTTCTTATTCTTGTATTATTCTTTTTTTAGAGGGAGATATGTAAAACAAAGGTAGGGAAATATGTAAAACAAAGGTGTCGGTGTATAAGTTAGATGTATCGGAGTACAAGTCAGCCGTGTCCGACACGTATCGATCATTTTTTTTAAAATAAATAAATATTAATTGCAAGATATTTCTCTGATATGCGTATCGGGACGTATCAGTGTTGGATACGTGTCAGACACGATTCTTCGCCATTTATAGAGTATTAGGGCTTCAGAGCAAATAAGTAAATGATATATTTGAAATTTATAAAAAATTAAATGGCATATTTGAAACGTAGAAAAACTTAAAAACCTATTTGAAACTTTAAAAAACTTAAAGATCAAAAGAAACATTTTCCCCTTCATTAAAAAAAGTCAAAGGGTCTATTAAGTTTGACAAAAATACCTGTCTTTTAATTAACATGTGATTTGTTAGTCTAGGGGACTTATATTTTGTTAGACATAAGTTTTGGTGCATTGATGGTGAGTAGTTTTGATTATGTTATTTTCTTGCTAGTGTAATTAAAATGAAATTTCATGACTAAATTATAAGAAAATTGCTCTTCTCGCAAAGAGAATCACTTATTTACATAGAAATTGACTAAAATATATATATTCGTGACTTAACTTGCGTTGGTGTATAACCTGCGTGACTTAAGTCACGCTCGGTATATATCAACGTGACTTAAGTCATGTTAAGTTATGGTATGGAAACAGAATAACAACCATTCTGCCATTCTATTTTCAAAACTCCCAATTGCAATTTTGCTCTCTCTCAAGTGTGATTTTCATCAGAATGAGCGGCGACGACGTGAGTAGCATGTTCAAGGTTCGGGATGATGTCATGTTAAGAGATTTGAAGGATCAACTGGATGAAATCAACCAAAGACTAGACCATAGAGACACAAGGAGGGTGGAATACGTTTGATATGAACATCCATCGTTCAACTCAGAGGGGAGATTGACGTTCAGTCGGCCAGAGCTAACGAACGACGACGTGAGTATCATGTTCTCGACATATAGTCTAAAGATATTCCCAAGGTTTGATTCTGTCAGATGATTATGTCTATGTTGTATTATTATGTTGTGTCATTATTTTGTTGGATATTAGTTTAATTCTTGTTAGTTTACTAAAGATGTTGACATTGAAGTGTGTTATAGTTAGCGTAAAGGTTTGCGAGTCTCTTTCAAAACTCATAAGAATGAAGAGAACACAACTTGTATTATGCCGAACCAATTATATAGGTTTTCACATCGAATTCTTTCATATAGAATGAGTGTCACAAAAGGGAATGCATTTATAAGATGTTGTTTTGTACTTGATCATGCTACATTGTCAATTAAAACTTGTCAGTTGACATGACAGTAGGATTAAGTTCAAAAGAATATATTGGGATGCATTCCTTTTTGTGATGACTCATCATATATGAAGGGATTCAATGTGATAACCTATGTGGTTGATTCAATAGATTAAATGTGTTGTGTTCTCTTCATTTTTTGAGTTTTGAAAGAGATTTGCAAATTTTTACTCTAAGTATAAGACACTTCAATGCCAATTTTTTCGACAAACTTTCATAAATTTAATTTTAATCCAGCATCACGATGATACAACATACTTAAGAATAGTGTAATGTAACATAATGCTTCGTTTATTTGAACGTAAATGAAATTATAACTAAATAAATTTGTCATATTCTATTAACTTTGGAATTTATTACGCGTACTGGTGTATTTTTAATTATGATTTACTTTGGATCATGAAGGGATTGTTGTTTCTAAGACATGATATACTTTAGAAAAACGAGCATAACATATTGTATGTTTGGGGTCTTCAAAAAATAACATATTTGTGTAAAATTGATGAAAACTTAACTTACCTAAAACAAACGTGACTTAAGACATGTTGGCTTTGTACCTACCTGACTTAACTCACGTTGGCTCAACGTGACTTAAGCCATCGTGAGTTAAGTCATAATGTCGTGGGTAGTTTAAACAAATCGCGTGGGAGTGAGCAAAAGTATATGGGAGAAGAGCAGTTTTCAAATTCTAATCTCGGTACAACTTGTGCATCATATCCATGAAGTTTCATATTCACATCCCAATTCATGACCTATGGCTATGGTAGCATCCCCTTTCCTGTTAAATTTATCTTAAATTTTTTTATCACCAGTAGTACGTAAACTATATGTTATGATGACACAATCTATAAAGAAAAAAATATTAATTCCAATATGTTTAATTTGGTAGGCTCAAGTTTACGAATATTCGCACCCAGATTTTTGCAATTAAAAGTAGGGTTAATAGCCTTTTACCCCCTGCCATATTGAGGTCTTTTGGTATACCTTTTGTCAAACAAAACTTGGAGATTCCCCTGTAAAATGAAGATTATTTGGTTTTGGACCCCGAGCCTATCTGACTGTACGGATAAGCTGATGTGGCGGTGTTGACTGGATAATATGACATTTTTGGCTCGCTGAGTAGGAATTTTATAATATATATTTTTTTAAATGTACAAAAATTATTTTCCATTTTTGTTTATTTCATTTCGATTTTTTAATAAAAAAACTTAATTTAAATAACCTAAAACATTAAAAAAAAAAAAAACTCAATCCTTCTCTTTTCTTTTCTCTCTCCATTTCAACGTCTCTCTCTCCTTCACCACCATTCACATTTCCAAACCCACAAAAACTCTATTTTTACAAACTTTCATCAACACCCATAAACAAAAACTCATTCCACATATCATAAACCTTTCAAAAACACATTTGAACACAAAAAATATCACATTCCTCCCAAATACGAAAATCACTACCCACCCTCTAAAATTTTCAAATTTCACCACAAACCAACACTAAAACTCGAATTTCTTCACCACCCATCACAAAAATCTCCGAATTTCACCACAACAACAGCAGCAACAACAACAAAATCAATCTACAAAATTTTCATTTTTTTCATGTTGAACAGTACACGAATTCTGGGTACACAATTTGAATTCTGGGTTTGTATGAAATGAACAAATTTTTGGTTTTGTATGAATCAAATTCAGATTTGGGGATTAGTGTTTGAATTGAAAAGAAGGAAGAAGAAAAGGAAAAAGAGAGAACAAAAAGAATTGGGAGGATTAAAGTTTTTTAGATGTTGTTGTGATGTGTTGTTGTTGTGGATTGTTGTTTTGTTGTGTGTTGTTGGTGTTGCGTTGATGAAGATAATGATGAAGGAGGAGAGAAGAAGAGAAAAAGGCGTCGGAAGAAAGAAGAGGAGAAAAAAATTGGAATTTTTAATTTGACATTATGGGTATTTTAGATATTTCATATATTGGACATTATTTTTTGTAAAAAAATCATTATGTGTGCCAAGTGGAATTTAAAAAAAAAATCAAAACTAAAAAAAAATAACACATTGGTATGCCACATCATCTAATTAATCCAGTCAGATGGGTTCAGGGTCCAAAACCAAAGAATTTTTATTTTACTGGGAATCTCCAAGTTTTTCTTTTTTGATAGGGGATATACCAAAAGACTCCAATATAACAGGGGTAAAAGACTATTAACCCTTAAAAATATTAATTGCAATAAGTGATAAATCTTACTTAAAAAACTATACTTTTTTACTTAAAATAAACAATTTTAGATTATGACACTTGCAACCTAAATCATTTCAGTCATGAAAAGAAAAGTCTCATTCACAATGTGATTTACCAAACCATTCTATATCTTAAATCATCAATTTAAAAATTAAAAAGATGTGAAATATAAAGCTGAAAATTTACATACAAATACTCAAAGAAAAACATATAAGTCTTTGTGTTTCATTTTCAAACTGGAATGGAGGGTTCATCATCTGCACCCTGCAAATTTGCAACACAAGTCCTTGACTCAAGGGACTGAAGACCTCTAACAACTTCTAACATTGATGGCCTTTTCTCAGGTACCACAGAAGTGCAACGTAGAGCAATATCTAAAGCACCAACCATTTCTTGATGACAAGTATGTGATATTCTAGTGTCAAGAACTTGTTGCACCCCATTAGTAATGTTCACTTTTCTTCTAACCCATTTCACTATGTCAAGTGAGGAGTCACTTGAATCTTTTTGATCTGCTTGTCTTCCACAAACTAGCTCTAGCAATACAACACCAAAGCTGTATACATCCAATTGTTCACTTGCTTTCTTATTGTAACCATATTCTGCAATGCAACAAACAATACAATAACTATGTTAATTAATCGTAACCAAATGTGTCCGTTCAACGGTAAGAACTTAACTTTGTGACCTTGAGGGATATGGTTCAAAACCCATTTAGGGCAGGTGTAAAATGATCATTAACGTCACCGTTATTAATAATAACTTATAATACCTGGAGCAATGTAACAAGAAGATGCAGCTTCAGAATCCAAAGTAGATTGAAATGCAGCTTCTCCAACAATCCTATCAAGAGCAAAATGTGTCAATTTTGGCTCAAAGTTAACATCCAACAGAATGTTCTTTGACTTGAGATTTCTATGAACCAAATGTGGTACATAGTCCTTGTGAAGATATGCAAGTCCTTGAGCAACTCCAATAGCAATCTTTAATCTAACTCCCCAATGCAACTGAAAGTTTTGGCTACAAATCAAATCCCCTAAGCTTCCACCATGCAAGTACTCATAGATGAGAAAAACTGACTCATCAGAATGACAGAACCCAAGAATCTTGGCAACATTCTTATGCCTAATTTTAGCCAATGTTTTGACCTCAACTTTCAAACTCTTTGAAGACTGGTTTCCAAATTTAACCAACTTCTTCACAGATACTAAATCACCACTAGGTAAACTCACAACATAAACATTACCAAAATCTCCATTTCCTATTGAGCTTTTCTCATTCATCCCTACAATAAGATCATGCTCAGTAATTCTAAGTGGATAGAAAAACACCGAACGCCAAACCATATCTTCATTCCCTCTGTAAGATCTCCTATACAATATAAATCCACTGGCAACAAGAACAGTTCCAGCAACAAATGCTAGAGAGATCAAAGCACATGTTAAGGTTGTTAAACCAGAAGCAGTGTGGTGTATTGGCTTTCCATCATCAGAACATGAATTCGGCAATCCAGGGCCACAAAGACCAATATTTCCTTCCAAAAAGGATGCAGGAAGACCAGAAATCAAAGAGTATGGTACTTTACCTGATAACTGATTGAATGACACATTGAAAAGAGCAAGTTTCAAGTTTTGAAGACTTTGTGGGATTGAACCAGTGAGATTGTTATCAGAAAGATCAAGGTAAGTAAGCACAGGAAGTTCAGCAAGAGAATTAGGAATTTCTCCTGTTAAACTGTTATCAGCTAAAGAAAGTGAAACTAGTTTTCTGCATTTTTTCAGCTGAGGGATAGAACCAGAAAGAGAATTGTGAGAGAGATTCACTATACTCATAACTGGTGAGTCACAAAAATTAGGTGGAAGTTCACCATAGAAATGATTTAGAGAAGCAGAAAATCTGTATAAGCTTTTAACAAAGCCAAGACCTGAAGGAATTTTACCATCAAAAAGATTATTATCAAGCTGAACTTGCTCTAACTGAACAGCTTCTGAGATTGACTCAGGTATTTGTCCAGTGAATCTATTGTTTTCACCTCTAATGAGCTTGATTTTAGGAAGTGAAAATAACACAAAAGGGAAATCACCGGAGAAACCATTGTTCTGAACTTGAAATCTCTCAAGACTCTTGCATTCACTAGTTGAGTTAGGTATTAAACCAGTGAATCTATTTGTATGAAGACTTAAATTTATAAGCCCTTTTCCCTTACATAAACCATTTGGAAATGAACCTAAAAGCTTGTTTTGTGAAACATCAAAAGAAACCAAGTTCATGAAAGAATTTACAAGAGTCTTTGAAACTTCACCAGTTAGATTATTCTCAGAGAGATCTAAATGAGTTAAACTAATCAAACCCTTGAAAGACTCGGGAACTTCACCTTGAAAAGAAGAACCCTGCAACAAAAGCTCCTTTAGATTTCCAAGCTCACCAACATCTTCTGGAATCTCACTCACCAAGTAAGGATTCATAGACAAATCAAGAACTTCTAGCTTAGTCAAGTTACCAAAAACTTTAGGTACATCACCTGAAAGCAAGTTACTTCCCATGTTAAGCACTTCAAGATTCTTCAATGAACCTAAACTATCTGGAATATTTCCTTCTATATGGTTTCTACTCAAATCAAGCACTGACAAAGAAACAAACTGAGAAATCTGAGAAGGGATAGTACCCCAAATAAGATTATTACTTAGATTCAAGCTTTTCAATGAACTACATTGAGAAAGATGAAGTGGAATAGGTTGGTTGAAAATGTTATTAGCAAGGTTAAGATAAGAAAGATTAGGAAGGTCACATATAGAAGATGATATATCACCAGATAGGTTTAAGCTTTGAAGATTAACAGAAGTTACTGAGAGTGAATCAGAAGGTGTGGTAGAAGAACAAGAGATTCCAGTCCAGTTACAGAAATGGTTTGAAGAAGTGTTTGACCAAGTTGATAAAGCTTTTTTTGAGTCTTGAATGGTGGATTTGAAGGCAAGAAGGGTATCAACTTCTGATGAAGATGAAGTGAGGTTGAAGATTTGGAAGGTTAGAGAAAGAAGGAATAGGAATATACAGAATGTAGTAGTGGCCATTGTTAAACTTAAGTGTGTTTGAATGAAAACTAGTTTAGTTTTTGTTGTACTATATATGAGTGTTTCAGAATAGATATTATTACTACTGCTAGATATTGATGTGCTGGAAAGTAAAAAAAGGTTACATTTACGTGAAATAGGTCATCATAGCCATAAAGAATTCTGTTGATAAAAGATTAAAAAATGCATTGTATTGCGTTTGTGTTTTCACCTTTTGGTAGATACCATAAGCCATAAGGTATGACCCTTGATTGGTGCATAGTTTCAAGTTTCAACTTTCTACCCCACCCTTGTTTTATTTTGTCCATTTTGACTTTTCAAGTGAATTCTCAATTTTCATCTTGAGAAGAAAAATATTATGGATGGAAATGGAATTCAATATCTAAAAATCTAGAAGTTTACAACATTCATACATTATGGTCTATGTACCAATCACTTGAACTTGATAATTGAGAAAGAAAAAAACTTGATAACCAAATTGATCTTTAAAAATTAAAAAGTTATATTGTTAGACCATGAGAAATTTATATTGGGACACCTTAGCCATTACAAGTTATATTTCAATGTGTTTTATCGAGGGATTATATTTTAGTTTAGTTTTATGATGCGTAAGTGAGATGAATGCATTATGGTTTTCAACGTTGATAATAAATTTCTTTATTGGATCAAATGAGATGTTGATATATATTAATCAAACGGTGAAAAAGACGCATATATGTGATGCATAACCAATTTTTCTTTTTTGACAAAATTTGATGCATAACCATTTAACTTGTGCTGTTGTGCAGATTAGATAAACTTATATCTGAAATCAAGGTTCAAACATCATTTAACGACGTATTTGATACCAATTTTTTTATGTCCAAACATCATTTCTTTCTACGATGCCATTGCTACCCTACTCATTGACATTATAAAAGTTTTCACCTCAGATGGAAAGAAATGACGTTTTTCAACGTTGTAAATGGAATCCAAAGAAAGGTTTAGGAATGGAATTGACCTTCTAACACCCAAATCTTGTTAAGATTAATGTATATGGAATTCATTGCGTGTACCTCATCACATTGAATGTGTTTTTGGCTTCAAATAAATGGGTCACGTGACAATATTGTCCATTTGTGCTCCAATGTGGGGTCTCTAATTGACAATCAGAAATCAGAAAGTCAGACACTTTTATTTGATTATGCCAAATCATCAAATAAAACAAATTTTCCATTAAATAAAAGAAAGATACAAAATATATTAATAACAATAAAATTGATTATAGTTATTTCTATTTTATGCAAATGATAAAAATTGTGTTATATATACACATAACATAAGAGTGGTAAGAAAAATATTGGTTATTAAAACCTCGTAGATTGTAAGAGTGGAGTGGTGCAATTTGAGAAAACAAAATCGAGTATAACGAGGAGAAAGAATATGGGGGCAAGAAACGAAGGATTCTCGTGAGGGACAAGGCTGACTATGAGACAAAAGTCCCCATCCCACGTTTCAGAGTTGTTAATTTTGAATTACTTACCTACAAAGTAAGAAATAGGGAGGTCAACATCAAATTTGTATTAGTATTTGTATAATAATAATTTGCTTGATATAACCAACTAAAATGAGTTCTGCAGAAGGGGCTAAGTTTTTATAACATTGTTAATCAATATTCCAATCTTGGATTGGAGAGACGCTTATGTAGCCTGATGAAACTTATGAGAAGAAAGAAGTAGATCTATAATATGTATGTGGACAAGAGAGGAAAACAAAGAGGGATAGATTTTATCATAAGGTTTATTTTTATTTTAATCTGTAATCCAAATGTCATATCTACTTATGTTCTTCCATCAACCTAGCGTCGACTTTGATATCATTGTTGTACCCTAAGAAATTTGAGAAAAACTTCGCACATAAGTGAGTTGGATATTACATCTCTACTTTCCCTAATTTTTAAAAACATGGATGTGACAAATAATTTTAATTCAATATTTACATTTTACAAAAACACATTCTATTTAAAGCTTTAGTGATTGCAAAGTATTTTTTATTTTTTACTAAAATTAACCGATTGGTCCTCGTGTACTTGTGTGTTGCTGCTGCTCAATTATGTGCTGCAATGAATCATCCACAATAATCTATAGAGTGGGTCTAGATCACAAGGGCTCTTTCAAGAAGAAGAAGAATACACTTCACCAATGGAAACAAGTAGAGTGTCATGCACTGGACCACTGGATTGTAGATCCTCTGATACATATACATAGACAATACTATACATTTGAAGGACCACATAACTAATATATCCACTCCACTGTTTGAGCTGAAAATTGCACATAGATCATTTCATTTTTTTTAATTTCTAAAATATGTTTCATAGTTGAATCTGGACACCAATTACGGGATCGTTGAAAAAGGGTTGAAACCGAATAAGAGTATGTATATTAGATATTCTTGGCCTATCAATAAATTAATTAATATATTCTCTCCTAATTTTTTTAATATATCCTATCAAAAAATTAATTAATATATAAAAAACAATAACAAAAGTTTACAAACTAGGTATCTTTTTGGATACTTTATTTGGTTGTCATATAGGTGTCTTTGGATACTTTATCCTAGAGCTAATATCAAGAATTATATGATTAACGTTCCTGAAAGAAAAAAAGAATAAATACATACTCCCTCCGTTTTTAAATGTAAACAAAATTTATATTTTAGGTTCATTCTCAGTAACAAAGTTTGAATATCCACAACTCCATAATGCTTGTTTTGATTTAAAAAGGGAAAGGGAATAATAAAAAGTCTACCTCTTGTCGCCTCTAAACAAGAGGAGCTGAAATCAAAAAAGTTTCATAAAAGTACAGGCAATTGAAAAGCTTATTTACTTTTGCATTTCCAATAAGGTGTTTACCTATTAAAAAGTGATGTTCATTAGACCATTTGCAATGGTAAAAAATTTTCATTAACCTTCGACATCCATTTTTTTAATTCCCAACACTCCACATCATTTTCTCTCTCTTAATTCAATATCCATTCAATTTTAACCACTCCAATGATTTTTTTATTCAATAGCCTACCCCACCACCTTTTATTTCTTATTCTTATTTAATTTTATATTTTTGTTTTTATAATTACATAAAATTAAAATTATCGATTATAATTAAATTAAAATAAAGAAACACTTAACAATTTTTTTTTTGTAAAAACAAAATTTATTTAAATAATTTATTTTTATTTTCTTAACTTAAAATGCAATACAACAAACTAAGCACGCGACACACAAATAGCTTAAAATGCAAGACAACAAACAAGGACACAAAACACAAGTAATTTATGAAACTACGTTACAAATTAGAAATCAATCACGAAACATTCCAAACTTTGTCCATATGTGTTTCACTAGATCTGTTTGCAATTGGTGATGAACATTTGAATCACGCAATTCGGATCTAGCACGCACATGAGATGCAAAAGTGGGTAACACCTCGGTCGAGTATTGGGATCCATTTCACTAATCAAGGACTAAAACTTCAAAAGAAAGGCTAATAATAAGATTAAGAGAGTGCAAAAAACTTGATTTTTTTTCGGTGTCCAAATCAAATGATCCAAGTCTCTATTTGTAGAGAAAAAAAAATCATGAATTTTGGTAGAAAACAAAAATTAAAAAAATTATTTGCAATGAAATAATTGAGTCCAAATTATTAAGAAGATAAAAATCCAGACAGCCTATTAAAACGCGCCACGTGTCCGCCTTTTTCTCCCTCACCATTTTCTCTCTCCGCGTGCTGACACGCCACGCGCCCTGTCGGCGCGTGTGTTACACGCGCCATTTTTCACAAATCAAACCGCGCCACGTGTGCACCGGGACAAACATTAAACATTGTTGAACTCTTTCATCAACTCTCTCCTCCACCTCACCTTCAATAAGCAAGCTTCCAATGGTTCAACATGTCTCAATACCCATTCAATAGGTCCATTGCAAATGGTCTTAGATGATTAGATACCCTTATTGGAGGGTTAGTACTAGTAGAGAGGGTGTTTGTTTAATGAAAGTGAAGTGAGAGAAAATATCTATATTTTTCTTTGAGAATATAATGATATGATTTCATATATACTCCTAAATTGTTATCAAGTGTCCTAAATTGTTAAGAATAAAAAAAAAGAAATAATTGTTAAATTTTACATGAAAAAGTTTACTTTTTAATATTTCAATGTATTGAATACACAACTTTCAAGACAAACTTTTCACTTTAAACTTTTTATAAGTGTCCCCTTTAAAACATTTGTTACCCATAATTTATATACCAACAGAGTCACTATTTTGATTGTTTGTAAAAAGTTGAGAGAATTCCAAAAAAATTAGAGATTTTTTTTGAAATGCTTTGTTTTATACATGAAGTCAAAATAAACGGTTTACCTTAAATGTGAAAGTTAAAGAGTTAGATATAGTGTTACGTGATAAATTTTCTGAATAACACTTCCTCCATTTCAAATGATCAAACAAATCAATTATTTTATCCAAAATTTTTAGGCAAAATGCTGAAATTTGTAGGTCGGATGTCATGATTGGATTTAAACCCCAATACCTTTATTTATGTGTATGAATTTATAACGGCGTTGTCATTTCGTCTATTAAAAAGAAAAATATTTTAAAACGGACGAGTACCTACACTCGTTTTATAGCTACTATAAATTCAATTTCCTAGTGGTTGGCATTATTTGTGTACATCTTATCTTATTTTTATCCATACTATGTAGGGTCAACAACCATTATTGCTGAACGTTGCAGTGTTCTGAAAAGCACAGGGTAATATGAAAGAAGAAAAATCTAATAGGTAAGTGGAAAATTTTCGAACCAAAATAAAATCTAAAGTGAAAGCCTGTATCGGAAATCCTATAGATACTTCTTTTTGTAGTACAGTACTAAAGCACACTCTGCAGAAACTAAAAATAGGAGAATAAGGATAAATGAAGAAAGACGAGGACAAAAAGCCAAGTGAACAAAATTAAACAATTCTTGGTCTGAATGAGTACAATTAAATAATAATATTTAATATAATTAGGTGGTAGTGTTCCATCAATCCTTTGGCTTTTCTTTGTGATGTACCAACCCCCTAGCTAAATGGCTATAGTACCAATCACTTAGGACTAATCAAATGATCAATTTAGTTAATTAAGCCTTGACATTACAAAAGTAATCACCTACTATAATGTTCACTTTCAAGAAGGCATAATCAAGAGTACAAAAATTCAAGAAAGTAAGAATCTCGTGTGGTCGTGTTTCTCTTTCATTTTGCAAACAATCATCATGTTTGGACAGTTAATAAGTCAATGATATATAAGTATATATTATTAATTGCAATACTACTATTGAAGATTGTAAAAATACTCCCTCCGTCCCTTAATATAACCACCTATTACTTTTTTCACATTTCTTAAGAAATGTTGTTGGTGTAGTTAATGTGTCTGTTTTATAGTACAATTTTACAAAATTACCCTCATTAAAGAGATAATGTGAAAAGTCAATTTATTGTAATTTTAGAATTAGTAGTAGTATTAAATAAGGGTATATATGGAGAAAAAAAATTAATGTGTGTTGTAATTTGAAAAAGGGGTTATATTTAGGGACAAAAAAAAAACAAAAGGGGGTTATATTAAGGGACGGAGGGAGTAATTAGGAAAGGGGACAGAAAAGAATAATTTGTTTAGATATCAGTAGTAAATATATGATTTCTTTTGGTATTAACGATCATGGCGGTCAAAGGCATCAAAGCTATGCGTGCCCCATGGAATCATGGTTTCCATTGATATAGAACTGAACAAACTTATGTGACATAAGAGCCAGATATTTGAGTCTTTCAACCTTAGTCACGATATCTATATGTACTTGACAATATTTTTTCTCAAACTTCAAACATGGTATACTCAATTACTCATTCTCTTCCTATGTGTTCTGGGAGATGTAATTTCTGTACTTCAAACAGACACCCCCAAAGGCTTCCTACATTTAACCGGAATATCTTCTTTATAGATGACAATTATTGGATATCCATAAAAAATTTCTTTGATGGATAAAAAGAAAGGGTCCGGTATTTGAATGTCGGTCAAATATACAAAGGGTATTTGGATTAGGATTTTTTTTTACAACTGTTCAAGGGCATTCCAACTCAGTACATTCATGTTACAAAGGTAAGTTTTAACCACTCAACGTCTCAAATGTAATTAAATTAGGATATCATGTCATAGGGAAATTGGAAAGATCTAGTCAAAGAAAAAACTTTAATAACGATTAAGCGATTCGGTATAAGTGCGTAATGAACTTTTATAAAAGACAAATTCTTTAAGAGAATCTAAGTTAATTTTTTATTTTTTTTATAGATAGACGAAATGGCAAAGTCATTATAAACTCACACACAAGTGGAGATACCCAGGTTCGAATCCCGATCGTGACATCCGACCTAACAATTTTGGCATTTTGTCAGTTGAGCTAGGATTTCTGGATCCTAAGTTAAAATTTTTAGTTAAAATAATTCTTTGTCAAACTATACTTACCTAACAAAACTCTTACTCTAAGAACCGAAAAGTTAATACAGAAAAGAAAAACTACTAAGAATCGAGGAAACAACATTTGAAAAAATTTGTGGAAGATGAAAGCTCCTCCAAAACAAAAAGAATATTCTTTGAAAAATTATAAATAACGAGGTGCCGGTTAGAACTAATCTCAGAAACAGGTGTGTTAATGGTACTTTCGAGTTTCCAATGTTCTAGATGTTTGCACTAGAATGTGATTAGGCAAAAAAGATTTGGTTTAGGATCTCCCTTAGGTCTCCGGTTTAAAAATACCATAGATGATCCAACACACTCCTATGATGTACTAGTATTAAGTATTATACTTCCATAATCTATAATAATATTTGGTGGGCTAGGAATCAATTTTTGTTTAAGATAAGCAAATTCCAGATGATCAAACTATTAATTATAATGAGTTCTAAAATCAATCCAAATCTTCCTTGGAATTTAGGTTATCCCATTCTGAGAAGAAAGAATTCCTCATGCATCAAGTGCAGCCCTCTCGTTGCAATCCTCCACAATTTTGGCTTTGGCCGCCCCATAATATCTTCAAAACCAATATGGCGACGGACCGACAATGGCATCTAGGATTTAAGCTGATTCGTGACTCAGTCGACAAGATGGTAGTGGCAGCTTGCTAGCGGAAGAACAATGTTCAAAACCTTATATTTGCAAAGGGCACGACGACTCTCCATTTGATCGATTTGACCAGTTAGATTTGTTGCAGGAGTCTTATAGTTGAAAGTCGATTATCAGACTGTGGTTGAAGGGATTTTGGGAAAGTCGATTATCAGACTGTGGTTTAATTTTTTTAAATATAGTTGTTTTTATTCAAAAAAAAGAAAAAGTAAATGCAAAACAAAGAAAACTTATACAAAAAATAGCCAAACGGTTCAAAGCAGAGAACAAATCAAACTAAAAAAAATAGAAGCAAATTGTGTTTAGATAGATATAATAGAAGATAGACTTGTATGGCACCAACTAATTCATTCCACATAGCCATCCCCACCTAATAAAAAATGCCATATTTTATGGTAGCACGTTATCCTTATCTCACTTTTCAGGCCACCAACCAAATCTTTAAGTTTTAAATAACTTGAGAAAACTTTTATTCTTTCTTTCACTGATGATAAAAGATGCATGCAACTTTATTTATGTTTTGAAATATTTATTCGGAGAACTATGAAAAGTAAAAACAATAAAATGACGGCTCTCAACATATCTTCAAAAAATCTTTGAATTAGAAAACAAAACTGAAGCAAAATAATGCCTATAGCCTCTAGATCTGTACAGTGTCACCTTAAAAATTTCTGCATTGCTGCACAAATCCTCATTCAATCTGATTGCTCTACATAATAGCTGTTACCTTGTTTATATAAAAAAGAATGAGCTTAGAAATATATAAATAACAGTCATACTGCCAGCAGCTTAAAAAATTACTGCACATGAAAAACTACACTAAGAAATGCAATAGCAAAATAACACAAGACCGTGCAGGAAATATCTTTCAAGCAATGAATAAGAAATTAAATGCAGACCAAGCAAGAAATAATTATAAAATGAGTCAAAGTGTTCATCAAACCAACACAAACAAGGAACGGTTTTCCCTAAAGGTGTCCTTGATATTATGACAGATAATTTTAGACACTAAAGGAAACCTAAAACCCAGGCAGTTCAGTTCATATGAGGACTTGCTGATAAACGATGAAGTACATTAATTAACCCTTCATTTTAGTGCATGGCTAGATTTTATCGAGTTTATCCGCCTTAATGACTGGGTTGGCTTCAGCTATGGCCTTCTGACCATCAGTTCTATAATCAAAAGGACAATCGTGTTTATCAGAATAGCGATGCATTGAACAAAAGAGGTTGCCACATTTGCAGCTGAAACCAGTTAATCCAACACGTTTCCGGCAAGTAGCGCATCTGCTGGGACCAGTCTTGGCTTTCATCTCCACGCTCTCAATAGAGATTGGATTTTCTGGAACCTCGGGAGACACTGTATTGAGCTCCACACTTTCAACTCGTGCATCAACAGCCCTTGCGGTCACAGCCTGCTTTCCATTGCCGCTGGAATTGCCATTGACAATGTTTTCAACTGACGTCGCAACAAGTTTTTCCTGCTCCTGCTTCAGCAGTGTGTCCTTGTAACACTTGGAACACATGTTCATGGTAGCTTCCCTTCCGAAGAAACCACAATTATTAACGCATAGAATTGGACGTTCTGGTGCCTGGCATCCCATCTCATCGTGAGACTCCATTACTCTATTACAGTACGACCACCTGCAGACAAGACACCTCAGCCTCTCAAGCATATAAACATACACAAGAAAAACACACCCAAAAATAACTACAGACATTTAACATACACTTGCAAAGTTACAACTCGTGAATTGAATAGATGCAGAAAATGTTTCCCTTTTCACTTTCGAGTACTTAAACACCAGCAACTAGATACCACAAAAGTTCAATCGATAACAACATTACAACAGTCAACAATGAGCCATTTAGAAATTAGCAGCAAGATACGACAAGAGTTCTATCAATAACAATACCAAGTCATGTAGATATCGTGACTAAGGTTTTAACTTTTAAGCAACTGCAATTGAGGCCTCAACATCAAAATTTCTATTCAATGTGCCGTTTCAGCCACATTTAAATGCAATTATCCGCATTATCAAAGGGAAGCGACACAACTGTAACCATAATTTAAATCCTTGATCAAGTTGTGCACAACACAACTACAATCAAGTCTTACCCACTAAGTGGGGTTGGCTACATGGATCAACTTACACCGTAATGTTCAGTCCTATACAGTATTTATATCCAACACGTTAATCACCAGATGTTTCTGAATGGTTAGTTTTTGCGGGTTTTCCTCATATGCACAATAATGTTTAAAATATTTGGAAAGAGAACTGATAACATTCTTTCTCCCTCATAAACTAATATATATTAAGGCACAAGTGCCATCATATTTGAATTGAACTCCAACCAATGAATAAACAAACAGTCAACAACATTGACATCATGCAAACAAAGCCAAACAAACCCATCATCCATTTCTAATGTACAACCGAAAATAACAAAGTGGACAATTCATAACAATCTCCAATCACACATCAAAAAATCACAACTTTTAACAATCCCACAAACTGATTTCACGTCAATTCAACAAAACCCATAAGTTATCCAAAAACCCAACAAGAAAAAAACAAAAAGGGGTGAAAAAAAACACTCTTTTAAGTCAAAATTGAAGAACAAGTGAAGTATCAGAAAGAAATCAAAATCAAAATAGAAATTCCTCACCTGGGTGGCAGGGTTCACCGATCCTGACACTCTAATACTGTTCTCTGTAACAAATAGAAGAATTATATTATAAATATTATAAAAAAATAAATAAACCTTTAGAGAGAGGGAACAATCCTAACCTCAAAACGAAGAGAGAGAACAGTGAATGATAATAATAACAATAAAATCGAGAAAATCGAAGAGAAGTAGGAATAGGATGATAAATAAAACGAAAGTACAGAGAGAGGGATAGGGGTTTGGTTTTGATTCGGTCGTATTGGAAAGGCTCCTCTTTTTCTCTCTCTCTCTCTGCACGCTTTGTTTCTATCTCTTGTTCTGTTTATATTTGAATTTCATCTTAGCCAAAGTCGGTTGTTTTTTTCTTTACCATTATACCCTTATTGTGACTTGCTATTACAATTTTGTCCATTTTATTTTTCTCAAATTTTAGTCCAAAAAATAAAGGGTCATGTTCGTAGTTTTAAAAACCAGCTCGGTAATCGACTCGGTAAGGCTTCTGAGTCATTGAGTTAATGGTCGAATCAATGAGTCACTGGTCGAACCACATGACTGAATCAAATTAAATCAAATAACTCGATTATATTTAATTGAGTTAAATATGATTACTCAATCTAAAAAAAAAACAAAACATAACACAATGTCATAATCATAAATAAAGAGCAGACATTTTCTAGTATAGCTACGTTAAATTTTTACAACTCTTTAGCAACTAAATGTCCTACACTAGCCACTACCATAAGTATTGACTCTTCCTCTTCTTTTAATTTGTTGCACATCATTCATTATGTGGCATCCAGGACCCAATGCCTAAAATGAACACCATTTTCCAATATCACTTATTGTTCCATATTTTCTAGTGTTCAATGTTTTTCAACTTAGAACAAATAAACATTCATTAAGGTCATTATATTTACTACTATTTCCAACTTTCCAAGTGTGCAGTCTCCCTATATTGAATTACTACTCAATTTATATAAACAAACGAACAATCTCCCATATCCAGTTTTCTCTTCTCAAAATTGTGCTGTTTAAAACACTTCTACCTTTGTAATAATGCTCTTTTTTATGTAAATAACCATCTTCTACCCATTGCTAATGAAAAAAATACAGCGATTCATACCTTCAAATTTACAAATGAACAAGGCAATAGCTAAGTGAAGAAGATGAAGTGATTTATGGGATGTCTTTGCCTGCAATTATTTATATTTTTAAAAAAAAACTTTGACAAACCCGGTCTGATTCAGTAAACCGGCCGAGTTACCGGTTTCCACCGGTTTTTCCCGATTCTCACCGGTTCGACTACATAACCGATCCAACTTGCTGCTCGAACCGGTCAGGTCTTCGGTTCCCGGTTCAACCGGTCCGAGCCGAGTTTTAAAACTATGGTCATGTTAACTTGTGCCCTTAGGACACAAGTTAAGAAGCTTAAAATAGAAATTAAAAACAAATTTTATATTGAAAATGTAGCTTTTACAACTTTTAAGACATTGAATGCACGAGTTCCAAAAAAAACCTTTTACATCTGGTTTCATAACTTATGCCCCAATGGCACAAGTTAACATTTTCCAAAAATAAATGATTAAATATGTTTTTATTCTTTATAATTATATTAACTTTTCATTTAAATTCTCTCAATTTTTTGGCTAAAATTTTAATCCCTCCAAAATTTTCTATCGCCGCTTTTGGTTTCTACTCTATAGTTAACTTATGTCTATGCTTCACGTTTTTTTAATGAAATTTTTCAGAAATGTGTAAAATATTATGAAAACATCTCCCAGTAAAATTAGAATTTTTTAATATGAAGAAATTCAAAAAATGATTAACTTGTTATAGTTGGGGTCGAGTCAACAAAATGGAAAAGTTATTAACAGGTTGAGATGGGAGAAATTGATCGTGAAGGAGTAAAGGGGTCAGTTTTTTGTCATTACTACATATTCAAATTTGACTATGTTTGGAAAGCATGGTCGGGATTGTCCACTAATCAAGATACTATAGTTTTTATAATCTTTGAAGCTTGATATTATCCAATAATAGGTTTGTTGATACGACTTTGGGTCATAACCTTTTTTTTTTGTTTAATTGCACTTTTGGCCCCCTATTTTACTAAAAGTTGCGATTTTGGCCCCTTAACTAATTAAAATACAAAACAGCCCTCTATGTATTGAATCTTTGGCAGATTTGGCCTTTAAGGCCAATTTTGACTTGGTCTTCGCTGATGTGGCAATTTCAAATAAATAAATATTATAAAAAAAAATTAACAAAAAACTTTTTTTATTTTTTAAATTAAAATATATACTTTTTAAAATAATTAAAATAAAAAATTATTTTTTTAATTACAAAAATAAATAAAAAAAATTACACGTGTGCGTTGACCGAGTCAAAATTAGCCTTGGGGGTCAAAACTGTCAAAGATCCAATACATAGGGGGTGTTTTGTATTTTAATTAGTTAGGGGACCAAAATCACAACTTTAGGAAAGATATGGGACCAAAAGTGCAATTAAGCCTTTTTTTTCATAGTATTTGTGCTTCACTTGTAGTGGTCAAGGAGGTCTAATTTGATGGGTAGATGATGAAGAAAAAACCATGTTATAAAATGTAACAGATAATTAAAATTTATTTTCCTAACCTTGGATCAATATAAATTTATCATGAATCAATGACGGGGATGTATGTTACCTCTTGAAGTGCATAAATCTTGTTGGAAGGATTTTGGTCACGAGCAAAGCAGAGTAAAAATGTTTTTACTCAATCCACACGACCGAACCTTAGTGATGATTAATGCTAGTTGTAACACCCCGTTTTCCCAACATAAAAAATTCTACACCAAATAACACATATATTTTTACACCAAATAACACATATATTTTTACACCAAATAACACATATATTGTAATATAATATGCTACTAAAACACAAACATATAACACAAAAATAACACACATCACCATAAATCAAATAAATTATTCAAAAAGACTCTAAACTCAATCAAATAAATAAATAAATAAAATAGGACGTTACACTAGTCAAATCACCTAAAACTTTAGAAAGATTGTGGTTTCTTTTCAATTAGGGTTTATGAAATGTTGTACAATGTTCAACATTCTATGAGTTCTATTTATAAACTCGTTTACATGCACTTCTTGGATATTTTTAAATAAAATATATATCTTGTTAATTTTTTTAAGTAATTTTTTTAAATAATTTCAAAACTATGAATTCGGTTTTATTTAAATCCAAAATATATCTTTTTGAAGCAATTTTAAAATCATATCGTTAATTTTATTTGAATCTAAAACATGTCATTTTTTAAAGCAAATTTAAAACTATATATTTGATTTTGTTTAAATCTATAATATATCTTTTTGAAACAATTTCAAAAACATATCTTTGGTTTTATTTGAATCCAAAATTTATCTTTTGAAACAATTTCAAACTTATATACTTGTTGTTGATTTGTAAAGAAGTATTGTTTATTTATTTATTTTCTTTGATCACTTTGTGTTTTGCGTGTGTCCCTGTTGGTTTTCGTAACTTTAGTAGTAATATCAAATCATATATATTTAGTCCTCACAAGCTTAACTTAGTTGTTAGGGACAATGCATAATATATGCAAGGTCTAGCGTTCAAACTCTAGCCACTTCAAAAAAAAATCATATATATTTAATGTGATCTGCCAAAACATAACTATCATATGTGTAATTATTACTCATTTGCTCTTATATATACCGAATACAGGATATAGATTGGGTCACTCTTGTATGTTACGATATTTATAGTTTTTTATTATGGAAATATATTGAGTATATAAATATATATATTATGAAATATATTGAATAACGAATAAGTTCAATATCTAATACAATATTGACTTAGTTCGGCATGACCATGTGTAATGTCCCAATTTGAATATTTAGGATTTAAAACAATTTCATCTCAAATGAAATGTGAGTTTAAGATTTAATTTGAAAATTTTGAATGAAATAAATTACTGTAACTTGCATATCAAGAAAATAAAACACTTGCATCTCATATGGAATGTGAGTTTAAGATTTGATTTGAAAATTTTGAATGAAATAAATTACAGTAACTTGCATTTCAAGAAAATTGTATAAAATAATTACAATTCACTTAAAAATAATATTTACATACCAAGAAAAATTTCAAAGTGACAACTAATCAATGCAATAATTTAATTTTTAAAGTCTAGCATGCATGATTAACCATTTACTTTTCATTAATCAATTTTAATTTTCATAACCTAAAGATTGGTTAATTTAAATTATGCACGAGGGATAAGGGAAAAGGGAAACCCATCTTAACTCTTAGAGGATGATGACGACGACGATGTAATCCTCAAGTCTCTCCTTTGATTCTTAACTTTGCCCAAAATTATTCACTTTACTTCCTTAAAAACCTAAACTTAGTTGCTTCCTTTGCTTCTAATCTCCACTCTTCCTTATTTTATGCTTTTCTTTAACCATATAACCAACTACACAATTGAGTTCCCACTTGTATGTGGGTCTTATTTAGTTATTTTTTAATTATATACCATCTCATTCTACTCCATTCCATCAATCCAAACAAACCCTTGAAGATAGGAACATAAAAGGTAATTAAAAGGAAACTTGTTTGGTGCAAAGACAAAAATGACAGAGATTTCTTGTTTTTACTTGCTGAAAAAGTATTAAAGTAAAATATACATTTTTGAGGTCAGCTATGTCACCACAGAGCTTGAACAAAGACATAACATTTTTTAAATTCTTTTTAGTAAGTATCTTGACGGAAAATCATAATAATATCAACACAAAGAGAATAGAGAGTAGAAGTTTGGCCCCTATCCATTACTTTGGTTGCTTGATTTTCAAAATTTATTTTTAGTGAAATCCAGAATGTTAATTTCTTATAACCAATGAATGTTAATAGATAACATTTGTCAATAACCAAACAATCGTATTCAAGTGATTAATGAATTTCATCAAAGTATAAATTATTTGGAATAATTCGAGTTCAATTTTTTATGAGAATAATTCTCGGTGTGTTTTGTCCTCACTCACACGTTTTTCAGAAAACTTTCTGAAAGGTCGCTTAACTGTAGAGTTTTTATAGAATGAATTATTAAAAAGAAGATGCATTTTGTTGATATAGGTAGTACTAAACAATTTTTATAAGTCTGGACTAACTTATTGAGTTTATATTAGTTATTGAAACACTTTATGTTGAATAATTATTGTTTAGTCGTATATAGAAAATACTCCAATTGCAAAATATGAAGATAAACCTAAGGATAGGAGAGTGGTGAAAAGCAAACCCAAAAGGAGGCCGCCCAGTTAGAATAAATAAATCTATAACACTCCCCATCAATCATCACAGTCACAGTATCCAAACCAAACCTAGCGAAGCCGTCGTTCATCATCACAAACAGAAACAGGTACGATAAGCTGCTTTTCTCAAGTATCTCTATCTCTCTTTAATCATGCTGTAGCATTATTGTAAAATTTTATTTTTTTAATTTAGGGTTTTGGTTTCGATTTGTAATTAGGGATTTATGATGTGGGTGGGTTTATAGGTGTCGTCTGGTTTAAACTCTGGTAGCCTTTTGCGCCTTTTATGAGTGGGAGGCCCATCCCGTCATATGACGTTGTCCCTCTTGCTGAGGTGCCTTTCTGGTTGGTTTTCGTGCTCTTGAGGTTGTCTCTCTTCTTTTTTGAAAAAGAGGATGTCACTCTTGTACTCTGTCTCTTATTATAAGAAACAATTGAGTTTTTAAGTTCATTGTGTAAGTCATGTATCTATTCCATTTTATAATTGTTTATAATAAGGATCGGTGTTATATATTTTTATAACTGTGTTTGCTACTGCTTGCAGTGGCAATGAAGAGGTGTAAAAAGCTTAAGAGTGAGTTGCCTGCAATGAAGCTCGAGAGTGAGTTGCCTGATTCTATTATATCTTATATCTTTTCCAAGTTAGCTTTGAAGGATTTGGTGAAAACTAGTGCATTGTCCAAACGATGGGTTCACGAATGGGGATTAAGAACGGACCTCAACTTTGATCTTCATACCATGTTTGACTATAAAACAATTCAAGACTTACCAAAAAGTCTTCCACTCTTTCAAAGTTTTCACTTTCAATCTGAATTTGCCAAAAGATTGGATCAATTTATGCTCCATTATCAAGGTGACATGATCCATTCAATCCGAGTAAATTTTCCATTACTAGATTCTGAACACGGGGATGCCATTAATAGATTGATCTCTAAAGGAATTGCTAAGGGTGTCAAACAAATTGAACTTCTCTTGTCATCTGATTCTGTTTCACCATACATATTTTCCCCTACTCTCTTATCTGGCAATGATTCTCTCACGTATCTGCACCTACAAAACTGCAGCATTGCAGAACTTCTTGGATTCAATAATTTGAGAACTCTTGTGTTGCATCAAACTTATGTGACGTCGGTACTGGTTCAGAGTCTGTGCTCCAATTGCACCCATCTTGTAGACTTGACCTTTGATCATTGCCGATTCCCTTCTGCCCTGATAATAGACCGTTCAACATTGCTTCGTTTGAACATTGTTAACTGTATGGTTTACTTTGTTCCAAGTTGTCTAACTATCATTGCATCAAATCTCCTATCCTTCGAATATTCTTGTAATGATGATTCTCAAGTATACCCATTCAACATTCAAGCTCATATGTTATCCAAGTTTAGCTTTAGAGGTGCTGAATTTTTTGAACCTGTTGGGTTTTCTGGATTGAAAAGCGTAACAACAATTGTGTTGGATGGACTAATTGAAGATCTATCCATGTACATCTTGCCTTATTTGTTTTCCGAATGTCTCCAACTTGAAGACGTCACCTTGAAGAACTTCAAGCACATGAGTTCAATAGAAATTATTACCAGTCCAAAGTTGCGTCATTTGAAAATAATTGACTGTGGTTGGGCGGATTACTCTCCTTCTGAGATAGCTATTGATGCATTCAATCTCTCATCCTTTGAATATAGTGCTCACATCCCGAGGATAATTTCTATTACGGCTCCTAAGTTATTGAAGGTTTTCTGGAATGCAGCTCCGGGAAGGAAAACACCACACCTCTTTGATCCGATTGCAAGATTACCACATATTGAGAATTTAGCTATGATCATACTTACTTCACAAGTGAGTCACCCAAAACCCGTGTTTGCTAGGTTTCTTTTAATTAATTTGATCAGTAGTTGCTTTTAATTCACTTTAAATATTACTATTGTACACAGATAGAGGAATTAACGAAGGTCTTGGTTCGATTTCAAAATCTTAGACAATTGGAGTTACTTATTGAGGGAGGATATGATCCTAGTAAGGACTATTTTTGGATTTTAGATATTGCAATGGCTTCTCAGCATCTCCAAAAACTTTCTCTGACAGTAAGTTATTCAAACTCTATTTTTTTGGCTGTTCACTTTTTTTTAACATGAACGGAACTAGAAGTTTATTTTCTTAATTTAATATTTACAATGTGTTTGTCTGCATGTATCAAGAAATTTATAAATTAGAAGCTTATTTTATATTTTCAGCAATTTTGCATGTGTCAAGCAATTTTTAAAATAAAAACTAATTTTATATTAGAAAATAGACAATTTTGCCGATCGATTCACATTAGATGATTTATAACTTAATAAATGATTATTGTAATCTTTTTATTTACTTTCTTAAATTAATTGTTAAATTTATATGTGTAGGTAAGCATAATTTAGTTTGAAGAGACAATGTATTGTAATTTCTTGGTAAGCATAATCTAGTCGTTAGGCTAGTTAACCAATTTTTTTTTTTTTTTGTGTATACTAAAATAGGAATATAAAATTTAACTCAATTAGTAACCCCTGTATCGTTAATTGCAAAGAAGTTAGTAACTCCAGTCTTGTTAATTGCAAAGAAGTAAAATAGATTTGTACTTTCACTTTTCGAGTTATAAAGTGAATTGTATAAGTTTTGAATGTGTAATTGAATTGTATAAGTCTTGAATGTGTATTGTGTAACATAGGTGGGAATATATTACAACTTATTGAAATCTGTATGATTAATTTCAACATAATTATTCTTTCGAAAAAAATAATTTAAGACTGTGATGGGAATGATGGGAAAAATAGTAAATAGTGGATAGCTGATAAGTTAGCGGTTAACTTATGATGGCTGACGACTAGTAGCTTATAGCTAAAAATCGGTGGTTGATGACTTATAGCTGATAAGCTAATTGAATTGAAGTGTTTTGTTAAATGTAAAATGAAAGGACATTCTTAATTAATAATAAAGTTAATTTAATATTTAAATATTCAGAATTTATTAATCTATACTAGAATTTATTATAGGGGATTTTGTGCTGACTTTTTTTGTTCCTCCAGTTATACTCTTAAACAATTATTCGTTATATTGTTGTTGTAATTAAATAAGATAAGAATTTTTGTTACATTTGTTATATTATTGTTGTCGTTGAAAAAGATAAATATGGTTTGTTGAGTTTGTTTCATTTGAAAGTCGCAAAATTGTAACAATGTTATATAATGCGTAATGAAATTGTAAAATTTTCATATAGGTAATATTTTGATCGTTATTTTTAAATTTTTTAATTTTCAGATTAGAAATCAACATCTGGAACATTCACGTACGGTTGGATTTAAGAGGCAAAAAAGAGAATATACGCGTTTTTCTCATAACGATTTGAAATATGTGGAGCTTCGTGGTTGTGTTGGCTCTATAGATGTTATCGAGTTAGCTAGTCACTTATTGAGGAGTGCAAATTCACTTAGAAAAATGACTTTCAATTCTCGTGACAAAGCGTATATTGGAGCTGGTAGATGGACTAGAGACGCTAATGATCGTCGTAGATTTACTCGTTTCTGTGGTGATGATGGTTGCCGTTGGTTTGGAGAGAATGTTATTCACGAGATGCTTAAAGATGAAGTAAATGAACAATGCCAGCTTATAATTTTGTAGTGTTATTTTATCTATTTATTTTTGGTAATAAATCCATTTATAAAAACTTTGTATAATTTACTTTATCTATGAATTACAATATTAATTATCCATTCGAGTGTTTTTATTTTTATTCGTTGTAGTACTAGAAATGTAATTATTTTTTGGCTATATACTATGTTTTCTTGATACTAGAAAAGCACAGTTGACATCTCATATCTCATCAAATTATGAAAACTGGTCTTTACATATTTGAAGTTGAAGAGATACATCACTTGACTTCCTTTGGTAAGTCATTTATTAGTTGCTGTTGGGATTTGATGCCCTGACCAAAATAATCAACATTGAGACTAAAATTCCAGCAGTTTGAAATTGCCACGGGGGGTTACTATGCCTCAGTATATAAGTATGTCAATGGCAGGTCTTGTAAAAGTTGAACTTTTTCCTAAATGGCTGTCAAAATTCTTACAGCTTATGTAAATTACCTCTGATTGTTCAAATCAAATCCAAATAAACAGCAGTTTTCACTCAGGTGAACTGAAAAAGTGTACTTTTTTTTTTTCTTGCTTTCAAACTGGCCTATACCACCACTGTAGATTCAATCAAGGGTTTTATTAAGGTGAGGTAGTTTATAAACTTGGAAGATTCAATAGTACATAAATCATAATGTCCTTTAAATGAACCACGGGATTCTAGAGCTTCTTTTTTATTAAAAGTCCGACTACATAAATTTCAAGATATTTTTAATAGTATAGTTGGTTCTTTATCCAACTAACACTCTTTATAGTTTTTTTTTTAAGGGAACACTCTCGTTAGTATTTTTCATTTTTATTATATTTTTTTGCTTATTGTTTGGCATATACCTTTTGCATGTTTCCAAACGTTAATGTCATGTTATTTGTTTATTACCTTTCATGTCATCTTGAATTCACGAGTTTTTGCTATGAAGTTTAACAATTTACTGTTTTATTCATCGTTTCCTTAACAACACAACACCACTCTTCACAACTTTCTCTACCTTTCACTAAACAGGGTACTTTGTATTCTGTAAATCGAAAGAGTCCTAACATTCAGGATTTGTCCTATGAAAGTACACATACACATATGAGATTAATGTAAATAAAGCATAGGTTAAAAATAAAGGCCAGTGACAAAAAAAAAGTTAATTCATTTTTTGAAAAGGTATAATAAACTAAGATATATTAAGTTTTAGTAAGTTTGACCTAATTTAACATATAAACATAAATTCGTTTTAGATAAAAAAAAAAAAAACATAAATAATAGCAACTTGATTTATCAACCCTATCTTTTAAGTAAGTTCGATACTATTAATCAACTATATATGTCATTGTGTCAACTCTATTTTTTAAATCTAGTAGAAGGAAGGCAACCCATCATTTAATAAGGCCTAAAGCAAGCATCACAGTGATGCATTTTATATAGTAATAGTTTGATTTAAACTTTTGAGTTGACATTTATATCTTTTTAAAAAAAATCAAGTCTTGCAACTATAAATCAATAAGACAATCTACATCAAAAAATAACTGAAGAAGACAACAACCAATAGAGTTCAAATAAAATAAACTATAAAATTAAGACCAAGAGCTAAATCCAATCAAATTCTAACCAAGAGTAAATTGTAGATTGAGCTCATGAAACAAAACAGATAAACAATGACAAGGAGGTATTAATACAAATGGAAATATTAGTATGTATTCCTCTTTTGAAATCTAAAGCCTTTTTTTTGGATTACTTGGCCTTTTGGCCGGCCATGAGTAAAAGTACTTAGTTTTTTTTTAGCTTTCTTGTTTAGTAAACAAAGAACAAAATTGGACTACTAAAACCTTAAACATAAGCTTCTTATTAAGATTTTGAACGCTTATTAATATAAATACTCATCATTTTTGCTTTGCGATTTTGGGTCAGTATAAAGGTCTATCGATGAAATTTAACTTTAAAAATATATCGTATCTCACCTTACAAAATGATTTTTATGTTATTTGAAACTGAATGGCCAAAGGAAGTTTCACATAAATTACATACAATATTTGGTTACTTTGGTGAATGGTGAATGACAGATCAAGCTCGAATCTGAATCACGTAAATCAAGCATGGAGTTTATAGATGCATGCACTAATTAATACTCTATTGCAACTCTCTCGTGGTGGCTTTGGAGGATGATATTCCTAATACACCTTCTTTTGAAGGAGAAAAAAAAAAGGGAAATTAGTAAATGATATACCAAAATGTGTATTAGAAGGGAGTGTGGACTTTCTACAATAAGAGATAACACTTATATACAATGTGAGGGATGAGAAGAAATATACTAATAGCAATGCTCAGATTTAACCCAAAAAGGTTTTTTTTTGTTGTTGAAGGAACCCCAAAAAGGTTGGAAAGGATAAAAATTTAAAACCCAGACATTTGTATTTTTATAAGATATGAACCAAAGACAAAATGAATTTTGATGAGTGACCGATCGGGTAAAAATATTTTTCACTATCAACCAATTACAACTCAACGTTTTTTGTAAGGGGTACAACTCAATATTATTGTTTTCCTCAAAAAAAGAAAAACTCAATATTATTGTATTGTATACACACTTCTATGTCGATATCCTTTGGTCTCTCAAAAAATATGTTGAAATCGTTTGGCTTATAGTAGCAGTAAAAAAATATGTTTGGTAAATATCATATCAATTGACATGATATAAATATGTAATTATGATTGGTAAAAAAAAATATCATCATTTATTAATCACATGATATAATTATGTAATCATGATTGGTAAATAAAAAGAAAAATGCTAAACATCCCGAAAGATGTTGTCCCAAGAGCATAACGAAATCGTATAATTGGCAAATTAACAACCGATTTACGTGTTTTCCGCTAGTCAAACATTAAAGCGGCAGCTCTATTTATTATTTTTACTCTATAATGATTTTCATGAACAAACTCTTCGCGGAGTATAGCACATTTATTTCATCTAACCAAGCTGCACTTAATAAGACCAAATCAATTTTTTAAAGAAAAAGAATCTAAATCAAAACAAAAGAAAAAGAACATAAAAGACACGCTGAGTGTTTAAGGCATCCTCCCACAACTAATCTAAGAGGCCAGATGACGGAGAGGACCATACAGTTACGTCCATAGCGGAAGAATTCTCATATTTTGTTAACCAATAAGTACTATGATTAACTTCTCAAAATATATTACGTGACACCAAATCTGGGACATGGTAGATCACACTGGTAATCCTTATTAGTAATCAATTGTATGCATGAAACTCTAACTCATTTCTTAGAGTCAATGACTGAATATCCTCAAAGCTATCTGAATATATGATTGCTTATGAATGCCCATGTTGGAGCAGAAGAGCGATACCATTATAAATTGCAAAAAACTTAGTAAATAACACATCACTTTGACCATCATTGGAGGAGAAACTAACAAGCCAATTACCTTTTTTCATCTTGAATAAGAGCAAGACCACTATCACCAATCCCCCATGAGAGTTTCAACTTCCATCAACATCCAATTTCACAAGACCCCGTTTAGGAGGTTGCCATCGCATCACGTTCCTAATATTGTCATTTGTTCCTTTTCCAAGCAAATAATAGTCTATATCCTCATGAAAATTGTGAATGTATTCAATCACATCATGCTTCTTCCATTGGTTTTCCCCTAGGATTCTATGATTTATCCATCGCCACAACCACCACAAGACTGACAGAAAGACTTGAGGAGATTGACAGTGGAGACCTTGTTTTATCCAATCTTTAGTTGTCGATGTAAAGAAAAAGTGTCGAGTATACCCAATATGAATAGCTTTCCAAATCTCTCGTGCAAAGTGACAATCCCTTAAGCAATGCAACACGTCTTGATTAGTTATAAAGTAACTACCACACATAACACTACCCTTGAGATTGCACCTTTTTCAAACACTATTGACAGGGAATGCTTTGTGGAGGCAGAGCCAAACAAAATGTTGGTTTTTTGCAGATGCTTTAATTCTCCAAACCTAAACCCCTAACATATAGTCATTCCATATCCACATATCATGTCGCTCTTCATCATAAGTAACAAGAAGAGGGTGTTGGTCAACAAACTAAACAATAACAAAAGGTACAATTGGTCATTAAAACATTCTAGCTCCAACAACCATTTGAACCAACCTCCATAAGCGTTAGATGAGTATATAAGATGTTGACAAAATCAACTTACAAGTTGCGAGTTGCAACACATTATCCCCATCCTAGTCCAATCAAAAAACTGAAATGAAGAATTCCTATCACTAATACAATAACTAAAACCTTTCATAAGATTTGTAGTTGCCTCCAAAACATAGAGAATGAAAACTTTATTTTTTACCATGAATTTTCCTTTCAATATTTATTTTTTATCAATAAATTTTCTTTTCAATATTGATACAAATCCCCTAATTTTTTGTTTATAAAAGATTAAATGAAGTGAAGAGAGAGAGTCTATTTAGCAACAAAAAGAAAACATTGTAGGGTGTAAAAGCAAAACAAGGAGTGCATAAAGCAGTCAGCACATTTATATTGCTTTCTGCATCGCATAGTTGCAAAAAGCAACACAACAGAATCAATACGACTGGTAGGTAGCGGAACTCTCTGCACTGTGTAGTTTCTCAATTCATTCGACTAAAAGCACGCAGAATCGTGATCTGCGATTGATTCATTGATTCTGTTTCAGAATAAACATCATCGATTCTTAATGGTAACCTTTCATAAACCTCTTAATTTCTCTATCTCACATTTTCGATTCGCTATGATTTTCAATTTCTATTATTCTCGCAACATTATCCGTGCATGTAATTTGAGACGAACGTTACTTAGGGATTTTAATAATCTTCTTATTTCTTATTTACCGGTGTTAAAACTATGATATTCTAGAATTTCGAATTAAGCTATTGTCTGTAGTTGTTATAAGGAGAAACTAGGTATTCAACCCGTGCGTTGCACGGGTTTGATTATAATGTTTATTTATTAAAATTATTGAAAATAATAAATTAGGTGGATCTCTATTAAATTATTTTTTAACAATGAACCTCAAAAGTAGTTTTTTCCTTATAATAGTGATCGGATGGAGTAACTATTAAAATATTTTTAAAATTATTATTCTCTCGTCCAGTGAATATCGAGTATAGAGTAGATAAAAATTACTTTTGACATAAATAGTGTGTCATTCACCTCTATTATAAATCAATAAAAATTCATTTTAATATATTTTCTTGGTTTAGCTTATATCTCCTATTTTTGTTTACCTTTATTTTAATACATTTGTGGATTTTAGATATTATCAAATTTATATTCTAACTTGAGTCAATGAAATTATTTTATTTAAAGAAAATAGAAGGAAAGGACTCAATTTTAATAAATTAATTAATTAAATGACTCATTTTCATATGTACCATTCAAACACAACATAGTTTTTAGATAAAAAAATAATAATTATTCATCTTCTCCTCCACCGTTTTACAAATAATTTATTTATTAAAATTTAATTTGAATAATTATAGTTTCATTATTTAATTTCAACATATACTAAGGATGCATATTATATTTAGAATTTTGGTGCTAAATACAAAACAATTTTTTTATTAAAATAAAAATGTTAAATTTAAAAAACATATGAAATATGATTTTAGCACAATCTCTTCATTAGTCGGGACTTTATGTGCAATAAAATTTAAATTTTATTGTATAAATTTATTTAGTGTTTTTCATAAGCAAATGCTACAAATGTGTAACTTGGATCATATCTTTTAGTCTTAGCTTCTCTCTATCATGTCTTAATTATATTGTAAAATCTTTGTTATTGTTTTTATACGATAAAATCTTTATAAACTAAAATATTGTTTTTATGTAAGATACAATCTTCCAAATTCAATTGAAAATATTTGAATAAAAATGAATTGAACTTTTACTTCATGTTCTATGTTATTGATATTTACAGAAAGACTTTAAGTTTAGACTACTTAAATATATTGTAGTTTTCATTTTTTTAATATATTATACTTAATTCATAAATAGAAGTCTCATTTATCCTCTTCTCCTTCCTTTAATTTTTTTATTCCCTTCTCCAAATTCACACGAAAATATTATCATATCCAAATCAAGTAACAAAAGGAAATAAGAAAAATTAGAAAAGTAGACTAATAAACATTATATCAGTAAAAAAAAGTAGGGCTATAATACTTGGTCAATCTAAGAGTTATAAATGAAAATAGAAAATTACTAAACAATTGTATGTTCGTAACTAATTAACCAATTTATTCATTAAATTTTTTCATTAATACAATGAGTGAGTAAATTATCGTATCTGGGGTTTTATTAAATTTTTTCAATTTTTATTATCAAGGTAGGCATACTGAATTTGAGGGACATTTTAAAATTTATGTAAAGTCTTCCATTTTTTTTAATATATTAGACTTGATTCATAAATATTGTTATTATGCTTTGTCAAAAAAAATATTTGTTATTATGTTCTCCAAATTCACATAAAAAATTGTCATATTCAAATTAAGCAATAAAAAAAAGGAAATAAGAAAGTTAGTAAAATAGACTAATAACATTATATCAATAAAAAAAAGTAGGGTTATAATATTTGGTCAATCTAAGAGTAACTTAAGTTTCTATCATGTCAAGCCAATAGATAGCCAAAAGATGAAGATTAAAAAGTAGGACTATATCATTTTTCTACTAAAACTATTTTGTTATTCTATAATTGTATTCTATATAATATTAAAATATGTTATTTGCAAACTTTAATGACTAAAAAATATCATTGCATGATCTTTAACATTTTAGTGTTCTATATTTTTCAAAAGTATACACAAATGATATAAATAGATATAAGATAAAAGTGAAAATTGAAGCCTCCTTTATCCTCTTCTCCTGATTCACATGAAAAATTATCATATCCACATTAAAGAATTAAAAAAGAAAGTTAAAAAAAATAGAGTAACAAACATTATATTTATGAAAAAAAGTAGGGTTAAACTATTTGGTCAATCTTAATTAAGTAGCTTGAGTTTCTATCATGTCATAGAAACCAATGAATATAGCCAAGAGATGAAGCCTAAAAAACAGAATAAGAAAAAACTATTAATACAAAATTGAAGAGATATTATTCAATAGTTGCTTGGAGAAAGTGACGATGAACAACCATTTTTCATAAACTTTTTGAGCAAGAACGAAGAAACAAAAATGAAAATAGAAGCCTCCTTCATCCTCTTTTCCTAATTCACATAAAAAAAAATACATATACACATTAAGGAATAAAAGAAACATGAAAGAAAGACGGGAAAATAGACTAACAAACATCATCCATAAAAAATGTAGATTTTAAATATTTGGTCATTTTAAGAGTAACTTAACTCCCAATAATGTCATAGAAACCAATGAATAATAAAGAGATGAAGAATAATCCAACAGTTGCTTGGAAGTGGTGATGAACAAAATTCAAAATTTGATGCACAAATTCACATATTTATACACACAATGCTTTCTCAATATAGGACAAATAATATCATTAGTAGAAACTAAATATATTGAGATCATGTTATTAGTGGTTGTATTTAAAACTGTTTATATTAAATATCTTATTTACAAGTGAATATTTAAAAAATTTATATAAGTTGCTATACAAATTCTATAATTTTTAATTTAACTTATATAAAAAATTGTGGTTGAAGATACACACTTACATGAGTTGCAATTTCATAAACTTTGAGAGCAGTATGGATGCAACGAAAGCAAATATAGAAGCCTTTTATCCTCTTCTCCTCATTCACATGAAAAATAGTCATATCTACATTAAGAAAAAAAGTTAATAAAGATTACCAAATATAACATCAATAAAAAAAAGAGTGGTTAAATATTTTATCACTATATATAACAAAATGATTTTGAATCCTTATCCTACCATAAAAATCAATGAATTGTCAATATTTATGTAAACAATACAAAAGAAACGAAGATCACCATACAAAATAGTTGTTTGGGGAAAATGGGTAATAAAAAACCAAAACTTATTCCAAAACCATTATGCAAAAAATCACACATTTATACTCACAAAGATGATGAATTAGAGAATAGCAATCAAAACAAACATTAACTTACACAATGAGTGAGTGAATGGTTAAGAAATATGAGTTATGGAATAGAAAAAAATAGTAGTTCAAAGAACAATGTGATAAAGTTAGTTTTAAAAAATATAATTAATAAGTGTAACTAATCAATTTATTAGTTGTATGGTTGTAATCCCAATGTATTTTTTGTGTGGATAGTTTTAAAAAAGATTCAAGTATTGGTCGGAAAAAAAGAAGAATGATATTCTATATCAAATTTGTAAACCTCTCAAAACAACTTCTAAAGAAAGAAAAAAAAAAGACTTGTATATTAACATGTTGATTATGCTACGACGTCATGAAATTCATGGGCAACTACTTATGTCACATTACTTGTCATTTAAAATTGAATTTCTTTCTTCCTTAATTTTTTTTTTTTGAATTTCTTTCCTTTATTTTGGACTAAGATGGATTTTATTCTTCATCTTTTACTTGTTAAGGTATGTTTTGATAAGTAGAAAAAGGTATCTCATTTTAATATAAATTAATTATGTTATTTGGTTGTGGTTGTTGATCTTCTATAACTCATGAATTTGACAATAACTTAAGTTTCAACAGAAATGACCTTATGTTGTATTGAATTCTAAGCTAATGAAAGGTTCAACGTGAATAGACAAACATTAAGTGGATAATAAAAAATGAATTATTAGAGTAATAGTTAAGTAGCTAAGAAAGGTGGCAAGGTTTCAATCAATTGGGAATGAATAATTGGAGTTCAAATAGACATGCCACATCATCACAACTCTTGCATAAGAATAACTAAAGTTTCTAATTCAATGATATATAGATAGATAGATAGATAGATAGATTCAGGATCTCTGAAACTTACAAATGCTAATTTTTTTTTATTATTATAATAAATACTTTCTCCGTTCCTTTTTAAGTGTCTTTTTAGCGTGTATTTTTCGTTCCTGTCCTTTTTGTATTTTTAAGGTATGATTTGTCAATTATACCCTTTTTCAATTACTCTTAACTTTTTCAATAAATCTAATTAATGTTATCTATTTGGAAAGCTAAAGTTTGTTCTTTTTAAACAAAGTTTGTTTGTTTTTTTTAAACAAAGTTTGTTTCTTATTATCTTCAAATTTAAACAAAATTTTGTTATAAACAATGGTTCAAAGAAGAGTTAAAATTCTATAAATAAGATGAATAACAATTCTATAAATTTAAAAATTCTATAAATAAGATGTCGCACAATGCGAATCTAGCATTGGTTGAAACCATAGTTGAAGTCTTAACTTTGATTAAAGGAGTTGGAAGGAAGTAAAGTTTTTATTAGTTTTTGATTAATATGAAGTTGGAATAATTTTTATATTGACTTATAATAATTTAAAAGATGTGCGGAATATTTAAAAAATTGACAATTGTTTATTTTGGGAGAGAGAGCGCGTAAAAAAATAGGAATTTGTTGGAGAAAAAGATAACAACTAACAACTGTTTGTTACAAGGAAAAGATAACATATTAAATTTATTGGAAAGATAAAGTGCGTGCAAAAAAATATGAATTTATTGTTGAATTAAAAGGATGGTATAATTGGAAGAAAACGTGAAAAAATACAATTTGCTATTTTGATGGAAATTTTCTAAAAAAACACTTAAAAAGAAACGGAGGGAGTAATACAAATGCTAATATTTTTTTTGTTGTTGATTATAATAAATTATGGTTTTATTGTAGTTTTTGTATATTTTGCCGTTTTGTGAACATGAAGGAAAAGAATACTAGCATCATATATCCGTATATCATATATCCATATCCATATCCATATCCATACTATACATTTGTACTTTTATTGTCGGGTCATAACCCTAGTTTGTGTTTGTGCGGCTGCGTTGCTACTTTCATTCACAACTCTTTCATTCACAACTCATGTAACAAACACGTCCTCCCTGTGTTTCTTTCTCCTCTCTGCTCACAAATCCAACAACCATCATAAACTTTTCTACCCATTCACACACAAATCTCTCATATCACAAATCAAATAACACCAAAACCTATCGGAAAACCTATTGGAAAACAACCATTATGGAGAGACACACTCTCCTGATTTAGATCTATTCTTCTTTCTCCTTTATTTTCATGTCTGTTTGTACTCTTATTTGATTTTTAACCAAAGTTTTTTTTTTGTTGTTGTTGAAACTAGATCCGAGTTTTTCAATGGAAATCAAAGAAATTTTTCCCTTTCGCACAATTTTATATGTCGTTTTGCTTGATCTTTTATAAAATTGTGTTTTTTTAAAAATTACATTTAGTTGGCAGAGATCTGTTCTTTTCTCTCTTCTACAACATTTTTTGCGTTTGGTTTGGTTGATCTTTAAAAAAATTGTTTTTTTTATTATTTAGATAGACGAGATCTATTGATTTCTCTCTCTACAACAATTTTACGTTGTCGTTTTTTCTTGTTAAAAATTTGTTTTTTTTTTCTTTGTTGCAACTTTTTTATGGGGAATTCTTTTTTCTAACCAGTTCTTCACATTTTTTAAATAAAACGCCATCGTTTTAGTTTTTTTTGGAAACGGTCTCAAGAGCGATTTATGTATGAGTTTTTACGCTATTTATTTTATGAGTTTTTACCTTTTTATCTTTGTCCCTATTTTTATTATTTTCTTAAATAGCAAATACATGGCCGGGTCATAATAGGAGCTGTAGTGTTCAAGACCCATTCCAATACAAATCAAAACAGCATACCAAATAAAACCCTAAAGCCTCTCTCACACTCTCTCTCATGGCTTTCGTTCTCATCTCTATCTCTCTCGTCCATTGCTGATCCAGATCCAGAGACGTTCAAGAGAAGTTTGAGAAATCTGAGCAACATCAACAACGTATAGTTTCGTATTTTTTGGATCGTTTTTAGGGTCCAAGACGGAACTATACCTTGTTGATGTTACTCAGATTTCCCAAACTTCTCTTGAACGCCATCTTCCTTCTCTGGATCTGGATCAGCAATGGACAAGAGAGATAGAGATGAGAACGAAAGCGACGAAGAGAGTGAGAGAGAGGCTTTAGCGTTTTATTTGGTATGTTGTTTTGATTTGTATCGGAATGGGTCGGGTCTTGAACACTCCAGTTCCTACTATGACCCGGCCCATGTATTTGCTATTTAAAAAAATAATAAAAATAGGGATAAGGATAAAAAGGTAAAAACTCATAAAATAAATCGCACTTAAAACTGGGATAAAAAGGTAAAAACTCATACATAAATCGCAGCAAGATAACAAATTACCAACCAATGATATGCTCAAAAAGTTCACTCCTTTCCGGTGTATGATGTACCGGATGCCTAGCTCTTACCTCCAAATCCACAACTCCACGCATATGTTTGAATAGAGTCACACAATCATCATGCAGGTCTGTTGTATTACCATAAGCTTGAAAAATTTCTAAACTGTCAATCGAAGTCAGAGTTAAGTACACACTTTTAAGGTCTTTCAAGGTTATAACAGGGCTTAGGTGAAAGGTGGTTATATTTTGGGAAGTAGTGTTAGAGAACAATGAAGTTAAGCTTATACTACTTGGGTATCTTTGGTAACATCACAGTAAACCAACTCCTTCCTTCCAAATTTAAACAGAAGAGTACTAGAGAACTTATTCTTTCGAGACATATGAACATTATTGGTCTCGTACACAAAATTCTTTTCTTTTCATTCATCATTTTTTTTTCTGCACATTTTCAAGTGCTTTTTGCTTTGTTTTTCAAGAGATAAAATATACTTCCTCTGGTCACTATTATAAGCAAAATTTTACTTTTTAGATACATTAAATAGTTAATGTATCTAGTCTTTATTATAGACTTGATACATTAATTATTCAATGTATCCAAAAAGTGAAATTTTGCTTATAATAGTGACCGGAGGGAGTACAATTTAACGTTTTCTCTTCTCTTGGTTCTCTAGTACCCCCACCCCAAACTTAGTAAGTTGCTAATTCCAGAAGCAACACCCAAACTTGCACATTTCACACAACCTAGATAGCTTAACTTCAAACAATTAATTGGGATAATAATTCCTAAGGCTTTCTAGGTTTGTAACATGGCTTGTCACCGAACAAAGGATCTATACCTAATGGCTCAATTTGGCTTTTCAAAGGATAAATCATGTATAAAACAGGGTAGGCTCAAGGTACCAAGCACTTTGCCTTAGTGTGTACAAAACAAGACCAATCAACAAATAGAGAAATATCGCAAGTTCTAGAAACAACAATTGCTTGGAACACTCATATATGTAAAATTGAAAAAAAAAAAAAATTTGGCTATGGACCTTACAAGTTAATATATCTGGGAGTTGTGGTTACCTACTTTCCTTGCCGAACATTTCCCTTTGAATCAATTAGGCATCATCCTCCTTTGAACTCTTTGGAATATCATTGGTAAAACACTGTTATGAGACTGATAAATTTCCACAAACAAACAGATTCATCAATAATGAACAAAGGAAAGCATTACAAATGGGGGCACATAAAGTTAAAAAAGAGACACATCAACACAATGTTCGACACAAACCAAAAGTACATCAAAATAAAGAAATATAAAACAGAAAGCTGAAAAAAATAAAATGTTTTGGACACCAAGTCCGTCACTGCTCATCCTCATCAGTGGCCTCCGGATCCTCTTGCAAGCCGGCATAAAACTCATTAGTGCTCTGCACACTTGTTGCTCTCCCACGCGCGAAGTCGGATCGAACACGACCCTCTCTCTCACCAGCACGTCTTCTCTGCTCCATAAAGTACTCTTCCAAGTTCGCTTCAGTGCCAAACCTGTCAAAGGCATTGTTCTGAAGAGATCTCTGACGGTGCTGATCAGCATCTAGAGAAAGCTCCACTCCAAAATAAGGGCCATCCACGTACAGCTGTGATGATGTATCTTGGGCCCAGCAGGCCATACCACCTAAGTAATCAAGCATCATCGGGTGTAGTGGTGGGTATTGAGGCGCATCCTCCTGCATAGGCTGCGTCTGAGATGGTTCTCCACGAGCTCGTTGAACCGGTTGTCCTTCACGACCCTTCTTCTTCTCAAACTTCACCATAGCTATATCATCAATATCCCCCTTTGACTTAAACAAGATGTCCCCTGGCTCTTCCGGAACACCCTCTTGTCATCGCGATTTTCGGGTGTCAAATCATTAATTGGATTTGAACCTTTCGATCCTTGATGTTTCTATTTTTTGGGGAAGGTAAAATCGAGAAAACCTTAGAAATCCTAAGTTCGGGGCTGATTTCATCACGGGAAGGTGTTAGGCACCCGCGATGACTATAGTATCCTATAGGAACCGTTTTACTACGCTTTACATTTATGCGTTGCTTTTATCGCTACTTTGCAAAAGAAATTGGTTTTAAGAATGAGAGGGAGAAGATTGGGTTTTATTTTATTGGACTTGGAGAGATGTGAGTCTCTTGCCTACATACCCTTTTAAGGGATCAAAATTCCATGTAGTTCTCTTCAAAAATGTCTTTGTGAGTTTCGTTCTTTTTAGTTTTTTAAAAATGGGTTTTGAAGAAAGAGATAAGGGGCCGTGTAGGCATTAGGTTGAAAACAAATGAGGTTAGTCCAATTTATTTACAAAAAATAGTTAAAGTTGGCAATTAGTGTTCATTTTGATTTTTGATTAAGAAAACAAAAGGAAAATCTCTTGGAGTTTTGACTCCAAGGTTTGTTTGGAAAAGATTTGAAGTGATGGAAGTTGTTTGCTTTCCAAAAGATTGATTTTCTCTAAGTACCGCGTATCCTAAACATACACCTAGCGATGAACATACAACGTGTGTGCGTGTGTCGGTGCATGTGTCGGTGTACATCATTATAGTCCATGTCCTTTACATCGGGTCCTATTTTACATTCTATAGTCTTGCATGAAATTAAAGAAAATAAACTAAACCTAAAACATTACATGAATCAATGGAAGATTGCATAAGGGTAACTAAAGGAAGAAAAACAAATGAGAGTGAGGCAATGCTTGCAATGTGCATGAGACATAGAACAAAATGGTTAGTAATGAAATGAGAAATGGTAGCATGAGTAGCAATGCATAGGATATGAAATTTACTAACAAAGCACCAAACCAATTAAAAAGGATGAAGTGAACACAACTAAAAACATTAAGCAAATTGCAAAAGAACAAATACCAAAAATAATGCAAATGGCACCAAACTAAAACCTAAAAGCCAAACTAAGTCCCATGACCTATAACCTTTACCCAAAACAGCACCTCTTTTTCAAAGAAAACATTCCAAGAATCAAAGGGAAATTACAAGTCACACTTAAACCCTAAAATCAACACATTTCAACAACGAATTATATTTCAAAATTAACATTTAGCTTGACCAAAGAGAGGCTTTCAATTAATCTTGCAAAGAGAAATTAACAAACAAAATTGTGGCATTGTAGATAGCAAGCAACTTGTAAAATTATTGAGCACTTGAACTAGTGGACTAGGAGTTAACTTGCAAAATAAGAAAGGATCCATTGAATTTGAAAACCAAGGAATTAACAATTAGGCATGCAAGAATGTAGAAACAGCATGAATTCAGAGATGAACACATCACAAAAATCACATATCAAATATCAATGCCATAGAGCAAAAATTGGATCCAAAATAGCGCAAGAAAATTCGCAAAAAGCATCAAAACACGTAAATCAAACAAAAATTAGCGCACATGCTTTTTATCCACTTCAAAGTATGAAATTACCACAAAACGGTTGAAAATTCATCAAGAAACATATAGTAATTTTTTCAGGATTTTTGCAAGAAAATTAACATGCGTATGGGTTCAAGTAGCAAGAATAAAGGTGTAAATAGCAAGAAAAAATCAAGAAACTGAAAGAAAACCAAAAGCTGACGGGTAAGAGGCCCAAACCCACGGATCTGATGGATCCGGATCAAGCTAACGCTCCAGGAGCGTTGGATTGATCCAGATCCATCAGGATCTGAATCCAACGGCCAAAAAAAGGAAGTAGACCGGGTTCTGGGTCGACCCGACCCAGCGCGCATATAAATGGGGAAAAAACCCGTTTTCTCTCATTTCTTTCATTCTCTTCTCCCTCTCTTCTCCGCCGTTTCTCTCTTCTACAAACCCTAACCCTAATTCTTTGAATCTTGCTCAGAAGTGGCTAATCCATGGCTTGTTTCGTTCGTTTCATCATTCTACTCATGAATCAAACGAAAGAAAACGTTTTTACCGTTGGAACAACGTGAATCCTTCGTTTTGTTGATGCAAGTTCAAACCGTTCGGATCCCTCGTGTTTTTTGGCTGAAATCATGGTGAAAACGTAAGGATTTGTTTCGGTTTACACTCGTTGTGGATTTCGAAACATTTCTTTGATTTTTCAAGCAATTTTTTTATGTTAGGGTTGGGGTTTTGGATCGGACCGTTTGAACTTGCTATTGATTCACGTGGTTCTGGACTTCTGTGATGATTTTCAGTGATATGAGGTAGGTTTGAGAGTTTACCTGAGTTTTGATTCGAGATTTGAGTCGAAATCTTCGGAAAACCTTGAATTTGATTCGGCTTCGTTGATTTCTTGGCTCGAACTTGGAAATAGGCCGGTAATTCTCTTCTTTTCTTCTTCTCTGGTCCGAAACCCTTGGACTCTTTCCCTCTTCTTTTCAATCTCAACTCTGTGATCGCGTTTGGGATTCGTTGCTTCCGGTGACGAATTCGACGCTTGGATTGCAGGGAGAGTAACTCAGTGATGAAGATTCGTACTAGAATCTCTGAGAGTTCACACAAACTCCATTGATTCACCTTGAATTGCTTGCAAGAAACGGTTAGGGTTTGTTAGTGTTCTTGAGTTTTTCTTCTGAATTCTGAGTTTGATCTAACTGCCTTGGAGAGAGAAATTGAATTCTGTTTGTGGTGAGGTGGATTCCAATGAGTGGATCTGATTCTGACTGGTACAGTACCGCGCCTTTTATAGGCTGACACATGTGCATATGAGCCAATAGGGGACTGCCACGTGGAATTGAGCACCTGCGTGGCCTTGGACTTGAAATTGGACCAATCTGCAATTTTATGAAACTGTGGGACTAAAATGCAAATTTAAAATTATTAAGGACTGAACTGCAAAGATAAAAAAGAAAGAATAATTGGACTGTTTTTTTTTAAAAGAAATGAAAGAATTGGACAAATTTGCAAAAAACAAAATATTTGGACCAAATTGCAATTTTTTTAAAAGTATTTGGACTAAAATGTAAAAAGTCAAAATAAAATTGGTAAAAAACGTAAATTTGAAAATAACGTAAAGTGAAACGTTTAAAATTGACAAAACGGACTAAAACGAACAAACTACCAAAATGAGGTATTTTAAAATACCTCTCTGCCCAAAATTCAAATACTGTGAAAAGACTAAAATGCCCCTGGGGCAAAAACGACTCAGACTGACTCAGATGCAAACTAGATGATTTTGTACAAAATTGATTAAAGATTTATGCAAACCAGTTAAAAAGACTCAGGGACAAATTGCAGGGACTAAAAATGGGTTCCTTTGTAGGAAATGACCAAAATGCCCTTTTGTATGATTTTATGCAAAAATTTAAAAGACTGAAGCAGTAATGTATGCTGTTGAAGCACAGTAGAAAACATGGTGAATTTAAAAGGATTTAGAAAATAGAAGGAGGTTTGAAAAAAAGTATTTTTAGGTCCAAAATGAGGGTATGACAGCTGCCCCTATTTAAGTTTCTTCGTTTGAAGAGTCAAGAGACGGAGTCTTTGGCTTGACGTGACGAAGATACTTAAATATCGACATTTGCACTGATTTTGGGCGTAAAAATACATTTGTAAATGCTATGTATGCCATGCAACATTTGTGTTATGAATGCAAGACAAACTGAGAATTGAGTTTAACAAAATATGTCGCATCCATTGCGGGACTGGTAGACATTGACAGAAATGGCAAAGGAATATGTCGTATCCATTGCGGGACTGGTTGACATTAACAGAATAGCAGATACCAAGACTCATTGGGGAGACTCGAAAGCAAATTTGACAGGTACAAGCTGTTCTGGGATGCGAACTGGCCACTTGACCGGGGATATTGACAACAAAGGGCGCAAGCTGCTCTTGTATTTGAGCTGGTTACTTGGCTGAAAGGAAACATAGAAAGCACAAGCTGTTCTTGGACATGAACTGGTTACTTGGCTGACGGGAAACAAAATAGAAAGCACGAGCTGTTCTTGGATCTGAACTGGTCGCTCGGCGGATATCAAAAGGATAGGTACAAGCTGTTCTTGGATGCGAACTGGCCGCTTGACCGATAACAGAAACAAATTGACAGGCACAAGCTGTTCTTGGGGTGCGAACTAGCCACTTGGCCGTTTACAGAAACAAATTGTATTTGAAAAAGAACCGAATTTGATTAACATAACTGCAGGAGCTTGAATTTGAAAGGAATGTTGACAAGACTGTTGAACTTTGAAATTGACATGACAGTAGACACTTGTTGTAGGCAGAAGAAATTTGAAGTTGGCATGATTGATTTTGATTGAAATTAACATAGGAATTGAGAATGCAGATGTGTATGAATAGCATGACAATTTTATCAAACGCATGAACATGTGAGATGCATGATTATGCATGTATGAATGTTTTGGAATGCATGATGATTGGCAATTTGTAGACACAATTCCGCAGAGACAGACAAAACATTGGAATATTGGGCACGTAATGGCTCGCGCTCGGACATATATTTGCAAAAGCCCTTCTTCTGGGGATGCGGCCGTTTGAAGATACGTCGAGACCATCGCTGAAGGCATGAAGCCGCAACATTGTAGAGAAAACAGTTTGAAAGGCATTGCTGCTTGTTGGGACAGTCACGTAAGTGCTTTAGACATCGCATCTGTGTTCAATGCTTTTGCGCGTTTGTTTTTTTTTTTCCATTCATTTTTCTTTCATCATCCCATTTTTGCCTGGATCGCCCTTTCGGGTTTTCGACCCACCGGGGAATAGTTTTTGTGCTGCCCCTGTTTTGCCTGAATTGCCTTTGAAGGTTGTCAATCCATCGGGGTGCTCATTTTTTTGCCTAAGCCGCCCTTTCGGGTTTTCGACTTAGCGAGCATATTTATTTTTTCATGCTTTTCGTTCTGTTTTTTCATTCTTGCCATTGACCACAGACCATCACTGGGAGGAAGGCTTGCTAGCACCTTGAATTGGAATTGATATCAATGTAAATTTGTTCATGCATGTTCATTTGAATGTACCTAGCTGTTCAGGCTTGTTTTCAAAATACTCAAAAATTTTCAGTTTTCAGAATGTTTATTCCAGACACACCATTATTAACATAGAAAAAGAATCTTTTTGTATAAAGCTTTGAAAATAGAATAGAAAGTGAGTGCCAAACAAAAGCATAGGCTCAGATTGATGTATAAGGGTGGTAATCAGCCGAAGGCGTGACTCCACAGATCTACAAATCTTGGAAAATGGTAATTTTATTGGTTGGTGGTACATTGAACACAGTAACTGCTATGGTATCTGAAACTCTTGAATCCGCAGGCGTCGGAACCTCGGGTGAGAACAGCCAATCATCAATTGCAAAGATCCCAAGGGGAATGGTAATTTGCCAGATATAGTCAATTGTCTTTTATTTCAATCTCATTCTTGCATGAACCGCCCTTTCGGGTTTTTGGCTCATCGAGACGCTCATTTTTGCCTGAGTTACATGTAATCTCAGCGAGCTTTTACATTTTGTTTCTTGTCCCTTATTTTGCCTGGACCGCCCTTTCGGGTTTTCGATCCACCGGGAAGCGCATTTTTGCCTAGGCCGCCCTTTCGGGTTTTCGACCTACCACGCTGTTCTTTTCATATCTTAGACAAAGTATTTCTTGACTATATCGGCATTCACAGGATTCGGAAGTTCTACACCATCCATGTGTGTGAGAATCAAAGCACCGCCAGAGAAAGCCTTCTTGACAACATAAGGTCCTTCATAGTTAGGCGTCCATTTGCCCCTTGGATCGGGTTGCTGACTCATTCTTCTTTTCAACACAAGTCACCCTCTTTGAACACCCGAGGACGGACTTTCTTGTCAAAAGCATTTTTCATCCTTGCTTGATACATCTGACCGTGAGCCATGGCATCCAGGCGTCTTTCCTCAATCAAATTCAACTGGTCGTACCGACTCTGGCACCATTCAGCCTCAGACAACTTTGCTTCCATAATCACACGGAGAGATGGAATCTCCACTTCCAACGGGAGGACTGCTTCCATACCGTATACAAGAGAAAACGGCGTCGCCCCGGTTGAACTACGGACTGTAGTGCGGTAGCCATGTAGAGCATAGGGCAACATCTCATGCCAGTCTTTGTATGTTGTTACCATCTTCTGCACAATCTTCTTGATGTTCTTATTAGCGGCCTCGACTGCACCATTCATCTGAGGTCTGTAAGGAGAAGAATTGTGGTGTTCAATCTTGAATTTCTCGCCTAAGGCTTGCACCATGTCATTGTTCAGGTTGGTACCATTGTCAGTGATGATCTTGCTAGGGACACCATACCGACAGATGATATTGTTCTTGATGAATTTGACTACCACTTGCTTAGTCACATTGGCATATGATGCAGCTTCGACCCATTTGGTGAAATAATCGATTGCTACCAGGATAAAACGATGACCGTTTGAAGCTTTCGGTTCAATCCTTCCGATCATATCAATCCCCCACATAGAGAAAGGCCACGGAGAAGACATAACATTGAGAGCGTGCGGAGGCACATGGATCTTATCAGCATATACTTGACATTTGTGGCACTTTCTGGCGTATTGATAGCAATCGCGCTCCATGGTGATCCAGTAGTAACCAGCTCTCAACAGCTTTCTAGACATAACGTGCCCCGATGCGTGGGTCCCAAAGGTGCCATCATGCACATCGTGCATTAGCCGTTCTGCCTCACATTCATCAGCACATCTTAACAACACCATATCGAAATTCCTTTTGTATAGGACATCACCATCCAACAGGAACTTGCTAGCCAACCTGCGCAACGTCTTCTTGTCTCTGTTGGAGGCACCTGGCGGATACTCACGGCTTTGCAGAAATTGTTTGATATCATAATACCAAGGTTTGCTGTTGACTTTGTCTGAATCTATTTGTACAATTGCATCACTGACAGTAAACACATGGGCGGGCCGATCTAAGCGTTGTACTTTGATCACCGGCACGTGATTCCAATGGTTTACTTGAAGCATGGAAGATAAGGTAGCAAGAGCATCGGCCATCTGGTTCTCCTCTCGGGGAATGTGGTGCAACTCGACCTTTGTAAAATACGTTAACAGACGCCTTGCATAGTCACGGTAAGGGGTCAAATTAGCATGATGGGTCTCCCATTCTCCCTTTATCTGGTTGATGACTAGTGCAGAGTCTCCATAGATGTCGAGGTGCTTGATTCTCATATCGATGGCTTCTTCAATTCCCAAGATACATGCTTCGTATTCGGCCACGTTGTTGGTGCACTCAAACACAATCCGGGCTGTGAAAGGAATATGATGCCCCTGCGGAGCCACAATTACTGCGCCAATTCCTCGACCATAGGCATTAACAGCACCATCAAAAACCAATCCCCACTTGCTATCGGGGTCTGGACCTTCACCGATTAGCGGTTCTTCACAGTCTCTTGACTTTAAGAACATGACCTCTTCGTCGGGGAAGTCGAACTTCAACGGTTGATAATCATCAAGTGGTTGGCAAGCAAGATGGTCAGCCAGGATACTTCCTCTAATGGCTTTCTGAGCTTTAAACACAATATCATATTCTGACAGTAACATTTGCCAACGTGCGATCTTTCCTGTAACAGCCGGTTTCTCAAAGATGTACTTGATTGGATCCATCCGGGATATCAACCAAGTTGTATGATTTATCAAGTAATGACGCAGGCGTTTGGCAGCCCAGGCCAAGGCACAACAGGTCTTCTCGAGCATTGTATACTGAATCTCACAATCGGTAAATTTCTTGCTCAAATAGTAGATTGCATGCTCTTTCTTCCCAGTGTCATCTTGCTGACCGAGCACACATCCCATGGACTCATCCAACACCGACAGATACATAATCAAAGGCCTCCCCTCCACCGGCGGAACGAGGATAGGAGGTTCTAGCAAATAACTTTTGATGTTGTCGAAGGCTTCTTGGCATTCATCGTTCCATACCACAGGTTGATTCTTCCTGAGCAACTTGAAAATCGGCCCGCAAGTCGCAGTCATGTGGGATATAAATCTGGAGATGTAGTTCAAACGCCCGAGGAAACCTCTGACCTGCTTCTCAGTTTGCGGGGCCGACATCTCGCGGATGGCCCGGACTTTATCAGGGTCTACTTCGATGCCTTTCTGGCTGACAATGAAGCCTAGCAATTTCCCTGACCTAACACCGAATGTACACTTGTTCGGGTTCAGCCGTAGCTTGTACTTCCTCAACCTTTCAAACATCTTTGCCAAATACTCCACGTGTTGTTCTTCATTGCTCGACTTGACAATCATATCATCTACATACACCTCAACCTCCTTGTGAATCATGTCATGGAACAAAGTGGTCATCCCCCTTTGGTAGGTAGCACCAGCATTTATTAGACCGAACGGCATCGCTTTGCAGTAGAAAGTTCCCCATGGAGTGATGAACGACGTCTTCTCCCTGTCCTTGGGTGACATTTTGATTTGGTTGTAGCCAGAAAAACCGTCCATGAAGGAGAACCTTGCACTGGGCAGTATTGTCGACGAGCACATCGATGTGAGGCAGTGGAAAATTGTCCTTCAAGCTTGCTCTGTTCAAATCTCTATAGTCAACACACATCCGAACCTTACCATCTTTCTTCGGCACTGGCACGATGTTAGCAACCCACTCGGGATACTCAACTGTCATGAGAAAACCCGCATCGATCTGTTTCTGCACTTCCGCTTTGATCTTCAGAGCCATGTCCGGCCGAGTCCGTCTCAACTTTTGCCTGACAGGAGGACAGTCTGGCTTTGTCGGTATCCGATGTTCCACAATCTGAGGATCCAAACCTGGCATGTCTTCAAACGACCATGCAAAAATGTCCGAGTACTCGCGGAGGAGCTGGAAGATCTTTTTCTTGACCCCTTCCTCCAAGGCAGCACCGACTTTGATCTCTCTTTTGTTATCCTCGGTACCCAAGTTGATTAGCTCGATCTCTTCCTGATGAGGCCGAATGGTTTTCTCTTCTTGCTCAAGCAATCGGGCAATCTCATCTGGTATATCATCACTATCCTCATCTTCGGTCTCGAATACCGGGGATTCAACAGTTTGGAGAAGCATAGAGTTACCGTGTTCAACGGGTTCGTTTTGGTTCGATCTGCGTGACATGATTGGATGATTTTAGAAAATAGTTTTCATGCAGATCTTTGAAATTAATAAGAAAACACAGATGTTTTGGTTTTTTCTGGCATTACCATTATTTCCAAAGGAAAAGCATTAAAGAAAGAAAAAGAGTCGTGAAAGAAACGACGTTTTTTATTGATAATGGTGATGTCGGAACAAACATGCCCTTTACAAAAGAGTCACTTCCGCCTCGGGCAGGGCGGAAGGATTGTTATTTTGAAAATAAAGCCTAAACAGCAAGACATATTACTTAGAATCATGCACAAACACAGGGAGATTGATAACGTTCCAGTTCTTTGCAATGCCTCCTGGTATCACAAATGTGGGCCCAGCCCTCTGAGCACGAGCCATTTTTCAAACTGCGGCAGAAGAACCAGGAGACAATGAGCACTTGGAAGTTTTGTTGTGTTTTTTTTTTTTTTTTTGAATGATGCATATGATGCATGATATGTATAAATGCAGATGCAAAAATGACTCTTTTTGTTATCAAAGGGTTTTAGACAAACTATAAACTTTGCAAACATTTAGCAAGATGATGGAATTAGAAAGCTGTCAAGACAAATTGTTTTGAAATGTTAAGCGAAAGGAAGTGGGATCGACTTCCTTGAACTTGTAAGACTTAGTCCTCTTCATGCCTGGTTATATTTGCAAAGAATTTTAGTTTGTTTTTACCCTTTGATAAATGCATGTAGAAAATTTATGTATGAATGCATGTATGCATGGTTTTAACAAGGAAAGCACGGTGGGCTAAGGTAACAAGTGGACACGGTGTCCGGTGAAACTAAGGCTTTGATAGTAGTAACCAAGGTTCTATAAAGTTCCCGAACCACAACCTCTCTCGCGTATATCATGGTAGTACAAAGCGACGCTTGCCCATGATTATTCATAAGAAGGTTTAGTTTGGGTGTAGTATCGCGTGACGACTAAATTTCGAGACAACGCTCGGTTTAGCCACCGCACTACGTCCTAAGAAAGGCCAAGGATGGGTTTGGTAACTACGGTCCATAGCCTTCATCGGTCAATTGGAAGTAAAGTGCCTAAGCATGACAACACATGCCGACAACATCACCTCCAAAATGCCTCAGCTACGTGAGATTGATCGCGTAATCCAATGCACGAGGCAACCCCCGAAATGGATTGTCGATTATATCTCCTCCTAATCTTAGGTTCACTCAGCCCGGGTATAGGGCTTTTGATATTCTCACCCCACACGTACATAAGAAAATTTTACATGTAACAATAAAGCAAATCATAAACATAAAGCATGTAAAACTAGGCGTAGCCCTACTACTCCCCAGTGAAGTCGCCATTTCTGTCATCGCGATTTTCGGGTGTCAAATCATTAATTGGATTTGAACCTTTCGATCCTTGATGTTTCTATTTTTTGGGGAAGGTAAAATTGAGAAAACCTTAGAAATCCTAAGTTCGGGGCTGATTTCATCACGGGAAGGTGTTAGGCACCCGCGATGACTATAGTATCCTATAGGAACCGTTTTACTACGCTTTACATTTATGCGTTGCTTTTATCGCTACTTTGCAAAAGAAATTGGTTTTAAGAATGAGAGGGAGAAGATTGGGTTTTATTTTATTGGACTTGGAGAGATGTGAGTCTCTTGCCTACATACCCTTTTAAGGGATCAAAATTCCATGTAGTTCTCTTCAAAAATGTCTTTGTGAGTTTCGTTCTTTTTAGTTTTTTAAAAATGGGTTTTGAAGAAAGAGATAAGGGGCCGTGTAGGCATTAGGTTGAAAACAAATGAGGTTAGTCCAATTTATTTACAAAAAATAGTTAAAGTTGGCAATTAGTGTTCATTTTGATTTTTGATTAAGAAAACAAAAGGAAAATCTCTTGGAGTTTTGACTCCAAGGTTTGTTTGGAAAAGATTTGAAGTGATGGAAGTTGTTTGCTTTCCAAAAGATTGATTTTCTCTAAGTACCGCGTATCCTAAACATACACCTAGCGATGAACATACAACGTGTGTGCGTGTGTCGGTGCATGTGTCGGTGTACATCATTATAGTCCATGTCCTTTACATCGGGTCCTATTTTACATTCTATAGTCTTGCATGAAATTAAAGAAAATAAACTAAACCTAAAACATTACATGAATCAATGGAAGATTGCATAAGGGTAACTAAAGGAAGAAAAACAAATGAGAGTGAGGCAATGCTTGCAATGTGCATGAGACATAGAACAAAATGGTTAGTAATGAAATGAGAAATGGTAGCATGAGTAGCAATGCATAGGATATGAAATTTACTAACAAAGCACCAAACCAATTAAAAAGGATGAAGTGAACACAACTAAAAACATTAAGCAAATTGCAAAAGAACAAATACCAAAAATAATGCAAATGGCACCAAACTAAAACCTAAAAGCCAAACTAAGTCCCATGACCTATAACCTTTACCCAAAACAGCACCTCTTTTTCAAAGAAAACATTCCAAGAATCAAAGGGAAATTACAAGTCACACTTAAACCCTAAAATCAACACATTTCAACAACGAATTATATTTCAAAATTAACATTTAGCTTGACCAAAGAGAGGCTTTCAATTAATCTTGCAAAGAGAAATTAACAAACAAAATTGTGGCATTGTAGATAGCAAGCAACTTGTAAAATTATTGAGCACTTGAACTAGTGGACTAGGAGTTAACTTGCAAAATAAGAAAGGATCCATTGAATTTGAAAACCAAGGAATTAACAATTAGGCATGCAAGAATGTAGAAACAGCATGAATTCAGAGATGAACACATCACAAAAATCACATATCAAATATCAATGCCATAGAGCAAAAATTGGATCCAAAATAGCGCAAGAAAATTCGCAAAAAGCATCAAAACACGTAAATCAAACAAAAATTAGCGCACATGCTTTTTATCCACTTCAAAGTATGAAATTACCACAAAACGGTTGAAAATTCATCAAGAAACATATAGTAATTTTTTCAGGATTTTTGCAAGAAAATTAACATGCGTATGGGTTCAAGTAGCAAGAATAAAGGTGTAAATAGCAAGAAAAAATCAAGAAACTGAAAGAAAACCAAAAGCTGACGGGTAAGAGGCCCAAACCCACGGATCTGATGGATCCGGATCAAGCTAACGCTCCAGGAGCGTTGGATTGATCCAGATCCATCAGGATCTGAATCCAACGGCCAAAAAAAGGAAGTAGACCGGGTTCTGGGTCGACCCGACCCAGCGCGCATATAAATGGGGAAAAAACCCGTTTTCTCTCATTTCTTTCATTCTCTTCTCCCTCTCTTCTCCGCCGTTTCTCTCTTCTACAAACCCTAACCCTAATTCTTTGAATCTTGCTCAGAAGTGGCTAATCCATGGCTTGTTTCGTTCGTTTCATCATTCTACTCATGAATCAAACGAAAGAAAACGTTTTTACCGTTGGAACAACGTGAATCCTTCGTTTTGTTGATGCAAGTTCAAACCGTTCGGATCCCTCGTGTTTTTTGGCTGAAATCATGGTGAAAACGTAAGGATTTGTTTCGGTTTACACTCGTTGTGGATTTCGAAACATTTCTTTGATTTTTCAAGCAATTTTTTTATGTTAGGGTTGGGGTTTTGGATCGGACCGTTTGAACTTGCTATTGATTCACGTGGTTCTGGACTTCTGTGATGATTTTCAGTGATATGAGGTAGGTTTGAGAGTTTACCTGAGTTTTGATTCGAGATTTGAGTCGAAATCTTCGGAAAACCTTGAATTTGATTCGGCTTCGTTGATTTCTTGGCTCGAACTTGGAAATAGGCCGGTAATTCTCTTCTTTTCTTCTTCTCTGGTCCGAAACCCTTGGACTCTTTCCCTCTTCTTTTCAATCTCAACTCTGTGATCGCGTTTGGGATTCGTTGCTTCCGGTGACGAATTCGACGCTTGGATTGCAGGGAGAGTAACTCAGTGATGAAGATTCGTACTAGAATCTCTGAGAGTTCACACAAACTCCATTGATTCACCTTGAATTGCTTGCAAGAAACGGTTAGGGTTTGTTAGTGTTCTTGAGTTTTTCTTCTGAATTCTGAGTTTGATCTAACTGCCTTGGAGAGAGAAATTGAATTCTGTTTGTGGTGAGGTGGATTCCAATGAGTGGATCTGATTCTGACTGGTACAGTACCGCGCCTTTTATAGGCTGACACATGTGCATATGAGCCAATAGGGGACTGCCACGTGGAATTGAGCACCTGCGTGGCCTTGGACTTGAAATTGGACCAATCTGCAATTTTATGAAACTGTGGGACTAAAATGCAAATTTAAAATTATTAAGGACTGAACTGCAAAGATAAAAAAGAAAGAATAATTGGACTGTTTTTTTTAAAAGAAATGAAAGAATTGGACAAATTTGCAAAAAACAAAATATTTGGACCAAATTGCAATTTTTTTAAAAGTATTTGGACTAAAATGTAAAAAGTCAAAATAAAATTGGTAAAAAACGTAAATTTGAAAATAACGTAAAGTGAAACGTTTAAAATTGACAAAACGGACTAAAACGAACAAACTACCAAAATGAGGTATTTTAAAATACCTCTCTGCCCAAAATTCAAATACTGTGAAAAGACTAAAATGCCCCTGGGGCAAAAACGACTCAGACTGACTCAGATGCAAACTAGATGATTTTGTACAAAATTGATTAAAGATTTATGCAAACCAGTTAAAAAGACTCAGGGACAAATTGCAGGGACTAAAAATGGGTTCCTTTGTAGGAAATGACCAAAATGCCCTTTTGTATAATTTTATGCAAAAATTTAAAAGACTGAAGCAGTAATGTATGCTGTTGAAGCACAGTAGAAAACATGGTGAATTTAAAAGGATTTAGAAAATAGAAGGAGGTTTGAAAAAAAGTATTTTTAGGTCCAAAATGAGGGTATGACACCTCTTTCTTGCACAAAGCATTAATCAGGAAACTATGCCCCAAAGTCACTGAAGTCCCACAATCTGCCATTTGTTGAATACTCAGGTTGAGCAGTCGCCCAACATTAATCCCATAGCCAAAGATAATGGCCTCCAAAATATAAAGCCTTTCCATAGGCAACTCAGATGTTGCATAAACACTCTCCAGTGTAGAATGGATGAATGAAGCCCAAGCTTTGTATTGTGGCTTGAGGTCCACCATATCCATCCTAGTAGGAAGTCCAATGGCTCTAGACCTCATAAAATCAGCACCTTCTTCCCCAATTTCCTGCAATATTTGTTGAAGATCAACATCAGATGGAAAATTATTCGTGCTTCTCTTCCTCCTGAATTCCACATGACATTGTCTCGGTGGCTTTAGCCCTAGAAATGCATTGATGGCTCTAGGGTTGTAATCAACCTGCTTTCCACGGACATAAGACACATTACTACCCCCTCCGAAAGCATTCACAAAGAATTCGAGAGTGATTGTGCGATTGCTCTCCTTTGTCACCATGTCATTCAATTTCTTCCACCCAAGTGTCCTGATTGTTGCTTCAAATTGGGGATATCTATGAAGATTGATGACATCAAATTTTCTTTCGCCAAAAAACTTGAACCCTTTGATCTTTTCAAACCGCTCGGCATGTTCGTCATCCTCAAATTTCTCATAGGTAGGTTGTTGTGGTGGCTGGGTTGATTGAGTGTTGCGGGTTGGTCTAGCACGTTTGTGGGTTGATGCGGCCATTTGTGGAGTTAGGTTAATTGGGTTGGATTAGTGGAGATGAAGATTTGTGGGTTAGGGTTTGTGAAGTGAGGGTTTGATTGAATTTGTGGAGCAAGGTTGATGAGTTTGTGTTATTGATGGGTTAAGATGTTTGTGAGGATGGTGGAGATGAATAATTGGTGGTTAGGGACGAATTTGAGAGGTAGAGGATGAGTGAGACGAAATTTTGGCAGAGTTTTGGTAGGGAAAAATGAAAGTGGTGAAAAATTTGTGAGCCAGGTATATATAGAAAAAGGGGATTGTGCCATGATGGGGAGTGATCGTGCCACGTTGGGGTTTGTAATGGTCAAATGATTTCAAAATTTCCCACTCACGTGCCACAATACAAGGGAATGTGGCACGATCATCGTTCTAGGTTTGCAACGCGCCACGTTCTTAACATTCGTGCCACGGTCATAGTCTCTCCAGCAAAACGTGCCGCGATTTGGAAACCTTCGTGCCACGAAATTTCCAGTGGCTTCCTTCATGATTTTTGTTTCCAAATCGTGCCACGATGAGAGACAGACGTGCCACGATGGTTGTGACTAAGAAACTTTCTCTTTTTTTTTTGTTTTCAACTTTCTAAAAATTCTTTTTGCTGTTTTTGTTTTGTAAAAATGCAATAAATAAATATAAACAATACATGAGCGGATCTAAATTCGATGGGTTGTGTAACACCCCGTTTTCCCAACATAAAAATTTCTCAAATAATAATCAGAGTAAATCAACTTTAAACGGAATGCTACATTTCTTAAAATCACAAATGGAATAATTAACTAATTATCCTTCATAAACATTTCAATGTAAAATCTTAAATCACTTCGCAGCGGAATTTAATTCAAAAATCTTAAACAACTTTGGCACGAAGGCCTCAAAGTAAAGTCTCATCAAATTCTTTAAACATCATCTTCTTAAAATATCTCATAAAAATAATCCAACAACGTATTCATGAAAAATAAAGCAATCGAGCTTACATTCACGGATATATGTGGTTTTAAGTCTAAGAGTGGCACACACCATTATTATTATGGAAATAACTTTAAAAATAACCTATGTAATATTATCATGGTGGATCAATCTAGTATAAGTATTATTTATAATGTTTATACTTATGTATCGACTTGATGTCTCGTATCTATGACCCATGAGATGTGGTCATCGGGGTACATGGATAATATTTTTTACGCATTAAACAACCTAATTATCATAGGAACTTTATTATTTTGAAACAAAACAAAACCAATAAGAAATGTATTATTATTATTATTATTATTATTATTATTATTATTATTATTAAGCTTAAATGCACTTTTCACCCCTTATGTTTTAAAAAGTTGTGATTTTGGCCCCCTTATAAAAAAAATGGATTTTAAGACCTCTAACTTTTGGCCCTCTTTTGATTAGCTGATTTTGACCGAGTCAACACCCATGTGGCAGGTCACTTAGCTGAATTAAATGCCACGTGAGTATTTATTTAATTAAAAAAATAAAAAAAACCACCTCATTAGTGCCACAAATAAAATACAATTAAATACAATTAAACAATATTAAACTAAAAAGACAAAAAAAAAAAAAGGTATATGTTTTCTTCTTCCCATCTCTTGACCGACTTCTTCTTCGCCATCCAACATTCAACCATGAAAATCCAAATCCTCTTTCTCCATCAAAATCAACAATTACAACGTCTTTAAACAACACAGATAACAAAATGGACTGGGAAAGGCGAAGAAGAAATTACAAAAGGAACAACAAGAAAGAAATTACAAGAAGAGAGAAAATGCAAAAAAATTGGGGAAAATTTTGATTTTTTTTTCCCAAAATCAAGAACACTTCACACTAGGTAAAGGCTCATGATAGAAAAAATGGGTGAGCTGGGTGTGTTGTTGAATGAGGTCAGAATGATAAGTAATGGGGGAATCGAGTTAACTCACTCAATCACAATTTTTCCTTCAAGTTTCTCCTCCAAATTTGATTTTTCTTGTTGAATCGAGTACCCTTTTGGATGAATTAAAATGTGTATGTGTTGGATTTTTTAGTTGCAGGAACAAAAGGGCGCGTTTGGATCTGTCTCTTGTTTGTAGATTTAGAGCAAGATTCAAAAAGGTTCATGGTGGATTTAGGTTGTGAGAGTTCTGGGTTTTTGTTGTGTTGTGTTTATGTGGAAGAAAATTGCAAAGGATAAAGAAGAGAGAGTGAAGATGATGAAGAAAAGGGGATTTGATGAACAAAAGATGATGAACAAGAGTTATGGGTTCTAGATCACGTGATGTTTTTTTTTTCTTTTTTCATCCAATTTATTCTTTTTTTTTAATTGCATAATTACATGCGTGGAATTTCTTTTTATTTTTTAAATGATAATTACACATTTGTATGCCACCTCATTTAAGTGACCTGCCACATGGGCGTTGACTCGGTCAAAATCAGCTAATCAAAAGAGGGCCAAAAGTTAAGGGTCTAAAAACCCATTTTTTTATAAGGGGTCAAAATCGCAACTTTTTAAAACATAAGGGGTGAAAAGTGCATTTAAGCCTTATTATTGTTGTTGTTGTTGTTGTTATTATTATTCATAAATATACACACCAAGGTCAAGACACAAAGCCAAATCTAACCTATACATATAGGTTGTTAGGGCATACTCCAATAGACAATGTGTTAAGTATTTGTGTCTGGAAGGATCCTTGGTTGCGCGACCTAGGTGGTGCACACATGACCAATCCTTTGTTTGTTTTTATGGGATAAGCGAGAGTATCATATTTGATTGATCAAATGAATCATGCATGGAAAAATGACTTGGTTTGATATTACTCTATATCAAGAAAATAGGAAAATAATTTGTTCGTGCCTTTATTAATGACGTGGGCAAGGACATTTATGGAATGAACTTTACTTTGAACGGTGATCAATATAATAAACTAAAATACAATCGACTACAATGTCGCCTATATGATCATTATCTTATTGTTACTGAGAATTGAAGGTCATATTTTGCGACTAACAAATGTAGGTGATGCGGACAACTAAAGGCCCCCATGTGTGAAGGGTGGTATATATTGCATAAATGTATGCATATAAGTAATGTTATCATGACGCAAACACATACAACCATACCCCAACAATGATCATAACTAATAAAATGAAATAATGCAGTCTTAAGGTCGGTGGTGGAGGAAGAGGTGGATAGTCAATGTCGACAAAGGGGTTCGAGGGTCTCAGTGCATCATCCCCCGTGCATAAAGGCGAGGTTTTCAGAGGAGTCGAAAAATTGCTAATGATAAAGGAATCCATGTGACTTAATGCATCATCCCCCGCCCATAACTCAAATTCCTTATTGTCGCATCCACAATGAAAGGAATGCATGTAAAGATGATCACCAACTTCATGTAACCAATCCTACTCGAAACACAAAAACATAAATTATAAACTAATTAAATTATTATTCATGAAAAAAGGGATGGTCACCACACTCAAATAACCAAAAAGATAGTGTGTTGGTGTGTCTAATATATAACTAGGGTTGTCATTGGGATTTTAAGTACATTAACATATGAAGTTTATGCTGTATATCATTATGCAACAAATTAAAATACAAAGAACATAACCTAGCATACCATAGTGTGTAAAGTGAGGGGCGTGCGTGAGTTGAAAAGTGTAAGTATTTTCAAAATGGTGATATGATATGAGGGCATGGTTAAAAAGATACAAACCACTTTAAAATTTGTCGAACTAAAATGGTATTACAAATAAGATGGTATGATAAATTTGAACACATACTAAACATATCAAATGTCCACGTAGTATTGTATTATTTGTAGACATTAGAGAAGATAATTTATTTGAAAGTATAATTCCAAACTATATAAAGCATATTCTTCGATGTATACACCTTCCAAGCCATGCAGAAGTTAGAGAAAGTTTGTCCAACTGAAAATGGGTTGGGTCTTGGGTATTAATAGAGCTGTCAAAAATGGGCCGGTCAATTGGGCCATGATTTTGGTCCGGGCCTCAAAAACTAGCCCAAAAATACAATCGAGCTTTTTTGGCCCAAGCCCGTTTGGCCCATGCAAAAAACGGGCTGGGCCATCGGGCTTCGGCCCGACCCATTGTTACTATTTAATTTGATTTTTGCTAAAAAAATAGTATATTTTTAAAAAATTATTAACTATTTTAAAATTTATTAATAAAAAATATATTTAAATAAATAAAAATGAATGAATTTAGCTTAAAGTTTTCAAATTTTAAAGTTTATAAATTATTAATTTAATTTAATTGAATGAATAATCTAGATTTTCATTAATATTCAATGTTAATGTAAAAATTATTTACATTTTTATGTACATCCAATCATATTTTAGCAATAAAACAACAATGAGTGACTAATATATTAAGAATACATAAAAAAAGTGATAAATTTTAAAAGTAAAAAATAAACGGGCCAGACTGGGCTAGGCCATGGCCCACACAGACCGAACCGGACCCTCAAATATGCGGCCTAATTATAAATGGGTTGGGCCGGGCTGGCCCATTTATGTAGACGGGCCTCTCGGGCCAGGCCGGGCTGGGCCGGGCCAACCCATTTGACAGATTGTGGGTTATGGGTTATGTCCGCACACATTTCACACGAAAACATAACGGCGGGAAAAGAATAAAGGAATAAACCTGAATCGTTATAGCGGGAACAACCACAACTTTTTTTTTTTTTGTTTAAAAATCGATTAGTTGATAATTGATTAAATGCACGGACTTTCAGTTTAAAAACAAACACAAGAACGAGCAAACAAACAAATCTCTCTGTGTGAAAAATGGCGCCGAGGAAGAAATCTAGGGTTTCCGACGATGAAGAAATTGAAGATCAGCCTCAAAAGACTCTCTACCAGGTACCGTAAATTCACGCTTTGTTATCTCGACTCTGCAAATTTTCATTTCGCTCTTTTTCAGAATATTTTATAGTTTATTTTTAGCGTGTGAATGTGATTTATGTTGGTTTTCTGTTCTACAATAGTTATTTGATTCTGTTTTTCTTCGTTTATATATGACCATGTTGAACAAAGTTTGTATTTCTGTGTGTGTTAGGGTGAGTGTTTATCAAATGAGATTTTGAGTGATTTTTGGTAAAATTGATTCTTTTAAATTGAGTTGAATTGAAGTGATTTATGTCCTGATCTGTGAAATTTTTAATGGAAGACTATAGTATTGGGAATGAATCAGTGATTTATGTTTTGATTCGAAGAAATAAACCTCATTTTGTAACTGCTTAAATTGATTATTTTGAAGCTAATTTCTTGGATCTTTTTGGGCCAAACTGCGTCAACAAACCTTTGTTCTCTGATTTGATTGTTTGGAATTGGACTTGCACATCGGTTCTAGATTTGTTCTTGGTTAAACCCTTTTTTGCTGGATCATTTAGTTTAGTTGCCATTGTTATTTGTACCACTTGTTGACTCCTCAACATAAATAAATTTTGACATCTTCAACTGTGCATCTACATGCTAAATCAGTTTCTGACTTCATTGTAGGTTCTTGGATTGGAGAAAACGGCCTCTCAACAAGAAATAAAGAAGGCCTATTACAAATTGGCATTGCGGCTCCATCCGGATAAGAATCCTGGTGATGAGGTGATTCTTCAAGGCTGCTTGTTACGCTGTAGATTGCATTTATATTTTATTGTTTATTTGTCGGCCTTTTAGGGCTGGTAGCTATAATTACTTGTGTTCATACAGGAGGCTAAAGAGAAATTCCAGCAATTGCAAAAAGTTATTTCCATTCTCGGAGACGAAGAGAAACGGGCTCTCTATGATCAGACTGGTTGTATTGATGATGATGTGAGTGGTGTTGTTGGTACTAGTACCATTGTTGTTTTTTATTATTGATACTGCTGTTCAAGATGAATTAACCCAGCATGATATGTTGGATTTAGAATTCAGAATGCCTAGGTTTTTAGTAAGTCCTTGTGGTCTGTTAAATTTTATTTGAGGGAATTATCTAATACTACCGAATCAGAATATAGGAATAAAATGGTACAGACTAAAAATCTCAGCTTTTGGGTCAGTGTCATAGGAATACAAGATTAGAAATGAGAATTAAGATAAGTACAGATCAGTAACCCCTAGATTGAGAAACCAAGGCTCTTCCTCTCAATTTCCACTTTGTAATTTGAGATCCTTTCTATTTTTAACTTCCAATTATGTATGCCCATATTCTGTCTCGCTTAACACATTCAGACGGGTTACTTAACACCATTCTCATAATAACTTTTAAGACTTGCTAATGAGTTCTTTAAGAACACTAGTTAATGAGCATTTGATTTGCTCTATTGAATGCTTTAACTACTTAAAATATGTAAGTATCAAATGTTTTTTGAGTTACTAGTATAGTAAATGGCCAACAGTTAGCATTTTGGATACTTTAAACCGTTTAGCTATGCTGCAGACATCTATGACTCATTTATCTTTTTTGTTAATCAGGACCTGGCAGGAGATGTCCAGAATCTTCATGCGTTTTTCAAAACAATGTACAAGAAGGTATCTGTTGAATATTTGCTATCCCCTTTGCCGATGCATTGTGGTATACATGTTTTTATATGCGTTGTTTTGTAATGAACCACAGGTCACTGAAGCTGATATTGAGGAGTTTGAAGCAAACTACAGAGGTTCTGACTCAGAGAAAAATGATTTGATCGAGCTGTACAAGAAGTACAAGGGGAATATGAACAGGTAAGAAAGCATTGTTAATTTGTGGTGTGCATGAGTCATTTTTGTAAGAGGCTTTGAATGTGTTATCTGAAGTAAATTCTCTTTGCAGACTTTTTTGTTCAATGCTTTGTTCAGATGCTAAACTTGACTCACACCGATTCAAGGACATTCTTGACGAGGCTATAGCTGCTGGTAAGGGACATTAACTAGATTTTGCTGACCATGGTTTAGTCAGATATTTGGTCTAGGTCTTAGTTTCTACGCAGGAGAATATGTTGAATCTTAACTGTTAGACCAGAAAAGCATAGTGGGAGACCTTGTAGTTATTTTGCTTTTAGGCTTTAGCACAGAATCAGCATATTAATTCCTTTGGTCTTTTTTCTGAGAGAAAGATGGAATCATCAAGACCAAGTAAAAGCATTTGAAGGAGTTATTGTTTATTTCCCCCCCCCAAAAAAAAATAAAATAAAATACTCACAATACTCGTTAGAGAATAGATAAATGTCCAGTTAACATAGATAGATAACATTATAAAAGAGTTCCAATAATTAATACTCTTAAATCGGTCTATGTTTCTTATAACTAGGATAAAAAGTAACATGCTTTTTTATAACAAAGATTGGATTCAGTGATACCAAAATCTAGAGTCCACTATAAATACTTTTCTATGGTTGTTAAACATCTTCCTTTATGATTGTTTGTTTAACGTTCTCTTAATTCTGCAGGAGAACTAAAGGCAACAAAAGCCTATCAGAAATGGGCTAAGGAAGTATCAGCAACCAAACCTCCCACAAGTCCTTTAAAGAGGAAGGCAAAGTAAGTTGATCAACCGGGTTTTACTTGTTCTATTAATTGATTTACTCTCTAATGGAGGACTGATCCATTGCTTTTTATAGGTCAAATAAGCAGTCTGAAACAGATCTGGGTGCAATCATATCACAACGCCAAAATGAGAGGAAAGGTCAGTTTGATTCAATGTTCGCGTCTCTAGTATCAAAGTATGGTGGGAGTGATATGCCAGAACCCTCTGAAGAAGAATTTGAAGCTGCACAGAAAAAGCTGGAAAAGGGAAGATCCTCAAAAAAATCAAAGCAATCAAAGCGAAAGTAAAAAGCATATTATTATGTACATAGCTACTTTATTTGTGTGAAGTGTGAGAACATGGCATTATATCCTTTCATGTAGTAATCAAATGTTAGTGTAATGGTTGTTCTTTTCTGTGGATTTACTTTGGTGTTCTTTCTTATTTGCAATGTAGTGTGACTGGTTTTAAAGTTGAAACAACTATTTTACTTCCGACTTGTGACAGTAAGTGATTGATGGTATCATTTTATCAATTTATTATAGTTGTTTACAATATTTAGTAGTACCAATCTTGCTGTGCCCACCATTGGGTTTATAAAAGCATGAAAGATCTTTGACATTTGCCGAGTTTTCAATGAGCGCAGCAAATTCAGAATACCTGTCATTTCTAGTGAAGCCATGGGTGTTTGTTTTATGTTTACCGAAAATGAGTGGCTATTCTAATCTTAAATGTGTGACGATAAAGTAGCATTCACTTGTGAGCTATGGTGTTTGAGGATTGCCAAATAATTTGAATGAAGGATTAATATTCCTTTATGCGAATCTTATTCTGCTCTATTAATAATGAATTTTACCTATAGTCTTGCTAAACAAGTCTCTTGATCTTAATCTATCCTGCAATTCCTTTATAAATCAATTCACAAGCTAGAAGATAAAGTTCTCTGATGCCTAATAAAAGCCATCATTTGAAAACAAACCACATACAGTTTAGAAGTTAGAACGGCAGTTGTTAAGCGTGATGTTTGTGTAGCATGTCCTGTCTGTCTTTGATTGGGTTATACTATAGCATTGTTTTACATATCATCTATCTATCCACATTATGCCGTAAGTATCTTGGTAATCATGTCAAAAGTTGTGGTTTTTTAATAAAATTTCGGATTTCCCATCAGTTATAAAAAACAAAGGCATTACAAAATGATAACTGCTGACGGTACATGGTTGTTTTTGCGTTTGTGGTGTCGATATCAATACTTCAGAAGAAGTAACTGAAGTCTCGTGAATAACTGAGCTCTTCCCTACCAACTATATTGACTTCTTTAACGTCTCTCAGAAAACCCAAATAGGTATTAATTTCTTCTTACACATAACAATGGCATGCTTGCATGCGAGGGAAAGTATATGGAGTAGCTTGGAAAGGAAAAATAAAGGTAATTATTGGAAGCAGAGGAAGGTGACCTTTTTGTTCTTTTTACTTATTTTTGATTTCTGAAAAGCCATTTGCATGTGAGGGTCAACAGTAATAACTTGTCCTTGAATTTATGGATATACTTGATTTGAGCAACACAAATGTTAATCTTACCGTTTTCTTATCCTTTGGATCTTATTATAAAGAGTTTCTTATGATCTTGTATTGTGAACCCTCTATATCATACGGTTTACTACACTGACTTTGCACCTCGTTCATTCATTCATGGGTTGGTTAAGCAAACTAATTAGGTTGTTGATTTGACACCATGATCACCAAATTAATTAATTAACCTGAAATTTCATTTGCTGAACACATGCTTCGAAATGATTATTACATTTTTAGAATTAAATAAACCTGATTAGTGATTACCACCTAAATTTTGCAAATATGTATGTACTATTTTGTACCATAATCACAACAACCTGGTTGTTGACCCACATCAGATTAGCATAAACTAGCATCTTTAGCATTCACAATTTAAAATTAACTCAAAGCTGATCCTATCCCATCATCATATCAATACATCAAAAACAATAAAAAGAATTCCTTCACCTCTAAGAATGCTGTAGTCTTCTAGGTGTTAAACATATTAAAAATAGTTGCCCATGGACCAGTAAGGTTGTTGGCCAGCTCATCACACGAGCACAAATCCACACAACTTTTATTTTATGTTATTTAAATATTGATATAAAACTATGTAGCATCAATAGTTTAGATTGAAAACAAGTCTCTATGTCCGATAAATGTAAAGCATGATGTGTTTGACACACATCAACATAACATTGACACATATAGTTACATTCAATTACTTTTATTTACTTTTTTTTCCTTCAAATTATTATCGATTTCGACGTCTTGTGATTGAAGGTGCATGGACATAGAGTATATTTATGTCCTATTGGCTGGTGCATTTGGCTCATTTCCAAAATTTGATGATTTTGTTTATTAAGGTACACGGACTGTGACATCACAACTTGGTGTTAGGAACATTCCTTATTGTGAATCTGTAAACACAAGCAATCAAATAAGACTTTTGCTTTATTTTTTTCTTCTATATCTGTCCCCTTTAAATTCCCCATCTTCTTCATGATAATACACTCACCACTACAATTGTATAATATAAAGTATTTATAAATGTGACACTATTCTTCCTTTTCTATTTAGCTTTTACACATTTGACTTTGTTTTGTTCCCATTCCACTCTATTCTCCTAGTCTTCTCTCAGCACTTTCTTTTGGGTAAGTCATCAACTTTTCAATTTTTTTTTTGACTCACCTTTCAATTTTCTTGCTAGTGATATATCCTACTTTTTTTTTTGTTATAAGATAAAGTTTATGTTAGCTGAATTTCGAGACTCACCAAAATCAGAGCAATCTTAAAAATTAACGAGCGTTAGAAAAATATAATGTTTAGAGATTATTTGTCAAATAAGTCTTACACAAGACAACGAAAGTTGAACCCATACCCCATGCCGATATATTATACTTGGCCCTCTCTCTCATTTAGTCCTTTGAGAGGTAGTTATTGTCATAAGTGTGGAATGTAACTTTACTCATCTTTCTTGTGAAAACCATTCAATTCAATGTTCCTATAGCAAACTCCTCAAACTTCATTCTCACATAATACATTTATTAATTAATGCTCATAAGTTTATAACAGTACACTTCAATTACATCATTTATATGAAAAAATTGGGTAGAAAGGGTTGGTAATCAAATTAACACTCACACATACTTTACCATAAAAAAACATTTTTTCTTTTTCTCCCTTTGATTTCCTGAATTGGGTTTGTAGCTAACTAGGATCTGCTTCTTCAGTGCTTCACTGTTTTGTTTTCTAGCTTCTTGAATTTTCCATGGAGATAGAGAATAGTGTGATGAAGTCAAAGAAGATGGAAGAGTATGAAGTGATCGAACAAATTGGCAGAGGAGCATTTGGTGCTGCTTTTCTTGTTCTTCATAAGTCTGAGAAAAAGAGGTAACTCAATTTCACTTTTAACCTTTTCCCTTAATTGCTTAAACAATGCAGCATAAGAAAATTTGTGAAAATGAACAACCCCATTTGGAAAAATTTAATCTTTTTTTGATTTTAGTGTTTGGTTATTGATTTTTATGGCTGAATAATGGACAGCCCAACATAGAAAGTTTTAATTTTCGAAGTTTTTTTGTTCTGGTTTGAAATTTTGATGTTTAATTGTTGGAGTTTGAGGCTTGGAAATTTGATACAGTAAAGTTATGAACTTCAGTTATTATTCATATTTTCATGATTTAATCACTGGTAGGTATGTGTTGAAAAAGATTCGGTTGGCTAAGCAGACAGAGAAGTTCAAACGAACAGCACACCAAGAGGTTGGTGTAACATATCCTTTCACTAAATGCATACACATTATCAACCATACAATTATTTATTTTATTCAATTAATTAGTATATTCTCCATTTCCCGAAACAATTAGAGATGCAAATCTTTTGGACCAGGGTCTTGTTTGGATAAACAACTTAATTAAGAACTTATGGCATAAGTGTTTATCATGTTAGTGTGCTTATGTATAAGCTATTTCTATGACAAGAGGTTAAAGAAAGTCAAGTTGTTTTGGAGAGCGTATGAAAATAAGCCGAAAACAGCTTATGAACATGTCATAAGGTGTTTCCGTAAGCTCTCTCAAACAATCTCACAAGTAGTTAAGTTCAAATAAGGACATCCAAACAAGCCCTAAATTACTTACATTACTAGTCTTATTTCTACACTCTTTTTATTTGTTCTAGAAGAATAAGTTGTACCAACGAATCTGTGTCTTCATAGATGATGTTTGCTTGAATGTGCTCAATTTAACTATCTATTTGTACTTCTTGGTATCGTTGTATACTTTTTCATGGTGATCTATGAATATTTGATCATTGACTATGCTACTTTCTTATGACAAAGAAATCAGTCATACGAACATGTAGTTAATTCAAAAGCAACAATGCCTGCAAAAACATGTCCAATGAATGACTTTAGTAAACTCACATTGAATTAATAAAAACCTGGTACGTTCTTTCCTCAAAAAAAAAACCTGGTACGTTCTATGATGTTCATTATTGTCTAAACTACTCATCAAACCATAGAAGAGTGTGCGTGCGTGAGTGTGTATGTATATTGTATTATGATGTTCATGAAATGCTGTGAAGTGTAGACACGATCGATATGAGACGTCATTTTCGGTTTGAACCAAGCACCATCTTAATATAGTTTTTTCTGTAAAAGTAAGATGGTATTCTTAGTAATTGTTCCTCAGATGTCAGTCCTATGAGGTTGCGTTAAGCTGATTTTGAATGATTACTTTCCGTATATTTGTATAAAAATGACACAGTTCGTCTCTATTACAGATGAATCTGATTGCAAAACTGAATAACCCATATATTGTGGATTACAGAGATGCTTGGGTGGAGAAGGTAGGAACATACCCTTTCTTTAATTTTTTTTATTTTTTTATTTTCAGTTGTACATTCATATAGCTATATGAAAAATCAGGTTTGATGACTTTATCGATATATATCAAAAAAATTTCTTTCTAAAAGAAAAAGCTATTTATCAATTTCTCTTGATGTTTATCCCTCTTCATAGGCATGTTTCTGATATTTCATGTTCTGTAGGAGGATCATGTATGCATTATAACTGGCTATTGTGAAGGAGGTGACATGTAAGTAAAGTTAATATTTGTTAGTAATATTGGTTCTTTCTTGCATGAATAAAGGATTCAAGCCTTTTGGTATTTAATTAATCTTATAAGGAAAAAAAAGGTTCGTTAGAAGTCTACATCTAAATTTATTTATCTAAAAGGTTAAGCTTTTTAATAAGGACCAAATAATGCCATGTTGATCTCCTTGAACCCTAGCCTAAAAGGTTAAGATGTTGAGAAAACCCTAAATATTTTTTGAATGTCTATCATAAACATGTTTTGTAGTTAACACATACTACAGAGAATGTGGGAGGTATCTTTGTTGATTGATTGTTGTTAAGTGGTTTGCAATGACCATGGTATCCTCAAACATAGAAGCTTGATAGAGAAATATATTTATATCTGTGCATTTCATAACACTAGTAATCTTAATCACATTCTAATTTTGGGAAGAACTACTCATACATTCAAGAGTTTGGGAGTTGAACATGTTTTTAAAAAGATAAAAGATGAAATACAAAAGAGCTATATTAACATGACATGAAGTCCTAATCATGGAACCCTGCATTCTTTGTGGAGCAGGGCTGATAGTATTAAGAAAGCTCGAGGATCATTTTTTCCTGAGGAGGTAATTAATAATTTAGTCTGCCATTCCTTAATATTTCATTATGAATATTCCTAACTCACTCTGGGTTGCCAACTTCAAGTGCAGAAGGTTTGCAAATGGCTAACTCAGTTGTTGATAGCTGTCGACTACTTGCACTCTAACCGTGTAATCCACAGGGATCTCAAGGTATTGCACATCCTCTTATCTTCAATATATATAAATTTCATGTGATGTTTACTCAATGCACTTTCAATGTAAATTCTCAGTGCTCCAACATATTCCTGACCAAGGACAACAATATTCGGCTCGGTACGTAGCATTATCCTTTGAAAGCTCAAAACTTTTGGCTTCCATGTGCTTTGTTATCTAAAGAAACGTATTTATTGTGTGGGTCATACAGGTGATTTTGGTCTTGCAAAGCGACTTAATGGAGAAGACCTCACTTCCTCGGTAATGCTCATATATTTAATATGTTAGCATTTATCTAATGCTTCTTTCATGAAACTTCGTATTTTGTCGATTGCAATGTACTGTCATGTCAAGTAATTGATGCTTTTCAGCTTGCAGTAACTAAGCTGATACTTTTGCTTATCATCCTATAATTTTCATTCTTTGAATTTGAACCTCTTATTTTTAATGTTACTGCTACTTTGATTACCTGATTATGCTTTCATTCTTCTAATACCTTTGTCTAGGTAGTTGGAACTCCAAATTACATGTGTCCTGAGCTCCTCGCAGACATACCATATGGTTATAAATCTGATATATGGTCTCTTGGTAAGGACCATGAATGTATTATTCCAATTGACTAAGCCTTATGATATATGATGTTTAAGAATGGTATTTTTTTTTTGTGTAAAGGTTGCTGCATGTTTGAGATTGCTGCACATCAACCAGCATTTCGTGCTCCGGTAAGAACTTGAACCATCTGCATGAGTTAAGTTTTTTTAATGGAAACATAGTTCCTATTCTTCAATACAATTTAAACTAGAAAAATAATTTAACAAATGAGTGAATGTATAAAACAGGACATGGCTGGACTTATCAATAAAATAAACAGATCCTCCATTTCTCCGCTGCCAATTGTTTATTCTTCTACACTGTAAGTAACTATCCAAACCATTCTCTTTCACACTGCCTTTATGATTTTTTTAACGCATGCTTTTGGCCAATGATTTAGGTATTTTCCCTCAAAGTGAATACGACTATTTAAGTCGAACAAAACTTTCCAAAAATTTCATTTATAATTTCATAATTTATTTTTCGGGTCTCGCTAACAAGTGCCTTGTTAAGGATTCAAAAATGAAAGTTTTATGTAGAAAAAGTTACTTTTTAAACTTTTAATGTTTTGAATGCATCATTTCCAAGACGAAGTTTCCTCTTTAGACTTCTAAAGAAGTGTCCTATGGCCATATGTTAGCATTTCCCTTTATTTTCCCCTTCTCTTTTTTAATATTTCATTATAATGATATATCTGAAAGGTGATGCACTTGTAACAGGAAACAAATTATCAAGAGCATGCTGAGGAAAAGTCCAGAACATAGACCAACAGTGAGTTCAACTGATCCTGTCTTGAGTGATTAATTTGGACGAAAAAATTGATTTTAATGCTGCTTCTCTTTGTTGACAGGCTGCCGAATTGCTAAGACATCCACATTTACAACCTTACGTTCTTCGCTGTCAGAATGCATCATCTAATGTTCTTCCAATATATCCCCTAGTTAACTCAAAGGATAAAACAAAAAGATCTCCCAAATCTACTGGTGGCAAGTGCCATTACGACAGAGAATTGGGATTTGTAAATCGTTTGGAACGGGTTCATCCAATTGAGGGAAATGGTGATGTACAAACAAGCAATCTTCGTAATAATGGCGAGGTAACAATCTCAACCAGCACAGAAGACAATCTTGAAAGCAAGATGGTTTATCTTACGGGCTACATAGCCGAATGTTCTACTAGTATTAGCGGCTCGAAAGATGGGTCAACAACATCCGAATCAACCACTTGCAGTGTGTGCAAGGAGGACTATAAAACTAGACCAGCAAGGGAAATAGCTAGCACCGGCATCACCTCAAAGAGCATACAAGATTCTCTGCATGAAAAAAAACAAAGATTTGATGCAGAGACCACCGAAGTTGAAGATACCTTCTTGAGCAAAGGCTTTGATAATGTTGAAACACATAGGGAAGATGCCAAACTTGTTGACCTCAGGAAATCTACTACTTCCAGTGCGAGCAATAGCAGCACTGAAAAAAACAATTCCGCTAACGAGGAAAGTTCATCGCTAATTATGCATCCTCTCAGGGTTGAACATGGCACTCAATCTGTAGACTACTTGAAAAAAAATGAAAACCCTGATGCCTTTACGGAAGAAAGCTCACATATGAACGAATTGTTGTGCGAGAGTAATGATAATCATAGTACTGATAGACTTGCAGTTAAGGATGATGGCATAGCAAAACAACACATTATTTGCTCCACACAGAAAGATGGTAATGTAACACCAAATGGCATTTCATTGAGTATAGTTACTGCAACAGATTGTTCTGGTGATGGTGACGAAACGATCAATAATGAGTTGGATAGTCCGTGCCATCAAAGAGCTGATGCATTGGAATCTCTGCTTGAGTTATGTGCTCAGTTACTTAAACAAGATAAACTTGAAGAGCTTGCTGGTGTGCTGAGACCGTTTGGAAAAGAAGCTGTATCATCAAGAGAAACGGCAATATGGTTGACAAAGAGCCTGATATCTCAAAAGTTTAATCCTGAAACCTAGTTTGTTATAAGAGGGTCTCATCATTAATTTATTTACATTGTTGTAAGAAATGTGTATTTCAAATGCCATATAAGTTTGTTCATTTGAGTTTGTTGCTTGGTTGATGATTGAAGAATGGGAAACAGCATGCCACATATTGTTTATTGCTAAATGGTTATACTAATTAAATTATTTTTGTTAGGTTGGATACAGTCTATAGGCCACATATATTCATGGTTATATTAAATAGCATGCCAAAATACATTCATGGTTATATTAAACTGACGTTTGATAGGAAACAAAATACATTCTTCCTAGTTAATGCTCAAAATAAATTCTATCACTATCCAGAATTCAAACACATAAATTTCTCAAAAAAAAAGAATTCAAACACATAAAGCATGACAATGTATAGAAACACATGATAAAAAATGTTACACCTTTAGTCAAATATCTCCCAAGTCATCACAGATATTTTATTACATCAAACTTTTATCGGTTAACGATGATCTCTATGTTTCTTAATTCTCGAATTCATATGTTTTGCTTAGCCGTTCTTCTTGTGCGTTATAGCTTTCAATTATACGCTGTTTCAAAAAAAAAATGTGTTGCTCTAGAAATTTGTTAATAAAATCAACTTTACATCTTTTGATTAATTTACTTTTTGATTTTTTTCCCATAACAATCCTGCTCTAATATTTTTTGATAGCCTGATGTAAAATACTTTATTATTCTCATCTCTATCTATCCATAGGGATTGAATGGGGAGTGGGGGTCCTTTTTTACAATTGAGAATTCATTCCTGCTAATTAATGTTAAGTATGAATTTCCTGGTTTGATACTAAGATCATGTACTTTGCATGGTTTGCACATGAAAAAATTTGATCCTTTAAAAAAACTCATCATTATTGCCTTGCAAACCCACATGTATCTTCCTACCAAAGAGAATCTTGTTTGAAGAGTCGTCGGAAACAAAAAACATACTATTCTTTTTGTGGAAATTCGAATTATAGTTCGTCACATTGTGAAAAACTAAACATAAACATATTTAAAGGTAACATATATAAAATTATAAAATGAAAGCAATTGGAAAAATATAGGAAACAAATTGATATTTTATTCAATAGAGATATATATTACAGATACATATCTAATCAATTTGCATCATCAATATATTTTTAATAATAATAATTTTTTTTTCCTTCCGTTACATCATTCCCTTTCCCAAATGTCACATTTTGATATGTAGCTTAGTGGAACAAAGCAAAGAATGAGACAACAGAAGCACCAATCAAGGAGGCAACAATGGGAATATCAGCTGAGGCACCACTGCTTGGACCAGGGGCAGCGGCAGCTCCAGTGCCAGCTCCGGCAGGGGCAGCGGCAGGAACCTCTGTGGCAGCCAAAGCTGCACTCATTGAGGCAGCAGCAATAAGAACAGCACAAGTCACCTTCCTCATGTTCATGATGAATTTATTTGTTTTGGTTTTTTTAAGGTGTTTGGTTTTTTTATTTCTTGTATTGCCTTTGCTTGTTTGGTGATATGAGGGATAGTGTAATGGGCCTTTTAAAGGGGGAGGGTTTGTTTAATTTTGGAAAAATGCCCACTTATTTTGGGAATGAATAATTAAGTGTATGGTTTTGCAAGATTTCAGGACTTTTTTTAGTAGGTTTTGTGTGATTCATGTGTTATGTGTTGTTAATCAACATATTTGTAGGAGAAGAACAATGACAAAGTCTTGGTAGCTATGCTTAGATTAGTTGTAATTAAACTAACTAGAACCATTCTAATGCCTGCATAAATTAGGATTTTTATTTTGTTTCAAAATTTCTAGAGTTTCTCCATTCTCTTTTTAATATTAATTTTCTTCATTTGAACCATTTTTAATAGACAAGAAGTTTTTTTGAGTCAAAATTACAAAAAAGTTTTAACATTAAAATTTGCAAATAAGATACCGAATCAGTTTGACAAAAAAAAAGAAGATATCGAACCAGTTTTGGGAAGAAAAGTTATTTAACTCAATCCCATCTGAATTTTTGTGCCATACAAAATATGTCACATCATAGCAAAAATTTAATTCTTTATTTCCATGCTTATTGATAATAAAAAGGATGAAAATACAAATCTTTAGGAGTGACATTATAACTTCAACACTTCAATGTCAAAATGATGTCTCTGATTACTTTATTTAGCTATCCAATTCACAAAACAAATTTCCTAAAATAAGCAGTTAAATTCACTAGACACTAGCCTAGTGAATTTACAGGGTGTAGTACATTGATCATGATTTTGACTAATGCAGTTCATATTAAGTAAACAAATATATATTTTATTTCTTGTTCCATCTCTAAAAAATGTACATATATAGTATTCAAGAAGAGTCAACAAAATACAGTCCTGTTGGTAATGATATTTTTATCCATCATATCATATCATTAAATTCTATCCTCCTCAATTGCCAAGTGAAGCTAGCTAGAATTTTGAATTCTTCACCTTAATAAGCAACAGAGACATCATATTTGCACCATACTAGAGACTTAGCTTCTCTGAACCGTTGCTATGACAAGGATGATTCAGCTAGCCTGAAAGTGATTTCTCACCAGCTACAATGAATTGAGTGCCAAGTTGTGTCTTTTCCTTTTCTACAACGTCCATTAACTCACAAGCGACTACTATTGCTAGCTAAAAAAAAGTTCATCTAAGAACACAATTTAAGCCATAGGATAAATTCAGTGTCTGTTTGATTTTTTTTTTCTTTTTTTATTATGAAGATATAACGAGCTTTGATTTTAAGTTGAGCTGCATTAGCAGTTATTTGGTTTATTTGGCCTACAATCAAATGTGGTTTTAGCCTTGATAAAAAAAAGCTATTTTACTAAATTTATATAGTTTTTTAGTGTGCAGGCATTTTACTAACAAACACACGGTGATACCCGAGATGTACTTTAATTTTTTTTGTTAGGTAAATAAAATTGATTTTGATCCAAAACTAAAAAGAATCGATAAAAAGTAACTGACACAAATTTATACATCAAATTTGCTTTCAGAATGAAAACATCCAACAAATATTAGCAATATAAATGCATATTATTATTATTATTAATTTTTTTTTGACAAAATTATTATTATTATTATTATTATTATTATTATTATTGTTATTATTATGATTATTATATAGGCCCTAGATTGTTCCTCTAAAGTGTAACGTAAGATGCTCTTTGAGTACACAATGCCACCTTGCACCTACTAGCTTTGAATGGTCTTGTGGAGTATCAAAATGTTAATAAAACAAGCTTGGTTCAAACAAATAAATAAATATATCAAAAACATAAGCAATGAACATAATGTTTGATAAGGAATTTCGAACAAAACGTGTATTTAAATATTACGTTCCAAACTAAATTACCCCTAAAAAGCAATAATCCCACATAAAAGCCTTAAAGAAAAAACATAAAAACCTTAATCCAAAAGCCATACAACTACATTAAGAATGATTGATGTTTAATGTACCACTTACCAACTTAAAAAATAATGATCTTATATAACGTACACCTAATAAAATTCTATAAATATAGCTCCACTCTTGACTCTCTCATTGTACAATTCATTTTCCCAACCAATATAACCTTTTCAGTCCCATTTTCCATTAGAGCAACATAAGATATTTTGTTGAAATGACAACATTTGGTGCATCTGCATTTCAGTTTTTAATTGTGATAATGGTTACAGGCTTGTTTTGCGTGACAAACATTGTTGCGCAAGATTCAGAGATCGCACCGACATCGCAATTGGAGACTGGAACTGGATTTTCTTTGCCTATTTCTGGGATGATCATGTTTTCTTCTCTCTTTGCTTCTCTTGTGACATTTATGATTCAATGAGTTGGAAGACTTGTTACTTGTTTGGGGTAATCATGTTTTGTCTTATGGCTTAAAATTTAAATAATACTATACCATATGGTTATAATGAATTTAAGGGATTGTTTTATTTCTTTACTATGCTTACTAAGCTAGTACTTGAAAATGGTGTTGTCTTTGGCGTTGTAAAATAGTACTATATAGTTAGCTTTATATGAAGAGTAGCATTTTCCATGATTTGTGCAAGTACTTTGATTGATGAGTTTTTATGTAATTATTCTATCTAATGAATTGTTGGATTCTTTTTTATTTTATTTAGTTTGTTAATGGTGATTTACTTCATGTTGCTTCACAAATTGGAAAATAGTCCAGCACTTTGAACTGGTTATTTTTCTTTCAAACGGAAGTTCATGATAAAACATCAATTATCACTGGTTATGTTTGCTTTAAGAGATTAACAATTTAATGTTTCTATGTATGAGTAGTTTGAAGAAATATATTGTTTTTACTTGTTATTGGTCATTGTCTCTTAAAAGAAAAATTTGAAGCGACACCTTTTAAAAATTAACAACAACAAAACTCAAAACCTTTTAAGATCGGTCAGTTTTTACAATATTAAAAAAATACCAAATAGAAAGAGCATTCACATGATCAAGGACAGAAGTAGAAAGGTCATGATTTCTCCATACGTTTTAAAATTTTCTAATATATGCTTGTTGCTGTCTATATTTGTTTTCGTGAACTTTATATGATGCAGAAATGCTAAATATAGCGAATTCATTATCGTAAATGGGTTAACGAATGAGTTGACAGATTTATTTTCGTTGGATTTTATACTCATTTGACTAACCCCTTACCACAACCCTGCATTTTCCGGCTAGGCACAACTTTAATTGGCTAAGTTGTGTTTCGCGACCGCTTCGTGATACAATCCCTCCGGATATATTGCATAACTCTATATGATGTTATATAATGAGTCTTTTTTTTTTTGACTCAATATATTAGACATTAAACACTTTGGGATTAATTGCACTAATCCTTAACTAAACTCCTTAACCGTGAGCAAGAGTTTGTTTACAATTTATAAAAGATCCTAATCTTTAACTAGAGTCCCAATTTCCGATTCCTTATTGTAATTTTGTTTAGAATTTTTTAATCATTTAATACGGTTTTGTTTGGGCACTCTCAACCACTATCAAGGATTCATTGCTCGTGTTTTCATCTTGAATTCTTCCTCATACGTTTACATTTTCGTTGTTTCATATTTTCTTTATCCGCTACTCAAAAATTCATATAGTCTCGTCATTCTCTAGAAAGACTTAAGATCCTCATCTTTTCTATATACTTTATATTTCTTATAATTTTGGATATATATTTACCTTGAATATATCTTGTACTTGCAAAAAAGTACGAGTAAGAGATACTAGGGTTTGTATCGTATTCTAGGGTTTAGACTGATTATTGGATGCCTTGAGAATGCTCTCAAGGGAGGTATTTATAGCCTGCTATGGGCTTGGGTTTCGGTTGCTTAGCCTCCAAGTAATAAGGATATTTGTGGTATTTAGGCAGTTTCTAGATAGTTCTAGAAGCTAAGAAAGGCGGCGCCTTAAAGGGGGCGCGCCTAGGCCTCTGGTGCCCTTCTGGCGGGCGTCCGAGCCCTTCTAGAAGGCTTTTAAGCCTTTAAGAATATTATAACGGTCCATATCTTATATAATTTTTTAAATTTCATGTGTATGTTATGAAAATTACACTTGTACCCAATTTCATGTCGACCTAAGAGTTGAAAATACGACTACAATCACTAGTAATGTCACCTAATTCAGAGACATACAATTTCTTCCTGTAAAATTTATCCACCACCCCCTTTAAATTAAGTTCAAAATCTACATTAGCCATTGCAACTTTCGAACCCATTTCAGAGCAAGAAAGAATTCAATAGTTTCACATAGATCAACATCAAGAGCAGCTGAAAACCATTCCATTCTAGCAGGAATGAAATGGCCTTGGTTGTCCCTAGTACAAGTACCAATGCCTATGCCTTAGCTCAAATGAGTTCATGAGCTACCCAAATCCACTGTATCAATTGTAACTATAATACAATTCCGATATGAGCTTTTAATGGAATACCATCCATCTTTTTTAACTCACCAAATTATTTCATCTTGAATAACCAAATCAAACATATGAGTTTGAAGAATTTTATTGGAAGTATAATTACCTTCAACAATGCCATGAACTAAAGATTCATTCCATCTTCTCTCATTACTCATGAACAAATATGCTACTATCAAGCTCTCTAAAACTGGGTCCAGATGACAAGGTTGACATATTGATGAACCATCAAGCAACCAATCACCATTCCAAACTAAATTTATGCCCTAAGCTTATGCACCACTTGTAACTTTCACGAACAATAAATATTACACTCCAAACGCTTCTCCAAATGTAGTTTGGGTTATGACCCATATTTGATTTAAGAAAACTACGTCTACAAAAAATATTTAGCTTTGAAAAGTCTAACGATTAAGTTACCTGAATTTGTCAAGTGTTTCCAAACCTGTTTACCAAACATTGCATTTTGAAATTGCATAGCTAGTCGAATGCGAAAAAAATTATGGAATTGCATTTTGTCACAAAGGGGTTCTAACCCTGTAAATGGTGCATTCAAATTCTAAAATGCAAATGTATAAAAATATTTATAAGAAAAAACAGTTAGCTTTGGTTGAATCGTGACTAATTTTCTCCTTTCTAAATGAAAGCTAAATATGCTTCAGATTATAAAATTTAAAAATCAAGATACATTTTTTAGAAAGCGAGGAACGCGCAAGGGGTGTGTGAGGGGTGGTCGGGGGGATTTCTCCTCTTCAAAACTCACAGCAGCCCCTTTCAGAAAGCCCAAAAGTACCCGCTTCATATTGGGCCGAGCCCAATTCCAAATTATATAGGCACAAAACTAAAAAAGGAATGAATAAATGAATATAGAGGGTGAAGATAGATCTAACTCTTAACATTTTTTTTGATGGAAGATCTAACTCTTAACATAATACCTTTATTTTTTTTCACTTTAAATTAGATCTCATAGTTAACGACACTGAGATAAGTTTTCGTGTGTGTACAACAGGGACAACAAGGTTGAACTAATTGCCTCATCTATACTGCCCAAAAAGTTAATCGAAGGAACAAAAAATGTATAAAAGGTGTGCATTTAAATGGATAAGATTGAAAACAAATATAAGATGACACATGCATCTTTAAATTTAATTAAGATTTCAGCAATTGAATACGAGTCTAATAATGTAGTAGTATTAATCTTGAGGAGTTGACCGCTTATAAAAGGAGTGATAAAATTTTATCGTGTAACATTTGAAAAAAATTACACTATTCAACCACGTTTAAAAGAACCCTTAAAAAAACATCATTTTAATGAATATAAATCTTCTAAAATTTACCATTAAATTGAAAGTTTATAGATCATTTGATATGTTAATGAGATTCATCAAGATTAATGTTTTATATATGCTTTTATCAAACATCGTTAATTTGATGAATCTCAATAACATCTGTTATATGAAATAATATGTACAAATTTTTATATGAAAGATCTATGAAATATTATCTTTCAATCCAATAGTAGATTTTGTGTAATTTGATCCGTAAAATATGGCTTGAGCTGTATTTTTTTTCAATATGTTGAGATGTTAATCTTCACAATAATGCATATTGTATTCTGTTTACAATATTTTTCTTTTACTACTACTCATATTAAAGAGTTGGATCCCACAACGAAGCAAATTACCCCACATTCACTCATGAGTATCAGATATGTTAATTCACTTTATGAAAAATAATGTTCCCAATGACTTTACACTCCCAAAAATCACCATGAACGTGGCATATATACGGGGCTCACATGCATAGGTTAGATTAGGGCATAGTCCATGTGCATTCTTGTACTCATCTCAATCAGTACAACTGAAATCTATGAACGGATATGGTTTTGATCTAACCAAGAGCAATGGAGTTCATACCACAGTACCCCAATGCTAAGCCATTTCAGGCAAGAAATCCTCCATTTCCTAAATTTGCATTTATGATTGTCATCAAAAGTGTTACATAAATTCCCTAGACATCCCACTGAAAATCAGTTATTGTCAGGGATGGTGACTGAGACCACATCAATATAATTGCCATTAATCCATTCTTGCATGATTTCCAAAGAGAATGTCAGATTTAATGAGTTTGGGATTACAATGTCTTTTTCTCTCTTTATACTACAAACTCAAATACTCACACTAATTAACTTTAACAAGAATTTCAATAAAAATAAATGAATGTGAAATGATTTTTTTTTTTGGTTGATATATTTATGTGAAATTGAGTTGAAGAATAGTATATTGGAGGCTATAAATTAATTATAGAGCAAAAACTTTAAATTTTATCTTTATGTTAAAATCAATCATATAGATAATATTAATTCTATTTGAGAACGTCTAAACTAATTCTTTTTTTAAAAGTGAAATGTTTGAATGTACGACGAATTTGTCAAAATTACAATAACATGTGATTTTGTGGAAGTTCTAAATTGTAGCTTTTGTTAAAATTGTGATGACTCTGAGTGACACCGACGATCTAATCGGCAATCCAAACATATTTTAAATCCACTTTCCCTTATAGGGAATAAAAAAGGAGAGGTTTTGATTGGTGCTCAAAGATTTATTGATAGGGTATGGGAAAGGGAAAGAGATAGAGGAGATAAAGACACCTTCATTTACGGAGCAAGTGAAAGCAAAAAAGAGGGTAAAAAGGGGTACATCCACTCATGAACCCAGAACATTGGATTGGACAGAGTGGCTAAGAAAGGAAATTGAAAGCAAATTTTGTACCTTTGTTGTCTTCTCTGTTATCGTATCTAGAAATTCAATATCTTGTTAACAAAATTAAAGGAACATGTTGTATATATAACAGAGAGTACAATGGTACACTTATTTTGGGTGCACTGGGTATCTCATGTTAAAAAACTAGGGACTAATTTTTCAAAATATTATAACTTAAAAGTTTACCTCTTTTTATAAATTTTCTTTAATAACTACTATATATACAAACCTAAATTTGAACTTGGATTACATGGTACATGAATTTTATCTATTTCATTATTTAATTTAGCATAAGTAAATATATATTTGTTTTATATCGAAATCTCAACTTTTTATAGAAATTTTTTAATCATTTGTTGATAGGAAAAAAGAATTAGTAGTAAGAGGGATCAAATCTTAAACCTCCCTCTCAAATTCTTTAAGCATTCCAACTCGCACCGCATAGAATTGAGTGATGATACGTTGACCACCATAGGTGACACACACCTCTTCTATCATCACATACAAATATGACACGTGGTCATGTGACTCTCACCATCCCATCTAACACTCTTTTTCACATGAATGATATTACTAAAATGTCCTTTCATATAGCATGTCTAATGGGGTAGGAGAAAAAAGGGTGTCAACACAACAATAAACCTTTTAAAATTAGGTCACACATACTTGTGTATGTAAAAGATGAACAAAACCGTGGCTCTCGGTTAGGGGAGACAAGAGAAAGTCGTTTTTTTTTCTTCTTTTTCTATTATTATTATTATTATTATTATTATTATTATTATTATTATTATTATTATTATTACTTTCCCATCATTAATGACTAATGAGGATGACAACTCACTCTCTCATTTTCTTTTCCTAATTCTTTTAGGTTCTTCAACATCTTGATTTTTCTTTGTTTAAAAAAGATTGGTTTTATACACATTTCTTTTATAGTTTTATCTGCTTTCTAATGCTTTTTATTTCTGTCTCCTCAAAAGTGCTTTTTATTTCTGTTCTCGTTTGTATAAGAGGAAATAAAACTATTCCTCAAACTAATCCAAAGATTATTAATGATGTTTTAAACCTTTAGGATCCTCATAAGAATGAAGTATGAATAATTTGGTTAAAGCTCACATTATATACAGTGCTTGTTTGCATTGTGCTTGACAAAATAACATTATTAACACAGTGATTTTACCAAACTCACAATGATTTTGGATATACATTTAATCACTTAATCACACCACTTGATTTTATTTGTTTTAAGATAATCGACAACTGTATATTTACCTATTGCTGCAAATGGGGCAAGCAACTGGTAGGGAAATGAGTAGGGGAAATTACTAAATTTCTGACTAATGTGCAACGACACTAATTTTGTTCTGTGAAGGATATGAGTCCTTCTGGTGGGATATTGTCCTTTTTGCCAACTTAAGAGAAACCTAATGAAATCAACAACTTGTAGCCTTTGTTGGTTAACTTTAACCACAAGAGAGTAGCGCCAAGTGACGCCACTTTTTTGTTGCTCAATCATTTTTCTTTATTTTTATCGGACAAAAACAATCGAAAAAGAAATAGGAATAGAAACAATAAAAACACAATGACAATATAAGAGAGTTATCACAAAATAATTATAAAAATATCATTTATCATATGTTAATATATATGTAAGGTCATGTAGAGTTGTACTTTTAGGCATGCATGTGTTACTTCCCATTGGTAAGATCACGTATTCTCCTTCAACTACACATATGATGAGAAATCAACATCATAAGCCTAGCTAGACGATGAATAAATAAATGAAATGGAGTGATAATCTGTTATGTACCATAGGAAAAAATAAATAATGATATTAAAAGTAACAAATTTTTTAATTATATTTTTTGAGAGGAAAAATATATTAATCATCTTGATATGTGTAAAAAGCAAAAAAACAACAATTAAAAAAATCAATAATGTTTGAACCTTAGACACTTCACTTATTCATTTTTAAGAGGTGAATTTTTAACCACTAGGCCACTAAAAAACGAATGCAGCGCATGCAATTAATTGGTAACGCTACATAATTCAAAATATTATGGGAAGATATACATTTTGAATTGATGTTCAATGTTTTATATATATATATATATATATATATATATATATATATATTTTGAATTGAGGGAATTGTGTGTGTCTTTTGAATTAATTGGTAAAAGCAAAATCCCTCCGTTCATTTTGATATGAGAGGAGTGGCATTTCCTCACAGTTTTGTTTAAGTGTACTTAGACGAAATGTAGTTTTTCCCTTCTTTTTTTTGCTGAATACGTCAATATATACTTAATGAATACGTCAATATCAGGTTAATTTGTTTTTTTTAAGGAAGGAATATCATGTTAGTTTTTTTTTTGAAAGAAAGAATTATTAGGTTATATGATATATGCAATTGCATATGCTTATTGTTCAGCGATCTTATATATGGACTAATTGGGAAAATCTTATTAGTTTGTGAATTTTAGGTAAAAGCATTTCCTCTAAACATATTCAGCAAAAAAAAAAAAAAATCATCTAAACAATTTCATGGCTCATAAAATTAATCTCTAAATGCTGCCTAATAATTGGCATGATCAACCCTCGTGTGTCTTGCTTCTGCTTTTTGTCATCCTTTATTTTCCCACTCAAAACCACATATATCATGCATTATTCAGCTTACTAAAAACATAAGATACAAATAAGCTTCAAATTCAGCAAAAGGAGGGAGCTATAACAAGTAACCTTACGTACGCAATAGGCTAGCAATCTAGCTAGGATGAGAAAAAATTACACAAACCATGCATGGACTAATTAAACAACCAAACCGATCTAATATGCAATTACATCGACGATCCTATACATTATTTCACTACAATCAGAAAAAGGTTTTATCAGCTATTAGGTTAGGTGATTACTTTAGTAAATATCTAACTAATTGGTACAATCCAGCTTTACATGTATCTCTTTTCAAAATCGTAGATACTCACACCATAAATATGTTTCGTACAAAAAAAAAAGCACTCTTTAACCAATTTGCGAGTTGAGATCTTCTCTATTTCTCAAAATTAAATTTGCTTCAATCCTACTAAAATCAACAATGTTACAAGATAGATTGAATAAATTAAACCTGTTATGTGTGAAGTGATTTGTTAGAACTGTTTGATTATAAAATTTTGAAAAACGATCTTGTGACTGAAAAAACTAATAGATTAATATAAAAAATATTTTTCCCCGCGAATCTCTTAACGATCGTGCCTTAGGCCTTAAATTTTCTAGAGAGTCCTATACCCATTTAACACTCTTTAATTGCTACTATCGTGGATGCTCTTGTTAAAGACTCGTATGTTTTCCGTTTTGGAAATAAATTAACCTTATTGTTGTGAATTCCGATCAAAGCTCACACCAATAAACCTTGATACTTGGAGCAAGGGTGAGCGACAACAAATAACCAAAAAGATTGAAAACAATAACAACGACGTAATGCAAAACTACAATTGATCGAAGAACCACAAGAAAAAAAAAGTAGAGAAGAAGAATGACAAATAATATTGTTTATCAAGTTAGGTTCAAATTGAGATACTTTGGGGAGAGAACAGCTCTCCAATTCATTATCAAAAAGTTCTTTACAAAGAGATACAAGAAATTAGTCTTCAATAAGTTCTCTAAGAACAAACCACAATTTCTACCATTTTCTCAAATCTCTTCCCGTGACTAAGAGACTTAATGATTTCTCTAAGGGTGTGTTTGGATTGAGGGTTTAGGAGGGGAAGGGAGGGGAGGGTTTGTTTTTCTTTTTTGAATTACGGACTATATAACATGTTTTTCTAAACAAAATTAAATATGATTTAAGTATTATATGATCGTTTATCATGTTAATATGTTAAATTTTTAAAAAACATTTCATAGTGTCCGTAATTTAAAAATGAAATGTAAACCCTCCCCTCCCTTCCCCTCCTAAGCCCTCCATCCAAACACACCCTAAGTGTTTAAAATGGTTTTACCAACCTAGTTTATATACCGATAGGAACCAATCTTTAAAATCCTTTGATTTTTTTAAGGATCTCATCTTTTGGTAAACCCTATTTTGCCTCAATCTCACCTCTTATGTGTTTCCCATGTGTTTTCACCCCACAAATCCCTCCTTAAAAGGCACCAACTCTTTTCCAAGAGTCCCCCTTTTAGTTCCTCAAGATTCACATCTTTACACACACTCTCCATAAAACCCAAAACCCGAGCTTTGTATTTATAGAGTTCATCTAACCCTTAAAACTTGGCGACTAAGAAAGCAAAAAACTCGAACATCTGCTATGTCGCGAGATGGACAATGTTTGGACTCCCTACAATCTTTCGAGCATCTACGTGGCGAGTCTTCTTTCCGCTTCGCGAGATAGGGAGAACTTGAACACTTTCACATTCACATGAGATTTCAAGGCATATCCAACACTTATAACTAGCTAAGAACATTGATGACGGTATCCAAAAAATAATTAAGAACATTAATTACATGTGATACTGATACATACATGTCATTCTACCAGTTGAATGAAGTGGGAAACGAACAATGACTTTGAACTATGAACAGCATTTCCTTGTCCCAATCTTAAATAAAAGTAATTTTGACAGACATAAGTGAAAGAATGTAGAAGAATAATGATTGAATTAATATATATTTTTGTATATTTTTACGTGTCTATAAATTATTTTTATTTAAAGTTATGAAGTAGTGTTATTTACCTATGTATATCAAGTTTAATTTTTTGACGTATGTATATCAAGTATAGTCATGTCAAGATATAGACAAATAATGCAATAGCATTCTTAATTGGATTTTATATATCTATAGCTAGTCAAAGAATCAACAAAACAACTGTTTTTGGACTTTTATTAGGTATTTTTGGTTTGTAGGTTATCACGACCGTTCCTGTTTGATTAACGATTCTGTTGCACAAGTCAGCCGAGGTGAAGCAGAACTGTTGCATAAGGATGACTATCATCATCCACAAACAATGATTTGTAAAACTGTGTCATTCATTAAATCACAACATAGTTTTTTATTGACGAATAAATTATCTAAAATATCAAAATATTTTTTTTCCACCAAAACTCATATAAAACCAAATAATATTTAATATTATAAAAGTTTATCGTGCGTTGTTTGGCTTTGTGTTGTGTTGTTATGTTAAATATTTACTATTTCGCATAAAATACTTTTGAAAGGTTGTTCGTGTGGTTTTGCTTGCTCATGAGTGCCCTTTGCCCTCGGCTTTATTTAGCTTTTATTTAATCCAACAGTGTTCAAAAAAAGTTTATAGAGAAAAATACTATTCACTATACAAATTGGTTATAAGAATGTGTTGCACCCAATCTAAAATGTAAGAATATAAGCATAAGCGTGAAACACAACTTTTGACACTCTTCAACTTGATATGGTGATTACCTTTTATGGTGTGTCTTTTGTCAAAGCATGGTCTCTTACTTCTGTTTGAAGTTTTTTCTCTATATTCCCCAAACCAAAAACACCAAATACCCACAACTTGGAGAATTTCCAAACATCAAAGTGAAATAAAAATGATCAAAGCAGCCAAGCATTCATATGTCATATGGATGACTATAATTGAAAGGAAAAAAATAATAAAAATAAAAGAAGCTCAGTTTTCTTGGGTAAAATCCAAAACAATGATTTTTGTGTGTTCCTTTTTGCTTTGTGGGTTTGTCTATATCATATAAAATGCATTATTATATACGTGATTTATTTTCCTTTAAAAGTTATCGTTATTATGGGTCAAAATTATTTTTGCCTTTGGCTCTTTTCCTTTTATTAATTGGGGCCTTACTAACAAAGTTGTCTCATCTACTTTGAGGAGGATAAAAAATACCTAAAATTAGTCTTTTTAGAGTGGTCCATTTACTTATAAGGATTATTTTTCTTTTTCCTACCAGAAGGCATAGTAATCATTTCATTAAAAAACATATACAACTCGCAAAAAATGCAGATATATTTTTGTGGACTGTGACGTTCATGCATCACCTTTGGATCTTGGTTTGTTTTCCTTCAATATTTTAAGGAGCAAATTTTTTATTTATTAAACACTAATCCATGTTATAAATAGTAATGCTATTTACTACCCAAAAAGAGTCGTGATACTATTATTTTATAAAAGAAAATACTTTGTTAAGGCTTTAAAATCAAACATCACAGTTTGTAGAGTCTGAGGCCAATTGGTTTTCAATAGAGGTAGCTAATGTTATTGAGAATGGTCGGACATCATCGTTTTTATGATTTTTCCTTTTTTTTGTTTTTGTTTCGATAAGCAAATAATTCATTGATTCACACCTAGATCAGCATCATTAGAACACACTCTCCTCACCTTCTATGAAGGATTTGAGAGGGAACTAATCATTTGGTAAAACTAGATGCACAAAAACTACGCAAAATATCCTCAAGATAGAAATAATAATTAAACTTGCCCTAAAAAACATGAGTGTGTTGGAAGTTTGTAATTGTGACAAGATTTTGGCACTGTGACATGATTTTTAAGTCAGAATATGTGCGTATTTCTGGAAGCCAAATTGTGACACGTTTGGGAAATCGTAACACAATTTTGAGATAAGGTTGTAGTATTGTACTATATACGAGAGTTATCATGACACGATTTTGAAAACCGTGAAACAAGGTTTTGGGAACTATATAAGCATTCATTGTTCATTTTTGAGGGAGGCTTTGAGAAAGAGAAACTTGGAAAATCAAATGAGGTAACTTTAGAGTTGAGGGTCTTTAATTTGGTGAGGGTTCTCTTGAGAGGTTCTCTTGGGATGGAAAACATTTGTAAACACCTAGAGTGAGTGAAAATCATTGTGTGTCTGTTCATTGGAGAGATTGGGAAAAAGGTAGAAATTAGGGTTTGTTTTTTGTGAGTTTGTTGAAGATAATTTCTAGTAACCTTTTTATATCTCTTTGTAAAGAACTCATTGATAGTGGATTGAAGAGATCAATCTCTCCCCTAGAGTAGGTCAATTTGGACCGAATTGGTTAAACATTTCTTGGTGTTTTTGTTTCTCTTCTCTCTTTATCTTTTGCTTGTGATTTTGTGTTTTTCACTTGATTCCTAGATTAGATCTAGGTTTGTTATTGTTGTTGTGGCTTGAAGTTACTTTGATATTGATTACTACTTTCCTTTGTTCCACACATCTAAGTTTATTGCTGTGAGAATTGAGTCCGAATTCACAACAACACCCTAAACTCAATTATGTTGGGTGTGAGAGGGTGTGTTGAGAGTCTCACGTCAGATGAAAGATGATGACTTGAAGATATATTTATTGGTGAGGGACAATCCCCACCTTAGAAACTTGTTGTGTGGGATTATGTTAGTAGCATCAACCACAAATTATAAGAATTAATATCTTTAATTATCTAAAATAAAAAATTATAAAAAGTTTTTATTTTAAAAATATTTGTTCAAACAAATCAAATAACATCTTAACTACTAACATTTCTTTATACAGTAAAAAAATACGCACAAAGTAAATCATGTAAATTATGTAAATTTAGGAATGGAAGAAGTATATTGTATTTGTATATACTATCGTACACATAAAAAAACATCATGAAAGAACTTGTTATTCGAGCCATGGAGACAAAGTTGTCCCTACGGTATTGGAATATGAATGCAAAAGAAGATTACCACATAACATATTCTTGCGTGTTGTGTTATTTGGTCTCCTTTACATGGCCATGTCACACGGTTTATCATGAGGATGCAAAATTAGCTTCAAACCCTGTCAATATAATCAATTTTTAAATTATTTCATTAGTTTATTGAAAAGATATTATTATTTGCATATGAGACTTTTTTGTCTGCGTATCATGATGATAATTTTTTGTTTATAAATTCCATCAAAAATTATTTTTCTTATTAGTAGATGTAAAACTAGAGTTTTAGTTACCTTACCATTGATCTAATCCTAATGATAATATTAATGAGTATTTTATACTTTTACATTAAAATTTAAACAATGATGTTATAAAGTCAAATTTTTATCATTGTGTTAACATTTGTTTTCCTAGAGATTCTATGCTCAAAAATACCAATATAATATTAACTATTAAGTAAAAATAATAATTTTGATGTCCTTAAAAAATGGTGCCTTAAGTTGCCGCCCACCCTTAGGACCACCGTTGGAACAACAATTCAAACATTCTCTTTTTTGAGAGGAGTTCAACCATTTTTTTTAAGCTGATTTCTCTGTTATGATGCATACATTTGTTTACGTATTTGCATGGACTTGTATACTTATATATGTTACGTACTTATCTCCACTCTCCAGTCAAGAAAAAAAAGTTTCGCACTTTCTTTTTCATGTTTTTTTTTTTTTCTAAAAAAAAACGTGTCTTTTTTTGTTGTTGTTGAGTATTCAACGTTATTTTCAAAACTAGATTTATGATATGATTATTGTTGATTGCACGTATGTGCCTTAAATTTGATTGTAATCACAATGCAGGGCCTATTGGGGGTATGGGTGGTTTTACGATAGAGACTTTCCATAAAAGCACAAATGCCAAACACATAAAAGATGATGGTGAGAGACACATCAAATTAAGTACCTCTAAATAAGAGCATCTGATGGAGCTAGGAATAAGAGAGTCTTAAAGGGTAAATATAATGGTAGGGTTGGTCTCCACAACAAAGGGGTGGGATATTGATTGTCAATAAATGCTTTAGTTACTGATTGCTGTTTCATATATTAATTGCTATCCTTGGTGTCACAAACAAATTAGCAACCTACCCACGTGCAACACAGTCCCGCACAACATATATTGAAGTTTAAGATGAATTTTAACATGAGATATTTTGTTAAAGTTCATATATAATCTTCTAAGTTTATTAAGTTTTGTTCTTATATTTTAAAAATCATTCATTTTTTTTATTTTTGAAAGGAAAAATCATCATTCATTTTTATGCACCGTTGGTATGGCTATTTTACAACCCACCCAACTGCATTACTGTTTCGCCCAACACATATAGTTTAAGATGAGACATTTTTTAAAGTTCAAAATATTCCTATTTCTTTAATGGCTAAATTTGTTATTTTTGTTCTTATATTTTTAAAAAGATGAATTTGTATGCTTTAATTGTGTAATTCTTTTACACGCATATTCAAAAAAGTTACGTGAAATAGATATTCATTTAGATCTTTTAAAAATAAACCTTAAAAATAGCATCTTGAAGTGATTTGTTATATAAATCAAATCCATTTTAAAATACAAAATCATTTATTAAATTAATATAATCGATTTTGCTTGATATTTTTCTAATTGATTATAAAATATATCAAATTAGTTTTTAAAATATTTGCACGACGTGATTTGATCGAATATATGTATGTATGAAACACTTTATCCGATCAATGTATTCAAATTAAAAAGAAAGTCTTAAATGATCATAATATAAATATTTATGCAAATAATTTGAACAAATACTTCCAAACTATATTAATAATAGACACTTTTGGAAATTGAGAGGGATATCAACTCATCAATTAATTACTTTAAAATTACACATTATTTGATTTTTTTTTTTAACTCTTTCTATTATTCTCAAATGTGTATATGTCTAATGAACCGTCCAAAGTGACCAAACAAGTATTTTACCCAAATTACAACACAGAAGGTGAGAGATCGAGTAGTCAAATGAAAATAGTTGAAAGGTCATTTCAGATCACAAACTACAGTTTATCCAGCAGAAGGAAGGATGGTGAATGTAATGTAACGTATAAACTGCAGTATGCATATCAGTATATGTTACCAATCAGCCCAACCAACACAACTTGGCTCCACACACACTCACAGTTTTCATTCATTTCTTCATATTTCACCTTTTGCCCATCTCTCTCTTATAAAGCTGCAAACGAGATCCATCCACTTCATCATAGTAGTATACTATAGTATCCTCTTCTCACACACCTTTGCAAATCTGGGACCATTTTGAATATGATATCATCCATCCTACCTATATATCTTTTGGGATCCTCTTTCTTTTGTTTGTAATACTATGTATTTTTCTTTTTCTCTTGAAAAAGCTAATCATTTGCTTTGAATTTTTCAAGCTAGAGTGAATCTTAAATGCCAGTACATGTTCCATCTATCATCCTAGCTTCTCCACTATCCATAACAAATTAAAGGGCATCGTATATTTGTAAAAAGCTGACCTATATACTATACATTTGAGTGATCTTACACAAAATGAAATTAAGTATATCTAATTTATCCATAATATAATCTCCATCACTTTCTTTGAGATTTAGATCATCTGCAGCGACTGCATTGTAGTGAGTGCATAGTCGTTAGATCTAAATACCTAAAAGTGAAACACTCATAAGGGGTTTAGGCCGGTAATACCGTGAAAGAGGTAGAGAGGAAAAAAAAATTAGGGTTGTCAAAGGGATTTAGGCGGTGACACCATGAAAGATTTGTTTTCTTTGATATTAATGTGCATTTATACAATGAATATTTTATATTTTAATAGTGTCACTTTATATAATTTGTAAAAAAAAAAAGATAGCTCGATGCACTTTATAAAATTTGTAAAAGTTTATATTCTAATAGCGTCGTAGAAAAATGACCATAAGTGTAAAGACTACAACCGCAATTTAAAATCAGATTAATGACTTAAGAGATGATGAAAAGATTTTAATCATTCGATTCATCTAACGACTAATTAACTTTCAACTATTACATGACTAGCTAGAAAGGCTAGAAAGGATCTGAATCATAGACAAAATATAGCTTAAACCTAATCATGATATATTCACTTTTTATCTCTCAATTAATGGTGTCGGGACTTGAGATAGACAAATTGTAGATAGTGGATTAACTAGTGAATATATACGTAAAAAGACGAGTTTGAGAGAAGAAAGTAAAGTTATCGATGCTCAAAATAAAATCAATGAAATGCCTACAAAGATAGTTGTTCATGCACATGCATCGATCGATCACTATCCCTCAAAGTTTGAATAGCCTAAAGTTCTGGATTTTAGATCGTGAGACCAGGAAAAAGGACTTATCTTCATCTTGACCGTTTTTCATCTTGGACAAAAAGCTCAATTTATAAATTAAAATAATACATTACGTACATATATACATATCATTGTGCAAATACAGCAGTACTTGGCAACCACAATTTAAATTAACATTTCATCCCTTTGCTTAAATTTGGTATAAAAACATATGCTACAAAAATATATCATGTATGAATAAAAATACGAGCATAATATAGAAATGTAAAGTTTTAATAAAAATAAACAAATAGAAATGTAAAGCATGCAAGCTGTCTTTAGCTCGGCAAGATGAACCCACAATATTTTCTTTCGAAGGATGAACCCACAAAATATATTGTATGAAACAATTGGGAATAGATTAATTTACATAGATGTAGAGTTACTAATTATCATTAGACATTAATCATGACCTTACGTACTACTGCCCTTGCCAAATTTATAAATCAATTCAGAAAAACACTAATTCATCTACTTTCTTGGTTGGAGAGGAACGATTATGTTTAACCGGGAAGGTGGCAAATCCGATTGAAGTTTTTTTTTTAGGGTTACTATGTTATTGGTACATACCATTTGCTTAAAAGAAACACGTTGCATACTACTTTGAATCAATCTATTGTTGGTAACCGTCAGAAGTAACTAATAAAATTAAGGGTTAATAGGTCTTTACTCCTGTAATATAGGTCATTTTTTGGTTTTTCTCTCTATTAAGGGTTAATAAAATTATATTTTTGGTCTTTACAAAAACGAAAATTTTTTTAAAAAAAATAAAAATTGGTTTTTGTTTGGCCTACTAGGAGGTAATTTAAAACAAAAAAAAAATTACAGGGGGTAAATGAAAAAAAAAATTACAGGAGAGAAAACCGAAAATGACCTACATTAAAGGAGGTAAAGACTTATTAACCATAAAATTAATTAGTAGAAAACATAGAAATAAAACTTTTGTCCTCTCAACTTGGTGAAATAACTCATTATCTTGTCTACAAAAGTGTAGGGATCCTATTTTTTAATGGGTTTTGAGTATCATTGTACTTAAATTAATAAATTTTGCTTAGAAAAAAATTATTAGATTAAAAGGGTTAAAAGGTTTTATACATGAGAACAAAGTCAAAGAAAGTTGGATATATATCTAGCTAACAGCTATATATGTTTTGTATCCAGTCACTCACTCTCCTAGCAAATGTTCCAACATAAAAGGAAAAAAGAAAGAAAATCTTACCTTTCCATTTAAACTAATTAATTGGTACTGATATTAATCATTTCACAAAATAATTAATATATTAAGATAATTAACATATAATGATTAATCATTCATTATTATCTTGCTCTACTTCAGAAGCTGGTTCATCCTCTTCTTCAAATCCATCACACCCATAAGCAGCATGTCCACTTCCAAAAGCTTTGATGTGATCTTTAAGAGACCTCTTATGTTTAAAATCAGAACCACAAATACAATACCAAAGCTTCCCACAATTCTTTTCATGAGTTCTCCAATCACCTCTAACAGCAAAAGCCTTGCTGCATTTTCTACACATGAATGGTTTAATTCCATGTTTCCTCTTGTAATGTGTTTGAAGTGTTCTAAAATCTTTGAGAGGTTTTGCTCTTGGATGATCAATGTTGTTTCTGCACCCTGGTGCACAACAGTAACAAGGTAGCCTTAGCATTCCTGTTGGTTGTGTACCTCTTAGAGATTCAGGACCTTTTCTGTACTGTGATCCATGCCCCCACATATGCATCTATAAAAACAAAACAAAAAATCTTATCAAGATTTTAGTCTAAAGTAAACAAAGCAAAATGATCAAAATCTGTACTACAAGCTCAGTGAATGTTTATACATACAAAATAAATATTTTTTTTACAAAAGACTGAAACTGAAATTCAGTAGATCTTGATAATAAGGTCGGTCTGACACGATCATTGCATATTCAAAATAAATAACAAAAAAATTATTAATGTACAATCATAAAGGACAAAGATTTAATTTGTACTGTAGCTAACACTGCAGCTAATAAAAATACTATCACAAAAAGTTGAAATAAAGTTAGAGAAGAAAAAAATAAAATTGATTGCTAAATATTTGTGTGCAAATTTAAAGATGTATTTCACATTTATTTTTCTATCTTTAAATTTTCGTTGCTAAATAATAAATAAGTTTGTCTAATTAATAGTTAGCACTTAGCAATTTCTTCTAAAAAAACAAAAAAATAAATTTAATTGAACTTTGGAAAAAGAAGGCAAATTATGATGGTATATTAGCATGGTTGGATTGGACTATGAAGCCACAAAGAGGAACAATTTTGTATTTATTTTAATGATCGATCTGGAAGAAACACTGAAAAAATTTCTGTTCTAAACAGGTGCTAAAATACAGAAAGAAGTAGCACAGACTTCAATGTAGTAAAAGGCATAAGGAACATTGATTGAGTAGTTTAGTCAATCAAAGAAAAGGAAAGGTGTAGTAAGGTACTGATCCCGGTCTCTCAGTAGTATGAATCAGGAAAAGCTAGAAGAATAGTTGTTTATTTAACCAAATTAATATTTATAAAAAACCATGCAAAATTTAAAACTAGCTAGCTATCCCAAAATTATCAGAATTTCTAAAATTAAATTTAAAAAATCCAATGAAATTAATATATGTTATAACTCTAGAAGAAAGAGGTCAAAAAAAGAAGGAAAGAGGTCAAGTAAAAAAAAGCAGAAGTGAAATACTTTGAACTAATAATCATAACTTCTTCAAAAAGAAAGAAATGAAAGAGGAAGACAAGTAAGTACATCATAGTTTAACAAACAATCTTTTCCTCTTTCTATCCAAGCATCAGAGAACCGTTAATGGTTCAAATCAAGGAAGAAAGTTACAGACAGAAAAGGGAAGCACAGAAGCAGAAGCAAAGAAAAATTGTTTTTATTTTTTCCTTTATTTTAAACCTTGAATTATATAAAAAAAAAGTGTGAAAGATGAAACAAAACAGAAGAACAAGGTCTTTGGTGTGTGCTGATAATGATATAGCTACCTGCATGTTGTTATATCTATTGAAAGTTTTGGAGCAAACAGGGCAAGAGAATTGAGTTGGACCAATGAGAATCTGAGAAGGAGTAGGGATCCAATATTGTCCTTTGTTAAGCCTATTGTTAACCATGAATCCTGAACAAGAATCTTCACTACCATGTTCTTTATCAGTGATAGTGATCTCTGAGGAGTTATTAGAAGAAGAAAGTACAGAAGCCATTTCAGCAGCACTAGGGTTTGGTAAACCTATGTGAAGTGCAACAGTAACAGTAGTAGTGTTACTTCTACCATCTTCTTCCCTTTCTTCTAAATCCATGGCAGTGCAAGGAAGGTCTTGAATATCCACCTCATGTTCTTGTTGATCTTCATCATATTTTTCTTGTTTTGTTGGAATTAGGCTTAAAAGAGGTAGTTCTTCTCTTAGAGGAGGAGAAGGTGGTGAAGAAGAGGAAATATGATGGTAGTGGAAAAAGTTGTGGTGGTGAAGAAAAGGGTGGTGGTTTTGTGGAGAAGGGTTTGAATTTGAAGATGGAAAAATATGGTTGAATTGGAAGAAAGTTGATGAAGAAGAGAAAAGATTAGAGTAAGGGTTATCAGCCATGGATATATTATTTGATGAGAGAGAGAGAGATCAAGTGGGAACAGTTTATGGCTAGCTACTTGAGTTGTTTGCTTTTATAGAGAGAGAGAGAGAGTACAAGATGGCTGAAGGAAGTAGTGGACGGTGGAGAGAGAAAGAGATTGAAGTATCATCAAACATGGGAAAGCTAAAGGTAAGTGGTGTGGGAGAGAAAAATCATTATAATGATAATACTATATAGAAAAAAAGGACTTATTTTCATGAAAAAGAAAAACAAACACTTTAACTAGTCTTTGATAATTAGAATTTAATCAAGATAAAGTACGTTGGAATCTAATGACATTTTTATTGTATATATGCCATCTTAATCCTATGTCCTATGTAATGTAATTTTAGTATAATACTTATACTTATTCTTTGTACTTGTATAATACAGTTAGCGCCCGTTTATGGTTAAGAATTTGTGATTAATTATTTCTTCAAAAAAAACTTGTGATTAATTAATTTTTGCAATCATTTCAAGTCCAATAAAGTCAGCTATCTCGCTCCCTCACGTATTACATTTTCAAACCTATGACACTTGCATCTATTATTCACTTAAAAAGTGCTTATTGGTTTTAGTGGGTTAGATATTACTAGCCCGCTCCTGATCTTTACTTTTATTGTTACAATGTTACTTACTATTCTTTTTGTTTTTATGAAATCACTTTTATTGTTGTTGACCTTAAGAAAAAAACAAATATATGCATTAAATAAATGAGATTAATTATTATGTCATAAGCCTTTTTTCAAATCAAGGGTAAGGCCACTAAAACCCTTAGTTTAAACCTACAAACAAAAATTTATACATAAATCCTTTTATGGAGAAGGCAACAAAAGTGACATCACAGTGTAATTTAGATAGGTAATTAGCATAGGAGAGTCCATTGTATACTCCTCTTTCAATATACCTATTTAGCCATTGTAAAACAGTGTAATTGATTAAATATATGTATATAAGAAATTCACTATAGTTAATTATATGCTACTATATGTGAATTAAATCTTAAATAAATTTTATTGTTACATGGTATCGCTAGTTGAAATTTATATTGAAAATAGACACTTCAAATTGACACAAATAATAAAAGAGAAACATAATAAATAAACAAAATAAAAAGTGAGTACAAGGGGTATTCATTCAATTATAAAGATAAAGAACGAGTTAGAAGCAGCCCAAAACAAAGGAAAGGGGCAAAAACAAACAACTCAAACATCAAAGAAATGCAGAAAATAAATCATGGTCATCCGCACAACTAATAGGAACTAGGAAACCAATCATAAAACAATCTCGATATGTAGAGGAAGAGAAATGAACAATTGTCTATATTTAAAGATAAATTAGACCATATCATAAAAAAAGAAGAGATAATATATATTTGTCTAAATTTATTACATACATGATGAATATGGTATTGTAAAATTTCAATTCACAAGTCCTAGCTCAAGTGGCAAAATATCGAAATTGTTAGGCTGAATGTCATGATCGGGGTTCGAACTCCGGTACTTTCACTTGTGTGTGTGAGTTTATAATGGCTTTGCCATTTCGTCTGTCTACCAAAAAAAATATTATGTAGTGCATGCAGGGCCGTTCTAGGGCAAGTGCAAAGAGATCTACGGAGCCAGACCTCTAATTTATGAGGACCTCAATTATTTGTAGAGGTATGAGTTTAATTGTTAGGATGTAGGATAATATTTTCTTTTGTTATGTAGGTCCAAATCAAACACTTATTATTTGACAAAAATAAACAATAAATAGACAAGTTAGGTCAAACCCACACATCTATCAACAAAAAAATTTCAACAAAACAAATTAAAATCAAAATAAGCTTATTGTTAATTTGCAATTGTTTAAATTATCATTGATTTTTTTTATTAGGGGTCATTTTTAATATTAGAGCCAAGCCTCCAATTTTATTGAAACGGCCATAAGTACATGTATATTATAAATTTATTAAGTAGCATAACAGTATCCAAGTATTATTATAATTTGATTTATCCTTGATATAGTTAATTATGTGATTCGTTACTTAGTTATGTTTACTTCCACTTTTTTTTTTTTTTTTTTCCACTTATTGTGTCGGATCTACAACCCAAGAGATTGATTGGAACATGCTATAGATAGGAGGATTCTATGTTTTGGAAGAGCTGATAGTTATTTATAGGTTCTACATATTCTACTTCAGCTATTGATTTTCCATATCTTTTCTTTTTATCATCTTTTAATTTTTATTTCCGACATTCTCGTCTTGAGACACATTTCTACATCTAGATTATAATACTATACTTAGCTTCTACTAGAGCTTTAGGAAAGCTACAAACTAGTGATATTTCTAATTGTTGTGGTTTGCAAGCATGTTAAATTTTCTATTTTGTATTTTAGTAAAAGTATTTCCATTTCTAAATAGAAAGCCAGGTGTTTCCATTTTCTGCATTGTGACCATCTTTTATTTTAAATATAAATCTAAACCTAAATTTATAATATTCTAAAGATATTTAGAGATATTATTTTCAACACATTTTATTGATTAAATATATTGTAATCATTCAATTTGAACTTCAAGTTGGATGTTCAACTTTCTTGTTTTGGTTGTAATTCTTATCGGTATCTTTCTTGGATGAAACTTCATCTAGATTTGACTTGAAATCCTCCATCAATGAATTATCCCTTTTTGGTCTGCTTCGGTATCTTTGTACTTTACAGACTTCATGGTAGAAACTTAACATTTTTTATGGCTGTTAGGTTGTTTTTCACTTGCATATTCATTCTTCCACTTAACATGAAGTTTCTTCAAAAGACATATTTTCATGATCTTCTTTGAAAGCAAATCCTTTTGTTTTCTCTTCTTCATCAGTAATATGTTAATTATTCATCAAATGTAAAATAGATATTTTTCCTTTCGTCTGAGTTGTGATCACTCAGTTGTTTTCATCTTTAATCACACAAATTTTATGTTTAAATAAGTTAATCGTTTGAGGATTTGTTGGTTGTAAAATTTGACATCGCAAGTAGCAGTTCATCTTCCTCTTCTTGTTCCAATTGATCCTTAGCAATGTTAATATCTCCTTGTTGTTGTAGGTGAGACGTGTGTACTTTTCCCCAAGTGAATTCATTCCTCCAATAATGATCAAATATACTTCTTCATTCTTAGAGAAGCAGGTTCGGCTCCATAATCATAAAGAAATAAGCGAGACGTAGAGCAAGTTTTGATATTTGAGGCCTTTTTTGTCTTCATATGAGGTCTTTTTGCCTTTAAAATTTAATGAATTTTTTTTTTCCTAGTAAGCCTAAGGCAAGGGCTTTAGTGGTCTGACCTTCGGGCTGGCCGTGTAGAGAAGCAACTTGCCACCACCACTTACAAATGATTTTATTTAGACGGATAAAACAGGGGAGTTTACGATAACATAAATGATAATGAAAAAATTGTTCTAATTATTGTGGTTTCAATCAAGTCACACCAAGACAATGATCTCTGAGACAAATATCAATGACAATCAAGCTAAACAAATTCGGCAACAATTGATTCAGCCAAAAAAACAAGTCTCCATCAAGATTGATTGTCCAGTTCGTCATAAACTGACTTACGTATGGTGGAGATAGCAGTTTTTCAATCCGCTATGAATAAGTCTCCATGAGATATAAAAGAGTTACAAGAAAATTACTACAAGAGTTCTCCAAGAATAAACCTCTATTTCTACCATTTTCCAATCTATCAAGAGATTTACAAAAGTGATCAAGGAATTATCTCCAATTGCTTACCATGAGCGACCCCTAATTTCTCTTATTTTCTCTCTCAACCCCTCACTTGATAATCATTTTTTTTAAAATCGTAAAAGGAAGATTTTTTTATTAATTTAAGTAGCATCAATGTCCATTTTACAACCGCCTTGAGGGGGATTCGAACTCAACACCTTTAGGTTATAAGGCAATGATCTTATCCACTTAGCCAACACCTCAAGTGTACTCACTTGATAATCACTAAAGAAAACAAAGAGAGAAAACTTTTGATCCTTCCTTCGATGAAATCTCACTATTGAAGAGGCTTAAAATGTGTTTTTCTATCCTATAATCTCGTCTCAAAAGAAATCAACTCTTAGCCATCATTTTTACTAAAAATTTCCTCCAAAACTGCATTTTTATACACCAGACCCACTATGAATGTATGATTGTGGGGGAAAATCATACAAGTGAATGAGTTGGGATTCGAACTCAGGTTACGGTGTCCGGTCTAATAATTTCAACATTTTTCCAATCGACTTGGACTTGTGAACTTTATTTTCATTTTCAATATCATCAAATATATTACTTTTATTTATGTGACCAAATAATCATTCAATAATTTATCTATCATACTATTATCTACTCCGTCCAGAATAAAATATAAGCAAAAAAAAGATAGGTGAAAAGTTGATGTATGTTGCCTAATTTTTAACCACATATATTAATTTTTTAACTACCATTTTTGTTTATATTTTATTCTTGAGGGAGTATTTGATTCTTTAAAAAAAAAATTATTCAATAATTGAAAGATATTAAGGTTGAAAGGTATTAAGGTTTTTTGCTTAGAGTAAACCGCCCGGCGCTGGATGACTTGCGCCTAAAGTAAACCGGCAGAATGTTTAGAAAATTGATTTTAAGGCATTTTTTCAACACTAACCAAAGAAAAATGACAGGATATATTGTTTACCCAAAGTTTGTATATCCTACGTTAAGGATTTATGGCAAAATTTGAATTCTTCACTCTACTCATCCTGTTGTATATCTTACATACGTCTCATTACCTATATAATATAATACATAACAATACATAATATAAGAGTACAATGTATAATCTGGGGATCTTTTAGGATTTGATTTCACATAAAAAACTATTGCATATAGTATCATAAAAGTCATGATATCTTGTCTTGTTCTTTCATCATAATGCATTTATGAATATGAGAAATGGCAGGAATAAAGTAAATCCATCCCAGGCTACCAACCCTTCTTTTTGCCCCTGCTACAATAATCCTGTTTGTTAAAGTAGGGATGTAAAAGATATCTATGGACACAGATAGTATAATAACTGTGTTCTTTCTGTTAGATAAATATGAAATCCGTATTCTATTTATATTTGCGTCGATATTTGTTTAACGGAGTAATCTACGGATTTTGAAGTATCTACAAGTTTTAAAAACAAAAAGTTCATCACATGCATTTTTAATAGAATAACATTTATTAAAACATTATTAATATTCTTTAGCTAAAATTTAAAAACAAAAGTTCATCACATGCATTTTTTTTTAGCAAAACATAATATTCATACATTACAACAACAACAAAGATCATTGACTCAACAAAAACATAAATAAAGTTCAAAGGTATTAAGGTTTTTTGCAAGTTGAAAGGTATTAATGTTATTTATGTAATTCACTAAGTTTAATATCGGTATCGATATCCGCGGGTACGGATATGATTAAATTCGCATTCGTATCTATTAATTAGCGGGTAGTCGAAATATTTATTTATTTTATTCATAGATATCCATTAAGGCATCTACTACGTACGTGTATGTGGCAGATTTTATCTGCATATATCTACAAGTGCGGATTTTTTTGTCATCCTTAATTTAAAGATCGTGTTATTTAAACATTAAAATATAAATACATATAAATATTAAAGAACATCATATTTGAAATAAAAAAAATCATTTCTCTTGTTTAAACTTTAAACATGGTAACCGCACCTATTGGCCCACTCCTAAATGCAGTCGTTGGAGATCCAAAAGTAGCACTTAGTGCCTAATCTCTGGACCCAAAAATATAAACAGAGACCAATGTAATGCAATGCAAGCGTTTTCTTTCCTTTTCACATGCATCTCACTGTCACAATACAATAATAATGTCATTTTGTCCTTTGAATCATAATTGTAACACAAATTCGAGTCATGGTGATTAATACATTATGTACAACCATTTCAATTCTAAGTTTTGCACCAACCAAACGTAGCATGCAAACTAATAGTAGCACACTAGCTAATAAAAGGTTCAAGATTAAACTATACGAAATTTATGTCGTAGCATAAGATTTGAATAAATTGAATTTTGATTTTGAAGAAAGGCACATGGTTTGGTCACTATTAATTAATTTAAATTTAGAGGTTGCACGATTCCCATTTCTACCAAGGGAAATGCAAATTGGATAGAATATGTTTGTCACACAAATCCTATGAACTCATATGAAGATAAATACATACAGCCACAGGGACATGAAATAATAAGCAGTCCCAATATGAGCCCAACATTTCCATTGGTGTGCGCATACCAGTCGGCTAAGCAACCTATGAACTCATAGTGATTGTCCTGTCAAATCTTTCCCATTCCTATTATATGTAACTTTTTTAAATTATCCTTTTACAATATTAAAGAAATAGGGACATGCTGACGTGTGTCGTAACGGCACGTGTTAATCACATATTAAGAAAATTTAAAATAGAACTTTTACATTGAAAAAAGCAATTCTAAAATGTTTAAAAAAATTTAATGCACATTGGGTTCCTTAGCATGTGACATTTGTTAATACAGTATTTCCCTTAACATGCATTGTAAGAGTACTGACAACATATTATTTAACACATATTTATTTATTTTTGACAAAATTTAACACGTATTTTTATATACACCTTTTTTGATTGATTGAAATTACCATGGGTTTTACCCAATCATGTAGGTCTCATATATTTGATATAAGATATATGTATATAATCAAAAAGAGTATATTGAAAAATGTGTTAAAAATTGTTTTAACCATTTAGATAAATAAAAAATGTTATCAAACGCCGTTAAGATACTTTGTTAAAATGTTTAAAGAATAAATTATAGCTTATTATCAAGCGCCCTTAAAATTTATAAACTTTTTCCTTTTTGAATCATTATCAGTGTCACAAGGGAAATAGCTTATTATTTCAAGACCTAGTTAAATTATAGCTTAATAGTGCAACAAGTTTTTGTTGTTGCACGACATTAGGCAAGAGTAAAAGCATACATCTTGCAGTGTAAACTTCCATTTTATGGTGAATGTTGAGAAGCATTTAATGACATGCTTAGATGAACCCTATACAATATTGGCAAAATGAACAAAAGAATGCGTTGGCCCCTATAAAAGCAGAGGTCATGGTAGTCTAAGAATAGCATGCAAGAGGACATAGTAGAAAAAGACATTGGAGAAAAAGACATAGTAGAATCAGTTATATCTGGTTTATATTACTTTTGAAGTTTTGAGACATTGTTGTGATCATGGTTTTTGATGTCTTTACAACCGTGAAGCAATTATACTTACACGATACCAAGGACTGCAATAGTCGTGATTTAAAACATTGACAAAAGTATATTTACTTTATATATTTTCATTTGCATTATTCTTACATCACATCAATATAATGTGGTCAATAGCCAGAAGATACTGTAATTCCCTGTAAGAATATGAATCAACATTAATGAAAGAGCACTAAAATTCTTGCTCATTAATTATGTTGCAGATGTGCTAATGATTAAGACCACCGGTCTATAATTAATAACTATATGTGCTCTCTGTAGCATATAAACAGTACCCCCTATATATATGTGCTTCTTCCAGTTTTAATTTACTCCTCCTCGTGTATCTATTCTTGATAATATCTTCACCTTTAAATCCTTTTGAAACATGCAAACATTTTTGAGCGAAAACATAGTGTACGTGAGTGGGTGAAGCACTAAGTTTGTCTTTCCATGAAGGAAAAAAAACCAATGCAAATATGTAATAAGAACATTATTTTGAATTTGTTAGAAGCTATGAATCACGGACACAAAACGACACAAACGCGGACATGCTGATACTGTTAATAATTTAAGAAAATTATATAATTTAATGTAATTACATGTGTCAAAGTCGTGTTAAACATGACACTTGTTCAATACGGAGACACGCTTAATCTAAAAAGTGTTCATATTTCATAAGTTAGAGGAGATATAACTATGGCTGTGATGCATTTAGGAAAAAAGATATATAGAAGTAAATAAATTTTGTGTAGGTAAAAGGGGACACAATCAAACAATTCAAGCTAAAAAAGAGTATTTGTGTTGACAAGAGATCCCATTAGCTTATTTCATCCTTTTGTGTCTCCAAGACAGCTCGAGTGGGTTTACATATAGTAGTATGAGTAAAATAAACAATTAGCTAATCATAGTATTATAGTAATTGTGTGTTCTCGTGCCAATGTCTTCTAAAGACTTCTATATATATAAATATGCCAATCCCCATAATTTTAATGAAGAATAAAAAGGAAATCCTACTTACAAAAAGCTTAGTCTCCTATTAATTTAATTTCTCCATATGGTCATGAAGAAATTGACTGATATAGGTTAAACTAGAGAAATTAGGTCATAGTATTTTCCAACAATCTATTTTCTTTTTTAATTTTTACTTTGTGTATGAGGATAGGTGTAATGACATTTAGTTATAAATTTTTTTTTTACTTGTGGTAGTGAAAACATGAAAGAAAACTAGAGAGAATGTATTTTCAAAACTTCTATTATATCTCATTAAAAAAACTTCCATAATATTATCTTATCTAACATTTTTTATTTTCCCCATGAGGAGATATCATATAGGAAAAGCCATAAATAAACGGCACTAAATATTCATATTTGCTTTGTGTAAGAAATAAACTTAAATTAAAGAAAATATGTTAAATTTCAAAAATACTCCATAAGATACATTACACAAAGTGTAAAAGATATAAATTGAATGAAAGAATAAAACCAACAGAGTGTAAAAGGTGCAATTTGGTGGGTCTAGTAAATTAAGACAGTTGGTGACACTTAATATAGCTAGGAAGAGAGGTGGCAATTAATTGAAAGTATATTATTATGATTGAGTGTTACTATTGGTACAATATTGTGACATCATTTTTCTCCTCTCTAGGTTTAATTGAATCCACTGTTCATATATATAAAGCGATCGAGGCTTATACCTATCAGGCTTGTGCTAGGAAACAACACGATAAAAAAAAAGTACCTGAATACACAGTGTGGCATAGTTAATTTCTGTTCAAAAACAAAACAGAAAAAAACACAGTGGCCTGGTTAAGATTGAATATCAAGCTTTTGTTACCCACTCTAACATTATTATTATTATTATTACTTTTTGTCCATTCATAAATACATGCATGAATGGAATTTAACACTGAATTGATGTTTAATCTTGTCATGTTCACACTAACATCCAAATTAGTTAGACTTTACATATTATAATGGTTTACATTCCACACGATGACAAAATTACTTGAACTTTATGTTAAATGAATCAAATTAAGTAAAAAAAATTATCAGTTATAATTATTTTTGTTTCAGTAAATTAAAACACTTTCATCTCTATTCAAGAAACAACTGATCACTTGATCCCATGTTTTTTGAGGCTGTATATAGATTTTTTGAAGATACCCTAAATCTAATCCTCATACCCCACAAAAATTAAATAGATCAAAATATCCCTAAAATCGTGGTCCATTTTAATTTTCGTGAGGAGGCATAGATGCAAATTCTCATTTGGCAGTGAAATCACTCTGACATTCTTTTGAGTTTTGTGTTTGGTTCTGTCAGATGTAAATCAATTTTGAAGAAAATGGAATTTGTAAAAGTAAACTAAATTAAATGAAAAGTAAATATATTAATATAAAAGTAAATTGAAAAATAAATTTGAGACCAAAAATTAATGAAAATGAAATTATATTACTCCTTCCGTCCCTTAATATAACCCCCTTTTGTTTTTTTTTGTCCCTAAATATAACCTCCTTTTCAAATTACAACACACATTAATTATTATTTTTCCATATATACCCTTATTTAATACTACTACTAATTCTAAAATTACAATAAATTGACTTTTCACATTATCTCTTTAATGAGGGTAATTTTATAAAATTGTACTATAAAACAGACACATTAACTATACCAACAACATTTCTTAAGAAATGTGAAAAAAAACAATAGGTGACTATATTAAGGGACGGAGGAAGTATATATCAAGAGTTAATTACATATGAATAGAAGGCGCGGGCAACATTTTTCTCATGTTTGATCCCTTTAATTAACACAACTTATAGCGCTGCCTATCATATGGTAAAAGTCAACACCCCTAATCAAATTTCTACTTCCAATTAATTATAATTAATATTAATCAATTCAACTTGAAAATTTCAAAATCAAATTTATCCCTAAAATCGAACCAAAATTAGAAAAAGAGAAGAAAAAATATAGCACTCAATATATGGTGCAGAACCAGTCTATACATGTAAGAATTACACACAGGTTACCTAGATCTCAGACAGTTCAACTAATGATCCTCAACGCTCCGACATGACTTACAAGTTGTAAGTCATGCCGGAGCCTTCAATCAAACCAGCAGTTATATCCAGGTCCTGACTATAAAAAATGAACAAAAACTGTGTTCGTAAGACGTTCATGTTGGTGGATGAGTCTACTGCATGAGAGGTTTTTTGTTGTCCCCACCTTCAAACAAAACACTCTGATTGGCTCCTGTGTTTCCATTATGAGGGGCCCTTGAAAAATTATGAGTCATTAAACCTTGTTCCCTCACGTGGGATGTCACCACTAATGCACTTCTCGTTCACATTTTAGGGCAACGTATATAGCTTGTCTTAATCTTCCAGTAACATAAGCTTGTTTTTCATATAACAATTTACTTTTTTATTTTCTTATCTTCAAGGGTAATATCACATGTTACCACAACTAAATTACTTTGGAAATAATAAACCTTACGCTGTTACATGTTACCACATGTTAACAATCTTATGTGTATTTGTGTGTGTTTAGTTAATAAGAAAAACCAGTGTTACATGTTACCACTTGTTAACAATCTTATGTGTATTTGCCAGGAATGTCAAGAACCACATAAGATTTAGAGCAGTGGAACAAGTTTGCTTAATAGCTTCCGCATCAAGGCAGAGCGCCCGGTTTTGATCTTCAAAGTCAGCACTAGACACAAACTCGTCGAATAAATGACAATAGCCACTGGAGTAGATTATAAAGTAAAGACAGTTTGCAAATTCAGGACTGTTGAATAGCAAAATTATCCAAATGAAAAACAAGTGATGAAGTAGAATATTTCTAGTGAATCCAAGATTATCAATACAAAGTTTTATCCTAATTATGTTGAACACTAAAAATACACAAATACAATACCACGTAAGAATGGAAGACATACCACGGTAGATTTTAAAGGTAAAATAATCAGTGTTACATGAATGCTGAACGCACATAAATGCCAACTTCAAGTTCACCAAAATCCTATCTATGCATGATTTTGGTTTGAACAAACACGTGTGTAATCTACTGTTGTTTGTCATTTATAGCCTCGGGTTGTTCTTCCTTGTTTTTCGGCTTTGCAGGGGCTACCTTGGCCGGGTTTGAACGTTCTGCCTGTGAGAATAAAATCAAGACCTGCATGAGGCCAGTAACAACTGCCAAACCAAATGTTGAAAATGCAACACCCTTCCATGATGATAGCAATGAAGACCATTGTAGGAACTTCACACTACCGGCAACAACCACAAAGCCCCAAGATAAAGCTACCTGCTCCCCACATGAAATTGATGGATCGTTAGTAAAACATCTAAATAAAAAAGGGTTAAAGAGTTAAGACATATCAAGGAAGTATCTAACCGCAAGAGGCTTTATTGGTCGACGAGAGTCTTGCAGCTCTTGATCATTGAAAGTATCCTCAGCAACATGTTTGTCTAACAATGCATCCTGATGCCCCCCAGAGGTGAAAAAAAAAAGGTATATATTATCAAAGTATCAAAGCACGAGAATATATAATTTAGGCTACAGTGCATGCAGATAGGTGAACAATTTTCAAAATCTACTACTGATTAAGTTCACTGAAAAACTCAAGTATACCAGAATTAATTATTGAGAGAAGAAAAGAAAAATATAGAACATTAAAGAACTTCATACAACACTTACCTTGGCCACAAATATATCTCTACACCACTGAGCAACAGCTTCATCTGTTTCTGGCAATTCATTCATCAAATGTCGCTTGATATGAACTTGCACCTGTGATGGTAAAATTGAGTTAAAGTTTTTCAATTAACAAGAAATTAAACAAATAAAAATATCAAAGTCATTAAAGGAGGAAGATTGGAAATCATATTGATGAAGTCTTCAAATGTAGTGATTTCAAAATGAGGGATGTTATTTGAACATCAAAAAGTTGACAACAATTTGACACTGTATAAAGATACATCACTTATAACTATTGATTTGACTCAGAAAAACTAATAAAAAACAATATCATATACGCATTGTGTGCGTGCATGGTGTTGGACAACAAAATTGTTGTCTAAATAACGTTTCTCTTTCAAAATATGATGTGACTGTACATAATAAAATGCGGGCAGAGAAAGAATTAAAGTATCAAAACTGAATTAATTTCTACAACTTTATTTTGATTGGCTTACCACTGAACGTTTCCCCTGTAATAACCTTAGCATTGTAGGAGCAGGTGAACTCTTGGGGATAGCCACAGTTATGTCGTAAACAGCAGGAACAAATGATCGCATATGACTTACAGCCGAAACAAACCCCTAAAAAAAAGAAAAAATAGTGAATATTTTAGAGCAAGTCACAAGAAAGAACAATCAGACCTGATATAATTGCTAGCAAACAGACTATTATGATCCAATAAAGAAGAAGAGATGTGAAACAATAAGATATCTTTCAATAAAACATCGGAGAGACAAAACAATGGAAAGAAGAAAATCTACCTAATTGCTATGCATATTAAAAACGCCAATGACCTTAAACCTTAGGAAAAAAGCTTGAAGACAATAAACACAATAGTCCCACACAAATTCATGGGAAGAGAGAGACGTCATTAAAGATGAATGCAAGCAAGCTGCTCCAATCAAATATACCCCCAAACTTGTCTGTAACCTATTTCTACCAAGCCCCTTGCAACTACCCATCTGAAACTGCTACAAAGTAGAGCATTGAACCAATTACGATCAATTACATTATTCAGGCTTATTACATAGATCACACGATCTGATTCTCGTTCACTTGGGATAAAAGGGCTGGCTTTTTTAATGAACTTTGGTTGGGCTGGCTAGTTTTCATGCTAATTAGGTTTATTAGAATTTCATACTGTCCAACTATACCTTATGGATTTTGTTATTTTGGCAGCAAAAATAGAATTGCATTCCTTATTCATGCCCCATAGGTTATAACACTTTCTTTTGAAGTAATCATTTAGGCTTCTAACATTGAATATAACATTGAAATCTAAGATTCACAGCATAATCTTTAATCCATGCCTGACCTACACGGACGCAAAACCTTAACTGTAGTCTTTCCCACAGTTGCGCCGCAATGATAATTCAACCGATCAAAGCCCGTTGTTCCTTTCCAGAACTCTCCAAACCCATAACATATGAGATCACATCCCCACATGTGCATTTCAGAAGTACCCAAACAGCCACTCAACAATTAAACCAGAAACCTTACAATGCCCAGCATCACCAGTAGTCTTCTAATTTAGCTTAGTCAAAATCTAAAAAAAATGTTGTCTGGAAACCAATTACACAAGAGACAAGATATACGAAAAATAGAACATGTACACAATAACTAATCTGAAAAAAATAAAAGGAGCTCATTTACAATCACTAAATCAAATTAATCATGTACCCCCTCCCCGTGGAACTCTGAATTAGCATGGCCCCTTTCCCTTGAAAAATGGGAGGGTTATGACCAAAAAAGTTAAAAATGCACCCCAAAAAATCAAATTAAACTTAATTTGAATAACTTGTGTAAGCCTATGTATGTTAGTGTCTTTCATAGTCCTCGAACATTTTTACATTGGAACAATGGTAACATAATTTCATCAAGATCCTGCTAAGTTTTACAAGCAGCAGATGCTAACATTGAATGGTCCATGCAGCATAGCTTCAGATTTATCAATGTTATAGTACCGGAAGAAGTAAGGTAAATAAAGAATATAAAATTATACTTCACCTTAGTTCTAGGAATCAAAACGTTTCTAGGAACAGGCAATCCAGTGGAGGTTGCATATTCTTGAGCAGCTAATAATTTGACATTCGTAAAACGTGTTCCTTCTACAAAGAGAGCCAACCAAAATGGAAGAGGGAAATCATTCAACCGCCGTATACCTGACTGGAAATATAATGATCAAACATTCGAATGAGATTCCCAAATTTAATCAAACAGATTGTGAAGTATGACAAAAAAATATATGCGTAAGTAAGACAGCATTATAACAACCACAAGCATGTATGTGAGCATGACCCAAAAAAATGAAAAATCAGTAACTCATACTTTCAATGTGTTTTCATCCTTGGCCCAACTTCTCTCCAGGAAAAGATACTCAGAAAACCACATTGACCAGCCAATTACCTGCATATGTAGAAGTTAGCAAATATCCAAATATTGATGAAAATAATTGAATATCACATGCACAAAATATTACTTTACAGTTTATAGTTATACTGGTGATAAGTATGAACCAGAAAAATACCTAGTTAATAAGAAAAAACAGTGTTACACGTAACTTCCAAAAGCAGGCAAGTTACAACCAAAATTTCACTAGATACGTTGTTCCAAAATAAAAAATTCACTAGATACAACGCTGTTAATTAATTGAAAAGCTAACAATTAGTATTTTAGAACTGAGAGCAATTACAAGGTATGAATGAGAAATATGTGTCAATGTTTCTAACAACTAAGAACCCCTAAACTGCAGAGTGTACATTCTGTTATTTCATCTGATTGAGTGAATAGAAGAATCAATTTATATTTCCATATCAAAAGTAAAAGTCATAGTGAAGCATATACCGGCAGAAACTTTGACGATTTCTTCATCACTGCTAGAGTACTGCCAAGGCAACCCGAACGCTGTTTGATCATGTTGAATAAAAGCTCAGCAGTTGAAGCACAGATAAATAACATTTGCACAAATAGAAAATAGCAAGTCAATGAATACCGAAACTTATTACACAATAGCCCACACATAAGAGTAAAGAAGTGTCCTTTTGTCCTGTCATGCTAATATCAAATTATACGTACTTTTAAATGATATATAAGCTACTGGAGCATACACAGCGAATTTCATAAATTTCTTGCATTGAAGATGTGAAAAAGGTCATACCAAATAAAACAATCACCTGAGCTAAAACCCATCCAACAAGCCAATCAATATCACTTCTGTGATTGCATATGACAAGTGCATGTTCTTTACCTAAAAAATTCAAAATAGAATCTGGCAATCAATATACAAGAAAAGGTGTTCACAACAAGTTCAGTTTTCATACACAAAAGACTAACACACAAGCAAAATAAAAAAATAAAGAGGAGACAAAGCACCCGGTGCCAAATGCATAGGTTAACAAAAGACTTACCCATCAAACGGAAAGTTTCGTGGTCCGTGTATATTTCAACCTGGAGCCAGACAGTTCCAAATGAAAGATATGATTAATCTAAATGAACAAATAATATAATTTCTTGGAGTTCTATGAATCGTGGATACAGCCTACAATCAACAAACCAGCTAAATGCAATGTTTTTGAGACTAGACTAATCAATGAACTGTGAATGCACTATTCTCGAGTCACTAGTTAAGTTGGGGTTTGAACCGTAGCTAAATCAATTAAAAAGTCTATTCCAATTACAAACTAATAAAAGGGATTCAAGAGAAATTAGGACTTGTTTAAGCACCTTAACTCCAGCCCACCAATCAATAAGCCAGACAAGTTCCAGCCACAACAGTTCTGCCACCACCCGGTTGATCCTTCTGTACAAATTTTTCGACAGCGGTCTTACTAGCACATAGCATATTGCCTAAGACAAGATAAAAAATGAGCTCAATTTAACTTGTTAAAGCAATTCAAGTACTTAAAACACACAAAAAAGTACCAATTAAGCCATATTTTGATAAACAAATTAATTAAGCATTTATAGCACAAGTACTGATATCATTAGATAAACAGCTTATCACATAAGTACTTATATATTAGCTACAAAAGATAGGATATAATCAAAGCAAACTAAAAGTAAGTTGAAGGTGAAATGATTTATGTTTAGATACAATAATGTAAAAATGAATTTAACAATAAATTTACGTACAAAAAGCAATTCTAGAATCAAAAGCTACAATTTTTAACTTAGAGTTAGCATCAATTCTACTCGAAAACATGTGAAAATGAATTTTAAACCACTAAATGAATATTGGGTGTTCCAAAACTAGAACCAGACATACACTATATCATTAGATAAGCTCTCCCAAACAGTCTAAGAAACATGTATATCATCAGGTAAGTTCAATTCAAACAAGCGCCTGGTAAAGATCTAATTGAGAACCCACTCGGGTGATTTCAGATTTGAATCATTTGGGTAGTGGGTTTTGCCATAGTTGGAGAAGTAACAAATTCAAGAGTATAAGTAACAGAAGATAAGATATGCAAAACAAAGTATGTTTGGTTAGTTAAGAAAAACCCATGTCGATGAATCCAAGAAGAAGAGAAACAGACCTGAAAGAGATTGACGATGAGGCCGGAAGCGAAGAAGAGCAGGCCTAGTGGAACCACGACAGCAGCCGCTGCAATAGCCATGCCCGCCCTCACTCTGTCTCTGTCTTGCTCCGACGCAAACAACTGAGTATTTCCGAAATGGAAAATGGAAAATGAGAAAGAGAGAGAAAGAGAAAGAGAAAGAGGGAGGGAAATGAATGAATCGATAAGATTAAGATGAATAAATAAACAAATGTGACTGATTAAGATAGTGTTTAATGAAATTTAATTCAGTCTCGTCTTCGTCCTTCAGCTTCTTTAACTTCAGAATCATACGTGGTTTGGGATTTGGTTTTCAATGGCAGTGGAATGGAACCACACGCTTTATGTGTTTTTGGCATCAGTCAAATATCATTAATCATTTTGTAAAAAAAAAAAAACAAATATTTTTATTTTTTTTTTGTCTTAGTTGAAGTGGTAATCCACTGAAATTAAACTCATACAACCGTGAGGTCCCGAGTTCGAATCTAGATGATATCGTCCAACCTTGCAATTTCTACAATTGACAAAATGTGAATAAGTTAGAGAGTTAGTCAAACATTTACGTAGTTGTACATACTAATCATCCTTTAGCAAACACTAATTCTCCTTCATATTGAATATGGATAAAATTGTAATAGATGATAAAACTATTATTTTTTAAAAAAATAAAAATATCTTTGATCATTTATCATCTCATACAAATGCTCTGGTCGACACGTTCTTCGTATCTTTCATATTGAATATGGATAAAATTATAATAGATGATAAAACTATTATTTTTAAAAAAAATAAAAATATCTTCGATCATTTATCATCTCATACAAATGCTCTGGCCGACACGTTCTTCGTATAAAACTTAATTTTCTTCGGTTACTATCAATTTATTTATTACTCCAACTAAACTTTTTAATTTGCCTTCACTTCTCTACATTTTTTTTATTTCTCGTGTTATTTATATTTTGGTAAAATTTATTTCTCATATTTTTTTTTATAACTTATTTCTCTTTTTTTTTTTGAAGAAGCTTATTTTTCATATGTTACTCCCATTAAATAATAGTCTTTTTTATAAAATTAAAGGATAATTTTAATCGAATATACTAAATACTCTCTTTAGTCACTATTATAAATAAAAATCAATTTTTTAGATTGATTTATAACATCTCTAAAAAAACAATAGTGTCGACATAAGCCTGGGTGGTGGTCTTAAAGATGAGCGCCTCCCATTTCTAATTTGTCAAAACCATGTGACACTAAAACTCGTCTCAAATGTTTGGTAAAGCTTTCCATAGAGAACAGTGATACAGTAGAACTTTGATGATGAGGTTATTATTTATGCCAAACTTGCGGGAAAGAACCCTACACTAAAGGTATTTAGTTTATTAATAAAAATTGGGAAATTAGTCACTTTAGTCCATGAATGGAAAATAAGCAGGGGCGTAGCCCTTCATATACAAGGGGTAGCCTTGGCTTCCCCAAAAAATATATTATTCTTAGGAGGGTGTACTGAATTAGGATTTTAAAGGACAATTTTTGGTTAAAAAAGTCTTGAGGATTTTAAAAGACTTTGTAGGATTTTGATGAGTTTGATGATTTTAAAAGACTATTAAGGATTTCAATGGATTTAATTCATAAGATTTTAAAGGATTTGAAATGATTTTATGGATTTCAAGAGATTTCAACAGATTTTATGAATTTTAAGAAATAATTAAAAAAAATGATCATAACACACACTCTCTTTCACAAAATCTCAATAAAAACTCTTTTATTTATTTTACTTTATTTTTTACGGGAGAGCTATATATATATATATATATATATATATATATATATATATATATATAGAGAGAGAGAGAGAGAGAGAGAGAGAGAAAAAAAAAAAAAAAAGGGAGGAGAGAGAGAGGAAGAGAGGAAGAGAGAGAGGGGGGGGAGAGTGAGAGAGAGAGGGCGAGAGGAAAAGAGAGAGTAAGAGAGAAGGGAGGAGAGAGAGGGAGAGATAGTAAAAATTTTAAAAGAAAAACAATCCTAAGAAATCTCATGTTTTCATGAAAGACTTTTTCATTCTAAAATTACACTATAAAATCCCACAAAATCCATCAAAATATGATTTATTAAACAATCCTTCGAAATTTGAATGATTTTGAATACCAATTGACTTTTTTAAGTGATTAAGAGTCTTGATTGAATACCACATGACTTTTTTTAAATGACAAAAAATCTTGATTGAATAACACAAGACTTTCTTTAAATTGAAAATAGTCTTGATTGAATACCACAAGACTTTTTCATGATAAAAAAGTCTTTTAAAATCTCATAGAATCATGATCCAATACACCCCCCTTAAATTAGTTGGTATGTATTTATATCTAGCTACCCCAAATAATAAACATTAAGCTACCCCAAACAAATTTAGTTGTCGAAAATTAGCATAAATTTAAAATATTTTATTTTTTGGTTGTAGTTGGCCCCTGCGAAAGTTTCTTGCTAGCTTCGCCGCTGAAAATGAGTAGTCACTTTAGTCCTTGAATGCAAAGAAATTGCAAAATAGTCTCTGAGTGTAGACTCTGTTAGTCAATTTCATGGACTAAAGTGACTAACGGAGTCTACATTCAAGGACTAAATTGACTAACGAGTCTGCATTTAGGGACTAAATTGACTAACAGAGTCTCCATTCAGGGACTATTTTACAATTTATTTGCATTTAGGGACTAAAACGACGACTCCTTTCCTATTCAAGAACTAAAGTGACTAATCTCCCAATAAAAATTCTACTACATTTTCATATGAAAATCTTCATTCATTTGATTAGTTCTCTTGAGACCAAACTTGTCTTCCAACTTATATGGTACTCTCAACCCACCATTTGTTAAGTTGGAACTTAGATTAATCATTCCATATAAGCACTCTTAAGTTGTTTACAAAAAAGTTGGCAATGAAACATAACCATTTTCATTTTTTTGAATATGTGTTAGTTTACACTCATGAAATGAACCATTGTGATGAAGGGATGATGAAATAATATTTTGAGATCGTGTAAATTTGAAAATAATGAATACAATTTTTCAACATTTGCATTGTTTCGAAAAATATAGGATTTGAAAAATATCATATAATAATAAAATAACAAAATAGTATATATACCTGATCAAATCAAATTGTTTAGGGGAAGCAATCCAAATAAAGTCCAACTACATATAATACTTTTTTTTAAACAAACTACATATAATACTTAAATATATAGATATTTCAATAGCTATTTGGAAAAAAGCTAACAATTATCCTTAGGACATTTGTTAAAAAGTTTAAAGAATAAATTTTATTTTAAAAATAATGCATTCAACACATTAAAAGTTTAAAAGTAACATTTTCAACATAAAATTTATAAATTATTTTCATTTTCAAATCTTTAATAAATACTTAGCAATACACATATATTGTGTGTGTATATAGGTGATATATTTTTATATGGTGTTCAATACGGTTGTTAAATTTTATTTGTTTAAATAACACCACTCTTGTCTCAAAGACAATTCACACCAAATTGCAAACCCCCAAAAAATACTTCCAACACAACTATTAATAAGTTTAAAAGTTCACTTTAATAGATTGATTTTTACGTATAACCTATTGTATAGTGACCCGCCCTAACTCTTAGCTTTGGGATGGAGCATGCACTACACAAATAATAACCAATGCAATAGATCGAGGACCGCCGATATTTTAACAAGTACCAATAATGTTGGGTTAAAATTTGAGTGGTTACATCTTACGTTGATTATAAATAGACAAAATGTTAAATATATAGGAGAGATATTCATATACCTAATTTTTTAAGGTTTGAAATGGAAATGTGGTGTCTCTTATGTGGTCTTGGAACATTGACATGTTATTGCTTATGGCGCTCCCCTAAACTCCAAATCAAGTGGTTTTTGATCTTTTGATTCGATTTGGGGATAAGAGGTCATAGTATGCTCTATGATTATAGCATTGTCCGATCTTTCATGTCAGAAAAGAGGGGTGAAATTGTGAATGTCTTTTGGAAAGATTCTTACTATAAAAAACTTGGTACTTGAGTGACTTAATTGTGACTCCACCTCCCTTCTATGTGAACATATATGGGGACTGGTGCACAGTTAATGCATTGATATACAATTGCAATCACACGTTTCGTAGTGAGGTTTGAGCTAAATAATATTAACAGAAGAATAATATTTTGCTTAAGGACGATACAATCAAGATTACACAAGGTATTGATTAATACACGGGTATTGATTCGTTGACAATGATGTAAGACGTGTTAATGTTGGTAATTGAAGAACTTAAGACAACATGAAAGTTGCATCATAAATTTTCTAGTTATTTAACTTCCCTTGGTTTAACTTCAAGTGGAGTGTATTCTTCGTTACATAGCATGACAATTCTTTAGAACTATAATTTTTAGTGAAGACGGTGTAAAATTTTTAGTAGCGGTTCAACTTTACATGATTTAGCTTCAGTAAAATTATTAGATGTTGTAAATCAAAATTTACGAAGACATCAACAACTTGATTGGCTTCGTTATCATACTTTAATTCATATAGTAAAATCGTAAACTTAGAATTGACAATGAAAGATAATTTATTTTTCGCCTATCTTTAGTGAATATAATTTTATAATACAACTCATTTTTTTTTTTTTCAATACTTAATATGACGTCAAATTATCAAAGTGACATATGATTTGCTGAATCTAATTCAAACATTAGGTAACTGGTTGCAACGAAGTTTGTTTTATTATTTGATATAGTTGGCCTACTTATAAGTTATAACTACGCACTGTATATATATTTTTTTTAATAAAAACGTTACTAGTTGGTCTGTCAGTCAAGCAAGTAGCAGTAATTAAATGCCAACCTCCACCGACCCTTTCATTTATTCATTCATAGTTGGATGCAACCTTCTTCATAGACCAACGATTCCTCTCTCATTGATCAACAAAAGAAACAATAATGATGCTATTTGCAACACGAACCTTCCAACTAACTTTAACGGCCATAAAATTCATACTAGTACAGATGTTTTCGATGTATTGATGTCATTGAACTAACATCACTTTAATTTCCAAGTAAATGCATTTTGACAATGGAGTCAATAATCTATTTTAACTTGGCTACTTCCTTTAGTTCATAGGCATGCATCATCATCTTTAATGGTCCTAGTCATATTGCTTTGGCAACTACTATCATTATTCTTCTTTACTTGTCACGTTTTCTCTTGTAAATTGTCCATTGTTTATGTATGTCTACCTTGTACATGCAAAACCTACCCACCCCAAAAACAATCACAATAACAAAATTTCACATTACCCATATCGCGTTGCAGTCATGACAGGGATGCAAATGAGGTGCATTTTGCTATCGCTTAGTTGGATGGATCATTATCTAACTTGTACTTGTCACTCACGTATGCTTGGATTTTAAACAATATTTTTATTTTATTTTATTAATATTCATCATTCATGAGATATATACTATAATATTTGATTATTTTTCATCATCCTCTTTGAACACGAATCACTATAAAAGGCTTATTTTAATTTGGCATGCAACAATTTAGAATATTTGTGAAGCAAGAAATTAAATGATTTTTTCTTCCAAGAACGTGGAACTTGGGGACTTGGTAATTTTCTCACTTACGTCTAATAATAAAATTATTTTGCTGTTAAAAAAATAAACCAAACAAAAGTAATTAAACAACCACCATGTAATTAATATATTTAGGAAAAATTTCATAAAGAAGTAAAGAAATAGTTACCCCATTGATTTTTTATTTTTTTTTTTTTTTTTTTTTTTTGGAAAAGAATTGCCCCATTGGTATTGATAAATATACATAAAAAAATATATGCTTAGCTTTTGTAGGTATATCCATTAAGGTTCAAACCCAATTCATCATGAATTTCTTTTCTTATACATATCTACTAGCATAGGTAAAATTTGCATCATAGACATGATTGCAATTCTGATCATTCTTCTTCCAAGGTAATTTTTCTCTCGATCGACTTTCCCCAGTCATAGAGAAAAACAAAGAAGACAAAAAAGAACACTGTGCTCTATGGTTGCTAAATTTTTCATGAAATGGGTATTTAAATTTTGAACAGGAAAAGAGGTATGTTTGAGAGAAAATATAGAAAGGGAAAGGAGTGTATAAGCAAAAAGGGGTGTTATTAACAAATTCATTTTTAATCATATGTGATATTTCAGCCCAAACGTTACATTGAATATATTAATAAAAAACTTAATTAATTCTTTCAAAAAAAAAAACTTAATTAATTTTTCAGCAAAGGGTCGCAACGGTCGAATTTGTAGACTGTAGTAAAACATCCTAAGTTAATAAACGTTACAGAAATATACAGTTACACTATAGAAACCACACAATACAGCTTAATTTGTTTCATTCTAAGCTTTTGCTCTCACTGATTTCTCTCAAAGAACAACACATCCTTGATTCCTTCAACCATTACCATTACATTCACAAAATTCTTTTCACTATCTTTTCCTTTCAATTTCGCATTTCTAATTCTCTCTTTGTAACTTTTCAGATGGAACCAGAAAACATTGATTGGGACAACATCGATTCAACCTTCGTTCAAGACGACACATATGAGAACTTCGACGCACCTAAATGGGTTGATCTCTCTGCTGCTTCCATTCAGCCTCTTGTTGATGATGATGAAGATTATCATGGAATCTGGTTTTGCACTCAAGGTGAGGCTTTTCTTCAACAGGGTCTAGCTTAATTTTCTTTGATGGGTTTTCTCTGTTACTTAATTTTCTTTCACTTGCAGAATGCAAACATCCCAAAATTTCTCAAGATCTTCTTAAACCCACAACTACAACCACGACCAATTCCAAGGTTACTACCTCAATTATTTGTTTTTCTCATTACTTAAACTAAAATTTTAATCTTTTGAACCAAAAAAAATAAAAACTAAAATTATGTAATAAATACTAAATTATCTTCATTTTCTTGCAGGCAAAGCTATTAAGATTGGCAAGCTTTTCTGAAATTCTTCCATTTAAGGACAGAAACAGAAGGTACCAAATCAAATCTATTAAAAAGAGTAAAGCTATTTTGGTCCTTCAATGTGTTAACGCTTTCGGTATAGTTTTTTAATGTATCAGTATTACATAACTATCCTTGAATGTGTTATTATGGTCGTCGAATGTATGTGTGAGTGTAATCCATAAAATTACGAATGTATCGATGTTTTTATAAATTTCAACATGATTATAGCGAGACCGCCTCACCCAATTATGAACAAAAATGATGATTTAGTCACTTTAAAAACTAAAGCTAAGAATGATGTATTATTTATATCTGACATTTTATTATGTTATATATGTATTAGGGAAAATCCTTCATCTGTTAAGGATTGTGACAAACATTGTTCAAGAAACATGGATGAAGAAAATGAGAATACAAATCCAAACATTACTGTAACAAATTTGGACGGTGGGACCAACAAGCTAAAGAAACCGTTGTTGAGGTCAAAGTCGAACACTAAAAGAGACAATTTGAAAGAGTTGAATGATTCAAAAGAGTGTCCGGTAAGAAGTAACAGAAGATCAAAACTGAAGAGTACATTTTCAGCTCAAAATTTATTGGGTGGCAGGGAAATTCTGAGTCAAATCACAGGGTTTTGCTCTGAATTGAAGAGGCTAGCAACAAGGAAGGGTTCTACTAAGAAGGGCTCAAATTCAAAGGGGGTGTTAGAAGAGTTGAAGGAAAAGAGTAAGGGACGCAAGGAAAGGGTACCCTTGCTTGTTGTTAAGGAAGGGACACACACACCTTGAGTAGTGGAACATTATTATTATTTTTTTTTTGACTTAATGGAACATTATTATTGTCATCAAATAATAGTGATTCCGTTAGAGTGAATTTTGTTAACAGATAATAGTGCTGTAGTGAAATATTGGTGTATGCCTAAATTGAATAACAAAATTTGCATAAGAGTTCTGGTCCAGAACAATTTGGACTAGGTTTTTCTTCAAAGCGACGATGGTATTAAATGGTTTATCACTTGTGTGGTTCTTTCTTTACTGGTGTGCCTCTTAGGCTCTTACTAAGTAGCATTTTTGTCAATAAAATGAGCATTGTCGAAGTTTAGGCATGAAAAAGGTTACAAAACCCAATTGAAAGAGTAATTCAAAAGTGATGTATGGTTAGTAGTAGCTCATATCATACATCACTTTTGAGGTTATTCAAACTAGCCGTTATGCAAACTCAATATAAGTGTTTATTGATTTATATGAACGATGACATTGACGAAGAATTTGTGAGGCTTTTCTTCTTTGAAAGTCAAGTGCAAGAAGAAGTTGCGAGCTCCAATAGGCCTAGACGCTAATGAATGAATATAGAGAGGAATTGTGAAGGACATAAAAATTTATTCAATGATTATCTTTTTGAATCTTCAGTATACAAGGATGAGTTGTTTCATTGAAGGTATATAATGCATAAGGATAATGCTATTTCTCGCGAAATAGTTCATCTCGAGAACCTCACGACTGCCTTGCAAGTTACAGTAGCATGTTCTCATCTTTTTATCCAACCATTCCATGATTTTTGCTAAAGTAAATGCAATGGTGGCAAGGAATTCATGACATGTTCGTGATAATTCATGTTCCTTACCTTTGAAACCACATTAACTCTTCTTTATAGAGAATATGAGCCAACTCGTGTTGGAGCAAATTCTCTAACCGAGACAAACCACTGCGCCATTTGGCATCCCATAGTTTTTTTTTAGGCATGTTATTCTAGCCATGAACTTTCTTTTCTTATCAATAACATGACAAATTGTTCCTTTTCCGATCAATAAAGTATCAAGACTGTTCAATTTGCTACACATATCACCACTTTCATTCCAACAATGAAGAACCGTATCTCTTTAACCTTTATCAGTGAGCCAAGCACTCTAAAACCTGAAAGCATGTGAATAATTATTCAGACCAACATCAAAAGGGTAGACTAGAAGCGGATGATGGTTTGAAAAATCAATTACGACAAACTGTAACTATAACATCCAGAAAGTAGAGCTGCCAATGATCAATTACTCAAAGCTCCATTTAATCTTTCAAAAATGTGATCTTCACCATGGTAGATTAGTCCCCTCCATGTAAACTTAGACCCAATAACACCAATGTAAATAAGTTAACATATAGTAATTCGACCTCAAAATATATCGCAGTAAAGAACCACCATTTCCCATTTGGTAACTACAATTTCAGGTTCATGAAAACATTGCAAGTTGTAACGTTAATATTCTTTCCTTTCTCTTTGGAACCAACATGTGCTACATTAATATCTTCATGAAAATCAACAATCGTGAACCTTGATATTAATCCATTGCATTAAATTTATCCTAATTTTTTGTCCCACCATTACAGCCTCTCAAAGCCACCAACTCGCCACCATGAGGGTTTTTGAACAACCATCCATGAACCATTCATAATAGCATGATTATGTTCTCCTTTCTTCCTCTTCTTAATGGTTAGTTGGTGCAACCTCATTCATCACCTCCTTCTTACTAGTGTAACCTTCTTTGTAGTGACAAAATTTGCCACATGCAAGACAAATGAGATGCGAGCCCTCATACTCAACTAGTCAACTTGATAGATATGATATTTGATAGTAAACATGACTATAATTGGTTTGATTGGATCCACTTCAACACAAAGTCGTACACTCACGCAGAAAAGTGTTCTCATCGATTTTAACGGTCCTTCCAATATAATCTCTTGTAAAATGCAACAACTCTAAATCATATTATTCTATAGAAAGACCAAAAAATCGTACCCTAGCGTTGAAAATTTGATCTCTATTTACAAACTAAGATAATGATCATTAATCAAAGCTATATGATGACCTTAAATACTTGTATAAGATCGATAATATTTATCACACTATATCACACCCATTTCTGATTAAATATCAGATTCAAGGGGTGGCAAACGGTGGGTTGTAGTCCCTCCCTCCGACCCCTTTAGTCGTATCCATTATTTATATTAACCTTCCATTTTATATACAATTATTTTTTATAGACTATAGTTTGTATATATTATGATAGTGTAAAATAGTTTCAATAAAAAACAAAACAGTGTAAAATAGTCTTGCACCAATGTAATTTTGATTTCTTTCAACATATATTAAAATAAATTTCATGTAATATCTATCTATTAAACAAATTCAGCCCCCCATTTGATTGGTTTTTGGATCCATATAATACTTATATAGCAGTTTTTTTTAGAGGTTAACTGTATATAGCTTTTTGTAGGAGGTTAACTGTATATAGTTTTTTTTTTTTTAGGGGATTAACGGTATAGTTGTAGTCATAAAATAAAATAAAATAATAAAATACAGTAAAATTGATTGAATGTGGCAATCAATTTTTTATTGAGCCTAGTTGGAAAACAAGCACAAGACCCTTTTTTATTGAGCGTGCGTCTATTCAACGCTGCTTACTTTGCTTCTCTTCACTTCACTTCACTGTGTTGCACTTTGCAATGAGTATCTCATCACTGCGCCTCGATTCTCACACAATATGCACTCAACGACCCTTCACTTTCCACAATCGCTACCCTCGAAACGTCGTCGTTTGTGCCGCTAAGCCAGCTGCGCCACCTCCGACTAAGCTCGCCGCCGCCGATTCTTCCCTCCGTCGAATCGAGTCGCTTAGCCAAGTCTCGGGTGTTCTGGGTTGTCAATGGGGTGATGAGGGTAAGGGAAAGCTTGTTGATATCTTAGCTCAACACTTTGAAATCGTTGCTCGTTGTCAGGTTTTGTTACTTTCCCCCTTTTCTCTCAAGTTCGTTTATTTTTCCGTTTTTAATGCTTTTTGATATCATGCAAATCGTGGGTCATGGTTAGATTTCAATGAAATTGTGAAATGATGATGATGGTAGTTTTGTTTTAGGGTTGATTGATTTTCACTTTTTGCTTTGTGATTGAATACATTCAAATGTCTGAGTAATTTTTTTTGGAACAATTTGGATTTTTTCCACTGTGTTGAGTGTTTAGGTCAAAACCTAGGTCAAAGCACTTGTATAAATTTAGAGAATCTTATGAAACTGTTGAGTCTACATTGGAAGAGATAAGGTCTGAGCATGAGTTTATAAGTAGAGGCCGTCCTCACCTTACAAACCAGTTTGATAGTTGCTCTATGTGCCCCTTGGATTGCTCAACCCCTGAAAAAAGCAGATAGAGTTACGGTCGTTGGAAAAAAAGCTGATTGGATTTGGGAGTCACGATCTGATAAATCAAGGGGCTTTTGAGCTAAACTGTGGGGCCTGTAGAGCAATTCTAAACTGGTTTTGTAAGGTTTAGTTAGGCCCAACCCAAGTTCTAATAGAAAGAGCTCGAGGTGTGCTAAAGGAGATTTCAACTTATGCGTTATCAATTTGACTTTTTTTTGTTTGTTTTTTATTTTGTTTTTGTTATTGTTAGGGTTTATTAAAAGGTTATCTAAATTGGCTCTAAGTGGTTGGTAGGCTAGTGAACATTTTGATTGATGCACTTGATTACTGTAAGGTGGACTTTTTACTATATTTTGCAAGATTTGGTTTCATTTGGTGTTGGTGTGTGATTTTTTTAGTCCCACCCTCTTCCTTGACATTATTATCTAATGCTCCTTTATTCATGTTATCTTGCACTGATGATTTGTGATAAAAATTTTTCAGGGTGGAGCTAATGCTGGGCATACCATTTATAATGCTGAGGGGAAAAAGTTTGCACTTCATCTTGTTCCTTCTGGTATCCTTAATGAGGATACACTGTGTGTTATTGGGAATGGTGTTGTAGTACACCTGCCGGGGCTGTTTCAAGAAATTGATAACTTGGAGTCAAATGGGGTCTCTTGCAAGGGAAGGATATTGATATCTGATAGAGCCCACCTATTGTTTGATTTCCACCAAACAGTGGATGGTCTGAGAGAAGCTGAGCTTTCTAAATCTTTCATTGGCACCACCAAGAGGGGCATTGGTCCGTGCTACTCTAGCAAAGCTAACCGTAATGGGATTAGAGTTGGTGATTTGCGGTACATGGAGACTTTACCTCAGAAGCTTGATCTTTTGTTATCAGATGCAGCATTGAGGTTCAAAGATTTTAAGTATGGTCCAGACGTGCTCAGGGAAGAAGTTGAGAAATACAAGAGATATGCTGAAAGGTTGGAACCCTACATTGCTGATACTGTGCATGTCATGAATGAAGCTATCACACAAAAGAAGAAGATCTTAGTTGAAGGAGGACAAGCAACCATGTTGGACATTGACTTTGGCACTTACCCCTTTGTTACTTCTTCTAGCCCATCAGCAGGCGGGATATGCACTGGTCTTGGTATTGCTCCAAGAGTAATTGGTGATTTAGTAGGAGTGGTACGTGAATACTATCTATACTGTTTGTTGGAGTCGTTGGTGTTCTTTTATTTTTTATTTTGATTGAATTATTATACCTAAGAAAAAACCTTGCTTCTCGTAAGTTATTGTTGTTTATTTTGAAATTTACTTTTAGCTTAAGAACTTCAAGTGCCTTTTCCCCCCAACATAGATAATGTAAACAATTTAAGCAGATTTAATTAACACTGGCAGAATGGTTCATGATGAATTTATTTTGGATGTGCAGGTGAAAGCTTACACTACAAGAGTTGGTTCTGGTCCTTTTCCAACTGAAATTTTTGGTCCAGGAGGTGATCTCCTCAGATTTGCTGGGCAGGAGTTTGGCACGACTACTGGCCGTCCTCGACGATGTGGTTGGTTGGATATAGTTGCCTTAAGTTACTCATGTCAGATCAACGGTTTTTCATCATTGAATCTCACAAAGTTGGATGTTTTGTCTGATCTCGATGAAATACAATTGGGTGTCTCCTATAAACATGCTGATGGCACCCCAGTCCAATCATTCCCGTCAGATCTCCGTCTTCTCGAACAACTGAAGGTAAATATTACCTTTCCCTTTCCACCACCTTCGTTCAAGTCATTGATTACATAAACTAGTTTTTATATATATTTTACTGATATATAAACAGAAAAGGTTATTCAAGAATTATAAGTGTCATTGGTTTTGAGTAAAAAAAAGCGCAGTTGATTTCTCGGGAATGTATTGTATAATGTACTTTCTAATGGTTGTATGGTTTCATGTTTTAGGTGGAATATGAATCGCTTCCTGGATGGAAGACCGACATTTCTTCCATCAGAAACTATTCTGACCTTCCAAGAGCTGCCCAATTGTATGTGGAAAGGATAGAAGAACTCGTTGGTGTCCCTATTCACTACATTGGTGTTGGGCCTGGACGTGATGCTCTCATATTCAAATAATTTTCACAACGAACTTCCATGTCACTATAGGCAAGTTTAGAGGCTTTCTGCGTATAAGTTTTATTCCCACCAACCTTTGATTTGGGATGAAAGCACATTTCTAGTGACTATAGTGAGGATTGGCTATTTGATGTATTATTCTGTTGTTCATCATCATTGCCATTTTTACTTCTTAATTTTGTAGTACTTGTTGGGAGGATGAGTTTTTGAAGTAATACATGAATTATATGTATGATGATGATAACATCTGTTATTAGTGTTTTCTATGCAGAGTAGAAAATAATGTTGTACTTGTAACGATCCTGAAGTTTTGAGTTTCTAGTATCACCAGAAATTACAGATCATGGTTTTGTAGTTCCGTGTAATCCTAATTCTCACTTATCACTTGTCTCTGCCTGCATTGCATGGTGTTATGATCTAGATTCAGTTTGATTGGTAGCTTGCTGTTTTCTTGCAGCTTACCATAGAAAGAGGTTTCGTCCGAATAATCCGATCATTGCATATGATCAAGAGGGATCATAGTTGTTGAATAAGATTGGGACTTCCGATTGAACTGGTGGTCAACTGGTAAATTAGTTCAATCTTGGACCAAGTTGAATTTTATACAAAACAAAATTTGGTAGAATGATGAATTATTGAAAGCCTTTCCAAAAGAAAATATGATAAATCTGTTGGCTCGTTGAAATCATATATCTTTTCTGCCTTTGATGCAGGATTGGGGTTCCAGTGTATTTGATTGAATACTCAAATTTCATCACACATATATCCTGGGCGTCTGAATTCAATGTAATTTTTTTATATGCTTATAAGAAAATATAATTTTGTATATCAGATGTATGAATAACATGGCATACCAGATGCTTCTAGAATAGCTAGAGTCCTTTTTTTTTTTTTTACAGCTAAAATAATTAGAATCCTAGTTACTGTCGATTAGGCGTGAACTTTTGATAAATTAGTTTCCCAATATATAAAATGCTGGTGAATTTGAATGAAAAAAACCAACATGTTTTGTTAAAAGAAGAATTGTTATTGTTATAAATTATATACTTATCATTACACACATGAGTTCGTCCGAGTGGATTGGATTTGGATTTTAAAATGTCAGGTTCTATTTTTGGTATTTGTCAACAGAGCAAGCTCTGTTATGAGTATGAGAGTTTATTTGTCAACAGAGCAAGCTCTGTTATGAGTATGAGAGTTTTATGTTGCACAATAAAAATACATATTTTTACAAAAAAGAACGTTACAAGTATATAAACATATCATGATATTCCTTAAATCAACTAGACATCATATTTTTGATTGAGGAATAGTCATAAATTTTGTCATATGTTGTTGTTTTTTTTGGGATTTTTCTGTTTTGGAACATGAAATGTTGATATTATATTGGAATGTTAGTAGATTAGTGCTAATTATAGAGCTGTATCCCCACCTATGGACACTAGTCACCTTTTTATCTATACATTTTTGTTAATGAATAGTCATTTTGCTGTACATAACGAAAAAGTATCAATGAAATTGAAGGATGATATCTCAAGCTGATTCTGATCTCATTTAATAAAGTATATATAGATATATGGTGGGGCTTAGTTGTAACAGTGTACGCTATCTCATCTAATCGAAGAGGCAAACTAACATAACTACCTTCCAAAGACAAATACTAATCATGAAATTGATGTTTCATGTTCAAACTAATTCACACGAGCTAGTTGAGCTCCTAATTGATACTGGAATTCTGTATTGAAATGAAAATGTGTAGCTTAAAGTTCATAACTGCTTCTTACTGAACTTCACAGCTCTCTTTTTCTCTATTTAACATCTGCAAACCTTAGTTTATCTAGCAGCAATGAAGAAGAAAACATCACCTCTCTCTTCAGAGTATTGCATGACAGTTACCACCCCTCTTCTTGACCTTGAAAAGGTACCTACTCTCCAACTCCATTAATCTAATATGCATGCATAAGCTGCTTTGGATAGTTTTTTCTGAGCTTATCTATATCGGCATAAACACTTGTGAGATTGTTTGGGAGAACTTATGGAAACAGCTTATGACATGTTCATAAGTTGTTTTTAGCTTTTTTTTCAAGATAGCTTATGAAAACACTTCATAGCTTATATGAAAATAATTTAACTTTACTTTATCTTTTTTTCTCCTTTGCTTTGTTTTATGGATTAGGAAGCTGAGTGTTCAAGTGGTGGAGTAACACAAAATAGGGTCATAGAGGATGCAGAGAAAGATGAATATAGCATTGATGATACTCCTATTGAGCAAGTGAGGCTAACAGTTCCAATCACTGATGACCCTTCACAGCCAGCGCTAACTTTCCGGACATGGGTTCTAGGGCTAGCATCATGTGTGCTCCTTGCATTTGTGAACCAATTTTTAGGCTACAAAACCAACCCTTTGAAAATCACTTCTGTCTCGGCTCAAATTATTACCCTCCCACTTGGGAAACTTATGGCTGCAACACTTCCCATAAAAACAATTCAAGTCCCTTTCACAAGTTTGTCTTTTTCGTTGAACCCAGGGTCATTCTCTTTGAAGGAACATGTTTTGATCAGCATCTTTGCTACCTCAGGATCTAGCAGTGTATACGCCATTAACATAATCACAATTGTTAAGGGTTTCTATCATAGGAACATCCATCCCGTAGCGGCTTATTTGTTAGCTCTATCGACTCAGATGCTAGGGTATGGATGGGCTGGGATTTTCAGAAGGTTCCTTGTTGATTCACCTTACATGTGGTGGCCTGAAAACCTTGTGCAAGTTTCTCTATTTAGGGCCTTCCATGAAAAAGAAAAAAGGCCTAAAGGAGGAACTTCTAGGCTGCAATTCTTTTTCGTAGTCTTTGTAGCTAGCTTTGCATATTACATAGTTCCGGGCTATTTTTTACAAGCAATATCAACTCTTTCTTTTTTTTGTTTGATTTGGAAAGATTCAATCACTGCACAACAGATTGGTTCGGGCATGAACGGCCTTGGTATTGGTTCGTTTGGTCTTGACTGGAACACTGTTGCTGGCTTCTTAGGCAGTCCTTTGGCTGTGCCTGGCTTTGCTATCATCAACATAATGGCTGGGTTTGCATTGTATATGTATGTTTTGATTCCAATTGCTTATTGGAACAATGTATATGATTCAAAAAAGTTTCCCCTCATTAGTTCTCACACATTTGACTCTACTGGTGCAACGTACAACATTACTCGGATTCTCAATACTAAAACCTTCGACATCGATATGGAAAGTTACAACAACTACAGCAAGATCTATCTGAGTGTCACATTTGCATTCCAGTACGGATTGAGCTTTGCAGCTCTTACAGCGACAATTTCGCATGTTGTCCTCTTCCACGGAGAAATGATTGTTCAGATGTGGAAGAAGACAACGACTTCACTTAAAAACCAACTTGGAGATGTCCATACAAGAATTATGAAGAAAAACTATGAACAAGTCCCTGAATGGTGGTTTGTCATCATTTTAATTTTGATGGTTATCATGGCCTTACTAGCCTGCGAAGGCTTCGGCAAGCAACTCCAACTTCCATGGTGGGGAATCTTACTTTCTCTATCAATTGCATTGGTTTTCACCTTACCAATTGGTGTCATTGAAGCAACAACAAGCGCAAGAACAGGTCTTAATGTGATCACAGAGTTGGTAATTGGTTTCACCTATCCAGGAAAGCCACTAGCTAATGTAGCTTTCAAAACATATGGCCATACCAGCATGGTACAAGCACTTGGTTTTCTTGGTGACTTCAAATTAGGCCACTATATGAAAATTCCACCAAAATCAATGTTTATTGTGCAGCTAGTCGGCACTGTAGTTTCTTCATCTGTCCACTTTGGAACAGCATGGTGGCTTCTAACATCTATCGAGAATATATGCGATGAGTCGTTGTTGCCGAAAGGTAGTCCTTGGACATGTCCTGGTGATGATGCATTTTACAATGCTTCCATTATATGGGGAGTTGTAGGGCCAAAGAGAATGTTTACCAATGACGGCATTTATCCTGGGATGAATTGGTTTTTCCTTATTGGCCTAATTGCACCTGTTCCTGTGTGGCTTCTTTCTATCAAATTTCCTAACCACAAGTGGATTAAACTCGTCAACATTCCTATTATCATTGTAGGTGCATCTACTATTCCGCCTAGGAGATCTGTGAACTATATTACTTGGGGAATCGTTGGAATGTTTTTCAATTTCTATGTTTATAGGAAGTTCAAAGCTTGGTGGGCTAGACATACTTATATTCTTTCAGCTGGTTTAGATGCTGGAGTTGCTTTTATGGGTTTAGTACTTTATTTTGCTCTTCAATCTTATGGTATTTTTGGTCCAACATGGTGGGGTCTTGAAGCAGATCACTGCCCTTTGGCTAGATGCCCAACAGCTCCAGGTGTACATGTTGAGCGTTGTCCTGTTCCCTGACTTCTATGATACCATTCCATCACCAATATTGCCAAATGAATATTATATTGGACATGTACGTGTAAAATTGAACAGTTTTGTTTTGATCTCTTTGTTTTTGAGCTATCTTATTTGATTTTTCACACTATTGATAAATTGCAAGAGTTTCAAGAAAAAGGAGTTAAGTATACCATTTCCTTTGCTTTTGAGTAATAAATTAAAGGTTTGAATGTGTTTTTAGTCTCTATAAAATATCCATTTTGTGAGGTTACTCCCTGTAAAATTTGTATGTAATGTAGTTTTAATTACCGCATTCCACAAAAAAACAGCGTGCTTTAGAACCCTAATATAAGTTTATAGATTCTTGTGAAAGTTAATTGATGGAGCTCATGGTGCTGAAAGAAATTTCAACTTATGCATTATAAATTTGACTCTTGTAAGCGGTTATTAAAAGTTTATCTAAAACTGTCTCTAAAACTGATGATTTGTGATTAAATCTTTTCAGGGTGGAGCCAATGCTGGGCATACTATTTATTATGCATAGGGGAAAAAGTGTTCCCTTCATCTAGTTCTTTCTGGTATTCTTAATGAGGTACCCTATGTGTTATTGGGAATGGTGTTGTAGTACACATGCCGGGGCTGTTTGAAGAAATTAATGGCTTCGAGTACGGGTGGTGTTTAGTTGGACTTGGAGTGGTAAGTTAAGTTCTATGTTGTTTGTTTGAGTTGTATTATTTAGTGAGGATTAGATATTTGATATATTATTCTGTTATTTATCATCGTTGGTCTTGTTACCTTTTTAATTTTTCAGAACTTGCTGGGAGGATGAGTTTTTGAAGAACCAATATGTATGATGAATAACATCTGTTCTCAGTGTTATTTACATATGCAGTAGAAAATAATGCTGTAATTGTAACGATCCTTATTCTCACTTATCAGTTTCTTCTGCCTGTATTCCTTATTTTTACTTATCACCACATATGATCAAGAGGGAGCATAGTTGTTGCATAGGATTGGGAAGTCACAGCCCAAGTGTTTGAAGATTAAAATAGCTCGTTGAGATCATGAATCTTGTCTGCCTAAATATTGTATTTCAGATGTATGATGAATATCATGGGATACCAAAGGCTATTTGCTGGGGACTCCGGAGAGCGTCGGGAGCATCAATAAGTAAAATATCTAAGACCCTTAAAGTGTTAGGTGGATCCCTTATATATTTAACATCTCCTTCATTTCTAGTCGAAGTGGGACCGCACAGATTTGAATTCCAACACTATTTATAAAATAATTATAATAATTAGAATCTTAGTTAACTGTCAATTAGTTGTAAAATTTTAATAATATTAATTTCTCAATATATAAATTGCTGGTAAAGTCAAATGAAAAACTGATACATGTTTTGTTAAAATAAAAATTGTTATAAATTACAAAGTCTGTGTGAGTGGAATAAATTTGGATTCTTTAAGCAATATGTCTGAGGTTCAATTTTTTGTATTTGTGTACAAAAAAGAATGTTACAAGTTACAACTATAGGCATATTATGATCATGATACTCCTTAAATCAACTAGTCATATCATTATTTATTTTATTTTTTTGTTGAGAAATAGTCATATAAATTTAATATTTTTTTGGGAACTTTTTTTTATGTTAGAGCTGTATGCCAGAATGTGGATCTTGGTCACGTTGCTTCCATCCATTTATGTTAATGAATAAATAATGTCCTTTTGTTGTTCAAAAGGAATAAAATATCAATGAAGTTGAAGGATGAATTCTCACGTTGATTTTGATCTCATAAAGTAATGTATGCTACCAACCACATCTAATCATGAAATTGATGTTTCAAATTAACATAACTACCTTCTAAAGACAAATACCAATCATGAAATTTCTAAAGACAAACCCCTACCATGAAATTGATGTTTCAAATTCAACAATAATTACGATATAGTTGAACTCCTAAATGCTGGAATCATGTCTAGGTTCATGCAGCAACCTTCAAGTTCACAACTCTATTAAATAACACTAAGCTTGAAATTAACATATATAGCTTGAAGTTCATAACTGCATTTTACTTAACTTCACAACTCTCTCTTTCTCTCTATTTAATATTTACAATTCTTAGTTTACATAGCAGCAATGAAGAAGGATGTATCACCTCTCTCTTCAGAGAATTGCATGTCTATTACCACCCCTCTTCTTGACTTGGAAAAGGTACCTACTTTCACTCTCCAACTCCAATAATATAATGTATGCACTTACTTTTTATTCGGTTTGAATTGAATTATTGAACTTATATCTATAGTAGTATAAGCACCTGTGAGACTGTTAGAGATAACTTACGGAAACAACTTATAACATGTTCATAAGCTCTCTAAGATGACTTATAAAAACAGTTTCTAACTTTATTGAAAATAATTTGACTTTGTTTTATCTTTTGTTATAGGAATAACTTAAACATAAATTAAATGATAAGCATTTATGGTATAGTCGCTTAATTATGTTGTTTATCCATACATGACCTAATGAATGATTTGTTCCTTTCAATTTTTATTTCTTTTCTTTGTTTTATGGATTAGGAACCTGAGATATCAAGTGGTAGAGTGTCTCAAAATATGGTCATAGAGGATGCAGAGATTGATGAATATAGCATTAATGATAGTCCCATTGAGCAAGTGAGGCTAACAGTTTCGATCACCGATGACCCTTCTCAGCCAGCGCTAACATTCCGGACATGGGTTCTAGGGTTAGCATCATGTATTCTCCTTGCATTTGTGAACCAGTTTTTAGGCTACAGAACCAATCCTTTGAAAATCACTTCTGTCTCGGCTCAGATTATTACCCTCCCACTTGGGAAACTTATGGCTGCAACACTTCCCACAAAACCAATTCAAGTCCCTTTCACAACCTGGTCTTTTTCGTTGAATCCGGGGCCATTCTCTTTGAAAGAGCATGTGTTGATTACCATCTTTGCTAGCTCGGGATCTAGTAGTGTTTATGCAATCAACATAATCACAATTGTTAAAGCTTTCTATCACAGAAGCATCCATCCCGTCGCGGCTTATTTGTTGGCGCTATCGACTCAGATGCTAGGGTATGGATGGGCTGGGATTTTCAGAAGGTTCCTTGTTGATTCACCTTACATGTGGTGGCCTGAAAACCTTGTGCAGGTTTCGCTATTTAGAGCATTTCATGAAAAAGAAAAAAGGCCTAGAGGAGGAACATCTAGGCTGCAATTCTTTTTCATAGTCTTTGTAGCTAGCTTTGCGTATTACATCGTTCCAGGATACTTTTTCCAAGCAATATCAACTGTCTCTTTTGTATGTTTAATTTGGAAAGATTCCATCACTGCGCAACAGATTGGTTCAGGCATGAAAGGACTTGGTATTGGTTCATTCGGCCTTGATTGGAACACTGTCGCTGGCTTCTTAGGTAGTCCTTTGGCTGTTCCTGGCTTTGCCATTATGAACATAATGGTTGGATTTTTATTGTATATGTATGTTTTGATTCCAATTGCTTATTGGAACAATTTGTACGATGGAAAAAAGTTTCCGCTCATTAGTTCTCATACATTTGACTCTACCGGTGCAACATACAACGTTACTCGCATTCTCAATACTGAAACATTTGACATTGATATGGAAAGTTACAACAATTACAGCAAGATCTATCTAAGTGTCGCTTTTGCATTCGAATACGGATTGACCTTTGCAGCTCTTACAGCCACAATTTCGCATGTTGTCCTCTTCCACGGAGAAATGATTCTTCAGATGTGGAAGAAGACAACAACTTCACTAAAAAACCAACTTGGAGATGTCCATACAAGGATTATGAAGAAAAACTATGAACAAGTCCCTGAATGGTGGTTTGTCACCATTTTAATTTTAATGGTTATGATGGCCTTGCTAGCCTGCGAAGGCTTCGGCAAGCAGCTCCAACTTCCATGGTGGGGAATCTTACTTTCTCTAACACTTGCATTAATTTTCACCTTACCAATTGGTGTCATTAAAGCAACAACAAACATAAGAACAGGTCTCAATGTAGTCACAGAGTTGGTAATTGGTTTCATCTATCCAGGAAAGCCACTTGCTAATGTAGCTTTCAAAACATATGGCCATATCAGCATGGTACAAGCACTTGGTTTTCTTGGTGACTTCAAACTAGGTCACTATATGAAAATTGCACCAAAATCAATGTTCATTGTGCAACTTGTAGGCACAGTAGTCGCTTCATCTGTTCACTTTGGAACCGCATGGTGGCTTCTAACATCTATTGAGAACATATGTGATGAATCGTTATTGCCAAAAGGTAGTCCTTGGACCTGTCCCGGTGATGATGTGTTTTACAATGCTTCTATTATATGGGGAGTTGTAGGGCCAAAGAGAATGTTTACCAAAGACGGCGTTTATCCTGAGTTGAATTGGTTTTTCCTTATCGGTCTAATCGCACCAGTTCCCGTATGGCTTCTTTCTCTCAAATTTCCCAACCAAAAGTGGATTCAATTCATCAACATTCCTATTATCATTGCAGGTGCATCTGACATCCCACCAGTGAGATCTGTGAATTATATTACTTGGGGAATTGTTGGAATATTTTTCAATTTCTATGTTTATAGAAAGTTCAAAGCATGGTGGGCTAGACATACTTATATCCTTTCAGCTGGTTTAGATGCTGGAGTTGCTTTTATAGGTTTACTACTTTATTTTGCTCTTCAATCTTATGGTATTTATGGTCCAACTTGGTGGGGTCTTGAAGCAGATCACTGCCCTTTGGCTAGATGCCCTACAGCTCCAGATGTACATGCAGAGGGTTGTCCTGTTCCCTGACTACAATATTAGCATTCCATCAACAATATTGGCAAGTGAATATACTTTAGGACATGTAAATGTACAAAACTAAGTACCTGCTTTATTTTTGTTTTTGTATTTAAATTATCTTTGATTTTTCACTATTATATTTGTAATAATTTCAAGGAAAAGAAGCTACATATACCATTTCCTGTTCTATTCTTGTCATAAATAAAAGGTTAAATTATTTTTTACTCCCTATAAAAGCAACATGCTTTTAGTCTCAGCAGAAAGACACTAAGATCAGCTTTTTTTTATAAAAGGTGGAGAGTGGAGATCAAAAATTGATGAATTTTTTGTATGGACCAAACAAAAAGTGCAATTTTATAAAACTATAAACATATTTAATTCTAATTAGATATAGCTTCAATTCATATAGTATTGTCTATTCTGAAAAGAGACATAGCTTGTAGTTAAATTTCTGATTGAAATGAGACACATAAATTTATGATGAATTTGAGGAATACAAGAGATATGCTTAGTGGTTGGAAGTTTGTGGCCTTCATTTCTGATATTGTTGCATGTCATGAATGATGCTATAGCACTAAAGAAGATATTGATTGTAGGACAAGCAACCATGCTGAACATTGATTTCGTAGTTCATCTCTTTGGAAGTTTATTTAGCCCATCGAACTCCTAAAACTGTAAAAAAAATGTCCAATGAGCTTAAAATGCTTAACAAATATGTATAGACAAAAAGATCTTCATGCTTGCACCCACCATAAGGTCACATGCTTGCGAGCATACATCATGAAAAGAATATTCAATTTAATAGCTATTTGACCACAATATGACAAAAGAAAACTAAATTGTGTCTAATGAGATCAAAGGCTTAAAATAATCGTATGTGAACTTTAATGTCTGAGGTTCGAACACCGACCCTACATATATTATACAATGTCCCTATATATTAAATGAACTTAACTCACGAGACATATTTTGTTCTTTTTACCCTTTAAAAAAAGTTAAATGCACCGATAAGCTACTATTCATATATTGATAGTATAATTTAATTTTTTAAATTTCACAAATCTTACCTCCCAAAATACTCCCAAAATATTTACATGCATGTTTTTCCCATGCAAATACTACTATTCAATTCAATTCAATATCAGTATCTTTACTACAATAGACAACAATCAAAATTATAATGCAACATCTCTTTGTTTCTCCATATAAGATTTCAACTTCAAGTAGTCTAAGAGACAATCAATTAATTTACTGCGCCACTTTTGAAAAACTTTTATTATAAACTGTAACTTTCATTGCAAATTCCTAATGCACTTTAAAAAAAAAAAAAAATACACCTTTTGTTTGCATTTGAAGGGTTATTAACAGATAATTTATCGAAAACATAACTTATTAGAGACATAAAATGAAAATGCAGTTATCTTTGCTTGAGTAAAATGCATCACCTCAACTATCCAATCTTTGTGACAGATTGTGTTGTTGATCTTCAATGTAGAGTCCATAATACTTTTCACTTTTTTAATTAATCTTTCATGTCTCACAATATGTTTCAATAAGTATAAACTCCATTGCTAATTTTCTCTTTAATTTTTTTTAGACTTCTTTTTTGTGTTGTATAAAATAAAATAAAAATTACTTTTATCTTTACCTTGAGATTTATGGCATATATTCATTGTAGTAATCTCCTTTTTTTTTTTTTTGGATTCGGTGTTGGTCAACATTTATCTCCTAGGAACATATGCTTCTTTTTTTCTTTTATAACAGAACATATGCCACAGATTGTGAGAATAATTTCTCATGTGTTTTTGTTATTTTTTACTTAGACATGCTGATCCTTTGCAGTTGAGTTCTATCAGCTTCAAATGGTAGCAAGTGTGGCAACATAAAGATTTGATTGATCCTAGAATCTACCAACAGGTTATTTTTTAGATGTCATTAGTTTAATATTTCCTCTTGCTTTAGACATGGTAAAACATGGTTTTTGGTTTTGTTTCTTCATGTGTTTTTCATATTTTTCACAGGAATAACATTGCTGCAAGTATGGTATTGTTGGTAAGAGTTGCTTTACTTTGATTCACCTTAATTGGTATCTTAACAATTGATTTTCTATTCTACATGAATATCATGTGTTTTACTCAATTGTAGTACAATGCCCACATTGAATTGTTTTACTTGTGTTTTACTTTCTACGCATTAAAGTACATACCACAATTTCATTGTTCTATTAATATAATATACAAGTAAAAAAATATTCTTTGCATTTCAATATTAAAATATAGTTTTTTTTTTTGGAAAGGAAGTATATAGTATAGTGAGATGAATTTCAAAATAATACGTAAATATGAATGTTTTATACAGAGGCATAATAGTAGTAATATATAAATTTCCCTAAAAAAAAAAAGAGTAGTAATATATAAATTAAAATATTTGTCAATTGAATTTAAAGTTAAATTATTTTATCAGGAGAAGATTTTTTTTTTTTTGGTTACCGAGAAAAACTTATTTAGTCACTACATAAGTTCTTCTCATGATAATATAATTTAACTTTAAATTCCATTGACAAATTTTAATTTATATATTACTACATTTTTTTTAGGGAAATTTATGTTTATGTATTTTGGTTTTTTATGTTTATGTATTTTTTTTGTTAATCCTCTAGTTGTCAAGGGAAAGGGATCCCGGTAATCCGGAGCTCGGGCGAAAGATAAGTAAAATCAGGCGAAAAATGATTGAAAAAAAATTAGATTTTTGATTAAATTAAGGGATTAAAATGTATAACTTTTGTAATTTAAGAGATCAAAATAGAACCAAAAATTTAAAGGATGAAAGTGTTTAGTGTTTCCAACTTAAGGGATTAAAATAGAATGATAAAAAAAAACTTATATAGTTTAGTCCATTTACTAATTTTATTTTGTATGGATCTCTCTATTATATTTTTGTCATCCCTATTTAAATATATGACATTCAAATATCTCCCTGCATTAATCAATTACTAGTACAGAAGCACTTATGTAATAAACACATAAGTGCTAAATTGAGTTGTATATGTAAACTAATTAATGATTTGTTTTATGTATTAGGAAGCTGAGATATCAAGTAGTGGAGTGTCTCAAAATATGGTCATAGAAGATACAGAGAAAGATGAATACAACATTAATGATAGTCCCATTGAGCAAGTGAGGTTAACAGTTCCAATCACTGATGACCCTTCTCAGCCAGCACTAACATTCAGGACATGGATTCTAGGCTTAGCATCATGTGTGCTCCTTGCATTTGTGAACCAGTTCTTAGGCTACAGAACCAACCCTTTGAGAATCACTTCTGTTTCAGCTCAGATCATCACACTCCCACTTGGGAAGCTTATGGCTGCAACACTTCCCACAAATTCAATTCAAGTCCCTTTAACAACCTGGTCTTTTTCATTGAATCCGGGGCCATTCTCTTTGAAAGAACATGTGTTGATCACCATCTTTGCTAGTTCAGGATCTAACAGTGTATATGCAATTGGGATAGTCACAATTGTTAAGGCTTTTTATCACAAAGACATCCATCCAGTAGCGGCTTATTTGTTAGCGCTATCGACTCAAATGCTAGGGTATGGATGGGCTGGTATTTTCAGAAGGTTCCTTGTTGATTCACCTTACATGTGGTGGCCTGAAAACCTTGTGCAGGTGTCTCTATTTAGGGCATTTCATGAAAAAGAAAAAAGGCCTACAGGAGGAACTTCTAGGCTGCAATTCTTTTTCGTAGTCTTTGTAGCTAGCTTCGCGTATTACATCGTTCCTGGCTACTTTTTCCAAGCAATATCAGCCGTCTCTTTTGTTTGTTTGATTTGGAAAGACTCCATCACTGCGCAACAGATCGGTTCCGGCATGAAAGGCCTCGGTATTGGTTCATTTGGCCTTGATTGGAACACTGTTGCTGGCTTCTTAGGAAGTCCTTTGGCTGTTCCTGGCTTTGCCATCATCAACATAACGGCTGGATTTTTCTTGTATATGTATGTTTTGATACCAATTGCCTATTGGAACAATTTATATGATGCTCAAAAGTTTCCACTCATTAGCTCTCACACATTTGACTCTACCGGTGCTACTTACAACGTTACTCGAATTCTAAATACCAAAACTTTTGACATTGATATGGAAAGTTACAACAATTACAGCAAGATCTATTTGAGTGTCACGTTTGCTTTCCAGTATGGATTGAGCTTTGCAGCTCTTACAGCTACTATTTCACATGTTGTCCTCTTCCACGGAGAAATGATACTTCAGATGTGGAAGAAGACAACGGGTTCGTTGACACATCAACTCGGAGATGTGCATACAAGAATCATGAAGAAAAACTATGAACAGGTCCCTGACTGGTGGTTTGTCGCTATTCTGATTCTAATGGTTATGATGGCCTTAGTAGCTTGCGAAAGCTTTGGAAAACAGCTCCAACTTCCATGGTGGGGAATCTTACTTTCTCTAGCAATTGCATTGGTTTTCACCTTGCCAATTGGTGTTATTCAAGCAACAACAAACATAAGAAAAGGTCTCAATGTGATCACAGAGTTGGTAATTGGTTTCATCTATCCTGGAAAGCCACTTGCTAATGTAGCTTTCAAAACATATGGCCATATCAGCATGGTACAAGCACTAGGGTTTCTTGAAGACTTCAAATTAGGCCATTATATGAAAATTCCACCAAAATCAATGTTCATTGTGCAGCTAGTAGGCACTGTAGTTTCTTCATCTGTCCACTTTGGAACAGCATGGTGGCTTCTAACTTCTATCGAGAACATATGCGATGTGTCATTATTGCCAAAAGGAAGTCCTTGGACATGTCCTGGTGATGATGTATTTTACAATGCTTCAATCATATGGGGAGTTGTAGGGCCAAAGAGAATGTTTACCAAAGACGGCGTTTATCCTGAGATGAATTGGTTTTTCCTTATTGGTCTACTTGCGCCTGTTCCAGTGTGGCTTCTTTCTCTCAAATTTCCTAACCAAAAGTGGATTCAACTCATTAACATTCCTATTATCGCCGCAGGTGCATCTGGCATTCCACCAGTGAGATCTGTGAATTATATTACTTGGGGAATTGTTGGAATGGTTTTCAATTTCTATGTTTATCGAAAGTTCAAAGCATGGTGGGCTAGACATACTTATATCCTTTCAGCTGGTTTAGATGCTGGAGTTGCTTTTATAGGTTTACTACTTTATTTTGCTCTTCAATCTTATGATATTTATGGTCCAATTTGGTGGGGTCTTGAACAAGACCACTGCCCTTTGGCTAGATGCCCTACAGCTCCAGGTGTACATGCAGAAGGGTGTCATGTTCCTTGACTTCCATGTAACCATTCCATCGCTAATAGTCCAATATTGCCAAGTTAGTATGACATTGGACATTTAAATTTAGAAAACTAAGAACCTGTTTTATTTTTTATCTCCTTGTGTTTAAACTATCTTCTTTGATTTTTCAGTATTTTTATAATGTAATTTGTAAGAGTCTCAAGGAAAAGGAGCCAAGTATGCCATTTTCTTTGCTATATTAAATGCAGTTTCAATTGCTAGAGTACTGTCTACTCTGAAAATAGACATGACTTATGGGTAAATATCTGATTGAAATGAGGCACATGCATGATTATCTTGAGATGCATGAAGTTTTGTTATCAAATATGACATCAAGGTTCAAAAAAGAATATGGTCCAAAACATGGTCAAAGGTGAAGTTGAAGTTGGAATCTTATATTGCTGATACTGCTGCATGTCATGAATTAAGCCATAGCAGTAGAGAAGAAGATATTGATTGAAGAAGATACTTCATTAAAATCTATTTAAAATCTAGTTACAAATGAAGCACAACCTCTATTTATAGAGTTCAGTTTCCTTCTAAGACTAAAATACTCTAACTTCCAGGCAAAACAAGGTCCAGCCACTACCTTATTTGCTTACTGAACAAGGCATTTATCCACAACTTTCCTGAAATTCTTATTCCAATTGATTACATTAGTGTCTAGACTTGAGTTACCTAGGCAAAAAAATCCATTACTCCAGTTTGACTTCTTAAAAAAAAAAAAATCCATTACTCTGAAAACAATTTGGCTCTAATCTACTATCTCAAACTATCTATGAGATTTACCAGCTTAAGATATATTAGTCTCTTATAAAAATTGAAACCAAATATGGGACAAGTTTGTTCAGTCTCTCAGCCTCTTTTTTGTCTAGTTCTTTGGTCAATTTTCAAATCAAACATGAGATAAAGTTTTTTGTCCTATCTGATATTTCATTTTATTATAAATCAAATGGACCCTAAAATAGCATCACAATTTTATAATTTCAAAAATTAACCATATGTGTTTTGCAGATACTTTTTATCAAATTGAGTTAGGTTTCACATTTTTTCCTCAAGAACAAAATGTAAATTTACTCTAAAATTTAAAATATGTAAATTTACTTGTCTAAAATACATTTTTAAAAGAAAAAAAACTTCTCTAAAATAAGCAAAATATAATTTATTTATTTTTGTTACCATATATATCTCTAATTTTCACTTTGAATTTATTAATCAATAGTTTTTTTACTGGATTTTTTTTACCAAGATTAGATTTATTAAACAATAGTTAGTAATAAAAAAAAATCCTAGAAAAAAAGTTTAGGCGACTTGGGTTCGGAGATCCACCGGTCAGCATGCATCAATTAAATGAGTGTTGTTAAAAGTACTTATCCAACCGAAGTTCTTAGAAAAAACGTTGACACATATGAATCATCCACCAATGAGGTAACAAAAGTTAAACTCGTGTTCTTGTAAAAGTATGAATCAACTTTTTACCGAACAAAACTACTTTGGCTTAATAACTTTTTTAAGGAGAAATAAAACATTCTCTTTTCAACATCTCTACTTTAATACTAACTTCTCTATCGAGTGAAATTTCAATATATCGTACACTTTGTGAATGGATCCATCTGAATTTTCACTAAATAATAAAGTGAATGTTAAAACCAGTGTTAAAATGATAAAGTTTCTAACATTCACCTCTAATAATATTTAGCATATGCTTGGTATCACGAAATATGTCAAAATTATCCTAACCCACTATGATTTTTTAAAAGTTACATGCGGTGTGTCGCCGTGATTCAGACATAAGTACAATTAATTTGGACACAAAAAGTATAATTATTTATTGAGAAAGACTTTTGTCAAAAAAATTATTGAGGAAGACTATTTCTTACACTCTCTTTAATATTTGTTCTCTTATCGAACGAAATTTATATAGATATCACACTTTATTAATAGATTTTATATAAAATGGTGAGACTCGTAAGAGTTTCACTAAATACGAGAGTGAGTGTTAGGAAGAGGGTTAAGTGTTAGAACGAGAAAGTCCAAAACATTTCTTTCACTTATTTTGCTTGAAGTGGCAATTACAAAGTTGGATTCAAGCATTTAGTGCTGCTGTTAACTGCATTTCTCTAACGTTCACTGGCAACTCTCTCTCTCTCTCTCTCTCTCTCTCTCCAGTGTAGCAGTGACGGAGGATTGCAATGGAGAGTAAGAAGAAAGCATCATCACCTCTCTCTTTGGACCAATTCATCTCTATCACAACCCCTCTTCTCGACTTGGAAAAGGTACTTTACCTTCTTGCATTCTTCATTCAAAAACTCCGATTAAAGTTTCCAACTTTCACATACCCTTTATCTCATTTTACGTTCTTAATCCTAATTTTTCCCATTTAGTTGCAATTGTGAATTGGGTTGTTTTTAGTTTATTAGAAAAGTGAAAAAGTTTCAAACTTTCAAAAAATGGTTAATAAAGATGCTTCAGAAATGATGAATGATGGTTTTTCTTTTTAATTTTATGGTTTTTGTTTTATTTTCTGCTTCAGGATGCTGAGATATCGAGCTCAATCGCTACTGGCGCGTCGAGGAATTTGGATACTGCTCAAAAGAGAGGATCAACAATTCTCAATTTGAAGTGTGTGGATGTTCAGGTTACCTCGTTTTCAATTCTTCTTTCTTGTTTTCATAATTGGAATAAGGTGTTTTGCTTTTGAGTGTGTGTAATTTGATGTTCCAATAGTGGAGGCAAGTTGTAGAACAAAGAGGGACAGAATTCAAAAATATGAAAATAACAATAAAATTGGAAGTTGAATTTATATTTCATGTAATTTGATGATTATGATTTATGAAGCAAAATGAGCTAGATTTATAGTTGATTTAGGGCCTGTTTGGATTGATTTATATGAGCTTAGCTACTGGCATAAGTTTTCTGAGACTGTTTTGGAGAACTTATTAAAACAGCTTATGACATTGTTCATAAGCTATTTTCAGTTTTTTTCCATAATTTCTCCAAGGTAGCTTATGAAATTAGTTTATAAGCAATTTAACTTTATTTTATCTTTTGCTACAGAAGCACTTATCATGATAAGCGTTAGTGTTATAAGCTGCAAATAAGTTGTTTATCCAACCAATCTTGTTCATGTTTTCCTATGCATTTAAGTAGTAAGTGGAGCTTTAATTCATAAGGTATTCTTACATTGTGCCTCTCTCCCTTTGTTGTTTATTCTGAAAATAGACGGGGCTTATGGGAAAGTCTCTGATCGAGCTGCAATCCACAAAAGCAGATGTGCTTCCTGCTCACAAGGTAAATGAGTGACTTTCTTTTATCTGTGTCTTCTGTTCAATATCAAACTGGCTACTTGCTTCATGTACACTTGAGACTGGTAAGATAAAAAAAAGAAAAAAGTTGTCATAAAAGAAAAACATATTGTGGCCCCAATAAGGATGAAGACCATTTTCAATGAATTAAATCGATGTTGTATTACTTTCAGGAGTTAATGAGATTTTTCGTTGTTGCAGTTTGGCACTCATGATGTTGTTGTTTTGAAACTTAACAAGGCTGATTTAGGTTCTCCTGCTCTTGGGCAAGGTGTAGTTTACAGATTAAAGGTATCTGATTGATTCACTTTGTGAAAAGAAAAAAATTTCCCATGTTGTTGGCTGTGGACAGTCTCACCTTTGGATATTAATTTAACTTGCTGGTTTTTTACAATTGCTAACAGGACTCATCAATTACTGTTGCTTTTGATGATATACCAGAAGATGGTTTAAACAGTCCCCTAAGGCTGGAAAAAGTTGCAAATGAGGTATGCTGATAAGTTCCTGATCTTAGGCACTTATTGTTTCTTCTTGTATAGAATAGTTTTATGGTTTGATTATAAATAATTCAATTACTGCAATGACATTCGGTGAGTTTTGATATATATAATTTTATGTTTTCATGAAATATATGAATTGCACTAATAAGAACTTAATGTGAAGGTTTGAATCTTGCTTTTGGTTAATTACTTCACTGTTTTATATTTGTTTGTGTAAACACATGTTAGCATCTTGATATTTTATCCATTTTTTAAAATCAATTACTTGCCCCTGGGTTCTTATATACGGGATATATTTTTTGCTCAACCAGGTGACATATCACAGGATGAAAGATGCATTAATACAGTTGAGTAAAGGAGTGCATAAGGGTCCTGCTTCTGATCTAATTCCTGTCTTGTTTGGGGAGAGGCAGCCAACAGTGTCCAAGAAGGATGTAGCCTTCACTTCCATTAATAAAAATCTTGATCACTCTCAGGTGTGTTATATAATTTCTTTCTTGGTTTGCATTTTGAAATCACGTTTTTCTGAAGGATATCGTATAATAATTGTTTTGCATTTTCACACTGCTCTAGTGCTCTTGATTTGTAAATACTTTATTATAATTAAGGCCTCAACTGGATTATTTTTAAACTTATGATAATGATCTCAAGGAGTAATACAGGGGTTTATTTATTATCTAAGCATGAGTAAAAAGATACTCCCTCCTTTTCTAAATACATGTCGGAGTCAACCACTTTGCACATGCCAATACACAACTTTGACCATTAATATCTTTTTTATCTATGATAAAAAAATTGTAAAAATTTGATATTTTGAAAACATTCGTTGAGACAAATTGAACAACATCTTATATACTACATTTGTATTTATATATTGATTAAAAAATATGGTTAAAGAAAGTTGTGTGAATAGTACACATTGTTAAATTGCGACTTGTATTTAGGAACGGAGGGAGTACAATTTACCTAGATTAGATGAATTTTATCAATTACTGATATATAATATAACTAAGCTAGAACATTGTACATACTCTGCATATTAGTTGGTTGGAAATAAGTGGACCTATTAATCAGCTAAGAATTTTGATATAATCGTTAGTTGATTATTAAAATACTCAAAATTACGGATACAATAATGGTTTATCACTTTATCCACCTGAGCAGTAACTTGTTCCTCCCCATCTATTACTCTGTAGTTAGGGGACTTAATATACACTGTTCTTTGGAAAATCTTGTTAATTACACTAAATCTTGTTAGGATATCAATTAAACAACTGTAGATCCCTATTATCACAATAATGGCGTTTCTACATGAGTATTTCATCATTTTTCTTTGCACATCTGGCCTGTGTTTGCAAAATCATTTATTTACATTTTTGTCTCCAAAGAAAGATGCAATTTCCAAAGCCCTATCGTCGAAGAATGTTTTCTTGCTACATGGACCTCCTGGAACGGGAAAAACTACAACAGTGGTGGAAATTATATTACAAGAAGTGAAACGTGGATCTAAGATTCTTGCTTGTGCTGCCTCAAATATTGCAGTTGACAACATCGTTGAGCGGCTAGTTCCACACAGGTATAACTATTTTACCGTTTCTTTGCTGCTATGATAATTGGCTGCTATGATAATTGCAGTGGTACCTTAAGAGAATGAAGGATAAATTTACCTTCTCTTTGCTGCTATGATAATTGGCTGGTTTAAGTCATTGGCATATTTTACTTCTGACAGCACATTCGTTTTAAAAAAAAAAAAAACATCTGACTGCACAGATAAACAATGTCTACCCTCCTGTGGAAAATTGTTCACAGAATTGGCAATATTAAAATGAAATGAATATGCTTTTTCCTACTCTTTAAGTTTGTCAGAGACAAAGTCAGTTAGTGCCGGGTTCTGGATCATGCAGAAAAGAAGTTTAAAATGTGGTTTGTGCACTCTAGAAGAAAATTATACGGAAACATTAGTAAAATTGCAGCTTTATGATTAGACAGTAATGTAGTAGTTATTTAATTATGTAATAGGACAATTATATGTGGCGAATATGTAAGTGTAAGCGGCGGTGTGGAAGGTTTTGTTACAGTTTTTTCTGTGCATTCTGCTTTTCTTTTGTGTAAAGTAGAGAACCATTTTCTCACATTTGAGACTTGGCTCTAAGCCTGGTAGCAAGGTTTATCTACCAGATTGATAAAGAACCAACACGAAAATAAATTAAGTGTAGCAGAGATGAGGATGTCGTGTTGGATGTGTGGTAAGACTAAACAGGATAGAATTAGAAAGGACAACATTAGAGAGAGAGTTGGGGTAGCACCTATAGTAGAAAAGATGGTAGAAACTAGACTTAGGTGGTTTGGGCATGTAGAGAGAAGATTTGTGGATTCTGTAGTGTGGAGAGTAGATCAGATAGAGGGGACTCAAATCACTAGAGGTAGGGGAAACATAGTAAAAACATAAGAGAAGCTATCAAGAAAGATCTAGAGATAAATGAATTGGAGAAAGACATGGTTTTTGATAGAACGCTAGGTTTATTTTTTTGAACCCTGTCAAAGTTCTTCCTCTTGACAAAATAATGATGATGTGCAAATTTTATAATTTGCAAACCTTTTATAATGATTCTATTTATTTTTTTGTTATTTTCCTCATTCTGTGGTGAGACATGTTCATACTTGGTTTAGTTTCACCAAGTGTGTACTTAATGCTCATTCATAATGTCCAACATTTTCATTAGAGTTAAGCTGGTGAGGATTGGTCATCCTGCACGTTTATTGCCTCAAGTGGTGGACAGTGCACTGGATGCCCAGGTACACACTTGTTATACTTGTCATGGATCATACTTGTTTTCACCCTTCCATATTGAATTTCTCTGAATTTACAATTTAGGTACTTCGAGGAGATAATAGTGGTCTCGCAAATGACATTCGGAAAGAAATGAAGGTAAGGTTTTAAAATAAAAGTCACAGAACAAAATCTCAATTCTCAAGTATGAATTGATCATCATTTACCAATATTATTAGTGTCGCCTAGCTGATGTTATGTTGCTTCATATGTTAGTTATCATTGATGATTTATGTTGGCATTAACTTCATGTTAGTGTAATGTTTAGCTACATTACCTTTCAGTTTTCACAGTGCATAACATGTTTTTTTTTCAGGTATTGAATGGAAAGCTGCTAAAAACCAAAGAAAAAAATACAAGGAGGGAGATACAGAAGGAACTTAGGATTCTATCCAGAGAAGAGCGGAAAAGGCAGCAGCTTGCTGTTACAGACGTGATTAAAACTTCAGATGTAATATTAACTACTCTGATTGGGGCTTCCTCTAAGAAACTTGGCAACACTTCATTTGATTTAGTGATTATTGACGAAGCTGCTCAAGCACTTGAGGTCGCATGCTGGATACCTCTGCTGAAGGTAATGTTGATGCCTACACACTACACTCAATGATATTCATTACGCTGTTGCAGTCAGACTTTCTTTTTATCTTCTCCTGATTGCATGCCTTTGTCAGTTTATGTTTTATTGCGGTCTTCTTCTCTTACTACAACTACGACAACTAATAATAATAACATCCAACAATATAGCTCATTCCTCCAATAAGTGTCCTGGAATTGATGGATGCAACATGATATATCAAATATCATACTTAACTGAGTTGGATGTTTTATAAGTGAATTTGAATATCGAAATATGCTTACAAAAACGAAGTTGCTTTGAACTGGAAAAACTAAAAGACTAATACTAAACCTGTGCTTGATTCAACATTAAAATTTTAAATACATAGCTTTCTAATCGTTAGTTGCCAAATGTCTCTTTGATTATAATGAATTAAATGGAGGTCCTTGTTTTAGGGTACAAGATGTATACTTGCAGGAGACCATCTTCAACTTCCTCCAACGATTCAAAGTGTTGAAGCTGAGAAGAAAGGCTTAGGAAGAACCCTCTTTGAAAGACTTGCAGAACTGTATGGAGATGAAGTCACATCTATGCTTACTGTCCAATACCGTATGCATCAACTTATCATGGATTGGTCTTCTAAAGAGCTTTACAACAGTAAGGTGCTCCTAATTTTAAAAGCACTTGTCTTGATATTGCATTGCTACAAAACATATCTTTTTTTTTTCCTCCAGAAAAACTGAAGAGCAAATTTATCAATTCTGAACTGAATAGTCAGATTATATTGGGGAGATAAACATTTTGTTGGATCTTCATGCATGGCACTATGTGATAACAGGTCAAGGCTCATGCATGTGTTGCTGAACATATGCTATATGATCTTGAGGGCGTGAAGAAGACATCTTCAACTGAACCAACCCTTCTTCTCATAGACACAGCTGGGTATGTTGGATGATGCTATTTCATTCGCTGAAATATCTATATTCGCAGAGCTGTTCTTAATGATGTGACATTTTCTTAATGAAAGTTTTCGTGCCATCATATTGTATATAATGATTTGGCATTTTGAGTAATCAATATCAAGTGATCCGTATAAGAGTCTTAACAAACAACTGAACTGATATGTGGAAGCCGGAGAGAGAAAGTCATTATATTTCAATTGTAGCAAATATAGACTGTTAAATATGAATGTGAAGCAAATCTAACTGCTTAAATTGATTGTGTCAGATGTGATATGGAAGAAAAGAAAGATGAAGAAGATAGCACCCTTAATGAAGGTGAATCTGAAGTTGCTATGGCTCATGCAAAGCGATTGGTGCAAAGCGGGGTGCTTCCTTCTGATATTGGAATTATTACCCCATATGCTGCCCAGGTATAGAATTGTTCTGTAGGTGTGGGAACATTTACTATGAATGTTGTGGGAACAAACTTCACGTTTTAGTAGTTTTACGAAGGATGACAAGATGGTAAATGTTGTTTTTGGCAGGTTGTTTTACTGAAGATGTTAAAAAACAAGGAGAACTCGCTGAAGGATATTGAAATCTCAACAGTTGATGGTTTCCAGGGAAGAGAGAAGGAAGCCATTATTATATCAATGGTTCGATCAAATTCAAAAAAGGAGGTATTTCAAACAAGTCTGCTAGTTTTTTAATTTGCTTCATATAGGGCTTATGTGACAAATTTGTTAGCATGGCATGAAGGATAAAAGAAGAGACTTGAATATATGTTTCAGGTGGGCTTTCTGAGTGATCGCCGGCGAATGAATGTGGCCGTGACACGTGCAAGAAGACAATGCTGTATTGTCTGTGACACTGAGACAGTCAGTAGTGATGGATTTCTAAAGCGGTTGATTGAATATTTTGAAGAGCATGGTGAATATCAGAGTGCATCCGAGTACCAGAATGAATAGGCAAAATTCCCAAAGGTTGTTAAGGTTGCTGTTATAGCTCCCATTGATCAATTTGTCGATTTTGGTGATGTGGATCTGTGAAGGTTTCTAAAATCCTTCTTTTGCTATTTAGAATTGAAGGAAGTTGAAGTAGTATTATAGAAGAAAGTAGACAAGACCATTTTAGTCTCTTCTTGTTATGAATCTTTTTTATACTTAATATATGATGCTTATAAACATCATTTTTCATTGAAAATTCTTCTGTTAAAAATATACTGTCAAAATCTTAAATTTGTTAAATTATTGCGTGAGTGTGACATGGTCTTTGCTACTACTTCTACTAAAGCAAGCACCCTCCTAGCTATTTTCCTACTCTTACATTGCTGTCAATAGATTGAAATTCGTCACACATAAGACAAACAACAATTGAGTGCTAGCAGAACCAAAACCATCTGATCTATAGCTTAGGCATAGTTACTACTATGTGGTACTCCCTCCGACCTTTAACTATAAGCAAAAAAGTATGTGTATTTAGTCCAAATTTAGATCAAATACATGTAATTTTTTGCTTATATTTAAGGCTAGAGGGAATATCATATCTAATTCTAAATAGATTTCAACTCCATAAAAGCTAGCCAAGGTGGTTCCTCTTTTCTTGACCAATCAGCTAAGTTTCTTAAAAGTCCCAAATGGAAGTTGAGAAATTAAGGTGGTCATTCGGGTCATATGCTTCAAGATGGGTGGCTTCTGATTCCTCAATACCCGCAAATTCATGCATCTCGATCAATGCCTCCCAATTAACACTCATGTCTGAAAATATTCCTAATTGATCATTATCATCTCTTGGCAAAACTTCATGCACTGTTGAACTTCCTGAACTCTCAGTTTGCTCGGAGTGTGATCCTTCTTTCAGTATTCCCATCTGTTGAAGAAACTCATGTAGGTCTATCTGTGGTTTCTCCTCCTGAAGATCTCCGAGCATCTTATTTGCCGATGTTTGAACATCTTTTTCCTTTGGCAAAGGATCTTCTGTATGACTCTTGCTGTCTACTTTCTGAATTTCTTCTGCCTTTGGGTCATTAGATGAACTAGAAAGTGATGATTGACTTGCAACAACTGCATTCTGCTTAAACTCTTGTAACCTCTGATGGATCAAATGAACACTAGGTTGAGCATTTACATTGAGTAATCCACAAGAAGGAAACATTGAAATGAAATTCTTTGAAGGCAACCACTTGAACTTTCCAGTTTTCATAGTTGAATTCGAGTGTGTTTGCATGTGTGGAAGATTAAGGTATGCATCTGGTCCATAGAGTCTCCTTGCAGCCTCATCATAAGCCATAGCAGCTTCTTCAGCTGTGGCAAAAGAACCAAGCCAGAGTCTGGTTCTTTTCTTTGGCTCTCTTATCTCGGCAACCCATTTCCCCCACGTTCTTTGACGAACACCTCGATACTCACACGAAGCATTTTGAGGGCCACCTTTGCCTCTGGTTGGCCCTTTCTTCCATGGTTTCAAGGGGGATTTCTTGGAATTATCCATCATGTATATTGAAGATATAGTAAAACAGAACAAGTGAAAGTGGCAGTGGTGTGTGTATATTATCAGTGGTGAGTGATACTTGGAACTGCATGTTATAGGAGCGGGGATATGAAGAAGCAAAGGGTGGAGGTTGGTGTAAATGTTTTCACGTTTGGAGAAGTAGCTAAATCCATGTGACCGTTACTCAGTACATACATTCTTCAAAATCGTGTTTTTCTTTTCTTCATTTTCATTTATTTATCTTTCTACCCATAAAATTCTTCCTAATAATTTTTTTAATAATTATTTTTAGGCTTTTCTGTTTTTAATTTTATTTTGAATAGCCTTGCCTTAGTGTAGTGCTGCCAGATATGTGCATGACTTAAAAAGTACAAGTGTGCATGGTATTTTTAGATATGAAGAGATAAATATAATCGTACCCTCAAATAACTAAGTTCGAATACTAAAATATCCACATTGATTTACTTTTGAGTCAAATTAATTATAAAGATAGCTTTTTACAAAATTAAAGAGACTTTTTAGATCTCTACGTCGATTTAAGGGATAGTGAACATATTTACATTCCATTGATTATTTTGTTTGACTATTTCATTTTACATATTCTTTATTGTTGTGGTGTTCACGGGTCACACAGTTTCTTGGAGCTCCAATTTGCATGGTCAGTTAACAGTTTGGTCACGATGATTCATTGAATATAATTTATCTTTTAATTAAGACAATAAAATAAAATACATTAATTTTTTTTTTTGAGCAATAACTATAAAAAAATAAAATACATTCATATTTAGGATAAATGATATATACAAATCTCAAGCTTAATCATCCCATACTTTTGGATGGAATGGTTTCTGGGATCGCATTTAAGGAGTAAATCAACATTTTGGCAGCCAAAATTATAAAGATTGAGCAGTTTAATCCCAAGTTTTCCGACAGACAAATCATCAATCAATTTAGTTTCTTTGCCAAAATATATTTATAGGAAATATTCATAAAATATAATGAAAGATCCAACAGAAGTTGGGTCTAACGGAAAAGAATAAACTTTTACAATGTGACAAATCAATGTTCTAGTCCTAGTTAAAAGAAATACATATATTTAGTGTCCAACATGTATGGAGTAAGATTAACTCAAATTGAGGGAGACTTTAGAAAGGAAAAAAAAATTAATACCTTTTATATTTTTTTAAGTTTTTTTAATAGTTTTTTGCCACAAACAAAAATAGGTCTTTAAAAAAAAGGAATTTACTCTAAGTTTAATAAGTAAGAAGATTTTGAGGTGACTTGATGTTGACAACGCAATGCCAGTATAACATTTTTTTTAAGAATTGTGTTATTTGAACAACCATTTGTGTGACAATTTTTGGGACAATCATAAATTTTCAAATAAAAGTAGGTATTGGCACGGAAACCAAAACAATAGGGAGAGAAAGTAAAAACATAACGTGAGTATGATAGATAAAGTTGTTACAAAAGTTGTCACAAAATAGTTGTATAAATATCATTTCTCTTTTTTTAACTTCGGTTCTCAAATATGAAGGGGACTCTAGTAACATGAAGTACGATTAAGAAATAAGTAAATTTTAGTTAAAAATGATTTCATTCATAAATTAAACTCGGATTTTGATTTTGCCAAACAGTTTGTATTTTGTTGGAGCTCATTAACATTCAATCACCTGGTTACCGTATAACATTTTACCTAATTGTTTTTATGGGTTTATAATGATAAGTAAAATGGTAATAATGATATTGAGTGCTGGATTGAGATTGTGAGTAGAATATTTGCAAAGGAAGACTTTTCCAAAGTGATGCAGTGATTGTCTTGAATGAACTCTGACACTCATCCTTGGATTCTATTTTGATACAAATGAATTTGTCCTCGAGGAGGATCTTAGTCATTAGATAAGAGTATGAGCCACCTCAACAATTTTCTAAATCACGACCTATATTTCACATGTTGTCCTGCAATACACATCCTGATTCTCGAGACTTCACTTCACCTTTATCCCATGTAATGTAATTGCTCTCTCTATGTATTCATCTCTTCGTGAATCACATTCTTGACCGTTATGGTTCTCAATACATGACCACTATATGATCATGCCGTTGAGATTGTACCAAGGAATATATATATATTGGACACTGTTAAAGAGAACACATTTCACTATTTTAAAAACTTGCGTACACTGTCGCAATATGGTGAATTACACTGAATAACTATATGTAAACAATCCTTAAAAAAATAAAAAAGGTAATGTTATCTTGTGCCTTTAAGACACAAGTTAAGAAGTTAAAACAAAAATCAATAAAATACATAAGTTAAAAAGATAAAATTTAAAGTTTTCAAAATTAGGAATACACAATTTTCTCCTTAAAAAAAAATACACAATTTTTAAGATTTTATTTTTACTTTTGGTTTCGGTTTCTTAACTTGTGCCTTAAGGTACAAATTTTTTTTTACAAATGTAAACAATGTAAACAAGTTATTTTTTTTTCACAGAATGTAAATAAGTATTATCATTTCATGACATTCAACCTAAGGTTCGTGGCATATTTGAGTATGGAACCTTAAGAATACGTTTGAATTGAGTAATTGGAAATTTTATAGAACTTAAAATTCTAGACAATTCAATGTTTTTAATTGAATCCCTTCATTAATTCAAATTGTTTTTTTATTTGGAAAGAGTAAAAAAAAAATAGAGTAAATTACACTCCCCTCCCCTCAAAGATGCTTGAATTACAATCCCCTCCCCTCTTATGTTAAAATATACATTCCCCTCCCCTCTTATTCAAAACATATTAGAAAAAAATTCATTCCCTTCCCCTAAGAAAAGCTTGAATTACATTCCCCTCCCCTCTTATGTTAAAATCTACACTTTACTCCCTCAATATATATTTTTTTATTTTTAATAATCTAGCAAAAAAAAAATAATCTAATACACTTCGAAAAAAACAGTATTGCAGGTCTATTTTAACATAATAAAAAATTGAATACATATTTTTTGCTATTTTTTATTCACAATTTCATTAACATGTAGTTTTAAACCCTATTATAAAATATGAAACAAGCCAAAATAAAATTAAAATATGTGAAAAATTACTAATGACAATAAACCATGGTTATTTAAAAGTTAATTTTAAACTCTTAAATTATAAAATTAATAGCAAAATATTTAAATTTAATTATCATTAACATTTAAATTATAAAAAAATAATTAATGTTTCTTAAAGGGTGGTTTAAAATTAATATATATCATAAAAATATTTATTTATGTTAAAATAGATTAAAGTGTAGTGCATATTTAATTATCAAGGGAGGGGGTTGTAATTCAAGCATCTTATAAGGGAGGGGAGTGTAAATTTTATTTTTCAAGGGAGGAAATTGTATATTTTAACATAAGAGGGGAGGGGAGTGTATTTCAAGCATCTTTGAGGGGAGAGGAGTGTAATTTACTCAAAAAAATATTCATTCTTAAACTTTGTTGAACTGTTTTTATAAACTTTAAAGTTTCAGGACAAATATATGTACGATTTTTGCTAGATACTTCCCTCAAACTCAATATTTAAGCATAATACTCAAAATACTCTCGATGTAATTGTACTATAACTTAATTTACTTGAACTAAGTTTATGTTAGCGTACTTGAATTGGGTTTACTTGATGTACTTATTGGAACTAAGTTTGAGTAAAATCTAGAAACCTATTATATACAAGTTGCATGTGAACTGAGTTCTCATAGGATCTAGAAATTCAGAATCTACACGTGGAACGTGAACTGAGTTTATGTAAACATATTTGAATTGAGTTTACACAAACACACTTCAATTGACTTTGCGTAAACATACTTAAATTGAGTTTGTGTGAACTTCTTGTATTGATTGTTTTGTAAATTTATGAGTTTGCAGATACATATTTAAAATTTTACATAAAAATAGGTGAAATTACATTGACCTCTCCTGAGGTTTAGTAAAATGTCACAAACCACCCCTCTAGTTTTAATTTGATTACCAACCTCCCTTATTATTTAACTTAATGACACCGATCCCCACTCTTGATTAACACCGTTTGTTACCATCATTCAAACAGAAATCACCGCCTACAAAGAATGTCCTACGAAAATTGATGTTGACACATATGCAAAGGCCGAAACACACATATAAATGACTAAAATGCCCTTACGGCAGTTAACTGCCGCGGAAACTTCTGCAGTTAACTGCCGAGTAAAATGAAAACCTAGAATTTGTCTCCTACCTTAGGTTTGTATAGTAAACTACAATACATGAAAACCCAGATGACTGCATTCATTTAACTAAGGCAAGGAAAACTAAAACACTACCGAAACTACAATACAGGAACAAAACATTAAATTGGAAGATCAATGGTTGTAGATCAAATAACTCTTGAACATATCAGAGAATTTTTTCTACTCCACATATAAATACGAAGGTATAATATCAAAGCAGGATTTAATTGGTATATTATACCTTCATATCTCACTTTTAATTAAATCCTGCATAACAATACCAATTGCCATGTTAAATGAACCCATTCGTACATTTCAAAGATAATATGTATTGCAAAGCAAAGGTAATATTACCACCAGCACTAGGCAAATCAAACATTCTGAGAATCTCAAAAAAAATTGGTAGTTAAGTGTAGACGGTTCTTTACTTCGGTAGTTAACTGCCGCGGGGGCCTTTTTGTCTTTAACATGTGTTTTTCAGCCTTATGTATACAACAATTTTTATGCCCTACATCCCCATTTCATGTTTCTGTTGCATTTTCCTTAAACAACCGAATTGATTCTGAAACAAAAAAAGAAACCAAATTGATGCTGCGTTGTGTTCTTAATTTTTGTATTAGGAAAAATGAATTTGGCATAAAATACTATATTAGAAAAATATATTTTCTTTAATCTGCCTTACATTTTGTAATCTATTGCTAGCGTCATAGAGAAAGAGACAAAATTAAAATCTGACCTAGAAATATAAATAATTGAAAAGTCCATGTCTTCTTCCAATCAAAGGATCTTGAGTGTTTCAATGGTAGTTGTTCAAGAATTTTAAATAAATAAACTAAAGTATTTCAGCTTCCAAAGCACATTTTTCTATAGAAACTTACTGTATTATATCCTTAAACATATGAACACTCTTAAGCATTTTTTTTCAATTAAATTAGGAACACCTCAACTTATGAACAAGATATCCCATTTGACTTCAATGAAATTATAACAAGTGATTTGATATAGACCTTGGTCCATAACAGCAAGTAATGCCACGTTTTCCCTATCCACGAATTTTATATTTACAGGACTAAAACATTGTAGCAATCGTTTAACTAGTAGTGGTAATACTAGTAAGTGCCAGCGAACAGTTAGAATCAGAATGATAGTTGAGTTGGGAAATTATCATTAATATCTTGTTCCAAAAATGTCACCATCCAATAAAGAACGAGTCACATAGAAAAACCAACCACCAATGAAACCCATTGTAACAAGAAGATATTAGACCCACTCCCCCTAACTATATAGATATTTTCCCAACTGGGAAGTTGTTATCACATAAAATAGAAAGAAATATGAAATATCTACAAGGGTATTCTCTTCTTCAAAGAATTCAATTCATATACAATACAATTAAAAAAATAAATAGATTGATCATCAATCATAATCATTATCATTAGATGATTAATTACGTTCGAATTTAACCATAATTGTTTTTAAAGACATACATGTGATTGGATGTTATTTAATCGACAATGTAAAACAACTATATGACCTATTGTTGGGTCACGAGGGATTTGAAAATCATCACATTAGAGTTTGAGCAATCACATAAATGAGTTGGAGAACATATGGATCCCCTCACAATTTTCCTAATCTCCTCTTTTTGGCTCTTTGTTGTAACAACATATGACCTAGGTACGACTTTGACAATTCTATTGGATCTCATCAAACATCAAAATAATTTTTCAAAGGTAAGTACAACATCAAAATAATTCTTCAAAAATACAACTCCCGTAAGAAGAAGAAAGTTTCTCAATAACAACATAGATAGATTCCTTTGCAAGATTACATAGATACATTCTTCAAAGGCAACATTAACCAAAACAAAAAACAAGATTACACAAGTTAAGGATTCTTATTCATGGATCAATAATAACGATATCATGACAATAGGAACATATATAGTAATAGTAATTAATTACAACAACCTCGTACACCCCAACTCAGAAGTTTCATTTCTTTAAGGATTCAATCCTATCCTAAAAAAGAAAGGAAAAAAATTGGAAAAACATGAAAAAGAAGAGGATCTACATGCATATACTAGCTTAATTACCTACCAAGTTATGTGAAGGATTGAATTGAAGATGCGAGAAAGAGCGAGTCTGATGCGAGGAAAAGTTCGAACGGAGAAGAGAGTGTAATCTCTTAGGAAGAGTTGAAGGGTGCCAACAAAGAGATTGAAGCTGCGTATTGGTGGAATGTACAAAGTGAGAGGAACAGCGGAAAAAGCCACAGCAAACACAAGTTGCAGCATTATTTTGATATTTTGTTTTGTTTGTATGTGTTTTTTGTGTTGTTATGAGGTGAAAGAGGAAAGGTTATGGTTAAGAGCCTGAGAGATAATGAATGAATTTACGATGATAGTGATCAAGGAGACAAAATTGAGGGTCTGGTTGGATCGATCACTTCTCAACCCTTGTCTCGTGGGAAAGGGAAGACCGGGCAATTTATTAGTCACATGCAATGAAAAATTTAAAAAATTGCCACTCAAACTAATTAGGTAAATTAAAAGGGGGTTAGATTATTGGAAAAAAAAAAAAAAGAAAAAAAAAGTTAGATTAGTTTGAAATTTTGTAGGTGGAACATTGTCGTACTCTAGAATTTATTGGGTAAGTAGGCGACATAGTGTCGTGTCATGTTATTTTTACAATATGATTCGTTTGGATAATGGTAGTAATAATATATTTACTTTGTTAGGCATAACAATATATTACTTTTGTCATATAAAAGTATAGTCTTACTTGTTTGTATCTCTCAATATGGAATTTTACTTTAAAATATTTCATAAAAAAAATTACTTTAAAAAAGTTAGGATTTATTTCGACAAATTTTCATTGATGCGGCTATATATGTCCAATTACATCTTCAAATGTGTCGGTGTTTGGAGCTTTTATGTGCCGTATGTCTTAGAGCATGGTACACCTAAGATGGAAATATCTATATATTGTATGAGCACATTGAGCAGTATGTAACGCTTTTGGACTATAGTTTTACTGGCATATATGTACTCTTTACAGGTTACTCTTTTAAGGTTTAGCATCTAGTAAGGATGCTAGTAAGTATCTATTCATTATCATTTTCAATGAGTGAATTTCTTTGTTTCTCCTCTGCTCGTGAATACAAATTGATTCTCGTAATTAAGTTTATGTTATTTCTTCTTGACCATTCTATTCTGTTATGCATTATTTCTACTTTCATGTCCTAATCAATAGTTTGGTAGAAGTATGACGCGAATCCATCATCCAGATTTTTAATTACAAAAAATGATCTGGCAAACAAATGTAAGCGCACCTAATAAGTTAATGGATCATAAATTCATAATAACAGAATCTGATGGATCATAACATAGACGCAAGTCTAAGTAATCTTAACATTTGGAAGATTTACTCTGGAATGCATGGCATTGCATCATATCGGGAGAGGGAAGAGTCGATTGCATTTCTTGTCTATTATGTCTTGCAGTACAAAGATTTTATTTTTTTTTCTATAGAAGACCTAGACTCTGGATCAGTTCCCATACGGTGTACCGTTTGGGTTCAATATAATTTCGGTGTACTATCTGTACCAAAAAAAAAATTAAAACCCTTACATTAACATGGTATTAACAGCTATTCTATTATTGTATACAACATGACGGTATCTACTTGAGTCTGTAAATGATTTTCAAGAAGGCAAAGAAACCAATGTCAAAAAACTATTTTATCTGCATAGAAAAAAGTTAACTATGTACACTAGTTAGAAGAGTTATAGCACAACTACAATATCAACAAAAAAAGTTGTTGCTCATGGAGAAGATATGCATGCTAACAACTTGCGACATAGCTGTTGTAACTCAAGTGAAGGATCTGACGAAGATACAGTTGACAGTACAGACCTAGCTTCTAATAGTCCAACTGATATGTTTTCCAAAATCACATCTTCGCTGGCCATAAGAGATGCTATAAGTTTCGCACCAGCCATCCTTTCCTGTTGAATATAAATAATACACCAGTACATTATATGCATTTTTCAAGAGAAATTATATGGCTTATACTCAACAAATAATCCTCTGTTGTCTTTTTCCCAACTTCCATTTTTAGCCATTAGAAATCTTTTTAACCGAGAAACATTTCTATAGTTTACCTTCTTTTAATTTAGAGACATTCTCTAGTCTCTATGAAATCTCTATATATATACAAATAACAGAATCTTCTGATTGACATCTATTAGGAATACTCAAGTCCTACATTGAATTACAGATAAGGCCTAAAATGAGTTTATAAAGTGTGACACCCCTCACCCAACAAACCAATTTTATAAGGATGAGTTAGGCCCGATACAAAATTTTAATAATATCCGATGCAGCTTGTTTGTGTCTATACAAGAGTATGGCAGTCTCGTGAAATTACGAGTGGGACACAGTTTGCCTATGAAGGCTTCCATAAATAGCAGCAACAACAACAAACAAAGCCTTCCATTTCTAGAAAAGGGAGCGGACTATAGGGATCCTAAAACAGAAGAGAGGTATATAATAAAACGATACTATCATTTGTTCAGATAAATGTTTATGTTTGAAAAATTTCTTATCTAAAATAACTTAGATTTAATACATCGAACCAGATGTTAGATTTTGAGAATAGATAAGCATGCGAAAGACTTTTCTAAAATGGTTCATGTGAACAGAATTTAACGTATATGGTATTACTGTAGAAAAGATAAATTTACCTTCTCTGACTTCTTTCTCAGGGATTTTAGTGAGGTTTTGAGAAGGTCAGATGCATAAGGAAGAACTGCAGATCGTAGATGATAGACAGCTGAAAATAGGACCTGGATGCATGCTGCTCTGATCTCCGGCCTTTTTTCAAACTGTTGACAGAGTATTAATCTCATAACCCAACAATAGTGATGGTAAAGTTTCAAGAACTATTAACTCTAATAAAATCTTACTATCGGGCAATCATGAACTAAATTTGCAGTGGTACCTTAAGAGAATGAAGGAGAAAAGGAAGAACTTGGGCTGCAAAAAGCTTCTTGCAAGATTCTGAAATCTTTTGGCAAGTACTGATGAGAACATTACCCATGCACAAACGGAAAGAGAGAGGAACTGCAGCCACAGATTCACAGTTGTCTTCACCAAACTCAGGAGTTGAAGTCAGTTCCTCCTTATCATTTAAGAACTGATTCATCACATATGTGACAACAGAATTCCCTGCAGCTGCAGACTCAACATGTTTACGATGAAGCCACATTCAACTACCAATTAGCATTTCTATACTTAAAATTATCATATCATATCATTCAACTCAATAATACCTTTCTTTCCAATAACCGCAACTCTATCTGGCATGGAGTCGGTGATAGATTCCTCAGCTTGTAGCTCAACAGATATCATGAGAGCTAGACAATCAATACATCCATGTTGTACTTTAGAAACTGACAAAAAGTTGTGCCTATTAGTTTTAGTTCATAAAAAGTTGAAAGGAATTAAGAAACTAAATAGTTTCAGAGTTTAGACCTGAATCAGCATTCAGACAAGGCCATAACAGCACTGTTTCGATCATCCTTTTAATTGAATGCATCAAAGGATGAGAAAGTGACTCCCAGCCTCTGACCTATAAAACCAAAAAAGCTACTTCACTGCAAGCTAAATTGAAAAAGATAATACAAGACACTGAAACAGACCTTCAAGAAGCAGAACATGACACACTAAATATTGACGGAACAATGTAATTACCACAAGGGATGTACAGATTGAAAATAAACAGGCCTTTATATCCCGTACATTCTTCGAATCAACAGCCAGGTCTAATTTGGAGCAAATAACTGGGAATAAGACCTAAAAATCAGCAGCATGGGAAGATTAAAGTAATCTCTAAAAACCGCTAATCAAGTAATAGAGGTTTTGTCAAAAAAAAAAAAACAATAAAGGTTTACTGCAATGCCAAAACATAATGTGATCCAGATAAATATCTGTCAAAAAGCGAACATAATGCAATCTAAGGATTTCTACATTTTAAGCTGTAAAAGTAATCACAACCGATTATCTAAACTGACAGAAATAAGAACTCCATTGAAGCGAAAATTTATCTCAGCATGCATAATGAATTGCTTACTAAGTTTTCAATCATGTTGTACGCAGAGCATTGTCGAAAATTCTCTCAAACTAAAATGTAAATAGAACAGAGGCTCAACTACGAGTAAAATACTTATGACATCCTAAAAAATTCAAACTTAAATAAAATAATTCATTACTTGTGGATGAATGCGTCCACACAACTCAGCAGAAAGCTTGCGAACGTCTTCAAATTCAAACTCACAAAGTGCCCTGAAACAAATTATTAGTGCGGCATATGCACCAGGATCCTTTATAATGTTGGAAGAAGATAAAGGCTATGATCATTGCCCAAGTACCAACCTGTTAAGAAGGAAAGCAGCAATACACTCATAATCAAGCTCTGGGCTCCTGCTTATTGAACCTACCACACAAGAAGATTATGATGTATTAAAAGAAAAAAGAAGAAACTTCCAGGCCAAATGACAATTACAGTAGTTTAACCATGACACTAAAGAACCTGGGGTTGACTGATAGGATTGAAGTCCAAAGTGATTAATTTGTATAACTGAACCTTAAGTGTGAAATGTTAAAGCATCATGATTTCTATGTGACCCTTTTATTATCTACTCGATAAAAATCCACACTCGTGATTATTGGTGAACCTTAATCAGATATATTGGTGAACTTCAAGGAAAAGTAACTATTTCAAAGTGATTATGCTCTCCCTGTGGGAGTAAAGACCAATTTGGTCGCTGAAACTGTTGAACCTTATCAACCTAGTCCTCCACATTGTCAACCCTCCAACATTGATCTTTGCAAAATGTTAATCAAGTCCGTTCATTTGTCTTGATCTATTATGAAGTGTATCCCTGACATTATTGACTTGGTTTCAAATGCATCTTCAACATTACAAACTTAATGTCATTTTAGTCCCTACAAATACCAACAGATGGACAAATCTTATTAACCTTTTGTTACTTTAGGGATCATTTTGAAATATTGATAATGAGGGACTAGGTTAATAGAGTTCTCCAATATCAATGATCAAATTGAGTATCTAATCTCTTTCTTACAACTACATGGCTATCAAGTCTAGGTCCACTTGGAGACATATTTAAACAAATTAGTGGAATATCCAATGAAAAGTAAAAACTGAACCAATGATTCAGATTTCAGAATGTGAGCCAATTATTAGAAGTATAGGGTGGTAGAAAAGACAAGTAGGCAAATCAAAAGGGAGATACACAAGGCATGAATATATACCTTGCATTTTATTTTGACTGAGTTGTCCATACATAACAGATGAATTGAGGTTATCAAAAGTTTTCATGGGAAGCATCTTAATAATGAGCAGCGGGCAAAGATGCTCAAACAGAGTTCGCTGCATTTCTTCATACTCATCACTGGAATAGCTTCTACACTCCCATCTCGCTAAGAAACTTTCATCAATCCTGCTACAGAATTGGGAATGCATCAAACGAGAAACCACTTAAATGACAAAATGAATTACCAAGAAATCATAGTTAACAAAAGACAGCTAAACTAAAACAGCAGCTACAATCAGGTAATATTCTGTTACTTTGCTTTTCAAGCATCCAAAGCTTAGCTAATAAGATCAGACACATTTTCTATATCACTTGAGCTTTAATGTTTTATAAGACCAACTAACCAAGCAACATAAAGCAAATATGTAAGCCCTACCTCCATTGTCTCCATAAAGAGCAGCATGATTAATCATTATATTACATATTTATAATATTCCTCCTAACCGTTTCTTTGCATCATAGATAGAGACTTGGGTATTATGGGGTGCCCAAGTCCCACATTGAGTAGTATGACATGCTTCTTCCCCTTAATACATAGTTTTTAAGAGAGGGTTCTCTTGAGTGCTTGGATACTATTGAAGTTGTTTTGAGTCCTAAAGTGCTCAGGTTCCCCGGCTGTTGGATGTATAAATGTGTTTGGGCACTCTCATCCATTGAGTTAGCTTTTGGGATGAGATTCAAGCCCATTTAACATGGTACCAGACCTCGATTAAGGATTGCAATGTCAGAATTGGATGTATAAATGTGTTTGGGCAACCTCATCCTTTGAGCTACCTTTTGGGATGAGATCCAAGCCCATTTAACAAATACTTATCAAATTGTACCAGAGCTGGTTGACGGTGGCTTGGAAAGAGTTACATACGGAGGGGATGACCGGAGAAGCCGAGTGAGGTGTTGTATTGTACAGCGATCGGGACATTGACTCTTGGGGATGGTAATATGATAGGGACTTGGGTATTATGCGATACTCAGTGGAATATTTAAGTGGCTTGGTTCTTACCCCTTAATAACTATCTTTTAAGGGAGGGTCTCCCAAGTGCTTGGATACTTATCATCTTACAGATGCATATAACAGGTTTTCTAATAAAGTCAAATTTCTTTCTTTGAACTCAAACAATTCATGCAACAGGTTTCTATATTAGGGCTGGCTTTACAAGTGCAAATCTAACTGTCTTATTATGTGTCTGATCACCTATATTTAATATAAAAAGATACAGCTCTTTAGCTCTCCAGGACAGAACTATAGAGGTAAAGGGAATATACTACAGCTAAAAGTTTCATTAAAAGGTTTAGACTTTAGAGTAACAACACCAATAATTAAAATAGTAGTTTGAAGCAGTGTTACTATTAAAAAAATGCAACACAAACTCACTCCTTTTGTTCTCTAACATGCAACAGAACATGATGCAATACAAGATCAACAACATTTGCCAGGTCTTCACTTATATAACTGAAGAATTTGACAATAACTGGATTTGACGGATCTGCAAACATCTTGTCAATCAGCGGTCCAATTAAGTTTTTCCAGTCTTGAACCTGTTACGCATCAGAATTAACAAATTAGAATGTTCTTGGTAATCTAAATCACCTGTACCTAAAGGAACATTTATTGGAACAATTTATGAACATATCAGAAAATCTATAAAGAGCAAGATAGAAAATAACATCCATGTGTACAGCAATCATTTACATCATTTCATTGCATAGAACCAACAAAACATAGACAAAATGCAAATGTACATGGTCATGCCATGTTCCTATTGATGGGGAAATAGATAGATATATCAAAAAATAGTTAACAGCTTCAAACCAAAATGAGTGTCAAACCTTAACTCTTCAACTACCGAGTTTTATTAGATACAAAATATAGCATTTAGGGCCTATACTATACCAACAGCTTAAGCTTTGGCTTAACTTGATTATTAAAATGAATCAGAGCAACTTATATCAAAGAGTTAAGTTGGTTGTAGGCTGTAGTAATCCCAACTCTTCATAATCAAATTAAAACTTAACCAGGTTATAGTGTTATGTCATCTTCCATGCCTGGAGTGCAAAGTGCTTCCATGTAAGTGTACAGATTAGAGAAAAAGAAATATGGGTCTTGTTAACGAGTGCCCCTAGGGCACTCTTTAAGAATCCCAAATTTAGAAAGTATTCTTTAAAAAAGTCAAATGTTAAAATTTCAATGCACTGATTACATAGATTTTCATAAAAATTTACTATTAAGGGGTCTTAAAGAGGGCCCCGAGGGCACTCGTTAACATTTCCCAAGAAATATTCTTATGTGTGCACGAAAGAACACAAACTTTCAGGATTATATGGCTCTTGACAATATTCAAGGACTCCGGTAACATAAAAATTTAAAATTGGCAAAATAATCTATTTGCATTCACAGCTATGATATCTTAGTAGTCGACAATTTTTCTTAGCCAAACAAACATGTTTATCTTTTACCAATGCTAATCAACTATTTGAATATTTTTTAATCAGATTCAATATTAAGAGAGAGAAAATCATGGATACTACATAACCATATTTAAAGTTAAATAATCAATCTTACACTTTTAGACCATTCTGGAACCACTTTTAGTACTCGGGCAATATCCAACTTTGACTCTGTCACCAAAGAAACAAGCATAAGAACATTATGGGTCCACATTTTTAACCAACATGGAATGGAGATAACTTGTTAGACTTCAAGGTTGTCAAACTCAACATTCTAGGTAAACCTGTTTTTACCTCTAGAGCTAAATTCAGATCACAGACTCACAAGAGTTTATCTAGTATTAAGAAAACTCGTATACATGACATTATGACAGCAAAAACTCAAACTCTGATTAAAATGAGTAGCAAATCTACAAAATAAAGCAAAGTACTAGATATGATCAAATTGCGTAAGAGATCTAATCACGCATAATTTCCACACAAATATATATATATATATATATATATATATATATATATATATAAAAAGGTTAAAACATTTCCACAAAAAAAAGGCAAATTTCTTCAAATGACTAATCCTTCCAGGACATCAACTCCATCGTCAAGTTAAGCCCCGGATGATTGAGAATCTTAAACATTAGTATCAAAGACCAAATTATCTGAAGGTTGCTCCACATTGGCGGGTTGATCTTGCTCCCCGTTAGCTTCAACAATATATGCCAGATTATATATCATATTTGCCACACAAATGTATACCCCATTTTTCACCCCAATATCATGAACTCCAAAAATAGCTTCAAAATGGTACTATTGAGGATTTAGATAACATGCATGCAAGGGCCTAATGACTAGGTTATCCCACCACTCAATAATAATGTTAGAAAATAGAAACACAAACATAAATCAAGACAAATTAAAAAAGTTTACAACTTTTTAACATTCCTGAAGTTGCTTCTAATATTTTTCCTTGCAACGGTCCATCCCTCGTATATGAAACCCCATGGCCGATTTTGCATCAAATCCACCAATTGAAACACTTCCATGAGTGGAACAGCAGTTTTTACGTATATAGCGACATTCTTCTTAAATCAATTGTCCATCACAGTCCATGCCATTGTTTCCTCTTAGAGAATTGTAGTTGCTAGTTGCTATGTTAAATTTGTCAACAATGTACATTCTCTTTCCAAAACTATCCTTCAATTATTAAGAGAATTTATTTTATTTTTTTACCTTTATCTCCAGCTGACTGTGGAAGATCTAGGCTCTGGCTGATATTGCTGCAAAGATAAACAGACCAACTTTTAGTCAAGCAGTAGTATCATAATTTTTTAACTCTAGATGTAGAAGTAGACTGTAGAAGTTTACAGCTTTTATGCTTTTCTAAGTTCTGCTCTACAACTTTAAAGTCCCAGTAGAAAGAGCGGAAAGAGCAGTGAAGAAAAGAAAACATACTTAAGACAGTCGACAAGCAAGAATATGATTTCAATATTCTGGTTGTGTCGTTTGAGGACCCCAATGATAGCATCACTAGCAGATGATTGGTTCTCATCAGGGGAGTATACAAGACGAACCAATGCAGGCAAGTACAATGAAGGGTCTGCAAGAGTAAGTGAATCAGCAATGAGAATGTACCACCATACAAATAGTAATAAAATTACAAAGGGCATATATGTTTGAGTGATGACCACCAAATATTTGTAGGATAAGCAATGGGTGTCAGTGTCACAGACATTCATATATGCCAGATAACATATTTTTGGAACATTTAATGGACTGCTTTAATGTGATATAGGATTAAAAGAAAAAAAGTAATGCTTATATAGATATAGATATAACATACAAGTTGAAGTAAAATAAATGGCACAAAGAAGGACAAAAACTAATAATGGCAAATCATGAAGCAGTTGGACAAGGAAATAAAGCAAGTGAAGAGCAAGAAGTGAAAGAAGGAAAATGCAAAACAATGAACCTAAAAAATTAAGAAACATTTTCAGTTTTCTCCTTTAAGTAAAAGAATGTCAGTATGCCACATGTACTTCTCACTTTGTTTCTTGTTTTCAAACATTTGTATTCACTGTTTTCTATACAAATTTTTGAAAACAGAAAACAAAATGGTAGTGTTTTAATTAAAATTTAAACATGAAGACAAAATGAAAATTTTCTGAAATCAAACAAGCCCTATCAGGTGCGAACTCAGAAATTGCGTTTGACTACATCTCAAACACAGTCCTCGACGTGAAAACCGATGAAAAAAGAACATGTCCACCAATACCTTGTACTTGAAATTTAATTTAGAGACAACAACATTGAGAGGATCAAATTACACATTTCAACCATTTGGACAAAAGATGCTCCAATACCTTGTTAATAAACAATCATCCTAAAAGCTTCAGCCAATACCAGAAGGCCCAATAATAATTTTAAATTCACATCATATGATATATATTAAAAAGTACACCTAGAAGGCCCGATAATAGTTTTAAATTAATATCATATAGGAAATACTAAAAATATGTCATTTTTCATGTATTAATGCTAACCTATCATTGGAAGCAACTTAGAGGCCTGCTCACGAATCCTAATATCTTTATCTCCAAGCCGCTCAAGCAATGTGTTGGCAGTTTCTTGCCTAAAATCGACATTTCAATAATCAAATATACAAACAATAAAATAAAATAAAAAATTGGTATAACTATAAAAAAAAAAATTGGTATAACTATATGAACAATCATACCAAGCAGAATAAGGCAGTGGTTGTTTCTCTGATGATATATGCAAGATCTCCGATATAACATCCATGGCATTTCTTCTCTGTGAAACGTTTTCAGAAGCAAGGCGTTTCAGAACTTCCACAAGGCACGTGTCATCTTTGCTTCTGGTGGATCATCATAAGAAAGCTCTAAATTAGAAAAGGAAAGATTTTGGACTTAAAAAAGTAAGTTTAATCATTCTGAAGGTCTCTGAAGTATTTAAGAATTTTTAAATAGGTCCCTGAACTAAAAGAATTTGTAGTTGAGTTGAGTCCCTGGATTTGTCAAAAAAAATAATTACATCCCTGAACCAAAAAATAATAATTGAGTCCCTGAACTTTTAAATAATTTATAATTATCTCCTAAAATTTAAGTAATTTAAATCAAGCCCCAAAACTTGAAAATCATATTGTATTGACCTATAACAAATCATTTAAAAGTTTAGGGACCCAATTAAAAACTTTTTAGTTTAAGGACCCAATTACTAATGAATTCAAAAATTCAATTACAAATTTTTTTAGTTTAGGGACTGCTTAAAATCCCCAAATAGTTCAAGGACTTGCAGAGTAATTAGACCTAAAAAGTATTCCTACTTGGTATCATGTAGAAAGAATAGACTGATTACATTGAGCAGTATTCCGCAATTAGCATAACAACAGCTCGAGATGTACCATCATGCTCATCTAGAAGATGAAGTAGAAACGGTATTACAATATTTGCCTGCCTATTATTGACAAGTGCATCTTCCTGTGAGTGATTTGGCTTCAAAATGATAGTCTTTAATATTGAAACAACCCCTACTACCACATCTTCATCGGTGCAATTAAGCTGCAGACAAGAGGGAAAAGTAAATCAGACATTAAGTTCCACTATCACTACGAGAATCAATATTCAAATTACTAGGTAGGCCCGCGTAATGGAGAGGAACTGTTAGGAGAGGAGGCATAACACAGTAATACAGGTGGCATTTGTTGAGTGGATAGATGGACAGGCAGGCAAGACTTGGGTAGATGATAAGGCTTTGGCCTTGGTGGGACAGGTTTCGTTCTAGAAGAGCAGTTTGAGACTGGGTATCTTTTTCACTTTTATATAATTCCATTTTCTGTAAAGAGCCTACTACTCCGCTGTTTTCACCATTTATATCATCTATAAATTATATCTGTTCTATTCATGAGTTTCATCTCTGATTAATTAGATTTCCAGTACATATCATTACTGAATCATGGTATGATCAGATTAGTGCATCATGGATGATAGCTCAAAATCTTTACCAATATGAAATATATTTATAAAGACTTTAATGCTCATAAGAAGTGACTGTGTATGTATCATCTATTAAAGAAAGACTTTAATGCTCATAAGAAGTGACTGTGTATGTATCATCTATTAAGGAAAACCAGAGGTCCTATTGAACATAGAAAAGTTCCAAGGAGGAAGGAGGAAGTACTGGCATAATAAATCGAAATAATTTTTCCCCTAAATTATAAATGAAAGCATAGTAAGTTTTGACAAATAGGTAACATATATTTCTTTAACATCATGTATGATAGTCAATATTTCGAGATCAAAAAAAAAAAAAGACCAAGAAAACTATAGGCCAAACCATCGAGAGAGACTGCGTAAATGGTCTATCTTTGAACGAAATACATGGTAGTACTTGATAGCGAGACAGATCCATGAGCCAACCCACTTGATAGGGAAAGGCTTGGCTGTTGCCAATTTTGCATATCATAGAAAGAGGTTGCAAAAGAATGTGTCTTTCTCTCTCGTTACTATATGAGACTTCTAAGGTAACGATGAAAAGAATCAGCTCTTGCCGATATGGAAGTGGAACAAGAAAATAGAACTTCAATTTATTTATTTTCTTCCTTTTCCTTTTTAAGCCAATATCTTGTCAATTTAGCTACTTGCCGCTACCATGGTCTCCATCACTTGCAACTTCCATTACACACATGCACCTCCACCAACACTAGACTGTCTCATTCCATTTTGTGTAATTTTTAATAATAGAAGAGAATGATCAACAACAACAAAAACAAAGCCTTATCCTACTAAGTGGGAACAGCTCCATGGATCAAACGATGCCATAATACTGTATCATAAACCATATTTCTATCTATCCCATTAACAACAACCAAATCTTATCCCACTAAGTGGGATCGACCGTCTCAAAGAAGAGAATGGTCATTTCATGTTTTTTTACCATATCATAACTCCTAGCTAGTTGGATCCCAAAATAAAGGAAAAACGTGATTATCATGCCGGAAGATCTTCACCAACTACGTGAACTTGTAATTTTCGAATGTCATTAGGTTCTATAGTTAGAAAAATTAGGTGATAGTAATCTTCTTTGACAGTACATCATAGGGTAAAAAACAATGCTAATTAAACTACGGAAGGTTTTGACAAAATATCAGCATCTACTGCCGATTAGTTACACTGGACAAAACTAGAGCATTGATCTTTCTTTAAACTGCCAAGGGCATGCATTCAGAGCATTGCCAACACCATGTCGTACAAGGTCAGAAATCAAATGTTTTTTTAGTAATTTTCAGCTCTAGCAAAAATAGTAACAAAAGATGTCTTTATTTTAAGTTACTAACAACAATAATTGAGTAGTGAGTACTAGACAAAATGCATGGGAAAGAATAGTATGTAATATATTAAAGCAGAATATAACATTCATTAGCAGGACTAAATGGCTGAGAAAGGCATTGTTTACAAATATATCTACCACGTATTTCCTCAAGATCTTAGGTAGGGGTACCTGTGGTACTAGAATGCGAGAGATTTTCATCCCAATTTCTGACATTGTGCTTTCAAATCTCTTGCTGTCAAGACGACCCAGCAGTAGGCATAAACAATTCAAGAAAAACTTTGTAGTCTCCAACCCACTGTCCTTATTGTCAGTCGATCCACTGGCGTGATTATCCAAATAATACTGTAATTTTCATGGATATCAGCAACCAAACAATTCCATCACACATAATCAAATAAAGCCACGAAGAATTGAGTTAACATGTCATTGTCTCATATATTTAACTCATTAAAAGTAGATGAGGCCATGGTAGTCAAAATCGAGACTTGACTTAGATTGAGAAGGGGAGTTGTACCACAAATCATGTGTTCTGTAAATATAAATGCATACATATGCATATAAAATAGCATAACTAGGAAGAGAAAAACCTTTAAATCACTAAAACTATTTAACTAAACTTGACAAATTAACAAATTAAGTTGGAGTATTAAAAAGCACAACTTAACAACTCTAACTAGGAACATACAAAGCACCAAGTGTTTAACAAATGCCGAGACATCAACACCAAAATTAGGTAGTCAAATACTAGATACCTAAACTAGAAGTTTAAATCACCAATATCATCAATCCCGTCAATCTTACGAGTAAATAGATCAATATCCACTCAATCCTATCCGATAACAGTTCTGTATGTGATCCACACTAGTCGTCAAATATTGTAGGATTGTGTAGATCGCACAATTTTGATTACCTTGGATGAGGCCATAGTGAAATGGGGACAGTAGATGAGGACATGATGTATTTGGGACTGGAGAAGATACCAAACTGCATGTGGGGCTGGAGATGAAGCCAGATTGCATCTGGGTCTAAAGATGGAGGCTAGATTGCATATGTGATTAGAGATGGGGGCCAAATTGCATCTAAGACTAAGCCATTCTACGAAAAACAAGGTGAAAATTGGATCCTACGCAACTTACAAAATCAGTTTAGCTAAGCTGAATTCTGACAACTTTTATAGAACCAACTGACTAACTTCTAACCTCAAACAAACTATTAAAAGTTAACCATAATGGAAACAGAAGCACACCATGTGTCACTAATTCACACATGCAAATAGTACAGTGGTACTCACAAGGGAATACAATCAGAGACACTACACAGAAACACATTCTTTTGCATATACAGCAAAATTATCAAACCCTTAATTTTTTTGCAAACAAGACAAATAAGTAAGACACATATTGGGACACAAGGTGAGCTGAAATCATTACAAAATATCATTGCGGTTAATCTCTACTACATAAAACCTGGATTCCAGACAAATATTGGTCCATCAGTTCCTTGTAATGCTGAGAAAACTTCTGATCTTCCAAGTGTAATAGCAAGTAATAATGCTTCCAGCAAGAAGAGAGTAGTAAATCCCCCGTCTTGAAAGCATTAGAATCTGTGTTAAATGTAGCAGACAAAAAAAATACGGTTCATAGAGTTCTATGAGAATGAACTAAATATGAAGTGGACACTAAAAAATGCAATGATTCCAGAACCTGCCTCAGGTTGAAAAGACCCATAGAGATCCTTTATCTCCTCCAGCCATTTAAGAACTTGTTCTAAGCCTTTGGCGTGTAAAAAACGACTCTTTTTGCTCCACTGTCATGCAAGTTAAATAATTGAATAAGTTTGGCGAAAATTTAACAGAAGGGAAAATATTCCTCCTTGAACCATCAAACATGTTATTTACATTCTAATTTCATATGTACATTCACGTTATAAATTTGGATGAAAACAATTGAATCAATTTCTGGAACCTATGGTGTTTAAAATTCAGTTTCAATTTCAATATCGATAATATCTTTGTGGAAACAGATAAATGCCCATCACAAAAACCAAGGTAGTTTTATAGCAGTAGCTACTCTGACTCTGAGGAAGAATGTGGAAAAAGGACTTTGTAGCTTCTCTTTTCATTCCATTTATTCAGTATGCAAATCTTTCTGATATTAAGTATGAAATAACAGGGCTAAACATAAATCATGAACCTAAAATAAGAACAGACTTTTGTTCCAAAGTCAATTTGACAGAAATGCTCCACAATAGAGTCACTGACCTTCAAAAAGTCTTGCTCATGAACTTTGTAATTATATAACGCCATAAATTTCTATTTTCACTTATTTGATAAAACTATCCTAATTGAATACCATATTTTCATAACATGAATATATGTGTATAACTATGACATCTTGTCTAAAACATAATCATTTAGAGAGAAAAAATTCAATGTCTAACTTACAGAAAGGAGTCTTTGCACCAAACAAATAAGGTCGTCTAAATGATGCCATAGAGTATAGTCCCTTTCGAACTTTGACATCAACAAAGGTTTCGAATCCGATTTCACCTTCTTGTCAATGGTAGGACTTTGTACATAAGTGATTGCCTGATCTTTAGCTTTTGTATTAAATTTTGACTTCTTATCTTGAAGCTTGGCCGCTTTTGTTAATGCTCCCGAAATGGTCAAAAAGCAATCAGCAGCAGACACTCCAAGGCGAGATGGCAACTCAAAACCATCCTGCAATGTGCTAAAGTGCAAGAGATCAGGTAACAAGACTTGATGGAACAATCTGAGAATAAATAAATAAATAAATTTATAGGGACACTACGATTTTAAAGGGGCAAGAGGAACAGATATAGATTTGACACCATTAGAAACATAAATTGATAACATGTTGCAACAACAAAAGACAAACATGAAACAGCATATTTATGATGATGAACAAATCTATACTGTTGAGATTATTATTACACCCGATCAACAATCAGTCAAGTGGTTCTAGCCAACAAAATGCTATCTTCTAACACCATAGTGTAAAGTGAAAACATTGTCTAAAACGCAACAATGTAGGTTGACAAACATGCAGTAGGTTTGGCCATCACTTAACTAAAATAATGACACCAGAAGTAAGTTGGAGAGGTAGGAAAAGGAACAAGTAAATGGTACAATTTTGATGAATATTAAGGGCCTCCGGTTTATGAACTATATTGACTAGCATGAAGGGCTTGTTTGGATAAACAGCTTATTTTTCAGCTTGTTACATAAGCTCTTGTCGTATACGCGCTAATGAATAAGCTCTTTCTATAACACAAGATAAAATAAAGTCAAATTTTTTTCGTAGAATCTATAAGTTGTTTTCATAAGTTATCCTGAAGAGCTTATGGAAATATGTTGAAAAAACCTTATGAATATGTCATAAGTTGTTCTCATAATAAGTTCTCCCAAATAGTGTCACAAGTGCTTATGTCAGTAAATACACAGACACACGCAACATTCTTTTCAGGCACAACCATCGCATAAAAGCAAAACCAAACACTAAATAATACAACATTAACCTACAGTTACATTATTCTTTAAAATGCGAAAAAGATTCATCACTAACGAGAATACCTTTCTTTACTCACGATTTCTGCCAAATCATGAAGACAAGTCGAGAGTATCTTCAATAAATCACTATACCTATCTCTTATTCCTGCCAAAAACAATCAAATTACACCAAAAAGAACAAGCAAATTAGCAGGCAACCTAATTTAAAATTTAACAGTTGAATTGAGCACGGAGAAAAAATGCAAACTCACCGCTAAGCAACGATTGATGAACAGAACTTTCATAATCTACAATACTCCTAAGAAGTAAACACCAACCAAACAACAAGTAACGATCATGATTTCTAGTAATAATACTAGCAAGAGCTTCAGCAACCGGTACAAAAAGAAGCTCGTCTTGAAAAAGCCAGTTCAACAGAATAATCGCTTGTCCACCGTGCTTTGAGTCCTTACATTTCAACGACTACGAATACAATCAAACAAACACGGTATTACAAAAAACGAAAATTAATTGAAAAAAAAATGTGGAGGAGATAGAGATTGAGATTGAATTACGGTGTGGATGATTGGAAGAAGAAGTTGATCGAATGAACGGTTGTGATTAACGGCGTCGGTGACGTAGGTGTGGAAGAAGCGTAGAGAATCGTGGAGAGAAGCGGTTGGAGAATGTGAGAGGCGAGAAATGGAGTCGTGGAGTTTGTTAGGGCGAGCGGAGAGAAGAGAAGTGACGGCGCGTGAGAGCGTGACGGAGACGATTGATTCGGGTTGGGGCTCCGATTTCCATAGCAACTCGTTTTCTCCACTCGATACTACTGATGCTTTTTCCATTTTTCCCTTGCTTGCTTTGTGCTTCTTCTTTTCTAGAAAAACACCTAGCAGGGTAATTTGTTTTAGATAAAACTTGTGGATTATTTCTATTCATAAACCCTTAACCAGTACACTAAGGACCCTATTCAGCAAGACCCTATAAACATTTCAATTATTTCTATTCAAAAAGTACATGTAACATATCTCAATGTCATTATTTTCTCAGTATCATTAATTATATGCTAAGTTGGAATTTTGAAATGTCATTATTCCAATCAAATTAAATCATATTAAGTTGTTAGAGTAATAGAGTAACTGCTTTCAAAGTCAATTTATAAGAAAATCAAATTTCAAATCACATACTACATATCTTTCGCATTCAATTATCATCATAACAATAAACAAATTTGATATGTTTGATCGGCATTACTATCAAAATAGTATCTTTGAATTTCATTGTCTTTTGAAATTGGAATCAAATCAAGATTCAGCAATTAAATTAACCATCTTTTATGCATAAATTAATAGTCTTTTTTCTAGAGAAAATTAATAGTCATATTATTGTAATAATCCCACTCAAAATTTAGCAATCAAAATTCAATTGTAGCCGCTGTGAATAAACCTATTTTTAGAGATTTTGTCAAAAAAAAACCTATTTTTAGAGATAATATCCTACATCCAATATCACATTTTTATCCTCCATCAAAATTCAGAAATCAAATTAAACTTTTTTTTATAAATAATATCCTATATTCTCTAAATAACTTTAATAAACTTCTCAACTGTAGCTGCAGCGCTGCTATATAATTGTACTTTGTATCCTCTCAAAGTCAATACATTCGATCATATTCTTACTTATTTGTTGAAATATACTCTTCATTAGTTCATTATGTTTTACTTGTGCGTTGCAATTGTATTATCTATTTTGTGACACTGAATTCTCCTAATTTGATTTTCATTCTCATACAGATCTTATACAAAGTAACATGTGTTTTTCAATAAAGCAAATGATTCGTAATGAAATATCTAAGTCATGAAGCTGCTCTAATGATGTGAATCTAGTCCTAGAGTAGCTAATTGTAGTTTCCATGTGTGTACATCTTGCTAATTAATTAAAAAAAAATTAAGAATTGCTAATTTAAATTTTAATCTCATTTGTTTTACAAAATAGTCATGAATTTAATGAAAAATTCACAAGGATATATCAATCTTTTACCCAGGGTTGCATTGGTTCAATCTTCAAGTCATTTTTTTATTGAATTTTTACTTACAACTATCATGTATGCGTTTATCATCGTTGAAGGAATCATTATTTTACCATGATTTTTTTTAATTTAGATTTTCTTAATTGAAGATACTTTATCAAGAATGAATTTTGACACTGCAGTGCTAATAATTGAATAATGGAAGTAAAATTGTTTTGGGATTTGATATTGAAGATCCAAACTTTTTTTTTTGTAGAAGATCCAACCTTTTCTTTTGTACAAAAATATTCATCATTTTATTTATGTTAGGCTCATTCAAATGTTTTTGTAAAAAAAAAAAAAAAAAAAAAAAACGGTCCTTCGAATGTTTGTTTATCAAGTGGGAGTGCTAGGCTAATCATATGCTAATTCATGGTGTATCAATTGTAAATCAAATTTATGATACCCTTTCCATATATTTGCATTCGGTACACACCCTCCACGTTGAATTTCTCATCAAAACAAATTCATATGTTCCTTTTACACATTTTTTTCATCCTTTTTTTTATATGGCCACATTCTAAGTCATCAATTTAACCATATTTCAACAACAACAAAAAAATCATCAAAATAACTTTTTAATTTATAAAACTTAAACGAAAATAACTAAATAAAAAATTTAATTTAGGAATTATATTAAATTTAAAGAATGCAAAAAGATTCAAAGTACACAGTTAAAATTAAATTTATTACATCTCCATGTATAGAAAATATGTTTTTTTGAAAGACATAAAGAAAATATTATAGAACCATAATATTTTGGCATTGTTTATTTTAATCATACTACTATATGTAAATCCACTCCAGCTATCTTGGAGACCCAAGTATAAAATAAGCAAAAGGGATCTCTTCCACTTAACTACCGATAACACAGTTTGGAATGTCCATTAACTTACGAAATCATCGTCCCCAAAACGTTTTCTATGGTCTATTAGTTTTGTTTGACTTGATTGATTTGGTTGATTTTTCTTAACTTAACCCTAATTTAGTTTCCCACCCAAATCATGACAGAGAAAGAAAAAGAGAAAATATGAAAATAAGGGTATACTAGTTATTTCACACCGTTTTGAAAACATTGAGAATGAAAATGTCAATTCATGTGTTATTTAATGACTCACACATTTTATGTTTTGTGTGAATAAAACGTGCTTATATCATTTCATTAATAATCAGATGTTCAATACAACGAGGTACAATAAAATAGGTGGTGAGATTAACTAATAATGTGGCAACCCCAGCAAGAACATGAACTCCCTCATTTGCTTGTTGGCGATTAAACTCAACCTTAGAGTTTATAAGCTCACGTGACACGTTATTATTATTATTATTATCTATACAATATACTAGTTTGAAACCCGTGCCTTGCACGGGAAATTTTATGCTAATTTTTTGTTTATGTATTTTAATTTATGTTGGTAATAAAAAAATAAAATATTTGTCAAAATGTATGTATATAACCCATATATAATGGGTATACACGTATCTTTGATGTGGTTTTTTATTCAATTGTTTCCTTTCATTTAAATTATTTTATCATTTTGGATTTTAGAGACGTAGGTAATCATGCTCGCAACAGAAGTTGAACACAGGACTTTGCGAATATGTTAACTCTACCAAATGCGCTAACCTTCATCAGCTATTTTTATAATATCATTTAAACTATTTTATTATTTTAATGACATCTTTTGATCTTACTTGCCAACCATTATTATTTTTATATTTGAGTGCAATAGAAAATATCTAGTTTAATTAATATAAAATAAAGTGGGTTCTATTTAACTATGAGTAATTTTATGAAGAAAAAAAAAACCCTATCAAACACATGCTTATTCACATTTAGAAAGGAAGGTCTTTGATCCAACAACTAATATGATGTACATGCAAAGAAATCTATTAAAAAAAAACAACTAAATTTAACAACCTAAATCAATTTAAACAAAAAGACAACCTATGTTAAAAGAAACGAAAAACTTATGTTTCATCGCAAAACTAACATAAGAACGAATAAAAAAATTAACTTCATCTTGAAAGATATCAGCCCGTGAAATGAACGATACATATTTTATAATATATCATATTTGTCAATCCTTGTAGATTTAGTGTGATACACTTTATCTATCTTGAAATTGTGCTTAATAGTCCACTAACTTCAAAGCTATGTTTGTAATATTATCTTTTGAGTTGCATGCATGTCGGAGAATTCTCTTGGTTTAACTCTATGATCCTTGTGTTCAAATTAAAAGAATTGACAAAACATAAAGTAATAAATAGTAGAGGACATAATTGGAAAATAAGTATTAATGATCACTCATTTTGTAACATGACATAATTTAAAACAAACAAATTTTGATAGAATGACATATAATTTAAAAACAGAGGGAGAACATTAGGAACTAATCATCATTTTGGATTGTTTTTCAAAAAAGACATTTATGGATCTACTATAATGTTATTAGGGGATGTTGTTTTGAATTTCAAAATTACACCATTTATGCAAATTTTATTGATCATTTACTTAATTTTAGGGCAAAGAATGAGTAACTTTTGTTTATAAAACCCACTACCCGCAGTTTAAAAAGAACACACTCATAAAAGTTTTATTTATTTCTTTTTAAGTTTACGATTGTCGTCTAATTTATTCCAAATTTAAACATTTAATTGATAAAAAAGAATTTATTGATTTATTTTTATTTTTCGAGTTGCTTTGTTAATGGAATATTTGATGAATTTGAGTTGTCCATTAGTCTGTTACTGTAATTCTCCTTTCAATTGTTTGAAATATAATCGGTATTTGCAAAAGGAAAATGATATTTAGACACTCATATAATTCAGACACCTTGAGACAGAAAAAAATAACGAGAGTGATGTGATTAGTTTTTTTTGTTGTTGATGTAATATTTAGTCAGTGTTACAAAGGGAGAGATAGAGAGAAAAAAGTGCTAAATATCAGTGTTGAGAATTCATAGGTGTCAAAATAAAAAATTATAAAATAAAAGTTACTTACAGTTGTGTGTGCGACAATGAAGCAAAAAATAATACCAGTAAATATATTAACAACCACAAATAAATAGATCTCTTATACTTTCAGTTGGTAATGATCTGAATGTTTTTACAATCAATCATTCTGTAGAATATCATAAACACCGTTAAAAAATACATGTGCATGATTAAAAAAAACTCATAAGAAAATAAAAGAGAAAATATGAAGAAGAAAAAAAAGGAGCATTTTTTTCCATTCAATAAATTTGTACTACTAATGTTACATACGATAATTGTTGGATAATATTACAAAGACATACATATTATCGATTAAAAAAAGAAAAAGAAATTCATAACATGAAGAAAGAAATCTAAAATTGCTCAAATATAGTCCACATAGTTGTGGGTTGAACGTTATGAATGAAGCAACAATGAATTTGTTATCATATTTATAGTAGAGTTTTGGTCTAATTGTTATGGAGTAAATTAGTGTCTTCTCTTTTAGAGAAGAATAAAATTAGAGTTATTACAATTAAATCTTACATTTGAAATTTGAAATTGGTATAACTCAGGTATATTACTATTCTATTTTCAAACCAACTCAATTATGACGTAATATTTTTCTTTAAAACTAGCGACAATCCCGTGCTTCGCACGGGGGTATAGCTGCTTTTTGGACAAATTATTATATCGGAAGGATAGATTGCGAAACAATTTATAAGAAACAATTTATAAGAATATAAGATAATACAATATCCCTTGTATTCTTGTATTACTGGTCACCAAATAAAAACCTTTTATTTCTGTGTTATATTCAGCGGCTTTTTCAACAAAATATTATATCTGAACGATAGACTGCGAAACAACCAATAAGAATATAACATAATACAATACTTAGTGTATTTTTTAATCATGGGTTACAGAATTAAAACCTTTTTGGGTTATGTATGAAATATAACATCAAGTCTATAATTTTCCAATCACATAGTACTACCAAGCTTTTCCATCCTTTTTGACCAAACGTGCCACGTTTTGTGTCTTGTCTTTTTTCTTTAGTTTTCTTACTGCTTAAGTCGCCTTGTGAACTCCAGAATGTGATAATATTTACATAAAAATTACGTAATGACAACATTTCATCATGCCACTTGATTGGAATCTATTATCATCAAGAACAACAGAAGATACCAAGAGTTCTAAGCATTGAAAATTTCAAATTTTATAACGAACTTTCTTAATTCCATATAAGAAGCAGTGTCTGAGAGAAATCAACCTTATACCCAGAAGGAAGGGGAATCAAGCAATTATGACGTTTCTCGAGCATTGGACAATGTCACTCATAATGTTCCATCAAAGTCAAATCAAGCTTCAATCTTGTTTGGTATATGAAATTTCTGTCTAGACAGTGAATTAGCTCCGAGTGCCGATCATCACAAACCTTGAAAAGTGAAAAGAGTAAACTAACTTGAATACTTTGTAATAGACACCAACACTTGAGGATAACGGGAAGGGTTAAATTAATCACAGATTGCAAAAAATAGCAGTCTGTTGAAATTCTACTACGCTATAGTGTAAAGGCGCTGGTATAGCCACTACTTAACAACATTTTGTTAAAATTCTGCTACACTATAACACTATAGCCGCTATTTGACAACACTGCTTAAAATGTAAAAGTTGTTTAGTTCAGGTTGAGATAACTCACAAGAATGGTCCTCGGTACAACAATGTCATCTCCTCCAGCATCTAAAGCTTTGCTAGTGTACTCAATAGAAGATAATGAGCCACTATTCCGAGAATACAAGTACACTAAACCACCAACAATGAATAAAACCAACACAGTTGTGATCAATCGCTTTCTCAGGTTCCCATCTGCTCTTCCTTTAGCCATTCTTGCCACTACACAATAATCACATTTCAATAACTTCAACTACCAAATATAAAAATCGACAATTTCAATGAAAAACTATTCAGTCAAATAACCATCCCAATAAGTTGTAACACGTCAAGGTAAAATGTATCCCAAGAGGCATCTTAAAATTTCTCTAAACTATCCTTAAACCTCATTGCTTCGACAATATTAACTTTGAAATTAATCTTGCATTTCTCTTTGATCTCTAAAAGCATAAGAAACTTGTCTTGACTTTGCAAAACTTCACTGACAATATAAAAACAAAAACTAATTAGAAGGTACTAATCAATGAAAAGAGAAATAATGAGAATCTTTAACAATTCTTAAGGTATAATAATAACTGAAAATATGACCTTAAATGGACCATTGTCAGTTCCAAAACTGATATAGCAGGAATGTACTTCAACCAAACAGGAAAACAAAAGAGACTGACACTAATTTAGTCTATTTTATTAAGATGTTGGAACCGACATAATGAATTTTCATATATTTCAGGGACTAAATTGACTAAACAAACATTCCTTGAAAAGCTTAGAATGTCAAGATTATAAATATAATTTTAGTTTTGGTGTTTAATTCTCCAATTTTTACAGTTTTACTAAAGAGCATGTACATGTACAGAAACTTTTACCCAACTTACAACATGAATTTCTCATACTTTACTCAATGAAATTCAACTATTCTTGAGCCTATTCTGCATGTATTTTTGTCAACTTTACAAAGGTTCAAGTTTCACTCTCAAATGATCTATGTATAAAAATCTATGATCAATTTACTAACAGGGTAGCCAATCTTCAAATTGCAGAACTTTCAATCTATTCTTTCTTTAACTTACTCAATTGACTCTACATCTACTTTCTTAATCTAAGACATTATTACTATGATACAATGGTATAACAGTGTTATTCACAAGTAATATTAACTTTAACATCCTTGCCAAATTCAATCAAATGCATTTCTACACAAATTAATTTCATAAAATCAAACTCAAGGGTAGTACTTTACTACCAGGAACTCACATGTTTTGAGTTGATTCCCTTTAAAAGCTCCAAGGTGCTATCAGACCTCAAGCTTCTACTTTACTTCAAAATTCACTTCCTTACATCTAACACCAAAATTGAATCAAAATAGCTCCAGTTAACACACATGAAATCCCAATTATGAGTTTAACCAAAACTTTCAATACATATAATACTTCATGGGCTACAAACCTATTGAATATTAAACATCTTGATAAACAATATCTCCAAATAAATGCTACTAAATATTATTCTTATATAAACAACTAAAAGGAGAAACCATTTACGATTATATAAACGGCGAAAGAAGGAATTTGCAAAGGCTCGAAACTACCTTTTTATTCAGTAACAAATTTATTTTTTCCGCCAACCCAGCCTGCTTATGATATAATACTAAATACTAAATATCAAGACAAACAATATCTACAACAAATGCTCCTAAATATTGAAAAAGAATATATGTATGTATTTACACTAACCTCTTTTTGAAATTAATAGATTCTCATTCTGCAATTGTGGAATTCTCACCTCTAGACTAAAGGAACTCACCTCTAAATTGAACATATGCGAAGTCCACTTCAGTTCCAGTTCTGCACCTCCTCGCTTCGGCGAGTTATCGCAAAAGAACCCAGATCATGCACATTTCTGCATCAGGTACCGTACTTCCAATTTGTCTCCAGACCTCAATACCTAACCAAAATTGGTGAAAACAGTACCAAATCGTCGGCAATTTCGTTAACTATCCATAGAAACGACAACCACTTGATTCGGAGTTACAGGGAGAAAGTTATTACCATTTTAGTGGAGCCCTGTCCCAAAACCCATAAACAAATTCCAGCATTCGTACTGAAACTTCGAACACGTTTTTCGAATTCGTTTCTATTCCGAATCATACAAAACTTATATCTTAATTGAAGGGAATTTTGTGTAGAACCTGAAAATCCAATAATTACTCAGTTCGGATGACACAACAAAACTTCCTGTCCCAAAGCCCGTAAACAAATTCCAACAGAAATTACCAAACTATTCCAAGGCCTATTTCAAGTTAATTTCTGTCTTCTTTCTAATGGTATAAGTCACATTTAAAACTGGTGCATTAACAGAGAGATATGACATAACATTCCAACAACAACAGTTCAGATTTTTACTTCAGCAGCTCAAACTTCTAACTCAATTTTCTAAGTCATAGAATAACGAAATTAAGTTCTTCCAGAACCTATTTCGTGTTAAATTTTGTCTATTTTTCAATGGTTCAATTTTCACTCAAAAACGATGCCAGCAAAAGTATTTATGACCATTTTTCTGACAGTAGGTCTATACGAATTTTAACCAACATTTCTTAAAATTACAGCATAACCAACTAACAAATCCTTCTCTATCTAATCAAATTCAGGTTTAATAGAGAACTTACCATAACCTTATCTTATGAGAGAAACGAACATCTGAAACACATTTAAGGTAACTTAACAGTTGAGAAGGAGAGTAACTTCTAACAGACTTCGTCGTCTCAATGACTAATAACCTTCCTGCATAATGAGTTCAATGTCTTCATCCCACAGTCCATATCTAGATCATTCTTATAATATTTTTTCTAATATCTCTATCCTTTTTTAGATCTTTAATGAACTCAAATTCCCTTGACATGATTCAACCCTAAGAATAAAATAGACATCTTAGGCTAATAAACCAATTTAACTACAAAACATAAGAATGAAGAAATAAAGAATTAAACCACTGCACCTACTGCAATTTTCCACGTTATCTCTGTCCTTTTTTATTTTATGTTAGTCTAGTAACTTTCAGGTTTCATTTAGATTAGACTGTAAAAAAACTGATTTATAATTTTAAATTTGTTTGGTTATTATAGTGCAATGACCCTCCTTTCTGTATAAATCTTGCAACTGAAAATGACATGTCTTCAGCAGGTCGGTGAGGAACTGGACCTCCAAACTCCGTAAACCTACAAACATAAAAGAGGAACAAAAGTAATGCATAGTCTGGCTTATATTATATCTAGCTTGCATTTATCTTCTTCTTATGGAAACCTAAGAAATAAGATGCAAGGCATCAATATCAGCCAGTCCAAGCTTGTGTCCACATCTTTGGTTTGTAATCCTTATTTGGAGAGAAATAATCACAATAAAAGTCATTGCAGGTATTAATCTGTAAAATCATTTACGTCGAAATTAGAAGCTGAAATCCTTGGAGGCATAAAAGACTATATCAAGAATAAGAATGTATTTTTAAAAAATGATACAATTCAGCTGAACTTACAACAGGATCAGGAGCATCATCTTTCTTACACGTGATCCACGGAACTCCGGTACTGAGTCCTATAGCCCTACTTGCTGCCCATTTCGCGTAGGATTTACCAGGAGCACCAATTTCACACTCCATAGGTCCATATTCATTTTAAATCTACACAAAATTAAAAGTTCTAGTGAATAAATAAAACATAAGATAATTTAAAGCTAAGATAGATTAAGTAGAAAGCTAGCAACATGTTTAGTCTACCTGAGACATAATTATTGGACCACCCTGAGACTCAAATAACCTTTCTGCTTTCATCATATCAACAATCTTCTCAATAAATTTTTGCATTTGAAACTTCTTATGACAATATAAAAACAAAAACTAATTAGAAGGTACTAATCAATGAAAAGAGAAATAATGAGAATCTTTAACAATTCTTAAGGTATAATAATAACTGAAAATATGACCTTAAATGGACCATTGTCAGTTCCAAAACTGATATAGCAGGAATGTACTTCAACCAAACAGGAAAACAAAAGAGACTGACACTAATTAAGTCTATTTTATTAAGATGTTGGAACTGACATAATGAATTTTCATATATTTTAGGGACTAAATTGACTAAACAAACATTCCTTGAAAAGCTTAGAATGTCAAGATTATAAATATAATTTTAGTTTTGATGTTTAATTCTCCAATTTTTACAATTTTACTAAAGAGCATGTACATGTACAGAAACTTTTACCCAACTTACAACATGAATTTCTCATACTTTACTCAATGAAATTCAACTATTCTTGAGCCTATTCTGCATGTATTTTTGTCAACTTTACAAAGGTTCAAGTTTCACTCTCAAATGATCTATGTATAAAAATCTATGATCAATTTACTAACAGGGTAGCCAATCTTCAAATTGCAGAACTTTCAACTAACTATTCTTTCTTTAACTTACTCAATTGACTCTACATCTACTTTCTTAATCTAAGACATTATTACTATGATACAATAGTATAACAGTGTTATTCGCAAGTAATATTAACTTTAACATCCTTGCCAAATTCAATCAAATGCATTTCTACACAAATTAATTTCATAAAATCAAACTCAAGGGTAGTACTACACTACCAGGAACTCACATGTTTTGAGCTGATTCCCTTTAAAAGCTCCAAGGTGCTATCAGACCTCAAGCTTCTACTTTACTTCAAAATTCACTTTCTTACATCTAACACCAAAATAGAATCAAAACAGCTCCAGTTAACACACATGGAATCCCAATTATGAGTTTAACCAAAACTTTCAATACATATAATACTTCATGGGCTACAAACCTATTGAATATTAAACATCTTTATAAACAATATCTCCAAATAAATGCTACTAAATATTATTCTTATATAAACAACTAAAAGGAGAAACCATTTATGATTATATAAACGGCGAAAGAAGGAATTTGCAAAGGCTCGAAACTACCTTTTTATTCAGTAACAAATTTATTTTTTCCGCCAACCCAACCTGCTTATGATATAATACTAAATACTAAACATCTAGACAAACAATATCTACAACAAATGCTCCTAAATATTGAAAAAGAATATATGTATGCATTTACACTAACCTCTTTTTGAAGTTAATAGATTATTCTCATTCTGCAATTGTGGAATTCTCACCTCTAGATCAGTCTGTAGAGAATCCAGTTAAATATGCTGGTTAAAAATTAAACATATGTAAGAAAAATATAATTCAAATAATTGGTGTTTCTTGTAGCGCCTCCTTATAGAGCATTTTCTTTTAAAATTTATATCACCAAAATCGATCTTCCTCAAACATAATGTAAGAGCCATTTACACATTCAGCAAAACTGTTAATTCAAATTTAATTACCTGCTTTAGTTTCTGCAATTCATTTTCAGTTTGTAATTTATTGATAATCTCTTCCATGGTAACCTGTAAAAGAAAAGCAAAACAAATGGCAAGAAATGGAAAAAGTTACAAATAAAGCTCAATTTTAGCCATGTTTTCCATGATTTCCTTCAACATTGATATTAAGAAAATAAATATAAAGTTTCAAAATAAGCAGTTAAACAAATGACTCAGTGATAAAACTTACAATAAACTACCTCTTTATGAATGTGTTTATAAACTTCTTCTTTCAGTTTTGCAATTGTCTCCTCTGCTTTGACCTGCATAAAGTTGGGTTATTCATATTCATAATAAAGAATATGTATGAAATAAGCATGTAAATAATAAATAAAATAAATTAGTTTAAGTAAAATTACCTCTTTCTGAATGTAGACTTCATTTTCTTCTTCCAAATTTCTCATTGTCTCTTTTGAAGTGGCCTATTTTGAGATATGACATACATTAAAACAAAGAGATGAGGAATTTTGATGGAGACAAAACATGAATACCATAAAACTCTAAATCATGATATTTTGACACACCAAATGAGAGAACAAACATATTTTCTGAATCACTGCAAGATTTTTCTGTGTCATGATTTTCGGAAAAGTAAGCATAGTCAGAAATCCAAGCCATTCAAACCACCTCTATCATAGGATCACTATCTACAACTACTTGTCAGCAAAATTTAGTTTGTATAATCTCCCTACTCAAATCTTTTTCAGTTTACATTGAACTGTTATCAATTGTGTATTTCATAAACCCATTTTTATCTTCATCAAATCTAACAAACAACTGAACCTCAATAAGAACACCCAATTGAAAACTTAAGCTACAAAATTTTAATTTCATCAAATCTGACAAACAATAAACATCCACTAACTTGTGCAATTCATGGGGTAATCTATTTAAACATTAAACATTCTAAAATTAATGATTTCCTCACAATTCACACAATACCGCAAAGGTGGGAACTAAAACTAAAGGAACTCACCTCTAAATTGAACATATGCGAAGTCCACTTCAGTTCCAGTTCTGCACCTCCTCGCTTCGGCGAGTTATCGCAAAAGAACCCAGATCATGCACATTTCTGCATCAGGTCCCGTACTTCCAATTTGTCTCCAGACCTCAATTTCTGCACAATTTACATTAAAGAAAATCCATGGATAAGATCATATGAAATTAAATATATACTACAGATGCACAATTTACAAATGTACATACCAGGCATCTAAGCAGCAACCTTACTCACATCCCTTTCCTCCAGTTCCTTTCATCATTTTATTTCTCACTTTTTGCTTGAACTTGCTTCCAAACAACAAAACAGAAGGATCAGCATCAAACAAACTCAAAAAACCAAATAAAAAAACCAACCCAGAACCCCAAATCAATTTGTGACACAAGAAGAACATAAATTTGCATTCACTTTCTCTACCAAAAAAACCAATTTCAATTCTGGGTTATCAATATACTTGTATTCAAAACAAAAAGGGGTTATCTGCAACATGCAACCCAAATCGATAAAAAGGAAACCAAAATCAATTAAAAATCAAAAACATACAACCTTATTAAAAGAAATTAAAATATGGTTTACCACTACAACAAATTCCCTAGACAAAAAGATTTATAGATAAAAATTGAATTCAGTTTTTGCAGCTCATAAGTATTTAAGAAACGTATTCAATTCAACAATTCAACAAAACTCTAGTGCTGAATCAACATAAAAAGATTAAAGACTTCTTTACATGAATAAAATTTAGTTTCAATCTTAGGCAGATAGAGGAAAGTAGCATAGAAATTAAGTCTTTAAATTCAATCTAAAAATATGTTCACTTTCAGCCCCTGCTATGCCCCATAAGCACTTTTCTCAAAACAGCTTAACTGCAGCTTATGGCCTCTGCATGTTCCGAATTCATTCCAAACTTCAACCAACACAACCAAACACTTATGAACAACTTTTAGATCATTTATTCAGCAACTTAAACTTCAAAATCGCTTATTTTGCAATTTTCATGCCAAAACCCGCTAGCTTTTTCTGCAGATTTTCAGCACTACAGTCCAACTTCTAATGTGTTTTCTGAATTCATTCTTGATTCAAATCGTACAAAATTTATATCTAAACTGTAGGGAATTGAGGGTAGAATCTTAAAATCCAATAATGTCTCTATTTTGGGTTACACAGCAAAATTTTCAACCCATAATTCATAATCAGTCCAATACACTTTTTCTAACAATCTATCCATAAAATTCAGTCATGGTTCAACCATAATCACTTTCAACCCACCATTACAAAATACAGTAGAAACAACACATAATTCATAATAATACCACCATTGTGAAATTCAAGCTTAATAAATAACTTACCTTTAAGCCCTTGAAAAAAACCTTAAGCTTATTTCTTCAATTCCTCCCAAACTTGTTTCTTCTACCCACACCCAAGCTTCTGCACTAATTCATTCCTTAATTGCTTGCTTCCAATTTTCCATTTAAGTCACAGAAATTACAAAAACTACAGATATCAACATTCATTGTAACAAAAATTACAAAATCACAGAAAAAATAAAAAAACTCACAAAAAAAGGACATGCAAAACAATAAAAAGAAACACAAACCTTTACACTTGATTCCAAAGAAACCTGAAGAAGAAGAAGAACAAAAACAGATGCATGCAATTAGATTGTTGAAATTTGATGGAAAGGAGAGAAGAGAGGGTGAGGCCGAGTTTGGGAAGGGAAAAGGAGAAGAACGCGTTTTTGTTTTTTTAGAGAGAAGGGAAAGAAATCTGTTTTGTAGTGAGAGAAAGTGGGGGGAGAAATGAGAGAAATAGGGGAATCAACCATATATATAGGGTACCCTAACCTATTTATAAGATTACCAAAATGCCCTTTTTTAAGGGCAATTTTGTCATTTCAACGGACATTAATCTTTAACATAGTTAATTGATAATTTATTAGACAATAATTATTATATTATTTCCCTAATTCATTTTTTTTAAGAGTCTTGTTTTTAAGAGTCTTATTTTCCTAATTTTCCTAATTCATGTGTTGAACTAAAATTCATGTGGACAACTTGCAATTATTTTAAATTTGAAAATAGTTATACCCGTATTACAAAATTACAAAATATAATATAGAAAAGGAGAATTTCATAGCATTGTTTGATAGTTTTTCTTCATTAATCTATAAATAATATAGATATAGACTACCTTACCACTTTTGTTAGAGGTTTTTTTGTACAGGCCTTTTGTTGTTCAAGTGACTATGACAGTTAAATTTTCTCCATTTCAACAATAAAAAAAAATTAAGATAAAGTCAAAAAAAGATAAAGTCGTTATGAGACAATCAAATTAATAATTTGTTGCATTATTTTTGGTTATACACTTGCAATTTCACTACTAACACATTGGAAATCAGCTAATTCTAATATTTAAACATCCCAATAAATTAACATTATGGGCCAACATGAATTCATTTCATATAAATTTTTGATGCAAATTTTCAACCCCATTAATTTAGGTGTGTAATGTCAAATTAATACCATAAAAAAAATTATTTAACAATGAAGAGAATTTATATTTATTTTTTTTGAAGGAAGAATTTATATTATAGTTTTGTTAGTGAACTCAGAATTTTTTTTACAAATATTTAGAGTGGTTGATATGACACGAAGAACAAACTTATTCTGGTTGTGAGAACAAACTTATTCTGGTTAATTTTTTTAGAATAAACTTATTCTGGTTGTGAGAAAAAAGTGAATGTATAATTTAAGAATCAATAATAATTTAATTCTTTCTATTTTTTTAGTCATTTTCAACAAAATTTGGTACATATAATTTCCAGGTTATAAAAATATAGAGGCTTTTTCCTTTTTTTTTCTTAAAGGATTTTCAAAAATTATTAGAATTACTTTTTTTTTGTTTTATCAAACAAAAAAAAAAACAAATAATTCAAATCACAAAAGATAAGAAGCAGTATCATATAAAGAAGCAGAGAGAAGAAGCATTAGTTACGATGACAACAAATAATCATGCCACATAATACTGCCTTATGTAGATTTTTTTTTTTGGTGGTGGTTGCCTTATGTAGATTAGCGCAAGGAAAATTGTTAAATGTAATATAGATATGCGCAGATAGAAAGAAACATTTAATATTGGTCATTGTAAAACATTTGCATTTGTATATAATATAGATATAGATAAATTTATACTATATATAAAGAAAACTACCCATTTCAGCACATTCTTGGGTTGGACTATTCTTTTCAAAAATACCCTTAATTTTCAATACAAATAATTCATGTAACAAATAGATAAGAATAAATTTAAATATTAAAACAAATGTAACAAACATGAATAAAAAATAATGTTAAAGATAGGACTTTAAATCCTCTACAAAAATATTAGTAACAAACGTGAGCATATTTTTTTCCTTAAACAATTTTTTACTTAACAAAGATTGTCTTTGGTGTCATTAAAATAAATTTAGATTTTTTTTGTTATATTGTTGGTTTCATTGAAAAAAATAATCATGATTAGTTTGTTTTGTTATAACTTAAAATCAACAAACGTTTATATTTTTAGTTTTAACCAAAATCAAAATTTCATACAAAAAAACATCGTTCATAACTTTCAAACGTTAGCGCAATAAAAAGAGCGAAAAAACGGGCACGGAGTCCCCGTCCTTTCGCTAGTTATTGTTATGACAATATTGACTAATAACCAGGCGGACGAGTAAGAAGCGGTTATGTGGCGAGATGGAAAGATAAAAGCGTGTAGAGAAAGCTACTAAAATCATTTTCGTTCACTTCATTCGATTCAACACCAACACGAAGAAAAGATAAAACTCATCTTCTCCACCATTTTCTTACTCTTCATTCACAACAAACATATGTATAATGAAAATCATGAAACGGTTCTCTGTAATGTGGTACTTTCTCCAGACGAAAAAACACGTGATAAGGGTAAACATAGCTACGATTTGCTCAAATATGTTGATCTACAAGGTGTTTTCTACGATGAATTGGTTAAACTCCTAAGTTCTCTAGATAAAGCAAGCCGCCATTGTTCTTTGTGATGCTCTCTCGACGCATCCAATAACTTCTCAAAATCATTCACGAGTTCCACCTACGATTTATTTTCTACGTAGAGATCAAATCAACAACAACTTTTTATTTGTTAAGCTTTGCAAAGTTCTTTCTAAGATACTCCACTACATCGTTTTCTCTCTACACAATGAGTGTCTCCATGTCTTCGATTACATCCTGAGTGGTTTGAATTCTCCAAACCCTAGGTTTGTGAAGAATTGTCTGATGTTGTTTTGAATATTGTCTCACAATGAGACCCCTGCAACCGTTTTACCTCATATGTTAGCGTTCCAAAATGTCATTGCCAGGTTAATGAGATATGACAATACTCTTGACATGCGCATTGATGCGCTTTTTGCTGCTATCAATCTCCTTCGTTTCATGTTCGGAGAAGGACACGTCTCAGACTCATCAGACTTGGAATACGACGGTGGCATGTCAGAAGACGACAGCTTGTCATCGGACGCAGTTCTTGTCTATTTCTCAGGCTCTGGCCAAGACGTCGATGAAGATTACAATTTTGTAAGGTGTAACAGAAGGTAAAATTGGATAAATGAATCTAAATTTAACAAGAGTAAAATTGAAATAGTGACCTTTAATACAAAAACCGTGATAGACTTTTGCTTATTTCTTTTTTATTGTTTAGACTACTTTCATTTGGAATTTGGATACACCAATTGATTTAAACCATTAGATATATACAAGGGTGAGAGAAAATCAAAACTGAATATTGTATCATGACACCTATCATTGTAAAATAAAGTTTATTTTTATACAATGTTATTGTAAAAAGTTGTACGATATTAGAAAATTACAATCATTCATAATAATGTCTTTATAAAAAATAGTTTTGAATAAAATCAAATATTTTTAAGGATCCGTTGTGATTGTTTGATGGTTTACAAAGTTTTTACACTAATAATTCGTATTATTTAAAAATATTGTTTGCCTAAAAAATATTTAATCTCCTAATTTTTTTTGTATTATCTTTTCTTGGTGGTTTCTTTTATTGTTCTTTGATGCGACATTTGAAAAATCAAAGTGAATTTAACGATGATTGGTGCTTAATACATTTTCTTTTCAACATTGATCACTTTAACACTTGTTATTTTATTGAATGAAATGAGTCTCACACATTGAAATATCCATATTTATTTATTTTCATTTTTCTATTCACTTTGAGGAATTGAAGGCCAATGAAATCTTCTTGGAGTACAACTTGACAAATTTACTATTATTATTATTATTATTGTTGTTATTGTTGTTGTTATTATTATTATTATTATTATTATTATTATTATTATTATTATTATTATTATTATAAACATTTATAAATAGGAGAAATCTTGATTAAAATATAGTCATTTTGTTTTTTAAATAAAAAATCATTTTTTTTTTATCTATTACAAGTATCTTGTGTTTTTTCTTGTTCATGTGTTGGTTGTTTAGGTTGGGTCGATGGAGGTGTTATTCTGTATTTGTTTGGTGCCTCCCGATGTTTGATGTTTTATGTTTTCTTGACGTTACTCAAAAGGGTTTGGTGCACAGACGCTTCGTGTTGGCGGTAGTAGTCATTCATGTACCTTCATATTTTTCTGGGTCTTTTTGGGTCGTGTTGGTTGGTTCTCGTCGCTTTATGGTTTGGTTGATGTTTATTCCAGCGGCGGACGCTTTCTCCTTGTCACCGGCAGTCGCCCTTTTTTGATCTGGGTTGTGTTTCTGCTTCAAACCGGCGTCGCTGCCCGTGTTTTGTTGTTGGGTTTTGACTTCCTTTTGATATGTGACTGTGTTGCTGCTTGTTTCTTGGTGAGGTGGTTTGGCGGCATAGTTTCTATCTTTATCACTGGTTTGTGGGTGTATTCTCTGTGGCTGTTTCTTCGAAATGTTATGGCAATGTTGCTGCTTTCCTTAGAGACTTTCAGTCTTGCTCTTGTACTCGCAGATCCTTTGGCCGGTCTAGTTTTTGTTTCGTTTTGTTTTTGTACTGTTAGTTTTGGTGTTTTATGATGTTGTTATGTTTTGGGTGGCATGAGATTTGTTCTCTTTTTTGGTGGTACGGTGTTGTTTAATCCTACAGGTGGTGATGCAGTGGTGGTGGTGATGCGTGGAGGTGGCGGTGATGTGTGGTGGTGGGGGTGATTCGGTAAAACGGGGTGGTTGGTGTTGCTTAGGTGACGAGGTGAGTGTTTTTGTGGTGGTTGTTGTGGGTGATTCCTCTTGGAGGACGCCTCTGTTATTCAGGTCCATTTATCGTCGTCGTTACCTCTTGCTTGAGTTTTAGGTTACTAAGGTGTTTATGGTGCTTTGAGGGTGCATGTCATTTGAGCTGAGCTTCTTTTCCCTTTTGATTGATGTTTGCACCACCACAATTCATGTCGTCTGTTTTACGTTTTGTGTGTTGGATGTTGGCGGGCCGGTTACTTTTGCTTTGAGATCGGGAGTTGGTGTCTAGTTGCTTTCTTGTTTGGCGGGCTACAGTGTTGCTATGGTGAACTGGGGGTTAGGGTGCCCGTCTAGTTTGATCCTGAAGTCTGGTGGACCGATCGCTTTTGATTCAAGATCGGGAGTCAGTTCTTTGGTTCAAGTTTGGGCTGTTTTTGTGTTCTTTCGGTGGACCAGAGATTGAGAGATGGTGAAAGCTGATTGATCTATAGAATAGTGGCTCGGCTTAGGTGATGAGGACGATATGTTTCATTTAGATAGATTTTATTTTGGGACAAGTAGTGGCGACAGGTGGTTATGGATATCGTTTGTCGGTGGTCGTTTAGTGAAGGAGCATGTTTTATGTGGTGATGTTTACTTTGGTGGATGTTGTCCTCGTGGGTGTTGAAGGTTGGGTTGGGTTAGGTGTTGTGTGTAGGAGCCTCTTTTTGTATGGAGTTTATTTTCGGGTGTTTCGTCTATGTATGACACCTTTAATTTGATAATGGCATGAATTGATTCAATCTTGTGGCAAATTGATCTTTGAGCCGTCGAAAGCTGACAGGGTCTTTTGGCATTTAAGTGTATTAGTGTCAAACATATTATGGAGATCAAAATTGAGGTCCATCCTTAATCCCTGTCCGTGACTCCAACGTTTGGATAATACGCTGGTTTTCACCAAATCCTTCAAAGGTAACATGGAACGGGAATCTACAACATGAATTGTGAATACATATGTACAACTATTTAAAATGTAATACATCATTTGGTCCTTTAACTTATTTTTTGTTTTCAATTTGGTCCCCTAACTATAAAGTGTCTCAATTTGGTCCCATAAATCTTCTGCCGTTTAATGTTTTGGTCCTCTCCGTTAGTTTTTAACCTTAAATGTCTAAAGTGAACCAACTTTATAGGTGGTCCACCATAGACCTTATTAAATCTTTTATTCTTAACCGCTTGATCTTTTTTTTAAAGGGAGACCGATGGATCATGGAGGGATCTATTATAGTTTATAACGAACCACAAACACCCAATTTTTTCCTCCATCTTCTTCCCTGTGTTCTTCTTCATCCCCAAATAAAACTCTCGCTTTTATTCATCATTTTAAAAGAAAAAAAAACCAGAAAATCAAAACTCATTCATAATCAACAGTTGCAGCAACAACATTAACAATCTCAATTCAACAAAAAATCTCAATTCCAAAACTCATTCATAATCATTAACACTACAATCTCAATTCCAACAATAACAAAAATTGCAACAACAATAGTAAGCAAAATTCAACAATAAACAAAAATGAACAACAACAATCACCCTTCATCTCCTTTATCACATAAATCCAAAAATCCAAAAATTAAAACTTAAAATCCAAAAAAATAATAATTAAATTCCATGTACAAATAAGGAAGCAAGATGAATTGTTTTATAACAAACCCAAACTCAAAGGAATCAAAACATTTCACAACCCCTTTCAAATTCCTAACCCCTTTTCCATAACCTTCGCAACTCTTCTCCCTTTCATAAATTCAACCATCTCAACATTTCACAACCTCTTCTTTCAATTTAGAACAATAACAACACCTATTGTATCTTCCCCCTTTTTTCAATTCTTCCTTCCCTCTTCTTTTTCAAAATTCTGATTGATGAAAGAGTTGAATTTTCTTTTCTTTTCTTTTCTGGGTTGAGCAGCAAGAAGACGAGGGGGATTTTATAGGTTAAACATTTTTCTGGGTTTGAGCCTCATTCAAAATAAGCAATTATGCAGATCAGTTATTGGGATAGAACTGAAAATGGAAGCCACCGATGCCGAAAACGTTGATGTGTCTCTGTCGTCGTCATCGTTGTTGTTTCCGGCGAGACAATAGTTATCGACATGTAGCAAAATAACTATGTTTCTGTCTCTTCTTTTCTTCACTTTTTTCTTGTGTGTATGTATATATCTTCTTTTCTTCACGTTTTTCCTTTTCTTTTTTGATTTGTTCTCTTAATTGTTGTGAGGTACTGAGTTTTATTTGTTGTATTTGAATTCTCCTAAGTTGATATATGAAGGTAATGTCGGAATTTGGAAACGAGAACCTAGATTACTATGATTTCCTATTTTTATAGTATTAGGTTTTTTTATTGAATTCTGCTCTCCACTCTGCACATTTTGCTCGCACCCTGCAGCCGTTCCAATTTTACACTTGCGCACCTTAAGTAACGCTACGCATCTTAAGTAACGCCCTTGCGTTCCTATTCTTAAGTAACTATGCGTGAGTTAACTCACGTAGTGTTTTACACTTGCGCATCTTAATTGACGCATCGTTACTTAACTAACGCAGACATTCACACTTACGTTAGTTAACTTGCGTAAGGGTAAATTTGGAACGGCTGCAGGGCGCGAGCAAAATGTACAGGGTGAACAACAAAATTCTTTTTCATTTTATTTATGGACAGCATTTTTTCTCCTGGGCCGGGTCTAGCCAACAGCAACATTCCGAAACATAAAGACATAAATTGATAAAAAAGAAGAAGTTGTTTTCAGAAGAAATGGTTGATCTTCTGCATCAACTTCAACTTCCCCACAGCTTCAACCAACAACCATTATACAGAAACATATGCAACACTCTTCTCTCTCTAACCTATTCTCGCTCCCTCCCCAAAGGTCTTCAACTCCACGCTCACATCATCAAATTAGGGTTACAAACTATTCCTCTTCTTTCTCATCACCTCATCAACTTCTACTCCAAAACCCATCTCCCTTATTCCTCCCTTCAAATCTTCCACGATTCTCCTCACAAATCCGCCACTACTTGGAGCTCTGTCATTTCCTCCTTTGCTCAAAATGACCTCCCTTTACTCTCTCTTAACTACTTCCGCCTTATGCTCCGTCAAGGTGTTCCTCCCGATGACCACATTTTCCCTAGTGCTACTAAATCATGCGGGATTTTATCCTCGCTTCCCGTTGCTAAAATGCTGCATTGTTTTGCTTTAAAGACGGCTTACCATCTTGATATTTTTGTGGGGAGTTCTATTATTGATATGTATGCTAAATGTGGTGATATTGGTTATGCCCATAACGTGTTTGATGAAATGCCGTATAGAAATGTTGTTTCTTGGAGTGGGTTGATTTATGGGTATGTTCAATTGGGTCAGGATGATCAAGCGTTGAGGCTTTTTAAACGGTTTCTTGTTGAAGAAGAAAACGAGGGTGTTAATGATTTTACTTTGTCTAGTGTTTTAAGGGTTTGTGGTGGTTCGACTTTGCTTCAAATGGGGAGGTTAATACATGGGTTGAGTTTTAAGACGAGTTTTGATTCATCTTGTTTTGTGGCGAGTTCTTTGATTTCGTTGTATTCGAAATGTGGGGTTGTTGAAGAAGCTTACGATGTTTTTGAGGAGGTTACGGTTAGGAATCTTGGTATGTGGAATGCGATGTTGATTGCTTGTGCTCAGCATGCACATACGGATAAAACGTTTGAGTTGTTTGATAAGATGAAGAGTGTTGGTGGTATGAAGGCTAATTTTATTACATTTTTGTGTTTGCTTTATGCTTGCAGCCATGCGGGGTTGGTAGAGAAGGGTAAGTATTACTTTGAGTTGATGAAGGATTATGGTATTGAACCTGGGACACAACATTATTCAACCATGGTGGATTTGCTTGGTCGTGCGGGGAAGTTAAATGATGCGGTTAAATTGATTGAGGAAATGCCTATGGAACCAACTGAATCTGTTTGGGGAGCTTTGTTAACTGGGTGTAGATTACATGGGAATACTGAACTGGCATCTTATGTTGCTGATAGAGTTTCTGAGTTGGGTTCTGTCAGTTCTGGACTTCATGTTATGCTTTCTAATGCTTATGCTGCTGCTGGGAGATGGGAGGAAGCGGCAAAAGCAAGGAAGATGATGAGGGACAGCGGCATAAAGAAGGAAACTGGATTGAGTTGGGTGGAGGAAGGAAATAGAATTCACACATTTGCTGCTGGTGATAGGTCTCATGCGAAGACCGTTGAAATTTATGATAAGTTAGAGGAGTTAGGTGAAGAAATGGATAAAGCTGGTTATGTTGCTGATACTTCTTTTGTGTTAAAAGAAGTGGACGGGGAAGAGAAGAGTAGAAGTATTAGGTATCATAGTGAGAGATTGGCTATTGCTTTTGGACTTATTACATTCCCTCATGGACAACCAATTAGAGTAATGAAGAATTTGCGGGTTTGTGGCGATTGTCACACTGCTATCAAGTTTATTAGTAAATGTACAGGAAGGGTCATCGTCGTGAGGGACAATAATCGGTTCCATCGATTTGAGGATGGAAAATGTACTTGTGGGGATTATTGGTGATCATACATTAGGGGCATTTGAAACATTATTTACCTGGAACAAAAGTAGCATCAGCTTGCGGGCATAGCATTACACGGGTATAACATTACATCATTCACAAAATTATCTTGTTTTATTTTTCTTTCTCACCATGTGCAATATTGCGGTAATTTTTAAATTTTTAATTTTTTGTATATTGCTGCTAATAAGTTATGGAGAAAAAGAGAGGCTATTTAGTATTGTACTCATTGAAGAGCCCCAAAACCCCAAAACCATTGATTCCTTACTAGTTACTACTTACTACAGGTTCGGTTATAAAACCAAGTTTGTTATGGCCATCCTAATTTTAGTTTGTTTTGTTGATTGATGGAAACAACATTAAGAAACAAAATAAAAACAACATTCGAACATAAAGACATAAATTGACAAAAAATTTAACTAGTAGGTCTGTCCATTTTTCATTACTCATTTTACTCCGTGTATCCTTGTATTCATTTATAGTATATTACTAGCTACATGATTGCCTTGTACAAGGCTGTAATACTAATACATACTGATTTTAAAGCAAATTTTTATGATGAAAATCCAGCGTAAATCATTACTTACAATGTCTACATTGTCAAAGATAGGGATTTTAAACCACCACAAATAGCACTAAATGGGTTATAGCGATACAACATAGATAAGGAAGTTCACTAACACAAAAGAATTAGAAGTTACTTTCCCACCATACAAGCTTTTGTTGGCAAAATTAATCATTCATTCACACAATCAAATACCCAATGAAGTTGACCATATTCTCTTTAGAGGAACCTATCTACTTGTGCTTCCCTATCTACAATCTAAAAATCAACAGAATTAGCTAAGCGAACTTAAAAGGAAGTTTAAAAACGTTGTCGCCTATATCATAAACCCGATGGGTACATAATGCTAAGGTCTGGTTCTCCAAAATGAATGAGAACCCTCTCCCTTCCATGAAACTATACCACCAAAAGCAGGAATAACAAAAGCAACGATTCCTCGAAAAATGCTTGGTGCTACACTAGGATGATACTTGCTTGTATGGAATCCAAACCAGACACACAGAACGTGCATACGATGTTTTATGACTTGGATTCGCAAGATTTACTTCCATACTTTCATAGTTTAATAAGGAATTTTATTTCGGAAAGTGACTATGATTCCGTTGGAGTTTTTGATTGGTTATCTTGTGAACATGAACACAACCTCAAACATAAGGATCACAGGTTTCTTTCCCTGTCTCTAAACTCCTTTAACATAGACATCATGACTTCATAAACAACTTTTTCCAAGCTTGGAATCATGTTAATAGTGACTTCAAGTTCTCCCACAATTTCATGAGTTCTGATGTAAAGTCCGGCCAAAGTAACTTACCTATCAAATATTATATTTGTATGACTGAGAAGCCGACTGAATACAGTTTTGTAGGGTTGCTTACTGTTCTTTGTGATGAGGGAATATGTAATGAAGCTGCTAACATGTCAAAGTTGGCGGACGATAGTAAAATATTTGTCATTATGATGAATATAAGAAGTTTGAAGTGTAAGTATCATATTTTTTGGCCTTCAATTTTAACCCTGGATCTCACATTTTGTTAGTTGTTTTAGATGATTTACAAGATATGAGCCTAACAATTTTTAAACAACAAGCAAAGTCAACTCCCCTATTATGAGCATGAAATAGGAGCCAACAAATTTTAAGCTAGCTAAGTCTATCACTATTGTGACACTAAAAAGTTTCTCATCTCATTATATTTATGTTCAACTAACTAATTTTTCTTATATAAGGTTTTGTGTGTGTGCGAATATGTAATGCATAGATCAACAACTATTTTGGGGTCTGTTTCTGGTGTAGACAGATTGAGTTTTGCAGTGATAGTATGCATGGGAGAGTTTTATTTGGATGGGCAGGCATGAAGGATAGACAAATGCTGGACGTGATTTAGAGTAAATGCATGGTGTGTTGTAAACTGTGATGTGATGCAAGCAGCGACGAGTGTGAGTAAAGGGCTAAATATATAATTTGGTGCCATGATTGAGTTATTGGGAAATTGAAATTGGCATGATATCCAGCATGGTTTAAGGAGTATGAGGTGCAAATGAAAGGCACTTGATATTAGTTGTTATTGATGTAAAAGGAAGATTTGAATAAGAGGTCATAGCTTTTGGGTGAAGACGAGGTGTATGCAGCGGTAAAAGTCTGAGACCTATGAGAGGATTTAATTGCCAAAGTATTAAATAGTGAGCCTTCTGCCTTGGTTTTGAATGATTATATATGCAATCAATTCTAATGGTGTGCAAAAAATGTAGCAGGTTAACAGCAAAGCTGGTGTGTTATTTAATGTCATTAGACTTCAATCATGTGAAGATAAAGGGTGTTGCAGCTTACTTTAAACTGATAGCTATTGTGTAACAGGGTCTACCATGTTGGAGGATTGTGATTAACATGATGCACACTATAGTCAATTACTAGTGTTTTGTTTTTTTTCTTGCCTGATTGTAGTTCAATGACATCTAGCTCTTGATTGCTTGCTTGTGGTGGTGTATAAGCAAACTAGGTACTAAATTGGTGTGTAGTTGATGTTGTATGAGCTTTGTACTCTCATCTTTGTATTTGTCAAGTCGAGAACATGCCCTATGCAACTCTTCGTAGAAGGTGACCTTGTATAAGATTTTTTTTTTTTGGTAGAAAGGTGACCTTGTATAAGATGATGCTGTAAGTAGATGTTATCAATAAATAAATCTTATTGAAAAGAAATAAAAACTAGAAAATTATGCAAAATCCATAAAAATTTTTTTAGGGAAATTAGTCACTTTAGTCCCTGAATAAGAAAGGAGTCGTCATTTTAGTCCCTGAATGCAGATAAATTGCAAAAAAGTCATTGAATGTAGACTTTGTTAGTCAATTTAGTCCCTGAATGCAGACTCCGTTAGTCAATATAGTCCCTGAATGTAGACTCCGTTAGTCACTTTAGTCTCTGAAATTGACCAACAGAGTCTACATTTAGGGGCTGTTTTGCAATTTCTCTGCATTCAAGGACTAAAGTGACTACTCATTTCCCATTCAAGGACTAAAGTGACTAACTCCCCATTTTTTTACAAGTGATTTTAAAATATTTTAGCTCTACTGAGTATAATTCTTCAAGGAATGTTGGCAATTTACATCACCAGTGCCTACCCCCTCAAAGAAGAAAAAACGTCATTAACACCTATATCAACTTCTATAATATTTTCTTATAACTTATTTTGAAAGAATTATACAAAATCTAACTAAAAAAATGCTATAAGGTCTTACCTCTCTGCTCGAGAAGATTTTAGCATTTTGAAAGAGATTTTTGCATTCTCGTGTCTCTTGATCATCTTCCTCTTTTTGTTAATTCAGTACAATGAATCTGGTGTTGACATTAACATGTCTTGAAAATAAAATTGACCAACAGCTGATACCTCAAATCTCTTCAGCAATTCAAGTTACTAAAGTTTGGTATAAGTCTAGAAAACGGTACCCGCTGCCACTGCCAAAGCTGCCAAGTGAGGATCAAGTCAACTATAGAGAGATACTTTAAATATATGGTACGATAGAGTTTGAAATTAGCATATTCAAGAAGGGGTTTCCACAAAGAAATTAGTTGAGCATACCAAATTTGAACCTAGGTTAAGGTGTAAACCTAGCAATGTCGACTTCAATAATGGAAAAAACATTCAAGCACAGATATATTATCATTTATTTATAGTACTAGACTTCTGCCCCGTGCTATCGCGAAAGTTTGTTATAAATGAATATCATTATATTTTCTTACAACCAATCATGAATTCATTATTGACATATGAATCTAAAGGTAATAAAGCATAATTTTGCATGTTAAATCTATAGATAGATTTATTATGAACTGGTATTATAAGATGAGCAATGTATCACCAAATTCCAATGTTTCCTAAAGAATAATTCAGAAAAATTGGAATAATATTCAACTGTAATTGAATAATGTCAAACATGTTTCTTCAGTCAACATGAATTATTATGAACTGGTAGTATAAGATGAGCAATGTAAGTAGAGAATGGTACAAAATAGATTCGATAAAAAGAAGTGTATAACAACAGTAGGATAAAAAAAGATGCTTTAGTTTAAGAATACATAAACAAACAAATTTAAAATCAAGAAACCTCTCAAGTAAATTAGCACATCAGCAAAATCTCGATCCTTTGCAAATATAACAAAGTTCTCTAAACTCGACATCTTGATCTTTATGTTACAGAGCTTGAAAACAAAATAATTGTTATCTTCCTATCAAAACATATGCATTAAAAGAAACTTGTTGCAAACTTTGTTCATTTAAATAGCAAGAGAATAGAAGTGATCTACTTAATGAAGTACTCCCTCCGTCCCTTAATATAACCCCCCTTTTGTTTTTTTTTTTTTCCCTAAATATAACCCTCTTTTCAAATTACAACACACATTAATTATTTTTTTCCATAGATACCCTTATTTAATACTACTACTAATTCTAAAAGAACAATAAATTGACTTTTCACTTTATCTTTTTAATGAGGTTAATTTTGTAAAATTGTACTATAAAACAGACACATTAACTACACCAACAACATTTCTTAAGAAATGTGAAAAAAACAATAGGTGGTTATATTAAGGGACGGAGGGAGTAGTTGATAGTTGGGCCTAAGTCTTGGTTAACAAGTTCTTGAATAACTACATACATCGTTTATAGAAAGAAAAAAAAAAATTCCGACCAAAAAAAATAGAAAACATTTTTTCATTGAGTGGCTCAAGACCAATGAAAAACGTGTGAGTGGGCCAGAGTTTGAGTGGTTCAAGACTAATGCATGAAAGCAACAAATTGGAGGGAAATGACTTGATATTCAAGGATAAATTTGTCATTTTTGTTTTTGCCTCTTCAACATCTGGTCTGGTTATTTGCCACATGATTGTTTACATCTAAGGTTATTTGCATTTAAGGTTACTTGAGTTTTATTTCCATCTTGTGTGTTGGTGAAAATGCAGTTCTGGTAGCAGCTTCAAGCTGAAGCAAAACTGCAGAGAATCTGATTATTTGTATTTACATGTTGATTACAATCACATATGGGTTTCATGGGTCAAGGTTTTATTTAGTGTTGGAACTGATGTTGGTAAACAAATGGTTCTTCTTGGTTGATTAATTCACAAAAGTATTTTCTATGTTTGTACATAAGGTTTTATTTTGATTTCATTGCAGGAATTGTGTTTACATGTTAAGAGAATTGCATATCTTGGTCTGCTTTATCTTTTAAGTAAATATGTTTCCTTGATACAGAAAATTGACCGACTCGAAATCAATCGCAGTCGAGTGAAACTTTAAAAACCTTGTTATTTCAGTATGTGTTCACCATTATTGATGCAGTTGATGATGCACAATAGGGTCCTCAGGGATAAAAGGTCCTGATATCATGAAGGTAATTTTTCTGTTATCTTGTTTCGTAGCCTTTGTGCGCGTGAGCTTTTGAAATGTATATGGCTTATCATTTACTTGGTCAAATCATATTAGTATCTGGAAAACATATGTAGGTATTTTGATTTTAGTTAGTTACTATCAAATCCAAGGGTAGATAACTTGTTAAGACTCATGATGCATGTAAGCTATTTTAAAGTAGATTTTAGTGTCATAAAAATTGTCTCTTTATTGCAAATTCGATATGAAACTACAACTTTTTTCTCGAGTGTCCTTAATTGTGATCTAATAAGGAGTTGTGAAACTCACTTTTGCTCTTTATTTTCTCCAAATACCTTACAACTCCCATATCCTAATTGGAAAGCTTGTTGAAACTCTAGCTGAAATTAAATTTCAAGCACCAATTATCAAGGAGATTTCACCATATTTTACGAGCCTTTATTATTCCTTTTCTTGATTGCCACTTACATTTTATATGTGTTTGTGATGCTAACTAATTTTGTGATAATCAAGTGCTGACAACACTGATTCAAGTCTTGGGTACAACTCATAAAACTCTAAAATTTCTTAACAATTGTATATTAGTAAAAGAAAATTCAAGCGAACCAACTGATGTTCAAATGAAGAATCTTGAAATGGAGAATGAAAGAGAGGTAATCCATGTGTCACATAATGAATACCATCAAGCATCAAGTCTGCACTCAACTTAAAGGTCGTGCAAGAAAACATGTAGATGATGTGTTAATATGAATTTCGCGGATGAAGTCTAGTTAGTATAAACTAACCAAAACTAGAATAGACTTAACCATGTTTATACATAATAGGGGGAGGGGGATATTGGAATGTAACCGACACTTGATACATCACAACATTGAAGTGGCAAAATTCTAGTATGTGCTTGGCACAAATATTCATACTAGTTCATCAAAACAATTCATAAAATCGCAATCACTCATTCATGAAAACAATTCATATAAGCAATGATAACAAAAAACCAAATGAAATGAAAAATTGTTTTGGCTTCAATTCTTTACGGTGGCTGAAACAAAATAAAATTTCTTTCACGGTAGGTGGAGTAATTATTTTGGAATACGATGTTAGTCATGGCCGAGTAGCATAGACACCTCTTTCTCTATCTGAGTAGCATAGACACCTCTTTCTCTATCTTTGCTATACTCTTGGCATATTTCTTACATTCATCAGCTGCCTTCTCTCTAATAGCATCCTCCTCAGCTTTCATGAGTGCTTCATGCTGCTCTCTTAATTCTATCATAACTGTAGCATTTGCGAGGACCTCTTCTGTCCGAGCTCTTCCCTTTTTCACTCTATCCTGTAATGTTCCCACCATTTAAAATAAGTAAGTGACATTAAGAGTTTTTGAGGTTCAATTGTAAGCAATTTGGCCACTTGATAAAACAAACATCCTATTATTTAACAAATAATTTGTAATATATAAATGCAAAAGTACAAATAGCATGCACATGAAAACCCACATGATTTGGCTCAATCAGATTTAAGATTTGTGGGTTTTCATGTGGGTTAAATCTGATTGAGCCAAATCATGTGGGTTTTCATGTGCATGCTACTGATTGAGCCAAATCATGATTTGTAAAACCCACATGAAATCAATAAACTAATCAACAAATTTAACTGTAAAATTATGCATATACCATGATTTGTCCGAAAATATAAAGGAATGCAAATTACTAGTTGAATTCACTTTAGTTGGCTCTGAAACAACAAGAAACAACGTTTTAAGTTTGATCAGTTGACAAATAACTTACCTCATTATTTGCTAGAAGATTTTTACCATTATCTATCTCTTGTTGCAGGTTAACTAATTTATTGTTCTCCAACTCAAGTTCTCCTAGAAGCGAACTTATCTCCAATGCCAATGATTCGGTTTGTTGAATAGCCGTCTGCTCTCTATCCTGTACTTGCTGACAATCAGCCGTTGACTTTTCAGCCCGTGACTTAGCAGACTCCAGACCATTATCTACCGAGTACATCTCTTTCTCCAGGGTGAGTATAGAAGAAGTAAGTTCATCAAGTTGACTTTCATGACTTTTAATGGCATTTTCCCCTTCAGATATCTTCTCCATAACTTTCGCCTCCAAAGCTCTCCTTCCTTTTGCAAGTTCTTCGTATTCTTCACGTTTACTATTCAATGAAGCCTTTTGGAGGCTCCTCCGTGTCTTAGCTCTTTCATCTTGCAATTTAACCTGCAATGTTATCACTATTTCAGTAAGGAAGTAACATAATAAAATGTTTGAGTCTCAATTGTAAACAATTTGGCCATCCATAAAACATAAATCATATCATTGTGCAAATACTTCATTATACATAAATGCAAAAGTTTTATTTTTTTTTAAAGGAAAATTAGTTAAGATCACAGACCTAAGCAAGAGGTGCACTAGGATTAGGACAAGAAACACGATAACAATGAACTGGATAGTCACTAAACTTGCAAAATATAAACACATCATAGTGCCTACAAAGGGAAGGCACTAAATCAACCACGACAAAAACCACCAAAGACAGTCAAAACAATTGATACAAGCAAAGCACCCTGCCACTCACCCCCCACATAACCCTCTCAATAGAGAGGAAGCAAAAACCCACTGACACATAACCACAGAAGCACAAGAACACCAATTTTCTAAAGAAAGGAAAAGAAAACCAAAAACTGCACCAGGCCGGACCAAAAGCTGCAACAGACAGAAACATCGAAAGATTCTGCTATCCTACGAGGCTATGACTTGCATCCAGATAAAACCCAGAAGCAACAAATGTCAATCAAAGAAATGCAGAACTCTACAACTACTACAGACAACAGGCTAAACTAATCATGTACCCGAGAATGAAACACCGAAGCGATCAGAAAGGAAGCAAAGGCTCCAAGGCGACTAATAAAGGAGAATGCCGCAAAAAGAGCTAAAAACAGCAGAATCAAAGCCCCCAAAAAGATACAACGCTTCAACTCCTGTAGACACTAACAAGCTCATCCAGTAAGGAGACAAAAATCAGAAAATAACTCCCACCAGATCCTATATTGCTAAAGCCACTCCCAGACAAAACAAAGGGCTCAAAAGCACAGGAAAACCAGGGATGAATTATCGACCGCGCCCTCTTCCTATACTTTGGCTCAACTAGATTTAAGACTTGACCATGAAACCAATAAACTTAACTATTAAACCATAAAATTATGCATATGATTTGTCCTATGGAAAATCTAAATGAATGCAAACTTCTGGTTGAATTCATTTTAATTGTGGCTGAGAAAGCAACAAGAAGTAACATTTGAAGTTGATCAATGATTAGTACTACTTTTTTAAAAGTGATACTGAAGGGACATCCTTCAGACAGCAAGACTTACCATCTCACCCATGTTTATAGTACAATTACAATACATGACTAAAATTGTTAACCCTGTATATGTAAATTAAGAGCGTAGCCTTGTATGGACACGAGTCAGACCTAAGAATAGTAGAGTGTAGGTACTCAAGAGATGCATGCTAAATTTTAAAATATGAAAAGAAACTCCATGTATTTTAATGAAATAGATCTTGATACGATTTGTATATTTAATTCCATATACCTTGTTACGGGCTAGACAATCTTCTTTTGTTTCGATCTTTTCTTTCACTACAGATAATTTCTTTCTCTCTTCCTCGAGTTTATATCGAATAGTACTCTTCTTCTCTACCAAAGTCTGGACTTCTTCAATATCCTTCTTCTCTCTCTCTAATGCTTCTTGACGGATTTCCGTAAACCTTTCTGACAGCAACAACGATTCAGCAGCCGACAACGCCTTTTCTAGCAAGGACTTTCTTGCCTCTAAAATTAATATACACGAAGCAGCACTCCTATGTTTCTTTTCATTATTTTCCATATGAATTAGCACTTCATCAGAGACTCTCTTATGACCATTCTCCTCCGAAGTTTTGAAATTTCTATAATCTTCAAATTTTTCTTTGAAAACTTTAGCATCAGCCTGATAAGCGTGAAGCTTATCAGCTACCTCCATAACCTTCTCATCCTCCCAACGGTTCCAACCTTCTACCTCAACCTGCAATTCTTTTGCCCGAGATAACAATTTTGAAAGTTGTGCATTCTTCTCATCAGGCATCGGTGGTGTATCAGGATTATTTTCCCTTTTAAAGGATTCTAGGTAAGAATTCAAGACATTCCTCAATTCACTCAATGCAACAGCCAATGTCACGGAGGGATTTTTCTTGCGATGTATAAGGACCAATTCATCCAATGTACACTCCACTAATTTCTGCAAATTTGGAAATACGATATCCAAGGTAGTTTCACTACCTTCTCCAGTCAAATTCTTCAACGTGTCTTGAACAATATTTGTGATATGGTGTCCTTCTTCTGAGTACATGGACTTCCTTGAAATAGCTGCTTCAACCATTTTTTGATCGTAGCCTAGATCGACGACTGTCTTGATTGCATAACTGAAAATTTTTTCCAAATCAGCCATCAGTAATCCTTTCGCCACTTTGACCTCATCCGTCAGATCTGAGGAATCAACTTCTTGTGCCCGAGTTAACAATTTTGAAAGCTGTGCATTCTTCTCATCAGCCATCGGTGGTTTATCAGAATTAAATTCCCTTTGAAAGGAATCAGAAGTGGAAACTTCTTCCAAATCAGCCATCAGTGATCCTTTCAACGCTTTGACTATATCCGGATCTGATTCTTGTGCCGAAGTTAATAATTTTGAAAATTGTGCGTTCTTCTCATCAGCCATCGGTGGTTTATCAGAATTATAATTCAAAGCATGCCACACCTCAATCAGTGCAACATCGAATGTCGTGGAGGGATTTTCCTTGCGATGTATAATGACCAATTCATGCAATGTATACTCCACTAACTTCTGCAAATTTGGAAATACAGTATCAGTATCATGTGTAGTTTCACTACCTTCTCTAGTCAAATTCTTGACTGTGTCTTGAACAATATTTGTGATATGGTCTGCTCCTTTTGTGTATATGTCTATGGACTTCCTTGAAAGAGCTGCTTCAACCTTTTTTTGATCGTAGCCTAGACCGACAACTTTCTTGATTGCATAATTGAAAATTTTTTCCAAATCATACATCAGTAATCCTTTAACCGCATTGACCGTCTCCGGATCTGGGGAATCGACTTCTTGTGCCCCGGTTAATAATTTTGAACCTTGTGCATTCTTCTCATCTTGCATAGGTGGTTTACCAGAATTATTTTTCGTTTTAAATGAATCTAGGTAAGAATTATAGACCCACCACAACTCACTCAATGCAACAACCAATAACTCGGAGCGATATTTCTTGCGATGTATAAGGACCAATTCATCCACTGTATGCTCCACTAATTTCTGCAAATCTGGAAATACCGATGCAGTTTCATCACATGTCAAATTCTCCACTGTCTCTTGAACAATAGTTGGGATATAGTCTTCTCCCTTTAAGTATATGGACTTAGTTGAAATAGCTGCTTCAACCTTTTTTTGATCGTAGCCTAGACCGACGACTCTCTTGATTGCATAAGTGAAAATTTCTTCCAAATCAGCCATCAGTAATCCTTTAATCTCCTTGACCTGATCCGGATCTGAGGAATCAACTTCTGAAACCATAGAGTCCTCTGAATCCATAGCCTTCTTCTTTTTTATAGCCTTCTTCTATCAAACCAATCCTCTCTGCAAATAAATCACAAAGGCTCGAATAAGCCATAAAATAACATGCAAGAGTGAAAATAAAACTGTGAACACAAGAGAAAAATAATTATTCATACAAACTTATAATTTGGCTTATATACAAATATTTGTTTAGCATATCTTTTAGATATAAAATGACATGTTAATTTCATTCAATTCTATTCGATAAACACATAATTTTGGATCATACCGCCACAACTCAACATTCATTCAATTTTATTCGATAAACACGTAATTTTGGATCATACCGCCACAACTCAACATTCATTCAATTTTATTCGATAAACACGTAATTTTGGATCATACCGCCACAACTCAACATTCATTCAATTTTATTCGATAAACACGTAATTTTGGATCATACCGCCACAACTCAACATTCATTCAATTTTATTCGATAAACACATGATTTTGGATCATACCGCCACAACTCAACATTCATTCAATTTTATTCGATAAACACATAATTTTGGATCATACCGCCACAACTCAACATTCATTCAATTTTATTCGATAAACACGTGATTTTGGATCATACCGCCACAACTCAACATTCATTCAATTTTATTCGATAAACACATAATTTTGGATCATACCGCCACAACTCAACATTCATTCAATTTTATTCGATAAACACGTAATTTTGGATCCTACCGCCACAACTCGACAAATAAAGAAAGACAAACTATAGATTCACGGAATACAAAAACTTACCTTCAATTAAAAAGTTTGAAATTGGAAGAAGACGATGAAATGGTAAATCTCCGTTTAGACTGTGACTCCCAATCTCCGCCAGAAATATCGCACCCCACCAGTTTTGCGATATTAGTTTTCTGCATGAGTGGGTTTTAGGGTTTATAAGAACGATTGTGTATGTGGTTTATTTTATTTTTTTTATTTAACTTTTGAGGGAGGATATGGTTTATTTATTTTTTATTGGTTTTGTGTATCAGGTTTATATTACTTTAAAAATATTTTTTACATTTAGGCTCTATTTGGTAAAAATAGCGGATAGCTTATAAGCTAGCTGATAGCTGATGAGTGGTAGCTGATAAGTTAATTGAAGTGTTTGGTAAAATTAACGGTTCAACTAGCTGATATATGTAAAATGACATAAAAGGACATTTTTAATTCATAATAAAATTTATATCAATTGATATTTAAAATATTTTCTTTAAAAAAATATTTAGAATACTTAAAATTTAGTAGTTTAAATTTATTATTCATGTTTCTTCTTTTTTTTTTAAGAAAAATAAAATATGTTTCTATCTATTCATTTTAAATTATAAATCTAAGAATAAAATTATAAACTATAAACTAACAAAAAAAAATGTAGCTTAACAACATATGTGTTTTTTTTTAAGAAAAAAAACGTAACAATATATGTATTATTAGAAACGTAACATGTTAAAATATATATATATATATATATATATATATATATATATATATATATATATATATATATATATATATATATATATATATATATAAACGTAACATGTTAGTCATAACAAAATATATAAACGTACATTAAATCAATTATAAAGGGGTAGAAATGAATTTTAGATAAATCAATAAGGGTAAAAATGGAAGAAAATATGATAAGCTATAAGCTATAAGCTCAAACGCTACTTAGAATAGCGTCTGAAAAATAGCTTATAAACTCGTGAAATAAGCTATAAGCTCATGGTAAAAAGCCATTACCAAACGGGACTTTTTTTGCCATAAGAGCTTATAAGCTACGAGTTATAAGCTATAAGCTCCTTTTCTGGTCTTACCAAAGAGACTATTAGTTGTTTTTGAGGTATTCTCTTCCGCCTCATATTTAACTCCAAATTTTTAAGATAGATCAATGTTGTAGGTAGTCTATAAAAAAATCTCATTGATTTTTTTAATTGTAACTGTTTGATCTATTTCTCAAAAAATAAACTAATCGATTTTAAAGGTCTATTATATTATATGTAATAGTGCATTATCACCATCTAATTTTTTCCCTTTCTTCATGTTCTTCATCATCTTTAACATCCTCTTCATTGAACTTATTGCGTGTGTTCTTGCCTTATGTCGCTCCGTATTGGTGTAGTCGTGTTCAAAACCTATAAAAAGGTATGGGAAATAGACGTAATAGTTTTCTGGCGTATTTTACAAATATAAATGTTATTATATAAAGTTGAAGGTTTTTATAATGAATTATTTACAAAACAAGTCGATAAATGCTATAGAAAATATAAACAAGTCAACCATGATGAAGTCCCTCTATGTGACTAAACACCTGTGTGTGTAAATTGCTAAAAGACACCTTCATGAGTGACTTCTAACAAAACTTATATATATATATATATATATATATATATATATAGACACACACACACTCAATCACGCATAAAAAAAACACCCCTCTCTATGAGGGCTTAAGTGAGACGTTATTTTTAATCACTATTTATCCTATAAACACTCATTCCAATACCTTAAGGCTCTATTTGTGAAAAACACCTCTCTATGTGTAAAGGACTTAAGTTATATGTTATTTGCAATAACCTTTATGGATCCTTTCTATAAGAAATTGATTTGTGTGAATTAATGGATCTTTAAAAAGGCTTATTTATACCTTTATTTCTTGTAAATAAGACTCATTTGAATTTTGGTCTCTGAACTTATTAATCTTAACAACCACTGCAATTACTAATCCCTTAAAATTTGGCCCCTCAACCCAGTTAATGATGGCCACATCACTAATCTGATGAGGTGGCACTGCTGATTGGTTAAGTGGCAGTCTGAGTTAGCAAAACTTGATGTGAATGGACGAATATACCCCTTGTTTTCTACCTTCTTCTTCTTCTTCTTCTTCTTCTTCTTCTTCTTCTTCTTCTTCTTCTTCTTCTTCTTCTTCTTCTTCTTCTTCTTCTTCTTCTTTCTCTCGTCATCCTTCTTATACCTTCTTATTCTAGTCATTCTTCATTTCCTTCTTCATTTTATACGACAAACTCTCAAAGTAAATCGAAGTCGCTGAGATCTTCTTTCTATGGGAAGTATAATACCTTTGCATCAAATGTCCACGAGAAGGAAGATCTAATCCCACACTTTGATCATGAGTATCAAGCACAACAGTGTACGCGGCGAAGTTCGTCGGTGAACCGGACTAAGGCTGACCGTTAACACCCAAAGATTATGGATCGAGATGGAAAGCTTAAAGAGAGCGTGAACGACAAAGAAACCACTAACGATCTGATTTATTTCAAATCACGTAAAGATTCCAACCGGAAAATCACTCAATAGCATCAAAAGTTATGCTTATGATATTCGAGACCCATGGTCGTTCCAACAACAACAACATTGTAATAACAACAACCAGATGGATATGGTTAGTGGTGTTTTTTGTAACAGCCCGTTTTTTCCTATAATTATTTTAATTATTGATTATGTGTGTTTATATGCGCTTATGTGTAATTATTTATTTTGTGTGTATTTTGTTCGGGATTAATAGATTTGGACTTAAAAAGTGTATTTGAGTCATTTTATTAAGAGTGTTATTATTTCCGAAGTTTTAAGTGGAAATAATTATTTTTATTAATCTCTATTGTTTCTTTTTTGTCAATTTTTCCTCTTCGTAAACGATAATATTTGTGGGTTGTTCTATTTCCATTTGCAATTTTATGAAATGGTGTCGTCGATGTCATTTTTGTGGTGCATGATATGAGCTGTTGTGTACCCGTAGGATTGTATTCTATTTACATTTCAAAAAAGTTGCAATAGTGTGATTTCAACTCGCTTTCAATTAATCTCCTATGAAATCTAAATTTTCAAATGACAAATGATTCGCAGTTTTGGTGTACAACGGAGAAGAGAAATCTTTTGTCTCTGTTCATCATCACTGGGTCAATGAAATGGTACCTCAACTATAATCTAATGATGGCGGGAGAAGGATGAAAGAATAGAAAAGACCAAGAATAATGGAACAACATTGCTATTGTGTCCTCTAAAAAAAACACTTTTATTGTGTACTTTCTTGATGCATATGTATGCATATTCTTTTTTGGTTGATTAGAACATGATTATATGAATATTTTTTGGCTTATTCTATAATTCATTTTTGGTTTATTAGAACTTCATTATATGAATATTTTTAGGCTAATTTTACAAGGTAATATACCCAGGCGTGTAGATTTTATATTGAAGCTTTTTAGAGTTTGCAAATACAAAGTACTTTCAACGGTGGAAATCCTCAAATGTTCAAGGTTCGGTATATTAATGTCACGTTAAAAGGTCTCAAGGATCAACTGGATGAAATCAATCAAGGAATCAACCTCGGAGACACAAGGAGGGTGGAATACATTTGGTATGAACGTCAAACGTTGGACGACGGGAGAATAACGTTCAGTCGGCTAGAATTAAAGAACGACGACGTGAGGAGCATGTTCTCGATTTTTTGGCAGCACATCATGTTCCCGTGGATCGATATGTTTGTCACATTGTTGAGATTGCCTGAAGATATTCTCAACAATTTGATTCCGTCATAAGATTGTGATTAGGTAGCATCATTATTATGTACTAGTTTGCACCTTCCAACTACAACAATTGTCTTACCTCTGAAATTAGATAAGGTCAAACTTGTTAAACAACAACTCTCAAGTATTCACCCGGAAGTTCTATGTTTAGGTAGTGTCTTTATTTTGTTGAAATTTAAATTAAATTCTTGTTAGTTTGTTGTAGATTTTGGTATTGAAGTGTCTTGTATTGAATGTAGTGATTTGCAATCCCCTTTAAAAAGTCAAAAGATTAAGAGAACACAACATGTATTCTACAGAATCAGCTATTTTTTTGTAATGAGATTGGGATAAACCAATATGGTTACCATCTCTTATGATTTTAATTCCTAAATTCACATAAGCTTCTCCTAAATCTTTCATATTAAAATTTTTGGATAAGAAAGCTTTAGTTTATTCTACCTCATTTATACTTGTACCAAAGATCAACATGCCATCTATATATAAGCAAATCATGACTCCTTTTCCATTTTGGAATATACCGTAAATACACTTGTCAGATTCATTTATAATGTATCAATTGGCTAACATAACTTGGTCAAATTTGTTTGGTACCATTGTTTGGGTGCTTGTTCCAACCCATATAAAGACTTAGTTAATTTACACACTTTATCTTCTTGACCTTTGATCATATATCCTTCCGGTGTTTAATATACAACTATCCATTTAGGAAAACAGTTTTAACATCCATTTGATGGATTACAAACTTATGGATGGATGCTAGTGCAATTAGCATTCTGATTGATGCAATTCTTGCAATAGGTGCATATGTATCAAAATAATCAATGTCTTCTTTTTCGTGTAAACCCTTTAGCAATTAGTCTAGCCTTGAATTTATCAATGGTACGATCCACTTTCATTTTTATTTTAAAGATCCATTTACAACCTATTGGTTTGGATCTGGGTGGGAGTTCTACCAGTTTTCAAGTTTTATTACCCATAATTGAATTCATTTCTTCTTGGATAACGTCTTTCCAAAAGGCTGGATTTTGAGACTTTACAGTCTCTTTATACGTTACTAGATCACTCTTAAGGTTAATGCAAATTGGTCCATAACTATTTATGGATTTACCTATTCCTTTTACAAGAAACATGAAGAAATCCGATCCAAAATCTTTCTCTTTCCCGTTCCTCTTACTTCTTCTAAGTTCTGAACCATCCAATGTATCTAGATTAGATTCATTGTTTTCTAAATTTTGTACATTAGAATGAACAATATCCTTGAGATAAGAAATTGAGTTAAATCTGTCTTCTTGAAAAATTGAATCTCTTGACTCAATTATTGTATTAACAAAATATGAGTCATTCGATTCAATAACCAAGAATCTGTATGTTTTGCTATTTACTGCATAGCATAAGAATACACATTCAATTCCCCTTTCATCCAATTTATTTCTTTTTGGTTCAGGCACTTTCACAATTGCTCTACAACCCCAAACTTTTAAATAATTAAGATTTGACTTCCTTTGTTACCAAAGTTCATATGAGGTTATTTTGTTCCTTTTGTTTGGAACCTTATTGAGGATGTAACATATTGTTAGCATTGCTTCACCCCAATATCCTTTAGATAATCCAGAATAGGACAACATGACATTAACCATTTCTACCAATGTCTTGTTCTTCCTTTAAGCTATTCCAATTTGTTGTGGGGCGTAGGGTGCAGTAAGTTGATGCACAATACCAGTTGATTCAAAATAACTTGGATGATAGAACTTTCCTTCCCTATTGCTTCTAAAGCATTTAATGAAAGTTTCATGTTGAAGTTCTACTTGTGCTTTAAACATTTTGAATTTATCTAAGACTTCATCTTTTGAAAGCATTAATAAACATAACAAAATCAAGCGCAATCATCAATAAAAGTAACAAAATATTTTTTACCACACAATAACAATCATAAAGTGCACACAAGTTAAAGGAACCCAGGATGGAGTCAACACTTTATATTTGTAGAGTTGATAAGGTGTCTCAACTCTCGAGTAACTCTCTCTCTCTCTCGTCCTGTAAAACTGTATTTACAGAAACCTATTCACATAAAACAATGTTATTATACGATGATTATATACAACATCTCATTTATACAGGAAGCACGTATTTTGAGTGCATATCAAAGAATTGCAAATATAAAAAAAAACGTAATTTGAGTGCATATCCCTATCACATTCATTCGTCTTTTTGTTTTTTGGTCAGGTGAATAAGTGGTTTTTGTTTTTTTGGTCAGGTGAATAAGTGGGGTGTTTGGGATTCGAACTTCAGCCCCTGCATATAATAATGCATTGTCCTACCAACTGAACTATACTCACGGGACACATTCATTCGTCTTGATGATGGCCAATTTCGGCATCATAATGTACTGCAACTATATAATCCTAATCCAATATATTTATGATGTGAGTATGACACAAGTCTCATCATGAAACTTATAGCCGAAGGAAGGCCCCAATCAGGAAACTCCAAAAAATTACACCGAGTATGTGTGTATTCTTTTCAATACTATGTGCTTTCACCAACCCACGTACTCCAAAATATTCTATCCGGTCCTATTTATAAGAAACAAATGATTTTTTAAATATATTGAATAATTGATGTATCTGGTTTAGATTTCTTACTAGATACATAAATTATTCAATGTATCTAAAAGTCAACTTTTTCTTATAAATAGGACCAGAGTTGCTATGGTGGAGTGGAAATACAAACCGAAAATCCTATTAATTAGTAGCATTCAGCAAGTAAATGTCAACGTTCTATTTAACCAAGCATTAAAAGTGCATAAAGAAAAAATATTAATCCTTCCGTCCCAAAATAATCGACCCATTTACACACACAAGAATTGTCCCAAAAAAATTGATCTATTTTCATCTTTCAATACAATATTTTTTTTTTATAATTATAACTCTAATCAATACTACTTTCATCACACTCATTTCAATATACTTCATCCGATCCTTATTATAATAAACAATTGACTTTTTAGGTTCATTGAATAATTAACGTATCTCGTTATAAATATAGACTAGATACATCATTTACACAATGAATATAAAAAGTCAAATGTTTCTTATAATAAAGACCGGAGGGAGTATTATACTTTGCATTTATCATGATGGAGAATACGCAAATACTTGACAAAACACTTAAAACCATTTTTTTTCTCCCTCTCTCTCACTCATACATTTTTTTCTTAATATGTGTGAAATAAACAAAATGTTTAGTTATTATGGGAAGGAGGGAGGATTATTGATTAATAAAAGTGGTATTAGTTCTTAATATTCTCTCAAAAAAATAGTTCTTAATATATACATAAAAAAATATTTATAACATTAAAATAAATTATAACATAAAATATCTAGTAATCCCCCACAATTATTTTAAAGTTTTAGTTTTTCTCATAAACATTAGTGTCTTATGGACTTCTTTTTTTAGACAAAAGGAGAAATATATTAAATAAAAACTTGAATTGATGATTTAATGAAAATTGAAGATTATGCAAGCTTGAAGAAGAAAGATGAAGATGAGTGAGACAGTGAAAAGTGAGAGAGATGAAGCTTGAATTGATGATTTTATGAAGACTAAAGATTCAGTAAGCTTGAAGAAGAAAGATGAAGATGAGTGAGACAACAAAGAGTGAGAGAGACGAATGTGAGGGAGAGAGGGGGTGGTGTATGTTCTCCTTTCTCACATGCACCTTCCTTCTTTCTTTTACTTTTTCTTTTTTAATTCAATTGATATTTATGGTCTTGATGAACTAATGACAGGAGAATTAGTCGAAATACATGGATTTTTTTTTTAATTCGAAAAATAAAAAGTTGGCAAGACACATAAGATTGATTGAGTCAAAATTAGTACAACAATGATAATTGGACACAGATTTTTTAACACAATACAGACACTATGGGTAATTTTGACATTTCAACAATAAAAAAGGGGAAATTTTGTAAATTCCAATTTATCCTCTTCTTTCTCCCTTAGCACTAGTAGCGTCTTCTCTTCTCTCAGACCACCCACCCACTTCTCTCTCTTCTCTTTTATCCCTTATCACTCAATCGACCAACCACCTCGCACCGCTGTACTCTGATCTTCCTCCACCACCATCACGCCATTCTCACTACCACCGTCACGTTATCCTCGCTACCACCGTCACACCGCTATCACAAACACCTCATCACGCCGTCCCCACCACCATCTTCTCTAGATCCTTCATCACCACCACCGCATCGTCTACAATCGCCGTTTCGTGACGACAGCAGTGAGACCACTGACGATTGGATCTGAAACGAAGACGACGGGAGACAACCAGAGTGAGAGCTCGAAAATCCAGTCACCACCATCATTCTTTGTCTTCTTCATTAGACACATCTTAACTTACGGCAGACGGTGGTTGTTGTGGCGGTGTTTTTGCACTTGGAGCTTTGAAAAAACAATTGAAGAGGAAGGAGATGTTGGGTTACGGCCACCGAGAGAGAAGAAAAGAAAAAAGGAAAAAAAAGTATTAAGCAACAGTATAATATAGTAGAATACTTGTATGGTGTCATTTACGTGTCACAATTTTTGTGTCTATTTATCATTTCTGAAATTAGTATTGCAAAAGGGGTTAAACACAAGGGGCGACTTTGGATATAGGGGGCCAAAATTGCCATGTTTTGAAAGTTAAGGGGAGAAACTACATTTAAGCCATAAATAAAAATAACAAGATACAAAGACTGGGGGGATTAGACTTGACCCGTGTACATCAAACTCACCACGTGCCACTACGAATTTTCAGTTTTCATAAACATCTTTCAATTCAACAAATAAAACATAATTAAATAGTGAGAATAATAATTATATAGACTTTTGTTCTTAAAACAAAAAAAAAAAGGCTTCTGTTAAATGAAAACTTGTTGTTAGGGTTGGAAAAGAGTCGAGTCAAACTGGCTTCAACTTGACTTGACTCGATAAGATATGGTTCGGCTCGAAACTCGACTCGAATTCGGTACAAGCCTTTTTTTTTTTTTGAACTCGTTTCAAGTTCACGAATAGTTCGGTTTGGCTTGTTAGGTTCAATACGTTTGCTCGAATCACAATTTAAAAGCCTTTTTTTTCAAAAAAATATTAAAATTTTAGATGGCTGACCTTTTAATTTTTTCCTTCAAAAAAGATAAAATAAAACTCATTCCAAACATAAGATGTATAACGAAAATACATAAATTCTAAGTTAAAACTTGAATAAATATTGAAAATTAAAAACATAACAAACCACGTATGAATGGGGTCGGTCCAACAAATTAAGAGGCCTAACGCAAAAATTTTAATGTGGCTTTTAAAAATATTTTTTTAACAGAATATTTATATAAAATCAATTTTGTGTTTGTTTATAGTAATAAAATATATTTTTTTTACGAATAATTTAGTTTGTTAGATATAACTCTATATAAAAGAAATTTTTTGTTACAAAAGACACAAAAGGTAAATATATATGAGATGGGGCAAAAATGTGTTTTTACTTGTCATTAACTTTCATAATTAGATAATAGATTTTGTTTGTTTAAATACAACTATATAAAAGGATCTTTTTGTCACAAAATCATCTCAATCTTTTTCAATGTTCTATTTGCCCTTCTTCCTATGATGCGCAAAGAAAGACATAGAAACCTATGCTCTTCATCTTTTTAGACGGTGGCAACCGGCAATCGAAAACATAAGAAAGCTCCACCCAAAAAGATAATAATTGCTCTCTTTTTCTCCTATGGTATTTGTTTCTAATAATAATTTGTTTGCTGCCTTTTTTGTTTTTGGTGTTGTAACGTGTGTTTATTTTCCTTTTCTTAGTATATCTATTTTCTTTTGGTGTTTTTATATTGATTGTTGAGTGATTTAGGTAGAATTTATGTCAGTTTTTTGAGATCCTTAGATTTCGATGATAGTGTTTAGCATAAAAGAGGTAGATTTCCTTGTTTTTGTTTAGCTTACCCTGATTTCCTTGTTTTTGTTAGTAGGTGGAAAAAGTTACCGCATAAATTACATTACTCCCTTATGATATATTATTGTGGCTATACTTTGTTAAACTGTATATAAGGATCAAATGCTAACTTATACGTACGGGACTGTTGCAACTTACTAGCCTTTCAATTTTTATGGTTTGAATATGTTGACATTCTCGTATATGCGTGCATGCCCTGGACATGCTTCAATGTCTATGACATAATAACATTATAATTAGATTATGTTGAATGAAATTATTATAAAATGTAATTAACAATGAAGAACCAGTAAGGATCTGATTCAGGAGGTGGACTGATCATGATGTTCATAGGCGGTCTAAGGGCCAAGCAACTCAAGTAAGGTTTTACGCCTCAAAATTTTGGGTAAAAAAAAGGCTGAACTACAGTTTTGACTCCCTAAGTTTGTCAATGTTGCGATTTTGGTCCCCTAATAAAAAAAATGAAAATTTTGCCCTCTAAGATTTAGCCCCTTTACAATAGTGACCTTTTAACCAATTTTGACTTAGTCAACGCCTACGTGGCATGTCACATGTGTAATTACTAAATTAAATAAAATTAAAAAATCAACATAATCATTTTCTAAATTAAATAAATTAAAAAATAAATTGAAAAAAAAATAGAAAAGGAAGAAAAAAAAACGTGAGTTCATCTCCAACAAGAAGAATCTCTCAATCTTCTTCCTCCAAACGCCCTCTATCTTCTTCTCCTCCTTCGAATACCAAACGATCCAAGGTTTCTCTCACTCTCTCAATTCAATTACCCCTTTGATCCCGGTAAACCTAATAATATTCAACAAGCATCTGATACACCTGAAACTGCTTCTTTGAACGTTCTTGATGGTGATAAATCTCATTCTAACTTGATAATAAATCTCATTCTAACTCCGTTCCTGAGAGACGCCGTTGAAAGGTTTGGCAGGCGAAGAACTTGAAGAAGAACCGTTGACGGTTGTAACCGGAGCAGGTTTAGGATCGAAGGCGAGAGCGGAGATACGGTTAGAACGGCGATGACGGAGTGGGAGGTTGTTGTGGCGGTTGGAATGGGAGGAGCAGAGTAAAGGATCAACTCCACAGTAGATGAGTTGTGATGATGCTGTATACATGGTGAATGGTTTTTGTTTAATCTCCTTTCTGCTCTGTTTTCTTCTTGTTGTTTTATAAAGAGAGAATGTGGACTTTGATTTTTGTGATTCTGGATATTCAATAAAGAGGATTTGGCTTTTGAGATTGAAGTTTGTTGCTAAAGATGATTTTCTGAGTTTTTTTATTTTTTTAAGATTGTTGTTGTTGTTGAAGATATTGTTGTTGTAGAAGATGAAGATTGTTGTTGTTCTCTCACTTGCCGATCCATTTGCTATTTATTTTTTTTAAGATTTGTTGTTGTAGAAAATGATTATGTTGATTTTTTAATTTTTTTAATTTAGTAATTACACACGTGGCATGCCACGTAGGCGTTGACTAGGTCAAAATTGGTTAAAAGGTCACTATTGCAAAGGGGCTAAATCTTAGAGGGCAAAATTTTCATTTTTTTTATTAAGGGGTCAAAATCGCAACATTGGCAAACTTATGGTCTCTAAAAATCAATTTGGTTATAAGTATATTATATGACAGATAAATTACAAACATTTGCTTATCTTAATGGATTACCAAAAAGGTCTCAATTAATCTTGGTCATGAATTCAAATTTTGGTTATAAGTATTTTTTAAGTGAGTGAAGGTGAGAAAGATTGTGATGAGATCGCCATTAGAGGAAGAAGACGACGGTGAGTAGGGCGGAGGACGATGGTGGTGGTGAGGCAACGGGTGGAGGATTTGAGAGAAGAGAGAGGTCTGTTGAGAGAGAGAGAACAAAGGTTTCTTTATCTTTCTTTGAACATCAAAGAAAGAAGGGCAAATAGAACATTGAAAAAGATTGAGATGATTTTTTGACTATTAAGCAACAAGCAACCATATAAGGACTCTTTCTCATTGGCAACTAACGAGTCTCACGTTTAAAAGAACTAATAAAATATGTACTACTTGGTCTCATTTGCAAAAGAAGTAATAAATTATTTTTGTTTAATGATGTAAAGTTAATGAACATATTTAAGTACTTTTCATTGGAGTCATTGTTAGTGTATTGTCATTTGAGTCCTTAATATGTACTTTTATTAAAATATTATAAATAAATGATGTGTACATGTGGGGTCCTAACCGTCTTAAGAAAGTTTAAAAGAATTGTGAAACTATCATCGCGTCACTTGTTAAGATGGGTGGCATCGTGAACCGACTTAAGCACGATTTTAATAACGATTTTTTGTACTAGTGCTCGGTATGCCTGTTTGTTATGAATTAAAATATAAATAATTTTTACATTGAAGAATTTATAGATAATTTTTTTAGAGATTTTTTAAAAAATTAAAATCTATTGTGTGAATGTTTATCGTAATAAAAATTATTTTTTTTTAAAAATAATTAAGTTTGTTTAGATACATCTATATAAAAGATATTTTTTTGTTAAAAAAATCCAAATCTTTTGAGTGTTACCTTATCTCTCACCTTAGTGCTATTTTTTTTTTTTTACAAAAAACACAAAATAGTTAAAAGATAATTAGAATGTGACAAAATTAAAGTTTTGTTGGTTATTACTTTTCAATAATTAGAAATAGAGAAGATACTTCAATATTATTAAAAAAAATTACAAAGTGAAACAACAAATCTTGATGGCTCTAGATGGAAACCGGTGACTTTATCGAGAAATGGTCCTCCCTTGTCTCATCTCTTTTTCGCGGATGATGTGTTGCTTTTTTTCCAAAGCAACGGTTTCCCAAGCTCGGGTGATGGAAGACATTTTTACTAAATTTGTTGGTGCTTCAGGGTTGAAGGTTAGTATTTCTAAGTCAAGGGCTTTTTTCTCAAGTGTTGTCACGCGCTCAAAAATCAATACCATGGTATCTGTCACGGGGATTCGCAACACTTCTTCTCTTGATAAATACTTAGGTTTCCCCATTTTTCATGGTGGAATGAAAAAGGTCGACTATGAGTTTCTGATTGACAAGGTCCAATCCCGTTTAGCTTCGTGGAAAAATAAATTATTAAATAAAGTTGGCAGGTTGACTCTGGCCAAATCTGTCCTCGATGCTATTCCTACCTATTATATGCAAATCTCTTAGATCCCTCAAAGCATTTGTAATCGACTGGATAAAATGACTAGGAAGTTTATCTGGAAGGGTAATGATGGTAAAGGAGTTCACTTGGTGGGTTGGGATAAAATCACCCGACCCAAATCTCTCGGGGGGCTTGGTGTTCGTGTGGCTCGCAATGCTAATACCGCTTTACTTGGAAAATTGGTGTGGGATATTCATACTAATACTAACAAATCTTGGGTGCACATCTTGTCCAACAAGTATCTTGGAAATTCTAGTGCTCTAGATGTTCGAAAGAAGAATGGTTCCACCACTTGGAACTCAATTTTGAAGGCGAGGTCGGTTTTGCGGGATGGCTTTGTGTTTCGGCTAGGTAACAGCACCACTTCCTTTTGGTATTCCTCCTGGACCACCTTGGGGAACTTTGCAAGTATGGTTTCGTGGGTTGATATTCATGACATATCTTGTGTATTCGTGACTTGATAATAGATGGTAATTGGAACTTTAACCTGTTGTATACTATTCTTCCCAACAATATTCTGTTGGAACAAAATGTGTTTAACAATAAACCCTAAAGAGTTTTGATGATAACAAGGTATTGAAAATTGACAATTGGTATTGCTAACATTTGTTCAAGTGTACAGGACCATAGACAAAGTGTTATATCTTAACAAAGGTTCTGGAAGAACAAATAAAGAGCAAAAGAAATTTTTATATGAAGCTTAAAGTGCTCCTGAAGCAAGGCGCTCCTGGAGAGTATGACGTCATCAGAAGCTGAAGGTCCTCAGAAGTTGGTTCTTCAGAAGTAGTAGTATTTCACCAGAAGCAAATTGATTCAAGATTTTATGAATTAAGTGTTGTATTTTGGAGCGAAAGTCATGTAGAAGTGGTAGAAGATCACATGGAGGTCACACGTTCTCGTTTTAAAGCATCTGGTTGCTAAAATACAAAGAGCGTTGACAAATGTACTATGTACGAACTGTACAACCACCTTCTCCACTACTCTGTTCTTTGTCTCAGCTACCAGACAAGAATAACAGCTCTCATGTACAACCAAGCCTGCATCCTTGTTCCCTCTCAACCGGAATGGATTTGAAATTAATCCTTTATAGGACAATAACTTAATCAGGCAAAGAATCATTGGTGAAAGATCAAGCTTGAACAACGACTCTTTTTGGATGAATTGGCACTTACAACGTTCATATTTCACACCTCTATATAAAGGAGTGAAGACTTGAAGAACAACAAGACTCTACAACAATTTAAAAGCGCCAAAACTCTGTCAAATTGTTCAGCATCCAAAAGTTCACTTAGAATTTCAGTTTTCAAGTTCATATATTTGAAATTCAAAAGTCTTAAGAGTCTATATCTGAATTACATTGTGAACACCATTGATTGTATATCAAGTGTTCAACCTCAAACATTTTCCTTGTAATTTTGTTTGATAGAAGTCTCTTGTTTGTGTGCTTGAGCATTAGAAGTCTCTTGATTGTGTTCTTGAGCATTTGAAGTCTCTTGCTTGTGTGCTTGAGCATTTGTAATCAGATATTACATTTAGTGAACTCTCCTTGGAAGTGCAAGGGGGACATGACTACTTCCGGTTTGTGGAAGGAACCTGTATAAATTGCTTGTGTCTTGTTTCTTCTCTTTTCTCTCTGTTTATCATTCCGCTGCATACGCTCCTGAACATCATTTTCAGAAGCTGTCTTATTTGCTTCTGATCATTAGTGTTTTGAGTTTTCAAGAGAAAACAAAGATAAGTCTAACACAATTCAACCCCCCCCCCCCTTCTTGTGTTTTTCTCCCCTTCAATTGGTATCTAGACCCTTGGTTCTGTTGACAACACCTAACAGTGTAACAATCCAAGATCTGAGAAAAACATGTCTGCTGAATCATCTGTTTCTGGTTCTGGTGGTAATCATCATGTTGTATCCTATAATTATAGTGAAAAGAAAACTGACTCAGGGAAGGTTCCAAAGTTTAATGGAGATCCTGAAGAGTTTTCTTGGTGGAAAACCAACTTCTACAGTTATATCATGGGCTTAGATGAAGAACTATGGGATATTCTGGAAGATGGAGTTGGTGACTTAGTCCTTGATGAAGAAGAAGCTGCTGTTGATAGAAAGATTCATACTCCTGCTCAGAAGAAGATGTACAAGAAACATCATAAGATCAGAGGCTCTCTAGTTTCTGCTATACCACGAGCAGAGTACATGAAGATGAGTGATAAATCAACTGCAAAAGCTATGTTTGCATCTTTATGTGCTAACTATGAAGGAAGCAAGAAAGTTAGAGAAGCTAAAGCACTGATGCTTGTTCATCAATATGAGCTGTTCAAGATGAAGGATGATGAAAGTATTGAGGAGATGTACTCAAGATTTCAAACCTTAGTTTCTGGACTTCAAATACTGAAGAAAAGCTATGTTGCTTCTGATCACGTGAGCAAGATACTCAGAAGCCTGCCTGCTAGATGGAGACCAAAGGTGACTGCCATTGAGGAAGCTAAAGATTTAAACACTTTAAGTGTTGAAGATCTTGTAAGTTCTCTCAAAGTTCATGAATTAAGTCTTAATGAACATGAGTCTACTAAAAAGAGTAAATCAATAGCTCTTCCATCTAAAGGCAAGTCATCAAAAGCTCTTAAAGTGGTTGAGTCTGAAGAAGAAGATTCACCAACTAGAGATTCTGATGAAGAGGTTACTGAGATTATGGTTATGCTCTCAAACAAACTTCAGTATCTAGCCAAAAAGAACAAGAAGTTTGTGTCCATAAGAGGTAGCTTCAGAAGCTCAAAGAAGGAAGATCAGAAAGGATGCTTCAACTACAAGAAGCCCGGTCATTTCATTGCTGATTGCCCTGATCTTCATAAGGAAAAGTCAAAGGAAAAGTCAAAGAAACCAACATTCAAGTCTAGCAAGTTCAAGAAACAGTTAAAGCAGAGTTTGATGGCCACATGGGATGATTTGGATAGTGAATCTGAGTCTGACAAAGAAGAATCTGATGAAGGTGCAAAGATAGCTGTTGGGTTAGTAGCTACAGCAACTTCAGAAGCTGAAACTGAATCAGATTCAGAAGATGAAAATGAGGTATATTCCAAAATCCCTAGAGAAGAACTAATAGAGTCACTTAAAGAACTCCTCACTCATTTTGAACTGAGAACCAATGAGTTGAAAGTTTTGAAAGAAAAATATGTTGCTTTGATGAAGCAACAAGAATCAACTTTATTGGATCTGAAAACTTCTGAAGAGGGACTTAGAGGCTTTGACTTCATATGTAAAACTTATGAAGACAAGCTCAAGTTCTTGTGTCAGAAGCTACAAGAAAAATGTGATGGAAAGTCTTTAAGTAACCATGAGATTGCTCTTGAAGATTTCATTATCTCTGGTATTGACATAAGCAGAATTGCTTCTATGATTTATAGCATTTACAAAAACAATGGCAAAGGGATTGAGTTTTCAGAAGCTAAGTCTAATGAAACCAATCTTAAAGCATACTGTGAATGCATTAAGGAAGGTTTGAAAACCTTCTTTGTTCCTGAAGGTGCCAAAATGGAAACTGCTGCTCAGTCAGAACCTGAAGCTTCCAGTTCTAAGGCTAAGATTACATCAAAGCCAAAGAACTTCAAGCCTAAGGTTGTGGTAAATTCTGAATCTAAAACCACAAAGATTAAGATTCTGAAGAGATCAGAACCTGTTCCTCAGAGTCTGATGGAATCAGAATCTGATATCCTAAAGTCTAAGGTTCATAAGGGCAAAGCAGTTGTTGCTTCTGAAGTATCAAAACCAAAAGTTGAAAAACCTAAGGTAATGATTAATCAGAAGCTACCCAAAGTGCATCTTAAGGAACAGGAAATGGTGAGTAAATCTTCCAGCTCTAACCCCAAAGGACCCATAAAACAATGGGTACCTAAATCTGAAATTGTCAATACTGCAGATTTGTCTAAAAGCAAGATCAAAGCAAAAGTCATGGTACCTGGACAGCGGTTACTCAAGGCACATGACAGGAGAGAAGTCAATGTTCCTATCCCTCACAATGAAAGAAGGAGGAAATGTAAAGTTTGGAGGCAACCAGTCTGGGAAGATTATTGGTACGGGGACTATTGGTAATTCCTCTACCTCTATTAATAATGTGTGGTTGGTAGATGGGCTTGAACATAACCTATTGAGCATAAGTCAATTCTGTGACAATGGTTATGATGTATTATTTGAAAAAGCCAACTGTACAGTAATCAACAAGAATGATAAGTCCATAGTGTTCAAGGGAAAGAGAGTGGAAAATGTCTACAAAATCAATTTCTCTGAACTGGCTGATCAGAAGGTAATTTGTCTTCTGTCAATGAATGATAAGAAATGGATGTGGCATAGAAGGCTGGGACATACTAACTGGAGATTAATCTCTAAGCTCAATAAGTTACAACTTGTCAAAGGCCTTCCTGACATTGATTATCATTCAGATGCACTCTGTGATGCCAGAAAGGAAAAATTGTTAAATCATCTTTCAAAATTAAAGACATTGTTTCCACCTCAAGACCCTTAGAACTACGTCATATTGACCTGTCTGGACCAGTTAGCACTGCATCCTTATATGGGAGTAAGTATGGATTAGTCATTGTTGATGATTACAGTAGATGGACTTGGGTGAAATTCCTGAAAAGCAAAGATCATGCATATGATGTATTTAGTAACTTTTGCACCCTTATTCAATCTGAAAAAGAAAGCCAAGATTTTGAAAATTAGAAGTGATCATGGTGGTGAGTTTGAAAGTGAGTCATTTGAAGCTTTTTGTGAAAAATATGGAATCATCCATGAATTCTCTTCTCTTAGAACTCCACGACAAAATGTGGTTGTAGAAAGAAAGAATAAAACTTTACAAGAAATGGCCATAACCATGATCCATGAAAACAATTTGGAAAAACATTTTTGGGCAGAAGCTGTGAATACAGCGTGTTATGTCCAGAATAGGATCTACATCAGACCTATCTTGGAGAAAACAGCATATGAACTCTTTAAAGGAAGAAAACCCAATATCTCTTACTTTCATCAATTTGGATGTACGTGTTACATTCTGAACAACAAGCTCTACCTAAAGAAATTTGATGCCAAGGCCCAAAGAGGAATATTCTTAGGTTACTCTGAAAGGTCAAAGGCATACATAGTGTATAATTCAGAGACACTCTGTGTTGAAGAATCTATGCACGTTAAATTTGATGACAAAGAGCTTGAAGATAAAACTTCAAAGCAAGATGAAGGTTCTGCAGAGATACAGGATTCTGAAGACACTCCAGAACCTGATCAGATAGTTGAATCTGAAGAAAGTCCAGAAGCTGCACCCACATCATAAGCTCAAGATGAAGTTGCTTCTGATGAAGAACAAGATGGCTCACAGCAAGCAGATTCATCCAACAACACCTTCAAATACAAGTCTTCTCATCCTAAGGATCAAATCATTGGGAGTAAAGAAAGTCCCAGAAGAACAAGATCACACTTCAGACAAGAAGAATCTATGATAGGACTGATATCAATGATTGAGCCTACAACAGTTGGTGAAGCACTTTCAGATGATGGATGGATCTTAGCAATGCAAGAAGAGCTGAATCAATTTCAAAGAAATGATGTGTGGGATCTGGTACCCAAACCTTCTCAGAAGAACATTATTGGAACAAAATGGGTATTCAGAAACAAACTGAATGAACAAGGTGAAGTAACCAGAAACAAAGCCAGACTTGTTGCACAGGGATACAGTCAACAAGAAGGCATCGATTACACTGAAACATTTGCTCCAGTTACAATATTGGAAGCAATCAGGTTACTTCTATCCTACGCAGTTAATCATGGCATTATATTATATCAAATGGATGTCAAGAGTGCATTTCTTAATGGTGTCATAGAAGAAGAAGTGTATGTGAAACAACCTCCTGGTTTTGAGGATCTGAAGCATCCTGACCATGTTTACAAACTAAAGAAATCACTATATGGCTTGAAACAAGCTCCCAGAGCTTGGTATGATAGACTAAGTAATTTCCTGATTAAAAATGATTTTAAACGAGGTCAAGTTGATACAACACTCTTCAGAAGAACCCTTGAGAAAGACATTCTTATTGTGAAAATATATGTTGATGATATAATATTTGGTTCTACTAATGCATCTCTTTGCAAGGAGTTTTCTAAGTTAATGCAGGATGAATTTGAAATGAGCATGATGGGAGAGCTGAAGTTCTTCCTGGGCATTCAAATTAATCAAAGCAAAGATGGAGTATATGTTCATCAAACAAAATATACAAAGGAGCTTCTAAAGAAGTTCAAGCTTGAAGACTGTAAGCTGATGAACACTCCAATGCATCCAACATGCACCTTGAGCAAAGAAGATGAAGGATCAAAAGTTGACTAGAAGCTATACAGAGGTATGATTGGTTCTCTGTTATACCTCACTGCATCTAGGCCAGATATTTTATTCAGTGTATGCTTGTGTGCAAGGTTTCAATCAGATCCTAGAGAATCTCATTTAACTGCAGTTAAAAGAATCTTCAGGTATCTGAAAGGAACAACTAATTTGGGACTCCTTTATAGGAAATCCTCATATTACAAGCTAATTGGATTCTGTGATGCTGATTATGCTGGTGACAGGGTTAAAAGAAAGTCAACCAGTGGCAATTGTCAATTTCTGGGTGATAATCTGATATCTTGGGCTAGCAAAAGACAAGCAACTATTGCTATGTCTACAGCAGAAGCAGAATACATTTCAGCTGCAAGTTGTTGCACACAACTACTCTGGATGAAACATCAGTTGGAAGACTTTCAGATTAATGCTAACAGTATTCCCATCTTTTGTGATAATACTGCTGCTATTTGTTTGTCAAAGAATCCAATTCTACATTTAAGAGCCAAGCATATTGAGATCAAACACCATTTTATCAGAGATTATGTTCAAAAAGGAATTTTAGATATACAATTCATTGATACTGAAAATCAATGGGCGGATATATTTACTAAGCCTTTAACAGTTGAAAGATTTGAATTCATTAAGAAAAATTTGAACATGCATTATGTGTCTGATTAAAATTACTTGCTTCTGAATGGGAAGTTTAGGTTCTGAAGTCAGTTTAGAAGCCATGGTCCTTCAGGAGCTCTTGGTTAAGGTTCTGAGGAAAATGTGCTCCTGATGATGTCATCAGAATTTTAAAACTTCAGAAGCGGAATCTTTGTGCTTCTGAATAGTAGGAGTTAGTGGAATTTCTGGAGTTGCTTCTGGTGACACCTGTCCCACTAACTTATACAGCGCATCTGAAATCTGATAACGTGGCATAAATGTATTGGTGTATAACAAAAAGGGAAATGATGATCTTTATGCTTTCATAGTACTATCTCGCGCCCCCAAACTGTCATTAATGTTGTGTTTGTTTGTCCCCTGTATACTCAAACGTTTTTACTAAAAACACTTAAACAAAACACACACTACTCACTTCACTACCTACACTTTCTCTTTGTTGCTTTCGTATCTGCTAAGAAAACGCTCTCAACCTAGAACCCTAAAACTTCATCGTCTTCAATCAAATCAATGGCATCTTCAAGTTCCATTCCAGAATCTGGTAATCTAAATCAGCAAGTAGCTCAATAACAAGACCAACCAGAAAGGGCTGCTTATTTAATCAGTGGATCTACTATGAAACTCAAAGAACATCCGTTAAAGATTCAAGTAGAGAATCTTGTCGATTTCAAATCCTTGATGTTTCACGGATGCGACATTAAAGAATTTTATGCTTCACAAGGTTGGCTACAGTATTTCAATCTGCTGAATGGTCCAACATACAAAGCTCTTGTAAGGCATTTTTGGGTAAGAGCTAGTATATACGACAAGAAAGCTGCTGAAGAAGAAGAAAGGAATCTGGTTCTTCTTTATCCAGAACTAGCTGGGAAGACAAGGGAAGAAATGCATCTGGAACCCTTCACCGGTACTGAAATAAGATCAAGTGTGATGGGAGTCCCTATTCAAATCACTGAACAGATCATAGCTTATGTTCTTGGTGTTAAAGCTGAAGGAATTTACTCTGGGATTGAGATTCCTAGCCCTCATGCCAGCTCCTGGAAAGACGTTGTGAATATGACTTTGTTCAACTCCACAAAGGGTGGAAAATACAGTGACCTGGATATGCAGAAGAAGATGCTTCTGAAGATTCAATTTGAAAATCTGCTACCAAAGGGTGGTGGTAGTGATCAACCCTCTCTAGCTCACAAAGTCTTCATTCACCACATTATTCATGGTGAAAAAGTTAACTTACCATGGTACATCTTCAAGTACATGGTCAAGGAACTATGGAAGAGTCAGAATGAAGATAGATTCTAGGTCCCCTATGGAAGATTGCTGTCTGAAATCTTTCATCAAGGAGGAATTATTGAAGCTCTTAGTCAAACACGTTTCTACACTGATCAGATGCTAGAAACAGTGGTTGGCAAGGTGATTAATGGTAAGACCCTGAAGAATATGCAACTGATAAAGATATCCACTCCTCTCAATTCAGACATGAGTGAATCTATGGTGGTCTCAGATTTGATGGCGAACTTCCCACCAATCTGCAAGAAGGATTCACTAGCCGTGCAAATGGCACTTCTCAGTGACCATTATGCAAACACTGGTGAGAAAATAGGGCTTAATGAAGTCCCTGAAGACATGCCAGGAAGCAAGCTGCCTGTGGAGAAAGGCAGGAAAGCCAAGAGAAAAGAGCTCACTCAGGAGGAGTACTTAGAAGGTGAAAACAACCCTTATAAGAAAGCTAAGAAAGAAAAAGCTTCTAAGAAGCTTAAAGCTGGTGCTTCTGAAGCTCCTTCTATTCAAGAAGAAGCTCAGGACCTGAACCAGAAGCAATCATTCAAAAGAAGACCAGAAGTGGCAAATCAGCTGCTCCTGCATCCACAACAGCTCTTGAACAGATTCTTCTGAAAAAGAAAAAGAGAACACCTAAACCAAGGAAGCTGAAAGAATCTGTCTATATGACTGAAGAAGATGCAGTTGTGGAAGCAGAAGAAGAAAGGCCAAGCAAAAGCCAACTTGAAAGAGTCAGTCCTATTTTCGTCATGACTCCTGAAATGGCCAAGAAATGTAAAGAGCATGGTGACAAAATTATGGCTGAAAAGAAAAGAAAAGCTGCTCTATACAAGTTGCAAAGGGAGGAAAAGCTAAAAGCAATCTGTAACACCCCGTTTTCCCAACATAAAAATTTCTTAAACAAATATCAGAGTATGCAAACACAGCAACGGGATATTACATAAATCATAATCCAAAACAGTTAAATAATAATTTATTTAATCAATCTACTTCAAAACTTTGCAGCGGAATTATTACTGAAAATTCATAAACGTTTGGCACGCAGGCCCCATAAAATATCTCAAATGTTAGCAAGGAACATCAAATACACGTAAAGAATGAAGCATGCATAAGACAACCCCATCCCGTTACGTATCAGAGCGACCTAGACAACACTGTGAGGTAAGGCCACTCACGAACCACCTGAACACTAAGCACGATCACCTGCACTTGCCCACAAGGCGGCAATTCCAGCAGAAGGGGTGAGAATTCATAACAAAATAATATTAATCAACATAATTTAGAATAACAATTAACATCAAAACATTAATAGCATTCTTGCATATCAATTAGCACGTAATCACATAATCAACTTCATATCATCTTTAAGCAAGTAGCATAGATAGATAACACTTATCACGTAATCATATATTCATTCTTTATCAACAACATGACATCATAAATATGACCATGCGACAATGCTCTTAGACTCCTTATATGCATGTGGTACCAAACTTCATCATAAGTATTAATATACTTTTAAAACGTGCGGAGGACAAAGCTCCTAAATAACGTGCGGAGGACAAAGCTCCTATCATGGTGAGGACTAAGCTCAATGTATGCTATGCATGGACTCAATTCAACAACATTTACCCTTAATCACCTTATCAACATGCATCCAAGAAATTGGAGCTAAACAACGACTTATCGTTGCATATATAATATATACATATATCATACGGTTCAGTTTAATAACCTCAGCAGCATAATTCAAATAACAATGGCAGAATGATATCATTATATCAATTACAATTCAAGGCAACATAAACTTTAACATTTTAGCATAAGGTTTAATACTTAATTCATGCTCTACTACCATAACCCAACAATCCATACTTAGAAAGGCTCTGAACAGGGCTCTCAGCATCACCACTAGGCCTAAATAACACTCAGGGATCATCTCCTAACCAAACACACGGAACAGATCACACTAACCCTCACAACTCCCAATCTGGTAGTGTTCGCGAGGCGAGTGGGTTAGCTCGCCGTGGCGAGCTGCCAGAAGCAACTCGCGAGGCGAAGAAAAGTGCTCGCTATGGCGAGCTGCCAGGAGCAACTCGCGAGGCGGGGATAAGTACTCGCCGTGGCGAGCGATGAGGCTCATCACTCGCGAGGCGAGGATCACTGCTCGCCGTGGCGAGCGATGAATTTCGCTGCGGCCAGAACTGCTATCTTCTCAAAAATCCTACGATTCACATGGTTCTAAGCCTTCTATTGATTCCAGAATTCATCCTAAACATATTCTAAGGTCTAGGAACACTTTCTACATCAATCAAACTTATTCCAACCGTTAATTCATCAAATTCTAAGGTTTTGACCTAGTTTTCTCATTCTCTCAATTCAATCCTATTCCTTGTTAATTGCTATCAGAACTACACTAATCAATATTACAAAATTATGAGTCTCACCCTTACCTGGTTAGAAGCAAAAATCGCAGGTCTCACTCTTCTCTTCTCCTTCACGTGCGCGTGCGTTTTCTTTCTTTCACAAAGTCTGATACGTTACTGACTTCCTAACCCTAGTTTTCCTTATTTATACTGCCAACAAATCTTATCTTATTTACTCTTTCTCCCACACAACTCTCTAAAATCCAAAACTAACCCACAACTAAATATTTTATTTTCTTTTCAAATCTTATTTTACTTAACAATAAAATAAGTCTCTTAACCTTATCTTTAACATATAACTTATCACCAAATCATCCAAAATATATCAAAACACATCAAAACATGTCAAAACATATCAAAACACTTATATATTATATAAATATAATATAATCACCTAAACTCGATTTAAATAAATAATAAAACGAACGTGGGCGTTACACAATCGGTCAAGAAAACTGTGACCAGTTCTTCATTGAAAAGATTGCTGAAGTCAAAGAGATTTCCAACATGGTTGATGAAGAAGCTTTGAAGACTTCTGAAGATGCTGCTACTGAACTGGTTACCAGGGAGGTAAGAAAGAGGAAGAAAGCAGATGTTGAAGCTCTTCAGAAGGTCCTGGAGATAGCCAAAGCAATTGAAGTTCCTGCTTCAGTATTGATCAAGGATGTTGTAGCTGAAGTAGCTGAGCAAGCATTGAAAAGTACAGAAGAACTTCAGATGGAGGTGATTGCAGAAGTTGAGAATCTGCTGTTGACTCCTGGATCAGAAGCTATGACAGGTATCTCTTCTACACAACCTTTAATACATATAGAATCTGACTCAACCTCCTCTCCATCCAAATCTTCATCATCCTCATCTACTGATATGGATGATATTCCTATAGGCATCCTTTGCCAATCTAAAAAAAAAGGCCAGTCATCATCATCCAAACTCCATAAAACGCCTTCTAAACTTGTTTCTCCTTTCAAACCAATGGAACCACCTGTTGGAGTTAGGATTGGTAATCTGCTTGAATTAACAAGTAGTAAACTACCTCATAACCATCCACTTTAACCAAAGATAATTCAACCACTCAACAAGATCATTCCTGAAAAACCTAAAGATGATTCTGTTTTGAAAAACCTTAGCAGTCATCTATCAAGTGAACTACCAAATGTTGATATAAACTTACAAAAAGCCTCTGAAGTAACAACTTCTGAAGTTGCTTCAGAAAGCTCACAAAAACATACACCTGAACCACAAATGACCCCATCCTCTCCTGAACAAAGTGCTCCTGAACACTATGTTCTTGAACAAACTGCACCTGACCATATTCCTGCACCCACTCATTCTGAAAATGCTATGGAGATTGATAACATGATCACTCCTGAAAATCTTAATGAGGAGGCTGAACAATCCTCACCTATGGAGGTTGAACAGTCTGCTTCTGATCAATCATCTTCTAGTAATACTCAACCCTTTCCCTCAAATAACCTTCAAATTGAACCTGTTGTTGCTTCCAGACCTAGAAAACAACCTTCACTACCCACCAGATTCTTAGATTCTAATGTATTAAGAGGTGTGTGTGAAGACATAGCAGAGAAAATGATCAAGGTCATTTCATCCAGAAATGACTTGAGTCACAGGGAGAGCTATGACAAGCAGTGGAGGAGGCTAAAGGAAAGAGTTGAGAATGTGATAAATGCCTTATCCTCTACATGCATTGAGGCCCAGGAACAAGCAAAGCAGAAGCTGCAAGACTGACTCAATGGCATTGATGAGAATCTTGAGGAAGTCAAGATACTGGGAACTTGGGCAAGATCTTCACTGAGTATAAGAGGAAGAGAAACAACTGACTTTCTCCCTCAATACATTCACCTAAAGGACCTGGATTTGTCTTTTCTAACCAAGGTGAATTTGAAGTCAGCTGCTCCTGATCTGGCTCTAGTTCAGAAGTATAAGGTCTTGGAAAAGAAGAATCAGAAGCTTGAGAAAGACTTATTGGAACAAAAGCTACTTCTACTGGAATATAAGGCTGAAACAGAAGCTAAGTTGGAAGAAACTAGAATCAGAGAGGAAGATCTGATCAGAAGGCATGAACAATTCAAGGCAGAGATGGAGAAGAAACAAGATGAAACCAATGAGTTGCTCATGAAGATTCTTGAAAACACCTGCAAGCAAACCAACCCTTAGTTGCACACCTTTAGTTGTTGTTGTTGTGTTTTATTTCTCTTAATTCTAGTTTAACTTGTATGCTTTTGAATTCTACAATGCTTCTGAACTTAAATGCTTCTGATCTAATAACTGCTTCTGAATGACCTGTTTAACGCATATATTTATTTCTCATTTTGATTTGTTTATGCTCTGAATCCTTTATATGTTCTGTTTTTCTCATCTCTTCTTTTTGTTTATTTCTTTTTGTTAATGACAAAAGGGGGAGTATATGTGATAGTATTTAAAGGCTCTGAGCCCCATTAATATCATTTGAAATTTTGAAAAACTTCTTATCATTCTTACCTGAATTAAAAGGGTAATACAAGCTCTAAATCTATGAAGAAGTATCAAAATTCAAATTAAGATTAATTGAACCTTTACTTCTTTCTTTCATTCATGATAAAATTTATTATTGTGCGATTAAATGAATTTAATTAACAAGATAGAACTTAGGGGGAGCTTGCGAACCTCACCTTAAAGTACTATTAGACTCAGGGGGAGCTTACAAACCTCATACTCTATAAGTCAACTTGTTAATTAGATTAACAACAATTGATCAAGTTTTAAATACTATTGTTTGTCATCATCAAAAAGGGGGAGATTGTTGGAACAAAATGTGTTTAACAATAAACCCTAAAGAGTTTTGATGATAACAAGGTATTAAAAATTGACAACTGGTATTGCTAACATTTGTTCAAGTGTACAGGACCATAGACAAAGTGTTATATCTTAACAAAGGTTCTAGAAGAACAAATAAAGAGCAAAAGAAATTTTTATATGAAGCTTAAAGTGCTCCTGAAGCAAGGCGCTCCTGAAGACTTGCGCTCCTGGAGAGTATGACGTCATCAGAAGTTGAAGGTCCTCAGAAGCTGGTCCTTCAGAAGCAGCAGTATTTCACCATAAGCAAATTGATTCAAGATTTTATGAATTAAGTGTTGTATTTTGGAGCGAAAGTCATGTAGAAGTGGTAGAAGATCACATGGAGGTCACACGTTCTCGTTTTAAACCATCTGGTTGCTAAAATACAAAGAGCGTTGACAAATGTACTATGTACAAACTGTACAACCACCTTCTCCACTACTCTGTTCTTTGTCTCAGCTACCAGACAAGAATAACAGCTCTCATGTACAACCAAGTCTGCATCCTTGTTCCCTCTCAACCGGAATGGATTTGAAATTGATCCTTTATAGGACAATAACTTAATCAGGCAAAGAATCATTGGTGAAAGATCAAGCTTCAACAACGACTCTTTTTGGATGAATTGGCACTTACAATGTTCATATTTCACACCTCTATATAAAGGAGTGAAGACTTGAAGAACAACAAGACTCTACAACAATTTAAAAGCGCCAAAACTCTGTCAAATTGTTCAGCATCCAAAAGTTCACTTAGAATTTCAGTTTTCAAGTTCATATCTTTGAAATTCAAAAGTCTTAAGAGTCTGTATCTGAATTACATTGTGAACACCACTGATTGTATATCAAGTGTTCAACCTCAAACATTTTCCTTGTAATTTTGTTTGATAGAAGTCTCTTGCTTGTGGCTTGAGCATTAAAAGTCTCTTGATTGTGTTCTTGAGCATTTGAAGTCTCTTGCTTGTGTGCTTGAGCATTTGTAATTAGATATTACATTTAGTGAACTCTCCTTGGAAGTGCAAGGGGGACAGGACTACTTCCGGTTTGTGGAAGGAACTTGTATAAATTGCTTGTGTCCTGCTTCTTCTCTTTTCTCTCTGTTTATCATTCCGCTGCATACGCTCCTGAACATCATTTTCAGAAGCTGTCTCATTTGCTTATGATCATTAGTGTTCTGAGTTTTCAAGAGAAAACGAAGATAAGTCTAACACAATTCAACCCCCCTTCTTGTGTTTTTCTCCCCTTCAGAAAGCCTCGGAGAAGATCAAGCTTCTCTTTTGGACCGCTAGTCATGGTTCACTCCCCACTAAATCGCTTTTGCACCGTCGCGGTATGGTTTTGTCTCCTATATGTTATAGATGTAATGATCATGTGGAAGATGTTTTACACTGCCTCAGGGATTGCCCTCTTTCTGCTTGTATTTGGAGATCCTTGGGGTACAATGGTATTGCTTTCTTCCAGGAGTTAAACACTCATGTGTGGCTCAAAAAAGGTCTCCGACTCTCGGATCCTTTGATTTTTGTGGCAGGCATCTGGTGTATTTGGAAAGCCCGGAATGCAATGTGTCTTGGTAATGAACATGTTAGTTATCATCAACTACGACACAATGTTGGGAGCTATCTTAGTTCTCTTTCAACGTCTTTGGGTGAAGGTCTTGTCTCCCGCTCGCAACAACACTGGACTTCTTGGCACCCCTCCCGTATGCAAGCTATAATTCTTAATGTTGATGGAAGCAGTTTCGACAACCCCGGCCGTTCTGGCTTTGGTGGTGTTCTTCGTACTTCGGACGGGACTTGGCTTTGTGGATTCTCAGACTTTTTTGGTATTTCGAATAACTTGCACGTGGAACTGCTTGCGATCATGCACGGTTTGAAGTTGACTTGGGAGAAAGGGCACTTGAAATGTGATTTGTTATTTTGATTCCCTCCATGCTATAAACTTAATTCAAGCTATTCTCAATGCTTGGCATGTTTATGCCACTATCATCAGAAATGTTAAGGAACTCCTTAATCTTCCTTAGAATGTGCAGTTGACTCACACCCTTCGAGAGGCTATTGTGTGTGCGGATTTTCTAGCTAAACATGGTGCCATTCACGATTCTTCTTGGTGCAGCTTGGAGAACCCCATCCCGGACTTGGAAGATTTACTTCTTGCTGATACTTCTAGAGTACAGTTCTTAAGGCTGTAGCCTAGTTTTTTTTTTTTTTTAGCTTTTTCTTTTCTTTTTCTCCTTCTACCAAAAAAAAAAAAACAAATTTCACATTTCCGCCAGACAAATGTGAAAAATAATTAAATAAACAAGTGGCGAGTAAAAGAAAAGTATCATTTTGTTGTTAATAACAGTAAATCTTATGCTTCAATTTGTAGATTACCCGTGTATTGGAATTTATTTTTCGTTGATATGTTGTGCGTAGGAGAAGAATAATACTTTGTTCCGCAATAGATGATTCATTTGAAAATATGCAATTTTGACCTAACTTTCTTTGACCATATTTTTTTACTAATATACAAAGATAAATAATATCATATAAGATGTCGTTAGATTCGTCTCGATTAGTATTTTCAATATATCAAATTTTCATAATTTTTTCTAATATATTGTATTATTCAAGATATTTAAGCTCAAAATTATGCATTGATATGCGTAATAAGATCAACCGTGTCATGTATTATGGACGGAGGGAGTAAAGAAAAGAGATTTTCAGAAAAAACCGTGTAGAAATTAGAAAATGAGTAAAAATATTGATTGATTGTTTAACATAATTAGAACTTGTTGTAACCAAAAAAACATGAAAAGTGATAAGTCTGAATGTTCAGATCAAGAAAATGGCAGTCATAGTGAATAACAAGGCGAAAGACACAAGTCTGGAAAGATAGTGCGAAGAAGAAAAAAAAAATACTTTTCTCTTTTCTATAGCTATTTTCATGTTTAAATTTTGTTTTATATATCAGCAGCCACCTGATTCGTTCCAATGGCCAAGAAAAGAAAAGGAATCCAAAAAACTGGACCCACCAATCAAAAGCAATTCACTGTCTTTTACTAATTCACATTGAAAAGATACTCACAAAAATAAGGGTTGACGTAAACCATTAACAATTGGCTACCGTTTTGAATACCTCATCACTTAACCATCATTTAAAGCAAGCTGGTTCAGCAGAGAGAAGTAACGGCCACCTTCACACCCGCATAGTGGAGTGAAGTCTCCAACTAGAGACTAGAGAAGAGAGTTTCAATTGCAAAATGCTCAGCTCAACAGAGAAACTACACAGAAACCTCAAGAAGCGAGCACTTATTTAATATCTCTACAAAGGAAGGTCCTGGAGACAAAATCGATGTTGAAGGGTCAGAGAGCACAACACCATAGCCGCAGTAAACAAGATACTGACATGCCTTGTATACTCCAACAAGTGCACAACCAGAAGATGCAACAAGGAGCACATGCCACACAAACCCTAGCCTCTTTTCAGATTAAGCAAAAAACGTCGGACAAGAGAGTGAAGGCTAAGAAGAATACCGTCCCATGGATCAACACTAGCACAAAAGAAACAAGAAACAAACTTTCCTTAGCAGCTACTAAGTGTACTACTTTGTTACTCTCCCGAGACACCAGGTAAAACCAGATCTTGTAATTTTTCCTTGAGTAATCAATATGTCTTTGATAATTGAAGCGATATGACCTTTCACTAATTCCTCTCTACCACATAAGTTATAGGCGAGGACAAGCGCATCTCGGACCGAGAGCTTTGGCTACCAATGATCAAGGTAATTTCTAACCATGACTTTGTACCTGCACAAAAATCTAGCGTCTGTGTATATATAACTTTGGTTTACTATAAGTGTGCTGGGTGTTTGATGTGAGCGCAACTATAGGATTAGTCGTAAAAAGTGTGAGCTTCTCTATTAAGTGTTCGGGATAGTAAACATAGGATTACGTTGGACATTATAGACATGAGTTTAGATACTATCTATCTATTTCTTAAAACAAACTCATCTCTACCTTCGAGAAGCTAGCATATTACACGCCTTTCCAATTTTAAATGTTTCTAAACCTTTTTAGATGTGTAAATTAATTTTTCGCCGATAGTGATAAAAGATTAAACTCTACATTATATATCAAAGAAAGATTCTTCTAATAAAATATTAACAAAATTATATATATATATATATATATATATATATATATATATATATATATATATATATATATTGATACGGCCTTGGTGAGTGAAGGCCTAATAGCACAATATGAGGAAACTGCTGGCCTCAGGGAAGAAGGCCCAAATTTAAGAAAGTGCCAGTCAAAGATGCCAGCATGGATGGAAGATTTCATGTGTGGATGAGAGGATTGCTGCTGAAATTCTAATAGCAATGGTTATGTTATTTTGTTTCTTTTCTGTTTCCTTCTTTCATGCAAATGATATTTTACTCCCTTTTTGATTTTCTTCTTTTACGCAAATAAGTTATGCCATGACAATATATCTCAACCCTTTGTGGTATGTTGAATGATAAGAGTTCCTTTTTCTCTCTAAAATTCTTCTTAATTTCCTACTGATTTTCTAAGGAGCTTACACTCGCTCGAAGAGTGCAACAATTTCTAATACCCTGAGGATAACAAGGTGTATCATTGGTGCCTTCATCATGAACCCTTATGAGCGATCTTCAATCCAAAATAGACGGACAATTCGTTGAACTTCGTACCATGCTTCAATCATCGCTCAACTCACATTTTGATACCGTTCATTCCACTCTTCAGAATCATCTCGTGGAGGTTGATACCAAGATTGCAAATCTCCGTTCATTTGTTAAGCAACCACCAACATGATTTTCAGGGTCGGCATTGCGTGCACTAAAACTTAATGTTCCCCGTTTTAATGGATCTAAACCAATTGATTGGTTGTTTTAGATCGAAGCTTTCTTCGATTTTCATGAGACACCGGAGAAAGCGCGTCTTCAGATCGTATCTTTTCACATGGAAGGTTGCGCCGCCAAATGTACTCCACTCCAAATGGAGTATAGATCTCATCAAGAGTTTCTATTAAAGATTTTGGCTTTATGTCCCCCTTTCTTTTTTGCTTATTTTATCTTTTAATATATAGTTGATGCTCTTTGCATCAACAACTTTATATATAAAAAAATAAATAATATTTAATAAAAGATATTAAAGGTAAAAAATGTATACTGAAGGGAATATCATTTTTAGGAAATTTCTATGTTGGACTCATAAATTAAAATGTATCGATAAACTTGTTTCCTATATCAATAAGTTAACGATAAGTTTTATGAAATAAAAAGTATTTTTTTAGAGATATGAAATAAAAAGTTAGTTTTCTGACTTTTATATTTTAAAAATATCATTTCATACGAAAAAACATTATTTCATTGTTTATAAAAAGTTTACTAATTTTTTTTATATTTATCGTAAAAATGAGTAATAAAAATTCCAAAAAACCAAATTTTATTTTTTTCGACATTTTTTATAAAGAAGATTTAGTTATTAATTTTATAAATGATAGAAAATATAAATGTTTTTTAAAAAAAAATCCTCATATTGCTATTATAATTATTTAAAGATCAGGTGTAGAAATATACTCGAATTTTTTATTTTATGGTACGAATTGTCTCGTTTTAATGACAATCGGCATTTTAGCAAATAAATTGTCACAATTTAGCAAATAAATTGTCACTAATATTGAATTATTACACATTAACATAAATATCATCTTTATGCAATAGTCACGCACAATCGAACACAATTTCTAGGCTTCAAAACCATTGAAAGTTCTTTAGCAAGACTTTAGTGGTATGTCGTTTAATTGTAGATTTGAAAAGTCTCAATTTTTGTTATCTTTTAGTTTATTATATTAGATGATTAATCCATAATCATAAGTGAAGCAAGTTATAATAGTTGGCTTTACTTAAAAGTTTGTTAGTCAGTTACCTAATAACTTGCACTCCAAGTTATGTGTGTATAAATAGTTTGTAATCTTCTAATTTTTCATTAATCAATGAAATAACAAACTTTCAACACTTTCTTCTCTCTCCATGTCACCTTCTCATTCCATATTCTTCTCTATTTCAATATTCATCCATTGTTATGATTGTTTGAATTGCAAGAAACAATAGCTGCGCTATTACATCAGTTGCTTTTGCTATATGTTTAACCCTCTTAATATAAACAATAGCTGCGCTATTATATTTATATTGTTTAGAGAGTAAATTGAAGAGACATTGTTAAGAAATTAAATCGACTATTTATTTAGTAGAAAATAGAATGTCTTAATTTTTATATGGATCTTATAACATGTTTCCTTCGTTAAAAAAATAAAAAAGTAGAAATTATGCCTTAATAAGAATTTAAACTTTTCATAAATTGAATACACAATTTCTCATGCATGACACTTTAGAGAATTTGATTGTATTTGACATTATATTTAAATTCTAGTTTATAATAATGTATTTATATATACGTAAATTTATTATTAAAATATTTAAGAATTTTATAATTTAATTAAAATTACAAAATTTAATATTATAATAATGTTAATAGGAATAAAAACATTGTTTATATTTACTAGAACCTCTCTTTCAATTTTTTTTACTAGAACTTCGTAAGCATAAAAGTTTTATTTTATGACCCATATCGTGATCTTTTTAGCTAAATTTCAAAAAAGCCTTGATCTTTTCTAATTAAAAAATAAAAATAAAAATTTGACATGAGTCTGAAGTAGTATAGGCCGTAAGCTCCTTTACGTCGGTTTGAATAATTATTATTTAGGTTAATTGAGTAAATGGTCCCTATAAATATTTTACATTTCGTTTTTAGTCCCTGTCATACCCTCATTTTGGACCTAAAAATACTCATTCAATTTCCTTTACTATTTTCTAAAACTTTCAAGTTCACCGTATTTTCCACTGTGCTTCAACTGCATACATTACTGCTTCAGTCTTTTACATTTTTTGCATAAAATCATACAAAAGGGTATTTTGGTCATTTCCTACAAAGGAACCCACTTTCAGTCCCTACAATTTGTCCCTGAGTCTTTTCAACTGGTCTGCATAAATCTTTAATCAAATTTTGTACAAAATCATCTTAGTTCGCATCTGAGTCAATTTGAGTCGTTTTTGCCCCAGGGGCATTTTAGTCTTTTCACATTATTTGAATTTTGGGCAGAGAGGTATTTTAAAATACCTCATTTTGGCAGTTTGTTCGTTTTAGTCCGTTGTGTCAATTTTAAACGTTTTATTTTCAAATTACATTTTTTAGCCAATTTTAACTTTTTGCATTTTAGTCCAAATCTTTTCAAAAATTACATTTCGGTCCCAAGTGCTTTCAAAACCATGTTTTTAGTCTTTTTCATTTTTTATTTTTATTTTAGTCCAAGTTTTATATAAAATTGCGGTTTAGTCCAATTTTTTACAGAATTGCAGATTGGTCCCCAAGGTCAAAAAAAAAGCCAATTCAGTCCAAAAAGCCACGCAGGCAGTTCCCAGTACACATGGCAGAAGCTCATTGGCCCACAGTCCACATGTCAGCCTATATAAGGCACACAGTGTCAGAGATACAGGGCTCAGCGCCATTCAATTCAAGCCACATCACCATAAACAGAAAGAGAAATTTCTCTCTCTTGTCAGTTAGATCAAAATCACAAAATTCAGAAGAAATTCAAGAACATTCAAACCCTAACCGTTTCCAGAATCAAAATTCAGCAAAATTCAATGGAGTTTGTGATGATTCTCAGAGATTCAGCATCGAATCTTCATCATTGAATCATTTCCTCTGCAATTCCAGTGCGAATTCACCATTGATAATGGCAAACTCAAGCACGATCACAGAGGCCAGAGATTGAGAAGAAGAAGGGACATTTGAAGGTTCTGAACCGGCCAGTAAGAAGGAGAAGATTCACAGTTTCATTCGGATTTCAAGCAAGAAACAACAAAAACAGAATCAAAGCCAAGAGTTCTGAAGATTCAAGTCCGAATCTCCGAACGAAACCAGGTAAAAAATCACAAGAAACTTACTTCTCTCATACGTGTAAGCACTAGCGAGACCGAATCAACGTGAATCCATGCGAATTCGAAGGGTCCGGTTCAGAAAGAATGAAACCCTAACCTTTTTTTCAAAACAGTGAAGGATTTTAGGGTTTACAACGTGAATTCACCGTTGTAAACCTGTGAATCCGTCAGGGTTTCATCAAAACAACAGTTTGAATCAAAAAAAAGGAGCCACGGAACCGTTTGAAATCCATGAACAAAACTTCAGATCCACGGTGATTCGTTTCGCATACGTGAATTTCAACGCTGAATACATGCTTAGAACGATAGGATGAAGCTATTAAGCCATGAATCTTGGATTTCTGGGTAGTATTCAAAGAATTAGGGTTAGGGTTTGAAGATGGAGAGAGAACGGCGCAAGAGAGAAGAAGAAGAAAGAGAAACGGAGAGAAAGAATGGGGAATCCGGGCCATTTTACCTTAATGTAGCACGCGAACCGGGTCGGTTCAAAACCGACCCATTTTTCTTCATCCATGGCCGTTAGATTTAGGGTTAGTGAATCCGGATCAATCCAACGCCCTCAAGGCGTTCTGGAGATCCGGATCCACCAGCGTGTGGGTTGGACCTGTATCCGTTGGGCCGTTGTTCTTTTCCTGCAGTTTCTTGTTTCTTTTTCATGCTATGTGCACCTTTAATTTTTGCTATCTGTACCCCTGTGCATGCTAAATTTTTTTTACAAAATTCATGAAAAATTCATAGTGTTTTCTCGATGTGTTTTTGGCTGTTTAGTAATATTTTTACACGTTCAGGATTGGTAGAAATAATACGTGTCAATTTCATTTTGATGCGTACGTTTCGTATGTCCTCGTGTGAATTCACTTGTTTGATCTTTGGTCCAAAATTTGTCATGTGATGTTGATGTTTGGCGTTTAATTTTATCATAAACTTACCTCTGATTTTGTGCTAATTCATGCGATTGTGCTAGTTGATTTTTGTTTACAATTTTTGCAATGCGTTTAATTGTGTTAGTTGATTTTTTGTTTATAATTTTTGTCATATGTTCAATTGTGTTAGTTGATTTTTGGTTATAGTTTTAGCAATATTTTCAATGTTGTTAAAATTGATTCTTGATATTAATTTTGTGATGATTTGCAATGTTGTTAAAATTGATTCTTGATGTTGATTTTGTGATATTTTACAACCTTGCTAAACTTGATTCTTGATGCTAATTGTGTGCTATTTTTGCAATCCCGTTTAGTTAGGATTTTGATTGCTAATTTTGTGATATATGGCAAATTTTTAGTGGGATTTTAGGCCAATTTTTTTGTGATAGTTACTATTTTGTTTAGGATTAGCACTTCATTATTATTTCATCTTATTCTACTAACCATCTTACTCTATGTTTCATGCATACTAAGCATCTCATCCCATTCACCCTTTTTCTTCTAACTCCTTCATGCAATTCCCAATTAATTCATGTAATATTTTAGGTTTAGTTTATTTTCTTTAATTTCATGCAAGACTTTAGAATGTAAAATAGGACCCGATGTAAAAAAACTATGGACTATGATGATGTACACCGACACATGCACCGACACACGCACACACGTTGTATGTTTATCGCTAGGTGTATGTTTAGGATACGCGGTACTTAGAGAAAATCAACCTTTCGAAAAGCAAACAACTTCCATCACTTCAAATCTTTTTCAAGCAAACCTTGGAGTCAAAACTCCAAGAGATTTTCCTTTTGTTTTCTTAATTAAAAATCAAAATGAACACTAATTTCCAACTTTAAACCCTTTTGTAAATAATTAACCAACCTCATTCGTTTCCTAATCTCAAGCCTTTACGGCCCCTTATCTTTTTCTTCAAAACCATTTTCAAAACTAAAAATTGAACCAAAACTCACAAAAACATTTTTTGGAAGAGAACTACATGGAATTTTGATCCCTTAAAAGGGTATGTAGGCAAGAGATTCAAAAATCTCTCCAAGTCCAATAAAATAAAACCCCATCTCCTCCCTCTCATTCTTAAAATCAATTGTTTTTACAAAGTAGTAATAAAAGTAAAGTATAAGCATAAAAGCGTAGAAAACGGTTCCTATAGGATACTATAGCCATTGCGGGTGCCTAACACCTTTCCGTAATGGAATCAGCCCCGAACTTAGGATTTCTAAGGTTTTCTCAATTTTACCTTCCCCAAAAAAAATAGAGACATCAATGATCGAAAGGTTCAAATCCGATTAATGATTTGACACCCGAAAATCGCGATGACAGAAATGGCGACTTCACTGGGGAATAGTTAGGGCTACGCCTAGTTTTTTCACGCTTTATATTTACACTTTGCTTTATTATCACATGTAAAACTTTCTTGTGTACGTGTGGGGTGAGAATATCAAAAGCCCTATACCCGGGCTGAGTGAACTTAAGATTAGGGGAGATATAATCGACAATCCATTCCGGGGGTTGCCTCGTGCATTGGATTACGCGATCAATCTCACATAGCTGAGGCATTTTGGAGGTGATATTGTCGGCGTGTGTTGTCATGCTTAGGCATTTTACTTCCAATTGACCGATGAAGGCTATGAACCGTAGTTACCAAACCCATCCTTGGCCTTTCTTAGGACGTAGTGCGGTGGCTAAACCGAGCGTTGTCTCGAAATTTAGTCGTCACGCGATACTACACCCAAACTAAATCTTCTTACGGATAATCATGGACAAGCGTTGCTTTGTACCACCATGATATACGCAAGAGAGGTTGTGGTTTGGGAACTTTGTAGAACCTTGGTTACTATTATCAAAAGCCTTAGTTTCACCGGACGCCGTGTCCACTTGTTACCTTAACCCACCTTTATTTAAATCATGCATACATGCATTCATGCATAAATTTTCTACATGCATTTATCAAAGGGTATAGACAAACTAAAATTCTTTGCAAATGTAATCAGGCATGAAGAGAACTAAGTCTTACAAGTTCAAAGAAGTTGATTTGGCTAGCCTAAGGGAGTTGGCACTCAAGGTTAAGAATCCGACTGGGTTTCGTCTCCGATACGGTAGTCTGCTTGGTATTCTCCGGACTAATGTAGAAGAGAAGCTGGTGCACACTCTGGTGCAATTCTATGACCCGGTTTTCCGTTGTTTCACTTTTCCGGATTTTCAGTTGGTTCCTACGCTTGAGGCTTATTCTTGTTTATTGGGTCTACCTATAGCTGAGAGGGTACCATTCACAGGCCCGGGGCCTTATCTTACTCCTCTGGTTATTGCTAAGGATCTTTATCTCAAGACTTCCGAAGTGTCTAAGAATCTTATCACGAAGTCTCACATTCAGGGGTTCACTTCAAGGTACTTACTTGAGCAGGCTAATCTTGAATCTACTTGTCAGGACACACTGGAGGCTATTCTTGCGTTACTCATCTATGGGCTCGTTCTTTTTCCGAATCTTGACAACCTTGTGGATATGAATGCTATTGAGGTCTTCCATTCCAGGAATCCGGTTCCTACTTTGTTAGCTGACACTTACCATGCTATCCATGATCGGACTCTCAAAGGTCGTGGATTTATTCTCTGCTGCATACCTCTTCTTTATAGGTGGTTTATTTCTCACCTCCCGAGTTCTTTCCATGCCAACCCGGAGAATTGGTCTTATTCACAGCGGATTATGGCTCTTACTCCCGATGAGGTGGTTTGGATCACTCCAGCAGCTCGCGTCAAGGAGATTATCACTGGTGGTGGGGATTTCCTCAATGTACCTCTTCTCGGTACCCGGGGAGGAATCAACTACAATCCCGAGTTAGCCATGAGGCAGTTTGGTTTTCCCATGAGGACGAAGCCCATCAACCTTGCTACATCTCAGGAGTTCTTTTACTATTCCAATGCTCCCACCGGGCAAAGGAAAGCTTTTACAGATGCTTGGTCTAAGGTTCGAAGGAAAGATGTGAAGCATTTGGGTGTGAGATCCGGTATTGCTCATGAAGCCTATACTCAGTGGGTGATCGACCGAGCCGAAGAGATTGGCATGCCTTACCCTGCTATGAGACATGTATCTGCATCTACTCCGTCTAGACCTTTACCGTTGCTTCCCGCGACTCAGGAGATGTATCAGGAGCACCTAGCTATGGAGAGTGAGGAGAAACGAGCATGGAAAGCCCGTTACAGTGAGGCTGAGAACTTGATCATGACTTTGGATGGCAGAGACGAGCAGAAGGATCATGAGAACCGAATGCTGAAGAAGGAACTAGCCAGAGTTAGGAAGGAGCTTGAGGAGAAGAATGATCTATTGAGGAGAGACTCCTGGAGAGTCAAAGGTCGTAGAGATTTCTTCGCCAGTTATTGTGGTTCAGCTTCAGACTCAGATTCCGAATACTACCCAGTTACTCCTTAGTTCTGGATGATATGATTGTTATTTTTGTTGTTTGTTCAGCTTATGTTTCAGAAGCCTACTCCCTTGGCTCAGTGTATCAAAACAATTTGTTAGTCCAAAAAATGTTTGCAAAGAATTCTAATTTGTCTAAAAAACCCTTTGATAATAAAAGAGTCATTTTTACATCCGCATCTGCATATCATGCATCATATGCATCATTCATCAGTCACAAAAACTTCCAAGTGCTCATTGCCTCCTGGTTCTTCTGCCGCAGTTTGAAAAATGGCTCGTGCTCAGAGGGGCTAGGCCCACATTTGTGATACCAGGAGGCATTGCAAAGAACTGGAATGTTATCAATCTCCCTGTGTCTGTGCATGATTCTAAGTAATATGTCTTGCAGGCTTTGTTTTCAAAATAACAATCCTTCCGTCTTGCCCGAGGCGGAAGTGACCTTTTTGTAAAAGGCATGTTTGTTCCGACATCACCATTATCAATAAAAAACGTCGTTTCTTTCACGACTCTTTTTCTTTCTTTAATGCTTTTCCCTTGGAAATAATGGTAATGCCAGAAAAAACCAAAACATCTGCATTTTCTTATTAATTTCAAAGATTTGCATGAAAATTTTTTCTAAAAAAATCATTCAACCATAATCATGCAGATCGAACCAAAATAAAACCCCATCTTCTCCCCCCTCATTCTTAAAATCAATTGTTTTTACAAAGTAACAATAAAAGCAAAGTATAGACGCAAAGCGTAGAAAACGGTTCCTATAGGATACTATAGCCATTGCGGGTGCCTAACACCTTCCCGTAATGGAATCAGCCCCGAACTTAGGATTTCTAAGGTTTTCTCAATTTTACCTTCCCCAAAAAAAATAGAGACATCAATGATCGAAAGGTTCAAATCCGATTAATGATTTGACACCCGAAAATCGCGATGACAGTCCCTACAAATGAAAATCACAGTTTTTAGTCCATATAAAAATTTTCATCAACATTTCTAGTCCATGTAAAATTGTCCATCGTCATTTTTAGTCTTGGTAAAAAGAAATCCGTCAGCATTTTGGTCCCTAAAATGTTACAGAGACTAAAAAGTGTAATTTTTATCTATAAGAACTAAAAATAAAATCATGAATATTTATAAAAACCATTTACTTAATTAATTCTTATTATTTTATAGGTACTGTTGAAAATCATGGAATCATAGAGAGAAAGGTCATAGATATAAGCAAGATAGCAAGCATAAGAGTACTCATGTAGGAGATACTCATAGAAACTCATTGTAGAAAATGAATAGATTGATAAAAGATAATGAATGAGTACAATAGTCTTCCTATATATAGAGATTAGTTTGAGTAACTAACTCTAACTAACTTCTAACCAAGCTACTAACTCTAGTTTACTTATCAACTAACCATAGTTGATTACTAACTCTAGACTAACTACCTTAACTAACTCCACATCACTTCCAACTATTTTAACAGGTACTATATATACTGTTTTGTATGCTAGAAATCATAATAATAGCCCTATTGCAATTGCATGAAAGGTGTCGTTTGAGTCTTCCAACTAGCAATTCAACTTCAAAACTACAAACAACGGTATCAAAGGCATAATCCACAAACTTCAACAATTTCATGAAGAACAAGGACATGGTTACGCGACTGTACATTGGTACCCTCTCTGAGAGGAAGGAAGAGGTGCACGCAATACTAAGAGAAAAAATAACGAAGGCTTGGAATGATGATGATGATCAAGAACTTCAAGAACAACCTGTGAGTAATATCTCAAATATGTTAGAGTGAAAATTGTTAATTGGATATTAAAAGAGGCTTTGTGTGAACTATGAAATGAAGCATATCATTAACTTATATCCTTCTTTCTAATGGTATTTTACAGCTGCTGCATTTAATTCCTAGTATGGTGCATGATGGTATTCAGGGATTTTTTGGGAAAATATTAGCTCGTAAGTTCTTAATTAATTATTACTTTTTTGGTAGGGTTAATCAGGGATTTTTATTTCCACTTAATATTTTTGTAATCATTTATTAACAAATTGATAGAGGAAAACGCTGCAATTGATGACACCATGTTATCTGAGGTTTTTCCCATGTTTGTGGAGCTTTTGTCAAACTATGACTCACCCCTCCTGCAGGTACACACACATATATCTATTTTTATCCTTTTGTTCTCTCTTTTTCTGAATATTTGTATCTGACTTCATTTTACTACATGTAGTTGCAAGTTTCGCTGATTTTGGCCTACGTCGTTTGGGAAAGGCCCCAACAAACCAACTTAGTGATCGAACATGGTGCTATTCCCATACTGGTTGGGATTATTGGATCTCCTACTGCTCACATTGATCTAAAAGAAAATGTTAGTATGAAACTTGATCTTTATTTCAGTTTTGTGGTATCATCCATGAGAAAAGAAAACCAATATTTATTTATATTTGTGTGTTACTTTGTATTTAACAGGCTGCATTGATTTTAGCAAACATTTTGGATGATTCGTTGAGTACGAGAGATCTTGTGCTTGATCACAGTGCTGCCTTGCCACTACTTACTTTGTTGTCTATTCCCGATAGAAGAGAACTATTCTTGATAGTTTCATTGGCTTTAGCAAATTTGTGCCGGGAACCTATTCCAAGTAATGTGTTAGAGCTTCTTATAGACAATGTGATGATGTTTGATGAAGAGATTGTCACAAGAGCTTGTTGGACATTATCTTATATTTCTCATGATTCTAATGAGATTGTCCAACTTATGACTGAAGATTTAAATGAACAACTTCTTGGTAGACTTACTGCGCTACTCATGTAAATTACTTTGCCCCTAACTCATTTCAATTAATTAAGCTATGATTTGAGGGTTGACTTAATTAGTTAAATTTCACTTTTGTAGGCATCAATCGTCAAATGCTCTTAAGCCTGCAGTAAGGACCCTTGGAAATCTTCTTATTTGCAGTACAGATCAGGTATTAAATAATATTGAAATCGTCAAATTTCACTGTTTTGACTACAATGCAAACCGCACATGTAAATTTTGTTCATTTGACTGTTAGGGACTTGGGACTGTTACAATAGTAGCATTTTGATATCAATTTTTATTTAAACTGTCGTTGATTATTTTGAATGAAATCTTCCCAAACTGTTACACAGTAGCTTGTTGGAACTATGTTAACCTAAACACTGGCATTCCATTAAGTTGTGTGAGGTGAACTTCAATGTATAGTAGGGTGCAGGTTATTGTGATGTGGCCTGTACTTTGAAGTGTAATTCTTTAGCTAAAATATATTTAGATTTTAATGTGTTACCCTATTGAAATAACCTGATTTTGTAGCACACTTGAGGATTTTGAGATTAACGGATCCTGTCTTTTTTTTTTATGTTTAGATTGTAATAGAGAAACATGTTTTGTCATGTTTTAATCTACTTCTTACACATAATCAAGATCAAAGCATCCTAAAAGATGTGTGTAGGACAATTTCAAACATTGCAGCCGGTGGCATAGATGAAATACAGGTAATGAGATACCTTCTGTGTTTTGATTTAAATTGTAACGTAACAAATAAAAAGATTTACTGTTATATTATTATTGCAGGCTGTGATTGATGCGGACCTTATTGGTCGCCTTCTTCTTCTCACTAAGGAAGAAAATCTGAGAGAGGATATTCTCTATGCCATCTCAAACGCTGCTGCAAGAGGATCGCGCAGCCAGATTCGGTATAATATGTTTAAATAAATTTGGTTATCATTTATAGTTATATATTTTTTTAATTGTGTTGTCATGGTGATAATGACAGATTGTTGGTGGACAAAGGTTGCATAGAAGCACTTTCTAGCAGTCTTCTAGAGTACGATGAGAATCCAGAACTTCTGATTAACATTTTGGAGGGTCTTCAAAATATTCTAACTGCTGGAGACAGAGAGAAAGAAAATGAGTATGCTGTTAGGTTGCTTAAGTGTGATGGAGCAAGAAAAATGGGATTATTGAAGTTGAGTGATGACTATGAAAATATTGGCAAGAAGGCGGCTCTAATTGAGTGGAGATTTTGGAAGCAAAATTATGCGGAAGGATTTAGTCGGATGAGTTTCTTACTTGGCAAGTATTCTTGAGGATTAAAGGGTTTAGTACTTTCTTTTTGTTGGGGATAATAGGTGCAAAGGTTAACTACTTACTACTTACTACAGGTTTGGTTACTACTTACTACAGGTTTGGTTATAAAACCAAGATTGTTATGGCCATCCTTATTTTAGTTTGTTTTGTTGGATTGATGGAAACAACATTCAGAAACACTAAAATAAAAACAGCATTCCAGCATATAGACATAAATTGACAAAAATTTTAACTAGTAGGTCTGTCCATTTTTCATTACTCATTTTACTCCTTGTATTTCTGTGTTCATTTATAGTATATTGCTAGCTACATGATTGCCTTGTACAAGACTATAATACTAATACATATTGATTTTAAAGCAAATTTTTATGATGCAAATCCGACGTAAATCATTACTTACAATGTCTACATTGTCAATTGTCAAAGATAGAGATTTCAAACCACCACAAATAGCACTAAATGGATTATAGCGATACAACATAGATAAGGAAGTTCACTAACACAAGAGAATTAGAAGTTACCTTCCCACCATAGAAGCTTTTGTTGGCAAAATTAATCATTCATTCACACAATCAAGTACCCAATGAAAATGACCATATTCTCTTGAGAGGAACCTATCTACTTGTGCTTCCCTATCGACAATCTAAAAATCAACAGAATTAGCTAAGCGAACCTAAAAGGAAGTTTAAAAACGTTGTTGCCTATATCACAAACCTGATGAGTACGTAATGCTCAGGTCTGGTTCTCCAAAATGAATGAGACCCTTCTCCCTTCCATGAAACTATACCATCAAAAGCAGGAATAATGAAAACAACGATTCCTCGAAAAATGCTTTGTGCTATATTAGGATGATACTTGTTTTTATGAAATCCAAACCAGACACACAGAACGTTTATACAATGTTTTATGACTTGGATTCGCAAGATTTACTTCCATACTTCCATAGCTTAATGAATTTTATTTTGGAAAGTGACTACGATTCCATTGGAGTTTTTGATTGGTTATCTTGTGAACATAAACACAACCTCAAACATAAGGATCATAGGTTTCTTTCCCTGTCTCTAAACTCCTTTAACATAGACATGATGACTTCATAAACAAGTTTTTCCAAGCTTGGAATCGTGTTAATAGTGACTTCAAGTTCTCACACAATTTCATGAGCTCTTATGTAAAGTCCGGCCAAAGTAACTTACCTATCAAATATTACATTTGTGACTGAGAAGCCGGCTGAATACAGTTTTGTAGGGTTGCTTACTGTTCTTTGTGATGTGGGAATATGTAATGAAGCTGCTAACATGTCAAAGTTGGCAGACGATAGTAAAATATTTGTCATTATGATGACTATAAGAAGTTTGAAGTGTAAGTTTCATATTTTTTGGCCTTCAATTTTAACCCTGAATCTCACATTTTGTTAGTTGTTTTAGATGATTTACAAGATATGAGCCTAACAATTTTTAAACAACAAGCAGTCAGTTCCCATTATGAGCATGAAATAGGAACCAACAAATTTTAAGCTAGCTAATTCTATCTCTATTGTGACACTAAAAAGTTTCTCATCTCATTACATTTATGTTAAACTAACAAATTTTTCTTATATAAGGTTTTGTGTGTGTGCGAATATGTATATTGAGGCTTGTTTTTTAGATAGATCAACAACTATTTTGGGGTCTGTTTCTGGTGTCGACAGAGGGAGTTTTGCTGTGATAGTATGCATTCTGACTAGCATGGGTGGAAGTTTTATTTGGATGGTCAGGCATGAAGGATAGACAAATGCTGGACGTGATATGGAGTAAATGCATGGTGTGTTGTAAACAGTGATGTGATGCAAGCAGTGACGAGTGTGAGTAAAGGGCTAAATATATAAATTGGTGCCATGATCGAGTTATTTGGAAATTGAAATTGGCACGATATCTAGCATGGTTTAAGGAGTGTGAGGTACAAATGGAAGGCACTTGATGTTAGTTGTTATTGATGTAAGAGGAAGATTTGAATAAGAATGTAGCAGGTTTACAACAAAGCTGGTGGTGTGTCATTGAATGTCATTAGACTTCAATCATGTGAAGATAAAGGGTGTTGCAACTTACTTTAAACTGATTGCTATTGCAGTATTGTGTAACAGGGTCTACCATATTGAAGGATTGTGATTAGCATGATGCACACTATAGTCAATTACTAGTGTTTTGTTTTTTCTTGCCTGATTGTAGTTCAATGACATCTAGCTCTTGATTGCTTGCTTGTAGTGGTGTATTGGCAAGCTAGGTGTTGTATTGTTGTAGTTGATGTTGAATGAGCTTTGTACTCTTTGTATTTGTCAGTCTAGCTGTGAGAGCACATGATGTGGGTAGAACTTGCATACGATGATGTTGTAGCTAGAGCCTAGACATTATCAATAAATAAATCTTACTGGGAAAAAAAAAACTAGAAAATTATGCAAAATCCATAACTATCTTTTCTGACAAGTGATTTTGAAATATGCTAGCTCTACTGAGTATAATTCTTCAAGAAATGTCGGCAAATTTTAACATCACTAGTGCCTACCCCCTCAAAGATAAAACCATCACTATCGCCTATATCAACTTCTTTAATATTTTCTTATAACTTATTTTGAAAGAATTATACAAAATCTAACTAAAAAATGCTATAAAGTCTTACCTCTGCTCAAGAAGTTTTTAGCATTTTGAAAGAGATTTTTGCATTCTTGTGTCTCTTGATCATCTTCCTCTTTCTGTGAATTCAGTACAATGAATCTGGTGTTGACATTGGCATGTCTTGAAAAATGAAATTGTTCAACAGATACGTTAAATCTCTTCAGCAATTGAAGTTAAAGTTTGATATAAGTCTAGAAAACGGTACCCGCTATTAGCCTTGTACTCATTGAAGAGCCCCAAAAAATTCTGATTCCTTGCTAGTTACTACTTACTACAGGTTTGGTTATAAAACCAAGATTGTTATGGCCATCCTTATTTTAGTTTATTTTGTTGATTGATGGAAACAACATTCAGAAACACTAAAATAAAAACAGCATTCCAGCATATAGACATAAATTGACAAAAAATTTAACTAGTAGGTCTGTCCATTTTTCATTACTCATTTTACTCCTTGTATTTTTGTATTCATTTATAGTATATTACTAGCTACATGATTGCCTTGTACAAGACTATAATACTAATACATATTGATTTTAAAGCAAATTTTTATGATGCAAATCCGACGTAAATCATTACTTACAATGTCTACATTGTCAATTGTCAAAGATAGAGATTTCAAACCACCACAAATAGCACTAAATGGATTATAGCGATACAACATAGATAAGGAAGTTCACTAACACAAGAGAATTAGAAGTTACCTTCCCACCATAGAAGCTTTTGTTGGCAAAATTAATCATTCATTCACACAATCAAGTACCCAATGAAAATGACCATATTCTCTTGAGAGGAACCTATCTACTTGTGCTTCCCTATCGACAATCTAAAAATCAACAGAATTAGCTAAGCGAACCTAAAAGGAAGTTTAAAAACGTTGTTGCCTATATCACAAACCTGATGAGTACGTAATGCTCAGGTCTGGTTCTCCAAAATGAATGAGACCCTTCTCCCTTCCATGAAACTATACCATCAAAAGCAGGAATAATGAAAACAACGATTCCTCGAAAAATGCTTTGTGCTATATTAGGATGATACTTGTTTTTATGAAATCCAAACCAGACACACAGAACGTTTATACAATGTTTTATGACTTGGATTCGCAAGATTTACTTCCATACTTCCATAGCTTAATGAATTTTATTTTGGAAAGTGACTACGATTCCATTGGAGTTTTTGATTGGTTATCTTGTGAACATAAACACAACCTCAAACATAAGGATCATAGGTTTCTTTCCCTGTCTCTAAACTCCTTTAACATAGACATGATGACTTCATAAACAAGTTTTTCCAAGCTTGGAATCGTGTTAATAGTGACTTCAAGTTCTCACACAATTTCATGAGCTCTTATGTAAAGTCCGGCCAAAGTAACTTACCTATCAAATATTACATTTGTGACTGAGAAGCCGGCTGAATACAGTTTTGTAGGGTTGCTTACTGTTCTTTGTGATGTGGGAATATGTAATGAAGCTGCTAACATGTCAAAGTTGGCAGACGATAGTAAAATATTTGTCATTATGATGACTATAAGAAGTTTGAAGTGTAAGTTTCATATTTTTTGGCCTTCAATTTTAACCCTGAATCTCACATTTTGTTAGTTGTTTTAGATGATTTACAAGATATGAGCCTAACAATTTTTAAACAACAAGCAGTCAGTTCCCATTATGAGCATGAAATAGGAACCAACAAATTTTAAGCTAGCTAATTCTATCTCTATTGTGACACTAAAAAGTTTCTCATCTCATTACATTTATGTTAAACTAACAAATTTTTCTTATATAAGGTTTTGTGTGTGTGCGAATATGTATATTGAGGCTTGTTTTTTAGATAGATCAACAACTATTTTGGGGTCTGTTTCTGGTGTCGACAGAGGGAGTTTTGCTGTGATAGTATGCATTCTGACTAGCATGGGTGGAAGTTTTATTTGGATGGTCAGGCATGAAGGATAGACAAATGCTGGACGTGATATGGAGTAAATGCATGGTGTGTTGTAAACAGTGATGTGATGCAAGCAGTGACGAGTGTGAGTAAAGGGCTAAATATATAAATTGGTGCCATGATCGAGTTATTTGGAAATTGAAATTGGCACGATATCTAGCATGGTTTAAGGAGTGTGAGGTACAAATGGAAGGCACTTGATGTTAGTTGTTATTGATGTAAGAGGAAGATTTGAATAAGAATGTAGCAGGTTTACAACAAAGCTGGTGGTGTGTCATTGAATGTCATTAGACTTCAATCATGTGAAGATAAAGGGTGTTGCAACTTACTTTAAACTGATTGCTATTGCAGTATTGTGTAACAGGGTCTACCATATTGAAGGATTGTGATTAGCATGATGCACACTATAGTCAATTACTAGTGTTTTGTTTTTTCTTGCCTGATTGTAGTTCAATGACATCTAGCTCTTGATTGCTTGCTTGTAGTGGTGTATTGGCAAGCTAGGTGTTGTATTGTTGTAGTTGATGTTGAATGAGCTTTGTACTCTTTGTATTTGTCAGTCTAGCTGTGAGAGCACATGATGTGGGTAGAACTTGCATACGATGATGTTGTAGCTAGAGCCTAGACATTATCAATAAATAAATCTTACTGGGAAAAAAAAAACTAGAAAATTATGCAAAATCCATAACTATCTTTTCTGACAAGTGATTTTGAAATATGCTAGCTCTACTGAGTATAATTCTTCAAGAAATGTCGGCAAATTTTAACATCACTAGTGCCTACCCCCTCAAAGATAAAACCATCACTATCGCCTATATCAACTTCTTTAATATTTTCTTATAACTTATTTTGAAAGAATTATACAAAATCTAACTAAAAAATGCTATAAAGTCTTACCTCTGCTCAAGAAGTTTTTAGCATTTTGAAAGAGATTTTTGCATTCTTGTGTCTCTTGATCATCTTCCTCTTTCTGTGAATTCAGTACAATGAATCTGGTGTTGACATTGGCATGTCTTGAAAAATGAAATTGTTCAACAGATACGTTAAATCTCTTCAGCAATTGAAGTTAAAGTTTGATATAAGTCTAGAAAACGGTACCCGCTATTAGCCTTGTACTCATTGAAGAGCCCCAAAAAATTCTGATTCCTTGCTAGTTACTACTTACTACAGGTTTGGTTATAAAACCAAGATTGTTATGGCCATCCTTATTTTAGTTTATTTTGTTGATTGATGGAAACAACATTCAGAAACACTAAAATAAAAACAGCATTCCAGCATATAGACATAAATTGACAAAAAATTTAACTAGTAGGTCTGTCCATTTTTCATTACTCATTTTACTCCTTGTATTTTTGTATTCATTTATAGTATATTACTAGCTACATGATTGCCTTGTACAAGACTATAATACTAATACATATTGATTTTAAAGCAAATTTTTATGATGCAAATCCGACGTAAATCATTACTTACAATGTCTACATTGTCAAAGATAGAGATTTTAAACCACCACAAATAGCACTAAATGGGTTATAGCATTACAACATAGATAAGGAAGTTCACTAACACAAGAGAATTAGAAGTTACCTTCCCACCATATAAGCTTTTGTTGGCAATATTAATCATTCATTCACACAATCAAATACCCAATGAAAATGACCATATTCTCTTGAGAGGAACCTATCTACTTGTGCTTCCCTATCAACTATCTAAAAATCAACAGAATTAGCTAAGCGAACCTAAAAGGAAGTTTAAAAACGTTGTCGCCTATATCACAAACCTGATGAGTACGTAATGCTCAGGTCTGGTTTTCCAAAATGAACGAGACCCCTCTCCCTTCCACGAAACTATACCATCAAAAGCAGGAATAATAAAAGCATCGATTCCTTGAAAAATGCTTTGTGCTACATTAGGTCATGATACTTGTTTTTATGGAATCCAAACCAGACACACAGAACGTGTATACGATGTTTTATGACTTGGATTCGCAAGATTTACTTCCATAGCTTAATAATTAATTTTATTTTGGGAAGTGACTACGATTCCATTGGAGTTTTTAATTGGTTATCCTGTGAACATAAACGCAACCTCAAACATAAGGATCAGAGGTTTCTTTCCGTCTCTAAACTCCTTTAACATAGACATCATGACTTCTTAAACAAGTTTTTCCAAGCTTGGATTCATGTTACTAGTGACTTCAAGGTCTCCCACAATTTCATGAGCTCTTATGTAAAGTCCGGCAAAAGTAACTGACCTATAAAATATTACATTTGTATGACTGAGAAGCTGGCTGAATACAGTTTTGTAGGGTTGCTTACTGTTCTTTGTGATGAGGGAATATGTAATGAAGCTGCTAACATGTCAAAGTTGGCGGACGATAGTAAAATATTTGTCATTACGATGAATATAAGAAGTTTGAAGTGTAAGTTTCATATTTTTTGGCCTTCAATTTTAACCCTGAATCTCACATTTTGTTAGTTGTTTTAGATGATTTACAAGATATGAGCCTAACAATTTTTAAACAACAAGCAGTCAGTTCCATTATGAGCATGAAATAGGAGCCAACAAATTTTAAGCTAGCTAATTCTATCACTATTGTGACACAAGTTTCTCATCTCGTTACATTTATGTTCAACTAACGAATTTTTCTTATAGAAGGTTTTGTGTGTGTGCGAATATGTATATTGAGGCTTGTTTTTTAAATAGATCAACAACTATTTTGGGTTCTGTTTCTGGTGTAGACAGAGGGAGTTTTGCAGTGATAGTATGCATTCTGACTAGCATGGGGTGGGAGTTTTATTTGGACGGGCAGGCATGAAGGATAGACAAATGTTGGACGTGATCTGTAGTAAATGCATGGTGTGTTGTAAACTGTGATGTGATGCAAGCAGTGACGACTGACGAGTGTGAGTAAAGGGCAATATATAATTTGGTGCCATGATTGAGTTATTTGGAAATTGATATTGGCATGATATGTAGCATGGTTTAAGGAGTATGAGGTACAAATGGAAGGAACTTGATGTTAGTTGTTATTGATGTAAGAGGAAGATTTGAATAAGAGGTGTATGCAGCGGAAAAAGTCTGAGACCGATGAGAGGATTTAATTGCCAAAGTATTAATAGTGAGCCTTCTGCCTTGGTTTTGGATGATTATATATGCAATCAGTTCTAATGGTGTGCAAAGAATGTAGCAGGTTAACAACAAAGCTGGTTTGTTATTGAATGTCATTAGACTTAAATCATGTGATGATAAAGGGGCTTGCAGCTTACTTTAAACTGATAGCTATTGTGTAACAGGAATATTGGAGAATTATGATTAGCATGATGCACACTGTAGTCAATTACTTGTGTTTTGTTTTTTCTTGCCTGATTGTAGTTCAATGACATCTAGCTCTTGATTGCTTGCTTGTAGTGGTGTATTAGCAAGCTAGGTGTTGTATTGGTGTAGTTGACGTTGTATGAGCTTTGTACTCTTTGTATTTGTCAGTCTAGCTGTCAGAGCACATGATTGTGTATGCCCTCTGCAACCCTTCATAAAATGTGGGTAGAACTTGCATACCACGATGTTGATAAAAAAAAATAAAAAAGTAGAAAATTATGCAAAATCCATTACTATCTTTTTGACAAGTGATTTTTGAAATATGCTAGCTCTACTGAGTATAATTCTTCAAGAAATGTTGGCAATTTTTAACATCACTAGTGCCTACCCTCTTAAAAGATAAAACCATCACTAACGCCTACATCAACTTCTTTAATATTTTCTTATAACTTATTTTGAAAGAATTATACAAAATCTAACTAAAAAATGCTATAAAGTCTTACCTCTGCTCAAGAAGTTTTTAGCATTTTGAAAGAGATTTTTGCATTCTTGTGTCTCTTGATCATCTTCCTCTTTCTGTGAATTCAGTACAATGAATCTGGTGTTGACATTGGCATGTCTTGAAAAATGAAATTGTTCAACAGATACGGTACCGGCTGCCACTGCCAAGTGAGGATCAAGTATACATAGATACTTTAAATCTTATGGTACGATAGAGTTTGAAATTGGCATGTTCAAGAAGGGGTTTCCACCACAAAGAAATTAGTTGACCATACCAATTAGAAACTATAAGTTGACCATACTATAACTACTACTGTAATTGTTATCATTTAAAATAACAAAATAAATAAGGGAAATGCTAACCGGTGTCCTCGGGGCATTGGTTAAGGATATAAAAAGAAAATTATATAGTAGTTAATGCATTGAAATTGTGTAATTAATTGATAATAATGTCAAAAACAGCTTCCTTTTATGGTAATAATTCTCTTTTATGGTAAGCTTAACCAATGCCCCAGAGACACCGGTTAGCAGAACCCAATAAATAAATTCAATTTAAGTATAAAATATTATAGAAGTATTGCTTTAAAGAAAATGAAACCAAACAAAAGAAAAATAAAATAGGATTATCATATTTTTTGGTTTGTCGACAAAGTGATAAACACCATTTAAAATTTACACACGCATTTGTAAAATCCAAGTTTGAACATGAAGGTGTAAATCTAACAATATCAACTTCGATAAAGAAAAAAACATTTAAGCAAAAAATATATTTCTACTATCGTTTATTTATAGTATTAGTATGTTTATTCTAAAAGTAAACTAAAGCATTGTACTTCAGTTTTTCTTAATTTACTTGCTAGCATGGTTGCATGCACTAATACGCTACTCTGTCCATAATAATTGTCACATTTCTAATAAATATTTGTTCGAAAATTTGTCACTTTTGATTTTCAATGTAAGTTTAATTAATATTTTTCAATTGTATCATCTGATTAATAATACAATTTACACAATTCCTAAGTTATTAGTCTACAATTTACATTTATTGTAATAAGAATACACCAATAAGACTAAATTAGTAAAATCATCATTCTATTACTTTTACTCCCTCCGCATTTAATTTTGTATTAAAAATAAAAATTATGAGAAAAAAAGATTAAAAAAAAATATAAAGAGAGGCTAATAGTTGATAAATGGTATGACATAAAAAAATTATTAATGATGCATTTGTAATGTAAAATGACTTGTAATAAAACTAAAATATTCTTTTTTTTTTTTAAAGTCACTTATAATAAAATATGGAAGAAGTACTTAGTAGAGCTAGCATATTTCAAAATCACTTGTAAAAAAGATAGTTATATTTACTATCATTTTTCTTTTAATTTGTGTGAAATAGTAAAGTGCAAAAAATATTGTAGGACGTCAAAAGGAGTTGTAAAGAAATACGCATAGGACATCTAGAAATTCAAAATCTTAGTAGGGGCATGTGCCGACACTATTAATAGATAAATTTAATATCATATATAAGTTAATTTTTATCATTAAATTAAATGAAATACGATATTTGTTTAGGGTGTAAAATTAACTTACTTGTGCACATTATACAAAATTATTATTATGAAATATTTGTGTATAAGTAGTGATATTTATGAACATGCTATTTTTTTCAAAAATTATTATTGTGATGTTACACGATTATGAGTATTGCACCAATAAGTTATTATTATTTTTAACAAAATAAGTATTTATTTTCTAAAATTACATTTATTTGATATATTAATTATAGTCACATATACTGCAAAAATCCACTAAACAGTCGATTAAACCAATCCTTAAAAAAAAAAATCGATGAAACCAATGGCTATGCAGATATCGAAATAATGAGATGACATGAACTACTAGTGGAAACCACTTACATCCATGTGGACTTCCAAGATAGGGAGAGCCAACTCCCAAATTAAAAAAATAATACTAATAGGTCCCCTAATCCATCGAAGAACACTTTAATATAATATAATATCTCAATTGACATGGCCATGGCAAGTTTTTAACCATATTAAAGTATACATCTACTTTTGGTTTATTTTTGTGGAGGATATGATTCCTGATTTTATCTTCTTTTCTTTTTTTGATATAAAATCCTTCATAATATTTACTTACTTCTCTTCTAAGGAATGAAGATATTGTTGAATGTTAAATAGTGTTGTGAACCATTCATCAATTGCCTAATTGGGCAAAGCACTAATTAAAGGCAAAATCCATTTACATTTGATAATGCTCTAGATAAAGATATGTACGAAAGCAAAAAAACAAAAAGAATTTTTGTTTGTGATTATGTCACAGCTATCCATTACCCTTCATCATAATAAGATTAAAGAACTAACATATTCCTTGAAAGAGAAATCCCATTATGCCATAAATGTTAGTTGATTACATGGTGAAGCATTGTCATTCCTTCTTAAAAGGTGGGAAGAAAAGGGAAACAAATCAAGAGGATCAATTAAAAATCTTGTACAAAAGGAGAATATATGGTTGTAAAACTATTTAATTATTAAGTCCTTTTAGATTAGGTTTGTTTCATTCCTGGAATTTTACCTAACTTTAACTATATATGTGTGTGGATGTCAATTTAGTTTATATAAACTCAATCACTACTTAGAAGTATATAACGACACACATTAGCAATCAAAAGCACCAAATACTAACTAGTTGCAGTTGGCACTGAGATGGATCCATGAGGATGTGTCTTCCTTAATCAATTTTTATATATAAAAAAAGCACCAAAGATGGTGAAAATAATAAAATAAGAACTTATATGAATGAAGACTTAAAATAATTTATTGACACTGTATTCACCAAGACACCAACAACATCAATTTGTTATTGTCTGTACTACAAACTAGATTCATCTTATGTTTTAAGCCTAGAACAAACAAAAAAAAAAACTTCATAAAATGTGTGCTTGAAACTTTTTTTTTGTCGAAATTGTGCTGCCTTGAGCAATTGTGAGATGAGTGAGATTCTGGAAAATTACTCAAAAAAATATTAAAAAAACCCACCTCAATCTCCTCTCTTGTTTCTGTCTAATAAACAGAAGTGTTATGAACATTCTCTCTTACTCTCACACTCTTATTAGAGGGGTATAAAATGATAAAGGCTCACGTATGTTTCACTCAATAAAAAAGTAAGTGTTAGAAAAAGATTGTTATTAACATTTTTCGTAAATAAGTTCTCTTATAAATTGAATGGTGCTTGCTCTACGCGGACCCTTAATTTGCTCAAAACCCTATCAAATTTATCGGAACATAACTCTCAATCGCACAAAATTTATCGAAGAGTACAACTTAATCGACTTTTTTTCATCATAACATAACTTCATATTCGCTTATTTCAGAGGTTGATTAACCCACTGGACACAAAGTAATTGTCTAACCGAACAGACAGTAAAGCTCACCTCTGTCAATATCCATCATTTTCACTTTTAAGGTCATGTTTTCACTCTAACAATAAATAAATGGAGTACAATCAAAGTGCATCCAGAAGACATTCATGCAAAGAAAACGCTAGTGAGGGTATGAAAAGTGCAGTGGTCCTTTAATAGAGGTTGCATGTGTGCTTAAATGATTTAGTGTTTGTCCAATAAAATTAATCAAGTTAATATTTTTTATAACAAAAAAAAATAAAATGCGTATATTCAATAAAAAAAACAAATGTATTTTGTCCAAAAAGAGGGAGTACAACACTAATGTGACAAATGCCGAGTGATTTAATGAGATGGACCACCCACCATTAGCAAATCATCATTTAACAAATGTTTGTTAACAACAAAGAAAGGGGCAAGATAAGGAAGGGTTAATATCCTCTCAATGCTACATAAATAAAGTAAATAGATGACTCCATTAATCTATGACTTCTCTATATTTCTCTTAAATGTAATCCTCCATTTGTCTTAGAAACAAAGAGGTTCTAAACTCAGGGAAAAGGGATTATAGATCCAAATGTATATAATTCACTAATTTTACACTAGCAGAACACAAATTAACTTCTGTGACCTTTATGATTCTCAACATTCATAAGCATGCATGTGTTGAAGTCTTCTATCAGGGAAAAAAAAAAAGATATACTCTACTCCCTCGATCTCATACTATAAATTGTTAAAAGTTTTTGCAGATAAACTGCAAAAATTTAAATTATATGTGAATAGTTAAAAATATAATACGAAAACATATAAACTGAAAACAACTCATTCTTGAACAACAATCATGCAAAAGTGACCCTGAGGGAGCACCAACGGTGTGGCCGCACAAGGCCCCATTTTTTCAGGGGCATCAAATGTTTTACTTAATGTGTGTATTGCGTTGTGTTTGTATGCGCGCATGTGAAAAAAATTAGGGTACCAACTTCATGTTTCATAAAGGACACTCAAAATATGTACCAAAGAAAAGGACACTCAAAATCTCAAGAACGACCCCACAAATATGTAATACAGGATCTAAATTCTCAATCATACAAACATTTTTGTCCAAAAAATAAACAAATCCAACACAAAACATCAGAACCCAATCCACAGGACCAATCTTCAGCTTCAGAATAATAGTATTATGGTAGGATCAACTTGAAAAAGAAAGAAATAAAAGGTATTAGAATAAATATAGCAATAAACTTTAATTGAATGTTACATGCCCAAAGGACTAATCTTCAAATGTCCCTGATAAACACACCCTTGGCATCCACAATTATTGGTTCAAAATTACATAGAAATAGTACATCCAAATCCTGTATCATCCCCAAAACTGGACCAAAATGGAAATTTGAGGAAATTAAATCCAATGACCCTTTTGTAACATGTTTTTCTACTACAGAATTAAAAGAAATAAAATAAAAATATAGATTAAACATTTGCTCCTCAAGGAAGCAAAAAATGACAGGAATGTGAACCTAAAAATTGAAAAGATTGGCAGCCAAAAAACCCAGCGTTGGCATTAACTGTCTCAACGCGACCCAGTGGTTTTCTGTCTCTCCTAAAGTTACCTTTGTAACACTAATCTTGAGAATGAATTTTTCCTCCCATTCTTTTTCTTTCTGCTTCCTTTCTTAGTTAATGTAACCTTCTTCCATCAACAACAAAACTTCAAAAAATAACATATATTATATACTCAAACCTTTCAGTTGTTAACTGCCTTGCCTCAGGGTCAGCAAAACTCATTTCAGTTTTGCTGAGCCACAAGATGATCAAGCTGCATCTGTTCAAGCCATGTTCCCAATACAGCATGATCAACAGACTCCATTTGTGTGCTCATATTCATTCCCTCACCCGAGGATCCAGCTGGCGCAGTACCTGAGATAGAAGTTACCAATTTCTCTTTGATCTCAGTTGGAGATTCTTTGACAAGTGACTGCACCCATGATAAATCAGGCTCCTCGCCGTTGTTCCCGAGCTCAAATGAAGATGATCTACGGAGCTTACCAACTTCATCCGCATTGTGAGCCCAATCCAACTTACCATTGGGGGATTCCCATTTTGACCAAGAATTATTGACTGAGCCAGCAGCTGCAAGCATAGAGTTAGAGCCGTGCTCGCGGAAGCTTAGGCTACGAAATTGTTGCTGCTTGTCGCGTTGTGCCAGCATTGACATCCTTGAGCCCATCGGAGAGATAGGTTCCACGTTTCGTGGAGACATTCTTCCTGATGGCTGAACACCATAAGAAGCTGCCTGCAATAAATGATGATCAACATTTTTAGAAGAAAAATTTGTATTCACTGGTGACAACATGTTCTGCTGCTGCTGAAACTGATTAAAGACAGCTGATTTGTGAGTCGGAGAAAAAACAGTTGAAGTCAGATTTGGATCAGCATATCGAGGAGAAGAACTCTCGGCAGAAAAGAGATCATCAAGATTTGATGGATTCAATGGCTTCATTCGACCGGAGCGGCTAAGACTGTTAGAATTAATATGACGTGGAGACAGGCATGCCAACTCATTAAGGAGTTGTTGCTGTTGATCATAATCAGATAACAACTCAAAATCATCCATATGAATATCTCTAGCATTGAGAGAAGATCTCAAACGACTAGACTGAAGATTACTTCCAGGAAGATGCAACGCTGGGATGTTTGGCTGGGGCCAAGCAACAGAGTTGTGTGAAATGCCATTGCCAGAAGGTGACATGGGTGGAGTGAATGGTGAAGGAGACATGACAGACATCGAAGAAGGTGAGCCAGGCAACATGCTCATAGCTGCAGCAAAATCCATGGCAGAAGATGTGCTTGACCGAGGTGAGGGAACCGCAGAACCAGTTGAAACATACAGTGGCCGAAGCTCTTCAGGAGTGTGGGCAAAGAAGCAAACTCTCCTCAAGCAATTTGTCCCGTCCTTGCAGAGACGGGTTCTATATTGTGCAGGATGCAGCCAGCACTCGAAAACCCCATGAGCATATTCACACATGTCCCCGCGCCGGCAAGCACCCTTGCGAAAATCAGGACAAGGGACACAGCTGTAATGATACTTTCTCGGGTCCCTTCTCCGGGCATTCTCCCCTGGATGAACAAAAGGGCATTCAGTCCAATCATGGGAATAAGCACGCGAACAAGGTCGAACCTTGAAAGAATACATTCGGAATTCATCAGTTGAGTATATACTGTTTTTGATGTCAGGAAGGGATGGATCAACAGGATATTCTTTCTTCTCAGATCCAGCAGGAGAAAGAGGGACATCGATTGACTTTAACTTCAACAGGAGATCCGGTGGTGGAGAAGGAGACCCGTCCTCAGGTGAAGCTGACAAAGGAGGAGAATAAGAATTAAGTGAGTTTGTAATCACCCTAAGATTACAGCCAGCACTAGGACCATCAATTTGAAGTAGCTCCTCAAGACTGTTTTTCACAAGTTCAAGCTTCGGGGAATAAACAATAACATCTAACGGACGATCCCCGTTAGCATCCACAGAATTAGGATCAGCCCCTGCTGCAAGAAGCAGCTTCACAGCATCGACAGCATTTTCAGCCCCACCAGAAGCAGCACAGTGAAGAGCGGTGCTCTTGTCAAGGCCACAAGGCCTGTTGATATCAACATCCGATAAAGAAATAATCACTTTCATAACATCAATGCTACCATATGTAGCAGCAACCATCAACGGTGTCCTTTGCTCATTGACCATCTGCTTTGATCCCTTGCGACGACCATACCATAATCCAACCTCATCTACCGATGTAGGATCATACTCAATCAATCGTTTGAACCCTTCCACGTCGTTATTAGCAGCAAGCTCAAGAAGGCTGGCGAAAGAATCTTCAGTACCAATAGTTAAGTGATTCATGGCGTGGTTTCTCGGTTGAGAATTGTGCGTCAAAGTTGGAGACAGAGACGGAGACGGCGCAGGTTTTAAACCCTCCAACTCACAGCACATCCTTTCATTTGCATGAGATTTAGCTGAGAAAGAATAATAAACCACAACAAACCCATTAAAGCCAAGTCTTCAGAAACACACACATGCAAAATTACATTAAACAAAAAAAGCATAACGTGAAGATTTTGACACACTTCACACAACTAAGAATCAAATTGACTAGAGAAGAAAAATATATGAAAACTAGATATTTTTTTTAATTTCAACTCATAAATGAAAAATAAAAATCACCACTTTACAGAACATGGAAAAAACATCAACTTCTCTGACAACAAAACAAGTTAAAAACACACAACAAAACAACAACGTAGTACAATTTCTGATCTCAAAACAACTACCAAAAACAACAATAATAAAAGGAAACAGTATTATTAAAAATAATAAAAAATAAAAATCAAACCTTTAAATTAAAATCAAACAACAAATCCACCAATCAAGTAAACTCAATCTTCAAAATAATTAACAATTAATAGAAGAAGAAAAAAAAAGTAGATTTAAAGAACCCTAAAAACAAGGACAACATTCTAAGCAAAGCAAGACAATAATTTGAAACATGGTTTAAGGATCACGTTAATAACCAAGTTGTAGCATGTTTTACGGAGATGGAAAAAAACACGGAAGAAGCAAAGTGAAACAAAGTTGAAAGTGAATCTTACTTACCACTGAAAAATTGAAGTGACAAAACAAGTACTATAGTAACAGGATCGAGCTAAGAGAGTGACGTGTCCTCGGATCTCACGGGTGAAGAACAAGTTCAGGTGTGTTTTGGATTCCGAGAAAATCGTAAGAGAAGATTGCGATGATGATGAAGAACAAGAAAATCGTGAGAGAAAATGAAGAGCCTATGTTATTGCTTTTTTCTTTCCTTCTCCATTTCCCATGCGCTCTTTTTTCCTTCCCCCAAAAATCAAATAAATTATTAGTATGTTAAATATAAAATATAAAAGTCCATTGAGTTTAACTCAACCGATAATGTCCATATTGTTAAATTGATTTGAAGGTGAACTCAAACTCGAAATAACATGGTTGTGTTTAGTTTTAAATGATGTTTGTCATTTCATTTTATTATAGTTGTGTATGTGAGTTTCAAGTCATATTTACCATCTATTCTATTGGAAAAAAGATGGAAGAGATTAAAGAGTGTGACACACAGAAGGTAAAATTTAAAGTCTATATAACTTGACTAATAATATCGATGTTGTCAATCACTTAAACATGACATTTTCATCCACGCTTTAATCTAAGACAAGAGAGTTGTATGTTTAAGTTTTAGATAATACTTGTTATTTCGTGGTAGTTGTATGTATGAATTTTAGATGTCTGCGATTTAACCTAGAGGAATAAAACATAAGGGCATAGATAGTGTGACACACAAAAGAACACAGCATTTTTTAGTTACATGAATGGCAAAGTATTTAATTTTGTTACCATCTTATTAATATGAAGTTTTTACTATTGTTTAATTGAGACTAATCTTCGTCGAGAAATACACAAGTAATTCTCCCTTCTCGTCTGAATTTTTTCCATTTACGTGAAAGACAAAGATGGTTTAATTAATAATTTATTAACCAATTAATTGATGGTTTTTAAAATAGTTATTTCGAGTTTTGATATAATCGCCCATGGATAATAAAGAAAGTAGTTAGTATAATTAAATTAATAAAGTAATTGAATAAAATAAAGGAGAAAAAGATGAAGCGCACTGAGAGTTACGATTTGATTATTCTTCTTCTGAGCAGTGCCCGGCGTCTTTTTATTGGCTAATCACATCACGCCTTGTCACACTGTGCTGGACTCAATCGTCGTTCTTTATAAAGATAAGGGGTATAAAGGGTAATTTAAATGATGACATGGTTGTTTTTATTCTTTGAAATGAGTAACGACAAAAATATTATTGTTGTTATTGTAGTAATTACTTATTTAACTCTTTTTCCCTGGTTAGTTGAAATTTTCTGGAAATTCAGTCCAAATTCACCTCACATGCAAATTCAAGCGTGGATATAGTGTAGTAGCGCCAACTAGATAACTACGTGGCACGAAAGTATTGGAGCGCGATCTAGTTTTGTTACTGTTTTTCAACAATATCTAGTATTTTATGTTCTGCAATAGATTATTTATTTGAAAATTTTCAATTTTGACCTAATTTAAGTTGATTGTATTTTTTTATTAATATACAAAGATAAATAATATCATATAAGATGTTGTTAGATTCGTTTCGATGAGTATTTTTAAAATATGAAATTTTCATAATTTTTGTTAATATATCATTCAAGATATTTAAGCTCAAAGTTATACATTGACATGTGTAATAAGATCAACTGTGTGAAGTATTATGGGACAGAGAAAATAATATTTTACTAGATTAATCAAATTTTTGACAAGTAAGTTTTTTATTATATCTTTTTCTTTTGTTGGTTACAAGTTTTTTACCATGCTAATTGCTATCATATGTTTTTTTTCCATGTCAAGTATTAGTCAGCAACTTATGTTAGTTTTTTCTTTTTTTGTTTGAGTTAGACATTTAACATTTAACTTTTTATCTCTTAATTTAATATATGCCTAAGTTAGTTAAACATTTGGTCAAAACAAAGTTTTTCCTATAATTAATCTTTTGGTAAAGAAATATGTGAATCGCTAGTTTATATCGGATAACTCATGGTTAATAATGAATGAATTAGTTTAAATTCATTTGTGTTGGTATGATGATATTATATTGAAAGTTTAAATGAATTTATTTATGGAAAATATTAACGAGTGTCTTTGAGGTATTCTTTAAGATCTTTAAATAATAAGTTCTTATGATAATTATAGTATTTAATGTATTGAAAATTAAAACAAGTAGATAATTTCTTGAATTAAAATGCTTAAAAAATACTTCAAAGACATTCGTTAATAAGACTCTTTATTTTTTGAAGGGTTTTTCTAACATGTGCAAGAAGTTTAGAGTAGTAAGTTTATATTGAAATTTGTGTTTTTATATTAAATATATTTTTTTAATAAACAAATGTGGTTTTCAATAAAAAAGTTGTTTGTTTTAGTATCCTTAACATGTGTAATATTGCACATGATAGACAAACTTTTTTTTAAAATGAGCTTATAATACACATTTTGATCATTATAAAGAAAAGAAGTTGCGAATCAAGTAGACCAAATTTTGAGCTTATAATACTCATTTCGAAACGGAACAAGATGAGCTTATAACACTCATTTTGACCAAATCTTGCTAGACCGAAATTTCTAGCGAGACCCATGAAATTTATATTTTTGAATCATCATATAGACCAAATTTTATTTTTTGAAACGGAGCAAAATTCATCTGATTCATTAAAAAAACAGCTACGAATCAAATAATTACACGTAAACTAAGGTCGGTGCATCCTGCTTTGTCCAAAAAAGAAATTACGGTTGATGCGAGGGAAACGTGAAAAGCTATATGATATTACCGGTTAGGTGTGTTAGTGTTAGAAAAGCAGGGTGACCGGAGGAAGCGGCTGCATTGAAGTGGATTGGAATGAGGAGTTGGAATCCGGGTGTACGGAAACATACTTCAGCCAACTAGTCAATTCTAGTTTATGGAGAGAGTCAAATCATGTAATGCAGAAAAATATTAAAGAAAGAAAAGGGCAAGATATGTGCAGCACCCCAATATATAAAGAGAGAATTGGAATTTTTATTTAGGATTCATTATCATGATCAACATATTAAAAGGGTTTAAGAAAAGGGGGTGCGATCTAATAGAGAAAACTCTTGAAAGAAAAAGAACCAAAAATGATAGGTAATAGTCTCATAGGTGAGTTTAAGTTTGTTTCATTTAACTGTCGTCTATTTAATGTGCAAAAGTGTATAAGTATAGATTCGAATTCTAATATCGATTTAACAATTTAAGCATTTTTGTCAATAGATCTATGACTTATGGGCATCATTTAGAGTTTACTTATAAAAGATATAAACATAAATGAAATATCAGTGAAACATGTATTATTAATAAGTGAATCTCGCAACTGATTAGTAAATTCCATTAACCTTCCATTCATTTTTATCTCATAAATAAATGAAAGATTAATGAGACACTTTTTTGTAATAAGTGAATCTCACTAATGAGTTTCCATAATCTTCCACTTGTTTTTATCTCTCTTATAAACTAATGACATATTAATAGAGGAAACTCAAATCTTTTGTAGGTGTATTTTAAGAGAAATGATAACTAACAACAAAATATAACCATTTTGATTGTTTTATTAACCATTAATAACCACTTGTTTAACTTAAAAACCCTCTTGTTGACTTTAATTGAAGATGAGTCAATGGAGTAACTTGTGTTTTGGCAACGAGAGTGCGTCTTTAACTAGATCTAATATTTTTATTGATGTATTGGTTTGTATTGAACACTTGATTATAAATGCAATGCTAAAAACGAGTTAAAATCCTCTCCGTTTAATTTTTTTTTCCATTTCTACAATTTGTAGAGATATAGACACATAAATTATTGAAAATACTTAATGATAGTAAGACTCATTTAATGATATGACCCACCACTTATTTTATGTGTCTATATCTCTCTAAATGGTATAAATGAAAAAAAAAATTAAATAGAGAGGATCTTAACTCGCTAAAAACATATTTCTCTAAACAAAAATCATTTATTTAACATGAAGAAAAAAGACAGACGTTGTTAATGTATTTATACTATGAATGGTATATGATGATGTCACCATGTTATTCTTTTAAAAAAAAATTATAGGTGTCATAAAAGTTGTCAACTTTTTACAACCACTTACCATTGCTCGAAATTAAATTAACAAATTATGTAGAGAAATTTTATATGTTTGGTGCAAATTTAAAATGGAAATAAAAAGGAACACAATATTATTTTTTGTTAGAAAGAGGAAAGTAATACATAAATTAAAAAAAAAATATGCATGTGTGATTGCGATATGTAGTAACTCATTGGATCATAAATATAAGAGAAGACTGTTCAACAAAAAATGATGTATTTGATTTGTGTTTGATCCAAATTGGATAAAAGGCTTGTTGACTTAATATTCTCCAACATTGATAACTAGATGAAGTAATGAAAAACAAAATACTATCACGTGTTTTATGTGGTGCTTTTTAGTATAATTTTCTTGTCGTATCTTTACTTAATCCTCTTTTTATATAAATATGTATCATTGATCATTCCTTATATTATGTGGTATTTTTTTCTCTGATATTTTTCAGTCAAAAGCGGCAATCAGGGAAAGTGTTATCTTTTATGGCACATGTAATGTTACAAGTTACTTTTGTTGCGATTGGTTATGTCAATTCGTTAGCAATGACTACGATCAACAAGAGCAAGGGTTCTCTCTTGTTTTGAGAGTGTTGTTGTTTTGACTAAGGATTAATTTCGCATGTATTGTCATAAAAGACAATGAACTCCAGTGTGAACCCTCTGGTAGGGTTTGGCTAGGTAATTCATGAAACATCAAAAGATGAGTCATACTGCTTGGAATGAAGCACTTATAAGGTTAAAGAAAGCAATCATCAGTTCAAAAGTGGCCTAAGACAACTATTAAATTATGGTGATTCGGTGGACATAATGCATAACGATGATTTGAGGAAAGGACTCTTGAAGATTGGGATGATAATGAAAAGGAGGAGGAGAATGGTCTAAAAGAGGAGAAGCGTACCCATCGGTCGTGGAAGAGAGGGGTTATAGTTAAGACATTTGGAAAGGGAATAAGATGCACGGTTTTGGAAAATTGACTAAAACAAATATGGGTGAGACCAAGAGCTATCGACATAGTTGATACAGGGAATTACCATCTTCCAGTAATCTTTACTGGAAGATGGGACCAATACCAAGATATGGTGAGTATACTATGGTTGACATATGATCATACTATCTCATTGTTATGTAGTGCAACCCTAATTTCAATCGTTGAGACGATCATTTAGCGATGGTAAGAGTATTATTGTGTGAGAGTTCTTATCTTTATTGATTATATGATCGAGAGAATAGTGACAATTGATAGAAATACATTGTTATAAGAGACTGGAAAATATGCAAGACTTTATGTCGAAGTCGCTCTCTCTAAACCTTTACTTATTTGGTTTCCATTAAAGGGGCGACGTATAAAGTTGGGTATGAGTAGTTACATCTATTATGTATTAAGGGTAGGAAGTTTGGTCATTATGTCAAAGGTTGTCAAGAGAAACCATAAAAAATAGATGATATTGTAGGTTAAGGGGGGAGAAAGATGAAGGAGATAAGAAAACAAAGCCATCGAGAGTGTAAGTTGTAGGGCCTTGGATGGTGGTGTCTAAACCACGACGACGAGGGAAACCGATGAAGGTGACACAAACAAGTATGAGAGCTATGAAAAATAAGGGATAAAGATGTTCTATTTGAGGGAGGATATTTTACACTAGGCCGTTGTAGATCATGAAAATGACGAGGAACTATTTTCAAATCAAGAATTTAATACCAACAAAGGCGTATATTTGCTACCTAAAAAGAAAGAGGTGACATCAAGTAGTTTGAATTTTAGTGCGACTCAAAGGAAAAGTGTTTGTGGGAGGAATTTATATATTGACTAAACTAGAAAGGGGAAACATGAGGAAGCTTCACATAAACAATTGCACGGTGAATCAACGTCCCATGTTAGGTTAAATGCTAATCATGGAAAAACCATTAAAGGATCCAAACTTGCTATGTGTGGTACGAGTAGTTTTAAAGGAAAAATCGGGTCAACACCTAAAAAAGGGTCAGAGAATATTTAGAATTAGTGGACCCTAGTAAAATGGGGGATTTTTAGGACTATAAAAATTTAGTAATCCTCTTCATTGTGACTTTTTACGTTGATTATTGAAGGAACAAATGTAAAATATCGGTGCGTTTGATATCCTAAAAGGTAAGTACTCGATAGAACAACAAAAAAATAAAACAACACAACACAAGGCAAAACAAAAAATTATTTTTGTATTATAAACAACTTGTACTCGAGACAAAATTTATGTTGCGGTTTAGCGAGTGATAAATTTTTTAGTTCTCATCATGTCATTTACCCCTTTAGATTATCCAGTTTCTAAAACAGTTTTACAATCAAACATAGCACAACTGAAGTTGTCTTATTCGATGAGTCGGTTATTTACACTAATTAATTAAAGAATGGTTAGTACATATGGCACAAGAGAAGAAAAAAAAAACCTCTTATCATATATCCCGTGTCACCAATGCATATTATAGTGTGTGTGTATATATATATATATATATATATATATATATATATATATATATATATATTTTGGTTTTTTTAATACTATTTTGCAAAGGTATGTTTGAGAGTATGGAAGAACGGAAATGGAAGGAGTCGAGAGGAAAAGAAAAAGAAAAATCTTTCACCTTATTTGATAGGATGTTTTTTTTTTTTTTTTGTCTAATTTGATAGGACGTTTTTATAAAATATGAAAATGAAAATTTCATGACTAATATATTTTTAATATAGGTCATGAATTCTTGTTTATTTTTCCAAAACTCTCTTCATAAACTTTGAAACACGATATAAGTATTAAGGGTTTCCTTATTTTTAATGAACACCACTTATGTATCATAAAATATAAAATATGTATATATTTTTTTTTGACAAAACAAAACACATAATATATTCTCTAGATTAGATTTACAAATTCCACTTGTTTGATGTATTGTCTAATCACATCCAAATGAATCATTTATATATATTAAATCTTATTTGGCAATTGAACACCCAAACCAAACTCTCCATTTTTATTAATTATTTAAAGTTGCTCTCCCACTCATTTTCAAGGGTGGATACCACCTATAAGATAAGATCATGTACATGTCCTGTTTGTTCAAAACTGCAACCGTATTCATTCACTTGCATCTATTGCAAATTAAGGTAAGGAGAATATGGTTCGGAAATTTTTTGTTGATGAACAAAATGGACGGCTAAGATGTACCTTTTTTATTTGTTTGTCTTTTAATATGGGCTAGTGGCGGAGCCAGAAATTTTATAGAGCCTGGGCAAAAAAAATTATCGCAAAACATTACTTCCTTCCTGCGAATAATTTCACATTTTCTGCAGATAATTTCACATTTCCTGCGGATAATTTCACATTTCCTGCGGATATATCTTTCTTGCGGATCCTAAAATCCTAGTATTACCTCACCTGGGAACCTAAATCAATGGCAAAATCTGCAGGAAATGTGTTTCCTGCGGAATTTGCCCAAAAATCCGCAGGTAAATCCGCAGGAAAAACTAAAAATTCTAGTAATGGCTGGGCTTTCTACAAGGAGAGTTGGAGCTGAGCCTGGGCTAGTGCCCAGGCTAGCTGGGGGGTGGCTCCGCCCCTGATATGGGCCAAGAGGATGCAGATAGAAATTGGGAACTAAGAACCATTTAAAAAAGCATAAATTTCTCAATCTGTCTCAACAATTGAAAGTGATTTTTCTCACTTTGATTTGGTGGTGGGAACAAGGTGGTGAAATAGACTCTTATCTTAATTAACACCTCATTCTTGTTGGATTGTGACTTGGAAAATTAGGCCGGCTATCATGGTTCCTTATCATTAGGACCAAATGGGACCTCTTTCATTGCTTTACGGACACTTGTCTTACGCTCACTCCATCGACGGCTTCCATCACAATTTACTACTATCAAGTTCCATGTTTGATTCTCTAAAAAAAAAAGTTCCATGTTTGATTCCAAGTTCACTACAATCTAGAAAAAGGAGAAATATTTTATAATAAGATATAGACTCGTGCTTGCATGCGGGACAAATGAATTTTGATTTAATATTACATGACCATAAATGTAGTGACGGAGCCAGAAATTTTATAGAGTCTGGACAAAAAAATTATGTAAAACGTTACTTCTTTCATATGAATAATTTCACACTTCTTACAGCTAATTTTACATTTTCTACGGATAATTTCACATTTCTTGTAGATCTTAAAATTCTAGTATTACCTCACATGAAAACTTAAATCCATAACAAAATCTACAGAAAATGTATTTCCTGCAAAATTTGCCTAAAAATCCACAAGAAAAACTAAAAATTCTAATAATGACTGAACTTGCTACAAAGAAAATTAGAACTAAGCCTGAGTTAGTGCCCAGGCTAGCTGGGTGGCTCCACTCTTGCATGAATCCAACAATCCATATATTAATTATCCATGAGCTCACCAAAGTGTTTTTGTAATGCAATACCTATAGTCATATCATATCATATAATTTATATTTATAATCCTACAGATTCATGTAAAGCAACCACCTAAAGCACTCTCTCTAAAGCAATATGACAATTTCTTTAAAATAAGGTAAGCAACCACAAATTCATATAGAACATTATCAATGGCGGCCTCTAGATCAGAGTGTGGTATAATGGAGAAAGTTTTTCATGAACACAACCTCAAATAAATATTATTTGGAGACATTCACGTAAAATTAACAAAATTAAGCAAAAAATAATTAGTCACATCAAATCATACTATGTAATTTTATTCTCTTTTAATTTTTGTTTGGTTTTGTGTGTGGACCTAAATGTTCTAACATAACCTACATGTATGTAATTTATTATTATTATTAGGAAATTTATAATTGACATCATATTTATTGTCACATGCTTAAATTCCTTCGTTTGAGAAATAATGCTTTTGTTTCATATGCTTATTAATTATCTTTAAAACATTTTTTATAAATAAGAAATTTAGATTATGAGAGACACTTTCATACATCATTTTTATTTATTTAATATTTTTAATGGCAAAATGAATATTAGTAGGTATATAGAACGAAGTATAAAGAGTATTTAACTTATCAAGTAGAGAAAAGTACAAGAGATAATTGACCCAACAAAAACCTTCTAAATCACCTTAATAAATTGAGATAAAGAAGAGGTTTAAAAACAACTCATAATGCAAACAAGAACCTCATTTCTTCCTAGGAATAAACCACTTTCACGAAGTCTTTATGATACCATTAACTAAATCTTCCATCGTTGGTATGTTGTCTAAGAAAATAATAGCATTTCATGCATGATTGTATGCCAAATAAGCATTAAACTTTTTGGAAAAAATTTATTCGAAGAAGGTACGGTTCTTCTTCTTATTATTGTTTTTTTATAAATAAAAATTTAGATTACAACAGACACACTCTCGCATAAGGCTGGGAAAAAAGCCAATGCCGACAATTATTTACTATAGAATTTACATGTCACGTATAGTTTATCAACAAGAGGACTCTTGATTTGAACTCAATTTATGACAAGTATGCGAGTATAGAGGATAGACAATTAAACTAGATATGTCGACCTATGTTAGCTACTATTTTTAGCATCTCAACAAGTGCAAACTAGACTTTTGAGATGTGAGATGAATAACATTGTATTTTCTTGCAACCAAAATAGAATATATGATTAACATATGAACCTAAAGATAATAAAGACAATTTTGAGGCTCAATTTATAGATAAAAATGTTAATTATTTCATGAAAAAATTAAAGTACATCTTAAAATGTTTCTTTATAAACCACAACAAACCGATGCCAAGCTACAAATAACAATGTTAAATAAGCATCACATGATAATCTGAATTCTTGCAAGATAATCAATTAGAGTCTTCACCCTTTACACACCAGATCCTTGGTTCCTTAGAGGTGGATGCATCGCCTTCACCAAGATTAATATCATTCAATGAGCTCACAGTGTCAGCACTTCTCTTGCCGAATGACTTGTTAGTTGGAGTCAATCATGGTTCAGCCACCATATTATACTCCATCCGTTTCTAAATATAAGCAAATTTAACTTTTTAGATTTATTTAATTAATGATGTATGTGACACATAATATAGACCACATACATGATTAATTGAATGAATTTAAAAAATCAAATTTGTTTATATTAAAAACGGAGGGAGTAGTTTTTACTGTTTGAATCAACACCTTCGCTTGTCTCATATTAAATGACCAATTTAAAAAGATTTTAGTCAATATAAAGTAAGAGTAAAAAAATATTTGGATGTCAAAAGCTTAATTTAAACATAAAATTATACCAATGGATTGTTATCGGCCAAGTGAGAAATAACTTCAACATAGTCAGCTCAATTTAAATTGAAAATTGTTTTTCTCACGTCAAGTTTTGCTTAAAAACACATGAAAAATACTGTTTTACCTCCAACTGCATTTAACTACTGTTCGGTAAGCAAACTATAGTTAACTATCGATGTATCAACTGCAATTGGCTCAGCTGCACTTAAGTGTAGTTCCTGACAGAGCATCAAATGCGATTTTGTACGTTTCGGTCGAAAAATCAAAATATATCGAGGCTTACTTGGAATGCTATATAATTTTACAGATCCTCTATTTTTATAGAGGTGTATGTGAAAAACCAGCTCAAAATTCGATTTCTAAATTGATGTTTTGGTTTCTTAAGTTTTAGGCGCGTTTTAATTCATCCCTTGTCGTCAAATTCAATTTTTTTGTGGGAGATGTTGTTTTTATGTCCTAAACAAGCGTACTAAAAATTGTGAAAAAATTCAACCTCTATGTCACTTTTTCGGACGCGCACTTAGGAAAAAATTGTGATTTTGCGCCTTTCGGTTGAAAAATCCAAATAAATCGTGACTTAGTTGAAATGCTACAGAACTTTGCAGATACCTCTATAAAACACACGTAGATGATCTGCAAAGTTCCGTATTATTTTGATTAAGTCTTGATTTATTTTGATTTTTCGACCGAAACGTGCAAAATCGCATTTAATTCTCTGTCAAGGAGTCACTCAAGTGCAGCTGAGCCAACTGCAGCTAGCACAATGGTAGTTAACTACATTTCTCTTACCGAACAATAGTTAACTGCAATTGAGACTAAAATGGTATTTTCCATATGTTTTTAAGCAAAACTTGATGTGAGAAAAGCAATTTTCATTAAAATATGAGATTGTGAATATCTTAAACCAAAACACGGGTAAAAAGATGGAAAAAGGATAAATGAAGGTTTTTATACTCATGAGGACTAAAACCCTGTTATTAGCACTTTAATAAAAGCATTGGACTTTCAATACTACTCCTAAGGAATAAAGCATGAATAGTAGAAGCAAAAACGGTCGAAAACGTGCAATGAAACTTATGTAAATGATGATATTTATATACAGAAAACTCTAGGCCTAAGTTGCATAAGTAGCTTTTTATTTCAAATAGCAATAATTTTAAAACAGATTAAGTTACATTCAAATGCAAAAGGAGGAAGTTATTGTATTAGATGTTTTTTGAAAGCCATACTTCTTTTTTTCCTGTCTTTTACAGGCAACAATAGCATACAAATATATGGTATCAAATAACACGTGCAGAAAACACTACATTAGTAGCAGATGCAAAAAAAGTAATTTTTTTTTACTTTTTTCAATATTAAAACAATTAGTGATTAGTGATGTTCAATACAAGTTAGTTAGTTCCTCCCGTACAAACTTACTTTTACTTTTTTTTAATTAAAACTCGATATCTGATCCAAGGATCGACTAATCCGAGGGGACCAATCTCACCGTCCACTTGCAAGAGTGAATTTATAACATACTATCAAATAGATAAACTAATGTTTCACAATCACAATCTTCAAATTAGTCATTCAAAAATTATGAGAGAAATTAATCTTCAACTATGCTATCAGTTTAAACCTAGTATGTTCAGAATTTAAGCAATACCAATTGATGCTATTCTATCATATCTAGAAGCCTAAGACAGATGAAAAAGATTGAAAACCAAAACATTAGCCGATCATCAAGCAATATTATATGGAGACTCCCAACATCATCTGGATTGAAACAGTCTATTTAGTTCAAAGATTAATCACTCTCCCCTTGACTTGGAAATCAATCTTTCCACCAACAATGTCTGACACTTTGGTAATATTTGGAGCTTTACCTATAAATGGAAAGTTGCAACTTGGATAAAAAAAATGCTTATAAAGTAAATAGAATGTAGGTAAAAAAAGGCAAACATGTTTGTAATCTAAACTATATCTTTGTTTGCCATGTGCGATAGTAAAGATCTTTTGATATCTAAACTGGACTTTTGATATTTGATTATAGACTGTAACAAAGGGAAAATAGAAGTACAGAACTAATATTTCAATGTATATATAGGAATGGCTTATAGGATGCTTGATGCATGCTAAGGAGAAGTTACTAAACACGTAGAAAGCATGCAATATATGATGATCGCTGAAGAAGTTACACATTGATGTACTAATAAATTTGCTTCCTCTCACGTGAATAAAGAAATCTAGTGAAATCCCAACCATTCAAAATAAAAAATAAAAAAGCATTTAATATTAAAAGCAAGAGAGAAAATACATTTAATGGTTTGAATCTTCAATGGAGGTAAAATAACTAGAGAGAATCTCTTCCCATGGACAATATCACATTGAGAACACAAACTATAATACTCGCTCTGTCCCATATTAAGTGACACAGTTGATTCTGTCACACATATCAATACATATTTTTTATCTTTAATATCTCTAATTTTCTATTAGAAAAAATTATGAAAATTTAACATTTAAAAAATATTTATCAAGACGAATTCAACATCTTATATGATGTTATTTACTCCATCCGATCCTTTTAAAAGAAGAGAGACCAAAAATCATCAAAACCAAGAGGCATTATGTCATATAGTGCCACAAAGAACCTTGTAGATGAGTTCAGATTAAGACAAACTAAGTTTTTTTTTCGAAGGAAAGACAAACTAAGTTTTGGTATGTATTAGAAAACAAAAAACAAATGCAGGTCGCTGTAGAAGGATCTTTTGTTTTATCATTTTTGTTTTTGGTTGGACCGTTCTAGTCAGATGCCAACAAACATGAATATCGACATTCAAATACTTAATGTTGAAAAACAAGAAAACAAAAGATAAAATATCTACTTAGAGAAAACTTAAAGGCATTGCCTTGTGGCCTATATTTAATTTCAGAAAACTTCATTTACACAATCATTTATGTGAATCTTAGATGTAAAAGTAACCAAAGTAAAAAGTGTAATGGTGACATTTTTTTTTGGAATATAATGGTGTAATTGAAATTTAAAAAACAAAACATGAAATAAAACAAAATTTTCAAATAAATAACAGTTAATTTTATGTTTCCTTTTTTTTTTTTTTTTGATAAAACACCCGAGTTAAATGCCAACGCCCAATGGATTTAACTAAAAGTCACATATCTTTTTTCCCCTAAAAAAAATCACATATCATTTTTCTTGAGGCAATAGTCACATACATATCTTGTCAAAATAAAAACAAGAGTTGCAAAAAAAACGTACACATTCATAAATCTAAATTGATCTTGCAGTTGATTGCAATCTTAGATCATGTAATTTTTTTTGTAGTTATCTTGGATTTGGAGTTAGCATCCGAACTGATCGGAAGTTAGGACCCGAACTCCCTCGATCGGGAGTTAAGATCCGATAGGGATATTTAGGGTTTTTAGAAGGGTCTGTAAGCAATCTAATTGGCCTATTTAGTAATCCTCGTCAGGATATGAGTACCGCTCAAAGTCCAAACCAGGATGTGCCATGTTTAAAAATTGCAACGATACTAGGCCGAAACAAATTCCAAACCAAATTTCGTAACAAAAATAGTAGGAGTAGCTAATTTCACCCCCGTTATTTTTAATACATCCTTTCTTGAGATGTATGTAACTTGTTTTCTAAAATATACTAGTCTTTTGTGTGTTTTTTTCCTTCTTTCAAGCATGCACTTTAACTCTCAAAATATGCATGTCATTGACCTTTCATTACAACTTCTATTGAAAAAAAATAGGATATAAGTGAAAAATCACATTTTATATTTATTGGAAAAACTAGGAGAAACCCAAGCGTCATCTTCATCCCTTCAACATCCGCATTTCTGTCCCTCATTTGCATAACGATTACAACTCATTCCGATTACAAACAATGTATGGAATGCACACACGCACACTCACACACACCTAAACCATGTTATTTGTGGAAAATATTTATACTTTTTTTTTGCAATGACCAATTTTGACCTTTAGTAGGACCTCCTCTTCCGGTTACACATTTTTCATCAACAAGATTTGAACATGAGATATTGCTTAAAAGATGTGAGTTCGGTTCCGCATGGACCAACATAATGATGTTGAAGAAGTGAATCAAATGTTATATGCCATATTATTTTTATAGTTTATATATATTGCATTTTTAAAAAATATATAATATATTTATATTGTATATACATTTGTTACATTAAAAAATATATTCTATATTATATAGGACACTAAATCTATTTTTTTTTACAATAAAGAATCATGCAACCAACGCAAGTTAATTGGTCCAATTAGTAAGGATTCAACTCAAACCCTAGAAAAACTTGAGTTCGAATCCAACTGTTAATGTGCGGACCTCGTTGGTAGTAATATGTAAGTATCAACTCTTTCAACGGTTTGAGAGTGTTGAGACTCTTCTCGACTGTGCTAATCCCTCAGACCAATCCAACCTATCTAACTTTTTTTTTATATAGACATGTTAGTGACATTTTTGCCTTAATGGTACACAAGTGGAGTCCGAACAGACCCACCATTTTAGTTTATTTATATTAAAAAAAAAAAAACTTGCCTATCCATTTTCTGGTATCCACCACATTGACTTTTTTTAGAAGAAATCCTACATCCTAATCGACCACTTCATCATAAATGTTAAAAGTATAGCCCTTTAAAGTCACAATTCACTTAAAAAAAACAGTAAATACCATCTCTTGTGAAGGAACAATTCAGTAATTTACATCGGGTTTGAATACGTCTTTGTTTCCTTGATTTATTTTAAATGTTTAGTTTGTTCACTTAACTTCAAAATTGAATGATTTAGTCTCTCAACTAATGTAAGTTAACACAATTTGAACTCTTAATTTATAAAAAATTATTATCATATTCATCTAATGAGGGGTCAAGTCGTGTGAACTTATACAAGTTAATAGATCAAATTGACCAATTTTAAAGTTGAATGACCAAACTGAACTATTAAAATAAGTTAATAGATCAAATTGATCGATTTTAGAGTTAAGAGTCGAACTAATAATCCTCTTTTGCTTCATTAGTTTTATTTATTTTTTTGTTATGAACGGGATCCACTACACACAATTGTAAATACTTATTTTTTGAGTTGCGTAGAAATAGTGAATTACAAAATTATCCATCAAAAAATTTAAAAGTGTTATATTTTCATGATTGAATTTAAATTCAAGACTTGTGACTAGGTTGAAAGATATCACTTATAATACCATTCAAGTGTTCTTGGTCATTTGTTTCATGTCTAAAAGAAGTTTAAATCAAAGGAAAATATATGACCCTCAAAATATATGTTAGTTTTGTCTCATATGGACCCTCAAAATATATATTAGTTTTGTCTCAGTTGTAAAAAAAAAACAAAACTGTATTATATATGTATTAACAAACTTGGAGAAACGTCACGGGTTTGAGTTAATAAACTTTACTCAGAGTAATCCGTATATTAATTTAGGCCTCTTCATTGTTGCCTCTCACGTTGCATTCCAAAAAGGACTAGCTTTCTTCACAATATTATTATTAGATCAATTTTCTGTCACTTTTTATTTTGACAACAAATTTTCTGCCACTTGAGATAGTACCATATATTAAACTTCATATGACCGTGAATTCCAGTGGGTCCATTTTGTAAATGAGAATTCGAGGTGGGGAAAAGGCCACTTTTCCTTTATCATTTGCATTGCATGCCTTTTCACACATAGTTTAAATTATGAATTCTTTTAATAGAAAGGGGAGAGTTCAAAAGAGAATCTCCCTACTGTCTATTTGCTTTTGTATCTCCTAAAAGAATATTTCAATGTTTGCTTTAGACATAAACTTATATTTTCCTTTTGTTAATATCTTAGAGTGTGACTTCTATCTTTGTATTATGGTTGTAGTTAGGGTTTCGATAGCCAATATCACAGGGCGTTATGATTGTAGTTAGGGTTTCGCTAGCCAATATCATAGGGTTAATTTGTTTGTAAATTCTTGGAGACCCTAAAATTTGATTAGGTATTGATACGTTGTTGTACGCAAAATTCTTTTTCTTTTTATATAAATAAATTAAGATAAAACAATGACATGCACCATTCTCTTTCATATTAATATTATGATATTTTTTTTTCTCTCTCTCTTTCTTTTTATCTCTATTGTTTTTAACCAATAAGAAGAGAAAAAAAAGAAGATTGTCACAAAAGTTGTCACAAATACCACTACTCAATAATATGTTGGCATTATGTTTTCCTAATTCTATCATATATATATATATATATATATATATATATATATATATTGGTATTATGTTAAAAAAATAAGTATATATACTGGTATGATCAAAGGTCGACGATAAAACTTGATTGATGACTTTTTTTTTGAGAGAAATGATTGATGACTTGTTGTGGGCTCATAATTTAACACGTACTGAAATTGAAAACCACTAGAGATATTGTGTTTTTTCCCCATATAAATAACATTTGTTTTTTGCTAAAAGAAGTATTCCACGTGATATCATTTCTATGAAATATTTTCTCAAAAAAAATTAAAATCATTTCTATGAAATATGAAATACAAAAATATATTTTACTAATAAAAAATCAAATACAAAAATGTAGGTTACAAACTTTCTCTAAGGTTGGATTGGAATCCGTTACTTTGTTAAATTAAAAGAAAGGCATATCATTCCATTTAAGTGTTCTTGATTTATGTCTAATGTTTTATTAAAAAGAAATATTTAAATGATTTAGATGGTACAAAATGTAAAAAGAAGTAGGTGATTTAAGGAGAGATATAGTGTGTCAAATATAGTTTTTTACAAACTAAATTGCTAATATTCTTCGCAAGTGATTGATAGTGTGTATTTATATAGTGCCGCTAAATGACGAACCGTTAATAAGAATTTGAATTTAATTTTTAAATGGAATAATTTTATATCAGATATTATTTATCTCTCGATCAAACTTCAAATTATATAAATCTCATTCCTTATAAATCGGAGTGTGAATAAAAAAATTGTGTGGATGAAAATTATAAATTCTAGGATTTTTAATTAGATTCCTAAACCATAACAAAAAAAAAAAAAAACTTAGGTAACGTTAGAGGCTTTGAAATATTCAAAATATTAAAGCACCACTCCATTTGTCCATGTCATGCTTGCTTAGTGTTAGTCGTGATGGCTCAATCATTGGTCCATGGACGAAGAATCTGGGTGGACTGAAGAGGCGGGTTACTGCTTGGAAAAGGAATCAAATTTCCAAGTATAAGCAACATCCACAAATTATTGGGTGTGCCAAGATGAGTGGAGCAAGCGCAAAAAGCACTCGCCCTCTAATTTATGGGAGCCTCAATTATTTATAGGGGTATGAGTATAATTATTAGAATGTAGGGTAATATTTTCTTTTGTTATGTAGGTCCAATTCAAACACTTATTATTTGACAAAAATAAAGAGTAAATTTCCTAAAAAATAAATAAAAATAAAGAGTAAATGAAAGGGTTAGGCCAAACCCAGACATCTTATCAACAAAATAATTTCAATAAAACAAATTAAAATCAAAATAATGCTTATTGTTAATTTGTAATTGTTTAAATTATCAATATTTTTTTTATTAGGGGCCATTTTTATTATGTACATATGTTAGGGGTCAATTTTAATATTAGAGTTGAGCCTCTAATTTTATTAGAACGACCCTGTTTAACAACAAATGTGTTTTTAACGTTTTTTTAGTATAAAAGACGACAAATGGTCAAAAGAAAAACAAAAACAAAGAGACTAAATTCACATTCCTAAATAAGCAAACCGCTAATAATATATTATCTATTTACAAAATCGTGTACCTATATGAATATTTGTATTGTATGAAGTCTCTCTTTCGGGAGACTTTTTAGGAATTTTTCAATGGAATTTTTCAATTCACATAAAAACACGCTCTGTTTCAATAACCCGCCACTTTAATTTAAAAATGGCTTTAATTTTCTTTTTAATTGTGCATAAGTAGAAATATCTTACGACTTGAAAATTCAGTTTTTACAAGAGTGACTTGTAGTCTTGGATTCTCTCTGACGTTAAAATACACACAACTTTTTCTTAGGTGTATTATAAAAAAAAAATATGCATTAAAACTATACAAATTATGAATTTGGCGACTTTGTCTTTATCTCCCTCCTAACTAATCATTCCCTCTCATCAAAATAATTTATTTTAATAATTTATTTATCAATTAAATACATTTAAATTATTAAGGTGACCAAAATTAAGTGTCACCCAAACATTTTCCTTAACTTTAACTATGATATAAGAAAATGTATACTATACATCTTTCGAAAAAAAATGTGTACAATTGACTTTTTTTCCCTTCGTTTTAAAGATATTTTGGGTGCTCCTTTAAAAAAAAAGATATTTTGGGTGTAACTAATTTTTTTTGGGTTGCAGCTATTTTTCCTTTTTTAGACAAATGATACTGTGACTAGAAATTGTAAAAAAGTAAGCACATTTTGTATTTTTAATCATCGTAAAGAAAGTGAATATTACGATTCTTGATTAATATTACTAGCCACATAGCAATCAACAAAAAAAACGATAGTTAATGATTTCAAAAGAAAAATCAACAATCAACGATTTTTAGGAGTAAAAAAAATCGACGATTACAAAGTAAATACTCTCCGGTTTTATATTAGGTATAATATTTAAAGGGCAAAGTTATGGTGCATAAACCATTTTCTTATGTACCATGCATAAGGACTTCACAACCATCAGATTTCATCCAAATACAAAATATTAGACACAAATACAACAGGGGTAGTTTTGTCAAATCACCACACACCCATCTTCTTCTCCTCTTTTCTGCGTTCTCTTTCTATTCCCTATTTAGGTTAACCCCCTACTTATATTAGTAGGGGGTAACCCCTTACTATCATAAGTAGGGTATTATCGCGCTAGTAACATAAGTAGGGGGTAACCCCCTACTAATATAAGTAGGAGGTAACCCCTTACTAACATAATTAGGGGGTAACATAAGTAGAGGGTTACCCCCTAATTATGTTAGTAGGGGATTACCTCCTACTTATATTAGTAGAGGTTAACCCCTACTTATGTTAGTGGTTAATGTGCTGGGACTTATGCACGGTGCATAAGGATTTCTTTATGCACCATAACCGCTCCTATATTTAAGTTGTATACGATTTTTTTAGGGATGTTTTACACGATTATTAAAAAAATGGTCAATATTATTGATTTTAATGAAAAAATAGATATTATTTACTAAGAATGATGCAATCCGGATATGTCACACCACCAACGCGAAATGCTACATCTTGATGGTGGAGGAGGTGGATCTTGGAGGAGAGAGGTGGTCGGCGATGGGGTTGTGGATTTTAGTGACAAAGCCAATAAATATATATAATTTTTTTTTTGGTCAAGGCCAATAAATATTTTATTAGTATTATAAATGAACAAATAATTTGATAAAAAAAAATTAAGAAAGAAGACTTAGACGAAAGAATAAATATTTACCTTCTTTTCAATGCAACTGTGGAAGGATTGACAATAAAATCAGGTAATTAATTAGACTTTTTTTACCCGTGTGACGCACGAGTCTTCTTGATTATAATAGAGACCAATAAATAATCTTTAATCCGTAAGATCATGGGTCGATCAATAAACGCAAATTAGATTATTAGAGATACAATATTACAATCAAATGATAATAAAAAAAATTATAAAGAAAAAGATAAAAAGAATACAAAATTATATTGTTGCACGAGTCAATTTTATTTATTACTTTTATAGTTAAACATAAAAAATTAATGCAGTTCATGGTTTCTAACAAATTATTTAGGGTAGCCGAGTTTGCATGAAAATTAGGGTATTCTGTTTGTAAACGTATTAAATAAGTGTACAATAACTTGTCAAAAAAATAAATAAAAATCTACACAAACAATAGGTTAAGTTGCTGCAAACCTAATAAAATTAATAAATAATAAGGATAAGGATTAAGATATCTATTAAATTTTTGCTTTGAAAAATATTCACGATTATTAGACCAAGAAATGAAAAACATATATGATGTAAATTTATAGCCAAAATTTTAAGATAGAATTGTTGCAAACCTAATCAGGGATTAGTGGAGGAAAATGATTAAGTTAAGACTTAACAAAATTAATAAATAAGGATTCAAATTTAGTGCCAAAATTTTAGGATAGAATTGTTACAAACTTAAGGAATCAGTGAAGAGAAACAATTATGTTAAGATTTAACAAAATTAATAAATAAAGATTTCAATAAAGTTTTTTATTTTTTGAAAAGGTAATTATCCAAAAAAAATTATAAAAAGCAACAATAAAGTAAAAAATTTCCTCTAAAAAATAAATGTAAAATTTCTTAAAAATTCTTTTTTTCCGTTGTCTTCCTTTTTGTTTTTTCACTTTTTCTTCTTCATCTTCTTCCTCTCCTTTTCCTTCTTCATCCTATCACCTCTCCCTCTCTCTCTCTCTCTCTCTCTCTCTCTCTCTCTCTCTCTCTCTCTCTCTCTCTCTCAAACACATTGCGTCCTTTCTTCACACCATTTCCTCAAAAAACCTTCACAACTTTCATTCTATTTTTCATCCTTCAAATCTAAACCCAACAAGCTTCAAAACAATACCATCAAACCCACCCCATTTTCACTTCTTCAACCTCACACATTTCACTCACTCACACTCTTCAACTTCATCTTCATTCCCAACAAACCATCACACTTAAAAAAAAAAAAACTTTTTTCTTCATTTCTCAGTGTTCAAGTCTTATCTTCATTACCCTTCTCATCTTGGGTGCTAAGAAAAGCAAGTACAAGAAAAAGGAAGAAACTTTCCATCTGGGTCATGAGATTTGGTATGTTCAAGTTCAACATTTCTAAGTTCTTAGCTTAGCCTCTTAATTTCCACTGTTTTCTATTTATTTACCTAGATCTTTCTAACTTAGAAAATGTCAAGATTACTTTTTTCAGTTTTTCAGATGTAAGCAACATTATGCAAATTTGTCAAATTTCAACTTTCATTAATAGTTAGTTTCATATTCTGGTCCTGTTATTGAAATCAATCTGTGATAAATAACTTACTTTTTGGTCTAATTTGGGTCCCATCTTTGTATAAAGTTTCATTTTTTAATACTCACATTCATCTCTCTACTGTTGTTTTAGACAATAATCAAAAGGGTCACAACACTGTTCAATTTGAAGTTCCTTTGTCAAATTCATGGTGGTAGCTTCCTAATTTGTTGCAAGATTCTGTGATATTCATGGTGGCAGTGTGTGGTGTGACTTGTTGAGTTTCTGAGCTTTGGACTAAGGTACCAAACTTGCACATTTTCTTCTGCTTTTGATTATATTTGGAATTTTCTTTCAAGCCCTTCAAATTTGACTTTATAGTTTACCTAATATTCTAAGAAAATGTGTGTGCTTTTGTCTTTTGAGCTGTTATTATTGACAAAATCCTCTAACTTACCTTATCTCTTCACAGGTTTTTGGTGCAAATGTGAGTTGACTATTGGACTCATCATAATCTATCTTAATTTGTCTCTCTGAGCTTATATAGATATGCTTCAACTGGAGTGTTTCCTTAGATTAGTACTGTTCATGTGTGTTTCATTTAGCTTCTTGCTACATCCTGTTGTAACAGCTGTGATACCATTAGGTTCAAAACTTTCTGTTGTTGATAATAATTGTTGGGTTTCCACCAATGGCGATTTTGCGTTCGGGTTCTTTAACATTTCCGATGAACCTAACCAGTTTAGTGTCGGCATTCGTTTCAATTCAAAGTCCATTCCTTATAGCCTACAAGAACTTGTATGGGTTGCTGGTGCTCATGACAAAGTAAGCAACATGTCCTATTTCCAACTCACTCCACAAGGGGAACTTATATTGTTTGATTCCTTACATGGAGTCACCGTGTGGACCAGTCACACAGGAAATCGATCTGTTGTTTCGGCTGCTCTTCACGACAACGGAAATCTTGTTCTGATAGATGCAAAACAAAACATTATTTGGCAAAGTTTTAACACTCCTTCTGATACACTTCTCCCAGGACAGAGTTTAGCTGTTTACGAGACGCTTCGTGCTTCAACAACAGACCCTGAGACTAGTTACTATAGTCTTTACATGAATGCTTCTGGTCGGTTGCAGCTTCGTTGGCGGAGTAGTATTGTATACTGGACGAGTGAAAGTCTCTCTTCTACTGGAAATCTCACTGCATTCCTTACAACTGATGGATCTTTGCAACTTCGAGACCAAAATTCGAAAGCTGTTTGGAGTGTGTTTGGAGAAGACCACAATGATTCTGTGAGTTATCGGTTTCTTAGGCTAGATTTGGATGGTAATCTCCGGTTATACTCATGGATGGAAGCTTCACAATCATGGAGATCTGTTTGGCAAGCTGTGGAGAATCAATGCAAAGTCTTTGCTACTTGTGGCCAACGTGGTGTCTGTGTCTTCACTGCTTCAGGTTCTGCCGAGTGCCGGTGCCCTTTTGAGGTAACTGAGACTGACAATTGTTTGGTTCCGTATGAACAAGGTTGCGCATCTGGCACCAACTTGCAACAATACAAGAATGTACATCTCTATGGAATTTATTCTTCAGATGATTCAGTTGTCACAACTAGTCTGCAGCAATGCAAACAGTTGTGCCTGAATGACTCTTGGTGCACAGTCGCAACTTTTTCCAACAATGGGGGTCCACAATGCTCCTTAAAGAATACCAAGTACATAACTGGCTATGAAGATCCATCTCTAAGCTCAATATCATTTGTTAAGAGCTGCTCAGATCCATTTGCCGTAAATCCTGGTATCATGAAGTCGCCTCCATCTAAACCTTCTCCTCCAAGGATTTGTGTTCCTTGCTTGGTTGGGGCAGCCTCAGGAACATTTGTCATCTTTGCTTTTGTCCAGCTGGGAATTGTTTTCTTCATCTGTAGAAGAAAAAACTCTGCTATGAGAAGAGTCACATTAGCTTTCACATTCCCGAATTCTAAAGGTTTAATGGTGTTATCCTTCTCAGAAATTAAGAGCATCACTAACGATTTCAAGAATCGAGTAGGGCCAAATATGTTCAAGGGTGTGCTGCCGAGCAATCGTCTGATGGCAATCAAAGACCTGAATGCAACCATAGAAGAAAGGAAATTCCGGAGTGCTGTTCTGAAGATAGGGAGCATCCACCACAAGAACCTAGTGAAGCTGGAGGGTTATTGCTGTGAGTCCAATCACAGATATTTGGTGTATGAATACGCCAAAAATGGTTCGCTGGAAAAGCATTTAGATGACTCTAGTCTATGCAAGAGGCTAACTTGGAGAAAGAGAGTTGAAATATGCTCAAGTGTTGCGAAAGCCATCTCTTATTTGCACTCAGGGTGCAGGGAGTTCTTAAGCCATGGGAATTTGAAATGTGAAAATGTGATGTTGGATGAAGATTCAGTTGCTAAGGTGTCTGAATATGGATTTGCAATAGTTGATGGTGAGGCTACATATTGCGGCTTTTCAGCTGGAAAAGATGTAGGAGATTTCGGCAAACTAGTATTAACCTTGTTGACCGGGCGTCGAGATCACGAACAAGTTTGTGAATGGGCATACAAAGAATGGATGGAAGGGAGGGTAGCTAATGTGGTTGATAAAAGAATTGGCGGTGGTGCTGATTTGGAGGAACTTGAACGCTCATTAAGAATCGCATTCTGGTGCGTTCAAATCAATGAAGATAGAAGACCTCCAATGGAAGAGGTAGTGAGAGTACTAGATGGTACAGTGAATGTTGATCCACCACCACCTCCATTTCATTTGCCACTTGATCAACAAGAAAATGGTTCAGAAACAGAATCAGTGGTTTAGTAGTGTTTATTATGCTAGTTTAATTTTTAGGAGGTTGCCTTCAGATTGAACATGTATAGTAGGACTAACTTGTAGGGGAAAAATAGGCATGCCCTTTAATTTTTGTCCCTCAAACTATAAGGGGCACTGATTGTAAAGTTTGAAGACCATGTTTATTTGAGATTTGTGGCATCTTCCTTATTTAAGTCTCCATTTGAGCACTCACATGCTTGTCTTTCATTTGGTGATGTGCAAATTTTGCTTTATTTAGATGTAAACAATATGCTTAAAGTTAGATTAAAAAACAAAATGTTTAAATTGAATATATAATAGGAAAGTATGGTAACTGGTTTCATTCAAAGAACATCATGGTGGGCTCATATGAGGAAAGTTTGAACAAAATTGTAGTTACAAAATCTTGGTTGCAAAATATATGGGGTAAGCAATAAATTCTATCTTTTTGGTCGAACAAAAATTCAATTGTTGGCCTAGACATACAAAACTCTCAATTTTTACAAGTTAAAAGTGATTTTACTTTTATCTTCAAATGTAATTAATTATTATTTTTTTGTCAGATAACCTAGTGGCTAGAATTCACCTTATAAAGTGAATAAGTGGGATGTCCATGTTCGAACCCCGACCTCTGCATATAATAATGTACTGTCCTACCAATTGAGTTATTCTATACTCTTTTAAAATATCATTACAAGATAAAGGTAATAAAGGTAATTTTTTTTTTTTTTAACACCAAGTATTTAAAAATCAATTTTATTTAATGAAAATCTAAAATAGAAGTCCAGTTTCCAATTCTGTGACAGGTTTGTTTCTTTCTGTGTTTACGTTGAGGAAAATGTTATGAACATTTTCTTTTTAATACTTTCCCTAATACTCACTTGAGTGAAATTTATATTAGTTTTGCCACTACATGGGATACTTATTCAAAATGTCACGAGCTTCATCTTATAAAAAAGTAAATGTTAAAAATAGTATTAGAAAGAAAGTCTTCATAACACTTCTTATACCATAAGTGATGATTCTTAGTGGAGGTAATACTATCTCTATAAATAAAAGATTCCATCGATTAAAACACAAAAATGAACTATTTTTAAAGTGTGAAATTGACGTTAATTTTTTTTCTTTATATTTACCCTTCACTTCTTAAAGAAAGAGAACCTTCGTAATTTGGTGTTTGGCCAAGATAAATAAGATTTGGCAAAGAATTAAAATTCGTTTTCTCAAATCATTCGTATTTTGATAAAGCTCAATAATCATTTAATCTCATTCACTAAAACTCGATGGTGTTGATTTGAGACTATAAAGTATCTTACTTCTTGATAAACAAATGTTTTTAGCATTTACAAATACAATTTTTATAGATGCATGAGTAGGCTTCCGTAGCTCATAGGTTGCCTAAATTTTTTTAGTCAGACTAGCTGGTTTCTGAAACGAGGTGAACAGGCTTTCTACTTAATGGGTCCCTTTGGATAATTGGATCCAATGTCGGTAACTGACCTGACTGATGTTTATTATAATTATATTTATTGTGTATTGAAGCAACATTACAAGTAGCCCGTCTAGCTCAGTTGGTAGAGCGCAAGGCTCTTAACCTTGTGGTCGTGGGTTCGAGCCCCACGGTGGGCGAAATTTTTAATTTTTTATATTTTTTTGTAATACTTCAAAAAGCATCCATGATGATTCTAAAAGGACATGTTCATGCAACGTCAATATTTGTTTATGACTTTTTTGACTTCAAATCTTAGTGGAGCAGATATATTCTTCTGCAATTCTGCGACTTTCTCCAATAAATTTGTGATTAGATTCTTTTATGTGCTTCCATGATATCTGTTTGGTTTTGTTTATAGTAACTTTCATAAGCTTCTACTAAACATGATAATGTTGTATTTTCAATCCCCTTTTCCTACAACTTTTTTTAGAACCTCAAATTTAACACGCTCTAGGAACTTTATTAATTTCAACAGATCTTTTTTTTATGAACAAACCTAGTATAATTAAACAAAATACAAAAAGAACAAATCTATTATTTGGCTTCATCAATATAATTTGCATTATAATAAGTTGATTTATTCTCAAAAACTAATTTGAAAAGGAGAAAATTTATTAATTAAAGTGACAATAATAAATATTTTACAAACGTTATCGAAACAATTTAAACCTTGTGCCTCGAGACTATAATGCTAAGCTCTTACGTCTGAGTTAACACCTCAATTGTAAGAATTTGATTTAATTTATTAATATACTTTGCTTGATCAATGTGTTAATTGATGCTATCCAACAAAAGTTAACCTTCTGTGATATCACTTGTCTTTGGTTGATAGTTACCTAGGATAGTGTCATTTCTACACAACATATAGACAAGAGAGGGTAAAAACAACTTTTGAATGTGGAAGTGAATGCTTTTGAATATAGCATCTTCTGGACTTTCATCATTTTAAATCTCTCCTTCTTTTTTTTTTATTGAAGGAATCTCTCCTTCTTTTAGTCACTATGATTTGATACATGAAATGCACTCCACACATAATGCAGCTATAACTATAAACTTTAAATTCTATTATGATATGTACAATTTATCACTGCAAAATACTCAGAAGCATCTAGACCACTTTGAAGGAATAATTAAAGTTACGTCTATCACAAATATAATACACGAGTGATAGAGATTAAAATGCGGGCTATCATTGTCATTGTCACCCTTATATTTGACAATAGCCAAAAAAGAATAGAAAAAAAGAATTAAAAGTACAGCATCTACTGATGAAATATTTTGTAACCGAATATGCAACAATAAAAGTGATATGAAAATGATGTTGGCTCTGGGTTCATTACATGATGAGTTGATGACCAAAATGGTGTCCTACAAGAGAAACACACGAAGTGAGAAGAGTAAGGGCACGTGAATATGGAGAATCCAATGAAAACTCCCCACCCCCTATAAAGATATAATTTAAGTTATTGTGTACTTTCATAAAACTTATTAAATCAATAACATTTTTTTATGAATATTATTATTCTGTGGATTTTTTATTATAAATTATAATTAGTATAATACTTCTATAATTATTTTCGTTTTTATTCTCATCAACTATATATTTAAAAAATTACATACAATTTATATCATCAAACTAACCCAATTTAATCAACTGATACATAAGTTCTTTCAAAAAAAAAACAACAACTCATACATAAGTAAAATTAGAAATAATTTTATCAAAACAACTTAACAAGACCTAGACTTCCTCTCCCTCAAAAAAAAAAAAAAAAGACCTAGACTTCCTCTTATTAGTTCACTATACAAGCAAAAACCTTATCCATATTTGAATTCCCCTGACTTGTAGCAACAAACAACATTCTTTTTCTTCTTAATTTTTCACTCATTTTTACTCTATTGTTTTTACTCTTATGTGTGTCACTAGTATATAAAAAATATAAAAATAAATATTTGTCATTGATAAATATAAAAAAAAAAACGAGATATGTAATTATCATTGATGCATAAAATCATACACACATATAACGAGACCAATATTTATCAAATGATACATAAAAGAATACTATCAATATTTATCAATAACATATATAAAATACATGAGTAAAATTTGTCAATGATAAATCAAATAACACGGAGCAAATGTTTGTCACTAATATGTAAAAAAATACGGGACAAATAATGCGATTTTTTTTTAGAAAGAAGGGACAAATAGTGTGATAATATATGTTGTACTATTTTTAGGTGAATATATGCTGTATTTTTTCTAAACATACAATATAATTCATTTAGGTTTATGAGTCAAAATCTTGTAAAAAAAAAGAAAAAGGTTTATGAGTCAAAAAGAATATTACTAATAAAGTAGTTTTTTTTTATGGGAATAAAGTAGGGTTTTACCATTGTACCAAAAAAAACGGTAGGGGTTACACATTAATATATAACCTCAATTAAGAAGTGAGTTTCCAATTAATTAATAGATGGAAAAAGTTGGCTTAGGTTTATTTTTTTAATAGGAAGTTGGATTAGGTTTTATACTGTTATTAGGATTTGGATTAAACTTTAGTTTCGTAGTTACCAAGTCTTAGTTTAACTTGCTTATATATAGTCACCAATCTAACAAATAGTGACTCGTTTTCAAATTTCTTCCGTGAGATCCTTTTATAAATTTATTCAACTCATCCAAATACATCTCCAATGGAAACAAAGCAGGAAAATTCAACGAAAAGGTCTATTGAACAAGATACTTCTCCATGCTCCAAAGTAGAAGAAGTTGAAAGTACTGCTACTAATGTTGAGGAGGTTAATGAAGAAAATATTTGTTCAAGTGATGGCTTCACTACACCAAAAGGTAAAAGATTCAGAATACCAGAAATCATTGATTGTCCACCAGCTCCAAAGAGGAAGAGAACATGGAATTGCCCACCATTTAGAACATCAAAAAGTTTTGCTTCACCTGAAATGGAGTTGTTCTTAACTACGATTAGAAAGTTTGCAAGTTGAAGTTGATGGTTGTTTAATTCCAAGGGTTTATATGATTTTAATTTAGATTTGTTTAGAGGTAACAATTTCTTTAAAACTGATCTTTGAATATACTTGACTATTTTTTTGCAGTAGTATACAATTGATAATTTAATTGTTAGGCATGATATTTTTTTGTTTGTCCTTTAATTGATTGTTTGAGTGTGGTGACATGGATTCACTAATCATGAAACTCAAAATATTTAGTTGCTCAATAGTCTCAGGTTAGATCCGAGAAAGTATGAAGAATTTAAGGAGACACATGTTTTCCGACGAAAATTGTTGAAACATCATTTTAGTTTTTCTTTTTCTTTTTCTTTTTCTTGTTTTTTTTTTTTTTTTTTGTGTTGCTCAAAATATGTTTTCGTAAGTGTTTACTTGTCTGCTTAATAAAAAAAGTCCTGCTAAGCATCGATGTCTTCGGATACTGATTAAGCATGTGAAATTATTATCATAAAAAGAAACTACTTTTGACATTATTATCAATTAATTACCTAATATCAATGCATTAACTACTTTATAATTTCTATTTTCATATCCTTAAGCAGTGCCCCGGAACACCGGTTAGCATTTTCCATAAAAAAATTATTTGTATTTTGTACGAAAAAAAATTATATTTTTGTTTTGAAGAGCCTAATTGCACAACTGATAGACACTAAATACCGAAAGTGAGCAAATATAATTTGGAATACGCGATACATCAAATATATCTACAGCTTTTTAGCAAGTTAGTTATTTGAAAAATGCTAGTGATTGTCCTAAAATACTATTTATAGGATTTCCACACAATACAACTCTCTTCAACAAAAAAAAAAACTCTCTTCTAAAATTTACTAATATTAAAAAATTTGCTAATTAAAGGTATTTTCTTTAAATATAGTGAATATTATAATGTATTATTATAGCAAAGTAAAATTTCATCTTTAATAAAAATATTAATAACAAAAAAGTATTGAAAATATCAATATTAATTTTTAATTATATCTATATAAGTCAGCTTGTTAAGCTTGATAGACTTATTTTTATACCCAAGTCTGACCTATTTAACTAAATAGTTTTTTAAAAAGTGTAAGCCTAGATTTTTTACTAAAAAGGATAGGTCGGCCGGGGCCTAAAATAGATCAGGTCATAGGTCCCTGTCGGGCGGTCTGACATATTCCCACCCTAATCTAATGTATTAAAAATTGAAGTATTTAATTTTTTTAATAAATAATCTTTTAATATCAATTTTGTAAAGAGTGGTTTGAAGACACTCGTTAGCAAGACCATAAATGTAATGAAAGTTAAAATTTATAATCACTTTATATTTCTTTTTTCGAGCGTATATAATTTTTATTTTATATTCTAACATATATAATTTTCATTATCACATGACATGCATGACTGGAAGAGTCATGTTTAATATATGAAAAAAGAGAAAATGTGCATTCTTTGCAAGATATATCATGTTTCATGAAAGTAGTTAGCTGCGATTGAAATGCATGATTTATATAGTTATGTCTACTTCATGATAACTAGAGAAAATGGACTGAGTGTAATTTACATAATATTTAAAATTGATTTTTTAATCTAAAATATTTGACATATATTAATTATGTTTTATATTTTTCTTTAATTTGTTTGTGTGTCAACCATCTAGTTCTTAGGGAAACGCAATCTGGTAATCTGAAGTTCAGTTGTGAGGTAACTATAATTTAGCTAAGAATTGTTTAATCCATAAATCAAACTCGATTCTACTGAATAATTTCTTCTTTAGTGAAATTCACTAACAATTTGAGCTCAATTGCATGGTTCTCTTATGCATGGATATATATTTCTTTATATTGATCGGTTGTACATGTATCACCTGTGGAACTATTTTTCTAAAAAAAATATATCTTAAAATTTTATCTACACTTTGATTGTCCAAGTTTCGTCTAAGCTCTGTCAATGTGTACAAATGAAACGATTCTAATATGATTTCGAGACGGGCATCATTATTTTCATTGAGCCGACACATAAAAATTACAGGGCTAACCATACGTGATTAGTCAATGTTTGATTTTTGTTCGAGATATGCGTCCATATTTAATGTTTGGCAATTCTTCTGACATTACTTTGTTTATAAATTAAATAACATTATATTTTTATATGAATCTATGTTCTTATAAAATGTTCATTCTCGTAAATTATTTGTTATTCTTATATTTTTATTTATATACTTGGACATTTTCATCTAAATTGGTTTTTTTGTTGTTTTATTTCTTTTACAAGAGTAAACTGGTCTAATTAGATCTGAATAAATAAATAAAAGTAATTATTTAAAAAAAAAAAACACACACACACACACACACACACATATATATATATATATATCAAGATTCATATTAGGGATTTGAAGAATAAGTCAAATTTTTGGCCCTATTATAATTTTAAGGAAAATGATTTTTAAGTCATGTTTGTTTTCACAAAAGACGTAGTAGAAAAATGGGTTTATGGTCAAGCTAACGGTAAGACTCGGTCTTTGAGAAAAATTTAAGGGTGTGTTTGGATTGATGGTTTGGGAGGAGAAGAGATGAGATAGTTTGTTTTTCTTTTTTGAATTACGGACTATATAATATGTTTTTCTAAACAAAATTAAGTGTGATTGAAGCATTATATGATCGTTTATCATGTTAATATGTTAAATTTAAAAATAAAAAAAAACATTTCATAGTATCCGTAATTTAAAAATGAAATTTAAACCCTCACCTCTCTTCCCCTCCTAAACCCTTCATCCAAACACACCCTAAAGGAATCAAAACCACTTTGTTTCAATTGTGTGATCTTGTGAGGTAAGTGTGCTTTTGATAAGAACTTGTAACTTAGAGGAGCTTATAAACTCTAACTTGAAACTTATGTTGATGATCCTTGTTTTTTTTTTCTTTCTTCCTAATACTTCCAATTTATACTTTAAATAAATTTATACTTTTGTTTTAAGGTTAAATAAATTTTTGATCCATCTAAATATAATGAATCTTGTTTTTGGTTCTCAAAAAAAATAAAAAATTGGTCTCTATAAAATTCTTCAGCACATAACTTTAGTCCATATTAAATTAAAATATTTAATTATGCTTAAATTTCTACCCAACATTTTCTTTGCCTCGTCGGTGTCGTCTTGTGTGTATCAAGACACCTTTGTATGTTTTTTTGTTGCTGCTCGAAATATATTTTGTGTAAGGGTTTACTGTTCTGCGTAATAAAAACAAATTATATTTTTGCTGTTTTTGTTTTAAAGAGCTAATGGCAAAATTGAATAACTATACAAGGTAAGAAGTTGTAATTTTTGAATACACCGACACATCAAATATCTCTATAACTTTTTATCAATTTACTTATATAAGAAAGGTTAATGAGTGCCTTAAAGCACTATTTAAAGATCTTAAATAATTTTTTATGAAAATTTATATATTCAATATATTGAAAATTAAATTATTTGACTTTTTTTAATGAATAAATTTTTAATATAAAGATTTTTAATGAATAAATTTTTAATATAAATTTCTTGGAAATTTGTGTCTTACATGTTTCAGTAAGAGTAGACATTAAATCGTGTTGAAAATTTCAGTATATTTTTTTAAAAAGAAATGTTAACTTGTGCCTTTAAAACACATGTTAATAAACTTAACATAGAAATATTTTATTAGAAATCGTGTATTTTACGTTTTAGAAATTTAAAATCTTATCTTTTTAAGATAACATTTATGTTTTAATTCTATTTTTACCTTCTTAATTTATACCCTTAAACACAAGATAATATAACTCTTTTTTTAAATACACTCTTTCTTCAAATTTTTACCTCTAATTATTTTACCACAGGGAAAGATAAATTCATTCTCTCTGATAGAGACTAACTTGTGAAAACAATAACATTTGTTTACAAATTTAATATGAATAACGACTTTATTAATTTCTCTGTTTTAGACAATGAGTTCCTATGTTTAGAGACAATATGATAGTATTTGGCTTCATCAAAACAACATTATTATACACAAATCGGTTACTTTATATGTTATTTAAGAAAAGTGTAACTTCTTTTTTGAATAAATCATTAAATTGGTCTGTGTCTTTGTACCAAATTTTTAAATTGGTCGTTGGCTCTATCAATAACTCAATATGATTATTGTCTTTTTCAAACGGTTTTCATATTGGTCTCCGACTCTATTAGTTGTTTTATATTTTAAGTCATTAACATACCAAATAATATCCAAAAGACATTATGTCATTAACCACTAAATAATATCTAAAACACATTGAACCATTAACACTCAAAATACAAAACAACTAATAAAGTCAGGGACCAATATGAAAAACGTTTGACAAAGAGAGAGACCATTTTAAGTTATTAATAGAATCAGAGACCAATTTCAGAATTTGGTACAAAGATAGAGACTAATTTGATGCTTTACTCTTTTTTTAGGAAAAAGAAAGTGAAATTTGTCTAATTTTACTTTTTTTTTGGATATTTTTTTATAATACCATTTTTTTTTTACAAATGATTATCCTATTTTTTTATAGCTTTCTTTGCTTGATAGTTACCTGGATAGTGCTATCTCTACACAACATATAGAAAAGAGAGGGGAAAAACAACTTTTGAATGTGGAAGTAGTTGCTTTTGAATATTCCCTCTTCCTTTTAGTCACTATGATTTGATACATCAAGTGCACTCCACACACAATGCAGCTATAAATATAAACTTTAATTATTTTTCTGTTTGAAATATAATCCTTAATTTAATTTCATAAAAATATATAATTTTTTTAATTTTTTATTCATTATATGTATACTCTTTATGGATAATGGACTGCATATACATGGAAGTATCCAGTTCACTTTACAAGATTAAAGTTACATCACAAAAATAATTCACAAGTGATAGAGAGATTAAAATGCAGGCTATCATTATCATTGTCACCGTTATATTTGACAATAGCAAAAAAAGAATAGAACAATATATATAAATAAAGTACAACATCTGCAGCTGAAAAATGAGAATCCAAAGATAGATGCTTTGTAACCGAGAGAAACATTTATGTGTTCTCAACTCCAAATTTAACTTATTTGGGTATACTTACAGTTACACACAACTTAAAAAAAGTAATACAAAAAACAATTTTAATAGTATGTATTTTGAAATAACTAAATCAATTTTTTTGTTATATATGTGTCTAAGTGGTTTTCATTTTGGCTTGTGATCATAGAAGTATTACTATGTAACAAAAAAAAAAGTGATATGAAAATGATGTTAGTTTTGGGTCTATATATGATGAGTTGATGACCAAAATGGTGTCCTAGTGTGATACAGATACGATACGGGTACGCGCATACGCGAAATTTTTAAAATTTAGATACGATACGGCTAAGATACGTTAACAAAATATTTATATTAAAATTTATATGCGTGTAAAATACTTTAAAAAAAATATTGATTACTCATATTATATAATCATAAAAGTCACAATTTACAAAAAAAATAAAATGCATATGATCAAAATAAAAAATGTAAAGTTTTTGCATAAATTATATTCTATTTTCATTCATATGTTAGGATATCAACAAATGTATCAATAAAAGAACTCAAAACAAAGTTTGTTTAATGTTGATTGATTAAATCTTCCCCCTCTCGTTACTTTCACCCACCAAAATCATAATATTTAATTTGTTAATCGAAAAATAATTATAGTGATTCGTATCTTAAATTTTCACAACACAATCTCATTTTTATACACTTCATTTTTTTTGGATACGTCTCTGTGAAGTATCTTATAAATATATGTTTGTATCCGTCGAGTATCTTATAAATATCCGATAAAATACATATTTTAAATTAAAATAATTAATTTCGATACTTCTGAGATACAATATCTAAAGTATCGATATCCAATGCATATCCAAAATGGATACAACACCATTTTAGAGTATATGGACTTCAACACAAGGATAAACACACGAAGAGAGAGAAGTGAGGGCACGTGGATAAGGAGAATCCAATGAAAAATTCGTTACGTGATTGTTTTGAAAATCATACTATAGTGATGGACTCAAACAATGGTGGAGATTCATTTTAGCAGAGGTAAAATAATACTTCATCCATTCTTAACTTCATGTCATCCTTTATACGACTTAGGTATTTAATAGCAGGTTTATCGGTGATATTAGGCCTTCATAATGCTTTGGAAAATAATCTAAATAATACTCCATTTGTCTTATAATAAAAGTTATTTTTTATTTTTTCAGTTCCTTAAAATAATTGTCATTTTAAAATATCAATTTAGCATAGATCACATAATCGGCTTTAGTTTTTTAGTGAGTAAAACTTCAAATTCTCTTTAAGTTTTCTTTCTCTTTCACCCGTTGAGGAGATAGTGGTTTTATGTCATTTTCTGACCTAGAATCACCCCTCTGCATATTTATTTCAATCTAAATAAATGATAGTCATCGTGAAAAAGATGAAGTGTCAATGTTTTAAGATATCGACAGATAGAATTGATGAGAATTTTTTACTGTTATATTTGATCACTTATAAATTTCATACTTATTTAACATTTTATTTTCTCTTTATTTCTCTTCCTATCACACCAACTACCAATCACGTCACGGTTGTGCCGTAGGTGGATTGTGTTCCGACGTATTTTCATTTATTTGGAATTCGATCGGATCGATGGCTCGAAAAGGCGTTTTGGCTTGCTGATGTTTTTAGGGAGCTGTTGGACCTTAAACGATTCTGTGTTGGCAGACGATTCATACGCCTACCCTTGATACTCTAAACATTCACTCTGCGTTTTGTTTTTGCAGTTCGGTTTTGTATCTATATGTGGGTTCGCTGAGCTGTCCGTAGTAGTGTTTTTTATAGTTGTTTTCTTCACCACTTATGTTCTGAATTGTTGTATCATCCATTAGGGTTTGAGTCGGTGGTTATCTGAGTCAGGTTCATGCCCCCCGTCTTGTACTTCCTTTTTATTTAATTCCATTTCTTCTTTGCTTTAGAAAAAAAAAAACTACCGATCACGTCTAACATATCACTCTTTTTACATCATCTCTTTCAAAGTGTAAGTGTAGATGGATTTTGAGTGTCAATTTTTTTTTCCTTTTCAAAAATTAAAATTAAAGATATTACTAGAAATGAGAATTGGCCAAATCCAAATGAATTTGGTTTACAATGGGATCAGGAGGTTCAGATAGCAAATATCTACTAGGCTCCGAAATGGTATTCCTAATCCTAGTAACGTAATGGGCGGCTAAATGACCTCTTCTTCCTACAAGAAGAAAATTGCTTTTCAGGCATCTATGATTTGCTAACTGGTATCATAAACTGACGAAAATACTTAAACGTGGTTAACTAAAACCAGGTAAGTGTAGAAGTTAGTATTTAGAACTTACGAAAATCATGAAAAAATGCATCGGCAAATGTGTAAACCTACTTTTGTGTGGCGTAAACAAGAATCCAAACTCACGCTAAAATGATTTATAAAATGATTGAACAAATTTAAAAAGTGTCAAACAACACTTAATTATTGTTTTTCGACATCGGTTAAATCACATTTAAGTGTCTTTCAATCAACTGTAGTTATATTTTTGAGCAATCAAAAGGTGGCTAAAAACAACTCTCCTACAAACAGAACCCAAATTGAATAGAAATTTTCAGCTCATTTGTAAACGAGTGAGGCAGTTTGTCCCGGTACCATTTTTTCTTTTTGAGAGGAAACCCCAATAACTATTTGATCCTAGTTTAATTACTCATTAAATTATTTCAACCACCCATTTGAACTGAATGATAATAAAACAACAAAAATGGTTGAACTATTTGGGGTTGAACTAGTTCAATCTCTATTGGATTCGGTTCAACTTGATTGTAATTAACCGAAACTAAATCAATTGGCAAACAGATAAAATACCGATTCAAGTGGTTGAAAAGGCCGATTCAATATGATGTTTTGAAATTGATTTATATTCTTATATATATTCTATATGGTTCAGTTTGGATCAGGTTCTAATTTATAAAAACTTTTTAATTAAAATAAATTAAAAGCATATCTATAATATTTATCAATAACGGTTATTCAAAATTTTAGTGTATAGATGATTAATTGGGCCAAGAGATTGATCTTAGTCTACTTGCTAAACTATGCTGATCATATATAATTAATTGTTATGGTTAGAATCTCTGTAACCAACTAGTGACAAAGGGACTAGATCTTTTCTAATGACGGGAGGGTCTAGTGAAATCTTAGCCATTAAAAAATAAACGCATTTAAAAAATTAAATGTTAAAATCTATTCCAAAGATGTTTAATGACTTAAATTTGACACTCAAGAAAACTACAAATATTTTTACAGGAGGCAATCTATTCCCTTGACAAGAAGATATTCGAACTATCCCAGTAGAAATTAAATAATGTTGTCGCAAGTGTTATAATCAAATAATTGTAAAAATGCCATTAGTCTTTCACCAATTCATTCTCCTCGACAAATCATGATAAGATCATAGTTCATATGAATATGTATTGCTTGTTAACATCTCCATAGAAACTAAAACAACATTGCATCTGGTTTTATATATAAAAAAAATTGAGCCAAGAAAACTTCTTGACTCAATTTTAGATCAAATATATAGAATCTTATTGACTAAAGTTAATCTTATGTGTAAGATTGGATACGAAACATTTAAGTAAAGAGTTATAATACATAGACAATCATAGATAATAATACACCCCTTAACATCCACACAAAAATTTGACACATGATTACGTGGAACCATACAAAAACATTTTCTCTTTCATCTTTTCCTCTCTCTTCCTAGTACAGAAGGTGTACAAGGGTGTATGAAAACAAATTGCCTCTCCATAACATTTTCCTTAAGCAAATGCCTATATGGCACCTTATTAACCCTAGCACGTGAATTGCTGACCGATGAAACACACCATAGTTGTAAGTGTAGGCAGAGAAGGACAACAGTGGCATGTGTCCCTAACTTGGTCCCGTGAATAAGATCTTTCATGGTCCCCACACACAAAACAGTTCGGTTGGGAGATGGCAAGTTGCACACTACCTTGCTTTCCTCATTCTTCCCCCCTTTCTATGTTGGTTCAAATCAAAGACACAACCACAACCACACAAGTCAAGTGCCACAAAATTTGGTATAACCAACCAATAAATAGTATTTGACAATTTATACTTAAATTAATTTCTTTTAACTTTATGTTTTCTTACGTTTTAATTTAAATTAACAAACAAAACACTAAATAAAATTTATGTATTGTGTTTCATTGTAGTTTTGTTTTGATCCCATGTTTCATTATACTATTTAGTGAAAGTGATTAATGAGTTTCAATTATAAAATTGATTCGACTTGAATGATTTCTGATTTGACGTTACTTCTTCTGGATAAATATAAAAGTTTACGTGAGATGAGTCTTAAATGTTCAACAACACTATAATATATCTTAAAACTCAAACAATAAAAGTATTCACATATCATTTATCAATAAGATCTCATGAAAACAACAAAAGTTAAACTCACGACTCTAAGCAGTTTAAGTTAGCTCCTTACAAAGTGCTCAATTGAAGAGGGAAAAAGTACTTTAATCTACGTTTCTAACTTTAGCATAATATATATGTGGGAAAATACAAACCTTGCAATTGCAAGTGGTACAACAACAAGAGCAAGTTGGAATAGCATGCTCATCTACCCCACATGATGGACTGAACCAACCAGCATACATAGGATTGATATTGATTAATGAATGAAATAGGTAACGGCTAGTTAGAGTTGATTTGGATGAGATATGAGGGCATAGTTAAGCCAACTTTTAATTGTAACATCATCACCTCAACAACATTCAATCCCCTCTTGTGTATGTTAGTGCCAAAACTAGTTGATGTGACAAGACTTTTCCCTGTGGACACACTCGTCACAACTGAAAACTGCTTTAACGGCCTTTGCATATTGTCCTCTTCTCTACATTATTATTATTATTTTTAGTTCTTTTCATATACCTTATATATATATATATATATATATATATATAAAAAAAACTTTTCCGTCCAAATGTATTTTAATGATGATGGTGATCTTGATCAATCGGACAAACTAAGGTTCTTTTTTGTTCAGCCATATGTAACATATGGTGATCTTGGTATTGGTTTTTAAATACAATTTTAATACGAAAACAATTTGTCTATTTCATAAATCTTTGAACTACGAAGAGCCACATATACAATAATACAAAACTCTATTCTCAATATTTTAACACTATGCATTCTCATAATTTAGACTTAAGCTCAATACCATGAGTTAAGCTTGGAAGAGACCAGTGATCATTGTTCTTACATTTTTTAGAGGCACATCACCAGAACAATATGTAGGGCTAAAAGTACTCCAACTCATCCTTAGACTTTAGGAGGTTGGAGTACTGATGGCAAGTTAAATGTGGGGCAACCTCCATAGTGAAAATGTTACTAACAAGGACAAATGTATAACTGTCAAACAGGCATTAGCAAAACATGGAACATGCAGACACAACAAATTGAATTTATAATAAAAAGCATAACTTGAAATGAAGTATCAACTCATTTTAGGAGTGTTCAACAAAATTTTGCTTTCTATGTTGATGAAATATAGTAGAGACACGAAATCACAAAAATCATCTCATTGCCCATGCAGGGAATAATAACGTGTCATCACCAACACTACTCAAGTCAATTTCAATTGCAATAAATAATCAAAGAACGCCAGTAAGTGAAAAAAATGTCTAATGCATAAATCTAATGCCTTATCGAGCGTCGCATTTTCGCAAGTTACAATAAGAATGATGAAAAACCAAGTTAGTTGTGGCTAAAGTTCATAGAGTGTTAGCTAAGCTGATCAATAGAGCCTATGACTTGAAAATCAAGTCCTCTAGTCCTTCCAGGTGCACCCCCTTTCAGTGAAGAAACATCCAACATGATCCTGTCAAGTCAAATGCAAGATCAGCACCTTACCCTTAAGTGCTAAAACAAGTAAAGAAAATTGAGAAATGCTAGCAACACACCTTCTAACACACACTTTTCAACACACTCTCTTTGATTGGTTAAAATTCACATGGGACCCACCAAATTTATATGGGACCCACATAATTTGATGAGACCCATGTGAATTTTAACCAATCAAAAAGAGTGTGTTAGAAGGTGTGTTGCTAGCATTCCTCAAGAAAATTATAGGACTCAGGTAAATATGGTTCCTGAAATTAACAAAATTCCAAAAGGTGATCCAAAAGAACTAACATGATTAAGGATTTTCAATTTCAGGGATCATTTTGAAATTTTGTTAATCAATTTCAGGGATCATTTTGAAATTTTGTTAATTTCTGGATCAAATGGTCCAATGTCTACGGTTTAAAAAACAAAATTGGTGATCCACTCAAGTATTATATGTTTAGAAGGCTTACGAATTCTTTGACTCCTTGTCAAGTCCAGAAGAGATGCAGTTTATGATGATTTTGTCATCAATTTTAGACACCGAATGATCTATTGGTAGATTAATTTCTCTAGGTGCAGCTGAATTGACAAATTTATAAATGTCAGTATTTATCTTCATGGCTTTATAAACTGAAAATCTACATTCAGTTTGGCTACTTAAAAAAATTCTTACATGATTTGGGTGAAGTTGCGACAAAACCATCAAGTCCCAGTAATTTCTGCACCAATGAGTATACGTATATTAGGATGATAAGAACTCTTTCAGGATTGAGGAAGTTTTTGCTTTAGCAGGAAAGTTACCTTAAGTCTGTCATAACACTCTTCAAGGTTGTCATTGTATAAGATGAAATCAAATATATTTGAAGACTTTCCTTGCTCAATCTCAGCCTGAGCATTACGCAGTCGCTTCAGGATCTGTTCCTCAGTCTCAGTCCCTCTGGTTTCAAAACATTAAGTTAAGCCTAAATTTTGGATTAGATGAGAATTAAAATACATCACTAAGCAGCCACTACTACCTGTCACGAAGGCGCTTCTCAAGCTCTTCCATTGATGGTGGACAGACAAAGATGAATATGGCTTCAAGAGAACAAGCCCTAACAGATCTTGCTCCTTGAACATCAATATCAAGAATGCACCTCTGGAATATTTGAAAATTAAAATATCAGGTAAGAAATTGTTGGAATTCGGAACCACAACAACGTAATGAGAGGTTATGATGTGCCTCTAACAAAGCTATAATCCACAGTTCAGCAATAATGGCTCTTCAAGTCAAGTCAATCCTTACATTCTAGAAGTCATAGGTGTTTGTAAAAATCAATCAATTCTAAAAACTTCATGGGAATTTTTTTTTTTAAAACCTTTAGCTGAACTCAGAATGAATAAATGCAAGACTTGACGAAATCTATGGTGATTTTGATAAAATGTCGCACACCAGCGTACCCACGATTTAATATTCTAATATCAAAGCTTCAAATAAAATGAATTAGAATGATAGTCAAGTAGAACGAACTTACTTTTCCTGCATCTGCTACCACTTCAACAGCCTCAACACTGGTCCCGTACAAATTACCATGGACAGAAGCAAATTCGAGAAACTTTCCACTTTTAATCTCTTTCTCCATCACACTCTTCTCGGTAAAATGGTAATGGACCCCATCTTTCTCCATATTTCTCGGAGCACGGGTTGTATGGCTCACAGAAAAACCAAACATTGAAGGGAATTCCTTCATGAGCATTGATATCAGTGTTCCTTTACCAACTCCAGAAGGACCACTAATAACAATAGGTTTCTCAGCATTGCCTATCACACCCTTACTCCAAGCAACAACCTCAGTCCCCAATTTTTTCCTCTGCTGCCTAACATATTCAGTGTCCACCTAGTAACAAAAAAATAAATTAGCATTTAGCACTTATTATATAACACAGAAATCTAATACATTTTTTCAGAGTTTTCATGCATTACTATATTCTTTTCTTATAAACACTCACCTCTAGAAACCATATCTGGTCATCTGATTTGGAACCCTTCTTAAGAACTAGGATCCGGTTTTCGAAAAGTACGGCTGAGTGTCCATTGCATGACAAGGGTTTGGTGCCTAGCACAGTTGGGTGAACCCTGCAATCCAAAATGAATATCAGCAACAAAAAGCCTTACAGAAACAGCTATGAGGCTAAGAAACTTCAAACTGACCATTCTCCAAGACTACGGTCATAAATTTGAACGTCAATGGACAAAGTTCCATCATCAGCTCCAACAGTGACATACTGTCAAACAAACGGAGGCCCGGTTTTTGTTTTAGGCATAAATTGGCTAGCTAGCTAATCTAATTAATGAACAAATACACATAAAAATACGATCTTGAAAGCATAAAGTAAAATCTTACCGTTTTTTCGCCAATGACAGTAGTTGTTTTGCAAGTTCCATTATTCAATTCAAGACCGTTAAGAGGTCCATCTTGAAGGTCATCAACAAGGAATGCTGGTGCTTCACCCTATTGATCACAATCAAATAGAAATTAAATCAGACATATAAAAACAAAACCACTTTGATCCACATTTGATCATCACAAATTCACAATCTACTACTAACATTCTCATTGAAACTATACATTTCTGTAACTCAATGAAATAGCATGGAATAGAAGATTAAATATATGCTTACCATAGAGAAATATGTGTCTATATTCCCTGATTAAACCCTGAACAAAAAACCATAAAAAAATATATGAATACCATGACAATTATTAAGGGATCTAGCAATATATTCATAAGAAAACAAAATCTCAACTGAAATTAACACACATTACAAGTTGTAGCATAAAAAACAATATACAAAATATTCAACATGAGATTAAAATAGAGATAAACCCAGATTTCATCCAACTTCCAGGAAAACAGGAGCAACACAATATTTATCAAATAAATCATCAAGCTTGGATTTCTATCCATTATATGAATCATTCTGATCCATCATTATTAAAATATTATAAAAAAATTATCAAAAAAACAAAACATAAACAATGTAGAATTTTCAACCAACCAAACTAGACCAACATTGAAAATTCAAAAAACAAATAAAAAAATTAAATTTTTTAGATGGGATTATGAAATAAGAAGAGATTAGATCAAAGAGAACAAAACCCAGATCGCAATGTGAAAAAAGATGAAATCTTGAAGAGGTTGAAGTTACCTTAAGAAACGAAGCAAGAACGAGGTGTTCTGTTCTTTAGAACCTTAAAGAAATGATTTTGTTTTGTGGTAGAACAGAGTTAAGTTGTTGTTGTTGATGTTATAAAGCAAAAAGATGAAAAAGGAAAATAGGGTTTGAAGAAAATGTGAGGAAGAAATTCATATTTGTAGGCTCAAAAGAAAAAAGGGGGCGGCTTTGATTATACAAACCTTCAAAGGGCAGGCAGGCAGGACCTGTTTCCGTTTTCTTTGTAGGGGTGGGTGCTTATGAAGCTTCTTCTTTTTGTTTCTTATTCATTTTAGTAAAATAAATATTTCTCTTTTTACCCGCGATTCTTGGATCGTACGACACATATATCTTATAACGTAATCATAGTTTCGGATATTTTAACTGAGTTTAGACATGTTTTAGTTTGAAGAAGTTTATTGCCGATTTAGAACTTATGATACTTGAGATATTGGTTTGTGTAGTTTTTCTCTTTTTATCCGTAATTTTCAGATCGGACGACACATATATCTTCTGACGTAATTATAGTTTCAGATATTCTAACCTGATTTTATACATGTTTTAGTTTGAAGAGTTTATTGTCGATTTAGAACTTACGACACTTGAGATATTGGTCCGTGTAGTTTTTCTCTTTTTACTTGTAATTCTCGGATCGGACGACACATATATCTTATGTAACCATAGTTTTAGATATTCTAACCTAATTTTAGATATGTTTTTGTTTGAAGAGTTTATTGCTGATTAAAATGTTACGATACTTGAGAAATTGGTCTGTGCAGTTGGATGTCATATCCGATTTAGATAAAAAAAATTCCCTTTTTTACTTTATTTATTTTTATTTTATTTTTAAAATAATTAGGGTAGCATTGAGTCAAAGGAAAAAAATGAAAAAGGAGTATCCTATTCCTGATTTATGTTTCCTTGCGGTGCTAGAAGTTCTAAGAGAATTCAAGTGGTGAAGTTGGTTGCCAAGTGGGGATAAAAGAACCAAAGTGACGTAGAGAAATTTGTTTTCACAATTCTTATTCATTACTTTTTTGATAAAATACATACCCCAAATATTTAAAAATTATATACATAGATGTGGCAAATCTATACAAATGATTGTAAAAAAACATGAAGGAGCCTCTTATAGCCAAACACACTCTTGAGTGAACATAAACTATATTACTATATGGTTTTAAATTTTAATCTCTCCTTGCACAAAAATAAATAAATTAAATAAGTTGGAAAAAAGGTTCATGAGCCCTACAGTCCAGAATTGTAGAGTCCACATGATATCCTCCATAATTTTTTAGTCTTTCGGACATTCTCTTATTATGTGAAACCCTAAATCTATAGTAAAATAAAATTAAAACCTAATACGGCACCAAAAGCATATGCGACCATCGCTAATTTACATGTGAAGATTTTCATAAATATGACTAATTTAGTTTCAGAATTGATGTTGAAGTATGGATAAAAAATTAACAATTTGTCCCACTTTTGAAATTTAAATAGAGAAGAAATTATTAGTTATACGATGATTAGAACGAGTTAGGAGAATGTCATTTGGTGAAATATATATATATATATATATATATATATATATATATATATATATATATATATATATAAGTAGATAGTTAGTTCTACTAAATAATAGGTCCAATGACTATTAGTTATTTAAATTTTTTCAAGCTTTATTGTGTCTTTTTTTTTGTCAGGTAGTCTAGTGGCTGGAACTCACACATTATAAATGTGGAGAAGTGGGGTGTCAGAAGTGAACCCTTGCTCCTGCATAAATTAGGCAATGTCCCTACCAGTTGAGTTAAGCTCACGGAGACAACTTCATTGTGTCTTTATTTTTCCAAATAAAAGAAATAGAAATCTCACTAAATGGAAAAGATCCTTCCTTAAAAAAAATAAAAATGGAAAGCATCCTAACTCGATTAGTGGATACCTAACCCTCTTCTAAATCATGATTGGTTCCTTGTTCATCACATGACATAAATGATTGATGAAGCAAATTCTACTACTTTTTTCACTCCTACGTCTTAAATTAGGTGTTTCTTTTATATATTTTTCTCAAATTATTTATATTTTTTACAATATCAATATAACATTTTTTATTCTTTTACACAAAGATATTTTTATTCATTGCATTTAATCATTTACATTTACTTATCACCAAAAAAAAAAAAAATCATTTACATTTACTCCACTAATTATAACTAATAAGGATGTTTTAATAAATGACACATATTTTTTCATTGAAACCAATAATATTAATATCTTATTAATACTCATGTAAAACTCAAATATGACATCTAATATAAGACAGAGTAAGTATCTCTTTTGATGATAAATTAATTCTTGAGACTCTTGTTAAAAAAATTAATTCTTCTAGAAGATTAATTTAATCAGCATTATATAATCAAATGCTAAGAGGATAGGCTAACCAGATTAGAAAAGCCCACACATTCTTTGATAGAGTGGTCAATGAATTCCACATGCCCATCACCCCTAGGATGGATTAGAGGGCATGAAACCCCTTGTAATTTTAGGTAATTTTTTGTAGGAACAACTCTAGAAACCTCAGTAGCATTGATAGTCTGACTAGAGAAGGGACCATCTCATGCTCATTTTTTTCATGTTGAATTTCGACCTCTCTCATCTAACATGTTGAATAATGCAATTATGTTTTAAAGAAAGGACCTACTCTTGTGATATAGTCATTACTTCCTCCTTCTCACAATAGTCTCTTTCAGAGGCGGAGCCATCCCCAGTTAGTTTGGACACTGCTCAGCTTCAATTTTCCTTGTAGCAAGTCTAGCCATTACTAGAATTTTTAGTTTTTTCTGCGGATTTTTGGACAAATTCCGCAGGAAACACATTTCCTGCAGATTTTGCCATAGAATTAGGTTCCCATGTGAGGTAATACTAGAATTTTAGGATCCGCAGGAAATGTGAAATTATCTGCAGGAAATGTGAAATTATTCGCAGGAAGGAAGTAACATTTTGCGATTTTTTTTTGCCCAGGCTCTATAAAATTCGTGGCTCCGCCACTGGTCTCTTTTAACTTTTTATCAAAATAATTGTCACCTTAAAATATCAATGTAACATTTATTATTATTTCTTTTCATTATTATACATTTATTTATTGAATTTCATCCAACTTAACTACTCCATTAATTACAATTAATAAAAGTGTTTTAGTAAATGATATTAATTTTACCATTGAAATCAATACAATCAATCATTTCTTTAGGAGTAAAGTTAACCAATTCTCCCGGACACTGGTTAAGGAAACAAATATAATATAATATCACATCGAAACTTGTGCAGTCAACTCATTAAAAATTTAAAAAGTATTTTTTTTAATTCAAAACTTTTTTTTTGTTTCATTAACCAATGCTCCAAAGACACCAATTAACATGACACTTTCTTTGATAATCATGCACAAAACTAAAACGGTTATAATTTACTGACGGAGGGAGTATTAAAAATATGATAAAATTGCTTAAGAATCTCTTAATTTAGGTTAAAATTTTGAAGTCGTTCTTTACCTTCTTGTTTTCACAAGTTAATCTTTTATAAATATCAAAACTCTAACATTTTTTTCACTTTTTTTTTTCTCCATCAACTTAGTCTCTTCAGTACTAATAAATATTTGGTTAAACAAATAACTAAAAAATATTTGGTCAAAAAAGTACTAAAAAATATCAAATTAGTCTTTCAAGTATTAAAAGGTTAACGTGCTATATGGAAAAATGATCAAAGTCAATTGTCATTACATTTTAATACTCAAGTGACTAACTTTCTCAAAAAAATACTCAAGTGACTAACTTCAAAAGAAAAAAAAAGGGAAAATGACAAATCTGAAAAATTAAAAGAATAACTTAAGGTAAAATGCTTAGGCTTAATTATCGTTTTTTTCTTCCTTTTCTTAAAAGAAAAACTTTATTTTTAGATGAAAAATTTAGTTTATACAAGAGAATACACATAACAAAAAAGAAAAAAAACAGATACATTAAGTGGTGACCATCCCAGTCCAGTCCCCCCCTTCACACACTTGGCCTAATTATGGTGATCATTTTGAAGGGAAAGTCCTGATTTTTTTATTGACGTTGAGGTGGTAAATGGTCCTTATACAATGTTCCATTGATCCCTTGACCAGTGCTAAATATTAAGCATCTTTTATTTCATGAAGGCAGAAACATAGAACCGTTCAATTTTTCTTCAATGTGGTAGGTAAGTCGGCAGAACCAGTCATTTAAATTCTAAGCAAGTGTCAAGTGTGTGACCAAATTATTGGATTTTTCTTTAATACGTTTGACTCAAGAAAGCTACAGAAGGATTCTTCTCTTTCTACATGAACCCAAAATGAGTTGTATAAAATATGTTCGTAACCTTGGAGAAAGTCCAAAGGGGGGCATATATCATATTTGCAATCAAGGTGCCTTCAATAATAATGTTAATTTTCTTTTTTGGACTATTAATATTAAAAATAGATTAATTGATCTGAAAAAGTCACCACTTCAATTTTTTATTGACTTGAGCCCTTCAAATACGTCGACTTTTATTCTACGGTACGTTTTGCTTATAGTCAAAATAGCATTTGAAAATGGATATTCACCAGCACAAGAGAGTGATTGGTGGAACAAGCAAAGGCAAATCATATTATTTTAACATATATATTTTAAGTGCAACTACATGACTTCATAGATCAATCTTTCAAGTCAATGAATAGAATAAGTGGTAAAGCTCTCAAAAACTTTAGTATTGTTGAATCTTAAACGGGATTTAGGGATGTAAAATCGGGTTGTATATGACTTAAGTTCGATCTTCACATTAGATCAGATTAATTTTTAAACTCAAAACCGTTCATGAATCTGATCAATTTCTATAAAGTTTATATTTAATAAAGAAAAGACAATATTACAATAAGATAGAGTTTGTCACAAGACAAATTGCCAATGCATACATTTTTTAAAAGAATCAATTGACAAAGCAAATTGCACCATTGTGTCTATTAAAAAGCAAATCTTTAGAAAATTGTCAATTATAGCAAAATTTGGAAGACAAAATATTATAACAGAGACTCGCTTTATACTTTGTTGCTTTCTCAAATAATCCTTTCACTTTTTATAAAGTTTATTTTCATATTAAAATTGATTCTTTCTTTCTTCCATTGGTCAATCCTATCGAATTGGATTTCCACCCCGGTCATGGTTCAAAGTCTCTAGTACTCGAGGACCCCATCAAGAGGTGATTGCGATTTTTTTCTATTGAGAAACCGGTATGTAAGTGGATGGATCATAGAAAAAATGTCGACCAGCTGACAAAAGTTTTGGCTAAAGTTAAACATATTGTGCCTATCATAATTCACTCGAAAGACAACAAAAGACCCCTTAAAATGACAATTGATAAATGGTTCTAGACACAAGGATGTTAGAAATAGGTGGAAACATGGTCGGTTCTGAAATTTTTGGTATTCTATATGTAAGAATAATGTTTTCATTTTTAATTATTCGAATATTTTTTTTAAGATTAATTTATAATCAAGGTTCGTTAGAAATATATTTTCAATTTTTTTTAAACAAACCAAAATGGAACTTATGTTGTCAGAATCGCTGCCGAACTAGCACAAAGGGTGCTAGAACAGGAAGCCAAAAGAAACATATTTATATAATATTAAATATTAAATAAAAATAATAATTTTGATACCCTTAAAAAATTGATGTCCTAGGTTGCCACTCTTTTGGCTCATCCTCATAGTCATCCTTGGATGGAAACAAACAACTAAACAACAGTGAATTAAATTTCGATTCAACATTAGAATAGGATTGGACAATTAAGGATGGGTACCATTTTGCAGGGTATAATAGTGTCTATCCTCATATCCATACTTATAAAAAATGTTCGTACTTGAGTTTGTATCCTTGTGTACAATATGTTTAGTGTTCATCTTTCGACTAGGATAGTTACATGATTTACCTATTGGAGTTTGGACAACAAAGTTGAATAATTCGATGAGTTTAATTTATATACATTATCGATTTTCGATTTAAAAATATTTAAGCATGCATTCAATGATTTATATTACACACGCGTAAGAAAGCAGGCCTAGTGCGTGGCTATGCCTAATAAAGTTCAGCCATGCTATTTTTCTGTGCTGCTGCTCTACTTTCCACAACTACTGGTGGACACTGATTGCATGCGTAGCTTGAACCCTTCTTGGATTTTTGCATTAAACTCATTATGTGGCAAATTTTAATTAAAAAATAAAAAAAGTCGGTGAAATGATTATGAAGGTTACTACGTTTTTGGCATGATGTGTACACGTCTTAAAGATGTATTCCATAGATTTTATCAAGTAGTTCAAAATAAAAATCTTTCTAACGACTCATGTGTAGAAGATTCTTGGTATTGGTATTTGTGTTGGAGAAGAGTTGGTATTAGAAGTTTAGAACTACAAAAATTACTAGCTTCAATTTACATCTATACCTATTAATAATGGCAATACTCACTCTCAAACTTCCTATATAGTAGTCCTCACCCATGCTAATTGCATAACTGCCTCGCAGTTTTTTTTCTTCTTCTTTCTTTTGGTACCTTGCAGTTTCTTTTCTTCTTAGAAGCGACATATATGAATGAGGAGGGAGGATATTACAACAGGAAACAAAAATGTGCAGATTGAAAGTAATAGCCTATTTGCCTACTATGAAAAGGTAACTTTCATGTATACTTCAATGTTATGAGAGGGAATCATATGACAATGGTTGTAACTCATATTATCTTAACGATAAATTTGTAAACATTGATAGTGATTATTCTTCAACAACGTGCATCTCACTTCAATTACCATCTATTTCAAGTGTTTAATTATTTTCAACTGTCAATTACTCATATTTTGTGATTGAAATTAAAATATAGTAAGAAAATTGATTCACATAAAAATATTAGAGTAAATTACACTCCCCTCCCCTCAAAGATGCTTGAATTACACTCCCCTCCCCTCTTATGTTAAAATATACATTTCCCTCCCCTCTTATTCAAAACATATTAGAAAAAAATTCATTCCCCTCCCCTAAGAAAAACTTGAATTACATTCCCCTCCCCTCTTATATTAAAATCTACACTTTACTCCCTCAATATATATTTTTTTACTTTTAATAATCTAGCAAAAAAATAATAATCTAATACACTTCGAAAAAAAACAGTATTGCAGGTCTATTCTAACATAATAAAAAATTAAATACATATTTTTTTGCTATTTTTTATTCACAATTTCATTAACATGTAGTTTTAAACCCTATTATAAAATATGAAACAAGCCAAAATAAAATTAAAATATGTGAAAAATTACTAACGACAATAAACCTTGGTTATTTAAAAGTTAATTTTAAACTCTAAATTATAAAATCAATAGAAAAACATTTAAATTTAATTATCATTAACATTTAAATTATAAAGAAATGAATTAATTTTTCTTAAAGGGTGGTTTAAAATTAATATATATCATACAAATATTTATTTATGTTAAAATAGATTAAAGTGTAGTGCATATTTAATTATCAAAGGAGGGGGTTGTAATTCAAGCATCTTATAAAGGAGGGGAGTGTAAATTTTATTTTTCAAGGGAGGAAATTGTATATTTTAACATAAGAGGGGAGGAAAGTGTATTTCAAGCATCTTTGAGGGGAGGGGAGTGTAATTTACACAAAATATTAACATCAAATAGCATAATAAAAAAAATAAAAAAAAGTATCCGTATCTTTATCATTTTTCGATTTTCTCTAATGCCATTTTTTTTTTCTCTTTTTGGGTTATTTGTTTTTTTGGAAGAAGTTTTTTGGGTCATTTGTTAATATATGTGATCCTTTTTTTTTTTGTCTTTTGTTTACTACTGTCATTATTAATGTTGGTGCATTTTTTATACCTTTCTAATATATATTTGGTTAAATGTAGGAAAAAATGATTTGGTTAGTAAATGAAGACAATAAGTGTGTGTTTGTGTATGTTTGTTTTGTGTATTTCTATGTTTAAAGTACTTTAATTTGAAATAGAGATGAATGACTCTTCTGAAGAATTTTTTTTTGTGCTCATATGGTACTTGGTAGCCCTACGTCCTCATTAGACTTAAGGTAGGTTAAAAGTATTTCTTAATTTTTTACTTATAGTTTGTACTCAAATTAAATTTGCATTTTGGCCTATTTTACTTTCATTTTTACAATTATGTGAACCGTTATTTCAGAGAAATTGTTTTATCCTTTGTGTCCAACTTTACTTTGGGTGTATTGTATTTGTGTTTTAAAAGACTATTTTGGCAAAAAGAATGTCTTAGAGATTTTATAAAACTAAGAAAACAAAGTTTTCCTTATAGTTAAATTGAAGTTTTCTTATCATTGAAAACTCTGTTAGTTACGTTCTTAGTTAAAATTTTCTCATTAATCTTCTGTTAAATCTAAGTATGTTCCTTACACGGTTTCAAGTGGTCAACACAATAACATGATGCAAGATGTCTGTATTATTCTTAAAAATAATATTTAAAAGTGAATATACTTTGTAAATGGTACTTGCAAGTTCACATTAAAATTTTGGAATCATCTTAAGAGCAAGTATATATGCTATGCTTTTTTATCTTGAATATATCAAATAATATTTAAAAGTCAATATGCTTTGTAAATGATACTTAAAAGTTCACATTTAAATTTTGGAATCATCTTAAGAGCAAGTATATATACTATGCTTTTTTTTTTATCTTGAATATCTTATTTCCATCTCATATGAGGATGATTTATAGGTTCAATATCTCCTATATCATGTGGAAGGGATGAGAGGTTGAGTCAAGTGAAGGAGTTGAAGAAGAAGAGAGCAGAAAAAGATCAAGTGGAACGAAAAAGAAGAATTTGAAGTTATCGAAAAATGGTGTTACATTATCGACAACAAAAATGGTGTCATTTTTTAAAGGTTTACATTATCGATAATCATTTATTGATTCAAACGCTTAGTACAGCCAAGATAAATAAAAGAATGAGTCACATCCGTATCAATAATAGCAATCAATTGAGTGTTGTTAATACAAATATACCTCTGAATAATTAGAATCAAATGTTTTTATATGAAAAAATGGCTCTAAAAACTTCATTGGATAATTGATGAATCGAGAAAATGCTTGGTTGTATGGTCGTGTAGCTAAGCAACCGAACAACGATTTGAGAGATCGGTCAATAGGACAATTGTATGGCCGTGACATGTGTAATGAAAAAAAGGGAAGGGGTCGTTGTATCCGGGCACTCTTGCCTTATATTTCTCCAAGATTTCTAAAACAACAACATCAATTATATGCCCCCAGTTTAATTAACATTCCACTTGCTATGTTACATTGACTTTTTCAATCAAAAATATCGCAATGTATGAATAAGTGATATGACTAATGTGTTAATATTCTTTCACTCTTTTTGAAATTTCGCCGGCCTTTGCAAGACTTAGATGTGTTATCAAAGTTTTGTTCTTATTTCTTCTATTGGTTTTCCTTCGATTTTTCTAATTTTATATTGCGGCAAACTCAAATGGCTTGAGAAAGAATATAGAGCATATGTGTACTGTTTTTTTGTAAATTGTGTTAACGATGGGAAAGATTTAATGTCTTCAACAAACCCATCCCCATAACTGTCGCTCATCTTTCATGCATATTCATCCTCCATAGATAGATGAGTATGCATCACAAAACTAGGTATATATTAAGTAACTCTATGTTAAAGAAGTGCATGAATTACATATCTTACATTTTTTTTATCAAGTTTGATCATTCTCTTTTTGATCAAGCTTAATCATTCTTTTAATTCTAATAATTTTCTCCAAGAAATATCAAGAAAATCTAAACCAACATTGATGTTGAGAACATACTGTTTATGAGTTGCATGCGTTAGTGTAGTAGAAAGAGCGGACAGACGGACACGGGAGTGCCCGTCTGGACGCTAGTTGAGTTAATAGTACTACTTGTGCTTCAATTTACACGAATTAAGTACTTTTTGTGTGTGGAGGGGAATAGTATTAAGTACTTGTGCTTCCATTTAGCAGTTTATTGAATGAAATTTCCTTGATTATAAGAAAAACAGATCATGAAAGCCAAAGTAAGCTCAAGAACATTGAGCATGTGCTTTGTGTATTCATGCTATATTTGATTATGAGCCAAGAAACAACATCACAAAACAATATAAGATTGGAGAAAGGAACACTTAACTCAAATAGCAATATTTCAATTAATCCAAAGAGTATTTGTATTGGATATGAGCTATTTACTCCTAAATTCCATCTTTGTTTTCTTGACCAATTATGAAATGAGATTAGGGCCAAGACAAAATTTACTTGCTCCGGTGAGGTACCATTAAATTGAGGTTGCACCTTAATACCCAAAAGCCATTCGAGGATCCAATCATTTTATAGAAACGACAAATTGATAAAGTCCATATTTGCGGTTAATTAATTTCATATTTTATATAAGAATAGGATGTGGATGCTTTTGTAAGCAGCGTGGTCTACTTCAATCATGTCTCTATTGCATTTGCAACCTTAAAATAATTAAATACCTTATCATTTTTGAAACATTTCCGCATAGAGGCCAATAATTTATAATGGATAAATAAGACATAAGATTGTGAAGATAAAGAGATATGTCATTTAAACTTTCATCTCCAGCAGTGCTTTAGATGCATCATAAGATATAAGAGAAGGAAAATTTGGAGAAACATAAAACTATCCCAAATGTTAACCTACCGTGCACAGGCATTTAACTTAAGAGTAGAAAATGCAACAAAGCACAATAAAACGAGTCCCGAAAGGTTTCTAACTATTGCGCATAGGTGAGCGGAAATTAACTCCGGTTTCTAAGCGAACCGTAGATAATTACTGTTGGGGGTATTTTGAGCGGTTTGGTGCTATAAGCAAACACTACATTTCAAAAGAGCAATTTTCTTTCTGCTCTTTTCCCAACTCATTTTGCTCATTTCCAACCAAACTTCTGAAAATGTCTCTGCGTGAGTTAACTTACGCCAGTAGTAATCTCTGCGTGAGTTAACTTACGCAGATGCATTATGGGAATTTCAGTTGGGAACGGACAAAATCGGTTGGGGAAAGAGCAGAATTCATTTTCTTATACTCAAAAGCATAAATAGCCCACCGCTGGAAACTGATCTTTTTGTTTTCTGGGTCCACTGATTTCAATTGGGCTTGATGTGGGTTTTTAGAAGATACAGCTATACAAGAAGGTTTGTTCTTTTTATCATTTAACTCTTTACACCTTTATTTTTGACAATCAAACCGGAAAACCCAATTTTTGAAATCTTTAAAGTCGTTTTCTTAACTTTGTGGAGAGATTTTCCAGTCAGAAATAAGAAGCCAACCAAAATGATTTGTGAAGATTTCCGAAATGAAAAATTAAATGAGAACGTTAGGAAAATATTTGCAGTATTAGCACTTACTCTCTCGTTCTCTCATTTGCAAACATGAAAGGATCCAAAGAATTTGAGAGAAAAAAAAAATGAAGCGTTTGAGTTTATATACAAAAAGGGTAAAATTGTTGTTCATATAAAATATAGAAGTGAGGGAATAAATACAAGACTATATGGTAAAATTTTGTAATAAAAAATAGGAAGATACAATATATATAGCAGCTCTAATGAAATTAGAGCCCTTCTCATGATAATTGGTTGGAGAATAGACAAATATTAGTAAAGAAATATCGCACTACTAAAAACTTCGTGACAAGGTTTGAAAAATAAAAATCTACGAATAAGCAATTTTTTTTTAGGGACGAATAAGCAATTATTGAGAAATGATTAATGAAAACTTATACGTATAAACTAGACTCTATATTATATTAAAATTCTTGATGGAACTCATAATTGAGAGAAAATTATAGAAAAGTGATGAACAAATATTATTAATAATTTGATCAATGGTAATTACAATGGATGCAGTAGACCTTATTCAATGGTAATTACAATGGATGCAGTAGACCTTATATTTATACATATAAGTGCAAGTGAAAAGGAGGAGAAGATAACAACTAATTTAACTAACTATAAACTAACTACCAACAAGACAACAACCATTAACAAACTAATAATCTAATAAAGTCAAAAAGTGACATGAACACCGTATTTCTATATTCGTGCATTGCCCAGATCCCTGTGGAACAATTCACATTTTGCATACAGTGTTAGAGAAGTTGTATTCAAATAGCAATGCTCATTAATATTATAGCCATAGGGTTGATTTAATGATTTTTTGTTGTTGACATAGCTATTTTTCCCCTAATGTTTCCTCCATTGAAGGCAATCAAATTCAAAACGTGTATCAAACATGAACAACTAACTAATTGCTATTTGTAGGTTGTGCTCACATATTATTTATTATTTTTTTATATCAATAATTACATCACAAAGCGGTATAATTCTATTTTTTTTTCTAACACTATTTACATCACAAAGGTCTAGTTTCAAAAATACTCACAAGGGAGTGCAATTTTGTGAATAGTGATCATAATATTTAGAAAATTGCTATGTACTCAATATTTTCTTTAAATTATGTCCCACCAACTCCCTTGATTCGTGACAAAAAAATATTTGATTAAACAATTAATTATCGCTAACCACCGGAGACAATATCTCTAAAAAATAGCATTGCTCTAATATTTATATATCTTTCATGATATAAAATAAGATATTATATATTTTTCTTAATTACAAAAACAACCTACACTACATCTTAAAAAAAAAAAAAACCTACACTACATCTATCGATATTATTAACTCTCCATTAAATTAAAATTAAAATTCAATTAACGTGAGTAAGGGGCAAAAGGAACCGCACATGTGGCCGTATTAGATGATACAGCCAATGATGTCATCAGTTGCATACTTGTACTTGCATGGATGGAAGAAACATAACTATCATGACACTGTAACCAATTAACTATTGCCACGAGCCAAAGATCTACTTGGATTTAAGTGTTCAACATAACACGTGTAAGTTTCTAAATAGTTCATTTTTGTATTTTGGTGGTTCCTGATTCAATCAGAATTTCTAGCCGACACAACAGTCAATTTATCCTAACACAAGATAAATGTCAGAAAAGTCCAAAACCATACAATTTTATTTTATTTTTTTATAGAAATAAAAACATTACAAATTTTTGATGTTGCAATCCTGGTTTTGCATTATTTTCACTTTTTCTAAACTTGTTTACGGATAACATTTAGCTTATCAAGTATTTATTAATTTGCTGATTAGTATGCGCTGTGTGTATCTTTCTTTTTTTTGGTGACTTAATAATGTATGGTGAGTATGCAAGCAAGATATATATATGAATGATAGGTGAAATGACAGAGACCTTACAATATAAACATAAATTGATAATAATTTGAATATTCCATTCATATTTAATGGAACGTGTCGCATTAAAACATTACATTGAACAATCTTAATTAATATTTCTCAATTTTTTAAATAAGTAGAGTTAAATAAATTAGCATTCCTATTAATTTTGACAATATATAGAAGATAGAGTCTGAGACAATTATAAAATTAAAGTTTATCCAACAAAAACTTAAGGAGAGGAGTGTTGGTTGACAAAGATTTTTTCATAAAGAAACACATACATAGATTAACAAGAGGAATGACTAAGGTTCGTTCTTCACAAAACACATATTTAAACATGGTTTCATAATTTAAGTGTGAATAAACCATGGACTAAGATTAGATTCATATATACTCGATTCAAATGGTTGAAGCTACGAGAGCTACATAATAAATAAGATAGCTTTATATACAACCAGTCTAGTCGAAATGCTAAGTTTTTCAAAGAAAAACGTCCGGTTAACTGGCTAATTCACATAAAATTCCCCTGTATTCTGTTGGTCAAATATTCAAGCATTTGGCATTAACACGTCTAAAAATTATACCAAAAAAGGAGTTCAAAATCTATTTTCGACTGAGAGTCTTGTTGACCGGCTTGACTTTTGGATGCCATCAAAACCAAATTCACCTAAAAATTTCTTATGTAGAAAAAGATAAATTGACTTTTGGTTGTTGATTTAGTTTTTTTTGTTGTTCTTTCTTTTGGTTTGTTATACTTGTTTGTTTCTTGTTTAAGTACTTCTTGTTGTCTCTATATTCTTGTGTTGAGGTTTTTTAGTAGTAATATATTTGTCATTTTAAAAAAAAAAATGAATTTATGGCAATTAAGCCCCATGGAAAAGAATTTGAATTTCCATGCCTAACTAACATGATAGGATTACATGAAAAATCAAGGGCCTAATTAATCCTAACAAGCAAATGATACTACTAAATTTCCCACTTCACATCCTTCCCTCAATTATTTTTTTAACAATGATATTTGTATATTTAATATTCCTTAACATCCCGTCAATATCTAATGTTATATCTATCTTTCTCGTTTTAAATTGTCACCAATTTATCACTTCTATCACATCCTCTCTTTTTTTTATCTATTTCTTTCAAAATGTTACACCATATGTGACGTCTACCAATTATTTTTCTTGTATATTTTTTATACACAATCTTGATATTTTCACATCAATCCTAGTCTGCTTTTACTTTAATTATTGACATTGTATTAAGCTGTACAATAATAATGTAGACTTTTTTTATTTCTTTAGAGTCTCTTAAGTCTCCTTTTCCATTTCTCTTTGTGGTCCAAACTCTTCTCACCATTTCTCTTCACTAACAACCTCAAAATACACACACTATCACTATACCATGCTTGAATGAAATTTCTTCACTTTGTTTCTTCATAACAAACTTTCCCTCCATACTATTGAGATTGTACACATGTTGAATAATAATCTAAATACTTCCACCAGCCATATATCAGAGGAAAACCAAGAAGATGAACAAATAACAGAAATAAGAGAAATCCATGCCTTAACACCACCTCGACTTCCACCTCCTCCACTACCAACCAACCGCGGCGGCCATAGCCACCGTTCATCATCTCTATCCATGGCTAGCACAGATAGTGAAAACTTCACAACTATAAGCAGAGAATTCAATGCTCTTGTTCTAGCAGGATCAACTGTTGACCACAACAACATAAGTCCTCAAGAACATGAAACAGCTAACAACAGTAACAATAACAATAACAACAACAATTTGAGGAGGATTAGAGAAGATGATCATATGATGGAAGAAACCAACCCTTTGGCGATTGTGGTAGATAACAACCCCTTTGATCCTGTTCCATCTCCTACTAGCAGAAGAAATATGGCTGGTGGAAGTACACGTTCTAGTGGTCAAGGTGGTAGTGAAGAACATGTGTCGGTGGATAGAGTGAAGAAAGAAGAAGTTGATGCAAAGATATCAGCTTGGCAGAATGCTAAAGTTGCTAAGATTAACAACAGGTTCAAGAGAGATGATGCTGTTATCAATGGCTGGGAGAGTGAGCAGGTTCAGAAAGCTACTTCTTGGATGAAAAAAGTTGAGGTAAATATTTTTTTCTTTCTTCTTTCTCACGGTGTTATTTGCATGTAGGTTCTTTTTTTTTAACCGTTGTTATGTAGAGTATTTCATGCTGTCGTAATAATTAGTAGGTTGGTTAGGCTTAATTGAGTTAATGATTACTATTAAAACTAAAAATAAAGTAGGATTTATTATTTGCTACCAACTTTGAACTAATCAATACTTGACAAAGGGTGAATGTGAAAATTAAAGATTAAGACTTACTATTAAGATTGCCTAGCTTGAGTTACTAATATTATTCTTAAATGGATTTATATCATGAATATATTAGTATACTAAGATAAAAGGTAAAGAATTACTTTCTAATGGTTGTTGAGGAACCTAACTGGGGTGTAGGGGCCGGAAAACTAGCTAGTAAGTACTAAGTCTTGTTTCCTTCATTATTCAATGAATTCTATAAATAATAGAGTCAGCAGTACCCTTTATATCTCTGTTGTATTTGCATGCATTGCAATTTGCTAGAGCTTGATAACATAGTACCAAAGGTTTAACGTCTAAATCATCACAGATCGAAAGAAAATGATGTTAAGCCAACACGGGAAACATAGCCAATTAGCCATTACAAACTACAATCAAATCTTCAAGAGACACCCCAATTAGAATTTAACTTTTAAAGGGAATTGTGTAGGAGGTTTGGGTTGAATATACCTCATCACTAGCATTATTTTCATGTCACATATGTTTATACACATATGTGAGATTAAAAGCTGTTTTCTTCATCATCAAAATAATTTTATTTTTTTTAGACAAATGTTAGATTGTTAGGGGTTGAAAAAAAATGTCTTTCATTCTCTAACAAACTAACATATATATTTACATGTTAATTTTTAATTTGTCTTTTAATTTTTTTTTTCATCTCCTAACAATCTAACGTTTGTCTAAAAAAAATAATATCAAGTTTTGGTGATGAGGAAAACAACTTTGCACGACACATATATAAGCATAACAAATAATGGATGTGTTACACTATTAACGGTTGCTTTTCTCATTTATCGTTGAAATTACTTGTTTTATCCTATAAATTGAATTGTTCACTTTAGATAATTAAATCCACACTGATTTTATTAATTTTACTCATATACATCATTCGGTCACTATTATAAGCAAAGATTAAAATTTTAGATTCATTCGTTAAATAATGTATCTGGTCTGTAATAAAGACCATATACATCATTAATTGAAAGAATCTAAATGCAATTTTTTGCTTATAATTGTAAACCGATGGTGTATAAAGTAAGCTAAATCCTCTTTTTATTGCATTCGAAATTTAAAGTTAAAAGCCTAAAAACCTTTTCCCAAGCAATAACTTTACGTGAACACTACTATTTGATAATTGTTGCTTCCACTTTTGAGTTTGCTAAAAAATTTATCCGACGGCAGTTAACTGTCGAAATTCCTTGTTCCGCGGCAGTTAACAGACGAAGTGACATTTTTTTTAGTATAAATCCGACATCAATTAACTGTTGATGAGGTTAAATGTGTAGTTTTTTGGTATTTTATAGCAAAGGCTGAAGTGGGAACACCAAGCTTCCTACTATTTTGGTGAACCTAGTGCTGGTTTGTGACAACAGACACCTATAGCCTATATGGCCTGCATTATTGTCTAATTATTGAATATTAAAGTATCTTTTACATTGACAGCAAAAAGGGGTCCAAACATGTTTCTCACCATCTAGCATTTTGTTTAACAACTTAATTTGTACGTTAAATACTCAAATTCAACTTACTTTACACGTGAATATTGTAGTAAAACAAAGCATTGACTAATAACTCGGGTTATGTTCATTAAGTTATTACAATTCTTGCTCATAACAAACTAAAAAAAAAATCACATGTCATGCAGAGGAAGCTGGAAGAGAAAAGAGCAAGAGCTTTGGAGAAGACACAAAACAAAATAGCAAAAGCTCGTAGAAAAGCAGAAGAGAAGAAGGCATCAGCAGAGGCAAAAAGAGGAACAAAAGTGGCTAGAGTTCTTGAGATTGCAAACCTTATGAGAGCAGTTGGAAGACCTCCTGCTAAAAAATCTTTCTTCTAAGTTAGTTTTCATATATTTTAATATTGAAAACACTTTTTTAGGCACAAAAAAAAAGGGATAACAAATTTTCCTTTTTTATTAGTTAAAGAGTGCAAGATGGATTGCAGTGAGAAGTATATAAAAATAGCAAGATAAGGTGATATGTATCAATCGTATCATATCATATAGTTAATGAAAACCAATTGGAGTGTTTATAAGTGATAATAGATTAGTGTTTGAATGTGGTGAGTGTACTAAGTGGTGTGGTGACATGCTTAATTATTTGATCATTGTGGTTGTTACACACTTTGGTGTTTTGTACATTACTTTAATTAATACTTCTTGGAAAGCATTTGTCTCCGTCAATTGCAAAGTTGCAACAAGTGCTAACACCACATCAAATTGTTCCTAATGCATACCTACTTCTGAATTTTCTCTAAAATATGAATGAGATAATGGCTTACGTAACAGTCCCTAACAAATCCACTTTATCACTTACTAATGGACAGAAACAAAATTTGTTCAGCTTATGAATTGCAGAGAATTAAGATTGGACATTTCACATTTTAACTATGTGTGGGGAGAGCGCAATACATTATACCTTATTGTTACGTTCCAAACATTAAATCCAATTTTTGAAGCAGTTAGTGAACCATAAATAACATGTGGGGACTTAAGTAATGAAATATATTAAGATGTACTGTAGTTTGCACAAAATTTGTAACTTGGTCTCCCTCCGTTGAATCAATTATCATTGTTGTGTGGCTATTGCTCTTTCCCAACATTCTCAATAAATGTTGTCATGTCATAAGGCCAACTTATTTGTGCATGTTTGTTGTAATGTGTAAGTATGGACATCACATTCCACATAACATCGAACTATTCACAATTATATAACAACATTTATTTTTCAATACTCTCTCTAACATTTACTCTTTTATCGGATGAAATCAATATATGTTCCACTACTTTGTGTGGATTCAATTTTTAAAGTGCAGACTCACGATGATTTAAACTAACAAAAGAATAAGTATTAGAGAAAGTGTTACTAGTATTAGTCATAACATAATTATTACAAAGTCATTGTAACTAATACTACGTATACTATAACATAAAAGAATATTCCTAAACCACCATTTTTTTTGTTGAAGAAACCCTAAACCATCATTCTTACCGCTAATACTATATTAGTATATTGATTAGATTTAAATTTGACTTGGACCACTTAAGGTCTCTAACATGAAACTTGCGGATAAAAAGAAAGGTGTTTGAGAGGACATCCAAATGTTAATACTCAAATTCTTGTCAAAGGTTGATTATGTAAAATCAATAGATACTTCTTGATAATCTTAATTATTCAATATTTTCTTCCTCTAGGAAAGAGAGAAAAACCACAAAGCTCTAATATCATATTAGACTTTTATCTTGAATCTTTTCCGCAAAATGGACTTGTAAGACAAGGAATACCACTTTTGAATTATAAACTCATTACACACCTTATATTGGGTTTTGTTATGGACGAACGAAGAGATTGTCCTTGACGGTCTCACACCAAGCATAAGAGGGGTGATCAGATCTTAAGATAGTCTCATTATTATGCACACCGCTCTTGCTTCATGCATATACCGAACAAAGACTCCAATGAGCAAGAAATTAGGATTCCCAAGATCCATAACGCACAGTGGCGGATCTTGACTTAATTTTTTGGGGTGCCAAACTTCTCAGTAATAAATATTAAATGGTTTCAACAAATAGCTGTAATTAATAACTAGTCTATTGGTATGAGAGGTTTGAATGTACCAAGAGATATGAGTTCAATTCCCATCAAAAACCTTTTTTTTAATACAATTTGTAAAAGTATAAGTTATATATGTAAAAAAGATAAAAAAAAAAAAAAAAGAAGTGATGAGTGTGTCGAACCAACGACCTTTAGTATATTATGGCACCCCCTTTCCACTACAGCAGTCACAATTTGAGAGTAAATATATATCTAATATACTATATAAGGAAAATCTTGGGATGTTGTGCCTCCCGCGGGTCTCTGAAGAGATCTGCCACTGATAACGTGTCTCCCCTCCATAACGGACCAACAGTTATGATACCCCGTTGTCCGTGACCACATCCCAATGGCTCTTCTGCCTTGATTCCATGAGGCTCTGCGTCCTCGCCTACAAAAAGGATCCTTTGTTGCCTTGTTATGTACGATTCCTTCTAACTCAAACCTTTCACTCATGCTCTCTTACTAACTTGAACATCGTTGTGCTTGTAGGTACCCCAACTCGCAATCATAGCCATAAAGCTCGCGGGACGACTCAAACGCTAGCTAGCTATCTAAAAAAGAGAACTAAAGTTAAAAAACAATAGAAAATGTGATTTCTGGTGCACCATGAATCATCAGTGGAAGGCATGCATTTCTGATTATTGCTAATTGCTAATATTGAAAAGGACTTGTTGCCGAGACGGAACACATCATCTCAACTGCCAACATAAATAACATATATGGTAGATAGATAGATAAAATGTCTTTCTTGGGTAAAATATTTATCAACCAAAAAGGAAATCACATGTATCATCCACTACCACCGCAATTCTTCTCAATCATATGTGATTGGTGAATTAATACATGTCATTCTTAAAGTTTCTATTTCCTCCCTTAATTTTTCATGATCATAACATAAAAGTGAATCTTTAGTCACTTTTGTTTTTTAGAGGTCCTGTTTTTTAATTTTTTTTCTTCTAGAAACAGTAAAACCATTACATCAACAACAGCTTCTAAATTTTGTTTGTTTAATCCTATGTTTTTGCCAACCCCTGAATACATGGTGTTGCTCATATGTCAAGTTGTCCAGCAACATATGTATATCTCAAGCAGTAAACTAAATCAATAATATTGTATCTAGTTTTTTATTTTTTATTTCTGGAATTAAAGAGGGCCTAAGCCCAATATTGTATCTAATTTAATTCAAGACAAGGCCATAATATTCTTGTTTAACTCATGACTCTCAGGAACCACATTTAACTTTGATAAGTAAACAGTTACTTTATAGTATGAGGACCTCTACATATGTGTTGAATGTATATATAAAAAAAAAAAAAAAAAAACGTTCCAAACATGTTATATATAGACTTTCTATTGAGTATGACGACAATTCTGATGAAATACGTGTCAGGTGTTCGATACGTGTTAGTATCTGATATCGTCACTGACACATGTGATTACCTTGATTTGTTATTGTATAAACATTACATATGTGTTGAATGTATATATATAAAAAAATTATGTTCCAAACAAGTTATAGACTTTTTATTCAGTATGATGACACTTCTGATCGAAGACGTGTCTGGTGTTCGATACGTGTTAGTATCTGACACCGTCACCACACTAACACATGTGGATTACCTTGATTTGTTATTTTCTTATATTATGAACAGCCTAGACGTGTCAATGTCCGTGTAGGATGTCTGTATCCGTGCTTTGTAAAATTGACCCTCTTGAGTGTTAAAGGGGTGGCTTCCGGTTCCAAATTTTCACATCCTACTCTTTGTTAAAACTTAGAATTAGTTAGAATATCTTGATAGAAAGAAATTTCAAATCCATGAAAGTAAAACTGTTAGGGAAAAGCAATCAACTTGCATATATACTGCATAATTAAGAATAAGAAATCTTGTTAATGAACAAAATCAAAAGCCTAACAAAATTGTCACATAGAATGTAAAAGCAGCTTTGGTTTGTTTTGTTATCTGCTTCTTTAAGCAGCTAGCTAACTAATATGTTGATGTTCCACTCCACCTGCATAATTAAGACCTTCATGCTCAGTTCAGGTAGTTTGTTTACTTGATGCCTATATATTCAAAGAGAGTACCGATCAGTTTTACTTACAATAGTAGTATATACTTTAGAGTAACAGAGAATTTGAGTCAACAATATACTTTAGTCACCAGTCACATGTAAAACTCGATAGTTAAAAAGAATTCAGATCCAAAGTACATATATAGTTGTTTAATATAAATTACCACTATTGATCCAACAGTTCTTAACGTGTTGACTAATTGACTGCAAAATTCCTTGAGTGTTGGGAATCCATTTGACCCAGTCACACCCAAAAATACATAAAAGATCATAATGGTAATGTTGCAACTTGCAAATTTTGGGAGTCTACCAATCACTTTTAAAACGAAAATCATGCATAATTTTGGACCCTAGCACCCCGGAGACAGATTTCAATTTTAATAACTACCAATAGGGTCCAACTCGAGAATCATTTTTAAGAAAAAGAGAAAGTGTCCAACAGTGAATGAATTTCAACGGCAATACGCGTAAGTTAGACTCCATTTAATATTTTAATGTTGCTAATATAAGAAGCTTCCATGAAACACAAATTTTGTCAACAAATATTAGTATTTAGCTAATGTTTGAGTAGGATAAGATTTATTTTTGGAGGTATATATATAACACGTGTATAAATATACATCATAGTCATAGACTATGTCGTCTTCACTCTCGTCTGGTAAACTTTGGTATAATTTATTAATGTCGACTTTATTGGGTTAGACGGTTTCTACTTTCTAGAATCAAATTAACCATCATGAAATATTCCTTGTTATAAGTATTTTCCATTATATTATACACATGCAATTGTTGACTTTTTGGCTCAATACTCACGCAAGTCACTGTACAAAAAAAGAAGGGTCGTGCAAGACATCTAAGATACACGGTAGTGAATCTTAATCATCAACTACTAATCATTTGAAAGAAGGTACTTGCAAACTACGTTATAGTTAGCCGTCGATCATTTTCTTTGGTCGACTTAAATTTCTCTTCTTTTGCATGAATATATAATGTGAAAACAGAATGAATCATTTTGTGCAACTGGTTGGTAATTTATGAAGCTTGTTAAATGTGGGAATCGGTATATGTGAATGTGACTGCATTAAAGAGTTGGGGCGAGGGTAGAATTTAGGTTTAGGTGATTTGAAAATGAGAGAATATTTATAGATGTTGTTGCGAAGAGAATAAAATACATGGATATGTAAAGAAACTCTAAGAGAAACTTTTTTTTTTTTTAAATTGGTATCCGAATTAAGAATCGACTATTATGAGAAAACCAATTCTACCGTCCACTTGTGGAGCACTATTTAAAGTTAGAGAGAATCGAACCTGAAACCTTGACAGAAGTACACTTCAAGATCCCAAGTCAACCACAAATGGGTTATAAGAGAAATTGTTAAAAAAGAACTACAAATTAATGAGTTGTATCGAAATATTGTTTATAATATAACATTATGACATATTTTGATATATGCATCCGACTTCATTTAAAGAGATAAAACTTGATTATTGTTGCAGAGGTTGATAGTCACCTTCTAAAAAGTATATATCTTTGGATTCGTGTGAGTGAAAATAAAATAAATTAATCACACTTCATCGGTTTCTAACTCATTTAGTCGGGAATGAAACTCGTGACAAATTGGTAAAATAGACACACCTATGCAATTTTGCTATTGTGTTTATTATGTCATAGTTTTTAATAGTAAAAATAATTGAAGACTATATTTTTTTTTCCAAGTAGTTTAGTGGTTAGAATTCACCTTTTTCAAGATAAATAAATGGGGTGTTCGAGGTTCGAACTTCAACCCCTGTATATAATAATACATATACTTGTCAACTGAACTATACTCACGAAGACAATTGAAGACTATTTTATCTAACACTTTACAATTTTAAAAATTTACCTAACCATCATAAAAACAATGATTATTTTGACCGAAGCATACAGATTTACCTATTTCTGTTTGTAAAATTTACAATAAGCTGAAACTCTAGTAAGCCAACCACTTGGTCTCTGATTTTATAAGATACTACAAATAAATCTTAAAAATTATGAATATTTCAAAAAGATTTCCGACTCTATTAAAAATCAAGTAAGTCGCTATATTTAATCTTTTACTATGAAATACGTCCCTACATTTAAACAACTTATACCATCAATTTAGTCATATATATATATATATATATATATATATATATATATATATATATATATATATATATCCACTTACTATCAATTTTGTCCCAAAAATATTCTTTGAGACTAGTATGAATAAAATTTAACAGATTCAGGGATCTTATTAAATTATTAATAAAGTGAGTGACCTTTTTAAAAATACCAAAAAAAATAAGAGATTAAAGAGAAGACTAGCCAATTGAAAATTGCTCTTCTTCCGACAAGAATTGCTCACTCCGCTTGAACTTTCTAAAAAACCTTCACGTAACTTGACTTACGTAAGAATATAACCTACGTAAATTAAATCAGTTGGACTATACACCTACGTGACTTAAGTCATGCTGAATCACATTTCGGTAAACAATGTAAGTTAACTCACTTGGTTTACTCATGTAAATTTGACTTTTAACTGTGAAAACATTAATATTTGACTCGCGTTGTAGACTTAAAATTGCTTCAATATTTTAGATGCATCGTATCATTAATATTTGACTTTTATACTATATTTTAATATTTGACATTTGAATGGAACCAAAAATGGGAAATGAGTGCTAAATGGCAAAAATTTCAAATTGTTAGTTAAGTACATCAGCTTAATGCAACTACAATTATCTATACTATATATAAAGAAATATACTCCTTTCAGCACACTTTTGGGTTAGACTTGTCTTTTCAAAAATACCCTTAATTTTAAATACAAGTAAGACATGTAACAAATAGATAAGAACAAAATTTAAATATTAAACAAATGTAACAAACAGATATGAATATATGTATTTTTTTTTCCTTTATCATTTAAAAAGTATAACAAACTAGATTAGTATATTTATACTTACTATTCATTATTCCAATTGTACTTGTAAACAACTTTTTCTATAATAAAGATTGTTGTTCGTGTCATTAAAAAAAGCGACAAACATTTATATTTTTACTTTTAATCAAAACCAAAATTTCATAAAAAAAAAATATCGTTCATAATTTTCAAACGTTAGCACAATAAAAAGAGCAGAAAGACGGGCACGAGTGCCCGTCTTTTCGCTAGTTGTGGATAATGTTTATCTCTGCTTGATTTTTTTTAACTTTCTTGGTCGGTGTTGGTAGAACTGATTCACAACATATCTATTAGTTGTAAAATTTATATGAGTAAACAAACATGAATTAACTTACGTTGTTGTTCGGAATGTGATTCTGTGTGACTCAAGTCACGTAGATGTATAATTTAACGTGACTTAAGTCACGTAGGTTATACAGCTACATGAGTTAAATCACGTAGGAATATCTTGAAAAGTTCAAGCGTGAGTGAGCAATTTTTGTTGTTTCATTAGCAAATAAAGGCCCAAAACCTTACCGGATAGAATCCAGGCCCATTTACATGGAACCACTTTTTGGATTCATATTTTTTACTTTATTATTTTATAAGTCATTTTGGTAAAAATTCTTTTATTTAATTGTGGTTTTAAAATATAAATAAACAATTTATTTTATTTTTTCTATCATATTCCTTTGAAAGAATTCTGCCAAAAAAAAATACTCCTTTGAAAGAAGAGATCATTTTTTTGCTAGAAATAAGAAAAAGAAGAACGTGTTAAAGAAGCAACCGAACGAGACGAGAAAAGAGTTTAAGGTATGGTGTTTTCTAATGTTAGCCTCGCTACTTCTTTGGTGAAAATTTAGAAGTTGTCCTTCATACTTTAAGGCATTCTATCTTTATTCGTCTTCGTTTTGCTTTTGTTTTTGTTGAGGATTTTAGTTTAGCCTACCAATCTTTTTATATTTTTTTCTTATACCATGCAACCTCTATGTATCCCATCTTTAGCAAAAAATATATATATTTCTATTTTTTTTCTTCCATTTCCGTAATCTCTCTTCCACACTCAATTTAAAATTGAGTTAATGAAGAAGAATTAAATAATATTCTATAAATAAACAAATTGTTGCAAAGAACCAAACATTTTATCTATAAAAAGCATTGTTTGACCAACCCAAAGTGCCACCTTTCAATGTTATAATACTCTGTTGGGAGTCAAAATCGTCGAGTTTGACCAATGCCACACCAAAAAAAAAAATTGCATTTTGTAGGCACTTGCAGTGGGAAGAGTTGGAGTTCATATTCTTTTGGGTGTCAAAGTCGTCGGTGTTTGACTAGTACGTCGCCAAATAAATTGGACTTGCATTTTGGAAGGGCGGCACCTAAACAAAAAAAAAAGCACTTTTTGAGATTTTCTTAATAACTACTTTAAAATTAACAAAAATAAGTTAAAACTATTTTTTACTTTAAAAATTATTCCAAATCTAAAATTTGTTTGATGCTGAATTATTACATCTATTAGCTCCCCAGAACATCAATCAAATACATGATTATTGACTTGGATATGAAGAACTATTATGAGTTACGTATATTTTTTGTCTTTGTATCATATTTATCTCATATTTATTCAATTTATTTTATGAAGATTTTCATAATCATTGATATATGTTAGATGTATTTGCGAAACACATCAAACCGTTAATTAATAATGACATGCCTTTTTTTAGATGACTTGCATAATCGTCCTTAGAGTGTGATGAGAGGAATGAAATAGGAGGTTAGAAACTTGAAAAAAAATACATAAATAAAACAAACTATAGATACAAATTTGGTGGAGCTTCTTATAGATAGAAGTACGTTTAAACTGACATAGATAATACAAACTACAGCCATGTGACGCCAAATTTTCAGACAGGTTATATCCACATCATCAATTAAAAGAGACATTCAATGTTTGGAACTAAATGTTGGTCGGAAAATATGCATGAAATATGCGAAATTTCTTATAGATATTTATGAAGTAACGTACTTTATAAAACTAAAAGTAAATTTAATCCTTTTTCTCATTTTTGTGTGGATAAAACGGGGATACCCCGCAACAGGAACAGGGAAAAAAAAGGTACATTCGAGGCTACAACACTAATATCAGCTAATAAAGCAAAAGAAGCAGAATGAGGAACAATATTGAGAGATATTCTTCCACGGTTACACGTGACTAAGTCAATAATGTTTGGACACGTATATGAAAAGATTGTCTTTAAAATATTAAATCATTTTTGTTTTATCAATATTCTCTTTATTATTAAAAAAATATTTTTATGTGTGTGACCAAACACTATTTTTTTTTGAAGAACAAACACTATTTATTTAGTCTTTGTGACCATATTAAAATTCCTCTCGTACCAAAGAGACGAACCGTTGCCAAATTTGAAGTGTAAATTTTGAAAAAAGAATCAACCACCTGGTTAGTCTCACAAAAGTTATGAGAGATTTTGAACCCTAAAAGTTTTGCTTTAAACACATTAGTTTTTTTGGTCACAAAACTATAGCAAGGGTTTTTTTTTTTTCCTTTCATTACCAAACTGATCTCATTGTTAGTGAAAGAGATTCTCTCAATTGAATTGTTTCTCAAGTGAAATCATGACTACCAATTTTTTTTTATAGCATTCATATTAAAACATTAAAAAACAAATTAAACGGTGGATACATGTACCGGATCTCCTTCAATGAAAATTTCACGGGAGAGAATAGTTGTTTACATTTCAATTGCAGTGATGAAACATGTTTTCAGTTTGCATGAATAACCATAAAGAAAGACAAAATTATGATCCCACAAAACTCCTCCACAACCCGCACCAGTACACCATAATTTGTTACTGCATTATTCATCATCCCCATTATTCTTTAACCACCATAATAGGATATTATTAACACATAAATATGGTAACACACCAATGTCTGGCGAAAATAAAATTTTCAAAACATGCAAGAATCTACAAGGAGGAGCAACAAATAAATGGTAGCAGTGAAAAATAAACAAAAGACATGGGTGAATAACGATATTTTAACGTGAAAATCCCTCAATGTAAAGGTAAAAACCACGAGTCATCTAGATCAATGAAATAGCTCTACCATAATCAAATATGGATAGAAGAGAGTCTCAGAAGCTATGCACAAATAGTGCCAACAACTAGCCAAAACAATGAAGCAACAAAGCTTACAAATGAGAACAAGGAGAATGAAAAATACCCTAAAAATAATGCTTCAGTGCGAGACGAATTTCTCTTAGCTCATACCATGCTTCGAAGATCCGATGAAAAGATAGACACAGGTGTTGCAAATCTACTATTCTTTTATTTCTTTTTGGTGGCTACTCTTCTCACGAAAACACTCTCTTATCAACCCTAATACGACATCTCTCCATTTATATAAGTGAAACATAATGGACTAACATATTTGGGCTTTTCTCCACATAGGAAGAGAGTCCAATACCCAACACACCCTTCTTCTTTTCAAGGCTTCCAACAAGACAAATAAGTTAGTCATGTTATTTGAACAACCATTTTTTGAACAACTTACGAGACAACTAAATATATACAATTAAATGAAATAGTTATCTCACAAATTATCATAAAATATATAATCACCCTCTTATCAATATCATCCACCATTACACGTACCACAATTAAACTATCATAAATGACGAACACAAGACCACCACTTTTTTAAACACCTTCTCGAGATAAAATCAAGAGCCCATTAATCTTTCAACAATAATATTTGGACATTTAAGTGAACATACATCAACATATCATATTTATCAAATTATTTTCTGTTATCACTATCCTAAAGATGTATACACTTTTAGAGTAAATGTGTTTAAAGTTAAACCAATCTAAAATAAAAGCACAAATCAATAAAAAATTAAAAATATTTTTGGATGCACGTGAATATTTTTGGTGGGGGTTCCTAAATTTTCTACCACTATTTTTTTTTCTCTCTCATTTTTCAGCAATTTCTTTATTACTCTATTCAGATTATTGAATACTCTATAATTTTCTTTACTTAAAATATTTATTAAAAATACCATGAAATTTAATGTATTAATAATAAAATTATTTTATTTTAGAAATAAGCAGATTTTAGTTTTAATATCTTAACAAATGTTTACTAAAACAATCTTAACAAATATTCTTAGCACACTCAATATTACTTATCTTAAAAAACAAAGGATTATATTTCAAGATTATATTAATTTTTCTCTATTACACCTTACATATGAAAATGATCTGAACCCCCACCAAACCACTTGACTCTAAATAATATATGATCCATTTATATTTTATACTTTAATAACAAAAGGCAAATAAAATTCAACTTTTAGGTAAGTGATAATAATGGCCATTGGCTGCTAAACTACATTGTTGACCTGCATTCCCCAAAAACTGCAATACCCAAACTACCCATGTGGGAGGATTACAGTCCAAGGAAAAAGAACTCATGTGAAGAGATTATTAATTAGTAATATAAAATTGAAATAAATAAATTCCATATTTCTTGGAAAATGATTGCGAACACCTTGATGAAAAAAAAAAGCTTACTATTATCAGCTATTTTTTAAAATGACTTTTTTTTTTATTTGACAATAAAAATGACTTAAAAATAAGCAATAATACATCACATTTTATATTTTACACATCATAAATTGGTTTAAAAGAAATGATATTTGATTTTTTAAAATAGCAATGATGGATAAAGAAACAGCATTATTGAGCTGGGTTTTTGTTACAGAAAGAAAGAAAATTAGAAGAAAAAGAAAAATGATAAAAGTCATAAAGAATAAGAAGAGAGAGAAAAAGAAAAGAGAGATAAAAAACGACGATGGACGAAGTCTCTCCGAAACAACAACAACAACAACAGCTTAAGTTTTGACCCTCTCAGCTTATAATCATCATTCAAATTTCAAACCCAAACACGCCCTTAAATTCATTCAATCCCCTTTCTTCATTCTTCTATTCTCCAAAACCCAAACAATTTTCTTTATACCCATTTTACCCTTGAAAATTCTCATCTCAGATCCAAACCCAAAGCCAGATCTCTTCTAAACCATGGGAAATTGCTGCGCTACCCCTGCTGTAAGCGGAGAAGAAACAACAAACAAGAAAACGAAAAAGGGCAAAAAAGAGAATCCATTCGCAACCGATTACGCTTACAACAACAACACCACATCAAAACTAACCGTTTTAAAAGATCCAACAGGCACCGAAATCGAAACTCGTTACGAACTCGGTCGTGAACTCGGTAGAGGTGAATTCGGTGTAACGTATCTTTGCACAGACAAAGAAACAAGAGAAGAACTTGCGTGTAAGTCGATATCGAAGAAGAAGCTTAGAACAGCGATTGATATTGAAGATGTTAGAAGAGAAGTTGAAATAATGAGACATATGCCAAAGCATAATAATATTGTTACGTTGAAAGATACTTATGAAGATGATAATGCTGTTCATCTTGTTATGGAGCTTTGTGAAGGTGGTGAGCTTTTTGATCGGATTGTTGCTAGAGGACATTATACTGAACGTGCTGCTGCTGCTGTTACCAAAACTATTGTTGAAGTTGTTCAGGTCTTTCTTTCTTTCTATTTTTCAATTTTTTGGATCTGATTTTGATTTGATTGATTGCATGTTTAATTTGAATAGTTGTTATTGTTTTAGGTTTATATCAAGATTTTGATTTGATTAGAACTTTAGGGGATAATAAGTTAATTTAAACTTTATATACTTAGTTAGAATTAATTCCTTTTTTAAAAAAAATGTTTTTTTAATTAATTTATCAGCTGGAGTTTAAGTTTTTTTTTTTCAAATGAAATTGGTTTACTAATTTTGAATTTGTGATCTTTAAGTGAAGTTGAATCAACTTTTGTGCTAGTTAGGTGTTTTTTTTTTTTATAAGGTAATTTAATTAATGGAGTCTACTTTGTTATTTTGTGCTAGAGAGCTGTTTTTAGGAAATTTGTGCTAGAGAGCTGTTTTTGGGAAATTTGTTAATGTTATTTTGTAGTTGGAATAATATTATGTGAAGAGTAAATGCATCTTATTGGTTGGTTTAATTAGGAATTTGGCTGTGTATGATTTTATTTTTTTGGGTCTGTAAATGGAAGTGACAGACACCATCTGAAACTAACATGCACAACTGCGAGGTTCTGAGTTGAATCGGGGTGAAGGTGTTCAGTCTAGCAATATATGCATTTGCCGGTTGAGCTAGACTTTACGGATGGCTGTGTATGTGTTTGTATGCTGTGTGGATTCTTTGTTTTTCATTTGCATTGATGTGTTTGGGCTTGTTCCAATTTTTTTATGCTGTGGTAATATGGGAATGTGGTCTTGAATCATGATTGTTGATTTGTTGTTTGTTTCAGATGTGCCACAAACATGGTGTGATGCATAGGGATCTCAAGCCTGAGAACTTTTTGTTTGCAAATAAGAAGGAAACAGCGGCATTGAAAGCTATAGATTTTGGATTGTCGGTGTTCTTTAAACCAGGTAAGCATTTTGGATGCCGATTATATCTGCATTATTTTTGGTTTCATTGGTTTGCAATTTGCTGAAAGGTTGTTATTTTATACAGGGGAGAGATTTAATGAGATTGTTGGTAGTCCATATTACATGGCTCCTGAGGTATTGAAGAGAAATTATGGCCCAGAAGTTGATATCTGGAGTGCTGGAGTTATTCTATACATCTTACTTTGTGGTGTTCCTCCATTTTGGGCAGGTTAGTTTTTCTTGTGATTCTGTAAATGATCGGTGATCAAAATCTTAAATGGTCCAATTTTAAGTCACTTTGAAGTTCATGCAACTAATGTACTATAATATGCTTAGTTGGAAGAAAAATAAATGTGTGTCACTGAATTGTTAAAAGAAAGAGGATTTCATAAAGTTGCTGTTTTCTTTTTCCCCCTTCACTCGGCTATTCCTATTTCATGTTATTTGTTACTATTTTTCTGTCTGATTTTCTGAATCTTGTCTCTGTTCCTCCTTTGTAATATGAAGAAACTGAGCAAGGAGTTGCCCAAGCAATCATAAGATCTGTTGTTGATTTCAAAAGAGATCCATGGCCAAAAGTTTCTGATAATGCAAAAGACCTTGTGAAAAAGATGCTAAATCCTGACCCAAAACGACGACTTACTGCCCAAGAAGTGTTAGGTAGGTATCATGCAATTCATATTCTGCACAGAAAATTGACACTATTTTTCTCTAAATTTTTCTGCACGGAAATGGTAGGATTTTAACATTACTTGTTCACTAAATGCAGATCATCCATGGTTAATAAATGCAAAGAAAGCTCCCAATGTTTCGTTAGGTGAAACAGTTAGAGCAAGGCTAAAGCAGTTTTCCGTAATGAACAAGCTTAAGAAAAGAGCTTTGAGGGTAATTTTCTTAACATTGTTTGAATGTTCCTTTGGGAATCGGCCTTGGAATGTTAATCCATATGGCCATTTAAACGAGTCACACTTGTTCTTTCTACAACTAATATCTCTTTTGCGAACAGGTTATTGCTGAGCATTTGTCGGTAGAAGAAGCTGCCGGATTAAAAGAAGGATTCAATCTTATGGATACAACCAACAGAGGCAAGATCAACATTGATGAACTACGAACAGGGTTGCATAAACTAGGTCATCAAGTTCCCGATTCTGATCTCCAAATTCTTATGGAAGCTGTGAGTTTTACTTTCACCCTTTGTCTGGATTCCATTCTCCACATTTGCATATACGGTTTCTGTTAAATTATTGTTATACACGGATCTTTGGTTGTCTCTTCATCTTCTAACGTTTGAGAGCTACTGCTTTTACAGGGTGATATAGACAGGGATGGATACCTAGATTATGGGGAGTATGTAGCCATTTCTGTTCATCTGAGAAAGATGGGAAATGATGAGCACCTTCACAAAGCCTTTGATTTTTTTGATCAAAACCAAACTGGGTATATTGAGATTGAGGAGTTGCGCAATGCCTTATCCGATGAAATCGAAACAAACAGTGAAGAAGTCATTAGTGCAATTATGCATGATGTGGACACAGATAAGGTTAGTGAGTCTATTTTCACTTAATAAATCATTTTCCCCCTTATACTTTTCTGTGGTTATGCTTAGAAAATATATCTGTCTTCTTGTTTTATTCAACAAGCAGATATATAGTCAACTTTGCTGCATTTTTAAGTTTCTTCGGTTTCCTATTTTGTCTTTTGTGCTTTGGAGGATACCTTAAAGAAAAGTTTTTTTTGCTACTCTAGTGATTTTTTGGAACCAGTTTTGATCATATGCTCCCTTGAAATTTCAGGATGGAAAGATAAGTTATGAGGAATTCACGAATATGATGAAGGCCGGTACAGATTGGAGAAAGGCATCAAGGCAATATTCACGAGAGAGGTTTAACAGTCTGAGCTTGAAATTGATGAAGGACGGATCATTGCAATTAAACAATGAAAAACAATGACGATAGATGACGAATTTCTTTAGAAAAAAGCCAAAATTCACTTTTGGAAAAAAGAAAACATGATAAAGAAGTCTATTATTTTTTATTTTTAACCTTCTCTTCATTGTAATTCTTTATCCAACACCACCCCATTTATGGGTGAAAAAAAAAGGATGTTGTCCCCAGCAGTGTTACTATGTTGTTTGTTTTGTATGTTTGTAATTTTTTCTGGGTTTGTTGAGGTTGTGATAGGAAGACAAGGAGAGGGTGAAAGAGAGACTGGACAAGTCTTCATTTCTGGCTGTAAATATTTCTAAATTATCACGCTTTATATTAACGTCGGATTTTTAGGCAAACCATGCACTCTAAATTTATTGCATTATTTGCCAACTATTATGAAACAATCAATGACTTTTGATTAGCTAATTGATTTGCCAACAACCAACTGGGTTCGGTTTGCTAGATCAGATGTTGATATGGTATACTATGTTCATTAGTTAAACTATTCACTTTTTTCCAGTGGAATGGGGATTTGGAAATTTTATCTATAGCTCGTAAACCACTTGTGCGGTTCTTCACTTTTGATTAAAATGGGGCATAAATGTAATCATGATATGTTGATAAATTATGATAAATAGAATCGTTGTTAATTTTTTAAAAAATAAATAAATTACTTTTTATATACTAGTTTTCTAAATTCACAAATTGAAGACTAAAAATGAATAAATAAATTACTTTTTATATACTAGTTTTCTAAAATCACAAATTGAAGACTAAAAATGAATAGACTTTCCGTAGGGATCAAATTGATAAGAAAGTATTTTTTTAAGGACAGAAATATATATTTAATCAATTCTTTTCTTATCGTATATAGAAGTCAATTTAAGTTTATATATTCTATTTGAAAATAACATATCAAACCTTTTTTGGATAAGCACCATCATATGACTTCATCACCACCCAAGAGCGCTTAGAAGAGATAGAACGAGTTTCTTCTATCTTAACCAAGTTCTTGGGTTCGAATCCAGTCTTGGGCATGCAGCAACGTTAAAACTCTTAAGGAGAGTCTGACGTTCATATGGGTCCCACAATGCTTGAGGGATTAGTCTCCGCAGTTGCACACGGAGGATATCCGGTTTACACAAAAAAAAAGACTTCATCACCACTTTCTTTAAAAAAAAATGACTTCATCACCGGGCACTACTAATGGAAAATTACTCTTTTCAGCTCTAAAATGTCTCACAGAAATTCAGAAAATACTAAAATACGCACAACGATAATTAGCTGCTACTCATTAGTTAATAATGATAGTCAACTGTTGTTGGTTAAATGAATCAATGATAGTTAAGTGCCACTGTGTTATGGTTTTATCGCAACAACAACTCCCATTACTTTCAAAACACAACAAACTTTAAACTCTTTCATAGCAACATGCATCTAATTTCTTCAAATTCAAGTAACTTGACACTTTAATAACAACTAACCATTCATATTCTCTTAACATTGACAATTTATGTTTTATAAGTTAGTTTTATTTTTGTTTAAATTGATACTCCCTCCGTCCCTTAATATAACCCCCCTTTTGTTTTTTTTTTTGTCCCTAAATATAACCCCCTTTTCAAATTACAACACACATTAATTATTTTTTTCCATAGATACCCTTATTTAATACTACTACTAATTCTAAAAGTACAATAAATTGACTTTTCACTTTATCTCTTTAATGAGGTTAATTTTGTAAAATTGTACTATAAAACAGACACATTAACTACACCAACAACATTTCTTAAGAAATGTGAAAAAAGCAATAGGGGGTTATATTAAGGGACGGAGGGAGTAATATTTTAGGGGTTAGAGTTTAGGTAAAATTTGTTTTTTTTTTTAAGTAAACGATCAAATGTGTGCAAATGTGTGCATTGTGAATGTTGTTTAAACTAGACATGTTTGCATTGTGAATGTTGTTTAGACTTGAAATAACACAATGAATCAAGATTGTACATTTCATAATTCAAGTGTTTGATGAAATGATTGAATGATTTTTTTCATTGGTTTTTTTCCTTCATTTTTTATGTCGTATAGATATGGCCGATAGGCATAGGCTCATTTGGTCGATCTGAACAACCTCCATGCTATAGATCCAAACAAGCTCCAAAGAATCATGAACATTTATTCAATAGATCTGAACACAAAGTTAACTGCAATTTACTACAACACGGGAAACTCAATTTGTTCAAGGTCCGGGCTGATGTCACGCTATTAGTTCTTAACGATCAACTGGACCATATCAACCATCGAATCAACCTTAGAGACAGAAAGACGGTGGACAACGTTGAGTATCACCGTCCATCAACCAACTCATATGGAAACGTTCAGTCACCCAGATGAAACTCATGAACGACGACAACGTGGCAACTATGTTTTTAATATTTGGTCAACACAATACTAAATGATGATCAAGTCGGATGTTTTCTTAATCAAATCTTTTGAAAATATTTGAAAAAGTTTAATTCGGGGTAAGACTTATGAAAAAATCACTTTGTATTTTATTTTTTTATTTCTTTTTCAAAAACTCTTGAGAAAGAAAAAAATCCGAGCAAGCAAACAATATCAACAACCAAATATAATAATCTATCAACCAAAAAACAACAATTTTGAGATTGTCGATCAAACAACTGTCGTCCATAGATGAATGCCTGATTCAACCTAAAGACATGTCAACACCAAGCGCCCTCCAGAAGGTTTTTTTACCTTTCTCCTTTCTTTCATGTTTCCAACTACATAAATAAATTTAATCATGGGGGGTGGAAAAAGGATACACGTATTACGTACTATCGAAATGATTGAATGGATTAATCATTATCGATTTTACTATTCAATGTACAAACACAAGTCAAAGTAGCATAGGCAAGATAATGACTTGAATAAGTATGAAATATGCCACGTACCAATCCTCAATCATGCAGGATAAATAAGTAGTAGATATAATCGACTGCTACTGATTTTTTGCTGGATTTCCTCATTTTCAATAGCCATATGTTATCCCACTTAAAAGTTAATCTGGTGATCGGATATTAAGTGATCGGTTCATAGTTTTTAACTGTGATTTTTTCTACGTTTTAAACAGTTACGTCAAGAATATTTTTTATTTCTTTTAGTTATGAGTTTAAAATTTCCTACTTGGACAACGTGGTTCCAAATACATGTTAAGAATTGCATAAGTTAAAAGTAAAGTAAAAAGATAAAAGATAAATTTGAAAAAAATAGTCTAATTTGATTGATTGCATATGTGTTGAATGTTATGTACATGTGCGATAATATTGTGGCCTACGAAATCTAGCCTAGTTCAACTATTTTCGAGCGTACACGACATCCATCCCATAATTGACTTATTTCCCTCCATCTTTCCGTTTTTCTAATACATGTACGACATTGTCTCAAAACGTGCCTCTACGAAGATTGTCGCTTCTATTAGTGGCGTTATAAACAACGAACATAAACAAAATGTTATATTGTGAAGTTTTACGTGTCTTTGACTAGTTCTGATCCTCCTATAATATACGTGAACCTCAATGAATTTGAGAAAGATTCATCTACCTTGTAGTATTCAACAATTTTCTAAACTATACTATGTATATAAATCTATTAAGAATGAAATTTATCGTGTGGGGCCGCGGCCCACTTAGACCCATGAGAAGATCTGCCCCTAATGTATTTGCAAGGACTCCTATACTCAAGTCGGTGAGAAATTTAGAAGAGTCAAGTATTTTCCCAAAACAAGAGAATGTATCTTTAACTAGAGATTAAAAATAAGAGTGACACCCGAAGGTAATTTGGCAGTTGCATGAAATTCACATGATTTATGGATCATTGTCATCAAAGAGTTCATATTTGATCATATGATATAGTATATCTTTCTTTTTGTTGCGGGGATATACGATGAAATTTGGTCTTTGGGTGAAATTTGGTCTTTCATTGACTTGGAATCTTAGTTTTTAGATTCGGGTGAAGGTGTCTAACGAAAGTGTTCCTTTTGCATGCACAAGTTGCTTAGTTTCGTGTTTTGTTTGTATTTATTTCCATTTGACTAATAAAAGGCGGTTCAATGGTGCAACTTCTGTTACTACATTTTTTTTTTTCTCCCACATGTTAACGTACATTGTATTGGTAACCAAATCTTGAAAAGTATAGCATGATCAAAGAAAGTTATTGATTTTACTTTTATATTATAAAAACATGATTTATTTAATAGTTTTGAAACTGTATACTGCTGCTGGTTTTGGTCCAGTGCATACTGCTTCTAATCCAAAATATTTGGACCGCTCTACAATATTCTCATAACCCATTATCTTTTTCTCATGGCAAGTTGTTTCATCATGTATGTTTTTCAGAGATATACACCAAAATTATTTAGAAAAATGTTGAAGAGACCGTCATTGGTAATTTAATTATACACGACTTAACAATAGTTTTCAGACATCTACTGCTATCGCTAGCTCCCAACATGTTCAATCTAGCATATGTGCAGCATAGTTTCGAGGCGGCTTACCCGATAGTTTTGCGTGCCATTTCAGCCCATGCCCAAACGAAAAAAAATAGGAATACTTATTTCCATATAAATTTTTGGTATTGTTATCAAAAACCTAGTTGATAAGTACATTGTGATATGTAAAAAGTGAAATACGGATCTGATCCTGTATTATTACACTTATTTATTTAATTAAGGTTGAATTTTAAGTCATCATGCTGTTTGACCAAAAATAAACCCTCATATTACTTGTTTTTTTTTTCTTTTCTCATTGAGACGTTTTATAAATGTCCATACTCTTCTATTTATTGAATCACTTTTTAGTTAAGGACAAAATTGTTTCACATCTAGAATAAAATTATTTTAAAGATATGTTATTGGATTGTCTTGTGTATTATATCAAACCTTTTAAGATTTTTTGTGGCACTAATCAAAATTGTATAAGTAGACTATCAACTACGATATTTCTAGAATAAAACATCTGAGTTGAAGTTGTGTTTGAGTTTTACTATATATCCAATGGGTTAAAACTATCCATGTGAGACTTTGATATTTATAGAGTTGATGACAATTCAATTTGTGAAAGTTATCAAATGTGCAACTCTTTCAAGCACCATTGGAAAACCAACTTTCAAAAGGAAGGTAGATATTTTCAAAGTTTAGAAAACATATTTTGTTATCATATTTTTAATTAGTATCCTTAAAGCCAAATGGTTTTGTTGAAATAAATACTTCAAAAAAAAAAAAATCCCAACCAACTTAAGGTCGAGTGTGGGGAGTTTGAGAGTAGTAATGAACTAATTCTCCATGATGAATAAGAGATTGAAACACAACATCTCTATTCTCTATACAAAACTTGAAGATATCGTAAAAAATTTAATTAGAACCAAACACTTTTTTTTTTGAGTAAAGAACCAAACACTTAAATATAAGCAAAAAGTATATTTAGGACCTAATTTTAATTTAATCCCCGCTAATAAACCTTGTAATTTATTCCCCGAATTAGTTCATCATTGAATTTAATATCGAGTTTAAAAAAACATTATACATGAATTGACATATTTGTTCCTTATACACAAATAATGCACAATAATTAAGGTTTATATATTAGCAAAGATAAGTACTGTTTACGTTTATAAAATGACCACTCCAACTCAGCAAATTTTTCACATCATAATCACACGTAATTATTTACCGTTTATAGGACAGCTACCGTGAGATGAAAGATACTACTACTAGTTGTTTGCTGTCAGAAATTATAATACTTTATTATCATTGATTGACGATTGTGAATCAATTGAAAATAAAAAAACAATTTATTCATTGATTGGGCAGGATGAATCCTATGGAACGCCGCATTCCACGTGTAAGAATCGTGTGTCCTAGAACTTGCTCGATATTTACCATCAAACTACTATAAAAACCCATTTCTTGGGCTCTCTTATTTCATAATACAAATCAGAGACAAATATCATTGAAATTGTGCTGAGTTCATAGCTTCGTGCTTGTGTGTTTTATAGAAGAAGCATTCCCTCCTGGAATGCACTTCTTGTTTACTTTGAATTTTTAATTGCTCCAATTTACATTTCTCAACTTCTGTCTAAGGTACAAACGTTACGGTAAGTTCGGTTCATTTGTGATTTAATTTTTTAAATTACTATCATGGATTCTAAGAGTTTCATTTTTTTTTTTAAATGAAAATTTGAAGATGATAATTATGGTACGTTGAGAATCTAGATTTTGTCTTTCATTTTGGGCATGTGCTTTGTGTCTTTTAATTGTACTTGTGTTTTTTTTTCCTTTTAAGGTCGGTTTACTTTTATCTTCAGTGACGGAACTACCCTTGTTTCAAACGCCGCCTTCTGTATCACAAGGGTATAATTGGGAAAACTTAATTGTTGGATCAATTTTTTTTTTCTTCTTGATAAAATTGCATTAAACAAAAAAACCACGGTTTTTTTATTATTATAATTCTCAATAATATGGTTACATATTTTGACAAAATTATTGTTTTTTAGTTCTTCATACAAAAATGTGTATAAATATTTTGGACCGTGAACCCATCACCATTAAACTTAAATCAAGCATTAAATATTAAATTTATATTTTTGTGTATTATAAAGTACTATTTGGTGTTATGCAACGTTCTTTTGGTAGCTTTTAGAATGTTAATTCATTCATGCTTGCAATTTTCATTACTTTTGATATTGATGATCCAACCAATCTTATGCTCCTTATTGTTTGCTATGGTAACACAGTGAATAAGTGCTGAGGAAAGATGACTATCACACACAATATCTCCGTTGACAATGGAAACTTGGTTGTCCATGGCAAGACCATACTCAAAGGAGTCCCAGAAAATGTTGTGCTGACTCCTGATTCTAGTAATGGTCTTGTTACTGGTGCATTCATTGGTGCTACAGCTTCTCATACCAAAAGCCTCCATGTTTTTCCCATTGGCATCTTAGAGTAAGTTCCCGTAGCTTTCACAACCTTAAATACACTCATCAAGATTTAAATCATGGTTGGAGTAACAATCGTTGCACTTTATTTGCAGGGGGCTTCGGTTCATGTGTTGCTTCCGGTTCAAGTTATGGTGGATGACACAGAGAATGGGAACTTGTGGAAAGGATATTCCTCTTGAGACTCAATTCATGCTTATAGAGAGCAAAGATAGTGAAGAGGAAGGAGAAAATTCTCCCATCATCTACACTGTCTTGCTTCCTCTACTGGAAGGTCCATTCCGATCTGTTCTACAAGGAAATGAGAAAAGCGAGATCGAGATCTGCTTCGAGAGTGGTGAGTAACTCTTTATCATGCGAAAAATGGTTTAGTGTAGGTGACATGAGACTTATAATTTAGTTATGTTTACTGTTAATTCAGTTCCTTCCAGTCTGCCAAAATTTGTGGGGTGGAGCTGTCATTAATGCAAATAGAATTGGGGCTGGATAATCTTCAATCATTGAATCAAACAAATGGAGTTTATTGCTTTGGAGAAAATATATATAAGGTGGTATCCCAATCAAACTCCTTTTGGTATTTGATTTGGTTTTGCAGGTGATCATGCTGTTGAGACAAATCATGGCCTTCACATGGTTTACATGCATGCTGGAACCAACCCCTTTGAAGTCATCAACCAAGCTGTCAAGTAAGGCATTTTTCCCATTACTGTGAGGTTGTTAGGATGACTAAGCATTTGTGAGATTGTTTGGAAGAGGTTATGAAAAATTCTTAGGACATGTCCATAAACGATTTTTAGCTTATTTCCATTAGCTCTTCAGGATAGTTTATGGAAACAACTTATAGCTTATGTGAAAACAGTTTAACTTGTTTTATCTTTTGTTATAGAAAATAGCTTATACATAAAACACTTCTATGATGAGTGTTTGGGTCAAGTCGACGAACCCAGATGGGGACACTATCTATCAAGTGTCTCATGCTAGGCTAGCCGGTTTAGCTTAGTTGAACTGTTTATCCAAGCATAGCCTGTCTTGTACTTTTCCCCTAGTGTTCCCGTAATCGTTTAACTGACTTAACACCTGCCTTGCATGACCTTGATTGCATTGTAGTAGTTAGAATATATTCTTCATTTGGTGAACATTAGAACTTGTATATTGACAATTACAGTTTACTGATTCCTTTTTCTGTTTGATCCATTAAGGGCTGTGGAAAAGCACATGCAAACGTTTCATCATCGTGAGAAGAAGAGAGTAAGACCCTCTTCCTTAAAGTATTACCGACGAGTGTAAACTATGCATAATGATTGTCTTATGGATCTTTTAACCTTGTTCGGTTGGTTTTATATGTTTATGCAGCTGCCATCTTTTCTTGACATGTTTGGTTGGTGCACATGGGATGCTTTCTATACTGATGTAACAGCTGAAGGTGTTGAGGAAGGCCTGAAGAGGTAATTATTGAGAGAAATCGTGTATTATGTTTGTTTCATTTCATATGAAGTAAAGATGAATTTGAAGCTGATGTTTGAAGATTAACTAAAGAATGAAATTTGTTTAATGTAACTGCAGTCTATCAGAGGGAGGTACACCTCCGCGGTTCCTCATCATAGATGACGGCTGGCAACAGATTGAAAGTAAAGCAAAGGATCCTGACTGTGTTGTACAAGAAGGAGCACAGTAAGACTCATCTCTTTCTATAATAATGTTATTTTTCTATTTTCAGTTCAATAACTACATCTCAGTTAAGAATATAATACTTGTTCTTTTGTGACTAAACTGATTAAAATACTTGCAATTGATATGCGTTAAATTGTAATTATTATTGCAGGTTTGCTACTATGTTGACAGGGATTAAGGAGAATGCTAAATTTCAAAAGAATAAGAATGGAGAGCATAACGAACCGACATCAGGTCTTAAACATCTAGTAGACGGAGTGAAGAAACATCACAATGTCAAGTATGGTCCTATTTCCTTAACTTAATTACTTTTTTTTATTGACAACAGTTTTCAGAGAATGATTGTTTGATAAGTTGCTCAGCGAATTAATTATTCGAATTCTTAATTGGTTACTTTTGTTGATGGACAGAAATGTTTATGTATGGCATGCACTAGCTGGTTATTGGGGCGGAGTGAAGCCAGCAGCGACTGGCATGGAACATTACGACACTGCCTTGGCATATCCAGTGCAGTCGCCGGGAGTACTAGGAAACCAACCCGACATTGTCATGGACAGCTTGTCAGTACATGGGCTTGGTCTAGTACATCCAAAGAAGGTTTTCAACTTCTACGATGAGCTCCATGCTTACTTAGCTTCATGTGGAGTAGATGGAGTGAAGGTAGATGTGCAAAACATTATTGAAACCCTTGGCGCTGGACATGGTGGCCGAGTCTCACTTACTCGCAGCTATCATCATGCACTTGAGGCTTCCATTGCTCGTAACTTTTCCGACAATGGATGCATTGCGTGTATGTGTCATAACACTGATGGACTTTACAGTGCTAAGCAGACTGCTGTTGTGCGGGCCTCTGATGATTTTTACCCGCGTGATCCCGCTTCCCACACCATTCATATTTCGTCTGTTGCATACAATTCGCTTTTCCTTGGAGAGTTTATGCAGCCAGATTGGGACATGTTCCATGTAAGTTATACCAAGTTCATCTCCAATTATAATTTTGTCAGTGCTTGCTTTTTCAGATGTTAATTATCCTTCATTCTAATAAATCGATCTTTGTGAATTCAGAGTTTACATCCGGCAGCAGAGTATCATGCCGCAGCTCGCGCAATCGGTGGATGTCCAATTTATGTCAGGTACATCGACATTATCCAGAGTAAACCTGTTTTTTATACATATTGAAATGGACATATAATTAACTGATATATTTTTTCTTTTTATGATGATTTTATAGTGATAAGCCAGGCAACCACAATTTTGACCTTCTTAGGAAGTTGGTTCTTCCTGATGGTTCTGTTCTCCGCGCTCAATTACCTGGAAGGCCTACGCGCGACTCACTTTTTGTTGATCCGGCAAGAGATAGGACTAGGTTTGTTTTACTTAACTCTAACATATTCGTCCTTTTGAGGCTATGTTTCTCAAAACTAAACTGAGGACTTGTTTATTAACTTGAGTTGTAATTTTCAGCTTGCTAAAAATATGGAACATGAACAAGTGTACTGGAGTTGTTGGTGTGTTTAACTGCCAAGGTGCTGGGTGGTGCAAGGTAGAAAAGAAAACTCGCATCCACGATACATCTCCTGGTACACTTACTAGCTCTGTTTGTGCCTCTGATGTTGATCTGATCAACCAAGTAGCCGGTGCTGAATGGCATGGAGAGACTATTGTTTATGCTTACAGATCAGGTAATATTAATTAGTCACAATTAATTTTAGCAAACGAGTAGAATGTGTATAAGAATATGCATTTTTTTCTGACTTTCAATAAGTTACAACTTAAAATCATCATGAAATCCATCTTCATCTTTCCAGGCGAGGTGATTCGATTACCGAAAGGGGCTTCAATTCCAGTAACACTAAAGGTTCTGGAGTTTGAACTTTTCCATTTCTGTCCAATCCAAGTAAGACATCACAATCAGCTTATGCTATATGTCACTGGTTACTAGAATTTCCATGCCTCTAGTTTTGTTACACTAACCAATGTAATGTTTTATTCGACAGGAAGTAGCGCCTAGTATATCATTTGCAGCAATAGGCCTAATGGACATGTTCAACACTGGAGGAGCTGTAGAAGAGGTTGAAATCCATAGAGCCTCCGATAACAAAAAAGAACTATTTGATGGCGAGGTTGTTTCGGAACTGACCACTTCGCTCAGTCCTAACCAAACGACAACAGCAACTATTGCTTTGAAAGTGAGAGGAAGCGGCAAGTTTGGAGTTTACTCCTCCCAGCGTCCCTTGATTTGTATGGTAGATGGCACCGAAACTGAATTCGACTATGACTCAGAAAATGGGTTGACAACCTTCTCCATCCCAGTTCCTAAAGAGGACATGTATAAATGGTTAATAAAGATCCAAGTTTAAGTCATCAAACACTTGGTATTTATTGAAATGTGTAGGGGGAAGAGTTTTGTGGTAATAACTACTACACTTTTGGTACCATGTAGCTGAGAGATTGGGAAAATTGGGTTGGTTGTTATTTTAACTTGTAACTTGTAACGTATGTAGGTGAGAGTTGCAAATTATGTCATGTGTTGGGGAGAGGAATGATGTTCTTCTCCCATGGATGTAGTATGTTTTGTTTCTTTCAAATAAAAGATGTTCAATGTTGTATTATTCTTATTTCATTGCATCATAAAATGGTGTAGTCAAAAACGAGAAATAGAGTAGAACATAACATAAGATCGTGAGGTTTGCTTAAAAGGTGTCTAAAGAACATTTCCAAATTGAAATCTATATGATCTGATTCTGCCAAGTTTTCATATTGGTCTTGATAATATGTGTTTTCTTCGACACAGTCAATTATATGACCATTTTAATTCAACATTACATCAATTTTGTAAGAGTAAATTACCCTCTCCTTCTCCTCAAAGATGCTTGAATTACACCCCTCTTCCTTTTTATGTTAAAATATACACTTTTTTCCCCTCTTATTCAAAACATATTAGAATGCTCATTCCTTGAGAGAAGCTTGAATTACATTCTCCTCCCCTCTTATGTTAAAATCTACACTTTAGTCCCTTAATATTTTTTTTTTGCTAATAATCTAAAAAAAAATAATAATCAAACACACTTTAAAGAAAAATAGTATTGCGGATCCATTTTAATATAATCAAATTTTGAATACATATTTTTCGCTATTTTTTATTCGCAATTTCATTAACATATAGTTTCAAACCCTATGATAAAATATGAAACAACCCCGGATAAAATTAAAATATGTGAAAAATTACAAAAGTCGATTAAGTATGGTTATTTAATAGTTAATTTTATAATCTAAATTATAAAATTAATAATAAAATATTTAAATTTAATTATCATTGAAATTTAAAATATAAAGAAACAAATTTATTTATTTTTAAATAGTGATTCAAAATTATTACATATTATAAAAATATTTATTTATGTCTAAATAGATTAAAGTGTAGTGCATTTTTAATTTTAAAGGAAGGGGGTTGTAATTCAAGCATCTCATAAGGGAGGGGAGTATAAATTTTATTTTTTAAGGGAGGGGAATGTATATTTTAACGTAAGAAGGGAGAGGAGTGTAATTCAAACTTCTCTTATGGAGAGGAGTGTAATTTACTCATTTTGTAATCCTCATATTTGTGTGTTTGAACTTTGGACCAGCCGGCCCTTTCAACACGCGTAAGTAATATCGATATGTGAGGATTACAAAAAATTATTGACATTTTTAACGAAGCTAAGGAAATTTGCAATGATATGGAACTTGAATAACATAACACTGTTTTCTTTTTGATAAAAGAGCCTTGTTCATAAACCACGATAGATGGCGTACACTCTTTGACACCCAAAAACATTTAAAGAAGAGACGAGGGGTGATGATGTGATGTGAAATGACTAAAATAGTCCTGACGCATGGAGGTGAACGAAAATGATATCTACCTATATTTTTTCTTGATAAAAAGAGGCTTGCTTTAACTGATTAGACGGAGAATGAAATAACACGCGGTCTAACAAAAGGAGGGTTTTAAGAGTAACTAAATAGAATTGAATAAAAAGAAACTTGCTTTAAATGACCCTGCTTATCCGACATATCAACATAAAGATTGCCCTCACAAAAACATATTTTTACTTAGAGTAAATTACACTCCCCTCCCCTCAAAGATGCTTGAAATACACTCCCCTCCCCTCTTATGTTAAAATATACAATTTCCTCCCTTGAAAAATAAAATTTACACTCCCCTCCCTTATAAGATGCTTGAATTACAACCCCCTCCCTTGATAATTAAATATACATTACACTTTAATCTATTTTAACATAAATAAATATTTTTATGATATATATTAATTTTAAACCACCCTTTAAGAAAAATTAATTCATTTCTTTATAATTTAAATGTTAATGATAATTAAATTTAAATATTTTGCTATTGATTTTATAATTTAGAGTTTAAAATTAACTTTTAAATAACCATGGTTTATTGTCGTTAATAATTTTTCACATATTTTAATTTTATTTTGGCTTGTTTCATATTTTATAATAGGGTTTAAAACTACATGTTAATGAAATTGTGAATAAAAAATAGCAAAAAAATATGTATTCAATTTTTTATTATGTTAAAATAGACCTGCAATACTGTTATTTTCGAAGTGTATTAGATTATTATTTTTTTGCAAGATTATTAAAAATAAAAAAATATATATTGAGGGAGTAAAGTGTAGATTTTAACATAAGAGGGGAGGGGAATGTAATTCAAGCTTTTCTTAGGGGAGGGAAATGTATTTTTCTCTAATATGTTTTGAATAAGAGGGGAGGGGAATGTATATTTTAACATAAGAGGGGAGGGGAGTGTAATTCAAGCATCTTTGAGGGGAGGGGAGTGTAATTTACTCTTTTACTTAATATGTTTTTGTTCATTTTTAAGTGTTTGTTTAGTACACATATTTTTGTTTCTATTTAAACGTCATTTTGATTGTTTAAGAGTACAATTTTTCAGTTATACTCTTTTTCAATTACCTCTACTTAATCTTTTTCAATAAAACTAAAATAGTATTTTTTTTTTAAAGAAAAAAAGTTTTTTTTTTGTCCAAACAAAGTTTTTTTTTGTTTTGTGCAAATTTAAACTTCCATAAAACTCAATTTAGTTCTCTATAATAGTGGTTCTATGGTTTTATAATAGGATCAAATTTACTAATAATAGAAAAAGTGTAAGCAAAAGGAGAAGTATGTCTATCTTGGAGGTGAAAGTTGGAGATCATATCATATCCCAAGTTATAGGGTTTAAATATCTTGGGTCCATAGTACAAAATGACGGAGTAATAGAAGCAGATGTAAGTCATCGCATTCAAGTTGGGTGGTTGAAATAGAGAAGAGCCTCCGGTGTTCTGTGCGATAAGAAAGTACCACTTAAGTTGAAAGGAAAGTTCTATCGGACATCAGTAAGATCGACGTTGTTATATGGTACAGAGTGTTGGGCGGTCAAAAGTCAACACGAGAATCAAGTAAGTGTAGCAGAGACGAGGATGTTGCGCTGGATGAGTGGTAAGACTAGACATGATAGGATTAGGAATGACACCATTAGAGAGAGAGTGGGGGTAGCACCTATAGTAGAAAAGTTGGTAGAAAATAGGCTTAGATGGTTTGGGCATGTTGAGAGAAGACTCGTAGATGTCGTTGTAAGGAGAGTAGATCAAATGGAGGAGAATCATGTTAAAAGAGGTAGAGGAAGACCTAAGAAAACTATTAGAGAAACCATTAAGAAGGATTTAGAGGTCAATGAGTTGGACTCAAATTTAGTTTATGATAGAACACTATGGCGTAATTTGATCCATGTAGTCGACCTCACTTCGTGAGATAAGACTTGGTTGTTATTGTTGTAGAAAAAGTGTATGCAAGAAAATAGAAACTTATTAGCGGATTAAAATAAAAATAAATAGATAAAACTTTAAAAATTCACCACCTTAATTGGAGAATACAATTATAAAACGACATTTAAAAAAACCCGAGGAAGTACATTAAATACCTAGCAAACATCCAATAATATATTTTTTTTGACAGACATCCAAACATACACGATGACGATAATCATATTGATACAGTTGCTTATGCTTGGAGTGCTTAAGTTATCTTTCAATTTTATGATGTTGATACCATTTATGTTGCGATTGCAATTTTTACTATTAGTATATGTGTTGATTTTTGTTTTTGTAAAAAGCATGTAATGTTTATTTCATTGTATGAGTCCCCTACAACAGAAAAAGTGAGAAATTTATGTAGAGGATCAGAATCCCAACAAGAATATGTTGCAAAATATAATAAGCACCAGCTGAAAAATATATATCCAATCAAAAAGAAAGATGAAATTTCAATAGATATTTTTTTTGAGGTCCAACAATTCATCATGACATTATTAACATTATTATGGCATTGGTGTAGGAAACTTTTGGACACACATTGCTAATTAATAATGATAAGTTTCAAATGACAAACTTCTACTCCAAAGCCATGCTGATGCCACCAAAGCATCTTCTTAAAGCTAAAGGTAATAATGCTAACTAACAAGTATTACAATGCATGAAGAAACCCCTGATTCAAAACACTCGATGGGGTTGCATCATATTCTCGTTGAATAAATATTATGATCACAAGTCACAACCTACATATGCTGATATGCTTCATGATAGTCCAACTATACACGTTGATTAAAAATCGTTTGATAACAACAAACATGCAAATCCCTCAAAAAAAAAAAACATGTAAAGTTAGATAGAACTACCGTATTTCTTAGTGATAACAAAAAAAGAATGTGCGAAATTTCCCAACAAATCAAATGAATTGTGGGAATTTAACTTGTCATAATATTGTTGATTTGCAATTGTGGGAATTTGAATGTTTTGATATGAATTCATACCAATTATCTAAAACAAACAAGATAAAGATGTGTGGAACAAATATTAATGACAACGAACTACCAAATAGTCTCAAGCATCAACAAATATACCAAGGAACAACAAATCAAATCAAGGAACAAAACCAATTTCAAAACAAAACCACAAATATACCAAGAATTTGAATTTATCCAGTTTGGTCTGACAATTACTATATATATCGGTGCACATTCTTATCAACTCTCACACCACCATAACAACCAAATCACCTTATAATTCCTCAAATTCACTCTTAAATTTTGGACCATTATCTTACTAGGCAAGTTGCATCAAGATTGTGGATCATTGTCTTTTTTGACGAAAGCCACACACACCAAATGCAAAGAAGCTCTTTATTCCAATTTTTTATTTTTTGCAAAGAGGCTCTATTAGAAATGATTTTGGAAGGTATCAACCAACTCTTTTCTTTACTATGAATGGTTTTTGTTCCCATTTGATTGTATTTTAAGATAAAAAGAAGAAGAACATAGTTTGAGCTTTTTTGGACGTTAGACTCTAAGTGTTTTATTGGTTGCGGGATGTTTACTATATTTTTTTTGAACAAGAGGGATGTGCACTACTTATACTTTCTAAATTAATAAATCTATACTTGCTATCCGAAAAACTACGAAGATGAGCATTGCAGGTTCAAAATCGTGTCACAACACATCATTTGAGGATCATTTACATCTTCAAAAATAAATTAATAATGGTTCAAAATCATGTATTTCCTTTTTTTTGGATGGCATATATCACAACATAATAATGCTATACAAAATTCTTTAAGATAAGTTTTTTGGAGTTGCATCTCAAAATAAATATCAATGTTGTACCCAAGTGTATTAGTCAACTTTTTCTGTTAAAAAACCATTAAACAATTAAATAAAATAAAAGTTTATCTTTGAATACGTATGTATATGAGAGTCGTTCTTGTATCATTTTGAATACAAGTACGGCACCGATAGGCTATACTCTAACCATTTTAAACTTGTTTCGATAAGTATGTATTTTAGTTTGTTTGAACAATTCAGAGTAAAATATATTAACATAAATATATATTTTAGTGGTAATAAAACTTATATCCATTTTTACTCCTTAGAGATAAACTACAAGCACCGTTTTTTATAAATGGTAGGAATGAAAATGGTCAAAAAATTTGTAGAACTAAATTTAGAACATCCGTAATTCTATAGATCGTAATGTTGTGGTGTTTTGGTATATTCTGCTAGCTAGACCTAACACTAATTGATTCCTAACTATTTATCTTTTTGAATAAATAGACGAAATATAAATAATTATTGAAAACTTGCACGTATAAGTGAATGTCATGATATTCGTCCTAATAATTTTGATATTTTTACAAATGAGTTAGGATTTTTGGACTTAAAACCTTCTATTTTAATACCCAAAATGATTGCCCATGAGAAAAACAAGGCTGGAATATTTATAAGTTTCAATATAGTACTCATTATATTTTTCTTTTTCTTTTTCCGTTTCTTTTAAATACGCAATATATGAATGATGTCGGCTCTTTTTTTTTCCGTTTTTCTTTTGTAGGGATGTCCAATTGTATCCTCTAAAAAAAATATGTCCTAAGTTTTTTGGGATGTCATTTGTATCCTCTAAAAAAAAATATGTCCTAAGTTTTTTTTTTTAGGATATGTCCAAGTTGTAGACTGTAGTTATAATAAATGATACGATTTCCATAATCTTTAAGGAATTATCAAAATATGGGCCAAATTAAATAAATTATTTTGACTCCTTAAGAGTAGTTTAAATTTGAATTCATTTATCGAAATGACACGCATCTATCAATTTAGTTTGATATTGGTAGAAAAGATGTTTATCCCATAGTAAAAAGGGCTAGTCTCCTAAGACTGAATCATGTATTGAATGACACTCACTAACTAATTTAACGTGATATTTTTAATAAACGATTTATTGAAATTGCACTCATCTATCATTGGTTGAATTTGAAAGTCCTCCTTTTCAATGATATAAATTTGATTAAATTTAACGTGATATTTTTAATAAACGATTTATTGAAATTGCACTCATCTATCATTGGTTGAATTTGAAAGTCCTCCTTTTCAATAATATAAATTTGATTAAATTTAACGTGATATTAGCATAATTTCGATAAATCATTTATTAAAAATAGCACGTTAAATTGATGGATGAGTGTAATTTCAATAAATAATTATTTTTCCTTTTAAAAAATAAATGATTATTTTAGCATAATATTCATTGAAGTGGGGGTCATTGCATGAAAAAAAGTAAAGGCTAAAGTCGTGCATTTGTGATACTTCAAAGACAAAAATACAATTAAGTCTTAATATTATTTTCAAAAATTATTGTTGTGACTATATTCTTCTTTTAAGAGCCTATAAAGTTGATGCACGCACATAAATCACATAAACAAATCCCATTTATGGAGCAAACGTTGTATGGAGCAAAAGGCAGAGTGTGGTATAGAGACTTTGGGCATTTCGTCTCTATCTCTTATACCTAACTAAACTTCCATACCGATATATAGCCATATGTGGATATAATATAAATATGAAAAACCAACATGATCATTTTAATTTCCTTGTCTATAAATACACAATCTCCCCCCTCTTTAGTTCCATACCTCGATACATAGCTTTTGCCAAATATATTCTCATCAAACAATTATTATTCCTCACCTTTCAAAGTGCATCTACACATTTTTCTCAATATAGTATAATACAAAGGGGAGAAATTAACTATAATGGTCCTCCTAAGACAATTCCTCCTCTCATTCACGATCGTCATCATTTCATTTGTTGCTTGCAATAGCAACTTGCAAGAGGACCCACTTATTACTACATACGTTGATGATTCACCTTCCTATGATGATGGTGATACATTATTATTCAAGAACTTTATGGAGCAAAACACAAATGATATTTTGTGCTTAGACCATGGTGTCACTTCACGTTCACTTAAAATTGTTAATGTCAAAGATTATGGAGCTAAAGGGGATGGTCATACAGATGACACACAGGTATATTAATAAACTCATCATATATAGCTTAAAAATCATAATATACTCATGTAGTCCAACATATTTTTTGTTTTAAAATAATTTTTTTGTTTTCAATTATAGCAATGGGTTACAAAAGAAAATTAACAATAGAATTATTGATAAATTTCATTTTTTTTTTCTCTCTAAATTTTTGCCACTAATTTAATATTTTGTATGCCTATATTAAATTGGTTTTCTTATGATTAAAAAAGCAACATCAATTGATTTTCTAAAAAATAACATAATATTCAGGCATTCAAGAAGGCTTGGGAAGCAGTATGTTCTTCGGGGCAAGCAGTTTTGGTGGCACCTCAAGATTATAATTATCTACTCAAACCAATCAGATTCTCTGGTCCTTGCAAATCTAACATATCGGTTCAGGTCAGTTACATTATATATTAAGCTAGTGATTAATTAACTAATTATTTCTTCCTTTTTTAAGCTCCATATTTTAAAGTAAATTATAATCTCAAAAAGTAACTTTTTTCAAAAAATTTATTGTCAGATATCTGGAAGTCTTGAAGCATCAGATAATCCATCAGATTACAGTGAAGATCAAAGACATTGGCTTGTATTTGAACAAGTTCAGCAACTATTAGTTAATGGTGGTGGAACCATCGATGGAAAAGGAAACATATGGTGGGAAAACTCATGCAAAAGGAACAAAAAGAAAGTAAGATATTCACAAATAACGTCCCAATATTTTAATCAAGTTAATTATGAATCAGTGAATCTATTTAATTAATCATATTCAAATTAATTATGACCAATCTTTTTATGTCTCTTCTCTCTTTTTGCAGCCTTGCAAGGATGCTCCAACTGTATGTATACATAGCTCTACCTAAATTTTGTCAACAATTTAGTTCGTTTAGTCAAATCTCAATCGTTGAATATATATAAATTGAACATTGGTTTAACGACTATGATTTGACTGTTCGGATTGACCTGTTACAAATTTCATAATTAAGGATTTTAATTGGATATGCTTGTTAATTAACTAACTAACTTTATTTTTATAGGCTCTAACATTTGATAGTTGCAAGGACTTAATAGTTGACGATTTGACAATACAAAATGCGCAACAAATCCACGTTTCATTCCAGGATTCGATTAATGTTAAAGCTTCTGGTCTCAATGTGTCATCACCAGGGAATAGTCCTAACACCGATGGAATTCATATCACCAATACCCAAAACATCAAAATCTCTAGCTCTATCATAGGAACTGGTATATTAATAATTAAATATCTAAAAAAATTGAATTTTTTTTTTACAAGATTAGGAATGAAATTCATGTTTTTTAGACAAATTAAAACTTATATATGTATATTCATAATAAGTTAATTTGATTTTTCTGTTGTTTCAGGTGACGATTGTATATCAATTGTAGATGGATCTAGTAATGTAGAAGCCACAGACATTACTTGTGGACCAGGCCATGGCATCAGGTGGTTAACTTGTGAAATTCAAGTTTTATTTTTGTAATATCAGTTTTATTATATTGTATTATTTTTATATGAATTTTATTTTATTTGCAATGATTTCTATATCTCAGTATTGGAAGCTTGGGGGCTGGAAAATCCAGGGACATTGTTTCGGGAGTATTAGTGAATGGAGCTAAGATTTCTGGAACTACAAATGGAGTTAGAATTAAGACTTGGCCGGTAATTTTAAACTTTAATTTAGTCCCTCCTTCTTTTGTAAATATATATGCTCAAGAGATGATTGACAACATATTTAAACTGGTTTTAAAGAGTTCCGCCACTTTGATATCCTCCCTCCGTCTTAAATTTTATGTCGCTTTAGAAGAAAAAAATTTGTCTTAAATTATATGTCGCTTTACACTACCAATGCAACATTAATGTTACTTTTCCTATTATAACCTTAACTATTTATTACTCTCTCTTCTTTCAATTATTTTATTTATCTTTCCCATATTATTTATTAAGGACAATTTTGTAAAACAACTCATAATATCTTTTTTCCATACAATATTAATTGTATTTCTTAATATATGTGAAATGCCCAAAACGTTATACAATTTGGGACAGAGGGAGTACTAATCTATCATCCACTAATGATGATTGACAAAATATCATTTAAAAAAGTGTATGTTTGGTATCCCATTGAATGAGTATGTGTGGGGTTTATCATTCCATAAAAAAACTTATGTTTACACATTTTTCAATGACTTTTTTTTAATGTAAAAGTCAAACTCTCCAAATTAGAACTTCATGTTTTCACACATTTGAAGCATTTGGCCGCATATCCAAACAGTCACTGAGTTTGTTGAAATCATGTTAAGTCATCAAGATTTTGTAAAAAATAAAGTGTATGTGATTTCAATAAATCCATCAAAATACCAAACATGCACTAGACTTAACATGATCTAATTAATCGAGTTCAGTTTTGCTCAATTTATTTTACTTTATTTATTCACAAATTATGAGAGAGATAGATGTAAGTGTTAGTTTAGTGGGATCCTCTAATGTGATCTACTAAATCAATAAAATATTTCTTGAGTCTATCGCTCTTATAAATTAACGATAAGTGAAGCAAAGTAAATAGAGCAAAGTTGAAGTCTAATTAAACACTGATTAAACACAATAGTAGTGCTGGACCAATAGATGGATGAATTCAAATAATACATACATTTTGAAATCAGGAAATGAAAGTAAGATTATGAAAATTGAATTCTTTATTGATCACAAGCCTAACTTACTCTCCTTTATATTTAAACAAATAAGATATAAATTTTCTTTGGTCTTGCGATGATTAAATGCAGGGAGGTTCAGGAAGTGCTAGCAACATCAAATTTCAGAACATTGAAATGGACAATGTGACCAACCCCATAATAATCAACCAGAATTATTGTGACAAGAAAAAAAAGCCATGTAAAAAAATGGTAAATTATTTTTCACAACTCTTGCTATATATACACTATACTTGCTACAAACACACGAACATATAGAGATAGCTACTTATTTTATTTTTTTTATTTTTATGCAGGACTCTGCGGTCCAAATTAGCAATGTGTTGTACCAGAATATAACAGGTACAAGTGCTTCTGATGTAGCTGTAAAGTTTGATTGCAGTGAGAAATTTCCATGCAAGGAGATAAAAATGCAAAACATACTCTTAATATGTGAAGAAGGAGAACCTGCTAAGGCTTTATGCAACAATGTCCAATTGTCTTACACAGGAAATGTTAACCCACGCTGCAACTCATACTAATTAAGGCCTCTCTACATGATGTATCCATACAAAAATGCAATTAGTTCATCATTGTAGATGTGTGTTTATACAATGTAAGTAGATATATTGCCATTCTTTAAACATGAATGTAATAAACTGATATTGCCATTACTTGTCACATGTTTCAGATTGTTGTAAGGCTTTGAATTCATTGTACGTAGGAACCTCTTACTGTCACATATATTTAAGCAAAAGGTTTACCTATTAATCTCAATAATCTCAATAATACATATATTAAAAAGTCTCGCATTTTATTGATGTATTAATACCAGGGCAAGATCAGCTTTCTCATCACCGTCAAAATATGTACTCCCTCCGAGTTTTAAGGTTTGTACACGATTTTGAAGGAAATGATTAGTTTGGTTGATTTTAATGATAAAATTAGTATTATTTACTAAAATACTCTTATTAATCGTAGTTAGTGAAGTAGTTAAGTTTGATGAATTTCAATAAATAAGACTATAATAATGGAAAAAATAATAAATGTTTATTAAGTGACAATTATTTTTTTCCTTAAAAAAAAAGTGACAATTATTTTTGACAGACTAAAAATGTTAAAAAGACAACTATTTTAACACGGTATATGCGACCGGATATAAACCTGTCGTACGATAAAGAAGTAGATAATGTAAACAAAAAGATATATAGGCATAGATGATGTCTGTTGAGTGAGGAACTAAATAACTATCAAGTTCAGCATTTGATTCCCTCAACAAAAAAAAAAGAAGTTCTGCATTTGATGATATTGCTAAAAACATAATAACTTTAGAGCTTATTCAACTTGAATAGAACATTACAATCAAACTTTTCTTTGGATGGGACTATTAATTTGTCGACATTCAGATTGGGATTGGCGGTCCTGATACTAATATCTAAGACTCAATTCATAAATGTCATTCACCTTCAAGCAGAACCAAGTGCAATAGTGGTAGACATGGTCTGATTGACTGAATGGAAGTGGTGGTTAGCTACATTGAATGATGGTGCAATTTCTTAGTGAGAAAATATTACCAACGTAAAATATGTGTGTGACAAGATTACTATATTTAACTATCGGTCGGTGTTTAGGACATGTTTAAATTAACTTATCTAAACCTATCTACTAACATGAACACTTGTTTGGTTATTAAAAAAAGCTTAGACGTGTCCATAAGCTATGCCAAGGGCAGACCTACATTATAGTGAATATGTGCACCTGCATACCATGAATATTTCATAAAATATGCACCCGAAGTCTACGGTGTGTGCCCTCAATTAGATTTGGATCCGCATGTGTGTTTTATTTATTGATTGATGTGACAACACAATATCAGTTGTATGTGTAAAACAATTGTACATCGATAATGCACTCTAATTAAGAAAAAGAAAGAGATACAAAGATTGGGGTTTCTAGAGTTACTAAATTTTCAATTGTCCTAAAAGTTGCCTTATCTATGAACCTTAGAAGTACATCATCACACTCTTTCTCTTGGTAGTTTTATAAACGGATAGCCCTATCTCGACTACCTTACCAAGGATGAAAGGGTAAAATTATTATGCTATGTTTTGATTAGGATTTTTTCCTAATTATATATAATAATTACCCTAATTTAGGTGCTTAACACCGATATCTCAATTACTTCCTGATTCGGGTAAGTTTTCACTGTTACATTAGGTATGTCACCTCCTTAATTACTGTTATCTCAGGTATGCCTTAATTCGGGTGAATGCATTAAAATCTTTGCATAATAAAATTAAAGAGGACTCATAAAATACCTAAATAAAAAAACTTAAATTAAATAGATCCAACAAATAAAATAGACGTTCATCTTAGAAACCTATCCAATATGGTTTAGTTACTCATGGTAATCGTAACTAAAGACAAATTACAAAAGAAATAAAACATACCCTAGAAACTTAGAGTCAGGAGAGAGACTTTTCTCTTGAAGCTCCTAGGGCGTGCCTTCCACTTGAACTGATTTGTTATGAATGAAAAATTATGAATGAGATGAGTTGTATTTATAGGCTTGGTTTTCAACTGGGTTTGATCTTAAAAATTGTGTTTCTTCTACCAAAAGGTAGCAAAAAATAATTAATTCCTGAAATAGAACACCCCGAGGGCGCATACCACACATGAGGGCGCCTGGATGTTATTTTGCGTGCCGGGGGCACATGAGTGTTTTTTTTGCGTGATCGAGGTGCATGGTTCACACCCAGGGGCGCATGAGTGCAATTCCTCAAGTGTAATCGATTTTTCTTCATCTTTTGGGTGTTTTCTTCCATATGATTTATCTTGGGACTTGGAACTAAATTTCTCTTTCTTGTAAAGTCTTCAAAGGCTTCTTAAATCTTCATTCATTATCTTAATTTTTCATAAGATGCTTTGTTTTGTCGATTTGCATATTTTGCCTTGAATTACATCAAAAACACCATAGAACTGCTTGGTTTCAAGAAAACTAAAATTACATAACTCGAAATGAAACATTACAAAATGTCCCAAAAACCATAAAGAATTGTTTATCCAATGCACACTTTTTTTTTTTTTTAACATTTCGGTTCCTAAGGAAAACATATCCTCTTAATCTTGAATTCAGTCGAGAGGTAAGTAAAATCTAATAAAAAACTGTTTCATCTATGAATCTATACCATGCACATATGTATACATGTATTTTAATAAAAAAAATGGTACAATTTTTTCTTGTCAAGTATACTAGTGGCTAAAAATTCACACGTTAAAATGAATAAGTGAAGAATAAGGATTTGAATCTCAACTCATGCATACTATAATATCTATACCAACTGAGTTATACTCATGAAGGCCGATACAATATATTTAATTACTATAGTACTACATAGTCCTCAAAGTATTGCAATGTGTGGCTTTGTCCTTCCATTTTTTTAAACGATTTTGGCCTCCGATTTGTTTTTTTCTTTGTTATTTTGTAGTATCTCTCAACTTCCTTTAAAATTTATATTCAGGTGAAATCATTTATTTAAATAGCATTCAACTCTCACAACTAAATTATCACGCTAAACTCATATAGATGTGTGTCATTCCAATAAATGTAAATGAAATTTATAATTAATATTAAAATTATCACGCTAAATTAATAGATGAGTGTCATTTCAATAAATATAGGCAGAATGTGGTATATAGATTGGCCATTTCAATAAACTATATAAGCCATTTCCTTGTCTATAAATACACAATCTCCCCCCTCCTTAGCTACATAGCTTTTGCTAAATATATTCTCATCAGACAATTATTATTCAAAATCAAAGTGCATCTATATATTTTTCTCAATATAGTATAATACAAAGTGAGGAAATTAACTATAATGGCTCTCGTAAGACATTTCCTCATCTCATTCACTATCGTCATCATTCCATTTGTTGCTTGCAATAGCAACTTCCAAGAGGATCCACTTATCACTACATACGTTGATGATGGTGGTGATACATTATTATTCAAGAATTTGATCAAACAAAATACATGTGGCCTTTCCAGTTCACCTCAAATTGTTAATGTCAATGATTATGGAGCTAAAGGAGATGGTGAAACTGATGACACACAGGTATAATACACTCATCATATTCATATATAGCTTAAAAATCATAATACACTCATCTAGTCTAACATATTTTTTATTTTTAAAATCTTTTTTTTCCTTTTCGATTATAACAATGGGTTACAACAAAAGAAATATTGATTTTCTAAAAAAATAACATAAATTTTACTATAATTGGCCATGTGGGATACATAATATTCAGGCATTTGAGAAGGCTTGGGAAGCAGTATGTTCTTCAGGGGAAGCAGTTTTTGTTGCACCTCAAGATAATATTTATCTACTCAAACAAATCAGATTCTCCGGTCCTTGCAAATCTAATGTATCAGTCCAGGTCAGTTACATTATATATTAAGCCAATGATTTATTAACTATTTAGTTCTTCATATTTTAAGCTCCACCTTTTTAATATAATTAATTATAATCTCAAAAAGTAGCTTTTTTCAAAAAATTTATTGTCAGATATCTGGAATTCTTGAAGCATCGGATAATCCATCAGATTACAGTGAAGATCAAGGACATTGGCTTGTATTTGACAAAGTTCGACAACTATTAGTCAATGGTGGTGGAACCCTCGATGGAAAAGGAAATAAATGGTGGGAAAACTCATGCAAAAGGAACAAAGAGAAAGTAAGATATCACAACTAACGTCCAATTTTTTAATCAAGTTAATTATGAATCAGTGAACCTGTTTAATTAATCATATTCAAATTAATTATGACCAATTTTTTTTTTATGTCTCTTCTCTCTTTTTGCAGCCTTGCAAGGATGCTCCAACGGTGTGTATACATAGCTTTCTCTAAATTTTCTCAACAATTTAGTCCGTTTAGTCAAATCTCAGTCGTTGAATTTAAATTGAACTTGAACATTAATTTAAGAGTAAATTACACTCTTCTTCCCTCAAAGATGCTTGAATTACACTCCCCTCCCCTATTATGTTAAAATATACATTTCCCTCCCCTCTTATTCAAAACATATTAGAAAAAAATTCATTCCCCTCCCCTCTTATGTTAAAATCTACACTTTACTCCCTCAATATATATTTTTTTATTTTTAATAATCTAGAAAAAAAAAATAATCTAATGCACTTCGAAAAAAACAGTATTGCAGGTCTATTTTAACATAATAAAAAATTGAATACATATTTTTTTGCTATTTTTTATTTACAATTTCATTAACATGTAGTTTTAAACCCGATTATAAAATATGAAACAAGCCAAAATAAAATTAAAATATGTGAAAAATTACTAACGACAATAAACCATGGTTATTTAAAAGTTAATTTTAAACTCTAAATTATAAAATCAATAGCAAAATATTTAAATTTAATTATCATTAACATTTAAATTATAAAGAAATGAATTAATTTTTCTTAAAGGGTGGTTTAAAATTAATATATATCATAAAAATATTTATTTATGTTAAAATAGATTAAAGTGTAGTGCATATTTAATTATCAAGGGAGGGGGTTGTAATTCAAACATCTTATAAGGGAGGGGAGTGTAAGTTTTATTTTTCAAGGGAGGAAATTGTATATTTTAACATAAGAGGGGAGGGGAGTGTATTTCAAGCATCTTTGAGGGGAGGGGAGTGTAATTTACTCTAAATTTAATGAAGACTATGATTTGACTGCTCGGACTGAACTATTTAGAATACGAGCTTACAACTTCCATAATCGAAGATATCAATTGGATTGAAATACTTGTTAATTAACTAACTTTATTTTCGTAGGCTCTGACATTTGATAATTGCGAGGATTTGATAGTTGAGAATTTGAAGATACGAAATGCGCAACAAATCCATGTTTCATTTCAGGATTCGGTTAATGTTACAGCTTCTGATCTTATTGTGGTATCACCCGAGGATAGTCCTAACACCGATGGAATTCATGTCACCAATACCCAAAACATCAAAATCTCTAGCTGTATCGCAGCAGCTGGTATATTCGTAATTAAATATCTAAACAATTTGAAACAGAAAATTGAAAATTCATTTGTTTTTTAGACAAATAAAAATTTGTATATGTTTTTTTTTGTTGAAGAATTGTATATGTTTTTTTTTTGGAAAGAAGAATTGTATATGTTGTATACTCACAATTACTTAATTAGATTTTCCAATAATTTGTATCAGGTGACGATTGTATATCAATTGTAGATGGATCTAGAAATGTAGAAGCCACAAACATAACTTGCGGACCAGGCCATGGCATCAGGTAGTTAACTTGAGAAATTCAAGTTTTATTTTTATAATTAATATCAGTTTTATTATATTGTATTATTTTTATATGAATTTTATTTTATTTGCAATGATTTATATATCTTAGTATTGGAAGCTTGGGGGCTGGAAAATCCAAGGACATTGTTTCGGGAGTAATAGTGAATGGAGCTAAGATTTCTGGAACTACAAATGGAGTTAGAATTAAGACTTGGCCGGTAATTTCAAATTATAATTTAATCCCCCCTTGCTTTCGTGTATAATATATGCTCAAGAGATTTGTAAAAAGAAAAAAATGCTCAAGAAATTATTTGCAGAATCCAATAATTCGTAACAATTTCAATTGTCTAATTAACTTAATTGTTGAAATCATGGTGAGTCGTCGTGAGTTTGTAATTTGGTCTTTGGGTGATTAAATGCAGGGAGGTTCAGGAAGTGCTAGCAACATCACATTTCAGAACATTGAAATGGACAATGTGACCAACCCCATAATAATTAACCAGAATTACTGTGACAAGAAAAAAAAGCCATGTAAACAAATGGTAAATTATTTTTCACAACTCTTGCTATATACACTACATATTTATATTTTATGATTTTTTGTTGTTTATGCAGGATTCTGCGGTCCAAATTAGCAATGTGTCGTACCTGAATATAACAGGTACGAGTGCTTCTGATGTAGCAGTGAACTTTGATTGCAGTAAGGAATTTCCATGCAAGGAGATAGAAATGCAGAACATAGACTTGAAATATGAAGGAGAAGATGCTAAGGCTATATGCAACAATATTCAGTTATCTTACACAGTACAAGCTGCCCCAAACTGTGGCTCATAGAAATATACAAATTAAGGCCTCTGTATATAATATGATCAATAATACAAAAATGCAATTAGTTTATACAATGTAAATTAATACCCAATGAAACATTAATTTGTAGTGAATCATGTCATTCTTTAAGCATGAATGTAATAAACTGATAGGAACCTTTTATTGTTACATATATGTAAGCAAAAGGTTTACCTATTATTGTCAATAATACATATATTAAAAAGTGTAGCATTTTATTGATGTATTAATTTTTATTTTTATTTCCAGTTCTTTCTTTTAAAGTTTCTTTCATGATTAATAATAGCAACGGTAAGATCACTCCAATAAAGAAATGAAATGAAAGAAAGCTTGGAGACTTTGTTGGGCTTTTTTGTAGCATTGAGCAACGGTTTGTAGAGCTTTTGCTTTGTACTGTGTTGAATATTTGGAACTTCATGCTATGATCATAATGTTAGTGGCATCTTTAAACGTACATTTAAGATTTTATGCCAAAAGTTAAGGCTAGAGGATCCAAATTTCAGATTTTAAAGTAATCACCGTAAGAATTTTTCGGTACAAAATTAAGCTTTTCATGATACGTGGCTCCACTTACTGACTTAAATATTGATAGCTTCTGAAAATGGTGGAGCATTGGAATTTTTTATCTTAGATCATTATTTTTCTTTTCCTAAGATATGCTACAAAAAAAGTGTTGAATGAAATTAACTACTAAATTCCATAGTCCTCCTCACAGAAGTTTTCATATTTAATTTCCCTCATAAAATAATATTTGCAGATTTTTTATAAGTAAGAATTGAATTTGGTATTCAAGATTTACAACACTCACACGCATTGCACATTAACCACTTGCGCACGATCCAAGAGATACATCTCTACATAAGCTTTCTCTCTAGGACAAAATTAAGACATTGATAAATAAGAAATTACAATGACACCAACAAATTATATTGAAATAACAAGTGAGTCCAAATCCAATAACATCACTAGTAGCTTAGGTTCTATAACTAACACATTGCTACTCTATACATTAATTAAAAGTTCTCTAAACTTTCTTGTATCACATAGCATTCACTAGCTATAGCCAAGTTAAACAAAGCATTCATCAAGTTCTATACTTACGGACTTATAAATAATGTTTGTGTTAGAATAGAATAATATGCATCTAATATGAAATAATGACACGGAAACATACTTCAGACACGTTGACACATGTAATAATTTAAGAATGTAGATAAATTAAATTAACCATATGTGTCTTTGTCGAACACCGGACACGCCTTCAACTTGAAGCTTCATAGTGGGTCTGATTCCTTTTTCATTTACTTCCATCACCACCTCCTGCTGCAGCTTCTGGCTTTGGTTCTGCCTTAGGTTCTTCAGATTTAGGTTCTGCTGGCGGTGGCGGTGGTGGTGGTGGTGGAAGACCTGCATCAATGCAACTTCTACACTTCCTTTCAACCCAACCTTCTATATCATTCTCACCATTTCCTCCAAAGTGTCTTCCACCACACAACCTTGCAATCATTCCTGCAATCACACCTACTATAGTGATCACTGCTATCACCACTATCAGTGTCTCAATTGATCTATGTGAATAACGATTTTGTTCCGCCGCATTAGGCGGTGCGTCAACATAGGGCTGCATTTCACTTCCTTGTCTTCCATCCATGATTCTGCTCAGTCAAACTTGAAGATGAATTTGCACTCTTGATTAGACCTAGCCAAGACTATTCTGTTTTGCTATGTGAAGTGTGGTGAAGAAAATTAAAACTAAAGAGAGTATAGATGAAAAAGGTGAACTATTATGGTATGTGATTTAATGCAGGACAGAGAAGTTGGCAAATAATTATAGAATAGGGAAATGAGACAGTACAAAGCTTAGATTCTGAATTATATAGACCATGATTAGAGTGTGAAGTGAGTTTGGTTATATTATTAACTAATCTTCATTAGAGAAAAATTATTTTAGCAGTAAAATAGGATTCCAATGATCGTGAATATATGTCTTTCTTTTTGTCCTTTCATGTTGTTATGTTTACATTTCTTTTTGTTTTTCTGATTTTTTAAATAAATAAAAAATTAAAAGCAGGTGTGACTTTTGAGGTGCAAAAAACATAGATGAAGGCCAAAAGCTTCTGACTACCCATTAGCTCAATTTATAATGTAGGACATGTTTGAATTGACAATGATATATGCAAATTTGCGTGGTTTTGTTAAAACTCTAAAACGTAGTTTTTAACAAAATCACGATAGTCCACTTGATTTCGTCAAATTCACACACATAGTTGAAAACAAAGGGAATGACTTACACTCATTCACTCACGCTGTTGCAAATTTGGACTATCCGATTAAATTTAGATGTGCCACATTTCGAAATTATGTTTTAGAGTCATCTGATTAAGATTAAACAACTAAGATTATGTGACTAAATAAAGAGGTGTTATCGTAACCACAAGGAATCCAAGCTTGTCAGCGGGGATGGGGGACTCTTGGATTGCAATAGTTGCAAATTTGCAATAGTCACAATATATTTATTTTGATTTATCATCCCAAGCCTGTCCTTTTTGATGTCACATGTTAATGTTTCAATCTGCTTGTGACATTGACCGCTAAGAATATTGATGATTTTGTTTGTTTTTGGTCTTGAAATTTTCCATGCTATATTCTGGCAGCATTATTGTCTTTTATATGTCATCACTTCAGCAATTTGAGAGTTATGAGCTCTGGCTTCTCCAGTGTCCAAAACATGCTTGTTTGTCAACTTGTGGAAGCTTTAATGGATACGAATCACCTGAGCACTGAAGAATAGTTAAGACTCACTTCAATGTGACTCTTCAGACTCTGTACAGCCTCTTCCAGAGCTTGGACTATCATAATTTGCTTTGTTGGGAAATATTTTTGGAGTTATCACGAATTATAAGATCTTCAAATAATTTCTCTATGGTCAATATTTGAAGAACTTGCATTCATTTCTTCCGGAGGCCATGTATTTCGGCTTTCCAGTGTTTGTTTTGATTGGTGAACCATTTACCCCACCCAGCATTTATTCCAGCCATAAACATCTTTAAGTGGCTAAACTAGTTTCGCTATTCAATCGTGAGATAATTACTCGGGATGCATAGCACTCCTCTTTTGGGTAAACAATCATTAGTCAAATTTTATTATGTTTTAGATGAAATCAAAAGAGTCTTTTTTTTTTTTTTAAAGGGAAATCAAAAGAGTCTTTTCCTCTTAGAATCGGGGATTCAGACCAACTAAAAAAAATATTTCTTAGAATATGTTTAACCGACAAATACATTCACTCTACTTCGTGGCGGAGGCCCCTGTTTGTTTGGAAGTTGGATCTGCTTAATAAGTTGTTGGTAGTTGTGACCAGGCAATCCCGGAATGATAGAGAAGATGGGTGGTCTTGGACCCACAGTTCGGACGGTCGGTACTCGGTCAAATCGGCCTACTCTCACTTAGCTGCTAGTTTGCCGAGTACGGATTTCCCTGTTGGTGTTGCCCTGGAGGCGGCTACTCGGGTTTGGAAGTCTGGCGCCCCGTCGAAAGTGGTCTTTTTCTCTTGGCAGCTTATTCTAGATAGGATCCCCACCAGGCTCAATCTTAGTCGTCACGGTGTCTCGCTCCCTGTAGGGGGCTTAGGGTGTGTCTTCTGCTCGGCCCCGTCAGAGTCGTCGGTGCATTTGTTCCTTTCGTACCCCTCTATTCTTCCGGTGTGGTATCAGGTGTCTAGGTGGTTAGGTTGGGAGTTTGTGGTCCCCTTAGGTCTAGCTCAGCAGTTTTTGTACTTTACAGATCTAGGGAGGGGGAAGCGTGTTAGATTAGGTTTGCTTCTGGTTTGGCATGCTGTTATTTGGACCATCTGGACGTCCCAGAATGACCTTATTTTTTCTGACGGCGCCTGTCGAGAGGAGCCTGTGGTGGACCGTGCAAAACTCTTAGCTTGGAAGTGGTTCCTGGCTAAGTGTCCTGGTAGTTCCTGCTTGTTCTATGAGTGGGAGGTGCAGCCCATCCTTTGTTCGCAACGGTAGGGGGTTGTGGTGGTTGTGCTCCTGGGGCTGTGGTGGGTTGGGTGGGGTTTTGTTTGCCTCTATCCTTCCGGCCTGGCTTCTTGGGTTTCTCCTTGCGTTCTCTTTCTTTGCAGGTATTGGAGTGTGTGTTGTCCGCTTTTGTAGGGTAGCAGCTAGGGTGTTTTTATATTTTTCCTTGTTGTTTTTCTTGTTTTTGGTGGTGCCTCCGGGTTGTTTCTTGTAACGCCCTATTTATATTAAAGCAATAAAACATGCGAATATAACAAATATTCAAGAAATAGACGTCACGTCTTCAAATAAACATCAAATAGACATATATAATATCTCAACATAAATCATCACAGCGGAATATCTCATACAACTCATAATAGCCATGTCATCAAATCTCATAAACACAACTAAATAGTAACAAATCCCAACATAGGGTAATTCTCAACAACATAATAATCCAGAACAAGATATAAAGAACGTTATCCTAGATCATAGCCTATCTAAGACACGTGCGGTAAAAACGGAGAATGCTCATGCTGTCGTCAAGCAACTCACAAGCACAACAAAGCATCTAATCATGCATGCCGTCTACCCATTCATACAAATAGGTAGGCGGTCCACCACAGACCACTGGAGTTACCTTCACATCAATCATAATCAACAGATATAAACAGGATTAATCATGCATCACATGTTATATAATTCATAATGGGCATCATCATAGACACATCTTCAAACCATCATTAAGTCCTCAACAAAGATACTTGCACATAATTCATCAATAGCAAATGAGCACCAATCACACAACACATCAAGTGCAAAATCACATTCGAGGCACATAAACTACTATGTCCTATAACCAACTACATGCAATGCGCCTAGACACGACACTATATGCATGTGGTACCAATCAACAACAGGTGGTCACCTCGATGCAACAAAAACATCATAAGTAAGAGTACACCACCTCTTACGTGTAAGAGTACACCTCCTCTTACAATTCACCTATGTAAAAGTACACCTCCTTTTACATTTCACATATGACTCAATATGACTATGATGCATGAACATACAAGCAAAGACTCGACAATGCAAAATCACCTAATATATGCATTCACCAACATCAATGTAAAAATACACCTCCATTTACATTGATTAATTCACCACCAATTGCATCATCAAGTATTTACCTTTACACCATCAACAAGTCATAATTCAATAAAAGCCATCAACATATTTCAATACATACTTACACCATCAAACCATCACCAATAACATACAAGAAAAATTCACCAACAACGTATATGCACATAACATATATACACACCACAACATCATCATAATGATTCAACAACTTCAATCAATTCTCACAATTCTATTACGGAGTAAAAAACACATACACTAGACTATGAAGTAGAATGACTAAGGTTCGATCTTCACTAAACGTACATTGAAACATGTTTTAAGAGTTTAAGTGTGGAAAAACCGCAAATTAAGATTAGCTTCATACTTGATTCTGATAGTTGAAGCTATGAGAGTTTCATAACAAACAAGATAGCTTGATATAGTGTCAACAACGGCCACTTAGGTCGATTATTCATACAAGAAAGTGAGTTCAAAATCAATTGACGGTTAAGAATCTCATTGTTGGCAAGACTTTCTCTTACCATCAAAATCAAATTCATCTAAATTTTTATTTTTATTTACAAAAGTAAAAATAAAAGTTGACATGCACACACATTTACTTAAAGTTTTGGTTGTTGAATTAGTGTGTGTTTGATATGACTTTTGAATTGACACGCGTAAGTTTATGAGTGCCATTATGATGTGATTTTATGAAAATTTTAGACATGCGTTGTTTACTTCCACCCTACCGTAGAAGCAAACAAAACATTAGTTGTTTATGTTGTTTTTCTTTCTTTACATTGGTTATGATTTCTATCTTTCTTGTTTGAGTACTTATTATACTATTGTGTTGTGATTTTTTAAATAGTAATATATTTGTCATTGAAAAAAATGAATGTATGTCAATTAAGCACCAAATAAAAGAAAGTGAATTTCTATGTCTAACTAACATAAAAGGATAGGATTATACGATGAATCAAGGGCTAACCATAAAATAAAACTCAATTTCCTCCAACAAATCGTTCCAATAATGTTTTCCACAATAATATTTATACATTAGATATCACTCGATACTCATTCAACATTTTATTTTTCTCTATCTTTATATCATATTACCAACTTATCACTTTTATCAGATAATTCATTTTATCAATTTCTCTCTTGAAATGTTACACCCTATATGATGTTCACCAATTATATGATATTCACCAATTATTATTTTTTACTCTTTAGTCTCACCTCATATAATTCTTTTACTTAAAATTTTACAATAATACCAAAATTGCTCCCTCCTTGTAAAATTTTTAAAACCCCCTTTCATCCAAAAACCATCATAGAAGTGAAACCAAAATCAAAGATGGAATCAATATCTTTTCATTGATCGATACTTTATTCATAAAAAAGTTAGTGAATTTTAAGAATTTCTTATCGAAGAGTTTCTATTTATTTCTTGTTCGTTCTTTGTTCTCTTGTTTTGTTATGAGACTGCATGTGTGGGCAACATATAAGGCAGGTGTGAATTTAGATTAAGTAGGTATTATTTCGATAGATGTGAATTTAGACGTTATTTAAGATTACATATCAATTATTAAGGTAATCGTAATTTGATTTTACGTAGGCACTATTACTCATTGCCGGAGGTTAATGTAATTAAGTTTATGTATGTACAATTACTCACTATGAGAGGTTAGTGTAAATTCAGTTTACGTATGTACAATTACTCACTATGAGAGGTGGTTATTGTACATTCAGTTTAGGTATGTACAATTACTCACTATGAGAGGTGGTTATTATAAATTCAGTTTACATATGTACAACTACTCACTATGAGAGGTTAATGTAAATTCAATTTACGTATGTACAAATACTCACTGTGAGATGTTAGTGTAAAATCAGTTTACGTATGTAAAATTACTCACTACGAGAGGTTAATGTAAATTCAGTTTACATATGTACAATTACTCATTATGAGAGATTAATGTAAATTTAATCAACGTATTTACAACTTATGTATAATTTGCGTGAACAAAATTATACATACACACACATAAATTTAATTTACTTAACTTATGCAAACTTAGATCACATTAACTACATAACCTGAGTATATATAGATTCAATGATATATTCGTCATTTTGGGGTGTAAGTTGAGTTTTTTAGGTGTGGGTAATATCTTTCGTTTTTTTTAGGTGGTTTATTTATTTTTTATTGGTTTCGTTTATCATGTTTATATTACTTTAAAATTATTTTTTACGTTAATATGTTTTTTTGGTCATTTAGTTGTTTTTGAGGTAATCTCTTCCGCCGAGATTTAACTCCAAATGTTTAAGATAGATCAATGTTGTAGGTAGTTCATAAAAAATCTCATTAATTTTTTTTAATTATAACTGTTTGATCTATTTCTAAAAAAATAAACTAATCGATTTTAAAGGTCCATTATATGTGATAGTGCATTATCACCATCTAATTTTTTCCCTTTCTTCATGTTCTTCATCATCTTCAACATCCCCTTCATTAACCTTTATAAAATCCTAGCAAAAAACATCTTCAAAATATTAGCCTTTTATTTTAAAGAATAAATCAAAGTCATATCATACATTAGGTTAAGGTTTACTCAAAACGGAACTCTCAGTTTTGACTTGCTTTAACCTCGCTCAGCCCGCCTAGCAAATCCGGCTTTTTACTATATGTCTTTGTGATGCTCTAACTTGACTTTTGGTGCGTGTTCTTGCCTTATGTTGCTCCGTATTTATGTAGTTATGTTCAAAACCTATAAAAAGATATGGAAAATAGACGTAATAGCTTTCTGGCGTTTTTTACTAATATAAATGTTATTATATAAAGTTGAATGTTTTTATAATGAATTATTTACAAAACAAAACAAGTCAATAAATGCTATAGAAAATATAAACAAGTCAACCATGATGAAGTCCCTCCCTGTGACTAAACACCCATGTGTATATATAGAGACACTCACCCCCGCATAAAAAAAACACCCCTCTATATGTAGAGGGCTTAAGTGAGACATTATTTTTAATCACTATTTACCCTATAAACACTCATTCCAATCCCTTAAGGCTCTATTTACGAAAAAAAAACCTCTCTACGTGCAGAGGAGTTAAGTTATATGTTATTTGGAATAACCTTTTATGGATACTCTATAAGAAATTGATTTATGTAAATTAATGGATCTTTAAAAAGGCTTATTTATATCTTTAATTCTTGCAAATAGTACCCATTTGAATTTTGGTCCATGAACTTATTAATCTTAACAACCATTGCAACTATTAATCTCTTAAAATTTGGCCCCTCAACCTAGTTAATGACGGCCACATCACTAATCTAATGAGGTGGCACTGCTAATTGGTTAAGTGACAGTCTGAGTCAGCAAAATTTGATGTGAAAGGACGAGTATACCCCTTGTTTTCTACCTTCTTGTTCTTCTTCTTTCTCTCGTCCTCCTTCTTATACCTTCTTATTTTAGTCATTCTTCTTCTCCTTCTTCACTTTATACGACAAACTCTCAAAGTAAATCGAAGTCGCTGAGATCTTCTTTCCATGGGAAGTATAGTACATTTGCATCAAATGTCCACGAGAAGGAAGATCTAATCCCACACTCTGATCATGAGTATCAAGTACAACAATGTACGCGGCGAAGTTCATCGGTGAACTGGACTAAAGTTGACCGTTAACACCCAAAGATTATGGATCGAGATGGAAAGCTTGAAGAGAGCGTGAACGACAAAGAAACCACTAACAGTCTAATTTATTTCCAATCACATAAAGATTCCAACAGAAAAATCACTCAATAGCATCAAAAAGTTATGCTTATGATATTCAAGACCTATGGTCGTTCCAACAACGGCACCATTGTAATAACAACAACTAAATGGATATGGTAATTGTTTTTTTTTTAACAACTCGTTTTTTCCTATAATAATTATTTTAATTATTGATTATGTGTGTTTATACGCGCGTATGTGTGATTACTTATCTTTGTGTGTATTTTGTTCGGGATTAGTGGAATTGGACTTAAGAAGTGTATTTTAGTCATTTTAAAATCAAGAGTATTTTGGTCATTTGGTGAGTAAGGGTAAATTAGTCATTTTATTAAAAAGGTTATTTCTGGAGTTTTAAGTGGGAATAATTATTTTTATTAAGTTACTATTGAGTTGGGGTAATTATTTAGAGACGCTAATTATTCGTTATTTTGATGGTTTAAATGTGTAGTAATAGACACAAAGAAAAGATAATGAGTCATACCATTAAGTGTGTCCTACCATCATTAATTATTTTATACTTTTGTCAAAATTCTTTGTCTTTATCGAATTAAGATCATCTCCATTTATAAAAATAAATGGAGAATGCCATTTAGAAAGAGATACACACATACAAAGGTTGTGGGCCCTATCATTGAGTGGGTCCCATCATCATTAATTATTATTTTTTTGTTTTTTATGCGTCTCTATCTCTCTAATTGAGAAAACTGAAAATGTTATAAATGGAGAGGATCTTGACTCGTCTTTATCTCTCTGAATGAAGGAAATACACAGACTCGTAAATGGAGAGAATCCTAACTCCACTCATCTAGGCTTTGCTCTGACAATGCATCCTTTTATAAGTCAGTTATATCCACAACTAGAAATGTTTCCTCAAATGACAGAAGCTTTCGAAAATCCACAACATTGACATACAATCACAAGATTTCCATAACAGGTAATTGGAAGGAGAAATTTACCAATCAAAGGATTGACAAGTGTGTTTGGATGATGTAATTGAAGAATTTAGAATTATAGGCAATTCGATTTATTTAATTAAATTTCCTTTATTTTTAAATATTCTTGTTTGGATGGAGTAATAAAAAAATTTCACTATCATCATTTTTGGGCAACTATTATAAAAATTATAATTTTTTGCGCAAAATTTGAAAAATGAAATTAAGGATCAATTTGCAAAATTCAAAAACTTTGAGGGGTCACTTTATAATTTTGAAAAAATTAAAGGGGTAAATTTGTAATTTTCAAAAAAAATTAGAGGTCAATTTGCAAATTCTTAGAAATGTATTGGGTCAGTTTGAAAATTTTGAAATATTATAAAAATGGAGATATTTGAAATTCTTAGCTTTAGGGTGTCATTTGAATTCTCTAAATTTAATTTAAACAAAATAGTTCATAAATCTCCATCATTTTAAAAATTCTTCATTATCATTCAAACAATAAAATTCATCTAAAACTATTTGATGATGATGCGGGATTGAGTATCTCAAACCATTTGGCGCACTTGTGAAGGCCGTTTGCTTTCTTCTTCTCTTTCATTTTTTGCTTTTTTTTTGTGGTATTATATTCTTTTCAATTTTAATTAATTCAATATTTGACATTTAAACTTAAAATGTTATAAAAATATATTAATAGTTTTCAAAACAAAATATTACAAATTAAAAATTATTTCGACAAATAAATAATTACAAATGTAAGTACATCCCAATGTATAATGTCACGATCATTGTGGTCAAACTGAGAAAAAAAGTTTGACATCTAATTTCAAATCCAAATGAATTATTAAAAATTGGGTAATATTACTGGTTAAGGAATCAAACGTAGTAAATATTGATTTGGTACTTGTGCTGTCAACTCTTCAAAAATATAAAAAGTGTTGTTTTCATTTTACAACTTTCTTTTTTTAGTTTCCTTAACTAGTGTTCCGGAGGCACTGGTTAACATGACCCTTAAATTTTTTAATTGATTAACTACTAACATTTACTTATCTTTCAAAAAAGGTCTTGTTAACCGGTATCCTCAAGAGAATGATTAAGAAAACTATAAATAAAAAAATGATCTTCAAAACGTAAGTTATGACTTTTGATTTTGATTAAGTAATACATCAATTTTAATATAAAATATTATTTGTTTTATTTGTTTAACCAATGTCTTAGGACACCGTTTAACATTCTCCTTAAAAAATAATAATCATATGGCTTAATTGCAGTTTTAACCCCCTAACTTTCACAAAGTTGCGGTTTTGACTCCCTAAGAAAAAAACTACAAAACGACCCACTAAGTTTTGCATCTGTGGCAGTTTTGGCCCACCAATACAAATTTTGACTCGGTCTACGATGACGTGGCACCCTAAGTGACGTGCAACATGTTATTTTTTTATTTTTTTTTTGCCTTGGAGGGTCAAAAGTGCTACAAATGCAAAACTTAGAGGACAGTTTTGTAGTTTTTTTAAAGGGCTAAAATCACAACTTTATAAAAATTAAGAGGTTAAAAATGCAATTAAGCCTAATAATAATTCTTTCAACTAACAGTTGAATTCCAATACTTTTATTCTTTTTACGTTAATTCCGGTACATGTATAATTCTAATTATTTAATGAACCAAAATTATGATGACACAAAAAATATTAGAGCGTGGAATTAGGGTGGAGGCGATTCCCTCCCATTTCTGGATTTCTGGTTGGTTAGGACATCATCTCTTCTCTCCCTATATCCGCGTTTTATTTTTTTTTGCGAAATCCATTCCTCATTTTTTTTAGTTTCTTCTTTTCGGTTTGAGCAATTGTTCTGTTTGGATCATGGGGACTCCAGAATTCCCAGATCTAGGCAAGCATTGTTCTGTTTCTGATTGCAGACTCATCGATTTCTTGCCTTTCACTTGTGATCGTTGCAATCAGGTTTTGTTTCTCTTGTTTAATTTATGTTATGTGTGTCCTGTTGTATTCTATTATTTTCTTTTGGTTATTGCTATAATCAATGCATTTCTTTTCTTTTCTTTTATTTCCCTTGATTAAAAACATTGTTTTAATGTTGTTTTTGTTTTTAATAACATTAGTTAGTTCAACCGACAATGTCGATATTGTTAGATTGGATTGTGTGGTGTTTGTCATTTTATCTTTAGACAACAAAAATAATGTTTTGTTCTAATGTTGCTAGAACATCATTTAAGTGTTTGATTGATGGGGGTTGGGTAGTTCAACTAGTTCTAGCTAAGAGTCCAAGTTCCGACAACTGGAAAAAACTAACATAACAATTAACCTACTAACGGCTGTCATTAAAAAAATAAAGTGTTTGATTTATATTCTGAAGTAGTTTAATAGAATTGACTTTGAAAGCTGGATTGTATATCTGTTTATTTTAGAGTAAGGATTTTTTTTCAAAAAGAAATGGAGAAATCCATTACTATAGTTTCGTGAAACACAAATTTCTAAAAGTTGGGACATGTACGAACTATTTATATGCCTCTAATACACACAAAACTTAAGTGATTAAGTTGATTATTTCATTTGAGAAATGGACATCATTTCAACTTTTTGACTTAAAGTAAATCATTTGCTGGAAATAATGAACTGAGGCATATTCATATTCTGCAATCACAAACTTCATTGAAGTTTCTATTAAAGTGAATGCTTAATGCAAAAGCCGGTAGGGTTGTTGCATGGTTTATCATCTATCTAGAGAGTTTGGATAAGTAACTTAATTAAGTGCTTACGGAGTAAGTGTTTATCATACAAATACTTATGTATAAACTATTTCTAGAGTAAAAAAAATTGAATATAGTTAATCATTTTTTATATAAGTTATTTTCTTAAACTATTTTGGCGACACCATTGAAATAATCTAGGAAGACCCTATGAACACGAGCCAAACACTTTATGTAAATGATTGCTTGCATATTAGTGAAACACCTAGTTTCGATAAATTTTTTGACTTCTCCAGTTCTTGGGGTTTGAAAAGCTGTAGCTGTGATGGACTTTTGAGTATGATGTACATATATAGGATTGTGGATTACTAGTTTCCGTGTTTTCAATCAAGCAACTCTTTGTGTAGGCTGATTATATCAGCTCCATCTTTTGCAGGTATATTGTTTGGGGCACCGAAGTTATATTGAGCATAATTGTACAAAACCCAACAAACAAGATGTCACCGTTGTTATATGTCCACTTTGTGCTAAAGGGGTTTGCCTAATTCCAGACCAAGATCCAAACATAGTTTGGGAGCATCATGTCAACACAGACTGTGACCCATCAAATTATGAAAAAGCCACAAAGAAGAAAAAGTGTCCTGTCCCACGATGTAGAGAGACCTTAGTATTCTCAAACACAATCAAGTGTAGGGATTGTGAGGTTGACCATTGTTTGAAGCACAGGTTTGGACCTGATCACAAATGTCCTGGACCGAAAAAGTTGGAAACAAGTTTTTCATTTACGAGTCTTTGGAATATGAGTAATGGTAAAGAAGAGTCAAAACCCAATTTAACTTCAACCACATCATCTAAGTGGACTTCAAGCCTTCTTGACTTGGCTTC